>CM063190.1:11465000-16465000 GCA_031835075.1 Saguinus oedipus
AAATAAGGTTTCCAGGTGAACGTGCAGGTAAGAGGGCCTAGCCTAGATGCTCAGGGCCTCCTATGCTTCCGTTTTCCTTGGGAGACAGCTAAGGTATTTGGAAGGAATCTTTAACATGAGCCCAGAAGTATTTGCTTCTTTGGCTACGCTATTACCTCATTCTCTGTTACCTGAGCCTCAGTTTCCACATGCGTAATATGGGATACCAGTCCCTCCCTTGCAGAGCTGCTATGAGATGAGGTGAGATTATGGAAGCAGAGTTCCATGCTGCCATAACACTAGCCAGGATTTGCTGAGTGTCAGGCGCTGATCTGTGTACCTTACACATGTATATTGTCTCATTAAAATCTTCACTGCAACGTGAGGTAGGTACGACTATTCCCCAGTTTTGTAGCTGAGAAAATGGATGCATAGACTGACTCTGGTCTGTGCTCTAGACCACCTGCTGCACCCTCCTGGTGTTACTATCCATGCCTTGTAAGTTAAGATTGTCCTTCATCATGAGGGTGGGGACGCTTCAACACCTGCTGCAAGGGAGCAGTGATGGAGACACGGAGAAGCTGCGTGCAGAATGGACCGGGAGCGCCACACTGTGAGAGGCTACGGATGGGAAAAGAGAGTGGATGGAAAGCTCCTGAAAACTGAAAATGGTGATGTAAGCTTGGGATATTGTTGTCCCGGCCAGCACCTCATTCCCTCGTTATGGAAAGAGTAGAGGAAGAATGCTGACTCCGGGCCACCCCTCCTCCATTCCTGCTCAGATGTGCCCAGCCCTCGCAGCTGCACGCCTCCCTTCCCCCAACCTGTGGCCTCCACCCCAGGCGGGATCAGATATGGCCTTTGTCTTTCTGCCTGGCTGCTCCCTTTCAGGGATAAAGGCCTCTGTGTCTGGGAACACTGATAGTTCAGGGGAGCTTGAGGGACAGCTTTGGGAAGTCAGACAGGATTCCCAAATCAACGCCTTTCCTCTTCACTCAGTGGCCGCAGCTCCCCATTACCCTCCCCTAGGCTGGGTACCCCATTATCATGAGTTCTGGGGGCTATGGAGAAAGCCTTACGGCTTTCTTGGGTGCCTGCTTAGGGGGAAAGGGGACAACAGGAGAAAAACGTGCCTTCCTGGAGAGGCACTGGGGGTGGGGGTGCGGCCGTGGTGGGCTGTGCCATCCACGGCAGGGAGCTGTGAACAGCAGCGTCCTGGTGAGGCCCCCTCCCAGCTCTCTCCATGTGCTCCCACCAAGACCAGCGATGGTCTCAGCAGTGCCAAGAGGTGGTGGGGGCTCCTGACCGCCCTGGGTTGGGAGGTGGTGGTTTCCGTGAGGACATCATGTACTTCCTGCCAGGGGAAGACAGGTGCTAACTATTCCCTCGCTTAACTTAAGGTGAGCTGAGACTCATGGTGTGGAGGACAAAAAGACTAATGCAATTTTGTGTCATTTTATTACCAAAATTATTACTAATGGCTACTGTTCACATGGAATTTACTGTGGCTAAACAATTTACATTCTTTAGTTCATCTAATCTTTACAGTCATGTTTTATAGATGAAGAAACTGAGGCTCAGAGGGGTTCCTTTACTTATCCCTCATGACATTACCATTGAGGCAATGCCACAGTGAGATGAGGGTCACGCCCTTTGTAAAACCCTAGGCTGATGCTAGGACATTAATGCCGAAAAGACCCCATGTTAAACTCTGTTTTTCCAGCTTCACCCTGCAAATTACTAGCTTTGTGACATTAGGCAAATTATTTAATTACTCTTAGCCTCCACTTTTCCATCTGTAAAATGGGGTTAATAATAAGGTTATCTTCTTTTTTTTTTTTTTGCGACAGAATCTTGTTCTGTCGCCAGGCACCAGGCTGGAGTGCAGTGGTGCGATCTCGGCTCACCGCGACCTCCGCCTCCCAGGTTCAAGCAATTCTCCTGCCTCAGCCTCCCGAGTAGCGGGGACTACAGGTGCGCACCACCACGCCCAGCTAATTTTTGTTTTTTTAGTAGAGACAGGGTTTCACGATGTTGGCCAGGATGGCCTCGATCTCTTGACCTCGTGATCTGCCCACCTCAGCCTCCCAAAGTGCTGCGATTACAACAAGTGTGAGCCACCGTGCCCGGTCAAATAATAAGATATGTTAATGGCGGATGTTGAGGATTCAGTGAGACAATCCATATAAAAGAACGAGCTCAGTGTTTTGGACATTCACTCATTCATTTAGATGTGAACTAGATGCCAGCCACATGCCAGGGACTGTGCTGCATACTAGATATGCAAAGGTGAGCAGCTGGACATGGCCCCTGCCTTTGTGAACACAGCAATCTCTGCAAGCCATGGTTGGTGCGAGATATAAGAAGCATTACCTAAAAGGCAGCTATAAAAAAGTGGCAGAAGAAGGTAAGCCTTCTTCTGTCCACCTCCAAAGCCAGGTCGGGCTTAATATGAAGTCCCACATTTGGAAGGGGACAGTCATGTGTACTGACTGAGAGGTCCGTGCCCAGAGAGTGCTTCCCTCCTCCCTGGGCACTCACTTGAATGAGAAGTGGACAAACTGGACTTCCCTAATGGAGGACAGTGGTGAAGCTTCCAGAAATCATAACAGATTCATTTATTTATTCACTATTTTTAAAGCATTAGGCATTTTTTGTTTGTTTTGAGACAGTCTGGCTCTGTCACCTAGACTGGAGTGCAGTGGCATAAAATCAGCTCACTGCAACTTCTGCCTCTTGAGTTCAAGTACTTCTCATGCCTCAGCGTCCTGAGTAGCTGGGATTACAGGTGTGTGCCATCATACCCAGCTAATTTTTGCATTTTTAGTAGAGATGGGGCTTAGCCACATTGCCCAGGCTGGTCTCAAACTCCTGGTCTCAAGTGATCTGCCCGGCTTGGCCTCCCAAAGCGCTGGGCATTTTTCTAAGTGCTGAGGATGCAGCAGTTAACAAAATGAGAAAAGAAAATCTCTACCATCATGGACCTTATATGGCTTCTGTCAGAGACAGAGACAATAAGCAGATTAATGAATACGTACAATATCAGTTAGTTGGATTTTGATAAAATGGAAAATAATAAAGCAAGGAAAGGAGAATCGGAGTCTGGTGGGCAGTGGTCCAATTTTAAGTAGTGCAGTTAGGAAAGAACTCACTCAGGAGGTAATAATCAAGAAAAGATGTGAAGGAGTTCAGGGAATAGGCATGGTAAGGGGAAGAAGCATTCCAGGCAAAGGGAAAAGCAGATGCAGAGGTCCCAAGGGGCAAATGCACCTGGTGCGTGTGAGGATGAGCCAGCGTGGATGGAGGGAAGTGAGCAGGGGAGCTGGTGATGGAAGTGAGCGGCATACCTGCACATGTGCCCAGATCATGAGGGGCTACAATACTGCCATATGATTCTAAAGACAACTCCCAGACTCTACGGGTTAGGTAAGAGCACAGTCCCCAACAAGATTGCCCTGTTTCAGATGTCAGCTTCAAATTTGGGAGTCTCCAGGCCACCTGCACTTCCGGCCAACTGGCTATAAATTCAGTGGTTCCCACAATCCCTTTGGGTTCAATAATTTGACGGAATGACTCTCAGAACTCAGGAAAGTGCTGTACTGTTACAGTTTTATTATGCAGGATATGAATCTGGACGAACCAAATGAAGAGACCCACGGGACAAGCTGTGAGAGGGTCCCAGGCATGGCGATTCCGTGCCCTCTCCCTGTGGAATCAAGACGTTTCACCCTCTCTGCACATCAGTGTGTGCACCAACCAGGAAGTTCCATGACTCCAGGTGTCCAGAGTTTTCACTGCAGTTTCATTATCAAATCCTTTGACCATATGTTTGAATTCAGTCTCCAGCCTCCCTCTCCTCTGGAAGCTGGGGTCATGTGGCTCAGCGCCTTAACCTTCTAGTCACATGGTTGATCTTTCTAGCATCCTCAGCCCCAATCCAGAGTCACCTCATTAGCATAAACCCAAGTGTGCAATGAATAACAAAGACATTCTTATCATCTGGGACGTTCCATTGGTTTAGAACCTCTGTCCCAGGAATCTGGACCAAGGCCAGAAAAATTCTTGAAGGAACCCTGGGACTTGGGCTTTTACTTGGAAGGAAATCGGAAGTGACTGGTGGATTTTGAGTTCAGGAAGGACATGGTATAATTCATGTCTTAACAGAATTGCTTTGGCTGCTATGTCAAGAGCAGATTGTGTGAGGAAAGGGCAGGAGCAGAGAGACCCGTTAGGCAGTCATCCAGGCACGAGATGATGACTTGGGCACCGCTGGCACACCTAGAGGCCACGAAGGATGGTCCGTTTCTGGGATTATTTGGAAGTTAGAACCAGCAGGACTTCCTTAAGGATTGGATGGAGGGTGAGAGGGAAAGATGAGCCAAGGATGACATTGAGGCTTTATCTTGTGGACCTGGAGGAATGAAGCTGGCTTTGACTGAGAAGACCAGGTTTGGGGATGGAAGATCAGGAACTCAGTTTTGGACACTTTAAGTATGAGAGGCCAGTGAGACACCCGAGTGGGGGTGTTCGGTGAGCAGTGTGAGTGATGCCACTGCAGCTGGAAAGAAAGGTCTGAGCTGGGCTAGAACATGGAGGTAGAGATGATGTTTGAAGCTGTGCAACAGGTTGAAGTCACCAAGGGAGTGAACTGAGAGGGAGGAGCGGGCCAGGCAGGACCCTTCAACGGGACAGGGAGGAGGAACTATCAAAGGAGGCTGTGGAGCAGGCAGGGGAGTGGGAGGAAAACCAAGACTGTGAGGTCCTGCAGGACAGAGGGGGAAGGTCTTTGAGGAGGGAGAGATCATCTGTAACAAGTGCTGCTGATCCATTAAGCAAGATGAGGATGAAGATGAAGGCTGATGCTGGATTTAGCAACTTGTAGGTCATTGGTAACTCAGCACTAGAAGTTCTGACGTGAATTCATGAGTGAATGGGAGGAGAAGGATTGTGTGCACCACTACACTTCAGTACTCTTGTTATAAAGGAGAGCAGAGCGTGGAGGGGGTGGCTGGGCATAGGGTCAACAGAGGGATTTTAAGAGAGGAGAAAATGCAGCCCTTCCGTATGCAGATGCCTGTGGAAATAGCAGTTTGAGAAACGAGGGACGTTTGGTCATGAGAAGAAGACACTCCAGGGACATGTCATAACTTTCCTCACATGCTTAAAGGATGTCATATGGAAGAGAATTAGATTCATTTTATGTGACTCCAGAGAGAAGGACTAGGACCAATGGTTACAAGCGACAAAGAGGAGGACTGTTGACAGCCTAAATAAGAATTTCTTGCATCCATTTATTTGCTCATTTGGGAAGTCAGTGCTGAATGCCTGCTGCATGCCTGGCACTGGCCTGGGCACCAGGGGTCGTCGTGATGAAGATTCAGCCCTTTCTGGCTAATGGAAGAGAACAACGCAGGCAAACAATGGTTGTGCCCTGTGGAAAGTGCTGACAAAGCCCCCCTGTCTGACTGGAGTGGGGAATGGGGGTTCAGGGGAAGGTCAGGCTGGGTGCAGAAGCCATCATCGTTGGCTGAGGATATTCCATCTTCTGATAACCGAGAGCCTATTTGGCCTGAATAAATGAGGCTTAAAAAGGCACTTGAACCTCAGTTATCAGGTACATTTTCTGGATGGCTAGGCCATGTAGATACAGCCTTCATAAAAATGATGTCTGATAGATGGGCGGTGCTTTATCATGTACAGAGAACTTTTAATCCTCCCAGCAGCCTGCCGGGATCATTCTGGTGTCCCTATTTTATAGTTGGGTTAACCAAGGCTCAGAGCATGAGCCTTGCCTAAGGTCACATCATTATTATAAAGATGGAGCTGGGGGCCAGAATCAGGTTCATGAGTCCCTGGTCCAGTGAACACACCCTCCCAGAGCTGTGAAATGCTGAGGATAATTTACCTTCTCCCTTCTCTGACCCTTTCACAAAAGTACGTTGGGACCAGGATTTGGCTCTCAGCTGAAACATTTCCTGACTCACTCCCCTTCCCCTGATTTCTTGGAGCTTTCCCCAGTCTGCTTTCTGCAAAAGAATCTACTCTGATGAAGCCAGACACTTTCCTGGCCTCTGCCTGGGGCTTTCTTCCCTGCTCTTTCGATTTGGTTCCAACCCTTCTCTTTGAATCCTACATCACATTCTCTTCCTTTAAAAAGATCTCTGGGGCCGGGCATGGTGGCTTACACCTGTAATCCCAGTACTTTGGGAGCCCAAGGCAGGCGGCTCACGAGGTCAGGAGTTCGAGATCAGCCTGGCCAACATGGTGAAACCCTGTCTTTACTAAGAATACGAAAATTAGCTGGACATGGTCTCATGGTGGTGCATGCCTGTAATTCCAGCTACTTGGGAGGTTGAGGCCAGAGAATCGTTTGAACTAGGGAGTTGGAGGTTGCAGTGAGCTGAGATCACACTACTGCACTCCAACCTGGCAAAGAGAGAGAGAGAGAGAGAGAGAGAGAGAGAGAGAGAGAGAGAGAGAGAGAGAGATATCTCTAGACTTCAAGAGTGGTCTAAAATTATGGGATTCCTCAGATATCCTAGGCCAGCAGTCCTTGGGTTCCTCTGATGTTGGTGAGATCTGTTGCTCCAAAAAATTAGGAGAGTTAGATGTCTAAATGCTGTAAATAAGAAGGAGAGAAGGAAGAAGGATAGGGCAAGAATAATAGTGATCATTAAAACTTAATGTCAGGCTTACTACCTGTGAAGAATTATTTATGTTATCTTCATCTTACAAATGAGGAAACTGAGGCACAGAGAGCTAAAGCAGGTTGCGCCAGGTTGAGTAGCAGAGTTGGTTACTGAGTGGCCATGCCTAGCTGCTGTGCTCCACGGCTTCTCGTAAGAAGGAAAGGAGAGAAACGAGACTAGGAAAGGCTTGTTTTCAGCACAATTGTTTTGAGCCGGCAGTGTGCTGAAGCTGTGGGGGAAGAAATAGATCTAGTCCTTGCCCACAGTGAACTCACAGCTACAGAATTACAGAGCATCAAAGTTGGAAGAGACTGCGGAGATGTCATCAAAATTGGGGCACGGGGAGGCGAAGTGAAACACCTACGAAGGAAAAGGGAACGCATGCTTTTGCACACGTACAAAAATAGCATAAAACATACAAGTCCGCGGTTCAAGGCAGGCCATTAACAACTGAAGTTGAGCACCTGTTACAGTAAATACACGTCTGGGTGCTGCTGCAGGAGTGAAGTCAAGTCCCTGCCCTCCAGCTGAGGGGAACCTGCAAGAGGAGGAAATAGGATGACATTGACTAGGGAGTGTAAAGTATTTAAGGTGTTTGAAAAATAACGAGCAGTCCAATTTGGTAGGAGTTGAGCTCACTTACGAGAGAGGTGAAAGGTAAGGTGGAGATGCTAAGGGAGGTAATGCAAACTGAGCTCAGAGTCCAGAGAAGCAGTCAGGTGGGATTTATCAGGAAAGGTTTTCTGGAAGAAGGGGACATTTGGGTTGCACTGAAGAAGAGAAAGTTGGATTTGCAGCTATGGAGACAGAACGAACAATATTTGTAGAAGGAGGTGGTGTGGGAAGTAGAAAAGGAGGGAATTAACTTTCGGATTCAGTTCAATTCCGCAGATGTAAGTTGAGCGTCTACTAAGAGCCATTCATGCTTGATCAGTATAAAAATGAATTAAAAACATAGTGCCTGTCTTCAAGGAGCTTATAATTCAGGACTTTACAGAGTTAATGGAGGACGCACAAGTACTATGGGAATTCAGGTGGGGCCCTTGGCTCAGAGTGAGGGTTTAAGGAAGGTTCTGGGGCTGTAAGCTGGATCTGTGTCTTGAAGGATGGAGAGGAGTGAGCCAAGTGACGGTGGAGCACCGAGAGCATGCCTACTCTGATAGTCGGGGATTCCTAGAAGGTAAAGTGCATGTGGAGCGAGCAAAAGAGGGTGCTGAACAGGTAAATAGCGGCTAGATTGAACAGGATCTAACTGATCTTGAACTTCATCTGAAGTCAATGGAGAGCCTTTGAAGGGTTTTTCACAGGGCAATATTATCATTCGATTTGTGTTTCAGAAAGATTATTCTTGCAACTCTGTTGGGAATGGATTTAAGGGGACCGGTGAAGGGAACCAGTTAGAAGGTTATTGCAGTACTGCAGGGGAGTGAGGACCAAGACCTCAAGCAAAGTGGTAGGGTGGAGAGGAAGGCATAGAAATCAGACTTATTCAGGAGGGATATTCGGTGGTACCTGCTATGAGGTAAGAGAAGAAAGTCTGGGATGAGCTCCAGGTTTAAATGAGGGTAGGGAGGTAGCAGGGTTGGTAGGCAGAAGGACCGGAGAAATGCAGCTGAAAATCCCCATACCACAGCAGCCATAGCCCCTCAGTGAATTGGGGAGGGTCATCAGAGGCAGAGTCCACAAGTTTTGTGAACTGAGCTGGTCTTCAAGCGATGGTGAGCAATTCCTGGAAATCCCTGGATGGGGACCAAGGACTTGGCAGCTTTTCAGGTTTAAGTGAAAAATCAGTGTCTGGAAGTGGAGATTGGAGGAGAGAGGGGTGTGTGTGTGTGCACATACGTGTGAGATGTGGTTGGAGGTTACAACATTTGGCCAGGAATTTCTGGGTTCCGGGGACTACTGCACTTCGGTGAACACACACTCAATGCAATTCTCCCCATCCCAGAGTTCTGCAAGGGATGAGGGAAATTTCCTTGACTCCTTGATTTAATCCAATCCTCTTATTTCACAGAGAGGTGAAGTGAATCCCCTGAGGTCACACAGCTGGTCAACAGTAGAGCCAGAAGCATAACTCTGGTCTCTTTGGACTTCTAATCAGGTGCTGTCTTCACTCCCACCTTTCCTCCTCAGTTCGCATTCACGGTAAACATCCCTGGAACACTGAACATTGGAAATTTCCTTGACCCCTTGCAGAACGGTGGGATGGGGGGAATTGGCTTCTGCCCATTAAAGCCAGAAGCCACTCGTTTAAGGGACCACTGAGCACCTCAGCACAGTGTGTTCCGTGTTCCAGGGACCTTTACCGTGAATGGAAACTGGGGAAGAAAGTGGGGAGTGGAGATGGCACCTGATTAGAAGTCCAGAGGGACCACAGAGTTATGCTTCTGGAGTTACTACCCACCAGCCGTGTGACCTCAGGGGGACTCATGTCATCTCACTGGGCCTCAGGTATTTCATCTGTGAAATAAGAAAATTGGATAAAATCATCTCGTGTGGATTTCTTCCAGGCCTAAAATTTCATCATTCTGAAGAATGCAGTCAGATATTTGCTCTAAGATTAGTCTGTTTGAGCCTTCACTGGTCTCACTATCTACAGTTTACCAAAATCCTACTTTCTCTGGGTTCTTGAAAAGTTAAGAGGAGGAAGTTCTTCATGTCTACCTTCCCTTTCTCCTGCTTCAGCATGCACCTTACTAGGGGGAAAAGACATCTGTCCACGGTTGCTCAGAACGAAGGTCCCCCCTCACACTTCAGTGCTGGCTCCAGTGAATCAACTGTTCTGGTGTGGGCGTGGTGCGTGGAGGCCGAGAAGCAGATGGGCAGCCCAGCATAGTGGTGAGGCTTTCTCACACTCGGTCCATACTCGGTGCCTTCCCCTGTCCCCTTGCCTCTGTGCCTGTGCTTATGCCGTTCCCTGGAAGATCTTCCTTTCCTTCCTGTGGTCTTTCCTGGAGCAAGGGGAGATACAAGAACCCTGACTCCCAGCTCCTACTTCCAGCTCTATCATCTATAATGACAGATGATAGAGCTCGTCTCTCTGGACTTAAGTCATTATTATTAGTGGTTCATGGTCATGCAGTGAATACTTACAGATGACAGAAGTGGCATTATTGAAATAATATCACTGGCTAATATTTTAAAATACTTGCTATGGGCTGGGCGCTGTGGCTCATGCCTGTAATCCTAGCACTTTGGGAGGCCGAGGTGGGTGGATCACCTGAGGTCAGGAGTTCAAAACTAGCCTGGCCATCATGGTGAAACCCCATCTTTAAAAAAAAAAGAAAGAAAAAAACAACTTGCTACGTATATATATCTCATTTAGTCAACACAACAGTAACCAGCATGTAGCCGCATCAATGGCAACACTAGAGTAACGATCACTCCATTTAACCTCTTGTTTCCTCCTTTTTGTGCAGACGTAGTGAATGGAATCTGCTCTCTTCCCCCTTCCACTCTGTTCCTTCTTCCAACTTACTCTCTCTTGCTTACTCTTTTCCTGGGAAAAATGCAAGAGTCATTTTTCTAAAATCCTCTCTTCAATGAGTCCCCATCATCTATAGGATGACATTCATACTCCTAGGAATGGCCTTGGATGGCCACCAGGCCGCTTGCCATTGACTTCTGCCTCCCCATCACCACACCCCCTTCTCCGGGAAGGGAGAAGGGTGTGGTGTAAATGCCTTCACCGGCTCTGTGGTTACTCAAACTGAAAATGACCCCCCTCTCTCTCAGCTTCCACATTCTCCTAACCATTAAATCCTGTTGATTGTACCCCTTCATTTATTTCATACCTATTCCATTTCTCTTTATCCACTGTCTTTGTTTTATATCCTTATAATTTTTCTCCAGGAGCTGTGTGGCAGCTCCCTGCTGTACCTACCTTCCCTCCAACTACTGGCAGAGCCTTCTGCCTAATCGCGTCTCTTAAGAACTGTGATAAAATCCAAACGCATGATCCAGCATATAATACTCTCCATGATCTGGTCCCAACCTACCCACCTTGCCCCATCTCTCTTCCCTCTCTTCTCTTGAACTCTACCTAATCAGAACCACTTGCTGCATACGTAGCAGTCCACAAACATCTTCTGCCTGGAGGAACTGCCCCGCTCCCAGCTAACCCACCCAGCATCCCCCTTATCGGCTTAGTGAACACCTATCATATTTCAAATCTTAGTCTAAGTGATAACTCCTCTACGAAGCCTACCTGACCACAAGGCTTCCTTACTCATCATTGCACCTTGTATCAGTCCATTTTGTGTTGCTATAAGGGAATACTGGAGGCTGGATAATTTGTAAAGAAAAGAGATTTATTTGGCTCACGGTTCTGCAGGCTGTACAAGCATGGCACCAATATCTGCTCAGTTTCTGGTGAGGCCTCAGGAAGCTTTTACACATGGCAGAAGGCAGAAGGAGGAGCTGGTGTGTTACATGGCGAGAGAAGCAGCAAGAGAGAGAGGAGGAGGTGCCAGGCCCCTTTAAACAACCGGCTAATATGTGAACTAACAGAGAGAGAACTCACTCATTTTCCTGGGGAGGGCACCAAGTCATTCATGAGAGATCCACCCGAATTACCCAAACGCCTCCCATGAGGCCCGCCTCCAGCATTGCCAATCACATTTTCCGCATGAGATTTGGAGGGCACCAACTTCCGAACCATATCACACCTAGACAGGCTGGCTGTCTTGCCTGGTTGGGGCTCTAGGAAGAAGAGGAGCACCCAGCACCTGCCCCAGGTGTGTGCCTATGGCCTTCACCCTCAGCCACCCCTCTCCTGTCCCTGGTCATATGTCACTGCTGTCACATTTGGCTCTACCAACACGTCCACTGCATATTGTGTTGATGTGTGTAACTCTGTACCCACCTGTACGTTCCTTGAGAGCAGGAGGCATGTGGGATTCTACTTCTTGCCTCCGTTCCCCAGCACAGCACCTGACACACAGTAGGGTAAAGGTGCATTACATATTGAGTGGATAAATGAATGAATGACATTCGAGACCTGGCACAGTCTGGTCAGAGTCTAGCTGTCCCTTCTTATCTTTCATAAATAATAAAAATGCAGCATCTTAAGGTTGCCATGCACAAGTAGCTTGCAAGTGTATTTAAGGGGATTATCACTTTTAATCCTCACAACCCTGCCCTTCCGCAAATACCCAGTGACTCAGACACACCACAGGCTTCTCTGCCCATGTCCTTTCTGTTCTTTGTGCCCGGAGTCCCTTTACTCCCATATTTCCTGGTTTGAGGTTTAGTTTTGCCCCTTACACAGGCCCTTCTCAGATTCACCCTCTCCTCCTTTCCCATTGTCGAAATTGATCATTTTTCTCCTAAACACTAAAGCTGACGATTGACCTGAGCCTCCTATTTAGCTGAAGCTAAATAAGATTTAATATAAATTTCTCAAGGACAAGGCTATGCTTTAAATAATAGAAATTTAATATAAATTTCTCCTGGACAAGGCTGTGCCTTATTAATCCCCTTATCCTGTGGGGGTCAACATAAACTCTGGCACATAGTAGGTCCTTAATACGTGTTTGCTACTTAGAATAGAATGGAATTGGATGGAATCAATAGTTTAGGTTTCCGAGTTCTTCCAGTTTTTGCTGGAACCACAGACCAGAAGGAATGAAGAAAGTGGTGGGGATGGGTTGAGACTGAGGGTGGGTGAGGGCAGGACCAAAGAGGGGAGGCTGCTTAACCGTAACGGGATCTCATTCGTAGAAGTTATATAAACAAGATTTCTTGCCAACAAGTTGCCTGTGGATATTTATGGAAGCATCCTTGTTACTACTATTTAATTTATTATTATCCCAGCAGCATGCTGAGCTTTGAGTAATGTGCTGATGGCCAACCTACGCCTGGGCAAAGAACTTGTCAGGACGTTTTCCCAACATGGTTCTCCAAGCCCCCTCCCTGTCCTCGAAGAACTCACAGCACCTTGAGAGTTGGAAGGCATCTTCCATGTCTTCTGTCTAGCCATTCACTTTACAGATGGGGAAACAGGGCCTACAGCCGGGTGGCCCACCCACGGTCCCCATGGCAGTAAGTGGCAGAGCTGGAGTTCAGATTCAATTCCGATTTCCAGCTGATGTGCTTTCTGCTGCTCTCTCTACTAAAACCTGCCCTTACCAAATTGTCATCAGCATTCCTCGTATTCTATATTCCTCAGTTCTGTTCAATGCAACAAATATTTATTTTATCGAGTACCTACTCCTGCAGAGAGACCTGTGCTGGAGGATATTGAAACAATAGAAGGACAGGGAAGATGGAAGTTCCTGGTCTTGACAAGTGCACTAACCTACACTGTGGGTGGACGTGGGAGGTGACTGGGGGTGCACTTTTATTGAGCACGAGACCAAGCATCTTCACACTTACTTCTTTGGGCTTTCTCGCTTCCCCCTTTTTTGGGCTATCCTCCCTGAATCACTGTTTTTCCATGGAGGAAATGGACTCAGAGAGGCTGCACTGGCCCCTGATTGACACTAAGTGCCTGCCCTTGAGACTCTGCTGCCTGCCTTCCCCGCTGAATGAATGAGAACAAAGAAGCCTGGGGTCGTCTAGCCTATTCTCGGCCCACCTGAAGAAGATGGGAAGACAGAAAGAGATGAAACCAAGGAAGGGGAGGCGGCCATCTGGAGCCCCTAGAGCCTGACATTCGCTGTCATCACCAACAGCTGTTTGCACCTTGCCAGCTCCACTCTCTTTGGTACCTCTGGCCCCCTCCACTTCCTTTGGGAAGAAACACAGGTTAAGTCCTTTACTTTTGCTACCCTCATTGAGCTGAGGATTTAAGAAAGATAAGCTGGCAGGTCTGGGGGGCCTGAATGTGGTATATCTTTGTTGAGAAACAGGAGATTTATGTATCAGTAGCCTCAGTTTCCCCAACCTCATGGGCAAGAGCCGCAGCCCTCCTTCCTGTGCCCTGGCCTTCCAAGAGCCATCTCGGGAATGCCAACACGTCATTAATTTGTGTGCCTTGCAAATGCTTTGTTGGCATCTCGTGGTGTTGAAAGTCATGTGATTATGAGCAGAATTTATATGTCGCCAGGGCTGCCTGGGTGCCCTCCCTGCATCTCCTTCCAGGCACTGCAAATATTGAAGGCTGGCTTAGAAAAGAATCAAACCTACCCACCTTGATATCTATGCACCCTGTAGCTAAGGTTTTAATTGAAAATCGGTTCATCTGGTCCCCATGCCTAATTACAAGGTGCCTGCACTGCCAATGGAGCATATGGATAGGATCCCGGCCCCCTCTAGGAAGGCCTGGGGTTGGGGTCCCACATGGGGATGGCAGTGACTTGGCAGCTTTACCTCTTCCGCATCTACCACCTGAGGTCTTCTGGTTTCTTACCCATGAGCAGGCACTGGTGTTTGCTGGGAGGACTCTCCCTCAGCCCTGTCCCCCTCCCTCTCTGGCTGGTGCTTCTGCAGCGAGGACAGGATGCAGCTCACTGCCTGCTTCCTCCCTTCTGCCCTGCCAGGGATATGCTCCTCCCCACTCCCATCCTGCCCACTCCTTTCCTTTCAGCTCAAATGGGCAAAACCAGTCCCGTTTGTCAACACCATTCTCTTTCACACCTCTGGGTCTGCCTGGAGGCCCCACGCCCCCTTCCTGGGCGCTCCTTCCCCATCCTGCTTTGTACCCTCCTCTCCCTAGAAGCCCCTGCAGTGGTGATGACAGATCATCTGCCCTTGTATCCCTCTCCCAAGGACTTGCCTGTCCCATCAGCCTGGAGCATCAACCACCACCTGCAATTCCTCCTCACAGGGCAGGACAAGGTTCTGCACCTGGGGAGTCATCAGCAGGGGTTTAGGGGTGGGGGAGCTGGCCAAAGAGCCCCTGAAGGCTCATGGTCGTGACCTGGAGAGGCAGGGGTCAGGTTGGCTGTCTTGCCTGGTCAGGGCTCTAGGAAGAAGAGGAGCAGCCAGCACCTGCCCCAGGTGTGTGCCTGTGGCCTTCACCCTCAGCCACCCCTCCCTTGTCCCTGGTCACATGTCACTGCTGTCACATTTGGCTCTAACAATAATTCTCTTGCTGGAGAGCAGGAGGAAGAATTCATTTTCCAGCTCCAGCCGGGCGGCTGTGAAATATGATTTCTAAAGTGTTAATAATGCATCACGTTTAGATAGCACTTTACATCTTCCAGAGCAGCTGGCTGGGCGGGGGTGACGGCAGCCTGGGCTTGGGGCTGTGGGACTGACTTCTGGGTGTCATTTCTGAACTTCTCATGTGGAACCTGTGCCTACTCCTTGGTGCCTTAGTCTCTCCTTCTAAAACAGGGAAGGAATCATTCAGTCTTGGCCTTCTGCCAGGATATGGAGGTGCCATATCCTGGAACCTTTGCCACACCCATCTCCTTCTTCCAAACCTTCATTTATTGCTTTTTCGTCTTCTAGAAATACTCCAGCATTCCTTCCTTCATTCAGTCGTCAAATCCTAATTAAGTGCCTGTCGAGTCCAGGACCTGATACAGAGATGCTACTGGCTTATGGGGGCTCTCGGGAGTGGATGGGATAGAGGCGTGAGTCCCGTGCCCCTAGCACTGTGGCCTAAAGTGAAGGGAGCTGAGGGTTGACACCTCCGCTTGGCTTTATTTGGGCTGTGGGGACATGTGGAATGGCCTCTGCAGGATACCAGAACTTCCGGTAAATACCAGCCAGCTCTTTCTGTTATCCCAGAAAGGAAGCCCTGCCTTTTCTTTGGTGGTCTGCTCAAAGCCACTAACCCTCTAGGGACCTTGACTTCCTAAGATCTGGAATCTTCTCAGTCCCCTCTCCTGTGCCTTCACTTGTGTGCAAGATAAGTACTCCTGTCTTTTAATTTCTCTCCAGGGCTTTTCACAGACCTAGAATATTCCTCTCTATTCATGCCATTGAGCCCTTTCCCACCGTCACCTAAAGGCTTGGAAGCTATGTCTCCATTAGTCATTCATAGCCACTGCTTCCAGGAAGGCTTCCTAGGATGATCTGAGGGAAAGAGAAGATATGTAATAGTTTTATGGGGTCACCCCAGGTTTCCCCATTGCTCCCACTTAACAGTCAGTTGCCCTTGAAGTGCCAGAGTACCCAGGTGCTCCACTCTTTGCAGCAGGTGGTCCCCTGAAAAGCATATGGAAATTCTGTTTTTGTAGGTAAAATCATATTAATTTCCAAGATACCTGGATTTCTAGTTTCCAGCAGTCCTGCTTTTGCCACCAACTGTCTGCAGTGTCTTTGGACCTCAAGTGTCCTCATCTGAAAACGAGGCTATTGAAAAGGTGGTCACCAGGGGCTTTCTCTAACCTTCTTGGATGACACTTTTCCTTCAAACAATTCCTTGGTGAATTATTAGGTAAAGAGAAGAAGCCCTTTGATAAGCATGTAATTGCCTTCCAGTTGATTGATTTCACAGGGTGAGTTGGGCGCTTGTGGTTTTCTGGAGGGGCAGCTTGGCTGTGCTCAATAATGTCTTCATAGATTGCTTGTGTCTTTGGCCGCGTCTGTGACCTGCGGGTCTGGCCCAGAGTGGAAGCTCCCCGAGGGCCAGGCCTCAGGTTCTGTAATTCTGTTTGCGCTTTGTCCTACACCACCAGCTGGATGCTGACGCAAAGCTTTGTGGCGTCTGGGATGAAGAAGACACTTCCTCCCTGCCCTCAGCCCCTCTCATTCCTTTCACTTCCTAGGAAGACAATTCCTCACCAAGTTTTCCCAATGGGTTGCGCTGCCGCTGCTGCTCAGCTGACACCATAGCTGACGAGTTATTAAAAATCCTTCATTATTATTCTGTGCTGTCTCTCTCCCTCCTCCCTCCCTGCCCTGCCCCAGGCTTCCAAAGCCCATGGCTGTCACTGAGAAATGCCTGGAGGCCCCTAGCCAAGAGCTGAGGCAAGCTTTTTCACCCCCTTCTTCAAAGTGGCCCCCACGGATGTTGGCAGCGAGCCAGCGGCAGTGGGTCTCACCCAGGGCAGGGGATTCTGACACCTGAGTTCCCGACTCTGCTTTCCACAGATCCCCAGGAGCAAGTGCAGGTACTATGAGGCTCAAAGGTCTTTATATCGAGAAATAGTTGGAAGCCAGAGAGGGATTTTCAGTCCCTCAGGGATCTTGGTTAGGGAGACATCTCTTAGGTATGCACGTTGCAGACGACATCTGGGACCCGATGCTTCATCCCCTGGGGAGAGAGTGACAGGCCAACTCCATCATCCCACCCCTGAGCTGGGGGGTCCAAACCCAGCTCATCCATCACCCGTCCTAATAATCAGATTTGGCTGCTGCAAGAACAGAACATAATACTCAGCTCCTCTCCCAGACGCTGCAGCCGACAGGTCCTGAGAGACGTGGAGGGCCTTGCTCTTCGGAGAGGCAGAGAGGGAGGGGCGGGACCCAAGTGGAGACATCCCTGCTCCTGAGCTGTGGGGCAGATTGGAAGCGTCTTCGGAGCATCTCCACACCCTTCACAGCACCCTCCCCGCTGCGTGTTTCTATGGGCACTCCATAGCGCCCTCCTGCGCCCTGGGTCTGAGCAAGGGACCCCAGGGTCAGGGCTGTGGGTGGGAAGATGTGTCAGTTCTGCCCTCCAAACTGGCGTCCTTTCACTTACTCCCTGTCAGATTTCTTTCTGCGGGAACTGGCCTCTTCACATCGAACTCATTCTTATTGCTGTCTAAAGCATCAAGTCCCTTTGTCCGGAGCCTCACAGCCTTGGCCCAGCCCTCAAACCCATGTTCACTCCCAATTGCTAGCACCCAGTCCCTGGGACAAGAATAGGACCGTAGGAGAGAACGCTCTGGGTGTCTGGGTTAGAGGTAAGGGTGAGCGTCCACAGCTGGCCTGAGGATCCAGGGGCCACCATGTCCACTTTGGCTTGGCCTCCAGGTTGAGTTGACATCTTTTGTTTGTCTCTACCTTCATTTGCCTAAATGAATTCTGAGGACCGCCATCTATCCAGAAGATGGGGGCAGAAAAATCCCTGGGATTTGAGTTAGATGAAATGAGATTGGGGTTAGGAAAGTGGCCTTTAGGATCAGGGTGGGGAATACCCAGAGCGGGGGTGTGGGATTGACTAGTGCTCAGTATGAGCATTGGGGTGTGCAGGGATCGGGGATTAGGCTTTCCTTTCCCATCCCTTCCCAAACCCTCATCAGCCTCCCCCATGAGTCTGTCTCAGCTTTTTTACTCACCCCAAATTCTGCAGATCTGGGGGTGCCTAACTCTGCTCACTTGTCTCGCTGTCCTATGTCAGTATATCTCAGCCTCAGAACCGCCCTAGATGCCAGAGCAGGAGCCAGAAGCAGGTGACTGATGAAGTTACCCACTAAAGCTTCACACAAAACTGCCTAGAGAGGAGCTGGATTCAGCTGTGGCAAAGAGGATACCCCACCTCCAGGTGTAGGAGAAACCTTCAGAAAGCAGCCTGCCTCTTCCCTCACACTCTCACTCCATCTCTGATTCCTCCTTTCCCTTCGATCTCCCTGTGTTGCCCACCCCCAGGGAATGGGGAGGTGATCTCTCATCCCTCCACCTTTGTAGTCCCTGGTGTCTGCAGTAACCTAATGATTTCTCATTTAGTTGTTCGGGGCTGGATGCAGAAAGCCGCCTTTTGATTGCTTGTGACACCTATCTCACAACAAATTTAGCACCTCGTTTCCTGGACGAGGCAATATTCCCCCTCGATTATCTCCCAGCAAGAAGGACAGGGTGCCATGCATTCCAACGAGCAGCCTTTGCTTCCTGATATCAGAATCAATCAAGCTCACAGTCCTCCGGTGGATGGATGGATGGATGAGTGGGGGATCAGGTTCTCAGGGGAGCACAGGAGGGCTCCAAGAACAAGAAAGGGTCAGAGGACAGAGCAGGGCACAGGGAAGCCTCCGGAAGCCCAGCCCTCAGTGGGTTTATGGGCAGAATTCTCTGAAATGGAAGGTGAGGCAGGAGCAGTTTAACCTCTACTCAGGTAGTTCTGAAACTTCCTTCCCAAACCACTCCTGAAATGTGGGTATTTCATCCAGCCACCTCCTAAACTCTGGGCGAGGAAACAGCCCTGGGGTCATGTTACTTCACCCTGGAACAAGATGAGAGCAGAAGAAACACTTCCCTGCTTCAAGCCCCCACTCCAGCATTCCTCAATACCTAGCATTGCATGGAAACGACTCTTCCTACAAAATAACTTGCTCCTGGCAAAGAGGAAGAGCAGGAATTCTAGGGATCTGCCCCATATTACTGATGAGGGGAGATGAAAAGAAATTTCTCCAGCCCAAGAGGCAAGTAGAGGCAGTTGGAGGGATGGGTTGGGAGTTTCCTCAGAAGGGGGTTCACAGAGGAGGAAGGCGCAGCAGGAAGGCGCAGTGGAGGGGGAAGGGCAGATTGAAATGAGAGACCAGGGGACTTCTGGAGGACATGGGCAAGGGATCAAAGGAGGAGAGAAAGAGTGATAAGAACTCAGCTGAAGACCGAAGTGAGAGAGCCTTAAGCTGTGTGGGGCAATGGTGGAAGGAAGGAGGGTGGGAATGGGTACAAAGGGCTCATCCTGGTGGCTACAGACAGGGAGATTGAGAAGGAGGGGCAAAGGTCAGAGACCCCCAGAATGTGAGCTGTGAGAGGGGACAGAAGTCATCAGCACCCCGCCCAGGAATGCAGGATGCAGACGCCCTGCTGGGAAAGGCACAGGAGGAGCAAAAGGAAAGGGGAGGGGGCCAATCACTAGGAGGGGTGGCAGATGGTCGCTGTCGTTAAACGGATTCCAGAAAGTCCAGGAAGCCTGAGACAGCACAGACAAGCATGGGTAAGCAGTGGGAGAAGAGAATCAAGGAGCAGTGACTTGGAGGAAGGAACTTACACAGAAACCTCACACCAACCTGTGTGTTTATATATAATCTAAACGTATTCCTGCTTCAACCCTAACCGCAAACAGTAACCCCAAACCCAACCTCCACCTCAACACTAATTCCAACCCAGACCTAATCCTAGCAATCACTGTAACCCCGAATCCTAACTAGAGCATGAGCTCTTGAAGGGGCACAGCATCTCAAGTCCCCTCAGAGCCAGGTACAGCATAAGTGATCAATAAATGCTTATTGAATAATGAGAACGTAATAAGCCAAACCTTAGCTCTATCCTTAACAGTAATCGCTGCTTCAATCCTGACCGCCCCCCCACCCCTGCCTACCCCAATGCTCAGACTGAGCACTAGTCAATCCCGCACCCCGGCTCTGCGTATTCCCCACCCTAATCCTAAAGGCTACTTTCCTAACCCCAATCTCATTTCACCTAACTAAAGTCCCAGTTTTTTTCTGTCCCCACCTTCTGGATAGATGGGGGACCTCAGTTAGAATTCATCTAGGCAAACCAAGGTAGAGACAAGCCAAAGATGTCAACTCAACCTGGAGGCCAAGCAAAAGAGGCTTGAGTAGTCTGGGAAGACTGCCTGGAGGAAGGGGATTTGAAGGTTGTATAGCAGGCTGTGGATGAATGTAGGTCTGCTGGGAGATGATGGCATGGCTGGCATGTGGACAAGTAGGTTACTTTCTCTTTCTGCTAAATACTTGCCTCCTTCATGGAAATGAGGCCACAGAGCTGCCCTGGTGTTCATATGCTTTGGGGTCTCAGGAACAGTCATCAGTGTGCATGCCCTAAAGAGAACGTCTTTCCATGTGCTCACACCACAGACTTGCAATTGGTCACCAACACCATGTCCCCCACCAATATCCTGTAAGTTTCTGAGAGTGGTAAGATAAGTGGTTTCGGCTTCCCTGGCCTCCTCTGCTCTTGGGGCATTTGTTTTCTGCCTGACAAGGAAACTGAGTCAGGCACAGCATGGAAGAACAAGAGCCCTAGCCTCATCAACCTTGGAGTTCTACCTCTGAGTGCTCCCTCCTCTATGCAAGCCTCTGCCTATTGAACGCTGCCTTATTGAGACCTGCTCCTACAGCTCTTAATTATGGAGCCTCCACTCCAGGCTTCCTCAGCTCCCTGCAGCAAATTAACACTCTGTGCCCCTTGCACGTGTAGAGTGAACCGAGTTAGATGGATCGATTCAGCAGCCGGTTGAAACTGCTTTTACTTTACGCAGAATTGATCCAGATGACCCCAACCCGGGGATTCTAGGAGCAACTTTGCAGGAAATTTTTTTAATGGAGATTAATTGGAAATCCCCAGCATGTCCTGCTTATGTTCAGAAAGTGCCTCATTCTCCCTTTTGGTGGCTGTATACTAACACTGGTATGTTGACGTGTGCTAACATGTGCACGCTTACCAGACAGGTGAATGCTAACAGGGACACATGTGTCCCTCCTTGCACGCAGATGCAAAACCCACTTCCATCACCATCGCAGTCTCATCCTCTCTGATTCATCTGGAGCCCATCCCCAACGCTTATCAGGCTGACACCCACGGCCCTGTGCGGTTTGCATGTGCCGCAGCTTCCACTTCAGTCTTCCTGAATCTGGACCTCTTTCTTTGTCTATGTCCGTCCTCTCAATCGCCCAGAAGTTTCTGGAGGGCAGAGGCTGAGAAACATTCGGGAAGAGAAGGTGTTAGATTTTGAAAGCTGGCTGATCATGGTTCCAATTTATTTATGCCCGAAACCCAGCCACCTCCAACTGCTCACTGGACTTTTATGTTTCTGTGTCTTGGCTCATGCTGTTCCCTTTGTTTGAAATACTCTTCCCCCAGTTCTCTGGCTGTGGAAATATTTCTTGTCTTCAAGGCTTAATGCCATTCTTGCCGATAAATGTGTATTTATGGAATACCTACTCTGTGCCAAGCAAGGCCACCCATGTCCAACTTACGAGGCTACAGTAGGGGACCAGAACTATAAAAGGCGAACAATATGAGTCATGGCCCAAGGGAAGACCAGTTTGGAAGTCAGATATGAAAAAAAATTAGCGTTTTTGTTCATTCAACAAACATCAATTAAGATATTCACTCAACAATCATCTGTTAAGGCTGTAAGCTCCTGAGTGGAATAAAACCCCCATGTACATGCCCTCAGGAGTATTTAGGTTGCACGGGTTCCCACGTCATTGTCCCCACCAAGCTGGCCCTGATTTCATCTTTTTTTTTTTTTTTTTTTTTTTTTGAGACGGAGTTTCGCTGTTGTTACCCAGGCGGGAGTGCAAAGTGGCGCGATCTCAGCTCACCGCAACCTCCGCCTCCTGGGTTCTGTCTGCCTCAGCCTCCCGAGTAGCTAGGACTACAGGCGCGCACCACCATGCCCAGCTAATTTTTGTATTTTTAGTAGAGACGGGGTTTCACCTTGTTGACCAAGATGATCTCGATCTCTTGACCTCGTGATCCACCTGCCTCGGCCTCCCAAAGTGCTGGGATTACAGGCGTGAGCCACCGCGCTGGGCCCCTGATTTCATCTTATCAGCATTGGCGACTACTGCATGACACGGGTAGGGTTTTTCAGCACTTAATTTGTTGTTAACTCATTAGCGTCCCCTGATAGAATGTGAGAGCTGGAAACTTCCCATTTTCCAGCTTGCCCATCCCATCAAGCACACCGCCTGGCTTCCAGGAGAGCTGTGCTCAACACACCAGCCAGGCTGACTGTTTCTAGGATCCTAAAAGGCTTTGCTTTCCCAATTTCACACTGCTGTCTATGCCCTCTGCCTTCCCAGGACATTTTCTTCTCCCTTCTCTCGCTGCTTACCAGGAAAGCTCCTACCCATCCCTCAGAGCTTGTCATAGAAATCACTTCCTACAGGATTTCTTTCTGCACCTCAGGAACTTTCCTCCATGTTGCCCCATCGTGGCTGCCTTCACACTGTATGGACTTGGTGCTTGGGTGTGTCTACTGGACCTTAGGCTGGAAGATGGCAGGACTAGGTCTGACATGTTCACCTTTGTATTCCAGGGTCTAGGCCAGTGGGTCCTGTCCTGGGATGAGGCTGCATATGGCGATGTGAAAGTGTTCTGTATTGAATGTGGTAGGCATCCAATAAGTATTTATTACATGAATAAGTGTATATTGAATCGAGTTTATTTTCTCTGGAGGGTGATGTTTTATACATTCATCCTTAACTCAGTAACCAAACAATAAGAATTTATTAATAACCAAATAATAAGCATTTATTGAGGGCCTGTGGTGTGTGTGAATGATGCATGACTGAGATTACATTTATTGCCTCAAGAAGTTTGCTGTCTAGTCATCTGGAAAAGGAGCCAGAATAAAGAACAGGATAGCTGCACACTAAACTCCAGGTCTGAATCCACGTGACCATGTTCAAGTCTCATTACCGTTTCCCTGGCATTTTATGGTTAACTGCCATGGGGAAAACGTTTTACGTATACCTTTGACTTCCATCCTAGACTGTTTTCTGACCTGTTCTTTCCCCTTCAGATGGCCCTGTTTAAAGAATTCCTTCCTCTAAACTTTGAGTCCACCCTAATTGACCTGTTACAAATTAATTACTTGGGTGTAAGTCCAAAGTCAGAAGAAAATATATGGTGTGTAATAGAATCCTAAAGCACCAGAATTGAAAGGAATTCTAAATATTGCCTAGAGCCCTCCAGAGCATTTCTGCCAGGTGGCCATCCAGCCTTATCTTGAATACCTCTAGTGATGGGAAGCCACTGGTATGCGCTATTAGAAGGTCCTTACGTGAATAACAGTATCTATTCCTTGGGATCTACAGCCGTTCATGTTTATCCCAGGGCTTGTATGGGAGGCGCAGTGATGGGGTCTGGGGACACCAGTGTTATGGGCATGTCTAGTGTCTGCCAAGCCAGCCTTTCTTAGAGGGAATAGTGTGGATCCAGGGAGAATTGCCGTCTGGAGCATTCACCAGAGCCCTGCACTGTCCCATAGTGGTTGCTCACCTCGCTTATAGACCCAGATAGTCTATATGCAAATTCTAGAAAAATCTGCAGAGTTATTTGTGATGACGGGTTCCAGCCTCTGGAAGGAGAATAATGTCTATCACCTAAACCTGCTGGCCTTTTTTGTTTTTGTTTTTTAATTTTGAGGTGGGAAAGAGGGGCAGGAGGCAGAGTGGGAGGTGAGAGGGCATAGAAATGTAATAAAACTTGTTAAAATTAGAAACAGAACTGTCCTTTAGAGCGCTTGCCGGGTATCAGAAGACCTGAATTTACTTCTGGTTCTTTTGGTTTCAGGGTCAAGGAGACAATGCCCTTGACTGTTGCCCAGCCCTTTGTGGATTTCTGAGTCGAGGCTGTTTATTCAGCTGTTCCTAAAAGTGCCAGGAGACCTCGAGAGAGGGTCTGGGACCAGCCTGCATTTCTTCCTGGGCTTCCAGCCTGTTGCAGGGACCTAGGTACCATCCTGACCCCTCTCAGACTGGGCTTCGAAGCTCTGTTTGTAACAGTGGTAATTAAGAATGTTGAAGCAGGCCGGGTACGGTGGCTCACGCCTATAATCCCAGCACTTTGGGAGGCCGAGGCGGGTGGATCACGAGGTCAAGAGATCGAGACCATCCTGGTCAACAAGGTGAAACCCCGTCTCTACTAAAAATACAAAAATTAGCTGGACATGGTGGCATGTGCCTGTAATCCCAGCTACTCAGGAGGCTGAGGCAGGAGAATTGCTTGAACCCAGGAGGCGGAGGTTGCGGTGAGCCGAGATCATGCCATTGCACTCCAGTTTGGGTAACAACAGCGAAACTCCGTCTCAAAAAAAAAAAGAATGTTGAAGCAAGCAGTGGTGGTTTTCAGAGCAGAACTTCCACTTGACTTCATTCTGGAGCCTGTAGGGAGGTGTCGTGCCCAGACGGGATGGCTTTTATGTAAAAGAAGGGAACGGGCTTAGACCCCAGGAAAAATTTTGTGCCTGCCCAGGAAAAGGCAGGATGGCAGGAGATGAAACTGATTGACCTCCCTTCTAAGAGGGCAAGGTTCCAGAGCCCCTTGAGGACGCCTGCAGGAGGGAGGCGAGCTGTGAGCTGTGTTTGTGGGAGACCACAAAGACGCTGCCCTCTGTTGCCTTGTGCATTACCTCGGCTGTAGCCCACCTCATTCTCTTCTCTCCCTCCTTGGCCAGTCCTTTCAAAACATCCTTCCATTTCCCAAGGACTTCAGTGCTTTTCTTTGATCTAGAAGCTCAAGACCTTCAGATGAGGCCCGAGGGTGGGAATTGCAGCCCAGATTTCTGCCCGTGGAGCCCCACTGCCCCTGCCGCCCACCCCCTCCCCTCAGCCTTCTCCAGTTTCTTCTCTCTCGCTCCTGTCCTTATCTTCTTTCTTATTTTCTTCTCCCAGGTGGTCTCCTTACATTTTTTTTCTTGATTCTCACTTCTCATTTTTTATACATTTTCCCAACATTCTCTTCCACAATTCCTCTCTCCCCACCTTGTTTTTGCTTCTTCTTTCAGTGAAGGAGGATTTCCAGGAAGAGCCTCTTCTTGCCTGCCCCACCATCAGTGCAGGAAGAGCAGGCCTTGGGGTGTACCTGCTTCTGTCATTGTGAGGCTAGCGCCAAAGCCACCGGGAATTTGGAGACATGCCCATCCCATGTACCGCCTTCCCTCACGGACCCTCAGCTCCTTCAAAATAAAGAATGTTGGAGGGGTGACCATCAAGGCCTTTCCCACCCACCTCTCGTCATCATTCTAATTCAGTTCTCTTGTCTTCCCCTTACCTGTCTCTGTCCTGTCCCCTGGTTCCTTCATACCGTGGTGTCCTGTGGGCACCTTTCTTCCTTACCCGACCTTAAAACGATCTTTAACAGCCCCTCGCTCACTTTTCCCACAACCAGCTTTCTCTCTGATCTCCTTTGCTCTCTGTTTCTGCCTGTGACTCTTTCTTCCCATCTTTTTCTCTTCCCAGTCTGCCTTTGCACATCGAGGCAGCTCCTTCAGTGTCCTGCATCTCGCTTTCTTTCCCTCCCACCGTGTGGACCCCGGGGATTGCTGGAAAGTCTGTGCTCCTTTAGGTCGCGGAGGCAGGTGCAGGGCCTGGATGGGGAGGACAGAGGCTGCCCCTCCCTTCCTGATTTCCCACCCCAGCTCCTGGTGCCTTCCTCCATCTCCTGCAGCCTTCTCTGGCCCTGGCCTAGTTTCTGCTCAGCCGCCTCCATCCCTCTTTGTCTTTTGCCCTCTTCCTCTTAGCTTCCTATCTGAACTAAGTCCCTGCCTGCCACCTGCCTTCTGTCTCCCCACCTACCTTCTCTTGCCCACTAAAGCCAGATTGAAATTCAGGTTTTCAGCAGAACCGTCCACCGGGCCTGCCACCCGCTTTCTGCTCCCGCCTGTCGGTAGCACCTGCTATAGCCAGCACATTTAGGCTCCCTGTGCCATTGTCCTTCCCATAAAACATACTCAGGGGCCCCTGCCAGGGCACATTTGCACAGAGCTGGCCTACTAGGCCTGGCCCAGGTGCCCGGAGCTGGAGGTTGAAATGGGGCAGGTGGGAGTGTTTCCAGCCGCCACTGCCAGCCTTTTCCATGTAGAGCTCAGAGTCCTGTGAGTGGGTCTGGGCTGGCCGGTTGCTTCAGGGACCCCAGCCTGCCTGATCTTTATCCTCCACGCACCACCATGAGCCTGTTGGCAGGGATGTGAGAAACTCTGATGGGAGTTTCTAATGGGAAAAGAAAGGACGGCCTCTCTTCTCCTATGCTGGATACCTCATCTGAGCCCTCAGCTTCCGTCTTAGTGACACAGACCCACAGACCTCCCTCCACATCCCTGCAGGATGAAGGAAGAAACGCTCCAGGGAGGAAATGCCAGGGTGGGCCCAGGCACACGACTGTCTCCCAGCAGTCTGGTGCTGAGTGCTTAAGTGTCCTCAGTTTGACTGAGGCCCCAGGAGAGCAGGAGGGAGGGGTGCAATCTGAGCACACTCCAGCTAGGAAGGTCCATGGGGGCCAAGTGAATCTTCTCCTTCTGTTTACAGGCTAAGGAGTCTGAGACCCAGATAAGTGAAATGACTGCTCCAAGTCATACAGCAAGTTGGTGGCAGAACCAGGACCAGACAAGCCCACACCTCCTCACTTCTGGCTTGGAGTTCTGCCTCTTCCTGGCAGGGCTGTGCTGGGCTGATCCCCCTTGCGTTTTTCAGGGCTCTGTTCCTGACTCTTTGGGTGACTAATCCACAGGCTCAGAACAGTAAACCTTCTTGCCTTGCCGCTGTGAGTGCCAGCCACCCACGGCAGCTGGCCTCTGCAGTCTGCTCAGATGCAAGGAAACCGGGCCAGACGCTGGCCACTTGTAAAATCCCATCTGGTCCCTGGAAAGATTCCCCTACGGCTGTCCCTACCATACCCCCAGCCTTAGAGATGGACATCAGGGTGGCGGTGGCCAAGCCGCTTGGAGTGAGGGAGGAGAGATTGATTCTTCTGCCCATGGCTTCGGCTTCCTGGGATGAGAAAGGATTAGAAGTGGGAAGGCGGTAAAGGTGGACTCAGTCTGGGCTTTTGAGGCTCCTACTGTTGAGTGTCTTTTTCACTGCAAACTGTGAAATGAAGCCAGAGCGCTTTGGTGGGCAGACACAGGAGGTGATAATAGTCCTTAAATGTTTGGAAACTTGTCTTTGGGGAATGCCATTTGTCATTTCCCACTCTTTGTCTGATTCCCTTGTCACCTGACATCTACGCATAGTCAGTCCTCTGAGATTATCCACTGGGAGCAAGGTCATGGAGTTTTCTGACCCCTGATGCCTCAGCTGGCAAAGGAGGGAGTTAAGAGTCTCTAAAGTCACTCATATCAAAATTTGACATTTTAGGATTCTGGGCCAGGCTGTATAAAAGGCAAAATCAACAGACCCAGGCCCCTCATCCATAGTAGCTGGGCAGGCACAGAGCTTTCCTCCGGGGAGCCTCTGCCTGCCTCCATGGCCCTGGCCAGGTTTCTTTCTGTCTGTCCTCACCCTGCCCAGCCCCAGCCCAGCACTCCTCTCCCTTCCACCTTCCTCCTTGCCTTCTCTCCTCTCTGTCAGAAGTGCCAATCTCTCCCTTTCTTCTCTCCTTCTCCCTTCGAAGGCCCAGCCTAGAGAATTGAAATCCTCTTTTCTCTGAGAGAATCCAATGTAAGGGGACCTCCCTGGGACCTCTATATTTTTCATAGAGAAGAAGGGAATGACTGGGGGGGTGGTGAACAGAATTCTGCAGGGGCGGGGGGAGCCAAGATGTGAGAGCAGAGAGGGATGGAGAGTGGAGTGTGGAGAGATTTAGTTCCATCTGAAAGCTGTCGGTGCAAATCAAAGACTTCCCTTTGAACCAGCAGCACGATCTGGAGTGGAGAGCGTGGGGACTGCTCTGGCCCAGGGGGTTCATTACTGCTCGTTTGATAAATCCGGGGAGACAGGGCCTGTCCTCCACCACCCCCCTCCTCTGCCGCCTGGCTCCCTGGCATCTCATGTGCTTGGCCCCATTCCCTTTCTGGTTCCGGGCTGGCCTGGCAGCCTGGGCTCTGGGAACATGACCATCAGGGCACGTGTGCAGAGACACAAAAGCAGACGGGCATCCATGGGTGCAGGGACAAGTACTTGAATGTGGGAAGGATGTGTGTGCTCATGTGCTTGCTGGTAAATGCGTGTGCTTGTGTGTTATGGTGCATGCGTCCCTATAAGAAGTATATGATGTGTGTGTGTGTGTGTGTGTGTGTGTGTGTGTGTGTGCATGAATCTAGGCATTTCCAGCCTCTCTAGGATAGATTTAGAGGTCACTTCCTAGTTCTTCATCAAAAATGGGATTCGACCTCGTCGTCCTCCCAGGCCTTTGCAAGGGCAGGAGGTGTGGTCACACAGAGACTGGCCTGGCTCTGGACCCCAGTGCTATGATGAGGATGGAGCAGGGAGCTAGAGAACAAGGATAATGACCCCAGGAAGATCAGTATTAAGAAGAAGAGAATGCTCCAGGTGAGGGGACAGTATTAAGGGGAGGTAGACAGGCCCCTGCGGACAGGTTTGCACAGTGGCCTGAGCTGGGAGGTTCCAAGAAAAGACAGCAGTGGCCAGGATGCTGAGATGGCATTCCAAGGGAGCCAGTGGTCTGGCTCCTCGCTGTGCTCTGTCCAATACCTACCAGCTGTGTGACTAGATGGAAGTTTCTTAATGTCCCCGAGCCTTAGTTTTCTTATGAAGGATAGTCATTGTGCCTGCCTCATTGGATTGTTGTGTATAGAAGTGGCAGGTGATCAGTTTGCTGCACAGAACAGCCATTGGCCCTTTATAAGCAGGGGCTGCTTCTGCTCGTGGCCGCTGGTGGCCTGAAGGTTGGTGCTTCATGAATCACTGAAACCTCTCTGGATGCTGTTGACAGGCGTTCCAGCCTTGGGTACCACTCTTCCCTTCATGTAGGGACCTCTACACCAAACCTTCTGTGTTGTGGCAGCATGTGGGACATGTCCTGTGTGGCTGTAGAGTGCTGGCCAGCCCAGCCTGAGGAGTGCAGCCTCCCAGGGGTAAACAGAGTTAAGATGGGAGTCTAAGCTGAAGGGCGGGAAGCAGGAATGGGAGATGGCCAGAAATCAGGTCACTGATAGTTCTAAGTAGAGGTCATGAATCTAGTCTATTTAGGAAAGACTTCCTGGATTTCTCTGTAGCAGAAAATACCTGAGCTCACGTCCCATCTCTGCCACGTAACAGCTGTACCTGAAGCACCCCGAGCCTTATTTCCCTTTTCTGTAAAATGGAGATAATAATAGTGGATTATGATACAGAAACAATGTCTGCAGGGCATCCGCCTCGGTGCCTGGCACATAGTTGGCATCTTATAATTGGGAGTGTTTATTATTAAGGAACATTGCTGGGGTTGAAGGGACGAGGAAGGTAAATCAAAGCCTCTCTGTTACCCAGGAGCTCCCAGGAGAGGTGGGGAGACGGAAACAGACACAGGTAATTTCTGGTCCAAGGCAGGCTGTGATAAAGTGTTATAACCAGAGGCCCCAACGATGCAGCGGGAGAATAGGGAGGGGTGATTCCCAGTCTGAGGCTAGAGGAGCTTTGTGTTCTGGGGTGCGGGTGGTGAAGGTTGTGGGCGGACTTGAAAGGAAGGATGTCTGAGAGAGAGGCAGAGGGGAAGCTAGTGGGCACTTGGGGTTCTGTCGCCTCTCACCGCTCCTCACCTGGGGAAGAGGCACAGAGCTGCCGCCCAATCCCCTGTTGCTCTCCTAACTTCTCCCCAGAGTCCCTGTGTGCTCCCCTCACCCATCAAGGCTCTGATCTCCTCCTAACTAGACTGTTCACCTCCCTGCAAACCCTGGCTGGGCCTCCTCATAATCTCTTTCCCGGTGAGAAAAACGGAGTGTCCAACACTACAGCAGGAGATGGGGTGCCACCAGGGCCCCACTCCCCTCCCCCCTCTGTCTTTCTGCTGGTCTCCATCTCTCTGCCTCCTTCCTCCCTGCTTTGCCTTGGGTGTCTATTACTCCGGGGTGTCTTTGTCTCACTGGCTCCTCCTGGCGCTTTTCTCTCTGGATCCCTGGTGGTCTGACCTGCATCTTTTCCACCCTGGGCTCTTTCCCACAGAGCTCGCCTCTTCCCTTGTCACTCTAGTCTCCGTTCCCTCCTCGCTCTCCCTCTGCCTCTGTGTGGGTGTCTTTGTCTTACTTCTCGGCGTCATCTGCGCCTCTGTCAGCCTTCTCCTGGGTACCGTGTGGGTGCGTGTGAGTATGTGTGAGTGTGCGTGCCCTGGTACACGGGTGTGCTGCTCGGTTTTTCTCTGCCTGTCTTCACAATGACTGCTTAAGAGCTCACCACAGCTGTGATGATGTCTGAAGACAGGGAGGGAGCAAGATCAAAGCAGGTGGGAATACACTTGAAACATACGCGCAGACTCTCACTGGCGGCCCCAGACTGGAGCTGCCAGGATTTGACCCCAGTGGGAGGCTGGTCTTGTTTTCACTTTGTGTCTGTGTTCAGGACCTTCCTGGCTCCCCTCCCACCTGCCCCCCCCAGGTCACCTCCCCAACCCCCACATAGAGCAGGTTTTTTGTGTTTCTGTTTGGCACTGGTTTTATTTCCGGGAAGTGGACACAGGGGTAGGAACAGGATTGAAATGTCATGCCTAGTCCAGGGCAGGCTCTGCTCTGCGGCATGGATGGTGGAAGGCCAGGCAACCAGGGCCTGAGACGTAGAATGTGCACACAGATGTGTGCCTAGGCCACTTGTACTGTTCCCTCGGGGTTCTTGGTGACTTCTTGACACTCAAGGTCAAACCAATACCTCACCCCCTTTTACACTGTAATGCTACTGGGTCCCCTCTCCCCTTCCTGCTGACTGAGCAGCCATGCCCTGTCCCAGGCCTGCACCTCACTGCTCACTTTCTTTTTTCTTTTCTATTTTGAGACAGAGTCTCGCTCTGTCGCTCAGGCTGGAGTACAGTGGTGCGATCTCGGTTCCCTGCAACCTCCGACTCCCAGATTCAAGCAATTCTCTACCTCAGCCTCCCGAGTAGCTGGGATTATAGGCACCCACCACCACGTGCAGCTGATTTTTGTATTTTTAGTAGAAACAGGGTTTCATCATCTTGGCCAGGCTGGTCTTGAACTGCTAACCTCATGATCCACTAGCCTCTGCCTCCCAAAGTGCTGGGATTACAGGCATTCGCCACCGCGCCCTGCACCCCACTGCTTACTTTCTAGGCTTTCTCCTCTGCTCTCCCACATCCCTCTCGCCACCACCGTATGTCAGAACCGACCAGAGCCTATTTCCCTTTGCCCTTCCCTCCTTGGCTCCAGGTTCTCTGTTTTCAGGGAGCTTCCCAGGACAGACTCCAAGTTGTGTCCCAGCATTGCTCCTCCTCTCGCTGGGAGGAGGGTGCTGTCCCCTTTACTCGCCCAGCCTGTCTCTGCCTCTGTGGAAGTCTGTGAGCCTCCCCTCAGGGCAGGGGCATGCGCTGGCTCCTTTTCTGGATGGAGATTTCACAGGCAGGACTGTGGACTCAGGTTTACTCACTCCCACTCCCTCAGTCACCAGACATATTCAGAACACCTGGGGTGTGTCGGGCAGAAGGCCCTGCACCAGGTGATGGACTTGATGATGAGTGACATGGTCCAGACTCCTGGAGTTGCCCCTGGGGCCCAACAGGGATGGGGTGGCCAGTGCAGTGTGGACCCTACTACAGCAGAAGTGAGATGTGAGTAGGAAGGACTTGAGGGAACACACAAAAGTCATGGGAGACTTCCCAGAGGAGGTGACTGAATCTCGAGGGAACAGGGGGAGCAGTGTCCTCCCCAGGGAAAGGCCTGTGCGAGGGCATGAAGAGGTGACAAAGCTTTAGTGTATACAGATCTGACAGAACAGGACTTGGTGAGGGCAGACTTGGGGCGTTCCCATAGTCATAAGCCAGGTCGGCATAACCCAGGGGCGTCTGAACTCTATTTGGGATTCTGTGTTGACTGCAGGGGCTGTGTTGGCACCAGAAAACATTGCCTGTGGCTTTTGTAAGCTCAGGATCTAGGCTGACTTTCCATTGAATTAAATTCCCAACTCTCTGCCGCTTTTTTACTTCCATCCCCCGTGTCTGGACTGAATTGCTTCAACCAGGCCTAAATCAAGAGGAAACTTCAAAACTCCCAGGAAGTCAGACACCACCTTCTTTGTCATGTTCCTGCTCAGGTTTCCCATTGTCCCTCTAATTGTCTAACTGCTCAGAAGAAATAATGATCATAGCTGCCATTTACTGTGTACAGGCAGGAGACTGAACCAAGCATAGCATACACCTCATCTCATTTGACGGTGACAGCCATCCAGAAACAGACACTAACATTCCCTAGTTTACCAGGGAGGAAAAATGAAGCCTAGCAAGTAACTTGGCCAAGGTCACTGGGTGAGGAAGCCACATAGGCAATATATAAACCATTATGGTTTATATATTTAGGAGCATAGGTCTGTCTCCTAAACCTATGCTCTTCGTATTTGAGCACGGGGGAACTAGCGGTCCTTAGTTCAGGCTTGTCATTGTATAGATGAGCAAGTGGGGGCCCGGATGAGAAACTGACAGGCCCAAGGTCACACCACTCCTCACCTCTCTGCAAGACCCCCATCTCCTGATTCTTACTTCAAGTGCTGCCCCACTCCCATCTTGCCACAGGGTCAGCTGCCTCTCCATACCAAGTGGACAAGGGCCAGCTGCTCACTGTCCTTGAGAGACTTCGGCAAGAGACCAGGGTGTCCAGGCTTCACGCAGGAAAGCTATGCATATAAATTCCACCTCTGAGCCAGGGCTCACCAGCAATCCCACTCTTAAGCCCTTGACTTGGGCTCTGGGGGCCATGGGAAGGAGAAACGTGAGTGTGGAGAGTTTGCTGGCATGTAGCTGCACTAGAGAAATGCGCAAGGATATGAATAAATTTGAATAATAATGAGGGCAATGCTTGAATTAATAATGTTGGCTGCTCACCTGACCTACCCCTCCCCCAGGATCTCAGCACCTGCCACCCTAATCTCTCAAGAGGGATTATCCTTTAGAAAACATGAATGAGAGGTCAGGTCAGCAGAGTTGGGGAGCCACTCATGGATTATGGGAGAGGGACCCTGTTTCTAACTTCCTGGCCCCTGCAGAGCCAAAGAGCTAAATTTGCACACTGAATCAAGAGTAAAGAGGCTGCCTCATGCTAGATCCCATTCTGGTTATCAGTCCACACTGGGCCCTGGCCACCTCTTTTTCAGTCCTCTTTGTGTGACAACCAGCGTGGATGGATGTCAGATGTTCAGGGAGATTCAGATGGAGGAGAGAGCTTGGCCCTCTGCCTTAGAGAGGTTCCCACTCTCCTGGAACACATAGGGCAAATGCCCTCACCTACCCGCTGCCCTTTGCCATGTGACAAACAAAATCATGGGCATAACCCCTGATCGTTTGAGAGAGGAATTCCTGTACATAGTGATGACAGCAGGGCCGAGTGATGTGACCGGTTATATTTGCCCAAGGGGCCAAGGAATCGGGCTAGGACGGTTTCCTGGAAGAGCGAAATATAAAGCAGGGTTTGGGAAGCAAAGGAGAAATGGGGCTGGCGAAGGAAAAGGAAGGGAGGAGACAAGACTAGGATCCCACTTCTGTGGGGAGTGGGGAGGGGTGAGTTAGGTCTGCTTACACACAGGAGTGATGTTGGGTCAGAGGAATTTTAGAAAGCTGTGTTAGGAAAAGGTCAGATTTGGGGATTGTGGCTTCTGCAGATTCATGAGCTGGGGAGGGAAAGAAGAAGGAGGTGGCCGTGACTTTTGGGGAGAGCTGATTTCAGTTAGCTGGCATGACAGGTTGGGAGCATGGCAAGGAAGCCACAGAACTCTCCTTTGCCATCCTCCAGCCACTCCCTTGTCCCCCACTTCCCCACAGCCCCATAGCTCACACAGCTCTGCAAGGAGCCTAGGCCTGCCCCACCACTGGGGCCGACCGGTGCTGGTTGGAGCTGGTGGGTGGGGGTGCTGGGGGAGAAAAACCCGCAGTGCAATTCCCTGCTCCATTTAGGCTCCACAATTAAAGGCAATTACTCTGCAGTTCTCTAATCAAATGCTCCCGGCCGAGCTGCCAGCCGGGCAGCCATGTGTAGCTCCCACAGCCGGAGGGAGAGTGGAACAAAGTCACGTGGACTCTCAGCTCCCACGGTGAGGGACGGTGGGTGTGTGCAGGTGTGTTAGTGTACACACTCCTGCCCCCCTGCACTTGGGAGCAAAGGATGAACACCGAGAAGGGCACCTGTGCCAAGAAGTGGGTTCAGAGCCACTTTGTTTTGGATACTTCCCACCCGGGAAGCTTCTATACACACGTGTACATGCTGGCGCCATAGAATCTACCGTGAGGTATTCATGGAGGAATCGGACCCAGCATAGCTGCACATGTGTGTTGGTTTACATTGGCTCACATCAGCTCACATAACACATGTCTAAGCAGGAGTCATTAATGTGGGGATGGGGTGGGGCAGGGGATAGTAGAGGAACAGCCAGAACCTGGATGCAGGGGCTCAGGTTCTAATCCCAGATCTGCCATTAACTTGCCCTTGAGTAAGTTACTCTCCTCCTTGGAACTCAGGGTCCTCCTCTGTAAACGCAGGAGGACTAGACCCATTTCTAAGGGCTTTACATAACAGTGCCCCATTTTCTGTGATTGCTGAGCACTTCAGCTCCTGAAACCCATTCCCATGGGCCTTGGAGGGAAGAAGGAATAAAGGGCGAGGACGTAGCATCTTGGAACGAAGGGTTGAGACCGAAGGAGGGCAGGGACCGGAGAGTTCCCATCCCCAGCCGGAGGCTCCCTCCCTCCTTCTGTGTGGCGACGGGGACCCCTTAGAGAAGCCCCTCTCCTTGCTCATCTTACCCAGTGCCAGCTTTGGCTTTGCAGGGACCCAGACCCGCTTCAGCCAGGAGCCGGCCGATCAGACAGTGGTGGCTGGACAGCGGGCCGTGCTCCCCTGTGTGCTGCTCAACTACTCCGGAATTGTGCAATGGACCAAGGACGGGCTGGCCCTGGGCATGGGTCAGGGCCTCAAAGGTGAGTGCCTGGCTACCCAACGCCCCAGCTGTCCCATCTTCTCTCCCATTTCCCACTTCCAGCATAGACTCCTGAACTCACCATCCCTTAGTTCCCTCACCACCCTCTGTGCTCCGGCCTCCCCTCTGTCTCTGCTCCCAAGCCCCATCTCTACGGCTTTCCCACCCTGCAGCTCTGTCTTTCCTCCCACCTTGGACTGGTTTGAGGAGGGCAGTACCAAGCCAGAGAGGCCCAGAAAACCAAGAGACCTTTCCATCAGAGAGCTTCAGGCAGACCCAGATCCCGTGAGGGGCTCTGCAGGCAGACGGCCATCTAGCCGGCAGTGCTGGGAGACTCCTGGGTCTGCAGCAAGGGTAGGAGAGGGCACGGGCAACTTCTGAGTCCCGCAAGTGTCTTATGCCGGCCTGGCTCCGTGCCGGCCCCTCTCCTCCCCACTGCCTAGGCGATGTCTGCTCAGAGGCCAAAAACTCATTTTAATATCAGCCTGAGCACTCATTTATTTATTCATTCAACAAGCCTTTATTAAGCACTGGCTATGTAGCCGGTGCTGAAGCAAACATAATGAGTCAGTCAAACACACACAAAAAACCAACCTCCTATATTCTAAAGCAAGTAAAGAGAACTTTGGAAAGGCTGTCCGGCAGAGTGGACACCTGGTCTAGTCCTGCCTCCACCACGTGCCGGCTGGGTGACCTTAAGAAAGCCACTTCACCTCTCTGGGCCTTGGTTTACCGATGTGTGAAACAGACCTAGTCGTTGCAGGCCTCTCTGCCTTAGAAGTGCATTTGTGAGTTTTGAACCAAATGAGAGAAGATATTTGTGAAAACGCATTTTAGCTACAAAGCACTGTAATGATGTAAATATGGGTGTGGGGGTGGACTGTATGTTTTTATTCTGATTGTTGTTGAGGGAGCTGAGATAATGTGCTGTCAGTTCCATGTGTTAGTACAGGTAGGGAAAATGCATCTGTGTGGAGCCCTCCATATAAGGGAAAGAGATGAGTCTGGTGGATCTATTGATGATAGAAAGAGAAAGAAACTGAGAGAGAGAGATCAATAGATATGGAGTGAGAAGAATCGATAGCCTCTGGATAGAGGGAGATCACAGGAAGGAGCAGATGTGGGAACGTGACGGGAGGGCCGGGAAGCAGAAGGAGGTGGGGGAGCCTGGAGGAAGGAGGGCAGAGCCCACTGCCTCAGCCACTGCCTCTGTGGGAAACCGGGATTCTCTGGTTTAGGGGCTCCTCCAGGGAGCTGGCGGGCCCCTGCCTCATCCTTCTTCCCTGGGCCTGCCTCAGGCTTCCCTCTGCCCTCTGAGTCCCGCGGAAGTGCTCCAGTGAGCTCATGTCTGCGCCGCGATGCCCTGTATTTCCTGGCGCCCACACACTGGCTCTCCCTCTCTCCCCATCTCCTTTGCTCCCTGCTGTGTGCCTTTTTCTCTCCTCTTTCTCTCCGATTATTATGAGAGGCATTTGTCTGTAAACAGCCTCAGAGATTTCATCTGCTCACCTCCCAGCTTCAGCTGCCCTCCTGTCTGTTCCTCCGGCTGTATGGCTCCCAGCCTCGCCATGGGGCATCGTGGCATCAGGTGTCTGTGTCTGGGGCCTCACCTGCTCACCCGCCAGTGGTGTCCCAGGAGAGGGCAGAGGAAGGCGTACTGGCATGGGATGGCTGAAGATGCATCCTTGTTTCAAGGTTGGGCCTCACTCTTCCTGTTTCTGCAGCCTGGCCACGGTACCGGGTCGTGGGCTCCGCAGACGCGGGACAGTACAACCTGGAGATCACAGATGCTGAGCTCTCTGACGACGCCTCTTACGAGTGCCAGGCAACGGAGGCCGCCCTGCGCTCCCGGCGGGCCAAACTCACCGTGCTCAGTAAGGACCCCAGCGCCCTTTAGTACTCCCAGGCCCCATCTCTCTGTATCCTGACGATCTCTCCCACTATCCAGTTCCAGCTTTAATTTCCCAGTTTCTCCCTCTCTGTGGCTGGCCTCATCCCTGCCCTAATGCTCAAGTCCAGGTAGAAGAAAGTAAACCAGGCAGGCGGGAGATGTGGGGTGCTGCGAGATGTGGGGTGCTGCGGGACATGGGATGCTGCGGGACATGGGCTGTGTGAGGCCTGGCATCCTCTCTGCTCCAGCCAGTGCCTCGGCCACTCAAGGACAGGGCCTTTTTGCCTTTTAGAAACAAGCCTGTCCTCACAGGAGCAGGGAAGTGTGGGGTGATGGAGACCCGGGCCCTCCTTCCCCAGCTGTCCTGGCTGGCAGGCTTGTTGGTGAGGGGACCTCTGTCTCCCTTCTACTTTCCTCTCAGCTGTGTCAAAGGGCCCCCGTGCCCCTCTTCCCCCTCACCCCAGCCTTGCACAGCCCTTCTTCCCCTCAGCTGCCTCTTTTCCTCCCTCAGCACTCACCCCTCCTCTCAGATTCACCTGGGGGCCTCCTCCAGGAACAGGGGAATAGGACTGGAAGGAATGGGCCTGGAGGCTGAGAACTGGGGTGGGGGTGGGAGGCTGGGATCTTGCTGTGTCTGGATGGCTGCTGGCTCTTGGAAGTCCTGCACCCAGGCAGCCACCCACTGGGGGACCAAGCAGATGTCCCTCTATGGTAACCCCTGAGGCCATTTGTATAATGAGGGGACTCTCCTGCAGCAGCGCCACAGAACCAGAACGAGGCCAGCTTCAGCACACCCCTTGCCCCCCTGCCCACCCGGCCCCCAGCCTCTCTCCAGGCCTCACTCTTGCGGTGCTTCTGAAGCAGTCTTCCCGTTCTCTCCAGCACGGCTGTCTCAATCAAGGGCCTCTGACTCTGTTGCGCTTTCTATCTTCAGCTGGGACTCTGTCCGTCTGGGACTCTTTCTTCCCTAGTTTCATTGACACTGTCCCTTTTTTTGGCCTCTGTTTGATATGTTTTGCCCCCCTTCTTTTCCTTCCCTCTAACTTGAAATCACTGAGTTTGTGGGAGCCCCCAAGATGGATGGGAGAAGGGAGAGAGGAGCTGAGATGAGGAGGTGTGGGCACAAGGAAGGTTTTCTGTTCTTTGTTTGGTTGATTGTTTGGTTTTTTTGAGACACAGAGTCTCTGTCACCCAGGCTGGAGTGCAGTGGCGCGATCTGGGCTCACTGCAATCTCCACCTCCGGGGTTCAAGCGATTCTTATGCCTCAGCCTCCTGAGTGGCTGGAATTACAGGTACCCGCCACCATGCTTGGGTACTTTTGGTATTTTTTAGTAGAGACGGGGTTTCACCACGTTGGCCAGGCTGGTCTTGAACTCCTGACCTCAGGTGATCCACCGACCTTGGCCTCCCAAAGTTCTGGGATCAGAGGTGTGAGCCACTGCACCCAGCCTGTTCTGTTTTGTTTTTGTTTGTTTTTGTAAGGAGGGAGGTGAGAACATGACAAGTCCTCAGAGTGTAGTGGGAAGAGAGAGTCCCTAGACTGCCCGTGGTTAGGAGACCTGGGCACCTTGGCCATTTTGGCATCGTGATCCTAAAGAGGTGACAACCTCTGGGCATGAGTCTTCTCATCAGTAACATGGCATAATGACACCAGACTTTTCTTAGCAACTGCTGCTTTGCTGCACAGGGACTTGGAAACTGTGAAGGTCTGGGTGAATGTGAGGTGTCAGAATCAGTGAGGACTGGAGGGGCCCAACAGCCGATTTCACTGGATGTAAAGGCCCTGAGGGACCAGGAGTTAAGGCTGTTGGATGATTTGCTTTTCCTCTCTAGGACTAAAATGGGAAGAATTAGCAAGGAGCAGGAATGAGGTTAGACAGCAAAAATTAGAGGGTGAGCATGAATGCCAAGACACCATCTTCCTTCCCTCACCGAAGCGTGTCAGCCCCATGCTCAACCAAGCATTCCAAGGAGCCATGAGACTCTTAGGAAACCTTCTTCCTTCTTTTTTTCTCCCTAATGCTCTGTATCGTAGACCCTGGAAGGTGCTGCTGCTGCCCTGGAAAACTCCCATCCTGATGAGTGGGCCTCAATACGCTTCTCTCTCCTACCTTATCACAGAGACAGAGAGATGAAGAAAGGCCAACTAAGCCACTAAGCGTTGCTGGAGCAATGTCTTACAATGGCACCCAGTGGCTTGGTTCAGTCAAGGAGGAACCTGGAAAAGGAGGATATCAGTGGGAACCCTAGATGGAAGAGGGCCCTGTTTAAAACCTAGCAGGCTGGCCGGGCGCGGTGACTCGCGCCTATAATCCCAGCACTTTGGGAGGCCGAGGCGGGTGGATCACGAGATCGAGACCATCCTGGTCAACAAGGTGAAACACCGTCTCCACTAAAAATACAAAAATTAGCTGGGCATGGTGGTGCACGCCTGTAATCCCAGCTACTCAGGAGGCTGAGGCAGGAGAATTGCCTGAACCCAGGAGGCAGTGGTTGCGGTGAGCCGAGATCGTGCCATTGCACTCCAGTCTGGGTAACAAGAGCAAAACTCCATCTAAAAAAAAAAAAACCTAGCAGGCCAGTGAGGGAGAGCTACATAGCAGGGAGCCCACTGACTTGTTTCAGAGGCATGCTGGGTATTGAAGGTATGGTCCTTGCTGGCTGCCTGGGTGATCTGGATGGATGAGAGAACAGGGAGAGCCCCAGGAGTAACTTTAAGCTGAAAGGTTAGTCCAGCTGCTTGTCTCCCCTCACTCTCTCCTCTTCTTGTCTTTTCTCTTAAATTCTGAAACACTCTACCACCTGCAGCACACGGAGGCAACAAGAAGACATGACACTTCCTGCATCCCTTTCTGCATACCTGCTTACCTACAGCCTTTGCTTACGGCAACTGCGGGACCTGGAGACTAGGCAGGGCAGAAATGAGGAGCGGGCCGTGCCCGGTGCCTGGTACCAGCCTGCCTGCATTGCCGGCAGCCTCATAGACTCCCCTCCTCCCCAGCCATCCTCCTTAGTGGCCCCCCAGCTCCCCAGACCAGCCTTCTTCACAGAATGGCCTCTGTCATTCTTCCTTAAGGTAGGACTTTGAAGGGATGCCTCCCATTCCCCCACAGATGCAGACACAACGTAGATACACAGACCTCCAAAACCACGGTGATGAACGTGGCTTCTGGGTCAGGCAAGCCTGGTCCATGTTCCAGCTCTGCCCTCTAGCTCACTGTCCTGTCTGAGCACATCTGCTTATCCTCTTCGAGCCTCTCTTCCTTATCTGTAAAATAGGGTTAATGATATTTACCACAAAAGGATTAATGAATATACTTTGTGGTAGGGATTAAATGAAGTCATATGCAGGACGCGCTTCGGCTGGCACAAGATGAACGTCCAGTGCGTGGTAGAAATGGCTCTTATTGATCCCACCACCATTTACAGTTGGCTGCACCTTCTGCGTTTTGCTTTGCCTCCACAATAACAACTCTGAGGAGTAGGTGTCCGTGTTACTTTTGAAGTTTAATAAACAAGGAAACTGAGGCCTTGTTTGATCACAGACTCAGGGGCACATGGGTATAGGAAGGCACATGAGCCTACTGTATAAAAATCATAAAAACTTGCTCATACACACATGCACACATGGACTCATGCCCTCTAACAGCTGGCTCAGCAGGCACCTTAACAGCTTTATTGTCATTTGCCCCAGAGCTGAAGGGCAGGGATGAGCTCATGGAGGATGGGCAAAGAGTTTGGAAAATTCTAGAGAAAGGTGGCCTGCTGGCAGAGGTGACTGATAGGTAGTCTTTGTGTGAACAAAGGCGAAGGGGGCATTACCAGGGCAGAGGAAGCTGATGCCTTCCCCTTTGTTCACACGCCTGGGCATGCACCTGAGCATGGCGTCTCCTCGGGGCTCTGCCCGTCCAGGATCTTCCTCCTGGGTGTGGCAGCAACATGTGGCCTTAGAGGGGCCCCGAGAAGACCAGGAGGCCCTGAGCAGCAGCTCTTTCTTTGTTTCTCTCCACCTTTCTCTACTTTTCAAGCTGCTCCCCATCCCCATCCCCACACCTGCCCCCATCTGGCATTGGAACCAGATACACCACAGAACAAGGAGGAGGAGCCAGGGATTCAGAGGATAACTGGCTGGGCAGGAGTTGGAGCCACTGCTACGCTCGTCCAGGCAGCAAGGCTAATACATTCCATACCACACACATGCCCTGCACATTACAGTCTGTGTACAGTATCTCGTCTGACCTTCACGAGGCTCCAGTGAGTAGGCATTGCTATGTCTTGGTTTCTTCTCTGATGAAGAAGCTGAAACTCAGCGACTTTAGGAACTCATCTGAGATCACAAGACAGGTAAACAAAGGTGCCAGGATTTGAAACCAGGCAGCCTGAATCTAAGTTTCATTCTTTTCTCACTATACCACTAGGCATACGTGAGTCGAACAGAATGCTAAAACAGGTTGTGAGTAGTTTCTTTCTACTGGAGACCGCCAGCATGGAGATCTTCATCGTGTAAATTCTAGGACAGCCCTGCCCACCACTGGGCACCGTGGGTCTCCCTGGGTCTCTTCTCAAGAGTTCCATCTGGACCCTCCTCTGAGTCTTTCTTGTCTTTCTCAGAAAGAAGCAAACAAAATCCCGTATCGGTGGGGCACGCTGGCTCGTGCTTGTCATCCCAGCACTTTGAGAGGCTGATGTAGGAGGATTGCTTGAGCCCAGGAGTTTCAGACCAGCCTGGGCAACGTAGAGAAACCCCTTCTCTACAAAAAATAAAAATGAGCAGGGCATGATGCTGTGTGCCTGTAGTTTCTGATACTTGAGAGGCTGAGGTGGGAGGATTGCTTAAACCCAGGAGTTCCTTTCTCATTTCTGGTTGATGAACACTGGGTGGACCAAAAAAATTGTAATCAAAATCTTTCTTCCTTTATTTCATCGGCATCCATTCATTAGTTCAGCAAATATCCCCGAGCACCTGTGATCACCCAAGCTCTGGGCTAGACATTGAAGGGTTGACAGTATAACAGAAGCAGCCCCTACCCTCAGGAACTTACGGTCTGGTTCACCTTAGAAGCCTATGGAGATAGAGCCCTTATTTGCTAGCATCAGACATTGGTCAATTCAATTCTGTAAACATTTAGCAAGAGCTGACTTTGGTCACATTCCAGGCACTGGTGACCATATGAATATTAGAGAGACAGGGTTGCTGTTTTTCCAGGGATAACAGTTTTGGTTGGGGCAGGGTTAGATCACTGTTAGAGGTAAACCAAATCCAAGGCAGATGGCGCGAAGAGCTCTGAGTGACTGGTGGGGGCCTCCACGGTGCGGGTGGGCTGCGGCATGGAAAGCCTTGTGCATCAGGGATTTGAACAGGGTGGGAAACACTTCAACCGAAGCTGTGGGAGAGGGGCATGCCATATGGAAAGCAGGGCATTGCAGGTCTTGGCTTGAGGACCCTGAACAGGAGGCTGAAATGCTTGGAACTGATGCCCTAGACAGTTGCAGCCGTTGAAGGCGTTTGAGCAGGGGAGTGGCACATTCCTAGCTGTGCTATAGGGAAAAAAGCCTGCTCGCAGTGTGACATGGAGCTCACTGTAATGGGCTGGCCCATCAGTCTGCTCCAGGGCAGAGGAGCAGACAGGAGGGAGGAGGCGAGAAGTCCCGCGGAGGTAGTCACCTTTCCCAGCCGGACTCCTAAGGATGTGAGCTGTACTCAGAGCCTGATAGCCCAGCCCTTTCCTAAGTTTGAGGCTTCCATCTGTAGCTCTGAGCAAAAGAAGGGGAATGCAGCTCATGCCTGTAATCCCAACACTTTGGGAGGCTGAGGCAGGCAGATCACCTGAGAGGTCAGGAGTTTGAGATCAGCCTGGCCCACATGGTGAAACCCCTACTCTCTTCTAAAAATACAAAAATTAGCCGGGAGAGGTGGTGGGCACCTATAATCCCAGCTACTTGGGAGGCTGAGGCAGGGGAATTGCTTGAATCCAGAAGACGGAGGTTGCAGTGAGCTGAGATTATGCCACTGCACTGCAGCAGGGTGACAGAGCAAGACTCCGTCTCAAAAAAAAAAACCAAAAACAAACAAAAATAGTAAGGGCATGTAGTACCAGAAACTATTACAGGCCAGGGAAGAAAAACAGACAAGGACTGGGAAAGATGTGTGAGCTGAGAACCTAGGTGAAGCCACTGCAAGAGCAGTGGAGACAGTGGTTGTAGGTTAGGGGCAGGGTGGTACTGCCTACCTACAGGCGCACCTGCAGGTGGAAGGATGCTTCCAGAGCCAGGAGTTTTGGTCGTCAGGGAGGTGTTAGCCACACCCTGCGCTGACTTTGCTCTGCTTTCTCCCACAGTCCCCCCAGAGGACACCCGGATTGACGGAGGCCCTGTGATTCTACTGCAGGCAGGCACCCCCCACAACCTCACATGCCGGGCCTTCAGTGCGAAGCCTGCTGCCACCATCCTCTGGTTCCGGGACGGGACGCAGCAGGAGGGCGCTGTGGCCAGCACGGTGAGCTCCGGCCAGCTCCCCCAGCTCCTCCTGGGCCTAGCCCAGCTCACCTCTCCTTTCCCACAGCGGTTTGACCACACTCAGGGGCACACAGACATGAGAGGGGTCCTAGAGGTCATCTGGTTCAACCCTCTCATTCTACAGTTGGGAAAATTGAAACCCAGAGAAGAGAAATGAATTCCCAGGTTTACTGTGTCATTCAGTAGCTGAGCAGAGACTAATAGAAATAATAAGTTGCATGGATTAACCACCTACTGTGTGCCAGATACTGTGCATGCTAAGCACTTTATGGACAGTCTCTCTTAATCTTCATAGGAGTCTCATAAAGGAGGCATTATTGCCAACTTACCAAGGAGAAAACTGGTGCTCAGAGAGGTTGAGTGACTTGTCCAAGGTCACACAGCTGGCAAGCAGCAGAGCTGGGGTTGGTACCTGGGTCTGACTGTGCTTTCTCTCCACTGATTACTTCTGCCTCTTTCCTTCAGCATCTGATTGTCAGATTATTCCAATCATCCCAACACAGAGGCTGGGGAAGCAGGGATCCTTGTATACATTTTATAGATGAGGAAGCCATGAAAGGTATCAAGTGACTTGCCCGGGATGACACAGCAGAGTGGACAGCACCGCTGAAATTCCAATCCAGATTTCCTGTCTGGGGTTACGCTGCCTGCCGTGGGTAAACATATGTGGATTCAGCCCTTTGCTGGTGCTGCGGGAGCACTTCTCAGTGTGGGGAGAGAGAGAGTCCCACGCTCCTCAGGGCGCAACCCCAGGGATACCTGGATTCTGGACGCTCCTCAGCGTGCAACCCCGGGGTGCCTGGATTCTGGCTCCAGTTCTGCCCTGAGCACACTGTGTGACCTTGGACAATTCACCTCATTTTCTTCTGGCCTTAGTTTCTCATCTGAAACATGAGCATTTGGCCTCAGTGGTACTTAACCTTTTCACAGCCAAAAACTGTTCTTTTTCTTCATCAGGGCTACATGTTCTTCGATATTTTGGCAACAAAACAAGTTGGTTTGTTAACATCCATTTGCCATCCACCCCATTTTTCATATTCATCAAAGACAGTGAGGCTTTAGAGCAGCACGAGGCAGCCAGTGTTACTGCACTGGCCCTGAACCGTCCCTGTCCAGCAAAGCAGCATGCATGGTGGTCCAGCCACAGGAAAATGTTAGCCACACCTTACCTGGATTAATAATATGGCTTCCCTCAGGCAGTTTGCAATATGGGAAACAGCTCAAGGGTTCCTGTGACCATATTTAAGGACCTTTGGCTGTCACTGAGCAAGCGTGAGACCTCAGGCCTGTGAGTCCCTTCCCTGCCCTCAAGAAGTGTACAGTTTAGCAGAAGAAACCTAACCCTGAGCCGGGCATGGTGGCTCATGCCTATAATCCCAGCACTTTGGGAGGCTAAGGCAGGTGGATCACAAGTTCAAGAGATCGAGACCATCCTGGTCAACAAGGTGCCCCATCTCTACTAAAAATACAAAAATTAGCTGGGCATAGTAGTGCACGCCTGTAGTCCCAGCTACTCGGGAGGCTGAGGCAGGAGAATTGCTTGAACCCAGGAGGCAGAGGTTGCGGTGAGCCGAGATCGTGCCATTGAACTCCAGCCTGGGTAACAAGAGCGAAACTCTGTCTCAAAAAAAAAAAAAAACCTAACCCTGAAACACTCATTCATGGTGCCTACAAGCAAGGCTGGATGTGCCTAGAGCTGTGAGCAGGACACAGTTACTATAAGGGCATAAATTCAGTCTGGGAGAGAGTCCTTGGGGCTGGGCTGGCTGAAGAAGGCTTTCCAGAAGAGAAGGGATTTGCGCTGGACCCACAAGAATGAACTCTAAGCCGGGCGCAGTGGCTCACACCTGTAATCCTAACACTTTGGGAGGCTGAGGTGAATGGATCACCTGAGGTCAGGAGTTCAAGATCAGCCTGGCCATCATGGTGAAACCCCATCTTTAAAAAAAAGTAAAAAAATAAAAATAAATTTTAAAAAAGAGTGAACTCTAAACTGTCGACTTTAGTAATAGTATGTTAGTTTTGGTCCATCTGTTGTAACAGACTTACCACTCTAACACAACTTAGTAATGGGGAAAACTCTAAGGTCGGGGAGGAGATATATGGAAACTCCCTGTACTTTCTGCTCAATTTTTCAGTAAACTTCTTTCCAAAAGGTAGTCTATGATCTGGACATAGTGGCACACTCCTGTAGTCACAGCTACTGAGAAGGCTTAGGCAAGAGGATCTCTTGAATCTAGATGTTGGAGGCCAGCCTGGGCAACATAGCAAGACCCTAAAAATATATAAATTTTTAATTAAAGGGAATTAATAGTCTATTGCTTAAACACACACACACACACACACACACACACACACACACAGAAAAGAGGTTGTGGGAGTGAAGGGGGGTGAGCTAAAGTACCCCTCCAGCCCAAGCCCATCTCTGAGTCAGGTCGCCTTAAGAGCAGAGGAGGGGGCTTTTAGCGTGACCATGTCTCCCACCCTTGTCATGTCCCAGGAGTTGCTGAAGGATGGAAAGAGGGAGACCACTGTGAGCCAGCTACTCATTAACCCCACAGACCTAGACATTGGGCGTGTCTTCACCTGCCGAAGCATGAACGATGCCATCCCCAATGGCAAGGAGACTTCCATCGAGCTGGACGTGCACCGTGAGTGGCCTGGGGGGAGCAGTCTGGAGCAGGGGGATTGGAGGAGAATGTAGGCAGCCTTTTGAGAAGTAGAAACTAAGAGTCCCCCTGTGGTCTCCAGGACAAATGCTCGCCTTCTTCACATCTTTCATTCCCTGGATTAAACCGCGGGGACTAAAGGCTGGTAGAGAGCATTGGCTGTGGAGTCAGGCAGTCCCCAGGTCTAAACCAGTCTCTTATTAGTCAATGATTTATGCTCTCTGGGCCTCGGTTTCCAATTCTGTGTACTGTATATTGCAAAAAATAAAATACTGGCCTACGGTCCCTTATTCAAACTAAAAGTGATTTGGTGGCAAAACCTGAACCAAGGCTCTTCATAGTCTTTAATTCAGTCTTAAGTTTCACTGCAGATTTATTCATATGTGTGGCTATGGGATGTGACTCAGACGCTGCTGGGGATCTTACATAGTAAACGGCCTATGCACAGCATTGCTTTTCTACATTTGAAACATTCTGAATTCTGAAATTCATCTAGTCCCAAGGGTTTCAGATAAGGGATTGTGGACGTGGACCTGCCTCCTGGGGTTGTGAGCATTAAATGAGATATAGCAGAAGAGCATCTAGCATGGAGTATTCTTACCTGGTAGGTGTGTCATAAATTATCTCTGCCCAGGGAGCCATGGAGGTGTGGGCAGCAATTGGAGATGCCCACACCCCATCCCTTTTAGTGAGCCAAGCAAGCCCACACTGACGCCTAGTGGCCACAGCAGGTCATTAGTCCATTGCCTTATTTGTCCCTTTGGTGCCTTCCTTGGTGGTCACCCTAGCGTGCCCTCTAGAGGCTCCATGTGGAAAAGGTGAGAAAGAGCCTGTTTATTGGAGCTGGTTCACTGCAACCTCAAATTCCCAGATGCCCCCCAGAGTGATCAGGTTTGAGTGTACGTTTTAGGGAGGGAAAAAGAAACTCAAGGGACAGAAAAGACCCTGACTCCCTGTCCTCTACTTTGCAGACCCTCCTACAGTGACCCTGTCCATCGAGCCACAGACAGTGCAGGAGGGTGAGCGTGTCGTCTTTACCTGCCAGGCCACGGCCAATCCTGAGATCTTGGGCTACAGGTGAGCAGGTCAGGGGCTGGGAGCACTCTGGGGAGTGATCCGGAAGAGGTCGGGGTTGGAGACTGTACTGGGGAGGCCAGTGTTGTGGATACAGTTGGGAGTGTCTGGGCCCTGATCCTGCCTCGGTGTTGCCTCCTCCCCCCAGGTGGGCCAAAGGAGGTTTCTTGATTGAAGACGCCCATGAGAGTCGCTACGAGACAAATGTGGATTATTCCTTTTTCACGGAGCCTGTGTCTTGTGAAGTTCACAACAAAGTGGGGAGCACCAATGTCAGCACTTTAGTAAATGTCCACTGTGAGTAGCTGGGAGGGCAGGGACGGGGACAGAGAGCAGGGGCCACCGAAGGGCCTGGGGCAGAGTCGGGGATGCCTCCTCCAGGGAGGTAGCGAGACAGGAGGAAGAAGATTGATTGGTGTTAACCCCACGAGCTTGAGACTCTAACAGGTGGCTTCTTTCTCCCTCACAGTTGCCCCCCGGATTGTAGTTGACCCCAAACCCACAACCACAGACATTGGTTCTGATGTGACCCTCACCTGTGTCTGGGTTGGGAATCCCCCCCTCACTCTCACCTGGACCAAAAAGGACTCAAACATGGTAAGACTCTAAACTGCCTATTCTGAATGCTGGGGGAAAGGGGTGTGGCCACAGATGGCGGCAGAGGAGTCAGGGGGGCTGCATTATCTTTCAGATTAAACCTGGGCTATTTCTAGGGCCTTGGGATTTGGAGAAGCACAGTGCTTACAGTTATCCCCACCTCTTCTCACAGGACAGCTGCCAGTTCAGAAGCACTGGGGCACAGACCCAGCTATGCATGGGGGACAGACCCAGCTGTGCATGGGAAGCAGGGTGGGATGGGAGGAAGGAGAGCCTGGGGCGGGCCTGCTGCAGTGGCGAAGGTCTGGTACATAATGCTGCACAGGGCTGTGGGGAAGCGGGGGCGATTCGCTAGAGAAGGCCGGAGTGGCTTGCCGCTCTGCAGAGACCCCCCATTAGATCGTGGGCCAGAATTGCAGGAAGAGAATCTCAGAGTAAAACGTCATACCGCACTTGGCAAGGAAAATACTAGAACAGATCATCAGAAGAGGCTAATCCTCCTAAAACGATTGCAGCCTTCACCTGCCCTCTCTGGCCTCCACCCCATCCCTGCCCACTCTTGCAGAGGTGTAGATGTACTTATATGCCAACCTGTGTAGTCAGGGCATGGACCAAATGGACTCGGGAAGCCCATTTCCCTTCTGGGAATTCACTTGTGGCCCTTCCTGCTTTCTTTCCAATGCCTCCGATGTGGGGCCCTCATGGACCTAGGGGCCCAGGCCTCCTGGCTCCCCACCCGAGGCTGCTCTCTCTGCCCAGGTCCTGAGTAACAGCAACCAGCTGCTGCTGAAGTCGGTGACACAAGCAGACGCTGGCACCTACACCTGCCGGGCCATTGTGCCTCGAATCGGAGTGGCGGAGCGGGAGGTGCCGCTCTATGTGAATGGTGAGCGAGTGGCCGGAGAGACAGCTGGGCCTGGGTGGGCCGGCAATGCAGTTTCTAACTGGTTCTGACTCGTGTCTTCTCGCCCGCAGGGCCCCCCATCATCTCCAGTGAGGCGGTGCAGTACGCCGTGAGGGGTGACGGGGGCAAGGTGGAGTGCTTCATTGGCAGCACACCCCCCCCAGACCGCATAGTGAGTGCCGGGCCTGCCTGCGGACAGCCCAAGTCCCGCTTCTTTGCCCAGGCCCAGCCTCCTCCAGCCTCTGCTGGGTTCACTCCTTACATTTCCCCATCCCATTTCCATCCTTGAATCTTCTGCCTTCTGTCCCTCTGTCCCTTTACCTGCTCAAACCCCACCTCCTCCCTTACTTGGTATGTGTCCCTGAGCAAATTACTCAGTGTTCTGAAACTCCGTTTCCTCATCTATTAAACAGGAGCAGTAACTCCTACCTAATGGGGTTGCTGGGAGAAGTCATGGCAGCAACAGGTGTGAGACGCCTGGGCCAGCTCTCAGTTCATGTCAGTCCCCCTCTCTCCCCTGGGCCAGCACTCTCCCCACTTCTCCCTCAGCTGCTCTGTCATAGACCTCCTGCTCTTTTCCTTGCTCCCCCGGCTCCTGCCGCTTCTCTGTCTCCTCCTCCCCCGGCTTCTCCCTCTTCCTTCCTCCCCCTCAGGTCTCCCGCCTGCCTGGCCCACTCTTCTCTCCCTCCTGCCTTCCTCCCACCAGCCCCTTTGCCTTGCCACTCTCCTCCCTCCTTTCTCCTCTCCCCCACACATGAGCCATTAATTCCTTCCGTGACCATTAACTGTCAAACCCCTCATCACATTTAATGACCATTTGGCTAACTCCAGGGCTGCCCAGGGACACTTCATTACCACGGCCGCCCGGGCAGCAGGCGGCTGGGCTCCCGGGGGGTTTCCTTGCAGATCTAAGAGGATTGATCCCTGGAAAGGAGCCAGTTCTCAGCTGCTCCCCCTCCCTTAGGCTCCACTCTGAGGAAGGGGCCACGCAGGGGAATGGCCCGGCTGAGGGGTCAGGGATGGAAGGGTCCGGGGATACTCCATTGTGGGTTCTGCCTGTTATGAGTCTGTGGATCAGTTTCCAGGGCCAGCCAGGCAGGTTGTGTGTGTTGGTTCAAGGTACGCCTAAAGATTGAGTTACACTTAATTAGAATCACAGGCTGGGCGAGGTGGCTCACACCTGTAATCCCAGCACTTTGGGAGGCCGAGGAGGGCGGATCACCTGAGGTCGGGAGACCAGCCCGACCAACATGGAGAAACCTCATCTCTACTAAAAATACAAAATTAGCCGGGCACGGTGGCGCATGCCTGTAATCCCAGCTACTCGGGAGGCTGAGGCAGGAGAATTGCTTGAACCTGGGAGGCGGAGGTTGTGGTGAGCCGAGATTGTGCCACTGCACTTGGCCTGGGAAACAAAAGCGAGACTCTGTCTCAAAAAAAAAAAAAAGAATCACAGACTATCAGAGATGGAAGAAACCTTGAGCATTGACTAGCCCTAGCCTGGTTCTGTCAATGTATACATGAAGAAAATGAGGCCTAGAGAGGGACAGGGAGGCCACACGCGGACTTGATGGGGAGAGGAGGACCAGTGCAGAACTTTTTCTGCATCTGGGGTTCCCAGTGTTTTTCATTGGATCAGCTGCATCCACATCAAATGCGATTATTATGAAAATAGAGATTCTCCTCCCTGGAGATTCCGATGTAGGACATAAGTCCCAAGAATTTATATTTGAAAGAATCTCCCTAGGTAAATCTGATGTCAGCCATGTTTGAGAGCCACCGCTCCCCCTTGAGTGGAGAGTCAATGCTGAGGGTGTGAGGCAGTAGGTGTGACTTAGGTTTGTTACAGGGAGGTGTTAGGCTGGGCTTGGCGGGGGCACACATGGTACATAGGGGTGAGGGTGCCTTCAGGGTGGATCAGCCAGCACGTGGGCAAGGGCTTCTGTCACCTGGCCCTTTCTTAACTCCTTCCTGCCCTCTCCACTGCAGGCATGGGCATGGAAGGAGAACTTCTTGGAGGTGGGGACCCTGGAACGCTATACAGTGGAGAGGACCAACTCAGGCAGTGGCGTGCTATCCACGCTCACCATCAACAATGTCATGGAGGCTGACTTTCAGACCCACTACAACTGCACTGCCTGGAACAGCTTCGGGCCAGGCACAGCCATCATCCAGCTGGAAGAGCGAGGTGACTGGCAGTGCTGCCTGCCAGCTGGGGTGCAGGGCAGCCTGAGGATTCTGCTCCCTCTTTTCTCCAGGGGCAGGGCTCAGCTGCTCCCCTTCCCTTGAGCTCTGCTCTGAGTGGGGGAACACACAAGGGGATGTCCCGACTGGGAGGTCAGGAGTGAAGGGGTTTGGGGCTGCTCCCCTCTAGTTCCTGCCTATTGTAACAGTCTGTGCATCAGTTCCCAGAGGGATCTTAACTCCAGAGGGAAAGAACTCTTTTGGGCCTCCCCACCAGAACCTGGCCTCCATGCTCAACTGGGGAAATTCCCTCCCTTGATTAAAGTTTATTAAGCATTTGCTATGTGCTAGCTCTGCCCTAGGGGCTGCAGGAAGTGCTGTGAACAAGACACAGTCCCTGACCTCGAGAAACTTTCAGTGTAGTGGAAGGACTTACAGAGTGGTAGCAAATGAATTCAAATGGAGAAGAATCAAAGGAATTGCCAACGGGAATAACACTGCCTATCTCACTGGCTTGTTGTGAGGATTAAATGAGAGAATATTTACAAAATACCTGGCATATAATAGGTGTTCAGTAAGTATGGGCCCGCCTACCTCTTCAAGAATTGTCTCTCTGCTAGCAGAGAAGTGTTCTCTCCTCTAAGGCCTTTCGCGCATGACGAAAGAGGTATTCCTTTGACTTTTGGAAGCTGCCAAGTCCGAGGAGGAAAATATAGCAGTTTTTGTTTTACTTTTTCAGAACCAACCATTTGACATAGGAGATGGGGAACCCCATGGAAAATGACAGCATCCCATCAGTTCAGTCTTTTTTTTTTTTTTTTTGAGACGGCGTTTTGCTCTTGTTGCCCAGACTGGAGTGCAATGTCATGATCTCGGCTCACCGCAACCTCCGCCTCCTGGGTTCAAGCAGTTCTCCTGCCTCAGCCTCCCGAGTAGCTGGGACTACAGGCGCGCACCGCCATGCCCAGCTAATTTTTGTATTTTTAGTAGGGACAGGGTTTCACCTTGTTGACCAGGATGGTCTCGATCTCTTGACCTCGTGATCCACCCACCTCGGCCTCCCAAAGTGCTGGGATTATAGGCATGAGCCACCACTCCAGGCCAAGTTCAATCTTAACTGAGGATGCCAGCAGGGTTTGGGTGGAGAAGAGTGGAGTAGATACAGTAATGTGGGGCTCCGCAGGGAAGGATCTCAGAGGGGAGGAGCTCTAAGCAGGATCTGGATTCAACCAGGGCTGCTAGGAAGAGAGAGTAGACTGGAGGCAGGATTCCTGAGTTCTTCCTCGGCTCTGGAAAGCAGAGGAAACCAGGAAAAACTCTTGGAGCCCTTGGTAGATAGGTGCAAATGGGGCAGTCACAGGGTATTGTGGATGGGAAGGTTGTGAAAGATGTCGGAGCACGTGTGGCAGACGGGAGAGTTAGGAGACAGCTGACCTCAAACAAGAGCAAGGAGCCAAGCCTCAGGCATGTCGGCTGAAGGACAGGGATAGACACAACCAAGGCCAGGGGCACACTCCTGCCTAGCTGCAGGGATGCAGACATGGCCATTATCTCCACTCTGATGAAACTGGGGCACAGACAAAATCCAGCCACACTGCAGACCTTCCTCTCAAATCCATCGTTCACTTAAACCTAACGCTGTCCCCAGCCTCAGTCAAAACTTAACCCTTTACATGAGCCAGGGTTGCCCCTATAGTTGTGGCTTAGCCTTCAGCCAGCACTGAGCTTAGCTCCCAGTGTAACTCCAGCCTCACCCCTCCACCTTTCCTTCCCCATCGAAAGAGGTGTTACCTGTGGGCATCATAGCTGGGGCCACCATCGGTGCGGGCATCCTGCTCATCTTCTTCTTCATCGCCTTGGTATTCTTCCTCTACCGGCGCCGCAAAGGCAGTGAGTATGGGCCCTGTGCAGCCCACAGCCTCCCCTGGCCCTTCTGGGGCCGTGACAGGCAGTGCTTGGGATGGATGGGGGATTGGCCGTTGAGCTCCAGCCCAGAGGGAGCCAGAAGCAGCCACTGCAGAGGCCAGGAGGAAGCACACGGTCCAGGCTGCCTCTCCCACCCCAGGTCGCAAGGACGTGACCCTGAGGAAGCTGGATATAAAGGTGGAGACAGTGAATCGAGAGCCACTCACAATGCATTCTGACCGGGAGGATGACACTGCCAGCGTCTCCACAGCCACCCGGGTCATGAAGGCCATCTACTCGGTGAGGGTCCTGCTCCTCCCTGGCCTCCTGCCCTCTCCACCCTCTGAGGACCAGCTCCATCCCAGCTCTAATATCCACTGTCACTCTCCTTCCTCTGTTGGCCTTCCCTGGTCCTGCCACACACACTCTCTCCCACATTCACACACATACTCTCTCTCACACACACCCCAGGTTAGTTTCCTCCAGCAGAGGATAGGCAGGTGGGGTTCTCCAAAGGCTTCCTTTGCCCCATCTTTTCCCCCACAGACTGTGAAAGCTGGAAACCCCCAGAGGCTTTCTGGTCCATCTGCCTCGTTGCTGAGATGAGGAAACAGCTCTGGAGAGGGGCAGTGACATTTACAAGGTCACATTACATGTTAGCAACAACGCTAGTGCTTGAACCTGGGTCTGTGGCCTCTTCTGCCACATCCCAGAGCCTCTGCTCAGAGAACCCAGAACTCAAGCCTGCCTTTGCCCTCAGACCCCTCCTGTGAGCAGGTGGCCTCTGCGTGTGGGAGGGGTTGGTGAGAGGCAGCAAGAGCAGGGCTTCCTCCTGTTGACGCCCCGCTCCTGCTGCTCCCCAGTCTTTTAAGGATGATGTGGATCTGAAGCAGGACCTGCGCTGCGACACCATTGACACTCGGGAGGAGTACGAGATGAAGGTGAGGAAAGGGGAATGGCCAGGGCACCAGGGCTGGTGGGACAGTGCGTCTCCGAGGGCCCACAGCGGGGAGGCAAGGACAGACTTGGGCAGGAGTGGTTGGGAGGGTTTTTGAAGGAGCAGGGGAGGTGGAACACTAGATGGGGACATGGGGAGAGCCTGAGGAGGAGGCCCAGAAGGCCATGGTGAGACTTGATCACCACCCAAGAGGGCACACTGCCTCCATCCTCTTCTCTTATTGCCCCCAGGACCCCACCAATGGCTACTACAACGTGCGTGCCCACGAAGACCGCCCGTCTTCCAGGGCAGTGCTCTATGCTGACTACCGTGCCCCCGGCCCCGCCCGCTTCGACGGCCGCCCCTCATCCCGTCTCTCCCACTCCAGCGGCTATGCCCAGCTCAACACCTACAGCCGGGCCCCTGCCTCTGACTACGGCCCTGAGCCCACACCCCCTGGCCCTGCGGCCCCCGCTGGCACCGACACAACCAGCCAGCTGTCCTACGAGAACTATGAGAAGTTCAACTCCCATCCCTTCCCTGGGGCAGCTGGGTACCCCACCTACCGACTGGGCTACCCCCAGGCCCCACCCTCTGGCCTGGAGCGGACCCCATATGAGGCGTATGATCCCATTGGCAAGTACGCCACAGCCACTCGATTCTCCTACACCTCCCAGCACTCGGACTACGGCCAGCGATTCCAGCAGCGCATGCAGACTCACGTGTAGGGGCCAGAGCCTGGCTGGGGCATCTCTGCGGGGCAGAGGAGAAGGCTTTCACAGCTGTTCCCTGATATTCAGGGGCGTTGCTCATTGCTCCCTTCTCGGACCGGCCTTCCTCCTCCCACCGTGGCAGGTGGGGAGCAGCTCTCCCAGAAACACCCCGTCCCGAGGATGGTGCTCTGTGCATGCCCCAGCCTCCTGGGCCTGCCCTTCCCTCTTCTTCGGGAGGATGTGTCTCTTCTGACCTGCACTCTTGCCTGACCCCAGAATGGGAACAGGGAAAGTGAAGGTTGGGGAGAGCAGAGGGGGCACTTTTTAGCATTCCCTTTCTATCCCACCCCTCTGATCTCCTGTAAGTGGAAATGGGGGTACCCAAGGGTGGGCAGACTTTGGCCTAGGGACGTGAAGTATGGGAGGGGGTGGCTATGGCACAAACAGGTGGAAGCAGGAGAGCCTGGCCAGTCCCTCTGTTGTCTGCACTCATGCCCTGGGTGCGTCTCTCCTTCCTCAGGGTACTGCAGAAGGGAGCTTGGATTTATTTTCCCTCTTGTCTGCAGAACAGCCATAGCACTGCATTCAAATCCAGGCTTCATTCAGCTGGGATCAGAATGCCAGTCCCCTTGGCTGTCCACTGTGGACGTCTGTCTGTCAGCATGCAGAGAGATCCAGGAATCCCCGGCAGCACTGCCCGCTTTCCTTCTATGTTGGGCCAGCCAGCTAAGTCAGGGTCCCGTGGAGAAAGAAAGATGAGGACCGTGTCCTGATGGACTGGAGGCCACTGTGTGCCACACAGCAGTTTCCAGAACCAACACTAGAGGGAGCCACCCAAGCCTCTTCCCCCGCAATCTGCCCCACTTCCCGGCTTTAACTCTTGAGCTGGTTTAGGGAGTGGTGAGGTAGGGGTGGGGGTGCTGCAGGAAGAAACAGAAAACCTCATTTGGAAAGAAAAGCTGTAGGGATTCCCCCACCTAAATACAAGTCCCAGTGGAAGGAAAAGGTGGTACCTATTCTCCGTGGGGTTCCTAACACCTTCCATTACTCTCAGCCTCCAAGCACTTTGAATCCATTTTATACATTCAGGTTGCCAGACCTGTCACGCAGTGGGCTAGGATAGGGTTAGGGAGAGGCCTGGCCCTCAGGCTCTACTCTCCTACCCTAGGGCTCATCAGTTGGTTGGAGGCCACCTTCCAGGGGGCGTGAAAGACAGGTTTTGGGTTTTTTAAGTGTCTTTTTTTTTTTTTCTTGGACCAATCATTCCTTCTTCCACTTTCAGTGCCTTGAGTGTCAAGCTTTGGATGACCGACCCTACGTGGGCGGCTGTGCAGGGAGTGGATACTCGTAAGCCTCGGACACACTGTTAAGTGTTACAGTGTTAGGGGAGAGCTGGGTGAGGGTACCTGGAGAGGTAGGGGACCTGGAAATGCCCCTGACGGAAAACTCGTGCTGACTGGGAGAAGGTGGCGCGGAAGGGCACCAGGCATTCCACGGGCCATTTCTCCATGTGCACGCACATCCAACACACACCTTCTCAGCTGCCACCTTCTGACCAAAGAGAACAGGCCCTCCAAGGAGAACCTGTACCCTTGCCCCAGCCTCACCTTCCTAGGAAGCAGTGTCTGGAGTCGGCAGTTTCCCGCCTCCCCAACTGCATGTCCAGCCCAGTGGGAGGCAGGGCCTCTGGTGCAATTCCCAAAGCATTCCTTGCCTTTTCTCCATGGTCACCATTCATAACTCACGTTCGCTTTAATGGGTTACACGCTCATCAGCCACAAGCCATTACCACCCTTATGGAGGGGTCTGGGGGGTGACATTCCTGGCCAGCCCCTTGCTAGTAAGGAACAGGTAGGACCCAGGAAGCAAGTCGCTCTAGTTCTAACCTCACAGGAAGCCTCTGCATCCTCCTTCATTTCAGCAGAGAAAATTCCTGTGAAGTGGGCCCTACTTTGGGCATTTACAGGCTGCCAACTGTGTTCCACCCCTGGAAGCTGATACTTTCAACAGAGTCCTTTTATGAGAGCTCAGTGAGAATGTCAAGAAATGCAGATTCCCGTACAGACAAGATCATGGGAGTTTCTATTATTTTCACAAAATCCAGAAGCTATGGGTAACCCAAAGACTTAAAGTCTAAAGATGGTGGTGTTTTAAACATGAATATTCAAAAAAAAAAATCATTTTTGTTTTGAGTTTGGCTAGATTCTCTTATATATCCATTTTTGGCTTAAGTGTTATTTTCATTCTACTGAAATGATGGAGAGACAAGCTTACGGTCACTAGGTAATTGAGCTAAAGGTGCAGGGAGAATTGTTGAGAAAGGAAGCCTGGTTTTCAGAAGCCTGACAGAGCTTCTTCACTGTTCTGTGCTCCTTAGCATGTCAACTGGAGCCTCTTGGGTGTCAGGCAAGCACCCTGGAAGGCACAGGGAAGTATCAGGTAGTCTCTGCCCTCTGTCACTTACATGCTGGAAGCTGCCTGGCGGGCCCAGTGGAATAGCTTTTCTGGGGAGTGGAAGGTGTCCTTGATCACAGAGCTTTGCTGTCGAATCCTGGAGTCCTGCAACATGGCGATGCCTCAATAGTTGGTGAGCCTGATCACATCCGATGGCTTGTTTCAGTGGGGAGAGCAAGGAGACCCAGGACCCAGACCCAAAGCTGCCAAGGTTAGATCTCGGCCTAACTGTTCCTTGCCCCCAGTTTTTCTGGCCTGCAAAATGAGGGGGGAGGGTTGTACACAGCTAAAACTATTCTGTTTTTGCTATGCCCATTGGGTGGAGGGGTAAGGGTGGGACTGCCCATTGCTGGCAAGAAACTGGGAGCAGTAGCAAGCATGGTGAGGGCTGGGGAGCTGGTTGGGGTGGGGTTCTCTCCTGTTCGAAGAAGCTTTCACCATGGACTTCATTATCTTGTCAGAAGTGATGTGAATTAGTTGCCACCAGGGATCCCTTTATCCCAAACAGCAACATAAAGCACACCCTAAGCCTCAGAGGAAAATTGATGTGGGGTTATCCTTTGGCCGTTGGGTCATCTGTGCTGCTCCCCACTCGTTTCTGATGGGTTTGCAAAGGTGTCTTTTGCCAAGGTAGGCGACAGTGAGTTTCCTGTACTATGTACCTAGATTTCACGCACTGCTTCTGTAGGGGAAATGGGAGCAGCCTTCCTCCACTCAGATACTTGGCAGCATTCCTCTGGGCCAGGGTCAGCTCGTTCCTCTTACCAAACAGGTGAAGCCTGCAGTCCAAGGTGCCTGGAGCCAGAGGTCAGGGAGAAAGCACAGCTGCCCCCTCTGAGAAGGAGTGGCTTGCACGGGGAGCCAGGAGAGTAAAAGGGGTACAATGGCGTTGGCATACATTCTGGATCTTGAAGATGATCTTGTGATGTTGGCTGAGCCACGGTCACTCCCCTCGTGAAGGGCCCACCCTATATCCTAAATTCTGGATCCTTCAAAGTCCAGCCACAGAGTTTGCATGAAGCAAAAAGCCTAATAAGTGAGAAAGGAAAGAGACCAGGGATGGGAGCAGTGCCGTGCTCTCCTAAATGAATGGAATCGTTAGTATGAGCACCCTGGCTTCAGGCAGCGTGCTCTCTCCTTATCCCAGCAGGGCGACTATCCCCTCCACTCAGAGGGGAGCTTTATCTGCTTTAAAGTGGAGCACGGCGTGCTGGAGTTTCTTGCCCTCGTGCCCTCTCGTTAACCGGTCAGGAGCCACAGTTCCAGGCTCCGTAAAACGGAATCGGTTTCTCAGTAAACTTGGCCCATGTTCATAGTAATGTTCAGCCATTTGGGTTTGAAGAAAGCCGCGTTAAAGCCAAGACCCCGTTTGGAGTGAACTGCCTTGTTCCTTGCTGTGTGGAAGGTTCTGTCCCCACAGCTAAACTGCAGTTCCTCCCCAAGCACCCTGGCCTCAAAATCCTGGCTTCCCCACCAAGTCAGTGCTGTCTGACCTGAGCCAGGCCGCCACTTGGTGCCTCTACGGGCCACTGTGCCTGTTGAGAATCACTGAAAAGGAGCAGTGAGCTCCTGACCCTGGTGAGGCCATAATGAACACTGAAGTGCACAGACCAAGGGATGTGATTGAAAGGCAATTTGTATTTTTGTGAAGATGCTATAAAATTAGCATTCCCATTCCCCTCTCTCAGCCTCCTCCTATCTCCCCCCGTATGGTATTTCACCTCCTCTCCTCAAGGCCAGACTTTGTGAAAGGCGTTGGCTCACCTTTGTGTGCTGATGCTTACCTCTGGGCTGGTGGAGAGGACTGAGAGATGTCTGGTTTGGTAGGTAGGGTGTGGGTGCAGGAGGTAGGGGCGATCCCATTATCTTACATCACTGTGAGGGAGCTCCAGGCCCTGTCCCTGGAGAAATAATTGCTGCGCAGAAGTCACAGGCCATACTGGGCAGTTCTGGTACAAACCTGCCCTTAAAAATAATAACTAATAATAATAACCCCATTTGCATAGGACTGTCACTCATTCCTGCCAGTCTGCTGTCCTTACCTTGGTTTTTTGCTGGCCCCAACCACTGGCCTTGCTGAGTACTGATGGGCCCTGGGCTCTTCTCTTTGCTTCTGGAGCTCTTCAGATGCTGCTCCCCTGAGAATACTCTAACTCTGGGGAGGGAGCAGCCAAATTCCCAATCCGATAGAAGTCCACACAATCTTGTTAGCAACAGTGACCCGGAAAATTTTGCTGCGTCCAATTTCACCAGAAGAGGCCCAGGACTCCCTGTGGTCACATTTTCTACCCAGCCATTCTTGGGATTACAACCTCTGTTTCTAGCTCCAGTTGAATTTTCTCTACCTACACCCCAGAAATAAATGGATCCATGATGATAACTAAGAGAAGAGAAAAAAAGATATTATTTTTGTTAGGACAAACCATTGTAGATTTTTAGCAATGTGTATCTGTGTGTTCCTCACACCTTTTCCTATTCTGCCTTTTTTTTTCTTTTTTTTTTAAAATATTATGTGCTATATTTCTAGTCTCAAACACACTATATATTATATATATTTAATTTTTTTATATATATAAATATAAATGTTTTAAAAAGTACCATGTTTTGTGTTATTTTATGCATTAACAGGTAGTGACTAAAAGCCTGCCTGGCTTTGGGTGATAGTCCTGGTTTGGGGTAAAAAACAGGTTTGGACTGAGATTGCAGAAACAATGTTTGTGTCACCTCCAGGCTGCGGGGCGCATTCTCTAGTTTGCCACTTGTGCAGAACCCTGAGGCCAGTTACGGCAGTTCAGGGACAAACAGCTGGAGCCTCCTGCATTCAGAACACAGCATCCAAATGTTCTGTGCCAGATCCCATTATGGGAATGGGAAACGGGGAGACTTGAATCTGAGATGCAGATCCCAAAGGAATTGGGACAGGCAGGTGTGTGAGAATGGCTGGTTTTGTTTATTTACAATGCTGTGGTTTGGGTAAAAAGCAAAGTTACCAGGTCTCCAACCTTTTGAACCTGTAGCGAAGCAGAATGAGAAAAACAGATGCTGCAGCAATGCATACACAGAGGCCATCCTGCTGAGAAATCCTAAATTCCCTGAGTGGAGTTCCCAAGGGTTTCACTTTGCTCGTTTCTCAGGAGTGTTTGCAGATACCGGAAAGTGCTTCCAGATAATATTTTGTTTTATTTTGTTTTGGAGTTTTGTTTTATTGTAGAGACAGGGTCTCACTATATTGCCCAAGCTGGTCTCGAACTCCTGGGCTCAAGTAATCCACCCACCTCGGCGTCTGGAGTCACTGGGATTACAGGAGTGGTCCACTGCACTTGGCCCAGATAATGTTTTTTAAGCTGTAAGTCATTAGAGAAATAGGGTTTATTGTTTTCTTCATGCAGTTACCAACCAAGCAAACTCAAGACAGTTTACAGTAGCCTTTTTTTGTATACAAGGGGCACTCAACGTAGGAAGATAGGATGTAAGAGCTGAAAAATAACTTTTTTTTTTTTTTTGAGACAGAGTTTCGCTATTGTTACCCAGACTGGAGTGCAATGGCATGATCTCGGCTCACCACAACCTCCACCTTCTGGGTTCAAGCAATTCTCCTGCCTCAGCCTCCCGAGTAGCTGGGACTACAGGCACGCACCACCATGCCCAGCTAATTTTTGTATTTTTAGTAGAGACGGGGTTTCACCTTGCTGACCAGGATGGTCTCGATCTCTTGACCTCGTGATCCACCCGCCTCAGCCTTCCAAAGTGCTGGGATTATAGGCGTGAGCCACCGCACCCGACCATGAAAAATACTTTAGAAATAATGCAACCCACTTCAGAGGGGTAGAACTCACAGCACCGGAGCTGCAGCTGAGGGAGGGCGCAAGGGGCCATGGGGCCCGGGATTTGCAGGACCAAGAACCTATAGGTAGCCCCAGGTGAATCCAACCTGGATGGGAGTGAGAGGCCAAGGTGCAGGGTAAATTTGGAGGCTGTACTGAGGTAAGCTGCACTGGCATAGGTGGAAATGGCACTGACAGAATACAGAAGCAAACAGAAAAGCGTAGGGAAAAATGAAAAAGCCAGAAAGGAAGCAAAGCTGTGCAAATGTGGACGCACAGGTGAATACTATTAGGCCAAGTGGTGTTGGGTGCGGCGCTTCCTGTGTTATGTGTCCACCCGGGATACATTTCTTCATCTCTGCATCCCCAGAGCCCAGCACAGGGCCAGCAGGTTCTTTGGGACAAGTCCGTATAGGGGACTACAGAAAGCTCCAAAGACCTACACTTACTCTCAGCCACAAGAAAGGCCACAGGACCTTGTCCCTGTGTATTAGGCCTCTTCCTGCAATGAGAGCCCCAGCCCCTTTAAGTCACCTCCAGCCTGAGGATAAGTTATAATGACATGACCCCTTCATCATTTGGCTCTGCAAAGTTTTTAATGCCACCCTGTCCTTTGGAGGCTTTTGCTTCACCACAGTAGCTATTGGCCTAGACATAAACCTGCTCCTGTCTGCCTTCCACACCAACGTGTGAGTTCAAATTTCTCCATGAGACGACCCCACATGGTTCAACCCTCATTCCACTTACCCTACATTTTGACACAGTTAAATGGAATTATGCCTTGTGTTGATATGCCCCTGCCCTTTCCTCCCTCTGTGCTTTAGTCCAAGCTCTTTTCTCTACCTGGAGTTCCCATGTCCCTCCACTTTCCCATTTCTAAGTTTTACTTATCTTCAGGGCCCAGCCCCAAAAGCTATCTCCTCCAGGAAGCCTTGCCTGACTCATTACTCAGCTTCTCTTCCTCCTGGGAAGTCCCATGGGTTAGCTGTTATCTCGCTGATCTCATCTCATTTATAGCCTTCTGCTTTGATAACAGGATTTTGTGTATGACACATTAGCACTTTCCTCCTCAAAGAAGGTCACTTAAAGGCAGAGAGCATGTATCATTTATTTCAGTATCCATCATCCAACAGAGTGCCTGTAGTTTCTCAGCATGTGCTGGAGGATTGCAGGTATGGAGGGAAGAAAAGACGGAGGAGAAGCAAACCGATAAACACAATGCATAAAAGGAATTTAACCCCGAGGAGTTCGTGCTTGATGAAGTAGCACAGCATGGTGATTAAAAGCGTGGACGTTCAGTCTACCACACTAACAGACATGGCCCGTACTTACTCTTATTAAATTCTCCCTTTCTGAGTTCCCTGGCTGTTAGACAAGGCCAAGCTGACTATAAACAGAAGTGGCATGTCACTTCCAGACCAAAGCATTTAATTGCTAGTGTGAGACCCTCCAGCCTTGTCTTCCTCTGCCCAAGTGACAGGAGCCCATTTATTCCAAATGGTATGGCTTTGTAATAGTGGAACCTGTCTGCCTGTGTCCCGGAGTGACTATGTGAAGCAGAGCCATGGTGAATATGCAGTTTGAGGGAGAAATGAATCTTTGTTAAGACACTGAAATTGGGCCGGGCGTGGTGGCTCAGGCCTGTAATCCCAGCACTTTGGGAGGCCGAGGTGGGTGGAGCACGAGGTCAAGAGATCGAGACCATCCTGGTCAGCAAGGTGAAACCCCGTCTCTACTGAAAATAGAAAAATTAGCTGGGCATGGTGGTGCATGCCTGTAATCCCAGCTACTCGGGAGGCTGAGGCAGGAGAATTGCCTGAACCCAGGAGGCAGAGGTTGCGGTGAGCCGAGATTGCACCATTGCACTCCCGCCTGGGTAACAAGAGCAAAACTCCGTCTCAAAAAAAAAAAAAAACTGAAATTTTGTGGCTGGTTGTTACTGCAACACAGTATATCCTATCCTGATTAGTAGAGACAGTGCTAAAATCCTGCCTTCACCATTTGCTCCTTGCGTAAGTTACTTTACCTCTCTGCATCTCTTTTCTCCTCTGTAAAGCAGACTAGTAATAGATTCTATCCCATAGAAAATGCTTAGGAGAGTTCCTAGCAAGTGAATACCCAGTAAAGGTTAGCTTTTGTTAGCCTAGGGGAGCAGTGGGCATCTGTCCCTTTCCCTCCTTTGTCTCTTCCTTAGAGGCATCAGGAAAGATGTCTACATTTGCCCAAGCTTATGGAAACAGCAAGGACTTTAGAATGAGAAGATTTAGCTTAAAATCCCAGCAAAGCCTCTGGTAGCTGCAATGCATGGCAGGTCAGCACAACTTTTTGAGCTACCATTTCTTTTTTCTTTCTTTTTCTTTTTTTTTTTTGAGACAGAGTTTCGCTCTTGTTACCCAGGCTGGAGTGCAATGGTGCGATCTCGGCTCACCACAACCTCCGTCTCCTGGGTTCAAGCAATTCTCCTGCCTCAGCCTCCGGAGTAGCTGGGATTACAGGCGCGCACCACCATGCCCAGCTAATTTTTTGTATTTTTAGTAGAGTCGGGGTTTCACCTTGTTGACCAGGATGGTCTCGATCTCTCGACCTCGTGATCCACCGGCCTCGGCCTCCCAAAGTGCTGGGATTATAGGAGTGAGCCTCCACACTTGGCCCTGAACTACCATTTCTTTATCTTTAAAATGTTGTAAACACTCAATGAGATGAGATAGACAAAATCCTTTTGTAAACTGCTAAATGCTATTCAAATGTGAGTTGATTACTTTGGTCTATTGACTCCCTGAGGCATCTCACCCCCGCCCCCACCCCGCTCTCTGTAGCACCCTGTGCCACACACCTCGCTGCCACAAACACGGCATGAACGCTGCTCTACAGTGACCTGATATTAGGAGAATGTGCCCATCCATCTGGGCGTGATGGAGCCCATCTTGGCAGCCCCCAGGGTTTTAAAACCAAAAAACCAGCTTCTTTGTAAAGCAGGAACCTGGGGGAGGAGAACGATCACTTCATTCGCACTCACTTTCCCATTTCCTTTACTCATTGTAATTAGCTACACAGAGGCAACCTCCCGGGGAGAGCAGAGCCATCAGCTCCCAGAATGGAACCGGGGAGCTTTGTCTTTCTGTTCCTCTCCACATAATACTGCTCTCTTGGTGGTCGCTGTGCAAACACATCCTGCATTCATTGCAGACTGGGAAATATTTCATATTTTGAGGATCAGATTAATGTTCCACCTCCCCAAAAGGGACACTGGTTGGGACTTCTATTCGAACAGTATGCTGTCAGCACTCCTGGCGAAGGGTCTGGCTCCCAGTGTCACATGACCACCTGAGGGATCACCAAAACCTTGCTTTTCTCAGAGCCTCTGTGATCCCCTCACTAAAGTAGATGCTTCACAGTGGAGAAGAGAATCTCAAAAATTGAAGACACCTGTGGGGTCATCTGGCCCTATTAAGGACCCAAAGGAGAAGCCCCAATTCAGCTTCAGAGACAAATGGGCTTGGCATAGAGACCGTCAGGGGATCAGAAAGCCAAGTGACTCTTTATGGGGTCTGGACTTTGGATCGGAATGTCTGATTCCCCCAAGCTTCTGCAGCCACCAACTCTGTGCCTTCGGGGAAATCATTTGCCTTCTCTGGGCCTTGGTTTTCTCATCCATAAACATCTTTCATTCATGCAAAAGATATTTAATGAACATTTCCATGTGTCTGAAACTATACCAAAACCTGGGGATACAGCAGGAAACAAAACAGTGTCCCTGCTTTCCTGGAACTGTGCACCTAAAAGGAAGAAGCTGAGGCAAAATTAATACACATGGAGACTGGCCGGGCGCGGCGGCTCACGCCTGTAATCCCAGCACTTTGGGAGGCTGAGGCGGGTGGATCACGAGGTCAAGAAATCGAGACCATCCTGGTCAACATGGTGAAACCCCGTGTCTACTAAAAGTCCAAAAAAAAAAAAAAAAAATTAGCTGGGCATGGTGGCACGTGCCTGTAGTCCCAGCTACTCGGGAGGCTGAGGCAGGAGAATTGCTTGAACCCAGGAGGCGGAGGTTGCGGTGAGCCGAGATCACGCCATTGCACTCCAGCCTGGGTAACCAGAGCAAAACTCCGTCTCAAAAAAAACCAAACCAAACAAAACAAAAAAGTGGATTTTTTTTTTTTTGAGACGGAGTCTCAGTCTGTCGCCAGGCTGGAGTGCAGTGGAGCGATCTCAGCTCACCGCAACCTCCACCTCCCAGGTTCAAGCGATTTTCCTGCCTCGGCCTCCCGAGTAGCTGGGACTACAGGCGCCTGCCACCACACCCAGCTAATTTTTGTATTTTTAGTAGAGACGGGGTTTCACCATGTTGGCCAGGATGCGCTCGATCTCTTGACCTCGTGATCCACCCACCTCGGCCTCCCAAAGTGCTGGGATTACAGGCATGAGCCACCGCGCCCCGCCTACAAGTGGATTTTTAAAGGCAAAAAAAAAAAAAAGAAAAGAAAGAAAGAAGAAAAAAAGGCAGGGGGTGGTGGGACAGGGAGTGGACTACTACAAAGTTGTCAGGAATTCTTCTCGGTTTACAGAAATAATATTGGCTATACATTGTTAAACTATAGGGTGTGGGTTACAGTTTCCTGTGTGGCATTATTAGGTTAATATATAGCCACTTGTGGCAAAAGTAAGCAGTTTCAGAGGGAGGAGTGAGGTGTGATTGTGATCTCTTTTAATTTCTCTCTGGGTCTGATAATTAAAAGGACTTACATTCCTCAAATGAAAGTTATTTTCTTTTCTCAGAACTTACACTGCAATGATGGGAGATAGACAACGAACAAATGGATGTCAGAGAGGAGTCAGGAGGGACACAGGGCTGGGAGGAGTGGGTTACTGGCAAGAGAGATGTGCTATTTATGTTGGATGGTCAAAGAGACTGTCCAGGATAAAAGGACAGGTAGGCTGGGCTTACGTCCTGGGAAAGAATGTACTAGTCTGAGGGAACAGCACCTGCAAAGACCCTGAGGCAGAAATGAGTTAGAGAGTCACGGGCCAGCAAGGAGTGTGGCTGGGGCAGCAGTATGAGCAGGGGAGAGCGGTGAGGAATCCTGAGAGGGGTGGGATGGAGCAGAGCCTTTGAGGACGGCAGGCCATTGAGAGGGCTTTGGAAATTACTGTGAGATGAGAGGACATAGTAAATCAAGCCATCTGAACGGTTTCTGTAGGTCAAAAATGGGTGAACAGCAGCAGTTTTATACGGTTCAACCTAATACATGTAAACATACAGTACTGTTGATTTATTATTACCACCTTTAAAACACAAGACTACCATGTCGGCAGGATTAATTGAAAGGCATGTCTTCCTCCTATTGAGGCTGAGCGGGCCTCTTTATTATTTTTACCCAATGACTCTAGCTCTGCCTCCAGGACAGTGCTGTCTGGGGGGGGTCTGCCACCTCCCCCTTCCCTCTCTAAGCCGTTCTTTTGATATTGAAATGTAGTTGTCACGATGTCGGGTCTCTTCTAAGAGGTTTCTTTTCTCAGTTAAATATTTCTGATTCTTCAAAACCTTTCGCTTAGATACATTTTCGGATTCTTCCTGTTGTGCTAACCCTTTCTTCTGGGTGAGTTCTGAACACACGTTAAGAAATTCAGCATATCCCTCTTCACCCTACTCGTCTGAAGGAGAGTTCCCCATCTGAACCCATTAAGACCCTCTCTGTTCCCTCGCCTCCTATTCTTCAGTAAATATAGACACTGAATTCTGGCTTTTGCCCAGGAAAGAGAGGTGTTCCCTCCACCACCCAAAGATCCTGATACCCGTCCCCTCCACTGAAGTTGGAAATGGTACCAGACTCTCAGGCAGAAATCCCAGGGAGATAAAATAAGAGGGGTTCCCAGATCCAGCAGCTCAGCTATGGCCATGCCAGACACTGCAACAACCTACATTCTCTGGGGATGTCTGAAACTTAATGTGCTCTATGCAGTGGGACTACTTATAATTTTTTTCTAATTTTTTTTTTTGAGACAAAGTCTCGCTCTTTCACCAGGCTCCAGGCTGGAGTGCAATGGCACAATCTCGGCTCACTGCAACATCTTCCTCCCGGGTTCAAGCGATTTCTCCTGCCTCAGCCTCCCGAGTAGCTGGGACTACAGGCACATGCCATCACGCCCAGCTAATTTCTGTATTTTTAGTAGAGAAGGGGTTTCACCATGTTTGCCAGGATTGTCTCAATCTCTTAACCTTGTGATCTGCCCGCCTTGGCCTCCCAAAGTGCTGGGATTACAGGCGTGAGCCACTGCGCCCAGCTACTTATAATTTTTTAACAACATGGGTAGCATCACAATAACCCAGATCCTTTCTGCTTTCAGAATCTAGATCTGTTTCCTTTTCGGCTTTTGAATCAAAACATGAGTTCTAGTCTAAACTCCACTTGTTAGCCATTTGACTTTGGACAAGTTATTGGAACTTTCTGAGTCTTAGCTTTCTTATCCACAGAATGAGAATAATGACACTACCACACTAGCAGAAGGAGGACCTAGCACAGTGGGGTATTGAGCACGTATCCCAAAGCTACCATTGCACAAGGCCTCCATTGCTATCCCCAAGTCCAAGTGTCTCTACCATTGCACAAGGCCTCCATTGCTATCCCCAAGTCCAAGTGTCTCTACCATTGCACAAGGCCTCCATTGCTATCCCCAAGTCCAACTGTCTCTACCATTGCACAAGGCCTCCATTGCTATCCCCAAGTCCAAGTGTCTCTACCATTGCACAAGGCCTCCATTGCTTTCCCCAAGTCCAAGTGTCTCTACCATTGCACAAGGCCTCCATTGCTATCCCCAAGTCCAAGTGTCTCTACCATTGCACAAGGCCTCCATTGCTATCCCCAAGTCCAAGTGTCTCTACCATTGCACAAGGCCTCCATTGCTATCCCCAAGTCCAAGTGTCTCTACCATTGCACAAGGCCTCCATTGCTATCCCCAAGTCCAAGTGTCTCTACCATTGCACAAGGCCTCCATTGCTATCCCCAAGTCCAAGTGTCTCTCAGCTTTTCCTTGACTCCTGCAGTGGCTAAGTGGTCTCTGCTTCTAGTTTTTGTGCCCCAGGGGTCTGTTCACAGCGGGGCATTGGTAGCAATCCTCAACCTATTCTTTTTTTTTTTTTTTTTTTTTTTGAGACGGAGTTTCACTCTTGTTACCCAGGCTGGAGTGCAATGGCACGATCTCGGCTCACCGCAACCTCCGCCTCCTGGGTTCAGGCAATTCTCCTGCCTCAGCCTCCTGAGTAGCTGGGATTACAGGTGCGCACCACCATGCCCAGCTAATTTTTTGTATCTTTAGTAGAGACGGGGTTTCACCATTTTGACCAGGATGGTCTCAGTCTCTTGACCTCGTGATCCACCCGCCTCGGCCTCCCAAAGTGCTGGGATTACAGGCTTGAGCCACCACGCCTGGCCAATCCTCTACCTATTCTTAGTTTCATTATCAATACTAAAAATCATTAGATTTTGTCTTAGTCTGTTTGATCCTGCTATAACAAAATACCAGAAGCTGGGGGTCTTATAAACAATACAAATTATTTCTCACAGTTCTGGAGGCTGTAAAGTCCAAGACGCTGATGGCAGCATCAGTATCTGCTGAGGGCCCATTTCCTAGTTCATAGATGGCGCCTTCTTGCTGTGTTTGCACATGGTGGTAGGGACATGCAGCGCTGTATTAGGGCCTCATATAAGAGCACTAATCCTACCCATGAGGGCTCCAACCTCATGACCTAATCACCTCCCAAAAGGCCTCTTCGAATACCATCACCTTGCGGGTTAGGACTTCAACATAGAAACTTTGGGAGGACACAAGCATTCAAACCATAGAAGACTTTAACAACAATAAAATACAACCTTTTTGTATGACAACAGAGTAATCCTTTTATTTATTTATTTATTTTTTTGCCAATCAATGAGAGCTTGTAAGGTTGCTGAGGTTGGTTGGCCTTGAACTCTTGGCCTCACCTTCGCAAGCGCCACGACATCCGGCCGGAGCCACTTTGGGCCCCCAGAATAATCCTTTTAAAATGTAAATCACATCACATCACTCTTCTGCTTTAGCCCTTATGGCTTCCTATCCCACTCAGAATAAAATCCATGCTTCTTTCATGTCCTACAAGCCCTACCTTAGCTGTCCCCTGCCCACCCTTTCTCTATCCTTACTTTGTCCCTTGACACTGTAGCTTCACTGACCTGGATGTCTGACATTCTATCATGGGATAAAATTCCAAACCCTCTTATGGAGATGCTCAGCATGGGGGCTTGCAATAGAGAAGGAGGTAATATTTAGTAAGTGAGCCAGGCACTTTCATATATGTGATTACATGCAGTTTTCAGAATAATGGGCCTCTGAAGTTAGACCTTACAGGGAATTCCCCTATCCTTCATCCCCAGTACCCAGGAGCCAGCTAGAAGAAAAGCTCAGCAAATAAACCTGAGAGGCTTCCAGCCTCAGGGCCCCTGAAGCTCCAGCTGTCTTCTCCTAATAACCTAAAGGGCTATTAACAGTTTCTTCACTTATTAAAACAATTTTTTTTTTGCAGCCTGTCCCTTAGGTGCTGGCTACATGCCACATGCACAAAAAGCCTGAATCCCCAGATCTTCCTTTTAACAGGACAGTCCCTCTTCAGGGTACGAAAAGAAAAACAGATCTCATTGCTCAAGAATCAGTCTCTTTCTGATGGGAGGACACAGATCTCCAACTCTGGGCACAGGTTTCTCTGGCATTTAAAATCTTCAGGGGGGTAAAGGACCTTAAAGGCAAGTGTAGAACCACTAGGATTTTGGTAGATTAAAGAGGAAAACCAAAAATTAGTATTCATGTTTATGCCAATGGACTGATTAAGCATGTCTAATTCAGGTATCTGGGGTCCATCAATAACACTGAAGCACTCTCAGGGCAGGAAAACACCTGCATGTCTCTCTTTTTTTTTTTTTTTTTTTTTTTTTTTTTTTTTGAGATGGAGTTTCGCTCTTGTTACCCAGGCTGGAGTGCAATGGCACGATCTCAGCTCACCGCAACCTCCGTCTCCTGGGTTCAGGCAATTCTCTTGCCTCAGCCTTCCGAGTAGCTGGGACTACGGGCGCACACCACCATGCCCAGCTAATTTTTGTATTTTTTTTTTGTTTGTTTGTTTGTTTGTTTGTTTGTTTTTGAGACGGAGTTTCGCTCTTATTACCCAGGCTGGAGTGCAATGGCCTGATCTCGGCTCATCACAACCTCCGCCTCCCGGGCTCAGGCAATTCTCCAGCCTCAGCCTCCTGGGTAGCTGGGATTACAGGCACACGCCACCATGCCCAGCTAATTTTTTTGTATTTTTAGTAGAGACGGGGTTTCACCATGTTGACCAGGATGGTCTCGATCTCTTGACCTCGTGATCCACCTGCCTTGGCCTCCCAAAGTGCTGGGATTATAGGCGTGAGCCACCGCGCCTAGCCGGGATGTCTTTTTATCTTTAAATTAGGGGTCGCCGGGCGCGGTGGCTCACTCCTGTAATTCCAGCACTTTGGGAGGCTGAGGGGGGTGGATCACGAGGTCAAGAGATCGAGACCATCCTGGTCAACATGGTGAAACCCCGTCTCTACTAAAAATACAAAAAAATTAGCTGGGCATGGTGGCGCAAGCCTGTAATCCCAGCTACTCAGGAGGCTGAGGCAGGAGAATTGCCTGAACCCAGGAGGCTGAGGTTGCAGTGAGCCGAGATCACGCCATTGCACTCCAGCCTGGGTAACAAGAGCAAAACTCCATCTCAAAAAATAATAATAATAAATAATAAAAAATTTGGGGTCTGAAATTTAAAGTAAAGGACTAGAATTGCATTTTCTTTTTTTGACATGGAGTCTTGCTCTGTCACCAGGCTGGAGTGCAGTGGTGCAATCTCGACTCACTGCAACCTCCGACTTCCTGGTTCAAGCAGTTCTCTTGCCTCAGCCTCCAGAGTAGCTGGGATTACAGGCACATGCCACTATACTCAGCTAATTTTTGTATTTTTAGTTGAGACAGGTAGTCGAGACAGGGTTTTACCATGTTGGGCAGGCTGGTCTCGATCTCCTGACCTCATGATCTGCCCCCACCTCGGCTTCCCAATGTGCTGGGATTATGGGTCTGAGCCACTGCACCCGGCCTAGAATTGCATTTTTTTTGAGACAGAGTCTCACACTTTTGCTGAGGCTGGAGTGCAATTGTACTGTCTCGGCTCACTGCAACCTCTGCCTCCTGGGTTCAAGCAATTCTCTTGCCTCAGCTCCCAAGTAGCTGAGACTATAGGCACGGGCCACCATGCCCAGCTAATTTTTGTATCTTTAGTAGAGATGGGGTTTCACCATGTTAACCAGGATGGTCTCAATATCTTGGCCTTTTGATCTGCCCTCCTCGGCCTCCCAAAGTGTTGGGATTAAAGGCATGAGCCACTGCACCTGGCTAGAATTGCTTTTTTTTTTTTTTTTTTTGAGACAGAGTCTTGCTCTGTCATCAGGCTGGAGTGCAGTGGCACAATCTCAGCTCACTGCAACTTCCACCTCCCTGGTTCAAGCGATCCTCCTGCCTCAGCCTCCAAGTGGCAGGAACTACAGGCACATGCCACTATGCCCAGCTAATTTTTTATATTTTGAGATGGGGTTTCACCATGTTGGCCAGGATGGTCTCAATCTCTTGACCTCGTGATCCGCCCACCTCGGCCTCCCAAAGTTCTGGGATTACAGGCATGAGCCACCATGCCTGGCCCTAGAATTGCATTTTTAAGAGGGAATTGGATCAGTGATTTCCAAGTTTCTTTCTATGCACTAACGTGTAGGATTCCATGACTCTGATCTCTGTTAGGGATGTCAAAGTGGTGGCAACTAAGCCATCTGAATTTTCAGAAAGTACAATTCCAAATATTCTGCACCAAGTTTCTGTTCAGAACTCATGGTTTCTGTATCTACAGTATTCATCACAGATCAGCGGCCAGGGCAAGGCTCTAGATCTTTTGGCTCTAAGGCTTTCCTTCCACAGCTTGCCTTTGCCATAACACTTATGTCTGTTCCCACACTGCCGTAAAGAAATACCTGAGCCTGGGTAATGTATAAAGAAAAGAGATTTAATTGGCTCATGGTTCTGCAGACTAGCTTCTGCTCTGCTTCTTGGGGTGGGGGGGGGTGCTCAGGAAACTTACAGTCATGGCAGAAGGTAAAGGGGAAGCAGGCATGTCTTACATGGCTGGAGCAGGAGGAAGCAAGAGAGGGGAAAGTGCCACACACTTTGAAACCAGTTCTCTCCTGAGAACTCACCCTCATGAGAATAGCCCCCAGGGAAAATCTGCCCACATGATCCAATCACCTCCTACCAGGTCACACCTCCAACACTGGGGTTTACAATTCAACCTCAGATTTGGGGTACGACACAGACTCAAACCATACAATTTGGTATTGACTTTGTGCACCACCTGTGAATTTTGAGCCTCCATAATCGTCTTTTTTTTTTTTTTTTTTTTTTGAGACGGAGTTTCGCTCTTGTTACCCAGGCTAGAGTGCAATGGCACGATCTCGGCTCACCACAACCTCCGCCTCCTGGGTTCAGGCATTTCTCCTGCCTCAGCCTCCTGAGTAGCTGGGACTACAGGCACATGCCACTATGTCCAGCTAATTTTTTGTATTTTTAGTAGAGATGGGGTTTCACCATGTTGACCTGGATGGTCTCGATCTCTTGACCTCGTGATCCACCTGCCTCGGCCTCCCAAAGTGCTGGGATTACAGGCTTGAGCCACCGCACCCGGCCAATTGTCTTTTCAAAAGACACTTTGGCTCATTCTTTTTTCTTTCTTTCTTTTTTTGAGACATGGTTTTGGTCTCTCACCCAGGCTGGAGTACTGCAGCACGATCATGGCTCACTGCAGCTCTGCCTCCTGGGCTCAGGTGATCCTCCCACGTTAGCTTCCTGAGTAGATGGGACTATAGGTAAATGCCACCATGGCTGGCTTGGCTCATTCTTATTTAAAGACTCAAATCAGTAGTAATCTCCTCACAGAAGGTCTGTGCCCCATCATGCCAAATTAAATGTCCCTCCTTTGTCATCTCATAGTGCCCCCTCCCTATGGCCTCATGTGCCTCTGTTATCATTTTTATACCAGCACAGCTTACTAAGTTATTGACAATTTAAAGAGGAATTGTAGTGCCAGCTGTCGTCTATATCATGAAGTCTTGTTCATTTTTAAAAAATATCTTGGCTGGTGGCCGGGCGTGGTGGCTCAAGCCTGTAATCCCAGTACTTTGGGAGGCCAAGGCAGGTGGATCATGAGGTCAAGAGATCGAGACCATTCTGGTCAACAAGGTGAAACCCCGTCTCTACTAGAAAAAATACAAAAAATTAGCTGGGCATGGTGGCGTGTGCCTGTAATCCCAGCTACTCGGGAGGCTGAGGCAGGAGAATTGCCTGAACCCAGGAGGCGGAGGTTGCGGTGAGCCGAGATCGCGCCATTGCACTCCAGCCTGGGTAACAAGAGTGAAACTCCATCTCAAAAAAAAAAAATATATATATATATATATATATATATATATATATATATATATATATTGGCTGGGTGCAGTAGCTCATGCCTGTAATGCAAGCACTTTGGGAGGCCAAGGTGGGCAGATCACTTGAGGTCAGGAGTTCCAGATCAGCCTGGCCAACATGGTGAAATCCTGTCTCTACTAAAAATACAAAGATTAGCCCAGTGTAGTGGTGTGCCTGTAATCCCAGCTACTTGGGAGGCTGAGGTAGGGGAATTGCTTGAAACCAGGACGTGGAGGTTGCAACGACCTGAAATGGTGTCACTGCACTGCAGCCTGGGAGATAGAGTGAGACTTTGTCTCAAAAAGAAAAAAATTTCCTGTATAAAAGAAAGAAGAAAATGCTATACGGCTAAGGCCCAATCTCTCTCCTTCCCTCCACATCTAAGCTTTTGAAAGCCATTGTCGGGCTGAGGCGATGGCTCACGCCTATAATCCCAGCACTTTGGGAGGCTGAGGTGGGTGGATCATAAAGTCAAGAGATTGAGACCATCCTGGTCAACAAGGGGAAGCCCCGTCTCTACTAAAAATACAAAAATTAGCCGGGCATGGTGGCGTGTGCCTGTAATCCCAGGTACTCAGGAGGCTGAGGCAAGAGAATTGCTTGAACCCAGGAGGCGGAGGTTTCAGTGAGCCGAGAAGATTGTGCTATTGCACTCCAGCCTGGGTAACAGGAGTGAAACTCCGTCTCAAAAAAAAAAAAAAAAAAAAGCCATTGTCTTTACTTGCTCATTTCACTCTCCCCCTTCTCAACACAGTGCAATCTGTCTTCTGCTCATGCCAAGCCTCCTAAACAGATATCGTTCCAGTGGTCAAATCCAATGGTCACTTTCAGTTATTTTTTTCTATTATCCACCTGCCTCGGCCTCCCAAAGTGCTGGGATTACAGGCTTGAGCCACCGCACCCAGGATTTTATTTTTTGAGATGGAGTTTCACTCTTTGAGGCAAAAAAGTGCAGTGCGCGATCTCAGCTCACTACAACCTCTGCTTCCCAGGTTCAAGCGATTCTCCTGTCTCAGCCTCCCAAATAGCTGGGATTACAAGTGCCCACCACCACGCCCAGCTAATTTTGGTATTTTTAGTAGAGATGGGGTTTCACCACGTTGGCCAGTCTGGTCTCGAACTCCTGACCTCGGGTGATCTACCAGCCTCAGCCCCCCAAAGTGCTAGGTTTACAGGCTTGAGCCACCATGCCCGACTCAGAATTTTTTAAACATATTTTAAATCACAACTTGCATACAGATGTAAAATGAATACATGTCAAAAACTGCATTTGATCCATTAATTAATGAGGGTTCCAGTAACATATTTCAACTGATTCAAAGTAAAATTCAAAGTACCACACTTATATAGGTCAACCAGGAATTCTGAAATGAATTTACAAATAGTCATAAAACTGGTTTATCCACAGGGCACTAATCAATTGCATTCCACCAGACACAACTAATTTGCATTTCTTTGTGCAAAAATCATCTGCATTATTATCAGTTTCTACAACTTACAGAGTTATAAAATAGCTCATAATCAACATAAGGCAGAGATAACCCTGATAGGTAAATTAGACAGGACACTCAATAATGTTTTCTTTCTTTCTTTTTTTTTTTTGAGAGGGAGTTTTGCTGTTGTTACCCAGACTGGAGTGCAATGGCACAATCTCGGCTCACTGCAACCTCCACCTCCTGGGTTCAAGCAATTCTCCTGCCTCAGCCTCCCGAGTAGCTGGGACTACAGGTGCGCGCGACCATGCCCAGCTAATTTTTGTATTTTTAGTAGAGACGGGGTTTCACCTCGTTGACCAGGATGGTCTCGATCTCTTGACCTCGTGATCCAACCGCCTCGGCCTCCCAAAGTGCTGGGATTATAGGCGTGAGCCACTGCGCCCTGCCATTTCAACAATGTTTTTTGGTCAATTTTAAAGTCTTTCCTGATAATTTCTCCTGAAACTTCCTTGACCTATCTTCAGCATTTCACACTAATGACCACTCCTTGAAACTCCTCTTTTGTTCTGTGGCGTCACCTCAGATCCTCCCCTCACCTCTCTATCCATCCTTAGCAGAAGTGGGCTCCTATTTCTCTGTCTCTCTCTTTTTTTTTTTTTTTTTTTTTTAAGATAGATTTTCACTCTTGTTGCCTAGACTGGAGTGCAATGACATGGTCTTGGCTCCCTGCAACCTCCGCCTCCCAGGTTCAAGAGATTCTCCTGCCTCAGCTTCCTGAGTAGCTGGGATTACAGGCATGTGCCACCATGCCTGGCTAATTTTTGTATTTTTAGTAGAAATAAGATTTCACCATGTTGAACTCCTGACCTCAGATGATCCACCTCCCAAAGTGCTGGGATTACAGGCATAAGCTACAGCATCCAGCCAACCCATCTCTTAAATATATTCTCCAGTGTTTTCTCCTGGGCTCTCTCTCCTTGTACTCACACTTCTGAGGCTAATCTCATCTATTTTTTTTGTCTTCAAAACACCAAAATCATGCTGATAACTTTTTTTTTTTTGAGACGGAGTTTCGCTGTTGTTACCCAGGCTGGAGTGCAATGGCGCAATCTCGGCTCACCACAACCTCCGCCTCCTGGGTTCAGGCAATTCTCCTGCCTCTGCCTCCTGAGTAGCTGGGATTACAGGCACGCGCCACCATGCCCAGCTAATTTTTTTGTGTTTTTAGTAGAGACGGGGTTTCCCCATGTTGACCAGGATGGTGTCGATATCTTGACCTCGTGATCCACCCGCCTCGGCCTCCCAAAGTGCTGGGATTACAGGCTTGAGCCACCGTGCCCGGCACATGCTGATAACTCTTAAACCTCTATCTCTGGCACACATTCCTTCTGAGCTCAGAACCACATTTAATTTTTTTTTTGAGACGGAGTTTCACTGTTGTTACCCAGGCTGGAGTACAATGGCGCAATCTCAGCTCACTGCAACCTCTGCCTCCTGGGTTCAAGCAATTCTCCTGCCTCAGCCTCCTGAGTAGCGGGGAGTACAGGCACACACCACCATGCCCAGTTAATTTTTGTATTTTTAGTAGAGACGGGGTTTTACCTTGTTGACCAGGATGGTCTTGATCTCGTGACTTCGTGATCCACCCACCTCGCCCTCCCAAAGTGCTGGGATTGTAGGTGTGAGCCACCGCGCCCGGCCAACTCTTAAACCTCTATCTCTGGCACAGCTTCCTTCTGAGCTCAGAACCACGTTTAATTTTTTTACATCCCTACAGTACCTCAGAACGACATGCTTTACCTACAAAAACACACTTACTTTTTCTTTCCTGGGCTGGTATGCCCCTTCATCCTGGTCCTTTTTTTTTTTAGAGACAGGGTTTCTTGTTCTGTCATTGAAGCAAGCTGGAGTGCAGTGGCCATTATAGCTCATGGCAGCCTCAAGCGATCCTCCACCCTCAACCTCCTGAGGTAGCCGGGACTACAGGCATGAACCACCATGCCCGGCTAATTTTTCTTTTTTTGGAGAGACAGGTTCTTGCCATGTTGTCCAGGCTGGTGTCAAAATCCTGGGCTCAAATGATTCTCCCAATTCAGCTTCCCAAAGTGCTGGGATTACAGGCCCACTATAGCCGCATGTCATTAGTCTAAACTCCTCAAAGCCAAGCTTATCTCTTTCCTTACCCCTCATGTGCAATCAGTCACCTGCTGGTACCTGCCAATTCTGTCTCCTCACTCACACTTCAGCCTGGCTGCCTCTCTCCATTTCTTTTATGCCTACCTTGGTTCAGGCTTTCTTAACTAGTCTGGATTAATACCAGAACCTGCTATCTGATCTTTCTGTCTCCAGCCTGACCCCATCTAATCCATACTTGACTCTGCTGCTTCTGAAATAATCCTTCTAAAATGCAAATCTGATATGATACTCTCATCTCTGAAATGATTCCATGGCTCTCTGTCAAGGTCAGGATAAAATTAAGCTCATTAACAAATTGGTTAAAGGCCTCCTTAAACTGACCTCCCATCCGAGTACTAACCAGGCCCGACCGTGCTTAGCTTCTGAGATCAGACGAGATCAGGCACGTTCAGGGTGGTATGGCCTTAGACTCAACTGACCTCAGTCCTTTCTGTGGCCTCACCTCTTGTTGAATCCCCTCATAGGGTTTTAGAAGGCCACTTGAGTCTACTTACAATTCTCCATGATGTGGGTCATGCATGCCATTTCTTGCCTTTCTCAGCTTTCTGGAATGGATCCTCTCCTTGAGAGGGTCCCCATTACTTTTGCCCACCCCCATTTATCTCTTGCTGACTTATGGTCATCCTTCAAAACTATATTGGGCTTCACTTCCTCCTAGATTTCTTCCTCGCCTGCTGCTGTCTGGATTGTGGGCTTGTCCTAGGTAATACCCCCATCCTTGCACCCGAGTCACACACATGTTTGTGACTGTTGGCTTATCAGCTGTGGTCTCTTGCTTTTCTCTCTCTCTCTCTTTTTTTTTTTGATAGTTTCCCTCTTGTTGCCCAGGCTGGAGTGCAATAGCATGATTTTGGCTCACCGAAACCTCCACTTCCTGGGTTCAAGCAATTTCTCCTGCATCAGCCTCCCGAGTAGCTGGGATTACAGTCATGCGCCATCACACCTGGCTAATTTTGTAGTTTTAGTGGAGACAGGGTTTCTCCACTTTGGTCAGGCTGGTCGAGAATTCCTGACTTCAGGTGATCCGCCTGCCTCAGACTCCCAAAGTGCTGGGATTACAGGCATAAGCCACTGTGCCCGGCCCTTGCTTTTCCCTTTCTATGCACTTAGCATACCAAGTTGTCACTGTCTACTTGTCTGGCTTCCTTATGAGACTAGGAGCCCCTTGAAGACAGGCACTGGGCTCAATATATACCCCTCTCTGTCCTCTTCAATGTCCTCCTTCTTTCTACACAATTCCTAAGAATGTCTAAATCCTCTGAAGAGGCTTCATCCAAAGACCCTCAATCTTACATAACATCTTAGGGGAGAGCAGGAATTGCAAGGATACAATGGTAGGTGGAGGAGACCTATGGGCTTCACCTCCTCCTAGATTTCTTCCTCTCCTGCTCCTGTCTGGACTGCCGGCTTGTCCTAGGTGCTACCCCCATCCTTGCACCCGAGTCACACACCAACCTATGATGAGTTGCTGATTCGAGCCTCTAGGTTCTTCTTTAAAAACTCATTCATTCATGCATTCGGTACTGGACACCGTGCTGAGTCTCTGGGGGTATGTAGAGAAGTAAATTACGGTTTCCGTCCTTTAAGAATGTGTAGTCCAATAACAGAGAGCTACCCGTATGCAAATAACTCTAAACGTGATGTCATCGCTAAATACTAGGAGTCTGAACGAAGTGCTACCTTAGCAAGGAAGAGGAAGCTATTACTTCTGACTGCCGACTTCAAAGTGAGGAGACTGAAACCTCCGAGAAGGATGAGAGGGGCAGCGAGCTTTCTCTCATGAAGAAAGGCATCCCGGGCAAAGCACCGAGCGCTTGGTGTGGTTCTCCTGGGAGAAGCCCACAGTCACAGACTTGTGCAGGGACGGGGGCACTGGGAAGCAGCTCAGCGTTCAAAGCTTTTCTAGATTCTCCGGAGCTGCTGCGCCGCCCGCTCGGCAGGGGCTCGGCAGGGGTACGGCAGGCGCAGGCGGCGGGTGGGGGCGGGGGGTTCTGCCCGCTCCTTGGCGGCCGCGGCCTCCTTCGCGCTGCTCTCCACGCCTGGTTTATTATGCACGAGGCAGGCAATTTGCCTTCCTCCCGGGGGACCCATCTCGGAGACAAGAAGGTAGTTTGTTCTCTGTAATGGCTTCTGCTGGAGTGTGGCGGGGCCCAGGCGCGAGCAGCGCAGGATGCGCCCGGCGCCCCCCGGCGGCCACCCCGAGCCCGAGGTAGGCGCGGGAGGAGCGCTGACTCCGCGGGCCCAGCCCTCCCCTGCCCTCCTCTGCTCCTCCGTAGCTCCCGAGCCGTGGCCCCTGCCTTTCTGCCGCCTCCACGTCTCTCCTCTTCCTTTCTGCCCCCCTCGCCGCTTGCTACTTAAGGGTTGTCCTTTGTTTCTGCCATTTCCCCTGTCTTTCTGCTTCGTATTCGTTGGGCACCCCCATTCCTTTCTCCCCATCACCCTCTTCTTAGTGCTGGGGACCTAGGGGTGAGGAAAGAGGCAGGAGGGATACAGGGATGACTCAAATAGGCATCTCCCCCTTCGCGGAACTCAGCCTGGCGGAAATTTAGCTGGCTCCCTGCCTGTCCTAGGCCCTCTCGCTTTTCCTTCTGGTCTCCTCATTGTCTGTTTCTCTGCTGACCCTGGCCTTTAGCTCTATGCCCACGGAAAGACATCCCCATCACCTCTCCCATCGTTTCCGGGTGAAGATTCTCTGGGACAGATTCCTAGAATGAACAACCTGAACAACCTTCTCTCCCGAGGTCTCGCCTATTGCCTCCTCATTCACCAGAAATGTTTCCCTCCCTGAAGCCGAAAGAGAGAGGAGAGAGAGAGAGCAAGAGAGAGAGAGATCCAAACACAGCCAAGCCAGGCCAGAACCTCCTGGAGAGTTCTTTGGAGTGTGGAGTGACTGACTGATTCATCTAGTTGACCAGTTGACTATCTTCCCAGCTGTGAGATAGAAAGAAGCTGAGGAGGGGCCCAAAGTGGCTCCGGCCGGATGTCGTGGTGCTTGCGAAGGCGAGGCCAAGAGTTCAAGGCCAACCAACCTCAGCAACCTTACAAGCTCTCATTGATTGGCAAAAAAAAAAAAAAAAAAAAAAAAAAAAAAAAGAAAGAAAGAAGCTGAGGAGTGCACACAAAAATTAAAAACAATTTTTTTTTAAAGGCAGGGGCGGGGGCTGGACTCAGTGGCTCACTCCTGTCTGTAATCCCAGCACTTTGGGAGGCCGAGATTGGCAGATCACCTGAGGTCAGGAGTTCGAGACCAGCCTGGCCAACATGGTGAAACCCCATCTGTACTAAAAATACAAAAATTAGCCGGGCATGGTGGCAGGTGCCTGTAATCCCAGCTACTCCGGAGGCTGAGGCAGAAGGATCGCTTGAACTCAGGAGATGGAGGTTGCAATAAGCCTCCACTGCACTCTAGCCTGGGTGACAAAGCAAGACTCTATCTCAAAAAAACAAATAAGTAAAAATTAAAAAGAACTGAGGAGACTCAGCCTGTCTCCCAGGGATCCCATGCAGAATGATTCCCAGCTCTCACTCCCACCCTCACCCTCACCATCACACCAGGCCATGGAAGATGTGTCAGTGCAGATATCTGTATAGAGATGTATGAGCACAGAACAGAGTGAGTGACAGCATGCCATTTACATACAGATGACTGCGCTGTGGGCCCTTGGTTACTTACCTCTCTTCTTTTTTTTTTGAGACGGAGTTTCGCTGTTGTTACCCAGGCTGGAGTGCAATGGCACGATCTTGGCTCACTGCAACCTCTGCCTCCTGGGTTCGAGCAATTCTCCTGCCTCAGCCTCCCGAGTAGCTGGGACTACAGGCACGGACCACCATGCCCAGCTAATTTTTGTATTTTTAGTAGAGACGGGGTTTCACGTTGTTGACCAGGATGGTCTCGATCTCTTGACCTCGTGATCCACCTGCCTCGGCCTCCCAAAGTGCTGGGATTATAGGCATGAGCCACCGCGCCCGGCCACCTCACCTCTCGAGTCTCAATTCTCTCTTCTGTAAAATAAGGAGGTTGCATTGCATGGACTCAGAAGTCTACAAACTTTGTTCATCTATGATTATCTTAGGGCTAGAGGCCAAGGAGAATATCCCAACAAGAGAGTGTCCTCTGTGCCTTTGTGGACTTAGGAAGGTTCTCTATAGAAGAGCGTGGCAGAGTAGGCTGGGGGTAGGAAAGGAAGAGGAGCAGGCATGGCTTGGGGTAAGTTTGTGTCGAACAGCTCTGGGCAAGAGGGGCTGGGCTGGAATGTCAGGGGAGCCACAGGAAGAGTATGGGAAGGCTGGGTGTTGATGTTCAGTGCTTCAGGACACCCCAGAGGTGACATCCTCAATGTGGAGGAAGTCGAAAGGCTCTCAGGGGAGCCAGAAGCTGGGAGAGAGTGTCCGGTAGAACCAGAAGGATCTGTGCTGGTTGGGAGAAAGACATCTGAGGAATAGTGACCAGGCCAGGACTTGACCGGGGACCACTGGACCAGGAGCCTTCTGGACATGCGGCTTTGAATGTAGGGAAGAGCTGTATTATGGGGGACCTGGTCTTTCTGTGCTGAGTCTCCTCCAAGTCTGTTGTTATCTGAGGACCCTGTTCCCTGAGGTTTGCTGGAATTTTTTTTCTTTCTTTCTTTTTTTTTTTTGAGAAGGAGTTTCACTCTTGTTACCCAGGCTGGAGTGCAATGGCACGATCTCGGCTTACTGCAACCTCTGCCTCCTGGGTTCAAACAATTCTCCTGCCTCAGCCTCCCGAGTAGCTGGGATTACAGGCACGCGCCACTATGCCCAGCTAATTTTTGTATTTTTAGTAGAGACGGGGTTTTACCTTGTTGACCAGGATGGTCTCGATCTCTTGACCTCATGATCCACCCGCCTCGGCCTCCCAATGTGCTGGGATTACAGGCTTGAGCCACTGTGCCCGGCCTGGAATGTTCAATAGTACAGGGGTTGTCCTCCAAAGAACTTGTGGGTTTACTCTTAAGGTATCTCTGTCCCTTATCCCTTTTCAGGAGTGAAAAGTGGCTCCTCACTGAAAGGCTGGCAGTCCTCAGGTATGTATGTTTGTGTGGGGGCAAGTGTGTGCACAGTGACATCTGTGTTAGGGAATGGGCATACGTGTGGACTCAGCTGTGCCTGGATGGGAATTTGTGGGTGGGGGCCTGTGCAGGAATGGGCTTGCTGTTGAGGTCAGGTGGGACTTGGGAGCATCTGTGAAAGCTCAGCTCTTAGCTCTGGGGAAAGAGGGAGCCAAGAGAAGGCACAGGACCACAGGGAGAGAAGTGTTTCAAAGGGAGCCCGCCCAGGTGAGGGAAGAGAATGAATGGGCCCGACAAGGAGCTGGAATCTTTCCTCAGTTACAGATCTTACCAACAAGAACAAAGGAGCAGGGAGGAGGCATGGCAGAGAGGGAAGAAGGAGGGTTAGCAGGAGTCAAATGGGGAAGGAGGACAGAGTGGGGAGGGAGTGCAGGAAGGACAGAGCCAGAGGAGACTGATCCAAGGAGAGGCCCCTCCGTTCACCTGTGGTTGTGAACTTGCTCTGTGCTGCGGTGGAGGGGGAGGAGGAGGGCTGTAGCTGCGGAAGGAGGAAGGCATTCCTTCCCCTAGGTCCAGAGGTCCTGTTGGGGGCCACATACAACCCAGGTAATTTCAATATAAGCTAAAGGTCAGTGTGTGGGGTTGTGGGAGCAGAGATGGCTGCTAATCTTGCCTGGGGTTTCAGAGAAAGCCGAGGGGAGGATAAGCAAGAAACTGAGATGCTTTATACAGATGTAGTGAGAGAGGGAGTCTGGCAGGGAGCAATCTATTTTGAGGGACTAGAAGAGGTCAAGTTCAGTGCTAAAGAAAATGGCCCAAGAGATAAGTATTGATCACAAAGCCTCCTCACTGAAGCTCTCCCTGACCCCCTCAGTGGAGGACATCAATCACTCCTGCCTTGGTGGCTCCTCCGGGAGGACTCTTACATATTCAGCTCTTCTCTTTGATGATACAGACTAAAGTATGTCATGCCCAGAGCCAGGTATTCCATTGGTGCTTAACAGATGCTCCATGAATAAATGAGTAAATGAAGTAGTATGCCTTGCACCCAGGAAAGCCCTCCCTCCAAGGAAGATGGTATTTTTTCCATTTCATTGATGAGGAAGCTGAGGCTGTCCTTCAGCTTTGGGAAGATTTAATACTAAAATCTTAGCATCCCTGGGCTCAGTCTGTTTTTCTCAAAAAGAAAGGCTGGGCGCGGTGGCTCATGCCTATAATCCTAGCACTTTGGGAGGCTGAGGCGGGTGGATCACGAGGTCAAGCGATCGAGACCATCCTGGTCAACAAGGTGAAACCCTGTCTCTACTAAAAATACAAAAAATTAGCTGGGCATGGTGGCATGTGCCTGTAATCCCAGCTACTCCGGAGGCTGAGGCAGGAGAATTGCCTGAACCCAGGAGGCGGAGGTTGCAGTGAGCCAAGATCGTGCCATTGCACTCCAGCCTGGGTAACAAGAGCGAAACTCCGTCTCAAAAAAAAAAAGCTTAATATGCTTATAGCCTTGTTTTATTTTTATTAGCTTCCATGTTGGTCAATATGAAATAATCATAAATTTTAAATTACAGTGAAGGCCTGGTGTGGTGGCTCACACCTGTAATCCCAGCACTTTGGGAGGCCTAGCCTGGCAGATCACCTGAGGTCAGGAATTTGAGGCCAGCTTAGCCAACATGGTGAAACCTCATCTCTACTAAAAATACAAAAATCAGCCAGGCATGGTGTCACACATCTGTAATCCTAGCTACTGTGGAGGCTGAGGCAGGAAAATCAATTCAGCTCAGAAGGCAGAGGTTGCAGTGAGCCAAGATCAACACTGCACTCCAGCCTGAGTGACAGAGTGAGACTCTGTCTCAAAAACAAACAAAAACAAAAACAAAAACAAAACAGTGAAAATTACTACCATTTGAATTTTTCTTTCTTTCTTTTCTTTTCTTTTTTTTTTTTTTTTTATTAAGTTTGGGAGGTTTGGAGAATATATATAATGTCTTTCAGGTTTTCACCTGGGAACATTTTTTAAAAATCTTGCCAGGCAACAACAACGAAAGTCTTTTTTTTTTTTTTTTTTTTTTGAGATAGAGTTTCGCTTTTTGTTACCCAGGCTGGAGTGCAATGGCGCGATCTCGGCTCACCGCAACCTCCGCCTCCTGGGTTCAGGCGATTCTCCTGCCTCAGCCTCCTGAGTAGCTGGGATTACAGGCATGCACCACCATGCCCAGCTAATTTTTTGTATTTTTAGTAGAGATGGGTTTTCACCTTGTTGACCAGGATGGTCTCGATCTCTTGACCTCGTGATCCACCTGCCTCGGCCTCCCAAAGTGCTGGGATTACAGGCTTGAGCCACCGCGCCCGGCCTAAAGTCTTTAATAGAAAGGGGGAGGAACAGGGAGAAGAAAGTAGGAAAGAGTCTGGGCAGGAATCTACGGAATGAGAGAGCCGGCGAGAAACTAGAATTCTGTCACCTCCTAGATCAGAACCAGCAGCGGGTTGGGCCCCTCCAGGCTCTGCACGGCTTCTCACCCAGGGGGAGCTGCAGAGAACCTTGGGCTGGAGCAGCGCGGCCCTAGTTGGTCTGGTTCTGGTTCTGGCTTCCCACAGAGCAACGACTTTGAACCAGGCACCAGAGCCCCATGTGTCTGTCATCCTTTAAGGGAGCCACTACTCAATGCCCGAGAAGTGTTTGTGCTTCAGTTAAAGCTCGCCCCAGTTCTTCCCAGCTCCTTAGTCGGCCCCAGCTTGCAGCCAGCTGGGCCCAGCCCCCGCCCTCCCGCAGTTCAGCACCCGCTGCCTTCCCTATCCCCGCCCCCATCCCCAACACACTCAGTCTGGAGGTTGCCATACTGGGAGAAGGGTATGGCAGTGCACAATTTGTCTTCGTGTAATTATCTGTCAGGTACAGCTTCTGAAACCTCAGCCACCTCCCTGCAACCATGCAGGAAAATAAATTACACACGTGCACGCAGAGACATGGCGAGCTTGGGGGAAGAAGCTCTGCTCATCCGAGCCCAGGGTGCCGATGCCTGCACTGGAGCCGGCCACCCATCTTCCCCTCTCCCTGGCCTTGCTGCTGAAGCTTTCCTCTTTACAGCGTGTCCCTTGCTGCGGGGGGAGGGGAAGTCCATTTGGCTTCTAAGAAGTCATGAATGCCCAGAGAGAAACAAAACAAATTCTATTTCTGATGAGAGTTGTTGGAGGTGGGAGAGAGGCCTTAGGATTGCCTGTAATTTCTCAAATGGACTGTAATGCATCTACACGTGCAATGTACCGAGTCCCTGCTTCAGGATAGTGATGGTGATGACAGCCACTTTTTAGGAGGCAGCCTGTGGGTCCCAGGCACCAAGCTGAGCTCTTGAGGCATGCTTCCTCCTTGGACCCATACAAAAACCCTGTGGAATGGATGTGTTTATCCTCATTGTGGTGATGAGGACTTAGAGGCTCAGAGATGTTGACTGACTTGCCCGCAGTCACACAGCTGGTTGTACCTAACTCTCAGTCCAATTTTTCGACATTAGCAGATGGGGCTTTATGCGGGGGGTAGAGTTGGGGAAGGTGGTGGTGAATGTGAGGCGGGCCCTTGACTGCAGAGTGGGAGGGGGTGAGCTGGGGTGGCTGCTGCTCACTTCCTTGGGAGCTTCAGTTTCTTCCCCTTGAGATCTTTTTGGAACTTTGTGATAATTAAACAAAATAGCAACTCTTAGTACTTATTGGAGCTCAAGAAATTAGGTGGTTCATCCTTCAGGCCTCCATTGTCGCACTGTACACAGAGGAGCTTGGTGCTGGGAGCTTGGTTGGTCACAGAGGACCCTGAGGACTCAGAGGAGCATTTTGAGTCAGGGGGTCCTGACCCTTTCTGTGCCCAGGACCCCTCTGGCAGTCTGGTGAAGCCTGTGGACTCCTTACGGTGTTCCCAAATGCAGATGCTGAAATATGTAGGATTACAAAAGAAGCCAATATACTGAAATACAGTTATCGAAAGCATCCGAAAACAAATTTGTGACATAGTAATCTACTGCCTTCTTTAATAATGCATTCGATAACCAGATCTAGTGGCAGATCTAATAATACTATAATTTCCAAGTTGTGATTAGTATAAACAGTATTTCAGGAGACTACAACAACTGATAGGATATGAAAACATTTGATTTCTATTAGTGACAGAGACATAGGTATTGCTAATACTACTGGGGCTTGTAATAAAGACATACTCAGTTCACTCAGAGGTTGGTGAAAATCTAGTCGCCCTCCCATTTAAGTACTAAGAACCCTCAAAACATATCCAGGGATCCCAGGTCAAAAGTAGAAGTAACTGGTTGAAATCCACGTTACTGTAATTTTTTTTTTTTTTTTTAGACAGAGTTTCGCTCCTGTCATTTAAGCTGGAGAACAATGATGCAATCTCAGCTCACTGCAGCCTCCTCCTCCTGGGTTTAAGCGATTCTCCTACCTCAGCCTCCCGAGTAGCTGGGATTACAGGCGCCTGCCACCATGCCTGGCTAATTTTTGTATATTTAGTAGAGACTGGGTTTCACCATGTTGACCAAGCTGGTCTTGAACTTCTGACCTCAAGTGATCCACCCACCTCGGACTCTCAAAGTGCAGGGATTACAGGCGTGAGCCACCACACCCGGCCCCAAATAAAGCCTTTCTTCAGACAGAGAGGACTTAACAGTATGCGTGCCTAGCTTTTGCTTTGCTCTACCCCAAAGAGCTTTTTGGAATATACAAGGCATTTTAATGGCGCCTGGGCCATTTTTATGGACTGGGCCGGGACCTGTCCAAGAGCCTTAAGGCATAAGCTTGGGAAGCAGGCCTCAAACCCTTCAGTGCCCCTGACTCTGATCCTCTGTGACCTCCACCTCCCTGGGCAGGGTGTCTCGGGTCCCCCTCTTCCTCTGCCTCCTTGGTTGAGCCCTGCTCCTCTACTCCTCTACGCTGTGTGGTGCCTCCTGTGTGGCTCACTGTGGCACAGCTGTGAGAAAACCTTGCTTGGGATATTTGTCTGGGTGACAGGAGGGAGCTGGCCTCAGAGGAGCTATGGCAGCCCCTTCAAGCTGAAGAGAAAGGCAGGGTCACCATTCATTTGGGACCAAAACAACAGCAGCATTTACTGGAGATGAGGGAGTGGGGGTCAGAGGCCTCTTGGTTCTCCTCTGGCAGAGTGGGTAAATTTCACTGTACAAAGCCATTGGTGACCATAGCTGCCCACATCATCTCACTGGGAGTTGAGGTGGTGTCTTCTGGGGTCCAACAGTGGAAAGAATGCAAGTCTTAGACTCAGCAGATCTGGTGAACTCTGTCTTGCTCTGAAACCTTTAGCAGGTTACTTTACTTCTCTGAGCCCGTTCTTTTAGAGAGAAGACTAGCTTCCTCTCAGTATTCTTAGGAGGAGTTGGAATAAGGTAGGTAAAATCATTTTTTAAACTCTAAAGCATTAGTCACTCATTATTATTAACAGGAAAGTACAGTTTTTCCCAGATCACATTTGTATGGTTGTCTTCGAGAACCATTTTACTCAGATTGAGCATTAATTGAATGAAGGAGACCAACTGAACTCCAAGGAACATGCTCTTGCTAAATCACTGCTCCCTTCTGAACCCCAGGCGCATTGATTTTTCTGCGTGTATTAAAAAGGATCTACCTGTATATGAAAAGGATCTAACTATTTAGCTTTTCCTGCCTGAGACAGCTGTAGTAAGATATACACCGTAGACTTCACAAAGATCCTTTCTCCCTTTCCTGAGCTCCTTACAATCCTACGACATGGGTTGTTTTCTCTCCATTTTACACAAGGGGAAACTGAAGCTCACTTATACAGGGAATTAGTGGCCGGGTCAGTCTAGGAGTTCATCTTCTGACTCCTTCCAGTATCTAATTAGAATTAAGACAGACTTATTTGGCTGGAGGGCACTGGCTCATGCCTGTAATCCCAGCACTTTGGGAGGCTGAGGCGGGTGGATCACTGGAGGTTAGGAGCCTGGCCAATATGGTGAAACCCTGTCTCTACCAAAAATGCCAAAAATTAGCCTGGCATGATAGTGCACCCCTGTAGTCCCAGCTACTCGGGAGGCTGAGGCAGGAGAATCGCTTAAACCTGGAGGCAGAGGCGGCAGTGAGCCAAGATTGCACCATTGCACTCCAGCCTGTGCGACAGGGCAAGACTTTGTATATATATATATAAAAAGACAGACTCATTTGGGAGATTTTGGGGGTGGAGGTGACAGTGATTTAAAAAAAAAAGCCTGGGGAGGTGTTACAATATGAAAATCGTTCTTGCTTAAAGGAAGACTGGTAACTAAGACTGAAGGGATGTGTCCCCTATCCTTGGCTTTTATCATCCCCACGCCTGGGTCCGCTGCCCCTATTCACTCATGGTTGGGAAATGTCACAGCTCCTAAAACAGCGGTTTAAGGGACACATTATCTGAAGGGACTTTGCCTGTTCTGGAAGTGCCTGTTTTTGGAAGAGCTTATTTTGCTTTCTGTCCTGAGCCCTCTCTGCTGTTCTATTTGTGTGGGCTTTCTGCCCTCAGGTGGTGAGAGAGGTGAGCTCCACGTGCGCTAGCCAGTTCTGGGAGCTCAGCTGTTGCCAACAGGTACCTTACTGTGATGCGTCTAGCGGGACTATCACCCACTGTGTGGTGCTCTTGACACGTGGGTCTTCCCCAGATAAAGACGGGACCTTGTGCACGCAGGCCTTGGCTTCTGGCAGGAAAACATCTCCGTAGTCCACAATGCTTTGTTTCCCAGACCCCAGATCTTAACTCTGAGTGCCAGAAAAGCCAAGAACACTCTGAGGTGATGGTGGAGAAAGCAGTGTTTCAAAAAGCTTGCCTAGGCACTTTACACGAGGTAGCTGTTTAAAGCCTTAACTGTCTGTGAAGTAAGTGTTGTGCCCATTTTACAGATAAAGAAATGGATATGAAAATTTAAACTAAAGGGTTTAAATCAGTGGTTCTTAAATGTTTTACTTTAAATCTGCCTTTACAATCTTAAAAATTATGGAGGATCCCAAGGAGCTTCTGTTTGTTAGAAATTAGCACTAAACTTTAAAAAATATTTATTTTATTTAAAAATAACTATGATAAACTTATTATATATTAACAGAAAAAACACATTTGGAAAGAAGAATGACAGTGTTTTTTGTTTTGTTTTGTTTTTGGAGACAGAGTTTCACTCTTGATACCCAGGCTGGATTGCAATGGCGCGATCTCGGCTAACTGCAACCTCCGCCTCCTGGGTTCAAGCAATTCTCCTGCCTCAGCCTCCCGAGTAGCTGGGACTACAGGCGTGCACCACCATGCCCAGCTAATTTTTTGTATTTTTAGTAGAGATGGGGTTTCACCTTGTTGACCAGGATGGTCTCGATCTCTTGACCTCGTGATCCACCCGCCTCGGCCTCCCAAAGTGCTGGGATTATAGGCGTGAACCACTGCGCCAGGCCTTGACAGTGTTTTAAATGTTTAAGATGCATCATGTAGTTTTTTAGTCTTTCTTTCTTTCTTTTTTTATTTTTTTGGTAATAGTTGTTTTGTTTGCGATGGAGTCTTGCTCTGTCACCCGTGCTGGAGTGCAGTGGTGCGACCTCGGCTCACTGCAACCTCTGCTTCCTGCGTTCAAGCAATTCTCCTGCCTCAGTCTCCCAAGTAGCTGCGATTACAGGCCTGGCTAATTTTTTGTGTTTTTAGTAGAGATGGGGTTTTACTATGCTGTCCAGGCTGGTCTCAAACTTCCAGCCTCATGATCTGCCCGCCTCAGCCTTTCAAAGTGCTGGGATTACAGGCATGAGACACTGCACCCTGCTAAGATGCATCATACAGTCTTTCAAAAGCTCTTTTGTACACTCATGAAAGAATAAGAGTGAAAAAACTTAATATTTTTATTAAAATAGTTTTCACTTCATGAATCCCTTGAAAGGGGTTTGGGGTATCCCAGAACTGTACATTGAGAACACAGGTTTAGTAATCTGCTGTGGATGCATAGCTGGTATGAAGGGTGGAGCCAGTATTCCACTCCCAGCTTCTCTGAGCCACGCCTCCACACTCAGGCCTCCCCATTTACCCTCTCTGGGCACCAGAGGTCTCTGTAAAATGAGAGTGGAATTCTGGGTGGCCCGAGGATCTTCTGGCTCTGACACTCCATGAGTCTGTCTGGATGATGGCAGCTCTGGGCAGTGCTGATTCTAGAGCTGCTGCCCCTGCCCACTTAGGGAATCCACAGGTTTCGAGCGTCAGTGGGCTGGGACAGTTAGCATCTCGCAATCTCTTGGGAAGACAACTCTGTGAGTCCCAAACTTTTCCAGGTGTCTCAACCCATCCTCAATTTGTGACATCACCTGTTTCAGCTACTGACCCAGCCAGCTGGCGCTCCAAGCTAGGAATATGGGAGTGGACAAAGGTCCCCCATTGCTATTGCCTGCTTTTTGGCAAAGTTCTGAACATAACCCCCTCTAAATTCACTTCTACCTCTTTCACACACACACTTAAAAAACTACTGAGCAGGTTGGACCTGGTAGCTTGTGCTTGCAATCCCAGCACTTTGGGAGGTTGAAGTGGGTGGATCACCTGAGGTTGGGAGTTCAAGACCAGGCTGGTCAACATGGTGAAACCCCATCTTTACTAAAAATATAATAATTAGCCGAGCGTGATGGTGCACACCTGTAATCTCAGCTACTTGGGAGGCTGGGGCATGAGAATCACTTGAACCCAGGTGTCGGAGGTTGCAGCAAGCCCAGATGGTGCCACTGCACTCCAGCCTGAGCAACAGAGTGAGATTCTGTCCCAAAAAAACTGAGCAGAGAAATGTTTAAAAAGAGCAATTCAGATGGAAAATATACAACGGGCAAAGTTAGAGAAACAGGAAAGAACCAGGAAATTTGGAACGTTTTATGATAAAACTATAGCATTTTAGCCTATCTTCTTGACTTACTTTCTCAATTCATTGTATAGGAGAAATTAGAGAACTTTGCGAAGTTTTTGATCAAACTTTGGAAAAGTTTATGATAAAACTAAAACATTTTAGCCTAACTTCTTGACTTAACTTTTCCCTATTCCTATTCACCAACCATGCCAGATTAACCTTGAATGTTTAGTTCATGTGTCACTTTCCTTCCCTGGCTCCCTCTAGCTTGAAATTGAACACCCTAGCCTGATATTCAAGGTCTCTCCCATGGGCGGGTGCTATTTTCTCACCTGACTCCCCATTGTTCCCCTGCATGCATCATGCAGCTGGCTCGCTGCCCCCATGTCATGCCTCATGAACTCCCTTCCACTCTTAAGTCTAGGCCAGCTGTTTCCCTAACATTGCAGCTGCTTCGGGATGCTTTCCCTGATTGCTCTAGTCCACAAGGACCCTCTGGCTTTAGAATACCAACACCACATCCTTGGCCTTTCTCAGAAACCACCTGCGGCTGCTGTTTGCCCAAGGGAAGCTCTTAGCCGCATCTGGAATGAAAGCTCCCCAAAGAAGGGATTAACATCTCATTCCTCTCCACCACCTTCTCTCTGCCCTCCCCCCACTGCCCGCGTTGCTCACTGGCTGCTTTCTGATGGTCAGGGCTTGTCGGCTTGATGCCTACAGGTGCAGGGGCTGGAGCTGCAGACAGACCTGTCGGAGGGTGTTGGAGAAAAGCCATGGGAGACAAGGGAGGCAGACACAAGGCACCCCCAGCAGGGGATCTCCCTCAAGAGAATGCCGTAAACTCAGGCCAGCAGCATTTTAGAACAAAACAATTTCTGATAGAGAAAGAAGAGCTTTCTCAAAGCTGAGGATGTCTTATTCCATAGTGAATGCTGGGAGCAGCATAGCATGGGAGAGAAAAATAATTCAGGCTCTGCTATGGGCCTTTGAACAGATAACCAGACTCCCTAATGTTCTGAGCCTCAATTTTCCTTGTATACGAGGGATAATGCCCTTTTCAATGTAGAGCTAGGTAGCAAAAAGATACTGCATGTTAAGAACCAGTGTATAATTGATGCTCAATATATAATAGATGTTTTTAAAATTTGAAAATTTCCAGCCCAGAAGATCTTCTGGAAAAGAGATTCCCATTATTGTGGACGACTTTTATGGAGGTGGAGGGAGGGACTGACCATCCAGCTGAGTCTCTGCCTATGCTGGTGCTGCAAGGACCAGGTTTGCTGATCTTTTACTGCCATCTAATGGACATAAGCTTACAATGCAGTCTGGCCGGTTTGTCATTAGGTCCCAGTAACAGAAAACAGGAGAATGTCAGGGGGCTTGAGGAGGTTGAAGAGTAAGTAAATCCAGAAGAATGGAAGGAAATGGCTCTGACTCCATGGGAGGGGGCAACTTTGAGCCCCTGGGAAGTGTGAAACAATCTGGCCCAGGAGTCTTTTTTTTTTTTTGAGACAGAGTCTCACTCTGTTGCCCAGGCTGGAGGACAGTGGGGTGATCTCGGCTAATTGCAACCTCTGCCTCCTGGGTTCAAGCAATTCTCCTGCCTCAGCCTCCTGAGTAGCTGGGACTACAGGTGTATGCCACCATGCTTGGCTAATTTTTTTTGTATTTTTAGTAGAGACAGGGTTTCACTGTGTTATCCAGGAAGGTCTCGATCTCCTGAACTTGTGATCTACCCACCTCAGCCTCTCAAAGTGCTGGGATTACAGTTGTGAGTCACCATGCCTGGCCTGGCCCAGGAGTCTTTTAATACATGCACCTAACTAGTAAATGCAGAAATGAACCAAGTGGAAGGAGCCTTAGAGATCTATCCCCATTTCCCCTCCACAGCTCAGTCACCAGTGATTACTGCCCACCAGGGTTCTGTGAGATACAGTCCTGCCTGTGTCTCCAGTCTCATAATGCTTCATTTTTGTGCTCAATTTCTGTGCTCTAGAACTGCTGACTGCCTTTCTATCCCATTAATGTAGCTGACTCCTCCCTTCACAGGCCTTGCCCCGTGCTGTCTATCGGGGGGCCTGGCCATTCTCCTTTTACCCCTCACTTGTTTCTCATCCACTTTTCCCTCAGTTCCCAGCCCAAGCATTACTTCCTCAGGTAAGCTTCTCCGTCTAGATCAGATTCCTTTCATATATACTCTCATAAAGCCAGATTCTTTTTTCAGAGTATGTAATTGTTTCATTAACATGTCTCTCTCACTGTGCTGTTTAGGCTCTAGGAGAGAGAAGACAAGGTGCCTTTCTGCTACTCCTGTATCCCCAGCACCCAGGACAGGGTCTGGTGCACAATAAGAGCTCAGTAAATATCTGCTGAGTGAACAGAGGCATCTGCATGATAGGAAAGAAAGATTTGAAGTGTGTTAGGAGTGCTGAAGATCTTTCTGCCAATTCTAAGGCATGCTCAGACCTTTGGTGGAAATTCTCCCCCACAAAGACAGGCATGGAACCCGTGCCCACTCATGTCTAGATACCACTCCCATCCCACCCCTACCTCAGACTGTTTTCCAAGCGCACCATGCTCCATTGAGAAGGAATAAGATAGCCAGCTTGGGAGGAATGCTAGTGGCTTTTAGTAAAGAGGGCCTCAGCTGTCAGAGGCAACACGGCTATATCTTTCTCAGCCATGAGGCTTTTCAGTTTCATCTGCCAGCTACTTGGTGGTCTGTTTCTGCCGAAGCTGGTCAACCACAGAAACAAACACCCACCACCACCGCTGACAACAGGCATTTGAGGAGGCAGGTGGGAGCCCTCACTGGGGTGGACTCCCTTCGGGTCTGGCAGCAACCCTAGCTTCTCCACAGCACCAAGGGACCAAGCTTCTTAATTTCTTTTTTTTGAGACAGAGTCTCGCTCTGTCACCCAGACTGGAGTGCAGTGCTACGATCTCAGCTCACTGCAATCTCTGCCTCCCAGGTTCAAGCAAGTCTTCTGCCTCAGCCTCCTGAGTAGCTGGGATTGTAGGCATGCACCACCATGCCTGGCTAATTTTTATATTTTTAGTAGAGATGGGGTTTCGTCATGTTGGTCAGGCTGGTCTCAAACTCCCGACTTTGTGATCCACCCACCTTGGCCTCCCAAAGTGCTGGGATTACAGGTGTGAGCCACCGTGCCCTGCTCAAGCTTCTAAATATCTAGGGGCTAAAGTGCAAGTGAAAGAGTGACCCATGGTTTGAGATGCAGAGTGCATGGCCCACATCTGGAGTGACGCATTCTTCCAGTGGCCATGCACAGTTCCATGGTTGTAAGCAACTGGGAAAGTTTTGGAGGGAAGAGCCCTGGTTTAAGACTTCCAGAGTCATGTGCATGTGAGGGTACAGGCCAGGGGACACCTGAGGTGACACTGCCAAAAGGAAGGGTTAACAATAGAGCTGGCAAAGAGGTTCCTCTCCTAGAAAAATATTAGGGGCCGGGCGCGGTGGCTCACGCCTGTAATCCCAGCGCTTTGGGAGGCCAAGGCAGGTGGATCACGAGGTCAAGAGATTGAGACCAACCTGGTCAACGAGGTGAAACCCCATCTCTACTAAAAATACAAAAATCAGCTGGGCATGGTGGCGCGTGCTTGTAATCCCAGCTACTCAGGAGGCTGAGGCAGGAGAATTGCTTGAACCCAGGAGGCGGAGGTTGCGGTGAGCCGAGATTGTGCCATTGCACTCCAGTCTGGGTAACAACAGCGAAACTCGGTCTCAAAAAAAAAGAAAAATATCATTCATTTCAGGCAAATGGTCAAATGCTCCCCAGGGTAACCCAAACAGAATTGCATAAGAGTTTAATTTTTCTGCTGGGGGCGGTGGCTCACGCCTGTAATCCCAGCACTTTGGGAGGCTGAGGCGGGTGGATCACGAGGTCAAGAGATCGAGACCATCCTGGTCAACAAGATGAAATCCCGTCTCTACTAAAAATACAAAAAAAATTATCTGGGCATGGTGGCGCGTGCCTGTAGTCCCAGCTAGTTGGGAGGCTGAGGCAGGAGAATTGCTTGAACCCAGGAGGCGGAGGTTGCGGTGAGCTGAGATTGTGCCATTGCACTCCAGCTTGGGTAACAAGAGAGAAACTCCGTCTCAAAAAAAAAAAAGAGTTTGATTTTTCAAAAAACTGCCTCATTAATTTGGATTTCATTTGAAAAAGGAGTTAACTTGCTCCAAATTCTGAAAGGACAAAAAAAGAAAAAAAAATATCATTTTAGAATACGATATTTTAAAGTTTTGTCAGCCCACTAAGTTGGAGGGTGAGAGAGAAGAGGAGAGAAAAGTATATGGTGCTTCAAATTATTTCTTAAGAAACAAATACTTTTTCCTCCCAGCACTGAGTGAAGAGGAGGAAGGACTCTATACGTACAATTCAGCATAGAATGAGCCATTTCATTTCAAGGATCTTCTGCAAATGAGCGTCCAGAATAGCTTCATTATGTAACTTGAGATGCTGTCAGCTCCCAATAATTTCAATATCCCATGGTCAGCACATGCCCAATTTATAGAGGAAAATGTAGGCTTTGTAATCAATTTTTACTTTTCCATGTACTTCTTTCCTCAGTGCAGAAATCAAGAACCATTTACTATTTCAGTCTTGAAGATCCACACATACACAAAAGGCGTTCAAACTCAGAAGCTGGGAAAAGCCGAAGAACGGCAGGAGGAGTGCATTATAAGATGGGCGGTGGTGGAGGAAGGAAATGAGGCCCGGGGGACAGCAGGCAGTGGAGGAATAGGGTGGAGAAAGCGGCTCTGGGCTCCTTGACAGCTCTAGAGGCCCTGCCTCTTGTACAGCCAGGTCTTTACCTCGATGGAGTCCCCGCCAAGAGGTCGAGGTCTTTATGCCGGCCGCGTTGCTGCCTTTCTTGGGGGTGGCTCTCTACTTTTCTTGCTTCTGTTTTTGGTTAGTTTCCAAGTTTCCAGACCAGGATAAGTAGAGTGACCAGAGTCATCAGGAGTGTAACGAAGAAGAGAACTTTTACCAGGTGAGCAGGATTGCACATGGCAGTGGTGAGTGTATCCATGTCCCAGAAGAAGCCTGGAAGTTGTGGGGAGGACATAAGCTTCCAGAAAGAGCCGAGATAGAGATGCGGTGCCCACACCACCAAGAAAACCCCAAGAGAATTGGCCTTGCTTTTGTTACATTCTAGGAGTGGATGCGGTACAGCGACCAGACATCTACGGATTCTGGTCTTCACATGGGGCCGTTTTCTTTTGGATGTAATGGAGAAGTCTTAGACGTTTGCTCGGCAAGGCTGAACAACTGCTTCTTATACAAACACAGATGACAGTTAAGTTAGCAAAACTTCTGGATGGGAGATGGGGCTTCTGAGGCTTTGTGATGTCACTGGAGGGTGTATTAGGGTCTGAGCTGAATGTTCCAGTCCAGAAACCTGTATCCTCTGAGCACCGTCTCTCATGTATGACCTCCAGACTGAAAAGGGAGTTCCCCAGTTGCCTGTGCTGACACCCCTTCAGCTCTCTTTTTTTTTTTTTTTTTTTTTTGAGACAGAGTTTCACTTTTGTTACACAGGCTGGAGTGCAATGGCGCAATCTCGGCTCACAGCAACCTCCGCCTCCTGGGTTCAGGCAATTCTCCTGCCTCAGCCTCCAGAGTAGGTGGGATTACAGGCCACCATGCCCAGCTAAATTTTTTGTATTTTTAATAGAGACGGGGTTTCACCATGTTGACCAGGATGGTCTCGATCTCTTGACCTCGTGATCCACCCGCCTCGGCCTCCCAACAGTTCTCTTTTATTCTTTTTTTATTTTTATTTTTTTGAGACGGAGTTTCGCTGTTGTTACCCAGACTGGAGTGCAATGGCACGATCTCAGCTCACCACAACCTCTGCCTTCTGGGTTCAAGCAATTCTCCTGCCTCAGCCTCCTGAGCGCGCACTACCATGCCCAGCTAATTTTTGTATTTTTAGTAGAGACAGGGTTTCACCTTGTTGACCAGGATGGTCTTGATCTCTTGACCTCGTGATCCACCCGCCTCGGCCTCCCAAAGTGCTGGGATTACAGGCGTGAGCCACAGCGCCCGGTCTAGTTCTCTTTTATTATTAAGTCCTCTTTTAAAAAACCTTTTTGATTTTAAAATAATTTTAGACACACAGGAAGTTGCAAAGATAGTAAAAAGAGCTCATGTGTGCTCTTCACCTAATGTCGCCCTATAGTACACAATCAAAACTAGTGAACTGACATTGGTACAATGTGTAGTCCATGCCATTCAATCACACCTGTGATTCTTGCAGCCACCTCTGCAATCAAGATAACAGAACAATTTTATCACCACAAAGATCTGCTGGTGTCCATATTCTATCAGTTCGAGACAAAAGTAGAAACCTTACCTTCTTTTAGATCCCTTGCCATTCCACTTGTGATATAATTGTATTAAATATTTTTCTTTCTTTCTTTCTTTCTTTTTTTTTTTTGAGATGGAGTTTTGCTCTTGTTACCCAGGCTGGAGTGCAATGGCACAATCTCGGCTCACCGCAACCTCCGCCTCCTGGGTTCAGGCAATTCTCCTGCCTCAGCCTCCTGAGTAGCTGGGATTACAGGCACGCGCCACCATGCCCAGCTAATTTTTTGTATTTTTAGTAGAGACAGGGTTTCACCATGTTGACCAGGATGGTCTTGATCTCTTGACCTCGTGATCCACCCACCTCGGCCTCCCAAAGTGCTGGGATTATAGATGTGAGCCACCGCGCCTGGCCTAAATATTTTTCATCTATATACACTGAGACCCACATTCAGGGAATGTTATTTTTTTTGCTTCAGCCACCAAACAATTTAGAAAACTCAAGAAGAGAAGGAAATTCTATGTATTTACATAGTTTAAAGTTATTCAGCCCCGGTCATTTCTTTTTTTTTTTTTTTTTGAGACGGAGTTTCGCTCTTGTTACCCAGGCTGGAGTGCAATGGTGCGATCTCGGCTCACCGCAACCTCCGCCTCCTGGGTTCAGGCAATTCTCCTGCCTCAGCCTCCTGAGTAGCTGGGATCACAGGCACGCGCCACCATGCCCAGCTAATTTTTTGTATCTTTAGTAGAGACGGGCTTTCACCATGTTGACCAGGATGGTCTCGATCTCTTGACCTCGTGATCCACCCATCTCGGCCTCCCAAAGTGCTGGGATTACTGGCTTGAGCCACCGCGCCCGGCCTCAGCCCCGGTCATTTCTACAGCTCTGTTTCCAAGTTCACAGATCTTTGTTCAGTCCCCTCTGTTCTGCTGTTGAGCTCATCCAGTGGGTTTTTTAATTTTGGTGGTGATAGTTTTCAGTTCTAAAATTTCCATTTAGCTTCTATTCAATAAGATCGTCTATTCCTTTTTGCCAAGTGTATTCATAATTGCTCGTTGAAACATTTTTATGATTCTTTAAAATCTTTGTCAGAGAATTCCAATATCTGTGTTATCTAGGTTTTGCCATCTGCTGATTTTTTTTTTCATTCAAGTTGAGATTTTCCTAGTTCTTGGTATGATGTGTGATTTTTTAATTGCACACTGGACATTTTGGGTGTTATGAGACTCTGGGTCTTGCTTAAATCTGTTTCAGCAAGCTTCCTCTGACACCATGCCTGTTAGGGGAGGGAGTATCACTTGGATAATGTCAGGCAAGGATGAAGGTCCAGGTTCTCTACTCAGCCTCCTTTGACTACCCAGAATGGGGGAAAAGGTGCTTTACTGGTGGATTCCAGACGTCCCAGGTGGCTCCTCTGACTTCGCCCTGGCTGGGTTGGAAGGGGACCTTACTCCTGCTGCTGGATAGGGATGAAAATCCCAGCTCCTTACTCCATATACTTTGATAACACCCTGGTGAGGGTGAAGTCTGGGGAGGGTAACTCCTTACAGCTAATTAAAGCTGAAAGTCTAGGCTCCCCACTTGGCCTTTGCTGAGAGGGGTGGTGGTTGGGCTGTGAGTTTTTTCCATGGTGTTTGGCTGGAGTAGGGCAGTTCTTGTCTAAAAGTTTTCTGCCTTTCTGGATTGCCTTTCTGGTGCTTTGGCTAAAGAGAACAAGCAGGCTTTTCTTGGGACCTTATTTTACGCATGGCCTTTGGCATTTCTGGGCTGCTTCTCTAGCACCCAGTTGGGGATATGTGAGTCAAAAAGAAAATCCATGAACTCACTGCATTCAATTCGTGGCTTCCAAAATCAATGTTCCAAGGTTGCTAGTCAGTCTGCTTCTTTTTCCCCACCTTTCCGTCTTCGTATGTTGGTTTTACATATAATACCCAGGGGTTTTAGCTGTGTTTAATTTAGCAGGAGGAATGGGGGGAAGTGAATCTACTGCAGGGGCATCCACTCCATCCTTGTGTAGAACCCCTTGCTGCTACACCAAGGGTCAGGCAAATGATGGCGGCGTGGGAGTCCCAGGATTTGAAGTCCAAGGACTCAGATCAGAGTCTGGACACTAGTACTTCCCATGCCGGTGACTTGGTTAGGTCATTTAGTGCCTCTGAGACTCCATTTACTATCAGAAATGGAATGATAGTGATAATACCAAATGCATAGGTTTTTATGAGAAGAAAATGAGCCGATAAATGCATAATAACTTTCAAACCATAAAACCTCATACAAGTGTTATTGTAAACATAATCTAGGATGGAAGTGAAGGGAAGAGAAGAGGGGGTATCTGGAAAAACTAAGGTGGTTTAAATCTTCCCAAGTCAGTTCTCTCACTCTTATAAACATGCAAAGATCTATAAGTAAATCGCCCCCCCCCCCCCATTCCAAGATGTCTGTAACAATTCCCTAGAGCATGAGAAGGGAAAAAGATGTGATTACATTAAGGATCATGAGGAGTTTATCCAAGATGATCCAAGTGGGGCCTAAATACAATCACATGTATCCTTCTAAGAGAAGGAGAAAGGAGTTTAGAGAGAGACAGGACACAAAGGAGAAGCAGATGGAGCAGAGAGAGATGTGGCCACAAGCCAAGGACTGACAACCGTCACCAAAAACTGGGAGAGGCAAGGAGTCCCCAGTAGCCTCTGGATGGAGCCTGGTATTTACATCTTGATTTCAGACTTCTAGATTCCAGAGCTGTGAGAGAATGAATTTCCGTTGTCTTGAGCCACCAAATTTGTGGTAATCTGATATGGCAGCCCCAGGAAGTTAATACGAGAACCTCACAGAGGTCATCTATTTAAGTGAGGCCATGGTTTGACTGGTCACCCCAGATCCCCTTTAGACAAGGAGTCCGTCGTTCCTTCTGTCTGGCACAGAGGACTCTTTGATGGGGCTCTGGCCCTGGAAGTTGGACTGCTGACCTTGGGAAATGACCCCACAACACATCATCCCCTGAACCAACCGTCAAAGATACCAAGGTTGACTTGTTCTTCATTATGTCTAAAGAAGTGGGGTCTGGAAGCTGAGTCACACTGAATGGCCAGACAGCTTGAGCTCCCTCTGGTATCTTCAGAGCAAGCTCCATTGGTTCACCCACCACTCAACTAAGGAAAAGTTGGTCACTGGTGAGGGCTGGTTGGCACCTCTGGATGACCTAGAGGGTTTTATCTGGAAGCCTAAGTAGGAAAAAAGAAATAGAATATGCCACTGGGGGAATACTTTCTCTACATTGCTGGTGTTTTCTTTCTTGGGGCAGAAACCTATTAAACAAACACTCCTGGCCTCTCTCAGCTCTGGCTGTCACTCTTGGTCCCAGGATGCAGAAAGCACCCCATGCACCTGCTGCTTTCTGTACCTTTCCCAGGGGCATGTCCTCAGGAGTAAGAGGCCTATATTTTCCATTGATAATTATGATGGGTGGTGAGCCAGTCCAACATGTTTTTTTTTTTTTTTTAATCAGTTATAAAGATGAGTTTTGCCATCTGCCTCATTTCTTTGTCTCCACTGGTCCAAAACTTGGATGAGAAAAAGAGACCTGTTATATATTCAGGTGGAAAGGAAGACATTATGTACCAACCACTTAAACCCCAAATACCCGGTCCTCTGTGGACTCTGAACCAGGCCCTGAGTTTTCTCACCTCAAACATGGCAACAGTTCTAAGAACCTCCCAGCTTCCAGTGTCTCTCCGCCTTTGAGAGCACTTAGTTTACATTTCTAATGTGGAAGAGAGGAGATTAAAGTTTACTGAGCCTTCACTAAGATGCTTTCCTAGGAGCTTTGACATGGTGTTTTATTTATTTATTTTTCTTTCTTTTTTTTTTTTTTAAAGACAGAGTTTCACCATGTTGGCCAGGCTGGTCTTGAACTCCCGACCTCAGGTGATCCGCCCACCTCAGCCTCCCAAAGTGCTGAGATTACAGGTGTGAGCCGGCCCATGGTGTTTTATTTATAACAACCACTCTGAGAGATAGTAACAGCAATAATTTATTGCATGATTTCTTTTCTTATGCTAGCTACCGGGCTGTTACCTGCATTAGCTTGCTTTGTCCTCTCAGGTAACTGAGGCTCAATGAAACTGAGTAATTTGCTCAAGGTAATGTAGAAATTAGTGCTAGAATCAAGCATTTAATTTAAGACTAAAAAAAAATTCCCAACACAGTGCTTTTTTTATTCTTGTGCTTCTTCTGTTGTAGTGCTTTTCATATATTGCTGAGAAACTAGAGTCATTAGGTTTTTCTAATTTTTTTTTGTTGAGACAGAGTTTCTCTCTTGTTGCTCAGGCTGCAGTGCAATGGTGCGATCTCAGCTCACTGCAACCTCCATCTCCCGGGTTCAAGTGATTCTCTTGCTTCAACCTCCTGGTAGCTGAGATTACAGGTACCTGCCACCACGCCCAGCTAATTTTTGTATTTTTTAGTAGAGACGGGGGTTCCTCCATGCTGGTCAGGCTGGTCTCAAATTCCTGAACTCAGGTGATCAGCCCATCTCAGCTTCCCAAAGTGCTGGGATTATAGGCGTGAGCCACCGCGTCCCACCTTCTAATTTTTATTTAAAAATTTTTAAAGTAAAAATAATATTTTTAAAGGTGTACAACATATTTTTTTTTTTTTTTTTTTTTTTTTTTTTTTTTTTTTGAGACGGAGTTTCGCTCTTGTTACCCAGGCTGGAGTGCAACGGCGCGATCTCAGCTCACTGCAACCTCCGCCTCCCGGGTTCAGGCAATTCTCCTGCCTCAGCCTCCTGAGTAGCTGGGATTACAAGCACGTGCCACCATGCCCAGCTAATTGTTTGTATCTTTAGTAGAGACGGGGTTTCACCATGTTGACCAGGATGGTCTTGATCTTTTGACCTTGTGATCCACCTGCCTCGGCCTCCCAAAGTGCTGGGATTATAGGCGTGAGCCACCGTGCCCGGCTCATAATGTTTTATTATACAGATACATAGTGAAATGAGTATCACCATCATGCAAATTAACATATCCACTTCCTCACATAGTTATCTTCCCCCCACTTTTTTTTTTTTGTTAGTGGTGACAGCCTGTGAAATCTGCTCTCTTAGCAATTTTCCAGTTTATAGTACAGTATATTAACTATCACCGGTGTATCTTGTATCAATGCAAACTCATTCTTAGGGTCTTATAGTGCCCTCTACTAATTACCGGCTCAACCACTTCAGCCAGTGGTTTGTGTTTTGTTGTTGTTGTTATTGTTGTTGTTATTTGTTTGTTTTTCTAGACAAGGCCTCACTCTGTCGCCCAGGCTGAAGTGCAGTGGTGTGATCTTGGCTCGTTTCAACCTCTGCCTCCTGAGTTCAAGCTATTCTCCTGCTTTAGCCTCCTGAGTAGCTGGGACTACAGGCATGCACCACCACACCCAGCATAATCTTTGTATTTTGGGCAGAGACAGAGTTTCACCATGTTGGGCAGACTGGTCTCGAACTCCTGACCTCAAGTGATCTGCCCACCTCAGCTTCCCAAAGTGATGGGATTACAGGCTTGAGTCACTGCACCCGGCCCAATTCTCTAAACCTCTTTCCCCACTTTGCTTCAGTGGTGGCATGCCTGTACAATTTTTCTCCGACTTCAGCTCCTCCTCCTCTGCCTCCTGCCTCCCGTTGTCCTTCTGTCTGTTGGCGTTTCCTTAGTGTCCACCCTCAGTCTTCATCTTTTGAGACCCTCTCTGGGTGACCTCATCATTCTCATGCTTTCAATGACAGCCTATGTTCCAATGGCTCTCTACTGTGTATCTCTACTCAGGCCTCACTCCTAACTCTAGACTCGTAAAGCGAACTTCCCATTGTCTTGCCTAGTTGAATCTTCCCACAAGCATCTGTAACCCATTACGCCCAGACTCCCAAACGCACCCCAATTATCTTCTCATTCAAATCTTCTTCTCCTCCATACTCTATCTCTAAAACAAAGAACGTGGGATTCGTGACTGCTCTTTCTTCCTGAGTCTCTGCACTGATTCAGTTTCAGTCCTGTTGGTTCCACTTCTGAAACACCCTCCATATCCATTTCTTCATCCTTACCTCATTGCTTCACCTTAGTTCAAGCTTTCACTTCCTGGTCCTCGTCAGTTCTTTCCTGGGCCACTGTAATAGTTTATCAGTGGTCTTCTTACTTCTGGTAGTTTTATTCACTTACCATCTATACTATTCAATGTTAATGGAGTAGTCCACATAAATAAGTCAGGCCACTTCTCAAAATTCATCATTTGGGTCTGTGTTGCCTTTAAGATAAGTCCAAATGGCTTATAAACCACATGGCTTATAAACTCTACATTCATGGTGTGCTTTTCCTGTCCACTGCCTAATCTCTTTTCCTGTCCTTCTTTCTGGGGCATCTTATCTCCCTTTACAAAGGACACCTTACATCAATAGCAAGTTCCACGTAACAAAGTGGTGAAGAGCAATGACTTTGGACCCAAACTTTCTGATTTGAGTCCTGGCTTCATCACTTATTAAGAAGACTGTGACTTTGTTCAATATATTTAGTTAGCCCCTCCATGCCTCAGTTTCCTCATCTATGAAAGGGGGCAAAGGACCTATTTCAAAGAGCTGTGGTTGAGCTCTTGATGTAGTGTCCATCCCAGGATAAGTGCTCAGCAAGGGCTTACGTCTATAACCTCCTGGCTTCTGTACCTGGTGTTCACTCTGCCTGCAATTCTGCATCACCTGCCTCCACCCTTCTCTGCTCAGTCAACCCCAACTTTAAGACTAAGCCAGTGTTGGTTCCCTTCGGAAGCTTCCCCTGACTTCCATCACCTTCTGGCCAAAAATGCATAATCCTATCATAGTGCTTAGTGCTGTAACTGTTTCCCTCTTCTCACTGGATCATAAGCAACGTGAGAGCAGGAATTGTATCTTTAAGTATCCACGGGAACTTGCATATAAATATTCCTCAATATACATTCATTGGGTGAACAGGTAAGTGCAACATTCTGGATAAATTAATGTTTCATTTTAATCTAGGAACATGAATTTTTACACAAAAATGCTGCCCCTAATTTAAAGAACAACATAGAGAACACAGGCAAGTAATAAGAGAAAATTTTATGTCTGAAGCTACTTCTGGGGAATGATACTGTTTCACCCCAAGGTGCTGAAGGCCAAGGGGCACTTTTCTGGGGCACAACTGTTGCTTTCTGTTCCATTGTGGAGGTGTGGAGAGGAAGGGGAAGAGAAGAAGGACAGTCCCAGCCCCTGAGAACTCTACCTTAGTGTCCAAGCATAGGAATATCCTTACTTTGGAGAAGCTTTCATCACTTATTTTGTCCCTGATAGCCTGAAGGGCCTCAGCTGGATATACATTAAAACCTTCTCTGCCCTTCGAGGTCAGTTATTAAGTGCATTTTGTTGAACAAATAAATGGAGGAATGTTGCATCCAAAGGCTGTTGTGTAATAGTAGAAGAAGCTATAATTTCCCTTTCATTATAGTCAAATGGCAGGAAGGGAGCTCCTACTGGGTGAGTCAGGCTTTTAATTAACTAAGAAAGGCCTTGTGAGAATGGAGCAAAAAGTTCAGGATAATACCCCGTCCTTAGCTGTCTTACAGTTTTCTCTTCTGCAAGCCTTTACAAGATAGGTTGACCAAATAAATCTGATATACAGAAGTGCAGACTCAAATACAGCCCTTTAGATGTTTCAAATATTTTTCTGCAAACATAATTTGATAACATGCCACAGGAATAAAGGGCAGTAGCTCTCGAGGAGGAGTGGGCAGGAGGGATGGTGGTGTATCAATAGGAGTCCAGGATTTTCCAAAACACATACAAGCTCCCTCTTCCTCAAAACCATACAAAAAAATCTGTCCACATATTTAGTCAACTAAAATCATGTGCCTTTTGTGCACAAGGCACTTGGGTGCAAACATGAACAAAACAGGCTCACACTGTCTCAGCCCTCATGGGGCTTAGTCTAGTTGGGGAAGACAGACTAATTTGAAACATAGTTGGGAAATGCTGTGATGAGGGAGCACAGGGAGCTTTGGAAGCAGTAGATTAGTCTCCTGCTTTAGGCTTGGCAGTGTCAGGACTCCTTCAGGATAGTGGTGCTGTCTACACTGAGACCTAAAAAATGAGGAGGAGTTAGCCACGGAAAGATGGGGAAAAGGGAGAAGGGGTTTGCCTGGGCGCAGTGGCTCGCTCCTATAATCCTAGCACTTTGGGATGCTGAGGCGAGAGGATCACTTAAGGTCAGAAGTTTGAAACCAGCCTGGCCAACATGGTGAAACTTCGCCTTTACTAAAAATATAAAAAATTGGCTGGGTGCAGTGGCTCACGCCTATAATCCCAGCACTTTGGGAGGCCGAGGCGGGTGGATCACGAGGTCAAGACATTGAGTCCATTCTGGTCAACATGGTGAAACCCCGTCTCTACTAAAAATACAAAAATTAGCTGGGCATGGTGGTACATGCCTGTAGTCCCAGCTACTTGGGAGGCTGAGGCAGGAGAATTGCTTGAATCCAGAAGGTGGAGGTTGTGGTGAGCCGAGATCGTGCCATTGCACTCCAGTCTGGGTAACAACAGCTAAACTCCGTCTCAAAAAAAAAAAAAAATTAGCCAAGCATGGTGGTGGACCCCTGTGATCCCAGCTACTTGGGAGGCTGAGACAGGAGAATCGCTTGAACCTGGGAGGCAGAGGTTGCAGTGAGCTGAGATGATGCCATTGCACTCCAGCCTGGGTGACAGAGCAAGACTCTGTTTCAAAAAAAAAGAAAAGAAAAGAAAGAAAAAAGAGAGAGAAGGGATGAGGTGAGTGACAGGTGTGCTGGGTAAAGGAAACAGCATCTGTGCAGCAGAATGTCATGTATCTGGAACCCTGGAACTGTCGGTTATGACCTCAAACTGAGGACACATGGGAGAATTCACGTAACTATGAAGCAGGACTAATCACCAATTCCAAGGCAGGACTCCCACCACAGGCAGGACAGCAGAGACTGACATTATGCCAATCGCCAGAAATAGGAGTCCACACACTTCCGCCCACTGCATCCTGGCCTGAAGTTCTACCAGTGTCTGCTGGAGACAACTCACATTTGCACGCAACAAATTTTGTGAGGTGGGATTATTACTTATAGGCAGGCAACATGGAACAAAATAAGCCTAGGAACCACTGTGAGGTGGTCCTCAAGGCTTAAGAAAGCTTCCTGGGCAGGATTGAGCTTGCCTGTACATGCCCCATGTGCACCACCAATAAAGGGCTCCAAAAGGCAGCCCACCCTGAGTTATATATCTCAAGGGTCATGTGACTCACTGGGAAAAGCTGGAAAGGGCATCCTGCTTCCAGGGGAGAGACTTACAAAGCCTGGGCTGTCCCTGGCAGCTTCTCTCTAACTCCAGCTGTTATATTCCCTAGGAGGCACAGGAATGGGGAGGTCCAGTCTATTTCAAGCAGTTCCTTCCGTTCTCAGGATGTTGTATTCCCAGCACATTTTAGAGTTTTTCTTGAGAATTACAAGCAAGAAAGAGAGGACAACTGGGTTTGTCCAAAGCCACTTGGAATATTGTCCTGTGCTAACATCCTAGAGGTGCCATTAAAAGTGGAAAGTTAGTTCTGCTATCCTGAACCATACCACAATATCACATCCTTAACCTCCCCTAGATTTAAAACCATCCCCTCGAAGACAATGTGGAGGTGAAAAGAGAAAGGGCACTGATGGAGCCATGTGTACCCAGCCACGGAAATGAATGCTGTGCCTTTTGTTCTCACACCCTCCAAGTGAAGGTCTCCAAGAGAATCACTCATAGAAATTGGTGAGCTGGCAATAAGGAGCGACGGACATCTCAATCCCTGGTTGGGTATCTTCTGGTGAGCTTGTGGATCTGTACCCTGTGATCACTGGAGCAGAGAGAGAAGGATGACAGGGAAAGACCTATCACTTTTTTTTTTTTTTAGACGAAGTCTTGCTCTGTCACTCAGGCTGGAGTGCAACGATGTGATCTCAGCTCACTGCAACCTCTGCCTTCTGGATTCAAGCAATTCTGTCTGCCTCAGCCTCCTGAGTAGCTGGGATTACAGGTGTCCGCCACCACGCCCGGCTAACAAAAAAAAAAATTTCTAGTAGAGACAGGGTTTCACTATGTTGGCCAGGAGGGGCTCAAACTCCTGACTTCAGGTGATCCAACCACCTCGGCCTACCAAAGTGCTGGGATTACAGAGCTGGCCAGGAGCTATCACTCTTCCCATTTGGTTTGGCGAGGATGTGTGAGTCAAATGAACAGTGTGGAAATTGGTGTGAGATTACCATGAGTTAAACGAATAGTGTGAAACTCAACAGGGTATGGGCCATCTTGCTGGTTCTCCTTCTAAGACAACTGGCCGCCGAGCCAGGAAACCTAGTTATGCCACCAGAGCAGGGCTGAGGGGTTGTGGGAAACAGTTATGAGGCAGGAGAATAGGGTTTGGAGGCAAGGAACCAACGGCGGTTTCATACAACTTCCTAGACCTAAATTGAAAGGAAGCCCTGACTTTCCATGCCTAAGTAAAAAAAGGACCAGAAGCTACTCCCTTTAAAAACTCCCACCTTTTCTGCCTGGCAGATGGGAAATTGAAAGTGCTACCTCTAACTGGTTGCTTTTTGCAACCAATCAGATGTTTGCATATGAGTGTAACTTTGTAACTTCATTTCAGTCTCTGATTGGTTGTTATTCACAACCAATCATACTGATTGCGGGCCACCACTTCATTTACATTGGGTGAACACTAAGTGGCCAATGAGAAACCTCTAGGGGGTATTTGGACGTGAGAAAATTCTGTATCAAGGCTCTTGAGCTGCTTCTCAGGCTGCTCCCACACTGTGGAGTGTACTTTCACTTTCAATAAATCTCTGCTTTTGTTGCTTCCTTCTTTCCCTGCTTTGCTGTGCGTTTTGTCCAATCCTTTGTTCAAAACGCCAAGAATCTGGAAAACTTGCAGTCAAGACCAGTAATAGTTAAGCTGCAGCAGATTTCTCATCAAGGAATTGTGAATTGGGAAAAGCTCCCAGGAAGCTAACCCATGTGTCCATTAAGATCTAGCATTTGGGTACCTTCCAGATGGAGGGTAAGACCAATCAGCCTTCAACTGAGAGGCAGAGAGAACCAACAGACAATTGCAATTACATGCCCAGTTAAGCAAAATGACTTTTGGCCCTCATTCCCCGGCCCTCCCTGATTTTTCCTCTGGGTTCCAACACAGTAACTATTTTAGGGAAAGGCAAACTTCTATTAAAGGACAGAATACTCCACTTCCCCAAACCAAGTTCCACTGCTGAAGTCTGGCTTGCTGAGGGGAAGAAAGGGGTGCAAAACTTGAAATGAGTTTTAAGATTTTAAGTGGACTCCATTAGACTGGACTTGTAATAATTTACTAAACAGAAAACTACAGAATCTGTCAGGGCTGGAAGGGAAGAACTGAGAGTATGGTTGAAGGCACTGGTTAAAATCTCATTGAGAATATATGTTCAGCAGAGTTCAGAATGTTTATTGAATTGTTTCTATATGCAAAAAGCCTTTGAAATAAGAGGCAGCCGTATGTAAAACTGATAGTTTCTGAAGATGACTGGAACAGAGAGGAAGAGAAGGAAGTCTGGAAGACTAGGAAGAAATCAGGACGTGACAGCCTTGTTAAGGTATTTGGCTTTATTCTGAGAGCAAAGAGAAGCCATGAAATATTTTAATGATCAAATTTGCATCTTAAGATGATCCCACGGGGATAGGGTAGGGACTAGAAATAGGGAAATCATTTGAGCAAGAGAAAATGGTATGGCAGTGGGGATGGAAAAAAGTGGGAAGATAAGGTAGGTGGAGAATTGGCAGGAATTGCTTATTGCCAAGACGTGGGCTCAAGGGAAAGGATAAGGAAGTTCTCTTTCTCTACCTCTCCTTCCAGCTGACCCTAGAAATCTGTCCGGTTTCCAGTCCCTGCTCACACTTCATTCAATGCTGGAGGAACGCCAGCTGCTGTCCCATGGGGGCCTGGAGGTCTGTGGGCACCGACAGTATCATTTCCACAGTCTTCCCAGCAGCGAGATGAGGCAGGCTGTGTCTCGAGTGTTATCTGGTTTGGAGACCAAGGTCCCCAGTTTAAGTGACTTAAGACCTCTGGGTTGTTAGAGTCCAAATGTCACCCTCAGCTTTAGGGCTCTTTTTTTTTTTATTTTAATTTTTTTTTTTTTTAAAGACAGGGTTTCACCATGTTCGTCAGGCTGGTCTTGAACTCCCGACCTCAGGTGATCCGCCCACCTTGGCCTCCAAAGTGCTTGGATTACAGGCGTGAGCCACCACACCCGGCCGCTTAAGAGCTCTTTTAATAACACTTCATTGCTGCATCCCGAAGTTAAGCAAAAGAAACAAAAATAAAGATAAAAAGGAAAGTCCTGCTCCAAATGCATAGCCTGGACCATAGCAAAATAGAGACCCGCGCCCGGCGGTCTCGATGTGCGCATGCGTCCCAGGCAGAGAACGCCAGAAGAAATCAGGCTGTTCGCCAACGTTCCAATTTGGAGGCAAACCCTGGCCAAGGAGGGGAAGTGCGCATGTGCTTTAAATCATTTCCGGGCAGAGGAAACTGGCTAAGCCCATTAGCTAGAGGGGATCGGAAAAAGGATGGGTCACTCGGCGTGTGCGCGGGGCACGATGGGTGTTGTAGTTTTTGCCGGCGAGGTAGCGGTCTGTTCTTTTAAGAGTAAATCTTTGCGACCAGTAGTAGGTCCGAGCTGGCTCAAAGAAGTTGCTTGCACAGGGGAATCGAGGATGGACTAGCTGCGTGGGTGTGGCTTAATTCTGCTGTTTCTTTTTTGGATGAGACCTTACACTTTTTGCCTAGCCTTCGTTAACGCTCGGTTCCTCCCACATCTTTGGCTTCTATGTATGAAATCCCTGCCACCTACAGATTCCTTTTATTCTCCCGTACTGGCTGTGACTAGTCTTAAATACCCTGTTTCCGCTCTCTTTCTCACACGCAGTTCCTGGAATCTACATCCTTCTCTCCCTCGTACCTTTTCTTGGTTTTTTTCCTAGTCAGATCTTCTCTTAACACTGCCATTGCCCCAGGAATCATGCCAAGGACCCCATGCAAAGGATCCCACATCGAACGTTTGTAGGCATGAGCAGATCTGAACCATCCTACTTCATTTCACTTATTTCTCCTTCTCTTTTGATCCTTGTCTCTTCTGGTTTCACCTCTGTGTTCCACCTCTATATAGCCTCTTTGCTTCTTTTAAGTCTGGTGGGTGATCCTTGGCCATAGATAGTAACTCTCAGACCAGCCATTTTGTCTCCGGCCTTCACAGGTTGTAATTCTACAGAGGACACAACCCTGGGTTGACTTCTAGGTCAGAGGGTGGGAAGTGAAAGAAACTGGAAAAAGAGAGGAAACTGCTATATTAGGTTTGAAGAAGTCGTCAGGGAGATATATGATGAAAGAAGGGGAAGAAAGAGTAAAACTTCTTGTGCCTTCAAAAACTCTTTAGTGCTGGGTGTGTGCAGGGGTCTGTGAGCTCTGTAGTGGGATGCATTAGTTAGACTCCACCTAGATGCTGAGAGCTCAGTTGGAGAGAACACAGATATACAGGTGAGTAATACTGCAGAATGACATCAATGTATCTTTTACCTTTTTGTGTGTGCTTCTGCTCCTTCCCATAACTCACCTAGCTAATTCCAAAGTATTTTGCCTCTTCACATCTCTCTCTGTTATGTACCCCTCCTCCTCTTCCCATCCTTAAGGCCTCTTTCCCCCTTGTACTGACCCAAGCTATTTCTTTTGTATATCATGTGAAAGTCATATTTTAATCTAGCTTCCAAAACATCTTGGTTGTATTTTCAAAGAACTTCCAGAATCTGCTTATTATCTCCTTCAAAGCATGAAATACAATACAACCAAGACTATCTTTTCTTTAAAAATATGTATAGTGATAGTTGAAAGTGAAGAGTTATAATGGATGAATGAAAGTTGACCAGAACCCAGGAATTTTAGACCAGCCTGGGCAACATGGTGAAACCCCATCTATACAAAAAATACAAAAACTAGCCAGTCATGGTGGTGACTGCACTTATGATTCCAGCTACTCAGGAGGCTGAGGTGGGAGGATCACTTGAGCCCAGGAGGTTGAGGCTGCAGAGAGAGAATAATCGTGCCACTGCACTCCAGCCTTGGCAACAGAGTGAGACACTGTCTCAAAAAAAAAAAAAAAAAGTTGACCATTCCTCATTTTGATTTTCTTCCTTTGTTTTGAATTCTCAAAAATGTTGGATTCTTGTAATAATAATATGTATTTGAGGCATGTAATTTTTTTTTTCTTTTTTTACTCAGGTTTGGTTAGCAGAACATTTCCAGGATATCACAGTATACTGAAATATTACAAGAGAGGTCCATAAATGCTGAACATCCTCCTATCTGGAAAAAGTTCAGTAACAGGAAGACAGTGAAAGATAAAGATGGCCACTCACCAAGAAGAGTGTCAGTACTTTTCCCTAAGATGTGATTGTCCCATAGAAGCGTTCCCCAGGGGAGTGGGTCTGTTCAGGCAGTTAGGTGGGAAGAGCTTCACTTAATGTGCCATCCTTTCTCAGCTTCAAGAGAATCCACTTAAAGGAGAAGTCCCATATATTATGCCCAATGTTTTGAAGCTTCTTTCAGTGCCTTTATTTCATCCAGCACCAAAATCCTCAGTGGTGAAGAAATCTATAAATGTACTGAATCTGAGAAAAAGTTGGCACAACTACACCTTCATGCAGCACTGGAGAAACCTATACATTTAAAGAAGGACAATTTTCATTTAACTCTCGGAGCTGATTGTATATTGGTGAACACGTATTTTTCTGCCATTGCTTAGGGATAAGATAATGTAACAGAAACATCAAATAAAATATTGAAGAGAAAAAAATACTTTTTTTTAGGCCTTCTAGAAAGGGTAATTGAGCATGCTCCACAGATGTCAGATAGTTTATGAGGGAAAAAAAAAGGAGCCAACTTGAGTAATGGACTCTAGGTGACAGTTCTGTTTGAGCTGATGAAATTGGTCATCCATGAATACTGTCAGTATCTCCCCTTACCATTTTGTTTTTACCCAATCTTCACTATTTGGCCTAAACATCACTTCTGTCAGTCTCAGAGTTACACTTTCCCTCCTGTATTCTCAAATTTTCACGTAGTTGTATGTGTGATTATAACATTATGGTCTCAGCTGGTTTCAACCTCTGGTCCATTTACTCACCTCTTTTGATCATTTCCTTTTGTCTGGACCATAAATGAAAGTAAAAAAGACATTAGGTGAGGAGAAAAGGAGATTTGTTCATAATGGCGTTCACCTTGGCATTTGCCTTGGCTTCTGGCCTTCTTTACTCTGGGATGCTTTTCTTGACCCCTCACATCCAAGGGTGAGTCAAGGGGCCTTTCCTCAAGCTTGTTGGCCCCACCTTTAGTACTTAATTATGACGTCAGGTTTAGGTATATATCTATCTTACAACTTGTAAGCTCCATGAAGACATGGAATACCTCCTGTTTAGCATTGTGTTCCTAGGACCTGGCTTACAGTCAGTGCTCAATAAATACTTGTTGAAAGAACAGATGAGTCAATGTGAAGCTCTGGTTTTTGCTAAACCCTTTTAAACCTTCTTGCTTCCCTCTTCCCCATCATTTTCCCACAGCTCTGAGCTTCCGGTCTCCCATTACTCCCCATCGTTTTCCCACAGATCTGAGCTTCTCCCCCACCATTAATGTTCACACATTTTGCCTGGTTAAACCCAGCCTGCTTGTCCCTGGCTACATGGAAAGGTACTGGATGTGGATGATTGCTGCTAATATCTAAATCTGTCGGAAGTGTCTGGATGTATTTTTTTCCAGCCTTAAGCTTATTTTATGAAATTAAAATAAATATGAAGACTCTATAGGTCTTGACCTAGTGTCATTTGAAGATGGAATTTCTCTGTAGATTAGTTTCTTGCTTGTTGCTGCTATTGAACTGTAGGCTGTTTTTGTAAGGATGATCAACTCTGAGTCATCTTTACATCCCGTGAAGAGAATAGACTTGCGAAGAGGCTCATCTTTCTTTAGTTTGGGATCAGTGTTTTCATTTGATTATATTTAATGTTGGGAATTCATACTACTTCCTAGCATATCATAACAGTCCCCATTTAGGAGGCACTAGAAATCTTCCACATTTCACTGCCTGTTCAATTTCTGCCACTCTTTCAGCTGTATTAAGTATGACATGTCTTCCTGGATAGATGTAGGTGCCGTGGAGCAAGACACACCAAAGAAAAAAAAAAAAAAAAAAAAAAACAAAAAAACCACTCCTTGTTCATCTGCCTAATTCATCGTAAAAGCATACTGTCTATCATGGCCTCAATATTGCCAGTATTCCTTTTCTCTTTCACATTCATGTCTGAAAAATGGCTCTGGGATTCAGAAGCTGAAACTTAGATTCTTTGTCAGTAAATAGCTTCCCTCTGCGCGTTTCATTTTCACTTGAATTCCCTCATATTGGGAATTCCCTGGGGTTACACATCGACCTTCCTTTGGCTCTCCTCAGGTTGGCTCATACAACCCTATTTGAGAAAAAGATTGTTGGGGAAAGAAAATGCATAGCAGAAGGGGAAGCAAGAAGCGGAAGAACAATTGTACTTAATATGGTACTTCTAGGTTTAGTTTTCTTTCCAGAGATGCTATGAAATCTAGCATAAAATTTTCCTTTTGCAAATTGTGCATTAATTTTATCCTCTTTCTTTTGGGTCTAAGAATTCTTTCTAGGCTCAATGAAAACTTTTCCTAGATGACGTGGCCATTTGAAACACAGCATGTGCAGAGATTCCTGATAAGGTGCAAGAACATGATCAGGATTGTTGTGAACAAGCTTTGGAAGAGGGAGGGGTGTGGGTGTTAGAAGCGGTGTGCAGGGGGCGCTGTAGAAGGTCAGTTTCGGTTCCTTCTTTTTTTTTTTTCTGATCAAAATGAATATGAGGAATGTGTTTCTCTCCCTTAGGAGAGTCTAGAGAGGAAAGGGATGAGGGAGGTGATGGAGAAGTAAAAAGGACTACAAGGAGGTCCATGTCACCTGGATTATGTATTTCCTGTACCTGGGGAGCATTACTGAAATGTACAAAGTTGCCTGTCAGAAGTGGGGTCCTGGCTGGTCTCCCTCCCACTGGAGGGACTTTGACCACAATTTTACAGATTGTGAAACAAATAGCTTGTTCAAAATCTCACTGATGTTAGTAACAGAGGAGATGAAAGAATCAAGGTTTGAGAGCTGTTTGACTAAAAAGCTCTTGCTCTTTTCCTTACATTCTGTTGGCCAAGACAGTTTGGTGGTGGGATTGGGGTGGGGTGGAGTCATTGGCCTTTCTGGTACATTCCCCGAGTCCCTCATGAGTAGGGAGGGGTTGTTGGGATGCAGATGTGAACATGGACATGCTAAGTGAGGACATCGTATACTGCTGTCTCCTGTCCTTTTTCTCTTTATGTTGTGACCCTTGATCACTCGGCCAGACACACATTTCAAATTAATGCACAATTTGAAAAAGGTTACATACTCACACTACAGCACCTTGACAGCATGGAGAGACACCGAGGCAAGGGAGGCATATTTGGGCAGAGCGGGAAATGGTCTTGGTCCTTGGGTGTCTTTGGGGATTCTGCTGCCTTTCCTCAAGTACCCTACTATTGTCTGATCATGTGTGTGTTTGGGGTGGGGTGGCTGGTGCCTAAATAGGATGGGATACAGTGTTCTGGAACCTATGACTTCATCTGCTACTTGATGCAGGCAGATCTACCCAGGAAATCCTCCCCCCCACCTTCATTGAATCTATATTTCCATCCCCCAAATTCTGGACTACCTCCTTCTCTTTCTACTAAGAGCCTCTGCAGACAGTCTCCTGGAGATGGTTTGAAAGAATCGGCCAATAGCTTGACTCATTTCACTTGTTTCTTGGGTTAGCAAACCCCACAGAAAACCCACTATTTCTCTTGTCTTCATAGTGACGTGGAACAGACTTGCTTGCTGTGCTTGATCAGGCTTGGCTGACTGATTATAAATTGAGGTCTCTTACCCTTGGATTATAAAAGCAATATATGTATATTATAGACATTTCAGAAAAGTAAAAAAAAAAATTATGAAACAAAAGTCATTTGTTTTTATCTTTAGAGAAAACAGTTAACATTTTAGAAATTTCCCTTCCAATAGTTGTATCTGCACATATATAAAAACATATTAATATATACAGCTACATTTAATAAGATGTAACTTAAAAAGTATAAACAAGACTTGGTAAAATAAACCAAAGTGTTTGTAATAGCTGTTTCCCTTTAGTGCTTTTTCCTTATCTAAACACTTAACATCAAATAGAACTGATAAAACACGATCGTAAAAATTGTAAGGCTACACTATAGATAGAATAGCAGAGCTTCAGTAAGTAGAGAATTGCTGTAAGGCAGCACTGTTGTCCATGGTTACGTTTCCCGTACCTGTTGCTGGGTGGCTTATGGGAGTGTCTATCGATCAGGCACAGAGTGGGCAGCAGCAGTCAAGGAATGAAGCAAGGCATCGTTGCATCAGACCTGAGGGTTGAGTGAGACCATGTACAATATGATTAGTCCCAAATTAGGAAGTTAGAAGGCCTATAGAATATACAGCATTATCTAACAGAAGGATAATGCAAGCCATGTGTGTAACCGAAATTTTTCTAGTAGTTATATTTAAAAGGTAAAAAGAACCCAGTACAATTTTATTTTTATGTTTTAGACAGGATCTCACTGTGTTGCATAGGCTGGTCTCGAACTCCTGGACTCAGGCTCAAGTAACCCTCTGGCTTCAGTCTTGAAAAATGCTGGGATTACAAGTATGAGCCACTGTGCGTGGCAAGAATTAATTTTAATAATATATTTAATCCAGCATATCCAAAATAATTTCTACATGTAATCAGTAGTTTAAATATTATTAATGAGGGCTGGGCACAGTGGCTCATGTCTGTAATCCACCAGCACTTTGCGGGACAGAGGTGGGTGGATCACGAGTTCAGAAGTTTAAGACCAGCCTGGCCGATATGGTGAAACCCTGTCTCTACTAAAAATTAGCCGGGCATGGTAGTATGTGCCTGTAGTCCCAGCTACTCCGGAGGCTGAGGCTGAGGCAGAATAATAGCTTGAACTTGGGAGGCGGAAGTTGCAGTGAGCCAAGATCACGCCACTACACTCCAGCCTGGGTGACACTGCACTCCATCTCAAAAAAAAAAAAAAAAAAAATATTGATTTTATATGTGAAATATTGTAACTTTTATAATGTAAAAGTTACATTACTTTATATGTGTAACTTTTCAAAATCTGTTATATACTCTACCCTTACAATATATCTCAATGCAGACTAGCCATATTTCTGGTGCTAATGGCTGCCATATTTGATAATGCAGATCTAGAGGAAGTTGTTCAAGTGGCTAATGGCTACCATATAGGGCAGTGTAGATCTGAGTGGGAGGATCACTTGAGCCCAGCAATTTGAGACCAGACTGGGTAACAAAGCAAAACCCTATTTCTAATTTAAAAATTAGCTGGGCATGGCGATGTGTGTCTGTGGTCCTGGCTATTCAGGAGGCTGAGGCAAGAGGAGCATTTGATCTGGGGAGAGTGAGGTTGCAATGAGCTGTGATCACACCACTACACTCCAGCCTGGGTGACAGAGTGAGATCTTGTCTCAAAAAAAAATTTTTTTTTTAAAGAAATTAAATGTGTTACATCACATTATTTGTATGCTGAGACCCTTTCAGTGGCTCGGATCTCACTCAGAGCACTTAAAATAGCCCACAAGACCTATGGGATCTTGTTCCCTGATGATGGGTGCCCAGGTAATTGCAGCAGAGGTGGTGAGCAGTTGTAGAATGCTGTTGGATATATTTTAAAGTAGAGTGGATAGATTTCTTAATGGGCTGGAAGTGAGCTGGAAAAACGAAGAATGATTCTGTTTTTTGCCTCAACAACTATAGGAAAGGAAGTGCCACTGATTAAGAAGAGAAAACTGGGCTGGGCGCGGTGGCTCTCGCCTGTAATTCCAGCACTTTCGGAGGCCGAGGCGGGCGGATCACGAGGTCAAGAGATGAGAACATCCTGGCCAACATGGTGAAACCCCGTGTCTACTAAAAATACAAAAAAATTAGCTGGGCATGGTGGCCTGCGCCGGTTGTCCCAGCTACTCGGGAGGCTAAGGCCGGGGAATTGCTTGAGCACGGGAAGCGGAGGTTGCAGTGAGCCGAGGTCGCACCACTGCACTCCAGCCTGGCGACCGAGCAAGACTGTCTCAAAAAAAAAAAAAAAAAAAAAAGATAGAAAAAGAAAACTGATATAGAGTAGGCCTGGCTCCTGTGCAGCACATGATAATGTAGTAAATATGTGCATCACCATGCTCAATCCAAGCACCACAACTCTGTGAGGGGGTACCAATGGACTCCATTTTCCAATGAGGAAATTCAGATTCAGGAAGGTAAGGGTCTTGTGCAAGTTAACATAGCTGATATAAATTAGATTTGGTGTTGAAACAAGGACTTCCTGGGTGGTCCTTAGTTCTCACAAGCTCCCGGGCTGGCCTCAGCTTTTCACAGTTGGTAGCACCACAATAAAGCAAAACAACCAGACAAACAGGACTCTAATGTCCTCCTATTGCTCATGACCTGACTTAACTACTTACTTACTTACTTAAATAATTAATTTTAAGACGGAGTTTCCCTCTTGTTGCCCAGGCTGGAGTGCAATGGCAAAATCTCAGCTCACTGCAACCTCTGTCTCCTGGATTCTCCTGTCTCAGCCTCCTGAGTAGCTGGGATTACAGGCATGCGCCACCACGCCTGGCTAATTTTGTATTTTTAGTAGAGGCATGGTTTAGCCATGTTGGTCAGGCTGGTCTCAAACTCCTGACCTCAGGTGATCCACCCACCTTGGCCTCACAAAGTGCTGGGATTATAGGCATGAGCAACCCCGCCCAGCAGACCTAACTACTTTAGTTCCTCCTACATCTCTTTCCAATTTGCTGGAAATTATCTTTTCTCACCTTGTGATTCCTAGTCCCTTCTGGCCCTCCTGAGACCTGATTCTAGGCACCACTTGTCAGATAACAATCTTTTACCTTGTCATGGTTTCTTATAGACTATGCTTCTTTGGAATCTACTGCAGTTTCTTGATTGGTAACTGGACATTTTAAAACACAGTTTGCATGTAGAAATCAAATCTGGGTTTTTATATTCATATAAAGCCTTGGGAAAAGTTTTTTAAAAAGGTTAGTTTGTATACATATTTTATTCCTATAGCAGTTTGGCTGGGTCTGAGCCTTGAATGAGGGTGCTACCTTTATGATCATTTTAGCTTCTCATAGATTTAACTTGACACTATAAAGCTTAAAAAATTAGGCAGTTACCAAACAATTATATTAAGTGATAATTCTTGACTATGGAAAAAGATGAATCATTAGGTTTTTTTAATATGAAATCTTTTCTCTAGTTGAGTTTTTGCTACCAGACCATTAGCAACTTGGCAGAGAAGCTATAAGGTAACACAACCTAGAGAAAATAAAACTTTGTAATTGGAGGTCAGTCTGAAAGGCAAGCTAGAACACAGCCTGAAGGAGCAATGTGAATGTGAAACTAACATTTGATATTCATTAGGTTAATTTTCACTAAACTTCCTGGGGTATGCGCTTTACTCAATGAGATAAACTTGTGCAATTTTTAACCTTTGAATAGTTGAATGCAATTGTTAGTTGGAGTTTAAGACCAATAATTGCATTATTACTTGGTCTTAAACACCAAGTAATAATTGCATTCAACTGTTCCTTAATTCAATAACGCTAGACACTATTCTGAGTGTTGGAAGGTATAGCAGTGGACAAAACTGATAAAAGTCTCTGCTTTCATGAAAACTAATGAGGAGACGTGTCCAGTGACAAAGTTTAGAGTCAAGAATAGGTAAGTTTGGGGAAAGAAGAAGACTTGTTTGACTGTGGTGGAAAGTTTAAAGAAATGGTGAGGGACAGGGAAGAAGTTAAAATAAGGGTTTTGTGGGCGAGACAGAATGTCAAGTTGGAAGGGCCCTCGCCTCTGCGGTAGCTTTCAGGAAAGCACTTCCTCTTCCCAGTGTAAACAGAACTTAAGAGCTACTCACTGGAAAATAGAACTTTCTTAGATCTAGCTACTCAGTATTCATTAAGTATTTACTGAATTTTAAAAGGTTTATTTTTTTCTTCATGCTCAGAGAATTTGTACAAATTTTTGCTTTATGAAGGACTGAAACAAATTTTTTTATCAAAGGCTGCTGAAAGATTGAATTGTAGAAATATTGGAGACTAGTTGTGTTACAGTGTGAGGGAGCTGTTTAAAGATACGAAAATAGGGTGGGGATAAGTGAATGCTTTTTTGAATGGAAAATAATAGATGTTGTGTGCTCCTAGCAGTCAGAAGAACACAGGATTTGCAATACAGATTCGTTCTGTGATCTTTCCCCTTCTTTGAAACAAGTAACAGAAGATGTGATGGGGAAGTCATGGCGCAGAAGGCATTGGTGCTGTGTCATTGCTTCTTCAATAATTTTGTAAGGCGCCCCAGGTTCATAGATTACCCTGAACTCTTCCAGTATTCAACTGAAAAAGAGAGGGGTTTCAAACAGAAGAAAATTCTTTTTTTAATATTTTTTTGGAGATGGAGTCTCACTTTGTCACCCAGGCTGGAGTACAATGGCTGGACCTCGGCTCACTGCAGCCTCTGCCTCCTGAGTTCAAGCCATTCTCCTGCCTCAGCCTCAGGAGTACCTGGGACTACAGGTCTTGCCACCACACCTGGCTATTTTTTTTTTTTTTTTTTTTTTTTTTTTTTTTTTAGTAGAGATGGGGTTTTACTGTGTTAGCCAGGATGGTCTCAATCTCCTGACTTCATGATCCACCCGCTTTGGCCTCCCAAAGTGCTGGGATTACAAGTGTAAGCCACCACGCCTGGCAACAGAAGAAAATTCCTACAAAATTTTATTGGTTAAAGTAAGTTATAGTGCAAAGCAAGCTTTTAAATAGGTAAATATAGGCAGGGGGCATGGTGGTATATGCCTGTAATCCCAGGACTTTGGGAGGCCAAGGTGGGTGGATCACCTGAGGTCAGGAGTTTAAGACCAGCCTATCCAACATGCTGAAACCCCGTTTCTACTAAAAATACAAAAATTAGCCAGGTGTGGTGATGCACACCTGTAATCCCAGTTCCTCGGGAGGCTGGGACTATTACAGTAGCCATGTAATATAGTTTGAAGTCAGGTAGCGTGATGCTTCCAGCTTTTTGTTTTTTTTTTTTTTCCGCTTAGGATTGTCTTGGCTATGTGGGCTCTTTCTTGGTTCCATATGAAGTTTAAGGTGGTGTTTTTCCAATTATCTGAAGAAAGTCATTGGTAGCTTGATGGAAATAGCATTGAATCTATAAATTACTTTGGACAGTATGGCCATTTTCATGATATTGATTCTTCCTAACAATGAGCATGGAATGTTTTTCCATCTGTTTATGTCCTCTTTTATTTCCTTGAGCAGTCGTTTGTGGTTCTCCTTGAAGAGGTCCTTCACATCTCTTGTTAGTTGTATTCCTAGATATTTTATTCTTTTTGTAGCAATTGTGAATGGGAATTCACTTATGATTTGGCTTTCTGTTTGTCTGTTATTGGTATATAGGAATGCTTGTGATTTTTGCTCAATGATTTTGTATTCTGAGACTTTGCTGAAGTTGCTTATCAGCTTAAGGAGATTTTGGACTGAGACAATGGGGTTTTCTAAATATACAATCATGTCATCTGCAAACAGGGACAATTTGATATTCTCTCTTCCTATTTGAATACACTTTATTTCTTTCTCTTGCTTGATGGCCCTAGCCAGAACTTCCAATACTATGTTGAATAGGAGTGATGAGAGAGGCATCCTTGTCTTGTGCCAGTTTTCAAAGGGAATGCTTCCAGTTTTTGCCTATTCAGTATGGTATTGGCAGTGCGTTTGTCATAAATAGGTCTTATCATTTTGAGATATAATCCATCAATACCTAGTTTCTTGAGAGTTCTTAGCATAAATGGATGTTGAATTTCTCAAAGGTTTTCTTTACATCTATTGAGATAATCATGTGCTTTTGTCTTTGGTTCTGTTTATGTGATGGATTACATTTATCAATTTGTGCATATTAAGCCAGGCTTGCATCCCTGGGATGAAGCTGACTTGATCGTGATAAGCTTTTCAATGTATTGTTGGATTTGGTTTGCTAGTATTTTACTGAAGATTTTTGCATTAACGTTCATAATGGATATTGACCTGAAATTTTCTTTTTCAGTTCAGTTTCTACCAGGTTTTGGTATTAGGATGATGTTGGTCTCATAAAATGAGTTAGGAAGATTCCCTCTTTTTGTATTGTTTGCAATAGTTTCAGAAGGAATGGTACCAGCTCCTTTTTGTACTTCTGCTAGAATTCGGCTGTGAAACCATCTGGTCCTGGACTTTTTTTGGTTGGTAGGCTATTAATTGCTGCCTCAACTTCAGGCCTTGTTATTGGTCTATTCAGGGATTCAACTTCCTGGTGTAGTCTTGGAAGGGTGCAAGTGTTGAGGAATTTATCCATTTCTTCTAGATTCTCTGCTTTATTCGCATAGAGGTGTTTGTAGTAATCTCTGATGGTAGTTTGTATTTCTGTGGGGTCGGTGGTGATATCCCCTTTATCATTTTTTATTGCATCTTTTTAAATCTTCTCTCTTTTCTTTTTTGTTAGTCTGGCTAGTGGCCTATTTTGTTGATCTTTTCAAAAAACCAGCTCCTGGATTTATTGATCTTTGGAAGGATTTTTCGTATCTCTGTCTCCTTCAGTGCTGCTTTGATCTTAGTTATTTATTGCCTTCTGCCAGCTTTTGAATTTGTTTGATCTTGCTCCTCTGGTTCTCTACTTTCTTACACTTTATACAAAAATTAACTCTAGATGGATTAAAGAATTAAGCATGAGGCCTAACACCATAAAAACCCTAGAAGAAAACCGAGGCAATACCATTCAGGACATAGGCATGGGCAAGGACTTCATGATTAAAACACCAAAAGCAATGGCAACAAAAGCCAAAATAGACAAATGGGATCTAATTAAACTTAAGAGCTTCTGCACAGCAAAAATACTGTCAATAGAGTGAACCAGCAACCAACAGAATGGGAAAAACTTTTGCAATCTACCCATCTGACAAAGGGCTAATATCCAGAATCTACAGAGAACTTAAACAAATTAACAAGAAAAACACAAACAACCCCGTCAAAAAAAGAAAATATTTACACAGCCAACAAACATATGAAAAAAAGCTCATCAGCACTGGTCATTAGAGAAATGCAAATCAAAACCACATTGAGATACCACTTCACACCAGTTAGAACCCCGATCTTTAAAAAATCAGGAGACAACAGATGCTGGGAGGATGTAGAGAAAAAGGAATGCTTTTACACTGTTGGTGGGAGTGTAAATTAATTCAACCATTGTGGAAGACAGTGCGGCAATTCCTCAAGGATCTACAAATAGAGATACCATTTTACCCAGCAATCTCATCTCTGGGTATATAACCAAACGATTATAAATCATTCTATTATAAAGACACATGCACACGTATATTTATTGTGGCACTGTTCACAATAGCAAAGACCTGGAACCAACCCAACTACCCATCGAAGATAGACTGGATAAAGAAAATGTAGCACATATACACCATGGAATACTATGCAGCCATAAAAAAGGATGAGTTCATGTCCTTTGCAGGGACATAGATGAAACTGGAAACCATCATTCTCAGCAAACTGACACAAGAACAGAAAACCAAACACTGCATGTTCTCACTTATAAGTGGGTGTTAAACAATGAGAACACATGGACACAGGGAGGGGAACATCACACTCCAGGGCCTGGAGGGTGGAGGGTTAGGGGAGGAATAACAGGGTGTGGGGATTGGGGAGGGATAGCATTAGGAGAATTACCTAAGGTAGATGACGGGGTGATGGATGCAGCAAACCACCACATGGCACGTGTATACCTATGTAACAAACCTGCAAAATCTGCACATGTATCCCAGAACTTAAAGTATAATAAACAAATTAAAAAAAAAAAGTTACCAGCCACATACAAGGACAGGAGTGAATCTCAGATTCATTACAGCTGATTTTCTGGAGGCAATTTTACGCTGCTGCAACTGAAACAATGCCAGACACCATTAGGAATTACATGTCTTGGAAGTCAAACAATAAACATAATTTTATTATCGGGCAAATCCATGCTTAAACAAAGCAAGGACACCAAAGCTAGAAAGAGAAGGGAGGAAGGATCTGTGTAGAAGACTGAGTAGTCCTAAAAGAAGGGGAGGGAATTTTTATACATTGATTTGGGAAGCTAGATGAAGTGACCTGCTGAGCACAGGTTTAAAATTTTTTGAACTATTACTCTCTAAAGATGAATACTAAGAAAAATGAGGGTTCAAATGACTAGTGTATAAAACCAAGAAGACTATGGACCAAGCCTGGAATATTTTTAAGAAAGTATTTGCATTCTGAGCATTTCTCACCTAAGTGGGAACCATGTGGCTAAGTCTTTAGCTCACAATAGCTACTGACTCATCTGGGCAACTCCTTTCATACTTCTATTGAAACCAAAATGTTTTAGGTCCACAGTATAACGTATTTTAAAAGTAGGACTTAATTAAAAACATTTACTGAGTACCTGAGATGTGTCTGAGAAGAACGGAAAACCAAACACTGCACGTTCTCACTTATAAGTGGGTGTTGAACAATGAGAACACATGGACACAGGGAGGTGAACCTCATACACCAGGGCCTGGAGGGCCCTGTGCTTAGCACTGGAGATATTGAGATAGATGGAGAAGTCCCCATGCTCCAGGAACTCACAGACTAGTTAGGGAGACAGGCTGGTAGATGGTGGCAGTGTGATGAGAGCTGTAATACAGGCATGCACATGGTACTGTGGAAAAACAGAACTATCACTTAGCTCAGATTGGGTGAGGAGTGGGGTTGGTAAGAGAGGTTCCTGGATTAAATGGCATGAGACTGCCCAGCCGCCCTCGGAGCTCAGCCATGTCCTCTGGTGCCAGCGCGAACGCCCTGCAGTGCCTTGTGGAGCAGCTCAAGCTGGAGGCCGCCGTAGAGAGGATCAAGGTCTCTCAGGCAGCTGCAGAGCTTCAGCAGTACTGTATGCAGAACGCCTGCAAGGATGCCCTGCTGGTGGCTGTTCCAGCTGGAAGTAACCCCTTCCGTGAGCCCAGATCCTGTGCTTTACTCTGAAGACTCTAGAAGAGAAGTTGGCTGAGGAGTGCCTTCAAGCACAAAGTGATGAATGACTGCCTTCAAGTCTCAAGAAAACACTTTTCCCTAGCCAAGTGACTTTAAGAGATATTTCAGCCCTTTCCTGGGGCCTGCTTCTATAGCTGAAATCACAGAAATTCATGAATTTCTACTCAAGTAAGGAAACTGGGTGAAAGAATAGAGTTTTAAATAGTGATAGCCTGGTTTTCTGTGGAAATACTTTTATACATAAGACAAAAACCTTACCACCAAATATACCAAAACGCACCTCTTTCATAAGTGAGTTGCTAATGTTTCTATACCTGGAATATCATGTATGTTTTATTTACTGGATGTTTACATTTTAGGAAGGAAAATATTTTTGTTTATTTAAAAAATTGAATGCTTGTAATTTGTTCCTGGTAGATTTTTACATAATAAAAAAATTGTTTTCATGAATTTACAATTCCTAAATGAAGACAAAGTATAAATTGCTGGAGGGGGAAGAACAGGTTTTACTAATGGACTGATGTCTTGATTTTTCTAAATGGGAAGATTGTTTTATTTTTAACACTAAATATGGCAGCAGTTTCTTAGCAGACTTGTTTGGAAAAGTTAATGTTGTGATGTGCATTAGGCTGCCCCATTGTGTATATAAATGAAGCAGATTTGATCTTTGTATTCTCAAGTTCCTCTGCTTTGTAGTTGTGGCTGTACTTAAAGAAATACAGGATTTGGGCCGGGCGCGGCGGCTCACGCCTATAATCCCAGCACTTTGGGAGGCCGAGGCAGGTGGATCACGAGGTCAAGAGATCGAGACCATCCTGGTCAACAAGGTGAAACCCTGTCTCTACTAAAAATACAAAAATTAGCTGGGCATGGTGGTGCGCCCCTGTAGTCCCAGCTACTCGGTAGGCTGAGGCAGGAGAATTGCCTGAACCCAGGAGGCGGAGGTTGCCGTGAGCCGAGATCACGCCATTGCACTCCAACCTGGGTAACGAGCGAAACTCCGTCTAGAAAGAAAGAAAGAGAGAAAGAAAGAAAAAGAAAGAAAGAAAGAAAGAAAGAAAGAAAGAAAGAAAGAAAGAAAGAAAGAAAGAAAGAAAGAAAGAAAGAAAGACAGGATTTAAAAATATTTGAAGTGTGACCCACAGAACATTGTAAATGGTTAAAAACTAACATGAAAATATTACAACCTAAAAGAATTCTTAATGTCACAAGTGTTTTACTTTGATGATGTGCCTTTAATTTGGGACACTTTTTTTTTTTTTAAGAAGGATACATTATTTGTGTTTGTAACAGTCTTTGAAGAGCTTGGAAATAAAATTTCTGCTTAATTAAAAAAAAAAAAAAAATGGCATGAGACTGATGAGTGACTTGGAATTAGCCTGAAGATGGAAATGAGTAGGTTGGGGAATCTGGAGTATGTTTACTAAGAGAAACTGTATTAAGATTCGGCTAAAAAAAATCAAGTATCTGCTATGTTCCACGTGATTTATACACATTATCTAATCTCTTACATGAGCCTCATGTGAAATTCTGATTTCATAAATAGGGAAGCTGAGCTCAAAGCAATTAAACGGCTTGCTCATAAAGTGGGGAAAAAATGTGTTTTAAAGTCCTCTTTTTAGGCTCTTTAAGTCCACAGTGTCTCCACTTTTAAAAGGGATATAGTTAAAGCTAAACAGATCTTCTAGCCCAATTTCTCTTAGTGTCACTATGCAAAATAAAATGCTGTCATTGTTGTTTGCAGGGATGTCTGGACTCACTTTGGATAACCCAGACCTTTTCTGCTTCAAGTGTCCCACTGGATAGAACAGAGGAGCTGTGAGAATGTCTTCCCCAGATTTCTCTTTCCTAGTGGGAAGCTTATTGTTTCAGTTAAGAACTTGCCTCAGGCTACAATCCCATGGCTGCCATTCTCTAACTGTATAACCTTGGGGGAAGTTACTTTGCACTTCTAAGACGTGGTTTCCTAAAGTGTGATTAATAGTGGTGCCTAACTTGTCAGGCTGTTGTGAGAATCAAAAGAAAAAACTAAATGTAAAGTGCTTAATGTATTGCTGGCACATAGAAACTACTCGAGAAACATTGGCAATTAAAGTGTTATACTGAGGCGAGTTCACTTCCCTCAAGTCAAGTTTCACTCACTGATTTCACTCACTGACCTCTAAACTTCTCTGAAGCCTACACTGTGGTTGAAACAGAAACTGACCACAGGAGTCAAGGCCAGAGCTCTGCCAGAGAAGCCAGGTAGGTAGAAACTCAATTTTGATGCTACTGAGTATCTAGTCAAGCTGAGACAAAGAGAGGATGAGACCATGAAGTAAGGAAGCAAAGGGGAAAAGAATGTGGGAGAGGGAAAGAGAAATGGGATGACCTGGCTGGATATAGATGCAGATGAAGGGTAGATAGAAAGAGAGAAGAATGAGATAGGTGTGAGAGAGTGGGAGAGGGATGGGAGAGGGAGAAGAGGGAAAGAAGAAAGAAGAGGAGGAAGAGGAGGAGGAGAAGGGAGAGGAAGAGGAGAAGGAGAGTATGATGGGAGAAGGAATCCAGAGGAATGAAAGATCCAAGAGACAAGGCAACATATGTTTTTTTTTTTTTGAGATGGAGTTTTGCTCTTGTTACCCAGGATGGAGTGCAATGGTGCGATCTCAGCTCACCCCAACCTCCACCTCCTGGGTTCAAGCAATTCTCCTGCCTCAACCTCCCGAGTAGCTGGGACTACAGGGGCGCACCACCATGCCCAGCTAATTTTTGTATTTTTAGTAGAGACGGGGTTTCACCTTGTTGACCAGGATGGTCTCGATCTCTTGACCTCGTGATCCACCCGCCTCGGCCTCCCAAAGAGAGGGATTACAGGCGTGAGCCACCGCGCCCAGTAACATACGGTTTTTAAAAAATCTCTGCAGGTGTCGATAAGTGTCTGTTATACGATGTTTACTCTTCAGAGGCGTTTGCTTTGTAAATTTGTGTGTCATGGAGTAGAAAAAGGAAGTTGACAAAATGACAAGTGCTTCCTTTCTTGAAATAAAAGTCGGAGATTCTGAGAAAGCAGCCATTAAAATGAGTGTTTCTCCATCTTTTGGCTCCTCTATGAACTGTGTTCCATTTCACTGGTGTTTATTGTCCTCCTGATATGTCTTAGATTTCCATCTTACTTGAACCATAGATCATGATCATGAAAGGTGAGGCCATGAAATTAAGCTTTTGTTACAAAGTAGAAGAATTTCAGAATTGGAAGACCCCTCTTCATGAAGTAATAATCTCTTCAATGACATGTTCGGCAGATGATCATCCAGGTGCAGTATGGATATCACTACTGCAGAGTTCACAAAAATCAGACCATCTTTTTTTTTTTTTTTTTGAGACGGAGTTTCGCTCTTGTTACCCAGGCTGGAGTGCGATGGCGCGATCTCAGCTCACCGCAACCTCCGCCTCCTGAGTTCAGGCAATTCTCCTGCCTCAGCCTCCTGAGTAGCTGGGATTACAGGCATGCACCACCGTGCCCAGCTAAGTTTTTGTAATTTCAGTAGAGATGGGGTTTCACCATGTTGACCAGGATGGTTTCGATCACATGACCTCGTGATTCACCTGCCTCGGCCTCCCAAAGTGCTGGGACAAACCATCTTTACTGGGTAACTCTAACAGCTCTATAATTTTCAGTTGCACCAAAGTTTGCCTTTTGTTAACTTTCACACATTGGGCTTAATGTCACCAGCCCAAGGAACTGCAAAGTGAGTTTCCATTTCTTCCAGAAAGACTTTTAAATAGTGGCTAGACCTTTAAATTGTTCTTCCTTTTGATAATTTAAGGCCTTTCCTCATTCCGTAGGACCTCTTCCAGACAGGCTGTAATTGTAAATGTTCTTCTTCAGTCCAAGTGCTCAAAACAATATAACATGAAACCTTATAGCTGGACAATTCCTGGAAACAAGGCAGAGTAAGATAATAGAGACAGCCTACCCATCCCAATGCACACTCCAAAGACTTGTAAATGCTGAGAGAAATGCAATCTCAAGATTTACAACAACACAGCTGAGCTCAAGGGAGCCTTCCTATAACAAAGAGAAGTATTAAATAGTGAGCTGACAGAGAAGCAGCTCATGGTGTTTTGGTACTGGTTTTGCCTAGGTAATGGGGACTAATGTCCATGTAGGGACAGAAGACTTTACCCTGGGATAGTGGGGCACTCTGCAAAAGAGGTCCCCTGCATAAAACTAGGTCCTCTAATAAATGTAAATTTATAACAAAAGAACAAAAAACCTTGCCCACCGGTCCTGGGAAGTGATGAGAAAAATTGCTAGGCTCTGGGTTAATGAAGAAAAAAAAAAAGAGCATATTGGAGAAATGAAAACCCCAGGCTTGTGACATTCACTTGTTTAGAGCCTCAGTATTTTGTTGTTTTCATAGAGTGTGAACCAAAAGCTGAGAAACACAAGAACTGGTCCAGAGCCATTGTCATTCCTAGGGCCTTGGCAAAAGCAATTGAAAAATAGTTCTACAAGGACTTTCTCATAACCTAAAGGATGGTACTTCCACAAAGCAAGACAATAATAAAACATCAACAAATGTCTATGAAGATGAGGGCACAAGAGAAAGCACAAGTTACACTGGGAAAAGAGTCAACAGATACAATAAGAAAATTTACATCCAAATAATTAAGGGCAATAAGGCAATAAGAAAGACATAAGTGTGCTTAAAATGTTTAATGACCAAAAGGAAGGAACAGGAACCATAATGTGAAAGAAGACAGTATGAGAAAAAGAACAAAAAGAGGTTAAAACATCATATTTTCAAGAAGTGAAAAATATTAACAAATCAAAGGACAAGTTAAAAATAAATAGCAGATCAGGGATAGTTGGTGGTAAATTTAGGAAAGTAGAAGATAGCTCTGAAGAAAGTGCTCAAAAATGCATTGAGTAATTATCCTAGTCCATTTTGTGTTGCTATTACAGAATGCTTGAGACTGGCTAATTTATACAGAAAAAAAGTTTATTTAGTTCAAGATTGGCGGGCTGCATCTGAACTTCTGGTGTGTGCTTTGTGCTGTGTCCAGATATGGTGGAGAAATGGAAGGGGAACTGGGCATGTGCAAAAATGGACAAAACAGGACAGGCAACCCTGCCTTATATGAACCTCCTCTTGCAGGAACAAATCTATTTCCACCAGAACTAATCTAGTCTCATCAGAAAGACACAAATTCATCTTAATGACTTTTTAATTCTAAAATCATGTCTTAAAGGTGGTACCTCAAAACACTGCCACATTAGGGACCAAGCCTCCACATGAGTTTTGGTGGCGACAAGCCATATTTGACCTGTAGCAGAGATAAACAGAAGAAAATTATACAGTGAAGCTAAAGAGATATAGAAGATAAGATGGAGAAGCAACCATTAAAACAATGAGAAAATCACGAAACTAATGAAAAATATTGGGGTTTTCGGCCGGGCGTGGTGGCTCAAGCCTGTAATCCCAGCACTTTGGGAGGCCGAGGCAGGTGGATCACGAGGTCAAGAGATCGAGACCATCCTGGTCAACATGGTGAAAACCCATCTCTACTAAAAATACAAAAAATTAGCTGAGCATGGTGGCGCGTGCCTATATTCCCAGCTTCTCCGGAGGCTGAGGCAGAATTGCCTGAACCCAGGAGGCGGAGGTTGCAGTGAGCCGAGATCGTGCCATTGCACTCCAGCCTGGGTAACAAGAGCGAAACTCCATCTCAAAAAAAAAAAAAAAAGAAAGAAAAATATTGGGGTTTTAATTATAAAAAGTACAACTACTCTTGGGTTAATATATGAAGACGTTTCTGTTTGGGGTCATTAGAAACAACATAGCTGTGAACACTCTTTTACATGCCTCCTGACACACATAAACATGCATTTATGTGAGTATTCAGGAGTGGAATTGCTAGGTCAGACTTCAAACAAATAATCTAACCATGCACCTTAGAGAACTAGAAATCAAGAACAAACCAAAGTCAAAATTAGTAGAAGAAAAGAAATAATAACAACCAGAGCAGAAATAAATGAAATTCAGACCAAACACAGTACAAAAAAATCAGTGAAATGAAAAGCCGTTTCTTTTAGAAAGTTAAACAGAATTGGTAAACCTTTAGCTACACTATGAAAAAAAGAGAATACCCAAATAAATAAAATCAGAGGTGTGGAATTACTAGGTCAAATCTAGACTGGATTGCTTATATGATATACATAGTTTCAATTTATGGTGCATGGTAGGTCTCTATCCACTGTGGGTCTACAGAAGTGCTATGAAACTCTTTGGATCCAACTTTAGATTCTCTGACTCTGCTGTATGACCTGAGCCTACTGGGCACATTTCTTCTTTGTTTACTGGTAGAACATACAAGAGTGTATCTACAGTGTTCACAGCTCCTAGGCTTCTATTTTACCCAGCAATGCCTGCTATGCGTTTGATGTTGTCACGTTATGCTGCATGCTGTGTCGACATGCAGAAATATTCTCACACGTCCTCCACCCACAAACATGCTTGCACTCACTATCTAGATAGTTTCTTCAGGGCTGAAACTCTGCTTTTTTTTACTCTCTCCTACTTCCTTCATCTCAAAAATATGTACTGAGTGCGTAAATTCTCCCAGGAACTATTCTAAGTGCCGAAGACAGCAGTGAACAAAACCAAGAAAGTTTCTTGTAAAGTCTTTACCAGGATTAAATAAGAAAATGACCATAAAGCACTTACAATAGCTGCAGACGTAGGATATGTGCTTGAAATTTATTTGTTTAACACGTTTTTTGAGTTTTGTTTTTTTTTTTTTTGAGATGGTCTTGCTCTGTAGCCCAGGCTGGAGAGCAGTGGTGTGATCTCTTCTCACTGCTACCTCCGCCTCCCAGGTTCAAGCAATTCTCCTGCCTCAGCCTCCTGAGTAGCTGGGACTACAGGTGCGCACCACCATGCCCAGCTAATTTTTGTATTTTTAGTAGAGACGGGGTTTCACCTCGTTGACCAGGATGGTCTCGATCTCTTGACCTCGTGATCCACCCGCCTCATCCTCCCAAAGTGCTGGGATTATAGGCGTGAGCCACTGTGCCCGGCCTAATTTTTGTATTTTTAGTAGAGACGGGGTTTTACCCTGTTGGCCAGGCTGATCTCAAACTCTTGACCTCAGGTGATCTACCCAACTCGGCCTCTCAAAGTGCTGTGAATATAGGCATGAGACAGCATGCCCTGCCGAGTATTTATAAGGTTCTAATCAGTGTAGTAGGCACTGGAGACAGAGTATTAAGTAAGACCAGAGGCAAGAGATCAGTATCAGTAAATAAACACGTGCTATAAATGAGCCACTTAATTTCAGGTAGTGATATGGGTGTATGATTCACATACATCAGTGAGAGCAAACAAAAAGTAGTTTGGAGATCAATGGGAAGTTATTTTAGAAACTTAAATCAAGCCAGCCAACTGAACAGTATGGCTAGGAGTAAAAAAAGAATCAAAACGTAATGCTGGTTGTTAAAAGAAACTAAGGCAATCAACATATGGCAATCAGAACCAATCAGAATACAATCTAGAGAGACAGGAGACTTTGATGCCAGACAGCTAATCAGTAGTAAGCAGGTGGCACCCATTATTCCTCTCATTAATAAAAGGAAAAAAATACACTGTCCTCATATTACTTGGGCATCTTATGCCTTAAATAATTTCTGTAGCTATTTTTACTCAAATCATTCGTAATTCTTTGATTCTAGTTCTGTGTTCTGCCCATCCAAGTAACTCTTATGCTCTTCTCCAGCTGTGATGGCCTAGGATTATAGAATACCAAAAAAAAAAAGAAAAAGAAAGAAAAAAGAAACCACACTAGTCATATCACTTAAACACCTCCTCAGAGGAGAAGGTGCAACCTCAGAATGCAGCTATAAGAAATAAAATATGCTGAACCAGGAGTTACAAGATCAAAATTCTAACTGCATCCCTGAATCATTAACTGTGTGTTACTTTGGATTTAATTAGATTTAGTTTCCCCATTTACAAATTAAGAATAGTAATCCCCATCTCTCATAGTTGCTGTGGGGATTAAACAAAGTGGTATATGAGAAAGGTCTTCAGAAACTAAAAATACTTTAAAAGTGTAAGAAATGATTAATCTAAGGGCATAGATCAAAGCCAGTCCCTGGGAAAAGCAGAAAGTACTATGGATTGACTTGGCTCCCACCACGGGCTTTTTTGTTTTAAACAGCTTGATTGAGATATCATTAACATACAGAAATTGTATATATTTAAGGCATAGAATTTGGTATTTTGATATTTGTATACATTGTGTTAAATTAAATTTGACCTAAAGCTGCCTCTGTATGTAGTGAAGTATAACCTAACTTAATATGTGAACAATATGTAAACAAACTGCAACATCACTTGAGAGTATATTCTTATAACAAGTAACCAGCAGGGCGTAGTGGCTCATGCCTGTTCTTCCAGCACTTTGGGAGCCTGAGGTGGGTGGATTACTTGAGGTCAGGAGTTCTAGACCATCTTAGCCAACATGGTGAAACATCATCTCTACTAAAAGAATACAAAAAAAAAAAAAAAATAGGCATGGTAGTACACGCCTGCAGTCCCAGCTGCTTGGGAGGCTGAAGCAGAAGAATTGCTTGAACCAGGGAGGTGGAGGTTGCAGTAAGCTGAGATTGTGCCACGGTACTCCAGCGTAGGTGACAGAGGCTCTGTCTGAAAAAAAAAAAAAAAAAAAAAAAAACCAACCAAACAAGTAACTGAGCCTCAGCCAATCATAGCAGCCAATTAGAGGCTGCAAACTGCTCAAACATGTTGAAATAAGGCAAATTCAGAGCTGTAATCAATCAGGCTATTTACATATGTCATTTCCTTTTTCTTTCTATAAATACTGCCTGTCCATGTTGCTGGATGGAGCTCTCTGAATGGTTCAGGGTGCTGCCCAATTCATGAATCATTTCCTTGCTCAAATAAACTCTACTAAATTTAATATGCTTAAAGTTTTTCTTTTAATAGATTGATGTAAGAAGTGAAATCTGAAGTAGACCTCTAGTAACCCACAGGATCACTGAGTTACCAAGTAAATGTACTTGCTAGCATTCAGTATGCCCATCGATCTTCGTAACAACTGGGATCTGGGTAGGTTTATTTCCAGATTCAAGCTCCATGGAATTGTATTGTGAGCTCTGTGACTTTATTTGAGGATACTTTACTGAACTGGATCCAGGATTGGGTTGTATCTGATAACTAACTGGATTGGTTCCAGTGTGGGACCTTGGGTAAATACTTTTTGAAAATGGGTTCCTTCAAACATAAGAAATCTAACACTACACTTTCTGGGACAATAGCTAATGTTTTGTACAAAAATTCTGAGCCCAGAACCTTTTTGATTGCTCCTGAAAAACTGGTTAACCTTAGTAAGAACAACTTAGAATTATAGTCACCACAGTGTGGAAGTTTTAACCTAGTTAAAAATACTCACTTATGAGGTGCATTAGAAAAGAAAGGATCTAAAATGCTAAAAAAGAAAGGTGATACATTCTTTTTTTTCCTTTTCACCTCCACCTCCCCAAGGGGATACATTCTTTAATTGGCACATAGAAGGATCTAAACATTTAAATCAAAGTCGGTCTCTTTAAAGGTTCCTTACAAAAGGCAAATGAAAAAAATCTTAAAAGTCTTTTTAATAATTATTAGTCAAAAGCTTTAGCCATCTGGGTTGGAAATCTTGTTCTATGGACTGAAAAAACAATTTGAGCTCAGATACTCTTTAATAAATTAGTGGGCTTGGATTATTGTACCTGGCACATGGCTAAAATTTTGGATAAAAGCTCTAAGGTCTTTTTCTGTTTATATGTTTATGTATGTGAATGGAAAAATTTATATGGTTTTCTAAAAATTGAGCACTAATATAAAAATACATTGATACAAAACTAGAATTTGGTCCTCCTGTTAAAACAACACTTTTTTTTTTTGGAGTATTTATGTGCTCTAAATAGGAAATTGTGAAAGGTCTTTCTTTACCCTTTAGGTAATTGGCCCAAAAAACAAATATTCTGTGTTTTACCAAGATAACTTCCTTTGCTCGATGTTGTCTTTTTTAGGTTTTTGATTGCTTAAGAACATTAAGCCTTCTCTACTAAAAGAGCTGAGGTTTTTCTATAAGTATGTAACTTTCTATATTTGTTTTTGAAGTCTTTTAATTATTGCCTTGGTTAAAGAAATGAATTGTTCACAGTGACCTGTAATCCTATTTTAAGCAAATATTTTAACTCTTTGATATTTTTATAAACTTCTAAAATCAAATTCTAAATTAAGTCTTTTTCTGGATCTCAAATTAACTTTTGTAGTTTCAAGATGGACTTTTGGAACTTTTCAAAGAAATACCTCTTCTGATAAAAAGAGAGATGTTAAAATAACTGGACTTATTTGACATATTAAATTGTATGGGAAGCACTGTCAAATAATCAAAGTAATAATTTTTCTTTGAGTTCTATTTGCATCGATATGTTATTAATGTGTTTTAGACACTGTATAAAGTTTACAGAAATCTAACAATCCTGGTAGTGTAATCACCTATTTAGCCTGACTCCATCTTAGCTGCAAACCTGACAAGCTCTCTAGAGCCTCTCCCTCCCTGCCGCAGCCCCTCAGGTGCATTACTGGGTCACCTGCACTCAAAGCTTTGAACCCTTAAGAGTGGTTCCCACTGTTCATAGTACCTGTAACCACTGTAACGCCATCCTGCTTGGCAAGTCTACCTGCTATTGTGAATACCTTCCTCGGTGATGGATTGTTTGGAAAGTTCCCCGTTACCCACCTTAGTGATTGTATGGAAATAACCTTAGCAACCAACAATTCTGGAAACCTCCTGCCCCCTGATTACCAGCCTTCTCCTACTAACTTGCTTCTTCTGCTTCTCTAAAATTCTCCTTCAGCTAGGCTGCCCCCTCCCTCCCCTACCTAAATCAAAGTGTAAAGGGAAATCAAACCCCTTCCTTGGGGCTGAGAGATTTTGAGCATTAGCTGACTCTCAGTCGCCAGCTGAATAAAGGACTCATAATTTGAGACTGAGAGAGTGGCGTTTCCTTCTAACTCACTCGGTTATTACAGTATAACTCTAACAATCATAATTCTAGTTACTGTATTAAAATGTTTTATGCAACAGAAATAACCAAAACACTTAGTCAATTGCATCATTACTATAGTGAACTGTCATCATATATTTAACCATAGCCATTTCAAGTCTTGTTATTTAAAGGGTGGTTAATTATTTACTCTGATACTTTCCTGAGTAACCGTAAGCCTAAAGTGTTTCATCTTCATGGAGATTCATGAAAAAGACTCTAACAAGTACAGGTTTCTGATAACTTTAAGATTGCACCATTGGACGGTGCAAGAATTCCCAGAACTTTAGTGGAGTAAGTTACTGGTTCACAAAACTGCTAACCCAACAAGAAGTAGAACAAGAATTAATACCAAGGAAATGACCTGGCAGATTTTCCTGCTAAGTCAGCCAGTACTGAAATTATTAAGATATGCAATTTGAATGAACTAAGATTGAGTTAAGTCAAATTACCTGTGATAACTTATTTAACAAACAGTGCTATGCACCTGAATTGGAGAAAGAGAAGAGACATTTAAGAGGATGTAAATCCAATGGTAAGCATAGATTCATGGAGAGCCTGGATGAATCTTCCTGCTTCTTCCTAAGTCCTTAAAGTTTCCATTGTCAAAAGCTCTGCACTCTACGACTTATCATGGAAGAGATAAAAGTATCCAAATTGTGAAGAAATATTGGTGGAATGACTCTTCTAAAAGTGATAAAATGATTTATACCCACTGTTTGGCTTGTCAAATCCATAATTCTGATAAGACAATCAAAACTTTAGGTGGTGTATTTCCACTGTTTGAGGGATCACTTGACCATTCACAGACAGACTGAATTTCAATTTCTACCCTCAATGAGATATCGGAATGTTCTTGTAATACTTTGTATGTTTTTTTATTGTATAAAGGTTTCCTATGTAGAAAAGCTGATGCTATGATGATAATCAATAAGTTATTAGAGGCTGGGCATGGTGGCTCATACCTGTAATCCCGGCGCTTTGGGAGGCAGAAGCAGGAAGATTACTTGAGGACAGGAGTTCAAGATCAGCCCATTTCTGAATGTCACTTTCTTTTTCTGTTTATAAATACTGCCTGCCCACATTGCTGGTGGAGCTCAAATAAACTGTGCCAAATTTAATTTTTCTAAGTATTTTTTTGTTTTTTGTTTTGAGATGAAGTTTCGCTCTTGTTACCCAGGCTGGAGTGCAATGGCGTGATCTCGGCTCACCGCAACCTCTGCCTCCTGGGTTCAGGCAATTCTCCTGCCTCAGCCTCCTGAGTAGCTGGGATTACAGGCACGTGCCACCATGCCCAGCTAATTTTTTTGTATTTTTAGTAGAGACGGGGTTTCACCACGTTGACCAGGATGATCTTGATCTCTTGACCTCGTGATCCACCCGCCTCGGCCTCCCAAAGTACTTTTTTTTAACAATTGTGAAATGATCACAGTTAAGCTAGTTAACATACTCATTACCTTTACATAGTTACTGTTTTGTGCACATGTGTGCATGCATGTGTTTGTGCATGGTGAGAAGATTTAAGATCTGTCTTCTTAGCAAATTATAAGTATACAATACAGTATTATTAACTATCTTCACCATACTATGCATTTGATCTCCAGAACTCATTTGTCCTGTATAACGGAAACCCTTTGGCCAAAATTAACGCATTTGCCCCTCCCCTCCAACTCTTGGAAACCACTATCCCAGTCTGTTTCCATAAAGTTTTACTATTTTAGAGTCCACATATAAGTGAGATCATGTAGTACCCACCATGGGTTTATTTTGAGGCCTTGAATAAATCACCATCTCTCTGTGCTAGGGTATTCTGAGTTAGTCTCGTTATAAAAGATGATTTTTTTCAGTAATATATTGCAAAACATTTCATAATTCAATGGTTCTTTTCCCAGAAAAAAAACCTGGGAAATATGCAATAGTCAGAAAGTGTCTGACTCAACTGATCTTTGGAAAAACCATCAGTATAACTCCAGATAGCCCTAACTTCTGAAGGTAATACTGCCTGGCCTCTGTCCAAAACCACATGCACGAAAACCAGCTTCTTGTCTTTAAGTGTGCAAGAATGTCAGCACTTAAAATGTTTAAGATGTACATAAACTAAACAGAACAGCTCAAGTTTTTAAAGGGAGCTTGGAAATTTGAAGAATGCAAAGTTAAAAATGTTGCCCCATGATTCATATAATTATTTTTCTTTTTACTTCCATCCTCATAGCTTCTCTCCTATCCATCACTTCCGCAATTGTGTAACCAAATTTAATCACTTAACACCGTACTGGTTACAAGAACATGTTACTATGTTATTTTAAGCTGTTTTGGGCGAATTACACATAATTAGATAGGCTGGGTTAGGGCTGTCTACAAGATCCCAGCCTAGAATGTGGTGCAGAAGCCTGTTTTCTCCAGGACTCTTGCTGCAACAGGATGTGGGAGAAGGGAAACATTAACGTTAGCAGAATGGGAGGACCCAGATTATGGAGACACGATCCTTGCATTCCAGCACCTCTCCAGCTGATTTAGAAGAGGACACAGAGGGAGACAGACATATGGCCATTTCTAGAAAGATAAGCTCTGCTACATGCTGAGAGGACAGGTTCTTAAAGCCAGTTCGTGTACAAGCATTAGAGGTGGTAACTATCCTGCTTCTCCTGCCTAGGGTCACATAGCCTGGCAGATCTGGAAGGGCTTCCCTGAGAAAGTGACCTGGGAACTGATATCTGAGTGGAAATAACTAGGCATTGGGAGGGGGTGAGGTCAGGAGAGGGCCAAGAACTTTCGTGTAGGGGGAACATGTGTGGAGACCTTAGGCAGGAAGAGGTTTTGCATAGTGGAGGAACTGAAATCACAGCCAGGCTGAAGTACAGAGCAAAGGATGCTGGGGTGTGAGGTGATGTCAAAAGGTAGACATCAAGGCTAGAGGCTGCATAATCTTGCCGGCTGTGCTAATGATTTTCTACCCCAAGAATGCTACTTCAGGAGATCAGGCAAGAGTTTAGATGGTGGTGACAGTGGAAATGTAGAGAAAGGAAAAGAAGTGAAATAGAGATTAGTTAGTGATAGATTGGATAAAAAGAGTGAGGGAGAGGGAGGCGTCAGGCTGCTGCCCAGGTTCTGAATTGCCAAAGAGGGGCCATTTTCCTCAAGTTGATCTAAGGTTTGGAACCACGATTTTTGGTCACTTTTTATTTTGTATATGAGAAATGGGGAGAAATGGGGAGCTGTCCAGGTACACACTGTCATCTTATACCTGTTCTTTAAAAAAGGAGGCACATACTTGGGGAGTGAATGAGTGAGGAGCCAGAGGAGAAGGTGAGTGGGCAGAGGCCAGGGAGGAGAAGAGGACGAAGGGAGTCTGGAGACGCACCCGCAAAAAGGAGTCAGGGAAGACACAGCAGAGGCCGGGGAGGGGAGAGCAAGGACCATGACAAGGAGAAAGAGAGGCTGGGGAACACTGGGGTGGAGGAATCCTGGGATATGACAGGGGTAAAGAATCGTAGCCAACCTAGTCCAATCCTCTCAATGTGCAACTGAGGAAATTAATTTTTATGCTTTTACTTTATTGTAAATGTGACATTTACACTTGAGAAAATTTGGAAAACATACAGGTGTAAAGCAAATTAAAATCAGTCATCATCATTCCACCTAGAGACAGCTACTGGTAATGCAAGGACTTTACTCTCTTTTTCCCTTTGCAATTTTACCATGGTTCGAATTGTAACAGAGATACCATCTTATGTCCTGCCTCTAAAACTTAAATAAAGGTTGGAAAGCGTCCCACACGGTGACCCAAAGTCTCAATTGAAACGGATTGAGACCCGCGGGTTGTGAAACCTACTGAAGTGAGCGGCTGCGCCAGGACTCCTGGGACCCCGACCTCTTTGCAGCTCTCACCGCTAACCGCGAGGGCGCCCTTCAGCAGAAGCAGCCCACCGCAGACCCGCCGAGGGAGGAAGGCTGCCGGCGTCGGGGCTTGGGAACTGGCCGCCACCCAGGCCGAAAAGCACGTGGGCTGAGCGGGAGCGGAGAAGAGTGCGCAGGTCAGAGCGAGGCGCGCGGCGCGGTTCCGCGAGGTCCCCACGCCCGGCGACATGGGGTGCCTGCTGTTTCTGCAGCTCTGGGCGCTCCTCCAGGCTTGGGGGAGCGCTGAAGGTGAGTGGAAAGGGGGTGCCTGCCACATGCTGAGGGGACAGGTGAGCTCGTTCGCGGGAAGGTGGAGAGAGGGAGCCGGGCAGGGACCGAGGGCGACGCCCGATGGGGCGGATGAGACCCGGGACGCAGCGGCGCGATCCAGCCAGAACACTCGCTGCTCCCTGGCTCCGGGAGAGGCAGCGCGGCTCAGAGCTCGCGGGCGTCAGCCCCTCCTGAAGCTCGTCTCCCTGTTGCTTCTTCCTTCCTTCCTTCTCTTTATGCTGGCTGCTTTCCCGGCCACTTGCTACGCGCCTTGGGTCTTCATTCTCTCCCAGTCCCGCAAAGGCTTTTCCCCCTCCGCTGCCTCCAGATCTCCTCGTTCGCCAACAGCAGCTGGACGCGCACCGACGGGTTGGCGTGGCTGGGGGAGCTTCAGACACACAGCTGGCGGAACGGCTCGGACACCATCCGCTCCCTGAAGCCCTGGTCCCGGGGCACGTTCAGCGACCGGGAGTGGAAGACGCTGCAACAGTTATTTCGCGTCTATCGAGACAGCTTCACCACGGACGTGAAGGAATTCGCCAAAATGCTGCACTTAGCCTGTGAGCTGAGGGATAGGATCCTGGGCCGGTACCCAAGGGGAGAGAATGGCCACAGCAGCTCAACTGGGAGACTGTGGCTCCACCTGATGAGACCCTCTGCTCTGTCCACCCTCTTCTGATTTCCCTTCTACCGGGGGATATCCCAGCCTCTGACTCTTCAAAGTGTCCCTCGTTCCTGCCTACTCCAGGTCACCTATTCTCCTTCCCTTGAAGTCTGGGTCCCCGTTATAACCCGCACATCCATTTATTCTCTTTCATCTCTCCCAGTTTTTAAATCCTACTTTAATCTCTCTCCATTCCTCTCCACAGATCCCATGGAGGTCCAGGTGTCTGCTGGCTGCGAGGTGGACCCTGGGAACGCCTCGAATAACTTCTTCCATGTAGCATTTCAAGGAAGACATATCCTGAGTTTCCAAGGATCTTCTTGGGAGGCAGCCCAGGAGGCCCCAGATGTGGCAAACTCGGTCATCCGAGTGCTCAACCAGCACCAAGGGACGAAGGAAACAGTGCACTGGCTCCTTAATGACATCTGCCCCCAATATGTCAGTGGCCTCCTTGAGTCAGGGAAGGCAGAACTGGAGAAGCAAGGTCAGCCTGCCTTCCTCACCCCTGCACTCCACTTCGGGGCTCCAAACGGGACTTCTCCATTCCAGGGTTCTCATCCCTTTGAGCATTCAAAGGAGAGGAAGTCCCAGGAGGAGCTGGATGGAAGAGGGTATTTATTCATTTCACAGACATCAACTGAGCACCTCTTGTGTTCCATGAATTCAATTAATAAACAACTGGGGTTGAAAAGGGTCAGGCAGGTAGGATCCCTACTTGGTGGGGGGACATTAATTAATGCAATGTTTGAAATAAGCTACGTATGTTGCTGCAGGACAAAGGTTGTTATGAGAGAACAGACAAGGGGCATTTATAGGGGGCTGGGACAAGAGAAGGAGAAAGAGTATCAGGGCAGATTCCATGAAGAAGGTGGCACAAATGGGTTGAAAGTTGTGAGAGGCTTCATTTCCAAAGTGAACATGTGGGGAGCATGAGCCTGGTATGAGGCCTGGGGCCTCTAATGCAGAGTTTTCACTTTAAGATCCCCTCATTCCCTTGTTGGATACAGTGAAGCCCAAGGCCTGGCTGTCCCGTGGTCCCAGTCCTGGCCCTGGCCATCTGCTGCTGGTGTGCCATGTCTCAGGATTCTACCCAAAGCCTGTGTTGGTGAGGTGGATGCGGGGTGAGCAGGAGCAGCCGGGCACTCAGCAAGGGGACATCCTGCCCAATGCTGATGAGACATGGTATCTCCAAGCAACCCTGGAGGTGGCCGCTGGGGAGGCGGCTGGCCTGGCCTGTCAGGTGAAGCACAGCAGTCTAGAGGGCCAGGACATCGTCCTCTACTGGGGTGAGAAAGAGCTGGGGCCCAGGCTGGAGATGCCAGGAGGTGGTCCTCAGGCATAGAGGGAGGCACTGGGGAAGGCAGTGGCTTGATACACCCAGGATAGAGGAGTTTCAGAGACGAGGCCCCCAGTAGAAGGGATAGAGGGGTTTCAGATACAGGAAGGAGGGAAATAAAGACCCCAAAAGTCAAAAAGGATCAAGACAAGGTGTTCTGTCTCTCCTCTGTCTCAAAGACACAATAAGAAACAAGACTACAAAACTCAAGGATCTAGAGGTAGGCAGCAAAGAATTCCAGGAAGATTCATTCCTTGGCAAAAGGGAGCCAGGCCTTTGGGAAGGCAGGTTAGCAAAAATGGCTTGTTTGGTTGAGTTCTCCCTGTGTAGGGGCCAAAGAATCTGCATATACTATCTCATCTCATCATGCACAATTCTCTTTGGAGCAAGTACTGCTCTTCTCATTCAGTAGATGAGGAAATGGAGGCTGAGATAGGTTAACTGCCGAAGCCACATAGAAAGTGGACGGGCTGGATTTAGACTCAGGTCTGCCTTGCTGCAAAGCTGTTGCCCTTCCCGTCTATGCTACACTAGCAAATGCTGGAGTGGGCTGAATTTGGGATGCCCAGGTTCTGAAAACAAGATGGGGAGTCTCCATTTATGAGGAATGGAAATGGGTGTTTTAAGTGGAGGAGGAAATAAGAAGTACCTGGTGTGCTCACACGTGCCTAGACCAGGGGACTGGATGCAGAGAGGGAGGGCTCCTGTGCTAAGAGACGGCCTTTTTTCCTCCAAAGCAGGTGGGAGCCATGTCTCCGTGGGCTTCGTTGTCTTGGCCATCCTGGCGTGCCTGCTGTTCCTTCTTGCGCTCGTCGTTGGCGTTACCTTCTGGTTTAAGAGGCTGCCGTAAGTCTCCCCTTTACCTTTCGTCGACCTCTCTCCCCTTCATTCGTGGGTCCCCTTTTCCTTAACGGTCTTTCCTTTTCTATTCTCTCACAGTTCCTATCAGGGCATCCTGTGACTCGCCTTGCCACATCTGTGTCTCTGAAACCCAGGACCTCTGGACCTCAGGTTCCCAGGGCTTCCGTCCTGGTTTGCTCAGGAATTGAAGATGGAAGGAGAGATACCTTGAAAAAGCAGAGAACAGTCATAAGGCAGCTCTCATCACATCCTTTTAACATTTATCTAAAAGAATTTAAATTCTTTTTTTGAGACGGAGTTTCACTGTTGTTACCCAGACTGGAGTGCAATGGCATGATCTCGGCTCACCGCAATCTCCGCCTTCTGGGTTCAAGCAATTCTCCTGTCTCAGCCTCCCAAGTAGCTGGGACTACAGGCATGCACCACCATGCCCAGGTAATTTTTGTATTTTTAGTAGAGACAGGGTTTCACCTTGTTGACTAGGATGATCTCGATCTTTTGACCTCGTGATCCACCCGCCTCGGCCTCCCAAAGTGCTGGGATTATATGCGTGAGCCACCGCGCCTGGCCTAACAATTTAAATTCTTTAAAAAAAAAAAAAATTACACTACAAGTTTATAAGCCAAGTGGCTCTATAAAATCAGAAGTGTAGACACATGCAAACTCGTATCTGAAGACCTACCAGGGACAAGCGGGTGAGGGCTGGGGTGTGAGCGTGTGTGATGGGATTCTGCGATGAACTGGAATGCACATGTCCTATCCAAAGGAATCAGCTCTCACTGCTTGTTGTTAAGTATAAAGTCAGGACCTGGCTTGGCTTTAGCCATTTTTCAAGAAAACTGGAAATCTGGATTTTCATGCGAATATGCCTGATTTTAAAAGGTTGACTCAAATTTTTTCAAAATACTATGTGGGACACCACAAATAGGTACCTGCTGACTGACGACAAGCCCAGGAGTTTGTGTCTTTTTTATAAAAAGTTTGCCCTGGATGTCATATTGGCAGTTTGAGGACACAGTTTCTATTGTAAATTGGAATTTATGACTGAAGGACATTTTCCTTTTAAAAGAAAATTAGGTTGTAAGAAACAGAGGGGTCTCAGATTTTTACTTGGTGTAATTAATAAATGAAGAGAAATCGTCATGTATGTGTATTACATTGAAAAAAGCTACTCTAAGTAGGGATATTTCTCTCAAATGGTCATCATTTTCTTCCTTGAAAGAAGACTATCATGAAGGTATGCCTTCCTTCCCAAAATAATAGCAGCAACAGCAATCTCCTTTACTTACAGCTATTCTTTTTCTGAGACAGAGTCTCGCTCTGTCACCCATGCTGGAGTGCAGTGGCGCGATCTTGGCTCACCACAGCCTCCACCTCCCAGGTTCAAGCAATTCTCCTGCCTCAGCCTCCTGAGTAGCTGGGATTACAGGTGCCTGCCACTACGCCCAGCTGTGTGTGTGTGTGTGTGTGTGTGTGTGTGTGTGTTTTTGGTATTTTTAGCAGAGACAAGGTTTCACCCTGTTGGTCAGGCTGGTCTTGAACTCCTGATCTGTGATCCACCCCACTGGGCCTCCCAAAGTGCTGGGATTACAGGCGTGAGCCACCGTGCCTGGCCAGTTACTTATAGCTCTTCAAAGAGACAATGGAGGGAAAGGGCCAAGACCACTTGGACAAGCATGGTGATAGTGGCCCAGCTATGCTCTGTTCTTATCTTAGAAAGGACAGAGCAGGAAACTTACAGGAACAGCAGATCTTTCTGATGCCAAAGAGATAAGACGGCCAAAATCATGTTTGCCTAGCTGGGAGGTAATCTCCTGGCAGAAAGGGTCCCTGAACATCCAGGAAAAAAAAGTGAGACTTAATTGTTGGAGAGTGTTAGCTTGAGAAAAGTAACATTTCACACTCTCTATACTAGACTCGCACGTATGAATTTAGGGTGAAGATTCTGCTAGCTTCAGCTGGACATGTCACTCATGCCTATAATCCAAGTGCTTTGGGAGGCTGAGGTAGGGGCATGGCTTAAGGCCAGGTGTTTGAAATCAGCCTGGGCAACATAGTGAGATCCTGTCCTACAAAAAATTAAAAAATTAGCCAGACGTCGTGGTGAGCGCCTGTAGTCCTAGCTACTCTGCTGTGTCTGGAAGCTGAGGTGGGAGGATCCCTTGAGCCCATGAATTCCATGATTGCAACTGCACTCTAGGTGTGACAGAGGGAGACCCCCATCCCCGTCTCAAAAAAAAAGTTTTTTCTACTAGCTTCTAAATCTATGGTTCCCAAATTGTAGTAACCTGACCAGACCAGCAGCCTCAGCAGGACCCGGGAACTTGTTAAAAATGCAAATTGTTATGGGGCCTCATCCTATACCCACTGAATGAGAAATTCTTGTTGGGGGAATCAGCTCAATAGTCAAGCCCCCTGGTGATTCTGATGCTTTGCTAAAGTTAGAGAACCGCGGTTCTTAGACATCACACAACGTTATGCAACAACTTTCTTAAAATGTTAAGTGAAAAAGGAGATTGGTCTGGCCTTAGTCAGGGAGGGCGTTCTGGAGGGAGGGGAATGTGAAGCAGGGCTTTGAAAAACAAAAGGCAGTGAGGTAAACCAGCAAGTGCACTGGACAAGGGGACTGGAGTTCTAGCCTCTGAACCGGTTTCCTCCTGTGCCAAAGGAGGACAATAATATCTGTCTTATCTCCTAGGCTTGTGGAGTCAAGTGTGTAATATGTGTGGCAAGCTGCAATGCCTTAAACGACGTGGAGCCTATTGCTGTGTTTGGTACCACATTGCCCTTGGGTGGTGCTCTTTAGCTTAGCTTCTCCGAGCAGTGTTAAGCTTGTGAACCAACCCCACTGGCCTTCCTCCTTCTGAGAGCATGCGTGTTAAAGTCTCTACTGACGTCCTTTTGGAAATGCCCTGCATGAATTTTTGGGAGCTCTCACTCATCTTTAAACCATTTTAATTTATTTAGAAAATAAAGGCTTCTCTCACCAGGAAATTTTTTCTTCCTGCAAATACTCAGTTCCAAATATCTCAGAAAATCCTGAGAATTCATTTTAGAACCTGCTACTACTCTTTATGAATATCATGTTTCTTATTGAGTGTTGTGCTGTGTCAATTTATTACCAGTCTGCTCCAAATTCATCCTTCATAATAGGCTCGGTGATAATGACCAGAGTTCCTTTAAAGTCAGCCCAATGACTTTCTCCTTTCAAGTCAGCACATTGTTAGGCTTTTTCAGGAAAGGGCCCTGGAGGGACACAGCTGGAGGAAGGGGCTCTCCTGCAGCTTCCAGCTTCTGCAGGGTGGGTCAGTGAAGGAGGTGCGAAGACATCCAGTGTGGTGCTGCCTGTGGTCCCTGCCCCTCCCAGCACCCGATCCTATCTGCAGACCCTCACATCACCTGTGCTTCATCTACCCACTGCCTGGAAGTGTCCACTGAGCAGTACTTCCTCTGCAAGCCCCTGCCTCAAGCCAGGAGGGTTTCTTCCAGCTTGTCTAGCTACTTCAGGCCGTCTTTGGCCTGAGTAAACCTGTAAATGTCTCTGCTACCCAAGGTATGGGACTGAACCATACCTTCTCCAATAAGCTCTGTGTCCCAGCCTTGGGGAGGAGCCACCCTTCTGAGATGTTCTTTCTTGGATATTCTCCTTCTACCCTAGGGCTTTTTGTTGAGTTTTCTTAGCTATTATAATTGTTTTTTAAAAATTATGTTTAATAATTCTGTTAAACTTCCTGTGTTTAACTCATGGTAGTGTTTCTGTTTTCTGATTGACTCAGGAGGATTCATGTGTCTTCTCAGCTATACGCAGAACTCTGTGAACTTTCCAAAGCTACTACGTGAATTTGCTTTGGCTTGTGAGTCTATGGCATAGAGTTGGTCCACTCGGCTTTGTGGCGTAGCTCCTTCTTTACAAGCTTAGAATGGATGTTCTTCTTTGCCAAAACCATCCTCGGAAGTGCCTGCTCCACTCTTTTTTGTTTTTCAACTTTTTTTTTTTTTTTTGAGACAGAGTCTCACTCTATCACCCAGGCTGCAGTGCAGTGGCATAGTCTCAGTTCATTGCAACCTCCACCTCCTGGGTTCAAATGGTTCTCTTATCTCAGCCTCCTGAGTAGCTGGGATTATGGGTACATGCCACCATTCCCAGCTAATTTTTGTATTTTTAGTAGAGACGGGGTTCACAATGTTGGCCAGGCTGGTCTCGAACTACTGACCTTGTGATCCACCTACCTCGGCCTCCCATAGTGCTGGGATTACACGAGTGAGCCACTGTGCCCGGCATCAACATTTTTTATTGTACATGTTTAGGTTTGTTACAAAGGTCTATTGCGTGATGCTGAGGTTTGGAGCACAAATGAATCTGTCTCTCAGATAGTGAGCATCGTACCCAGTAGGTAGTTTTTCAGCCCTTGTCCCCCTTCCTCTCTCCCACTCTTGTAGTCCACAGTGTCTATTCTTTATGTCCTCTATTCTTTATGTTCTCACCTTTATGTCCATGTGTACTCAATGTTTAGCTCCCACTTATAAGTTAGAACGTGTGGTATTTTATTTTTTGTTCCTGCCTTAGTTCGCTTAGGATAATGGCGTCCAGCTGCATCCATGTTGCTGCAAATGACAATTTCAGTCCTTTTAATGGTTGCATAGTATTCCATGGTATATATGTACCACATTGTCTTTATCCAGTCGGGAGTCCATGCTGCCGTACTCTTTGTGTATCCTCTCCTCTCGTTGCCTGGAGTCTCTGTTGCTTAGGGCGACTGTAATTGAGAGGCTGTGCTTAATAACTAAGCCAGGATAATAGGTGTAAACTGGGACTGGCTCAGACAAACTTTGCTCATTTATTCTTTTCCATTCATGCTGTACAGTTGCTTATACTGGCTCTTGTTCCTTTTTGGCCTGGACCCTATTCTCAGGCCACATATATCTTCACAGTTCCCACTCCTGTGATGTGACTCGAAAAGTGCCTCTAGGTGGAAAGGCAGGGAACAATGAAAGGCTCACCCGGATTATTTCCCCATATTCAGTATCACAACAGTCACTTGCTGCTTTTCTCAATGTCTGAAACACTTGTTTAATACAGTTTGATGATTTTCCACAGGTTTCTTGTTGAAAAAGTTACATGTCAGTTAGTCTTTAATGACTAAGAAAAAAGTCCCATTCATTACTTTAAAATTGTGTGTTTAAAAAAATCTCAGCTTGCATTGTAAACCCACTGTGGAAACTTTATTTGTGAATTCGGTGTCAAGCACTGTGAAGTCCCGCAGTCCCCAAGGAGATGAGGGAATTGACTGATGCCTTAAATGTTTGGTGAATGATGATGACACTAAGGGTGCTTCTGTGTGTTTCTTTTTCTAGCTTTACTTGTTACTCAGAATAATAAGATTTCCTATATCCAACCAGATTGGTGGTGCTCATATTTCTTACCCTAACGTTCACTCTTAGAACATTGGGAAAACATTTATCATGCTCTTGGTTTGCTTGGCAGAAACGAAAACAAAACTGGAGACATCATTTGTGAAAGATACATTTTGGTGGTTAGAGAGCTGAGGGTAGTGGTAAAAGCAAAAGGACATGAAGGAGAACAGTTGAAGAACTTGGTCGTGCTGATACGCGTTCTATATGGAGAAATATGTAAAGGGCTGTTCAGTGAAAACTGAAAGTCAGAAAACTTCTACCAAACACCTGTTCTGCAGAGCTGAACATAATCCAGTCTGCAAGGGGAAGAAAATCAAAAGGCAAATAAGAAAAAGCAAAGGATACTTTAGAACAAAGAAGCTGCTATTGGAATCCCCCCAAAAAATGTATTTTTAAAGTATTTAATTCAATGTATTTTGAAAAAAATTCAATTTTCTCTCTGTAGTTTATCTGAAGCGCTGGATACTTTAAGGATGTGATGAATTCGTTGATTCTAGACTGGGTTACTGGAAGCTTTTACGTGCCCTTTTACCTTTCTTTCTTCTTGTGAGAAAAAAGTAAATATACTTTGGCTTCCCCCAGTGGGGAAGGTGGCAAGTGAGCACTTCTGTGCTCAATATTTGTATTTCTCATGTGATTTCTAGATAAGTGGAGTTTGGAGGCAGCCCATTAACCGAATGGGCCTTAGGAATTTATGATTTTCATTTTATTTGTTTAGATTTTCTTTCCCTTCTCTCTCTTTTTTTTTGGAGATAGGGTCTTGCTCTGACACTCAGGCTAGGGTATAGTGGCACAATCATAGCTCACTGCAGCCTCCAACTCCCGGGCTCGAGGGATCCTTCTGCTTCAGCCTCCTAAATTGCTGGGATTACAGGAGCATGCCACCATTCCTGGCTGTTATTTTTATGTTTTAGAGATGGGGGTCTCACTATATTGCCCAGGCTGGTCTCGATTTTCTGGCTGCGAGCAGTCCTCCTGCCTCAGCTTCCTGAAGAGCTGGAAGTACATGCATTAGCTACCATGCCAGGCCTGGTTTGGCTTTCTTGGGGCATTTTTATTTAGTTTTTAATACATCTCCTTTAGAAAAATCCTAAAGTTATGTAACTGGATAATATTTTGACATTTTAACATATGCATTTATTTCTTTTCTTATATATTTCTCTTTTCTCCTTTTTGCCCATGCAAGATATTTACACATTTCTCTTTGCCTCAGAAGAAGAATGTGGCAAGACAGAAAACAAATAGTTTCCCAGTCATTCTGTGTTATTTCCAGCAGCACTACCAGGGAGGGAACAAGAGCCCGGAAAGAATCACTCTCAGGTTCTCCCGGACAACAGGTCATGGGCAGCTGTTAGCGAAACACACATACTTACAATTGTGTCACAGAAACATCAGAAAGGATACTGCATCTTAAAGGGCCGTGCAGAAAGTGATATGTTTGTTTCAGGGTTAACAAATGAGTGTGACGTGAATGTAAGAGTTAGGATTCTGGGGATTGGGGGCAGAAATCAGGAAAAACTAAAGTTACATGTTTTGTACCATTGGAGGAAGGATGCTCAGAGTTAGAAATTAAAGGAAAATAAAGAGAGCAATCTATATATCCAACATATTGTCTGAGAGTCACATATACTACCTATGGGATTTGGGTGGGATTACCAAGAATTATTTTACGGAACCTGTCTATTGCGTGGATAGATCATAACCTTTAGCACTGGAGCCAATGCATTTTGAGACAGTTGTTGTGACTGTATAAAAACACTTATTTGAAGTTTGGAGATGGACTTAGAATTGAATACTGATTCCTGAAACTTCTGTGGACTATAGTAAACACAGCTTGCAAGAGGACTATAGAATGATCTAGAGCCCATAGTGGACATACAGTGGTTGGGAGATAAAAGACGAAAAACAAACCAGGGTAAAACCCGTCTTGTTAGAACTTTCTGGGAAGATTAAATTCCGTTAGCTTCAGAAAAATAACTAGAAATGGAGGAAAGTGGAAAGTTGCATAAATGGCCCGTATCTCAGACTCTACATTTCAACAATAGTAGCAATAGTAACATAGCTATCACAGCAACATCAGCTTCTTGGTAAGAGATGGGCACTGGCCTGGAGAAATTTCCACTAAGAAATGTGACTCTGGCTCACAGGGAACAGTTTTGGGTAGGTGTAAAATTGTATTTGCATTACAGACTTTCAACGAACTGAAGCTCATAAAAGAGAAACAGAAGTGAAGCTGGTTTCACTTCAGAAGTGACACAGTTAATGTGATGTTGGTGGTATAATCCTAGACCAGGGAAGCCAGTTCAAAAATGTGACAGTTGAAATAGCCTACTGACTTTGCAGCCTTTGGGGAGCCAAGCAAGAGCAGCCTTCTATTGGGCCTGAGAGCTGGCTGCTAAGGAAAGGGACCATCATGTCACCCACACATAGAAAAAGAATAGATATATTTAGCTCTTTTCACCGATGAGGTCACCATATACCTGGAAAACCCAAGCAACCTTATTCGGAAAAACAAATACTAAAATTTATAAGGGGATTTCAACAGGTAAAAAAAGATGAATATATGAAAATCAAAGTTATTTTTCCTGTTAATAACCAAGTAGAAATGTAAATGGGAACTAATTAGTCCATTAAAAAAAGACAAAAATTTTAAACACTTAGAAATACATTTCACAAGAATCTTGTGGACCCCTATGAAGAAAAGTAGAGTCCTCTGAAGGACAATAAACATGTTCTGAATTTATAAAAAGCCATGCTATAGTCTTAGTTTAGAACATTTTGTATAGTTAAATATTAATTATGCCTTCAAATTTGTAAATTAAATAAAATTCTAAGTCCTATTAAAATGACCCCAGCATATGAAAAAAGAGCAGAAATGGGGAATCTGCCATAATAGATCTTAAAACCCATAGCCAGTGTCATCAAAACATCATGGTAATAAAATAGAAGTTGACAAATAGAAGAATAGAGGAACATAATAGAAAGCTAAGAAATAGATCTCAGTATATATGAAAATTAGTGTATGTATGAGATGTTATTTCATATTACTGCAAAGAATAACTAATGGGTGGACCTACTATTCATGTAGAAAAAAAATAACTGGAACTCTCTCTCATAGGATAAATAAACTCCAGATGTATTAAAGACATGGAAGTTTAGAATTCCTCCCTCCCTCCCTCCCTCCCTCCCTCCCTCCCTCCCTCCCTCCCTCCCTCCCTCCCTCCCTCCCTCCCTCCCTCCTTCTTTCTTTCTTTCTTTCTTTCTTTCTTTCTTTCTTTCTTTCTTTCTTTCTTTCTTTCTTTCTTTCTTTCTTTCTTTCTTTCTTTCTCTTTCTTTTTCTTTCTTTCTTTCTTTCTTTTTTTTGAGACAGAGTTTCACTCTTGTTGTCCAGACTGGAGTGCAATGGCACGATCTAGGCTCACTGCACACTCTGCCTCCCAGTTCAAGCAATTCTCTTGCCTCAGCCTCCCAAGTAGCTGGGAGTATAGGCATGCATCACCACACCTGGCTAATTTTGTATTTTTAATAGAGACGGGATTTCTCTATGTTGGTCAGTCTGGTCTTGAACTCCCGACCTCAGGTGATCCTCCTGGGTTGGCCTCACAAAGTGCTGAGATTACAGGTGTGAGCCACCACACCCAGCCTAGAATTTTTTTAAACCAAAACAGAAATTCACAAACTATAAAATAAAATATACATATATTAACAAATAAAAAGTTTTTATGGCAATAGATGGCATAAACCAACTATAGATTGGGAAAATATCTACATTACAAATGACAGATAATATTAGTTAATATTAATAATGAGCATAGTCACTCACAAATTTATAAGAAAAAGTTCAACACTCAGATAGTAAATGGGCAAAGACTGAAAAGATAACTCATGGGCTGGGCGCGGTAGCTCACACCTATAATCCCAGCACTTTGGGAGGCCGAGGCGGGTGGATCACGAGGTCAAGAGATCGAGACCATCCTGGTCAACAAGGTGAAACCCCATCTCTACTAAAAATACAAAAAATTAGCTGGGCATGGTGGCGCGGGCCTGTAATCCCAGCTACTCAGGAGGCTGGGGCAAGAGAATTGCTTGAACCCAGGAGGCGGAAGTTGTGGTGAGTCGAGATCACGCCATTGCACTCCAGCCTAGGTAACAAGAGCGAAACTCCATCTCAAAATAATAATAATAATAATAATAATAATAATAATAAAAAGATAACTCACGAAGAAAAATTCAAAATTGCTAACATAAGAAAGATAACCATCCTCAGTTGTCACGGAAGAATGATGAGATATCTACTCTAACTTATCGAATTGGTAGCAGTGAAGGAGGATATTATGTTTTAACAGCTTTTTGAAAGCTATTGGCAAAAATCTCTTTACATGAAAAATTAATGGGTCCCTGAACCAAAAATTCTACTCTTGGGAACGTATTTTATTAAAATGAGAGCGCCAGAGATTGAGGATGTATGTACAAGATGATTGTTGCAGCCCTTTATGTATGTAAGTATGTATTTTGTAGTAGTCAAAAACTAAAAATAGATATTGATTAGGACTAGGTGCAGTTGCTTAAAGCAAAAACAGCCCAAATAACAGAGGCTTAAATAAGTAAAAGTTTATCTTTCTCTCTTGCAGGATTGAAGTCCAGACGTAAGCACTCAAAGGCTAGCTACCTGAGGTTAATAGGGGTCTGGGTTGTCGAGCTCATTGCTCTGTTACTCATTGTTACCCTTCATGCCAAAAGCTAAAGTTTGATCCATCACAAGAGTTTGCTGGGTAGCAGGATGGAGGGAGGAAAAAGGATAACTCCCTTATCCCCAATTTTAAAGTGAATGAACAGAAACAGGGTACACAAACACAAGCCTTCTGCTACTGTCTTGGTAGGAAGCATTCATGCGACCATACCTACATGCCAGTGAGGCTGGGCATTTAATCTGATGAGAATATGGCTAACTGAAAATCAGATTTTGTTGCTAATGAATTTGATGAAGCAACTTGCAGTTTCTGTTATAGGCAAACCATGGAATAATTGGCGGTCCTTGAAAGAAATGAGTTAGATATATTAACTTTGGCTTGAAAGAACTAGAACAACTTTACTAAGTTTCAAGAATCTGTAACCAATGTGTTTCTCTTACATTTTTTGTTTATTCACAAAATTATATATAATTACTATGTTTGTCTACGAACGTCTAAAAGACCATTTAAAAAGAAAAGTTAAAACGTAGAGATAAAAATATTGTGTTGGTTTATTTGGCAGTTTTTTCTTTTCTTAGTGATACATAAAATATTTGCACAATTACAATTGGTGACATCTTAGCATAATGAAATAGGATACCATAATATAAATTAATATGAAAGTATGATACAACACTAAGACATTAGATGCCATATGACTCTGACAATACCTTCATTTACTTTCTTAAAATTTTACAAAATTTTTGCTCTTACCTCAAAAGAATAAGTAAAATCTTTTTCCTTTTTCCTTTCTTTGAGATGGAGTCTCACTCTATACCCCAGGCTGGAGTGCAGTGGCTCAGTCTCAGCTCACCGCAACTTCTATCTCCTGGGTTCAAGTGATTCTCCTGCCTCAGCCTCCCTAGTAGCTGGGATTACAGGCACCTGCTACCTGATAGGTTATTATTATTATTTATTTTCAGTAGAGACCGGGTTTGCCTATGTTGGCCAGGCTGGCCTTGAACTCCTGACTTCAAGTGATCTGCCCACCTCGGCCTCCCAAAGTGCTAGGATTACATTTGTGAGTTACCATGCCTGGCCAATAGGTAAAATCTTAATGCATGGCTTCATACTACCACAGCACATCTTCCTGACTCCTGGTATCGAACTCTCTGGAGTCCATTTTTGGGGCTCTACTCCTCACCTTCCTGGAATCTATTAATCAGTGTGCTGGCTCCCCTGATCCGTGTGCTTGCTCTCTTGTTCCAAAATCTATTGATCAATTACAGGTCATTCAAGCACTTTTCAAAATGGAGGAAAGATATAATTTTTTTTTTGGTAGAGATGTCATTTCCTCTTTTCTTTTCTAAATTATTGGAATCTAGGTGAAAAAATACTTCATCTAAAATACAAGGTCATGGATGATATGAATTGATTTGCTGAAACTAGAAAGATAAAACCTCATTTATCAGACTTCTTTTCAGCTTGAGTTTGGATGTATATTTGGTTTAACATTTAGATGCACTCTTGGAACATTTTTAACTACAAATGCACTTTAACAGGAAGAGAATTATTCAACAATTGATTAAATGAATAAACACCTTGAAAAACACAGACTACCAAAGTTCACTCAAAAAGAAATAGATAACCTGAATCACTTTTTCTGATATTGATAATTTGTATTGTTCCTCTTTTTTCTCTACAGATTAGTCAGTCTAGAGGTTTATTAATTTTATGAATCTCTTCATTGAGTTTCTTCTTCTGTTTAATTTGGGTTTAGTTTATTTTTTCCCTAGGTTTTAAAGATAAAAGTTGAAGCTATTAATTTGACATCTTTATTCATTTCTTTTAAAAAGTAATTAATAGCTAATTTAATTAGTGACACAAATAAATAAATCGTGCCTCTTCACCAGATAGGTCCTGATGACAAAAAACATGTAATATACAGATGATTAAAAATTCAAACAAACGCTTACAGAAAAGAAAATTAGTATCCCTTCCTCTCTGCTTTTCATTGCCCCTCTCATAAAGGATAATCTCTCTTATTTCGTTTTTTTTTTTAAAGCACCTCATCACTGGCCATTAAAGAAATGTAAATCAAAACCACATTGAGATACCACTTCACGACAGTTAGAATGGTGATCTTTAAAAATTCAGGAGACAACAGATGCTGGAGAGGATGTGGAGAAAAAGGAACACTTTTACACTGTTGGTGGGAGTGTAAATTAATTCAACCATTGTGAAAGACAGTGTGGCAACTCCTCAAGGATCTAGAAATATAAATATCATTTGACCCAGCAATTCCATTACTGGGTGTATACCCAAAGCATTATAAATCATTCTATTATAAAGACACATGCATACTCATGTTTATTGTGGCACTGTTTACAACAGCAAAGACTTGGAACCAAACTAAATGTCCATCAATGATAGACTGGATAAAAAAAGGTGGCACATATATACCATAGAATACTATGCAGCCATAAAAAAGGATGAGTTCATGTCCTTTGCAGGGGCATGGATGAAACTGAAAACCATCATTCTCAGCAAACTTATACAAGAACAGAAAATCAAATACTGCATGTTCTCACTCATAAGTGGGTGTTGAACAATGAGAACACATGGACACCGGGAGGGGAACATCTCACCCTGGGGTCTGAGGAGCAGGGGGTGGGAGGATTGGGGAGGGAAGGCATTAGGAGAAATGCTTGATATAGATGCTGGGGTAATGGATGCAGCAAACCACCACCATGGCATGTATATACCTATCTAACAATCCTGCATGACCTGTACATGTACCCCAGAACTTAACATATTCTTAACATAAATAAATGTTAAGAATTTATGTTAAGAACATAAATTCTTAAGTTGATACAAAATAATTGTATGTATTTATGGGGTACATGGGATATTTTGATACATGCATACGAAGTGTAGTGATCAAATCAGAAAGTTTACCATATCCATCACCTCAAACATTTACTGTTTCTTTGTGCTTGGTAACATTTCAAATCTTTTCCTCTAGCTATTTTGAAATATACGATATGTTAACTGTAATAACCTAGTTTGTGTTAGCCTACCTGACTCCATCTCAGCAGTAAACTCCAGCTTAGCTTCTCCGTCCCTGCCTCGGCCCCCACAGGTGCATTACTGGGTCAGGCTGCACTCAAAGCTTTGAACCATTCAGAGTGGTTCACACTGTTCACAGTACCTGTAACCATTGTAACCGAATCCTGCTTGGCAAGTCTACCTGGTATTGTGAATACTTTCCTTGGTGATTGATTGCATGGAAAGTTCCCCCTGCTACCCCCCTTGATGATTGTATGGAAATGCCCTTAGCAACCAACAATCCTGGGAACCTCCTGCCCCTGGTTACCAGCTTCCTTATCTACTTGCTTCTTCTGCTTCTATAAAATTCCGATTCAGCTAGGCTCCCCCTCCCCTACCTAAATCAAGGTATAAAGGGAAATCAAGCCCCTTCCTCTGGGCTGAGAGATTTTGAGCATGAGCTGATTCTTGGTCGCCGGCTAATAAAGGACTCTTAATTTAAAACTTAGAGTGTGGCGCTTTCCTTCTGACTTGCTCAGTTACAACAAACTATAGTTACCCTACTAGGCTATTGAACACCAAACTTATTCCTTCTAACTGTATGTTTGTACCCATCAATGTGGCCACACCACATTTTCTTTATGCATTTAGCCATCGGTGGACACTTACATTGATTCTATATCTTGGCTATTGTGACTAGTGCTACTGTTTTCCATAACAGCTATACTAATTCACATTCCCATCAACATTGTGTAAGAGTCCATTTTCTACACAACTTCACCAGCATTTGTTATTTGTGGTCTTTTTGACAGTAGTCAATTTAACTGGAGTAAGGTGATATCTCATAGTGGTTTTGATTTGCATTTCCTTGATGATTAGTGATGTTGAACATTTTTTGATATACCTATTGGACATTTGTATGTCTTCTTTTAAGAAATTTCTATCCATGTCCTTTGCCCACTTTTTAATGAGTTTTTTTTTCCTGTTGTTTGAATTTCCTGTATATTGTGGATACTAGGCCCTTACCAAATGAATAATTTGCAAATATTTTCCCCCATTCTGTGGGTTGTCTCTTTGCTCTGTTGTTTCCTTTGCTGAGCAAAAAAAGCTTTCTAGTTTAAGGTAGTCTCATTTGTCTATTTTTGTTTTTCTTGCCTGTGCTTTTGGGATCTTAGCCATAAAATCTAACCAATGTCCCGACGCATTTCCCCTGCTTTCTTTTGGTAGTTTTATAGTTTTAGGTCTTACATTTAAGTCTTTATTCTGTTTTGATTTGATTTTTGTATATGGTGAGAAATAGGAATCTAGTCTTATTCTTCTGCATGTGGATATCAAGTTTTCACAACACTGTATTTTATTTTACTGCATCACACTCAAACTTGATTTATTGACATTGCTTAGTGATTTATTGGACAAAGGTCAAATCTTTGTTTTTTATTAAGTGCCTTCCACAGTACAAACTATCATGAATAATATCTCTTTTTTTTAAATTTTTATTGCATTATAGGTTTTGGGGTACATGTGCAGAACGTGCAAGATAGTTGCATAGGTACACACATGGCAGTGTGTTTTGCTGCCTTCCTCCCTTTCACCCACACTTGGCATTCATCCGCAGGCTATCCCTCCCCAGCCCTCCCCGCTGTCCCTCCCCCATTCCCCCCAATAGACCCCAGTGTGTAGTAGACCCCCTCCCTGTATCCATGTGTTCTCATTTTTCTCACCCGCCTATGAGTGAGAATATGCGGTATTTCTTTTTCTGTTCTTGTGTCAGTTTGCTGAGAATGATGTTCTCCAGATTCATCCATGTCCTACAAAGGACACAAACTCATCATTTTTGATTGCTGCATAATATTCCATGGTGTATATGTGCCACATTTTCCCAGTCCAGTCTATCATCATTGGGCATTTGGGTTGGTTCCAGGTCTTTGCTATTGTAAACAGTGCTGCAATGAACATTCGTGTGCATGTCATGAATAATATCTCTACAACTTAACAGTTTCAATGGCTGTTTCGGCACAAACTGGTTTCAAACAGATAACTGGCAAACATAATTAAAGTCAGAATTAAACTACCCAAGTGTTATAAAACATTAATATATCAGTAATTTACAGTGTTCAATTATGGTTTGCATAATTAAGTTGAGAGTATGGCTGGGAATTACTATTATAATCCCAGAAAGTCAGAACTTTTTAGACACCAAAGCATCCTGCTATAAATTAGCAGACACAATTCAAGGGCCATGTGCATATTCAAAGGCCATGATCTCTCAAGGAACTTGTATACTAAAGATGTAAAACAACAAAAAATCTATTCATTCAGAAAGAATTGCCTTCTTCCCTCCCCCATTACTTCCCCTGGGTTTTCCTAACTGATTTGATAGTAAAGCTGCAAGACGAGGCATGAATAAAGTTATGCCACTTTCACATCCCCCATCCAGCTGACAACATCCACCTTACAAATGAAAGCTTAGTTTTTATACTTTGAGATTCAACTTTTCAAAAACAGAAATTAATTTAGTAAAATGTGAGAAGGAAAGATGTGCTTTTAAAAGAAGAAAAATAAAAAATGAAAAAGCAAAGCCAACCCAACAACCAAATCACATACACATGATGATCCCACCCTATTTTCAATGCAAGGACAAAGTAGAGCCCAGGGACCTTCCAAATAGTAGTAAGAGCCAGCTCCATTTATTGAACAGCCTGTCCTGTCCCTCATATATGTTCTTGTGCCTTTGTCAAAAATTGGTTGGCTGTAAATGTGGATTCATTTCTAGGTTCTCTTCTGGCCCATGTGTCTTGTTTTTATACCAATACTATGATGTTTGCTTACGGTGGCTTTGTAGTATATTTTGAAGTCAGGTGGAGTGATGGGCCTTCAACTTTGTTCTTTCTGCTCAGTATTGTTTTGGCTATTTGGGGTCTTTTGTGGTTCCATGCAAATTTTAGGATTGTTTTAGCTATTTCTGTGAAGACTGTCATTGGTATTTTGATAGCAGTTGCATTGAATCTGTATATTGCTTTGGTTAGTATAAATATTTTAACAATATAATTCTTCCATTCCATGAAGATGGGATGTTTTTTCCATTTGTTTGTGTCGAGAGCATATTTGTTTTGTTCCAGTTCTTAGAAGAAAGGCATTCCGCTTCTCCCCATTCAGTATAATGTTAGCTGTGGGTTTGCCATATATGGCCTTTGTTAAGTGGAGATATGCTCCTTCTATTCCTAATTTGTTGAGAGCACTTATCATGAAGGGATACTGAATTTTATCAAATGCTTTTTCTATGTCAGTGGAGATGATCATTTTTTTTTTTTATTCTGTTGATGTGATGTCTCACATTTATTGATTAGCATAGGTTTTACGCAGGAGGAGCTCCTGTGCTCATGATAGAATAATGGAATTTTAGATCACTGGAATTTTAAACACAATTACATTTTATAATCCTTTCAACCTAGTGGGAGATAATTATGAGAAAGACTAGATGAGTTATGAACAAAATAAAGAAACCATAATTTTCTTTGCAATTTGGCTATGATTTAAACACAATATGCAATTTTCTGTGTGGGGTGTGAAAGAATGTGGAACATATTTATTCCTATGGTAACATAAAAAATCCCCACCCCTCAGATGTTATAAAACTCATACTCATTTATGAAACTACTGAAGAATGGTAGTTGATCTTTGTTGTTTTAAAGTCTACTTTATCAGGGACGAGAATTGCAACTCCTGCTTTTTTTTTGCTCTCCATTTGCTTGGTAAATCTTCCTCCATCCCTTTATTTTGAGCCTTTGTGTATCCTTGCATGTGAGATGGGTTTCCTGGATACAGCACACCGATGGGTTTTGGCTTTTTATTCAATTTGCCAGTTTGTGTCTTTCGATTGGGGCATTTAGCCCACTTACATTTTGGGTTAATATTGTTATGTGTGAATTTGATCCTGCCATTTTGATGCTAGCTGGCTGTTTTGCCTATTAGTTGATGCAGTTTCTTCATTGTGTCAATGCTCTTTACCATTTGGTGTGTTTTTGGAGTGGCTGGTACTGGTCTTTTGAGGTTCCTTTCTATATTTAGTGCCTCTTTCAGGAGCTCTTATAAAGTAGGCCTGGTGGTGATGAAATCTCTGAGTACTTGCTTGTTCATAAAGAATTGTATTTCTCCTTCGCCTATGAAGCTTAGTTTGGCTGGATATGAAATTCCAGGTTGAAAGTTCCTTTCTTTAAGGATGTTGAATATTGGCCCCCACTCTCTTCTGGCTTGTAGGGTTTCTTCTGAGAGATCTGCTGTGAGTCTGATGGGCTTCCCTTTGTGGATAACCTGACCTTTTTCTCTGGCTGCCCTTAGCATTTTCTCCTTCATTTCAACCCTGGTGAATCTGATGATTATGTGCCTTGAGGTTGCTCTTCTTGAAGAATATCTTTGTGGTGTTCTCTGTATTTTCTGTACTTGAATATTGGCCTGCCTTGCTAGGTTTGGGACGTTTTCCTGGATAATATCTTGAAGAGTATTTTCCAGCTTGGATTCATTCTCTCCGTCACATTCAGGTACACCTATAAAATGTAGATTAGGTCTTTTCACATAGTTCCATATTTCTTGGAGGCTTTGTTCATTTCTTTTTACCCTTTTTTCTCTAATCTTGCCTTCTTGTTTTATTTAATTGAGTTGATCTTCGACCTCTGATATCCTTTCTTCTGCTTGGTCAATTCGGCTGTTGAAACTTGTGTATGCTTCATGAAATTCTCGTGTTGTGTTTTTCAGCTCCATCAATTCACTTATATTCCTCTCTAAGCTGTTTATTCTCGTTAGTATTTTGTCAAACCTTTTTGCAAGGTTCTTAGTTTCTTTGCCTTGGGTTAGAACATGTTCTTTTAGCTTGGTGAAGTTTGTTATTACCCACCTTCTGAAGCCTGCTTCTGTGAATCCCTCAGACTCATTCTCCATATAGCTTTGTTCCCTGGCTGGTGAGGAGTTGTGATCCCTTGGAGGAGAGATGTTCTGGTTTTTGGTGATTTCATCCTTTTTGCACTGGTTTCTTCCCATCTTCACAGATTTATCTATCTGTGGTGTTTGAAGTTGGTGACTTTGGGATGGGGTCTCTGAGTGGACATCCTTTCTGTTGATGTTGAAGCTATTTCTTTCTGTTTTTAGTTTTCCTTCTAACAGTCAGGCTCCTCTGCTGCAGGATGGCCGGAGGTCCACTCCAGGCCCTGCTTGCCTGGGAATTATCTGCTGGGGCTGCAGAACAGTGACGGTTGCTGCCGGTTTCTTCTTCTGTTATCTTCATCCCACAAGGGTACCTGCCAGATGTCAGCCAGAGCTCGCCTTTATGAGGTGCCTCTTTGGATATATGGGGGTCAGGGAGCCACTTGAGGAGACAATTTGTCCCTTATCACAGCTCAAGTGCTGTGCTGCAAGCTTCCTTGTTTTGTTCAGAGCTGCTGCGCAGGTACGGTTAAGAACTCATAAGTACGTCTTTTCCCGGGTGCTCTGTCCTGGGAAGGTGGGGCATTATCTGGATGTCCCAATCTTAAAAATTAATTAGGCAAAAGCAAGATGTGAAAGGCATAAACTGGAAAATAATAAGTCTACTACACTTATTTGTAGGTGACATAATTATTGTCTATACAACAAAGAACATTTAATTTCATTCTATGCTTTCTACTCAGTCCCTAGCCTGCATAGTTAGTATAGAATTTGCAAAGTTGGTAAGAGAACCAAATCAGCAATATGGTAATTCAATTCAGGACAAAGGACAACCATGGAAATTTGATTAGAAACGCATTAATGAATTAACAAACTACCTTTGCTTTACCTAAAACTTTAAATAAATATGAATAGCAGCAAAACCAACATAGAATATAATTTATGGTGGATAAAATGACATATAGAAACATTTAAATCAATTTGGAAATCTGGGAAAATTGATTTTTTTTAGAAATAATGAGTACAAAAGAAAACTCACAAATGCAAAACCTTTGTATAGATGACTTCAACATTTGATTCACCAATTAGTGTTTTTTCCCACCGTGAATAATTTTTCTATCCGAAATAGAGCTGCTGCTAATGAATGTTCTTTTAATACAACAAAGATAAAATGAGGAAAATAGAAATTATTTAATTGTGGCTTTAGAATAATAGAATTAACTTGGCTTATTGAAATTCATTTGGTATACTTTAATTTGGAGATTTAAGTAAACAGTGACTCCAGGAGGCTGGAGAAATTAGGACTTTTAGATTACAAATGCAAGATGGAGATCTCATTTAATAAGGACTGTAACTTTGAGATAAAATATGGGAGAAAGTGGCCCAGAGGCAGCTAAAATCCTCTGTTTACAGTAAGGTCTTATCTACAAAGCTCCCCACATCAATATAGTTTGCTTACAAATACCAAATTGAGTTTGCTCTTCTGAAAGTGGTGAGTTAAGATAAGGGTCCCAACAGACGAACAGCTGTTACTGCAGGTGAGTGTTTTGCATCAGGCATGGGATTTTCAACTCATAATGAAGTGAAGTTGAACGACATACAGTATTTAGAGGATTTTCCCTTGAAACCGCTAAGGAGCTGTTACATGATGCTTGTGAATGTCACCACTAGGTGGCACTGAAAGTTAAACAGTTACTGAACAGGCTGTGGCGTATTGAAGTTTTCCTATGGACAAAATTGATTTATTTTGTGTCTATATATTTTTTGTTTGACCTTAAAACATGATAGCAGCAGACATCTCTTGTACCCTGCCTTACATCTCAGCCCATTTGTTTTCCTCCAGCCCTTGCTGAGGCCCTTGGTTACAGAACCTCAGCTCAGCTCACTGCATATCCCCTGCTTATTGGCTCTAAGTCTTTTTTTTTTTTTTTTTGAAACGGAGTTTCGCTCTTGTTACCCAGGCTGGAGTGCAATGGCACGATCTCGGCTCACCGCAACCTCCGCCTCCTGGGTTCAAGCAATTCTCCTACCTCAGCCTCCGGAGTAGCTGGGACTACAGGCTGCGCCACTATGCCCAGCTAATTATTTTGTATTTTTAGTAGAGACGGAGTTTCACCATGTTGACCAGGATGGTCTCGATCTCTTGACCTAGTGATCCACCCGCCTCGGCCTCCCAAAGTGCTGGGATTATAGGCGTGAGCCACCGCGCCAGGCTTATAGGCGTGAGTCTTTATTCACAACGTGGTTGGGACACCTGTGAGAAGTGACTTAGCATTTAGGAATGATCAAAACTGCAAGTGTAAGGGAATTAGGATCCACCGGGCAATCCGTGACTATTGGGGGCGGGAGTCACGGCTTTGCGTTCCTCTCGGGTCCCTCAGGTGGACAATTCTGAGGCAAGATCTTCACGGCTCACAGAGGATTCCAGTGAGGTCAGATCCGGTTTTCCATAGTGGCGACCAGCCTGATAACACCACTGTATTGACTTTCTCTCCTTTCTTGTTTTACTCTTCCCAATATATTAGCCTTAGTATCTGGGAACATGTCCCATAGTAAAGTCATTTGTAAAGCTCCCCACATCAATGTATTTGCTTTGGCCTTCTCTCCTTTCCTGTTTTAGGGTCTGCTTCCCGTAAGGAACCCAAGCATAACCTACTATTCTGATAAAGAACATTTTCAGTGCTCAGAACTCTCCTTCGTGGCTCCTCTTCTCATTCAACATTCTTCAAAAGAGAACTAATAATCTCTTAGTTCTATTTTCGATCTTCCTACTGGAATCCTGGCCAGTACTATTTTGTGTTTGCCTTTGTTATTTCTTTTCTTTTCTTTGAGACAAGGTCTTGTTGTGTGCAGTGGCATGATTTTGGCTCACTGCAGCCTCACCCTTCCAATTAGCTGGGACGACAAGTGGGTGCTACCATGCCTGGCTAATTTTTGTATTTTTCTACCTCATCTCTACAGATGGGATTTCACCATGTTGCCCTGGCTTGCTTTCTTCCATCCAACACCATTTCTGTGAGATTTACCCGTGTTGTGGCTTGTAGCAGTCGTTCGCTGTTTTCCATTGCGGTGTAGTGTTCCATTGTGTAAAATATACCACCATCAACTTATCCATTATACTGTGGGTAGTCATTTGAATTGTTTTCAGAGTTTAGCCATTTTTAATAATATCACTTTAAATACTTTTGTTCACATGTCTTTTTGTGAACATAAACACTCATTTCTTTTGTGAATAAACGGATAGAAAATGGCATAGAATTTTTTTTTACATTTAATAGATAGTGGAAAACAGTTTTTCATAATGATTATACCAGTTTCACCTTCCCTCTTTTCTGCATCCTCACCAATGTTTGGTGTTACTAACTCTTTTAGCCACTCTGATAAGAGTGTAGTGTATCTAATTTTTATTTTAGTTCTTATTTCCCTGTTGATGAATGGTACTTAACATCTTTTCATATGCTGTTTAGCCATTTGGATCTATTATTTTGTGAAATGACGTTTAAATTTTAGCTTTCATTTTGGGGTGGGGAGGTGTCCATGTTTTCTTTATATATTTGAAGTTCTTTATATTTTGTGGGTACTAGTTCTTCATTGGATATATGTATTGTGAATATATATTGATGTACGTATTTTTTTCTTTACCAATCTCTAGTTTTTCTTTTACTCTCTTAAAGCTGTATTTTGATAAAAGAATTTCTTCTTAATGGGATATAGTGGACTGACACTTTTCTTTATGGTAATTATTATTAATTTGAGTAAATTATTTAGACTTACTCAAAAGTTATGAAATATTTTCCTCTATCAGGGATTCTCAAACTTGAGTGGGCATCAGAACCACTTGGAAGGCTTTTTAAAGCACAGCTCATTGGGCCCTACCCCAGAGTTTCTAATTCTTTGGGTCAGGGATAAATCCAGGAATTTACATTTCTTAAGATTCTGCAGATGATGGGATGGAGGGCTGGTATTAGATCTTCTTTAATGTTTGGTATTGAATTCAATTGTGAGGCCATCTGGTCCTGGGTTTTTTTGTTTGTTTGTTTGTTTTGAAAAGACACTTAATACTTGTTACTGGTTACTGGTCTATTCAGATTTCTAGTTTCTTCATAATTCAAGTCTTCATGGGTTATATGTTTCTAGGAATTTCTTTCTTCCTTTTTTTTTTTTGAGACAGAGTTTCGCTGTTGTTACCCAGGCTGGAGTGCAATGGCACCATCTCGGCTCACCGCAACCTCCGCCTTCTGGGTTCAAGCAATTCTCCTGCCTCAGCCTCCCAAGTAGCTGGGACTACAGGCGTACACCACCATGCCCAGCTAATTTTTGTATTTTTAGTAGAGACAGGGTTTCATCTTGTTGACCAGGATGGTCTTGATCTCTTGACCTCGTGACCCACCTCCTTGGCCTCCCAAAGTGCTGGGATTATAGGCATGAGCCACTGCATCTGGCCAGGAATTTATTTCTTCTAGCTCATCTAATTTGTTGTCATATAGTTGTTCATAGTACTCTCATATAATCTTTTGTATTTCTGTCTTGTAATCCCTCCTCTTTCTGTTTTTCCTTCTTTTTTTTTTTTTTTTTTTTTTGAGGAGTCTCACTCTGTTGCCCAGGCTAGAGTGCAGTGGCACAGCAATTTCAGCTCACTGCAAACTCTGCCTCCTGGGTTCAAGCGATTCTCCTGCCTCAGCCTCCCCAGTAGTTGGGATTACAGGTTTGCACCACCACACCCAGCTAATTTTTTGTATTTTTAGTAGAGATGGAGTTTCACCATGTTGGCCAGGATGGTCTCACACTCTTGACCTTGTGATCCACCCGCCTCGGCCTCTCAAAGTGCTGGGATTACAGGTGTGAGCCACCTCGCCCAGCCCAAGACCCCCAATTTTTTACAGATTAAAAAGACATGCAGGTGTTTCCCTGCCCTGAGAATGCTTCGGTGTTATTGATGGACCCCAGATACCTAATTAGACATGCTTAACCATCCCATTTGCCTAAACTTGAATACTAAACTTGAGAGTTGTGTTTTCTCTTCAATCTACCAAAATCCCAGTGGTTCTACACTTGCCTTTTTTCTTTTTTCTTTTTTTTTTTCAGATGAAGTTTTGCTGTGCCGCCCAGGCTGGAGTATAGTGACACAATCTCAGCTCACTGCAACCTCCCTCTGCCTCCCAGGTTCAAGTGATTCTCCTGCCTCAGCCTTTTATCTAGGATTACAGACACCTGCCACCATGCCCGGCTAATTTTTGTATTATTAGTAGAGACAAGGTTTTTCCATGTTGGCCAGGCTGGTCTCAAACTCTTGACATCAAGTGATCCACCCGACTCTACCGCACAAAGTGTTGGGATTGCAGGTGTGAGCTACCACATCTAGCCTCCTGTTTCATTTTTTATTTTATTTGAGTCTTCCTCCCTCTCCCTCCCCTCCACCCTCTTTTTTTTTCTCTTAGTGTAGCTAAGGATTTGTCAATTTTGTTTAGCTTTCCAAAAAACCAACTCTTAGTTTAGTTGACCTTATTTATTGTTTTTCTAGGTGCCACCCTGATTTTTTGTCATTTCTTTCCTTCTTCTAACTTTGGGCTTAGTTTGTTCTTCTTTTTCCAGTTCCTTGAGGTGTAGTGTTAGGTTGTTTATTTCAGCTGTTTCTTCTTTTTGGATGCAGGAATTTATTCCTTTCTACCTCCTTCTTAGAACTCTGTTTTGCTGCATCTTAAACATTTTGGTATGTTATGTTGCTATTTTCATTTGTTTCAAGATGTTTTTAAATTTTCTTCTTAATTTCTTTGACTCAAGGGTTATTCAGAAGAATATTGTTTAATTTCCACATATTTGTCAATTTTCCATAATTTCTCCTGTTATTGCTGTCTAGTTTCATTCTGTTTTAGTCAAAAAGATAATTGTTATATTTCAATCTTTTTAAATTTATTAAGACTTGACTTGTGGCCTGTTATATAATCTATTCTGGAGAATTTTCTATATGTATTTGAAAATAGTATGTGTTCTGTTGCTGTTGGGGGGAACGTTCTGTATATTTCTGCTAGATCTCTTTGGTCTAAAGTGTAGTTCAAGTCCAATGTTTCCTTATTATTGATTTTTTTGTCTGGAAGATATGGCTATTGTTGAAAGTGGGTTATTGAAATCTTCCACTGCTATTGTGTAGCAGTGTGTGTCTCCTTTTAGATGTATTAATATTTGCTTTATATATTTAGTTGCTCCAATGTTGGGTGCATATATATTACAATTGTTATATCCTTAAGGTGAATTGACCCCTTTGTCACTATACAATGAATTACAAACATTTTGGAAGTTAAAGGTTACCTTCATGAGCCTTAGCAAGAGTCTTTGAAGTCTAGTTTGTAAGACACTTCTGTTTAAAAAAATTTTTTTTTTTTTGCAAGAGTAGCTTCCAAGAATGGAGAAGAATTTGGAAAGCAAGCATGTCCCATGTTATAGGCTGAATTGTGTCCAACGTTATAGGCTGACTTGTATCCCATCATAATTTCAATCTTGGAGCCCTAACTCCCAGTACCTTCAAATGTGACTATATTTGGAGACAGAACCTTTAAAGAGATAAAGACAAGATATGGTCTCACAGACAGAGGGAAGACCAGGTGAGAGTGGAGCAAGGAGGAGGCCACCTGCAAGCAAAGAAGGGAGGCCTCACAAGAAACCAATTTCTGTTGTTTAACATACCCACTCTGTGATACTTTATGATGATCCTGGAAAGGAACACATCCCCACTGTTGGCAAATTTTTCTTCTAGGAGAGGCTTAGTCCTTAGCAAACAAGAATATAGGATGCATTGCAGGATAATTAAACATTTATAAAGTATTTTCAGAGCATACTGGAAAATCAGTCTTCTCAGCATAGTATTTGTAAAGAATCCTCTTAGGAGAACTTTGAGCCATCACATAGCAAGGAGTGTCTTCACCTAACTTCCATCTGATAATAAAGGCCCTGACAAAATAAACAAGAAAAAAATGTGATTTTTTTTTTTTTTTTTTTTTTTTTTTTTGAGATGGAGTTTCGCTGTTGTTAGTTACCCAGACTGGAGTGCAATGGCGCGATCTCAGCTCACCGCAACCTCCGCCTTCTGGGTTCAAGCAATTCTCCTGCCTCAGCCTCCCGAGTAGCTGGGACTACAGGCACACGCCACCATGCCCAGCTAATTTTTCTATTTTTAGTAGAGACTGGTTTTCATCTTGTTGACCAGGATGGTCTCGATTTCTTGACCTCGTGATCCACCCGCCTCGGCCTCCCAAAGTGCTGGGATTATAGGCTTGAGCCACCGCGCCCGGCCAAAAAAAGGTGATATTAATTACAACTGATACAAGAGCACCCCTGGCATCTCCCAGGTGTATTAACTGTTATCCTTTAGTGATTGCTGGAACTGGTGAGAACTATTAAGCATGGTTAAAAAGATGTCTGATTGCCCAAGAATTCTCATCCGTTTCTCATTGAGGAGTTACGAGAAGTCCATACCTGAAGCAGGTGTCATATGTGGGGCTCATTATGTATGTGAGTTTTAATCCTTTTTGATATCGTCATACATTCTTGAATTAAAAATCACTTGAGACAGTCTCATGAGTATACGGTCTCACTGTCTAGGTCCTGCCTGATTATTGCAGCCAAAAGTCTGGTGCTCAGAGTGAGCAAAGCCACCCAAACAGTGAAAATATGGAGAAGATAGATTTAATGAGGTTGGTTCGTTTCCCTGTACTTTCTCTCATGAGAGAATTATCACACTCTATATTTATGATTGATTTATAGTTTTTTTCTCTAGAGTTTGGGCTTTTGTCTTTCTACTCGTTCTAATCTAAGTATTTAGCATAACACTTGATCTTTGTGGACAATTAAGGAATAACTGAAATATAATAAAAAGGAACTTTGCTTTCTATTGTCTTATGTTCTGAGTAACCTGTATCTTTGAGTTTTTCTTTCCTATGAAAAATAAAGATTATTTTAAAAACGTATTAATTCTGCTTCGGCGCTTTTGTCTTTTATGAATCTAAACATTCATGTCTTTCATTACTTCTGGAAAATTTTCAGTCATGCTTTAAATTTTTCCTCTTCCAATTAAGTGTTTTGTCTTTAAATGAAATTCATATTGGGCTCATATTGGATTTCACACCAGTTTTCATATCTGTTAACTTCCTTCATATTAACACTTATCTCTATATTGCATTAGAAAAAAGTCTTCAGTTCTCCCAATTTAGAAGTATGTTTAATTAGCTTTCTGTCTTTGTTGTTTAATCCACTCACTGAGTTTTTAACAATACTAAAATTAGAGTTTATATTTCTAGAAGTTTAATCTGCTTTAAAATATGTTTGGTATTTTTTTGATAATGTCTTTCATTTCTTTTCAAACCTTTTGACTTTACGGTTTTAAAATATGAATTCCTCTATATGTGACATCTTAGAAAAACGAAACTACTCTGTCTGCCAACTTTCCTTCACAATGGCATCTTTCTCCTTGTGCTAATTTTGGATGGTGACCTCATCTTAGGAAAGGCTTTTTGTGAAATGTCCTTTGCAGTTTGTATTGAGAGTAGCTCTCTTGAGACCAACTTTACTTTAAATTCCACCAGGTGGCACAGAGGTATTATAAACTTGGAATTACTTAAAAAAAAAATATATATATATATATGCAGAGCCTTGCTCTTGTCACCCAGACTGGAGTGTAGCGGCAGGATCTCGGCTCAAAGCAACCTCCACCTCCTGGGCTCAAGAGATTCTTGTGCCTCAGCCTCCTGAGTAGCTGGGATTACAGCTGTGCGCAACCATGCCTGCCTAATTTTTGTCTTTTTAGCAGTGACCAAGTTTTGTCATGTTTGCCAGGCTGGTCTGAAACTCCTGAACTCACATGATCCACCTGCCTCGGCCTCCCAAAGTGCTGGGATTATAGGCGTGAGCTACCATGCTCAGCTTGAAATTACTTTTAAAATTAATTTATTAGTTTACGTATTTCAGGCTCATGCAAGTAGATGCTTTCAAACTTCAAACTCAGACCTGCAATTAGCAATTCTCAGCAGGAAACAAACAAACAAACATCCAGTTCATATAATTGGATGCATTTTTTTCTAGTCCACTCTATCATTGAAGTGAGGATATAGAAGCTTCAGCTGCAACTCTTATTACTTTTTTTTTTTTAACCAAAATCCTTTTTTCCTGATCCAAGTGACTAACAGTAGCCAAACTCCTAGGGATCTATACAAGAAAATGCTTAGTAGGTCCAGGTGTGGATGCTGTTTTCCTTTCTGTTTTCCATTTCTTCATTTTGCCCACTAGAGGACTTCCCTTATTTCATTGTAAATGCAGCTATGTGTTTAAAAAGAATTTTAAAAACCTGGCATTTCTGGGCGTTTTCTGTTAGTATGTCTCTTCAAGTCACATAGTGTGCTATCTTTCCAGAAGCAGAAACCCTGGTTGTTTTATGCATTACACACAGAAATCCAATGGTCTTGTGACAAGGCAATGCTTTACGTTAGAAAAGTGAGTCCAGGAGGAGGGACTGAGGTTAGATTGATTGGTCCGGAAGTATGAGAAAATGAAGAGGAAGCTCTGGGAGCTGAGATAAAGGCTAAGGGAGAATGACAGTGAAGACACAGCAGAGTAAGAAAGATGGAGAAAGAAGAACACATGCATGGGAAGGAACAGGAGCACGTAAAACACAAAGAATGAGCCATGGTGATGTTAGAGAATATTCAGTTCTTTTAATCTAGTTATTTTACAGATAAGGAAATTGAGGCCAAAGTGTTAATGATCTCTCCGATTCAGCACATCCAACAGGTGTCCCATGTGGGGGTTCACGTTGACTCAGTCTAAAGCTTACTTTAGACTGCAAGAGATGGGCTGTAAGAGGCCAGCAACACACAGGCAGATAAAGGGAGACTTGCTGAAAGCCAGAATAGCAAGGAAAACACTTGAAGCAGAGTGGAAGGGAAAATGAGAAGCCCAGGCAGTGGGTTTCTCTGGATAGGAAATTGAGGTTTCTGTTGGTGAAGAGGGGAAGTCAGATGAGGTGAGACTATGTGGGGACTATCTGGGTTCTGAGGAGAGCTTCATTGTGGAAGGAGGAATTCAGGAGTCATGTTAACATTTGGAGGAACAGGTAAGAGCTGTTACAGTGAACAGGAACATGGTTTGGTCTGAACACCAATGATTCAAGAAAGTGTATCCTCAGGAGAGGTTTGGTGGCAAAGAAAAGAACACTGGACTTGCCTAAGACAGCTGGGACACCTGCCTGATTGAGTTCTAATCAGGGTACATGTGACTCACCCTAGTTTTCTTCTCTGGGGTTTCCTGTGTCCAGGGAGTACAAAATTATCAGTGATAATAGCCATCTCTTTCTCTCTTAATTATTTTCCTTTTCTGTGGTCCTGGTCACTTTCCCTACCTATTTTATTTCTTAATTTTTGCATAGCATTCTGCTCTTTCTCAGGCTCCACCCCCAATTTCTCAGTATCCCCCAGCCAGCTCCCAGGAGCCCAGTTCCTTTCTCTTCCCTCCTTCAGGTCCTGCCCTGTACCCACCATAGCTGAGTGCACACTCAGGAGTGGAGTTGGCTGGGAAAGTTGCAGACCCACAGTAGGACTACGACTCTCACCAGCTGCTCCCTGCATCTCTGATCAAGATCAGCTCTGCCCACAAAAAGCTGGGGTGGGTGGAGAGACTTGTGGCTTGGCTCCACTTCTCTTTCCAATCTGCGCCCAACTTCCCCTTCCCCTGCTTCCTCCTTCTTCAGCATCTTTTATGACCCTGGTGTATCTGAGCAGCTCCCAACCCTTTTGTCCCAGAACGCCATTTCTCAATTAGTTAATTCTTTTTCTTTTCCTTACCAAACCTAAGCTGACTCATCTTTTCTTTTCTGACCCCCTAATCAAGGGTGTAGCCCACATTATTTGCAACATTGTGCAGAATAAAAATGTTGGGGGAGGCCCTGTCTTTCTCCATTTGGGTTGTTACAACAGAATGCCACAGACTGGGTGGCTTATAAACAACAGAAATTTCTCACAGTTCTGGAGGCTGGGAAGTCCAAGATCAAGGAAGAGTCAATGTCTAGTGGAGGCTTGTTTTCTGGTACACAGAGTACACAGGGGGTCTCTCTTAGATTTCTTATAAGGGGACTAGTCACATTCATGAGGGCTTCAAACTCATAATCTAATCACCCTCCAAAGGCCCCATTTCCTAATAATATCACATTGGGGGTTAGAATTTCAAAATATGAATTTTGGGAAGACACAGCAATTGAGAACATAGCAGGTCTGCATTCAAATAGGCAGGAAAAGAGTGCTTTTAAAGGTATTAAAATATACAACTTTTTCATTCTTTCTGAAGTTTCTCTCTCTTTCTGTCTCAACCTGTTATGGTGTTTTGTTATTTTTGTTTATTTCTGTAATTTGCTAGTGTTGTACCCCTTGGGCACAGAGATACTCACAGGGTGAGCACAGAGGCTCACCTGGGGGTCCCACTCCATGACTCTGAGCACATGCAAGCTGCCCACTGGCTGCTGGGTTCCTCTTGCTGGGAAGAGGAAGTCAGTCTCCCCTTCCCACTGTGGCCACTCTAACCCTCCACAGATGGGTGACCACCAAGAAATTGCAACCACCTCATGGAGATGCACTTGATTCTTGGACCAAGGGTGGGAAAGCAGATCGTCCTGATCTGTCTCAAAACTCTCTGTGGTGCAGCCTGGGTGGGAATGACTAACGCCAAGCTCTGTGCAGACACTATAGGGTGCATGCCTCCAAATCTTATTCTTTCTGTGTCCCTGGCAGAAGCGAGGTAATTTCGAAAGGTGATGGCAGATGGGGCCTCCTCTGCGAATGAGATTAGGTGTCTATATGGGCAGAGGGCAGCAGGGTGGAGGTGAGCAGGAGGGCAGGAATTGCCTGTGGCCCCAGAGAGTGGCGAGAAGCAGATGGCAGAGAATCAGTGCTGGGGGGGTGAAGTGATGGGAGCCACGTCCACATGTCAGCCAAAAAGTCCTCACACAAGTTTTATTGGCTCATTGGACTTCATTTATAAAACACATATTAAGATACAATTATGAAGAATTTACAGACAATGATCATCGAGCATCAGCTATGATGCTGCATTGGTTGCATGTCCCATGAAGCAAGCCCTGAATATATTGTATAACTAACTCACTATTTGGGGGGTGATCCTGACTCTGCCTCTTTACAGCCTTCATCTTTCCATACTACGACCCTGGATAGGTCAGCCTTTCCCAACTGTTTCTGTCATATTCCACCTCAGTCTGAGTCATGCAGATGCCTTGTGCCTGATAGCGCAGTGTTGTTCCTCTTCCCATTTCCCTGTTTCATTCCCTACTCTTTGCATTAACTTGGGAAACATTTGTATGTGCACGCTAGCTTTAGTGCCCTTGTTTTGCTGCCTTGGGGTGAAGGCTACACTCCCCTTCCAAATTTCCTATTTCTCTCCCTTCCTTCTTCCTTCCTCTGACTTACTGCAGCAGATTTATCTGTTTCCCACCCCAAGCACACACTGTTGCTGAATACTGACCTGCTCCCTAAACAGGCCTTCCCTGCGCTCTGTTTCATTCAATTAAGGGAAAAGCCTCATGAAGTTTTTTTTTTTTTTTTTTTTTTTGAGACGGAGTTTCGCTCTTGTTACCCAGGCTGGAGTGCAATGGCACGATCTCGGCTCACCGCAACCTCCGCCTCCTGGGTTCAGGCAATTCTCCCGCCTCAGCCTCCTGAGTAGCTGGGATTACAGGCATGCGCCACCATGCCCAACTAATTTTTTGTATTTTTAGTAGAGACGGGGTTTCACCATGTTGACCAGGATGGTCTCGATCTCTTGACCTCGTGATCCACCCGCCTCGGCCTCCCAAAGTGCTGGGATTACAGGCTTGAGCCACCGCATCAGGCCTGCCTCATGAAGTTTTTAAAGAGCTTTTTAAGGATTACATTTCCTATATCTCTGAAGTTTTCCCAGGAGCCATTCCATGTGAGAAATCGGGCTTAGCTTGCTAAACTTGCGTAATTGACCCTTGGTGGGGGTTAGGAGCGACGGTGGCCCCGTGCAGTCAAAAATCCTTGTATAACTTTTGACTTTTGCAAATCCTAACTGTTAAAAGCCTGCTATTGACTGGAAGCCTTACTGATAGCATAAACAGTTAATGAACACATATTTTGTATGTCATATATATTATACATGATATTCTTAAAGTAAGCAGGAGAAAAGGAAATATTTTTAAGAAAATCAGAAGAAAGAGAAAATATATCTGCTATATATTAAGTTGATCATCATGTGTTCATCTTGATTCACATTGAGTAGGCAGAAGAGGAGGAGAAAGAGTCGTCTTAGCGGTGGCGGAATCAGAAGAAAATCTACGCATAAGTAAATCCACACAGTTGAAACCCATGTTATTCAAGGGTGAACTGCATGCAGTGTGAGGGTTTGAGTCAATCTAGTCTGGTGCTAACTGGGTTAGTGTTCTGCTGTTGCTGCAATAGTCTTCAAGTTCCTCTACATTACTCTGTTCCTAGGGTGGGGCTGGTTTGCCAGAGGTTTTTTTAATGTCTCCACTCTCGGGTTTTGATGTTTCCTTTGTGAAATATCTCTAGAGGACCCACCATCATGATTTCTGCTCTTCTAGCTGCAGTCTCCCCTTGTAATTGATATTTAGGATACTGCTTGGGAGAGGGAATACGATCACCGTCTTTTGTTCTGGTGCAGTCTCATTCTCAGGCAGGTGACTCGTTTTTGAATTTTTTGAAGTTTTGTCATATAAATGTTTCTGCCCTTTTTCCACCAGTTTGGGACCTCTAATAGTCTGGAGCCAGGAGGTTTTCTTGTTCCTTCCCATTTTTTTCTTCTCCTCAGCTGCAGTGGGTTTTCACATATGCCCTGAGGGCAGCAGCGCTTTCTGCCCTTTCCCCAGCAGGTTAGGGCTTTTTTTTTTTCTATGTGACACTAGAGGAGATGGGTCTGGTTGGGACTTACTAACTTGCAGTAGTTATTCTCATACCTCAGGCCCATATCACGAGAGGGAATTTATCTGATCTGTATCTCTGACCCTAATCTTTCAGAAGACCTTGTGAGGTTTATGAAAAAGGGCTTAGAGACTGATGTGAATTTCCCTGTTTCTGTGACTCCTAGGTCTTCTATATAAATTCATGTTGTGATTTTGATGGTCCAGCGTCAAAAAGTTTTAAGTATGAAAGTGAAGCTCTTTCCAGCTTTTTTGTATGCTAATCTTAACTTTAAAAAATTATGATAGACTAGACAAAGAAAATGTGATACATATACACCATGGAATACCACGCAGCCATAAAAAATGATGAGTTCGTGTCATTTGTAGGGACTTGGATGAATCTGGAAACCATCATTCTCAGCAAATTGACACAGGAGTACAAAGCCAAACATCATATGTTCTCACTTATAGGTGGGTGTTGAACAATGAGAACACGTGGACTCAGGGAGAAGAGCATCACATACTGGGGGCAGTTGGGGGCGGGTAGGGGAGAGACAGTGGAGGGTGGGGTGGGTGGGGAGGGATAACATGGGGAAAAATGCCAGATATAGTATGCACCTAAAGTAAAATAAAAATAAAAAATAAAAAATTGGAAACCCAGGGCTCAGAAAAGTAATGTCACTTACCCCCTGCTCCCCAAAAATTATTTGTAATTCCAGTATATTGGGATGCCGAGGTGGGTGGATCACCTGAGGTCAGGAGTTCAAGACCAACGTGGTGAAACCCAGTATCTATTAATAATACAAAAGTTAGCTGGGCGTGATGGTGCATGTCTGTAATCCTAGCTACCTGGGAGGCCGAGGGAGGAGAATTTCTTGAACCTGGGAGGCAGAGGTTGCAGTGAGCCGAGATCGCACAACTGCACTCCAGCCTGGATGACAGATTGAGATTCTAAGTTAAAAAAAAAAAAAAAGTTATTTGCAGGCCAGTCATGGTGGCTCATGCCAATAATTCTAGCCCTTTGGGAGGGTGACACAGGACAATTGCTTGAGGCCAGGAGTCTGAGGTTACAACGAGCTATGATTATTTCACTGCACTCAAGCCTGAGTAACAGAGTGAAGCCCTGTCTCAAGAAAAAAAATTTTTTCCCGAAATTAGCTTCAGATAATTTTTTTGAAATTCAAAAAATAAATAGCCCAAACACATTTACATGGATGGTACCCACAAAGCACAAGCACATATTTAGAAGCCCTTGAACAGTTAAAGCAGCATAAAAGAGGAATATAAATCTGTCCAGCAGAGACTGTTTATGACAAAACAACCCTGAAACATCCAAGTGGGACTAATAAGAAGAGATCGTGGGATAAAGTCTTTGGAATACTCCATTAACTTTACTGCTCATAAGTTCTGACTAGTTTCTTATAAGTTATAGAAAATGTATAGCAGGATCCTATATGTAAATTTCATGCTAGTAACTTGTACTTTTATCCTAAATAAAACTATATAAGACTTTCATCTCACTACATAAGATTATAAGTAATCTTTATGATATTTTATAAATAACTTTATTATAAAGACACATGCACACATATGTTTATTGTGGCACTGGTCACAATAGCAAAGACTTGGAACCAAACCAAATGCCCACCAATGATAGACTGGATAAAGAAAATGTGGCACATATATACCATGGAATACTATGCAGCCCTAAAAAAGAATGGGTTAATGTCCTTTGCAGGGACATGGATGAAACTGGAAACCATCATTCTCAGGAAACTGACAAAAGAACGGAAAACCAAACACCGCACGTTCTCACTCATAAGTGGGGGGTGTTGACCAATGAGAACACATGGACACAGGGAGGGGAACACCATACACCGGGGTCTGGGAGGCTAGAGGAGGAATAGCAGGGGGTGGGGGAATTGGGGAGGGATAGCATTAGGAGAAATGCCTAATGTAGATAACGGGGCAATGGATGCAGCAAACCACCACCATGGCACGTGTATACCTATGTAACAATCCTGCATGATCTGCACATGTACCCAAATCATAAAGTATAATAAAAAATTTTATGTTGCGTATCTCCTCCATAATTAAAAAATGAATGCATAGACTGAATTCATTCATTCATTTGACAAATATTCACTAACACCTATCACTTGCCAGGTACTCTGTTAGGTGGAGGGATAACAGCATGGAACTGACACTCCAAGTCAACTACTGAAGTCAAAATTCTGGGCTGGCAAACGTTGGTTAAGACTCCCCATTTTGGCCGGGCGCGGTGGCTCACTCCTGTAATCCCAGCACTTTGGGAGGCCGAGGCAGGTGGATCATGAGGCCAAGAGATTGAGACCATGCTGGTTAACAAGGTGAAACCCCATCTCTACTAAAAATACAAAAAATTAGCTGGGCATGGTGGTGAGTGCCTGTAATCCCAGGTACTCAGGAGGCTGAGGCAGGAGAATTGCCTGAACCCAGGAGGTGGAGGTTGCGGTGAGCTGAGATCATGCCATTGCACTCCAGCCTGGGCAACAAGAGCGAAACTCCATCTCAAAAAAAAAAAAAAAAAAAATGAGTCCCCATTTTAGAAAACGTTATTTTAAGAGGCTTGTTTTTATCCAGAGAGTGTTTACAATGCAATAAAACTCAGTACACCAAGTTTTATAGTTCTTGGCGTGTTTTTCTCCCTCAGTAAGCTCCTTGAATAAAGCGATCGTGTTGTCAACCATGGCATATTCTTCAGTGTAGCAAGATGCTTGGCTCCAGGCAGGTGCTGAGAGAGACTGTTGGGTGAGTGAATGTATATCAGTGAAAATCAAACAGAGCACATTTTCTTTATATGTTTTAGGTTCCTGTGGTTTTTTTTTTTGTGATGGTTACTGGCTCTTCTCTAAGAATAATGGAGAAAAGGTGTTAGTTTATACTGTCACACAGGGCAGTCACGGGGATTCTGAAAAAGCAAAAGAACCGATGTTAAACCAGAAATGTGAAGGTAGTGGGGTAGGGGGATGAGACAAGGGAAGAGAATACATGGGAAAGTATTGGAAAGGACAGAGTGATTAAAAACCACAGGGACATGGGAACATTGGACAGCACACTGAGAGCCATTTAGTTTTATGCTCTTATTGTATGAAAGGGAAAAAAATGTTCTTAGTGGTTAAGTGGCTCCTCAATGCCACGTAAGACTTGTTCCAGAGAAGTTGAATTAGGGGAAGGTGAACTGGTTGGAAGTTGGTGACAAGGAGAAAAGCTGAAAACTAGAGAAGAAAGTCAGATCCAGAGGGAAACGAGAAACTGAGTAGGCGTCTCCGGGTTTGTGAAGGAGCAGATTTTCTTTGCTGCAGTCAGGGGAGGTTTGTCTGCTGGCTGCAGAAACAGTCACACTAGAGATACCGTGGGGTTGGTGTGTTTGGAACAGAAATCAAAGACCAATTTTTGCAAGAGAAGGAAATAACGTCTGCAAATGACATGCTGTTTCTGCTGCTTCCATTGCTAGCTGTTCTCCCAGGTGGTGAAAATGCAGATGGTAAGAACTCTGAGAACTCTGACGACTGCCCAGTTGGGTGGATGATGATGATGATCATGATGATGTGTGTGTGTGTGTGTGTCTTTATGTGTGCACTTCCTAGCACACACCTGGAAAGTGAGAGTGCCAGTCTGGTTCTACTCTGACTGTTCATGTCTCCAGGTCCCCGTGCCCTTATGAAGGAAGGTGGTTGATAATACATGGGACACTGTGGGAAGCAAGCATCTGCTAAGATTATGATGGATCCCCTCTTCTCCAGATTCTGAATTCCCCCACTCTGAAACCTTCTCTCTCCATTCTGTTTCTCAATGTCTTTCTCACATTCTACTGTACTTTCACCACAGGGTTCAAGGAGCCTGTCTCCTTCCATGTCATCCAAATCTCATCCTTTTACAACCATTCTTGGGAACGAAATCTGGGCTCAGGTTGGCTGGGTGATTTGCAGATTCATAGCTGGGACAGCAATTCCAGCACCATCATTTTCCTGTGGCCCTGGTCCAGGGGAAACTTCAGCAATGAGGAGTGGATGGACCTGAAAACGTTATCCCGTATACACTTCATTCGGTTTTCTGAGGTATTTCATGGATACAGCAGTGAATTGAAATTTGAATGTGAGTAGTTTCCCCCATGGGGACTGAAGAGTTGGGAGAGAGGGGATGTCTCAATGTTCCTTGTATCTGTAGGAAACAGCCTGACTCTTTTCTGTAGCTTATTCTATTCCTCCCACCATGAAACTGCAATTGCAAACTTTTGGGCAAGGTCTATCATCCAGACCCTAATTCTTCAAACACTTCTGCCACTTATGAACTCCTGTTTCATTGATTGCACGGTTGTGCTTTAGTACCTTTTCCACAGGTGTCCCATGGTTGCGCTTTTCTCTGCCCTACAGCTAAATGCCTCCAGCTTTCTCACTTTGTCGTTCATTCTCTTCAGTAGTATCTGCATAGACTCATTGGAACCCGTTCAGTGCTGTTCTACCTAAGTTGTTATAATCCCAGTTCCCTTACACCAAGCCCTTCCTCAGCTACAGCATTCACATCATTGTCTTTAATTTTCCCTCTTCCTCATGTTACTAATCTTCTCCTCCACCTATGGCTCCCACAAATTCCCCTTTCTCTAAATCCCTCACCAAATCAAATTTTATTCCATCCCATCAAACCCTGAAGACGCCCCTCTTCTGCTTCTACAATCTTTGCTTCTACACATTTCATTTTATGTTTTCTTTTGTCCCTCTTTCCTCTAATTCATAACCCCAGATCCTTTTGAGATACAGGTGACAGCAGGCTGTGAGGTGCACTCTGGAAAGCTCTCAGGAAGCTTCGTTCGGATAGCTTACCAAGGATCAGATTTCATGAGCTTCCAGAGCAAGTCATGCCTGCCATCTCCACTGGCTGGAAATGTGGCCAAGCGTGTCTGCAAAGTGTTGTATCGGCATCAGCGTGACAAAGACAGAATACACCATCTCATCAGTGACACCTGCCCACGATTCCTCTTGGGTCTTCTTGATGCAGGAAAGTCACATCTCCAGCGGCAAGGTCAGTCCTATACCATTCCTCCAAGAACTTTTGATTTGAAAAGCATACCCTGCCACCATCCCCTTCAAATTCAGAATAAGGAGGAGCTGCCCAGAAGTGGGAGAGGCTGCGTGCAGTGGCTCACATCTGTAATCCCAGTGCTTCGGGAAGTTGAGGCTGGAGGACCACTTAAGGGCAGGAGTCCCAGCCCAGCCTGAGAAACATAGTGAGACTGCCGTCTCCGAAAAATAAAAATAAATTAGCTGATCATGGTGGCACACACCTGTAGTCCCAGTTACTCAAGAGGCTGAGGCAGGAGGATGGCTTGAGCACAAGTGTTTGAGATTACAATGAGCTATAATTTATAATTATGCTACTACACTCCAGCAGAGTGACAGAGACTCTGTCTCAATAAAAAGAGAAATGAGAAAGATGTGTATATCTAAACTTCTAAACTGATGTGGTGATATGAAACTCCAAGTCCGTAACTGAATATCTCTTCTGTCCTTTGCAGTGAAGCCTGAGGCCTGGCTGTCCCTGGGCCCCAGTCCAGGCCCTGGCCATCTGCTGCTGGTGTGCCATGTCTCAGGATTCTACCCAAAGCCTGTGTGGGTCAGGTGGATGCGGGGTGAGCAGGAGCAGCCAGGCACTCAGCAAGGGGACATCCTGCCCAATGCTGATGGGACATGGTATCTCCGAGCAACCCTGCAGGTGGCCGCTGGGGAGGCAGCTGACCTGTCCTGTCGGGTGAAGCACAGCAGTTTAGAGGGCCAGGACATCGTCCTCTATTGGGGTGAGAAGGAGCTGGGGTCCAGGCTGGAAATGCCAGGAGGTGGTCCTCAGCATAGAGGGAGGGCAAGCTGAAAATTTTAGGATTTTTGGGATGATAACCCCAACATGAATAAAAATAGGTAATCTAAGAAATAGAAGTGTTGAGAATGAGGGCCCTGTAGATGCAGGAGGATGCTGAGGGTTAGATGAAAGCTCCATCTCTGAGCAGGGATGAGAGAAAAACGTAGAATGTAAGGAGATTGGTAAGTTGGACACTCAACTGAAAAAGGAAGCCCGGGGTAATGCAGTGAAACAGAAAGTGGCTGAGGTAAAATGGGGTGGATTTAAAATAACATCCTTGGCACCTCCCCAAATTCACAGAACATCATATTTCCGTGGGCTGGATCATCTTGGCGGTGATAGTGCCTTTACTTCTGATAGTGTGTCTTGCCCTTTGGTTCAGGAAACACTGGTGAGTTCTGTGCATGTGTCTTTCCTACTCCTACCCCCACCCCACTTGTCTTCCCATGTTTCTTGTTTCTCTCTCCTCCGTTCTTCTCTCCCCAGCCCCCTTCCCTCTTACTCCTCAATTCTCACCTCTACCTTATTCAGAGTGACTTCTATGTCTGTTCTCATCCAGTTTCCATTAAGACACATCATGAGCCTTCTCGTCACTGTTCTCCTTTCGGGATGAGAAACCAGCAGCCCAAGGGCTCAGGACACACCTGAACATCTTGTGGTGATGACGTCCTTTCCACGCTCCACGTTAATTTTGCTTGTTTCTGCTTAACGATCATTTGTCAATATAAGCTCAATTTAATTTTGCAGGATTTGTTGTTCTGACCTGGGTTTTGTGAGTTTAAAATTCAAATTTTATCTGTGAATGGAATGGGGTCCTAGAAAACTCCACTTGCTCAACTACTAATGGATCATCAGGCCCTTTTAGATGTCCCTTCCTGCAGAGGGCCTTCCCTGACTCACACGTGGGAAGCAGTCTCGCCCTGCTCTGAACTCCCGCCACATTTCAGCCATATTTGGCAACTGTACTCCTCACTTCCTCTCCTTCATTGCAGTTATTCAGTTCCTGCTTTTCCTTCTAATTTTTCAGTTCCTTCAATGCAAAGTACATGTTTTTTAATCTATGTATCCCTGGTGAAGGATCTTGCCTGCATGAAACATCTTCTCAATAAAACTGTTGAATTTATGCTCAATTTGTAGTCTTTTGTGATTCTTTTCCTTCCTGGTACTTTGAAGTAGTCGAGTCATTTGATATTTTTCTGGTTTAAAGTCTGCTCACTTGGAGGCGGTTTTACACATTCCTAGTTCTATAGTGTTTTAGCTCCAGAGGAGAAACACCATTTTGCCTTTTCATACTACTGTCACTAAAGTATAGAGAGCTATTAGATTAATTTACTGTTCCAAGTATGCAAGGCAGGATGCGTGTCTTTACTATTCAGTGGTTCAGAGACAAGCAGCAGAGTTATCACATTGGAGCTTGAGAGAAAGTTCGAATTTGGACCTCACTTTAGATTTACCTAATTATAATTTGCAATTTGGAAAACCAGCAGAATACTCAACAAGTTTATTAGAATTTGAGTGACATTCATGCGCATGATGCCTGAGATATAGTACAAGTGTGTCACTGAAGAGAAAATGACCCAGCAATCCCATTACTGGGTATATCTTCAAAGGATTATAAATTGTTCTTTTATAAAGACACATGCCCACGTATGTTCATTGCGGTACTGTTCACAATAGCAAAGATTTGGAACCAACCCAAATGTCTGTCAATGATAGATTCAATTAAAGAAAGTGGCACATATACACCATGAAATACTATACAGCCATAAAAAGCCATGAATTCGTGTCCTTCATAGGGACATGGATGAATCTGGAAACCATCATTCTCAGCAAACTGACACAAGAACAGAAAACCAAACACCGTATGTTCTCACTCATAGGCAGATGTTGAACAATGAGAACACATGGATACAGGGAGGGGAGCATCACACACTGTGGTCAGTTGGAGGGGGTTAGGGGAGGGACAGCAGGGAGTGGGGAGGTTACACATAAATTTTTGTGGGCAAATTAGCAAATGTAACATTTTTGAATAATGATGATTTACTCTTGACCCCAAATAAAAGTATTTGTCAAGATATCCATCACTAGACTTCAATTATGAATTAATTCAACAAATATTTGTCATGATTCTGTGTGTGCCATTTTCAGTTTTTGTTATTTCTCAGTTTTCTAGTATAGTTCATTATTTGAGCTGAACTTTGGGAAAGGGACTTGGCTCTAATTTGTTTAGGACACTGAGAAGAGGCGCCCAAGGCAAGGGAAACATCCAGGCAGACCAGGTGCCGTTGGGAGCAGCTGCATATATGAAAATTTTTGGAGAATGAAGTTGTGATGGGAGGAAGAAAATAAAAATATGGGATAGAGGAGAACAAAGAATGGGACTGCTGCAGTCTTTCTATCTGGGTTAGACATGACTGGTTCCAACCCATTTGGGTTTAAATCCGCCTTGCCACATTTGCATAGTAGTCATCTGGCTGATCAGCCGAAGGCAATCATGGGAACTCCTCCTTCACAATGTGATAGGCTAAAGGATGGGAGGTAATCTGGGATTTAAGCCAACCACCGTATAGATCCCACTTATGCTTGCTCAGAGTGGTGGTTCATGGCTATGGACCGGTTCTAAAATGACATTGTTTACATGATGCATGATTCTTGTGTTTGACAATAGGGAAAAGCGATCCTGTCTCTTGTGCTGAGTGGTGTAGTGTGAGGTATAAAGCTTGAAACAGCTCAAGTAGTTTTTGTGAGCACTAGAGAAATCACACAGGGAAGAAGGTAGAGGAGACAGGAATGGTTGGGACTTACTACCTTGCAGTAGCTGCTCTCATACCTCAGGGCCACATCAGGAAACAGGATTTATCTGGTCTATATCTCTGGCCCTTATCTTTCAGAAGACCCTGGCGAGGTTCATGGAAAAGGGATGAGAGACTGATGTGAATTTCCCTGTTTCTATGACTCCCAGGGCTTCTATAGACTCATGCTAGCCTTTAGTAAGTTGTTTAAAATTTTAGCTGATTGCTCTTCTTATGGCTGGTATAGCATCTGGCACCTGTCCCAAGTAAACAAGAGTTTGTGTTTCATCTGTCCTTGGAGGAATGTCTCTCTCTTTATATTCTGGGTTAATTGATTGCCCTGATATTTCAGTTCTTTGATAAATTCAAGTTGTGATTTTGACATTCCAGCTTCAAAAAATTATAAGTATTAAAATGAAGCTCCTTCCAGCTTTTTGCATGCTTATATTAACTTTTAAAAAATTATCTGTAATCCCAGCCTTTTGGGAGGCTGAGGTAGGTGGATCACCTGAGGTCAGGAGTTCGAGACCAACATGGTGAAACCCTGTCTCTATTAAAAATGCAAAAGTAAGCCAGGCGTGGTGTCCCATGCTTGTAATCCCAACTACTCAGGAAGCCAAGGTAGGAGAATTGCTTGCACCCAGAAGGCAGAGGTTGCAGTGAGCCGAGATCATGCCACTGCACTCTGGTCTGGGTGATAGGGTGAGACTCTGATTCCAAAAAAAAAAATTATTTGCAGGCCAGGAATGGTGGCTCATGTCAATAATGCCAGCACTTTGAGAGCCTGAGACAGAAAGATTGCTTGAAGCCATGAATTTGAGGTTACAGTAGATATGATCATTCCACTGCAATTCAGCCTGAGTAACAGAGTGGAACCCTGTCTCATGAAATGTTTTTTTCACCTATTCGTTTCAGATTTTTTAACCCCCAAAATAAATAGCTTAAACACATTTATATGGATGATACCTACAAAGAACAAACATATATTTATCTATTTATTTATTTTTTATTTTTTTAATTTTTATTGCATTTTAGGTTTTGGGGTACATGAGCAGAACGTGCAAGACAGTTGCATAGGTACACACATGGCAGTGTGTTTTGCTGCCTTCCTCCCCTTCACCTACACTTGGCATTTCCCCCCAGGCTATCCCTCCCCAGCTCCCCCCCACGCTGTCCCTCCCCCATTCCCCCCAATAGACCCCAGTGTGTAGTAGACCCCTTCCCTGTGTCCATGTGTTCTCATTTTTCTCACCCGCCTATGAGTGAGAATATGTGGTATTTCCTTTTCTGTTCTTGTGTCAGTTTGCTGAGAATGATGTTCTCCAGATTCATCCATGTCCTTACAAAGGACACAAACTCATCATTTTTGATTGCTGTGTAATATTCCATGGTGTATATGTGCCACATTTTCCCAGTCCAGCCTATCATCAATGGGCATTTGGGTTGGTTCCAGGTCTTTGCTATTGTAAACAGTGCTGCAATAAACATTCGTGTGCATGTGTCCTTATAGTAGAATGATTTATAGTCCTTTGGATATATACCCAGTAAAGGGATTGCTGGGTCAAATGGAATTTCTATTTCTAGATCCTTGAGGAATCGCCACACTGTCTTTCACAATGGTTGAACTAATTTACACTCCAACCAGCAGTGTAAAAGTGTTCCTATTTCTCCACATCCTCTCCAGCATCTGTTGTCTCCAGATTTTTTAACGATCACCATTCTAACTGGCATGAGATGGTATCTCAATGTGGTTTTGATTTGCATCTCTCTAATGACCAGTGATGGTGAGTATTTTTTCATGTGTTTGTTGGCCTCATGTATGTCTTCTTTTGTAAAGTGTCTGTTCATATCCTTTGCCCATTTTTGAATCAGCTTGTTTGTTTTTTTTTTCCTGTAAATCTGTTTGAGTTCTTTGTAAATTCTGGATATCAGCCTTTTGTCAGATGGGTAAACTGCAAAAATTTTTTTCCCATTCTGATGGTTGTCTATTCACTCTAGTGACTGTTTCTTTTGCTGTGCAAAAGCTGTGGAGTTTGATTAGGTCCCATTTGTCTATTTTGGTTTTTGTTGCCAATGCTTTTGGTGTTTTGGTCATGAAGTCCTTGCCTACTCCTATGTCCTGAATGGTTTTGCCTAGATTTTCTTCTAGGGTTTTTATGGTGCCAGGTCTTATGTTTAAGTCTTTAATCCATCTGGAGTTAATTTTAGTGTAAGGTGTCAGGAAGGGGTCCAGTTTCTGCTTTCTGCACATGGCTAGCCAGTTTTCCCAACACCATTTATTAAACAGGGAATCCTTTCCCCATTGCTTGTTTTTGTCTGGTTTATCAAAGATTAAATGGTTGTTGATAAGTTGTGTTGCGTCCCATGCCTCTGTTCTGTTCCATTGGTCTATATCTCTGTTTTGGTACCAGTACCATGCTGTTTTGATTACTATAGCCTTGTAGTATAGTTTGAAGTCTGGTAGTGTGATGCCTCCCGCTGTGTTCTTTTTGCTTAGAATTCACTTGGCTTTGCGGGCTCTCTTTTGGCTCCATATGACGTTCATGGTGTTTTTTTCCAGTTCTGTGAAGAAATTCAATGGTAGTTTGATGGGGATAGCATTGATTGTGTAAATTACTTTGGGCAGTATAGCCATTTTCACGATATTGATTCTTCCTAACCACGAACATGGAATGTTTCTCCATCTGTTTGTGTCCTCTCTTATTTCGTTGAGCAGTGGTTTGTAGTTTTCCTTGAAGAGGTCCCTTACGTTCCTTGTGAGTTGTATTCCTAGATATTTTATTCTCTTTGTAGCAATTGTGAATGGCAGTTCGTTCTTGATTTGGTTCTCTTTAAGTCTGTTATTGGTGTATAGGAATGCTTGTGATTTTTGCACATTGATTTTATATCCTGAGACTTTGCTGAAGTTGCTTATCAGTTTCAGGAGTTTTTGGGCTGAGGTGATGGGGTCTTCTAGGTATACTATCATGTCATCTGCAAATAGACACAATTTGGCTTCCACCTTTCCTATTTGAATACCCTTTATTTCTTTTTCTTGGCTGATTGCTCTGGCTAGAACTTCCAGTACTATGTTGAATAGGAGTGGTGAGAGAGGGCATCCTTGTCTAGTGCCGGATTTCAAAGGGGATGCTTCCAGTTTTTGCCCATTCAGTATGATATTGGCTGTTGGTTTGTCGTAAATAGCTTTTATTACTTTGAGATACGTTCCATCAATACCGAGTTTATTGAGGGTTTTTAGCATAAAGGGCTGTTGAATTTTGTCAAATGCCTTCTCTGCGTCAATTGAAATAATCATGTGGTTTTTGTTTTTGGTTCTGTTTATATGGTGAATTACATTTATAGACTTGCATATGTTGAACCAGCCTTGCATCACTGGGATGAATCCTACTTGATCATGATGGATAAGTTTTTTAATGTGCTATTGCAATCGGTTTGCCAGTATTTTATTGAAGATTTTTGCATCTATGTTCATCATGGATATTGGCCTGAAGTTTTCTTTTCTTGTTGAATCTCTGCCGGGTTTTGGTATCAGGATGATGTTGGTCTGATAAAATGATTTGGGAAGGGTTCCCTCTTTTTGAATTATTTGGAATAGTTTCAGAAGGAATTGTACCAGCTCCTCTTTGTGTGTCTTGTAGAATTCGGGTGTGAACCCAACTGGACCAGGGCTTTTTTTGTGTGGTAGGCTCTTAATTGCTGCCTCAACTTCAGACCTTGTTATTGGTCTATTCGTAGTTTCAGCTTCCCCCTGGTTTAGGCTTGGGAGGACACAGGTGTCCAGGAATTTATCCATTTCTTCCAGGTTTACTAGTTTATGTGCATAGAGTTGTTTGTAGTATTCTCTGATGATGGTTTGAATTTCTGTGGAATCTGTGGTGATTTCCCCTTTATTGTTTTTTATTGCATCTATTTGGTTTTTCTCTGTTTTCTTTTTTATCAGTCTGGCTAGTGGCCTATTTTGTTGATCTTTTCGAAAAACCAGCTCTTGGATTTATTGATTTTTTGAAGGGTTTTTCGTGTCTCTATCTCCTTCAGTTCTGCTCTGATCTTAGTTATTTCTTGTCTTCGGCTAGGTTTTGAGTTTTTTTGATCTTGCTCCTCTAGCTCTTTCAATTTTGACGATAGGGTGTCAATTTTGGATCTCCCCACTCTTCTCATGTGGGCACTTATTGCTATATATTTTCCTCTAGAGACTGCTTTAAATGTGTCCCAGAGTCTGGTATGTTGTGTCTTCATTCTCGTTGGTTTTGAGGAACTTCTTTATTTCTGCCTTCATTTCATTGTTTATCCAATCGACATTCAAGAGCCAGTTGTTCAGTTTCCATGAAGCTGTGCAGTTCTGAGTTAGTTTCTGAATTCTGAGTTCTAACTTGATTGCACTATGGTCTGAGAGACTCAAACATATATTTAGAAGCACTCGAACAGTTAAAGCAGCATAAAAGAGGAATGTAAATCTGTCCAGCAGAGACTGTTTATGATGAAACAACTCTGAAACATACAAATAGGACAGATAAGAAGGGACCCTGGAATACAGACTTTGGAATACTCCATTAACTTCACTGCTCACAAGTTCTGACTAGTTTCTTATAATAGGAAATTTATAGCCAGGTCCTACACATACGTCTCAAGCTAGTAACTTGTACTTTTCTCCTAAATAAAACTGTATGACTCTCATTTCACTGCATAGGATTACAAGTAATCTTTATGATATCTTTAAAAAGTTTTATGTTGAATATCTCCTCCATAATTAAAAGATGAATGCATAAACTGAATTCCTTCATTCATTTGACAAACATTCACTGAGTACCTGGCAAGTGGTAGGTGCTTAGTTAGGTGGGGAGACAGTATGATAACGGCTTGGAACTAACATCCAAGTCAACCACTGAAGTTAAAATTCTGGGCTGGCTAACATTAGTTAAGAGTCCCCAGTTTAGCGTTTTCTTTTTCCTTTCAATGAGACCACACGGACTCAGGGAGGGGAGCACTACACACTGGGGTCTGTTGCGGGAGAATAGGGGAGGGACAGCAGGGGGGTAGTTGGGGAGAGATAGCATGGGGAGAAATGCCAGATATAGGTGAAGGGGAGGAAGGCAGCAAATCACACTGCCACGTGTGTACCTATGCAACTATCTTGCATGTTCTTCACATGTACCCCAAAACCTAAAATGAAATAAAAAAATAAATAAATAAAAGAAAGAGTCCTCAGTTTAGAAAATATTATTTCAAGCAGGCTTGTTTTTATCCAGAGTGTATAAAATATAATAAAACTCTGTACACCAAGATTTATCATTCTTGGTGTGTGGTTCTTCCTAAGTAAAGTTAAAGCTCCTTGAAAAAAGTGATTGTGAAGGCAGCAAAACACACTGCCATGTGTGTACCTATGCAACTATCTTGCACGTTCTGCACATGTACCCCAAAACCTATAATGCAATAAAAATTAAAAAAAAAAAAAAAAGTGATTGTGTTGTCAACCATGAAGCTCTCACATTCTTCGGTGTAGCAAGATGCTTGGCTCCAGGCAGGCGCTGAGAGAGGCTGTTGGGTGAGTGAATGTATATCAGTGAAAATCAAACAGAGCACATTTTCTTTATATGTTTTAGGTTCCTGTGTCTTTTTGTGATGGTAACTGGCTCTTCTCTAAGAATAATGGAGAAAAGGTGTTAGTTTATACTGTCACACAGGGCAGTCACAGGGATTCTGAAAAAGCAAAAGAACCGAAGTTAAATCAGAAATGTAAAGGTAGTGGGGTGGGGGGATGAGACAAGGGAAGAGAATACATGGGGAAGTATTGGAAAGGACAGAGTGATTAAAAACCACAGGGACATGGGAACATTGGACAGCACACTGGGAGCCATTTAGTTTTATGCTCTTATTGTATGAATGGGAAAAAAATGTCCTTAGTGGTTAAGTGGCTTCTCAATGCCACGTAAGACTTGTTCCAGAGAAGTTGAATTAGGGGAAGGTGAACTGGTTGGAAGTTGGTGACAAGGAGAAAAGCTGAAAACTAGAGAAGAAAGTCAGATCCAGAGGGAAACGAGAAACTGAGTAGGCGTCTCCGGGTTTGTGAAGGAGCAGATTTTCTTTGCTGCAGTCAGGGGAGGTTTGTCTGCTGGTTGCGGAAACAGTCAGACTAGAGATACTGTGGGGTTGGTTTGTTTGGAACAGAAATCAAAGACCAATTTTTTTGCGAGAGAAGGAAGTAACATCTGCAAATGACATGCTGTTTCTGCTACTTCCATTGCTAGCTGTTCTCCCAGGTGGTGAAAATGCAGATGGTAAGAACTCTGAGAACTCTGACGACTGCCCAGTTGGGTGGATGATGATGATGATGATGATGATGTGTGTGTGTGTGTGTGTCTTTATGTGTGCATTTCCTAGCACACACCTGGAAAGTGAGAGTGCCAGTCTGGTTCTACTCTGACTGTTCATGTCTCCAGGTCCCCAAGCTCTTATGAAGGAAGGTGGTTGATAATGCATGGAATACTGTGGGAAGCATCTGCTAAGATTATGATGGATCCCCTCTTCTCCAGATTCTGAATTTCCCCACTCTGGCACCTTCTCTCTCCATTCTGTTTCTCAATGTCTTTCTCACATTCTACTGTACTTTCACCACAGGGTTCAAGGAGCCTGTCTCCTTCCATGTCATCCAAATCTCATCCTTTTACAACCATTCTTGGGAACGACATCTGGGCTCAGGTTGGCTGGGTGATTTGCAGACTCACACCTGGGACAGCAAATCCAGCACCATCATTTTCCTGTGGCCCTGGTCCAGGGGAACCTTCAGCAATGAGGAGTGGATGCAACTGGAAATGTTATTCCGTATACACTTCATTCGGTTTTCTGAGGCATTTCATAGACACAGCAGTGAATTGAAATTTGAATGTGAGTAGTTTCCCCCATGGGGACTGAAGAGTTGGGAGAGAGGGGATGTCTCAATGTTCCTTATTCCTGTAGGAAACAGCCTGACTCTTTTCTGTAGCTTATTCTATTCCTCCCACCATGAAACTGCAATTGCAAACTTTTGGGCAAGGTCTATCATCCAGACCCTAATTCTTCAAACACTTCTGCCACTTATGAACTCCTGTTTCATTGATTGCACGGTTGTGCTTTAGTACCTTTTCCACAGGTGTCCCATGGTTGCGCTTTTCTCTGCCCTACAGCTAAATGCCTCCAGCTTTCTCACTTTGTCGTTCATTCTCTTCAGTAGTATCTGCATAGACTCATTGGAACCCGTTGCGTGCTGTTCAAACTAAGTTGTTATAATCCCAGTTCTCTTACACCAAGCCCTTCCTCAACTACAGCATTCACATCATTGTCTTTAATTTTTCCTCTTCCTCATGTTACTAATCTTTTCCTCCACCTATGGCTCCCACAAATTCCCCTTTCTCTGAATCCCTGACCAAATCAAATTTTATTCCATCCCATCAAACCCTGAAGATGCCCCACTTCTGCTTCTACAATCTTTGCTTCTACTCATTTCATTTTATGTTTTTTTGTCCCTCTTTCCTCTAATTCATAACCCCAGATCCTTTTGAGATACAGGTGACAGCAGGCTGTGAGGTGCACTCTGGAAAGCTCTCAGGAAGCTTCTTTAGGGTAGCTTACCAAGGATCAGATTTCCTAAGCTTCCGGAACAAGTCATGCCTGCCATCTCCACTGGCTGGAAATGTGGCCAAGCGTGTCTGCAAAGTGTTGTATCAGCATCAGGGTGACAAGGACATAATACAACATGTCATCAGTGTCACCTGCCCACGATTCCTCTTGGGTCTTCTTGATGCAGGAAAGTCACATCTCCAGCGGCAAGGTCAGTCCTATACCATTCCTCCAAGAATTTTTCATTTGAAAAGCATACCCTGCCACCATCCCCTTCAAATTCAGAATAAGGAGGAGCTGCCCAGAAGTGGGAGAGGCTGCGTGCAGTGGCTCACATCTGTAATCCCAGTGCTTCGGGAAGTTGAGGCTGGAGGACCACTTAAGGGCAGGAGTCCCAGCCCAGCCTGAGAAACATAGTGAGACCACCGTCTCTGAAAAATAAAAATAAATTAGCTGATCATGGTGGCACACACCTGTAGTCCCAGTTACTCAAGAGGCTGAGGCAGAAGGATGGCTTGGGCCCAAGTGTTTGAGATTACAATGAGCTATAATTTATAATTATGCTACTACACTCCAGCAGAGTGACAGAGACTCTGTCTCAATAAAAAGAGAAATGAGAAAGATGTGTATATCTAAACTTCTAAACTGATGTGGTGATATGAAACTCCAAGTCCGTAACTGAATATCTCTTCTGTCCTTTGCAGTGAAGCCTGAGGCCTGGCTGTCCCTGGGCCCCAGTCCAGGCCCTGGCCATCTGCTGCTGGTGTGCCATGTCTCAGGATTCTACCCAAAGCCTGTGTGGGTCAGGTGGATGCGGGGTGAGCAGGAGCAGCCAGGCACTCAGCGAGGGGACATCCTGCCCAATGCTGATGAGACATGGTATCTCCAAGCAACCCTGGAGGTGGCCGCTGGGGAGGCAGCTGACCTGTCCTGTCGGGTGAAGCACAGCAGTTTAGAGGGTCAGGACATCATCCTCTACTGGGGTAAGAAGGAGCTGGGGCCCAGGCTGGAAATGCCAGGAGGTGGTCCTCAGCATAGCGGGAGGGCAAGCTGAAAATTTTAGGATTTTTGGGATGATAACCCCAACATGAATAAAAATAGGTAATCTAAGAAATAGAAGTGTTGAGAATGAGGGCCCTGTAGATGCAGGAGGATGCTGAGGGTTAGATGAAAGCTCCATCTCTGAGCAGGGATGAGAGAAAAACATAGAATGTAAGGAGATTGGTAAGTTGGACACTCAACTGAAAAAAGGAAGCCCGGGGTAATGCAGTGAAACAGAAAGTGGCTGAGGTAAAATGGGGTGGATTTAAAATAACATCCTTGGCATCTCCCCAAATTCACAGAACATCACAGTTCCGTGAGCTGGATCATCTTGGCGGTGATAGTGCCTTTACTTCTTCTGATAGTGTGTCTTGCACTTTGGTTCAGGAAATGCTGGTGAGTTCTGTGCATGTGTCTTTCCTACTCCTACCCCCACCCCACTTGTCTTCCCATGTTTCTTGTTTCTCTCTCCTCCGTTCTTCTCTCCCCAGCCCCCTTCCCTCTTACTCCTCAATTCTCACCTCTACCTTATTCAGAGTGACTTCTATCTCTGTTCTCATCCAGTTTCCATTAAGACACGTCATGAGCCTTCTCGTCAGTGTTCTGCTTTCGGGATGAGAAACCAGCAGCACAAAGGCTCAGGACACACCTGAACATGTCATGGTGATGACGTCGTTTCCAGTCTCCTTGTACAACTTGTTAATTTACTCATTTCTGCTTAACGATCATTTGTCAATATAAGCTCAATTTAATTTTGCAGAATTTGTTGTTTTGTCCTGGGTTTTGGGACTTTAAAATTATCTTCTAATGGAATGGGGTCCTAGCAACCTCCACATGTTCAACCGTTAATGGGTCATCAGGCCCTTTTAGATGTCCCTTCCTCCAGCCGGCTTTCCCCGACTCACAGGTGGGAAGCAGTCTCGCCCTGGTCTGAACTCTCGCAGCATTTCAGCTGTCCTTTGCTAACTGTACTTCTCACTTCCTCTCCTTTGCTGTAGTTATTTAGGTTCCCCTTTTCCTTGTAATTTTCCAGCTCCTTCAATGGAAAATACATGTGTTTTCAAAATCTGCATCCTTGGTGAAGGATTTTGCCTGCATGAAACACGTTCTCAATAAAACTCTGTGTTGAATTTATGCCAGATTTGTAGTTTTTTCTTATTCTTTTCCTTCCTGGTGCTTTTGAAGTCATTGAGATATTCGATATTCTTCGGGTTAAAAGTCTTCTTACTTGCAGGAGACTTTACAGATTCCTAGTTTTATAGTTTTTTAGCTCCAGAGGAGAAACACCATTTTACCTCTTCCTGCTACTATCATTCAACTATAAAGAGTATTACAGTGAATTCACTGTTCCCAGTATGCATGGCAGGACACATGCGTTTACTATTCAGTGGCTCAGGGACAAGCAGCAGAGTTATCACATTGGAGCTTGAGAGAAAGATAGAATTTGGGTCTTGCCTTAGATTTGCTGAATTATAATTTGCGTTTTGGAAAATGAGTAGGATACTCAACAAGGCTATTAAAATTTGAGAGACAGTCACGTGGGTGATGTGTGAGATGTAGTACAAATGTGTCACGGAAGAGAAAATGATCAAAAAAGGGAACAAGAGTGTTGCTTCTCAAGATTGAAGTGAGATCAAGGCAAGTAGTATACCCACTGTACATTCTCATTATTCATGGCAGTTATGATCACGCAGTGGCTGCAAACACTGAATTCATGAGCACTGAGCCATTGTTCCCAGGGGAAATACAGATGTTCAGTTCTTGTGAGATTTTTCACAACATTTTTGTTAACTGATGAATACATAAGCTTGTTTTATGTATGTTTCTTTTTAAAATCATCTTATTTTATATATGTATATATTTACAATTAATTCATTATATGCATTAATTCTGTAAAATTCTGTAAAACACTATCTGAGAAATGTTTAATATTTTCCTGACCTTGGTTAATATGATTACAAATTTATTTGGTGATAAATAAATAAATTTGCTTAAAAAAACGTTTGTCATCTCATGAATCCACAAATGTAGCTATTTTCCCAAAGCTTCAGCATAACACATAGATACTACTTTCCCAAGCAGCCTCACCCACACCTGGGTGAATTTCCTCCTTCCGTTTCCTGCATTTACTGGACTGTTGATTTATTAACAGTGAACTCACAGTCAGAAACCCTGTACCTGTAACAAAGCTTTTCTAACACACGCATTTTTCTCTGTAAGGCAAGTCACGGCCTTCTTATACTTAGGAAAATGAGACAGCACTTAAGCACTACACTTGGGAACTTTTTAAGATTGTGAAGTCACCACCAAAAAACACAAATCTGTGGAAAAGTTGGCATTACCTAGGTCACAGAAAGGGCACCTTTTTACCATGTGAGAGCTGGAACATGCAGGCAGATCACCACCTTTTTTGCCCGTAGTTGAGAACATGTTCTTTGGGGGACTCAAATTTTGTACCTCTCTGCACATGTTCATGAGTGATTGTGAAACTGCTGTGAATATAGATCTAACGGTTACAAATGAATTTTAACAAGCAGACAAACTAGCAAATATCACATTTTTGAATGATGAGGATTGTCTATTGACCCCCAAATGATAGTATTTGTTAAGATATCCATCACTAGACTTCAATTACTTTAGGATTCACGAATTAATTAAACGAATATTTCCTATGATTCTGCTGTTTGCCATTTTCATTTTTGTTGTTTCTTTCTCAGTTTCCTAGTATAGTAATTTATTTGAGATGAACTTGGGGAAAGGGATTTAGCTCTAATTTTTTTCGGAAACTGAGGAGAGGGGCTCAAGGCAAGGGAAACATCCACGCAGACCAGGTGCAGTGGGAAGTAGCTGCATACACAGAAATTTTTGGAAAACGAAGTTGGGATGGGAGAATAGGAAAAGAAAAATATGGGATAGAGGAGAGTAAAGAATGGGACTGCTGCAGCCTTCTATCTGGGTTATACATGATTGGTTCCAATCCATTTGGGTTTCAATCCACCTTGCCACATTTGCATAGTACTCATCTGTCTTTTGGCTGGTCGATACCACCTTCAGCTCTAGTGATCAGCCTAAGGCAATCATGAGAACTCATCCTTTACAAAATGACAGGCTAAAGGGTGGAAGGTAACTTGAGATTTAAGCCAATCATTGCACAGTTTCAGCTTAGCCTTGCTCACAGTGGTGGTTCAGGGCTACGGACCTGTTTTTAAATGACATTGTTTACATGATGCTTATTCTTGTGTTTAACAGTAGGGAAAAGAGATATTCTCTCTTGTTCTAGATTTTGTGGTGTGAGATATGAAGCCTAAAACTGCTTAAGTCATTTTTTTTCAGCACCAGAGAAATTGCACAGGCCAGAAGGTAGAGACAACAGCCCCTCAGAAGAGTCCTGATTAAACTGTATCCAAAGCCTGCATGAACCCGGGACTTCTCAGTGATGTTAGATGATACATTGCCTTTACTGTTTCACCCCATCAATTTGGTTTTTCTCTTGTTTGTGATTGAAAGCATCCTCTCTGATGTACATGGACCCCAGGGGATACTTAGCTGATTTCACTTTTGGTTGAAGCATTCCTCTTTATTTCCCTGTTACTCCTCCTTCCTTCTTGGGATTGGCTATAATTGAAAATTGATTTTTTTTTCTTTCATAGTTTGAGCATTCTTTATCTGAAGTGCTTGGAATCAGAAGTGTTTCAGATTTCAGATTTTTAAAAAACTTTTAGAATATTTGTATATACCCACCAGCTGAGCATCTCTAATTGGGACATCTGAAATTTGAAATGCTCCAATGAGTATTTTCCTTCAGCATCATGTCAGTGCTCAAAATGTTTTAAATTCTGGAGGATTTTGCATTTCAGATATTCACATCAGGAATACTTGGCCTGTCATTTTTTTCTTATATGTGTCATTATCTTTTCAAACTCTTACATTGTCCTGTTTTTTACTAGGCCTTCTGGATTAATTCCTCTCCTGAACTTTTCTTATACTTCTGGCAGGGAATAAAAGTGCTGGTTCTGCTGTTGAGTGAATGATTTTGGAAAGGTTCCTTGATCTTCATTCTTTTCTTCGGTTAAATGGAGGCAAAAATATACACTCTTAGGATTTTCATAGGAATGCAAAAGCAATCTAGTGTTATTAAAATGCTAGGAGTTTGGTCTATGCCCTGCTGCTTGCCACATAGAAAACCAGTTACTGAGGCAGTAAGTATTGCCAGGAAAGAGTGTTTTAATTGAGTGCTACAGCCGAGGAGATAGGAAATCAATCTCAAATCCACTTTCTTGATTGACTAAAATTAGGGATTTATATGGCAGGGAAGTAATGGAACCCTGTGTGGCAAAATAGGAATTAGGGAGAAGTAAGGAAGAGGAGTTGTTGGTCAACGGCAAGCAAGTGGTTGCTTAAGCACTTGCTTAAGTGGGTGACGGGTGAGGGGTCTGGCATCTCATTGTCCAGATGCAATAATTTAGGTTTCAGTTTTTTTTGACAAGGTTTTGGTTCCTTGGCCAGAATGTATTGCTAGTGGTTTGGCTGTTGTGGGCGAGGGGAGTCTCAAAAGCCCTCCTAAGCAGCTGTTGGGAAGGTCTTAAGAAAGTGCTGAATGCATCAATACATGAAGCATATAGAAAAACACCTGTATTGCAATTAGAGTTGTACACATCAAACAATAACACTTTTTTCTTTTATAGTTGAGATTTTTATTGGTTGTGTTGAAGGTCAGTACGCAGATATTTCAATTCTTAACATAAGTACTGAAAATCTAAAAAACCATATATTTGCTCCTGCAAAAGTAGAAATGAAGCTGGAAAAGGCAGCAGGAGTCCCAGTGTGGTGGCTCAGGCCTGTAATCCCAGCACTTTGGGAGGTTGAGGTGGGCAGATCACCTGAGGTCAGGAGTTCGAAACCAGCCTGGCCAACATGGTGAAACCCTGTCCCTACTAAATATACAAAAATTAGCCGGTCATGGTGGTGGGTGCCTGTAATCCCAACTACTTGGAAGGCTGAGGCAGGAGAATCACTTGAACCTGGGAGGTGGAGGTGCAGTGAGCCAAGATCTTGCCACTACACTCCAGCCTTGGTGATGAGCAAGACTCCATCTCAAAAAAAAAAAAAAAAAAAAAATGCAACAGGAAAGGACAAATCTTCAGACAAGAAGGTGCGAACAAAAGGGGAAAGGAAAAGGGAGCAAAGGGAAAACAGGCCAACATGGGTAATCAAGAAACTAAAGAAGATTTACTTTAGAAAGCAAAGAAACTAAAACCAAGAGTCCAGCCTCTGAAGCTGCAGAGAAAGAAGCCAAGTCTGATTAGTATTATATTCCATGTCTCATTGGCTGTCCCTGTCTCCTTTCTTGTACAACCCAGAGGAATATTCTGTAAATGCAAGGTTTTCGATAGCTCTAGAAACATTTTTAAGAAGGAGCAAATCACATCCCACTTTTTTTTTTTTTTTTTGAGACGGAGTTTCACTCTTGTTACCCACGCTGGAGTGCAATGACATGATCTCGGCTCACCGCAACTTCTGCCTCCTGGGTCCAGGCAATTCTCCTGCCTCAGCCACCTGAGTAGCTGGGATTACAGGCACGCGCCACCACGCCCAGCTAATTTTTTGTATTTTTAGTAGAGATGGGGTTTTACCATGTTGACCAGGATGGTCTCGATCTCTCGACCTCGTGATCCACCCGCCTTGGCCTCCCAAAGTGCTGGGATTACAGGTGTGAGCCACCGCCCCCGGCCCACATCCCATTTTTTAAATGCAAGTGCTTTTTTTTTTTTTTTTTTGAAAAAAGGTGAAATCATTCTCTGATTGTTTATTTTTTGGTACAACCAGAAAATAATATGGGATATCGAATGATGGGAGGCTTTGACTGTCTTGGGTGTCAGCTTCATATTCCATGGATGGGGGATTAGTTTTTATATTCTACAATACAAAACTTAGTAAGTGGCAATACGGAATCACAGTCATGTCTCTAATGTCTTGAACATTTTAAATTACTTCCAGTCCCATGCTGTTTTTTAATAGAATTGTTTCCTAGAGAAAACCACTCCTCAATCATGGCTCTCCCTGTCAGAACTGTGTGTACTCTGTAACATCTTCGGTCATGGTAGTCTTGTTTTTCTAATAACTTTGTTAATGTGCTGTGAAATACTAAAAATTTGAGTATGTAGTCTATATGCTATTCAATTGTGAATTCGTGGGATGTCTGTAACAGTTTACCAACATGTTAAGACACTGGTATTTGAGAGCCTCTTAAGGAAAATTTGCCTCCAAATTTTAAGCTGGAAAGTCACTGGAATAACTTTAAAAAAGAATTACAATACATGCCTTTTTATATTTTCAGTACATATGTTAAGAATTGAAATATCTGTGTACCAACCTTCAACACAACTAATAAAATCTCAATTATAAAAGAAAAATGGTGGGATTACTTGATGTGTACAACGCTAGTTGCAGCACAAGCATTGTACTGTGTGCTTCGTGTATTGACACTTGGCGTTCGGCACTTTCTTGAAGACCTTCCCAACAGTCTAGTCTGTTCTCTCTATGTGTGTATACATAATCAACAAACAGCTCCAAATTTATATGTGGGTGTATATCTCATATATGTTATATAAACCCATTTTATTGTTAAAATTTCAAATAGTTTCCTCAATTGTTTGCATATTAACTTTCTCAGTGTGTACCTTGTTGAAGAGAAATTATTAATTTTACAAAGTAAAACTGATCTACTTTTTTTTGAGACAGAGTCTCACTTCTGTCATCCAACCTGGAGTGCAGTGGCACAGTCTCAGCTCACTGCACCCTCCATCTCCTGGTTTTAAGCTATTCTCCTGCCTCAGCCACCTGAGTAGCTGGAATTACAGGTTCCTGCAATAACACCCAGCTAATTTTTGTGTTTCTGGTAGAGACAGGGAGTGGGAGAAAATATTCATAAACTATGCATCTGACAAAGGACTAGTATCCAAAATCTACATGTAACTCAAATAAGTTAGCAAGCAAATGACCAATAATTACATCAAAAAGTGGGCAAATAACATGAATAGACAATTCTCAAAACAAGATATACTAACAGTCAACAAACATGGAAAAAAATGCTGAATGTCTCTAATCATCAGAGAATTGAAAATGAAAACCACAATGAGATACCACCTTACTCCTGCAATGATAGTCATAATTAAAAAGTAAAAAAACAATAGATGTTGATGCAATGTGGTAAAAAGGGAATACTTCTACACTGCTGGTGGGGAAATAAGTTAGTACAACCACTATGGAAAACAGTATAGAGATTCCTTAAAGAACTCAAAGAAGAACTACCATTCGATCCAGCAATCCCACTACTGGGTATCTACTCAAAGGAAAAAAAGTCATTATATGAAAAAGACATGTACATGCATGTTGATAGCAGCACAGTTCTCAGATGCAAAGATATGGAACCTAAGTGCTCATTGACCAATGAGTGGATAAAGAAAATGTGTTATATATTTACTATGGAATGCTACTCAGCTATAAATGGAACAAAATAATGTATTTTGCAGAAACTTGGATGAAGCTGGAGACCATTTTTCTACGTGAAGTGACTCAGGGATGAAAAACAGAATGTTTTATGTCTCACTTATAAGTGGGAGCTAAGCTATGAGGTCACAAAGGCATAAGAGCAATGTAATGGACTTTGGGTACTTGGCAGGGTGAAGTTTGAGAGGGGCTGAGAGAGAAAATATGACATATTTTATACAGTGTACACTGCTGGGGGATGGGGGCACTAAAACCTCAGATATCACTACTAAATAATTTATCATGTAACCAAAAGCCATCTGTATCCCAAAAACTATTGGGAAAAAAATACAAACCCCAAAACAAACAAAACCCCAACAGATTGAGATAAATTTTTGTATTCGATCACTAGACGGCAGTAGAGATTAAAATGCCATTTCTGCATACTTGTTATTAAAAATTCTGTCTTAAGGCTCCCCCCAAATCATGCAGAAGCTCAGAAACCTATCCTTAAATTCACAATAACTTTTTGGCTCTAAGAATATATTAATAACAATACAGGAATACAGTCCTGGGAAATATATGGCCAATAAAGTATGATGAAGACAAAAATGGAGTAAGTTTTTAAAGAAGTGCCATGATACCCTATGCTGTGGTTAGATGTGGGTCACACGTTGTTAGAGGACCATGATGATTAAGACAGTATCAGTTACATACTCACAGTGTCTAAAAGATAGACAATAGGTTGTTTAGGAGAATTACAGTTATTCCTGGTACTGAGGCCACAAGGACATTTCTTCCATCAGCTCCTATAGAGGAGAAACTGCTTAACGCAGCAAACAAACAATGTTTTCAGAAAAGTTCTTTCAGTAAACTTTGTGAGGCCCATAGGTCTTTTTGTGATTAAGTCTCTTAAAGTAAGATGAGAATATCAGTCTATGACAAAGACTGGGAAAAGTAATTTTATGCAACATAACAGGATCTAGTTCAGACGTATAGCTTTCTGATGTTCTAGCAAAGCCAAGGGTAGATTTTTGTTATCTGTCAGAAGGAATAGACTTTGCATCTCTCAAAGACACTATTTATGTTGAATTTATTTGAATTATTTTTAAAGCAGCAGCAACTTTTACATTATGTATTCTAACATATACCTGATATAAAACTATTTTCTATCATCTGTTAAATACAGAACAGTAATTTTAACAATAGGCTGACCTACAAGTAGAATTGGCAGTTGGAAATTTCTTGTGGCTTTTGCAAATCTACTCAAAGACTTCTGCTTGAATCTTAGGCTGGCTTTCAGGAGGCTTATAGCACTCATACAGAGCACCAAGATTCTTCTTGCGATATAATTCTGTTTTTTTTTTCCTAATACAAAGGTACTAGTTGACACAACTGCCACCCCCTTCATCCAAATGCACAACTAACTGTACTTCATAGAGAATGCCAGATAGGGCTTTAGACAGGAAAGTATTTGAAACAGATATGAGTCTTAACATGAATATAAAGTGAGAAAAGAGAATAATAGGGGTATAAAGTGAGAAAAGCAGCCATGGGTCTTGAAGCTGTTTCCAGATAGCCCATTCTAGTAAAACTGTTACTAACTATAGACCTACATAGCTAACTGGATAAATGGCTTGCCAAATGGGTTACATGGCAGGGAACACTGGCTGTCTCCCAGGATATGTTTGTCACTTCCTCTAGAATAGCTGAAACCTGCTCATTATTAGTAGGGCAGAATAAAAGCTATGTTTCTTGGCTACCCTTTGAGCTGGTTGTGGTCATGTGATTACAATCCAACAAATGTGATGTATAACTTCTGCAGAAAGCAGCTCTCAAATCCTGGGATGTGGATGTGCTCCTTGTTCCCTTCTTCTTATCGCTGGCTGAAAGGTGGATTTGATGGAAAGAACTCTGGCAGTCATCTCAGAGTGTGGGATGACCACTGGAATGAGAACTGACTGTGGTAAAGACCAAACAAAACCAAAAAATGAAACTCCCCCAAAACAAAATAGGGAGCTGGGAACTGAGTTCCTGACACCATGGAATGCCACATTTACCCTGCATTGCCTACTCCGGATTAGTTAAAATTAAGTTTGGCTGTGAGCGACAGAAAATTCCAACTGACAATATTAAAAGATGTAGCCAGGACATAATTGCTGTGCTCTGCCTCCCCCACCTCCCAGATATGCTCTCCACACCATGCTTCCATTGCCAGGGCAAGGGAGGGGTGGCCTTATAGATCCAGGACTGTTTTTCCTGTCTCTTCCGTGCCTCTTTCAGTGAAATGAAGTTAAAACCAGTCAATCTTTAGCCCAGAGGGAACTCCTGTCTTGAAGTCATCTCCTGCTGGGAAGAGAATTCTGGAGGTGCCTGTTTCATGTCAGGATTTGGTCCTTGAAGCTTCTAAGGAAATATATGACCAGATAAGTGAGCCCCGTGTGAACTTAAGCAGCATCCAGAGTTTACCTGCCATATGTGTGAAGAAGAGATCCAACTTTCCTATATAGCTGTGCAGTTGTCTAAACACCATTGATTTAAAATAAAAGTTGGAGGGTGGAAAAAGAAGATGGCATGGTAGGAGCAACTCAGGATTGCAGCTCTCAGTGAAGGTGCAGAGGGTGAGTGCAAGCCGCATTTCCAGATGGATCTTTGTTGCCCACAGAACAGGGAAATTCCCAGGTGTAGGAGAGACACAGGATGCCAGAGTAGCCGTTTCAGCTGGCATGGCTGTTTCAGCCAGCGCCGCAGCGCAGTGGCACTCTGCAGAAAACGCACTGGTCTGGGTGCCCTGTTAAACTGGCAATCTGAGATTTGGGAGGGCAGATTAGCATATCCATCTGTTTAAACAGGACTTGGACAGTGAGCCAGACCAGGAGATTCCTGGGAAGCGACATTTGAGCTAGTGTGGTGGGTTGCTGCACGGGAAATCACACAGATCCTGGTGCCCTATCAGCAGGCGACTGAAACACCTGTGAGAGAGTCAACCGTTCAACTTAAAAAAAACAAAAGGACTCTGAGGCAGGGAGCCAGGTGATCAGGCTTGGCGGGTCCCACCCCGACAGGGACAAACAAAACGGTGATTCGAAATGCTCAGGGTTGAGAGTTTCACTGCGGGCACTGCTGAACCCAGGATGGTGCAGCTCAGTGGGGGAGGGGCATCCGCCATTATTGAGGGGTGTATCAGTACACCCCTACTGAGGTATACTCCCATTGCTGACAGAGCCTGCCGTTGCCGAGGCAACCTGCCATAACAGAAGACTCTGCCAATACAGAGGCAGGCCACCATCACCACAGCAGTTTTAACTACACCCATATAAACAGGACTACAGGGAATTACACTTGGCAGCAGGGCGGAGCCCACGACAACAGGGTGGACCCCACAGCAGCAGGGTGGAGCCTCGGCAGGCAAATAGTGACTAGACTGCCTCCTAGCTGGGCAGGACAGTGCAACGGATACTCATAAAGAAAGCCCTAACTCCTTGAGACAGAGCATCTGAGAATAAAAGGGGTTTTATGGGTTCTGCTGCAGCAGACTTAAACGTACCTGCCTAGCAGCCCTGAATGAGCAATGGAGCTCACAGCTCAGCACTTGAGCTCCTATAAAGTACAGACCGTCTCCTCAAGCAGCTCCCTGACCCCTGTATATCCAAAGAGTCACCTCAAAAAGGACTGATCAGACTGACATTTGGTGGGCATCATTCTGGGACAAAGATAGCAGAAGAAGAAACTGGTAGCATCCCTCACTGTTCTGCAGATGCTACAGGTGTACCCCAGACAAGCAGGGCCTGGAGTGGATCTCAGCAGTCATACAGCAGAGGGGCTAGACTGTTAGAAGGAAAATTAAGAAACAGAAATACTTCATCATCAACAATCTGGACATCCACTCAGAGACCCAACTGAAAAGTCAGCAACTACTCAGAAGACAGGTGGATAAATCCACAAAGATGGAAGAAACCAGTGCAAAAAGGAGGAAAACACCAGAAACCAAAACACCTTGCCTCCTACAAAGGACAAAAACTCCTCACCAGCAAGGGAACAAAGCTGGACGGAGAATGAGTGTGATGAAATGATGGAATCAGACTTCAAAAGGTGGGTAATGAGAAACTTCTGTGAGCTAAAAGAACATGTTCTAAATCAATGCAAAGAAACTAAGAACCTTGAAAAAAGATTTGAGGAAATGATAACAAGAATGGACAACTTAGAGAGGAATATGAATGAATTGAAGGAGCTGAAAAACACAACACAGGAACTTCACGAAGCATGCACAAGTTTCAACAGCCGAATTGACCAAGCAGAAGAAAGAATATCAGGAGTTGAAGATCAACTCAATGAAATAAAACAAGAAACCAAGATTAGAGGAAAAATGCGCAAAAAGGAATGAACAAAGTCTCCAAGAAATGTGGGACTATGTGAAGAGACCTAACCTACGATTGATAGGTGTACCAGAATGTGACGAAGAGAATGAATCCAAGCTGGAAAACACTCTTCAGGATATTATCCAGGAAAATTTCCCCAACTTAGCAAGGCAGGCCAATATTCAAGTCCAGGAAATACAGAGAACAACACAAAGATATTCCTCAAGAAGAGCAACCCCAAGGCACATAATCATCAGATTCACCAGGGTTAAAATGAAGGAGAAAATACTAAGGGAAGCCAGAGAGAAAGGTCGGGTCACCCACAAAGGGAAGCCCATCAGACTCACAGCAGATCTCTCGGCAGAAACCCTACAAGCCAGAAGAGAGTGGGGGCCGATATTCAACATCCTTAAAGAAAAGAACTTTCAACCCAGAATTTCATATCCAGCCAAACTGAGCTTCATAAGTAAAGGAAAAATAAAATCCTTTGCAAACAAGCAAGCACTCAGAGATTTTGTCACCACCAGGCCTGCTTTACAAGAGCTCCTGAAAGAAGCACTACACATAGAAAGGAACAACCAGTAACAGCCATTCCAAAAACATACCAAATGCTAAAGAGCATCAATAAAATGAAGAATCTGCATCAACCAATGGGCAAAACAGCCAGCTAGCATCAAAATGGCAGTATCAAATTCACACATAACAATATTAACCCTAAGGGACAAAGAAGGTCATTACATAATGGTAAAAGGATCGATACAACAAGAAGAGATAACGATTCTAAATATATATGGACCCAATGTAGGAGCACCCAGATATATAAGGCAAGTTCTTAATGACTTACAAAGGGACTTAGACTCCCACACAATAATAGTGGGAGACTTTAACACTCCACTGTCAATAGCAGACAGATCAACCAGACAGAAAATTAACAAGGATATCCAGGACTTGAACTCAGACCTGGAACAAGCAAACCTGATAGACATTTACAGAACTCTCCACCCCAAATCCACAGAATATACATTCTTCTCAGCACCACATCACACCTACTCCAAAATTGACCACATAATTGGAAGTAAAGCACTCCTCAGCAAATGCAAAACAACTGAAATCATAACAAACAGTCTCTCAGACCATAGTGCAATCAAGTTGGAACTCAGAATTCAGAAAATAACTCAGAACCGCACAGCTTCATGGAAACTGAACAATTGGCTCTTGAATGTTGATTGGATAAACAATGAAATGAAGGCAGAAATAAAGAAGTTCTTTGAAACCAATGAGAATGAAGACACAACGTACCAGAATCTCTGGGACACATTTAAAGCAGTCTGTAGAGGAAAATATATAGCAATAAGTGCCCACATGAGAAGAGTGGAGAGATCCAAAATTGACACCCTATCGTCAAAATTGAAAGAGCTAGAGGAGCAAGATCAAAAAAGCTCAAAACCTAGCCGAAGACAAGAAATAACTAAGATCAGAGCAGAACTGAAGGAGATAGAGACAAGAAAAACCCTTCAAAAAATCAATAAATCTAAGAGCTGGTTTTTCGAAAAGATCAACAAAATAGACAGACCACTAGCCAGACTGATAAAAAAGAAGAGAGAGAACAACCAAATAAATGCAATAAAAAACGATAAAGGGGAAATCACCACAGATTCCACAGAAATTCAAACCATCATCAGAGAATACTACAAACAACTCTATGCACATAAACCAGTAAATCAGGAAGAAATGGATAAATTCCTGGATGCCTGTGTCCTCCCAAGCCTAAACCAGGAGGAAGCCGAAACTATGAATAGACCAATAACAAGGTCTGAAGTTGAGGCAGCAATTAAGAGCCTACCACACAAAAAAAGCCCAGGTCCAGATGGGTTCACAGCCGAATTCTACCAGACACACAAAGAGGATCTGGTACCATTCCTTCTGAAACTATTCCAAATAATCCAAAAAGAGGGAACCCTTCCCAAATCATTTTATGAGACCAACATCATCCTGATACCAAAACCTGGCAGAGACTCAACAAGAAAAGAAAACTTCAGGCCAATATCCATGATGAACATAGATGCAAAAATCTTCAATAAAATACTGGCAAACCGATTGCAACAGCACATTAAAAAACTTATCCATCATGATCAAGTAGGATTTATCCCGGGGATGCAAGGCTGGGTCAACATACGCAAGTCTATAAATGTAATTCACCACATAAACAGAAGCAAAAACAAAAACCACATGATTATCTCAATTGATGCAGAGAAGGCATTTGACAAAATTCAACAGCCCTTTATGCTAAAAACCCTCAATAAACTTGGTATTGATGGAACATATCTCAAAGTAATAAAAGCTATTTATGACAAACCAACAGCCAATATCATACTTAATGGGCAAAAACTGGAAGCATTCCCTTTGAAATCTGGCACTAGACAAGGATGCCCTCTCTCACCACTTCTATTCAACATAGTACTGGAAGTTCTAGCCAGAGCAATCAGGCAAGAAAAAGAAATAAAGGGTATTCAAATAGGAAAGGTGGAAGCCAAATTGTCTCTATTTGCAGACGACATGATAGTATACCTAGAAGACCCCATCACCTCAGCCCAAAAGCTCCTGCAACTGATAAGCAACTTCAGCAAAGTCTCAGGATATAAAATCAATGTGCAAAAATCACAAGCATTCCTATACACCAATAACAGACTTAAAGAGAACCAAATCAAGAACGAACTGCCATTCACAATTGCTACAAAGAAAATAAAATACCTAGGAATACAACTCACTAGGAATGTAAGGGACCTCTTTAAGGAAAACTACAAACAACTGCTCAATGAAATAAGAGAGGACACAAACAGATGGAGAAACATTCCATGTTCGTGGTTAGGAAGAATCAATATCGTGAAAATGGCTATACTGCCCAAAGTAATTTACACAATCAATGCTATCCCCATCAAACTACCATTGAATTTCTTCACAGAACTGGAAAAAACCACCATGAATTTCATATGGAACCAAAAAAGAGCCCGCATAGCCAAGTCAATTCTAAGCAAAAAGAACACAGCGGGAGGCATCACGCTACCAGACTTCAAACTATACTACAAGGCTACAGTAATCAAAACAGCATGGTACTGGTACCAAAACAGAGATATAGACCAATGGAACAGAACAGAGGCATCGGAGGCAACACAACACATCTACAACCATATTATCTTTGATAAACCAGACAAAAACAGGCAATGGGGAAAGGATTCCCTATTTAATAAATGGTGTTGGGAAAACTGGCTAGCCATGTGCAGAAAGCAGAAATTGGACCCCTTCCTGACACCTTACACTAAAATTAACTCCAGATGGATTAAAGACTTAAACGTAAGACCCGACACCATAAAAACCCTAGAGGAAAATCTAGGCAAAACCATTCAGGACATAGGAGTAGGCAAGGACTTCATGAACAAAACCCCCAAAGCATTGGCAACAAAAGCCAAAATAGACAAATGGGACCTAATCAAACTCCACAGCTTCTGCACAGCAAAACAAACAGTCACTAGAGTGAATCGGCAACCATCAGAATGGGAAAAAATCTTTGCAGTTTACGCATCTGACAAAGGGCTGATATCCAGAATTTACAAAGAACTCAAACAGATTTACAGGAAAAAAACAAACAAGCCCATTCAAAAATGGGCAAAGGATATGAACAGAAACTTTACGAAAGCAGACATACATGAGGCCAGCAAACATATGAAAAAGTGCTCATCGTCATTGGTCATTAGAGAGATGCAAATCAAAACCACATTGAGATACCATCTCACGCCAGTTAGAATGGCGATCATTAAAAAATCTGGAGACAGCAGATGCTGGAGAGGATGTGGAGAAATAGGAACACTCTTACACTGTTGGTGGGAGTGTAAATTAGTTCAACCATTGTGGAAGACAGTGTGGCGATTCCTCAGGGACCTAGAAATAGAAATTCCATTTGACCCAGCAATCCCATTACTGGGTATCTATCCAAAGGATTATAAATCGTTCTACTATAAGGACACATGCACACGAATGTTCATTGCAGCACTGTTTACAATAGCAAAGACCTGGAACCAACCCAAATGCCCAACGATGATAGACTGGACTGGGAAAATGTGGCACATATACACCATGGAATATTATGCAGCAATCAAAAATGATGAGTTTGTGTCCTTTGTAGGGACATGGATGAATCTGGAGAACATCATTCTCAGCAAACTGACACAAGAACAGAAAAAGAAATACCGCATATACTCACTCATAGGTGGGTGAGAAAAATGAGAACACGTGGACACAGAGAGGCGGTCTACTATACACTGGGGACTGTTGGGGGGAATGGGGAGGGACAGCAGGGGGGGGCTGGGGGGGATAGCCTGGGGATGAATACCAAGTGTGGGTGAAGGGGAGGAAAGCAGCAAAGCACACTGCCATGTGTGTACCTATGCAACTATCTTGCTCGTTCTGCACATGTACCCCCAAACCTATAATGCAATAAAAATTAAAAAAAAAAAAAAAAAAAAAACAATATTAACCCTAAATGTAAATGGGCTAAATGCACCAATCAAAAGACACAGACTGGCAAATTGGATAAAAAGCCAAAATCCATCGGTGTGCTGTATCCAGGAAACCCATCTCACATGCAAGGATACACAAAGTCTCAGAATAAAGGGATGGAGGAAGATTTACCAAGCAAATGGAGAGCAAAAAAAGCAGGAGTTGCAATTCTCATCTCTGATAAAATAGACTTTAAAGAAACAAAGATCAAAAGAGACAAAGAAGGTCATTACATAATGGTAAAAGGATCGATACAACAAGAAGAGCCAATGTTCCTAAATATATATGGACCCAATACAGGAGCACCCAGATATATAAGGCAAGTTCTTAATGACTTACAAAGAGACTTAGACTTCCACGCAATAATAGTGGGAGACTTTAACACTCCACTGTCAATATTCGACAGATCAACCAGGCAGAAAATTAGCAAGGATATCCAGGGCTTGAACTCAGACCTGGAACAAGCAAACCTAATAGACATTTACAGAACTCTCCACCCCAAATCCACAGAATATACATTCTTCTCAGCACCACATCACACCTACTCTAATATTGACAACATAATTGGAAGTAAATCACTCCTCAGCAAATGCAAAGCAACTGACATAATAAACAGTCTCTCAGACCATAGTGCAATCAAGTTAGAACTCAGAATTCAGAAACTAACTTAGAACCGCACAGCTTCATGGAAACTGAACAACTGGCTCTTGAATGTTGACTTGATAAACAATGAAATGAAGGCAGAAATAAAGAAGTTCTTCAAAACCAATGAGAACAAAGACACAACATACCAGAATCTCTGGGACACATTTAAAGCAGTCTCCAGAGGAAAATATATAGCAGTAAGTGCCCATATGAGAAGAGTGGAGAGATCCAAAATTGACACCCTATCATCAAAATTGAAAGAGCTAGAGGAGCAAGATCAAAAGAACTCAAAACCTAGCAGAAGACAAGAAATAACTAAGATCAGAGCAGAACTGAAGGAGATAGAGACACGAAAAACCCTTCAAAAAATCAATAAATCCAACACCTGGTTTTTCGAAAAGATCAACAAAATAGACAGACCACTAGCCAGACTGATAAAAAAGAAAAGAGAGAACAACCAAATAGATACAATAAAAAACGATAAAGGGGAAATCACCACAGATTCCACAAAAATTCAAACCATCATCAGAGAATACTACAAACAACTCTATGCACATAAACTAGTAAACCTGGAAGAAATGGATAAATTCCTGGACACCTGTGTCCTCCCAAGCCTAAACCAGGAGGAAGCTGAAACTATGAATAGACCAATAACAAGGTCTGAAGTCGAGGCAGCAATTAAGAGCCTACCACACAAAAAAAGCCCAGGTCCAGATGGGTTCACAGCTGAATTCTACCAGACACACAAAGAGGAGCTGGTACCATTCCTTCTGAAACTATTCCAAATAATCCGAAAAGAGGGAATCCTTCCCAAATTATTTTATGAGACCAACATCATCCTGATACTAAAACCTGGCAGAGACTCAACAAGAAAAGAAAACTTCAGGCCAATATCCATGATGAACATAGATGCAAAAATCTTCAATAAAATACTGGCAAGCCGATTGCAACAGCACATCAAAAAACTTATCCATCATGATCAAGTAAGATTCATCCCAGGGATGCAAGGCTGGTTCAACATACGCAAGTCTATAAACGTAATTCACCACATAAACAGAAGCAAAAACAAAAACCACATGATTATCTCAATTGATGCAGAGAAGGCATTTGACAAAATTCAACAGCACTTTATGCTAAAAACCCTCAATAAACTCGGTATTGATGGAACGTATCTCAAAGTAATAAAAGCTATTTATGACAAACCAACAGCCAATATCATACTGAATGGGCAAAAACTGGAAGCATTCCCTTTGAAATCCGGCACTAGACAAGGATGTCCTCTCTCACCACTCCTATTCAACATAGTACTGGAAGTTCTAGCCAGAGCAATCAGCCAAGAAAAAGAAATAAAGGGTATTCAAATAGGAAAGGTGGAAGCCAAATTGTCTCTATTTGCAGATGACATGATAGTATACCTAGAAGACCCCATCACCTCAGCCCAAAAACTCCTGAAACTGATAAGCAACTTCAGCAAAGTCTCAGGATATAAAATCAATGTGCAAAAATCACAAGCATTCCTATACACCAATAACAGACTTAAAGAGAACCAAATCAAGAACAAACTGCCATTCACAATTGCTAAAAAGAGAATAAAATACCTAGGAATACAACTCACAAGGAACATAAGGGACCTCTTCAAGGAAAACTACAAACCACTGCTCAACGAAATAAGAGAGGACACAAACAGATGGAGAAACATTCCATGTTCATGGTTAGGAAGAATCTACATTGTGAAAATCCTATACTGCCCAAAGTAATTTTTACAGAATCAATGCTATCCCCATGAAGCTACCATTGACTTTCTTCACAGAACTGGGAAAAAACCACCATGAATTTCATATGGAACCAAAAGAGAGCCCGCATAGCCAAGTCAATTCTAAGCAAAAAGAACACAGTGAGAGGCATCACCCTACCAGACTTCAAATTATACTACAAGGCTACAGTAATCAAAACAGCATGGTACTGGTACCAAAACAGAGATATAGACCAATGGAACAGAACAGAGGCATTGGATGCAACGCAACATAGCTACAACCATACAATCTTTGATAAACCAGACAAAAACAAGCAATGGGGAAAGGATTCCCTGTTTAATAAATGGTGTTGGGAAAACTGGCTAGCCATGTGCAGAAAGCAGAAACTGGACCCTTCCTGACACCTTACATTAAAATTAACTCCAGATGGATTAAAGACTTAAACATAAGACCTGGCACCATAAAAACCCTAGAAGAAAATCTAGGCAAAACCATTCAGGCCATAGGAGTAGGCAAGGACTTCATGACCAAAACACCAAAAGCATTGGCAACAAAAGCCAAAATAGACAAATGGGACCTAATCAAACTCCACAGCTTCTGCACAGCAAGAGAAACAGTCAGTAGAGTGAATCGGTAACCAACAGAATGAAAAAAATTTTTTGCAGTTTACTCATCTGACAAAGGGCTGATATCCAGAATTTACAAAGAACTCAAACAGATTTACAGGAAAAAAACAAACAAGCCCATTCAAAAATGGGCAAAGGATATGAACAGACACTTTACAAAAGAAGACATACATGAGGCCAACAAACATATGAAAAAATGCTCCTCATCACTGGTCATTAGAGAGATGCAAATCAAAACCACATTGAGATATTATCTCACACCAGTTAGAATGGCGATCATTAAAAAATCTGGAGACAACAGATGCTGGAGGGGATGTGGAGAAAGAGGAACACTTTTACACTGTTGGTGGGAGTATAAATTAGTTCAATCATTGTGGAAGACAGTGTGGCGATTCCTCAAGGCCTTAGAAATAGAAATTCCATTTGACCCAGCAATCCCATTACTGGGTATATATCCAAAGGACTATAAGTCATTCTACTATAAGGACACATGCACATGAATGTTCATTGCAGCACTGTTTACAATAGCAAAGACCTGGAACCAACCCAAATGCCCATTGATGATAGACTGGACTGGAAAAATGTGGCACATATACACCATGGAATATTATGCAGCAATCAAAAATGATGAGTTTGTGTCCTTTGTAGGGACATGGATGAATCTGGAGAACATCATTCTCAGCAAACTGACACAAGAACAGAAAATGAAATACTGCATATTCTCACTCATAGGCGGGTGATGAAAAATGAGAACACATGGACACAGGGAAGGGAGTACTACACACTGGGGTCTTGGGGGGAATAGGGGAGGAACATGGAGGGGGAGCTGGGGAGGGATAGCCTGGGGAGAAATGCCAAATGTGGGTGAAGGGGAGGAAGGCAGCAAAACACACTGCCATGTGTGTACCTATGCAACTATCTTGCATGTTCTGCACATGTACCCCATAACGTAAAATGCAATAAAAAAAAAAGATGTAGCCAGGTGCAGTAGGTCACCCAGTCATCCTAGCACTTTGGGAGGCCAAGGTGGGCAGAAGTGATCCTGAGTTCAGGAGTTCTAGATCAGCCTGGAGGCCAACATGCTGAAACCCCACCTCTACTAAAAATACAAAAATTAGCCAGGCTCGATGGTGGGTGCCTGTAATCTTGGCTATTCAGGAGGCTGAAGGAGAAGATTTGCTTGAACCTAGGAAGCGGAGGTTGCAGTCAGCCAAGATCACACCACTACACTCCAGCGTGGGCAACAGCGAGACTCCATCTCAAAAAAACAATGCAACCACATTTCTCTGTCTTATCCAGAGCATAAGGTGACCACAGGATTCCTTCCTGTCTTTTGGTTCAGTTTTTTTTCCCCTGGCCAGTTTTACTGAGGATACAGTAGAAGATTTCTCCTTCAACTTGCACTTTTATTTGATGGACTCAACATGATTTTATGACCTATGTGGATACTGTGGTCAAAGCCCTCAGGAACTAACTCTTGTCAATGTCTTGCGAAGCTCAAGTGTTAGCTTCTATTCCCCTATCTAGTTTTTAGTTTCTTGCAGATTTTCTTATCTTGTGAGTTTAATGTATGCAAGTATAAATAATTTTTAAAAGTATAGCTTACCCAGTAGATCTATGTGTTTTGTAATTTGTTTGTTTTTTGTATTTTATCTTGCAATATTAATGTCTTATCTGTGGTTCACATATTTACACACAGAAATCTAAGGATCAGATGAAAGGCAATACTTTAGGCTTCAAAATTTAGCCAGGGTGCTGCTTAGAATGAATGGGTGGGGAGTTTAGGTAGAATTGGTGGTAAGATAGAGAGGAGACCCAGGGAATTCAAACAAAGGGTAAGTAGAAATCAATATGAGATCATAAAAAAGTATGACATTAAGAAAAAGAAGCAGAGAAGAGAAAGAAAATTCTATGTAAACAGAAATGAACAGAAGCATAGGCCAAGTGAAATAATAATAAAGTTGAAATGGAATTAGAAAATATCAATTTTTTCCAGTTTTGTTATTTTACAGTGGGGGATTGGTGCTTCTAGTAAGTGGTCCATCTAGGAGCTACGAAAACTCCTGTGACCTTTTTGCTGTTGTAGGTGGGAGTGGGTGCAGGATATAGGCTAGCCACAGGAACTATGCTTGTAGGCCAGAAAGAGGGAGTGAATCATTTGAATAAGAGTTGAGGGGGAAATGAAAGGCCTTGTAAGAGTCACGTGGTTGTGGAAGGCTTGTGGGGTTTCTCTACTAGGGAAGTAGGCACAGGGCAAGGTTTGTGCTGGAGGGAAAGTGATGACAGAGCAGTGTGAGACTATGTTGGGTGGGGGACGTGACTTCGGAGTTCTGAGGAAAGCTCTCTCTCTCTCGGGGTGCAAAAGTCATCCACTGGAGTGGTCTTAGGGAAGTGACAGGCAAGAAGAGCCCAGGCAAAGGCAAACACAACAACATTTTTGGTCTGAGGAAAAGGACAAGAAAAGGGAAGTTGAGGAAGGCTGGTGACAGGAAAAGTACTGGGCTCCTTGGGGACAGCCCAGCCCCTCTCTTCAGGTGGGGTTCTAATCACGGGGTGTCCCACCCACTTCAGTTTGTTCTTTTACGATTTTGTGTGCTCAGAGAGATTAATAACCACTTACTCTTCTCCCCATTGCATTTTATATCAATTTCAGATTCTTGCATCTATAGTTACAAGTACTCACCAGAATGAAGAGTCTGCCAGTTTTCCTTCTTACACTACCTCCACCCTTTCTTCCTGGGGATTGATATATGTAAACTCTTGTGTATAAAACTGTCATACTTAGGAGTCTGGGTTATTTTTCATGAAAGCAATTGGAATATTTTAGGCATGAGATAGATGTTCTCAGGATCACACTTCCAGTGGCAACTCTGGGGCAGAGTGCTGTGTGCAGCGTCATGGACTGTGGCACACAGGCTGGCACTGTGGCCGTGATTGCTCATCATGTGTGTCACATGATGAAAGCAGGACTGCATATCAGTCAGGTCAGGGAGGAAAAACCAGGTGGAGGGAGAGAAATGACGTGGTGACTGTGGGGAGCAAAGGAGAGGGACGTTTCCAGAGAAGACACGTTTCTAGGTGTCTATTTGGATGGGTATTGCCATGACAAAGGTGGGAGTGGTACTGACTCTTCTAGGTTCTGTCGTGGAATTTCCCCAAATACTTTATGTTTCTTGCCTCACCCCTTAATCTTTCCTCTGAAAACAGAGTGACTTATCTCACTGATAAATTCAGGAGGGAAACTGGGCAAATTTATGTCACCCCTTCCTCCTGCCCTTTACCTTTGTGGGCAAGTTGCTCCCTGACGGCTCGGTCTTGCTCTCCTCCTCCAGGACCTAGATCTCATGGGAACAGCCGCTCAGATGGGGAAACTTAGGTTTTTATCAGGAGTGCCTGAACTAAGTAGTGTATTAGTTTTCCCGGACTGTTCTAACACAAAGCAATAAGCTGGGTGGCTTAAACAACAGGAAGTTATTTTCTAACAGCTCTAGAGGCTAGAAGTTCACAATCTCCATCTGGAAGACTCAATTTCTAATGAGGTCTCTCTTCCTGGTTTGTACAGACAACTACCTTCTCACTGTGTGCTCATACGGCCTTTCCATGGTATATGAACACAGACATACACGCATGTGCACACACACACACACACACACACACACACACACACACAGAGGCAGAGACCTGGAAGAGCACTCCAGTGTCTCTTCTTGTAAGGACACCAACCCTATTGGATCAGCGCCCTATCCTATAGACATGAGATTGACATTACTTCTTAGAGGCTACATCTCCAAATATAATCGCACTGAGAGTTAGGGCTTCAACATGTGAAGTTTTTTTCTTTGGGAGGGTGTGCAAACTTCCAGTCCATAACAGTGAGAAGGCTACTCCATTTAGGGTCCAGTACGAACAAGATCACTTGGATTACACACTTAAAGCAAATTATCTAGTGGCATTATCAGAAGTCAAGACTGACCACTAAATCCATCTACCTCATGTTATTTTCATCTTGTTTTCTTCTTAATTCAGGAGGGCAAAAAGGATGATACTTACTGGGTTTTTATAATGTTATCCAATATAGCTAGGTTACGTTGCCATTATACATAAACTTTAGAACTTGGAGGCTTAACACAACAAGATTTATTTCTCATATAGGTAAACTGCATGTAGATCAGGCTGCTCGTCTCCATCTCATAGCCTTGCCATTTGGAAATTTGACCACCAAGCTGGTACTGCAAGGCAAGATGATCAGATGTGATGTTTTCAGTGGTCAGGATTGGAGCTGGTTCATGCTTCCAGCACCACACATTCCATTGCCCAGAGCTCAGTTCATGACCTTAACCCAACCATTAGGAAATAGGAGGTTTGCATATTTCCTGTAGGCCCATGGGGAAAAAATGTGATAAGCACATAGTACGGTATCTGCTATTGTTTTCTAAAATCACAAACCAAGTATTTGCCATTGACAGCACAAGATGGACAAAGCTGACACCTGGTGCTTATGAATGATTTGGGTAGGGCTTGAACTGGGTATTGCTCTTAAAGATTTTGTAGCTCATAGAAATTGCCAAATATTTGTGGCCATGATAGGAAGAGCTCATTGAGAATGACTTCCAGCCTCACTGTTAACATGGACAAATCTAAGTAAGAATTAATGTGTATATCAAAGCATCATGTTTACACAGTAAATATGTAGAATAAAAATAAATCTGAAAAAGAAACAATGTCGCAAATGGGATTTTTCTTTTTGAAACAGGGTCCTGATCTGTTACCTAGGCTGGAACACAGTGGCACGAACATGGCTCACTGCAGCCTTGACCTTCAGGGCTCAAAAGATCCTCCTACCTCACTGCCTCCCGTGTAGCTGGGACTACCCATGTGTGCCACTACGTTCAGCTAACTTGTTAGTTTTTGTTGAGACGAGGTCTCACTTTGTCGCCGGGCTGGTCTCAAACCCCTGGGCTCAAGTGGTCTTCCCAGCTTGGTCTCCCAAAGTGCTGAGATCACAAGCATGAGCCACTGTGCCCAGCACAAATTCATGCTCAGACTTTAAGTGTCTGCTCCAATGCCTTCAGTGAATAATTAACGTGATTTAAGAAATACTATAATAATAAATATACTTCCTGGATCTCAAAAAGATTTTGTGTTCATGTATTTACACATATTAACCAGCCAGGGTCACTGACAAATCACTGAATACTTCATATAAATTACCTAAATCAAATATTGACAAATGTTTCCCTTTTTATACAATGCATTTTGATCAGATCACAAAATTTAACTTAAATATAGATCTTTGTGGTCTCCCCATGTATGAGTCCTCTTGAAAAGCTGCATGTTCTGACTACTATAATCCTATACAATTCCATACAGTATAGAATTTAGTCCTTAGCTGAAATGCCCAGTATTCTTCCAGGACTTTAAATTATGAATTTCCCAGGTGGTTAGATAGTCAAAATGCTTCTCTAGAGAATATAGGTCTAAATAGATTTATATCTGGTATTCTACACATTGAAATGAAAATCACAATGCATTTTAATTTTTTGTTTAAATGTCTTCTGCAGTTTAAAGCTCTTTGATAGAAGAGATTTCATTGTTAATCTCTGTATGTTTATATGCCTAGTAAGATACTGGTACCAACATGTACTGTGTAATTTTTTAGAGAGTTACTATACAGATTAAATGCAATAGAAGGGCTTCTTCATGTTTGTTAAGGACCTATGCAATCTGAATGACTACAATTTTATCTCTAAGGATAATATAGAGTAGACTGTAGTTTATACAGCTGCACAGGGAAATCCTGGAAGACATAAAAAAGCAAGATCTCAAATTTATAAAAGAATCAGTGAGAATAAGGAAATAAGAAAGATGGATCAAAAAGGGGTGAAATTGGAAAGAGAAAACTTTGAGGACATCCAAAAGGGGAAAACAAAGAATGGAGTGATGAGAAGAGGGGACACTTTGGAGAGCAGAGGCAAAGTTAAGTGGAGAAACTGGAAATGTGATCTGTTAAAGCAGGAACTGGAAAAAGAATGCAGTTTCTCCTTTATATCTTCCAAATGGTATGCAAGGTTCAGAGGGATGAAGTGATTTTTCAATGCCACACACCACTTTGTCTAAGGCGGTTGAGGAAAGAAAGTAGATATGAAGGAGCTTAGTGGGAGAGCAGCTGGAATCCTAAGACAAGAGAAAAACTTCAGTGCAGAGCACGTGAGGAAATGAGAGACTGAGTAGGAGGCCCAAGGTTGAGGGAAGCTGACCTTCTTAGGTGATGTTAGTGGCTTGTGGGGAAGATGGTCTGTTGGTAGAAGGAAGTCAGAATATACATACAGAGGGGTAAGTTTGCTAAGAACAGAGATCAGCAAACAGCTTTGCCGAGAGAAAGAACATCTGCAAATGACATGCTGTTTCTGCAGTTTCCGTTGCTAGCTGTTTTCCTCCCAGGTGGTGACAATGCAGACGGTAAGAACATCTCCGTCAGCTGCAAGGTTACATGTACCTGGGTAAGCGTGGCGGGCTTTCCCACGGTGGATCAGCGAAGATGCCGGAATGCTTGCCATCTGAGCATACCTGTCTCTAGGTGTAGTTTACTGTTTTGGAGGATGGTGGCAGAGCATCGGGCTCTGTGTAAGGAACATGTTATAGCAAAAGTAGTCATTAACATTTCTCTGTGGTAGCTGGTTCACTTTCCATTTCCTCTCCATTTTCCTTGCCTCTCTTTTTTTTTTCCTTATAGAACTTGGCCTTCTTCCACCGACAGCAGCCCCGGAACACGTCTCATTCCACGTTATCCAGACCGCATCATTTGCCAACCAATCCTGGGCGCGATGTCAGGGCTCAGGATGGCTGGACGAGTTGCAAACTCATGGTTGGGAGCGTGAATCAAACACAATAATTTTCCTGCATACCTGGTCCAAGGGCAACTTCAACAATGAGGAGTTCCTAAACCTAAACGTGTTATTTCGTATCTACGCCATTGGATTAATGCGGGATATTCAAGCCCATGCCAGTCAATATCCCACAGAATGTAAGTTCAATCAACTAAATTATGGGAATTTTTCAGAATATTCTATTTCTGGGAAATATTCTCTCCTAATTTCTGGGCCATTTCCCACTATCCGATCCCACCATCAAATTCTACATACATGAACCTTTTGGGGAATATTCCAGATGTTGACTCCCTCAAATCAGCTTTTGCTGTTTTGGGGATTTTTTTTCTTGTGCTTTGTTATCTTTCTCCTGTGGTCCCCGCTGTATAATACAATCCAGAGGTATGCAGTTGTCCCACTCTGTGCTTGACTTCCTTAAAATAAAATCTATCCCCTCATTCACTTTATTCAAAGATCTATGTCCACAGTTCAACAACCACTCTGACTAATTTCATGCGTCATGCATGGACTGCTATCCTCCCCCCTCCCTCACACAGGCTCCCCCTTCACCCTGTATCCTATATTATGTAGCTCATCTATCATTTTTCCACACCTTCCTCAGCCACTTTCTTTTTGTTAATTCAAGGCATTTATCTCTTATTGTCCCCCTTCCCTATCCCCAGCAATTTTTCTTTCTCGTTTCTGATCAAATATGTCTTTGGCTCACTCTCACACCCATATGAAACCTTCTTGCTTCACTTCCTGATACAGCCCTAGGTTTTTATGTTGTTGTTTTCACTTTTTTGTTTGAACTCTTTTTCTCATTCCTCCCTTCCTCCAGATCCCTTCGAAGTACAGATGAATGCAGGCTGTGAGCTGCATTCTGAAGAGAGCCCCAAAAGCTTCTTTCAGGTAGCTTTCAAAGGAGTAGATATACTGAATTTCCAAAATACAACATGGGTGCCATCTCCAGACTGTGGGAGTTTGGCCCAAAGTGTCTGTGATCTACTGAATCAGTACGAAGGCATTAAGGAAACAGTATACACTCTCCTAAGAAGCACCTGCCCCCGATTTCTCTTGGGTCTCCTGGACTCAGGGAAGATGTATCTACATAGGCAAGGTCAGTAGTTTCAGATCCTTTGTCTAGGATTTTTCTGTTCAAGTCCTGCCCCTTATTCTCCCACCCTTCAAACTTAGGACAAGAAAGAAGACAAGAACAGAGGGGTTGCTGGGTGATAGTTTCTTAGAGGCAGGAAAAAGATAACTGCATATTAATGTGGATGTGTGGATGTGGAGGTAAGCTGTGTGTAAGTTTCTTCATCAGAATACTTTTTCTGCTCTCTGCAGTGAGGCCAGAGGCCTGGCTGTCCAGTCGCCCCAGCCTTGGGTCTGGCCGGCTATTGCTGGCTTGTCATGTCTCTGGCTTCTACCCAAAGCCTGTTTGGGCAAGATGGATGCGAAATGAACAGGAGCAACTGGGCACTGAATATGGTGATATTCTTCCTAATGCTGATGGGACATGGTATCTTCAGGTGACCCTGGATGTGGCATCTGAGGAGGCTGCTGGCCTGTCTTGTCGAGTGAGACACAGCAGTCTAGGAGGCCAGGACATCATCCTCTACTGGGGTAAGATTGAAGATTGGAAGTGTGGGTAGTGGTTCTTGAGCTTAGAGGGTAGGGGAGAGGAAATTTTGAGGATAGTAGACTTAGGTGAGGGATCATAGAAAGAAATGAAGAGGATAATTTAAAAATAGAGGAGTAGGATCTGAGGGACACATGGATACTAGAGATTTAAGGGGAAGTGAGGAATTGTCCTTGAGTAAGTTTGGGAACAGAGTGACTGAAATAGGATCATTGATGCAACTCATCCCATGCACATGTCAAGTAAAGGAAATCAATAGATGGAGTAGGATCAGCAGTGAGTTTAAAATGGTATCCATGTATCTTTCTAATATGCGCAGGACACCACTTTTCCATGAATTGGATTGCCTTGGTAGTAGTGATGGTGACCTTGATGAGTCTAATAGTCCTTGTGTTATGGTTTAAGAAGCACTGGTGAGTTTTGTATTTCCTCCTCTCCTCCCAGTTTCTTATTTCACATTCCATTTTTATCTCTTTTAGCTTTTATCTATTGGCTACACCATCTTATCCTCGTTATCACCTCCGACTTATTCAGGGTTTCTCCCTTTTCTGTTCCTTCACAGCTCATATCAGGACATGCTATGAGACTCTTCCCCCTGACTTCCCCATTGTAATAAGAACCCAGCAGCTCCAGAGCCTAAGACAACATAGTGATGCCATCCCTTCTACTCTCCATTTAAACTGTTTCTCTTTCTGCCTAATAAACATTTGTTAATATAAACCAAGTTAGAGTTTAGAATGGCTTTCTTGGAATCTCCATGTTTTTAATAGCGCTCAACCTTCAAAGCCCATTTCTGATGTCATCTCCTCCAGCGATCTTCCTTGACCCATACTGAACCCAGAGAACACTTCATCTGTTATGTGCATGCAACAGTTCCCACCCTTGTTGCAGCTACTTGGGTCTTTTGCCTCACATTTTTAAGATTTTTGGAGGAAAGAATCGTGATAAATGTGCCTTTCTAGCACATGATGTGCTCAGCGAAACACAAAACAAAACAACGTATCTAAGTTGGATTGACTGTCATGTTGGCAATTTTTCTCATTATATTCCTTCCCGATGTTGTTGTGGTATTTGAAATATTGATACTTGTCTTTTTGTGTAAATGCTTCATACCTAGAAGAGGAATTCTGCTTTCCTTTTGCTCCCTCATTTTCTCCCTAAACTCTCAATGAAAAGTGCAGCCTTGCCCCTTGATACACTTATTCACTAATCACAGAGAGTTACAAATACAAATAGAAGAGCGTGCAAGTTACGTATGATTAGTGGTGCAGATTTGTCACAGAATGCTCAAGAAAGAGGAGCAAGAGAGTTGGTCCTCAGGGTTGGAGTGGGTCAAGGGAACTGTTGCATCGTATGTGGAAGACAAATTTCCTAAAGAAGCGTGCTATCTGAGATAGCCTTAGCTAAACTTTAGTTCCTTCAGGTTTCATTCACCAATTCAACTAATATTTTTTAGGTACCGATTTGACACAGGCACATACAGCTGCTAAACTGGCAGAGGATAAAACAAATGAGATGGCGTCCACTCTGCTGAAGCTGCAATGTTTGCTTCCTCAATCTGTCAATGTTTCTTTTTCATTATTATTGTTTCTTTAAAATATTTAAATAAATTTTATTGACGTATAATTTACAGTAAAATTTTAGTCTTTACATGCATAAAATAAAATTCCATTAACTTTGACAATTATATAAGCTCATGTTAACAAAATCACAATCAAAATATAAAATTTCATAACCCCTCATATCTGTTTGTCATCAAGCACACCACCAACCTGGCGTTCTTGCAAATACTGATATACTTTATGCCACTTACGCTTAAATGTGTATTTTCTATGATTTTATTAAGATGGAAATAAACATATATACTTTGTATTGGCTTTTTTTGTCTTCAATTTGGCATATGGTTGTAAGTAATTCATGCCACTCAGTGTATAAGTAACAATTCCTTTTTATTGCTGAATAGAATTCCATGTCTGGATATAACTTTTTTTGGAGGAGGAGGTGGCTTCCCCGATCTGACAAGGTCTTTGTCTCCTTGTGCCCACTCACCCAGCTTGGGTTCTGCCTCCACTGCTCCTGTCCTCAGCTCCAGGAGGCCCTAAGTGACTCTGCTGCATCCATAGTCACCCTGTGACCTGCAGATACTGAGAGATCAGTAGAGAAGATGCTAGGATGCCCAGGAGATGAAAATAAAGCCAAAAGTATATACAATTAAACTTATTTTTGGGAGGAGAGACAAGATGTTTGACTAGACGCAGGAAGAGCTTCTCTTGCTAAGAGATAAGAGCATCAAGAAGAGCAGCATACTTTGAGCAGATCATTAGAAAGAAGGCATTGAAAGTGGATGGAGGGAGAATGCAGACCCTGGGCTAAAGGGGGGAAGAAACTGTGAACCCAACACCGGGTTGCCAAGCACTAGGACTTGTTCCTGGTCCTCAGTGGCTTCTAGGGAAAGGGTGAGTTCAATAGGCATGAATTGGCCTGCTCTCACCGTGAACCTCTGGAATCCTAGCTATAGGACACTCTGTGATCCACACAGACATTTGAGTTGTCAGGGAGAGCTGCTTACAGAGTTGGCAGGGACAGGACTCCAGCTTCTGTGTAAGCCAGAGGGTTTGGTGTGAGAACAGCTACAGTGGAGCATGGTTAGGAATATCCATTTCTCAAGGTTTGCTATGTTCCTCTAGGTGGCTTTGACCACTTTGTTTACTATCAGACCTGGACAGAACAGGGTTACCTTGCTAGTTGAATGGGGCTAGCCTGATCTGACCACCCCCATGTCTGCTGGCCTTTCCCAGGATCCCTGTCTGTCCATATCTGCTTGAAGCACAGCCTCAGATGCTCAACTGAGGCAATTCTCAGAGGCCACTGCCATAGCTCTTTCACTGGCTCACCCCAACAAACCACCAGAGAGCTTCTGCTGCTGGCCTCACATCAGTATGCACCTGCTTGCAGCAACCCCAACTGCTTTGCTGGCGTGCACACACAGACCTCGCTGCCTTGCCACCACTGGTATGCACACATGCATGAAGACCTCACCACTGTTCCCGTCTCCACTAGCCCACATACGTGCATGTACCCTGCCACGCTACCATCCCTGATGTACAGGTGCATGGAATGTTCTACCCTGCTGCCCTGCCACCACCAGCATGTATGTGAGTGTGTATCCCACCACGCCCACTGCTGCCAGTACATGCATGTGAGAGCAGACCCCACTGCCAGTACTCTTTTGCTGGCAGCACCCCCACCCCAACCACGGGAGTATTGTTCTAGTGAGCCGGGAACACCTTGGCCCCTCTGGTGAAGCAGGGGCTGAATCTCAAGGGGCCAAAGAACAAGGTTCTGGCCTGGTCCCAGGTCCTCAGGGTTAGAGCACATAGCACAGGAGTGCTGAACTGAGCCATGCCTGCCTGAAATCATCAAGAAATAAAGCTAGCTGATTGAACCAAACTTATAGTTAAACCTTCGAGGACATCAAAGAATATAAAAGCAAAAATCCCCATCCAAAGGACAGCAACTTTAAAGGTTGAAGGAAAACCAGCCCACATAGATGAGAAAGAACCAGTGGAAGAACTCAGCCAGCTCTAAAAGCCAGAGTGTCTTCTTACTTCCAAATGAACACACTAGCTCCCAACAGTGATTGCTAACAAGACTGCAATGTCTGAGATAAGAAACATAGATTTTAGAATCTGGATGGTAATGAAAACCATGAGATTTAGGAGAAAGTGGAAACCCAATCCAAATGATCTAATGAATCCAGTAAAATGATACAGTAACTGAAAGATAGAATTGCCATTTTATAAAGAAAGAAATAAACCGATTTGATAGAGCTAAAAATTCACTAAACAATTTTATAATACAATTGGAATATTAAAAGCATAATAGACCATAATGAGGGAAGAATCTCACAGCTTAAAGACCAGTTCTTCTGATTAACTCAGTCATACAAAGGAAAGAAAAAATAATATAGAAGGATAAACAAAATCTCTGAGTAATATAAGACTATGTAAAGAGACAAAATCTATACTCACTGATGTCCCTGAAAGATACATATATATATATATATATATATATATATATATATATATATATATAGAGAGAGAGAGAGAGAGAGAGAGAGAGAGAGAGAGAGGGAGAGAGAGAGAGAGTGCAAACAACTCGAAAACATATTTGAGGATATTGTCCATGACAATTTTTTCAACTTTACTATAGAGATCAACATTGAAATTCAAGAAATTCAGAGAACCCCTGCAAGATACTATACAAGACAACCATCCCCAAGATACATAATAATCAGATTATCCAAGGTTAATGTGAAAGGAAAAACATTAATGGCAGCCAGAGAGGAGGAGCAGGTCACCTGCAAAGGCAACCTGATCAAGCTAAGGGCAGACCTTTCAGCAGAAACCTTAGAAGCTAGACGACATTGGGGGCCTATATTCAGCATCCTTAAAGAAAAGAAATTCTGACTAAAAATTTCATATCCAGCCAAAATAAGATTTATATGTGAAAAAGAAATAAAATCCTTTTCAGCCAAGCAAATGCTATGGAAATTTATTCCCAGCAGACCTGCCTTACAAGAAGTCGTTAAGGGGGTGCTAAACATGAAAATGAAAGACCCTTACCAACCACCACATAAATGCACTTTAACAGACCAGTGAACCCGTAAAGGAACTACAAATCAAGTCTACATAACAATCAGCTAACAATGATGACAAGATCAACTTTACACTTATGAATATCTACCTTGAAGATAAATGAGCTAAATGCCTCACTTTCAAGGCACAGAGTGGCAAGTTGGATAAAGAAATGAGACCCTGGCTCATGCTTGTAATCCTAACACTTTGAGGCGGAGGCAGGCAGATTGCTTGATCCTATAAGTGTGAGATGAACCTAGGCAACATGGCAAAACCCTACTTCTACAAAAAATATAAGAAAATTAGCCAAGAACGGTGGTACATGCCTGTAGTCCCAGCTACTGAGGAGGCTGAGGTAGGAGGGTCACCTGAGCCTGGGGAGGTGCAGGCTGCAGTGAGTTGTGATCATGACACTGCATTGCACTTCAGCCTAAGTGACAGAGTGAGACCTTGTCAACAACAACAAACAAACAAAAAAGGGGGAGAAAAAGAAACAAGACTCAACTGTATGTTGTCTTCAAGAGACCCATCTCACATGCAAGACACATGCATTTGGACACCCATAGTCCAAAAATAAAGAGATGGCAAAAAAAATCTGTCAAGCATTACAGAAAAGTAAAAAGAGCAGGGGTTGCTATTTCTTTCTGTTTGTTAGTTTTCCTTCTAACAGTCAGATCCTTCTGCTACAGTTCTTCTGGAGTTTGCTGGAGGTCCACTCCAGACCCTGTTTGCCTGTATCACCAGCAGAGGCTGCAGAACAGCAAAGATTGCTGGCTCTTCCTTCCTTTGGAAGCTTCGTCCCAGAGGGGCACCTGCCAGATGCCAGCTGGAGCTCTTCTGTATGAGATGTCTGCCAACCCCTGCTGGGAGGTGTCTCCCAGTCTGGAGGCATGGGGGTCAGAAACCCACTTGAGGAGGCAGTCTGTCTTTTAGCAGAGCTTGTGAGCTGTGCTGGAAGATCCACTGTTCTCTTCAGTGCCAACCCACAGGAACGCTTATATCTACTGAAGCTGTGCCCACAGCTGCCCCTTTCCCCAGGTGCTTTGTCCCAGGTGCTTTGTTCCCCCAGGTGTTTTGAGATGGGAGTTTGATTTGTAAGTCCCTGACTGGGGCTGCTACTTTTCTTTTAGAGATGCCTTGACCAGAGGGGAGGAATCTAGAGAGGCAGTCTCGCTACAGTGCCTTTGGTGAGCTGTGGTGGGCTCTGCCCAGTTCGAACCTCCCAGCAGCATTATTTACACTGGGGACAGGGAAGCTGCCTACTGAAGTCTCAGTAATGATGGACACCCCTCCTCCCACCAAGCTCAAGCATCCCAGGTTGCCTTCAGATTGCTGTGCTGGCATCGTGAATTTCAATCCAGTGGATCTTAACTTGCTGGGCTCCATGGGGGTGGGATCCGCTGAGTTAGATCACTTGGCTTCTTGGGTTTAGTCCCCTTTTCAGGGAACTAAATGGTTCTGTCTCACTGGCGTTCCAAGTGCTACTGGAGTTTGAAAAAAAAAAAAAACTCCTGCAGCCAGCTTGGTGTCTGCCCAAAAGGCCACCAAGTTTTGTACTTGGAACCCAGGACCCTGGTGGCATAGATGCTGGAGGGAATCTTCCGGTCTGTGGGGGGTGAAGGTCATGGGAAAAGCATAGCATCTGGGTCACAGTCCCCCAATCCTCTTGTCACAGTCCCTCATGGTTAGGGGATGGAGGTCCCTGATCCCTTGTGCTTCCCAGGTGAGGGGACACTCCACCCTACTTCAACTCACTCTCTGTGGGTTACACCCAGTGTACCTGAGATGAACCAGGTACCTCAGTTGGAAATGCAGAAATCACCCATCTTCTGAGTTGATCTCACTGGAAGCTGAGACCGAAGCTGTTCCTATTTGGCCATCTTACCCAGAACCCCCACTTGTTTCATTTTATTCTTTTATTCTTTTTTCTTCTTTGGCTGTATTTCAAATAGTCTATCTTTGATTTCACTGATTCTTTTGTCTTCTTGATTAATTCTGCTGTTAATGCTCTGCATTGCATTTCTTATTTCATTCATTGTGTTTTTTAGCCCTAAGATTTCTGTTTGATTTTTCATTATTTTTATCTCTGTTAAACTTCTCTGATAAATTTTTGAATTGTTTTTCTTCTATTCATTTTCCTTCTAACAGGTCCCTCTGCTGCTGTTCTCCTGGAGTTTGCTGGAGTTCCACTCCAGACCATGTTTGCCTGTATCACCAGCAGAGGCTGCAAAACAGCAGCCTCTGTGTTTTACTGAAATTCACTAAGTATCCTTAACAAGCGATTTTGAATTCCTTGAGAGATAATACTTCTTCTCACTTTAGGGTTTGTCACTGGTATCTTGTTTTGTCTGTTCGGTGAGGTCATAATTCCCTAGTTGTTCTTGATGCTTGTGGATGTACACTGATGTGCTTGCTTTGAAGAGAGGCATTTCTTTCCATCTTCACAGTCTGGCTTTGTTTGTGCTGTTTTTCTTCACTGGGCCTGTCCAGAATTTAAGCAAACCAAATGTCAGAGCCCATAACTTCTGCAGCCATTTCAGCACTAGAGGGAACTCTAAGCCCAGGTTCACAGTGAGTCTCATGAGGCTGTCAGATTGACGTGAAGCCCTTATGTTGAAGGACTGGGGAAGACCCAAGAAAAGTACCCAATCTGTGTGAGGAAGCTGGCCAGGGACCTAAGTCCAGATGCTTCTAATTGGTTCAGATGGGTGCACACTTTCTGGTAGATCCCTGCACATTTAGGACAATTCCCCAGTTGAATTCAGAGGCGATGGTTCTGAGACTGTCCCGTCAGGATCTGCTGTGGAGGGGTGGCTGACAAACTCACCTCAGTGGTCCAGATGTGTGTACTTCCCAGTAGTTCGCTGCATGGGCAGAGGAATTCCCTGAGTACAATGGGAAGGGCTGGAGCTAAGACCATGCATCCTCAGGATCCACTGTGGGATGGATGCTGGCAGCCCTCCCTGGTACCTCAGGTGGGTACATAATCTCCCATAGTTCCATGTATGTGCAAGAGAATTTCTCAACTGCAGTTAGAGGAGCTGGAGTTGAGACCGTGTCCCCTCAGGATCTGCTTTGGGACAAAGGCTGTTGTCCCATCAAGGAGGTTCAGAAAAATGGGTAATGGCCTGGCTGTGAGCTAAGGGTAAGTCCTTCTCTGGGTTGTGTGAGCAGTAATAAACTAAAATCACAGCTGAGTGGGTCTGGAGCCAAACTGCAGAGCAAGTTTCAGATTCACTGCCAATATTTAATGGGCAGACGAGTTTTTCTGTCAAGGCACTAGTGTGAGTGATTCATCCTAGACACATTGGTAGATGTTTTTGGTTCAAGACTCAAGGCCAAATGGGGCTATAGCCAAGCCTTTGGTTAATGGGAATGTTTCCACGTTTTTATCATCGGCAGGTCTGCTATCCAGGCACTAGTCTGCAATCTCAAAACTGCCCACATAGGGCTTATGTTCAACTGAGTTTTCACAGGCTCCACCTGATTCCTGGGTCTTCCAAAGAGAGACTTGTCTGTGGATGAGTAGACCATTCTCAGAGTTGAGGGATATGAGTGGAACCTCCTGTTCCACCATCTTTCTGACATAGTGTTTGTATTTCTATTCTGACTGTATCATATATATTGTGGAATTTGGTGAATACATAGTTACAATGACTCATTGGAAACCAAGATTTTCTGTGTGGGAGAAAAGAGAAGTAGAAGTGAGACTGATGAGTAAAACATGTAGTTCTGAATTTGGAGTGGAAGTATAAATATGAGCTTGTGATGATATTTATCCTTAAAAAATTCCTACAGCCTATTTTATTCTTTTAGGTTTGTCCGCTTAGAAGGCCTAGGAATCAGGAATGACCTAGTAATTTCCATATCCACTAAAAAGGACCAGAGATCCTTGCTAATTTCCAGTGTAGGGCAAAAAGTTTCAGCAAGAGGCTTGAGCAATTTTGCTACCTCAGAAAGTAAGGCCAGGCGCGGTGGCTCAAGCCTGTAATCCCAGCACTTTGGGAGGCCAAGGCGGGTGGATCACAAAGTCAAGAGATCGAGACCATCCTGGCCAACATGGTGAAACCCCGTCTCTACTATAATAAAAAAAATACAAAAATTAGCTGGGCGTGGTGGTCGCGCACCTGTAATCACAGCTACTCGGGAGGCTGAGGCAGGAGAGTTGCTTGAACCCGGGAGGCGGATGTTGCCGTGAGCCGAGATTGTGCCACTGCACTCCAGCCTGGCGACAGAGTGAGACTCTGTCTCAAAAAACAAAACAAAACAAAACAAAAACGAGAAAGTAATAGAGTTTTTAATGACAGAGGCGTATTGACAGAGTTCAGGAAGAGCTGACTTGAAAAGGATCTCACTGTCACAGATAGGACATTTTGAGCTTCAATAAAATAATTACTGTGATAGATCTAAGCATTTCAAATAAGCTGAAATTCATGAGTATACAATTATGCAAGAAAATATTGGTCACTTGGGGAGAATGCCATAAAAATCATTCATTCTCTTGAGAACTGGCAAATAAACAGAAAGAATAAATTATGTATTCTTTGATTTCTTCAAGGTAATAAGATAGTTACTGAGGAGAATGTCTCTTTAGGAATATTCTAACAAATAAGTGAAGAATGTTTAAGACCTTTTTTCTTTAACCCCTAGGCTATTTGTTCATAAAATGTGACCCAGGGTACCTTGAGGTCCCTGACTCATTTTCAGAGGAATCGTAGTTCACAAGAATTCTTAACAACAATTCTTAAGGGTGCGTTGGTGGTATAGTGGTGAGCATAGCTGCCTTCCAACAACAATTCTTAAACAGGCTATTTAAATTTTTAATTGTATTGCTCTCATGATTGTATGTTGTTCTCTAGAGACTACGTGGAATATAAGATTGCATCAGGTTGGATGCCAAAGCAGAAATGAAAATGTAGCTGTTTTCTTATTAAGCCAGAAATGAAAGAGAATTGCCAAAATACAAAATAAATAAATAAATGCAGCTATAAAGCCACATTTCTGACTACAGAATTGGAAAAAAATTAAGAATAGAGATGTAATTTTTGTTGATATGTAATCCATGTTTAATTGTAGAGACGTTTATAAACATTTGAATTATTAGTTTTTGCTTCTAAGATTATCTAGCAGTCTGTCTGGACAAACTATAAATATATATGTATATCTATACACACACACACACACACACACACACACACACACACACACAAAATCTCCATGTAAACAAAAATTTTTCTGGGAATGTCAATTTTTTTTTATTGTGGTGAAATTCAAATACATAACATTTACCATTTTTGCAATTTTTAAGTGTACAATTCTGTGTTCTTAAGTACATTCCCACTGTTATGCCATTCTCAATAACTTTTACATGTGTAAAATGTGTAAAAGTTGAGACCTATTAATCTAGTAATGAATGAAGACCACCAAACCTTATACACCTCTTGTGATATATACATAGTATAATAAAACCTGAATCTGATCACATCACATGTCAATTAATATATAGTAAATAAAGGGGACAAAGGGTCATGTTAAATGGCATTATAGCTATGTAATCAGCAAAATCCAAACTGGATGATTTTACAAGAAGAACAATGCAATTTCTAGGATAAAAATGAGAGAAGAAACCTACAGATTAGAGAAGATTTATAGAAAATACCAACTAATTTTAATGCATGAATCTTATTTTTATTCCAATTTAATGAATAAAATGTTTAAAAGCAATTATGAGACAGTTGGAAAAAATTTGAATGCTGACAAACTAGATATTCCATAATATTAAGAAACCTTTAATTTTGAGATTTCATAATGTCATTTTGGCTACATGTTAAAAAAGTTTATATATTACAGAAAGACACATTGAAATACTTAAGGAAGAAATAATACAATATCTGAAATTTATTTTAATCATGAGTTGATAATTATTTCAAAATTGTCTAATGAGCAAAGGGTGGTTTTTGTACTGCTTTCTTTATCTTTTTATATACAAAATTGTTAATTAAAAAGCTGAAAAGGAGTCATTCTTTGCCTCATGGTCTTCAGTCACTTAGTAGCTGGTTTGGTTATCAGATTGACTGCTGCAGGGTCACTGTGCTTGCAGAATTACTACAAGCACAGTTCAAGTAACTCTTATTTTATTATTTATTTATTTATTTATTTATTTATTTTTGAGACGGAATTTCGTTCTTGTTACCCAGGCTGGAGTGCAATGGCGCGATCTCGGCTCACTGCAACCTCCACCTCCTGGGTTCAGGCAATTCTCCTGCCTCAGCCTCCTGAGTAAGTAGTTGGGATTACAGGCATGTGCCACCATGCCCAGCTAATATTTTGTATTTTTAGTAGAGACGGGGTTTCACCATGTTGACCAGGATGGTCTTGATCTCTTGACCTCATGATCCACCCGCCTTGGCCTCCCAAAGTGCTGGGTTATTTTACTTATTAATGGATCCAAAGTACAGGAGTAGTGATGCTGGCAATTTTGATATGCCAAAGAGAAGCCGTAAAGTGCTTCCTTCAAGTGAAAAGGTGAAAGTCCCCCATTTAATAAGCAAAGAAAAAAAATTGTATACTGAGGTTGCTAAAATTTTCAGTAAGGATGAATTTTCTATCCGTGAAATTGTGAAGAAGGAAAAATAAATGTTGCTAATTTTGCTGTTGCACATCTCACACTGCAAAAGCTATGACACAGTGCATGCATGGTAAGTGCTTAGTTGAGATAATTAAGACATTAAACTTGTGGGTGGAAAACATAAACAGAAATGTGTTCCAACTGATGACAATTATGTTTAGCACTATCTGCAGGTTTTAGGCACCACTGGGAGTCTTGGAATGTGTCCCCTGTGGATAAGGGGGAATGACTGTATTTTAATATATTGACCAAAATAGCACAGACACATACACACACACACACACACACTCTCACAGAAACAGTTGGGAAGCCCTTATAATTCGAGGCTGAAGGTCTATTTCTGAAAGTCATTCATTCAGAAGTTATAGTTATAATAATGAGTAAATTAAGGGTTACCAAGGTTAGGACCTTTAGAGGAAAATCTTAAGCCCTCCCAAAAGACACTGTTGAGGGCTGATAAATTGGGAAGAAAAAGAGTAAGAGTAGTAAGCCCAAGGTGGTTTTCTTCAAAGGAGTTTGGAGCAGAAACAAAGAAAGCACAATATTTTTTGGCTCAGTGTAAACTATTTTAGCAAGAAGAGGAGGATCTACTGTGTTAACTAAAGAGAGAAAAAGGAAGAAATTAGATGACTCTGAAAGAAAACACTTAACTTGGCAGTTACAGCAACTCAGATTACTTTTACTGAGAAAATGAATTTGCAGCTAAGAGATCTTGCCAGAGATCCACAAATAGGAAACACTGTCCTCAAGGAACTTACAGATAGAAGGAGAGGTAAAACAAAAATAACTCCAATGCTATGGGTACAGAGTAAGTAGGTCTCTGCATGGTTCCTTTTATTATAGCACTAGGAAAGCCTTGCTGGAGGAAGAAACATCTCAGCTGAGCCTTGAGGGCTAGAAAGTCATTCAGGCAGAGACAGAGAAGAAATTACATCAAAAAAGCTCTACATCTCTACAAACACAGTGATCCTAGCATAATTATATTTGGTTTACTTTGACAAATGGTATTTAGCAAGAAGCAAAAAGAGAAGTTTTAAAATAGGAAGCCAAGGTGAAGTCACTATTAAGTCATACGTATTATATTTCATTTATTTTGAGACACACTCTTTCCAACATTTTAACGTATGTAAAATCTGGGTGGATCATACTGTTAATACAGTCTCACAATAAATTTACAGTCTTAAGTACTTTTTTCTGCTGTTTTAAATTATAATTTATTTAAAAGTATAGGAAAACTCTGATTTCATCAAATTTGATAATCATTTGATGAAATGTGATACGATCTTGGGCTCATATCTTGGGCTTCTTGGTACTTATTCCAAATGGGAGAGGAGACATGATGAGGGCTCATGGGATATTCTGATATGATCTGTTAAAAACAGAAGAACAAAAGAGCTCTGCATAAGAGATATTTGTACACCCATGTTCATAGCAATATTATTCATGATAGTTAAAAGTAAAAGCAACCCACGTGTCCATAGACAGATGAATGAATGAACAAAATATGTTATATGCATATGGTGGAATATTACTCAGTTTTAAAAAAGGAAGGAAACCCTGTCACATGCTACAACATGGATAAACCTCAAGGACATTACACTAAATGAAATATGACAGTCACAAAAAGACAAATGCTTTGTGATTCCACTTGTATAAGGTACCTGGAGTAGTTGCATTCATAGAGACAGAAAGTAAAACAGTCTTAACCAGGGCCTAGAGAGGAGGGGGAAATGGGAACTTGCTGTATAATAATGGGAACATGCTGTATAATAACAGAGTTTCAGTCTTGCAAGACGGAAGAGTTTTGGAGATTGCTGGCACAACAGTGTGAATACACTTGACATCACTGAACTGTACACTTAAAAATGGTAAAGATGGTAAACCTTATGTTATGTGTATTTTAACAGAATTTTAAAAATGTTCACATAAAAGAGATGGGAGTTTGGGGAAAGAGCATGGTGAAAATATTGAGGATAAACTACTTAAATAGATAAAATGGTAAAAAAGAATGGAAGGGTGGACAGAGAAGAAATATTAGGGGAAAAAAACACCCACAACTCACCGGCGCCTTATATACCATAATGCAAGGCATAGCAAAAGGATAAAGGAAGGCACCGTTATTGCCCAGATGATCGAGCCAATGGAGATGGGGTTTCCTGGCAATTGAAAGACAACAAAAGGATGCCACTTCAGATCCCTTGGCCCTCCTTTGCCCACCTACTTCCAATGTATGGTCATCTCCAACTTCTCTCTCATATTCCTGGATACCATATATCCATCCTTTGATCTTCTCTACCCAGTTTACAGGTCCTTAATTCCTACCTTTTGGAGAACTTGGATTATCTATTTTTACTTCTGTTGGGCTTGGGGTCCTGGAAATCAATCAACCTCTTTCTCTCCTACTTTCAGCTCTCAAGCTCTACCCTTCCCCAGTGCCTCCCTCTATGCCTAAGGATCGCTTCCTGGCATTTCCAGCTTGGGCCCCCACTCTTTCTTACTCCAGTAGAGGATGATGTCTTGGCCCTCTAAACTGCTGTGCTTTACTCGACAAGACAGGCCAGCTGCCTCCCCAGCTGCCACATCCAGGGTTGCTCGGAGATACCATGTCCAGTTAGCATTGGGCAGGACGTCCCCTCGCTGAGTGCCCAGCTGCTCCTGCTCACCCCGCATCCACATCACCCACACGGACTTTGGGTAGAATCCTGAGACATGGCACACCAGCAGCAGACGGCCAGGGCCTGGACTGGGGCCACTGGACAGCCAGGCCTCAGGCTTCACTAAGGCAGGAAGGGACAGAGAAAATGTCATGTTATAACTCGTGTTCTGAGGTTATGGACTCAGAAACCTACAAACTTGAACAGCGACCCCAATGACTCTTTTGGGAACCAAATAACATGTTAATTAAGCTCCTGATGTCTTCCTACTCTTGATCTTAGAGGAGGTTGTGGGAAGTGAAATAAGAGCAGGACTCACCTTTTCTTTGCAGATCTGCTTTTCCTGCATCGAGGACGCCCAAGAGATATCGGGGGCAGGTTTTATAGAGGAGAAGTCTCACAATTTCCATGATACCTTGATATTGCATGATTAGTGCGCAGACCTTCTGTGCCCTGCTGCCACCTTCTGGGGAAGGCACACATGAAGCATTCTTGACACTCAGGAAATCCCGTCCTTCGAAAGCTCCCCTTAGGAAGCTTACTATGGTACCTCCAGAACGTAGCTCACAGCCTGCTATGCCCTGGATCTCAAAGGGGTCTATGTAGAAGGAAAACAGAGAGCAAGTTATTAAACATAAATAAGAAAGGCATGAGAAAAGCACCTAGGATTTTGGATTTTGGTGGGGATAAAGTTCTTGGGTGTAAACTGATGACGAGCTAAAAACTAATTATAACATTTAGACATTTTCAGAAACAAGAGCATTGGGGAAAATGTGCATGCCATGAAAACAAAGGTATGTGATAAAGGTGTACAGTGAGTAAGAGGGGAGAGGAGAGGCAGAGCGTGGTGCAGTCAGGGGTGTGGCATTCCAGAGCGAGCTTGAGGTTCTCAGCAAGAGGAGGGTGCATGGAGGAGATTATTGAAGAGATGGCTTAGGGGAGAAAGCCACACATTAGATGACTGAGGCACAGGGTGGGAGAAGTAAGGGCCCTTGAGGAGAAGTTTCACGTAAGACAAACCAGCAGCTGGTTACAAAGTGGGAGGCTTATTCCGAGAGTAAGAGAAGAGGGCCGAGGTAGCAAGAATCTAAAATATGAAGTGTGACAGTGTGAAGCTGGAGTGAGAGATTACTCTAGAAAAGCGTGTGCATGGATTTGGGTAAAATAGAAAGGAAGGGAGAAGGATCAGAGAGAGCAACGCCTTGCAAAAAAGAGAGAAAAGAGAGTCCTTGAGAATCTTCTTAGTTCAGTGGACTGGACTCACATTTCATCTGGAAATCACCGGCAAAGTCTTGTACTTCTCGAGCGAATCCAAAGAGGTAGACTCGGAATATCTCCTCTATCTCAGCAACCTCCACATCACTGAAGTTACCTTTAGACCAAGGCTTCAGGAATATGGCAGTGCCCGAGTCACTGTCCCAGCCATGAATCTGCAAATCTTCCAACCAGCCTGAGCCTTGAGTTTGGGCCCAGGTACTGTTGGTAAAGGACGAGGTCTGGATGACATGAAAGGAGGTTGGCCCCTGGAATGCTGTGAAGAGTGGAAAAGCAGATGGTGAAGATAAACGGAGAAGCAGGAGACAGGAAGAATGGAAATGAAAATGATTCAGAAAACAGGAACCTAGAATCTAAAGAACACATAAAGCCTGACACATTTGACTGCCTTAGGGCTTCAGGCTACAGTCTCAACCACGAGAATGGTTGAAGAGGGCTGGAGACAGAAAGACCCAGACCTGTAGTGTCCAATTGCACCTAGGAAAGTGCTGTATCCTTTTTAAAAAAATCCAGACCGCTGCACCAGTGCTGGGAGCTGCCAGAATGATCTTCTTACCAGGTTCACCATGGCCACCGGGAAGGAGAACAGCTAACAGTTGAAACGGCAGCAGCAACATTTCACTGGGAGGTGCAACTTCTTACTGGCAGAGCTGTTATTTGATCTCTAATTTCAGCAAACCTTTTCCTCAGTGCCCTGTAGTGACTTCTTCTCTCTTCCAACTGATGAATCTCTTCCTCATCCAACTTGCTTTTCAGAGAAAAATGTACCTCCCACAGCTCTGAGCCTCTTACCCACCTTTTATTTCCCTCAAGCCCTGACTTTTAGACTTTCTCTGACCTCCCTGATTTCCAGCTGCTCTCCCTGTCCTCAGCTTCCTTCAAAGCTCTTTGGAAAAGCCCCCATATGACTCTGAATTTTCATTTCACCTTCCCAGTTCAGTGGACTGGACCCACATTTCATCTGGAAATCACCAGCAAAGTCTTGTACTTCTCGAGCAAATCCAAAGGAGTAGACTCGGAATATCTCCTCTATCTCAGCAACCTCCTTATCACTGAAGTTACCTTTAGACCAAGGCTTCAGGAATATGGCAGTGCCTGACTCACCTTCCTTAGCCTTTATTCCCACATCTACAGCATAAGACGGTGATATTAAACAACTGCTAAGCTTTTAGTCTGCTTTAACCTAGGGATGCCTTTGGATTATCCACTTCACTTAGTCTTTCCGCTTCCCAGCTGTCTTATCTTCTCTGGCAATCTGTTACTGCCCCTTCCCAATGTTCTCAATGTCTTTCTTATATTGTCCTCATTGTCTGGTGTTCCTTACCTCACATTCTAAGCTGGCTGGCTGGCAGTGTGTGTGTGTGTGTGTATGTGTGCGTGTGTGTGAGAATATTCACTTACATAAGGGCAAAGCATTTAAAACATTGCCTGTACTATAGAACTACAACCCAAATGCCAGAATCAAATAACATAAAGACTGCAGTTTATAATTCAAACAAAATTATACTAATTTTTTCTGGGAAAAAATATGACAATTGCTACTAGCATATGACCTTATCTTCAGGAGCTTTGATCTATGGAGTTTTGAGTAAGAAATATTCATGAGATGAACAGAACTCTAGGAGCTACGCTCTGTGCACCTCCAGCCTAAGCCAAAGACAACTTTCTGGTTTAGTTTCTGGTTTAGTTCTGGTAGAACTTTCTTCTTCTTTTGTAATATCTCATAACAGCTGTCTACATTTTGACCTTCATATCACTACTTGAGGTATTAATAATAGAGCAAAGAGATCGCTATTTTTTTATACAAAAAGTTCAGAGATGTTTGTTTTGAGATGTCACTTCCTATCTTCTTATATGCCCATGAAAAATTTGAAGAAGAATTTTTGAATTTTCTCCAGTTAGGAAAAAGTCACATATTTGCATAGATCTATATATCATGCAGAAATGTAGTGGCAAACAATTCCAAATGTAGAGGGTTATCACTAACTAATTCTATCATGTTGGTAAGAAAATGCAGAGTAAGTAATGTAGTGTTCTCTATTCCTGGGAACAAATGGTTCACAACATTAATAAGACTAGCCTTCATCCAAGATTATCCCTGCCTAATTGGTAAATACAGAGTAGCTCTCCAAGTTTCAATGTATGTCTCTCTTGACAATATTTCCAGACTCCAGTACACAACAGAATTGAATCCACTTTTTGGATAACAGCCATAGACAACAGCAGAGACTCAACATTGGCTGTCACTGATATGACCATTATTATTTTTGTCTTTATGAGCTTTTTACTTTGGGTAGAACACCCAATACAGGGTTCAGAAAAAGCTGGTAGACAACCTGAGCCATTTTCCATTAAAATGAGTGAATTCTTGCAAGACTTCCAGAATTGAATTGATACAAACTAAATCTGAAGTGTTCCTCATTTAAAAAAATAATCCAAAAGAGTTAGTAGGTCACATATGCAGAAAGCTGAAACTGGACCTCTTCTTGACACTTTATACAAAAATTAACTCCAGATGGATTAAAGATTTAAGCATAAGACCTAACACCATAAAAATCCTAGAAGGAAACCTAAGCAATACCATTCAGGACATAGGCAAGGACTTCATGACTAAAATATCAAAAGTAACGGCAGCAAAAGCCAAAATAGTGAAAAGGGATCTTAAGAGCTTCTGCACAGCAAAGGAACAATCATTAGAGTGAACCAGCAACCAACAAAATGGGAAACATTTTTTGTAAGCTTTCCAGCTGACAAAGGGCTAATATCCAGAATCTACAAAGAACTCAAACAAATTTACTAGAAAAAAATACAAACAACCTCATCAAAAAGTGGGCAAAGGATATGAACAGACACTTTTCAAAAGAAGACATTTATGCAGTCAACAAACATATTAAGAAATGCTCATCATCACTGGTCATTAGAAAAATGCAAATCAAAACCACATTGAGATACCATCTAATGCCAGTAGGAATGGAGATCATTAAAAAAATCTAAAGACAACAGATGCTGGAGAGGATATGGAGAAATAGGAACACTTTTACACTGTTGGTGGGAATGTAAATTAGTTCAACCATTGTGGAAGACAGTGTGGCAATTCCTCAAGGATCTAGAAATAGAAATTCCATTTGACCCAGAAATATCATTACTAGGTATATACCCAAAGGATTATAAATCATTCTATTATAAAGACACATGCATACATATGTTTATTACAGCCCTGTTCAATAGCAAAGACTTGGAACCAACCCAAATACTCATCAATGATAGACTGGATAAAGAAAATGTGGCACATATACACCATGGAATACTATGCAGCCATAAAAAAGGATGAGTTCATGTCCTTTGCAGGGACATGGATGAAGCTGGAAACCATCATTCTCAGCAAACAGCCACAAGAATATAAAACCAAACACTGCATGTTCTCACTGATAAGTGGGTGTTGAACAATGAGAACACATGGACACATGGAGGGGAGCATCACACACTGGGACCTGTTGGGGGGTGGGGGAGCTAGGGAAGAGATAGCAGGGGGTGGGGGGATTGTGGAGAGATAGCATTAGGAGAAATACCGAATGCAGATGACAGGGCAATGGATGCAGCAAACCACCACCATGACAAGTGTATACCTATGTAACAAACCTGCACAATCTGCACATGTACCCCAGAACTTAAAGTATAACAAATAAATAAATAAGGACAAAAATTATCTGATAGAAGTAAAAAAGGCAAGAAAGTTTTCAATAATTCTGTTTATCATTTTACTGATAAGAAATATAATAAAAGGTATAATAATTGAAACAAAACTAATGAAACTTTCATATTTAGAGCTGTCATTAGAAAATCTGGAAGGATCTATAGATAAAACATTAAACTTAGTAAGTTAAGTTAATTTAACATGGATACTAGTTGCAAGGTCAATTTCTTTTTATGTATAACATACTGTAGGCATCTCCTTATTCATGATTTTGTTTTCCACAGTTTTAATTACCCATGGTCAATGGCAGTCTGAAAATATTAAATGGGCAATTCCACAAATAAACTATAAGTTTTCAATTGTGCAACATTCTAAGTAGTATGAGGAAATTTCATGCCAGCCTACTTCATTCTGACAAGGATGCTGATCACCGCTTAATCCAACGTGTCTACACTGTTTATGCTTCCCAACCATTAGTCACTTAATAGCTGGCTCAGTTATCCACCTGTCCTGGTCTTGCAGTGCTTGTGGTAAAGTAACCTTTATTTTACTTAATTACAGCCCCAAAGCACAGAAATATTGATGCTTGTAATTCAAATATGCCAAAGAGGAGCCATAAAGTGCTTCTTTTACATGAAAAGGTGAAAGTTCTTGACTTAAAAATGAAAAAAAGAATATGTTGAGGTTGCTATGATCTACATTAAAAAGGAATCTTCTTTCCATAAAATTGTGATGAGAAAAAGGGAATTTGCACTAATTTTACTGTCACACCTCCAATTGCAAAAGTTTTTACCAGAGTGTGTGATAAGTAGTTAGTTAAGATTTTAAAAAGCCATCAAATTTGTGGGTGGAGGACATGAACAGAAAGGGGTTCCAATTGACAGCACTCACATTCAGCAATCTGGGCATCCACTAGGGGTCTTGGAATGAATCCTCAGCAATTCAGAGGGGACTACCCACCTGCTACTTTGTATTCTTTGACCTACATGTCCTCATGTCTGCCCACCACCACCTGCTTCCTGCACCTGGTAATCACTGTTTCATTCTCTGTTTCTGTGTACTCAACTCTTTTAAGATTTCACATATAAGTGAGATCATTCAATCAATATCTGAGAAAGCCTGTGTCTTGAGGAGCTTAGCAGAAGTGTATATGGTCTTTAGGCCCTTAGGAGTACATGAGTCAGAAGCATCGATTAAAACTTCGATTTAGAAGTGTGCAAGTGTTGATTTTTTAATTTGAAACAAATATTGGGACTACAGATAAGCTTTCCCTAGAAGACAGGTTTCTAAGGCCAAGGAACAAGGGTACCAATGCACAGTAGAAATAGAAACCATGCCACAGAACTAAACCCGCATAGTCACAGCATAGTGTGGAAATATGTGACACTGCCATGAGGACACTGTGGACACTGCCATGTCCATTTCTGTACTTTTGAAACAGAAAGGAAATACGAAATACTGGATATGATATGTGGGAAAGAATATAACTTGGAAACCTTGTTAATTTCTAGGCCTTTCAAACAATCTCAATTGCTGCACTTTTCAGGGAAAAGATAGTGCATAAGGTAAATTTTTCTCTCAAATATGGCATTTGAAGAATTTCAAAATTTTGATTTTGTCTGGCAATTTTCTTAACTACGTTTAAATTTAAAGTCATCTCCTTGAAAAAGTTGCCAGAATTAAAATGGAGTCACTAGTTTAAACAAACGACAATTAAAAAAAAAAAAACTGGCAGAGCTAGGGAAGACTATACTGAGAGGGTTCTCACGCTTGTATACCTAATTAGAGCAACTACCACAGAAGACTCCACAAAAACCACAACCTTGAAAAGGCCATCACAACCTTACACACACACACACACACACACACACACACGCACACACAATGATTCAAAGACATCTTCTCTGCCAGCAACTGTCTGTTTAACCTCTGACTGGTGTGAGCCTTGTTACTGATATTTGTAGGCAAGGATAATTATTTCAAAACAAATATGTAATCCTCTTCATTTTTTTTCTTTAAAAATTTTGCCTTCCTTTTTCAAAATCAGCTCCCCGCCCTGCCTCAGTTCGCCCTCCCTGGGTTTCACCCACTGTCCAACCAGTCCCATTGAAATGAACCTGGTACCTTGGTTGGAAATGCAGAGATCACTCCTCTTCTGCGTCTCTCTTGCTGGGAGCTGTGCTCCGGAGCTGTTCCTATTTGGCCATTTTGGCGGAGGTCTATTGTACAGTATTTTAATTGCTAACCAAGAGGATCTTAATGTTCTCACTATAAAAAATAAGAAAAAAAAATGAAACGATGTGAAGTGATGGATATGTTAATAACTTGATTGTGGTGATAACTTCACAGTATGTACATATATCACAACATCATGTTATAGATCTTAAGTACACTCTATTTTTAAAAAATTAAGGCAGACTATAAATATATAATTTATCATCTTTACCATTTTTAAATGTACAGCTCAGTGACAATAAATACATTTATTTTTATACTCAATTTGTATTTGTTGGTTCTACCTCAATAAAGCTAAAAATATATTTAAATAAATGTTCAAGAAATTTAAGTATACACAAACAAGAAAATAAGTATGTAGAGATTCCAGTCTTTCATAAAAATAAGCCAAAAGAATAAAACTCTTATTTAAATTATTTGAAAAAAAATTAGCAGATGGAACATTTTCTTACATTTCTATAAATGTACTCAAAAATTTTATTTTAACTCAATTTTAGTGATTTATCTCCTATAAATTTCTTACCTAGAAAGATTAATTTGTCCAAGGTCACATCTTGTAATATGTTTTGACAGAATTTTCCACTTTTGGAAAAAGGGGATCTGTGAATGCTACTGTGGGACATCCCTGGGAAAACATAGGAGGGGGAATTTCTTTTTAAAAGAGACCTGGCCACAAACAGTAACTATTTTTAGTAAAAGATGTGGTTAGGCACTGATGGAATTTTATAAAGCAGGAAGGAAATCATTGTGCCATATAATGCTCCAAAAATTAGAATGAATATATATATTTTTCTTCGGAATTTATCTTCTAGATAATTTTTATTTAGAAGGAATACCATTAAATATTTTATTAATGATTATTGGGTTGCTATTACACACTATTTATTTCTACTTTGCCCAGTATTTTGTAGTTACCTGTGAATTTCGTAACCTCAAAATTAAAAACTAGGGTGTGGTTATCTTTACTTACATAATAGTACAATTTTTTGTGGAATAACAAAATTTCTTTGTTCTCTAATCATGCTTTGCTTTATTTTGCAAATGATTTAAAAATTCTTTTTCTTTCTTTTTGTTTTGAAACAAGAGTCTCACTCTCTTGTCCAGGCTAGAGTGTGGCAGCACAATTTCAGTTCACTGCAACTTCCACCTCCCAGGCTCAAGCAGTTCTCCTGCCTCAGCTTCCAGAGTAGCTTGAATTACAGGCACACATCACAGCACCTGGCTAATTTTTGTGTTTTTAGTAGGGTTTTGGCATGTTGGCCAGGCTGGTCTCAGATCTGTCTGCCTCAGCCTCCCAAAGTGCTGGGATTACAGGCGTGAGCCACCGCACCTGGCCTGATTTAAAAATTCTAATGAATACAGTTACTTGTAGCATTGATACTTGGCAGAGGTCATTCCAATCTTTTTACTATGTATTAGGTTTTTTGTAGGTTAGTTCGTATTCTCTTAAATATTTATCTTAGTTTACTCTTCACAAGTTTATTATGAAACCAATTTTGGATTTACATAGAGATTTATAAATAAATTTACATAGAAACTTACAGCTTTGAATGTATTTGTAGAAAAGAAATACTATTGAAAATAAACGTAGACATTCAACTCAGGAAACAAGGAAACTTTTTATCTTTCTTTAACCTTAGAATTTAGAAGTGATACTAAGACGAAACTAGGTTTGGACCGTTTTCAATAATTCTGACTACTGTTTTGTAAATTCAATCTATAAATAAAGTAGAGATTTGGGGTTGAATTTTTTTTTTTTTTTTCCCAAAGACTCTGTCTTTGATATCTTAGTATCTGGCAATTGTTTTTGGTAGTAGGTGAGCTCTGAATAAATGTCAGTTGAATAAATGTATAAAAACCAAGCAGAGGAGCGTTATTTCAACTGCCTACAGGGTGTCACAGCAAACACCAATGAAAAAGAAACAAAAACAAAGACTCAATACAGTAATTAATTCTCCAGTGAACGCTCCAGTCCTCTAGAGCTACTTCCCTGTGTCCACCAAAAGTGCTCTCTAACCAGACGCAAGCAGGGACGCCAGTGCTCTCAGGCCATGAACGGTGATGGGAAGCCTCATACCTGCCCTCACTCTTTCTTCATACCCAGGGCGAAGCTGGCCCACTGACTTCCAACATGCTCTCTTCATTTGGGTAGGGATGGGTATCCAAGGCCCCTATGTATTTCCTCCAGACTCACCCATAAAACATGGCTGAAATTTACCTGCCCTCTAGTTCACCACTTCCAGGTCAAGCTCAGTCATGGACCACTTTAACTATGACAGTTGGCTTGACTAGGGAAACTGAACAAGAGGGAGCTTTCTTTAGATCATCTGATAATCTGCATTGCCATTGCTTCTCCTTTTTCGGCAGCATGTAGAGCTGGATTATGGAGAGTTGCCTGTGGATTATGCAGCTACATCCAGGATGCCGAGTGTCTTCTGATCATGATCAAGAGAAGAGCGAAGCGACACAGGCGGAGGAGAGGATCACAGAGAGGTAGAAATGGGAAACTGGTGGATGGGCCACTAGGCACCACGGAGTGACTACCATCACTTCTCACAGATTAGATAATCGACAGCCCAAGTATGGATTTGATTTCTCCAAGGCCAAAAGCTACTACATTTTCTAGCCAGACCACAGACTTTGTTTTAAGCCAGGATCTGTCTTCCAGCAGCTAGCGCAATTAGGTAGGTTGGGAGGATGTAGACAAGGGCAGTGAGACAATCTGGAGCCAGATAGTGGGAGAAACAGGGGAAATGAAAAACCCCGTGGGAGGCTGTGGCAAAGGGAGGCAGTGGGGTTTCTCTGACAGTGAAGTCGGCAGAGAGATTTGCCTGTCTGTGCAGCAAGGGAAGTCATATGACAGTGCAAGTGCATTTGGAGAGGGGTGCTGATATCTGAGTTCTGAGGGCAGGTGTCCTGCCAAGTCATCATTCCTTTAACAGAGCTTCAATGCTGCTCCTCCTCCTCTTCTTCGAAGGACTCTGCTGTCCTGGGGAAAATATAGCAGGTAAGAAGAGTACAGGTGGAAAGTTACCTATGGTAGGGCACCGGAGGGCTGAGAGGAAGCTCTGGGGAGGAGCTGGGGGAAGGGAGCAGTACTCCTCTGGGATGTTCTTGGAGTATGCCTTTCAGGCTAGTTCCCAGCAGAGAATTCTCACCCCCAGTCTCAGTTTTTGTCTCTGATTTTGGAGAAAGGTAGCTGGCCCCAGAGGAAAAACGTATTGGAGTATGTGCAACTGCATAGCGATCTCTCTTCTCTGGGTTCCTTTTCTTCCTTTGGCATCACTTCTCCCGTCCCTTTACATTATCTCCACTTGTCATTTCTCTGTCTCTCAGCTCCCCAGGCTCTACAATTCTATCGTCTAGAAGCAGAGGAACCCCTGGCCTTCCGCATGCTCCAGACTTCCTCCTTTGCCAACCATAGCTGGGCACACAGTGAGGGCTCAGGATGGCTGGGCGATCTGCAGACTCATGGCTGGGACACTGTCTTGGGCACCATCCGCTTTCTGAAGCCCTGGTCCCACGGAAACTTCAGCCAGCAGGAGCTGAAAAACTTACAGTCACTGCTCCAGTTATACTTCCACGGTTTTATCCGGATAGTGCAAGCTTATGCTGGTCATTTTCAGTTTGAATGTAAGTTTGTTGCTCTAAGCTGATAATTTGCTTGGGAACATCAACTATATTCCAAAGCAGGAGATAGTATATAGACTCTGACCATCATTTAACTTTACTAACGTTACTCATCACTCTCTGGCTCGCACTCCCTCCTCTGCTTCACCCTTCACCACAACCCACACTCTACCATATACACAAAAGGGCCTGCATGTACATATCACAGCATACCCCTGAATATACCTTCCTGTTCTGGCTCTTTGGAATGATTGTCTCCTCTGGATCTTCTGCCCTTCATTCCTGCCCTCAGACTCAGCCTTTCTCAACACAATTTCTGCTTTTCTTTCTCCTTGGCCTGAGTGTTCACATGGACTGGCCTAACCAACTTTCATGTGAATTCTTTATGACCAATCTCCTATCTTCCTGATAGCCTTCCCATCTATCACTTTCCCATTAATTATTTCAGAGTATCTTCATTCACTTCAAATTTTTTTCCCACAAATTTTCTTCCCCTTTCCCATTAAGCTCTAGTCTCCATGATTTCCCAGCAAAATTTTCTTCCTTTGAATCTCTCTACTCTTTAAATTGTTTTCCTTCCTTGTGATTCTTTCCATATTGATCTCTCGTCTCTGTCCACTCTCAGACCCCTTCGAGATCCAGATATCGGCTGGCTGTAGAATGAATGCCCCACAAAACTTCTTAAATGTGGCATATCAAGGATTAGATTTCCTGAGTCTCCAAGGAATTTCCTGGGAGCCATCTCCAGGAGCAGGGATCCAGGCCCAGAACGTCTGTAAAGAGCTCAATCGCTACCTAGATTTTAAAGAAATACTGCAAAGCCTTCTGGGTCACACCTGTCCTCGATTTCTGGCGGGGCTCATGGAAGCAGGGGAGTCAGAACTGAAACGAAAAGGTGAGCCTAATTCTCTCTCCCCTCTTGTTCCTAGTAATATAACTCTCGTATTTGAATTTGCCACTCATCATCATTTTGAAAGACATAGTGACAGGCTGGGAGGTGAGATGTGTGGGTTTAGGACGGTTTCTTAGACCAGAGAAAGAAGTGATTATTAAGTCATTCTTAGTATTATTATTAAGGCACCTGAGTCCCTGAGCTCTGGCCAGGGGTACTCTTCAAAATTCCATTTTTCCTGTCTTCTGCCTAGTGAAGCCAGAGGCCTGGCTGTCCCGTGGCCCCAGTGCCAGGCCTGGTCATCTGCTGCTGGTGTGCCATGTCTCAGGATTCTACCCAAAGTCCGTGTGGGTGATGTGGATGCGGGGTGAGCAGGAGCAGCGGGGCACTCAGCGAGGGGACGTCTTGCCTAATGCTGATGAGACATGGTATCTCCGAGCAACCCTGGATGTGGCGACTGGGGAGGCCACTGGCCTATCCTGTCGGGTGAAGCACAGCAGTCTAGAGGGCCATGATCTAATCATCCACTGGGGTGAGAAAAAGCTGGGGCTCTGCTGGGAAAAAATGAAAGATAGCCCTGGGGCTTTTGAGTGAGGGGCTTAGGAAATGGGTAGGAATGCTAGGCACAAGAAGGGTAAAACTTGGAGAATCAAAATAAAGGATAGAGTATGACAGTAGTTAAATTTCAAGAAAATAGAAGTTGGGAATTAAAGATATTAACAAAAAAGGGGGAGGAACTAGTGATTTGATGGGAGAGGGTTGGGAGGAGCTCACAGACAAAGGATCAGGAGGAATTGAAATGAGGGCTCTGGAAAACACAGATGAAAACTCTAGGAAGGTCCCACCCTTGTGAAATGAGAAATCTCAGCTTGGTGGAATAGAGTATTTTGGGGTTGATGTTCTCATTCTATCCCTAACTAGGTGGATATTCCATCTTTCTCATCCTGATCTATTTGACTGTGATAGTTACCCTGGTCATACTGGTTGTACTTGACTTGCGGTTTAAAAAACAGAGGTGAGCGTTTTCTTGTTCTTTGTTTCTTCAGCCTTTAATCAACTCATTCTTTTTTCCTCCATCTTTTTTCATTCTGCCTTTCCCCTTTATTTCCCTTCTTTGAGATTAATATCCTCCTCTTTTTCCACAGTTCAAATAAGAACATTCCCCACACACCCAGCCCTGTTTTTCCCATGGGAGCCAACACCCAGGACACCAAGAATCCAAGACATCAGTTCTGCTTGGCACAAGTATCGTGGATCAAAAACAGACTCTTGGAGAAGTGGAAGACTCGCATAAATCAACTCTGGTGACATTTGTTTTACCTTATACATAAAATCCTTGTCTGCATCTTCCTACACATAGTCCATGTCCCATAAGGGAAGCACACTTTTAAACAGCTTGTACTAGCAAAGATACTGATCCCTTTAAAAATATTTTTTTCCCTGTCTTCCAGTGATTTTTTTTTCCTGCTTTGGCTACATATCATCATTGTTGATTTTTTCAAAGTATAATCTAGATGTTTCTTTTTTTGGACTCCCAGGATTATCCAATTGAGAGCTCTTCCATACTCCCCAAAATGAACTGATCTTCACAGGCACACTCATCTCTTCCTACTCTGAATAATAGTTATTTGGGTTTTTTTTTTTTTAAATCTCAGTTGCTTGAAAGTAGGATTTAGGCATTTGTGTCTGTATTCATGACCAAAAACCTTATCTGAATTCAGCACAAGCTTCATAAGTATATGACCTGTGCAAACACATGGAATCATATGCTCTGAAGGAAACTATGTTAGATTTAATGCTCTGCTGTTGTCATCTTGGAATCTTTAATCATTTTCAAACAAGAGATGCTGCATTTTCATTTTTCACTGACCCCACAACTTACATCGCTGATTCTGTCTGAATGTAATACTTCTCAATAAATGCTGACTGAAATAAATTTGTTGTCAGATCAAGTGATGTTGTCTTACTCCATTCCTTCTCTGAAATCTCGGCATCATTTGATGGTGCTCTTATTAAAACTCTTCTGCTCATGTGGAGAAAAAGGAACATTTTTACACTGTTGGCGGGAGTGTAAATTAGTTCAACCATTGTGGAAGACAGTGTGGCGATTCCTCAAGGACCTAGAAATAGAAATTCCATTTGACCCAGCAATCACATTACTGGGTATATATCCAAAGGATTATAAATCATTCTGTTATAAGGACACGTGCACACAAATGTCCACTGTTTACAATAGCAAAGACCTGGAACCAACCCAAATGCCCATCAATGATAGACTGGACAGGGAAAACGTGGCACATATACATCATGGAATACTATGCAGCTGTAAAAAATGATGAGTTTGTGTCCTTTGTAGGGACATGGATGAATCTGGAAACCACCATTCTCAGCAAACTGACACAAGAGCAGAAAATCAAATACCACATATTCTAACTCATAGGTGGGTGTTGAACAATGAGAACACATGGACACAGGGAGGGGAGCATCACACAATGGGGTCTGTGGGGAGGAACTGGGGGAGGGACAGTGGGATGTGGGAGTTGGGGAGGGATAACATGGGGAGAAATGCCAAATATAGGCAATGGGAAGGAAGGCAGCAAACCACACTGCCATGTATGTACCTATACAACAATCTTACATGTTCTTCACATGTACCCCGAAACCTAAAATGCAAATATATATATATAAAATATATATATAAAATAATCCAATTTTTTATAAAATATAAATATATATATATATATATTTTTTATACATTAAATATATATATATAAAATCTTCCTCTCTCCCTTTGCCTCTCACCAGAGGTGAAGGAGGCAGATGAGTGCGTCAGATTCCACAGTGATTGGGATGTTAATGAATCTTCAAGGATATTTTAAAAAATAATAACATAAGGGCTATCTCCTGCCAAAGTGAGGATAGGTTTGAACTGGCATTCCTACTTCCGTGAGCCATGTACATATGTGTATCTTTGTGGATGTGCATATTCATGGGAGAAATTCATATTCTGAGCAATTAGAGAGAGCATGTAGGGTTTGAGGCAGAGCTAAGGTGCTGAAGCAAACTAGTGATTGGATGCCAGTTAGGCTCCATGCTTGTTTTTATTTATTATCTTGGCTTATTATTATTTACAGTTTGTTTTCATATGGATTCTTACACTTATCTACTTACTTTAATTGAGATACATTTGATGAGCCTACTGGAAAGCAGGAAGCTGGTAGAGGTGCAGTGTTTGTATACATGTCCAGTCAACCCCTCCTTTGGATGGAATAATTGAGCAGGTTGTGCAGATTTCTTAGTGGAAGTTAGAAACTTCATGCTGGGCATTTTCAAGTAATCAGCAAGGGTCCCATGATTACACATCGGGCTGCACTCTTACTCATAAACAAGGTATTGAGGCCAGCCTTTTCACTGTTGAGAATCCGTCACCTTCCGTATGACATATCCAGTCAGTCTATCTAGAATCAGGTCACTGGAGTCTAGAAAGGAAGGTGGAATTTTAAAGGGGCATTTGGAGCAACAAATGATGAAAAGTAGGGGTTCCATTACGTGGTATAACTCTACAGGGGAGGACCTCTAGTAAAATGAAGAGGTTCAAGTAGGAACCTTTCTGTTTGGGGCACAAGGTATGTAGTGAAATATATTTCTGATGATAACCGCTTAAATAGATTTCCCCTCATGACTCTAGTGTTTGAGTTTCAGTAATTTTTGAACTCCTGATCTGGCTCAGGATAGTTTCTCTGGTCCCCTATCCAATACTTTCTCCACTGCATATTATGCTTCTGTGACACTATTTTTTCTGTCTCTTAATTATGTCAGACTTCTCAGTTCAAGTGTCACACCCCGATTAGCCTAGACAGAGCACTCCATCTTAGTCGTATACTAGTCCAATTTATTTCCAATACTTAATTTAGTTAAAATTACCTTTTTATGTATTCATGGACTTTTTCATCTGAAATGTAAGCACTGTAACATCCTGGATTTTATCCGTCTTGATCACGTCTGTATCTCTGTGCCTAGATTATAGCCTGACATATAGTGGGTGATTTTAAAAAGTTTTGTTGAGTGAAAAAATGGGATTAAACTTTGTCTTGTCGGAAAAGAGTTTACTGGTATCTATCTGATAGGCCATAGATTTGTAGGTACTGATAGGTGTCCAAAGTGCTGGTGTCACTAAAAAAATAGGCGAATCATGGATATTGTGCAAAGATGGTAAAATGGCCACTCCTTGAAGGAAAGAGCCCAATTCTACCTTTCCTTCAAGTCATTACCTTTACAAGTCTGCCAACATCCTAAGATACAGATAAAGCTTAGTAAGAAGGGACTCTTACTTTGACTCATTTCATACCCAGGAAGAAGGGAGGAGACCCAGAGCATTTTATCAGAATTCTCTGTACTATGAGTAGCAACCGCACTTAACCACAAATACCACTTTGTTTTTTCCTTCTGCTGTACTTTGGTGATCTCCATGGAATCTCTTAGGGACAGATGACTGTTGTCCACAGTGATTTTAAAGAAGCTCTGGGTTACTGAACAAAATACCTTATGCATTCAAAGTCAATTTTTCACAAGGCCCTTTAGTTGAGAAGTGGGCATATATTTGGGTGAGGCACAAGCTATACCTTTTGGAGACAATAGATCTCGGCTGCCTGCACAAAACATCCCTCTTCCCCATAAATTGACATAAAAGGGTTAAAAAAGAGCCTGAGGACAAAGAATCATATTCAAGAAATGTCAGCTCAACAGGACTTGAAGAAGTTTAAATATCAGTCCATAATAGTGTCAGAAAAGCTCTGGGTCATCCCTGTAGTTTGGTGAACCTTTGGGCTGGGTAATTTTATTATAAATCCTGGATGATGGAGTACTTAAGAGCAAAACATGTTGCTAAATTGCCTTCAAGACAGGTATTATCTAGTACTAGTAACCACTTCATTCTGGCTGAAACTCTGGGACATGGGACTTATTCTAGAGGACCAGGGTAGTTTCTTTTTTCAATAGGGATACCAATTTCCATTCCTATCAGGAATAAAACCAAGTAGGTAATAAGCTTTGCTGGCCGGGTGCGGTGGCTCAAGCCTGTAATCCCAGCACTTTGGGAGGCCGAGGCGGGTGGATCACGAGGTCAAGAGATGGAGACCATCCTGGTCAGCATGGTGAAACCCCGTCTCTACTAAAAATACAAAAAATCAGCTGGGCATGGTGGCGCGTGCCTGTAATCCCAGCTACTCAGGAGGCTGAGGCAGGAGAATTGCCTGAACCCAGGAGGCGGAGGTTGTGGTGAGCCGAGATCGTGCCATTGCACTCCAGCCTGGGTAACAAGAGCGAAACGCCGCCTCAAAAAAAATAAAATAAAATAAAATAAGCTTTGCTGACAGTACACATCTGGAGCTTTCTGCATTCTGTTGTTAAACACAAATACGGTAAGAATGAGAGTAGGTAGTTTTGGAAAAAGTGATGGGGGGTATTCTCGGTGGTTGCTAAATTTCTCCAGAAATAGCATTAATTGGGGGAGGATGCAGTGGGACTGGTGGAATCAGAATATGCTGTGGCCTAAGCTCCAAAGAGTGCAGTAGCCACATGCCCTGAAAAAACCATGACCTAACACTCTGCTATCTTTTATCTAATGAATGAGGTAAGCTGAGGATATGGAAGACTTGATAAGTGGAGCAGCCTACACTGAAACACGGCTCCATGCCTCCAAGTGGATCACCCGCAAATGAACAAAGATGTCCATGCAGTACCTGCTCTGGCGCTTGTGTTCAGAGGGGGAGATACAGTTAAGGGCACATGACTCCTTCTTCAGGTTACCCATAGAAGCTTCCTATAGATTTTTGAAACTTAGACGTTACTCTTAAGGAATTAGAACTAGTTCATAATCCTTACTCATTAACCATCTTCTCATTCTCGTTTTCTCATGTAAATGGTTCCATTATCTTACTAGTTTTTCAAGATCCAAACTTTCTGCTGTTTGCTTTATTATTCTTCTTGAATAGCAAGTTACCAAAGCTTTCTTCATAAGTTCTTTTACGTTCTATTCCCTCTTCCTTGATCCAGATCCAACTGTGAATACCACTGCCGAAAATGTAATGAAAATTACCAAACCCATTATCAACAATGTGATGATGATTACATATTGAGCATGAGTTCTTATTACAGCAAATAAGAGAATTATCTGTTTCATGGTTAAAACTAAATAAATAATAAAAATCATTTGAATGGGGCCTGCTGTAGGCCAGGCATTCTTCTCCATACTGTATACATATTAACTTATATAATCTTCTTATCAATCATGAGCATATAATATTATTGCCATTTTATATATGAAGAGACAAAGGTCACCTAATTAGTAAATATGCATGCAATTTTGCTCCAAAATCTCTGCTTTAACTACTATATACACATTCACTAAATAACTATGGGAAGCTTGTTATGTGATAAATGTTATTATGGTAATGAAATGCATTAAAGACATAAATATATTACCCTGTCTTCATGGAACTTACATTGACAGTGGAGGGGCTGGAAAGACAGACAATAAGTAAATAAAAATATTATATTAAGGTGATGGTATATTAAGATTAATAACTGCATCAGGGGAAAAGAATTAGAGAGAAATTATTTATTATTTCCAAGTCTGTGGACAGAATGGGCCACTCTGAGAATGTGGCTTTTGAGAAGGGACCTAAAGCAAGAACAAACAAGAAGTCAGGCAGTATCTGGGGAAAGAATATTTCAGGCAAAGGAACTACAAAGAAAAGCAGCATAGGAATGGTTGTTTTCTAAAACCTGTGAGAATTCCAGTGTAGATAGACTGGAGTAAGTGACAGGGAACATCAGAAATGAGGCCAGTGAGGTGGAGTCAGATCACAAAGGGGACTTACAGGCCACCATACAGTGATTAAAAAACATTGCAGGGTTTTCAATGAGTGTAAAGTGGTTGTTAGGTAAAGGGAGATGAGTTCTGAGAAGCAGAGAGTAGAATAGTGGTTGTTAGGCCCTAAGGGGAGGAGTCAATGGTGAGATTGGGGTCAATGGGTGCAAAATTTCAGTTACATAAGATAAGTAAGTTCTGGAGATCTAGTGTACAGCACAGAAGCTATGGCTAACAATGTTGTATTGCATACTTAAAATTTGCTGAGCAATGTATTGTGTTAAGTGTTCTTAACACATGCACAAAACATTACCACTACTAATGATGAGGTGTGAAAAAACTTACGGCTTTGATAGTGGTGATGTGATCATGGGCATGTACTTACCTTTATATTAATTGAGTTGGATACATTAAACATTAACAGCTTTTTACATGTCAATTCTACCTTAATACAGTAGTCAACAAAAGGAGATGAGTTCTTAAACACAAGTGTCACCTGGGTTTGCCATCTGTGGTTACAAAATGGGACATGATTGTATCTATAAACATATTACAGAGATCCCAATCTGCTTAACTTCACTAGTACAAACTTATTCCACCAAAAGTATGCCTCACCTGTGCTCACAACCCAGTCTTTCAGCATCAGTTAACAAGTAACACCTGCTTTGTTTATTCCTTTCCAGTTCATGCTTCCCTTTGCCAACTGTCTGCTGTTCTCAGGGTTGCTTGGAACAGCTTCATAATTGCTAGTATCCATGGCAAGAAGATGATACTTATTCCAAGGGTAGCTACCTCCTATTTCTCCAAAGCTTCTGCCCAATCTTCAGATGGCTTTATGGAGGGATGCTCCATATACAGGCATGGGGTAGAGCTATGCTTCCATTCTTTGACTCATTTGATACCCAGTTCTAGAAGTTGCTTGGTTTGTGTTGCCTTCTTAAAGCCCCTATGTACAATAACATCAGATTCTGACTCTCACCCATCTCTTGGATTTCAGTGAAGAATCTCTTAGCAACTTTTCTTTCAGTTTCAGTTGACTGGCCAAATTAGTTAAGTCATACAGTTAAATTACCCAGGTGGCAAAGGATTAACATAAACTACATTTGTTAAAATACCTAAAAATATTCTCAATTTCTGTCACTCTTAATGTAAGTGTCCTGCTTACTACTACATATCATATGTATGTGCCTCAGTGCCGAGATTATGCATTTAAAGAAAAGAGAAATTTCATCAAGGGAGGTAGTTGGTTCCATCTCTTGGGTCAAGAAAATTTTAGGTTTCCAACACTCTTCAAATGAAGAACAATGGATCTAAAATAGAAAATAAAAGTATTTAGTTTCAAAGCAAAAGATGTTTGAATGTTATAGTATGTTTAATTTTTATCAATTTTAATAAATACATTTTGTCAATTATAAATAAATACATAGGATACCCTCTCTCACCACTTCTATTCAATACAGTACTGGAAGTTCTAGCCAGAGCAATCAGGCAAGAAAAAGAAATAAAAGGTATTCAAATAGGAAAGGAGGAAGCCAAATTGTGTCTATTTGCAGACGACATGATAGTATATCTAGAAGACCCCATCGCCTCAGCCCAAAAACTCCTGAAACTGATAAGCAACTTCAGCAAAGTCTCAGGATATAAAATCAACGTGCAAAAATCACAAGCATTCCTATACACCAATAACAGACTTAAAGAGAGCCAAATCAAGAACGAACTGCCATTCATAATTGCTACAAAGAGAATAAAATACCTAGGAATACAACTTACAAGGAACGTAAGGGACCTCTTCAAGGAAAACTACAAACTGCTGCTCAACGAAATAAGAGAGGACACAAACAGATGGAGAAACATTCCATGTTCATGGTTAGGAAGAATCAATATTATGAAAATGGCTATACTGCCCAAAGTAATTTACACATTCAATGCTATCCCCATCAAACTACCATTGAATTTCTTCACAGAACTGGAAAAAACCACCTTGAACTTCATATGGAACCAAAAGAGAGCCTGCATAGCCAAGTCAATCCTAAGCAAAAAGAACACAGCGGGAGGCATCACAAACTATACTACAAGGCTACAGTAATCAAAACAGAATGGTACTGGTACCAAAACAGAGATATAGACCAATGGAACCGAACAGAGGCATCAGAGGCAACACAGCATATCTACAACCATACAATCTTTGATAAACCTGACAAAAACAAGCAATGGGGAAAGAACTCCCTGTTTAATAAGTGGTGTTGGGAAAACTGGCTAGCCATGTGCAGAAAGCAGAAACTGGACCCTTCCTGATACCTTACACTAAAATTAACTCCAGATGGATTAAAGACTTAAACATAAGACCTGGCACCATAAAAACCCTAGAAGAAAATCTAGGCAAAACCATTCAGGACATAGGAGTAGGCAAGGACTTCATGACCAAAACACCAAAAGTATTGGCAACAAAAGCCAAAATAGACAAATGGGACCTAATCAAACTCCACAGCTTCTGCATGGCAAAAGAAACAGTCACTAGAGTGAATCGGCAACCAACAGAATGGGAAAAAATTTTTGCAGTTTACCCATCTGACAAAGGACTGATATCCAGAATTTACAAAGAACTCAAACAGATTTACAGGAAAAAAACAAACAAGCCCATTCAAAAATGGGCAAAGGATATGAACAGACACTTTACAAAAGAAGACATACATGAGGCCAACAAACATATGAAAAAATGCTCATCATCACTGGTCATTAGAGAGATGCAAATCAAAACCACATTGAGATACCATCTCACACCAGTTAGAATGGCGATCATTAAAAAATCTGGAGACAACAGATGCTGGAGAGGATGTGGAGAAATAGGAACACTTTTACACTGCTGGTGGAGTGTAAATTAGTTCAACCATTGTGGAAGACAGTATGGTGATTCCTCAAGGACCTAGAAATAGAAATTCCATTTGACCCAGCAATCCCATTCCTGGGTATTTATCCAAAGGACTATAAATCGTTCTACTATAAGGACACATGCACACGAATGTTCATTGCAGCATTGTTTACAATAGCAAAGACCTGGAACCAACCCAAATGCCCATTGATGATAGACTGGTCTAGGAAAATGTGGCACATATACACCATGGAATATTATGCAGCAATCAAAAATGATGAGTTTGTGTCTTTTGTAGGGACATGGATGAATCTGGAGAACATCATTCTCAGCAAACTGACACAAGAACAGAAAATGAAACACTGCATATTCTCACTCATAGGTGGGTGATGAACAGTGAGAACACATGGACGCAGGGAGGGGAGTACTACACACTGGGGTCAATTGGGGGGAATAGGGGAGGGACAGCGGGAGTGGGGGAGGTAGGGAGGGATAACATGGGGAGAAATGCCAAATGTGGGTGAAGGGGCGGAAGGCAGCAAAACACACTGCCATGTGTGTACCTATGCAACTATCTTGCATGTTCTGCACATGTACCCCAAATCCTAAAACGCAATAAAAAATAAAAAATTAAAAACAACAACAACAAAAAATACATAAATATATAATGTTATATGTGTGTGTGTTTGTGTGTATATATATATATATACCATTTATTAATTATGGGTTATTGATATGCGTATTTGTTTGCACAAGCAGGGAAGACTAAACAGAGGAAATAATAAGCACAGTAATCACAAAAATGTATACTGCAACCAATACAGGAAAATTGTTTATCAGGAATTATTACCTAATTCTCAAGTGAAAAAGGGTTCCTACAATTAATCACAGACAGTCATTGTTGAGAAGACCACTATGCACAAGTTGCCAGTGTTGGAAGAGGACTCCAATTACATGGAGGGTAGCAAAAATCGTCACCATGCCAACCACCAGGAATAGAAGTCCAAACACTTCTGCCCAATGTATCCTGATATCAGAGTTTCTAAGGAAAACACAACACAGTCAGGTTATGGATAGAACAACACTTTACTTATATAGAGAAGAGATAGAGCAAAATCATTTTCAATAGTGTATGTCAGTCTCCCATGGCCAGTGGGTTCCTCCTGGCAGCCCGCACAGGGCATTTGGTCTGTACGCATCTCTCTTGTGCTGCAGCAGGATTCTTTCCTTTTCCTCTTGGAGTCTTTAAATAGTGAAAGCTGGGAGTGTGCTTCAGAATTGGGCCATTTATGCACACACTTAACCAAAATGGAGGAGTACACATTGAGTCTGAAATAGGGAAAGATTTTCCCATATAAGAAAATAAGCCTGGCAAAAGTGGTGGGGGTTGTCTCCTGGTAAGAAAATGTTCCAGGCCTAAGGCTCATTCTTATGTGGCCAAGTGCCAAGTTGTGGAGTTGGAAGACCACATGCATAAGACTGCCTTTCCCTATAGCCCATCCCAACTCTTGTCTGGCCACTGAAACAGCAGCTAAAACATATCAATCACCCACCTTGATTTGGAGGTGTAGTTGTGTCCCATGAGGCCCCTGAACAACTTGTGTAGATGCAGTTTGCTCAAACAGCCTCTTTTATTTTGAAGGAGTACTTTACCAGAGTCGATAGTGGAAGCAGAACCAGGAGAACGGTTCTTGTCAGAAATTCCAAGTGCTTTGATTAAGGTAACCAACGAGGTAAAAAATGAGTCTAGGTGGACTGTGGATGTATAACTGACAGGCGCCTCACTGAGTGTGGATATTCAGCTTGGTTTCTACCCTTCCTGAATACTGATATGTAAATAGCAAGCAATGTTGGCCATAACACAACTAACACCATGTTCTGCCAGCAGATAACTGAGGGCTATTCAGTTATTCATCACCCCCTTGGCTGTGAATTTAGTGAATCTGTTCTTAGATGGCTCAGGCAGTAGTGTTAACCAACTCCATCATAGTCAATGGTAAGTTGCATATTGTTTTTCCAGGATATGTATGCCTATATTGGATACGAGGACACAGTAGAATAGAGCCAGCTTGTCAGTTTGTTCTCCTGGCGGGGGTGTCTCAGGCAACCCTGTGATGTGTCAGAAATGTGGATCCTTCCAATTTAGTGTCATTTTGAAAAAACACCTGAGATCTTCACATTTCCAAACAGCATGCCCATATGAGGGTGCAGGCACTCTGAAGTCTAGTATGCCCCACAGAGGAACATATAATCCAGGGTAGCGCATGTAATGCTGGTCAGAGAGCAGCTGTTGTTGGAATTCACTTGGGGTGGCTGGAAAAATATTAGGGACGTCTTAGGGAAAGTTATAGATTAGTCTCAACTCTTTTGGAAGACCAAAGATTTTATTGGGACAGACTAAAGGAGGCCAGTCCATTAAGTTAGGGAAAAGATAGGGATGATAAAAGACTTTCCCAGTTTAAGTCTGTTTACCTCACATCCCTTTGTTTCAACACTAACTGTTTACTCATGTAAACTTTGTGCTGGATGGTCCTGTCAGGGGGAGGTCAAAGGGAATTACCCGTTAATCGTGTTTACTCTGGGTCCACGAACCTAAAGCTTTTATCATTCGTAAAGCTACTCTTTTAACCATGTTAACTATCCACAAGCATGTTGTCTTAGAACCTCTGTTATGAAATCTTTACTGAATAAATGTGTGGATGTACAGGGGGTCTGGGTTGATTGGCAGCAGTCGCCCTCAGAAAGCAGCTGATGACCATTCCTAGCCCACTTGAATCACTGAACCAGATGCGAAAGTGCATTTATTAATCTGTTGTTGAGTCAGGGTCTGCAAGACAGACCTCCTCAGGCGGTTACTGATGTCTGAAGTTGTGATAAAAGTCGGTAGTCCAACTGTACAAAGCTTTGTCTGATTTAACCATGAATTAGGTAGCAGGGTAAAGTTGCCCAAGGTATGGACCTTCCCATACTATCTGTGATGTTTAATTTGCCTTCAACTTTTTTTAACTTCTGATTTTACGTCTGTGGAAGAGGTAAGTAAGCTTCATGCTTGCAGTATTGGGTGCCTTGCATATGTGAACTGCACTGAGGGTGTCACTCTTGAACTGGAACCTTGAATGACCATTGGAAATCCTATCAAGCTGTTGATAGGCCACATGTGGACTATTTGAGGAAATTCAGATAAAACATTCTGAATACATGGGTGGCAGATCCAACAACACTTCAAATCTCCACTTGCTGCTACTGCTGGGCTGATGTTCACCAATGTGTTGTCAATTCAGGCATTCCAACTACATTATTATACCCATAACACACTGGGTATTACCAAGGAACAAAAGGGAGAGAGATTAGTATCCCTACTGACTACCTGCTTCTGGTACTTTCAGTGGCTGAAGGCCTTCCTGTCTACTAGTTGGGGTGCTAGATGTCTAAGTATTGCAACCCAGGCTGTCTGTCCCAGTCCTCAGGCTACTATCTATGTGGTACTCATTGTCCTTGTTACTTGACTTACATCTTTTGGACTTGAATAGCCAGTCCAGAAAGGAAGGTCATTCTTGCACAAACTTGACATGCTGGTTATGTCACTCATGAAGAATGAAAGAATTGGATTTCACAGTGCCTCTAAAGTGATCTTAGCACCCTAACACTCCTGGGTTCCATTACCCATCCCAATACAATCCCATAAAAAGGAGGGCACCAGGGGTGAGTACTGTCTTCAGATTAGAGTCAGAGACGTGGTATTTAGGGTACAATGGCAACTGAACTGCAAACCATCTCTAAGACTTGCACTCTAAGTGGGGGAAAAAATGGTTGGGAATACTGAGTTTGAGGTTTTGAAGTCCCAGCCAAATATGGCTTGGCTGTATCTCCACCCAAATCTCATCTTGAATTGTAGCTCCCCCAATTCCCACATGTTGTGGGAGAGACCGGGTGGGAGGTAATTGGATCATGGGGGCAGGGCTTTCTCATGCTATTCTCCTGATAGTCAATAAGTCCCATAAGATCCAATGAATTTACAAAGAGGAGTTCCCCTGCACAAGTCCTCTCTTGCCTGCCACCATGTAAGGAGTCCTTTTGCTTTTCCTTTATATTCCACCATAATTATGAGGCCTCCCCAGTCATGTGGAACTGTGAGTCCATTAAATCTCTTTTTCTTTATAAATTACCCAGTGTCAAGTGTGTCTTTAACAGCAGCATGAAAACAGACAAACACACAATCTAATCAAATGGCTGCCTGATCTACCATGACATCCACCATGTCAAACACCAAGCTCAGTGTTTCCCAACATGCGTTGCAGCATCCTCTTTCACCTGCAATGGAGTGCAATGTTTAGTGTCCATACTGTCCTAGCCAGATGTGGGTACCATCCCACTAGCAAGCCTTATTTGTTGTCTTATTTTTAGTCGTTAGAGTCTACTGTTTCATTGTTTGACGGTTCCATTAACTTGCAAGTAAGAGTGCACATAATAAGCCCATTGCATTTTATGAGAGTGCACCCACAGTTGTGCTTGGGCAGTGAAATATGTTTCTTGGTCAGAGTAAAGCCTCATATATTATCTATAAACATGGCACAGTTTTTTCTTTTCTTTTCTTTTTTCTTTTTTTTTTTTTTTTTTTTTTTTGCAAAGGAGGCTATAGTATTTCTAGCATCCACATTTTGGGCTGTAATAGTGATAACATAACCTGAATACGTGTCAACAGTGGCGAGTCACCACTAGTGCTTGTGGCTAGCTAGGGGCCATGGATTTGATGTGGTCAATCTGTCAAATTCAGGCAGGTCCTAGTCTTTGGTTAATTTGTCCTTATTTTTCTCTCTGGATGATGTGGTTCAATTAGCAAGAGCCACCAAATTATATGGTGTCCTTATTTTCCAGGATTATCTGTTGAGTCTTATCCCATTTTTATATCTAAGATGGGCTTCTATTTTCAGTCCATATAGGTAGTAGGCTGCCTATTGGCCACAAGCTTCATCAGAAAGAGAATTAATTTATATTTTGTTTCAAAAGATCATTTGTTATATGAGTATACATATGAGTAGGATATTTTTTTTTTCTTGCAGGCAGAAAGATGCTGCCATAGTTCTTGTCCACACGTAGGCATCTTTTAATAGCTCAGTCATTTGGTTGACTTTCTCCTGATCGGGTAGCTAAGTAGTTCTCTGCCTGGGATTCAAGACCCCCTGGAGCATCCTTTGAATGCATCCTTTGAATATAGCTGGAGGTAGCTATAGCCCCACAGCTCTTGTATTCTGTGCAACTGAAAAATTAGCACCATTGGATGCTGCCAAGATTTATCACTTGTGCACTTTGGAGGAGTAGTCTGGGCCATACCTCCACACCTGGGCCCACTTGAGCCACAACTGGATTGCCAAGGAACTCTGCTCAGGAGTGTAGAGAGCCTTGAAATTTTCTGCCCCCAAGGTCCTGGCATTCTGGGCCTGTGATGTTTGGACTAAAACACAATCTAATCAAATGGCTGCCTGATCTACCATGACAGAAAAAGCCCTGAAAAGCTCAGAAACATCTTTGGAATCATTCTTCCATTGTCTTAATATCACCAGGCTTTTGCCTGTTCATACTAGTCTCCTTATTATAAGGTTTCCTGGCCACACCCTTGGTGTCCTCTCCTGAACCCTTTTTTTCATTTTTTACAACATAGCCAGATTAAGAATTTTCTTAATCTTTATGTCTGCTTCTCTTTTGATTATACATTCTATCATTTTTCCCCTCTTTTTTCACATTTTACCGTAAGCAGCCAAGAGAAGCCTGAACACACCCCAACACCTTGCTTAGAGATTTATTCCACCAAATATCTTTTTACATTATTTGTAAGATCCTCCTTTCACATAACACTAGGATATAAATAGACTTTAGCAAAGTTCTTTACCATTTTATAACAGGGATGACTTTTTCTCCAGTTTCCAATTTTTCCTAATTTGGTCTGAGATCTTATCAGAATAGCCTTTACTGTCCATATTTCTGCCAATAATCTTCTGATCACAATCACTTAAGTAATCTCTAAGAAGATTGAGGCTTTTTCTACACCTCTCCTCTTCTGAGCCCTCACTGGAATCACCCTAATGCTCTGTTCATAGCAGTACAGGATTTTTCTAGCATTAACATCCAAACTCTTTCATTTTCTACTTACTACACTGTTCCAAAGCTGCTTCCACAATTTTATAATGAGGGGGTATCACCACCCATTCCACAGAAATACAAACTAATATCAGAGATTACTACAAACAACTCTATGCAGATAAACCAGCAAATCTTGAAGAAATGGATAAATTCCTGGACACTTACATCCTCCCAAGACTAAACCAGGAAGAAGTTGAATTCCTGAATAGACCAGTAACAAGTTCTGAAGCAGAAGCAGCAATTAATAGCCTACCAACCAAAAAAGGTCCAGGTTCAGATGGGTTCATCACCAAATTCTACCAGATGTACAAAGAGGAACTGGTACCATTCCTTCTGAAATTATTTCAAACAATACAGAAAGAGGGAATCTTCCCTAACTTATTTTATGAGACCAACGTCATTCTGATACCAAAACCTGGTAGAGATACAATTAAAAAAGAAAATTTCAGGCCAATAGCCATAATGAACATTGATGTAAAAATCTTAAGTAAAATACTGGGAAAATAAAATAAATAATGTATTATTTATTTAAGATTTTATTTTAAATCTTAAGTAAAATACTGGCAAACCAAATGCAACAGCACATCAAAAACATTTGTGTAAGTTTAACCAGCCTTGTATCCCGGGGACGAAGCCTACATCACAATCCAGTAGGCTTCATCCCTGGGATACAAAGCTGGTTCAACACATGCAAATCTATAAATGTAATCCAACACATAAACAAAACCAAAGACAAAAACCACATGATTATCTCAATAGATGCAGAGAAGGCCTTTGACAAAATTCAACAGCCCTTTATGCAAAACAGTCAATAAACTAGGTATCAATGAACGTATCTCAAAATAATAAAAGCTATTTATAACAAACCTACAGCCAATATCATACTAAATGGGCAAAAAATGGAAGCATTTCCTTTGAAATCTGGAACTAGGCAAGGATGCTTTCTCTCACCATTCATATTCAACATAATGTTAGAAGTTCTAGCTAGAACAATCAGGCGAGAAAAAGAAATAAAGGGTATTCAATTAGGAAAAGAGAAAGTCAAATTGTCTGTATTTGCAGACAACATGATTGTGTATTTAGAAGACCCCATTGTCTCAGCCCGAAATCTCCTTAAGGTGATAAGCAACCTCAGAAAGCTTCAGGATACAAAATCAATGTGCAAAAATCACAAGCATTCTATACACCAATAACAGACAGAGAGCCAAACCATGAGTGAACTCCCATTCACAATTGCAATAAAGAGAATAAAATATGTAGGAATACACCTAACAAGGGACATGAAGGACCTCTTCAAGGAAAACTACAAACCACTGCTGAAAGAACTAAGAGAGGACGCCAAACAGATGGAAAAACATCTCATTCTCATGGTTAGAAATACTGAGGAAAATTTGTTAATGCTAGACATGCCGTGTAAGAAATGCTCCAGGGATTAAAGGCTATAATAAGTTGACAGAAAAAAAAATGCTCAAGGAAGTACTAAACCTGGAAGTGAAAAGATTGCATTTATAATCATAAAAACACACAAAAATATAAAACTCACTGGTGAAGCAATCATACAAAAGAGGAAGAGAAAGAACTCAATGGTACCAGTATAGAAATTTACCAAACCACAATGAGAAGATAAAAATAAAGGAATGAAGACTATACAAAACTCCAGTAAACAATTAATAATGTGATAGGAGTGAAGCCTCACTGGTAACTTTGAATGTAAATAGATTAAATTCTCCACTTATGAAATATAGAATGGCTAAATGGATAAAATTACATGATCCAATTATATGCTGCTTACAAAAAACTCACCCTACCAATAAATACACATAAAGATAGAAAATAAAAGAATGTAAAAAGATAAGCTGCACAAATGGAAACCACATAGTAGTAGAAGAAGGTAAACTTATATCCAATAAAACAAACTTTTAGTCAAGAGTGATCGAAAAAGACAAATAATATAATGATAAAGGATCAATCCAGCAAGAGGATAGAACAATTTTGAAAATACATGTGCCCAACATTGGAGCACTCAACATTGGAGCACCCGGATCCATAAAGCCAATATTACTAAATGAAAAGGGAGAGATTTAGTGCAACACAATAAAAGTGAAAACCTCAACACCTGACTCTCAGCATTAAACATATAACCTACACAGAAGATCAGCAGAACATTAGGTTTACAGTGGGCCTAAGAGATGTTTACAGAATATGTCACCTGACTACTACAGAATACAAGTTTTTTCGTTACTACATAGAATATTCTCCATCGTAGACCATATATTAGGCCACAAAACAAGTCTCAATAAATTAAAAATAATCAAAATTATATCAAGCATTTTCTCATACCACATTGGAATAAAACCAGAAATCAATACTAAGAGAAACTTTGGAAATTATACAAATATATCAAAATTAAAGAACATGCTTCTTAATGACCACTGGGTCAATGGATAAATTAATATGAAATAAAAGTTCTTGAAACAAGTGAAAATGGAAACAGAACATACTCAAAAATTTTTGCAATCTACCCATCTGACAAAGGGTTAATATCCAGAATCTACAAAGAACTAAAACAGATTTACAAGAAAAAAACAAACAAACAAACAAGCCCATTCAAAAGTGGGCAAAGGATATGAACAGACACTTTACAAAAAAAGACATATATGAGGCCAACAAACATATTAAAAAATGCTCATCATCACTAGTAATTAGAGAAATGCAAATCAAAACTACATTGAGATACCATCTCACACCAATTAGAATGGTGATCATTAAAAAATCTGGAGACAACCGATGCTGGAGAGGATGTGAAGATATAGGAACACTTTTATACTGTTGGTGGGAGTGTAAAATAGTTCAAACATTGTGGAAGATAGTGTGGCGATTCCTCAAGGACCTAGAAATAGAAATTCCATTTGACCTGGCAATTTCATTGCTGGGTATATATCCAAAGGATTATAAATCATTCTATTATAAGGACACATGCATACAAATGTTCATTGCGACACTGTTTACAATAGCAGAGACTTGGAACTAACCCAAATGCCCATCGATAATAGACTGGACAGGAAAAATATGGCACATATACACCATGGAATACTATGCAGCCATAAAAAATAATGAGTGTGTCCTTTATAGGGACGTGGATGAACCTGGAAACCATCATTGTCAGCAAACTGACACAAGAACAGAAAATCAAACACTGCATGTTGTCACTTATAGGTGGGTGTTGAAGAATGAGAACACATGGACACAGGGAGGGGAACATCACACACTAGGGTCTGTTGGGGGGAAATAGGGGAGGGACAGCAGGGGGTGGGGAGTTGGGGAGGATAACATGGGGAGGAATGCCAGATATAGGTGATGGGGAGGAAGGCAGCAATCCACACTGCCACATGTGTACCTATGCAACAATCTTACATGTTCTTCACATGTACCCCCAAACCTAAAATGCAATTAAAAAAAAGAGATCTCTGAGATCTAGAGACCTGAACCACACTACCAACCAATTTGACCTAGCTGACATAAATCTTCTATCTAACAACAGCAGAAAGCATAATCTTTTCAATAGCACAGGAACATAACCAAGAAAGTCTATATTCTGAGTTATTAAATAAATCTTAATATATTTAAAAGGATTTAAATCATTTGAAAAATGTCCCATCACAATAATGCAATTAAACAGGAACATAAAAATAGGAAATTTTGTGGAAAACTCCTATGTTTGGAAATGCAAATAACCTCTGAGTCAAAGAAAATAAAAGAAAAAAATTAGAAAATATTTTGAGTTAGAAGAAATTGAAAATACAACATATTCAATTTATAAGTGCAGTTGATGCAGTTAATGAAGTTTACAGAAGGAAATATATAGATTTAAATAATTAATATATTAAAAAGCAATATGTGGCCTGAAATTTTCTATTTTAGTTGTGTTTCTGCCAGTTTTTGCTATCAGGCTGATGTTGGTCTCATGAAATGAGATAGGGAGGATTCCCTCTGTTTGAATTGTTTGGAATAGTTTCAGAAGGAATGGTACCAACTTCTCTTTGTACCTCTGGCAGAATTCGGCTGTGGACACGTCTGGTTCTGGCCTTTTTTTGGTTGGTAGGCTATTAATTGCTTTCTCAACTTCAGTCTTTGTTATTGGTCTATTCAGGGATTCAACTTCTTCCCTGTTTAGTCTTGGGAGGATGTAAGTGTCCAGGATTTATCCATTTCTTCTTGATTTACTGGTTTATGTGCATAGAGTTGTTTGTAGTAATCTCTGATGGTAGTTTGTATTTCTGTGGAATCGGTGGTGATGTCCCCTTTATCATTTTTTATTGCATCTATTAGATTCTTCTTGCTCTTCTTCTTTTTTTTTTTCTTTTGTGAAATCTTCTTTGGTAACATTTATTATAGCACTTACTGCATCACATTATAATTACTTATTCACAGGTATTTTTTATTCTAGCCTATGAAACTGCTTCAACATAATACTATGCCATGTGTACATTCACTTATTTACAATGACATTCACAGTGATACATGTTAAAATATCAATAAATATTTGTTGAATTAATAAATGAATATGTGAACAGGTAAGTGTTCGTATTAGCCATCCGTTTAGTCTTGCATGACCCCCAAATCTGGATTAGTTGTTCCTCCCAGTATAGCTTCTGGAAACTGACCTTCATAGTTTTACCACACTGTTGCTGCTCATTTATTAGTCTGGCTAGCGCTCTGTTTTGTTTATCTTTCCAAAACACCAGCTCCTGGATTTATTGATTTTTTGAAGGGTTTTTTGTATCTCTATCTCCTTCAGTTCTGCTCTGATCTTAGTTATTTCTTGTCTTCAGCTAGCTTTTGAATTTGTTTGATCTTGCTTCTCTAGTTCTTCTAATTGTGACATTAGGGTGTCAATTTTAGATCTTTTCTCACTTCTCTGGTGGGTATGTAGTGCTATAAATTTCCCTCTAGACACTGCTTTAAATGTGTCCCAGAGATTCTGGAACATTGTGTCTTCATTCTCATTGGTTTTGAAGAACATCTTTATTTCTGTCTTCATTTCATTATTTATCCAGTAGTCATTCAAGAGCAGGTTGTTCAGTTTCCATATAGTTGTGCAACCTGTATTTTAATCTTAACCTTAGGCATTTTTAATATTTATTCTCTGATAAACGGTATAGGAAATAAAAAAATCATTTACCCAGACCCGCTACTACTCAGCCTGCTCAGAGGACAGCTTCAAAAAGTAGGCAAATGCTACTCAGGAGGCTGAGGCAGGAGCACTGCTTGAACCTGGGAGTCAGAGATTGCAGGGAGCCAAGATTGCGCCACTGCACCCCATCCTGGATGGCAGAGTGAAACCCTGTCTCAAAAGAAAAATAAATGTAGGCAAATATAACCAGGTGCCTATATTGCTTCAGGCTTTGGGACTGTGAATCTCACAGCGTAGATATTATTGTGAACCTTTAGCATTTGCTCTTGAGTATCAGACTAAGTTAAAGAGCTCCCTGATTTATTTCTCTGGAACATCTGTAGTATCTAGAGTGGAATTGGGCAAGAGTGAATCACACATTTTGCAGTGACAGTCATCATGTTAGGAGGAATCCAAGCATGCCTGAGCTGCTAAGTGGAACAACTGTCCCATGTAGGCAATCTGTTGACATGTAGTTGACGTGTAGCAAGCACAACAAAAGCTTAATTTTATTTACACTTGTGCCTTGTGTGATGCTTAGTACCTTACATACATTATTGTATTTAATTCTTTCAGTGACTGTCTCAGATTGGTACTTTGTCCCATGATAGAATAGAGGAAGGTTGTGAAAGGATAAAAGAAATTACAATGAAAAAAAAAAAAAAAGGCAGGGTTAGGATAAGAATCCTGCCTGTCTAACTGAATAATTTGTTTTCTTTATAATCTAAGTATACAAATTATTTCATTCACTTTATATTTGGTAGAAAATGGTGACTCTAAGTCCAAAATTATCACCTGAGGTGTTGTTGTCTGGGGAAATCCCTGAAATTGCTTGTCTTCAAGGGAAAAATACTCTATGTAGAGATTTTTAAAAGTCTAGACAAATCTTCTTATCCAAAAACAACAAATGGATTTTCTTTATAACATACAGTTGGTTCTCTGTATCCATGATTTCTGCATTTTTGGATTCAACCAACTGCAAATAAAAAATGTTTGAATCTGTAATAAATAGGTACAGATGTTTTTCTTATCATTATTCTTTAAACAATTAGGTATAACCACTATTGACGTAGCATTAGACATTATAAGTAATCCAAGGATAATTTAAAGTATACAGGAGTATGTACATAGCTTTTATGCAACTACTGTCCCATTTTGTATTAGGTACTTGAGAATCCATGAATTTCAGTATGTGTAAGAGGTTCTGGAACCAATCCCTGTGAGTACCAAGGGATCTCTGTAATAGAAAAATATGCCATAAAGGATGTCAAATTCCCTTAGTTTCAAGGTACCGAATTAGCTGTTGGGAGATAATCGTCTATGTGTCTCACTTTTCTGCTCACTGTGGGAGAACTCCGGCACCTTTGTTTCAGAATAGATTTTCCTTAGTGTTTCTGTGGTGACAGCCATAGAAGAGGCAGATACTAGATATTGCCTTCTTTTCTGAGGCGTACTTATTGTCTTTATAAAAGTTTCAACTCCCCTATGTCAAAGCTAATTTGTGCTAGACAATGTTAAATCATCAAGGAAAATTCTATTTAAGTGCATTTCTATAGAGAAGCAAGACCAAAACTTAGTATGAACTAAGCAACTTCATGAAAACCAGAAGCAAGAAGGTTTTTAAAGGTTGAGGTAAGCTAGTAGAGAAGTACTGGAGGACAGTAGACCATCTATGATTACTAATCGGCTTCACCAAAAGGAAAAATATGCCTCTTATATCTTTATGACAGGAGGTAGTAGTTTTGTGCCTTAAGTAAGGCACTCATTGAAGTTAGGCTGCTACTCTGCCATAGAAACTGTGAGATAAGGGGACTGTATTTTTCGATGATTACATTTCAAAGAGCTATCTCTCGGGTCCTTAAGAAAAATATTTCTGGATTCTAAAATTTGACAAAAGGCTTTAAAAGAGATTTATATCACACAGGGACAGATAAATAATTTACAAGTTTTCTAAAGTAAACATTTTAAGAAAAAGGAGGGCAGATGCCTGCAGTCAGGAAAAAGCCTGTCTAAAGTTCAGTCAAGCCGAAGGGAACATGAAGGCTATCTTTGTCACTAAGCTCTGGGTTCCCCTCCTGTAATATGCATCACTATATGTGCAGATGTTCCAGCCAGCTTCATATTTCTTTGTGGGAACTAATGCTCACCACAACTTTTGATAGCCTGGCTACTACTATTACTGTGAGTAATAAGCTGTCCTTTGTCTTCTCCTGGCATTCATGAAATTGAATTGACTAACTTCATAGCTTGCAACAAGTACAAAATCTCAGACTCTTTACAGTTCTTGAAATTCTATTGTGTAAGTAAAAGTGATAATTTTTGGAAGGTTTGTGGACAGTTCATGTATGTGAAGAAAGAACTCAGTAGCCAGGCCTTGTGAAGGAAATGAACAACACCAGCATATTTTAGCTGTAGGATCTTGTTAGTCATCTATTTAGGGAATTATCATTGGATGATTTTCAGCCCTCTCTATCTCTACCCAAGATTTTAAATCCCGGGTAAAAGAAATGAGTTTGCTCTGCTGGGGTCATGAGCCCAATCTTGTGGCCAAAATGATAATTTCCTGTAATTTGTTTCCCCGGTTGGTTAACATGGAGTCAGGAAAAGAACGTTCCCTGAAAGAGGGATGCTGACAAACTGAAAATAGTAATCTCCATTAGAGTCCACTGCTGGGCTTTACGGCATGTACACGTGTTTGAATACACCGGCATATCCCTTCCTCTACATAGTTCCCAAAATGTCCATTCTTAATTGAATAAAATACTATTAAATAACCACCTACTGTGTGTTAGCCACTTTTCTAGTAAAAGAACACATTAGTGAACAAAACAAAGAATCCTCCCTTTAAGGAGTTTACATTCTAGTACACAGAAAAAAAATAAACAGGATAAATTAGTAAATTATATAATATATTAGAGGTAATATATACTATAGAAAAAAGTGGAGTGAGGTAAAAGAGTAGAGGTGTTAGGAATGATGATTTTAAATAGGGTATTCAGGAAAGCTTCATGAAGAATGGGACATTTAAGCCAAGACATGAAAGAGGTGAGCAAGTTAGCAGTTGTACACATAACTGGGAAGGAATAATCAGTTCAAAGGCCTGAAGCCTAGAGCATTCCTGGGGTTCTAGGGAGTCCAAGGAGACTGTGGCTCTAGTGGAGAGATGGAGGGAGAGAGGAGGAGCAGGTGGATTCAGAGGATTATCAGTGGGGATAAAGGTGGCAGCAGAGTGACCAGTTAGGAGGCAGTTGTAATCTTGTTTACCCGTAGGTTAGGAAAATGATGGAAATAGAGAATGACTCTTGGATTAAGCATCATAAAATAAAATGAAATGTATTTACTGATCCTAACAGGAGAACACCTAAAGCCACAAATTAGTCATAGAAAGGACCTCTGGACGATGATGTGAATGCACTGCAGTCCTGTCACAGTACCATCTCAGAATTATACAGTCTTTGGACTAGGTGGTAGATTTAAGTACCACCATCACACTGTTAAATAAGTTGAATTTTAGAAGAAAGTTTTAAAAGTAGGAAATACCATTAGGGGTTATAATCCTCAGTTCTTCCATGGATGATGGTGATATAAGTGCTGTTTGTTTATTTATGCTTAATCCACTCATTTGCTCAAGCCATGTTTTTTTTTCTTCATTTAACTTAGTAATTGATTGGCATTTGATGCACATCTTTACTCCAGACAAGTCAGACTCCTTGGAGAATTAATGAGATTGTGCGTGTCTTCTTTTATCTCTAGGCAGGGTAGTACAGTAAGACCTGCAAAAAGACTTTCAACATTCTGTCTCTTCTTCACATCTTTATAATATAATTGTAACCTAATTTCTCTCTGATGCTCAGATAAGCCACCCTAAGTGACACCATACTCCTTTGTTTTCTTGATCTTTCAATAGCTTGGGAAACCTGAAATGACCAATGATTTCATTGATCCAGTGACTATTGTTGAGGAAGTGCTCTTTCTTTAGCTTCTAAATTCTGTAGGCCAATCAAGAATTGGGTTAGCACAGACAGAAATGGTTGGGAATAAAATATTTTGAGTAAAATTAGATGTTAACGGTTGAGAGTCGAACCCTCTACCTCGTTCCTAGGGTTCCCCCAAGCCCACCATATATCAATAACTATTTCATATTAAATGTTTCTTCCACAAGATGGCATACTTCTGTTCCGAGATATCTTATTGAAGCTAATATCATACTGAATTCTCAATAGGTTATTTCAGCAAATGTAAGACACAGTTGCAACAAACTGAAAAAAAAAACCCCACAAAATATCAGGGTTAATAAGTATTGTTGTCATCTAGCAATAAGCAGTAGCCAGGTGAGCTTTTATGAGGCTAAACAAATTTTGCTGAGTGTATAGATAGCTTTCTCCACTGCCAACCTAGTCCCTTTGTCCATCGTCCCATTTAATACACACTAGGTAAGCTGGGAAGAATGATGACTGATGATCTCAAAGTCGGTTACCACATCCATTGGACTGTTAAGATCATTTGTATTTTGGAGTTTTACTGATGAACATTTATGTAGATACAATTATATATTCAAGGATTGTCCTTAGAGGTTTTTCTATCTACTTATTCCCCCAAATATCCTTATTAGCAATGGTCTGACTTTTGTCCTAGGTCTGTCATAAAATGGCAAGACCAAAGCAACTTTCCAGGATTTGCTGTAAATTTCACCTCTGGATGTCTCTTCACCCAAATAAAGTGAGAAAACCTATGTTCTGCCTGGAGGGCTGCCCGATGGTGGTTCAGGTCCATCTGAGTGACCACAGAGTCCACTTCTTGGTATTGCTATATTGAGCAGAACTAGCCGGAAACCATGCGTGGAAGTTTTCATGCTGAGTCATATATTCATGGGAAACTCCCTTAAATGCCCATAGTTGCAGACTGAAAGAAGAGTAGGAGTATGGTTTTTTAAAAATATGCCTTCTGGGATTGTAAACTATACACACATATACTTGTGTATTTGAGCATTGTTTAAAAATCTCAGTCATATACATACTTCTTCCAATTCATGATTAAAACTTGTTGATTATGCCCAGTTTTGTCATTATACACATCCAATATCTGATAGTGTTGCCTGGTCACTTAGCTTCTATCAAAGACCTGTAAGTAGTAAGCCAGAAACTTTTTAAAAAAATGTTTAAAATTTTTATTTCAATAGTTTTTGGGAAACAAGTGGTGTTTGGTTACATGATTAAGTTCTTCACTGGTGATTTCTAACCTTTTAACACACCCATCACAGGGGTGGTGTACATTGCACCCAATGTATAGTCTTTTATACCTCACCCTCCTCCCAACCTCTCCCTCGAGTCCCCAGAGTCCACTGTATCATTATGCCTTTACACCCTCATAGCTTAGCTCCTGCTAGAAAGTAAGAACATACAATGGTTTTCCATTCCTGAGTTACTCTGCTTAGAATAATGGTCACCAACTCCATCCAGGTTACTGCAAATGCCATTATTTTGTTTCTTTTTATGGCTGAGCAGTATTAGGAGCTTTTTATTAAATAAAAATAAATACTTTCTAAAAGGGCCAGTCTTAATCTGACATCAGGGTTGCAGTATGAAAACTTTCTTTATTATTGTTTTTTATAGTTTCTTGATTAGTTGCAAAATTAATTAGCTATCTCTACAATATGAAAGGGAATAATTTTTTAAAAATAATAAGTAAACAGCTTTGAGATAATAAAAACTCAAAAGAACTATTTATATTTTAAAATGTTTGTTAAAACATACATTTATAATAAAATATTAATTATTTAACATTTATATTCATGTATGATTTTGGGAAAACAATTGACAAAAAAAAACCTTACAATCTCTTTTCTCAAGAAAGCTTTTTTTTTTCCTCCACGATAAAAATCTAATATTCACACATCATTACAAAGAGAAAGAAAACTACAACTTTCTCTTTTGAGACATGTAATAGGTATTTTCCTAGGTTACTTAATGGAGACAGTAAATAGAAATTGTTTTCCTTAAAATTCATGCTCTAGTTAAAAATAACATTTTATGGAACACGTCAAGTAATTTTCCTTTTCAAGCTTATATTTTAATTCAGTAGAAAAGATAACAGCTGGTAGGGAATACCCTGCTAGAGGAAGATTACTGCTGGTTCTAATCTCAAATAGTTTTTCTTTAATTTTCCTATTTTTCCAGTGAGAAAATCATCTTCAAATCACCAGAATCAATTTTCACAGGCAGGTAGGTAGACACACTTGAAACGGTATATAGAGGAGGCCCTGAAGTTGCAAGACTATATTTGCCTTGAGTGATTTGTCCGTTTTAGAGAAAAAAGGGTAATTAGATCTTTCAGCGTTTTTCTTGTACATATTTATTGCATACAGTGTGACGTTTTGATACATGTACACACAATGTCATGATCAGATTATCTTCTGAGTGTTTGAAAGGAGCAGCTCCTGTGTAGTAGACACATCCTCATAAAGCAAAGAGTGATGGCAGCTTGGGGTCTAAAATGCTTACACAACAGAACAAATTTTGACTCAGTGTACCAGAGGAAAGCTGGTGGTTCATACAGCATTATGAATGGCAATTAAAGGTGGGCATAGTTAAAACCTGAAGAGTACAAGTGTGAGAGAGTTTTAATTTACCTGGGAGAAATAGATTAATATCACTCAAAGAACCGTGACTGTTGGGAAATCCATTGCAATGAGTCAGTAAACCAGCACTGCCTGTCAGTCATGTAGGAACAATCCTACTCCTGATACTGTGGCTGGCGGGAAGGACAGCAGCACATAGTGAACCAGCTGTCTCTTGTTTTTGGTATGGAAACCACTCTGATTCCCTTTTTAAATGTGTAAATCCCCAGCGTTTCTGAAAAATTCAGGATGGAACGCCTCAAGAAGGAAATAGTAAATTTCTTCCTAACAAGGCACGTCGGGGTTGAGGGATAACTTGGACAAACAAGAGTTGTCGCTGCATCTGCATCTTTCTTAAGTTGTAAAGCAGTTTATAAAATCATATGGACTTAGTTTTAAAGAAAAAATAATAAACCATACACCCACAGTATTAGCACATTTCCCTTTGTTTGCATGTTACACTTCTATCCTCATCTATAGAAAAATACTTTCTTACATAGCTAAAAGAAACCCAGCAGAACCCTCACACCTACCCACAGGGCCAGGTAATTGGTTGATTAACCCAAAGTCTGACAGAGTTGAAAATAAAAAAGATGACTCTTACATACTAAAATGTTTTAAGTCAAACCACTTAAAATGCATACATTTATGAGTATATTCATGTAAGGATAAAGCTTTTACTTTGACTGTTGGACTACTTGACTAGAGTTCTTCAGAGTACTTCTAGCATAAGCCCGCTTGCAATGCATTACATTCATTTTGGTGAATTTAAATATGAGCAGCAACTTGGAGACTCTTGCAAATCCAAATGAACAGGACTTCTAGAGTTTTGATTTTATATTCTTTCTCATATTTAGTCCTTCCAAAACACTCACCTGGCTGTATTAGAAACAAATGATTTTTTTGCAATTCTACTTTATTAGGTTACATAGTACAAAATTATATGTTATAAAGAGAGTAAATAGAATGGTAAATACAACTGTTAGAAGTGGTTTTGAACACAACCCCCAATCCTCACTCCAATTTGTAAGGACAGAAATGTGCAGGCACTATAGAAAGTAATCTGTTAAAGATGAGTGTTCACTGTGCCATGGAAATCAGTCAGGGTGATTTACAGAGGGAATAGAGCATGCTGGTTAATTTGTAACAGAGAAATATTTTTGGCTAGGGGCAGTGGCTCATGCCTGTAATCCCAGCACTTTGGGAAGCTGACTCTTGAGGTCAGGAGTTTGAAACCAGCCTGGCCAACATGGTGAAAACCCATCTCTACAAAAAATACAAAAATTAGCTGGGCACAGTGTCGGGCACCTGTAGTCCCAGCTACTCAGGAGGTTGAAGCTCGAGAATAGCTTGAATCCCAGAGGCAGATGCTGTAGTGAGCCAGGATCACACCACTGCACTCCAGCCTGGGTGATGGGAGTCAAACCTTGTTTCAAAAAATATTTTATATGTAATTTTCACAGTCATACAAATAATGATATTTAAGCTTTTCATTTGTGAGATGTAACATAATTTTAACAAATGAGAAGGTTTTAATTCTAGCATGGATTGGGTCTCTGGGCAGAAAAAGAATCTAACAGTAATTGACTCCCTCGGCTAGAAGACAAGCACTGTGAGAACGAGATAGTTTACATATTTACTCAAAAGGAAATCTTAGACGAAAAAATTCAAAGCTCATCTGTTTCAATAGTTTTAAATAACATTTCTTCAATTATGTAGCTTGAAAATGATAGAGTTTAGATTTAAAATCAATTCTGATCAGTGTTTGTAATTCAAATTATATTATTGTAATCAATAAAACGTTAGGTTTGTATAAGTGTTAGGCTATGATCATCACTGAGATTACGGTCATTTTTGCCTCTTCAGAGCACTGTGTTCTATTTGATCAGCAAGCATGAGGATGTCATTATTGTGTATTTTTAGTCTATTATTAAATAAAATTACATCATCTGAAAGACTTAAACATATCGCTACGTGAAAACAAAACAAAGACTACAAACAGAAATAAAGTTTAATTTACAATAAACATTATAAAAATCTAGAATCAACAATTCTGATCACATTGACTAATATTTTCGTCACTGTAAAACCCAGTTTCTTAGTATTAATATCTTGTTCCTCATTTAAGGCCCAGTTTAAATTTTCTCTCCCTTCTTTTCATCCCACTTATTCGAAATCTTTTTCCCTTTCAGATGAAATAAATACTTGTTTCTTTGATTTTCATAACCCTTTATTTATGTTCTTTTAACTGATCTGATTATCTTGCTTTATCATATTTTTTCAGTGTTCATCTTTCCACCCACCCAGTCCCAACCTCCATAAACTATATATTTGTTCACTCTTTGAATGGGACTTGGCACACAGATGAATATATTATGAGATGAATGCCTGTGTCCCGGATAAAATGCTCCCAGTCACTTCAGACCCTGTTCTGTGTCTCCAACCGGAAAAGCAATTCTTGTCCTTATATTTATTTTGGGTTGTGCCTTTCCTTGAAAAGCTCTCACACTTTTCTCTTTTTGTCAAGTGTAAATTCTTTTTTAAACCAGACATTGAACAATATAGTTTGTAGACTGACTTGCATTTTTTTTTGAATAGGAGTAAATAAAAAGGCAACAAGTAAAAGGTCAGAAAATGTTATGCCTTTGATTTCTTCTGTGACTGTCCTAGTTAATTTTTTAAATTATTATTATTTTTGTTAGCTCATCTTGGTTGTCATAGGCATTCCAAGAACTCTTTTCAATGCAGCTTTTACCTCCTTGTTCCTCAGGCTGTAGACAAGAGGATTAAGTAAGGGAGTTACCACTGTGTAGGTCACTGCCACCAACTGATCCTTGTCCGAGGCAGACTTGGACTTGGGCCGCAGATAGATGATAGAGGCACAGCCATAGTGGACAAAGACCACAGTGAGGTGTGAGGCACAGGTGGCAAAGGCCTTCCTCTTACCCTCAGCTGAGGGGATCTTCAGGATGGTATTAACTATGAAGCCGTAGGATATGAGGATTAACAGAAAAGGCACCATAATCACCAGGATGCTGAGGCTAAATAAAGCCAGATCTTTCACACGGGTGTCGGTGCAGGCTAACTTGATAACAGGTGCCATGTCACAGAAATAGTGATTAACCCTGTTGGGGCCACAAAAAGGCATGTCACAAATGAGGTTAGTGGCCACCAAAGCAATAGAGAATCCTGTGGCTCCTGAGAGAGAAATCAACCCCAACCCCAGCCTTTTGTTCATGATGAGTGTGTACCTCAGAGGGTGACAAATTGCTACATAGCGATCGTACCCCATCACAGCAATGAGGAAGCAGTTGGTGCAAGCAAAGCCAAGGAAGAAGAAGAGTTGGGTGGCACAGGCCACGAAGGAGATGGTCTTGGTGTCTGAGAGCAGGTGGACCAGCAGCTGCGGGATGATGACAAAAGTGTAGCAGGACTCAGAAAATGAAAGGATGAATAGAAAACCATACATGGGAGTGTGGAGAGTCCAGCTGAAGCGAATAACGGCCATGATGGTCACATTGGCCACCAGGATTGTCACGTATAGGAGAAAGAAGATGACAAAAAGCAGCAGCTGGAGCTCCCCCAGGCTGGAGAAGCCCACCAGGATGAACTGTGTAACCACAGTGGTTTTGTTGAAACCTCGCATCTGAAGAACTTTCTGTGACAATGTTTGAAAGAGATAAAATGATAACTATCATTGTAATAAGAACATTCTTGCAAAGCTTCCACTTTAAGTATATTGTCAGATTCATAACATTAACATCTGTTTCTCTATCTAGATATAGATAGCCCCTTTAATAATTTTTCCAATAAATCATTAATTTGAAATAACAGAGGAATGATTACCTACAGTATATAGATACCCAAAAGTTAAAAGGATTCAACTATTTGACAAAATTGAGAAAACTGAGAAAATTTGAAAATATTTGACAAACTGAGAAAATTCTCTCAGTTTTAGAAGAACATTACCTTTAAGATGGAATAGAAAATTTAACTTATTTTTCTTGTACTGTATGTATTTGGTCCTTGCATGTATATTCTATCCTAGTATGTTGATTTCTTTCCCTAATATCACTATCCATTTAATTAGCATTACTTTACAGGCATTAAACCACTTTGCCTCAGAGCGTGGACTCAGGAACCAGAATGCTAGAAGCTGAATCTTGCCTTTGTCACTTAGAGATATAAACTTCAGTGTGACAGTTTTTTTGTCATTTGTAAGACATAAATAATAATAGAACATATTATATAGGGCTGTTATAAGAATTAACTTAGATTGTATAAGTAAAGTACTTGAAACAGCACTTAACACATAGTAACTCCAGTCTACATATCAGCTGCTTTTGCAGCTAAGGAGTTGAGAGGCAAATGTCTTGGTTTGATACTCAAACACTAGAAGAGCCTGGACCCTTAAATCAGGATAGCATTTTCCTGTATTTGACTCATGTGTTCTTATCTTGAGATTCTTTTTTTTAATTGAGCAAAAAATTTAAATATGCAGTTAAAGAACTGTCATTTTTACATTAATATTATTTTCTTTTTAAATTTTACTTTTTGTTAGCAACTAACAATTGTATCTATTTATGGGGTATGATGTGATGTTTGCATATATGTATACATTGTGGAATGATCAAAGCAGGGTTCTTTAATAAGACTACCTTTTTAAATCTGAGAAGTCTATAGCCTTTGAGTTCTCTTTCTTTCTTTCTTTTTTTTTTTTTGAGACGGCATTTCGCTCTTGTTTACCCAGGCTGGAGTGCAATGGCGTGATCTCGGCTCACCGCAACCTCCGCCTCCTGGGTTCAGGCAATTCTCCTGCCTCAGCCTCCTGAGTAGCTGGGATTACAGGCACGTGCCACTATGTCCAGCTAATTTTTTGTATTTTTAGTAGAGACGGGGTTTCACCATGTTGACCAGGATAGTCTCGATCTCTTGACCTCGTGATCCACCCGCCTCGGCCTCCCAAAGTGCTGGGATTACAGGCGTGAGCCACCGCGCCTGGCCCTGTCTTTCATGATTCTATGACACTTGTTCTGTATGTTTATGGATTCCTGTGAAGGGACCCAAGTGTAAAACCCGGGTCACAAGGTTATGGCATATCTGTCTATGAAACAAAATAGATTGATGATCACCTGGGATAAGAGTGGAGCAGGAAGACTTAGGTTAAGATACAAGAAGAAAGAAGAGGAATGAACATGAACGCACCTTGGATCTCTTGCAAATAAAATAGCCAGAAAGTGATAAAGGCAAAAAGAAGAAATTATCTCAGGAACTCCCCATTATCTTATAGTCTAGTTATTCCTTCTCTTAGAGCCCTAATCATTTTTCCTTTCATAATCAGCTTCAGAGATTCAGGAGAACCAGATATAATATTTGCTGGTTCTCAACATCTCCCAACTTGTTGGTGACTTTAATGGCTATAAAATGTTAGGAGTTGTTTGAAATGACACACTTGGGTTTGTTCATTATTCATCATCTCTGTTGTGGTTTATTTGCTTAGGTAGTTCCACACACCTGTTACAACAGCCTTTTCCTTTGTATCAGACCTTGCAGAAAATACGATGCTTTCAAGTAAGCTACCTCATTTGACTCTAACATCCTGGTAGACAGTAAAAGTGTTTGTCTCTCTCTCACAGGTAAGGCAAGTGTACTAAGTGCCCTCTCCTGGGCAGAGTAACCTGTGAACATCCTCATCCTTGCATTTAACATGTTGCATTGAACACACCTCCTTATATATTTGGCACACTTTATAGATTATAAGCTTATTATGTGCAGGAATAACTTTTAAAATTACAAAATGAGTCACTAGAATATAACATAGCTTGTAATTTATCATGTGCTCAAGATTTCGACCTGATTAAAATGTCAAAAAATTAAATAATATGCTCAAGTGGTAGATCCAATACCAGAATTCAAGTCTTCTAACTTCAAATCCACTTTGTGCTTACCACATTTTATGGCACCCATTCTTTACCTTGTGAGAAGATGATCTGCCTATATACGTTTTCCAAGGAACTAAAGCATAGCTCCACACTGCTTGTTCAAGTAAAACTTGTTTTAGCATTTCTGACTTCTCTGGAATAATCCAATTTTAATTATCCAAGTTTTTGAATTATCAAATTTTATAATATGAGCTTTATTCTTTTTAATCTTAAGATTAGGGAGATAAGAAAAAGGAAAAAGGGGGTAGGAAAATAGGCAAATCAAGGATACAATTGATGAAAACACAAGGCAAGGAAGGTCAAGAGGATGTTGCTTAATTTCAATCACAGTTTTATGAATCAAACAATTTTCAATGTCTCCCCAAATCATTGGCTTCTTTTTTTGTGACATACATGAGTATTTGCTTATATACAAAACATCCTCTAATCTTGGCCACAACACTAGTACTGTGTTTATATATTTTTTCAGGTTGCTTCACATGTTTGTTTTGCCTATTGCTTTTCATACTCAAATCCTTCCATGTCCCATGTTCTCCAATAAACCTTCCCTGCCTACTAGAGTCCTTACAGATGCTCCTTCTCTTTATAGCCCTTAGGAACTTTAAAATCATGCAAGAACCAGAACAGGATAGTATTATCATGTATTACTTTATAATCAGTTTGCCTATGTAGATGCCTCATAACCCTATTTACATTGTTTCTTTGAGGCAGGGGCATAGCAATGTATTCTAAACAACCTGCAGCAGCTTTAAACAATACTAGGCACGTAACAGACACTTATTAAATACTTAATAAATTATGGCATGGTTTAATCCTTATTTTGTTTATGAGTTTTCTCATAAGCTTTTTTTTTTTAAAAAAAGAATGTATTCTTTATTCTATTATAATCCATATCATTCTTAAATTTTTATTTTTCTGAAAATTATTATTTAAAAAAGAGAAATCCCACTGATGAGTTTTTCTGCCTTTCCAGTTACTTCTGTTGCTTGGCCCCTCAGCATTTAAATGTTATATTAAGATGAGGTGGGTGTATATGTGTGTGTATATGTCTGTATTTGTGTGTGTATGTGCACTCTATCAGAGTGGAAGCTTTTTCATTTAAAGAAAAGAGCAAATAAAGTTTTACTTTGACTCAGAATCCTTTTTATAACAATAAAAACTATGCAAATGAATTCACATCTGAACTTTTGGTAGAAAATATTTCTTTCTTTAGGTAGTAACTGACAAAGAAAATAGACTTACCTACTTATGTCCAAAAGATCAAGGAAGCTGCCATGTGACTTTGTTGACTTATAGTCTGGTAGATCTCTTAAATATTGAAAGAGGCAGGAGAAAGTCAGTTGTAAAATTAATGGCATTTGTCCTGAAAGATTAAATAATTGAAATAAAATGCACCAATGCATTTCATAAAGGGCTAAATGGAGACTTAGTGGCCCAAACCTTTTTGAGTCTTAAATAACTGAAAATAAGCTGGTCTATATTCATATGTCAATTTAGATTCTATATAATTATATTCGAGAGTATTTATAGCCCTCTGGGATTCTAAGAGGTAGGGCCTCCTGAGACTTAGTAAGAGCTAAGAGCTAAAGCAAGAGAGAAAATAAATGACTAACCTTGAACAAGACATATTATTTAATACCAAAAGAAAAAATTCAAATTGCAATAAAACATTCCATCTCTGCAAAGCACTACAAATGTAGATAAGTATTCTAGTGATTTCCTGACATCAAGCCTACAAAATATTGAAATTCCAGGAGAAACCAAATTCTCCAACCAGGAGATATACAATAAAAATTCCTTGATAAGGTAGAAGAGATGAAGGCAGGAGTCAGTAAGTGCAGGTATGCTTGGCTTTTGGGAATTATAAAAGCAGGCTCTGTTCTCCTAAATCCAAGCCTGGAAGAAAATCAAAGAACTAAATTTCTTAATTCTGTCCAAGGAATTATTGTAAGAAAATGACTCATCCAGCAAGCATTTATTGAGTACCACGATTTGGAGAGCAGTATATGAGGCATTACAGTGATACAAAGATGAAATATGTGAATTGATTTGATCTAGTAGAGAAGGCAGATGCAAGCAGAGCTGACTGTAATAAGAGGTATAATGATGCTCAATGTTACTGCGACATTAACAACAGGGCAGCTACAAGGATGAGCACCCCCAGCAGAGATTGCCTTGACCACAACCAGGGCTGAAATTCAGCAAATGACTTTATGAACAAAAATATTCTGGAATAATAAGCCAAGTAGAAATATAAGAATTAGGACTAAAAAGTCAATGCTGAATGTTTTGTGCCTTGGCACTCAAAGGAAAAAGGAAGGATGAGGAAGACTGAGAACTTCTATTTCTGGCAGTGGCTCAGCTGGTCACATGAGAAAACTTTCCTTCTGAAAACAAAATTGTTGGGAAAATATTTTTAAAAATCTTTAGAAATCTACTGACAAGCTGAAGATATAGTAGGAATTTTTATGTCAAAATCTGGAGAAAGCAAATCCATCAAGAAACACTGGAAATTGCTTCTGTTCCAAGGAGATCTGTTTATCTGGATGAAATTACAAACCCAAGCTGTTGATTTGAGAGAATCACAGGCATGATGAGGCTGACAGGAATTAAAGACAGAATCTAATAAGTCAGGGAGTTGAAAATTAGATATTAAACATGTTTCCTAGTTTCCATATTTGATGCTTTGACATCTAAGGCCTTCCTGACCAGAAAAAAACCAGCCCTCCTAGCGTTAGCAGATTCACAGGGAGTTTAATTTCATGTGCAATCAAATAAATCCAGAAGTCATAAATACAATTGCCTATTTTTTCATACTCTTGGACTGAGGAACACTATTTTCTTTTCTTTTTTTGAGACGCAGTTTTGCTCTTGTTACCCAGGCTGGAGTGCAATGGCGTGATCTCGGCTAACCGCAACCTCCGCCTCCTGGGTTCAGGCAATTCTCCTGCCTCAGCCTCCTAAGTAGCTGGGATTACAGGCACGCGCCACCATGCCCAGCTAATTTTTTGTGTCTTTAGTAGAGACGGGGTTTCACCATGTTGACCAGGATGGTCTCGATCTCTTGACCTCGTGATCCACCCGCCTCGGCCTCCCAAAGTGCTGGGATTAGAGGCGTGAGCCACCGCGCCGGGCGGGACGCTATTTTCTTATCCTAATCACCCCACCAGGCATTGGGCAACTAAGGATAGTCCTGGAACCCAGTGAAATTGTTTAAACTTGCAAATTCTAAACCTGCTCAAAACCACTTCCCCTGCTTTGCCTCAAAAACCATTATGAAGGCTCTCCAAAACTTCCCCTTGCTCTCTGCCTACAACTGAACTTTGTGCTCTGGTATTCTCCCCATGGTACTTCACGTGTGGTGTGATATGCCCCCTACCCACTCAGGCACTCAGGAACTGTAAGTAATCACTATCTTTCAATGGCAGTCATCTCTTGATCTTCTGACTCACTGTATCTGAATAAAAATAAAATCAACATTTTAAAACATATTGGAGGAAAGGACCAAAGTTGAAGAACTGACAGTATCTGACTTCAACTTACTGTAAAGCTACAGTAATCAAGACAGTGTGGTATTGGTGAAAGAACAGTTAAATAGAAAAATAAATGGTTCCCAAGCTATGAAAAGTCATAGACGAACCTTAAATGCATATCCTAAGTGAAATAAAAGCTGTCAGAAAAGCCTATATAGTATGTGATCCCAACTACCTGACATTCTAGAAAAAAGTAACAGTATTGAGATAGTAAGATGACCAGTCGTTTCCAGGGATTCAGAGAAGGCAGGGAGGGAAAAATCAGTGGGGCCCAAGGCATTTTTAGGACAGTGAAACTATTCTGTATAATACCATAATTGTGATTTATAACATTATGCATTTCTGAAAAATGTTGCATTAACCCAAATGTAAAATATATAGACTTAGGTTAATAAGAATGTGTCAACATTGGTTTAATAAATAAAAAAACATACTGCAATAATTCAAGATGTTAATAATAGGAAAAACTGTGCAGGAGAGAGAAGCCATAAGGGAATTTGGTATTTTCTGTGCAATTTTCTATAAACCTAAATATGCTCTAAAAATAAAGCCTACTAAAAAAAAAACAAAAAGAAAATAAGATTCTTATAGAGGTGATATATGTAGAAATATAGGCCAAACACAGTATGATTCCTTTTATATAATGATCACGGCAAGGTCAAAATTATGGTGATAGAAGTAAGGATAGAAGTTATACTTAGCAATGTAATACCTGAGAAGCAGTACAATGGGGCCCTACAGGGTTCTCATAATATTTAATTTATTAGTTATGTTCAATTTGTAACGATTTTATCAAGTAAACTCTTAAGATTTATGTGCCATTTAGGGTACATATTATATTTTAAGATATTTACTTTACTTAAAACATACAAATTAGAGTGCTTTTGGGAATAGTGAGCTAGAAACTTTCAGTCAATCCAGAGACTAGGAATAACGAGAACAACTACAAAAACTACTGGAAAAAAAATAAGATTGAAGGCATTGGACTTTAACAAAGGATTGGGATTTAGGAAAAGCAAGAAACCTGTGTTGCATTTGGGAGTAATTACCTCCCAAGGAGAATCTGACAATTCGGGAAGATGTTACCAAAAAATCAAGAGGCTGAGACACGTGAGATAAAGGGCAAATACATAGATCATAGACCACTGAAGAGTAATGGGGCTGGTGAACTTCCCAAGCTTTGAATTGACATTTAAAAAGGGAATATAAAGAGGAATAAAATTAAACAAGAAATAGATCAACTTTCACAGAAGACTAAGCTCAGTTTCAAACAGCTTTAAATCCTGGTAAACTTGAGCCAAGACTCAATTTAATACCCTACCTCTGTAAGTCACTCTGAACAGGATCATAGTGGCATCTGGGGTCTCTTAGGATCTGTATAGGTTGATAGACAGCATATCTTATAATCCTAGAAGGCCTGGGTATTTTTCTTTATCCAGTACACAAGATACCTTAGTAGATGGCAAAGTTCTCTAGGGCAATATTGGAACAAGATTCTCAGGATATAATTGTGGCCATGCTGTAGTGTCTTTTTTCAAAACTCCCCATCTGCTCTCATAATCAAGGGGTTTTGGGTTTGGGAATTGTTGCTGAATTGGCAATTGTGTAGGAGAGTGTGAATTAAAACACCAGTAACTTACTTTTACTTCTTCATCAGACATAAAATAAATGTCAAACATCACTTTAGTTTTCTGCTCATCTGCTTCATTGCTAGAAATCCCTTTTCCATTAGCCATTTCTACAGATCCCTGCAGGACAAAACTCCTCTCATTACTCTGAACTTCAGATTTATATTGGTCATTTTCTGTATCTTCCCCCTGACAGTTTCATGTAGGCTTCTGCCTTCCATCCCCTGTAATACTATTATTCTTGTTGATAGCAGTGAACTCAATTTCTCTGTAGCATCATCACCATCGTCTCTAGGTTACGAATGACAACTTCCATAGAACTCTTCAAAGATGTTCATATTCTCATCACCAATGCACTTACTGATGCATTTATTGATGCACTGGTGAGTGATTATTTTCCAGGTCCCCTGTGTAATGCTGGTTAGGGATTGGCCAAGGAGGTTGTCCAAATTAATTAATTCCAACACATCTATTTCTCTGAACCTTTGAATGAATTCCTTTACAGTGAGTGAAAAGATGTGGCATGTCCAACTTGTTAACCATAAATCAATGTTTAGGTTTTGTTTAGTCTATTAGCTAGCAAAATATTAATGTCACTTTTGGATGTATGAGCCAATATATTAAATTCTGAAGCCCAAGAAAGTGCTCCCATCGCAATGAGTTTGACTGAATTCCAATTTATGTTTCCTCCCCCTTGGCTAAAATCTTTACAATTCTTTCCTACATATACTCTCCTAACTCCCACAGATACAAATTGGAAGGCATTTTATCATCATTATTATTATTATTACAGTTTATCTGTTCACAGAACCAACCATGTACCTCTCTATCTAATTACATTGTGATCTAGTTCCTGTAGTAGGCCTAGAAACAAATTTAAGTGATGGGGCAATTATTTCAGCTGCAACCCTGAGTCTTTTATGTAAAGGACATGTGTGGTAACTTAGATGTGGTGTGTGTGCCTGTGTGTGTGTGTGTGTGTGTGTGTGCATGTCTGTGTGTGTGTGTGTGTTGGGGGTGTGGTATTTACCTCAACAGACAGGGGTAATTTAAAGGAAATGGGTCATCAAGATCTCAGCCTCACTTGGCTCTGCTAAAAAATGTCCATTTCATGTCTCAAAGTCTTACTTCTTATTGAATAGAAGAGAGCAGGTCAGGCTGATATTTGAAAGCTAAATGTACAATCAATTTCTGTGCTTCATCCTTACCCATGGCTGCCCTGAAACCCCAGATGATCCTTCAAATGTGTCATAAAAACATTTTGATTTTTCACATATATTTTAAAATGCTTATTACTTATAATTTCCCTTTTGTCTATGCTTACTCTCTATAATTAAAAAAAATCCAGAAGCTTAAGAAATCTCTGTAAACCCTGCTATTGCCATGCTATCTATGTGACAACCACATGATCACCCAATGTCTTGCCCTCCCTTTGTAATTCATCCTATGCTATTACTTGTGTTATCTGGTAATTAAATGATATTAGGTCAAGAGTTCAAGACCAGCCTGGCCAACATGATGAAACCCCATCTCTACTAAAGATACAAAAAAATTAGCCAGGCATGGTGGTGTGCTACTGTAGTCCCAGCCTCTTGGGAGACTGAGGCAGAAGAATCACTTGAACCTGGCAGATGGAGGTTGCAGTGAGCTGAAGTCATGCCACTGCACACCAGCCTAGATGACAGAGTGAGACTCCGTCTAAAAAAAAAAAAAAGATATTAAATGCTGGAATGAACTCATCCTTTTTTTTATCCCAACAAGGAAGTTATCTGTGTACTCATTAGATATACAAGCAACCCAATCCAAGAATCCCATTTTCAGGATTTTTTTTCTTAAGTCACTCTTGCTCCTAATCACTGTTTCACCCAAGGTCCACTAGAAAATAAATAGCACATCAAAAGAAAGGAAATTTAAGAGACAGGAAAATACCATAGACAATGAAATAATCTGGGATTAGCAGCATCCCAGTTTTTATATCTTCTATATTTGCGCCCTGTTTTTGTAATCCATATAGGTCAGACTTCTGAGGACAAAAGCCAAGTGAAGAATGGTAGACAGCAGATCTGGAGTGAATATGTACATATCAAATATCAGCATAATATTGACTAAAAAACTGATGGAGATAGTACAATAAAAGAAAATTTCAAGCCACTTTCTTGATCATGGGTGCTGTGAAAATTAAGAGGCTTTAAGAGCTATGGCACAGCTCTATTATCTTGCTTCTTCCCCCTTAGTAAGAACAGCATGCTATTCTCTTAAAGGCTATTTCTTCCATCTTAATCACAGAATAAAGAAAAAAGAACCTTTGAAGAGATGATACTCACATACAACTTGTTTAAGAAACAGAACTTTGTGGTTCTAAGCCATTTAGAATCTAGCATTATTTTCTATTGGAGAATAACCTAATAAAGCCTGACTAATAGAGACATAACAATTAAATAATTAAGGACTTATAAAACCCAAAGGAATGTAGTGTAGATGTGTTTAAATGTGATATATTAGGTTTTATAACAAAATTACCAATGACAGAGGGATTGGGTTTATAATGCATGAATTTTTATTCATTAGGAAGCCACCAGTATATATACACATATATTCAGAATTAAAGAAAGAAATGCAAAAACCTACCATCATTTGGGAGATTTAACATACCTTTTAAAATAATACCATTATCTTTCTCTATATATAATATATTTATGGCTGTATATTTCCTTCTATGTACTATTTTAGTTAAATATCACAAGTTTTCATGTACAGTATTTAAAAATATTTTCTTACTAAAATATGATTTCTTTTAAAACTATTATTTACAAGTGTGCTTTCTAAATTTCAAACATAAGGGGATTTTCTAGTAATGTATTCTATTCATTTTTTATGCAATAAATATTTATCGCTTCTTATATACCATGCACCCTTCCAGCTCTAGACTAGACATGCATCAGTGAGCAAAATGAATAAATATCTCCATAAATATATTTATGGCTACATATTTCTAAGACTTCCTTTTCAACATAGAAAAGAAGAGAGACTAAAAGCTGCACATAGAGCCTTAAAGTCATATGTTAGAGGAAAAAAAGGTTACACAGTAAAGATAGGACTTGAAATAGTTAAATTAGAAAACAAACTTACCATACAGATAACAACAAAACCAAAAGTTTGTTCTTTGAAAAAAAAATGATAAAATTGACAAATCTCTTGAGAGACTGACAGTGAAAGAAAAGCCCAATATACATTATAAGAAATGATAAAAGAGATATAACCACCAATGCTGCAGAGAATAAGTTAATACGGACATACTGTAAAGAACATTATATATAGCTATATATAATTTAGATAAAAATAAATGAATTGTTAATAAAATAAACCATAATATGATTTATTCTGGAAGAAACTGGGGACTTATACATTTAACAACTGAATTATTTGTAAACCTTTAAAAAAAGTAATATCCAGTCCCCAATGGTTTCAGCAAACATAAAATTTCAATGATTCACCGATTCTTAAAAGAATATATAAAAAAAAAATCAACATGAGGGATTTCCAAGATGGCGTGAGAGAAACAACTCAGGATTGCAGCTCTCAGTGAAGGCGCAGAGGGTGAGTCCTAGCCACATTTTCAGATGGAACTTTGTTGCCCACAGAATGGGGAAATTCCCAGGTGTAGGAGAGACACGGGACACCAGTGCAGCCCTTTCGGTTTGCGCGGCTGTTTTGGCTGCAGCGGCACACCACACAAAACTCACTGGTCTGGGTGCCCTGTTAAACCAGCAATCTGAGATTTGGGAGGGCAGATTAACATATTCATCTGATTAAACAAAACTTGGACAGTGAGCCAGACCAGGAGATTCCTGGGAAGCATGATTTGAGCCAGTGCAGTGGGCCGAGGCATGGGAAATCACACAGATCCCGTTGCCCTATCAGCAGGCAACTGAAACACCTGTGAGAGAGTCAACCGTTCAACTTAAAAACAAAAGAGAGAGAGAGAGAAAGAAAGGACTCTGAGGCAGGGAGCCAGGTGATCAGGCTTGGCGGCTCCCACCCCCACAGGGACAAACAAAATGGCGATTTGAAATGCTTGGGGTTGAGAGTTTTACTGCGGGCTCAGCTGAATCCAGGATGGTGCAGCTCAGTGGGGGAGAAGCATTCGCCACTATGGATGCATACCGCCCCTACTGAGGTACACGCCCATTGCAGAAGCAGCCTGCCATTGCCAAGGCAACCCTCCATAACAGAGAGACTCCACCAACAGGGCAGAGCCCACCACAGTAGGACAGAGCCCCATGGCAGCAGGGTGGACCCCGCGGTAGCAGAGCAGAGCCTCGGCAGGCAAATAGTGACTAGACTGCCTCCTAGCTGGGCAGGACAGTGCAACGGATACTCATAAAGAAAGCCCCAACTCCCTGAGACAGAGCATCTGAGGAAAAAAAAAAGGGGGGTTTTATATGTTCTGCTGCAGCAGACCTAAACAAACCCGCCCAACAACCCTGAATGAACAACAGAGCTCACAGCTCAGCACTGGAGCTCCTATAAAGTACAGACCATCTCCCCAAGCAGCTCCCTGACCCCTGTATATCCAAAGAGTCACCTCAAAAAGGATTAATCAGACTGACATTTGGCGGGCATCATTCTGGGATGAAGCAGAAAAAGAAACTGGTAGCATCCCTCACTGTTCCACAGCTGCTACAGGTGTACCCCAGATAAGCAGGGCCTGGAGTGGACTTCAGCAGTCGTACAGCAGAGGGGCTAGACTGTTAGAAGGAAACCTAAGTAACAGAAATACTTCATCATCAAAAATCTGGGCATCCACTCAGAGACCCAATCAAAAAGTCAGCAACTACTAAGATGACAGGAGGATAAATCCACAAAGATGGGAAGAAACCAGCGCAAAAAAGAGGAAAACACCCGAAACCAAAACACCTCACCTCCTACAAAGGACCAAAGCTCCTCACCAGCAAGGGAACAAAGCTGGACGGAGAATGAGTGTGACAAAATGATGGAATCAGACTTCAGAAGGTGGATAATGAGAAACTTCAGTAAGCTAAAAGAACATGTTCTAAATCAATGCAAAGAAACTAAGAACCTTGAATAAAGATTTGAAAAAAGATAAGAGGAAATGATAGCAAGAATGGACAACTTAGAGAGGAATATGAATCAATTGAAGGAGCTGAAAACCACAACACGAGAATTTCACGAAGCATGCACAAGTTTCAACAGCCAAACTGACCAAGCAGAAGAAAGAATATCAGAAGTCAAAGATCAACTCAATGAAATAAAATGAGAAACCAAGATTAGAGAAAAAAAGTGCAAAAAGGAATGAACAAAATCTCCAAGAAATGTGGGACTATGTGAAGAGACCTAACCTACGTTTGATAGGCGTACCAGAATGTGACGAAGAGCACGAATCCAAGCTGGAAAACACTCTTCAGGATATTATCCAGGAAAATTTCCCCAACCTAGCAAGGCAGGCCAATACTCAACTTCAGGAAATACAGAGACCACCACAAAGATACTCTGCAAGAAGAGCAACTCCAAGGCACATAATTGTCAGATTCGCCAGGGTTGAAATGAAGGAGAAAATACTAAGAGCAGCCAGAGAGAAGGGTCGGGTCACCCACAAGGGAAGCCCATCAGACTCACAGCAGATCTCTTGGCAGAAACTCTGCAAGCCAGAAGAGAGTGGGGGCCAATATTCAACATCCTTAAAGAAAAGAACTTTCAACCCAGAATTTCATATCCAGCCAAACTGAGCTTCATAAGTGAAGGAAGAATAAAATCTTTTGCCAACAAGCAAGTACTCAGAGATTTTGTCACCACCAGGCCTGTTTTGCAAGAGCTCCTGAAAGAGGCACAACACATAGAAAGGAACAACCAGTAACAGCCATTCTAAAAACATACCAAATGCTAAAGAGCATCAACAAAATGAAGAATCTGCATCAACCAATGGGCAAAACACCCAGCTAGCATCAAAACGGCAGTATCAAATTCACACATAACAATATTAACCCTAAATGTAAATGGGCTAAATGTACCAATCAAAAGACACAGACTGGCAAATTGGATAAAAAACCAAAACCCATCGGTGTGCTGTATCCAGGAAACCCATCTCACATGCAAGGATACACAAAGGCTCAAAATAAAGGGATGGAGGAAGATTTACCAAGCAAATGGAGAGCAAAAAAAAAAGCAGGAGTTGCAATTCTCATCTCTGATAAAATAGACTTTAAAGCAACAAAGTTCAAAAGAGACAAAGAAGGTCATTACATAATGGTAAAAGGATCGATACAACAAGAGCTAATGATCCTAAATATATATGGACCCAATACAGGAGCACCCAGATATATAAGGCAAGTTCTTAATGACTTACAAAGAGACTTACACTCCCACACAATAATAGTGGGAGACTTTAACACTCCACTGTCAATAGCAGACAGATCAACCAGACAGAAAATTAACAAGGATATCCAGGGCTTGAACTCAGACCTGGAACAAGCAAACCTGATAGACATTTACAGAACTCTCCACCCCAAATCCACAGAATATACATTCTTCTCAGCACCACATCACACCTACTCCAAAATTGACCACATAATTGGAAGTAAAGCACTCCTCAGCAAATGCAAAACAACTGAAATCATAACAAACAGTCTCTCAGACCATAGTGCAATCAAGTTAGAACTCAGAATTCAGAAACTAACTCAGAACCGCACAGCTTCATGGAAACTGAACAACTGGCTCTTGAATGTTGATTGGATAAACAATGAAATGAAGGCAGAAATATAGAAGTTCTTAGAAACAAACAAGAACGAAGACACAACATACCAGAATCTCTGGGACACATTTAAAGCAGTCTGTAGAGGAAAACATATAGCAATAAGTGCCCACATGAGAAGAGTGGAGAGATCCAAAATTGACACCCTGTCATCAAAATTGAAAGAGCTAGAGGAGCAAGATAAAAAAAACTCAAAACCTAGCAGAAGACAAGAAATAACTAAATCAGAGCAGAACTAAAGGAGATAGAGACACGAAAAACCCTTCAAAAAATCAATAAATCCAAGAACTGCTTTTTCGAAAAGATCAACAAAATAGACCACTAGCCAGACTGATAAAAAAGAAAAGAGAGAACAACCAAATAGATGCAATAAAAAACAAAAAAGGGGAAATCACCACAGATTCCACAGAAATTCAAACCATCATCAGAGAATACTACAAACAACTCTATGCACATAAACTAGTAAACCAGGAAGAAAGGGATAAATTCCTGGACACCTGTGTCCTCCCAAGCCTAAACCAGGAGGAAGCCGAAACTATGAATAGACCAATAACAAGGTCTGAAGTTGAGGCAGCAATCAAGAACCTACCACACAAAAAACGCCCAGGTCCAGACGGATGCACAGCCGAATTCAACCAGACACACAAAGAGGAGCTGGTACCATTCCTTATGAAACTATTCCAAATAATTCAAAAAGAGGGAACCCTTCCCAAATAATTTTATGAGACCAACATCATCCTGATAGCAAAACCCAGCAGAGATTCAACAAGAAAAGAAAACTTCAGGCCAATATTTATGATGAACATAGATGCAAAATCTTCAATAAAATACTGGCAAACCGATTGCAACAGCACATTAAACAACTTATCCATCATCATCAAGTAGGATTCATCCCGGGGACGCAAGGCTGGTTCAACATACGCAAGTCTATAAACGTAATTCACCACATAAACAGAAGCAAAAACAAAAACCACATGATTATCTCAATTGATGTAGAGAAGGCATTTGACAAAATTCAACAGCCCTTCATGCTAAAAACCCTCAATAAACTCAGTATTGATGAATTGTATCTCAAAGTAATAAAAGCTATTTACGACAAACCAACAGCCAATATCATACTTAATGGGCAAAAACTGGAAGCATTCCCTTTGAAATCTGGCACTAGACAAGGATGCCCTCTCTCACCACTCCTATTCAATATAGTACTGGAAGTTATAGCCAGAGCAATCAGGGAAGAAAAAGAAATAAAGGGTATTCGAATAGGAAAGGTGGAAGCCAAATTGTCTCTATTTGCAGATGACATGATAGTATACCTAGAAGACCCCATCACCTCAGAACAAAAACTCCTGAAACTGATAAGCAACTTCAGCAAAGTCTCAGGATATAAAATCAATGTTCAAAAATCACAAGCATTCCTACACACCAATAACAGACTTAAAGAGAACCAAATCAAGAACGAACTACCATTCACAATTGCTACAAAGAGAATAAAATACCTAGGAATACAACTTACAAGGAACATAAGGGATCTCTTTAAGGAAAACTACAAACCACTGCTCAACAAAATCAGAGAGGACACAAACAGATGGAGAAACATTCCATGTTCGTGGTTAGGAAGAATCAATATCGTGAAAATGGCTATACTGCCCAAAGTAATTTACAGAATCAATGCTATCCCCATCAAATTACCATTGAATTTCTTCACAGAACTGGGAAAAAACCACCATGAACTTCATATGGAACCAAAAGAGAGCCCGCATAGCCAAGTCAATTCTAAGCAAAAAGAACACAGCGGGAGGCATCACACTACCAGACTTCAAACTATACTACAAGGCTACAGTAATCAAAACAGCATGGCACTGGTACCAAAACAGAGATATAGACCAATGAAACAGAACAGAGGCATCGGACGCAACATATCTACAACCATATAATCTTTGATAAACCAGACAAAAACAAGCAATGGGGAAAGGATTCCCTGTTTAATAAATGGTGTTGGGAAAACTGGCTAGCCATGTGCAGAAAGCAGAAACTGGACCCCTTCCTGACACCTTACACTAAAATTAACTCCAGATGGATTAAAGACTTAAACATAAGACCTGGCACCATAAAAACCCTAGAAGAAAATCTAGGCAAAACCATTCAGGACATAGGAGTAGGCAAGGACTTCATGACCAAAACAGCAAAAGCATTGGCAACAAGAACCAAAATAGACAAATGGGACCCTAATGAAACTCCACAGCTTTTGCATGGCAAAAGAAACAGTCACTAGATGTAATCGGCAACCAACAGAATGGGAAAAAATCTTTGCGGTTTACCTATCTGATAAAGGGCTGATATCCAGAATTTACAAAGAACTCAAACGGATTTACAGGAAAAAAACAAGCCCATTCAAAAATGGGCAAAGGATATGAACAGACACTTTACAAAAGAAGACATACATGAGGCCAACAAACACATGAAAAAATGCTCATCATCACTGGTCATTAGAGAGATGCAAATCAAAACCACATTGAGATACCATCTCACGCCAGTTAGAATGCGATCATTAAAAAATCTGGAGACAACAGATGCTGGAGATGATGCGGTGAAATAGGAACACTATTACACTGTTGGTGGGAGTGTAAATTACTTCAACCATTGTGGAAGACAGTGTGGTGATTTCTCCAGGACCTAGAAATAGAAATTCCATTTGACCCAGCAATCCCATTACTGGGTATATATCCAAAGGACTATAAATCGTTCTACTATAAGGACACATGCACACGAATGTTCATTACAGCACTGTTTACAATAGCAAAGACTTGGAACCAACCCAAATGCCCATCGATGATAGACTGGACTGGGAAAATGTGGCACATATACACCGTGGAATATTATGCAGCAATCAAAAATGATGAGTTTTTGTCCTTTGTAAGGACATGGATGAATCTGGAGAACATCGTTCTCAGCAAACTGACACAAGAACAGAAAACGAAATACCACATATTCTCACTCATAGGCAGGTGAGAAAATGAGAACACATGGACACAGGGAGGGGGGTACTACACACTGGCGTCTATTGGGGGGAATAGGGGAGGGACAGCGGGGGGTGAGCTGGGGAGGGATAGCCTGGGGAGAAATGCCAAATGTGGATGAAGGGGAGGAAGGCAGCAAAACACACTGCCATGTGTGTACCTATGCAACTATCTTGCACGTTCTGCACATGGACCCCCAACCTAAAATGCAATAAAAATTAAAAAAAATTAAAAAAAGAAATCTCAATAAAAAAAAGAAAGAAAAGTCCCCAAGTCACTTTATGAGGCCAGCAAAATCTTGATTTAAAAACTTAATGAGAATTGTTAAGAGAAATAAAAATTTCACACCAATATTCGTTCATAAGCATGTACAAGATACACACACAAATAAATATGGCATATCTAAATCATCTCAGTCTGAGTAAGTGTGGTGTGTGTGAGTGAACCCTGCAATGGAATGGTGTTCTGGTCAGGCTTGGCTCCTGCCATGTGCTTCAGCCATCCAGAATCTTGAACGGAAATAAATGGGTTGGAAAATGAATGAATGAATACAAATTATTTCAAGACAAAAATCTGTAAAGTATGCAACAATGATACAAATGCATGACAATAAACAATGTGATATGAAAGTGTTCAGTGAGCCTGCCATGTTTGTGATTGTTTTGAACTGCCTGGTGGTAGGAGATGTCCTTACAATGCTTTCTTTGCAAGCATTTATTCCTTAATGTAACCTCCACTACTATGATCACCATTACTTACTGATTCACCCAAAATCGGGTAAATAATTATCATGGTTTATTAATCTTTGCAAACCTATGGATAGCTCAGATTTATTATAATATTTATTATAATATTATTATTACAGTAAGTGAGGACTTACTTTACAAACGTGATTTGGGAGGATTCATTAATTTTACCATTTCTCTGTTCTTTTTTACTCCCTCTTCCACTTTAGCTATCTCTGTTTTGTTCTTACTTAGCAAGCCCCCCTTGGACACTCTAGGGTTGGGGAGGCCTTGTGAATAACATTGGCCATTGCTTGTTGACCTAATATGCATAAGGAAATGACTTAAAACTTTACACAAGTTGTCTTATTCAATCTTCATGATCAGAAAATAAAAGAAGGATATTATGTCAATTGTGAGGTAATAAATGGTATGTGTGAAAATCAGGATAGGAGTCCTGGGTTCCCCATCACAGTGTTAATAGGAGCAATGGAATCCTTGATCTAGAAAGCCCTCACATCAGGATCTACAAGACTTCCTCTTGGGCTGGGTTTGTAATACTTGCCCAGATCATGGGTTGAGTGAGATATCAGGGGCGTTTACAAGTTTTGTTTGGACATAGAACCAAGTGGCCTAAGTACTAATCTTGGCTGCCACCAAACAGCTCAGTGGGACATTAGACAAGCTACATTACCTCTCTACTCTTGACTTCCTTCTCTGTGAAACAGAGATTACATAGAAAATTTGATATTTTTGAGATTCTAAAACATGAATAAGATACCTGACTAGATAGACTATGCTTGGGAAGAAATAGAAGAAAGGGTTGAATCCAAGGAATGGCTACAGGGAAAGATCAAGTGGATTTACCTAGTGACGGAGATGAGAGATGACACAAAATTATCCTGACTCTGGCATACTTTGCCTGGATCTGGGCCCTAACATACAACCAATTTCCATATGACAGACTCTGAGACCCTCAGGGCTGTAAAAAGCCTTATAACCATCTGATACTACTTTTGCTAGCCTTTAGAGGTTTGTTCATCAGAATCAGCCAATTTCTGCATAGGAGAACACAGGAAAAATAGAAATAGAGTGTCTAACTGGTTATGTGAAACTAGTGTCCCATATTTGATCAGCACTAATATTACTGGCTTTTCAATTATTTTATACGTGGGCATATTCTTAAGTTTTTGGAATATCTGAGATAGTGAAGAGTCCTGAGAAAGTAATGTTTTTGATTTTTCTTTTTCAGTTCCTTCAAGTTCAATGCACCATAGCAATTAGGAAGTATTAGCATTGGTTTCTAGTAAGGGGTTAAGATACATTACTGCAGGTTACACATGTTCTGTAAGCAAAACATCCTGAGCCAATGGGGAGAAAGAATTAACCCAAGGTCAGCATGAAACAGGGACAGAGAAGGGTTTAACAACCTGGGCCAAGGTCCAAACAAGTAAATAGAAATGCACTAACTCCTGACACAGACATCAAAACAAAGGAACAACCAAGTCAGAGGCAAAAGCATCATTTTGTTGTGCAGAATGAAGTGAAATGGATGAGTAAGAATATGACTTAAACATTGGTGTTATGCTTAATATAAAAAACAAATAAATGAGGCTAGAAAATGTCCTTTGCTGTAGGTAAAGGGTATTGACATTCATTCACTGAAGATTTAACTTCAGAAACTATAAAATGGCAGACAGATCAAGCCCCTCCATCTGCAGAACCACACGGGAGAAGAGTCAGTGCCCAGTCAGTGCCAAGTGAAGTGTGCCCAGGAACAACACGGCCACACACAACACCAGGCAGTGTAAACGGTGTGATCAAGAAACCCACCAGGTTTCCCAACTGGTGACAGACTCTGAAATCCATTCACTTTACTATTAGGGTGCATAATGTAGTATCCATTAATGAATACAAAAGTAAGACTTTTAAGATAAATAAATATAATATATAAAGAAGATAATAAACTTTATCTGTACGCTCACTACCCAGGTATCAATCACTTCTATTAACATATTCACATATGTTTCTGACTTTTCTATGTGCATGCTGTGGAGAAAAGAGTTTTTTTTTTTTTTTTTTTTGAAAGAGAAAACAGAGCTTGGGCCCAGGGGTCCACTGTCAACCAGAGTGCGGAGTCTGGCAGTGGCTCCGTTTTATGGCAGTCCTGAGCTGCTATTCTTAGGAAAGCCTGCTTGCAAGATTGGCCATTGACTAGCATCTGAAAACTTGGCTGGCAAAGTGTTCCTTATATAAAACTTTCCCTAATTGATACGGTGGCTCATTGCCCTTCCTTGTTTGTACAAAGAATGCAGAATTTTGGTACATGCTAGGCAGAGATTGCCAATGTGACCAATTTTGAACGAAGTCCCTGGACACTGCATTTCTAATGGGATTTCCTGGGGTACACTGTATGACTTTTATGGGAAGAGATGGCATATGAAGTCTGCACATAGATTCCTGCAGACACTGCCTGTGTCTTATGATTTGACTTTGTGGTGAAACTCCTATAATCAGTACTGGCTGTGAAGACAACTCTATCTGAGTCTTTAGTCCCTGTAGTAAAGCTTTGAATGTGCAGTTGGTTTTGGGAACTTTCCTACAAAACAAACACATGTAATATTTTTAAAAGAAGTGATCATATTATCTGCACCTTTTCCACTTTTTTAATATAGAATACATAGTAAATATGTTTCTATATCAATAAATACAGACCTATAATAATATTATAAATTATTGAATAGTATTATAGTTAGCAATGGACTAAAGTTTTGCACATTTTATCACACTGTGACTTAAAAAAACCCACCTCGTGATATAGCAGCACTTAATCCTCATTAATTATTACTTCTGAGGAAATTTTAAAAATAGTAATTCTGGGTCTACTTACATTTTTATGATTTTTGATACATATTGTAAAGTGGCCTCTAGAAAGCATGCACCAATGTCCACATAAAGATAATATGTAATCGAAAGTTTTATTTCCAGAATAAAATCGTTAAACTTAAAAAATTTGACTGATGCAGCAGAGTGATAATTCTTTGTTTGAAACTGCATTACTTCAATTGTTTAATTGGACTTTTTCAAAATTCTTCTAAAAATTGACTATGATTTATTCTTTTGGAAATGCTTGTTTATTCATATTTTTCATTTAAATTTTTTTGGCTTTACTTTTATGATATTAATATTTCTTTCTATATTAAATAATTATTTATCTTTTGTAAGTGTTTAAATTTTTTTACTCATTTTTAAAATTTAAACTTTTTTTTACTCATTTTAAATTTTATTTAGTTGCCACTTCATATTGTTATATAAGTATTTACATATTCAAATCTTTTCCTTCGTGCCTACTACTGCTATTTTCATGTTTATAGAGCTCTTCTATGTTTAGATAACTCTCCAACATTAGGCGCATTTACCTAAATTCACTTTTAAACTCATTATAATTTTTAAAATATGACGACATCTGATCTATTTTATTTTAGATTATATTGTGAGCATAATCTAATTGGCATCCTTTAGTATTGAAGAATGTGCATACTTATATTTCTATAAAAAATAACCTTTCCTCACTAATTGAATATTACTTCTGAATATTCCATTCTTGCTTTGATTTGTGTGTCTAGTTTGCTCTAATATCACAATGGTTGGGTATTTTATAGTACATTTTACTTTCTGACAGAGCAAATCTTACCACTATTCTTTAGAAGATCTTTGGATATTAATTTGCGACCAATCTTTCATTTGAAATTCAGGAATATTTATCATATTAACAAAAAAACAGGTATTTTAAATTTATTTAAACTTTGAATTGAAATAAGGATTAACTGACATCTCTAAAATTGAGAAATTCTATCCTTGTGTAATATGTGCCTGTATTCATTCATGTTTCATTCTGTATTCATATGAAAAGTTTTTAATGGATTCATTTCAATAGATATCGACTAGAAATTGTTAAATGTATTTCTGGAAGTGTTTTGAGCTGACTAATTTAAATTTCCCATTTTTCAACCACTTTCCATCTACCTCACACACGTGTGTTGTGCTCCCCTAAGGATTTCATATATCTCATACCTCACACTGTCCTCTTGCTTTCCTCATTTGTAGGCTGTTCAGTCTAAGAGTTTACTCTTAAACTTTCAGTGTCCTATGCATATTCCCCTACTCTGTGGAACCACTGCTCTGTGGAGTTTGTCTCTTCTACAGGGTCCTTCTGTTTCTCCACTGATGACTAGTGATGTCCCGTTCTGTCTCTTTCCAACCACAGATACAACATCTGCTCTGTAGCAGTGCTATGATACCCTTTGGGAATGTTTCTGCATTATGTTTTGACACCAATTCTTTCTACCTTGCTAATAAAGATGCATCAAGGGAAATGAGCAACTTTCCAAAGACATGAAAGTGAAGAAGCAAAAAGTTGGAATCAAATTCCAAAAGGTTTCCATGATGGAAAGTTAAAAGTAGAGTGGAATGGTTGCGAAAATCTTCTCAGGAATCACAGAGGTTTTGGGGGAAGGACATAGGAAGTCACCTCATTGAGCATTGAGAGAGGATGAATCAGTGCATGGAAGTCAAGTCAGTTAATTGCGTCAGGTTAGTTAGTTTTAGGAGAACTCTGGGTAATTTGCTAGAGAATGAGTGTTTCTAGAACCTTATTTTGCCATGATTTAAATCCTATCTTCTCATTACACATAGTTATACTATATTTTGTGGTCATTGGACTCAACATCCTATTAAAAACAAGTATACTTATGCTACAGACACATTTTATTTCATTTTAATTTTTTCAGGCTGAAGTGCAATGGGACAATCACAGCTCACTGCAGTCTCAAACTCCTGAACTCAAGTGATTCTCCTGTCTCAGCTTCCCAAGTAGCTGGGACTACAGATGTGCCACTATGCCAAGCTAACTTATTTATTTATTCACTTTAGAGATGGGTGGGAGTCATTCTGTTGGCCAGGCTGGTCTCAAACTCTTGACCTCCAGTTATCCTCCTGCCTCAGCTTCTCCAGTAGCTGGGATTACAGGTGTCAGCTGCCATGCCCAGCCACAGACACAACTTAATCATGAGGGATTATAAGAAGAGGCTATGTCTACACATTTTTAAATGCACATGGGCACTTTTGTGAGGAAGTGCCTTTTCAAATGAAAGCTGCCTACTGTCCTAGAAAGGTGTTCAGGACTCAGCTAGCCTATGTAAAACTAAACGTTTATTTTCCAATGACTGACTTTCTAAAAAGGTGTGAAACTATTAATATCTCATTAAAACCAGCAGGAAAGAAACTGATTTAGAATAATTATGAATTGGATGTTTTCTTTGAGCCTATCTACCCAATCAACCTGATTATGATCTTTGTGATCATTAAGACTGTTGTATATCAATACATAGAAAAACAAACTCTATTTTTAAATAATCTCTCACTAATGTCTGTGGAAGACTTATCCTTGATGTGGAAGATTATTGCCCAACACACCTGCTCATCTTCCTCAGTGTAAATGCCTCTATGGCAATTATTTATTGGTTGTCCCTCAGTGCTACCCCATTCTTCTATATTTTGCAAATTACATTTTCTTTAACTCTCTTGCCTTCTGGCTTTTGATACTTGTTAAGCACTGAAAAAAAGGATGTAAGAGAAGGTGCTTCTCTTCTGTTTCTAGCTCCTGCTGGCATTTCCCAGCAGCAGTAGACAGCTGTGGCTCCAGCCTCCAGTTTCCTTGAGCATTTTTAGTACCAATTTTGCTGTGTTCCCTTAGAGGTACCAGCCAAATCCACACCAATCCTCTGGGTAATCCTGGTACTACCTGTGGCATGCTCCCACACTTACTGGGTATATGCAATCTATTACTGAATCAATCCTCAGGCCATTCCCACTTCCAGAATGTTCTAGCATTGGACCTCCAGAGTTTCTTCTCTTATCTCCTTATTTCTATTAACACCACATTTTCTCCATCCATTGCAGGTCTAAGCAGAGTAGCCATTCTCCTTAATTATACTTATGTGTTTCCCCAGCATCCCTTCTTTGCTTTCTCAAATTTTCACAGTCATGTAGCAGTTTCCTGTATTAAACCAGTTCTGTTTGAAATAACTGCCATTACTTTTGTTTTATTGGCTTACCCTTGAGAGTTATAGCCTCTGAAATACAGAAGATAACACCGAATATTGACTTCCATGATCTGTGGGAGAAACAGAATGCTCAGCATAAGATGGAGTGAGTAACAGAAGTGGTACTCTGGTAGAGATTCAGGATTGACACATGTTCTCACTTACAAGCTAAACAGTGGGTACACATGGACATAAAGATGGAAATTGGGGACACTGAGGACTCCAAATGAGGGAGGGTGAGAAGGAGGTTAGTGTTAAAAACGATTTATTAGGTACAATGTTCACTGTTTGGAGGATGAGTATACTAGAAGCCCAAACCTCACCATCACACAATATATCTACATAACAAACCTGAACATGTACCAGTTGAATCTATTTTTTAAAAAAGCTTTTGGTTTGAGAAACAGAAAGTAGAATCAATAGAAGGAGTATGAAGCTGGCAGTCTAGGAGAGAGATTTGGGAAGAGATATCTAAAGGTGATAGTTGGGGTGGAATGTGATTCTCGCTAAATGCTTTTTCAAAAATAAAGATTTATCTGAGGGTTGGATATTGGTTTACATGGGGAACAGAAAACAGCTACTACATGGGTTGCCTTCTGTTAGTATAAATTCGTACTTGTCTTGGCACTCAGTGAGAGCTGTCCTATGACTTCAATTGTCATTGATCTGTTCAATGTTAAAGGATGTCTTAGAAAATTGGTCCTAATTTATGAAGACACCCTCATAGGCTACAAATCTGGTTTTAGTGCTATTATAATTTTTTGTGGCTGAGGAAACAGAAATTCCATAACCTTGACTTGGTATAACTTTTTCTCTTTCCTATGATGTATTCAAAAGGCACATATACATAATAGACAATGATGAATGGGAATTCGGAATATCAATTTATTATTATCGGCTGAGTTTATGCTTAAAACTCAAGTGCAGATTTCTCTGTAAGCTAAGCAAGAATTTGTGGCCTAGTCAGAAGGCCTAAGGGTCTTTACCCTCTTGCTAAAGCCAAATAAAAATCTAAAAATCTTACCACTCTCCTGCAAATTATATGTGACTGGACAACAGCGATATGTGTGTATGCACACGTGTGAAAAGAGGAACAGAGAGAGCAAGATGTTCAGTTTTAACATGTGGGAGTTCAGGCCCAACGTCAACTTAAATCTTCCTTCACATGGAAAAAATAAGAGGAAGGATAAAATGACAGGAGAGTCATTTTTTATGTTCATGACCTCCTAACACAAAGTGATCCTGCCCACTTGTCAGTGTTGTGGCGTCAGACCCCAAAATAACAGGATTCATAGCTTTTGGAAAGGAACAAGATTTAAAAGACTATTTATTTAACATCAAGAGTGTATCTTCCCACAGATGACACATGGCTTAGTCTTCTATTGTTAAAGGTGAATACTTACATATTCTACCTTATTGATTAAAAAAGTCACAGTCCTTTCAAGGGCCATGTAGGAGCATTATAAAACCATTAATAAAGAAAATAGATCATGTGGACTCAGTACTAATTCTTTTAATCATTAGTAGGCAAGTCATTTTATTTATCTGAGTGTCATTTTCTCATCTACAAAATGTAGATCATAATATATACTTCCCAGGGGTGCTCTAAAGTTTAGATGAAGTAACATTTTTAAACAGTAGCACACAGTGCAGATATAAATAATTAACACATTAAACTCAGCTCACTTACTTTTCATGAATCAGCTTGACAGGCTGGAGGCCTGGAGTGAGCAATATGGCCAAGGAAAAGACAACTTGGTGGCCACTGACATAAATTTTGCATCAGTCTGTGATTTTCAAGCCCCATCATCAGCAAGTTTCAAGCTTCAAAGAAATGGAAGAAATGCAGTTGATTTACATTCTTGGCAAATGTCCTATAATAAACAGGGCCTGTGAACAAAGCATTCCACTTCCCTCCTGCTTCAACCCCTAGAAGCAGGACATAAGACCCTAGAAGGTATATGTCACTGATGAAGAGACTGGTGGAAGAAAAGGAAAAAACGTAGAAGTAAAATAAATCACTCAGGAGACTTTTATTGACAAACGGATCTTGAAAAGAGATACAATGTGAGAAAGCATCACCACTGTGGAACTTCCTGTTTGCTATCACTCCTGCAGAAAGGAGAGAGAATGAAAACATCAGATTCAACTTCTGGTCTCAGATGTACATGCAAACTCTTGATCTGCATGGAGAACAGACTGATTGCTCTGTATGAAAAGGTTTCCACGTGGTGAATAGTTGGTGAAACTGACTTAAGTTTTAACTTGCCTTTCCTACCTAGTCACTTGGGTGATTTTTAGGTCTTCTCTTTAACCCATTCGCCTGTGAATATCTTCAAGCTATGCTCACCAAATTTAGATGTGTGCCACTACATTAAAAATGAGAAATAATTGTATTTCATTAATACACTCAAAGCATGGAAATGGATAACTTTTTAACAATTGTGATCTGACTATGTTGGAAGACTGAGATTCAGAAAACATCTGGAAAAATCCTAGAGATAGAAACTTTCTGAATTCCTACAACAGAGTTAGGCTTGTGTCACATTCTGAAGGGTTAGTTTTCAGCCTGGCTGAGATTGAGTGACAGTATTTACAAGAGCCTAAAATTCTGAACATACATATGCTTTCATATAATAGCCATGTTATTTTTCACTCAATTGAAGAAAAAGAAAACTTCAATAGGCAGCAATTCATGTGAATGTGGCAAGCAGTTGTGTTTTTCTAAATTTTATATTTGGAAATGAAGGGAAATGATTTCTGTTCCTGTACATGATGATAATTGCTTGATCACTTATGTTCTGGGAATTTTTCACTGTATAACTTGTGCTTTACTGTTTGGAAAGAGCAGAAACAAGATTTTTTTTTTTAGATGGAGCCTCACTCTGTTGCCCAGGCTGGAGCGCAGTGGCACAATCTCACTGCAACCTTCTGCCTCCCAGGTTCCAGCAATTCTCCTTCCTCAGCTTCCTGAGTAGCTGAGATTACAGGAGCACATCACAGAACTGACTAATTTGTGTATTTTTAGTAGAGATGGGATTTCGCCATGTTGGCCAGGCTGGTTTTGAACTCCTGACCTCAGGTGATCTGCTCACCTCAGCTCCCAAAATGCTGGGATTACAGGTATGAGTCATTGCGCCTGGCCAGAATCAAGATTAATGTTATGACAGGGAAATTGTTCTTCTCACAATTGTACAAAGGGCTGATCTGAACTCTTTATTTCTCAAGCTATAAATTATTGGGTTGAACAATGGAGTTACAATAGTGTAGGATACTGATATTAGAGTATCCTGGCTTGAGAAGTAGTTGGACTGAGGCCTTAAGTAGATAAAGGAGGCACAGCCATAGTGGACAGTGACAATAATGAGGTGAGATGCACAGGTGGAGAAAGCTTTGCACCTACCCAATGTGGAAGGAAACTGAAGTACGGCAGAGACAATGTAAACGTAGGATACCAAGATCAACAATAAGGGGATAACCAGGACCAGTGTACAAAGCATGAAGATGACAATCTGACTAAAGTGGTTATGGTAAGATGCCAGCTTAAGGACAGGAGAGATGTCACAGAAGAAGTGATGTAGTTGATTGGAGGAATGAAAGGGCAGGTGAAATACCAAGGATGTGATGATCTGTGCAACAGTGAAGCCACAGGCACAGGCAGCAGCCACTAGTCCCATACACACCCCATGTCCCATGAGCACTGAGTAGCGCAGTGGATTACAAATGGCCACATAACGATCATAACCCATGACTGCCAGCAGGAAGGAGTGAGAACAGCCAAGAAAGAGGAAGGAAAACATTTGGACGGCACAACCCATGAAAGAAATGGTCTTCTTCTGGGCCAGCAGGTCAATCAGCATCTTGGGTACAATGACGAAGGTGTAGCAAGTCTCAGAGCAGGAGAGGATGGCAAGGAAGAAGTACATGGGGGTGTGAAGGGCTCTGTACAACACAATGGTGGAAAGGATGATTGCATTGGTTCCCAGAGTGAACAGGTAGAGGAGCAGGAAGATAACAAAGAGCAACTGCTGCAGCCTGGCCAGGGATGAGAAGCCGAGGAAGACGAACTCTCTCACCACAGTCTCATTGACCCGCTCCATGGAGCATACATCATCAAGAGATAATTCAGGAGAGAAGAGGAGTTAGCACCAAAGGAAATCCCTGAAAATCAGTAGATTCACAAAAAATTGATCATTAGCATGTGTTCTTAGATTTTGAGTTATAAACTCATCTTTTCTGGCTGGGTGCGGTGGCTCACGCCTGTAATCCCAGCACTTTGGGAGGCTGAGGCGCGTGGATCACGAGGTCAAGAGATCGAGACCATCCTGGTCAACATGGTGAAACCTCATCTCTACTAAAAATACAAAAAATTAGCTGGGCATGGTGGCGCGTGCCTGTAGTCCCAGCTACTCAGGAGGCTGAGGCAGAAGAGTTGCTTGAACCCAGGAGGCGGAGGTTGCGGTGAGCCGAGATTGCGCCATTGCACTCCAGCCTGGGTAACAAGAGTGAAACTGTCTCAAACAAAACAAAACAAAACAAAACTCATCTTTTCTCCTCCCTCCTGTATTTCCAAGACATGATGTTGCTAAAATCAGGCAAGCATTCATCAAACTTTGAGACTCCATAGTGTTTCTAAAACCATAGCCAAAAAGTTCTTGTTGTTTTTCAGATTCAAACAACCCTTCCATTCCCATTGTGAGGCAGTTACTCAGATTCTTAGCCTCTCACTCTTAGATTATCTTACAGTAGTTGTCCTTCTCACTTTCTCATATCTAAACTCCCACCCTTAGTTTTAATCTCTCCACAACGTAGACTCAAATTCTCTTCAATGCTGTTTTCCTTACCTCCTGGTAGGAATCATCAGCTATATTTTCATTATGCTGGCTCTTGCCTCTGTAGCTTTATTCTGCTTCCAAACAAATTTCTTGTCTTCTTTCTATTCATTAATTTCAAGATGGAATATGTCTATACGTTCTCCAATACCTATATCAGAGTCTTTCCTCTGGCAGGAAGGACCACAGTCTTTCTTCAGGATTCTGTCCACTTTCATCACTTCCCTTAACTCCTTCTGAAGTCATATTATGGCTACTTTCCCATGACCCTCTTACATCTCTGCAACGTCTTTCCCCTGATGACAGATGAAGCTTTTAAAATATAAATTGTATCATATTGTTTCATTCTTCACTGTTGCCCGGCTATGTTCTGTACTTCCTTGTTTCTATTCCTTGCTCATATTAGTTTGTTATTCACTTTTATTTACAGATATTTTATTGTTCTTCTGAAGCCTCCATTAAATCTACCTTTTTGAAAGCTTGCTTGCTACCTCCTGGTGAAAGGAGTTGTTTCTTCCTCAGAACTCACATAAGACATTAATAGCCAGATTTATGTGGTGTTTATCTAATTTTGAAATATTGTAATAAATTATTCTTATATCTATTTTCGCCACTAGATTTTGTACCTTTGAGGAAAAGATATGAATTGTATGTATCTTTGCCTGAGTTCTCCTCAGCATCTAGAACCATATTAAGTACTTAATACCTTCTCAATAAATAATTGTTACATAAATAAGAGAATTAACTTGCACATTATCTATTTTATTCATGGTCAACACAGACTTCTTAGAATCACAGAGTAAGAGAATTCTCAGTGTTACCTCATTCTAGGCATAAGGATTGCTCGGTATCAAGAATACTAACAATGTCTGTACCACATAAAACTAAGTCTGGTCAATTGAAACCTGAAAGAGAAATCTCAGTTTACAATAGAAAACTGTCACTGAAGAGGGCACCCGATCATCAGAATTCTGTGTACTTAGGATGATTCCCAATTCCCAGTACATTTGCTGCTCTTTAGAGCATACTAGAATGCAACCAAGTGAGAGAAAAATCATAAAGATAACCTTACAATTATCCCGTTTAAAAATATATTATTAAAATTACCTTAACTAATATTAATAATAAAATTAATAATGATGCATCTTTATGTTATCTGAGAACCACTGAATCAAGAATATCAGATGATACACAAATATTAAGCGTGTCATTATAACAATGTGTCAGCCACTAGGTCTGCAATGAAGATACACACTTAAATAAGACCCAGTCCCAAGCCTCAAGTTCTTTATGTTTCAAGGGTGAGATACATTCAGAGGAAGACATTATTAAAAAATGTGGTGATTGAGATGATAGATACGTATCTGAGATTACAGGAGCACTCAGGAGACAAATCTTGTATACATCATTGAAAAATAATATGTATTTATTACTTCTGCATTTCTTTACTTATGAAGAGGCTGAATTAAAGTGTACTTGGCAAAATGTCATAACATGGGCACTATTTAGTTTCTAAAACTTTTAATCTAAATATATAAATAGGCAAAGAAGCATTTCCTTCTCCTTGCTTCTAGAAGAGTGCAAGGATGTTTTCTGCTTGCATATTCTACTTTATATCACACTCTCCCCCAACCCCATGGAAGGAACAAATACCTTCCTGTTGCTCTATTTTATTCCTCTGGTTCTTTGCCCAATGTCTAGCACAAGGTTTTTTTATTGCCTAGGTGGTTGGCATATTTATTACTAATATACAATTAACTTTCAAATTCTATATTAGTAGTACTAGTTTTTAGTACTACTAATAAATTTCTACATATATAATTTGAAGTTTTACTCTCACAAGCACATGTAAAGTTGAGTAATGCTGGAATAAAATAGGCTTTTAATTTAGACAGATGTGGGCTCTAATCCTGACTCTGGAAAGTTCTAGTGGTAAAACCTTAATAAACTCCCTAAGGCCTATTTTCTCATTTGTATGGTAAGAATAATTCCTGCCTCCTGGGCTATCATCAGAATTAATTCAGGTAATAGATATGAAAGAGATTTGTTCCACAAATAAGGAGTTCTTAATAAGCACTTTTATTACTTTATTGTTGTTTTATAGGTATTGGTGTCAGCAGTATTTTCATCAGTGAGGTAATAAGCATTTAACTCATGGCAAGTTATTGAATCAGATTTTTTTCTGTACTTTCTCAGGAAGAGAAGATTTAAGAGAAATTATTCCTCCCTTGAGGCTCTCGAAACCTGACGGAAAGTAAATTGGCTTTTGATGGAGATCTGTTTTGCTCTTGGAGGGAGACCATAAATATTTAGGCATCAATCTCAACAATTTATTGAGTTGCTAAAGACTGGTGCAGATTGTCCAACAATTCTCATATTATTTCATGATTTCTATTACTATCTAAGCACTATACATATAAATATGAATAAAATCATTGCCCCTTTCTCAGAGAAGAATCAAACACCTGCCCATATTACAAAACAGCCTACAAACATTATAAAATAAGTGTAAATAAGATGTCCTGAAAATCTTGAGGGAAAACTTAGGAAAGGCTTTGAGAACAAGTAGTATTTGAATTTCACCTGTAAGAATTTTAATAATAATACTGGCTGAGTCTAAATGACATTATTTATTCTGGATATTTTGATTCGACTAGTAAAGCTTTTCTTTAATGTTGGTTGGCCTTTCAGGATTTTAAAAAATCCTACTGTTTGACTTTTTTATGCAGACACAAAGAAACATCCCATTTATAAAGCAAAAATGTAAGTTTACAAAGGCTCATGAAACAAGAGACACGGATTATTCTCCCTTTTCTCTTTGTTTCCTTACAATAAACTTCATGTTGAGGTCACAAACTCAAAAAGCAAACAAGCAGACAAAAGAAACAAGTAGCAAACAAGTAGACAAAAACAAAGAAAAATAAACTCAAGATTTTTTGGGAGCATTATTCCACTGTATCAGTCTTTCATTACTGTTTTTGGTGTTTGCAGGAAGAAAAAATAGAACACAATTTTTATACCAGTTTATTAACCACAATTTAGAATTATCTTGTAGAAATGTAAGGCAAGTTGGCGTTTATTTAAACATGGTCTATGTTCTATATTTGGTGAAGATACTGTTATATTCATTCTCTCATTTAGCCCTCACAACACCCTTATGAAGTAGTTACTACTTTTCATATCTCCATTATAAAGATAAGAGATTTGAGAGTAAGAGTTTGGGGACTCCCCTTAAGTTCACACAGCTGGTGGAACCAACACTAGACTACAGTATAATCCGTGTGTGTGTGTGTGTGTGTGTGTGTGTGTGTGTGTGTGTGTCTGTGTGTGTGTGTGTGTTGTGTGATGAGAAAGAGAAAGCAGTATTCAGACACTTTCCTTCCAATTAAAGCCATTTAAAGGAAAAGACTGCTCTAATTTTGTCATGGGCTCAGTTTTCAACTTTGCCATGTATTAGCTACAGGAATTTGCTGTGTCTGAATCAATTTTCTCATCTTTGCAATGGGGTTCATTCTGATTTCAGCTAACCTAACTTTTAAGATTTCTTTAAAATGGATGAGATAATGCTTTTGCAATGCTTCAGTGGTGGTTTTACAGATATTATTTACATAAGCTTAACTTGGAATTGAAAAGGGGCAGAGAGGGTGGCCAGTTTTGAGAACATACCTTTCACACTGCCTCCTGTAGCTTTGGTTTCAGGATGGATTTAATAAAATAAAAATAATTTCACTTCTCAGGACTGGGAAAGGTATGCTGCAGTAGTTCTTGTCTCTTACTCAAGAGATTTCCAGAAAGCCAGTCATAGTTACAGCTGCATATGGTCTTAAAGATCTAGCTTAGTAGTTTTATTGGACAGAGAAGGCAATTGAGCTTCAGAGAGTGCCGTTTCCAAGACTAGAAAGGAACTGAGTAAATGTGTTAACAAAAGAACAGAGGTCTTTCCTCTTTCAGAAGAATGTGATTTCCACACTATTATCCTGCTTTCTGAAGACATTTATTTCATTGATAATTACTTTCTCTTTTTTGTCAGCAGTTACTTACTGTGTTCTTTTCCTGAGTCTGTGTTTGTGCTAGTGTTTCTACCTGTTTCTGTTTTTGGGTTCCCAGAGGGCAGGGTTTCTTAGTTTTTTTTTTTTTTTGAGATGGAGTTTTGCTGTTGTTACCCAGGCTGGAGTGCAATGGTACAATCTCGGCTCACCGCAACCTCCACCTCCTGGGTTCAGTCAATTCTCCTGCCTCAGCCTCCCGAGTAGCTGGGATTACAGGTGTGCGCCACCATGCTCGGCTAATTTTTCGTATTTTTAGTAGAGACAGGATTTCACCATGTTGACCAGGATGGTCTTGATCCCTTGACCTCGTGATCCACGCGCCTCGGCCTCCCAAAGTGCTGGGATTACAGGCTTGAGCCACCGCGCCTGGCTTTGTAGTCTTTATATCTGTCAACTATAACTATTTTCAGAGCATTTATTAAGTTCTCAGCCATATGTTTGGTATTATATCTTTGTGTAGATCCTATCTGATACAACCCTTTCTACAAAAAGGTCAGTATTTAAAATTTTATAATTAAAATATTGTTGAGTGCCCTATCGAATTAAATCAGAACCAAGAGAGTGCATATATAAATTTAGAAAGAAAAATGAATCAGTTAATTAAAAAATATATAAATTTATAACCACAATTTTGTAGAAATGCACTTTAAAACCCAAATAATCCTATTTAACATTATTTGATGTCCTTTTAATTGTGGGTCTCTCTGTTACTGGCAGTGCACTTGAATGGGCCCATCACCCTTTTTCTCTTACCTGGGATGTGAAAACAGGAGTCCTGCTGGAAGATAGACGTTTACTTTCATTTCCTGTCCAATGCCTAGTTTCTCAATATTGTAGATGCTGAGTCTGAGCAAGATGGGTGTCTATTATTCACAGAGTGCTTCCATTTTCTTCTCCCTCTCCCTAAGATGACCCAGGGACATGGAGGCTACAAGAGACAGAATTCAAGTTGATGTGTAGATTGGAAAAAGGTCAAAGTGGGTCACAGGCTACTGATCTTTACTCAGAGGTAGAGAAGTGCTATGGTCTGGGGTCCTAGACCCAGACCGCAGTCAAATGTAACAAGTCTCCTGCCATTTTATGGCAATTGACTAAAGACCACAAGCCACAGCTATTAGTGACCATAAAGTGGCTGGAATTTTCATTTTATTTCTTGGCAGCAGGTGGTTTTTCTGTGAGTCTCCTGATGCCAGAGCCATTGCCATGGAGACATTGTACTGGGTTTAATTAACTGCTGAGTTGATTGTGGAAAACAGAGGCAAGTTACCATGTGCCAAATTGCTTAAAACTGGGCCAAGACATTAGGGGTTAGGGAGCAGAAGGCTCTAAGCCACCCTCAGATGCACCAATTTCAGAAAATTTGACTTATTTTAAGCTCATTTCTCGATTTGTTATATTACTGAAGAGATGAAAGAGAATTTTTATGCAGATATTTTATAGTAATAGGTGCATTGTAAAACATGTTGCTTTAGCTTAAAATCTGTTTTTGTACTCATAATTTAGGCTGAGAAGGTAAATTTGGCAATGGCTTTTTAGAGTTAAGTTTGTGTTCAGAATAAGCTGGAGGAGGACCCATTTCATCAACTCAACCCCTGAGTTGATTGTTTTCTACCTCTCTACTCCATCACTCATAAATGAACATAGTGTGCTGTTATATGTATGAGACACTAAATGAACATGTGCTGAATGTTGGGTGAATAAATAGTCGTATACAGCAATACCTCAACTAAATAAATACCTCAGCTAAATGAAAATACCATCACTTATTTTCTCCAGTATTTCTGGTTTCCACTTTCCTCATGGCTCAACCAGCAATTATATAATTCTTTTTTTTTTTTTTTGAGACGGAGTTTCGCTCTTGTTACCCAGGCTGGAGTGCAATGGCCCAATCTCGGCTCACTGCAACCTCCGCCTCCTGGGTTCAGGCAATTCTCCTGCCTCAGCCTCCTGAGTAGCTGGGACTACAGGCACGCGCCACCATGCCCAGCTAATTTTTTTTATTTTTAGTAGAGATGAGGTTTCACCATGTTAACCAGGATGGTCTCGATCTCTTGACCTCATGATCCACCCGCCTCGGCCTCCCAAAGTGCTGGGATTGCAGGCTTGAGCCACTGCGCCCAGCCTATAATTTTTTTTTTAATTATACTTTAAGTTCTGGAATACATGTGCAGAACGTGCAGGTTTGTTAAATAGGTATACACGTGCCATGGTAGTTTGCCGTATCCATCAACCCATAATCTACATTAGGTATTTCTCCTAATGCTATCCCTATCCTGGCTCCCCACCCAGTGACAAGCCCTGGTGTGTGGTGTTCCCCTTCCTGTGTCCGTGTGTTCTCCTTGTTCAACTCCCAATTATGAGTGAGAACATGCGGTGTTTGGTTTTCTGTTCCTGTGTTACTTTGCTGAGAATGATGATTTACAGCTTCATCCATGTCCCTGCAACAGACATGAACTCATCTTTTAAAAATTATTATTATACTTTAAGTTCTGAGGTACATGTGCTGATTGTGCAGATTTGTTACATAGGTATACATGTGCAATGGTGGTGGTTTGCTGCATCCATCACCCCATCATCTACATTAGGTATTTCTAAATACCTAATATCTACATTAGGTATTTCTCCTAATGCTATCCCTCCCCAATCCCCCCAGCCCCTGCTATTCCTCCCTTAGCCCCCTATCGCCCAGGCCCCAGTGTGTGATGTTCCCCTCCCTGTGTCCATGTCTTCTCATTGTTCAACACCCATTTATGAGTGAGAACATGTGGTGTTCGGTTTTTTGTTCTTGTGTCAGTTTTCTGAGAATGATGATTTCCAGTTTCATCCATGTCCCTGCAAAGGGCATGAACTCATCCTTTTCTACGGCTGTATAGTATTCCATGGCGTATATGTGCCACGTTTTCTTTATCCAGTCTGTTGTTAATGGGCATTTGGGTTGGTTCCAAGTCTTTGCTATTGTGAATAGTGGTGCAATAAACATACGCATGCATGTGTCTTTATAATAGAATAATTTATAATCCTTTGGGTATATATTCAGTAATGGGATTGCTGGGTCAAATGATATTTCTATTTCTAGATCCTTCAGGAATCACCACACTATCTTCCACAATGGTTGAACTAATTTACACTCCTATCAACAGTGTAAAAGTGTTCCTATTTCTCCACATCCTCTCCAGCATCTGTTGTCTCCTGACCATTTTCACAATTTTAATTCTTTCTAATCATGAGCATGGAATGTTTTTCCATCTGTTTGTGTCCTCTCTTATTTCCTTGAGCATTGATTTGTAGTTCTCCTTGAAAAGGTTCTTCACATTCCTAGTTAGTTGTATTCCTAGGTATTTCATTCTCTTTGTAGCAATTGTGAATGGGAGTTCACTCATGATTTGGCTCTCAGTTTGTCTGTTACTGGTGTATAGGTGCACATTGATTTTGTATCCTGAGACTTTGCTGAAGTTATTTAACAACTTAAGGAGATTTTGAGCTGAGGCAATGGAGTTTTCTAAATAGAAAATCAGGTCATCTGCAAACAGAGACAATTTGACTTCCTCTTTTTCTATTTAAATACAATTTATTTCTTTCTCTTGCTTGACTGCCTTGGCCAGAACTTCCAGTACTATGTCGAATAGGAGTGGTGCGAGAGGGTATCCTTGTTTCGTGTCAGTTTTCAAAGGGAATGCTTCCAGCTTTTGCCCACTCAGTATGATATTGGCTGTTGGTTTGTCATAAACAGCTCTTACTATTTTGAGTTATGTTGGTAGTGTGTATTTCTGTGGGATCAGTGATGATCTCCCCTTTATCATGTTTTATTGTGCCTATTTGATTCTCCTCTCTTTTGTTATTAGTGTGGCTACTTGACTATCTATTTTGTTAATCTTTTCTAAAACCAGCTCCTTTATTCACTGATTTTTTGGAAGGATTTTTTTGTGTCCCTATCTCCTTCAGTTCTGCTCTGATCTTAGTTATTTTTTTTGTCTTCTGCTAGTTTTGAATTTGTTTTCTCTTTCTGGTCTAGTTCTTTTAATTGTGATGTTAGGGTGTCAATTTTGGATCTTTCCTGCTTTCTCCTGTGGGCATTTAGTGCTATAAATTTCCCTCTAAACACTGTTTTAGCTTTGTCCCAGAGATTCTGGTTGTTGTGTCTTTCTTTGTTCTCATTGGTTTCAAAGAACCTTTTTATTTCTACCTTAATTTCATTATTTGCCCAGTAGTCATTCAGGAGTAGGTTGTTCAATTTCTTGTAGTTGTGTGGTTTTGAGTGAGTTTCTTAATCCTGAGTTTTGATTGCACGTGGTCTGAGAGACTGTTATGATTTTCATTCTTTTGCATTTGCTGAGGAGTGTTTTACTTCCAATTATGGGATCAATTTTAGGATAAGTGTGATGTGGTGTTGAGAATATTTTATATTCGTTGATTTGGGGTGGAGAGTTCTGTAGATGTCTGTTAGGTCCACTTGGTCCGGAGCTGAGTTCAAGTTCTGAATATTCTTGTTTCTGTCTCATTGATCTGTCTAATATTGACAGTGGTGTTAAAGTCTCCCCCTATTATTGTGTGGGACTTTAAGTCTCTTTGTAGGTCTCTAATAGCTTGCTTTATGAATCTGGATGCTTCTGTATTAGGTGCATATGTCTTGAGGATAGTTAGCTCTTACACTTGCATTGATCCCTTTACCATTATGCAATGTCCTTCTTTGTCTTTTTTTTATCTTTGTTGGTTTAAGTCCATTTTATCAGAAACTAGGATTGCAACCCCTGCTTTTTTTGCTTTCCATTTGCTTGGTAAATCTTCCTCCATCCCTTTATTTTGAGCATATGTGTGTCTCTGCACGTCAGATGGGTCTCCTGAATACAGCACAGGATGGATCTTGACTCTTTATTCAACTTGCTGGTCTCTGTCTTTTATTTGGGGTACTTAGCCTGTTTACATGTAATGTTAATATTGTTATGTGTGAATTTGATCCTGTCATTATGACGCTAACATTATTTTGCCCATTAGGTGATGTAGTTTCTTCACAGTGTTGATGGTTCTTACAATTTGGTATGTTTTTGCCATGCCTCGTGCTGGGTTTTCCTTTCCATATTTAATGCTTTTTCCTGGAGCTCTTGTAAGGCAGGCCTGGTGGTGACAAAATTGCTCAGCATTTGCTTGCCTGTAAAGGATTTTATTTCCCCTTTGCTCATAAAACTTAGTTTGGCTGGATGTGAAATTCTAGGTTGAAAGTTCTTTTCTTTATAGATGTTGAATATTGGCCCCCACTCTCTTCTGGCTTGTAGGGTTTCTGCAGGTAAGTCCACTGTTAGTCTTATGGGCTTCCCTTTGCGGATAACCCAACCTTTCTCTCTGGCTGCCCTTAACATTTTTTTCTTCATTTCGACCTTGGTGAATCTGTTATGGGTCCAGGAGTGGCTCTTCTAGAGCAGTATTGAATTTGAATGTTGGCCTTTCTTGCTAGGTTGGGGAAGTTCTCCTGGATAATATCCCAAAAGTGTTTTCCAACTTGGTTCCACTCTCCCTGTCACTTTCAAGTACACCAATCAAATGTAGGTTTGGTCTTTTCACACAGTCCCATATTTCTTGGAGGCTTTGGTCCTTTTTATTCTTTTTTTCTCTAATCTTGTCTTCATGCTTTATTTCATGAAGTGGATCTTCTATTTCTGCTATCCTTTCTTCCACTTGATTGATTTGGCTATTGATACTTGTGCACGGTTTACAAAGTTTTCATGCTGTGTTTTCAGCTCCATCAGGTCATTTATGTTCTTTTCTAAACTTATTATTCTAATTAGCAATCCTTCTAACTTGTTTTCAAGCTTCTTAGCTGCCTTGCATTGGGTTAGAAGATGCTCCTTTAGCTCGGAGAAATTTGTTAGTACCCACCTTCTGAAGCCTACTTCTGTCAATTCATCAAACTCATTCTCCATCTAGTTTTGTTCCCTTGCTGGTGAAGAGCTGTGATCCTTTGGAAGAGAAGAGGCATTCTGGTTTTTGGAATTTTCAGCCTTTTCAGCAGTGTTTTTTTCTCATCTTCCTTTGGTTTTAGATCTTGGTGACCTCCAGATAGGGTTTTTGTGTGGATGTCCTTTTTGACATTGGGGCTATTCTGTTCTGTTTGTTAGTTCTCCTTTGAATTGTCAGGCCTCTCTGCTTCAGGTCTGCTAGAATTTGCTGGAGGTTCACTCCAGACCCTGTTTGCTTGGGTATCACTAGTGGAGGCTGCAGAACAGCAAAGATTTTATTGCCTTTTCCTCTCTCTGGAAGCTTCATCCTAGAGGGGCACCTGCCAGATGCCAGGCAGAGCTCTCCTATATGAGGTATCTGTCAACCCCTGCTGGGAGGTTTTCCAGTCAGGAGGCACAGGGGTCAGGGACCCACTTGAGGAGGCATTCTGTCCCTTAGCAGAGCTCAAGCACTGTTCTGGGAGATCTGCTGCTTTCTTCAGAGCAGGTAGACAGGAATGTTTAAGTCTCCTGAAGCTGTGCCTACAGCCACCCTTTCATCCTGGAGCTCTGTCCCAGGGAAATGGGAGTTTTATCTATAAGCCCTTGACTGGGGCTGCGGTCTTTCTTTCAGAGATGCCCTGCTCAGAGAGGATAAATATACAGAGGCAGTCTGGCTACAGCAGCTTTGCTGAGCTACAGTGGGGTCCACCCAGTTTGAACTTCCTGTGGCTTTATATACACTGTGAGAGGAAGACCACCTACTCAAGCTTCAGTAATGGTGGATGCTCCTCCCCCAATCTAAGCTCAAGTGTCCGAGGTCGACTTCAGACTGCTGTGCTGGCAGCAAGAATTTCAAGCCAGTGGAAATTGGCTTGCTGGGCTCCATGCGGGTGGAATCCACTGAGCTAGATCACTTGGCTCCCTGGCTTCAGCTCCCTTTCCAGGGGAGTGAACAGTTCTGTCTCACTGGCATTCCATGCACCCTGGGTTATGAAAAAACTCCTGAAGCTAGCTTCATGTCTGCCCAACTGCCAAGTTTTGTGCTTGAAACCTAGAGCCCTCATGGTGTAGGTGCCTGAGGGAATCTCCTGGTCTATGCATTGTGAAGATCGTGGTAAAAGCACCTGGGCTGGAATGCACCCTCCCTCACAGCACAGTTCCTCATGACTTCCCTTGGCTGGGGGGGGGGGAGTTTCCTGAACCCTTGAACTTCCCAGGTGACACATCACACCACCCTACTTCAGCTCACCCTCTGTGGACTGCACCCACTGTCTAACCAGTGCCAATAAGATGAACCAGTTACTTCAGTTGGCAATGCAGAAATCACCTGCCCTCTGTGTTGATCTCGCTGGGAGCTGCAGACTGGAGCTGCCCCTATTTGGTCATCTTGCCAGCCACCTAATTAATAGAATATCAACATCACTTTCTATCCCTGTCAATGGATGTTGAGGACCTCTAACAATACATTTGTGCACAGGGAGAGCTCACCAATAATCTATAATGATACCAAGAGCAAAAAGGTTACCAAGAGAAAGAAATGATGCCCATAGAAGTTAGAAGCAAGAAGAGTGGCATTTAATATACTGAAATGCTGGACATTTGGTTTTGGTTATTTATTCCCAAATTTCACTCTTACTACTTATTGTAATAGTGGCCTAATTGTATTTTGGTTTGTTTTGTCCCCAGTCTCATCTAATTTCTTTACCCTAAAGAGAGGAATAGGTGCCATGCATTAATTCAGTTAGGTCGTCAGGACATTGGAATTTCTTTACTGTAATATTAGGTTCAGGATGTGCGTATGCTCCAACTGTGGACAATCAGGAACAAAAAAAAAATCCATCTCGTGATGCTTGTTTTAACATCTGTAGAAACAAATTCTTTCTTCCTCTTGACTAGATTTTAGGAGCTAAAAGTGTCGAGACTACTGTGTTTAGGCTAAAAATAGAACCAAGTCACAAGAAGCAGAGCTATGAGATGCATCCAGATAACAGTTTGAACTTTGAATCAAGCTGAACTTGAAACCATCATACCATTAGACTTCTCAGCTGATGTGGGCCAACAGATTTATTGTTTGCTAATGCCAGTTTGAATTGGATTGTCTGTTATTTACAACTTAAAGAGTCCTAAGTAATACGAACATATCTCATTCCAGAAAGGATTTGAGATGATTTAAAATAGGTACTATTAAGGCAAGAATAAATATATTAGGTAAATATATTAACAAATTAGAGAAAAGTAAAGTATTAATATACTAGTAAGGTGAATTTAGGAGGAGTCATTACATAGAAACATATTCCTTGAGGCCTGATTCATTTAATCAATTTTTAGACCAAAAATTAAATAGCAAATTTCATACTAGTTAATTCAATAGACAATATAAATATGTAAAAGCAATGTTGTTCACAGATATAAAACATGCAAAGAATGTAATTTCTAATGGAGATGTGTTGGCCATATTAATGAAACCCTAAGTAATTATTGTATATCTGAGTAGAATGGAAGAAGTACTATGAAACAATGTGGCTGTACTACAGCTTAAAATATCAGATTTATAGCCCAAATGAAAAGCATAGGTTTATTTATCTAGCTTCAGCCCACACAGATCTCTGGTTTATGTGAATCATTACTCTGGATGAAGACTGTCTAGACCTTCCCCAGCACAATTCCCACCCTCCAACCTCTACAGGGCCTTGGGAGTTCGAGATGACACATGACAAGACATGAGGATTTATTGTAACATCTTTTGAAACATCCTAGCCCATTTACCCATATTTCTTCTCCCTCTTGTCAAACAGGTGCAAGAGTGTGGATTTGCAGCCCTTGAACTGAATAACTCGAACTTCTGTTATTTTGCTTCAAAGAGCATTTCAAAATCACCCGATGTTTTCATACCACCCACCTTATTTTTCTCTTCTCTTCTCAATAGTTCCTTCTTTTAAAATTATGCCTGGCGTTCCTTCACATCTTTGCTTGTTCTTCCTTCTCATGGTCTGAATTGCAGAGTCCTATGTCACTTCTTTGCTCTACAGGCATCTCTTCAAGAAGAGCTTAAAGAGTGAAAGCCAAATACCCCTCTTTTTCTCAGTTTTTCTCCTGCACATCCTCTATATTCTTTCTCCTGCACAGTCCGGATAATAAGTCTCAGCCTGAAATGGAAATAGTTAAAAAGAAGAGGAGAGGAGGAAGTAAGTAATTCGTTTTAAGTGTCAGATCTCTGAAGTTCAATTTTGTCTCTGGGCTGTGGACAAGATGGCTCATAGCCAGGCCCCCAGCATGTTTTAGGTTGAGAGCAGGTTGTGAAAAATAGCAGGGAGAAATGCCTAATGCCAGCATACAAATGAAAATTGGTATAAGTTCATTTTTCAAAATAGAAAGTAACTGACACGTGATAACCAATTATAAAAGTAATCAAAATCATTGTAGCAACATATTTATTCATTCATTTATTAGATAATTTTGCTACAAACAATGTTAAAAATTTTATTAAATATGTATTTACTGAATAACTACTCTGTGACTTAGACTATTCTGATCATTTTGAAGATGTAAAGATAAATGAGATACAGTTCTTGTCCTCAAGGAGTTTTAATGTATTTCTGGAGTATAAAATAAACAAGAAAAACAGTTGTATTTTGTGTATTAAACTAACAATTTATATCCATATACTAGAAATTGTCCATTATTCCTTTACCCTTGTATTTTCAACTTAGGCTTTCATTCTGATTCTTTCCTAAATCTTAAGAACCTTTTATTATTGTGCAACCTACATATACAAAAGTACACAAATTAAAGTCTATACCTGGATTCATAAAGTGACACACACAAACCCACAATGAGATTTAGAAGTAAAACATTAACCACTTTCTTGCCCGAGACACCATTATTCTGAACTTCTATGATCCTATATTGATTTTTTTTCAGTTTTTGAAATTTATCAGTGGAATTACAGAATACATAAGGTTTTTGTTTAGTTTTCTTTCATTTAAATTATGTTTGTGAGATTTACCCGTTATTAAAAGTAATAGCACATTTTCAGTGTTGTACAACAATAAATGATTTGAATGTTCTCAATTTATTTGTTCTAACTTTAATGGATACTTAGATTATTTCCAGATTTGGGCTATAGTGGAAAGCAGTGCTAAGAACATACTTGTACTCTTTATTTATTTATTTATTTATTTATTTTTTATTGCATTTTAGGTTTTGGAGTACATGTGAAGAACATGCAAGATAGTTGCATAGGTACACACGTGGCACTGTGATTTGATGCCTTCCTCCCCTTCACCTATATCTGGCATTTCTCCCCATGCTATCTCTCCCCAACTCCCCACCGCCCGCTGTCCCTCCCCTATTCCCCCCAACAGACCCCAGTGTGTGATGCTCCCCTCCCTGTGTCCGTGTGTTCTCATTGTTCAACACCCACCTATAAGTGAGAACATGCGGTATTTCATTTTCTGTTCTTGTGTCAGTTTGCTGAGAATGATGTTCTCCAGGAAGAACATACTTGTACTCTTTAAAGTAATATATGACTCAATTTATTTGGTATCCACTAACAGTGAAACCGCTGAGTCACAGCATACTGCTGCGGATTAAATTTTTAGCAACAGTTCTTTATTCCATTCTATGTCCTTTGCTATATGACTTCGTAGTTTCTCTTGTAGGAGGCAGTGTATAATTTCCTACCCCTGAACCTTGGTTTTTTATTGGGATTTACATTAACCAATGAAATGTGGGCAGAAGTGGTAGCCAGTTCCAACCCTTGGCCAAAAATGCATTGTAAGTTTTCTGCTATCACCAAGAAAAGAGCTTTTTTTCCCAAGTAACTTGTGTTCTTTTAATTTGGGCTCTAGCATGAATGTAGCTGATGCAAATCTAACCCCAATATACCAAAAGGGGTCAAATCCAAGAGACATGCAGCTTGAAGGAGAGCCACTATTCTAAGCCCACCTTAAATCCTTAAGGTGACTTGCAGACACAAAAGCAAAAAGTTTTAAAAATGTTAAAAACCAAACAATGTAAAATTAACATCTCAACCATTTTAAGTGTAAAGTTCAGTAGTGTCAAGTATATTCATATTATTGTAAAACAGATCTCCAGAACTTTTTCATCTTGCAAATCAGAAACACTGCACTCATTAAACAACTTCTCTTTTCCTAAGTGAAATAGAGTAGTCACAAAAAGACAAGCAAGGACTTTTTAACCCATTGTGTTTGGATGTGGTTTGTTACACAGCAAAAGGTAAATGAAGGTCTACACATGTTCTAGTATACTAGACTCTGCCAAATAGCTTTTCAAAGTGGCTGTATAAATTTACACTCATGCCAGCATTGTATAGAAATTCCAGTTGCTCCTCATCTGTAACAACATTTGATACTGTAATTCATTTTAATTTGAGAAATTCTGATGAGTATGTGTAATTAGACGTGCCTTTTCATGATATTAATGACATTGAGCACATTTCCACGTTTACTAGCCACTTGAATTTCCTCTTCTTTGAAAGCCTTGTTCAATATTTTGTGCACTAAGTAAATAGGAATATGTTTTTATTGTTGATTCAAAATGTTGTATGTAACAAAAATATCAATACTTTATTGGTATTTGAAGATATATGTACTTCAAATATCTTACATGATGTTGCAAATTTCATTTTCACTCTATTAAAGATGTCTTTTGATTAACATGTTTGCCTATTGCTTAGCTCTCACAAGTGAGAATATGTGGTATTTGACTTAGACTTGCTCTTCTTTAAGATAACTTTTGTTCTCTTTGACTTCTTGTATTTTCTTATTTCATGCCCCTAAGCATAGTAATTCTTTATGTTGACACACAGAAATAGAATTTATTTTTGTATTACAAATTTACATAAGGCAATTGTGTAAATACATTTGATTTTAAATTATTATATTTACCTGCATATTCTCATAGAATTTCATTTTTGTGTCACTGTATTATTTATGCATTAAGGTATAACTGTCTCTATCTCCTTCAGTTCTGCTCTGATCTTAGTTATTTCTTGTCTTCGGCTAGGTTTTGAGCTTTTTGGATCTTGCTCCTCTAGCTCTTTCAATTTTGACGATAGGGTGTCAATTTTGGATCTCTCCACTCTTCTCATGTGGGCACTTATTGCTATATATTTTCCTCTACAGACTGCTTTAAATGTGTCCCAGAGATTCTGGTACGTTGTGTCTTCATTCTCGTTGGTTTCAAAGAACTTCTTTATTTCTGCCTTCATTTCATTGTTTATCCAATCAACATTCAAGAGCCAGTTGCTCAGTTTCCATGAAGCTGTGCGGTTCTGAGTTATTTTCTGAATTCTGAGTTCCAACTTGATTGCACTATGGTCTGAGAGACTGTTTGTTATGATTTCCGTTGTTTTGCATTTGCTGAGGAGTGCTTTACTTCCAATTATGTGGTCAATTTTGGAGTAGGTGTGATGTGGTGCTGAGAAAAATCTTTGCAGTTTACACATCTGACAAAGGGCTGATATCCAGAATTTACAAAGAACTCAAACAGATTTACAGAAAAAAAAACAAACAAGCCCATTCAAAAATGGGCAAAGGATATGAACAGAAACTTTACAAAAGAAGACATACATGAGGCCAACAAACATATGAAAAAGTGCTCATCATCATTGGTCATTAGAGAGATGCAAATCAAAACCACATTAAGATATCATCTCACACCAGTTAGAATGGCGATCATTAAAAAATCTGGAGGCAGCAGATTCTGGAGAGGATGTGGAGAAATAGGAATACTCTTACACTGTTGGTGGGAGTGTAAATTAGTTCAACCATTGTGGAAGACAGTGTGGCGATTCCTCAGGGACCTAGAAATAGAAATTCCATTTGACCCAGCAATCCCATTACTGGGTATCTATCCAAAAGACTATAAATCGTTCTACTATAAGGACATGTGTACACGAATGTTCATTGCAGCACTGTTTACAATAGCAAAGACCTGGAACCAACCCAAATGCCCATCGATGATAGACTGGACTGGGAAAATGTGGCACATATACACCATGGAATATTATGCAGCAATCAAAAATGATGAGTTTGTGTCCTTTGTAAGGACATGGATGAATCTGGAGAACATCATTCTCAGCAAACTGACACAAGAACAGAAAAAGAAATACTGCATATTCTCACTCATAGGTGGGTGAGAAAAATGAGAACACATGGACACAGAGAGACGGTCTACTATACACTGGGGACTGTTGGGGGAAATGGGGGAGGGACAGTGGGGGGGGCTGGGGGGGAGAGCCTGGGGATGAATACCAAGTGTGGGTGAAGGGGAGGAAGGCAGCAAAACACACTGCCATGTGTGTACCTATGCAACTATCTTGCACGTTCTGCACATGTACCCCAAAACCTATAATGCAATAAAAATTAAAAAAAAAAAAGGTATAACTGACAGAAATTATATATATATATTTTATATACAACGTGAAGTTTTGATATACAAGTATGTTGTTCAGTAATTGGCACAATCAAGCCAATTAATCTATCTGTCACCTCATAGTTACCTTTCTTTTCATGTGTGTGTGTGGTGAGAATACTTACTCTCTCAACAACTTTCAAGTATAAAATGTGTAATTGACCATAGTCAACATTCTGTACACTAAGTACCCAAAACTTTTCATTTTATAACTGAAAATTTGTGCACTTTGACCAAAATGTTCTCATTTCCCCCACCTTCTTGCCTCTGGCAACCACCCTTCTACTCTCTGCTCTTTTAAGTTTGAATATTTTAGATTCCACATATAAGTTAGATCATGAGGTATTTATCTTTCTGTGTCTGATTTACTGTACTTAGCAAAATGTCCTGTAGTTTCATCCATGTTGTAAATGGCAGCATTTCCTTCTTTTTAAAGGCTGAATAATATTCCACTGTAAAATATATATATATATATATATATATATATATATATATATATATATATATATATATCACATTTACTTTAGCCCTTTGTCTGTTGAAGGACATTTGGTTGTTTCATATCTTAACTATTGTAAATAATGCTGAAATGAACATGGGAATTAATATCTCTCTTTGAGACTGATTTTATTTTCATCAGATACATACTTGGAATTGGGACTGCTAGATCATATGGTGGTTTTATTTTAAAATTTTTTAGGACATTCCATACTGTTTTCTGCAATGGCTGTACCAATTTACTTTCCCACTAACAATGTACAAGGGTTCTCTTTTTTTTCTTTACATTCTTTCCAACACTAGTCATCTTTTGATTTTTTAACAATAGCCATTCTCATAGGCATGAAGAAACATATGATTGTGGTTATCTGCATTTCCTTGATTAGTCAAGTTGAACACCTTTTCATATACCTTTTGGCCATTTGTTTGTCTTCTTTGGAAAAATATGTCTACTCAGATCTTTTAACCATTTGAAAATGAGGTTATTTATTTTTATTTCTATTGAGCAATATGAGTTCCTTATGTATTTTGGATATTAACCCTTTATCAGCTGTATGGTTTACAAATATTTTTTCTCCTTCTGTAGGTTGCCTTTTCATCTTGTTGCTTATTTCTTTTTCTGTGTCTTTAACAAATTAAGGATAGAAGAAATGTACCTTAGTATGATATAGGTGATATATGGTAAGCTCACAGCTAGCCTTATACTCCATAATAAAAAAAGCTTTTCTTCTAAGATCTGGAACAAGACAAGGATGTCTATGCTCATCAGTTCTACTCAACATAGTACTGAAAGTCTTAGCCAGAGCAATGAAGAAAAGAAAAGAAATAAATGTCATCCAAATCAAGAAATAAAGAAGTAAAATTATTTCTGTTTGAAAATTACATAGTACTATATTTAAAAAATAAAAATTTCACCAGAAAACTATTGATACTGTAAAATGAACTCAGTAAAGTTGCAAGGTACAAAATTAACATCTACAAGTCATTCTATCAAAAAAGACTCATGCACTTGTATGGTCATTGCCATGCTATTCACAATAGCAAAGACATGGACTAAACCTAGAAGCCTATCAATATTGAATTGGATAAAGAAAATATACATATACACCATAGAATACTATGCAGCCATAAAAAAGAAATAATATCCTTTGCATGAGAGATGGCCTTTGCAGCAACATAGATGCAGCTAGAGGTTATAATCCTAAGCAAATTAATTCAAGAACAGAAAACCAAATACTGCATGTTTCCAGTTATAAGTGGTAGATAAAATATTGAACACATGTGCACATAAAGTAGACTACTAGAGGGGGAAGTGGAAAAGGGTGTCATGGGTTGAAAAACTACCTAAGCAGTACTATGCTCACTAGCTCGGTGATGGGATCTGTATTCCAAAGCTCAGCATTACACAGAATAGTAATGTAACAAGACTGCACATGTACTACCTTTATCTAAAATTAAGAAAAAAATTAATTAAAAGAATTAGTTGCATTTCTATATACTGACAGCAAACTATCTGAACAAAAAAAAAAATTAAAAATGCCATAAGAAGAATGCAATATTTAAAAATAAATTTAAGGAGATTAAAAATCTATAAACTGAAATCTATAAAACACTGATGGAAAAAATTGAGGAAGACAAAATAAATGATATACTATACTCATGTACTGGATTAATTAACATTGTCAAAATGTCCATATAGCCCAAAGTGATCCACAGATTCAATGAAACTTGTACCAAAATTCTAACGGCATTTTTCACAGAAATAGAAAAAGAATTCTAAAATTCATATGGAACCAGAAAATGTTCTAAATAGCTAAAGAAATCTTCAGCCAAAAGAACAAACCAGGAAAAAAATCACTCTTTCTGATTTCCATTTATATTATAAAGCTCCAGAGTCAAAATTGTGTGGTTCTGCCATAAAAGCAGACACATTGATCACTGAAACACAATAGAGAGCCCAGAAATAAATTCATGCATCTATAGTTAATTGATCTTTGTCAAGGGTGCAAAGGATACACAATGGGGAAAGCACAGTTGCTTCAACAAATGGTGCTAGGAATATGGGATCTCCACATGCAAAAGAATGAAACCGGACTTTTATACCATACACAAAAAATCAACTCAAAATTGATTAAATGCTTAAATGTCAGACTTAATTAAAGGCTTAAACTGTAAAACTTCTAGAAGAAAACACAAGGGACAAGTTCCCTGACATTGGCTATGGCAGTGGTATTTTAGATATGGTACCAAAAGTAAAGACAACAAAGGCAAAAATAAGACACTGGGACTACATCAAACTACATGGGTTCTGAAGAGCAAAGAAAACAATCAGTGGCCGGGTGTAGTGGCTCATGTCTGTAATCCCAACATGTTGGGAGGCCACTGCAGGTGGATCACCTGAGGTCAGGAGTTCGAGACCAGCCAGGCCAACATGGTAAAACCTCATCTCTATTAAAAATACCAAAATTAGCTGGGTGCAGTGGTGGTGGGCTGTAATCCCAGCTACTTGGGAGGCTGAGGCAGGATAACTGCTTGAATCTGGGAGGCAGAGGTTGCAGTGAGCTGAGAACATGTCATTGCACTGCAGCCTAGGTGAAAGGAATGAAACTCCATCTCCAAAAAAAAAAAAAAAGGCAATCAGCAATATTACTATGTAATTTCTGTTAATAAGCAGCAACTACTCTTTCGTGTGTTTTCCTTATATTAAGAAATATCGCTAATAAAAATATTCAATAGAAGCAGAGATAGTGGGCACTGTTGTCTCATTAATGATATCAATGGGACAACTTCCTCTATTTTATCATTATTATAAATTTTCAAAGATACTCTCAAATTAAGATAGTTTCTACTATTTTCAGTTTTATGTTTGAGAGTAAATAAAAATTAAAACCCAGGTCTTTGTGACTTCAAAGTCTGTGCTTTCTATTCTGTCATTGACCTTTTAGAACTTTAATCACCACCCTCTCATTTTCCAGAAGTAAATCTATGTTTATTATTTAGAAATAATTTATTGCATATATTTCTTTGTATCTACCATCCATCTACGTATGCATGTATGTATGTATGTACGTATGTATGTATGTATGTATGTACGTATGTATGTAGATCCAGGGATAGGGAAGGATCAGGAGATATGAATAGTGACCTATCCCAATTCAAAGACATCTGAAGTAATTTATCTTTACTTTTGTAAGTTATTTCTATCATTTGTATTACTATGTACATAGAAGGTTTATACTGTAAAATCAAAATGTCATGTAAAGCTCATCTTATCTAATATTGTTGTTTTATGGAAGAAGAAAATGAGGCTCAAAGAGATTAAACCATTGCATTAACCCATTTCCCATTTGCTCTGAGAATACTGTATGGGCACAGAACTCCACTTTTTTTTTGTAAACAGGAAATGGGTTAAACTTTATACACACACACACACACACACACACACACACACACACACTTTCTCATATATACACACACATATATGTGTGTGTATATATAAATTCAATAAAAAATAACTGTGGTAAATTATTTCTAGAAAATATTCATCATAAAAGGAGTATTAACAGTCCAGTAATTCTAAAAAAGATAATGCAGCATTTGTAGCATTGATCTGACAAAACAAATACTTTGCAATGCATAAAAACAATGTAGCTTGTGTTCTTGAAAGTTTCAATGTTTACATAATTTTCTGGAGACCAATTGGTATAACTTTTGCACTGGATATAGGCTAATTTGAAAAAGAAATTTTCAATACAAACAATCAAGGTCACCTAAAGTCCTTCTTTCTTTCTTTTTTTTCTGTCAAGGAGTCTTAAGAAAAGGACAAATATGTTTATAGAACTGAAGTTCTACCTAGGAATCTTTCATGAATATAATTTACTGCCATATCTGCCCACTCATACAGTTTTGGAATATGAGTATCTACTCAGAACCTTTCTCAGAGCCATCTTTACTTCTTTATTTCTCAGTGTGTAGACAAGAGGGTTGAGTAGCGGGGTAATCACAGTATAAGTCACTGCCACAAGCCGGTCCTTGTCTGAAGAGTACAGGGATGTGGGCCTCAGGTAGATAAAGGAAGCACAACCATAGTGGACAATGACCACGGTGAGGTGCGAAGCACAGGTGGCGAAGGCTTTACGCTGTCCTTCCACCGAGGAGATCTTGAGGATGGTGGAAACTATGAAGACATAGGAGATGAATATCCACACAAGGGGAACCAGCAATACCAGAATGCTGAGGAAAAAGATGACCATCTCCTTCAGGTTGGTATCTGTGCAGCCCAGTTTTATGACAGGGGAAACGTCACAGAAAAAGTGATTAATCCTATTGTAGGCACAGAAGGGCACACTGAACACCAGGATACTGACAATCACAGAGATCAGGAAGCCACAAAAGCTGGAGGCTAGAATCAGCTGCATGCAGGTGGCTCGGCTGACAATGAGTGTGTAGTTAAGAGGGTTGCAGATGGCAACATAACGATCATAGCCCATCACAGCAATGAGAAAACAGTTGGTACAAGCCAAGTCCACAAAGAAATAGAGCTGGACTGCACACCCAGAGAAAGAAATAGTTGGAATTGCGGATAGCAGGTTGGTTAGCATTTTGGGTACAATGACCGAAGTGTAGCAGGTTTCAGAGCATGAAAGGACAAAGAGGAAGAAGTACATGGGAGTGTGCAAAGCCTTGTCCAGGCGAATGACTGTCATGATGGTGGCGTTGGCCATCAGAGTGGTCAAGTAGACTAAAAAGAAGATAAAGAAGAGAAGGAGCTGCAGATCCCCCAGGTTTGAGAAGCCTGTAAGGATGAACTCAGTAATCATGCTCTGGTTCTGTCTCTTCATTGATCAGTGGAATTAGACTTAGGTAACCTGAAATTGAGAGGAGAGAGAATTTGACAAAAGTGAAATGACCCTTGAGAAACTCAGTTTGCATTTCTTTAAAAAGCTGACAATACTGGTCTGGAAAAATATGTAACAAACATTAAGTACATAGATCAGAGTATATGGAAGCATCAAGGAACATAAACTGTGACATACCCCAATTCAAAGATACTGAAATTATTTATTTTTACTTTGTAAGAAAGTATTTATTTTTACTTTTGTAAGTTATTTCCATTCTCTGTATTCCTATTTGCCTAGAATGTTCATACTGTAAAATCAAAATGTGATTTAGACCATATCTCATTAAATACTCCATTTCATAGAAGAAGAAAATGAAGCTCAAAAAGATTAAACTATTTGCTCACTCACATGACAATGATAGTTCTTAAAAATCACTTATCTTTGCTAACACCTTATACAAATCTGATTCAGAAAAACAAACAAAACAAATAAAAAGTGATGTACCCAGTCTCTCATATACATAACTCAAATAATGCTTGTTCAGACATAGATAAGTATTTTAATTTCCTTAAAAGTATTCAGAGTCTATTTAATTTACCCATGATCAATTGTGAAGACTTTGGGATGGCTCACATATTGGGGTTTCCCTTGTCATGAGTGTGTGGAAATCTGAGATTAAGAATCAAATTAATCTCAGAGCATTATGAGGCTTGAGCATTATGAGACGTGGGCTGAGATCTCCATCCTTTTGGCCGAGGCCTCAATCTCCGTTGCCTGCATAATGCTCTAAAAACTTTCATCATTATCTGTGAGAAGATCTGTGGTCTGATTGGGAGATCAAATAAATGCTAAAACTTTTATATCAAATCATTTTGATTTTAGAAAAAGATAAAAAATCTAACTCAACTTGCATACAATTCTGTGAACCTCTTTACAGCAATGTAGGAAGTATTGTCCAACCTCCATAGTCAAGGACAAATTTTAAGGAGTCACTGACTTCCAAAGCGGGCTGTTCCTTGCTAGATAGTTTAGTTGGCTACTTCTGAGCTGAACTATGCCTCCTTGAAATAGTCACCCATTGTTTCCGATTTTTCCTCTGCGGATACTCACAATAATGTTAACTTATTTCTATGAATGACAGCGAGCCTTTAGTTATTGAAATAAAATGATCATATCTCTTTATGGGTCTTATTTTCCTTCTAACGATTTAATATATAGTTTATGGCAATGTTTCTGGAATTTTCTCTGTCCTAATTAATATCTTAGGTGTGTTTGTTCTTAGCCTTAAGTCATACATCTGCCCCTCAGCTGTAGACAAGCTGGTTGGCTGCAGCCATCACATATAACTAATTTTGTCTCTATGCCTCTACACACAACATTTTCTTTTCTATTTTTGTTATTCCTCACAATTAGTATTTATCTTGCCTACAAAACCTCACCTTATTATTTATCCCCTGGGAGGCTTCCCTACGTAGCTGTCAATGACTGATTCCTGTTTGAATTTACTTCTCTGTCAGTTTGCTCTGGGATCATTGATTAGAATGGCAGCATAGTGAGGCTGGGAAGGACACAGGCTCTGGAGTCAGACTGCCTAGGTGGAGACCATGGCTTTGCCAATTTATAATGTTGAGGAAATCACTTTGAGTCTCATGATTTAATCTGTAAAATGGCAATAATAATAGTATACACCAAAAGGTTTGTGTGAGCACCAAACACCCACAGTGAAGTTCTTGATGTATAAGTGGTCAATACATGTAGGCTGTTAAATATCTAGTCAAGTCCCCTCACATTACAAATGAAGAAAAAGAGGCCCAGAGAAGTAAAATCTCAAGATGTAGGTTGCATAAGCTATGAGGCAGAAACTGTATCCCAAATACCTTAACTCTCCCATCTAGGGTTTTGTCTTTTGAATTATCTGGGGTCTAGTTTTAATATTTCCTTTGTGCTGTGAGTTTATACACCAGTGACTTAGGAAATAGATCGATGTCTTCTTTACTCTGTATGATCCCCACAGGCTTTCTGTTCCACTCTCCCATCCACTCCTATCTCTTATCCTTCCACCTTACTCCACCGTATGTTTTTCCCGATGCCAAGGTACATATTAGGCATTTTCTCCCTATTTCCTAGTTTAGGAAATTCCTATTTTAGGAATATACTGCTGTTTACACTCTTAGTTATTCTCTGCATTTACTCTCTCTCCCATGCTCACATGGTCAGGGTTTGTGTGCTGCATCTTTGCCCTCTCCATATAATCTCTGTCCTGCCTCTCATGCTGGATTCTGATGCTATGACCCACTTCACCAGTGTATGGTTTCCATGAATTCTTCTGCCTCTGAATCTTTCTTTGGTACTTAAAATATTTTTAGAGAAAATTGACAGATATTACTCATAAGAAAGAAGGTAGAGTCCTACATCTATAGTACAAAGGAGACACTTACATCCACAGGCAGTTTTAGCACAATTCCATGTTCCTTTTTATCTTATATCCCATCAAAGTCTAAAGAGGAAAGAGAAATAGGCAAACATTTAAAAATTATCAGGTAGCGTATTTCTCCTAGACCTTACTGGGGAAAGTCCAGGGGCCATTTGCTTTTAAAGATGAAAGACAGCTCTGCCTGGTCTCTGAGCTGGAAGTAACTGTACAGCCCCGATCTTAGCAGCTCTGTGCCCTTGACAGCACAAGCTCCAGCAAAATCCCCAGGTCTTATACCGTTGTGGTGCCTCGGGGGATTGAGGCCTTGGAGGAAGGTTCTTCCTTGGACTCTAGGCATTAAAAATGTAATATTCAACCTTAAAGAAAGAAAGAAAAAAACTGAGTAGCTAAATTATGTGGTTTACTTGATCTGGGTAAAAGATGAATAGCTTTAAATATTATAATTTTTTGCATTGGTCATTCATTTTGGAGCAAGATTACATTTGCTGAATGAAGTGATGATTGTGACTTTCTTAATCATTAGCTTTATAAATGCTAAATACAGATGAACTGTTTTAAGGGATAAAATAAATGACATCCTTGACAATTTTTTTCTTCCTTCTTAAAGTTGTTAGTTGAATTATGAGATTATTTTTTTCTATAACTCTCTTGCGTTATGAATAAGGTATACTGGAATCATAAGAGGGCATACACTCTAACCTTTTCTACATTCCTCCACATGCTTCATTTATCTCTTCAAATACATTAATGAATGTAGACATTCATCAGGGCATTCATTAGTCCATTAATTTAATGAATATACATTGAGTATCTATAATACTTCAGGCACTCTGGTGAGGGTTTTGGTGGGGAAGGTGGCACAATGATGGCTTCATCTGTACCGATGGTGATTTATGAACCCATATACATCTGAGCCACCTGAGGTGCACGTGAAGATGCATATTTTGGGGCTTTACCCTAGGATCTCCTAAATAAGAAATATTTTAGGTGGAGCTTGGAATATTTTGCAATCAGTTTATGTGATTTCTTTGACTTTCAAAAAGTTTAGAGCTACTGACTTCTTTCTGATAAAAGCTCGATGTTTAGAAAATGAGATAAATACATAAATAATTAATTACAGCAAGAAAAGAGGGCTAAGCTAGGGACAAGCACAAGGCACTATAGCATTACTGAGAGGAAGTACAGTTCTCACATTTAGTACCAAAATTAGTGGGTCTCGAACTCTTTAAACTCCCCTTACACCTTTTCAATCCAATCCAACAATATTTCTTTTCTTTTCTTTCTTTCTTCCTTTTTTTTTTTTTTGAGACAGAGTTTCGCTTTGTTGCCCAGGCTGGAGTGCAGTAGCACAATCTTGTCTCACTTCAACCTCTGCCTCCCAGGTTCAAGTGATTCTCAGGTCTCAGCCTCCCAAGTAGCTGGATTCAGGCACACACCACTACACCTGGCAAATTTTTTGTATTTTTAGCAGAGATGGGGTTTTGCCATGTTTCCCAGGCTGGTCTCAAACTCCTGAGCTCAGGCAATCTGCCCTTCAAAGTGTTAGTATTATAGGCATGAACCACCATGCCCAGCCACCAATATTTCCTTTTGTGAAGGATTCGGAATATTTTGTGGTATTAAAAAAAATCATATATTTACTGTTTCAATTTTTAATTCTGAGAAATATGAGGTTTTCAACTAATATATGTGTAATATGGACTAATACAAGTAAATTTTCATGACATATGAGTCTCATTATTCCAATGTTTATGTGATTTCTGTAGAGAAAGTAACGTATATTTGGAACTAAGAATTATTTACATTGAAGGGTCATTTTACACATCAAAGGGCTGAAGGGCTATCACAGCAAACCTTTTTTTCTACCCATTTTTCATATTAGTCATCATTATCCATTCATTAGCTCAGTATCATTTCCATTTTACACAAGAAACTCAAGGATATCACAGTAGTCCTGTTGGGCTGAGGAGAGTAAAACTGAAGTTTGAAGAGGCCGAAGCAACTATAATTAATGGAGCAAAATACTGGTGAGGAAGATCAATTTAGAGAAAGAGTTCCAGAAACATCCATATGGGTACTTTTGCATAATCAGCTGATTACTGACATGTGTAAGCATAAGGTGAAACTCTATGAGTGGGCAAAAGAGTCTAGGAGGCTCTTAGCTAAATAATTCCTAGAACTCACAGGAGGTTGGAAGATGTTTGAGTCTGAACGAGCTGGGGTGGATAAACATCATAGAACAATTGAGACCTCCACTAAAGGTCTCAAAATCTCATGCCTTAGTAATAAAGATAAGCTAGGTCTCAGTAAAGCCCACTCTTGAACTGCCTTAACTATACTTAAATATAAGCTTCACCTGACATATTCTATGTGGTCCATTGATTTTCAACAGAGGTGTAAGGCAATTTAGTGAGAAAAGTCTTTTCAATGAATGATGTCAGAGCAACTAAGAATCCTCATGTAAAAAAAATAAACATTAAACCTTCCTGAATGCCATAGATTAACTCAGGATAGATCATATACCTAAGTATAAAAATTAAAACAGTAAAAATTTTATGAGAAAATATTTGTTACATTAGGATTTTTTTTTTCAAAGAGCACAAGAAACACAAAACAAAGGGAAAAAAACAGATAAATTAAATATTATCAAAATATCAAAATTCAAAGCTTGTGCTTTAAAAAACACATTAAGAAAATTAGAATACAAGCTACAGATTGAGAAAAATATTTGTATCATGTGTATTGTATATGGCATTTTTTATATCTAGAATATATAAAGAATTCTGACAAATAAATAATTTGAAGTCCAATTACCCAATGAAGAAAAGCAATATACTGGATCAGATTTTTCTCACTCTCAAATACACAGACACACACAGACAAATAGACACACACACACACACGCGTGCACACACACACACACACACACACACCCCAATAAACACAGAAAAAGATGAGCGACGAACATCAACAGAACCATGATGGACACCGTTACATTTACATTTATTTTATAATTTCTATAATACAGAATACTGAAAATACCAATTGTCAAGCAAAAATGTGGAACAACTGAAATCTTTTTACCCACTTTTGGGAGTGTAAAATTACAACTACTTTGGAAAACATTTTGGTAGTTTCTTAAAAATTTAAACATTCAACCACAAAGTGACCTGGATTTCCACATGTATTTATTTACCCAAGACAAGTGAAACACATGTCTGCAGAAATACTTATACACAGGTGTGTATAGTAGTTTTACATGTAGCAGCCAAAATTTTTAAACAGTAAAAAAACCCGGCCGGGCACGGTGGCTCACTAATCCCAGCACTTTGGGAGGCCGAGGCGGGTGGATCACGAGATCAGGACCATCCTGGTCACCATGGTGAAACCCCATCTCTACAAAAAATACAAAAAATTAGCTGGGCATGGTGGCGCGTGCCTGTAGTCCCAGCTACTCAGGAGGCTGAGGCAGGAGAATTGCCTGAACCCAGGAGGCGGAGGTTATGGTGAGCCGCGATCTAACCATTGTACTCCAGCCTGGGTACCAAGAGTGAAACTCTGTCTCAAAAAAAAAAACAAGACAAAAAAACCCAAAGTGCAATACATCCATACAGTGGAATGCACTGATCAATATAAAGAAACAACTATTGATATACAAATACGTGAATAAAATTTAAAATCATTATGTTGAGCCAAAGAGGTTAGACAAAAATGAATAGAAACTATATTATTTCATGTATATACGATCCTGGAGGACCGCAAGCTAAATTGTAGTGAGAGAAAGTAGATCAGTGATTTACTATAATTTAGGATGGGAGGAATAGATTGCGAAAGTGCATGGGGTAAAAATAAATGTTTGCTATTTTTATGGTAGTGATAATTTCACTTGTACTACATTTATAAAAGTTCATCAAATTGTACCTTTAAACATATGTAGTTTACTCTAGTTAAAATATATCATATTAGTTAAAAGAAAATCTTTAAAGGAAGAGATTTATCTAAAAATTAAAGAAATGCCTGCCAAAATAAAATTACCAATGCTATAAGTATACACAAAGAACATATAAAAGAGTGCTAAATGAGACTTACTAATTAATTACTGAAGTAAAATAAACATGTAACATTCACCATCTTTACCATTTTAAGTGTACAGCTCAGTGTTGATAAACACATTTATATTCTTTTATTTTTACCTTCATTTCCTCTTCATGTTTTCCTTCTCAGCTTCTTATAACCATGATCTTATTCTCTACCTACCATGAGATTCACTATATTTACAAGACTCCATCGTCTCAGCCCAAAACTTCTTTAAGCTGATAAGCAACTTCAGCAAATTCTCAGGATATAAAATCAATGTGCAGAAATCACAAGCATTCCTATACACCAACAATAGAGAAACAGCCAAATCATGAGTGAACTCCCATCTATAATTGCTACAAAGAGAATAAAATACCTAGTAATACAACTAACAAAGGATGTAAAAGACCTCTTCAAGAAGAACTACAAACCACTGATCAAGGAAATAAGAGAGTACACAAACAGACGGAAAAATATTCCATACTCAGGCTTAGGAAGAATCAATATTGTGAAAATGGCCATACTGCCCAAAGTAATTTATAGACTAATACTATGCCCATCAAACTACTGTTGACCTTCTTCACAGAACTGGAAACGTTTTCTAATAAAAATATAAGACAAGGTGGAACACTTAATTTAAAGGTCAAACACAATTGTTGAACCAAGTAGTCTCTCAAATCTATAAAGAAAAAATGTAATAGGAAAATAAAATAAATAATTTTCAAAAGTTGAATAACAATTTTTTAAAATGTGTTTTATTGTCCAGTCTATCACCGATGGGCATTTGGGTTGGTTCCAGGTCTTTGCTATTGTAAACAGTGCTGCAATGAACATTCGTGTGTATGTGTCCTTATAGTAGAATGATTTACAATCCTTTGGATATATACCCAGTAATGGGATTGCTGGGTCAAAAGGAATTTCTATTTCTAGGTCCTTGAGGAATCGCCATACTGTCTTCCACAATGGTTGAACTAATTTACACTCCCACCAGCAGTGTAAAAGTGTTCCTATTTCTCCACATCCTCTCCAGCATCTGTTGTCTCCAGATTTTTTAATGATCGCCATTCTAACTGGCATGAAATGGTATCCCAATGTAGTTTTGATTTGCATTTCTCTATTATGTAGCCATAAAAAATGATGAGTTCGTGTCCTTTGTAGGGACATGGATGAACCTGGAAACCATCATTCTCAGCAAACTGACACAAGAACAGAAAATCCAACACTGCATGTTCTCACTCATAGGCGGGTGTTGAACAATGAGAACACATGGACACAGCAAGGGAATCATCACACACTGGGGTCTGTTGGGGGGAAATAGCAGAGGGACAGTGGGGGTTTGGGAGTTGGGGAGAGATAGCATGGGGAGAAATGCCAGATATAGGTGATGGGGAGGAAGGCAGCAAATCACAGCCAGGTGTGTACCTATGCAACAATCTTGCATGTTCTTCACATGTACACCAAAACCTAAAATGCAATTTAACAAAATCTTACATACGACACCAAAAAAAGTATTTTACTTCTACTACTAATCAAAAAATGTAAATGGAATCAAGGTATCATTTTCATATTTCATCTTGGCTAGAATTTAAAAGATTAAAGGTAACATTATATACATTATGGAGGAACTGGCATCTTCACATATTGTTAATGAAAGTATAAGTTTTATAACCTTTGTAGAGATAGTGTGCTAACACGATGCATATTAAAATTTGAAATGAGAATAGATTTTGACTCAGCAATTTCATTTTGTGGGTAATGTGCAATTTCTCAAAAAAATTTTATTTACCCAAACTCTGAGAAAGTTATTAAAAATAATAAAATCGCATTTATAAAGTTGTTGCAAATATAGACAAGGAAAATCAAAACTCTAGCATTGATTGCAAAGATTGAGGTAGGTTTACATATTGTTACTTTTTGAGAGTAAATAGAAAGCTGTCTAAGAATTTAAAATAATAGGTTTGATAGAGAAAGTAGAGGCTTATATACATATTGGAAGACTAGGAGAATAGATGTCAGGGAAGCTGCTCTCGATTTTCAGAATTGCAAGGATCACAGGAAGCCCTCACAGATGGTCTTGGCTGCTGCAGTACTGATGGGTGATTCTCAGGAAATCTGAACTCGAAAGGCAAAAGTCCACATCTATAATCTGATAAGTGCTGGCATATCATGCTGCCCCAAACAACTGGTTTCCCTCTTCTCCCATCCACATGTTTCATGAATGTTCCTTCTTTGTGAAACCCTTTTGGCCAGGTGACATGGAAAGCAGACATCAGGATGTCCAAGATTTTTATTCCTACATTGCGGTATAGAGAACTTGGAAGTTTAAGGATGATACTAAGTACCAGTAAAACAGTCAGCATAGGTTTCCCTTCTAGATATTCACCATCCACACACATCTTTCTTTTCATGTTTAAATTTTCAAACAGTACTAATGAATTTAATGCAAATATGCCTCACATAAAGAGGTACCCATATTTATCTCTAAAAAGGAAACACAGAGTTCCAAAAGTTAATAAATTATTTGATAGCCTTTTCTTTGTAGATGGAATTACAATGTTTTACACCATCAACATACCTTATATAAACTAGTAGGTTAAGGCAAGGTGGAAAAATGATCAACATAGACATATATATGTAATAAAGCAAGCAGTAAAATAAAAGAGCTATTGCAATCCTTGTTTCTGTAAGGTAACATGACTATCACTGATGTTTATAACTTTTTAAAGTTTTGCCTATTTATATTCTTTTGAACTCACTTTGTACCCCAACATTTTTGAAGGGCTTGAGTCACTAGTAACTTCTCCTAAATTAGGTTGTTTTAGTCTTCTGTTAAATTTTCCTTTTGTATATGAAATTATAAAAAATGCAGCCATCAAAAATGATGAGTTTGTGTCCTTTGTAGGGACATGGATGAACCTGGAGACCATCATTCTCAGCAAACTGACACAAGAACAGAAAATGAAATACCACATGTTCTCACTCATAGGAGGGTGTTGAACAATGAGAACACATGGACACAGGGAGGGGAGCTCTACATACTGGGGTCTGTTGGGGGGAATAGGGGAGGGACAGCGAGGGGTGGGGAGTTGGGGAGAGAGAGCATGGGGAGAAATGCCAGATATAGGTGAAGGGGAGGAAGGCAGCAAATCACACTGCCACGTGTGTACCTATGCAACAATCTTGCATGTTCTTCACATGTACCCCAAAACCTAAAATGCAATTTAAAAAATAAATTAATTAATTTAAAAATTATATCATGCATATTTAAAAAATGCCCTAGAACACCTAGATTCTAGAAATACTCTCTTCTGCCTTGGTAGTGTAGTGGCAATGCCCTATTTTTCTTTCAAATACAAGATTCATTTTTGTCTGGAGATTACTGGAACAGAAAGACAAAGTAGACTGAAGTGTCTAAGGGGCCATCTCAATTTCCATTTTTGTGTTTCTCATCTGCATCAACAGAGTCTCCTCTATCCATCAGGACTCCCCAATTCTCCAGATAAGTCACCATCTTCAGAAGTTCTGATGTTCTTAAAGGTATTATTTCACAAAGCTCAAACTTATGCATTTAAGTCATTAGGAGTAGTAACAGAAGGAATCATTTCATCTCCCCTCACATTGGTTCTCAGACTTATATGTGTTTGTTATTAGAGAATGGACATAATCCTTTGGCTGCTGGTTCAGAGTCTATTCCGCTTTGGGCAGACACATGGGGCTCTATTAGGTATTGGCAAAGAACCAGTGCAGTAACTGAGCCTCAAGTAAACCATTTCATATTCTACCAGATCACTTCCTTTTGAGTGGGAGTACACAGAGCTTTCCCAGTATTATTTAGTAAGTAATTAGAATTATCTCACTGACTTGTAAGGTCATTTCTCCCAAAGACCAAGTTCTCAAATACACATACATTAATTTCTGAGCTCTCCTTTCTGTTGCTGTACTACTCATTTCTTCCTGCACCAATAGCATGATCTTTTTTATTATTACTAAAGCATATTTTTACTGGAAAGAGTGAGTGCCTATAGTACCTGCCCTTTACAAAAGTGTTTTATGTTTTCATGTAAATCTTGAAAATCTGATTATTAGGGTGATTTCAAAATGTATGCAGGCATTTGGGTTGGAATTATATATTAATTGTCAATATATAAAATCTGATTATATATATAAATATATAAAATGTATACAGGGATTTGGGTTGGAATTATATATTGATTGTCAATATATAAAATCTGTCAGTATATAAATCTGATTGTCAGGATGATTTCAAAATGTATGCAGGGATTTGGGTTGGCTTTATAGATTAGCTTGAATAAAACTCACTACTCAATATTATTTCATCATTCTGGTAAAATACATTCATAACATAACACACCGTTTGATGATAGAGCTCAGCTAGATTTGATATATTTACTAAAATTTTAGGTTTTTGCAAAACATCTCAATGTTCTTAACTAGGGTTTCTGGGGGCAGGGGCCTGGAAAATAAATTTGTAATTCAGCCTTCTTTTGATTCTTAGAAACACTAAAGCTGAGTGTCACTGGACAAATTCGTCAATCTTCTGACTTAAAATTTATTAAAAATTTTCCACTTGGTCTGCTGCATTACAGTCTTAATTGTGGTGGGCTCTCCTTCAGAATCCGTCACAGATGGACTCAACTTTCAAAGCATACATGGGCTAATTACGCTCATGGCTTCACCTCCCCAGGCTCCTCAACTGAGGCCACCTTTGAGAAACTGATAACATTATTTTTTCCAAAATAAACCTGACTTCTAATTAACCTCAAGACAACGCCTCCAGGGCAGTAGATCTAGCCTCAGGAGTCCAGTGATTACAGTGCATGCTTCTAATAACCACAGCCCATGTTGGTCATCAGAACTTCTGAAGATGGTGATTTATCTGGAGAACTGGGGAGTCCTGATGGATAGAGAAAGCTCTGTTGATGAAGATGAGAGTTTCTATCTCAAGGCAGCTTCCCTTTCTTCTGCTGTTATTTCCTCAGGCTCTGATATGTGGCTCTGATGTTACTTGTCAGGAGACCTTAAATACTGAATAGCTGTTTCTCTCTAAATTAAAAGGGAGAAAGCAATGTAAGTACTTACTGAGCAGTGGGAACATTGACCTAGTTTGGGGTTTTGTGGGGCCTGGACTTGAATGATGAGCAGTGTTTGAGAAAGCCTCTCTTTGTGCCCCGAATGGAGATCAGTGATGACATTACTGGTAAGCATCAGAGTTAAAAAGGAGAATCAAAGGCTACCTTTCACTGCAGGTACTAAGAGTGACTGAGAATGGCCTTTATAATTATCTGAATTTGGCTGGGTATGGTGGCTCATGCCTGTAATCCCAACATTTAGGGAGGCCGAGGCAGGTGAATCACTGAGGCCAGGCGTTTGAGACCAGCCTTGCCAACACTGTGAAATATTGTCTCTACTAAAAATACAAAAATTAGACAGGCATGGTTATGTGCATCTGTAATCCCAGCTGCTCAAGAGGCTGAGGCAGGAGAATCACTTGAACCCCGGAGATGAAGGTTGCAGTGAGCCAAGATTCTGCCATTGCACTCCAGCCTGGGCAACAAGAGCGAAGCTCCATCTGAAAAAAAAATTATCTGAATTGTTCTTGATGATCATGTTGGGTTATTCTCACACCTAGCTAGATTTTATTTTCTTCCTTCCTTCCCTCCCTTTCCTCCATCCTTCCTTCCTTCCTTCCTTCCTTCCTTCCTTTTCTACTCTTTTTCATTCATTGGTGAACTCATGGGTTAAATGAAACAAATACTCCTCTCTCTTCTCTCACTTTTCGAATTCTCTTTCTGCTGTGTATTCCTGGATGTATGCTTTTAGCTGTAATTGAATTCTAGTATTTAAACTCCATTTTAATATGGCAACCTGGAGAAACTAAAGATTTTTATTTGTATCTAAGAAGTTAAAAACTCCTTTACTATCTGAGGCTGCCTACATAAATTTCTCTCAGTTAACTGATTGATGTTTTCCTTAAAATAAATATTTGTATTTCTTAAAAGTATTATATGTGAAAACTCTGTATATTGCCTTCTTCTGGGGGGACCCCAGCAATCTCAAGTATTATGTCTCTATTTAAGTCCAGATTACATAAAATCCCAGTGGAACATCTGAGGAATTTGAAAAATTAAACACTGAAGTGCCATCTCCAAGGATCATAGCCTGAATTCTACTCATAGGTTCTAAAATATGACAATTAAGGGGATTTTGAGATCATCTAACTAGAGAGTCTTTGATCCTCTGAGCAGGAAAGGCTCCTAGGGGTCACAGTACTTGGCTACTATCTTAGTCAAAATTCCTTTGTAAAATGTTCAGGGATCCTCTGCTTTAGTGCCTTCCATGTATCCCAGCAGTTTATTACATTATTGTTTATGCTATCTCTTTAATTAAAAAAAATCTAAATATTGAATTTAGGTATCTCATCTAAAGTCACAAAAAACTAGACCAGAAACCTAAATCTTTTCACATCATACTGAAGATCTTTCATCTTCATTTTATAGCTTGAAGGTATTTGTCAGGATGAGAATGTTTATTTTCCTGGTCTTATGTCTTTCTATCAGTACAGATGACAACACACTGTGGTGGTCCCTAATGGCCTCTTAAGCGGATAGAAGCTGCCTTCTCAGATGCACCATGGAGCTGAATCCATAGATCATAAAAACACAATTATATCACTCATACGATTCATCTAGGCTGTGGATTTATATTAATACTATGTAAAAATCCACTGGACTAGAATCAGCTGGTATCATGTGCCTGAGAAAAAAATAATCCCAACAATTCTCTTTGGTATTGGTTAGATACAGGTAGTCCTTCAGAATCAGATAATTCTAGTTTCCATGGTCTACATTATACATCATATTCAGTTGAGTGAGGGCCTAGTGGTGGTTAGAGGTTGATTAGTTGAAAGAAGATTCAAATGAAAGTCTTTTGGGAAAGTGATGAGGATAAGGCAAAGCAATGGCCGTAAGTTTAGATTTCCTCACTGTTTTGAAAATACAGGAATTCATTTGTTGAGAAGGAGCTATTATATAGGGAAGCTTTTACCCTTCTGTATATAAAAACTTATAACTAATACACACACACACTCATACATACAAATATGAATGGAGGTATACATTGTATTTACTTTTTCTATGTTTATATATAATAGTGATATCTTTATAGTTATACTAACATTATTAAAATCAGTAATTATGTCAACTAAGTTTAGAAAGAGTTTCTAATAAGTAAGAAGGAAAAAACATCATTTACAAATTCTATGAATAGATATAATGAATTTCAGAAATGCTTGCTGAATTGACTTAGGGTTCAGAAAACAAAAAGAGTTGCTCTTGACTAGAAAAATGCAAAAGTAACAATAACAAAATTCTGGTAGCAGATGGCAACAATTTCCTAACACAAAATGATATAGTAACTTCAGAAGTATAGAAATGAAGACTGGACACCAAAATACATACTGGATGATTTTCTATCCAGATAGCACTTTCTTTTACTTATTTGGATGGGTTATTGAAAAATGTTCCCATGAAAACATTAGGCCTAAGATGAGTTTAGAAAAAATTTGTTATAGCCGTTTGCAAAGTATTTCTAGTGGCAGAATGTTCAAATGAAATCTTATTAATATAACAATATATAAAAGATACAAAGTCTACGGTTTACGGCAGGGTAGGGAAAACTGACCAAATTCCCAAGTGCGCCATTCTTGCCCACACCCTGTGGCAAGCTCTGTCATTTCTAGAAAACTATTTTTTTTCTCTGAGTTTCTCCATGTTATCTCAGCATGGAAAAGTGAAGTGTGTTGGAAAATGCCACAAAGTCAATCGTCTCTCTTTAATACCTTGGTGATTGTTCTCTTCCTGAAAAAAGAATTTTTTTCTTTATGCTAATACACTAATGTTATTTATTTATCTAGTTTTTGAGACAGATTGTCACTCTGTTACCCAGTCTGGAGTGCAGTGGTGCAATCTTAGCTCACTGCAACCTCCACCTCCCGGACTCAAGTAATTTTTAACACCTCAGCCTCCCGAGTAGCTGAGATTATAGGCGTGTGCTGCCATACCTGGCTAATTTTTGCATTTTTAGTAAAGATGAGATTTCGCCATGTTGCCCAGGCTGGTCTCGAACCCCTGGCCTCAAGCAATCCATCCACCTTGGCTTCCCAAAGTGCTGGGATTACAGCTGTGAGCCACCGCTTCTGGCTAATGTTATTTTTTGTTTCACTCTTGACTCAATGTTTCAACTTGTGGAACTTCCAATAGTTCTTATCCTTCTCTTGGAGATATAAAAAATTCCCAATAAATGCATGTGTCCTCACACCTTTACTTAGAGATCATCAAATACTTTCTCTCCTTTCTCATTTTATGGTTGGATAAACTGATGTCCACATGATTATGTCTTAACATTATTCATTCTTTCATTCTATATTCTGATCAGCTTCGGGTAGCTGAAGTTAACATTCTTCACTTTGGAAGGTGAGTTGCCTTGGCTTTACAGCGAACGAGAAAAACATTAATCTACACGTTACATAAGAAAGAAAAGAAGGAAAACTATTAGCAAATTTCCTAATTCTTGGACAAAGTGATAACCTGTTCTTCACATTAGAAAAGGCCTCCAAACAGGTTGTCAGTTATTCTTTTGCATATTTCACCTAATTCTTCTTTTAGCAGACATTTTAATGAGGGAATGAAGAATCCCACCAAATATCTGGAAATGCCTGCCATCTGCAAACCTGGTGTGAAGTTTCCCATACATGTTTGCTCTCCTTTCTGGATCCTGGCTTCTACCTCTGCCCCTGACTCTCTTGTATAGAAGTACTTTCCATGGAGCGGGTCAATGAGACTGTGGTGAGAGAGTTCGTCTTCCTCGGCTTCTCATCCCTGGCCAGGCTGCAGCAGTTGCTCTTTGTTATCTTCCTGCTCCTCTACCTGTTCACTCTGGGAACCAATGCAATCATCCTTTCCACCATTGTGCTGGACAGAGCCCTTCACACCCCCATGTACTTCTTCCTTGCCATCCTCTCCTGCTCTGAGACTTGCTACACCTTCATCATTGTACCCAAGATGCTGGTTGACCTGCTGGCCCAGAAGAAGACCATTTCTTTTGTGGGCTGTGCCATCCAAATGTTTTCCTTCCTCTTCCTTGGCTGCTCTCACTCCTTCCTGCTGGCAGCCATGGGTTATGATCGCTACATGGCTATCTGTAACCCACTACGCTACACAGTGCTCATGGGACATGGGGTGTGTATGGGACTAGTGGCTGCTGCCTGTGCCTGTGGCTTTGCTGTCTCCCTGGTCACCACCTCCCTAGTATTTCATCTGCCCTTCCACTCCTCAAATCAGCTCCATCACTTCTTCTGTGACATCTCCCCTGTCCTTAAACTGGCATCTCAGCACTCTGGCCTCAGTCAGCTGGTCATATTTATGCTTGGTGTATTTGTCTTGGTTATTCCTCTGCTACTTATTCTAGTCTCCTATGTCCGCATCATCTCTGCCATTCTAAAAATCCCTTCCTCCGTTGGGAGATACAAGACCTTCTCCACCTGTGCCTCCCATCTCATTGTGGTAACTGTTCACTATGGTTGTGCCTCTTTCATCTACTTAAGACCCAAGACCAATTACTCTTCAGGCCAAGACACCCTAATATCTGTATCATATACCATCCTTACCCCATTGTTCAATCCAGTGATTTATAGTCTGAGAAATAAGGAATTCAAATCAGCCCTACGAAGGACAATTGGCCCAACTTTATATTCTCTTAACTAAAGAGCCATTTAAAAAAAAAAAAAAAAAACAAAAAAAAAACTACTAATGCCTAGTACATTAGTAGGCATACAAAAGAAAATGTGCTTTTACACATTTTCTCATTTAATTGTCCAACGGCACTGTAATGTAAGAACATTTCACATATGAGAAGAATGAGGCTCACAGAAGTTAAGACAGTCTGGCTTTCTACTGTCCATGATACTTTAACAAGACTAATCAGATATGGGAACAGAGCCCTCAGTTCCTTAATAAATTTAATTATATTTTACTGCTTTAAATATTGCTAATTCAAAAACTAATATGAGAGCAAAAATGCATCCAAACTTATGAGAGCTATGCCTTGAAGTAGACAGCTTGGATACATCAAGACAGCAAAGATGTATCCAAAAAACGGAAAAGAGCAGGAAATCCATCTACCCCTACTTTCCTTTTTCTAAAGACTCGAGATAACTTTGTTTCCACACATTCTGCTAGAAAACTTGGCGGTCCTTTTTGTCCCCAACTCATTTCCTTAACCTACATGTTGAAATATCTTTGCCTTTACTTGGAGTTGTTTTGTTTTTTCTTTGTTTGAGGTGAAACCACTTCATGGTTCTCTCGATGCAAATGTACGTCCTTCACATACTAGTTTGTCTTAGTCCCCACATTTATTCCTGAACCACCATATTAATTTGCTCTCTTCAAGGAAGTTACAAGCATTGCCTACTTGATGAAATATCTCAAGTAATTCCAAGCAAAAGGCTTGAGTTAATGTGACTAGAGGGCTAGAGTCCTAGAATGACCAGAGAACCCATGGAAAACCCTCCAGTGACTCCCCTTGACACATGAGATAATGCCAAGAGTCCTTCATTATCACAGATCTATCATCTAGTTTCCACCTATCTCTCCAGTATTATCGTTTCTAATTTTGATGTTCTCTGTTTTCTATATGCCTTCTTGTATGTTCTGAAGCTAACCAACCATTTGCTTGTTTCAAAAGTGACAATATTCTGTGTTCTCATGTGTTGGTTATTCTCTTTAGCTCATCTCCTTTACTTAATTTAATACTTGCTCTCACACCTCAAGACCATCCCAGCTATGTTGCTTTCCTCTAAACCCTCCCTTGTCTGCCTACTGCAACCTACTGATGAGATTAGGCTCTGCCACAACCAGGACTTATTTTTATTGTATCTTGTATAATTTAAACAAATATTTATTCATTTCCTAATATGTACTAGCTACTGTTTTAAAGCTACTGGAAATAAATGATGAAAAAATAAATGTGGTCTCTGCCCTCATAGACCTTATTGTCTGGTTCAAGACAGTCCCAGTAAACAGAAAAATGAAGGTAAATACTTTACCAGTTTAAGTTTATTCTCTGAAGAAAAAGTGCATTCAGGGGATAGAGGAGAGAATACTAAGATAAACCAAATTTAGATTGAATTGTGTGGGTTTGGTTTCCCAGAGAAACTGACACTTAACCTGTATGTGACCTGAAAGGTAAGTAAAAGTCATCAAGTAAAGGGGATCATTTTGGGAGATGCTTTTAGACAGAAGGAGCAACGTGTGCAAAACCCCTGAAGCAAGAACTGGATGAGTTGAAGACAAGCCAAGAAGGCCTGTATAAATGCTTTTTATAAAATGCTTAATTGACAAATAAAAATTATATATGCTTATGATGTACCACATGATATTTTAATATACATAGGTATTGCAGAATGACTAAATAAAGTTAATTAACATATACCTTTAGCTCATGTACTTATCTGTTTGTGGTGAGAACACTTACAATCTACCGTTAGCAATATTCAATTACATAATACATTATTATTAACTATATCACCATTATATGCAATAGAGCTTTTAAAATTATTTCTCCTATCTAACTGAAATTTTGTACTCTTTGACAAACATCTTCAAAACTCTCCCCTCAACCCCTCACCTGATTTCAGCCTCCTGTAACCACCATTCTACTCTCTGCTTTTATGAGTTTGACTTTTTTAGATTCCACATATGTGTGAGGTCATATGGTATTTGTCTTTCTGTGCCTGGTTTATTTTACTTAGTACAATATCATCCAGTTCCATCCATGTTATTGCAAATAACAGGACTTCTTTCTTTATATAGCTGAATCATATTTTATTGTATATATATGCCACATTTTCATATATTAGGCTGATGCAAAACAATTATGTTTTTCTAGATAACTTGTTGCAACTTTTACGTCAGCACTCGCTGCTTCACCTTGCACCTTTATGTTATGAAGATAGCGCCTTTCCTCGAACCTCATGAACCAGCTTCTGCTGGCTTCCAACTTTTCTTCTGCAGCTTTCTTATCTCTCTCAACCTCTGTGTTTTTTTTTTCCCCCATTACTTTCAATGGCAAAAACTGCAATAACTTTTGCACCAACCTAATACATTTGTCCATTAATAGATGCTTAGGTTGATTCCAAACCTTGACTATTGTAAATAATGCTACATAAACATAGGAGTGCAGATCTCTTTGACATTCTGATTTTATACATCAAGTATATCAAAATTATAAGAACACATGGTAGTTCTATTTTCAGTTTTTTGAGGAACACTCTTACTGATTTTCATATTGGTCATACTAATTTACAACTGCTGACAGTGTATAAGGGTTCCCCTTTCTCCAAAACCGTGTGAGGCAATATCTCATTATGGTTTTAATTTGCATTTTTTGATGAATAGTGGGGTGGAGTACTTTTTCATGTACCTGCTGTCCATTTATATATCTTGAGAAATATACATTCAGATTCTTTGTGCATTTATAATTGGGTTGTTATTTTTCTATTGAGTTTTTAAAGTTCTTTACATATTATGAATGGTAACCCCTTATCACATACATGATTTGCAAGTATTTTCTCTCTTTCCATAGGCCGTCTCTTCTTTCCATAGGCTGTCTCTTTGTTCTTTTGATTGTCACATTTTCTGTGAAGAAGTTCCTTGGTTTGATGTAATCCCATTTGTCTATTTTTGTTTCTGTTGCCTGAGCTTTTGGGGTATAAATGCTTTTTCTGCTTTCTCTCTGCAATGAATTTGAATTTACTGACAGTGTGGGTTTATGTATCAGACAAAACTTTGTTGATCCAGTTCCTTGTATGGTGCCTGGCATAACAGAAATACCTGTTTTATGAATGGCCATGGCAGTCCTGCAATTTTATGTCCCCCCACCCCCAGTCTTGCTCTGCCACCTTCATGCCTTATCTTGGTGAATATTAACTCCATCCATCCTAGTAACTTCCAAGCACATGGAAGTCTTCTTCCCCACTTTCTTTTTAAATCGTCATACCACCCACTGTGTCTTATAGATTCCACTGGCTAAAAGGTCCTCAATCACATTTTTTTCCCTATTTTTACAAGATCATCCTGTCTTCTCTGGATTACTGCAAAAACTTCAAGTTCTGTGGTCCCCAGTCCATTCTTCACACTGCTGCCAGGGAAGTCTTAGGGTTGCTGTGATTGTTAAATTAGAAAATATGTGTCAACACTTAAAACAGTTGTCTGGCATATAGAGAACTATTTTAATGTTGATTTTTATTATCGTTGTCATCATCATCATTCTAAAATAAAAATCTAATTAAATAACATCCCATATTATAAAACTTTCAATAGTTCCTGACAGATTTGAAGGTACATGTTAAGTATTTGTTAAAAATTCTACCCCAAAACCAGCTCGTGGATTGACTGATTTTTTGAAGGGATTTTTTGTGTCTCTGTCTTCTTCAGTTCTGCTCTGATCTTAGTTATTTCTTGCCTTCTGCTAGCTTTTGAATTTGTTTGATCTTGCTCCTCTAATTCTTTTAACTATGATATTAGGGTGTTGATTTTTATATCTTTCTTGGCTTTTCTGTTGGGCATTTAGTGTTATAAATTTCCCTCTAGACACTGCTTTAAATGTGTCCCAGATTCTGGTACACTGTGTCTTCATTCTCACTGGTTCCGAAGAACACCTTTATTTCTGCCTTCATTTCATTATTTAACTAGTAGTAGTCATTTAGAAGCAGGTTGTTTAGTCTCCATGCAGTTGTGCAGTTTTGAGTGAGTTTCTTAATCCTGAGCTCTAATTTGATTGCACTGTGATCGGAGAGGCTGTTTGTTATGATTTCCATTCTTTTGCATTTGATGAGGAGTGTTTTACTTCCAATTACATCATCAATTTTAGAATAAGTGTGATGTGGTGCTGAGAAGAACGTATATACTGTAGTTTTGGGGTGATTTCTGTAGATGTCTATTAGGTCTGCTTGGTCCAGATCCGAGTTCAGGTCCTGGATATCCTTGTCAAGTTTCTATCTCGTTAATCTGTCTAGTATTGACAGTATGCAGCCAACAAACATATGAAAAAAAGCTCATCATCACTGGTCATTAGAGAAATGCAAATCAAAACCATGTTGAGATACCATCTCATGCCAGTTAGAATGGCGATCATTAAAAAATCAGGAGACAACAGATGCTGGAGAGGATATGGAGAAACAGGAACACTTTTACACTGTTGGTGGGGTGTAAATTAGTTCAACCATTGTGGAACACAGTGTTCCAATTCCTCCAGGACCTAGAAATAGAAATTCCATTTGACCCAGCAATCTCATTACTGGGTATATACCCAAAGGATTATAAATTATTCTATTATAAAGACATATGCACACGTATGTTTATTGCAGCACTGTTCACAATAGCAAAAACTTGGAATTAACCCAAATGCTCATCAATAATAGACTGGATAAAGAAAATGTGGCACATATACCCAATGGAATACTATTCAGCCATAAAAAAGGATGGTTTATATCCTTTGCAGGGACATGGATGAAACTAGAACTCATCATTCTCAGCAAACTGACACAAGAACAGAAAACCAACCACCACATGTTCTCATTCATAAGTGGGAGTTGAACAATGAGAAGACATGAACACAGGGAGGGGAACATCACACACTGGGGCCTGGGGGGTGGGGTGCTAGGGGAGGAATAGCAGGGGCTGGGGGGATTGGGGAGGGATAGCATTAGGAGAAATGCCTAATGTAGATGACGGAGCGATGGATGCAGCAAACCACCACCATTGTACAAGTATACCTATGCAACAATCCTGCATGTTCTGCACAGATACCCCAGAACTTAAAGTATAATAATAATAGAAGAAGACCAAAAAGTCTACCATTTGATTCAGCCATTACACTAAAAAATAAAATTCTACCAAAGTAATTCTTGTTCCAATAAAATACACTGTTTCATGCCTCTTTACCTTTACATGTATTTTCACAAAATTTGTTATTTTGTATTATTTGTCTACCTACTACTCAGATTTCAATACGTCACTCAAGCATAACTATCTCTCAGAAGTTATTGACCTCCATAATCCAATTTGCATTTGTTTTCTATATCCCTTTATAGCGACATACACATATCTCTCATAAATGCCCCATCAAAATATGCTTTCTATGTTTCCTCCCCTGGGGGTTTCTTTCTTTTCTTCTTTCCTTCCCTTTCTTTTCTTTTCTTTCCTTCCTTCCTTTCTCTTTCTTTCTTTCTCATTCTTTTTCCCTCCCCTCCCCTCCCCTCTCCTCTCCTCTCCTTTCCTTTCCTTGACAAAATCTTACTCTGTCACCTGGCTAGAGTACAGTGGTGTGATCTTGGCTCACTGCAACCTCTGCCTCTGGGTTCAAGTGATCCTGCCTCAGTCTCCAGAGTAGCTGGAATTATAGGCATGCGCCACTATGCCTGGCTAATTTTTGTATTTTTAGTAGAGACTGGGTTTCACCATGTTGGCCAGGCTGGTCTCGAACTCCTGACCTCAGGGGATCTGCCCACCTCGGCCTCCCAAAGTGCTGGGATTACAGGCATGAGCCACTGCGCCCAGTAGGGGCTTAATTTCTTAAGGTAAAAATATCAATTATTTGAGCTCAAATAGTCTAAATATAACACAGTTCATGATGGAAACTAAGCTTTGGGATAAATAAATACATCAGTGCTGTCTCTGGGCCCTATAACTGCGTTCTCCCAACTCTGCCACATCTCCCAGATTTGCTCCTTGCTGCTGTCACGGCTGGATCTACAAGCACCTGTCAGTCCATGTCTCTGCCATTTCTCAAAATATATTTTTCCCATTGAAATAGAGGCTAGAGTTAAGGAGTGAACATTCTTGTCTCCAGCCAAAGGGCAAAACTCAGGAACAATAGGCCAAAGCCCATGGGAGGCTTTTCTGCTGATTGTGTTTCCAGTAGCTTCCAGATTTTCAGTGAGTCACTTCACCAAATAATCTAAAATAGGAAACCAACTAATTTCCGGAGTCAATTGCATAGTTTATCTATTTGGCAAAAATGCCTTAAGGAACATTTTCCCTTTGGATCATAGTTGCTAATTCAGGGAGGGCAGAATGTGTCAGAAGTAATATGGTCATGGCTCCCTAGGGTGCTAGATAGTAAAATTACCAAGCAGGGCATTCATGCTAATGATAACCAGAAAAAACGCCCATTAATTACGGACCATAGGGTTGTAGCTGATCCAGTCCATACAGAAGAGGCACAATGACCACTGTTCTGGGGAGCCAAGTAGTAAGTCATTTGTTGCTGTCTTGAAAAATTTAAGAGAGCAGCAGGAAGTGTAATATACTGGGAACATGGTTGTTTTGGCAAATCACTTAGACTTTTCCTTAAAGGGCCTGGGCCATGATTAAGACATAGGGCAACTTTGTTCCTCTGTATCCCAAAATTCATATTTTAAAGAATATAAAACTCTTTCATATTGAAGATTTGGTCTTATTCCTATAGATGGCTTGAAGAAATTAAATTATCGAAAATCTTAGGACATATTTATGTCATTTCAAAGATGTTAGCTAGTTATGCCTTTTATCCTATGTTTAATTCAGAAATTGTTGAGATTTTCTTAGAATTGCAGTCTACAAATACATGAGAGTGAAGGTTTGGGAGATGGTAATAGGAAAAGTAGCTGGATGGGGAGACAAAATAACACTCAGTTTGAGGTACTAAGGTCAGGAAAAAAGAACATTAGAGAAATTGCAGAATGGTCAGAAAGGCTGTCCCCAGCACCAGCCTTAAGAAGGAATGAAGGAAGAAATGAAGGAAATATTTAAATAGGGCTTCTTATACATAATTCTGGGCTATGTTTTTTACTTATGCTGTCCATTAATCCTTATAATAGCCCATATTAAGAAGGAGAAAACTAAAATTCAGGAGGATTAATTCATTTGCTCACAGAAAATGCAGAAATAAGATTGTGAATTTCATCTCTAGTGCTTTCTTCATAACGTAAATTTTTACCTAGCTTCCTTGCTCACTCACTGGGATTTTCTTTATCAATGACATGAGAAATATCTACAAATTAGTTGCAATTATTTATTCATTATTAAGTTGTTTATGATCTTGTCAGATAGATTTTGAATATTTGTTCTTGTTAGAAACTCTGATGCTGATGTGTTTAGATAGATGTATACAAATGTTTGATACCTAGTACAGAAACTTTTGTCAAATGAACAGCATAGCCTTTGCCTTCTAAGAGTTTAAATTGTGCTAGATGAGAAAGATCATGGTATAGAATGATCTAAAATGTAAGAAGTCCTAGAATGTAGGTTTCACAAGGGCAAAGATCTTTGCTTTGTTCACTGTTGTATCCCAAACACCAAAAAAGCTGTCTCAGATTTAGTAATGTATACAATAAAGAGTTGTTAAATTGCAAGAGTTCTTGGAAACCTGACTTACAGGGAAATGATTTGAAAGATTAGAGGATATGCCCTAACACAAGAAAAGGCACTGTTGTTATACAACATGGCTCTTTGCATGTTCAATGAACTATGACATTCCATATTATTAAAACATTGGGGTAAAATCTGGGAGCTGAAGGAAACATTTGCAGTGTTGTTAGAGATCAAATTATCAACAGCCTTTTTCCTTTCTTTCCTTCCCTTTCCCTTCCTTTCCTCCCTCCCTCCCTCCCTCCCTCCCTACCTCCTTCTGTCCTCCCTCCCTCCCTTTCTTCATTCCCACTCTCCCACTTGCTTGCTTTTCTTTCCTCCCTTTTAAGAAAATCAGAATTTTACAATGTTTGTAAGGATTATTATACAGTTATGAGTTAAGAAGGTACTTGGTTAAACGTAAATTTAAATGTCTCTGTGATTGACACTTCTTAGTTGAACTGTTTCAACACACACCTTACCATTTAATCTCCTATCTTCTCCCACCTTCTCCCAGCTGTTCTCTGTGTTTGCAATGCCATGTCTTTCATTCTCAGGCCCCTCTATCTCTGTTGCCCAAATCACTCTGGAAAATAATATCCTCCAGTTGCCCTTCCCAAGTCAACAGGAGTGAAGGTAAAAGAGAAAAACAAAATGAAACAAAACAAAACCCTACAGTTTCCAACTTTGAATAAATTTATTTCCCCTAATTTCTTCCGTCAACTTGGTAAAGCCAAGTTACCTTATTCTAGTTTCCATACTGTCATTCAATACACAATAATGCTGCCTTTCTTAAACCAAGTACTATTACTATTAGTTTGTGTTATGATTTTTAATTTTTCCTTATAAATACATTTTTACATATAAATCTGTATGGATAACCTTTAAGAAATAGAATATTGGAATAAATTAGATAAATATATTCAAGGATATTAATATATTTTGCTACTAAATTATAATCCTATTAGTAAATCTTTTGTTACTAGTCATATAAAATCACCACAGCTAATTTGATGAGTGTAAATAATATTTGCATTTATTTTTGACTTGAAGTATATTTCAAACAAAATAAAATAAATTTTTATATGTTTGATGCATTCTATTTCTATTTTATAAACTGTATGCTTATATCTGTTTTCTTCTTCAAAGTTTGGTATTTTCTCTATTGGTCTGTAATAAATTTTTCATTAACATTAACATTTGAAGAATATTTTTGGTAGTTTTCCATTTGTTGCTTGCTTTCTAATATTTCTAACTGTGCCTTTGTTGTAAATAATTATTTTATTTTATACAAATTTTTGCTTACTATTCCTCAATAATATTTCATTATTGTTTAAGTTTAGCTTTTCAAATTTTCTATCCAATAATAAAATGTTTTCTAATCCTTTATAATTTTTTGTATTTTATTAACATATAAAACAAATTTTGAACATATGCATTGAAAATTTAAACTGATTTAAAATGTATTAAAGATGGATTTATTAAGTTACTATTGTATGTCAGAAATAGTTTAGATGGCATTCAGATGTTTTATATTTTAAAAATAATTAAATTTTTGTTTAGGTAAACAATTAAGGTATAAACTTCCTTCTGATAACCACTTTAAATTTAGTCCATATAGTCTAATATCTATTCCTGACATTATTTTCTAGAAATTATTTTATTTTACATTGTATTTTCCCTTTGACCTAATACTTAATGGTATTTTCAAATATTCATATGAGAGAGCTTTCAAAAATATGATTTCCATATGATTTTATTTTTATTGTTACTGATCAGTGGTTTTACTCAAACATAACAGATGGGTTTTCTATATATTTTAAAAATTAAATTAAAAAATTGAAAACAAACTTAAAAAATTAATGTTTTAATTAATGCTTCTTCATATATATAAGAGAAATGTGTAGGATACATTTTAGTGTTTACTGCTTTGATGAACGTTTATGAGCACTTGGATAGTCATGAACATGTCTAAGATGAAAGGGTGATGAATCATTTCTTTTTTTTTTTGAGAGAAGGAAAGAAAAAAGAAAAGGAGTGAAGGAGAGGAAGAAAGAGGAAGAAAAAGAGGGAGAGAGTGAATCATTTCAATGTATAGATGCAAGTCTTTTATTTCATAGCATCTGAGTGATGTGAAATAGTATTTCGTGGTTTTGATTTGCATTTCTCTGATGACTGGTGGTGATGATCATTTTTCATAAGTTTCTTGGCTGCTTGTATGTCTTATTTTGAGAAGTGTCTGTTCATATTCTTTGCACATTTTAAAATAGGGTTTATTGGTTTTTGCTTGATTTGTTTAAGTTTCTTGTAGATTCTGAATATTAGGCATTTGGAGCATAGTTTGTGAATATTTTCTCTCATTCTGTAGGTTGTTTAGTTCAATATATGAAAATTAATAAATCTAATTCATGACATAAATAATTAGAAATAAAATCATCTCAGTAGATGCAGAAAATCTTTCATAACATCTAACATCCCCTCATGATAAAAACCCTCAACAGACTAGCCTTTGAAGGAACATATCTCAAAATAGTAAGAGTCATATATAACAAATCCACAGGCAATATCATATTGAACAAGCAAAAGCTGGAACTATTCTTGAGAACTGAAACAACACAAGGATACCCATTCTTACCACTCCTATTCAAGGCAAAAGAAATAAAAGACATCCAAAAAAATGCCAAACTCTTTGTCTTCATTGTTGATATTATTCCATATCTAGAAAATTTTAAAGACTTTGCCAAAAGGCTCCTAGAACTGATAAATGACTTCAGTTTAATTTTAAGATACAAAATCAATCTTAAAAAATCAGTGGTACTTCTATATATCAATAATGTCCAGGCTGAGAGTCAAATCAAGAACACAATTACATTTCAATAACCACAAAGAAAATGGACTATCTAGAAATACACCTAATAAAAGAGGTGAAGGGCCTCTGCAAGGAGAACTGCAAAACACTGCTCAAAGAAATCAGATCACACAAGTAAATGGAAAAGCATTTCATGCTCATGAACTGGAATAATCAATATTGTTAAAATGGCCATACTGTCTAAAGCAATTTACAGATTCAATGCTATTTCTATCAAACTACCAACGTAATATTATCAGAATTAGCAAAACGATCACAAAATTCACATGAAACAAAAAAAGGGCTCAAATAGCCCAAGTAACCCTAAACAAAAAGAACAAAGCCAGAGAGGCATCATAGCAACCAACTTCAAATCATACTATGATGTTACAGCAACTAAAACAGCAGAGTTCTGGTGAATAAACAGGAATATAGGCCAAGGGAATATAATTTTTAAAAAAAAGCTCAGAAAGAAAGCTGCACACCCACAACCATGTGGTCTTCAACAAGGCTGACAAAAACAAACAATAGAAAAAAGACTTCCTATTCAGTAAATGGTGTGGGGATCACTGGCTAGCCATCCGCAGAGGAGGAAAACTGGATCCCCACCTTTCACCATATACAAAAATTAACTCAAAGTGGATTAAAAATTTAAATGTAAACTCTCAAGCTCTAAAAATCCTAGATGAAAACCTGGGAAACACTATTCTCAGTATCAGCTTTGGCAAAGAATTTTTGGTTAAGTCCCTAAAAGCAATTGTAGCAGAAACCAAAATTCATTAGTGGGAGCTAATTAAAATAAAGAGCTTCTGCACAGCAAAAGAAACTATTGACAGAGTAAAGAGATTCTTATTTCTACTTGTTAGAACCTGAGGGGAGGTTTAGGAGCAGTGATTAGAATACATTTCATATAAGCTAATTTTACTTAATGAGATTCTACCTGACTAAAAAGTATTCTTTTTTTTTTTTTTTGAGACGGAGTTTCGCTCTTGTTACCCAGGCTGGAGTGCAATGGCGTGATCTTGGCTCACCGCAACCTCCGCCTCCTGGGTTCAGGCAATTCTCCTGCCTCAGCCTCCTGAGCAGCTGGGATTACAGGCACGCGCCATCATGCCCAGCTAATTTTTTTTTTTTTTGTATTTTTAGTAGAGACAGGGTTTCACCATATTGACCAGGATGGTCTCGATCTCTTGACCTCGTGATCCACCCGCCTCAGCCTCCCAAAGTGCTGGGATTACAGGCGTGAGCCACTGTGCCCGGCCCAAAAGTATTCTTATCTTCTTTTATACTGTTTTAATTGTCACTAGAAAATCAAAAGTATACTATGATGCTTTTTTTACTACAAAAAAAATCTATTGTAAGTTTCAAATCTCAATTTTCATTGCTTTTCATTTTTTCATGAACCATACACGAAGTTTTTTCTAAAAGCAGTATATATATCAGAATTCAATGACTCTACAGCAGACCATGTTTATTTAAGACGTGGTAGACTTCATATGTGTCTACAGATGAAGGTGATGATGGGTAAAGAAAGAAGGAAGGTGATAAGGATAATTCTGGTCACTTCAGAAAATATTTATTCTGCATACAAATACAGATAATTAGTCAAAATCCGTTTGCTCATTTTTCTTGATGTCTATATTATTGTTGTTCAAAGTGAGGAATAGGTGACATTAACCTAATTCAATCCATCTGTATTGAACCCAACCTTCTGTTCAGGTATATAATATATTCTTTTGTAAAATGTGTTTGTGGTTATTTTAATTATGGTTACAAATATAACTGGGCATTACTAGAGAGGTAAACTTTAAGTTATCAGCCTGAGAATGCAAATAATTAACTTATAATTATTTTTACCAACAAATGAAAGAGCTGTGATGTGTTCCAGAAACACTTAAAGATCCTAGAATAGGACAAAAATGGTGACTGTTAAGTGGATCACAATGCTCCAAAGGCCTCTCTTTAGTGATTAAACTAGACACATTTGGGGAATTCTGATTCCTTTTCATATAAATTTTATAATCATCTTGTCAACCTTTAGAAGAAAAGCCTGCTGGGATTTGTTAAGAATTATGTTGACTACATAGACCAATTTGATCAGAATTGCTCTATATTTTATTAAGTCTTTACACTCATAAACATGGGTATTCTTCATTTACTCATATGTTTTATAATTTATCTCAACAATGCTTGAAAGTTTTCTGTGTATGTGTCTTGCACTTTTTTGGCTAACACTAAGCTTTTTTAAAATTATATTGTGAATTGAATTGTTTTCTTAATATCATTTTTTAGAGTATTTGTTGCTTGTGGTAGTACGAGGCCAAATAAGGAGCCCCCAAAGATGTCTATGTCTTAATCACTGGAAGCTGAGAATATGTTAGATTATACAGACAAGAGGAATTGAGGGTGCAGAAGGAAGTCAACTGACCATAGAGATATTATCCTGTATTATTCTGGTGGGCCCAAAGTAATCATAAGCATTCTTAAAATTGGGAGAGAGAATCAGAAAGTTAGAGAAGGAGATATAACTTTGTTGACTTTGAAGATGGAAGGGGACCATGAAACAATGAACATGAGAGGTAGCTAGGAACTGGAAGAGGTGAGTAAAAGGCAAGATTCTTCTTTGTCAGGTCCAGAAAGGAATACAGGACTGCATGACCCAATATCTTATATTCATATATTTAAATATGTTTTACTTCTTTCCCTCTTTGCAGATACTGACAGAAAACCTCACCACGGTCACTGAATTCCTGTTGCTGGGTTTTTCCAGCCTTGGTGAAATTCAGCTGGCCCTCTTTGTGGTTTTTCTTTTTCTGTATCTGGTCATTCTTAGTGGCAATATCACCATTATCAGTGTCATCCACCTGGATAAAAGCCTACACACACCAATGTACTTCTTCCTCGGCATTCTCTCAACGTCTGAGACCTTCTACACCTTTGTCATTCTACCCAAGATGCTCATCAATCTACTTTCTGTGGCCAGGACAATCTCCTTTACCTGTTGTGCCCTTCAAATGTTCTTCTTCCTTGGTTTTGCCATTACTAACTGCCTGCTATTGGGTGTGATGGGTTATGATCGCTATGCTGCCATTTGTCACCCTCTGCATTACCCCATTCTTATGGGCTGGCAGGTGTGTGGAAAACTGGCAGCTGCCTGTGCAACTGGAGGCTTCTTGGCCTCCCTTACAGTGGTAAATTTAGTTTTCAGCCTCCCTTTCTGTAGTGCCAACAAGGTCAATCATTACTTCTGTGACATCTCACCAGTCATTCGTCTGGCTTGTACCAACACAGATGTTAATGAATTTGTGATATTCATTTGTGGGGTTCTTGTACTTGTGGTTCCCTTTCTGTTTATCTGTGTTTCTTATATCTGCATTCTGAGGACTATCCTGAAGATTCCCTCAGCTGAGGGCAAACGGAAAGCGTTTTCCACCTGCGCTGCTCACCTCACTGTTGTCATTGTTCATTATGGCTGTGCTTCTTTCATCTACCTGAGGCCTACAGCAAGCTATGTGTCCAACAAAGACAGGCTGGTGACGGTGACATACACTATTGTCACTCCATTACTAAACCCCATGGTATATAGCCTGAGAAACAAGGATGTCCAACTTGCTATCAGAATAGTGCTAGGCAAGAAAGGTTCTCTAAAACTATAAAATTGAAATATTATTATGTTTTAGATTTCTCAATAAATAATGCCTTTTTATAACATGCATATTTTAATGGTAGCAAATTCACTGAAATAATAGGGGTTTTTAAGATGCATGTCATAAAATATGTGATTCTCCTTATAGTCTCTTTAAATCCAATTCACAGGCTAATCTTTTTCACACATGGAATCTCAAAAAGCTCTTCAAATTTAAAAGCCCAGTCCACTGTGATAACTGAAAATTTAAAATTATTTTAAAGCTAAAATTTCTGCCTTTTCTGGGTGTTGATTTTTGAATTGGGAAGCCTGCATTAGGACCAATGAAGGTTGACTTAATGTATTAGCTCTCTCAGCAAACACTTTTCTCTCTACTTATTTCAATGACTGACCCCTCAAGCATTACACTGGGGAGAGAGGACAGGTGGTGGGAACTTCTTACTTGATTGCCGCTGTCCTGCTCTGGCAATAGTGCTTTCAGATGTTGCACACTGAGTCTGTCTCATGCAAGGAGCCTTCATAGCTGCTGAAATAATTTCATACTGGGGACTTCTACCACATTTCTTGTGATATGGTTGAATCTGCCTCTAGCTGACAGCTTGTGAATTTTTCTCTTAATTCTGAGATTTCAACACTTACGTGGGTCACCTGTTTTCTAAAGGTCGTTTTGGACAAAAAGTTATTTTCAAGTGATACCACAATGACTATATCTCCTACATGGTCAATATATGATCCAAAAGAAAATTTTGACAATCCTTGCTACCCCCAGTCAGTTGAAGTGCAGACACCTTTCTCTGTGTACTGGTATTTCAGGCCATTAACTGCAGATTTCTACATTCAGATTTCTCAGGTGAGCTCAGATATCAATCCACCGTGTTCCTTTATCTCCAGCAGATGTGTATCAATATCTTGAAGCAGTTTTCCACTCTTGAGGAGAGATAAAATGTTAAGAAATCCAAGAGCTTCCTTCAAAGATTATATTTCCTCCCCTTTTTTCTCAAAACTTTTTTTTTGAGTAGTTTGCAGATTTTATTTTGTGCCTCAGCTGAAACTAAGAAAAACTGCCTTTTATGACATTGCTGCCTGCTTTTCCTATAGAATAAGATGTTATGATGGTGTTTATTGATAAATATTGAGTTCATAAAGTTACTGTCTGTATACAGAGTCAAATATTTGGCCTGACCAGTGGTACAGCTGTAAATAATCACCTTAATCACTCTAGATCCCATTTCGCAGCACGTGGTTTTTTGAGACTCTGTTGAAAGCTGTGTATCTAATACATGAAACTCTCCTCATACACAAATACATGAATACATTAAATATAATCCATTTAAATTTGCTTTCATCATTTTATCTTTTCTTTTTACTTTTAACAATTTGTTGTAACTTTTTTTTTAACCTGATTGAAAGATTATTTATATCCCCCTGTCACCGATTTTACATGTTTTATAATTTTACTATAATGGCAAGATAAAGTAATAGACATCCCACTGTTATCTTCTAGATCTCTTTAATGGATTTAATTTCCTTTTTAATATCAAATTTCAGAAATTTTATAACAAAGTAAGCAGTGAAACTATTCTGGTCAAGATAGCATAATTAACTAAAGTAGTGCTATTTTATATAATATTCACTAAAAATTTAGAAGCTACTATGTGATCTAGAATTTGAGGCTCTTAAATATAGATTATGTATACCTTAGAAAAACTAAATTCTATGCTGTGAAAAATAATGACAACTAAGAAGGAAGTTTCAGAAATAAACTACACTTAACATCTTGGTCAACTTTCATGAAAAGTAGCTGATTTTTGTGTTTAACACTAATGTATAGAATCTTTTCTACAGCATGCTGACATAAGTGCTATTAAAAACTTTTTTTCTATCTTTCTTTACAGATCTAGTTTTCTATTATCCTAGCATATAGATCTCTTGAATTCCTCTTTTATTAGGAGAAACATGAAAGACTTAAAATTATGTTTAAAAGGGATTATAATAATAAATAGTAGAATAATACTTCTACAGAAAAAATAATTTGCAAAGACAAAATGGCCTTGTTTGGCCATCATTAAATGAAAAGGCAGTAGAAGATAAACCTAAATTTACCATACTGTGCATCATATTCCCTTACTTAGGGCTTATAAGGTGTGATCCTTATGGAGAATGGTCCTGTGCTGGCCTAAGAACCAAAGAATTTCTTATTTGAAAAGATTATCATCTTCTTTGTCCAATGTCCACCATCAAAGATTTTTTTATTTTCACTTATTTCATGAAGCATTGCCTGATTTCCATTCTTCAAAACACCATAGCAATGTTAAGCTTTACTTATACTTCTTACTGAGCTCTAATATATTGAGCTGATTATGTATGTATATTATTCTCTCTGCTGGACAATCAGCAATGTGAAAGGAGGTAATTTATTATACCTGTATATTAACTCTTCCTAAATGTCTTCTATATCCCTGACATTCATGATACAACTAATACATGTCTCTTAACTTTAATTGAATAAATGAATGCTTGGCCTAGTTAAGTAAAACATCTGAAACTACACATGAAAGTGTAGCAACATTTATGTCCCCAAAACTGTAATAAAAAATAGTAAGGATAATTTATTTTGCTCATTAATCTCTACATGGGAGAGGGCTTATAAGATTGGCTTGTCTCAATTCCATACAATGTCAACTGACTAGAACTGAAGGACCCACTTCCATTTGGCTCATTTACATGGCTGGCAAAATGGTGTTGGTTTGTGGTGGAGCTGAGTCAAAGCTATAGGTTGTAAGAGTCAGTTTCTCTCCATGTGGCTCTTTCCATGGGGTTCCATAAACTTTCTCATCACATCATGACTGGTTTCAAAGACTAAATGTTCCAAGATAGAGAAAGAGGAAGCTGCTAGTCTTTTAAGGCATAACACCAGCTGGTTGTCTGCTTCTGACATGCAAAAAGACAATGATGTGATGGGCATAGAATAATAGCAATGGCTATTTCCCTTGGAAAAAGGAGGAAATCCTATTAGACACACACACAATCACTGGTCCATAGAATTCTCAAATTCATCTGGACACATGTTGCCAGTCCTGTTTCCTGGGAATGAATTCCATGACTTTTGTATATAACTTGTGATGTCATTTCCCTACTTTCCGATCATTCTTTTTTATCCATGAGACATAGAGAGCTACAATTTGCAGACATGTCATTTCTCAGTCTGATACCTCCATGTAAGAAGTTGAGGGTTCAAAGGTCTATTCATTTGTCTTGGCTCTGTAGTCTTTAGCGCGTGTTGACAGAATGCTTTTTTAAAACTGTGTGGGTTTCCTATGTTTCCATTTATAAATTAATTCCATTAGATAAAACTCACGTCCATATTCATTTCTTTATTATGGGTCACTTGTGAGGTAATAGTATTAATAATTGGTACATGGCAATTCCCCTAAGATTCTTAAAAAGTAAAGAACTGGAAAAAACCACCTTAAACACAGGGAGGGGAACATCACACACTGGAGTAGGTAGCAGGGAGGGGTGCTAGGGAAGGGATAGTAGGGGGAGGGAATGATGGGGAGGGAAAACACAGGGAGAAATGCCTGATGTAGGTGACGGAGGGAGAGAAACAGCAAACCACCATGGCATGTGTGTACCTATGCAACAACCCTGCGGGATGTGCACATGTACCCCAGAGCTTAAAGTACCATAATAAAAAGAAATTATCTAAAAATAAAAAAAAGAAGGCTTATTGTTAAACTTTAAGGATTCATACCCTTAGGATATTTATAACTCTTGTTAGATACAGCCCAAAATATTTCTGAGTTCTAACAAAAGGTATTACAGTTACATTCTTAAGATGTGTACCCTGAGACATTAGTTTCCTGGTAGCACCTTGGATTTGATTTCTTCCTTGAAGCCATTTTGTACCTTGTCTTTGTTTAGAGAGACTGTGCATGTAAAACATCTTTATTTGCAGACTCAACAAGATTTGTATCTTTGTTTTCTCTAAATTCTCGGAAACTTAAGAAACTTAAAAAAATTATGTGCTTTTTAGTTGATCAATAGTAATTGTGCATATTCATTAGGTATATAGTAATATTTTGTATAGGGATTAGACAAAGGTAACTAGAATATCATAATCTCAATCATTTATCATTTTTTTCATGTAGGGAATGTTCAACACCCTTCTTCTGGCAATTTGAATCTATATATTATTGTTAACTATAGTCATCCTACAGTGATATAGAACACTGTAACTTATTCCTTTATCTAGCTGTAATTTTGTATCCTTTAGCAAATCTCTACCTAAACTTCCCTTTGCTCTGCTCTTCCATTCCTCTAGTATCCTGTGTTCTACTCTCTTTTTGTATTTTATCGTTGGTTGGAATTTTCTATAATCTTCCTAGAAATTTCTCCAGGAAGATAATGAGATTACTAAATAGTCTATTTTCCAGGCTGTAGCATGTGGCCATGCTGCCAAACATCCAAGCAATGGATAATAAGTATCCATCTTTTACCTAACTCTAATAACAGTTTCCTCTCTGTCCTTCAAATACTTTTCTCTCTGTGCTTCAATGCCTTACCAAGAGTTGCCTCATGATCCTTTTACTTTTTAGTAAGAGACTCCTTAAGCCCTTATGGATTATTTATTCCACCAATTAAAAAATTAATGCCAAGTGTTTTAAATGTTGATTATAACAACACCCTGTCATTAGATACCAAATTCTGTTCTCATTATTTACTGCTGCAAAATGAACAACCTACAACTCTAGTTGCTTAAATGAGCCATAATTCTTTTGCACACAAGTCTGCAATTTTGGCAGGACTCAATGGGGACAGCTGGAATCTTCTCTATGTGCCATTAGGTTAGATGATTCAACTGGGGCTGAAGGATTTACTTTCAAGATTGCTCAGTCATATGCCTGGTATGTTCATGTTAGCTATTGACTGTTTGTTCAGCTGGGACTATTGGCCAGGAGCCTTGGTTTCTTACCATATAGATTCTCCAAGGGCTGCTTGGGCTTCCTCAAAACATGGTTGCTAGGGTACAAAAGTGGATGATTTAAGTAGCAGCTATTAGACTTTAGAGGCCAGGGTTAATAAACAGATACAGTCTTACATTTGTTATAATGTATTGGTCAAAGTAGTCACTCATACTATCTGGATTCAGGGGAAGGAAGAAGCCACCAAAAGTTTCTGTCTGGGTTAATCAGTTGGGCTTTTTCTTTACTTCCTTGTCTGGCAGCATTAAAAAAAAATTAGCACAGCTGGCTCGCGCGGCCGCTTCAGCCAGCACCGCAGCGGGACCCGGCACAGAACTCAATGGTCTGGGTGCCCTGTTAAACCAGCAATCTGAGATTTGGAAGGGCAGATTGGCATGTCCATCTGATTGAACGGGACTTGGACAATGAGCCAGATCAGGAGTTTCCTGGGAAGCGTGATCTGAGCTGGTGCAGTGGGCAGCAGCACAGGAGATCGCATGGATCCCAGTGCCCTATCGGCAGGCTACTGGGGCACCAGTGAGATAGTCAACCTTTCAGCTTGTGGAGAGGAAGAGAGAGAGAGAGAGGACGGACTCTGAGGCAGGGAGCTGGGTGATCGGGCTTGGCGGGTCCCACCCTCACGGGGACAAGCAGGGCAGCGACTGGAGGCGCTTGGGGCTGAGAGTTTTGCTGCCGGCATCTAGGATGGTGCAGCCTGGTGAGGGAGGGGCGTCCACCATTACTGATGCAATCCGCCCCTACTGAAGTACCGCCCAGGGCTGACGCAGCCTGCTGTTGCCGAGGCAACCTGCCATAACAGAGAGACTCCGCCAGGAGTGGGGAGCGCTCCACAGCAGAAGGGAGCCCAGCAGCAACAGGGCAGACCCATGCTAGCAGGTCAGAGCCCCGGCAGGCAAATAGTGAATAGACTGCCTCCTAGTGGGGCAGGACAGTGCAACAGATACTCATAAAGAAAGCCCCAACTCCCTGAGACAGAGCATCTAAGCGGGGGGGAAGGGTGGTGTTTTATGAGTTCTATTGCAGCAGACATAAACAACCTCCCAACAACCCTGAATGAACAACGGAGCTCACAGCTCAGCACTGGAGCTCCTATAAAGCATAGACAGTCTCCTTAAGCAGCTCCCTGACCCCTGTATATCCAAAGAGTCACCCCAAAAAAAGGACTAATCAGACTGACATTTGGCGGGCATCATTCTGGAACAAAGACAGCAGAAGAAGAAACTGGTATCATCCCTCACTGTTCCACAGCTGCTACAGGTATACCACAGACAAGCAGGGCCTGGAGTGGACCTCAGCACTCATACAGCAGAGGGGCTAGACCATTAGAAGGAAAACTAAGTAACAGAAATACTTCATCATCAACAATCTCAGCATCCACACAGAGACCCAATTGAAAAATCAGCAACTACTAAGACGACAGGCAGATAAATCCATAAAGATGGGAAGAAACCAGCGCAAAAAGGAGGAAAACACCCGAAACCAAAACACCTCACCTCCTACAAAGGACCAAAACTCCTCACCAGCAAGGGAACAAAGCTTGACGGAGAATGAGTGATGAAATGACGGAATCAGACTTCAGAAAGTGGATAATGAGAAACTTCATTGAGCTAAAGGAACATGTTCTAAATCAGTGCAAAGAAACTAAGAACCTTGAAAAAAGATTTGAAAAATGATTCGAGGAATTGATAACAAGAATGGACAACTTAGAGAGGAATATGAATGAATTGAAGGAGCTGAAAAACACAACACAAGAACTTCGTGAAGCATGCACAAGTTTCAACAGCCGAATTGACCAAGCAGAAGAGAGAATATCAGAAGTTGAAGTTCAACTCAATGAAATAAAATGAGAAGCCAAGACTAAAGAAAAAAGCAGAAAAAGGAATGAACAAAATCTCCAAGAAATGTGGGACTATGTGAAGAGACCCAACCTACGTTTGACAGGTGTACCAGAATGTGATGAAGAGAATGAATCCAGGCTGGCAAACACTCTTCAGGATATTATCCAGGAAAATTTCCCCAACCTAGCAAGACAGGTCAATACTCAACTCCAGGAAATACAGAGAACACCACAAAGATACTCCGCAAGAAGAGCAACCCCAAGGCACATAATCGTCAGACTCACCAGGGTTGAAATGAAGGAGAAAATACTAAGGGCAGCCAGAGAGAAAGGTCGGGTCACCCACAAAGGGAAGCCCATCAGACTCACAGCAGATCTCTCGGCAGAGACTCTACAAGCCAGAAAGAGAGTGGGGGCCAATATTCAACATCCTTAAAGAAAAGAACTTTCAACCCAGAATTTCATATCCAGCCAAACTGAGCTTCATAAGTGAAGGAAAAATAAAATCCTTCATGAACAAGCAAGTACTCAGAGATTTTGTCACCACTAGGCCTGCTTTACAAGAGCTCCTGAAAGAGGCCCTGCACATAGAAAGAAACAACCAGTACCAGCCATCCTAAACACATACCAAATGCTAAAGACCATCAACAAAATGAAGAATCTACATGAACCAATGGGAAAAACAGCCAGCTAGCATCAAAATGGCAGTATCAAATTCACACATAACAATATTAACCCTAAATGTAAATGGGCTAAATTCACCAATCAAAAGACACAGACTGGCAAATTGGATAAAAAACCAAAACCCATCGGTGTGCTGTATCCAGGAAACCCACCTCGCACACAAAGATACACAAAGGCTCAAAATAAAGGGATGGAGGAAGATTTACCAAGCAAATGGAGAGCAAAAAAAAAGCAGGAGTTGCAATTCTCATCTCTGATAAAATAGACTTTAAAGCAACAAAGATCAAAAGGGACAAAGAAGGTCATTACATAATGGTAAAAGGATCGATACAACAAGAAGAGCTATCAATTCTAAATATACATGGACCCAATGTATGAGCACCCAGATATATAAGGCAAGTTCTTAATGACTTACAAAGAGACTTAGACTCCCACACAATAACAGTGGGAGACTTTAACACTCCACTGTCAATAGCAGACAGATCAACCAGACAGAAAATTAACAAGGATATCCAGGACTTGAACTCAGACCTGGAACAAGCAAACCTGATAGACATTTACAGAACTGCCACCCCAAATCCACAGAATATACATTCTTCTCAGCACCACATCACACCTACTCCAAAATTGACCACATAATTGGAAGTAAAGCACTCCTCAGCAAATGCAAAACAACTGAAATCATAACAAACAGTCTCTCAGACCATAGTGCAATCAAGTTGTAACTCAGAATTCAGAAAATAATTCAGAACCTCACAGCTTCATGGAAACTGAACAACTGGCTCTTGAATGTTGATTGGATAAACAATGAAATGAAGGCAGAAATTAAGAAGTTCTTTGAAACCGATGAGAACAAAGACACCACATACCAGAATCTCTGGGACACATTTAAAGAAGTCTCCAGAGGAAAATATATAGCAATAAGTGCCCACATGAGAAGAGTGGAGAGATCCAAAACTGACACCCTATCATCAAAATTGAAAGAGCTAGAGGAGCAAGATCAAAAAAGCTCAAAACCTAGCCGAAGACAAGAAATAACTAAGATCAGAGCAGAATTGAAGGAGATAGAGACAAGAAAAACCCTTCAAAAAAATCAATAAATCTAAGAGCTGGTTTTTCGAAAAGATCAACAAAATAGACCACTAGCCAGACTGATAAAAAAGAAAAGAGAGAACGACCAAATAGATGCAATAAAAAACGATAAAGGGGAAATCACCAGATTCCACAGAAATTCAAACCATCATCAGAGAATACTACAAACAACTCTATGCACATAAACTATTAAACCAGGAAGAAATGGATAAATTCCTGGACGCCTGTGTCCTCCCAAGCCTAAACCAGGAGGAAGCCGAAACTATGAATAGACCAATAACAAGGTCTGAAGTTGAGGCAGCAATTAAGAGCCTACCACACAAAAAAAGCCCAGGTCCAGATGGGTTCACAGCTGAAATCTACCAGACACACAAAGAGGATCTGGTACCATTCCTTCTGAAACTATTCCAAATAATCCAAAAAGAGGGAACCCTTCCCAAATCATTTTATGAGACCAACATCATCCTGATACCAAAACCTGACAGAGACTCAACAAGAAAAGAAAACTTCAGGCCAATATCCATGATGAACATAGATGCAAAAATCTTCAATAAAATACTGGCAAACCGATTGCAACAGCACATTTAAAAACTTATCCATCATGATCAAGTAGGATTCACCCCGGGGATGCAAGGCTGGTTCAACATACGCAAGTCTATAAATGTAATTCACCACATAAACAGAAGCAAAAACAAAAACCACATGATTATCTCAATTGACGCAGAGAAAGCATTTGACAAAATTCAACAGCCCCTTATGCTAAAAACCCTCAATAAACTTGGTATTGATGGAACATATCTCAAAGTAATAAAAGCTATTTATGACAAACCAACAGCCAATATCATACTTAATGGGCAAAAACTGGAAGCATCCCCTTTGAAATCCGGCACTAGACAAGGATGCCCTCTCTCACCACTCCTATTCAACATAGTACTGGAAGTTCTAGCCAGAGCAATCAGGCAAGAAAAAGAAATAAAGGGTATTCAAATAGGAAAGGTGGAAACCAAATTGTCTCTATTTGCAGACGACATGATAGTATACCTAGAAGACCCCATCACCTCAGCCCAAAAGCTCCTGCAACTGATAAGCAACTTCAGCAAAGTCTCAGGATATAAAATCAATGTGCAAAAATCACAAGCATTCCTATACACCAATAACAGACTTAAAGAGAACCAAATCAAGAACGAACTGCCATTCACAATTGCTACAAAGAAAATAAAATACCTAGAAATACAATTCACAAGGAATGCAAGGGACCTCTTTAAGGAAAACTACAAACCACTGCTCAACGAAATAAGAGATGACACAAACAGATGGGGAAACATTCCATGTTCGTGGTTAGGAAGAATCAATATCGTGAAAATGGCTATGCTGCCCAAAGTAATTTACACAATCAATGCTATCCCCATCAAACTACCATTGAATTTCTTCACAGAACTGGAAAAAACCACCATGAACTTCATATGGAACCAAAAGAGAGCCCGCATAGCCAAGTCAATTCTAAGCAAAAAGAACACAGTGGGAGGCATCATACTACCAGACTTCAAACTATACTACAAGGCTACAGTAATCAAAACAGCATGGTACTGGTACCAAAACAGAGATATAGACCAATGGAACAGAACAGAAGCATCGGAGGCAACACAACATATCTACAACCATATTATCTTTGATAAACCAGACAAAAACAAGCAATGGGGAAAGGATTCCCTATTTAATAAATGGTGTTGGGAAAACTGGCTAGCCATGTGCAGAAAGCAGAAACTGGACCCCTTCCTGACACCTTACACTAAAATTAACTCCAGATGGATTAAAGACTTAAACATAAGACCTGACACCATAAAAACCCTAGAAGAAAATCTAGGCAAAACCATTCAGGACATAGGAGTAGGCAAGGACTTCATGAATAAAACACCAAAAGCATTGGCAACAAAAGCCAAAATAGACAAATGGGACCTAATCAAACTCCACAGCTTCTGCATGGCAAAAGAAACAGTCACTAGAGTGAATCGGCAACCATCAGAATGGGAAAAAATCTTTGCAGTTTACCCATCTGACAAAGGGCTGATATCCAGAATTTACAAAGAACTCAAACAGATTTACAGGAAAAAAACAAACAAGCCCATTAAAAAATGGGCAAAGGATATGAACAGACACTTTACAAAAGAAGACATACACGAGGCCAACAAACATATGAAAAAATGCTCATCATCACTGTTCATTAGAGAGATGCAAATCAAAACCACATTGAGATACCATCTCACGCCAGTTAGAATGGCGATCATTAAAAAATCTGGAGACAGCAGATGCTGGAGAGGATGTGGAGAAATAGGAACACTCTTACACTGTTGGTGGGAGTGTAAATTAGTTCAACCATTGTGGAAGACAGTGTGGTGATTCCTCAGGGACCTAGAAATAGAAATTCCATTTGACCCAGCAATCCCATTACTGGGTATATATCCAAAGGACTATAAATCGTTCTACTATAAGGACACATGCACACGAATGTTCATTGCAGCACTGTTTACAATAGCAAAGAACTGGAACCAACCCAAATGCCCAACGATGATAGACTGGACTGGGAAAATCTGGCACATATACACTATGGAATATTATGCAGCAATCAAAAATGATGAGTTTGTGTCCTTTGTAAGGACATAGATGAATCTGGAGAACATCATTCTCAGCAAACTGACACAAGAACAGAAAAAGAAATACTGCATATACTCACTCATAGGCGGGTGAGAAAAATGAGAACACATGGACACAGAGAGGTGGTCTACTACACACTGGGGTCTATTGGGGGGAATGGGGGAGGGACAGCGGGGGGCGCTGGGGAGGGATAGCCTGCGGATGAATGCCAAGTGTGGGTGAAGGGGAGGAAGGCAGCAAAACACACTGCCATGTGTGTACCTATGCAACTATCTTGCACGTTCTGCACATGTACCCCAAAACCTATAATGCAATAAAAATTTAAAAAAAAATTAATTTTAAGTTCTTGGATGCATGTGCAGGATGTGCAGTTTTGTTACATAAGTATAAACATGTGCTGTGATGGTTTGCTGCACCTATCAGCTCATCACCTAGGTATTAAGCCCAGCTGAATTGACTATTTATCCTGATACTCTCCCTTTCTCTGCCTCCCACCATAGGCCCCAGTATGTGTTGTCCCCTCCCTGTGTCCATGTATTCTCACTGTTCAGCTCCAACTTATAAGTGAGAATGTAACAGAATTCTGAATTCCAGGGAGCGGGGGAGTCTCAGCTCCCCAGAGAGGATGTTCTTCCAGGCTCTTGGTCTCTCATTCACCCAAGAATGGGAGAGGGGACCACGCTGAGCACAGTGAGTGATTAAGTAAATTATCAGACCCCAAAGAGTTTTGCAGAAAGTGATTTATTTAGAGAGAGAAAGAGAAAAAGGAGAGAAAAAAAGATGTGAGAGAGAAGCTTCCACAAGATTGTGGAAGGGGATCCAGATCTGGAGTCCGCCTGGATGTGGGGTACAGGGACTTTCAAACTGGGAGGAATTCCCACCTCAACCAAGACCCCTGGCTTATAAAAGGAATTCCTTTAAACTTCCGCTGGAGTGATTGATCTTTGATACTTCTTGTGTGTGCCAAAGTTTAAACAAAGACCCTTAAGATCCCAACGGGGACGGGGAGATATGGCGCTGGGAAATCCTTGCCTTAGAAACTACGCCCCCTTGTGGACCCCGGAATAGAATACATTCCCTCAAGAACATGCAGGACATGACTTAAACAAAGGGCAGTTCATATGAGCACCTCAGAGAGACATCCATGTGTGTCTAGCATTTGCCCCATTTCCAGCACAAGCAGATGCACTCACTGTCAGAAAGAACTGATATGTGAGCTGAAATGAGGAGATAGCTGATGGCCTTTGTGCAAAACTATATGAAGGCACTGTCACATTTTTCTTCATATCCCAAACTGTATTCATATACTGAGGAAATATTTACCAAATTAACATTATATTCCAGAAGCAAACCTGTTTCTAATGTATCTGAAAGATGCTGGCATTTTAATATTCTGTCCTCTATTCTTCATATCTTCCTTTATTCTAGCTTTCAGAAATAGGAATGTGTAGCGGCTTAAAAAAGAATACTTTTCTTCAATTGCAGAACGAAACTCTAGAGGGACTATGTAGGGAAATTCAAAGAAGATGGTTTCATTGATGTATATTTTAACAAATGATGCCTGGAGAACCTGCACATCTCTGACTCTTTAGAGAATTTCTAAGTCAGCTAATCCCCATGAATAATAAGGCTCTTTCTTTGGCCAGTGAATTCTCATAGTGCATTATCATTGTTCCACTTGCTAATTAGAAAAATTATGGACAAGTATTGGGCACAATGTGGTAATTAGCTCCCTGTGGAGGTGGAGAGCTCAATTACCAACCAAGGCATTGAGTCCATGGCTAATGTAAAAAGGAAAAACCATTGATGATACCCATTGAGGCACTACCTAAAGTACCCATGCAGAAATGGCACACAGGTAACATATTTTTGTGGAGTGATGCTATTGTCTTATTTTGGTCTTGGGAGTTCCTGAAAGATGAAGAAGAACCCTGAGGCATCATGACAGGGAAGACGATTTTGGCAAATTTCACCTACAGACCTTCACAGAAGTTTCTAGGAGGTGCCTGAGAATGAATAAAACAGGTACTAGAACTTGATGTGAACAAATGTTAAATTTTAATGTTTATTTAGAGACTTTGTTTTTTTTTATTAAGAATACCAATGACAGTCACTTATTTATATGTCAAATTTAAAAATTGTTGAGTTTTTCCCATGAGCTAGTGATCTGTTTACTTCTAGTTATTAGTAATGAAAAATAGAAATTGCCATCAAATGACAGAAAGAAAAGCCGAATAATGGGAAAAAAAAGGATAAAGATTGAGACCAAGACAAAGGCAGAGACCCAGTATAAGTCTTGATTATTTCATAGAGTGGGGACGATATTAGTCTTAGAAAGGAAGAATTAAAAAATTACAGTAAACATACAACGTATGAGGAACACAGAAGTGTTTCTCACTTAAGAGGCACATGGTAGTGCCTCTTAGGGAAACCAGGTTACTACAAAATAAACTAATTGCGATTATTATTAATTCATTAATACACATTTACTCATCAATTATATCTCAATTATTTAAATATTGGATAAAGTTGAGGATACAAAGGGAATAAATGAGCTGTTTATCCTTGAGACTCTTAAATCTATTGAAGACACCAATAAGAAACAAAATTAGATATAATACGTTGAGTATTTTGATAAAGACCAAACTAGACAAGCTTTAAATTACTGAGAAGGAAACAGCATACTCTCCCTAGACATACTGAAGAAAGTTCAGTAATTGATGACTTTAAAAATGTGAGGAATGAGTGGGCCATACCTGAAGGAGAAATAATATTGGAGGCTGAGATCTCTCTGTCTCTCTGTCTCTCTCTCTCTCCCTCTCTCCCTCCCTCTCAGTGGAATATTAAGACACAAAGGAAAGGCATATAAAGGGAACTAAGTATTTCAGTACAATTCCTGTGTGATGAAAACTTAGAGGATAAGATTATAAATATACATGGACAGAGAATCAGCTGTCCTATGATTCAGCTTAAGGAATTCTGCCCTTACCTTATAGGTGTTAAAGAGTTACTGAGCAACATAATGTGAAAAAATCAATTCACTATTTCTACTTGTTAAGAAGGTGATCTAATTATTCTATTTTTCTTCTTTTTTCCCCTCTTTCTCATTTTTCTAAGCTTTTCTTTCAACATGTAATACCTTCCCTTCCAAACTCAGGTCACTATCTCCTATTTACCAGTTATTTTAAGCAGTATCCTAGACTGAGTTAAGTGAAGTCAAAGATTTCCATAGTAAGTTTTATTTTTAACTATTAGTTTCCACATAGGTTTTAAGGATGAGTTTGAAAGAACAGAAGGTTGATGGGGTAGGAGTTATAGAGTAGATATTGAGTAATGCAACCTTTCTTTTCTTTCAGTTACACCAACTTTCCCTGCACACTTTGTGACTATTAATACTGGGGATGAGCCTGTAAATGATAAGACACTCCAAGAAAGGATATATGGAAAGTGGAAAGGCATAGATGATGTCTCAGGAAAAACGTTAGGGAGGACTCTGTGCTGGTCACATGAATGGTGTGTATTCTTTATTTATAAAGTTTAGAGATAAGGCAATTCAAAAATATATAGAGATGGAAAATAAAACTCTTGGTTCTAGTCCCATTTCAAAATTTTATTCAACATTTGCCTAAGCGAAACAGCAAATATTGACAGCATTTTAGTTATCTATAAAGGACTTCAAGCCCCCAAATCAGGTATTTCTCAAATTAAAATAAAAAGTTTAGCTAGTGAGATAATGGAGGAGACTATTTGATAATCAAAAATAATAAATAAGATACCAAACATTTTTATGGGATCTTTTGTTCTACAGTCAGAGAATAATGTCAGAGAGATTTTTCATCCCAAAATGTTGAAGCAGAGTATAAATATTACAGGCTAGCTTAATATTAAGGTTAACAAGTTTGGAAAATCCCTGGAATTAAATGTCATCTACTTGAGAGTTTTGAAATTATTTAGAGGATAAAGTGATATTACTGGTCATTAATTTTTTTTTCAACAAGTTTTCAAGCACTTAGTGTATGTTGGGCATCATTGTATGTGTTAGAGATGCAGTTTCTGTTATCTGGTAAGTTACACTTTGTAGAGTCAAAGACAATCTTGTAATAGTAGTGGCAAAGCAAGTAAGATTCTAGTGATTACTAAGGAAATCCACAAAATATGATGCAGCATGATTAGGAAGCAGTAGGAAGGATGCTATGAATAAAGTCATTTTAAATGAAAATTAAAAAGAAGGAAACACATATGAGGCAAAGACTATTTTAGATACAGAAAGTAGTATGAAAAATGACTTGGTTGTGTAAAAGTTCTCACTGCTGAAGTACATATGAAGGAATATATAATGGCAGTTATAAGTGAAAAGGTAGAAGTGGGAAAAGTGTGAAACACCTAGAATATTTTATAGATAACTGAGAGCCAGTTGGTTTGGTAATATGATAGGATTTGTTCTATAGAAAGACAATTCTGCTGCTATTGTGGAAGACTGCTCAGAGTGTAAGACAGAATCCAGGCAGTTCACTTATAATACTATAGTCCAGGCAAGGGATAATTTCTTGCAAAACAATAAGAATAAGAATGAATCCTAAAAGTGTTTCGGAACAAAAATATATTGAACGTGGAGGATTAGAAAAATGGTGAGTTTAAACATACGTTAGAAATTGATGGCTTAGATGGCTTAGGAGTATTTTATTTATTGAGATACAGAAACTATTTATTGAGATACAGAATCTAGATAAAAGAACACATTTAGGCAAGAGGTAGGAGAAAATAAGAATGTTTTGATTAAAGTGTATGTAATTCAGTACCAGCAATGATAAACATGTTGGGGCCTTAGGAAAGCTATCTGAGCCTACTTATTCAGAAATTTAGAGACAGCTTGTTGGAATGACAGTCTTTTGGGCCTCCCAGTCAGGTACCTCAAGGGTAGTACATAAAACAATGGGCAACAAGTGAATGCTGAAGCAAAATTAAATGACTCTAGCCATGTCTTTTCTGTAAGGAGAAATCAGGCCTATAATCCTATAAGAGTCTGTAGAGTAATCATGAAGCTAGTCCTAAAACAATAGCAATAGTTTAAAACCAATTTATTTTTAACAAAAAGAATGCATAAAAATTGGTTATACCACTACTTGTAAAAGGAAACTGCATTCTTTAAGTAATGCTGAAATCAATGGATGTTTCTCTAGATAGGGAAGGTATTAAAAACAAGTGTAGAAAGGTGAAGCATCAGACATAGGTGCTATTGCTTATTGATGCTATCACTTATTGATGTATATATCAGTAATCAGAATAAAATTGTAACCCTTGGAAAGAATAATTAATGTAGATAAAGGATTTTATAAAATTAGATTACAAGAATCCTCTCTAATCTGCAGGGAATATGTTCCAAGACTCCAGTGGATGTCTGGAACCGTGGAACGTACTGAACGCTAATTATACTATGATGTTTTTCTATAACACATGCCTATGATAAAGCTTAATTTATAAATTAGGCATAGCAAGATATTAATAATAATAACTAATAAAAAAATACAGCAATAATAACATTATATCAGCATCACTACTCTTGCACTTTGGAGCCATCATTAAGGAAAATAAAGGTTACTTGAGCACAAGCTTGGTGATATCATGACAGTTGATCTAATAACTGGATGGCTTCTGAGTGATTCATGGACAATAACACATATGGTCTGGATACATTGTGCAAAGGAGTGATCCTTGTCCAGGGCAGGAAGGAACAAGACAGTGTGAACTTTTGACATGATACACAGAAGGAGACATAACTTTAAACTTATGAACTGTTTATTTCTGAACTTTTCCATTTAATACTTATGGATTGCAGTTGACCTGGGTACTTGAAACTGACCTGGGTACTAGAAACCAGTGAAAGCAATACTTTGGATAAGGAGGAACTACCGTATTAAAAAATTAGATGGTATCTATATAAGTCTCCAAGTAGGGGACCTAATGAATAGGCTTTATTTGAGCAAATGACTGTACACTTCAAGTGAACGTTTGTCCCCAGATTCACTGCTAAAATCAGCAGCAGATAAATAGCAGTTTGAATGCATATCAATTTATAAGAGCTTCTGGTAAAATTTACAATTCTTTTTTTCTCTTCCATACTTGTTGTTTCTCATTCAAACAAGACTTGCATGGCTACTTTATGAGGGCAAGTCTCCCTGAATTTTAAGTTCTGAAGATCTCTGGACCTGATCATATTGACCTTATTCCATGGGATTAACTCATCATGGCCAATTCCTCTTCTGTCACTGAGTTCCTACTGCTGGGCTTCTCCAGCCTTGGGGAATTGCAGCTTGTCCTCTTCGTGGTCTTTCTCTGCCTCTATTTGATTATCTTGAGTGGAAATATCATTATCATATCAGTCATTCACTTGGATCACAGCCTCCACACACCCATGTACTTCTTCCTTGGTATTCTTTCTATCTCTGAAATCTTCTACACAATTGTTATTCTGCCCAAGATGCTTATCAACCTATTCTCTGTACTCAGGACACTCTCCTTTGTGAGTTGTGCCACCCAGATGTTCTTCTTCCTTGGTTTTGCTGTCACTAACTGCCTGCTTTTGGGAGTGATGGGTTATGATCGTTATGCTGCCATCTGCCAGCCTTTGCACTATGCTGTTCTCATGAGCTGGAGAGTATGTGGACAACTGGTAGCAACTTGTATTATTAGTGGCTTCCTAATATCTCTGGTGGGAACAACCTTGGTCTTTAGCCTCCCTTTCTGTGGTTCCAACAAGGTCAACCACTACTTTTGTGATATTTCACCAGTTATCCATCTCGCCTGTGCTGACAGCTACATCAATGAACTGGTCATCTTCATCTTTGGGGCCTTGGTGCTTGTTGTGCCCTTGATATTTATCTGCATTTCTTATGGCTTCATTGTCCGCACCATCCTGAAGATTCCATCAGCTGAAGGCAAGCAAAAAGCCTTTTCCACCTGTGCTTCCCATCTCATTGTAGTCATTGTCCATTATGGTTGTGCTTCCTTTGTCTACTTGCGACCCTCAGCCAAATATACATCAAGCAAAGATAGGCTGGTGACAGTGACCTATACCATCATCACCCCACTTTTAAATCCCATGGTATACAGCCTCAGGAACAAAGAGGTACAGCTGGCTATTCGGAAACTGATTGGAAAGTCTGGGTTTTCTCTTAAGAGTTTATAATCAGAACACTTTCTAACAGTATGGACACCATTGGACCAATTGTGTCACTAATTAAGAAAGTCATGAGATTATCTAGTCTATTTATCTATCTGACTGTGCAGCCTTGGATGAGTTATTTGACACTTGGGGCCTTAATGTTGTAAGTAAAACAGAGATAACAATATTTTCTTCCTGGAGACATTGAAATTACAAAATACCTGTCAATAAAACAAAACTCTCCTCCTCTCTCTGTTCTTCCTCTGGATGTATAGTTTCAAAATCTCTGATTGCACTTTTTGTTTAAGGTTATATCCAACTTAAAATGAGGTGTCCAGACCTAAAGGTGGCTTAGATCAAGTGGTATGACATGGCAGGGAAAACTGTACCAATCTGGTAATTAGATTATTTAAAACTGGACACTGATTAGGTCATGATGAAAACTTTGACTCTTCTCTGAATATAAATTCTAATATATGGAGAGTAGGGATAATGTAATTTTCCTGTTCTATTTCATGGGGGTTTTATTTGTATCTTATACATAGTATAAAATAAAGAGTAAAAGAAGTACAAAATGTGAAAATATATACAATGTAGAATTCATATCAAATAAGCTTTGCATAACTGACAGGATTTTATTTCTTTCAAATTCTTCAAAACAGGCATTTTGGTATGGCTTTCTGACTGTTCCTTTGAATCACTTTTTACGTAACATAGGAGTTATACTATGTAACATAGAAGTTATGCTACATAATGGAAAGGAAAAGAATATTCAACCACCCTGTCCCATCTCAAGCTAAAGGTATTTACATGGCTTTCCAGACTGAATTTATTATGAAGAGGAAGCTACCAAGTTTCACATTTTTTTTTTTTTTGAGATGGAGTTTCACTCTTGTTACCCAGGCTGGAGTGCAACGGCACGATCTTGTCTCACCGCAACCTCCGCCTCCTGGGTTCAGGCAATTCTCCTGCCTCAGCCTCCTGAGTAGCTGGGATTACAGGCACGCGCCAAGATGCCCAGCTAATTTTTTGTATTTTTAGTAGAGACGAGGTTTCACCATGTTGACTAGGATGGTCTCTATCTCTTGACCTCGTGATCCACCCGCCTCAGCCTCCCAAAGTGCTGGGATTACAGGCGTGAGCCACTGCGCCCAGCCCAAGTTTCACATTTATCATGGGAATACATAAGATTTGAGAGAGAAGTACTTCGGTGATCATCTGGTCCAGAATTTTCTTCATCAGTATCTCTAAGGAAAACCAGCCTCCACTGACTGGGCATCGAAGACCTTACAAAATGTATATTCCCACCGCACTCAGTCCTTACTATTATTCCTCTCATTTCAGCTGATGTTTGCTTCTGCTTTTCATGCATTCTATCTCTTTTGTCATAGAGTAAGTCTAGTCCTGATTCACAGATGTTTGAGATGGTTATGATGACAATCAGAACGTTTTCCTTAAGTTATGTGACCTGAATTTCAGATGCTTCAGTATCCTGGGTGCAGTCCTCTAGCTATGCTGTAGATTATCAGTATTCTTTTAAAAGAATAATAAATATAACTGAAGTTCATATTTCATATGCAGCATCTTTTTCTGGGGTATAACTGTATCCTTCCTTGTTAACCTAGATTTTCAAATTAAAATGTGTCAAATCACAAATAATGTTTGCTTATATTTAAAAATTATACCTCTGTTTCTATTTTTATCTCCCTTTTCCAATTTTTGGCCTAAGTATTTTTGTTTATTTTCATTTTACTTCATTTCATTTTCATAGTTAAGCAATTAATGCATTTCAAGTACGACACTGGTTATTGCCATTGTTTTCTTCTGTTCTTTTTTTGAAAAAATATATGTTTTATTGCATTTTAGGTTTTGGGATACATGTGAAGAACATGCAAGATTTTTACATAGGTACATACATGGCAATGTGGTTTGCTGCCTTCCTCCTCATCAGCTATATCTGGCATTTCTCCCCATGCTATCCCTCCCCAACTTCCCACCTCCTGCTGTCGCTCCCTGAGTTCCCCCCTCATAGACCCCAGTGTGTGATGCTCCCCTCCCTGTGTCCATGTGTTCTCACTGTTCGACACCCACCTATGAGTGAGAACATGCAGTGTTGGATTTTCTGTTCTTGTGTCAGTTTGCTGTGAATGATGGTTTTCAGGTTCATCCATGTCCCTACAAAGGACACGAACTCATCGTTTCTCATGGCTGCATAGTATTCCATGGTGTATATATGCCACATTTTCCCTGTCCAGTCTATCATCCATGGCTATGTGGGTTGGTTCCAAGTCTTTGCTATTGTAAACAGTACTGCAGTGAACATTCATGTGCATGTGTCCTTACAATAGAATGATTTATAATCCTTTGGATATATACCCAGTAATGGGATGGCCAGGTCAAATGGAATTTCTATTTCTAGGTCCTTGAGGAATCATATGGATTTACAGCTAAATTCTACCAGAGGTACAAAGATGAGCTGGTACCATTTATTCTGAAACTATTCCAAACAATTGAAAAAGAATGACTTCTCTCTAACTCATTTTATTAGTCTGGCATCATCCTGATACCAAAATTTGGCAGAGATACAACAAAGGATATGAGGCAGATCTTAGTTACAAGGATATGAGGCAGATCTGGTATCTGTGATAGAATTCTGATTGGTTCACTTAAAAACTAAATTATTTATTATTACTGTGGAGTATTTCTCAGCATTTGCCGCATCTGGGAGGAGGGGCAGCCACACATCCCCATTCTCTTTCTTCTCTTTGGGAACCAACAAGTTACAAGAAGCTAAAACATTAGGGGACAACTAAGGTGTCTGCCTATGCCAGTTCATTGAGTGTTGGTCTCTCCGATGGGATCTCATTAGAGGGTTCAATAACAGGAAGCCCACTGTTTCCTAAGCCACTTCCTCCAACTTAGCCATAAATACTAATGAAGATATGTTTTTTTGTTTTTTTTTTTGAGACAGGTTTTCACTCTGTCACCCAGGCTAGAGGGCAGTGGTGAGATCAGAGCTCACTGCAGCCCCTACCACCCTGGCTCAAGCAATTCTCCCAACTCAGCCTCCCAAGTATCTGGGACCAAATGTATAAACCACCACACCCCGGCTAATTTTATAATTATTGCAGAGAAAAGGTCTTGCTAGGTTGCCCAGGCTGGTCTCAAATTCCTAGGCTCAAGGGATCCTCCTTGTTTGGCCTCCGAAAGTGCTGGAATCACAGGCATGAGCCACAAAGTCTGGCCAAAGATGAGATTTTGATTTTCATTTCGTGGTTTGATTGGTCTTGTCAACTGGCTTAAGAACATGGTCAGGCATAAGAGTAGTGATATATGGCTTCATAAAACCTCCAACGTAGTATCAGTTATAATCAGGTATTGCAATTTACTGAATTTTTATAATTAATGTCATTTTAAAATTTTTATTTATTTATTTATTTATTTATTTATTTATTTATTTTTATATGGAACGCTTCACAAATTTGCGTGTCATCCTTGCGCAGGGGCCATGCTAATCTTCTCTGTATTGTTCCAATTTTAGTATATGTGCTGCCGAAGCAAGCACAATTAATGTCATTTAAATGAATGAAATGTATTCAAGAAAATTAAAACACCAGGAAATGTTTTTCTCCTTTATGTGGTTAATATTTTTGGTGAATAGTAATTACAGAGCTAATACATGTTCATTATAGAACATTTACAAAATACAGGTAATTATAAAGTAAGCCATAACTCTGGAGAAAATAACTTGAAAGTGTCACTGAAAACCTCTCTAGAATTTTTTTTACATACACATTTATCTCTCTATCACTAATTATACCTTAATTAATGTAGTTGTTCATAATATCAAAACTATGCTATATTTTATATTCTACCCTTTTAATATTATAATTACTTTGTAACATTGTTTTCTTTGAAATATGACTTGCAATATCTGTATAGTGTTTTATTTCATAGGTAAACCATACTTTACTTAAATATTTCAATTATTTGGAAAATGTACATGTTTTTAAAATTAAATATGCTGAATTGAATGTGTGTGCATATAGCTTCATAAATTATATCCCTAATACAGACTCCTGTATTTGAAATCATAGAGCCATCAGAACGATTTCTAAATTGACTACCAGAGTTTGAAATAATTTATATAACCACTGGCAGTATAGTACAATTTCTTATGTCACTTATGTGATGTATAATATCTCACATAAATAACCAATTAAAATATTTGGGTATAATAATATTGTTCAGATTTTAATTTTTTAATTTAATTTTTAAGTTTAGGGGCATATGTATAGCTTTATTATATAGGTAAACTTGTATCATGGCATTTGTTGTAAAGATTATTTTGCCACCCAGATATTATGCCTAGTACCCATTAGTTATTTCTCCTGATCCTCCACCTCCTCCTACTCTGTACCCTCCAATAGGCCCCAGTGTCATTGTTCCCTACTGTGTGTCCAAGAGTTCTCATCATTTAGCTCTTACTTACAAGTGAGAATATGTGGTATTTGGTTTTCTGTTCTTGCATTAGTTTGCTAAAGGTGATGACTGACATCCAGCTCCATCCATGGTCCTGCAAAAGACATGATCTCATTCTTTTTTATGGCTGTATAGTAGTTCATTATGTATATGTAGTGTATTTTCTTTACCCAGTTTATCATTGATGGGCATTCTGGTTGGTTCCATGTCTTTACTATTGTCAATAATGCTGCAATAAACATACGTGTGCATGTGTCTTTCTAGTAAAATGATTTATATTTCTTTGGGTATCTACCCTGTAATGGGATTGCTGGGTCAAATGATATTTCTGTTTTTAAGTCTTTTTGAGGAATTGCTACACTGTCTTTCACATAGGTTGAATTAATATACACTCCCATCAACAGCATGTAAGTGTTCCTTTCTCTTTTTTTTTTTGAGACAGAATTTCGCTGTTGTTACCCAGACTGGAGTGCAATGGCACGATCTCAGCTCACCGCAACCTCCACCTCCTGGGTTCAAGCAATTCTCCTGCCTCAGCCTCCCGAGTATTTGGGAGTACAGGAGCGCACCACCATGCCCAGCTAATTTTTGTATTTTTAGTAGAGTCAGGGTTTCACCTTGTTGACCAGGATGGTCTCGATCTCTTGACCTTGTGATCCACCCGCCTCGGCCTCCCAAAGTGCTAGGATTATAGGCATGAGCCACCATGCCCGGACTTTTTCTCCACAACCTCAACAGCATGTTTTTTTTTTTAGTAATAGCCATTCTGACTGGCGTTAGATGGTAACACAATGAGATATCATTTCACACCAGTTGCAATGGCTATTATTCAAACCACTCATTGTGATTTTGATTTGCATTTCTCTAATGATCAGTGAAATTGAGCTTTTTTTTTCATATGATTGTTGGCTGCATGTATGTTTTCTTTTGAAAAGTGTCTGTTCACATCCTTTGCCCACTTTTTAATGGAGTTATTTTTTTCTGGTAAATTTGTTTAAGTTCCTTATAGATGCTGAATATTAGACCTTTGTCAGATGTATGGTTTGCCAAAAATTTTTTCCATTCTATAAGTTGTTTACTCCGTTAGTTTCTTTTGCTGTGCAGAAGCTTTACAGTTTATAATTATATCCCATCTGTCAATTTAAAATATCTTTTTAAAAATTACTGAGGTTTATCGGCTCCTGTATTAGTTTCCTAGGGCTGTCATTACAAAGTGCCAAATACTGCCTCAGTATTTTTCAGGTTAGGCATCAGAAATCAAGTTCTTGGCAGGGCCATACTCTTTCTCTCTCAGTTCTAGGGTAACATCCTTCCTTGCTTCTTCTGGCTTCCAGTGTTCACCAGCAATACTTCTTCCTTGGCTTAGAGACGCACTGCTGCAGCAACATGGTTGCTTTCTGCCCTGTGTGTGTGGACATTGTCTTTCCTCTGTGTGTGTCTGTGTCCAAACGTTCCCTTTTTATAATGACACCAGTCATACCGTCTTAGGTCCCACCCGAACAGCCAAATTTCTGCTCAATTACCTCCACAAGAATCCTACTTCCAAATAAGTTCACATTCTGAGAGACTGGGGATCAGGACAACATACTTCTTTTGGAGGCGGGAGGAGTGGGACCTAATTTTGCCTAGAACAATTGCCTACTTTTAAGATTATGTTTATATTGTTAACTTGTTTTTCCACTGAGAGTTTAATTTTCATATGCTTATTTTAAAGTTTTTTCAGTATTTGATGTTAGTATAGGTTATTATTAATATTAAAAATTAGTAATAGTTTCACTTTGTTATTTGGTATAAACTTAATCTTCCGTTTTTAAAAGCTTAACAAATTAGTCGTTTATGTTATTTGGAGGGAAGTAGATGGGGTCTCCCTATGTTGACCAGTCTGGGCCCAGGCTCCTGGACTCAAGGGATCCTCCTGACTTAGTCTCTTGTGTAGCTGGGACTACAGGTATGTGCCATGGTGCCTAACAGGCATTAATTTATGTTTATCTTTTTCTTTTACTTCTACAATATAGGGAGTCAAAAAACTCTTTTCTAACCACCTGAGAGATGAATTATTCTTTATATGTAATTGTTTGTCCTATCTGGCATTTATTTTGATAAGCTGTATGGAAAAAGTATTTATCTTCCTCCTTTCCTGCCTCCCTTTACCACCCTCTCTCTCTCTCTCTCTTTCTTCCTGATTTCAAGTAGCTTTCCTAAAATTTAAAAACTTGTCTCTCAATCTGACAGCAGAGGTTCTTGAGAACATGTTTCTCTAGTCATGATTGTGTGTACACCCCCCCCCCTCACACACACACACATGAGCAATGTTACAGTGCTGGAGATTGAAGGATAACCAAAGACAAGACTGAGGGGGAAAGTGTGTAGTGGTCATCTCTCACTTCAAGCCTGAAAGGAATCTATACATTTTTCAACTACTGAAAGCCCCATTTTCCTGGGGCCCACTTCCTCTGCAACGTATGGTCTTTCTGAGGGCTGCCTTTACTTCACGGTTCCTCAGACAGTAAATGATGGGGTTGAGGAGTGGAACGATGACAGTGTAGAGAACAGATACCACTTTGTTGGAATTGTAGGCATACATGAGTTTGGGATGGGCATAGGTGAAAAGAGTTGTGGAATAGAAGAGAATTACAATGGTCAGGTGGGAGGCACAGGTGGAGAATGCCTTTTGGCGGCCCTGAGCAGAAGGGATCCTGAGAATGGTGGCAAGGATAGCAGCATAGGATGCCACTACAACACAAAGAGGAATAGCAATGACCATGAGGGCCAAGAAGAAGTCCACCAGCTCAGCCTGTGAGGAGTCCTCACAGGAGACGTTGAGGAGTGGAGAGATATCACAAAAGTAGTGATTGATCTGAGGTGTGCCACAGTAGTAAAGCTGTGCTATAAAAACCATCTTAATCATGGCAGTCATGAGTCCACAGAACCAGCATCCTCCAGCCAGTGTGCCACAGAGCTGGTTGGTCATGATGACTGGGTAGCGTAGAGGATTGCAAATGGCTACATAGCGGTCAAAGGCCATGACAGCAAGAAGGATGTACTCAGTGCAGACAAAGGTCACAAAAAAGTACAGTTGAGTCATGCAGCCATTGAAGGAAATACTTTTGTCATGGCTGAGGAAGTCAACAAGCATCTTGGGGCTGATGACTGTGACATACCACATTTCCAGGAAGGAGAGGTGGCTCAGGAAGAAGTACATGGGCTTATGCAGCTGCCCATCACTGTGGACAGCTAAGATGATAAGAAGATTCTCCAGCAGTGTCAGCAGGTAGGTTGCCAGGAAAACGCAGAAAAGAAGAAGCTGGAAGGCTGGTCGTGTTGGAAACCCCAGAAGAATGAAATGTGTTGTCACTGTACGATTATCTACTTCCAGAATTACGGTGGTCATGACTGGCTGTGGGCACAGACAAAGTCAGTTCCCTCCATGACGCCAGCACTAGTCTATGGTTATTTGCACTGATAGGGCCCACCACCAGCAAATTTATCACAATAGGTGATCTCTGCTTTTTAAATCTTTTTGCCTCTTGAATTATGATGAGAACCAAAGCCTTTGAGAAAAGGTGGAATTTAGGGAGCTTATAATTCAACTTTTTTTTCAGATATTCTCAAGAGCAGTAACCTGTGCAAGGTCACACAAAATAGGGATTAATATAACTTTCTAAATCCCAGTTTTGTGCTTTGCAAATATAACACTTTTGGGCACATAAAAAATGGTCTCCATATCACCCTTGCACTACAGGCAAAACATCTCCCGTCTATTGAATATGAAGAGGAGGAAGAAGGCCCAATTGCCCATTCTCTAGGGGTAATTTGTGTGACTCTGGAGTGGTTGCATGACCCCACTTATCTGTAAAATGGAGAGAATTTCCTTGCTTTTATTGAACAAGGTGCTTACTCTTGAATGAAGTTATAGTGGAGCACACCCACAGGATTAAAAGCAAAATAATGTTGATAAAATCATTCACCAGCTTTTCAGAGAACAAAACTGAATGGGTAACTTGAAGGGTAATATTTTCTTCAATCCAATCTATTATATAGAATGCTTGCTCAGGAGTTTGACAAAAGTGCATTCAAATCCAAATTTTGTCTTTGTATAGCTAAGTGAGCATATCACATGATCTTTTATAATATTAGTTACTTTATTTCTAAAATGTGGCTAATGCGATAGGGCTCATGTTTTGTGAACATCCAATGGGATTTAGAGTTTAACTTCAATTCCTGTGATACTTGCTTGTACCTGACCAGGCTACACTACTTGCTTCCACATACATAGCTCGTCCTCCTTTCAAAACAGCACACACTCCACCCTACACACAGAGCTTCCCCCACCCCAACTTTTACCCCTGCCGAAAACAGCAAAAAACTGGTGCAAACAGCAGCCATTGTTAATGAGAAAAGGGAGAGGACTGTGGGACTTTCCCAAGGGTGCTGAATTAAAAAAACTGTAACCTTTTGGGAGTACTATCAGAGAAAAAGAACAAGAATGACTGTTTTTACTGACCCTTCTGCATTTCTGTTCTGTAATTTAGCAAAATGTGTGACCTCTTTTTGTGTTGGGCTGAGAATCTTTCCCAAACCTATTGATATTCAACACCTTCCCATTTCAAGTCTCACTCTGTGTCCTATTGCTTCATTTATCTTTTCTGTTCTTCTCCAGAGCTACAATCTCCCTTGCTCCCCATTTCTCAACAGCTCTATTTTATGGTGTAAATATGTAGACAACTAGGGGAGGGTTTTTTCCCCCCCGCAAGGAATAGTCATGAGAAAAAGAGCCAGAAAACTACTGTCCACACTATCCATTTCCTTCTTCCCACTTAGATTTCAGCTTTAGAATCCTGAAGAAAGGCAGAATTGGAAGGCAGGATTATTCTTTCTTAAAAAGGGAAATGAACACAGATAACCCAGAAAAGGCAAATAATATATAATAGTGTAAATTCAAATAATTTAGTTTTCTGTTGGAATACAGTCCTGAGAAACACACGTACGTACACAAACACACACAGTCAACACAAAACCTGTCCTTACCCAGCACAGCTTGGTATTCCCTAGGCAGTGTGAGAGTGGGGCTTCCAAGCAAGGCAAGGTTTGAATCCTACTTAACTTTTTCTTCATCCTGATTTAAAAAAAAAAAAACATCTTTGAGTCCAAAAATTCAAACCACTTAAAATCTATTTGTGAAGAGTTCAGGTCAGTCTCTATCTGGCTCTCTCTTACTAAATCACTTTCCTTTTCAATGAATTGATGAAATGAACATGTTGCTAGCTTATTGAGGGCAGTATTACTATTTGGGAGGCACTTTATTAGTCCATAGTAAAAGGATATTGGTCTCCAGAGCCATGTCCTTGGGCTTAATCTTTGCATGTATTTTTTTTTTTTTTAATATTCTAGAAAACTACAGGCAAGGCATAATACCCTAATGTCCTCATTTCTGGGAACCATCCCCAGTGTCCTGTAGAAGATGCCTAGCCTAAAAAGCATAGTTAGAACAACCCTACTAAATAATGCAGTATATTCTCCATTTCTTTGCAATAGATATTGCCATTCTTAGGGTAGCTGCTTCAGACATGAAGCTGGAAATAAAAACATCTAATTTAATTTTGAAAAGAATTAGTAAATAAAGTGGGTGATATTTTTACAGCACTATGTATTCATTCATTCTTTCTTTAATTCCAGAAGAAAAGTCCAGATGAAGCTCCACAAAATAAAAATAGAAAGAAATGAAAAGGGAGTATGCAGTATTATATAAAGAACAACTGATTAAGCAGCTTTATCATTTGAGCATGGAATTCAGTTTTGAGGTCTCTAGAGTCAAGTAGAAGAGGAAAACGGTTGAAAGTACAATATGCTCACATTCAGTTTTCAAAGTTATTCACACATGTATATATAGATTTATATTTTGATAAATGTGAGTTAATGTATAAACATGTACAGTGCTTTATCAAAAGGCACATACATTGTAGACATAGTAAAGGTCCTAAATTCCTAAATTCTAGGGCTAGATTGTCCGAGTCACATCCTAGTGCCTTCTAAGACTGTTTAGACAGTCCATTGGACAGACTTGTGAGGAAGAGAGCAAGGCTCACATAGTTAATGGCATTTCCTCTGGTGGAAGTTTTATAGCAACTAGATTCTGAGGAGGCTATGCTGAATGTGTTAAAGTATCTTTAATGCCAAATGATAACTCACATTTGTGTATGTGAAAGCACATTCACATCATTTTATCTGATCTTCACCTCCATGGAGTCAGCACAAACGTCACAGTGCTGACTTGACCCAGGGATATTAAATGTCTAGTCGAATGTTACATGGCTAAGCTGCTTAATGACAGAATTGAAATTAAATGCCATATTTATTTTTTATACTCTACTGATTTTTGTGTATGAGTAGGTAGAAGATGATCTATGAATTGGGTGAGGTTTTTTTTCTTCTGAGAATTAAATTGTAAAAATAGTTTTAATAGCACTCTATGCAAGGAATAAAAATTTAAGGAGTGAAAATCAAAGGGCCAGGATGAGAGCCAAGAGCCAGTTGAAGGTTCCAGTACTCTGGATCTCAAACACTTACCTAGCAGCAGGATAAACCACCTCACTTTTTTTTTGTAGCCGACTCTTAATCATGCATTATGGGCCTGTCTCATGAAATAATGGCATTTTTAAACCAGTGGTATTTTAATTCAAACTTCTTTCTTTTCCCTCAGATAAGGAAATCCCAGAGTGATTTAAGTGATTTTTCTCTAGTTTAAACAACTATATAGTGGCAGAGTAGCAATTTATTAATGATTACATTTTAGTCCCTAGCAAGCTTTAATCCTTAATTGTCTTATACAATTCATTCAATTTAATTATTTAATTTCTTCTATGGCTCCCTGTTATACGCTTCATTCAAATTAATTCCTTAAATCTGACCCAATTATTATTAGCTGAAGGACAAATTATCTTAAGTTTTAGCCTGATTTGAACAGAATTATAAAAGTTAGTGCGAGTCTTAAAATTATGATTTTTCTCAGAAAAAAATATTTTTTTTGCTTTCACAATTGCTAGCCCATTGTATTGATTACATACACACACACACACACACACACACACACACACACTACGAAGGAAGTCGAAAGAGATCCTCCAGCTCTAGAAATACAGGATTGTAGGACTGCAAAGAACCCAAGAGGTAATACAGTTTAGGTCCCTACCACATTTGTGAATCACCAATGCATAGATGTAAGTATTCAGCTAGATTTTGCCTGACTTTTGCAGGAACAGAAATTCAGTATCTATAAAACTACCATACTTTAAAGAAGAGAAACTTAATTTGGTTCTGTTTCTAAAAATAAGCCTCATCATCTCCTCAAAGGATAAACTTCACTGTCTGAAAATAATGTCAGGTCCACTAAACCTCCAGTTCCCTGCCCTACCATCCATATCCCCTGTCTCATCATGTCTTTCCTTTTTTAGATTAAGCCACTCAATTTCCATATATATATATATATATATATATATATATGTATGGTTATATATATACAACCAGATTATCAATTCCCTAAAGTTTGTGATCTTCCTCCTTGGATGATTCCAGCTTAACTGGGACATTTAACATAGACAAATATCATCAGGCTATGGAAAACGTAACAGGTATTTAAGGCTTAGTTTCATTCTGGAACCAGAGAATAGGAATATCTTCTTTATCCCTTTGAGTCTTCCATCAGAGAGGAGCAAGAGGCTCTTTCTGATTTCCCAGAAAGGGTGGATATGACCTTTCCCACAGGTAGTGAACAATGAGCACAGGATAACCATGTGTCTAGGAGATGACCTGCTCTGTTGTTTGTGGGAAAATGAGGTGTAGGGAAGAAAATGTATATGGTCAAATTGCTCCTGGTAATGGAGGCATTTTAAAAATTGCCATACAAGCTCTGTGGGGATTGGTTTGGCCAAACTGAGAGTCTCAGAAGTCTTCAAAAATGGAACATAGGTAGTGAGACAAGTAACAGAGCAACCACTTGTGCTCAATCTAGTCTTCTACTAATTCCTGCAGGAAAGTAAGAAAAACAAAAAAGTATAGGTTAGCCATAGGTGGACATATCAGTCTTGGATGCTCAACTGTTAGGCATTTTCTTAAGGGGAGGAACACAGTCTTACTCTTTCAAGTCAGTTTCAAAGAGATACAATTCTAATCCAGCTCCCTTTTCCTAGGGACATGTACGCTTCAGGTTATATGTGTAACAGCTACTGTGTCTGTGGTAGAACAGAGTGCCTAGCTGATATGTAGTGAACCCCTCTGTACCTTTCTGTTTCTACTGTGAGTTGGTAAGACTTTAAGAAAAAAAATGTGTATTTCATATCCCTGATCCTTTATACTCTATTATTTTCCAAAATCATGACTTGTAGTTTGATGTAATTTAATTTTCATCTCAGTCCTTTAGGAAAAGTGGCTTAATTTCTATGGGTCTCATTTTGAGCACGATTAATTTTTGCTGTTTATTTCAGGATTTCAAGTTGAAAATAAATATGGTCACTTAATGTGATGCAATTTTTTGACTAACCAGGACAACAGAAAAAGAATTTTTCTTGCTCTCTGGCACTATCACTAGAAGTGAAATTCTATGTTCTATAGCACTGTAGGATGACTATGGTTAACGGTAATATGACACATAGTTTCAAATAGCTAGGAGGATATTGAATGTTCCCAAGACTAAGAAATTGTCAGTGTTTGCAGTGATGAATATGTTAATCACTCTGATCTGATCACTGTTCATTATATAGATGAATCAACATATCACTATGTACCCCACAAACATGTGTAATTATATATATACACATATTAATTAAAAATAGAAAAAATGTAGCAGGAGGAAAAATATTATAAGCCATCCAACCCTGCAGACATCATCTTGTTTGTAGCCCCTGCTCTTATTTAACATAAAAGCACAGCATGCTTACTCACATGCCTATGTTCTACCCACTAATTCTCACATACACATTTTCATTCATCTATACCAGCCCATTAATTCCATCCTTTACGCTGTTTTCTCTCTTTTTGTCTCAAGTCAGAAAAGACTTGGAATCTGCACTTTGCAAGGCAGAGTTGGTCAAATGCATTAAGGCGTCTTTAGAACAAACCTTTGGGATTATTTTCATAACCAGGCCTACTTCACTTAGAGTAAGTTATCACGGTAGAGTCTTAAAATGACATGAGAATTCATATGACACTATATTTCTGAACCCTTAACATATTTCATATGGCTAGATATGCATAGATGCTGAAAAAAAATTTGTCAAACTGGAATGAATCAGGCTGGGCGCGGTAGCTCAAGCCTGTAATCCCAGCACTTTGGGAGGCCAAGGCGGGTGGATCACGAGGTCAGGAGATCAAGACCATCCTGGTCAGCATGATGAAACCCCGTCTCTACTAAAGACACAAAAAATTAGCTGGGCATGGTGGCGCGTGCCTGTAATCCCAGCTACTTGGGAGGCTGAGGCAGGAGAATTGCCTGAACCCAGGAGGTGGAGGTTGCGGTGAGCCGGTTGCCCCATTGCACTCCAGCCTGGGTAACAGCAAAACTCCGTCTAAAAAAAAAAAAAAAAAAAAAAACTGGAATGAATCTATGTACATACTGAATTCCTCTCCATCTATAACTTGTATCACTACTCATAATAGGCTTAAAGATGACAAAGTGTTTTTAAAAATGAAATAAAATTTTGGATGAATCAGTAATTTATATATAATTTATCTTCAATTATTCCCTACTTTCCTTCATAAAAATAAATAATTATAAGACGGCTAAATTCTCCTTTGGAAATATCTGAGTCTTTTTTTCAACTCACCATTTTCTCAGGAATATAACCTTTTCTACTTAGCTCTGTCAAAGATGGCCAGCTTGCTCTGAGAAAAGAGAAGAAACCATGTAGACCAAGAGAAGGGGAACAATGTCCATAATCCTAGAGAGTTGCTGGGCAAGTCTGGTTTATGTTTTTGCTTGAAGAAGGCACAGAATGTAGTTATTTGTGCTTCTTTCTGCTTTCAAGCTACAGGAGGAGGCAAATAAACTCCCTTCTAACCACAGGGGACCTCCCAAGAGACAGTCTTCAGGAACATATCTGGCCTTTCCAGGGCTCACGGGGATCCTGGGAGAATATTAAGGAAGAGCCAGCAAGCTAAATAGAGTCTCCAGGCACAAAAGAGACCTTAGACTGGCTGGAAGTACACTGCCCATCCTCCCCAAAAAGACTTGGGAAGAAAAAGGTGGCAAGGGGAAGGTGTGTGTGTGTGTGTGTGTGTGTGTGTGTGTGTGTGTGTGTGTCCACTTTCTGAGGAACAATCTCACAAATAATAAGGTCTTCCAGAAAAAGTGCTATAAACCCAAGTCATTCAGAAAATAAGAATAGTAAGTACCCTTCCTTATTTGGAGACCCAAGTGTATGAGCACATGCACATTAACAAACTTCAAACACACTCAGATATTGTGCTTATAAGTATACACAGACGTAAATGTAATGCATCGGTAACTCAGTAGATGTGAACAATGAATATACTGCATTCAGATATCTGTATTTTCAAAAATAAGAACATGTTATATATTAACTCTTATTATCTACAACTAGTACACATTCAGAAGCATATAAAGGTATTCAGAGAAAGTAGATGGTAATAAGACTATATGGAAAACAAACTGGGATGGAAATTGGACAGTTATCTCTTTAGGTATATATGTTGCTTCCTGGGTTCGGATAGCTGCACATCCAGGATAATTACCTTTAGAACCACAGACCCAGGACTACGGCGGAAAGTAAGCAGGCTCTGTTGGATTTTGCTATGTACTACTATGAAGGATGTTGGCCATTGTAGGAGACCGCTTTTCTGGAGTTCGGAAAGATGAGAACTAGCCGAAAAAGAATAACATCTCCCAATATAAAATTAAGCTCTTTAGTTTAAAATATCAGAATTCCCCTGAGGAAACATAGCAAAAACCCTTAAGATTCCAAAGGGCCTAATTCATATTTTTAGGAGTAACCACTTTTTACTTCTTACCATTTTTCAATTTGATAAAAAATGTAAAAAGGAAATTGTTCCCACAGAAAAACTAGAATAACACTTCATTTATTTCCAGGCAGTCTCTCAGCTCATTACTGGTTCTTTGATGATATCCTGTGTTGCCATTCTATAGGAACCTGACCATTCAAATATGTATTGAGCATCTTCTAAGTGTCAGGAACTATTCCGGTCACATGTCACTACACTTTTCAAATAGTTTTACTGCCATAGTTTTATTCACCCCTTAGGAATTTGCTGATAGACTTCAAGAACCAGAACCTTTTCTGATAACAGAGGGGGTTCAAACTGAGTGCTATTAAACCTCTGTTTCCTGTTTACTCAGTAAACAGGAAACAGAGGTTTAATAGCACTCAGTTTTAATTCTATTCCGTTGAAATGGAGAAGGAAAACATGATACAGATAATTAAAAATGTCAATGAAATACAGAAGAAAGAGGACATGGCTTTCAAGTCAGCAAAACATGGATTTGTATTGCTCTTTGTCAGCTCTGGATGTAAGTAAGTTCTCAAACATCTGGAAGTATTACATTCTTCATATTTAAAAAGTGATACATCAAACCAAAGGTTAGTCTTGAGTAGCAGCTCCGAGTAAAGATTCTACAGCTAGAGTGTCATGGTTCAAATCCTGGCTCAGTCATGTTCTACTTACATGACCTTAGGCAAATTATTCTGTGTTTCAGTTTTTTTAAAATTGAAAAAAATGAAACAATAAGAGTACTTATCTGTTAGAATTATTGTGCTGATGGTATGGGTTATATATATATATATAAGCTGTTTAGAACAACACTTGCCATATAAATACAGGCTTTTATGTGTGATTATTTGTATTATGTCAAGCAAATAGAAGGTGTTCAGAAAAGTTAATTTAATTTCCAATTTTCTTTATAATTTACTTGCACACGAGCATAAGAATTTTTGTCATTTTTGAAATTTCCAGAATATTTGAATGAAACAATGAAGCTGTTTTTGACTGAGTCATGAGTTAACTGGCTTCTCATCAAGAAATTGTCCAATTTTTCCAGTTTTCATGTAAAAGTAAAGGCAGAGTCCACTGTATGCTACTTCTTAAATAAAGTTCTGTTTATTTAATTTGAAAAAGTTGATGAAATATAGATGACTGAGACTCTTAAAAATTATTTAAAAATTACTGGACTAAGGATTCTCAAGGAAAGAGACTTTTCCCAACTTACTGCTTTTGAATGCAATGTCTGTTACATAGTAGGCACCTAAAATATCTGCTCAATGAGGAAATGAGCTGAGTCCTATTTTATTTAAATGACATAAAAATGTGTAACTTTAGTGCAGAGGAAGATAAGGAATAGCAGAAGCTCCTGGCTGATTAAGTACTATTGTGGGGAGATTGGTAGAAAAAATATGATTACTACCTAAGAACTTTAACAAAATATCTTCTTAACTAGTACTGTGAACTGAGGAACTAATACAAATAAAACATGGTCTTTTCTTGGTTTATAATAATTTCTCAATACCAAAATATATCGTTAGAACTATGAGTGCTTAAAGTGAAAAAAATCTAAGTTTGTTATTATTTTCTGTCAAAAAAGAAATAGTTTTAAGAGTTAGTATTAAAAAACAATATAGGTAGACTACATCTGTGAGTTCAATGAGAAAAAACACATGCTTAAATATTGTAAGAAGTTGGGCTCTGAGAAAATACTCAGAATAATTATGCATTTATCTTTGGTGAGAAGAAATGGAGAAATTTTTAAATGAATAAGTTAATGTTTACTAGGGAAAACTATTTTTCTTTTGTGTTAGTATTTTATAATTCCTTCTGAAAATTCTAGTTTCTGTATCTTCTCTTAAGTCACAAAAGTTTGAGATAGATAATCATGTCCTGGGCCTTCTAGTGTCTTATGAATGAAAATCAGAAAGTTTTTATTTTCTTTTTAAATCTGAGTACATTCTTAGTCAATTGAATGGTGCTGCTATTCTAAAAGAGATTAATTTCATTTAAAAAATCATGATACCCCTTCTCCACAATGTGCTTATTTCACATTGCATGCCTGTGTCAAAACATCTCACGTACCCCATAAATATATACAACCACTATGCACCCACTGTTTTTTAGTTACATGGCTAAAATAAATAAAATAACGATAAGCTTCACTGCATGCTACTCTATGTTAGTTTACACGCTACTTTACAAATTAAGAACCTTAAAAAGTAGGGAGGCGCCAAGATGGCCGAGAGAAGACAACACCGGAACGCAGCTCCCAGCAAATGAGACACAGAGGGCTAGAGGACTTCACGATTCCAAACGAGGTGCTGGGTTCGTTTAGGTGGGACTGATAGGGCACTGAAAGCCCAGGGAAGGAGCCACAGGAAGAGAGCCGCCCGGGGGGGCAAATCAAGACGGGGGGGGGGGTGGGTCCCCACTTGAAACATGCAGCCGGCTCGGAGGGTCGGGGACTTAACCCCCTCGGTGCTCCGTTTCGTTTCCTGTGCTTACCTCATCTCTCCTGCAACCCACGGTCGACGAGAGCCCATACAGACGGTGGGGCGCTGTGTGTAGTCGACGCAAATCTGAGCAGCGGCTACCGCCGGTCACCACAAGTGGTCACACGGACCTGGGCGGAAGTCTGGACTAAGGCCAGCGGGACGGACAGTCCCACAGAGGGAGGCAGAGTTGGAAGCAAGGAAACAGACCACAAGGCCTGGCAGGCCCCACCTCCGCAGAACTCAAACTGAAGCCCTCGCTAGAGAGCTTGGCAGCAATTACACCCAGCTTGACCCCAACTAGGAAGATTCAGCTGGGGAAGGAGAGACGCCATTGGGAAGACGGGGCCAGTCTCACCTGCAAACAAACTCCAGGAAAGGACCACCCATCCAGCAATCTGACTGAACCCGAGAGCCCAGCAGCGCCCTCTATAGGCCAGAAAAGATACAGCTCCAACCTCAACAGGAAAAGCATCCCCTCAGAGACTCCTGAAATCACCAACTTCAAAAATCAAAGGGAGATAAATCCATGAAGATGGGGGGAAAAAAGTGCAAAAAAAAAAAACCCCAAAGAACAGAATACCTCTTCTCCTCCCAGGGATCACAACTCCTCACCATCAAGGGAACAAAAAAAGACAGAGAATGAATTTGATGAGTTGACAGAAGTAGGCTTCAGAAGGTAGGTAATAACAAACTTCTCTGAGTTAAAAGACCATGTTCTAACCCAATTAAAATAAACCAAGAACCTTGAAAAAAGGTTAGACTAAATGCTAACTAGAATAACAAGCTTAGAGTAGAACATAAATGACTTGATGGAGCTGAAAAACACAGCAGAGAACTTCAGGAGACATACACAAGTATCAACAGCTGAATCAAGAAGAAGAAAGGATATCAGAGATAGAAGATCAAATCAATGAAATAAAATGAGAAGGCAAGATTAGGGGGAAAAGAGTGAGGAAAAAAATGAACAAAGCCTCCAAGAACTATGGTATTATGTGAAAAGACCTAATCTATGCTTAATTGGCATACCTGAATGTGACGGGGAGAATGAATCCAAGTTGGAAAACACTCTTCAAGATATTATCCAAGAGAACTTTTATAACCTAGAAAGGCAGGCCAACATTCAAATCCAGGAAATACAGAGAACACCACAAAGATACTCCTCAAGGAGAGAAAACCCAAGGCACATAATTGTTAGATTCACCAGGATTGAAATGAAGGAAAAAATCCTAAGGGCAGCCAGAGAGAAAGGTCAAGTCACCCACAAAGGGAAGCCCATCAGACTCACAGTGGATCTCGCAGCAGAAACCCTGAAAGTTAGAAGGGAGTGGGGGCCAATATTCAACATCCATAAAGAAAAGAACTTTCAATCCAGAATTTCATATCCGGCCAAACTAAGCTTCATAAGTGAAGGAGAAATAAAATCCTTTATGGACAAGCAATTGCTGAGAGATTTCGTCACTACAAGACCTGCCTTACAAGAGCTACTGAAGGAAGTACCAAACAGGGAAAGGAATAGTAGTATTAGTCACTGCAAAAAAATGTACCAAATGGTAAAGAACAATGACACAATGAAGAAACCATGTCAAATAAAGGAGAAGAAAACCAGCCTGTAACAAAATGGCAACAATTTGTCGTTGTCAACTTCTGATAGCTTACCACTATGCTGTTTATTTTATGTTTATTTTAGGCTGTGGAAATGATGTTACTCAAAGAGCAAATTAAAGTAATTTTCTTATTTTAGTTCAAAATGAGTCATAAAGCAGCAGAGACAATTTGCAACATTAGCAACACATTTGACCCAGGAACTGCTAACAAATGTACAGTGTAGTAGTGGTTCAAGAAGTTTTGCAAAGGAGATGAGAGCCTTGAAGATGAGGAGCATAGTGGCTGGTTATCAAAAGTTGACAACAACAAATTGAGAGCAATCATCAAAGCTGATCCTTTTACAACTACATGAGAAGTTGCCAAAGAACTCAACGTCAACCATTCTATGATTGTTTGGCATTTGAAGAAATTGGAAAGGTGAAAAAGCTCCATAAGTGAGTGCCCTTGAGCTGAGTGAAAATAAAAGCAAATAGTCATTTGGAAGTGTTGTCTTCTCTTATTCTATGCAACAACAATGAACCATTTCTTGATCAGATTGTGACTTGTAAAGAAAAGTAAATTTCATATAACAATCGGCGAAGGCCAGCTCATGGTTAGAGAAGAAGCTCCAAAGCACTTTGCAAAGTCAAAATCTTGCACCAAGAAAAGGTCATCGTCACTGTTTGGTGGTCTGCTGCCTGTCTGATCCACCACAGCTTTCTGAATCCCAGCAAAACCATTACATCTGAGAAGTAAGCTCAGCAAACCAATAAGATGCAAGAAAAACTGTAACACCTGTAGCCAGCATTGGTCAAGAGAAAGGGCTCAATTCTCCACCACAATGTCCAACTGCATATCACACACAATGCTTCAAAAGTTTAATGAATTGGGCTATGAAGCTTTGGCTTATCCACCATATTCACTTGACCTGCCGCCAACCAACTACTACTTTTTCAAGCATCTTGACAACTTTTTGCAGGAAAAACACTTCACAACCAGCAGGAAGAAGAAAATGCTTTCTAAGAGTTCATCAAACCCCAAAGCATGGAATTTTACACTACAGGAATAAGCAAACTTATTTCTTATTGGCAAAAATATATTGATTGTAATCATTCCTATTTTGGTTAACAGAGATGTGTTTGAGCGTAGTTATAATGTTTTAAAATTCATGATACAGAACTGCAATTACTTTTGCACCAACCTAGTTCAATTTTTCAGCCGTACTGCCAAACACTCATGATTTTCATATATTTCTACATCTCTAGCCTTGTGTGTTGACCTCTTCTCCCATATTTATTGCCTTCCAGATGGTTGCTGGAATTCCAGCATCAGATCCAGGTTTAGAAAAGGGAAAGGGACAGTGCTAGCAGCAGCACCAGACACATCTTTCTCTCTAAAAGACAACCTCTCCAGCAGAATTCCATTTATATTTCACTAAGAAAAACTTAGATACTTAGCCAGTCTTAGTTTAAAGAGAAGCTGAGATATCAACTATATGGCATCAAGGTAGGTTTGTTGCCTGGGGCAGGCATGTTTTCAGCTTCAAAAAATTAGGTTATCCTAGCAATGACAGATGAGGTCACTTTTGGCCAGGTAACTAAAAACCACTCACTTTTTTTCTTATTGGAAACTGAGCTGCAAATAAGAACCATTTTCAAAGCATGTTTTAGATTAAAAGCACCATTGTTGGAGTAAAATAGAATGTTTGAAGAAATCTCTGAAGTAAGCAGTTCGAAACCCTCAACACCAATTAATGCACTATAGGAATCTCTCACAGTAGAGGAAGAATAAATCAAAAGCACTGTGACCTTCCAATGAGGAAAATATGACTATGACAAAATGTGAGTTATAGAAATAGTATGTTTTAATCATTTTTTAAAGGAGGAACTTCACTGACTCAATCTGATGACATCTTGGCACAATTTTAGATTATATAATTGGAAATGCTAAACTTTCCGGTCAACTTGTTACCTACTCCACATAGTTACAAAGACGGCTGGAGCTTTCCTTTCTATCTATGTTTTAGAGAAAGCCAATTCTCCAATCTCAGTTTGAGTAAGACTGAGTTTAATACATGGTTAATAGAATGGGCACATCTATTAGAAAGCATATCATGGTATTTGTAATTATAAAATGATAATAATGATGAAGCTTGGCATTTATTAAATGCTTACTGTGAGTTAACTGTATTACATGCCAGAAGGTCTTCTTAGGTTCCACCAAACAAACTCACACACTATCAAAGGCCTCACCTGGCATAACATTAACTCAGGGAAACAGGATAGTAAATCCAACATTCCAGAAGGGCAGTTTTAGGAGTTTCTGTTATGGGAAATAAGTCTTGAATGCAGTTGATGGAACAGACTTTGTCATTTAAAGTCACAGCTCAGGTAGGAGGACATAAGATTCTCATCAAGGGGTGCAGTGTCCACCTTAACTTGGAATTCTCAAGCCCTGTAAGCACCTGTATCACTTGTAACATTTTCATGGGCTTTCATAGCTTCTAGAATTCCTTGCAAAAGGCATGCCAAGTTACAAAAGTAGCCTGAAGCTATAATTTCCCACTAGGTATCTATAACATATTCATCATCCTCCCAGTTCAGAGGTCATTTACTGATCAGAGATAATTTGTACTACAAGCAATGTTGCATAGTAATGTTTATTAGGTTTCTAGGGAACCACAACTAGAAATTAACCCAAGATCAAATCTATCCACAAAGAACGAGAAAAAAAAAATCCTTTGCCTACATATGCATTATTTATTTAATATTAACAACAAGCCCATATGATGGAAAAGATATTATTTTTATTATCAAAGAGAAACTAAGAGCAGTAATGTAACGTTCCTTGCCTATGATCACATAACTTCTTATTAGTAAAGCCAGGATCAAATTGAAATTTGTTGGTTCTAGGGTCTGAATTCTGAACTTCATGTCTTTGATAACTCTATGAAAGGAGGGAGAATATAATGTAAATTGAGCTACATTCAGAGATGTTTCCAAGACTATTTAGAAATTGCATGAAAACAAACAACTGAAACAGTTTTAAGTATCAGATCTTTAATTGTTATTTTGTTTTTAATACTGGAAAATCTAAAATGATTGTTGATAAAGTGGTTTCTGTTGATGGACACGTCTTTTTCTCCCTCAAAACCCCTCAAACTAGGCAAATGTGCACCGACCAACAATCTGTGTGCACTGGAATTTGTTCAATTGTATGTTTATTTTTTTGTTTCACATATCTCACATTTAATAGTCATTGAATTTGGTTCAATATGCATAAATGAGCCTGGATTCAAGATATAAAAAATTTCTCTGAGCAATTCAAGCAATTTTCCAAAAATATCAAAGGAACTTGCTAGAATATCTATGATTCAGGCTGTGAACCTGAGGCATCCCAATTGCCATAGAGATAATTTGCATCCTATCTATGGCTCTTCAATCTTTTTTTTATAAAGGCGTTTTCTGTTCTTACAGTCCTTTGACTGGGAACACAATTTAAAATATTTGACAACTGGTATGGCCCTGTTACGAATTAGTTAAAACAGGTGCTGGCCATAGTTAAGAAGAAGAAGATCTGTATGTAAGTTTTCTATAACATTTTACCTACTACCTGGTCAATATTTATTAGGTCAACCAGCTTTATATTCCCCTGAGATTCATAGAAGGGAGATGGAGAGGATATTTAGCCATGTTGAGTAGTGAATATATACGTAAATACCAGCATTGCGTCTCTCTCTGCTTTGACTTTCAATGAATGTGAGTTTTGTAGAGGTAAAGGATATTGATTGGATGACATGAAATTTAGTTCTTGGGATATAATATACTTGTGCAGTTTCTTATGAAAGTGGGATTTGAGATACTGGATCTTTGAAATTGTTTCATTGAAGTCTACCTACTTTTTTTATTGACGTATCTACCAGTAAGTTCCCTTTTATTCTCATGTTATATTTTCTCACTTATAAAATAATGGGCTTGGTCTAGACTAGGGAATCCCAAACTGTCAATGAAATAGGAATTCCTAGGAAGTTTTGGAAATTATTCATAGCAGGGATATATTCCAGACATACTTAGAAAGACTCTCCACATATTTCTTTTTTTTTTGCAGGGGGTATCTTTATTTTAACAAACTCCCAAGTGATTCTTACATAGCTAGCCCAGTCTTAGTTTGGAAACCCCTGTAAAAAAAAACTAAATGATTCATAAACTTTTATTTGTTGTCAGAAGGTCCCAGAAAATATTTAGAGAAACTGTTGGCAAGTTACCTTTATGTTCCCTTTAAACCCATTCCGATTCCTTGAGGAAGCGCTACTAAGATTCCCATATTTTCACCCCTCCCCCAGGACCTATTGTGTATCAATCCGCAACATCCCTAGGATAGCGACATCTGCCCATCACTGTCTTCCTGAAGGCATCCTTTACCTCCTTGTTCCTCAAGCAGTAGATGATTGGGTTGAGGAATGGTACAACGATAGTATAGAGCACAGAGATCATCTTGTTGTGGTTGAAGGTGTACATGGTCCGGGGCCGTGCATAGGTGAAGAGTGTGGAGGAGTAGTAGATAACAACCACTGCCAGATGAGCAGCACAAGTCGAAAAGGCTTTCCAGCGTCCCTGGGAAGTAGAGATCCTCAGGATGGCTGCAATGATGGCAGCGTATGATGAAACCACAGCCAACAGAGGGAGTAGAATCATCACCAAGGCCAGAATGAAGTCTGCTAGCTCTGCTTGCTCCTTATCAGAGCAGGTGAGGTTAAGTAGTGGGGAAATATCACAGAAAAAGTGGTTGATGATGTTGGGTCCACAGTAGGACAATTGGGAAATAAAAAGAAGCTTCATCATAGAGCTGAAGAAGCCACTTCCCCAAGAGGCAGCAGCAAGGCGAGTTGCCAGACTGGAAGGCATGAGACTAGGGTAACGGAGGGGTTCACAGATGGCCAGGTAGCGGTCGTAGGCCATAACTGCCAACAGCACACATTCAGTACAGGCTAAGGCAATAAAGAAGTAGAGTTGGGTCATGCAACCCACATAGGAGACTCTACCATCCCGGGTAAGAAAGGCCGTCAAGAGCCGAGGAATGGTGACATTGATGTACCATAGCTCCAGGAGAGAGAGATGGCCAAGGAAAAAGTACATGGGGCGATGAAGGCTTGGAGTGAGCCATATTGTGATGACAATGAGTGCATTCTCCAACAACGTCAGAAGGTAAATTACAAAAAAAAGGACAAAGAGGAGCAGCTGGAGGGGTGTAGTGGTAGGGAAACCCACCAAGACAAAGTCCTCAACATGGCCTCCACTCAAATTTCTCATGCCTTTCATCCACTTGAGTGCCTAAAATAAATCACAGGAAGAACAAGAGGTTTGAAAGATAGGTGCAAAAAACACCAACATAGCCTCAAGGTTATAACCACTGAAGATGCTTAGGGGTTAGCATCTTGGAGAGAAAATTCAGTTCAAAAAAGATAATGAAGCTCTGCTTTAGAGAATAGTTATTTTTCCACTCATTTTACATCTATGTTTGAATACATTTTTAGTGGTAGAATTAGACAGTCTTGTTTCCAGGAGATATACTAGATTAAAAAATGGACCTCCTAAAAGTTGTGCATGTCTTAACTCCTGGAATCTGTAAATGTTACATCATATGGCAAATATTTTGCAAATGTGATTAAATTAAGGACTTTGAGTTGGAGGGCTTATCCTGGATTTTTTAGGTGGGACTTAAATACAATCAAAAAGATCTTTATAAGACAGAGGCAGAGCGAAATTTGAAACATGTACAGAGGAGAGGCAACGTAAAGATGAAGCAGAGAAAGATTGAAAGATGCTGGCCTTAAAGATTGAAATGATTTGGCCACAAGACAAAAAATGCCTGCCGCCATCAGAAGCTAAAAGTGCCAAGAAAGAATTTCTCAAGAGCCTCCAGGGGGAGTGCAGCTCTGCCTATTTCTTGAATTGAGCCAAGTGATACTGATTTTGGATTTCTGGCCTCCAGAACTGTAAGACAATAAATCTGTTATAAGCCACCATATTTGTGGCAGTTTGTTACAGCAGCAGTGGGAAACTGACGCAGCTGGTGAGGCAGGAAAATGAAAGAGGAAGCCATTTTTTCTAACCATTCTTCTATGCTTTTCCAGTCTCCTATCAACACTGCTAGTGACCTAACATCTCCAGGAAAACTGGTAAAATTACAAGTCTGACTTGAGATTGGGTCACATGTCATTAAGCATTTTCATTTTTGGTGTGATTTAAGTACCTGTCTTTAAACGATATTTTCCTCTATGAAACTTTTAAAATGATATACTAGTTGCATAGTTTTAACTTGACATCATTTTTTTTTAAGAAGTGTTCTTGCTATGTTGTCCAAGCTGGATTCAAACTCCTGAGCTCAAGGAATCCTTTCACTTCAGCCTCCTGTGTAGCTAGGACTGCAGGTACAACATCGATTTTTTATCAGACATTTATGTGGCCACAGAGAGTCTAATTTTTTACTGCATTGTGAGAATTGAAACTATTAGATTACTTCTTTATGTATTCAACAAAATCTAAATATCAATGCTATGGTAATGATATCCACCAATACTTGCTTAAACAAGTATATAAATGAACATATCTTTTTAAAACTGGAACTTTTACATCATTTATTTCACCAAACTCATAATTCATGGTATTGTAATATATTTATAATTGCAAGTCTTTTGTTGATTTCTCTGTATCTACCTACATGTTTTCGTACACTGTACTTTTAAGACTATGAGTGCTTCATAAAATATTTCCTCTAGATGTTATATAACTAGCATACATTTACCTAAAGCAATATAAATATAAATGTATAAAACATCTGAAAATATATTGTACAAAATTTAAATTTTAAATTTATTGAAAAACTATCTCATAATAATGTATATTATGCTTTTGTCCAATGTTTGTGTGCATTGTAAGACTTATTACCACAATGAGAAAGATTTTAGCATTGGTTCTATTCTGAATTTTCATTTTAGAGAGTAAACACTAAGAAAACTAGTTCACATATAAGTGATATTGATGTACCATAGCTCTGTGAATGAAAGTTTGTTATAGAACGCTAGATTATTTAAACTTTTAATTAATTGTATGCCAGAAAATATTCAGAAACATATCATCAAAATTATTTTTGTTGATCTATTAGCTGACAGCTTGATTAGCATCTATTTCAATTGTGTTGAAAGAAACAGACTGTAAACCACTGACCTGGGAATGGATTTCATACCCAGTTCTTAGTCCTTTCTCGAAACTGACATTGGCATTGGCACCAACTTACACTCTTAGGCATTTCCATGTGACAAGATTTTGCTATACCTTTCTTTGTTAAAAAAATGAGAAGTGGAAAAGGAAAAGACACTTTCTCTAGCAGATCAATTTTAAGAGCTCTTAAGGGAGCTGAAGATGAGAGAATCAGTCCTTTGGAACTATTCCTGCTTGGACCTTGGAAGATTTTTGCTTCTGTAACCTCAAGTGTCCAATAAGTCCAGTTTGGAAACAGTGCCTTAATGCTTCAGATACTTTTCTGAGTGAGAGTTTAAAGAGAAGGTATGGATGGCAAGGTTAGGGACAGGGTAGGAAGGAAGTTCAACATTCCCCAGGAGTAGGTAATAACAAAGGATGGGAAAAACTTGAAAATGGTGGCTGGAAACTCTCAAGAGACAAGGTAAGGGAATTGAGATGCTAAAGCAGACTGAACAATGACAGAACATCTGAAGAGGGACTTGTTCTCATCCCTCTATTATCAGTATAACAGAGCAGTAGCAAACTATAGTAGGTACTCAATAAATATTACTGGAATTAGTTTCAGTCTTGATTTGTATAGGCTTAAATTTGAATCATTCAGATTCACATTATACTTAGAAAATATAGATAATTGGGCTGGGCGCGGTGGCTCACGCCTGTAATCCCAGCACTTTGGGATGCCGAGGCGGGTGGATTTCGAGGTCAAGAGATCGAGACCATCCTGGTCAACATGGTGAAACCCCGTCTCTACTAAACATACAAAAAATTAGCTGGGCATGGTGGCGCGTGCCTGTAACCCCAGCTACTCAGGAGGCTGAGGGAGGAGAATTGCCTGAACCCAGGAGGCGGAGGTTGCCATGAGCCGAGATCGCGTCATTGCACTCCAGCCTGGGTAACAAGAGCGAAACTCCGTCTCAAAAAATAAGAAGAAGAAGAAGAAGAAGAAAATATAGATAATTGAACTAAAGGAAAACTAAGGTTCTTTTTCAGTTACTGCACTGCATAAAATTGGTTGAAATTTCAACTTACCAGGGTCAGTCCTGAGGGATGTGGGAGAAAAGTTGTTGGAAAATGGAGTGAAAGGTGGGAAGCAGCCTTGCAAATTCACTGACTGTTCACAAGTTTGTTGAAGCCAATATTCTACCATGGCTTAGGTTGTCTGCTGATTCAAAGACAAGCCTGCAAGTTGGTCCCCTGTGCCCAGAGGTACCCATACTCCTACCTCCTGCCCACTCCTCAGTAATATTATGTCACGATCTTCATGGGTTTCCAGCTCAGTTGCTGAAAACTGAATCCTGTTTGCTATTCCATCTGGCCTGTTACTGCCAAGACTTCTCTTCTCCAACCAAGGCAACTCCCACCCCTGTTCACCACCAGAAATGGTCTGTTCTTTTATTCTTTTCCTGCTCCAAGTCTGCCCTCCCTGTATGAAGAAAGCTTCCTCGATAGATTACTTCTGAATCATTAGTCATATCCCTTCTGTAGCTCTGAGTAGATCAGGGCCCTGTGCCCACTGAATTCTTCTTGTGTTTGTCCTTTTTTTATTTCTTGTTTGCTTTAACTTTTAGGTATGTCTTTTCTCCATCATCAGTCTGGGATCCCTTCCTCCTTTACTAGCTCTACAAAATGTTTGAATCAGGGGAGGATTCTACCATCAGGGTGGCACAGTACTGCTTAGCCTGCAATGCTAACAGTCACACGGTGATGATCCCTTTAAATATACACTTCTCATTCGGCAACTTAGGTTCCAAGTAATAATTAATAGGGAGCACCTTGAAGATTTCTCCCATTGCATTTTCCCTCAGAACAAAGAACAGCCTTTTATGGGTTGTTCTTCTCAGGACTAGATGATATCGATGCTATTGTACAATATATCTTTTCTTAGCCTTTGAATTCTCCCTTTCACCCTTACCCTCCCCTTTACTCCTCTTTACCATCCCTCTTATTTATTCCTCCAGTCACATCAGAGTTCTTCAAGACACCACTCTGTTATTTTACATCTGATCTTTTGCACATGAATGAACATAATAAACAATGGTGCCTCTGTGAGGACTTTGTCCAAAAGGTCATTCACAGTCGCAGCTACTATTATGACCATAACTCTGTTAATAGATCTATGGGGTAGCTGTGTATCTTCCTGGATATTTTCTCCTTGGTACCAGAGATCTCACTTGTTCTATTCTAGTTAAGTTCATCACTTTGGCCATAATACATAAACAATACATATTTATCAAATTAGTTAAGAAATGAATAGGGTAATACTTTAAGAACTTGGAAATTTAAAATGTAGAATATCATTTCAGGGGTAGAATGTTGAATCTGTTTTATTATTTGTGAAATAGTTCTGCTGCTGCTGGTGGTGGTAATATTTGCCATTCCTACCTCATTAGACTATATCACATTAAAAGAGACAATTAGCTGAGACAAATGACAATTGACAAATGACAATTGACAATTATTTGACCATAATATGAAAAAATTCATTATTGTTAAGCACCTTGGTGATGCCATAGGTCTGTGGGCCTGAAACCATGTAGATATAACTCAGATCATCCAAATCAGTGATTCACACCAGCACATTTGCCTGGATTCTTGCTTAACCTCTACCTTCTAGAGTTACATAAGTGAAGGTTAGTAGTAGATTGCCTCGTGTTCAGTGGTGCGAGGAAGGGACATAAGCCTTCACCTGGAGACACGTTGGGCAGAGCCTAGGCATATCCCACACCCAGTGAAAACTTTCTTTTCTGTTTTTTTTTTTTTCTCTTGAATTCCTCATTTTATCATCGCAAAGTGAAGAATCTTAATGTACCTACCAAAAGCTGGTGAATAAACAACAGAGGACTGTCTGAAACTATTATAATTCCTGTCTTGGATCTACAAGGCATATAAAGAAGATACAATAATAATTGATTACTCTGTGCAGGGCAGTGGGTATTTTTCATATGCTAACTTAATTCTCACAGCAGCCCAGTGAGTTTAAGCACAAGTATTTCTATTTGTAAATGACACGGATACGTCTTTTGTTTTTTCTCAAGATCATACATCTAGAAAATTGTAGAAGTAGAATAAACCTAAATCTTGCTATAAAGGTATGGTGGGAAATTTAACCTCTGTCCTATACATCTGCCATGGCAATAAGCAAATGTCCATGGATATAGCCAGATGGACTCCCTTATATAAGAAAAAGGGTTTTTGTTTGTTTGTTTGGCTTCTCTGTATATGGTAGTCAAATTCATTCAATAGTTTTTTTTTTCAAATCTCATTTGAAGTCATAGATATAAACAATATAATTGGTATTTCTTTGAGTCTTGCCTTAGGGCAAGTGAAGTGCTACACCCGAAATACACCAAGATTGGTGTTTGCCTCTTTTATCGTGACTTTCTGCTTTCTGGGTTCTCCTTTCCCACGCATATTTTCCTGCCCTGACCAAAGTCTTTACAAATCTCTAGCATTTTACCACATTGCCACTTAAAAAAAGAATCCATCACCCTTGTGAACCTTTCAAATGCATTTCTCAGGTGCTACCTCTAGAATCATAAGCATATAATTAAAAGATTCAAATGACAGGGTACTCACTCTGAGATGTTCGAATGATTAAGCTTTTTCAAATTTTAAGCACATTGTATATCTTGAGAAATTCAAGCGGTTTTCCTGATTATAAGGAACTGAAAATTGTAGGGAATGGATGAAGGATTTGAGGGCGTCTAACCTGAATAAAATTTCTCAGAGAAGTTCACCTACTTCTTTGCTTGCCTGTCTTCCATATTCACACACATATCCTGCTTTTGGATATTTGTGAATAGGCTGGTATCTTTTGCAGGTATGGTTTGATCTAGGAACTCTTCAATTAAGTTGATACTTCATGCTGGTCTCTAAGTTGTTTGTGGCATGATAGGGCAGAGGTTTGGCAGATGGGGCCCTGAAGCAAACAGGGGCAGTGGTAGCCAGCCCTTATTACATTTTCCTCATTACATTCCCATCAGGGACATAGCTCCTTAGTAAGTCTTGTCATGGTGAGCTCTCTCTCCCCAACAAGATTATATCCAAGTTGCCTTAGGGACCATTTGTTCTAGGGCATAGGAGATAGAATAAAAGAAGATTGTCCGGAGGGACATGGGTATGCACTGAAGTGGAGTAAAGTCCTTGGGTTCATTGCCTGTGTGCCATCCACGTAGTGCTTCTGCAAACCTTATTTTCAGAGGTGCCTAAGAGGTGCATAGATATAATGATAAGTCAAGACTAAACTTCTAGTGAGGAAGTAAAACAAAAAGTAACAGTTAGGGACAAATTAATTCTGATGGGTTATTTAGACTATCACATTTTTTGAGAAGATGTTTATTTGTAAACTCTGTTCACTGCTGCCTGCTTTCACTTGTTTGTGTTTACATATTGGAAGAGATGATTTGTCTCTCTTCCATAAGTCTATAGGTTCCACGAGAAAAGTCCATTTGCTGCCTTGCTCTTCTTTACAACCCTTTGTAAATAAAACCGGATGCACAGGGAAGCTCTCAGGATAACTGGTGGGAAGATGTGCAGAGAAGTGCTTGTGAATTCCTGATTCCTGCCTGAGATCTGAGTCTGTTTCTGAAAATAATGGGAGTTTCTTTCTCTCACAACTCTGGTTTTCCTGACTGTCATTTATACCCAGGTTGCTTCTTTGCTTCTGGGTCCATTGAACTGTCACAAATGGAGTAGGGTACCTTGTAGGGTGTGTGCTAACCAGCCTATCACCGCAAGTGTTCACGCAGAGCCCAGATGACCTGTTTAGGATGCAATATTGGAGAGGGAGTGCCTGCAGCAAAAATGATGGTGCTCTTCTCTTGGCAATAATGGCAATTTGTTGTTACTGCAGAACAATAGAGTTATAAGTAAGTACTTTGCAAAAGATTCAATGACGCTATAAGGAGTTAGAGAAATACAGTGATCACTGAGATTTTAACTCAAAATGGTAAGGAGATGGTACCCTTCAGAAAACACAGAAGGTGGAACAACACGAGAAAGCCAGGGATGAGTTCAGGCTTGACATATTAAGCTCAAGGGAAAGCAGATATAAGCAGCAATAAGTGAGAAATAATGGCTTGGATCTTATGTCTGTCTTCAGACTGTAAACTTGGGAGTCAGCATTAATAAATACATATAATCACACTTGATAAATGTAACCAGAGGAAAGAGAAGGATGTAAAGGAAATACTTGAGCAATGTAGACCAAAGAAGGAAAAAGACCGAAAGTCTAAGAAAGGAATTGTAAGAGTACAGTGTTTTCTGGAGGTTAAGGGGCTAGGCAGTTTCAGGAAGGTGAGGGTGGTGAGAAAACAAGAAAAACGTATTAAAATTAAAAAAAGGAAGCTATTTTTATAGTTTTTCCTGTTGGTGCAAAAATATACACAATTGCCATTTACAGAATAATCACTATGTACTATATGCTGGACATTTTGCTAAAAACTTCACAAATGTTTTATTTATCTTAGTGATAAAATGTAGCTACAATCTGAACAAGTTTAGATTGGTACAAAAATACAACGCTTAAATAAGATAGAATTGTATTTCTCTTTTATGTAACCCCACAGTGATGAGTGGTTCACAGCTGGCAGGGCCTGTGGAGCAGCTTGACTTCACACGGTTGTATAAACCACAGGCAGATGGTTGGTCCTCCCAGACTCAATAGAAAGCTTCTTTTGGCAAGACCAAGGCTCTGGTCTGGTTTTCCATATCCTAGCCATTAGGAAAGCAGAAAGAGAGAAACTGATCTTAGGAGTGAGATATAGAAGTTTCACCCATCATTTACACTTATATCTCATTGATAAGAACTTGGTCACATGATAGTCAAACCTGGTCACAAAGAAAGCTAAGAAATGTAATAACTAACTGGCCATTTGTATACTCAGCCAAAATTCCAGAGGGTTCTATTACTAAACTCACAATAAGAATATATATTCTCATTGGCAATTTCAGATACAAGAACTTATGATCCTGTTAAAGAGGTAAAAACGATCCTTTAAAAAGGTAAGTGATTATCACAGAATCACACACTCAGTATGTGGCAAAGACAGAAATTAAACTCAGGTCACATTGATTCTGAGTTTATTTTCAGATGCCTATAGATTTGTATGTGATTATGATAAATAATACAGAAAGATCTCATGTATACTTTACCTAATTATCCTCAAGCATAACGTCTTACAAAACTATACAATGCTGTGACAGCTAGGATGTCGATATTATTGCAGTGAAGGTACAGAACATGTCAATCACCACATGAGTCCGTACTTTTACTCTTCTACAGGCACATTCACTTTTCTCATACCCATATTCCATTCTTAACCCTTGGCAGCCTGGCAACCACTAATCTATTCTCAATTTTGATAATTGCTTCATTTGAAGGATACTACACACACACACACACACACACACACACACAGAGGTATGTGTGTGTATACATATATGACAGAATCACAAACCTAGTATGTGACAAAAACAAAAATTAAACTTAGATGTATATATTTATAAATGTAGTATCTATTTATAAATTTGTATGTATACATATACATGTATATATTTATAAATATACATGTATACATTTATAAAGGTACATACATATATTGTTTAGTGCTCTTGTGAATTTTTCTCTTCAGTGATTATACTTTCAAATCCAGAGTTTTCATTTGGTTCTTATTTGTATTTATTTGTAGTATGTACCTTTAGTGATGTTTTTCATTTAGCATAATTGTCAAGTGATTGATTTAGACTGTATGTTTCTATCAATGGTTTGTCCCTTTTTATTGTTGAGTAGTATTTCAAGTTATAGATATACTACAGTTTAAGTAGTCCCTTCTTGAAGGAAATTTTGGTGGTTTTGTGTTTGTGTGTATGTGTGTGTGTGTGTGTGTGTGTGTGACAAGGTTTCACTCTTGTTGCCCAGGCTGGAGTACACTGGTGTGATCCCGGCTCACTGCAACCTCTGTCTCCCAGGTTCAAGTGATTCTCCTTCCTCAGCCTCCCGAGTAGCTGGGATTACAGATGTGTGCCACCATGCATGGCTAATTTTGTAATTTTAGTAGAGATGGGGTTTCACCATGTCAGGCTGGTCTTGAACGCCTGACCTCTAGTGATCTGCCTGCCTCAGCCTCCCAAAGTGCTGCAATTACAGGCTTGAGCCAGCATGCCTGGCTTCCAGTTTTTGATTATTTTGAATGAAGACAATTTAAAATAATTTGAGATTGAATTCTTAGTTGACAAGTTTTGTGTTGTTTTTTGAATACTGGATGTGTTATCCCACGCTTTTTAGTCTTCATTGTTTCATTGAAAAGTCAGCTGTTAAACTTATTTGGGCTGACTCGTAAATAATGAGCCATTTTTTCTTTTGATGCTTTCAAAATTTCCTCATTGTCTTTGACTTTCAGCATTTTTAGTATGTTCTGTCTTTTTATGTATCTCTTTGCATTTATCCTACGTGAAATTCATTGAGGTTCCTAGATATGTAGCTTTATGTTTTTTGGTAAATTTGGAAAGTATTCTGCCAGTATTTCCTCAAATATTTTCTTTTTTTTGTTTCCTTTCTCTTTATTCTTTCTTCACTTACACCAATTTTGACATGTTTAATTGTGTCTCACATTGCTCTGAGGCTCTATTTCTTTTCATTGGTTTTTCTTTTTTTCCTTCAAATTGCATAATCTTTATCACTCTAACTTCAAGTTCATTAGTTTTTTAATTACTGTTAATTCAAATTTATTGTTGAGTGCTCTTGTACATTTTTATCTTCAGTGATTATACTTTCAATTCCAAAGTTTTCATTTGGTTTTTATTTATCATTTCTTTCTGTTAGTATTCTGTATTTGATGTGCTATTGTTATATACCTTCCTTTATTTATTTAATGGTGATTTTCTTTAGACCTTCAAATATATTTACAATGGTTACTTTGAAGTCTGTATTTTAGATATGGCATTTAGTCACATTCTCACAGTTTTTATTGTCTTTTTTTAAAATATGGGTCATAGTTTTCTCTTTCTTTGCATAATTTATATTTTACATTGGAAACTGGAATTTTGTATAATATATTGTAGAAACTCTGGTCACTGGTTTTTCTCCCCTCTCTCTCCATTAAGTCTTGTTTTAATTATTTGCTTGTTTACTTGTTCAGTGACTTGCTGGGTTGTTTTAGTAAAGTCTATCCTCTCCTATACTTCCGCAGTATTAAGTCTTTAATGTTACTTTTCGGAAGACACACATAGCAACAATAATTTTGGCAGAGCTTATGTTGTCCCCTTTCCTAAATATATCCAGCTTTTAATCTAATAATTACCAGCTGTTTGCTCCATTGTTTAAAAAATGTCCTAGAATATAAATTTCTCTACCAAATAATTCAATAAAATTCAGACTTCTTCAAAGGAATAGTTATGACATCAGTGTTTGTGATTTGTTATTACCCCAAGAGGGCTACTCCTGGCTCTCTCTTTTTCCTGTTTAGAGGACATATTAAATGATATTCAGGTAGAACAGTCTACTCTGAGGATGCTAGCCAACAATATGGGTAAATCCTATAGTGATCTTATGTGGATACTGTATCTCCTGAGTGCTCCCATAAATCTGTATAAGGCTTAATTCATGTTACATCATAGTTTCTTAGCCTCCCCACTGGTAGAATGTAAGTTTTTTGAGAGCAAAAAATATATCTTATGTGTTTTGTTTTTCCCACAGTTAGTGTAGTGTCTTGAATACAATGAATTTCTCAAATATATAGAAGAGACAAATGGACATTTTTTCTACAAAAAAGCACTGTACATTTAGATGCAGAACAGAATTTACCTCTTATTTTGTTTCTTCATTAATTTCTTCCTATATTGCTTATTGACACTAGAGAATATTTTCATTTCTTCCCATTAAATAAATTTCTTGGTATAAAAATTTAGAAAACCCTAATGAGAAATTGGGTCAGAGGCAAAGTCTTGAATTACATATATTAGATTATAGAAGAAAGATGTGATATAAAAAGGAAAAAAGAGTTTCACAGGCATGCTGAGGTATATAGCTATAGTTGATTCATTTTTATGACTGCCACAAAGAAATAATTATGGCATACATGAATGTGCCATAATTTTTCTATCCATTCTGTAGTAAATTAGCTGAATAATTTTTAGCTTTTGCCATTTCGCAAATACTGTGTTTAAGGACATCGATGTATGTCTTCTGATACCCATGTGCATACTATTCTTTAGGGCATACACCTAAGAGTAGAAAAGTTTAACCACAGGTTATGAGTATCTCCAAAATGAGTTTATAAAATGTTTTCTAAAATGACTGAACAATGATACACTCTTATTAAGAGCACTGAAGAGTTCTTGTTGCTTTATGTTCCTTTTTTGACACTAATTAATCCAGCCTTTTAATTTTAACCATTCAAGTGAGTTTGTGATAGTACTTCACTGGGGTTCTAATGTTCATTTTCATGCTTACTAATGAGATCAAGCACGTTTTAAGGTATTTATTGACCATTTGAATATTCTCTTTTATAAAGGATCTATTTGCATCTCTTAGAAATTTTTCCTTTGTCTTTTTACTTATTGAGAATTTTATTTCTTCTAGAAATTATTTATACAGTCATAAACTACACAATGATGTTTTGGTCAATGACAGACCACACAGACAATGGTGGTTCCACAGATTATAATACCGTATTTCTACTGTGCCTTTTCTATGCTTAAATATGTTTAGATACATAAATGCCATTGCGTTAGAATTGCCTACAGTATTCAGTACAGTAACATACTGTACATGTTTGTAACCTGGGAGCATTAGGCTATATCATACAGTCTACATGCAGAGTAGGGTTGTGTAAGTAAACATCACACTCTGTGATGTTTACACAATGGCAAAATCACAAAATTACATATTACTCAGAATACATTCTCATTGTTAAGTGACAGATGACTGTATATACCAAATGAGGGCCTTTGCCAGTTACATGTCACAGATTTCTCTTTCTGTGCATTGCTTTGTTTAATCCTTACATTATAAAATAAAGTGTAAACACAGAAAATTATCTAAACAAATACATAGCTTATTTAATCTCGCATGGGCAAAACCCTTTGCAATTACTACCTAGACCAAGGAAAAGAATGTTGCCCATCAGGAGCTGTTCCACATGCCTCCTGTCCTACTCATCACAGACTCCTCCTTCTAAAAGGAATCATGATCCTAAATTTCATACTTATCACGCTCTGAGATTTCTTTATAGCTATATTATTTGGCTTTCTTTTCCACTCTGTCAATAACGTCTTTTTGATGAATAAAATGCCTCAATTTTGATTTAATTGGCCTTTTTCCTTTTAGTTAAAAATTTTACACACAGTTTAAACAGTATTTTCTATCCCAAGTTAGTGAAGCTATTTCTTATATTATCTTTAAAAGTTTTACAGTTTCACTTTTCTAATTTAGTTTTTGATTTTTAGAAATTATTTTTTCCAGATTTTGTTTTTCCCATATGGATATGCTATTTTCCTAGCACCAGTTATATTGAATGTCTATCATTTTCTCACTGTTCTGCAGTGCTTTATTTGTCATAAAGCAAGTGCCCATATGTGCATGAGTCTTTAGGTATTTTCAGCTTCCATTTAGTTACTTATTTCTGGCAACTAGCAATCCCCACCACAGTCACTATATCAGGCACAAGCAGGCTAATTGGTCCAAATTTAGGTTCAGGATCTTGAGTCTAGACTTGACGTAATATCCTCTGCATCTACCATAAGGGAGTAAATAGTATTTATTTTTGAGATGTTTAGCTTCCCTAGATTAAACAACCAATTGTCAGTAGTGGAACTGAAGTAAAAGAAGACTCTTGCCACTAAGTAATGGCTGCAGATTAAAGGTAGCAGAGATTTTTGTCGGTACATGTGTCATGAAAATAATCACAAAGAAAGAGAGTCATGGTCAGGGGTAAACTTAATCAGTTAATGTGCATAATAAGTTTATCCATTATTTCATTTATTTTATAACATTCCCATAAGTAACAGAACTCAAAATTACATCAATACTCATATATCTTGTCAGAAATGACTTGTCTTATGGAAGGTACATTCCAGTGCTTCATAATTTTGCCTAAAAATTCCTTAACTTTTATTATTATTATTACCACTTGAGATGGAGTTTTGCTTTTGTCACCCAGGCTGGAGTGAAATGGCGTGGTCTCCATTCACTGTAACCTCTGCCTCCTGGGTTTAGGCGATTCTCCTGCCTCAGCCTCCTGAGTAGCTGGGACTATAAGCGCCCACCACCATGCCAGGTTAACTTTTGTATTTTTGGTAGAGACAAGGTTTTACCATGTTGGCCAGACTGGTCTCAAACTCCTGTCCTCAAGTGATCCTCCCATCTTGGCCTCCCAAAGTGCTGGGATTACAAGTGTGAGCCACCAGCCATAGCTGACAGCTTTAGATATTTAAAACACCTCTCAATGCAGTGGTTTTATATGCTTTTTTTTTTCCTTCCATACTCTTTACCCAATTAATGAATCTTCAGGACACATGGAAGTTAATTGTTAGAATCCTATATCTGCAGGGGCATTCTTCTTCTGATACTGGATAGTAGAAGGGTTCGACAACTTCTCATAACAAGCTAGATGCATGATGACTTAGTTCCCAGTCTCAGTTACTTGCTGCTTATATCCCAACCTCTGGAACAAGGCAAGTGGTTTAGGCTCCTCCAGGTGTCATAGGATAAATGCCCTCATTGAATTCTGGGGACATTGAGACATGCTTCAAACAAGCAGCAACAACCTAAGATTATTTTTTCAAGGCAACCGTGTTTCCTGTCATTCTTCTGAAAGCATTTTTCATGTCCTTATTCCTCAGGCTGAATATGATGGGGCTGAGGAAGGGGGTAATGACAGTATAAGGGACTGCTATGAGTGTGTCATCTCCTCCTGAGGCTTCTGGCTTCAAATAAACGATAGATGCAAAACCAAAGTGGATTATAACCACTGTGAGGTGGGAGGCACAGGTGGAGAAGGCCTTCTGCTTGCCCTCAGTGGAAGGGATCCTGAGGACAGTAGAAATAATGAAGACATAAGTCAGGATAATGAGCAGGAAGGTACCCAGCAAGCCGGACACTGAGATCAGTGTTACAATGAATTCCGTGAGGTTACTGTCTATGCAGGACAGCCTAACAACTGCCCGCATATGGCAGAAGAAGTGTTTGACCAGGTTGGGTCTGCAGAAAGAGTTCCTGAATATCAGTGCAGTCTCTGTAAGAGAGACAAAGAAGCCTCCAGTGCAAGCAGAGGCCACAAGTTTTCCACATACAATGTTGGTCATAAGCAGTGGATATCTTAGAGGCTTACAGATGGCCAGGAAACGGTCATATCCCATCAAAGTGAGGATGATACAGTTTGTGCCACCCAGAGCCAAGAAAAAACACATCTGTAAGCTACAACCTATGACTGAAATGCTTCTGTCCTTGGCCAGTAGATCTTCCAGCATGTTGGGGATGATAGCCAGTGTGTAGCAGGTCTCAGAGAAGGAAAGTGCACTAAGGAACAGATACATAGGGGTGTGGAGGTACCTGTCCACCCAAGTTAGACCCATGATGGTCAGATTACCTGCAAGGGTGACAAGGTAGAGACAAAAGAAGACCACAAAAAGAAATGTCTGTACATGTGGGTACACAGAAAAGCCAATAAGAATGAATTCCTTCAGGATTGTCTGGTTGTTCTTCATTGTTTGAATGTCTGAAATTTGAAAGAAACAATAACAAACATTCAACTCCATTATCTTCTGATATCATCAAATGAAAATTGTGATGACTAAGACAAGTCATCAGAATTATAATTACCAACTGCTTTTTCATGCAGTTTAGCAAAACCATGTATAGGTAGGTAATGTGTTTTTCTCATTTTCCAGTCACTCATTTTTTTCTTTATTCAAAAACTAATTAGTGATGGCTTAGAATATGACAAGAAGGCTTGCTCTGGCCAATTTTTAAAAGGATTTTTTTTTTTTTTTTTTGGCAGGTGATATAATGCGGGAAGAAGCACTCTGGTTAATGCTCAGATGGAAGAGATTCAGATACATTAGGTGAGCCTTATTTGGATCAGCTTCTGAACACTGACAAAACTTTTAAGTGGCTAATAGACAGAGTCAGGGTCCAACATAGAAACTTCTACACAATGTGTGGTCTATAAATATTTACTATGTAAATATTGAGAATTGATTTCCAAATAATTTTAGGACAAAACTTGGACAATGACTTGCAATTGTTGGAGAAGCCCAAAGTCATTACCCTTTCTTGAAGAATATATTTAGATCCTAGAACTTTAAAGGAAAGTAAAAAACATGTTTCATTCTTTCTATTTTGAGAAGAGAAGAAAGAGGGCACCCTAGTATCCTTAGGATTGACTGTAATTAATTAGAATCTGTAAATGGTTTTGATAAACAGACTGTACAAGCATAGTGCAGGTGTCAATTGAGATTGTGTCTATTTTGTTAATTCCAAGCTCAGCCTTCAAAGAAAGTAAGTGGCATTTACAAATTGTATAAATTTTCCAATAATGCTACATCTGATTTAATCTCATACTTCTCTGATTTCTATAACATGTTTTTTCTCCTTATATTTAACACATTGTTTCAGCCCTGTAGTATATTGAACTACTATTTTCCTGCTCCATATGTCATTATATTTAATAACTAGCATTTATAGGGTTTATATTTTTCCAAATTCTCTCAAATGTTTATTGATTTTACTCTTCACAGCATAAATATAAAGTGCATGGGACAGCTGTGAAATGGGTAGGACAAGTGTGATTTCTTTACTTATTCTAGAAATAAAATTAAGTCTCAGATGTGGCATATTTGTAACTAGAAGCAAACAGTTTTGACTTGAATTGTATGTTCTTTTCATTTATCAATGTTTATCAAGTCAGCATGAGTTTCTTTGGTTTCTAAATCTACTTGCAGATGATTGTTTCACTTTTCTCTATGATCAGCATTCTGCTGCATTTTTCAACTATTTCAGAGGCTTATCCCTAAGCCACTGTGGAAAATTCCTCCCATCAGTAGAGCACTTCACACGCCAAGGCTCCCAAGTACTCTTGACCCTTCACAGTAACTCTGTAAGAAAGGCAGTTATGTGTATTCTAGAACTAAAGGATTAAGTAGAGCAAAGAGAAAATACGCAATATATTAGCAAAACAATAAGTTGTTTTAGTACTTGATGTCCTCGGTACAAAACTCAAGCTTTTTCTAACATACTACCAGAAAAAGAAAAGTCTGATTTTACACATGTTCTACCTCTCCCAACACAGTTCTGGGAGTTGAGGCAGAAACTGGGGGACAGCAAGGGGGTTGGGGAAGTTTCTGTTTTTAAAGTCACCATTAAATTCGTAAGCATTTTGAAAATGCAGATAATCAGCAATACAAATGCTAAGATAGATCTTATCTTATCTAGTTCTTACTTGACTGTGTGCTAAATATTTCCTTGGTGAATCATCAGCAGTAGAGTATAAATGTCAGAATCTCTACTTGGGGTATATTCTAAATGTGTGTGTGATTGTGTGTGTGTGTGTGTGTGTGTGTGTGTGTGTGTTGTGAGGGTATGTCCCACCCTACCTCACCTATCTGTGAAGTTGTCCCTAAATCCATCTGTGTTAAATTTAATTTGGGATATTAATCCACTGACCAAAATATTTATATATATACACACTTCCCAAAGAGAAATGGTAATATGGAAAAGATATGTAATTTTATCCCAATGATCCTTTCTTTTTGTAATGACAATTAGATATGAGGAGAAGAGAGTAAAACCATCTAGAATCGTTTCCTACCTTGTGTATTTTATCAGGCTCCAAAGTGAATTCACTGTCACGATTAGGTTCTTCTGAAAGAAAATCTTCACAATATTGCTGGAAGCATACTTTGTTCACCACTCAAAAGAGACAGAGATTGATTTAGTCTGAAAAACACTAAACATTGATTTAGTATGACAATCTGGATTTTTACTTTTATCACTGCTAGCTTAGTGACATTGGGAAAGCTGCTGCATCTTCTGGATTTGAGTTTCCCCAGATGGTAAGTAAGAAAAAGGGTCCTGAGTTTATGCAAGCTTTCATATTCTATGGCTCTAGAGTTTTGTGACACGAATTATGGAGTTAGTCCATACCTGATGTGATCAGCCCCCACTGCCCACTAAATTACAATGGTTTGGAGCCTTCTCTCCTACTGATTTAGAGGTATTGTTTGATTATTATAAGTGCTGGAGATTCTTCAGCTCTAGAGGTTTGGTTTTGGTTAGGAGAGCCCAAGGGATTCCTCTCTCTTTCATCAGAGGCTTGCAGATAACTTCCTCACCCAACTTTGTAATTTGCTCTCATTAGTTACAATGCTTTGTGTAACATGTTACTTGTAAAACTCTTCTGGGAGTCTCTTGAGATTTTAAACTTGCAGAGTTTATATCCTGCCCATAAACAATGCTTTCTGTTAATTTATAAGTTTTGTTTTGGCAGGGAGGGTGAATAAAATTTGCAACACTAAATGCTTATTCAATTTACTTCACTCTCTCACTGACAAAAATTCTCTCCTAGATCAGACTTCAGTCACACTCCTCTAAGCTCTCTTCTCAACTTGACTTCAAATTCAGGGTTCAGTGTCCATCCTTGTTGAGTCTGTACCACCTAATTGTAGCAAGAACCTTGCTAAGTGAGTTTGGAGAGAATCTCCTATCCTTGGTATTCACTCACCCTCAATATCTAATCAAATTCCTCATCTTCTACCATCCTTTGGGTATTAGCTAATCATCCTGGCCTGTCTTCAGCAAGAGTCCTGTTAGATCAGTTCAGTGAGAATTCCCCTTTACTCCTAATATGGATTCCTATTCATTGATTCTACTAACCATCCTTTGGTTATGGATCCCCACTTTTCCATGCTGTATTCAAAATTGAGTCCAGTATTAAATGGAGGTCTGTTTCTCTCTATTGTAATAGTTCCTGAACAAAGTATATTTTGCTATCTTAACTACTGCATACCTCTGGATTTCATTGACACCACTCACCACAAATATACTCATTATTTCCCTTTAATCACTGACTCCCTTTCTGGGTAGTTAAGAAAGACCTACAGTGTATTAAAAACTGCTCCAAGCATTGGAGAACTCAGAAAAATACAAGAAATGATATCTTCTTACAAGGGGTTTATACTTCTTAGGAGGAAAGAAGGTCATGCCCATGAAAAGTGAATTGTAGGAAGCAGCACTGTAGTAAGCTGAGAACTACAACAATGATTAGATGAGGTAAGATAAAAAGCAACTGGACCAGGTTGTCAGAAAGAGGTATAGAGTAGGGGTGTTGGAAAGACTTCTAAAAATAAGCAGCAAGTCAGTGGTGCTTGCTCATGGCTGTAATCCCAGTGACTCAGGAGGCTGGGGAAGGGGAGGACTGCCTAGGGCAGCAGTGTGAGACAAGCCTGGACAACATAGTGAGATCCCATCTCTAAAAATAAATAAAATAACAAACAAATAGATAAATAAATAAATAAAACAGTGAAATTTGAGTTTCTGTTGTACTACAGGTTGTACTATCTTGTGGCAGTTCAGTACAAATACATCATTAGATGGAAAATAAGTATCTGAAAAGATAATAAGGTATCATTGATTAGAAAACAAAAATCAAAAACACAATATGATTCTACTACGTAAGTGTTCAAATACTTAAAATTAAGAAAAACATATTGACCATCCCAGTGTTGGTGAGGATTTGAAAGAACTGTAACTCATACGCTGTTCTTAGAGATGTGTAAGTAATAAAATAGTCTGGAATTTTGAAAAATAATTTGTCAATCTCTTAAAAAAGTTCAATCTATTCAGGTTCCCAGGCAAGATGATATATATTCGCTATTTTTCCACCTTTCTTCTCTAAATACAACCAAATAACCTGGAAAGAATTAAATAGATCATCATAAAATGACTCTGAAAGGTAAAAAAGAAAGAGAAGGTGAACTGACCACAGGACTTGGAGAACACCCCCATGGTAAGCTCCCTAGGATTTATTTTACCTCCCATAGATCCCAGATTGGGATGCGGAAAACCTTGAACTGTCAACAGGCGTAGACAAAAACGAAGAAAGGAAAAGTAAAATTCATTGTCTTTGGTCAAAGGAAAAGGAAAAGAAAGCCAAACAGACTTAATAGGGAGACTCATCACCAGCGACAATGAGAACTCTCATCTGTTCGTAGCTGCAATACTAAGGAAGCTTGAATCCTAATTCAATCCCTATCTCTCACCAGCCATTAAGACCTCATCTGCCCATAGTGACATGGCCAGCAGAGCCTAGAAGAGTAATCCATCCTCTGCCTCACACAACCTGACAGCAGCAGGATGATCATTGGCAGAAAAACCTGGGAAGCTCAGTTTGTCTCTTGGTCCAGAGTTGATAGGTGGTGAGCTCTTTGGCCCCGGAGTCTATGTCAACAAGGCCCAGGATGGTTGCCAGAAACCTACTCACTAAGCCTAACTATGGAGACCTTAACATAGTATTAAACATGCCAAGATACAATTGAAAATCACCCTTGATACCAAGAACCAAGGAAATATCAATTAAGTGAGAAAAGACAACCACCTGATGCCAGTACCAAGTGAACCAGATAGGAGAACTGAAAATGATTTTAAAGTAGCCTCCATAAAATTAATTCAATAAGCAATTGCAAATTTCCTTGAAACATATAAAAAAATAAAAAGTACAAAACCAATAATAAAATGGGAATTACAGAAATGAAAAATATAATAAGTAATAGCTCAAGTTATTTCAGATCTGGTTGGGAAGTTCCCTTTATATATATATATACATCTTTGGTTGACTGCCTTATACTTCTCTATAACAAAATGTTTATTGGTTGATTGTAAAATAAGTTTTTATTATATGTTATATAAAAGAGAAAATGTTAAGTGTGAAAGTTAAAATTTTAAGGTAAAATTATCCCTGAATAAAAACACTGCTTTAAAATTACCTCATATATTTATAGCTAGTATTTATTTTTGTAAAAACAAAACAGATCAGAATCAGTTTTATTTTTACAGATAGAAACACTAGAAACTCTTATTTACAGTAGTATGAAAAAAGTCTTAAAGGAACTTCAATGAATTTATTTTTTAATTGTAATACTACTCAGTTCTTTGAATTCCACCCAAGTTATGTAACATTCATAGGTTAATGATCTATCACTAAAAGTTAAATTCAATAATATAATTAGAGGATAATTTTATCAGTTACTTTTTCTGTGTTCCCTAAATAATAAGGACTCTACTTAACCTGTAAAAAACGGTATTCACTGTTTATCATTAACATGTAATTTGTTTTCAGTTTCTGACTAATTCATCATAAGTTTTTCAGTTATTATCAAATGACTGTTAAGTATGATTGTTTAGCTCTTTTTCTAAACACTTTGCTTAATGTTTTATGTTCAGAAGCTTGGGAGAAATGAAAATACTATTGATTTCAATCACCTTGGTCCATAGATTCTTTTTTTTGTTGTTGTTAAAATTCTTTTAGCCTATAATATGCATTAGCTATTTATGTACTCTTCTATTCACCTGACTTTGAAAAGGTTGAAGACATAGATTTCACTCATTCAATTTAGTAAACACTTTATGATAAAACTTAAGTGACAGCAAGGACTTCCGCTTCCAGGTAGGGTCTTTGTGACCCAAATTAAAATATAGTGATAGGTATCCTGAATTTTCTTGTTGCCTCATATATCTGTCTTTGAGGTGGTAAAGTCAGCAACCCAGATACATAAATGAGCATAGTTTTTGTTTGTTTGTTTTTGTTTTTGTTTTTCAAGCCTAAGAAAAGTCTGCTTTCCAGTGCCAAAGACCAGGAGGGGATACCCTATTAAGACATAACCTTCTTAAAGAGTAACTGCTAATTACAGCTAAATACCACAGAAAGTACCATAACCCTATGTTACAAAAAGCCAAGTGGGGAGTCTAGACTTCCACCTCCATGAGGCTGTAACAAGGTCCCTCAATGTACTTGCCGGGGGGTGGTGTCAGAGAAGGCTTAGCAGGAAGCTAGGGTCTCTGCTGTCTCTGCTTACTGATAATGAGGTCCCTCTTGCCCCCATCTCCCCCAGAGGTGTCTGTGAATACCATGTAGGAAACTGGAATTTCCACCCTCACTTGGAAGAAGTAAGGCACCCCGTGGTATCAAAGACACTGCAGAGCCAGGATTTTCACCACTTCCTCAGTGATGCAGTGGAAGCTAAGGGAGCCCTAAAGAGGCACTCCTTCAGAATGATCAAGGTAGCGTAAGCAAAGAGAGTAGGGAGCTGGAAATCCCACCCAGCCCAGCGGTAAGGAGGATGCTCTCACCATCCCTGAAGTCAATGGAGGCTGAGTGGAGAATCTGGACTTCTAGCCTAATTTAGTAATAAACGTCAGCACTCCCACTTTCCCCTGCTGGAGCAATGTTAGAAGCAGCCAGGTAAGACAGAAGGTTTAAATGAGATCCAAAATCATAACATGATACCTAAAATACTCAGGTTCCAATAGAAAATACCTCATCATGCTAAGAACCAAGAACATTTCCATTTACTTTTTCTTTCCAGTTTTTTTGGTTGTTGTTGTTGAGCAAATAGTAAACAGGATAAAACCAAATACTTCCACACCAAGACACATCATAGTCAAACTTCCAAAAAACCAAAGCCAAAAATATCTTAAAATTAGCAAGAAAAAGTGACATTTACCTATAGGAAAAACATGTTTATCAAAGGATTGAACATTTTCGGCAGTTGATGAGTGATATGTGTTTTCAGTATTCCATTAAAGCATAAGCCCTTAACACAAAATTGAATTATCAGTTTAGCCAACAGCTCCAGCTTAATATCATTTAATTGTCTGAATATCAGATACTAATGATCTAACTCTGACAGTCATCTCATTTCAAGCTTTTAGCATCAAAAAGAATGCCAACTCACAGGTAAGACATAATTGAGGTATAGTTATAATACAGTTTACTTGTCTCAAAGAACATATGTCTTTTTTAGGAACTAACATATGTAGTATTTTGTTTAACTCAAACACAAATTCACATATTTACTTTTAATGGAAATAAGTGTTAGGTTTATGACAGTCATAAAAACAGAGTTGACTCATCCAAAAGTGAACATCGCATTTCATTTAAAAAAGCATCATAAACCAAGGTCATTTTACAATGTTTATTTTCTCTAAACTCCAAATATTTATTAAGTCTCTCTTCAATGACGAGAATTAAAACATCAAAACAGAACAGATGCTTGCAACTTTGCAGAGGAAAGGGAATGCTAATACATTTCTGGAGGGAATGTAAATCAGTTCAGGTGCTGTGGAAAGCAGTTTGGAGATTTCTCAAAGATCTAGAGGCAGAAATTTGCCCCAGCAATCCCATTACTGGGTATATACCCAATGAAATATAAATAATTCTACCATAGAGACACAGCATATGTATGTTCATTACTGTACTCTTCACAATACAAAAGACATGGAATCAACTCAGATGCTCATCAGTGGTAGAGTGGATAAGGAAAATGTGGTACATGTATACCATGGAATACTACCCAGCCATAAAGAAGAACGAAATCATGTCCTTTATAGCAATGTGGATGCAGCTGTAGGCTATTATTCTAAGCAAATTAACATAGTAACAGAAAACCAAATACTGAATGTTCTCATTTGTAAGTGGTAGCTAAACATTGAATACACATAGACACAAAGAAGGGAAAAATAGACACCAGGGCCTAATTGAGAGTCAAAGCTGGGAGGAAAGTGAGGATTGGAAAATTATCTACTATTATGCTGATTAACTAGGTTACAAAATTATCTGTATATCAGTGCCCTGTGAAATGCAATTTACCCATATGATTAACTAGGTTACAAAATTATCTGTATATCAGTGCCCTGTGAAATGCAATTTACCCATATAAAACACTTGCACATGTACCCCTTGAACCTAATAAAAGTTGGACTGTAAACAAACAGCAAAAAACCCTAAAAAAATTGTGATAATACCACATGCTGACGAGGCTGTGGAGACAGGATCTCTCCTAAACTGCTGATGAGAATGCAAAATGGTACCGCTACTTTGGAAAATTGTCAGTTTCCTTTAAAACAAAACGCATACTTACCATACCACCTTATAATTACTTTGGGCATTTCTCTCAGAGAGATCTTAATTTCCTTATAATAGCATATATCTGTTCAAAAATTATGACAATGTGTTAGATTTACATGTTTGGGACTAAGACATTGCAAATTTTCTACATTTAACTGGGAAGACTTTAGTGTTTAGTTTAAGTAGAGTATGTTAAAAATACATGCTGTAATTCCTAGACCAACAACTAAAACACCACTGCAAGAAAATAGTTATAAAATCAATTGTTATCTTTTCCCAATGTCTAACTCATCTTTGGGATCTTCCTAATCCTAAAGCAATGTCCTGGGAATAATATGGTAAATAAAAGAAAGGCTTCTTAAGTATACTTGTCACTGTGTCACCAATTGGCTATGTTATGTTATCTTAGGTAAGTTATTTAATATTTTTCATGCCTCAGTGTTCTTATCAGAAAAATAGGAATAATAATAATAATCCTTAAATATTTTATTAAATTTATATAATGAAATTAGTTGATATCTGATGTTGAACACATGTTACCAATTACCATTGTTTCTATTGAATCAGTGAATGAGTGAAGAGGTAGGTTGAAGGTGCAAATATTTACACCATTAGTATATCAGAGAAACATGCATTTTAAGAGTGACAAGTCAGACTGACCTAGTTCTAGGTGAACTTTTGGGACATTTTAAGGTTTCAAAACAATCTGAAGGTGGAAAATATGTTACATGTCTGGGTGCAGATATGGCAGCATTGCGGAAATAAAGGAAGAGAATGAAAACAACGTAAAGTTGCTTTTAAAATGATGCACCTGAGAAAAAATTGAATAGACAAATGAAGATACAGGCAGAAACTGACTCTGAAAGAGATCAGGATTTTCTTCAGAATGACTTTGAAACCAGACACATATCCAAAGTAGTAATCAAGCTCTTGAGACAACAGTGGAGGAACAACTGAATTCTTGTTTATTTTTAAATTATACATCTTATAGTGTAAATTTACAAGCATAAATCCTTAGTTCTGTAATGTGATTAGGTTCAGTTACACTTCTATAAAGTGTAACTCTTAACACTATCTCACTACACTTATTGTAAATTTTAAAAGAGATTTATCTTGTGAAAAAATTAATGTACTATTTAGCACATGATACCATACCAATTATTTGAATCATGATCCTAGTATCTCTTGTTCACATTCCCCTCTCTGCTTTCCCCAAAAGGATATTCCCAACTAATGACAAAAAACACAATTAGATGTGCTTCCTGAGACAGCACCCACTGGGACTAGAGAATCCTCCGAGAGAGAAGCTGTTTGGATGGAAGAAGATATGATTTACCACCTGGAACTAGGGGTGTGAAAAGGTTTCTTGGTATCATTTGGAGACATCACACTGCTCAGAATAGGAGATTCCAAAATGCATCTCAAGTCTCTCTCCTGTGGGGCTAGCCTGCTGTGAGGCAGTCTAGTGTATGGGAGCTAAAAGGCAGGACTTGCTCTCTGAGCCTCTCCTCAGGTCAGTGTGAGCATCTTCAGGTGAGTGGAGAACCCTCCCTTGACTGATCTGTTATGCTTTGGTTTACAGTAGAGTTTTTGGAGGCAGCAATACGTGATATTTGGGCTGAGAGATGCCTGCTGCACAACCTGCCCTGAGCCCTGACTTTTTCTTCAGTGCTCAATGTAGATTTACAGGTAAAAGGAGCCTGCCCTACTCTGCCCAAGGAATTTGGAAGGGTAAAATGGCTTGGAAGAGGAGTTGTACAGATACAGTGATTGTTTAGCAAGCGATTTCTTATTCTATATTCATATTAGTGAGTGCCCCGTAGTCTCTAAAGAGGTTCATCATTGTATGGGGAAAATAATGACTAAGACTCACCATACTTGCTTTCTAATCCTGGTTCTGTGTGACTTCAAGAAAGCCACTTCACCTCTCTTGGTCTTTGTTACCTGATCTATAAAACAAAATCCATCAAGATCAAGTCTCCCCACTTCTCCCTCAAGTTCTAACAAGCAATATGGGTGTGTCCATATGTGTATTCTTATGTGACAGTGTATGTATAAAGTTGACATAAATGTATATGTGGTATGTGTATCTATGAATTTGCATGCTATCTAAATAAATATATATTTGTAATGTATGTGCATGCCTGATATATTTGTGAATATGGCCATTAATGGTAAATGTATAATGTGTAGTTTTAAATGTGTAATATATGCATAATTATGTGTGAATGCTATAAAGCACACATGCATCTGCATATATGTAGTCATATATATGTTTGTGTGCAAGTATGTGCAGACAAATATGTGCGATTGTTTATCTGTGTATGTGTATAGGCACATACAGTCATGTGAGAATGGATCCATACATTTGTGTCTAATTTAACAAATACCTTTTTGAAGTTTGAGTAGATCTAAATCAGAACTTCCTTTTTAAGTTACAACAGGAACAAGAAAAAAAGAATCCATATCATCCCACCTTTTAAAGAAGCTAGTCACCTTCTGGCAAGGCAGAAAAAATCAACAGATCCATCAGGGATGTCTCTCAGAATGGGGCAGACCAATGTAACCTCCTGGAGAGATTTTGTCTTCCTTGGCTTCTCCAGTTTTGGGGAGTTGCAACTCCTGCTCTTTGCCTTGTTCCTCTCTTTGTATCTCGTCACCCTGACCAGCAATGTCTTCATTATCATAGTCATCAGGCTGGATAGCCATCTGCACACACCCATGTACCTCTTCCTTTCCTGCCTATCCTTCTCCGAGACCTGCTACACTTTGGGCATCATCCCTAGGATGCTCTCCGGCCTAGCTATGGGGGACCAGGCTATCTCCTATGTGGGCTGTGCTGCCCAGATGTTCTTCTCTGCCTCATGGGCCTGTACTAACTGCTTCCTTCTGGCTGCCATGGGCTTTGACAGATATGTAGCCATCTGTGCCCCACTGTACTATGCCAGCCGCATGAATCCCACCCTCTGTGCCCAGCTAGTTGGCACCTCCTTCCTGAGTGGATACTTCTTTGGACTGGGAATGACACTGGTTATTTTCCATCTCTCATTCTGCAGCTCCCATGAGATCCAGCACTTTTTTTGTGACACGCCACCAGTGCTGAGCCTAGCCTGTGGGGATACAGGCCTGAGTGAGCTGGGAATCCTCATCCTCAGTATTCTGGTCCTCTTGTTCTCCTTCTTCTTCATCACCATCTCCTACGCCTACATCTTGGTGACAATACTGAAGATCCCCTCTGCTGAGGGGCAGAAGAAGGCCTTCTCCACTTGTGCCTCACACCTCACAGTGGTCATTATTCACTATGGCTGTGCCTCCTTCATGTACTTGAGGCCCAAAGCCAGCTACTCTCTTGAGAGAGATCAGCTTATTGCCGTGACCTATACTGTAGTGACCCCTCTCCTCAACCCGGTTGTTTATAGTCTAAGGAATAGGGCTGTACAGACAGCTCTGAGGAATGTTTTCAGAGGGAGATTGCTGGGTAAAGGATGAAGGTTACCCCGATAGGACACTTTCTTCTGAAGAAACCAAGCCAAAGGGTCAGATATTCAAGGCCTCAGGCCGAAGCTCTCTTACTGCCAATCCTCTGGAAGAGCCTTATCCTGCCTGCAGCCCTTCCTTCCAGGCTTCCTGCTCTGCTTGCTGTGTGCAAGTCAAAATGAGCCTCAAAAAAAAAAATAATAATTAATTAATTAATTTTTAAAAAAATGAGTCTCAAATCTGAATTTTAACTTTCAGCCTCCTAGATGCCACCCCTAGTTACTGAAACCCATTAAGAATTAAAAATTTAATTAAGTTAATTAAGAATTTTTTAATTGAGCTGAACAAAATGAGGGAAGTTTGGAGTGTTCAAGTTCAAGGCAGGGCTGCCAGGAGCCCATCAGGGATACTGTAGAGATTTCTAAAATCATGACATAATTAGACTATTTGACCTGTAATGTTCTTCCAAGACTTGAAACCTGGTGAATACCAGTTTGACAGGTTAGGTTAATGCTTTGGTAAATGAATAGGTGGATTATTCTTACTCCTACTGGGTGTCTTTCATGTTTTTATGTTTTTATATTTTTAATATTTCAACTTTTATTTTATATACAGTGGGGTACATGTGCTTATAGGTTCATCATTGTGCTGTTGACAGTAGCAAAGACATGGAATCATATTTTTCTATAGTTGTCCTCACTATCTCTGACTCTATTACTTTACCCTTTTTGTTTTAATTGATTTTCCAAGCTGGGTAGTTTCTCTTTCAGAAAACATATTTACTTTCTAGTTTTTGGATAATTGTTAATGCTTCCTGGTAGCTTCAGAATCTTGCATGTCAGAGACCTACCTCATTTGGGTCATTCACTAAACTACATACTGTCCTTTTGAATTTATTGCAGAACTATTTGTTCTGCCTATTTCACTTTCTACAAACAATGTGTTATATATAGTGGCAGACATTATTAATGAAAATATAATGAACTCACAAGACTATCAGGCAGGAGTTTGAATGGAAACTCTTCAACTTACTAGCTGTGTAACTAACTCTAGGTAAGTTATTTAACATTTTTTATCTTCAAAGTTCTTATCTGTAAATGGTTGTAACTTCAGTTTTGTTTGGTGACTAAACAGGATCATGAATACAAAGAACTTAGCACAACCCTTGGATCACAGTGATCTTCCAATAAGTTCCAGTTGCTATTACTAAAATGTGTGAAGGAAAAAGATACTGGCTTTTAGTTTAGGGAGAGTCTACTCTAGGTGGAGGATCAGAGAAGACTTCATGTTTTAAAGAGTACTTGAACTTGTTCCTAAAGGATGAGTGAGTTTTGAATGCACTGACTGAGGAGAAAGTACATTCTCAGAAAAGAGAACGTAACAGCCAAAGGCTTGATGGTAAGACAATATAGGCCTGCTTTAGAGTGTGTGAGTTGTTCAGAGGGGCTGGAAACGCCTCACAAATAATGCAGAGAAGTTAGTTTGAGTCAAGATTTACTTGCTGAAAGAATTTGAATACCTTGCTTCAGACATGGTCATTTTGTCCATAGGAGATAAGGCACAGTAAAACTGTGAGCAGAGAGTGGCATCTGGGAAGGGATTCAGGAAGATTAATCCAGCAGCAGAGGGGATGATAGATTTCAGCAGAGAGAAACAAGAGGCAAGGAGATCATCAAGAAACCCATTGCTATCAGCTTAAAGAAAGGCAGAAAGGCTTGAATATGGATAGTCACACCAGAGACAGAAGGAAATCACAAACATGAGATTTTGAGAAGGTAGGATTCACAGGATTTGGCAATGAGATAGAAGTGAGGCATGGCTTGAGAGACAAGGGAAGAATTTAGGTTGAGAAGGTGTTTTTCAGATGGAAATCCACATTTTTCCATGCTCTCAGGAAAGAAACATATCCTCTAATAGAAATCTGATGAAAACCAAATTTGAGAGGAAGGAAGCTAGATCTCAGAGAAGAGAACCAGGACAAAGAGAAGTAGGTGAATCAACCAGACAGCCAAAAGGGCCTGATCAGGGGAGAAAGACCATCTGCTCTAGGGTTCTTTTCACCACAGGGAAAAGTAATCCCTCATTGCACTGAGGCCATGTGAGCAAATTCATTTCACCAATTCATTCAGTCCACTCAGCATAACATTGGATACATGCACACTGACCAATGGTTGGTAAAGATGTTTCAAGAATTGCTAAGCAATATTTAAAGGTCTAACTTCCACATGTAGTAGTCTTAAGTATGGAAGGGTATAAAATCAGTTGGAGGGATTTTTTCTAAATAGGTGTTTCTGGGATCTATCTATACAGACCCTGAAAGAATTGATCTGGGATAGGGACAACATAAACAGTCTTCAAAATCTTGTTTGGTGAATGAAATTTTCTCCCTTGATTAGGTATATGACTATGTGCTTAAAAAGGGCAAAATCTTATTCCAGATACATATGAACAATAAAACAAAGGTCCCTCTGATATGAACATGGCCACATATGCCCAACTCATGGTCCTTTGAAAGAGCCAATTAATACCAGAAACTCTGGAGTCAGACTTGTTAGGTTTTAAATCTAGTCCTGACTAACTAAGAAGATAATTAGAAAGATAAGGCAAGGGTTTCAGTTTAAAGTTGGTAGAAGGTCAAGAAAAGATAAGTATTAATTAGGAGGCACTTAACTCTGAGAGGAAGAGGGAAATTTGATGCAAATTCTAATTAATCATAATATTATATATCAAACATTTATAATTCCTATTAGATTATTTATGCAGATTGCAATATTATTACTATTTTTTACTTGAGTGCATAGGTGGACAGATCTGATTTCAGAAAAAGCCATATAAAGTTATGACAGTTTCATCTGATGTTATTTTTATCTTGGTTTTCTAGTCTTTATATTAACCAATCTCTTTTTTTTTTTTTTCGGGTGAGCACAGGGGACTTTATTGATGGTACACGACAAGGTGGGGCTCCCTAGGCCCCTCCCTCTTCAAGGGGTCTGCATGGAAACTGAGGAGGGGCAATTCAGTGTGGTGAGGGACTCAGTGAGGCAGGGACTCCCCAGCAGTGAGGGCCTCTCTTCCTCTCGTGCTCTCGCTGGGGCTGGTGGTCCAGGGGTCTTACTCCTTGGAGGCCATGTGGGACATGAGGTCCACAACCCTGTTGCTGTAGCCAAATTCATTGTCATACCAGGAAATGAGCTTGACGAAGTGGTTGTTGAGGGCAATGCTAGCCCCAGCATCGAAGGTGGAAGAATGGGTGTCGCTGTTGAAGTCAGAGGACACCACCTGGTGCTCAGTGTAGCCCAGGATGCCCTTGAGGGGGCCCTCTGACGCCTGCTTCACCACCTTCTTGATGTCATCATATTTGGCAGGTTTTTCCAGGCGGCAGGTCAGGTCCACCACTGACAGGTTGGCAGTGGGGACACGGAAGGCCATGCCAGTGAGCTTCCTGTTCAGCTCACGGATGACCTTGCCCACGGCCTTGGCAGCACCAGTAGAGGCAGGGATGATGTTCTGGAGAGCCCCACGGCCATCACGCCAGTTTCCCGGAGGGGCCATCCACGGTCTTCTGGGTGGCAGTGATGGCGTGGACCGTGGTCATGAGTCCTTCCACGATACCGAAGTTGTCATGGATGACCTTGGCCAGGGGCGCTAAGCAGTTGGTGGTGCAGGAGGCATTGCTGACGATCTTGAGGCTGTTGTCATACTTCTCATGGTTCACGCCCATCACAAACATGGGGGCACCAGCAGAGGGGGAAGATATGACGACCCTTTTGGCTCCCCCCTGCAAGTGAGCCCCAGCTTTCTCCATGGTGGTGAAGACGCCAGTGGACTCTACCACATACTCAGCGCCAGCATTGCCCCCTTGATTTTGGAGGGATCTCGCTCCTGGAAGATGGTGATGGGATTTCCATTGATGACAAGCTTCCCGTTCTCAGCCTTGACAGTGCCATGGCATTTGCCATGGGTGGAGTCATACTGAAACATGTAGACCATATAGTTGAGGTCAATGAAGGGATCATTGATGGCGACGACATCCACTTTACCAGAGTTAAAAGCAGCCCTGGTGACCAGGCGCCCAATACGACCAAATCCGTTGACTCCAACCTTCACCTTCCCCATGGTATCTCAGGGATGTGGCTGCGCTGGCGATGGGAGACAAGATGCGGCTGTCTGTCGAACAGGAGGAGCAGAGAGCCTAACCAATCTCTTTTTTAAGGTGAAGCTAATTATTCTTTGTCTTTAAGAGCATGATTTGACCCACTAAATGACTAATAATCTGATTTAGGCTTTGAAAAATTTTGGCAGGCTTGCATTGGGGGAATGAAACCACATCTACCTTTGCTTATAATTATTTCAGCACAAATAGTTTTAGACTATCCATATGTGGTAAGTGTGATATTAAACAATACTAATTTTTGATGGGCTATATCTTTTCTAACTGTGCTATTTTTGGTAACTCATAATAAGACAATTTAGACATTTCTGAACATTAATTTTGAAAATAGTTTCTGCTTGTTACATTCCCTAATATTTGACTATTTAAGAAAAGCATCACTGAAATACCTGTATGTTGTTAGCATTAATGATAACTTTTTAACTTTAACCAATTTTTAAAAAGGCTCCTGTGACAGCATTTACCCTGGACAGATTAATTTCTATGCAGAGGAAGGGACTGGTACTTAAGTTGGTAATCAAGTGGCAACATGAATGAATTGGTAAGTGGGAACTATTGGTGCAGAATGCTCGGAGTTTTATAACAGCAAGTAAATGATCTAAGAATTCTCACCAGTAAATGACATCATTACCTTTTATAAATCAATTTAGAATGTCAGCATGTAAATCTGTTCAGAGTAAACCTGGCCTGAAAGTTTCTGAAGATGGCATCACCTCTTCCTTTTAAAATTAATTCTTAATTAATTTTAAAAATAATTATATTAACTATTACTTTAATAGGATATGGAAGTATTATTTTTATGACATTAAAACTTAAGAGAAAATACAGGAGCTTGGGGGATACTAGAAAGCCGTGCTTTGCTGGAATTTTGTCATTCTGAGAATAACAACATATGCTATAATTTTGAAGTATGGAAAAAATAAGAATAAAGCATGTGTTATACTGATCTGTGTGTTGTTTCATTGTACAAACTAAAATACTGATGTTCCCCAGAATATCAAATACCTTCATTTTCAAATTTAAATTTGAACATATTCCAAAGTTTAAACAACAATTTGCAAATTGCCTTGGGTTTTATTTATCTACTCTACCATGGCCTTTCTTTACAGTACAATTAGCTGCCTACCCTTATATGAGTACATTTCCCAGAAATACGGAAGTTCAACATTTTACTTAACTTTTCCCCAAAAATATTTTTAAAAAGAAGTATTTTATTCTATAATCAGAATAAAACAAAAGATAATGATATGCAAAACAGAACAAATAAAAATAGAAACTTGACACCCCTCAGCAGTGACTAGTTGCATATAAAATAGCTTCCACTTTTCCAACTCTATTAACCTTTCTATCACCCACCCTTGAGATTATTTAAGATCCTGCAATAAGTGTAATACACACACACACACACACACACACACACACACACACACACACACGGCCATCTTTATCTTCCACATTTGCCTGTACTCTTCACCTCCCAGGAAATTTCTCATGACACTAAGATTTTCTTGATCCACGAGGAGCTGCTTATTAGTTGCCAAAGTAGGAGTTTGTGAAGCCAACGTAGTCGTAGCCAGAGTGATGGCTTCGACCTCGTGGGTCCATATATTGCTGCATATGTGTGGCACAGAATGACACTTGCTCTGGGGTAAGGGCCTGGAAAGCATAAAAAGAGAAAAATACCGTTATAGGGATTTGCAATAGCTGGTTCCTTGGGACTTCCTATATTATGCCCTAAATGCAGGAGATTGAGAGTCTCTGGAAAAAGCAAGCCCTGTTTCTATTACGCACAATCTTTTTCTCATAAATTTATTATTTCTAATGAGTAACTTAACTGTTAAACTCAGCCTTTTCTTGAAAAAGAGAGCTTACTCACTTTGACTATTCTATGAATCCCATTCCCTAAGGTTGTTTTATTAAACAGAAGGGATAAGAAATAGCCTTAAAAACTGAGTTGCAGATTTTGAATTGACTCTCAGATTCAATAAAGAACCACAGTACGTTTTTGAGTTGGTACGTTTTTGGGTCAAGACAAAATGAAGTGGTGACCAAAGCAAATTACAACCTGTGCAAGGGAATGTCTAAAAAAAACAATGTGGGTGGGTTTTTTCAAAGTAGGCCACCAGGCCTGAGATGACCAAAATTCAGATGAGGATAATGGTATAGTAGTGGAAGCAACCAAAATCGGACCTGCTTCATGTCTTCTTTGGTAATATATGCCTTGCCCTCCGCCAGGGCTTGGAAAGCATTCTCTATTTCATCGCTGGACTTGATGTTTTCTGACTCCTTGTCAATCAGGAATGAGGTATAGTCCTCCAGTGAGACATAGCCCTTCCTATGAGAGAAATGAATCAGGAGCTGTGCCTTCACAAGGCAGAGAAGGAAGGCCACCCCCCACCTTTTTTAAATTGTACTCAGTGTCTCAGAAACAGAGGGAAGCCAGATACACCAAGTGCCTCTTCCAGCTAAGCTTTCTGAGAGGAGATGGGTTATGCTCTCCATTTTGGCTCCCCTTCATCACCCTCTTATAACCAAATATATACTCTTTACTAAGCTCCAGACTCTGTTTTGACATGGGTTATTCAGCCTGACTCTCAGTGAATTTTGAAATTTCCCATCAGCACCAGTCCTCAGGCACCTCAAATAATTTCTGGTCTTATTTGGGTTTTAGTATTAGCAAGAATTAGTTCCTAACAGTAACTTGATCTCTCAATGATGCTAACACATTCTCATAAGCACACAACGAACCCAATCCCATGTGTTGGTCTCTGAATCACTTATGTCTCCTTAAGATCTCACATACATGAAGAGATTCTTCTCTCTAGTCTCATTCTCAAAAGCAGCTGAAATTCATAGACTGAACATAAATCATGAATTGGGGAAATTGCAAAGCTAGTCCTTGAGTTGAAGTTAGCACCATTTACTGCTGAGCTAATCTTGAAAGGGCACTAAGGGCTGCCGAATTCACGTATGGTTGCCTATTTCTTTCTATTTTCAGATGAGTTAATTTTATGTTTTATGGATCATTTTACTCTCTGTGATTCTTCCTCCAAACCCCAATCCCTGCTGTGGTCCGAACCTTAGTCCTCTTCCTACCTCCCTGGATCCACAGCGTCCAGAAACTTCTCAAACTTGGGCTCAGGTTCACCCTCCTCCACCATAGGCAAGTAGTAATTGAGTCCTCTTAGGCAGGAACGGAACTCTTTGTGAGTCAAGCGCCCTGTCAAATTCTCATCAAAGTGTCTAAAAAATAAAAAATTATCAAGCTCAATCAAACAGAAAGGAATATGTCTCATTGTGTCAGCTGGAACTTTATTGACCTGTCATAAAGCTGTCAGAGGACTGAATAGAAAGGCTGTTTGTGAGAGATCCAAGATGGCCGAATAGGAAGAACTCTGGAGTGCAGTTCCCAGTGAGAAGAATGCAGAGGGTGAGTGATCACAGCATTTCCAAATGATTTTTACTGCCCACAGACCAGGAGATTCCTGGGCTGAAAAGTGCCACGAGTTTCCAGCATGGCTGTTTCAGCTGGTACTGCCGGTGTCTGCACAAAAACTCACACAAATCCAGGTGGCTGTTTCAACAGGTGCCTGGAATGCCTGGGATACAGAGCCACCCACTCAACTGAAACAAAAGGGGCTGAAACAGGGATCCAGGTGATCTGGCTCAGTGGGTCCCACCCCCCACAAAGACCAGCAATCTGAAACACTCTGGATAGAGAGTTTCGCAGTAAGCACAGCAGGACCAGGGTCAGTCCAGCTCAGTGGGGGGAAGGGCATCAGCCTTTACTGAGGCAGTCTACCACTACCAAGCAGTCCACCATTACCAAGGCAGTCCGCCTTTACTGAGGCAGTCTGCCATTACTGAGGCAATCTGCCATTACTGAGGCAGACCACCATTACCAAGGCAGTTCTAACAGGAAGTTCACACAACAGCTATAACAGCAGCTCAGTAATGCCTCTGCTGGCAGACTGTGACTAGGCTACCACCTTGCTGCGCAGGACATCTCTGAAAAAAAGCAACAGCATATCAGGAACTTATAAATACAGCCCCACCTTCCCAGGACAGAGCACCTGAGGAAAAAGGCATTTATGAGTTCCCCTGCAGCAGACTAAATGTACCTGCCCAGGAGCTCTGAATGGAACAATGGAGCTCCCAGCTCAGCACTTGAGTTCCTATAAGGTACAGACTGTCTCCTCAAGCAGCTCTGAGGAGCTGTATATCCCTGAACCCTGTATATCCCAAGAGCACCTTGTAAAGGAGAGCTCAGGCTGACATCTGGTGGATACACTTCTGGGATGAAGATAACAGAAGAAACTGGTAGCAACCCTTACTATTCTGCAGCCCCCGTGGGTGACCCCCAAGCAAGGAGGGTCAGGAGTGGACCTCCAGCAGGCCTACAGCAGTGGGGCCTGGTGGTTAGAAGGAAAACTAAAAAACAGGAAGAAATAACTTCAGCATCAACTAGAAGGACATCCACTCAGAGACCCCCATCTGAAAGTCACCAATGACAAAGACCACAAGTAGATAAATCCATAAAGATGGGAATAAACCAGTGCAAAAAGGATAAAAAACACCAAAAACCAGAATGCCTCTCCTCCTCCAAGGGATCACAGCTCCACACCAGGAAGGAAACAAAGCTGGATGGAGAATGAGTCTGATGAATTGACAGAAACAGGCTTCAGAAGGTGGATAATAACAAACATCTCTGTTCTAACCCAATGCAAAGAAACTAAGAACCTTAAAAACTGGTTAGAAGAAATGCTAACAAGAATAAACAGCTTCTAGAAGAATATAAATGACCCAATGGAGATGAAAAACACAAGAGAACTTCGCAAAGCAAACATAAGTTTCAGTAGCCAAATCAACCAAGCAGAAGAAAGGATACCAGAGATTGAAGATCAACTCAATGAAATAAAATGAGAAGGCAAGATTAGAGAAAAAATTAGTGAAAAGAAATGAACAAATATGGGATTATGCAAAAAGACCTAATCTACACCTGATCGGTGTACCAGAAGATGACAGGGAGAATAAATCTAAGCTGGAAAACACTCTTCAGGATAATAACCATGAGAACTTCCCAACCTAGCAAGGCAGGCCAACATTCAAGTCCAGGAAATACAGAGAACACCACAAAGATATTCCTCCAGAAGAGCAACTGCAAGGCACATAATTGTCAGATTCGCCAGGGTTGAAATGAAGGAAAAAAATGCTATGGGCAGCCAGAGAAAAAGGTCGGGTTACCCACAAAGGGAAGCCCATCAGACTCAGAGAGGATTTCTTAGCAGAAACCCTACAAGCCAAGAGAGTGGGGGCCAATATTCAACATTCTTAAAGAAAGGACCTTGCAACCTAGAATTTCATATCTAGCCAAACTAAGCTTCATAAGTGAAGGAGAAATAAAATCCTTTAGGAACAAGCAATTGCTGAGAGATTTTGTCACCACCAGGCCTGCCTTACATGAGCTCCTGAAAGAAGCACTAAACACAGAAAGGAAAAACCAGTATCAGTCATTCCAAAAACATACCAAATGGTAAAGACCATAGACACAATGAAGAAATGACGCCAACCAAAGGGCAAAACAACCAACCAGTAATAAAATGGCAGAATCAAATTCACACATAACAATATTAACATTAAATGTAAATGGACTAAATGCCCCCCAAAAAAGACACAGACTGGCAAATTGGATAAAAAGCCAAGAACCATTGGTGTGCTGTATTCAGGAAACCCATCTCAAGTGCAAAGACACACATAGACTCAAAATAAAGGAATGGGATAAGATTAACTAAGTAAATGGAGAGCAAAAAAAAAAGCAGGGGTGGCAATCCTAGTCTCTGATAAAATGGACTTTAAACCAACAAAAATCAAAAGAGACAAAGAAGGGCATTATATAATGGTAAAAGGATGAATACAACAAGAGGACATAATGATCTTAAGCATATACACACCCAATACAGGAGCACCTAGATACATAATGCAAGTCCTTAATGACCTACAAAGAGACTTAGACTTCCACACAATAATGGTGGGAGACTTTAACACTCCACTGTCAGTATTAGACAAATCAATGAGACAGAAAATCAACAAGGAAATCCAGGACTTGAATGCAGATCTGGATGAAGCAAACTTAATAGACATTTACAGAACTCTTAACCTCAAATCCACAGAATATACATTCTTCTCAGTACCACATCGCAATTACTCTAAAATTGATCAAATAATCGGAAGTAAATCACTCCTCAGCAAATGCAAAAAAACAGAAATCATAAAAAACAGTCTCTCAGACCACAGTGCAATCAAATTAGAACTCAGGATTAAGAAACTAACTCAAAACCACACAACTTCATGGAAAATGAACAACTGGCTCCTGAATGTAGACTGGATAAATAATGAAATGAAGGCAGAAATAAAGATGTTCTTCAAAACCAATGAGAACAAAGACACAACATACCAGAATCTCTGGGACACATTCAAAGCAGTGTCTAGAGGGAAAATCATAGCAATAAATGCCCACATAAGGAGCAAGAAAGGTCTAAAAATCAACACCCTCTCATCAAAATTGAAAGCATTAGAGAAGCAAGATCAAAAAACTCAAAAGCTAGCAGAAGACAATAAATAACTAAGATCTGAGCAGAACTGAAGGAGATAGAGACACAAAAATTCCTTCAAAAAATCAACAAATCCAGGAGTTGGTTTTTTGAAAAGATCAACAAAATAGATAGACCACTAGCCGGACTAATAAAAAAGAAAGAGAGAAGAATCAAATAGATGCAATAAAAAATGATAAAGGGGACATCACTACCAATTCCACAGAAATTCAAACTACCATCAGAGATTTACTACAAAGAACTCTAGGCACACAAAACAGTAAATGTGGAAAGAATGGATAAATTCCTGGACCCTTGCATTCTCCCAAGACTAAACCAGGAAGAAGCTGAATCCCTGAATAAACCAGTAAAAAGGGCTGAAGTTGAGGCATCAATTAGTAGCCTACCAACTAAAAAAAAAGCCCAGGTCCAGATGGATTTACAGCCTAATTCTACCAGACTTACAAAGAGAAACTGGTACTGTTCCTTCTGAAACTATTCCAAACAATACAAAAAGAGGGAATCCTTCCCAATTCATTTTATGAGGTCAATATCATCCTAATACCAAAACCAGGCAGAGATGCAACTAAAAAAGAAAACTTCAGGCCAATATCCATGATGAAGAATGATGCAAAAATTTTCAACAAAATACTGGCAAACAGAATGCAACAGCAAATCAAAAACCTTATTTATCATGATCAAGTAGGCTTTATCCCAGGGATGCAAGGCTGGTTCAACATATTCAAGTCTATAAATGTAATCCATCACATAAACAGGACCAAAGATGAAAACCACATGATTATCTCATAGATGCAGAAAAGGCCTTCAACAAAATTCAACAGCACTTTATGCTAAAAAAACCTGAATAAACTAGGCATCGATGGTACATATCACAAAATAATAAAAGCTATTATGACAAACGCACAGCCAATATCATACTGAATGGGCAAAAACTGGAAGCATTCCCTTTGAAATCTGGCACAAGACAAGAACGTCTTCTCTCACCACTCCTATACAGTGTAGTATTGGAAGTTCTAGCCAGGGCAATCAGGCAAAAGAAAGAAATAAGTATTCAAATAGGAAGAGAGGAAGTCAAATTGTCTCTGTTTGCAGATGACATAATTGTACATTTAGAAGACCTCATTGTCTCAGCCCAAAATCTCCTGAAATGGATAGGCAACTTCATCAAAGTCTCAGGATACAAAATCAGTGTGCAGAAATCACAAGCATTCCTATACACCAATAACAGACTTAATGAGAGCCAAATAAAAAGTAAACTCCCATTCACAATTGCTACAAAGACAATAAAATACCTAGGAATACAACTATCAAAGGATGTAAAGGACCTCTTCAAGGAGAACTACAAACCACTGCTCAAGAGAGGACACAAACAGATGGAAAAACATCCTATGCTCATGGTTGGGAAGAATCAACATAGTGAAAATGGCCATACTGCCTAAAGTAATTTATAGATTCAATGCTATCCCCATCAAGCTAACAATGATCTTCTTCACAGAACTGGAAAAAAACACTTCAAACTTCATATGGAACCAAAAGAGAGCCCTCAGAGCCAAAACAATCCTAAACAAAAAGAACAAAGCCAGAGGCATCACACTGCCTGACTTCAAATTATACTACAAGGCCACAGTAATCAAAACAGCACGGTACTGGTAGCAAAACAGAGACATAGACTGATGGGACAGAATAGAGGCCTTGGGAGCAATACCACACATCTATAATCATCTGATCTTTGACAAACCTGAGAAAAACAAGCAATGGGGAAAGGATGCCCTGTTTAATAAATGGTGTTGGGAAAACTGGCTAGCCCTGTGCAGAAAGCAGAAACTGGACCCCTTCCTGACACCTCACACTAAAATTAACTCCAGATGGAATAAAGATTTAAACATAAGATCTAACACCATAAAAACTCTAGAAGAAAACCTAGGTAAAACCATTCCGGACATAGGCACAGGCAAGGACTTCATGACTAAAACACCAAAAGCAATGGCAACAAAAGCCAAAATAGACAAATGGGATCTAATTTTTTTTTTTTTTTTTTTTTGCCAATCAATGAGAGCTTGTAAGGTTGCTGAGGTTGGTTGGCCTTGAACTCTTGGCCTCGCCTTCGCAAGCGCCACGACATCCGGCCGGAGCCACTTTGGGCCCCAGTGGGATCTAATTAAAGTCCAGAGTTTCTGTACAGCAAAGGAAACAATCATTAGAGTGAACCAGCAACCAACAGAATGGAAAAAAATTTTTGCAATCTACCCATCTGACAAAGGACTAATACCAGAATCTATAAAGAACTAAAACAGATTTACAAGAAAAAACAAACCCATTCAAAAGTGGGCAAAGGATATGAACAGACACTTTGCAAAAGAAGACACTGATGAGGCCAACAAACATATGAAAAAAATGCTCATCAATCACTGGTCATTACAGAAATGTAAATCAAAACCACATTGAGATACCATCTCACTCCAGTTAGAATGGCAATCATTTTAAAAAATCTGGAGACAACAGATGCTGGAGAGGATGTAGAGAAATAGGAACACTTTTACACTGCTAGTGGGAGTGCAAATTAGTTCAACCATTGTGGAAGACAGTGTGATGCTTCCTCAAGGACCTAGAAATAGAAATTCCATTTGACCCAGCAATTCCATTACTGGGTATATACCCAAAGAATTATAAATTGTTCTGTTATAAAGACACATGCACACATATGTTCACTACAGCACTGTTTACAATAGCAAAGACCTGGAACCAACTCAAATGTCCATCATTGATAGACTGGATAAAGAAAATGTGGCACATATACACAATGGAATACTACACAGCCATAAAAAACAATGAGTTCATATCCTTCATAGGGACATGGATTAATCTAGAAACCACCATTCTCAGCAAACTGACACAAGAACAGAAAACCAAACACCATATGTTATCACTCATAGGTGGGTGTTGAACAATTAGAACACATGGACGCAGGGAGGGGAGTATCACACACTGCAGTCAGTGGCAGGGGGGATTAAGGGAGGGACAGCAGGGGTGGGGAAGGTGGGGAGGGATAATGAGGGGAGAAATACCAGATATAGGTGATGAGGGGATGAAGGCAGCAAACCACCTTGCCATGTATGCACCTATGCAACAATCCTGCATGATCTGCACATGTACCCCAGAACCTAAATTACAATTTTAAAAAATGGTGATTTTTAAAAATCTGGAGACAACAGATGTTGGAGAGGATGTGGAGAAATAGGAACACTTTTACACTATTGGTGGGAGTGTAAATTAGTTCAACCACTGTGGAAGACATTGTGGCAATTCCTCAAGGACCTAGAAATAGAAATTCCATTTGACCCAGCAATCTCATTACTGGGTATATGTCCAAAGGATTATCAATTGTTCTATTATAAAGACACATGCACACATATGTTCATTTCAGCACTGTTTACAATAGCAAAGACCTGGAACCAACCCAAATGTCCATCGTTGATAGACTGGACAAGGAAAATGTGGCACATATACACCATGGAATACTATGCAGCCATAAAAAATGATGAGTTCATGTCCTTTGTAGGGACATGGATGAATCTGGAAATCATCATTCTCAGCAAACAGTCACAAGAACAGAATTACACACAGGGGTCTCTTTGGGGGGACTAGGGGAGGGACAGTCGGGGGTAGGGAGGTTGGGGAAGGATAACATGGGGAGAAATACCAGATATAGGTGACGGGGGATGGATACAGCAAACCACATTGCCATTTATATACCTATGCAACAGTTCTGCATGTTATACACATGTACCCCAGAATCTAAAGTACATATATATATATATATATATATATATATATATATATATATATATGTATATGAAAGCCTGTTTGTGTCCCTGTACATTTTTTAACCTAATGGATAGAGACAAAAGCACAAAACATTGAGAATAAAGCAATGTATTTCTTGAATTCCCAAAATCTCATAGAAAGCCATGACTGGAGCCACGAACATCACTAGATCTTCATTTAAGATCCTACCAAGCCTCATAGCGTGACCGAAACATTATTTGTAGACTCATTCTGAAGAGTCTGAAAAACAAAGAAGCAGTAAACTATGAAATTACACTCACTTATAGATTGTGCTAAACTCCTTTAGAGTCTCTTCACTCACACCTATGGTGTCCCTGAAAGAAAAAAAAAAAAACACAAATTTACCCTGTATGTAAAACACAGAGTAGCAGAACACAAGCCATGAGAGAGGAAGAGAGAGGAATTTTAATGGACAATATGCTAATTAACCATTTAGTTCAGGAGCTGGCAAACTATAGTCCATGGGCCAAATCTAGCTGCCACCTGTTTTTGTACTGTCCAGGAGCCAAGAGTAGTTTTGCATTTTCATATGGTTGAAGATAATCAAAAGAAGAAAATTTTTTGAAACATGAAAATTATATAAAATTTATATTTCAATGTCCATAAATAAAGTTTTATTGGAACATGGCCATGGTCATTCACTTATCATAGCTGGGTTTTCACTACGACAGCAGAGTTGAAGAGTTACAGCAGAAAATATATATGCTTCACAAAGTCTAAATTATGTATTATCAGGCCATTCACAGAAAAAGTTTGCCAATTCTAATCTAGATAAAAATGTTGTCAAAAAGCTACTGACACCTAGAGCTGCTTAGATATAATGAATTTATCTAGAAAATAATGAGTTTCTACCCCTCTGCTCTATTTGGCCACACGTTAAATGTTTCCTTTATTCTAGACATTATATTTTAGATAAAATTCTATGAAAGGAAATGGTTTCCTAAGGGATCACAATTGAGAGTCTCATTAAAGTGTCATGTCACATAAGAGATCACGTAAGACGGTGAAGGGACTCTGAGAAACTGTGTATAAAAGTCAGTTGTTGTCCAAATGAGTGATGAGTAGGCTCAGGTGGATGGAAAGCACTAACTTTTTTTTCATGATGGATTTCAGTATAAAGAGAAATAGTCATTCTGTGGGGCAGTAAAGACACAGACTGTTGGTTCTCTGAAGCAACTCTTTTATCTGATGCACCAAATTCTAGCTCTTAATTAAGGTCCTAAAGCTAACACCATCTGCACCCCTCCCTGCCCTGGCCTCATGCCCTCAATACTTGGCCTGGATCTGTTGCTCCAGGTTGTGTTGCATCCGCAATCCAAGCTGGTAGAGTTGGTCCCACTGCTGGGCCAATCCAATGGTGCTGTATTTGATATCAAGGATCAGAGCATCTTCCAAGTTGTCCCCCAGGTCCTCAATCTTGGTTAGTTGACGCTTCATTGCCTGGATCTCCTTCTGTTTTCTCTGGAAAAATGACAGAGAAGAGAGGCAGTCAGTTGCCCAGGTTACCAGCTCAAAACCTAAAGGTGGAAGAGTAGATAACAGGCTGCTTTTATTTTCAGGGATCTTCTTGTTCTCTGAAAAAAATGAACTATTCAGGAAAACCACTTCACTTCTGTAGTCCTCATTTATAAAATAAAGGGAAGCTTATGTGAATAACACTTGTCATTCTGGTATTCTGTAATATATAAATCTAAATTAGTTATACACACACTCACACACACATACATCGGTATCTATAATCATCTATATCTATCTATCTATCTATCTATCTATCTATCTATCTATCTATCTATCTATCTATCTATCATCTATCTATCATCTATCGAGAGAGCCAATAAACAAGAATAGAATTTCCAGGGTCCATGCATCATCATTGGCTCCCAGTGCTCTGGACTCGGACTTATCTGCAATACTGATTGTGGCTAAGCTCTCAGGCTCACTTAAGCTCAACAGAGTTGTTCACTCCTGAGCTGCCTTCATCAACTTGGGATGACGTTCATGGGTTGCTCCTGCCATCTACTCATGTTATATGCCAAATTTCTGCATCTTACCCATGCTTTTTCAATGAGGGAACATTGCTCCCCACAGAGGGTAGGTGTGAATTGATTCTGATGATTGTGGAGCACAGTGAAAAAAATCTGGGATACGACAAAAGATGGTAACCCTTCAAAGGTCAAATTTGCCTGATATATTTCTTAAAAAGTTTTAATTATATATAATAGATGTACACATTTCAGGGTATACATGACAATTTAATACGTTCATATAATTTGTAAAGATCACATCAGTATATACTGGATGTCTATTGCCTTAAGTATCTGTCTTTTCTTTATGCTAGAAACAATCAAATTATTTTCTTCTAACTATTTTGAAATATATGAGATATTATTGTAAACTATAGTCATTAAATAAGACTAGCCACTAGTCTTATTTATTCTATCAAACTGTGTATTGATACCCAATAATCAACCTCTCTTTATTCTTCCTATCCTCTAGTAACCTCCAATGTACTCTCTATGAGATCCATTTTTTTAGCTCCCACTTATGAGTGAAAACATACAATATTTGTCTTACTGTGCTTGGCTTCTTTCACTTAACATAATGACATTCATTTCCATCTGCATGGCTGCAAATGTCAGAATTTTATTTATTTATTTATTTATTTATTTATTTATTTATTTATTTATTATTATTTTTGAGACAGGGTTTCGCTCGTTACCCAGGCTGGAGTGCAATGGCGCGATCTTGGCTCACCACAACCTCCGCCTCCTGGGTTCAGGCAATTCTCCTGCCTCAGCCTCCTGAGTAGCTGGGATTACAGGCACACGCCACCATGCCCAGCTAATTTTTTGTATTTTTAATAGAGACGGGGTTTCACCATGTTGACCAGGATGGTCTTGATCTCTTGACCTTGTGATCCACCGGCCTCAGCCTCCAAAAGTGCTGGGATTACAGGCGTGAGCCACTGCGCCTGGCCAGAATTTTATTTTTTAATGAATAAATAATATTCCATTGTGTATACCATTTTCTTTATCAGTTAATCCATTGATGGGCATTTAGGTTGATTCCATATTTTGGCTGTTGTAAATAGTGCTGTTATAAACATTGGAGTGCAGGTATTTCTCTGATATGTTAATTTCCTTTCTTTTAGATATATACCCAGTAATGGGACTCATGAATCATACGATATTTCTCTTTTCAGTTTTTTTTTTCCTTTGAGATGGAGTCTCGCTCTGTCACCAGGCTGGAGTGCAGTGGCAAGATCTCGGCTCACTGCAACCTCCACCTTCTGTGTTCAGGCGATCCTCCTGCCTCAGCCTCCCAAGTAGCTGGGACTACAGGTGTGCGTCACCATACCCAGCTAATTTTTGTATTTTTCGTAGAGATGGGGTTTCACCATGCTGGCCAAGATGGTCTTGATCTCTGGACCTCATAATCTGCCCACCTCAGCCTCCCAAAGTGCAGGGATTATAGGTGCCCAGCCTCTCTTTTTAGTTTTTTGAGGAATTTCCATTCTGTTTTCCATAGTGACTATACTATTTCTACTTTCTCTACATCCTCACCAGTATCTCTTATTCCTTGTCTTTTTGATAAAAGCCACTTTAACTCAGGTGAGATGACAGTCAAAACTACCTGACATCTTGCTCTTTAGTATTTCATTTTTTTTTGTTAGAAAATAATTAAATATAATTACTTGCTTTTTTTTTTCTCCTGGAAGAACAATAGCAAAAAAAAAATGTTGAGAAACATTGTTCTAACCCATTACTTCACTCAGTTGTCAAGAGATGATTACACTCAACTGTCCTCTTACTACATCATATAAAAACAGAAATCTGCCAGTGTTAGGTGCTTTCACATTTGCTCCTCTACTTCATTATTATGTTCCAAATCCTTTCTAGTCACAAAACGTGAACCTGTCCTCCCACTGTTCCCGAAGCCAGTCCCACTCTGGGCAGCTCAGAGTCTTCCATAAAACTATTTCTTTAAGGCAAACAATGACTACAATGGATAGTAGCTCTAGTGTGTAGATTCAGAAATTGAATTTCAGAGATTTCAGTAGACTGAGGTTCATATTCATAATGTGGTGGCCTATGGTTAAAATGCAAATTGATGATAGAATCGGAACCACAGCCTTAGCTTTCTGACTTTAGGTGATATGTACCTTAAAGTATTACCTGGACTGCCCTTAACTGATTATTTTTGCATTCTTTATAATTTTAACAGTATCTTCAGCTAATGAAAACACAATACTTACTTTATTTGCTTCCAGCTGGGATTCCAGAGTTCCTGTTTCTTTGAGCAATGATCTAGTTAAGAACCAAAGGAAAACATTACGCGTCACTTCACAGGTCAGTATTTCATACATGCATACCAACTCAAACTCCTCTGCGTCAACTTCTCCAAGGTTATGTGGCTTCCAGGAAGCGACGTTTTATAGAGCCAAATTTTCACAACGTTGCCAGCCTGACAAGAAGGGAAGACTTTCCCAAGTTCTCTGACTAGGAGACGGGATTTACGTATCCCTCTTAACTATTGTTAGTAAACACACACTTAAGCAATGTAGGCAAGATTCCATCTACTGAAGTGTAAGGGCAGAATAAAATATAATGAGCTTTTCTTTTTCACTCCACATTTTTATTTACATATTACCAGATTACAATGGAATGAAAATGTCTCAGCACTAAGTCCTTCTTAATGAATTCTTAGAGAAAAATACAATAAAACAAACATGATGATAACATAAAATACTGACCCATCCAGAAAGTAAGCCCTGGACGTGGAGGTCCGGAACACGAATCACATGAGAGAAAAGGGAGATGATATGTTAAAATTGATTACTTTAATGATCTCATTTCCTCAGATTTATGAAACATTTAAATCTTTTGTAGCCACAAAGCATGAACCTGCCCACCCACTGGTTCCCAAGGCTTCCCTGACTCTGAGGTCAGTTTCCCATAAAGCTCCTTGCTTCAGGACAAAGAGCACCAATGTCAAGCAAAATGCTTGGTGTTGGACACACACAGCCAGAATGTGATGAAGTCACCAAGAAAAGAGGAAGAGGAGGGTGTTCTGTGCCTTCTCTGCCTTCTGTCAGATGGCTTAGACATGGCACGTGATTTCTTTTTGTTCATTTATCCTTGTCAGTGACAATGTAGGAAAGTACATATCATGAATTGTCTAAACCATTACATTAACCCTCAGAACACCACAGTTTTGACCCACCCACAGGATACTATTCACCAACTGTGACCATGTATTCTAACATATTACATCTTCTAACTCTCCTTTTTCTAGGTCATTTACCCCAGAAGATGTGACATATGTTATCTCCAGGTATAGAAGAATTTGTTGTTAATAAGCACAATTAACATATATTATCTCACTTGATTCTCATTACAATTTTAGTAGGTACACAACAGAATAGCTTCATATGAGGTATTCATAGAAGGTTCTGCTTTTGGTTGTGGTAGTAAATACATGTGTGACCTTGAGCAAGTAAATTTATCCACTTGAACTTTCCACACTTGGAAACAGAGCTAATAAGACCTGCTTTGTATGCTTTTCAAGGTTGTTCTGACAGTTAGGTGAGGTAACAGATATGGAAGTACCCTGTAAAGTGCAATGTGGCATGCAGATATAATAAATTGTTATTATTTTGGACTGAAATTACAGGCAACAGAAAGAAAATTGAGAGTACCAAGGAGAGAATACAGAAGTGTACATAATGAGCATCAGAATGAAATTGTCATTTCTTGGTTTTCCAAGGATCGATTCAGAAAACAGTCAACTCCAGATATAAAGCATAGGCAAGATACAGTGATTCGAGGGCAGAATACACGCTGTAGGAATCTCTCTTCTTCCCTTCAAATGCGTATTTTATCCCTATGGCAAATGGTGTGTAGCGTAGGGGTGATGGTTTGGGATGTAGCATAGCACACCTGGTTTCCAGGATCCATTGAAGGAAGGCACTAGCACTCTGTTCAAACTCCTGACACATCTCAAAGTTCTTGACCTGTCTTGCCTCTTCCTTTTGCAGCTCCTGCTCCCGTTCCTAAAACACCAAATCACAGACAATGTGACTGACGTTGAAGGCCTGTCTTTGCCATTAGAGAATTTGCTGGTAGTCTCAACAGCATATCTTCCCTCTCTCAAGTCTAACCTAGCTTCCACAGGTGTGTGCCTATGTGCTCATGTTCCATGCAGTCCACCTCTCTCACCTCTACAATGTAAAGATAGCTTATATACTTCCCAAGAGTACTTGCAGCCTTCTCTAAGACCAAGCTCTGTAACAAATAATTAGTAATAAAGGCAAATCTCCCTTCTTTATAATTTTTTTTTTGGTGAAATTTAATTTAAATGAACATAAAAGGAGCCTTAAAGGGCTTGCTACCCTTAGAAACAATAGTTGTCATCTAAAAATGGTGACATTATAGCCTTTTATTACACTTTTTTATGTTTTATAGTTTCAATAACGAACATTATTATGCACAGACAAAAATTAAAAATACATACATAGCAAGGCACTTTTGGAGGTATGTACATAAAAGAAAATACCTTGATTGGGGGGATATGTAGACTCTTACATGCACAAACCTCATGGAATTTCACAGCTCATCATTAGAACCATGTCTTGGGGCTTCTGTTTACTTCTCAAGATTATTGTTCAACACTCAGAAGCAGGAAACTGCTCAAATTATGGGGCATAGAGTATACTTATTGTGAACATATTTTTCAATTTGTCTTAGACAGTCATGTTTTATGACTACTGTCCCAGTATAATTATTAATAGTGCTCCTTCTATCTCAAAAGTCTCTTAACTTGGATAATAAAGTGGTTATGTTCACTGTAGCCAAAGGAAGTTTCTGCCATGTTCGAGGTTACCTTGATGACATCAGATAGGTGCTTCCAGATCCTCTCCAGCACCTCCACTGTTAACCAGGTATAAGGGCTAGAAGGCACACCTAAGGCCTTAATCTGGTGGTCTAGCTCCAGCAAATATTTAAAGTCTGCTTGAGCCCCAGCCAAGGAGGCCAAGAAATCCTCGTGGTCTTTCTGCAGCTGCCGAATTTCATTCAGAGAGACACAGTGCACAGGTTCTGACAAGTTTTCTTCCGCCTTTTCACACCAGTGGTTGAAAGTTGAAGCCTTATGTGCAAATTCCATGAACAGCTCCTCAGCCTGCAGAGAGAGAGAAAAAAGACACTACTATCTTTCCTGATAAAGCCTCTCAGTACATGAGAAGATTGAAGATAAACATAATGCCTGTCTTTAAATATCTGCAGGGCCAGGAATCTAAAAGGGCAGAACTAAAACCAGTAGGGTCTATGTTCTTTGATGGGTGAACATGTGAGTTAGAGGTACAAACCCTGGTTCTGGCATTTCTCATTGTGTGAAATTGTTTAAATCTTCCATCATTTACAAATTCTGAAGTTATTTCAGTTTTAAAATTCCAAAAGTGGGAAAGGTAGTTTTCAATTATATGGTTTCTTATTCTAAAGTCTATGCTCCAATTCTACCTAGTAAGTAGTAAACATAAAAAAAAAAAGGCATTGGATGAATGGATGAAATAATAATTGAATAAATACACCAAGAAAATCTGTTGTCTCCTTTATCTACTTTATCTTTTTATCCTACAAGCTTCTGCAGACCACACCCAGCTGACTTCTCTTTGACAAGGCTAGATCATTTTCCTAACTTCCTTTTAAACCTTGTTCAGGCCTCATTTCATGACTGAAGCTTTCCAAACCACTGCTTAAACTCATTTTCTACCCTCTAACCTGTATCTTTAGCACAAATATATGCATCACTATATCACTGTCTGGAGTTATCCATGTGCTCTGAATAGCTCTGAATTTTCTGTATTACTGAATGACAGAAAAAGCATGATTTTCAAACAGCAAGTGATCGGAAATACTTTTGTACTTAAAATACATCACAGATTTTGGGTTAGCAGATTGTACTTCTAAAGAGGTTTGTCTTGAGCAAACATGAAAATGAATTTTTCATTCTCAAATAAAAGAATTAAAAAGAAGAAAACTGCCCAAATGGAGGAGGGATTACAGAGGTATTAAACCATTACATCTGATCCTATACTCATTTCAGCAATCCACATGCCATATCCATATCCAACAGATCAATAGAGAAAATCAACATGACCTCTACACGGAAAGGACACAGCAACCTTAAAGCATTTCATATTATTTCCATAATATTATAGATTGAGTGAATATTTTATAAATATTTTGTAATTAGAAAATAAAACTCCTTGCAGTTTAAAATTTTTTAAAAAAGATTAAAAATATGAAGGAGTGTCCCATGTAGAACGCACATATATATGTAAAGTTACCCACTTAACTGATTTAATTTTTCACCTAAGATTTATTTCTATAGGTCCTATGTTTTTCAAAAGTGGAGAAATTAACTAAGAATCTAACCTGACTTTTACTCACGTGTTATTTCCTAAATTCTCTAACTCCTTGACTTAATTTGTTACCAAGTACAATATTTCTTAGGGTCTAGGAGTGCTCTGTAATTCCGCTGACCATTCTGAGTTCCTTTTATTATTGATATTTTTATGATCAATATCCAATGCCTTAGCAGCTGATATTTTTATGATCAGTATCTAATGCCTTAGCAGCCAACATTTGATGGAAAATTTTAATCACACATTTATATGGAACTTAGGGTTTATATTGCACATTTAGATCCATTATCTTTTTTAATAGTAATAACACAGAAAGGCAGGATAGGATGGTGATATACTCTATTTTCTAAATGGGATATAAAGATTTGGGATGTTAAGTGACTTTCACAAGATCTTCAACCTAGGAAAGCTTGATATAAGTTGAGAACATGTTTTATGACAGCTTATCCAATGCTCCTTTTATTTGGGTTAGGAAAAACACAGGGATAAGCTTGACTTTCACCTGACAGTTTTAATTCTATCATATACAAAGACCTCCCGCCCTCTTATTCCATCCACCTCTCCTACTCTATTTGCCTGGCTTCCATCTCAAGTTAGTTATGTAGCTAATCAATCAATCTAAAAATTTTTCTTAAAGCTTCTTTTCAATCTACTTTTTGCTCAATAAGAATATCTTCCCAACCTCTTTCTTTCTTTCTTTTTCTTTTCCTTTTTTTTTGAGGCGGAGTTTCGCTCTTCTTGTTACCCAGGCTGGAATGCAATGGCACAATCTCGGCTCACAGCAACCTCCACCTCCTGGGCTCAGGCAATTCTCCTGCCTCAGCCTCCTGAGTAGCTGGGATTACAGGCACACGCCCAACTAATTTTTGTATTTTTAGTAGAGACGGGGTTTCACCATGTTGACCAGGATGGTCTCGTTCTCTTGACCTCGTGATCCACCCGCCTCAGCCTCCCAAAGTGCTGGGATTACAGGTTTGAGCCACCGTGCCCCCGCCCCCAACCTCTTTCAATGCAGTAAAAGATTTGTGTATTATCCAAACAGAGTTTCCAGTATCTGTTTCTGAATTTCATGGCTAATATGCAGATAACAGAGAATCGATCATGCCTCATTTTTTTTAAACCTTTTGTAGAGGCAGCTGTTTCTCCATCAATTTCTGTCTGTGGACTGCAGAGGCTTCTAGCAGCTGTTCCCAGCGCTTCAGCAGGGCAGCATAACGCTCTTCAATGGCTTTAGACTGGCTGTGTTGAGCAGCAATCAGTTGATCCTTCAGGTCAGCGATCTCAGAAAGTCTCTCTTGCTGAAAACTCTGCAGACTGGCATCCAGAGTGTCCTGAGAAAGATGAGGAGAGAGGCTATGAACAGGAAAATGGTGCAGGGGTCATTCATATCTGGATTCCACCAGATTTTAATTATGGATAAGGCAAGAATTAAGATGATGATTAAGAAAAAGGAAATATAACTTACAGATGTATGCAAACATTTGGGGCTGAAAGCTCCAGTTTTTGTATATTTTACTGTTAGATTTTATGTTATATATAAGATTAATTGATATGGTTTGGCTCTATCCCCACCCAAATCTCATCTTGAATTGTAGTTCCCGTAGTCCCTACATGTCGTGGGAGGGAGACAGTTGGAGGTAATTTAATCATGGGGGCAGTTACCCTCACGCTGTTCTTGTGACACTGAGTTTGTTCTCACAGATCTGATGGTTTTATAAGGGAATTTTCCTCCTTTTGCTCAACACTTCTTCCTGCTGCCATGTGAAGAAGGACATGTTTGCTTTCCCCTTCTGCCATGATTATAAGTTTCCTGAGGCTTCCCCAGCCATGCTGAAATGTGTCAATTAAACCTCTATTTTTCACAAATTACCTGGTGTTGGGTATGTCTTTATAAGCAGTGTGAGAACAGACTAACACAGTACACTGGTACAGCAGAGAATGGGGTGCTGCTATAAAGATACCTGAAAATGTGGGAGCGACTTTGAAACTGCCTAACAAGCAGAGCTTGGAACAGTTTGGCAGGCTCAGAAGAAGACAGAAACATGTATGAAGGTTTGGAACTTCCTAGAGATGTGGAGGGTTCAGAAGACAGGAAGATGTGGTAAAATTTGGAATTTCATAGACACTCGTCAAATGGCTTTGACCAAATTGCTGATGGTGATAGGGACAATGAAGTACAGGGTGTGGTGGTCTCAGATGGAATGAGAAACTTGTTGGGAGCTGAAATAAAGGTGTTTCCTGCTAGGCTTTAGCAAAGAGACTGGCAGCATTTTGCCCCTGCCCTAGAGATCTGTGGAACTTTGAACTTGAGAGAGATGATTTAGGGATTATCTGACAGAAGAAATTTCTAAGCAGCAAAGCATTCAATAGGAAGCAGAACATGATTTTAGAAAGTCTGTAGCCTGGTGATGCAATAGAAAAGCAAAACCATTTTCTGGGGAGAAACTCAAGCCAGCTGCAGAAATTTGTGTAAGTAACAAGTAGCTGAAGGTTCATCACCAAGACAAGGGATGGGAGGAGGAATGCCTCCAGGGCATGTCAGAAAGCTCCATGGCAGCCCCTCCCTTCACAGGCTGCAAGGCTTAGGATGGGAAAATTGTTTCCTGGGATAGGCCCAGAGCCCCCTACTTTGTGCAGCCTAGTGGCTTGGTGCTCTGCATTCAACTGTTGTAGTCATAGCTAAAAGGGGCCAAGGTACAACTCAGGCCATGGCTTCAGAGGGTGCAAGCTTCAAGCCTTGGTAGCTTCCATGTGATGTTGAGCCTTCAGGCACACAGAAGTCAAGAATTGAGGTTTGGGAGCCTCTTAGATTCAGAGGCTGTACAGAAACACCTAGATGTTCAGGCAGAAGTCTGCCGCAGGGGCAGAGTCCTCATGGAGAACCTCTACTAGGGCAGCACAGAAGGGAAACATGGGGTTGGAGCCCCCAACAGAGTCCCCACTGGGGTACTACCTAGTGGAGCTGTGAGAAAAGGGCCACTGTCGTCCAGACTGCAGAATGGCAAATCCACCAACACCTTGCACCATGCAACTGGAAAAGCTGCAGGCACTCAATGCCAGCCATTGAAAGCAGCTGGGATGGGGACAGTACCCTGCAAAGCCACAGGGGTGGAGCTGTCCCAGGCTATGGGAGCCCACCTCTTGCATCATTGTGCCCTGGATGTGGGACATGGAGTCAAAACAGATCACTTTGGAACTTCAAAGTTTAATGACTGCCATACTGGATTTCAGACTTGCATGAGGCCTGTAGCCCCTTTGTTTTGGCCAATTTATCCCATTTGGAAATAGGGTATTTACTGAAAGCATGTACCTCCATTGTATTAAGGAAGTAACTAACTTGGTTTTGATTTTACAGAATCATGGACAGAAGGAATTTACCTTATCTCAGAAACTTTGAACCTAGACTTTGGAGTTAATGCTGGAATAAGTTAAGACTTTGGGAGACTGTTGGAAGGGCATAATTGTGTTTTGAAATGTGAGGACATGAGATTTGGGAGGGCCCAGAGGTGGGATAATATGGTTTGGCTGTTCCTCCACCCAAATCTCATCTTGAATTGTAGTTCTCATAGTCCCCACGTGTCACGGGAGGGACTCAGTGCGAGATAATTTCATCATGAGGGCAGTTACTCTCATGCTTCTCTTATGACATTGAGTGAGTTCTCATGAGATCTGATAGTTTTATAATGGGCTTTTCCTCCTTTGGCTTGGCACTTCTCCTTCCTACCACTATGTGAAGAAGGATGTGTTTGTTTACCCTTCTGCCATGATTGTTAAGTATCCTGAAGCCTCCCCAGCCATGCTGAACTGTGAGTCAATTAAACTTCTATTCTTTATAAATTACCCAGTCTTGAGTATGTCTTCATTAGCAGAATGATAATGGACTAATACATTAATATTAAGGAAATACTGGAGTATGACATGACATTCTAAATTTTCACAATAAAAACCAAGTATTTCCTACAGCACCTACCTTTCCAAGATTCTCTTATATGACTTACTACAATATTCGTTCTAATTAGTAGCAGTGTACTACTAGGGATCTTGGAACTACACAAACTAACAAAAGACCTCCTAGACGTGCCAATTATACAAACATATTTTTTTGCAGAAACGTTGATATCAAAATCACACAATACTTGGGAAGTTCACCTTTCAGTTTTGATAGAGTGGCTTGTACTTGAGGATAACTTTATTAACAGCTTGATAAAGGTACAAAAAGTCAGCTACTTGAAATGGATCAGAATGAAACCTAGGTAGCTACAACTCAAGGGACTAAAATTCCAGACAGAAGGGAACAGCACTGAAGTCAGAATAATAGTCTCTCCAAATTTCCCTTTGAAGTACAAGCTGTATAAGTTCTTATACACTGAAGTATTAGAGGCTGAGGAGTAAGCATTGCTCAGAGCATTTGACAATCTCATGGAGATAAAGAGACGTAAATTGGCATAACAGGGAACTGTGGCAGCCAGGATTTGAGAAAGTATAACAAGGAAACTGCAGAAAAATAGTAAATATCCTGTTGTCTTTTCCCCTGAAAGCATTGCAGATGCCAAAACTCTAAAGGACACAAGTCCCAGAAGCCAAGCAGAAATGGTAGCTAAAAACGTATGCTCCTAACTAGAGTTTTCGGTAGTGACACAGTGCTGACTTCAGGACCCATCAAGCAAAAGCAGCCCTGGTTAAAGGGCTTCCATTGAAATGCCTGAAAGCCCATATGGGCAAAGTCAAAAAGTGAGTACTCAAAGAAATTGAAACTATGTCCTGAATCATTTCAATCCCTGACCAAAAAGTAGGAGGTTAGATGGCAGAGGGTGTTTAGTTATAGCTTTAAAGCAAAATTCATGAGTTAATTATAATACTTTAAATATCAACAGACTCACTTTCCATAAATTTATCAAATTGGAGAATGTAATATCCAACTACATAATATTTGTCACAGACACATACAAAATATAGACACAAAAATGTTTTCTAAAGCCCTGAAGGTGGAAATAGTTATTTCTGCAGACACTAAAAAAATGTTAGCACAGTATACTAGTATCTGAAAAAGTAGACTTTAAATCAAGAAATATAATTCAAGATAAAGAGGAACATTTTATAATTAAAAGTATCAAATCAATAAGATGATTTCACAATTCAAAATGTCAACACAACTTTTAGCCTAACCTCAAAATTTATAAAAATATTTAAACAACATGATTAAAAATGAAAATCTGGTTGGTAATATAAACCACTGAAAAATACACATCCTTTTCAAATGTACATAAAATATACAATGAAATAGACAATTGCTAGATATAAATCAAGTTTCTGAATAATACAGAATATGTTTTTAAAATATAGTGGAATTAAAATAGATATAAATGTCAAACAGATAATGAGAACAGTCCCAAATATTTGAAATTAAACAATTTACTATTAAATGATAAATGGATAATAGAAAAAATCAAATAAGAAATCTCAGAAAAAAATTTAACTAAATGATAAAAGAAATGACAAAATTTGTGGAATGCAGCTAAAGCTTTTCTTTGGAAAAAGACTTATATATTTAAAATTGATATATTAGAAAAGATAAAAGGCTAAAATTTTGATAATCAAATTATCCATTTCAAGAAATTAAAAGAAAACATCAAAGTAATCCCAAATAAAGCAAAAAATGATAATAATATAAAAAGCTATTAATGGAATAGAATACACAAAAAAGAGAAAAATTAAAAGTTGAAAGTTGATTCTCTAAAAACAAAATGTTGAAAACCCAGTAGCAAGACTCATGAGAGAGAGAGGATAAAATAATAATGAGGAAATTGTTAATATTAAGAAGGGACAATCTCACAGATGCTACACACAACAGAGTCCAAAAATTCAGAAATACATAATCATGGAGGATGAACTTCTATGTGAATCAGGTCTTGGCCTTACCTAAGGTCTATCAATCTCACCTGCTTTGCCAGGAATGTGAGGAAGTCACCAAGGTCTGCACCATTGCCATTGGTCTTCAGGCTTGTTTCCTTATCAGCTAAAAGGCAAAAATAATTAAGAAGAGAAAGACAGTTGGTCTTGTTTGAGTCGTGGTAAGGAGAAAGAAAAGATTTATAATGCACAAGAAAGCTTCTTGACTCTTAAGAGTTGATGATTCATTAGAATATGTTAGCAGTGGGGATCAATGGATCATTTTTCTACTTAGGCAGGATAAAACTTAATGAAACAGAGCTAGGGTTATGAGAGTTTTTGAGTACTTCATAGAACAAAAAGAGAGAAATCATAAATTAGATACAAATTTTAAGTAAATCAAACAAACATTTTAGATTATTTCTTTTTTTTTTTTTTTTTTTTTTTTTTTTTTTTTTTTTTGAGACGGAGTTTCGCTTTTGTTACCCAGGCTGGAGTGCAATGGCGCGATCTCGGCTCACTGCAACCTCCGCCTCCTGGGTTCAGGCAATTCTCCTGCCTCAGCCTCCTGAGTAGCTGGGATTACAGGCACGCGCCACCATGCCCAGCTAATTTTTTTGTACTTTTAGTAGAGACGGGGTTTCACCATGTTGACCAGGATGGTCTCGATCTCTTTACCTCGTGATCCACCCACCTCGGCCTCCCAAAGTGCTGGGATTACAGGCTTGAGCCACCGCGCCCGGCCTAGATTATTTCTTAGAACAATTTGCTATGGCTTTCCCTTTCTAAATATCACACGCAAAATCTCCAATTCCCCAAAAATGTGTTCTCTGTAGTTACAGTACATAGTCACTGCATCAGCATAGTTCTCTCTCTCAGTGTACGTGTGTGTGTGCGCGCACGCACGCGCGAGCATGTAAGTGTAATTCTGTCCAGAAAGGATAGGAATGGGTAGTGATGGAAATGCCTCTTTTCATAAGGTAAGAGAAAAATCCCAGAGACCATTGTACACATGGGATTTATTAGGATTTCTCAAACCCAAGGGACCCTGGACCTGACACATTATACCTATCCAGGCCTCTACCACATCAGCCTTCCAGTTGAATTCCTGAAAGGCATAATCATCTTCCAATTGCAACTTCCAAGCAGCTATTGCCTTGGCCAGAGAAGGGGTCTTTTCATTGAGAGCCTCTATCTTGGAAGAAATCTCTTTGTTCTGACTTTCCTCCTGTAAAACCTGTGAGAAGGAGAGAGACAGATACACTTATGAACGTGCAGGACTATAAATGTGAATCCTTTAGTACCAATAGAAAGCACTCATCTCTCTCATTTCAATTATATAACCACAGTCCTCTGATCTAATGTAATTATTTTATTATTCTTTCATGTCTAAGAAGGTTATTTCCATTCTAGCATTTAGATGATCTTCTCATGTATTTCTGTAAAAGTGTGACCTTCTTAGTTGGTATAAGTTTCTAGAAGGTAGGGAGTCATCTCTTCTCCACTTAATGGTCTTAATAGCAGTTAGATCAATGAGGATTTATTTAAAAAGCTACATTTAAACAAAGAAATAATTCTCAAATTTAAAAGAAGTTTCAGTGTGGTTTCCCTCCTAGAGGCTTAGAAAGAAATTTCTTCAAATTATTATAACATTCTATGACCAAAGCTAGTGATAAGACTTTTATAAACACCATGTTCTGTATAAGACAAGAATGTCAACAAAGGATTTAAGAAAACCTAAAATGTGTATGTATACAAACTTGAAAAAAGAATTACAGCAATTGCGTAGATAATGATTTCCTAACCACCACCACCACAACAAAACGCAGTTTAGAAGAGACTGTTAAAGTTCTGCATATGATATTAGCACTGCTTATGTTTCTATATTTGGGCCAGTCTCCTTTGGAAAATGGAAGTTTGAGCTGGAATTCCCTAACTAGCTCACCTTATTTAGGATGTCTTCTCCTTGTGCACACACATTTTGTACTCGGGTCTCATGAACAGCAAAGTCGTTTTCCAAAGCTTCATGCTTCTTTAGCAAGCTCTGTATAAATGAATCAGTGAGAATCAAGGTATCCAAAGCTAGAAAATCTATTTTCACCCATATTCAGAACAACTATACTCGATTGCTTTCTCAAATTCTCACTTATCAGTGACTGCAACTTACTGGAAAAAAGAGTCAAAGATATACAAGTGACACTCTAACTTAGTATGTGAACTGTTATCTTTTTTTTTTTTTTTACTTTTCTTTTTTTAAATTACATTTTAGGTTTTGGGGTACATGTGAAGAACATGCAAGATTGTTGCATAGGTACACACGTGGCAGTGTGATTTGCTGCCTTCCTCCCCATCACCTATATCTGGAATTTCTCCCCATGCTATCTCTCCCCAGCTCCCCACCCCCCACTGTCCCTCCCCTATTTCCCCCCAACAGACCCCATTGTGTAGTGCTCCCCTCCCTGTGTCCATGTGTTCTCATTGTTCAACACCTGCCTATGAGTGAGAACATGAGGTATTTGATTTTCTGCTCTTGTGTCAGTTTGCTGAGAATGATGGAACCAACAACTCAAATGCCCATCGATGATAGGCTGGACAGGGAAAATGTGGCACATATACACCATGGAATATTATGCATCCATCAAAAACGATGAGTTTGTGTACTTTGTAGGGACATGAATGAACCTGTTATCTTATTTTGATTTTGGAATGAACGTTTTGACTGAAGTCATATATAGAGATTCCTCCATATTGAGATTTATCCGATTCAATGAAACAATGTGTCTAGCAGAAAAAAAAAATAGTATCAATAACATTGTAAACTAAGCCCTGATTCTAAAGAGAGGGAATGAGAACACTGAGCTGCCATTGACTATCACTCCAAGTCTTCTCTGACTGCTTTTTGGAAACATGATGTCTATAAAGCTGTCAGAATGAAAAGAGAAGTGAGGCTGAAGCCTGAAGAGTGGTACTTTGTCTTCTGTTGTACTTTCCAGAGAAATATCTATATAAGTCCATCATCACCATCACCACGAGCACCCATCACTGCCACTGCTCCCATTGCTGCTCTCATCTCCCTCTTAGCATAAAAGCAGTCTGTCAATTTTTTTTCTGTACAACATAGTAACTCAGGCTAAAGGAAGAAACAATTTCTATGACTATTATTATGCTTTTTCAAAATCCCTTTTGAAAATAAAATAACTTAAAATAAAATAATCAAAAAGCATGGCACTGGTACCAAAACAGAGATATAGACCAATGGAACAGAACAGAGGCCTCAGAAGTAATGCCACACATCTACAACCAACTGATCTTTGACAAACCTGACAAAAACAATCAATGGGGAAAGGATTCCCTGTTTAATAAATGGCGTTGGAAAAACTGGCTAGGTATATGCAGAAAGTTGAAACTGGACCCCTTTCTTACACCTTATACAAAAATTAACTCCAGATGCATTAAAGATATAAACGTAAGACCTAACACCATAAAAATCCTGGAAGAAAACCTAAGCAATACCATTCAGGACATAGGCATAGACAAGACTTCATGACTAAAACACCAAAAGCAATGGAAACAAAAGCCAAAATACACAAATGGGATCTAATTAAACAAGAGCTTCTGCACAGCAAGAGAAACAATCATTAGAGTGAACTGGCCACCAACAAAATGGAAAAAAAAATTTTACAATCTACCCATCTGACAAAGGGCTAATATTCAGAATCTATAAAGAATTTAAACAAATTTACAAGAAAAAGCAAGCCCATCAAAAGTGGGCAAAGAGAATGGCACTTCTCAAGAGAAGACATTTATGCAGCCAATAAACATATGAAGAAATGCTTATCATCACTGGTCATTAGAGAAATGTAAATCAAAACCACATGAGATACCATCTCACACCAGTTAGAATGGCAATCATTAAAAAATCAGGAGACAACAGATACTGGAGAGGATGTACAGAAATAGGAATGCTTTTACATTGTTGGTAGGAGTATAAATTAGTTCAACCATTGTGGAAGACAGTGTGGCGATTCCTCAAGGATCTAGAACTAGAAATACCATTTGACCCAGCAATCCCATTACTGGGTATATACCTAAAGGATTATAAATTTTTCTATTATAAAGACACATACACATATATGTTCATTGTGGGACTGTTTACAATAGCAACAACTTGAGACCAACCCAAATGCCCATCAATGATAGACTGGATAAAGAAAATGTGGCCCATATACACCATGGAATACTATGCAGCCACGGATGAGTTCATGTCCTTTGCAGGGACATGAATTAAGCTGGAAACCATCATTTTCAGTAAACTGACACAAGAACAGAAAACCAAACACCACATGCTCACCCTCATAAGGGGATGCTGACCAATGAACAGGGAGGGAAACATCACACACCAGGGCCTGTTGGTCTTTTTAAATTTATTTAAAAAATAAATTAAAATGAGCTAAGAAGTTTAATAGAAAATTATCCAAAAAGGCATGTAAATGCCCCTCAAGCTTGGAGAGGGACAGGAGGGAGTGAGAGGATTGGGGAGGGATAACATTAGGAGAAATACCTAATGTAGATGACAGTGGGATGGATGCAGCAAACCCCCATGGCATGTGTATACCTATGTAACAAACCTGCACAATCTGCACATGTACCCCAGAACTTAAAGTATAATAATAAAAAAGAAAAAAAAACAAGTGTGTAAAATAGAGGCTAATTACTTTGTGTGTTTGTGACTGTCTCTGTAGTATTTCCATGTAAATGAAATAAAAAGCTCCATTATTGCTAAAAAACAAACAAACAAACAAAAACACATGTGAAAAGAATGCTTAATATCACTACTTAGCAGGGAAATGCAAATTAAAACCACAATGAGATACCACCTTACTCCTGAAAGAATGGCCATGATTCAAAAGTTAAAAAATAATAGATGTTGGTGTGGATGTGGTAAAAAGGAACACTCTTACACTGCTGGTGAAAATGTAAACAAGTACAACCACTATAAAAAATGTATGGAGATTTCTTAAAGAACTGAAAGTACAACTACCATTCCATCCAGCAATCCCACTATTGGATATCTACCCAAAGGAAGAGTCATTCATGAAAAAGACACATGCATACTTCTGTTTACAGCAGTACAATTCACTGCTGCAAAAATATGGAACTAACTTAAATGCCAACTAACAAGTGGAAAAAGAAAATGTGGTATATGTACATCACAGAATAGTTCTCAGGTATAAAATGAAACAAAATAATGGCATTTTCAGTGATCTTGATAGAACTGGGGGCCACTCGAAGTGAAGTAACTCAGGAATGGAAAATCAAGTATCTTATGTTCTCATTTATAAGTAGGAGCTAAGCTTTGAGGATGAAAAGGCATAAAAATGGTATAATGGACTTAGAGTACTTGAGGGAAAGAGTGGGAAAGGGGTGAGAGATAAAGACTACATATTGGATATAGTGTACACTGCTTGGGTAATAAGTGTACCAGAATTTTAGATATCACCACTCAAGAACTTATCCATGTAACCAAAACCACCTGTACCTCAAAAACTATTGAAATAAACAAATTTAAAAAATAAATTAAAATGAGGTAAGAAGTTTAATAGAAAATTATCCAAAAAGGCATGTAAATGCCCCTCAAGTATATGAAAAGATGTTTCAGGTTACTAATCATTAGGAAAATGCAAATTAAGCCACAATGAGATATCGCTTCACACCTGTCAGGATGGCTATTAACAAAAAACAAAGACCAGTGTTAGTAAGGATATGCAGAAACTGAAACCCTTTCACATTGTTAGTGAGAATGCAAAATGGCACAGCTGTTACGGAAAACAACGATGGTTCTTTAAAACATTCAAGATAAGACTACCTTATGATCCAGTAATTCTACTTCTGTGTATTTATCCAAAAGTACCAAAGTAAGAATCTCAATAAGATACTAGCATGCTTATGTTCATTGCAGCATTATTAACAATGGCCAAGATATAAAAACAACCTAAATGTCCATCAACAGATGAATGGACAAAAAAAGTGTGGTATATTCATGCAATAAAATACCATTTAGTCTTAAAAAAGAAGAAAGTTCTGTAACATATAACAACATAAATGAACCTTGAGGACATCATGCTAAGCAAAATAAACCAGTTATAAAAAGACACATGCTACATGATTCCACTAAACAAATTTATAAAATCAAAGACTGGAATAGTAATTATCAGAGTGGAGAAAAAGTATTGAAGTTTTACTAATCATAAAGCATAAGTTACAGCAAGCGAGATGAAGATGCTTTAGAGTTCTCCTGCACAACATGGTACCTATAGTCAACAATAATATGTTATACACGTACAAATGTATTAAGACAGTAGATCTCATGTTAAGTGTTCTTGTCAGAATAAAACAAATCAAAGTGAGCAAACTAACAATTCAATTAGAAAATGAGCAAAGAGACATTTCACTGAAAAAAATATACAGATGTCAAATAAACACATAAAAAATGTAAAATATAATTGGTCATTAAGAAAATGCATATGCAAACTACAATGAGGTATCATTTTACATCTATTTGAATAAATAAAATAAAAGTAGTGACAACGCAAAATGCTAGCAGGGATATAAAAGAAACTGCATCATGTATGCATTGTTGGAATGTAAAATGTTATAGCCATACAAACAGGAAAACAATTTGGCTTTTTTTCTTTTGGTCTAAAACTAAACAGGCAGTTATCATATGGTTCAGTGACTGGAGTCCTGAATATTTATTGCAGAGAAATAGATTGATGTTTGCATTAAAATCTGTGCATAAATATTTATAATAGCTTTCTCACAGTCATCAAAAAGTGGAAACAACCCACATGCCCCTCAACAGGTGAGTGGTTCATCTGTGATATACCAGGATACTGCTCAGCAATAAGAAGGAATGAACTATTGTTACACACAATAACCAGAACTAATCACTGGAGTTCAGTGCTGAGGAAAAAGGCCAGTCTTCAAAAGTTACATACTATATGTGTTCATTTGTATAGCAGCCGAAATGACAAACTTATGGAAATGTAGAACAGATTAGTGGTTGTCACAGATTAAAGAGGAAGGGAGAGGAGGTGGTTATAGAAAAGCAACATCAGCGATTTTTGTGAAGATGGTAGCCTCCTGAATCTTAACTGAATCTTGACAATGTCAATATTCCATTTATGATATACTGTTTTCCTTGATGTTTCCATTCGAGAAAACTTGGCAAAGGACACATGAGATCTCTCTGTATTATTTCTTATAACTGCATATAAATCTATAATTCTCAAAACAAAAAGTTCTGGTTTAAAGAAAGGGAAGCCTTTGAGAGCATTTGATAGAAAGCCTTAAAATGCTTGAACATGTGCAGCGAGGTGCCCACACATGATCCAAAAGACTTACAGATAAGAGGAGCAGATAATTTGAATTATATGCTGTATAGGCTTTAAGCTATATTTTGCAAGTCTAAGCCTTTCCTTATGTCATTACATTAAAGTGAATAAATCTCTACAAAGAGTTCTTGGTAAATTCCCAGTTTTTAGGGTTACTAGGCACAGTTCCCAAGCTCCTAATAACATTATTGTTTTGTAATCACTCTCTCAAAAGCTGTCAAAATTTACATTAACTCAAGATCACACTGATTATTTGTTCATTTCTTTATTGAGAAACCCAATCCTGCATTTAAAAGGATGTCTATAAACTGTGAAACTATTTTGTCCAGGAGGCCCTTCTTCCTACAATTATATTTTATCGAAACTTCAGCCAATGTCCAGACATAAGAAAAATTTTTTCAAATCAGTGTAACATGAGGATTTAAGGGAATCTTTACAAAATCTACAATCTGCGAGGAATCTAACTTGTAAGGAAAGGTCTTTAACCATGATGTTTTTCACTCATAGACAGATCACAGACTATGGAATTAAGATCTGAGTCCTGCCTTCAGATCTGGCTGGTTCCATAATCTTGGGCAAGTCATTTACATCCTTGGACTTTCATTTTTTATATGTAAAACTGTCAGGATTAGTCATTTTCCTTCATCTTCTTTCACTAGAAAAAGGTCTTAATATTACAGGTAAAAATACCGACTACCTAGGAAAAGAATCAAATTGAAGAGAAGAAAATGAATCCATTCTGCCTGTTCCTCACCTGAGTAGCAGCTAATGTATCTCCAGAATCCCCTCGGGCAGCCATAGCATTCTTTTCATTGATCCAAGCCTCCTCTTCCTCAGCATTCTGCATGAATTGCAAGTATTCTAGGGATTCTTCCAACTGAAGTCCTCTATAATAGAGTGGCAAGCCCCAGTGAGAAGAACAGACTGTTAGGCAGTGGGAGTACAACGGGGTGGCGCAATCTCATTAAGACAAATCAGCTTATTCTCAAAAGGCAGCCACAATTAAACTGGGCCTCGACACAATATGATATGTGCCTACTGGTCAGTGGTAAAGATCTGCTGTATAATGGAGGAGACTCCTGCCCTAGAAGTTCATTTTGTGGCACCATCTACTCTCTAGGAAACTCTGTTGGAGAGAGGAAACCCTGGCCAAAAACAAACAAACAAACAAACAAACAAAAAAGGAAATGGTGACTTCAGTGTTAAAGAATATCAGCAGTGACACAATGTTTCTTTCTACTCTGAGCACTACCTTCTTTCTTATATGACGAAGACACCACATAGTGCCAGAATCTCCCTTTTATCTCCCCAGGAAAAAAAATGTCTTCCTATAAGCAAAAGACAATGGAATTACAGACAAAACTTATTATATTTGGCTATATGTGTGATATGGTTTGGCTCCATGTCCCCACCCAAATCTCATCTCGAACTGTAATCCCTGTGTGTCAGGGGAGGGACCTGGTGGGAGGTGATTGGATCACAGGGGCAGTTTCCTTCTTGCTGTTTTCGTGGTAGTGAGTTCTCACAGGATCTGATGATTTAAAAGTGTTCAGCACCCACCCCCCACCTCAACCCCTGCTCTGCCTTGGTAAGATGTGTTTGTTTCCACTTTGCCTTCTGCCATAACTGTAAGTTTCCAGAGGTTTCCCAGCCATGCCTCCTGTAAAGCCTATGAAACCGTGAGTGAATTAAAGCTCTTTTCTTCATAAATTACCCAGTCTCAGGTAGTTCTTTATAGCAATGTGAAAACGAACTAATACATTGTGTATGGGGTTCAAACTGGCTATACAGCTATAGGGAAAAATAATTCTTCGTCCAAGGGCTGCAAATAATATAAAAACTGGGAGATAAAACAAAACAGACGTGTGGCTAATAACTTGATATGAAGGATAACACATGTAGGAAAACAATAATAAAAGAGCTGCATGTAAATGCAGAAGGAGAGGTAGATTTAGAACAGAGGCAGTGATCACTGTTCCTGGAGTATATGGGGGAAAGCTTCATGGTAGACTTGGCATTTGAGAAGTGACTTAACGAGGTAGATGGGTAGTTGGGGAGAGTAGACAATGCTGAGCAGGCACTTAAGTATCCTCCCAACACCTGCCCAATATCCAAAATCCAGGAAGAGAACTGGGCCTTCTATACCCCACTCACCGGGCCTTGGCCAACTCTTTGAGCTTCTCCCAATGTTTAACAAACTGAGCCAGCCGCAACTGGATCTCCTCTTGCCCCACAGCAGCCTTGTCTTTCAGCTCCTCCGCCATATCCAGCACATTCTGAAGAACACCCCCCATTCATGTTGCATTACTCCACAATCTCTCCCCATTTCACCACTGTTGCTTAGCAAATTATCCAGCTCATCCTACCCTCCAGATTCTTTATAAACTCCATGTGACTTTGTGAGGGTTCTGAAAGTCCAGGGAGAATAATGAAGGCTGCAGCAAGATTTACTATGCTAACCTGTCCCAAGTATTTTGGTACATATATCAGTACTTGCACTAGGCTACTCTCCATAATCTGCTTTTTGGTCTGTTCATGGTCACAGGGTAATCCTGTTGCCAAGTGAGACCCAGAGTTCCTTGCTCCCAGATGGCTCAAGTACAGTTTTCCCAGATGTCCCAACCTGCATCCCATTTGTCAATCACTGCCCAGGAGTGGTTAGAAATGCTCCTTTTATAGGATACTAAATGTGGAAGAGAAAAGAATATTTGTTAACTCTTTGACCAACTCTCTCTGGCCTTGACATCTTACTTTCATATTTTATAGCACCCTCTTATTTATCTGTAACACGAGGGGTTGCTGTAAGATGATTTCTATATTTTCAGGTATGGTATTCTATTCCTACCTGTATAGCAGGCTCGTGTGCCACCAGCTCCCCCTCTAGGCGTTTGTGCTTCTTCAGCAAGTTCTGAACGCCCTGAAGATCTCTCCCATAGTCCTGGGAACTCACTTGTATCAACTTCTCTCTGGAATCAAGAAAGAAAACAGAAAGTTTGGAGTCTAGACATCTAAGGTCACCCTACAGCAATGGCTTTTTAAGAGTATGTGTGTTGCTGGTAGTGAGGGTGGTTTAAGTTCTTTAATACTGTTGTCAATGACCAAAAATATAATTAGTGGAAGAGAGTTGCAGTAAAACTTCTGACTTAGCTAATACAAATTAAAATAACATACTGATTTCCACCATATGCACAACTGTTAACAGCCTTTGCATTAGTCCTTTTGCCTGTCCACCTGTGTACCTTCTCTTTTTTGCTCAAGAATATACACTAATGTTTCCTTTTTCAAAAAAATGTGAAAATTATATATGACCTCTGTGGCTTTTGTTATTTTTGTCTATTAATATCAATAATAAATTCAGACAGAATGGGTACAAAGAGCTGATTTTATAGTAGTCATGGCAGTTGGGATGCTTCCAAGTGTAAAATGTTTGCACGTCACCAGGAAGCACAGTCAAAGATTACATGGACAAGATTATTCTGTCTTATGGTTTCCAAAAATATTTTTAAAACATATTATTTATTGCTCCATGCACTGTGCTTCCCTCTAATTTATTGATTACTCATAAGAATCAGCAGCTTTGTAGAAGAGAATCATGATGAGGCAGGTTAAACAGGAAGTGGGCAAAATAATATGATTTGCTAAGATTTTCTCAATCATATTTTACAACAAAACTAGAATGAGTAATGAAACCATGGCAGATACTTTGTAACATTCTCTATTGAGTGTCCAGCTCAGTGTCATATAAGACACACTGGATATAAAAAGAATCATGACAAGGATCTGATCAGCTGTGTAAATGCCCATCTGGCTCTGTGAGTACTGCATATCATTCTATGAACTATCTAGAACAAATGCAGATGGCTTCTAGATAGATCCTGTCATGTATGTTAACTGCTCCTCACTTCTTCCATACCTGCCTTTCTCTGGCTTGAATACAGTAAGAAAATTTGGGAAAAAATAAAACTAATGTTAACTTTAAGCTGAGGCAAATTTCAAGAAACAATTACACATTTCATTTCAGCACACATTGGAACAAGTTTGGTCGATTATCTACTCTCTTGAATTATCTACACATTTTGAGCTGGTGGCACATACTGTATCCAGGATTCCTCATCATCTAGATCCTGGAAGAACTGGAACAAGGCATAGGCCTCTTTCAGTTTTTCATGGTGTGCAGCTGCCAAGTCTTGGACATTCCGGAAACGCTCGTTGACGCTATCTCTTTTCTCCGTAATCTGGTCAACATTGAAAGTCCCGCTGGAGAGCAGATCTGCAGCCAATGTATTCAGGTCCTTGAGGGCATCCTAAAAGTCCCAGGATACTCAGTGAACAGTATAGTACAGGCATTACTCAGATATCACACTTCAACAATGGTGGTCTGGCTCAAAGATTGGGTCAAACAGACTGGTTTTAAAGATAAGGAATTTGATTATGTATTATACGTGTTAGCATATGTGCAGATTGGAGAAGGGCCATATGTGAGAGGAATAGAGATAGCATGGTCACATTATTCAAACTGTACATGTGGCCTCTGGGTCCTGTTTCTCTTTCTGATGTTTTCAGTATTTGCCTTCTCTTCCCAATTAAAAAAAGAAAATCTTGGTGGGCAATTGTTCGTCCCCATACAAAACTGTATTCCTTCACAGTACTGACTTTGACAGATTGATTAAATATTCAACAAGAACTACTCTGTTGGTAACATTCTTAGCTGCCCATTGAACACACCTGTCTCTTCTGTGTCTACTCCTATTCTAACCTGGCCCCTGAGTGATGTCATAGGAAACACCACCAAGTCCCAAGACCTTTGACTTCTTCCTCTTCTATGTGTATCTGTATTATCAAGTATAACTGATAATTATAAAATTCTTTAGTATAAAATTAACAACTGTCAGGATTTTTATCACTGCTGTCAGGAGAAATTTTTGGTTGGTATTAGGATACAACTGGAATCCTTGACAGGATTTCCAGGGTGTATGTGTAGTTCACCTTCATTTCACACGCCCCCATTTGACTTTTTGTTTGTCATTTTATAAACATCCACTTTCTTTCAAAGACCAGATTAAATATACAGCTTGAAAGATAATTGGTTTATATGTATGCATCAGTAAAAGATAAAAAAGATAGTTTTAGGGTCTACTTCCTGGAATCTTAGCCTCTATAGTTTAGTGACAATTGATTATCAGTGACAGTTTTAATCGCTTCATAGGCCATTAATTTTACCCAATTAAAATGGCTGCTGGTTGAGAACACTAAGAACAATTTTGCAAGGCTGTGTTTTCAAATGGTCTCCTAACACAGGGGGGAGAAAAGCCAGAAACATTCTATTCTGCCCAGAAGAGTGGGATGCCAGCACTACTTACCTCTCGAGCCATCATCTCTGTCTCCAATAGCTGATGCTTCTTGAGTAGGTTTCCTGCTGAAGCCAAGTCCCTGGCTTGATCTTTCATGGCCAATAATGTCTCTGCCTGGAAATACAGAAATAAGCAATAAAGCTGCCAGGTGAAACTCCCTTTAAGGAGAATAAAGTTAGCAGCTATGTCCCCAGACTTTCCTCAAGAAAGGTAAGGAAATTGCCCATGTAGAAATTCATTTGTCTGACAAGTATGTATTAAACTCTTGTGCAATTACCTCTGAGAGCCAGAACTCAAAGTCCCGGATGCTTGTGTTGAACCTCTGCTGACGACTGGCCTCATTGAGCTTCTGCCCTTTGTCATCTGTTCTCTCAAGCAGGTGATCCCAATGTTCCTTCAGCTCTTTCAGTTGCTCCTAACCCAAGCACAGTGAGGAGTCATTACAATCTTTAGAATCCTGGGTCCTGTGACTACTTGAGAGAATAATGTAGGAAGGCTGTGAAGGCAGGGACTAGCCAGAATTTACTGATACTTGAATATCATACATTTCAAACCAGCTATACTTAATCTGGGAAAACAATATTGGTTGTTGGATAAAAGAGAAAGTTTGAAAAAAGGGTCCTGTGTTGAGTAAAGAGACTGACACCCAAATGCCAAAAGACTATTGGCAGAAGGGATAGAAAATGTAAAACAAGCATGAGACTTTGGGATTAACCCTAAAACTTTCTTAGAGTTCCAGGTACTGAGTATGATGGGAGTGATACAGTCTGGGCATCACTGCTTTTCTTCTTCTTTGTGCAACCATCAGAAGGAAGACTGCTCTGTGACATGGTCACAGAACATATTTTATATCTTTACTCATGGAACATTGAAAGAGTATACGATTCCTCTCTGCCTTTGTAGCCCAAAACTCATCCTGAGCTTTACCTTCACGGCCTCTTCATTGCCATCACAAGCGCTCCGCTCAATCAGGGAGTTCCCCAGGTTGATCACGCCATCCACCTGGTCAGCTCGGCCATGGACTTCATTTGCAAAGGTCTGGTGTTTCAGGTATTTCCTCTGAAGGGAAAACCAAACAGAAATTATATTCTTATTTAGGGAGACAAGATAAGGTAAATTATAGTTAAAAGGAAGGGGTGATATTTCTATCCTAACCAAGGTGATGGTGACTTCTGAAGAACCTGCTCCACATCAGAGTCTTAAGTCTCTGACAGCGGGCATGGTAGCCTCAAGAGTCAGAAAGTGTTAGAGTGACAAGGGTGGTGACCATCCAACCAACAGGCTCGGAATGGTGAAATCTTGCAAAGTTTCTGTTTTGAACTTGCCTGAATGTTAGTGGGGTCTTTGTAGGATTCATCACAGGCTGTGGGCAGCATTTCACTGATCCATGCTTCCAGCTCCTCAAGGTCACGGTAGAATTGTTTTAGGTCAGCGTAGTCTCCAAACTTTGTCCGCTCAGCAATCAGTTGTGCTTTGAGAGCCTTCCACCTAGAGGAAGGGATAAGATCACTCTACGCCCTCCTCCACCCTTCCCATGCTCTGGTGCCATATCCATAAATCTTCCCATTGGCCAACATGCCTCTTTTCTTCTCACACAGTCTTGTTATCATCAGATATAAAATGCAGTGGTAAAGCCAGGTAATTTCTAAGCTATCTTTTATGTCTTCCATTCTATAAATCTAAGTCAGAAAGTCTGTATAGATGTCAAGATAGCTTTAGGCAGCTAGAAATGACAGGAAGTCAGAGTACCTCCCAATTCAATGCTAGCAAAGAGGTTTGCTACCTCTTCCTGTAGCACATGAAACAATCACTCAGGCCTGACCTGTCTAGCACACGTTGGAGCCGAGTAGCAATCTCTTCCTTGGCATAGTGTTCATCAGCAATGAGGCGCTCAGCAAAATGTTCTAGGTCAGTGATCTTCCCTTCCTAAATAAAGGAAAAGGAAAGAGCCCAGATGCCTGGAGATTAGGCCCTTGGTGCAATGCCAGACTCCCTCCTAGAAAAGAATAGAGGTATCCTTTGTGATCCAGGAGATATACTCAGGATCAAACAATAAATGCCTTACAGGGAGGGGAATTTCAACTTAACAGAAGGAGAGACATATAATAATGGGCTGCTTGTACTGAGTTCCCTAAAGAACAGACACTTCTCATGACCATTGTAGAGGGTGAATCCTGTATTGAGTGAAATGTCTGAATAGTATATAAAGTCATTTTCAATCCTAAAAGTCAGATTTTAGATTGCTGGATTTAAAGTAAGAAAGTCCACTTGCTGCCTGTGACTTAGATGAATCAACGTCAAGTGTCAGGCTGCCCTGCCTGCCTCAGTTTTTCTTTAAGAAGCAAATAGGAATCAGAGCTGGGTGCAGTGGCCCACACTGGTAATCTTAGCACTTTGGGAGGCTGAGGTGAGTAGATCACTTGAGGTCAGGAGTTTGAGATGAGCCTGGCTAACATGGTAAAATCCCATCTCTGCAAAAAGTACAAAAATCAGCTGGGCATGGTGGCGGGTGTCTGTAATCCCAGCTACACAGGAGGCTAAGCCAGGAGAATCGCTTGAACCCAGGAAGCAGAGGTTGCAGTGAGCTGAGATTGTGCCACTGTACTCCAGCCTGGGCGACAGAATGAAACTCCATCTCAAAAAAATAATGTGATTCAAAATGTTTACAAATTATAAAACCAGACAAATGTTTATAAATTATAAAACCAGACAGATGTGTAGGATTTCTATTATTATTACTACTGATTATTATTTTAATTTCTTTACCAGTAGTTATTACCTGGTCAGTGATTGCTTTGTCCAAATCGTCCCGTTTCTTCATCAGGGTCTCCAGACTGTCTAAGAGACCTTTGTCATCTGACCTCAGGGAATTCTCACGTGCCACCATCCAGCTCTCAATTTGATCACAGTTCCCTTGGAACATCTATGGGGAATTAAATGAGAGACATATGATACAGTCCAGGTGGTGTGGAGGAAATGATGTTCCACCTCTTTCAAGACTGTGACACAAAGTGTTTTGCAAGGAGTTCTTACCATCTTCCAAGAAACACTCATATGACAAATCTTACCTGTACCGGAACTTTTCCTCTTTCCCAAACACACACTTGATATTTATGTATAAGCTGCCTCCAATTTTTGGGGTGCTATTTTCTATTTCTTAAACCTTGTTAATACTGGTTGGTCATTTCCTTAAGACTCTGTAAAATGTTATCCTTCAGGACAGCCTGTGACACAACCACTCACTTCCCCCAAAAGCTTTAATCACTTATTTCTCTTTAGCCTGAAAGCATTCATACATTATGTTTTATTAATGATCATCTCACTGTAGTAGAAAAATATGTCTATATGTCTAATTTCACTATTTAAGAAATAGGACACTATCTTACTAATCTTTGTGGCACCCAGAGCCTCCACAGAGTAGTCTCAACAAAAATCAGCCAATCAATTCCTCAGTCAATCAGCAAATGATAATCAACCCACCACATGTTCAGGACTGATCACCATCTTGTTTGGCTCTTCTAACAGGAAAGAGCAGAGAATATGACAATGATTGGTACAGAAAGCATAGTACGATGCTAGGTAACCAAGAGATGAGCTCCCTTTGTGTTTATAACGTGGAAAGTCTGGTGAACTGAGCATGTAATGACCACATAAAATGGCATAGAAGGGAGGTCAAGAGATCGAGACCATCCTGGTCAACATGGTGAAACCCCGTCTCTACTAAAAATACAAAAAATTAGCTGGGCATGGTGGTGCGTGCCTGTAATCCCAGCTACTCAGGAGGCTGAGGCAGGAGAATTGCCTGAACCCAGGAGGCGGAGGTTGTGGTGAGCCGAGATTGCGCCATTGCACTCCAGCCTGGGTAACAAGAGCGAAACTCCTTCTCAAAAAAAAAAAAAAAAAAAAAAATGGCATAGAAGAAACAGACTACTCAACCTGCTTAACAACTGGGAATTTGCTGTACCTGCAACTCCAGGCACTGGTCTAGGAACTTCTTGCGTTGTTCCCAAGCCTTCTCCAAATCATCTCTCTCTAGCCTGACAGCTTGAAGCTTTTTTTCAATTTCAGGGCTGGCATGGTGCCCACTGTCTATAAGTTCTGCACCAAAGTCCTCTAAGGCTTGGAAGGAGGGAGCTTCTGCCTCCATGTCAGCACGGTGCTCCTGTGGGGAAAAGGGGGAAGAAATCAGTGAGGCTAATTCCATTGGAAATTTTAAAATTAGTAGAGGTTTCAGGTCATAGGATCAGTGGCTACGGCTTTTGTAGTTATACCCTATGTCTCTCCAGCAAGATCTCTGTGCCAGTTAAGTCTTCAGCCAGCTCCTGAGATGATACCATGCCACCAATGCTGCTGATCCAATTCTGCAGATCCCTAGATAAACAGACACACTGGTATTGACAAGAAAACCTTGCAACTTGCTACCGGGCTGTTTGTCCTACAGCTGTCCATTTTCTAGAAAACACGTCCAGCATAACATTTCTATCTGGCTCTATATGCTGCACAGATCTTAGGTTTGCTTTTTTTATTGTATCACTTACTGATAACAACCCCTTGTGTTTGAAAGGCTCTTCCTTTTTATTACCTTTTTCAATTCTTTCAGTAATCCTGCAGAGATTCTGGGAATTTTTTGTGTTCATTATGGAGATAAAAAAGTCAACTTAGAAAAGATAATTAATTTGCCCATGTGATATAACTAAAAGCAGACATCTTGAATACAACTCAGACCTCTGGAATCCTGGACTGTTATTTCATTACTGCTGTTGGTTCCTGTTCCTATAAGTGGTTTCTAGGGTTTGAAGGTACATCTTATTATAGAGTCTCAAAGAAAGCATGTCTTTCCTCTTACTTTATTCTCAAGAGAATCTAGCACATGTTTTGCCCAACACACACATACATATATATGCAGGCATCCACGCTGTTGATTAAATCAAGGCCTATTTCCCTGCCCTTTTAGTAGTCAGGAAGTTAGACAAGGAAAACTAAGGCCTATCTTCCTAAAAGGCAAATTTTAACCATGCATTAACTTTAAAGCATGCTTGATGGATAAATTAAGCATCCCATAAAGAATGTCATTACTCTTGTTTGCTCAATAGGAACCCTTAGCTCTAGAGAAGAGAGGTCTCTTCTTTTGCAAATTCATTTATTCAAGCCATTATGTTTTACTGGGTGCTTACTAAGTACCAAACATCGTGAAAAAGATATATCTATGCTTTCTAGGAACTCACACTTTACGTTAAAAATGGGGGGAAAAAAAAAAGAAAACAGAGCATAGGCACTAATAGCAATTAAAAATACCTGAAAGCAAAACTATCATAAAGGGGTAAAATAAGATATTAATGTTGCTCAGGGCCTGGGAACACTACTTTGAAATACTGAGGAGTATAGCATCATAAAGGGAAGGAGGAAACATTGGAACGGGTGTGGGTGCTATTTATCTAAACTGTGTCAAAAACTATAGCTTTTCAGCGCTGAACTGGGGAGGGGATTTCTAAGAGTAACTACAGCCATTTGCCAAAATTTGCCTCTTTTTTTTTCTTGAAAAGCATTGCATTGAAAACTATAACTTCCTGGACCCTCTAATGCTCCTCCCAGCAGACTGATGTGATGGAGCGGAATACGGGAAGTGCCACACAAAGTATATGTTTGTGAGGTGAATTTTTGATTGTAATAATGTCTAGACTTTCGCAAGATATTGACAATTCTCGGGAATTTGTTCCCAATATTTCTAAGTTGATCTCTCACCACCTTCCCCTTACCGCCCCGCCCCGAACATGTTCTTATTCCTACTCTTTTCTTATGATTGTGTCTTTATTCGCCTAGTTCAGTCTACATGAATTGTTTTCTCTTCTGTTAAAATTTTGACTGATAAGGTGTAATAAAAGACTACTTCATCTACTGTGCATCATCGATTCTACCCAACCCTGAATTTCCACTGCTGTTTGTTAGAATGTGTGATTTGGGCCGCATTATGTTCTATCATAGTTATTTGTATCCAGCAGAATAATGAACATAGTAGAAGACAGAATGCTACTGTCTCTTCGGTAGAACAAAACTCCAATACCCCACAACATAGTACCTTATATACAGTACCCATTTACAGAAGCTTACTTAATTAGCTTAGATGGCTTCATATTCTTTCGAACTTTGTATTTTACTGCTTCAGGTATCAAACCTGAAATTTTTATGCCTTGCAAGAGGTGAGACCTGAACATATTAGTGCCCTCCAAACCCAGCAGTGAACATCATCTGCACCTAGATTGCTCTTAGACAGTCTGAGATAGTCACAATTGGCATTACCATACCTTTTTTTTTCAGTTTAATATCATTGATTATAACATTTCTTTAGGGGCCAGACATAGAATTACCCATCCCACTCTACCTGGCTTTGCTGAGGAACAGGTAGAATTTCTGGGCTTCATTTAGGTTCTCCTTACGATCCTTTGTACGCCCCTGCAGATCATCCCAGGCCTCATTCAGCTCCGTCCTCTGTCTCTGCAGGTCCTCAGTGGCATCTGGATGGGACTCACAGAGCCGCTCTGCTGTCTCCCCTAATATGATCACCTGGGGAGGAGCAATAGCTCTGATAATCAGCCTATAGATGCACCTGAGTCTTAGCAAAAGGAGAGTCCTAAGTCCCAGTATTCAGCTCCCTAAATAGACATCAGTGATGTACAAGCATACCACAGTAATTTATAAAATAATATCAACCTTTTAGTCCACATAACTCTCTGATGTAGTCACAACTGGCATTACCATACTTTTTTTTTTTAGTTTAATATCATTGATTATAACATTTCTTTTTTTTATTGCATTTTAGGCTTTGGGGTAAATGTGAAGGACATGCAAGATGGTTGCATAGGTACACACGTGGGAGTGTGATTTGCTGCCTTCCTCCTCATCACCTATATCTGGCATTTCTCCCCATGCTATCTCTCCCCAACTCCCCACCCCCTGCTGTCCCTCCCCTATTACCCCCAACAGACCCCAGTGCATAGTGCTCCCCTCCCTGTGTTCATGAGTTCTCATTGTTCAACACCCGCCTATGAGTGCGAACATGCGGTGTTTGATTTTCTGTTCTTCTGTCAGTTTGCTGAGAATGATGGTTTCCAAGTTCATTCATGTCCCTACAAAGGACAGGAACTCATCATTTTTGATGGCTGCATAATATTCCATACCATACTTCTTTTTAAGAATAAGAGGGTTGTGGGGAATAGTGATTAAGTGACTCTGCTGGTTAGTGGCATCCTCAATTAGGAAACCCAAGAGTCTTGATTCTTCATGTGAGGAGCTTCTTTTTGCTCTGCATAATAATGCCAAGCCTCTGAGTGTACCCAGCAAGCTCCAGAGTACACTTTTTTGTTAAAACAGAATTAAACTCATTCAATTTCTTGCTAAGAAAAACATGCACCATGCTCAGGCATTGGCCTGACGATCCTGGGTATGTATATTTGCTGTATCTCCTGGGCTACTGGCCTCCATCTAGCTGCCACAAGTTTATAACCCACTAAAGAGGCAAGGGGATATACGGTGCTCACTCAGACAGCAGGAGTTTAATATGTTTCCCCATGTTAACAGTCATGGGGGGTAACCTTTTCATGGTCTCGCCTTAGTGAGAGAGTACAACAACAAATATTGCACAAGACAAAGAGAAATATAAGAATAAGAGACTGGGGACGAGAACCAAAGAAGCGGGCATGGGTATAGGACTAAATGCAAAGTGGAAAGTGTTTGAAAAGCTTTGAAGGACATGTCTCACCTTATCTCCCAGGGGTGTGAGGTCCCTTTCAAAGCCCTTATGCTGTCGCTGAAGAGCCTGAACACTGAACAGATCTGAGCCAGGGTCTGCGGCACTGAGGGCCTGGCACTTCTTCTCAATCTGCTCCTTCATGTCATCTGCTTCTCTGGTATACAAGAGAGTAGAGAGTTTAAAAGTAAGGATATGTACCATAGCAGGTTAGTGGGGCTCACAAGAAAGTTATCATCACTACCACTCCCCACCTTCCCACCTCCACCTCCACCAATCATCATCATTCTTTTCTATGTGCTAGAAACTTAGGCTCATTTAATCTTCACAACTCCTAGAGGCATAGTTACTATTACCATTCCCATTATACAAATCAGAAAACTGAAGACTGAAGAGGATATGTATTTTCTCAAGATTATATCACTGCTGAATGGTGGAGCCTAAGCTTGAAGCAGTAGATCCGACAGTTGTCACATGCTTAACCATCACATTTCATAACTTTCTATCTTAAGCGTTCTGAGCACCCAGACCCATCTGAGTCTCAGTTTTTCCTTCCCTGCATCATCAAAAATACATTTATACACAGTAAAGGTGTTTGGTTTCTGTTTTCTTTGTTTGTTTACTTGTTTGTATGTGTCTTTGTGGTTCTTAGTTTGAAAATCAAACAGGAAAAATGTTGAATGAGCTGTTAGTCAATGTGATGTCTGTTGCCCTCTACTGTTGGCTTCTAGTTCAGAAATGCAATGACTTAAACCTCTTGTTTCAAGTTTCTTTCTTTCTGTTTTGATTTTAAAGACAGGGGTCTCACTCTGTTGCAATAGGCTGGAGTGCAATGGCGTGATCAAGGCTCAAGTGATTCTCCCAGCTCAACCTCCCAAGTATCTGGGACCACAGACTTGTACCACCACACTGGGCTAATTTTTTCATTTTTTTGTAGAGATGATGTCTTGCTTTGTTGCCCAGGTTGGTCTACAATTCCCAGCCTAAAGCAATTCTCCTGCCTCACTGGGATTACAGCTGTGAGCCTCTGCACTCAGCCTAAGTTTTATTCATTCTCATGGAAATATATATAGACTTCTAATTATATTCCAAGGCCCAAGCCCAGGCGTTAGAAAATTGAAGTTGGTTGTCTGGAAGTGTCCTGTTTGCAAAGTGAGAATTAAACTACTAAAAAAACTAATTTTCCATTGGCACATTGTCTCGATCTCAGGAAAAAGATTATACTAATATATATGGTTCCACTTAGAAGTTTTCTTTTTAGTGGGTTTTAAAGCAGCACTGCTTTTTAAAGTTAAAATTCTTACCTGTGAAACATCTCAACAGCATAGGCACTGCCCAGAAGCTGCCGCTGTTCATCTGCCAGCCTCTGCAAGGAGCCCCAGCGGGCATTCAAATCCTAAAAGAGGCAGAAAAATCAGACTTGAGACGGAGAACTAACGCACACAGCTCAGTGGTGTCTGAAGACCAGACGAGATTAAAACCATAGTTGTTCTTGTGTTATTTTCTTCAGAATTTGCATAGCTTTGCTTCTTTCTTGGACAGCTTGAGCTTGGGCCTCATTTTTGCCAGTGTAGCAGAGAAAGGGATTTCTTCCCAAACTGATGTTCCAGGGTGAATCCATCAACTCTGGAGCAGTAACCAATGTAGTTTCTATTACAGAGACTACACTGTAAACTCCAAAAGAATGATTGGAAAGTGTTGCCTTGGTAGTTAGAAATGATTACATTTCTCTAAGACAAACAGTTCTGTATCTCGAATTGAATAAACTGAGTAGACTCGTAAAGCCCTATTTTCTATAGGGGGTAGTACATTGTTCCCCTTCACATTTCTTCTCCCTCTTATCCCCCAACAACCACTACAACAAGAGGTAGAAAACTCATCCTCACTGGCTTATGGCAATCCAGAGAACTAGACTGAATATTTATTGATGATCATTAGATCTTTTATGGAATCATAGACCAGATCTGAATGAGGTCAAGAATGGCCTCTCCCCCATTTCTACTGACCTGTATTCTCCCTCTTCAGTATGTTGATCAGAACCTGGGTCTTCTAGTAAACTTCATGATCAACCTCTTCCCACTGTCATAGATTCTTTATCTGCATGCTCTTTGCATCCACGTAATTGAGAATTTCTTGTGTGTGTGTGTTAGTGAGAGAGAGGTATGTGTTGTAATATAAGAATTTTAGGTCAGTCCAAATGTACATATTCCAAAATTGCAATTCAAATTCAATTATATTATTGGGTTTAGATGTAAGGAAAAAACATTTTGTTTAATTTGGTATAGCCTGGTACAGAAGATTAAAAGGAAATTTGGATATTGTAATTTGGATATCACGCTATCAAATACTTGCTTTTCAGATGTGGAAACTGAGGTTTGTAGAAATGAAGAGACTTGTCTGAGGACACACAGTCAGACAAGAATAGAGGTATGAACTTAAATTGAATTTACCTAATATCCAGTGTAATATTATCTAAACTTCCTAATATTGCCTCTGAAAGCTAGATATGAATTTCTCCTACCAATACTTTTGTCTCCTTTCCCACTCTATCCATGAAGTGACATATGTGAAGGCATGGAGAACACTCAACATATAGTCAACAAAAATATATGGACTATTTGGGCTATTGTCTTTGGCCTTTCCTGTGGCCAATTCCACACTGCTGTTACCTTCTGCATGTTCTAGTGGATATGCAGAATATAATGTTGCATGTTTTAGTGAAATGAGGTCTCCCAAACCCCAACCCGGTAGGGAGGAGGAACGGAGGGAGCCTTAGTTACCTGCCGAATTTGAGCTCCTTCTGGTGTTAGAAGTCCTTCAAATAGTAGATCATCAGCTACCTTGTTGATATCCCTTAGCCGAGGTTCATTGGTCTTCAAATCCTGAATGGGCAAATTCATCCAAAGAAGCGTAAATACCCTCATCAAGAATCTGCCATACTTACCTGTCCATCTCTGCCCCTATTTGGCTAAATAGCAAAACATGGCAAACCTCACCTGTAATACACACCAAGCTCCCTTCCTCCAATCCACTATTGAGAAGAGTATCCTTAAAGATCCCGACAACTAGTGGCTATCCAAAACTTGTCAAGAGAACTATTATTTATCTGCTGTATGAAACACAGTTATTTTTCTAGATTTCTTAAAATCTCTCCTGGATTAAGTCATACCACTAGAGGGATTGATACCTGAGCTGTATATCATCCTTTTCTACCAGTACAAACTCCAGCTTTATAGAATTTCATTAACTGACTTATTATCTACCTATATGTAAGATATTGTAAGAAACCGCTCTAAGGAGGGTTATCTCTCTCCCCTCCACCCCACCCTCTCTCTCTGTCTCTGTCTCTGTCTCTCTCTCTCTCTCTCTCTCTCTGTGTGTGTGTGTGTGTGTGTGTGTGTGTGTGTATGTGTTGAATCCCATGTGGAAGATATCAATAGAAAAAGAAAGAAAAGAAGGAATGTACGCTCATTGCTAGTGAAGATAATGGAACAAGGTTGTTGAAAGGGTCTTAGGTAGGCAAAAACTTAGAAACTGTTTGTCAAGTCAGGTTCTTCCCTTTTCCACCCAAACTCTGCCCCATAATTAAACTGCACATGGTCCAACAATACCTCATCTTAACCTGGGCATTAGAAACAAAGTATAGCATAGAGCAAGTTGTGAATAATTTAGGAAGACCAGCACTCCAGTCAAGATTTTGGAGTGGCAGGAACTGAAGGCTGCAGTTAGGGTAACTAGTTTTCTCTGCATTTCCCTTCCTGTTATTGACAACTGCAATACCCAGAGGGAGCTCTGAGCCACGGAGCTGTCAATAGCTTTGGGAAGAACATTTAACAAGTGTGAAATAAATTATTTTTATTTATTTATTTATTTTAATGTTATTTTTTTAAGATCATGTAGACTAAGCTTTGGGATAAAAGGGAACAATGGCAACCTTCAAAAAGGTGTCTGGAGAAGGTTCTTCTTTCTCACCTTTTGGAACTCATCAAACTTTTTCTGCAGCTCCCAAACATCATCTAGTTCCACCCCAGTATTTTCTGCCTTTTTCTCTTGAATCCATTCCAACATATCTCCTGCCTCATAGGCCAAAAAAAATTCATTGTAACGTTGCAATAGACGACGTCTGCGGTCTTCCGCGCGATCCAAGAGGGAGCGGTATCTGGATGGAGAAGTCAAGAAAACGGGAAAAGTGGAATAAAAGAAAGAAAAGTGGAAGAAAAGAAGGAGGAAATACAGAAGAGCAGAGGCTGAGGGAAAAACGTAGAGAAAAAAGGGACAAAAATGAAAGAAAAAATAGAAGAGAGGAGGAAATAAAGATAGAAGGAAAACAGCCTTCGGGGCAGAAAGATAAACACATATTATATTTAAAAATAATAAAAATGCCAGTGACCCACTAGTACGGCTGGCAACATTCCTTTCTCATTTCATCAAAGTGACATTTTTACATGAAAGTTGACAATTGGATGTGAAAAGCCTGGCGTAGTAAATAAAGTTCATATCGATGTCAGGAGACTTTTTAACAACCTTGAAAGAATGTGGGGCAGGAATCAGAAAAGCCCTGTTCAGTGTCTGACCTCAGGAAATTGGTGGAACAATTCGGGGGTTGCCTTTCCTCAGAAGGAAGCCAAAATATTTAAAGGATTCTAGGTTTACTTTCAATTCTTAAAGTCTTTAAATTTTGCATGGCATCTCTAATGTAACAGACGCAGGGTCATGAGAAGAATGACCTTCGGCCACAAATGTCTGGCCACACACTGTTCAGTTCTCCAGGCTCCAGAACTTACTGGTTCTCAATCTGCTCCTGGCGTTCGGTGATGTTGCCCGGCTCTTCTCGTCGCCGCTGTGGGAGCATCGGAAACTCATCATGGGCCAGTCTCTTGACATAAACCGCTGGGACAAAGCCCTGATGATCGTCAGCTTCCACCTTCCACCAGTCCTGAAGGGAGAGCAGATCCCCACTCCTTCATTAATTCTTGGAAAAGCCACAAATGGGAGAGGCTTCAACACTAACTAAGTCTCTTGGCACAGGTACAGGAAATGGCAAAGATAAGCTAACTGTCTAATGGGTGGCACATAATTTTCACATATGACCAAGAAATTAAATGAGGAATTGCACAGACAGGCCCCTAAAATCAAGAATTTGATACCTAACGTTAGGCCGTTAACTTTGGAGAGGTTTTCCAACAATGAAGACAGTTTTTTAATGACGGGGCACTTTGTTCTTAGGAGTTTACAGAAAGAACACATGGAGCCAGGCTGCAGCTGGACTTCTTGGCAGTGCAGCGTCTGCGGAGGAGGATATTGCTCAAAAATGTCTCCTCCCCTATTCCTCTTCCAGAGGTCTGAAATATGTGAATTACTCTGAAATTCATATAACTAAGTGATGTTTTATTTTTGAACTGTTGCTAGATCTACTAACACTCTGAGGTTAATTTCCTCAAAAAATAATGAAGAGGACTAGAGAAAAATAAAAGGGACTGGCAAACATTATTTGGTAATGAAAACTCTGCCTCTCCAATCTATTTTATTTTCTTCTTAAAAATTTTGCCCAAACTTCCTAAAAAATAGCCCAAACTATTTTCTTCTTAAAAATTTTTATAGGTTAATTAGGTATTAGATATAAAAATTACTTGAGTTCTTATGAAATATATATTTTAAAATCCCAACCAATATTTTATCACTGTTCTCCCAGGCACAAGATCTAAAGAAAATCAGTAAAAGGCTCATCTTTTAGTGGGCTCCTTCTAACCCCAGACACTGCTGTTTTACCACTAGGAATACTGGCACAGAAGAGGAACCTTAGTCCTTGAAATATATTATAGAATTTCCAGTCATACTTTCTACATCTTTGGGTTAATTATATAACTTCCATTCTTTACAATTTTAACTGTAACATCAGGATTATAATTCCTAAAGATATATGTAGGAATATATAGAGGAAAAATACTGTAAAATATATAGAGGAAAAATACTAAATCAGTTACAGTTACTTAGGAATTAAAGTAATCAAAAAAATACTGGGTAGTGAAAATATGAATAAATGACAGGATTGGGAGAGATGGTTCTCAAAGAGCCACTTTTTGATGGAAAGAGTAGAAGGAAAAATCACCTTATTGATGGAACTGAGCAGTGTTAAGACATCACCTTTCTTCATGGTGACTTCTCGGGGGCTGCGGGCCTGGAAGTCATATAAAGCCATGACCCTCTGTTCTCCAGCAGCCCCCTCCACTGGTGCGGACTGCTGTTGCTGAACAAGAACAGGAAGCAGGTGTCAGTCACACGTGGGAAATATCTCCCTGTGTAGCCTACCAAGGGTGTGCAGTCCCTTGGGCTTCCCAGAAGAAAAGAGCCTCTGGGTGGACCCTCTTACATGGCTGCAGAGATTAAAGTATGTGGTCTTTTTCAGAGAGACTGATCCATTCTGACACTTATCAAGGGGACAGGCAGGTTGGGAACTATAAACCCAGAACAAGGAAGCAAGTATACAGTTTGTCAGAAACATATTAAACACTCTAAGCCATCAGTTCTTAAAAATGGGAGGAGTGTATTTTAAGAAGTGTACTCCTTTAAGAAGGTCTAAAAGGATTATACACATCAACATTTTAGAAAACTGTTTGAGAAAGTGAAAGACCCACTGTCTGTCATCACTTTTCCCTGTGCCTCCACTGATAATTCTTCCCACTCCTTCTGGCCTTTAAGTTACTATATCAAGAGCTCTGGACCTTCTGTTTGAGGGATGAGTGATCAAAAGCAAAGGAAAAGCCACAGAATTTCAAAATTGAGAACAATAACTGAGATCATTAAAAATATTTTGTGCCTCTGTTTAGTAAGCAGCCTGCATTGGTAGAATTTTCTTTGACTTGGACTTTCTGCCAATATCATGTCTCTGAGAAATGAAGCAAAGCATAACCCCTCTTCCTAAGGAATGACCCACCCCTTCCTCAGATTGGAGTTGAAGGCGCACTTCCCCCTCTGATGTCATATCCTTTAGGTAACGTGTTTCCTCATACCATACAATGTATAAATTCATCTGTTCTTGTTTAGGCACCCGCTGTGCAGAGCCTTGTGAAGACACAGCACAGAGGCCTGTAAATGTACACTGACTTGACAGGTTGAGTCTGTGTCTTTTGTTTACTCTGGATGTGCAGATTAACAATCTTTCATTAGAAAGAATTCCTTGAAGGTAAGAATTATGTCTCTCTTTTTTTAACCACTATATTCAGGAGACATTATTATAATATTTATTATATTCCAGTTTGATTAATCTTCATGACACTCCACTTCACCTTATACCTGAGCCATTCTTATATTCTCAACCAATTGCATCTTCCATTCTCAAGTTCTTACCAAATCGCATTTTCCACAAAACTTGATTGTTTTGTGCCTCAGTGCATTTGCTCTCATGGCTCATTGACTAGAAAAACCCTTCTCCTCTTTCCCTGTACAGTAAGCCACCCATCTTTTTTTCTTTAATTTATATAAGATGGTTTCCCTCAGCTATGAACATTTTCCTATTTTCCAGTACTGTTATTTCAAGAGAACACAAGAGTCCTTTCTTTGAGACTCTTTGTCCCGTTCATGTATCTATAACATGCACTTACTGTTAAATCTCTGGGCTTCTAATAGACTGTAATTTTTCTTCAAATCAGGATTTGTTATTCATACTTGCATATAGTAGCCATTTAAAAAGTGTTGGCATTAAGAAACAAAGGAAGGGAATAAAGAAAAAGATAAGAAGAGATACAAATGAAGAAAAGAAAGAAAGAAGGGTAGAAATACAAAAGGAAGGAAAGAGGAAAGCCAAAAATACATCAATGAACCATGATACTATTTATCAAAAGCTTCTTTTGGACGAAATCTCCTTTGGACTAAATTGTGGATGTACAATTCCTGCATCTAAAAGTCACAGAACTTAGTGTTTTACTTGTCATTGTTTTTGGAGTTGTGGAAAGTACAAAGTCAACAATAAAGACAGTTTCTTTTTCTCTGTGGTGGGAAGTGGGAATCCTGTTATCAGTATGTTAGTCTCACCTGGCAGGCTTCTGCCTGATTTCTTAAAGCTTCCATACTGTTTCCAAATGCATTGAGATCCAATAGAAAGGCCTCATGCTTCTTTAGAAGAGCCTGGATTTATTGATGGAAGATCATCAGAATGAGTATAGGAGGAACACTATTATTTCAACTACTATTACTTTGGGTTATGCTGTTTGTCTTCAATCCTGGTAAAAGCCACTTTCCATCTATTATAAAGTTCTTTTCAACCCTAAATTTGCAAGCCTTAAGAAAATGGGAGTTAGTAAGTGTAATTTCAATATGTTTACTAAAATCAAAATTAACTCAAATTTGTAAAAGGATTTTTATCAATAAGATTATAGCTGAAAAGAGGATGCTGTTGATATTGCTACTTTGATAAACATTAGCATAACTTAAAAAGTGCATGCCAATTATTTCTAGTGCCAAAGGTTTGGGAAATACTATAGCAGCTTCCTATAGGACAATGAGCAAAACAAATAAATGGATATAAAGTGTGATTATAACCTTTGAGGTTTTTCCTGCCCCAACATATCTGTCCAATTTTATTTTAATAAAGTAATTAATGTGTCTATATCTTAAAACCATGATTGGTTTATAAAAGCTCAAGGTTGGCCGGGTGCGGTGGCTCAGGCCTGTAATCCCAGCACTTTGGGAGGCCGAGGCAGGTGGATCACGAGGTCAAGAGATCGAGACCATCCTGGCCAACATGGTGAAACCCCGTCTCTACTAAAAATACAAAAATTAGCCAGGCGTTTTGCAGGCACCTGCAGTCTCAGCTACTTGGGAGGCTGAGGTGGAAGAATGGCTTGAACCCGGGAGGCAGAGGTTGCAGTGAGCCGAGACTGTGCCACTGTGCTCCAGCCTGGCAACAGAGCAAGACTCTATCTCACTAAAAAAAAAAAAAAAAAAAAAAGCTCAAGGTTACTCTGGAAAGTTTAGGATGGAACTATGACTCCTTTCAGGATTCCTGTCAACTCTGAGGAAGTCTCAGCAGATGAAGGCCAATGGCGGTAACTCTGGAAACCGCAAATAATCTAGCAAAATCTGTAGCTATCCCACCACCTAAGCAAACCCTAAATTGATAATGTGGTTGCATTTGTTGAGGATTCACAATATTAAGCCCACTCCCACCTTACCCCAGCCGCTTCTTCATCAGCCCCATAGTTAGTATTGTCTACAATAGGCTCCTTCTCTCTGATCCATGTTTCTGCTTCATGCAGGTCAGCCAGGTACTGCTGGAACTGGACATTGGCTTCAAGATCATTTTGTCGCCTAGCAGCTCTAGCACGGAGAGACTCCATATTCTGGTTCAAACTCTCCACCCTAGAGGCCACATCTTCTGCAGCAAAGTGTCCTATGGAGTAGTTATAGAAAAGGTGAGTATGATCATCATGAATGTTTACCGTACTCTCATCCTTTTGGTATCTTGAAAAAGAGAAAGGAATTTATAAGGATGGTACTTTATTTAGTCAACAGTATATTTTTCTTGAGTTACCTGGGAATTTAAATATCCTAAGTGATATTAAGTAGCAATACTTACGAATGGGAGATAAGCGTGTGGTGCTGAATAGGTTGGTTTAGTCTGACAAATACAGACTTGAAAACAGAATACGAATGTGTGGGTGATGCTCAGAGTTCCAAAATCATGTCTTTTTTAGATTAAGCAGAAAAATCAGCAGATTTCCATTTCTGCCAATAAAGAATTTATCATTATAATTGCTCTTCTACCCTAAACAACTAAAAAACAGTACAAGCTGCAAGATAAAATGATTTTCAGACAATGGATAGAGGGCTGTGATTACTGAGAGAAGGGAAATAAATGAGATATGTTCTATAATTGCCAAGCTTATGCCTCTAGAGGTTTCTGGGCTGTAGCGCTGGGGAACTAACCCAAATAGAACTACCAGTCACACTGAATTGAGGAAACAGAGATCAACATTTGGGAAAACGAACTAGAACTTGTGAGGTAGAGTATTAAAGAGAAGGGCATTACAGAGAGATAGGACATGTCAGAGAAGTTCCCTTGAGTATTTGTCTGATTACTTATATGTACACATGTATAAAGAAATCCTGGAGGGTGAGAGAAGAGTGACTTAAAAGCAGTGGCCAAACAACTTCTAGAGCTCAAATAAGAATGAAAATCGTTAACATTACCACCCGCCAAAATGGAAAAATATTGTAATACATGAGATAGGGTCCTCGGAAGTAACGTATCTTCATATTAGACTCATCTCTAAATCGGTCCCCGAATAAAGCCTGCCCCGGGAATACTACAACAAAACAGATCCAAGAAGCTCAACAATCACCAACTGAAGAAACAAGAAAAGCCCCATCAAGTTATATCATAATCAAATTGTTTAACACCAGTGATAAAGAGAAAAGCTTTAAAACAGAGGGAATAAAAAAGACATATTACATAGAGAGGAGCAAAGATCACAAGGACAGCAGACTTCTTAACAAAAACCTGCAAAGTCAGAAAACAACTTGGTTCATCTTTAAAATACTGGAAGAAAGAAATTCTCAACCGAGAATTGTGTATGTAGTGAAAATATATTTCAAAAAGGAAAGTAGAATGAAGACTTTTAGATGAACAAAAGTGTAGAGAATTTATGGATAGAAGACCTGCAGTATAAGGAATGTTAGATGAAGTTCTTCAAGCAAAAGAAAAATAATACAAATGAAAATATTAACCTAGCCTTAGAGGCACCAAGATGGCCGTGAGAAGGCAGCACCAGAATGCAGCTCCCAGGGAATGAAACGCAGAGGGCTAGAGGACTTCACGATTCCAAACGAGGTACTGGGTTAGTTCTGGTGGGACTGATAGGGCACTGAAAATAGCCCAGGGAAGGAGCCACAGGGCGAGAGCTGCCCAGGGAGGCAAATCAAGACGGGGGTGGGGGACGCGGGGGGCGCACCTGACATGCATCCGGCTCAGAGGGTTGGGAGGCACTTCACCCCCTCGGAGCTCCAATTCATATCCTGTGCTTACCTCATCCCTCCTACAACCCACAGTCCACGAGAGCCCAGACAGACTGTGGGGGGGGGGGGCGTGGGTTGTCCATGCAAAACTGAGCAGCGGCGACAGTCCCACAGAGGGAGGCAGAGTTGGAAGCAAGGAAACAGACCATAAGGCCTGGCAGGCCCCACCTCCACAGAACTCAAACTGAAGCCCTCGCTAGAGAGCTTGGCAGCAATTACACCAGCTTGACCCCAGCCAGGAAGAGCGATCTCTTGGAGAGACGCCAGTGGGAGGGCGATCTCACCTGTAAACAAACTCCAGGAAAGGACCACCCATCCAGCAACCAGACTGAACCCGAAAGCCCAGCCACGCCCTCTACAGGCCAAAAAAAGATAAAACTCCAACCTCAACAGAAAAAAACATCCACTCAGGGACTCCTCCTCAAATCGCCAACTTCAAAGATCAAAGGGAGATAAATCCATGAAGATGGGGAAAAAAACAGCGCAGAAAGGATGAAACCGTCATAGAACAGAACACCTTTTCTCCTCCCAGGGATCAAAACTCCTCACCATCAAGGGAACACAAAAAGACAAAGAATGAATTTGATGAATTGACAGAAGCGGGCTTCAGAAGGTGGGTAATAACAAACTTCTCTGAGTGAAAAGATCATCTTCTAACCCAATTCAAAGAAACTAAGAATCTTGAAAAAAGGTTAGATGAAATGCTAACTAGAATAACCAACTTAGAGAAGAATATAAACGACTTGATGGAGCTGAAAAATACAGCACGAGAACTTCGCGAGGCATACACAAGTGTCAACAGCCAAATAAATAGATCAAGCAGAAGAAAGGGTATCAGAGATAGAAGATCAAATCCATGAAATAAAATGAGAAGGCAAGATTAGAGAAAAAAGAGTGAAAGAAAATGAACAAAGCCTCCAAGAACTACGGGATTATGTGAAAAGACCTAATCTACGCTTAGTTGGCATACCTGAATGTGACGGGGAGAATGAATCCAAGCTGGAAAACACTCTTCAAGATATTATCCAAGAGGACTTTTCCAACCTAAAAAGGCAGGCCAACATTCAAGTCCAGGAAATACAGAGACCACCACAAAGATACTCCTCAAGAAGATCAACTCCAAGGCACATAATTGTCAGATTCACCAGGGTTGGAGGAAATGAATGAAGGAAAAAATGCTAAGGGCAGCCAGAGAGAAAGGTCGAGTCACCCACAAAGAAAAGGCCATCAGACTCACAGCGGATCTCTCATCAGAAACCCTACAAGCCAGAAGAGAGTGGGGGCCAATATTCAATATCCATAAAGAAAAGAACTTTCAACCTAGAATTTCATATCTGGCCAAACTAAGCTTCATAAGTGAAGGAGAAATAAAATCCTTTACAGAGAAGTAATTGCTGAGAGATTTTGTCACTACAAGACCTGCCTTACAAGAGCTACTGAAGAAAGTACTGAACAGGGAAAGGAACAACCAGTACCAGCCACTGCAAAAACATACCAAATGGTAATGGTAATGACACAATGAAGAAACCACATTAACTAACAGGCAAAACAACCAGCCAGTAACAAAATGGCAGGATCAAATTCAAATGTAACAATATTAATGTTGAATGTAAATGGCCTAAACACCCTAATCATAAGACACAGACTGGCAAGCTGGATAAAAAGTCAAAACCCATTGGTGCGTTGTATTCAGGAGACCATCTCACATCCAAAGACTCACATAGACTCAAAATAAAGGATGGAAGAAGATTTACCAAGCAAATGAAGAGCAAAAAAAAGCAGGGGTAGCAATTCTAGTCCCTGAAAAAATGGACTTTAAACCAACAAAGATCAAAAGAGACAAAGAAGGGCATTACAGAATAGTAAAAGGATCAATGCAACAAGAAGAGCTAACTAACCTAAATATTTATGTACCCAATGCAGAAGCACCCAGATACATAAAGCAAGTTCTTAATAACTTACAACTTAATAACCTACAAACTCCCACACAATAATAGTAGGACACTTTAACACTCCACTGACAATATTGGACAGATCAATGAGACAGAAAGTCAACAAGGATATCCAGGACTTCATTGCAGATTTGGACCAAGAGGACCTAATAGACACTTACAGGACACTCCACCCCAAATCCACAGAATACACATTCTTCTCAGCACCACATTTCATTTACTCCAAAACTGACCACACAATTGAAAATAAATCACTCCTCAGCAAACACAAAAGAACAGAAATCAAAACAAACACTGTCTCAGACCACAGTGCAATCAAATTAGAACTCGGGATAAAGAAAAGCACTCAAAACCACACAATCACATGGAAACTGAACAACTTGCTCCAGAATGATGAATGGATAAACATTGAAACAAAGGAAGAAATAAAAATGTTCTTCAAAACCAATGAGAATGAAGGCACAATGTACCAGATCCTATAGGACATATTTAAAGCAATGTATAGAGGGAAATTTATAGCAATAAATGCCCACATGAGAAACAGTTAAAGATCTAACATTAACACCCTATCATCAAAATTAAAAGAGCTAGAGGAGCGAGATAAAAACAACTCAAAAGCTAGCAGAAGACAAGAAATAACTAACATCAGAGCAGAACTGAAGGAGTTAGAGACACAAAAAAACCCTTCAAAAAATCATAAATCCAGGAGCTGGTTTTTTGAAAAGATCAACAAAATAGACTGCTAGCCAGACTAATAGAAAAGAAAAGAGAGAAAAATCAAATAGATGCAATAAAAAACAATAAATGGGAGATCACCACAGATGCCTGAGAAATACAAACTACCATCAGAGATTACTATAAACAACTCTATGCACATAAACTAGTAAATCTGGAAGAAATGGATAAATTCCTGGACGCTTGCACACTCTCGAGACTAAGCCAGGAAGAAGTTGAAACCCTGAATAGACCAATAACAAGGTCTGAAGTCAAGGCAGCACTTAATAGCCTACCAACCAAAAATGTCCAGGTCCAGACAGGTTCACAGCTGAATTCTACTAGACATATGAAGAGGAGCTGGTACCATTCCTGTTGAAACTATTCCAAACAATACAATAAGAGGGAACCCTCCCTAACTCTTTCTATGAGACCAACATCATCCTGATATGAAAACCTGGCAGAGACACAACTAAAGAAGAAAACTGCAAGCCAATATCCATGATGAACATTGATGCAAAAATCTTCAATAAAATACTGGCAAACTGATTGCAACGACACTTCAAAAAGCTTATCCATCATGATCAAGTAGGCTTCATCCTGGGGATGCAAGGCTGGTTCCACATACGCAAGTCTATAAACGTAATCCACCACACAAACAGAACCAAAGTCAAAAACCACATGATTATCTCAATAGATACAGAGAAGGCCTTTGATAAAATTTAACAGCCCTTTAGAGTAAAAACTCTCAATAGACTAGGTATTGATGGAACATATCTGAAAATAATAAAAGCTATTTGTGATAAACCTACAGTCAATATCATACTGAATAGGCAAAAACTAGAAGCATTCCCTTTAAAAACGGGCACTAGACAAGGATGCCCTCTCTCACCACTCCTATTCCATATAGTATTGGAAGTTCTAGCCAGAGCAATTAGGCAAGGAAAAGAAATAAAGAGCATTCAATTAGGAAAAGAAGAAGTCAAATTGTCCCTATTTGCAGACAACATGATCATATATTTAGAAGACCCCATCAACTCAGCCCAAAACCTCCTTAAGCATGAGGGTGAAAACAAATGGAAGTATACACTTAAGAATCTTATATTAAACATGAAATGCATAATACTATTTGAAGTTAGACTATGATAGATTAAAAATCTATATTTTAATTCCTGGAATAGTGGCTCTCAAAATTTTGCTTTTGGGATTCCTTTACAATTTTAAAAATTATTGAGGATGCAAAAAAGCTTTTGCTTATATAGTTAGACTCATTAATAGTTCCCATATCAGAAATCAAAACAAGTTTTTTTTTTATTTCTACAAGGTTTATTTTTACAATGTTTTCTTTATTATTATTATTTTTTAAAATATATATTTTATTGTGTTTTTGGTTTGGGGGTACATGTGAAGAACATGCAAAATTGTTGCATAGGTACACATATGGCAATGTGGTTTGCTGCCTTCCTCCCCATCACCTATTTCTGGCATTTCTCCCCATGTTATCCCTCCCCAACTCCCCACCCCCACTGTCCCTCCCCTACTTCCCCCCAACAGACCCCAGTGTGTGATGCTCCCCTCCCTGTGTCCATGTGTTCTCATTGTTCAACACCCGCCTATGAGTGAGAACACGCAGTATTTGATTTTCTGTTCTTGTGTCATTTTGCTGAGAATGATGTTTCCTAGGTTCATCAATGTCCCTACAAAGGACACAAACTCATCGTTTTTTATGGCTGCATAGTATTCCATGGTGTATATGTGCCACATTTTCCCTGTCAGGTCTATCATCGATGGGCATTTGGGTTGGTTCCAAGTCTTTGCTATTAAAACAAGAAGTTTTGAAAGAAAAGAATGTACAAGTATATACTCCATTAGACAGAACAGTGCAGGCTCTGGAAAACTCCATTTTATGCTTATGAAAGAATAAGTCTTTAAAAGAAAAATAACAATCTTAGCACTATTATGAAAATATTTTAACTTTGTGAACCCACTAAAAGTGTGTCAAAGGCCCCAAAAGGACTCCAAATGACAATGCCAAAATCATTGCACTGTAATAAACACACACACACACAGACACAAAACAGCAAATGTAGTTAACAGGCCAATTTGAAGATAAGATGGAATCACAGTAAATACAAAATTGATCTAAAGGAAACATAAAGTGATAGATAAAAAGAAAAAAATACAGCAACATGCCAGATTTAAAATAAACTATATTGATAATTGTACTAAGTGTAAATTGTCTAAATATCACAATTTAAAAAGAAAAATTACCAGATTGAATATAATAAAAACAAGGCCTGATTATATGCTATTCATAAGAATCCAACTTGAAATATAAGAAACAGAGTATAAGCAAAAGGGTGGAGAAATATGCACCATGCAAAAACTAATTAAAAGATAGCTATTGTGGCTTTTATTAAAGTCAAAGTAGGTAGACTTCAGAACAAAGAATTTCACCAGTGAAAAAGACTGATATTTTATCATGTGAAGATTTACTTCATCAAAAAGACATAACTATCCTAAATGTATATGCACATAATAACAGAGCTTCAACATATATGAAACAAAAACTGATAGAACTGAAAAAAGAAGATGACAAAATCCACAACTATAGTTGAAGATTTTAAAAATAGGTGAATTTCTTTAGTAACATAGATATTCCAAGTAAACATTTATTGGTTTGAATTACTAGGTTGGGATCTGCAGTTTTGCTCACGAAACTGAATTTTAACCGATACTTTTGAAAAACAGATATTGGTTGCATCAATTGAATCTTCAATCAACAGAGGAAAAATTCCAATGTAATCTGCATTGTTTACACCATACCTAGCCTTATGATGTTCATAACTGAACATCATACTTAAGCACCAGGAATTTCTTAATTGAATGAAAAGAATGAACAGAGGCACTAAAACTATACAAAGTGAGAAGTTGAAGAAATGGAACAGTTTACTATAAAATAGTTAGACATTGCATAGCTAAGATCTGCCTTCACAGATCTGGAAGCTCCAACATGGAAAAGAGACCTGATTTAATTCACAGGGCTTTGTAAATTAGATTCCGAATTCTGAATTTCTTCAAAGAAGTATGTTAATGATTAGGGTAAAGACATTTTACTTTAATATTGTTTTACAAAAAATAATGAATCACAGGATTGGAATATTCCTATTATTGGAATATACAAACAAAACCATATGCCCATTTGTCAGAAATGCTAAAAGAGAATTAAGTGGGAAAATGGGTCAGATATTTTTAAATTCCCTTGAAGCCCTAAGATAGTGCAAACTTCTTCCCAGAGGTATGGCCTGGTGATGTTTTGGCCAACTGAATCTCAATCATACCTACCTTCCTCTACCATTTTTTCCCCTCTTTCTGTTATTGCTTGAATGCGTGGTTCATGGCTGGCAATGTTCTCCAGGATGACTTGGTGCCTATTCAGAAGATTTTTGGAGGCAATCAGGTCCCTTCCTGCAAAGGAAAGAAATTTCAAAGTTTGGGGTCATCCTGGTGTATGGAAGTAGCAGACCTTGCTTTTTTAGAACTCTTGGACACACAGGTTCTTCCTTTGAGTTCTAACCATTGAGTAAGATTCTTTAAATTTATATCATCTGTCTGAATCCACTTTACTTACCTTTGCTTTTTCTCTGGCTTCTTTTTATTCATAAATTTCAGTTCATTGTTATATAACAGATAATGAAAACATCACTATTTTTTTGAAAGATAGGAAGGCAAGGAACTTCTTAGTTCAAATGTCCAATATTATGCACACAATTGTCTTTCAGCATATCATGATGTACAAGGAAGGAACTTCTACTTGCTAATTTCTACGGACTTCAGAAAGATTTTCAATCCTCTATGCATAAGTTTTCTCATCATGAAAAAGGCACAGTGTAACTGGTTTGAAGACCTATTCATAATCATTAGATATAACTTACAAAAAATGCCTCACTGATTGCCTACCACTAACAAGCAAACCATAAAAACTACTTACTGTGAATTTCCATCTTATAAGATCCCCTAATCCTGCTGTCTGCTTCATCCTCCCTGCCTCTTAACCGTGCTTTATCTCTTTGCCCTCTAAACTTTCTTTCTTACTAGTTCCCATTCAAAACATCTCTCCAGAAACTTTCTGTGCCTTTCCAATAAGCCTCAGACTTTTTCCTTCAATAAAGTTTTCCCAGACTAACCCTTCCATTGTCATAATTGTCCAGCCTTTCATAGATTTTTTTCCAAAATATGCACACCAACCTGCACTGTATGTGGGTACACCTTTTTCTGCACCTCAGTATAAATGTACTGGCTTTGACACTGGTGAACTAGCAACTTCTGAAGGAAAGAACAATATGTGCTTTATCTGCTACCTCACCCCTGCTATTGTCAGAATAAATAGCTCACAGCCAACTACAACCTACACACAAACATCTAGTATCTCAGACATTAACCATGACTGCTCAAAGAACTTCAGAGTAACTTCAGATTTAGAGCAAGCGACCGAATACTGAGCACTCTAGCTCTTCCCAGAGGCCCTACATTCATGGCATTGACCATGTTCAGTTTTTGGAGGTATATTTTTTAGTAAAATTTAAAAACATCTTTTTATGAAGGACTGGACAAATTTTCATGAGTCCGAGAAGAAACAGCTAACAGAAAGCTTTCTGCAATCCCACTCCTGTACCCCAGATCTCTCAATCTATAGACCCTGGTCCTTTCCTAATGTCTCAGCCTGCTCAGGCTGTACTAACCAAGGTAGGTGGAAGCAGCTGAGGGTTCAGTCTCTTGGATCCAGGCCTCCTCATCCTCTGTGTCTCTACAAATTAGCTGTAGGTGAAGTAAGTCAAAGAGCTTCTTCTTCCGGGTAGCCAGTGGCTCTTTCAGAGCTTCAAATCGGGATACCAAGGACTCTTGCCTTGCCCGTATGTCCTTAGAATCAGGATGGCCTATTTCTTGAAAATATGCAGCCAGCTCTGTGAGGTTATCCACCTGATCCTAAGGGAGAAATAGAATGAATGTCAAGAATCCCATCATTTAGTAGGAAGTGATAGGAGTTTGGCATGGCGGGAAAGGCAACAGGGAAAAATCAGTTCCCGTACACACTGTGTTATCATCTCTAATTAAATCCGTGAAATAGAGTTGGATGGATTGCTACATTGAGGACCACTACGTCAGATGAGGCTCTTCGTAGGAAAGTAGTTCTCAGAACATGTTTTAGAAACATCAAAATATTTATAGAATACTTCAAGGGAATCCGAAAAATTAGAACTGCAGAGTTTGATTGTTTAAGAGTATTGATAAATTGGGTCCCAAGAGAAAAAGCAGAAGTGTTTTTCTATCTCAGTTCACCTTCTATATTCTTTCTCTCTCTTTAAAAAGAGCTGTAACTGCAAACACATGGAAAACTCCTCAGGCTTAAATTTGTTGCATAGAAGAAACAATACCTATGAGATGAAATATGATGTTATAAACAAATGTGAGAAGCCCAGAAAAAGAAATTTAAAGCAATACCATGCCACCAGCTATTTGTCCTCCTTTGAGACATATCTGAGAAAGGAGAGATACGGAAACAGGATTTTGAAGGCTCTCCCTAGAAATAAAATTTTAGTTGTATATATATATGATTAAATAGATGTCATAGGTACATTACATCAAATTTTTATTAGTGAGGTAAACTATACCCAGCCTGGCAGAAACACAGTACCCAGGATTTTTATCTGCTCGTTTTTCTCATTTGTTTGTTGGATATGAGAGTGGCACGTAAGCAAGGAGGGAGAGCATTAGGACAAATACCTAATTCATGTGGGGCTTAAAACCTAGATGATGGGTTGATGGGTGCAGCAAACCACCATGGCATATGTATAACTAAGTAACACACCTGCATATTCTGCACATGTATCCCAGAATTTAAAGTACAATTTTTAAAATGCTCTTCAAGAGACAGAGAAACATCAGGCATTTGGTTTTATTTTCACTATTTTGCCATTCAGTGCTCATTCTATAAAGGATTTTATCTATGGCTCCTTCATTTGGAGAGAAGTTTAAAAACACTGACTACTAGTAACTTCTTAAAACACATACTCACTTTTCCATAAAAAATTAGAGGCCTTACACTTTTACACTGCTGGTGGGAGTGTAAATTAGTTCAATCATTATGGAAGACAGTGTGGCAATTCCTCAAGGATCAAGAACCAGAAATACCATTTGACCCAGAAATCCCATTACTGGGTATATACTCAAAGGATTATAAATCATTCTACTATAAAGACACGTGCACACATATATTTATTGCAGCGCTATTTACAATAGCAGAGACTTGGAACAAACCCAAATGCCCATCCATGATAGACTGGATAAAGAAAATGTGGCACATAAACACCATGGAATATTATTCAGCTATAAAAAAGAAAGACTGAATTCATGTCCTTTGCAGGGACATGGATGAAGCTGGAAACCATCATTCTCAGCAAACTAACACAGGAACAGAAAACCAACACCACATGTTCTCACTCACAAGTGGGAGTTGAACAATGAGAACACATGGACACGGGGGGGGGGAATATCACACATCGGGGCCTGTCAAGGGCTAGCGGGGAGGAGAGGAAGAGAATTAGGACAAATATCTAATGAATGCAGGGCTTAAAACCTAGACAAGGGGTTGATAGGCACAGCAAATCACCATGGTACATGTATCCCATGTAACAAACCTACACATTCTGCACATGTATCCCAGAACTTAAAGTAAAATAATTTATTTAATTAGAGAAATTATAAGGAAATAAAATTAAGATTCTTCAGTAGCCAACTGTTCTCATTTCTTAGGACATTTTTATAAATCAGAACATAATAGAAGGATTTTCAAACATAATCATTATCATCATCACTATGGGTCCACTGTATTCTTTGAAAAGGTCTAATGTAGTGCAAGATGAACCTGATGAGGGAGAGAGGATATCTGGCTCATATCCTTGGCTGCCAGTCCATTGCTGTTTGATCTCAGGAAAGCTCTTTCACCTGTTTTGATCTTAGTTTCTTCAACTATATAATGAAAGTGTTGGGCTAGAGAATATTGAAGATCTTTTTCAACTTTAACATTCTATACCTAAAATTTCCCTCGCAAGCATCATTTCTGTGCCTCTACCTCCACTAGAGGTTCAAATTCCCGGTAATCAGCCACCCTAACTTTCCCAAATGGTGTGACACATTCCTATTTCTTAAGTTCTTACACATACAGTTTATCTTCTTCAAGATGTCCTTTTTTGTTTGCTTTTAAACAAAAAAATTAAACAAATTGTACCCCTCCATCCTTTGAAACTCTGTTCTCCTGATAGATTTCAAAGTTATATTTGTATGATTTTACTACTACAGTCTTTTTACTTTATTTAAAGCCCCATTGAGCCATCTCTAAAGGTATACAAATGACTTTTTTCCTATTTTCTGTAGATTCTTCTATTATATCCATTTAACTCAGAGTGACCATAGAGTAGGCATCATGAAAGTGTATTTTTGAAAGGCAGGTTACTGTGATCTTCTAGGGAATGGTGGAATCATCTTTAAATACAAGTTAGGATTCCTGAGATGAGAAATTGAGTTGGTGGAAGTGGATTTCCACTGCTCCAAAACCATAGATTATCCACGAGATCTAGGAACTTTGGGAATAAATTCATCTTAAATAATAGTCTGGCATGATGTTGGAGGAAACATCTCTGAAACTAGCAACCAGACATCTGTTTATTATAGTCCTGGCTCTGTTGTTAATTTTTGCTGTGACATTGGGAAAGTCACTTTACTTCCATGGATTTCCATTGTCTTTATTTAAAAAAAAATGTAGAATTTAAAATATTTTTACTCTTTGAATCACAGAATACCTGAACAGGAAAAAACAACTTTATCCCAAGCCCTTATTTTACAGATGAGGATAGTGAGGACACTAAGAGGCAAAAAGCTAAATGACCTACCAAAGATCACATAACTAGTAACCCATAATAATGCACATACAACCCAGATTTCCAGATTGAGAGAAGAGTTTATATTTAGAAAAGTCGATAGAGCCTTACATCAACCATGAGGTTCTGATCAAAGACACTGAGCACTCAGCATCCCTGGCTAGACTGGAGGAAATCTGGGGAAAAGGCAGTTTACTAACAATTTTGAGTTTTTACCTTTGGTTCTTCACTCTTTTGCTTTCTGAATAATAATAATTACTTATTATGAGTGTGCTCAGAACATGTACAGCCATTGCTTATAACTGGTCAAAGAGCTAACAGCAAACCTGACGAGCAGTGACAGCTGACTCCAGGAGGCTATGTTTCCTGAGTCGATTCTGCACATCGGCCAGGCCTTTCCCATAATCCTCAGAGGTGACTTGCCACTCCACCTCCTCTAGCCAGCGCTGCAAATCTTCTGCATTATTTTCAAATTGCAGCTGCTGCTTGGCCTCATACAACTGGGTCCCTGGGAGAAGACATCAGGTGGAAAACATTAGGTACCATAACTATTCCTCTTTACACTATAATATACCTTCCTCCAATTTAAAGATCAATATAATATTTTACTATTGCAAAGAGGAAAATATAACTGCCTCATGTGTCTCACAAAAAGTCAGCTTAATTTGTAAAATTCTGATAATATTTGTTTCTGAATATAGTAATGTTCTCAAAGCAAAAATAAATAAGAAGTTATATTGCCTGATAAGGTATAGTACTGCAGTGTCAGATTTTAACCATCTTGGGTGTTTACTTTTGTGATTTTTACTTTCTATCCGGACCTCTTTTTCTGAAAGTTCAGATCCAAACCCTCTATTTTCTAGGAGAAGCATAATGAGGTTGGTTCAGTTTGAAATTTATAAGTTTATTTTTATAAAGTTATTTTACTGAACTTTGATTTCCCCCTCTTAGTGCCTGTCTTTTATCACCAACTGTGCCCCACAATTTTATCTTCTAGAGAATGTCTTTATTCACACTCTGCTCAAATTGATTCTGTACTATGATTTTATAGGAATTATTTGAATTATTTCTGCAAAGCAATTGCTGTGTCTCCTGATGGTGAAGAGTAGCAGTGAGATATTGTCACAGCCAATTTGGAGTTTGTTTTTCTAAACCAAAGATAGGGATGTTATTAAAAAAAATCAGTATGATATATTTCTTCTGTAATCAGGGAAAAGTCATGTTTAAAGATTATATTTGTTTGTAATGCCAGCACTTTGGGAGGCCAAGGCGGGCGGATCACAAGGTCAGGAGATCGAGACCATCCTGGCCAACATGGTGAAACCCCTTGTCTACTAAAAATACAAAAATTAGCTGGGCATGGTGGCGCATGCCTGCAATCCCAGCTACTCAGGAGGCTGAGGCAGGAGAATTGCCTAAACCCAGGAGGTGAAGGTTGCAGTGAGCCGAGATTGTGCCACTGCACTCCAGCCTGGTGCCTGGCGACAGAGCAAGACTCTGTCTCAAAAAAAAAAAAAAAAAAAAAAAAAAAGTGATATTTATAACAAGGGGCACACTAATAGGAAACACATTACTTGTGTTGATTACTAAAATTTTATTAATTTTCCAAAGTAAGGGGTAAAATATAAGTGAAAACTCTCCAAGAAGACATGTGGGATTGTTTTAAGAGCTTATAGCTGAACCTAAACATTTTCAAATAGGTTTAAAAAAATCAACAAGACATCAGACTCTGTAAGAATAAAATGTTGTAGGAAAATCACATGTGACATTAACAATCTTTTAATGTTTAATATAATAACCTGGGTTATAGTATCTTGTCTAGTTTATAGAACCAAAATACAGAAAATTCATGGTTCAAGAATATCTGTTCAAGGGAAAGAAAAACAACAAGGTGGGGAAAAGTGAGGAAACCCAAAGTAATTTCAGCGCATCTGCCCCTGCCAAAAAATTTCTTAAAAAACCCTACACACCTGAAGAAAACATAAAATTGTGTTAATATATAATGTTATAATTTCAGGCTGAATTTTTAAAACTTTACTAACAAAAGAAGGACACAGGGAAGCAAATGGGTAGTAGACCTTCTCATAGAGGCCACTAGATAAATTCACAGTACTAAGATGAATGTAGTAGATTTCATAATTTAGACAATGACCTTTCACCAAAACCTCTGCTTTTTACCTTTCTGTGCTTTAGCCTCCAGCAAGTCCTTCCAGAGGCTGTCAACTTCACTCAGACGAGTGGCCACATGGTCAGAGGCATAGTGACCACCATCAATCATCTCTTGGCCAGTTTTCTGTATGTTTTTGAGCAGGATCTCATTATCTGCCAATTCCTCTTCAAAGGCTTGCTGCTTTTGAACCCTGCTCTTCAAGTTCTGTGTGTCCTGAGATACGATAAAACAAAACAAAACAAAACAAAAAACCATTGCTTGAAGAATGAGGGACAGAAATTTTAAGAATAAGAGGTTACTTCTCACTAGAAATCTAACTATAGTAATAACAGAATAAAAGGAAGAACTTTCTTAGTCTAACATTTGAGAAACTTATGCAATTAATCCCTATTTCTACATGTGGCAGACATGGCAAACTAGTTCGGCTTTTTTTTCCCCCACTGGGCTTAGATATGGCTTGAAGATCATTTTGAATATGTCACCCCATTCAAGCACTAACAATCAGAGCTGTCACGAAGGGTAAAAATTATTTTCCATTCCTCAGCTAGTACATGAATCTTCCATCAATTTGACCCATATACAGATCTGTTTGTTAAACATATATTGGAGCTGTAACTTACCTAGTGAATGCAAACACACATTAACAAGTTTCACAAAATGAAATGCAAGGATAAGATATTCATAGCTCTATCGAGATATAAGAACAAAAGGATCAGAAGTATACAATTAAGACTAAATGATATCAGGAAAATAAACACTTTCAATAGATACTGGCCTAGAAATCAAAAGCCCAATTCTTGCCCTGATGGTAAATGTGAAAGTTTGTAAATATACATGTGTATACATGATAGTTTACATTATATAACATTTTCTAATGCAAAACATGTGTTAGTACAACCCTAAGGAAGAGGAATCTATGGCTCAGAGATAATTCTGCAATTTCTGCTAACAAACTGAAGCAAAAATTCAAGCCCAAGTTTATCTGCTCTAGAGTTCATGCTTCTAACTTTTTGTTAAACCACCTTCTAAATAACTGGATAACTTTGGGCAACTCATTTCCCAGTGTAGATCCTGGTTTCCTTATCTATAAAATAAGGGGTTGTTCCCTTGAACTGCAAAATTTTATAAGTTTATATTGTACCAAATATTTAGGTTACTTTTGAGTTCCTAGTAGTTTTCAGAAATGTAAATGTATTGTTGGGATTAGACACAATATATACCTACTATAGGGATTCAGAGGGGAGCAGAAAATGTGAGAAAGGGGCTACAAGCAGCTCAATAAGGAACATTCGCCACCTTCTCCCATTTGGCTAAGAATCACCAGAAATTGTGCCACAGGAAAGAGGTGAGGAACATCAGGGTTTAGGAAAACTAAAATCTAGATCCTTGATATTTAACTGGATAAATAGCCTTCAGGGAGTCATTGACTTTTTCTGAACTTCTGTTTTGTCATCTATAAAATGAGCCTCACCAGCTAAATGCTAAATTTCATTTTACTCCGAGACTGTGCTTCCATGAAATGAACTCCCGATAAGTCTATCTAGCTCCCAAAAACTCTGCCTACCTTGTAGTCTTCATCATCTGCCAACTTTTTCTTCTTGTTGATCCAGTTCTTTAGGTCGTCTGAGTCCTGATACAGTTGTTGCAGAAGCAATGAATCCTTTAGCAATCTACGTCTAGTGGCAGCCCTTTCACGTAGGGCATCCCGCCGGGCTAACAGCTGCAGAAACCAAGAGTAAACTTATGGTCAGCAAAACCAGGTGTGAACACGTGAGCTTCACTGACCACCCTGGTCACCATGCCCACAACACTTTTCCTGATTCTGGTGCACAGGCACTCAGAAGCTCTAGGCCCTTGGACATACCCCATCACGGATAGCAGCAATGTTCTCTGAATCATAATGGTCATCATCAATCAATTTGGTAGCAGTCTTGTCTACAGTCTGAAAAAATAAAAATAAAAATGAATACTATTCCCTCAGTGACTACTGAGTAAGTGGCCACAGTTTGGGTAGCTATTTGAAGATGAAGCATAGCAATGTGGGAGGAGAAGTTTTAAGGCCAGCAGATGTAAGTCCTCCTTCAGTTTTCTGTTATAAATTGTATTTCAAAACATACACCTCAAGGCATATCAATCACCTTCTCTGTGTCACAATATTTTTTAAATACAGGTTACAATAAATAAATTCAGATGTCACAATGAGGTGATTGGTTTATTCTTGTCTTCAGAAGGAAGCACTACCAATGATACAGCCATCTATCTATCTATGTATTCATGTATTCATCTCTCTTCTCTCCTTCTCTCTCTCTCTCTCTCTCTCTCTCTCTCTCTCTCTCCAGTTACATGGGAGAAGAGTCAGAAATTGCAGAGGTAAGTTTTTACCCATGTTTAACCAGAAATCTCCCAAATTACTAGAGATCAGAATTAATGTGTTGAATACAAAAATGATCTAAAATAAATGACAACATTTTATAAACAATAAATTATTTTATACTGTTAGCTTTGACCAATGAGGTTCAACAGAAAGAACAAACATATCAATTAATAAGGGACTTGATATTAATTGGACTTTTTTACTTCTTCACCATATTGATTTAATATTAATGAGAAGACTGGGAATTTGCCTGTTATTTTTGTTGCTGCTGCTGCTTCTGGTGGTGGTGGTAATGGTATGTGTGTATATGTGGCAAGGGTGGTGTTAAAGTCAGCACGATCCTAGAAACAGCCAGAGACATACAATGTATTGTACCCACGAGGTCTTCCTTTGACTTCCCAGAGTCCTGCCTTTACATTCACCAGCTTTCTGGGCCATTGTAACTTAAGGTTCACAGGAAAACTCTGTAGTTGCATTTGATGAAAAACAGAAAGATAAAGATATATTCTAAAGGAAAAATAGGCTATAAAGGAAAACAAAGACAGCACTTAGATATCTAGATGTTACTAGGAAAGAGAAAATTATATTGATATTGCTAGAGAGGAAGAAATAAAAAATTAAAATTTCTAATAATGATTCTATATTGAATAACAATTAATTAATTTTTATTTACACTGTAGAAAATATAAAACACGGATCCAAGATGGCCAAATAGGAACAGCTCTGGAGTGCAGTTCCCAGTAAGAATGCAGAGGGTGAGTGATCACCACATTTCCAAATGAGTTTTTACTGCCCACAGACCAGGATATTCCCAGTCGGAAAAGTACCACGAGTCTCCAGCATAGCTGTTTCAGCCAGTGCAGCAGGTCTCTGCACAAAAACTCCCACAAATCTGGGTGGTCATTTCAACTGGCACCTGGAATGCCTGGGAGACAGAGTCGCCCATTCAAAGGAAAAAAGGGCTGAAACAGGGAGCCAAGTGATCTGGCTTGGTGAGTCCCACCCCTACAAAGACCAGCAATCTGAAAGGCTCTGGATTGAGAGTTTCACAGCAAGCACAGCTGGACCTGGGATGGTCCAGCTCTGTGAGGGGAAGGGTGTTTGCCATTACCAAGGCAGTCCTCCACTACCGAGGCAGTCCACCATTACTAATGCTGACCACCATTGTGGAGGCAGTTCTAACTATGCCTCCATAAACAAAACCACAAGGAAGTTCACACAGCAGCTGGGCAGAGCCCACGGCAGCTCAGCAACACCTCTGCGGGCAGACTATGAGTAGGCTACCTCCTCGCTGTGCAGGGCATCTCTGAAAAAAGGCAGCAGCACATCAGGAACTTACAAATAAAGCCCCACCTTCTCAGAACAAAGTACCTGGGAAAAAGAGGTGGTTATGAGTTCTGCTGCAGCAGAGTTAAACATACCTGCCCAGCAGCTCTGAATGGAAAAAGAGAGTTCACAGCTCAGCACTTGAGCTCCTATAAGGGACAAACTGTCTCCTCAAGCAGCTCCCCAAGCCCCATATATCCAGAGACACCTCATAAAGGAGAGCTCAGGCTGACATCTGGTGGGTATCCTTTGGGGACAAAGAAAAAAGAAACAGGCAGCAACTCTTACTATTCTGCAGCCACCACAGGTGTTTCCCAGCAAGCAGGTTCTGGAGTGGACCTCCAGCACTCCTAAAACAGAGGAACCTGACTGATAGAAGTAAAACTAAAACACAGAAAGAAATAACTTCATCATCAACAAACAGTACAGCCACTCAGAGACTCCATCTGAAAGTCATCAACTACAAAGGCCACAGGTAGATAAATCCACAGAGATGGGAAGAAACCAGTGCAAAAAGGATGAAAACACCCAAAACCAGAATGCCTCTCCTTCCACAAAGGATCACAACTCCTCACCAGCAAAGGGACAAGGCTGGATGGAGAATGAGTCTGATGAATTGACAGAAACAGGCTTCAGAAAGTGGATAATAACAAATGTCTCTGACCTAAAAGACCATCTTGTAAGCCAATGCAAAGAAACTAAGAACCTTGAAAAAAGGTTTGATGAAATGCTAATGAGAATAAACAGCTTAGAGAAAAATATAAATGAATTGATGGAGCTGAAAAACACAACATGAGAACTTCGCGAAGCATACACAGGTTTCAATAGCTGAATTGACCAAGCAGAAGAAAGAATATCAAGATTGAAGATCAACTCAATGAAATAAAACAAGAGGGAAGATTAGAGAAAAAAAGAGTAAAAAGAAATGAACAAAGCCTCCAAGAAATATTATGTGAAAAGACCTAATCTACATTTGATAGGTGTACCTGAATGTGATGGAGAGAATGAATCCAAGCTGGAAAACACTCTTCAGAATATTTTGCAGGAGAACTTCCCCAACCTAGCAAGGCAGGCCAATATTCAAGTCCAGGAAATACAGGGAACACCACAAAGATATTCCTCAAGAAAAGCAACCTCAAGATACATAATCTTCAGATTCACCAGGGTTGAAATGAAGGAAAAAATGCTAAGGGCAGCCAGAGAGAAAGGTCAGGTTACCCACAAAGGGAAGCCCATCAGACTCAAAGTGGATCTCTCCACAGAAACTCAACAAGTCAGAAGAAAGTGGTGGCCAATATTCAACATCCTTAAAGAAAAGAACTTTCAATCTAGATTTCATATCCAACCAAACTAAGTTTCGTAAGTGAAGAAGAAATAAAATCCTTTATGAACAAGCAATTGCTCAGAGATTTCATCACCACCAGGCCTGCCTTACAAGAGCTCCTGAAAGAAGCACTAAACATAGAAAGGAACAACCAGTACCAGCCACTCCAAAAACGTGCCAAATGATAAAAATCTTCTACACAATGAAGAAACTGTGTCAGCTAATGGGCAAAACAACCAGCTAGCATCAAAATGGCAGGATCAAATTCACACATAATAATATTAACCTTAAATGTAAATGGGCTAAATGCCCCAATCAAAAGACACAGACTGGCAAATTGGATAAAAAGTCAAAACCCATCGGTGTGCTGTATACAGGAAACCCAACTCATGTGCAAAGATACACATAGGCTCAAAATCAAGGGATGGTGGAAGATTTACCAAGCAAATGGAGAGCAAAAAAAATAAAAGCAGGAGTTGCAATCCTAGTCTCTGATAAAATAGACATTACACAAACAAAGATCAAAAGAGACGAAGAAGGGCATTACATAATGGTAAAAGAATCAATGCATCAAGAAGAGCTAATGATCCTAAATATATATGCACCCAATACAGGAGCACTCAGATACATAAAGCAAGTTCCTAATGACCTACAGAGACTTAGACTCCCACACGATGATAGTGAGAGACTTTAACACTCCATTGTCAATATTAGACAGATCAACAAGACAGAAAATTAACAAGGATTTCCAGGACTTGAACTCAGATCTGAACCAAGTAAACCTAATAGACATCTACAGAACTCTCCACCCCAAATCCACGGAATATACATTCTTCTCAGCACCACATCATACCTACTCTAAAATTGACGATATAATTGAAAGTAAATCACTCTTCAGCAAATGCAAAAGAATGGAAATCATAACAAACAGTCTAGCTAGACCAATGGAACAGAACAGAGGCCTCGGAGGCAACACAACAAATATACAACCATCCGATCTTTGACAAACCCGACAAAAACAAGCAATGGGGAAAGGATTCCCTGTATAATAAATGGTGTTGGGAAAACTGGCTAGCCATGTGCAGAAAGCAGAAACTGGACCCCTTCCTGACACCTTACACTAAAATTAACTCCAGATAGATTAAAGACTTAAACATAAGACCTGGCACCATAAAAACCCTACAAGAAAAATCTAGGCAAAACCATTCAGGACATAGGAGTAGGCAAGGACTTCATGACCAAAACACCAAAAGCATTGGCAACAAAAGCCAAAATAGACAAATGGGACCCAAACAAACTCCACAGCTTCTGCACGGCAAAACAAAGTCATTAGAGTGAATTGGCAACCAACAGAATGGGAAAAAATTTTTGCAGTTTACCCACCTGACAGAGGGCTGATATCCAGAATTTACAAAGAACTCAAACAGATTTACAAGAAAAAAACAAACAAGCCCATTCAAAAGTGGGCAAAGGATATGAACAGACACTTTACAAAAGAAGACATACATGAGGCCAACAAACATAAAAAATGCTCATCATCACTGGTCATTAGAGAAATGCAAATCAAAACTACATTGAGATACCATCTCACGCCAGTTAGAATGGCGATCATTAAAAAATCTGGAGACAACAGATGCTGGAGAGGATGTGGAGAAATAGGAATACTTTTACACTGCTGGTGGGAGTGTAAATTAGATCAACCATTGTGGAAGACAGTGTGGCGATTTCTCAAGGACCTAGAAATAGAAATTCCATTTGACCCAGCAATCCCATTACTCGGTATATATCCAAAGGATTATAAATCATTCTACTATAAGGACACATGCACACAAATGTTCATTATGGTACTGTTTACAACATCAAAGACCTGGAACCAACCCAAATGCCCATCGATGATAGACTGCACTGGGAAAATGTGGCACATATCCACCATGGAATATTATGCAGCCATCAAAAACAATGAGTTCGTGTCCTTTGTAGGGACATGGATGAACCCGGAGACCATCATTCTCAGCAAACTGACACAAGAACAGAAAATGAAATGCCGCATGTTCTCACTCATAGGTGGCAACCATGAGAACACATGGACACAGGGAGGGGAGCACTACACACTGGGGTCTGTTGGGGGTAATAGGGGTGGGACAGCGGGGGGTGGGGAGTTGGGGAGAGATAGCATGGGGAGAAATGCCAGATATAGGTGAAGGGGAGGAAGACAGCAAATCACACTGCCAAGTGTGTACCTATGCAACTGTCTTGCATGTTCTTCACATGTACCCCAAAACCTAAAATGCAATAAAAAATGCAAAAAAAAAAAAAAGTCTAGCCATGTACAGAGGGCAGAAACTGGACCCCTTCCTGACACCTAACACTAAAATTAACTCCAGATGGATTAAAGACTTAAATGTAAGACCTAACACCAGAAAAACTCTAGAAGAAAACCTAGGCAAAACCATTCAGGACATAGGCACAGGCAAGGACTTCATGATTAAAACACCAAAAGCATTGGCAACCAAACCAAAATAGACAAATGGGATCTAATTAAATTCCAGAGCTTTTGCACAGCAAAAGAAACAATCATTAGAGTGAACTGGCAACCAAGAGAATGGGGAAAAAAAATTGCAATCTACCCATCTGACAAAGGGCTAATATCCAGAACCTTTAAAGAACTAAAACAGATTTACAAGAAAAGAACAAACAAACTCATTCAAAAGCGGGTGAATGATATGAATAGATGCTTTTCAAAAGGAGACATACATGAAGCCAACAAACATATGAAAAAATGCTCATCATCACTGGTCATTAGAGAAATGCAAATCAAAACCACATTGAGATAGCATCTCACGCCAGTTAAAATGGCGATCATTAAAAATTCTGGAGACAACAGATGCTGGAGAGGATGTGAAGAAATAGGAACACTCTTACACTGTTGGTGGGAGTGTAAATTAGTTCGAACACTGTGGAAGACAGTGTGGCGATTCCTCAAGGATCTAGAAATAGAAATTCTATTTGACCTGGCAATCCCATTGCTGGGTATATACCCAAAGGATTACAAATAGTTCTGTTATAAAAACACATGCACACATATGTTCACTGTGGCACTGTTTACAATAGCAAAGACCTGGAACCACCCAAATGTCCATCGATGATAGATTGGACAAGGAAAATGTGGCACATATACACCATGGAATACTATACAGCCATAGAAAATGATGAGTTCATGTCCTTTGTAGGGACACGGATGAATCTGGAAACCATCATTCTCAGCAAACTGACACAAGAACAGAAAATCAAACACTGCATGTTCTCACTCATAGGTGTGTGTTGAACAATGAGAACACATGGACACAGGGAGGTGAGCATCACACACCGGTTCTGTTGGTGGGAACTAGGGGAGGGACAGCAGGAGTATAGGGAGGTCGAGGAGGGATAACAAGGGGAGAAATGCCAGATATAGGTGATGGGGATGGAGGCAGCAAACCACATTGCCATGTATGTACCTATGCAACAATCCTACATGTTCTGTACATGTACTGCAGAACCTAAAGTGCAATTATATATATATACATAAAAATAAAAAATATAATATAAAACACAATCATACTCTTCATTAGAAAAAAAATGGCCCACAGTGTAGAAAAACTTTCTAACTATGACTTGTAGAATAAGAATTGTGTGATAAAAATTGAGTATTTTTCTGGCTATTTTCACTTTTTTTTTCTAAAGATAGGTATTAAGTTTTGGCTTTCTCACTAAATAAACACTATATGTTTATAAAATTAAATCAAAGAGTTTGAAAAACACACAAATAAACACATAAACAACAAAAGAAGAGTTGTAACTTGATTATGGAAAATCCTCAGGTTACATCTGGGAGTTATAGGAGTAATTCTGTCTAGGGACAGGTATTGTGTAAAATTATGTATATGAAGAGGAAGCCAATGCCCAAACTAGGGCCCATTTCTTACTGTAATCTTCTCTTCCTGGGCAGTAAAGGCTTCCTCAAAGTCATCATGCTTCTGAAGAAGGGCTTCCGCACTGCCCAGGGAGTTTCCCAGATCCTCGTTTTCCAGGAAAGCCTGTAGAAGAAAGAAAGACACACCTAAGCTGTGCCTCACTGGTAAGAAACATTCCTCTTGGCAGATCTCTGAAACAAAGACTAAGGCAGGATTGAACAAGGTGGGAATTAGCATGGATTATGATAGTGGGTAGAGATTAACCTTAAACAGTGGGAGCTTCAGGCCTCCTTCCTGATACTCACACAATTTTCTCACCTATGTTTCTGGGTCCGTCTACATGGCATTTTCCAACCAATCTAGGCATTATTCTGAGCTCTCAAAACTGCCTCAAGTGCCCTACTCACCTCCACTCTAATGTACCCTGCCTGACTTTTCAGTTTTCTCTTCCTGACCTGTTACCAATTTGATATTTATTTTGCCTTACAATTGTAGTTAAAGCCTCTCTGATAGGCATGTTAGCATTTTTATATGCATTTGTTGATGAGGGAACTGTAGGAGCATTATAGAAAGGGCCCATCTTCCCTTTTCCTTGTGGATCACCCTCTAGTTCACAAGACAAGCTTTGACTCACAGGAGTGGTTGTGAGGGGCCTCCCAGTAGTCTTGCTGGCAAATGAAGGGTGAGAGAAATGACTTCTAGCGATGGGATGTACCCCTCCCATTACCTCTTGTCTGCTCATCCAACTGTCCACTTGCTCACTGTCTCGGTAGAAGAGGTGGAAGTCCAAGCACTGCTCATACTGATGATGACGCTTGTCCCACAGTTCCAGCAGGGCAGCCCAGTCATTGGCAAGTATTTCCATCTTTGGAAAGAAGCAGATGATGTATATGAAAGATATTTAATTTATTTTATTCTACATTTATTAAGCATATAATAAATGCAAAGTCATTTGAAGGATAGAAAATATAAACTGGAAATGGACTTTTAAGATTCCAACATTTAAGCAAATGAGTGTACCTTAAGAAACATGGGATACATTCCATGAAAGAGGTAAAACACTGTATGCATAAGGAAATGAAAAAAAGACTAATTCTGATTAAGAGAGCCAGGAAGTAGAAGTATGAGAAATAAAGGAAAATATAATATCAAACAGATTTAAAAGATAGGGAATGGGTATCAGGACTTAATGCCATAAGCAAAGGAACTACAAATAATTGTTAGATAATGTAATGTGAGCTAGAGAAAAGTGCAGTGTCTAAAAACGTATAGACAGTTGATGAAATGCAAGTTCATAGATCACATAAAACATCACACTGAGAAGTTTGCATTTTATTCTGAAAACACATAAAATTCATCAGGGAAAGAGAAAAGAGACATTCTCAAACACAGGAAAAGTCCTCGTTTCTGGTCAAGCTTATGCCCAATAATTTTCGGCTTATTACACCTGCTGCTATATTATCTTCATCAAAAAAGCAGAACAGGGCTGGGCATGGTGATTCACACCTATAATCCCAGCACTTTTGGAGGCCAAGGTGGGTGGATCACTTGAGGTCAGGAGTTCAAGACCAGCCTGGCCAACATGGTGAAACCCTGTTTCTGTAACAACAACAACAACAACAACAAAAATTAGCCAGGTGTGGTGGTGTGCACCTGTAGTCCCAGCTACCTGAAAGGCTGAGGCAGGAGACTCACTTGAACCTGGGAGGCAGAGGCTGAGATTGGCCGCTGCACTCCAGCCTGGGTGAGAGAGTGATACTCCATCAACAACAACAAAAGCATAATAAATTATCAGAATCCCATAAGTACTGAGTTTTCAAGGACTTTGAGTCCTGCTCTTTCTTTGACAGAGCCTTGTTAAAAACAAAGCAAAATGAAACGAAACAAAAGAAAAACCATATTATAATGTTCCCACAGAGTTCTGGGAGAATTCAAAACGTGGTTATCTCAACCTCATCCACGGCACAGTGCTGGAGGCTGTGCTTAGTATCTAATGAGATGCAAAGAGGCCTGAAGATCTTATTGTGACTATCATTCCAAGGAGTGACTAGACTCTGCCACTGGCACAAAATCTCTCTGGGTCAGGGTGCAGAGGTGAAGCCCTGTGATGTAGGAGGTTTGGATGATGGCAAAACTGATTTCTTCATTCAATGGAATGCTGGATGTTTAAGACTGTTCTGTTAGTTGATGTAAATTTGAAAATCACAGATACAGGAATGTCAGCTTAAGCTGAGGTTGTATAGAGAAAAGAAGAACAAGTCCAGATGTCAGCCACTACAGGCACTGTGCTAAGCACAGTAGGGGATCCAGAGATGAATAAGGTGCAGTCCTCCTAGAGTTTACAGTCTAGAAATGAGAACGAGAAGGTCACAAAACCAGGCATATATCAGGAGGCAAAATGGCATGGCGGTTTCAAATTAGGTAGAAGTTAGAGGATTGATGGAATAAAGGCTCGGAGATGAGGAAGCACACATTATATCTTGAAAATTTCAAGGGACTCAATTTAGCAAAACAGTACACTTAAATCTCCACATCTGTAGGTTCCACACCTGTAGATTCAACCAACAGTGGATACAGAAAATATTTTTTAAAAATTCCATCTGCACTGAACATATACGAACTTTTTTGCTATTTTTCCCTAAACAATATGGTATAACAATTGTTTACATGGCATTTTCATTGTATGAAGTATTATAAGTGATCTGAAGATGATTTAAAGCATACAGGAGAATGTGCATGTGTTGTATGCAAATATTATGCCGTTTCTTGAGCATCTGCTGATTTTGGCACCTGAGGGAGGTCCTGGAACTGATGCCCATGGATAATAAGTGCCAACTGTATATGAAAGGAAGCAGTGTAAAAGTTGGGTTCATATTATTAACATGTTTAAAGGACTTCTATCCTTTTCTCATTCAGAGATTATCATATTATTGTGAGATAATGTAATAACTAAATATATATTGGAATTTTGCAAACTCTGTTAAACTAGATTACCTTTTCCTGAACTTCATCAGAGGCTTCATGACTAGCATCCAGGAGGGCTTGACCCGTCTCAGCAGCAGATTGGAATCGGTCATCGTAAGAGTCAATTTCATGCTGTGGCCACAAATCAAAAATGTCTCAAAAATGCAGCAAGAAACCTGGCATTCAGCCAAATCACCTGCCCCCCTCCTCATACTGGGGAGCCTTTCTTCTCTACCTTATGCTGCTGATGCCTGTCCAGCAGAACTTCCCCACCAGCCACATCTGTTGGCAGCTCATCAGCATTGATTGCAGCAGTCTTCTCCTTCATCCAGCCTGAGAGTTCATCAAAGTCAGATGAGAACCGATGGTACCTGTGGAAAAGTGAGGTAAAAGACAGCAAGGAGAAGACAGATATGAAAGGACATTGAACAGAGTTAGGTTTGGGTTGAGCTACCATGTGTGAGATGCTCCTTGCTCTCATCCTATTTTCCCCTTTTCCTGGTGTATTTCCTGTTATTTACAGTCAGAGTTTAGTGGTGCAGGTTGTAAGTCCTTCACTCCACATTGTATATTTCTAGGGTAGGTGTGTCACTGTAGGATGTGACCCATGGGCATTGCATCTCCACCACCTCAAGGTCACACCTACCCCAGAGGTACTTAAAATGGAGTGAGCTACTCACAATGCAGCCAATAAACAATACACGTTGTTACAGAAATAAGAAGCACCTCGTAGGAAGGAAGAACTGAAATCAGCGTTAGGATTCCTCGTGTTTCTATCGCATATTTAACCCTATTAATAAGAAACAGGAACTGCAAAACACCCATTTTAAAAGGCTAAATGCTCATCATTCATTTTTAAATCATAACCATAAGCTAAGCAATGTCCTCTGGTATTTAAGGACTAACCATAAGAAGGAATACTGAAATGAGGCCTGGTTATTAGGGGTTTTTGTAAGCTTGTAATCCACATTCAGGAAATAATACTGAAGTTATTTTGATGCTCTTAATCTTGTATTTCATGTATTTCAGTTCCTTAGATAGAGCCAGAATTTGAAATGTTTCTTCAGTTGGTTTTCCAGTTTTTTGAGCCACTTCGTAGCATCTTACAATAATACAAGCAGGGGAAGATGGAAATCTGAAGATGAGTGGAGGTGTGATGCTGATCACAGTAGTCTCCCTTTATATGCAGGAGATACATTTCAATATGCCCAGCAGGTGCCAGAAACTGCAGATAGTACTAAACACTATATACACTATGTTTTTTCTTATACCTATATGCCTATAATGGAGTTTGATTTATAAATTAGGCACCGTAAGAGATTAACAACAACAATAATAAAATAGAACAATTAAATAAGAATTACTTAAACATAACCATTGTGATACTAGGACCGTCTGTCCATAACTTAGACTGTTACTAAGTGATTAGCAAGTGAGTAGATATACAGCACGATATGCTGGACAAAGGATTCATCTTCCAGTGGGACGAAGTGGACCAGCCAGACATTTTATCATGCCTCTTAGAATGATAAGCAATTTAAAACTTATAAATTATTCATTTCTGGAATTTTCCATTTAACATTTTCAAACTGTGGTTGGTTGACTGCTGGTAACTGAAACCACAGACAAGGGGTACAACTATATTATATCAGTCTACACAGGTCTTCCTTTGGCGAGTTAAATCTTTTGTCTCTACTGAGCAGGCAGAAGAGCTGATTCCCTCGCTATTTGACTCACTTTACTCTTACTTTTGCTCTTGCTATTACATCTGGGCCCTGTAGAGAGAGGCATAGAAATAAAGAAGAGGGATTCCCCACCAATAAGTAGCCTGCAGTTTTGCATATCTGCTGGTGGCCAGGGCACGAATATGCTCCCAGTTGGAGACCAGATCTTCCTTCATCTGCTGGATCTCAGGTGCATCTGAAGGATGGGAAACTGTCAGCTTCTCTGCTTTGGCACATAACTCCTTCACCTTTGGGATAAAAAAGAAACCTAGTAGGAAATCCAAGTACTCTGACTCCCCTTGGCAAAGCTTTGTGGGAGAGGTATTATAAAAATCATATGAATAATAATAATTTATAGATATACAAATATATTTCTATTAATATACCAATGTATTATATTGATAATTACAGTTCTCTACTTTTCCATCTCTCATTATGCTAAGTAATTTACAAAAATGTTCTCATTTTATATTATTCATTTAATAATACCATGACGTAGCAATTATTCTTAGTTTTCTTTTATGTGAAAACTGAAAGATTAAGTATTTTATTTGCTTAAGATCATTCAGCTAGAAAATGTCAGGAGCAAGGTTCTGACCTAAATCTTTCCTTCCCCACCCCTCTATTCCATTTCCCTAACTACTACTACGGAAGGTAGAAAGACATTTCTGTCCAAGAGGCCAAGAAATTTTCAGTAATGCTGGATCATTTTCACCGCAACCTCTGAGGAACAGGGTTACTAGGGCAAAATGTGGATATGGGTGACTATTCACATGTGATTAACCCTTTCATTATATTCAACCATAATCAGAAGATGTCTAGGGCTTGGAATTTCATCACCATTACTGGTCAAATTATGGGCTCTATTATTCATTATTAGGGACAAAGACCAAAAACAACAATAAAGAGGAAGAATGAAAGAAAAAGTAGAATGTGAGAAGTTTGCAGAAACTGGACACAGGAAAAGGGCTAAAATGAAATCACAGCAGGTGTGTCTCTTTCTGTAGGCTGACTCCCCTGCGGACCCTCAGAAGTAACTGGTTTACGTTCTGGCTACGTTTGTGAGGAGAAGAAGGAAAGGATGTAAATCATTCAAGAAAATAAGCTTGTTCTAAGTTCTAGTGTGCCTGAGGCTTTCCAGGTTTCAAAAGGAAATCTAAAGGTAGGTTAAGCATTAAGTGTCTTGAAGTTTATTTTAAAAGGAGAAGAAAAGGTTTTTCTGATCTTGAATACAAAAAGAATCAGGATTCAGTTGCAACAGAACAAAGTGTGGTTAGATGAAAGGATAGAGTCTGGCAAGGGTGTATTTCACTCAGTGAGATTAGGATTCATCCGTGGAGTTATACATACACATATATATTTTTAATTGTGAAATAAATTAGAAAAACACAAGACAATATAAACATTTGTAAATAAAAATCATTCAAATGAAAATAAGGCATATCCAGTATCCATGTATGAGTTATGAACTAGAAGGAGGAAATATATTCAAGTGCACCATAATTTTTTTCTTCATTGAAAAGAGTGAACTTATTGTGCTTTCTGGAGGCATGGTATTAGGAAAGACAGTAAACAATTGCCTCTTCTAGCTCAGGAGGCTCTAACCGCACCTTACCTTGTCACTCATGACTGCAAGATTTCTCTCAAGTCCCTTGTGACTGTGAAACAGTCCTTCAGAGGCAACAAGATCTTTTCCATAGTCCTCCGAGGTGAGTACAGGTTCCTTCTCCTTGATCCACTGGATGGCTTCAGTCACATCCCTGCAGACATTAACAAGAGCTCCAACCAAAGAAGACAGCATGCATTGCAGGGCAAACGATCCAACAGGGCACACAGCAAAGACCACCCTACTTTACCCAGGAGCAATTACCCTTTCTTCCTACATAGGAGCAAAAAGTAATATAAAGTGTTCTTGCTTAATGGTTATTTCGATTGAGATGTGAAGGATCTGGGCTTCTTGAAAGCTGAGCCTCTAGAGATATGGTCCATATCTGGGTCAGCTCTTTACAAATGCTTTGCTTCTTCCTAACTCCACCTTCCATCTAATTATTAACCTGCTTCCCTTCCCTCTGCAGAGCTTCCATTCCTAAATCAGTGCTATTTTTTAAATTATTTTGATCTCCAATCTCTACATCCTTGGCCATAGAGTGGGTCACAGATTTCTTTACCCTTTCCTTTGCTGTCTCAAAGGCAAGTACACGATCCATCTTAGTTTGAAGTGTTGACCACTAATTGCTAACAGAAGTAGAAAGAGCCTAATACACATGACACAGTTTTTATAAAGCACTTCAAAGTTTTCTATAAAGCAGTGGCCAGATCTATACCTTTTGAATCGCTGGAGGTCTGCAGCACTGGACAGAGATTTCTGTCTCTGGAGAGCCAGACCATGAAGGCGCTCCCAGGCAGCATTCACCTCATCTTGCTTAAACTTAATTAAGGGTAGCTCAAGATGGTTTTTCTATCAAAAGAAAACACCACTGGAGTTAGACAGAGAAGATATTATATTTTAAAAAATATTTAAATACTTTTTATTTTATGCTGGTTTTTGTTTTAGAGGTGAAGACTCACCATTGTAGCCAGACACCGAACTGCATCATAGCCCTAGCCCCTAGCTCCTTGATGCATATTACCAAAACCTAGAAAAACGATCTCCATGACCCAAGGGAAAGTGCTCTTTTGGGCAGTTCCTTAGCGAGATTGGGGCATTTTGGCAAGAGACCCTGAAAGTACCCTTTTGTGTTTTGAAACATGAGAGATAAACTCATCCTGTTTCTACTCAATTCAACATACTCAATATCCACGGAAGTATTTTATTAACCTCCCAGATGTTGCATCTGTGCCCACAGCAGTGGACCAGCCTATTAGCACAGGCTTTCCAGCCCTGATGTTATTTTTAGTGTTCCACCTTGTCAATGCTTGAAATCTCCATGAAATCCTGGAAACCAAGGAAAAGAAGAGGAAATTCCTTTTTATGAAATACAATTTAATTTTCTCAAATATTCGTACTGTGGCTCTTAACTTTTTTGTGGTCTTCACAGCTTTGAGATCCAATAAAAGCTATTTTGCTCTTCCCAGAATTATAGAAACATGCTTTCACATATGCTTTTGCAGAACATTCCAGACATTTTTGTAAACCATACAAAGTAGTGAGATCTGTGAGTACTAGATTAGGCTAGAAGCATCAATCTGTTTTGATACTTTGCAGTTTTGAGGCATTTCCATATGCCTAAGTCTCCTCATTCTTCCTGTCCCTATTTCTCTCCATTTTCATTCCCGTTCTCAAGTTTCTCCAGACAGAATTTTCTATTTTCTCCATCTCAAGTACATGGTTCTTTCTATTACAGCAGTGTCGAGCAGACAGTGTAATCTGTCTCGAATTTATTCTTTCTGTGGTAGACTGGGAAAAAAATGCATGCTATTTTGCTGCTCATCCCTTCAACAGGTGGAGTACGTTTCTTCAAGTCTTAATTTTGGATGGTCTTTAACTTGCTTACTGACAGAATGTAGCGGAAGTCATTTTCTATGCACTCTAGCACCTAGGCCTCAAGAAAACTTTCATTTATAATTCTCACCTTCTTGCAACACTGCATGGTCTACTGAATGATGATGGGTCACCCTGAGAAATCCCCCATCATCCTCACCAGGGTCCCAGATATGGGATTGAGGCCACTTTAGATTCTTCACCCCCACTGAGCCACCCGATAACTTCAAACACATGAAGACACCAGGTGAGATCAGGAAAACAGCCCAGCAGAGCAGCTCAACCATCTGACTCACAGAGTCATTAACAAATAAGATGCTAAGTTGCTTGATTAGTTAGATAGTAACAGATGATTGAAAAACCCCACAGCCAGAGAAAAGTGATGGAGGTAGAAAATTTAGAAACTACTGGAAATATGACCTGAAAACAAAAATAGAAAAACATAGATTATTTTTTCTATGCCAGCACTCATTCATCCTGAGGTCTTCTTTTTATTAACGTAGGACAATCATCCTCACTATAGAGTTGCAATCATAATGAAACTATAAATGGAAAAGCAAAATATGCCCAACCGTTGGAGTTTATTATACACACACACACACACACACACACACACACACACACACACACACACATACACATTTAAACTTACATATGTATGCATCACATACATACACGGTATTTTCTTAAGTAAATAAAAGTAAAACTACTTCCATTCCTTCCTCAATCCTCCAAAATAATCATGTATAATGATAGTATGTATACATATATATGCATGTATAATATTATATATACATATATATGTATATATAATGGTAGTTCAACATTATTTTATATGCTCTGCTACTTTATTTTTTTGCTTTTTTTGTGAAGAAAGAGTGCCCTATTAACATGAGTAATTAGTGTACTGCATGGTACAGGAGCTGTTATAAATGGCAATAGCTTTGCTGCCCATTGTGTATTTAATTCCTCCAAACATACACAAACATACTCTTCCTCCCTCTCAACCCTCCATTTCAATAGACTTGTAAGGTGTGGGTCTGGGGGAGAGGAAACTGCTCAGAGTAGGTGACTCCAGGGACATGCCAGCTTCTGTTTTCTCACAATGCCCCATATCCGTCATATCCCACATACTAACGGCCAGAACTTATTCTTAAGGATCAGAACCCTTTCCACGGAGCGAGTCTTTTGTTCCCACCTCACCTCGGCACACTCGTTGGCATATTGGTTCACTTCATCGACTCGACCCTCTCTAGCTGCCAGGTCCACCTGGAAGTCTTCAAACTTCTTATGCAGAATTTCTGTGCGCTCCCAGTCTTCACCTAGCTCCACGGATGTCACTATAGCCTCCTGTAGACACAGATAAGTTTATTTGGTTGCCAGCAAACATTTAGGAGTTTCTGCAGGTCAAAAGCTCAAAACCCCTGCTTGCATTCCCAGGACAACTCAAATGGAGATACTGGGGGGAATCGGGAGAAGCTCTCCTGGGAAAGGGCAGCAGCAGAAGTATATTTGTTAAGGTAGCATCTTGGCCCAAAGGAAAGTGCTCTTCTGGGCAGTTCCTTAGCAAGAATGGAGCACTATTGGCAAGAGACCCTGAAAGCTCCTTTTTGTGTTTTGAAACATGAGGGGTAATGTTTCTACGTTTGCCTCCTGCTTCTATTCAATTCAACATACTCAGTATACAGGAAAGTATTTTATTGGCCATTTGCTTATCTAAATCTTTAGTCTTAACTAGTGAAGTATTCTTTAAGTATTTAGTAAAATAAAACCTTCCATCACTATAGGCATTGAGAGACAAAGGATTAGAGAAAGAGCTGTCAATACTCTCAGCCAGACCCCAGAATAAGAGCGAAACATAGAGAGTTAAAACTTACGGAAGCAGAAGAGGGATGAGCTTAATTGTCTTTCAGTGCATGGTCTCTATGTAAGTCTTGCCTTTTCCATATTAAGATCCATATATTCAGACTTTCTCCATACAATGTTAACCTCCAGATACCCCAAGATTTTGGCCCCAAATTTCCTCTTCTTCCAAAGAACAAAGGCAGGGAACAGACATCCTGACTTCCTTGTGAATAGTCTGTGGTAATTTGCTTGGGGTACCTAAGACAGAGGAGTGGGAGGCCCTTTGTGCTTGCTGTTTTCAGTTCTTTACCTTGTCTCCGACCCACTCTAAGATGTCAGCACACTTCTGCATATACTGCTGGAACTGGAGGGCCTGCAGCAGCAGGGCACCCTTCTCCTGGGTCAGCTCCAACAGCAGGTCCCACAGGCGGCGTAGTTCCTCTATATGGGCCTTTAGGAAAGAGGGGCAGAACCACTCAGCCACAGAGGCTGTGATCAGGGAAACACTCAGAGACTTGTGCAAAAAGGGACCTGGATAAAAATTCTTTCTCTCAATTACTCATGCATTAGTTGCTCAACAAATACTCAAAGGAGGAAATAGGATATATATGGAAATAGCTATAAGCAAAGCCAAATGTGAACTTATATAAGAGAACATTTTGTAAAAATGCTTTGCAGTTTTAAAGGATGCAATAATTGTAAACAATAAGATGGGAAGGAGGAAGAAAGTATGGAAAAGTGCTCATTTGAACCGAGCCTTATGGAGCAGAAAGATTTTTGACAGGTCAATAATAAGCATAGCATGTTCTAAGAACAGCAAGCAGCAAGAGCAAAGGCAGAGAAGAAACTTAGCATAAATTGTCTGCCAGAAAGTGTGAGAGCTATAATTTTTATAAGTTATAAAAAAATTATTGGCACCAAAACAATAAGAGTGTTTTGGGACTACACAGTTTGAGACTCTTTAGAGGGCTTTGAATGCCAGGTTAACTCAGAACATTATGTACTACCTGTCTTACATAACTGAAATTGCCATCTGTGTCATATTTTTTAACTACTCCATTGGTCTGGGTAGCATGTGGACCACATATGTCTTCAAACCCTGCAGTAGTACCATTTGCTATAGCCCCAGCGATTCTTACAGAAATGAAGATTTTCGAACATTTCTCAAATACTTTAATTAACGTAGATGTTGGTTACATGCAAAACTGTTCATAATACAAAAGTTAGTCCTATTTTATAGAAATAAACAAGTTTTGAGATTCTTCTTTAAAATAAGATTCTATTCTGGCTAAAAATCGGTGTTCCTTGATCATGTTTTGATGACAGAACGGGCTAGAATTGTTATGCTATATATAGAAAGGCCAGACCAAGTTTTAAGAGATATAATGCAAATTTGTTTTGACAATTAAAAACTACACAAACAGTAAAATGTTCACTCACACAAACAAACTGAATATACAATGTTAGCACAAACATTTGAAAGAGTTCACTGATCAAGTCCAAAAATAGCTGTTACATTAATAATAGGTTTATTGAAATAGTGATGATCTTCAGTTCTAGATGTTCAGAGAAGATTTTCTGAATACATAGAATTTTAGGAGTTTTTAGAAGTAATAATAAGGGTCAGTTTGGAGAGGTACAATAGTAGTTGTAGGATATGAGGTGTGAAAAGAAAGAGGCATCATAGACAAAGAAAAAAAATATTTTGGAAACATTCAAATGAGAGAGCGTTCTTTGCTTGGAGAAGCTTTGAGACAAGGACATTGAGCTTAGAGGAAATAATTAGAAAGAACACTGGGAAAAGCTAATTGAACTGGGAGACGTGGAACAGGTTTAGGTAGGCTTGATCTTGAGCCAAATTATCCTGCAGTGGTACAGGAGGAATGTTATGCCATTTAATGAAGACTTTCATATCATAGTTCTCTTCACACCAAGAAACACAAAGATATCCCATCATTTTTTCTGCCTCAACCCCAGTGGAAGATAAGAGGCAGGAGTCCTGGTTCTCCAAGCCAGCCACCTCAAGGCTTATATCTGATATAATCAATTAAAACCCTGATAACATAATCAATAATTGGAAACTTCTTCAAGGACCCATACATATACCTTAGTTTCTTCATGGGCAGAATGACCCTCAGTAAATCGTTCTTCCCTGGTTTTTTCCAGTTCAGACATGACTCTTGATTTTGCTTGCACCTCTGCTTCAAAGGATTCATGCTTCTGATATTTCCCCTAAAGTTTAGAAGTCAGAGTTTTTGGCTAATGAAGCACAGTCTTCATGGGAAACGTTCACTAAATACAGGTTCTCAAAGAGTCCTAGGCTCAGTTAGAGGCCATAAAGAGTCTTTTCCTGTCTCCACTGCCTTTAGGAAGTTTTCGGTAAATACTGAAAACTATATTGAGCCTTATGACCTATGCTGAGCCTTAATTTAAAGGTTCAATACACTACCACAGGAATAAAAGAGCATAACACACAGTGTCCTTACTCATCAGAAAAGAGGAATAACTAAATTTTTTAGGAAGTAGAGCACAATGAGAAAGATGATAATTATAATAATGGCTGTTTAGAAAACTCGAGAGGTGTTTCTTTTTTTGTGTGCTGTGTCTGTTCTTGCAATATACAAATTTATCTACTTAATATAGCACATTGTTTTGTTCTTTTTCTAGGTGTTTCATGTGCAAAATCAATTGCTTCTGATTATGACTATGTCACATGATATGATTTTAGGTGAACAGAAAGGGGTAGGAGTTTTCACCAAATTTCTTCCACTGAAACCTCTCATTTGAAGTTAAAAGCCATGAATAACAATTTAGGAAAATAAAACTCTAGTTAACTCATCTTTCTCTGAAGAGCACCACATGCTATAATTTTAGGTGATCAGAAACGGGTAGGAGCTTTCACCAAACTTCTACTGAAAACTCTCATTAGAACTTAATGAACAGCAATTTAGGAAAAAACGTAAGAGCCATGAATAGCAACTGAGTTAACCAGGTTAACTCAAATTCAATTTTTGTTAACCTGGTTAACTCAAATTCAGTTTTTGTTAACCTGGTTAACTCTTATCTTTCTGAGAAGAGTAGAGAACAGTTGCTTCAGAAGCATTGATGACTCTTCACTCTATTTCCCTTCTTAACATCCCAAAATATCAAAATCACATGTTTGTCAGAAATTTCTTGAATTTGCAGTTGATGGTTTGCTTGTAGATCCATTCTAGATGAATATTACAACCATCAAATTCTATATAGAACAAATTTCCTTTGCAAATAACACTCTGATGTTTAAGAAATTGAAGACATGGACTATTTAGACAAAGAATTTCTGTTCCTAACATGTAGTCTAATCTTTCTATTACATCACCCCCACTACATTTAACCAGATAAACACTTAAATTACCATAATGTTTGTTCTGGATCTGAAAAAAATTGATGTGACTTTTTACTTTTGGCATTGATGAATGCTTGACCATGAAAATATATAAAGTATCCTATGCTTTTATCAATAAGCAATATCCTTGGTTAATGACTTAAAACAATACAGGTTCTGGATGTAAGTTCATTGTAAGAAACAGTTCTGTGCTCTCAATAAATGAAAAATTGAAAAATTTGAAAAATCACATTTTGTTTGGTGTTTATGTTCTCAGTCTCACCTCTCCAACTTCGTAAGGGAAAATGCACTTTTAGATTTTCTCTTAATTCAATTCTTTAACTTTCCATCCCACTGACTTATTTTTGTTTCTAAATGGAATCTAATTATACCCACACATACCCATTATCATTAACATAAAGAAAAACCTATTTCCCTTAGGAAATAGGTTTCTCTATTTCCTATTTCTCTTAGGGTTTACTCTGGGGCAGTCAAGAGAACTGAGTGACCTGTATATTAGTTGGGTCTTCATAGCTCTTATCACTTAAAATCTTGACTTTCTCCATGATCCATTTCCCCAGATCATCTGCATCTCGCTTGAAAACTTGTAAGTGGTAGGACTCCTCAAGCTTCTGACCCCTCTCAGCGACCCGCTCCTTGAACCTTTGATACCGAGTCAACACCTCCTGACGCCTCTCCTGGATCTCTTCTGCTGTTTCCAAAACCTTTGGCCCGCTGCTCTCCACAACCTGCAAGTTAAAAAGATTCTGTTTGTTGCTAGTTCTCAAATATTTAATGTGTTGCCCCGTTTATATGTGTCAAGGCATTTACTCATGTTGGACCCATGTTCAGATACCCTGAAGCCTGTAAGTGACTATTGTTAGAAGGGCTGTAGTATATTTATACAATTTTTAACCAGATAGAGCTACTGTTTAGGTAAAAAAATTCTTGATCATCCAGAAGACTGTCCCTACTTTTTACATAAATTTGTGCTAGGATTTAAGTTCTATAGATAGAATTATATTGGACTGATCACAGAACAAGTTTAAATTAGCAAAATCACAGAATTCTGGATAGATAAAAAGAAATATAATGTTATTGCTTTCAAGGGCTATAAAGGTGTTGACAAGTGCTTATTATTTTGAATGTAATTTAATAAATAATTAAGAATGGCTTGTATTAATTTAGTTAATGATATATGCAACATTTTGAAAATTTTGTTTTCTTCATATTTAAAGCTCATATATTGTTTTCTCTTTATTTGCTTTCTCACAAAAACTAAATCAAAAGTTCAGCCATCTTCTACCCAAATATCACACAAATTTTAAATAATTAGCATATCTGCAATTGGTTTTTGAAATATAAAACCTTTTACTGTCAAACAATATATAGGTATCTTTTTCCCATAGAGGGAGCCAACCTGTTTGTGAAAATATCCAGCAAAATCACCATAGCGTTCACCTTCATTCACCTGGATATGAACATAATTTTCCCGAGCTTACCTCAGCCAAAATGTTTAATATAGAGTTTAAATTTTAGTCTCCTGTTATTCCTCCTTAGTATAATTGCTACTCTGTGAATTGCTATTACTGGCATGGCTATAGAATTAGATCATTCCATGGAGACTCACGTTGTTAGTGGGTATTATTTTGCTTCAAGTTACCTAGTTATTCTCTATGGGAACCAACTTAAATTATTACTGGGCTTTGGTGCTGCACAGACATAAGCTCAATGTTATTGTTCACAAAAATAAGTTAAAATTAAAATTATCTACTCGTTAAAACCCAAAATAATTATTAATGTTCCTGGGAAAGATAATATAGAAATTTTAAAAGAGACAGCTTTCATAATAACATTAGTGACAAACTGCACAATTGAGAAATATGTACTCACGGTTTCCTTTGTAAATTGCTCCATTTTTCCTAAAGGTTTAGAATCTGGTAAGATAAAATGTGTCAGAAAGAGAGAGAGAGTGAGAGAGAGAGAAATAATTCACAATGAACTGTCTAGTCCAATTCAAGTAGAAATACAGAAACGTTAAGTATGCGGGGGGGAAAAAAACTCTTTCTTGATCCTAGAATCCCACCAGTCACCGACAATCAACATTATCTTTAGAAGACATATTCAGCTGAGGCAACTGCTAACTTTTACAGATACTGGGTGACACAGCAGTTTTGGGAGGCTCTGGCTCTTAAAGTTACTCAATATGACTTCAAAAAAATGAAAGTAAGGTTTTTGAATAAAAAAATAGGGGGAAAAACCCCACATATACAAACTAATGAAGTCACAAAAAATTCGAAAATAGGGCTGACTTCTAATACGTATGGTACAAATCATCCTATTTTATGTATTAATTTTAATGGAGAACAAAAGGAGGTAGACTTTTTTCCCTTAGGCATAGTTGTATTAGACTAACTTACAAAAGTGAAGCAAATAAGCAAAAAGAAAAGAGTGGGGTGGTCTTAGACCTTTCTACAAGGCTTTGGGGCTATCCATGACAAACTTCATTCCCCTTTAATACAATTTGAATAATCTAATTTCCATGATATACCGGAGAAGATTTTGATTCTACATTTGTGGTTTCCCCTGTTCTTGGATGTCACAGAAAAACTGAGAGTCCTTTACATTCTCTTCCTGAAAGTCTGGATTACTTTACTTTTCCATATAGCTTTTTTACATTCAAGTCAAATTTAGTATTAAAGGCAGGAACATAATTTTAGACTGTGGGCTATAACACATATACACTGAGGAACATTTGTCTGAGGTTGGGTTAAGGAGGGGATATTATTTTATCTTTATCTAAGAGAAAAGAACCAACATCTATGAAATATTTAGATGATATTAAGATGATCAATTTACATTAATTTCTAATCATTAAAATTTCTGTGAGGCAAGTATTGAGCAAACTCCCTAAAAAAAAGTTTTATTCTATGGTAATCTGGTTTGAAAGTATTTAAATAGTCAAATCTGTATCAATATGACTATCATGGCACTCTCCTACTCATATTTTTAGTCAATCTCCTCTTAGTCCATCGACATTATTCATTCTGTTTTCCTGTTCCAGAATCATCTTACCAAGAATGCCAAATATGTGATACCCTTGTGACCAAAGAAATAGTATGACCCATTGTGAACAGTGCTGAGTAAACATATGTGGATGTTCCTTCATAGTAGAATGATTTGTAATCCTTTGGGTATATACCCAGTAATTTGATTGCTGGGACAAATGGTATTTCTGGTTCTAGATCCTTGAGGAATCGCCACACTCTCTTCCACATGGTTGAACTAATTAAAATTCCCACCAACAGTGTAAAATTGTTCCTATTTCTTCACATCCTCTCCAGCATCTGTTGTTTCCTGACGTTTTAATGATCACCATTCTAATTGGCATGAAGTGATATCTCATTCTGGTTTGGATTTGCTTTTCTCTAATGACCAGTGATAATGAGCTTTGTTGTTATGTTTGTTGGCCGCAAAAATGTCTTCTTTTGAGAAGTGTTTATTCATATCTTTTTCCCATTTTTTGATGGGATTGGTTTTTTTTCTTGTCAATTTGTTTAAGTTCCTTGTAGATTCTGGATATTAGCCTTTTGGAACCAACCAAAATGCCCATCAATGATAGACTGGATAAAGAAAATGTGGCACATGTACACCATGGAACACTATGCAGCCATAATAAGGGATGAGTTCATGTCCTTTGCAGGGACATGGATGAAGTTGGAAACCATCATTCTCAGAAAACTAACACAGGAACAGAAAACCAAATACCACATGTTCTCATTTTTAAGTGGGAGTTGAACAGTGAGAACACATGGACACAGGGAGGGGAATATCACACACTGGGGCCTGTCAAGGGTGGGGGATTTAGGGGAGGGATAGCATTAGGAGAAATACCTAATGTAGATGATGGATTGATGGGTGCCATAAACCACCATGGCACGTATATACCTATGTAACAAACCTGCACGTTCTGCACATGTATCCCAGCACTTAAAGTCTAATAATAAAAAGAGAAAAGAAAAATGCTTACTAATTCTATAATGTTTATAAGAAAAATAGTTTGGCCCAATCAGCAGAACTGATCATACAGAAATAAAAATGTCTTTTCAACATATGTGTTGGGAAAATTGCATATTCACATGAAAAAGTATGAAATTGGATTCATACTATGTACAAAAATCAGCTGAAATGGGATTAAATACTTAAATTACAACCGGAAACTATAAAACTCCTTGAAGAAAACCAGGAAAAAAGCGTTATTGTTTTCATAATACATAATGAAAATTATATATTTAGAATGATTTTATATAATTTTACAAAGGCGGGAGTAATTTGGAGGGCTGTTGTATTTGGCCATGGCTATCACCTCTGGGAGAGTCTGTACTTTACGTGGTAGTTTAATCAGCACTGAACAGCTTGCCTCAGCCTCTGCTCAGGCATCAGAGCAAAGTGAGCTGTTGGTCTTGCCAACTGCTTCTTGGATATGGTACCAGAAACAAAGGCAACAAAAGCAAAAATAGACAAATTGGACTATATCAAACTAAACATCTGCACAGCAAAGAAAACAACAACAAAAAAAGTTCACTTACAGAATGGAAGAAAATACTTGCATATATCTAACAAGGAGGTAAAATCCGAAATATACAAGGAGCTTCTTTAAATCTAAAGCAAAAATGAAAATTAGAAAATGAGCAAAGAACTCGAACAGACATTTCTCCAAAGAAGGCATACAATTGGTTAACAGGAAGAAGAAAAGAAGCTCAACATCACTCATTATCTGGGAAATGCAAATCAAAGCCATACTGATAGAATGGCTATTTTCAAAGAAAAAAAAATGATGAGTATTGCTGAAAATGTGGAGAAGTTGGATTAATTGTGCGCTGTTGATAGAAATGTAAAATGGTGCAGCCACTGTGGAAAACAGCATAGCATTTCCTAAAAACTAAAAATAGAATTATCACATAATCTAGCAGTCCCGCTTCTGGGTAACATCCAAAAGAATTAAAATCAGGATTGTAAGGAGGTATTTGCACTTTTGTGCTTTTATGTTTATTGCAGTACTATTAACAAAAGCCAAGAAATGGAAACAACTGAAATGTCTATGATAGATGAATAGATAAAAAAGTGACATCTACATACAATTGAAATTATTAGGTCGTAACAACAAAGGGAAGCCTGTCGTATGTGGCAACATGAGTGAACCTTGATGAAATTATGCTAAATCAAATAAGCCAGTCACAGAAGGACAAATACTGCATGATACCCCTTTATATGAAGTATAGAAAATAGTCCAACTCATAGAAATAGAGTAAATGGTGCTTGTCAAAGGCTGAGGGAAGGAAACATGGGCATTAAATAGGTATGAAGTTTTATCCATGAAAGATTATTGAGTTCTAGAACTATGCTGTACAACATTGTACGTTTACACAATACTGTATTAATGTTTACAATACAGTATTATACACTTCAAAATGTATTAAGAGGATAGATCTCACATTAAGTTTCTCACCACATTAGAATAAAAGTGCATAAGAATCATCTTAGCCTTTAGAGCAAAATTGCAATATGAAAGTCTACAGGAGACATTCAGGAAAAGGAATCATACATAAAAACTGGTGAGTTCCTTCAGTTTTCTGTCATTGCAGGCAGCAGAGATTCATGGTAAAGTTTGCTTGAACAGTACTCTGGCTGCTACTCTGGCATTTGATGACTTAATATTCAGTCCCACCCTGGACTCAACATCCCTTGAAACTAACATTGATTCTCCAGTCTCTAAGTGTTGTTTATGATTATTAGTCCATGTAACAGGGCATGTACCTGAGACAGATGGAAGGGCATGATGAAAAAGTCTTATACCTTGATGGTTTAACACTTGGACCTCTTACTTTCTTCTTATACTTCTACAGTCTCCCAAGAATATCCATTGGCTCTGATCACACAGAGATCCTTATTTAAAAGGACTCAGGAAAACAAAATGCATGATAAAAACCACGGAAGTATAAAAGGAGGTAAAATCTATAAAACTGCATGCTCCAAATTCCCATCAATGATGGACTGGATAAAGAATGTGGCACATATACACCATGAAATACTATGCAGCCATATAAAAGAATGAGTTCATGACCTTGCAGGGACATGGATAAAGCCGGAAACCATCATACTCAGCAAACTATCACAGGAATAGAAAAACAAACAGGCATATTCTCACTCATAAGTGGGAGTTAAACAATGAGAACACATGGACACAGGGAGGAAAACATCATACACTGGGGCCCATCGTGGGGCAGGGGGCAAGGGGAGAGAGAACATTAAGACACATACCTCATGCATGTGGGGCTTAAAACCTAGATGATGTGTTGCTAGGTGCAGCAAACCACCATGGCACATGTATACCTATGTAACAAACCGTCACATGAATTCAAAAACTTAAAGTAAAAATAAAATACAATAAATAACTGCATGCTATGTGATATAAATTGGTGCTGAGAGGTTACAGGAGACACTATAGAGTTGGTTACAGACAGATTAATTAAAGAGAAAACAGAAAAAAAGTTTTATTATTTGATTAGAGAATTCAAACTTGAGAAATAAGTAAATTTTCAAATAAAGTTAAGGGGTAAATAATCTTAGAGGACTTAGTGAAGTTAAAATGAATACAGTTGACTGCAAAAAAAGTAAAGAAATTTTTTATTTTTTTGAATTGTATTATCTAAACACTCTGACCCATATAGAAGTCAAAAATTAGAGAGATTTTAAAATGAGAATTACATGCTTAGCAGTATTTAATACAGTTTTACAAGGGCAGGAATAATGTGGAGGGCTGTTGTATTTGGCCATAGTTATCACCTCTGGGAGGGTCTGTATTTTACATAGTTGTTTAATCAGCACTGAACAGCTTGCCTCAGCCTCTGTTCAGGCATCAGAGCAAAATGATCTGTTTGATCTTCTCCTGGACTCAGAAACTTTAAGAGATGCTTTATATCCCAAAATTCTAAAGTGTTCTCAAGTGGAATCACTAAAATCCATACCTACTTTCTGTGGATCTTTTGGAGTTCAGCCTTTTCTGCTGATCACCAATAAAGACAAATATTTTAACTTAAATGTAAAACTGATTTTTCTCATAGAAGTATCATTATTTTATTATTATAAATGTTTATTTTTTGTTTCTCCAGAAATAGTTTTCTTTTAAAACTTCTCCAATTTTGATTTCTAGATGGGTTAGAACAGTAGCTATTGCCATTCAAATAATTTTACAAGGCCTTTTACTGCAGCCACTTCGATTTATCACTTTAGGTTTTCTAAGGTTATTTATCCCTTGACTCTTTGCTTAGAGAATTGCAAACTTGAGCAATATATTAGTTATCAAAGGTATATTGTGCTCAAGTTTGTAATTCTCTAATCGAAGAAATAGAACTCTTTTCCTATCTTAATCATCTCTCACCTTCTTATTTTATTATTTTTCTGTTAACTTATTTTGTTTTACTGCTCTGAGTAAGAAAACCCTAAAAGTATGGATTTTTAATGCAATCAACTATGTAATTGAAATTGGAAGACAGCTTAGGCCAATAGAAAATACATTGCATTTGAAGCTAAACTACCTGGTTTAAATTCTGGTTCCAGCATTTAATGATGGGATGATGATTGGAAATTTACTTAAAATTTATTAAGCATATAATAAGGATAGTAATAACAAATACCTAGTCCAGAAAATCATTCTATGGCTCAATTTAGGTGGCAGACTAAAAGGCACTTTGCATCTACGTCTATATAGTAATTATTATTGTAAACTGATTTGAATAATGCTAACCACGTATATTTATGCACTTAAATTTATGCATTGAATCATTCAATTTTGAAAATCAGAATGTAAATGACATGGATCTGATATGGGATAATTTCTCATAAAGCTAACTACTTATCTCTTAAAGTATAATTTTGCCATGTATCATTCATATATCTTGCATAAAATTGCTTCATGTTCCTGTCCACTAATAATTAGCTCTGATTACAGCAACCCTGAAGAGAATTATCTCAGCCTAAATTATCAGAAGCTTTACACAACAAGCATATTTGGTGACATGGTCCCACTCAGGGAAATAAACTTAAAAAGAGCTCAGTGAAAGAATGTAATTTCTCATTTGAGTAGAGGCAAGTGGAAAACAAAGCCAAGTGTGGAACTGAACGTATCATTGCCTTCAAGGTCATGACTAAACTGTAAAGTTTAATTACTATATTTATGGTACTAGATTCTCAAGATGTTAATGAAAGCCCTATTTAACATCTAGGTACATGTCAGTCATACAAATCCAAGTGGATTGCCTGTTGTATAGCTTCATTTTACTATTAAAAACTGTCTCCATGGCCATGTGCTGTGACTCATGCCTGTAATCCCAGCACTTTGGCAGGCCAAAGCAGGCGGATGACTTAAGGTCAGGAGTTCGAGACCAGCCTGGGCAGCATGGTGAAACCCCGTCTCTACTAAAAAAACAAAAATTAGCCAGGCATGGTGGTGAACACCTATAATCCCAGCTACTCAAGAGACTGAGGCACAAGGTTTGCTTAAACCCAGGGAGGCTGAGGTTGCAGTGAGCAGAGATCATGCCACTGCACTTCAGTCTGAGGGACAGGGCAAGATTCTAGTTTTTTTTTTTTAATTGTCTCTAAGTGCAAAATATATCATACATCTTATCTTTATGCATTCTCTACCCAATCCTTGCCATTCTCTGTTGAATAATATGAACATAGTCTAAGTTTCCCTTTCTATAATGTATAGCTTTGAGAGATAAAGACTGTCTCTAATTATTCATTTACCCATCCAGAAAACTATTATGGAGAGTTTCTATGGGAAAAACATTCTATTAAGCATCAGAAGTGTGGAGATGAATAAAGTAAGATACCCTCTTTAAAGTAGCATACAGATTAGAGAGAGAGAAGATACATAAACTGTGACGTAATCAAGTATAAAAATCATGTCAAATAGAGGGTCCGAACAATGTGTTATAGAAACAGAGAAACATGTGTTTACTGTAATAAGAATAGGCTGTAGAAGACATCATGGGAAAGACAGTATTTTATGACTCTTGTTGGATTAAAAAAAATAATAAACCAAGGACCTGTGTATGGTTTTATCCTACTTTCGTTGAATTCTATGATAAATCAACCTCTGAGGATATTTACTAAGTTCACAGAGATAATAAGAATGACTAAACATCATTCTACACCAAAAAAAAAGAAGCACAGCAGCAACAAACACACTGAAGAGGTTAATGTAAGTATTTCAGTAAATATTCTTTGATAATTAAGAGGTGTGTATTTGGTCTTATTTGACATGATGTGTGAATATCACTGATTGGAGCATGTGCTTTTTTATTGCTTCCTTTATCTCTTTATTCTTCAGACTACAGATAATTTTTTTGAAAAATGGTGACAGCACTGCAAACATTAGGCTGATGTTTGTGTCCCAGAAAAAATGTACTTGGCAGAGAAGAGCAGGTATGTCAGGGCTACACTTCTAAAAAATATTAAGAAAATAGCAAGATGGGAAGCACAGGTAGAAAATGTCTTTTGGCATCCAACAGCAGAGCAGTTTCTTAGGATTTCTTAGGATTGCCAAAGCCACCAGCATTATAGCTGTATGATCTCCACAACATGTACAATGTCCACAAGCTTGATTAATATAACTGTGCCAGTGTCCACACATGCTGGATTCAGGTAAATGAGGAGCAGGAGGATAAAAAAACCAAAGCCCACCCTCCTGCAAGCAAGGAAAGCCAGTGAATACACATTCAATCACTGCTGTCCGATTCTTATTTATCATCTTCTCAGCTGTGAGGCAAAAGAAAGAATAAATGAGGCTCTAGTTTAGGAAACTAATTGGATATATAATTTATTACATTTTCATTTGCTTATTCAAATGTTTAGCAAGTGCTTACTATGTTCCATGTACTGTATAATATGCCAGAATAAAAAAAGTCACCCTTTTAAAAGCCAATATTGCAAATACATAAATTGCTGCATTTGTCACAGCCAGCGACATCATAAGATTCACCTCTGGTAGAGGTGACAACTCGGTGAAATGGACTCCATGAGGGTTCTTACCTTTGGTGGTTTAATGCTCTATTTTGTGCTAGTTGGCCTCCTGCCAGGAGGCGCCACTTTCCAGAAAACATCAGCTGTAAAAATTTGATTAATAAATGCAGTGCAATTTTAGGTAAAATAAATATATTTAAAGTTAACAGGGACTAAGTTAGCAGCTTCTGTCCTCTCCAAGCCAGAAGGCACGGGTTTCTTTAATCCTCTGTATTATTTACAAGGTAAGAGGAACATCAACACACAACGAACTTTTTTTTCCATTTTATTTCCTCTTGTTATTCCCTCAGCTTGGAATTTTATTACATGCATGAACACACACACACACAGAGCTAGCAAAATTACTCTATGTTTATAATTTGAAATGAAGATATGTTTAATCACAGAAGGATTTAAGGCAGGGTAATAAAGCAATCAGATTTAAGTTGTAAGAATATCTCAGTTTGCAGTGGAGATAGAAGCTTGAAGTTGAGAAAGTATGGATATAAGACAGGTAGTGTTAGCTATATTAACTTTTAGGGATATTGATAATATTTAGGAAATTATTACTTATTACAAAACTTAAAAGTAGAGAGGATGGAGAAAAACTGGTGTGACCCTTTCACATAACGGAGCTTTATGCATATCAGCTCTGTAACAATATTGCACTTACAATAGCATAAATTAGTCAACCAATTAGATAAATAAGGACATTTTTCATGTCATTTGAAGAACATTAAAAATATGCTACATAAACTCAGTGATACTTCTTCCATTCCTTTTTCCCTCTGTCCTCCTGTTCTTAAACTAAGTATTCTCTGAAGCCTTTCTTTTACCCAAATCCCTGCACCCACAATCAACAGCTTTTCTCCGATTATTCTTCTCTTCTGTATCCAGACTTTTATTTGATAGCATTAACCCTTTTTATATGATATCTCCTTAACCTTTGCCTTTCTGTTTGATTTTAAAATATCATGAGATTTAGGGTTAAGAGTAATGAAAGGGTTGTGGCACAAAGCAGGGGAAATCACACTGACAGCTGTAGGATTTGTTTTGGCAGGCTAGAGAAGGGTGAAAATGTATTAACATTTGCTCAGTAATAAGCTTTATCCTATTCCGACTAAATCATGAGCGCTGGAGGAAAAATCAGTTTTTGTGAAGCATGTATGATATGAAGACTCAGCAAGAGAAAGAAGCATCGATGAGGTAGGATAAAAAAGAGTTCATAATCCTAAAAGCCAAAGGAGAGCGCTTGAAAGAGCCATTGCCTAATACAATTGATCGATTGTCTAGAAAATCAGAATGCAGTATGGTGGTACGTTGGTTTATTCATTCAACCAATAATTTTTATGTTTATTAATATGCACAATGTATTTGATCACAGTGAATGCAACATCTGGGCTTTTTATTTATCATGAAAAAACTGATTATTTAATGAGTAACTTAATTAAATTGCTTACTGATTAATACTTGGATAATCAATTTAAAAATTTGAGTCATTCTTCAACTATAGAAGCTGGAGGCACCACAGATAAAACCTAGTCTTTTTAAAGGATACTTTTTAAATTATCATGTATTACAGACAAATATTTTCATTGCTTTAAAATTAAAGTGAATGTTTATACAGAACATTTCAACAAAATCGATTCACTTTAAATAACTTGAGTGGCAGAAAGTTTAATAAAGTCAGATTGAAAAATATGTCTAGTTGAATACAGATTAAATAGAAGCTATTGACCTTAGCTATTAGTGAAATTTTTTTTTTTTTTGGTGATCGTTGGGAAACCAGTTTCAATAAAAGGCTGATAGAAAAAGACAGATGGCTGATAGCTGAAGGTGAAGAGGAACCAGCAACTATACAGAATCTCAACTAAAAGATCTTACTTGGGGAGCCGCAGTGGCTCCGGCCAGTTGTCCTGGCACTTGAGGAGGCAGGCCAACCTGAGCAACTTAAGAAGCTCTCATTGATTAACTACAACAACAACAACAACAACAAAAATGGCCGGGCGCGGTGGTTCACGCCTGTAATCCCAGCACTTTGGGAGGCCGAGGCGGGTGGATCACGAGGTCAAAAGATCGAGACCATCCTGGTCAACATCAACCCCGTCTCTACTAAAAAAAAAATACAAAAAATTAGCTGGGCATGGTGGCGCGTGCCTGTAGTCCCAGCTACTCAGGAGGCTGAGGCAGGAGAATTGCCTGAACCCAGTAGGCGGAGGTTGCAGAGAGCCAAGATTGCGCCATTGCACTCCAGCCTGGGTAACAAGAGCGAAACTCCGTCTCAAAAAAAGAAGATCTTACTTGAGGTCACTGGTCTTACCAAAACAATGTCTTAGCTTGACTTATGTGCCTTTTTATAGCTTCTTTTATTTCTTTATTCCTCAGGCTATAGATAATGGGGTTGAAGAAGGGAGACAAAACTGCAAAGGCCAGAGCAATGGCTGTATCCCAGAACAAGGAGTAGGTGGCAGAGAAGCGCAGGTACATGAGAGCCACACTGCCAAAGAAGAGCAAAAAGACAATGAGGTGAGAGACACACGTGGAAAATGCTTTGCGGCGGCCTCCGGCTGAACGAATCCGTAGAATTACAGCCACGATACCAATGTAGGACATGAAGATGAGCATCACAGCTGTAATAATCTCCACTGCATGGATGACATCTACTACCTGAATCATGACAATGGCTCGTGTGTCTGTGCAGGCCAGGCGCAGTACTGGGAGGAAGTCACAGAAGATATGCTCAAGGTTATTTGAACCACAAAATGGCAGTGTAGAGATCCAGACGATCTCAGGAAGGGGTGTGATAAAGCCACAAACACAGCAACTTAAAGTCAGTTGGGCACATAGCTTGGGGGTCATGATAGTGGCATAATGAAGAGGGTTGCAGATGGCCAGGTAGCGATCAAAGGCCATAGCTGTCAAGAGACACACCTCGCTAATGCCAGTAGAATGGAAGAAATACATCTGCAGGAGACAACCATTGAAGGAAATGCTCCTTCTCTCACTAAGCAGGCTAGAGAGCATCTTTGGGATTGTGGCTGTGGTATACCAAATCTCCAGGAAAGAAAGAGCACTGATAAAAACATACATGGGAGTGTGGAGGTGAGTATTCAGATGGACCACTGTGAGAATGACCAGGTTTCCAACAACAATGAAAGCATAGATGAAGAGCAGTGGAACAAAGCAGACAATAGACTGAATCCAGGAATAAGGGAATGCAGAGAAGATAAACTCCTGAGCCATGGTTCCATTGGGGCTCTTCATCTCCAAGCTGGAAATGAGAGTTTCAATTTCCAGTGCATTCAAGGCTTCCAGGAAGCATCGACTATTGGTTAAAGAAATACACTTATAAGAAGCCAGACTCTGGATAGAGTCCTGTAATGGGGATATAAAGGGAGACAAGGAAGAAGGATATGGTCCATATTCCACAGTTACTTACAATTTAGGTTGTCGTGTGGAAAAAAAAATCAGAAAACACAGTAAGTATTTTGGATGTGAGATTCTCAAATATTAACATGCATGAAAATTACCTGGAGAGCTTGTTAAAACTTAGATTGCTGGTCCTCATAATGAGAGTTTGTTCCTAATCTATAGTTCTGAGGTAGGGCCCAAGAATGTTCATTTCTAACAAATTTTCAGGCAATGGTGATCCTGCTGGTCAGGGGACCATATTTTAAAACCATTTTGTTTAGGCAAGCATAGAATTAGACAAAGCATTCAAGGAATCACAAATAATTAAGACAACATTCTTTCCCATATTTAAATCTTATCTTTCCACACTGTTCCAAATTTTTTTTTCTCAAGCTCCCAGTTTATTGGATTCTTGGCATATGATTTGAATGGCATATTTTTTATAATAAAGACAAAGCCATTACTGGTGAATTCTTTCAACCCTCTTACTTTCTCTAATAACCCTCCCTCTCTTCATGTGTATATTCTTAATCATAATTCAGAGAATATTTGGAGAAGAAAAGCTATAGAAATAATGGTAAGTTATTTTACCTTCTTTTAAAAGATGGTGCATTCTATCTCCTTCTTTTCCTTCTCTTCTACGTCTGCTTCGTCAGGAGATCTTGAAGGGGTTTTGTACCAGAAGCCTTTGGTCAAATGAAGTAATTCATAAAAACTAACTATATTAATAAATGCTTGATATAGTTATACAGCTGCTCTGGTACAATTGAATGGGGTAGTTGGAAGGGCAGAGCTGCAGTGCCCTGTAGAATACAATTTAAACTGCACACATTATAGGATACTGTCCTATTAATTTATTCTCTTTCAGAATGATTTGTTTTACTCTCTATCTCTTCTGCAATTAAACATGCACATTTCTTCTTGGGACAAAATGCTGTTTCTATTCAGATTATTTCCCTCCTTTGTAACAACTGCATTATTTCTCTAATTTATAAAAGGTATTTATTCTATTCATTCTTCTTTGAATCTGTTTGAATAATTTATCCACCCTCAAATTCCCATATCTCTTTTTTAAGGTATATCAGCAACTTTCAGATTGAAATGTAATGGCCTCTTTCTGTCTTCAATTGCCCAATGCGTGATCTCCCTCCTTTTTTCCCTATTTCATGTCGCACTATCCTGGTTTTCCTCATTGATTATTCCATTTTTTTAATCCCAAGTATAAAGACAAACCCAAATTTTGTCATCATTTTATCTTTTCTCTATATTTTCTTTCACACAGAAGAATCTCTTGTTTCAAGATCTTATTTATTCAAGATTATTTATCAACTTGTATTGGGCTTCTATTCTCCATAATTATTATGACTCCAGAAATTCTTGTTTTTGATATCTCTCATGAGCCCCACATGTTTTCAGAACTCTTACTTAGAAACCTCACTTTGACCCAAGCGTACATCCTTACCTATTATAGGCTATTAAACTGTGTCCCCTGAAAATTTATAGATTGAATTTCTAACCCCAGCATCTCAGAATGTGACTATACTTGGACATGCAGTAAAGAGGTCACCAAGTTCAAATGAGGAAATTAGGATGGCCCTTAATTCAATAGAACAAGTATCCTTATAATAAGAGGAAATTTAGACACGGTTTTGGAGGGAGAACCATGTGAAGTCTCAGTGGAAAACAGCCACCTACAAGTCAAGAAGAAAGGAGTCAAAAGAAAGGAACCCTGCTGAAAACTCAATCTCAGAATTCTAGTCCTCAGAATTGTGAGAAATTAAATTGCTGTTGTTTAAACCACCCACTCTGTAGTTCTTCTTACAGCAACCCTCGCAAACAAATGCAACACCCTTACCCTCAGCACTAAACCAGATTCTCTGACTCTTAAAGTTTTTGTCCACCTGGATAGCAACTGTACTCATTTTATGTCTATTATTCCTTATACTCTAAAACCAAATTAATCATCAAGGTCTGTCCAATTTATTTATTTTTTACTATATCGCTAATATCTTTTACTCCACTCTCCTTATCCCAATTAGATGCTCAGTCATAGTATGTACACTATTGCAATGAGTTTCCAGAAATTTCTGCATCCAGTCTTAGTTTTGGCTACCCAAGCCTCCATTCTCTAAACGTCAGCTTTGTGAAGCATTAGTTTCCTCTGTGACTCTCCTCTCAAATCTATACTTAAGTATCATTTTCTCATCATTTTCTACATCCAAATTGGCCCTTCTTTGTGAGTGAAACCATCTCAGATCCTCTAGGGTAACTTTCCTAATCACTGAATCAGGAAATAATAAATTCCCTTTTAATGTCTGGCAATGATTGTCTCGCTTTCCATATGCTTTAGGAAATGGAAATTTATTAATAACTTCCTATTTATATTAGCTATGCATGCACTTATTACTTGATTATGTGACTACATTCCATCAAAATCCTTTTTTTTTACACATAAAAGCGAGCATCATCTTCCTTTAACATGATCCTAAAATTGATTTGTTGTTATTTTCTGCAGAAAATAGAGAGACCTTGTCTCCTGTTGCTATGGAAACTTGCAAATTATCTATCCAGTTTAGCAAAACTGTTATTTCAAATGTGTAACGTATGCTTTTCCGATCTCTGAACATTCCTAAAAGGAATCTCTCCTTCCTCTCCTTTCCCCTCTAATTTCTGAATTTCTGCCTCCATTTTTCCTCATTTCTACATGCTCTTTTCTAGTTTTAACAAGCGTGTGTGCGTGTGCATGTGTGTGCATGTAGAGATGAATGTGTGTAATATATATATATATATATATATATATATATATATATATATATATTCCTATAAAAGTATTTTTCTTTCTAAGTGTTCTTGAATTTTTACATACTCATGTGATTTTTTCCATAAGTCTTGATGTCTCTAAAAGTAGTCAGCACATCTAACTATGGCCCTCAGAATAGGGTTTTACAAATTGAATCAGGCTGTGAGTTCAAGAAGGTGTCTTCTGAGCAGACCCAGACCTATTTCCTAGTCTTTTGAAGAGTTGCAATTATGACAAAGAAATAATGAGGAAGATTTAAACCAAAAAGAAATACATTCAACTTTACCTGTTCAACACCATCTACATGCAAAACTAAGTAATAATAAGTCTAGTACAAACATCAGTGATATTCAATGCCCAACATACAACTGGAAATCTCACCTGATTTCTGCAACATTTATTTCTGAAATATTTCAGAAGTCAACCACAATGCTGAATTGTGGTTTTAAAGATATCCTTTGAGCTTTGACCCTATTTGCATCCCACCAATTTCCTAGGACATTTAATAACTGAAATATTTACACTTTGTATTAACGTGCCCTATAATACTCTTTCCTAAGACGTCCTCACTCAAAACCTTCCCAACAGCTATTCTCAACATGTATAGGACTATTTGGACATCCATTTGTACACAGCTGTGGTATTCTTCCTCTAATTATCTGTTAACCTTGCTGCCATTGGGTTATGGAATTAAAATAAACATAGATGAAGACTATCTTTTCTACCTTGTTAATGGGTATATAAAGCTGCTAAGACAAACCTTCTTTGTTCTTCTGCCATGTTTCTACCCTGAGTCCCTCAAGATGAATATCCTTTATTCAGTGATATATAGCTTGATTCTTTCCGTAGAATTCTTCTCTCTCTTTCCTTCTCCTCTCTGTCTTTATCTCCTTCTATCTCTTTTTCCTTCTGCATGTGTGTATGTGGACATTCTTTCCTAAGCATAACTAGAATGAGAAAATAAACTCTCTTGGGAATTCTACACAGATGACTCAAGATGTAAGTAGGAAAACAACTATCCCTATAATGGCTCTAATTGGGTAAAGCAGTTTATGCTGGTAATTAGGGAAACCCTAGTCCCAGGGAACTCCAATTTACAGAGCTGTAGACATCAGAATAAATGTTCTTTTTAAAAACTTCTTTTTTTCTGTGGTATTTTTTGTTGGCTTGAATTTTTAATGAACCAAAATGCTAAATAAAATCTGTGACCTAGACCTGAGGGATGTTCATTCAGTAGAGGGAAGGAGATAATGAAAGGAGGGAGCTAGACTTATATCCTGTTTGTTGCCAGGCCTTTCCCCCCACCTTAGCAAAAACAGTCAGTCCTCCACATGTTCCATCTACTAGTTCCTAATGAAATTTGGGGCCAATATATTATCTAATAATGTTGGTTTTTTCTTGTTTAACCTTCTTTATGCACAGAGGTCAGAGGCATTTCTATGCAGAGAACGATAGGCAGGGAAGTCTACGAAGACTAAAGCAAATTAACAGCATCGTGTGCCAGTCCCATCAAAATTGTTTTCACTTTCCTTCATTTATTCATTAACATTTAGAGAATCAAAAGATTAATATGGGCCGGGCACGGTGGCTCATGCCTGTAATCCCAGCACTTTGGGAGGCCGAGGTGGGTGGATCACGAGGTCAAGAAATCAAGACCATCCTGGTCAACATGGTGAAACCCCGTCTCTACTAAAAATACAAAAAATTAGCTGGGCATGGTGGCACGTGCCTGTAGTCCCAGCTACTCAGGAGGCTGAGGCAGGAGAATTGCCTGAACCCAGGAGGCGGAGGTTGCGGTGAGCCGAGATTGCGCCATTGCACTCCAGCCTGGGTAACAAGAGAGAAACTCCATCTCAAAAAAAAAAAAAAAAAAGATTAATACGATTTGATTCCCTTTTAAATAAAATCAATATTTGATATAGAATATAGAAATGCTGACAAATTAGTATTTCACAAAATGTTACTCTCCGAAGTCGATTTCAAAACAAAGTTCTGGAAGGGGGCAATTAATTGTCCCTCATTAATTCAGAGGAAGCTTGATCAAAAATAACTACATCTGAAAGAACATAGCTTCCTAGGATCCCCGACCTGGAAATCGTGAGATGAAGATCCAATTTCAGCTCTGTTCAACTCCCAAAGAACATCCTTTTATGTAGGTAAAGATCAGAAGAATGAAAAGCAGAAGGCCTTCCTACAGGCGCTGGTGTCAGTAGGGTGTGTGCTCCCTTCCTACGCTCTGCAGAGCTGTCTCTGAGCAGGTGCTGTCTTAGGAAATCAGAATCTGACAGGCAGATCTTACCTTTCATTTTAGGTACCAAGGTCCCCGTTTCCTTTTCCTTTTTTCTCTCTACTGACTTTTAACACCGTTAAGAGGTTTCTTACATAAAATTCACAATGTCGAGGTCCTAAAGTGCGGGATGTGTTCATTTTTAATCAAAAATATCTGTTATGCAAACCAAACGCACACGCAACTATGTTCAGGAATATGACTCTTCCTATGCTTTCCTCCTGTTAGTGTTTTTCATGTGTGTTTTGGATGGGAAAGAGAAAAGTAAATGGGTGAATTTCTGTGAATTTTTGGACTTGGGATGAGGAGGGCGCCATCAACATAATGAAGACAGCAGTGCAATGAATTAATCAAAAGGCTCTGGCAATCCACAGGTAATATGGATAAGAAGAGTTGAAGATCAAAGACCAGTGGTTACAGACACCTTCAGAAAACATTATTTGTTGACTAAAAGAAAACTAGGCATCAGGGAGAGGAGCATCACACACTGGGGGCAGTTGGGGGCGGGGGGTAGAGACAGCAGGGGGTGGGGAGGGATAACACAGGGAGAAATGCCAGATATAGTATGCACCTAAAGTTTAATTAATTAATTAAAGAAAACTAGGCAAACTGAGTCGTTATATAGATGACCTTAATAATAAAAGATAACATTTATTAAACACTTACTATGGGTCAGGAACTGTACATACTATGTAAACTCATCTAAGAATATTATGCTACAGCTATTTTATACAGAAAATAATAGATCTGTTTGCTGTGACTATAATAATAAAGTCATAAACAAATCTTGGAAAGACATAAACATATTGTCAACTCAGAGAGCAAATATCAAAACATTAATTTCATGGGTTTTTTTGTAAAATACATGTTGACATCTAAATCTCTATTGAAATTTATTTTTATGTATTTTCCTTTCATTTTACTTATCCTTTTTTCTATATGTTTTATTAAATTAATTTGACAAATATTTTCTCTATGTGTTTTTATAAAACGTACTTTTGTTTCATACACATGTACTTTTTATTTATGTAAACTGTGTTGATTCCATTGTATTACTTATTTTTACCTTTTAGTATTATTTAAGAAATTATTTTTGTTTCTTCATGTTCAATAGCTCATAGTACTTAGCACCTGCATGATTCTCTGAACTATTCATTTGACATAGATTATGTACCTGTTTTCCCCAGAAGAAGCTCCAGATTGTCTCCAACTACTTAACGTTATGAACAACATCTTCATGTATGTCAACTTATAAACATGTAAAAATGTCTTAGAGAAATATTCCTAGGAGCAGGATTACTAAAACAGAAGATAGGCTTGAACTTCATTTCTACCAGATTTTTCTCCAAATTGGCTACACCAGTTTACTTTCTTATCAGCTGTGCGTGTATTTCTTTGTCTCTTCATCTGCTCTAACACTTGGCCTTAATAAAGATTTTGAAGCATCTCTTCATGTAATTACTAGACTTTAGAGTTTCTCCTCCTTTAAATTGTTTGTCTATATCGTTTGCCAATTTTCTTCTAAGTTTTCTCTGTTTGCTCACTTCTTTAAAGAGGTCATATTTTTTTCATGAGAGGACGATACATTTTCCACCCAAAACAAACTAAATAAATGTGCACTAAGAAGTGGTATTATGATTTCAGACAAAGATACACGGACCAACTTACCTAACGCAGCCGTGTCTAGTTATAGAATATAAAATGTTCTGTAATTCTATCTGTTGTACATATTTCTTATTTCTGCATGATACAAAGAGCTTTTGGATTTAATTTTTATTTTATTTTAAAAGACTTTTTAAATGCCATAACTTTATTTTCAAGCACAGATCAAGTGACGATGGCTATGGGAACTTAAACTAGAACTTTTGAAGTTAGGCTAGCCCTGCTTTATACAGCATGTGATCCACCAGGTGAAGACTAGAGAACAAATACTTAGGTGAGCAACTTTCTCACCTAATGTGCTAGAAATATGCCAGATATTCATAAATTTCAACCTCCCCATCTCTAGTTGTTCTCAGTATGGAATTTCCAACACTTACTGAAAAGATTACTTCAAATCGTCTTCTAAATAGGCCCTTCCTTTGCCTCTATTGAATTTTTTGAATTTTTTTTCTTTCTGCACTATGTCTTCAGGAAACCATTTAGATTTTGTCTGTTGAAGTCACTCTTCTCTGTTTGTCAAGATTTATATTGGTATTTAGGGTTTTCTTAGTGGAAGCAATGTGATATATTTTGGAAAGGGTTGTTTTATGTTTTGTGTGTTTGCGTTCACATGTTGACATGACCACTGCTGGACCACTCAATAAGAAACGAGAATCATTATTAATATTTCTAGGCTTAAAGGCTTTAAGAAGTTAATATGATCCAGGCTTTGGTCATTTTATTGAACTTGTTAAAGAAGAAAATTTAAATGTGAGATACAATCACTATATTCATTTCAAAATTGTACTTGTATGTATTAAAGACAATTACAATAATTGTGCATAAATAATTATAGAAAATTAAATTAAGGCAACGTTAGACGATATGGAAGGAAGGGGAAACTTTTTAAAGTTATTAGTCAAAAAGTTAAATGAATCATATGCGTTTTTGAAAGTACCATTCAATGAGTGCACCAGAGATTGTTTTTACTGTAAACAAAGAAAGTGAAGATGCTTCACCCTGGAAAGGGCAAACAGTAACTAAAATCGATATTTGTGGATATCAAAGCATATTGCTGTATGTAGTATCCTATATTGTAGTTTTCTTTTAAACATGTGTGGCAGTACGAATAATCTAATCTTGCTAAACATGTATGCTTATTATTCTAATGAATAGGTAACCACATAACTAAAAATAAAGATATAACTTAATTAAATATTGCTTTGGCTTTTTCTTAGATCTCTACTTTTGGAAATACCCAATCAGGTAATCCATGATTCATAATTAACCCCAAAAAAATCTTTTCTAAGATCTGTTACCTAAATAAAGACATAATAACTCAGAGTACATTGTCAGCTTCTGAAGCGCAAACTTTATAATTCTAACCTCTAAAGTGGCAAACAAATTTTCTTTAATCACAACACTTCAGAAGAAAGAGACTACAGTTATTAAGCCACATAATGAGGTTCCTCATGATATGCACAGCAAGTTTTTATAACGGAGAGTATAAATATGTTTTCTAGGTATAGGGAAAATAATGAGGATGACAGTGTGACAAAGCACTGGGTATAGAGTAATCTCATGTTCTAATCTGTTAGACAAACATTAATGCCATGGAAAGAGCTGGGTGCAGTGGCTCACACCTGTAATCCCAACACTCTGGGAGGCCGAGGTGGGCAGATCACCTACGATCAGGAATTCAAGACCAACCTGACCAACATGGTGAAACTCCATCTCTACTAATAATACAAAAATTAGCTGGGGGTGGTGGTGCATGCCTCCCAACTACTAGGGAGGCTGAGGCAGGAGAATTGTTGGAATCCAGGAGATGGAGGGGTTGCGGTGAGCCAAAATCATGAGCCAAGATTGTGCCACTGTACTCTAGCCTGGTCAATAACAGTGAAACTCCATCTCAAAAAAAAAAAAAAAGAAAAAAAAAACAATGGAAGGGAACCTGTAGCTCTGAATTAACCTCCAGACTTGCCAGACTTGGCCAACACTTTTTGAAGACAGAGCAGTTTTTTAATTGCATTCTTCATGTCCTTGTTTCTCAGGCTATAAATGATGGGATTGAAGAATGGAGCAAGTACAGTAAACATCAGTGCAATGGCTGTGTCCAACACTGGTGGATAAGTGTCACTGAAACGCAAGTACATGAGTGATACACTGCCAAAGAATATCAGGAAGACCATGAGGTGGCCTGCACAGGTAGAAAAAGCCTTTTGCCTCCCTTCAGCAGAGGGAATCCTCAGTATCACAGTGACAATTCTTACGTAGGACAGGGCAATGATTAGACCGGTAATGATGATGGTCACAGCATGGATCACATCCTCAATCAGAATCATGGATGTGTCTGTACAGGCCAGGCTCAGCACAGGGACCAAGTCACAGAAGATCTGATGGATTTGGTTGGGCCCACAGAAAGGCAGTGTGGAAATTATCACAATCTCCGGAAGCAGGATAAGGAAACCAAAGATACAGGAACCTGCAGAGAGCTGAGCACAGAGCCGGGGGGTCATGATCATATGATAGCGAAGAGGGCTGCAGATGGCAACATATCTGTCAATGGCCATGGTGGTCAGCAAGATCCCCTCTGAATTTCCAAGTGAGTGGAAGAAATACATCTGCAAGAGGCAGCCAGTCATGGAGATGGCCTTCTTTTCACTGATGAGGTTGGAGAGCATCTTGGGAATGGTGGCTGTGGTGTACCAGATCTCCAGAAAGGAAAATATACTAATAAAATTATACATGGGGTTGTGGAGATGGGTGTTCAGCCTTACAGCAGAAAAAATTAATAAGTTACCAATGATAATAAAAGTATAGATTAAAAGTAAAGGAAAGAAGTACAGGAGACTACCATCCTGAAGCTGAGGGAACCCAGTGAAGATAAATTCAGTCACTGTTGATTGGTTTCTGCTCTCCATATTTCTAGTAAAGGTGAATGAAGGAGAGGGCATAGTCCAGCTCATGAGGAGGTGGAGAAAAAGATAAATAAGATATACAGGCAAACAACTTTGAGGAATAAAAAGAACTACTTGGAGTTTCCATTTTTTTTTTCTGACTTTAAACTACTGTACATATTGTGCAATATTTGATTTTTTTCATACCAGAGGCACAACTGCAGAAATAGGCATCTCCAAATGTTTTAATAGTAAAAAAACAACTAGCTAAAATTATTTTTAGTTTAATCTCTAATATAAGTATCTGCATTTATAAGTTATACACATTTACTATATTATGGCATAATAATACAAAATATATATATATCTTTTTTTTTTTTTTTTTTTTTTTGAGACAGAGTTTCGCTCTTGTTACCCAGGCTGGAGTGCAATGGCATGATCTCGGCTCACCGCAACCTCCGCCTCCTGGGTTCAGGCAATTCTCCTGCCTCAGCCTCCTGAGTAGCTGGGATTACAGGCATGCACCACCACGCCCAGCTAATTTTTTGTATTTTTAGTAGAGACGGGGTTTCACCATGTTGACCAGGATGGTCTCGATCTCTTGACCTCGTGATCCACCCTCCTCGGCCTCCCAAAGTGCCGGGATTACAGGCATGAGCCACCGCACCCAGCCAAAAATATATATCTTATATAATAAATTGTAAAATTAAAAAGTGTGAATATAAATAAACATAATAGAAGTTATATTATGCCCTTTCCCAACCCAACTGGACTGTCGTGCACATGCTCTTCGAAAATCTCTTTTCTAGGGTGTTAGAATGTAAACCTGAAACTAACATTGAAATCCTAAGATTTGAACAGTGTTTGACAGGCAACTTCTGGAGTGATACAATTACCTCACTGCATTTCTCATTCTCCTTTGACACTGCTGTGAGCTTCCTCCCGAGCATTAAGCTGATACTATTCTGATCACGTTCAACAGTGCCCTGCTAATTGCTAATGGAAACTATCCAGTCGTCTCTGGCACTTGACATTACTCCTGTTTGAGACTTTGGTCCTCTGTTTCCACAACTCCATTTTTTTTATTGCATTTTAGGTTTTGGGGTACATGTGCAGAACATGCAAGATAGTTGCGTCGGTACACACATGGCAGTGTGTTTTGCTGCCTTCCTCCCCTTCACCCACATTTGGCATTTAAGGGACGTGACTCCCAGACAGCTTCAAAGGCAGTTCTAGCTTTGACGTTTGCTCCTATTTTATTTATTTGCATTTGTATTTTCTTTCTCATCCTGCCTCTTCTGTGTTATATTAATTTGTGTTATTTTTCTTAAACTCTCCCAAGAGTTTGTTCTCCCCAGATTCCTATCATCCACTCCAAACTTACGGTTCTATACGCTCACTTAGTGGTCTCAATCGCTTACAGGGTTTAAACTATTAATACTTCTAAATGTTTTTCTCCAACCAGTCTCTCTTTTATAAGCTTCACACCACCTGACTCAACTCTGTGTAGCTTCGCCTGCTGACATTCTCCCACTCCTCTCTCCCCTGCAATCCCATTGTTCACGTTGCTTTCTAAAATCACAGTTCCCTCCAGTTTGTGCTACTTCCTCTGACTTTAAAGTAACATACCTCTCCCTCCTCTGTCCCCTCTCCTCACACAAAAGCAATATATACTGCTGGTTAAAAGTCTAGATGCCAGAAAAAAATTGCTAGCGTTTAAATCCTCTTTATGGCTTGCTGGCTCTGTGACTTAATATGAAGTTTCTCAGCCTCTCTATGACTTTAACATCTCATTTTTAAAACTGAGAACATATTAATATTAGTTAATGAGGTCCTGAGAATGACTAAATATTTTATAATAACAATAGAATTGTATAGTATAGTATATGGTATCATTGCCTCACTAATGCTGGGATGATTCCAAGCACATTATATATATTTTTTCACCTCATGTTCTTAATGCTCTAATGAGGTGAAATTATTACCCCATTTTAGAGATGAGAAAACTTAGGCATAGACAGGTTAAGTTCTTTGTCTAGAAATTCTCAGCTAATGAAGGGTGAAGTCAGAATTTAAATTTATGTGCTGAATCTCTAGAGATACACTGTGACCTACCTCTAGATTGACTACCTCTAGCAATAGGTATAAATGTATTTTAAAACCTTCATGTCAGGAATATAGGGAACACTTGGAAGTGTTGAATGCCATTATGCTGTATTGAAGCATTCATCAGCCTCCATCATCAACTTACTTGTTTTACCTTCTCTAGACTGTGAGTTTCTCCTTCAGGGATGTGAATGTTTTTTTATCCCTCATAGTGACTACAATGGGGTTAGTAGGTAGAGAAGGTAGGGATTAAATAAATGAACTTGGAACTCAGCCATTTGGTACAATTATAATTAAATGCACAAGACGGCCGTGAGTATGTGAACTAAGAAAACTGAGGACTGTTTGAAAGTGAAGTACAACAATTCAGTTCTAACGAGAGCCAAAATCAAGTATTGACTAGATGATCTCTCAGAAAATGGCATCATAAATGTGGCATGCTGTCTCATATATACCCACGCCCAGGCCCACACTGAGTAGAACTTCCTCCTATAAATGCCTTTGCCTTCACCCTTATTCGATGTTCTAAATTCTTTAATAATGAAGTCTTCAGGTTATGAGATTATTATTATTATTATTATTATGCATAGCAAGTGAATTCATTCTCTTCATGACTTGGTCATCTACACTCACCTTTGCCAAAAATCACAGGGACTCCTCAGTCTGTCTGAGTCCCTGCATCCTTGATATTACTTCAGCCTCTTCAAAAAGGGATTTACAGTCTCTCCATAGAGCATCCTAGAGAATAACAGGATGGGGAATGGGGCTCTGTGGGGGATTCTTCCCCTGCACTGCACTGAAGTTGATCACCTTCTCTCATGGGGTTAATTAACAGAACATTTCCCCTCTTACTCGTGTGTTGTTAGATTTTCAGATCAACACTGTCAATCAATATACACTTTTCCTGATTGCATTCATCTTCCCAAATTTGTGAGCTTCTTTCTCCGGCATTGTCATGATGGGCTCAACTGTTCTTCAGCCCATCATGGAAGTGCCGGAGAAAGAAGCTCACACTACCAGTGTACTCAACACTACCAGTGCACTATGCAAAGGGCAGTTTTGACATGGTCCTGCCCTTCTTACATGAACACAAAGATTTGTAAAGCCTTGAAGAGAATATACTGACATCAGAAAATCATCTTAAAAAGCTATTTTACAGAAAATAAGGCCATTTCAAATAAACATGTCACTGGGGATTTAGTGCCAATACTGAAGAAAGTGAGGAAACCACGTCTTTTTGTCTGTGGTGTTTCATGCCATGAGTGTGTATGGGTCTTTCCCACCTTGAACAACTCCCACTGGTTCTGTTGACTTCTCTATTGATGATCAGTATCTCATCTTCTTCCACAAGAGCATTATTTATGTCATGTGCTTCACCCACTGATCTGTCGATAACTCAAAGTTCTCTCTTTTTTTTTTTCAAAGTTAATTGATTTTATCATGTCATCTTCTTCTGGAAATGTGTATTAAGTTCTCAAATAGGAAGACATACTTTCTGAGTTTTGTCTAACTTTTCTTCTTATGATTTGGGAACCTATTTCGGTTATCTAACTTGTAGTTTTTTTTTTTTTTAATTCAAAAATGTCAACAGGCCAGATTCTATTTCCAGTGATTTTGCATAATATAAAACAATCTGTTTTGATCCCATGACTCAAGTATTCTCAAGTTCAGAAATAGTTTTCTTTAATTTTATCTGTAATTTTCCTCTGTTTATCACTTTAGAATGTGCTGGGGACTACTTTTAACCAAATAATTTTATTCAACCAAATTGGATGAATTCAACCAAAGTGGTCAAAGTAAATGAAGGTTGAATTCAACTTGGCTCCAGAGAAATAATAACAACAAATATACTATAAATAATAATCACAGCTAAGTATTCCTGAGTATGAGTTTTTGTTTTTAATATATTACTCTTTACTAAAGCATTCTTTAAAACATCAATAACAAATGATAGTAATTAGTTGCAAAGGACATCAACAGAGAACACTTATTTTGCACATGCTCAGTGTTATGCATATTCTAAGCACTTGCATAGAGTAACTCATTTATTATTCATATTAGCATTTGAAGTCCTACTTTTAAAATATTACTTTTATACTAATAGATGATAAATCTAAGGGGCAGACAACTTACTTATCAACTTGTTCAAGGTCACAAAGCTAGTATGTGGCATCACTGAAATTGTATGTGACGGAGCTGATTCTTTTAACTATCAAGGTTTATAATTCATAGTTGTTATTAATGCTTATGCACTACAATAAGCATTTACATTAAAAGTTTATATACAAGTAGTAAATTAATGTTCATAAAATACAATAATTATGTTTAATGGCTTAAACATCATATTTTCTTTATATAGTTTATCCATCTGTATAAATCTAGACAGGTCCCTGCTATCTTAATTTAGCATGCATAAGCAGGATATACATGTACATGGGAAGAATGAGGATAAGGAGATACAAAATATCAGTGTGACAATGAATGGATTATATATTAATTATATGGTTTATTGTGTTAGAGTAACATCCACAGTGAAAGATGCCTATGATGTAGCATTAATCTGCAGATAAATTAAACATCTTCTGAGGGCAGAAAAGCTTCTTAATTGCAATCTTCATGTCTTTATTTCTAAAGCTATAGATGATAGGGTTGAAAAAGGGAGCAAGAACTGCAAACATCACTGCAATAGCTGTGTCCAAAATCGGTGGGAAAGCGGCAGAGAAACGCAGGTACATGAGGGATACACTGCCATAGAACATCAGAAAGACACCAAGATGGGCTGCACAGGTAGAAAAGGCCTTCTGGCGGCCTTCAACAGAGGAAATTCTCAGGATCACAGTGATGATTCTGATATAAGAGAAGGCAATAATCAGGACAGAGAATACGATGGCCACAGCATGAATCACATCCTCAATTAGAATCATGGACGTGTCTGTACAGGCCAAGCGCAGCACAGGTTCAAAATCACAGAAGATCTGGTGGATTTGGTTGGGCCCACAGAAGGGCAGTGTGGAAATCCATACAGTTTCTGGGAGCAACACAAGAAAGCCAAAGATGCAGGACCCTGCAGAGAGCTGAGCACAGAGCCTGGGGGTCATGATGGTTGGGTAGCGGAGAGGATTACAGATAGCAACGTACCTGTCAATGGCCATAGTGGTCAACAAAATCCCCTCTGAATTTCCCAGTGAATGGAAGAAGTACATTTGCAAGAGGCAGCCAATCATGGAGATGGTCCTCTGTCTACTGATAAGGTTGGAGAGCATCTTGGGAATTGTGGCAGTTGTATACCAGATCTCCAAAAATGAGAAAATGCCGATAAAATTATACATGGGGTTGTGGAGACGGGTATCAATCCTGATTGCAAAAAACACAACAAGATTTCCAATGACAATAAATACATAGATAACAAACAAGAGACTAAAGAGGAAGAGGCTACCATCTTCAAACTGTGGGAATCCAGAGAAGAGAAACTCTGTTACTGTAGTAGTTTGGTTACTTCTCACCATGGTCTCAGCAACCTTAACTGTTACTGTTACAGACAGAAAGACACAGTTCACTTCCTAGAAGAAATTGACAAAGTCAGAAGTGTTAGCTCATATAAAAGTCACATAAAAATATGCTTTAGGTGAATCATGTATTTCTCTTTATTTATGAATTAAACAGACATTTATTTAGTGCCTACTATGTACCAAATGCAGCTGTGGGTTTGTTGAGTTCAGCAGTAAGGAAAACAGTCTCTACATTCATGAAGCCTACATTCGAAAGAAGGATACAAATAATAAGAAAATCAGATATTAAGAATGTCATATTTATGAACTATATAAACTAAAATAAATATGTAGGGGTATTAGTAATCTGTTATAATAATTCCCCAAATTGTTTTGAGCCATACACTGCATAAATTTTCTAATGGTTCTTAGATACAGATTAGATAAAACTTTTAGTTATCTTTCTCTATATATAATTAATGTAAAGTTGTATTCTCCATTTTCCTGAATATTTTTAGTTTTTAGTGTTCTGCTCCTTTATCATATCACAGAGTGACACTGAGTGTGCCTAGAAAGAAAGGTAAAGTTTTCAGGCACAAATATCAAGGTGAAGCCTTAGAAGGAAACTCTTTTCTCAGCAGCAGAAAAGAATTAAGCTACCAGAAATTGGCCAGAATGGAAAGAAGCCATTAGTGAGAAACGCAGCAGTAGAAGATTTGGTATTTTGTCAGGCAGGTTAAACGTCAGTCTCTGACAAATACTGAAAAGAAGCAGAGATTTTTGATAAATATCGAAGTCTCAGCATTCAGATTGTTTATATCCTGACAAAGACCATCACCATAAGAAGGCAAGAGCCAAAGTGAGGGATTCTAGCACCATTTCTGTCTCTTAATACCACGTCCTTCACAAGTGGCATAAACTAAAATGATGCTACCTCTAAAAGTAGTGCAAAGAAACTCATCAGCTGCACTCAGGGCTTATTCTCCAGGAAATTCAGAAGTTAGCCTAATAGACAGATTGAAAATTAGTTAAGGAGAAAGATTTAGAGCACAAAGGAGGTTTGAAAAATAGTATCTCCTTCGGGGTAATGTGGAACCTCTTAAAAATGAACTCCTTAGACAAGAACATTGCTTATGCTGTATACCAGCACTTCTCCATGAAGACAGCAAATATCTTTCCTCAGCTAATACTATTTTAAAAATTATTTATACAACATGAATTTAAAACCACATAATTTTACTGAGAAACAATATTTGAAGTTTCAAATTAAAACAAGGGATTTGAAACATAGATTGAGGGAATAAAAATATTTGCTACAGTCTGATATTTTCCAGACACCTCATTACAGAACAATATATACATCATGAACACATTCCATCAATAACTAGTTCATATTAACAAAGTCTGACAAATACTACTTTAGCAGCTTCTGAAAAATCAAGTGCCTACAGAGAATTAGGACATTTTGATTGTTTTTATATATGCTCATCCTTCAGATTTGTATAAAGATTGTTGCAAACAAAAATATTACTGCTCTACAGATATTAATCATTTATTTATTTGTTGTTTATGGAACATCTGGCACGTGGATAGCTATCATCGTTCTATCTATTATCTCTATTTATATCTATCATCTATCTATCTCTTCCTGCTTCTCTTAACTATTTCACTTTGGTAAATAATCTTTCAGAGCGAGCTTCAACTTTTCTCTTGTAGTGCCAGACTACCAAAACACCCATATTTACTAGCTCTTTGATATTATGCAGAATATAAAACATGTTGCTAAAAAAGTATATGAGAAAGTTGATCAACAGTCAAATCACATGTTTTTAAATATCCTATTATTTTCAAGATACAATTCTGAATTCATGAAGCTGGATGCTGGATGCTAGAAAATTAGCAGGTTCCTCTTAATCCAAACTGGTTCTCATTGATGAATTGACTGAGATAAAAAGAAATTAATCTGAGGACCAAATAGAAACAGGCTTTGGCTACGTTATAAGGTAGCTTGTCAAGAAATAATAATTTGAGTATTGACAGTCACAGAGCTAGACCTTAAGTCTGTTGATGCAGAATGGATACTGACCAGAAAAATTCTTTTGGCTTTTCTTGAGGCAAGTACTAGCTAGAGAAGAGAGATTAAACATAAAGCAGAAAAATGAAGCAAAATAAGACAAAACAAAAATGTAAACAAATCTTGATATCATTTGGAGCCAGTTTAATTTATACATTGATTAGGGAGAAAAGAATTTACTTTCATTACTCCATGAGCAGAGAAAATCCATGGCAATATAAAAAAAATCTCAAATCTAAAGAGCAACTTTTGAAATAGAGTATATTCAAAGGCATAGCAGAGTGAATTTTTATATATTCTTTTTGTATGTAATTATCTTATATTTATCTTAGTTTATTTTAAATTGATAGATACAATTATATGTTTTTATTATATGTAAGATGTTTTGACATATATATATTCATCTTAATTATCTTATATACTGGATTATATTATAGAAAAAAGGAATGTTAATATATACACCTGATCTGATTTTAGTTTTAAGTTTAAAGATGCTTCTAAGAATAAACTATGGCTTTTCCTATTGAAAATGAGAGGCTTATAGATTACAGATAATGGCCTAAATGCTAAAACACTGTATAGGCAACTGAGTGGTCTAATTATAGAAACCAATTTTTCCATTTTATTAGTTTATTTATTTACATTTTTATTGATTTCCTATTGTGTGTCAGTTTATAGTTTACTGGGCTTTGAGAATATATAACCAAATAAAACATTAAAAATAAAGAAATGTTCTTGCCACAATGAATTTGGTGAATTTTGGAGGAGGAGTAGATTTGGAGTAAAGTGAAGAGATAGGCTTAGAGTGGGTGACTTTGGAGTACCAATGGGATCTGAAAAGGTATCCAGGGAAAGTATGTAACAAAGTGAAAAGTAAAGTGACAGAAAATTGCAGCCCAGGAAAACACCAGTATACAAGAATAAATGGGGAAGAGGATCATGAAAAGCTAACTGGCAAAGGTGCATCAGAAAGGTAGAAAATTTAAGGAGGAAAGTGGTACATGACAGTTTCAAATCTTGAAGATTATTCAAGTAATACAGAGGTAGAAATATAAGAATATTTTAGATGGAGTGATGTGAAAATCATTGCTAACTATATCCAAATAATTTTCAGTGGAATATGGTGGAGGAAGGCACATGGGAGTGGGTTACTTCATTTAAATGTGAACAATTTACTGAGCACATAATTTAGAGAAAGTCCATAGTAGAAACTGGACTAAAATAAGTTAGTATTTAAGAACATGGAATTTAGTTATAGATTGCGTGGGTCTGAACCATGTCTCTAACGCTTCATAAATCTGTGATTTTTAGGCAATTGTATAAACTATATATATTCTCGGTTTCCTCATCTGTAAAATGGAGGTAATAAAAACACTAAATTTGCATAGTGGCTGTAGAATTACATCAGTTTATACAAATAGAATGCTTAGAACAGGGACTGGCACATTCAAATATCATTATGGAGAACAAAATCTCTTTGCTACTCCTATATATGCAATAGTGTCTCTGGAAAAACAGGCAATTAGAATACAGTGTATACATGCAATGAGAGTTAAGTACAGAGTACACTAGTTCTAAGCTTGGGAAAGACTGAGATAAACAATTTGTTTCTGAAAATCTGAAGTATATATAGAAGGGAGACAGACATAAAGCTATAAAGAGGTGTTTCAGAAAGAAAGAATACCAAGTATAAATATATATTTTTTTAAATCCACAAGCTACCATTGACTTTCTTCACAGAACTGGAAAAAACCACCTTGAACTTCATATGGAAACAAAAGAGAGCCCGCATAGCCAAGTCAATCCTAAGCAAAAAGAACACAGCGGGAGGCATCACACTACTGGACTTCAAACTATACTACAAGGCTACAGTAATCAAAACAGCATGGTACTGGTACCAAAACAGAGATATAGACCAATGGAACAGAACAGAGGCATTGGAGGCAACACAACATATCTACAACCATACAATCTTTGATAAATCTGACAAAAAACAAGCAATGGGGAAAGGACTCCCTGTTTAATAAATGGTGTTGGGAAAACTGGCTGGCCATGTGCAGAAAGCAGAAACTGGACCCCTTCCTGACACCTTACCCTAAAATTAACCCCAGATGGATTAAAGACTTAAACATAAGACCTGGCACCATAAAAACCCTAGAAGAAAATCTAGGCAAAACCATTCAGGACATAGGAGTAGGCAAGGACTTCATGACCAAAACACCAAAAGCATTGGCAACAAAAGCCAAAATAGACAAATGGGACCTAATCAAACTCCACAGCTTCTGCACAGCAAAAGAAACAGTCACTAGAATGAATCAACAACCAAAAGAATGGGAAAAAATTTTTGCAGTTTACCCATCTGACAAAGGGCTGATATCCAGAATTTACAAAGAACTCAAACAGATTTACAAAAAAAAAAAAAAAAAAAAAAAGCCCATCCAAAAATAGGAAAATGATATGAACAGACACTTTACAAAAGAAGACATACATGAGGCCAACAAACACGAAAAAATGCTCATCATCACTGGTCATTAGAAAGATGCAAATCAAAACCACATTGAGATACCATCTCACGCCAGTTAGAATGGCGATCATTAAAAAATCTGGAGACAGCAGATGCTGGAGAGGATGTGGAGAAATAGGAACACTTTTACACTGCTGGTGGGAGTGTAAATTAGTTCAACCATTTTGGAAGATAATGTGGTGATTCCTCAAGGCCTTAGAAATAGAAATTCCATTTGACCCAGCAATCCCATTACTGGGTATATATCCAAAGGACTATAAATCGTTCTACTATAAGGACACATGCACACGAATGTTCATTGCAGCACTGTTTACAATAGCAAAGACCTGGAACCAACCCAAATGCCCATCGATGATAGACTGGTCTGGGAAAATGTGGCACATATACACCATGGAATATTATGCAGCAATCAAAAATGATGAGTTCATGTCCTTTGTAGGGACATGGATGAATCTGGAGAACATCATTCTCAGCAAACTGACACAAGAACAGAAAATGAAACACCGCATATTCTCACTCATAGGTGGGTGATGAACAATGAGAACACATGGACACAGGGAAGGGAGTACTACACACTGGGGTCTATTGGGGGGAATAGGGGAGGGACAGCAGAGGGGGAGCTGGGGAGGGATAGCATGGGGAGAAATGCCAAATGTGGGTGAAGGAGCGGAAGGCAGCAAAACACACTGCCATGTGTGTACCTATGCAACTATCTTGCATGTTCTGCACATGTACCCCAAAACCTAAAATGCAATTAAAATAAATAAATAAATAAATAAATAAAACCACAAAAGTAGACTGATGCATTCCAGAAATTAAACTCATTGTCTCTGGGTAGAACAGAGAGAAGAGAGAGAGAGAGAGAGAGAGAGAGAGAGAGAGAGAGAGAGAGAGAGAGACTATGATGATGATGCTATAAATAAATCTGAAGAAATCAGCAAAAAGCTTATCTTGAAAAAAGTAGTAAGTTTTGTCTTGAAGGAATGAGACTTTACCCTGCCAGAAATAAGGAAACTACTGAAGAATTTTAAAGAGAGGTAAATTTATCTGACAAAGCTTTAGATTTTGAAAAGTGAGTCTGGTTGCATTATGTAGAATGGATCAAAGCAGAGATGAGTTGAGGTAGAAAAACTAGGTTAGTGGATAAAAGGCCAATATATAAAAAACCAATTACTATACATATTATATATACTAAGAATGAACAACTGGAAGATAAAATTTAAATATTATTATTCACAATAACAAAAATATAAAAAGTTATAAATCTGTCAAAATATATTTCAGAATCAATATGCTGTACTCTATAAAACACTAATGAAAAAAATCAAAGAAGACTTAAATAAGTGGAAAGATATTGTGTTTATGGATAGGAAGACTTTATATTGTGAAGATACCAATTCCCCAAAACTGGTCATTCAATGCAACTTAAAATCTCAGTAGTTTACTTTTGTTTTTGTTTGTGTTTTTATTTTGAGTTACTGACAGGAGAATTATGAAAACTATGTGAAAAACCAAAGGACATTCTTCACAGAATTAAAATAAAAACTATTTAAAAATTCACATATAACCAAAAAAAGAGCCCAAATAGCCAAGGCAATCTTCAGCTAAAAGATCAAAGCTGGAGGTATCACATTACCTGACTTCAAACTATACTATAAAGCCACAGTAACCAAAACAGCATGGTACTGACACAAAAACAGACATATAGATCAGTGGAAGAGAACAGAGAAGCCAAAAATAATTGCACATCTCCATAATGTGCACATCTACAGCCATCTGATTTTCAAGAAAGCTGACAAATTAATCAATGAGGAAAGGATTCTATTTAATAAATGATGCTGCAATAACTGGCTAGCCATATGCAGATTAAAACTAGACCCCTTTCTTATACCATATGCAAAAACAAACTCAAGATGAATTAAAGACTTTAATGTAAAACCTAAAACCATAAAAACTTAGAAAGATAACCTGGGAAATACCATTTTGGACACAGGACCTGGCAAATATTTCATAATGAAGACACTAAAAGCAATTACAAAAACAAACAAACCCACAAAAATTGACAAATGGGACCTAATTAAGCTAAAGAATTTCTGCACAGTAAAAGAAACCCCATAAATAAGTGTGAAAATGATATGAACAGATATTTTTCAAAAAAGACATATACATGGCAACGAGCACATGAAAAAGTGGTCAACATATCATTAGAGAAATGCAAATCAAACCCACAATGAGATACCATCTCACACCAGTCAGAATAGCTAAACTAGTTCAACCACTGTGGAAGACAGTGTGGCAATTCCTCAAGGACTTAGAAATAGAAATTCCATTTGACCCAGCAATCCCATTACTAGGTATATACCCAAAGGATTATAAATCGTTCTACTATAAAGATACATGCACATGTATGTTCATACCGGCACTGTTTACAATAGCAAAGAACTAGAACCAATTCAAATGCCCATCAACGATAGACTGGACAAGGAAAATGTGGCACATATACACCATGGAATACTATGCAGCCATAAAAAATGATGAGTTTGTATCCTTTGTGGGGACATGGATGAATCTGGAAACCATTCTCAGCAAACTGATATAAGAACAGAAAATCAAGCACCACATGTTTGCATTCACAGGTGGGTGTTGGACAATGAGAACACAGGGACACAGGGAAGGGAGCATCACAACCTGGGGTCTGTTGGGGGGGGCAAAGGAGGGACAGCAAGGGGGTGGGAGGTTGGGGAGGGATAATATGGGAGAAATGCCAGATGTAGGTGACGGGGAATGGAGGCAGCAAACCACATTGCCATGTGTGTACCTATGCAACAATCCTGCATAATCTGCACATGTACCCCAGAACCTAAAGTACAATTTTAAAAAAAGTCAAAAAATAACACATACTGGCAAGGTTGTGGAGTAAAGGCAATGCTTATACACTGCTAAAAGGAGTGTAAATTAGCTCAGCTATTGTGGAAAGCAGTGTGATGATTTCTCAAAGAACTTAAAACAGAATTACCGTTTTACCCCGCAATCCCATATTGAGAATATACCCAAAGGAATATAAATCAATCTACCACAAAGACACATGCATCCATATTTTCATCATAGAATTATGCATAATAGCAAAACATGGATTCAACCTAAATATCCATCAATGGTAGATAGGATTTTTTTAAATGTTACATATACACAATGAAATACTATGAAACCACAAAAGAGAATGAGATTGTGTCCTTTGCCATAACATGGATGGAGCTGGTGGTCATTATCCTAAGCAAACTAACACAGGAACAGACAACCAAATATCACATGTTCTAACTTATAAGTGGGAGTTAAATTTTGAGTTCATACGGACACAAAGAAAGGAACAACAGACACTATAAAAATAACTACTGTAAGTTTTTTAAAGAGGAAAAAAATACCTGACAATACTAAGTCCTGGGCAGAATGTGGAGCAACTAGATCTTCCACAGACTGTGGGAATGCAAAATGTTACAATCACTGTGGAAAAGAGTTTAGCAGTTTCTTATAAACATACACTGACTATTAATGTAGCAATAACATCCCTGGGTATTTACCCAAGAAGCATAAAAGCTTATGTTCACTCCAAAACCTGTAATGAAACACTTATAGTGGCTTTATGTGTAAAATTGGAAACAACCTGAATGGTGGTAAATGGATAAAAAAGGATAAATACATTTAATAAATAGAATACTACTCAGCAATAAATATTAATGACTGCTGGTACACACAGAGACATGGATGAATCTTAACTATGTAAGTGCAAGAAGTCAACGTCAAAGTCTACACACTATATGACTCTAACAGTCTATAAAAGGCAAAAGCATAGGAACAGAAACAGATAATGATTGCTATGCCAGAAGGTCTGGTCAAAGGAAACGTCAATTTTGAATGGCGCAATTAAGAAATTTGGAGGGGAGGCTGCAAGGACTGGACTTTTTTCTTGTCATGATTCTGGTGATTGTTACATGATTATGTGCAGTGTATTTACTGTCTCTATAGAGTAAGATGATCCCCAGATCTTCACTGATCCACCAGACCCTCAACCTTCATTTCATGGGATAAAAGAAACAGGAGAATCAGCATTTTTTGGAGGGGGTTTAGTGTTTTGCTCATACTATCAAAATAAATGATTAGAGGATTCCCTGTTACTTTCATTTTGGCTCCTTGTTCTTTTACTCAGCTACTCCTGGCAGTTCAACTCTGTCTCTCCCTCTGTCTCTTCCTTTCTCTCAGCTCAGTTGAGGTCCTGACAAATTGGGGCAGTAAGCAAGGTACCTAATTAATAACAATTCCATTCTGCAAAAGCAAAAAACATGAAGATTCTTTGGGGTACTGTAGGGAGGTGCTAGAGGAATCTGCAGGACATTGTAGAGAGATGCTACCAGATCGTTTGCAAAAGTTTGAAGGTCCTGCAGGGCACTTTGCAATTGATTCTTGGGAAGTGCCAACGAATCCCAAGGAAAACTTCTCTAAACATACCAATGAAACTGGCGAAGTGTTAGTAGAGAAGGAATGGGGCATTCTTGAAGGATGCTAGCATACTGTTTATATAAACTATTTGTTCTGAGAGAGAACTTTAGTTCTTTTCTTTAGCTCCTGTTTGTTAAAGACCAGAGGGGCCAGGAGAAAGCTAAGAAAACTTGGGTAAAACTAGGCTGCCTTGTACAGCCCCTAGAAGTCCTGGCTAAAAAGAGTAACTGTCTGCCTCAGCCTGCGGCTCCTCCTGGTTCTCTAACTCCTGCTCCTGCCCCAGAAAATTCATCACCAAATCCTGATGGACCAGTCTCTATAAGTGATAAGGGTTCTCTCTGCCCCTCCCTGTGGGTCTAGGGGTGGATTAGAGGTCTTCATTGACTTTTGCCCAGACCTATCAGTTTTCAAAAATAAGCAAAACTAGGGGTTTTGACAATGCCCTTTTGTACATAGGAGACTAGAGACTCTAAACCAAGGTTAACACTCAAAAGAGAAACAAAAGAAAATTGTACATCTTAAACTTTTTAGCTACCCATTCACAGGCGACTGAGTCTCACTGGCAACAAAATGAGGATAAAATATATAATACTTCTGTTTTGAGGTCACCATAACTGGTATTCTTGCCCAAGCCCAATTATGAGTGGGTTCCATCAGACCCCCATAAACCTTCACTGTTATAATCCCTGATATTAAATGTATTAACAGCACTAATGTGCAGTCTATGTATACCTCTGCAAGCCTTTGCCCCCATGCTGTGAAATTGTTGCAGTTTAGGTTATTTTAGCAAGGCATATGGAAAACTAAACCTACCTGATACACGGACATTAGCTATTAGTCTGGCCATTTGTTGGAGCCACTGGGAAGCCTAGTATTGACATGTAGAGGCTCCACTATCAGGACAAGACATTTAGATAGAAACCAGTTTTGTTCCTAAGCTTTTTGTTACCCATGTAGATGCTTATCAGAGAGGTAAGCATAGGGATGCCAACAAGGCGAGCATAACCAATAAGCAGACTGCCCTTGTCGACTAAACACAGAGCCCCAGAGCAAGCTGATGCGTGGCTGATCACCTTCTTGATCCACACGAGGATGGCCATAAAAATCCAGACCCCATCGTAGACTGGGCCTACACACATGGACTGCCACTGTCATCAGAAGTCTCAAAAACAGAATGTTTGAGAATGTTGAAACAGAAGTCTCAAAAACAGGTCTGCTTGTCAAAACAGACTGGGCTAACCACACTGTGCCCATGGACACAGTTCAAAGCCAATGGGCCAGGATGTTCTTGGCTTGTAAATCACGTTGTCCCATTCAGAGGGTTCCTCTAGATCCTGACTACTCTGACACTTTCTCTGGGTTTGACCTAGTCATTCCTGTCCATTTCACTCACCCAGACCTCACTATCCAGGTCCTAGAAAAACACATTTGCTTTCTGTTCATTTTTCCTGAAAACATCACATCTGATAATGCCCCCGATTTTCCACCCAAGCTGCACATCAAGGAGCCCAATCATGGGCCATAGGATGGATTCTCCATGCTTCATAACATATACAAAATAAACAACAATTATTCTTAAAATACAGTATTTTGATGACTACAGGAGACATACTGGTAAGAGTAAACTAAAACCCGGCAGCTGGGGGACCTGGGGAAAGGAAAGCGTACTAATAATCTTTTTTCCAGGCTTGCTCTTAGAAGTTTTCCCCTTCCTCCAAAAAAGAAAGAAACAAAGAAAGAAAGAAAAACAAACCAGAAATATTTCCTTGTGCTGCCTTTGCAAGCTGCTGTGAATTGATAACACTGACTATGAGATAAGAGAGGATGGTGTCAGCTTCTACACATTCCACAAAAAACGCCTGCAGATGTCATCCACACTTATAAGACCCATAGACAAATGCCACAGACAAATAAAACTTTAAAACTGACTGCCTCAGGCAGTCACTCTAAAACCAAAGATTAAAGTAAATTATTCGAACTGAGCTGGAAACCCAAGGGCAGGAGGTCCCATGATGGGGGGCTATATTGGGGCCCCTGCTAACCTGACTACCTCCCTAATGTATTCCTGGCTTGGCATGCCTTAACATTGTTTAATCCTTTGTTTACAGGGGACCATATGAGTCCTCTGAAAAACTGCTTCTTGCGTGTGTGCCCCGACTGTCATGACAATGCTAGAATCCTGGGAGGCCTTTAAGTCCGCTTATTGGCAGGGTTGCTTTGCTTCCGAATTGATGCTCCAGGCAGGTAAAAAAAGATTCATATAGAAATAGGAGAAAGCCTTCTGGCTCTTTAAAGTAGATCCTAGTGGGCTTGGTAACATCTTTCCCTTGCTTGGTAACAGTTGGGACTCAAGTTCCATTCAATCCTCCAGACAAGCCTGATCGTCTTACTTGGAATGATCTTGATTATAATCGAGGTCTACTATTGTGTCAGACTAATCACCTGTGCTGTTGCTGTCACAGCACCTCGGCATTTGATCCAACTCAGGTCCATGTTAAAGTTGCCTATGTTTCTCACTCATGTCCTAAAATATCAAGTTGAAGAATTCCAGCTCCTGGTTAAAACCTATGCAGGAATTTTCAGGCTTGAAAATAGCAAGAAAATTCTATTGGCAAAGGCTTCACCTGGCTGGCTCATGGGAAAGCTTCTCTCCCCACACCAGACTTGGTGCAGGACCAAGACTGCATTGCAGTCTCTGCAGTTAGTCAAGGACTCAGGAACCCCTGGCTGGTCATGGCTTTTGCGTATTTATATTCCTAGCCCCCGAGCCTCCATCCTAAGTCTCTTTATCGGAAGACGCTGGCTGAGGTCCTTTTGAAGTGTCTCTGCTGAGACTTCTGGTGTGGCGGGGGATGCACGGGGTGAGGTGGTAAGAACAGGAAACTTTGAAGACATGTTGCCCTACTCTGACCTAGCCCAGTACTTTTCCACTTCTAGCTCCCTTTCTCCCCTTCCCACGGGATCCATAAAATTGCTGCAACCATTTTGGGGGGACTCCCTCAGCAGTGGAACAATCCCCAGGTCTGCACTGATCCACTCGACCTGCACACAAGTCCACAGGGGGAAATAGAACAGAGAGGAGTAGCACCTTCTCCAGTTTTAGCTTGTTGCTCACATTATCCCCCTAAGTGATTAAAGACTTCACTTTAACTTTCATCCTGACTCCTTATTGCTCTACTTGACTGCCCCTACACCTCTCAGCTCAATGCTGTCTCTCAGCTCTACTGAGCCCTGACCTACACGCTGAGGAGATTAAAGGAAGAGACTTACATACTATCTCAATTTTCAAATTAGTATAGAGATGACTGCTACTATTCCAGAAATTTGAGATCATTCGGCCCTCTAAAGCGGTCACAGCTTTAATGTGTTTCTGGCATTCCTATTTCTTCAAAGTGTTTGGTGCTAAATCTTTTAATAAAATCAGGTTACCTGTGTTTTGGCAAAATCAATGTTCTACTCTACAGAGATTAATACATCAATTAGAAGTTTATCTGTTGGAGACTCGGAAGGAAAGACATAAGCTCACCCAATCCCACTGAGAGAAAGGAAGGTAAGCATAAAAAATTGATCTGGGATAGAGACTGTGTTCTGTTTGAGTCAATACTTTGGCATAAGATTTTTAGTAATAGACAATTCTGATATACCTGACCTCTCTTATTAATGATATTGATAGTTTATATTTATTTGGCTCAAACCAGATACCAGTATGTGCAGTGGTGTCCTCTCCGATCATAATTACACAGAAAAATCTGAGGGTATGAAAACAGAGAAACAACTATGACCAGTGAAAAAGTCTCAATTATTCAATATGTCACGCTCCAGAAAAAATATAACCTTACCCTAATTTCTAATCCTGTTTATCTTCCCCTCCTCCACCAAGACTAGTTCTATTCAGCCATCCATGCAGCCTCAAATATGTCCCCAAATACTGTTATTTAAGTCAATAGAAAGAGCATGGGTTAAGTGTCCTTTACCTATTTGGCAATTTACTTTCTCCTTGACCCCTGACAAGCCTACATCTTGAACCCATGTGCATTCTCCTCTTACCTCTAGCAGAGACAGTGAGGTCCCTTCCCTTCCATGGGTTTATGAAATTTAAGTCCCTTCTGTTCAGCAGGAAGCACTGTTACACCTGTTTCTAAAGGTTTCTCGGGGAGACTTCTCTACTGGGATATTTCCCCTGATAACTAGAGAAAAGCAGCAATTCCATTTCCCCTCGACTTAATTAATGGAAACCTCCTTCTCTAATATTTTCTCATTAGTTTTCCATAGTGTCAGGAACTCCAAGCATCTAAGTAAAGGCTTTTCCTGGCAGGCTCACGGGAAAAGCTATTTCTCCCAAACCAGGCTCTGCGCAGGACAAATGCATTGCAGCCTCTGAAGCAAGTTAGTCAAGGACTCAGGCTGGTCATGCTCCCTGCATATTTATATTCCTAGTCCCAGAGCCTTCATCTGAGGTCTCTTTATCTGAAGACATGGGCTGAGGTCCTTTTAAACTGTCTCTGCTATGTCATAAGTGTGTCATAAGTAAAGTATGGACCTCATTTGATAGATTTGCTCAGAATCAACAGGTTGTATGAATACATGTTCTTTTGAAGAATTGCTTTTAACAGAAGAATTTATTTATTTATTTTTACTTCACTATCCTCTGAAAGGATAGTCAGTTGTTTCAAGGCCTTTTCATTTTTGTGGAAGAAGACATAATTCATTGTCACAACACCATTGATCACATAAAAGGCAATCCTATAATTAATTTGTTTACTTAGCTCAAGATACTTTTTTTTTTAACCACAGTTCTAAAGATAGACCACTATTCTACTCTTTTAGCCCACACATACATGATTAGTTCCAGTGGTTCCAAAGTAGATTTTAGCATAATGTGAAAATACCAATAATCTCTTTATTGCAAAGAAAATTATACTATCGTAACTCTTCCCTGTATTCATGCTCCTTGCAAGGTGGATTGGCAGCTCTTGCCATCAAAAGATGGAACCTCTTTCCCTCCCTCTATGTCTCCTTGTGACTGGATTGGGCCACAACAAAAGAGAGTGTGGGTCAGTTCTGAGCCTAGGCCTCAAAGTACCTTGTTTGGATACTCATACTCTGTTTCAACACCCTAATCAGTAATTGGGAGAACACAGAAACAGACTTCCGGTAAGTAAAAACCACGTGAATGGTAATAGAATTGTCTTAGCTAATCTTGTCCCAGTTCAGCCCGCTCTAGCCAACCAGTTGCTGACCTTGGATACATGAGTGAACCAGGACTAGAGAAACTACCCATTTAGTTCCAGCCCAAATAGCTAACCCATGAAATTCTGAGACAAACATATAGGTTCTTTTTTAAGTCATTAACTTTAGGGTGGTTTGTTATATAGCAAAAGATAACTGATAAAGTATATTAAATCATACTTCCCACCTCCACACTTTCGTTCCAAGTCCAATCTACTATTCATACCATACCAGGAATGTTATTTTAAGAGTGTCTTACTTAATCTCCTTGATATCTTCGTTTGTAGGTTGCATTAAACTCCAATTTCTCAAAGCATGACCTATAAGATTTTGCATATTTTGCCTCTTGCTTTCATCTCATGACTCTTACTGTGTCCCATCTACACATGGCTACATTTGGTTCCTTTAACGCATTCAGCTGTTTCTAACTTGAGGGAATCTGCACAAATGACTTATCTTACATATTTTTCTAGGGGAGTCCTTCTCAATCTTTAAGTTTCAGTTTAAATTCTGCTTCACAGATGAAGTCTTCTCTGTTCTCTTGCTTCTAAGTGGATATTCACGTTTATTCATTCTTTTGACTCATATTGCTAATGTGCTTTAAAAAGATTATACTATTTTGATATCTTAGCCTTGTTAAAGAGTACATATTTTCTTTGTCACCTTAAAATTATCATATGCTTTTAAAAATAAAACTTGGCTTTTAATATAATGCAATTATTTATCATAAAAATTAGAAAACACAGATAATTAAAAATAGAAATCATGTTTTAAATTTGTATTCAAAGGTAATTTAAATTAGGTTAAATTTAATTTAAATTTGGTTAAATACCTAATCTCATTTTGTTTATAAATTGAAGGTCACAGCATATTAGTGAGTGAAATCAGTTCCAAAGATGTTTCTAACAACACAGAATAAGAATAAAACAGAATAGAAAAGATCAAAAATATTGCATAAAGTGTAAATATTGTTTTATAAAAATGCTTTTCGATTAGAAATATGAATATGAATGTATAAATGTATGTATGTATGTCCTAAGTTACGATTTAAAGTATATTATTTATTGTGAATTACAGTCAGCAAACTTTTTAGTGATCCCACTTGCTCCTTCTTACCCTAATTCTCTTTCTCATTCGTAGTAAAATTCTATTGAAAAATTGCACACGTGTTTCCATTCTAGCCTTCACTCCTGAGATCTAACACATGGAACAGTCTAAAATATACAAAACTAAACTTCCAGTATTACTTCTCCCAACATCTTCCTGCAGGATTCTCTACGTCAGGATTCTTATGTTTTTAACGGCAACTCCATCACTTTCCAGCTGGTCATCCTTAACTGCCCTCTCACAGTCAATTTGCAGTCTATCAGAAAATTCTGTTGTCTTGTTGTCAAACTGAATCTTGACTTGGACCACATTGCTCCATCCTAATTTCCACTATCCTGATCTGAACCACCATCATCTCTCACTATGGTTATCACAGTAGCTCCCCAAGGACTGAAGCTTCCATGCTTGCCTCCCTTCAATGTCTCCTCAACATAGAGATGTGCCTGTTAAGCTCAACATCGGATGATGTGTCTTCACTCTGTTCCATACTTTCCAATGACTTCCCAATTCTCAGAGTAGATTAGAAAAATCTAAATCTTGTAATGACCATCTATATCAGGGTGTCCAATTTTTTGGTGTCCCTGGGCCACACTAGAAGAATTGTCTCGGGCCACACATAATATACACAAACACTAACAAGAGCTGATGAGATGAAAAACGTCACCCAAAAAAAATTCTCATTTTAAAATAAAGTTTATAAATGTGTGCTGGGTCACATTCAAAGTTGTCTTGGGCTGCATGCAGCCTGCGGTCTGTGGGTTGGACAAGCTTGCTCTGTATAATCCTGTAGGGTCCAGCCCTACAGGGTTCTGTGAGCCCCTCCCTGCTGGTGCAGAGACCAAAAATTGTAGAAAAAGAAGACACAAGACATGGAGATAGAGAAAAGAGAGTATGGGCCTGGGGGTCCATGGCCAACCAAATCACAGAGTCCTGCAGTGGCCCCTAATGCCTTGACGCTTTCACTTTTATTGAGTTGCAAATCTGGGGACAGGGTAGGTAGGGCGTGGCCTTGGTGGTCAGTGACTGGGGGCAGTGATAGGGTCAAATATATCACGTGTCATTCAGGTAGGGGCTCAGGAATTTCTGGCACCCAAAGTGAGGTAAGGAGCATAATGCATCAGCAGTTTTTCCATACTTACCAAGAAAGAACTGAAACATTAAGATTATTACTATAATTGATTTTCTAAGAAAACGAAACCAGGTGCAGAAGCAAAACATGAGAGTAGACATGGAATGTGACCAATGAAACACAGCATCACTTAGAGACAATTAAGCCCCCAGATGTCTGTGGGCCTGCCTGACAGCCATCAGGCCTTACCACAAGAGCTTGGAGAAGTGGAGTTTTCTCCTAACTCCTCTGGGAAAGGAGACATCTCAGTCATCTTGGATGTCTCCTTCCCTAGCTGGCTAAACAGCAGGCACTTTCCCACTGCTGATGCTGCACACAGCCAACGTGCCCTCCAGCAGCATTTATGTGGGCATGACAGAGGGCTTAAAGCATCTTGCCTTAGTGTCATTCATTTCACAATGTCACCTTAGGTTCACACTTCTGACCTGGGAGGCATTAGTAAAAGAATTAAGGTCATCTATGAATAACTAAGATCTCATATGAATAATAATTACTATGATTATATTTCTAGTTACTTTCTTCATTATTTATATGGAAATAGGCTGAGGCTTTTGGCTCCTGCCTCGGGACTTATGGGGTCTTCTCCCTACATAATCTATGTATTTTCTTTTTCCCTGAACTCATCATATAGTTTTTCAGATGTGTCCCCAACTCCACTTCCACCACATTAGTCTCCTGATTCCTTAAACAGGCCAGACACTCACCCACTTCAGGGCTATTTCACTAGCTTTTACTGCTTTCTCGATTGTTCTCCCTGACAGAGCAGGAGCATCACCATCTTGGACAAGCTTCTCATTCTAAAGTTTGCCTTATTAAAAAAACCACCTAAATCCAAAGGGCAGTAGGGAGATAAACAGGGAAACTAGCATTAAGCTCTATATCCAGTACATTTTGGAATTAGAAAACTGAAACCTGGAAAGTTTTTTTAAAGGTAGGTCTATAGGAACTTGAGTCTTTAAGAAGGAAAAAAGATACCTGTAGGAAGGCAATTTGATAGAGAGTCTTGGGAACAAACTTATACCTTACAGGACTCTCACATTTTCTGTAGGAGTGGATACCCCAGAATCTCAACCATAAGCTCCACTAGTTGTTCTGACATTTCCTTATTCTTAAAAGTCTGTCTTGATGCCACTAAATACAATACAAACAACCTAGATTCTAAAATTAGCAGAATTGTGGAAGAGTCATAGAGCTAGTGGGCGTAATTTGGTAGAATTAGTCCAGGTGTTATGACTATCTCTAATTGTAGGGTATATCCTCACCAAAGTCCTCCATCCCTAAGTTATGGTCCTTTCCTCTACTTCATGTGTTGTCAGAATCTCAACAAAATTTTCACGTCTTTCCTTTAAGTCCAATAGAAAATAATATGGTTCTGTGACAACTGTCCCCTAATATCTAGTAAACAAAGTGATTCACTCATATCCCAAAGTAGAAAATACAACCCCTCAGTTCATAGCTACCTCTTCCAGAAACCAACAGAGCCACCTTCTCTTTTCCAAATGTCTCCATCTTCATTGCTCTGCAGCCCAATAAGTAGGAAGGTTGTAACCACAGTCACAAGTCTAGGCTTCACAGGGAATAACTTAGTGGGAGAAAGGCTTTCTTCTAAAGAGTTCTCTCCTGGGGAATTAGGGAAAAGCAACTCTATGCCCCTTGTGTCTAATTAGGAAAACACTTGCTGCCACATTCCCCTTTCATAAGGTCAACACACCTATGGGAAGCTAGGTTTTTAAGTCAGGATAGAAGTGAGATGAAAAGAGTACTTGACTTTCCATGCTGTCCAACGGGTAGAAGAATTGTTTTAGCTACAAAATATCTGCTGAGAAAGGTGATGGATAAGGAACGAAAGGAATGAAACTAACAAAATGTGGTTCAAAGGCAGGAGAATTTACTCTTTGGAACAGTTTAGTAATCGCACAGCACAACCCTGACGTGTATTGCAAAAGATTCAGCCAGGAGCTGTCCAGCACAGCTTAGTAGAATTCCTTCAGAAGGATCCGGGGATCACAGGGCCATTTGCAGTGGTGGCAGGAGTGAGGGGCTTTCATGAGATTTCACTGGCTTCAGGGGTTCCAGCAGCAAATATCCCCAAGAGTATAGAGTCAGGAAAGGATTGGAGGGCAACCTTTCCTGCTACATGAAAGCTGTATTGGTGAGCACACATGAGCTAGCCCTTGGACAGACCTGAGAATTAAAAAAAAAAATGCCTCATTGATCTCAAAGGCTGCCCCTTCTCATTCTGTCTCTTTCGTTCCCACAGGGCTTGAACCACTGATTCTCTCAGCCAGCCCCACAAGTCAATCAGTTGGTCCAGTAGCCAAGAACAAAGCTTGGATAGTTGACAGATAATCAGCAGAATTATATTCTGTTTTCTGGCAATCAGAAGAATGAGAAAACATTTCTGCTATCTGTGGACTCCTGCTTAATCTAATGAGAGATGTGGGACAAACAAAATGATATTAATAGCAAGAGAAACAAAAAGAAAAAAATCATGAAAATAAGGGCCAATATTGGTCCTAAAATCAGTGCCAGAGATATTAGTGTGAGGAATCTTTCTTGAAGACTGCAGTAATTTGGAACAAGGTTGAGAAGCTTAGGGCAACAGTATTAAAAATAATTATTTCTGAGGTTCAGCCGTAAAGGTTAAGAATATCTTTGTGAAAAGAATCAATGTGCAGGATTGAGAGAGAGAAGACAATAGAAAAGGGCACACATCTAAAGAGGTTTCAAATGCACACGAAAAACTTAGAAGGTTTAGAGAAAATAAAATGGCCTAGGTCTGGGAAAAATGAGTCCATAGGGATTATCTGATCTCATGACAAGTAAAACAGTAAATGTGATGGGTAATGACATTCTCATTAATAGCTGCTATTAGATTCTAAGGTCTCCAAAGCCAAAACCATTTATATGATAGCCACAAAGTGAATCCTCTACTCCTAACAGGGTACCTGACATAGAGTTACTACTCAAACTTTTAACAAATTAATAAATCTTGATGACTGGAGGAATAAACCCTTTCACCACTCAATGTATGATGATTTGTGATTACATTTACTTATTGAATGCCATGTTTCCTTTAGAACTTTTCTTAAGTTTAGTGATTAGGATGAAATCCTGTGAACTAGTTATGAGATCATGGTCAATAAAGACATGGCTCTGGGACCAGACAATGAATTTCTGCCCTGGATTCATAATAATTATCTCTGTGTACTTGGACTAGTTATTGCAACTCTGTGTATCATGTTTCTCATGTAAAAAGAAGTTAACATTTATTCAATGGTATCGATAATAAATGAAATAATACATGTTAGGAAAAACACCACGTTTTCTCTCATAGGTGGGTGTTGAACAATGAGAACACAAGGACACAAGGAAAGGAACATACTGGGGTCTGTTGGGGAGTGGAGGGCTAGGGAGGTATAGTGGAGGGTGGGGAGATTGGGGAGGGATAACATAGTGGAGGGTGGGGAGATTGGGGAGGGATAACATAGTGGAGGGTGGGGAGATTGGGGAGGGATAACATAGTGGAGGGTGGGGAGATTGGGAGGGATAACATTGGGAGAAATACCTAATGTAGGGGATGGGGGAATGGAGGCAGCAAACCACCATGGCATGTGTATACCTATGTAACAATCCTGCAAGATCTGCACATGTACCCCAGAACTTAAAGTATAAAGAAAAAGTTAGCTTTTATGAATATTAAGTAGCCCCAGGACTAGAATTATCTTAGTCATCATCCAATCCAGCTGTTCCCAAATCTTACCCATCATCTGAATTTTCTGGAGATTTTCAGAAATGCAAATGTCCAGGCTTCACTTTCAGATTTTGTGAACTACAAATGTTCATAATCAGTTTCAGCAATCACTGATCTAATCCAACTACATAATTATAGATGAGGCTGAAGCCCAGCAAATTAAGTACATCATCCAAAATGGCACAACTTAGTCTCAGAAAAAGATATAAAATCTAGTCCTTAAATCTCCTTGTCCAATAGTCTTTCCATGATGCCATAATCACATGAAGACTAGGGAATTCATTGAAGAAAGAACCATTGTCTCCTGGGACTCATTGAAAACTGGTAAAGTTTCATTAAACTTTGGGGAAAAAGTTTGCATAATTTGGTTTTTTTGAACTTCAAGTAAATTACACAAAATTATATATTTACTGGGGACAGAGACTACAATAGAGCATCTAATGTTAAATCCCAGCTCCGTCACTACCTATGCAACCGTAGGCAAGTCATTAAACTTCTTTGAGTTTTAGTTTCAACATTTAAATAATGGTGATCCCTGACCTATTTGCTTCAGGGTATTTTAAATTTCAAGAGGTTTTATATCTGCAAAAATACTTTAAACAGTAATGTGCTCAAAACATATAGTAGGCTTTTATTGCTATTAATTTTGGTGGAACCCCTTTGGATCTAAAATTCTGTAACACATCATATACATAAGCAGTTCATGTTCTCTGAAATGAGTTCGGGAATTAAATGAGCTAAAAGCGGAGAAGACCTCTATCTAGTATCAAGAAAGACCTCTGTCTAGTATCAAGAAATGATTTACTTGTATGGAATACTGAATGACAGGGGATGCATTTCCAGAAAGGGAATTGGGGAAGTTAGCAGCAGCAACTTTCAGAACTTCCATGTCTGTCTTGCCTCTTCTATTCTGCTTCCTGGTCCCATTAGCATGTCAGGTCACTGAAGAGACTAGCAGGAACCTAGTTGCTAAAGTGCAAGGAGGAAGCCAACCTGTGCTAAAAGCAAGAGGGTCCATCTCTACTGCTTCAGCTATCACCAGCATGGTAGAGGCATTAATGTAAACTGGCCATCCACTTCTCATCCACAGCCTGCATACAGCAGTTTATCATTCTTTTTAAAAATAATAGAACAAGTAGCTACAGCAATAGGAAAAGAGGACAGACATGGAAAAGATAAGTAACATTGAAATTTTGCTCTTCCAAGAGGCTTTTTAGAATCTCCAGGATCTATATCTATTTCCCAGTCCAACCAGTCCTCTTCTGATAGTGGAGAAGCCTTCCAATAGCATCTCTCATGTCCTTGTTTCTCAGGCTATAAATGATGGGATTGAAAAAGGGAGCAAGGATAACAAAAGTGACAGCAATTGCTGTGTCCCAAAACACTGAGTAAGTGGCTGAGAATCTCAAGTACATGACAGCCACACTGCCAAAAAATAGCAAGAACACAGCAAGGTGAGCCGCACAGGTGGAAAAGGCCTTGTGACGACCTTCAGCCGAGCGCATTCCCAGAATCACCATAATAATTCGGATGTAGGATAGAGCAATGACCGCAAAGGAGGCTAGGATTTCCACTGCGTGGATGGCATCCACAATGACCACTAGGGATGTATCTGTGCAGGCCAAGCTCAGCACAGGTGTGAAATCACAGAATATCTGGTGGATCTGGTTGGAGCCACAGAAAGGCAAGGTGGCAATCCACACAATCTCAGGGAGCACAAGGAGGAAGCCACAAAAGCAGGATCCAACTGTCAGCTGGATACAAAGTTTGGGAGTCATGATGGTTGGGTAACGGAGAGGATTGCAGATAGCTATGTACCTGTCAATGGCCATTGCTGTCAGGACACAGCCTTCTGTGATACCAAGTGAGTGGAAAAAGTACATCTGCATGAGGCATCCGGCCACAGAGATGCTCTTCTGCTCACTGACTAGGCAGGAGAGCATCTTGGGGATGGTGGTTGTGGTATACCAGATCTCCAGGAAGGACAGGACACTGATAAAGAAATACATAGGGGTGTGCAGGGCCGTGTCCACCTGGATGACAATGAACATCATTAAGTTTCCAGTTAGGATAAATCCATAGATGAGAAGCAAGGGAATAAAGAATGAGAGGCCACCTCTGTGTGAATGTGAGAACAGAGAGAGGAGGAACTCAGTCACCATTGTCTGATTCCCACTGGTCATCAATTGTGTCATCTGTGAACAGAGAAAAGGAAATAAGAGACTCCTAGAATTGGAATGTTGATTACCCACTGAATTTTCTGTAATGATTTACTCAAGCTGATTCTAGAATCTTCCCGAAAAGACCAGTTAGAAATATCTCTTAAGCTTTACCTCCATGCCAAAATCATCTAAAATATTTACTGTTGGACCCCTAAATCACCTTTTCTTTCTGGTAAATATCTTCCATTGATGTGCACAAAGCAAAGCAACACACAAATTTCATATTTTCTATAGGTTTGGTCACTTTTTAATTTCTGGTTCCGTCCCTCTGTGTTTAGCCTTAAAACGTGTACCTACATTTTAAACTATTTTTTACTCTTGTTTTTCAGAAAAGTTATTAATTTAAACATATATTATTGGAGCTATTTTTCCAGCAATGTTTATGTTGCTTCACCATCTTCCTCAGCACTGATATCTAGCCTGAGCCTAGCTAAAGAATTCAACTTTGCTGGGCACGGTAGCTCACACCTGTAATCCCAGCACTTTGGGAGGCCAAGGCGGTCAGCCTGGCCAACATGGTGAAACTCTGTCTCTACTAAAAATAAAAAAAATTAGCCGGGTGTGGTGGCAGGCACCTGTAATCCCATCTACTTGGGAGACTGAGTAAGAGAATCACTTTCAATTCAGTCTTTAGTACTTACCCTGCCTGACACCATGAGAATGCTCCTCAAAATCTCTGCAGCCACCTGCCTCTTCTCCTAGCTTGTCAATAAGGGTATAAATGTCTCTGAGGCTTCTTCCAGGAATATCTAGAATGGAAAGATGGTTTTTCCTGGGAATTTCTCTTTGTATGATGCAATGTCTAAAGGAAAATCATGTATCTTTCTCTCTCCTCTAAGGGACAAATCAGGAGAAAGATATTACCTAGTAGACATTCCCCAGGGTCAGTTTTCATAAGTTGTACTGGGACTATAAAACCTTTTCTCTCCTATAGGAGTAGAGTATAAAGCTGGGGACTGGGGCATAGCTCTGGGAATCAGATAAACTTCAGTCAGGATCATGATTTTCTGGAATACTCTATCAGTAAACACTCCTTTCTTCTCCACTTTTACTCCTTTCCACTATGATTTCTTTTCCCTCTGCTGATATAATCAACATCATCATATTTTAAAGAAATCTATTTATATGCTTTAAAAAAAGAGCTAGCGTGGTAGATTTATGTGGTTTGCTTTTCATCACATTAAAAAAAAACTATTTGTATAAGGTAAGCAAGACTACAGTGATTCCCATTTTGCAGATGTAGAGACTCAGGGAAGCCAAAGGCTTTCTCCAGTTCACACAGGCAATAGAAGGCATGGAAGAGACTGAAACTTAATCCTCTAAATTCAAATTTAGGTAAATGCTGGCATTACCTTTCGATTATATCTCTAGTGATTAGGCCCACATATATATTCCCTGATCTTGTGAAAAGACTTGGTCTTTTTTTACCTTCCAGTATTGACAGTGGTGGTGAACCATCTGGAGTAGCCACTACCTTCAGGCCCGCTGCAGCAGGAAGGTGTGGCTGGGATGGGAGCCAGGTACAAGGGGGAGACCTGCCCCTTCTGAGTTGGGGTAGGGGCTCCCCAGGTGTCACTGCAAGCCACTGCTGCAGACCTAGTCATCCTTGTGCTTCTGGGACCCAGGAACAGGTGCTCCTGAGTGCAATTGCATTCACCCAAACCCAGGCTGTAGATCTGGGCCACCTGCTCTATGGAGCAGACAGAAGCCCCACCCAAGAGGATGGGGCTGCAGACACCCAAGTCATGACTGCAGATCATGGCCTCCCACTCCCCCATGCAAGTGCAGCCACCCAAACCATGGATGCAGACCCAGGCATCTCTGCACTCCTGGGGACATGGGAAGGTCCTCCTGCCCTCACAGGCTTGAAAGCACCTGCTCCTGCTGTCTGGCTTCTCCCTGCTGTTGATGTCCACTCCAATCTAGGAGCAAAGTAGGGATGAGCCCTAGTGCTATTGCAGTCCATCCAGGTGTGCACACACTTGGGGCAGGGCTGATACACCAGCCCCTTGATGCCTTGCCCGCCTCCAGACTTTGGGCACCTACAAGCATAGGAGGGAAGCTGAGGGAGCACTGAGGAAGCTATAAATTCCCCTTCACATTTATAGCCAGGGAGCCATGAACAGCAACAGGAGGCAGACAGGTTCCTGGGCAGAATGGTGAAGGTCCCTGATGAGATCCCAGAGAGATCTTCAAGCCAGAGAGAGCCTGAAAACTGTGTGTGTGGGGGTGGTGGGGTGGGGGGGGTAGGGGGGGTGGGGGCTGAGCTGCCCCACCAGAGTGGGAACTGGTGGTACCTTTTCCAGACTGCCCATGGCTGCCCATGGACCAATAGGAGTGTACTTCCTCCTCTCTGAGACCCATAGAAGCCCAGGGATAACAAGGTACAGACAGGAGCAACCCACTCTAGGGCCTCCTCTCTGCTGAGAGCAGAAGAGATGACAGAGACAATGGGTGATGACAGTATGACCTGCCTACAGAGAGGAGCTACCCTCTCTGCCAATAGACAAATACCTGTGGGGATGACTTGCCTAGCAGAGAAGAACTAACCTCTCTGCTAGAAGCTGAACACTCATCAGGAAACCCAGGCTGCAGAAAGGAGCTGCCAACTGTGGGTTCACTCTGAGCTGTTCTGTCACTCAATAAAGCTCCTCTTTGTCTTGTTCACCCTCTGCTTGTCTGCATACCTCATTCTTCCTCGGCACAGGACAGGAACTCAGGACCCACCAAATGAGGCTAAAAGAGCTGTAATGTAAATAGGGATAAGACATGTCCCTTGCTCACCATGTTGTGGCGAATAGATGGAGAAGAGTTGCGGCCATTCCGGGAGCCCAGATCTGGGAGCTTCCTAAGCCAGGGCTGTGACTCCTTCTTTTTTTGTTTTTGGATTTTTTTGAGACAAAGTCTTGCTCTGTTGCCCAGACTGGAGTGCAGTGGTGCAATCTCAGCTCACTGTAACCTCTGTCTTCCAGGTTTAAGCAATTCTCCTGCCTCCACCTCCTGAGTAGCTGGGATTACAGGTATGTACCACCATGCCCGGCTACTTTTTGTATTTTTAGTAGAGGCAGGGTTTCACCATGTTGGTCAGACTGTCAAACTCCTGACCTCATGATCCGCCTGCCTTGGCCTCCTGAAGTGCTGGGATTACAGGCATGAGCCACTGTGCCTGGCCTGTGACTCCTTCTTTGAGGCCTTGTGGTTCCTGGCATCTCCAAGTTTGAGGCCACCACCCATGTTCTCTGGTGCCAGCTGTGGAAGCTGCCTGTGGTGCACCTGGTCCAGCCACAACCTTGTGGAGAGCCGGTGTCTATGCTGGCATCTAGAGCTGCCCACCCCACTGCAGCAGCCGACATGTCTGACTGCACAGTGATTGGACCTCACCCTCACTTACACACTCCTTGCTACTCCATGCAGTCTCCCTTGGCAGGCATGGGATCTAGGCCAGGAGCATGAGTAACCTTCCAGGCTCAGTGGGCAGAATGAGCCCAGCAGGCAAGAGCAAAACTTGGGCAAAAGTGCCACTGGCCACAGAGGTTTCTGGCCAGAAAAGCACACCCCAAAGATCCCATAACAGTATAACTTAGCAGGACTTGGTTTATCCAAGAAAGAAGATGGGAAAGATACAGGCCCTCTTTTTTTTTTTAAGATGGAGTTTTGCTGTTGTTACCAGGCTGGAGTGCAGTGGCGCGATCTCGGCTCACCGCAGCCTCCACCTCCTGAGTTCAGGCAGTTCTCCTGGATACAGGCCCTCTTTGAGCTGCTGCTCAAAGTTCCACTCCCCACTCTACCTCCTGCCTTACACCATAAGTCCCAGAATCTCATCTGGTTGTAGTTATAATCTCACATTGCTCTTTTGTACCATTGGCTTTTGTTCTTTTTTGTTTTCATTTTCTGCTTTTCCCTTTTTTCCTGAAATTAGAATCCCAATTTGCTTCTCCCCAACCAAAATATTTGTACTCAGATCACCTCTGCAATTCTCACAAATTTGTAAAGATTTGATACATCATCACTGCTTTCGAGAAATCTTTCTTTATTGTAGGCTACTTAGGGGATCTCTCTCTCGGTCTCTCTCTCTCTCTGTCTCTCTCTGTCTCTCTCTCTCTCTCTCTCTCTGAGTTTTGTTCTTGGCATCCAGGCCAGAGTGCAATTATGTGATCTTAGCTCACTGCAACATCCGCCTCCCAGGTTCAAGCCATTCTCCTGCCTCAGCCTCATGAGTAGCTAGGATTACAGGTGCCTGCCACTGAGCCCGGCTAATTTTTGTATTTTTAGTAGAGACAAGGTTTCACCATGCTGGCCAGGCTCATCTTGAACTCCTGACCTCTGGTGATCCTCCCGCCTTGGCCTCCCAAAGTGCTGGGATTACAGGTGTGAGCTACCACGCCTGGCCAGGGGGTCTCTTTTTTTGTGCTTTTAAAGCATCTAATGCCTACATCTGTTGTTAAAATTATCTAGTTATATGTCTAGATTCTAAGAAATTTGATGATTATCTATGAATATTGATTTACATTTTAACCTTTCATGCATAGTCCTAAGACTCACCTAAACTTGGGTAATGTATGTTTAATAGAAGAGGATCAACTAGGATTTTGAGGTAATACAAGATCCATGTTTACAGAATATTTAACACAGATGCTTGGCTTCAATCAGATGGCATGTAGAATATAGTAGGGAAGAGACAGATTTGGAAGGTAGGGTTTGGCAGGCTGTGGAGGTCTTTGACTGTCTGACATTGGGATTTTGAAAATATATTCTTTATATAACAGAAAGTTATGAGATAATTTTTGAGTTATAATTTATGCATAAAATTGCATTGATAATGTGTAAAATGCATTTAGGTAAAGAAATTATGGAAGTAAGAAGTATTATTAATTTATTCAACTCAGATTTATTGAGTACCTACCAGACATCAGACCCAATTCTGCAACGGTCTGGAGTAAAGGCCTAAAATAGAACTGTAATAATGGAATTAAAGGGTAGAAGAGATGGGAGTAATTGTGAATAAAGAATCAATAGGATTTGACGCCTGACCATATTTTTGCCATGATGGAAAAAAGAACATTAAATGTAACAGATTCATAAGCTTCAGTTAGTCTGCCAGATGGCACTATTGACAGATATAAGACCAGCTAAAGCAAAAGCTTGTAGGGGCGATTATAAGAAGATGAGTTATCAATATTTTGTTTTGAACATGTGAGAGAACTTTTAAGTAGAAATGTCTGTCACTAAAGATGAAGGACTGGGTTTCAGAAGAGATGACAAGCCTGTGGACACAGATGTCTACGGTATTTAAGTAGAGATTATAACTGAGCTCTAAGGATGCACTTGATAATAGAAAAAAATGTAGGGGATATGAGAAGACACTGGAGGATTACAATTGGTAGGTGAGAGAAAAATGGTATTAATAGTAAATAACTTTCATTTATTAAATATGTGACAAATATGCTAAGGCATTTTTATATTTCATCTCATTTTATCCTTTCACAGTTCCATAAATTAGTCATTATGGTTTCCACTTAAAAGATGAGAAAACTAAAGTTTAATCACTATGCATCTTCCCTGTAGTCAGGGAGCTAAGCAGGTGGCAGAGCAAGAATTTGAACCTAGGCTTACCTTACTCTCTTATCCTGAAATGCTTAGGAAACTAAGAGAAAAAGAGGGCAATGATGTATTACAGAAATCAAAGGAGAGAATTACAGGAACAAAGAAACAAATTGGGAAATCGACTAGCTTTTTCTATTATTATTTGTAACAGTGTCTAGAAATGTATATATATTATATAATATATATTATTATCCCCATTCAAGAATTATATACATGGAGATGTATATATACCTATATACAGACATATATATACATACACATATATTAAAATGGGTGTTCATCATAAAAAAATACTTTGTTTGAAAATAAGAAAAGAAAAAGAAACATACAGCATTAGACTATAAAGAAGGAAGAATGCAATTAAAGATGATAAAATTTACAGATGAAAATAAAAATATATATAACGTGAAATACAGCAAGTGCATAGATACAAACTGATATATTTAACACCATATTATTATATATCAGTAACAGGTGATAGAAAATGTAATGAAAAGATGCCATTTGAAGAATTAACAAAAATACAAAACTATAAACGATGTGTTACATCTAAACATAGCACTTTATTAGACCATATTGGAATGTGTCAAACACATAAATTGATCCATATGCTGTACTAATGAATAGAATGTCTCAGTTACATAAACATGCCAATCATCTACAAGTCAATAATTTCTATCAAAATCTCAGGTTGAGTTGGGAGGAGTGGGACACCTAAGAATGAGGGCCAAGAAAAAGACATTTCAAAGGAGACTGAAATGGTGACACTTGTCCTACTATTTACTAAAGGTTATTATGAAGCAAAATTTGTAATAAAATACCAGTAGGAGTAAGCAGTCAATAGAAGCAAAGAAATTAACGTAATATGGAATTTTAAAATACGCGAGAGCAGTAATAGCAGATCACTGGGGAAAAGATGAACATAGCCAGCACAACAGACCTGTGGAAACGGTGCATTGCTTAGACAATTGTATTGGATTGCAGTTAAAATTTTTAAATTCGATATAAATATTAACCATAAATTTAAAGACTGATGAATTAAACCATTTAATATTTCCTTTTATCAAATAATACCCTTAAGAAGCAAAACAACAAGATACGCACTAGGAATCTGTATTTGTAATAATGTATTTATAACTGATTATTGTTTAGAGTATATAAAAAGCTACCACAAAGTCATAAGATAAACAACCAAATGAGGAGTACACACACACACACACACACACACAGTATTCAACTGCAAATGAAGCAGTAGCATATTGTTTACACAACAGCCACGTAGAAAAAAATGTGACCACACAGAACATTTAAAAAGATGTGAAACAATAAAAAAAAAATGCATGTGTTGTTGATGATAGGCAGATTCTGGAAAACAACTTGGCAGCATCTAGTGAAGGTGAAGCTGCCAATGGTCCAGAATACAAAACGCTGATGGCTAATGAATGATTAAACCGTGCTACATTTATACAAGACATCAGGGATTTTCACAAGTATTCCTTCTGACTGGTTTATTCTTTTCCTGTGGGGAAATACCTGGAAAGAATCTCTGATTATTTATGTTTTACTAGATATTGTTCTAAGACTCAGAGTAATGATGAGAGGTCTTGACAGAATAAAATAAATAAAAATAACTTCTATTTTACTATCACCTACATGTCAGACACTGTGTACTGTGGTTTACAAATACGAACACTAATATTCAAAATGCTCTTCAATAAAATATTGTTATCAAATGATGAAATTAAGACTCAGAGATGCTAAGTTACTTTCTAAAGATTAATTAGCAAGTGACTGAATAAAATATGATTGAAACCCAAATATATGTGGGTTCAAAAAACATGTTTTTCTTTTTTTTTTTTTCTTTTAGTTGCATTTATTTTAAGGCTGAATTTACTCCCGTGCCATAAGTTTTTGCTTCTTCAGTTTCTTCTGGGATATCTTCTTCTTCTGGGCAACCTCCTCTTCTGGTTTAGGAACAATCTGTTCCTTTTCAGTAAGGATCATCTCAATGTGGCAGGGAGAACTCATGTATGGGTTAATTCGACCATGAGCTCTGTAGGTCCGGCGGCGCATCCTGGGTGCTTTGTTCACTTGGATATGCTCAATGACCAGAGAATCTACATCTAAACCCTTAAGTTCAGCATTACTCTCTGCATTTTTAAGCATGTGCAGCAAAAATCAGCACTCTTTTTGGGCCACCGACCTTGTGTCCAGCCCCACTGCTTGGCCTGGGCCCACCTGCCAACTCCACCATTGTAACGTCGGAATGGTACGCACTGTTTCTGTAAAGTGACATCTTTCAGATACTTCGTGGCTTTTCGTATATGCATACCCTTGATGGCCTGGGCAGTTTCACGTGTGTTCTTAAAGTGAACGCGAAGATTGGAACCTCTTGATTTGCATGACTTTGTGGGGTTCTCCGGATCAAGTGAATAGCGAACCATTTTCACAGATTACCTCAGGCCGCTTGGGGAAAGAGGAAGCGCTTTTTTCTACTGTACCAGTCTCCTCCACATGGAATGATTGCAAGTGGTACATAAAACAGTATGAATTTTATATTCTAAATTTTATTTGACACATATTGTTGAGGACATGACTGACTATATTTATATTAAGTCAAGAAAATTTGAAAAATGTCTCTCTACATATATAATAGGTAAGACACAGACTTTTAAAAAATCCTAAGTATGATACATAAACATCCAAGTTTTGCAAATCACTATACCACATCATATTGAAGGAATGTGTACCCTTCCTAGTCTCTGGTCCGAAGCCAAATGTGGCTCCAGCAGATGGAAGGAAGGTCAGTGTAAGACTGAGAGTCAGTCAGCACTTGCTACAACTCCACCATCCCCTGCAGAAAAGTACTGAATTTTTTATTTCATTTCTGGCCACTGTTGATCCCTGGGGTCACCATATCCTCAGCCCCCAGCACTGGCCTACTCCCAGCCCCCACTCATGCCAGTATCCCAATTCTCTTTAGCTGCCTCCTCATAGCCTCCTTGATCTCCTTGTTGCGCAAGCTGTAGATGAAGGGGTTGAGGAAGGGTGTGAGCACTGAGTAGACCACTGCCAGGGCCCGGTCATAGTCCAGTGAGTAGCTCTTCTTCAGCCGCACATACATGAAGAGGATGCTCCCATAGAAGATGAGAACTACAGTGAGGTGGGAGGCACACGTGGAGAAGGCCTTCCTCTTGCTGGCAGCTGAGGGAATCCTGAGCACTGTGCAGATGATCTGCACATAGGAGCAGAGGATCAGCAGGAAGGTGGCTAGGATCTTGCAGGAATTTATAACAAAATCTACTAGGACATTTATAGACGTATCAGTGCAAGCCAAGCTCAGCACGGGGGGGATGTCACAAAAGATGTGCTGAATGAGGTTGGGGCCACAGAATGGGAGGTGTGAAATCAAGGAAATTTCAACTACTGGCCCAGCCAAGCCTCCCAACCAACAACCAATGACAATCTCTGCACAGAGTGTTAGAGTCATGAGGGTGGGGTAGTGGAGGGGCCGGCAGATGGCTAAGTACCTATCGTAGGCCATGGCTGTCAGGAGATAGCACTCAGTTGCTCCAAGGGAGTGAAAGAAATAGACCTGCAGGAGACATCCAGAGAATGAAATGGTCTTCTTCTCACTGAGCAAATTTGCCAGCATCTTAGGGATGGTGGCAGCTGTATAGCCAAGCTCTGAGAAGGAGAGGATGCTGACAAAGTGGTACATGGGTGTGTGAAGCCGAGAGTCCAGGCAGACCACCAGGAATATCAGCAGGTTTCCCACCACAGTCGTGAGGTAAATGAGAAGCAACAAGAGAAAGAGATAAATCTGGACACCCTGGAGATGGGGGAAGCCCAAGATGATGAACTCTGTTACCTGGCTCCAGTTCCCTGTGTCCATTGCTCACCATTCACGTGCCTAGATGTGTAGTGCAGAAGCACAGGAAGAAAAAGTTGAGCTATAAAGGTTCTAACAAGAAGGCAACCCTCAAATTACTATTGCCCCCCTTCTCTCACCTCCAGAGTAAAGCCCTCTCAGTAAATGCTTTGAGAGGTCAACATTTCAATTCCATCCCTCCCTGCCCTTCATGGCAACAGCCTCCTTCAGACTATTCACCTTCATATTTAGTCTTCCTAATTAAAGCAGCTCAGTTTTGGCCCTCCTAGTCCATTCTGTAACCCAGCTGACTTTCTCAATAGAATCTATAATAGATTTTAGAAATTTAAGTATTTCGAATCCGAAGTGCATATTAACATTTATATATATTATTTGTCTAAAGGACAAATCATTTATACTCATAATATATTGATACTGTACTGGACAAAGTATATATAAGTATTTTTTTCTAATTTCTCATTTCAATTTCTTTTCTTCTTCAACGTTCTGGCTACCAAAGAATCAACTGTTTTCCCTTCTGCTCCCTCATATTCCTCTATGAGAACTCAGGTCAACTAGCATCTTTCAGGGCACATAGGTCAGAATTTAGACCTCTTTTGAACACTGGTGAGAATTCAAGTCAAAATAAGAAGGTTGAAGTAAATAAAATAGCCAAAGAAAAAGAGGAGACAAATCTATCTTTCTGAATTTCAAGTTCAGACTGTGGCCACTTTATCAATTGTTTCTGCCATTTCCCCCGCTTCTTCAACCCCAAATGTTCTTTTCTGGTTTACTGCTTCTGTAGATAGTAAATATACATGCTCTACTGTGTGGAGCTCACTGTAACAGTAATTGATTATTCTCAGTACTCTAAGTATTATACTTAGAACAGGGACTAAACAGATAAATAAAATGTAGCACCCGATGTTAACAAACTAATATTTTAATACAGAACATAGAGAAACAATGATTTATTATACAGCTCTTTCATGGAATACTCTGTCAACATAAACACATGCTATTATTCTCATTTACTAAACAGACAAAATAGTAAGTGCCTTAAATTCTTTCTTTTCACTCACTTATCCCACAGCGACCACTCTATTTTTTTCTATGCCCCTGAAAGAAAACTCTTCCAAGAGTCGCCTATACGCATTGCCTTTAATTCCTCTCTTTAAGTTCCTTCTTAAACTCACTTTAATTAGATTTGCACTACCACCACTCCATCAAAACCTCCTTTCTCATAGACATTAATTACCTAAGATTTGCTGGATCCAGTGGTCATTTCTCATTCCTCAGCTTACTTGGACTCTCTGTTTCTTGACAGTGTTGATTTATCCTGTCTGTTCACACACTTTCTTCACTGGATTCTCAGGGTACTATACTTTCAGTTCCTTCCTACCTATTAGTCATTCATTCTCATTCTCCACCATTAGTTTCTCCTCCATGCCCCACCATTTTAATGTCACAGTGCCCAGGGTCAGTGTTTAATCTTTTTTTTTCCTTTGGTATGAACTCAACTCCTCTGCTAATACCATCTAATACCATAGCTTTAAACACTATAAATGTGTTGAAGATATCTGAATCCATATCTCAGGCAATATTTCTCTCCCCTACTCCAGACGCATATGTTTGACTGCCTACTCACATCTCCTCTTGGGAAACTAAGAGCCATCTCAAACTGAATTCCTGAGGGCTCTACCCACAGTCTTCCTTATTGCAAATGATGGCAATTGCAGTCTTCCAACATACAAGCCAAAAGCCTGCAGTCATCCTTGTTTCTACCTTTCTCTCATATATCCAGGAACGGACTATGTTTTACCACCTTGGTTCAAGTCACTTTCATCTTACCTCTGTTACTGTAACTGACTCCTAACAAATCTCCCTGCTTGCATTTGTCCACCTGCAGCCTCTTCTCAACACACCAGAGTGATCCCGTTAAATTCTAAATTAGGTTCTGCGTTTCCACTGATCAAATGTGTTCAATGACATATCATTTTACAGCCATTGCTGTAGCTCTTTCCTTGTTCTAGAATCTCTTTCACCATTTGGATGGCTCTTTCATTGATTTCATCTTTGCTCAAATTTCACCAGCTCAACTACCTGGGCCACCCTATGTAACTGCACTGTGCCTTCATTCTTACATCCATATTCTGTACTACCATTGCCTTTCTCTACTTTATTTTTAACTTTTTTCCAGAGGACTTATCATGTTCTAAACTATAAAATGTACTTATCTATTATTCCTACTGTTTATTGGTTCTCTCCTCTTTGAGAGTATAAGATCCATAAGGGCAATTTTTTTTTCCTTTTCTATTTTGTTTACTGGTGTATGTCAAGTGCCTAGAGCCATGTCTGAAATATAGTAACAACTCAATAAATATTTGTGTAATTAATATGCAAATCTAGTAAGATAAATGCTAATTTGTATATGTAGTAGGAGTTGTGAACCATGGACTGTATATGGTGATAAATCAGAAAAATTTCATAGAACACATAATTTTTAAAATTATTATTATTTTTTGGAGACAGCATCTCACTCTATCACCCAGGCTGAAGTGCCGTGGCAGGACCTCTGCTCACTGTAGCCTTGACCTCCTGGGCTAAAGCATTTCTCCCGCCTCTGCCCCGCAAGCAGCTGGGACTACAGGCGTGTGCTACCACGCCTGGCTAATTTTTGTATTTTTGGTAGAGATAGGGTTTAGCCATGTTGCCCAGGTTGGTCTTGAACTCTTGGGCTCAAGTGATCCACCTGCTTTGGTCTCTCAAAGTGCTGGAATTACAGGTATAAGACACTGTGCCCTGCCAGAAGTTATAATTTTTATTTGAAGCCAAGAAAGTGTCAGAATTTTTTAGATGGAAAAATGAAATTAAAAAGTCTTTGAAGCAAAAGCAATTGCTTGTATAAAGTCAAAGAGTTATGAAAGACACTGAGTGTTCTTTTTCTGCCCTCCAGTCTTCTTATCACTTCTTCCCTCTCCAGAATCCTAAAATTCATCCAAACTTTGTTTACTCTAATTTTTCTTGGCATTTTTCAAACCTAGGCAACATGTCCATCCCATACACAAAAGCCTTTCTCAATCAAAGACTTAGTATAGGAAGTCTCTCTACTAATATTCCAGAGACCTACTTCTGGGCCAAACTTTTATATGGGTGATTTTGGTTCAGCATACTTACTTTATTATCCAACATTTCTTTGTCTTAGTTTTTCTCACTTCAGATCCATGTCTATCCACTGCCCAATTCTGCCTTCTGTTCCTTTCGAGTCTTGGAGGCATACCTGCCTACTATAAAGGATTATCCCTAAACTTCTATTTCTTCTCAGATCCTTCTTTTCTAGATGTTCTACATTCATTCCCTTCTAAATATAAAAATAAGGTTCCATTCTAGGAGCTACCTCTTTCCTTTTCTGGCCTCCAGTTGTCAGCATCTAGACAACTCATCTGTGAGTGGGACTAAATTTTAACTAAATTTTCAGATCTACATGGACTAAATTTTAATTAAATTTTCAGATCAATTTAGATTTTAAAAAATCTAAATTTTAACTAAATTTTCAGATCTACATGGAGGACCGGTCACATGATTGAATATGAGAAGCCAGTATCTTGTCCTCTCCTTTCTCTGAAAGTAAAGTTTCCACATGACTCCAAAGACTTACTATCATGCTATACATTGTATCATCATTCACTAGTGATCTGCTGTTGTTCACTCTCTCCACACTCTGTCTAAGCAATCAAAGGATCAGATCAAGTATTATTTTCCATGGAAAACTAGCACCCCCAAATCTCTCATCTTCCAAGTTCACAATTCTCACAGGTTTGGACCATTTCCTTCTCTTCTTCAGAGTCCAAAGTTGGAAGAGAACTTCCTGCTCACTTCCTATATCTCATTTGCAATATTACTCTCAACCACTCCTGGGGCCTGGAGGGGTTCAAGTTTATCACTTCGATGGAACCTGTGGGAATAAGTTAAACCATAAAATAAATTCTTCTCACACAAAACCTGGATTCTTGACAGGGTCCTTGTAGGGACAGAAGCCCATGAGCCTTCTGAGCAGACCTCCTGGGGTCACTAACATGCTCTCTCAGGAAGGGAACTGACATACAGCAAGTTCATTAGCTAGTAGTCCTTCATTGCCTGTTAGTTACTACAACAATAACTGCCAGTCCAAGTTGAGATAGAACTCAAGGCAATTAATCCCTTTAGTAAATAAGAATAACCAATGTGGAAACTAGGTTCAAATGGGTTCCTGTACTGCATGACTTGGGAGTAAGCACATATATCTCAATTATGATAGGATCTTTATAAAATTTGACTGACCTTCTCTGACCCTGAAAGGGTGAGGACAGGAAGATGCTGAGGACATAAATGTCATCAAGGCTGACTCCTAATCTTGTCTGTTGCTCATATTTACAGCAGTTACATGCTGTCTCACACACTGCAGTCTCCTCTTTAGTGTTACCTGCTCTGTGAAGAGTACTGCCTCAGAATCTTGGATTTCAATCCCAGCCATTCTTCCAAGTACTTATGTGACATTAGGCACCTCATTGAGCCTTGGATAGCAACATTGCCAAGAGATTGGATTTTAAATACTCTTGCCACAAAATAAAAATGATAAGTAATATACATGAGGTGATAAATATGTTAATTAGCTTAATTTGATCATTCCACTCTGCATACATGTATCAAAACATCATATATATAATTATCGTCAGATAAAAATTTAAAAAATATAAAGAATATTTTATTTCCTCATATTAAAAATGTGATAATGTAAAAAAAAGTCCTTACAAACTATAATATAAACTGTGAGAAGAATTAACTAATTTTTGCCACTTTCCCAGTTCCCCTCACACTTCCAATGTTCTTCATCCAAGTTTATATTTTTTGATCTCCTAATCTCTTTCTTGAAGAATTTTTTTTTCAAATTGAGTTGCAAGTATTTAATATTTTGTTTGTGGTAAATAGATTTTTAATTAATAACAATATTTGAAGCAAAGTGTTATATTTTGACTAGTATACATAGAGTTTAACTAATAATTTTATTTACTTAATGACTACAGGTTTATTCAGGTTTTCTAAATTCCTATAAGGCAATTAAGGGTTAAAGAACCACTACCTTTTAAAATAAAATTTCCAACTCTGTCAATTTCATTTCAATTACTTCTTTTCTGTGAACTAGAATATCCTCTGCTCCTAAAAGATGTCCACCAATTCTGCTACCGCCCCTCCAACTGATATCCTATCTCTATTTGTGTTGGGGTAAATGCTTCACAACTGACTTTCCTCTAACAAAGATTTTCTGCTTCATTGAAAGCTAGCTCTCTTTTTGACTAAACCTCAACTTTGGCCTACAAAATCTATAGACCATCAGCAAAAATGATTTTATTCACCCTCCCCACCTTCCCTTCCAAATCACATGTATTAAAAGACTTAAACAAACATTAATATAGTTTCTAAGAGCTCAAGGCCATAGATAATCCTAGCACCTCTTTAAGTGCCTGCCTGAGAAAATTCAAAGTTACCAAAGTAATTTATGTGTATGTGTATGTGTGTGTGTGTGTGTGTGTGTGTGTGTGTATTCACAATTATATTCATATATTACTAATCAAATCTATTCTTACCACCTTAGTATCTGGCATTATTTAGCTTTGACATAACCTGCCATTTTTAAAAAGACCCTGTTTTATAATATTTGCTGATTGGCATAGTGCTAATACTCCCACTGTATCTGATTCCAAGCTATTGGTTCCACAGAATTTCTAATTAGTTATCAATCCTTTCTCAAAAACTATGAGCAGACTTTAGCACATAACTGCCTATCTTTTTATAGCATCACGTCTTGAACCTACAGCTCCATTAACTTCCTCAGTCCTCATTAACATCTCAACCTCTTATCTTTTACCACCACTGTTTACAGAAAATAACTGGCTGTATATAGAAGCAATGTACTGTGTGTTTATTTCACCAAAATATATGATAGAATTGTGTGGAGAACAGCAGGGAAGATTTGGAGTAAAGGACATGCATATCTATGCAGAGGTTCTCTACCAAGTTCATGAATCTGGTGAGACAAAACACTCACAGAACAAATAAGGAAAAGCAGATTTATTACTCATGGACAGGCAGCAATGAGAAACAGAAGGCTAGGGTTCATGACAAGTCGATTCCCACAGCTCAGGAAAGCTGCCCAGGCTGAATGGACTCCCACCACACATTCCCCATATTGCACCACAGCTGAGGGACCCAAAAAGCACTAGTCTTTGGAACACAGTTAAGATAGTTAAATATAAACATATATTCATCATGTTGACCCAGCAATCCTACACTTAGGCATTTCCCCAAATGACATGAGAATGTATGTTTACACATAACCATCTAATGCTAAAAATGAATATTATCTGGAGATAGCTAACCTGCCCACCAAAGTTTGTCAGTAAAAAAAAAAAAAAAAAAAAAAAATACAGGTCCAGAAAAGATAACCTAGTGTGATACACAGTAGCTAACTAAAAACTAGTTACCAGTACTATCCAAGGAAATTCAAAAGGCAGATGTGAGACAAGTTGAGATGGGATGTTCAGAAAACAAGTGAGTACAACTAGGGAAGACTGAAGCATTCTATAGAAGAGTGGGTTTCAGTAATGATTAGATTCATGATGCCATTGTTCAAGGCCAAATATGTTATTGACAGATGTGGGTAAGATTCATTATGTTTCATTTACTATACTTGCATCAAATATTCATCTCGTTTAGGCTCTGTGCTAGATTCCGGACATATAACGAATAACGAAACTGAAATAATTTGAGACAAAATCCAGTTTATCGATACTTGTAGAAAAGAATGATAAACTATATCTATATATACACAAATGTCCACAAATGTATAAATTGTGATACATATATTGAGAAAAAGCAAACATACATCAGAGATAAAAATGAGTGACGTAAATTAGATTGAGTGTTCAGAAGTCCTCTCAAAGGTAATGTCTGAAAATTGATATTTGAACAGAAACTCACACAATTAGGAAGAGTGAGCCAAATGAAATGTTGGGGAAAAAACAGGGTAAAGATCCTGAAGCCAGAAAAATCTATAATGTATTTGAAGACCTGAAAGAATAATCATGTAACTAGGAAAGAGGGAGCTGAGGGAGAAGCGGTCTAAGTCTACGTTGGAAAGGAAGGCAGGGAAGAATTTTGTTTAGCCCTATAAAGTATGATGAGGCTTTAAATTTTATCCTAAAGGCAATTGAGAATTTCTTATATTTTTATAAAATGATATATACAGTTTAGGTTTTAAATACATTTCTTTGTATTTTATGTGGAAAATATATTAGGATAGAATGAGAGTAGAAGAAAGGAGTGTGGGTAGAATATTATTATACTAATCCAGTTGAAAGATATTGGGGATTTATACCAGGATAGCAACACTAAAGAGAATAAGAAATAAATTGATTTAAGAATATATTTTGTGAAAAGATTAGCATACATTAATAATTTATTGGAATTATGGGTGTAAGAAAAGGAAGTAAGATAGAGTATTTGAAATTTTCCAAAAGAAACACAGGGAAACAAAAGCATCAAGCTTTTATGGTTAGAAATTGGTTAAGAAATCATTTTGACATGTTAAGTTTTAAATTATTGAGAATTCCAATACAGGTAGTGTTGATAAGTAGGAAGTTGAACATATAAGTCCAAAATTTAGAGAAAAAATTGTAGTTTGGAGATAAAAATTTAAGAGCCCTTGTGATAGAGATTGTATTTAAATCCATGAGAATAACTCTGAGCATCTAAGGAGATAGCATGGCAAGACAATGAAGGCTGGGAAAGACTCACAAGAAAGATAAGAAAATTGGGAGGTAATTGTGTCATGGGAGTTAAGGAATAAAAAGCTAAGAGAGTTAAAACATAGACACTGGTCACGTGTCAAGAGTTCAGGCCAGAGGAGGAAAATAATTTTCTAACAGATTTGGTAGCATGGAGGTCAATAATGACCTTCACAAAATATTAGCTGGAAGGTCTGAGTCAAAATAAGATTGGAATGGGTTGAAAAGTGAATATGAAGTAAAGAAGAGGCGATATGGTGTGTTGAGAAGTTTGATTGGAAAAAGGAGCAGAGAAATTGATCTCTAGCTGGATGGACACATGTGGCCAAGGAAATATACATGGGTTTTTTTTAAAGAAGAATACAGATACTATAATATTCTTAAATGCTGACATAAGTGATCAAGTAAAAAATGGAAAAAGTAAAGATGTAGAAAACAAGAAAACCATAAATAAATTAAGTCTTTGAAGAGATGAAAGGAAATGAAATTCAGAGCATGTGTGATGATGGGAAGATTATTCAAGGCCTAGCTAAAGGAACACAGAACTTTTATGAATTGAATATGGAAGTGAGAAGGGACCTTGGAAGAAAGTCAATGATGAGCAAGATGAGCTTTATCCCCTTTCTGGAAGATGGTCCTCTTGATGGCTTTAATGAGTTCCTTGTTACGAAGACTGTAGATAATTGGGTTGACCATTGGTGTTAGTACGGAGTAAACTACAGCAAGTGTCCGGTCAAGGGTCAGTGAGTAGCTCTTCTTTAGTCGCACGTACATGAAGATGATGCTCCCAAAGAAGATGAGGACCACAGCAAGATGTGAGGCACAGGTAGAGAAGGCCTTCTTTCTTCCTGCTGCTGTTTTTATCTGCAGCACAGCCCCAATGATCCTTGCATAAGAAATTGTGATAAAGATGAAAGTGATAAGAATTATGAAAGCATTAATGGCAAAGTCCACCAGAATGTTAGTGGATGTGTCCTTGCAGGACAAGCTCAGCAAAGGTGGAAAGTCACAGAAAATGTGTTGGATTTCATTGTAACCACAGAATGGGAGCTGGGAGACCAGAATGACCTCAGAAACTGGACACAGGAAGCCACAAGTCCAACAAGCGGCAGCCATCTTGGCACAGAGGGTGGTCGTCATAATTGCAGGGTAGTGGAGGGGCCGACAAATGGCCAGGTATCGATCATAGGCCATGGCTGTAAGAAGGTAGCATTCAGAGGCTCCCAAGGAGTGAAAGAAATAGGTCTGAAGGAGGCATCCTGCAAAAGAAATGGTTTTCTTCTCACTGAGAATATTAGCTAGCATCTTAGGGATGGTGGTAGCCGTATACCACAACTCCAAGAAGGCGAGAACAGTGACAAAGTGGTACATGGGTGTGTGCAAGGCTGATTCCAGTCGGATGACTAAGATGATGAGCATGTTGCCACAGATGGTGAACAGGTATGCCAACAGGAGCAGGACAAAAAGGCAGCCCCTGACATAGCCCCCACTGGCAAAGCCAAAGAACACAAATTCAGCCGGGCTCGACTGGTTGTATTGATCCATGGGAGGCTGAGGTAAAGAAGGAAAGAAGAAAACACTGGATTAAGGTGACTGCTGAATCCATGCCAAAACTTCATTTCTCTTTCTTTTTAACTTAAAAGTAGCACGTAAATTACAACTATTACTCCCACTACTATTACTATTACTGCAAAAATAATAGCTAACTCTTCTTAGCACTTACTATTCATCAAACATTTTTACAAGAGTCTTGAATTCAATATTTAGTTAATTTGTATAGTTCAATGAGATAAGCACCATTGTTTTGCCTATTCTGCAAATAAGAAAACTCAGGAATAGAGAGAAAAAGTGATTATAACACTTTTTTATTTCCTGTAGATACTATTTCCCAGGAAATAACATTTAGACCATCCTCAAACATTCTAGCTTTATACTGTCTGACTGTTTCTAAGCATTCTAACTCCTCTTTCCTTCAGTTAATTCTTAAACAGTGAATTTGGGGTATGAGATTAATAGAGTAGCAAATCTTTTCTTACTATTCAGTTCACCTCTATAAACATTTATTGAACAAATACATGTCAGGCAGCAGGAACACAAAATTCAACAAGGTACAATCTCTGCCACCAGAAAGCTTATAACCCTGTAGAGAAGCAGACATTTCAATAGGATTTGCAAAGTACAGAACACTTCAGAGTGCCTGAAAAGTGGCTCAATTCTCAGACCAGGATGACGGAATAAAGTGTTTAGAGAATGCACATAAGATGAATTTTCCGAGAAGAGCTTGAATCAGCTAGGTAAAAGAGAAATGCCAGATATAGGTGATGGGGAGGAAGCCAGCAAACCACATTGCCATGTATGTACCTATGCAACAATCTTGCGTGTTCTTCACATGTACCCCAAAATGTAAAATGCAATACAATATATTATATAATTTATTATATATAAAGAGAAAAATAAATATTTCAAGAATAAAAGCAATGAGCAGCAAGCCACTCATTAGGGAAACATATCTTCCCCTGTGTGGTAAGCAAACTGGGAAAGCTCACTCAATGCTTTAAGACCTTATCTCAGTAGATGCAGGGCATCACTAAGGAATGTTTGATAGATGAGTGACCTGGTTAGATGTAGATTTTTAAAACATAACTAAAATTTAACTATTCTTACTCAAGCTCAGGGCTGAAGGCATGAATTTGCTTTGTGGGTGTTGCTGACAGGAAGATGGTTTAGGGAGGTTATCACATTTGGTGTAAGAATGCAGATTCAAAAACAAACGTGATACACTGGTGATAAACATGAATCCTGTATTTTCAGAAAATCAATTATATAAGTACAGGTGAGGAGTATATAGTTGGCTTGGTGAAATTTTATATAAAACAGTATTGGACATTCTAATTATTCCTAAGCAAAATGTGAAACAAATCCAAAAAGAAAAGAACAACAAAAAACACAATGCAACTTTAAATGCATAAAACGATAGCCAGTGCCAGTCATACCATACCCTGTATAGCTCATACTGCATTTGAAGAGAACTGCCCAATTCGAGTATTACACGGACAAACAAGCCTCTTGCTTATTTTCATCGTCCAGACACTCATCACAATGGCTGTCACATTAAAAGTATTGAATAGGGCTGGGCACGGTGGCTCACACCTATAATCCCAGCACTTTGGGAGGCTGAGGCGGGTGGATCACGAGGTCAAGAGATTGAGACCATCCTGGTCAACAAGGTGAAACCCCGTCTCTACTAAAAATACAAAAATAGCTGGGCATGGTGGTGCGTGCCTGTAATCCCAGCTACTCAGGAAGCTAAGGCAGGAGAATTGCCTGAACCCAGGAGGCAGAGGTTGCGGTAAGCCGAGATACCACCATTGCACTCCAGCCTGGGTAACAAGAGCGAAACTCCGTCTCAAAAAAAAAAAAAAAAATTGAATAGGATTTTAATAACCAAATGAATTAATTTAAACAATTATATTAATAATAAGTAGACCGGTACTTTCTCTGCAACTCTACCACTCACCCAACTCAAAACATTTCTTCCAAACTCAAATGCCCTGCAGTAGAAATAAACTTCTGGGTTTGATATGTTAGAATGCTAAACTCACTGAAAGCAATTGATACTTAAAAGACTCTTCTTGATTTAATTCTAACCTAAAGAGACTGTATATTCACCTCTCCAAATATAGGAGACAAATATGTTAAAAAAGGAATTATTGCTTCATTACATTTCATTTGCTTCTAGGTCATCTCTCTTCTCCATCTGGGAACTGCTACTTAGCCTTCAAAATCAGATCAAATCTCAACTCCTTAAATATTCTTCTGCTGAATTCCTCAAAAAAAGAATTATTTATTCCTTTTCTATGCCCTCACAATATTTACATTTAGCATGTTGTTACCTTTTTAAGTCTGTCTTCCCCATAAGTTGTTAAGATCTTTGAGAATAAATGTAGTACTTCATTAATTATTATGTATTTCCCTGCTAATGCCTAGGACAATAAGTATATAATTGTGAACTCAATGTTTTATTCTAGCCTAAATTTAAGTTACATTTTCTCTATTTCACCTGAATGTATCCTTTTTGTTGTCTTCTTAGCAGTTCAAAGCTTACAGTATTCTAATAAAGTTACCATCTCAAATTTAGTCTGGCCTCAACTTTCCCTAATCTTGTTGAAAGACCCATCATTACTCCCACTGACTCAGAGAAATTAAACTCAAGAAATAGTTTTGATCATCTTTCATGTGTAAAGAACTGTTATTGGTAATGTTTCCCCTTTATACAAGTTAGCTTTTCTGAAGCCAACTGTATGTGTAGATCAAGTAAGGTCTAGCAAACATAATAATTTCAGGAGCAACTAAAGCCATCTGTACCCCAAATTATTGCATGACCAAATGTCTGTAATCTTCCAAAGAGAAAGTCTGTGTAAGGCCTTCTCTAGGTTAAGCATTTTCAAATGCAGTTTATCCTGAGAGAATACAATATAATAAGTTGAAAATGCATATAATATACCCAAACATCATATGCTAGCCTGGCGTCCCTTATATGTGCTCAGAACACTTGGATTAGCCTACAGTTGGGCAGAATCATCTAACACAAAACCTGTTTTATAATAAAATATTGAATATCTCATGTACTAATCTGTTGAATGTATATTGCTTTCACACCATTGTAAAGTAGAAAAACTGTAAGTAGAATCATCATTCATTGGGAACTGTCTATACCTCATTAGGTGTTCTCAGTCATAGCCTCTATTTCATGAAAATTGTTTTAGAAAACTCTACTTTCTACCATCTGCGTCAGCACTTGACCAATCTGTGACAGCACACAAGACAATTTCTTGTCTGTCAACATTTTAAAAGTAAATGATTGCTAATCTCTTGGTTGTAGAATAAATGATGAATCAAATGGAGGGACTGGTGGACAAGATGGCCTTTAAAGTCTCTTCCAAATCTAATACTCTAAGATGATCAAAGTTGAATTATTTCAAGTCCCAGTTACTTAAGTCACATTTTCACTATATCAATTGTTATACTTCCAAGTAGTATGTTTTCAAATCCCTTATAGTGTGCCACCTTTCCAGTCCCTGATCAATACAGTTAATGTGCTGCCTAGTTCACCTACCAACCACCAATCATCATTCAGTGTCTGCTTTGATCTTGCCTGGATCAGTATATGTGTGGGAGATGGAAACTGGATCTATGAGCCTTTTCTCCTTTACAGCAAATCTCATCCTTCTGAGGCAGAGTCCCCAGAGTTAACACTGATTGTTTTTGACACAAGTGGCAGAAGGAAGCCAGAGGCAGGTGGGAATCAGGCTCAGGGGAGACCCCTGGGAATCCAAATTTACCTCTCACCTGCAGAAGTGGGCTCAGAGAAGTCTTTCCCAATGTTTGCTATCTCATCACCCTCCCTTGCCACTTCTAGTCCCTTGTTAGTGACTTTTGAACCTAGACTCTTGACCTCTGTTTCTGAAAACGTGACCCTAATCCTTCCACCATACTCATAAACTCATGCACTTTCACATTTCTTGATTCACTTCAGAAATACAAAGAGACTATTTCCCCTCATCATTTTAGTCAATTACTTTTTCTGATAATGTGCTGAATCCCACCTAATATTGTTACTCTTCCTTTGAGAAGGTGATAAGAGCTGCCTGTTTTTAAAACAAACACACACACACAAACAAACACACTGGGGTTGTGGAGCTTCAGAAACTTTACTTTGAATTGTAGCTCCAATTAAAGACCTGTTTACCTGAGCATTTGCTAAGCAACACATTTTGTTCTAAGCACAATGTACGTACTAATACAGTCCTCACAATTACTCTATGAGGCTGCTATGATTGTTATTCCCATTTCACATTTAAGAAAACTGAAGCCCAGAGAGTTTAATAAAGGGTCCAAAGTCACACAAGTGCCCTACATAATTGTAAACCAAATCACTCTGACCCCAAAATCCATTATCATCATCTCTAAGCTCCACTGCCTCAGAAATGTTCCTAATAGTCAAAGGATCATAACCAAGGTCACATTACCATAAAGTGGCACCTGTTTTAAGGTCTGTGCTCTTAACTACTACTCTCTCTATGTACCTTCAGGCAGTCATGTATTTATTTGAACCAGTATTTTATTATGTATAAATGTGTGCTGTGAGAGTTAAGATAAACCGCAAACACTAACTATAACAGTTTTAAAGTGTGCTAGCTTACATTTCCCACTTCATGTAGCTGATGTAGAATACATGTTTGAAAACTACTCCAAATAATTAACTTTGTCTAAGTGACTTAGCATCTCGCAGCCTTATTTTCTTCACCTTTAAATTGAACATATTTGGGTTGCTTTGAGAATTACATGACAGGATAAGGCATTCCAGCAAAAGAAAGGAACATACCCATAATCAACAAAATTAGGTTTATTGACTCACTACAATGTGGGTAATCACACACCACCGGAGCTGTGGGACATTTCTGTAAGAGTGTTACATGGGAATTATTACAGGATGTGGGCTCACATTAGGCAATTTTAGGTGAGGAGGAAGGGTTCAAGAAAGCTAAGCTTGCTCTGGATTTGGTCCTATCAATTACTAGATATAATTCCATGACTAGGTATCTTAATGAATCCTATTCATTAAAGTAGACTAAAGCTGTAATTGAGAAAGATGATATCAGTCACTCATTTTTAGCTAGGAGAAAAAATAGATTTTTCTAACTGAACAGTGTTGTATGTAATTAGACAGGATTACTAAGTGATAGTTTTTTCCTCTCACTTCATTCTGGTCAGAGTGACTTTGTCTGATGTTGCTATTCTGTGAGAACATCATGAGCTAGGTTGTGTGTGTGTGTGTGTGTGTTTTTCAGATAAAATACATAAGGGGCAAAATACAGTCTTGTACATAGTAGGTGACCCATTAACTTTAAGTCTCTTTCCCAGGCCAGGCGCGGTGGCTCAAGCCTGTAATCCCAGCACTTTGGGAGGCCAAGACGGGTGGTTCACGAGGTCAAGAGATTGAGACCATCCTGGTCAACATGGTGAAACCCCATCTCTACTGAAAATACAAAAAATTAGCTGGGCATGGTGGCGCGTGCCTGTAATCCCAGCTACTCAGGAGGCTGAGGCAGGAGAATTGCCTGAACCCAGGAGGCGGAGGTTGCGGTGAGCCAAGATCGCGCCATTGCACTCCAGCCCGGGTAACAAGAGCGAAACTCTGTCACAGAAAAAAAAAAGTCTCTTTCCCTCCTATCGATAATACACTTTTCCTTTTTAGTGTTTTTAACATTAATTGACAATGTTCCCTATTGAATTAACTGTATTACAAAACAATCACAATAAACATGTAACTCTGGATTGTTCAAACTTTGGTGTTCATGAATGAAATCCATCTCCTTGTCACTTTGCTTCATTGGTTCTATGGCAACTCTCTGGATCCAACATAACACAAAGTTCTGCCAATACTAGAACCCAGCTTTCATGCCCTGCCTTGATGAATTTCCTTCCAGCTAAATGGCCTCCAACTTGTCTACATGTATGTTGAAGTGCCCTCAGCATACTGATCCCTCTTTCTTAGACTGGTTCATCACTGTTTCACTCTCTGAAATGAACAAGGCTAAAGATATGTCATTCAAAAACAGAAATAAGCTAATATCCTAGATTTTAAAATCACACTCCACTCTGCGTGACCACTCCTAGAACACATCTCTCTTCCTGTTCTTGGGTCTCTTTCACCAAGTAACACCTACTTATCCTTCTGGTATACATTCTAACGTCATCTCTTTGAAGAAGTCTTATCTGACCACTCTGTCTAAACATTCTGCCTTCCAACCCTTATTCTATCCATTTCTTCCTGGTCATCCTTTTTGTAACACCAGCACGGATTTTTTTTTTTGAGACGGAATTTCGCTCTTGTTACCCAGGCTGGAGTGCAATGGTGCCATCTCGGCTTACCGCAACCTCTGCCTCCTGGGTTCAGGCAATTCTCCTGCCTCAGCCTCCTGAGTAGCTGGGATTACAGGCATGCACCACCATGCCCAGATAATTTTTTGTATTTTTAGTAGAGATGGGGTTTCACCATGTTGGCCAGGATGGTTCCGATCTCTTGACCTCATGATCCACCCGCCTCGGCCTCCCAAAGTGCTGGGATTACAGGCATGAGCCATCGTGCCTGGCCACAGCAGCATAGATTTTAATTATATATTTGTATGTTTGTTTCTGTCATTTCACCAATAAATTATAAGGTCAATGAAGATAGGAAGTGTATTTTTTCAAGACCATCATTCAATTCCTATTATCTTTTTGCACAAAGTAGATATACAATAACTATTTGTTGGATGCATTAATTAAGAAAAGGCTACTCTGACTCCTCTACCCCTCTCTACCCACGCATACATACACAACATTCACATCAGGATAGGCCACATTCTTCTGTTATAATTTTTCAGAATACTGTGTATTTCTGAATTCATCCCATTTCTAATAATTCATTGAATATGCATCTTTCATTTGTTTTATTTTTAATTGACACATAATAATTGTACGTATTTACAGGGTAGAGTGTGATGTCTTGATGCATATATACATTGTGTAATATCAAATCAGGGTATTCAGCCTATCTGTCTTCTCACATTTTTAACTTTCCTTTATGGTGAATCCATCCAAAATCATTTCTTCTAGCTACTTTGAAATACGCAATACACTATTGTTAACCATAGTCACCTTACTGTGCAATAGAACACCAGAACTTCTTCCTCCTATCTAATTGTAATTTCATACCTTTTAACCAGCTTCCCATCTTTCCCCCTCCCCTTTTCTTCTCCCTCCTCTGGTAACCACATTCTATTGTCTACTTATATGAGATCAGTTTCTTCAGATTCCACATAGAAGTAATATACATGATATTTGCCTTTCCATACTTGGCTCATTTCACATAACATCATGCCCTCTAGGTTCATTCATGTTGCCATAAATCACAGGATTTCATTCTTTTTTTACAGCTGAAAGCTATTCTATTGCATATATATACCACGTTTTCTTTATTTGTTGACAGACCCCAAAATATGAAAAATAAAACTGCCACATGATTCAGCAACCCCACTATTGGCTATATATCCATAATTAATAAAAGCAATATATCAAAGAGATATCTGTACTCTTGTGTTTACTGTGGCAGTATTCACAATAGCCATGATATAGAATCAACCTAAGTTTCCAACAATATCTATCTTTCAAACTGAACTGTAAGCTTTTTGAGGGCAAAGGTCATTTTTGTTCAATATTTGCATGTTCAGTGCTACATACTTATTGCCTAACCTGGTGTTTTTCATAGAAAACATATTCAATTCATTTAAAGAATATATTTAAACCACATTTTACTCTTTTTGTACTTCTTCCAAGAGTTTTTATGGACACAATACTTACTTTTTTTGCTTTGATACCCAAATATAAAACCCTTTTCTGCTTCCATTAGAGTTCATCTTGTGAAATTCAGTATATTTTCCTAAGGTATTTTTAGATATTTATTCTGTTATCTTCCATCTTATGTATTAAAACATTTCATGTTAAATTTGACAAGTATCTAGGTTCCCTTCTGGGTTATTAGTAAAACTTTCGGGTGTTACTGTTGATTAAGTAGAGACTACTGTGACAGACTCCTAGATACTTACCTTCAAAGTCATTTTTACACAAACATTCTTTAGGAAAAGGTACCCATCTACCTATAAATTCTCCCAATAATACTCTCATCCAAGCCACATTTTTCTTTTTCTTCCCAAAGTGTATCCAGGATATGTTCTTAGGACTGGGAGCATGCGGGGAGAGTGAAATAAAAATTAAGAGCTTTAGAAATAACTACATAGAGCTAGGAGAGTCATTGTGCAAAGTACCTAGGGATGCTGGCTCAGAATTCAGACTCATCAGTGGGGAGATGCCAAGTTAGAAGCTAACACCACTTATTAATTAGTCCTAAGAATATAATTTGTCCTAAGATTATAATTTAATCAATATGAAGTTTACCAGTCTATACAGGATACTAACAAATACTTTAGGGCAGGGGCAGGCCAACTTTTTCTTAAAGGGCCATATAATAATTATTTTAGACTTTGGAAACCCTCCTCTTAATCTTGTGTTGGATGTTGTCCTCTCTAAATCTCACGGTTATGACTAAGATCCCAAAAGCAAATGCAACAACAACAAAAATCAATTAATGAAACTAATGAAACTAAAACGTCCTGCACAGAAATAGAAAAAATCAGCAGAGTAAACAGACACCATGCAGAATGGAAGAAAAAACTCAAACTATTCGTCCCGTCAAAGACTAATATCCATAATCTCTAAGGAACTCAAGCAAATAATCTTAACAAAAAGTGGGCAAAGGACAGGAATAGTCAATTCTTAAAAGAAGGTATACAAACAACTGACACATACATAAAAACAATGCTCACTACCACTAATTATCAGGGAAACGCAAGTCAAAACCATAAGATACCACCTTACCCATGTAAGAATGGCCATAATCCAAAAACTGGAAGCATTCCCTTTGAAATCTGGCACTAGACAAGGATGCCCTCTCTCACCACTCCTATTCAATATAGTATTGGAAGTTCTAGCCAGAGCAATTAGACAAGAGAAAGAAATAAAGGGTATTCAATTACGAAAGGAAGAAGTCAAATTGTCTCTATTTGCAGATTACATGATTGTATATTTAGAAGACCCCATTGTCTCAGCCCAAAATCTCCTGAAACTGATAAGCAACTTCAGCAAAGTCTCAGGATACAAAATCAATGTGCAGAAATCACAAGCATTCCTATACACCAATAACAGACTTAAAGAGAGCCAAATCAAGAATGAACTGCCATTCCCAATTGCTACAAAGAGAATACAATACCTAGGATACAATTAACAAAGAATGTAAAGGACCTCTTCAAGGAGAACCACAAACTACTGCTCAACGAAATAAGAGAGGACACAAACAGATGGAGAAACATTCCATGTTCATGGTTAGGAAGAATCAATATTGTGAAAATGGCCATACTGCCCAAAGTAATTTATAGATTCAACACTATCCCCATCAAGCTACCAATGACCTTCTTCACAGAACTGGAAAAAAACTACCTTAAACTTCATATGGAACCAAAAGAGAGCCCACATAGCCAAGACAATCCTAAGCAAAAAGAACAAAGCTGGAGGCATCATGCTGCCTGCCTTCAAACTGTACTACAAGGCTATAGTAATCAAAACTGTTCCATTGGTCTATATCTCTATTATGGTATCAGTACTGATGGTACCATACAGAGGCATTGGAGGCAATGCCACACGTCTACAACCATCTGTTCTTTGACAAACCTGACAAAACAAGCATTGGGGAAAGAATTCCCTGTTTAATAAATGGTGTTGAGAAAACTGGCTAGCCACGTGCAGAAAGCAGAAACTTGACTTCTTACTCCTTACACTAAAATTATCTCCAGATGGATTAAAGATTTAAATATAAGACCTAATACCATAAAAACCCTAGAAGAAAACCATTCAGGACATAGGCATAGCCAAGGACTTCATGACTAAAACACCAAAAGCATTGGCAACAAAAGCCAAAATAGGCAAATGGGACCTAATGAAACTCCAGAGTTCTGTACAGCAAAAGAAACAATCATTAGAGTGAACTGGCAACCAACAGAACAGGAAAACATTTTTGCAATCTACCCATCTGACAGAGGGCTGATATCCAGAATCTACAAAGAACTAAAACAGATTTACAAGAAATAAAAAAACCCATTCAAAAGTGGGCAAAGGATATGAACTGACACTTTTCAAAAGAAGACATATTTGAGGCTAAGAAACATATGAAAAATGCTCATCAATCACTGGTCATTAGAGAAATGAAAATCAAAACCACATTGAGATACCATCTCACACTGGTTAGAATGGCAATCATTAAAAATTTGGAGACAACAGATGCTGGAGAGGATGTAGAGAAATAGGAACACGTTTACACTGTTGGTGAGAGTGTAAATTAGTTCAACCATTGTGGAAGACAGTGTGGCAATTCTTCAAGGACCTAGAAATAGAAATTCCATTTGACCCAGCAATCCCATTACTGGGTATATACCCAAAGGATTATAAATCATTCTATTATAAAGACACATGCACACATATGTTTATTACGGCACAGTTTACAATAGCAAAGGATTATAAATCATTCTATTATAAGGACACATGCACACAAATGTTCATTGCAGCACTATTTACAATAGTAAAGACTTGGAACCAACCCAAATGCCCATCTATGATAGACTGGACAGAGAAAATGTTGCACATATACACCATGGAATACTATGCAGCCATAAAAAACGATGAGTTCGTGTCCTTTGTAGGGACATGGATGAACCTGGAAACCATCATTCTCAGCAAACTGACACAAGAACAGAAAATCAAACACCGCATGTTCTCACTCATAGGTGGGTGTTGGACAATGAGAACACATGGACATGGAGAGGGGAGCATCACACACTGAGGTCTGTTGGGGGGAACTAGGGGAGGGACAGTGGGGGGATAGGGAGTTGGGGAGGTTTAACATGGGGAGAAATGCCAGATATAGGTGAAGGGGAGGAAGGCAGCAAACCACATTGCCATGTATGTACTTATGCAACAATCCTGCATGTTCTTCACATGTAACCCAAAACCTAAAATGAATTATAAACATTATCTAGAATCAGTTAGTCCGGCTATGAGTACTAAATGATTGAGCCTTCCAAGTTTAGTTCTTGCCTAGCCAAGGGCATTGTTTCTTCTCTTTTATGTCACCACTTGTCAATAAAGAGTGCTTACTTGGCATTTATTCTGTGTCAGAAACAGAGTGAGAAAAATGACAAGTTTTGGTATTATTGTGCAATGGCTCACTGCCACATGGGCTTAGAAACCAATACCATCACACCAGCTCTTAAGAAAGAAAAGGCCATCCCAGCACTTTGGGAGGTCGAGGCGCGTGGATCACGAGGTCATGAGATCAAAACCATCCTGGTTAAAATGGTGAAACCCCGTCTCTATTAAAGATACAAAAAATTAGCTGGGCATGGTGGCGCGTGCCTGTAATCCCAGCTACTCAGGAAGCTGAGGCAGGAGAATTGCCTGAACCCAGGAGGTGGAGGTTGCGGTGAGCCGAGATTGTGCCACTGCACTCCAGTCTGGGTAACAAGAGCGAAATTCCGTCTCAAAAAAAAGAAAGAAAGAAAGAAAGAAAAGGCCTTATTCAAGGTTGATCAGCAGGAGGCAGGAGGCAATGTTCAAATCTGTCTCCCTGAACTGAGGTCTGGGCACAAGTTTTGTAGGCAGAGAGCAACTAAGAGGGAGACAGGAAAATGCAACAAAGCATTATCTGATTGGCTCCTGAGAAGAGGTTATGCTGGATCCTCGATTTTTATGACTGTGCTACAGCAAAACTGTTAGTCCCTTCCTTTTTAGTTTGGTCTAAATACTTGGGTTCCACATGTTGCTTACTTTTTTGTTCTGGTTGGCTCCTAGGTCACGAATCTGGTACACTTAGTTCATCTGGGCATGCTTGGGTTAATTACAACCTGAGGGTCTATTGCAAGTAAAAAACAAGTCACCATTTTGTTGTATTTTGTTACTGACAAAGTTAAACCAGATTGAACTGGTTCTGTGGTTACACTGATACCTTCATCAAGCGATTCATTATTTGAGGAGAAAGATGAGATCTAAAATTATTTATTAAAAACTTAAGTGAAAAAAGTCGTATTTAACATGTTCAAAAATTCATAGTATCATTGCTACTACTTGGAAAAACAACATACGCTTATGGGAATTCAGAAATGAATAGAGGAATAATTTTTGAAGTAACCATTTAAACATTTAATGTGCTATGTAATACATTATTTTTTTGAAACATGCTCTAAATGTTAGGATAAAATGATACAATATGCAACTAATGTAATGTGAGAAATAGTGGAATTCACAATAATTTGCTTATCTATTTATTTAATACATTTTTGAAACATCCTTTATGCCCCAGACTTTATTCTAAGAACTGGAGAAAATGATGCATATAACACTGTTGCTTCACTTTAGATATTTATTACATAGAGTGGGAGGAGACGGGTCCTCAAATCACCTGATTTTTTTTTTTCAATATAAGTTTTTTTTACACAGAAGAAAAATTTTAACTGCACACATACATTAAAGTTTTGAATCCTTTAGGGGTATTATTTATTGAAGCAAATAAACTTTTAAAACAAAATAACTATGTAAAGGAAGTGATAAATCCCAAGGTCACACGTCCTTGTTTGCTCACAAATGTTGTTTATATCTGACGTCCCAGGGTACATTGATAGCATTTCAGTTTGTTCTCTGATGTACTTGAATGTAAATGTCCAATGAGCTAGAATGTTAGCCTTGACACTAGTACCCAGTGAATAGTCTGATTATGCTGCCTTTTAGATCTGACTGCTTCTTATTGCCTATCTTGCTAGAGTCATTATCCAATTGTCACCATAGAAGAAGTGGTCAAAAGCTGGACTTTATCTTGGGCACTTACCCCAATATGTCACATTAAGGCACTACTTCTCAAACTCTTCTTTTTTTTTTTTTAATTGCATTTTAGGTTTTGGGGTACATGTAAAGAACATGCAAGATAGTTGCATAGGTACACACATGGCAGTGTGATTTGCTGCCTTCCTCCCCTTCACCTATATCTGGCATTTCTCCCCATGCTATCTTTCCCCAGCTCCCCACCCCCTGCTGTCCCTCCCCTATTTCCCCCCAACACACCCCAGTGTGTAGTGCTTCCCTCCCTGTGTCCATGTGTTCTCATTGTTCAACACCCACCTATGAGTGAGAACATGCGGTGTCTAATTTTCTTTTCTTGTGTCATCAAACTCTTATTTTCATATCATAGCACTTATAAAAGGGACGGTACCTGTAGGGCACACTGAGGTGAACAGAAAGGCCACTTTCTGCTGGAGGAAACGAGTCCAAGGACTTCCATTCCCATGGGCCCTATCTGACCACTCACAGGGTGTGTCTTAGGGGCAGGGTAACTCAGCACGTTTGTTATTTGTGTCTGCTGAGAAGCTCTGTGCTAAAGATGACCTGAGCTTTGTATTCTAAAGGAAATACCTAAGGAGGTCTCAAGAGAAAAAAAAAAGTGCATAATGAAAGGCAAGGGGAGTTTGCAGCTATAAACGGATCTGAAAAAAAAAAAACTTCTGGTGGAGTTTCAGCAGGGCCCTCAATCTCTATCACACCCATTTGACTCTTAAGAGTTTGCTTATTCATTTATTCTTTTGTCCAAATATGAGTGGATACCAAACTATAGTACGAATTAATAGATATATGCCACTTCGAGTTGTTAGATGACTACTTATGTCTTCACTACCGGATGGTAAGTCCCTCATGTTCTCTGCATAGTATGTACCCCACAGATATTAGCAATTAATAGTAATTGCTATAATGGTTATAGTAATTATTATTACCATGATGACCTCTTAATTAATGTGAGCTAAGCCATTTCAGTTTGAGGCATCCTCTAGTGCTGCCACCTCAGGGAAAGAAGAGTTTCTGTTGAGCCCAAAATAGTTCCTGCAAAAAGTAATCTGAGTGAAGTGAGGTACAGCAGGAGAGAAAAGGAGCCTAAAAGCAATAGACTCAGCCTGTCAGCAGAACAGAGTTTTGCATCTCGTATTTGGAGAAACAGCATAGACTTCTTGAAAGCAGGGACTACTCCTCAGTTTACGGAAAGATAAATTTGGACCCTTAGGTCAAAAGAAGATGCCTGTGTAAAACTAATCATTATTTAAAAAAATAATTCCCCACTGAAGACATTTATGTGGAAAACTTTGAAGTAATAATGATTAATATTTATATGCTTAATATTCTTTTATTTCCCCATTTTACATATAAGGAAACTGAGATAGAGGAAGTGATCCACATGATCACACAGCAAGTAATGGTGGAATTGATGTGTGAACACAGGCAGACAGGCTTCAAAGTCCATGCTGCAACCCTGTCCTGGTTCTGGGATACTGAGACTAACTTGTTTATGAAATACTTACTATGTGTTATTTAACTGTGGAACACTTTGATGTCAATTTTTTAAGGGAAAACAAATCTGGCATCAGAGAGAGCTTATGTTTTTTGCCCAGAATCACAGAGATAAAAATGGCAACATCTGAATTTGTACCAACACCTTTCCATCTTTGCTCTGAAAATTCAGATCTTATGCATCTGGACCTAGTTCAGGTCCTGCTTTCCTTAAGAAGTGCTATAAGCTTAGAATCAAAACTCCCTAAGCTGAGAGAAATGTTAGTACTCATCCACTGCCAGCCTTTCATTTTGCAGACAGAGAGAAAGAGGCTGAGGAGGGTCACTCAGTCAGCTGAAGTTGATTTAGGGTTAAATTTGTCTCTCTCTACTGAAAATTCCATAATCTTCCTAATTTTATTCTGTAAATATGGGATATTTTTTCTTCTTCAGAGGGAAATTATAAAGATTAAATTTTTGAAAAATGAAGGCAGCTGTCACTATTTCTGGCATAGTATAGACATACAGAAAATAAAGCTGTAAGATCCGTAAGAATGAAGAAAAAGAAAAAGTATTCAAGATTAGCCAATACTTAGTCTCTGCCAAGATCTGGTTCTATTTTTCTCACTAATTCATACACCATACTCTAGCAGGTACTTGCCCCCCAGTTCACACACCATTAAGGAATGGGGGATTACTCTGCTCAGCAGAGGAAGCAATAGAGGAGCTGGAGAGAAAAGAATTGTGATCAGGACTTCAGTTTTTCTCCATCAAGCAACCTTTGGCCACATAATAACCCAGAATCCCTGGATGCCACAGACTGATAAGCATTCTGCTTATGGCTCACTGATCTACATCTGCAACTTTATACAAGCTAAAATTTTACACTTCTTTTTAACAACCTAGTTTTCCACCTTCTTACCTTTCTCTAGGAATTTTATCTTCACTAAACCTGCCACTCCTAGCTTCAGTTTGTCTTCTTTCTTTCTTTCAGTATTGCATTGTCTCTCTAGTCATAAACACAGTTTAACCACTTGTTTTACATCCCTGTTTCTTCTCCCTTTGTGGCACTTCTTTCCATTAGAATGGGATAATCAGAGACCATAACACTTCTCTTTACATCTTCCAACTTTGACCAATTCAGGCACGGGTATGTGCAGCACACTTGACTACTGATCTATTTGATTTCTGTACTGGTGTTTTCTTTGACTCTGAACACATGACTCACAAACCATCCAGCTGATTCTCACAATTACCAACAAGCTGGGCTATGACAAATTAGATCACTGAGGTTCCCTTAAAATAGTTCCGATCCTGTCAATGACCCTTCTAAAAGCCTCCTTTACCTCCTTGTTGCGAAGGCTATAGATGATAGGATTGAGGAAAGGGGTAACAAGGGTATACACCAAGGCAATAAGCTTGTCTGTGCCCTCAGGTCGACTTCCAGGTGAGCCCACATATACTGTGAAGGCAGAAGCATAGAATAGTGCCACCACAGTCACGTGGGAGGAACAAGTGGAGAAGGCCTTGGCACGACTGGTAGCTGAGGGTAGCTTCAGCACAGCACTCAGGATACCTCCATAGAGCCCCAAAATGAGCACAAAGTTGCAACCAGTGGCCATGCCAATCACTGTGCCATGGGCCCTAGCATGCCAGCTTGTGTCCACACATGCCAACCGCATTAGTGGTGCCAAGTCACAAAAGTAATGGGCCACCTCTTTCAAGCAGAAGGGTAGAGTGGCAGTGAGAGTGGCTGGCACAAGTGCAGCTGAGAAGCCAGCCACCCAAGTGGCTCCAGCTAGTCGTAACTGTACCTGTCTGCTCATGAGTCCATGGTAGTGGAGTGGGTGGCAGATGGCAAGGTAGCGATCCAGTGCCATGACACCCAACAGGTAGCACTCAGTCATGCCTAAGGAATGAAAGACATACAGCTGAATAAAGCATACAGCTGGTAAGATGGGTGAACACCCAAGGAGCAAGGTATGCAGCAGTGTGGGCACTGTGGTGCTGACATACCACACCTCTACAAAAGAGAGGACACTGATAAAGAAGTACATGGGCGTGGACAACCCAGAATCTAACTGTACCAGGACAATGATGAGAATGTTCCCTGCAAGAGTTAGGAGATAGATGCACAGGGTCCCCAAGAAGGCAAGAGGTTGTAGGGTCCCAGTGGTAGTGAAACCAGCAAGGATAAAACTCTGGATCCAGGTATGATTGACGTGATCCATAATTCCTAGGAATAAGGGATAAAGACAGAATATAAATTACTTCAAGCTTCTTCTCTATTCAGGAAATCTGAGCACTTGAAAGGAACCTGAGACATTATCTAATCTATGTTCCTCACTTTACACTAGAGGAACTGAAACCCCAAAAGCAGATATGGTTGTCCCCATATCTTAGTCTGTTGGTAACAGGGCTGGGACTAGAAACCAAGGCTCCTAGTCCCAGTTTAAACCCTTTCTATGTTATAATATGGTGCTCCAGTGACTCAGTGATTTTCTCCCCTAGTCCACAATCAAATAATAAAAGAGCTAGAAAATTCCTATTGCTATCGCTCCGTAGTTTCCACTGATAAAATAACCAACAGTATTGGGCTGTGGAGAAGGGAGAAAAGTCATCTCTCAAAAGTGAATGTTGAAGCTTCTTTCAGGAAGCCCCTTCGAAGTGTTTAGACTATCCTGGTAAGGACTAGAAGAAGAAAAAATGGAAAATGAAAGAAATGCAGAATCTTTCAAAACTGTAAAATCCTAGGCCCATGGTGCCTGATGATAATTCACCCAGTGGATACACTGTGCTGGGTGAAAACATGATCCCCAAAGATATGTGCTAGGAATTCTCAAAAAGGAAAAACCATGATGTCAAGAAGAAGCCAAGAGAATTTTCTTTTCTTTTCTTTTCTTTTTTTTGAAATGGAGTCTTGCTCTGTTGCCAGGCTAGAGTGGTGCACTGGTGCAATCGCAGCTCACTGCAACATCCGCCTCCTGGGTTCAAGCGATTCTTCCGCCTCAGTCTCCCAAGTAGCTGGGACCGCAGGTGCTTGCCACCATGCCCAGCTAATTTTTTGTATTTCTAGTAGAGATGGGGTTTCACCATGTTGGCCAGGATGGTCTCGATCTCTTGACCTCGTGATCCGCCTGCCTTGGCCTCCCAAAGTGCTGGGATTACAGGCATGAGCCACCGCGCCCTGTGGAGCCTCTTCTGAAGTCAGGGATTTGGTTGCCACTCAGCGGCAATGGACATTAGGTTGAGCAACTTTTTACTTAACCTCAGCTTCCTCTTTAAAAAAAAAAAAAAATCCTGAGTTTGTTTCCTAAGACTCTTACAACAGAGATAACATGTTTCCCTAAAGTTATTGGAAAATGATTATGGGTTTTAAGGGGAATCAACACCAATGTCACTGAGTTTTCCTCCCACACCCTAATAAGCCTCATTCAAAGCCTCTTTCAAATACGTTCAAAGCCTTCATCTAAAAAAAAAAAAAAAAGCCTTTATCTACTTGTCTTCTTTGACTACTCTCATCTTTTTGGCACCGCTCCTGCCCATTACCTGATGGTTTTGCTGACATTAGAACACATGGCATTCTCCTCGGCATCCTTTCTACCCCTAGACACTCCCCTACTTATATTTCATACTCCTGGAAATGCAGGCCTCCCGGGGGCTCCGGGCTGTATGTTCCCTGGAGTTGCTGAGTGTGTAAAGCTTTCAGTGAGGACTTCTCTGGGGCAAGAAGTTGTGCAAAAGGAAGTGCAGCAGGGCAGCTCTATTTCTCAAATGACTTTTCTCACTCTGCAAACCTCACGGTGGACTTTAGAATCCCATCCCAGGGGCACTGCCTCCTCTGGGCCACTAGAAGTTTTGCAAGTCCCACATAGACTTTAATAAAAAGAGACAAATCCAACTCATATATCCTTGTGCATACATGGAGAACAGCACCTTGATCACTCCAAAAATGAGTTTAATCTTCTTATAAATTACTTTGCAAAAAGACTTCTCAATCAGCTGCATCTCCACTCTATTCTAGTAAGATCAGCCAAATGACCAGAAAGGAGGAAATAATCTGTTTGTCCATTTTTTTTTAACTTATGTGTTGTACTTTCATTTTAATACAGGTGCAGTCCATGTGCATGTTTAATACATGTGTGGTGCATGTGCAGGTTTATTACATAGGTAAACTGGTGTTGTGGGCGTTCGTTGTACAGATTATTTTATCACCCAGGTATTAAGCCTAGTACACATTACTTAGTTTTTCTTTTTATTTTTTTTCCTTCTTTTTTTTTTGAGATGGAATTTTGCTCTTTGTTGCCCAGGCTGGGGTGCAATGGCACGATCTCAGCTCACTGCAACCTCTGCCTCCCAACCTCAAGCGATTCTCCTGCCTCAGCCTCCCAAGCAACTGAGATTACAGGCGCCTGCCACCATGCGCAGCTTTTTTGTGTTTCTAGTAGAGATGGGGTTTCGCCATGTTGGTCATGCTGGTCATGAATGCCTGATCGGGTGATCTGTCCAGCTCGGCCTCCCACAGTGCTGGGATTACAGGCGTGAGCCACTGTGCCGGGCTCCGGTTATTTTTCTCTGATCCTCTCCCTCTTCCCACTCTCCACCCTCCAATAGGCTCCAGTGCATGTTGCTCCCCTCTGTGTGTCCATGTGTTCTCAGCATTTAGCTCCCACTTATAAGTGAAATATGCAGTATTTGGTTTTCCGTTCCTGTATTAATTTGCTGAGGATAATGCCCTCCAGCTTGGTCCATATCCCTACAAAAGTGTTTTTCCATTATTAACCTTGCCACAGTGGGAGAAAGATCCACAGTGCCACCACTTCTGCTTTGACTATCTCTGTCTCCACAACGATCACCATCACCACTACCCTCACCATCTCCCCTATCATTTACTCCCTGATTTAATCATTGTTAAATACTCACGATGTGCCAAAGAGTGCTCTAAACCACCACAACCAGTATTGCTATCGTTGTGTATACAGCATATTGTTTTTATATGTGGCATTTACATGTTTATTTATGCTTTCATCATCACTTTCGTTTTCATCACTATCAGCATCATCTTCACAAAAGCCTTACGATCAGTACATGGACTCCGACCTCAACTGAACGCAATTCCTAAGCATGTACTGGATGGATGTAGAGGCTGTATAAATAACAGATTGAAGCACTGATCCATTGGAGAATACATTTGCATCACTTGTAGATACAAATGTGGTTTGATATTTAGGAATCAGAGGAGAAAAAAACCCACACAAGGTAATAGCAAAATTAAATTGGATATCAGAACATTCACTGTAAAGCATTTTCACATAGATCACACCAATATAGAGGAAACCATTGAGTCTCCTCGTATCAAATTCAAAAATTTCCTGAGAGAGCTGGAATTATTTAAACAGCAGGAGAAGATGATATTTAGTTTGGAGAGTTTTACTGTAGAAAATATTTAACCTCTGGCCGGGCGCGGTGGCTCATGCCTGTAATCCCAGCACTTTGGGAGGCCGAGGCAGGTGGATCACTAGGTCAAGAGATCGAGACCATCCTGGTCAACATGGTGAAACCCCGTCTCTACTAAAAATACAAAAAATTAGCTGGGCATGGTGGCGCGTGCCTGTAATCCCAGCTACTCACGAGGCTGAGGCAGGAGAATTGCCTGAACCCAGGTGACAGAGGTTGCAGTGAGCCGAGATCATGCCATTGCACTCCAGCCTGGGTAACAAGAGCGAAACTCCGTCTCAAAAAAAAAAAAGAAAAAATATTTAACCTCAAGATTGGAAGACTCTCTCCTTGAGTAAAAAAAATCCAGGTGCTTGAGTATTTACAGGTTCTCATTCAGCTTCTGCCTTAAGCCAAGATTCCACTTCACCTGAAATACGTGGGCTATAAATCTCCCTACTAATGTAGTCAGTCTCTGTTCTGGGTAAGCCAGGAACAGAGTAAGCTCATGCTCAGGAAGTGGGAGCTTGCCTGAGTGGGGAGACATTACTGAGATATGAAAGTTTTTGATGAGTTCTGAAAAGCTGTAACAATGTGTAGGGTCTGCAGAAGTTCTGTGCACTGAGAGGAGAGAGAAGGCGGCACCAGTACCTCTGCTTAGAGGCCCAACAATATGCAATGCACCTGGGAATCTTTGAGCAACGTGTGCAAAACAGGTCTTAAATATTTCCTCATCAGCTAGATCTGAGGCAGTTGCATTGAACTTCCCTATCCTTAGCCAGTCTAGATTTTTTGCTTCCTCTTCCCTTTGGCCACACAAGTGGAGCCTTGGTCCCATGGCTGAACTGCCACTGTTACACAAGGCCTGTTTGGGGGACCTGGGTACCTCAGTATCTCATAGAGAACTTGAGAGTCAGACCTAACCAGTGAAGCAAATCCTCCCACAAAACTTTTTCCTAAGCAACTCAGGGGAATAGAACAAGTGCTAACAAGTTTTGCTAATGAGAAAGCAAACAAGCTGCTTAATTGAGCTGGGGAAGCCGGGGAGAGACTCAAGGAAATAGTTCCCAGGAGGGAGCTGGTGCCATGGAATGATTCACAGCCTCAACTTCTGTAATTATCAACATTTTCTCTACAGAGACCACCCCCTCCATGAGTTGTGGAACAGGGAGCTTTGGGGAGGCTTCCTCTTTCTCCCTCGATTAATGCTAATTGGGAACATGGGAATGTAGATCAGGATGTCAAAGAAACAGCTCTAGAATACAGTCCAACTAGGAGTCCCTTCCCCAGGCCTGATTAGGAGACTTTGCCTGAACCATACAGAAGGGACATGGTTCCTACATTCATAGGAGTCACTGTGGAGATGTAGATTAGGAGTCAGGAGACCTGACTTTGAATCTAGGCTTTGCTACTAACTAACTCTTGCACAAAGTGGGTCACACACATTCCTTGAGCTTCATACATTTTAAAGTTTTTTTGAACTATGATAAATGGTGTTTTTCATTTTGAAACCAGGGTAAAAGCATCAAGAGAAAGCAGATCAAGTTAATTGCTTGACTCCTTCTTTGAAATACATCAAAGCAATCCAACACACAAAAAGAGGAATGTAGACCATGGGAGTTCAAAATTTTAAAAGATGTGACCATACTTGTTTTTGCTTTCAAAGCATTTCTTAAACTGTCATTTCCTTTAAAAAAATAAAATAAAATTAAGCAGTCAGCTCATCTGCCTGTCCGTACATCTCTGATTGTCTGCAAACCCATCCACACACACATAGTGCTGTTTCTCATGACTCACTCTCAGACACTACTAAAAGATAAAACCACAAACGCAATTTTCAATGTTGGTTATAACAGAACATACAGTCCGAAAACTGAGTTTTAATTCTAATTCCATAAATCATCATTGTAAATTGTAGTGCAATCTAGCTAACCCTTTTTGCCTCATTTGCAAAACTGAAAATAATACTTAATTGGAAGTCTGCTGAAAGAAGAAAGATAATTCAAGTTGGCTTATAGCAGGTGCTTAAAAAATGTGTTGATTCCTCTTACTGTTCACATCATAGTTACACATATCAAACCTAATAGAACACCAAGACTCCTGAATCCGTAGGTGCATCATTCCATTCAGAAGTTCAACACAGGGCCAAAATACCAAACAGTTTTATTTGTGTGGAATAAGAGTGCCGCTTCAGAAGTCCTGCAATTACTCATTGACTAGACTGCTTAAAAGTGGTCAAAGTCACTTCTGAAACTGACCTAGACTCAGTTCTCTTTGAGGATATAAACTTCACTTCCAACGAGGAGCAAACAGACCATGGTGCTCTTTTGGCCACGGCCTAGAAAGAAAACCCAGAGATATAAAACGTTTCAACTTACGCATACCAGCCTTCAGAAGTTACTGGGAAGAATCAGGGGATATGAAAAAGAATGGCGATTAAAGTCTGGCATAGAGAAGAATTTCAATTAATACAAGTTCTTGTCTACTTTTAGCAGTAGCCGGACTACTAAAACCCTATTACAGGGCAATCACTTTTGATCTCACTGACAGGGCTGCTTACAAGCTCTCCCCTTCCCGGATGTTTTATGACAAAGAAATTTTGTTATCTTTAAATTCCATAATACCTTCTTTTTTGTTTAATATACTTTATATATATTTTATTTATTTATTTATTTTTATTGCATTTTAGGTTTTGGGGTACATGTGCAGAGCATGCAAGATAGTTGCATAGGTACACACATTGCAGTGTGTTTTGCTGCCTTCCTCCCCTTCACCCACATACTTTATTTTTTAGAGCAGTTTAAATTTACAACAAATTAAATGGAAATCACAGTTTCCATATGCCCCTCACCCCACACATGTACTACCTCCCTTATCACCAACATCCCCCACCAGAGAGGTACGTTTGTTACAATCGGTGAACATGTGTCCAACATTGACACATTCTGCAATTTATATTAGGGCTCACTCTTGGTATTGTGCATTCAAAACATTTAGACAAGTGCAAAATGACATGTATCCACCAGTATAGGATCATACATCACTGCCCTAAAAACGATCTGTTCTCCATTTACTCCTTTTCTTCTCACAACCAAATGGCAACCACTGATTTTACTCTCTCTACACTTTTGTCATTTTGGAATTATACAGCAGATAGCCTTTTCAGATGAGTTTTTTTCATTTAATTATACACATTTAAGGTTCCTCCATATCTTCTCAAGTCTTAATGTCGCATTTCTTCTAGGGTTGAATAATATTCCACTGTCTGGATATACCACCGTTTATTGATTTACGCACCTACTGAAGGACATTTGGTTGCTTCTGAACATGGAGTAAAGATACGATAATAGTGTCTGAAGGCTTCTTGTGTGGACATAAGTTTTCAACTCCTTTAGGTAAATACCAAGGAGAACAAGTGTTGGAATGTATGAGTATTTTTAGTTTTCTAAGAAATTGTCAAACTGTCTTCCAAAGTGGCTGTACCATTTTGCAATTCCACCAGCGATTGATAAGAGTTCTGCTGCTCCACATCCTCATCAGCATTTGGTATTGTCAGGGTTTGGATTTTAGCCACCCTAATAAATGTGTACTGGTATCTCATTACTATTCATTTGCAATTCCCTGTGAACATATGATGTTGAGCATCTTTTCATATGCTTATTTTTCATATACATATCTTCTTTGGTGAAGAATATGTTTAGATCTTTTCCCGATTTTTAAAAATCAGGTTGTGCATTTTCTTATTGTTAAGTTTTAATAGTTCTTACATATTTCTGAATCTATAAATCAAGTTGGGAAGAACTGACATCTTGACAATCAATGTTGAGTCTTACTTCCCATGAACATAAAACACCTCTCCTTTTATTTTGGTATTTTTATGTTTCTTTCATGAGAGTTTTATAGTTTTCCTTATGTAGATACTGAATATATTTTGTTAGATTTGCACCCACTACAGTCTTTTATCAGATACATCTTTTGCAAATATATTTTTTTCAATCTGTGGTTTGTCTTTTTATTCTCTTTAAAATGTCTTTTGCAGAGTAGAATTTTTTTTTTTTTTTTTTTTGAGATGAAGTCTCACTCTGTTGCCCAGGCTGGAGTGCAGTGGCATGATCTTGGCTCACTGCAACTTCCACCTCCTGGGTTCAAGCAATTCTCCTGCCTCAGCCTCCTGAGTAGCTGGGACTACAGGCATGTGTCACCATGCCCAGATAAATTTTGGATTTTTAGTAGAGATAGGGTTTCACCATGTTAGCCAGATTGGTCTTGAACTCCTGACCTCAAGTGATCCACACCTCCATGACCTCACAAAGTGTTGGAATTACAGGAGAAATTTTTAATTTTAATAAAGCCCAACTTTATTAATTACTTCTTCCATGAGTTTTATTTTTAATTTCTTTAGGAATTGCCATACTAATGTGGCTGTCCAATCTACATTTCTGTCTACAGTGTACAGGGGTTCCCTTTTCTCCACATCCTCACTAACACTTGTCTCTTATCTCTTTGATAATAGCCATCTTAACAGATGTGAGGTGATACAGATGTGAAGTTTTAATTTGCATTTCATGAATAGTTAATGATGTCAAATGCCATTTAATATACTTGGACTATCAACAGATTGATTCTAAACTTTATATGGAGTGGCAGATATGTAGTATAAATAATTCTAGAGATCCATAATACAACATAAGGACTACAGTTAATAATATTGTACTAGACTTAAGATTTTTGCAAAAAGATTAGATTGTTTGTACTTATGTTACAAAAGGAAAAAGGTAACTTTGTGAGAAGATGGATATGTTAATTGCATCACTATAATAATCATTTCCGTATATATGAATATATGAAATATGTTGCACTTTTTAAATATATACAAAAAATGTAGAAAAATGTTGATATGCACAAACTATCTTACTATGATTTAATTGGGATTGCATTGAATCTATAAATCAAATTGGGAAGAACTGACATCTTGACCATCAATATTGAGTCTTACTTCTCATGAATATAAAATACCTTGACTTTTATTTAGTACTTTCATGGTTCTTTCAAGAGAGTTTTATAGTTTTCCTTGCGTAGATATTGAATATATTTTGCTAGATTTGTACCTACTTCATCTACCATTTAGGAATGAAATTTCATATATTAACCTTGTATCCTGCAGTCTTGCTATAATCATTTATTAGTTCCAGGAGTTTTTCTCTTGTTGTTGTTGTTGATTCTTTTGGTTTTTCCTACATAGATAATTATGATATCTGTGAAAAAAAGATGGCTTTATTTCTTTTTTCTCAATCTATACAGCTTTTATTTCCTTTTCTTGTCATATTGCATTTACTGGAACTCCCAGTACAATGTTGAAATGGAGTGGTGAGAGGGAACATCCTTGTCTTGTTCCTCATCTTGATAGAAAAGCTTGGGATTTCTCACTATTTAGTATGATGTTAGCTTTAGGTTTCTTGCAGATGTCCTTCATCAGATTGATAAAGATCCCCTCTATTACGACGAATTTTTAGTCACATCTTGAATGCTTTCCTGCTTTGAAATTTCTTCCATCAAACACCCTAAATCATCTCTCTCAAGCTCTAAGACAAAAATCTCTAAGGGAGGGGCAAAATGCCACCAGTCTCTTTGCTAAAACATAACAAGAGTCACAGAGTAAACTTTGCTCCAGTTCCTAACAAGTCTCTCATCTCCATCTGAGACCACCTCAGCCTGGATCTTATTGTTTATATGTCTATCAGCATTTTTATCAAAAGCCACTCAACAAGACTCTAGGAAGTTCCAAACTTCCCCACGTTTTCTTGTCTTCTTCTGAACCTTCCAAACTGTTCCAACCTCTACCTGTTACCCAGTTCCAAAGTTGCTTCCACATTTTTAGGTATCTTTTCAGCAGTGCCCTACTCCTGGTACCAATTTACTATATTAGTCTGTTTTAATGCTGCTGATAAAGACATACCCAAGACAGGGCATTTTACAAAAGAAAGAGGCTTATTGGACTTACAGTTCCACATGGCTGGGGAGGCCTCACAATCATGGTAGAAGGCAAGAAGGTGCAAGTCACATCTTATGTGGATGGCAGCAGGCAAAGAGAGAGCTTGTGCAGGGCAACACCCATTTTTTAAAACTATTAGATCTCAAGAGACCCATTCACTATCATGAGAACAGCATGGGAAAAATCTGTCCTCAAAATTCAGTCATCCCTCACCAGGTCCCTCCCACAAAAAGTGGGAATTATGGAAGCTACAAGATGGGATTTGGGTGGGAACACAGAGCCAAACCATATCAGGGCAGAAAGCTGTCCTGAAACGTGGTAACTCCTGTCACGAGGTCCTTTGGTTCCCAAACACGGAAGTGGTGCTCCCAATGAGTTTTCCTTGTGTTTCTCTTTACCCTTTACCTTAAGACCTGCTCAAAGCATCAGCATAAGTGAGAAACTGAAACAATGAACACCCACATGTGTTAGTGGCTGTCATTCTAGATCCTCTTGGCTTTTTCTGATTTACTCTTGCCTGAGAGGGGTTATTCAGACAGTTTCCAAATCCAAACTTTAACTCTATGTTGCTGATTTGGATTAAGTCAATCAGCTTTATTATTCCCTCAGATGGCCTTGGATCATTTTCCCCTATTAGCTGTTTTGGGGATCCTTTTCCAGTCATGACCACATTTTGCTTACAGATCAGCTAGTGGATAATCACAGCACTGTCTACTAACTGGTACCATTCATTTGACAATTAGAGTTATGATACTTTATAGTGCACCCACTGTTCTTTATAGAAAAAAATAGAAAACATTGCAGTACAAAGGGTTTATCAGGCCCCCTATCATTCCAGAGGTTCAGTGCTCTTCCAGAACTTTCAAGGTTTCAATCATGATATAAACTGACTATCCATAAATAATGCAGAAAGCATGAGTGATCATGAATTTAATAATCAAGTTAAGGCAACTCAGTTATACTCAAGAGAGCAGCTAGTATGAAACTCTTTCAAATTATTTGAGTAAGGATTTATATATTCATAATGACTTTCTGCCTTTGTCAAGCTTCAGGTGGATCAGTTATCAATAACCAAGTGAATATGTAGGTACTATTAAAACAAAAACAATTTTATAGTAGACCCACTCATAACCAAGAGATGAAGTCAAGTTCTGGTAGCAACAGACATCTCTGCCAACATCTCCTGCTTCTGCCACTCTGAACGGGAAAGGAGAGAGAAACCTTGGTGTTTCACCTTTCTCACTTGACATTAAGATCCTCGTTCAAAGGGCTACCAGTCTCTAATGACGTATATGTGGGTTAGCTTTATAAGAAAATTTTGAGTTTGAAACTCCTTTCAGCAAGTATTTGTAAGTCAAAAAAGCAAAGAAGCACTCTTTGCTATCATGTCTCCTTGTGACTGAGATTACATTTTGCAAAGAGGAACCGTCCAGTTTCTCTAACATCTGAAATAGAAAGCTACAAAGGTTGACAGCCTCAAAATTGTTTCATGATTACATAACTTCTTTCTAGTTAGGAGTTAGTACAGTGTGAGAAGGCCATCTACAATTAAGATTTTGAGTGGCTCTAACAAGTGCTGTTTTTCCTTGTTAGCTTTTATTTTCTCAGCCCTTTACAAGATTATAATAGTCTGAAGTTTAATCTTTCCAAAGCTTTACAGACAGTGATTCCATCCTAAACAAGACAGTGAGTGACTCCAGAATTTCTGAAGACTATTTTGGAAGAAGTATCCATTAAGGTGAGATTTCTGGGAAGTTCTTTAGAGAAAGATCTGGGTACTCAGGTGGTAACCACAGCATTACAGTGGAGAATTAATTATGAAAGAATTGTATCAATCATATTCAGAAAACTGAGAACTGAATCCTTACCTGTCTAGGTAGAAAATAGATATCTTTTATTCTACCACACCTGGAGTATGAACCAAAAAAAAATGCGTCTTGTCTACAGCAAATTTTAAAATTAATTCTCAGATGTCTGTTGACATAAATTGATCTTTAGAAGAGATACTTCGTTTTCTTGGCTGGAGGTTTGAGCCTAAGTTAAAAGACAAGACAGTCCTGTGAGAAAATTATTATGAAGTAATATTTAGTAAAAAATAAACCAGGACATAAATCTCTATTATATGACTTTATCTCAATTTTAGAGAGCAGGGACATGTGCACACGTTAGATAATTTCTCAATTTTACAAGCGTTTACTCAAAAATAATCTTTACTTTTTCATGAATCAGTTTTATTTTATGCTTCATTTTACAACAAGTTTAAGAAGTATTTCTCTATTTCAAATTGTCTATGCTTTACTCAGTCACAGATAACTTTTTTTGTTCAAGGTATAATGAAAAGATGGGGAGAATCAATTATATATTACCTACTTGGGGATACATTTTGACTTTTTTATGGCTTAGTAACTGATGAATGTTTTCTAATTATTTAATGCATGCTTGAGAAGAGTTTATAAGTGTTGGATTCCAAATCCTATTTAAGTTAGACAAAGTTTCTTAATTAAGCTTGTTAATTATGTTTGAAAAATCTAAATCTAAGCTACTTTTTACCTCTCAGTAACTGAGAGAGAGATGGTGAAATCTCCAACTCTAATAGTGATTTTGTTAATTTCTCATTGTAGTTCTTTTGATTTCTACCATATATTTTTACATAGAATATACATATCTAAGTATATATGTTATGTGTGTGTTTAAAGAGAAGGAAAAATGTTCTATATGCTGCCTTATAGAGTAATAACAGATTATATATATTACATAATTTATCTTTTTATAAGCTGCATACTTTACCATTACGTAGTGAAACTATGCACTGATACATATTGACTAAAACCTATTTTAAGCTACACTATTTTTCCTAAAAGGTCTTTCTTTAAGTTAGAGTTTGAAATACAACTTTTTCTAGCTGTTTCTCAAACTTAAGTGACCTTATGGTTTATTTGTATTTTGTCCACAACATATGACTGAATTTATTTTTAATACAAATTGAAAATTTTTCCTCTTAGTTGATGAGTTTAGTCCAGATATGTACATTCTATAAAGGTATATATTGGCTTTGCTATCTTACTTGGTTTCCATTTATAGCACTTATTCTGTGTTTTCTTCTTCTTTCTTGCCAAGTTTCTTATTTTTTAAAAAAATCTATATTTTCCTTAAAGACAAACCCCTTAGCAGACTCTCATATCTTCTGGTGCCCCAAACATACAACTCCAACTGTAAGAGTATGTTCACATATTTCCTGTTTTCTTCTTTTTGATTCTGGCTTTATTTATTTTTAAGATAGTAAGAACGCTAATTATTTCTTTACTCTTACTTCCCTTTTGGCCTCCAACATTTCTTAGATTTCTTTTCATAATAAGTAGTTCTTCACAAAGAGCTGTAGGTATGGATATTTTCACTGCCAAACTGCTAAAGCGTTGACTATAATAATTATTTTCTTTAATGGTATTAAGAAACGTAATATAAAATGTGTCACCTTAAACATTTTCAAGTGTACAGTTCAGTAGTATTAAATGCACTCATATTGTTGTGCAACCAACCTCCAGAAGGCTTTTGCATCTTGCAAAACTAAAACTCAAAATCCGTTAACGAATAATTTCACCATTCCCCTTTCCTCCAGACCCTGGCAAACATCATGCTACCTTCTGTCTCCATAAATTTGAAAACTCTAACTCTTCATATATGTTTAATCACACAATATTTATGTGCTTTTGTGACTTGGTTTTTTCATTTCATGTTTGCAAAGTTTATCCATGTTGTATTGTAGCATATGTCAGAATATTCTTTCTTCTTAGGGTAAAATAATATTCCATTTTATCTATTTACCATGAAATATATAATAAATCATACTTTTTTATTCATTCATCCATTGGCCAACACTTATTTCTTTCACATTTTTCTGTTGTGATTAATGCTGCAATGAACATAGATGTGCATATAGTTATTTGAGATCCCACTTTCACTTATTTTGGGAATATATCAAGAAGTAAAATTACTGAATCATATGGTAATTTTATTTTTAAGAGTAAGAATCACATTTATTTTCATAGCATCTGAACCATGTTACATTTCTACCAATGAGGCACAAGGTTTCCCTTTTCTACTCATCCTCACCAACACTGGTTATTTTCTGCTGTTATTTTTTTGGCAGTACCAAAAAACTTCATCCTAAGAGCGCTGATGTTTTGTGCATGTATGTTTTTAATTGTTATATCTCATTGTGGTTTTTTGGGTTTGACTTGCATTTATATAAAGATTATTGATGTTGGGCATACTTATGTGTGCTGATTGGACATTTGTATAGCACCTATGAAAAAGTATATATTCAAGTCCTTTATCAATTTTTATCACACTGATTGATTCTGTTGTTGTTGGGGTTGATCTGAAGGAGTTTGCTGTATATTCTGGATGTTAAGCCCTCATCAAATATATAAATTATGAATATTTTCTCTCATTCTCTAGGTTCCCTTTTTCACTCTGTTAATTGTGTCTTTGATGTATAGAAAATTTTAATTTTGTTGTAGCCTAATTTATCTCTTTTATTGTTGTGTTGTTGCCTGTGCTATCAGTGTCATATCCAAGAAATCCATTGCCAAATCCAATGTCCTGAAGCCTTTCCCCTTTGTTTTCTTCTGAGAGTTACATAGTTTTAGTTCCTACATCTATGCATTTGATCTACTTTGAGTTATGTTTTGTATATGATGTTGGTAAACGTCCAACTTCATTATTTTATATATAGATATCCTAATTGCCTAACAGCGTTTTTGAGAAGATTGTTCTTTACTGATTAAACGAACATAACACCCATGTCAAAAATCACTTAACCATATTTTTCAGAATTTATTTCTATGCTCTCTATCATATTCCATTGTTCTTTATGTCTGTCTTTATGCCAGTACCACACTGTTTTGATTATGGTGTTTTTGTAATAAGTTTTGAAAGCAGGAAGTCTGAAACCTCCATGTTCTTCTTTTGAAAGATTAAAAAAGACTATTTAGAGTCTGTTTAAATTCTACATTAATTTTAAGACAAATTTTTGTGTTTGTGTAAAAAAACTTCTGGGATTTTGCATTACAGATTGCATTGCAAATTGCATTGCATATGCAGTTCCTTGGGTATTGACACCTTAACAGTATTAAGTCTAACACCTGAACACAGATACCTTCCCATGTATATTTACGACTCTTTAACTCCTTCTCAATGTTGTATAATTTACCTCCTTGATTAAGTTTCTTCCTATTTTACTACTTTAAGCTATTATATATGGGAAAAAATGTTTCCTTAATTTCCTTTTTGTTCATTGTAGTGTATAGAAACACAACTGATTTGTGTGTGTTGCTTTTGATTTCTGTAACTTTGCTGGATTTGTTTATCAATTCTTAGTATTTACATAGAATCTTTGGGACTTTTCACATATAAGATTATATCACCAAATTATAAAGAGAGATAATTTACCTTTTCTTTTATTTAAATACAGTATGTTTTCTGTTTCTTGCCTTTTCGTGTGTTTGTTTGGTTTAAACTTTCAGTACTATCTCAAACGGAAGTGGGGAAAAAAAAGCATCCTTGTCTTTTTCCTGATCTTTCATGAGCAAGAGAAGTGTTTTCAGTCTTTTACCATTGGGAATATTGTTAGCTATGGTGTTTTTGTATATAGACTTTACTATGTTGAAGTGATTTTCTCCTATTCTTAGTTTATTGAGTGTTTCTAATATAAAAGCCTATTTAATTTTGTCAAATGCTTTATTTTTTGCATCAATTGAAATGATCATGTGTTTTTTTCATCTTTCATTTTCGTAATGTAATGTGGTATATTATCTTAACTGATTTTCAGAAGTGAAAAAATGAGCATCCTTGTATTTTCCCTCATCTTTCAGGAATAAGAGAAATGTGGCCAGGTGCTAATGCATTCCCAAATCCTAGCACTTTGGGAAGCCAAGGCTGGTGGATCACCTGAGGTCAGGAGTTCAAGACTAGCCTGGCCAACATGGTGAAACCCTGTCTCTACTAAAAACACAAAATTAGCCAGGCATGGTGGCACACACCTGTAATCCCAGCTACTTTGAAGGCTGAGGCAGGAGAATTGCTTGAACCTGGGAGGCAGAGGTTGTGGTGAGCCAAAATCACGCCACTGCACTCCAGCCTGGCTATCAGAGCAAGATTCTGTCTCAAAAAGACAAAAGAAATGTTTCCAGTCTTTTACCATTAAGAGTGTTAATTGAGGCCGAGGCGGGTGGATCACAAGATCAAGAGATTGAGACCATCCTGGTCAACAAGGTGAAACCCTGTCTCTACTAAAAATACAAAAAAAAATTAGCTGGGCATGGTGGTGCACGCCTGTAGTCCCAGCTACTCGGGAGGCTGAGGCAGGAGAATTGCTTGAACCCAGAAGGCGGAGGTTGCGGTGAGCCAAGATCATGCCATTGCACTCCAGTCTGGGTAACAACAGCGAAACTTCGTCTCAAAATAAAGAGTGTTAATTGATTGTTGTATGGTAAACCATCATTGCAAACCAGGAATAAACTGTAAATAGTGATGATGTATAAATAAACATAATGTGTTATGTAATTATGTTTGCTAATATTTTGAAAATAAAATGCATCAATATGCATAAGGGATATGTAAATGCATAAGGGTTTAGTAAATTTTATTTTTCTAGTGCCTCTGTCTGGCTTTGTATTAGAGTAATGCTGGGTCATACAATGAGTTTGGAAGTGTTCCCTTCTTTTCAATTTTTTAAATTATACTTTAAGTTCTGGGGTACATGTGCAGATCTTGCAGGATTGTTACTTAGGTATACACATGCCATGGTGGTTTGCTGCCTCCATCCCCCCATCACCTACATTAGGTATTTCTCCCAATGTTATCCCTCCCCAATTTCCTCACCCCCTGCTATCCCTTCCCTAGCCCCCCACTCCCAAACAGACCCAGTGTGTGATGTTCCTCTCCCTGTGTCCATGCGTTCTCATTGTTCAACACCCAACCATGAGTGAGAATATGTGATGTTTGGTTTTCTGTTGTGTCCATTTGCTGAGAATAATGGTTTCCAGATTCATCCATTTCCCTGCAAAAGACATGAACTCACTCTTTTTTATGGCTGCATAGTATTGCATGGTGCCACATTTTCTTTATCCAGTCTATCATTGATGGGCATTTGGGTTGTTTCCAGGTCTTTGCTATTGTAAACAGTGCCATGATGAACATACGTGTGCATGTATCTTTATAGTAGAATGATTTATATAGTCCTTTGGGGAACAGACACTTTTCAAAAGAAGACATTTATGCAGCCAACAAACATGAAAAACTGCTCATCATCACTGGTCATTAGAGAAATGCAAATCAAAACCACATTGAGATACCATCTCATGCCAGTTAAAACGGCGATCATTAAAAAATCAGGAGACAACAGATGCTGGAGAGGATGTGGAGAAATAGGAACACTTTTACACTGCTGGTGGGAGTGTAAATTAGTTCAACCATTGTCTACGATAGTGTGGTGATTCCTCAAGGATCTAGAAATAGAAATATCATTTGACTTCTTTCCAATTTTTTGAAAGACTTTGAGGAATGTTGGTCTTAATTCTTCTTTAAATGTTTGGTAGAATTTACAAGTAAAACCATTTAGTCTGTACTTTTCTTATTGAGAGGTTTTTGATTTCTGATTCGTTCTCCTTACTAGTCATAAGACTGTTCAGATTTTCTGTTTCTTTATGATTCAAAATGTGTGGGTTGTATGTTTCTAAGAATTTATCCATTTATCCATTTTATTTAGGTTATCCCACTTATTTATATATAATTGTTCAAAGTATTCTTTTATAATTCTTTTTATTTCTGTGACATCTGTTGTCATGTTCCCTTTTTAGTTTGCAATTTTATTATTTGAGTCTCCTTTGTCATCTATGTCAATTCAGTTAAAGTTCTGTCAGTATTTATATTTTCTGAGAACGAACTCTTGTTTTTATTAATTTTCTTTATTATTTTTCTCATTTCGATTTTATCTCTAATTTTGCTTTTTTTCTTCTTTTTGATGGCTTTGGGTTTAGTTTGTTACTTTTTCAAGTTCCATATGATGTAAAGTCAGATTGTTAAGATTCTTCTTTTTTGTAAATGTAGTTGTTTAATCTATAAATTACCCTCACCACCACTTTCTCTGCATTTAATGAAATGATATATTGTGTTTTCATATAATTTCTCTAAATAAGGCTTCAAATTTTACTTCTGATTCTTCATATGTATTTCATTGAGTGTGTTGTTTACTTTCACATGTTCATGAATTTTCTAGTTTTCTTTCTGTTGATTTCTAGTTTTATTCCATTATGATAAAAAATACACTCTGTATGATTTCAAACATTTAACATTTATTAACACTTGTCTGATGTTCTAATTTGTGGTATATTTTGGGATAATGTTCCATATGTTCATGTGAAAAATGTGTATTCTACTGTTGTTGGCTTTACTGTTTTGGATATATCTGTTAGATATAAGTGGTCTATAATGTTTGTCAATATTTCTTTTTTTCTTATTTATCTTCTGTCAGGTTGTTCTATCCATTATTGAAAGCAGAAGATTAAAGTCTCTTACCATTACTTTAGATTTGTCTATTTCTCCCTTCAATTCTGTAAATGTTTGTTTCATATGTTAGGAGCTCTGATGTTTTGTGCATGAATGTTTTTTATTGTTACATCTTCTAGATGAATCGGCCCTTTTATCACTATGTAATGCTCTTTGTCTCTTATAACAGTTTTTGACTGTTTTTATTTTATCTGATACTAGTATAGCAAACTCTTCTCTCTTTTGTTTAATATTTCAATGGAATATATTTTGTATTCTATTTTTGTCCTTAGATCTCTAAAATTAGCCTCTTGTATGCAACATATAGTTGGATCCCCTGCTTTTAAATTCATTGTGTCATATATATATATAAACACACACACGTACACATATATAATTTTAATATATGCTTTTTGATTAGTAAATTTAAACCATTTACATTTGAACTAATTATTCATAATAATTGATACTGTTGCCTTTTTTGTTTGTATTCTATATGTTTTAATAGGTTTTTGTCTCTCACACCTCTCTTAATGCCTTCTTTGTGTTGATATTTTCTGTACTAAAACATTTTTATTTTCTTCTATTCCATTCGTGTATATCCTACAGATATCTTTGTGGTTATCATCAGGTTGCATATGCCATTCTAAAGTTATAGCAATCTATTTTTAACTGACGCCAACTTAGTTTCCATCATATGCCAAATATTTACTCCTTTACAGCTCCCCAAAACATATTTTAGGTTATTAATGTCACAAATTGCATTTATGTATTATGTACCAATTACCATTGATTTATAAATTGTTTTGCTTTCGTGTTTTAAATCCTATAAAATAATAAAAAGTGATTACAAATCAAAATAGCAAAAGTCAGGTTTTTATATTTATGTATATATTTACCTTTCATGGAGAACTTTTATTTTTGTATGAGTTTTAGTTACTGTCCAGCATCCTTGTGTTTCAGCTTGAAGAAATCCCTTTAGTATGTCTTTTAGGGCAGATATAGCGGTAATGAAATCCTTAAGCTTAGGTTTATCTGAGAATGTCTTGATTTTTCTCATTTATGAATGGCAGGTTTCCCAGATATAGTATTTTTGATGAACAGACTTTCCTTTAAACACTTAAAATGTATTGTCCCAGTAACTTCTGGTCTACAAAGAATTTGCTGACAAATGTGCTCATAATCTTATGGAAGATTTCTTGTATATAATGAGTTGCCTTCTTCTTGCTGCTTTTTAAATGATTTTCTTTTTGTCTTTGAGTTTTGGTAATTTGATAATAATGCATCATAGTGTAAGTTTTTTTGAGTTTATCATGGTTGCAGCTTATTTGGTTTCTTGTATCTTGTATCTGTACATTTTGTCCTTTCTCAAATTTGGAAAGTTTTCAGTCCTTATTTACTCAAATAATTTTGTTATTCCTTTCTATTTTTCATCACCTTTTCAGACTTACATAATGCATCTATTGTCCCACTTGATGATGTTCTATAAGTCATTTAGGTTCTGTTCATATTCCTTCATTTTAAAAATTTTGTTCCTCAGCCTTGATAATTACACATGACCTGTCTTCAACCTCGCTGATTTTTCTGCCTATTGGCGTGTGCTGAGAAACTCCCCTAGTGAATTTTACAATGCAGTCAATGTGTTTTTCAGCTTCAGAATTTATGGGATGTTTTTCTGGTAATTTCTGTCTTTATTCTATATTCTCATTTTGTTTATAAATCATTTCCTGATTTTGTTTAGTTGTCTGTACATATTTTCCTTTAACTCATTGATCATATTTAAGAATGTTGTTTCAGTCTTTGACAAGAAAGTCTGAGGGCTGTGTTCCTTTAGAGAAAGTTTTTGGAGATTCATTTTTTTCTTTTAAATTGACCACATTTACCTGTTTCTTTGAATACCTTTGGTCGAAAACTGGACATTTGCAAAAACAGCTCCCTCTCAATGTTCTTAACTGGCACCATTCAGGGGAGGACTTTCAATCTGCAGCTAAGTGTGAAATCTAAACATTCTCTGAGGCCTGTATGGACATGTGTCTTGTCTGGGCTTATATGTATGCATTTTTAAATAATTCTCTCATATACACACTGCTTTTATGCCACAATTTTACTAAGAGCCATACCTGCCTCTTTTCATGACCTTAGATCTTCTACTGTATTCCTCTATCCATAAAGAAACCTACTTGGTTGTCTGACAAAAATCTTTCAGTAAAAGTAAGACTAGTTGGAGGTAAATAATCACTATTTAAAAAAAGAGTTAAAAAATAAATGCTGCAATTCCACACTAGAAAGCAGATATAAGTACAGCAAAATGACGATTTTGAAATGGATAGGACACAGAGAACAAGTCCTAAGTCCCAGGGAGACAAAATGCTAATGAGAGCTGATTAGAGAAGAGCCAAGAGGGAGTACAGTTTGTTCCACAACTCAGAACTGTAGTGCTGTGGCAGAAGGTTAGTCATATAAGGTAAGCAGCTGCAGCCCATTGATACTTAGGCCATTTCGATCACAGGGTGTGGGGGAAGAGTCAGGAACCAAGAGGCAGGCATTGAGGGGTAGCCTCCGGCCCCAGTAAAGTATCAGAAGAGGAACGAGAGACTTTGACACCACAGAACCCATACTGTAAGCACTGCAACAATTACCTGTTTCCAAACATCATTTCACCACATTCACCTCTGACCCAACTCAGCAATCAACATTAAAAGGGAAGAACTTCACAATTTCCTAATAAAGCAAGTCTTGATCCATTGTTCACACTGCCACATCTGGTAACTTAGTTCCTTTTTCTCAGACACATCCAAGGACAACGTTTTGGCCTGGCCACTCACTCACAAATGCACGTCTCATTTTTTAAAATTGTCTGAATAAATGTGTAATGTTGTGTGTCCTTTTTACTTTACAGGCCAAGCTATGACTTCAGAAATGGTGAATGAATACAAGAAAATTGTTTTGTTGAAAGGATTCGAGAACATGGATAATTACCATTTTACAACAATTAAGTCCTTACTGGCCTGTGATTTAGGACTAACTTCAAAAATGCAAGAGGAATGTAACAGAATTCAGATTTCAGATTTGATGGTAAAAAAGTTTCCAGGTGTTGCCTGTGTGGACAAACTAATAGAACTGGCTAGAGATATGCCACTACTTAAAAACCTTGTTAACGAGCTTCGAAAAGAGAAGTCAAAAGGTAATAGGAAAAACCTTGCATATGGCTACTCTGCCCTGAGTCTCCTCAGTCTAGAGTAGAAACCCACCTTGGTCATAGCTGGCATATCCTTTTCCCAAGTTATAACTCAGCAGTCATGGCAAAGTTGGCACCTCAGAGACCAACCAGTTGGCAATTTAGGGCATTGTGTTTCATATAAGAGACTGATATATTTAGAAAAATGTATTTGGGGTAGGGTTAAAAAACCAAGACAGGGATTTACGAGAAGCTGAGCTTTTCAGTGAATTAGAAATGTCAGAAAATGAAAATAACTACTTTTTAAAATGTAGTTTATTTGAAATATTTGTATTTAGCCAATTTACACAGCAAATAGTTCTATTAAGAGATGTGTAGATTTTTTCCACTTAATAAATCACTGGCATTTTTTTAAAATTCAGAAGCCAATATTAGCACTTTGCCACATTACAATTCAGATCGTATCTCCTTTCAGGTTATATTTCTGTCATTTGAACAGATACTGCACAGCACATGACCAACCTGTCAGCATCATGAAAGCCTTAGGTATTTAAAAGAAGTGCTGGGAGAACAAGGCTGAGGAAGGGTTCACTGAGGCACATGGAGTTCACAGGACAGGAAGCATGTTCTCATGCGCAGGGGAAGAATGAGGAAAGCACCGAGGAGAATGAGACAGCTCCTGTGCCTACGCGCTGCTGTTGGCCTCCTAGCAGCCAGGCTGGGGTAATGCAGTAGAGGTAACAGGCACATCGGAATTCTCATGCAGGAGTTGACAGCAGGTAGTATTGAAACTGCTTCAGCTGTCTTAGATAAGCTATTTCAGTCTAGGCCCGTCTAGGTTTATTGTGCCCCTTTTCTTTTGTCAGTTGCTAAGAAAATGAAAGCAAAAGAAATAACTCCAATGAAAAAAGGAAACCAGGAAAACGTGGGTCCTGTGGCAACTGCACCCACCGCAAGAAACACGCTCACATCTGAGGGAGGAGAGAAGATTCCTGTAGCTCAGGTAAGCCTGAGAAAGAGGAGCAGGATCAAAGTCCCACAGAAGATTCTCTGCTGTGGCATGTAGCTCTTTGTTAATAACTCAATACAGCTTAGATTTACCAAATTAGTAATTTTGGATCATCTTTGTAATAGGTAAAGAGCTAGGTGTCATAAAAATGTAATAAAAAAATCCGTGACATAAGTATATTATCATCTCCATTATAAAAATGGGATAATAATCATGTTTGATATATATCTTGCCCATGCTTATACAAATCTAGATTTTCTCATTCCAAGTCTGTGTTCTTCTCATCACACCTTGGTGGTGATAAGAATAATGCATCTGTTGAAATCATCCATCTCCTTTGTAGTGCAACAATCTACATCCAATATTATCTATCCTCCCCATCTTCAAGTGAGAGGTTGTAATTCCCTGGATTTTCCAGGGACATCCCATCCAATATAAATAGAACTTACTATGGTATAATGAAAATTTGCTCTGCTTCTTTTGATACTAAACCCCATTAACAGGAAAATTAAACTGCTTTCAGAAAAGAAAAACTCCTATCAAAGACAAGACTGGAGTCAAAAGGAACAAGGTGACCCAGGAGCAGAGTCAGACCCCACATCCCTCAGGAGCCAGCACATCTGAAGCTATGGGCCATCCCCCAGCACCCCAGACCCCATCATCAGCTCCATCCAACACTTCATTTACTCAGGTACACACTCTTCCTGGTCCTCTTCTCCAATATTTTTTAACCCAGTAACAGTGCATTCCACTTTTACTATTGTTACTCTCACGCGTAACTCTTTCTGTTACTGATTTCCTGTGGGAAAACTGTTTTCTCCATTATGGTAACTTGTTCACATTGGTGAGAAGCCACATCTAAGTAAAGTCCAATTACCCGCAGGTGATCACTGTGTGTAAGACACCAGGAAAGGCCACTAAGCATTTCTGGTCTGTACAGGTAGATAGTTTGGCTCCTAGTACCAGTACATACAAGCCCATGGCTCATCTTTGCTTCCCACACTTCCTACTAGAGATCGGGCAATGTTCTCTTCAGAAGTGTTCTGCTACAACTCAAATAGACCAGGCCACTGTGGGGACAGGACATTAGAGATAAACAAACTTCTCCTTTTGTTGTTGTTAGCATTCTAGCCACTGTGAAATGCTCTCTACATACTTGAGAACATAGCTTCAGAAATCCTCTGCCTGAGACTACTTACATGCTGAGCCAGGCCAAGTCTTTCCACTTGTAACAGCACTATTTCTTGGGAAGAAAAAAGGAACTGGGCCATCAAAATGGCAGAGTACAGTAGTGATAATTAGAATTTCTTAATGTTTGAGACTAGTAGTGGGCATGGTCCTTCATTTTTAATGCTATCCAAGTTGTTTTCATTTTTTGGATTGTCTTTGGTAATTTAAGTAAGTAGAGGAGATATTTGGATTTGTTATTATATTCGAGTCTTTCTTTAAAGTTTCTTCACAACAATGCTTTCATCATCTACTACTCTAGTTTGTTCATGCAGAAGATCATGCTTTGCTTCAGGAAGATTATTCTGAGTCAATGAGGGTGATCTCTTTTCCAAGCCTTTGTCTGCTACCTTAAACTTTCACTAGCTAAACTACACCAGCTCATGTGCCTTTCCTTTCTGTCCAGCAATTCCTGTCTAGCCTAGCCCCCAGCTCCAAATATCTGTGAAAGTTTCTGGGTCGAAAGCTCTGCAGAGGCACTCATGTAGAGTGACTTTGTATTCCTGCTCAAAGTTTTAAGTTTATTTTCTTGTGTCCGCCCAACACAGAATCAGAAAACCCAGGCCCTACGTCAGGTGGATGCAAGAAGAAGTGTTCTCCAGAAGGACCCATTGACAGTGATGGTACTGAAAGCAACAGAGCCATTTAAATATGAGTCCCCAGAAAAAGGGAAAAGCACAATGTTTCATGCTACAGTGGCAAGTAAGACTCAATTTTTTCAAGTGAAAGTCTTCAATACCGACTTGAAAGAGAAATTCATGAAGAAGAAGGTCATTACCATATCTGATTATTTTGAATGTAAAGGAATAATGGAAATAAATGAAGCATCATCTGTGTCTGAAATTGATCAAAATATTGAGGTCCCAAACAGAATTATCAAAGGAGCAAATAAAACTCCCAAGATCAATCATCTTTATAAGCAAGCATCTGGAACAATAGTATACGGGTTGTTTATGTTAAAAAAGGTAATCCCTTAATTTTGTTTTAATGTTCTCTACCATTACTTGGAACTAAATGTCTTAATTTGCCAGACATTGCTTACTGTCTGAATACTGGAACATAATAATTTATATTGACAAGAGATAGTGATGAAGTTGTCACACAAAATAGGCAATAGGACTAAGTGACTTATTAACTTTCTTACACCAAAATAAATGTAAGGACTTTGAGTTAGTAAGAAATATTGGCAATAATGATCTCTTGTCAGCCACAATGAGCTAGGACAATACAGGATCTAAATCAATAGGCTCAGGCTAATAACATCATTTCTTTCAGCTCTATTCCAATGGGCGCTCATAATTTTACTTTGAATTTTGATAAACTTATTTTGAATAATGAATTGTGCTACCAAGGTTGAATTCTGGTGGTGACATACATTTGGAGTAACAAGTGGATTGGCTGGGATGCTCATAAATGCAAATACGTTCAACAGCTATCCATATAATCTAAACATTTGTGCTGTTGCTCTTCTATCTTATATATTCATCTATTTATGAAGATAGCACTAAACAACTGAGAAATATTGAATGTCATGATACTTAAAGGATAAGGCAATTTCATCCTTTTATTTACAAAAAAAAAGGTTAATTAAAAGGCACAGAATTTTACTGATATGTTCATGTCCAAATTCAAGATGCTAGAGAGGATAATGCATTCTATCCCTTTCTCCACTCTAAAACGTCACACATTTCTGTGAATTCAACTCACATTTTATATGATTGACTGCTTTATAACCCTATATACATGTCTTTCAAGATAGCCCCTTCAATTTACCTCCACATTTTCTCACACTCTTTTTAAGATCTTGCTTAGAAATGCAATTACAGAATTGATGAGTAATAGCTTAAGTGTGTGAGACGTTATAAATTGAGGGAGCTAGGTTAAAGGCGGCAAGATATTGGTAAAGAATAAGTAATGAGGAAGGCTGAAAAAGGATAAATGATTGTGTTATAGAAGTTTTTTCTTTAAAATTCCTCAAAACCTGAAGTCACTCAGGAGTGGAAAAGCAAATATTGTATGTGCTCACTTATAAGTGGGAGCTAAGCTACAAATATACAAAAACATAAAAACATACAGAGTGATATAACAAACTTTCAAGACTCAGAAGTGGGAAGCTGGGAGGGTGGTGAGGGATACAAAACTATATACTGGGTACAATATATACTATTTGGTTGATGGGTACACTAATATCTCAGAATTTGCCATTATATAATTAATCCATGTAACCCAAAACCATTTGTACCCCAAAAGCTATTGAAATTTTTTAAAAGTAAAATAATAATAAAGTGAAAATCCTCACAATCAACTGAATGAATAATTGTAGAAAGCATACATTTGTTTTTCCATAGGACCAGGAGCCAAGAAGTTCTATGGGAATTTTTGATTCCTCTATATCTAGGTGCTTCATTAACTTCATCTCATCTGAAGGTGGTAGCAGGAGAAAAAGAAGAAAATATTTATTGTTGTACAATTGCAGGAAGAAAAATACCCTGAGCAGGAAAAGCAAAAGGAAAAAAAAAGCCAGATAATAAAAAACAGGCCTTGTGAAATGGCAGGCCAAGCCACATGTATGATCTGTACCTGTCATTCCTGTCATGCATATTGCATTAACTTTGTAATGAGGCTCTTTTTAATGTATATGATACTAACAATACTCTCAGAAACAGGATGTTAATCTTCTTTTGCAGAAAACAGTACACAAGAAGAACACAATCTATGAAATACAGGATAATACAGGAACCATGGATGTAGTGGGGAATGGAAAATGGCACAATATCAAGTGTGAGGAAGGAGATAAGCTTCGACTCTTCTGCTTTCAACTGAGAACAATTGACTACAAGCTGAAACTGATGTGTGGAATTCACAGTTTCATCAAGGTGGGAACCGGATAGAGGAGAATGAGTTTGCTAAAAGGGCAAATAATTTTGTTTAGGCTTTGGAAAGATTCTTCATGTATTACTCAGACAGTCCAGTGGGTGGAAGGAGAACCTAAACAATGCCCATGCACTCATTTGTAAGTGGAGGATTTTTCAAAAGATATTAAGGTAAAGGCATTCATATGGCTATAGAAAGGATATAATACTGTGTTAATTGATTTAAAGATGTGTGTACGTGCAGGGAACATCGGGCTCAAGAGCAAGGGCTTTGAATAAGACAGATTGGATTTGAATCTTGGATTTTAACAAGCGCTAGTTGGCTGATACTGGGGAAATAGTTTCATTGGTCCTCTACAATAATGGAAGCCTCCACTTCAGGATGTTGCAAACATTGAGGCAACACATACATATTAACAGTCTGGCACATCATAATAAGCTGATCTGTGGTAGATAGTATCTTTTTAGGATGGTAAAGACATTGGGATAACTTTTAGGCAAGGGAAATGACACATGAAAATTCCAAAAGTGTGACACTGCGTAATGAGTTCTGTACAAATGAAATTCAGTAGATGCAGAAGACTGTGGGACCAAAGTATTTTTTAAAAGGCCAGGGAGGTGGGGATTGCCAAGGCCCAGCGACAAAAAAGAAGCAGAAGTGTGGCTTTTTCAAAAGTAAATTAATGGGAACTTCATTGGTGAAAATACATAAAAAATTGAAATAAAATTACACTGAAGAATGCCTGATCACTTTGACATTTTAGCAAAAAATACTCCAGTGACGATCTATGGAGTTGCATTACAGAGAGATTAGGCATGGGGCAGAGATATCCATTAGAAGTTGTGTGCTGGAGTTCACTCATATCCTTACTAAAGAGAGCTTATTGTTGGAGATTCAGGAATTAAACATGTGGTCATTTGAAATCATCCATGTGAAAGTATGTATACCACCAGACTGCAAATGTTACGAATCGAAACTTTTTAAAAATTGGGCAGTTGGTTAAACAGGACATCACAGAAGTTTATTTCAAAAATCTGTTTAGGAAGGAAAAAGACAAATAGGGATTAGTTAATGGAAAGAAAATGAGTTTTTTTGAAGGTAGATCATCATAACTTTGTGACTAATGAGCTTTCATAGGGGAGGAGAATGTAGCCAGTGGGAAGAAGAGATATGGAAGGTGAAAGGAGAACTATAAACAGAGCTTCGTTTCAACATCTAGGGTCTCACTATATCTTTCTAATTTCTCTTTAAAGGTCATCAAGACCAAGAAAAACAAGAAGGACCAATAAATATTAATTGAAATCTGCAAGCTGCAATGCAACAAACAACTTCTGCTTAAAACAATTGTTAATAGCTGTGTGTAAATGTTCAGTAACACATTTAAATAATGGATTTAGTAGATATATTCTAGCATATTAAGAGCATTTATATCTAAGTTATAGATTAGGTTGCTTTCTGGATTAAAATTTTCTTCTTATAGGCTTCCATTTATTTATTTATTTATTTATTTATTTATTTATTTATTTATTTTCCCCAAGACGGAGTTTCACTCTTGTTACCCAGGCTGGAGTGCAATGGCGCGATCTCGGCTCACCGCAACCTCCGCCTCCTGGGTTCAGGCAATTCTCCTGCCTCAGCCTCCTGAGTAGCTGGGATTACAGCCACGCGCCACCATGCCCAGCTAATTTTTTGTATCTTTAGTAGAGACGGGGTTTCACGTGTTGACCAGGATGGTCTCGATCTCTTGACCTCGTGATCCACCCTCCTCGGCCTCCCAAAGTGCTGGGATTACAGGCTTGAGCCACCGCGCCCGGCCCCATTTTTTTTTTTTATAGATATTACATTTTGCACTTATGACATTCATAAGGTAAAAAATACAATATCTTTTTTTGAAGGACATGATTTTCCCAAAGTGTTGCATCTGTTCTCTTAAGGTCAGTAGTGAGCTGCTTGAGGCTGAATGCTTTGTGCACTGTGAAGCACATTAAGGAGATGGGGAGAGACACACAGGGCCTTATCAGCACTGGAGTCTATATCCAGAGGATAAGACTCCATCAAAGGCTATGCTTAAATTTATGTAGCCCATGCTTAAATGAACAAACACTGTGGCCTAGGGAAGTAGTAGACCTAGAGGAAAGGATTCCTTTCTGCAATTATGTCCTCAGAAGGGGCCCATTTGTGTGTGTAATTGGTGTCTCCGAAGGGGACAACATTGGTGATTTGCATAAAGATACCAATATATGCAAGACACATTCCCCTCCTTAGTTGGTGTGCATTATCATATCCATCATATGCTATTTATCTGATTTGTAGATACTCACGTATTCAAAATTAGAGCACTAAAAGCATAAAACATACATTAACGGATCTGAGGGGAGAAATATACAGCAATGTAATAGTAGGAAACTTCAGTACTCACAATAATGAAGAGATTATCCAGGCAGTTATTCAATAAGAAAATAGCAGACATCAACAATTCCATACACCAATGGACCTAACAGATATAAACAGAACATTCCACACAACAGCATCAAAATACAAATTTGCCTCAAGTCCACATGGAGCATTGTCCAGAATATGTCACATGCTGGGTCACAAAATAAGTCTTAACAAATTCCAGAAAAATAAAATTATAACAAGCATCTTTTCTGATTATTATAGAATTATCCTAGAAATAGGTTATTTGGAAGAATCAATATTGTTAAAATGACTATACTGTCCAGAGCAATTTACAAAGTTAATGCCATTTCTATTAAACTACCAATGAATGTCATTTTTCACTGAATTAGAAAATGCCTATTTTAAAATTCTTATGGAACCAAAAAAGAACCCAAATAGCCGAAGCAATCCTAAGCAAAAAGAACAAAACTGGAGGCATGATATTATCCAACTTCAAACGATACTATGAGGCCATAGTAATCAAAACTGCATGATACTGGCACAAAAACAGACACATAGACCAATAGAGGAGAATGGAAAATTGAGAAATAAAGCTGAACACTTGTAACCATCTGATCTTTGACAAGGTGGACAAAAATGAGCAACAGGGAAACAACTCTCTATTCAATAAGTGAACTCCCTATTCAGTAAATTTAGTAACTGACTAACCATATGCAGAACAATGAAACTAGATCCTTACCTTTCGCCATATATAAATTAACTCAAGATGGGTAAAGATTTAAATGTAAGGCCTCAAACTACAAAAATCCTAGAAGAAACCCCAATAAATATCCTGCTCAACATCCACCTTGAAAAAAATTTTTGGTTAAGTCCCCAAAAGCAGTTGCAACAAAAACATAAAATGACAAGTAGGACCTAATTAAACTAAAGAAGTTCTAGGCAGCAAAATAAACTATCAACAGAGTAAACAGAGAATCTACAGAATGGCAGAAAATATTCATTCACTATGCATCTGATAAAGGTCTAATACCCAGAATCTACAAGGAACTTAAAATAACAAGCAAAAAACAAATAACTCCATTAAAAAATGGGCAAAGGACATGAAGAGTCGTTCCTCAAAAGAAGGCATGAGTAGCCAACAAACATGAAAAACTGCTTATCGTCACTAATCATCAGAGAAATGCAAATTAAAACAACAATGAGATACTATCTCACACCAATTAGAATGATGATTATTAAAATGCCAAAAAACAACAGATGCTGGCAAAGCTGAGGAGAAAAAAGAAGACTTATAGGGTGGTGGGGGAGATGTAATTTGGTTCAACCATTGTGGAAGCAGTTTGGAGATTTCTCACATAGCTTACAAATAAGAGAAGACACAAACAGATGGAAAAACATTCCACGCTCATGGCAAGGAAGAATCAATATTGTGAAAATGGCCATACTGCCCAAAGTAATTTATAGATTCAATGCTATCCCCATCAAGCTACCATTGACCTTCTTCACAGAACTGGAGAAAACCACTTTAAACTTCATATGGAACCAAAAGAGAGCCTGCATAGCAAAAAGAACAAAGCTGGAGGCATCATGCTACCTGACTTCAAACTATACTACAAGGCTATAGCAATCAAAACAGCATGGTACTGGTACCAAAACAGAGATACAGACCAATGGAACAGAACCAGAGGTCTTGGAAGTAATGCCACACATCTACAACCATCTGATCTTTGACAAGCCTGACAAAAACAAGCAATCAGGAAAGGATTCCCTGTTTAATAAATGGTGTTGGGAAAACTGGCTAGCCATATGCAGGAAGCTGAAACTGGATCCCTTCCTTATACCTTAACACAAAAATTAACTCCAGTTGGATTAAAGCTTTAAACATAAGAACTAACACCATAAAAAACCCTAGAAGAAAACCTAGGCAAAACCATTCAGGACATAGGCACAGGCGAGGACTTCATGACTAAAACACCAAAAGTTAAGGCAACAAAATAGACAAACTAGATCTAATTAAACTTAAGAGCTTCTGCATAGCAAAAGAAATAATCATTAGAGTGAACCAGCAACCAACAGAATGGGAAAAATTCTTTGCAATCTACCCATCTGACAAAGGGCTAATATCCAGAATCTACAAAGAACTAAAACAGATTTACAAGAGAAAAACAAACCCATCCAAAAGTGGGCAAAGGATATGAACAGACACTTTTCAAAAGACATATAAGAGGCCAACACACATGAAAAAATGCTCATCATCACTTGTCATTAGAGAACTGCAAATCAAAACCACATTGAGATTCCATCTCACGCCAGTTAGAATGACGATCATTAAAAAATCTGGAGACAGCAGATGCTGGAGAGGATGTGGAGAAATAGGAACACTTTTACACTGTTGGTGGGAGTGTAAATTAGTTCAACCATTGTGGAAGACAGTGTGGCACTTCCTCAAGGACATAGAAATAGAAATTCCATTTGACCCAGTGATCTCATTACTGGGTATATACCCAAAGGATTATAAATTGTTCTGTTATAAAGACACATGCACATGTATGTTCATTGCGGCACTGTTTACAATAGCAAAGATGTGGAATCTACCCAAATGCCCATTGATGATAGACTGGACTAAGAAAATGTGGCACATATACACCATGGAATACTATGCAGCCATAAAAAAACGATGAGTTTGTGTCCTTTGTAGAGACGGATGAATCTAGAAACCATCATTCTCAGCAAACTGATACAAAAACAGAAAACCAAACACCGCATGTTTTCACTCATAGGTAGATGATGAACAATGAGAACACTTGGGCACAGGGAAGGGAACACCACTTACTGGGCTTGGGTAGACTGATGAGCCAGCTCTTGGAAGTGCCTGACTTCACTGCATCTTGTTAAGTTTTTCAAGGAACACTAAGTTCTCCCCGTCATGAGAGGCACAAAGCAAACTTTACCTTGGGAGATGGAGGCTGTATGGCCTTTGGGGGCTGAACAGCAGGGTGCTGAACTTCAGGGAATAGCAGTGAAAGAACTCGGCAAAATTCGTTGTGGAATTTTGAAAAAGAGCTATCATGCAGTCCATATCTGCTTGGTTAGACCATCTAAGTGAAAAGGGGACAGTCTGGGCCTCTGGCCTACCGTGCACACAAGTGTAACAGTCACTTTATTTAGAGTGCAGATGGAATATCTAAGCCATTTTAGGCAGGTATTTACATCCGGATACCTTGTCCCAATTGCTATGGTTTGCCTTAGGTTTTTTACCTCCTCTACAGAGACTTTGATTCCGTCATTGTGTCTAGGAGGAGTGATTGACAGAGAGGTTGAAGGAGCAACAAAGCATATTTCAAACTTTCTTTGGAATCCTTTCCTGAAATGTCAGCTTTGATACCATAAATATGACTTAATGAAGGGGAAGAGTTTTCAGACGTCGCAATGGCAATAGTAAGCTGTATAGGATTACATTGGAATGGTAAATACACTGGAAGTTTGTACTATGGGCCTGGAAAAACCACACTCAACACCAGCCCATGAAAGCAGCCAGGAGTGTGGCTATGCCCTTCAAAATCACAGGAGCACAGCTGCCCAAGGCCATGGGAGCCTACTTCTTGCATCAGCGTGACCTGGATGTGAGACAAGGAGTCAAAGATCATTTTAGAACTTTAAGGTTTCACAACTACCCTGCTAGACTTTGGACTTGCATGGAGCCTGTAGGTCCTTTGTTTTGGCTGATTTCTCCCATTTAAAATGGGTGATTTACCCAATACCTATACCACCATTGAATCTAGGAAATAACAAATTTGCTTTTGATTTTACAGGCTCATAGGCAAACAGACTTGCCTTATCTCAGATGAGACTTTGGACTTGGAGTTTTGAGTTAACGCTGGAGTGAGGTAAGACTCTAGAGGACTGTTGGAAGGGCATGACTGTGTTTTGAAATGTGAGGACATGAGATTTGGAAGGGGCCAGGGTAGAATGAGAAGGTTTGGCTGTGTCCCTACCCAAATTTCATCTTGAATTATAGTAACCATAACTTCCATGTGTTGTGGGAGGGACCCAGTAGAATGTAATTAAATCATAGGGGTGGTTTCCCCTATGCTATTTTTGTGATAGTGACTGAGTTCTCACAAGATCCGATAGTTTTATAAAAGTCTTCCTTCTTCATTCAACTCTCATCTCTCTCTCCTGCTGCCATGTGCAGAAGGATGACTTTGCTTCCACTGCTGCCATGATTGTAAGTTTTCAGAGGCCTCTCTAGCCCTGTAGAACTGTGAACCAATTAAACCTCTTTTTTTTTTTGAGACAGAGTCTCACTCCATCACCAGGCGCCAGGCTGGAGTGCAGTGGCACAATCTTGGCTCACTGCAACCTCTGCCTCCTGGGCTCAAGCAATTCTCCTGCCTCAGCCTCCCGAGTAGCTGGGACTACAGGCGCACACCACCACTCCCAGCTAATTTTTTTGTATTTTTAGTAGGGACAGGTTTTCACCATATTGACTAGGATAGTCTCGATCTCTTGACATCGTGATCCACCCACCTCAGCCTCCCAAAGTGGTGGGATTACAGGTGTAAGCCACTGTGCCTGGCCTAAACCTCTTTTTTTTAAAAATAAATGACCCAGTCTCAAATATTTCTTCAAAGCAGCGTGAGAATATGCTAAAATACTATGTCATAATATTCTGCAATTACAAAGTTATAAACACTTAAATTACTGTCATAAAGCTAAGAAGAAATAACTTGCCATATTCCAAACCCATGGAGGAATTCAAGCTACACTTCCTAAGTAATCCCTTCTCTGCTTTATTACTTGATAGCCACCTGGCATTGGTTAGGGAAGAAAAAAGATCAAAAGAGTAGGTGTTTGCACCACTAATTTTCTACCATCTGGTATTTTCATAATTTGGTATTTTTTTCCCTTTCTGACACTCGTAAGCTAATATAGTAAACATTGACGAATACAGGAACATTAACTGGGCACATAGGAGTTCTTTTCTTTGTACCAAACATTCTCAAGCACTAAATGAGAAACTTAAAATGCAACAAATTTCATATCCCACTTTTCCATCACTCATAAGTTATTTTTCTCTTCTTCATATGTTAACACCCAAAATCAAGCAAAAGCTGTTAATAAATTATAGATATTAGTAACTTGAGGTAAGAATTCCCGAAACTAGAGGTATAGGGTGAGGAGTTAACTATTGACAACAGTAGAGAATCTCATTTCCAATTTGAGGAATAAATAATGTCAGGGGAAATCCTGAGGGCCAAAAGTGGAAGTATGAAAGTAAAGACAAGAAATTATTAATCTAGTAAGATTCTTCAATGAATGCTTTGTAGAGGATGGTCTATTCTAGAGAAATGGAGCAAATAGAGGATGGCGATAACAGAAATTAAAGGCACAGAGTAAGGTGCTATGGTTGGAATGCTTTGTCCCCTCCAAAACCAGTACGTAAGCTTAGCACACAAAGCAACAGTGCTGGCAGGTAGGGCCTAATGCGAAGTGTTTAAATGATGAGGAATCTGCTTTTTTAAAAAATATATTAGGTTTTGGGGTACATATAGGGATCTGCTCTTATAAATGGATTAATGCCACTATAAAAAGAGCTTGTGGGGGTGAACTAGCTATTTTTGGCTCTTCTGTCATGTGAGGACACAGCAAGAAAGCCTCATCAGATACTGATACCTTGACCTTGGACTTCCAAGCTTAAGAACTGTGAGAAACAAATTTCTGTGCTGTATAATTACCCAGTCTATGGTATTCCATTACAGCAGCACTATATAGACTAAGACTGTTGGAAAATATGCCTTGTCCATTACAGAAAGGGTCAGAGAACAGTAGTTTTCATGAACCAGAGACGTCATTCACTCATATACTCTCCATGTGCCATGTAATAAACATGTGATGAATGGTGCCTAGGTACGGTGTATTAGAACTGGTCCACATCACCCCTGAGGTTTCCATATGAATTCACTCTCCTCTCTGGTCCCAACACTAAGTCTCTCCTTTATTCCCCTCCATTCCGTAGTAGAGAGATCATCCCTAGAACTACACAAGCTCTTTCTGCCAACAGAATTTTCTGAATGGCATTTGTTTAGGGCAAAAGGAAAAGCAGGTAAAACTGCTATATAGACTACAAAATTTTAGAGAAGAACTAGGTTGGAGAAGCATTCAAGTTGGAGTGGAAGGAATGCCTCTGTCATAAAATGTGTTCTGGGTTAGGTGACTGCAGAGTGGTAAAATTTTCTAACCCACAGACTGCAGGGAGTCCAAACAACCTCTTTACGCAGGAAGTAAATAGACTGAGAGTGCAAACAGATGGCTTAACAGGCCAGCAGCGACTGTTTTTCCCCTCTTTTCCCATTCCCTTTTCTTCTTATGGCTTAAAAGATCAGTCATGTATGTATTGCACAGGGAGAGATCTGCCTCTTGTTGCTATTACCCAAGATGGCCTCACATGTATCCCATGAATAAGTCTCTGACTACCTACCAATTTGGAGTGGTCTGCTTCTTTCTTCGGTCTGAGCTTGCCCTGTTCTTATGAAGGGTAGATTTTGGTCCAGCAGGGAGTTTTCCGAACAGTCACCTTGCTATTTAACTATATTCACTCATTGTGCAAGTATCCCACCTCCCTTGTTGCAACTTGTGTAATGAATTCAACTTTCTTAAAAACCTATTATATACATAAATCACAAAGTATATATACTAAGTAGAACACACTCTATGAAATACAGAATAATATGGAAAAAAATAGATGTAGTGGGGAAAAGAAAGCGTAATAATGAGGGTGAGGAAGGAGATAAGCTTGGACTCCTACTTTCAACAGATCAATGAAACAAAGATCAAGGCTGATATCTGAACTTCATAGTTTTATTCAGATGGGAGTTAGACAGTGTTTATCTAAAGGAGTAAATTAGTTAGTTTAAATTATTTAAACTAAATAATTTCCAAAAGATAAAACAATTTGGCTAAGTGTGGTGGCTCAAGCCTATAATCCCAGCACTTTGGGAGGCCAAGGCAAGTGGATCATGAGGTCAAGAGATCGAGACCATCCTGGTCAACATGGTGAAACCCCGTCCCTACTACTAATACAAAAAAAAATTAGCTGGGCATGGTGGCACGTGCCTGTAATCCCAGCTACGCGGGAGGCTGAGGCAGAAGAATTGCTTGAACCCAGAAGGTGGAGGTTGCGGTGAGCCGAGATCGCGCCACTGCACTCCAGTCTGGGTAACAAGAGCGAAACTCCGTCTCAAAAAATAAAAAAAGATAAAACAATTTATCCTTTCCAAAGGATAAAATAATTTAGTTTAGGCTTTGGGAAAATCAGATTCCTGTGTTTTGATACAAAATGTTCAGCTTCAGCAGGAAGCATGAGAAACCAATCAATACCCTTGTGCTAATATTGTAAGTGGCAAGGGTTTGAAATAAGATAGACCGGGTTTGAATCTGTCTCCAACCCAAACTAGTCACATGATTTTGGAAAAATAGCTTAAATGGTTGTTATAGACTGGATTGTATAACCCAAATTCATATGATAAAGCCCTAACCCCCAGTGTGATGATATTTGAAGATATGAGGCCTTTGGAGGTAATTCGTTTAGGATGTCAGGGTCTTCATGATGTGACTGATTCCCTTTAAAGAAAAGGCATCAGATCTCACTCTGTCTCTGTCTCTCTCTGTGTCTCTGTCTCTGTCTCTCTCTCTCTCTCTCTCTCTCTCTCTCTCTCTCTCTTTCTCCCTCTCTCTCATTCAACCTGGTAATGACCCAGTATGAATATGGCTATCTGCAAGCCAGAATGAAGGCCCATACCAGAACTAAGTTGGCTGGCACCTTAATCTTAGAACTCCAGCATCCAGAATTGCGGGAAATGCCTGTCATTTAAGTCATCCATTCCATGTTATTTTGTTATAGCATCCTGAGACTCAAATCAACTAAGACAACAGTCTTCTCTAAAATGGGGAAACTGACTCATGAGGTTGATTTGAAAATTCAGTGACATAAAGCATATACATTACTTTTTACAGTCTAGTGTATCATGAGAAATCAATATGCAATAGGAATCATTGTTCTTAGCAAGATAACGACATTTAAAATATTAACAAGAGGTGAATATTGGAGGTAATTCGTTTAGGATGTCAGGGTCTTCATGATGTGACTGATTCCCTTTAAAGAAAAGGCATCAGATCTCACTCTGTCTCTGTCTCTGTCTCTGTCTCTGTCTCTCTCTCTCTCTCTGTCTCTCTGTCTCTCTCTCTCTCTCTCTCCTCAGCCCCAACCTGGTAATGACCCAGTATGAATATGGCTATCCGCAAGCCAGAATGAAGGCCCATACCAGAACTAAGTTGTGTAAATACTACAAATACTCAAAAGTGTAAAATAACACAAATAGTTCCACACAACTGAAACTTTGGTGTATGCGGAAGGGTATGGAAAATGAGGTCAGAATGGTAAAACAGTAAACTACCCTTTTTCATAAAGTGAGGAATAGAAGTTTCATTGTGAAAAAAGTAGGCAGATAATTGGGAGGTTATAGGCAGAGGATGAATTGAAGGCAGCGTACTTATTCCCCAGCTAGAAATTAGAAAAAGCAGATTATTAAATATTAAGGAATTTTTCTGCTGTTGTCAAATATTTTGCGTTCTGAAGGCCACAGAGGAGGTGATATTTACACCACAGGAATTGGCATTTGCTACAAATCAGAAGTCTTCTGTAGTTGTTACAGTTAGATTAATAACTGCCAGTTTTGCAACTGCATTCTATTTATTGCATTTGTTCTTTGTTTCTTTGCCCCTGTCTTTCTGCCTTTTATGGTTTTAACTGAGCAATGATTTCTTTCTTTTCTTCTCTTAACATATGAATTACACTTCTTTTTAATTTTATATTAGTTGCCTGGGAGTTTCAAAAATATAGCTTTAACTAACCTAACTTTAAATAATATTATATTGCTTCATATGAACAACAGATACCATATAACAAAAGATTCCCTATTCCTCCCAACTTTATCCTGGAACATCTGTGTCATTCATTTTTTGTATTTATATACTACAATGTCTGAATACATCATCACTATTAATACTTTAAAAGAAAGTTATCTTTTAAATCAATTCAGAATCAAAATTTTCAAAATTCAATTGACTTGCATTTATGCCTTCTCTGATGGGCTTCTTTTCTGTGTGTAAATCTGAAACTCTGATCTCCTTCACTTTTGAATAACAATTTTGCCAGATACAGAATTCCAGATTGGTGTGTTTTTTCTTTCATTCATTTAAGCATTTCATTTTATATTCTTCTTTCTCTCATTGCCTGAAATGTTTCTGACAAAAATTCCTCCATGATCCTTGGAATTACTTCTCAACAGTACATATTTTACTTTCCTCTGACTTTGACCAAGATTTTGCTTTGTCTTTTCTGCAGTTGAAATATAGAATCCAGATAGGATTTGTTTTTCAATATTTATCACACTGGATAATATCTGAGCTTCCTGCATCTGAGGCTTTGAAGCTCTGATTGGTTTTAAATGTTTCTTGGCAATTATTTCTCCAAATACTGATATAGGAGATAGAAAGAAATTATCTTAGGCAGAGAGTGAGAGCAAAAGAGTCCTTGGCATAACTTCCCTTCTAACAAAAAGCAGCCTAAGAAATCACTTATTTTCTAATAAACAGCAGCCTGAAAAATCAAGGTGCAAACAAAAAGAAGGAAGCTGAGAGTTTGCACAGGGGGATGCTGACAGCTGTACCAGTAGAAAGGGGTACCTGATGCCAGGCATGTTCACCCTGGGGGCTCCACCTTCCCTTTTTTGTTAGCATATGTATAGTAAGAAAGAAATAAGCAACATGGAGTAGCTACCCACCTGCCTAATAAAAGATTGGGGTGGGGGCAGCCAGAGATTAGGGTTCTATGCAGATGGCACACCTGGTCCTAACCAGTTTTTCACACACTATGTAGATTAGACACTGTCTCCCCACTAGGTCATCTATAAAAATCCCTGCATTTCACCACAGATCAGCAACCCATTTTTCCAGGACCCCTCTCTGTAGCAGAGAGCTGCTCTCTTTCTTTTACCTATTAAAATTCTGTTCTAAACCTCACTCTGTGTGCGTGTCCATATCCTTGATCTCTGTGGCCATGAGACCAAGAACCTCAGGTGTCACACCAGACAAACAGACCACTTCAGTACTTTTTATGCTTCCTTCGTTCTTTACCTTCTGACTTTTCAATTATATGTATGCTACATCTTAAGATACCCCACCACAGGTATTAGATATTCTAAGGGCTGGAGGGCTTAATGCTTGATCCCTTTGCATTTGGTTTGGGAAATTTCTATTGATCTATCTTCCAGGTAACATTCTTTTATAGATTGTGTCTGGTCTATTGATTATTTTCCATTTCTACTACAGTTGTTTCACATCATACATCTTTGTTTGATTTACCTTAGTGTTTTCTTCTCTCTGCTTAAGTTACCCGTCTACTCTTGCATGCAGTCTACTTTTTCCATTAGAGCGCTAACATATTAATCATAGTAATTTTAGATTCCCAATCAGCAAATTTCCACATCAGGGTCATATCTGAGTCTGCTCCTAATGCTTCTTTTGACTCTTCACACTCTGCTTTTCCTTGTCTTTAGCATACTTTGCTTTTATTTATTTATTTTTTTTTTGGTCAAAAGGAAGAGCTATGTGATCAGGTAATACGAACTGAAATAAATAGACCGTTAGTATAAATTTTTTGTTACTCTGGCTAGATGTTAAAACTTTATTTACTTTTTGTTCTAGATGTAGGTGCCAAAGGCTTCAGAGTCCTTCTTTTCTTTTTGTCTCTCCTCCTGACTTTGAGCTTCCCTGAGCAACCTCCTCAGAGAGTCAGTCTACCGGGAATGATCAAGAAAAATAAGAGAGAATAATATAAACGATCAGTATCAGGAATGTGAAGGGAGGACACTACAGATATTACAATGGTAATAAAAGAATATAATGAACAATCTTATGCAAATAAGTTTGTTTACTTATTCGCATAATTCCTGTAAAACACAAATTTATTACAGAAAATATTCCTGTGAGACACAACTTACCAAAACTGTCTTGTAAGGAAATAAAACAACTAAATATTTTTCTATCTACTAGAGAAAGAGAAGTTATAATTTTTCTGTGGTAAAAGTTTGGGGAATAGACACTTTGTGAATTCTATCAGACATTTGAGGATAAAAGTTCACTGCATCTATAAACTCTGTTTTAGAAATGCCAGTTTGCTGTCACACCAAAATTAAAGACATTACACAGAAACTAAAATAAAAGCCAATTCTCACATGAAAATAAATGCAAAAACACTTAAAATATTGGAAAATTACACTTATCAACCTATGATATATTATAATGCATCATTAAAAGTGTTTTTTCTCAGGGATATAAGATTGGTTCAACATTTAAAACTCAATCACCTTTTTCTCTTCCTTAAAAAAGAGAAATCTATTTACTTGAAAGACAAAAGGAGAAGGCACCTGACTCAGGTGGCTGATAGTCCTGAATGCATAAAGCAATCTTGCTACTGAGGCTCGCATACAAATCGGTTTTGTTCTGACTCGGGTGTAATTAATTAGAGAAAGGCTTTAACACTCTCCATTTCTATTTTCCTCTCTGAGATCACAAACATTATCACAAGCTATTATCCATGGGTTTACAATGGATTTTAAAAGTCCCAAATGTGGTTTCTTGGTGTGATTGCTGTTAAAAGAAAAGCTTCGGCTTCATTAAATTTAAGAGAGTTTAACTGAGCAATGAACAATTTGTTAATCAGGCAGCATCCCAAGCCAGAGTAGGCCCAGAGACTCCAGGGCAGCCAGGCAGTGGAAGATATATGAACAGAACAAGAGAAGTAAGATACAGAAAATGGACATGACATAGAGAGACAACTGGATCGGTGACAGCTCAGTATTTGCCTTATTTGAATACCGGTTGAACAGTTGGCCACATTTGATTGGCCAAACCTTGGCAATTGACACAAGAGTATACTACAGTCTGTTTACACTTCCATTTAGGCTGCACAGAGAAACCTTTAGGCTAAACTTAAAATATGTAAGAAGGCAGCTTTCGGCTAAACTTGACTTAACATCGCTCTTCTACTTACTTTTGCTCTTCTTTAGAGGCTTTCTGCTGTCTCCTAGACTGATGACTGGGTACATTTAACAAACTGTTTTTGTAATAAGCCATACAATAAAATCTTTATACTCTGCCACCAGATGGACTCTGTTGCTAGTCAACTCTACGTTGCACCATGAAGTAGACATTGACAATGCATTAACGAATAATCACGGCTGTATTTCAGTAACATCTTACTTACAAAAGTGGGTGATGGGTTAGTATCGTCCCACAGGCAGTCAGTCATTTGCTAACATCTTGGTTAGAACATTAATCTGGTGGGAACTTTCTGAGGACTTGAATGATCATGGGAATTAGTACTTCAGATGATACAAAGTCATGAAGGTTCACCCAGACATTTTCCCCCTTATGAGGAGCTCTTGTATGTTTTATTAGTGAACTTTCTGTGTGAACCCACAAATTGCAAATTATTGCCCACTGCTTCAGAATCAGTAAAAAATGCATATTTTTAAAGCATTTCTTTGCTTCATATATTATAATTTTATCTGCACAGTATGGATTATGGAGCAATGTTCTGAATTGTCTTTTCTTTTTTTGAGACAGAGTTTTTCTCTCGTTACCAGGCTGGAGTGCAATGGCGCAATCTCAGCTCACCGCAACCTCCGCCTCCTAGGCTCAGGCAATTCTCCTGCCTCAGCCTCCCGAGTAGCTGGGACTACAGGCACACGCCACCATGCCCAGCCAATTTTTGCATTTTTAGTAGAGACGGGGTTTCACCATGCTGACCAGGATGGTCTTGATCTCTTGACCTCGTGATCCACCAGCCTCAGCTTCCCAAAGTGCTGGGATTACAGGCTTGAGCCACCGCTCCCGGCCCTGAATTTTCTTCTTTGGTGACAGTAATTTGTGTGTTGTATGCTGGAGTCCTAACTGAAGGCATTACCCTACATGAAATGATCACCAAAAGGAGACAGAAAAATGTCCTGAAACATGGTAGTTTCTACCAAGCTTCCCTTACCCTCTGACCTTTGAATTGGGGCAACCTGGCCTTCCTAATATCCCTCTTACCTATTATCTTAAAACCAACTCTGTATCCACATTAACAGCAACGTAAACCTATAAACGAAAACCATGAACACTCAATGGTCTTTTTATGTATGGTCATCTTTCCAGATCCTCCTTGATTTTTCTTACTTCTGCTTTGATAACATTATCGTAAGGTTCCAAATCCAGACTTTACCAGCTACTCAGGAGGCTGAGGCAGGAGAATTGCCTGAACCCAGGAGGCGGAGGTTGCGGTGAGCCGAGATCGGGCCATTGCACTCCAGCCTGGGTAACAAGAGAGAAACTCCGTCTCAGAAAAAAAAAAAAAAAACCTCTTCACGACCCAGGTTTGTACTAAGACAATCAGCTTTCTTCTGCTCCATAGATGGCCTCAAATCATTTGTATTATCTATGAAGGAAACCAAAAATACTACTTCTCAAAATACTGAGGATTGTTAAAGACCCTGAAAATGAAGGGGAACATGCTGCCTCAGGCTCTATTTGGTTTACAGCAGGACATAAATCCTTATTGACTGGAGAAAGCACTTGTTTTTCAGCCCAGAGTAGGCACCAGCAGGAACCTGAGGAAGATGGGAACAGATTTTACTACCTTCCCACATTTTCCCACCTTTTGAATGACTGGAAGTGCTTTCTCCTTTGCTTCCCACTATATAGGATTTATGGCTCTTTATTGAAATATTATTTAAACAAGGTTTCTAAGCCACAGCCTGGAGAAACACTTTTGAACTGAAGCCTACCCCTTGTGATGGGTAGAGCACACATTAACAAACTGCTTGTTTTATTTTGTTAATTTGACTTTTGTTCTCAGGAGACTGTCAACTAAGAACCTAAAAAGGGTAATTTTTAAAAACATGTTTTCTCCCCTACCGCTGTATTTGGGGCCCCACTTTTCACTCATGGCCACATCCTGCTGGCAGATCTGCTGCTGAGTTAACACAACATCTCTGCCAGTTAGTGTCATTTGTTTGACATCTTGGGGTTACAGTACTCCGAAGGGCACCCACTGCCCTTAAAAGACAAAACACTGGTGAGCAAAGGGTTTTTCAGGACTCTGGCCCTACCAGAAGTTCAGTGCGTTCCCAGGACTGTCAAGGCTTCACTGCTGTCAAGTTGTGAGCTCACTATCCACTTGTGTTTTTCCATGAATGATGAAGAAAACCTGAGTAATCATGAATCTAATCATTGAGGTAAAGTAACCTAGTCATCATCAAGAGGACAGCAAGTGTTAAACTTCTTTATATATATTTAAGAAAGAATTTACATATTCATAATAACTTTCTGATCTGGCAATCCCTAGGTTTGTCAACTACTAATAACTGGGTGAATGCTTCAGGTAATATTTAAACCAATTGCTATTTCATAGCAGACATTCTCCCATCCAGGAGATGCAGTAAAGTACTGGTGGCAATAGATGCTTCCACCAATATCTCCTCCTGTCACTGCCACTCTGCACAGGAAAGGAGGGAGAAGAACACACCTTGCTTCTCCTATATTTGACAATCATTCAACAGAATAGAGTTCCCACATGTAAGTCTATTGGCTAAGAAAGTTCTAAGGTTGGAACTTCATTCGGCTATCAATATTTCTAACAAAAAATTTAAATATAACTTTGATACAAATTTTATGTTCATTAAGATACCTACAGGAAAGAAACTCTTCATTTTCTCTAACAGAATCGAAAGCTAAAAAATACTGGTAGGAGGAGTCTACACATGGTTTCACAACTCCTCTCTCCCTGGGGAAGTAGCAGAATATGAGGAAGCCAGTACTGGTCAAGTGACTCTAGGGAGGGCCATTTTCCCTTGTTGTCTTCAAAAATACTTCATTTTCTTAGCATTTCAGGAGATTATAACATTATGCATTTCAGTTTCTGAGAGCGTTACTGATTTACATCCTTACTCAAAACAATCCTTGTTTCCTACATTTCTGAAGATCTCAAGATCTGGACTGTCATTGAAGAAATTCCCAGTAAGGTGAGTACTGTGGGTATTTCTCGTAGAAAAGATCTGGATGCTTCCTTGAAATCCACAAAATCACAAGGGAATACTCAATATTGGTTCTTCATGGCAGTTAGAGAAAGGGAGGAGGGCTGGTATTAACTATATTCAGAAAAGTGAAAACCGCAGTTACTAATTCTAATTCTTTACTTACTTCAAAGATAGTAGGCATCTTTTATTCCACAACTAAAGCATGAATGAAGGAATATGCATTTTGACCATTGTAGATTTTAAAACAAATTCTCTGCATTTAGAAAGCTTGGTGGCCACTGGGGTCTGGGCAAAAGACAAGATAATGATTTCATTCTTTTTATGGCTGCATAGTATTCCATGGTGTATATGTGCAACATGGATGCAGCCGGAGAACATTATTCTAAATGAACTAATGCAGTAACAGAACATTAAATACAGCATGTTCTCACTCATAAGTGGAAGCTAAGCATTGAATTCATATGGACACAAGATAGGAACAGTAGATACCAGGACTGCTTGAGCTGGAAGATGGGAGCGGTATGTGGGTTGGAAGACTACCTATCTGGTACTGTGCTCACTACCTTGATGATGGGATCATTGTACAAGAAGCCTCAGAGACACACAATTTACTCATGTAACAAATCTGTACATGTTCTCCCTGAACCCAAAATGAGAGTAGAAGAAAACATAAGACAGGATAATGATGTGTACAAAGTATCAGGTAATAATATTAAGTAAAAAATACATCTACATAGTGAGAACATATGTGAGAACATGCATGTGTGAGAATGTTTTATAACTATATTATTCTATACATGCACACACATAGAAAATTTATCCATATTGCGAACACAATTATTCAAATAAATGGTCAATGTTTTCATAAGTATGTTTAACTTTTACATCAGCTCCATTCTACATCAGGTGTAAGAGGAAGTTTTTCAGATGTTTTAAGATTACTTCCTGCCCTCCTGAAAGTTAATTATTTTTAATTTTTATAATGGCAAGGTATAGGGGAGAGACAGAGAAGTCAATTTGAAATAGATTTATATTGTCAAAGTTCAGAATATTTAGAAGACTTTCTGTATAGCCTGGTGCAATATTTCAGTGGCTTCAACAGAATGTGAGATTTTAAGTGATTTCAGAATTTATATATGTTAAATATTGCTGTCAATATTTATCTCGGTCAAATTTTTCAAGTGTTATATACATTTTTTACCTTGTTCATTTAGTATTTAAAGATATAACATAAAATCTACCATACAACTGTATTTTCTTGTACTTCTCTCAAATTCATATATATTATAGATACGCTCACATGCATATATATATAATGTATATTATGTGTGTATGTGATCATGTATACATGTTTCCATACATAAACATACACATATAAATAATATATTTGTGGCAGTGTGTGTCTGAATGTGTGTGTATATGAGGATAAATATATGGCACTATATTATCGTGAAGGACTATACAGTAACGACAAATAGTACATGTTGATTATTATTAAATACATAATTTAAACTCTTGTATCTTCCCAGGAATTGGTCCGTTTATCATGTGGTATCTGATAATACTTCTTGTCTTAAGATCTTTTAAAAATGATGCTAACATAAACTGACTATCTTCTAGCTCCTCCTTGCATAATAAAATTTTTTTTCACCATTAAGTGACCTTTTACTGATATACATCCAGAATTTTTAAGTCAAATTTGATAAAAGTTGTCATTTAACTAGTTAGGCCTTTTATGTATAAGTTAATAATTAACATATTTTGGCCTGTTTCTGCTATCTTCATTTCGATTCATAACACCTCTATATTCTCCTCCTTGTCTTTTCTTAAATTTCCATCTCACCGTCTAAGACAATTACATTAGTAAACTGTCATATTCTTTTTCTTTCCTCCCTCTACCATGTTGGTTCCCTTTCTGTTTCTCTTTTCTTTGATCAGGGCTTTCTTCTTAAGACATAGACACATATAATCAAGTTCATTTCTCACTCTTACTTGTCGTTTGGGCTGCAGCTTTTTAAATTTAAAATTTTCAATTGAAAAGTACTTCCAAAAATGTTTGGTGTGCATCTTTGTCTAGAAAAACTATGTAGGTCTTCAGCTTCAGAAAATAGTTTTTGTGGATCTTTTGTTTAAATATCATTTTGTTTAGATTGAAATTCTAGTTTTAATATTTTTTTTTCTTCAAGACAAGGTGATAGCATTTTTTTTGTACCCAGGAAGTTCGATATATTTTGAAATTCAGAACTTGGAGGTTTATAAAGACTATTTAATGCACATTTTCTAGAAAACCCAGTGTTATCAGGATCATTACTGCAAAAGCAAAACCACTAATATTTCAGCAACAAAACATATGAGCATTCACATTTAAGTGGAGAAAATAAAAATCATACATGGCCTCCTGTAACCTCACATTTGGTTTCATTTTGCAAATAAATTGTGTTGTCACACTCACTAAACAAATCAAGACTTCCCATTTCTAAATTTTTTTGTTTAGCAATTTATATGGGATTTTGTACCAGCATTATATAAAAATGATTCCATTGTCCTGTTTCAAGTAGTTTTGTTGTTGAGAATCAGTTTCAATCTAATTTTTGGCTCTTTGCAGGTGATCTATTCTTCATTCCCAGAGGCTTACAGAGTATTTATTTGTTTTTTTATATTCTTCAGTTTCACTATATGTCCTTGTATAGATTTTTCCTTCCTTCTATGCTTTTCAATCTGAGGAAACTCAGGGTCTCTCAAGAAGAAAGCAATTAACAGCCCCAGAAATTTAAATATCTAAATTACACAAGAGGTACACAAATACATGGTTTCTAAAATTAAAACATTTATTTTTGTTTTTGTTTTTGTTTTTAGATGGAATTTTGCTTTTGTCACCCAGGTTGGAGTGCAGTGGCATGATCTCAGCTCACTGCAGCCTCCACCTCCGAGGTTTAAGTGATTATCCTGCCTTAGCCTCCCAAGCTGCTTGGAGTACAGGCACCTACCACCACACCTGGCTAACTTTTGTATTTTTAGTAGAGACAGGGTTTCACCATGTTGGCCAGGCTGGTCTGGAACTCCTGATCTCAGGTGACTCTCCTGCCTCGACCTCCCAATGTACTGTGTTAATTTGAAAAGTAATACAAATCAATACCATGCTCTGAGTGTCATCATGTGCTAAAGTGCACAGGTGCTAAAGACGTCCCGAGGAGTAACGCTCTGTCCATCAGGGGACTCTGAAAACTTCTAGAAGACAAACCCTCCGTTGAATCTTAAAGGTTGTATGGGAGGTAGAGTTAGAGAGAGGAATGTGGGAATGGCTTTCCAAGCAATGAGAAGAGAATTAGCAAAATCATGAAACATGAAAATGCATGGTAGGTTTTATACTTCTGAAACGTACAATATAAGGAACACACAAGTGTACACGGGTAAAAACAAATGCAGATTATTCACAGCCTTCTAAAATAATACAAGAAGTGAGGAATTGTTGAAAAGAAAATGGGCAAATATTGAAAGATCTCAGTGGGATAAAAATGTAGTTTATAGAGAGAAATGTGGATCTGTGAAATGAAAATGTATTAGACAAATCAAGTAACTATTGAAATTCTTCCAGCCAATAAATCCTGTGTTCCTGCCATAGAGAAAATGTAGATGTTCAGGAAAGTGATAGTTTTATGGGCACAGAGGGCAAACAGGGCAAGGAAGAGGATACTAATGATAGTTAACTAGGGAAGAGTTAAGGAGAATAGGGTCAGTGCCCCAGAATGAAACTGTAGTAGGCCGGGCACGGTGGCTCAAGCCTGTAATCCTAGCACTTTGGGAGGCCGAGGCAGGTGGATCACGAGGTCAAGAGATCGAGACCATCCTGGTCAACATGGTGAAACCCTGTCTCTACTAAAAATACAAAAAATTAGCTGGGCATGGTGGCGCGTGCCTGTAATCCCAGCTACTCAGGAGGCTGAGGCAGGAGAATTGCCTGAACCCAGGAGACGGAGGTTGCGGTGAGCCGAGATTGCGCCATTGCACTCCAGCCTGGGTAACAAGAGCGAAACTTCGTCTCAAAAAAAAAAAAAAAAAAGAAACTGTAGTGTTGTGGCAGAAAGCTATTCATACACGGTGGGAGGCTGCATCCTATTTACACATAGGACACTTCAGTTATACTGGTGGGCGTGGGAAGATTCAAGAAACATGCAGGCAGGCTTTGGTGAGTAGACTTCAGTCCCGATAAAGGATGGGAAAAGAAAACAAAAACTTTGACACTTCACAGCCCATACTCTAAACACTGAGACTATTGCTTGTTCTCAGACCTCCCTCTAACACCTGGACCCAACTCAACTATCCTTATTCAATGGGAAGAATTATTTAGACATTCCTAAAGCAGCAGTTCACTCAGTTTCTATGGTAACACATTTGGTCATTAAATCCTTCTTTATCACACATATTCATGAATAACTTTTTCATATGGCCATTCAACTCGCATAGGCATGCATCTTTTAAATAGTCTGTATACATGTGTAACACTGTATGACATTTTTCTCTTGCAGGCTCACTGGTATCTTTAGAGATGGCAAATAACTACAAGACCATTGTTCTACTCAAAGGATTAGAGGGCATCAATGATTATCATTTTAGAATGGTTAAGTCCTTACTGAGCAACGATTTAAAACTTAATTCAAAAATGAGAGACGAGTATGACAAAATTCAGATTGCTGACTTGATGGAGGAGAAGTTCCCAGGTGATGCTGGTTTGGGCAGACTAATAGAAATCTTCAAAGAAATACCAACACTTGGCAACCTTGCTGAAACTCTTAAAAAAGAAAAGTTAAAAGGTAATTGGGAAGAGGGAACACCTACTCCCTACATCCATCCCCAAATCCTTTCCAACCTTGATTAGAATGCCACTTTAGTCAACTAATACATCCTTTTCTCGATTTGTGACAAATCAGTCATGACAACTTACGGCATGCCATTACTAATGTGCATTGACACATACTGGAGTTGAGATGCAGTAAAAGAACAAAAAAGGAGAGGGAATTGAAGAGAGATTGTGACTTCCAGGACATTCAAAAGATTAGATAATGACTAGCCAGGTGTGGTGGGCCTGTAATCCCAGCTACTTGGAAGGCTGAGGCCAGAGAATGACTTGAACCCAGGAGGTGGAGGTTGCAGTGAGCCGAGATCGCGCCATTGCACTCCAGCCTGGGCAACGAGAGTGAAACTCCACTCCCCCACCACCAAAAAAAACAAAGATTAGATAATGACAAAATAAAATTATAAAAATTGTTCTTTATATCTAAGATATGTATATTTAGCCAAGTAATGTGTCTGAGAATATTCAACACATCATCATCCTTTATAATACAAAAGATAACACAGAATTTAAATGTAAGCATCATTCTCGGAAGTATGAAGACCTCCCCCTCATCATATCATTGAGTTAAAATAATTAAAACAAAGTCAAAACTCACCATATCTCACCTCACAAACCTATATAACATCTCCTTTCACTAGTTTCTGAAATTTAAATAGATTATCTGGAGGATGTGACTAGTCAGCATCATGAGAACCTTAAATTTTAAAAGGAAATGATAGGAGAAGAGGATTGGGAAAAGGTTTGACTGAGTTCAGAGGACAGGAAGAATGTACTCACCGCACAGGGGAAGAGCGATGAAAGCGCCGAGGACTGAGAGTCAGTGCCTGTGCCTTTGTTTCTGCTGGCCTCCTGGGAGCCAGACTAGGCTAATGCAGTAGAGGTAGACTAAACCACACCTGACTCTCAAGCGGGTGCTAAGAGCACGCAGTATTTGAACTGCTTCAGCTGTCCCAGATCATCTGCTCTGGGTTTATACATCTTCCTTTTTTCTTCATTAGTCGTGAATAAAATTGAATCTTTTCCAGTCAAAGGAAAAACCCCATCTAAGAAGAAGCAGCAGAATAAAGTGGATCCTGCTACACCTGAATCCACTCCAAGCAACACTCTCACAGCTGAAGGAGCAGAGGAGACTCCTGGAGCTCAGGTAAGCTTCAGGAAGAGGGGCCAGCTTCAGGTCTCACCGTGGAAGCTCTGCTATGGCTCCTCCACTCAATCTCTCCAGCAGGAAGTTATTTCTTCATATATTTCCCATCAAGTTTCAGATTTATCAAATTACATAATAATTGATCATCTTTCTGCAAGGCAACAAGTTAAACACTTTAGTAAATGTAATGTAAATTATGTAAAATAAGTATTTTTTTTTCATCCCCAATAAACGATGTTAACTTGAGAGTCAAATAAAAAAGTTTGCCCATGTTTGCAAAATCATAGGTTTTTATCTGCAGGTCAGCACATCCCAAAACACAAGTAATTAAGGAGTGATGTGTGTTACTTTCTCTGCTCCCTTTTTTAAATGGAACCATCTATGCCCTGTTCTTTCAATTAGCCTGGGGATGTACAGCACCCACTTAAGTTTCCAAGAAACACAATTTATATGTAATAAACATACTACCTTGTAATGAAAATGTACTCTGCTTCATTTGACACTTAATTAACAAAAAAAAAAACTACTTGTAGAAAAGAAAAAACTCATCTGAAGAAGAGACTGGAACCAAAAGGAGTAAGATGTCCGAGGAGCATACTCAGCCTCCCTGTCCTGCAGAAGCCAGCATGTCCACAGCCAGGAGCCATTCCCCACCTCCCCAGCCCTCATCATCAACTCCATGCAACACTTCCTCAACTGAGGTATTCTCTGCCCGGTCTGCTTTTGATTCATTTTCTTCAACCTAAAACGTAGGAATCTGTTTTCATCTTCTACTGACAAATGTCATCAATAATCAGCCAGTAAATCAAATGTATAGGCTGAGAGTTGATTCCATTTTAATATTTTGCTTCCACAGTGATGCTTTATGAACTTGACATTATCTCTGACTTCAGGAAGTTTTCTGTCCTGTGTTGTTTGGGGAAGGGCGGGAGAGCTGTAGAATCTGAAACTTTCAGCAATGGACTCACCATCTACTGTCCCCAACCGTTTCACACCTCTTCCCTTTGCTCACTAATTGGTTTGAGTTTCTTTGACATACACCATGCTCCTTTTTACTTTAGGATTTTCCCACACCATATTTCTTTCGCCTTAAACCTCTTACCTGGCCCACCCTATCTACCCTCTGGATCCCAATATTGTGATCTTATCCTCAGGGAATCCTCACTTAGACCCCTGTAACTTAGGTTAAACCTTCATGGTGTTCTGTTTCCTAGGAACTTCCTTCTTTTCTACTATTTATGACAACCAAAGTTAATACATTTTTATCTTTTCCACCTACTAAAAGTAGTTCCAGGATTAAGGCTATTTTGTAATTCTGTGGACCACTGTATTCCAGGGCCTCGTTCAGTGTCTGCCTCATGGGAAGCACCCAATAAAAATCTTTACTCAATTAAAAAATGTAAACCATGTTCTAAGATATGAACCACTAGAACTAAGCAAAGGACAAATAAAGGTCAACTGACTCAGTCAAAGGTACCTATTGTGAGGCCAAAAGGATGGAATAGGGAAGAGAGCTCAGGAGTCTGGGAAAATGTAGGCAGACAGAAGACCATACACCAAGACTTGCAAATGAAAGGAAGTAAACTACAATTTATAGTTGCATGATTCTGATAATCCTTATACTGTTGTACTCGTCTCAGTTTGGACAGGTCAGCCTTTACTGTTAGACTATCAGGGACAGTCTAAAATCTAATCAAAACTCTCATGAGCTTTATTATAAAAATGAATGTTCTATATTTCTGATACACAATAGAGGGGATCAACTGTGATGGGCAACAGGGGCAACAGGTGATGAAACCACACCACCAGCCATAATTGGAACATGCTCTATTACCTTTAACCTGTCATTAGATTTTGTACTAATTTAAGACTATTTCAGAAAAAAAGGAATAAAGGTAGACAAATAAGATTAAACTTAAATTTATGTGAAATTCCAGCATCCATAACATGCCACATTTCTCTATACGCCCTCTCATATTTACTCCTATGTATACATGTATTTTTTCTGAAAACAGCATCATACGATGTATTGTCCTATTATGTCTCTCTGAGTGGTTATATGATCCCCTTCATGAATGTCCTGGATACATGTGGCTCCTTGTGAAGTTGCATATCAGTTACTACTAATATTCTCATGGCTGAGTCTACTGTTACTGATTAACTTGCACTGGGAAAGGACTCTTCTGTGTTAGGCTGAATGGATCACACTGATAAAAAGTCAGATCCAATAAAGTCCAATCACTCACAAATGATCGCTGTGTGTAGTAGTCCAGGTCAGACCAGTCCAGGAGCTGCTGGTTTTTGGATGAGGCCTACCTGTTCCTCCAGAACTTTTTCTTGAAATTGAACTACTTCTCCTTCATTAATGTGTTCTGCTGCAATTTAAGGAAACCTGGATGTTATTGAAAAAGGATATTAAAGACAATCCACTCTCATCCTTGGTTTTCTGTCAGCATGCTACCTCCTAGAGCCCTGACATTGAGAAAGCCTGCAGTGGTGGAAATGACAGTCTGCAGAGTGTCTGTAGCCTGAACCTACTGAGATGAGGTCATTCTGAGGGGTTGAGCCCACAGGTGCTATCACCTGCTTTCACAGTAATTATCTTAGGTAGGAAGAGTACGAGTTGTCCTCTAAAAATTGCCCTATGTTGGTAATAACTAAACCCTCTTGTTATATGTGGTTTCTGGTAGACACCCCTTACCATTTTCTGTGCTATTCAATTGTATTTCATCTATTTTTATGTTCTGGCATTTTAAGCTGGTAAGAATAAAACTGCAATTCATTATTTTATCCTAAAATTTATTTTAAGTAACTTCATGATAATCGGCTCAGCATCCACTTGTCTTATGTTGCTATTATATTTTGCATTTTAAGGATTATTCTGTTTAGAGAAAAGTCTTTTTCTTTTACCATGTGGCCCCTATATTACCTCCTCTGGCTATTAGACTACTTCAGGATATCCTCTCCTTCCCTGTATCCTGCTCTACACATCTATAAAGTTTCGGGGCCCAAAGTTGCGATGAGGTCATTGAAGAGCAGTTCTGTTTCCTCACTCAAAAATTTGTTTTTTTGTATGTCTTTTTTACCAGGCACGAAGCGTAAGACCATTGGTCAGGCATCGGGCAACTGCCAGAAAAAATATTTGCTCGAAAGACCCAGTGATAGTGATGGTACTAAATGCAACAAAGATATTTAAATATGAATCCTCAGAAAACAAGCGAAGAAAAATGTTTCATGCTATGGTGGTTACACAGACAGAGTTCTTTCATGTGAAGGTTTTAAACATCAACTTGAAGAGGAAATTCACTAAAAAGAGAATCATCATTATATCAAATTATTTTAAATATAATAGTCTTCTAGAGGTGAATGAAGCCTCTTCTGTATTTGAAGCTGGTCCTGACCAAACGTTTCAGGTTCCAAAGGATGTCATCAGAAGAGCAAGGAAAACTCCAAAGATCAATATTCTTCACAGACAAGCTTCAGGAGCCATTGTATATGGATTATTTACGCTACATAACGTAAGGCATCAAAGCTGTTTTGTTGCATTTTCTACAAAAACACTTGAAATTAAGAGCCCTGATGTACTAAATGGAACTTTGCATATTTACTTAACATTAGAACTCAGGACTCTCTCAATACTACTGACAATTAGATAGTCTTCTTCAAGGTTAAGACCAAGATTAGGAAACCTATTAATGTTCTCCTTCCAATGGTTTTCTTTCCAAAATGTCACCCTGATGTTCTTTAGTAAAGCATTCACTGAGAAACCATGAGACTTCGTCAGCTATGACTATTCTGAGCCATAACAATCAAGAATAGTGAGGGATCTAGCATAATAATAACTTTATTTATTTGATTATAATCTCAGTTGTAGCAAAAATCATATTACTTTCATTTTGAATGAAGTATTGTCCTTTGAGGCTTGAGTTCCAGTTTTGACAGTCAGGGCAACAACTGAATTGACTGTTCATACCTGGAAATCAAATGCAGAAAACGGGTAGGACAATGTACCAAATGAAAGCCATTCATCAAAAAGTATTGAACAACTGAGAAATAGAATTCGGGTGATACTTGGAAAGTCAGGTAATCTGTACTTGAATATTAGACATGTCATGTCACTGAAAAAAAAAAAGAGCAGAATAATTTTTCTAGTATGTTACTGTCAAAATTCATGAAACTAGTTAGCATGAGAGATTCCAACTCAGAAAACCATCTATACCTGGTTATTGATTCCAATAATTTCTTAGATGACCGATAGCTCACAACCCATTATATTTATTTTCTAGAATAATCTCTTATTTTACCAGCATTGCCTTCTGTACACACTCTTAAGTTATTCTTAGAAATACATATCCAGAATGATGGCTAATAGCCTCGATGAGCAAGAGATTGGAATATTTGAGCTTAAAAACCTGAGTTCAGATGGGAGCAGACATTGAAAGAGATTCTGTACATAAAGTCAAAAAAGTAATTAAATAGTTAATAGAAGCTTGCTTTTTATTATAGATTCCTCATAACATGGTAAATGATGGGTTGTAACAGATGCTTATTCTTTTTGCATAGGGACAGAGGCCAAATAACCCTACCAGAGTTCAGGTCCCTTTGTATCAAGGTGCTTTGGGAAGCATAGTTGTCCTGGAAATGAAAGAAATTGAAATTGAGAAGATAACCCATTGCTCTAGAACTGTCATAGAAATACTTAGAACATTAAGGACTTAAACAGAAAAGAGTATCAAGGGAGAGCTCTGTGAGATGGTCTAAACTAAGGCACATATACTGTATGATGATACTGTTCTAGGAGTTGCTGTCTGCATCTTGTTTTAATCTGTTACAAAAGACTTTCCATCATGTAAGGTAGTTACTAAATTCTCACCAACATGATATTAATTTTTTGTTGCAGAAAACTGTAAACAGGAAGGTGACAATCTATGAAATTCTGGATAAAACAGGGAGTATGAATGTAGTAGGAAAAGGAGAATGTCACAATATCCCCTGTGAAAAAGGAGATAAGCTTCAACTCTTCTGCTTTCGACTGAGAAAGCGGAAAGATGAGTTACAACTGATGTCAGAAATGCATGGTTTCATCCAGGTGAGAAATAGAGACAGAAATGTTAGTTTTCTGAACATAAAAATCATTTAAGTTTTAGGAAATCATATTTCTGTTGTTTTACACTTAAAATTCTGCAGAGTACATGAGAAACCAAATGGTGCCCTTGCACTTACGTTTAAATAGAGAAAATTATTAAATATATTGAGGAAATGACATTCATTATCGAATTCAAAAGAACATGAAACTTGTGCTAAATACTAAAATACTGAAGAAATTAGGAAGGCATGGGCCTAATTTAAATTAGTGATCAAAAGCAAGTTCTATGCAGTGATATAGGGTTGGTATATATCTTGCTCATTAGTTGCATGATATTGGAGAAATAGTTTAAATGTTCCTCCTGAGATTGGTTTGAAAATAAATGAGATCATGGATATATATTTCGTATCCCATTACCTTCCTTGCACATTATGACAAATCAGTGTGCACTAGATACTACTGCTCTTAAGAAGGTAAAGACAGACACTGGAAAGATTTCAGGCAGAAAAAATGTGACATACAAATATTAAAAGTGAGAAACAGCATAGTGAGTTCTGTACAACTTTAGAACGTGGAAATGTGTCAGAAACTCACACAAGACAGGTAACAAGCAGCCCTCTTCTCATCTGTATTATTCCATAAAGAAAAAAATAGAGTTCATTTTTTAAAAATAAGTAAATAAAGATTTTATGTTACTAAGAATGTTAGAACATTTTACATTTTAGCATAAAAATATGTTGGCAGTTGTCTGGAGGAATACATTAGATAGAGGCAATGTTTAGAGGTAATGACATCTATTAGAATGTAATAAAGGATGATATTCTCAGATATTTAAAGATGTTATACTTTCCCTGATATTAAAAAACACTAAACAAAAAAAATTAATACTTTCAGGTATGGAAGAAAACAAAGCAGAGAAGCATTGACTCCAGCAGCATGGCACTATGCCAGGAGCAGAGTCAGCTTCCAAAATCTTCAGAGGCTGGCACAACCTTCCCACTTGAATGCCATCTCATCAAGACTCCTCAGATGCCGCCATCAACCCCATCAAGCAGTTACTTTACCAAGGTACAATTTCCTGGGTCCCATGCCTTATATCTTCCAAACATAAACTGCAAGGAGTATTAGACTGCTGAAGGAGTTTCTCTTCTAATCCCTAACTGTGTACAATCTCTAGATGAAATTAAATCACCCATTTATTTACTGACTACATACAGTGAGATGCCACCACATTATCGCCTTTGATATCTAAGATGTTTATTTGTGCAATGATTGCTGACCTCAAGAGGGTTAGTATCTTACATTGTTCTACCTATAGAAACTGGGAGGGGGAATAGCCAGACGAGCAGAGATGAAGACAAAGAGTATGTTATGACCCACATTTCAGTTTCTTTCCCACCTTTCCCCTTTGCTTACTGGTATTATTTCTGGATTTATTTTCAGCACTCCAAGTTGAAATAAATATTCCAAGTATTTATTTTAAAACATGCTATTTCATTGTTGGGAATCCATTTCTCCCATCCCGTCACTGGCAGGAATCTCCTTAAATTTCAGATGCCAGCTTAAATATTTTCCTTTGGCAAGTCCTCAATGATACAAGATAGCAGAACTGATGAGTCTTCCTATTCTTTGCTTTTACAGAGCCTCCTGTCAATGAGAGTAAATCACTAATTTCATGGAAGTGAACAGAGAGGCTTATGATGTAACATGTTTCCCATACTTACTTGATTTGGGGTTTCCTGTAATCCCAGCTACTTGGGAGGCTGAGGCAGGGAATTGCCTGAACCTGGGAGGTGGAGGTTGCAGTGAGCCTAGATCACGCCACGGCACTCCAGCCTGGGTGACAGAGCAAGATTCTGTCTCAAAAAAAAAAAAAAAAAAGGATAAAATAAAATATTTATTATGTTTTGACTCATACTGAAAATTATTAACCAGAAAAAAAGAATCTATTTTCTTCCCAACAACTAAGGACACAACTACTCAAACTTCTGATGTCAAACTCATAATGAATTCAGCCCCAGAGCAGAGGCAGCCTCAGAATTTAGGTTTCCCCCAAATCAAGGAAGTATGGGAAACATCTACAGCACATGATATATTTGCGGAACAGACAAAAACTACAAGTCCCAGCACAGAACATGGAACAACAATGACAATAATTATATTTCTACAATTTGAGCACTTAACTAGGTGTTGGTTCTTAAATGTTTTTCCTGATGGACATTATCTCATTCCTTCTTCATAACTATCAGGAGAACGCTACTTTCTATCCCAATTCACATAGAAGAAAATAGACATATACAGACATTAAAAATCTTCCTCAAGTTCTCAAAGACAGTGTTAGAGTCAGGATTCATATCCAGCCCTATTGAAATGTAAAACTTGAACAATTTATGATCATATGTGGCTTTAGAAGTTGAGATATACTAATGTCAGCACTGTATTTTAAAAATTTCAGGATTGACAGTGTCATGTAATGGGTTTGTTTCCGTAGGCCAAGCTCTACAGGCCTTCTCAAAACTAATCAGTTAGCCAGAGTGAATAAAGTGCCTTGTCATACAGAAGCCACTCTCCAGAATTAGAGTCCTTTCATTCTTCTCACAGAGTGCTTTTTATATGTTAGATAATCGAATTCTAGAAGTGGTAGAACTATGGAAATTAACATGTTATTAATGAATGGTAAAAATTAGTGAAAATAGAGAAAATTATATGAATGAGAAGAACTATGTCCTTGATTTTGGGAAAAAAAAATTTTTAAAAATTTACTCCAAATGCTAAACTAGACTGTTAAGTATTTCTAAATATGATTGACAGCCCTGAGAATTCTGGTTAACGGATGCAGACTACAAAATAGCAGAATTCTGCATCTGGAATTGTGGATTTGAAAGAATCCTTCCAGGCACAGTGATGGAATAGATAGATAGATAGAGATGGATTTCCTACAATCTGAAGAACAGACCACAGGTGCCCATTTGTGTATTCCCTTGCCTAGAAAGACTTAGATAATAAACACCCTCAAGACATTTTCAGGGCGAATTTTGTAATTCTGGTTTCTGTGTATGCAGAAGAGATTTAAGGAATTTTTTTTTACATTTATACAGATATTCCAGAGAATATTTGCACAGAGAGGATCCTGTTAAAATGGATAAAATAGGCAGAGCATGGTGGCTCACACCTGTAATCCCAGTGCTTTGGGAGGCCAAGGCAGGTGGATCACGAGGTCAAGAGTTCAAGACCAGTCTGGCCAAGATGGTGAAACCCCATCTCTACTAAAAATACAAAAATTAGGGGGGCATGGTGGAGGGGGCATGGTGGAGCGCACCTGTAATCCCAGCTACTCGGGAGGCTGAGGCAGGGAATTGCTTGAACCTGGGAGGCGGAGGTTGCAGTGAGCCTAGATCATGCCACTGCACTCCAGCCTAGGTGACTGACAGAGCAAGACTGTCTCAAAAGAAAAAAAAAAGGATAAAATAAAATATTTATCATGTTTTGACTCATATTGAAAATTATTAACCAGAAAAAAATAATCTATTTTCTTCCCAATAACTAAGGACACAACAACTCAAACTTCTGACGTCAAACTCCTGATGAATTCAGCCCCAGAGCAGAGGCAGCCTCAGCAAACTGCAGTGAAGGACTCATTTCCATATGGGTGTCAGCACCGGATTTCTCAGTCATGCCCACAAACCTCATCAGGCAGTTTCTCCTACAAGGTACCATCATGCATTTCCTATTCCTGTGCTTCACAGCATCATAATTCCTGGGGTGATTGGATCATGATAGGCACCTCATTGATCTCTACTGAATACAATCTCTTTTTTTTTTTTTTTTGAGACGGAGTTTCACTCTTGTTACCCAGACTGGAGTGCAATGGCACGATCTCGGCTCACCCGCAACCTCCGCCTTCTGGGTTCAAGCAATTCTCCTGCCTCAGCCTCCCGAATAGCTGGGACTACAGGCGCGCACTACCATGCCCAGCTAATTTTTGTATTTTTAGTAGAGACGGGGTTTCACCATGTTGACCAGGATGGTCTCGATCTCTTGACCTCGTGATCCACCCACCCAGGCCTCCCAAAGTCCTGGGATTATAGGCGTAAGCCACCGCGCCCGGCACATCTCTTTAATAAAATTTATCATCATCAGTTAAGTATATTCTTTGAGACCCTATTAGTGTTTGTCTTTTGGTATTTACAAAGTATATGTTCACGAAATAATTCCTGACTCAAGAGGATTACTCTCCAGGTGTGGAGACAGATTGTGCGGATATAGCCAGATAAAGGAAGGTGAATACAAGAATGTCTTCATTCTCGAGATTCTAGTTACCTTCCATTCTTTCACTTCGTTCATGACCACACCTCAGGTTCTGTTTAAAACTGTCTATGCTCTTTTCCAAATCAGAAGCTTTGACATAGATTACTCCCTTTGCTGGGATCACTCTCTCCGGTCTCTTCTCTAACCCACTTCTTCACAGGTGACAGCCTAAACCCCTACCTAGGACAAGTCCTCACTGGTACCAACGTTTCAGGTTAGATGAGATCCTCTCATTGTTGGTTCTCCGGGTCCTTCCCTTATGAGCTTTGCTAGCTCCCTTTACTTTTCCTGGTGACAGCATTTGAACAACTGGAGTGAAGGAGTGATTTTCCCCCTTTCTATACTGTAAGCTCAGAGGGTAAGTAGAGTCTACCTCAGAGGAACAGAATACAAGAGGGGAAGAAGTCAGTTCATGCTATGTGCATCAATTATTATTCCAGATTATCTTTTCCTCTGACATAATGGGGCCCCTGTAGTCACCTGCATCGGGGTTCAGCAGCCTGTATTTATGGTGAAAATGTGGGAAATTTGGAGGAAAAGCAAAATAATTAAATCGCCATTTTTTACAACTATTTCTTACCCAAGCCCCAAGCTGCATTCTGACCCAGTAACAGACACCTCTACCACCTTATACGCACTCTGGAAGACAGGCTTCCTATATTCAAGTGCTCTCTTTTGTTTTTGTTGTTACCTCTGTAGTTCTTAGCTAGTTGGTTTTAATTAACTATATTGTCTCAATAGTTTATTCAAGTATTATTTGAGCTAGCAGCCTGTGCCTTTTTGCCAGCTTGGCACAAGTGGCTATGAATGGAGCCCTTGCTCAGTCATTGCGACCTCAGATCCATATTCTCTTGGCCACTTTAATGTTCACATAAATGAACATCTCCAGAAACAATGCCTTTCTCACTTATCTTGGTTGAATAGGCCTATGTAGGAATTTCTAGATCTTACCTGCCAAAATCTTAATCACAACCCTTGCTAAAGCTGTACAAATTATTCTGCTGTACATGAACATCTCTAGAGCACAGGAATCCCAGGAGGATCTTATACCTTTAAGGCCTCAAACACCTAAACACATCATGCAGCCATTTCTTCTTGGGCGTCCGACTACCTCCTGAAAAAAAATGGTACCTAACTACTTACTTATGGCTCATTAGATGAGCAGGGAAAGTCTTGTTCCACTCATTATGGGTCTGGTGAAAGATTTTATCTGATAGAGGTTGTATATGCATTGGGATTTAAAACAAGAAGCAGCCTATTCTTTTCATTGATTTCTTATGTTAACCTAAAGCCAGAAATGCAAATTGACAAGAATCAGGACCAGGGTTGGTAAGGGAAAGAATTATTCTGAGAAATGTTAAAACATAATTTAAAATATTAGTCAACCAGAGTATATATTTTCTCATCCAAATTCCACCATTGTGATGGACTGTTTGATTTGATTGTTTTGAGAAGATAACAACTCAAGATGTTTCTGTCAATAGATGGTAGAAATAAAGAAGTTTCTTTAGTAAGATACTTTCCATGCCAGTTTGATCTAGAATTTCCATGAGAAAGGTAAACAGGGAGTATGAGACATAAGTGATCAGACTAAACATCCAAATCCTGGCAGAAAGAGTGTAATACCAAACATAAATAATATTCGACTTTCTGAGTATTTACAGGGGTACTGATTTTCTTTCTTTCTTTCTTTCTTTTTTTTTTTTTTGAGACGGAGTTTCGCTGTTGTTACCCAGACTGGAGTGCAATGGCACGATCTCGGCTCACCGCAACCTCTGCCTCCTGGGTTCAAGCAATTCTCCTGCCTCAGCCTCCCGAGTAGCTGGGACTACAGGCGCGCACCACTGTGTCCAGCTAATTTTTGTATTTTTAGTAGAGAGATGGGGTTTCACCTTGTTGACGAGGATGGTCTTGATCTCTTGATCTCATGATCCACCTGCCTCGGCCTCCCAAAGTGCTGGGATTATAGGCATGAGCCACCGCGCCCGGCAGAGTACTGGTTTTCAAACCTGCATCTATATGTATACATATATGTAGATCGTCACATTCATTTTTCATAACACAGTCATGAGAATGCTATTCTCACCCTTATACATAAGAGAAAACTGAAATACATTGGATTTAAAGATATTCCCCAAGTTTACAAATATAGTAAGTGTGCTAAATGTAAATTATATGTACTTTATGCATCTTTTCTTATTTGTTCTCCCTTACACTGCTTCGATGATATTATTAGTCACATTTCATATTTCTGAATACTGAGGAGATGAGAGGTTAAATCTTCATTTAACATACTGCTTTTGAAGGCCAAGATGACTAACTAGGAACAGCTAGTGTGCACCACTCTTGTAGAGAGAAGAGAATAGCAAGTAAGTACTAGATCTTCAACTGGAACATCCAGGTGGACACATTGGGATCCACCAAGAAAACAACTTTACCCGTAGAGAATGGAGAAAAGTGAGACAAGGAAATTGCTCACCTGGGAATGGCAGGGAGTCAGAGGAGGCTTCTCCACTGCAGGGAAATGGTGAGTGAGTGAGAGTCCCTGGGGACCCATACTTCTACCATGTACCTTTGCCACTGTGGGCGCAGGAGATAACCCCATGAGACCACCCCACTGGAGCCTTCAGACTGACGTGGAGAGCTAAGTGGAGCCTGGGCAGAGCCACCACTCAGGCACGTGAGGAATCCTTGGAGCGTGAATCCCCGAGTATCCTGGAACTATCAGCTGCTACTCTGGCAATAGGGAAGGCCTTCAGGAAAGGGGTTGAATCCAGGGGACTAAGCAGTGCTGGACTGCAAACCTCGCCTCCACTGCACCTCACAGGATAAGGTCCACTTGCCTAGGACTCCAGCCGCCCCCTGCCTGGGCTCATGGGCCAGTAGCAGCTCTGCACTTCCCTGGGACAGAGCTCCCAGAGGGAGAGGAAGGCCGCCATTTTTGCTATTTCACAGCCATTGCCACAACTGCCTTCAGGCCCCAGAGAGGGTGCGGTGACTAGGGACTGGCTGGATCCCCAGCACAGCACAGATGCCTCATGAAAAAGTGGCCAGACTGTTTTATACGTGGATTCCCGATGCCTGTTCTCCTCACTGAGCAGGACCTCCTGACTTCGGACTCCAGCTGCTCCCTACCTGGGCTTTGGTGACTGCAGCATCTCTGGAATTCCCTGGGCTGGAGCTCCTAGAGGGAAAGGTAGGCTGCCACTGTTGCTGTCTTGCAGCCTTCATGCCAATTGCCTTCAGGCTCTGAAGGATAAGCAGTGATTAGTGACGGGTGGATCCCCAGCACACTGGAGCCACCCCACAGAAAAGTGGTCGGACTGTTGTAAATGTGGGTCCCTGTTCACATTTCTCCTGACTGGGTGGGGGTTTCAGGCCTGGGATTCGAACACAACTACCCTGTCCTCTCCTGAAGACTTCAGTGGAAACACTTCGGCTCCACGTTTGTCTGAGGAGACAATCTCAGAGACAACCCACAACTCCTCCACTGTTGCAGCTGCAGTGGCACTGCCCTAACTGCTCTTGGGCTGGGAAAGAAATAAAGGGCCTGGTCACTACCCTGTCGCCTCCAGCACACGGCAGCCAGCATTGGAGAGGAATCCGGTCTCCCTTCCCTACGATCTCCCACCCCAACTCTTCACCACACAGGGCTGCTGGCTTTAAACTACAGAGCAGCTGCCCCATCTGTGGCCAAGCATACCCGCCCCGCTAGTGACTCTGTGTTTTCCTGGGGAGGGGCCCCAGAGGCAACTGACAGCTTCACTGCAACTGTTCTACACCTGATACCCTCAGTCCAAGGAAGAAACAAAGACCCGAGTTTCTCCTACGCTTCCAGCATTTCACAGTCACCATACAGGTGGAGAAGCACAGTCTCTCCTCCCTGTGAGTCCTTGGTACCCCACTCCTCAATGAGCAGAGCTCCCAGTTGTGGCCAGCAATGTAACTGCCCATCCCTCAGCTGAACATTCCCAGTAACAGTGGCTCTGCATTTCTCTGAGGTGCAGCTCCCAGAGGCAACTGAAAGCCCCTCTGCCACTGCTGCCGCAGAGGTACTGCCCTTGCAACCTTCATACTGGGTAAGGAGCAAAGACTCTGAGTGCTTTACACCTCCAGTGAGCTGCAGCTGCCCTAAGAAGAACTCAGTCTGTCTCCCTTTTGACTCACCTGTAGCCCTGCTCATCACCAAACAGGGACCCTCTCGCTTGGGCCCACAGCACAGCTGCCCCATCCTCGGCCATTTGCACTGGTGGATAGTAGCTCCTCATTTCTCTGGGGTGGACCACCAAGAGACAAGTGAAAGGCCCTCTGCCATAACTACTGCTAAGGTTTCTTCTCCCGCAGCCTCCAAGCTGGAGAGGGAACATAGAGTCTGCGCTCATCCCAGAGCTACAGTGTGCCAAGGCAATATCTGCAGCCAGTACTCAAGTGAGAAAGAAGCCCACACTTTCAGAGCACTGAGGGAGCATGTCTGCAATCTTGAGGAAACCCAGATAGATGGCAGGGCAAGAGCCTACCAACTGGCCAACACACTTAAGCACCACCTACTGGATCACAGCCCAAAACTTCAACACAAAAATATTTTGCTAATATAGACCCCTGTGTAACCATGGACAAGAATTCAGCTAGAAATAAAAACTCTGCACAAAGCCTCAGCTCTCTGAAAACATCCAGGAAAGAAGGTTTCTAACTACTCAAATTATACCACAGTTAATATTGGCACACACAGATGAGACAGTGTCTTCTTTCCTCCAAATGATTGCACTAGTTCCCTAGCAAGTGCTCTTAACCAGGCTGAAATGGCTAAAATGACAGAAATATAACTCAGAATATGGGTAGGAATTAAGATAATTGACATTCAAGAGAAAGCCAAAGCTCAGTCCAAGGAATCTAAGGATTTCAATAAAGTCATACAGGAGCTGACAGACAAAATGGATATCATTAAAAAAACACCAAACTGATCTCATAAAGCTGAAAAATACAAACATTTCATGATGCAATTTCATGTATTAACAGCAGAATGGAATAAACTGAGGAAAAAACCTCAGAGCGGAAAGACTGACTCTCCGAAATAACTTGATCAGACAAAAGAAAGAAAGAAAGACAAAGGAATTTAGAAGAATGAAAAAATCCTCTGAGAAATATGGGATTGTGTAAAGAGACCAAATATAGAACTCGTTGGTGTCCCTGAAAGAGACAAGGAGAAAGCAAACACCTTTAAAACATATTTCAAGATGTCATCCATGAAAACTTCCCCAACCTTGTTAGAGAGTCAAACATCCAAATTCAGGATACACAGAGAACTCCTAAGAGATACTACACAAAAAGTCCATCTCCAAGACACATAATCATCAGCTTCTCCAAGATGGAAATGAATTTTAAAATGTTAAAGGCTGCTAGAGAGAAGGGGCAGGTGACCTGCAAAAGCAATCCCCTCAGGCTAACAGCAGAACTTTCAACAGGAACCAGACAAGCCAGAAGAGCTTGGGGGCTATATTCAGCATTCTTAAAGCAAATAATTTTCAAGCAAGAATTTCATATACAGCCAAACAAAGCTTCATAAATGAAAAAGAAATGAGATTCTTTTCAGATAAGCAAATGCTGAGGGAATTTGTTACCACCAGACCCGCCTTACAAGAGATAGTGAAAGGAACACTAAGTATAGAAAGGAAAGAACATTACCAGACACTGCAAAACACAATGAATCACACAGAATAGTGACACTATAAAGCAACACCAACAAGTCTACATAATAATCAGCAACAACAACACAATAACAGGATCCAATCTGCAGATGTCAATATTAACCTTTAATGTAAACAGGCTACACCCGCCACTGAAAAGACAAAGAGTGGCAAGCTGGATAAAGAAGCAAGACCTAATGGTTTACTGTCTTCAAGAGACCTGTCTCAAATGCCATAACATTCATAGGGTCAAAATAAAGGGACAAAGACAAATCTACCAAACAAATGGAAAGCAGAAAGAAAGCAGGAGATGCCACCCTAATTTCAGACAAAACAGACTTTAAACCAACAAAGAGTTAAAAATACAAAGAAGGACGGCTAGGCACGTTGGCTCAAGCCTATAATCCCAGCATTTTGGGAGGCCGAGGCGGGTGGATCACAAGGTCAAAAGATTGAGACCATCCTGGTCAATAAGGTGAAACCCCATCGCTACTTAAAAAAAAAAAAAAAAAAAAAAAATACAGGCCGGGCTCAGTGGCTCACGCCTGTAATCCCAGCACTTTGGGAGGCTGAGGCAGGTGGATCACGAGGTCAAGAGATTGAGACCATCCTGGTCAACATGGTGAAACCCCGTCTCTACTAAAAATACAAAAATTAGCTGGGCATGGTGGCTCATGCCTGTAGTCCCAGCTACTCTGGAGGCTGAGGCAGGATAATTGCCTGAACCCAGAAGGCAGAGGTTGCGGTGAGCCGAGATCGCGCCATTGCACTCCAGCCTGGGTAACAAGAGCGAAACTCTGTCTCAAAAAAAAAAAAAAAAAAAAAAATACAAAGAAGGGCATTACATAATGGTAAAGGCTTTGATTCATCAAGAAGACCTAACTATCTTGAATACTTACACACACAACACAGGAGCACCTAGACTCAAAAAACGAGTTCTCGGAGATCTACAAAGAGACTTAGATTCACATACAATAATAGTGGGAGACTTCGACACCACACTGACAGTGTTAGATTGATCATGGAGGCAAAAAAATAACAGAGATATTCAGAAGCTGCACTCAACATTTGAGCAGGTGGACCGAATGGACATCTACAGAACTCTCCAACCAAAACAACAGAACACACGTTCTTATTGCCACATAGCGCATACTCTAAAATAGACCACATAATCATATATAAGACAATCCTCAGCAAATTCAAGAAAACATAATCATACCAACCACCTCCTCAGAACTTAGAGCAATGAAAGTATAACTATAGGCCGGGCACGGTGGCTCACACCTGTAATTCTAGCACTTTTGGAGGCCGTGGTGGGTGGATCACCTGAGGTCAGGAGTTCAAGACCAGCCTGGCCATCATGGTGAAACCCATCTTAAAAAAAAAAAAAAAAAAAAAAAAAAAAGTATAACTATAGTAAGAAAATGGCTCCAACCATACAATTAGGTGGAAATTAAACAACCTTCTCCTGAATTACTTTTGGACAAATAATGAAGGGGAGAAATAAAGAAATTGCCAGGTGCGGTGGCTCAAGCCTGTAATCCCAGCACTTTGGGAGGCCGAGGCAGGTCGATCACGAGGTCAAGAGATCGAGACCATCCTGGTCAACATGGTGAAACCCCGTCTCTACTAAAAAATTAGCTAGGCATGGTGGCGCGTGCCTGTAATCCCAGCTACTCAGGAGGCTGAGGCAGGAGAATTGCCTGAACCCAGGAGGTGGAGGTTGCAGTGAGCCAAGATCACGCCATTGCACTCCAGCCTGGGTAACAAGAGCGAAACTCCGTCTCAAAAAAAAAAAAAAAAGCCTACCAACTGAAAATAGCCCATAACCAGATGAATTCACAGTCAAATACTACATGATGTATAAAGCAGAGCTGATACCATTCCTGCTGAAAGTATTCCAAAAATTGAGAAGGTGGCACTCCTTTCCAATTCATTCTATGATGCCAGCATCATCCTGATACCAAAAGGCAGAGGAATAACAAAAAAAGAAAACTTCAGGTAGTTATTCTTGATGAACATAGACACAAAAATCCTCAACAAAATACTAGTAAACCAAATCTAGCAGTACATCAGAAAGCTAATTCAACACAATCAAGTAGGCTTTATCTCTGGAATACAAGGTTACATACAAAACCATCCTGGTCGACATGGTGAAACCCCGTCTCTACTAAAAATACAAAAAATTAGCTGGGCATGGTGGCGCGTGCCTGTAATCCCAGCTACTCAGGAGGCTGAGGCAGGAGAACTGCCTGAACCCAGGAGGCGGAGGTTGCGGTGAGCCGAGATCGCGCCATTGCACTCCAGCCTGGGTAACAAGAGTGAAACTCTGTCTCAAAAAAAAAAAAGAAAAGAAAGGTTACATACACAAAACAATAAATGTGATTCATCACATAAACAGAACTAAAAGCAAAAGGTACATGACTATCTCAAAAGATGCAGAAACAGCATTCCATAAAATGCAACATTCCTTCATGTTAAAAACCCTAAATACACTAGACATTGAAGGAACATACTTCAAAATAGTAAGAACCATTTCCAACAAACCCACAGCCAACCTCATACCTTACGGACAAAAGCTGGAAGCACTCCCCTTGAAAACTGGAACAAGACAAGAATGGCCTCTCACCATTCCTACCCAACAGAGTACTAGAAATCCTGGCCAGAGGAATCAGGGAAGATAAAGAAATAAAAGGCATCCAAGTAGAAAGAGAGAAAGTTAAACTATCCCTGTTTGCAGATGACAAAATCCTGTATTTAGAAAACCCCGTATCTCTGCAGAAAACCTCCTTGATCTTATAAACAACTTCAGCAAAGTTTCAGGATACAAAATCAATATACAAAACTCAGTACACATTCCTATAAACCAACAACATACAAGCTGAGAATCAAAACAGAAATGCAATTTCATTCACAATTGCCACAAAAATTTACGAAAAGATTTATTGTACTCATCAATGTTGGAAATCACCATACTACATTTTTTGTTAAAGAGCGGGCTACTTGTGGAACGAGGGGCTTTTATCAGGATGTGTTTTGTATGCTGTGTCTTAGGTGACAGGCACCATGTACGTCACTTTGGACCTTTTTTTTAGTAATCAGGGTGTATGTTTTGTATGCTGTGTGTTAGGTGACAGGCACTGTGTATGTTACTTTGGATCCTTTTTTTAGTAATCAGGATGTATGTTTTGTATGCTGTGTGTTAGGTGACAGGCACTGTGTATGTTACTTTGGATCCTTTTTTTAGTAATCAGGATGTATGTTTTGTATGCTGTGTGTTAGGTGACAGGCACTGTGTATGTTACTTTGGATCCTTTTTTTAGTAATCAGGATGTATGTTTTGTATGCTGTGTCTTATGTGACAGGCACTGTGTATGTCACTTTGGATCCTTTTTTTAGTAATCAGGATGTATGTTTTGTATGCTGTGTCTTAGGTGACAGGCACTGTGTATGTCACTTTGGATCTTTTTTTTATAATCTTCAAATCGAAGTAATAAGGCAATCATCCCATTTTTTAGATGAGAAAACTGATAGTATCTTCTTAAAAATGGAAAGTCTGCATAGGTAAACTTCAGTCATCAGAGAACTTCTAACTCTGAACCATCCTCAGACGTCACAGAAAACATCACAAACCCTATCTGGTAGTTCCTTAACCAAAGCACGAGCTTCCTGCTGCCATTCTTTGTGCCTTTATTATAATTGAAGGGATAATCAGTATCTTGACAGAGCATTTTAATCAATCTCTGACTAAATACAGTTTTTTATTTTACTGTATTTCTCATTCATTTATTAAGCATATAATCAGAGACGCTAGTAGATTCTAAAATTGTTATGATTTACAAGGAACATATTGATAAAATCATTCCCGACCAGTGGAGGAGAGGAGAGGACATAAAAATGAAGAGAGAAATACAAGAGTGTGTTCCTCTCTGACATTTCATTGTTCATTCACAGCTTTCCCCATTGCTTCAGAACCAGAATTCAGTTTATTTTCAACATTCTTACTCTTTCCTACATTTGTTGTTTCATATATGGTACTCTCTTTGTCTGGAATCTTTTTTCTCCTGTGCCTTCTCTGGCCCTTATATATTTCTGGGCCAGCCTAAAACTGTCTTCTAACAAGACCTCCTGATAACCCCCTCCAAAAATAAAACAGATCATCTCTTTGTGTCCTTCACATGCCCATTTATTTCCTTTATAATACTTGTCACAACAGTAATGACAGTATATTTCAAACCTATAAGAAAGCTGAGATTATATATCTACCTGCACAGGAAAGGAAAAACAAGGGTGCATGAATGAGTTTATATCCATGTGTATCAAATCCTATTCCACACTGCATTTTACTTACCAATAAGTTGGACTGTGTAGTCACCTGCCTCTGTGCCACATAATCCTCTATCAGCAGCGAATGAGAAGTCAACTCACAGAAAGGAAAGGGGAGTATTAAGTCATTATTCTCTTATCTAATTTTTTACCCAAGCCCCAAGATGCACAATGACCCAGCCTACAGCCTCTATGACTCCCTCAGACCTGTGAGTTGAAGACAGACCTACTCTTTACACGAGTCCTCCTAGGTGATTAGATTTTTGTTTATTATTTTTTATTGTTACCCGAAGTTCATATTTTCCTGAAGAGTGTCTACAGATTTTACCTGGTGGATCAGTAAACAGGCAGTGTGTTTTTGTCAACTTGGTAGAAGTGGCCTCAAATAGACCCCATGCCTAATCATTGCCAGCGCCGATCTGTTTTCTCTTTCACTGTAATGCTGGTTTCTGTGTATGCTGAAATGTAGGTTAAGAAAACTAAATGTGTGCCAGCATTCAAAGAGATGAGCAGAGGGAGGATTCTATAAAAAGGGATTTTGAGAGACATACACACACATACACACACACATACACACACACATACACGCACACACACACACATACACATACACACATACATACACACACATACACACACATACACACAAGCATACACATACACACATACACATACACACACAAGCATACACATACACACACATACACACATACACATACACACACACACACACAAACACACACACACAAACACACATACACATACACACATACATACACACATACACATACACACATACACACAAGCATACACATACATACACATACACACACAAGCATACACATACACACACATACACACATACACATACACACATACACACACACATACAAACACACACAAATATACACACATGCATACACACACCTACACACACATACACACATACAAACACACATACACACAAGCATACACATACACACATACACAAACACACACAAGCATACACATACACACACATACACACATACACATACACACACATACACACATACACACATGCACACACATACACACATACACACACATACATACACACACACATACAAACACACACAAATATACACACATGCATACACACATGCATACACACACATACAAACACACACATACACATGCACACACATACACGCATACACGCATACACACATACACATACACACGCATACACACATACATACACACACATATACACACACACATACATATGTATTACATCCAACTTATACAGAAAAATATTAAGCAGAAAAGAAATTTCTTTCTGTCATAAAGTGGAAGACTAAATTACCCAAATTTATGATTACAAAAGGATGAAGCCCACCCAGGAGCACAGTTATTGCCTGAGATCCATAGAACCAACCCACCAACTGTGGCCGGTCCTGTTTCTTCTGATACTCCACCAACCCCATCCAGCGGTTCCTTAAATAAGGTACCACCTTTCTGTTTCCATTCCTGTACCTCTAAAACATAATTGTAGTGGTAATCAGAGTCTTCAAAAAGATTCTCATTTAATCTCTGACAATATATTATTATTTTACTACATTTCTCATTCATTTATCAATATATAATTGGACACACCACTGGATTATAAGTCCTTCAATATCACAAAATCTGCATTTATGAAATCATTTCTATCTTCAAGAAGATTATTGTTTTTCATTAGTGCAAATGTAGTGTATGTGGGGAAGTATCCCGACAGAGATGAATACAACAGTATGTTTGTACCTTCCATTCTAATTTCCTTTCACAATTTTCCATTATGACAAATGACCATACCTTACGGTTGATATTTAAAATCCCTATTTCTTTCCATGGCTGATGTTTTGACATAAGCTACTTCCTTTGTTTAGAATCCTTGACTCTCATCTCTTCATTTGCCCCAATATATTTCTGGGTCAACCAAGATCCCCCTTCCTCAGAAAAAACTTCACTGATGTCCTCATCCTACTATAGAAGACATCATGCCAAGATGTCCTGAACATGTCTCTTTATTTTATTTAGAACATTTATTAAAACTCTTTAACCATACTTGATAATAAGTTCAGATTATAGATTTCTTGTCCAGGAGGACATCAGACAGAGGTGAACTAATGAATTTATATCTGAGTATTACAATTAAATCCAAGCCTGCTTTTGGCCATGATACGACCAGTGGAGTCACCTCCACCTACAGAACAGAAGAGTGTGTTCTACAGTGAGAGGGAAGGTGCCTAAAGAGAAAGGCGAGAGCAGAATCATGTCACTACTCTTTTAGTGGAAGACGTGTAACCAACCACACAGACTAATTGAAGACAGATTACCTGTATACAGGAGTTCTCAATTTGTGGTAGTTTTTGGTTTGTTTATGTTTTTGTTGTTTCAATAAGCCCAGGAATTCTATTTTCCTCAATAAATGAGAGTCAAAGCTAAATAGCACGTCCTCCTTAGCCATCTTGGCTTAGGTGACCATGGATGGAACTCACGTGTAGTCATTACCAGCTCAGATCCACTTTTCTGTTACTTCATAGACATAATTGGACATCCCAGGACAACATTCTGGGAAATAACTTATTTCTCCTACATTCTGGCTTTGAAGGGACTACATAAAGTTTTCTTAGGTTCTACCATTTTAAATAGGCATTAATGTCTATTTCCATAGCAATTAGATTTATTTGACTGTACCTAAACTTCCCTTAGCCCAGGAATCCCAGCTAGGGTCCTATGTCTGCTATACGTCACCACTCCTGTAGCCATTTCTTCTTTGATATCCAGCACTTCCACAGGAGGCCTGGAAAATATGTCTCATTACTTCCTCTGTGACTCACTAGCTCTGAAAGACATTCTTGCTTTTATATATCTTAGGTCATCCCTAAGTGACTGTATTTAATAATATGGTTGCTCTATGCTTTTGGATTTAAAGCCAAAAGCAGACTATTCTTATTTTTCATCTTTTGTCATGACCCTCTTAAATCAAAGAGCACAGAGTGGTTGGGAAAACAAATAGAGATATTACTGGCTTAGAATTACTACCTGGGAAAAAAAGTCTATTAGTTTTATTCCAATCACTACAACTTTATCTGGGTTTTCCACAAGAGGGTCAAATTAAATCACGATACATTTCTGGATCAGGCAGACACATAAACCTTGCATAGTATTTGAAATAATAATGTAAATAATGATACTTTTCTAACTGAGCATCTACTGGGTAAAGGGTAGAAGTAAAAGCTATGGTTTGATGTACATGATTGCATTTATTCTTCAATACACCTCTATGAGCACAGCAGGAAGACCAGGATCCAGGGAAAACATGCACTTTGCTTTTCTAGACAAGTTAAGTGTGAGATTCCCACAGAACAGCTAAGAATGATCCATCTGGGGCCGGGCGCGGTGGCTCATGCCTATAATCCCAGCACTTTGGGAGGCCGAGGCCAGTGGATCACGAGGTCAAGAGATCGAGACCATCCTGGTCAACATGGTGAAACCCCGTCTCTACTAAAAATACACAAAATTAGCTGGGCATGGTGGCACGTGCCTGTAATCCCAGCTACTCAGGAGGCTGAGGCAGGAGAATTGCCTGAACCCAGGAGGCGGAGGTTGCGGCGAGCCAAGATCGCGCCATTGCACTCCAGCCTGGGTAACAAGAGCGAAAACTCCGTCTCAAAAAAAAAAAAAAGAATTATCCATCTGATACTGTAGAGCTTGAACTTGGACAATTTTTGCTGGGCCTTTTACTGAATTACATCTGTATAGACATAGTTGTTAAAACAGTGGATGTAGCTGAGAGTATCTGATAGAATAGAAATAATAATGCCACTCATTTACTGAGTATGCAGAATGATTCAGACTCTTCTAAGGGTTTTTTCAATAAGTATCTTCATTAATCTTTTACAATCCGATTGTTTCATAAATTAACTCATTTAATTCTTTGTGGTACACAATGAGTAGAAGAAAGTTAAATTTGAGGATGGCCAACATAGCTCTTAACAGTCCTAAATTACCAAGGACGTCCCTAACCAAATCAGAACACAAAGATACCCTCTTTCATGCGATACATATACTGGTCAACACAGAGATGGCTGGATCTACATGACAAAGTTCATGCTCTTTGTCACATATAGTCATGTGGGATTCTTGGAACAAATAAAGGCTAATATTGGAGTGCAAAAAGATCAAAACAAAAGCTAACACATTCAGACACACAGAAATGCTAAGGCTTTCCAATTGCTCCAGTTCTCAGGGCCATTAGTCAAAAGTCCCAAGCCTTCCTTGACAGCAGTTGCACCAAGAATACCTTCTGTAACTTCCTCCTACCTTCCTGCCCAGTGGGAACTTTCCCCTTAGCCCTTGTCATTGGACACACCAGCTCTTCTCTCTCCTGCTGCTCCCTGACATTGCCTGCCCTTTCACTTAGGTTCATGCTGGGTAGGAGTGAATATCACATGTCATGGTCCCAACAGAGGGGAAGATGTGACTCGAAGGACAAGCATTCATTAAAGGATAAAGTGAGAATGAGAAAAGGGTCCTTCCGACAGAAATAGAAGAGATGTGACTCACAGGGAGGAGAGACAGTGTGATTGAAGGGAGAAAAGTATGACCACCTGCCTCTCAACTGGTTTATTTTTATCTCTTTCTGCTTCAAGGTCACCAAGGACAAGGATATCAAATAACGACTGTTGAATCTTTATTCAAGTGTAGAAATGTTGCCTGCACTCCTCCACGTAAAAACTTGATGCCGTCGATAATGATGTTTATGAAGATAAGATTGAAGCACAGAAAATAATATATGTATATATATCTGGTTGAAATACAGTATATATACCAGTTATTAATTCTAGGGGAGTATTATGGGTACATTTTATTTCATTATTTTTACTTTTTTGCCTTTTCTTCAAATCATATTTTACATTAGAGTTTTCATGATTTGAAAAAAAATAAACTTTTATTTCTAAAAGAGTGCTTCCCCAGGAGTCTCTTTAATCCACCTGTGAGTTATATAAAAGCAAGTAAACTGTGTCCTGCAAGTTAGGGTGGGGCACAGAGATTTATAGTTTGGATGGGATCTTTACGGAAAAGACCCTAGTCAAGACTGAACTGACTGTGCTCGGCACAGAGAAACCAGACGGAGGGGACAGACAGGGGTGGAATCCGGCCTATGATTCTGTTGCAAGCACTGTGTCCTGGGAAGCAGTTGCTCCAACCCAAAACTAGAGATATTGTTTCAGAATTGGTCTCCTGGAAGGGGAATGATTGGGTAATTTGCTTGCCAAATCAGGCACTTTCTGGCGATGTGCATGAAGGCACTTGCCTATGTTAGAGGAATTCCTGGTCCAGTTTGATGTAAATTATCTGATCTGTATGTTTCCTTCAGCACCAACAGCTCCTCAGGAGCTCTCCAACCATGTTTCCTCTTCTCACATTCCACTATATGAATCCATCAGAAAGTTAGGCCAGGCACGGTGGCTCACGCCTATAATCCCAGCACTTTGGGAGGCCGAGGCGGGTGGATCACGAGGTCAAGAGATCGAGACCATCTTGGTCAACAAGGTGAAACCCCGTCTCTATTAAAAATACAAAAATTAGCTGGGCATGGTGGTGCACGCCTATGGTCCCAGCTACTCTGGAGGCTGAGGCAAGAGAATTGCTTGAACCCAGGAGGTGGAGGTTGCGGTGAGCCAAGATCGTGCCGTTGCACTCCAGTCTGGGTAACGACAGCGAGATTCCATCTCAAAAAAAAAAAAATAAAGAAAAAGAAAGTTGCCCCAGGTAGACAGTTAACTTTGGCAAACTGAAGACTAATTAATTTATTTTACAGTAAAATGGCAGAACGTAGGTATCTAAAACTTACGATGTATTTATAGATCATATATTTGGTACCTGGTACAATTATTTTGTGTCACTTAATCTTTACAGTAGCTCTAGAAGGTTGACAGTTCTCTCCTTTTTACTCTCTGTATGTGAAGAAAAAAGGGCACAGAAAGGCAAATTTACTTTCCAAGTGACAGTTAAGTGGTCTTATATACTCCTTGATTTAACACCCAGGGCTGTTATTCTGGCTTGGGTTGGGTGTGCTAATGTTAGAACAGAGATAAGATGAAAATTAGACAGTGAATAAGACAGGATTCCACCTAAGCTGGGGAAAGCTGAAAAGAGACTCACTCTCACCCTTACATTATGAAAAAGTTGCTGTCCTTTGGATGGGGCTCCTTTATTTCATATTCTTTGATGTCCTTGAATGTTTCACTGCGCTAAAAGGTGAGTTTAATTGATCAGCTTTATTTCTGAATAATTTCATGGTGCCAAGGATCCGCTCAGCACTGTTAGGCTGTATGCTCTACCCCTGGGTGTCTGAAACTAGGCCCACACCTCTTTTTCCTGGCCACTTCACAGAGGTGAAGGACCTGCTGTGCTGAAGGGACTGAGGTGTTCTCAGTCCATTGACAACAACATTTATGTGAGGACATGCTGGCAAAAACGCTTTGGTGGGACAGCAATGGTGGGTCAGTGTAGCCAAGGCCGGGCTGCAAGTGGGCATGGCCAGGCAGAAACTCTGGGACAGGCCAGCAGAGGAGGAGCACTCTAATCTCACAGGCCCCACCCTATGAGTAGATAGTTCATTTCTATCCAGGTCCAGCAGCCAACAAAGGCTAAAGCCACCTAGAGGAATATGGCAAGCCTTCAGGGATGGGCATTCATGTCCATGCTCCACTGCAGCCACTCCTGCGTCAAACCCTGTCCGTGCATTCTGGAGTTCTGTCTCTGCCAACATTCCTGGCATTTCTCCCAGCCAGCTCAGATGTCTGTGGGAGTTGTGGGATCTCCTCCGGCTAGAATTCTGGAAGTCCATGATGAGAGTGGGCCACTCTATACCTATTTCACTCAACCTTTCCCATATTTTTAATTTTTTTAGAAACCTCAATAATATTTTCCTTAGTGATTATACCATTGTGCATTCCCATAAATAGTGTATAAGGATTACAAAGGTTTCTCTACATCCTCACCAACATCTGTTATCTTTGTTGATAATAGACATCCTAACAGATGTGAGGTGATGGGATATTGTCAGACAATCTTCCAAAGTGGCTGCGACAATTTACATTCCCACAAGCAGTGTAGAAAAGTTCTAATTTCTCCACATACACATCAACACTTGTTATTACACAATTTGTTGTTCTAGTCAGCCTCGGGGGTATACCCAACCTAGTGGGTATGAAGTGATTTGCATTTCCCTGATGACTAATTATGTCAAGCATTCTCAAAAATGCTTATTGACTGTTTGCACATCTTCCTTGGAGAAATTTCTATTCAGAGTCTTTGCCTAGTTTTTAATTAGTTTGTCTTTAATAAGTTGTATAGCTCTTTATATATTCTAGATACAAGTCCCTTTTGGAATACATGATTTGCAAATATTTACTTTGATTCTACTGGTTGTCTTCTAATATTCTTGATAATGTTATTTGATACATAAAAGTTTATAATTTTAATGAAGTCCAATTTTTTGCATATGCATTTGATATCATATCTTAGAATCTATTGCCAAATCCAAGGTCATGTGGATTTACACCTATGTTTTATTCTAAGGAATGTATTATTTCAGTTCTTACATTTAAGAGTTTTGATCCATCTGAGCACAGTGGCTCACGCCTGTAATCCCAACACTTTGGGAGGACAAGGCAAGTGGATCAGGAGGTCAGAAGTTTGAGATCAGCCTGACCAACATGGTAAAATCCCATCTCTACTAAAAATACAAAAAATTAGCCAAGTGTGACAGCGCACACCTGTAATCCCAGCCACTCAGGAGGCTGAGGCAGGAGAATCGCTCGGACCCAAGAGGCGGAGAATGCAGCGAGCTGAGATTGCATCACTGCGCTCCAGCCTGGGCCACAGAGAGAGACTCTGTCTCAAAAAGAAAAAAAAGAAAGAAAAGAGAAGAAAAAGAGTTTTGATCCATTTTGAACTAATTTTTTATATGATATGAAATAATAGATCAAATTTATTCATTCTTATGTGACCATCCAGTCACATTCTTATGTGACTAGTCATCCAAAAAATGACTAGTCATTTTTTTTTATTAGATAGAAAGGTGCAATACCTGTGAATTTTAAAACAGCATCTTCCTGGCAAATGAGTAAATTAAGATAAAGTCTTTTGAGTGGATCTCAATTTAATATGACTATGCCTTATAAAAGGGAAAAATTTGAACACAGAGAAGGTCATGCTATGGAGAACACCCTGTGAACATAAAAACAGATATTAAGATTATGCATTTTTAAGCCAAAGAACACCGAAGATTTCCATCAATAGAACCTATGAAGTAAGAACTGGACAGATTCTTTCACAGCCATCAGAAGGAATCAAATCTGCTGACATTTTGGACTTATAGCCTCCAGAGGTATGAAACCACAGATTCATGTTGTTTAAGACACCCAATTTGTGGTCTTTTGGTTTAGAGGCCCTAGAAAAGTAATAGCTTGGAAAGGTGACATAGGGTACTATTGTAACAAATACCTAAAAATGTAGAGATGGCTTTGGAATTGGAAAATTGGTATCGGCTGGAAGAATGAGGTGTATAATATAACGACTATAAACTGGAAGAATGAGGTGTGTGAAATAAAAAGTGTAGGTTGCCTTGAAAAGATCATTAGTAGCCGGGCACGGTGGCTCAAGCCTGTAATCCCAGCACTTTGGGAGGCCGAGGTGGGTGGATCACAAGGTCAACAGATTGAGACCATCCTGGTCAACATGGTGAAAACCCGTCTCTACTAAAAATACAAAAAATTAGCTGGGCATGGTGGCACATGCCTGTAATCCCAGCTACTCAGGAGGATGAGGCAGGAGAATTGCCTGAACCCAGGAGGCAGAGGTTGTGGTGAGCCGAGATCACGCCATTGTACTCCAGCCTGGGTAACAAAAGCAAAACTCCGTCTCAAAAAAAAAAAAAAAAAATCATTAGTAGATATGGACATTAAGGGAGGTTCTAGTATGGGCTTAGAAAGAAAAGAGGACAGTCAAAGAGAAAGCCTCTATTATCTTTTACAATAAACATATAAACATGTCATCATGAACAGAATGTTGCTAGAAATATTAATGTTAAAGGTGCTTCTGATGAGGTCTCAGATGAAGATCATGTATATGGGAAGAAAGGCAATTCTCATTAAATAGTGAGAGAGGACTTGGCTCTCTTGGCTGTATTGTGTTCTGTTGAATAAAGAGTAGAATCTGTAAGTGACGAACTCAGATATTTAGCCGAGGAGATCTCTAAACACAGTGTTGAAGGAATACCCTAATTTCTTCTTATTATTTAAAATAAAATGAGGAGAGAGAGAAACTGAAGAGAGAAATTTTGAGAAAAGTAAATGAGAGTTTGAATACAAGCATTTGAAAACTTCTCAGCCTATTCACATTGCAAAGAGAGAGAGAGACTCTAGAGAGAATACCAAGAGAGATGTGTTTCTGGATACTGTATAACCACATACTAAACAGATTAGGTACATGGCAAGTGGATCCCATCAACCATCTCAGCTGACATGCTGTCAGCTATACCAAAGTATGCTGAGTATGAATACAAAGAGCCTTAAAATCTAACATAATTTTCTTTACTAGTTTTTGAACTTGTTTGGAACTTGTATCCCTTTTCTTTTTTCTGGTCTTTTCTTTTAAAATGGAAATGTCTGTGCTATGTCTGTTGGATGATAGTATTTTGAAAGAGATAACATACTTTCTAGCTTTTCAGGTTCACAGATGGAGAGGAGTTTTGCCATGGAATTAATCATATTCTGAGTCTCACCCATATTTATTTTGATATTTAGTTGAGATTTTGGACTTAGTTAATTTTGACGAATGAGTTGAGACGGGGGGATGTTGGGATGAGGTGATTATATTTTACATTTCATCAGAATATGAATTAGCGAAGGTCAAGGGTGGAGTTCTACTGGTTGAACTGTCTCCTCCCAAAGTTTGTGTGCTCAGCTCCTTACGTCTCAAACCTCAAAACGTGACTTTATTTGGAATAGGATAATTACGGTACAATGAAGTAATGATTGTCTAATTCAATACCACTACTGTCCTTATTTTTTTAATGGAAATTCTGGAGACATATTTACAGGTAGAACATCATTTGAAGATGAAAGTAGAGATCAGAATAATGCATTCATAGGCCAAAGAGCACCAAAGATTTCTGGCAAACTACCAAAAGCTAGGAAAGATACATGAAACGGTTGCTTTCTCAGAAGAAATCAACCCTACTGACCTTGATCTCAGGCTTAATTTCTCCAGAGACATGAAATAATAAATTTCTGTTGCTTAAGCTACCAAAGGTACTTTGTTACAGCAACCCTTTAAAACTAATACACTCTTTTCTTTTTTTTTTTTTAAGATGGAGTTTCGCTCTTGTTACCCAGGCTGGAGTGCAATGGCACGATCTCGGCTCACTGCAACCTCTGCCTTCTGGGTTCAAGCAATTCTCCTGCCTCAGCCTCCCAAGTAGCTGGGACTACAGGCGCTCACCACCATGCCCAGCTAATTTTTGTATTTTTAGTAGAGACGGGGTTTCACCATGTTGACCAGGATAGTCTCGATCTCTTGACCTCTTGATCCACCCGCCTCGACCTCCCAAAGTGCTCGGATTATAGGCATGAGCCACCGCGCCCGGCTAAAACTAATACACTCTTAAAGAACCATCTTCCTTTTTCATCAGAACATTTATCTCAGTGTATCACATGTATTAATTTCCTGTTAAGAAAAATAACTACCGTCCAAATTCAAGTATAAGTTCCATAAAATTTGGATTTGTTAATTTCCTCTTTTATCTACAGAACCTTAGAGAGTTTCTGGTAGCCATTAAGAACTCAGTAGAACGGATGATAAATGGGTGAATGAGTGAATGGCATGCTGGCTTCTCATCAATGCCTCTTTAACGCAGCTGTAAAATTTGGCTTAAGTCCCTAGGCTCTATAGCCAAGTTACATTTCATCTTGAATAGTCAACTTCCAGTCATGATTTGAACATGACCATGTATCAAGATGGCCATATTTAATTTTTTAAGGCACTTTGTGACAAAAGAAGATAAGAGAAATTATTAGATATTGTTTCTGACAGAACTTAAGCAGTCTAGGCTGAAGAAACTAAGTCATCACCTTGCATTTAACAGAAAGAAGAATGATTTAGTTATTAGATTAATTTAATATGACTGTCTAAGGGTAGAATGAGCTGTATTATGAGACTGTAAATTTTCTGTTGCGACCTTTCTTTTTGGAGGGCTGTCATGGTCTATCATTCCTTATTTTTTATTTTTTAAATTTTCTACATTGGCAGATAACATCATATGGCTTTTTTTTTGGAGACGAAGTTTCGCTCTTGTTACCCAGGCTGGAGTGCAATGGTGCGATCTCGGCTCACCGCAACCTCCGCCTCCTGGGTTCAGGCAATTCTCCCGCCTCAGCCTCCTGAGTAGCTGGGATTACAGGCGCACACCACCGTGCCCAGCTAATTTTTTGTATTTTTTTAGTACGGAAGGGGTTTCACCATGTTGACCAGGATGGTCTCGATCTCTTGACCTCGTGATCCACCCGTCTCAGCCTCCCAAAGTGCTGGGATTACAGGCGTGAGCCACCGCACCCGGCACATTATATGTTTTTATCAGGTACAATATGATGTTTTGAAGTATATGTACACTGTGAAGTTATTAAATCTCGCTAATTAACAAATACATTGCCTCACAGCTATCATTTTTGTTGTGAGAAAACATAACATCTACCCTTTTTACGTTTTTCAGGAATACAATATTTCATCTTTAGCTATAGTCACCTTGCTGTAAAATAGATCTCCTGATATTTATTCCTACTATCCTTTGACACATCTTTTGACCAACATTTTCCCATTTCTCTCTCCCCTACAACCATCCAGCCTCCGGTTACCACCACTCGACTCTCTACCACTATGAGATCAACTTTTAAATGGTTGGGCTCTGTGTCCTTACCTCATTCTCATCTCAAAGTGTAATCCCGGCAATCCCCAAGTGTAAAGGAAGGGACTTGGTGGAAGGTGAGTGGACCATGGGGGCAGTTTCTCCCATGCTGTTTTCACGAAAATGACTGAGTTCTCACAAGATCTGATGGTTTCCTGAGTGTTTGACAGTTCCTCCTTCACATGCTCTCTCACCTGCCATCATGTAAGGCATGCCGGCTTCCCCGTCTGCCATGATTGTAGGTTTCCTGAGGCCTCCCCAGCCACTTGGAACTGTGAGTCAATTGTACCTTTTCTATTCATTTTTTCTTTTCTGTATAAATTACCTAGTCTTGGGAAGTTCTTCATAGCAGTGTGAAAACAGACTACTACAATGGGAACATGTGATATTTGTCTTTCTGTGACTGTCTTTTTTTTTATTTTTTATTTTTATTTTTTATTTTTTTAAAGACGAGGTTTCACCATATTGGTCAGGCTGGTCTTGAACTCCTGACCTCAGGTGATCCACCCGCCTCAGCCTCCCAAAGTGCTGGGATTACAGGCGTGAGCCACTGTGTCCGGCTCACCTGTCTTATTTCATTTAACATAATTTCCTTCAGGCTCATCCATGTCATCACAGATGAAAGGACTTCCTTCCTTTTTATGGTTAAAAGTATTCTATTTTGTATATATACATTTTCTTTCCTTTTTGTGGGGGCTCAGGGCTGTTTATTTTCTTGGAGTTTGGGAGACATCCTCCTCTTCCCCCAGGAGAGGACAGAGAGAGTTGCCTGGATATTTATGGGCAAATGGGTGCACCAAAAGCTCATGAAAGCAAATGAGATTATTGGAGATCATGCAGTCTTGCATTCAAGTCTTATGTGGTCTCTACATTTCTGAGCTTTTAGGAATAGTAGCAGAGGTTGCAATGAGCCAAGATGGTGCCACTATACTCCAGCTTGGGTAACAGAGTGAGACCCTGTTTCAAAAAAAATTAAAAAAGAATCTTTGGCCACATTTGGTGGCTCATTCCTGTAAGTATAGATTCACCAACAGCTTGCACCATGTACCTGGAAAAGCCATAGGCACTCAATGCTAGCTGTGAAAGCAACCAGAAGGGGGCTGTACAAAGCCACAGGGGTGAAACTACCCAAAACCAATGGGAGCCCACCTCTTGCATCAGCACGACCTGGATATGAGACATGGAGTCAAAGCAGATCATTCATTTTGGAACTTTAAGATTTAATGACTACCCTATTGGATTTTGGACTTGCAGACGGCCTGTAGCCCCTTTGTTTTGGCCAATTTGTTTCATTCCAAAGGGGTGTATTTACCCAATGCCTGTACCTCCACTGCATATAGGAAGTAACTAACTTGTTTTGGATTTTACAGATTCATAGGCAGAAGGGACTTGTCTTCCATCAGATGAGACTTTGGACTTAGCCTTTTGTATTAATGCTGAAATGAGTTAAGACTTTGGGGGACTATTGGAAGGGCTAAGTTGTGTTTTGAAATGTGAGGACATGAGATGTGGGAGGAGCCATGAGCACAGTATTTGTGGGAGAGTATGTCTGCCCACCGTAAATCTCTCTTTTTCCTTAATAATCAGGTGCTGATTTCTCACTTATTATTTCATTTATCATTTTCAACTTACTTTTTTGCTTTTTTTTTTTTTTGAGATGGAGTTTCGCTCTTGCTACCCAGGCTGGAGTGCAATGGTGCGATCTCGGCTCACCGCAACCTCCGCCTCCTGGGTTCAGGCAATTCTCCTGCCTCAGCCTCCTGAGTAGCTGGGATTACAGGCACGCGCCACCATGCCCAGCTAATTTTTTTTGTATTTTTAGTAGAGACGGGGTTTCACTATGTTGACCAGGATGGTCTCCATCTCTTGACCTCGTGATCCACCCGCCACGGCCTCCCAAAGTGCTGGGATAACAGGCTTGAGCCACCGCGCCCAGCTCAACTTTCTATTTTAATCTCGGACTTTTATAGACTTTGATCACAAGCTCTCTCAGCTTCCTTTTTCTAGGCTTAAGTGTCCTCATACTTTGTCATCTCTCTTTCCATCTACTGATCTTTCCCATAAAGTGATTATTAACTGTCGTCATTAAAGATTTCCCCCGATCTCCTCTACCTTCCATGAGGTGAGGTGGTGGGTAGAATACTACATAGGTGCTCCATGTGCAGATATAACAATGGTTATGCAGAAAGAACTTTCAACAAGGAATGAAAATGGAAACCTACAGAAAACACAACAAAAAAACTGGTTTCCTCCAACGATAGTTAAGGGCAGCATGGGGCACAAATAAATAAATTTGCTACTTCCAAAGTAGGCCTAGGGGTGATCTAGAATAGAAATTTAGAGCTGTAAAGGAACTTAATTTCTGCAGGTCCGTTAGTGGCTTCCGCACATTATGTGAAGTTACTGCCACCTTGTGGCAATACCTAAGCACTACACTTTCTGACTTTGAATAACCTAGGAAAATATAATCCATAACACAACCAGCCCTTTTGCTGAAGCGCCTTAAATACTGCCGAACAGTTTATATCTGAATAGAACTATGGCATATATCATCATTTACATGGTCTCATCCCAACTTCCAAGAAATCATGTGAACATAGAAACCATATTATCCATGTTGAGTGCTTGCATGCACACACACACTCACACACACACATACACACACACACACACACACAGTAAAAGATGTCATTGTTTTTGCTGTTAGAGTTGAACTTAAAAATCTCTGAATTGTTACATTTGGAGGCTCTCATTTTGGGGGATCCTTGTGTGAGATGCTCCTTTGTTGTTCAATTTTAATCGTACAGACAGAAATAAATGATATATCAATTGTACATAGATTTAAAAAAGTAAACAAGATGCAGATAAGATGGGGACATTCAATGATCTGTCCAATAATATAAAAACAGTTTTTGTGTGCAGGCAACTTACACTGTCATTACTGGAAGGAAAGAGAAGGGTAAATAATACTGGATTTGAAAGAGCGGATGTATGAATAACAAGACTCCCTTGAAGAAAGGATCGTCTGGGACCACAGCAGGCTGAGGGCAGGGAGAACAATGGACAGGCTGTGTGGAAGAACAAGATGACCTAGTATCCCAGTTTATTTTTTTCAGTGCTATAATTTCTTTCCTTTATCTTCAAACCTTTGGTAAACCATGTGAATGCAGTTTTGAGAAGTCAAAATTGAAATTTCATATTGATGATCACTGCACTTGAACTGGAGACAAAGAGGGGCAAAAAAGAAAGTTGAAAAGGGGGGTCAAGGGAGCAAAGAGGCTGGTGCACTAAATTAGCAAACAAATTCCAGCGGCGTTCCTGTGGGGACTTTCCTGCTGAAATGTAATCCCTAGTGTTGGAGGTGGGGCCTGATGGGAGGTGTCTGGATCACGGGGGTGGATCCCTCATGAATAGCTGAGGGCCATCCCCTGTTTCCTTCATCCACATGCATTCCCAGAAGTGCCATAAAAGGCCAGGCCCAGGCTTGGCAGAGAAAGGGATCTGGCAGATGCGGGACTCCTACGTATATTTTTTTTCCTCCTCTTCCTGAAGACATTTTGCCACAAGCATGTAACTCAACTTCTGAAAAATATGGTCTTCCTCACTGCAGACACCACGCCAGCGTTTTGAATCATCAAGTTAACTGTCTTCATCTGTTCTGTTTGCAGTAGTATGTAGTTTGCCTGTGACAATATTAGACTTATCTGGAAGAAAGAACTGACACCTATCCAGTTCCTCATTGGTGGTGTTATCCAGGCCCCTTAGCAAGAGCATCTCCATATATTTACTCTCCATTTCACGACTTTAGGATCAGCTTATAAGGAATCCAAACTATGTAAGATTATACCACCCAAAGTGATTCTGCATTCAAAATAAAGCAAGGTGCGCTGTTAATATTTTTTAAAGGGGAAATAAAATGTTTACAGTGTTGGGAACCAGCCCAACCCTGTGCGGGGGTGCCCCGTGTCCCTGCAGTGATGAGGGAGTGAGAAAAGAAAACAAAGACCAAGACACAAGAGTAGAAATTCATAGCATGGGTCCAGGGGTCCAACACACTCTCACACGGGGTGATCTGCGTTGGCACTGAGCTCTGGACTCTATCTGCTTTCATTAGGTGTATATACTTGTTAATTGAGAGATGGGGGAACAGGGAGGGGTGATTGGGAGGCCTTGAAACTATTGGGAGAGGCCTTGAAACTAAGGTGGGCAAGATAGCCAAGGGGGAGAGGTGTGGTCTGCCGTTCAGTAGCAGACTTAAGCAAACCAAGTTGCTACCAAGGTGCATTTGCATCAGAAGCAAAGCGGACAAGGCGCCACCAGCTCTGGCCACACCCAATGCTTTTATCTCGGGAGCACTTCTGGCATAGAGCAATTAAAATTACTGCATATTCTGAGAACCTAGGCAGAGCCTGTGGCATTCTGGTAATCTCTGCTCTGCAAGGCTTTTCCTTCTTGCAAGCTCCCATCTGCAAAGACCCTCCCGGATCTTGTGAGCAGAGGTCGCCTCCCGGAGATCTTACACAAGTCCTCTTTACGAGATTCTCGTGCAAACTCCTTTCTGAGAAGGCATTCGCGGGACCAAAGCAGTATTTACTGCCCTGCAGCCACCCCGCGGTATTCCATGGTTTCACAGTGCTCTCAGATGGTCTTTGCCCCGTTGCTGCTTGATTTCTATTTTACTGCACCAATATTTGATATAGCTTAGTTTGGGGTAGAAACTTAAGTGTACAATAAGCAAAGCAAGCTTATAATTATTTGACTAGAAATAACATAGGTCTGCCCCTGGCCATCTTGACCCACATACAGTATAGTAAAAGAGATTTTGGTGAAATATAAGAAGGAACACCTTGCTGGGGGCGGTGGCTCAAGCCTGTAATCCCAGCACTTTGGGAGGCCGAGGCCGGTGGATCACGAGGTCAAGAGATCAAGACCATCCTGGTCAACATGGTGAAACCCCGTCTCTACTAAAAATACAAAAAATTAGCTGGGCATGGTGGCGCGTGCCTGTAATCCCAGCTACTCAGGAGGCTGAGGGAGGAGAATTGCCTGAACCCAGGAGGCGGAGGTTGTGGTAAGCCGAGATCGCGCCATTGCACTCCAGCCTGGGTAACAAGAGCAAAACTCCGTTTCAAAAAAAAAAAACAAAACAAAACAAAACAAAACATAATGAACACTTCCAAAGCCTGAAAGAAAATATAGGCAATGTATATAATTGAGAATGTATGTAGAACCACATATTTTGTCCCATTTGTGCAGCCCACATGAAAAATGGACAGTAGATATGAATAACCACGTGACTCAAATGCCCAGCGCACATATGAATGGGTGCTCAAAATTACCAGTATTTAGTGACTTCTAAAGCAGCAACCTATACGACTTGAGCCAAGAACAAGAAAAGATGTTTCTGAGCTTAAGATAACCAATTGTGACTTTCAGGGGAGCTTGAATCCTCCCATTGATAGAGACAATGTTAATATTGTTAGGACCGGCCTCCCCTTCCCCCTACCACAGTCAACTGGAAAAACCTCAACGACAGTGGAAAAGTACCACCATTAATGTTTAGCCAGGTTCCCAGATAAGCTGTTTGCTGGACCCCTTCTTCCTCCTTCCCTTTGGCAGGCCTCGAAACCCTCCTTTGTTAAGGAGATAGCCAATAAGCCCCAAAAACTCTACCTGAGGAAGAGCAGGTCCCCTCTCTCACTCAATGGCAGTGGAAAACTACTGACTCCTGCTGTATAAGTCACTCAGCCCGCCTCCTAGGCGCGGCTACCCACTTCGGTCTGTACAGTGGTGATTAGTCCGCCCGGAGCTCCTAATAAAGCTTGGACGTTCAATTGGCTCTATTTTTCCACTATTCGGCGCGGCAGGCCTAGAACTACATCCAGACAAATATATTCTGAGTTATTACTTTTAATATGAAGTTATTATTTTTTCCTATAGGCAGGCGATACCTAGAGAAACTGCTTATCCGTGTAGAATGTATAAGTAAAGATTAAAAGTGTTATCAGGAACATTTTCAAAATAAGGAACCCATTTCAAATACTTAAAATGATTAAACCACCTAAATGTCCCAGTCTTACCATTAAAAGAAAAGATGGAAATTTTCATCTTTTGAGCATCTATTATACGCTGAACAAAATCAACTCAGCATGCTTCCTACTTATCTATAAGAATGCAATTATCCTATAACCTTATTATTTGCAAACATTCAGATATCAATCACAATTTATATATAAGAAAATTAAGACAGCCCTTTCTCTGACATTTTGCTGTTCTCATATAAATATGAAACTTGCACTGGGTGCAGTGGCTCACGCCTGTAATCCCAGCACTTTGGGAGGCCGAGGTGGGTGGATCACCTGATGTCAGAAGTTCAAGATCAACCTGGCCAACATGGTGAAACCCCATCTCTACTAAAAATACAAAAATTAGTCAGGGTGGGTGGTACGTGCCTGTAATCCCAGCTACTCAGGAGGCTGAGGCAGGAGAATTGCCTGAACCCAGGAGGCGGAGGTTGCGGTGAGCCAAGATCGCGCCATTGCACTCCAGCCTGGGTAACAAGAGCGAAAACTCCGTCTGAAAAAGAATAAATAAATAAAATTTGCATTTTACTCCATGATATCTGTTTACTTAGAAAAAATATTTTAAGCCGGGCGTGGTGGCTCATGCCTGTAATCCCAGCACTTTGGGAGGCTGAGGTGGGTGGATCACCTGATGTCAGAAGTTCAAGATCAACCTGGCCAACATGGTGAAACCCCACCTCTACTAAAAATACAAAAATTAGTCAGGGTGGGTGGTACGTGCCTGTAATCCCAGCTACTCAGGAGGCTGAGGCAGGAGAATTGCTTGAACCTGGGAGGTGGAGGTTGCAGTGAGCCAAGGTGGTACCATTGCACTTCAGCCTGGGTGACAGAGTGAGACCACCATCTAAAACATATATATATTTTAAAGTATTTGTTATAGGGTAAAATTAATACCCAAAGAAAATGCAGACAATCTATAAGGTGGCTTTATGACCCAGGGGTGTACACAATGTAGTTGAGAAGCGTGGTCCTGTACCACACATAATAGCTGACACTGGATGGCACCTTACTGTGTGCAAAGTGCTTTCATATGGAGTCTGGAAGACACGAAGAAAAGGAAACATTGAGGGAACATATAATTATCCCTGAATGGGAACGATAATTCCTATCTCTGGGTTGTAAATACGCAGCATGGTATGCTGATACAAGACAGCTGGCATTTATTATAGTCTCCCAATTATTACATTTTAAATTAGGTGGCATGAGTTATCTGAAACCACACAGCTAGTAAAAGACAGTACAAATTACTGAATTCAGGTCTTCTGAATCCAGGAGATCTGCTTCTTAATGCCAACTGCCTGTTTATCCTACAGATAGTATGGAATGATACCCTGTTAAAAAAAAAATAAAGGCTGGGCACGGTGGCTCAAGCCTGTAATCCCAGCACTTTGGGAGTCCGAGGCGGGTGGATCACGAGGTCAAGAGATCGAGACCATCCTGGTCAACATGGTGAAACCCCATCTCTACTAAAGATACAAAAAAAAATTAGGGGCCCAAAGTGGCTCCGGCCGGATGTCGTGGCGCTTGCGAAGGCAAGGCCAAGAGTTCAAGGCCAACCAACCTCAGCAACCTTACAAGCTCTGATTGGCAAAAAAAAAAAAAAAAAAAAAATTAGCTGGGCATGGTGGCGCGTACCTGTAATACCAGCTACTCGGGAGACTGAGGCAGGAGAATTGCCTGAACCCAGGAGGCGGAGGTTGCAGTGAGCCGAGATCGCGCCATTGCACTCCAGCCTGGGTAACAAGAGCGAAACTCCATCTCAAAATAAATAAATAAATAAAAAATAAAGAAGGGCCGGGCACGGTGGCTCAAGCCTGTAATCCCAGCACTTTGGGAGGCCGAGGCGGGTGGATCACGAGGCCAAGAGATCGATACCATCCTGGTCAACATGGTGAAACCCCATCTCTACTAAAAATTCAAAAATTAGCTGGGCATGGTGGCACGTGCCTGTAATCCCAGCTACTCAGGAGACTGAGGCAGGAGAATTGCCTGAACCCAAGAGGCGAAGGTTGCAGTGAGCCGAGATCGCGCCATTGCACTCCAGCCTGGGTAACAAGAGCGAAACTCCATTTCAAAAAATAAATAAATAAATATATAAATAAATAAATACATAAAAATTAGATTAGTACTTTTTGCTGTGATTTCAACAAAAAGTTGATTTCATCAACCCTCAGATATATAGTAGTGTAATAATTAAAGCATTAGCAATTATTTTATTTATCAAATCATTTATTTCTTTTTGTTTTTTGTTTGTTTGTTTTTTTTGTTTGTTTTTTTTTGAGATGGAGTTTCACTGGTTACCCAGGCTGGAGTGCAATGGCGCGATCTTGGCTCATCCCAACCTCCGCCTCCTGCGGTTCAAGCAATTCTCCTGCCTCAGCCTCCCGAGTAGCTGGGACGACTGGCACGTGCCGCCATGCTCAGCTAATTTTTGTATTTTTAATAGAGATGGGGTTTCACCATGTTAACTAGGATGGCCTCAATCTCTTGACCTCGTGATCTACCCACCTCGGCCTCCAAAGGGCTGGGATTATAGGCGTGAGCCACTGAGCCCAGCCTCAAATCATTTATTTCTTTTCACCTAGAATATTGGCACAGCTTGTTCCTTCACTCTGTTCAGAATCTGCTTGTTTTCTTCTAAGCTCAACCTTCAATGAACACATGCTGTAAAATAGCACATTATACCATTACTCTCTATTACCTTACACCATTTATATTTCTTCATAGCACTTATCCACTTATAATACACAGGCATTATATTATATATGACATTATAGTATAAATGCTGTTGCTATTTGATTATTCTTTTTTTTTTTGAGACGGAGTTTCGCTGTTGTTACCCAGACTGGAGTGCAATGGCACCATCTCGGCTCAGCGCACCACCATGCCCAGCTAACTTTTGTATTTTTAGTAGAGACGGGGTTTCACCTTTTTGACCAGGATAGTCTCAATCTCTTGACCTGGTGATCCACCCACCTCGGTCTCCCAAAGTGCTGGGATTATAGGTGTGAGCCACTGCGCCTGGCCGAAGTTACCCTAGATTCTAAGAAGGAAGTAAAACGTGGTGTATTACAGGGAAACTTGAAGTAACTGAGTTTGTGTGAACTTTCAGACTAAGCTGATAAACACATAGTTTATTTTAAAGTTTCTGCTTGAAATAACCTAGTTATTTCACCTAGAATAATTTAACTGGTAAATCCAATATGTATTTTAGATGATGAGTGTATTTTTATGCTGACTATATCATAATATTCTGCAATTACAAAATTATGTAACAGTTAAATTACCGCCATAAAGCTAAGAAATAACTTGTGGTATTCCAAATTCTTTTTGTTTTTCTTCTTCTTTTTTTAAAGACGGGGTTTCGGCCGGGCATGGTGGCTCAAGCCTGTAATCCCAGCACTTTGGGAGGCCGAGGCGGGTGGACCATCCTGGTCAACATGGTGAAACCCCGTCTCTACTAAAAAAAAATACAAAAAATTAGCTGGGCATGGTGGCACGTGCCTGTAATCCCAGCTGCTCAGGAGGCTGAGGCAGAAGAATTGCCTGAACCCGGGAGGCGGAGGTTGAGGTGAGCCGAGATCGCGTCATTGCACTACAGCCTGGGTAACAAGAGCGAAACTCCATCTCAAAAAAAAAAAAAAGACGGGGTTTCACCATGTTGGTCAGGCTGGACTTGAACTCCCGACCTAAGGTGATCCACCCGCCTTGGCCTCCAAAGTGCTTGGATTACAGGCGTGAGCCACCACGCCCAGCCTCCAAATTCTTAAAGGAGCTCAATCTCTGTTCTCTAAGTAATCCCTTCTTTGTTTTGCTATTTATTGTGATTCTTGGGTTGGAATCAGGTTTTGGCTGTATCAGCCTAAGGAGCAGTTAGCCACCTGTCACCGAGTTAAGGAACAAAACGACCAAGGCGATAGGTATTTGCACCATAAACTTCTCCCATCTTGTCTGTCCATAATTCTGCATTATTTTGCATTTCTGACACTCATGACTTGATACCTTAAACATTCAAAAATACAGAAACACTTATTTCCATGAACAGGAGTCTTTTCTTGAACCAAATATTATCAACCCTTAATCTAAAACATAAAAAATAAAATAAAATTCAAATACCACTTCTCCATTACTTGTCAATTTTGTCTCTTCTTAATATATTAATACCCAAATTTGAGCAAAAATATTAAACCCTGATGCGGTGGCTCATGCCTGTAATCCCAACACTTTGGGAGGCTGCTTGAGCTCAGGCGTTCAAAACCATCCTGGGCAACATGGCAAGACCTCATCTCGAAAAGAAAAAAAAAAGTTAAGAAATCTAAATTTCACTTCATTTTGCCCTTATTGCTAAGTAAATCTCAGTAAATTATAGATTTTAGTAATTTGGGGTAAGAATTCCCAAAACCAGCTGGGCACAGTGGCTCATGCCTCTAATCCCAGCACTTTGGGAGGCTGAGGTGGGTGGATCACTTGAGGTCAGGAGTTCGAGACCAGCCTGGCCAACATGGTGAAACCTGGCATCTACTGAAAATACAAAAATCAGCCAGGCATGGTGGCACACGCCTATAATTCTGGCTATTTAGGAGGCTGAGGCAGGCGAATCTCTTGAACCTAGGAGGCAGAGGTTGCAGTGAGCCTGGGCAACAGAGCAAGACTCCATCTCAAAAGAAAAAAATAAAAATCCCAAAACCAGATGTTTAGGGTGAGGAGCTCGTTATTGACAACAGCAGAGAATGTCATTTCAATTTTAGAGATAAATTATATCAAGGGAAATCTTGACAGCCAAAAGTGAAGTCCTGAAATGAAACAGAGAAAGGAAATTATCAATCTCGTAAAGACCCTCAAAGAACGCTTTCTGGAGAATGGTTTCAGATAAAATAAGCAAATAATGAATGGAGATAGCAGAGATAAAGCCGGAGAATTCTAATTTATGTTTGAATGCTTTTATCCCTGTTAGGGACAAGAAAACCCGCTCTGTGCAGGCTGACCCCTTCCCTCCTCTGATTGCTCTGCAGCTGCATTCCTGAATCCCTACCTAGGCGCCACATCAAGGCTGCCAGACATGATACAATTAAGCAAAGCCTGATTACAGCCATTCAGGAAGCTCCAGGGAAGACAGGGAGAAACCTATGTTGGCTATCCATACTTGTAAATTCCTGTTGGACGCATATCTGTAAAAAACTCCTGGTTTCTCTTTTTTAAAAGACTGCTGCCACAAAAGTCACAGGATAACTTTTGTAGGTCTGTTACAAGTTAACAAACTATCTCTGTGCCTGTTACCAATGGATAGATTACCTCAGTCCTAAAACCCCCTTATGCCTTCTCATTTTTTAAGCTCAGGGCTGCCTCCTCTGACTGTTACGGAGCAGCCCAGCAGGTTAATACAATTTTCTTGTCTGACTTTGGGTCTATTCTCCTTTCCCTCGGCTACCCTTACAATTCCCTTCAAAAATAACGTTGAAACTTAGTACCCAATGCAACAGTGTTGGGACCTGAGGCCAAATGGGAGGTATTTAGATAATGAGAATTTCACTCACATAAATGGATTAATGCTACTATAAAAGGGGCTTGTGGGGCGTGAATTCGCCCCATTTGTCATGTGAGGACACAGCAAGGAGGCCTCACCAGACACTGATGTCTTGACCTTGGACTTCCACCTCAAAAACTGTAAGAAATGCATTTCTGTTCTGTATAAATTACCCAGTCTATAGTATTCCATTACAGCAGCACGATACGGACTAAGACAGTGGGAAAGTATGCATGTCCATTACAGGGAGGGTCAGAGAACAGTAGTTTTCATGAACTACAAACTTCTTTCGCTCATATTTTCTCCGTGTGACATGCAATAAACATAATTTGAATGATGTCAACTCTGGCTGTGTACAGTATATCAGGACTGATTCACATCACCCCTGAGGTTTCCACATGAATTCACTCTCCTGCCTCCATACTGAGTCTCTTCTTTATTCTGCTCCAAAGTAAAAGGGTCATCCCTAGAACTACAGAAGCCCTTTCTGCCAACAGAATTGTCTGGAGCTTATGGTATTAGTTTTGGGCAAACTGAAAAAGTAAAATGCAAAACTGCAATACAGACACTACAAAATTTCAGGGAAGGGCTGGCTGACAGAGGCATTCAAGTAGCAGGGGAAGGAATGCCATTGTTGCTAAATGTGTTCTGGGAACTGACCTTAAAGTGACTTGTAGGAGGCTGCAGTTCCACTGGAAAATGCATACTGGTGCCAAGGTAACTGCTGTTTCCAGGAACATCCTCCCCCTCCTTAGGAATGTGGAACAGATTGAAGGAAACTCAAACAAACCCTTTAAGCAGGAAGTGAATAGATTAAGAGAGCAACCACATGGCTTAAGGCACTGTGAGTATAATTATCCCACCCCTCAGGCCCCACCCCCACCAGCTCTGCCTTCCTCTTTTCTTCTCCCGGTATGAAAGAGTACTCAAGTGTGCATTGCAGGGGTGGAGATCTGCCTCCGCTTGCTCCTGCTTAAGACCGCCTCCTATATAAGTTTCTCCTGCCAAGATCCTTGACTACCAACCAGCCTGGAGTGGTCTGCCTGTTCTTTGGTCTGAGCTTGCCTTGTGCTTATATAGGGTGGTTCTTAGTCCAGCAGGGAGTTTGCCCAATAGCCACCTAAGTATCTAACTATATTCACCCTTGTGCAAGTACCCCATCTTCCTTATCTCAGTTTGTCTATAGAGTTGAATTGGCCCTTAAGCCTATCATATAATAATATACTTTAATTTTGATCACAAAATACATATAAGTAGAATATAATCTAGGAAATACAGAAGAATACAGAAAGAAATGGATGTAAGGGGGGAAAGGAAACAGCAGAAAGTCAAGTGTGAGGAAGGAGATAATCTCAGACTCTAATTTCAACTGAGAATCAGTGGACACAACATCAAAGCCAATAACTGAAATTCATGGTTTCATTCATGTGAGAGCTGGAGAGACAAATGTTAGTATTCCAAAAAAGAAAATAATTCAGTTTAGGCTTTGGGAAAATCAGATTCCTGTGTTTTTGTTTTTTTTTTTTTTTTGAAACAGAGTTTTGCTCTTGTTACCCAGGCTGGAGTGCAATGGCGCGATCTCGGCTCACCGCAACCTCCGCCTCCTGGGTTCAGGCAATTCTGCCTCAGCCTCCTGAGTAGCTGGGATTACAGGCACGCGCCACCATGCCCAGCTAATTTTTGTATTTTTAGTAGAGACGGTGTTTCACCTTGTTGACGAGGATGGTCTCGATCTCTTGACCTCGTGATCCACCCACCTCGGCCTCCCAAAGTGCTGGGATTATAGGTGTCAGCCACCGCGCCCGGCCCCAGATTCCTGTGTTTTAACGTTCAGCCCTAGCAGGACGCATGAGAACCCAAACAATGCCTTTGTGTTAATATTGTTAAGTGGAGAATTTGTAAAGAGATAATGAAGAAAATGACATTCACTTAAGCTTAAAACGATATGGATGTTTTGCTAAAGAATAAAATGTGTGTAGAAATTAGTAAATAAGGGAAGTATTTTTGCTTAGCCGTCAAGTGTATGGGCTTTGGAATAAGATTGATCTGGTTTGAATCTGGTTTGAATCTGGCTCCAACACTAACTCACCTAATCTTTGGAAAATAGCTTCAATTATTGCTACACCCTGGAAATTCATATGATGAAGCCATCATCTCCCAGTGTGATGATATTTGAAAACGAAGCCTTTGGGGGTAGTTCATAAGGTGCTTCTTCTTATAAACTAATAAACTAAGATCCTTCTTCCCTTATAAGAGGAAGCATCAGAGGGTGCCCCCAGCCTCTCTCTCTCTCTCTCTCTCTCTCTCTCTCTCTCTGTCTTTCTCACCACTAGGTGAGGACCCCACATAAATATAGCTATCTGCAATCCAGAAGGAAGAGGATCTATACCAGAAACCAAACCAAATTGGCCATCCTTGATTTTGGAACCCTCAGCATCTACAAGACCCAAGTCAACCGAGATGGTAGTCTTTTCTAATAAGGGAAAACTCTGCTGTATAGGTTGATTTGAAAAACAGTGAACACTGCATATACCACAGTCTATTGCATCATGAAAAACCAACACACAATAGGTCTTATCGTTCTTAGCAAGGTAAAGACATTTTAATACTGACAAGAGGAATGTCACTTACAGTTTTTTTTTTTTTTTTTGAGACGGAGTTTTGCTCTTGTTACCCAGGCTGGAGTGCAATGGCACAATCTCGGCTCACCGCAACCTCCGCCTCCTGGGTTCAGGCAATTCTCCTGCCTCAGCCTCCTGAGTAGCTGGGATTACAGGCACATGCCACCATGCCCAACTAATTTTTTGTATTTTTAGTAGAGACGGGGTTTCACCATGTCGACCAGGATAGTCTCGATCTCTTGACCTCGTGATCCACCCGCCTCTGCCTCCCAAAGTGCTGGGATTACAGTCGTGAGCCACCGTGCCCGGCTATCTATAATAGTTTTTTACTTTCCCTTTGGTTACCTGGGCTTCCTGCATCAGAAGTTTTCAGCCTCTGATTAATTTAAAAAATTTATTGGCAGGCTGGGCTACTAAAAATACAAAGAATTAGCTGGGCATGGTGGCACGTGCCTGTAATCCCAGCTACTCGGGAGGCTGAGGCAGGAGAATTGCCTGAACTCAGGAGGTGGAGGTTGCAGTGAGCCGAGATCACGCCATGGCACTCCAGCCTGGGTAACAAGAGCGAAACTCCATCTCAAAAACTAAATTAATTTAAAAAAATAAAAATTTATTGGCAATTATTGCTTCAAATATTTCTTCTGCATCATAATCTCTTTCTTTACCTTGTGGTGTCTCCATTATACATGTGCTATGTGTTAACGATATTATGCCACAGTTATTGGATATTCTGCTTTATGTTTCCCCTTTGCATTCATTTTGGGAAATTTCTGTTGGGCTATCTTCAAGGTAACCGAATCTTTCCTAGGTTGTGTCAACTCTATTGAGTTTTCTCCATTTTTATTGAAATGGTTCAGATTTCCTGCATTTCCATTTGATTCTCTCTAGTGTTTCCTTTTCTCTGCTGACATCCACCTGCTCTTGCACATTGTCTACTTTTTCCACTAGAGCTTTTAACACAATAATTTTACTAATTTTATATTTTCTGTCTGATAATTTCCACATCAGGGTCATAGCTGAGTCTGCTTACAATGCTTCTTTTGACTCTTTAGACTTTGCTTTTCCTTGACTCTGGTATACTTTGTAATTTTTGTTGTTGTTGTTAAAAGGAAGACTATTAGACAATATGAAGTGAAATAAATAGACCTTTAGTATAAGGTTTTTGTGCTATTCTGGTTGGGTGTTAAAACATTGTTTACTGTTTGCTCTAGATGTAGGTGCCAAAGGCTGCAGATTCCTTTACTATCCCTTTTGTCCCTCCTCTTGACTTTGAACTTCCCTGCACATCCTCCTCAGAGAGAGTCTGTTTACCAAGAATAATCAAGAAAAAGAAGGAAGGATAATATAAATGATCAATATCAGGAATGTAAAGGGATGATACTACAGAGAAGGCAGATATTTAAAAGGTAATAAAACAATATCAGAAACAATATTATGCCAGTAACTTTAGTTACTTAGATCCAGCGGACAAAATTCCTGTAAAACTCTGGGTGCGGTGGCTCACGCCTATAATCCCAGCACTTTGGGAGGCTGAGATGGGTGGATCACAAGGTCAAGAGATCGAGACCATCCTGGTCAACATGGTGAAACCCCGTCTCTACTAAAAATACAAAAAAAAAAATTAGCTGGGCATGGTGGCACATGCTTGTAGTCCCAGCTACTCTGGAGGCTGAGGCAGGAGAATTGCTTGAACCCAGGAGATGGAGGTTGTGGTGAGCCGAGATTGCACCATTGCACTCCAGCAATTGGGTAAAAAGAGCGAAACTCCGTCTCAAAAAAAAAAAAAAAAAATCCTGTAAAACACAACTTAACTGTCTCATAAGGAAATAAAACAACTAAATATCCCTATATCTATGAAAGAAAAGGCAGTTATAACAAAAACTCTTTCTATAGTAAAGTTTTGGGATAGACACTTTGTGAATTTTATCAAATATTTGAGGAGAAAAATTTAACACATGTGTACACAGTTTTAGAAATGCCAGTTTACTGTCATACCAAAATTAAATAAAGATATTACACAAAGAGAAAAACAAAGGCCAATTCCTTCATGAAAATAAATGCAAAATAAGCTATAAAATTTTAAAAATTAAACCTATCAATATATAATAAATTATAATGCATCAGTTTTAGAAATGCCAGTTTACTGTCATACCAAAATTAAATAAAGATATTATACAAAGAGAGGCCGGGCGCGGTGGCTCACGCCTATAATCCCAGCACTTTGGGAGGCCGAGGCAGGTGGATCACGAGGTCAAGAGATCGAGACCATCCTGGTCAACATGGTGAAACCCCGTCTCTACTAAAAATACAAAAATTAGCTGGACATGGTGGTGCGCGCCTGTAGTCCCAGCTACTCGGGTGGCTGAGGAAGGAAAATTGCCTGAACCCAGGAGGCAGAGGTTGCGGTGAGCCGAGATTGTGACATTGCACTCCAGTCTAGGTAACAACACTGAAACTCCATCTCAAAAAAAAAAAAAAAAAAAAAAGATATTATATTATACAAAGAGAAAAACAAAGGCCAATTCCTTCATGAAAATAAATGTAAAATAAGCTATTAAAATTTTAAAAGTTAAACCTATCAATATATAATAAATTATAATGCATCATAAAAACAAGTGTATTTTATCTCAGGGATGTAACATTGGTTCAACATTTAAAACTCAAACACCTTCTTCTTCCTTGAGAAAAAAATCTATTTTCTTGAGAGGCAAAAGGAGAAGGCACCTTGTTCAGGTGGCTGATGCCCATGAATGCATAAAATCAGACTTGTAACTGAGGCTCCGATACAAATGGATTTTGTTCTGGCCCTTAGGGATAGTCAGTCAGACAAGGCTTTAACACTCCCCATTTCCACTTCTCTGAGATTGCTAACCTTATCATAAGTCATTTGTCATTAGGCTACAATGGTCTTAAAAAGCTCTGACTGATTTCTTGGGGTGCTTTCTCCTCTGCTTGCTTGAGGAAAAAAGATTAACACATCTGTACACAGATGTCTGGGTATAAGTTAATTTTTTTTTTCTTAATTTTGAGACGGAGTTTCGCTCTTGTTACCCAGGCTGGAGTGCAATGGTGCGATCTCGGCTCACCACAACCTCTGCCTCCTGGGTTTAGGCAATTTTCCTCCCTCAGCCTCCTGAGTAGCCGGGATTACAGGCACGTGCCACCATGCCCAGAAAATTTTTTGCATTTTTAGTAGAGACGGGGTTTCATTATGTTGACCAGGATGGTCTCGATCTCTTCACCTCATGATCCACCCGCCTCAGCCTCCCAAAGTGCTGGATTACAGGATTGAGCCACTGCGCCCGGCATTAATTTTTTTTGTAAAGAACCATTTGGTAAACATTTTTAGGCTCTGCAGCCAGATGGACTCTCCTGCAGCTATCTAACTTGACATTGCACCATGAAGCAGTGTCAAAAATAAATAAGCATAGGTGTGCTTCAACAAAATTTTATAAAAGCAAATGATGTGTTAGGATCGGCCCATTGGCAGGAATTTGGCAACATTTTGCTTAGAATATCAAATTGATGGGCACTTTTCCTGAGGACTTTGAATGACCATGAGGATTAGTATCAGATTATTAAAAGGTATACAGGTTCATTCGCACATTTTTCGCTTTATCAGGAATTTTTGTATATTCTACTAACAAGCTTTCTGTATGATAGCACAAAGCTTTCTGTATGATAGCACAATTTCCCGATTGTTGGGCACTGCCACAGAGTACGGGGAAGTGCACATTTTTAAGCATTTCTTTGCTTCATCTATGAAAATTTCACCTTCACAGTATAAATTACGGAGCATTGTCCTAAATTTTTCTTTTTCTTTTTTTTTTTTTTGAGACGGAGTTTTGTTCTTGTTACCCAGGCTGGAGTGCAATGGCATGATCTCGGCTCACTGCAACCTCCACCCCCTGGGTTCAGGCAATTCTCCTGCCTCAGCCTCCCCAGTAGCTGGGACTACAGGCGCGCGCCACCATGCCCAGCTAATTTTTTGTATTTTTAGTAGAGATGGGGTTTCACCATGTTGACCAGGATAGTCTCAATCTCTTGACCTCGTGATCCACCCGCCTCAGCCTTCCAAAGTGCTGGGATTACAGGTGTGAGCCACCACAACTAGATGTCCTAAATTTTTCTTATTGGTGACAGTAATTTGTGTGTTGTACAATGGAGTCCCAATTGAGGACATTACTGAATATAAAATGATTTTAAGTAAAAAGTAAATGTTTTGAAATATGGTCATAACTTCCAAGGGTCATCTACCCTTTGACCCCTGGATTGGGGATCTCCATGACCTCCCTAATGTCCCTCTCTACATATTGCCTTAAGGCCAACTCAATGTATCCACACAAACAGCAACCCAAAGCCAGTGAAAGATCATCATGAACACCAGAAGTGTTTATTGCCAACATTCCAGATCCTCTTTGTATTTTTTTGACTTACTCCTCTTTGATAGTTATTCACATAGTTTCAAATCCAGAATTCAGCTATTCTTTCCATGGCCCTAGTTTGGATGAAAACAATCAGCTTTCTTTGGATCTGTAGATGGCCTTGGATAGTACACGTTCACTGTCTATGGGGTCTCCTTTCCATCATGGCCACATCCTGCTTGCAGATCTGCTGCTGGGTTAACACAACATCATCTGCTAGATGATGCCTTTTATTTGTTTTTTTTTTTTTTTTTTTGAGATGGAGTTTCGCTCTTGTTACCCAGGCTGGAGTGCAACGGCACGGTCTTGGCTCACCGCAACCTCTGCCTTCTGGGTTCAGACAATTCTCCTGCCTCAGCCTCCCGAGTAGCTGGGATTATAGGCACACGCCACCATGCCCAGCTAATTTTTTGTATTTTTAGTAGAGACGGGGTTTCACCATGTTGACCAGGATGGTCTCGATCTCTTGACCTTGTGATCCACCCACCTCGGCCTCCCAAAGTGCTGGGATTACAGGCTTGAGCCACCGCGCCCGGAGTTGATGCCATTTATTTGACATCCTGGGGTTACAGCACTCTAAAGAGCACCCGCTGCCCTTTACAGAGAAAAACACATTGCTGAGCAAAGGATTAAACCAGCTCCCTGTGCTACCAGAAGTTCAGTGCATTTTCCAGGATTTTCAAGGCTTCATTGCTGTCAAGGTCTGAGCCCTACTATCCACTTGTGTTTACCCATGAATAATGCAGAAAACATGAGTAATCGTAAATCTAATCATTGAGATAAAGTAACCCAGTCATAGGCAAAAGGACAGCTAGTGTTAAACTCCTTTATATAAATTTGAGGAACAATTTACATATTCATAACGACTTCCTGATCTAGAAAGCCCCAGGTGTGTCAACTATTAACAATTGGATGAATACTTCAGGTAATATTTAAACAACTAGCAATTTTATACCAGGCATTTCCCCATCCACGAGATGCAGTAAAGTACTGGTAGTAATAGACACTTCTACCAAGATCTCCTCCTACCACTGCCACTCAGTGCACAGGAAAGGAGGGAGAAGCCACCTTGCTTCTCTTACATTTGAGCATCATTTAAGGGAATATAGGTCTCTAAGGACTCACATGTAAGTCTGCTGGGTAAGAAAGTTCTAATGTTAGAACTCTTTTCAGCTGTTAATTTTTCTTTAAAAAAATACATACATACATATATCTATATCTATATATATAGATATAGATATAGATTTATTTGTATTTATTTATTTATTTATTTTATATTTATTTATTTATTTTGAGACAGAGTTTCGCTCTTGTTACCCAGGCTGGAGTGCAATGGAGCGATCTCGGCTCACCACAACCTCCATATCCTGGGTTCAGGCAATTCTCCTGCCTCAGCCTCCCGAGTAGCTGGGACTACAGGCGCGCTGGGGCCCATGTGGTCACTCCCTTCCACTGCACCGACCTGGGAATCACCATCCTGGTAAATAGAGGGCTTGTTCCTAGGAAGAAAGTGAATCCTGAAACCCGGCAGAAAGGCCAGATTGAGGGAGAAGTGGACCTCATTGGGACGGTGAGGCTGACAGAAACCAGGAAGCCTTTTGTCCCGGAGAACAGTCCAGAAAGGAACCACTGGCATTACCGGGACCTGGAGGCTATGGCCAGAATCACAGGCGCAGAGCCCATCTTCATTGATGCTGACTTCAAAAGCACAGTCCCCGGAGGACCCATTGGAGGGCAAACCAGAGTCACTCTGAGGAATGAGCATCTGCAGTACATCATAAGCTGGTATGGACTCTCTGCAGCTACATCATACCTGTGGTTTAAGAAGTCTGTATGTGGAACACCTGGTGTGTGAGACCAGCTGCTAAAGCCCTATCCCTAAATAATGACGTATTTAAAAAGACTACCTTTATGCTGGATCATGTGCTCTTGGGATAAATAAAAGTTCTGGGCCTTCTACCTTGAAAAAAAAAAAAAAAATCCCAAAGTGCTGGGATTACAGGCTTGAGCCACCGCGCCCGGCCTATTTGTATTTATATACATTTATGAGATACAAATGCAATTCTGTCAGAGCTTTTAGCGTACACATCACGGGAAAGATGTTCATTGTACCCATGAAAGTATTTTTCTCATCCCCCATTTCCTCTCACCACACACTTCAGCCCTCTTCAGAATGAAACTGTTCCTTTTCTCTGACTAACAGAAATGAAACCTAAAAACAGCAGTGGGAGGAGTTTCCATGTTGTTTCCTAACTCCGTTCTCTCCGGGGCAATAGCAGAGCAGCAGAGAGCCAGCACTAGTCAGATTACTCAGTGACTCAGCCAAGGCTCTTTTTTCCTGTTATCTTTATAAGACTTCATTTTCTTAGCATTTCAGGAAATTACAACATCCTGCATTTAGTTCTGTTTCTGGGACCTTTACTGATTTATCTCCTCGCTTGAACAAAATAAGCATTGATTCCTGCATTTCTGAAAATCTCAAGATCTGGACCACTGTTGAAAAAATTTCCAGTGAGGTGAGTACTGTTGCTAGTTTTGTAAATAAGGTCTTGTTACTTCTTTGAAGCCCCCAGAGTCGCAAGGGGACAATCAGTATCGGTTATTCAGGGTCATGGGAGGATGGGAATAGGGCTGGGTTTTCAGAAAAGTGAAAACTGAGTTGCTTGATATAAATCCTTCACTTATTTAGGAAGCTAACAGGCATCTTTTATGCCACCACAACTGAGGACTGAACAAGAGAAAATGCATTTTGACCATTGTGGATTTTTTTTTTTTTTTTTTTTTTTTTTTTTTTAAAAGATGGGGTTTCACCATGGTGGCCAGGCTGGTCTTGAACTCCTGACCTCAGGTGATCCACCCACCTCAGACTTCCAAAATGCTAGGATTACAGGAGTGAGCCATGGCGCCCGGCCAACCATTGCAGATTTTAAAACTAATTTTCTGAGTATGTATTGGCATTCGTTGATATTTAGAAGATGGCTTTGGTTATTTTGACCAGAAGAAGTGTTGGAAACTCGGTAGCTGTGGTGGGATCTCAAGATAGTGACATGAAAAAAGTATCATGAAAGAATATTAAGTAAAAAACACATTTGAGCATAGAGCTGTATTATGTGATATCATCCCAATTTTAAGAAAAACATGAGAACAAATGTACACATACAGTGGAAAACTTTTTTCAGTTTCGCAGTTATTCAAGTATGTGGTGTCTTCATATTTTCATAAGTATGTTGATCTTTTATGTTTTTTCCTTGTAGTTCTCTCACAATCACATATATTAGGTGTATGTATAATATATATTCACACACGCATATCTTGTATGTACATATAATCATTTATACAGACATGTACACACATAGAAATATGTGTGTGTATAGTGGAATGTGAGATTTTAAAATGCTGATTCAGAATTTTACGTATGTATAGATAAATGTTGTGTATGTATAGATAAATGTTGTTTATGTTCAAACTTATATCATTACAGATTTCATATACATATGTGTGTATAGTTATGTCTGTGCCTGTGTGTATAGAAAGAAATATATACTAATAATTATAGTACCACGAAGCACTATAAAATAATAATATCATTAGATAAATTAGATACATTTATTTTATTATTACTTTTTCTTTTTTTCTCACAATAATGCTTTGTAGCAAAATTAGATAAATTTATAACTAAAACTGTTATAATTTCCTAGTTGAACTTTTTATCATTATAAGGTATCTGAAGTTACTTTTGGGCTTAAGGTATATTTAAATTTACACAAGCATAGATAAACTTGCTTTCTTTAGTGATTCTTTGCAAGATAATTTTTAGCAATTTTTTTCACCTTTTGTTAACATGCATTTATATTTCTTGAACCAAATTTGATGAAAGTTGTCACTTAACAGAGCAGACCTTTTAGGTGTCTGCTGGTAATTAACAATGTGCTATCTTCTGTTTATAACACTTCTATATTATCTCGCTATCTAAGACAATTACTTTAGTGAATTGTCCTGTTCTTTTTCTTCCCTCCCTTTACCATGCTGTTAGAATTTTTGTTTCTCTTCTCTTTGATCAGGGCTTTCTTTTTCTTCCTTTTTTTTTTTTTTTTGAGACGGAGTTTCGCTCTTGTTACCCAGGCTGGAGTGCAATGGCGCGATCTTGGCTCACCACAACCTCCGCCTCCTGGGTTCAAGCAATTCTCCTGCCTCAGCCTCCCGAGTAGCTGGGACTACAGGCGCGCCACCATGCCCAGCTAATTTTTTTGCATTTTTAGTAGAGACGGGGATTCACCATGTTGACCAGGATGGTCTCGATCTCTTGACCTTGTGATCCACCCGCCTCGGCCTCCCAAAGTGCTGGGATTATAGGCGTCAGCCACCAGGTCCGGTCAGGGCTTTCTTTTTAAGACATTATGAACACCTAAAGTTTATTTTTTACTTTTCCTATCTTTTGGCTGACAGCATTTTTAATTTTATTTATTGTTTTCTTATTAAATATTATTTTCAATAGATTTTTTGTGTGTGGTATGAATCTTTGTCTTGCAAAAAGACTGAGGCCCTGAGTATCAGATAATAGTTTTTTTGTTGTTGTTGTTGTTTGTTTGTTTGAGACGGAGTTTCGCTTTTGTTACCCAGACTGGAGTGCAATGACACGATCTCGGCTCACCGCAACCTCCGCCTCCTGGGTTCAAGCAATTCTCCTGCCTCAGCCTCCCGAGTAGCTGGGACTACAGGCACGCACCACCATGCCCAGCTAATTTTTGTATTTTTAGTAGAGACAGGGTTTCACCTTGTTGACCAGGATGGTCTCAATCTCTTGACCTCGTGATCCACCCGCCTCGGCCTCCCAAAGTGCTGGGATTATAGGCGTGAGCCACCACACCCGGCCCAGATAATATTTTTTGAGACTCTTCTGTTTAAATATTATTTTGCCTAAATTAAAATTCTAAATTTAAAATTATATTTTCCCTCAGGACAAGATGAAAGCCCCTCTCCTGTAACTGTGGAGCTAGACATATTTTGAAATAAAGAATCTGAAGGCTTCAGAAAGGCTGTTTAGTATATATATTCTAAATATTGTCTTACTAGAAACTCCATTGGGATATAAATACTCCAAAATCAAAAGCACTAATATTGCACAACAAAACATGTGAAGGTTCACATTTAAGTGAAATAAACAAAGATTATACATAGCCTACTGTCACCTCCAATCTCTTTTCATTTTACAAATAAATTGTGCTGTCACACTCACAAAATAAGTCAAAACTCTCCATTAAAAATTTTTTCTTGGTTTCGTAATTGATAAGGAGCTTTAGATCAGTATTACATAAAAATGACTCCATTGTCCTGCTTCAGACAGTTTTGCTATTGAGAATCACTCTCAATCTGATTCCTGAATCTTTGTAGTGTATTTCTCATTTCTGAAGGCTTACAGAGTATTTTTGTTTATTATATCCTTCAGTATCACTATGATGTGTTTTTGTTTAGATTTCTTCTCCTTCTCTGGACCTTTTCAATCCAAGGACACTCATGTTCTCGTAAGAAGGAAGCAATTTTTTTTTTTTTTTTTTTTTCTTGAGACAGTCTCGCTCTGTGGCCCAGTCTGGAGTGCAGTGGTGCAATTTTGGCTCACTGCAACCTCCACCTCCCAGGTTCAAACGATTCTTCTACTCAGCCTCCTGAGTAGCTGGGACTGCAGGCACGTGCCACCATGCCTGGCTAATTTTTTGTGTTTTTAGTAGAGATGGGGTTTCACTGTTCAGCAGATGGTCTGGATCTCCAGACCTCGTGATCCGCCCACCTCAGCCTCCTAAAGTGCTGGGATTACAGGTGTGAGCTACCATGCCTGCCCCAATTAATAGCCCCAGAAATTTAAATATCTTGGTTATACAAAAGGTACACAAAGACATCATTCCTAAAATTAAAACATTCATTAACTTAAAAAGAAACTGGAATCCATACCATGCACTGAGTGTCATCACAGAAGTGCACAGATGTTAAAAGGTCAAGAGGAGTGACACTGTCCATAAGAGGATTCTAAAATCTACCAGGAGACAAAGCCACAATTGAGTCTTAAGTTTGTACGGGAAGTAGTCAAAGAAAGAAATGTGGGACTTTCCAGGCAATAAGAAGGAACTAGCAAAGTCGTTAGGCACGAAGATGTAAGTAAGGTGTGTTGTATCTTTGTGGAGCGTAGATACAAGGAATACAAAAGCACTAGAAGTAAAAAAGATGCAGCTTATTCAACACTTTCTGAGTACAGGAAGCAAGGAATTTTTGGAAAGAAAAAGGAGAAATAATTGAAGGATTTCACTGGAATAGAAATGTGGCTTATAGAGAGAAAACTGGCTCTGCGAAAAGAAATAGACAAGTCTGAAAGAAGAAAAATAGAAGAACTGGTGAAATAATTCCAGTGAATACATGCTGTGATGCTTCACTGGAAAGCATGCGGATTTTCAGCAAAGCCGTGGTTTTATGGATACGGAGAACAGAAGCCATGGTCTAGCACCAAAGAAGGGAGGATGCTAATGAGAGCCGACGAGGGAAGATTCAAGGAGAATAGGGTTGGTGCCCCAGTGTGAAACTGTAGTGCTGTAGCAGAAGGTTATTCATATAAGGTGGGAGGCTGTAGCCCATTTACATATAGGCCGCTTCAGTCATAGTGGGAAGATTTAAGAAACAACAGGCAGGCTTTGGGGGATGGGCTCCAGCCCCAGTAAAGGATAGAAAGAGGAGCCAAGCACTTTGACACTGCACAGCCCATACTCTAAACACTGAGACAATTGCTTGTTCTCAGACGTCCCTCTAACACATGGAACCAACTCCACTATCCTCATTCAATGGGAAGAATTTCTTAGACATTCCTAACAGCAGTTCTTCACTCAATTTCTCCAGTAGCACAATCTGTCACTAAGTCCTTCTTTATTACACATATTCATGAACAACTTTCATACGGGCCACTCACTCACATAGGCATTTATGTTCTTTTAAATTGTCTGTATACACGTGTAACACTGTCATTTTTCTCTTGTAGGCTCACTTATATCTGCAAAGATGGGAAAAAAATACAAGAACATTGTTCTACTAAAAGGATTAGAGGGCATCAATGATTATCATTTTAGAATGGTTAAGTCCTTACTGAGCAGCGATTTGAAACTTAATCCAAAAATGAGAGACGAGTATGACAAAATTCAGATTGCTGACTTGCTGGAAGAAAGGTTCCCAGGTGATGCTGGTTTGGGCAAACTAATACAAATTATCAAAGAAATACCAACACTTGGAGACTTTGCTGAAACTCTTAAAAAAGAAAAGTTAAAAGGTAATTGGGAGGCGGGAACACCTACTCCCAGCAACCATCCCCAGATCCTTCCCAACCTTGATTAGAGCCCCACCCCGGTCACAGTTGATATGTGTTTTCTCCAATTTGTGACTCAACAGCTGAGACAATGTTGGTACTTCAGATGCCAAAAGTTGACAATTTAGTGCATTCCATTACTAGTGTGGACTGATGTATTTCAGAGTTTTGTGTTTGGGATTAGTGAAAGAACAAAAGTGAGAGGGAGTTGAAGGGGAACTGAGACTTCCAGTACATTAGAAAGATTATATGATGATAAAATCACAAAAATTGTTTAAATTCAAGATAGGTACATTTAACCAATTAATGTATCTGTTCTATTGAGACGAACCCAGCATTACCCTGTATAATTTTAAAAAATGCAGTACTTCAATGTGAGACTGCCTCTCAGAAATATGATCTCTCCTCTTGTATTGAATTAAAAAGAGGATTTTAAAAAGTCTTAAGTCCAAAATCAGCATATCCTTCCTCATGGAGACCTTTCACTGGTTTCTATACTTTGAATAGTTTACCTGGGGAACGTGACCAAGCAGTCCGCGTCATGGAAACAGTTGTTAAAACTTTAAAATTTTAACTTGGGAAAGGGTTGACCGAGGCACGTGGAGTTCAGGGGACAGGAAGCACGAGCTCAGTGCACAGGGGAGGGAGTGAGGAAAGTGCGGAGGAGCATGAATCAGTGCCCGTGCCTGTCTTGTGACTGCTGCTCTCCTTGAGGCCAGGCTGGGCTAATGCAGTAGATGTAGACTAAAGCACAGCTAAACCCTCAAGCAGGAAGTGAGAGCAAATTGTACTGAAACTGCTTCAGCTGTCGGAGATCGGAGATCGGTTATGTACCTTCCTTTTTTCTGCATTGGTTATGAATAAAATTGAATGTATTCCAGCACAAGGACACACCCCAACAAAAAAGAGGAAGAAGGAAATAGATCCTGCTGTACCTGCACCCTCCGCAATCAGCACTGTCACAGCTAAAGGAGCAGAGGCAACTCCTGGAGGTCAGGTAAGCTTCAGGAAGAGGAGCAAGCCTCAAGGCCCACAGAGGAAGTTCTGTATGGCTCTTCCACTCAACCTCTCGAGCAGACAGCTATTTCTTCACGTTTCCCATCAAGCTTCAGATTTACCGAATTGTATGATAATTGATCATCTTATTGATGATCAAAGCAGTGAGCCAAACACAGAAGTAAACATAATGCCAATATATATAACATAAATGTGTTATCTTTGTTCTAGTAGAGAGGATTGTAAGCATGAGAATGAGGTAAGTAAATACTTTGTCCTAGTTTATAAAAACCTAGTTTTTCTTTTTTCTTTTTTTTTTCGAGACAGAGTTTTGCTCTTGTTACCCAGGCTGGAGTGCAGTGGCGCGATCTCGGCTCACTGCAACATCTCCCTCCTGGGTTCAGGCAATTCTCCTGCCTCAGCCTCCTGAGTAGCTGGGATTACAGGCACGCGCTACCGTGCCCAGCTAATTTTTTGTATTTTTAGTAGAGACGGGGTTTCACCATGTTGACCAGGATGGTCTCGATCTCTTGACCTCATGATCCACCCGCCTCGGCCTCCCAAAGTGCTGGAATTAGAGGCGTGAGCCACTGCGCCCGGCCAAAAACCTAGTTTTTCTAATCCCAAGTCAGCACATCCTATAACAGAAATAATTTGAGAAATAATGTGTATAACATTCTCCTCTTTCCTTTGTTTAATGAAACTACCTATGCCCACATCTTACAACTGGCCAGAGATGGGCAGCACCCTCTCAAGTTTTCAAGAAGCATCTTGTTAGGCATCATAAAACTACTACCCAATAATGCAAATGTGCTCTACTTCAATTGGCACTGAAAATGAATAACAGAAAAATCAAACTACTTGCAGAAAAGAAAAATCTCAACCAAAAAAAAGACTGAAACCAAAAAGAGTAGGAAGTCTCAGGAGCAGATTCAGCCTCCCTGTCCGGCAGGAGCCAGCATGTTCACAGCTGTGGGCCATTTCCCATCTCCCCAGCCCTCACCATCGGCTCCACCCAACGCTTTCTCCACTGAGGTACGCTCTTCCTGGTCCCCTTTTGCTTTGTTTTCTTCAACCCAAAGTACAGGAATGATTTCTTCTGTTACTAAATTGCATCAATAATTTACTAGTTAATCAAATGTACGTATTGAGAAATTTTATTCTATTGCTTCCACAGGGATACTCGATGAACTTGACATTATCTCTGACTTCAGGAAGTTTTCTGTCCTGTATTGTCTGGGGAAGGGAGAGAGAGCTGTGGAGTACACAACAGTCAGCTGTGGGCTCACTGTCTACTGCTCTCATCTCCTTCAGACCTCTTCCCTTGGCTCTCTGTAGTATGCCATGTCAGATCTCTCCAGCACCTGCTAGTTTGTGAATGAGGTCATCCATGCTCTCAGCACTTTTTTTTTTTATAGATTAAACAACCTCCCCTTCATTAAAAGTGTTGTATTGCAATTCAAGGAGATCGAGATGTTCAAGAGAAAAGATACTGAAGGAAAGCCACTGTGAGCCCCAGGTTTCTGTTAGTATGCTAGCTGTGAGCCCTGACACTGAGAAAGGCTATGGTGGTGGGAATGACACTCTGTAGTGTCTCCAGCCTGAGCCTACTGGGATGATGGCATTCTGAGGGGTTTAACGTGTGTTCTCACCTGCTGTAAGTTAACTGAATCTTAGGCAGGGACACTGTGAGGTGTGCTCTCAAAATTGCCTTATCTACACTGGTGATAACAGAACACTCTTAAAGTCTGTAGTTTGTGGTAGGCACCACTTTTCATTTTAAGTGTCATTTAACTTTGTCTATTTTTATTTAGCACTTTAAGCTGGCAAGAGAAATAGTATAATTCATTATTTCATTCTAAATTTATTTATTTTTGTTGTTGTTTTTGAGACGGAGTCTTGCTCTGTCACCCAGGCTGAAGTGCAGTGGTATGATCTCGGCTCACTGCAACCTCCACCTCCCAGTTCAAGCGATTCCCAGCCTGCCAAGTGGCTGAGATACAGGCACCCGCCACCACACCCAGCTGATTTTTGTATTATTAGTAGAGCCAGGGTTTCACCATATTGGCCAGGCTGGTCTCAAACTCCTGACCTCAGGTGATCCACCTGCCTCACCCTCCCAAAGTATTGGAATTACAGGCATGCGCCTGGCCCTAAAAGTTATTTTAAGGTACTTCATGACACTGTTTTTAGTATCCACTGGTCTTGTGATGGTCTTACGCTTTGCTTCTTAAGGATGATTCTGTTTAGAGAAAGGTCGTCTTTTCACCATATGGTCTCCTCTGACTTCCTCTTGCTATTATACCAGTTTAAGATATCTTCTGCCCTGACTAGCCATCCCTCTCTACCCTGACTTCAGCTCTAAACATCTGTGCAAGTTTTGGGGCCCCGTGTTAGCACTGAGGTCACTGAATAGCAGTTCTGTATTTCTGAGTTAGAAATTTTCCTTTGTTCTCCTGTGCTATCATACACAGAGCCCAAAAACAGTGGCCAAACGTCTGGGACCTGCCAAAAGAAATATTCCCCAAAAGGGCCCAGTAATAGTGAAGGTACTGAGTGCGACAAAGCCATTTGGATATGAGACCCCAGAAAAGGAGAAAAAAATTATGTTTCATGCTACAGTGGCTACACCGACACAGTTCTTCCATGTGAAGGTTTTAAACATCAACTTGAAGGAGAAATTCAGTGGAAAGAAAATCATCGCCATATCAGATTATTTGGAATATGATAATCTCCTAGAGGTCAATGAAGGATCTTCTGTATCCGAAGCTGGTCCTGATCAAAAGCTTGAGGTTCCAAATAAAATCATCAGCAGAGCAAAGGAAACTCTGAAGATTGATATTCTTCACAAACAGGCCTCAGGAAATACTGTCTATGGGATATTTACACTACATAAGGTAAGTCCTCTTAATTGTTTTGTTTCATTTTTCCACCAACACCTGACATTAAAAGCCTTGATGTGTGAGATGAAGCTTTGCCTATAAACTGGATGTTAGAAGCCAGGACTTTCAAGACTAATGACAGGTGGATAAAGCCTTCTCTGGCCGGGCGCGGTGGCTCACGCCTATAATCCCAGCACTTAGGGAGGCCGATCCTGGTCAACAAGGTGAAACCCCGTCTCTACTAAAAATACAAAAATTAGCTGGGCATGGTGGCGTGTGCCTGTAGTCCCAGCTACTCGGGAGGCTGAGGCAGGAGAATTGCTTGAACCCAGGAGGTGGAGGTTGCGGTGAGCTGAGATCGTGCCATTGCACTCCAGTCTGGGTAACAAGAGCAAAACTCCGTCTCAAAAAAAAAAAAGCCTTCTCTGAAGTTAAGACTGGGATTGGGGGACCTGTTAATGTTTCTTTCCCACATTCTCCTTCCCAGAGCATTAAACTGTAGTCTTTACAATGATTGAGAAACCTTACGATTTTATCAGTTATTATCATCTATGCTAAGTCACAATGACCAAGGACAGTGTGAGGCCTAGATCCATGCACACATAATGCTAAGTTTATCCCTTTGACTATTGTCTCTACTGTAGTAAAAATCACATTATTTTCATTTAGATTAAGTATTGTCCTCCAAGGCTTGAGTTCTGGTTATGACAGAGCAAGAAAGGAATTGACTATTCATGCCTGAAAAACATATGCAGAAAGTAAGACAATGTTCTGACCAAGTAAAACTAATTCGTCAAAAATAAATTGAACAATTGAGAAATACGAATTTTGATGATACTTAGAAAATCGGGTAATCTAGGCCGGGCGCGGTGGCTCACACCTGTAATCCCAGCACTTTGGGAGGCCGAGGCGGGTGGATCACGAGGTCAAGAGATCAAGACCATCCTGGTCAACATGGTGAAACCCCGTCTCTACTAAAAATACAAAAAATTAGCTGGGCATGGTGGCGCGTGCCTGTAATCCTAGCTACTCAGGAGGCTGAGGCAGGAGAATTGCCTGAACCCAGGAGGCGCAGGTTGCAGTGAGCCGAGATCGCGCCATTGCATTCCAGCCTGGGTAACAAGAGCGAAACTCCGTCTCAAAAAAAAAAGAAAAAAAAAGGAAATCGGGTAATCTAAATTTGTCATTTATATATAAGTAACCAAAAAATAGAGCACAGAGTGCTTTTCCTGATATGTTCCGTTCAAATTCATGAAACTAGTTAGCATGAGACTTTCAATCCCCAGCTCCAAAAAAAATCCATCCTCTGGTATTGATTCAAGCAATTTCTTATCTGATCAATAGTTCACTACTCATTATATTGATTTCCTAGAACAACTCCTTTTTTTTTTTTCGAGACGGAGTTTCGCTCCTGTTACCCAGGCTGGAGTGCAATGGCGCGATCTCGGCTCACCGCAACCTTCGCTTCCTGGGTTCAGGCAATTCTCCTGCCTCAGCCTCCTGAGTAGCTGGGATTACAGGCATGCGCCGCCATGCCCAGCTGATTTTTGTATTTTTAGTAGAGACGGGGTTTCACCATGTTGACCAGGATGGTCTCGATCTCTTGACCTCGTGATCCACCCGCCTCAGCCTCCCAAAGTGCTGGGATTACAGGCTTGAACCACTGCGCCCAGCCCTAGAACAACTCCTTATTTAACCTGCATTACTTTCCGTACACACTCTAAAAGAGATGATTTTTTTTCATATATATATATAAAGATGGGGTTTCACCATGTTGGTCAGGCTGATCTTGAACTCCCGACCTCAGGTGATCTGCCCACCTTGGCCTCCAAAGTGCTTGGTTTACAGGCGTGAGCCACCATACCCAGTGAGATGATTCTTATATACCCACTTCTAGAATGATGAGTAATGAGCAAAAAGCTGGAATGGTTGAGCTCAAGGACTTGGGTTCGGGACGGGGTACAAATATTGGAAGAGACTCAGAAAATGCAGACGGTAGAAAAAGTAATTAGAGAGTTACTAGAAGCTTGCTTTTTCTTACAGATACCTCATAATTCACTGAATAAGTAGTTGTAGCAGGGCCAGAGGCCCCAAAAAGGCTGTCAGGGGTTTCAGATTCTTCTGTATCAAGGCACGTTGGGAAGTATAGCTGCCCTGGAGGTGAAAACAATAGAAACTAGAAAGAAAGCTCAATGTTCTAGAACTGTTATAGAAATACCTCAGACATGAAAGACTTAAACAAAAAGGATACTGAGGGAGGGCTCTCTGCAAAGATCTGGCCTAAGGTATATACATATCTGTATTAGAAGTTGCTGTCCTGTGTCTTGCTCAACTCTCTTACAAGGAGTTTATTCTTTTTTTTTCGTTTGGGACGGAGTTTCGCTCTTGTTAACCAGGCTGGAGTGCAATGGCGTGATCTCGGCTCACTGCAACCTCTGCCTCCTGGGTTCAGGCAATTCTCCTGCCTCAGCCTCCTGAGCAGCTGGGATTACAGGCACGCGCCACCATGCCCAGCTAATTTTTTGTATTTTTAGTAGAGACGGGGTTTCACCACGTTGACCAGGATGGTCTCGATCTCTTGACCTCGTGATCCACCCGCCTCGGCCTCCCAAAGTGCTGGGATTACAGGCTTGAGCCACCGTGCCCGGCCACAAGGAGTTTATTTTATATGTGGTTGTTATTAATTACATTCTCAGGAACAGAATATTGATTTTCTGTTACAGAAAGAAGTAAATCACAAACAGAAGAGTACAACCTATGAAATTGAGGATGACAGAGGAAAAATGGATGTAGTGGGGACAGGACAATGTCACGATATCCCCTGTGAAGATGGAGATAAGCTCCATCTTTTCTGCTTCCGACTTAGAAAAAAGAACCAGATGTCAAAACTGATTTCAGAAATGCATAGTTTTATTGAGGTGAGAATTAAATAGGTAAATATTAGTTTTCCAGAGTGGAAATGATTTGCTTTAAGTTTTGGGAAAAACAGACTTGTGGGTGTTTATTTTTTTTACAAAGTCCAGCAGAAGGCATGAGAAAACAGATGCTATACTTGTACTCACATTTATTTTATCTATTTATTTATTTGAATGGAATGATATGATAGGAAGGATACAATTTTTTTTTTTTTGAGACGGAGTTTCGCTCTTGTTACCCAGGCTGGAGTGCAATGGCACGATCTCGGCTCACCACAACCTCCGCCTCCTGGGGTCAGGCAATTCTCCTGCCTCAGCCTTCCGAGTAACTGGGACTACAGGCGCGCACCACCATGCCCAGCTAATTTTTGTATTTTTAGTAGAGATGGGTTTTCACCTTGTTGACCAGGATGGTCTCGATCTCTTGACCTCGTGATCCACCCGCCTTGGCCTCCCAGAGTGCTGGGATTATAGGCGTGAGCCACTGCTCCCAGCCCAGGAAGGATACAATTTTTAAAAGAAAGAAAAGCTGACCTTAATTGAAAAAAATTAAACTCTGAGTTTTACATAAACTTTTAAGTGATTGTAGGGTTGGGATTTAATATTACGTGTTCTCCATTTGTGGACTAGAAATTGTTGTGTGTGTGTGTGTATGACACTTTGTAGTTTGTAACATTAAAATACACGTGTATTTAGTGATCCATAACATTTCCTAGCTTGAAAATTAAAACTATTTGCAAAGATCAAAAGTATGTTTCACAGGCAAAGGTTTATGCAAGGAAGCTCTCCAATTTGTTAATTTGAATTCAGATATTCACTTGTTAAGTTTCCTTACAGTACATGATTTTATACTGTTGCCATTTTGAATTTTTTTGTTGTTGTTGTTGTTACAAATGGTAGCTTTGTTTAGGAACACCGTAGTTCAGCTAAATTATTTTAGTAATTACTTTTTTTTTAATTGTACTTTAAGTTCTAGGGCACATGTGTAGATCTTGCGGGATTGTTGCATAGATTCACACATGCGATGGTTTGTTGACTCCATCCTCCTGTCACCTCTATCAGCCGTTTCTCCCAGTGTTATCTTTCCCCAACCTCCCCGACTCCCGCTGTCCCTCCCCTAACCCCTCACCCCCATCATACCCCAATGTGTGATGTTCCCCTCCCTGTGCCCATGTGTTCTCACTGTTCAACACCTGCCTATGAGTAAGAACATGCAGTATTTGGTTTTCTGTTCTTGTGTCAGTTTGTTGAGAACGATGATTTCCAGATTCCTCCATGTCTCTACAATGGACATGAATTCATCATTTTTTATGGCTGCATAGTATTTCATGGTGTATATGTGCCACATTTTCTTTGCCTAGTCTATCATTGATGGGCATTTGGGTTGGTTCCAGGTCTTTGCTATTGTAAACAGCACCACGATGAACATACATGTGCATGTGTCTTTATAATAGAACTATTTATAACCCTTTGGATATATGCCCCGTAATGGGATTGCTGGGTCAAATGGAATTTCTATTTCTAGATCCTTGGGGATTGCCACACTGTCTTCCACAATGGTTGAACTAATATACACTCTCACCAACAGTGTAAAAGTGTTCCTATTTCTCCACATCCTCTTCAGCATCTGTTGTCTCCAGATTTTTAATGATTGCCATTCTAACCAGCGTGAGATGGTATCTCAATGTGGTTTTGATTTGCATTTCTCAAATGACCAGTGATGATGACCTTTTTTTCATATGTTTGTTAGCCTCGTAAATGTCTTCTTTTGAAAAGTATCTGTTCATATCCTTCACCCACTTTTGGGTGTGTTTGTTTGTTTGTTTTTTCTTGTAAATCTGTTTTAGTTCTTTGTAGATTCTGGATATTAGCCCTTTGTCAGATGGGTAGATTGCAAAAATTTTTTCCCATTCTGTTGGTTGCCGGTTCACTCTAATGATTGTTTCTTTATGCAGAATCTTTAAGTTTAATTAGATCCCATTTGTCTATTTTGGCTTTTGTTGCCATTGCTTTCAGTGTTTTAGTCATGAAGTCCTTGGCTATGCCTATGTCCTGAATGGTATTGCCCATGTTTTCTTCTAGGGTTTTTATGGTGTTAAGTCTTACGTTTAAATCTTTAATCAGTCTGGAGTTAATCTTAATGTAAGGAACAGGTCCAGTTTCAGCTTTCTGCACATGGCTAGCCAGTTTTCCCAACACCATTTATTAAATATGGAGTCCTTTCCTCATTGCTTGTTTTTGCTGGGTTTGTCAAAGATCAGATGGTTGTAGATGTGTGGTGTTTCTTCTGGGGTCTCTGTTCTGTTCCATTGGTCAACTTCTCTGTTTTGGTACCAGTACCATACTGTTTTGATTACTGTAGCCTTATAGTATAGTTTGAAGTCCAGTAGTGTGATGCCTCCAGGTTTGTTCTTTTTGCTTAGAATTGTCTTGGCTATGCAGGCTCTCTTTTGGTTCTACATAAAGTTTACAGTGGTTTTTTTCCAGTTCTGTGAAGCAGGGCAATGGTAGCTTGATGAGGATAGCATTGAATCTATAAATTACTTTGGGCAGTGTGGCCATTTTCACAATATTGATTCTTCCTAACCATGAGCATGGAATGTTTTTCTATTTATTTGTATCTTCTCTTATTTCCTTGAGCAGTGGTTTGTAGTTCTACTTGAAGAGGTCCTTTGCCTCCTTTGTTAGTTGTATTCCTAGGTATTTTATTTTCTTTGTAGCAACTGTGAATGGGAGTTTGCTCATGATTTGGCTCTCTTTAAGTCTGTTATTGGTGTATAGGAATGCTTGTGATTTCTGCACATTGATTTTGTATCCTGAGACTTTGCTGAAGTTGCTTATCAGCTTTAGGAAATTTTGGACTGAGACGATGGGGTCTTCTAAATATACAATCATGTCATCTGCAAATAGAGACAGTTTGACTTCCTCCTTTCCTATTTGAATATGCTTTATTTCTTTTTCTTGCCTGATTACCCTGCCTAGAACTTCCAACACTATATTGAATAGGAGTGGTGAGAGGGGGCACCCTTGTCTATTGCCAGTTTTCGAGGAGTGTGCTTCCAGTTTTTGTCCATTCAGTATGATATTGGCTGTGGGTTTGTTGTAAATAGCTTTTACTGTTTTGAGGTACGTTCCCTCGATACCTAGTTTATTGAGAGTTTTTAGCATAAAGGGCTACTGAATTTTGTCGAAGGTCTTCTCTGCATCTATTGAAATAATCATTTTTTTTTTTTTTTTTTTTTTTTTTGAGACATAGTTTCACTCTGTTACCCAGGCTGGAGTGCGATGGCACAATCTCGGCTTACTGCAGCCTCCGCCTCCTGGGTTCAGGCAATTCTCCTGCCTCAGCCTCCTGAGTAGCTGGGATTACAGGCATGCACCACTGTGCCCAGCTAATTTTTTGTATTTTTAGTAGAGACAGGGTTTCACCATGTTGACCAGGATGGTCTCGATCTCTCGAACTTGTGATCCACCTGCCTCGGCCTCCCAAAATGCTGGGATTACAGGAGTGAGCCACCACGCCCAGCCCTATCATGTGGTTTTTTGCCTTTGGTTCTGTTTATATGATGGATTATATTTATAGATTGGCTTATGTTGAACGAGCCTTGCATCCCTGGTATGAAACCTACTTGATCGTCATGGATAAGCTTTTTGATGTGCTGTGCATTCATTTTGCCAGTAATTTATTGAAGATTTTTGGATCAATGTTCATCATGGATATTGGCCTGAAGTTTTCTTTTTTAGTTGTGTCTCTGCCAGGTTTCGGTATCAGGATGATGTTGGTCTCATAAAATGAGAGGGAGGACTCTCTCTTTTTGTATTGTTTGGAATAGTTTCAGAAGGAGTGGTACCAGCTCCTTATGTATGTCGGGTAGAATTTGGCTGTGAACTCGTCTGGACCTGGACGTTTTTTGGTTGGTAGGCTATTAATGCTACCTCGACTTCAGGCCTTGTTATTGGTCTATTCAGGGTTTCAACGTCTTTCTGGTTTAGACTTGGGAGGGCACAAGTGTCCAGGAATTTATCAATTTCTTCCAGATTTACTGATTTATGTGCATAGAATTGTTTGTGGTAATCTCTTGGTGGTAGTTTGTATTTCTGTGGAATTGGTGGTGATGTCCCCTTTATCGTTTTTTATTGCATCTATTCAATTATTCTCTCTTTTCTTTTTTATTAGTCTGGCTAGGGGTCTGTCTATTTTGTTGATCTTTTCAAAAAACTAGCTTCTGGATTTATTGATTTTTTTCAAGGGTTTTTTTTTTGTGTGTCCCTATCTCCTTCAGTTCTGCTCTGATCTTAGTTATTTCTTGTCTTCTGCTAGCTTTTGAGTTATTTGATCTTGCTTCTCTAGCTCTTTCAATTTTAATGATAAGGTGTTAATTTTAGATCTTTCCTCACTTCTCTTGTGGGCATTTATTGTTATAAATTTCCCTCTGGACACTGCTTTAAATGTGTCCCAGAGATTCTGGTACATTGTGTCTTTGTTCCCATTGGTTTCAGAAAACATCTTTATTTCTATCTTCATTTCATTGTTTATCCATTTGTCATTCAGGAGGCAGTTGTTCAGTTTCCATGCAGTTGTGCAGTTTTGAGTGAGTTTCTTTCTTTTTTCTTTTTGTTTTTTGAGACGGAGTTTCGCTCTTGTTACCCCGGCTGGAGTGCAATGGCATGATCTCGGCTCACCGCAACCTCCGCCTCCTGGGTTCAGGCAATTCTCCTGCCTCAGCCTCCTGAGTAGCTGGGATTACAGGCACGCGCCACCATGCCCAGCTAATTTTTTGTATTTTTAATAGAGACGGGGTTTCACCATGTTGACCAGGATGGTCTCGATCTCTTGACCTTGTGATCCACCCTCCTCGGCCTCCCAAAGTGCTGGGATTACAGGCTTGAGCCACCGTGCCCGGCCCCTGAGTGAGTTTCTTAATCCTGATTTCTGATTTGATTGCACGGTGGTCTGAGAGACTGTTATGATTTCCATTCTTTTGCATTTGCTGAGGAGTGATTTACTTCCAATTATGTGATCAATTTTAGAGTAAGTGCGATGTGGTGCTGAGAAGAATGTATATTCTGTGGATTTAGAGTGGAGAGTTCTGTAGATGTCTATTAGGTCTGCTTGGTCCTGATCTGTGTTCAAGTCCTGGATATCCTTGTGTTTCTGTCTTCTTGATCTGTTTAATATTGACAGTGGAGTGTGGGAGTCTAAATCTCTTAGTGTGTTGTTAAGAACATGCTTTATGTATCCGGGTGCTCCTGTATTGAGTGCATATATATTTAGGCTAGTTAGCTCTTCTTGTTGCATTGATCCTTTTACCATTATGTAATGCCCTTCTTTGTCTCTTTTGATCTTTGTTGGTTTAAAGTCCGTTTTATCAGAAACTAGGATTGCAACTCCTGCTTTTTTTTGCTGTCCATTTGCTTGGTAAATCTTCCATCCCTTTCTTTTGAGTGTATGTATATCTTTGCATATGAGATGGGTTTCTTGGATATAGCACACCGATGGGTCTTTTTTTTTTTTTTGAAAGGAAAGAAGAAAAGAAAGAGAAAAAAGTAGTGAAGGAGAGGAAGAAAGAGGAAGAAAAAGAGGGAGAGGACGGGAATGTTGCTTTATTCTATTCTAAAAATGGGTATTAATAATGGCCGATCAATATTTTGTGTATTTAAAGTGGAGAATGTATATCTTGTGTATTTAAAATGGAGAGCTCTATAAATATTTATTAAGTTTACTTGTTCCAGATCTGAGTTCAAGTCCTGGTTGTCCTCATCAATTTTCTGTCTCGTTGAGTCTAAGTCTCTTTATGGGTCTTATGTATCTGGGTGTTAGGATCTTTAGCTCTTATTGTTGCATTGATCCTTTTACCATTATATCTTTGTTGCTTTGAAATCTATTTTATCAGCTCGAGAATTGCAACTCCTGCTTTTTATTTATTTATTTATTTTTGCTCTCCATTTGGTTGGTAAGTCTTTCTCCATCCCTTTGTTTTGAGTCTTTGTGTATCTTTGGATGTGAAATGGGTCTGGATGCAGCATACCATTAGGTTTGGCTGTATCTTTTGATTGGGGGTTTAGTCGACTTAAATTTAGGGTTACTGCCATTCTTTTGATTGGGGGTTTAGTCGACTTAAATTTAGGGTTACTGCCATTCTTTTGATTGGGGGTTTAGTCGACTTAAATTTAGGGTTACTGCCATTTGATGTTAACTGGCTATTTTATCCATTCGTTGATATAAATTCTTCTTTATGTTGATGTTCTTTACTTTTTGGTATATGTTTAGAAAGGCTGATACTGGTTGGGTCTTGACTAAAAAGTTTGACCCGATGGGTTTTGACTAAGAAGTTTGCCAATCTGTGTCTTTTGATTGAGGCATTTAGGCCATTAACATTTAACGTTAATATTGTTATGTGTGAATTTGATCCTGCCATTTTGTTACTGGCTGGTTGTTTTGCCCATGAGTTGATGCAGTTTCTTCATTGCGTCCTTGGTCTTTACCATTTGGTATATTTTTGCAGTGGCTGGTACTAGTTGTTCCTTTATATGTTTAGTGCTTCCTTCAGGAGCTCTCGTAAGGCAGTTCTGGTGGTGACGAAATCCCTCAGCAATTGCTTGTCTGTAAAGGATTTTATTTCTCCTTCACTTATGAAGCTTAGTTTGGCCAGATATGAAATTCTGGGTTGAAAGTTCTTTTCTTTAAGGATGTTGAATATTGGCCCCCACACTCTTCTGGCTTGTAGAGTTTCTGTGGAGAGATCTGTTGTGAGTCTGATGGGCTTCCCTTTGTAGGTGACCCGTCCTTTTTCTCTTGCTGCTCTTAGGATTTTTTCCTTCATTTCAACCCTGGTGAATCTGAAGATTATGTGCCTTGGGGTTGCTCTTCTTGAGGTATATCTTTATGGTGTTCTCTGTATTTCCTGGATTTGAATGTTGGTCTGCCTTGCTAGGTTGGGGAAGTTCTCCTGGATAATATCCTGCAGAGTGTTTCCAGCTTGGATTCATTCTCCTCATGTTTAGGTACACAAATCAAGCGTAGGTTAGGTCTTTTCACATAATCCCATATTTCTTGGAGGCTTTGTTCATTTCTTTTCACTCTTTTTTCTTTAATCTTGCCTCCTCATTTTATTTCATTGAGTTGATCTTCAATCTCTGATATCCCTTTTTCTGCTTAATCCATTCAGCTATCGAAACTTGTGTTTGCTTCATGAAGTTCTCATGTTATGTTTTTCAGCTCCATCATGTCGTTTACGTTCTTCTCTAAGCTTGTTATTCTAGTTAGCATTTTGTGTAACCATTTTTAAAGGTTTTTAGATTATTTGTATTGGGATGGAACATGTTTCTTTAGCTCAGAGAAATTTGTTATTACCCACCTTCTTAAGCCTGCTTCTGTCAATTTGTCAAACTCATTCTCCATCCTGTTTTGTTTTCTTGCTGGTGAGGAGTTTTGATAACTTGGAGGAGGAGAGGTGTTCTGTTCTTTGATGATTTCATCCTTTTTTGTGCTGGTTTCTTCCCATCTTTGTGGATTTATCTGTCTTTGAAGTTGGTGATTTCAGATGGGGTCTCTGAGTGGGTGTTGTTTCTATTGATGTTGAGGCTATTTCTTTCATTTTTATTTGTCTGTTTTCCCTCTAACAGTCAGGCCTCTCTGCTGCAGGACTGTTGGAGGTCCATTCCAGATCTTGTTTGCCTGGGAATCACCCAGGGGGGCTGCAGAGCAATGAGGATTGTTGCCTGATCTTTCCTCTGGTTGCTTTGTCTCACAAGGTTACCCACCAGGTGTCAGCCTGAGCTCTCCTGTATGAGGCGTTTTTTTTTTTGGTTATACAGGGGCGGGGAGCCTCTTGAATTTGTCTCTTGTCTGCCTGCAGAGGTGCTGCTGGGCTGCCTCATACTCAGCCCAGTTGCTGGGTAGACTTTCACACTGCGGGCACTCACAGTTTTCAGCTGTCTCCTAGAGCCTGCAGCAGCAATCCGCTTCCTTGAAAGGTGCCATTTTGAATGTTCTACTTACATTTAAATAGAGAAACATATTAAGATATATTAAGAGAATTATGTTCCTCATAGCCTTCAATAGGATATAAAACTCATGCTAAAAAAATAAAATATTTGAAGAAATTAGGAGGGTGGGGAACCAACCTAACATAGTGGTCAAAAGCAAGGGCTTTCAAGTAGGATAGATTTGGTCCACGTCTGGCACGTTCTTTTCCTGATATTGGGAAAATACCTTAAATGTTTTTCATAAGATTGGTTTAAAAATTAAATGAGATAATGGATATACATTTCTTATTCCATTGCCTTGTATATTATTGGAAATCAATATGCAATAGGTATTATTGCTCTTAGCAAGATAAAGACAAACATTGGAAAGATTTCTAGGCAGAGAAAATGTTACATGCAAATGTTAAAAGTGTGAAATAGCATAGTGAGTTATATATAACAATGGTATATGTAGAAAGGTATAGGGAAATAATGCCAGACAGGTAAAAAGCATTTGTCATAATGATAGAAATGGAGTCTCCAATGTAAAAGCATCAGTAAGTAAATATTGAAAGATTTTAGGAAGAAGAATGCTTGATCATTTCACATTTTAGCAAAAAAAAAAAAAAAAAAAAAAAAAATTCTAGTAATTGCCTGAAGGGTTACATTAGAGAGACTGTGTTTGGAAGTAATGAGACCTATTAGAATCTAATAAAGGATGGTATTCTCACAAATGATAAGATGTTGTGCTTCCTCTAATATTGAAAACCATTAAACAGAAAATGAAAACTTTCAGGTAAAGAAAAAACCGAACCCGAGAAATTATGCCCCCAAGAGCATGAAACTACCTCAGGAGCAGAGTCAGCTTTTAAATACTTCAGAGGCCAGCACAACCCTCCCTGAGAGCCATCCTCAGACTCCTCAGATGCCACCAATAACCGCATCCACAAGTTCCGTCATCAAGGTACAATTTCCTGGGTCCCATGCCTCCCGTCTCCCAACCATAATTTACAGGGATTATTAGACTGTTGCTGTATATCTCTGTGTATAGTCTCGGTATGAAATCATGCCACCGAATCATTTATTAAGTTCATACAGTGAGATAGCATGACGTCATAATCTTTACTATCTAAAAGTCATTCATTTATATAATGATTGCTGACCTCAAGAGGATTACAATCTTGTATTGCTCCAGTTGTAGAGGGGGTAAGCGGAGTGGCCAGATAAGCAGAGATGAAGATAAAAATGTGTTCAGATGCTACATTCCAGTTTCTTTTACCCATTTCCCCTTCATTTACTTGTAATATTTGTGATTTTATTTTCATAGTTCCAAGTTTCTACCCACATTACATATTTTGACACATGCTATTTTCTTGATGGTTATCCCTTTCTCCAAACTCGTCATTGGTGGAAATCTCAAGTTTTTTTTTTTTTTTTTTTTTTTGAGACAGAGTTTCACTCTTGTTACCCAGGCTGGAGTGCAATGGCGCGATCTCGGCTCACCGCAGCCTACGCCTCCTGGGTTCAGGCAATTCTCCTGCCTCAGCCTCCTGAGTAGCTGGGATTACAGGCATGCGCCACCATGCCCAGCTAATTTTGTGTATTTTTAGTAGAGATGGGGTTTCACCATGTTGACCAGGATGGTCTTGATCTCTTGACCTCGTGATCCACCTGCCTCGGCCACCCAAAGTAGTGGGATTACAGGCGTGAGCCACCGCACCCGGCCTGGGAATCTCAAGTTTTATGTGCCAACTTAAATTTTTTCCTCTGGAAAGTTCTCACTGATACACTGATGTGTCTCCCATTCTTTGCTTTCACAGGGTCTCCTTTCAATAAGATTGAATTACTAATTTCACCAAAGTAAACGGAGAGGTTTATTTTATAAGGTGTCCCTCATACTTCCTTGATCTGAGATTTTCCTTTACAGGGTCAGCATAGCTCAAGTTATATCTGTGGAGTAGAGCAAACCTACAAATCCCAGTCTAGAACGTGGAACAACAATGACAGTAATTATATTTCTGCATTTTCAGCACTTAACAAGGTGTTGATTCTTATATGTTGTTCTTGATATACAATATCTCATTCTTACTTCATAACTATCAGGAGGATGCTACTTTCTGCCCCAATTCACATAGAAGAAAATAGAGGTATACCAAGGTTAAAAATCTTCCTCAGGCTTTCAAAGAACGCTAGAGTCATGGTTTATATCCAGTCTTATTGAAACCTAAAACTTGAAAACTTAATGTATTTTGTTTTTTTTTTTTTTGAGACGGGGTTTCGCTGTTCTTACCCAGGCTGGAGTGCAATGGCACAATCTTGGCTCACCGCAACCTCCGCCTCCTGGGTTCAAGCAATTCTCCTGCCTCAGCCTCCCGAGTAGCAGGGACTACAGGCACGCACCACCATCCCCAGCTAATTTTTGTATTTTTAGTAGAGACGGGGTTTCACCTTGTTGACCAGGATGGTCTCGATCTCTTGACCTCATGATCCACCCACCTCGGCCACCCAAAGTGCTGGGATTATAGGTGTGAGCCACCGCACCCGGCAATGATGTGTACTTTACATATTTTTCTTATTCATTCTTCCTTACACCACCCCAAGATGATGTTACTGTGATTCACATTTCACATTTCTAAACACTGAGAATCTTAGGGGTTAAAACTCTATTCAAGCTAATAATGATTTTTAGTGTTAGAGGCAAGATTCAAATCCAGCCTTAATGAACTCTAAAGCTTGAGCATTGAGTGGTCACATATTGCTTCCAAAGTCAGAACATAGATGTTAAATGCCTCATATATTTATATATATTTAAAATTAGACATTGTTTCTGTTTGAGTTTGTTGTCATAATCTAGTTTCTGCAGGGCTCCTAATGAAAAATGAGATGCTGTAAGTCTCTGTATCATCCTGTCTTTCACACTGTCATGTTAAGACCCCCATGTTCATCTGCACCCAATGATCAGATGCTGTACCTTCAGTGAATGGGCAGGCATCTTAAAGCTAAGTCAAAAGGAAAATTAGATGACAGCTTTCCAAGCTAGTGTCTCATCTGAGTGCCCACTGCACTGTGACCACACTGTTTTTAAGCACTCATTTGTGTGTACCAGTTGAAGACAGGCGTCCTATGTACAGAGTTCTCAGTTTTTCATGTTGTTTTGTTGTTGTTCCTGTTTTATTTGACTGGTAAATTCCAAAATTTATATTTCCCTGTATACTTTCTGAGAGTTTGATATGTTGTATCCCTATACATGCCTATTTGCTATCTTGCTTCAGGTGGATAGACAGAGCCTGTGCCTAGTAAAGTCATTATCCACTCTTCTCCACTATTTCAAGGAAAACTGAACATTTCGGGACAGTCAGTTTTCAGATGCATAATTACTTGAAAGAAATTTAGTGACATTTTTAAAGTTCCCAATTGCCTAAATATGTGATACAGCAATTTCTGCAGCCACAGGAATCATTATGCTGTGCCTAAAGACCCTAGGACAGGGATCCTAGAAAGAGGCACGTATCTCCATGGCCCCTGACACTTAATAACACAATGCATTACTACTGTTTGGTGACCAGCCCAAAGGTTGTCTTACCACTGACTCTAAGACTCACCAGTTGAGCAGGACAGCCTTGTCCTTACTCCTCATGGGTTCTCCCAAAGATTTTGTGTATGACATAGGTTCATTGTACTTTTGGATTCAAAACCTGAAGAAGACAGAAGCATAACCTTTAGTCATGACTCTTCTAAAGCGTAGATCACGTAATGGCCTGAATCATGATCAGATAATGGTAGCAGGGATTAATTACTATGAGGAAAACCATCAGCTATTATATCAAAATATTACTCAACCAAATCTTTGATTTTAGGCACTCAAATTCTGCTGAAATAATGAGAATATTTGTTTCAACTTGTTTTGAAAAGAAAATTACTCAAGACAGTTTTATCAATGATATTGGGCTGTTACATTGTATAAGGGAATAAGAAAGGTTCTTTGGTAATCTGTCTATGCCTCCTCAGTCAGGAGCTCCCTACAACTGGGTCAACATAAAGCATTAAATATCTTTAAATAGGGCAGACATAAAAAAATAACACTGCACAGAACATAAAATAACAATGAAAACATTTTTCTGCTTATGGAGCATTTATTGAATGCTGATCTACAAAAACTGTGTTTATTACAAAATTATGTCATATATTTGTCATTGTATCTCCATAAAGATTCAATTTTTATCTTCTTACACATATGAGAATCATGAGATACAAAGATGTTAACAATACCTTTCAGGCTAATAAAAATAATTAGTGTTAGAGGAAGGATTCACATCCAGCTTTAGTCAACTAAAAAACTTCGGTAATTATGCAAATATGTTTCTTCCAATATGGGAGAGTATATATTAAAATTTCTGCAATATATCCATAAATATTCATATACATAGTATTGAATTGTGCATTTGTTTTCATAACCCAGATGCTTCAAGACAGAGTAAGGTACATAAGAGGGCTATAGGCTTGGGTGTTCTCACCAGGAAGCCATAATCAACAAGCAGGTTTTATAGCCCCTTTTCAATCTGTTTAAGGACCAGAGAAATATATTTTATAGATGGGTCTCTCTTATATTAGAGATGGGTCTCAATCTGTCGCTCAGTTTGGAGTGTAGTGGCGCAATCATAGCTCACTGCAGCCAAAAAAACACCTGGGCTCAAGGGATCTTCCTGCCTCAGCCTCTCAAGTAACTGGGACTAAAAGTGCACACGACTAAGCCTGGCTAATTTTTAAAAATGTTTTGCAGAGACGAGGTCTTGCTTTATTGCCCAGGCTGATCTTGAACTCTTGGCCTCAAGTGATCCTCCTGCCTCAGCCTCCTGAGTTGCTGGGGTTACATGGGCAAGCCACTATACCCAGTGTGAATGTTCTTAAAGTCTTCCATTAGTGACATAAAGTAAGTTATACCTTACTTTAATAAGGTATAAAAAGACAGGTGCTGTGAATGCCTTAGTGGAATCTGGAATGATCCTGATTACTGTCGGGAATCCTGAAGGATTCTGAATACCTGATGCACAGCACAGGACAAACAGAATCCTGCCCCTGCAACTGTGCTTTCAGGGAATGCTCCCATCAAATGGAGAATCAGTATGCCCAAACAACCAACACATGAGTTTCCTTGAACCTGAAGAGCAAATGACAGCAATCTATTTGTGTACTTGCTTGATGAGAATGGCTTCTATCACTTTGGTTAATGTTATTCTTTAGTTTGCTGCCCTGATAAGCTGGGAGGGTTATTTAACAAAAATAACCTCAATGGAGGGGCTTAACAAAGTTGGCCTAGATGGGTTGTCAGCAGAAATAGAGCCGGGACCCAATCACACACCAGTGAAATTTCATCAACAGGACAAAGGCTGTAATGCTGGTTTGTAAGTGTACAGTTGAAGAAGTTAAAATATCTAAATTTCTTCTTCCATAGAAAATACCAGAGAGATGATAGTGAGAACAGAATAAAAGGAAAAATAACTTTAAGAAAACAAAACATATATAGATAGAGACATGGATATGTTAGGTTTTTATTTTTATTTTTATGGAGATGGAGTCTTGCTCTGTCACCCAGGCTGGAGTGCTCACTACAACCTCCGCTTCCCGGGTTCAAGCGACTCTCCTGCACACAGTAGCTGGGACTACCGGTGTGCACCACTATGCCAGGCTAATTGTTTGTATTTTTAGTAGAGATGGGCTTTCACCATGTTGGCCAGGCTGGTCTTGAACTCCTCATTTCAGGCGATCTGCCTGCCTCAGCCTCACAAAGTACTGGGATTACAGTTGTGAACCACCATGCCCGACTGGGTTTTATTTCTTGTGAAAACCACAAGACTGAAAAAAAAAAATCAGTCTTTTCCAGAGAACATGGAGGCCAAAATCATTCCAATTTATGACTCTAATAGAATAAAATCTCAAGACTTGAGTCTGCATCTGCAAACTCCTGGCTTTAGAAAACCTCCAGGAGTGAGCTATCCTCAGACTTCACAGGAAATTACATAAACCCCATCCAGCCATTTCTTTGCCAATTCACCAACTATTATTATCATTCTTTGTTTGTGCCTCTTCAAAGGTGTACTTGCCTTGTAGAATGCAGTGGGAACCATTGCTGAGGAGGTACAAATTAGAGCAAACATTTTGAAAACCAATTTGGAGCTATTTTAAACCTGAAGACATGCATACTTTAACAATGCTGCAAGTCTGACTGGGCATATGATTATGTAAAAAAGTATGCTGGGCGCAGTGGCTCATGCCTATAATCACAGCACTTTGGGAGGCCAAGGCGGGTGGATCACGAGGTCAAGAGATCGAGACCATCCTGGTCAACAAGGTGAAACCACGTCTCTACTAAAAATATGAAATTTAGCTGGGCGTGGTGGCGCGCACCTGTAGTCCCAGCTACTCGGGAGGCTGAGGTAGGAGAATTGCTTGAACTCAGGAGGCGGAGGTTGCGGTGAGCTGAGATCGCGCCATTGCACTTCAGCCTGGATAACAAGAGCTTAACTCCATCTCAAAAAAAAAAAGTATACAGATATTCATAGCAGCAGCATGTGAACTGTCAAAATCTTGGAAGAACCCATGTCAAGAAAATGGGTAAATTATGAAGCATTATGTTGAATTGAAATTAAACAAGCATCTGTGTAGCTTGTGGTAAAAGATTTTTTTCTTTTTTTTGAGACAGAGTTTTGCTCGTTACCCAGGCTGGAGTGCAATGGCGCGATCTTGGCTCACCGCAGTCTCCGCCTCCTGGGTTCAGGCAATTCTCCTGCCTCAGCCTCCTGAGTAGCTGGGATTACAGGCACGTGCCACCATGCCCAGCTAATGTTTTTCGTATTTTTAGTAGAGATGGGGTTTCACCTTGTTGACCAGGATGGTCTCGATCTCTTGACCTCGTGATCCACCCGCCTCGGCCTCCCAAAGTGCTGGGATTACAGGCTTGAGCCACCGCGCCTGGCCCAAAAATATACTTCTTTAAATAAGATTCCATTACTACATGTGGCATACTTAAATAGAGAAACATTTTTAATAAAATCTGGGGTATCCATCAACAGAGTCAACATAAAGCATGGGAAATGCGTGCATCAGGCAGAAATCCAAATCCTGGACAGGCCATTATTAACAATGGCAATAATTATATTTCTGCTTCTTGGGCGTTTACTGGGGTCTAGGCTCTAAACTTATTAGCTATGTATATTATGTAACTTATTCTTCATTACAACCTCATACATATGATATTGTTAGTTTCAATTTATATATGAGAACACTAGCATTCATAGTTTTGGAATAATGTTCAGTGTGTGAGAGAAGACTTTAAATTGTCTCTAGTGTATTTTTATGTATGTCTACACTAACATTTCAGAATAGACAGTATCAGGATTGTGTTTGTTTAATAGCCTGAACTCTGCAGCCTTTCAGTGATGGAGGAGATACACGAGAGTGGTCAGAGTCTGTTCGCATTGAGAGCCACAGTGCTGCAGCAGCCTCCTGCAGCCCTCTCACCACTTTTTCAGCAAATGTTGCAAGAGAATTATATTAGTGAATATCACAAGTGTGAACATGACAAACTGAAATCACCTGTAGATGGCTAGAAACGAGTTTTCACTGTTATAATTAATGGTAGTCAAAGTATATGATTTTGCAGATACTCTCTGTCCTCGTTTGCACAAAGTATAAGAAGCCAGCTACTGGGAATTCCCCAGGTGGAACCTGGAACCTCTGTGATGACTATTGAGAATCCTGATGAATTCAGGTTGCCTCATATAGACAGCAAGGGGCAGCATAATCCTGCCTCTGGAACTGTAGCTTCGAGAGAATCCTTGCAGCAAAGATCAGTTTGCTGAACAAAAAGATGGAAAGGTTGGTGTTCTAGAGCCTGAAGAGCAGATAACTGTTACCGGTATGTGTACTCATTTGATGAGGTAGGATTACTTGTAAATACTCCTTAGTTTGGCTGATTTTACTCAGAGACATGCTCCCGTTATCATCAGGGAGGGTTATCTACCAAAAAATGTCACTAAAAGGTGTGCTTAACTAAATGGTCTCACATCAGCATACAACACAGAAAGATCCAAGAATCTAAGAGCAGTGAAAGAAATGTCAGTCATCTGAGTGTTGACCATTTCAGACCGAAGACTATAGTGCTGGTCCGGTGTGTGCTGAAATGTGGGCCGAGGAAACTAAAGTTATGTCAGTATCCAGAGACATTAGCAGAAGGAAGAGTCTCTAAAAAGGGGGATTTTGAAAATATCATATATGGAGCCCATACCTACTGATTAATAGCTCAGACCCATTTTTTTGCCTTCTACTTCAAAGACGTAAGTGAATATCTTTGGAAAATTTCAATTTCTTATACATACTGGCTTAAAAGGAAAATGTGATGTTTTCTTAGGTCCAACCCTTCTAAATAAGCAACATGTCCATTTCTGTAGTCATAGAAGTTATTCTGCTGCACCTAAACCACCTTTAGCTTAGGAATCCCAGCCAGGGTCATATGTTTTCCACAATCAGTTTGTCTGTTTTCCCTCTGGTGTCCCCCTAGCCCCATAGGAGGCAAAACCTGTCTACTTTCTTCCTTTTTATTTAGGTGCATACTATATCTGGTATACTTTCTATAGGATCCAGTAGCTCTGCAGGAAAGCTTTATTTGTACTCATGATAGGTTCTCTCACAAATCATGTGGGTGACATGGTTATTCCTCATTTTGATTCAAAAATGAGAAGCATTACATTTTTATATTTGATATCTTCTGCCATATCTCCCTTAAAATAAACAACACAGAATGATTTGAAATATGAGTAGGATCAATTGCTGTTTTTTCCTGAGTAATAACTCCCCCAGTACTAGTATACAAATGTGTCCGTACTCTACATTCCTGTTTCTTTCCAATCCTTTCTCTTTGCCTCTCTTGCCATACGTCGGAGTTTAGCTTCAGTATCCACGGTCTTAACCACATCAAGGGTTTTGATACCTCCTTTGATATAAATTTTTTCCATCAGTTCTGTTCCCAAATATCTTCAACCATGAGGTGCCAATCTAACCTGCTTTTTCAGCAAATTCTCACTAATACCTTCCTCCCAGAATAGATCATATTTTCCCATTGTTTGTCTTCATAGGTACCTTTCTATTTCTTTATAGCATTTATTATAGCTCTAATAAACCTATGTCTTTCTTCCCTACTCGGCAATCAATTTAGGTTGTAGGTACCCTTTCCTAAGGGAAGGCAACAGAGGGGCAGGAAAGTGAGTTTACACTGTGTATGTCAACTCTTACCCCAGCTTGCCTTTTGTTCTGCCTTGATATCACCCCGGTATTACCTGCAATCCAGGGCTAGGAGGCTTATGGCGAATGGGCAGAGAAATACTGACCCACAGCAACTCGAGGGGTACGAAACACTAAGATTGACATTACTGTTCTCCAATGTCGTCTCTCACCCAAGCCCGAAGCTGCCCCCGGCCCAAGTTGTGGACCCGAGCATCATCCACACACGTAAGTTGAGGAAAGGCTTTCTACATACAGGTTTTCTCAATTTTTTAGACAGTCTTGTTTTTCAGTTAATTCCAAGAATCCATATTTCCCCCTGTATAGTCTCTCCTGATTATTGGTGGGCAAAGCTAGCTGCTTGTAACTGTTGCCATCTTGGAATTTGCTGTCAAGGCCACAGGTAGAGCCCGTAAGTAGTCATTAAAACCTCAGGCCCGCTGGGCGCGGTGGCTCACGCCTGTAATCCCAGCACTTTGGGAGGCCGAGGCGGGTGGATCACGAGGTCAAGAGATCGAGACCATCCTGGTCAACAAGGTGAAACCCCGTCTCTACTAAAATACAAAAAAATAGCTTGGCATGGTGGCGCGTGCCTGTAATCCCAGCTACTCAGGAGGCTGAGGCTGGAGAATTGCCTGAACCCAGGAGGCGGAGGTTTCAGTGAGCCGAGATCGCACCATTGCACTCCAGCCTGGGTAACAAGAGCGAAACTCCGTCTCAACAAAAAAACCAAACCTCAGGCCCGCTGTCTGTTACTGCAGTGACATACATGGACATCATAAGACAACTACCCTGTTCACACATACTGTCTTGGAAGTGACACTTTCTAAGACCTTGCCTGCTTATATGCAGCACAATCATTTCTACTTGCATAGAAATCCTTCTGCTGCTCTGAGAGCACAGGATGCAAGGCAGACTCATCCACCTAAACACACTGTATAGTCATTTCTTCTCTGGGATCCAACCATCTTCACAGGAGGCTCCAGAAGTGGTGTCTGACCAGTCAGTCTGTGATTCTCTATGTCAGCAGGAAATCCTTGCTCTTCTACATCACAGTTTCTCTCAAATAGTTTTTTTGTATAATAGGGTTCTTTTTGACTTTTTACTTCAAAGCCAGAAACAGACAATTACCTTTGATTTACACTGTTACATATCCTGAAGCAAACAGCACAGAAGGGCATCATTCATGAACAGGGTAGGGTGAAGGAGGATTTACTCTAAGGTAAAAAAGTGCATGCACTTTAAAAATATTATTCAAACAATTAGTATAATTTCATCATCCAAGCCCAGCTATTGTGATGACAGTTTAAGATTTCACTTATTGGCCAGGCGCGGTGGCTCACGCCTATAATCCCAGCACTTTGGGAGGCCGAGGCGGGTGGATCACGAGGTCAAGAGATCGAGACCATCCTGGTCAACAAGGTGAAACCCTGTGTCTACTAAAAATACAAAAATGAGCTGGGCATGGTGGTGCGTGCCTGTTGCCCCAGCTACTCGGGAGGCTGAGGCAGGAGAATTGCCTGAACCCAGGAGGCGGAGGTTGCGGTGAGCCGAGATCGCGCCATTGCACTCCAGCCTGGGTAACAAGAGCGAAACTCTGCCTCAAAAAAAAAAAAAAAGTTCACTTATTTTTTAAAAGATATCTCAAGGCAATCTTGTCAATACAATTACATTGCTACACATGGCAGATCTGAAGAGAGGGGCTTCTCTTACATTATGCTTTCTATCTGCCTCCATACCAGGTTTCCGTCAACAGGGGCATCACAAAGCATGAAGTAGCTGTTCATCGGAGCAAACATGCAAACCCCTGACAGGTCATGGGAAAATAATAGCAATGCAGATTTATTTATTGAGGATTTTCTGAGTTCTAGACTCTCAAGCCCATTCTTTATGTACATTACCTAATTTATTCTTTATAACATCATTTAAAAATGCCATGGCTAGTCCCATTTTACATGTGAGAAAACTGAGGTGCAAAGAAATCTTCCTGAGGGTCACACAGATAGTATTAGTGTCTGGATTCAAACGCAGCCTTATTGAACTTAAAATGTGAACATTTAAAATGTGAACCTTTAATGAGCATAGACTGAATCCACAGTAGATGTGCAAATGTTAAAATGTCTGCAATTTATTTTTAAATAATTTTGAATATACAATGTTGTGTTTGGGGTTTATTTCCATAGTCCAGGGGCTCAGTGGTGGTCAGAGACTGTTCTAATCAAGAAGCTGTTCTCCATGAGAGGCCACTGCAAGCAGTTCTTTTGTGTATCTCTTTATCAACACTTCCCACTTAAAAAATTAGGTTACCAAATGGCAAAACTGGTAAAAACTGTGCCAAATTGGCAAAATAGAATGAATATTTATTGGACTTCCATTAGTTTAATTAAAGGTAGTCAAGGTATGTAATTTTAGAGATATTCTTCAGTCTTACTTGAAAAAAATATGTAAAAATGTAGCTAACGGGAATGCTTTAGGTAAAACATTAAATTGTTCTGAGTACAGCTAAAAACCCTGAAAGATGCTGATTGTCTGATCCAGACTGTAGAGATCATAGAATCTTGCCTGAGGAATTGTGAATTTGAGAGAATCTTCCTGTTTATGATTATGATCAGACCTCCCTAAAGGATAGACATCTGGGTTTCCTATAGGCTGAAGAGCACTTGAGAGAGACTGGTTTGTGTATCTAATTGATGAGTAAGGCTTAGTAAGTACATGTCCATAAATGTAGCCAACTTTGTTGTAAGCCATTCGGCCCCAAAAATAACTCTAAGAGTTATACCTGACCAAGTGACTTAGTCCAGTTTTATAGGACGTGAATACTGAGTATTTCATCCCAAAACAATGCAATTTCAATGGTCTGAGTTTTTAATCGTGATTGGGATCAGAGAAGGCTGAGTGATACAGGTATCTGAATAAGTGCTATTATTCCTTCTGCAATTCAGAAAAAAAGGAAAAGAAAAACTGGCAGGGTGAAGATCCTGTTTAAAAATGAAAAGATGTGTTTCATCTGACCTTGTAGAACATTAACTAGAAAAAAAAGAACAAACATCTTTTTTTTTTTTTTAGAAAAGTGAAGACCCATTCCCCAAAATAAATGACTTCGGGAGGATGCATAAGGAAACGTGGCAGTTTCCAGGACCGTCCATGACCAGCATAGGCGCAGCTGGGAGCCATCCCCAGACTCCTCAGATGTCTGCATCAACACCAAGCAGAAGTTTCTTTACCACGGTACCACTTCCTCTTCCCAGTACTCTCCCCGTGGTACACTACAATGACGAAGATTAACAGAACCTTGAAAGCACGTCTCACCATTCCCCTACTACATAACAATGCTTTATTTAACCAAATCAGTCATTTATTTATCAAGTATGTATTTTGAGGTCCTATCTAAAATTTAAGTTCTCTTATTATCTCCCTATTCCATAGCAGGTATAATTAGATGTTTGTTTAATTTTCTTTTTCTTTTTTTTTTTTTTTTTGAGACGGAGTTTCGCTCTTGTTACCCAGGCTGGAGTGCAATGGCGCGATCTCGGCTCACCGCAACCTCCGCCTCCTGGGTTCAGGCAATTCTCCTGCCTCAGCCTCCTGAGTAGCTGGGATTACAGGCACGCGCCACCATGCCCAGCTAATTTTTTGTATTTTTTTAGTAGAGACGGGGTTTCACCGTGTTGACCAGGATGGTCTTGATCTCTTGACCTTGTGATCCACCCGCCTCGGCCTCCCAAAGTGCTGGGATTACAGGCGTGAGCCACCGCACCTGGCCCAGTTTTATTTTTCTTTTGGCTTACATTTTTACTTTTCTCTCAGTATACCATGAAAATAATACCTTAAAATAGAATAAGGTGGGAAAAAAACAGAGCCAACCTTAACACTATCACTGATTCTTTCTTTCTTTTATTATAACTCAAATAATATCTTTAAAAATTTATGAAAAGAAGTTACATAAGCAAAAATAATTAACTTTTAACTTTCAGAAACCTCTATGCCACATTTCAGTACATAGTCTTTCTGATTTTACATTTTTCATTATGTATATACAAAGAGTACTTTCTTCTCTCAGAGTAAATTACATTACACATATTTTTCTATAACTCTGGTTTTTTATTAATGTATCTTGAACTTCTACTCAATCATACAATATAGATTTAAATTATTTTATTGTACCAGAAAAACTGCATGGTTATTCCATACATTATAAAAATGGTCCTATATTATTTGGCTTTAGGTGGCTTTCAGTATTCTGTGTCTTTAAAATGGACATAATAAGAGCACATGTCTTGGGTCTTGCCCTCAGAGTAGATTTATAATTTTTTCCTTAAGTCCTGTGCACCTTGTGTTAGGGCATTGATCTCACGGCTACTGTGAGGTGATTTGATACTGATGAACTTCATTGGGAATGGTTTCCTAATGCTGTAGAAAATTGGCCACATTGATGAGTTCATCAAAGTTAAAGCCATCACTCACAGGTGGCCGATACCGTCTTCCAGGTCAGGTCACATGGAGCACTGCTGGTCCATGGAGGCAGCTGTCCTGCCTCCATGTTCCGCTCTCTAGGACTCCCTTGATCCCTTCTTGCCTCCGTACTTCCTCTTCCAGATCAGCAGCCTACCCTCAACTCTTGGGATTGGGTGCACAGATCCTTTCTCTCTCCTGTTGTTTCCTGACATCTGCTCTTTCACTTGTACTCATGCTAGGTAGGAGTGAATATCTCATTTTACAGTCCCAATTAAAGAGAGAGGCATGACTCAAAGGTCAAGAATTTATTAAAGGAGATAGATGAGAGTGAGAAAAGAATTATTTTGAAAGGAATAGGAGAAGAGATATGGTGCATGGGGAGGAGACACTGTGATTGAAAGAAGATATGTAGGATCACCAGCATCTCAACTGGTCTGTCTTTATCTCTTTTTCCTTCAAGGTCATAAAGAGAGAAAACAAGAAAGATGAACTCAATCCTGATTCGTATATGAAAACTTCATCAAACTCCTTCTTCTAAAATCTGGATGCCGTTGATAATAATGCTTATGGAGATAAGATCTAAGTGCCTAAAAAATGTACATATAGCTGGTTGAAATACAACACTAGATATATGCCGCTATTGTATATACCAGCTATTAATTTTTAGAAATGGGGTATTGGGAGTGCTTTTTAAATTCTTTAGGGTTTTGTATAAAAGGCCATAGTTTGCATCTACGACTTTTATAATATGAACAAAAGAAATAAACATTATCTTTCTTTGTGAAAGGAATTCTTCTCCGGCAGTCTCTTTAATCCATCCATGAGTTGCTTAAAAGCAAATAGTTTGTGGTCTGCAAATCAGGGTGCGGCACACGGGCCTCTAGCTATATTTGGATTTGTACTTTGGGTGTGATCTTTACAGGGTAAGGCCCTAGTCAAGAATGAACAGGCTATGTTCTGCTGAGCGGAACCAGGCTGAAGGGGTAGGTAAGGGTGAAATCCAGCCTGTGGTTTGGTTGCTAAGCACTGTGTTATTGTTTTAGCCCAGAGCAGTAGATATCTTTTCAGAATTGGTTTTCTTGAAGGGGCATAATTGGGTAATTTTTCTGCCAAATGAGGCGCCTTCTGGTGATGTGCATGAAGGCACTTGTCTGTGTTAGGGAAATATCTGGGCCTGCCTGATGTGAAATATCTGGTTTATTCGCTTCCTCAAACACCAACGGCTCTTCAGGCGTGTTCGAACCATATTTCCAGTTCTCATAATGCACTATAGTGATCAGATCCATTAGAAAGCTGCCCCAGGCAGAACTGCATTAGGCAAACAGTGAAGATAATTAATTTTCTTTAGAATAGAATAGCAGAAAATAGGCATCTCAAACTAGAATTTAGCCAAATTTATTGATTATATATTTGGTACCTGATACTTTCAATTATTTTGTGGCACTTTATCTTCATATTAGCTCTAGAAGTTTGATCATTTTTTCCCCTTTTACTCACCCTATAATATGTGATAAAGAATAGAAAGGCAAAGTCACTTTCGTAATGACACTTAGTAAATTAGAGAGATTGATTTAGAACCCAGGCTGCTGTTCTGGTTTGGGGTGTGCGTGTTAGGTGATGTGTGTGGGGATGTGGTGGAAGCTGTGAGGGATGGAATGGGGACGCCTACTACTGTCACAGGGCTTTTCTTTAGTTCAGCTAAACACGGGGGTCATTAGCACACGGCCACGAAAAATTAGGCTCGCAGACAATCTGAAGAGTGAGAAGGGCAGAGTTTATTGGGTGAAAAGGAAAAGAGGGAAACAGGAAATTGGGTGAAAAGGAAAAAAAGGAAACTTTGCAAAGCCAGCCCTGCTGGTGTGCTTCGTGCCTTGCAGTTTTAATTTCAGGTTCCACCCAGGAAGCGGAGGGGGCCAGGCTCTGCCCCACTGCAAATGACGCAAACTTCTGTGGCTCCAACCCAGTGCACAGTCCTCCCAGTGTGCAGGCTGGAGTTTCTATGGGGACCCCTTCCCACCTGGCGGTGTCATTGCCCCCTCTAAGTGTGCATCTAACTGCCATTAGAATAAGGACAAGGATAAGGATGAAGACCGATCTTAACTCTTTCTGCTGACAGGGGGCGCCGTTTTGGGAAAACAGCAGTCAAAGTCTCTCAGAGGCCTATTTAAGGGTTCCGGGCAGAGGGGGCCATTGTCTACCTCTCCAGTTGCATGACAGTTTGGAGTCTGATGGCCTGAAGGCAAGAAGAGACCAATCGTGTTATTAGAAAACATGTATCAAAACGAAACAAGGGGAGGGGTAAGAATAGTTCAAAAATCCCAAGGCCTTTGATCAGTTTGTACAAAGAGAAGGGAGGCCAAGAGCCTGGCTGGTAAAAACCAAAAACAAAAAACTTTATCCTATGCCAGCATGTGGGGCTTCTGGGTTCCCTTCCCCTGAACCCAATCCTAAACTGACCAGTTTAAAGTTTGGGAAATAGACTCTCTCCAGTTTGGAGGATGCATCTGAAGGGCGTGTCTCCATAGTATGGAGACACAAATACCTATCAGTGAGGAGAGAACTGAGAGGCAGAAAGGAAAAATGAAAGGTGTTTTATCAAAGGAGCCCCCACGGGTTCAGGATGCATTTGAAAAAGGGGTACAGACTGAAAATGAGTGGTTACTCACCTAGAAGGAGGAGGGCAGGCATCCCTGGTTCTCTCTCTTCCTAGGAGATACCTGGGGTATGTGAGGGAGAGAAGGAAGAGCGTCCTCTTTCCCTCTTCCATCCTCACATCCCTGAGTCCCTGTGTAGAATTTTGAGTCTGGCTTCTTTCACTGAGTGTGCACTAAAGATCTATCCACGTAGATGTCTGTATCAGTAATGTATTCCTTTTTATTGCTAAGTACAATTCGATTATGTGGATCTACCAAAGTTTGTTTATTCATTTTTCAGGTGAGAGATAATTGAGTTTTTTACAGTTTTGCATAATTACAAATAAGCTTTCATGAATATTTACATGCAGATTTTTGTGTGAACATACATAATTATTTCAAGTGGATGAAAATACTTAGAGCAAGTTCGCTGTATCATGTAGTAAGCATATGTTTAAATTTATGAGAAATTGCCAAACTCTTTTCTAAGGTGACTTTAAGACTTCATTCCCACCAGCAATAAGTAGGAGTTTCAGTTGTTCTGTATCCTCCTCAGGCCATAGCATGGTAGATATATATTAAGTTTTTTAAAATGGACAAACTCTTTTGCATAAAAGTTATATCATTTGACATTTGCACCAGCAATGCATGACAGTTTCGCTTTTTCCAAATCTTTGTCAGCACTTGGTTTGGCCAATGTGTCTTAATTTTAGCTGTTCTAATAAATGTATAGTGGTACCTCACTGTAGTTTGCATTTCCTTAAAGATGAATTATGTTGAGTATTTTTATGTGCTTATTTGACGTCCATGTATCATCTTTTTGTCAATTTTAAACATTTCATTGGTTGTTTTCTAATTATCAGATTTTGAGTGCTCTTTATAAATTCTGGATACAGGGTCTTTTTTTTTTTTTTTTTTTTTGACAGAGGCTTACTCTGTCACCCAGGCCGGAGTGCAATGGTGTGATCTCAGCTCACTGCAACCTCTGCCTCCCAGGTTCAAGTGATTATCCTGCCTCAGCCTCCTGAGTCGCTGGGATTACAGGCACCTGCCAGCACACTGAGCTAATTTTTGTACTTTTAGTAGAGAAAAAGTTTCACCATGTTGGCCAGGGTGGTCTTGAACTCCTGACCTCAGGTGACCCACGCATCTCGGCCTCCCAAATCCCTCCCTGCTGGGATTAAGGTGTAAGCCACTGTGCCCGGCCTGGATGCAGTTTCTTCAGCAGCTATGTGACTAGTAAATATTAAGCCCCAGTCTGTGGTTTTCCTTTCAATGCTCTGAATGGTACCTTTTGAAAAACAGAAGTTCTTCATTTTGATGAAGTTCAAATTATTAAGCATTTATGTTGAGTAGATTGTGTTTTTGGCATGGTATCTAAAAAATATTTGCTTAGACCAAGGTCAGACAGATTTTCTCCTGTGTTTTCCACTAGAAGTTTTGTGGTTTTAAGTGTTTATAAAAGCCAATGATTCATTTGGAGTTTATTTTTGTATAAAGAGTGAGAAATGGCTCAGATTCATTTTTAAGCATAAATATATAATTGTTCTTGCATTTTTTAAAATCTTTTCTCCATTCAACTGTGTTTGTACTTTTGTAGAAAATCAACAGACTGTAAATGTGCAAGCCTAGTTTTGCCTCTCTAGTTTTCCATTGGGCTTTATGTTTATTCTTTTTCCAGTAACACAAAATTGTCTTATATACCTTTTAAAATATTTCCAAATCGCTGCCCTATGGGACAAAAATATGTATCTTTAGTTATGTAGTCTCTACTTTTAAATAATGCTGCGCTGCCTCACATGTTGTACAAGGATCTTCCAACAGTATATTCCTAATTCTTCCCTCTTGTATTTTGTACAATTGTTGTCATATAATTTCCTTTTAATTTGTATTAACATATAATACATTGATAAAGTATTTTTGCTTGAAACAAGGGATTGACAAACTAAACAAGACAGTGAGACTGTAATGAATGAGAAACAGACATTTATTGTAATCATCTGTTGATATTTTGAATTTGTTTATCCAGCAATTATCCTATCCTAACTTGGTGGAGAGAGGAGCCTGTGAGTTTCTGCACTCGGGTAACTTGCAGTCTGATTGAACAGGCTGTATCACGTATTCCCGGTTGGTCTGAATTGGTCCTTTTCCTTTCTCTATTTTTTTTTGGTTCTTAATAACCTGATGGAGAAAAAAACATGCAGTGTGAGATGCAGCTGGCCAGTGACCCCTCCTCTTTGTAGTCACTATGGCCTTCTGAAGTGTACACCATCTTCTAATGAAATTATTTTGTTCCCCCACTTCTAATACATTGATCCGTCTTGGGTCATATTCCTGAAGTGAATATCTGACCTGAGGAATACACTCTCAGCCTCCACTCTTACAGGGAGAGACAGCAGGCGGTGCCCCTGACACTGAGACCTGGGGAAGAGCACCAAGTAGAGGTAGGGTGTGGTGGAAGGTCAGAGGTAGGGGTTTACATGGACTCAACTGCCCTGGACTATGGTAGGTGCAGGCATGGTGGGACTGGCTAGGGAAATGCATCCTCAAAGTATTTATGGTCTGTCTACTTTAAAAGACATTTGAAAAAGTAAGAATGACTTTTCCAACTCTGGGCAAGCTTTCTGCTTTAAACTTTGAGTGTTACTGAGGAGCTCTTTGTCGGGATCTGTGTGCACAACAGTATGTGTCTCTGTCTTGAAAAGCCCATGTTCTCTTAACTGTGTATCTAGAATACGTGTTTCCTAAGAGGGAGGTTCCTCAGTTCTGTGACATGCTCGTGTATTAAATATCAATGTCTTCTATTCCAGTGGCTCCAGTCCAGCTTTCTGATAGAAAACATAAAATATCATCCCCTTGGAGAGTTGACTTTGCTCCAGGCAGTTCCCACCTTTACGGTGCTATGGACTCCAGATGTCAGCTGTAGTTTTTCTCCATTTTTGGACAGTGTGAAGAACGTAAGTCGAAGCTTATCTCCTTCCTCACATTTTATTGTGTCCTGGTTTCCAGCCACCAATACTTCCATATTCCCAGTGTTGTCTCTTAGGTTTAATATACATTTCTTCTTTCCTGTCACCTGCAAAAGGAAACGCTCAACCTCTGATCATCTGATTAAAGAATGCCACAGGCTGGTCCCAAAGTAGTGAGTTATCTCAATTGATTGTTCACAGTCAGTTACAGATCCAACTCCTTTTCTACTCTTTCCCCACTTCTCACTACTGCACTTGACTAGTCTTAAAAAAAAATAAAAAATAAAATTAAAAAAAAAAAGAATGCCACATCAGTCACACATCAGACATGCCAGAAGAAGGATCCAGAAAGAAATACAGTTGATTCTTGAACAACACAGGTTTTAGCTGTGTAGATCCATTTATATGGAAATTTTCTTCTGTCTCTGCCACCCCAATACAGCAAGACCAACCCCTCCTCTTCCTCCTTCCTCCTCAGCCTACTTAACATAAAGTCAATGAGGATGAAGACCTTTATGATGTTCTACTTAATGAATAGTCAATATATTTTCTCTTTTTTATACTTTTCTTAATAACATTTTTTTTCTCTAGCTTACTTATTAAGAATACAGTACATACTGGCTGGGTGCGGTGGCTCATGCCTGTAATCCCAGCACTTTGGGAAGCCGAGGCAGGTGGATCACGAGGTCAAGAGATCGAGACCATCCTGGTCAAGAAGGTGAAACCCCGTCTCTACTAAAAATACAAAAATTAGCTGGGCATGGTGGTGCATGCCTGTAATCCCAGCTACTCGGGAGGCTGAGGCAGGAGAATTGCTTGAACCCAGAAGGCAGAGGTTGCGGTGAGCCGAGATCGTGCCATTGTACTCCAGTCTGGGTAACAACAGCGAAACTCCATCTCAAAAAATATATATATATATAGTACATACTATATGTAACATAAAAATATGTGTTGACTGTTTATGTTATCTATAAGGCTTCTGGTCAAGAATAGGCTATCAGTAATTAAGTTTCTGGGGAGTCAAAAACTATATGCAGATTTTCAGCTGCTAGGGGTCAGCAGCCCTAATCCCTACATTGTTCAAGGGTCAACTTGAAAAAGATTCTGCTTTGAAACTAGCAGGTATGTATCTAATAGATGTTAACAAGTTCACATAGAGGAGGCAGATGCGTCTTACTTAGAACAGGTCTCCTATGTCCATCCTTCCGGTCCCAAACTCCCTTCCTTTAGGAAGAGCCTGGGATGGCGCATAGAAGCAACAACTGCTGGATATAGAAGATGGAGATTCTCCAGGGCCAGTAGCCAGGTTAATCAGGGAAAAAAAGGAAGACTCTAAGGTTGGAAGAAAGCTGTTTATTTATTTTTTTCTTATTTTTTGAGATGGAATTTTGTTTTTTCACCCAGGCTGGAGTGCTGTGGTGCGATCTTGGCTCAGTGAAACCTTCATCCCCCGGGTTCAAGCGATTCTTCTGCCTCAGCCTCCCAAATAGCTGCCACTGTGCCTGGCTAATTTTTCTATTTCACTAGAGACAGAGTTTCGCTATGTTGCCCAGGTTGATCTCGAGATCCTAACCTCAGTTGATCCACCTGCCTCAGCCTCCCAAAGTGCCAGGATTACAGGGATGAGCCGCCCTGAAGAGAGCTATTTAAAACAACAAGTCCAGGAGAGACGTGAGGTAATGATGCAAGACCCAGTCTGGAGTCTAGTAAGTAATCAAAGACAAGAAATAATTCACAATCAAGTCTAAGAGCAAAAGGGAACACGATGTTAGTTATTTAGGAGACTGATAGTACTTTAGGTTTAATTTTATGGACGAAATCAATATATATTAGTGGATAGCTGGGCAGATTGAAAGCTGAAAACTGGGATAAAGAACATGACCTTCCTATCCAAGGTCATTTTACACTTGCATTTTCCAAGAGGACTGGAGAGTCTTCCTATAAATTCCTTCTGAAACTAACCCAGGGCAGCAGAGATTGTTCTGAGGCTCTGAACACAGGGTCAGCAGGTTCCCTCTCTATGGTTCTTTAGGTCCTGTCCTAGGTCAGAAAAAGTCATCCCACAAGGCTATTTCCCTGAGGCTCAGAGTCATAATACTTTAGATTTCTCACTTCTAATAAGTCTCCTCAAGCTAACTTTTTTTTTTTTTTTTTGAGATGGAGTTTCGCTCTTGTTACCCAGGCTGGAGTGCAATGGTGCGATCTCGGCTCACCGCAACCTCCGCCTCCTGGGTTCAGGCAATTCTCCTGCCTCAGCTTCCTGCGTAGCTGGGACTACAGGCGCGTGCCACCATGCCCAGCTAATTTTTTGTATTTTTAGTAGAGACGGGGTTTCACCATGTTGACCAGGATGGTCTCGATCTCTTGACCTGGTGATCCACCCGCCTCGGCCTCCCAAAGTGCTGGGATTATAGGCGTGAGCCACCGCGCCCGGCCCATAGCTAACTCTTTCTTCTGTTTTCTTCATTTAATCACAGTTCTTTAATCCTGCCTTACATATTGGTTTTTCAGGTCGATTGATCTGGTTTACAACTACACTTATAGCACATTCACAACAACAGTCACTTAAAGATGATATGTACAAAGTATAAAAAATAACACAGATTGGGAGGCTGAGGCGGGTGGATCACCTGAGGTCAGCAGCTCAAGACCAGCCTGACCAACATGGTGAAACCCCGTCTCTTTTAAATAAATAAATAACACAGAGATAAAAATTATGTGAATGAACTAGTTCCTTTTTTCAGAGGCTACTGGGATAAGAATAAGTTGAAACAGGATTGTGACAGATTTTTGACAATAAAAACAATTTTTGAGTTTTTGTATGAATTTTGGCATGTTAACTCTGCAGCTCTTTAGAACTTTGTATTTTTTTTGTCTATATAGAAAGATATTAAAACCATTTCTAAAGTCGCTTTAAGATCAGATGAAAAATATTACTAATCAATATGAAATTAGATATGAAAACGTACCTTCTGGACTACAAACAACCCATTCACAATTGTTCCAAGGGGCTGAGTTTGAAGCGTTCTGATCTTTGGGGTTTCCCCAGCTTTTCTGATAATGTTTGGTGGGACATTAACCTTTTGGTCAGATTCAGCATCTAACACACGTGAGGCACTAGTTACTTCTAAGAAACCACTGTGCCGATAATATCTTGATATTGTAATTATTCTCTTTGGAATGAATTTATCTTTTAGCAGTGTATTAAAAACTTTTACAAAGAAGAATTCCTTCTCTGTAGCCACTGTAGAATGAAACATCTCTTGCTTGCCTTCTTGGGTCTCAAACTTGAAGGGCTTCATTGCTTTCAGTACCATAACCAGCAAGCGGTCTTTTTGAAACCCTTCTCTGATAGATTCCTGCTGGACCACCATCTGTTTCTGCTCAGGCTGAAGACAAGAGAAGATAGATATCAGCTGTGAGTTTAAAAGGTACTATTGAGAGGACCTTACTTCACTTACAGTGCTAAACCTCAGCTGAAGGTAGGTAGAATCAAGGGAAGCGTTATAAAGGGCCAGGAAGCGATCCGAGGCCTAGAACAATCTGGATACGACGGGGAGTGCAGACGGAAGATTTCAGCTCCTGTGTTCAGCTAAGATGGTGTAACAGGTTTTGGAGGTAGGATTCCCGGAAACAAAACTCTTGCTTTGCCAATTGCTATATGTAAAGAGCTCATCAGATCTCTGAAATATTGCTGAGGCATGGGGTAAATCTGATAAATCAGATTCCATCTTCTATCGATTCCATTAGGGCATAATACGTCCTTGTTTCTCTGTCCAAAACATTCATTTTACTCTGGTATAAAAGTGAGGGAGCTCAGTGACCTGCACAGGGCTCCCCAAATTCCTAGGGAGGCGCTGTATGTAACAAAATGCAGATTATATTTAATATAAGTTAAGGGGAAGACCTAGGCCAGATATCTTACCAGTGAGTTAAAGGAGAAATTTAAAAGGAGAATCAATACTACATGTATAGATTTACCCTTAGAAGTAATGAATTATAAACTAAGGTTTACATTTAAAAAAATACATCTTATTATTTGAAATTATAAAAAAAATTAAAATACCTACAAAATAGATTTGGTTAAATAAGATACGGTACAGTCACAAATAGATTGCTAGGCAAATATTAAAAATGCTTAAGAGAAATAATATGATAAACTTATAACTGATTCAATAAAGGGAAAGGTCCTGAAAAGAGAAGGGATAAGTAAGCAATTAAAGCACATAAACACGCTGGAGAGAGATTTGCCAACATCAATATAGTTTTTTCCTAGATGATACAATTAAGGTAATTTTATTCTCTTCTCCGTGTTTTTTTTTTTATTTTTCTGAATTAACAGAGATAAGATACCTTGTTTTGGGGGAAAATACTGCCCTTTAAAAGCAACTTGCCATCTAGAACCAGAGGGAAATACAGGGGAAAACAAACAGAGGCATAAACGCCAAGTGTAGGGGTTTCTGAAGGGTGTCTCTGATGTGACCTGAAGCTTGGGCGAGTAAGGGTCCCTAATGGGCAGTACAGCTGACTGCATTTGGACCAAGGCAGGGAAAAGTCGGCTTCAGTGAGGTCCACTACAAAAGTCCTTCTGTTTGGTTCATGTATCTTTAGTTGGGTCTTCCAGACTAAACAATGCATATTTTCATTACTGATGACGGAACCACACATTTATACTTGTTTTCCTGAAAAATCGAGATGTTTCTGGGCCAAACGCAGAGGAAATGGCTACTCTAGACAGATGAAGTATATAGTTTCTGTAGCTCATACAGCTATAAAATGAAGTAATACCTGCTTCATAGGAAATGAAATTGCGTGTGTGGTTGGTTCTGTGCTGGGACTCATTCTCACTAAGAACAAGACTCTCTAGGCAAACTCTCTCACCTAAATGGGGCCGCCTCACCTTGTCCACGCAGCTGTATAGAGGACTTTTTTACATTACTTTTAAAAAGCAATTTGTTGTCAAAAACCAAGAGGAAATGCAGGGGAAACAGACGCATGGCAGGCAGAGTGTAAGAGTCTCTGAATTGGATCTCTGATGTGACCGGGAACCTGGGCCTGTGCAAACCACAGACTCGGGGAGCCATGAAAGGCATTCTCAGGTCCCGTGCTCCGTGTCAGATAGGCCAAGGCCTCTACTGCAAATACATTGTTCTCGACATTCTTCTTCTTCTCCTTTCGCTTCCTCACAGATACTAATTCTGAAAGTGATCTAGAATAGAGTTCCTGTAAACAACTGTCTGTCTCAGTTTTCTTCTTGTAGAATCCAAACCATAACCAAGTGTTAATGTGTCCAGGGCCTGGCAGGGATTAGCTCAACAGGTGTTTAATCTGATAAATCAGAGGTAGTTCCTCTTTTTGTGACTCAGATCACTTTTCATACCGTGGCCTTGCTTCCCTTATTTGCATGCTGTGAGATAAAGAACAGAGAACCATGTGGGAAGTGACAGTGACAGTGACTAGAGGACGTTCTTACAAGGACAAAGGCCACTCCACTCGCCTCCTCCTACCTTAACATGAGGAGAGACTTTTGGCGCAGCACGTTGCTTTGTGACATCTTTTCTGATGGCTGCAGATGCAGCAGGACTCATTTCAGCTTGACTTAGTGGCTTTGGCCTTGTTACAGATTTGTATTTCTTATCAACTGATTAAAAAACGAAAGACGTGGCCAATAAGCATATAAACATATGAGCAATGCACATTTTCAAATGTCACCAGAAATAAATATTAAAACCATATTAAGATACCTTCATGAACAGCTAACTTTTCTAAAAAAAAAAAAAAAAAAAATCTTGTTTTAAAAATAAAGAAACAACATGACATAGACACCTGTAATCTCGGCACTTTGGGAGGCCAAGGCTGGAGGATAGCTTGAGGCCGGGAATTTGAGACCAGCTTGGTCAACATAGGGAGACCCCATATTTACAGAAAACGTTTTCAAAATTAGCCAGGTGCAATGGCACATGTCTTTAGTTGCAGCTACTTGGGAGGCTGAGGCAGGAGGATAACTTGAGCCCAGGAGTTCAAGGCTGCAGTGAGCTGTGATCACACCACTGCACTCCAGCTTGGATGACATAGTGAGACCCTGTCTGTCTCAAAGAAAAGAAAAAACAAAAACAAAAGAAACTGGAAGTAGTAGGCTTAAATTGTATAACACATTGGAAAATGGTTTGGGACATTATTTGTTAAAATTCATTATCTACTTACCTTAACATCCAGTAATTCCATGCACAGGTGTACAGTCAAAAGACACACACAAATACATACAAAGATAAGTACATAACGCTTATAATGTGCATAAATATTCATAGCAGCATTATTCATAATGGCCTCAAATGACTAAAATAACAATTAAAAATAGACCAATTCTCTCTCTACATATGTATATGAGTTTATGTGTATATGTAATTATAAGTTAAATGAAATCTCATATCGTAGCAAAAATGAATAAACTGCTGCTATGAAACAAAGGCAGATTTCTAATTATGTTCTACAAGGCTTTGCACTGTCTGTGTCAAGGGGACCGCGTCCTGCCCTCTGAAGGTTCTCTGTACTCCAGCCATACCGGCCTTCTTTCAGTCCTCAGGCAGGCCAACACTTGCTCATGGGGATTTTCACAGTGTTCCCTCTGACTGAAGGTACCTTTAACTGCTATGGATTTTTCAGAGCTTAGCTCAAGGGTCACTTCCCTGTGGAACCTGCTTTTGGCCAACACCAACTCTAACTCCTGGCTTATGTTAATGCTCCTTTGACACATGCTGCTAAAGGACCATCTTCCTTTTCATCAGAGCATTTTTCTCAGGTCATTACATGGATTAATTTGCCTTGTAAGAAAAATGTCTACCTTCCCTTTAGAGTATAAGCTGTACAAAATCTGGATTTGTTTTTAACTCCTTGTTTTCTCATAAGGACCTAAAAGAATTCCTGGCACCTATTAGCAATTCAATAGATGTTTACTGAATGGATGAAGAAGTGGATGGATGGGTGGCATGTTGGCTCCTTATTAATGCCTACAAAATGCAGTTGTATAATCTGGCTGGGCTCCTCCAGGTCTACGGTCAGGTTATATGTTATTTTGAAAAGCCAATTCCTAGTCGTGATTTTTAAAAAGACCATGTAATAAGATGGCCGTGTTTGGTGACTTAAGGCACTCTCAGGCAGAAGAGGCACTGAAAAATTCTCAGCTGTCATTTCTGATAGAATTTGAGCAATTCTGTGCTGAAATAACAAGGCCATCACTTTGATTGTAGTAAAAAGAGAAACTATTTAATTATTAGAGCTAAGAGTAGAATGAACTGTCTTAAGAGGTAGTAGGTACTCTGTCATTACCTTTCAAAGAGCAGAAAGTGGTTGACTGGGATTTTGTAGCAGGATCTCTGCTCTAGAAAGAAGATAAACTAACCTTCCAATGGTAAGTTAGTTCCATGAAACTGGTTTCAGAAAGGTATGCAGATAAAGTCTGCCTTCTATGATGACAGCATACGAGAGGAAACAGAGTCACGGGAGGTCAAGGGAATCCACCTACCATTCTGCCACATCACATCAGCTATATTTCATCTCACACAGTGGTACCAAAGCAATATTTGTGAATAAGCTTGTCTTCCCGCTATGAATCTCTCATTTGCCTTAATAATCAGGGTGCACATTGTTATTTATTATTTCATTTATCATTTTGAGCATTTTATTTTAATCTTATAGGACTTCTGTAGACTTTGATCACATGTTCTCTTAGCTGCTTTTCTCTAGGCTTATGTGTCCTTATATTATCTCATTTTGCTTCCTACAAAAGCTTCTTTTGTCTACTGATTATTGCCTCTGTCTTCATTAAAGATTCTCCAGGTATCTTCTACCTTCTGTGAGGTGAGGTCATGAGTAGAATAGCATATAGCACTCTACATGCAGACATGCAATGGCTATGGAGAGGGATCACTTAACCAAGAATAAAAGATTAACTGTTCAAAAAACAAAACAAAAATTGTTTTCCTATAATAATAGAAGCAGCATAGACACACAAAAATTTCCTACATTCAAAGGAGGCCTAAGCATGTCTGTGGATGGAATTTTAGCTATGACGGAACTTAATTGCCTTCTTGTAAAGCATACAAGAAGCATACTTTGTGTCTTGTGGTTGCTTGAGACAGGGTTTCACTGTTGTTTCCCAGGCAAGAGTGCAGAGGCATGATCTCGGCTCACTGCAACCTCTGCCTCCCAGGTTCAAGTGATTCTCCTGCCTCAACCTCCCGAGTACCTGGGATTACAGGAGCCTATCAATACTCCTGGCTAAGTTTTATATTTGTATTAGAGATGAAGTTTCACCATGTTGGCCAGGCTGGTCTTCAACTCCTGACCTCAAGTGATCTGCCCACCTCGGCCTCCCAAACTGCTGGGATTACAGGTGTGAGCCACTTGCACCCGTCCAAAAAGCACACTTTGAATCCTGCAACTGTTACATGTGGAGACTCTCATTTGGGAGAGTCCCTGGATGATCTACTCCTGAGTTTCCAAGCTAGTCCCAAACTATCTTATATATCTAATCAGAATAACAAAATCCCAGAATCATTAGAACAGCAAAATGTGGAGATGATTTTAGAAGGTGAAACTTTGTGCTATCCTTTGTGTCAAAGAGAAGAATTAATTCTTGACTTAATGCCAAAATAAAAGATATTTCTAAATTTCTCAGCCTATGTTTGCCAATATGCCTAGATTCCTGTCTCATGCCAGACAAGAAAAAGAGCAGTTGGTTACTTCAAAATAACATGTGTAGTTACTGTCATCTAGGGGCCATGTCTAAGAACTACACCTTCTAACTTCACATAGCCTGGGAAAATACAATGTGTAACAAGCAGTCCTTTCTCTTCAGTGCCTTAGATACTACCTAACAGTTTATATCCATATAGAATTATGAGCGTACATAGCATCACTTACATGGCTTCATTTAGCCTTCCTATAAGTCATGTTTGAGAAGTGATGTCATCCGTGTTATACACACACACATGCTGTTAAAAGCTGTTGTAATTTTTGCTGTTATAGTTGTACTTTTTTTTTTTTGAGATGGAGTTTCGCTCTTGTTACCCAGACTGGAGCGCAATGGCGCGATCTCGGCTCACCGCAACCTCCACCTCCTGGGTTCAGGCAATTCTCCTGCCTCAGCCTCCTGAGTAGCTGGGATTACAGGCATGCGCCACCATGCCCAGCTAATTTTTGTATTTTTAGTAGAGACGGTGTTTCACCATGTTGGCCAGGATGGTCTCGACCTCTTGACCTCGTGATCCACTGGCCTTGGCCTCCCAAAGTACTGGGATTATAGGCGTGAGCCACTGCGCCCTGCCTACAGTTGTACTTTGAATCCTAAAACTGTGGCATTTGGAGACTCTCATTTGGGAGAGTCCTTGGATGATATGCTCCTTTGTTACCTCTCTTTTATTCTTCAGACATAAAGTCAGGACATATCAATTTTCTTAGGAAACAAAATCAGAAATTTAAATGAGATTTAAACTAAATGTAGATGGAGTCGATGAGTGATTTATTGAATAATGTAAAAAACCTTTGTGTTGTGGGTATAGTGCCACCTGTACTGGAGATAGAGAGGAGAGAGAATCCCCTAATAGAAGGAGGAGATTGTCCCCTGAAGAAGGAGAGTCTGGGACCTCAGAAAGCTGGAGACAGGAGAGGAATAGACAGACTATGTGAAGGAGAAAAGTTGCTCAATATCCCGGTTTACACTTTTCCAATGCAATAATTTATTATATTTTCAAGACTTCAGTAAAATGTGAGCACATTATATACTGTATAAATGGAGTTGGGGGATGTTAACTTTGAAATCCTACATCCAAGGCTGGGCGCGGTGGCTGATGCCTATAATACCAGCACTTTGGGAGGCCGAGGTGGGTGGATCACAAGGTCGAGAGATCGAGACCATCCTGGTCAACAAGGTGAAACCCCGTCTCTACTAAAAATACAAAAATTAGCTGGGCATGGTGGTGCGCACCTGTAGTCCCAGCTACCCAGGAGGCTGAGGCAGGAGAATTGCAAGAACCCAGACGGCGGAGGTTGCGGTGAGCCGAAATCATGCCATTGCACTCCAGTCTGGGTAACAAGAGCGAAACTCCATCTAAAAAAAAAAAAAAATCCTACATTCAAGTTCACTGCAATTGAACTGGAGACAAAGATAGGTAAAGAGAAAAGATGATAAATGGAAGTGGTAACCCTAAGCGCTGGAAAAAGAGATGCCAACAGAAGATGGAATGGATTTGTGGAATTTGTACCTCCTAGAGGTGATTCTCAGTAAAAGGAGGCAAAGAGACAAGTGCACTAAGTTAGCAAACAAATTCTAGCAAATGTGCACTGGGGGCCATATCCCAGGGATGCCGTAAAAGGCAAGGCCCAGGCTTGGCAAAGAAAGGGACTGGGCAGGGCAGGACTCCCACTTTACCTTTCTCCTTCTCTTCCTGAAGGCGTTTTGCCAAAAGCATGTAATTCAACTTCTGAAAAATATGAATGGTCTTCGTCACTGCAGACACCACACCAGCATTTTGAATCATCAAGTTAGCTAGTTGTGGTCTATTTGCAGCATGTAGTTTGCCTGTGGCAATATTAAACTCATCTGGAAGAAAGAACTTAAACCTCTCCAGTTCTTCATCAGTGATGTTCTCCAGGCCCGTTAGCAGGAGTATCTCCTTATATTTACTCTCCATCTAAGAACTTCAGGATCCGCCTGTAAGGAGTCCAAAACATAGAAGATTACACCACCAAAAGTGAATCTACGTTCAGAATAAAGCAAGGTGCGCTGTTACTATTTTTTAAAGAAAAATAAACTTTACAGTAGTAAAGGAGGTTTGAGTGGAACATGGGTAAGAACTCTTAAGCAAGGTAGTCACTATTCCCTGGAAAGACATTTTCAGAAAGTATACACCACCTCTGGAATTCTTAGAAAACAGGATATATCAGCTGGGCACAGTAGTTCATGCCTGTAATCCCAGAACTTTGAGAGGCCAAAGTGGGCAGATCACGTGAGGTCAGGTGTTTGAGACCTGGCCAATATGGCAAAATCCCGTCTCTACTGAAAATACAAAAATTAGCCGGGCGTGGTGGTGGATGCCTGTAATCCCAACTACTCTGAAGGCTGAGGCAGGAGAATCACTTGAACCCAGAAGGCGGAGGTTGTTGTGAGCCAAGATTGCACCATTGCACTCCGGCCTGGGCAACAAGAGTGAAACTCCGTCTCAAAAAAACCAAAAACAACCACAAAAGATAAAGCAATACATTTTCCTGTGGTTTTAAAAACAGATTTGTCGAGGCATAACTGACATACAACACAGTGCATATATTGGAAGTATACACTTTGATAAATTTTGGCATATACATTTACCTGATGAAGTGCAATTAACCAATTTTTTCTTTCATGGATTGTGCTTTCAGTGTCACATTTAAGAAATCTTTCCATGTCAAGATGAGAAGATTTTACGTTCTCTAAAAATTTTACGGTTTGATATTTTACATTTGGGTGTATGCACTGTTTTGAGTTATTTTGTGTATGTAGTGAGGGATGATTCAAAGTTCATTTATTTTTCATAGGAATATAAATTTTCCCAGAACCATATGTTAAAGAGACTGTTCTTTCTTTAAAGACTTTTTTTTTTGTAACTTTGTAAAAATCAGTTGTTGAAATATGAGTGGGTCTGTTTCTGGATTCTTTCTTCTGTCCATTGATCTATTTTTATATCTTGTGCCAGAATCACATTGTAGTAATATGATTGTTTATGTATAGTATCCAAAATAATAAAACATTGTAAACAATGATTCAACAATATTTCTAAGATTAATATGCAGAAATACATTCCTTTATTCTAGCACCACTCCAAGAGAGAAAAATATTACATAAAAAAGTAATTTCCAATAGCAACAAAACTACAAAGCACATAAAACATCTTACACAATATATTTAAGAGTTTTTTTTTTTTTTTTTGAGACCGAGTTTTGCTCTTGTTACCCAGGCTGGAGTGCAATGGCGTGATCTCGGCTCACTGCAACCACCGCCTCCTGGGTTCAGGCAATTCTCCCGCCTCAGCCTCCTGAGTAATTGGGATTACAGGCACGTGCCACCATGCCCAGTTAATTTTTTGTATTTTTAGTAGAGACGGGGTTTCACCTTGTTGACCAGGATGGTCTTGATCTGTTGACCTCTTGATCCACCCGCCTCGGCCTCCCAAAGTGCTGGGATTACAGGCGTGAGCCACCGCGCCCAGCTTTAAGAGTTTTAAAGAGAACCTTATAAAACTTTATCGAGAGATTTAAAAGACCTGATTAAGTGGTTATATGTGTGCTATTTTAAATGGGAAGATGTGATAAAATGACAGCAATATTGTCAAATTAATCTATAAACTCCCATGCAAAATCTCAACTGGATTTTCATAGAAGTTATCAGAATGATCACAAAACCTAAATGAAAAAAATAAAGACAAAAACGTGCAAAATAAGTTAGATATGTTTTTTAGGATGTACTATCCCTACGACTAGATATCAATACTTACTACAAATGTACGATAATTAAATCAGTATGGTAGTGGCACAGAGAAAAGTCAACGAATAGAGTGTGGAAATAGAACTACATGTAAATTAAACATGATATATAATCAAAGTGGCATTAAAAATCACAAGGAAAGAATGGACAACTTTAAAAAGCATTCAGGCAAATGACAATATATGGGGAATGATACACTGGGCCTTTATCTTACATCATACACAAAATATATATCAGGCTGGATTAATTTTCTATATAGACTAGTCATGGTATTGAATAAAACACAGAATTTCTCCATACATTGAAGTAGGAGGTTTCTTTTATTTTTATTTTTTTCTTATACTTTACGTGCAGGTTTGTTACATAGTTATACATATGCCATGGTGGTTTGCTGTACCCCATCAACCTGTCATCTACATTAGGTATTTCTCCTAATGCTGTCCCTTCCATAGCCCCCCACCCCCTGACAGACCCCAGTGTGTGATATTGCCCTCCCTGTGTCCCTGTGTTCTCATTGTTCAACTCCCACTTATGAGTGAGAACATGTGGTGTTTGGTTTTCTGTTCTTGTGCCAGTTTGCTGAGAATGATGATTTCCAGCTCCATCCATGTCCCTGCAGTACATGAACTCATTCTTTTTTATGGCTGCATAGTATTCCATGGTGTATATGTGCCACATTTTCTTTATCCAGTCTATCATTGATGGGCATTTGGGTTGGTTCCAAGTCTTTGCTATTGTGAATAGTGATGCAATAAATATACATGTGCATGTATCTTTATAGGAGAATGATTTATAATCCTTTGGGTATATACCCAGTAATGGGATTGCTGGGTCAAATGGTATTTCTGGTTCTGGATCCTTGAGGAATTGCCATACTGTGTTCCACAAGGGTTGAACTAGTTTACACTCCCACCAAAGGTGTAAAAGCATTCCTATTTCTCCACATCCTCTCCAGCATCTGTTGTTTCCTGACTTTTTAATGATCGCCATTCTAACTGGCGTGAGCTGTTATCTCAGTGTGGTTTTGACGTGTGTTTCTCTAACGACCAGAGATGATGAGCTTTTCTCCTGTTTGTTGGCTGCATAAATGTCTTCTTTTGAGAAGTGTCTGTTTATATCCTTCACCCACTTATTGATGGGGTTGTTCTTAAATAAGGCATAAAATGGACAAGCCAGAAAAAAAACAACAACTTTGTCCAATTTGATTGCATGCATATTCTCAATTTCTTTGTAGGAAACATACATATGTGTGCACACGCCCCCTCCCCACACACACACAGACACACACACACCCCAAACAAAATGGTGGAAGACATAAACCAAAGAACAAAAGAAGGTGTTTATGAGCTGAAAATAACTGACTGTGAATTTTAGGGAAGTTGAATACTCTCATCAGCAGAGTCAATGTTAATAAATTCCAAACTATCACTGTTGCTGGACTTATAATTTTCTTCCTATATGCTGGTAAGTGCTGGAGAAACTCTACTTATACATGTAGAGTTCATGAGTGAAAATTAAAACTATTATCAGGACCATTTTCAAAATAAGGAATACATTTAAAAAATGTGTAATAATAATGCTGTCCAAATGCCCTCACTCTACTAATGGAAGCAGGGAAGGGCACTACCTTTGCTGAATATCTGATGTGATGATCAACTTGGCATGATTCCTATTTTCCTACTTGTCCATAAGAAACTAACCTTCCTATAACCCTCTTATGTAATAACAATCACATTTTAATCACATTTTATGTAAGATTGACTCAGTTTTTTCTCTGAAGTTATGTTGTCTTATAAATAAAAAACTTGCATTTTACTTCATAATATCTGTTCACTTAAAAAATGCTTGTATTTGTTATAGGGTAAAATGTACTTATTTCCTTTTTTCCTTTTCCTTTTTTTTGAGACGGAGTTTTGCTCTTGTTACCCAGGCTGGAGTGCAATGGCGCGATCTCGGCTCACTGCAACCTCCACCTCCTGGGTTCAGGCAATTCTCCTGCCTCAGCCTCCTGAGTAGCTGGGATTACAGGCACGCGCCACCGTGCCCAGCTGATTTTCTGTATTTTTAGTAGAGACGGGGTTTCACCATGTTGACCAGGATGTTCTTGATCTCTTGACCTCGTGATCCACCAGTCTCGGCCTCCCAAAGTGCTGGGATTACAGGCATGAGCCACTGCACCTGGCCCCTTTTCCATTTTTATTTTAGGATAGATGCAGGTTTCTTATATGGGTAAGCTCATGTCACAGGAATTTGGTGTACAGATTACTCACCCAGGTAAGAAGCATAGAACCCAATAGGTATTTTTGTCTAATTCTCTCCCTCCTCCCACCCTCTACTTCCAAGTAGGTACCAGTGTGTGTTGTTCCCCTTATTGTGTTCGTGAGTTCTTGCTATTTAGCTCCCACTTATTGAGAACAAAAGTGGTATTTGGTTTTCTGATCTTTGTTAGTTTGCTAAGGATAATGGTCTCCAGCTGTATCCATGTTGCTGCAAAGGACATGATCTGTCTTTTTAAGGCTGCACAGTATTCCACGGTGTATATGTGCCACACTTCCTTCATCTAGTCTACCGTTGATGGGCATTTAGGTTAATTTCATGTCTTTGCTATTGTAAATACTGCTGCAGTGAACATATGCATGTATGTGTCTTTATGGCAGAGTGATTTATATTTCTTTGGGTATGTATCCGATAATGAGATTGCTGGGTCGAATGGTAATTCTGTTTTTAGTTCTTTGAGGAATCGCCACACTGCCTTCTATAATGGCTGCACTAATTCACGCTCCCGCCAGCAGGGTAAAAGTGTTCCATTTTCACCCAACCTCACTAGCTTCTGGTATTTTTTAATAGCCATTTGACAGACAGGAGATGATATAATTTCTCACTGTGATTTTAATTTGCATTTCTCTAATGATTAGTGATGTTGAACATTTTTTCAAATGCTTGTTAGCTGCATGTATGTCTTCTTTTTAAAAGTGTCTGTTCACATTCTTTCCCCATTTTTTAATGGGGTTGTTTTTTGCTTATAAATTTGTTTAACTTCCTTAAGATTCTGGATTTTCTTTTTTTTTTTTTTTTTTTTGAGACGTAGTTTCGCTCTTGTTACCCAGGCTGGAGTGCAATGGCGCGATCTCGGCTCACTGCAACCTCCGCCTCCTGGGTTCAGGCAATTCTCCTGCCTCAGCCTCCTGAGTAGCTGGGACTACAGGCACGCGCCATCATGCTCAGCTAATTTTTTGTATTTTTAGTAGAGACGGGGTTTCACCGTGTTGACCAGGATGGTCTCGATCTCTTGACCTCATGATCCACCCGCCTTGGCCTCCCAAAGTGCTGGGATTACAGGCGTAAGCCACCGCGCCCAGCAAGATTCTGGATATTAGACTTACTAGATTTTTGTCAGAAGCATGGTTTGCAAATATTTTCTCCCATTCTGTAGGTTGTCTGTTAATAGTTATTACTCTGTTAATAGCTTTTAATATTAAAAAATAATAATTAAATATTACTCTGTTAATAGTTTCTGTTTCTGTGCAGAAGCTCTTAAGTTTAATTACATCCCATTTGCCAATTTTTGTTTTTGTTGCAATTGCTTTTGGTGTCATCATAAAATCTTGGCCAGTTTCTATGTGCAGAATGGTATTGCCTAGGTTATCTCCCAATATTTTTATAGTTTTGGGCTTTACATTTAAGTCTTTAATTCATCTTGAGTTGATATTTGTATATGGTGTATGGTAAGGGTCTAGTTTCAATCTTCTGTATATGGCTAGTCAGTTATCTCAGCACCATTTATTGAATAGGGAGTCCTTTCTTCATTGTTCGCTTTTGTCAAACATCAGATGGTTGTAGACGTGCAGCCTTATTTCTAGGCTCTCTAATCTGTTCCACTATTGTTATAGGGTGAAATTTATATAGAAAGAAAATAAATGCAGATCTATCTGGTGGCTTCATGATCCCAGGGGTGCACACACTATAGTTTGAGAAGCATATACCATACGTGATAGGTAACCACTGGATATGGCCTTAGAGTTTACAAAGTGCTTTCATCTGGAACCTTGAAGATGGAAAGGAAACAAAATATTCAGGGAGTAATTATCTCTGAATAGGGATAATTCCTACCCCCAGGTGTAAGTACCCAGCATGCTGTCAGTAACACACACAGTTTCCATTTATTATCATCTCCCAATTATTACATGTGAAGTTAAGCATTTGTGGTGGATGACTTACCTGAGGCTATAGAGCTAGTGAAAGGCAATATGAAGGTCTGAACTCAAGTCTTCTGAATACAGGCTCTCTGTTCTTTTGCTAACTGCCTTCTTATCATTCAGAGTGTGGAATGATTCCCTGTTTTTTTTTTTTAATTTTTATTGCATTTTAGGTTTTGGGGTACATGTGCAGAATGTGCAAGATACTTGCATAGGTACACATGTTATTTGCTGTGATTTGGAAGGAACACCCCTCAAAATATCTAACCCTGTTATAATTCCAATATTAGCAATTTTTACCTAAATCATTTGTCACTCTTAACCCAGAATACCTGCAAAACTTGCTCCTTTATTGATTTTGGGTCAATTGTCCCCTTTTAAGCTCAACCTTCCCCAGGCACAAATAGCAGATGACCCATGACTCTCTATTTCCACAAGCTATTTTATCTTCTTCATAGCACTCTGTACTTAACACTGCATTATGTGCAATGTTGCTGTTTGTTTATTTTTTTAACCATCAGTCTCTATTGGAAAGGAAATGCCTTATGGGGAAGGGCTTTGTTTTCACTGCTGCACTGCTACCTCCTAAAATACTATCTGGCACATAAAAGATACTCAATAAACATCTGTTGAATAAATATTCATTGAATCAACTCTCTAGACTTTCCTCTTTAAAAATTTAGGCCTCGGGAATCTCTACTTTCTGGGCATTTGGCTTGATGAATCAAGGGCTGAAACTGCTTAAGTGGGAGAAGAATCAGTTTCTTCACCCTGTAGTCTAGCAGAGATTTCTAAGCCTGGAAATGTATTAATTAAAACTAGAACAAAGCATTGTGGACAAGTAACAACTCTATTTATAAAATAATTTCAGAAGAGAAAAAGGTTGAGAAGATTTCTTAACATCCAAGAGCTTTATGTCAAAATGCATTCAGAAAAGGAACTTAGAAACTTCTATCCCTCGAGGAAATAATCCAGCTTTCACTGATTCCATTGCATCAACTGACCTAATTTCTATCAAAGTAATTGAGTTTGTGTGAACTTCCAAAGTAAGCTGATTCCAAACCAATCATGAAGTTTGTTTTAATGTGTTTCTGCTATTACTTTTTTTAAACCATATTTTAATTGACAAATACAGTATTTAGGCTATGGTTATATTTTTATTCTGGCTCCCTCACTATATCCTACAATTACAAAATCACACAGCACTTATATTGCTACCGTAAAACTAAGAAGCAATAACTTGCCATATTCCAAGCCCCTGGAGGAGTCAGAGCTTTGCCCTAAAGTCATCCCTTCTCTGCTTTGCCAGTTGACGACCTCAAAACTAGAATCAGTAGGTGAAAGGATTTCATTAATTTTTGACTTTATAAGCCTGAGGAGCAGTCAGCATTTGCCATTAGCCAGGAACAAGCAAGGTCAAGGTAGTAAGCATTTCTACCTTCTACTTTCTTCAGTGTTCATTATTCCTTATTTTTATTTCACCTTTGATACCCATAAGCAGTTATCTTAAAGATGTGAAGAATATAGGAACACGTATTTGAGGGCACAGGAGTTTCTTCCCACAGACCAAAGGTTCTCAAACTTCAAATCTGATAAGAAAGAGAATTCTGAATTCAAACACCACCTCATCACCTATAAAATATTTTCCTCTCCTCAACGTTAACATGTCAAGCAAGAAATACTAAGAAATTTACATTTATTTTGATCTTATTACTGAGTACATCTGTGTAAATTATAGATCATATTAATATGAGGTAATGAGGAACTGTGTTAAAGGGACTTTCTGGGGTCAGCTGGGGCCGTTTTTTTTTTTTTTTTTTTACGATAATGTCAAGTTTAATCTGCCAAATATACAAGTTAAATTTGTGGAGCGTGTTTTGCCTGGGTGCTGCACAGTAAACTGTTCATTTCTTGAAATGATCAATGGGAAGGGTTAAAATGGGCACTGGTCCTGGCCAGGTGGGTAGGAACTGGGTGGGAAGGGCAGACAGGACAAGCCATGACCCTTTCGAGTGCAGGAATTCTCCGGTCTTCCCGCCTCTTGCACGCTAGGGCCCTTTGTTTCTACTTCCCCGCCTCTGGCAGGCCAGGTAGAGGCTTTCCTGCCTCTGGCGGGCTGGGGCCCTTTGTTTCTAGTTTGCTGCCTCTGGCTCTTGGAGGTGGGTTCTCTATGACTCAGGGTTATAAAACAATAGCCAATCCAGTAACGGAGTCAAAGATCAATCAATCCAGAGGAAGTTTGAAAGAACCCTTTTCATTGGATGAGAACGTGAATGGGGCGGGAATAGCTCAGGGGTAAAAATCTCTAGCCGCCCCAACCTGGCTGGAATCTTCTCCATCCGCTCCCACGAAAGCATGGGAGCCGTCCTTTCACTCTGCCTAATAAACTGCACTTTTGCACACTCTTTGGGTCCACGAGTTCTATTTAAGCTGTAAAACTCACTGCAAACATTTCCCTGTTCTTGGGGTTAGGAAGGCCAAGTGCCTAAGTCCCAGCTGTAACTATTTTAGTTCTGTCGTGGCCTAGTCGTTAGGATTCCTGGTTCTCACCCAGGCGGTACGGGGTTCGACTCTCAGTGTGGGAACCAGGGAAGTGGCTGCAGTTACTCTGATTACAGTAAGAATCTCCAAAACTAGTTTAGGATGAGGACTTCAGTGTTTGTAGCAGTTGTCGGTCTCATCTCCAATTCTGGAGTGAAATAATGTTGGGAAATTCACAGTAAAAAGAATTCTTGAAGTAAAGTGGAATAAAGAAAATAAAGAAATTGTCAATCTAGTGAGGATCTTCAATGAATACTTCCTGGAGAATGGTCTGTCTCATATGAAACAAGCAGCAGAAGATGGAAATAGCCGAGGTAAAGAGAGAGAGGTGGGAAAGTATGCCTTGTCCATTACAGGGAGGGTCAGAGAACAGTAGCTTGGTTGAACCAGAAACTTCATTCACTCATATACTCTCCATGTGCCGTGCAATGAACATGAGATGAATGGTGCCAATTCTGGCTACATATGGTAGGGTAGAACTGGATCTGTCACACCCAGTGATGAATTAACCACACATATGGATTTCCTCTCCTCTCCTGCCCGGACACAGGATCTCATCTTTATTCCACTTTAAAGCGCAGAGATTATTTCTGGAAACACAGAAGCCCCTTCTGCCAACAGAATTGTTCAGGGTTTATGGTTTTAGCTTGGGGCAAAGAAAAAGTAAAAGACACAGATGTAGTCTGAAGAATGGCAGAAAATAAACTAGGCGTAGAAGCATTCACATTGGAGAGAAAAGAATGACATCTCTCAGTTAACTGAATTCCCACTCAGTGCTAGTACTCCAACTTGCCCTTCGTCCCGCCCCAACCTCAGACACTTGGTTCACCACTCTACCTTCCACCTTTAATTTTGCACATTACTGCTTGTCACTGAGGTTTATTTAGTTTTCCTCAATTCTTAATCTGTCCTCATTATAAGCCACCATTATGGCCTACTCCTACTTTTCAATTAAATTGTATTTTTTTTATAGCTATCCACTTGCTCTCTCTTGGCAGTTCATTCACTTCACCATGTATTGGACCCTAGGCTAGATAATTTCTACACTTTGTCATTACCAGACCTACGGTCAGGAGTGGTATTAAAATACATTTAACAAACTATATGGCACAAGGATTGGCCGTTAAAACAGGCACTGGCTGCTCATGTCCAGTAGTGCCGTCTAAGACCACTATGGCACCGACTTATGGACGACTGATCTCCTTGTCATTCTGCTCTAGCTGCACTGGCCTCATTACATTCTTGAACCCTTTTAGGGACACTTTCATTTCAAGGGTATTTGTATTTGTTGTTCTTTTTGCTTTGAACATCTTTTGCTATATTTATATGGTTTGCACTTATACCTTCCTGCCTAGTACTTATTCTAGATACTTTATTCATGTTATTTTTTAAAATTTTTCTAGTATCCTCAGTAGAAGGATCTTTGTCTCTTTTATTCCTTACTGCATTTTCAGCATTGAGAAGAATGACACAGAACATGGGTTCAATGATTATTTTGGAATAAATCAATCAACTAATTTAATCTATACAACAATGCCCTGATGTAGATAACATTTTCTTCATTTTACAAACCAGGAAGTTGTGAATCAGAGAAATGGTATAACTTGCAAAAGAATGCACAGACAGTAAATGGAAGAGCCTGAATTAGCCTACATCTGTTTGATTGCAAAAGTAATGTTTTCCTACTGTGCCGTGCTACCTGGAAGGGAAAAATGGCTCATGGTTTCTGCATGGTCCAACAAGGTTGTGTGGGTTTTGTGCTCTCTCGAGTTCCCTTCTGAAACCATATTGTCCAGCACACATCTAAATTGCTGTTGACATGACTCATTTATAATATTTGCATCTTGAGTCTACAGGTTATATATGTGGGGCTTAAGGAGTGCAAAAACAAATGACAGAGGAAGAGGAGTGCTTAGACCCACAGGCACTGGTTAACAATTGAAGGTAAAAGAAAGAGAGAGTAAACCATTCATTATCTTAGGTTTCTACTTTGGAAAATTAAATAGGTTGTAAATGAAACTAAAGACAGAGAAATAAGTTTATCAAAGTCTAAGAAGTATGCATGGGAGAAGTTTTGATACATTGTGCTTAAGATGCATTTAAGACTAGTGAACAGAGGTATCTAAGTATCCAGTTGGTTACTGGCCCAATTCATTATGCCCTCTCCCAAGTCTCATTTTGATCACCTGTCCTATTATCCTGGTTCCCTATTTCCTGTTGCCCTAATTCACTGTCATCTGTTGTTTTTGTTTGTTTGTTTTGTTTTGTTTTTGAGACAGAATCTTGCTCTGTTGCTCAGGCTGGAGTGCAGTGGTGTGATCTTGGTTCACGGCAACCTCTGCCTCCCGGGTTCAAGCTATTCTTCTGCCTCAGCCTCCCGAATAGTGGGATTACAGGCACCCACCACCACACCCGGCTAATTTTTTGAATTTTTAGTAGAGACGGGGTTTCACTGTATTAGTCAGGATGGTTTTCTATCTCTGGACCTCGTGATTTGCCTGCCTCGGCCTCCCAAAGTGCTGGGATTACAGGCATGAGCCACCGAGCCCAGCCTGTCATGTTTTTTAGCTTCACAATAACCCTAACTGTTCTTCTGGAGGAAGTCTGAATTCCAGAACACGATATTCAAAGGGACACGGCCAAAAGTGTTTGGTTTAAAATATGTCAGTAACTGAGACAATCGAATAGGGCAGGTGAAGATAATAATTTAAACCAAGATTCTAAGCAGGATGTAGAACTCATAGTCAAGTGAAAATCTGGGCCACACTTCAAGCCATCTGACCTTTAACAGGAGAATGAAAATCCAGAGAATTGAAATCTGTGAGTGGGTTAGAATCAAAGGCTCTGCCAAGCAAGTTAAGGATTAGGGAATTCCATTCTCAGAAGGGTGAAATGTACAGTATGGAAGCAGAGATGGGCACTCAGTTGTTTAACCAAGTCAATTCAGCAGGAAGAAGGGTTGGGAAAGGAGGAGAAAATGTCTGCACAATTAGCATGCATGTTATTGGATCTGTGGCAGCAAGACAAATTCAAGTCTCTGACTCATAAGCTAGCTTATATTTACTGCATGGTATAGCCACGTCTGGCTTAGAAATTTGGTGGGGTTTGGCATTACAGGAAATAAAATAGCCAAGGGGACTCGAGTTTGCTGGTTAACATCAATCTTCGGCTTTATTATTGGAGAGAATAAATAATATTCTCTCCAACCTTTGGGCTTGGCTTTTATTGGACATGGACACACACACACACACACACACACACACACATACACACACTTCTCTTATTTTCAAGCTTGGAAGAGAAATCTGGGTATTCATTTTTTAATTTGACAAATATTTAACACTTTAATGTAACTGATACTGTGGATAAACAAATGAGAAAAAGACAAAAAGAATCTCTACTCTCATATAGCTTCTCTCTCTCACTGCCATAGCTCTAGTGACAGGCATGCTAACCGTGCAGACATTTTCTTCTCCCTTTTTAACCTTTCTCCCTACTGAACTGACGTTGCTTTGCACAAGTGAGTAATATTTTGCTAGTAGAATAAACGTATATATAAAATCTCTTGTGTATATTTTATATCTATCATATAAATACTATGTGTGTGTGTATGTGAACGCCTGTGTGCACATGCACTATGGAGGAAAATAAAGCAGGAGCAGCCAGAAGTGCCAGAAATGGGGCGTGAAATTGCTAATTTAAATAGAGTGGTCAGAAAAGGTGAAGATCAGAAATTGAAAAGGTAACGTTTAATCAGAGGATGAGAAAGTAAGGAAGCAAGCCTGGCAGCTTATCGGAGCAAATGGGATTCTAGGAAGAGAGAACAGAAAGTGTAAGGGGGCCTCAGACAAGGGTGTGATCAGAACATTCAATTAAGTTGGAAAAATCAGTGTGGTTGGAGAGGAGGAGCAAGAGGAAAGAGAAGATGGAGGTCAAGTCAGACAGAATTAGACCCGACTGTGAAGTGTCTCATCAGCAACTTGCTCTAACTTTGAATGAAATAGGAGAGTTTTGAGCAGAGAAGTGCAGGATATGACTTATATTTTGCAACAAGGTGAAAGACAAGAAGGTCATTTAGAAGCTATTGTAATAATGCAGGCAGAGATGAAGACATCCATCTAGCAGAGTCACAGTGAAGATAGAAGAAGCGATTGTACTCAAATTACATGCATTTAATTCATAGAAAATAGAATTTCCTAATAGACTGGATCTGGAGTGCTGAAGAGAAGCTAAGAAACACACTTAGGCCGGGCGCAGTGTCTCACGCCTGTAATCCCAACACTTTGGGAGGCCGAGGGGGGTGGATCACTTGAGGTCAGGAGTTCGAAACCAGCCTGTCCAACATGGCGAAACCCCATCTTTACTAAAATACAAAATTAGCCAGGTATGGTGGTGCATGCCTGTAATCCCAGCTACTTGGGAGGCTGAGGCAGGAGAATTGCTTGAACCTGGGAGGCAGAGGTTGTAGTGAGCCAAGATCATGCCACTGCACTCCAGTCTGGGCAACAAGAGAAAAACTCCATCTCAAAAAGAAAAAAAACAAAAATAGAAACACACTTAGATTTTTTTGACTAAACACCTGAATAAGTAAAAATGCTACTGATATTGCAAAGTGGATGTCAGGAGCATGTTTGGAATGCACTGGGAGAAGGTTAGGAATGTGGACTTGGACATGTTAAGTTGGTGATGCCTGCTAGAGCTTCAAGTGCATAGTTCAGATACCCAGGTGGAGTTGAGGAGAGTGCTAGAGATGTGAGCTTGGGAATCACTAGCATACAGGTAGTAGCAGTAAAAGCCATAGATAAATGATTTCACGAAGGGAGGAAGTGCAGAAAGAGGAAGTCTGAAGTTCGCCCCTGGCCATTTCAATATCGACAGTGTGAGGGATGAAGACTGACCAGCCATGGTGACGGAACGGGCATGAGTGGTGAGATAGGTAGAAAACTAGGAAGAGCAGTGTTTAAGGTGCTGAGAAGGTAATTCTTAAGGAGATAAAAAGATAAAATATGCCACATGTTTCTAACATACTAGATAGGATGAGGGCTGCAGAAAAGACATAGAATTAGCAATTAGGGGTTACTGGTGACACTGATAATAGCAGTTTTGATAGAGAATGGTGCAGAAGAAATTTTAACTTGAGTATCCAAAATATATTAAAATTGGTAAGTGCTGTAAAGGAAAACAAAACAGGGAAGGCAGAGGGGTGCCAGGAATGAGGAGTAAAATTGCTCATGTAAATTGAGTGGTCAGAAAAAGGGTGGACAAAAAAGGGGGAATGCAAGGAAAGCCAACCTTTTTGCTAATAAAGGTCCAGAGAAATGTGTTAAGTGCTGGAAGGAGATGTGGGGTTGACAGAGTGTTTTCTTTTTGTTTGCTTGCTTTTCTAACATTGGAGAAAATACAGAATATTTCATGCTGATTAGAATGATCTGGGAGAGAGGAAAAATTGGTGATATAGAAGAACAGAAAGAAAATTTCTTAAGCAAGTAAAACCTAAGAATGATTCCTCTTTGGAGGCACCTTATGAACAAAGAAAGCCCACCCAGCATTTCCCCTATGTGCCATCTTCAATGGAGGAACAGTGCCTACCTTCTTCATGCCAGGACTGCAGAACCCCACAGGGATTTCAAACTGTGTTAACTTGCTGCCTAAGGCTGACAGTTATTCTGCCAGACACAGACTTAAATCCTGGTTCCGCTATTTGCTAGCTGTTTGCAACATCTGGTAAATTATACCCTTCTAAAGTGTCCATATCCTTAACTGCAAAATAGGGGAAATGTTATTATCAACATTAAAGAATTAATGTTAGAATAAGATAATTCCATTCAAGTAAGTCACGAACTTACAACAGAGCCTTGCAAAGAGTAACCAGTCAGCCAGGGTTAGGTATAAGTATAAAAAGTGATAGTATGTCAGGCACGGTGGCTCACGCCTGTAATCCCAGCACTTTGGGAGGCAGAGGCAGGCGGACCACGAGGTCAAGAGATCGAGACCATCCCGGCCAACATAGTGAAACCCCATCTGTACTAAAATATAAAAATTAGCTGGGTGTGGTGAGGTGCATCTGTAGTCCCAGCTACAGTGAGCCCAGATCACAGCACTGTACTCCAGCCTGGCGCCTGGCAACAGAGTGAGACTGTCTCAAAAAAAAAAGAAAGAAAGAAAGAAAAAGTGATAGTAGTAGATATCTAGTCATGATATTTTGTGACAAATAATAGTTTCATATGGGATGGCAGGTCGCAATCTGGATTTGAGACTGAGATTAAAAGGTAGGAGCATATCTTATTTAAAATGTTTTATCAAAGAATAGATTAAGAGGACACAGCAGGGCCGGGCGTTTTGGCTCACACCTGTAATCCTAGCACTTTGGGAGGCCGAGGTGGGTGGATCACCTGAGGTCAGGAGTTCCAGACCAGCCTGGCCATCATGGTGAAAACCCATCTTAAAAAAAAAAAAAAAAAAAAAAAGACAGGGAAGGTAGAAGTGCAAGGTTGGAAAAGGATTTCTGGGCTGGGATGAGCAAACCAGGGCAACAGATGATGAAGAACTAGAGTGATGTTAAAATCACACCAGAGCATCCCACTGGGGCTAGACCAGGGGCTTCGGGGGTGGTCCTGGGGTCAGGAAATGAAGCCCTGCACTTTGTGAGAAGAGGCATTCATTACTGGGAAATTCCCAAGTGCTATGTGGGGCTTCAGTCAAGTAAAATGGTCACTGCCTTGGAAGGTAGAGGGGCCCAGCCAGGGGAATGTGGCATAAAGATCAGTCTTACAAACAGGCTGATAAACCCCAACGGAAGCTGAAGCTTCAGGAATACCAGCTCAAAGACACCAGAGAACATGGCTAAAGTGAATAGAATAAATGAACCCATCCTTTCACAGCTGGTGTCCATTTCGCAGGTTCAAGTTATCAAAGGGGTGCATAGCATGGCTGGTCTTTCCTCAACTGTCTTTCTTGGTGGAGAAAGGATTCAGTCTCTTGTCTCTAACCCAGTTCCTCCATGGTGCTTACCTCCTGATCCCTGGTGTGATCAGCAAACCGGGTCTGGCACCTTCTCTTCAGAGAGCTTAACTAGCAGGGGGCTTAGGAGACCATGCCCAAATTACCCAGGTGACTTTCAAAGCCACAAAGGCTCTGAAACTTCTGAACAGCTTCACACATAACCCGAATAAACACTTCCCTTCACCCCGGGGCCAGCGCGGGTTGGAGTGACAACTGGAGCTCTAATTGGCTGAGCTGGTTTGGGTTCTCTCTAGCAGCCACAGAAGAAAACTCTTGTAGCAACTTGTAGCTGAGTCATCCCACATAGTTACACTGATTGGAAACTGAAAGTGGTCAGGAAGCTGTGAAAAATGACCACAGATGACTTACTGGTACGCTTTGTGACTAAGGGGCCTAGCAGATGACATTTTATTTTTATTTATTTATTTTTTTATTTTCTTTTGAGACGGAGTCTTGCTCTGTTGCCAGGCTGGAGTGCAGTGACGTGATCTTGGCTCACTGCAACCTCCGCCACCTGGGTTCAAGCGATTCTCCTGCCTCAGCCTCCCAAGTAACTGGGACTGTGGACATGCCCAGCTAATGTTTGTATTTTTAGTAGAGACTTGGTTTCACCATGTTAGCCAGGATGGTCTCGATCTCTTGACCTTGTGATCTGCCTGCCTTAGCCTCCCAAAATTCTGAGATTACAGGCACGAGCACCGTTGTCTGGCCCAGATAACATTTTTCTGGTATAAACAAGCACACTGATTTCGGAGAGCATCTAAAAGTGTTGCCAGTAGGCCAGTGCAGCTTCTTGTCGTAAAAGCATAAGAGAATCTGAAAATTAGACCAAAGTGAAAGTATAGATGTTTTATTGTGGAGCGAAAGCAAGGATACACCCAAGGGAGGAGTGTGGGCACTCAAAGAATGAGTCACAGGCAACGCGGTCCCTATAATATAGGGATAAGCACAATGAAGGTAGAAAGTACTCTATAATAAGGGGAAGGGTTTTCTGGAAAATGGGTGGGCGATTCTCAGAATCAGGGTGCCACCGTTTTCTTGACTAAAGATAGTTAATCTGGAACTTTTTTGGCGTCAGGTGCATGATGGGAGTGGGAGGTTTCGTTATGGAAATTTTATGACATTAAGGGCATAATGAAGCTAAGAGTCAGCAGTCAGCCAAGTTTTCGACCATCTTGGGTTTAACCAGTTGCGGCAAGTTTCTTCTCATCCGTGCCTAAGGAGGAAGTCTGCAATCTGTGTTCATTGTCTCCTAGGGGGCCTCCTAGGGGGCCTGTCCCTCTGCTCTAATGTTTTTGACCCCATTTTTATTGCATGTAGCTACCTGGAAGTAATCGTGCCTCATTCCCTCACTAACTGCTTGCCTCAAAAGCATATATACAGTCTTTCTTCCTAACCCAGATTCCTAACCCTAAATTCAGAGCTTGAGGGCTTGATTTGAGTCAGCAATTTACTTGAACTTTTCATTTCTCATTCATTGAATCAACAATTATTCAGTGAACATCCAATAGGATGTATTAGTTTCTGGGAATATAATAGTTGATAAGACAAAGTTCCAGATGTTGAGTGGCTCTGCCAAGTCATGGAAACAGACATGTAATTTAATAATCGTAATAGCACATGGTGCTAAGTGTTATAATTAAAGCATGTTCAAGATGCTATGGGAGCAGAGGAAAAGCACCTAGCCATGCTCAGGTCATCAGCCCAGAGCTGCAGGACTGCCTTCACTTTCTGCTCTAAGACCTATTTCTACACTTTTCCCAGCTGTCAGCTCAAATATCACCTTATCTGTGGGGCTTCTCTGACCAGCATGCTCTTTCTCTACCTCTTCCCCACATTATTTTTTCCCACATGTGGTACAGACCACTATCTGACATACTGTATATGTTATTTGTTTGTCTATTTTCTGGCTCTTGCTCCTAAAATGTAAGGCACATGAGGAAAAATATTTCTGCCTCTCAGCTCACTGCATCCACTTCACCTAACACAGTGCCAGACACAAAGAAAGTGTTCCGAAAATGTTTGTTGAATGAATAAATGAATGCATGAATGAGTGAATCACAGAAGGCTAAAGAACACCAAAGAGACAGCAATATATAAGAATTAAAAAGAAAGTGTATGAATTTGGTAACTTACTGAGTAAATGAGAGAAAGCTCCCTGCTGGGGGAGAACTCAACAAGCACCAACCCCGGAGAGGCTTAGTGATTTGAGGCTGCAGGTCCTGTGAAAGGTGAGTTAAGTGATTAGGCTGGGAAGTAGTCTCAATGAGGAGCAGGTAGTACACTGCTGCACCTGGGGCAGATCGACAAGTACTCATCTCCCAGCTTTGTTTTACCAAGAAATTTAATCAGAGAGATACCCAACTGGGTGACACAAGACACAGAAGGGGAAGGAGGCAACTATGCTGAAAAAGGAGGTTTATTAACAGTTTCACAGAGGAAAGTGGGATTTCCAAGCCCTTTCCTCCCTGACCTCTAAAGTCCTCATAGCCAGGGTTATGCCATAAGCAGAACACTGGACGATCCCACTGTAGTGACTGGCCCAAGAGGGGAAAACTCCGGCAGTTAACTGACATTTTGAGTTTTCCAATACTAAGACTCAAGCCCTTTCCTGTTAATCCTATAATTAAACTAACTCATAAATAAACCAGGTCCACACAAAAAGAATTCAGGTCACTTGTGTGTGTATATATGTGTGCACATTTTTCTTAAATATGAGTAAACAGATATAAATAACTCAGAAAAGCCTCCAACTTAAAAACAGAAATCAGAAGAAGGAACTTAAGGGCAAAGCAGAGGGTAGAAGAAGAAATATATATGGTCATCAGAGAGATAAGAAAAGACATCACATCTATGAAACAAAGACAGTGCTAATCCTTGTAAAAAATGAACAAGTTAACAAGAGATTTTATAAATATATTTTCTAAATGTGGTATCAGAAACACTTTAATAGAGTGATAAAGTTGAAGAGCTCTTTCCAAAAGTATACCTAGAAAACAATGAAATGGAAAAACAGGAGAGAAAAGATAAGACATATCCAGGTTGATTCCAGGATGAATAGTAACCAGCTAATAAGCATTTAAATAAGCCAGTGGAGAAAAAAGAAAGTTATCAAAGAAATATCAAATTTGATGAATGAGATGGAACACACAAAAGCATGTCATTTGTCATTTTTTTCTAGCTTTTTTTTTTAGTAGACTTTATTTTTTAAAAGCAGTTTTAGGTTCACAATAAAACTGAGCTGAAGGTGCACAGATTTCCCATATACCCCTTTCCCTCACACATGCACAGCCTCCTCATTATCAACATTCCCACCAGGTGGACCCTGCATGGAAACATCATCAACCAGTCTCCATAGTTTACGTTAGGGTTCACTTGATGGTGTACATTCTGTGGGGTTGGATAAATGTATAATGAGTATCCACCCTCATAGTATCATACAGGGTGGTTTCACTGCCCTAAAATCCTTTGTGCTCTGTCTAGTCATCTCTCTCTTCCCACAAATCCTGGAAACCACTAATCTTTTTACTGTCTCCATGGTTTTGCTGTTCTCGGAATTTCACGTAGTTGAAGTCATACAGTATGTAGCCTTTTCAGATTGTCTTCTTTACTAATATGCATTTAAGATTCCTCCATGGTTTTTTGTGGCTTGATGGCTCATTTCTTTCTTTCTTTTTTTTTTTTTTTTTTGAGATGGAGTTTTGCTCTCATTACCCAGGCTGGAGTGCAATGGCGCGATCTCGGCTCACCACAACCTCCGCCTCCTGGGTTCAGGCAATTCTCCTGCCTCAGCCTCCTGAGGCCCAGCTAATTAGCCACCGTGCCCAGCTAATTTTTTGTATTTTTAGTAGAGACGGGGTTTCACCACATTGACCAGGATGGTCCCGATCTCTTGACCTCGTGATCCACCCGCCTCGGCCTCCCAAAGTGCTGGGATTACAGGCGTGAGCCACTGGGCCCGGCCGGCTCATTTCTTTTTAGCACTAAATAATATTCTGTTGTCTGCATTTATCTCAGTTTATCCATTCACCTACTGAAGAACATGTTGGTTGCTTCCAAATTTTGGAAATTATGAATAAACCTTCTATAAGTATCTGTGTGCACATTTTTATGTGGACCTAATTTTTCAACTTTGGGTCAGTATTAAGGAATGCAATTGCTATATTGTATAATAAGAGTATGTTTAGTCTTGTAACAAACCACTAACTTTTTTTTTTTAATAATTGATTTTTTTTTTTTTTTGATAGTTTGGGCTCTGGGTTACGTGTGTACATCCTTCATCCTGCAGGATTGTTGCATAGGTACATATATGCCATGGTGGTTTAGTGTCTCCCTGCCCTTCCCTCCACCGTCTCTGACATCAGGCATTTCTCCCAGTCTTATCCCCTGCCCCATCCTCCCTGCCCCTCCACTGTCCCTTCCCTCCCTTCCACTCCACCCCCGCACCTAGCCCAGTTGTTCCCTTCCCTGTGCCCAAGTGCCCTCATTGTTCATCACCCACCTATGAGAGAAAATATGTCGGGTTGGGTTTTCTGTTCTTGTGTCAGTTTGCTGAGAATGATGGTTTCTAGATTCATCCATGTCTCTACAAAGGACATGAACTCGTCATTTTTTATGGCTGCATAGTATTCCATGGTGTATATGTGCCACATTTTCTTTGTCCAGTCTATCATTGATGGGCATTTGGTCAAGAAATGTTTATGGGCAAATGAAAAGTATCTAATAAGTACCACATTGAACAGTTTTAAGAATAAGGAGAAAATACATGACTCTGAAGACTTTTTTTATTTCGTCCATAGATTTTTTAAAAAGGTATACTTTAGAAATACATCATATAAAGAATTGTTCAGACTTGTTTAGTGATGCCTCAATTTCAGAACTTTTACAAAGAAATCACAGGTAAAAGCAAACACCTCAATGAAAATCAATCCTAACTTTAAAAAAAAATCCTTTAAATAGTGATTTTCAAACTTTAACATGCATCAGAATTTCCTGGGAGGAGCTTGTGAAAATACAGATTTTAGGCCTCCCCACCAGTGCTCCTGACAAGTTCCTGGGTGATTCTGATGCTGTTAGTCTTGGTGCAACACTTAGAGAACCACTGCTTTAATATATAATGATCTCTGGCATCAATGTCCACAGGCCTTTGCATTTTTTAATAGTAAATAAACAAAAGAACATTTTTAATAGGACTTCAACAAGCTTTAAATCTTTACACTTGAAATATTCTACTTAAATGGAATAGAGCATCTAACTTATTTATCTTGGCTCAAAATGATTCCCCTGAGTTTAAAAGACAGAGCCATGGGATAGTCTAATACTAGATAATCTATGACTTAATGAAAGCATTTGTTCACAAAATACATAACTATTATGATACAGGGGCCTTGCTTTTATCTTCTTCATGCATCTTCTCTATAGAAAATTCAATACGAAATTATGAACATTTTCATACTCAACTTAGAAATATACACATAAATATCACATTGAATCATCATACTCAAGACTCAGTTTCAGGAACTTCTTCATCAGGGCAACAGTAATATTCCACAAAACATGTTTGCCCTTCATTCTAATAATATGCTATAATGAAAGAAATCCTGTCATTTATGTGAATAGAAACCTTACAAGATAGGACTAATGCCTTTGTAAAGGGTATCAGCAAAAAATCAAATCTGTTGACCTGGGTCTGATTACAATGAAATGCTTGCATCAAATAAGAATCTTTGGAAGTCAAGTTGCAAAATTCCTAAATTTCCAAAAGTAGATAACCTGAAATAATGCTTGTCAGGAGACATGATGATCTGTAGGACTTCAGTCATCACATCCAACTTGGGAAATGCTTCAGAGCCCCTCTGACTGCAGAACAATTTCATTAATAACATCGGTGCTGCAGAAGTCAAAATCCACAGGCTCCTCAGGCTTTTGAGTATTGATTTTGCATACTGTCACCATTCCTCCTCCTTCCAAAAATAGCATCCAAGGGTCATCATAACCTTGGTAACACAAGTGCAGTTAAAATCCCTGGCATAGGACTTGATCCAAAAATAAACAGTCTAAAGGACAATTAAGTTAATTTAAAAAGTAACAGACTCTTCCTGATATGTAAACTCTCAAAATACTCCACCCTTAGCAGTGTGGCCCAGATGCTTGAGAGCCCTTCCCAGCCAAGTCCCTGGGGAAGTAAGATCCATCTCCCTGAAAACAGGAGTAAGCGGAGCAGCTCCCAACACTCTTAATTTTTACTTTCAATTTCATTGATTTGGGCTCTAATTTTTTAAAACTTTATTTTCTTATGCTTACTTTGCAGTTAACTTACTCTTATTTTCCTAGTTTCCTAATATGGGAGCCTAGATGATTGATTTTTAAGTATTTCTCTTTTTTTTCTAGCCACATGCTTTTAAAATTACACAATACCAAGAGAGAAAACTCTAAAAGCTTCCTGAAAAGGAATAGATCATATCCATGGATTAGGAATAAGAATAGAATTGGCATTCTTGACAGCAACACTGGAAGCTAAAAGACAGTGGAGCAATTCCTTTAACATTTGAGAAAAACAATTTTCAGGCTGGTCTTCTATACCTAGCTGATAATTATAATACGTACATGTACATGTAAGGAAGGAACAAAGCTATTCAGGAATCTCCATGTCTTGGTTTGTTTGGGCCTCTGTAACAAAAATACTATAGACTAAGTGGCTTATAAACAATAATTTATACACACATTTATTTCTCACAGTTCTGGAGGCTGGGAAGTCCAAGATCAAGGTACCAGCATATTCAGCATCTGGTGAGGACTTGCTTCCTGGTTCACAGACAGCCATCTTTTTCTCTTTTCTATGCTTTTCTTTCTCTTTAGGTATAAGAAAACTAAATTTGGCCATGTTGTCAAAGCCGGGCTCTAACTCCTAGACAGCAGGCGTGCACCACCATGCGTAGCAAGATGATGGCTTTTTGCTGTGTTGGCACGTGGCAGAAGAGATGAAAGAGCTCTCTGGGCACTATTCCAGATAGTGTAAGACCACTAATCCTATCCACGAAGGCTGTGCCCTCATGATTTAATCACCTCCCCAAAGCCCCACCTCCTAATATCATTACGTTAGGGGGTAGGATTTTAACATATGAATTTTGAAAGTGACATTCAGTTCACAAGGATGATGTCATCCCAGGATAAGGGTGACCAGAAGCCCTTAAACCTTGACTTGTACACGTACACAGCTAGACGGAAACTTGATCAAAGCAGGGAACAGAAAGCTTAAGAAAGAATATTTCCTAGGTGGCACGTGCCTGTAATCCCAGCTACTCAGGAGGCTGAGGCGGGAGAATTGCCTGAACCCAGGAGGCGGAGGTTGCGGTGGGCCGAGATCGAGACATTGCACTCCAGCCTGGGTAACAAGAGCTAAACTCCATCTCAAAAAAAAAAAAAAAAAAAAGACAAAAAGGAAAAACGTGTGTGAGATACATGTGTATGTGTTTCAGAGAAATTACCTGAATTTATTTTGAGAGAAATTTTACTATTTTGGATTTCTTTTTTTTTTTTTTCTGAGACGGAGTTTCGCTCTTGTTACCCAGGCTGGAGTGCAACGGAGCAATCTCGGCTCACCGCAACCTCTGCCTCCTGAGTAGCTGGGATTATAGGCACGTGCCACCATGCCCAGCTAATTTTTTTGTATTTTTAGTAGAGACGGGGTCTCACCATGTTGACCAGGATGGTCTCGATCTCTTGACCTGGTGATCCACCCGCCTCGGCCTCCCAAAGTGCTGGGATTACAGGCTTGAGCCACGGTGCCTGGCCTTATTTTGGATGTTTTAAAAGAATTAGCAATAAGCACATCAAGATTGAACAAAATATTAAAGATGTGTCCTTAGCTTCAGAAAAAAACAAAGATTCATAAAGAAGGAATTTAAACATACTATATGGCTTAACCATTAGTTTCCTTTAGTTATGGTAATGTAAAACACCAATCAGTGATTTAATCAACAATTGTGAAATGACTATATTGGGAAAGTGGGAAGAGAGATGACGTACATGTATTTGTAAGATGCAGGGTTTCAAAAATGTAGGAAAAGAGGTATAAGAAAACAAAATTTGTATCTTCAATTGCAGCAAATCAATAGATAATGGAGTGGCTAAAATTGAAAACTAGGAATATAACATTATTATGAAAGGTTAAAAACTGTTGCCTCAAGTGAGTGGGAATTGCGAGCAGGAAGGTATGAGGTGGGGGACTATTCTTTATTATCATCCTTGTAATATTATTGACTTTTAATCAATAGTATTATATTAATTTAAGGAAAATAAATTTAAAACATAAATAGCTCTACTAAATGCTCACTAAAGCATCTTTCTATTCTGTCATCCTAAGGATATATATTCTATACCATTAATCCAGATATGACCTATTATAAAATATAGTAATATTTCAGAAATAGAATTTATTACCTCCAGCTAAGGGAATTTGAAAAGATCCAATTAGAGAAAAACAACAGCACTTGGACTAGTCCTATTAGGAGGAATATGAGTTTTGATATGTGGAAGTACAAGAAGCGGAATTCTAGGCCAATGAATTGAGTAGTCAATAATTATGGATCCATCTATATATAACCAATTCTTGATGCATTCTCTGGAGTCCCTGATTGTCTTTGGCACAGAGAGCTAACTTTTACCACTCAGCCAGTAAGCCAATAAGTGGATCTTTTTCACAGGTTATCTCATGTAATCCTACCACTCTATGTGGTAAATATATATATTAACTACACCCTGTAAGTGAGGGAACAGAATTTTAAGAGGTTAAGTCATTTGTTCAGGGGTTCCCTGTTAGTATGTGGTACAGTTAAAATTTAAACACAGTTATTTTCTAAAATTCCAATCTCTTTCCATCACTCTGCCCTGCTTTTTTTGAATATTTGTACATGATTTATATACTCTATATAGTGTGATCACATTAAAAAACCCTGGAGAGGCAGGGCCTGCCCTCCTCCTAGCCCACCTGTTTCTGTTTCTCATTCACCATGTCCTTCCCTTCTTTCACACAGTTCAAAACACAGCTAGACTTTCTATTGGAGAGAAAGCAACAATTTCAATTGCTCAAGATTCCTACTGCAAACAACATAAGCTACCCTTGCTAGTTTAAGGAGACAGGAACTTTATTAAAAATATTAGACCCAGGCCGGGCACGGTGGCTCAAGCCTGTAATCCCAGCACTTTGGGAGGCCGAGGCGGGTGGATCACGAGGTCAAGATATCGAGACCATCCTGGTCAACATGGTGAAACCCCGTCTCTACTAAAGATACAAAACATTAGCTGGGCATGGTGGCGCGCGCCTGTAGTCCCAGCTATTCAGGAGGCTGAGGCAGGAGAATTGCCTGAACCCAGGAGGCGGAAGTTGCGGTGAGCCGGGATCGCGCCATTGCACTCTAGCCTGGGTAACAAGAGCGAAACTCTGTCTCAAAAAAAAAAAAAAAAATTAAACCCAGACCAGGCACGGTGGCTCATGCCTGTAATCCCAGCACTTTGTGAGGCCAAGACGGGGGAGATTGCTTGAAGCCAGGAGTTCAAGGCTGTTTGAGCCACAAACAGTGACCTTGTCTCTACAAAAAATTAAAAATTATCAGGGCGTGGTGACACACGCCTGTAGTCCCAATTACTTGGGAGGTTGAGGCAGGAGGATCACTTGATTGTCTAGGAGTTTGAGCCTGCAGTAAGCTATGATCACACCACCACACTCCAGCCTGAGTGACAGAGTAAAATCCTGTCTGAAATACACACACACACACACACACACACACACACCCTTACACACCCTTCAGAGATCACTGGAGAGTCTGAAGGACTGAAGGAACAAAGTCAAGACTAAACTCACAGAAAAAGGGAAAAACAAAAATGTATTTCCTACACCTCTTTCCACTCACATACATACACACCAAACCAGGCAACAAAACTATTCTGAATAAGTTCACTGCTTTCTGCTCCCTAAACATATAATGCCAAGACCTGACTACACTGCAATTGCTAAATCTACAGTACAAATGCCACTTCCATGTGTATGTTGCAATTGCTGCTATTGCCTAAAATCCAGACATCTCCGAAGCCAGCCACATCAGCAAGATGGAAACTCCACGGAGAGCCAGGTTCTTATGTTGATGACTTCTAAATCAAGCCTCCCTGTGAAGCATCTGACAGGGCAAGCCTAGGATGTGTCCATATGGGCTGCAAGAAAAAAACCTGAGAATTTGACCTCTGTCTTCTGAGTTGGGGATGTGAGAATTATTATATGTGAATTATTTAAAAGATTCTGAAAAGACACACATAAGACATATGGGTACTAAAAACTCATTCAAGAGAGATGAGGATTCCAGAATTACTCCCAGATTTCTGGCTCAGGAAAACAGGTGAATGACAGTGTCATTAGGGAGACAGGGAGCACCAAGGAGGAGTAAGTCAATGTAAATGAGGAAAATGTGGGTTTAGCACTGGAGGTGTTGCATTTGAGGTGCCTATAAGATATGTAAATGGAGATGTTTAATTGAATCTATGAGCCTGGAGCTTAGATGAAAGGTCAGAACTCCAGACAGTAACATGGACAGCATCCAAATACAAATGGCAGCTGATGCTGCAGAAGACGGTGATACTGTCAGGAGAGGTCATCATGACTGAGAAGGGGGCAGGCCTCCAAGCTTCGTAGAGATCAGACAGCAAGTGGTTGGGCTAAAGAGGAAGAATCAACAAGGAAGACTTAGAAAGGTCAGAGCAGTAGAGAAAAGAAGCCAGACCTGATGGAGTGCTGGAAGGCAAGGCAGAGTATTTCAAAGAAGATGGCATTCAGTGATGTAGTGTGTACTTGAGTATTGCTAAGAAAGCAGATCATAAATGTTCTTCACATGCACACAAACACATGCACACACACCTGCACATACATGCACACAGACATGCACACATGCACACGCATGCACGCACACATGCACACACTATGTGAGGTGGCAGACATGTTTATCAGCTTGATTACAGGGTCATTCCACAATGTATACAAATATCAAAACATCACATTGTATACTATAAGTATATACAATTTTTATTTGTTGATTGCACCTCAATAAAGCTGGTGGTCGAGTGTGGGGGAAAAGAATAGGATTCAGATCTAGCAAATCCTGTTTCAGGTCTAGGAAACATCCAACAGATAATTACTGGCTTCCACCAGATTTTACCCATCATTCTATGATGTTTTGTAGCAGGAGCAGGCGCGGGAAACGGATCTCTCAGACACCGAATACAGGAGGAAAGAGGGTTTATTCGGCAGGGAGCAAGGTGGCATAGTTGCCTAACAGCCAAACTCCCCTAACAAAGGAAGGTTCTGCCTTTATATAGGGTTATACTTTAGTTGTTACACATGGAAGAATCTTAGGTTTATAGCTTAACATATGAAAATGGTCTCAGTTTACAGTCTCAGGAATCACATATGAAAAGGTTTCAGTTTTCAGTCTCAGGAATTACATATGAAAAGGTTTCAGTTTACAGTCTTAGGAATGAAAAGAGGAAGTTGATCTGAGAAGCCTAGGTCTCCTGCTACACCCTCCCTGCTTTGAGACCATCACCACTTTATAATATTAGTGAGAGGTCTCACTTTCCAGATTTTCTGAAGAAACCGACTAATAATGTTTCAGATAATATACTTGTGATGTCATTTTTTTGGTTAACTACAGTAGTGATGAATCCCCTAATCATCTGAAGGAACAGGGGGATTAGACAAGGGAGCAGCAAATGAACACCTATTATTATTGTAACACTTATGATGAGGGTTTGGAATCTTCCCAAGTATGAGAACCAACATCCAAATAAGGACTCAGGGTTAAATCCATGCCACACCTGTACAGACACGTGTGCCACTTTGGTCATGTCTCACACAATATCCTCGACTGCTTGCCCTGGTCATCTATGTGCAGACAGCAGTTGGTTAGATTGAATTTTCCACAGACTCCCGCTTTGGCTGCTAGTAAATAATTAGGGCCAGCCAATTCTGATAAATCGCATTTCTCATTTGAGTTTCTTGTCTGGCCAAGAGGGACGGAGCTTTCCCATTTCATTAGCATTTCCAAAACCGCCTGCAACTGGATGATCCGGTTGAGCATGTAAATAGGGGTCCGGTATCCCCATGAGCCATCCTCAGCCCATGTGGCCAGCCCATAATAATAATTCTCTCCAGTGGCCACTCGTCATCTGTCGAATCTCTTATTTTTAGGTCTCTCTTCTCCCTAGCGGAGTAGACTGGATACCCTAACACCTCACCTGTCCTAACATAAAAGGAAGAAAGAGGGCTTAATGATGCCTATGACACAGCTACCTGTCCATCTCCTGGATTACACACCTTATACCGAGTGCCATTATATAAACAGGTTCCCTTCTGTGTCCCTGTACATTTATAAGAACTGTAGTGCAAAAGAATGGCAGTAACTTTTATGTCCTACCTGGTGTACATACTGAGGGCATTCTTCAAAATTAGTTAATGTTCCTACTGTTACAAGTCCAAATATTAAGAACAAGTCCCATGATGAATTTTCTCATGCTTCGGCCATGCATGGACCAGCCAGCTTCCGGGATGTGGCTGGAGCAAGCCTTTTTGTCCTATTTAAGGTGATTCTGCAGTCCTTGCCTTGGTCTAAGTCTCAGCTGTTGCTGGTTTCTTACATGGCTGTGGTGGATTCAGGCTGGGATTCCCTCTACCTTCACAGTTGTGGGGGTGGCCGGGATCAGGTCTGAGGTCCTTTCCATTGTGGCTTTAGAGGGGCTGTACTCCCGTCCTTTATCCACATGTGATTACCTAGTGAGAAAGAATGAACTGGGGAGAATAAGGCTTACTGGACATCTGTCATTTACCCAGATTAAAATATCCTGGGTGATTTTCTCTAGAGCTCGTAACTGGTGTCCTAATTCAATCTCCCCCCACTCCCAAGGATTTCCTGGGAGTGCCCGGAGTATGGGAGGGGGCTATGATACAAGATTTCATAAGGGGAATATCCTGTCTTCCTAGAGGTGGTGCATCTAATCTTAAATAACCCCAAGGGAGGTGCCTGCACCCACTCTAATCTTGTTTCCTGACACACTTTCCCTAAGCTGTTTTTTGATGGTCTGGTTCATTTTTTCCACTTTTCTGGAACTCTGAGGTCAGTAGGCAGCATGCAGTTTCCAGGTGATACCCAAGGCTGTTTTCTGGACTAAATCTGCCAGAAATGCTGGTTCGTTGTCTGATCCCATGCACAGTGGCAGTCCAAACCTAGGGATAAGATCTCGAAGCAGCACACAGGTTACTTCATGGGCTTTTCAGTCCTAGTTGGGAAGCCCTCTACCCACCCAGAGTATGTGCACGCCAGAACCAACTAATATTTATGTCCCCCACACTTGGACATTTCAATAAAGTCTACCTTGAGATCTTCAAACAGAGCTGCTCCATAAGCTTGAATTCCAGGGGGAATAGTTGGACCCTGCCTCATGTTGTGTTGCCGACATGTAATGAATGTATCGCTGTGCCACAGTTTTGGTTAAGGCTGCTAAGTGTGAGATGTAAAAGTACCAGCCCAACATCTTTTCAAGCAACTCTTGACCTAAATGAGTGATCTCATGTACAGCTTGTACAACTGCGGCCCCCAGCAGCTGTGGTACTGCTATTCTTCCATCTGGCAGGTGGATACATCCTTCTTCAATCAGTTGCCCCCCTTCTGTCTGGAGAAAGTCTCTTTCCTCCTTAGAGTAAGTAGGTGTTAGATCAGGGATCGGGGAAATCAGCAGGGCTGTAACTGCTATTCAGTAAGGGGCAGATGCTGCCTTATGAGCTGCTAAATCAGCTCAAGAATTTCTCAGGGCCACGGAGGTGTGGGCCCACTGATGTCCTCAGCAATGCACGACCACCACCTTCCGGGGCTTCCAAACTGCTTCTAGCAGCTGCAAAATTTCATGCTGATACTTTACTTCTTTTCCCCCTGAAGTTAACAGGCCTGTCTCTTTGTACAGTGCTCCATGTACTTGGAGAGTTGGGAAGGCATAACAAGAGTCAGTGTTAAGTGTTTACAACCTTATCTTTACTCAGCTCTAGGGCTCAGGTTAAAGCAATGAGTTCAGCCTTCTGAGCTGAGGTGCCCTGAGGCAGGGATTTGTCCTTGATTACAGTGTCCAGAGTTACCACGGAGTAGCCTGCACATCTTTCCCCTCGTGGATTGACAAAGCTGCTCCCATCCACATACAACTCCCAGTCTACTACTGTCCATGGCTGATCCCGAAGATCAGGCCTGCTGGAATAGACTGTGTGCAGGACTTCAACACAGTTGTGTTCAACAGGACCCTCTGACATTGGGAGCAAAGTGGCAGGGTTTAAGGTGTTGCGGACTTCAGTGGTGATGCGGGAATTTTCACATAGCAGGCCCTGGTATCTGGTCAGCCTAACATTTGATAACCAGTGGTGCCCTCTGGTATTCATTAGCCTCACTACTGCATGGGGTGCCTTGATATTTCAGTTCGGTCCCAGAGTTAGCTTATCTACTTCTTGTGCTAGCAGAGCAGTTGCTGCCAGGGCCCTTAAGCATGGGGGCCATCCTTTGGAAACTCCATCCAGCTGCTTGAAGAGGTAAGCTACAGGCCTGGGCCAAGGTCCTACTGTTTGGACTAGAACCCCAACTGCTGCTTTTTCTCTTCCTGCCACATATAACATGAAGGGCGTTGTTAAATCAGGCAGCCCCAAAGCTGGAACTGACATTAGTTTCATTTTCAGTTCCTGATAGGCCTGACGCTGCTGGGATCCCCATTCAAAGGGCTCCTTGTCTCCCATTTTTGTCACATCATAGAGGGGTTTGGCTAGTACTTCAGTTTGGAAATCCACAATTTACAAAATCCACCATTCCCAGGAGCTCTCTCACCTGCCTTTTAGTCTCAGGTTCTGTCACTTTGCAAGCAGCTTTCTTCCTCTCTGCTTCTAGGCTGCCTTTCCCCTCCTGGATGGTTAGCCTCAGATATTGCATTTGCTTTTTGGCAAATCTGGGCTTTCCTTTTAGACAATTTATACTCACAGTCCTCCAGGTGCTGAAATAAGGCATTTGTTTGCATACCTGACTCCCATGGGGTGTCTCGATAGAAGGTTATCAGCATACGGGGGCAGCATGCAAGCGAGAAGCTTCTAGGGGGTGGTCACAGGCTGATGCCTCCCCAAGGATGATGATGAGAGAGTTTTCCAGCCCCTGGGAAGCTGGGTCCAGTTGTATTGAGTGGTTACACCTGCTTCTGGGTTTCTCCCATTGAAATGCAAATAGTTTTTGACTTTCAAAAGCCAGCCCGATGCTAGAGAAAGCATCCTTTAAGTCCAAGCAGGTGAACTAAACATCCTCTGCTAGCAATAATTCCAGCAGTGTGTATTAGGCACAGTTGAGTGCAAAGTCACTGTGGCCTGATTGACCAGGTGCAAGTCTTGTACAGGCCTGTAGTCTTTGGTCCCTGGTTTGAGAGCAGGCAAAAGGGGGGTGTTCCATGGAGACTGGCAAGGAACTATAATTCCATAGTCCTTTAAGCATTTTAGATGGACCTGAATGCCTTCTAGCGCCTCTCGGGGAACTGAATACTGCTTTCGTTTAACCGGCTGAGCCCTAGGCTTGGCTTCAATGAGCACAGGGTCTGGCTAATTGCCAGTCCAGGTGGATCATCCTCTGCCCAGACCTTAGGCCATCATTTTGCTAACTCAGGCTTTATTTCCTGGTCTGGTTCGGTTACGAAGTCTTCCCTATTCCTCACGAGGCACCCTGAGGGCCATTATGACCCCAGTTTTAGGCAATGTCAACCGTAAGATGCCATATTTATCATATGCTGATTTTCTGGGTTCTCAGAATCAATAGAAGTGTACATGCGGTGAGCTTCACACAGTCTTTCATGGAATTGGGTAGGGCTTTCCTCTTTTCCTTGAAGAACCTCAGAGACTTTATTAATGTTTGTAACTCTCTGGGCCCCCTTTTTAAATCCTTCCAGCAAGGCTTCTCTGTACCAGATTAGCCTTTGCATGCCCTCTGGGGTGTTCAGATCCCACTGGGGGTCAGTTCCTGGTAACTGGACCCTGACATATTCTTGGGGGTTCTGGTAATCTGCAGGAACATGCTCCTCCAGCCAATTAGAAGTGGCTTGGATTATTCTCCGCCTTTCCTCCATGTTAAAAAGATGCATAAGCAGCTGATGGCAATCAGCCCAAATGGGGTTATGATTCTGAATAATAGTTTGCAGTAGATCAATGAGAGCTTGGGGTTTTTCAGTAAAAGACGGGTTGTTAATGTTACAATTGATAAGATCAGCCGAGGTGAATGGCAGGTATGTGAAAACACGCCTTTCTACCATGTGGCTGTCCTCATCTACTCCTGTGAACCCCTGCTCTCTCAAAGGCATCTGCACCCTGGCCTTGGGTCACAGATGGGCTGCCAGAGAGGGAGTTCCCTCTGGGAAGTGGGCAGCAATGGGGGGAGTTTTTCCACATTTTCTTTTGTCTGCTTTGGAGGATTTAGAGGTGTGCAGCTCTGGTGGGGATGCTGAGGCTTCTGGCCCAGGGGCAGGGAGTCCTTGAGAAGGAGGAGGCGGCATTATTGGCAAAAACTCTTCTATTGCTGGGTGGACCAAAACCTTAGGAGTCCACGTCTCTCTGCGGCAAGGGGATGGTGGTTTCTAGCAGTCTGTCCCTTGGCTACTAAAACAGTCGCTGCCTGCTCTCTTAGCCACTTCAGAGGGTTTAACACTAACTGCAACCACGAGTCTATGTATGGAAATTGATCGAGGTGTTCTAGCTCATAGTATATAACCTCATGCCTTACTTTGGAGACAAAGGACCTGTCTAGGGTCCCCTCTGGGGGCCAACCTACCCTAAATGCTGGCCAGTCTTCCCTACATAAAACCCTTAATTTCTCTGGTGTTGTAGTTACTTTATAATTACCACTAAATCCCTTCTTGAAATTTTTCAGCATGGTTTCTAAAGGGGTGGGCTTGCTATGGGAGTGACCCATATTAACACTTCAAAGAAAAAATTCCCACAGTTAGGAGAGTGTTAGTTCACTCACAGCAGCGCAGAGCACTCTCCGATTTACATTCACTTCAATCCTTTCACAATGCCCAGAGGCTTCTTCACTCAGCCTTATGTGGCTGTCTCTAATTCTTACAAATTGCTCAATGCATGAGGCCACTCCTAATGGGCCCGATACCTTTCACAACTGATGAGTTCGGCTGGACACATCTACACACACAGACACACATCCGATTGCTCTCCTTCCAATTCAAAACCATAAACAAAAGCTTCCAAGGTTAGTTACAGAGAGAGCTACCTTCAAAAGTGCCGATCTAGCACCCATGGGTGATCAGGCCATGCTTCCACCCAAAACGGGGTGGGCTACTTTCCTGGGTTCAATCTTACCAAATTCAGTGGTCTGGACTTCCCCAAATACTTGTTCCTCCTCAGTGTTCAGCCACTGTGTGGATCCACACTGCAGGGCCTCCCTGCTCTGCTCTGGCAAGGCTTTTCCATTAGGCAAATACCTGCCCAAGAGTGCTCTCAGGATGCAACACCCCAGCGAGCAGGAGTCCCCCTGCAGGGATGCACCACAGGGCTAGGCAAGCCACCTAAGAGACATTTTCCCACTGTCTGCTCTCCAAGAGTCTCTTCCCAGCCAACGCACCAAAAATGTAGCAGGAGTGGCCAGGGGAAACGGAGTGGCCAGGGGAACTTGGATATCAAATACGGGAGGAAAGAGGGTTTATTTGGCCGGGAGCAAGGTGGCATAGTTGCCTAACAGCCAAGCGCCCCTAACAAAGGAAGGTTCTGCCTTTATATAGGATTATACTTTAGTTGTTACACGTGGAAGAATCTTAGGTTTATAGCTTAACATATGAAAATCGTCTCGGTTTACAGTCTCAGGAATTACATATGAAAAGGGTTTCAGTTTACAGTCCCAGGAATTATACATAAAAAGGTTTCAGTTTACAGTCTTAGGAATGAAAAGGGGAAATTGATCTGAGATCTCTTCCTGGATCTCCCTCTTCAGTTTAATTTGGTTTGCTCTACTTATATTTGATCTCAATGTACTGAAACAAAGAGTAGGTAAAAAGGCAATAAGGGTCAGGCAATAATATTCATTAAAAGCCAGAGAATAGATCCTAAAGCTCTTCCAGCTTCTGAACCAATCATTTTTGTCCTCATTGTCAGTGTCTCTCCTCTTTCCACCTCGTGACCATGGATGCTTTGTTTGTGACATGAGCCTGTCTCTATTCTCCTGTTGGCTGGCTCATCAGAGAGATCTGGGGCCAGGCCTTTCCTGGCCTCCCTCTGTCCACATACACTTGCCCTCTACTTCATCCTCCTCCCCCATCTGGCTAGTTCCTACTCATCCCCAGGTCCCTCTTTGTATCTCACTTCCCCCAAAATTTATTTTCTAATCCTCCAAGCTCAAGTCTGAGTTAAGCACTCCTGTTGCTTATTTTTCCATCATCTCAAGGACTTTCCATCACAGCAATAAAGTGCAGAGAAGTAAACTCACAGGCTTGGACAGTGTGACTGTGCAAATTAAAATTCCTGCTCCACTAACTTGTGTGACCTCGAACAAGTCTCTTAATCTATTGAAGGTTGACAGTCACAATTCCTAGAAGGTATTGTGAAAATTAAGAGTTCACACATTTAAAACACTAAGCAAAGTAACTCAAAGTATTTCTCATCCTTACTTCCCCTTTACTGTTACTGGAACTGCAGCTCTCCCACGGACCTAGGCTCCCAACCCAATAGTCTCTCCTTCTTCCCTTTTCCTTGACCCCTGTACTACTCAACATCCTTTATATTGACAGTAGTACTTACAGGGCTGAGTCAGTGGTGATGGTAGGGATGATGGCAGTCAGGTAAGGTTGCAGTAAAAAAAAAATCATCCCTGTGGCTGAGACTAAGTTAACCTTTAAACGTCAGTGGAAGGAATCATAGTTGGCTGAACTGTAGGAGTATATCTGAAGACAAGAATGGGGAAATCAGGAGGATGATTTTGGTATTTATAGCCCAATATTTATAGTAATTATTTATAAATAAATTCTTAATAATAATAACCTATGATTCCATGCCAGGCTTTTCCTTTATTCTGGCAAGTCTATTTTTTTTTTAATGTAATAGTGATGAGCAGAAGAGTTTGGTGGATTTCTGCATTGCCAGAGTGATCCTCTAATCCCTAAGGTTTTTTTTTGCATAATAAAAACATTTTCAGTTTATTCTTGCTTCTTTCCTGTTTCTCATTTAACCAAGTAGATGAAAGGAAATTACAAAATGGTGGAAAGATTTAATGCAATTAGCGATAAGTTAGGCCTCTAGTTGGAACATCGGGTGAACAGAAAAAGGGGAAGAGTCACAGGATAAGTTTGATGTTACCAGGCCTGCCTGAGGTCTGGGGGTGACTAAACTGCATCTGGAAAAGGGCTTGAGGTATGTGACTATGAGATGTGGGACACAAAACTTGTGTCTCTGATATTTGGATCCTACATCTTCCTGATCATGTGGCTGAGATGATTTTTCAATGAAAGAACATGCCTTAGAACCATGAGAGGAAGGAGTGCCAGGATTCAGGAGCTGAATGAGTCAGCTGGGCTGGGTGTCTGCTGCTTCACAGTGTCAAGGGCATGACCTACGACTTCAGTCTTGTTTTCCCAGTTCAATATCAAAACATATGCCTCCATGGAGGCAAATGATGTTCTTCCACAAGCCCCAGCTTCAATGAAACTGCAGTGTCTAAATAACTGCAGCTTTTTCTTTCTGTGTATTGATGGCTAATATGATCTGAATCCTTGTCTCCTCCAGAACTCTTGTTGAAAGGTGGTAATATTGAGAGGTGGGGTCTTTGAGAGATGATGGGTCATGAGGGTTCTGCTCTCATGAATAGATTAATGAATTAATGGACTAATGGTTTATGATGGCAGTGGGACTTATGGCTTTAATAAAAAAGAGAAAGAGAGACCTGAGCTGCCTCACTGAGCTGCCTCTCCACGGGATGCTCTGTGCTGCCTCAGGACTCTGCAGAGTCCCCATAAGCAAGAAGGCCCTCACCAGATGAGATCCTCAACCTTGCACTTCTCAGCCTCCAGAACTGTAAAAAATAAATTTTGTTTCTTTATACATTACCCAGTTCAGGCAACACAAAATTGACCCAAACAATGACTAAGAGCAGCTTTGTTCACAGGTATCCCCATTTTCACACTTTAACTTAGTTCATCACCAAACCCATTACATCTTACTTCCCTCCTTTGTCCTTTATTCAAAAAAAAACAAAACAAAACAACAACAACAACAAAAAAAAAACACTGACTAGTTTCTTAAGAAAACTTGGTTAAGGACTTTCATTTGTATGAGATGGGACAAGTGTTCGCAGCCTGGGAGACCATTTCTGGCATGAGAGATCAGCTATGAGCCTCTGACCTAGGTGCTTATAAGCATTATTACAATTTAATATTCCTAACAATCCTGCAAAGTGAGTACTATTATTATTCTCATTTTATAGATGAGAAAATAGAGTCAAGGTATTGTGTGAATGGACCAAGGTCATACAATAGTGAATGGTAGAAATGGGATTTAGACTTCATCTGGTGTCACCAAAGCACATCCTCTTAAACGCTACCAAACACTGCCTCCTGGTGGCAAAATGAAGAAGTTCATTTTGTCTATGAGAAGTTCATTTTGTTTATGAGAAGTTTACGAAGAAGTTGATTTTGTTGATGAAGAAGTTTAACCTGGTGGCAAAATGAAGAAGTCCAACTCCATAACCCAAGTGTATCAGGAAATAGAAGCACAGGAGGTGGATATAAAGCATGTGGCTTGCTTAAAGAAGCCTCTATGTTGGATTGTTTGTTCAGCCCCCTTACCTATGGGCTTCCCTGCTTAGTTTCACTATCTGGCTCTACCTTAAAAAATTACTTTTCTAGTTTCACTCTTTTACTCTCAGGACGGCTGAATGCAAAACAAAATAAAACACAGGATCACTCTGCTTAGTTCTTTAAATTATGTGACAGTCCAAACAAAAATGGCCACTCAAAACATTTATCCTGAGTCCCAGAATCACACGATTACAAGAATATACACATGGTTTTCTACATCAGTTATTCTTTTAGGCTTTCTATAAACTACTGCTCTTTCATCTCTCCCCTACTGATTCTATTGGTCTTTAGTTCAGTAACTATTTATTTTTAGTAACTGAATTGAAGGCTGTTACCGTCTAGATCCCTCAACCTGACAACCGAAGTGCCTATTCTCCCGGCTGCTCGAAGTGTTACAGCTGACACCTGAGTCTGTGTTCCAGGACTGCCCTCCGCTGAAGGGAACTGCCTTCCTCAAGGTTGCATCCCTCCATGGAGAAAGCCTGAAGCCAAGGATCGGTCTGTGAGGAGGTCCAAGGTCACAGCCTTCTTGCCTCACTTAGACATACTAGAGGACATCCCAGCTCTAGGATTCCCAGGGGAGTTGGCTGCAGCCCTCATTACAATTTAACATTTCCCTCCACCCAACCCAGTTTCCCTCTCTCCTTTATAGGGTTTCCCAAGAGCACCCTGTAATAAACTTCCTGCAGGCAAATCTAACAGTCTGTTTCTTGAGGACGCAACACAAGACAACATTCAACTCTTAACTTCAGTCATATTCACAAATACTGCCTCTTTAAAGGGCAGAAATGCAGTGTAAAGATACATACACCAGAAAAAGATAAAAGTGCAAAAATATACCAGAAGGTAAAAATAATACATGAATTTAAAGTCTGTGAATCAGTCTCTCTCGCATGCTGCTAGAAAGTGTGTGATGGCTTCACATTTCATAATTTTGTCATTGTAATTGTCATCGTGCCACTAAAATTCCATGCCTTTCCATTTTGTTTTTGTTTTTATCTGTAAGTAAAAATGTTTAATTAAATGCCTTCTATGGCCACTTCAGACCAAGTCCAGAAGTTACCTTAAGGTGAAAACTCTTACTATCTTTCTTACAAGGTTGTGTTTGGGAGGTTTTTCATTTGCCTTTTAGTTTTTACTGTGAGCAGTTTGTCTAGTCTCCTGACATGGAACTGGAGGTAACTGGAGAAACAGATCCCTTTGTCAGAGTCAGCATCAAACATGTGTAAGGCATGTTTTGCCTCTAGGAAATCACCAGGGAAATGATTTTTGATCGCTCTTTGAGTTAAAATTCTCTTTTACATTGATGCTAAAAACTTCCCCTAAGCAACCTCTACCACATTAGCATAAAGTGTCTAAGTTTCAAAGATTCAACCTCAAATGGCTCCCTTGTGTTACTCAGGAAGCAGAATACCAGGAGAAATGGTTATTTCTTCTTCCGGAGTAACTTCCTATTGACCTCCCTTTCCTTCCAGTCTCTTATTGAAATGGAAACATCAGAATGAAGGGGGCAGGCTGTATGTGGGAAAGATGAATCACCATTAAATGAGAAACCTTAATCCTAATGCTAAACTTGTAGAAATTGGTTTGTATGGTACTGAAAATGGTAAAAATAATTAATAAAAATAACTTTAAACGTTATTTAATAAAGTAACAATATAGCTAGAAAAATAAAGGTTACTTTTAAAAAATTTATTTATTTTACTTTAGGTGCATACTATATCTGGCATTTCTCCCCATGTTATCCCTCGACACCCTCCTCTTCCTCCCCACCCCCCATTGTCTTTCCCCTACCCCCTCAACTGTCACCTGTGTGTGATGCTCCTCTCCCTGAGTCCACGTGTTTTCATTGTTCAACACCCACCTATGACTGAGAACATGTGGTGCTTGGCTTTCTGTTCTTGGGTCAGTTTGCTGAGAATGATGGTTTCCAGATTCATCCAAGTCCCTACAAAGGACATAAACTCATCATTTTTTTTTATGGCTGCGTGGTATTCCATGGTGTATATGTACCACATTTTCTTTGTCCAGCCTATCATTGATAGGCATTTGGGTTGGTTCCAGGTCTTTGCTATTGTACACAGGGCTGCAATGAACATACATGTGCATGTGTCTTTATAGTAGAATGATTTATAGTTCTTTGGGTATATACCCAATAGTGGGATTTCTGGGTCAAATGGAATTTCTATTTCTAGATCTTTGAGAAATCGCCACACTGTCTTCCACAATGGTTGAACTAATTTACACTCCCACCAACTGTGTAAGAATGTTCCTATTTCTCCATATTCTCTCCAGCATCTGTTGTCTCCAGATTTTTTAATGATCGCCGTTCTAACTGGCATGAGATGATATCTCAGTGTGGTTTTGATTTGCATTTCTCTAATGACTAGTGATGATGAGCATTTTTTCATACGTTTCTTGGCTTTATATATGTACTCTTTTGAAAAGTGTCTGTTCATATCCTCTGCCCACTTTTGAATGAGGTTGTTTTTTTCTTGTATGTCTGTTTTAGTTCTTTGTAGATTCTGGATATTAGCCCTTTGTCAGATGGGTAGATTGGAAAATTTTTTTTCCCATTCTGTTGGTAACTGATTCACTCTAATGATGGTTTCTTTTGCTGTACAGAAGATCTGGAGTTTAATTAGATCCCATTTGTCTATCCTGGCTTTTATTACCATTGCTTTTGGTGTTTTAGTCATGAAGTCCTTGCCTATGCCTATGTCCTGGATGGTTTTGCCTAAGTTTTCATCTAGTGTTTTTATGGTGTTAAGTTTTCTGTTTAAATCTTTGATCTATCTGGAGTTAATTTTAGTGTAAAGTGACAGGTAGGGGTCCAGTTTCTGCTTTCTGCACATTGCTAGCCAGTTTTCCCAAACCATTTATTAAACATGGAGTCCTTTCCCCATTGCTTGTTTTTGCTGGGTTTGTCAAATATCAGATGGTTGTAGATGTGTGGTGTTTCTTCTGGGGTCTCTTTTCTGTTCCATTGGTCTATGTCTCTGTTTTGGTACCAGTACCATGCTGTTTTGATTACTGTTAGCCTTGTAGTATAGTTTGAAGTCTGGCAGTGTGATGCCTCCAGCTTTGTTCTTTTTGCTTAGGATTGTCTTGGCTATGCGGGGTCTCTTGTGATTCCATATGAAGTTTAAAGTGGTTTTTTCCAGTTCTGTGAAGGTCATTGGTAGCTTGATGGGGGATCATCCTGGATTCCCATCAAGGCCATTTTCACAATATTGATTCTTCCTAACCATGAGCATGGAATATTTCTCCATTTGCTTGTGTCCTCTCTTATTTCATTGAGCAGTGGTTTGTAGTTCTCCTTGAAGAGGTCCTTTACATCCTTTGTTAGGGTGTTTGCTCTTGACTTGGCTCTCTGTCTGTTATTGGTGTATAGGAATGCTTGTGATTTTTGCACATTGATTTTTGTATCCTGAGACTTTGCTGAAGTTGCTTATCAGTTTGAGAAGATTTTGGGCTGAGACGATGGGGTCTTCTAGATATACAATCATGTCATCTGCAAATAGAGACAGTTTGACTTCCTCCTTTCCTAATCGAATACGCTTTATTTCTTTTTCTTGCCTGATTGCTCTGGCTAGAACTTCCAGTACTATGTTGAATAGGAGTGGTGAGAGAAGGCATCCTTGTCTAGTGCCTGATTTCAAAGGGAATTCTTCCAGCTTTTGCTTGTTCAATATGATATTGGTTGTAGGTTTGTCATATATAGCTTTTATCATTTTATGATACGTTCCATCAATGCCTCATTTATTGAGAGTTTTTAGCATGAATGGGCTGTTGAATTTTATTGAAGGCCTTCTCTTCATCTATTGAGATAATCATGTGGTTTTTGTCTTTTGTTCCATTTATGTGATGGATTAAATTTATGGATTTGCATATGTTGAACCAGCCTTGCATCCCCGGGATGAAGCCTTCTTGGTCGTGATGGATAAACTTCTTGATGTGCTATTGCAATCTGTTTGCTAGGATTTTATTGAAAATTTTTGCTTCAATGTTCATCATGGATATTGGCCTCAAGTTTTCTTTTTCAGTTTGAGTCTCTGCCTGGTTTTGGTATCAGGATGATGTTGGCCTCATAAAATGAGTTAGGAAGGATTCCCTCCTTTTGTATTTTTTGATACAGTTTCAGAAGGAATGGAACCAGCTCCTCTTTATACATCTGGTAGAATTCAGCTGTGAACCTGTCTGGACCTGGATTTTTTTTGGTTGGTAGGCTATTGATTGCTGCCTCTACTTCAGCCCTTGTTATTGGTCTATTCAGAGTTTCAACTTCCTCCTGGTTTAGTTTTGGTAGACTACAAGTGTCTAGAAATTTATCCATTTCTTCCTGGTTTACTGGTTTATGTGAGTAGAGCTGTTTGTAGTAATCTCTGATGGTAGTTTGTATTTCTGTGGGACCAGTGGTGATATCCCCTTTATAGTTTTTATTACATCTATTTGATTCTTCTCCCTTTTCTTTTTTATTAATCTGGCTAGTGGTCTATTTTGTTAATCTTTTCAAAAAAACCAACTCCTGGCTTTACTGATGTGTTGAAGGGTTTTTTTTTTTTTTTTTGTCTCTATTTCCTTCAGGTCTGCTCTGATCTTAGTTATCTCTTGTCTTCTGCTAGCTTTTGAGGTTTTTTGATCTCACTCCTCTAGTTCTTTCAATTTTGATGATAGGGTGTCGATTTTAGATCTTTATTCTCTTCTCTGGTGGGCATTTATTGCTATAAATTGCCCTCTTAATACTGCTTTAAAGGTGTCCCAGAGATTCTGGTATATTGTGTCTTCATTCTGGTTGGTTTCAAAGAACATCTTTATTTCTACCTTCATTTCATTGTTTTTCCAGTCAACATTCAAAAGCAAGTTGTTTAGTTTCCACGTGGTTGTGCAGGTTTGAGTGTGTTTCTTGATCCTGAGTTCTAGTCTGATTGCGCTGTGCTCTGATAGACTGTTTGTTATGATTTCTGTTCTTTTGAATTTGCTGAGGAGTGATTTGTTTCCAATGATGTGGTCAATTTGAGAGTAAGTGCAATGTGGTGCTGAGAAAAATGCATATTCTGTGGATTTGGGGTGGCGCATTCTGTATAGGTCTGTTAGATCCGCTTGGTCCAGCTCTGCATTCAAGTCCTGGATATCCTTGTTAATTTTCTGTCTCATTGATCTGTCTAATATGGACAGTGGAGTATTGAAGTCTCCCATTCTTATTGTGTGGGAGTCTAAATCTCAGTTTAGGTCACTAGAAACTTACTTTTTGTATCTGGGTGCTCATGTGTTTGGGGCTTATATATTTAGGCTAGTTAGCTCTTCCTGTTGGATTGATCTTTTTACCATTATGTAATGTCCTTCTTTGTCTCTTTTGATCTTTGTTGGTTTGAAGTCTATTTTATCAGAGACTAGGATTGCAACCCCTTCATTTTTTGTTCTCAATTTGCTTGGTAAATCTTCTTCCATCCCTTTATTTTGAGTCCATGTGTGTCTTTGTATGTGAGATGGATTTCTTGAATAAAGCACACTGATGAGTTCTGACTTTTTATACAGTTTGCCGTCTGTGTTTTTTGATTGGGGTGTTTAGGCCATTTACATTCAATGTTAACATTGTTATGTGTGAATTTGATCCTGCCATTTTGTTACTGGCAGGTTTTCTTTCTTATTAGTTGACTAATTTTCTTCATTGCATTTTTGGTCTTTGCCAACTAGTGTTCTTTTGCAGTGACTGGTACTTGTTCCTTTCCATGCTTAGTGTTTCTTTCAGGAGCTCTTGCAGGGCAGGTCTGGTGGAGACAAAATCTCTCAATAATTGCTTGTCCTTAAAGGATTTTATTTTTCCTTCACTTATGAAGCTCAGTTTGGCTGGATATGAAATTCTTTAAGAATGTTGAATATCGGCCCCCACTCTCTTCTGGCTTGTAGAGTTTCTGCTGAGAGATCTGCTGTGAGTCTGATTGGCATCCCTCTGTGGGTGACCTGACCTTTCTCTCTGGCTGTGCTTAGCATTTTTTCCTTCATTTTGACCCTGGTGAATTGACAATTATGTGCCTTGGGGTTGCTCTTCTTGAGGAATATCTTTGTGGAGTTCTCTGTATTTCTTGAATTTTAAATTTGGACTGCTTTGCTACGCTTGGGAAGTTCTCCTGGATAATATCCTGGAGTGTGTTTTCCAGCTTGGATTCATTCATCCCATCATATTCAGGTACACTAATCAAGCATAGATTAGGTTTTTTCACATAATCCCATATTTCTTGGAGGCTTTGTTCATTTCTTTTCACTCTTTTTTCTCTTGTCTTGCCTTCTCTTTTTATTTCATTGAGTTGATCTTCAATCTCTGATATCCTTTCTTCTGCTTGATCGATTCAGCTATTAAAACTTGTGTTTGCTTCATGTAGTTCTTGTGCTGTGTTCTTCAACTCCATCAAGTTGTTTATGTTTTTCTCTAATCTGGTTATTCTAGTTAGCATTTCCTCTAACCTTTTTTCAAGGTTTGCATTGAGGTAGGACATGTTCCTTTAGCTCTGAAAAGGTTGTTATTATCCACCTTCTGAATCCTGTTTCCGTCAATTCTTCGCACTCCTTCTTGGTCAAGTTGTGATCCTTTGTTGTTGATGAGTTGTGATCCCTTGAAGAAGAGGAGGTGTTCTGGTCTTTGATGGTTTCACTTTTTTTGCACTGTTTTTTTTTTCTCATCTTTGTGGATTTACCTGGCTGTGGTGTCAGAGCTGCTTGATGAAGTCTCTTGTCTACCTGTTGGGGTGCTACTGGGTTTCTAGGGACTCCTTCAGTTTACTAGAAAAGCTTCCTGTGTCTCTTTTGTTTATGCTGGGAGATTAGGCCCGCCTCTTCTGCTGACCCATAGGCGCTGCTGGGTTGTCAAGAACGCCATCCCATTGCTACTTAGGCTTCCTGTGTTTTTTGTTAAAACATGTAGCCCAGTCCCGCCCGTCTAGTGGTGGGTTGTGCCCTTCCTCCACTGGACTGAATCTTTCAGGGTTCATCTCAGACTGTGGCACTGGCTATGCAACCCACTAGAGTCAGAGCTTCAGCCCTCTGGGGTTTGTAGGGGAAAGTAGGGACCTGCCCAGCCACACCCGGCAGTATCCCCCTTTCAGCGTCCTCTCTCTCTGGTCATGGGGTAGGGGCCGCCCAGCCGCTCCCGCTTACAGCTCCCCTCTCTCTCTGGGCAGAGGGAAGGGGGAGATAGCTCAGTCTACAGACTCTTATTCAACTCTGCATTTGTAATTCTCAGCGCTTGACTGGCAAAGATCCCCTGTTCTTTGTATTGCTGAGGCTTTGGGGGAAGCGCTGTATCTGGACCGGAGAACCAGAGGTGGAGCCTCCAACCCACTGGTCAGATGCACTTTCTGGGTGAAGCAGCACTCCTCCCCGCCTCAGTCTGCCCTTAGTGGCCTTTGTTCACACTCCAAACAGATCCTTTGAAATGCATCTGGTACCTCGGTTGGAGCTAGGAGATCTCTGGGTTTCTGCGTCTCTCTCACTGGGTGTTGTGCGCTGGAGTTGTGTCTAATCCACCATCTTGGATCCACTCTGGTTACTTTTTTAAATATTTAACCAAGATGCGGAGGGAAGAGGATTCTTGTGTTTTGTTTTGTTTTGTTTTGTTTTGTTTTTTTGAGATGGAGTTTTGAACTGTCACCTGGACTGGAGTGCAATGGGGGCATCTTGGCTCACTGCAACCTCTGCTTCCTAGGTTTATGTTATTCTCCTCCTTCATCCTCCTGAGTAGCTGGGATTACAGGGGCACACCACCACATCAGGCTAATTTTTTATATTTTTAGTAGAGACAGGTTTTAACTATATTGGCCAGACTGGTCTCGAACTCCAGACCTCATATCCGCCCACCTCCAGCCTTCCAAAGTGCTGGGATTACAGGTGTGAACACCCTGCCTGGTCCATTCTTGGTCTCCTAAGTGTAGAAGACATAAAAAGCTTGTCTTCTATCCTATTAATATCTTAAAGCCATGTGTGGCATTACAACCACTGAAAAAATGCTAGGTAGAGTTAGTCCACAACATACTTGTCATGATGTGCTTTGTCAGGCTCTGCCTTTCCATTTACTTTTTCTAGGCTGAGACCCTTTTGGTTACTGTCATCAGTGAAGAGGAGGAGAAACTCCTCTGATTTTTAAAGTTTCACAAGTTACAAAACTATCTTATATGATTGAGGATGGCCAGCATGTAACTGATGACAATGAATTAAATTATATACTTACAAAGTACAAGCATTACATTATCCTGATCATCTCTGTGTTGACAGCAATCTGCAGGATGGGATGAATCAACGCAGCCAGCTGAAGTCCTGCCCTTTGGATCCCCTTGTGGAAATGTATTTGGAGAGTAACTCTGGGGGCTGATGTGTAAAGGGAGTGCTAACAAATGATATGAATGTATGTGTGTTCACTGACACACCAGCAATTGCTAAAGTAAAAGAGGTGGCTTCATCCCTCTCTGTTGAAAAGGGCCTACTTAGAATGTAAACACTTAAACTGCTGTCACCTATAAAAATATTCTAGCATGAAAGGGGCCTCAAGGAGACATAGAATAGAAAGTAAATGGCAGCAATGTAGGAGGAAGCAGAGGGTGATTGTTCAAGGACACACACACACACTCTAAAGATAGCCCTATTTCTAATGCTCAAATTAAGGAAGAAAACAATTAAGTGAAATCCTTAGATGAGTCATCTTATCATGAATTAAACATTATTGAAAAAGGAGGGCAATTATATATAACCTAACAATTTTAGTTCCTGATATTTATTGTAAGAAGCAAACATATAAACTCATTTAAATAAATGACTATTCACAATTTTAACAGTAAAACATGAAAATATTATCTGAACATACAAAACTAAGAGACTAACCACCAAAATGACTCAGGAAATGATTCACCATGTTGCATAAGCTGAGAACAATTAAGTTACTACATAATATGTAGAAGATGACCCAAAATTTATAAATATATATGCAGCAGAAGTTTGTAATAGCAGATAACAATTTTAGCCCTAACTATGCATAAGTTAAACTCCAAAAACATTCTCTGCAATTACCCAGAATAGAGACTGGCCCCTCTTCTGGACCCAGGCCCACATTATCATACAGAAGAAGGTTAAAGACTATTTTCTGGAGAAAAGGAAGAACATGGTGAAGGGTGAGGTGGGAGAAGTGAGGAAGCAGAGGCAATCCCATGTCAGGAAGTAGAGAAGAAAGTGAATCTCTAGGCCCAGCCACAACCCTAGGAATAGGAACAATTGTACTCATGTTTGCATAGAGAAACCAAGATGCAGAGGGAAAAGGGAAGGTTAATTGCCTGAGGTTACAAAGGTGCAAGTAGAGAAGTCAAAATTTGATCCCATGGGCTGGGTGCAGTGGCTCACGCCTGTAATCCTAGCACTTTGGGGGGTTGAGTGAGTGGATCACTTGATGTCAGGAGTTCAAAACCAGCCTGGCGAACATGGTGAAACCTTATCTCCATTAAATATATATACAAAAAATAGCTGGATGTGGGGGTGGGCACCTGTAACCCCAGCTACATGGGCGGCTGAGGCAGGAGAATTGCTTGAACCGGGGAGGTGGAGGTTGCAGTGAGCTGAGATCATGCCACTGCATTCCAGCCTTGGCAAGAGAGTGAGACTCCATCTAAAAAAAAAAAAAATTGATCCTAGAAAATTTATTTCCAGAGGCTAAAATGTTAACCTCATACCAATCTGATTCTGCATAAATAAAATACTGAAAGCACATTAACCCACACAAATACACACACACACACACACACAAACACAACTTTGTGACACTTAACTAATGGAAAAGAAGTATTAGTGACAGCATACAGAGATCTTGTGTAATACTTCAATTTCCCCTCCCAGCTATATGATCTTAAATGGCATCTGAATTTCCTGAGGGTCAGTGCACTCACATAGCCAGAACGCATTGGATTCTGGGAGAATAATTGGATTTAATATTTGCTACAGATTAACAAATAGGAAATCTTACTGCTGGTAGCATAGGGAGATGCAACTTGTTTGGAACATAATGCTGTATTATCTATTAATTTTGAAGATACATACATCATATGACCAGCACTCCTAGTCCCGGGGAAACTTTTAGCAGCACTGTTAAACACAAAAAAGGGAATCCCTGTCAAAGGGACAAATAAATTCTGGCATATTCATGGATACTCATGTGCTGGAATACATTACAGCTGTGAAAATGAATGGCATTTATGACATAAATGAAGATCAGCAAGTTACAGAAGAATGTACTTAATTTCAAATGTATAAAAACTTAATATGTTGTTCATTGGTATAAAACTTAATAGAAAAGCAGAGATAAAAAGGCACAAAATTCAGTCATTATTTCAGGGGAGTGGAAAGTGGCTAGAACCAGAGGACACACAGGAGCTTCAGAAATAATGATAGCCTTCTATTAGGTTGGTGCAAACATAATTGCAGCTTTTGCCATTTAGAAGTAATGGCAAGCAACACAACTACTTGTGCACCAACCTAATACTAATATTTCATAAATTGGGTGGTAGATACATAGTTAATTGTTGAGGTGGTGTACTTTTGCACCTTAACCATGTACTGAAAAGTATTCTGTATGCTGTATTCAACAATTTTAAGAAATCAAGTGTTCTCAATATTTTTTTTAAGTATTGGTAACTTGACATACTGTAAAATTTTTTTGCAATGATTGATGAAAATTTACATTTTAAAAATCAATTTTCCAGAATTGAGGATGTCACTTTACTTATTTGCTTTATAGGACTAATTTATTTGGGGCCAATTATTATTGGTCTAGGCTGCTTATACAAAAAAGGTAAAAAAAAAAAACAAAAACCTCTGAATATAAAAAATAATTATTTATTTTATTTAGCCCATTTCTTTTCTTTTCTTCTTTTTTTTTAATGGAGTTTCACTCTTGTTAACCAGCTAGAGTGCAATGGTATGTCCTCAGCTCACCGCAACTTCCACTTTCTGGGTTTAAGCAATTCTCCATCCTCAGCCTCCCAAGTAGCTGGGACTACAGGCTGCACCACCATGCCCAGCTAATTTTTGTATTTTTAGTAGAGATGGGGTTTCCCCATGTTGACAAGGATGGTCTCGATCTCTGGACCTTGTGATCCACCTGCCTCAGCCTTCCAAAGTGCTAGGATTATAGGTGTGAGCCACCAAGCCCAGCCTAACTTGTTTCTTTTTGTCTTTGTTATAAAAGCAATTTAAATCATTACTGGGGAAAAAAAAAATCAGAAAATGTGGCCAAACAAAAGCAGACAAAGAACAACACTCATAATCCCACCATTCAGAGAGAGTGGCACTACAGGTATTAACTCTTCTGCAGAAATCCCTTCAGATCGTTTTCACTGCTCTCTGTAAATTAATACAATTACGGGGAGTACTTACTTTGGTTGTACATGCTTTATAATCAAGCATTACAGTCAGTCTAAATCAAAGGGAAGAAAACGTTTAAATCTATCCCTTCTTTCTTTTTCTCTATATCCTAAGGGATTTGTGAAATGATTCAGCTGTTTCCCCAAGGCAGGAAAATAACAAAGCATGGATAGAGAATAGTTTTTGTTATAAATGCCAACTTGGATCAATTTGGTAGTGGTTCCATGAGCTATGTTTTGAGACACTTTGTGAAAATGTACCTGAGCTATGAATTCTCAGTACTGAGGGCTCAGGAAGAGAAAGGTGAAGTCAGAGCACCAGGGCCTTGTGTCTGCTACCCCAGCCTACAGGGCCTCTGCTTATGTGACAGCTCCCTCTGTTACCTCTGTTTCCCCAGCTACATGCTCAAGAATGCTCTCTGCTATGTTCTGCACCTTTTTCTTGGTCTTCCTCCTTTGCTGAAAGATACCTAGTTTACTCTGTCTGATATAGAAAGTGTATGCAAGTTAAGAATTTTAAGGTACCATGCTTGCCTTAAAGTAAAAAAAAAAAACTCTTAAAATATCATAACGGGTGCTTGGAAATCCGTAGTGGTTAGAAGCGTTTCACATTTTGGTCTCTGAATTGGCAATATCATACATTATATACTATCCAGAATTCCCTAAGATGGTAAGTCCACTGAAAAGAACTGCATCAAAATTTCGATTCAATGCTTTATACTGGTGACTATGGATGTTCATTTTCACATCAGGGTTATTATGGTGGAAGGAAAGACCAAATTGAGAAGAAATTGCAAAGAGGATGGAATTAGACTAGGGTCTGATATATAAAATCTCAATAAAATTTGAGACATCACATCATACCGGTCTGTTTTCACAAAATCTCACATTACCACAAGCCATATTGTAATCTGTCTTGGTAGAGTTGGCCTGGGCTTTGGGATGACTCCACCACCAGAGACAAGGGTGCTGGTTCCTGATTCAACATAAACACAGTGCTACTGTATGCTGAAAAGATCCTTCTTTAATTAGTTTTCCATGCCTTTTCCTTTGTGCTTCGAGAGAGGCAACTTTGTGCAGTAGAAAGAGCAGACACTTTAATATAACTTCAAATCCTAGTTCTTCCATTCACTAGCTAGTTGGCTTTGGGTGGGTTACATAGTCCCTGTCTCTGTCTCTGACTCTTGTCTATAAGCTACAAATATAAAGCCTATCTTGCAGTAATGTAAAGAGACGTAGGATAATGTGCGAATCACCTAGCACAATGGCTAGCTCATAGTCTGAGCTTAATGTTTGTTGTGTCATGTATAACAGGGGAGTAATAATCTAGTATTTAATAAATAAATTGCTATTTATTTTCACTTTAAAAATTATGGATTTTGGTGCTCTATATATCCACGGGCTCCTTTTCCAGCTTTAAGAGACAATTTAGATGTATTTCTTTGTAAAACTGCCTCTCTAAACTTTTCATAATTTCTGTAGCTTACCAGTTCTCCCCTGAGGTATGATCACAGCCAGGATTGCAAATGGCACTCTCATGGCAGACATACCATGGCTAGTCAGTACAGTCAGAGCTGGAACCTACCAAGTAGGTAGCTGGAACCTACCAAGTACCATAGTCTGTAACTATTTGTAGGTACCAGCAGGCTGGAGAGCAGAGGTATGGCATAGGTTGCTTCAAGACTTAGAGGTAACTTTCATTCCCTGAGGGTGGAGGATGATGTGGGGGATGGGGGGCATACAGAGACAAAACTGGCCTTCAGTGACAAAAACAAACTAAAAGTATTCCCTTCATCTTTCAATATTGTCACCTGCTGGTGATCTAGGTGATTTCCTAGTCATTAGGCTGCTCTGAGATTTAGGAAGCTCCAAGGAACAGAAAATCTGGGATTGTAAGAAAGTAAAGTCAGGGAGTAGGCAGATCCTTGCCTTTCACCCTACAAGGGCATGAATTCTTGAACTGCAGGAGACAGAAACAGAAAAGTCCAAATACTTCCTCAGTCTCAGGCAAACCGCTAAGTCTTGTAACCATGTAGTTTCTGAGACCTGACATTCCTTACTAGCCACTGTGCCAATATATCAGATTCTGACAGTACCTGTTTAGGATTAAGCCCTTTCATATATATACTTTATGTAATTTTAATAATACAATTAGGTAATATCTACCCAAATTTCAAAATAGAAGGAATTAGAAGCAAAGGCTTCTAACTCCAATTGTCCAAGGAATTAGAAGCAAAGGCTTCTAACTCCAGTTGTCCCCTGGGCCATAGCTACATCCTCCCATTCCTTATTCCTTCCAGTTCCCTCACCTCCCAGCCTGCAACCCAAAACCACTATCTTTAGGAAACTCTCACCACATGTGGACACACACAATTTCACAGCCCCAATGAAGTATAGAATTATGCTAAGAACAGAGAGACAGTGCAAAGTATTATACAATAGGCAATTCAAGTGAGAACGGATTTTGGAACCAGAATGCCTGGCTCACATCCTCATTTCTCCACTTAACTGAGTGATCTGAGTAATCTTGGTCAAGTCCCTTACCCTTCTATGTTTAAATTTTCTTACCAATTCCCTTACTCTTCTATGTTTAAATTTCCTTCTGTCAAATGGAGATAATAGCAGTACCTGCTTCATGAAGTTGTTGTGAGGATCACATAAGTTAATGTACAAGAAACACTTAGATGAGTAGATGAGTGCTTGTTACCTGACACAAACTCTAAGTGCTAGTTCACATTACCAAATCAGCAAATCAATTTTCTAATTCAAGAATCACAGAAATTGCAACCACTCAGCCACAAAGGAGAAATAAAGTGATACTTATGCCATTCTGAGACAGTGTTACATTCCCAGGAAGGGTCTTCTTCATTTTTCTCATTTTGTACATGTCCCAACAATTTACAAAAATACGCTTTAAAAAATCTCTATGGTATAGTTCAGAGTTGAGTCAGAATAAGCAATTTCGACCATGAATTCAGAAATCTTAAGCCTACCAGCTAAACTGAAAACCTTTCACATACCCAATCATGATAGTTTAAATATCTTAAATTCATTAGTGTAGATATCCAAATCCTTTTGACACAGAATTTTTTCACATTGAACTTTTATCTCACCACAGAAAACATCAACCACTATGAGACACATGATCTACAGATTATGTGGCCAACTTTCTTCATATTTGTGGCACAAGTCAGGCACTGTGCTGACCCCGAGAAATACAACAGAAAGCTATACCAACAGCCGCTTACCTCACAGAACTGAAAACCTAGAGTAGTACGTGCTCTCCAACAGTTAACTGTATATGACTATTTCAACTTAAAATTGATTAAAATTTAGTACTAATACGAGTAAAAATGTATTTCTTCAGTCATGCCAGCCACATTTCAGCTGTTTCATAGTCATGTGTGCTTAGTGGCTACTGTACTGGACAACAGAGATGTAGAATATTTTTAGTGTTATGAAAAGTTCTATTGTGTACTGCTGACCTAGAGAAAGATCAAAATAAGTAGGCCAGGTGCGGTGGCTCACGCCATTAATCCCAGCACTTTGGGAGGCCGAGGCAGGTGAATCACGTGGTCAAAGAGATCGAGCCCATTCTGGCCAACATGGTGAAACCCCGTCTCTACTAAAAAATACAAAAATTAGCTGGGCGTGGTGGCATGTACCTGTGGTCCCAACTACTTGGGAGGCTGAGGCAGGAGAATTGCTTGAACCCAGGAGGTGGAGGTTGCAGTGAGCCAAGATTGCACCTCTGCACTCCAGCCTGGTGCCTGGTGACAGAGAGAGACTCTGTCTCAAAAAAGAAAAGAACACAGGCAATGAGAATACAGTGTGAAAATGCGATGATGGAAAAATGCAGGATACTAAAAAAAAAATCTGTAAAGTCAGACTTGGTAGGAGATAGGGATTAGAGAAAAATTCCCAGAGTTAGTGGCATTTAAGCTGAGACTGTTTGTTTAACACACATCCTCTAAGCACGTGCCATACTCCACATGTACCAAGTGCTGGAGATACAGGAAAGCACGTACTATAAACGAAGGTTCTTTCTCATAGAGCTTCAGCAGAGGAAGATAATAAACGAACACACTCCTGAGAAAATTTCTGGTGACAATGAGTGCTATGGAGAAAAAAAACGGGATGAACACTAGAGGCTACTTCAACCCACTGAAAAGCAGGCCTCAGTTGCATCTGAGAGTCTTAAAAACACAGTGGCACAAGCTTCAGGGTTGTGTGATTTTTTTTTTTTCCATCAGTGCTCAGTCACCCTGGAGAAAGTTCAAGAAAGTCAGACTGTTGGGGTCCTATAACAGGAGGAGGGTGGGTCCACAGAATTAAGGATATGGCGAGGGTTATTAACGCTCTCGACCATGAAATCCGAGCTTAACAGAAAAGGCAGTGAAGACAGGTGGACTGATTCACACTGAGAAAACAGACTGCAGGTCTGAATGGGGCAGGAGGAGACAAAGGGCAGGGACAACTGGCCCCAGGATGGAAAGGACAGTCAGAGGGCAAGGTAGGCAATGGTTAGAGAGCAAAATGTTCAAATTTTATTGCTCAGAGAAAAAAAGTTCCCAGGAGTGGCCATTGAACTGGGTGAATGAAATAGACTAGAGGTGAGAGCAACACGGGTGAAAACGCATAGATGTGACATTCTGACTTGCCCCATCATGCACAACTCAGGACGCATCCCACAAGGTCATCACAGACCTGCTTTATTTTTCCTCCCAAAAGCTACTAGACCTCTCACGTCACTCTGTGTCCATTTCAGGAAATGACTTTTCTTTTTTCAAGTCACCTTCTTGGATTAAAAGCAGGAACATAACGACACCTGCTAATGGGCTGGTGCCTGCTCAGATCAGCAACCAAGTCCCCAGATTTCCCAGCTGGAATTGATTCTCCTTGGTAGAGGATGCCGTACAGTTCTAGAATCCTCCCAGGTTCCCAGCAAAAGCCAGAGGATCACTTAATCTTAGCCTTCAGGCCTAACCTTTCCTCTCAAAACAGGATCAGTCTAAGACAAGAGAGATTCATTTGAAGAGCAGCAAGGAAATCCCCTGGCCTCAAATAATACCTCCAACTGTGTTTAAGTTTGCACACTGGCCTTAATAACTGCCTTCTTTGGCCTTAAAAAAATGAAAGCAAAATGTCATTCTTACTCCCAGCCTTATCCTCTCATTTTACCTTCTACCATGGAATCGTTTGTGCTTCAGCCGAGGCTCCATGGCCTGCAATAAAATTAGGAATGCTGACAGCATGCCCACGATAAGTGAACTGGCAGGTAAAACCTGGCAAAAATCATCATGTGAAGGAAACTTTACAGAAATGTGATCTGTCCTTTCTCTACCTTATAATGCCTAGGGTATTCCTACTCACCCTTCCAGTTCCAGACCTTGCTCTTTTGACTCTCCATGTTAATGAAGACTTTCTCAACACTTAGCCACCTTCACCTATAAAACACTCTCTCATATATGACACCACTATTTCTCTCTATTGCAACTTAAAAAAAATCTATCTGGCTCCCTTATGAAACCATTTGTGTTTTTTTAAGCAAGGGATTTTTTTTAAGTTCACCTTTATTTTTCTGGTACTCCTGTAATATTTAGTACATCAAATGCATGTAATGAATATTTTTGGGAGAAAAGAAGAAAAGGCAGGACAAAGGCTAAGAGGGAGGAAGGAAAGAAGCAGTGCATGAGATCAGGAAACAGAGAAACAATGAGTCAGTTGGAGAGAAATGACGAAATTCTAGATGTTCCTATTATAAAATGTGGAGGCAGGAATAAGTAGTGGCCATCAAACCTGTTCTGAACCTAAGCCTGCATTAGTCTCTAGGGCCTAGAAAGTCTGTAACAGTTTTTACAACAGTTGAATCTGGATTCCTACGCTGTTTGTCTTACATTTTACCTGTAGAGGGAAGCAAAGCTTAGTGAAGAGGAGGCTAAAGTCCAAGACCTGGTTCTTGGCTGTGTGGCTAGTTGGTCCTGTGACCTCGAATGAACCACTTAAACTCCCTGAATCTCAGTGTCAGCAGGCTAGTCATATCTGTTCTACATCCTTTTGGGGAAGTTCAAGTGAGCTAACGGAAGTGAAAAATCTTCGTAAAATCACTGAGGATGGATGATTACTGTCACTGGATTTACATCTACATGGCTCCCAGATCTACCATCCCTGAGGCTAGAGTGTAGATTCAGATGACCCAGGCGGTCTCAGCTACATAAAGAACAAGACTTATACCTTGCTTTCATCATAGATAAGTTAGAAAACATCACATACACTCAAATGATATGGTTTGGCTGTGTCCCCATCCAAGACTGCCTTGAATGGTAATAACCTCCACGTGTTGTGGGAGGGACTTGGTGGGAGGTAATCAGATCATGAGGGTAGTTTCCCCATGCTGTCCCCTTGATAGCGAGTGGGTTCCTATGAGATCTGATGGTTTTATGTGTCTGGCATTTCCCCTTCTGGCACTCATTCTCTCTCCTACTGCCCTGTGAAGAGGTGCCTTCTGCCTAGATTGTAAATTTCCTGAGGCCTCCCCAGCCATGCAGAACTATTAGTCAATTAAACCTCTTTTCTTTATAAAGTACTCAATCTTGAGTATTTCTTCATAGCAGTGTGAGAATGAACTAATGCAGTAAATTAGTACTGAGACAGTGGGGCACGGCTTTAAAGATACCCGAAAATGTAGAAGTGACTTTGGAACTGGGTAACAGGCAGAAGTTGAAACAGTTTGGAAGGCTCAGAAGAAGACAAGAAGATGTGGAAAAGTTTGAAACTTGCTAGAGACTTCTTGAATGGTTTTGACCAAAATGCTGATAGTGATATGGACAATAACGTCCAGGCTGAGGTGGGCTCAGATGGACATGAAGAACTTCTTGGGAAGGGGAGCAAATGTCACTCTTGCTATGCTTCAGCAAAGAAACTGGTGGCATTTTGCCCCTGCCCTAGATATCTGTAGAACTTTGAACTTAAGATAGATAATTTAGGGTATCTGGTGGAAGAAATTTCTAAGTGGCAAAGTGACCAAGAGGAAGCAGAGGATAAAAGTTTGGAAAATTTGCAGCCTGACCATGTAGTAGAAAAGAAAAACCCATTTTCTGGGGAGAAATTCAAGCCAGCAGCAGAAATTTGCATAAGTAATGAGAAGGCAAATGTTAATCACCAAGAAAATAGAAAAACTGTTTCCAGGGCATGTCAGAGACCTACACAGAAGTGCCCCCCACGCCCCATCACAGGCTCAGTGGCCTAGGAGGGAAAAACCACTCCCTGGGCTGGGACCAGGTGCCTCCTGCTCTATGCAGTCTTGGGAAATGGTGCACTGCGTCACAGCTGCTTCAGCTCCTGCCTTGGCTAAAAGGGGCCAATGTACAGCTCAGTCCATTGCTTCAGAGGGTGCAAGTTTCAAGTCTTGGCAGCTTACATGTGGTGTTGGGCCTGTGGGTATGCAGAAGAAAGTAATTGAGGTTTGGGAACCTCTGCCTAGATTTCAGAGGATATACCGAAATGCCTGGAGGTCCAGGCAGAGGTGTGCTGCAGGGGCAGAGCCCTCATGGAAAACCTCTGCTAGGGCGGTGTGGAAGGGAAATATGGGATAGGAGCCCCCCCACAGAATCCCCACTGGGGCACTGCCTAGTGGAGCTATGAGAAGAGGGCCACCAGCCTCCAGAGCTCAGAAGAATGGATCCACAAACAGCTTGTATTTTTTGCCTAGAAAAGTAGCAGACACTCAACACCAGCCCATGAAAGCAGCCAGGAGGAGAGCTATACCCTACAAAGCCACCGGGGCAGAGTTGCCCAAGGCCATACGAGCCCACCTCTTGCATCAGCGTGCCCTGGATGTGAGACATGAGGTCAAAGGAGTTCATTCTAGAGCTTTAAGATTTGACTGCCCCACTGGATTTCCATCTTGCGTGGAGCCTATAGATCCTTCATTTTGGTCAATTTCTCACATTTGAAATGGGTGTACTTACTTAATGCCTGTACCCCCATTGTATCTAAGAAGTAGCTAACTTGCTTTTAATTTTACAACCTCATAGGGAGAAGGGACTTGCCTTGTCTCAGATGAGACTTTGGACTTGGGACTTTTGGATTAATACTGAAATGAGTTAAGACTTTGGGGGACTGTTTGAAGGGCATGATTGTGTTTTGATTGTGAGGACATGGGATTCAGGAGGGGCCAGAGGTGGGATGCTATAGTTTGCCTCTGTGTCCCCACCCAAATCTCACCTTAAATTGTAATAATTCCCACATGTTGTGGGACGCACCGGGTAAGAGGTAATTGAATCATGGGAGTGGTGCCTCCATGCTGTTCTCATTCTAGTGAGTAAGTTCTCATGAAATCTGGTGGGTTTATATTCTTCTGGCATTTCCCCTGCTGTCACTCATTCTCTCTCCTGCCACCCTGTAAAGAAGTACCTTCAGTCTTGATTGTAAGTGTTCTGAGGCTTCCCCAGCCATGTAGAACTGTGAGTCAATTAAACCACTTTCCTTTATAAATTACCCAGTCTTGGGTATTTCTTCATAGCAGTGTGAGAACAGGCCAATACATCATAGTTTCCAAAATTCCCACATTTTTGCTTCTGCATCTACTATGTTGGTATGGGTTCCACAATATTCCTCAGCTTAATGTTCATCTCAGGAAGAGAGTCAGTCACAGCAGCAAAACCTGCTTTAGGTCAGTCTGAAGAGAGAGCCATTTAATCTTTCCATTTCACCAAAGGAAGAATTAGAGCAAGGGCAGGTGGAGGAAGCTTTTCATAGTCCTCAACCCATTGCTTTAGGTTCTGGACCTGGCATAAATGAGCAAGGTGACCGAAATAATCATTTTCCCTATTTTTAAGGTGGTGCTTACCATTGACTAGAATACAAAAAAGATACGCTCACTCCTGAGTCTTCCCTTTTTCCACTGCCTTACACACCTCTCCTTTCTTCTCATGTTTACTTCCATAGCCTTCCCAAATAACAACTCTGCAGTATTAAAGAAAATTCTAGGGTTAGTTTCCTCCTTTCCATTTCTGATAAATCACTTTCATCTCCCAAATTTGCCCATGCCAGCCAAAGGATAATGTAAGGGGATTTAAAAAGTAATTGCAGGAGCTATTTGGGAACCTCATTAAGTAATGGGGTTTGGCATAAATCTGTCTGGCTATTATTTCCCCCCAGGATGGGTCATCCCAAATTTTCTGATCTAGTAAGCAGAAATAACAGAAAAAGCATACATTATATTTTTTTAAGTTTTACTTTCCCCAAGTAAGTGACATGGTCTGTGTAAAGTGTACACCAGGGTATTTGAATACTAATGCTGAATATGAGGATGCAAATATTAGGAGCTAAATGTCAGAAGATCTGAAAAGCCCATGAAAAGAAAATGGAAAGGAACTATTCCAGGGTAGGGGCAATGGAGGCAGAGCCACAGTGACAAGTGGGCTTCTTCCCGATACTGAAGCATTATGGCATCGTGGCTGCAGGCATGGACTCGGAACCCACACTACCCACAGGAGCAGCCATAAGCCACACATAGCTCTCAAGCATACTAAACATGAAACTGAGAAACTGAATTTTATATTGTATTTAGTTTTAATTTAAAACTCATATTCAATTCAGTTATTGAAAATAAGTATGGTTGAAATAAATTAAATATGTAAACCTTCATTTTCAACTAAATTTTATGAAATCTAAATACTAAGGAAATATTTCTGATTAAAATTTATTATTCAAATTGAGATATACTATAATATTAAAATACACACCAGACTTCAAAGACATAATACAAAAAATGTAAAGTGTCTTTTAGTAATTTTTATGGTGATGACATGTTGAAGTGATGATATTTTCGATATATTGGGCTTAATCAGACATATTAAATTAATTTCATTGTCTCTTTACATTTTTGAGGTAGTTACTGGAAAATTTAAAATTATACATGTGCTTGCATTATATTTCTCTTGGACAATGCCTTTCTGGAGCATGAACTACATGGGTTCAGATTCAATTTCTATCACTTTCTACCTAGGAGATGTGCTCAAATGTGTTTTCAGGGCCTTTTAGGAGAAGTGGGCCAGTAATATAGTACCTACGATATAGCTGGTGTAAAATATAAGTGAATTACATGTGTCACAGCATGTTCCATGTGCTCTTTCACCAGCCAGAACCCCCTGTAGCCAGTGGTGCCTTTGCCTAAGTATTGCTCAGGCCTGCTGTGCTCATTCCACCCACTCAGCCTGGCAGGTTGTGCTCAGCCTGCACTACCAGCCTGGATCCAATGCCTGCCAATGGTGAGCCAGGCACAGAGCAGCAAGGAGTGTGTGAGCAAGCAAGTGTGAGGTCCAGCCACTGCACGCAGCTAGGCACTCCAGCTTCTGTGGCAAGGCAGGCAGCTCCATTATAGGCACTGGTTCCATGTGAGGCTGCGGGTGGACCAGATGTACTGCAGGCAGCTTCTGCTGTGGGCACTGGTGTCTGGACGGGGGGATGCAGTAGCACCCAAAAGCTCACAGACGCCAGAAGCCACAGAGCTCCAAAAAGGGTATTACAGCCCTCACTTGGGGAGCCCCTTGGTCTGGGCCACAGCTCTTCTTTCTCATTGCCTGCAACATGGTGAGCAGGGGGGCATGTTTCCACCCTGTTTATGTTACAGCTCTTTCAGTCCCAGCATTCAGCAGTCCCAGTTCTTGTCTCGTGTACAGAACAGTGAGGTAAGTGGACAACTGGAGAGAGCAAGCTGGAGAGGAGCTTTATTGAGTGACAGGAACATCTCTTGGGAGACCCAAAATGGGTTCCTCCTATACACAGGCAGGCTGTTCTAGTGAGTGTCCAGCTCACAGCAGAGAGGAGATCTGGAATGAATAGTTCTTATCTGTCGTTCCAATGAGTTGAGACCAGAATTGGGTAGCTCCTTCCCACAGCTAGTAGTCCTGATGTCTATGTGAGTCTGTGGTTTTTATGGGCTCAGAAGAGAGGAAGTGTGTGCTGATTGATCCATGGGTGGTCATAGGTGTGCCTGGAAAAAGCACCATAAGTTCTCACTCCGGGCTGCAGACTCCACGCAAAACTGAAAGCCTGGCCTCCATGCTTCGAGCCATCCTTGGTTTGAAGGTGGGGCTTCACTGGGGACCCACCCATTTCTGCCCAGGAGCCTGTCTGCCTCTTGTCTCTATCAATCATGTTGTCCACAGGCACCTAGGCTGTTCATGGCCAGGTCATGATAGTGCCTGGGCTCAGCTACAACTTTGCTCCACATGAGAGTAGGCGCCTGGTGGAACAAGAGGCCAGGGAGTGAGAGAAGGCACTTCTAAGACTGTAGGGTGTGGGGGCTTCCAAGCCCCCAAGAGCACATCAGTGCTGAATCCAGAGCTGCAGGTGGGTGGCTGCAGTCATACCCAGGGAGTGCAAGTTTCCCACTCCACCAACTCAGAAGCAGGCAGGGCTCCTATGGGTTTCTGGCTCCCACAGGCTCTGTGGAGTGCATAGCTCCAGCTGTGCCTCCCTTGCTACAGCCAGCATCTACACAATGGCTGCTCTAGACAGGCCTCCGCTGAAATCATATGTAAGCATGTAATTCATGAACAGCTTATGTCACATGGTGTGCTAAATATGTTACCTATTATTATGTGTATAGCTGTCATGGTTGTGGGAACATCAAGGAACCAGAAGAGGACTGTGAAATGTCTGAGAGAAAAAAAATTCTCTTTCTTCTGAAAACCTCATAGAACATATCCATTCATCTGGAGTTAATTTTAGTGTAAGATGACAGGTAGGGGTCTGGTTTCTGCTTTCTGAACATTGCACCCCAGTGTGTGATGCTCCCCTCCCTGTGTCCATGTGTTCTCATTGTTGAACAACCCGCCTATGACTGAGAACATGTGGAGTTTGATTTTCTGTTCTTGTGTCAGTTTGCTGAGAATGATGTTCTCCAGGTTCATCCATGTCCCTACAAAAAACATGAACTCATCGTTTTTGATGGCTGCATAATATTCCATGGTGCATATATGCCAAATTTTCTCTGTCTGGTCTATCATCGATGGGCATTTGGGTTAATTCCAGTTCTTTGAGACTGTAAACGGTGCTGCAATGAACATTTGTATGCATTTGTCTTTATACTAGAATGATTTATAACCCTTTGGATAAATACCCAATAATGGGATTGCTGGGTCAAAAGGAATTTCTATTTCTAGGTCCTTAAGGGATTGCCACACTGCTTCCACAACGGCTGAACTAATTTACACTCCCATCAACAGTGTAAAAGTGTTCTTATTTCTCCACATCTTCTCCAGCCTCTGCTGTTTCCACATTTTTTAATGATCACCATTCTACCTGGTGGGAGATGGTATCTTAATGTGATTTTGATTTGCATTTCTCTAATGACCAGCGATGATGAGCATTTTTTCATATGTTTGTTGGCCTCATGTATGTCTTCTTTTGTAAAGTGTCTGTTCATATTCATCACCCACTTTTGAATGGGCTTGTGTTTTTCTTGTAAATCTGTTTTAGTTCTTTGTAGATTCTGGATATCAGCCCTTTGTCAGATGGGTAGACTGCAAAATTTTTTCCCATTCTGTTGGTTGCCGATTCACTCTAATGACTGTTTCTTTTGCCTTGCAGAAGCTGTGGAGTTCGACTAGGTCCCATTTGTCTATATTGGCTTTTGTTGCCAATGCTTTTGGTGTTTTGGTCATGAAGTCCTTGCTTACGCCTATGTCCTGAATGGTTTTGCCTAGATTTTCTTCTAGGGTTTTTGTGATGTTAGGTCTTATGTTTAAGTCTTTAATCCATCTGGAGTTAATTTTAGTGTAAAGTGTTAGGAAGGGGTCCAGTTTCTGCTTTCTGCACATGGCTAGCCAGTTTTCGAACACCATTTATTAAACAGGGACTCCTTTCCCCATTGCTTGTTTTTGTGAGGTTTGTCAAAGATTGGATGGTTGTAGATGTGTTGTATTGCCTCTGAGGCTTCTGTTCTGTTCCATAGGTCTATATCTCTGTTTTGGTACCAATACCATGCTGTTTTGATTACTGCAGCCTTGCAGTATACTTTGAAGTCTGGTAGTGTGATGCCAATGACTTTGTTCTTTTTGCTTAGAGTTGACTTGGATATGCGGGCTCTCTTTTGGTTCCATATGAAGTTTAAGGTAGTTTTTTTCCAGTTCTGTGAAGAAGGTCATTGGCAGCTTCATGGGGATAGCACTGAATCTGTAAATTACTTTGGGCAGTATGGCCTTTTTCACAATATTGATTCTTCCTAACTATGGACATGGAATGTTTCTCCATCCATTTGTGTCCTCTCTTATTTTGTTGAGCAGTGGTTCAAACTCTCTTTAAAGAGGTCCTTTATGTTCCTTGTTAGTTGTATTCCTAGGTATTTTATTCTCTTTGTAGCAATTGTGAACAGCAGTTTGTTCTTGATTTGGCTCTCTTTAAGTCTGTTATTGGTGTATAGAAATGCTTGTGATTTTTGCACATTGATTTTGTATCCTGAGACTTTGCTGAAGTTGCTTATCAGTTTCAAAAGATTTTGGGCTGAGATGATGGGGTCTTCCAGATATACAACCATATCGTCTGCAAATAGAGACAATTAGACTTCCTCCTTTTCTATTTGAATACCTTTATTTCTTTTTCTTGCCTGATTGCTCTGGCTAGAATTTCCAATACTATATTAAATAGGAGTGGTGAGAGAGGGCCTCCTTGTTTAGTGCCAGATTTCAAAGTGAATGCTTCCAGTTTTTGTCCATTCAGTATGATATTGGCTGTTGGTTTGTCGTAAATAGCTTTTATTATTTTGAGATATGTTCCATCAATACCTAGTTTATTGAGAGTTTTTAGCATAAAGGGCTGCTGAATTTTGTCAAAGGTCTTCTCTGCATCAATTAAGATAATCCTGTGGTTTTTTTTTTATTCTGTTTATGTGGTGAATTACATTTATAGACTTGTGTATGCTGAAAGACCTTGATAGGCTTCATCCCTGGGATAAAGCCTACTAGATCATGGTGGATACGCTTTTTGATGTGCTGTTGCAATTGGTTTGCCAGTATTTTATTAAAGATTTTTGCATCTATGTTCATCATGAATATTGGCCAAAAGTTTTCTTTTCTTGCTGAGTTTCTGTCAGGTTTTGGTATCAGGATGATGTTGGTCTCATAAAACGATTTGGGAAGGATTCCCTCTTTTTGGATTGTTTGGAATAGTTTCAGAAGGAATGGTATCAGCTCCTCTTTGTATGTTTGGTAGAATGTGGCTGTGAACCCATCTGGACCTGGGATTTTTTTGTGTGGTAGGCTCTTAATTGCTGCCTCAACTTCAGACCGTGTTATTGGTCTATTCGGGGTTTCTACTTCTTCCTGGTTTAGGCTTGGGAGGATGCAAGTGTCCAGGAATTTATCCATTTCTTCCAGGTTTACTAGTTTATGTGTAGAGTTGTTTGTAATAATTTATGATGATGGTTTGAATTTCTGTGGAATCTGTGGTGATATCCCCTTTATTGTTTTTTATTGCATCTATTTAATTATTCTCTTTTCTTTTTTATTAATCTGGATAGTGGTCTATTTTGTTGATCTTTTTAAAAAAACAGCTCCTGGATTTATTGATTTTTTTGAAGGGTTTTGTCTCTATCTCCTTCAGTTCTGCTCTGATGTTAGTTATTTCTTGTCTTCTGCTAGGTTTTGAGTTTTTTTTTTTTTGATCTTGCTCCTCTAGCTCTTTCAATTTTGACAATAAGGTGTCAATTTTGGATCTCTCTTTTCTTCTCATGTGGGCACTTATTGCTATATATTTTCCTGTAGAGACTGCTTTAAATGTGTCCCAGAGATTCTGGTATGTTTTGTCTTCGTTCTCGTTGGTTTCAAAGAACATCTTTATTTCTGCCTTCATTTCATTGTTTATCCAGTCAACATTCAAGAGCCAGTTGTTCAGTTTCCATGAAGCTGTGTGGTTCTGAGTTAGTTTCTAAATTCTGAGTTCTAACTTGATTGCACTGTAGTCTGATTGCACTACAGTCTGATTGCACTGTAGTCTAATTGCACTGTGGTTATGATTTTTGTTCTTTTGCATTTGCTGAGGAGTAATTTACTTTCAGTTTTGTGGTCAATTTTATAATAGGTGTGATGTGGTGCTGAGAAGAAGGTATATTCTCTGGATTTGGGGTGGACGGTTCTGTAAATGTCTATTAGGTTTGCTTGGTCCAGGTCTGAATTCAAGCCCTGGATATCCTTGTTAATTTTCTGTCTCATTGATCTGTCTAATATTGACAATGGGGTGAAGTTTCCCACTATTATTGTATGGCAGTCTAAGTCTCTTTGTAAGTCATTAAGAACTTGCTTTACGTATCTGGGTGCTCCTGTATTGGGTGCAAATATATTTAGAATCATTAGCTCTTCTTGATGCGTTGATACTTTTACCATTATGTAATATGCTTTTTTGTCTCTTTTGATCTTTGTTGTTTTAAAGTTTATTTTATCAGGGACGAGAATTGCAACTCCTGCTTTTTTTTGCTCTCCACTTGCTTGGTAAATCTTCCTCCATCCCCTTATTTTGAGCCTTTGTGTATCCTTGCATGTGAGATGGGTTTCCTGGATACAGCACACCAATGGGTTTTGGCTTTTTATCCGATTTGCCAGTCTGTGTCTTTTGATTGGGGCATTTAGTCCATTTACAGTTAGGGTTAATACTGTTATGTGTGAATTTGATCCTGCCATTTTGATGCTAGCTGGCTGTTTTGCCCATTAGTTGATGTAGTTTCTTCATTGTGTTGATCCTCTTTACCATTTGGTATGTTTTTGGAGTGGTTGGTACTGGTTGTTCCTTTCTATGTGTAGTGCTTCTTTCAGGAGCTCTTGTAAAGCAGGCCTGGTGGTGATGAAATCTCTGAGTACTTGCTTGTTCACCAAGGATTTTATTTTTCCTTCACTTATGAAGCTTAGTTTGGCTGGATATGAAATTCTGGGTTGAAAGTTCTTTTCTTCAAGGATGTTGAATATTGGCCCCCACTCTCTTCTGGCTTGTAGGGTTTCTGCTGAGAGATCTGCTGTGAATCTGATGGGGTTCGCTTTGTGTGTAATCCGACCTTTCTGTCTGCCCTTAGCACTTTCTCCTTCATTTCAACCCTGGTGAAATCTGATGATTATGTGCCTTGGGGTTTCTCTTCTTGAGGAATATTATTGTGATGTTCTCTGTATTTCCTGGACGTGAATATTGGCCTGCCTTGCTTGGTTGGGGAAGTTTTCTTGGATAATATCCTGAAGAGTATTTTCAAGCTTGGATTCATTCTCTCCATCACATTCAGGTACACCTATCAAATGTAGATTTGGTCTTTTCACATAGTCCCATATTTCTTAGAGACTTTGTTCATTCCTTTTTACACTTTTTTCTCTAATCTTGCCTTCTCGTTTTATTTCATTGAGTTGATCTTCGACCTCTGATATCCTGTCTTCTTCTTGGTCAATTTAGCTGTTGAAACTTGTGTATGCTTCATGAAGTTCTCGTGTTGTGTTTTTCAGCTCTATCAATTCAGTTATATTCCTCTCTAAGTTGTTTATTCTCGTTAGCATTTCATCAAATCTTTTTTCAAAGGTCTTAGTTTCTTTGCATTGGTTTAGAACATGTTCTTTTGGCTCAGAGAAGTTTCTTATCACTCACTTTCTGAAGCTTGATTCTGTCAATTCATCACACTCATTCTCCATCTAGCCTTGTTCCCTTGCTGTTGAGGAGTTGTGATCACTTGTAGGAGGAGAGGCATTCTGGTTTTGGGTGTTTTCATCCTTTTTGCGCTGGTTTCTTCCCATCTTTGTGGATTTATCCACCTGTCATCTTTGTAGTTGTTGACTTTCAGATTGAGTCTCTGAGTGGACGTCCAGTTTGTTGATGATGAAGTTATTTCTTTCTGTTTCTTAGTTTTCCTTCTAACAGTCAGGCCCCTCTGCTGTAGGACTGCTGAGGTCCATTCCAGGCCCTGCTTGCCTGGGGATCACCTGCAACAGCTGCAGAACGGTAAGGGTTGCTGTCAGTTTCTTCTGCTGCTATCTTTGTCCCAGAAGGATACCTGCCAGATGTCAGTCTGAGCTCTCCTTTATGAAGTGACTCTTTAGATATGCGGGGTCAGGGAGCTGTTTGAGGAGACAGTCTGTCCTTTACAGAAGCTCAAGTGCTGAGCTGTGAGCTCTGTTGTTCATTCAGAGCTGCTGGGCAGGTACATTTAAGTCTGCTGCAGCAGAAATCATAAACCCTCCCCTCTTTGTTTTTCTCCCATGAGGTGCTCTGTCTCAGGGAGTTAGAGCTTTATTTATGAGTTTCTGTTGTGTTGCTGCCTTTTTTTTTTAGGGTTGTCCTGCCCAGTGAGGAGGCAGCCTAGTCACTGTCTGCCTGCAGAGGCTTTGCTGAGCTGCTGTGGGCTCCACCCAGCTGCCATGCGAACTTCCCTGCAGTCCTGTTTATACGGGTATAGTTAGAACTGCCTCGGCAATGGTGGCCCACCTCTATAATGGCAGACTCTCTGTAATCGCAGGCTACCTCCATAGTGGTGGACTCCCTCGGTAATGGCAGACGCCCATCCCCCACAGAGCTGGACCATCCTGAGTTCAGCGGTGCTTGTGGTGAAACTCTCAATCCAGAGCATTTCAGATTGCCATTTTTTTGTGGGGGTGGGACCAGCTGAGCCTGATCACTTAACTCTCTGCCTCAGAGCCCTTTTTTATTCTTTTGGTTGAATGGTCAACTGTGTCTCCCAGGTATTCCAGTTGCCTGTTGAAATGCACGGGGAGCTGTGTGATTTCCCATGTGATGACCCACTGCATTGCCTGAAACAGCCAGGCTGAGATTTGTGGCACTCTTTTGTCAGGAATCTCCTGGCCTGGCTCCCTGTTTCAGTCTCCTTTTATATCAGTTGAATGGTCAAGTCTGTCTCCCAGGAGCTCCCATTGACAGCTAAAATGGCACCTGGACCTGTGTATTTTGTATGGAGAACCGCCGTGCCAGGGCACCGGCCAAAACAGCTGTGCGGGCCACAACAGCCGCACTGGCGACCTGTGGGGCTCCTCCGCCTGGGAATCTTCCAGTCTGTGGGCAATAAAAATCTATCTGGAAATATGGCATCCATTCACCCTCTGCACTTTTGCTGTGAGCTGCAATCCTGAGCTGCTCCTGATCGGCAATATTGGATCCTTAAATCGCTTTTCTGTTTTATAAAAAAAATTTGGATACAAAATTTGTTACACTTGATATATAATTTTTCCTATCTTCCCACCTCTTCTGCCCTGTTGCAGGAGGTATTTTTCTTCCTCAAGGGTTAATCTTACCTTTTTTGCAGAGCAGATGTTTCCCTAGTTCCTCTAGAATCCTTGATTGATCTTTTTTTAGCCTCATTCTTTGTAAAGTTTTTGTCAATTTTTGGCCATCAGCCTCTCTCTGTCTCCCTCTTTCTGTCTCTTGTGACCATACACATGCACCTGTCACCTCCGTTTTTAAAATGTTTTTTTTTTCTGTTACTACACAGCTTCCCAAGAAGTTTTACTCTATCTCTGTTCTTCCCTTGACAGCTAAATTTCTGCTAACTACAGTCTGTCTAAGCTATTACCATTTTCTAGCCACTTACTCATTTTTCTCAATCATTTTTGAAACAACTCTCACTAAAATCACACACACACACACACACAAATAACCTGATAGCCAAATCCAATTTTTTTTCTGTACTCAAATATCTTTCTTTTTCTGCAACTTAAAAAAAATTCAGTGCATTTTCCTTCTTGAATTTTCTCCCTGTAGCATTCAGGAGACCTTAATACAGTTTCAGAAGAATTCCCAATGCCAAGTGACTTTCCTTTTTTAAATTTTTTTTTTTTTATTTTCAAAGGGTCTCCCCGTGTCACCCTGGCTGTAGTACAGTAGCATGATCTCGGCTCATTGAAGCCTCCACCTCCCAGGTTCAAGTGATTCTTGTGCCTTAGCCTTCTGAGTAGCTGAGATTACAAGCATGTGCCATCATGCCTGTCTAATTTTTTGTAATTTTCATAGAGATGGGATTTTGCCATGGTAGCCAGGGTGGTCTAGAACTCCTAGCCTCAAGTGATTCACCTTGGCCTCCCAAAGTGCTGGGATTACAGTTGTGAGCTGCCATGCTCAGCCCAAAATGACTTTAGAAGACTAGAAGTGCACTGGCCTTTTCCAAGCAGGACTGGTCACTTTCCAACCGAACCCAAGGCCACAGTTGTTCTAATGAGCTCAAGCTACTGCCTTTGCCCTGACTCAGTTTTCCTCTTCCATTTAAAACCCTTTGTGCTCACATGTTTTCCCTCTATTTCCATTCTGTTGGCTTATAGCTTATGACTTCTCAGCATAGTCCCTCATACTGACCATCTGTTTGGGGTGTTCTTTTTGCTTTGACTTGAGTTCTTTTCATTTGTATGGTCTCTTGTCCACCACTCTAAGTTGTGAACCCCCTTGAAACAAAGGAAGAGCTCTTTGCTTTTATTTCTCTACCCCTAAAATACTCTTTGGCTGAACTCTCAAGCTAATAGGAGAAAAACTGTTCAGGCTTGTCAGAAAAAAAAAATAGAAAGCTAAGAATTTTAATGGAAGGAGCCTTAAAATCCTGTAACACTCATGCCTTCTCTTTCCCAGGGATTAGCACAGAGTTAAACAGTAAGAGCTAGTCAAGTTTCTAAGTAAAACTAGCCAGTAGCACTTTTTCCTGGCTAACTTTCAAAACTTATCATATCCCACCATTATTCAATAAAGAACTCTGTCTGATATATGTTCCTGCCCTATCAAGATACATGGTCCTCCCTGAAGCTCTGACTTATGGACTTGGCTGCTGTGGAAGGAGGATCCAGTGAGGTAAGCCCTGTGGGAATTTTTATAGAAAAAGCTCCGAGAACCAGTTTCTAACCAGAAAATTAGGAGGAAATAGTAGTTATAGGTTTCTGTGATGGAAAGAAGGGCTGGTATTGACTCTATTCCAGAAAAATAAAAAAGCTGTAGGTAATCCAATTTTAAACCTTCAGTTGACTGAGAGAATAGAAGTCGTCTTTTATTTTACCACAACTGAGACCTTAACAAAAGAAAGTACATTTGGCTGCATCCGGAATTAAAATATACTGTTCAGGCAGTTGACCCAGGTGAAGTCTAAAAGGAATTATAACTTTCTGGGTGTGTTGGTCTGCTGGTATCTTAATTGGCATAAATTTATATTTAGAAGAGGTCTTTTGATTTCTGGCTGAAAGAGAAATGTATGGCCTGGGGAGCAGATCCTAGATAAAAATAACAATGATATGGCAAAATGCCTATCATGTAATATTAGGTTGGAAACATCAGAGTATAAAACTGTATTCTGAAAACAGTATTCATGCAGTTTAAAAAAATGTCTAGCAGATAAACTCTCACCCCATAAACTCCATATTCAAGAAATGTGGCTTTAAATATTTTCCTGTCACATATTTTAACTTTTTTCTTTAGTCCATTTGGTGTCAGAAAATTTATTACATTTCATTTAAGATTGGACTCCACTTTTCCTATAGCCATGGCTAAATTCGTGGGGTTTAGGGAACAAATTACATTCATACAATAACTATTCTTTGAAATTTGTTGTGATATCTTCTATAGACCTGAGCATATAATAAATATTTCCAAGTATTCCATCAGATCAAAGTTGTTAATTGTATTGAATTTTCTATATTTTTTCCTTTCTGGCTACTTGAATGATTATTTATTGAAATAAGTGTATTGTAGTTTCCCACAATCATGGTAGATTTGTCAGTTTATTCCTTGAGGTCTCTCAATTTTTGTTTATATCTGTTAAGTCTATTTAATGAGGTGCATGCATGTTTAGAATTGCTATATTGCTTTGTTACATTTCACTAATGTTTAATCATTGCATAGAAACTATCTTTAATGATGTTATTTGCTTAAAGTCTTCTTTGATTATTAACATAGCTATACTAGCTGTCTTTTGGTTAGTATTTGGCTGACATATCTTTTCTCATTCTTTTCAGCCCTTCAGTATTTTTATGCTTTATGAATGTCTTTTGTAAATAGCATAGGAAATGGAGTGTCTCATTCTGAGGGAATGTATTCTCTTCCCCGGTCCACAAGGGGGCATAGTCTCAAAGGCAAGAACTTCCAGGGCATCACACTTCCACCCGCCTCTCCATCCGGGGACTAGAGGTCTTTGTTTAAACTTTTCCGCTCGTGGGGTGGGGGGGAATCAAAGGTCAGTCACTCCAGTTGATGTTTAAAGGAACTCCTTTCATAGGACAGAAAATTGAATGGGAAGGGAAGACTTCCCAGGTTAAACATCCCCGTCACCCACATCCAGACGGACTCCATATCTGGATTCTTTTCCATGACCTCGTGGGAGTTGCTTTTTTCTCTATCCATTTCTTTCCCCTTTACTTCTCTCTCTGCTTAAATGAATAACTTTCTGCAAAACTCTTTGGGGTCTGATATTTACTTATGAGCGCACTGCACCGGGGGAGGGGGGCGATCCTCCCTCCCCTTCTTGAGTGAGGGACCAAGAGCCTGGAAGAACACATCATCCTGGAACCCAGTCTCAGTCCCAGTCTGAGATTATGTTTTAACTGACAAGTTTAATTTATATATATCGGGTGATTGACATATTTAGATTTGGTGTTACCGTCTTGTTTATTTACTTATTTATACTTATTTTTTGAGTCAGAGTCTCACTCTGTCCCCCAGGCTGGAGTACAGTGTGGTGATCTCAGCTCACTGCAGCCTCCATCTCCTAGGTTTAGGTGCTTCTTGAACCTCAACCTCATGACTGGCTGGGATTACAGGTGCCCACCGCCATGTCTGGCTCTTTTTTTTTTTTTTTTTCATTTTTGGTAAAGATGGGGTTTCAACAGGTTGACCAAGCCTCAAACTCCTGGCCTCAAGCAATCTGCCTGTCTCGGCCTCCCAAAGTGAGGCACTGCACCTGGCCCCATCTTATTTATTTTATATTATACTTTTTTTTTTCTATGTTCACATTCGTCTTTTTAAAAATCTTTTTTAGGACCAATCTTTATATATATTTTGATTTTTGTTTCATAAATCCTGTCATAGACTCTGTGGGGACAAGTCGTTTTCTTAAAGTACAAGTAAATTGCTTCCAGATGTAGCTTTTTTGTGTAACTGTTTAGAAGCGAGTTCTCTTTTTAATTGAGGTGAAACCCACGTAATGTAAAAGTAACAATTTTAAAGTGAGCGATTCTGTGGCATCTAATACATCCACAATGTTGTGCAACCACGACCTAACTAGCTTTAAATAACAAAATCTATTTTGCTTTGTTTTGTAATGCATTTTAATAGGCCCTAAGCCAGAGTATTTCAGCCTTCTTGAACAAGGAGGACTCTGTACACACCCAGCACCTTCCAAAAGAGGTGTGGACTGTCCTTGGTCTAATTCCCTATTCACTTTGCTATTAGAATTACTACTGGTCTAATTTGAGGTCAAAGAGCAGGTTACTTTACCCAGTTTTACCTGTTCTTGCTGTGGCTGTTTTCGTGAGCTAAGGTGGTTTTGTCTAGGGCAGTTTTGTCTAACAAAGATGATTCTTGTCCTACTTACTGTTCGTTGTAGATGATAAATACTAGATTACAAGAAAGCCTTCCCCAATACACATGGTTATGAGGTCTCTACCTGCCTTTACCCTCACCGAGAGCACATTAGTGTAAGGATGTATACTCCCTAGATGGTAAATGGAATGTGATGTTGTAAGGGTCCAACACTCTCACTCTACCCCAAACCCTTCTCCGATGCGTTCTAGACATTCTGATTTCTGAACCTATGTACAAAAGAGAGGAATGTGAACAGATGACTCTTTAGCCACTAAAAAAATTAATATTTGTACAGTGAAGTCTTTGATCTCAGTTGTCTGCTTAGTGCAGATACCATTTCTGTAATCTAGAGAGGCAGCAAATGGAGAAGGAACATATATTTTTCTAACTTTCTGATTTGAGACAAACAGATTTTGGGTAGCACAGTTTATTAAAGGTACTGATTGCTCTTATCAAGTCCTTTCCATCAGCTGCTCACACTCTGGCAATAGGTTGGCTGATGGTGTAAGTTTCTTTTTTAATATTTTTAATGGCACTTTGAGGTCCACAGACCCTGGTATACCAATGGCAGAGTAAAGTGTCTAAAGGAACATAGAATTTGGGCCTCTTGTACATAGTGGTGCTTCTAATATAAAAGAATTTTTTAAAAAATGATCTATGGTCAGATAACCTGCACACCCAAAAGTCTGGTGATAGCTCAGATTTTGTTCTCAAAATGAGATGCCATAGGATGGCTCCTGAGAGAGGTTTTATGTGGACCGTGGTCTTGGTCTCAGCCTCTGCTTGGAGATCAAAGAAGCTAAAAGGAAGACCCCAGGCTCTGCTTTAACTCCTATGCTGCAAGCTGGTCACTGATAGCTGTCTCCCATGGCTTAACACAGTCACCTGCTCCCCTGGGTGGGCCAGTGCCGTAGAGTCCTGAACTATTTTCTTTTTGTCTATGGGAAATGTATAGCAACAGATCTCAGTGAATTTTCTGAGTCTTTGGAAGTCTATCTGAGGCAGGTTGGTAACACATTGAGAAAAGTATGAGCTCAAATGACCTGAATTCAATTTCTGGCTCCATCCTTTATAAGCTCAATTATTTTACTTTATTTCATTAATTTTTTTCCATTTATTTTATCACAACCTGACACATGTCTTTATGTGCTTTCCCCACAAAACTATAAGTCCTTTTTAGGCATGGAATTTGTTTGCCTTTTCTGAACTGTATCTCCATCACCTGGTACAGATCCTGGCACTTTGTCATTAATATTTGTTACATTAGGATTGCTTTCTTTTAATGTTCTTTTTTTCTCATAAGTGCCTCTGAAGTGAACACCTTTAGGTTTTCATTATATGTAACTCCGATGAGGCCACCTTCTCTTGAACTATTTCATAAGCTACATTACTTAAATGCAATTATTAAGCTAAAGCTGTAACATTTTAATGGCTCTTGACACATATTTTAAAAATTGCATTTCATTGCTTTCATGATGTCCTGAAAGTTATCAGAGTTCCCAGTGGTGTATTTGTAGTTTTTAACTTTGTTATAATGGGCTGGGCATGGTATCTCACCTGTAATCCCAGAACTCTGGGAGGCTGAGGCAAGTGGATCACTTGAGGTCAGGAGTTTGAGATCAGCCTGGCCAACATGGTGAAACTTTGTCTCCAAAGTGAGAGTAGGCATCCTTGTCTTGTTCCAGTTCTCAGAGGGAATGTTTTCAAATTTTTCCCCATTCAGTATTATGTTGGCTGTTGGTTTGTCACAGATGTCTTTTAATATATTGAGGTATGTCCACCGTGTGCCAGTTTTGCTAAGTTTTAATTACAAAACGATGCTGGATTTCGTTGAATGCTTTTTTTGCATCTATTGAGATAATCATGTGACTTTTGTTTTTAATTCTGTTTATGTGATGTATCACATTTCTTGACTTGCATATGTTAAACCATCCCTCCATCCCTGGTATGAAATCCACTTGATCACAGTGGACTATCTTTTTGATATGTTGTTGGATTTGGTTAGCTAGTATTTTGCTAAGGATTTTAGGATCTACATTCATTGGTGATATTGGTCTGTAGTTTTTCTTGTTGTTGTTATGTCCTTTCCTAGTTTTGGTATTAGGTTGATATTGGCTTCATAGAATGAATTAAGGAGGGTTCTCTCTTTCTCCATAATGTGGAATAGTGTCACCAGGATTGGTACCAATTCTTCTTTGAATGTCTGGTAGATTTATGCTGTGAATCTATCTGGTCCTGGGCTTTTTCATTTGTAATTTTTAAAATTTTATTTTTGAGATGGAGTCTCATTCTGTCACCCATGCTGGAATGCAGTGGCACGATCTCTGCTCAGAGCAACCTCTGCCTCCTGAGTTTAAGTGATTCTCCTGCCTTTGCCTCCTGAGTAGCTGCAATTACAAACAGCACCAGGCCTGGCTAATTTTTGTATTTTTTAGTAGCGATGGGGTTTCTCCATGTTGGCCAGGCTGGTTTCAAATTCCTGACCTCAGGCGATCCACCTGCCTCAGCCTCCCAAAATGCTACGATTATTGGAGTGAGCCACCGTGCAAGGCCACCATTTCAGTCTCACTCCTTGTTATTAGTCTGTTCAGGGTAGCTAATTGTTTCTGATTTAAGCTGGGAGAGTTATAGCTTTCCAGGAGTTTACCCATCTCTTCCAGGTTTTCTAGTTTATGCACATAAAGGTGTTGATAGTAGCCTTGAATGAGCTTTTATATTTCTGTTGTATCAGCTGTAATATCTCCTGTTTCATTTCTTATTGAGTTTATTTGAATTTTCTTCTTTCCTTGGTTAATCTTGCTAATTGTCTATTAATCTTATCTTTTCAAAGAACCAGCTTTTTGTTTCATTTGTATTTGGTATTTTTTTTGTTTGTTTCAATTTCATTTGGTCATGGGTGTACTCCTGCTCTAGAGTTTGCACAAGAGTGTTTTTGTCTTTCTGCAACATTGTTCCCCAGGTGGCTGTGTAATCAACTCCTTCAGGTCTTTGCTTAAATGTTACCTTCTCAATGAGGCATAGTCTGACTACCCAATTGAAATTGCATCATCCACTCCCTGCTGCAGTCCTAATCCATTTTTCTTATCCTGCTTTAGTAATTTTCATTTCAGTAACATGCTATATCTCTCTCTCACACACACCCCTATTGAATTAAAGAGTAAATTAATAAATGTAAACCTACCTAAACTGTGGCTCATTTCCTCAAAGACTTGTCAGATCACTGCAAGCTATGAGGAGACACGGAGTTAATAGATGATGGTGAATTACTAGTTGATCCCTAAATGTCTTTTGCATTTTCATTTCCCAAAGAATGTTGGAATTTTCTGCACCATAGGATTTTACTACTTTACCATAGACCAGTTTAGAGAAAGTCTGGAAGACAGGTAGGTCTTCGTGATCTCTGGAAATAATCCTACAGAAGCATCTACATGTTTTGTCCAGGAAGAAAGCTAATCCTGCAGTAATGATTCTAAAAGGTATTGGCATTGGCACAGTACTACGTAGTTGGCAGAGCTCTCTCTATCCTGCTCTCATTTAATCCTCACAATAGCACTTTCTATTATATTTAATTGATGAGTAAACAGAGCCCAGAGAAACTAATGGCTTTCTGAAAGGTATAAGGCTAGTTGTGGCAGAGAGCCTTCACACTTCTGGTTCAGTGCCACATGTTTACTAATATCAGTTATTATATCAGGGCACCGTTGCATTTATTGTGCACTTTGGCATCTGTAGGAATCTATGCAGGAGACAGAGAATGTTCCGATTCACAACCCATGAGGGAATATCAGTGGTGTCCTAGTATGCAGCTGCAAACCATGGGAGCAAGGCCTAAGGCATTTTCCACCCAGATCTGAATACATATTTTTTAAAATAATTTTTAAAATTTATTTATTTTACTTTAGGTGCATACTTTAGGGGCATTTCTCCCCATGTTATCCCTCCCCACCCTCTATTTTCTCTCCCCTACCCCCCAACTGTCCCCTGTGTGTGATATTCCTCTTCCTGAGTCCACGTGTTCTTGTTCAACACCTACCTATGACTGAGAACATGTGGTGTTTGGCTTTCTGTTCTTGGGTCAGTTTGCTGAGAATGATGGTTTCCAGATTCATCCAAGTCCCTACAAAGGACACAAACTCATCGTTTTTTATGGCTGCGTGGTATTCCATGGGGTATATGTACCACATTTTCTTTGTCCAGTCTACCATCGATGGGCATTTGGGTTGGTTCCAGGTCTTTGCTATTGTACACAGGGCTGCAATGAACATACATGTGCATGTGTCTTTATAGTAGAATGATTTATAGTTCTTTGGGTATATACCCAATAGAGGGATTGCTGGGTCAAATGGAATTTCTATTTCTAGATCCTTGAGAAATCGCTACACTGTCTTCCACAATGGTTGAATTAATTTACACTCCCACCAACTGTGTAAGAGTGTTCCTATTTCTCCACATCCTCTCCAGCATCTGTTGTCTCCAGATTTTTTAATAATCACTGTTCTAACTGGTGTGAAATGATATCTCAATGTGGTTTTGATTTGCATTTCTCTAATGACCAGTGATGATGAGCATTTTTTCATACATTTGTTGGCCTCATATATGTCCTCTTTTGAAAAGTGTTCATATCCTCTGCCCACTTTTGAATAAGGTTTTTTTCTTGTATATCTGTTTTAGTTCTTTGTAGATTCTGGATATTAGCCGTTTGTCAGATGCGTAGATTGGAAAAATTTTTTTCCACTCTGTTGGTTACTGATTCACTCTAATGATGGTTTCTTTTGCTGTGCAGAAGCTCTGGAGTTTAATTAGATCCCATTTGCCTATCCTGGCTTTTATTACCATTGCTTTTGGTGTTTTAGTCATGAAGTCCTTGTCTATGCCTATGTCCTCAATGATATTGCCTATGCTTTCTTCTAGTATTTTTATGATGTTAGGTTTTATGTTTAAATCTTTGATCCAGCTGGAGTTAATTTTGATAAAAGCTATATATGACAAACCTACAACCAATATCATACTGAATGGGCAAAAGCTGGAAGCATTCCCTTTGAAATCAGGCACTAGACAAGGATGCCCTCTCTCACCACTCCTATTCAACACAGTATTGGAAGTTCTAGCCAGAGCAATCAGGTAAGAAAAAGAAATAAAGGACATTCGATTAGGAAAGGAGGAAGTCAAATTGTCTCTATTTGCAAATGACATGATTGTATATCTAGAAGACCCCATCGTCTCAGCCCAAAATCTTCTCAAACTGAGAAGCAACTTTGGGAAAGTCTCAGGATACAAAATCAATGTGCAAATATCACAAGCGGAAATGAGAACCAAGATGGCCGATTAGGAGCAGCTCAGGATTGCAGCACCAAGTAAAAGCACAAAGGGTGAGTGGACGCCACATTTCCAGACAGATTTTTATTGCCCACAGACCAGGAGATCCCCAGGTAGAGAAGCCCCACGGGTCACTGGCGCAGCTGTTTTGGCAGGCGAGGCTGTTTTTCCGGTGCCCCAGTGCGGCGGTTTGCCATACAAAATACATGGGTGTGGGTGCTGTTTTAGCTGGCGATTGGAGCTCCAGGAAGGCAGAGTTCCCATTCATCTGATTAAAAAGGGGACTGAAACAGGGAACCAAGCAAGGAGATTCCCAGGCAAAAAAAGAGTTATGAATCTCAGTGCCTCTGTATCAGCCTGTGCAGTGGGTTGCTGCACAGGAAATCACACAGCTCCTGGTGCCTTTTTTTTTTTTTTTTGCATTTTAGGTTTTGGGGTACATGGAAAGAACATGCAAGATGGTTGCATAGGTACACACATGGCAGTGTGATTTGCTGCCTTCCTCCCCTTCACCTATATCTGGCATTTCTCCCCATGTTATCTCTCCCCAACTCCCTAACCCCCGCTGTCCCACCCCTATTCCCCCCAACAGGCCCCAGTGTGTAGTGCTCCCCTCCCTGTGTCCATGTGCTCTCATTGTTCAACACCTGCCTATGAGTGAGAAGATGTGGTATTTCATTTTCTGTTCCTGTGTTCAGTTGCTGAGAATGATGGTCTCCAGGTTCATCCATGTCCCTACAAAGGACACAAACTCATCGTTTTTGATGGCTGCATAATATTCCATGGTGTATATGTGCCACATTTTCCCTGTCCAGTCTATCATCGATGGGCATTTGGGTTGGTTCCAGGTCTTTGCTGTTGTAAACAGTACTGCAATGAACATTCGTGTGCATGTGTCCTTATAGTAGAATGATATAGTCCTTTGGATATATACCCAGTAATGGGATTGCTGGGTCAAATGGAATTTCTATTTCTAGGTCCTCAAGGACTCGCCACACTGTCTTCCACAATGGTTGAACTAATTTACACTCCCTCCAGCAGTGTAAAAGTGTTCCTATTTCTCCACATCCTCTCCAGCATCTGTTGTCTCCAGATTTTTTAATGATCGTCATTCTAACTGGAGTGAGATGGTATCTCAATGTGGTTTTGATTTGCATCTCTCTAATAACCAGTGATGATGAGCATTTTTTTTCATATGTTTATTGGCCTCATGTATGTCTTCTTTTGTAAAGAGTCTGTTCATATCCTTTGCCCATTTTTGAATGGGCTTTTTTTCTTGTAATTCTGTTTTAGTTCTTTGTAAATTCTGGATATCAGCCCTTTGTCAGATGGGTAAACTGCAAAAATTTTTTCCCATTCTGTTGGTTGCCGATTCACTCTAATGACTGTTTCTTTAGCCGTGCAGAAGATGTGGAGTTTGATTAGGTCTCATTTGTCTATTTTGGCTTTTGTTGCCAATGCTTTTGGTGTTTTGGTCATGAAGTCCTTGCCTACTCCTATGTCCTGAATGGTTTTGTCTAGATTTTCTTCTAGGGTTTTTATGGTGTTAGGTCTTGTGTTTAAGTCTTTAATCCATCTGGAGTTAATTTTAGTGTAAGGTGTTAGGAAGGGGTTCAGTTTCTGCTTTCTTCACATAGGTAGACAGTTTCCCCAACACCATTTATTAAATAAACAGGGAATCCTTTCCCCATTGCTTGTTTTTGTCAGGTTTGTCAAAGATCAGATGGTTGTGGATATGTTGTGTTGCCTCCGAGGCCTCTGTTCTGTTCCATTGGTCTATATCTCTGTTTTGGTACCAGTATTGATTACTGTAGCCTTGTAGTATAGTTTGAAGTCCAGTAGTGTGATGCCTCCTGCTGTGTTATTTTCGCTTAGAACTGACTTGGCTATGCAGGTTCTCTTTTGGTTCCATATGAAGTTTAAGGTGGTTTTTTCCAGTTCTGTGAAGAAGGTCATTGGTAGCTTGATGGGGATAGAATCGAATCTATAAATTACTTTGGGCAGTATGGCCATTTTCACGATATTAATTCTTCCTAACCATGAACATGGAATATTTCTCCATCTGTGTGTCCTCTCTTATTTTGTTGAGCCATGGTTTGTAGTTCTCTTTGAAGAGGTCCTTTACATTCCTTGTTAGTTTTATTGCTAGGTATTTTATTCTCTTTTTAGCAATCGTGAATAGTAGTTCATTCTTATTTGGCTCTCCTTAAGTCTGTTATTGGTGTACAGGAATGCTTGTGATTTTTGCACATTGATTTTGTATCCTGAGACTTTGCTGAAGTTGCTTATCAGTTTCAGGAGATTTTGGGCTGAGATGATGAAATCTTCTAGGTATACAATCATGTCATCTGCAAATAGAGACAATTTGGCTTCCTCCTTTCCTATTTGAATACCCTTTATTTCTTTTTCTTGCGTGATTGATCTGGCTAGAACTTCCAACACTATATTGAATAGATGTGGTGAGAGAGGACATCCTTGTCTAGTGCCAGATTTCAGAGAAAATGCTTCCAGTTTTTGCCCATTCAGTATAATATTGGCTCTTGGTTTGTCATAAACAGCTTTTATTGAGATGCGTTCTGTCAATATCTAGTTTATTGAGGGTTTTTAGCATAAAGGGCTGTTGAATTTTGTCAAAGGCCTTCTCTGCATCAATTGAGATAATCATGTGGTTTTTGTCTTTGGTTCTGTTTATGTGGTGAATTACATTTATAGACTTGCATATGTTGAACCAGGCTTGCATCCCTGGGATGAATCCTACTTGATCATGGTGGATAAGCTTTTTGATGGGTTGTTGCATCAGCTTGCCAGTATTTTATTGAAGATTTTTGCATCTATGTTCATCATGGATATTGGCCTGAAGTTTCCTTTTCTTGTTGAGTCTCTGCTGGGTTTTGGTATCAGGACAATATTGGTCTCATAAACTTATTTGGGAAGAATTCCCTCTTTTTGGATTATTTGAAATAGTTTCAGAAGGGATGGTACCAGCTCCTCTTTGTGTGTCTGGTAGAATTCAGCTGTGAACCCATCTGGACCTGGGATTTTTTTTGTGTGGTAGGCTCTTAACTGCTGCCTCAACTTCAGATCTTGATATTAGTCTGTTCAGGGTTTTGGCTTCTTCCTGGTTTAGGCTTGGGAGGAGGCAAGTGTCCAGGAATTTATCCATTTCTTCCAGGTTTACTAGTTTATGTGCATACAGTTGTTTGTAATAATCTCTGATGATGGTTTGAATTTTTGTGGAATCTGTGGTGATATCCCCTCTATTGTTTTTTTATTGCATTCATTTGGTTATTCTCTCTCTTTTTTTTTGTTAATCTGGTTAGTGGTCTATTTTGTTGATCTTTTTGGAAAACCAGCTCCTGAATTTATTTTTTTTGAAGGGTTCTTTGTGTCTCTAACTCCTTCAGTTCTGCTCTGATCTTAGTTATTTCTTGTCTTCTGCTAAGTTTTGAGTTTTTTTTCTATCTTGCTCCTCTAGTTCTTTCAATTTTGACGATAGGGTGTCAATTTTGGATCTCTCCTTGCTTCTCATATGGGCACTTATTGCTATATAGTTTCCTCTAGAGACTGCTTTAACTGTGTTTCAGAGATTCTGGTATGTTTTGTCTTCGTTCTCATTGGTTTCAAAGAACATCTTTATTTCTGCCTTCACTTCATTGTTTATCCAGTCAACATTCAAGAGCCAGTTGTTCAGTTTCCATGAAGCTGTGCAGTTCTGAGTTAGTTTCTGAATTCTGAGTTCTAATTTGATTGCACTATGGTCTGAGAGACTGTTTGTTAGGATTTCCATTCTTTTGCATTTGCTGAGGAGTGATTTACTTCCAATTATGTGGTCAATTTTAGAGTAGGTGTGATGTGGTGCTAAGAAGAATGTATATTCTGAGGATTTGGGATGGAGAGTTCTGTAAATGTGTATGAGGTTTGCTTGTTCTAGGTCTGAGTTCAAGTCCTGAATATCCTTTTTAATTTTCTGTCTGGTTGATCTAATATTGACAATGGGATGTTAGACACCCACACAATAATAGTGGGAGACTTTAAGACTCTTTGTAAGTCATTAAGAACTTGCCTTATGTATCTGGCTGCTCCTGTATTTGGTTCCTATATAGGATCGTTAGCTCTTCTTGTTGCATCGATCCTTTTACCATTATGTAATGTCCTTATTGTCTCTTTTGATCTTTCTTGGTTTAAAGCCTATTTTATCAGAGATGAGAATTGCAACTCCTGCTTTTTTTTTTTGCTCTCCACTTGCTTAGTAAATCTTCCTCCATCCCCTTATTTTGAGACTTTGTGTATCCTTGCATGTGAGCTGGGTTTCCTGGATACAGCACACCAATGGGTTTTGGCTTTTTATCCAATTTGCCAGTCTGTGTCTTCTGATTGGGGCATGTAGCCCATTACATTTTTGGTTAATATTGTTATGTGTGAATTTGATCCTGCCATTTTGATGCTAGCTGGCTGTTTTGCCCTTTAGCTGATGCAGTTTCTTCTTCATTGTGTTGATCCTCTTTACCATATGGTATGTTTTTTGAGTGGCTGGTACTGGTTGTTCCTTTCTATGTTTAGTGCTTCTTTAATGAGCTCTTGTAAAGCAGGTCTGGTGGTGATGAAATCTCTGAGTACTTGCTTGATTGTAAAGGATTTTATTTTTCCTTCACTTATAAAACTTAGTTTGGCTGGATATGAAATTCTGGGTTGAAAGTTCTTTTCTTCAAGGATGTTGAATATTGGCTCCCACTCTCTTCTGACTTGTAGGGTTTCTGCTGAGAGATCTGCTGTGAATTTGATGGGCTTCCCTTTGTGTGTAACCCGACCTTTCTCTCTGGCTGCCCTTAGCATTTTTCTCCTTCATTTCAATCCTGGTGAATATGATGATTATGTGCCTTGGGGTTGCTCTTCTTGAGGAATATCTTTGTGGTGGTCTCTGTATTTTCTGGACTTGAATATTGGCCTGCCTTGCTAGGTTGGGGAAGTTTTCCTGGATAGTATTCTGAGGAGCATTTTCCATCTTGGATTCATTCTCTCCGTCACATTCAGGTACACCTATCAAACGTAGATTTGGTCTTTTCACATAGTCCCATATTTCTTGGAGACTTTGTTCATACCTTTTTCGCTCTTTTCTCTACTCTTCCCTTCTTATTTTATTACATTGAGTTGATCCTCGACCTCTGATATCCTTTCTTCATCTTGTTCAATTCATCTGTTGAAACTTGTGCATGCTTTGCATAGTTCTTGTGTTGTGTTTTTCAGCTCCATCAATTCACTCATATTCCTAAGTTGTCCATTCTCATTAGCATTTCATCAAATCTTTTTTGAAGGTTCTTAATTTCTTTGCATTGGGTTAGAACATGTTCTTTTAGCTCAGAGAAGTTTCTCATTATCCACCTTCTGAAGTCTGATTCTGTCATTTCATCACACTCATTCTCCATCCAGCCTTGTTCCCTTGCTGGTGAGGAGTTGTGATCTCTTGTAGGAGGAGAGGTCTTCTGGTTTTGTGTGTTTTCATCTTTTTGTGCTGGTTTCTTACCATCTTTGTGGATTTATCTACCTGTCGTCTTTGTAGGTTCTGAGTTTCAGATTGGTTCTCCGAGTGGACAACCAGTTTGTTGGTGATGAAGTTATTTCTGTTTCTAATTTTTACTTCTAACTGTCTGGCCCCTCTGCTGTAGGACTGCTGAGGTCCACTCCAGGCCCTGCTTGCCTGGGGATCACCTGCAGCAGCTGCAGAACAGTAAGGGTTGCTACCAGATTCTTCTTCTGCTATCTTTGTCCCAGAATGATGCCTGCCAAATGTCAGTGTGGTCAGTCCTTTGTGAGGTGACCCTTTGAATATACGGGGGTCAGGGAGCTGCTTAGTTAGACAGTCTGTCCTTTATAGGAGCTCAAGTGCTGAGCTGTGAGCTCTGTTGTGAGCTGGGAAGGTACACTTAAGTCTGCTGCAGCAGAACTCATAAACCCCCTTTTTCTCCCCAGGTGCTCTGTCCCGGGGAGTTTCTGTTGTGCTGCTGCCTTTTTTTTTCAGGGCTGTCCTGCCCAGTAAAGAGGAAGCCTAGTCACTGCCTGCAGAGGTTTTGCTGAGCTGCTGTGGGCTCTGCCCTACTGCCGTGTGAACTTCCCTGCAGTCCTGTTTATATGGGTGTGGTTAGAACTGCCTCAGCAATGGTGGCCCACCTCTAATGGCAAACTCTCTCTGTAGTGGCAGGTTGCCTTGGCAATGTTGGGCTGCCTCAGCAATAGCAGAGTAGCTCTGTAGAGATGGAGTGGCTCAGTAATGGCAGATGTCCCTCCCCCACAGAGGCGGACCATCCCGTGTTCAGCTGTGCTTGCCATGTAACTCTCAACCCTGGGCATTTCCAATTGCTTTTTTTGGGTGTGGGAGTGTTGGACCTGCCGAGCCTGCTCACCTGGCTCCCTGCCTCAGAGCCTTTTCTTTTCTTAGGTTGAACGGTTGACTCTCTCCCAGGTGTTCCAGTCACCTGTTGAAAAGGTGTTGGGATCTGTGTGGTTTCCCATGCTATGACCCACCGCACCAGCTGAAACAACAGCACTCCCTGGGAATCTCTTGGCCTGGCTCCCTGTTTAATCAAATGAGTGGGCGACTCTGCCTTCCCAGAGCTCCAATCGCCAGCTTAAAAGGGCAACCAGACCAGTGTATTTTGTACGAAGAACTGCCATGCTGGGGCACTGGCAAAATAGCTGTGCTGGCCAAAATAGCCACGCTGGCGACCTCTGGGGCTCCTCCACCGGGAAATCTCCTGGTCTGTGGGCAATAAATATCCACCTGGAAATGCAGCGTCCACTCACCCTCTGTGCTTTCTATGGGAGCTGTGATCCTGAGTTGCTCCTAAACTGCCATCATGGATCCTTCTCCTCCCCGCACCCTGCACCTTTTCAACAGGCAACTGGAACACCTGGGAGACAGAATCGACCATTCAACTAAAGAAAGAAAGAAAGAAAAAGGCTCTGAGGCAGGGAGCCAGGTGATCAGGCTCAGCTGGTTCCATACCCACAAAAAAACAGCAATCGGAAATGCTCTGTATAGAGTGTTTCACAGCAAGCACTGCTGAACCCAGAACAGTCCAGCTCTGTGGGGGAGGGGCGTCCACTATTCCCGAGGCAGTTCTAACTAGACCCATGTAAACAGGACTGCAGGGAAGTTCACATGGCAGCTGGGTGGAGCCCACAGCAGCTCAGCAAAGCCTCTGCAGGCAGACAGTGACTAGGCTACCTCCTTGCTGGGCATGGCAACCCTAAAAAAAGGCAGCAACACAACAGAAATGCATAAATAAAGCCCTAACTTCCTGGGACAGAGCACCTGGAGAAAAGAGAAAAAAGGGTTTATGAGTTCTGCTCCAGCAGACTTAAATGTACCTGCCCAGCAGCTCTGAATGAACAACAGAGCTCACAGCTCAGCACTTGAGATCCTATAAAGGACAGACTGTCTCCTCAAGTAGCTCCCTGACCCTGTATATCCATTCACCTCATAAAGGAGAGCTCAGACTGACACCTGGCAGGTAACCTTCTCGGACAAAGATATCAGCAGAAGAAACTGACAGCAACCCTTACTGTTCTGCAGCTGCTGCAGGTGATCCGCAGGCAAGCAGGGCTGGAATGGACCTCAGCAGTCCTACAGCAGAGGGGCCTGACTGTTAGAAGGAAAACTAAGAAACAGAAAGAAATAACTTCATCAACAAACTGGATGTCCACTCAGAGACCCAATCTGAAGGTCAACAACTACAAAGATGACAGGTGGATAAATCCACAAAGATGGGAAGAAACCAGCACAAAAAGGATGAAAACACCCAAAACCAGAATGCCTCTCCTCCTACAAGGTATCACAACTCCTCACCAGCAAGGGAACAAGGTTGGATGGAGAATGAGTGTTATGAATTGATAGAATCAGGCTTCATAAAGTGGTTGATAAGAAACTTCTCTGAGCCAAAAAAACATGTTCTAAACCAATGCAAAGAAACTAAGAATTTGAAAAATGATTTGACGAAATGCTCACGAGAATAAACAACTTACGGAGGAATATAACTGAATTGATAGAGCTGAAAAACACAACACGAGAACTTCACGAAGCATACACAAGTTACAACAGCCGAATTGACCAAGCAGAAGACAGGATATCAGAGGTCGAAGATCAACTCAATGAAATAAAATGAGAAGGCAAGATTAGAGAAAAAAGCATAAAAAGGAATGAACAAAGTCTCTAAGAAATATGGGACTATGTGAAAAGACCAAATCTACGTTTGATAGGTGTACCTGAATGTGACGGAGAGAATGAATCCAAGCTGGAAAATACTCTTCAGGATATTATCCAAGAAAACTTCCCCAACCAAGCAAGGCAGGCCAATATTCAAGTCCATGAAATACAGAGAACACCACAAAGATATTCCTCAAGAAGAGCCACCCCAAGGCACATAAATCATCAGATTCACCAGGGTTGAAATGAAGGAGAAAATGCTAAGGGCAGCCAGAGAGAAAGGTTGGGTTACACACAAAGGGAAGCCCATCAGATTCACAGCAGATCTCTCGGCAGAAACTCTACAAGCCAGAAGAAAGTGGGGGCCAATATTCAACATCCTTGAAGAAAAGAACTTTCAACCCCAAATTTCATTTCCAGCCAAACTAAGCTTCATAAGTGAAGGAAAAATAAAATCCTTTACAAACAAGCAAGTACTCAGATTTCATCACCACCAGGCTTGCTTTACAAGAGCTCCTGAAAGAGGCACTAAACATAGAAAGGAACAACCAGTACCAGCCACTCCAAAAACATACCAAATGGTAAAGAGGATGAACACAATGAAGAAACTGCATCAACTAATGGGCAAAACAGCCAGCTAGCATCAAAATGGCAGGATCAAATTCACACATAACAATATTAACTGAAAATGTAAATGGGCTACATGCCCCAGTCAGAAGACACAGACTGGCAAATTGGATAAAAAGCCAAAACCCATTGGTGTGCTGTATCCAGGAAACCCAGCTCACATGCAAGGATACACAAAGGCTCAAAATAAGGGGATGGAGGAAGATTTACCAAGCAAGTGGAGAGCAAAAAAAAGCAGGAGTTGCAATTCTCATCTGATAAAATAGACTTTAAACCAAGAAAGATCAAAAGAGACAAAGAAGGACATTACATAATGGTAAAATGATTGATGCAACAAGAAGAGCTAATGATCCTTAATATATAGGCACCAAATACTGGAGCAGCCAGATACATAAGGCAAGTTCTTAATGACTTACAAAGAGACTTAAAATCTCCCACTATTATTGTGTGGGAGTCTAACACCCCATTGTCAATATTAGACAGATCAATAAGATAGAAAATTAACAAGGATATCCAGGATTTGAACTCAGATCTGGAAAAAGCAAACCTCATACACATTTACAGAACCGTCCACCCCAAATCCAGAGAGTATACATTCTTCTCAGCACCACATTGCACCTACTCTAAAATTGACCACATAATTGAAAGTAAATCACTCCTCAGCAAATGGAAAAGAACAGAAATTCTAACAGTCTCTCAGACCACAGTGCAATCAAGTTAGAACTCAGAATTCAGAAACTAACTCAGAACCGCAGAGCTTCATGGAAACTGAACAACTGGCTCTTGAATGTTGACCGTATAAACAATGAAGTGAAGGCAGAAATAAAGATGTTCTTTGAAACCAACGAGAATGAAGACACAACATACCAGAATCTCTGGGAAACATATAAAGCAGTTCTAGAGGAAAATATATAGCAATAAATAACCACATGAGAAGCAAGGAGAGATCCAAAATTGACACCCTATCATCAAAATTGAACGAGCTAGAGGAGCAAGATCAAAAAAACTCAAAACCTAGCAGAAGACAAGAGATAACTAAGATCAGAGCAGAACTGAAAGGGACAGAGACACAAAAATCCCTTCACAAAAATCAATAAATCCAGGAGCTGGTTTTTCAAAAAGATCAACAAAGCAGACCACTATGCAGATTAATAAAAAAGAAAAGAGAGAATAATCAAATAGATGCAATAAAAAATGATAAAGGGGAAATCACCACAGATTCCACAGAAATTCAAACCATCATCAGAGAATATTACAAACAACTCTATGCAGATAAACTAGTAAACCTGGAAGAAACGGATAACTTCCCAGACACTTGCATCCTCCCAAGCCTAAACCAGGAAGTAGTTGAAACGCCGAATAGACCAATAACAGGGTCTGAAGTTGAGGCAGGAATTAAGAGCCTACCACCCAGAAAAAGCCCAGGTCCAGATGGGTTCACAGCCAAATTCTACCAGACACACAAAGGGGAGCTGGTACCATTCCTTCTGAAACTTTTACAAACAATCCTAAAAAAAGAATCCTTCCCAAATCGTTTTATGAGACCAACATCATCCTGATACCAAAACCTGGCAGATACTCAGCAAGAAAAGAAAACTTCAGGTCAATATCCATGATGAACATATATGCAAGAATCTTCAATAAAATACTGGCAAACCAATTGCAACAGCACATCATAAAGCTTATCCACCATGATCAAGTAGGCTTCATCCCAGGAATGCAAGGCTGGTTCAGCATACACAAGTCTATAACCGTAATTCACCACATAAACAGAACCAAAGACAAAAAGCACATGATTATCTTAATTGATGCAGAGAAGACCTTTGACAAAATTCAGCTCTTTATGCTAAAAACCCTCAATAAACTAGGTATTGATGGAATGTATCTCAAAATAATAAAAGCTATTTACAACAAACCAACAGCCAATATCATACTGAATGGGCAAAAACTGGAAGCGTTCCCTTTGAAATCTGGCACTAGACAAGAATGCTCTCTCTCACCACTAATATTCAATATAGTATTGGAAGTTCTAGCCAGAGCAATCAGGCAAGAAAAAGAAATATAGAGTATTCAAATAGGAAAGGAGGAAGTCAAATTGTCTCTATTTGCAGACTATATGATTGTATATCTGGAAGACCTCATCATGTCAGCCCAAAATCTCCTGAAACTGATAAGCAACTTCAGCAAAGTCTCAGGATACAAAATCAATATGCAAAAATCACGAGCATTCCTATACACCAATAACAGACTTAAAGAGAGCAAATCAAGAACGAATGGCCATTCACAATTGCTACAAAGAGAATAGAATACCTAGGAATACAACTAACAAAATATATAAAGGACCTCTTCAAGGAGAACTACAAATAACTGCTCAAGAAAATAAGAGAAGATACAAACAGATGGAGAAACATTCCATGTTCATGGTTAGGAAGAATCAATATCGTGAAAATGGCCATATTGCCCAAAGTAATTTATAGATTCGATTCTATCCCCATCAAGCTACCAATGACCTTCTTCATAGAACTGGAAAAAACCACCTTAAACTTCATATGAAACCAAAAGAGAGCCTGCATAGCCAAGTCAATCCTAAGCAAAAAGAACAAAGCCAGAGGCATCAAACTACCAGACTTCAAACTATACTAGAAGGCTAAAGTAATCAAAACAGCACGGTACTGGTACCAAAACAGAGATATAGACCAATGGAACAGAACAGAGGCCTCAGAGGCAACACCACACATCTAGAACCACCTGATCTTTGACAAACCTGACAAAAACAAGCAATGGGGAAAGGAGTCCTGTTTAATAAATGGTGTTGGGAAAGCTGGCTAGCCATGTGCAGAAAGCAGAAACTGAACCCCTTCCTCACACCTTACACTAAAATTAACTCCAGATGGATTAAAGACTTAAACATAAGACCTAACACCATAAAAACCCTCGAAGAAAACCTAGGCAAAACCATCAGGACATAGGTGTAGGGTAGGACTTCATGACCAAAACACCAAAAGCATTGGCAACAAAAGCCAAAATAGACAAATGGAACCTAATCAAATTCCACAGCTTCTAAACAGCAAAAGAAACAATCATTAGAGTCAATGGGCAACCAATAGCCTGGGAAAAAATTTTTGCAGTTTACCCATCTGACAAAGGGCTGATATCCAGAAACTGCAAAGAAATAAAACAGATTTACAAGAAAAACACAAGCCCATTCAAAAGTGGGCAAAGAATATGAATAAACTCTTTACAAAAGAAGACATACATGAGGCCAACAAACATATGAAAAAAATGCTCATCATCACTGGTCATTAGAGAAATGCAAATCAAAACCACATTGAGATACCATCTCACACCAGTTAGAATGGCGATCATTAAAAAATCTGGAGACAACAGATGCTGGAGAGGATGTGGAGAAATAGGAACACTTTTACACTGTTGGTGGGAGTGTAAATTAGTTCAACTTTTGTGGAAGACAGTGTGGCGATTCCTCAAGGACCAAGAAATAGAAATTTCATTTGATCCAGCAATCCCATTACTGGGTATTTATCCAAAGGATTATAAATCATTCTACTAAAGGACACATGCACATGAATGTTCATTGCAGCACTGTTTACAATAGCAAAGACCTGGAACCAACCCAAATGCCCATCGATGATAGACTGGACAGGAAAAATGTGGCACATATACACCATGGAATCTTATGCAGCCATCAAAAATGATGAGTTCGTGTCCTTTGTAGAAACATGGATGAACCTGGAAACCATCATTCTCAGCAAACTGACACAAGAACAGAAAATCAGACACTGCATGTTCTCTCTCATAGGTGGGTATTGAACAATGAGAACCCATGGACACAGGGAGGAGAGCACCACATACTGTGGTCTATTGGTGGGAAATAGGGGAGTGACAGCAGGGGGTGGGGAGTTGGGGAGAGAGAGCGTGGGGAGAAATGCTAGATACAGGTGATGGGAAGGAAGGCAGCAAATCACACTGCCATGTGTGTACCTATGCAACTATCTTGCATGTTCTTCACATGTACCCCCAAACCTAAAATGCAATAAAAAAAAAAAAAAACAGAAAAGCACCAGGACATCTAGTAAGATATGGTTTCTTCAGGAGGCCCTGAGTCAAAGTGTAATTATCGACTCTTTCTCCTAAATTAGTAAATTATTCTTTGTATGAGGAAAATTATGAAAGATATAGACATTCAAGAGCAAGCATTTAGGCTCAGAACCATTAAAATAAAATGGTTAATACCAAAGATAAAGAAAACAGGGGGAGGCCATGTTTACCTTACTAGACTTCTGGGTCTGGATGACATTTTAAGCACAGCTTTGAAATACACACACACACACACACACACACACACACACACACAAACACACACACTCTCTCTCTCTCTCCATGCAGTGTCTTGCTTTTTTTTCCCAGCTTTATGACAAATAAATTCAAATTTAAATTTGACAGAATAAGATAAGTGATATACCCAACACTTAGATGCAATAAATGTTAACATTTTGCCTTAACTGCAAAGCTGCATGTATCTTTGTGTCCCAGTATAAATTTACTGATGCGGCATTTGAAACTGGGTAAGATACCATGACATTTAGCCAACAACAACAACAACAGCAGCATACGTTTCCTAAGCTAACAAAAATCTCATATATATCCTCAATACCTTTATCATACCCAGAAACATTATCAAATATACCCTGATATCCTCTATCCAGGCCATATTCCAATTTCCCAAACTGAGCCACAAATTTATTTGTGGTTAGCGTTTTCAAACTAGAATCCAATCAATGATTATGCACTGCATTTAGTTGTTTTATATCTTTTGCTAATTTTAAACCAGAATAAAACAAAGCACAGACTGTGCTTTTTTATCCCCATGACACTGGCATGTTAGTGTCTCAAACAACAGCTTTATAAAATTTCCACATTCCTGATTTCTTGTATCTCATAGCACTGTTTAACACATACCTGTGTCTCCTGTACTCCTTATGTATTGGGAATCTGAACAAACATCTTGATCACACACAGATAAAACATTTGCCGTAAGGGTGCTTCAAAGGCAGTGCTGTTACTTCATATTGCATTACCTCAGGTGGCACGCAATGCCAAGCTGTCCACTATCAGTGAGGTATAGTTTCATGATGACAGTTTTATTTTAAAGGGCGCTTCACCCATTATATAAGGCAAATATTTGTAGGGTGGTACTTAGGCCTCATCCAAATATTTTATTTCCTAAAAAACTTTTACCTAATGGTTCCAAAATTATTGATTATTCTTTCCTGAACCAATTATTTCAGGATATCAAAATGGTGACTTCTACTGGTATCATTCCTTCTTCACTTATTAGCTGGGAATCTTCTGCAATACTCACAGAGCTTGTCCTTTCAAAAGCAATATAATATCATCTTAAGGAGATTTGGGCTGAGACGATGGGATCTTCTAAATATACAATCATGTCATTCATCTGCAAATAGAGACAATTTGACTTCCTCTTTTCCTAATTGAATACTCTATTTCTTTTTCTTGTCTAATTGCTCTGGCTAGAACTTCCAATACTATGTTGAATAGGAATGGTGAGAGAGAGCACCCTTGTCTAGTGCCAGTTTTCAAGGGGAATGCTTCCAGTTTTTGCCCATTCAGTATGATATTGGCTGTGGGCTTGTCATAGACAGCTTTTATAATTTTGAGATATGTTCCATCAATACCTAGTTTATTGAGAGTTTTTAGCATAAAGGACTTTTGAATTTTGTCAAAGGCCTTCTCTACATCTATAGAGATAATCATCTGGTTTTTGTCTTTGTTTCTGTTTATGTAATCGATTACATTTATATATTTGCATATGTTACACCAGCCTTGCATCCCTAATATGAAGCCTACTTGATAGTGATGGATAAATTTTTTGATGTGCTGTTGCATTTGGTTTGCCAGTGTTTTGTTGAAGATTTTTGCATATAAAAATTAACTCCAGATGGATTAAAGACTTAAACATAAGACCTACAACCATAAAAACCCTAAAAGAAAACATAAGCAATATCATTCAGGACATAGGCATAAGCAAGGACTTCATGACTAAAACACCAAAAGCAATGGCAACAAAAGCCAAAATAGACAAATGGGATCTAATCAAACTTAAGAGATTCTGCACAGCAGAAGAAACAGTCATTAGAGTGAACCAGCAACCAACAGAATGGGAAAAAATTTTGCAAGCTATCCATCTGACAAAGGGCTAATATCCAGAATCTACAAAGAACTAAAACAAATTTACAAGAAAAAAATAACCCCATCAAAAAATGGGTAAAGGATATGAACAGGTACTTTTCAAAAGAAGACATTTATGTGACCAACAGACATATGAAAAAATGCTCATCATCACTGGTCATTACAGAAATGGAAATCAAAACTGCATTGAGATACCATCTCATGCCAGTTAGAATGGTGAACATTAAAAAATCTGGAGACAACAGATGCTGGAGAGGATGTGGAGAAAAAGGAACACTTATACACTGTTGGTAGGAGTCTAAATTAATACAACCATTGTGGAAGACAGTGTGGCAATTCCTCAAGGATCTAGAAATAGAAATACCATTTGATCCAGCAATCTCATTACTGAGTATATACCCAAAGGATTATAAATTGTTCTATTATAAAGACATGTGCACACATATGTTCATTGCAGCACTATCCATAATAGCAAAGACCTGGAACAACCCAAATGCCCATCAATAATAGACTGGATGAAGAAAATGTGACACATGTACACCATGGAATACTATGCAGCCACATCTTTTACAGGGACATGGATGAATCTGGAAACCATCATTCTCAGCAAACTGACACAAGAACATAAAAGCAAACACTGCATGTTCTCACTCATAAGTGGATGTTGAACAATGAGAACCCATAGACACAGGGAGGGGAACATCATATAATGAGATCTGTTGCAGGGTGGGGGGCTAGGGGAGCAATAGCAGGGAGTGAGGAGGTTGGGAAAGGATAACATTAGGAGAAATACCTAATGTAGGTGATGGGGAAATGGAGGCAGCAAACCACCATGGCATGTGTATACCTATGTAACAATCCTGCAAGATCTGCACACATACCCCAGAACTTAAAGTATAATAAATAAATAAAAAGCAATATCATAGTCATTTGGGCTATTCACCAATATTCTGGTGTTTGGGTTTTTTTTTTCCCTTCTGCATACATAGAGAGTGTATTAATAGTTTTTGTATCAGTAACAAACAATCGGTATCTTATTTGAGTATGACACAGATTTCTTGCTCACAGGTCTGTGATTTGGCTGAGGCCCAGCTGTGGCTCTGGTGTGCTTTGTTCCAGTTTCTAGTTTGGCATTAAATCTCTCTCCCACCAGAACTCTGAATAAAGAAGCAATGGCTCCTGGGGATCTGCTCCTCTTTTATGGGATGGTATAAGCACCAAAGAGTGAAAGCATGCACTGCCTCCCTCAGTGAGAATGACATGAATCAGAACACTTGTAACCCCAGGAGAGACATGCAATGAAGGTGAAAAATAAACTCTTTCATTTCAAGCTACTGAGATTTTGAGGTTGTTTGTTACTGCAGCATAACCTATCTGTCCTGACAAATACAAACAGGGTACAGCTTAATTATTTCCTTTTAATTACTAATTTTCAGAGTAAGAAGTTTGCATACTAATAACCTCTACTGTGGCAAATAATCTCATATTTTATCTTTTCTTTTGAATGTCATTTTGGTCTTGGACATTTTTATTAATATGTTCAATCAAAACATTATTTTTTTGATGCTCGTATTATCCCAAACTCAATCAGTGACAACCCCTTCAAGCTGCATCCTTTTGACAAGACCCTAATTGTTCTCTAGAAACTCCCTGATACAATAAGAGATCTTACAATCACTGTAAATATTCCCTGTCTCAAACCTAGAATCAGCCATTCCTATAAGGAGCCCTAGTTCTTTTTAGAGAGAATGGTATTTTAGAAAACAATACCTTAGTGTCAGGTGTGCTCAATACTACTGGATCATAATGGTTTCTAAGTTCTTTCATTGGACAGACTGGATAAAGCATGTATTTTCATTCTCTCCCCTACCCTTTGTGTGTGTGTGCCACTGTTTCCTTATCCCTCTCTTTCTCCACACAAACATACACATACAGAGAGACTTACAGATTATATGTAGATAAATTAGAGATACATTATATAGATTATATTGCATGTAATACATGATATATATTTCATAAATTATGTGTAGCATGTTATATAGAATCTTATGTTCATACTAATATTTACAACTTAGATTTGATTTTATAGTTATCCCCCTCCTAATTTGTTTCTATATTTGTTTCTCTTTTCTCATACATTGAAAATGTTGCATTCTGATGTTACTAAACTCTTATTTGCTTTATTCTAGAATGTACATAAAATAATTTCAAAATTATAATCGCAACAATACAACTACTGGGTTAAGATTAAGATTTCCTTGAGTACTTTTGTTCTGAAAAATTGTGCCTCCAAAAGATGTATAGTTAAAGGTCCTGTGTGCAAAAGACACTTAATTCCTTTTCTTGTAGAGTCATGTATCTATTAGTATGCAATTCAGTCAATTTTTTATAGCTTTTGATTAGGAAGACAACATGTGCAATTTTTCTTACACAAGCATCCTAGGACAGCTTGTTCTCTTGCCCTTCTGTGATTGCCTGTGTCATTATCACAGCTATTGTTCTGTCTTTTGCTCCTAAACTGTCCTCTCTGCCACAGAGCTGGCTGTGAAAAATGTTAAGCATTAAGTATTCTTATTCCAATTGATGAAAATCCTTCATCATTATAACCCTTGAACCAGAGCCAAAAGATTGGATTACCATGTGTAAAACTGCCATTGAAGGGAAAGCACCCAATTGCAGGGAAGATAAGAATCAAAGGAGAAATGGAGAAGGAGAAAGAAGTACAGCTCCACAGAAAAAGCTAGAGCCCAGCTATGACTGTTGGAAAGAAAGGCTGGTTATGGACATCCAGTGCTGTAAATATATTGTAGAGAAGGCTGAAGGAACTTGAGTCAGAAGGCATGCACAACTGTGTTGCAGTCAAACCAAAGCTCAAACAGAAGGAAATGCATGTACCCCACAACAGAAAAACAACACAAGCAACAACGGATTTGTATTTAGCAGTGTCTGTTCCAATAATTTACATCTATTAGGTCACTTAATTCCTTTGAGAAATCTATGTGGTAAGCCCTATGATTGTTCTTATTTTACCAATAAAGAAACCGAGGCAAAGAGAAATGTTGTGACTTACCCATTCTCCTAAAGATTGGAAGTGGCAGAGCCAAGATTCAAACCCAGAGATTCTCAGCCAGAATCCAACACATCATAGCAAGCTCTTTCCCCAGGAGCAAGATATTTGGCTGTAGAAAGCTAAAGAATTATTCAAGACAAATGAATTCTCTATTGCCTATATAAACTGGTGATGGAAACCATTGAGGGAGCCCTGAAAAACCATGTTTCAATTCCAGTTAAGCCACTTAATCCCTAGGTAACTGTGGAGTAATCTTCATTTAGAAGCCATTATCCAATACTACTGCTCAAATAACAGAGTGTGACAATTGTTTTAGGTACAATCACTACTTGATCATGTTGTGAATGTACCTGTGAAGACAATTTATATAAATGGAAAATTATAAGATCTCAGAGACGAGTTTGATGTGTGTTTGTAGCATGTTTTTTTTTGTTGTTGTTTGTTTCCTAAGTTTTTGGTTCTTGGTTTTCTTATTTTGTGTGTGTTATTTTGACTTTCTTCAACACCTGTGCCTTCAGTTTTCTCTCCTATCCAAGTATCTATACCTAAGCTCCCAGCACACAGCTTGGTTTTAGGTAGAAGCAACTCCCTGAGCATCCTGTGCTGATGTTATAGACCTAGTAATGACTCAGCATGCTCCACTGACAAAGCTGACATTTCAAGGGCACTCTGCCAACTGGAAAGTCCGAAATAAACAAGAAACTGATCCTATGGATGCAAAGTGGTGAGAAAGCACCCTTTATCTTGGCTCTCGATTTAAAATCATGTCACTGAAACTTAAAGTCTTTACTGTTTATACCTTTTCCACTTCCAGCACAGGAGTTGAAGCCCGCAAACACCTGTCCTTGATTTCCACCCAGCTCCTTGGTTACTCCCATGCTGTCAAGCAGAAAAATAAAATAAATTAATGAAATAATCATTACTCCTCTGTTCTCTTGCTCTTTGTTGATTTCATTATTCATCTGAAGACATGATTGCAGGGAAAGCAGAAAGAATCTGGGGAGGGAAGGTAAAGAGAAAAGTATACAGATCAAGAAAAAAGGCCAGCAGATCTCAATCTGCAGACCACAGAGTCATCTCAGGAGAAAGTTTACTAGTATCAGTGGTTGTATTAATCTCAGTGACATTAGTTGCTATATCAGCCAAAATTCCCAACGGCTTAACACACACACACACAAAAAAAAATGTTTTGCTCACATTCCAGTCGAATGTAAGCACTCTTGGTTTGGTGGCTCTCTTCCAAGCAGTGACTCAGACACGGTTTCCATCCATTTGTCTGGCCGTCTATCTTCAAGATTTGTTTGCCAACATCGCCACTGGCATCAAATATCCAGTAAGCTGACAAGAGAGCAGAAAAAGAGCATCTGCTTTTTAACCATCCCAGCCTATAAAAGATGTGTCACAGCCATGCCCATGTCATTGGCTTCCATTTCCAACTAGAAGCAAGGGAGTCTGAAAGAAGTGGCCCCTGGATGGAAAGCATGACTTGCTGGTGTAAAGTTAGCTGTCCGGACCACAATTTCCCCTGGAGGGTTACTCAGGCCACAGTCCTGAGAGCCATTTGTGCAGAAAAAAAAATGGCACTGAGACGGAATAGAAAGGAACAAGGGTCAAAGGCTGCCATCTCTCAGAAACCTTGGTTCTCAGCTGAACCAATCAGCCCAAGTCAAAATTGTGAAGTCACCTGCAGAAGGCCTCTCCTCTCTTGATAGGCATTTACATTTCTCATGGTGACCCCAAGTTCCTTGGGCCACCCTGTTTAGTGGCAATTCTGACCCATTCTCTCCAGACATTGCTAGATGATCAGTTAGTCAAGAGCTTGCATGCCCACAGTTGAGTTGAGCCCTGTTTTTGGTAACATTTCCATCTTAATGTTCCTAAATCAATTAACCTAAGGCTATAAAAACTTTGGTCTTCATGAAAATGATTTAGTCATTTCATCATAATCTAATTCAGGCGAAATTTGACAAGTAGAAAATCCTTTGGAAACCCCTCAAGTCACTGTACACAGGTAGCTTCCTATTATGCAGGAGTAAAATCAACCCACAAATGAAATACTAAGACTAATAAAATCTCTGTCATTATCATAATTATTTAAGCTTAGAAGCCCTTTAATTTCTACATACAAGTAAAAACACCATTATGAAAAAAAAAATACTCTCTGCATGAGAAAACTGAGACTTGGGTAAGCTAAAATACTTTCCTAAAGTCACAAGACATGTAAGGAGTAGGCTAATGACTGAAGCAAGAGATCTTGACTCATAATTCAGTGCCTGGTCACAATGGTCCTTTCTTGTAATATGCAATATTTCTAAGGCATTTAGAAGTCTGTCTTTTAAATTACTTCAAGCTAAAAGTACCCTATTGTTCTGTTTTCCAACCTTATGTTTGAGATTCATTTCCTTGTTTTCTCTATTACCTCTCAGTCTGTGTTCAGATTTTCTTCTTTCTTCATCTTTAAATGTTGTCTGATGGCCAATTATCTGGGAAAAAAAACGACTCATAGTTTGGCAAAAGTTACATGGCTGATATTAATGCATTTGCTTCACAATCCATAGAAAGTTGCCCAGATTTATTGCTGTCTGTTCTTCCCACCCATGCACCCATCCTTGCCAGCCTGCAACAAGCGGGTGCTTCATGCTTTCCATTCTTTGTAAATCACAAAAGCTAACTGAACAAGTGCTAAACCAGTGTCGAAAGGTCGCAGGAAAGCAAGTAAAGACCTGCCACACATATAGTCAAAAGAAGGCTGTAGTTACAAACAAGGTAAGAGTAGATTTCTTCTCAAATACGTATGCAAATTCACTCTATTATACAGCAGGACTGATGTATATTTGCCACTAACTATGCGTAGGAGAAAATCTACCCCATTTACTCCATTTTCCCAGAATCTCTATTTTGCTCAAGACACTCTGAAAATTCCATCCTCATCCCGTATCTGTCTCTTTCTCACACCCCTAACTCCTTTCAATTATTCCTCCCAATCTCTGTCCTCCCTTTCATTTTGTCTTCTAGAAATTCTTACCTAATTATTCATGCTTGGTCCTAATATTTCTGCTCATTGCTTCCTCTCAAAATTAACCATATTACATCTCTCTTTTTTAAAATGGTATTTTGTGGTAGCAAAATTGAGAATGAGCTTCTAGAGTTTGCCTTGGCAAACTACAAGCAAAATTCAGCCTGTAATGCATTTTGGTATGGACCCCAAGCTGAAAATGCTTTTTACATTCTCAAAGAATTGTAAATCAAAACAAATAGTAATATTCGACAGAGATGGAAGGACCCAGAAAACCAAATATTGCTCTCTGGTCCTTTATGGAAAAAGCATCCCATCCCCCGTTCTAGACTATGTAAAACCTCTGGTCTCTCGTCTATTGCCACCCTCTGTAATCATTATTATTCTTTGAAATTCTCCCCCCAGTTTATTTACTAAAGTAGAGGATACAGTGTTGTAGAGCAACCACATGCAAATGGGAAATGGCCCCTACTATTTTTCTTTATGTGGCATGACAATTATTAGAAAAGTTTAAAATCTCCTTTTAGTTCAACTTTGTTTCGAGAAAAAACGTATTTTTGGTTACAGAGAACACCACTTCAGATCACAGCCTTGACCTTCCCGAGGTTTACTGGAGGACCACCAGCACACTTCTCTCCCCAGCCCAGGAGAGCAGGAGGAAAATGGGCGAGGCAGTGATGACATGGGAGGCAGCAAGAAGGTGGTGCAGGAGAAAGGTCTGAATAATTTACCTTCCAGGTACATCTTAGGTGGTGGCAACAGATCTTACCAAACCACATCAAGCTAGAAACTGATTTTATTATTTTTCCCACATTTGAATGATGGCTCCTCTCTGCTTTTGACTCCCCTGCTAGCAGCCTGAGGTACAGCTGGAGAGGTAAAGTGTCTGGGAGGCAGTGATAGCAGTGTCCCCGGGGAGCAGGCTGTTGGCAGGCTGGTTGTGCTGCCAAGCCTGACTGCTTCTCTGAGACAAGTATCAGAGCCAGAGTATGTTGTGAGTTGGTAACAGCATGTCCCGGGAAAGCCCCACTAAAAATCCTGACCATTATGAGAGGAAATATGCTCTCATACTGTCAGCAAAACAGTATGAAAGCAAAATAATAGATAAGCAACAATATACTGGAACATGCTTTATAGCAAAGACCTACCAATAGTGGGCATGTATTAGCTGTAGAACAAGCTAAACTCACATGCTTAGCCAGCAGCTGTGAGCTTAGATTTAGGAGATAAATATAAAAACAGTAATAATGTCAAGGGAAAGATCCTTGCAGGTCCACAACATTGCTCCTACTAGAACATAACCATATAGTGATTTTCATTTTCAAATAAACATCTACTGAGCCTATGTGAACTGTTATATTTCAATCTAAAGATGAGACAGGGTAAGTCACTTACTAAGGGCCACATGGTTTTGAATGACAATATGAAGCATTAGAGGGCCAGGGAGAGCCAGAGAGAGAAAGAGAACAGATGAAATTAGACAGACGTGGCTGTGACTGTTAAATCTGCTACTTTGAAGCTATGAAATTTTGTGCAAGTTACTCACTTCTCTGAGACTTAGTTTTTCCATTTCTAATGTGGGAATAATATCTACTTTTTTCATGGATTTCGTGAGGATAAGAGGCTCTTTTTCTCATGTGATGGTTCATGGCTGACCCTTTAGAGAGAAAGAGGAGAGAGAGAGAAAGGTGTGTAAGTAAGAAGTGCTTATTCCAGGAAACTCAGGGGCAAGGTTGGCCTGTGTAACAAGACACTAGAATTTCAGGCAGAGCTACCTCCAGATTTCCATGACCTTTGTGGACAAGAGAATAGAAAACATGCAGTTCTTACAGTCAGTCTTACTGTGACTATAAGAATTCGTGGCTGCTGGGCACAGTGGCTCACGCCTATAATCCCAGCACTTTGAGAGGCTGAGGCAGGAGGATCACTTGAGGTTAGGAGTTCGAAGCCAGCCTGGGCAACATGGTGAAACCTCATCCCTACTAAAAATACAAAAATTGTAGGCATGCTGGTAAGTGCCTATAATCCCAGCTGCTTGGGAGGCTGAGGCAGAAGAATGGCTTGAACCCAGGAGGCAGAGGTTGTAGTGAACTAAGATCGCACTATTGCACTCCAGCCTGTGTCAAGAAGTGAGACTCCATCTCAAAAAAAAAAAAAAAAAAAAAAAGAAACCAAAAAACATCAAAGAATTCATGGCTACAAAAAACACTTCCACTCCAATCTATTGCTTGATGGCCATTCTAGAACCTTGAAAACTGTGTGCAAAGAAATTGTTCCTTCATTTCTGCCTCTAACTCGAATCTCCCGTTTTCTGACATTCTCAGCTTTTTGGAAGCCTTCTGAACACATTCATATGATGGGAACTATTTCCCATCTGAGAACGGGAGTTAGGGAAGGAAGAAAGGAAACAGGAAAATGCAAGACTAAACCGCCACTGGCCTGGGAGTCTCCGCCCATTTCCTGAACTTTGGCCACGGCTATAGGTAGTTACCAGGTAATATCTCTTCCTCCAGTGTGCACAGTCTCTGGTATTATCACTTATGAAAATGTAACCTAAAATTGATAGAATTACTTGGGAAAGCAAAAACGCATACCCTGGTGAAGCTGAACAGGAAAATAAACTATGACACAGCCGTCCAATTCCCAAGTGTATAATCTGAAATTGCTTGCTCTAGGAGATATGAGATTATTCCAACAGCATTGTTCATAACAAAAAAACCTGGAAAGGAAACTCCATGTCCATCAAAGGCAGAATGCATTAATAACTGTGATATATCATGGAGCATTATACATTGATGAGCATAAACTGTTTTATATTTAAGAACATGAATAAATCTCAAAACACAATCATAAAGGGGACAAAAACAACTCATATATGTTTCCCCTTATACAAAGTTTAAAAAGCAAAACAAAGTGATATATTATTTGGGGATAGCTATATGTGAAATAAAACTATAAACAAGCCAAGGGAATGATTCGTTACCAGCCCCTAGGGACCGAGAAAGAATGCAGTTGAAGAGGTTCACCTAAAGAGTCTTCGAAGAACTAGCAATGTTCTCATTTTAAGCTGACTGGTAGGATTCTAAGTGCTTATTTTATTATTGCAATTATACTTTCTAAATGGTTCATATACATTCTATACACTCTTGGGTATGTATAATTTATTTCACAAAAAAAATGTAACCCAAACGCGCATGGGGGTCCCTTAGGGTCGCCTCTGCTCTCACTCCACACTACCTTGAGTCAAGTAACAGATCAGTGTCAGCTCTGACTAGCGTTATGGTCTGAATGTCTGTGTCCCTCCCAAAATTCATATGCTGAAATGCTAACCTCAATGTGATGGGGTGTCCCTCCCAAAATTCATATGCTGAAATGCTAACCTCAATGTGATGGGATGTCCCTCCCAAAATTCTTATGCTGAAATGCTAACCTCAATGTGATGGGGTGGGGCCACTGAGAGGCAAAGTCTCTGGTATTATCAGTAATGAAAATATAATCCAAAATGGATAGTATCACTTTGGGAAGCATGAAAGAATGCCTTGATGAAGCTGATCAGAAATGTAATCTATGACATAGCAAAACTATTCCCTGTTGGGATCCTTAATGGAATCCCTAATGGGATTTCATAAGTGCTCTTACAGAAGAGGCACAAAGAAGTTTGTTCCCTGTTTCCACCACATGAGGACGTAGCCACCTATGGGTCAGAAAGTGGATCCTCACCACACACTGAATCTGCCTTGACCTTGGACTTTCCAGCCCTCAGAACTGTGAGACATACATTTCTGTTGTTTGTAAGCTATGCAGTCTGTAGCATTCTGCTGTAGCAGCCCTTTGCCTGGAGCATTCATCTCCCTGCTTCTCATGTCACCAACTGCAAGTGGCTTCTTTTTCATCTTAACCAAAGTTACTCTGCCCATCAGTCTCTGCTGCAATCTCTTATCTGTTCCCTTCATAACAAACTCATTACAAACTGTAACAGCTTTGTTTACTTGTTTCTGTTTCTTTTCTTTTTGTCAGTCTCTTCTACTAGGACACATGCCTCGGGAGAGTGAGGACTCTGTCTTGTTTATTGCAACTTCCCGTCTCTCAGCACAGTGTCTAGTATAAAACAGTGGCCAGATATGGTGATAGGAGTGTGATACTTAAAAGTGTATCATAAACCCACAGTAAAATAATGACTTTGTAATAACTTGTCATCTTATGTGCCATGGCTTACACACACACACACACACACACACACACACACACACACACTCATCACCCCAAGCCCTGCCATTTTTCTGCATTACTCTGGGTTTACATGGGTGGCCTGTCCAGAGTCCTGTCTTCTCTTTTCTTTGAGTTTTCTATCACCATTAAACTTCTATTTGTCTTTACTGCAACCAACCACTAATCCAGATTATTTCTGTGTGTGTTTAAAGTAATACAATTAAAATTCTATACTTGGGGAATAGCCTAGTATCATTACAGCTAGTTCACTCAATTAGTCCCACTCTTTTGGCTGCTTTTGACCGACCCAGTAGTCCTCTTTCTGACTTTCATGCCTACCTAACTTCTCCTCTATGGCCTTCCCCTGAAGCCACTTGCCAGTATCCTACCCACCTCTGCCTTTGTCCTTCCTTCCTTCCCATACCCCTTCCTCCCAAGCTATAGACACTTTAACTCTCAGCTTCCTCAGTGTTTGCACCCAGGCTGCTAATCTCTGCTAGAGAAAGTCACACAACTGTTAATTCATGATGATAAACTTCATCTGATTCTCCACACTGCTCCACAAACTACATTTCCTGGTCAGCCCACTCTTCAAATTTCAGTAATGATACTTCAAGATTTCTTCACTCTCCTTATATGTTTGATCTCTCTACATTCTTACCTCATAGAAACTACGGAGTTTACTTGTCAGGAGCTCATCCCATCTCCCAACTGCAGTGGCTTGAAGAGTGGACCCCAAAAAAGACATGCTCAGGTTTTAACATTTACAACCTGTGACTGTGACCTCATTTGTAAAATGCATCTTGCAGATGAAATTAACATAAGGACACTGAGATGAGATCATGGTAGATTTAGGGTGGGCCTGAAATCCAATGGCAGGCATCCTTCTAGAGAAAGGCAGAGGGAGATCTGAGGGACAGAAAAGATGGCCAGGTAAACACAGAGGCAGAGTTTGGAAGTGTGCAGCCCCAAGCTGAGAAACCTGTTCAGAGGAGTGAAAATCTGTTTACACCTTGACCTCGATTTTGGACTTCTAGGCTCCAAAACTTTGACGGAATAAATCTCCATTATTTTTGAGGCACTCGGCTTAGGGAAATTTGTTCCAGCATCTCCGGGAAATTTATGATGCTGAGCTGACACCTGCATTCGTACCTGCTCTACCCACCTTCTCTTCAGTTACAGTAGCAAGGGGGGATTGTTCTCATTTAAGTCCACAGCTAGGTTGCGAACACCGCAATAAGACAGTGTGGTGAGTGGTGCAAGTCTCAAGTTAGATTGCCTGGGTGTAAATCCTGTTCCCAGCACTTCTATGTGATGTTGGTTACTCACAGTGACATTCTATGCCTCAGTTTCCTTCTCTCAAAAAAATAGGATAACAATGAAAAGTACCTCTCTAGGAGGTAAAAGAATCATGCTGTTAGAATAGTTACCCAACAAAGAACAACTTTTATTATTATCATTACTAAACTATCTATTGATTGCTCCCCTCTCTTGTTCCTTCAGTCTTGTTCTTCTCCATTAGGTAATTTCTATGAACATCTAAACATTCTTGACCATTCCCTATCCAAACAAACATCACCCCTCTCTAAACCACACTCCTCCCTCCAGCTCCCATCCCATCCACTAACTCCATTTCACAACAAATGTTTTACTTGAATGCACTTCTTGCTTCTCCTTTCTCACTTCTCACTCACTTGGGAACTCACTGAAAGCTGCTTTCCTTGATTTCCCAATGAAACTGCTCTTGAATTACCATGTATTACCAAATCCTGAACGAAATATCAGCCCTTATCAGCAACACTTGACACCGGCTCATGCACCCTTTTTAAAAAGCTTCTTTTCATTGATTCTGGCCCCAGCCCTCCTAGTTTTCTTCCTATCTGGCCAGTCTCATTTGCTCACTTCTACTTCCTCTAATGATTCCTTAAATGATGGGCTCCTCAGGGCTCTTTCTTAGCCATTCTTCTTTTCTCATTTTACCTTCTATGAGATATTGACCAATCCCAAGACATCCATTTACTCACAAGACTGATCATTCCTAACTTGTATCTCTGGCCTAGATTTCTCTTACGCTTCCAGGCTCATGTATCTAGCTGCCTACTAGACATATTTACTGGCACATATTAGATACCTCAGATTCAACATGTCTTAAGTGGAAATACTCATCTTCCCTGGCCTTTTTGAGAATCTACATCCTCTATCTATCCCCCTTCTCAATAAAGGGCACTTCCATTCAACCATTTGCTCAAGCTAGAAAGTCAGGAATCATCCTGGACTCTTTACCTCTTACAACTGATTTCCACTGAGTCTTATCCATTTGATATCTTAAATGACCCTCAGATTCATTCTCTTCTCTATGTCTCCACTGCTCTAATACAAGCCAACACCACATCACATATACCCTTAAACTGTCTCCAACCTAGCTTCCCTTCAGTCTTTCTCCAGATTTATCTGGAATAATCTTTTCAAACTGTATTCCAAACTATAAATCTAAGACTGGTCACCACACACACACGCACTTAAAATATGTCATTGGCTGTTATTTTCTCTTAGGATAAAATCCAAACTCCTTCAAAAGATTTATCAGTTCCTCCACAACCTGGCTCTCAGCATTAAACATCAGTCTCACAGCCTGCCTGGAGTGTTTTTGTTCTCGCCTTCCTTCATAGCTTAATGCCACTTCTTCCAGGAAGCTCTGATGACCCTCCAGCCTCCAGATGTTCCATGGGGAAGTTCTCTGTACTTCCCCTAAGCGTGACCCCTCCATAATGTGTTGGGATGACCTAATCAATGTCTGTCTTCCACACTCCAGAGCAAACAGTGTAAGACCCAGAACCATGTCTGTCTTATTCCCAATGCATCCCCAGTTCCAGACCCACAGCAGGCACTTCATAAAGACTGGATAAGTAAGTGAACAAGTGCTGTTTTCCTTGGGGAATAATTTGGTACACCTTATGCTGCGTTTCTCTAAATTATGTGTGTATTATGGCTGAATTTGTGTATTTCATATATATATATGTGTGTGTGTGTGTGTGTATATATATATGCACATATATGTATATATATATATTTAATGAACATAATTAAGAGTTATTGACTGAATTACAGAAGTAGTAGTTAGAATAATTTATCTCTGAACTCTATCATACAGTACGGAGAAAGGAAATTATTTAGTGAAAATCTAGTAATTGGGAGCAAATTAGCAGTGTGATGCAAGGATCTTGGAGGAAAAGTTTTAAAGGACACTATACTCAGGTTAAGACAAAACGATTAAAAAAAATAATTTATGGCAGACTAGTTTCCTTAGGGATCAGCTTGGAAACTATTAAGAAACATACATTTCAGTTAAAAAACCTAGAGAAAAATAATTTGGGCTAGAAAGTGGGCAGACAACAAAATCTAAATTTTCGGGACTGTTCAATAATACTGCTCAACCTACACAGCTGGGTCATCTGTACTTTTAACACCTGTAACTCATAATCTATTTCTTAATGGTATTTCAGATAAAAGTCTGAAATTTTCTCTTCTTTCATATATGAATCATGGCTGAGATTTATAAATGACACCTGCATTTAATCAGGGTAGATGTGGTATTTCACCGAAAGACCAAAATCAAGTTGGGAAAGAACACATTTTAACATTCCTGCTTTTACCCAAAAATACAGAAAGTAAAATAGTATCTGAAAAAAATGAAACTCAAAATTCATGGAGGCAAATGCTGTGTGCAAAATCACTGACTTGCCAAGCGTGGTGGCTCATGCCTGAAATATCAGCACTTTGGGAGGCCGAAGCAGGTGGATCACCTGAGGTCAGGAGTTCAAGACCAGCCTGGCCAACACGGTGAAACCCCATCTCTACAAAAAAATACAAACACATTAGCCGGGAGTGGTGGCAGGTGCCTGTAACCCAGCTACTTGGGAGGCTGAGGCAGGAGAATCACTTGAACTGGGAAGGTGGAGATTGCAGTTAGCCAAGATTGCATCATTGCACTCCAGCCTGGACAACAATAGCAAGACTCTGTCTCAAAACAAACAAACAAACAAAAAAACAAAAAACTTAACTTTACCAAGAAAAAAGCCTTTAGAGTTTGCACTGGAAAAGCAGGCTGGTGACGCTGAGCAAGCTTCCCAGTAGGTGGCGCCCTTAATCAATGAATGAGAAAAGTCACATGTACTCAGACACACCTACATTTTAATAATCAAAATCATCTCTTTTGTAATATATATATTCTCACCACACACTCAGTAGATTGTGGAATCCATACACCCTTATCCTTTGTACAACACACACACACACATGCGTGTGGACACATTCCTCCACCAGGGAACAGAGTAACACCCTTTATTATGAAGGCAAACATTAGCAAGCTGGACATACAAATAGACACCTATTAATATACACATGTGAATTGCATCTGTCTATCAGAGCCAGTCCAGCACCTCCAAATGGGTCCTTAACACTGCCTAGTAAATATTCCACATTTTTCTGCTATATTATTACCATCCTCTCACTCTCCACAGTAAATTTCTGTGCTGTTTTCAAACATCCAACACCTTCTGTTTTTCTCAGTTATTCTTTGTCAAGGCATGGATATTTACTTTAAAAGAAGGATAGCCACTGCCATCAGATGGAATTTCCTCATCTTCCAGGTGTAACCAGGTTTTTTTCTTGAGTGCTGGTGAGGCACAGCTCCTGTGGGTTCTTGGCCTCCAACCTTTTAAAGAGTAAGTGGTGGGGCCACTGCAGATGTGCTGTATGCTCGTAAAAGTAAATATCGGACCCTAGAAGTATTGCAGAAGGGTGATTTTATTTAGGTAGAGAAAAGAGAAGGAAAGGCTTCCACGAAGAGTGTGGAAGGGAGCTGCAGAGGGGAAATCCGGCCAGGTATGTGGACACGGATTTTTATCCTGGGAGGAACCCACCTTTTCCAAGACCCTAGGCCAATAAAAGGAGTTCCTTAGAACTTCTGCTGGAGTGAACTTTAGTTTCTTCCTGCGCCTGCGAAATTTAAACAAACTGTTGAATCTCCTGGATGGAGAGAGATGAAAGTGGGGCATGGCGCTGGGAAATTCTTGCCCTCAAAACTACGCCCCCTTGTGGACCCAGAAAGGGAACACATTCCCTCTCAGATACCAACACACGAATCTTCATCTAAGCAACCACCCTCTTTCCTTCCAGTGGTCCCAGAGGAGCTGGCCCCAGCTACCCACTGTTAATGACTTCTCTGGCACTCTGTATTCCCTGTCCCATTCCCAGAAACCTTGGCTTCCATTTATGCACTTGCTCTTGTGCTCTCTCTCGCTCTCTCTCTCTCTCTCTCCTTCTCTCTCAGAGATTTCCTTCCTAATAATGGCTTTCACAGAAGCTCAAGTCTCCCACTAAAAAGCAAATAAAATGTATGGAACTACAGACACAAGAAGTTTGGCCATGAGTTGATCACCGTTGAACTGAGTGGTGGGTACATGAGGATTCATAATGTTATTCTCTCTAATTTTATTTATGTTGGAGAGTTACTATAATAAAAAGTTTTAAAGTAAGAAAAAGTTATTTTTGTTTGACTCTTCAAAGCTTCCTCGCCGCCCTCTCTTCACCTCTGCGTGCCCACACTTCTAAAAGTTGCTTGTATACTTCTGTTTCCTTACCTCCAACTCCTCTGCATCTCCCTCCATCTGCGTTTTTTTTTTAACCTGACACTCCAGAGACACTAAAACAGCTATCACCCTTGACTTTCATGTCACATAATCAAATGGATACATTTTAATTATCATCACTACTGACTCCTCAGCAGCATGTGATACTCAAACAAGTTTCTTCTTATATTTTTCCTTCCCTGGGCTTCAGAAATTATAATATTTGGCTTTTTTCTCCTACCTCTCACCACCACTTCTCTGACTCCTCTTACTCTGTTATTAAATGCTGAAGTTCCTCTTGGCTCATTCTTTGGCCCTTTCTCTTCTCATCCTGTACTTTTTCCTATGGGATCTTTTCCATATTCTTGGCATCGAATTCCACCAACATGCATATGACTTCCAAAATTAAATCAGCAGTTCAGACCTGACCTAGCTCTCACCTTCATAAATGGGTGACGTCTCCTCTACTATATTTCAAAAGCACCTCAAAATTAGAAGCTTCAAACTAAACACCATTTTCTCCCCCAAACTAAACTCACCATTTTCACCCCCAAACCTGGCCTTCTTCCAGTGTTTCTGATCTTAGCTAATGGTGCACACACCAGAAATTTTAGAGCCCTTTTTTTCAACTCTTTCCCCTTTGTACCATTTCCAATCCCTCAACAAATCCTGCATGTTTTAGCTCATAAATACTTCTAAAATTCTTTTTCTTCTATATCCACCATTGCCACCAGTAGCATTATTATTACCCCCTTAATTCAGGCTAATATTGCTTTTCACAACAACCACTGGTGGTAACTTCTAATTTAGCTCCAGCTTCAATCCTGGCAGGCTTCCACTTTGTCCTCTGAGCAGCAGCTGGAGTAATCTTTCCAAAATGCAAATCCAATCATGTTATTCTTTGGCTTGAAATCTTTCAGTGGTTTTCCATTGTTTATAGGATAAGAAGAAAAAAACCTTACAGAGACTACAAGACCCTATGGAGCCTTGTCTCCCTTACTCTCTGTTGTGAAATGGAACTTGCTTTACAGTGCTTTGTGCATGGCATTCTCCCTCTCTCTGCAAAAGCTTCTTGTATGCTCTCTCTGCATAGAAGTCTCTTTTCTTCATTCTTTGCCTGGTTATTTCCTTCTTATCTTTCAGATTCAAGTCAAGAGACACTTCCTGGGGGAAGTTGTCCTTGATCTTCCCCAAGAGGTCAACTCTCCTGGCCACAGGCCTTCCTTGCTCCTTGGATCTCTCCTTCATTTACCATTGGAGCTTTACATGTATTTCTGTGATCACCTCTGTCTCTTGTGTTCATCATTGTACCTAGTTCAGTTCTTAGCACATAGCAAGTACTATAAGCATGTGTTGAATGAGTAAATGAATTAATGACTACTATTCATTCAACTCTGTCAGGTTTCCATCTCCTTAACCCGTCTCTAGATTACCTTCACCTTCATCTCTAAGCGGATAATCAGGACCTCCACCTCATTTTTAATATGAATACAGTTTTGTGCTTTCACAACTTATGCATGCCAGGATCCTGGGGCATGTCAGATAACACTTGTACTCTAATATTTGGAGCCAGATGATTATTTTTGTATTTTAAAAATGCATATATAATGACGTAGAATCCCAAATCTGTACTAGGATGTAACATAAAGTCTATGACTTCAGAGGAATGCTGTGCTTGGTACGGGCCACTTTAGGCCCTGCTTTCTGAACCTGGCAGTCAGCCATCACTCTCCTCACCCATTAGAGACACACTTAAGTACAAAACTTAAAAAGCACTGCTAGACGTTTATACATAATAGAATTCTTTTTAACAGTTTCATGTTCCTGCAAAATAATATAACTTGTTCTAAATAGTCTGATATTTTGGATGGTACCACTTCCTTCTCCAAAAGTGGTCTATAGATGTAGCAAAGTTATTAGCAATTGTTAGTGATTCTAAGGAGATGCTCCCTTCAAATTCAGGACTGAGCTGGGTCCACAGCAAAGAATTCACCCAGAAAGAGCTTTGTGCCAGAATACAACAGACAAGCCCTGGTCTCCTGTCTCTTTACAGCTCCCCAGGCATTTGTTTTTAGTCTAATTCCATCTTTGTAGACACGAACCTGCCTTCTCAAAACACACTTGCCCTCAACCCAAGCTTTAAAGCCCAGCATTGCTCCACACAGAGAAGTCCTAACGTGACCCTTTCCACGGGGACTAAAACTGAAGGACTGTTGTAGTACTTCTCTGCTCATATCCCTAAAGGGAAATCTAGGGCTCCTGCAGTGATTAGTGGGGGCAGAACGTGTCTTGGAGGGTAACTACCGTTTTAAAAACATTATGCATGTCTTGACTTCCACTAGGACTCCACTATACCCAACCATCTACAAGGGTTAGAAACATGGGCAATAGCTAAATCTCTCAAGTCCTCACACACAGCCTCCAAGAAACTAGCTTGATCCACACCATCTGAAGGTTTAGAAAGAATATCTACAAACAAGGAGGCTAGCATTTGTGTTTGTACCTCTGTGTATCGACCTCGACAATTTTACAGTTTACCCTATTTAATTCTAGATATTCAATCGTTTTCTAGATGAGAAAATCCAGGGACTTACAGAGACTTAGTGCATGTCTACATTCATACAAGTAAATGGCAGGACTTCAGATTCAGACCGAGATCTGTGTCACTCCCATGAGGTTGCTGCTTCTACTCTGCTCATGGTTATCAACTTCCCTTATCATAGTACGCCATCTCTCACCATTCATTTCCTCACAAGAATCATCACTGAACAATATTGCCACCCTGGAAGCAAAAAGACCCAGCTAACCTCCAAGGAGGACATAGTTTAAAGGTGTTCTGTTCCATTATGATTTATAGCAAGTACTAAGGATATAAACACTGCAATCATGTTTTGGGGGATAAGTCTACTTGCTACAGCTTTAAATATAAACAAAATGAGCATTTTTACCACTAGGTAATAACAATTGTAATGACAATAAATAAAAAATAACTAGTTCCAGACAAAATGTAAGTGATCTGTGCCAGGTAAGCTCTCCAGAGATGATAAATCATTTTTGTAAGTGGACTGTTGTAAAACCTTCCACCTCCAGTGGTACAGCCCACTGCCTGGGAACCACAGTGCCACAGCTTGCTGCGGCTAAAGGCTTTGGACCCAGCAGACCTGCAAACCTGCATACATATCTGACTCTATTCTCTACCTATTCTTTTTTTTTTTTTTTTTGAGACGGAGTTTCGCTCTTGTTACCCAGACTGGAGTGCAATGGCGCGATCTCGGCTCACTGCAACCTCCGCCTTCTGGGTTCAAGCAATTCTCCTGCCTCAGCCTCCCGAGTAGCTGGGACTACAGGTGCGCACCACCATGCCCAGCTAATTTTTGTATTTTTAGTAGAGACGGGGTTTCACCTTGTTGGCCAGGATGGTCTCGACCTCTTGACCTCGTGATCCACCCGCCTCGGCCTCCCAAAGTGCTGGGATTATAGGTGTGAGCCACCATGCCCGGCCTTCTACCTGTCTATTCTATCTCTCTCTATTCTCTACCAACAGATAAGATATGCCATTTAACATAGAAACCAGAACCTCTGCTCAAACTCATGAATGGTCCACACTAACATCTAGAAAAGCCTGACCTACAAGCCTTATGTCAGGGATTGCCAGTGGCACTGGAATTGCCCCTCAGAAGTGGTTTGAACATTTGATGGAGTGGTTTTTGTTTTTATGATGATGGGGGCCACTGTTAGCTGGAGAGAGGAAGAACATATTGGACATATGAGTCCCACAATGTGCAAGGGCATGTCTCACAAAGAAGAATTCACCCATGATGTATACCTCTGAATGACCTACTAAAAGCATATGTGTTGGGACCAGGTGTGGTGGCTCATGCCTGTAATCCCAGCACTTTGGGAGGCCGAGGCGAGTGGATCACTTGATCTCAGGAGTTCAAGACCAGCCTGGTCAACATGGTGAAACCTGTCTCTACTTAATACAAAAATAAGCTGAGTGTAGTGGTACACATCTATACTCTCAGCTACTTGGGAGACTGAGGCAGAAGAATTGCTTGAACCCAGGAAGTAAAGGTTGCAGTGAGCCATGATCGCGCTACTGCACTCCAACCTGGGTAACAGAGTGAGACTGTCCCAAAAAACCAAACCAAACCAAAACAAAACAAAAAAACCCACCTCTATGTATTCGTGTCTGAGCCTAGAGTCTAACTTGTTTTTATATGTTAGAGAGTTTTCTGCATGATTTAAAATTTCTTCAATTTTCCAGGAATGCATTTTGCAAGAAGACTTACTTTGTTTTGATCAAAAATTTATCCCAAAGTGTTCACCAGTCTGCAAACCATGACACTGCTGGTGAATGACAGCCCTCGTGAGATTTAAGTCAGTGGTGCAGCATGCCTGCATTGGTCTGCACAAGTGGCTGTTGCATTCAGGGTGGTTCTTTATATAGGTGCAAGAGTACTGGTATGGCATTTACATATTAAAAATATGTTATTCATTATAGGTTTATTTCCTTTTGCTCCTCTCTTACAATTAGGATATTATATTGATTTGCTTTAATCACAGGCATGGGAAAGATATGTTATCTATGAATTTCACTGCAGGGTAGCAGAGGAGAATTGAAAAAATAATGGATTTAACAAGGAAGAGTTGGATGCGGTAGGGCTGAGGACACTGTCCTAGACGATGTGCCCTGTATCAAACTCTAAACCTAACTCTTCCCATCACTCCCTACTCCACCACATTGACCTGTCAGCTTTCCAATCAAGCTGATGCCCATGTCAGAGTCTCTGCTCTTGCTGTTTCTTTGTTTTAAATGCCCATCTTCTAAATCTCATTGTCCTCCCTCACTTCATTCAGGTCTTCACTCAAAAGCCACCACCTCCAAGAGGTCTTCCACAACCTCCATTCATCACATCACTCTCCACCTCCATGCATCCTTTACATTCCTCCATAGCACACATCACTATCTAAAATGCTACTGGCTATTACAATATTTATTTACCTGTAATTTGTCTCCGTCATGGGAATATGTACTCCATGAAGGAGGTAGAATCTACTATTTTGGTGCCTGGAATAGTAAAAATTGACACGAAGTGGGTGCTTAACGAATATTTGTCAAATAAGTAAATTAATGCGTGAAGATACTGCCTGTGCTCCTGCTCCCTAGAAGCTAGGAGTAATCTCTTTCTCTTTCTTATCTACATAATTTATAGTCAATCGAACTCAGCATTAATTCTTTCAAATATATCCATCAAATGCCTACCATATTTCAGGCACTGAAAATACAATAATAAATAACACATATCCTGCCCGCACACTTTGCAATTAATGATCAGCTTCGGCATCTCTGAAGTATGTCAATCCTACAATGAAGTGACTTTGTGAAACACACACCCATTTCTATTTTATATTCTGAGTATCTTTAAAATATAGTAATTATGATATTCATAAATTAGGAGATATCCCTCATGTATTCAGAAGAGAATTGTTATCACATATAGAAGAATTTTTACTCATGTGGAAAATCTTTTCCCCAGTCCTGGTGATATTCTTCAAGTCTCCAAGAAACCACCCTTCAGAGATGAAGAGAGTTGAAGGCTAGGTAATAGTTGAATAAGTAAAACTTCTAGTTCCCTTGAGTGGGGTAGCCAGGAGGACCCTTCACCTACCTGACTGAGATAAAGTCTTCTCTCTAAGGCACAGAGGGGCCACAGTCTCTCTGAAGGATCCTGTCAGCTAGAAAAGTCCAATCAGTCCTGTTTCTTAGGGTAGCACAGGGTAGCATTAGGCCTGCTGATGACACACAGCCACCCTGGATATTCCAGGCAGGGGCTGAGAATTCAGACCCTTTTCTTTCCCTACTTTATGTCCAGGTACCCTTCCCATATGCTTGGGAGAAAGACAAAGGCAACTTGCAAACTAACAGAACCTCTATATTTACACAGTGATGTACAACAAACTTTTCATCCCTTTTTACACTTGTAGGAAAGACAATATACTCTTTTTATACATAAGCAAATTAAAGTGCAGATGTTCAGCAATTTGGTAAGGCTGTATCTTATACAAGGTCCTCTGACTCCAAGAAAGGGAATAGAAATGACAGGATAAAATCAGACTTGGGAATTATCTGTGGATTTTAATTCTCATAGGCATAGAACTTCACATAAAGAGCTAGCTCTATCACATTCTGATCAAATGTTAAACAAATCCCAATACAATACCTATTTGGGCACACACACCCACCCTGTTCCCACGTCATTCCCAGCCCTCACAATTCCATAAAGTCTGGTCATTATTCCTAGAAAGACTCCAGAAATGAGCAAACCATAGAGTAGGCCAGAACGAACCTCCACTCTTGCCCCAAATTTTAGCAGTGATACAGGAATAACATCTTTACCTGCTCAGAATTCTCATGGTTAGGCAGCTCCATGACCATGCTATGATACAGGGAGAATCAGGAAGATGTATGTAGTAGTCTAGATTATGGTTGAAAAATGTGACATACCCCTTTCCTGAACTCCCTCCCCTGCCCACCACACACCCTGAATTTTTCCTTTCAGGCCAGGGCTTAAAGCAAAAATATCTGGGATAGGCTGAGTTAACAATAAATGGAAAGCTCCAAGAAAGAATGCTCAGAAACTTCTGGCCCACACCATGTTCTACAAAGGCCATTTCTATGGGACTGGTGGGAGATAGATACCATCTGAATTGGCTTTCCACCAAAGTAACCCAGAAATGTAAAGCCACGTTAGCTCTCACTGCAAGAATTTTAAGTCTTTAAAGTACCATACTACTTCGAGAGAATGTCAAAGTTTCCGTTTGTATAAACATGCACACATGGAAGCAAAAAACATCAATCTCCCCAATTGTCCTCTTGTCTACCCCGTCAATTCCCCCTACCTTTTGGCATGGTTGCTTTGAGTTCCTATGCAGACCTTCCCGCCTCCCCCTACCTCAGCTTCCTCAGAGTGCAAGTGCACGGCTGTGTCCTCTGGTCACCCGTCCAGAATCCCACATGGGAGAGATGCTGTCTGCCCAGCAGTCCTGGGAAATATATCTTCTCAGGTTTCCCGGGTTCACCTGAGGTGGAGGTCAGTTCCTGGCAGAGGCAGCTCCCTCTAGCTAATAAGCTGGAGGTAGCAATATGCAAGGAAGAGCACCAGACCAGCCCAAAATAGAAACCCAAGCTACATCACAATCTGACCACGCTACCAGTCTCGCTAAATGTGGCCCCTTAGACAAGACAAGGAGACAGCAGAAGTGAATGCAGGAGGAGAGAGGTGGTGAGAACATGGCTTGTTGAAAATCAGGAATTATGGAACTAGCATTCAGATACAACACTTGAAGTTTGCCCTACAAACAGAAAGGGGTACAAACTTTTCACAGTAAAGAGCATTGAAGTATAAAATCTTCAAGTTTGTGGGGATGAGCTCATCCAACTTGCTGCTGGTAATTAGTGTGTTGCTCTGTAGTTTATTCCACTGAGACAAAGAGCAATGATTATTTCACCTGATAGATCAGGAAGTGAGTGATGAGCTTTTAGCACAAAAAGCCCCAGGAATGAAAAAGTATAGCTGACAGACAATGCAAGAAATTATCCTTTGCATAACCATGTCCACCTCCTGACATCCACCAGATGATAACCCTTGGGTCGAGAAAGGTATTACCTCAGAGGACAGTTGGACATTTCCTCATTGGCATATGGGAAAATCTGCCCTTTTGTGCTCTCAGAGGTCAAAGGAGGAAACCACAGTAGTTCCAAAACCTGTGACTTTGCGTCTTGGTCACTCTGTGCCAGTTATCCAACTGTGAAGTAAAAGATTCAAATGCTGTGTCAGTTGGGCTGAGCAGAGAGATGCAGCAGACATCTGAGCCTTACGAGACAATGAAATCCGTAAGAGAGGAATACAGAAAGAATGAAGAGTGACGGAAAGGAAAAGGGGAGGAGGTTCAGGATTCTCAAGAAAAGGGGTTTCCTTTCTCTCCTCTATAGCCTCCAGGGAGGAATAAATATAATTATCAACCTAGCCTGGAAGTATTCAAAATAAAAGAGGCACCTGCCAGGTGACCATCTCTGCCGGGACTCGAACCCGGAACCTCTGGATTAGAAGTCCAGCGCGCTCGTCCATTGCGCCACAGAGACCTCACCACACACACAGCATCAGCACCAGAACTGAAAAAGCACATACCTTCTGCATCACCGAGCCATCTCAGCATCCTGCTCTCTGAGCGGTGGGGGGGTACAGGGACAGCTGGAAAATCTGGAGTGGAGATCCACCAGCCGGCTTCATCAAAACTTCTCTCAATACTGTGGGTCCGATGGTCCCCAGAGGATTGGAGGAATGTGACAGCAGTCAATTTCCCAGACTCAGAATCCCTGATGGAATAGGACAGAACCAGAGCCTTTGCTCTCCTTTCCTCTCCATCCCTTAGGGATGATACGAAACTCTCTCGATTCTCATGCTAATTAAGCAGAGTGCACCCAACCCCGAAGAAAATGCAGAAACCATCTCTACTTCCACCCCCACTTCCTCACTGTGGTTTCATCCCAGTCCAGCTATTCTCAGACAGGGGCTGGGCAATGCTTGGGGATTCACGAAAAACCTCGATCCCAGAGACAAAGGAGCTGCTTCCGTAAAGAAACACTGTGAACAACGGCGGCAGAGAATGGCAGCTGAGCTCTAAGAGATTGGTCTGGTTCTCAGCAATGAGAACTCTATCTGTCAAACCCTGACAGGAGGTACCGGGAGTCTGATGTGATGCACCTTCAGCATCTTCACTAGAATTAAGGATCGGAGTGGAGAAAAAAGTGTCCAGTGTGTGTGTTCAGTGTGTAAGTACGTGTGAATGTGTGTGTGTGTGAGAGAGAAAGTGTGTGTATGGGGGGAGAGAGGGAGGGAGGGAAGGGAGAGTGTGTTTGTACACATAGAGTTGGAGGATGAGAGTGGTATATCTTTGATGAAATACAGATGTCCTCACACAGCTCTGCAGGAATACCTGTGTCTCTTTCCCCCAACTTCCTCAGCCCCAAGTCTCTGACAGCTTTTTTACCCAGTGCCACCTACTTTGAAGAACAAGGATTTCTCGGCTGTCTCTGTTTGCCAGAAGTATCCTAGTACAATCAAAGTGACCAACCCTCCATCACCATATATAAGGACCTCCATGCCCAGCTCAGATCCAAGAAAATGGTTTCTATTTTTAGAAGTCTCTCAGAGAAGACAATTCCATAATCACTGTTGTTTATAATTTGCACTGAGCCCATTCTTCTGAATGTCTAATCTAAATCCTTCTTATCTCATTTTAAGCTCATTTTCTCTTATTTTGTTCCCAGATACTCAGGAATAATTGGATTCTATGCTTCCAACAACAATGCATTGATTTAAAGACTGATTGTGTTCACCACCCCACTAGAACTCAAAAGGTTACAATAAAAACAATGAGCCAACTCAGATATCCCTCCTCCTCCTTCACTGTGTGTCTCCATGGCCCCCAGCTCTGGACACTGCCAGCCAACTCCAATCATACAAGATAGTTATTTCTAATCCGTGAGGCCAGCTGATGACCAAGTAAAGAAACAATATGACTAAATGATACGATTAGATTAGAAAACCTTTAAGGGGCTTTCTAACTCTAAGACTATAGTTACAACATCTCCCCCTTCTCTACCCATTCATATAGCCCCAGGAATGAGACATGGTAGAGAACACAACCACAAGGCAATTCAGTCAGATCAGTAATATAAGCCAAGAACTAACACATGGGGGAAAGCAGCTACTCCAACCAGGCTTGCCCTCCGTCTATGACTTAGAGATGGGAGCTCAGAAAAGTGAGGCTGATTGTTTCTATTATACACTTGAAACAAGGAGGCATAGAATGGACCTTTCTATCCAGAGATTGTATTACTCTGAGTGGCTAGTAGCAAGGTGCTGGTGAAGGAGTTAGTCAAGGGGTCTATGTGGTTGCAAAGGGAAGCTTAACTCCACAGGCTAGCAATGAACCATTCCAATGTAAGGGAAACGAAAAGCTAGACTCTCAGGATACTTCCTGACAGGCTCAGTGTTCACTTACACACACACACACACACACACACACACACACACACACACACACCCTCTGACCTTCATAAAGAAATTGTCCTATATCCAAGAAATCTATCAGCCCCCTGAATGATGCCCAAAGCATCACTGCTTCTTACAAGATCCTGTGTTGTCTACAACCTGAATGAAGAGTCCCAGCTCTCCAGCTCCCTCCAGGACCTTCATTCATGTTCTGCAATGTTCCCACTTGGTGCTGGGAATACGATGGAGAGATAAATAATGGCATGGTTCTACCCTCAAGAATCCCACAGTTAAACTGCAACATAGGAATGACCCTGAAACATGTATGGGAGAAAAAAAGGAATCAATCTTATCATCCGCCAGGTAAAATACCAATTTGCAAGTCCATACAAAGACTATAACTCTGGAAGCAGAAAGATCCATCTTCACAGGAAGTTGTAGAACTTGTTTGTTTTGAGACTCTGAGAAAATTCCTTAACTCTGATCTTCTATTTCCTCATTATCAACTAGGGGCACTAATGCTAGTGATATGCTACTGATAGATTACAGGAGGCAGATTTTCCTGTCCCCTTTTTTCCTCTATTCCATGAGTTAATTCTCACCTCTATTGCCTGGGTTGTTTCTTTCCTATTGAATGCCCTTCCTTCATCTTCCTCTCACTACCCCACAGAAATCTCTTAATTCCAGCAAAAAACGCCCCCACTGACAGCTCTCTTCAGATCCCCTTATTCTCATAATGCATATCAACAAAAGTACTCTGGACTTTGTCCGAGGACCTTTTCCAAATAAGAGATGTCTCTCTGACATTTCATTGTGTTTTATCATCCATAAAACAGACAAAGCCTCTTGATAGTGTCAATAATGTCTTTAAACAAGGTTTTTAATTTAAAATAAGAAGAGAAACAATCAAATAAATCTATAGTTTTAAAGGGCAGGAAAGGTTAAGTCAAGTCACTCAAAATGATTGAAGCCAGTACATCTTTTTCTTCTTTTAAACTAGCTGTATGTCATTCATGTTTATGTAAACTCTCTGGAAGAAAAGTACATTCCCCTTCCAAAAAAAAAAATCTGTATTGATTTAATTCTCCAAAGATCTGTGACTCAAACATTACTCACACCTCTAATTGAATACACCACTCTGTGACCCTGCAGACAAACTAGTGATGCTCATATACTACCTCATTCACAAGGTGTTGCTGGGATACATATGATAATTGCTCTTCAAATTTTCCCTATGGTCCAATTAAATCCTACATCCTACTGTGGTTTGTCTTACAGCTTTTCTAAGGGTTCCTATACCAACTAGTCCATATTTTAAATTCTAAAAGCTATTACATGAAGTAAGACAGTGAATTTGTCATTTAGATAGCACAGCCCTTACATACTATATTTTCATCTCCCAGGCCCTATGATGTAAATCTTATTAATCCACATCTATTGTGAGCACACTTCTAAAAGTGTTACCATATACCATCTTCTCATGTTCCTACCTGCTATCAGCTCCCTCTTACTATCTCACCCCCAAGGAGTCAGCCCAGGTCTTCCCTCCTGTGAGTACCTCCCAGGAAGACTGGAAAAGGTGCTTTGCAATGTCAGGCCTATAGAGTGAGACCTCTTGTGCAGGTGTTCAGTTCATAACTCCCACCCCCTAAGGAAGGGTAAAACGGACATACCCACAATGCAAAAGGCTTTCAGTCCTTTTCAGACACTTAAGTCTTCATGAGGTCTTACCCCATATTCATTTCTCCATCCCTATTATGTGTTTTCTGACCCATCATCATAAAATATTTATGTTCCCAAAGTCTATTTGTCTTTCCTCCTAGCCTGTGAGACTGACTGCAGATTGTTCATTTCCTTCTCAGTCCCCTTTCTCAAACTGTAAGAGGGAAAAAATGAGATAATCCGGGTAACAATTGAGCCTGAGAATCAAGCTAAGGAGAGACAAATACAGAGCAAATTATCCTTTCATCATCCCATCCAACTTTCAGAAACAAGTCCCGGTCTAGCCCAATCAAACTGAGTTATTGAGCCTTCTCAAGACTTCACAAAAGTAAACCCAGAATCAATCTATCTTAACAAGGAGCTGGACCTCCAGGGCTAGTCAAGGTCACAAGAGTCCATACAGAGGTCAACTCCCAAAGGGAGCCTGAGAAGTGCTGAGAAATCTGGAGATAGAATCTCCCTTTCCTTATTGCCTCTCATCTACCTCTGACAGATTTCTTCAGGAAGCCATTTAAAGAATTCTAGAGGCCGGCGCCTGTAATCCCAGCACTTGGGAGGCAGAGGCAGGCAGATCATGAGGTCAAGAGATCGAGACCATCCTGGCCAATGTGGTAAAACCCTATGTCTACTAAAAATACAAAAACTAGCTTGACATGGTGGCAAGTGCCTGTAATCCCAGCTATTCAGGAGGCTGAGGCAGGAGAATTGCTTGAACCCAGAAGGCAGAGGTTGCAGTGAGCCAAGATTGCACCACTGCACTCCAGCCTGGGTGACAGAGCAAGACTCCATCTCAAAAAAAAAAAAAAAAAAAAAAAAAAAAAAAAAAAAAAAGAATTCTAGACTGTGTGTCTCTAAGGACATGAAGTATCTCTTTGGTCAAGAAGGATGAGGAAGCTAATAGTGTTCAACAAATGGGAAGGCAGTAGGTTGTTGTATCCCATTAAATCCTTCTGGGAAGTTTGGGGAAAACTTTCTGCTTCACCCAAACCTAACAAATAAGATAATTCCTAGTGCTAACTCTCTAGTTCAATCTCCTTTATCCTCTTTAGAATCAGGACCCTCTATCTTGCTGTTTCTAACCCCAAGCCATCACCTGCTTGTGTAGATCCCCAATTCTCATCAATGTCTACTTCTCCCTTGTAGTATATAACCCTTAGTCATTTCCTGCTTTAAAATGTTGTTTTCACCTCTGTCCACACCTTTCCTCATTTCTGTCCATTTCACTTTTCCCCACTTTCTGCAACTGGCATTCCTTAATACTTTACCATGTAATCTCTATAATGCTCAATTCCTTGGCCATGTCCCCATCTGTTCTCATCTGCTCTAGATTCCATCTACTCCAAACACATTGGCCAAACTTATTGTCCCCGTCTTCCCTAGATTTGACCCACTGCTCTTCTCTGTCTCTGCCCCCCTGAGCTATCCTCAAGGCACTGAGTTTCCCAGGCTTCCAAACTCCTCTACCCTAAAATCTATTGCACAGACCCAGAGTCTTGGTTATTGTCAGCCCTTCATCCTCAGTCTTTTTCTTTCCTCCAGATTTCATTCTTCAGACCACTTTACCTGCCCACCAACCTTTTAGTCTTTGTCTCATCTCCTTAACTCTTCAACTGGTAGTACCTGTTCTTCTGAATCTCCTTCGTCCCCATCCATACAGTACCAGATTTCTAAGGCTTATCCAGAAGGACTTGCTGGTCTTCCTTCTTCCCCATGCTCATCTCCAGATATGCTGGGTTCTGCCTGACTGTATAACACACCTGTGTTTGTTTTACTTCTTTGTCTGGGACTATGTATGCCACTGGCTTTAAAACTGGGAGGCCCTGAACAGGGCCCTGCTAATCCCCATGGGATTGAGTTACCATGAGAATGGACTGGCAACAGGACTTCTTAATCTTCAGCCACTATGGAGCCCTGACCCTTAAAGGGCCAGATACTCTGGGCCAGAGATAAAAGAATTAGAAGAGAGATCCTTAAAGGGTCAAGGATTCTATGATGGTAGGCCAAGGGATTCAAGAACATTGGTTTTTGCCTAACATTATGAATAAATTAGGCTTTTCTGTCTGTCCCCTACCTCAGCCCCACTTCCCATTCAGCCTGGAAAAAGCCTTGAGGGTTACATAGTAAGGCAGACTCCTCTGCAATGGCAAGAGAAGAAAGGTGTTCCTCTTTCACAGTCCATCAGTTTAAATAAACCAAAGAGCGTGACCATGAAAGTTTCAATCCCAGAGACTAAACTTGTCCTTACACAAGAACCTTATGTCTGACAAATTACAACAGGGTCTATACATGGTTTATCCTTACACAGCAGGAGTGGCTCTTTTCCAGTCTGTCCCTGATGAACATCAAGTCCCCACATTGAAGACAGGGTCCAGGGGAACCATTTTACCTTGAATTGGCCAGCTCATCTTCTTCAGGTTCTCCTCCTTTAGAAGGTAGTAGCTCAATTTCCAAGGCCTTCTCATGCTACCTATGATTCTAAGAAACAGTATCAATGGTAGTAATCATGATGATACAGACGTTTTGAATGGTCTCATTTTATCATCAGAACTTTCCTATATTGTGGAAAAAGTGATCATCATTATTTTTCTTTTACAAAAGAAGAACCTTGATCAAAGATATTAGGTGGCTTGCCCGAAGTAATTCAGTTTGTAAGAGGTAGGACTATGGTGAGCTAGCATACAGAGGTCACTACTGTGACCTCTCCAGGGAGGCCTCAACAGGTGTCTACTTAGAGGCATTGGCTGTCTTCATTACAATTTGTTCCAGGAAGCAAAATTCTGAGACCTTTCCCCCTAACTCTCTTCCCAGTCTTTGCAACCATTGAACAGTGCCCTAAGCATAGGACAGGATGGCCAGCCAGCCCTAAGAAGGGCCACAGAGTAGAGTCAAAGGCTGTGCTGCTTAAAAGACAGAACAAGCAGCACAGGCCGGTGAATAAGAGACCTCTCTATGGGATCTTGTTTAGTGGCTCATTCTCCTCCCAGGTTCCTTATGACATAAGAAACTTATTTCCAGATTAAATAAAACAACTTGCTCAAGATCAGTCAGCTCGGCATTCACAAATCTGGTCCTCCATTCCAGGTTTTCCAACTCCTAATTTGGTGCTTTTTAAAATTTCACTGCAGTGTTACTAAGACACTCTTCTTAAATTTTTTAATTGACAGATAACATTATATATTTATATTATGTACAACACGGTATTTTGAAGTGTATACATATTGTGGAATGGTTAACTCTAGCTAGCCATTATGGAAAACAGTATGAAGGTTCTTAAGATATTTATAAATAGAGCTACCATAGGATCCAGCAATCCCACTACTGGGTATATATCCAAGGAAATAAAATCAGTATATTGAGACATATGCTTGGAATGCCCAACATAGTCTTTTTAAAATTATTATAATTTAAGTTATGGGATACATGAACAGAGCATGCAGGTTTGTTACACAGGTATACATGTGCCATGGTGGTTTGCTGCACCCAACAACCTGTGATCTACATTAGATATTTGTCTTAATGCTATCCCTCCCCTTGTCCCCCACCTCCTGTCAGGCTCCAGTATGTGATGCTACCCTCCTGGTGCCCATATTTTCTCGTTGTTCAACTCTCACTTATGAGAATATGCAGTGTTTGATTTTCTGTTTCTGTGTTAGTTTGCTGAGAATGATGGTTTCCACCTTAATCCATGTCCTGCAGAGAACATGAACTCACTCTTTCTTATGGCTGCATAGTATTCCATGGTGTATATGTGCCACATTTTCTTTGTCCAGTTTATCATTGATGGGCATTTGGATTGGTTCCAAGTCTTTGCTATTGTGAATGGTGTTGCAATAAACATAAGTGTGCATGTGTCTTTATAGTGGAATAATTTATAATACTTTGGGTATATACATAGCAATGGGATTGCTGGGTCAAATGGTATTCCTACTTCTAGATCCTTAAGGAATCACTACACTGTCTGCCATGATGGTTGAACTAATTTACGCTCCCACCAACAGTGTAAAAGTATTCCTATTACTCCACATCTTCTCCAGCATCTGTTGTTTCCTGACTTTTTAAATCAGGAATTAAAAAGTTCTAACTGGCATGAGATGGTATCTCATTGTGGTTTTGATTTGCATTTCTCTAATGACCAGTGATGATGAGCTTTTTTCATATGTTGGTCGTATAAATGGTCTTCTTTTGAAAAGTGTCTGTCATATCCTTTGCCCACTTGTTGATAGAAATTTTTTTTCTTGTAAATTTATTTAAGTTCCTTGTAGATTCTGGATATTAGCCCTTTGTCAGATGAACAGACTGCAAACATTTTCTCCCATTCTGCAGGTTGCCTGTTCACTCTGATGATGTTTCTTTTGCTGTGCAGAAGCTCTTTAGTTTAATTAGATACTATTTATCAATTTTGGCTCTTGTTGCCATTGCTGTTGGTGTTTTAGTCATGAAGTCTTTGTCCATGCCTGTGTCCTGAATGGTATTGCCTAGATTTTATTCTAGGGTTTTTATGGTTTTAGGTCTTAAAGTCTTTAATTCATTTTGAGTTTATTTTTGTATTAAGTATAAAGAAGGCATCCAGTTTCAGTTTTCTGCATATGTCTAGCCAGTTTTCCCAACACCATTTATTAAATAGAAAATCCTTTCCCTATTGCTTTTGTCAGGTTTGTCAAAGATCAGATGGTTGTAGATGTGTGGCGTTGCTTCTAAGGCCTCTGTTCTGTTCCATCGGTCTATATATCTCTTTTGGTATCAGTACCATGCTGTTTTGGTTATTGTAGCCTTTGTAGTATAGTTTGAAGTCAGGTAGCATGATGCCTCCAGCTTTGTTCTTTTTGTTTAGGATTGTCTTGGCTCTACGGGCTCTTTTTTGATTCCATATAACATTTAAAGTTTTTTCCAATTTTGTGAAGAAATTCAGTGATAGCTTGATGGGAATTGCATTAAATTTATAAATTACTTTGGGCAGTAGGGCCATATTCACAATATTAATTCTTCATGATCCTGGGGTATTTTTCCATTTGTTTGTGTCCTCTCTTATTTCCTTGAGCAGTGGTTTGTAGTTCTCTGTCAAGGGGTCCTTTACATTCCTTGTAAGTTGTTTTCCTAGGTATTTTATTCTCTTTATAGCAATTGTGAATAGGAGTTTGCTCATGATTCAGCTCTCTATTTCTCTATTATTGGTGTATAGGAATGCTTGTGATTTTTGCACATTGATTTTGTATCCTGAGACTTTGGTGAAGTTAAACAACTTCAGCAAAAGAGTTTTTGGACTGAGACGATGGGGTTTTCTAAATACACAATCATACCATCTGCAAACAGAGTTAATTTGACTTCTCTTCCTATTTGAATACTCTTTATATCTGTCTCTTGCCTGCTTGCCCTGGCCAGAACTTCCAATACTATGTTAAGTAGGAGTGGTGAGAGAGGGCATCCTTGTCTTGTGCCTGTTTTCAAAGGGAATGCCTTCCAGCTTTTGCCCATTCAAAATGACACTGGCTGTGGGTCTGTCATAAATAGGTCTTATTATTTTGATATACATTCCATCAATACCTAGTTTATTGAGAGTTTTTAGCATAAAGGGGTGTTGAATTTTATTGAAGGCCTTTTTTGCATCTATTGAAATAATCATGTGGTTTTTGTCATTGGTTCTGTTTATGTGATGGATTACATTTATTGATTTGTGTATGTTGAACCAGTCTTGCATCCCAGGGATGAAGCTGATTTGATCATGGTCAATAAGCTTTTTGATGTGCTGCTGGATTCAGTTTGCCAGTATTTTATTGAGGAGAATCTCTAACATAGTTTTCATACTAAGAACACAGGGAAGGGAAGAGTAGAATGCTTTGCATTTATTCTTAGCTGGTAAATGAGAAAGTCAAAAGCATCAAATAACCTCTTCTTGGAATCACAGAATGCTCAAAATAGAAAAGGGTTTTAAAATAATCAAGTTTCTTTTGTTCATGGTCAAATTTTTGTCAGCTAAATTTTTGTCACATATTGTTATTACTTTTTTAAATTTAGAGAAAAACTAATTTGAAGATTAATGCTAAGTGGGTGAATATTTGCTCTTTACTTTCTACATGTTGGTAGTCTGTAATTTTTGTCAAGCCTCTCCATCTGTAATTACACAGATTGGTAAACTTGGAATCATAGAAGTTAAATTATGTATCCAATATCACAAAAACTGATAAACCGGTATGATCTAATCAGAAAACTACAGACTTTCAAGTTGGGATGCCCAGGGTTTGAATCCCAGCTGTGTATGATGACGAACACCTAAAGGCATCTAAATGATCTCTGAGATTCAGATAACTCATCTGATTTTAAAAATACACAGAAATAATACACATACCTTGTAAAGTCGTTATAAGAAATGTGTGATAAAGAGAAAATCTTTATTAGACTAGTGCCTGACAGTCTTTATTTTTAGAGAGAATAGTTAACGCTTGGGCTCTTTCCCTTTCACTCATCCATTCCTCAACTGACTCCACTCTAGCAACTGCTAAATATCCTCACTAAAGTCACTAATGGCTTGTTTCTAATTGTCAAATTCAGTAGTATCACTTCACCTTTCTGCAGCATTCCACAGTATCAAACATACCTTCACCCTTAGAAACGCTGAATCCTCTTGTTTCTGGGGCATGCCACTCTCTTCTCAATTACTCCTATTTCTCGGCCCCTACTTCTCAATCTCTTTCACCAGTTCCTCCTCTTCCTTCTTAAACATCAGTGTTCCATAGAGCGATACTTATCAGACTGCAAGCCAGAAGGTTAGCAGTACTTTTATATTATTAAATAGCAGAGAAACGGATGACAGAATAGAAAAGAAAATAGCTGAGTACCACCATCTAAGAAGACCACGTGTTGTTTCATGAAATGTTTGTGTCGGCTGCATGTGAATGTATATACATAGACAGAGGAGTTGTGGTCGAAAACACTGTCATACAGTATACTTTGGCCCTTTTCTTTATATCTTCTCCCTGGATGATTGTAAATGGTAATATGTACTACACATACCACCAGCTATGAGCTAAAAACCCTTAAATCTGTGTCTTAAAATCAGACATATAATGTGAAATCCAGATTGGGATACTCAGCCACCTTTAGATTGCCATCTCTATGTGACTGATAGTGATCTCAACTGCAAAATGTACAAATCAGAACTTATATGTCCCCATAAATCTGTTCTTCATAATCCACTAGTTTATTTATTTTTTATGAGACAGAGTCTCGCTCTGTCACCCAGGCTGGAGTACAGTGGTACAATCTCGGCTCACTGCAACCTCTACTTCCTGGGCTCAAGCAATTCTCCTGCTTCAGCCTCCCTAGTAGCTGGGATTACAGGCACCTGCCACCATGCGCAGCTAATTTTTGTATTTTAGTAGAGATGGGGTTTCACCATGTTAGCCAGGCAGGTCTCGAACTCCTGAGCTCAGGTGATCTGCCCGCCTCGGCCTCCCAAAGTGCTAGGATTCCAGGCATCAGCCACCTCACCCGGCCTAATCCACTAGTTTATTTAATGGTTATCATCATCCACCTGCTCATTTATTTATTTATTTGCTCCATAAATCCATAAACACCTACTGTATAATGTATAATAATAACTGTGCTGCGTATTGGAGATATAAAGATGATATCATGTCTATTCTTAATAAAAATTACAGTCAAAAACAGAAAAATAAAATAATGAAGCAAAGTAGCCCAGCTGTAGAAATCATATATCCAGCATGCTACAAAAACAAAAGTGGTCAAATGAATCCAGTCTGAAGAGTCTAAGAAAGTTTTCTAGAGCTACAGACGTAAGCTGAGGTTCAAAGTAAGAACAGCTATAAACAGAGCAAAAGAAGAGGTTAGGGGTGGAGGGAGAGAGAGACAGAGAGAGAGAGTGAGAGAGAGTGAGAGAGAGAGAGTGTGAGTGTGTGTGTGTGTGTGTTGGGGAAGCCAAGGAGATAAGAGAGGAAAGCATGAGTAAAAATACAGCAAATGCCATCTTGTCTGTGTGAGAAACTGCAAGGAATGAGATACTGCTGAAGTCCAAAATCCCAGGCCATGTAACAAGTGACAGGCCATGTGGAAACAAAGATCCGATCATGCAGATCGACGTATGTCGTGTTAAAGGCCAATTGTAATCCTGTAGGAGATGCAGAGGTAGCAAAGGGTTTTAAGTAAGGGAGAATGATGATTTGATTTGCATTTTAGAAAGATCACTCTGGCTGCAGCAGATAATTCCAAGAGAGCACATTGAAGAGGCTTTTGCAGTAGTCAAGGTAAGATGTAATGGACATCTGAACCACAGTAATAGAACTGGCTCCATAATAGTAAATTGAAAGAAGATTGATTTGATAAAAGCAGTTCTGGGGAGACAAAACTGGCCATCCAGTCTCTTAAATCCATAAACATGGAGTGAGTCAAGTCTCCTTCCCCTAAAACTTCATCTTCCAAATTTAATCAGCAACTATGGTCTATCCACCCTGTCTCTTTAGTAGCCCTCAAATGTATGCTTCACTTTCCATTCCCACTGCTCTTGGCTTAGTTCAGATAGTTCATCCTCTGTAGCCAGGACTATTTGGTATTTTAAAAATCTCTGACTTGTCTACCTGTAACCATCCCTGCAGCCCTTCCACCAATCAGCCACACCACCAATGGAGCAATTATAATTGTTCTTGAAGGCAAAACCCCTTAAAGTTTCTCTCTTGTTTAGAGAAGAGCCTAAAAGCCATTTGTGATCTGATTCTTGTCCATCTTTTCAACATCATTTACTATTATCACCCAGCCTCATCCTTCAACTTATGTTTTGCAGTAAACAGAGTGCCCTAAATGGAAAAAAAAAAAAAAGTTTCTTTTTCCATACTAATAGGACTTGGTATGTTGCAATGGTTTCTCTTTTTGGAATGCCTTTCTCATGGCCCCACCCTCACATCTGTCTGGAAGACTGTTCCTCCTCCTTGAAGACTCAGTTTCAATCACCTCATTTTCTATAATATCTTCCCTGACATCCACCACAACCCCAAGCAGATTGGATCACACCCATCTACACACCATTACTGCACCCAGTGCATTTGGCTATCAGAAGACTGAGCACTCTGTAATGTACTCAATTTTGAGCATCCCTGTTCCTATCAGAAAGAGAGCAATTTGAGTTCTTTTTACCCTTGATAGTCTGGGCAGTCCCTGGCACAAGACAAGTTGTTCAATATATATTTTCTGAAGAAAAAGAATAAACAAACAAAATCATTAGAACAGGTATTTATCCCTCTAGCCACATATCATCCTATAATACCACAGTTCTTGATTTTTCTAATTGAAATATTAGATGGAAACTCTTAAAATAAGACTGAGTACTTTAGGCTTCTTAGGCGACTCTTCTTCAAAGTAGTAGAATATTCAACTTTCTCCAGAACTCCAGCTTTCATATCCAGTTTATTGAATATCTCCTACTAGATGGGTTGCCATCAGCTTAAACTCAATGTAATCTAAACAAAATTAGTTGTTATGAATTTTTTTGTGTCTCCTGCAAATTTATATGTTGACACCCTAATCTTTCATGTATTTAGATGTGAGTCCTATGAGAGGTGATTTGGTCATGAAGATGGAGCCCTAATAAATGGAATTAGTGTCCTTGTAAGAAGAAACGCGGAGAAACAATCTCTTTCTCCACCACGTGAAGACACCTTGAGAAGGTGGCTGTCTGTAAACCAGGAAGAGGACACTCAAGAGGAATCAAATCCACCAGTACCTTGATCTTGGACTTTCCAGCCTCCAGAATTGTGAGAAACCAAAGTCTTGCTGTTTAAGCAATGTAGTTTATGGTATTCTGTTTTAGCAACCTCAGGTAAAACACTAATCCTCCTTCATTCCAAAATGCTACACCCAACAACAAGCTTCTCCTAACTCTACTATTTCTTTTCATGGTTCAACATTTTCCAAGTCACTCAAAAGCCAAAATTGAGAGCTGCCTTAGCCTTCTCCCTCCGTCTTGCTTCCCATAACCAACATCAAACGTAGCACCTCTTTTCCATTCCAAATTCCACTGCCCTCACTCAGGACTCTTTTACTTTGTTCCTGGATTTCTATAATCATCTTTTAACTCATCTTCTTAGAATAAGCTTTTAATAATAATTTTTAAAAATATTAATCATTTAACACATAAGCACATCATTATTATAAAAATATAAAGTATATAACATGGACAATAAAACCCCCTTATGCCTTAAGTCTCACTACTGGGCCAGAAAATAATTTTCCAAGTTTAATACGCATCTGAACCACAGAAACACTCAAGTGCCTACCATGTGCCAGGCACTATTTAAAGCACTTTAAATGGATTAATTTATTTAATTCTCACATCATGCAACCCTAGGGGTCATGTAAAATTATCTCTATTTTCCAAACAAAGAAAAAAGTATTGAGGCGGTTAAGTATCTTACCTGAAGTCACACAGCCGGTAAGTAACTATTCATTTACTTAAACACATATTTATATGTACATAAAGATTTAACATATACACATGTATATGGTTTAGGCTTTTTCCCATTTTACACAAAAAGGAAAGCAGTATGTGTATTTTCTTTGTATTTTCACTTAACAATATACCTTCTGTATCTTTCCATTTTGGTAGATATAAATTTACCTCATTCTTTTTAACTGCAATGTGTTATTACAAAATATAACATGGCATAATTTATTTATCCAATTCACTATTGATGAATATTTATGTTGTCTTCAATTTTTCACTACTGGAAAAAAATGAAGTGATGCGTATCTCTGCACATAAATCAGAGCACTCGTGTGAACAGATCTGTGGCATCGTTTGTAGAAATAGCACTGCTGGCATTTCTATTTTTAATTTTGATACATTCTGCCAGAATATCTTCAAAAAGGCTGTGCCAATTTATATCCTCACTAACCATATATAATGGTGCCTATTTCCCTAAGCACTTGCCAACACTGAGTATTATCCATCATTTTAATTTTTAACCGTCTGATGGGTTCTTTGATGCTTTTTAACAGTCTAGGATCTCTTTGGTGCTGTAACTTGTATTTCTGAAAATCCAAATGCCGTTGATCATCTTTTCAGATGTTTATTAGACAACTGTATTTTTTTCTGAGAAATCCTACTCATAGCCTTTGCCCAATTTTCTCTTGGACTGTTTGTCTTTTTTATGCTTATTTGCTGACTATTTTGCATGTTAGCAATTTGATAGTGTGGTATATATGTTGTAAATAAAATTGTCTCAGTCTGTGACTGACTTTTACATTTTGTCTATGGGTCTGCAATTATGTCAGTTTTAAAAATCATGCAATATTGGGAGGTGAAGGCTGGCAGATCACGAGGTCAAGAGATCGAGACCATCCTGGCCAACATGGTGAAACCCCATCTCTACTAAAAATACAAAATAATTAGCTGAGTGTGGTGGCACCCGCCTGTAGTCCAAGCTACTCAGGAGGCTGAGGCAGGAGAATTGCCTGAACCCAGGAGGCGGAGGTTGCAGTGAGCCGAGGTTGTGCCACTGCACTCCAGCCTGGCGCCTGGTGACGGAGTAAGACTCTGCCTCAAAAAAAAAGTCACACATTAAATCTTATCAGTCATTTTCTTTATGGATTCTAGGTTTTGTGTCTTGCTTAGGAAGATCTTTCCTACTCTAAGATTAAGTATGTTTTCAACAATTTTTATAAACATTTTTGGTGTTGTTTCATTTATAAAATTTAGCATGAGTTCAACTGAAATATATTGTTGTATATGATATAAGGGAAGGCTAGACCTATCCCATACCAAGTGACAAACAGATAAGCAATTATTTTAATGTCTTTAAACAGTACAACCCTTTAGTCACTGATTAGAAGTGTGGCATATAATGAAGGTAGCACTCTTCATACACTAAATTTCCAAGTTGGTTTGTAACTACACTCTCTCTTCGATTCCATGGTTCTACTTATGTATTCCTGTGCCAAGATTTCATGTTTTAATTGCTGTAATTTTAAAGTAGCTTAGGATAGCTAGAAAAATCATCCTCCCCCTTAGCCCCATGTGTTTAAAAAAATTATGGCTATTTACTCTTGACTTTATCTTCCAAGGGAATGTTAGAATCGGCTAGTCAAGTTCCATAAAATATCTTATTGGGATTTAGCATAGTACTGCGTCAAATTTATAAATTAAAGATTACCATCTTTACCACAGTGAATCTTAGGATTAATCTTTAAATACCAATTCAGTAATATAACATCCTGCTACAAATTTTTTCCAACTGATAGGATAAAGATAAAGCTCTTCAGTGTCGAGTTTTCAAATCCCACCTCCCAAATTTGGTTTAAACCAGCAATCTCCCCAAATTGATTTCCCTTATTTCTCATCCACGAAGTTTTTCAAACTAGTATACTGACTATATCCTAAAGAATCCTTCATTCCCTGTGATAGAAATGCTATGCAATTAGGAAAGGGAGAAAGTTCACCCTCACTCTGAAGTGTTAATATTTGGGTCTATCCAAGATCCATCATTACCCTTTAACAAGGCAAGAACAGGTATACTTCTCCTTATTAACTTACACAGATTTGAGTTTGCAGGGGGAAAAAATAGAGCTTTCTATGATTAGATAATCTATGACAATACAGTCATCCCTCAGTATCTGCAGGGAATTGGTTGCAGGACGCCCACACCCCTGGCACAGGATCCAAAATCTGCACATAGTCAAATTCTACAACTGACCCTGTGAAACCAGCAGCACCAGGAAACTGGCATATAGGAAAAGTTTGCTCTTCATATCCGCAGGTTTCTCAACCAGAGAATATTGTTTGGTTGCAGATATGGAGCCTGCAGGTACAGAGGGCAAACTGTCTTTATTGAAAAAGAAGGCCATGTATAAGTGGATCCACACAGTTCAAACCCGTGTTGTTCAAGGGTCAAGTGTACACTGTTTCTTCGTCATTCATGGGAAAGAGACCTAGGCGTTGAGCAAGGAAACAGATAATGGGATTTGAAACTCAAGGAGACCTCACTGGGTCCAAATTCTCAACATGTAGGACAGAATTCATGCAGTCTTTGGACAGATGGGTAAATATTAGAAAGAAGTGAGAAAAGGTTAGAAGAACTGAGATAACACTACTTGAGAAAAGAAGACTAAAATTAAACGGAAAAATGTTTCAGGTGTGTGTTAAAACTTAGAGGAATTGGGAGTTCTATTTGCCAAGAAGCGGGGAGAGGCTGCATTACAGCAAAGCCACCACACTGAGGGAGCAGAGGATCAGGAATGACAAAGGGTCAGGGTGGCCACACGAGGGTGGTAGAGAGCAGGCTAACAGACAGACCTTGGCAAAAGTGAAAAAAGTTACTGGAACTGAAAATCTAGATCCAAATAGTGCTTTATACTTGGACAATGAACACAGGGCAAGATTCTATGGCACACTCACAGAAACAGAGGATCATCCCCCTCCTCTAAGGTGAAAAGGGCACAGAGAGAGGTAACTAACATGTATTGAGTTCTATGCTAGGAGTTTTACTTAAATGTCTTCATTTAATAATCTTTACAAGCATACAAAATAGACAAAAACAATGTCTGATGTTTAACAAACGAAAAGACTGATCTCAAATGACATAAGTGGCACAGCTGGTATTTCAGCCCAGATGAGTCCACTTTCTAAATCCATGCTTTCTCACTCTCCTGCACTCTTCTGCCTTTCCAATGAGTCAGAAATGTCTCCTTGGACTTGGGCCCAGAACCTGGTTAACTTTCTCAGAGCAGCACACACAGTCGTTCCTAGGCCTTCACAGTCCACATGAAAACAAGCTATGGCCTTTCCTGAACATAGTGAGAACACTAAACGTATCTGCCTCCACTCTTGGCTTAGCCACAGGAATAGCAGCAGCAATCACCAGCCTGGCAGGTGTGGGCACACAAGGCACAGCGGTCCATAAGGAAGCCCTGGGACCAAAAACTGGTGAAGCACCTTAACAGATGTCACCTTGCTAGGGAATACAACTTTCGTTAATAACAGGCTCTGGGATTTTAGAATTTAAAAAGATTTTAGGACCAAAATGGACCACAAGCTAACTGTGAGTTAGCTAAAAGAAAGAGATTAAAAACAAAGAATACCAAAAAACATACAAAGGGTCATGGAACAGCATATCATGTTCAACTCATGACCATCAGCCAAAGCCTAACTCACCTACTAGGACCTGTTCTGAACACAACTATTTAAGTGAAAAGGATCAGAGAAAAGATACTAGAATGATAAAAGAACTGGCAGAAGGTTAAGAATTAGGACATTTCAGCTAATGTAGAGGAGGTTAAGGGGTAATTTAATCACTGTCTTAAATCCTCTAGAGGGATATTATATAGAGGCTCATAAAAAAGAAAGAGATGTCTTCTTTCATGAACCAGAAGGAAAAGTCTTAAATGGCAGTGGGAGGTTTACTTTGGACCTAAGACAAAAGTTCTTGCTTGTAAAATCAAAGTGTAAAATCAAAGAATGTGAACACTCTTCTCCAAGTCAACCGGCATTTAATAAGCAAGCACCTATTATGTGCCAGGTACTATTATGTACAATATCCTCTATCCTCTAAGTTCCTGGCAACTCAACTTTGATCAAAGTTGACGGTTTCTTTCCTCATGGAATTTACATTTGCTGGTAGAAGGAATAAAGACAATAATAAACAACAGATAAATTATTAAGAAAACAGCAGAAAATGAAAGTGATTGCAAGGAAATGAGACAGCCTCTCTGAGGAAGTAAATTTAGGCTAAGATGTGAAAGCAGTCACGCCTGTAATCCCAGTACTTTGGGAGGCCGAGGTGGGCGGATCACGAGGTCAAGAGATCGAGACCATCCTGGCCAACATGGTGAAACCCCATCTCTACTAAAAGTACAAAAAATTAGCCGGGCATGGTGGGTGTGTGCCTGTTGTTCCAGCTACTCGGGAGGCCGAGGCAGGAGAATTGCTTGAAACTGGAAAACAGAAGTTGCAGTGAGCCGGGATAGTGCCACTGCACTCCAGCCTGGCGACTGAGAGAGACTCTGTCTCAAAAAAAAAAAAAAAAAAAAAAAAAAAGATGTGAAAGCAGAAGCGCCTTAGCACAAATCAGGGCAGGAGTATATTTCGGTTCAGAAGGAAGGGTCATGCAAAGGCATAGAATGGGAATGGGCTTGGTGTGCTGAAGATTAAAAACAAAAAAAGCAAACAAAAATAAATTTGAAACTGTGGCCATGAGGTTACACGAGGTTAGAGAGCTAGGCAAAGGCCAGATTACACAGGATCTTATAAACAAGGTCAGCAATTGCTAGAGAGGAAGAGTCAAGAAAATTATTTGTTGAAAGACTCAGTGATATTTTTTGGTTTTACACCTTAACACATCTATGTTCTAACTAGCTACTTACACTTACAGTTCCCTCAGGAGTTATTGAGCTGGTCAGGAGACCCAGGCTACAGTGGGTCATTTCTCAGGAATGCCAGGGCATAAGAATCACCTGGGAGCACCTGTTAGCACTATGGTAAAGGATCTTTATTATTAACCTAGAACCGGAATATCAGATATCTGTATTATTTGTAACAGGTGGCTCCAAGTAACTGTTTGAATCAGGCACAGGTGGGTATGCTGGTCTGCTGGCATGACCAAGAATTTTAGAGATACACCTAAATTAAGATCTCAGCTCTATCAGTTAAGGTGTGACTTATAGGAAGTTATGAAATTCCTGACCCTCATTTTCCTCATCTGTAAAATGAGAATAATACTACCTACAAGTCATAGGGTTGTGCATAAGACTAAATGACAGAGCATAAGCAAGGTGCTAAGTGCATAGTAGGCACTCTATTAATGCTGAATGAATAAATACGTGCATGAACATATGAAACCTATGCATAAATAAAAAGCTAAATATATTCACGTTCACTCCTTGTAATACTTATTATTTTGAGTCTTCAATGTTCGTTACCACCAGAGAGAGCTCAAGATCTCAAAGAATGAAGGTAGGATCCTGGATAAGAAAAAAAAACCTCCACATTCTGTCTCCTACTTAGCCTTTCTTCTCCCTCCTCCCATTCAATTGGCCTAGCTATTCTGACTCACCACCCCCTATCCCTTTCCCACCTCTACCCTCCCCTGAAACACAAAGAAAAATCTCACTTGGCTTTCCTCCCCCTCCAATCTGCCCTGGAGATGACCCCCAGCTGGTTGCCAGGGAGATGGTCTGGGTAACAGGTGCTACCAAGGGAAGGCTGTTCCTGTCAGGAACTGCTTAGGGTGACCAACCATCCCAGTTTGCTCAGGACTTTCCTGATGTTAGCACTTGAAGCCCTGAAAAACGATGTGGTCCCTGGCGAACTGGGACAGTGCTCATATTCCTTCCTGCTTTACTCTACAAAACCTTACGATGCTGCTGCACACAGCTGTCAGCATCTGTGTGCCCTTCAGCACTGTCCACACTGAGTATCGGTGTGTAACAGTGTTCTGTGTGCTATCTCTACCTTACCCACAGGAACTAAGACAGGACCACACTCAGTGGGTCCTCTTTAATGTCATGGTGCTGGATTTGGGTTTCCAGAGGGGTCAGGCTTCTGTATCAAATGCTGTGTATCCCTCCAATCTGTCCATCCACTACTGCCAGAGTTATCGCTCTAAAATGTAAATCTGTCACTGACATTTCCCTGCTTAAAATCCTTTCGTGACTCCTTGTCTGCAGAATAAAGAGCAATCTCTAACATAAATTCCTTGCACAATTTAGCCACAACTAACCCTGCTGCTTCCTGTTTCACTGTTCTCACATATGCCATTCTCTCTTTTGTATTGTCTTTCATCCCTTAAACCTGCCCAACTCTTAGTTTTAAGGTTTTCCACAAATCTACTCTTTGCCTCCTCTCTTCTCTCACTGTGCCTTAGACATAATTTTACTGTAGCACTTATCACATGATGTAGTGATTATGTGTTTGCAAGCCTATCTTCTCTACTGGACTGTGAGTTCCTTGAAGGTAGATTTCATGACTTACTCATCTTTGTATTCTCAAGTGACTAGCACCAGACGTTGACATTTTGTTGTAGCATTTTTTAACATCCACTTCTATTTTATGGTTCTAAAAAGAAAACCATGACTGTCAGATTGGTCTCAATTACCAAGTATTTTGCATCCCCAAATATACTATCCCCAACCCTTGCATTATCCCTCATCCCTCACAGCTAAAATGAGGCTCAAAATTGGGGTGGTAATTGGGAATAAGGGTATGACCACCCATGGAACATTTTATTTTATATATTTTCAAAAGCTGGGAGCTTATAGATTTTTTTTTAATAGGCTGCAACAAAACATCCAGGTCAAAATCAATCTCAACCAGCATTGTGCAGGCACACAGACATGCAAAAAATAAAATGAAATAAATAGCCACGCATGGTGGCTCATGCCTGTAATCCCAGCACTTTGGAGGCTGAGGCAGGTGGATCACCTGATGTCAGGAGTTCGACACCAGCCTGGCCAATATGGTAAAACCCAGTCTCTACTAAAAATACAAAAACTAGCAGGGCATGGTGGTGTCCGAGTGTAATCCCAGGTATTTGGGAGGCTGAGGTGGAAGAATCGCTTAAGCCACGGATGGTGGGGAGGGGGGTGGAGGTTTCAGTGAGTCGAGATTGCATCACTACACTCCAGCCTCAGCAATACAGACTATGTTGCAAAAATATATATAAATAAATATTTTTAATAAACAAATAGCAAAAATAAAATAAAACTATAAATGGATGAATAAATTAATGATCAAGGAGTTCTGTTCTGGACATAACTTTTTGTGTGCTTATAGACAAACACATTTGTTTGCCGGGTATGATATAAAATTATAAGACTCTTATACTTGATTTTGTTTATATTAACAAATATACCAAAATGACACTGCTCAGAAACTTTCTAGAACTCCTGTTTGGTAACTGCCTTAAGAACCAACAAATAAGTCAGCTTACAAGTCATTTACTATTACTTTACAGCCAAGTCTTGTTCATTATATTATACAACATGAACCACCAACTTATCCATAAGGCTTGAATCCTAAAGATGTTTGGCTGTTTTTAAAATTAAAAGCCAGACTCAAAGGATAAACATTCTCCACAACTGAAGTTATGCAAAGGGCTGTGGCAGGTTCTAAAGTTAATTCTAAAAATTGAAAAATGTACTTCACATAAGTGGATGAAAATATTTGTATATGTATATTAGGATCAGTTACTTTATTTTGGGCACATTATATCAATGTGATCACATGCATATATAGCTGCAGGGGGTATGCCAATGAAGTCAAGTTATATGCATGTATGTGCTTCTGGGAATAAAATGATTTGTCAAGCCTATGTATTTATAGACATATCATTTGGGATTACCTCAGAATTAACTAAGGCTCTACTATTTTTCTGTTTCTACACAAAGCACTGGGAAAAATGAGATTCACAAAATATCATTCCTGCCCTCAAAGAGGCACATAGAGGAAAGAAACATAGACAAATCATTGCAACAGTGAAAGAAGTGTTAATAGGCCGGACACGGTGGCTCAAGCCTGTAATCCCAGCACTTTGGGAGGCCGAGGCAGGTGGATCACGAGGTCAAGAGATCAAGACCATCCTGGTCAACAGGGTGAAACCCCGTCTCTACTAAAAATACAAAAAATTAGCTGGGCATGGTGGCGCGTGCCTGTAATCCCAGCTACTTGGGAGGCTGAGGCAGGAGAATTGCCTGAACCCAGAAGGCAGAGGTTGCGGTGAGCCAAGATTGCACCATTGCACTCCAGCCTCGGTAACAAGAGCGAAACTCCGTCTCAAAAAAAAAAAGTGTAATAATGGACATACATATTCAAAACAGTGGTAGCACCTAGCAAGGAGTGATTATATGTAGGTAGAAAGCTTCAAAGAGAGGCAACACCTAATCAAACTTTAGACAGATAAGCATGAGCACAAGTTTCATCAGCCTTAATGAGAAGGGCAATCCAGGTATAGAAAATAGTATGTGCAAAGACACTGAGGCATGAAACAACATAGCGTGTTTGGGAAATTACAAGCCATTTGATGTTGCTGGAGCACAGAGAGATTTCGATGGAGAAGCGACAGATAGCCATGTAACTGAAAATGCATATTTTGGTTTGCAGATGATTATGTGTGTCTACTGTCTTTCCATAATGTATCAATCAGCCTGTAGCTGGAGCAACAGTGACACATGTATTTATTATATGATTTCATTTTTGCCTGAATTTATCACAAAATTATCTCTGGTCTCTGCTCATATTAGTTTTATTCCCTTATTACTCTCTCACCTTTTACTCCTTTCCCTCTGAAATCTAGTTTCTATCTCCCTTTCCCCTTGACCATCTTCTCCCATATTAATCGGAGTGCATCTATAGTCTCACAGGCCATTCTCTTTTCTATGTCATGAAACTCCCATCTCTCCTTCAGAACCAAGCTCAAATGACCTCTTCTCTGAAAAGCCTTCTTGGCTAAGTGTAATGACTGAAAATTTAGACTTTGGAGTAAGACAATCTGTATTTAAAACCCAAGTCTGTCATTTACCATCTTTGTGCTCTCGTACCAATCATTTTGCCTCTTCGAGCCTCACTGTCCTCATCTGTAAAACGGGCAATGAATACTGACCAGCGTGCCTGTGAATATTAAAATGGAGAATAAATGTAAAGAATTTAATATAGAATTCGACCATAATAGTCATTGCTTAATCATAAATTTACCTTGTCTAGAAATTCTCATGCCTAAATCATATATATATATATATATATATATATATATATATATACATACACACATACACACACACACACACACACACACACACACACACACACATAGGGCAATTTAATTTGGTAGATATTTACCTTTACTTTATCTGCTTTCCTGATAAGCCGTGGGAGGCAGTGCTGCTGCTTTGCACAACTCCAATTTGAACAATGCCCCCTGGAGTTGTGCAATATGGCAACTCTGGGAAAGAGGAGGCTTTTCAGTTTGTTTCTATTTATAGTTTGAATATTTTAACTTTCTAAGTAAATTACTTTAATGTCTTAAGGCAATAGTGGGGTCTCTGGGCTGGGAGATTTGGGTTTTTTGTTGGTTTGGTTTGTATTTCGTATCACTATTAAAAAAAAAAAAAACTAAACAAATAATAATACGCTTTGAGGAAACTCAGTCTTTAGAAGTCATTCCAGTCATCATTAGTTAAGATCTCAGTAGACATTCAATTAAAAAGTATTTGTTGGCAGAAAGAAGAGTGAGCACAAGCCTTCAGGTCAAGCAGACCTGGATTTGGATTCACTATTTACAAGTTACATAATCTTGTTAAACCTTTAATGTTTCCTTGATTTGGTAAGGGAACTAATAATTCCAGACATACTCAGGTACTTTCTAGTACTTAAGTGAACTACTGTGTACATAAAGTACCCAGCAAAAAATCTGGCACTTGATGGGTTCTCAATAAAGGTACCTAGGATGATTTTTATTATGTGCAAGTTGCTGCCCTGATTGCTGGCTTAAAACTGGTTAGAATCAAAATGCTAGTTAAAACTGGCAATTAAATTCAGGTTGGTATTAGAATTAATAGTCAGAGCCTATAATGGATTAGGGTTAGGGCTGAAATTACAATTCAATTGCCGCTACAATTGTAATGCATATGGGGGTTATTATTAAGGTTGGTGTTAATTAAAACTGGAAAATGGGAGTAAAAAGCAGTATGAGGAATACTGGTTTAGCTGGGTGGAAAATTGAAGAGGAAAGCAATGAGGAAACTCATGTAGAATTTACTGATACAGAAAACTCATATAGAAGAGAAAAAAGGGTTAGAGTACAAAGCAGAATCTGAATGGATATTAAACCTTCTTAATTTTTTTCTCTACAGGTGCTGTCATCTTCTCCCTGATGAATATGTAAAATTCACCCACTCAGGCTGAGTTCTTTCTCTTTTCCCTCCCGGGCAAGAGCAGCGTGGGGAAAGGAATGCCCAGGGCCCACACAGCTGCTCCTAGCCCAGCACCAGTGCCAGCATCACATTCCTCACCCCCAGCTACCCAGGCTGTTGCTGAGTGGACAGGGCATCTAAGAGGCAAAACCCATCTTCTCTCCATTCCCCTTCCCTGCTTCCTCAGATTTTCACTGTAGCTACCAGCTCTGTAATTCCACAGACAACCTACTCCAGACTTTGTGCACGTCTCTGGGAAATGCATATTGTATGTCACAGCATTTCAGAGTGGAAAGTAACCATAGAGATCACAATTCAACATGGATACTTTTATTTTACCTATTTTCATGATGGGGTTAATCCTTGTAGGTCAGTCTTTCTTTGTAAAGCTATATTCCTAGTGAGTAGGGTGGGTGCCTGTAGGATACAGAGTGCACATGTAAAAAGGGCATTAGAATGAGTGCCCTATAGGCAAGAAGTTATTCCAAATGCGAACATCCACATCAGTAGGAGAAACTACTCTTTTACCCTGAAGTACACAAGAGTGAGGAATTCCTCAAATTGGACACTGCTCTAGATTTTGTGAATGATTTTTCTTAGCCTTCCTGTCTCCAAGGGTACTGCTATCTCCCACCCACACCCAGTGCTGGTAACCCCTTTATCAGCTAGCTGTATGAAGACAGAAAACCATTTAGCTTTTCTGAGTTTCATTTTCCTCATTTGTTCAACAAGGGGATTAATTAGATAATCTTGAAGGTCCTGTACACCTCTAACACTCTCTTATTCTATAATTCTAAAAGCCAGTGACTGTTTCCTATTCCCAGGACTTAAACTGCTGCCAAACTGATGCTGATGATGCAGAAGGAAAAGAGGAGCCAGTAGAAAGAGAGCATTCCAGAGTCTCATTTGCTACGTCTTAATACTCTCTGCAAAATAGCTTTCCTTTTTACCTATCACCCTTGGTTCTTGTCCCACGCAGTTACAGTAGAGGGTAGGGCCAGACCAGTAGTTATTAGAGAATTCAGGGAAGACAGGTGGAAGGGAATCACTGCAGAGCAGCAGATGGAAAAGGCGATTAATTAGAGGACTATGAGACCTAATCCTACATCCTGCCCTCCCTATCCCACCCATCCCCACTCCTGCCCCCCTCCCCCTCCATTAACCTGTCCTCTCTTAAGCCCACTTAGACTATAAGATGTATTCTAGCTGGAAAGATAATACTCTTTATCCACTAAGAAACTTTAACTAGGGTTGCCTGATCTTTCCCCTCCGAAGCTGATTCTGTTTTGAAAATACCCACATTACTGCCTGCTCTCTGCACAACTCACTTCATGCCAACACAGCCCCACTTCCGTGGGAAAGTTCAATATTCCCAGTATCTCTTCCTCAACCTTTAACCAAGCCTCTTCTCTCTCTTATATTCAGGTTTCTGCACCCCTCAAATAGAGTACCCCCTTTATTTTCATATTTTGGAGATTCCAAGATATCTGCAAACAGCAGGGAGACAGAATGGTCTGGAGTCACTGAGATATGTCAAGTGGGGCAAGTCAGACAGCCAAAGATGGTCAACACTTCCCTACAAGAAAATCTTAACCACCCAGGCACTCAAGAAATGTCCAAGAGGCAGGCAGAACCCTTCTCCCAGAAACCATCAACCCTAACAACTGTAAGAGAAAAACCGCGGGGCAGCATCCTGACAATGCAGAAGGATTTCCCTGGAGAATATTCTCTCCTGACTTTTCCCTCATTGCTTGTCATTTATACAGGACTTTGCTGGTAACCAACTACTTTCCACATCCCTGCCCCTGAGTTTCTGGGTGACAGGGACATTAACTAGATCACAGGAGGCTGAAAAACTCTGCTTTCAAGAAGGAAAGATTACCCAAACCTTAAGGATTAGCTCAATGAGACGGTCATCAGCACAGAAAGAGAGCTGGTCTAAGAGGTAGACGTCAAGCCACCAAATCCCTCATCTAGGGATAAAATATTAGCCTCACAGGATTGGAGGACACTTCAAAATCATATTGTTGCACATCCCAGCCAACACTTGTGTCTTCCACTATTAACTGTCAGAGTAACTTTGTTCAGTTATCCTCCTTTGAGCCTCAGTTGTACCTATATCATTAAGGGGTTGGAATAGATATTTTTAAAGAATTCTTACATACCTAAAATTATTTTATTCTAGAATTCTAACATTTAGAAATGTATTTGCAAAAGCTAAGTTTCAGCAAAACTGATTCAGAAAGATCCCTGAGATAGTTCAAGGCTCTTTCAGAGATATTCACAAAGAATGGCAAACACCAGGGACTTGGGACACTTAAGCCAAGACTAAGTACGAACACCCTGCATCTCTTTTCCATCTTGTTATATGTGGCCTTAGGAGTGAGAACTGCTTTGGTCACAGATGCAGGGGTCCTTAGAGGGTTTCTAGATCAGACTCTTCAGGAACCTTACTAACTGAAACTTGAGAAGGGCACGATCCCGCGAAAGATCAAGAAAGAAGAAAAAATATTGGAGAAAAGGACTGGGGATAAAGAAATGGAATAGGGAGGGTTAAGAAAGAAAACGACTGAGTTGTTTTGAAGGCTGCCCGACTGGGCAAGAGTCTGGGGTGAAATCATGTTTTCAGAGGGTGAGTTATTTCCTTGACATGGGATTGAGGGAGACATTGATTCCCAAGAGCAGGGGTTTGCTGGAAGATGCCTTTCAGGAGAGATTGCCTGGGGCCACGAATTGTTGCTGGACAGATAACTATGGGCTCCTGGGTAAGAGGGATTAGGGATGTTAGTGTTTAGGAGAATGATGAGAGTTAGCAGTTATACACTGTTGATAGGGTGACCTCAGGGTTTAAGGCCTGGGGCCACAGATTTTTGCTGGACAGATAACTATGGGCTCTTGGGTAAGAGGAATTAGGGATGTTAGTGTTTAGAAGGCTGAGAGTTAGTAGTTATCCACTGGAGAGATATCCCTGGGTACACTGTTGATGGGGGACCCCGGAGTTAAGGGGATCCCCAGTTGTCAAAGGATTGAGGGCGGACCTGGAGGATCTCAAGCTAGTGGGCACGCCCTTGCCCAGGCCTGCAGTGGCCGCGCTCGCCAGCTGGCCCACGGCCCTGTCGGACTCCCCTCCCTCCACCCCAAGCCTAAGAGGGGTGAGCGCGGGGTCCCACTGCTGAGCCAGCTCCCTCCCTCTGATCCACACCCGAGCCGGGCTGGCGGAGCTCCCGGGGGAGAGGGTGGAAGGCACCACGAAGGCAAGGAGGGGGTGTGGGAGGCGGGGGGAGTGGGGAATGCGGCAGCCTGGCACCCCCGCGACCAGCCCAGCCCCCTGCCAACCCCCCTCCACCTCCAACCAAATGGTTTGCTCCGAGCGCCCTATTTAATCCCCGCGACTGCAGCAGCACCGGCTCCCTCCAGGTCCCCACCTCGGCCCCGGGCTCCGAAGCGGCTCGGGGGCGCCCTTTAGGTCAACGTCTTAGTCCACCCCTTCCCAGTCCCCAGCCCCCGGGGATTCAGGCTCGCCAGCGCCCAGCCAGGGAGCCGGCCGGGAAGCGCGATGGGGGGCCCAGCCGCCTCGCTCCTGCTCCTGCTATTCGCCTGCCGCTGGGCGCCCGGTGGGGCCAACCTCTCCCAGGACGGTGAGTGAGGGAGGGGGCGGCGCCTGGGGAGGTGGGGAGTGACCCGAGGTGGGGGGGCTGGGATCCGGAGGCCGGCGGAGGGAGCCTGTTGGCTTTGTTTGGAAGCGGGGTTACAGTCGCCAGCCGCTACTAATACCCTTGTGTCTGTCTCTGAGCATCCGTGTCTCTGTGGACCGTGGGTGTGCCGGCGTGTGCACCCTTCTGTGTACACCACCGAGCATGTGTCTGCGTGTGCACCGGGCTTTGGCTCTCGCGGCTGATGTCCGTTATGAGCAGCCCGAGGTCTGGATGTGTTGCTGTCCGTGTGCGCGCGCGCGTCTGTGTTGGTGTCTGGCTCTGCGTTTCTGTGTCAGTATCTGTGTGTATGTCTGTGTCGGTGTGTGTTGGGGGCGGAGTGAGGTTTGTCGCTGTTTCAGTCAGGGCGTGTGTCGGGTGTTTGTGTATGCATGTCTGTAGGGGTTGGGTAGCCAGTGCAATCCCCCGAACTGCTGTATGCAAACATTTCTGCTCCCTCGCCGGTTCCCCACTGCGACCCACGGCCCAGCTCCGAGTGGGCAGAGAAGGGGGCCTGGGTGAGGCTGCTGAGGGGGGCGTGGGCAAACAAGGGGGCCCTTATCCTTGGAGCAAAACAACAACACAGGGCGGAGGGGGCCCAGGATGGCAACATCCCTGGCAGTGGTAGAAGCTGGGAAAAGAAATCCAGACAGGAGCAGAGGCGGGGTGGGGGTGGGGGGGCGCAAAAGAAAGGATCAAGATATTTGGGGAGGATGATGCATGGGAAACCCAAATTTTCAGGGCTAAGCACTGATTTTTCCATATTTTGGATGGGGTAGCAATACCTAGCCCCTTTGCCTCAGTCTGGAACTCAAACCTTCTTTTAGGTTCCTGATGGTAGAGAGATGAAGGAGGGGAGTCTGAGGAGAAAGGAGGAGGGGCCACGGGTGAGGGGACTTGGGGAAGAGCCCCTCCCGCCCTGGGCCGGGCTATGTAGGTCAGCGCTGTGGGGGCACCTCAGCTTTCTTAAAGGCTACTAACGGTTAGTGGGATGGCAGAGGGGCAGCCTGTAGGGAAACCCGGAAGGGGGCCACAGCTCAGAGCCTCAGGTCCCTGAGGAGGGAGAGCAAGCTGTGAAGAGACTAAAGGAATGCATCCTCCTCTCTCCTCCGCCCTGGTAGGAAGAGGAGGAAGGCTGGGATGGAGGAAGTGGGAGAGGGAACAGGACCTCTGTGGAGCAAAGGGAAGTAGGGAGAGTGAAGGGGGAGGGTGGTGGCTGTGCCCGGCCAGATGCCAACGAAAAACAGAAAGAACCGCAGGGGAGGAGAAAGGGGAGGTGGCTCCTGGGCGATGGACCCAGTGGCCAGCAGGGATGGGCACAGGGCGGGGCGGGGGTGGAGAGGGGAGGGGTTGAAACTGGGGAGGATGATGTAGAGAATTTCCTCTGAGGAAAACAGGCGAATAGCCAGAGTGCTGGAGGAATAATCGCTCCACCTCACCTGACCTCCCCCAGCCCTGTCTCCATCATGATAAAGGAGCTTCCCCTGGTATGGGGACCCTGGGGATCCCCTCCCTTAAGTTGGCTGGCTGACTCCTTCTGCTCTCTGCCCATCAAACTCCCCAAAGGGAGTTCCTGCCCTAGTCACCACAGAGACAGTGGCCTCTTCTTTCCCCTATGTGGAATCCCCTTCCCCAGAGGACTGCACTGATGACTCCACTCACTGAGGAGCTGAAGGGAGTCCTTAGGGAGAGCAGGCTAAGTTCGAGAGAGAGAGGCTGCTGGGTGTTTGTGCCTAAATAATGACCCTCCTACTAGGCCTTGACTTTCAGCTGCAGCCCCTGGCCTTCCTAACCTGCTGAGTTTTATAAAGAGAGGCAAATACGATTCACACTGCAACTGTTCAGTAATGGGAACTGATGGTGCTAGGCTGGGCCCCAAAAAGAAAGACGTCATCCAGAAAGCTGTGAGCTCTTCTACTCTAAGATGTAAAAAAACTATAGACTAGAGTAAATCAGTATACTAGCCAAGTCTTTCTTCACCAACTACACTCTTCTTTCTTCGTCCTCAAATTGGGGGCTCAGCCCCTATTCAGGCTTAAAGTTGAGAGGAAGAGAAACGTTCTATCATATTTAGAAATATGTTTCAGAGCAGTGGCCTGAGAGAAACAGTGGAAGGCAGCAACTTCTGAATGGGGAATTTCTAGAGGAGAGGTGGGGAAGTGGGAGATAAACAGCAGGGGTCTGTTTCCAAAGAGGAGTCAAATCAAGCATCATTTTCCTTGTTGAGCATTATCTTTACAGAAAATGGACATCTGTCTGGTGTGCAGCATCTCAGAACATGCTGTTGCATGAGACATAACCACCATATCGTCTATCTTAGATTAATTCTATCTTTTAGTTTCTGGATCTAAGAAGGCTAGTGCTGATGGTGGGAGGTAAATGCACAGATTTAACGCTCAGGGATAGTAATCCTGAAGACTATTTTGCCCAGGATCATGGAGATGTGTCTAGTACCCCCGAGATGGCCTGAAGCCCCTGGGGAGAAGGCTAGGCAGTATTTATCTTTAACTGGTAATGTTTGACCAAAACTATGAAAGAGGCAGTGTGATGGTATAAGGACAACATACTCTTATGCTGATGCTTGAATTGTCAAGAGTGTAGTGGTAGCATATCTATTTTCATTTAGAATAAGAAAACAAACTTTATATGCTGCTGGGGCATATTGTTCCCTGGAGTACAGCATAAATTTTTTAAGCTTCTTAAGGCTGAACAGAGATTGAGAGGGCAAGCAACTGATATCTAAGACCGGCCATGAGTGTTGTGGCTAGAAGTTCAGGAATGGGTAAGACATTTAGAATGTGCCATCCACTCTTCCTTCTCACTAGTATTCACAGAAGTTGACAATTCCAGATTTGGAGAACACAAGTCCTATGAATTTAACGTGTCCTCTCTCTGATGAACAGCCCAATACTCAACACCATGACCAGTTTTTGTGGGCTCTCCCTTCTCAAGTTATTTCCTGTGAGTTGACCTAAGGTAAAGATAGATAAATGGATAGCTTCTCTTTGTTTCAGATAAGGTTATAGCAATTTAACCTTGTACTGCACTGCCCCACACATGAACATCTATTTCTTCTCAATGACCTCTGTCCATGACCATCCATTCTGCAGGCCCCTGGCCAGAGGCCCAGTGAAGATAGCATGCCCTATGTGCCACAGAAGTCCAGCAGGCATTCACTCTAGTGCTGCCCACAGATCTGTTTGGCAGATCGACTCCAGCCAGTTTCTGTTCCTAGTCGCAGCTGTAACTGTTCTGTTTCTGTTCCTGTTCTCCTCCTAGTTGCAGCTGTAACTCTTGGGAAAGATATGCTCTCCTTTTAGACATGTGCATTTTCTGGCATGGAAAAGTTAAGATCGTCACAGAGACACTCGTATAGCAGAGTTTAGTTCATCCCATGAAGAACCAGTCTGTTTCATGTAGGTCCCAATCTATGGAATGTCAGCTGCCTACCCAGCAGTTGTGTCATTCTATTCCAAGCTTCTCCATAATCTGGATAGTACTGTTGGTTTTAATAGTTTCCCCTAGGGCAGCAGTTTTATCATTTTGTTTTTAAAACAAAGCTGTGAGACATTTTTAACAAATAAGTAAAACATACCAAAGGAGAATTGCTATGGCTGAAATAATGAAATAAGACCTATATATCTTTTCCCTGTCTTATTGGCTTTTACACATTCCTATATTTAAGAAACTACCTGGGGTTCTACCACACAGTTCAAAATCCTCTGTCCTAGACTGATAGAATGAGCCAGCTTACTACCCCTAGGCTCTTTCTCCTTCCTCTTCCAACTGAAGAAGAAAGGAAGTCCAATCTAATTGCAAGAGTACCTTGTTGGAGATATTCGCTATTCACTTGAAGAGAGTGACTCATAGTTCTGCAGCCATGAAATTCCACAGACAGCATCTCTTTGGTATTCTGGTTACTTTGAAATAACAAACTGAGTAGTTGTGCCATTGCTCTGTAAATTCTTAGATTTGATGTTGGTACTCCTTGCTGTTACTACTTTCTTGCAGTCAAATAATACATAAAATTGAATCAAAAGTTTCTTTTCGTTAAATCACATGGTAGGAAGAAAAAATCTTCACAGTATCACCAGAGAAGTAAAACCCCTGGGGCTGTGACTATTCTCATTCTTTGTTGTTTCCTACTCCAGTGGAACTGCCTACTGGCTCAACTATCCCTTTTTTGTCATCTAATTCTCAGTAATGGAATTTTGCCTAAGGATGGTGATCTAGGTTCCAGATTCTTGTTGAAAGCAAGCTGTGCACTGGACCAGCTCCTTACTGACTACTGAGTGAAAAATTCAAAGTTATAAAGTTTTGATAATTATATCTTCTTTTATGTTTCATGTTAGAATGTAATATTTCATGTTTAACCACTGGCTATCAGCCCGTGCACTAGAACATTTTGTTTCCTGTATGGGGTCATGTTTTAGAGGTCCACCCATAATCTCTGAGAATAGCAATCCCCATGGAAATGCTTACAAAAGACACAGAGAAGCAAACCATCAGAAAAGGACCCTGGAGAAGCAAGCCATCAGAAAAATATCCCATTTCTAAAAGCTTGCTGAGATTAAGTATAAACACTCCATGTCATCATAAAATGAAGAAGAACAAGTTTCCAGGGCTAGAGACCTGTTTCTGCCTCTAGGATCAGCAGTAGTGATGATTTTGTTTTTTACAAGATCAGAACCAGCTGGTGCCCAGGGCTCCAATAACTACCCAAGTAAAAACCCAGTCCAATCCTGTTATATATGACAAGGAGATCCATCCCTTCTAGTACAGAGAGGTCAAACTCTCAGGAGGCTTGAACACATGAAGCTGTTGTGATTTTTACAAAATAGAAGCTAAGATACTAAGAAGTAAAGGTACATATTCTTCACTGAAGCAGCAAGTACTAAATAATCATCTCTTTCTTCACCAAAATTTTCCTAAGCCTTAAGACAGTCATCAAATTTCCCAAAAGAGAGACTTCTAAATCCTGAGAACAATATTCTTCTTCAGAGGCATGATTCCATACCTCTCTTCCAGGTGTGATTGTCTGAACTACTTACAGCAATTTTGGATACATTAGGGCATTCTGAGTCTGAGACATCTCATACCTAACCTGATGAAAATACACATTTTGACTTTCTTGTGCCCTACTGTCTCTGAAGGGGCACGGGTTCTCTGTTCCCTCTTTAGAAGATAGGCCAAATTTCACTCATGATAAGTTGTAGCACATTAAAAGCCCCTCCATCACCACTAATATCTAAGCAACATAATCGCAGACGCTAATGTTGACAAACTCAGTCTGGTGGTGGTCCTCATTTTTCAGCATGGTCTCTTGGCTGTATATCAACCTGACAGGTTCAAACAAAGCACTTCAGGAGAACCTTACAGAGCAAGTGATGAACGTAGAGTGATTCTAGTAGAAACCATGATGTCTGTTCTTTTAGTTCCTGTGCTTGAGAGCTGGCTGCCTTACCCTATGATCCCAGTTCCCCTGTACTTTGCGGAGCAAACTATTATACCTGTGCTTTGAGCTCTCCATGGTGCTAGCCCCTGACAGTGACACGCCAGGCTTTTCTTGTTGCTCTCCATGGTCCTGTTTTACCTCCAAGTTTCATAATCTCATTCTCCACAGTGCAGTCCCCAGAACAGGGCTGGAATCTCCCTCACCTGACCACAAACACACACATGATCTTGGTTATGGTCCCTGACCTAATCCACCACAAATACAAAACAAAACTCTGAGATATAGATCTAGGAAGTCCTCCCGGCCATCTGATCAACTGCAGGAAGGGAACAGAAGGGCAAGCTATTCTCAAGTTAAAAAAGAAGTGCTAGGAGGGTTTTATAAGATGCTCAGGAAATTGTGGCCTACGGTGACCTCGAATGGCCTCAAAAGAACTGAATGTTTTGTCATATTTGGATTCATAGGTTAAAAATAGAACTATATATAGTTCTGTTTTAGATCGAGATAGTATTGCTCATATATATGATAACCATACACAGTTGTACTTTGGTATCCATGAAGGATTGGTTCCAGGACCTCCCACAGATACTAAAATCTGCAGATACACAAGGCCTGATATCAAATGGAGTAGTATTTGCTTATAACCTATGCACATTCATTCTCCTGTATGCTTTGTCATCTCTAGAATACTTATAATACCGTATACAATATAAATGCTATGTAAATAGTTGTTTTACTGTATTGTTTGGGCGATAATGACAGGGAAAATGTCTAAACAAGTTCAGTATTGGCACAACTTTTAAAAATTCTTTCAATCTACAGTTGATTGAGTCCATGGAGGTGGAACCCATGGATATGCAGGGTTGACTGTATACAGTATAAGTGTGGAATGTAAAATGAATCCTACTCAGTTTATAAACATGTACCTCTTAACAGAACTCTGAGCATAACAACCAACTCTGTCCTGTTATGGTGCTTTTTTTTACCCTTTCCCCTCAACCTTAGCAAAGATAATATATGACAATGGGTCATCAGCATAGGTAATGGAGGAATCCAGTAAATGAGAGGCATAGAAAACAAGTATCAAGTCTACATCCATATCATCCTGAATGTACTGGATCTTGTCTGGTCTTGCAAGCTAAGCAGGGTTGGACCTGGTTAGCACTTGGGTGGGAGAAAACAAATATCAAAACCTTGACTTAATGCCCCCACCTTTATAACTACCTTGTACAAAACTAAATGGCTTTAAATATAACCATCTTCTCCCAGACAGCTTGGCCATATCTCAGTAGATGCATGTTTAAACTGTACTGTGCTATGCTTTGAGGGTATCTTCCCATAAACCGATGATGTCAAACAGGGCAGGGAGCTGAGAGTGCTCAGTGCCTGTCAGTCTTAGATTAGCCAGCCTATTCCTCACATCACATTAGAACTACACAAGTTTCTCATCTCCTAAATGCTGATTTTTCCATGTCAATTTATGGATAAAAGTTAATATAATCATTAATTCTCATGAGTGGCCTATAGCAGAGTATAGCTGGAGAGGCAGGCTTCCAGAATGAATTTCCAGGACTCCTCTTTCATTTCTTCATTTGAAACAAGGAGAAACTTCATTCCTCAAGGACAGGTAATGAGAGTGATTTATCTCTATGAGTGAGCCTTCAGCAAGACAGAATTAGGATTATAGGAACAGCTGGAGTGTCTCCCATCTACTCATCTTCCTAAGCCCCCTGTTCTCATGAAGAGCAGGTGGGTTTCAGAAAGGATTCAAATACAGAAATCTCAACATATTTTTCAGTACATATATCATCCTTTAATGTGAACTCTTACCTCTGGGATTCTTTAACCTTCTCTTCTGTATCTTTCTCTTGGAAGTCTCCAAGAGAACAATAAGAAAGCTAAATAACTTAAAGAACAAACTAAAATGTTGTCTTCTCTAAGGATTTATTTTCCCTTTCCCCAACTAGACTTACACTAATTGGGTATTGATTGCTAATTATAAGCACCTTTAGCTCATTTACTTGCAGTTCAGGGTCAAGAAGATCAGGTGCATCACCTTGCCCCAGGGAAAAAAAGAAAAAGAAATGAAGGCTGATGTCTCAGCCACTCATCTGTAGGTTAACCATTATTCATTTCTCCCTTTTCTTCACATGCTTCAAAATATTGGCAAGGTAGGATGAAGAGCTAGTACTTCTGACACCAGATTTTATTGGAAATGTCCAGATTCTTGTTTCGTATGTTTATTTTTACCCTTCTATGGCCTGGCTCTTTGCTTCCAATTCTGATTTCAGTAAGTACATCAATGACAGGTAACTTGGAAGTTAGCATAGCGGTCAGTCTTTGAAGAGCCTGGAGCTGAGTTCTTGAGTTATTATAAAATGAGGAGCCAGTTTTACCATCTGCTCCTAATCATTTTTTTTTTTTTGCCCAGAAAATGCAAAAATTACAGTGGAACAATTGCACTCACTAGTTCTTACTGTAGTTCTTAAAGATATTTCCAAATATATATTATATGTTTCTTCCCCTAATCTGTATCCTCTAATCTCACACAAATATAAAAATCACCACCACTAAGCCCCTGAGCCTCTCATATTTTCATTTATCCTCAACTGCCACCTAATGCCAACTTTTCTCTGGTTTCCAAGCCCTGGAGTCCAATGTCAGTGACAGATGGACTGAGCCTCAGCCCTGGAGAGAAGAGGATTCTGGCCCTCTCCTGGGGAGTTTGAGCAGAAGAGAGAGCCTGAATTCTGCTTTGGGGAGAATCTCTGAGTTCAAGCCATATGGTTTTCTGGAAGTAAGGGGTTCTGATTAATATGGGCATGTGAAAAGGGCTCCGTATCTGGGTCATAATAAAATCTGTGCATCCATGTCAGACCAAAAAAAAAAACACAGAAATATGATTAGTGAGACTCATAGTGTGTTGTGTGTGTGTGTTGAGGGGCACGTGCCAAAATATGCATGCATCTTAGGGAATAAAAACACATTTGCTCACATCAAATAAGAGACACTCAGCTGAGACTTAAGAAGAGAGATAAAGTTCTTTATGTCAGAACAATATTTTTTTTTTCCACTTTGGGGACTGAAATCTGTAGACTTGGGGGAATGTATCTGTTTCACAGAAGAGTTACATTCTCAGGAAGGTACAAAGTAAGGCTAATGTGAACAATGTACCGCAATTTTAAAAATACAGATTTTTTTTTTAAGTGACAAGAGTGTAGGGAGACTAAATAGCAGTTAGGATTGCAGGAATCAGTAAAACTAGAGTAGTGTGGGTGTGTAGAGTGGAACACATTTTTCTTCATGTAATGCTCCTAACCATTGCCCTGAACCTGTCATCCACACCCCGACTCTGATCATCCAGTGAAGGGAGACAGTAAAAACAAGTCAGGAAAATCAGAACCATCAGAGATGAATGCTTTCTTGCTTGACTTCTAACAAATTATTTTCCACAGCATTGTTATCCCACCACACCAAGCCATCAGCCTGAAATATCTAAAGTGCAACATAAGGAGCATAAGAGAATAAGACAGAGCCTATTGAGAAAGGGAATTCATCCATGCCCTCAGACAGGTATTGGGTCACTGGGATAGGTACCGCAGAGTATGAGCGAACTGTTGGAACCTGGCCTGAGATTTCTCATCTCCAGAGAATCTATTCTTTACTTCTCCCTGATTTTCTGGACTTTCTGGCCCATTCTCAGTCTCTATTTTCCCATACCCTTCCAATGAGCTAAACTGAATTCTGTGTTTGACTCTATGTTTCCTTTCTCAAGTACTTTCCTAAGATGGGGGGGCTTCCCCCCCGCCGTTCTATTACATATGTGTGAAAGCAGCAAGATACATTGAGGGTAAGGGTATAAAATTCCTCTACTTAGTTTAAGGTGACAACTAAGAGTTCAGTCTGGCATCCTGGCTGTATTGCATTAGAATGCAGATTTTAAGTCATACCTGTCGGTACGTCTAAAGTGTTTGATCATAGTGAGAAGGGAATGAGGAGATGGAATAAACAGACACTCCTAAAATGGCTCAGGGCTGTTATTATCCTGCCTTCAGGATACTACCCCAAAACAACTGAGGATAGTCAGTACCTGCATACAATCTGTGCTCTAGAGGTCCTCACTGAGCCCTCCCCTGTGCTCAGTTTCACCTCAGCCCCTCACCCTCAGTGCAGAACACTAGATGCTTGTCTAGAGCACATAGCCCAGTCCCAGACGGAAGCAGCTAAGTAAAGGAAAAGACTCTTTTGGGATCAAATCCCCTTCCTTTCTGTCTCTCGACTGCAATTCTCTCTGCTACAACTCAGTATTGGCTACAGAGGGGCTTGTTTTGGTTGGGGGCCAGCCCAGGGCTCCCTCCTGTTGCTAATGCACCGAGAACACTGACTCAATAGCAAATCAAAGCAACAGCTGTCCCCACCTCCTTCCCTGCCACCCACTTTCCAGTCTCTGCTCCTCAGAATCTTAACTAAGTCTCTGAGGGCCCCCCTCAGCCTACCACAAGCCCACTTCTGCCTCCAGATTTTTTTCTCTCTAGCTCAAGAATAGGACATGTTCTTCTGCTTTTTTTTCTCTTCTGTTCTGGCCCCTGTCTCCTGCTTCACAATCAGGTTAGCATTCCCTCAGCTCTTCACCGTGCAGGTGCCAGCAAGCACACGTGCGTGTGCGTGCACACACACACACACACACACATGCAACCTGTCCTCACAGTCACCCTTTTTAGCTCCAAAGGGCATGACAGTGACTTCTGCCTGATGGCCCCTTCTTCTGTGTGAACTGGAACCTGCCAGTAAAGCCCTGAACTGTATGAAGACACCATCTGCCCCATCTTCAGGGACTCCCTCTTCATCATAACCCAACTTCTTCAACCTACTGGGCATTTAGTAGACTTACTTCTCATAAGGTCTGTGGTCCTGGAGTTCTTCAGTGCCATGTACAGGAGATGGGAAATAGGAAGGGTGGGTGCCAGTGGAAATAAAATCACACTCAGTGTCAACTTAACCACTGAATTAGTCAGTCCACAAGGACTGCTACAAAATGCCAATGGGTGCAGGTCCCACTCACTGCCTGTGTGACCATGCTCAAATTCCTAAACCTCTCTGAGCCTTGGTTCCTCATAGTTGCAATAAGAGGATTGGACCAGATGATACTTAATATCTTGCCAACTATAAAAATCTATACTTCTAAGAATCATAGAGGAGAGAATATTTTGGGCAGAATTAGGTGAAACAGAAAGAAAAAAGGAATTACTGAACTTGGGCAATAGAGAGTGAGGAAGGGCATTAGTTCCATCCTTCTATAAAATCAAAAAGATCTTAGAAATAACCACCTCTAGGCTGGCTGTGGTAGCTCATGCCTGTAATCCCAGCACTTTGGGAAGCTGAGGTGGGTGGATCATGAGGTTGGGAGTTTGAAACCAGCCTGACCAACAAGGTGAAATCCCATCTCTACTAAAAATACAAAAATTAGCTGGGTGTGGTGGTGTGTGCCTGTAATCTCAGCTACTCAGGAGGCTGAGGAAGGAGGATCACTTGAAGTCAGGAGGCGGAGGTTGCAGTAAGCTGAGATTGTGCCACTGCACTCCAGCCTAGGCATGACAGAGCAATACTCCATCAAGAAAAAGAAAAGAAAAGAAATAACCACCTCTGACCATTAGGATTCAGTAGACGAAGACCAAATATGCAAGTTGACTGCAAGGTTTTAGGAAATATGTAAAACATATGTATTCATAACACCTTAAAGTTTGGATAGGGGAAAACATTTGAATTTTGTCTTAAGATGTGGATATTAAAAAAAATCTTTAGAATAACTGTTTTGCAGTGAGAACCAAGGGTTAACTCTAAGATAAGCTTTTAATTTTAACCCTACCTTAACACCCACCACAGGCAAGCTAGCTAACTATCCCAAAGATTCCCTCCTCCTTCAGCCTGGAAAAGCCTAGCCACACACCATTCCAAAAGCGGAAAACAAAAGCCTTTCATTTTTAACCTGTTTAGGATTGAACCAAAAGATATCTGTAATAAACCTGTTTGAGCCCAGATTGGGTACGGGTTCCTTCCAAATCTAAATTTCTTGGGTAATTCAATAGTGCAGGACCCCTGAGTCCATAAATCCCTGATCTCTGGGCCTAGGCTTTACCAAGCTGAGCAGCTAATCCACATGTTAGGGCTTCTGATAGTGAAGATTCTGTTTTCCATTCCTATTGACCATCTATTTTCACTCATATCCTGTATGCCTCCTAGGAGAGTAAAGCAAAGCTGGGACAGAGTAGTTTATCAAGAGGCTGCTTAATAAACAAGACTCTAGGAGGAAAAATCAGACAGCAACAGAAATAATAGAGGGAGGGAACAAGGAGGAGCAAGGTCTCAGTAGCGCAGCCAGAAGGAGGGTGGATGGAGCAGTGAGGTGGAGAGAAGGCTTATATCAGGGAGGCACACAGCTGAAGCATGACTGAACTCTGGAGTTCCAAAGTGGATGTGAGCTAGAGCGCATTGGAGCTAAGGAAAGGAGATGCTTTAGGAGATCCTGCTGCCTGTGAGGGGACAAGAGGCCTTTCCCTGAGGAGCAATGAAAAAGGGAAAAGAATAGTACCTAAAAAGAAAGAGGGTCCCAGATGACAGAATAACTCCCACCCCATATGGCCCAGCTTCTATTTGACTGCACTGTTATATCCTGGCCACTAGGAAATTAGGAATTTAAGGGAGGACATTGTTAGAAAGGAATGGAGGGCAGGAAGTAAGAGAATATTTTGACATTCAGGCAATAGAAATCTTAGATTAAGAATTTACAAAGTGACTTCAGTAAATATGGCATCACTGCTGGCTGCCCACAAACAACTGAAGGAAATTAACTGTCCAGAGTTCCTTCTGACCAGGGTTTTGTGTGCTACAGGCAAAGCAACTCCCCAAAATCTTGAAGCTTTCATCTCAATCAGAATTCAAATGGAACTGGTCTTATTTCTTTCAAATGCACAATCAAACATTCACTGTCAAAGAAAACTGTCACTCTGAGCTTAAAGAAAAGCTCCAGAGGCTAAGTTCTAATCCTGATTTTTCCATGGCCAGTCTCTTGTGTGTGTGATCCAAACGAACATAGAATTCACTAAGAAGCTGGGGTTAGGAAAAAATGAGAATGACATAATCTGGACAAGGAGCCCAGCAATGGATGTAGATAAACCATTCTAAAAGTGGGTCCCTTCAGTATTCTGGGCCACAGCCCCCAATATGTTTTTCCCTTGGAGATAACACTCCTCCACCCACCTGTCATGGTAGTCGTGAGGAATAACAAGTAGGCTGGGATGAACAGTATTTTTAACTCCGGAGTTAGAGAAATGCTGAGTCATCATCATCATCATCACCATCATCATCAACTCCTACTCAGGGAGCTGTTTTTTCCTACAGTCAGGGAAGTGGGACTCTGGACCCAGGCACTGGCAAGGCCATCAGCAGTTATGCAGGAGAGCTCTGTCCTCTTGTTCCACATCTGACATGTGCACCTGTGACCCTGTTTATGGCTGAAAGTCCTACAATATGTTGTAGGCCCCCAAAACAGACACGGCAGGGATGATATATAAACCAAGCAATCAGGGGTTAGACTGGAAGACTTTCATAGACTTCTAAAGTTACTTAAATTCAAGACAATATATATTTATTTATTTGAGTCACTCATTTATTTATTCAATAAATATTTATTGAGCACTTACTATGTGTAAGATCCTGTGCTATGAGTGAAAAACTCCGTAACAGGTGCCAATGCTTCTTTAAAGAAGCACGTTAGGAATTCTCCAATTCCTACCTCTGCCACTCTTAAAATGAACAATCAATCAGAAGAAAATTAGTGGATGAAAGGGCTACTTTGTCCTTTGAAATGCTGGAAATCCTAAAGATACTAGAACCCATGAGCAAATAAACCAAGAATTAAGTAACCTCCAAAGCAATTCAGAACAAAGAAGATAATTTTTTAGTTTTCAGCTTAGGTGCAAGAGTGCTATGAATACACAAGGAGTTTTTTTTTTTTTTTAACGAGATATGCTATTTGCTTGGTTCTCTGAAGAGTCCCACATGGTGAGTCACTTAAGAGTGCATGAAATAGTCCCAAAGGTATAGGTGCAGGCACATCAAGGCATCCAAGTAAAAATATAATTCAATGGGTACAAACCACAGGACCACCAATACCACAAGCGCCCATTTCCCATCTGCTATACTGTCATTTTCATCATACTGCAGGTGAATTTCGTAAATATTCTTTAGGTGAGCCACCCCTGGCCAGCAACGCAACAAGGAATCTCTCCCACATTACGCTGTACACCGCCGCCACCACCACACACACAAAATAACATGCTTCTGCAGAGCAGGGCAGTGTAGTAATGTGCAAAAGGCCTGAGCTTTGTGGTCTAAGAGGTCTATGTTTAAATTCCGTCCTATCCCAGTACTTATTAAATACATCATATGAATAAGTTTTTTTAACTCGGTTTTAACATGTGTGTCATAATACCTATATATTAAAAGGTTGTTGTTATGGAATAATGAATATACAGCACCTAATTTGGATCCTGATATATAGAAACTGTTGATAAATGCCAATTTCTTCTGTTTTATAGTTTTCTGATTAGCCTACCATCCCCCTTGGCCTGTTTCTTCCTATCCTGTTTGGTTTGCTGTTTCCTCTCTACTGACAGATTTTGAACCTAACTCTCACAATAGAAGATGCTCAGTGTCTGATTCATTTAATAAAGAAATATTTATTAAAGCACCTCCTATATGCAATATGCTACATTAGGGCCAACACTGGATACAAAATTCATCAGGCCCTACGTATGGAATCTTTATAATTTGAGAGGAAAGTCAAACTTGGAGTACAAAGTGGAAAAAAATGCATAATTTAAGACAAAGCAGATAAAGTGTATAACTCAGAGAAATGGGGAATTATTTCCATCTGGGACAATCAGGGAAGACTTCCAATCAAGGAAATGCCACAAAATGTATACTTTATGCATAGATAAGGTTTAGACATGTGAAGATGGGTGAAGGGCATTATCAGCAAAGTTATTATAGGAAAAGGAATGAACGCAGGAAAACAAAGCATTCATAGATTCCAAATGGCTTCACTTGCCTGGAATGTGGGGTGAGTGAAGTAGCGAAAAGACAAAACTGAAAGGAAGCTTGGCATCAGACTACACAGGACCTTGAAAGCCAGGCTGACAACTCTGGGTATTATCTGCAGACAGTGGAGAGTCAGTGACGGTTTCTAAGCAGGGAAACAATCTGACCAATACGACTGAAGCTCTCTTCGTTTGTTCTTCTACCTGAGCAGCCTGGGCCTTCTCTCACCAAAGACTGTATGGTCTCAATGACAGAAGCTCCTTCCAAGCTCTTATTTCCACTTCAAATTCCATACCACCCATTCAGAGTACTCCTAAGTTTTCCTTTTCAGTCTGAATTCATTGAGGGAATTCATGCTGATGTCACAAATAACTGACACAATCTGAATCCAAAGAAGGTACAAGTCTTTCACAACCCAGGTTATAATTTCTGCTACATATCCATGTTTCTGTTGATAGCATTATAAACAATCATTCACTCTCTGGGGAGTGGCCATTCGGAATTTATCATACAGGCTTACAATTTTATAAAAATGATGAGCTAACTTTCAAGCGTATTAAGAGACAGTTCTCAAGAGAAGACATGAGATTATAAGTGCATTTCAAAATTAGAGGGAAAAATGTCACCCGTGGGGGAAGAAAAAACAAAACAGCCAGCTCTTGCACAGTTTAAGACACCACAAATGAGAGTGAGTTCTCTGTAAACCTATAGAGGCAATATATCATGCATATCCCCAGTAGGCCATTTATTGGAGATTATTTGGTTATCAGTCCTCTCATCTGAACAATCCAGTTTGGTTTGAATGATCTACATCACTTATTCATCCTATGCAGAAAGAAGATGCCTGTGAAATGCAGGAGGAGGGGAGGGATGAAAGAAATATGAGCAAAGAGAAAAGCAACTGAGGAGGAGGCAGAAAAAAGCACAGATGAAAGAAGAAGCAGGAGAGTGAAGACTAAGCCCATGCTGTTGGACAGAATACATGCTCTGCCTGATTAACAATATACATAGTACAGTGCCAAGTGTGGCTGAATGAATTACCAGAGCCAATTAAATGTACTGAGAGCTCACTATGGGATAAGTGCTAAAGATACAGCGATGAATAACGTAAGGCTCCTGCTCTTAACCAGCTCAAAGTTTAGATGAGGAGACTGATAACTAAACAAGTAAATCACACTGGAATGCCATAAAAAATATAAAATGTTGGAAAAGCCCCCAAAGCACCATCAGAGACAGAAAGGATTCCCGAGAGGTATACTATTTGTGTGCCTTTAGGTAAATAATTGAACCTCGTTGTAAAAAAACAATTCTATCTGGCTGCCTGTCTCTTGAGTTTGTTTTGAGATTAAATGAATTCGTGGTTGAAAATCCACTCTGTAAACGGAAAGTCCTATACCATGGTATGAGACGGTTATTTCCTCCATTCATTTGGGCAAAGGCCTATTTAGCACTCACGGTGCACTGGATACCAACACAGCTGAATGTAGACTCCTCTCAGCCTTCCCCCTCTCCCTCTGCCGTCCCACACCTGGGCACAACCAATTTGGTTTCCTACTGTGTGTTGACGTTGACACAGTGCACGCACGGAAAAACAATGTGAGTACTCACCACCTTCAGGTTGCCTCCATTCTCCACGTGCACGGAAGGTAGCAGGGTGAGTGTGTGGGGCACTCAGGGAGAGCCCCAGCTGGCGGTGACAGCACCGGCCCCTCTCCCCAGCCCGCTTTCCTTCTCTCATTCTCATCCTGCTTGCCTCACTTTTATCAGCACTTCCTTTCCCGCCTTTCTTGCCTACTTCTCTCTACTGGTTACTGTTTTTCTCTGTTTTCTCTGCTTTACTCCCTCTCAGCATTTGGGCATTAGCGCTTCTCCCACTTAAGAACAGAGTAATTACTAAAATCTCCTGGAAGAAGCTGTCTGAGAGGAGCAGTGAAGAGGGGAGTGCCTGCATGGAGGCCAGGGAACCTCTGTGCTAGGACTCTTGAACGCTGCCCGCTTCCTGCCTGACTCCCCCGCCCCCCACCGCCGGCCTCTCTTCTCCCCCTTCCCTCTCCACCCCTCTTTCTCCTGTACCCCTCGACTTCTCCCTTCCCTCTCCTCTCGTCCCTCGCCGCTTTCCCTTTGCTTCTGATTAGGCAATTCTCTCCCTAGTCCTGTCCTTTTCTTCCTCAGGGACCCCAAGCCCGCGTCCCACCTCTTTCCTTTTTAATCTCGACCTCACGGCCCTCGCGCACCCTCTTTTGGTCCTGGCGCCCCCTTCTCCCCTCTCCTCTTCCTCCAGCCTCTCCTCAGCGGGCTCTCGGGCGGGCTGGGACGACCGGCGAAGTTCTCCCGCGACTCCTGGGCCCGGACCCGCAGCAGCCCTAGGCTCTGCTCAGCAGCAGATGAGCTCACTGAATTTTGCGCACTTCATTGGCTACACTAGGGCGCGGCGGCGGGAGACCCTGAATTGATTCACGAGGCCGGTTTCTTTGTCCCTCCGCCTCTTCAGGTTGGGCTGGGGGCAAGGCCCGTGGCACGGACTTACCCTGCAGAAAGAGAGGCGAGGCGGTGACTCAGGCCCTGGAAAAGGGGTTTGTGGTTTCAGAGGAAGGAGCAGACTCCGTCATTAAGTTAAAAGATAATTTGAGTATCCCATAGAAGGTAACAATCTGGGAAGACGTAACAATCTGGGAAGGTACTACTTTCAGCCTTAACCACCACGTGTTTCTTCAATGGTGGGAGTCTCACATTGAAACAAATAGAGCTTTGCATTTGAAATCAGGCATTTAATTTCTAGTCTTCGCCTCCTGTTCGTATGACCTTGAGCGAGTCATTTCATTCTATTTCCACTCTGCAAAATAGAAATGACAATGTCCTTGTACTTACTTTACAGGTTTATTAAGAGGGTTACTTGTGAAAGTATTTTCTAATTATCAAATGTGTAGTAATTTTGGTGAATCATACGGTGGAGCAGAAACAATTCTGGATAAGGAATGAGAAATCTTAGGTGGTCTTTCATTTTTCAGTGGTGACCTTCACCAAGTCACTTTTAACCTTTAAGGGTTTCATTGGCCTCATCTGCGAAGTGGGAGAACTGGACTGGATGAACTCTTAAGATTCCTTTGGCTCTAACATTCTATTATTGACTGATAAAAGTTAGCATCCTCCTTTAATTCACCCCTACAGAGAAAAAGTCACTTCCTTTCTCAGGACTCTAGTTAATTTCTTCCCTTGGTGAGAAACCTACCTTCTCTTAGATATCCTGGTGAACCTACTTTTCCTAGGGACCTAGCCTTTCCCACATGCCCAGCAGTGAAAGTCGAGCCCCACACTGTAGCAGGATACATGTAGGGCTCATGCTTGATGGAGGTTCTCTCCCCAGGCTACTGGCAGGAGCAGGATTTGGAGCTGGGAACTCTGGCTCCACTCGACGAGGCCATCAGCTCCACAGTCTGGAGCAGCCCTGACATGCTGGCCAGTCAAGGTGAGAATCCAGGCCCCCTCATCTCAATGTCCCTCAGTTCCCTCACTCATCCTCACATCCTCTCCCACTCATGTTGCCACCACATGTTCTCACTCCTCTCATTACCACACAGCACTGTCTCCCTTCCATCTGACATTTTAGTTCTTAGTCTGCACCACCAAATTCTGTTGCACCTACTCCTTCTTCCCTTACTCCAGTACAGAGACCTCTGTACACCCAACACTTCTTTCCAAAAATAAGATGATTCCAGGGGAATATGTTACTCAGAATAAAGAGGTCCTGGAAATACACAATCAAGGCGGAATTCTTCAAAGGGAACCAAAGACAAAGGGATGACTGGTCAAAAATTGGCACGTGGCTATGGTAAATGAAGCGTTTCTCAAACCATTTGTTGAGAGGTTTTAGAAATGTATCACTTGCAGCTTTACCCCAGCCTGCTCAGTCCCTTGCACACTAATCTCAAAATCATAGTTTTAATGCTCCGTTTAGATGATGACTTGAGAGGCGTTTCAATGAAAAGGGCACCGCATTGAGAGACACAGGAACAGAGTTCTAGTTCTAACTCAGATTAGTACAATGAGTTTAGGCAATCATTGCATCTCCATTGCCTCATTGCCTACCTTTGTAAAATGAGGGATTCCACGATCCCAAAGATCTCACTCGGTTCTACTAATTTTTACAATTCTTAATGCTGATACTAACCACCAGGCTTGTGCTCCAATTTGGGAACAGTCACCCTGAACAGTCGATGCTATCTGTCCATGGCATCGACTCCAGCATAAACATCTTCATTCTCGGGGCCTCTGCTCTGCTGGTAGCACGCATTGAGTATTTCCTAGGAATGGAATTCCAGAAACCAAGAAAAGAATAAGCAGTCAGGGGTAAGGTGGGTGCCAAAGGGAGCATGGAATTGTTTTAAAATTCTCTATAGGGGAATATAGGAAGTAAGTTTCTCAGTTTCCTATTCAGACATAAGCAATGTTGGTGAAACAATTTAGTATCAAGGAACAGATTTTTTGGTGGCTGTTTTAGAATCAGAACTGGAAGGTGTTGTCTGTTTTAGATTTGTTCTGTGGAGGTCAGTTCTACTGAGTCACAGAAAGTCAGTTCTGCAGATGAGGGAATCAGTACTGGAAGTCAGCGGGGAACACAGAACAGCCAGCAAGTGTCCTGGCGCCAGAAGGGCTCCCAGGTAGGCCTGGCCAGAAGGCATGGTGGAGATTCAAATGGCTCATCCATAAGATACCTTCCTAGTCCTTTTGTATTATTTTATTTAACTTCACTAAGGAGAGGATTAGAAAGCATGGTTTCATCACATTGAAGAGAAAGCCTTAATCCTTCCCTCTTTAAAATGACATCAGGATGGTGATTTGGGTTGCGTGTTGAGAGGTGGGTAACACTAATACCATGGGGAATATGTGAAGGGCCTTGATTGAAGGGAAGCTATTGTCAGAAGAAGTGAAAAGTGTGTACAAATGTTTTGCTTTAAAACTATTTTGTTTGTTTGTTTTGCAGTTTTCTACCAGCCACGTCTTGTGTAAAGGAATGTGCAAGCCAAGAGCTGGTTTAGCCTTTTCTCCATTTTAGTTTTAGGATTATTAGTCACAGCTGCTTCTCCTGTTCTTGTTCTTATATGTAGGTGGTGGCAGGAAGGCAAAATGTAGAACAACAGTTATGTGTGTGTGTTTTCAAAGGTGAATGATAGCAAAAAGACACATGTGGTAGATTTGGGGTGCCTTTACTCTAAATGTTCGTGGCCCTGTCAGTTTCATTCAGGAAACATTTAACAAGTGAGTATTTGTTTTTCTGTGTATTCGAAGTAAGAAAAGCTGAGGTCTGTCTTTCCCCCCACCGCCACCACCACCTCTTTTCCTTCCCCCATGAAACCTTAAGGGCACACTGAGACCTTGTTTATACCAGGGCCTTGGAAGGTCTGAATTAGATGAGGTGTACTTTGGCTCAGAAATGGGAGGAGGGGCTAGGGGTTCTCAGGAGACTAACCCTCTTCTACTCCTGCAGACAGCCAGCCCTGGACATCTGATGAAACAGTGGTGGCTGGTGGCACCGTGGTCCTCAAGTGCCAAGTGAAAGATCACGAGGACTCATCCCTGCAATGGTCTAACCCCGCTCAGCAGACCCTCTACTTTGGGGAAAAGAGAGGTAGTATCTCATGAGTTATCTTTCTCCGTGAAAACCATGGGCTAGAGAAGGGGACTGCAGACACTAACGGGAAGTGTTCCTGTCGTCCAGAGGCTGAGAAATGTGGCAGTATGCTGTTTCAGGATATAACAAGCCATGAGTTCCACAACTGCTTCCAGTATTACAGCTCTGGTTTAGAGCATGCATAGTCTCCTAGTGTTCTGGAGTGACTTCACCCCACAGGAACTCTGACAGAAAGCAGAGGTCAATGTTGCCCCAGGTGTCTTATATGGAAGCTTACAAGAGCCAAACTACTTTCTGAGTATCTCTTAGGCTACTATGTCCAATGACCCAGAAAAGTGACTGAATGACTTAAATACTTCTTAAGCTCAGGAGCAGTGATCTTTCCCCCCACCCACCATGCTAGACCCCTTCCCCCACATAAGCTGGGCTGGGATTGGAAAATAAACACGAGAGGTGCCAGTAAAATCCTAGCTTTCCATTCTTCTGATTTCCCCAGCCCTTCGGGATAATCGAATTCAGCTGGTTACCTCGACTCCCCACGAGCTCAGCATCAGCATCAGCAACGTGGCCCTGGCAGATGAGGGCGAGTACACCTGCTCGATCTTCACGATGCCTGTGCGAACTGCCAAGTCCCTCGTCACAGTCCTAGGTGAGACTCCCAAACCCCAGTGTCTCCACAGCATGCTTCCTTGCAAACACACCTCCCTACATGGGTCCCTGAAGCAGCCTGGAGCCAGGCAAGTCTCCAAGCACTTCAGGAAAGTTCAGCCTGTGTTCCCCCGGCAATGGGATTAAATGTAAAAAGAAACAGGTTTTAATCCTTTGTGCTCTACTTACTGTTTGATCTAGGACAAACTTCTTACTCTCTTTGAGCCTGAATTTCCTCATATAACAGAGAGATGATCATACCCCTTCTACCCACCTCCCAAGATGGTGTGAGGAAAACACAAGACATACATGTGTTATAATTTCCAAAATAAGTACCCCAGTTGCTTACATACTCTCATCTTCATAGTATATTTCATTCTATAGTTCACCTTTCTTCTTTGCCTCTCTGAGACTCACACTATCTCTGCAGCCACCAGTTTTGGTATAAAGTGGCGGGTCATGTATCATGTCTGTGCTATGGCATATCTCCTCACTACCATGCTGCCTCCCCAAGGTCTTCCCTCTTGTCCTCAGAGAGAAGAGCAAAGAGAAGGATGGTTTCTCTAGTCTTCTAACCCATCAGAAATTATAGTAGAACCTAGGTATGCAGAGAAACCATCTCCACAGGGAGAGCAGAAGTGTGACCCCATGGTGCCTCTCCTTCCTATCCTGGCCATCCCCTATCCATGGCAGGAATTCCACAGAAGCCCATCATCACCGGTTATAAATCTTCATTACGGGAAAAGGACACAGCCACCCTAAACTGTCAGTCTTCTGGGAGCAAACCTGCAGCCCGGCTCACCTGGAGAAAGGGTGACCAAGAACTCCACGGTGAGTACCTCCTGCCTTGGGTTACAGGAGAAAGTGGTGCTGGAAAGAGAGAGAGAAGGGCCTGTCTATGAATGTACACAGGAGGCATGGTATAGAAGAAGAAAAGGGGAAATGACAGATATTTTGTGTGCACTTATGTGCCTCTGTGTGTGTTGGGGCCTACATTCTCCCTGCAAGTACATATCCCTGCCACAACCTTCTAAGTTTATCTAGGCTGAGAGTCACCATCTGTACATCTACAATAAGGCCCACATGATATCTGTATGTTAGGTTTACTCTGTCTCTGTGTGTGTGTGTGCCACTGTTTCTGCGCTCTAGGGGAACCAACTCGCATACAGGAAGATCCCAATGGTAAAACCTTCACCGTGAGCAGCTCCGTGACCTTTCAGGTTACCCGGGAGGATGATGGGGCGAACATCGTGTGCTCTGTGAACCACGAATCTCTAAAGGGAGCCGACAGATCCACCTCTCAACGCATTGAAGTTTTATGTATGTCATGGGCTTGGGGATGAAGAAGGATGAGGTATGAGATGAGGACCAAGGAAAAAGAGAGTGAAGGTGACTGTGCGTGAAGCAACATGCACAGTTAAGTAAACAGGAAGAAATGAAACAAGGACTGCCGAGATTAGGCCGGGGATTGGAAAACTCTTTACAGAGGGCCCAGTAATGAATATTTTAGGCTTTCGGAACTATACAATCTCTGTGTCAACTACTTAATTCTGCTGTTGTTGTAGGGATGAAGTCATAGACAATATGTAAACAAATGAGCTGGGCTACGTTCCCATAAAACTTTATTTACAAAAGCGTGCAGGTGGCAGGATTTGGTCCAGAGGGAAAGTTTACCAACCCCTGGGCTAGGCCAGTGTAATGTAGCCAGACCGCAAACTGTAGTGGTAACTGCAGTAACTGAGGATTCCCAGGAAGTAGTTTCTGGTCTGCACTCCGTCACTTACTAGCTGTATTATATTAAGAAAGTGACTTTACCCACTGAGCTTGATTTTTTTATGTGCTAAGTGAAAGAGATGAGCATGAGGGTCACTACAGCTTTATCTCGGTTTAGCATTCTGTGATTTCAAGAAAACCTGGGTGGTGGGAAAGCACAGTTTCCCTGGCATCATTATTCCCAGACCTTTTCCTTACTGACTACCCTTCTGTTTGCCCAGCTCCATGTATTTTCCTGGGATTCTGACCTGAATGGCCACTGTCACTTTCACTGCGCCTAGCCCTTCCAAGCACATTCACACTCTCTATGGAATTTACCTTTAGTATGGATAGCACACTTCTGAGGAAGTTTGGAAATGGAAATTTCTCATCTGAGGAAACTGGAAATTGGTAAAGAACAGCCCCTCTGAGTGGAGGAACCAAAGGGAAAAGAATCAGCTGAAGTCCAGCAGGAGAAGGTCGAGTTAGGAAATGGTGCATTTCCTGTCCTAACTTACCTAAAATTTGGGCGGTTTTCAAAATGACCAAAGCCCTTAATCCTCTTCCTGTGGAATAGACCCGGGTCCAATTATTTTCCTGATTTCAGTGCTATTTAATCTTCTCCTAGACCCATTACTCAAACTTTAACATGAGGTAGGGTTAGGGCGGCATCGCTATTCATGTAGCAGACTCCACCCGTGGGCAGACAGTCCGGACAAACATTTCATCTGTCTGTGGTTCCTGCTTACTTCACTGAGTTATCGTGAGGATAAATAAAACAATGCCTGTGACAGAACTTTGTCAATGTCCAAGTTCTATATTGCTATAAGGTGCTTCTCTAATTATTAGTTCCGAGTGTGAGGCCTTGGCCTAGAGCTTCCCCCACTCTCTCCTTGGTCCCTGGCCAGAGCCACAGCCTTGGTCCCCTGCCTGAACCCCAAGGACTCCTCTGTTAGATACCAGACCATCTGGCAGTTACTCGCCAGGGACCCTTTTGGCCCAACTGTGATCAGTAGTCAGTCAACAAATGCTATACTCCAGGCACTGTGCTAGAGATTTCTATGGCTGTGGGGTCCCAGGACACCCATTCTTTCACCTGGCCTGATTCTCTTTGTCCCATTTGATTTGGCTGAAACGTGTTCATTAACTGGTTGTTAAGGTTGGCTGTATCCTTAGGGGAAGCTCAGCCTCTTTATCTGTTGTTCTCGACCAGCATCTGGTTGTATTGTTCTGAGAGGCCATCTGGACCTAGCCTCCTAAGCAGCCCTTTGGCGTCCATGGCAGATGTCATTCTTCCTTCACAGGGTCCTTCTATATTGTGTCAGTGCCTTTTTGCAGCCAAAATATGACCCCGATCTCTTGCTGTTCAAAGCTCTCACTTCGTATTTGGACTCACCATTCAAAATGATGTTTTGTGTTCAAGCATTGCTTCCAGTTCTAAGCTCCCTTGCAGAGCAGAGAGAACTGAGAAGTTGTGAGCTTAAAAGTGGCAAGTTCAAGTTTATTCATTCTGTAAAAGATACATATGAGGTCCTGTCTACATGCTAGAAAGTTTTCTAGACACAGGCCAGCCACTCATTTCCCTTCTCAGCTTTCTGTTAAGACCTCTCCTAGGGCCCCACCAAGAACAGACCTTCCAAAATCCTATCACACAAGGTTGCAATAGAAGTTGCTCACATATTCAATAGTAATAATGGTCCTTGTTCACAAGAAGTAGGAGAAGGAAGGTCTTTTTTGAGCTTCTTGGGCTGTGGAGACATTTAGAGGTAGAAGCTGTAGTGGGCAACCAAGCGAGGGAATCACTTAAGCTGTGTGGGGTGGTTTTCACTGACACCATTTCCTTCTCCACAGACACACCGACTGCCATGATCAGGCCAGACCCTCCGCATCCTCGTGAGGGCCAGAAGCTGTTGCTACACTGTGAGGGTCGTGGCAATCCAGTGTAAGAAGATCCATTTCCTGGTCCCCTCCATACCCTCAGATGGTCTCCTAATGTAACAGCTCCTTCCTATCTCCTCCGTATTGTCTGACCCGAGCCTCTCCTTTCCCTATCTATCCAATAATGTCCACCTGCAATTATTTCTTCTGCAAAGCAGCACAAGTGGGAAGGGGCCACTCCCTAGCTCAGTCTCTGAGGTTCCCACAAAGGCCAAGTTAAAGTAAGATACAAGTTAAGAGACCTCCAGCTTCCCTAGAACAAACCCCAAGAGGCCACCTGGAATATAGCAGTTCAATGTCTTCAGGCCCTGATAATGTATTTCTCCAGCCTCATCAAACAATCCTTGACATTCCTGCTCCCAGTTATTTTTTTTTTTCTTTTAGCTCCCTGGCCTATGCTCTCCTGAGCTCTTCTGATTTGTCTGCCTCGACAGCCCCCAGCAGTACCTATGGGAGAAGGAGGGCAGTGTGCCACCCCTGAAGATGACCCAGGAGAGTGCCCTGATCTTCCCCTTCCTCAACAAGAGTGACAGCGGCACCTACGGCTGCACGGCCACTAGCAACATGGGCAGCTACAAGGCCTACTACACTCTCAACGTTAATGGTGAGTGCTTCTCAGTTCTCTTCCTCCAGAATCTCCGTTCTCTGTCCCTCTCATGCCCTTTCTTTCATACTTCCTGATAACACCCCCAAACTGTGACAGGGAGCGGAGTAAAGGAAAGCCAGCCCACCGCTGGGGTACCTGAGGCCTTAGGTCCCAGGTCCACTCTAGAATGTGTAATGGCCACTTAGTGAAAAAAATGTTAGAAGGGTGGGCTCTCATCTACCTTTCTTTGGTAGTAGTGGCCTGGGTGACACCATCTTCCATCCCCTACACTTGTCTGACAACAAGAACAATAATTCTGCATGCAGAGGACCCTGGGCCCCTCAAGTGTGGGCACAGGTGCATTTCCTTCTCTACCTGGCTCTCCTCAGAGTTGCTTCTCCTACGACCAGGTCTCCGGTGCATGCAATTGCTGTCATTTTTTTCCTGCATACCTTGAACACACTGTAATGGGTTTGGACAGAAAATAGAGAGAAACTTGTATGACGCCAAGAGATAGAATCTTTTCTCAGATGCCGTATCTTCTAGAGGGACCAGGTGATGCTCCTTCTCTGAAGTTCTTCTCAAAGCTGTGACCACAAAACCCAGCCTCAGGAGTAGTGACAGGGTGGCACAGAGGCCCCTTTATGGAGAGTTGACGGGATGTTTTTGAAGATCCCAATGGCTGCGGGTTCTACCAGAAAGTCTTATAAATCTTTTCTCAAAACAGGGGACGTGTATTGTCAAGGAAACATCAGAGGCTCCCTTACTTGAAACACTCATTAAAGCAGTTGCGGGGATAGCAACCAGGCCTCCCAGTGATAAGAGGCCTGAGTTCTTGGGATCAGAATGTCTGGATGGGTGATTCCCACTCCAGGGGCCGACCTCAGCATGTGGGAGCTGCCTCAGCACAACAAGGCTATTGTAAGATGCCAAGAGCAAAGACAATGCACTGAGCTCCGGTCTCTGCCCCCAGATCTCTCCAGACCAATCTGATGATGATTGGCAGTGAGAGAAAGTTCTTGTGCCCTTGTGGTTGGTATCTTGCTGATCTCCCCTCTGCCCTGTGCTAAACAGCCAGGCGGAGGGACCCCTGTTGGACGGTGTCTGGTTCCAGTGCTGACGCCTGGTGGTAGAAGGAGCTACTGCAGCTTCTTCCAGGAATATCCTTAAGTGGGCCTGACTGGAATGAAATTAAATGCAGTTCTACCTAGAGACAAGGGCCTGTAATTGATGAGCCCAGAGGTCGTTTGGCCTTGGAAACCTGTACTTTTCTAAGGAACTGCCATTTCCATAGCCTGTGGAATAATTATCCAGGACTGATTGTCCAGGTGGACCGTGTCTTGCATACTCCCAGAGACAGCGGGTAAACTCTCTCTGCTTTCTGCAAGTTACGCTTTCACCTCCATCCTAATCATACCCTAGATCCCCTGGACTCATCCTCTCCCTTCCTCCCAGGCAGGGCATAAAAAACCAGAACACAAATGTTTTCTTTTCAAATAAGGTGTAGACAGGCAAGGAACTGAAACGCTGGCCCAGCCAAGCCTGAGGAGACATAAGGTGGGAAAGACAGAATATGTAAGGAGTCAATGAGGCATTAAGACTCAAGCTGAGTCCGTGGAAAACAGCAGCTCTCCCATGGGTGGGAGAGTTATGTCTACGGCTATATCAGAACTGTGTGCTGGGCCTGTGCGGGTCCTCTGATATTTGGGACTCTGGCTATGGCTGCTGCTGTCTTTGCTATGCCTGGCCCAGTCTGTGCTGTTGATCCTCTATATAGGTTACCATGGAGGACAGATGCTGTATATCCAGTGGCAGCGACGTCCATATCATGGGAGAAAGCATCTTGTCCTTTCCGCAAACCTTTGGATGGTGGCAATGTGAAGATGGAATCCCAGGCCTCCTTCTTAGGAAATGCCGGAGGCTTGGGGTGTCCCTGGAGCACTAAACTCCCCTGCCGTGCGGGAACAGTGTTCTTCACATAGGGGTCACAATCGATCATCTTTTGTAAGGTGCTGTCAAAGCGCTTAATTCTTAGCTCCATCAGCTTTCACTGCTCTTACCTTATCTGATCTTATGGCAGCGGGTGAATAGGCTGAGAAGGCCCCAAGAGCTAGGGGAGCTGGCTCAGAATATCAAGAAGAGAAGGGGGTAAGAGGGCATGGAAACAGAGAAGGAACACTGATAACCCAGGAATACAAGAAAAAGAAAAGAAAGAAGGAAATAAAAGCAGGGGGAGGGAGGAAACTAGAGAAAGGAAGGAAAAAAAGAGGGGGAGGAAGGAAGGAAGGGAGGGAAGGGAAAGAGGGAGGGAGGAAAGGAGGGAGGGAAGGAGGGAAGGAGAAGCATTAAAGTAACGATCTTTGACCAAGGTCAAGCTTCAGTGCCAAGATCTCAACTTAGATGGCTAGGTATGGGCAGATTTATTTATTTATTCGTTAACTCATCAGTTTGTTTTAACAAATACTATAATCCAGGCATGGCATATAAGCACACAATAAGGCACGATGAATGATGCTGCTCCATTTTCCTGATGTTAGTGCCTGCTCCCTGCTAAGTGAGGCTATTCATGGCCACATTTGGAATGCTGTAAGATAAGGGCTCTCCCCAGATCTGACTGTGTGTTGCCCTTTCCTCCAGACCCCAGTCCGGTGCCCTCGTCCTCCAGCACCTACCACGCCATCATCGGCGGGATCGTGGCTTTCATTGTCTTCCTGCTACTCATCATGCTCATCTTCCTTGGCCACTACTTGATCCGGCACAAAGGTGAGAGGCACAGGGAGAGCATCAGCAGAATTTGGGAGGGGCGGGAAGACCAATCAGAGGCGGGCACGATGAGAAGCCAACAGTGGAAAGGGCCTTCAGAGACTTGTCAGCCCTTTGGAGTGTTTAGGGAAGAAAAAAACGAAGCCAACCCTATCATTGCTAGCCCTGTGATAACTGAGCACCACCAACCCGGCAGTAAAGCCTGATCACTTGGGGATCGTCCAAGTGAAATCAAACCTTCCCACTCAGTCAGCGGTTGCTCCCATGCTGCTCTACCTCCAGGTCTCCTGCTGCAAGACAGAGAGCTCCCGAAATGCACCTCCATCTCATTGCTTCCTGCACTTTCTTCCTTTCTAACTGTTTAACTTCCTTTTCTTTCTCCTTTGATCTCATTGCCTTTCTTTTCTCCCCCCCCACCCCCCCACCCCTGCTTTTCCTACCTTCTCTCCTTTATCCACGCCTTCCCTCTACTCTCTTCCCATGTTTTTCCTCTCAGAATTCCGGCTCTGCTATTAATTCTAGCCCGAAGCCCGACTCCATAGGCTGGTCACACATAAGCCAGATCTCAATTGCCTTGCTCATGAAGCTGGCATAGCATTTCCCCTGCCACCGAGTTGTCTGAACACGCTCAGGCATACGCGCGCGTGCACACACACACACACGCATGCGCTCACACTTCTCTTTCTTGCTTTGTATTATAGATGAGATTCTACTTAGGGGCAGGATTCATTATTCATGGATGGTGTGGTCAGGTGAGGGATGCGGGAAGCAAAATGGGAATTAGGTAAGGTGGAATAGAAGAGAGCTATTGGCAAGAGAAAAATTACTTGAGCAGTGCGTGAGTGGGTGGGTGGGAAAGTGGGCAGGTTGGACTCAGAGTGGGAAGCTGCTCCTGAGAGGGGAAGCCTCTGTCTCTACACAGGAACCTACCTGACACATGAGGCAAAAGGCTCCGACGATGCCCCAGATGCGGACACGGCCATCATCAATGCAGAAGGCGGGCAGTCGGGAGGGGACGACAAGAAGGAATATTTCATCTAGGGGCACCCACCCACTTCCTGTGCCCCCCCAGGGGCCCCGTGGGGACTGCTGGGGCCGTCATCAACCCGGACTTGTACAGAGCGACCCCAGGGCCGCCCCTCCCGCTTGCTCCCCAGCCCACCCACCCCCCTGTACAGAATGTCTGCTTTGGGTGCGGTTTTGTACTCGGTTTGGAATGGGGAGGGAGGAGGGCGGGGGGGAGGGGAGGGTTGCCCTCAGCCCTTTCCGTGGCTTCTCTGCATTTGGGTTATTATTATTTTTGTAACAATCCCAAATCAAATCTGTCTCCAGGCTGGAGAGGCGGGAGCCCTGGGGTGAGAAAAGCAAAAAAACAAACAAACACAAAACACAACCCTGGAGTGTTAGGGGGAGAGTGAAGGTACGGGGGTGAGGGAGGGGTAAGGGGCAGGGCTGCTTTGGAGTGGTGGGGAGGGGGCTCTCACCAGCCCGCCTTTCATCCTCTGCAACAGAGCAGCTTCCCAGACTTCTCCAGAAATCGTGGAACAGGAGGGTTGTTGGCAAGGGCTGGGCGTGGCTTTTCCTTTGCTAGCCACACACCTGAGCCCTACGGACACGGAGGCAGGTGCCACCCTGACCCATCTCTTCCATAGCAATGGGAAAGTGATGAGTAGGGGAGCCCTGGGGAGATGTGACCCGCAGAGGCAGTGGAGCCATGCAGGGACCTAGGCCTTCAACCTGGGGAGGACGCAGGTCCCTGTAAGGAAGAGTAGATTTGGGGAGGAAGGGTGGAGGTGGACCGTCGCCCCATTTTCCCGAAAATGAACAAAGCCGGCTCCTTTTCTTAGGAACCACCCTGGGGGATAGCAGAGTGTGGCTGCCCCTCCTTGCTCCAGCAATGGTGGGAGAGGCACTGCTCTCGGGCCTGAACCACCCCTGCTTCCCTGCGCTGAGGGGCCCCTCACTCTTACGCAAGACTCTGGATTGTGGCTCAGCAACTACTCCTCCCACCTTGGCCACCCTGTGCCCCCTTCCTGGTACCAACATTAGCCCTTAGTCCTTCCTCCCCCAGCAGCCAGGCAGACATAACAACAAATCTACTAAAAGGAGCTTCACTGCACTGAGCTGTTTCCTGCCCAAACTAAGGGAATAATGTGCTGTGTGCATGTGTGTGGTGTGTGTAGTGTATGCATCTGTGTGTGTGTGTGTGCATGTGTGTCTGAGTGAGAGGCAAAGCAAGGGATTGAGGAGGAAGGCCAAGAGCCAGGGGTCCTGGGCAGGTGGACAGGGCTATGGGACATGTTGGGGGAGGCTTTGGGAATGGGGTCTTCCTAGTCAGGGTTCATGCCTCAGCTGGGAGGTTGTTTCATGCTGGTATTCCCTCTGCCACCCCTGACGCCCATCCGTCTTGGAGAAAGGAGTCCTTAGGTGTCTGTTTGCCCAGCTGTCCATTCCATTTCTCCCTGAAACACAGCATTCAGCCCTTCCCTGGATTTCCTTCTTCTGAGCCATGGAGTCAGTGCCACAGCCTTTGCTATGCACCCCTCAGGCCTCTCCTTGGCATTAACCCTGGAATGACCTACCACCACCTATTTTTCCCACAATCTGTACCCAGTGAATTGAGGGCTGGCTCCCCACCCCTCCTTTTTGTTTCCTGTCTTTCTTCTCACGGCCCCAGCTGGTTGCCATGGAAATGAGGTTCCTGGTCCTCCCTGTCCTGGCTGGACTGCCCCACCTCAGCTCCAGATGCCCTTGGCATCACTCCCACCCTCCGCCAGCTTTTCCTCTGTGCTCTGACAACGGGCATGCAAAAAGGGGCAGCTGCAATCTGGTAGGTCTGCCCACCCCCCTTCAGTTCAGGTACTACCGTTGTGAATCTTCCAGCTGCTGGTTAGGGCCCTGGGCACCACAGGCAGCCCCTCACCTAAGCCAGGGCCTACTCCTCTTACAACAGCAAGGGAGCCTGGGGCCCCAGGCCTGCCGAGCTTCTTGTCTCCCAGCACCTGCTTTTGGGAAAATGACTTTTCCTCTTCGAGCTGAACCACTCTGTCCATATTACACAGAAGCCATATTTGTACGGGGGGTGGGAGGGAGAGGGGCTGTTGTGCTGTGTGTGTCTGTCCAGGGATGGGGGGTGGGGGAAGGGAGCAGGGAGGGGACCGTGTATCTTTATAATCTTTCTAACTCTCCTGTGCTAATCTCAGAGGGGCCTCCCTCAATATATCTGGATTATCCGTGTCATTCGGCTGCCTCCTTTCTGCTCCTCTTGCTGCTGCTGGGATGTGTGTATGTGAGGACTGTTCTTCCCATACCCCTTGCACGTGGTGCCTGGTGCCTCAAAAGGTGGTGTGTCCCTTGCCAGGCCACTCTCACGGATATCTATGTACAGCAACAATATAACTCTCCAAGGGAGAGAAGTGTGTTCGCCTCCTTTTGCTAAGCCCTTCCTTTCCAGAGAGTGTCTTGGGGGGCATCTGACTGCTTCCCCCCACCCTCTGCCAGGCATTGCTGGAGAATGTTGAGACGGCGATGGAGGCACCATCAACCCCACCCCGGAGAGCATCACTAGACACCACCAGACTAAATTCACTTTCCAGCCCGTTCATGTCGAACCTGAAACTTGAGCGAGTGACTTGGGAGAAAAGGGGGGAAATCCCTATGAGGTACCCATCCCTCTGCACCTTGGGTCTGAGGTGCTTTGCCCCCCAGGAAGTCCTACATGAATGGGACAGAAGGGCCTTGACAGCTTTAGGGGTTGAAGCAGGCAATGCTGTCTCGGACAAATGCAGCAGCCCTTTCTACCTCGTTGCTCTGACTTGGGCACTCCATGGCTCACCACTCCCTACATCCCTGCTATGTCTTCCCAAATGAGGAAATAAAAGCAGAGAGGGGTGATGAAACAGTGGAGATCCTGGGGAAGCAGCTGAGGCGAGCAGGCAGCGGGGAGGGGCCACTAGAAAGAAGTGACTTGGGCTTTGGAGACTCCACCTGCCTGCAGGGTAGATGCCCTTTCTCTCTGCTTGCCAGCTCTGCCCCTCAATAAGAAACTTTACATATTGCTGAGATGCCTGGCCAGTGAAACAGTTCCACAGACTTTATGTCCCCCAGTAGAAATTTGAAAAGACATCACCCTGTGGGCAACAGTCCCATTTTAAACTATGCTGTTCCATTGTCCCCTAGAGCCTACTTCAATTTGTCAGACCATGTATTCCACTTCGTATGCACTGCGCCCATAGGTGGCTAGGCAAACACCCAATAGCTCCCTGAAACGGCTTCATCATGCAGCCTCGACAGCCAGCCCAACCCTCCTGCCCTCACACTGAAACACCCAGACCTAGAGATAGCCAGACACACAGCAGACGAGCCCCTCACATACAGATATGTGCCCACTCATACACAGCAAATGTACACAGAGATCAGTGCACACAAGGAGCCCATGCCCACCTGCACGCACCCCTCAGTCGGACAGATTCGACCACTACCACCCTTTCTTCCAAACACGTGGCTTTTGAACTGCCTTTCCCTGGATCAGGTTCAAGGGAACGGAGGAGCAGTGAGAGTCAGCTGCCCTTCCACTCCAATTTCCCAGCACCTCCCTTATCTCTCCCTACAAGTCACCCAGCCCTGCTCTCTTCCTTCCTTGTGCTTGAAGAATCTTTATTTGCTGGAAAGCCCCCTGGTTTTTCAACCTCCCTTTCCACTTCGGTAAAATGCCCACTTTCTGGTCCCCACCTTTTTCCTGAGTGTAGTCCCGACCAGTCAAATCCAACCTCAAAACAGGAAGCCCTGAGGCCAGTGCCCCCCCAATAGGCCTGAGGCTTGTGCAGGCAGTGGGCGTGGGGTAAGACTTCCTGATGCCCCCTGTCCCTGCCTGGAGCCTGGTGGCCCTCATTAGTCCTTGGCTCTTATCTTGGAAGCACAGGCGCTGACAGCCGTCCCAGCCCTTCTGTCCGCCGGCCCTGAACCAAACGGCGCCATGGGGAACTGTCTGCACCAGGTGAGTAAGGGACCAGGCCCCAGAGTCCCTAACCCGCATGCCCCTCATTTCCCCTATTTGCCCCTCAGTCTTTACATCTCTTCCTTTTCCTCCTCATTTTTTCTCCCTTCCCTCGTTTTCCTCTTCAAGTCTTTCTCCTTCCTATACTGGCCTCCTAGCTCCCTCGTGACCTCCCTTTGCCTTTGACTCAGTTCCATCCTGGTCCTGTCGTGCCTTCTCTTCTGACCTTGCACTGCCTCTACATCCCCAGCTGCCCTGGTTCCCCAGGACCGTTCCTGCTCCAGCTCCTCAGGCTCCCAGCTTTGTCCTTTTCCACTGTCCACATTGGCTCCGACTCCTGCAGAGACCTTGCTCTCCCACCCGACCTTCCTCTTTCCACTCTGTCCTCCCCTCCGACCTGCCCCTCAGTTCCCAGGAGACTCTCTGGGGTAACTCTGATGGCCTCCTCTGGGTATGTCCTCCAGGCGGAGCTCTCCCCCTCAACTGAGAACTCAAGTCAGCTGAACTTGGAAGATTTATGGAATTTTTCCTATGATGGGAATGATTCCTTCCCAGAGATAGACTACGATGCCAGCCTGGAAGCAGCTGCCCCCTGCCACTCCTGTAACCTGCTCGATGACTCCTCACTGCCCTTCTTCATCCTCGCCAGTGTCCTGGGCATCCTCGCTAGCAGCACTGTCCTCTTCATGCTTTTCAGACCTCTCTTTCGCTGGCAGCTCTGCCCTGGCTGGCCTGTCCTGGCACAGCTGGCTGTGGGCAGCACCCTCTTCAGCATCGTGGTGCCCATCTTGGCACCAGGGCTAGGTAACACCCGCAGCTCCGCCCTGTGTAGCCTGGGCTACTGCGTCTGGTATGGCTCAGCCTTTGCCCAGGCTCTGCTGCTAGGGTGCCATGCCTCCCTGGGCCCCAAACTGGGTGCAGGCCAGGTCCCAGGCCTCACCCTGGGGCTAAGTGTGGGACTTTGGGGAGCGGCTGCCCTGCTGACACTGCCTATCACCTTGGCCAGTGATGCTTCTGATGGACTCTGCACCCCGATATACAGCACGGAGCTGAAGGCTTTGCAGGCCACACACACTGTCGCCTGTTTTGCCATCTTCGTCTTGTTGCCATTGGGTTTGTTTGGAGCCAAGGGGCTGAAGAAAGCGCTGGGTATGGGGCCAGGCCCCTGGATGAATGTCTTGTGGGTCTGGTTTATTTTCTGGTGGCCTCATGGGGTGGTTCTGGGACTGGATTTCCTGGTGAGGTCCAAGCTGTTGCTGTTGCCAACATGTCTGGCCCAGCAGGTGCTGGACCTGCTGTTGAACCTGGCAGAAGCCCTGGCAATTGTACACTGTGTGGCTACGCCCCTGCTCCTGGCCCTGTTCTGCCACCAGGCCACCCGTACCCTCGTGCCCTCCCTGCCCCTCCCTGAAAGATGGTCTTCTCCTGTGGACACCCTTGGAAGCAAATCCTAGTTTCTTCCCACCTGTCAACCTGAATTAAAGTCTACAATGCTTTTGTGAAGCGGGTGGTTTCTTATTTTGTCTGGGGAGAAGAAGGAGACTGGAGAGAGAATTTTATGTCAGACTTTCTTGCCAGTGTCTGTTTCTATAGCTGGCCTGGGGAGAAGCTGAATGGTGAATAAACACCCTCAGGGCACACAGATGTTCTCTTGAGGTGGGGTCACTGCCATCTCAAGGGAGAAGAGAAACCGGAACATGAAGGGAGCAGTTAAACCCAAAAACCCAGAAGGGATGGCTTTGCTGGTAATGGAGGAGAAGCTATTCCAGGAAGCAAATGGAACAGAAATCAAAACAGAGATAAACAGGGAAGAGGGATGACAAAGCCCAGAGCAATACCACCTCCCCTCCCCATCTGAGCTGCCCAGCTGCTCTCTGTCTTCTGTCTCCTGCCTGGCTTGGTTTAGAGATCAGTGGTGGTCAGGAAGGTGAAAAACATCCCAGGGGATGTTACTCAGTTCAGGGAACATCTCAAGATAATTTTAAAAGCCACTTCCTGGGAGTCATCTCTCCCAGGTTCCTCAGCATGACCCAAAGGTGTGTGTGTGCATGTGTACGCGTGTGCACGTGTGTGCATACATGTTTCTCGATCTGTTAGAACCTACCTTTATGTTAGATGTATTCATATAATAACATAGGTCCGCCCATGAGATTTCATCTCTGTCAGCACCTGAACTACCCACACCTGTGTGTGTGCACTGACTTTTCTCAGACCCAAACCCCCGCTCAGTTCTGCACCCAGCCCTGTTTCCAGGATATAGAGTCAGGATTTATGACTCACTCCTTACCCAAATGAGTTTTCCTTACCCTGGTTTTTAAGCCTCGTCTTTTCTGTGTAGGATGTGTGGAGGGAAGAAAAGATCAAGAAGTTGTGAAGGGTGGAGAAACTTGAAGGGGGAGGCCCTGATCTGATTCATCTTCTGCTTGGAATTCCCCGAATTTCCCTTTCAAAATCTCAGGTTTTGAAATAAACCTTTCTTTCCCACATCTTTCTTTCCACCTTCTACACAATACCCCAATACCCTGGGCACCTCTTTCCCAAATACACCCCTGATTTCTCTGACTGCTTAATCAGGACCTTTGATATTTTTCTCAATCTCTACCTAGGTAAGTTTAGATGATGATTGCATAGGTCAATCATCATTGGAGGCACAGATTTTTACCACCAAGAACAAATTCATCCTCTACCTGAGAGGCTACAAAACAGTTTCTACCTCTAACCCAACTAAAGGCTGGGGAAACTTGAGCAGATACCTTATATCAGTTTGAACCCAATTACCATCTTTCCATTTTCCAAAGATACGCCAGACCTGGCTTCCTAACTAAAGTGTTTCTGCTTGACTCTGGGCTTGGGAATAGTAGGCCAGTACGGGAGAGGTGCAGAGATGAGTTAGAATACCTTAGGCAGGAGGGTGCAAAAGTCTTCGGGAATTTTCCTGGGTGGGTGCCATGACAAAGCCTCTAAATCTCCCACCTCCTGTCTCTTAGCAACTACCAGGTTAGCTCCTGATTGGTTCATGATAAATTGAAAGGCAGGATTTAGGGACCGATTGAGACGCGGGACACATTCTGAAACAGAAAAAGGGAAGGAAAATGAAGAAAAACGAAATAATTTACAGACCTCAGTTATGCTCTGGTTTCCAACCACAGTTCATGGATGTGTCCTAGTCTAGTATTTCCCCCCCCCCTATTTTTTGTAGGCTCCTCTCAATGTCCCCCTCCCGTCCTTGACCACTCTTCCCATTCTACCAGATGTTGTTCTCCTTCCTTAGGAGGGACTGATTTGGAAGCTGACCTAGTTGAGGGGGAGGAGAGGGCGTTTTTGACTCCCTGAATCTTTCGGTGGCAACCTGATACAAGTGAGGCTTAATTTAAGACCACTAGGCTTTTCTCATCTGCCCCAACCCTGTCTCCGGATAGAAATCCCTCCTTTTAGACTCCTGGGTAACAGCGTGGCAGCTCTCAAGGCTTTTGCAAGGGAACGGCAGCTGCAGAAGCCAGAAGCTGCTAAGAGATTAGGGTGGGCTGGAGACAGTGCCCCACCCCACCCCTGGCCACATCCTCCCCATCCCCACGCCCACTGGCATTGCCCCACACCTTTCAGGCTGCCCTTTCCTGCCATGACCTATGCAGCATTTGGAGAGCTCCTCCTTAAGTCTAACCGGGACCTCAATCATTTCTTTAAAGCTTTCCTGGGGACCTGCCACCCCATGCATTTAACCCACTGCATGCCACCAACTACTCTAAAATTGGTCTGAATCTGGCATCTTTTCTGCGACCCTTCAGGAATACAAATCCTGTCTTCTTAGAGCCCTTAAGAATTTAATCTTAGGGTTGGCAGGGACTTTAGCTGTGTATGAGATATTGGGCCTCCTGGCTAAAGAAAAAAAAAAAATCCTCTCAGAAAGACAAGAGCCAGGGAGGCAAGCTCTCGGGAAAACATAAGACCCTGAGGAAGGTCAGTTTGCTTTGCTTTCTAAAGGAGAGAGATCTATTATTCAAGGGAAGTTTGCACATCACACTGATGCTCATAGTTCGTTTATTCCAGGCTGCAACCCCCCTTAGGATTTAGAAAACAAATGCTCGGTCCTCACACCCTCTTTCCATTCCTATTTCCCTATCCCCCAACCCTATCATCACCTTCCTCCCTCAGAGGAATTCTGATTGAGAACTTCACTGGGATTTCAAACCCAATTCATCGCCAACTCTAATTGCCAGGGATTTGCATGAAAACCATCGTATGCTATCTAATTATTCTGACAACAGCAGCCCGCAGTCTGGGCACAAGGAGAATTGCAGTTTTAATTAACAATAATGCACCTTGCCGATGAATGCGACTGTTTAGGTTAATTAACAAGTCCAAGTCCTTCCAAATCATCTCTAGACATCTTCTAGGTGATTTGGGCAGGAGGGGTGTGGGGAACACAGGCAGGGATGGGGAATGTTTAAACATCAGTTCAGCAAAAGTCATGTCAGCCTTCTTCTTTCCTGTAACTATTTGGTGAAGGGAAGAGAAAATCTTTGAGACGTTGGTTCTGGAAAATTGGTTAGGGGAATTTGGGAACATCTTTTTTTTTTTTTTTGAGATGTAGTCTCGGAGTCTCACTCTGTTGCCCAGGCTGGAGTGCAACGGCACGATCTCGGCTCATTGCAACCTCCGCCTCCTGGGTTCAACTGATTCTCCTGCATCAGCCTCCCGAGTAGCTGGGATTACAGGTGTGCACCACCACACCCGGCTAATTTTTTTTGTATTTTTAGTAGAGATGGGGGTCTTACCAGGTTGATCAGCCTGGTTTCGAACTCCTGACTTCAGGTGATCCACCCACCTCAGCCTCCCAAAGTTCTGGGATTACAGGTGTGTACCACTGCACTGGCGGAAACATCATTTTAAGTGGACGTATCAGACACCTTTATGAAGCACTCAGATTTAGGAAATCTTTTGGACACGTTTTTATAAATGAGAAGACTAAGTTCTTATAACTCTCTAGCATCTCAAAACCATTGCCCAGTTGTTTGCAAACTTGGTTTCCAGCATGAGAGCCTCAACTCCCGCACCAATACCATTTGTCCTCAGCTTTCTTTGTATGTTCCTGCCACATCTGTAGTAACTTAAGGTTACCTACTCCCTTAGGTTTCTTAGATAATGTCCCAAGTTTCACCCTTGCCTTCCTCAAAGACAACTGTATTTTTTTCTTGGGTAGCTCTCTGTATCGAGGAAGAATACATTGTATGTAGCTCCAAACTGTACCTTTTATCTTTCTAGTGTTTCTAAGAGCATGGACCTCGTCTTCTTCCTCTAAATCAGGTATTACTAACGTTTAAGGGATAGGAGGAGGTTACAGGTCTCTTTGAAAATCCAATGAGAGTAACAAAGTTGCCTTTTAGAAAACTCTAATATTAAACCCTACATTTGTCATTTAGTTCCTCCCTGCTGCATTTGAGTTAATCCCAAGTGCTTCTGTACTATCTGGCAGGACTTCCAAGATTAGCCAGTGGCCATGTCCCCCCACTGCTTGTGAAGCTTTATGCCCAGGGCTGAATTTTGTTCTTTCAAGGGGCAAATCTCTTTTCTACTCTAAGAGTCTTTGCACTTGATATCTCTTCTGCCCAAAATGCTTTTTCCCGTGCTCTTTATGTGACTGGCACCTTCTCATTCTTGGGGTCTCTGTGCAAATGCCATCTCCCACAAGCGTGACCTTCCCTGACATCCAGTGGAAGGCAAGCTGGCCATGCCATGCGCATTATTCTTTACCAGTTCCCCTGGGAATGTTTCCACTGTAGCATTTATCACGTGTTAAAGTTTTCTTTATTCATTTATTTGCTTACCAGTTGACTGCCTGTCTACCTCCTCCTTCCAACACTAGAAAAGAAACTTCAACCATGCAAGAGTCTTTTCTTTGACTGGCACGTGATCGGAGCTCAGGAAACATCTACTAAGTACCCGAGTTAATTAATTTCATAAATAAAGATTCATTGCCCACACTGGAGGATTCACAGTCCAGAGAGGGAAGAGGAACAAGCAAATAATTGGTGCAGAAAACTGACCTCCCATCCCCAAGTCTTCCAGAGTCTCTCCCATGTCATTCCAGTGCATGGGGACTGAAGAGGCTGGAGAATCTTCAGTAGATTTCTGGACTGTGAACCTGTTTTTTTTTTGTGTGTCAATTTACGTCTGATTGGAGCTGAGGACTTCACCACAGTTCCCAAACCAGGCATTAAAGAAACGGTGCTTCCTTTCCTTTGGGATACTGCTGGTTTTCAGCCAGCAAGGGAAATCTGGGAAAGGTTGTCATTTTTTATCTTTGCTTGAGGAAGATGAGTCACTGAGACTCCCCCAGAGTTCTGGGAGACAAAGTCCTTCACTGGCTCAGAATCAAATTCACAGTCCAGCCACCTCCTCAGATTGCATCACACTCAGGGAGAGCCCCCTACCCGCCTTGGACCTAAAAGTCACTTTGGTCTCCATGTTGATATTTTTTTCCTTTGGTTTTCTCACCTCCCTTTTAGTTTCAACCTAGCTCCCCCGCCAACCCTACCCCTTCCCAGCCTGTGAACGCTGGGTCCTACTCTTACCTTCTGGCCTCTGTCGCCCCCCTGTGGCAAATTATCTTTCTGCAGTTTTGGGAACAGGATCACCCTTTAAGGCACTTAGGAGTGCATAATTCATTCCATTTAAAGAATTTGTTGAGTACCTACTACATTCAAGATGCTGGGGAAAGTACTGGAAGACTTGGAAATGAATCATACACAATTATTGCCATCGGAATCTCCCTGGACCCACCTGGTCCTTCCATCTCCTCCTTCCCTCCCTCCCTCCCTTTCTTTCTTCCTTTTTTCCCCATTTCTCAAAATTTCCCAGTCCTCTCCCAAACAACCTTAAACACATTTGGATCCCAGTACACATAGAAAATCCCAAAATCCCTCAGTCACCTAGACTTCTCAGAGCAAAGTTCTATTTCACAGTCAAAGGCACATAGCAAATCCAAAAGCCTCTAGTCAGGGGGTGTTCCTGTCTCAGTGTCATGTTCAGAAGTGTTCCTTACATGCAGATGTAGAGAAGATACAAGAGCGATAAGCTCTTGCCCTTTCACACTCTTCTGGGTGGTTGTGGTGAATTCTGGAAGCTAAGGCACTGAAAGACACTTACCCCAGAGTAGAGGGAATGGGTGTGGAGCCTTTGAGAAGAAAGTTCTCTACAAATTAGCTGGCACTTTCCTGTCTGTGACCTGATAAAGACAGGAGGAAGAAGTGGACTGTCTGTGCTATCTGCCTGATGCTTCCAAAAACACGACTGTGATTCTCCTTCTCCCACCCCCTCCCTTAGGCCCCAGAAGAGGGTTGTTCACTTCACATACTGGGTTGATTGACAGGCTTGACTTCCATGGCATGCTTTGCGGAGTGTGACAAGAGCAAGGGAAGGTCACTGGGCTAGCAAACATATGCAGAAATTAAATAATAATTAAATAATCATAATAAAATGTGATAGGAATTATGGAAAACCTGTGTTTTAAAAAATCAATAGCACAAAAACAGGATGGAAGATACCTGGCTCAACAGAAGTTTTTATAAAAATAAAAAATTTAAAAGACTTAGAGGTTTCACTTGGCCACAAGCTGAAGATGATTCAATAGCTCATGTGGTAGCCAAAACGCTAATGTGGACTCAAGTTGCATTAAGAGACGCGGTGTACGGGACGAGGGAGGGACAGCACCATTCCTGCCCTGGACAGGCCATATTTAGAACAGCGGGCTTGGCTCTGGTTGCCGCATGTTTCAAGGCCGTTAACAAATGAGTTCTTAAAAAGGGGGTGGCTAGGCTCAAAAAGGGGCTGAGGTGGGAGCATCCTTTGAACTTGGGAGGTCAGGCTGTAGTGAGCCATGATTGTGCCACTGCACTCCAGCTTGCTCATGCTTGTAATCTTAATATTTTGGGAGGCTGAGGTGGGCAGACTGCTTAAGCCCAGGAGTTCCAGACTAGTCTGGGCAACATGATGAAACCCCATCTGTACACACACACACAAATAATACAAAAATTACCTGGGCATGGTGGTGTGCGCCTGTAGTCCCAACTACACAGGGGGCTGAGGTGAGGATCCCTTGAGTCTGGGAGGTTAGGCTGCAGTGAGCCATGATCATGCCACTGCACTCCAGCCTGGGCAACAGAGTGAGACCCTGTCTCAAAAAGAAAAAAAAAAGGTAGGAGAGAGAGCTAGCAGCCAAAATATTGACACTCTAGAGACCATGCTACGTCTACACGGAGAGACTAAAAGTGCAAGGGGTCTAGAGTAGGGGAGATTTCTACACTGGAAATGTGTAGAAAATATATAGTTGTCTTTAACTCAATAGGTGTGCTGTTCAGAAAGCATTAGGTACGTATGTGGCTTCAGAACTGGAAACACCGAATGAGAAGACGTAACAGGGAGGCTGATTTTGGCTGAATGTTAGGAAGAGCTTTTGACAATGTAGTCTGAGCCACAGCAATGGCTGTCATATTCTGGAAGGAAGGGAAGGGACAGGGAGGGGAGGGGAGGGGAGTAGAAAAGAGGGGAGAAGAGGGGAGGGGAGGGGAAGGGAGTAGAAAAGAGGGGAGGGGAGGAGAGGGGAAGGGAGTAGAAAAGAGGGGAGGGGAGGGGAGGAGAGGGGAGGGGAGGGGAGGAGAGGGGAAGGGAGTAGACAAGAGGGGAGGGGAGGGGAGGAGAGGGGAAGGGAGTAGAAAAGAGGGGAGGGGAGGGGAGGGGAGGAGGGGGAAGGTAGTAGAAAAGAGGGGAGGGGAGGGGAGGGGAAGGGAGTAGAAAAGAGGGGAGGGGAGGGGGGAGAGAGGAAATGTGTATGAGCAGACCATGTGTTAATACACTGCTCTGTGTTCTTGTTTTACAGTGGTGAGCATATCAGATAGCCAGCCTTGCCTTTGTGGAGTTTGGAGACTAAAGTGAAAGGCAGCAATTAGACACATAAACACACAAATAAATTACAAATGCTCTAATAAGATAAAGGAACTGGTGCAAATAAGAGAAAGAAAATAACAAGGTAAAAGTAATTTGAGTTATGAGTTCATAGTTACAGAAAGGATTCAATATGTGGCTGGACAGTAGTAAATTATCAAAATGTAGCAGAGAGCATCCCCTGAATTGGGTTGGAGCTGGGACCAGTCCAACTACTTTCTTTCAAATTGGCAATGCACTGAAATCACCTAGAGGAAGATTTTCAACAGTCCTTGACCTAATCCAAGATATCCTTAATTATAACGTTTTGGAACTAGAAGACTCTGAAACTCTATGATAATATGTTAAGTGAAAGAACTAGACTAAAATGCATAATCCTTGATTCCGGTGTCTGGGTTGCACTTGTGATGACTTTACTCTCCTTGCTTGGGTTATGGACCTAAAGTCCTCTGGTTCAGAGCTATAATACCTTTTGTCTGTTCGGGAGACCAAACAAAGAAGGGATTCGTAGCCAGATAAGCACCTGACCTGAATTTTTCCAAGAGGTGGGTGGGTACCGTTCCAGGCACTAGTTGCTGCAGAGAAATTGTAGCTGGTGCCTGGGGTCCCTCTAGTGGTCAGAAGCGGTCACTTCAATTCGCTTCTCTGGCCCAGCTTGGGCCAGAGAATTTTGCTGATACAGGCTCTAAGAGGGACTAAGGAGTCCTGCAAAAAGCAGAGACACCTAAATACACATATATATTTCAGAAGCCTCTTCTCTAGAATTAACATTAAAAGTCGAGGTGACGTAGCTCAGGAATTTCTTTCCAAATTCTTCCTGACCCTTTTTACCTTGTCTTGGCTAATTTAAATTCAGAGAAAGAAGGGAGTTGAGGGATACACAACTTTTACAAACCAGAATGGACAGCTCCCCAGGATACCAGGCCATCAGTTAGGGATTCCAAGTTTCATTTTCACTCCCTGGCAAAATGGAAAACGTATCAGAGTTGGGGTGGTCAGAGAGAGCACCGGATTGAGTTGGGAGACCAGGAGTCATGCATTCTGAGCTATAGCACTTCGCAGCTTTCTAAGTTTCTAAGAGCAAAAGCAGGTAATGACACTTTCCTTGCCTGGCTCACAGGTCTGATGTAAAGATTAAATGGACTGACAGATGTGGAAACTCTAAAATCAGTTACAGCTGGGAGGAAATACACTGCAATTAGTATTAAAGAAGAGTTTGCCCTGCAGGCAATTCGAGAAATGTCCATTGCCTTTTGGGGCCATTTTACCTAAACACAAGTTCTTACAAAGGCAGCAGCACGTGGGAGCTGGACTGCTGAGAGTTAACCCTTCCGGCTCTGTCTTTGGGTTCGTACTCAGCCCTATGACCAAAGGACTCACAGAATCTGCCTAAAACAGTGTTTAATAGGGACATCTAAGGAAGAATTCCTTTACAACAGAAGTCAACAGGGGGTGAGGGAAGGGTAGTAGGAATGATGGTCATGGGAGCTGTTGGTGGGCATTTTAATGGCATCTGGGCTGGCTTTTGCTGCATTATAGTATTGTTTAGAGGAGGGCATAAAATGCTCTCAATCTTTTATCATACGTAACCTTACTACAGGAACCCTCATGATCACATCGCAACTTCTCACAACCCTATCCTGTGGTTTCTGTTCCTTGGAATACGGTGTCCTTTGGAAGCTCCTTGTTGTGGGAGGGTGGAGTGGCTGAGAGAACTCACCTGCTTATCAGTCACAGAGCTCCCCCCACTCATTGGAAATCCATTAATGCCACTCTCATCATCTGCTAATGCCACTCAAGGTGTGGGCTATGGATCAATATCAGCATCACCGGGGAGCTTGTAGGAAATGTGGACTTTCAGGTTCCACCCCAGACCTGGCCACTGAATCAGAAGCCACACTTTAACAAGATCCTAAGTGATGCATTTGCATGCGAATGAAGTTTAAGAAGCACCCCACGTTTTGCTGGATCTTCAACAAAATGAGAACCTGTCTTTATCTACGGTGTCCTCTCTCCCACCCCACTGCTACTTCCAGCAGCCTCCTTGTCTTCCAGATTCCACCTTAAAATTCAGGAATCACCATGCACTGGGGACAGGCCCTGCACAAACATCTAGTTCCCATGCTTTAGAAAAAGTGACAAAAAAGCCACACCCTTTCTTTCCCAGGCTCAACTCTGCCCTAGAAAAACAGACCTTCCTCAAATCTTCCCCCAAATGGCCCAGGTCTGAGGGCTGTGTGGCAATGGGGAACACAACCTTTCTACCTGCCTTCTTTCTCCTGCTCTGGGTGGGAGGGGCCTCTGGAAAGAAAGGTGACTGTGGGGAACTGTCAATACCATCACTGCGTCAGGTGTGATGCAAAAGCAAGATCAGAAGTGACTGCCGAGGGGTGCCAAGGAGCTGGGCATAGGATGGAAGAATGTGCCCCCTGGAGGTAGCAGAGAGACTACACAGAGTCACAAGGCATGTGGGGTCTCAGGCTGTGCACCCCCAGAGACCGTGGTAAGTGGGCCCACTCACATGCACCGATGTACACAGCCACACACGGTCTACTGCTTCCAGGCTCTGTGTCCAGGTACACATCCCAGAAGGCAGGCAGAGCCCATGCCATGCCATCCCCAGTGGCCAGACCTTGTCCGTACCTGGTGGCACAGACATGCCATAGACCAGTCCCCACATGCTGCATACACTCTGCTGATCCTTAAAATGACTGTGACGAGAGGTCTCTCTACTTGGCAAACACTGTCCCCTCTCTGGGTTTCTCTTTTAACACGGACATTTTTTCAAGAGGGGCAACGGATTAAATAACAGACATTACTTGTAAGTTAATGAATCAGAAATTTTGCCACAAGGAGGGTTGAGGGGAGAAAAACAGGCAGCTGAGGAGTGCCAAGGAGCTGAATGAAAGAAGGAGCAGGGGCGGGGGAGCTGGGAGACAGACTTTACCTGCTCCACAATTACACGGAAGAGCAGTGCTGGTCCCTAGTGCAGGATGGGGGCCCTGGATTACACAGATCTGACTTCTCAGGGACAAATGGGGGAACTAGCATTTCCAGGGTTCGGATGGACCTTCTGGGCTTCAGCCAGACTCACCTCAAAACAATTCCACCAGCAGTCAAAGTGATTCTTAAAACATGCCAATCTATCCCTATCACTTCCGTGAGTATCTGTGGCTTCCCCATCATGAGTGTAAAGACAAGCCTACCATACCTCCCGAGGTCCTCTCGAACCTTGCCCAAACCTATCTCTCCAGCACCAGCAATCATGCTAACTTTTAGACATGATGAATGACCAGTAGTTCCCCCAAAGCAAGCCACCTTCCCTCAGCCCTCTGTGCCTTAGTGTGGGGCTGCTCCATCAGCCTGGAAAGCTCTCAACGCCTCCCCTTCATCCAGCAAATGCCTACCTGTTCAGACTTAGCTCTTGTGTTCCCTGACCTGCGTCCATCCTTTCTGTCCCTGCAAGCAGTGTTGGTGAGTTAGGTGTGCCTGCTCTGTGCTTCTGAAGCACACTGGGCATAATAATTACTATCGTGGGCCAGATGCAGTGGCTCACGCCTGTAATCCCAGCACTTTGAAAGGCCGAGGTGGGCGGATCACAAGGTCAGGAGATTGAGACCATCCGGGCTAACACAGCGAAACCCCATCTCTGCTAAAAATAAATAAATAAATAAATAAATAAATAAAAATTAGCTGGGCATGGTGGCAGGGGCCTATAGTCCCGGCTACTCAGGAGACTGAGACGGGAGAATCGCTTTAACCCAAGAGCTAGAGGTTGCAGTGAGCCAAGATCACACCATTGCACTCCAGCCTGGGCAACAAGAGAGAAATGCTGTCTCAAAAAAAAAAAAAAAAAATTACTACCATGCATTATTTAACTTCTGTCGTTATGTGCTGGTCCCACCAACACATATAAAGTATATTAAGTATAAAACCCTGTGTTTTATACTTAATCTATCCCCAATGCATGCATTAATATACACAACAGACATTTAGAATGCATACTATCATTCCAGCGCTGGACTATGTTCTAAAAGTCAAATATAAGAAAGCCGCAGCCTTTGTCCTTAAGAAACCCGGTTGGTGGGACCAGCACATAACGACAGAAGTTAAATAATGCATGGTAGTAATTTTTTTTGGAATATTATGCAGCAATCAAAAATGATGAGTTTGTGTCCTTTGTAGGGACATGGATGAATCTGGAGAACATCATTCTCAGCAAACTGACACAAGAACAGAAAAAGAAATACCGCATATACTCACTCATAGGTGGGTGAGAAAAATGAGAACACATGGACACAGAGAGGCGGTCTACTATACACTGGAAACTGTTGGGGGGAATGGGGGAGGGACAGCAGGGGGGGGCTGGGGGGGATGACCTGGGGATGACTACCAAGTGTGGGTGAAGGGGAGGAAGGCAGCAAAGCACACTGCCATATGTGTACCTATGCAACTATCTTGCACGTTCTGCACATGTACCCCCAAACCTATAATGCAATAAAAATTAAAAAAAAAAAAAAAAACCCTGTGTGAGCTAAGGGACTCTTTTTACTAAAGAGAAAAATGGGGCTCTCCAATCAGAAGTTATGCAGCTCATCCAAGTCTCAACTTTTAGAAACCAGAAAATTCTGAGATATGAACCCAGGGCTGTGTTCCAGATGAGTTTAAGGTCCCTGTTCCACACTTGCTCATGTGCCCAGCTGGTGGTAAGTCATAACAGCACTGCCGCAATGCTGCATTTCCCCTCATACATTCAACACATTCACATCTGGCCTTCCAGGAGGGACCTTAAAGCAAATCAGGGTTTGCTTTCTTGTTTCCATTTTATTATTTATTTAGAATTTATTTTATTGTATTTATTTATTTTTTTCTGAGACGGAGTCTCACTTTTGTGGCCCAGGCTGGAGTGCAGTGGCGCGATCTCGGCTCACCGCAACCTCCACCTCCCGGGCTCAAGCAATTCTCCTCCCTCAGTCTCCCAAGTAGCTGGGACTACAGGCATGCAGCAGTATGCCCGGCTAATTTTTGTATTTTTAGTAGAGATGGGGTTTCACTGTGTTAGCCGGGCTGGTCTCAAACTCCTGACCTCAGGTCATCCGTCCGCCTCGGCTTCCCAAAGTGCTGGGATTACAGGCGTGAGCCACTGCTCTCGGCCTGCCTTGATTTACAGATGGTGGCTGAGGCTCAGAGATGTGGAACGTTCCCACATTACTGTAATACTCACAGCAATATGGTAATGTTATCATGTTGTTACATCATGGTGGGGCCAAAGATGGGGTCTGAGATGGCAGGGACTGGACATGAGACAGGGACAAGGATGAGACAGGCTACTTTTCCCACATCAGCTCAGAATGCATCAAAGCAATGTATATTTATTGACATTATATACATGTCAGATTATCTGGGTGCCCGAGCCCCCTCCCAAACCCCATCAATAGGAGAAACATGACCAGGGGAACGAAGGCTGTTTCTTCAGCTACTGTCTCAGGTCAGAGGGAGAACTGGATGGAATCCATCACTTGGAGCCCACTTCCTTCTGGCCTCGCCACAAGGGGCCACATCCAGATGGAGAAAATAGTTAGGAGGGTCGCACATTTGCATATATTTGCATGTGTTTGCATATTCGCACAGAACATGCAGCTCATTCTCAGGCAATTTTCAAGTAAATGTGATTATTGCCACCTTCAGGTTGTCATGGATAGATTTTGCTCTTCTCACTTTCGTTCTCACCCACCCACGTTCCCTGGGCCTTGATACAGGACGAGTCAGTGTGTGCGTGTCGGGGAAGGGGATACGTGAAGGAACAGGAGCACCAGCACCAGGGAGAGGTGGCCCTGGGGCCAGGCACAAGGGCAGCACAGCAGCCTCCGCCTTACCCCAAATCCTCAAAACATGCCATTCCGGCTGCTAGGTGACATCTGCTGTGTTCCTGCTAAGATACTAACTAGCTGATCAGAATGGACATTCTCAGCAAGTTACACGCTTCTTCACTGGTGAGGTGGCAGAGCAATACAATAATCTCTTTGGCACACAGGACAGTGGGCAGATGATGAGCATTATATGAATATAAGCTGTGAAGTCAAACATCAAGCTTCCAGTCCCTTGAGAATCTTTTCCTCGAGACTGTATTACCCCCAATCCACCTTTTCTCATAGAACCCACTTTCCCTCCTATTTGGCTCACAGTAGGTTTTTCCCAAGAGTCTTTTAATGGTCCAGGGGCTCAAAAGGCCCAGAGGGGAGCCTGTTTGTTCTTGCAAGCTGACAGACAGTGGTCAGGCACAGCTACGTGCATGGAGAACAAGGAAATAAAGAACAAGCTTGATCGTTGCTGTTCTGCGTGGCATTGAGAGGAGAGTCTCAGAGGCAACAGGACACCAGGGTGTTCCTTCTTTGAGTTATTAAGTCAGAGAAAAGTTTCCCTGGCTGATTATTCCTGTGAGTTTGAATACTCAGCTAGCATATGAGTTAAATGAGAGCACTGTTTTAGGAATCATAGATTAAAACTTCTCCTATATGAGTTTGCAGATCAACTAATCAACAAATACTTTGTGTGCCTCAGTGAAGGCAAGCTGAGTAGCTGCACTCTAGTAGGCATTCAGTAAACATGTGTTAATTTAATTCAATGTAGTGTAGATATTGTACTGTTATTGTGGAATTCAGAAATTAAAAACATAGTGACCTTGCCTTCTAGGAACTCAGTCTGTAAAGATATTAATACTTGAAATATTTTATAGTATTAATAATATAATAGAAGGCATATAACACAGTTGTCATTGTCTGTTCAGATTGCTATAACAAAATACCATGGACTGGGTGGCTTGTGAACAACAGACATTCACTTCTCACAGTTCTTCATGCCGGAAAGTCCTAGATTAAAATGTTGGCAGATCTGGCATCGGCGAGGGCCAGTTTCCCGGTTCTTAGACAGTCGTCTTCTCACATTTTCTCACATGGAAGAACGGACAAGGGGAGTTTCTGGGGTCTCTTTTATAAGGGCACTTAAGCCTTCATGACCTAATCACCCTCGCACGGCCCCACCTCCTAACCATTATATTGGGGGTTAGGATTTCAACACACGAATTTGGATGGGACACAAACATTCACTCTTAGAGCAGGAGTTAAAAGCAAAGGCACTGAAGTGGACACTAACGTTGAATTCAGCTGTGTAACCTGAGACAAGTCACACAACTTCTCTGAGTCTTAGTCTCCACTGAAAGTAGACCAGCAGCATCTTTTACTTTGGGTTATTTGGAGCATTAAATTGACTGACATGTACAGAACTTAACACATTGCTTGGCACTGAGTAAGCTTTCAAGATGTTAGCTAAAATTTAAGAAAGGCATAATTAAGTACCAAAATACATGTTTTAAAGTTGTATGATTTTTAAAATTAGAAAGAACCTTAAAAACTCTCTAATCCAATGTTTCCCAAATAATGGTCTGTGGATTGTTGCCAATTTGTGACTTTTTTTTTTTAACCAGTCTGTAGCGAAGTGGAGTACAGAAAGGCAACATAGTGGTAAACTATTCTTTCCTTGGTGTTCAGTTTCCTTTCTTTCAGTGAGCTGACAAAAGGCAGGTGGTGAAATTGTTAATCTCATGTGAGTTTTCCATTTATTACTGTTGTTGGTTTGTTCATGAAATGTAGAAGTCTGAGAACCACTGCTCTAATAGATGAAATTTCCCGTCAGTGGACTCACCTTATAGGTCATCCTCTTGGCTCCATTTGAGCAGGGTCAGGGTGCTGAAACATTATTTATACTCTAGAGCTCAGATAGAGCTAAGAGGACAAGTCTAACTCCTCTTCTACATGACTGTTCTTCAGATCTTTGAAGACACCAACCATGAGGGAGCTTGGTATAGTGGGCAGAGCCTTCGGCTTAATCTCAGTTCCAGTTCTGCTATCATGTTGATTTCTGCCTTCAAACTTTTGTTAAATGGGGTAGGAGGATCTGCTGGTGAAGAATGTTGTTGGGATCAAGGAAAATAATGCATGGGAAAGCACTCTGTACATAGTGCATTACCATGCAAATGTTATACCTATAGTTTTGTAGTTGTTTGAGATGGAGTTTCACTCTTGTTGCCCAGGCTAGAGTACAATGGTGCGACCTCATCTCACTGCAGCATCTGCCTCCTGGGTTGGAGTGATTCTCTTGCCTCAGCCTCCAGAGTAGCTGGAATTACAGGCAGCTGCTGCCACAGCTGGCTTTATGTGTGTGTGTATGTGTATTTTTAGTAGAGTCGGGGTTTCACCATGTTTAGCCAGGCCAGTTGCAAACTCTTGACCTCAGATGATCCACCTGCCTTGGCTTCCCAAAGTGGTGGGATTACAGGTGTGAGCCACCACACCCAGCCTACACCTATAGTGATAAGACAGCCCCATTTCCACTAAGAGATATCCACACAGGACAGTACCTATTTTTTTTTTTTAACCTTCGGTTTTTACTCCTCTGGACATGGGTGGAGTAAGGATTAGTCAATATTCTTCACAAAACATGATACCCAGAACTGAGCGTAAACTTCAGATCTAGTTGGTAACATGGAGTAAAAGGGGACAAAGCGCTGACCTCCATGGTCGTTAGTGGCTTCTGTGATATTTCCCCTTTATACCTTCTGACCTGAACACTTTACTTTTATGCTACAATCATAGCACAAATGTGTCTTGCTTATCTTTTGGTGAGTTAATATTTTAGAGCAACTGGAAGCTTTGCCTTCTTAAGTTGGCTTAGAGACTACAATACTTAATCCACCTTTTCCAACTTAAAAACCTCTCTGGAGAACATGGCAACAATCGGAGAGTTTATTAGGGCTGCCTTTTCTTTGCCATGTTTCGATTTCACCACCTCCATTTTATTCTATCATTTCTTCTTCCTTTTACGTGGAATGTCCCCTTTGAAAGCTCTTTTGAAACTACAATTTTGCCAAAGGCCTATGCATTCTTCTCTGACTTGCCAAACAATGTCCTGAGAAGTATCATAAAATAGATAGAAGGTATTTAGATTGCTAGGTATATATCCAAAGGACTATAAATCATTCTACTATAAAGACACATGCACACAAATGTTCACTGCAGCACTGTTTACAATAGCAAAGACCTGGAACCAACCCAAATGCCCATCGATGATAGACTGGACAGGGAAAATGTGGCACATATACACCATGGAATATTATGCAGCAATCAAAAATGATGAGTTTGTGTCCTTTGTAAGGACATGGATGAATCTGGAGAACATCATTCTCAGCAAACTGACACAAGAACAGAAAATGAAATACCGCATGTTCTCACTCATAGGCAGGTGATGAACAATGAGAACACATGGACACAGGGAGAGGAGCACTACACACTGGGGTCTATTGGGGGGAATAGGGGAGGGACAGCGGGGAGGGGGAGTTGGGGAGAGATAGCATGGGGAGAAATGCCAGATATAGGTGAAGGGGAGGAAGGCAGCAACTCACACTGCCAGGTGGGTACCTATGCAACTATCTTGCATGTTCTTCACATGTACCCCAAAACCTAAAATGCAATTTAAAAAAATAAACAAAGAAAGAAAAAATAGATAGAAGGAGAGCATAGAGAGTAAGAGTGTCAGCTCTTGGAGCAGCTCATTTGCATTCAAATCCCAACTCTGTTACTTACTGGGTTTTTGACCTTGAGTCAGTAACCTAACCACTTTGTTTCTTAGAACTTTCGTCTGTAACAGAGTCATGAATATGACATCTACTTTGTCATGCTCTTCTGAGGAATCAGTGTGTTAATATACGCAAAAGTTCTGAGCACAGTTCCTGGCACATACTGAATCCTCGGTGTATCGTGAGCATTAATCTTATTATTGCCCTTACAGGACCATGTGAAGTTTTGGATTTGTTCTGCTATGTTCTCCTCCTTATATCTTTTGTGCAAGCCTTTATTCAATCTCAGCTCATCAAAGAGCTCTTTATGAAACCCCATGGGTTTTGTTAGCTGCCTTCTCCTTTTTTATCAGGAGGACTCATGATTATTTTATTTGAATTTCATTTCTTAGAAGGGCCCATCCTGTTAGAGGGTGGAGTCCCATTATTAATTTTGCATCATGGGTCACAAGATCATAATCCTTTGCTCTGAACTATTAGACATATGCTCTTCTGGTGTCTGGGATGTACTGATCTGAATATTTTAGTTAATTTATTCATGCATTGCTTGTTTCCCAAAAGGAATTGAGATGGTTGCCATATTTTATTATTATAGGGGCCGCCCTACCATTTATTATCAGTTTTCGGAAATGTCACAGTCATTTTCCTCCCCGTTTCTTATCACACACACATCATTATCCAGGCCTTCCTAACTGGTCATAATTAAGTCTTGACTAGCAGTTTCCTCTCATTATTTTTTTGTTTACTGAGAGATGAAGTTGTCAGCGAGGCCGGGCAAATATTCATCAGATGTTCTGCATGAGACTTCCAGCAGATGTCCTGCTAGTTGAAGTCCCTCATCGCCACTAGATCTTGCCTCTCTGCCAATTTTTGCAATTCGGAGAAAAGCAACCAGAAAGATATCTGTGCACCAGTTACAAATGTGCGTGCCTTATCTCCTGTGTAAGAACAAAACTTCCTGGAAGACGCCCTATTGTAAATGCCTTTCATACATGCCCAGAACTCTGTTAGATTATTATTATTTTTAAAATAAATTGTTACCTAGACTGTAGGATTATTGCTTAACATGAAGTGCTCTTGAAAGAAATAACTGTTAAAGTCCTTTTGGGATCGGATTCTGTTGGCTAGTGATCAGAGTGCTTGCCACCCTTCCGCAAACACACTTACTCCTGGAGGACTTCTTATCGGAGACATCTAACTGACTTAAACCATCACACTTCTGGCTGGCCATTCAGTCAATCTGAACTGTTGGTTGTTGGTTGGCTAGACATATTTCTTTTTTCTTTTTTTTCTTGAGATGGAGTCTTGCTCTGTCACCCAGGGTGGAGTGCAATGGCATGATCTTGGCTCACTGCAAACCCAGCCTCCCAGGTTCAAGCAATTCTCCTGCCTCAGCCTCGTGAGTAGCTAGGACTACAAGCATGTACCAGCAGGCCCAGCTCATATTTTTTATTTTAGTAGAGGCATGGTTTCACCGTGTTGGCCAGGCTGGTCTCAAACTCTTGACCTCTGGTAATCTGCCCGCTTCAGCCTCCCAAAGTGCTGGGAGTACAGGCGTTAGCCACTGTGCCTGCCTGCTAGACATATTTTCATGTATCTTTCATCTGCATAGTAATTATTGGTGACTCATCTAAGAAGCACCCTCCTAGGAGGCATCAGAAAAGGATGGCTCTTTGCCATACTAATAATCAAGTTTAAATTGGATATAACTTTCCTGAGGGAAGAGGTCAGCTCTCTGATTTACTCTAGCTATCAAAGGAAGTCAGAGACATACAGTAAAACCATTACTTATTGAGCATCTACTATCTGTCAGACACAGTTGTTAGGCTAAAAAAATATAAAGATGAATAAGATCTCCCCTGGTCTCAGAAAACTCAAAGATATGGTGGAAACAGGCATATAAATAGATCATTGCAACAGTGTGGTGAGTATGATGATGGAGATACTGGGTCTGCTTATTCCAAGGCACAGAGTGGAGGCACTCAGCCCAGCCAGAGAGGAGTGGGAAAAGACCTGCTTGTCAGGGTGGCTGCATGTCAGCCGTGATGCTGAACTAAGTCTTAAAGCTTAACAGGGACATTCTGTTGTAAATGAACGCCATCCAGTTTTATTTTGATTGGAGAAATAATGTTTTGGTGAAAAATGAACACTTATTTCCGCTCATTGGAAAAATGATCAGCCTTTGGGTTTAAAGGCTGGATGGGGGCAATTGCTAGGTCCCTGCGGTTGGCCTATGCCATCACATGTAAATAAGCTTTGGGGCAAATATCTGGTTCCCAATGGACCAACACCCTTTTTATGTAAGGTAGCTGGAATCAGCCCTTGTTAAGAGAAGTCTTGGAGAAGAGGTGAGAGGATCTCAGGGAAACATAGGAGAAAAAAAAAAAACTGTCAGGATCATAAGTCCCTGAAGAAGCCATTTACAGAACCAGGCAGGACACTGGGCCAGAAAAGGTACAGGCTAGTAGACAAGAGAGCAGTCTGCTTAGAAGCAGTGCCTACACTAGAGGATTATCCCAGCAGCGGCTTGTAGGGACAATCTTCCCAGAAGGGCAGCTGGCCAGTCAATTTCTCGAGCTCTGACCATTCCTGCTCTCTAAGGACACAGTTACTGCATGCAGTCTTATCTCTGCCTCAGATATGTATCAATTCTTCAGTCAATGCAATGGGTCCAGTTATATCAAGGATCCCCTGATTTGAGTGAGCATTACTCACTCAAGTAATGCTCCTGGACATACTGAGAATTTAGAAAACCCCTGGTCACCTAATAAGGTAATGGAAAAATTGTTTTAAATTATTTCCTATCACCATCCAATGAACAAAGAGCTAAAAAAACCTCTCCTTAGGAGCCAGGCTGAAGCAACATAGGGACAGAGGGAAGCGGATACCTCTATTACCAAAGGACAAATAGGACCTAGGCAGGTGAGCTGAGAAGGGAGGTGGGGACTACAGAGAGAGGTGAGAACGTGAGCCAGCAGAGGGAGGAAAACTCTCAGAGTCTGAGCAGAGAATGGCAAGCAGGTCTGTATTGTCATAGCTTGAAGTGGGAGGCCGGGAGTGACAGGGGAGGCTCAGAGGCGGTAGGCAGTGGAGAACTTTGTAGAACAAGTTAGGGAGCATGCATTTCATCTGGCAGACAAAGTGGGCTCAGGAAAGTTTCAAGCAGAGAAATGTAATGATATAGTTTGTTTCATAAATATCATAGGTAGATCACTTTGAAGGTTCTAGAGACAAAGGGTTTGCGAGAGCTGCTGGGAAACTGGGAAGCTGCTGTGATTGGCCAGATAAGAGATGAAGTGGCCTGAACTAGGAAAGTGATGGTAGAGATGGGGCAAAGAGGATGGCTAAGAGGAATATAAAAGTAGTAAAATCAGCAGAACGTAAATCAAAGAGGGCAGAGGAAGAAGAGGACCATCAAGGATGGTGCTTCGGGTAAAAAGGCATTTGCACGGTCTGCCGCATAATGGGCATTTGATAAATATTTATACAGGTACAGTTCCCTGTCATGATTATTGCTTTTCTATTACTACTGAGTGTTACTAAAATGAGAATTCTAGTTTCAGCTTACTCACTATGTGATCCTAGGAACATCAGATTGTCTCTTCTATAAAATGAGAGGGTTTGACTAGATAAATTCTAAAGTCCTTCCCAGCTTTAACTTTTCTGGCAAAATATTGTGGACCAATATTGGAAACATACTATAAAGCTCATTACAATGTTTTCGTAGGTAGATGTACTCCAAACTTCAAATAACTAACTTAAAATAAATTCTTGGAAGAACATTCTAATTTGAAAACTGCCAGTACTCTCTTACCTCATTTCCATTTCCCCCCCCCACAGGTATAATTTCATCATGAATATAAGTCTTGCCTGTCCAAAAAGTTTAAGAGACTATGACATATGTTTTGGATCTCCTATAACACGGTGTAGAGCCAGGTACATTTCATCATTCAAAATTTACTTGAGTTAAATTCAATTATGTCTTTCTGCAGGAGCTTGATCCCAAATACTTCAAGTATACATTCATTCTTCCATTCAATCAGCAGATACTTATAGAGTGCATAACCAGGTGCAAACCGAGTAAGACATCAACAATTCACTGAAGGAGTGAAGAGTGTAGCAGAGTAAATAAGATATTTATGTAGGAAGCCATAATGTGTTCTGGGAAGTGAATGATGGTGTGTTCTCTTCTATGGACACTCATGGACACTGTAAAGTGATGTGGCTCTTAAAAGCAGACAGTAATTACTTCTAGTGAAAAGAGAGTGAAGGCAGATGTCTCTGGGAGATATTATAATGGCTTGGCCCCTACACTGAAAATTATGTAGCGATTATCACTGTTTGTTAGTCATTAAGACGGGGTGCTGGGGTGTACTCTCACTGGGGAGCAGAGGTCGGGTGGAATGAAGCTCATCAGACCAGTCAATGGTGAAATTCTAGCCCTTGGCTTCACAGGAAAAGCATGATGTGTGGAAGCTAGAATGCCTAGGGTCCATTCTCATGACCCAACTTTCTGAATTGTGTGACCTTTGATCATCAGTGCAACTTGTCTTATCCCCCAGTTGCTTCATCTGAAGGGTCACTGGAAATGCCTGCTTAGCTTTGTGACAATCAATGGACACAATAGTAGTAATTAACATTGTAGCTAATGGTCACTGAGTGCCTGCTGTGGGTGTGCAACTGTCTGAAACACTGTAATGTATTAATATATTTAATCCTTTCAATAATCCAGAAAGCAGTTACTCTTGCATCCCTTTTTTACAGTAGGTCACACTGGAGCACCAGTAACTATCCCAAGGCCATGCAGGTATGAAGCAGTGAAGAAGGTATCAAAGCCAGTCGGTCAGGCTCCTGAGCCCACACTCTGATCATGATGCCCTGTTGCCTCTCTTCTGGCATGACAACACTTTGTAAACCATAATATGGTATCTAGTGGGAGCAATAATACTGCTCTAATGAAGTACACCAGTCGGTCCAGACTAAAGGTAAATAAAAGAAGTAGCATAATCCCAGCTACTCAGGAGGCTGAGGCAGGAGAATTGCCTGAACCCAGGAGGCGGAGGTTGCGGTGAGCCGAGATGGCGCCATTGCACTCCAGCCTGGGTAACAAGAGCGAAACTCCTTCTCAAAAAAAAAAAAAAAAAGAAGTAGCATAGTTGAATAGGAAGAGATGCACATTATATTAAGCTTAAAAATGGAAACCAGTTCTCTTAGTAGCTTCTGGATATGTTGTCTGCCCAGGATATTAAATTACAAATGATATAGTTTACAGAAACTTTTAGCACTTGGAAGAAACATAGTGATTATCTAGCCTGGCCTTGTGCAATTAAAGATATGCCCCAGAAGTTTAGGTGACTTGACTAAGGTCACACATTTGGCAAAGTGGAGAACCAAAAACTGTTTAGTAATTGTAGAATATAGAATGAAAAGAGTGGGATGTTAGTCTGATGCACAAGATTACCTTCCTTTTTTAGCCCTCTGTCTTGCCACCAACCATTCCTACTTGGTGGCCATGTACTTGGAAAAAGGCCACATGATCTTTCCAGCTCCACTCAGCAAAGGATACTCTGCTTCCTTTGTTTGCATCCCACAAACTATTTCCCTCATCCTGTTTGCTGAGTAAATCTCTCCTCAGTTGATGAGATTCTGTTTATCTCCCTTTAAAACCCTACCTCTCCTGAATGGTCTGTCACGGTCTGCCTTTAAAATCCTTGCTCTTTCTCTTCCTCTGTTCTCCAAATAATGATGGGGCTAAGTTGTACCCAAAACTCACTTAACAAAATACTTCTTCAGTACTCTGCAGAAAACACCAAACAAAAATGCCATTTTAAAAGAGGTGTATTTTTTCTTTTAGAATGTAAGCACCTCAAGAGCAGGGACAGTGTTTTCCATATATTCTATTGTGCCTGGTACACTGTAAATGCTCAACATATACTGATAATTGGGAAAAAAAAGTTATGCTATGAAGTTTCTGTTGATTGATGAGTTGACCTTATCCTTTCAAGGTATATTTCTCCATAATTGAATTACTTAATTATCTAAGTTAATGCTAGAGACATACACATTTGATTTGTGATGCTCCTTGTAGAAGACATCATAAAGTAGAACCTTAGTGCTCTATTTGTGTTCTATCACTTGCATTATGCCATACAAAGTCTAAGGATGTGTCTTTTTTTTTTTTTTTTTTTACATTCAATTTAAAGGTAGCTACTTCCTCCAAAAGTATAAGAAAGAAATTTATCCTGTATCTGTTACAGTTACTCGAAGTATCTATCTTTTTTAACCAGGAAATTTGGCCTTTAACAAGCACTCTTTTGAATGCTCTGCATTTTGGAGGCCAGGAAACCTCTATTTATTTATTGGGCTCCAAGGTTCTGTTACTTTTGTCTCTGTTAAATGAGTGAAGCCAAGCTGATAAGCTAATTTAAGCTGTGTTCCTAGCTGTTAATGGCTTCTGTGTGATTCAGATGAGGTGTGTGCTTTGATGGGAGCTTTCATAAAAAGATTTTAGGGTTTTGGGACAGAGCCCCTGTAGAGAAGGGGGCTTGTAAAAGAAAACAATAATAAATTGAAAATAATAATAATATCACAAGCAAAACTGCTATCCATGAAATGTTTGCTTTGTGTCAGGAATGCTGTGCTTTCTGAATAGGATTCTAAGTGTTCTTTGAGGGCATCGAAGATCAGACTTATTTTAATTATGTTCTGTTTTCAGAGTGCCTATAAATGTAAGCTGGAGACAGGACTGGGTCACATAGGGCTTCAGGATGTATACATGGTATTATATTTCCTCAAGGTGTTTTGAGTTTGGGAGAAAAGGAAACCTTATTTTTAGGTGAGCGAGGCTAAACATAGGCCTAAATCTTTCGTACAGGAGCCAAACATTAACTTTAGAAGCAACCTTTTAATTCATTAGCTAGTCAATGATGCGACTCTGTAACCACATCTTCATTATACATTTTCAAGATAGCAGTCATCGAGAAGGATATGTTCAAAAGAAGACTAATCCCTTTTATGGATGAGAGGCTGTCCTGGCTCAGTCGTGGATATGCCTGAGAGCAGGGAGATACTGGTTTTTGCCCATGAGTGCCTGGGCTGTGAGCCCATCTCCAGACACAGAGATAATCAAAGGCATAGAGAAATGTGTTTAGTTCAGTGACAAGGCTAAGGCCCACAGCTACAATTTAGTCAGGACATTGCCCTTTGGCTGCCGCTCAGTGCCCACAAGTTCAGGATGTTGGCACAGAAACAGGTGGTGTCCATCTGGGCTGCTGAAAGCACATGATATTCTCTGAACATGTGATGGAGCAGGCACCCAGGGCAGCTCCCAGACAGCAGGCTCTGTGGCCGCCTTCACTGCTGATTACATTTCCACGGCACCGCATGAGGTGAGAGCAGTTGCCCCTCTGCAGGCCATGCCCCAAAACCCCTTGCTTTCCCCTTCACTTCTCAGCTCCACCCCTCTCCCACAGCTGTTTCAGAGGACAAAGAGACTTTATTGCAGTGTGCAAAGCTTTCAGGATGCAAACCATATCTGGATTAACAACCATAAGTACAGTTTTATTACTTCAGCTTGGCATTTGCTGACACATAAAGCAAGTCTTCATTGTCATCCCATTCTGCTTCCCAGTGTTAACTTTTGTTCTCCCATCCGACTCCAATTCCAGAGTTACTTTCTTGGGTGACTGAGGAGACAACGTCCTTTCTATTTGCCCTCAGGTCCATACCTCATTTTAAAGCCAAAGCTATCATCACCCTGACTACTGGATTCCAATGTGATGAGTGCTTAGTTACTACCACAAGATTTCCATGAGCAAGCCGATAAATGGGGTCTGGCAAGCACAAAGGAGTAAACTCTTGATGAGATAAGAAAGCTAACCATGCAATTGGCTTCCCTTTGTGGGTGACCCGACCCTTCTCTCTGGCTGCATGTTCTGCACATGTACCCCAAAACCTAAAATGCAATAAAAATTTTTTTAAAAAAGAAAGAAAGCTAACCATGCAAAAGGATGGTGGCCAGTCTTTGTGATATCACATCCCACCTGAAATGTTGCTTGAATACAAAAAACATTATCAAACCAGCATGTATGGAGAGGTTAGGAACAAGAATAGTGAAGGTCAGGAAACTGTAACTAGTTCACTTAAAATATTTATTGAGGATCTTATAATAACAGCAACAGGCATTTTCGAGTGCTTAATACATGCCAGTCATTATGTCAAACAATTTCTATGAACTACCTAATTTAATTTTCACAATGAATACTTGAAATAGAAATGACCATTATCCGATTAAAGACAAGGCTATCAACGCTATGGAAATTATGTGGCTTGTTCTATGATAGTTTGCATATCATAGAGCCTGTATGTGGTTGATCCAGGATTCGAACTCAAGTAGTCTCACCTTAAACCTACAGGCTTAATACCAGGGGCAAGATCATGCATTTTATTCTTGACATTCAAAAAAGTTAATAAACAAGACAAATAGTATGTCTGCTCTTATCGAATTTACAGTTTAATGGCAGTGATAAATAAATAATTGTCATGCTATGGTAAGGGCCATGAAAAGCTCATGGCTTGTTCCTAAGATAGAACATCACTGGTCATCTTGCTTTCTCTCTTTCCTCTTACTGCCCTGTATATAAATACAAAATTAATCTTCCTAAGAAAATGGATTTTCATATTTATAAGGCTGCAACAGCCTAAACCCTCCTCAACTGAAACATGTTCATAAGGAAGAACTGAAAGGACTAAAAAAGTCTATTCTAGAAAAGAGAAGACTCAGAAACACAGTAGTTATTATATAGTCATGAAGCAAGTAATCAATAGTTAAAAGAATTCTTCTGTAGCCCACAGCACCTACCATGTGCCAGGGTGTGTGCTTGCTGCTGAAGATACTAAGAAGAGTTCTAAAAATACTCAGAAGAAGTCTGAAAGTCAACTATGAGAATCTACTTACTAAACTAATTGATTTGCAGACAGTAGGGCGAGATCAATGATCTCTTTGAGAGAAGTATGTGAAGAGATATGCTAAGCAGGGAATCACAGAACCACCAAGAGACAGGCAACTGATAGATAACTTGATTTAGAGTAATTTAAGCAAAAAAAAAAAAATAATAATCAAACAGCACTATTTTTGTTACTGGTGACTCCTTGAGTGGGGGAGAAAAAGTTTAGGTTTTTAAGTCAGTTCAGGCTCTGAATTCTGCCCCAGTTGCTTGCTAGCTATTGATTTTGGGCAAGAACCATAAACTTTATGAGCAGATATTTCCTCATTTGTAACCATGAAGATAATAATATACATATCAAAGAAGTACGTGACAGATGTGATCAATACTGCTGAATGTAGGAAAACACAGGAAGTCATTGTTAGCTTCATTCACTCTTTCATTCAACGTCACAGAAGCTTGAATGGGAAAGCCACGTCAAACACTGGAGTTGAAGTACAGAAAAGAACAATACCAGAAGGCAGGTAGGAGAAAGGTTGTATATTATTTGGAAGATGTTGGTTATGAATGACAAAATTTAACATGAAGTGGATAAAAAAGAAAAGACAAGAATAAAAGGATGTGATTGCTCATATAACTCAAAAACCCACAATAAATGAGGTTGGATCCAGGGGCTCAAGTGAAAGCATGAGATGCCTGTCTCTTAGCCTCCTGGCTCTTGCTCTTCTGTGTTGTTTTATTTCTCAGGTATGCATTCTCTAGTTCATAGCAAAAATAGCCTGTGGCATCTCTAGACCTACATGGTCTTTAGTGTTTACAATTTTGAAGTAGAAAAGTCTCAGAGATATCAGTCTCCCAAAACCCCATCCTTGCTGGGGCCACATGCCCACCTCTGACCTAATCATTATGTCTAGGGTGGGGAAAGCAACTTTGAGGAACCGTCATGTACAACATGCCCAGTATGGTGGGTGGGGCCTCATCTTTCCCAGGACTGTCATGAGCAGATGGTTCAGGTTGACCAATCAGAAAATTTGAACCCCTGGCACACAGACCAGAGCTAGAGAAGTACAGTTACTAGAATAGCAAATTTTCTGTTTTTTATTTGTTTGTTTTACTAGAGAAGGAGAAAAGGATGAAGCACACGCACACGAACAAAGGCATCAATGTCCACAACTGGAAGGGAGATTGAAATTCAAGATATATAATTAGACTACTGATAAATGTTATTGGTACCATTTGAGACACAGGCAAAGAGGGAATAAGGCTTCTCATCACCAATACACATACTAGCAAGCTAAACTTATAGTGTTTTATTACCATGAAAATATTTAAAACAATTGCTAGTATCAGTAACACTCTTTGATTTGGGAAAGGAAATCCTGCCTTAGGCCTCACATTGGAGAGGGACCACTGTATCATAAACACAGCCAAAACTAAATTTATTTAAAACCCCAAAGCAGGGCTGGGCACGGGGGCTCACACCTATAGGTCTAACAACTTTCATTCCCCCAGAGAAATGCTTCTCCACATCTCTTGTCCTTTGTCCTCAATATGAAAGACAATTATGAGAAGAGAGGATATTAAATGTTCCCAACACAAAATAAGATAAATGTTTTGAGGTGACAGATATGCTAATTACCATGATTTGATCATTACACATGGTATACATGTATCAAAGTATCATTCTGTACCCCATAAATATGCATATTTATTATGTTCCAATTAATAATAAAATTAATTTAAGAAGCAATTGTATCCAAATACCATTAAGTTGGTGTGTTGTGGCACTGGGAGATGGATACTCCCTGGCACTAGGAGAGGTTTGAATGGCAGAAGCTATTAGGACAGAAAAAAAAAAATTAATTAACTTGTCAAATTTGTCCTCTAGGATAACACGAATACAGCACATTCTTGTATAAAAGATTATCATTTCCCCGTAGTGCCAATTGTCCATTTTCTTGCTTCTCTTTGCACTCCAATTTGTGGCTTCACAGAGACTCATCAACCAGCACAGGTAGCATGTGGCAGATGAGAAATGTTTTGCAATGTTAAATAATTTATATAACTCTTAACTTTAGCTATTTGTGGCCAATGTAATAGGCACAATATTAAAATGGTATGGCACTGATTCTTTACATTGGCAAGTACATGGACAATGAACTCTAAAACTGTGAATAAATTATTTTTGTAAAAATATTTGAGTGGATTTAAGTAAAGTTTAAAAATATATAAATAAAACTTTAGCTTAAAATAATCTCGAATTCAATTTTTGATATTTATTAAATCAAATTCATATATGCCTTTTTATTTCAACATATTTAAGTACTTTAAAGAAAACTTTCTTAAAAGCAACAATTATTTTGTTTACAAAATCTTTTATATTTATTTTAATTTGAATTTTAATAATATACTCAAATTTCATACACTTTAATGGCTATTTTTAAAATCCCTTAAATAAGAATGAGTACAAGAATGTGATAGAAACATTGAGAAATTAGCGTTCATAAAAGAATAAAAGCTGTAAAGAAAAAAGAAAAAGAAAAAAAAAGATGAACAATTTAGAATTATAAACAATGAAAGTAACCACACTTCTGACATGCAAGACTCATATAAAATGTGTATTACATTACAAATGTTTTATTACATAAAGAATTATCTATAAAAACAATGTGGGCTGGGCGCTGTGGCTCACGCCTGTAATCCCAGCACTTTGGGAGGCCAAGGAGGGTGGATCATGAGGTCAAGAGATCGAGACCAGCCTGGTCAACATGGTGAAACCCCGTCTCTACTAAAAATACAAAAAATGAGCTGGGCATGGTGGTGCATGCCTGTAATCCCAGCTACTCAGGAGGCTGAGGCAGGAGAATTGCCTGAACCCAGGAGGTGGAGGTTGCAGTGAACCGAGATCGCGCCATTGCACTCCAGCCTGGGTAACAAGAGCGAAACTCCGTCTCAAAAAAAAAAAAAAAAAAAAAAAATGCACATGGGCAAGAAAATTATACCTACCAAATCTTCAACTTGAACAGGTGAAAGGAAATGCCTGTAATTTCAACCCCTTACTAAATAAAAATTTAATTACTAATAAAAATATGAGAAAGACAAAGAGAATTATTGAAAGCAAATTTGCAATTTGGAAAGGTCAAACACAATTTTGACCTGCTCATTGAAATATAAAGAAAGTTACATTTATGAAATTAGCAAATTCTATGACTGAGGAAGAAGAAATTAGCTTTACTATCTTGAGCTTTATTAGATGAAGATATTAGAAAATGGCCATGACATCCTTTTGACATTGTATAAACAGTTTGAGCAAAACATTTCAATTCAAATTGAAATATCTGTGCCAGAATTTTAGCCAAAACTTCAGCAGATTTTTTGGTGCCATATACATTGTTTAAATTTGTCTCTAGAGGACATAGACCCAACTATGCCAATAGATGTGACATTCTTGACAAAAACATTTGTTAAGAAATGTGGGTCATGCCTGTAGTCCCAGCACTTTGGGAGGCCGAGGTGGGTAGATCACCTGATCAGGAGTTCAAGACAAGCCTGACCAACATGGATAAATCCCATCTCTACTAAAAATACAAAATTAGCTGTTCATGGTGGCGCATGCCTATAATCCCAGCTACTCAGGAGGTTGAGGCAGGAGAATTGCTTGAACCCAGGAGGCGGAGGTTGCAGTGAGCCTAAATGGCACCATTGCACTCCAGCCTGGGCAAGAAGAGCGAAACTCCATCTCAAAAGAAAAAAAGAAACGTTGCTTACTATTTGTGAATACCACTACCAATATCGAATGAGTATTTTTTAAAAGGGTAAAGGGATATTGCTCAAGCTTTTAGAGAAAATCTTTTTCCATATATATGTACAAACATATATATGTGTATATATAAGTGTATATAAAAAACTCGTCACTGACTTGAAGCTCAGAGAAAATGATTCTAAGCTAAAAGAAACTACATGTGAAAATGAAACAAAAGTGATATTACAATAACATAAACTTGAGAAAAAGAAATCAAGAGAACAATTTTTTTTTTTTTTTTTTTTTTTTTTTTGAGAAGGAGTTTCGCTCTCGTTACCCAGGCTGGAGTGCAATGACGCGATCTTGGCTCACTGCAACCTCCGCCTCCTGGGTTCAGGCAATTCTCCTGCCTCAGCCTCCTGAGTAGCTGGGATTACAGGCACGCACCACCATGCCCAGCTAATTTTTTGTATTTTTAGTAGAGACGGGGTTTCACCATGTTGACCAGGATGGTCTTGATCTCTTGACCTCGTGATCCACCCACCTCGGCCTCCCAAAGTGCTGGGATTACAGGCGTGAGCCACCATGCCCGGCCAGGAGAACAATTTTTATAACTCAGAAAGAAAGGGATTCATACATAGACATTCTGGTACTGATTTCTATATAGGCTATTTTAAAGACTATAACTATATCTGGCCATTTTTTGTTCTCTTTATAATATTCTAGCATTAAAATTTTGAAAGAAGAACTTAAGTAATACTGTATGTATCTATATATTGCTTCTAGAAATGGTAAAAAAATTCAGATATAAGTTAAGTGGTAGTAATTTATATGATGAAATTTAAATATTTTGTAACATATTCTGTGATAAAGGTAATTTCTTACATTTGACCTTATTACAATGTTTGAACACACTATTCAAGATTTATGGCTCATTTACGATGTTAAACATTGCTCTAAATATTATTTCTTCTCAGCTCCTATTGTTGTTGCCTCAGAAAGCAAATTTTCTACAAATCGAAAATAACAAAAATGGCCAGGCACAGTGGCTCAGGACTATAATCTCAGCCCTTTGGAAGGCATAGGCGGGTGGATTGCTTGAGCTCCGGAGTTGGAGACTAGCCTAGACAATGTGGTGAAACCCCATTTCTACTATTAATAAAAATACAAAATATTAGCCATGTATGGTGTTGCACACCTATGATCCCAGCTACCTGAGGGGCTGAGTTAGGGGAATCACCTGAGCATGGAAGTCAGGATTGCAGTAAGCCAAGATCTCACCACTCCACTTCACTCTAGTCTGATCTACATAAAGAGACCCTGTCTCAAAAAAAAAAAAAGAAAGGAAAGAAAGAAAGAAAAGAAATGAAAATAGCATTGCTTTCAATGAGGCAAATATTATGTGAAAATATTGATTAAAGGAATATAAATAGAGATTTTTTTTTTTCTGAAATGAAGGCGAGGAAAATAAGTGTCTTAGAATAAATATGTATCTTACAAATCATGTGTCCATTTTATTTCTTTTTTCTATTTATTTATTCATTTATTTGAGATAGAGTATTGCTCTGTAGCCCAGGCTGGAGTGCAATGGAGCCATCTCGGCTCACTGCAACCTCCACCTCCCAGGTTGAAGTGATTCTCCTGCCTCAGCCTCCTGAGTAGCTGGGAGTACAGGCACATGCCACCATGCCTGGCTAATGTTTTGTATTTTCAGTAGAGATGAGGTTTCACCATATTGGTCAGGCTGGTCTCGAACTCCTGACCTCAAGTGATCCACGCACCTTGGCTTCCCAAAGTGCTGGGATTATAGGCATGAGCCACCTCACCCGGGCCTATTTTATTTCTTAACCAAATGTAGCCAGTTTAAATAGAACACCCAGACATATGCAACAATAGATAATTTCAGACATCCTTGAGGTTTTGACAACTTTCAGTCATATCAAAATCACAACTTCATACATACTTTTAAAGTTTTGATATTATGAAGATATATTTGCCTAAGTAAGATTTTAGAACATATTTTATTTACCAATTTTTTCACTTGATATAAAACTTTTGAATATTGATATAAAATACTCCATTTGTACTTCCCCATAACTCACACATGTTAGGAACACATGTTTTATTGCTAGTATATCTCAGTGTTTAGCTGGAGTAAACATTCTTACAAAAGAATGGTTCTCAACCGTCATTTCACAACTTACAGGAAGATCAATGTCTGCCCACGATTTCTTTGAATTCTCAGAGGTTTATATTCTCATACTTACCTCTTGTTCCTGCTGTATTAGTTCGGTTTCTAGATTGCTTCATGTCCAAAACATACTTCCCTATTCATGTGTTCATCTTGGTGTGGAGGTATCTATCAGACTTTACTAAAAGTTTGAAAAGATGTTGTGCATGTTGGTTGTAGTTTATTGTAGCCACACTGCCATGAAAAGTAGTTCGTTTGCGGCACCTAATGGACTGTAAAGGTTTTTCCCTGTTTCAGGCTCCCTTTCCCTCTCATCTTTCTTCCCATCTCGTTCTCACTCATTTCTTTCCCATATCTGCCCTCACTCCTATGGGCTCTGAATTCGTTCCATACTGTAATATAGAACAGAGCTCTCTCTCTAGTCCCTACTCAAAAACTCAGTTCCAGGCCCACAGTGGTTGCACCAAAATGCATTAAGGTGCAGTCAACATTAGCAGCAGAAAAGACCAGCAGAGTCCCCAAGACTATTTTTAACAAGATCCACCCCCCAAGTCCTCTCTAGAAGGCAGCTGCTGTTTTAAATAGCAGTATTCACTTTTTTTTCCCTCAGTTTCACCAGAAATAGTTTTATAATCACAAGAATATAGGCTTGTGACCCATCAGGACCTAAGCATAACAGCATGGCTGCTGCTAGTGGGTGTTGTACTCATTCAAAATCACACAATAATTAGATGGATAGCATAGCTTTATTTAGAATGAAACCTCCGCGCACAGAAGAATGAATAAAAGTGAAAAAGAGGCACTCTTATAGATCTGAAAAACAGCTTTCATGGGCTAGTCCACGGGAAATAACCACCAGGAGGAGGGGTTGCAGTGTGACTTTCATTTTCTCCCAGGGAGCTGCTAGAGATTAAGACTTGGGTGAAGGGGAAGCTGATTGCCTTGGCTTACGAAGTGGCTCCCCATAAAGGAACACTTAGTGCAGACAAAATCATCTTGGGGAACAGTGGATCTTTCCCACTTATCCACACCATCTCTAGGAAAAGCAAGAGTCTGCTGGGGACCATGCATCTATCCTGCTACCCCTTCCATCCTTAAGAAGACTCCTACTGGTTCTCATATGAAAGCCCTCCCTTGTTCTTGATGCAGAGAAGTGTCTGTAGACATTTATTCCTGTAGTCTTCTGCTTCCTGCTCACCCTCCAGAGCCAGAGTCAGGGGCTATTCAAATTGGCATAGCCAATGTGTCCTACTGAGGAACACTGCTGCTGTGTTTTCAACCCATGACACTCACCCTGAGTACAACGATTGGCCAGGAAAGCAAGGTGCTGATGCAAATGCAGCATCAAAAGGCTGGCCAATCACCTCTCTCCATCAGATATTAGCTTGGTGCAAAAGCACTTGCTTTTTTTTCAATTACTGCAAGTACTTTTGCACCAGTCTAGTACAGTCAGTCCTAAGCCTGAGCAATCCTACTTCCTAAGTATTTCTCCCTCTTTTCTGTTCCTGTCTCTTCTTTTATAGCTCTTACTTGGGTTGATGGACTAGCTCAATAAGCAGTCAATTTGGATCAAGGGTTACTCCCCTTCTACCAACTGTTTACAAAGTGATATTTCTAAAGTACCAATTGGATCACATCTTTTCTACAGCTGAAAGCCCCCAGTGTCTTCCTTCCAGAAGCACTTAGGGTAAAGTTCACACTTATTGCCATAATTAAATTGTTTTTATAAGCTGGACCCTGCTTATCTTCAAGGCATTATATTTCTATGTTTCCATTAGCTCCTTTCTGCTGCCCATCATCCTGTATTCTACACTCTAGTTATACCAAACTGCTTTCGGTTTTCCTAACACTGTGGTATTCCTCGAGGACCTTGTGCATATTATTCCTTTTGCTCCACAATAACCCTGCTGCTAAAGTCATCCTTTTTGTTTACTTCTCATTTTGGATGTTTTTTCTTGACCCCCTAGACTTGATTAAATACCTCTTCTATGTGTTCTCATAACTACTTCTAAACTTGTCTCTTTTGGCTGTAAATTCTCTGTGCAGGAAATATTTATTTTTCTTCCTTATTCCCAAGGCCTTGCTGAAGGCTGAGCATACAGAGAGTACTCATTACAACTTTTTAAAAAATGGAACAGAACTGAGGCCATGGGATTAATGCCACACATCTGCAACCATTTGATCTTTGACAAACCAGACCAAAACAAGCAATGGGGAAAGATTCCCTGTTTAATAAATGGTGTTGGGAAAACTGGCTAGCCATGTGCAAAAAGCTGAAACTGGATGCCTTCCTTACACCTTATACAAAAATTAACTCCAGATGGATTAAAGATTTAAACATAAGACATAACACCATAAAAACCCTAGAAGAAAACATAGGCAATATCATCCAGGACATAGGCATAGCCAAGGACTTCATGACTAAAACACCAAAAGCAATGGCTACAAAAGCCAAAATAGACAAATGGGATCTAATTAAACTTAAGAGCTTCTGCACAGCAAAAACAAAACAAAACAAACAAAGAAACAATCATTAGAGTGAACCAGCAACCAACAGAATGGGAGAAAATTTTTGCAATCTACCCATCTGACAAAGGGCTAATAACCAGAATTAACAAAGAACTAAAACAAATTTACAAGAAAAAAACAAACAATCCCACCAAAAAGTGGGTGAAGGATATGAACAGACACTTTTCAAAAGAAGACATTTATGCAGCCAACAAACATATGAAAAAATGCTCATCATCACTGATCATTAGAGAAATGCAAATCAAAGCCACAATGAAATACCATCTCATGCCAGTTAGAATGGCGATCATTACAAAATCTGGAGACAACAGATGCTGGAGAGGAATAGGAACACTTTTACATTGGAGTGTAGATTAGTTCAACCATTGTGGAAGACAGTGTGGTGATTCCTCAAGGATCTAGAAATAGAAATTCCATTTGATCCAGCAATCCCATTACTGGGTATATACCCAGAGGATTATAAATAATTCTATCATAAAGACACATACACACATATATTCATTGTGGCACTGTTAACAATAGCAAAGACTTGGATCCAACCCAAATGCCCATCAGTGATACACTGGATAAAGAAAATGTGGCACATATACACCATGGAATACTATGTAGCCATAAAAAAGATGAGTTCATGTTCTTTGCAAGAACATGGATGAGGCTGGAAACCATCATTCTCAGCAAACTGTCACAAGAACAGAAAACTAAACACCGCATGTTCTCACTCATTAGTGGGAGTTGAACAATGAGAACACATGGACACAGGGAGGGGATATCACACACTGGGATCTGTTGGGGAGTAGGGGGCTGAGGGAGGGAGAGTAGGGGTGGAGAGATTGGAGAGGGATAACATTAGGAGAAATACCTAATGTAGGTGATGGGGGGATGGAGGCAGCAAACCACCATTGCACATGTATACCTATGTAACAATTCTGCACGATCTGTACATGTACCGCAGAACTTAAAGTATAATAAAAAATTGATTTATATTGGATATTGATAAATTGCACTTGTATATATTTATGGGGTACAAAGTGATGCTATTTGTATATAACGCAGAATGATTGAATCAAGCTAATTAACATATTCATCACCTCAAATATGTATTTATTCCTGCTGTGTAATACAACATTGTCCCCTTCGACCCATGTCTCCCCTTTTCCCTCATTTCCCAGCCTCTGGTGACCACCATTCTGCTTTTTGTTGCTATGTGTTTGATTTCTCATCTTTCACATGTAAGCAGAACATGTAGTATCTGCCTATCTGTGCCTGGCTTATTTCACTTGGCATAATGTCCTTCAGGTTCATTCATGTTGTCATGAATGATAATTTCCCTCTTTGTAAAGGCAAAATAATATTGCACTGTGTGTGTGTATATATACGTGTGTATGTGTGTATTTTTAACCCATTAATCAGTTAATGGGCACTTAACTGACACAATAGCCATAACTTGGCTATTATGAATAGTCCTGCAATAAACATGGGAGTGCAGATATTTCTACAACATACTGATTTCAAATCCTTTAAATATATAACCAGAAGTAGGATTATTGGACCATACAGTAACTCTACTTTTAGTTTTTTTGAGGAAATTCCATACTGTTTTCCACAATGGCTGTATTAGTTTACTTTCACACCAACAGTGTGCTAGGGTTCCCTTTTCTTCCCATCCACATCAACATTTATCATCCTTTGTCATTTTAAAAATAGCCATTCTGAGAAGTTTGAGGTAATATCTTATTGTGGTTTTAATATGAATTTCCCTAAGGATCAGTGATATTGAGGATTTCTTCATGTATCTGTTGGCCATTTCTATGATTTCTTTGAAAAATGTCTATTTCAGGTTCAGTGCCCATTTTTAATATGGTTATTTTTCTACTAAGTTCCTTATAAATTTTGAATTTTAGCCCCATATAGTTTACAAACATTTTCTTTCTTTCCATAGGTTGCTTCTTCACTTTGTTAACTGCTTTCTTTGCTGTGCAGAAATGTTTAGCTTGATGTAATTCCATTTGTCTGTTTTTGGGTTTGTTGCCTGAGCTTTTGGGGTCATAATCATTGCCTAGACACATATCATGTAGTTTTTAACCTATGTTTTCAGCTAGTAGATCTACAGTTTCAGGTCTTAAAGTCTTTAATTCATTTTGACTTAATTTTTGTACGTGATGTAAGATAAAGGTCCGATTTTATTCTTCCACATGTGGATATCCAGTTTTCCCAACATCCTTTATTGAAGAGACTGTCCTTTTCCCATTGCGTATTCTGGGACCCTTTGTGAAAATTAATTGACTATAATTGCGTGAGTTCATTTTTTGGGCTATTTATTCTGTTCTTTTTTATGTGTCTATTTTTATGATGATACCATGCTATTTTAATTACTATAGTTTATGATGTAGTTTAAAATCTGGTAGTATGATGCCTCCAGCTTTGTCCTTTTTATGCAGAATTGGTTTGGCTATTTAGGGTTTTCTATGGTTCAAACAATTTTAGAATTTTTTCTATTTCTGTGAAAAATCACATTGGAGTTTTGATAAGGATTCCCTTAAATCTATAGATCACTTTGTGTAGTATAAACATTTTAACAATATTATTTCAAACCATAAACATGATATATCTTTCCATTTGTTTCTTCAATTTCTTTCACCAAAGTTTTGTAAATTTTAGTGTATAGATTTTTCATCTTTTTAATTAAATGTATTTCTAAGTATTTTAACTTTCTAGCTATTGTAAGTGAGATTTAAAAAGTCTGTCCTTCAGATAGTCTGTTGATAGTATTATAGAAGCACTACTGTTTTTGTCTGTTGATTTTGTATCCCAAAACAGTACTGTATTTGTTTATTACTTTTGACTTTTTTTTTTTTGAGACAGAGTCTCACACTGTCACCCAGGCTGGAGTGCAGTGGCACAATCTTGGCTCCCTATAACCTCTGCCTCCTGGGTTCAAGTGATTCTCTTGCCTCAACCTCCTGAGTAGCTGGGATTACAAGTGCATGCCACCACACCTGGCTAGTCTTTGTATTCTTAGCAGAGATGAGGTTTCACCATGTTGGTCAGGCTGGTCTCGAACTCCTGACCTCATGATCACCTCTGCCTCCCAAAGTGTAGCTCTGATTTTTTTTTGATGGAGTCTTTAGGGTTTCTCTATATCAAATTATATCATCAATAAACAGCAACAATTTCCCTTCTTCCTTTTCAATTTGGATGCCTTTTATGTCTATCTTTTGCCTAATTGCTCTGGCAAGGACTAATAATACTATAATGAATAGAAGTGGGCATCTTTGTTTTATTTCTGGTCTTAGAGAAAAAGCTTTTAACTTTCATTGTTGAGTACAATGTTAACTGTTCTCTTGTTATACGTAGCTTTTCTTGTGTTGAGGAACATCCTTTTTATGCTAATCTGTTGAGAGTTTTTATCATAAAAGAATGTTCAGATTTGTCAAATGCTACTTTCTCCATCTAATAGGATGATCACATGGTCTTTGTCCTTTATTCTGTTAAAGTGGTGTATCACATTCATTGATTTCCATATGTTGAACCATTCTTTTATCCCTGGGATAAATCCCACTTGATCATGTAAATAATACTTTCAATGTAACAGTGAATTTAATTTGCTAGTATTTTGTTGAGGATTTTTGCATCTATATTCAACAAGGATACTGACATGTATTTTTTTTTCTTTAATATTCTTGCTGGTTTTGGTATCGGTGATGTTAGCTTTATAAAAAGAGTTCAAAAGTAATTTTTCCTCTTTGACTTCGGAAAAGTTTGAGACTGGTATTTGTTCTTTAAATATTTAGTAGAATTTAGCAGGAAAGTCATCAAGTTTTGGAATTTTTTGATGGAGACTTTTTATTATTGATTCAATCTCTTTATTCATTATTGATCTGTTAGCATATTCTATTCTTCATTATTGTGTCTCAGTGGGTTTTATGTGTCTAGGAATTTACACATTTTCTAGGTTATCCAATTTTGTCTTGGGTAGTTGTTCACAGTAATACGTTATGATCCTTTGCATTTCTGTAGTAGCAGATGTAATTTTTCCTCTTTCATTTCTGATTCCCTTTATTTGAGTCTTCTCTCTTTTTTCTCAGTCTAGCTAACAGTTCATTGATTTTGTTTAACTTTTCAGAAAAACAACTCTCGGTTTCATTGAATTTTTCTGTTGTTTTTTTAAGTCTCTGTTTTATTTATTTCTGCTCTAATCTTTGCTATTTTCTTTCTTTTGCTAACTTTGAGTTTAGTTTGCTCTTCTTTTTAGTTCCTTGAGATGTATCACTGGTTTGTTTATTTGAAATCTTTTTTTAAAAAATTGGCATTTTTGGGCTATAAATATTCCTCTCAGAACTGCTTTTGCTACACCCAATAAGTTTTGTATGTTGTATTTTCATTACTATTTGACTTCAGATTTTTCTTATTTTCTTTTTGATTTCTTTTCTTTAACCCACTGGATGCTCGAGAGCATGTTGTTTAATTTCCATGTGTTTGTGTATTTTCCAAGATTTTCTTGTCACTGTTTACTAGTTTCATAACATTGAGGTTAGAAAAGAGCATTGAGGGCCTGGTGCAGTGACTCACGCCTGTAATCCCAGCACTTTGGGAGGCCGAGGCGGGTGGATCACAAGGTCAAGAGATCGAGACCATTCTGGTCAACATGGTGAAACCCCATCTCTACTAAAAATACAAAAAATTAGCTGGGCACGGTGGCGCGTGCCTGTAATCCCAGCTACTCAGGAGGCTGAGGCAGGAGAATTGCCTGAACCCAGGAGGCGGAGGTTGCGGTGAGCTGAGATCGCGCCATTGCACTCCAGCCTGGGTAACAAGAGCGAAACTCCGTCTCAAAAGAAAAAAAAAAGAAAAGAGCATTGATATGATCTTAATTCTCTTAAATTTATATAGACTTGTTTCATGGCCTAACATATGATGTATCCTAGAGAGAATGTTCCAGGCATGCTTGAAAACAATGTGCTTTTTGCATGAAATGTTCTTTATATATCTTTTAGTACTATTTGGTCTAAAGTGTCGTTCAAATCCAATGAGTGTTTATTAATTTTCTGTGTGAATAGTTTGTCTGTTGTTGAAAATGAGTTATTGAAATCTCCCTACTATCGCTCTCTCCCTTCAGATCCTTCAGTATTTCCTTTATATATTTACATGCTCTAATATTTGGTGTACATGTGTGTATGTGTCTGTGTGTACAATTATTATATCCTCTTGATTGACCTTTTAATCATTGTATAATGACCATTATCTCTTTTTTACAGTTTTTAACTTAAATACAATTTTTTGTCTGATATGAATACAGTTATGCCTTCTATCTTTTGGTTTTTATTTACATGGAATATCTTTTTCTATCCCTTTACTTTCAGTCTGTGTGTATCCTTAAAGGTGAGCTGAGTCTCTTACAGACAGCATATATTTAGGTCTTAAAAAATACATTCCATCATTTTTTGTCTTTTTATTGAATAATTTAATTCATTTACACTCAAGGTAATTATTGATAGGTAAGAACTTACTACTATCATTTTATAAGTTGTTTGCTTATTGTTTGTATATACTTTCTTTCCCTGTTGCTGTCCTCCCTTGTGGTTTGAAGGTTTTATATAATAGTATGTTTTGAATCTTTTTTGTGTTATACACATCTAGTATAATAATTTTTTACTTTTTAGTTACCATGAGTCTTACGTAAAACATCTTATATTTGATAATAGGTTATTTCAAGCTTCAGAAAACAACTTTGATTGCATACAACAACTCTATGCTTTTACTTTCCACTATATGTTTTTGTTTATAAATTTTTGTTAAAAATTACAAAGTAATAAATTTTGACATAAATTTATATGTTGACATATTTATTACTTTGTAATTTTATTACTTTCTAATTTTTATCCCCTGACAACTAATTTTAGCTATAATTGTCTTAATAGATCTATTAAGCACCATACTGGAGGTAACCTTTATTTACACACCACCATTTCAGTCCAAAATATTCTGAAATATGACTCTGGTTTACTTTTATTACTGAATTTTGTGCTTTTATATGGTGTGCATTATTAATTAGTGGCCTTTTGACAAAGCTTAAAGAATTCCCCTTAGTAATTCCTGTCAGGCAGGCCTGGTGTTAGTGAATTTCTTATTTCTGAAGGATAGCTTAGCTGGGTAAAATATTCTTGTTTGGCTTTTTCTTTTCCTTTCTTTTTTTTTCCTTCAGCACTTTAAATATATTATCTCACTCTTTCCTGGACTGCAGTATTTGCCCTGAGAAATCTGTGGAGAGTTGTATTGGAACTCCCTTTTATGTGTTTCTTATCTGTTGCTGCTTTTAGAATTTTTCTTTCTCTTTTATTTTTGATAGTTTGATTACTATGTGTCTTGGTGAACCCTTTTGTGGGTTTAATTTGTTAGTTTCTTTCGGTGATGTCATGAGTTTCTGATTCTTTGTAATTCTTGTGCCCTTATGTTGGTGTCTGCATATTTGAAGAGACAGCCACCTTGTCCAGATTTTACAAGCATTCTTGCCAGGGTTAGACTTTTTTGCTTAGTTTAACCTGTGATTTTGAATGGACCAGCTGGTAATAAACCTGTGCAGACAGAGCTTGTTTTTGAGTTCTCTAGGTAGCTTCTTGGATTTTGGGTGTGGCTGCTGGTTGGGCTACTCTGTCAGGTGACACCACTGGCTGAGTCATGCAATCAGGCAGATCTGCTAGATGTACATTGCAATGACCTCAGATCAGCCTAGGCCACAAGGTGTATTTTCTGGCTAAGTTGTACTGTTATTTGAGATCTTCAGTTGGACAGGGTTTCAGGCTTGGCCCCGAGACTAGGCAGAGGAGCTGCTGAAGATGGAGCAGACTTGAGTGTGGCAGAATGAGCCACTGCACTTTGCTGAAGTGTTCTGTTTGATTGTCTCCCTCTCTGGACAGGATCTTAGGTAGGCTTTGAGGCTGTGCTAAATGTTTTATAAATTGGATCCCACTCTTTTCTAAATTGTGCTGGGATAGGCATCTTTCTCCCTGGGTTGAGGGCCTTGTGGTAGGATCTGAGACTGGGCATGAAGGCTGGCCATCTAGGGATTCAAGCTAGGTAGGACTTCCCATCACTTCTAGGAGTGACCAGCTCAGCTTTGTGGGTAGGCAATGCTGTTGGCTGGTATCTCTGATCAGATAGCAGCACTAGGAGGTACACAGAGCTACCATGAAGGTTTGTTCGGTGTTCATGCTGTTACCCTCTGTACTTCTTGTGAGGTGAGACCAGAGTTGGATTCCTGGGAAGTGTCTCAGAATTCTAGGGAAGCTGAATGTCTAACTCCAGTTCTCTTCCCACTGTTGAAACTGAGCTTTGGGGAATCCTTTCTGTGTGGTACTTTGATGACTCATGGGATGGGCAGGGGTGATACAGTCAGTGGGACCACTTTACTTACCCTCTTTTGTGGTCTTTATTTAGTTCTGTGGTCCACACTGTTTTTTCAGGCTTAGTCTCAAGTTCTGGAGTTTTCACAAAGGCGTCCTTGTCTGTGGGTAATTGCCAGTTGAAACTTCTATGGGGATAGTGAAGCCTGTGACCTCTCATTCTGCTATCTTTCTAATATCTGCAGCTAAATCTTCATTAATTAAATTAAACAATCAATGAATAAAATATATAGAGAGTGAGAAAAGGGGAAAAATAAAGCAGAAAGTATGTAGTAAGAGGAGAAGCAAAGAGGGGAGAGTTGAGATGCCCACACAGAAGACTTAAAGAACTGCTATTAGTTTATTGCACTTACTTTGAAATGAGTACATTTATCATTGTATTTTAAAGTAGTAATGAATGATGTGTCAGCCACTTGTGATGTCCAAATATTTGGCTGCTTTATCCTCTTCTTCCTTCTCATCTATTTGTAAAATAATCCTGTATAAACTGAGGTGATCTGCACATACCTCTGTCCTGAAAACCTGATGAAGCCTTACTATCACCAAAATAAAGGAAAAAATTGCAAATCTTGGACCACCCTATTTAATATTTCCCATATGTCTAGTATACACTTATGATAGCACAAGTAGGGATATGATGATTGTATAAAATAGTTTGCCTCCCATGAAAAGCTTATATTTAAAGAGATAGCCCATCTATACAAAAACATTCGTCAAATATTACTAGATAGTATTTGATTAGTTGAGTAAAAAAAAAAATATATTAGAATCTAGACCCAGACAGAGATGAGCTCAGTGTGACCTGAAGACTTCAAATAAAGCTTCAAAGAAGAAGTGATATTAACAGAAACTCTGAAATTATTGTATTATTTGTATTGATTTGATATTTTTACTTGGATTTTATTCTGAGAAAAAGCTAGCCTGTGCCAACTTGCAGAGTGCCTCACAAAGTCTGAATGCATGTCCCCACCAAACCTCCTGTTGAAATGTAATCCTCATTGGAGGTGGGGCCTGGATGGGGTTGTTTGGATTGTGGGGGTGGATCCCTCATGAATGGCTTAGGCCATCCCCTGGTGATAAGTGAGTTCTTGCTCTGAGTTCCTATGAGATTTGATCATTTAAAAGTGTATGGCACCTCCTCTGCTACCTGACTCTCTTTTCCTCCTGCTTTTGTCTTGTGGAGTCCCTGCCCAACTTTACCTTCTGCTGTAATTGTGCTTCTGGAAGCCTCCCCAGGAGCTGAGCAGATGCTAGCATCATGCTTCCTGTAAAACCTGCAGAACCAATTAAACCTCTTGTCTTTATAAATTACCCAGTCTCAGGTATTTCTTCATAGCAATGCAAGAAAAGCCTAATACAGCACCCTTTAAAAAGGTAATAAAAAACAAATCTGGTCTTTAAAAGTAGATTAGCTGGTTTTCAGTTCCCTCATTCAAAAAGCTCAGAAGTCATCAGTTCCATTCTAACATCAGCAACAACAAAGAAGCTAAATAAACGAAATTAGCATCTTTTCATGAATGCATCAGAAAACTGAGATTGCAGGGCAAATTGCCACCCCTAAATCTGGGAAAACAGGTGAATCCAGCAGATGAAGATAGATCTGCTTACTGCTGGAGAAGCCCTGGAGCCATAAACTGGAACACTTAAATAACCATATTGATAACTTTTGGAAGGCTAATGTAAGAACTATCCTGAGAATGAAAAACTCCTGGGTGCTACAATCTTAAGGGCCTCCACATACTTCTGCAGGTTTTACCTCCAGACACCGCATAGTGTTCTGATGGTGAAGAAGTCAGAAAGATTCATGGCTCAGGTAGAGGGAGGGAAAGAGTAACTTGTAAAGTATGGCCTGACTGTCCTTCATAGCAAAGACTTACTCTCCAGGGGTAAAGATTTATCAGAGCCTTATCCCACCTGGGGGAAAATAATTTCTCTCACTCTAGCTCTCTCTAGCATTCCTATTCCATCCAAGAGTGAGGAGAGAGGATAAGACACATTTGTGAAGGTCACATTCCAGGAACACAGGCCCACTAAAAGAGTGAGATTTAATAATAAGATTACAGAATACACCCCACTTCCACATCTTACCATCAGATCAAAAGGGCTTTGGTATAATGGTGGGTCACAGTTAAAAGAGCTATAAGATTTAAACTCTCTCTGAAGAGAAGTACTTAGGGAATCTCAAAGTTAGCAAAGTAGAAAAAGAAGGATACTAGAGGAATTTAAAGTCTCTGGCCTTTACTGATATAGCAAACATTAAACATAGCCCAACTCTTAGGCAGAGTAACATAAAACCTCACATTAAATGCATGTTTACCTGAGTTTCTATTGTCTAATATATCATTGCATAGGTTTCAACAAATAATTGCAAAATGTGCCAGAAGACAAGGGAAAATGCAGTTTGAAGAGACAAAGCAAGAATCAGAAAGAGATTCAGATATAATGGAATTATCATATAATATAATTATCTGTCTGATAATTTTCTAACATAATTATTATGTTGAGGGAAAATGACAAAATAGACAACATGCCAAACATATCGGTAATGTAAAAGCGGAGATTAAAACTCTAAGAACAATAATAGGCAATCCTAGAAATCAAAAACCCTGTAACAGAGATAAAAAATGTCTTTGATGGTCTCATCAGTAGACTGAACACAAATAAGAAAAGAATCAGAGAACTTTTTTTTTTTTTTCTTTTTTTTTAATTAATTAATTTATTTATTTTTATTGCATTATAGGTTTGGGGGTACATGTGCAGAACGAGCAAGATAGTTGCATAGGTACACACATGGCAGTGTGCTTTGCTGCTTTCCTCCCCTTCACCCACACTTGGTATTCATCCCCAGGCTATCCCCCCCAGCCCCCCCCTGCTGTCCCTCCCCCATTCCCCCCAACAGTCCCCAGTGTATAGTAGACTGCCTCTCTGTGTCCACATGTTCTCATTTTTCTCACCCACCTATGAGCGAGTATATGCGGTATTTCTTTTTCTGTTCTTGTGTCAGTTTGCTGAGAATGATGTTCTCCAGATTCATCCATGTCCCTACAAAGGACACAAACTCATCATTTTTGATTGCTGCATAATATTCCATGGTGTATATGTGCCACATTTTCCCAGTCCAGTCTATCATCGTTGGGCATTTGGGTTGGTTCCAGGTCTTTGCTATTGTAAACAGTGCTGCAATGAACATTCGTGTGCGTGTGTCCTTATAGTAGAACGATTTATAATCCTTTGGATAGATACCCAGTAATGGGATTGCTGGGTCAAATGGAATTTCTATTTCTAGGTCCCTGAGGAATCGCCACACTGTCTTCCACAATGGTTGAACTAATTTACACTCCCACCAACAGTGTAAGAGTGTTCCTATTTCTCCACATCCTCTCCAGCATCTGCTGTCTCCAGATTTTTTAATGATCGCCATTCTAACTGGTGTGAGATGGTATCTCAATGTGGTTTTGATTTGCATCTCTCTAATGACCAATGACGATGAGCACTTTTTCATATGTTTGCTGGCCTCATGTATGTCTGCTTTCGTAAAGTTTCTATTCATATCCTTTGCCCATTTTTGAATGGGCTTGTTTGTTTTTTTCCTGTAAATCTGTTTGAGTTCTTTGTAAATTCTGGATATCAGCCCTTTGTCGGATGCGTAAACTGCAAAGATTTTTTCCCATTCTGATGGTTGCCGATTCACTCTAGTGACTGTTTGTTTTGCTGTGCAGAAGCTGTGGAGTTTGATTAGGTCCCATTTGTCTATTTTGGCTTTTGTTGCCAATGCTTTGGGAGTTTTGTTCATGAAGTCCTTGCCTACTCCTATGTCCTGAATGGTTTTGCCTAGATTTTCTTCTAGGGTTTTTATGGTGTCGGGTCTTACGTTTAAGTCTTTAATCCATCTGGAGTTAATTTTAGTGTAAGGTGTCAGGAAGGGGTCCAATTTCTGCTTTCTGCACATGGCTAGCCAGTTTTCCCAACACCATTTATTAAATAGGGAATCCTTTCCCCATTGCCTGTTTTTGTCTGGTTTATCAAAGATAATATGGTTGTAGATGTGTTGTGTTGCCTCCGATGCCTCTGTTCTGTTCCATTGGTCTATATCTCTGTTTTGGTACCAGTACCATGCTGTTTTGATTACTGTAGCCTTGTAGTATAGTTTGAAGTCTGGTAGCGTGATGCCTCCCGCTGTGTTCTTTTTGCTTAGAATTGACTTGGCTATGCGGGCTCTTTTTTGGTTCCATATGAAATTCATGGTGGTTTTTTCCAGTTCTGTGAAGAAATTCAATGGTAGTTTGATGGGGATAGCATTGATTGTGTAAATTACTTTGGGCAGTATAGCCATTTTCACGATATTGATTCTTCCTAACCACGAACATGGAATGTTTCTCCATCTGTTTGTGTCCTCTCTTATTTCATTGAGCAGTTGTTTGTAGTTTTCCTTAAAGAGGTCCCTTACATTCCTAGTGAGTTGTATTCCTAGGTATTTTATTTTCTTTGTAGCAATTGTGAATGGCAGTTCGTTCTTGATTTGGTTCTCTTTAAGTCTGTTATTGGTGTATAGGAATGCTTGTGATTTTTGCACATTGATTTTATATCCTGAGACTTTGCTGAAGTTGCTTATCAGTTGCAGGAGCTTTTGGGCTGAGGTGATGGGGTCTTCTAGGTATACTATCATGTCGTCTGCAAATAGAGACAATTTGGCTTCCACCTTTCCTATTTGAATACCCTTTATTTCTTTTTCTTGCCTGATTGCTCTGGCTAGAACTTCCAGTACTATGTTGAATAGAAGTGGTGAGAGAGGGCATCCTTGTCTAGTGCCAGATTTCAAAGGGAATGCTTCCAGTTTTTGCCCATTAAGTATGATATTGGCTGTTGGTTTGTTATAAATAGCTTTTATTACTTTGAGATATGTTCCATCAATACCAAGTTTATTGAGGGTTTTTAGCATAAAGGGCTGTTGAATTTTGTCAAATGCCTTCTCTGCATCAATTGAGATAATCATGTGGTTTTTGTTTTTGCTTCTGTTTATGTGGTGAATTACATTTATAGACTTGCGTATGTTGAACCAGCCTTGCATCCCCGGGATAAATCCTACTTGATCATGATGGATAAGTTTTTTAATGTGCTATTGCAATCGGTTTGCCAGTATTTTATTGAAGATTTTTGCATCTATGTTCATCATGGATATTGGCCTGAAGTTTTCTTTTCTTGTTGAGTCTCTGCCAGGTTTTGGTATCAGGATGATGTTGGTCTCATAAAATGATTTGGGAAGGGTTCCCTCTTTTTGGATTATTTGGAATAGTTTCAGAAGGAATGGTACCAGATCCTCTTTGTGTGTCTGGTAGAATTCGGCTGTGAACCCATCTGGACCTGGGCTTTTTTTGTGTGGTAGGCTCTTAATTGCTGCCTCAACTTCAGACCTTGTTATTGGTCTATTCATAGTTTCGGCTTCCTCCTGGTTTAGGCTTGGGAGGACACAGGCATCCAGGAATTTATCCATTTCTTCCTGATTTACTGGTTTATGTGCATAGAGTTGTTTGTAGTATTCTCTGATGATGGTTTGAATTTCTGTGGAATCTGTGGTGATTTCCCCTTTATCGTTTTTTATTGCATCTATTTGGTTGTTCTCTCTCTTCTTTTTTATCAGTCTGGCTAGTGGTCTGTCTATTTTGTTGATCTTTTCGAAAAACCAGCTCTTAGATTTATTGATTTTTTGAAGGGTTTTTCTTGTCTCTATCTCCTTCAGTTCTGCTCTGATCTTAGTTATTTCTTGTCTTCGGCTAGGTTTTGAGCTTTTTAGATCTTGCTCCTCTAGCTCTTTCAATTTTGACGATAGGGTGTCAATTTTGGATCTCTCCACTCTTCTCATGTGGGCACTTATTGCTATATATTTTCCTCTACAGACTGCTTTAAATGTGTCCCAGAGATTCTGGTACGTTGTGTCTTCATTCTCATTGGTTTCAAAGAACTTCTTTATTTCTGCCTTCATTTCATTGTTTATCCAATCAACATTCAAGAGCCAATTGTTCAGTTTCCATGAAGCTGTGCGGTTCTGAGTTATTTTCTGAATTCTGAGTTCCAACTTGATTGCACTATGGTCTGAGAGACTGTTTGTTATGATTTCAGTTGTTTTGCATTTGCTGAGGAGTGCTTTACTTCCAATTATGTGGTCAATTTTGGAGTAGGTGTGATGTGGTGCTGAGAAGAATGTATATTCTGTGGATTTGGGGTGGAGAGTTCTGTAAATGTCTATCAGGTTTGCTTGTTCCAGGTCTGAGTTCAAGTCCTGGATATCCTTGTTAATTTTCTGTCTGGTTGATCTGTCTGCTATTGACAGTGGAGTGTTAAAGTCTCCCACTATTATTGTGTGGGAGTCTAAGTCCCTTTGTAAGTCATTAAGAACTTGCCTTATATATCTGGGTGCTCCTACATTGGGTCCATATATATTTATAATCGTTATCTCTTCTTGTTGTATCGATCCTTTTACCATTATGTAATGACCTTCTTTGTCCCTTTTGATCTTTGTTACTTTAAAGTCTATTTTATCAGAGATGAGAATTGCAACTCCTGCTTTTTTTTGCTCTCCATTTGCTTGGTAAATCTTCCTCCATCCCTTTATTTTGAGCCTTTGTGTATCTTTGCATGTGAGGTGGGTTTCCTGGATACAGCACACCGATGGGTTTTGGTTTTTTATCCAATTTGCCAGTCTGTGTCTTTTGATTGGTGCATTTAGCCCATTTACATTCAGGGTTAATATTGTTATGTGTGAATTTGATACTGCCATTTTGATGCTAGCTGGCTGTTTTGCCCGTTGGTTCATGTACATTCTTCATTTTGTTGATGGTCTTTAACATTTGGTATGCTTTTAGAATGGCTGGAACTGGTTGTTTCTTTCTATGTGTAGTGCCTCTTTCAGGAGCTCTTGTAAAGCAGGCCTAGTGGTGACAAAATCTCTGAGTACTTGCTTGTTCGTGAAGGATTTTATTTTTCCTTCACTTATGAAGCTCAGTTTCGCTGGATATGAAATTCTGGGTTGAAAGCTCTTTTCTTTAAGGATGTTGAATATTGGCCCCCACTCTCTTCTGGCTTGTAGAGTCTCTGCTGAGAGATCTGCTGTGAGTCTGATGGGCTTCCCTTTGTGGGTGACCCGACCTTTCTCTCTGGCTGCCCTTAGTATTTTCTCCTTTGTTTCAACCCTGGTGAATCTGACGATTATGTGCCTTGGGGTTGCTCTTCTTGCAGAGTATCTTTGTGGTGTTCTCTGTATTTCCTGGAGTTGAGTATTGACCTGTCTTGCTAGGTTGGGGAAATTTTCCTGGATAATATCCTGAAGAGTGTTTTCCAGCTTGGATTCATTCTCTTCGTCACTTTCTGGTACACCTATCAAACGTAGGTTGGGTCTCTTCACATAGTCCCACATTTCTTGGAGATTTTGTTCATTCCTTTTTGTGCTTTTTTCTTTAATCTTGGTTTCTCGTTTTATTTCATTGAGTTGATCTTCAACTTCTGATATTCTTTCTTCTGCTTGGTCAATTCGGCTGTTGATACTTGTGCATGCTTCGCGAAGTTCTCGTGTTGAGTTTTTCAGCTCCTTCAATTCATTCATATTCCTCTCTAAGTTGTCCATTCTCGTTATCAATTCCTCGAATCTTTTTTCAAATCTTTTTTCAAGGTTCTTAGTTTCTTTGCACTGGTTTAGAACATGTTCCTTTAGCTCACTGAAGTTTCTCATTATCCACTTTCTGAAGTCTGATTCCGTCATTTCGTCACATTCATTCTCCGTCCAGCTTTGTTCCCTTGCTGGTGAGGAGTTTTGGTCCTTTTTTGGAGGTGAGGTGTTTTGGTTTCGGGTGCTTTCCTCCTTTTTGCGCTGGTTTCTTCCCATCTTTATGGATTTATCCGCCTGTTGTCTTAGTAGTGGCTGATTTTTCAATTGGGTCTCTGTGTGGACACTGAGATTGTTGATGATGAAGTATTTCTGTTACTTAGTTTTCCCTCTAATGATCTATCCTCTCTGCTGTATGAGTGCTGAGGTCCACTCCAGGCCCTGCTTGTCTGGGGTATACCTGCAGCAGCTGCAGAACAGTGAGGGATGATATCAGTTTCTTTTTCTGCTGAGAATCAGAGAACTTAAAGATAGACCAACTTCTCATTCTGAAGTACAAAGAGAGAGAGAAAAAAAGGAAGAAAACAAGAAACAAAACAGAACACACAAGAATTGTGGAACAATTTTAAAAGGTATAACATATGTGTAATTGGAATATTAGAAGGAGAAGAAAGAGACAGGAATATTTGGAGCAAAATAGAAAGCATTTTTGAAAGTTAACGACAGACCTCAAACTATAGATTAAGTAGCTCAGATAACTACAAGCTGAAGAAATATAAAAAAATACACAAAGAGGTGGACATATCATTCAGACTGCAGAAAACCAAAGACAAAGAGAAAAAAACCTTAGAAAAATCCAGGAGGAAATTCACATCATCTGACCTATAAAAGAACATCATAAGAATTATAGCAGACTTCTTGTCAGTAACCGTGCAAGCAAGAAGAGAGTGAAGAAAAATATTTAAAACTTTGAAATAAAAAAAAATACCCACCTAGAATTCTGCATTCATCAAAAATATACTTCAAATATGAAAGATCTTTTTCAATAAAATAACAAAGAAAGCCAAGAAATTCACCTAAAAATAATTTTAAAATTAGTTCTCTAGGCATAAGGACAAATTATGTTTCAGGAACTGGGATCTACCTAAAAAGAGGAAGAAGAGGAGAAGGGTTAAGATGGCTGACTGGAAGCAGTTAGTGTGGGTGGCTTGCTCAGAGAGGAACAGAAGGGAAGAGTAAACATAACGCTTTCAACTGAAACATCCAGGTACTAGCATTGGGACTAATCCAGGAAAAAACCTGACCCATGGAGAATGAAAAAAAGCAAGACAGGACAATGGCCCACTGGGGAGTAATAGAGAGCCAGGAGAATCTTCCCCACCCAGGAAAGTAGTGAGTAAATGTGCGACCCCAGGAAACCATGCTTCTCCCATGGATTTTTGCAACCCTCCTTGTGAGCCTGTCCCACCAGGGCCTGCAGTCTGACAGACAGAGCTACGTGGAGTTTAGGCAGAGCAGCTGCTCAGGCATGTGTGGATACCCTTAAATACTCGGGCTTTCCAGCAAAGTGAAAGATTAGACCCCCATACATATCCCTAGGGAAGAGGCTAAATCAGGGGCAGAGCAGTGACAGCATGCAGGCCCCGCTTTCATAGCACCTTACAAGATAAGACTCACTGGCTTGGAATTCCAGCCAGGCAGTAGCGGCATTTCACTGCCCTAAGAAGGAACTCCCCAGGGAATGAAGAGGGGTCGGGGAGGAGGATGAGCTACCACCTTTGCTGTTTGGTGGCCTTGGCCATTCCAGACTTCAGGCTCTGAAGAGCCCAAGCTGACTGGTGGCCAAGGAATCCCCAACCATAGCACAATACAGCTGCTCTACCAAAATCTGGCCAGATTGCTGCTTTAAGTGGGTCCCCAATTCCATGCCTCTTTACCGGGCAGGATCTCCCAGCTGGGGTCTGCAGCCACTCCCAACCATGTTCTCCACTCAACAGACATTTTATTCCCCCTGGGTGGTGCTCCCAGAGGGAGGAACAGGCTGCCATCTTTGCTGTTTGGGCAACTTAGCCAATCCAGCCTTCAGGCTTTGGAGAGTCTGAGCTGACCAGGGAAAGAAGGGATCCCCCTGCACAGTACAGCTGCTCTACTGAAACATGACCAGACTGCTTTTTTAAGTGTATCCCTAATCCCATTCCTCCTCCCTGGGTAGGACTTGCCGACCAGGGCCTTCAGCCACCTCCACTGGTGTTCTCTGGCAGAGAGAGTTTTGAAATCTCCCTGGGATGAAGCTCCCAGAGGGAGGGGTGGGCCACCATCTTTGCTGTTTGGACAACTTAGCCATTCCAGTCTTCAGGCTTTGAGTTTTTAAGGTGACCAGGAGCTAAAGCAGATCACCAGCACAACACAGCTCCAAAACATGGCCGGACTGTGTTTTTAAGTGGGTCCCCAATCTGGTTCCTCCTCAGTGGGGAGGACCTCCCAACTGGGGTCTCCAGCCACGTCCTACAAGTGCCTTTGGGCCAGCAACAGGCCCATACCTCCCTAAGCTTAAGCTCCCAGAGGGAGGGATACGCTGCCATCTTTGCCGTTTTGCAGCCTTCACTGCTGTTTTGCAGTACCTTCCAGGTACTGGAAAATCCAAGGTGACTAGGGACTGGAGTGGTCCCCAAGCATACCAAGGTAGCCCTGTGGAAAAGTGGTCAGACTGTTATGTGGATCCTCATTCCTATCTCTCCTCACCAGGCCTGGGCCTCCAGCCACCCCAGCCAGAGCTATTGGGCCAGTAACAACTTGGCAATGCTCTGGACAGAACCTCCAGGGGCAACTGAAAGCCTCTCTGCCACTGCCTCTGCAGTAGAACTGCCCTTACTACCCTCAGACAAACAAAGGAGCAAAGACCCTAAGTGCCTTAGCCATACCTCCAACAAGCTATGGTCGACCCAAGGAGAGGAGGCCAGTCCATCTCCCATAGGTCCCTGACTGCTTGTCATCAGACAGGGAACCCCTGGCACACACTTACCTGTATAACCCTCCATCTTGGGCTGATTGCACTGAGCTACTGCTGACCTGAATCTCTCCAGGGTGGAGTCCCAGGAGATAAGCAAATGACACTTTATAGACAGCAATGGAGACCATGGAGATTAGGAGATGGCAAAACCCAATCCAAGGAAAATAAGAATCACGATAAAGCAATATAGGAGCTGAAGGATGAATAGCTGGTATTAAAAAGAACCTAACAGGTGTGACAGAGCTCCATAATACACTGATTTCACAATGCAAACACAAGTATTAACAGCAAAATAAATCAAGTAGAGGAAACAATATCAGAACTTGAAGACTAGTTCTCTGAAATAAGACAGACAGTTCTTAAAAGTACAGTTCTTATTAGTAAGAACATGCAGTAGTTGATTTTCTGTTAAGGAAACAAAATTTGGTTAAGAATCAAATACTTCATGTTCTTACTTGTAAGTAGTAGCTAAATGATGAGGACACATGAACACATAGAGGGGATCAATGCACACTTGCGCCTACTGGAAAGCAGAGTGTCGGGGAAGGAAGATGATCAGGAAAATTTAAAAAATATGACTAACGGATACTTGGCTTAATACCTGGATGATGAAATAATCTGTACAACGAACCCCCAAGACATACATTTAACTGTGTAACAAACCTGCACATCCTCACATGTACCACTGAATTTAAAATAAAAGTTAAAAAAAATTTTTTTAAATGAACAAAACCTCTGGCTGAGCACAGTGACTCATGCCTGTAATCCCAGCACTTTGGGAGGCAGGAGTGGGCAGATCATGAGGTCAGAAGTTCAAGACCAGCCTGGCCAACATGGTAAAACCCCATCTCTACTAAAGATACAAAAAAAAAAAAAAAAAATTAGCCAGATGTGATGGCACATGCCTGTAATCCCAGCTACTCAGGAGACTGAGGCAGGAGAATCACTTGAACCTGGGAGGCAGATGTTGCAGTGAGCCGAAATCACACCATTGCACTCCAGCCTGGGCAACAGGAAAAGACTCTGTCTCAACCGGAAAAAACAAAAAACAAAAAACAAAAAAAAACCTGTGAGAAGTATGGGAGTATGTAAAGAAGTCCATACTATGAATCATTGGCATCCCTGAAAGGGAGGAACAGAAAGTGAACAACTTGGAAAACATATTTCAAGATATAATTCATGAAAACTTCCCCAACCTTCCTGGAGAGGCCAACAGTCAAATTCAGGAAATACAGGGGACTCCTCCAAGATTTGACACAAGAAAATCATCCCCAAGACATATAACGATCAGAAATAAAAGAATGTTAAAGGCAGCTAGAAAGAAAGGGCAGGTCACCTACAAAGGGAACCCAATCAGGCTAACAGCAGACCTCTCAGATAAAACTGAAACTATAAGCCAGAAGAGATTGGAAACCTATATTCAATATTATTATAGGAAAAAAATCTTCAACTAAGAATTTTATATTAAGTTTAATAAGTGAAGGAGAAATAAGATGTTTTTCAGATAAGCAAATGTTGAGGGAATTCATTACCACCAGATCTGCCTTACAAGAGATCTTGAAAGGAGCACTAAATATAGAAAGAAAAAACCACTACCAGCCAATACAAAACACACTATAGATTCGTCTCAATTTCAATCAAGATTTTAGCAAGTTATTTTGTAGGAAACAGAACTTTGACAAAGGAGCAAAGGCAACTCAAAACATAAAGGATACTCTTTTCAACAAATGGTGCCACAATAGCTGGATGTTCATATACAAAACAATGGGCCTACTCCAAGACCTTGCATCTTTTAAAAAAATAAGTCAAAGTGGATCATAAATGTAATACAAAATGCAAAACTATAAAACTTCTAAAAGGAAACATAGGAGAAAATCTACATGACCTTGGGTTTGGTGATGAGTTTGTAGATTCAGCACCAAACACATGATTCTTGAGAGGAAATACTGATAAATTTGACTTCATTAAAGTTAAACAAAACTCTGATATTTGAAAGATGGGATTAAGAGAATGAAAAAAGAAAAAGGCAGCCATATATTGGGAGAAAATATTTGCAAAGCTCATATCTGATAAAGAATTTTATGCAAATTACATAAAAATTCTTAAAACTCAACAATAAGAAAACAAACAACTCAATTATAAAATTGACCAAATATCTGAACAGATCTATCACCAAACTAGATGAAACATAACTCTCTCTTTCTGAAGTGTGGGCTAAGCATAATGAATTCCTTCCAAACACTAGAGTATGTAAAGAGAGGAAAAAGAGAAACTTCACTATGGAAAAACTTAAAAAACTCTTGCTCTTCACATGGGCTTCTTGTCATGTTTGCCTATGTTTTTATTTCTGTCTCTTAGAAAGATAATAATCATTAGATTTAGAGCCCACCTTAATTCAGGATAAATCTTATTCCAGATCCTTCACTTAATTAATCTGCAAAGACCCTTATTCCAAATAAGTCACATTCTGAGGCAGCCCTCTGTTTTAAATAAGCACTGTTCAAACCACTATAGTAATTATTGTAAGTTCTCGCTCTGATTTGGAGCCCAGGGGTTTTGCATGGTAAAGACCATGAAATTATTTTCTACATGTCAAGGATCCCAAAAGAATTTGTATTTTTATCTTCTGTAAGGTAGCATAAATTAACCAGATGTCATTTTCCCAGGAGGAAATACAGGCATACCTCAGAGATATTGCAGACTTGGTTCCAGACAACTATAGAAAGCAAATATCACAATAAAGTAAGCCACATTTTCCTTTGGCTTCTCAGTGCATATAAAAGTTATATTTACATTATACTGTATTCTATTAAGTATCCATTATGTCTAGAAAATATGTATAGCTTAAATAAAATATGCATTATTATTAAACAGTGCTAGCCTGAAGAGCCTTCAGTGGGTTGTTATCATTTTGTTAGTGGAGTGTCTTGCTTCAGTGTTGATGGCTGCTGACTGATCAGAGTGGTGATTCCTGAAGGCTGAGCTGGCTGTGGCAATTTCTTAAAACAAGACAACAGGGCCGGGCGCAGTGGCTCACGCCTGTAATCCCAGCACTTTGGGAGGCCGAGGCGGGTGGATCACGAGGTCAAGAGATTGAGACCATCCTGGTCAACGTGGTGAAACCCCGTCTCTACTAAAAATACAAAAAATGAGCTGGGCATGGTGGCGCGTGCCTGTAATCCCAGCTACTCAGGAGGCTGAGGCAGGAGAATTTCCTGAACCCAGGAGGCGGAGGCTGAGGTGAGCTGAGATCCGGCCATTGTGCTCCAGCCTGGGTAACAAGAGCAAAATTCCGTCTCAAAAAAAAAAAAAAAAAAGACAACAATAAAGTTTGTCTCATTGATTGACTTCCTTTCATGAAAGATTTCTCTGTAGCACAGAAAGATTTCTCTGATGCTGTTTGATAGCATTTTACCCACAGTACAATTTCTTTCTAAATTGGAGTCCATTCTTTCAAACCTTGCCACTGCTTTATAACCTAAGTTTATGTACTATTCTAAATCATTTGTTGTCATTTCAACAATGTTCACAGCATCTTCACCAGGAGTAGTTTTCATCTCAATAAACTACTACTTTCTTTGGTCATCCATAAAAAGCAACTCTTCTTTCATTAACGTTTGATCATGATGCTGCAGCAATTGAGTCACATTTTTAGGCTTCACTTCTAATTCTTGTTCTCTTGCTTTTTCTACCACATCTGCAGTGACTTCCTCCACTGAAATCTTGAACCCTTCGAAGTCATCTATGATGACTGAAATCAACTTCTTACAAACTGCTGTTAATGTTGGTATTTTGACCTCCTCATCCTAGTCGTAAATGTTTTTAATGACATTTAGAATGTTGAATCCTTTCTAGAAAATTTTCAATTTACTTTTCCCAGATCTATCAGAGGAATCACTAGATATGGCAGGTATAGCTTTACAAAATACTTTTCTTAAATAATAAGACTTGAAAGTAAAAAAGTATTCCTTAATCCATTGACTGCAGAATGAATGTTGTATTAGCAGGCATGAAAATAACTTTAATCTCCTTGAAATGACTTAATCATAGCTCTTGGGTGAGCAGGTACATTGTCAAGGAGCAGTAATATTTTGAAAGGCATCCTTTTTTTTTCTCCTGAGCAGTAGGTCTCAAAAGTGGACTTAAAATATTTAGTGAATATTTACATGCTATAAACAGATGTGCTATCATTCAGGCTTTGTTCCATTTATAGAGCACTGGCAGAATAGATTTGGCATAATTTCTAAAGGCTCTAGAATTTTCAGAATGGTAAATGAGCATTGGCTTCATTATTGCAGCACTAGCTGCATTAGCTTCTAACAAGAGAGCTTGGCTGTTCTTGAAAGCCTTGAAGTAGGGCATCAAGATCTCAGCTCTAGCTGTGAAAGTTCTAGATTACATTTTCTGCCTATGTAAGCTTGTTTGTCTACATTGAACATCTGTTGGTTAGTGTAGCCATCTTCAATTATTCAATTAGCTAGATTTTTCTGGGTCACTTGCTGCAGCTTCTGTATCAGTACTTGCTGCTTCATCTTGCACTTTTGTGTTATAGACACAGACTGCAAAACAAACAAAAATAAAACAAAAAATCTCCAGAAACAAGCTTTGCTGGCTTCAAACTTTCTCCTGCAGCTTTCTCACCTCTCTTGGCCTTCACAGAATTAAAGTTATGGTCTTGTCTTGGATTAGGTTTTGGCTTAAGGGAATGCTATGGCTGGTTTTATGTTCTATGTTGACCACTAAAAATTTCTTTATATCATCAATAAGGCTGCTTTTCTTTCATTTGTGTGTGTACTGGAGTAGTACTTTTAATTTCCTTCAAGAACTTTTTCTTTGCATTCGCAACGTTGCTAACTATTTGGCACAGGAGACCTGTCTCAGTTGTTGACATGCCTTCCTCACTAAGCTTAATTCCTTCCAGGTTTTGAGTTAAAGTTAAAGAAGTACTATTCTTGTTTTAACTTGAACTCTTAGAGGCCACTGTGGTGTTAATTAGCTAATTTCAATATTGTTGTGTCTCAGGGAATAAGTAGGCTGGGGGAGAAGGAGAGAGATGGGGGAAACACACACACCATTCATTGGTTAAGTTTGCTGTCTTACCTGGGTACAGTTCATGGTGCCCCAAAACAACTGCAATAGTAACATCAAAGATAATTGATCACATATCACCATAACAGATATAATAATAATGAAAACATCTGAAATATTATGAGGATTACCAAAACATGAAACAGATACATGAAGTGAGCACACACTGCTGGGAAAATTTTGCCAAAAAACTTGCTTTGTGAATTGTCACAAACATTCAATTTGTAAAAAGCACAATATCTGCAAAGTAAATCACAGTAAAGCAAGGAATGCCTGTAATAAACAGAACCCTTTTCTAAAGGTAATAAACCCAAGATAACAACCTGATAAGCATACTGTCTATATATTACTACTAGCACTTAACAACTAATTCTTGTCAATATAAGAAAATGAAAGGGAACTCCCAGTAAAATAAAACAACTACCTGATACAATGGGAGCCAACTAATCTTAACTGCAGAGCTGAATGGGAAAATGTATGTTTAATCAGCAACTCCTATTAATTTTGATCTTAGTGATAAGAAGACTTTTATGATGTGCTTGCTAGTCTACTCATTTTGGATAATCTCTGATCCTTACTAAATACTCCCCACTACTACCCCTGAAGTTAATAAACTCATTTGAAATGAAAAATTTTAGTAGGAGTTCTGTATTTGAGAGACATCATTATCTTCAAAGTTTGGGATGCCTCTCTGTCAATGGAAGTTGCTGGCAACAGGTTTCTCTTCTTAGGACTTAATTTAGATGAAGAATCTGGAGGACCCTGAAGAATTAGCATTCTGTCTGGATAGGGGAAATATCATATTCAGGGTAATCAAAGATAATTTTTTCGGGGAAGAAAAAAGGCAATATACTTTGTGAATGCCAAAAAACCAGAAAGTATTATATATAGTCAGTAAGCCATAGCTATGATCAAAAACACTTTCTGATGACAGAAATAATAGACCACCTGCTGAAAGCAAACTAAAACAAAAATGGATGTCCTGTAAGAAAGATAAATGGAAGGGCTCAGTTCTAAAAGGCTGACCAGCATTTGAGAGACAGTGGTTTGAACATTTTGTGTGTAAAGAATTTAAAGCACAAACTTCTCAGAGTTACTTTGAATGAATGGAAGAGCTGACACTTAAATGAAAGTCTCCAGCTTTTAGCATGGTATTCCTTCTACATTCTGTTTTTCCATGCTCTGGCTTCTTTCTGTCTTTCCAAAGAGGAAGACCATCTCCTTTCCCTAATGCTCACTGATATCCCCTCCAGTTACTTCCCCAGGGAAGGTAATCAGGACATTTACTAAACATATACTGCTTAGTAAATGTCTGCTTACTCTTTCACATACATAGTCATCACAGATGTCAGTTGAAATCAACCTGTCCTTTGACATACACAAATAATTCTTTAAAATTGGTTCAAAGCTACTACTCTATGTCTGACAGGAAGTAAAAACCCCTCTTATAATTTTCAAAACTTTACTAGAAATTTTATTTGTGTGCTTACTTCTAGTTCTGATTTCCTGATTTCACTTCACCTCCCTTCACCTTACTTCCTGTGGCCATTGTCTTTTCTTAATCCCACTCCAACACAGAAGAGGAACTCAGCCTATTTTCCTCTTTTGCCACAAAGCGGAAGTCCAGCAGATACTTGTTTTTGATAGCAGAAGTTGTAGGAAGAAATGATAATGAAATGTTACATTACAGCACCACACTGCAAACTGTTTCTGTATTAATATCTGATAATTCTGAAATTCCTTTACCATCACCACTCATTAAAATCTCTCATTGTACCACGTTTCTTCACTGGTTGTCATCTGTGTTGTGTTGCCCAACTTTCCTGCACCTCTTCCTCTCTTATTTTCTCTAATTCCAGAGGACCACCAAAATCCAGGTTAGTTTTTATGAAGAGATGCTTAAAATCTTTTTGCATATTCATCACTCTATAAAGAAGGACCTGAAGTGTGCAGGAGGGAGAGGGAGTGGGAGCACAATATTACATCATAGTGGCCTAATTAGACACTTTGTTACGGAAAAGACAATTTGCTCCACGGAGGAGGGACAAGTAGTTGAAGAAAGAAGTTTCTTTAAATGGCATTGTTTTGTGATATTATGTTTTATTCTTTATATACCACATCATAAAATTCAGACACAAGAGCCTAAGATAAAATCCTAAAATCAGGATTTTTTTCTCATCAAGTAAAATAGGCAGACCAGAATTTGACTTCAGTTCTCTGTACAGGTACCTACAAAGGGTGGATTCAGATTTTAAAAACATGAATATTTAGTCAGAATGAGAAAAGATGATTTTGTGTAAGCGGTGTGTGCCAATAAGAGAGACGTTTCATTAGCTTCTCATTATATCCACCTCTGTGCCTAATGGGAACCTTAAGTCTGTAAGCTCCTCCCAGTTCATCTAAGGCTGAGCCAGATGCATACATTTAACTACAATAGAAATAAGTCATCTTCTCAACTGGTTTAACCTAGGGCACCCAGATGACTAAGTTTTGAAAAGTTAATTAAACTTTGGCTCAGTTGGAATATAACTTAACATTAATACAGACTTCCTTTCCATGCTGGCCTTGCTTTTAAAGGCCTTGTTTAGTGAACAATCTTCTTAACTAATTGATTTTCAACAAAGGTCTCAAAACAGTGGAGAAAGGACAGTGCTTTCAATAAATGGTACTGGAGAAACTGGAGATACATGCAAAAGAATGACGTCTGACCCTTACATCATATGCAAAATTAACTCAGATGAAAGACCCAAGTGTAAGAGCTAAAACTGTACAATTATTAGAAGAAGATGAAGTAAATCTTCATTCATTGGATTAGGCAATGATTTCATAGATATGCACCAAAAGTATAGGCAACAGAAAACAGATAAATTGGACTTCATCAAGATTAAATACTTTTGTGTGTCAAAGGACACTAAAAAGAGAGTGAAAAGACAACCTACAGAACGGGAGGAAATATGTGCATATCATATGTCTCAATATCTGATAAGAGATTAATATCCAGAATACGTAAAGAAACTCCTACAACTATTTTTTTAAAAGAAAAAAATTCAGCAGTTAAAATGTGAGCAAATAACTAAAATATGTATTTCTCCAATGAAAATACACAAATAGCCAGTATAAGCACATGACATGATGGGCAGCATCACCAGCCATCAGGGAAATACAAATCAAAACCACAATGAGATACCACTTCTTTGGCATTAGGATCATTATTATATTAAAATCAATAGAAACAATAGAAAATAATAAGTGTTGGTGAGAAAATGGAGAAATTAGAACCCTTGTGTATAACTGCTGGGAATGTAAAATGAGGCAGCAACTGTGAAAAACAGTCTGGTGGTTCTTCAAACAGTTAAACATAGAATTACCATATAATTCAGCAATGCTACTGCTGAGTGTATACCCAAAAGAATTGACAACAGAGAGTCAAACAGACATTTGTACACCAATGTTCATAGCATATTCACAGTAGTCAAAAGGTGGAAACAACCAAAATGTCCATCAAAAGATGAACAAATAAATAAAATGTGCTACATACACACAATAGAATATTATTCTACCTTAAAAAGAAATGAAATTCTGGTACATCCTGCAACATGGACAAACTCTAAAAACTCTAAAAACATTATGCTAAGTGAAGCAAGCCACTCACAAAAAGACAAATACTTTATGATTCATTTATATGAAATGTTCAGAGTAGGCAAATTCATATAGACAGAAAGTAGCTTAGTGCTTGCCAGGGAAAGGGAATGGCAGTCGAGAAGAAATGGAGAGTTATTGTTTAGCAGGTTACACGATATAGTTAACATCACTGATGTACACTTAAAATTGTTAAAATAATAAATTTTATATTATGTATATTTTATCACAATAAAAATCAAGTATCTGGAAAGGTTTTTTTTTTTTTTGTAGTTTTCCTGCAACTTTTCTGTAAATCCAAAATTATTTTAAAAGAAAAGTTTGTAAGAATAAAAGAAAGCTTACTAGTTTAGGACAATGTAATCACAACAGGTGGTGTGTACCTCCTTTGACAAGAACACATAATTCTACAGGATTCCCAGATCTCTCCATTAAATGACTATCTCTACCAAACTTGCCCCCAAATAAATCCTGCTTCTGCATCAGGGTGATCTTTGTTTTCTGTTCAGTTGAGTATCCCTTTCTCTCCTGGGGCTTCTCTTCTACCTAGGAGCTCTACAGTGCCTCCAGCTGGTGCACATGGATTGAAACAAGAGAGTCTTAGGATGGCTTGACAATGCCCTCTCCATAGCCAATAGAGAGAGTGTAGGCTTCAATTTTATATGGATATAGAAAGAGCTTATTGTCTTGGTACAAGGGCTGTAGAACAAGAGGCTTTAACCATAGGTGAGGTTGATATGTAAGATTTCTCTAGAATCAGGAGAAATACTATAAAATTCCTATTGATTATATGTTAATTTCTATCTCCACATAGGGCTTATTAGATATAGGACTTGCAAACATGTGTTATTTACATGTGATATTGCAATGAAAGATCTTATATGGTAAATTATTTTCCCTAACTTAATTTTTGGGTTCTGTCAACTCAATTCTAAGGACATCAAAAAGGTTAGTTTATGGAGTGTAATGAACAAAGGTTGTGGAACCTATCTGTCCTTTTTTTCTTTCCATACCTAGTCCCTGGGTATTTCACCCTAACACTCAAAAAATTTTTCTGGTGGAGTTGGATGTGGCTAATAATAAATAAATGTATTGATTATTTCTGTCGGTCTACGATTTGGTTTTCCTGAGTCTCTATCATTCCTCTTTGGGTAAGAAGTAGAAACCTTGCATTAATAGTTATAAATATTACTTTTTTGTGTCATATCCTCCCCAATCCCTGGTTACCTGTTCATAAGAAAAGGGTCAAATTCCTGTTTGTTCAATGTACTTGAAGCTACCATCTCAGAGGCTGAGGCTCAATCTTAAGAACTTACCCCCTTTTAAGGCAGAGGTGGGTGTGTAATCACTATGTACTCATCCACTTAATTTTGTTCAGTAGGAATAGAAGGAATACAACCTTCTTTCAGCCAGGTGTGACTGAAAGTATACATTCATCTGTAATTTGCTAAACCAATGTGTTCCCTTTCAAATGAAGCATATTTAGTGAGATTTTTTTCCTCCTCTCCATAAGATGAGATAATCATAGCAAGAATTTTTTTTTTTTTTATTTGAGAGAACAGAAAGTTGTATTTATTATCCCACTTTACAGAGGAGAAAATTAACACAGGGAGATGAAATGGCTGACTTAAGGTTACATAATGAGTCAGTGGCAGGGCTGGAAATAAAATGCAAGTAATATAGAAGGGGCATACTATTATCCTCTCTGCTTTGAAAAATTTTTCCTACCCTCGCCCCCCCTCATTTTTTATTGTATGGATTTAGGATGTACAAAAAGACATTTTGATTACATATACATGGTGAAATGATTACTACGTGTACACAACTAAACATACCCATCACCTTCCATAGTTGTCTCTTTCGTGCACGTGTGTGCCTGTGTGTGTGTGCCTGTGTGTGTGTGTGTGTGTGTGTGTGTGTGTGTGTGGTAACAGCACCTAAAATCTACTCTCTTAGCAAATTTTCAATATATAATTTAATATTATTAACTATAATACTCCTGCTGTGCATTAAATCTCTAGACTTATTTACCTTACATAACTGCACATTTGTACTCTTCGGCTTACATCTCCTCTTTTTCTCCCTGTGCCTACCCATCGTAACTAACCCCTGCTCTACTTGCTGTTTCTTTTTATTTGACTTAAAAATATTCAATATCTAAGTGAGATTATGCAGTATTTTTTTTCTGCATCTGGCTAATTTCACTAAGCATAATGTCCTCTAGCTTCATGATGTTGTCAAAAATGATAGTATCTTTTTTTAAGGCTGAATGATATTCTATTTTGTGTGTGTATGTATGTGTGTATCACAGTTTTTATACTCATCCATTGACAGACACTATTTTCATATCTTGGTTATTGTGAATAATGTTGTAATAAATATGAAAGTGCAGATATCTCTTTGGGATATTGATTTCATTTTTCCTGATACCAAGAAAGGGAATGCTGATTATATGGTAGTTCAATTTTTAATTTTTTGAGGAACTGCCATAATTTTTTGCATAACCTTTGTCCAAATTATAGTCCTACAAATAGTGTACAAGGGACCCCCTTTCTCCAAATCCTTACCTTCATATCTTTCATTTTTTGCTAGTAGCCATCATAACAGATAAGAAGTGACATCTCATTGTGGTTTTGATTTCCATTTCTTCAATGATTAATAATATCGAGCACTTCTTCATATACTTGCAGGTCATTTTTATGTCTCCTTTGGAGAAATGTCTATTCAGATTCTTTGCTCATTTTAAAATCTGATTGTTTGTTTTCTTGCTAGTGAGTAGTGTGTGTTCCTTATATGTTTTGAATATTAGCTCTTATCAGATATATGGTTCACAAATATTTTCTCCCAATCCATAGGCTGCCCTTTGATTTTTTTGATTGTTTGCTTTGCTGTGCAGAAGGTTTTTTTAGTTTGTTGTAGTCTCATCTGTTTATTTTCACTTTCATTGCCTGTGCTTTTAGTGTGATATCCAAAAATATAATTGCCAAAGCCAATATTAACGAGCTTTCCCCCTATGTTTTCTTCTAGGAGTATTGTGGTGTCAGGTTTTACCTTTAGGACCTTAGTCCATTTTGAGTTTATTTTTGTATATAAAGTAAGACAAGGGTCCAGTTTCATTCTTCTGCATGTGGAGATCCAGTTTTCCTAAGACCATTTATAATAAGGTTCTGATGAATATGTTTCACATAAAGGTGAAATCAACCCTTATTTCCTTATCTCTCAAAAGCAGATCATCATGAGTGGTATTTTCAGAACACTAATTAATTTTTATGTTACTAATTGTTTCCTTATAAGAGTTTGAAGGAAAGCCAGAAATTGTAGTTGTTTTGGGAAATATACCATGTGGGAAAAGAGTAGCTAATTTCTGAGCAGATAGTACAGAAATATTAAAACTTTTTAAACTACTAATATTTTATAACATTTTAAATATCTAATGTCATAATTAATCTCATTCAATATTTATAAAACTTTATAAGGTAGCTTTTTTTAAAAAAAAAAATCTTATCTTACAAATGAGGAAACTGAGGCTCATGGAAGTATATAACTTCCTGAAGTTCACACAGTTAGAAGGTGCCTAGCCAAGGCTGTTACCTCTGCAGCATCATCTCTTCTTCTGGCAAATAGGCCTTGAATCTTTTCACAGTCTCATAAAGTAGGGGTGATGGTGTTCCCTTTTTGCAGGTAAACCAGCTCTCCTTTCTCTGGCCCTAAAAATTTCTGGTATTTGAAAAATTATTGCTGTCATTTTCTACCACCTCTCACTCTCCCCACGCTAACTCTCTCTCCCCATAAAGAACCCTTTAGTCTACCTCTACCACTGTTTTTCTAGGTTGGGAGCTTCCACCTAACTGAACTCAGTACCTACTTCACTGTGCCATTCCTCCCAAGTAAACATAGAGAGTTGAGAGGACTCTTGGGGACTGTAAAATTCCTAGCAAGGGAGAGATACCTCCTACCTTGCTTTCTATACTCTTTTTTGAAGGACAAAGTCTTTGTTCCAGCTGACAGGGTTCTAATTGAAATATAAATGAATATAAATGTCTTTTCCTCCCTGAGCACTTGTTTCAGGTGTTGTGACTGACCTACTTCCTGTAACTTCTCATTTTCTGTTTTCCTCTGAGAAAGCCTAACATGTTATCTTCATGCGGGTACAGCCTCTCTAATACTATCTGTGTTTCCAGATCTTGGGGAAAAAGTGAATATTAAGGACTACTATCTTCTCAGAAAACTGACACCATTCCTTACATAGGGTTGCTGTGGGCTTTGAAATGGAAGAGACCTTGCTCCTTTAATATAGAACCTACTAAAGACATCCAAGTGCATATTGGTTGAACGGGTCTGTTAGTGGAGATTAGAAGCACTAGCTCGTAACTCAGTCACTTGGAGAGTCTATCACAGCAAGGTGATTTTGACTTTTATACCACTTTACATGGTTTTTATTCTTAGTCATATATTTGTTTCATATATGTCCATAAAAGGTCATTAGTTAAAGTCATAGAGCATAAGGAACATTTATGTTAAAATATAAGTTGATAAAGAGGGGCACATGTTCTCAGGAACTCCTGAGGGCTGTGTCATGGGCAAAAAATATATTTTAAAGAAAAAAAGTTAATATGGAGCATAAAAATGATCACTTAGAAAATCCATGTTAAATTGAGGATGCTCCAAGATGGCTGAATAGGAACAGCTCTGGAGTACAGTTCCAGTGGGAACACAGTGGGTGAGTGAGTGATCACTGCATTTCCAAACAAATTGCTACTGTCCACAGACCAGGAGATTCCCGGGCATAAAAGTGCCTCGAGTCTCCAGCATGGCTGTTTCAGCTGGTGCAGTGGGTCTCCGCACAAAACCTCATACAAATCTGGGTGCTGTTTCAACTGATGCCTGGAATGTCTAGGAGACAGAGTCACCCAATCAACTGAAAAAGAGGGGGCTAAACAAGGAGCCAGGTGATCTGGCTCAGCAGGTCCCACCCCCACAAAGACCAGCAATCTGAAAGGCTCTGGATTGAGAGTTTCACAGCAAGCACAGCTGGTCCAGCTCTAACATGTTATCTTCATGAGGGTACAGGCACCACCATTATCAAGGCAGTCTACCATTACAGAGACAGTCTGCCATTACTGAGGCAGACTGCCATTACAGAGGCAGTTCTAACTATACCTCTATAAACAAAACTGCAAGGAAGTCCACACAGCAGCTGGGCAGAGTCCATGGCAGCTCAACAACACCTCTGCTGGCAGAATGTGACAAGGCTACCTCCTCACTGGGGAGGGTATCTCTGAAAAAAGGCAGCAGCACATCAGAAACTTATAAATAAAGCCCCACATTCCCAGGACAGAGCAGCTGGGAAAAAAAGGCAGTTATGAACCCTGCTGCAGCAGACTTAAACATACCTGCCCAGCAGCTCTGAAAGGAACAACAGAGCTCACAGCTCAGCACTTGAGCTCCTATAAGGAACAGACTGTCGCCTCAAGCAGCTCCGTGATCCCCATATATCCAAAGAGACACCTCATACAGAAGAGCTCAGGCTGACATCTGGCGGGTATCATTCTGGGACAGAGATAACAAAAGAAGAAACTGGTGGCAACTCTTACTGTTCTGCAGCCACTGCAGGAGATCCCCAGGCAAACAGGGTCTGGAGTGGACCTCCAACAGTCCTAAAGCAGAGGAGCCAGAACGTTAGAAATAAAACTAAAAAACAGAAAGAAATAACTTCATCATCAACAAAAAGAACTTCCACTCAGAGACCCCATTAGAAAGTCACCAACTACAAAGACCACAGGTAGATAAATCCACAAAGATGGGAAGAAATCGGTGCAAAAAGGATGAAAATACCCAAAACAAGAATGCCTCTCCTCCTCCAAGGGATCACAACTCCTCACCAGCAAGGGAATGAGGCTGGATGGAGAATGAGTCTGATCAATTGACAGAAACAGGCTTCAGAAAGTGGGTAAAAACAAACTTCTCTGAGCTAAAAGAACATGTTCTAACCCAATGAAAAGAAACTAAGAACTTTGAAAAAAGGTTTGATGAAATGCTAATGAGAATAAACAGTTTAGAAAAGAATATAAATGAATTGATAGAGCTGAAAAACACAGCAGGAGAACTTTGAGAAGCGTACACAAGTTTCAATAACCGAATCGACCAAGCGGAAGAAAAGATATCAGAGGTTGAAGATCAACTCAATGAAATAAAACAAAAAGGCAAGATTAGAGAAAAGAATGAAAAGAAATGAACAAAACCTCCAAGAAATATGAGATTATGTGAAAACACCTAATCTACGTTTGATAGGTGTACCTGAATGTGATGGAGAGAATGAATCCAAGCTGGAAAACACTCTTCAGAATATTATCCGTGAGAACTTCCCTAACATAGCAAGGCAGGCCAATATTCAAGTCCAGGAAATACAGAGAACACCACAAAGATATTCCTCAAGAAGAGCAACCCCAACAGGAATAATCGTCAGATTCACCAGGGTTGAAATGAAGGAAAAAATGCTAAGGGCAGCCAGAGACAAAGGTCAGGTTACCCACAAAGGGAAGCCCATCAGACTCACAGTGGGTATCTCAGTGTAAACCCTGCAAGCCAAAAGAGAGTGGGTGCCAATATTCAATATCCTTAAAGAAAAGAACTTTCAACCTAGAATTTCATATCCACCCAAACTAAGCTTCATAAGCAAAGGAGAAAGAAAATTCTTTATAAACAAGCAATTGCTGAGAGATTTCATTACCACCAGGCCTGCCTTACAAGAGCTCCTGAAAGAAGCACTAAACATAGAAAGGAACAACCAGTACCAGCCACTCCAAAAACATGCCAAATGGTAAAGATCATCAATACAATGAAAAAACAGCATCAACTAATGGGCAAAACAACCAGCTGGCATCAAAATGGCAGGATCAAATTCACACATAACAAGATTAACCTTAAATATAAATGGGCTAAATGCCCCAATCAAAAGACACAGACTGGAAATTGGATAAAACATCAAGACCCATTGGTGTGCTGTATACAGGAAACCCATCTCACATACAAGGATACATATAGGCTCAAAATAAAGGGATGGAGGAAGATTTATCAAGCAAATGGAGAGAGAAAAAAAAGCAGGAGTTGCAATCCTACTCTCTGATAAAATAGACTTTAAACCAACAAAGATCAAGGAGACAAAGAAGGGCATTACATAATGGTAAAAGGATCAATGCAACAAGAAGAGCTAACAATCCTAAATATATATGCACCCAACAGGAGCACCCAGATACATAAAGCAAGTTCTTAATGACCTACAAAGAGACTTATACTCCCACACAATAATAGTGGGAGACTTTTAATCTCACTGTCAATATTAGACAGATCAATGAGACAGAAAATTAACATGGATATTCAGGACTTGAACTCACATCTGGACCAAGCAAACCTAATAGACATTTACAGAACTCTCCACCCCAAATCCACAGAATATACATTCTTCTCAGCACCACATCATACCTACTCTAAAATTGACCACATAATTGTAAGTAAATCACTCCTTAGCAAATGCAAAAGAATGGAAATCATAACAAACAGTAACCACAGTGCCATCAAACTAGAACTCAGGATTAAGAAACTAACTCAGAATTGCACAATTTCATGGAAAATGAACAACTGGCTCTTGAATGTTGACTGAATAAACAATGAAATGAAGACAGAAATAAAGACGTTCTTCAAAACCAACGAAAACAAACACAAAATGTACCAGAATCTCTGGGACACATGTAAAGCACTGTATAGAAGAAAATTTATAGCAATAAATGCCCACAGGAGAAGCAAGGAAAGATCTAAACTCAACATCCTATCATCAAAATTGAAAGAGCTAGAGGAGCAAGGTCAAAAAAACTCAAAAAAGGAGGATTTCCAAGATGGCGTGGTAGGAACAATTCAGGATTGCAGCTCTCAGTGAAGGGGCAGAGGGTGAGTCCTAGCCACATTTTCAGATGGACCTTTTTTGCCCACAGAACGGGGAAATTCCCAGCTGTAGGAGAGACACGGGACACCAGCACAGCCCTTTCAGCTTGTGCGGCCATTTTGGCTGGCACCGCAGTGCAGCGGCACCCTGCACAAAACTCACTGGTCTGGGTGCCCTGTTAAACCGGCAATCTGAGATTTGGGAGGGCAGATTAACATATCCATCTAATTAAACGGGACTTGGACAGTGAGTCAGACCAGGAGATTTCTGGGAAGTGTGATTTGAGCTGGTGCAATGGGCCATGGCATGAGAAATCACACAGATCCTGGTGCCCTACCAGCAGGAGACTGAAACACCTGTGAGAGAGTCAACCGTTCAACTTAGAGAGAGAGAGAGAGAGAGAGAGAGAGAGAGAGAGAGAAAGGACTCTGACCAGGTGATCAGGCTCAGTGGGTCCCACCCCCACAGGGACAAACAAAACGGCGATTAGAAATGCTTGGGGTTGAGAGTTTTACCGTGGACTCAGCTGAATCCAGGATGGTGCAGCTTGGTGGGGGAGAGGTGTTCACCACTACGGACGCATTCCGCCCCTACTGAGGTACACGCCATTGCTGAAGCAGCCTGCCATTGCCGAGGCAACCTGCCATAACAGAGAGACTCCACTAACAGGGCAGAGTCCACCACAGTAGGGTAGAGCCCCGCGGCAGCAGGGTAGACCCAGCGGTAGCAGGGCAGAGCCTTGGCAGGCAAATACTGACTAGACTGCCTCCTAGCTGGGCAGGACAGTGCAACAGATATTCATAAAGAAAGCCCCAACTCCCTGAGACAGAGCATCTGAGGGGGAAAAAAAAGGGATTTTATAAGTTCTGCTGCAGGAGACCTAAACACACCCGCCCAACAACCCTGAATGAACAACGGAGCTCACAGCTCAGCACTGGAGCTCCTATAAAGTACAGACCATCTCCTCAAGCAGCTCTCTGACCCCTGTATATCCAAAGAGTCACCTCAACAAAGGACTAATCAGACTGACATTTGGCAGGCATCATTCTGGGACAAAGATAGCAGAAGAAGAAACTGGTAGCATCCCTCACTGTTCTGCAGCTGCTACTACAGGTATACCCCAGACAAGCAGGGCCTGGAGTGGACCTCAGCAGTCATACAGCAGAGGGGCTAGACTGTTAGAAGAAAAACTAAGTAACAGAAATACTTCATCATCAACAATCTGGGCGTCCACTCAGAGACCCAATTGAAAAGTCAGCAACTACTCAGATGCCATTACTGAACTAATGAGCTAATTGGGAAGTTTCCTCCATGTGCCAAGAGAACTAGAGCATAAGACATATTTTTGATTTTGTTGCTGCTGCTGCTACTCTTCAGAAAGGTATGAATGAAGGTTGGCATATACGTAATCTATTGTTTCAAAACAATCTGCCATGAAATTTAACAGCTTGAAACAACAACTATGTATTAACTCACATCTTCTATGGGTCAAGAAATGCAGATGATTCTGCATTTCTGATGATTCTGATTGAAGATCTCTCATGAGGTTGAAGTCAATAAACTAGAGCTGTAGTCTCATCTGAATGCTTGACTGGAGAATTGCTTCCAAGCTCACTTATGTGGTGGTTGTTAGGATTCAGCTCTTTACAGGATGTTGAACTGAAGGCCTAATTTGAATAAAGGATATTGAAATAGGAAGAGAGGAAGTCAAATTGTCTCAGTTAGCAGACGACATAATCCACAAAGATGGGAAAAAAAACAGTGCAAAAAGGAGGAAAACACCTGAAACCAAAACACCTCACCTCCTACAAAGGACCAAAACTCCTCACCAGCAAGGGAACAAAGCTGGACGGAGAATGAGTGTGATGAGATGACGGAATCAGACTTCAGAAGGTGGATAATGAGAAACTTCAGTGAGCTAAAAGAACATGTTCTAAATCAATGCAAAGAAACTAAGAACCTTGAAAAAAGATTTGAAAAAAGATTTGAGGAAATGATAACAAGAATGGACAACTTAGAGAGGAATATGAATGAATTGAAGAAGCTGAAAAACACAACACGAGAACTTCACGAAGCATGCACAAGTTTCAACAGCTGAATTGACCAAGCAGAAGAAAGAATATCAGAAGTCGAAGATCAACTCAATGAAATAAAATGAGAAACCAAGACTAGAGAAGAAAGTGCAAAAAGGAATGAACAAAATCTCCAAGAAATGTAGGACTATTGAAGAGACCTAACCTACGTTTGATAGGTGTATCAGAATGTGATGAAGAGAATGAATCCAAGCTGGAAAACACTCTTCAGGATATTATCCAGGAAAATTCCCCCAACCTAGCAAGACAGGTCAATACTCAACTCCAGGAAATACAGAGAACACCACAAAGATACTCCGCAAGAAGAGCAACCCCAAGGCACATAATCGTCAGATTCACCAGGGTTGAAATGAAGGAGAAAATACTAAGGGCAGCCAGAGAGAAGGGTCGGGTCACCCACAAAGGGAAGCCCATCAGACTCACAGCAGATCTCTTGGCAGAAACTCTACAAGCCAGAAGAGAGTGGGGGCCAATATTCAACATCCTTAAAGAAAAGAACTTTCAACCCAGAATTTCATATCCAGCCAAACTGAGCTTTATAAGTGAAGGAAGAATAAAATCTTTTGCCAACAAGCAAGTACTCAGAAATTTTGTCACCACCAGGCCTGCTTTACAAGAGCTCCTGAAAGAGGCACTACACATAGAAAGGAACAACCAGTACCAGCAATTCTAAAAACATACCAAATACTAAAGAGCATCAAAAAAAATGAAGAATCTGCATCAACCAATGGGCAAAACAGCCAGCTAGCATCAAAATGGCAGTATCAAAAGCACACATAACAATATTAACCCTAAATGTAAATGGGCTAAATGCACCAATCAAAAGACACAGACTGGCAAATTGGATAAAAAACCAAAACCCATCAGTGTGCTGTATCCAGGAAACCCATCTCACATGCAAGGATACACAAAGGCTCAAAATCAAGGGATGGAGGAAGATTTACCAAGCAAATGGAGAGCAAAAAAATAAAAGCAGGAGTGGCAATTCTCATCTCTGATAAAATAGACTTTAAAGCAACAAAGATCAAAAGGGACAAAGAAGGTCACTACATAATGGTAAACGGATTGATACAACAAGAAGAGCTAACGATCCTAAATATATACGGACCCAATACAGGAGCACCCAGATATATAAGGCAAGTTCTTAATGACTTACAAAGAGACTTAGACTCCCACACAATAATAGTGGGAGACTTTAACACTCCACTGTCAATATCAGACAGATCAACCAGACAGAAAATTAACAAGGATATCCAGGGCTTGAACTCAGACCTGAAACAAGCAAACCTGATAGACATTTAAAAAACTCTCCACCCCAAATTCACAGAATATACATTCTTCTCAGCACCATGTCACACCTACTCCAAAATTGACCACATAATTGGAAGTAAAGCACTCCTCAGCAAATGCAAAACAACTGAAATCATAACAGTCTCTCAGACCATAGTGCAATCAAGTTAGAACTCAGAATTCAGAAACTAACTCAGAACCGCACAGCTTCATGGAAACTGAACAACTGGCTCTTGAATGTTGATTGGATAAACAATGAAATGAAGGCAGAAATAAAGAAGTTCTTCGAAACCAACGAGAACGAAGACACAACATACCAGAATCTCTGGGACACATTTAAAGCAGTCTGTAGAGGAAAATATATAGCAATAAGTGCCACATGAGAAGAGTGGAGAGATCCAAAATTGACACCCTATTGTCAAAATTGAAAGAGCTATAGGAGCAAGATCAAAAAAACTCAAAACCTAGCCAAAGACAAGAAATAACTAAGATCAGAGCAGAACTGAAGGAGATAGAGACACGAAAAACCCTTCAAAAAATCAATAAATCCAAGAGCTGGTTTTTTGAAAAGATCAACAAAATAGACAGACCAATAGCCAGACTGATAAAAAAGAAAAGAGAGAACAACCAAATAGATGCAATAAAAAACGATAATGAGGAAGTCACCACAGATTCCATAGAAATTCAAACCATCATCAGAGAATACTACAAACAACTCTATGCACATAAACTAGTAAACCAGGAAGAAATGGATAAATTCTTGGACACCTGTGTCCTCCCAAGCCTAAACCAGGAGGAAGCTGAAACCATGAATAGACGAATAACAAGGTCTGAAGTTGAGGCAGGAATTAAGAGCCTACCACACAAAAAACGCCCAGGTCCAGATGGGTTCACAGCTGAATTCTACCAGACACACAAAGAGGAGCTGGTACCATTCCTTCTGAAACTATTCCAAATAATCCAAAAAGAGGGAACCCTTCCCAAATCATTTTATGAGACCAACATCATCCTGATACCAAAACCAGGCAGAGACTCAACAAGAAAAGAAAACTTCAGGCCAATATCCATGATGAACATAGATGCAAAAATCTTCAATAAAATACCGGCAAACCAATTGCAACAGCACATTAAAAAACTTATCCATCATGATCAAGTAGGATTCATCCCAGGGATGCAAGGCTGGTTCAACATACTCAAGTCTATAAACGTAATTCACCACATAAACAGAACCAAAAACAAAAACCACATGATTATCTCAATTGACGCAGAGAAGGCATTTGACACAATTCAATAGCCCTTTATGCTAAAAACCCTCAATAAACTTGGTATCGATGGAACATATCTCAAAGTAATAAAAGCTATTTACGACAAACCAACAGCCAATATCATACTTAATGGGCAAAAACTGAAAGCATTCCCTTTGAAATATGGCACTAGATAAGGATGCCCTCTCTCACCACTCCTATTCAACATAGTACTGGAAGTTCTAGCCAGAGCAATCAGGCAAGAAAAAGAAATAAAGGGTATTCAAATAGGAAAGGTGGAAGCCAAATTGTCTCTATTTGCAGATGACATGATAGTATACCTAGAAGACCCTATCACCTCAGCCCAAAAACTCCTAAAACTGATAAGCAACTTCAGCAAAGTCTCAGATATAAAATCAATGTGCAAAAATCACAAGTATTCCTATACACCAATAACAGACTTAAAAAGAACCAAATCAAGAACGATCTGCCATTCACAATTGCTACAAAGAGAATAAAATACCTAGGAATACAACTTACAAGGAACGTAAGGGACCTCTTCAAGGAGAACTACAAACAACTGCTCAAGGAAATAAGAGAGGACACAAACAGATGGAAAGCCATTCCATGCTCATGGTAAGGAAGAATCAATATTATAAAAATGGCCATACCACCCAAAGTAATTTATAGATTCAGTGCTATCCCCATCAGGCTACCAATGACCCTTTGCACAGAACTGGAAAAAAACACCTTCAACTTCATATGGAAGCATAAGTAAGCCCGCATAGCCAAGTCAATTCTAAACAAAAAGAACAAAGCTGGAGGCATCACGTTACCTGACTTCAAACTATACTACAAGGCTACAGTAATCAAAACAGCATGGTACTGGTACCAAAACAGAGATATAGACCAATGGAACAGAACAGAGTCCTCAGAGACAATGCCACACATCTACAACCATTTGATCTTTGACAAATCTGACAAAAACAAGCAATGGGGAAAGGATTCCCTGTTTAATAAATGGCATTGGGAAAAGTGGCTAGCCATGTGCGGAAAGCAGAAACTGGACCTCTTCCTGATACCTTATACTAAAATTAACTCCAGATGGATTAAAGACTTAAACCTAAGACTGAACACCATAAAAACCCTAGAAGAAAACCTAGGCAACCATTCAGGACATAGGCAAGGACTTCATGACCTAAACACCAAAAGCATTGGCAACAAAAGCCAAAATAGACAAATGGGATCTAATTAAACTCCAGAGCTTCTGTAGAGCAAAAGACACAATCATTAGAGTGAACCAGCAAGTAACAGAATGGGAAAACATTTTTGCAATTTATCCATCTATCAAAGGCTAATATCCAGAATCTACAAAGAACTAAAACAGATTTACAAGAAAAAAACAAACAACCCAATTCAAAAGTGGGTGAAGAATATGAACAGACACTTTACAAAAGAAGACATATATGAGGCCAACAAATATATGAAAAAGTACTCATCATCACTGGTTATTAGAGAAACACAAATCAAAACCACATTGAGATACCATCTCATGCCAGTTAGAATGGTGATCACTAAAAAACGTGGAGACAACATATGCTGGAGAGGATGTGGAGAAATAGGAACACTTTTACACTGTTGGTGGTAGTGTATATTGGTTCAACCATTGTGGATGACAGTGTGGCGATTCCTCAAGGACCTAGAAATAGAAATTCCATTTGACCCAGCAATCACATTACTGGGTATATATCCAGAGGATTATAAATTGTTCTATTATAAAGACACATGCACATGTATGTTCATTGTGACACTGTTTACAATAGCAAAGACCTGGAACCAACCCAAATGCTCACTGATGATAGGCTGGACAGGGAAACTGTAGCACATATACACCATGGAATACTATGCAACTATACAAAAGGATGAGTTCGTGTCCTTTGTGGGGACATGGATGAACCTGGAAACCATCATTCTCAGCAAACTGACACAAGAACAGAAAAAATCAAACACCACATGTTCTCACTCATAGGCGGGTGTTGAACAATGAGAACACATGGACACAGGGAGGGGAGAATCACACACTGGGTCTGTTGGGGTGTACTAGGGGAGGGACAGTGGTGGGTAGGGAGTTGGGGAGGGATAACATGGGAGTAATGCCATATATAAGTGATGGAGATGGAGGCAGCAAACCAAATTGCCATGTATGTACTTATGCAATAATCCCGCATGTTCTTTACATGTACCCCAGAACCTAAAGTGCAATAAAATATATATATTTAAAAAAAAGAAAATCCATGTTAAATTAAAATTAAAAATAAATTTAATTAAAATTGAAAATAAATTAAAATTGAATATAAATTTAATTAAAATTAAAATTAAATTAAAATTAAAAATAACAATATAAAATTTAAAATTTTCAAAGAGTAGAAAAAAGTTATAAAACTATATATTGACACCATGTATTCACCATACCATATTTGTCATAATTATTTCCTACATGTTTTTTATATGTAGAAATATTTATAGATACAGTCAGAAATTCACCCCCATCCTTTCCCCTTCTTCCTTACTTCCTCTTTTCTCAGAGGTAACTACCATATTGAGTATATATGGATTATTCTTTTGCATGTTTATACCTTAGTACATATGTCTATATCTATAAATATTCTATCTTATTTTAAGTTTATGTATGTATTCTATTTCTGGAATTTTTCCATATTGATTGTCAAAAATATCTTAATCTAAAAAATATTCTATAGTTCATCAACATGTTAACACTTAACTAAACCCTTGTAAATTACGCATTTGAAAACTAAGCATGAATATTATTAAATAAAATTTTGTAGTCTCTAAATGCCAGAAACAAAAATCAAAATCCTTAAAGAAATTTTTGTACATTGCTGAGATAATACAGAGTAGTTAAATTTCAATCTTCATTTTAATGCATATATTTTTATCCTTCAACTTCACAGACAACTTATTTGAGTCCCTGATTTCCTAGCTTATGGCCCAATTCTAGGTGAAGAACTTAACTTTAACTTCCAACAACCAGAAACTCCTGTAATGAGAACTGGCCAACTTTATCATCAAGAGCACAAGAGCTAGATCTCCAATCTGTCATGAGCCAAAATGTCTCCATCTCAAAACTATGTTGAACTCCACAGTAATCTAAATCAGTTAATGTCCTTAGTCTACTGGTGAAATCCCAGCCCCTAAACACATGCTATAAATTGATTCCTCCTGTGGGTTCAGAATTATGCTCATCTTATAGTCCTAAAACAGACTGCCATAATTTTCTTACACACATAAGGTAATAAAATGTCTTTCAGGAGAACATAGAGCCTTTCTTTGACGGGGAAGGGAGACCCAAACAGGACAGTTTAGTAGGAAACATAGCAATTAAAAGAGAAAGAAAAGACCAAATAATAGAAACAATACATCAAAAAATAAACAAATTAGTTTTTAAACTATATTCTGGTTCAGTTAAAATTTACCATCTATAACTTTGTCTTTTGTTGCTAGAACAAAGGCCTTACCTGTAAGAACACAATTTAAGAAGCCAAACATTGAGTGTCTCTCCACTGTGACAATTGCTGCTATCCCTGTCAGTACTCCTGAAAACCCAGGGAAAGTGTGATGGAGAGGCATCTTCTGATATCCTGTTCCTCACCACTCTCTTGAGAGGTATGACAGTGAGGTAGAAACTGAACTAATGAGCTAATTGGGAAGTTTCCTCCATGTGCCAAGAGAACTAGAGCATAAGACATATTTTTGATTTTGTTGCTGCTGCTGCTGCTACTCTTCAGAAAGGTATGAATGAAGGTTGGCATATACGTAATCTATTGTTCCAAAACAATCTGCCATGAAATTTAACAGCTTGAAACAACAACTATGTATTAACTCACATCTTCTATGGGTCAAGAAATGCAGATGATTCTGCATTTCTGATGATTCTGATTGAAGATCTCTCATGAGGTTGAAGTCAATAAACTAGAGCTGTAGTCTCATCTGAATGCTTGACTGGAGAAGAATTGCTTCCAAGCTCACTTATGTGGTGGTTGTCAGGATTCAGCTCTTTACAGGATGTTGAACTGAAGGCCTAATTTGAATAAAGGATATTGAAATAGGAAGAGAGGAAGTCAAATTGTCTCAGTTAGCAGACGACATAATCGTGTATTTAGAAAAGCTCATTGTCTCAGTCCAAAAACTCCTTTAGCTGATAAGCAACTTCAGCAAAGTCTCGGGACACAAAACCAATGTGCAAAAATAACAAGCCTTCCTATACACCAAAAATAGACAAGCAGAGAACCAAATCTTGAGTGAACTCCCATTCACAATGGGAGTTCTACAAAGAGAATAAAATACCTAGGAATACAACTTACAGAGGATGTGAAGGGCCTCTTCAAGGAGAACTACAAAACCACTGCTCAAGGAAATAACAATACACAAACAAATGGAAAAACATTCTATGCTCATGAATAGGAAGAATCAATATCACGAAAATGACCATACTGCCCAAAGTAATTTATAGATTATATGCTCTTCCCATCAAGCTACCAGTGACTTTCTTCACAGAATTAGAAAAAAATACTTTAAATTTGATATGGAACCAAAAAAGAGCCCGTAAAGCCAAGACAATCCTAAGCAAAAAGAACAAAGCTGGAGGCATCACACTAGCTGACCTCAAACTATACTACAAGGCTACAATAACCAAAACAGTATGGTACTGGTACCAAAACAGACACATAGACCAATGGAACAAAACAGAGACCTCAGAAATAACACCACACATCTGTAACCATCTGAGCTTCAACAAACCTGACAAAAACAAGCAATGGGGAAGAGATTCCCTATTTAATAAATGGTGCTGGGAAAACTGGCTAGCCATATGCAGAAAAGAGAAACTGGACCCCTTCCTTACACCTTGTACAAAAATTAACTCAAGATGAATTAAAGACTTAAAGTAAAACCTAAAACCATAAAAACCGTAAAATAAAACCTAGACAATACCATTCAGGACATAGGGGTGGGAAAAGACTTCATGACAAAAACACCAAAAGCAATTGCAACAAAAGTCAGAATTGACAAATAGTACCTAATCAAACTAAAGAGCTTCTGCACAGCAAAAGAAACTATCATCAGAGTGAACAGACAACATATAGAAGGGGTGAAAATTTTTGCAAGCTACCCATCTGACAGAGGGCTAACATCCAGAATCTACAAAGAACTAAAACAAATTTACAAAACAAACAAACAACCCCATTGAAAAGTGGGTAAAGGGTAGGAACAGACACTTCTCAAAAGAAAACATTTATGCGGCCAATAAACATATGAAAAAAACATCATGACCACTGGTCATTAGAGAAATGCAAATCAAAAGTACAATGAGATACCATCTCATGCCAGTTAAAATGGCAATTATCAAAATGTCAGGAAACAACAGAGAGTAGTGAGGCTGTGGAGAAATAGGAACACTTTTGCAGTGGTGGTGGGAGTGTAAATTGGTTTAACCATTGTGGAAGACAGTGTGGAGATTCCTTAAGTATCTAAAACCAGAAATACCATTTGACCCAGCAATCCCATTACTGGGTACATACCCAAAGGATTATAAATCACTCTACTATAGAGACACATGCAACACGCATGTTTATTGCAGCACTATTCTCAATAGCAAGACTTAGAACCAATCCAAATGCCCATCAATGATGGATTGGGTAAAGAAAATGTGGCACATATACCCCATGGAATACTATGCAGCCATAAAAAGAATAAGTTTTTGTCCTTTGCAGGGACATGGTTGTAGCTGGAAGCCATCATTATCAGCAAACCAACACAAGAACAGAAAACCAAGCACTGCATGTTCTCACTCATAAAGTGGGAGTTCAACAATGAGAACACATGGACACAGAGAGGGGACCATCACACACCAGGGCCTGTCAGGGGATGGGGCACGAGGGGAGGGGGAGCATTAGGACAAATACCTAATGCATGCAGGGCTTAAAACCTATATGATGTTTTAATAGGTACAGCAAAGCACCATGGCACATGTATACTTAAGTAACAAACCTGCACATTCTGCACATGTATCCCAGAACTAAAAATTAAAAAAAAAGTGTGTCAGACCACAACCAATGGGAGGAGAATTATTTTTTGACATATTTTTAGAAATACCACAGATGCTGATGAATAAGGATGTGCCGCACATAAGGAACTCTTAGGGCTGGAGAAAGGAAAACTGGCTTTGCTTGTTGTGTGGAAATGTTATTACTTCTCAGCTGAGAAGATAAGAAGAGATAATGCAGTAATGGCTGGAAAAAGAGAACTTGTTACAGTGGTTGGGGCATCCTCTTTCAGATCCTTCTCAAGTGCTTAGTCTGGATAACATGAGAGAAAATATGAACTCTAAAAAGCAGTTTGGAGTTTAAATCAGAGAACTAGTTTCTACCAAACTGAATTGAATAACCTTTGTGAAACTGCTGAACTCTGATCCTCAGTGTTGTCATCTATACAGTGGGAATGAAACCAACATCCATTTAGCAAAGAGTTGTCATGAAGATTGGGTGAGATCGATTAAGGGCAAAATGTACTTTGTGATGTGTACAAGTTACAAAATTATTTTTTATTAGCCATAAAAAGCCTTAATGTTTCAGTACCCTTTTCTTCCTTTTTATGCCACTAAGGACAACCTTATCCTCTCAAGTTTGAGACATCATTTCTTTACAGCATTGTTATCAGTAATGAGTTTTTCAAAATCTCAGTCTCTGGCTAAGCATACTGTTTTGCTCTATTGACAAGGTTATAAATCACAACCAGATGGATAATTAGATCACAGTGTACAAATGCATGGTTTACTTTTCCATCCTCCCAGTTCCTATTGTAGTGACTAAAGTTCTCCCTCTCTTTCTCTCTCTCTTTATTAAAGTGTGTCATCTCTTCCTAGTTTTCTCTCCTTAAGTGCTCTGTTACTATTTTTCATCCAGGGTGAGCATTCTTAAAAAGCTCTGTATATAAGGAAATAGGAATTCATGCTGTTTTTCCATTTCCTGCAATGAAGCAAAACTAACCTAAGATTGCAGAGTGCTTCTAGGTTCTGTCTCCCTTAATTCAGTTAGTTATTTTTTTTCTAATTTATTTTCTAGACCATAGCATTTGTTAAATTTGCTTTCCTAAGCAAGAAAAAAATATTTGATTTTATAATGATTAAGGCTTTCTGTTCTCTTGTGGATCTTAAGAGGAAATAAGTCAATGATAAGTAATTCCATGATCCTAGTGTTTCAACTGCATGTAAAAACAGTGGAAAACTGGTCCTGCCTGGATTGGATACAAGAGCAAACAGGGAATGGAGAGGAAAGCAAGGATACTATAATGGTCTGGGCCATGTGGTTTGCACCCTATTCTATTCCTCAGACTTTGCACTGACCACAAGTGTTGGTTCATCATTGCCAAGCCAGGGATCCAGATGAGCCATTAAAAGTCTATGTAACTTCAGCTACAACTGTGCCATGGGAGAATCTCAGAATCTGAGCAGTGGTGGGAGAATGAAATACTACCCATTACACTCAGTGAGTTAGCTGTGTTTCGTTTTCTGTCACTTGCGTTTGCTATTTTATCTGGCTAAAATCCTTAAGGAAGATGGAGCTGGGAGTTGATACAGAACATGTTTAATTTACCTTTCTAGCAGGACAAGTGGACCAAAACACGGCTTTTTAAAACTGGTATTTTGCTTATACAGTTATTGACATAATACACTTCCTTTTTAAAACTGGTATTTTGCTTATACAGTTATTGACATAATGCACTTCCAGGCACTTAGCAAACTCTAGCGTGCTAACTTCACTGTTAGGAGACAGCGTAGGGTCCACAGTGAAAGCAAATCCAAGAGAGTTCACTGAGTTTTTTATACATTGTCTTTTCTCCACAGACATGTGAGGGAAGGGATTTATGTTCCCTCAGGAATCAGCTACCGTCTATGTGTCGCTGATCCCTGCAGAACTTCATGCTGTGCCTGAAAACCTTCACATATTTCACCTGTCCTTACAGCCTCCTCTATAGCACTCAGTCCTGGGACAATGAGCTGCTTCTCATTATCAACAAAATGGAATGTGTCTGCTGCACATTGGAAATGCTGAGGTCACTTTCAATGCCCCCCCACCCCACCCCATGCTCCTGAATTCTTGATGCTCCAACTCCTGTCAGTGTGAGCTTGGAGTCTGCCTCTGGAATTGCTGCACTCTGGGTAAATGGGAAGCTGGTGGGGAGGAAGGGTATATGGAAAGGGTATTCTGTGGGGGTAGAGGCTAAGATCATCCTGGGACAAGAGCAGGATTCCTTTGGGGGATATTTTGATGCAAATAAATCCTTGGTTGGGGAGATATGGGACGTGTTTTTATGGGATCAGGTGCTCCCTCTAAAGAAGCTGTGTGCCACCTGTTACAGTGGCAGCCTCCGGAATTGGCACACCCTGATTTATGGAGATAATGGCTATGTGGTAACTAAGCCCAAGGTGTGGACTTAAGTTTCATTCTCTTTGGTCATCATTCGTGTTTTGTGATAATCACATATTCTTTGAAATTAAATGCATTGATTTTGTTTCTTTTTTTGGGCTCTGTTAAGAAAGTGCAAACTATACTTTAAAAAGACAAGGGATAAGTAGGATTTCAATATACATTATTTATTGTTGCAAAAATTACTTTGGGTGAATTGTGCCATAATTTTCTGCAACGTCAAACTACAGGAACTCAGGGGAACACACTACTTTCAGTACTGGTCACCAATCTTACAGAGCCCCATACCATTGTGGGAGGTCCTATGGGGATTCTGCACACTCATATTCAGCAACCTATAAAACTGATGTAATTACTGGGAGAGGCTTTCAGAAGTGGGCTGATACAGTGAGCAGGAATCCCAAAGAGGGTGTCTCAAAAGGGGATTTCACAGGAGCAGGGTTGTGAGAGTATTACCTTTGTATTCACCCCAGAAAGGACTCAGAGGTATCCCTAGAAAACACCTAGATAAAGGCAAGGATAAGCTGCCCTGGAGATCTCTCTTTATACCCACTCAACTCGCTCTCTTACAGGTAGAGCTCTGAAGGAGCAAATCTTTTATTCTTTCAGGCAATGTTTCATAAATGTGGTTTCCCTTCTTGTACCTTCCACCCTTAGGGATTCCCAGGTCCTTTGTTTTACAGGCACTTTCAATGCATTTTCAACGGTAACACTTGGACAGTTTTGGTAGGTGACAGATACAGACAGATTTTTTTTTTCATCAGCCCTTTATGGACCAGAAGGCATTTGGCAAGTTCTGTCTTTTTTCTTCCAGGAAAAATAATTCTAAAATCTTACTCCTTTCTCACAAATCAAAATAACTTTCTCCTTTTGAAGGCAATAACAATATGAGTTGGTAGACTCCCAGACTCTTGTTTAGAACAGTGTTGAAACTTAGGGTTTAAAGTAGGTACCCCACCATATACAGAAAATAAGTTCATCCATGTAGAAATGAAAAGGTTAAAGACAAGGCATGGATTATCTTGTAGCATGAATTTCCATTAAAAGGTAAAGGCAAGGCATGGCTTGTCTTGAAGCACAGATTTCTGTGAATAGGGTAAACACAAGGCATGGATTTCCTTGTAGAAATGGAAATGGTAAAGGCAAGTTATGGATCACATTATGTTCTACACAGAGAAGAATGAATATCATGGGCTTATTTACAGATCTAAGACTGCGAGAGTTAGTTGGAATGTGATAAAAATAATCTCAATTAAGGGCAGAGTGTGTTAAGATCAAGGAAGTCTTCCTGCGTGAAGAGTCCTGTTTGAACAAATTTTAGAGAAACAAGAAGGAACTAGCCATATGAAAGGAAGAATAACTAATGTCTGCACTCTACCTAGCATGCTACTTGGAGCATGACAGGGTCTTGCTCTGTCATGCAGGCTGGAGTGCAGTGGCACGATCACAGAGCGTTGACTTCCTGGGCTCAAGAGATCCTCCCACTTCAACCTCCTGAGTAGCTGGGACCACAGGAATTCTTCATTGTGAAAAGGAAAACTTGACAGTATCAAAGCACAACCTCAACAACATTAATTTATTTACCTCAAATTACTAAACATTTATGTGGATTCAGAGTTGCCTTGTTAAATCTGGTGTCTGAAATGTAATCTTGGTCTAGGGAATCTGAAGTTTACAAGAATTGTGTAAACTTCACATGTACTAACACTCCTTTGTCCTCTAAAAGGGGTCCATATCAAGTTCCCAAGAGTCAACAGCAGTTGCCACCAACCTGTTTGGCACCAGGGACTGGTTTCTTGGAAGGCAATTTTTTCATGGACCAGTGTGGTAGAGATGGTTTCGGGATAATTCAAGCACATCACATTTATTATGCACTTTATTTCTATTATTTTTACATTGTAATATATAATGAAATAATTGTATAATTCACTATCATGCAGAATCAGTGAGAACCCTGTGCTTGTTTTCCTGCAACTAGACAGCCATCAGAGGCTGATGGGAGACAGTGACAGATCACCAGGCGTTAGGTTCTCATAAGGAGCATTCAATCTAGATCTGTTGCATGTGCAATTCACAACAGGGTTTGTGCTCCTATGAGAATGCTGTGCCACTGCTGATCTGACAGGAAGCAGAGCTCAGGTGGTAATGTGAGCAATGGGGAGCAGCTGTAAATACAGATGAAGCTTTATTGACTTGCCCACCCCTTACCTCCTGCTGTGTGACCTGGTTCCTTACAGGCCAGGGACTAGTTCCAGGAGATTGGGGACCTCTGGTCAACAGTAGCTGTTGCCTGGCTGCTAGAACACAAGTCCAGAGTCCGGCTCACTCATGCTTTCCTTCTGCATTTGCAAATTTTTTCCTTTCCTCTTTCTCTAGCCTATTTAAGCCATCACCTTCTGCCCAATGTTTTAAGCTTCAAACCTTATAGTAATAAACATTGCCTTCTGCTTTCCTGTCTTTCTACAAAGCCAGTTAATTACCAAGCCCTGTGCTACCCATCAAATATCTGTCTAAATAACAACTGTATTAGAGCCATTTCTGTGAACAGAAAGTTTCAAAGTTCTATATTGCTTACAGAATAATGACCCAACTTGTTCACTTGGCATTGTGGAATCTCTCTGCATTCACCCTAGCCTACCTTTGACTTTATGTCTAATTCACTCATATGTTTACATATGTTTAATTTATGCTCCCAGGAAACTGAGATTACGGAGGTTTCCCGATTATATCCAGTGCTAACTCATGCCAATTTCTACCATTATCTTACTTTAATTAAAAAAATTATATAGCAACACATGATGATTTTAGAAAACACAGAAAATGTAGATGAGGAAAATGAAAAAAATAAACTCTCAGAGATAATCATTAAAAAATAAATAAAAATAAAAAATAAACTCAATTACAAAAAGCAGAAATCCTCAGGTATCCCTATATTTGTGAATTCAGTATCTCATGTGTTACTCTCACAGAAAGCATATATAAGCACAGTGAAATTCAGAGGCTGGATGTGATCATGTTGCTTACTAACACTGAACATACTGGTAACAGAGACTCACCAAGGAAATAGTTCTAATGTGAGCCTCAACAAAATTGGAAAACAATTTCATGGGTCTCCAAGTCAGATGAGAATGTTTAAAGCTAATAATATTTTTTCTGGAATGTCAAGATCTGCTACTCTTGCCAAAGCTCAAAGTAGAAAGTGATGATAAGTGGGAAGGTGGTTTTGACTGTGTTTCTAACACATCCTGTATACCAACCGTGTCCTCTTTAAAGTTTTAGAGCTCAATATCTATATGACATTTAGGTTGACCTGTCAGCCTATTACTTCAAATAGGTGTTATGCAACCCACTTTTCTGCTATCAACAAACTGGTAACAATCAGCTACTCCTTGCTTACAATTCCCTACAGCTTTGCACCAGTGAGCAGCAACTGACCACTCCCCTTGTGGTAACCTGTGAGGTTAGTAGAAGGTACAGGAGAACCATGGTAAAAACAAAGTCAAGCCACAGACACTCTTGGTTCCTTAATGCAGCATGACCACCAAATTTTGCAACTCTCTTTGGTTAGAGGATGAACAATAGGATTCAATTTTCTTGAGCTTACAAAAATGCCCAGACTATGGTAGACTATATGTCAAACTACCAAAGATCCTAGGCAAAAGGCTTTTTGCCAATAGCACGGTGAAGGGCATCCTTGACCTCCTTGTTCCTCAAAGTGTACACAACAGGATTAAGTAGTGGAGTAAAGATGGTGTATGTCACTGAAATCAGCTGGTCCTGATCCCTGGTGTTCTCTGTCTTGGGCTTGAGGTAGGCAATGGAGGCACAGCCATAGTGGATTATAACCACAGTGAGGTGGGAGGCACAAGTTGCAAAAGTCTTTTTCCGGCCCTCGGCAGAGGTGATCTTGAGGATGGTAGAGATGATGAGGATGTAGGAGATGAAGACCAAACCCATGGGTACCACAATAACCAGGGAACTAACAACAAAATTAATTATGTCATGTAGAGTGGTATCAATGCAGGAAAGTTTCATAACTGGGAGGATATCACAGAAATAACGGGCCACCTCTTTATCACAGAATGGCAGCCTGAACACGGTTGAAATTTGAACTATGGCCACAAGCAGCCCAACGCTGAAGGCCACACATACCATCTGGGCACATACTTTCTTGTTCATGATGATCATATACCTCAAAGGGTTACAGATGGCCACATAGCGGTCGTACCCCATTACGGTGAGCAGAAAGCAGTTGTTGATGGCCAAGGTAATAAAAAAAAACATCTGGGTGGCACAGCCAGCCAAAGAGATAGGTTGTCTTAGACTTAAGAGACTGAAGAGCATTTGTGGTACAATGACTAAGGTGTACACAGTCTCTGAAGTGGAAAGCATACTAAGAAAGAAGTACATGGGGGTGTGAAGGTGACGATCAATGCTGATAATTGTCACAATTAGGACATTGCCAGCCAGGGTTAAAAGATACAAGGTAAGAAATACCACAAAGAGGGTGAGCTTGTATTCATGAAAGCTGGAGAAACCCTGGAAAACAAACTCCCTTACCACTGTGTGGTTCTCTCTCTTCATTGGATAAATAAACAGATTGAAAATACGGTGACAGGTCAATTAGTCAGAACATCAGTGACCAATGCTTTGGGCAGGTGAATCCTCTAAGGAGATAATAAGGATTCTGTTCCTGGATGAATGCCAAGTTCATGGGAATGACTGTTCACCTATAGATGTAGATAAAAAACACAATAAGAAAACAATTTCATGCATGGCCATGTATATATATAAGGGCATAGAAGAATAAATAGGGGTGAAAAAAAATGGAAGAAAAGACACCCGGGGTAAGTCTGAAAAAGATTTCCTGGTGACCTAGCACATAAGTGCTAGAGAAAAACTTGGCTAAAGAAATAGGAAATGCATAGTTGAATTTGAAAGAAAGTTTCTTTTAGGTTACAGTTTCAGATTTTGTTTACCTAAAACAAATTTTGCAACCTCTTCCACTTAGTTTAAACCACAGTTTCGATTATCTTTTTAAAGATCTTTCTTTCTGGGTTGCCAAACAAGACAATACCCTCTGCTCCAACATAACGTAAGTGTTTACTTGTCTGCATGTTTCACGAACTCTTCACAAGACACCAAACATGCACTTTCAAACATGCACTTTCCCCCACATTTTTTAAAACAAGAGATGTTCCTCTTTTTTCAAGGCTTGACTTGAGTCTTCTCCTTCTCAGAAAGTCTTCTCAGGACTAATACAAACTGTCAATCCACATAGTGTTGCTAAGTGATTCCCAGTAGCTTGTTTCTGTGGACTGTGTTTATTTCTATGCATTTTCTAGCTTGTACTTAGATGAGAATTTTCACAGGTATTCTGGCTCGCTAGTAAACTGTCTTTTCCAATTTCGTCAGAATTATAAACTTTGGGAAAACTAGTTTACACATTTCTCCCTCTATCCCCTATGTGGGGAGTTATTGGGCATCAAAAAGCTCTCATTTTCAAAAAGAGTACAACAATAATAAACAGTTCCTATGGTACTTTTGAGTTTATAGAGTTTTTGCATGTATTATGTAACATCATAAACATCCTATGTATTAGGTACTTATTATCCTTCTCTTGCTAAACACCCAGGGTTAGATGATTGCACAAATTAGCTCCATCTTCTCATTCTAAGGCTAGTGTGGTTTGCCCTATACCACAAGTGTCTAAGAGGCATCATAATCACAAAATAAATGAGAAAGAAGATACTTTTTGTTACTCTTTTTGAAAAGAATTAATGCATTTCGCTTGCTCTGAGAATGAGATTACACTGGGAAAGAATCAAAAACTGGAGAATCTTAGAATATTTCCTCTAGATAAATAAATATTATTACCTTAGTGACAATGTATGTTCATTCTTCTTGGCTTGATATTTTCACTTCCAATTATTTATTTTAAGGAAATAATCAGAGATACATATTAGGATATATATAAAGACATTTTTATTTTACTTATTACAGTGAAGGCTAGAAACAATGTAAATGAATAAAGGAATAATTATATTAATTACAAAATATCCATCTGATAGGAACTATGCTGCCATTAAGAATCCACAAAGCGCTAACATGAAAAAATAAACCATATAAGTAGATTGATTGATTGAGAAATAAATGATAGATAGACCACAAGTTTGTAAATGAAAAGAAGCAGAAAAGAGAAGAAAGAACAAGGAAGGAAAAACATTCAATGATACACATGCCATTAAAAAAATAAATATAATGAATGCTAAAAATATATTTTTTGAGTAGTATATGGAGAATCTATCACCTATCATGTCTAATATCTTCTCTATTAAAAATAATATCATAAATCTTTAATATACACATAATGATATATATTAGGCATCTAATATTTAATGAAATATTTAAACATTAAAAATTAATGCAAACATTTATAATAAACCATATTATAAGAAAGGTTAATGCTGACAATTACTACAGTGGGATGCAAGTATTTGAATGAAGCCAAATTTTGGAATTTTCTTACTAAAGATTTTGAAAAATCAAAAAATATTAGTTTCAAAATATTGAGAAAAATATGAAGCAAAATATGTGTTAATTTCCTTGAAGATGTAGTAATGGGCTGGTTCTTCACCATTCCTATGTAACTGATATTCATGATGTATTACTGAACAAGATGAATGTCAGATGTCTATGTAACTAGAAAGTCAATCCTACCTACGCTAAGGGGAATAAAAAAATAAATAGGTGACAGAAGAGAAAAAATTGCACTAAGCTTGTGCATTCCTGCAATTGCAACTCCTTTCTCATCATCCCCTTAGGCAAAGAATGACTCACCAAGATAGCAGAAGCCCCCAGGAGTGATAACACTAGATTAGTAGGATCATGAAAGCCGAAACAAAATGCCAACTTCCTTCTGTGGAATCCTTGTCACTGAGAAAAACAGCATTTTGCAACGCTTTCTGTTCCCTTGTATTTTGGATCATCAGCTAAAAATATTTCTACCCCTAAAATTTTTTTAAAAATGTTCTTTTAGAGAAATCATTTTCTGCCTAGACTTGACAATGAATTCTGGGAAAGAGGTTAAAATTATTCCCTTCATTGTTCAAGTCTTTCCAATTGGAAGCAAGCTGGAAAAGCCCAGGTGTTTCATAGTTTTCAGTCCTTGAAATATAACAGAATCATAGGACCTTAGATTAGGTAGTAATTTTAAAAGCACAGCATTCCTCATGAACAGTCCCTCAAATTCTGCTTCAGTGCTTCCAATGATTGGAAATTCATTACCTTATAAATAAGCATTTTCTGTTTTTTTATTTTATTTTATTTTTAGATACAAACTCTTCTGGAAAAATAAAACTAGGCTTTTTAAATTTTAAAAGTGTTCTGGAAAAATAAAACTAGGCTTTTTAAATTTTAAAAGTGCTCATAGAAGGAAAACCATGGGTACATAAGGATATAAATGTAAAAGTTGTTTTCTCCTTCTCTACATTTTCTTGTCCAGAGGTAAAGATGATTCATGGGTTTTTATTGTTGGTATTGCTGTTTCTGTCCAGAAATATTTTATGTACAATCATGCATATTTTCATATCATTTCAATTTTACACAAATGGAATTAGGCAGTACATACCAATTCACAACTACATTTCCCATGTATTATATCTTGACTACTTTCCATAATAGTACAGTGATCTATCTCACTCTTTCTATTTCCAATGGTGCATACTATTTCATTATATAGATTGATATAGCTGTACTATCATCAATTCTATTCTTGATTACTTTAATTCTTAGAAAATATTAATTCCTATCAACTCGATATTTATCTCCTCTCAACTTACCACCTCCCACATCATTGCACTTTCTATTTTCTCTTCAATATGATAGTATCTCAAATATTTGAAGATCATTATTATGTCTCTGCTAAATTTCATGTCCTTCAATCCATTACCACAGCAAGACAAGCATGAAGAAATGTAATATTAATGGACATGAGATTCAATATAACCAATCAAACACTGCAAACTATACAGGGAAAATAGTAAGATTTTGAAAAATGCACATGGTATTTCATTTTCATTTACTTCTGCCAACAGCACTTGCTGCTTCTGACCTTGGCAATAGGAAGGAGAAGGAAGCACTTTCCAGATAGTGACCTTTAAAAGGCATGAAAGGATTGAGTCTATTCAGAGAAAGCAGGTGAAAAAACTTTGTGTTCAAGAGGCATTTACAAGGAAACAAAAACACACAAAATGAGAAAAATCCAGTTCTCTCTAATATCAAAGAGAGCCTCAAATTGTTGCTATGTTCCTTGAGGCCAGAGGCATTGGTTCATTTGGCCTGAGATGGGGCCCAGGGAAAAAAATACAGCCTCTTAAACTGCAGATTTCAGGAGGTGTGTATATTTAATTTCCCCAAGGAGAAGAGAATCCCTTCTGCTCCAAGTCTCCTGAGACCATCCCTTTGAGAATTCCTCCAGGCTACCAAGAGGTAAGGAAGATAGAACCTGAAGGGTGGTCTCAAGGGTTTCATTAGAAATGTAAGTCACTGGTGAAGGAGATGTTTTCATTTGCCTACTGACTGTTGGAGATGGCTGGAGTGTAGAAACTAATACTGCATTGATGATGATGATTATTATTATTATACTTTAAGTTCTATGCAGTACATATGCAGAATGTACAGGTTTGTTACATAGGTATACACATGCCTTGGTGGTTTGTTGCATCCATTCCCCCCACCCCCGTCATCTACATTAGGTATTTCTCCTAAAGTTAGCCCTCCCCAATCTCCCCACCTGCTGCTGTCCCTCCCCTAGACCCTCACCCCGCAATAGGCCCCTGTGTGTGATGTTCCCCTCCCTGTGTCCATGTGTTCTCATTGTTTAACACCAACTTGTGAGTGAGACCATGCAATGTTTGGTTTTCTATTCTTGTGTCAGTTTGCTGAGAATGGTGGTGTCCAGTTTCATCCACGTCCTTGCAAAGGACGTGAACTCATCCTTTTTTATGGCTACATAGTATTCCATGGTATATATGTGTCACAGTTTCTTTGTCCATTCTATCTTTGATGGGCATTTGGGTTGGATCCAAGTCTTTGCTATTGTAAACAGTGCCACAATAAATATATGTGTGCATGTGTCCTTATAATAGAATGTTTTATAATCCCTTGTGTATATACTCAGTAATGGGATTACTGGGTCAAATGGTATTTCTATTTCTAGATCCTGAAGAATCGGCACACTGTCTTCCACAATGGTTGAACTAATTTACACTCCCACCAACAGTGTCAAAGCGCTCCTATTTCTCCACATCCTCTCCAGCATCTGTCTCCTCCTGATTTTTTAATGATTGCCATTCTAACTGGCGTGAGATGGTATCTCAATGTGGTCTTGATTTGCATTTCTCTAATGACCAGTGATGATGAACTTTTTTTCATATCTTTGCTGGCTGCATAAATGTCTTCTTTTGAAAAGTATCTGTTCATATACTTTGCCCACTTTTTGATGGGGTTGTTTTTCTCTTGTAAACTTGTTTAAATTCTTTGTAGATTCTGGTTATTAGCCCTTTGTCAGATGGGTGGATTGCAAAAATTGTTTCCCATTCTGTTGGTTGCCAGTTCACTCTAATGATAGTTTCTTTTGCTGTGCAGAAGCTCTGGAGTTTAATTAGGTCCCATTTGTCTATTTTGGCTTTTGTTGCCATTGCTTCTGGTGTTTTAGTCATGAAGTCCTTACCTATGCCTATGTCCTGAATGGTATTGCTTAAACCAGGAAGAAGCTGAATCCCTGAGTAGACAAATAACAAGGTTTGAAGTTGAGACAGCAATTAATAGCCTACCAAACAAAAAAAAAGTCCAGGACCAGACAGGTTCACAGCAGAACTCTACCAGATGTACAAAGAGGAGTTGGTACCATTTCTTCTGAAACTATTCCAAACAAAACAAACAGGGAGAATCCTCCCTTACTCATAAGACCAACATCATCCTGATACCCAAGCCTGGCAGAGACACAACTAAAAAAGAAAATTTCAGGCCAATTTTCATGATGAACATTGATGTGAAAATCCTTAACAAAATACTGGCAAACCGAATCCAACAGCACACCAAAAAGCTTATCCATCACGATCAAGTCAGCTTCAACCCTGGGATGCAAGGCTGGTACAACATATGCAAGTCTATAAACATAATCCATCACATAAACAGAACCAAAGATAAAAAAGACATGATTATCTCAACAGATGCAGAGAAGGCCTTTGACAAAATTCAACAGCCCTTTATGCTAAAAACTCTCAATAAACTAGGTATCAATGGAACATATCTCAAAATAATAAAAGCTACTTATGAAACACCCAAAGCCAATATCATACTGAATGGGCAAAAACTGGAAGCATTCTCTCTGAAATCTCACACTAGACAAGGATGCCCTTTCTCACCACTCCTATTCAATATACTATTGGAAGTTCTAGCCAGAGCAGTTAGGCAAGAAAAAAAAAAAAGGGTATTTAATTAGGAGAAGAGGAAGTCAAATTGTCTCTATTTGCAGATGACATGATTGTATATTTAGAAGACCCTATCATCTCAGCCCAAAATCTCCTTAAACTGATAAGCAACTTCAGCAAAGTCTCAGGATACAAAATCAATTTGCAGAAATCACAAGCATTCCTATACACCAATAACCAACAGAGAGCCAAATCATGAGCAAATCCCACTCACAATTGCTATGAAGAGAATAAAATACCTAGGAATACAACTAACAAAGGATGTAAAGGACCTCTTCAAGGAGAACTACAAACCACTGCTCAATGAAATAAGAGAGGACACAAACAGATGGAGGAACATTCCATGCTCATGGTTAGGAAGAATCAATATGATGAAAATGGCCACACTGCCCATAGTTATTTATAGATTCAATGCTATGCCCATCAAGCTACCAATGACCTTCTTCACAGAACTGGAAAAAACAACTTTCAACTTCATATGGAACCAAAAGAGAGCCTGCATAGCCAAGACAATCCTGAGCAAAAAGAACAAAGCCAGAGGCATCACACTACCTGATTTCAAACTATATTACAAAGCTATCGTAATCAAAATAGTATGGTACTAGTACCAAAACAGAGATATAGACCAATGGAACAGAACAGACCCTGGAGGCAATGCCACATATCTACAACCATCTTATCTTTGACAAATCTGACACAAGCAAGCAATGGTGAAAGGATTCCATTTAATAAATGGTATTGAGGAAACCGGCTAGCAGTGTACAGAAAGCAGAAACTGGACCCCTTCCTGACACCTTACACTAAAATTAACTCCGGATGGATTAAAGACTTAAACATAAGACCTGACACCAAAAACCCTAGAAGAAAACCTAGGCAAAACCATTCAGGACATGGACATAGGCAAGGACTTCATGACTGAAACGCCAAAAGTGTTGGCAACAAAAGCCAAAATAGACAAATGGGACCTAATTAAACTCCAGAACTTCTGTACAACGACAACAACAACAAAAACTAAAACACAAAAAACAATCATTAGAGTAAATCGGCAACCAACAGAATAGGAAAAAACTTTTGCAATCTACCCATCTGACAAAGGGCTAATGTCCAGAATCTACAAAGAACTAAAACAGATTTACAACAAACAAACAAAGAAACCCATCCAAAAGTGGGCAAAGGATATGAACAGACATTTTTCAAAAGAAGACATATATGAGGCCAACAAACATATGAAAAAAATGCTCATCATCACTGATTATTAGAGAAATGCAAATCAAAACCACATTGAGACACCACTCACACCAGTTAGAATGGTGATCATTAAAAAATCTGGAGACAATAGATGCTGGAGAGGATATGGAGAAACAGGAACACTTTTACACTGTTGGTGGGAGTGTAAACTAGTTCAACTATTGTGGAAGACAGTGTGGCACTTCCTCAAGAACCTAGAAATAGAAATTCCATTTGACCCAGCAATCCCATTACTGGTATATACCCATAGGATTATAAATCATTCTACTATAAGGACACATGCACACGTATGTTCATAGCGGCACTGTTTACAATAGCAAAGACCTGAAAGCAACCCAAATGCCCATTGACGATAGACTGGACAAGGAAAATGTGGCATGCATACATCATAGAATACTATGCAGCCATAAAAAATGATGAGTTTGTGTCCTTTATAGGGACATGGATGAATCTGGAAACCATAATTTTCAGCAAACTGACACAGCACAGAAAATTAAACACCACATGTTCTCACTCATAGGTGGGTGATGAACAATGAGAACACAGGGAGGGGACCATCACACACTGGGGTCTGTTGGGGGGGCCAAGGGAGGGACAGCAGTGGGGTGGGGAGGTCGGGGAGGGATAATGTGGGGAGAAATGCCAGATGTAGGTGACAGCGGGATGGAGGCAGCAAACCGCATTGTCATGTGTACCTGTGCAACAATCCTGTATGATCTGCACATGTATCCCAGAACCTAAAGTACAATTAAAAAGAAAAAAAGACAGCAGCATATAGGCTATGATAAGGTAAGAGCAGAGTAATATGGGAACAATAAGTAATCTTCTGGCATCCATTTTAATTTATGAATTGCTTACATCCACCAGAAAGTGAAAGCCATAAGGAAATGACTGGTCTGGTACATTTACTGTTAAAAATAAATGCATTCACATTCTAAGTTATTTTGTAAGTTTGAGTAATGTCTCAGAGACTGGTCAGCTCCAGTGAGTTTACCATTGACATCTAGGGCTTGCCTTGTAGAGACATAGTCCCTGGATCATGGGGGCTACACCAAGATTTTTCTAATTACTAAATTCATTGGACTATTCTTAGTTCTTTCCCTACTTGATAAGTGATGCATTTAACGCTATTAATCACTCTCCTTCTTAAAATGCTCTTCAGCCTCGGTTTTGTGACACTACTGTCTCCTGGTGTTTCTACTAGAGAGGATTTTACCAGATGTGATCATTTAGAATGTAGTGTGCATCCATCAGTCTTCACAGCAGAGGGGATGGTGACTGTTATTTACTCTGGTGATTTGGTTAACCTGGGTTGTCAAAGGAGCTCTACTGCACTGTTGTCATTTCAGCATGTAATCAGCCCGAATATTTAAGTTAACATCCACTCACTCTATCACATCATTTAATTCTCTCTGTGTTACTATCTGGTATATTTTCTTCAATAATTTGTTCACTTTTTTATTGCTCTTCTACCCAGGTTGGACTATAATAATCCTTAAAAGCGCTTGTTCTCTCATCCTTTCCTCAGTCCTGTATCTTTAACTAAAGCAGCCGCAGAAACAACAGGAGCCTCATAATTTAGTACTGCATTTTCCAATAATTAATTGCTTAGATTTATAATTCTCACAAAACATTCTGTGGGGTTGGGGGTTCTCAATCCCTAAAATGAAGCAATTTAAATTGATTATATCTATGGTCTTTTCCTTTTTAAAACTTTTCCTAATACTTTAGGACTTATGATAAAAACTGAATAGGAAACCGGAAATAACATGTCTTCCCTAAGTCACTTACAGCAAATATCCCATGGTTAGCATCAATCCTACCATCTTTCCACTATTCTGCTTTCAACTCCTTTCTTTGACTTCCACTTTCAAATCTATCGGGACTTCCTGCTGCTCTTTCTTTTCTGCCAGCTCAGAATCAGAAGCACAGAAGGCGAGGTTACTATAGATCTTGAACTGTCAACCTGACAGGCCAGGTAGGAGAATGAAAGACTCATCAACTAGCCCGCAGCAGTCTCTACTCTTTGGAAGCCACCTTGGGATCAAATTGTCCAAGTAACTGAGCTGTTATCTTCTTGAACCCCTGCAATTCTAATAGCCAGAAAACATCTAGATTTTGGACTTGCAAAGGACCTTAGTATGCTTGTAGTACAATCTTTTCATTTCATACACATAACTGTGTTAAAAGAAGTTTCAACTTGTGAGGTGTAAACATGAAATCCTCAATTTTTAAAATTACTACTACTACTGTGGACTCATTCTTCTTGGGTAGGAGGCTCCCTTAATGACTTCTTAGACTAATTCCATAACATTTTAATCACTTTATGTTTCGAAAACAGTTCCATTGGAGTTATTAGATGCAATCAAATCTAATTAATTCTGATTTGATAAAATTAATCCATTTAATATTTTATTCTATTCAAAATTTTTTTCAGTCTCAGCATTCTCCACCCATCTACCACCGAGCATAGGGTAAGTTTATGGTTCCAGCAACTTGTCATGTTTTGGGAGGTAAAGGGTGATGGCCACACTACTCACATGTCTCCCTCTTCCCAATATCAGCTCCTTCCTTGAGAGAATGAAGAACAAAGCAACTCTCCATGGTGTATTAGCTGTCAACTCCTTGTTTTATTTTAACTGCGACTCCTGTGTGTGAACACTACCTCGTAAGTGGAGGTCAGATTAGGGTAGTATAACATTTTTGCTTGCTCTCAACATTTCTGTAGGATTATTCATTGTTCTTTCTCATTTGGAGCAATTCAAATGTAGGTGCTCTCATGGGAATACCTTTATAGGTTCTTCAGAAGAACCTATGTCCTATGCATCTGCACAGCAAAAAGAATGACCTATTCTTTTATGTTTCAATCAATTCTGCTTTCCTCGGCTCTTATTGCAGGCCACCCACTCCACAGCTTCTTGTTATTAAAGTTCCCCTCATCTAAAGAGTGTCTCCTTTGAGGGAGAGGGACAAAATGGCTTAAGTTCTTGTCAGTTTCCTTTACGCCCACCTAACCCAGGGGTTACTTAAGTAAGTGCCACACAATGGAGGCTAACTTCTAGCACCCTCTCTCTCAGGTCCATCACTTCTAACCTGCCTTTTCCTGAAAACTCTAGCAATGTTAGATTCTCTATCAGTATCTTGCCTCATGCAGTTTAAGGCAGAAGATGACCATAGCTCTCAACTTATTGGAGGGAATAATTCAGTTATCCCAAATGTTGTGGCAAAAGTGTTGGAGCACCTTGTTTAAAATCCCTACCATTCAGACCTGTAAGCTTCAAATCTTCACTTTGCCATTCACTAGTTGTATAATCTTAACTTCTCTACCTCATTAAAAATAAGGATTTTTTAAATACGCTGAATGAATGCATTCACATTCTAAGTTATTTTGTAAGTTTGAGTAATGTCTCAGAGACTGGTCAGCTCCAGTGAGTTTACCATTGACATCTAGGGCTTGCATGGTAGGGACACAGTCCCTGGATCATGGGGGCTACACCAATATTTTTCTTGGTGTAGGATTAAATGGGATAAATATTTCATAGGATTCTTGTGAGTATTAAATGGGATAAATCACAATTCCTGAATACAGTGAGTGTTCAAAATATTAACAATTACCATTGTTGCTCTTCTGTGCTTTTTTTTTTGTTAGAACACATCCTAGTTTCTCCATTATTATTTCTGCCTACAGAAATCAAGTTTTTAATAAAGTCAATGTGGTTTGGAGGAACTCCCTTTTTTTGCATTTTTGTATTCAATATAGTATTCCATATATTGCTATGCACATGGCAGCCACTTAACAAGTCAAGAAATACATTGCAGTTTCTCTGATATAATGCATGTTTCTGAAATGCAAATTAGCCTATATGCTATTGGCAAGCCAAGGAATAATGTCAATATAACACTGAAGTTGATTGAAACAAGATTTTTTTTTCTAGCAAGTTAATATTTTGGACTACCAAGGAACAGCTAACACAAATCTTACTAGCACAGTGGAACATGGCAAGAAATAGAATATTCTACATGATAACTATTCGCTTCAAGGTTTTTCTTGGCTTAGTTTTACCACAAGTCTATCTTGAGCATGTTTATTCTACGGTTTTCCCTTGCTTTTATGTATTTTCTCTTTGTCGTCTTCTTTCACCAACCATTGAAAAAGATCAAATCCTATGTTTACTGTTAATTTTATTACAAATTTAACATATCTTTTTAACTGCACAGTTTATTTAGTAGAAATACTAATGTTTACGTTAGTGCTCTGGTTATAGGTTTTGCATAAATTGTGATACTCTTTTTTTCTCTCAAAGACTTGATATTTTTAGTGTATTTTTGCAGAATGCAAAACAACTTTAGAAAATAAATGTGTGTTACATGTTATGGCAGAAACACCTGTGTTATACTCAAGGAATATTTAAATTAGATGAGTGAAAACCATTTCTCCCTTCTTGATTATGCAAAGACTTAACTTCTTCAATTATTTAACTTATACTTCCCTTATTCCCTCTGTGCTTACTGAATTATTCCTATTAGCTAACAAATACAATCCAGCATCTTACGTAAAACAAAAATCTCCCCTTAATCCCACATCTTCCTATCCCACCATCTTATGGCAAAACTTCTCAGAATAGTGTCTGCACATGTTGTCTATACTTCCTCACTTCCTATTCACTTTTTTTTTTAGCCCAGTTCAGTTTGGTTTTTACACATATTACTCCACTGAAATTGCCATCGTTAAAGTCCCAAAATCTTCCATATTGCTAGATTCAAAGGATACTTGTATTCTCTCATTTTACTTCGCCTCTCAACATGATTCAATATAATTAACCATTTCCTCTAGAATTGTACTCTTTTCTTAGATTTTCTGCCATAATTCCCTGAGAGTTTTCCTACCTTACCAGTTGTTTTCTCTAGTCTCTATTCTGGGTCTTCTGATACCCATTTTCAAGATATTGAAATTTCTCGGAGTTCTGCTCTGAGACTTTCTCTGTTGCTTAACTTACCTTTCTCGCTCTTCAGCTGACCTCACTTTACCCAGTGACTTTAACCTATGCCGGTGATTCTCTACTTTGTATCTCGAATGCAGACACTTCTACTGGTCTCCCAACTTTTTTTTTGTAACTGCATATTGAGCACAAACACTTAGATATAATAAAGATGCTTCAAACTAAAACATTTTCGAACTGGAACACTTGGTTGATTTCTCCCCCAACTCTAGTACTTCCCTTAAATCTAGTACTTCTTCAGTTTTCACCACATAATTACTGTCTACTCAGTCATTACAGCCAGAAATTTAGGAATCATATTTTATACTTCCTGTGCTTTCCAATCTGTTAATAAGTCCCATTAATATCACCCCCAATATATATCTCAAACCCATCAACTTTTCTTTACCTTCACTACCACTTCTCTAGACCATCTATCATCATATTTAGACTCAACCATTTCCCAGTATCTGCTCAAAAAACATATAGATTACATGAATACATATCTATCTATATACAGATACATAGGTAGACATTGAGAGAGTGTGTGTGTCTACACATATAATATACATATACATGTCTATGGTTTGAGTTTTCATATCCTCAAAGCTCGTGTTGAATCTTAATTTCCAGTATGGCAGTATTGAGAAGGGGGGCCTGTAAGAGGAATTGGTTCATAGATGCTCTATCCTCATGAATGGATTAATCTATTTATGAATTAATAGGTCGATTGAATAATGGGTTATCATGGGAGCGAGACTGGTGGCCCTAAAAGAAGAGAGAGACCTGAGCTCACACGCTCAGCACCCCCCTTGCCATGTGATACCCTGTACCATCTTGGGACTCTGCAGAGAGTCCCCACTAAAAAAGAAGGTTCTCAGCAGATAGGACCCCTGACCTTGGACTTCACAGCCTCCAGAAATAATTTTTTTTTTCTTTACAAATTCCAGCCTCAGGTATTCAGTTATAGCCACAGAAAATAGACTAAGACATATATGAAAGCCATCAAACTGTGTTAAGGGAATATATATATGTATAGATATATATACATACACACCGTGTGTGTGTGTGCACGCACGCACGCGCATTATTTTGCATCACACAGTCCGATGGCTCTTCTTAGCCTTCAAATAAAATCCCAACACTTTTTCATGTTCTATCAGGCCTTCATGATCTGGCCCTCTGTGTATCTCCAATCTCATTTTATGCCATTGGCCTTCCTACTCGCTATGCTTCAGTCCTGATGTCCTTCTCAATTTCTACAATTCTCCACAGTCTTTCTTGTTATGGGGATTTTGAACTTCCCACGGCTTGAAATATTCTTGTTCCAGCCTTTGTCTTCTTTCATCCTATCTCATGCTTTAAGTCTCTGCTTAAAAGTCATTTTCAGCCGGGCACGGTGGCTCAAGCCTGTAATCCCAGCACTTTGGGAGGCTGAGGCAGGTGGATCATGAGGTCAAGAGATTGAGACCATCCTGATCAACGTGGTGAAACCCCGTCTCTACTAAAAATACAAAAAATTAGCTGGACATGGTGGCGCGTGCCTGTAATCCAAGCTACTCAGGAGGCTGAGGCAGGAGAATTGCCCGAACCCAGGAGGCGGAGGTTGTGGTGAGCCGAGATCGCGCCATTGCACTCCAGCCTGGGTAACAAGAGTGAAACTCCGTCTCAAAAAAAAAAAAAAAAAAAAAAAGTCATTGAATGGCTTTTCTTAACCACCCTATCTAAAATAAGTTACTCTTGTATGTCTACAGAGCAACATTATTTACTTTTTATAAACGTTAGTCACAAGCTGTCACTGTTCTGTTTATTTATTTTCTATTTTCTCCAACAGAAAGTCTATTCCCCAAGAGGAAAGATCTTGTCTGCTTATTATCTCTCTTGTATCACCAGCAAATGACCTAGTGCTTGGAATATAAGTACTTGTTGAACAAAGAAATGAAAATACATGATGAAGAATTTTCCCTATGCTGAACCTAAATTTTTGTGTTAGGGTTAGTGATAGAAAGATTAATTAACAGGTCTGTATCTACATTTAAGTCATTTCTTTATTTGTCCATAATAATTGAAGCTTGGGGATTGCCTGTTTGGAAAAGTATATTGTAAAAAAATGCTATTAATACACTTCAAGACATAGTTCGCTCATTCTGAAAAATTATAAAATACAATTAGCCAAAATTCTACCAGCAAAGTATGCCCATATGCTAACTTTAATAAGATAGCCCTTGATAATTCTGAATAGTTGTCTTTTTCTCTTAAAGATAAATTGGCATCATGACATTATTGAAATATATAGTTGATTGGTATACATTCAATTCAGGAATTGAGAATATAAAACATTATTTATTCTCTATTAAAGACTTCTAATTAACTGGTGCACCTTGGGTCATGCAGAGATGATTTTCTTCATATATCTTTCTGCAACATGACTGTGCTATTACCTATGATAAAAAGGGTTGTTTTGTGTTTGGCAGCCTATTCTATAGCAGGCCTTGTGTGAGTTCCTTCTTCTGTGCACTTGTCTCTATTTGAACAACATTCATTCATAGGTGCAGCATGACTTTAACTTGTCAGTCACTTGTAAATTGCAAAGAAAAAAACTGTAAACTGCAAACAGAAAAAATGTATATGTAGATGTTGAAATAAAGATGGAATTTTTGGTTATGAAATAGTCATCCAAATGATCCATAATATTTATATTAATTTATTTATCACTAATGAAAAATTTACAAATTTTCTAAGTAAAAAACTTACAAATTCCTGATTATAAGAAATACTCTTCTATGGGAATGGCCACCAACATGTGCCAAACTTTTTGTCACTGCATCTATTTCTAATACTCAGTCTAATGTTCTAATCACAGACACTCAATATTCATTTGTTTTCTTGAACCTCTACGATAATATGCAAGTGTTTCCTGTTTTGGAAGAGACAAAGGAAACACTGTGATGAATATCACTGGAAACCGCATATGCTCAGGACCCCTATTCTCATCTTTCTCTGGCCCTTTTTTCTTCTTCGGAATTTAGCAGAGGTTTTCAATCCTATCAGATCACATTTGATAGCATGCATTTATTCCTGTGTTTGTAAGGCAGAAACTTGTAACCGTACTACAAATAGTGGGAATATTGCTGTGAAATTGCATATTCTGTGCAGCCCAGCTACCAGTAATAGGAAGTAAATGGTGATCAATGATGCTAGAGAAAAGAATAAATTATATTGCAAGTTTCCCTATAAAAACTATATTATAATATCTCTGATGAAGAGGACCTCAGATAGCATGTAACAACAATATGTTGAAAAAGAGGGTAGTAGGATATCTGGCAACAAATGAATATTTACTTTTTGATGGATTTTATAATGTTTATGTCATTTGTTAGTTGGTATATTTTGTAATCTTTTGTGATTAATTTTCTTGTTCTAAATAGTAATTCTAATATCTAATATTGTATTCAACATTTTCTACTCAATTTTTTAAGGAGGACCCCTTAAATTGTATAAATTTCAGGCCCTCAAACTGAATCCACCTCTGCTATCTACACACACGTGTATTTTTAAAATCAATAAAATTCCCAGTTTTAATATAAAGAAAAAATAAAGTGAAATAATTTTATAATAAGAAACTATGTCCTTGATGAATGTGAGTGTTACAAAAACAGACTGAGGGCCGGGCGCAGTGGCTCACGCCTGTAATCCCAGCACTTTGGGAGGCCAAGGCGGGTGGATCACGAGGTCAAGAGATCAAGACCATCCTGGTCAACATGGTGAAACCCCGTCTCTACTAAAAATACAAAAAAAAAAAAAAAAAAAAGCTGGGCAGAGTGGCGTGTGCCTGTAATCCCAGCTACTCAGGAGGCTGAGGCAGGAGAATTGCCTGAACCCAGGAGGTGGAGGTTGTGGTGAGCTGAGATCGCGCCATTGCACTCCAGCCTGGGTAACAAGAGCGAAACTCCGTTTCAAAAAAAAAAAAAAGACTGATAGGAGAATGAGGTATTGATGACATGAATATCATGAATGGTGCAGCTATAGGTGATCTGATTTTCTGAAACAGTGAAAATTCAAGGATATTGTTCCAGCCAAAGCCAAGAATAATCTTTCCTCAATATACATGGTAGTTTATTTTCTGTAAAATCCAGTATATATGAGAAGTGCAAAAGATACTTTTGTGTTTATTTTTCAAAGTCGTGTTTAAGGCTTAGAAAATTATAAAATATCTGGCTGCACATTGAAAAGATGTGCAGAATCAGGCCAATTATTTAGTATGCAAGGCTGCCTTTGGTATTGCAGGGCATTTGTTTGCCTGCTAATGCTACAAATGTCTCCTGTATACCCATCATTGAAACAAGCAACCCTCAATAAACACACATAATTCTTGCACATAAATTCGAATTTCCTAAGGGCCTTTTGTAGGTGGTAACAGAGAGTATGATTACAAAGGTTCAGAATGCCTCCTGCTCCTCCCACTGTTCCCACTCTCACTCATACCCTCTCTCACCCACGAGAAACACATGGGTCACAAAACCGTTTAGCCAGGGTCCTGAAAAATTAGGTCTTCAAAAGTTGCCTATTAAAATGCAAATGTCCTGGTCTGGGCTAAGACCTCTTGTCCTTATCTGCTAACAGCATAAAAGGATTCCCTTAAGAGATGTCTGTTTCCATTTTGTAACTGCAATTCTGTAAAGAAGCATAAAATAAACCTGGCCTGTAGTGCATTTGGCTTAAGGGCTGACTTTGCACAATGGAGATTTCTGTCTAGTACCACACCTGGAAATGACCTTCAAACTTCCTAACCCCACCTCTGCTGCAGGCATGCGTGTTTTGGAGGTGTGGGTATGGGTATGTTTGTGATGATGTCTACCTCATTGACATGACTGCTGCTGTGTGATCCTGGCTGCATCCTGTGAGAACAAGGTTTTGCATTCTGGACCCACCAGTGGCCTTCCAGGTTCTTCATTGTAAGGACACACCAGGAGCATGGGAAAGGAGGCTCTCTCTCTGCTGCTCTCAAGACTAACCAAAGGCTTCTTGCAAAATAATTATAATAGTTGTGAAAACTAACATATGCTCTGTCTTAACCAGTTCACCACATTAACTCATTTTATGCTGACAACCACCCTTAAGGTAGGTACCATTATGATCTCCATTTTACTGGTGAGAAGGCTGAGGCAAAGAGAGATTGAGTAGTCACAGCTGAGACTCAAACTTGAGAGCTTATTCCTAGTCTGTACTCTTAATTAATCTTGCACTTAATTTCTTTGAACATATCTATGGCTAAATTTTTATTTTTATTCTTTTAATTTTTAAAAATTTAATCTAATATTCTGGTATTATTTTTTTAAAAAAACTTTTTTAGCTGGGTATGGTGGCACCTCCCTGCAATCCCAGCTTCTTTGGGGGCTGAGGCGGGAGGATCACTTGAGCCTACCGGTCAGAGACTAGCCTGGGTAACATAGTAAAATCCTGCCTCAATTATTTTTTTTTTAAAAAGCAAAACTTCTTTATATTACCACTTTCTAAGGATCTTCCTCAGTGGTCTTATACTATTGTTCTCCCCATTCTGAAGAAAATGTCAGCCCACTTAACATCTGTATCAGTTGGAAGACATGAAGGTAAGTTTGAAGCCTTTTGGGTTTCTTGGCTGGAATATACTATTTATAAGGCAGAGGTCATGATCAATTTTTTTGAGCCCACTTTAGGTTTAAAGTGTACCCTTAACCACAAGACACCCCAAAGCTGCCTTATAGGCAAAGTGTGAGTGGCTGATTATCTTGAAGACAGGCAGCTGGATATCTAGATGCTCACACCTATGCACTATAAAAGAGTGTAGATTATGCTCAGTTATATCCCTTGGATGTTTTGTCCCCTCCAAATCTCATGTGAAATGTTGTCCCCAATGTTGGAGGTAGGACCTAGTTGGAAGTGTTTGGGTCATGGAGGCAGATCTCTTACAAATGGCTTGGTGCCTCCCCCATGTTAGTGAGTTCACATGAGAGCTGGAGCTTTTCACTCCCTTCTCTAGTAGTCCTGGAAGTTTCCGTTTATTTCTTTTGGATTTATTACTTTTAGACCCATTCAAGTCAAGACAAAAGTAACAAACATTAAAGCCCCTGACTTTCTTGTGAAAATCTAACAGGCAGTCAGCACCTGCTATTGAGGCTCTTTCTTGAGCAGAAACTCCTGTTTAGGGTGGCAAAAGAAAGTAAACACAGCCGATACCCTGCTGGCCCTAATAACATAGAGGAAAAAAAAAGAATTCATGTCTTCTTTGTTTTTTTAGGCATGTCTATGAAATAGACATAGCTAACATGCCAACAGTGCCAACATTGCATGGCTGAGTTGAGACGTCATTGCCTGAATGAACAAAGATAACTTATAGAACACTGATTGGTCTAGAACACTGATTTCCTGCTTGTGGGTTATGGAACCTGGGAATCCAAGGAATTTCTGCATGAGGACTATGAATCCATATGCACTTAATCACAATGCATAGACTCAATGAATAAAGATATCTTTATCTATCTTTCACCTATCTATGATGTATCTATCTGTCTATCATCATCATCATCATCTATCTATCTGGTCATGAGCATGGGCTCTTAAACCATATTGCCAGGTTAAAATTCTAATTTCTTTATTTTTTAAATTTTTTTATTGCATTTTAGGTTTTGGGGTACATGTGAAGAACATGCAAGATAGTTGCATAGGTACACACCTGGCAGTGTGAGTTGCTGCCTTCCTCCCCTTCACCTATGTCTGGCATTTCTCCCCATGCTATCTCTCCCCAACTCCCCACCCACCGCTGTCCCTCCCCTATTACCCCCAACAGACCCCAGTGTGTAGTTCTCCCCTCCCTGTGTCCATGTGTTCTCTCATTGTTCAACACCTGCCTATGAGTGAGAACATGCGGTATTTCATTTTCTGTTCTTGTGTCAGTTTGCTGAGAATGATGTTCTCCAGGTTCATCCATGTCCCTACAAAGGACATGAACTCATCATTTTTGATTGCTGCATAATATTCCATGGTGTATATGTGCCATATTTTCCCTGTCCAGTCTATCATCGCTGGGCATTTGGGTTGATTCCAGGTCTTTGCTATTGTAAACAGTGCTGCAATGAACATTCGTATGCATGTGTCCTTATAGTAGAACGATTTATAATCCCTTGGATAGCAACTGTGTGCCCTTGGACAAGGTACTTAACCTCTTCATGGTTTAATTTCCTTATTCTTAACTGCATAGAGTTGGTAGGAGGAAGAAAATAGATAAGACGTGTTGCATAGTTAACTTGTATTTGATCCTCAGGGAGAGATCAATGTTTATTACGTACATAAACATCATGAGCAGACAGGCATTTTGCATTTTCATCATTTCTTATTCAATTTTATATGGACCTCACACTAAGATTAAACAAGAGAACTTTGAGAGTGAGAAAGAAGCCAGCAGATTGATTTGGGTTTTCTGCTTCCCAATTTTGAGAAGGTCACAAAGGCCAATATACTATATACGCTGAGACTTGATCCTCCTTCTGCCAGCCATGTCCCAAAACACAGAGGTTCCTGCCAAAAGCCTCTCACCCTAGATCCAGCTGCAGGGGCACCTCACAGGATTCAGTCCCTATAACTCACGCACATCTATTTGTTTCATTTTTATACTGCTGCAAAATGAAATATAGATTAAGGCTTCCAACATCAAATAACAGGTCTAAGTTTAGGCATAGTGATGACTTTTATGTGTTGAGCATCTGTATATCCAGAATCAGAAGCAAGAAGTGAAACTTAGACACACCCTATTCATTTCAGTGAACCCATGTTCCTGATGTGGACAGGCTGAGTATGAGAACTTAGCAGCACACTCCCCCCAGATAACGGATATGAAGCTTGAAGGACTTTTTAAAAATATATATATAAGATTAAAAAAATATGTGGAATTCAACTGTGTGTCAACTTCTTCCAGGATGGAATAGAGCTCTTGTTTAATCTTAGTGTTAATGTGTTCCTTCTGAATTCTTGTTCTGCCCTTTTGGGTACCTGTAGTTACATGCTATGGAAATTAGGGTATGGCTCAATCTTTCTGAAGCTGATGTTAATGGTTTGGTTTTTGTGGGGGTGGGTGGTGCATGGGCTGGGAAGGTGAGTAGTTTGGTTTACTTTTTGGGCTTTAATGAGCTGGTTTTATTGGACTGCTAAATTTTTGCTGTTACAGCTACCAAAGAACTTCCTTTATTTCGATACTGGATACTTAAGCAAAAGCTTTGGAATGATAAAGCCAAAGTTTCAGAAAGCTTTAGAAATGAAAGAGTCCTCTCTAACTCCAAAGCTTATATGCTCCGAACTAGGAATAGTACCTCTCAGTGAGCCCTGCACCATCTCCCATCTAAGTGGGAGCTATTTAGACAATGACTTCAGAAGAATCCTTTAAATAAACTATTTGAGTCATGGTGAAATGACTAACTCTGAGGGACAATTTGATGCAGGTTCACTGTCCTAGGAAAAAGGAAACCAAAATATTCCCTGGACAAAATCTCAACAAAGTGATAAAGTAGAATCTTTCCTTTCTCTTCCAAGGTTTAGGGATTCAAATATTACCCTCTGACAACATCTCAAAAACGACATCTTCCTTAATTCCTCCTCCTTCTCTTCTCCAACCCTATCCAACAACTTTTCTGCATTTTGTTCTTTCCTGATTATGCTCTCTTCTTCATAACCATGGAGAGGATTGAGATTGTGTAGATAGATGAAACTAGCACAAGATGCTCCTTATCAAATAAAGCATACTATATAGGTTGACAAAAGCCTTAATCCAGTCAAAATTCATATTTCTCCTGCAAGTCTTTAATTAATAATGGTAATAAAGAAGGCAGAAGATGTATTTATTGACCATCCTTTACATGCTAGATGCTATGCAATGCATTTTACTTCTTGATCTTATTAAATCTCACAATATAACCACGACCTGGATCCCATTATTGTCCCTATTTTACAGGTAACCTTTAGTCACATAAAGATTAGGAATATTTGAATTCAGATCTTTAAACACAATCAACTTGTACTTTTCAAAATAACTTGCTGTTCCCTTTAAGGTCTGTCACTAAAACATAGGCTCAGTACCTAATCTTTCTCACCAGAAACTTAAATTCCTATTTATTAACCCTATATTTTCTAATTCCATAGAAAGCTAAAAGTTTTTGGTTAGATCTTCATGTGGAATGACTTTGCTTTCATTCAAGAGACTTAATTCAGCAGTCTGTGAGGAAAAGCATGGCATGATAGAATGGTGCCTCAAGTGCTTCAGATGTGAAGTGGGTTTACATGTACTGTCCCTGTCTTCTTCAGAGTTTTGGTAAAGATAAAACATAACACTCATGTAAAAGCAATCTTGCAAATGACAAACCACTATAGACATCATTAATGTCAAACCACTATTTCATCATTAATAACGATGAAAACTCTGTAAATGTCTCATTATTAATATCAGATACTAGAAGAAGGTCCCACCTTGACCTAGAGCCAAAAAAACAGAAGTTAGTCAAAGGAATCCCGGAGAAAGGTTCTGCTTTGTATTTAAAGGAGAAAGGGTGATTATGCTGGAAAATTATAACACTAAAAGTAAACAAAAACTAGGAAGTAAAATAAAATAAACTATACGGCCTAGATCACTGTAACTAATGGTTTAATGTCTGCCTTCCTGTGTTCTGAGCCAGAATAGGGCACAGTAGAGAAAAAGGAGTCTCTGAAAATGTTTCCGATTTGGCTGGTCAGATAGTGGATCATCAGTGAATCGGATGAAAATTTGTGGATTTGTGGACTAACTGATCAGCAGGAAATTAAATAAGAAAAGTGTTGGTAGCTCTGGTGAATCTCAAAAGAATTTTGGCAGTTGCTGGCCATGCTCCTGAACATGCATTGTATGACTAAGAGTTTGACTTTGGGGTTAGATTTTATGTGTTTGAACCCCGAGTTAGTTATTTGATAGGTGGCACCCTAAGACAAGTTGCTTAACCTCACTAAGATTCAGTTTTCCTATTTATGAAATATAGTGATGGTACCTACTTTATAGGGTTATTGTGACAAATAAATATCAGATTTATTTAGCATAACACCTGGCATATGTTTGGTATTTAGTAATTAGTTACTGCTGTTTTATTCTGCTCTCCCTTGCACCCCACTTTTCTAAGTTGTAAACTAAATAGTTGTACACTGATTGACAGATTAAGAAAGGCTTGTGACTGTGCCAGACCTATGCCTCTCTCTCACCAGATACATGTAGAGGTGGGATAGGGAGTAGAATAAGGGGGTAAATATTAAATTGCCCAGTCTGGCACCATCCTGAATATTATCTCTGAAGAAAGAAGCAAAACCAGGCACAGCTGATGGGTTAACCAGATATGATACAGTAAACATTTCCTTCTGCTTTTTGGTTTTAAGCCTATATTTGAAGCCCTAGACCTCTCCAGCACAGTCAGTACCAGGAGCCCATAAAGAAAATGGCTCCTCTCATGGAATCCCCTACTCTACTGTGTGTAGCCTTACTGCTCTTTGGTAAGTAGAGATTCGATTACCCCTTCTGGAGAGGCCCAAATGAATGTGGGGAGCAGCTGAGGTAGAAACCTTTACTGTTTGGGTGGTGACGTTTTCTAGGACATGTGCAAACTATGGGGCATTTCCCAGGGACTCTGTAGTGGAGGCAAACTAGAAAGCAGAGGCAAGTGGGCTGAGCAACACCTACGGAGGAAGCCAGACTGAAAGCTTGGTTCCTTGCATTTGCCCTGGCATCTTCCAGAGTACAAATTTCCTATCAAGGAAATGGGGATAGAGGAGCTCTTTATTCCGCTGATTCTGATTCCTGAAAAGATGGTTGGTTCTTAAAGTTCCATGGAGGTAGATCTCATCCCCACACCCAGGTTCTAGTTTTCTGGAGATACAGAAGACTGATGGACACTAACGTATCCTCTCTGGACTTTTGCAGCTCCAGATGGCATGTTAGCTGGTGAGTCCTCTGTTCTTCTTCCCTTGGTGTTTCAACATGTCTGGGCATCGCTCTCTTCTCACTATTTTTTTCATCCCAACACTTCTGCTTTCTAACGAGCATGAATCTGTTCCTTGGCTAGCCTACTTTCCATCTCCACTTTGCCTTGTCTTTCTTCTTTTCCCTGATTCATTGCATTCTCTCAAGTCACTCTCTCCTCTGTTTCAGTCAACAACCATGTCTGTTGCACACATATACATCTCATCTCCTCTCCTAGACACTTTCATATAATCTCACCCAATAGTTACGTTATTATATTATTGCCATTTATGAAATATAGTGATGGTACCTACTTTATAGGATGCTGAAACTCAGTGATGTGCTGGTGGTTACATAGCTAAGGAACTGGGTTCCAACATAAGTTTCCTGGATCCAAGTCCAGTTCTCTTTTGACTATATCGTCCTTTTGTTATCACCATGTATCTACTTCTTTGGTCTCTTGTCAAATTTGCACTATGTCCCCTTGTCCCAGGAAGCCATTCAAGACTGATTCTCTTAGTGATTTTCACTACTTTCCAGAACTGATATATATTTTTCACTCTGTATATACTTACAATTAAATAGAAATATTTAGAGTTTGGAAAACCTTGTATTTCATCTAGTCCAATAACTTTATCCATCCATAATTCACTCATTCATTCACACAATAAATATTTAATGTAGCAGTGGTTAAACATGGCAGATAGTGTTTCTACCTGAAAAGAGATTGCAGTCCTCATTTACAGATACTAAATTGAAATTAACAGAAGTAGAGTGAGTCAGCCCAAATCACATAGTGAATTGGTTTCTTTGTTTTTATATATCTTGCATATGTGTCCTGTCTTTCTCTCTATGTTGAGCATTCTCTGGGGCCACACTACTGTTTTCTCAGTTCTTTAATCCTTCTCTTAAAAATCAAAACAGGGTCCTATCACCAACAGTACAAGGACAGATTGACCATTGATTGTCTGAATACTGCTACATTTTTAAGCCTGGACAGTTTTCAATGACTTTTTTTTCTCTATATCTCTTCATATTTTTATCTTATTGAAGCCCCTCAGAAACCTACTGTCTCCTTGAACCCCCCATGGAATAGAATATTTAAAGGAGAGAATGTGACTCTTACATGTAATGGGAACAATTTCTATGAAGTCAGTTCCGCAATATGGATCCACAATGGCAGTTTTTCAGATGTGACAACTTCAGGTTTGAATATCGTAAATGCTGACTTTGAGGACAGTGGAGAATACAAATGTCAGAGTCCAAAATCTAATGAGAGTGAACCGGTGTACCTGGAAGTCTTCAGTGGTAAGTGTCAGGGATATGGAAATACAGATCTCTCATGTGAGGAATGGCCCATCTAAAGATGGGAAAAAACAAGTTATTCTGAGGGTTAGGACACCAGAGTGGGATTCAAGGCCTCTCACTTAGGACCCCTGCATCTCTCTTCTTCTACCCACTTTCCTTTTGATTACCCATATGCCTTCTTTCAATATTTTAGTCATCTCTCAATACTATCCCTCCACCCTATTTTCCTCTATCTTTTCTGCCTAGATTCAGGTATATATTGTGTGGTCAAACAGCATGACATATATGTGAACATTTCAAAAAGCTGTATATATATCTGAAATAGTATCAAAATGTTTGACTTAAAGTTTTGCTCTGCATAATTCATATGCCATGACCGGAATATGAGGTTGTATTCTTCATTATGAAACATACCTGGATACATTCCTCATGTCCTCTAGTGTTACTTAAGAACATATTTTGGCTAGGCATGGTGGCTCACGCCTATAATCCCAGCACTTAGGGAGGCCGAGGAAGGTGGATCATGAGGTCAAGAGATCAAGACCATCCTGGTCAACAAGGTGAAGCCCTGTCTCTACTAAAAATACAAAAATTAGCTGGGCGTGGTGGTGCCCACCTGTAATCCCAGCTACTTGGGAGGCTGAGGCAGGAGAATTGCCTGAACCAGGAGGCGGAGGTTGCGGTGAGCCGAGATCATGTCATTGCACTCCAGCCTGGGTAACAACAGCGAAACTCCGTATCAAAAAAAAAAGAACATATTTCATGCTTGTTTCATCTTTATCACTCTCCTACTGCCAACAGTTAGTATAGCATGCTTAGGCACATGTGGCTTAATCAGCAAATGTTGAGTAAACAAACTAATTATTTCGAATAGTGACCAGTAGGTCTTTTTTAGACTCTATATTATTCTCTCGGGTGAAAAGAGATGTTTCAACCTCCCTATGTAAGTTCCAAACACAAACTAAAGCAATGTGGAATAGCTTATTTCCTTGAGTAGGTTCTAGAGAAGTCCTCAAGGATTGGTTTTAAATTAAATATACTTGTTATGCTAGCGATATTTTCTTTCAAAATTCTCCTTTAGTTCATGCTTTTCAATTTTTACAAAAGCATTAACCACAGAATGTGATTCTTGTCTTTCATTGACTCATTACGGACAAATATTTGTTGACTACCTACCAATAAGTATCGTGTTGCACTGGGAATAGTACGTAGAACTAGACAGGGCCCCTGACCTCCTGGAGCATATCGCTATATGGCAAGAGGACATTAAATAAAGAATTACACAAAATTAAATTGTTCACCTTCTGAAGAAGTTTTTGTGACAACTATAATTAAAACTAGGACTGGGAAGTTTCTATAAGGTAAGAGAGGACAAAATAGATACTCTCCTAAGCCACAATCTCTGAAAAAGACTGTTTATTTCCCGCTAACTAACTAGAACTAGCAACAACAGATGTGAAAAGAATTCCAGCTTTCAAGTGTTCCATGTACAGACTCAGCAGGGAGGTCTGAGAGGCTCTGTGGCCCCAGACTGACTTTTCAGGAGGAGAAAGTCTTTATCAATATAGAAAACAGGCTCTAAGCACTATTTTTTGCCTTTTAAGAATTCACTTTATGAGCCAAAAAGTGGGTTAATGATAACTTGTAGTTTCTGACACATGATCTATGCATGGCTCCCTCTGATCTATCCATTCATTCATTTACTGTTAAATAAATAACATAATGAATGTTCTTCAGACTGGCTGCTCCTTCAGACCTCTGCTCAGGTGGTGATGGAGGGTCAGTCCCTCTTCATCAGGTGCCACGGTTGGAGAAACTGGGATGTGTCCAAGGTGATCTACTACAAGAATGGCGAAGTTCTCAAGTACTGGTATGAGAACCACAATATCTCCATTACAAATGCCACAGTTGAAGACAGTGGCATGTACTACTGTGTAGGCAAAATGTGGCAGCTGGAGCATACCTCTGAGCCCCTCAACATTACTGTAATAAAAGGTGAGTTGGTAAAGGAAAGGAAAGACATCCATAGCAGGGGAAGGAAGAGAGGACATCTGAGCCTGAGTGGTTGCAGCTTGTAGAAGGGGGGCACCTGTGATACACTGGAAAGGCTACTAGACTGCAATGAGGAGACATGGGTGATAGTATATATCTCAATGTCTAAGTCCTGACTTGTTAAACGGTGATAGTAATACCTGCTTACACCATGGAATTTTTATGAAGATTAATGTGGTAATATTTGTGAAATGACTTTGTAAACTGTTAAGCGCTACCCAAGCATAACAGATTGTAACTACTATTTTGATCTCAAAGTCATCTGTTGCTCCTGGGGAGAATACTTATATATTTATCAAATTGGAAAAAAGTTTCAAAGTTGAATGAAAAAAGGATGTAAAAAGCATGAGGAGTTCATTCCAGCTTAGGGGGGCTGGGACAGAAAACCAGCAAGTTAGTAAGCTGTGTGCCTTTGTATTGAGGGAGGAGGGAATGGAATTGACATGGAGAGGATAGGCAGGTGGACTGCCTCTATGGCCTGTAAGAGAAACTGCTCTCTCCAAACTCTGTATAAGGGAGGGAACCTTTGAAATATTCTCCTTGCAAGGAGAAAATTAGACTTTTCCTTCACACACTTTGTACATATTAATATCTCAAAAAGCATGAGGTCAAAATACAGAATTAAGCCCTAGCAGTTCTCTGTTAACTATTTTGAGACCAAAGTGCTATGTACTTATATCTAGGATTCCAGTATCTTCATCTGTAAAACACAAAATTTGGTCTAGACTCCATTAGAACCGTTTGAGAACTTAAAAAAAATGTACTGATGATCATGTCTTATCTCTTGAGATTCTGATTTAATTGGTTTGGAGTGCAGCCTGGGTGTCAGTATTTTTCAAAGATCTTTCACATAATGGTAGTGTGTAGCCAATGTTGAGAATCACTGGTCTAGGTGATCTTTAAGTGATTTTTGGCTGTACTATTCTGAGGCTCCATAATTTGAAAATAATCACAAAAATTAGTACAGTATATAAACAGACTAACAGAACCACAAAATAATAGAATTGGAAGGCAACTTAACTAGTGCAATTTCTTCATTTTGCCTAACAAGCATGTAAGAAATGATGATTAGTTAATTGAGTAATAGGCACTGATGACCCCTGCCCTCACTTTAACTCCTTTCCACCCCTTAATTTTATGTGAATGCTGGTCTTGTCAGTTCCAAAAGGGGGTTGTCTTTCCGATGATCTTCCCCCTTGCACACACTGGCTACAGTAACTGTTAGATATGCGTTATGAGGAAATGCTCAGGACTCTCTATGGCTCCAGGGAGCACCAACAGAGCAACTCAACCTAGTGTTAATCTGAGTGTTTTCTTTGTGCTTCTGGATGCCACATCATGCTAAAACTGAAGGGCCAATCTTGGCCCTTCTCTTAGGGAGGATGAACCTCTGAACCTCATTCTTCAGTTCCCAATATGAATTATGTTTCTCATTGCATCTGTGTTCTACTACAGTTCAACGTGACAAGTACTGGCTACAATTTTTTATACCATTGTTGGTGGCGATTCTGTTTGTTGTGGACACGGGATTATTTATCTCAACTCAGCAGCAGGTCACATTTCTCTTGAAGATTAAGAGAAACAGGAAAGGCTTCAAACTTCTGAGCCCACATCCTAAGCCAAACCCCAAAAACAACTGATATAATCACTCAAGAAATATTTGAAACATTTTTTTCCAGCATCAGCAATTACTACTTAATTGTTAAACACAGCTTACAATATACATAGAAATGTCTGTGCTCAAGGATTTATAGAAATGCTTCATTAAACTGACTGAAAATGGTTAAGTGGCATGTAATAGTAAGTGCTCAATTAACATTGGTAGAATAAATGAAAGAATGAATAGATTCATTTACTAGCATTTGTAAAAGAGAAGTTCAATTTCAATTAAATAAAGCCATGTAACAAAATGCTTCTAAGTATTCAAACCTTGCTGATTTGTTTGTTTGTTTTCTTCTAAAGGCAAGAACCATGAAGTTCTAGATTAGAAATGTCCTCTCTTGACTCTTGTAAGTATGATTCAGGAATGAAAAGACATAGTAGGATGCCAGTGAGTGCTTTCTCTTCAACTTACTATATATGAACTTTCAGTTCTTGGCAGAATCAGGGACAATCTCAAGGCATAGGACTCTCAGGATAAAGTACACTCCAGGATTCCTCTCTGATTGTTTTGTCCCTCCCAAATTTATATCTTGAACTTATATCTTGTATCTTTATATAGCACCTGAACCAAGCATTTTGGGTAAATTCCAGCAAATAATAATAACCAAAACCCCCAGCTCTGAAAACAGTCCAGGACTGAATAAGTTTCTGGGCAAAAAAACTAGACAGTTTCGGTTTATTCTCCCTTTCATTTTTTGTCCTCATCACATTCATTGGAGGCTCAGTCTTCTATCATGGGGTAAATGGAATTAAGCTTCTACCCACGATTTATTTTTTAAATTTTTTTGTAGAGATGGGGTCTTGCTATGTTGCCCAGGCTGGTCGCAAACTCTTAGCCTCAAGCAGTCCTCCCACCTCAGCCTCACAAAGTATGGGATTACAGGTGTGAGCCACTGCACCTGGCCAACTGTCTGCCTACTATAAAGCCATCCATTAGAAAGAGACTAAACCACACAGAAAAAGACATAAATTCAATCCGGACTCTTCTACTTTATAGATTTGTAATCAGGGAAAATCTTACACATCCATGAGCTTTGGTATTTCATTTGTGAAAAAAAATGATAATAATCATCCTGTCCACCTCTTAGAGTTCTGAGAATCAAATAAGAGGCTTATTTGAAAATTCTTTGTTAATTGCAAAGATATATACAAATTTAGGAACTTTCAGCACCTACATGAAACTAGTCTTTGTCACCACTACCCCCTACCACCATGAGCCTGCCCACAGAAATATTTATACTCAGGGCTTAGAGAAAGCATTAAGGAAGACGGGCAACATATGGTTAGTGCTGGCCCTGGATTCATGGAAGTCAGTGAGAGATCAGAATTCCTATAGGTTACCTGTGTCTTAGAACAATTAATAGTATGAGGGTGAGTATCTGGGGAGAAACGTTGAAATGTCCATGAGACCCACAAGTCCCATTTTTTCCAAGGAATGTTTCTGGGCCACAAAGAAGAAGGAAATGACTGAAACATTTTCCTGTTCTTTTAAAAACTTTGAATAGGGATCTGATATTACCTTTCTTCCAACTCTCCTCCACTTAAAAAAAAATCATTTCAGAGAGGCAAGAAATGGCCAGATTCCCAGTGAATACCCTTGTCACTTAGCTTCATGTAGTAAGTAAGTCTGGCCAATGGAGAGGAGATTTCTCCTGCAACAACAGGCCAGGCAAAGTTTTCCTAGGAGACTCCCTGGTGTCGCTTCAGGATGCTTCCGCTGCCACCTCCACAAGGTCTATCTTAGGTTTTAGCCTTGGGACCAGCCTTTCCACCACACCTTTCTCCCTAGTGCTCTACACAGCACATCAGCATTCCAGGCATTAGGCTAAACAGCAATTTACTCCTTTATTTCAGACAAGGGATTGAGGCCAGTGATTCAGAGTTAAAAAATGGGAGATATTTGATATGGATAGAAATTCCAGGATTGATCAGCTTGAGATACATTTTCTGAGAGATTTTCTAGGTTCTTGAGAATCACAATTCACTTTTATTTCCCCTTTTTCCTCACTGCAAGATTGAGGGGACTATGGACAAAACACAGATTTGGATACTCAAGCTGCTAACTAGCTGTGATTGGACCAAGTTACTTGCCAGTCTCTGAGATCCTATTTCTTCTTTGTTAAAACTGGGAGTCTGGTGGAGGTGGTCTCGAAGGTCCCTTGGAGCCCAGATATTTTGTAATTCATTTTAAGTTCATATGTAGCAATTATCCAGGCACTTAGAATACGTTCTCTGAGAAGCTCCAGTGTAATTTTTTTCTTTCATCCTCCACACATTGGTCTCTTTTTTCACTGTGCTCTTCTATGTACAGAATCTAAATTCCACATGTGTACCAGACCTACCCATTTATCTCTACCTATTTTCTTCTTGATAGTCATTCATCTCTTGCTCCAGAGGGAATCTGGAACATAGAGTCAGGGCTTGAGTATTTTGTGAACCCCTAAATTATGGCATTTATAAAGATGCCTTTATACATGAAATATTTTCTATCCCAGAGATGGAGTACGTATGTCATAAAGATGATTGGAATAGAAATAATTCACTCTAGATTCACCCTTGTTGCCCCCTCTGTCACCTCCTGTCTCTTACCAGATTGGTTAAGACCAGTTCATAGAGTAAAATTTGCTCTCCCATGGATCACTGTTCCAAATTGGTAGACAAGAATCGTCATGAACTCACAACAGTTAGGGGCTAATTTTCTGAAAAGCAAGTCAGTACCTCCCCACTGGTGGCCAATGGAAGACAATCTCCTGTGCGCACTCTCAGAGCGGAGACTCAGACAAATGATATATCTTGTCAGCATGTTGGGGAGTTGAGTACTTGAAGACAGATTCTGCTCTTTCCCTCTTCCCATTAAATGGGAAATGGTGACAATCCAGAGATGAAAGTGTTATGCTGAGGATAGCAGAGGCACCTGCCAGCCTAGGACTCTAGATAATCTCAGAGAGTGCGGCTGTCTTCCTGCTGTAGCTGATCTGCCCAGCTCTGGACAGCTGCTTACCAAGCCCAAGTCTCTATCTGGAACTTCCTCGACTGCAACAACATTCCCACCACAAACCTTTTACTCTATTAATGTGCTCACCACAACAATCAAATTCACTTATATATTTTACTTATGACAATGACACTCTTCCCCTTCTCAAAAATTGAATGACATAAGTCCGCTTTAAGTCTTTCCTGTTATTTTCAATTTTCAAGTATCATTGACAACAGCCAGCAATCTCTCTGCAAAGAAGCAGTAGCAGGCTGCAATGAAATGGAAACTGCTCACAGATAATTTTTTGAAGAGAAAAGAATGACTTCCTATGGATTCTGAGAAAAGTTCAGATTTTAATTTTTTAACCAGTTTCCAAGAAGATAATACTGCACTGCTGCCAACTAAATTGAATCACAGTAAATATAGTACAATAAATAGAATAAAATTATTTTAAATTAAAATACAGGAGTTACTGATCTGCCTTTACTTGAATATATCAAGACTGAAAAATTTGAATTCTTCACTTGCATTAATGGTGGTTTTAGAAATGAGATCCTAAAACGTTGCAGGGTGAGGTCCTCAGAAAACAGACACTGAGACAGATTTGAACACAGCAAGTTTATTAGCTCTCAGCATTTATACTTGTGAAGAAGTGAAGAAAACAGTACTGGGCAAAAATTAAAACGTTGAAATGTGATGTAGTCGAGCAAAAACCTCTGGAGCTGAGAGAGCCCTTTCTAGTTGTCTTAAGGCCAATACCCTAAATAGACCAATTACTGGAGGTAGTATATCCCTAAGAAGGGAGCATGACCTTGGAAGAAGCGGCTGTTTAACAAGGTGGGTGGATTGCCTGAGGTCAGGAGTTCGGGACCAGGCTGGCTCACATGGTGAAACCCTGTTTCTACTAAAAATACAAAAATTAGCCAAGTGTGGTGGCACGTGCCTGTAATTCCAGCTACTCAGGAGGCTGAGGCAGGAGAATTGTTCGAACCCAGGAGGTGGAGGTTGCAGTGAGAGATTGTGCCACTGTGCTACAGCCTGGGTGACAGAGTGAGGCTCCATCTCAAAAAAGAAATAAATAAAATAAAACAAGGACAATTTTGAAGAGGAACTCAACTGACAGCCATTAGTGCAAGGTACTCCCAGCAGCAGGAATGCTTGTGTGGGTTCTGAAGGAGTGCAATCCAGGTGACGTGCTACAGCATTCACCAAACACAACTTCAGATAGAAGACAGTGTGGCACTGGCCACCAGACCTTTACCCAGTGGCTGCTAATTACATTAAGCAGAACTACTAAGCATAAACTACTAAGAAACAAACTATATCATTTCTAGAAATCTGGACACTAAAACAAAGATATCTTTTATCCCCAGTCAGACTTCACATGACAATTTTTTGGCAAAGCAAGACATGTTAACTTAAAGAATTTATTTCAAATGAATTGTCCCATTTTCAGCATCCTGCAGATTTTACCACGCTATCAGAAGTGATACCTTGCCTCTGCAGGGTGACTCCATTGGATTAGATGGATTCTGGATCCTGGAGGAGTGTATTTGAAACTCAGGGTATGCTTGTTCTTCAGTATAGAAGGCCAGAGTGCAGTAGAAAGATGAGAGACAGAATATCCTTCCTTGCACCAGAACATACATTTTCACCTTCTGTGATGCTCAGACATAAAATGCTGTTTATAACTCAGGTTTAAAGTTGCGAGTATAAAAGAAAAGACTTCTGAAAAATTTACCCCTGCAGGCTTAGGAGCTCACTGGAAAAAGTTTAAGTCATGCATCAGGTTTCTGTTCGTTAATAATTCTTTTCAGAAGCTCTAAAGTACTTATGTTTATAACACTATTACACAGAGTTTTATGTCAACCTGGCAAAATGAACTATACTTTTGCTGAGCCTTTCAACCTTCATCCTTTTAACTCTTGTGTTGAATGTATGAAAAGTGTTAACCTTTTCAGCATGTTCTTCTTTCCTGTCTGAGTTTTCTGATCTGGGCATCTCAGGAGTATGGACAGTTCAAGTCCGTGTTCTCTGTAGTTGATGCTTTCTGCCTTTCCTACATCTACACTCTTTACTACTGGGTCAGTTAGAGCAGTTCCATCAACTTGGAAGGTCTGTCTCTAGCTTATTTTGGTTTGCTTGTTTTATTTATTTATAAGAAAGCCTTCAATGTTCACAGAAATGCATACATATGTATATCTTCTAACTTATTTGCTAAAAATGTGGCATAAATTATTCTGACACCCTTAACAGTCAACTAGAAAATCTTTCTGAAGTGGTTTCTAAACATTTTGCTCATTAGCTTTTTAGAACCCTGCTGGACTTTATGTTTTAATGGAGTTACATAACTTGAAATATTCTCAGGGTATGTGTCGCTGTGTTCATGTGTACGAGAGTGCATCAGGTATGCACAATCCAGGCGTGCATTTTTATCTACATTCATAAGTGTATGCCAAACTATTTTCTAACTGTTCTAGAGCAGGGCGTAGAAGATCATGATAACCTCAAACAGAAACCTCCAATTTTAGCACTCGGTTCAATTTAGTCTAGTCTTCTTGATCCAGTACATCAGGGCATTATTGAACGAGCATGAAATATTAACACATATTTATAAATTCAAAGAAAAAGCCTTTACAACCTCTCCTCATTAAGGAGACAGGGCTTTTGCCCCACAGTCCCGCGCAGAGCATCTTTGACCTACTTGTTCCTCAGGCTGTACACAACGGGGTTCAGCAGGGGAGTGATGACAGTGTAAGTCCCTGAGATGAATCTGTCCTGTCCCAGGGAACTCTGGGATTTAGGCTTCAGGTAGATGGTGGAGGCGCAGCCATAGTGGATGATGACCACTATGAGGTGGGAGGCGCAGGTGGCAAAAGCCTTCTTCCAACCCTCAGCTGAGGCAATCTTAAGAATGGTGGAGATGATGAGGACATAGGAGATGAAGACCAAGCCCATAGGTAGCACGAGGACACAGATGCTGACAACAAAGTTGATGATCTCATTGACAGTGGGGTCTGTGCAGGCCAGCTTCAGCAGGGGTCTCACATCACAGAAGAAGTGGGAGATGACAAAGCCATCACAGAAGGGCAGGCCAAACACAGATGTTACCTGGACAATGGCCATGCCCAGGCCAATCCCCAGTGACCCAGATGCCAACTGGACACAGACCCTCTTACCCATGATGACTGAATACCTTAGGGGGTTGCAGATGGCCACATAGCAGTAATATCCCATGACTGTGAGCAGGAAGCAGTTGTTGATGGCAATAGTGAGATAGAAGAAGAACTGAGTGGCACAGCCTTGGATGGCAATGGGCTGGTAAGGATTCAAGAGACCAGAAAGCATATGGGGAATGATGGCCATAGTGTAGCAGGTCTCAGAGATGGATAGCATACTCAGGAAGACGTACATGGGGGTGTGGAGATGACGGTCCAGGCAAATAATCGTCACGATGATCACATTGCCAGAGAGAGAGTCAGCAGGTACAAAGTTAGAAAGACAGCAAAGAAGGCAAGTCTGTGCTGCCACCTGAAGTTGGAGAAAGTTTCAAAAAGGAACTCAGTCACAAAAGTAGAATTTGGCTTTGCCATTGAGGTAGGTTTAGGTGTGAAAGAGCTGGGCAGAGGAAAGAAAGGTGTGATGAGTTAACAGTGAAACAGAGCAGGCTGGGCCAAGGCATTCATTGAAGAGCATGTCCATCCTGTGAGCAATGCCCTAGAGCTGTTGTTGGCCATTTGCTCAGAACAATCATCTGTGCCCGCCTTCTTCTTTGGAAGCATAGAAGGCTACTGTAGGACCGTGGGATTGAGAGCAGAGATAGAGGTCAGAAAGCAGTAACAAACTAAAAGAGGTCTGTAGAAACAACTCCCTGGTTCTGTTTTTGTTTTTTTATCATATATGCAGAGGTATATGATCCAGAGGCGTGCTTGCTCTGAAGTGTGATCATATGGAGGTCAGAGGAGAATCCATATTGTTTTTCACAGTGGCTACATCATTTTACCTTCCCAGCAACTGTACACAAGGGTTTCAATTTCTCAGCATCCTCACCAACACTTGTTATCTTTTGATAATAGTTTTTTAAAATACCAGCCACCCTGTTATGTGGTGATTACGCATTGTGGTGATGATTTGCATTTCCCCGATGATTAGTGACACTGAACATCTTTTCATATACCTGAATTAAAATCATAATCTATAAGAGATATTTGCATTTCCATTCATTAAAGCACCATTCACAATAGCCAAGTTGTGGAAATAACCCAGGTGTCCACTGACAGATGAATGAATTCAGCCTTAAAAAAAAAAAGAAGATCCTGCTCTTTGCAACAACAGAAATGAACCTGGAGGACGTTAAGTGTTATAAGCCAGTCACAGGAGGACAAACATTGCATGATTCCACTTACATGAGGTATGTAAAATAGTCAAAGTCATAGGAGCAGGGAAGAGAATGTTGGTTACTGGGGAACAGGAAAGGGGAATTGGGGGGTTAAGCAAGATGAATTAATTCTAAAGGGCTACTGTATAGCATAATTCTTATAGTCAACAATATTGTAATATGCACTTAAAAATTTGTTAAGATGACACCATCTTACCAAATCTCATGTTAAGTGTCTTACCACAAAACAAAACAAAAAACTATGGGACACAAGGAAGTGTTTAAAGGTGACAGATATGTTTATTACCCTAATTATGATGATGGTTTCATGGGTGTATGTATATTGCCAAGCTCATTAAGTTGTACGCATTAAATATATGAAGTATATTTATATCCATTGTACTTCAATAAAGCTGTTTAAAAAAAGAAACGAACAACTACCCAGCCACTGAAGAAGTGGGTCAAGGTCAAGGAAGAAGCAGGCGATACATCAAATGCGCCCAGCTCTAGAGTTCCTTCTCAGCAGACTCCTGAATTCCCAAAGATCCAAGGAGGAATAGTGAAGGAAAAAAGATGTGACTGATATCCTTTTAACACCGTCAGCAGTTTTCATGAGAGTCCTGAGTGCTTTTCCTTCCCAGAACCCTAGGTCCTGGTCTTTGCTCATCTAAGTCCTGCTTCTAAAATCCCCACTGACCGTCAAAGAGTAGAAAAGGGAACGCTTCTACTGAATTTTTTTTTCTAGAGATTTTGCAATAAATATCTTCTAGAATCATAAAAAATGGTTTGATATAGCACTGCAATATTTAGATTGTCTCCTGAATTCTAACCATAGGTAGAAAAGCTGGCAAATGAATCAGGGTGACTCTTCAAGTAGGGAATAGGTTTTTCTAGTATGAGAGCAAAGACAATATTCATTTGATCAGAGGACAAATCACCCTATTTTCACTTCAGTCATGCATATTGCAAGCTATGCTGGGATAGAAATAAGCTGACTCGCCTTCTTTTTGTCTTATCTCAAGTACACCCAGCATGAGAGACTGTACTGGAACAGATTAACCTTGCTCCTTATGCCCACATGTACTCCTAATAAAACTCACCATGTTTAACCATTATCTCCATTCAGAAAGCTGAGGACTGTCCTGATTACCACCCTTCCCTTTTCCACACAAAGACAGTGCCTCCTGAAATTCTCTCTTCCTGTCCCCTCCTCTTCATGCTTTTTACCAATGCCCAATTACTGACTGCCATCACCATCCTCTATGATCACCACAATGGCCTCCCAACTAATCTGTCTCATTTTGGTTGATATTAGTCTTTTTCCCGGATGTTGACATTACACTTGGTTTAAATACCTGTTCATAGAGCTCTCCTGCATAAACTCCTCAATAGCTCCTCGGAATCTTAACCCTAATATTTAACTCATTTGTTAATTGAGTATTTTAATATTTCATACAGTTGCCATGAAAACTAAATGGGTTACTTGTTTGAAGTGTTTGACCTAGAGTTTGACATATAGGAAACTCTCAATAAATACCAGTGTTATTAGAAGTTACAGTTACTTCTTTTTTGTTTTCCCCCAATTAGCAAGCTTAAACTTCTAAGATGATCAGGAGTAGGGGTGGAGGGTTTTCAATCTAATATTCCTGGATTTGTAAACAAATATGTGATTATCCTAGTCTTAATTTTATAATTGTTATAATTTCCCTTCCAGTTGTTCATATGGACATTTTTATGCTCTTTTAAAATCTTTCTTGAAGTGTGTTGACCAAATCCACGCACTGCTGCATGTATTATCCTAACACAGGTGTGGATTAAATTGAATATAATTTTCAGTTTTGCCTCTAATCCTCTAATCCCTTTCTTGACGATGCTCAATATTTTACTTCTCCCTCAGGTCATAGTAGTTCATCCAACGAGTATGTCTAGAAACAATCTGCAGTGACATCTAGATCCCTTGCCTGGGTAGTAATTGACAGCATGGATCCCATCATTGTAAAATCACAGTTTCTTTATACTTGCATACAGTAAAATTAGTTCACATTATTTTCAAAATATAATTTCATTTGTTCAACTAGAAGATCTTATTCATGTCTGTGGCCTCGAATATTTGCTTCCCTCTTCTGCAGATCATTAGTTAAACTGATAACACCCCCCAAAAATGCTATCCCAGCTCCATCCAAGAGAATAATCAGTAAAGGGATGCAGAGTGGAATGGGGAAATTTAAAATGTAGTCAAGGATAGGGTCACTTATCTAAGGTCTAGGAAAGTAGGTGAGGAGGGAACAATGAGAGAGAAAAAAGTAGAGAGGGTACAGAGAGACCGAAACCTCAAAATTCAGGTAATCTCATTGACTTTGAAATTTGTATTGCCTTTCCTCGCTTTCAAATAAATTACAAAAAATGTGAAACAGTCCTGTTCCTAACCCAATCCCAGATGAGTGTACTGTTTCCACTTTTTCTTTGGAGAAGAAAACTTACTTATCCTCTTGTTTTATGAATTTTAAAAAATCTCCCATGTATTTTTATTCTATGCATGTACCAAAATACAGGTACCCTGTAAATATGTACAACTATTATGTATAAATTTTTAAAACAAGCCAGGCACAGAAAGAAAAATATCATATGTTCTCACTTATATGCGAGAGCTTAAAAAGTTGATCTCAGAGGTAGAGAAGAGAATGATGGTTACTAGCAGCTGAAAATGGTGAGGCCGTGGATGAAGAGAGGTTGGTTAATAGATACAAACATATAGTTAGATAGAAGGAATCCATTCTGATGCTCAATGGTACAGGAGGCAATAATAATGTGTTTCATATTTCAAAATTTCTTTTCTTTTTTTTTTTTTTTTTTTTTTTGCCAATCAATGAGAGCTTGTAAGGTTGCTGAGATTGGTTGGCCTTGAACTCTTGGCCTCGCCTTCGCAAGCGCCACGACATCCGGCCGGAGCCACTTTGGGCCCCCATATTTCAAAATTTCTAAAAGAGAAGATTAGAAGTGTTCCCAATACAAAGAAACGATACATGTTTGAGGTGATGAACATTCTAATTATTTTGGTTTTATAATTATACATTGTATGTATCAAAACAATCACATGTACCATATAAATATGCAAAATTATATATTAATAAAGCAAACTTTGAACTCTAAAACAGAAAGTCTCCTGTGTATTTCAATTTGCTTAAACTAAAATTGTTGTTGGTTTTACCAAGCAAAACAATTTCTTCAAGAGTTCAATGTGTAGGGAAGTCACAAAGTATAAATACTGTGCTAGTCCTAAGGAAAAGAAGATGACCCAAGATGGTCTTTTTCCTCATCAAGCTTAGACTCTCGAACGGCCTTTGGTAGAGGATCCAGTTACAGCCTTCCAAGGGCTTTACGGCCCCTTCTCTACATCAGTCTATTCATCTACATTTCCAACTCCTTGGAAATCACATTCTTTCTTATGAGAGTCCATGTTCCCCACTGAGTACGGTAACAGTATGCACTATCATAAACATTCCCCATCCCAGCAGTTAAGCAAGCGAAACTTACCATGTAGACTGTTTCTTGAGTCTTCTAGAGAGTTGTGCTTGTGCCTGAATGATATCCACCACTCTGGAAATTTGACTTCCTGCAATCATAGATTAAGGATTTTTTTTTAACCGATAGTTATACAATGTTTCTCAGATTTTTGTCAATGCCCTTTCTAAAATTATTTAAAACCCATCAGTTATTTTACTAACAATTACTTTACAGAGCCACATTAATGTACTGAAGAGCCCATGAATTTCCTTAGCAGAGGGTCACTAATGTCATACTGAGCAGAGTTACAGTTCTTCCTCCTTTGTTGGCTAATCTTTAGATAGCACCAAGAATGTGATAACTCAAGAAACTATTTACAGAGGAAGGAAATAATGCCTATCTCAGTCTTCCTGTGCCTGACACCAGTCGTGAAGTCACATTAAATTCCCCCGGGTTCTCACAAGCCCATCCCCTGGAAGAATTTCATCTTTGGGTCACAAAGCATTAACTTTGGCTTAGGTGTTTTTTTAATAAGGTACAAATTGTCTGCCCCCAGTGCTAGATATCTCTGTCTCCAAAACAACACTTACTATTCCCAAGTGATAATGGCAGAAGACACAATCCAAACAGCAGAGCACCTGGAGACCTCATTACTAAGGCAGCTCATTTCCTAATCCTGAGAATTACACTTTGAAGAACAGAGTTGGCTTGGCTCTTAGGGACAGTCTCTAGGATGAAAAAGCTTATTTCCCTTATTAGTGCGGGTCATAGTCCTGCTAATATTCATGTCATTTTTTTTTGGTCCGTTTCTCTGGTGCCAAGGGAGGGAAGCTTAAGGCCTATGGAGTAACTCTTCATACATGAGAGCATAGAAGCAACAATTAACAAGCAGGGTTTATGCATGGAGCCTCATACAGAGGGCTGACCTTCATATAGTCTGACGCTAGAAGTAGTTTAAGTCTCTGAATTCTATTGTATGAGCTTTCATACTCTTAAGCTGATCTTTCTCATCTCTGCACTGCTTGCCACACATCAATTCATTGAGGATCCCTCAGCTCAGTTTGTCCCAAGGCCTCAGCCTTGCCAGGTAACCTTCTGCATATTAAATCCATCTAATTATCCAGAGCCCAAATAGATGGTAATGAGTGTCTATAGTTGAAAGATATGTAAAAGTTGGCACTCAGTTGTCCCACATTTTTAACTAATTATATCTTTGCATTGGTCTTAGGTTGCTAACTCAATTGTCAGCTCCTTAGATATCGAGACTTTTAGTCATCCATCTTTTGTTCTCTCAGTGAACCTAGAACTGCTACTTCTAAAAAAAAATACTGATTACATGTTATTATATGCTAGCTACTAAACTATGCAATGCACACATATTAACTCATTTAATCCTAACAATGAACCTACAAGATAGAACAATTGTACTACTTTTTTTTTTTGAGACGGAGTTTCGCTCTCATTACCCAGGCTGGAGTGCAATGGCGCGATCTCGGCTCACCGCAACCTCTGCCTCCTGGGTTCAGGCAATTCTCCTGCCTCAGCCTCCTGAGTAGCTGGGATTACAGGCACGCGCCACCATGCCCAGCTAATTTTTTGTATGTTTAGTAGAGACGGGGTTTCACCATGTTGACCAGGATTGTCTCGATCTGTTGAACTCGTGATGTACCTGCCTCGGCCTTCCAAAGTGCTGGGATTACAGGCGTGAGCCACCGCGCCCAGCCAGTTGTACTATTTTTTTAGATGAAAACAGATGCAGAGCTATCATATAATTTCTCCTAGGACGCTGAGCTGATAAATGGGAAACTAGGCCTAAAACAAATGAAACCTGGCCTCATAAGTTGTTCTATAGTGGCAATATTGAATTGAATTTGTATTTGTGTTCAGTGATGGTACTGCAAGTGATAGCAACCTGAAAAAACATCTTGGCAATGATGAAAAAAGATTAGTTATTTGGCTTACCCAGGTTTTAGTTCCATAGTTGTGACTAACTTGTCAAGTATTTAGACTGACACTTATCTGGGCCTTGGTGTGTTCATCTATGAGTGATGATATAATACTGTGGTAGTGCTGCTGCTGCAGCTGATCTACCAGATTTTGCCTCCTACTTGGCAGCCTTCACTTTGCTTTGTGTTACCTCACAATAGCATGATAAAGTAGACATATACATCAACACTATTACCCCTATTTTACAAATGAAGAAACTGAAGACAAGTGAGAGAACTGGAATAAGTGACTCCTTACCAGGATTCTTTTCATTCTGCTACTATTCATATCCCTACAAAATTGCAGGATAGAATTCGTTTTCCTACACCTCTGGAATAATGCTATAATGACCATAATATATGAATATAGCTACTAAGTCAGTGAATAGTTGAGGAGCCAAGATTCTAGAAAGAAAGAAAATGTAGAAATGTTAGCTTGACACTCACTTCTTTGCCGTTTCCTTGAGGAACTGTAATTTGTTATTTGTAATCTTTGGTCAAAGAACTAATAAACTGAGCAGAGTATCTGGAATTTTCCATGTGCGTAAGGGTGATACTCTATGTGAAAATGTAAAGTGGAAATAAATGAACCCCTCACAAAGACTAAAACTTCAAATTAATTTAATTTCTAGTTAAATCAATATGATCTTGCACCTAATTACCTGTCAGGAAGCAAAATAAAATATTCTCTAGAGGAAGATAATATAGAATATCAGTTTGTCTTTATAATTTTTTCATATAGTACAGGACTAGGAAAACTACAGCCCATGAGTCTACTACATGCTTTTGCATAGGCTGTAAGGGATATAATAGTTTTTACAATTTTAAATAATTGAAAACAAATTTTAAAAATATTTTCTGATGTGTGAAAATTATGTAAAATTCAAAATCAGTAAGCACACACACAAAAAAACAATTTTTTTGAACCACAGCTCACTCATTCACTTATATATAATCTATGGCTTTTTTGTGTTACTATGACAGAATTTAATAGTTGCAACAGGGACTTATGTATGATCCACAAACCCTAAATTATTTATTACCTGGCCCTTTTAAGGAAAATGTGAGGGTTTCTGACATAGTGTCCAAGATGTAACAAAAACGCACCAGACATACCAGGATAAAAGACCAAAGATCTAAGACTCAAGAATTTTTTTTTTTAAAAAGAACTCAATAAAAAAAAGAGCATAAAATAATTATGTTAAAGTTATAAGATAAAAATTTAAGATAAATATGACTGTGGCAGACATATTCTAAGGTGACCCACAGTGAGTCACGCCCATGTATTCTCTTCCTCTGAGTGTGGGCAGAACTGTGACTTGCCTCTGTTCAATAGAATATGGCAAAGATAATGATGATCATATGTCTCACTCCTTTGTTTATATAATATTATATAAGAATTTATCATAACAGAATGGAGCAAGAATACTTTGTTGCTGGCTTTAAAGAATTAAGCAGCCATATTTTAAGAAAATTTGTAACAGGGTCATGTAGCAAGGAACATACGCAACATCTAGCAACTAAGAGTAGTTTCAGTTGCCAGCCAGAGAGAAAACACCTCAGTCCTATAACCACAAGGGACTAAATTCTGCTTACAATCACATGAGTTTCAAAATGGATGCCAAACTCCAGGAAGAAACACAGCTCTGCTGATGCTTTGATTGCTGGTTTGTGAGATTCTGAGCAGAGAACCCAGCTAAGCCATGCCTAAAACACCTGCCCAATGGAAGTTGTGTGGCATTTAAAGCTACTAAATATGTTCATTTGTTACGTAGCAATAAAAAGTACTATAGTTATTATATCAATAAAATAGATGACAAATTTTCAAATCACAGCAGAGAATGAGAAATATTATTTAAAAATAAAGTGAAAACACTAGAAGTATAAAATATAATAAGTGAAACTAAGAACTTAATACATGTTTTAACACCACATTAGAAATAACGAGATAAAATCAGTGAATTGGAAGACATATCAGTAAAAAAAATCTAGATCGAAACACAGAGAGAACAAAGTAGTGTAATATGTATAAAAGAGCATAAGAAGCATATAAAACCCTGTGAAAAGGTCTAGCATATGTATAATTAGAGTACCAGCTTGATAGAAGAAAGAGAATGTATCAGAAGCAATATACAAAGAAGTAGTGGCCATGAATTTTTCAAACTTGAGGAAAACATCAAGACAAAAATTCAAGAATCACCCTGAGTTACCTACCAACAGTAAAAATACATATTCACTGATACATAAAATGCATGTAGGAATATTAAATAAAACAATAGAAAAAGAAAGATATAAAGAAAAAGTCTTAAAAGGAGTTTGAGTAAAAAGATACATTATTTTCAAGGACTAACAATAAGACTAGTAATTGATTGCCTGACAGCAGGAAAATAGAAATTAATGGAAAGATACCTTCAACATACTGAAAGGAAACAAATGCCAAGGTAAAATTCTTTCATCAGGGAAAATATCCTTTCAAAAAGAAGGCAGAAACAGTAACGGTTTTAGAAATGCAAAAAAGAAAGAATTTGTCACAAGCAAACCAGAATTAAAAGAAATGAATTAAATGAAAAGGAGTTAGTTAGGTAGAAGAGAAATTCATCCTAGATAGAAACAGAAATTTTAAACATTTAAAAAAACTAGAAAAGATAAAAACATGGGCAAGTAAATTAATAATTTATATTGTTCACACTAACAACCATAACATCTATGTATTTAAAATATTTATAAATTAAAATACATAACAATAAAAACATTAAAACAAAGATAAATTAAAATTTTATACAGTCTTTACATTTTCGTTGAACTGTAACCTCTAAAATAATCATTAAGCTATGTATATGTAATAAATTGACAAAAAATGAAAAATAAAAACATTTAATCCAAAATAAAGCAAAAAAAGATGAGAAGGGAGGTATGTAAAAAATAAGAAAAAAAAAAAAAAAAAACAAATCCTAACATAATACATTTAAATCCAAATATGTCAGTGATTTCATTAAATGTAATGAATGTAAAAGAAATAATAATACAATTAGTAAACAGAGAGCTTCAGATTGAATAGGAAAAAATATGTTTACAAGAGACACATATTAATTATCAACATACAGAAAGGTTAAAAAAAATGGAGGTTAGTTTTTTGAAATAAATTAATAAAATAGACCACTAACTAAACTAATAAAGAAGAGAGAACAATCAAATAGATACAATAAAAAAATGAGAAAGGCAATATCCCTTAAAGTATACTATAGATACCTATATGCAAATAAACTAGTAAATCTAGAAGAAATGGATAAATTCCTGGACACATGCACTAACCCAAGACTGAAAAAGGAAAAAGCTGAATCCCTGAATAAACCAATAACAAGTTCTGAAATTGTGGCAGCAATAAATAGCCTATCAACCAAAAAAAAAAAAAGTCCAGGACCAGACAATTTGCAGCTGACTTCTACCAGTGGAACAAAGAGGAATTGGTACCATTTTTTTCTGAAACTAGTCCAAACAATTGAAAAGGAGGGAATTTCCTGTACTCATTTTATGAGGCCAGTCATCCTGATACCAAAATCTGGCAGAAATACAACAAAAAAACAAATCTTCAGGCCATATCCCTTATGAACATTTTGGCAATAATCCTCAATGAAATTCTGGAAAATTGAATCCAGCAGCACATCAAAAAGCTTATTCACCATGATAAAGTTGGCTTCATCTCTGGGATGCAAGGCTGGTTCAACATATGCAAATCAATAAATGTAATTCATCATATAAACAGGACTAAAGACAAAAACCACATGATATCTCAATAGACGTGGAAAAGGACTTCAATAAAATTCAACATCCCTTCATGTTAAAAACTCTCAATAAACCAGGTATTGATGGAACATACCTCAAAATAATCAGATACATTTATGACAAACCCACAGCCAATATTATATTGAATGGGCAAAAGCTGGAAGCATTCCCCTTGAAAGCCAGCCAGCACAAGACAAGCATGCCCTCTCTCACCATTTCTATTCAACATAGTGTTGGAAGTTCTGTCCAGTGTGAAGTGAAGGACTTCTTCAAGGAGAACTACAAATCACTGTTCAACAAAATCAGAGAGGACACAAACAAATGTAAAAACATTCCATGCTCATGGATAGGAAGAATCAGTATTGTGAAAATGGCCACACTGCCCAAAGTAATTTATAAATTCGGTGCTATTCCCATTAAATTACCATTGCAATTATTCATAAAATTAGAAAAAACTACTTTAAAATCCATGTGAAAACAAAAAAGACCCTGTATAGCCAATAAAATCCTAAGCAAAAAGAACAAACTCAGAAGCATCACACTATCTGACTTCAAATCAAACTACAAGGCTACAGCACCAAAACAGCATGATACCAATACAAAAACAGACACACCGACCAATGGAACAGAATAGATAACTCAGAAATAAGACTACACATCTACAACCAACTGATTTTTTACAAACCTGACAAAAACAAGCAATGGGGAAAGGATTTCCTGATTAATAAATGGTGCATGGGAAACTAGCTAGCCATATGCAGAAAATTGAAACTGGACCCCTTCCTTACACCTTGTACAAAAATTAACTCAAGATGGCTTAAAAACTTCAAAGTAAAACTCAAAATTATAAAAGCCCTAGAAGAAAAGCTAGGCAATATCATTCAGGACATGGGCATGGGCAATAATTCCATGATGAAAATGTCAAAAGAATTACAACAAAAGCAAAAATTGACAAATGAGATCTAGGATCTAATTAAACTAAAGAGCTTCTGGACAGCCAAAGAAACTATCATCAGAGTGAACAGACAACCTACAGCAGAGGGGATAATTTTTGCAATCTATCCATATGACAAAGGTCTAATATCCAGAATCTACAAGAAACTTAAATTTACAAGGAAAAAAAACAAACAACCCCATTAAAAAGTAGGCAAAGGACAGGAACAGACACTCCTCAAAAGAAGATATTTATGTGGCCAAAAAACATATGAAAGAAAGCTCAATATCACTGATCATTAGAGAAATGCAAATCAAAACTACAGTAAAATACCATCTTACATCAGTCCGAATGGCGATTATTAAAAAGTCAAGAAACAGGCTGGGTGTGGCGGCTCACACCTGTAATCTCAGCACTTTGGGAGGCTGAGGCAGGTGGATCACCTGAGATCAGGAGTTCGAGACCAGCCTGGGCAACATGGTGAAACCCCATCTCTACTAAAAACACAAAATATTTAGCCAGACATGGTGGCAGGTGCCTATAATCCCAGCTACTTGGGAGGCTGAGGCAGGAGAATCACTTGAAGCCAGGAGGCAGAAGTTACATGAGCTAACACAGTTCCATAGCACTCCAGCCTGGGCAAAAAGAACAAAACTCTGTTTCAAAAAAAAAAAAAGAAAAAAAAGTCAAGAAACAACATATGCTAGCAAGGCTGTGAAAAAATAGGAACAATTTTACATTGCTGGTGGGAATGTAAATTAGTTCAAACATTGTGGAAGACAGTATGGCAATTCCTCAAAGACCTAGAACCAAATAGATCATTTGACCCAGCAATCCCATTACTGGTTATATACCCCAAAGAATATAAATCACTCTATTATATAATCATTCATGCACACATATGTTTACTGCAGCACTATTCACAACAGCAAAGACAAAAAATCAACCCAAATGTCCATCAATGATAGACCAAATAAAGAAAATGTGGTATATATACACCATGGAATACTACGCAGCCATAAAAAGAAATGAGATCATGTCTTTTGCAGGGGTATGGATAGAGCTGAAAGTCACTATTCTCAGCAAACTAGCACAAGAACAGAAAACCAAACACTGCATGTTCTCACTTATAACTGGTACCTGAACAATGAGAACACATGGATACAGGGAGGGGAACAACTCACACTAGGGCATGATGGGAGGTGGGGTGTAGGGGGAGGGAGAGCATCAGGAAGAATGGCTAACGCATGCTGGACTTACTACATAGGTGATGGGTTGATAGGTGCAGCAAATCACCATGGCACATGTTTACCTGTATCATAGACCTGTACATCCTGCACATGTATGCCAAAATTTAAATAAAATCAAATAAAATTAAATAAAAAATACAGAATGAAAAAATATATCATGTGACTACTACCAAAAGAAGGCTGCTGTTTTACAATAATATAAGACAAAAAGATAAAAATGTATTCAGGCTTATTTTGTGGCCTGACATATGGTATTGCTTAGAGAATATTGAACATATACTTGAAAAGAGAATGTATTCTCTTTCTTTAATGGAGTCTTTAATAAATATCAGATCTGTATGATTCATAGTGTTTGTTAAAGTTTTCTATATCCTTACAGACTTTTTCTTGTTCTACAAATTACTGAAATAGAATCATTGAAATCTTTAAGTATAACTATTGATTTGTCTATTTCTCCTTTCTAATCTGTATTTTTTGCTTCTTAAATTTGGGGCTCTATTCTCAGGGGAAGATACACTTATTAATTGTATATTTTTCTAACATGTTGACTCTTTTATCACACCAAAATATATTTCTGTCTTCGTCCTCTTCTTTTTTTTTTTTTTTTTTTTTTTTTTACAGAGTACCTCTCTGTCACCCAGGCTGGAGTACAGTGGTGTATCTCCACTCACTGCAACCTCTGCTTCCTAGGTTCAAGGGGTTCTCCTGTCTCAGCCTTCTGAATACCTGGGATTACACACACATGTCACTGTGCCTGGCTAAGTTTTGTATTTATAGTAGAGACTGGGTTTCACCATGTTGACCGAGCTGGTCTCAAACTCCTGACCTCAAGTGATTCACCTGCCTTGGCCTCCCAAAGTGCTGGGATTGGAGCCACCACACCTGGCCTTATTTCTTTGCCTTGTAATATTCCATATCTGAAAGTCTATTTTTGTTTGATGTTAATACAGTTGACCCTTGAACAATATGAGGGGTAGGGACATCAATAGCTGCACAGTCAAAACCTTGAGTATAACTTCTAACTCCCCAGAACTTAACTGCTAATAGCCTACTGTGAACTGGAAGTTTTACCAATGATATAAGCGGTTGATTAACACATATTTTGGATGTCATATGTATTACCATATTCTTACATCAGAGTTAAGCTAGAGAAAAGACAATATGAAGAAAATCATAAAGTAGAGAAAATGTATTTATTATTAGGTGGAAGTGGATCATCATTAAGATCTTCACCTTTTTATTCATGTTGATTAGGCTGAGGAGGAGAGGAGGGATGGTCTTGCTGTCTCAAGGGTGGCAAAGGCAAATGACCTTCATGAAGTAGAAAGAAAGGCAAGATAGGCAGGCACACACTGTAACTTTACAGAAATACATTGTAATTTTTCTCTGACACTTCTGCTTTATTTATTTCTCTAAAAATGTTTCTATATGGTATCAATTCTTCTTTCACCTTCCCTTTAATTTCAAGGCTCCATTATCCATGTTGCAAAAAAAAAAAAAAAAAAAAAAAAAAAAAAAAAACCACAAAAGCAAGCTTGAATCATCAGAACGCTTCTGCCAGATTGGCTAATGTCAATATGTTTTCTGGCACTAATTCCTCTACATCTTCTTCCACGACTTGGTCCTCATTGACTGGCACTGGTTCAAAAACACTTATCTCCATTAAGTTGTCTTCTTAATGGAAGACATTAATTCTGTTAATTCCTCTGATATGTGTCTGTTAGCTCTTGAATTCCTCTGAGATTCATATCTTGAAACCCTTCACCCTGTACCTTTTTTATTTTTCCATATCTACAATCTGCTTCATGATTTTCTTGATTGGCTCTGTAATAAATCCCATGAAGTCATGCACATCATCTGGATACAATTTTCTCTTGCAGAAATGTATTGTTTCAGTCTTGATGGGCTTTCATTGTGTTTTCTGTAACCATGATGGTATCTCTGATGGTGTAAGCCTAACAGGCTTTCATGATGTACTCTATATTGTGGTTCTCTCACACAGCATTGAAAATCTTTTTCACAGAACACTGCATGTACTGAGCCTTAAATGTTCTTATGATCCCTTGATCTAGAGGCTAGAGGCTGAATTAGAGATACTGTGTTTGGGTGCAAGTTGACCACTTCTATGGCTTTTGTGTTGAACTCATGGCATTCTGATTGGCTAGTGAAATTGTCCAACATTAAAGAATTTCAAAAGGCAGTTCCTTACTGGCAAGGTTCCTTACTGACTTCAGAGACAAAGCAACAATGGAACCAATCCAGAAAGAGGGGTTTTGTCCGGACCTTCTTGTTAAACAATCCAATGACTGGCAGCTGGTATTTATTTTTTCCCCAAGTCTCAGAAGCTAGCAAGCTTTAATAGATAAAGGCAGTCCTGATTATAAACTCAATTGCATATGCACAAAAAATTAGAATATGCTCATCTCTTCTTGCCTTAAAACTTAGCGTTCTCTTTCTTACTAATAAATGTAATTTGTGACCTTTTTTTTTTCTTCAGAATAGGGTACGTTTACCTACATTAAAAACCTCTTTTGGAAGATATCCTTTCTACTCAATAATTATTTTCTCAATAGCATCTGGGAAATTGTCTGCTGCCTCTTTGTTGGCAAAAGCTGGTTTTCCTGTTGTCTCGACATTTTTTAAGTCAAACTTTTTTTTTTTTTTTTTGCAATGGAGTGTCACTCTGTCACCAGGCTGGAGTGCAGTGGCATGATCTCAGCTCACTGCAACCTCTGCCTCCTGGGTTCAAGCAATTCTCATGCCTCAGCCTCCCAAGTAGCTGGAATTACAGGTACGCACCACCATACCCAGCTAATTTTTGTATTTTTAGTAGAGACGGGGTTTCACCATGTTGGCCAGGATGGCTCAAGCTCCTGACCTTCTGATCTGCCTGCCCTGGCCTCCCAAAGTGCTGGGATTACAGGTATGAGCCATGCCCGTTCCCAAACTTCTTTCTAAAAGTATTATAACATCCTTTGCTGGCATTAAATTCTTCAACTTTAGATCTTCACCTTCCTCTTACTTTAAGTTGTCATATAATGACTTTGCTTTTTCTCAAATTGTATTAGAATTCATAGGTATGCCTCAATTATAGTAGCAAATACTGCAATTTCTTAAAAGCTGCATTTTCAATGAGATAAAAAGATATTTTATGAAATGTGCAAGATTTTCACAGCTGCTGGTGCAGCTGTAGTGGTGGTTTCACTAATTTCCTTTTGTTACGACGGTCCTTACACTGGATTCATTCATATCGAAATGGTGGGCAACCACAGCTGCAGACCTCCATCTAAAGTACACATCAAACAGTTCAACCTTTTCTTGTAATGCTGGGACTTTTCTGTTTCTTGTGAGCACATTTAGCATTACTAATGTCACTTTGTATGGGTCCCATGATTAACTATATTACACCAAATATGGTGAAAAATACATGAGAACCACAAGAATTTACTCTTTACTGCGTTATACAATTTACTGGAGAAATGAACTGCTCATCTGGAGACAATCAGTTTCATAGGGCAGTTTAAGCAGATACTTGCAACACTTGAGCTCACCACAAAAGCAACAGGAGGTGGCTATGAAATTATTACAATATACAGTAGGTACTATGGTTCATTTTATACAGCTATGATTTACTACTGTATATTTCATTTTTTTATATTTCTTGCAACTGCAAATGGCAGTTTGTGTGCATAAGTTCTGATGCATTTTAACTTTCTGTAATAGGTTCGTTATATTTTATGGTAGTAAGTGATAAACTAGCATTTACATGTTTTATGCATTGATGACATAATTAACTTTTTCTTAATTATTTTGATATTTGTAGGCCACATGGTTAGTCTACTTTTTCAAGTTGCCACAAATCTCCAAATAACTTCACAATATTTTTATTGGAATACAGAAAAAATTATCCATGTATATGTGGGCCCACAGAATTTGAACCCATTTTGTTCAAGTGTCAACTGTATAGCCACTTCAGCTCTCTCTGTTTGCATGATTTAGTTATTTACAACCTTTTACTGTAAAAGTATTTATGTCTTTGATTCTCTTTGATCTATGTCTTTGTCTCCTATAGATAAAATATAGCTGGATCTTTTTTAAAAAAAAATCCAATCTGGTAATCTCCCTCTTTTAATCAGATCATTTAATCCATTCACTTTTAATGTAATTACTGATATGAAGAATCAATGTCTTTCATTTTGCTATTTGTTTCCTCTGTTTCCCTTTTACTGCTTTCTTTTCTGTTAAACATACAATTTTTAAATGAAATTAAAGAAAAAATAATGGAATGCAATACACACACACAGGAACATTTCTTCATAATTACCTACATATGTTACATAGATAGTGTGGTGGTAAATTTTTTGTGTCAACTTGGCTGAGGTAAGGGATGCCCAGATAAATGGTAAAACATTATCTCTGGTAGTGTCTGTGAGAGTGTCTCTGGAAAAGATCAGCATTGGAATCAGTAGACTAAATAAAGAAGATCCCCCTCACCAGTGTGAGTGAGTAGGCATCATCCAATCCATGGAAGGCCTGGAAAGAACAAAAATGTGTAGAAAGTGCAAATTTCTCCTCTGCTTGAGCTGAGACATCTATCTTCTCCTGCCCTCAGACATGAGTGCTCCTTGTTCACAGACTCAGACCAGGACTTACATTTCGGCTCCCCAGATCACAGGCCTTAGGACTTGGACTGCATTACACCACAAGCTTTCCTGGTTCTCCAGCTTGCAGACAGCAGCTCATGGGATTTCATTGCCTCCATAATGTGTGTGCCAATTATTGCAATAAATGTTTTCTTACTTTACACATGTAAATACATAAAGTACATACACAGACAAATACATGCACATATATATATTCTATTGCTTCCACTTCTCTGAGAAAACCTACTAACAGAATTTGTTTGTTGTTATTTTTTATTCATTCTTTCTTGTAGATATGAATTTCTGCCAGTTTTCATTTCCTTTCAACCTGAAAAATTCCTTTAGTATTTATTGTAAGTTAGGTCTGTTAACAACAAATGCTCTCAGTCTTTGTTTATCTGGGTACATCTCTATTTTGCCTTCATTTTTGAAGGATATTGTTGCTAAATGTAGAATTATTTGTTAAAAACTTTTATTTTTCCCTTCAACAATCTGAAAGCCATTTACTTATCTTCTGCCCTTCATTTTTTTCTGTTCAAAAGTCAGCTGTTAATTATATTGCTTTTTCTCTATACCTGATGACCCCGTTTCTCAGGTTGTTTTCAAGATTTTATCTTTGTATTTAGCTTTCAGTAGTTTGACTGTGATGTGTTTATATGTGATTCTCTTTGCATCAGGATTTGTGGAGCTTCTTGTATCTATGTTTTTTCATCAAATTAGGAAGTTTTCAAACATTTATTCAAATATTTTTCTACTCCTTTATTCATTTTCTGGACATCCTTCTACATATATGTTGGAATGTTTTAGTTTGCTTTATAAATCTCTGAGACATTTTATTTTTCTTCATTCTTGAGTTTGTGTTTTTGAACTAAAGAACTTATATTGATTGATCTTCAAATTTACCATTCTTTCTTCTGCCATCTCATATCTGCTGTTAATATCATCTAATAAAATTTTCATTTCATTATTTCATAACAAGTGTAGAATTTGTATTTGTTTCTTTTTGTAGCTTGTATTTCTTTTTTTAAAGTCCAAATTTCTGGATCATTGTCGAGATATTTTTCTTTGGAACACAGTTTCATTTAACTCTCTGAACATTTTATAAAATCTACTTTCTATGTCTCTGCTTGCTAAATCAGCGTATGGGGTCATTCAGAACAATTTCTATTGACTGCTTTTATCCCCTGACTTTGACCCTCACTTTTCTGTGCCTTTACATGATTATATATGGCTAATAACAGAACATTTTGTAGGAACTCTGGATTTCATTGTATGTTTTCAACTGTCATTCTTGTTGTTTGCCTTTTTAGTTACTTTCTCCAACTTAAATTCAGAATCTGTTGAATGTTCTAGTGTATTCTTGGTTTTCAATTTTATTTTAGCCCAGAGTTCTGGGGATTTTTCCTATGACTATACAGTTTAATGGTCAGCTACTGGGCAGAAATTGTAAACCAACACCTAGAGCCCATAAGGCTGCGCTCCTATTGATCAACTTGTGTGCAAGTTGTGAATGTCAAAGTTCTAGCCAGTTCTCAGGTCTCACTTGGCTTTCGCTTTTAGTGAGGCTTTCTCAGGTCTCCTTTGTTTAAAGCTGGAGTTTCTCACCCAACCTCCACTGAAATATAGATTGACTTTTCTGACACCAAAGCTGCTGTTTTTTAAAAACCAACTTCAAGCAGATAAAACTAAAGTTTCTACCTACTGACCTAGGGGCATGAGGAAGAGGTTGGGAGCATCCCCAGACCGAAAAAGAAAAACAAAACAAGACAACAACAACAACAACAACAGACCTTGTTTTCTTATCTGAGGCTCTAGCTATTTCTTTAGCATAAACGTTTCTTAATTTCTTATCTGCCTTTGGTCAATTCCCAGTGTCCTGAAATGGTTGTTTATGATAATTTCTTTCAGTTTTATACTTGTTGTTTTGCAAAATGGAGTTGATGAACTTTTCTGGCCTCCATTACCAGAAATTCTGTCCATTTCACTCTCTCTGTGGCTCCATTGCCTCCTAATCCATAACTAGTGTCAAGTTTCAGAAGACCCCTTAATTTATAGTATCAGGAACCTGGGAAAGTGTGTAAGAATCGATTCTAAATTTATTAGTTAGAAGAGGAAGAAATACAATGTTGAGATAGGCAACGTGTATGGATGTGTATACTTAGCCAGAGATCCAGGCCCAATGTAACTGATCAAGGAGATTAGATTTGTTCTGGCTATTTGCTCAGTTGTTTAACTGAAATATGGACTCAACAGTGGAAATTGTAACAGTGACTATTTTCTACTGACTGTAAGTGAATATGTGAGATGTTGCCATTGAATGGTTCACTGATTTCAATAGGGAGAATGAAATCCCATTAAGAACCATGTGGCACCATGTGCCTATCAGATAACAAAGAGTATATGTGGTTAAAAAAATAGGTAGCAGTAGTCATTACAATTGTTTGCTTGAAGAGCTCCTTAGTGCTGTATAATTGAACATGGCATTCCTGAGACTAAAATAGAATGAAAAATAGATGTCTATAATAGTAACAATATGTTTTTAAAATCTCTAGGACTGGTGAGCATAATCCTGACTTGAGTCAACATAACGGAGAATCATCTCTCTCATCTTAATTTCCAGACTAGTGCAAGTTCACATTCCCAGAACACCTTGAATGGTGATATCCTCTGAGGATGCACCCTATGACATTGCTGTACATAGATAATATATATTCTCTTTGTGGTTTTCTCTAAAGGAACCTGCATCCGTTCACCAAGGTAACTGATTATAAGGAATATTAACATTTTGGAGAGATTAGGACACTGCCTCTGAATTGACACTTATCCATGGATGCCAGTCTTAATCTACTTTCTGTTGCCGTAACAGAATACCAGACTGGATATTTTATAAATAACAGAAATTTGTTTGACTTACTGTTCTGGAGCTGGGAGGCCCATGGGCATGGCACTGGCATCTGACAAGGATCAGCCCATGGTAGAATGAGGAAGCAAGCATGCATGTGAGACAGAGAGAAAACTGGGCCACATTCATCCTTTTTATCGAGAACCCATTCCCATGGTAACTAATGCATTTTGCTGATGACAGTATTAGCCCATTCATGGGAGCAAAGTCCTCATGACCTAATCACCTGTTAAAACTCCTACCTCTCAACATTGTTACAATGACAATTGAATTTCGACATGAGTTTTGGCAGAAACATTCAAACCATACCAACAATTTAGCATAGAAGCTCACGAAGGTCAAATAAAAATAGCAATTTTTGGTCTGAATTTATTTCATAACATGTCCAGTGATTCTCAGACACTCCGTTTATTTCCCTATTTCTAAATGTATTATTTAAAATAGACACATTTGGCAACATAGTGTGCACCTCAGCTACTTCAATCCATTTCCTAAGTAATTCACGATACCATCAGTTTTGAGTAGGGCCCAAAACAAGAGAAGGCTCTGAAGTTAGTCAAGAATATAGTAAATTCCATTTGACCCAGCAATCCCATTACTGGGTATATATCCAAAGGACTATAATTGTTCTACTATAAGGACACATGCACACGAATGTTCATTGCAGCACTGTTTACAATAGCAAAGACCTGGAACCAACCCAAATGCCCATCGATGATAGACTGGACTGAGAAAATGTGGCACATATACACCATGGAATATTATGCAGTAATCAAAAATGATGAGTTCATGTCCTCTGTAGGGACATGGATGAACCTGGAGAACATCATTCTCAGCAAACTGACACAAGAACAGATAATGAAATACCATATATTCTCACTCATAGGCGGGTGATGAACAAAGAACACATGGACACAGGGAGGGGAGCACTACACACTGGGGTCTATTGGGGGGAATAGGGGAGGGACAGCGGTGTGGGGAGTTGGGGAGAGATAGCACGGGGAGAAATGCCAGATATGGGTGAAGGGGAGGAAGGCAGCAAATCACACTTCCACGTGTGTACCTAAGCAACTATCTTGCATGTTCTTCACATGTACCCCAAAACCTAAAATGCAATAAAAAATAAATAAAAATAAATAAATAAAAGAATATAGTGTAAGCAGCTTTACCACTAAAGCCTTACAACTCAGTAGATCTCATGTATTCAGTGAGAGCTTATTTTTTAAAGTGACTGATATGTGTGTTTACAATATATATTTGTGGCAATGTCACAGGGTCTGTTCTTAAAGGGTCATGGCCACCTCTTCATTCAAGTGCTCCAGTCTGAAATCGGGTGAGAGGCTATAATGATTCTCCACTGTGGTGACTAAGCTGGTATTCTGTGAAGCTACAATAGGAGGATTACAATGCAGTCCCTTCAGACTTCTTTAAAAAGCGTCACTTTCTTTAGATAAACATCTTCTGAGAAATGACTCAAATCACTAACAGGGCTGGTAAAGGCAGGTCTCTTGACCATGTATCCTAGGATGCCTATTGTGAGCTGGTTCTATGTGTCCCAGCAAGCCAAAATCATCTCCATATCTGCCACCCTATTTCCATTGGAGAACTGCAGTATCTTCCTAATTAAATTTTCTGCTTCCAAATTCGCTCTTCTCCAATTCATTTTTCTCATTTCAACTAGAATTTTTGAAATGCACATCTGATTGTGCTATTCACAGTTTTAAAAGCTTTGCTGGCTCTACATTGGCCTTACAAAGTGGCACAAGACTCTGTATGATCTCATCCCTTATTACCTTCTAACGTCATCTTTCCCTCAGACTGTGCACAATTTTGCCTTCTTTCACTTCTCAGAATGAATTATTATTATTAATCTCTCAAGTCCTTCACTCATGTTTTTCTCTCTATCTTAAATTTTCTTTCCTGGTTGACCTACATCTATCTTAAAGATTCCTGCTTGAATATTATTCTTTAGAAAAGTATTCAAAATCTTCCCAAGCTAGGACAACCTGCCTTCACTGTTACATGCTCCTATAATGGCTTGCATCCTTCCTTGTAGCATTTATTTTTGTTCATAATAATGTATTTACCTGTGAGATAATTTGAAATATGACTAGTTGGGAAGGCTATTCACTGGACAAGGCCAAGGACACCTAATCAGGGAGGGAATGAGGGATAAAATCTAGCCCACAGTCCACTTGACAAGTCATGCATCCTGGCATAGATCTCCCTCTGTCTATAAGCAGGAATCCCCTTTTACTAATTGCATAAATACAGACTCTGCTCACCAAGCAGTGTGCACATTGGCTGCATCTACACAAAGAGTCTCTTTTTGCTAATTTACACAAAGATAACTATAGCTAATCTGTTTATTTCTCTATAAATAAACAGGATTAGCTATTGTTCTGTATGCTTCCCTCCTTGATAAGCTCTAGAGAGCAAACACCATAACTGTTTTTTTAATGCTTGTATCCTCAAAACTCAGCATATTTCCTCACACATAAGTAGATTCCATTAATATTTATTGGTTTAATAAATGAAGAAATGATTCTCAAACATATAATAAATAGGCCATTTTAGTTTGCATGTTTCTTCTGGGTTCATTGGTTTGATAACAAAATACACTTCACATTCTAAGATGCAAGCTGCTTTGGTAAGTCAATAACCAAAGGCAAAGAGTTCTGTTTTACTAATTGCCCAAATTCCTAATCAGACCCCCGGGATAGAGTCACAAACTCTGCTTCCCTCTATATCCTGGAATGATTCTCAAGGGGAAGTCCCCAGAGTTCTAGAGCAGATGGATCTGCTTCTCTTTCAGGAGTAAACAGAGTTCCTGGAACTGGGGTTGCAAGAGATTTCAGCTCTGCAGGAAGACTTTCCCCAGCCAGAGGAGCCAATGCTCTGAACCGTGAATTAGTCACCATACTCAAGTCTTCCTTCTGACACTCATCCAGGCTTGGAGATTTCAAGTTTTCCTACTAGACCTGTTGGAGAGGGTCTAATCTCAGGTGTTTTTTTTTTTGTTTGTTTTCATGTTCAAGTACACCAGCTAAGAGGAGAATTTCTCTCATTTCCTTTGCCAAGTTTGCAAAAAGTAGGTGGTTATTGATAGAAAAAAAGGAGAGGAAACGTGATTTTAAATTTTTTGATATACTTCCTTTTTCTCTTCAGTTCTCTGATTATTTTTGTGATATTAGAGTTTTTTACTTTCCCTGGATCTGGCATGATGGCTGATTGAGACCTGATGACTTATAAACTGAAATATAGTGTTCTTATAAGTTTTATGCTTAAATAATAAAAGAATCCACAGAAAATCATGGAGGGAAGAATGAATAAGACAACTTTCATACTCTCAGAACTGTCTTCCGTTACTGATGTCCCTGGCATTTTGAGTCAATAGGCTGAGAGTTAGACATTTTTCATACAACGACTGTCTCCTTCTCCTCTTACCTGAATACCTTGCCTGAAAATTCATTCAGTAGGTCATTGATTTGGTGGAAATGCCTGGGATTTGGAGTCAGAAATACCTTTGTTTCACACCTGCTACTTCCAATTACTAGATCTGTGAGCCTGACAAGCAGCTTATCCCACTGAGCCTCAAATTCTCCATCTGTCAAATGGAAGTATTTTATTTCTTTGGAGAGTAATCACTAACTTTTAGGCTGGTGTATATTAACCAAATGTTGGTTTCTGCATTTTATTTTCTAACTCCTCAGCCATTTAGAATGTAAGGGCCATCTTCATTGTTCCATCAGCTTTGGGAGTCTATATGCTCTGCTGATACCCCTTATTTATCATGCGCAGTCCTGGTTAGATTATTGTTGTCTTTTTTCAGCAACATCTCATAGGGGCATCCAGATCACTACTTTCAAAAAATGTACTTAGCATAATGTGAGAGAGAGAGAGAGAGAGAGAGAGAGAGAGAGAGAGAGAGAGGTGGATGTGAATTAGGATGAGGATAAGGATTCTAGACAGATAGATACTAGTCTTGCCGCAGCAGAGAACAAATAAAAGGAACACTATTTCCCTCTGAGCCTCACCCTCCTATCAGATGTTAGTAGCTACTTCAGGTATGGTGAGCAAATTGGGTAACACTTACACAGTCCATGTTTCTGCCTCTTCACAGAGACATCAAAAGCAACTCAGAATAAGATACACTTATTTTTGTTTTAAATATCTTCCTAAAGAAGGTTCATTCACTTTTACCTATCAATGTTACATGTATCAGTATTGCAGCTGAGATAAAGAAGAATTTTTTCTTCTAGTAATAAATTTTTTTAATAGTAAAGGACTCAGGGTTCGGGGTCAAGAGAGCTGGGTTTCCACGTTAGCTCTGCCATGAACTAAATGTGTGATATTTCTTTTTCTTTTTGGAATTAAGTTTTCTCACATTTCTATCACATAGTTATTTCTGATGGATTTATTATTACTTTGAAGAATAAAGAAAACTGTAAAATGTAAAAAAAAAATTCATATACGTTTCTACCATCTCTTTAGAAAAAAGAGCTATTCGCAAAAATCAATTTAAGAATCGAAAAACGAACTCAAGAATATTCATGTCCCTTCTTAATCATAACGGTTTGTCAGCATTTATTTCATTGGTCCATCTTTTCCTATATTGTCCTTTCATGTCTTTTAGCTCTAGCAGCTTCTCAGCTTCTGCAACTTAATGAGCTCTGTGGATTTTATCCTTTCCTGTCTATCTGTATGACAGTTTTTCTGCCTTCTTTTGCTTGCATGCTTCATATGCTCCATGTGCCTACAATTTCCCTCAAGGAAGTCTAGATTCTCACTTAAATACATTTCTTGGTTTCTGTGTGCCCAAAGAAATGCTTCCTTGTATATCTGGAAGAGGTAGGGGTCTCCTTCTTCAGACTAGAAGTATCTCAAGAGCATTCCTTTATTCATCAGTTCATTTAACACATACTTATCAAAAACTTAAAATATGGCAAAATTTAGGATAGCTTTAGTGGTATGGAATTGAGTATGATCTCTATAATAAGAAAGCTTAAAATCTAGTTGAAATGTCAGATAATAATTTCAGTTGAATATGACAAGTGCTATCATAGAAGAAATGAAATGCAAAGAGAACCAAGGAGAAGGGGGTATCTAGATGAAAAGATAGTTGAGACAATGGCTCCAAGAAATGCTTAAAAGTTGAACATATTCCCAACCCCACTGCATAAGTAATACATATTTATCGTGGACACTTCAGAAAATTGAGGAGACAGTAGAAATTTACCCATAATTACAACACGCAGAATCATGGTCTACTAACATGTAGATGATTTCCATTCAGCCTTTCTCTATGGGGATATTCATATAATTGAGACTATTCTGTATATACTATATCATATCCTGCTTTTTCACTTACAACTTTCCGCTGAATTATAAAATTCTCATATGCATTATGTTTAAAGCTGCATAATACATATTTAAAAAATAATGTTGCATTACTTTTTGTTTACAAATGTTACACATATCCATTTATGAATCTCCAGAGTGTTTTTCTATGTGCACATATTTACATATACATGGATATATATCTTTCTTTACAATATTGGGATCATATGACCTTTACTGTTTTGCAATATTTCTTCCACTTAACAATATCATAAAGCAGTTTTCCATATGTGTAACATTAAAAGTTTTATTGTAATATATGGTATGTATTTAAAAATGTATGCAAAAACATACATTTTAAGAGAAATAACAAAACAAAACTTAGATCCCCTCTACCCAGGCTGAAAATTAGAATATCATCATGAATCTGGGAGCCTCATAAATGCTCTTTCAAATACTTTAACTATATACAACTAATCACTCTCACAAATTTTGGGTTAAAGCATTTGCATATTAAAAAAAAAGGGTATCGTTAAATAATACATTATTTAATCCTGCCTTCCTTAGAATGTTAAATGGGATACACACACATGCTGCATGCACATACACCCCATATATATTGAATTTATATGTAATTACTCAATTATAATCTCTCTATACAATATATAAATGATTTGCTTCTATTATTTAACATAATCATAACTTTGAGATTCATTCATATTGATTTGAAAAAATGTTTAGGAAATAGTGGGAAAAATGTCTGTACATGTTCAGTACAGATGTATTTTTTCTCAATATTTTTCTTCTGTGATTGTTTTGAATTTGAGGATGCAGGACCCAGATAGGAATGGCCGAAAGTATTTTCTTGAATAATTTTACATCTATATTTTTAAGTGAGATTAGACTGTTGTTTCGTGTCAAGATAATTCCAGCTTTGTAAAATGAGGCGGAAAATATTTTCTTCTTTTCCATTTTCTAGAAAGTTTGTATAATACTGATATTTATCTTTGAATGTTTTGTAACTCTTATAGTAAATTATCTTAGTCTGAAGGTTTATCATTTTTAACTATGTTTATTTCTTAAAATAGCTACGAGAATTTTCAGGTTTTCTGATTCGTGATTGAATATTATTTTTTCTATAAATGTGTTAATTTCATATGTACACAGTCACTTCTACTGTAAAAACGTCAGTTTTATTTCTTCCTTATCAATTCTTATATCTTTAATGCCCTTTTCTTGCTTTATTGGCCTGGCTAGAAAATTTAACACAATGTATCCATTTTATTGATAAAGCTTTTTATGATGTTACTTTTCATCTTTTTGTGCCAAAAATGTCCATAATTATGTGCTTTTATTTATAAGAGTTTATTTATGTATTATCTCCTTTTTTCTTGACCAGTTTCACCAGCAGTTTACTTCAAGTTTACTAATTTATATCTTTGTGAATCTTCTCTATTTTATCCTTCTTTTGTATTATTAACATCTGTATCATTATGATTTTTTTCTTTCTACTTTTTTCATGGTTTTGCTTTTATAACTTTTATAACTTCTTAGGATTGCTGCTGAGCTTATTTTCGGCCTCTTCTTCTCTACTAATCATTTTATACTAGAATTTTCCTTCTAGTATGTTCTAAATTGATTGAACATGTCTTGGTATGTGACTCTTATTATTGTTTATTGATAACTTTTCAAAATTATCATTATGAATTCTTTAAAGCATGAATTACATTATCAAACATTTGCATTTTTATAAAATTTTTTCTTTTCTTTTTTCCTTTCTCCCTCTTTCCTTTTCCCTTTCTCCCTTTCCTTTCCTTCCTTTCCTTTCCTTCCTTCCCTTTTCTTCCCTCCTTCCTTCCCTCTTTCCTTCCTCTCTCTTTCTCTTTTTCTTTCTTTCTTCTTTCACAAGGTGGTCTCACTCTGCCACCCAGGCTAGAGTATAGTGGCAAAATTTTTGCTCACTGCCACCTCTGCCTCCCAGGCTCAAGTGATCCTCTTGCCTCAGCCTCCCATGTGGCTGAAACTCCAGGCATGAGCCACCAGGCTTAGCTACTTTTTGTATCTTTTGAGGAGATGGGGTTTTGCCATCTTGTCCAGGATGGTCTTGAACACCTGGACTCTAGCAATCAGCTCAACCTTGCCTCCCAAAGTGCTGGGATTACAGGTGTGAGCCACCACACCTAGATGAAATTTTCTATTTTAATTATACTATAGTCCGAGAATGTGATTATCTTTTAAGAAAATCCAGTTTCTAAAAAATTTTGAGACCAATTTCATGGGCCATTGGTGATCATTTTTTTAAAAAAATGACCCAGGTGTACTTAAGAAGAATGCTTTATATCAAAAATTTAAATACAAACACTCAAGTTTTGTGCATCTTTATTTTCAGTCCAAGGAATTAGTCTGTCATGTCCCTGAAGAAAAAAGTTGATTCACTGAGTTTTGAACTGAGTCTTTGCTGTGTTGCATTTCTGCCCTCTGTAGTGTACTTGAGAGCACAGTTATTTTTTGCTAAAAGATGGTGTGGACTTTCTCTTATTCTTTCAGACCTGAGATTCCCAATGCAGAGAGCCAACCACACAGAGGTAAGAGAGTTTGTTTTCCAAGGTTTCTCCAGTTTTCAAGAACATCAGCTCATACTTTTTGTGGTCTTTCTCGCCCTCTACATCCTAACTCTGGCTGGCAATCTCATCATTCTGACTACAATCTACGTTGACCATCACCTCCATACTCCTATGTACTTCTTTTTAAGTGTGCTCTCCACTTCAGAGACTTTCTATTCCCTGGTCATTATCCCACGCATGCTTTGTAGCCTTGTAGGCCTGAGCCAATCCATCTCCCTGGAGGGCTGTGGGACTCAGCTCTTCTTTTTCCTTGGCTTTGCCATCACCAACTGCCTCCTGCTGGCAGTAATGGGATATGATCGCTATGTGGCCATCTGCAACCCGCTTCGCTACTCAGTCATCGTGAATTGGAGGGTGTGTGCTATGCTGGCATCCTCAGTCTGTGCCACAGGGTTCTCACTCTCACTGGTTCAGACTGTGGCCATTTTCAGACTGCCCTTTTGCACCTCACTGATTGAGCATTTCTTCTGTGATGTTCGTCCCGTGTTGGACCTGGCCTGTGCTACCCCAATCATCAATGATATTCTGACCTTAATTATCAGCCTCTTTGCTATCACAGCCCCTGCCACCTTCCTCTTCATCTCTTATGCCCTTATTATTTCTGCCATTCTCAAGATTGCCTCGGCTGAAGGCCGGAAGAAGACCTTTGCCACCTGTGCCTCCCACCTCACTGTGGTCATCGTCCACTATGACTGTGCCTCCATTGCCTACTTCAAGCCCAAGTTGGAGAATACCAAAGATCAGGATAAGTTAATCTCAGTGACCTACACTATCATAACACCTCTACTCAACCCCATTGTGTATAGTCTGAGAAATAAAGAAGTCCAGGACGCTCTGCATAGAGTGCTGGGTAGGAAATCCTTCTCCTAATATGACAATCTCTTCTTTAGTTGTGTGTGCCTTCCAGGTGGAAGCCTATTGGTAAAGTCATAGAGACAGAATTTTATGTTATCAGCGAAGCCTCATACATCACAGTCAGAGCCAAGGCAAAAGGGAAACTGGGAGCTAGCCTCTAATAATTGAGGCTCATTTTCTGAACCCTTTTGGGAACAGAATAAAAACACAGGTCACTTGAAACATCTATAGACAGACACCCATTGGCTCTACTCAAGGAGATCATGACAAGGCCAGGGTATGATCTAGTGTTGATCTCAAGCTTAAATTTAAAGATACCAGTTCATCTTGCTGAAGTGCAAACCACATTAAATTACTCAACTGAATCTTTTGTCATAAATTGGATGCTTGAACAAGTGGCTACTTAAAAGGATATGTGCAGAAATCTAATTGCCTTGTGTTTTAATAAGATAAGCAGAGCAAGAATGTAGCTATCTTTCAAGAGATGGGTTTGGAATGAGCTAAAAACTTCTCAGGAAGAATATTTTCAAGGAATCCCCTGCACATTTCCTGCCACCCACATGTGGGACTCTAAATGAAGGGGAACTAGGTGGTGAAAGTGGGGAGTGGTGGGGAGACTGAGTGGAGAAGACTCCTAATCAGCGTATGACAGCTATGAGACTTGGGGCATGTGAACAGAGCTTGCCTAACGTGGTGTGATTCTTTGCTTCTTCTGGCTGAAGATAAGCCACACGGAGGAGAAGGCCTTGCGGGGCTGAAAGAAATGCCTTCTTCATGAACAAGGTAAGCAGGATCAGAAGAAGAGGATCAGGGAGCAGAATGCTATGAAATGCTATGAAATTGGCTAAGAAGAAAGAAACTTCAGAAGCAGGTGCAGATGGGAGTGACACATGAGAAGGGAGGCACAAAGCGAGGGTCAAGAGAAGCAAAAATCATTTTATAACATCTTTCAGATTGTGTCCTCTCTTTCCCTTTGTAGGCCAAGCCACAAATGCAAAGAAAGACAATTAAACGGAAATGTGAGTCAACATAACATCTTTCTGAAAAATTAGGTAATTTCATTACTTCTGAAAAACTGAACAAAGTCAACAGTAAAAGCTTTTGACATGAAAACTTCCATAAAATTAAAGCAATGGAACAAGAAGTAGATTAATAAAAGACTATTTACTGTTCCTCACTTCAAAAATAAAAATTAAAAAAAAATAGGGTGAATTTTAGACTCAATTTGTGGGATAAAATATATAATTAAAACTATAATGATTAACAGTTATAATTACTGAGCAAATCAATGTTATGATACTAAGATATTTATAAAAAGATACACAAGAAATATGAGTACACAGGATTCTCATTGTAAAATATTTTTAAAATGCAGAAATGTCAAATAAAATGTATAAACCAATTATGAATTACATATGCAAGTGCATACAAAGGTTGCTTTAAGAAAGTACGGCAATTCATTCTACTTTGTAATTCTGAGCTCCAAATCTGCTTGATAAAAAAGAAAAGTAATCTAAACCTTCTAAACCTTAAACTCAAGCAATTAGTGATTAATAAGTCATGTTACGAGTAAAAACAATACAATTAAAGGTTCTGCTTCTCCCCCTTCTTCTAATTCCCCATCATCTTTGGGGTGAATCAAGTTTAGGTCAAGGTTTCTAGCTTTCTGGAAGAAAAAGGTTATCCAGGGTCATTTTTACCACCTTAGATTGGGTTCTCTTTATATACTTGAGCCCAGGGCTATCTCTATTGCTATTAATTGAGATGATTTCAGTCTTGCTATGGTCCTTATCAGTATAGTCCCTGCCCTTCATATCCTCCTTGTGACCATTCTGAAGCTACTCTAGGTCCTCTGGACTTCTCTCCGCCACTTCCTGAGGGCACCTGGACAATCAACTGCACCCTTGATCCTGTAGAGGAGTGGAGGCAACTCAGTGAGGTATCATTAAGTTATCACCTGATTCCTTCCTCGCCCATTTCTACTCCACCAGTACTCAAGCCTTTTCTAAGAGGCTTCTCTGAAAAGTGAGGGGCATACCTTCTCTGCTTCAATCAGATCCCTTCCTTCCTTACATCAGGGTTTACCTCGGGTAGGACCAAGAGTGGGCTTTCCACAATATCTAACCAAGGTGCCATCTTCTCCAATGAATGCCTTTATTTTATTTTGGCAAAAAACAAAAAACAAACAAAAAAAATCTCTAAATTCTTTCCAACTCCATAATATACAGTATACATATCATATATAAAGTACCTTAGTACTTAGGCTTTTGATATTCAAAATCATTCTTTGTAAATTAAAAGAGACTTTCCACTCTAGAAAAGTTTGATAAACTTAAAAGCTATTTCAGCTTTCAATAAAATATTTCAGTTATGAGTTTTATAAAAATCTTTTTGAAATTCAGTTAACTTTTTTCTGCATTCTTTTGGGTTTATCCTTCCCTGGGGCAAATGACTGTCCCCTGGAATAACAAGAATTTTAAAAAGAAGGGAAGTATTAGATTATCGTCATATAACATTATTTCATAGTATTTCTTCTAAGAGTATGTTTTGTGGAAATTCATAAAGCATATACTTCCCCAGAATATAAAATTCTATTTAAAAAGTATGACTCTCCAGTAATAGTAAGTCTTCATCCATAATGGATGGAGTTCTCACCTTCCTAGACTGGAGGATACTGAGGTTTACCAGCAGTCTCTCCCTCCTTCATGGTGGGTAAAGTTTTCACCTCCTCCTAGGGGGAGGTTCCTCTTTTTGCATAGGGCCAACTCCTCAGTGTGCCCAATACAACCATTCTTTGATCCTGTAGAGGAGTGGAGGCAACTCAGTGAGGTATCATTAAGTTATCACCTGATTCCTTACAACCATTGGGCACACTGAGGAGCTGGCCCTATGCAAAAAGGAAGTTATCAAGTCCTTGGTTTTTCTTTGATAGGAGACTTATTACTGCTTCAAAATCATTACACATTATTGGTCTGTTCATGTTTTCTGTTTCTTCATGGTTCCATCTTGGTAGGTTGTATGTGTTCAGATGTTTATGCATTTCTTCTAGGTTCTGCAACCTGATGGTGTACTGCAGTTCACAATTCTCTTTACTTATCCTTTGTATTTCTGTGGTGTGAGCTGTGATACTTCCTTTTTCATCTGTGATGTTATTTAGTTGGGTCTTCTCTCTTGTTCTGCTTGGTTGTTTTAGCTAAGGGTTTGTCACTTTTGTTTATCTTTTCAACAATCCAATATTTTTGTTTTGTTGCACTTTTGGATTATTTTCCTACTCTGAATTTCCTTTATTTCTGCTAAGATCTTTATTTTTTTTTCTTCTACCTATTTTGGGTTTGCTTTAGTTTTGCTTTTCTAGTTCCTTAAAGTATATGATTAAATTGTTGATTTGGACTCCTTGTTTTGGGGGGATACAGGCATTTACTGCCATAAAATTCCTTCTTAGTAATGCTTTTGCTGTATCCTAAAGGTTTTGGTACATTGTGCTTTCATTTTAATTTATGTCAAGAAATTTTTAAATTTCCTTCTTAATGTCGTTGCCAACTCATTGGTAATTCAGGAACAGGTTCTTTAATTCCCACATACTTGTACAGTTTTAAAAGTTCTTGTTATTGATTTATAATTTTTTTCTGTTGTGATCAGAAAATATATTTGATATGACTTGACTTCTTTGAATTTTTCAAGACTTGTTTTATGTCCTAATATGTGATCTTTCCTGGATAATGTTACATGTGCTGATGAGAAATAAAAATATATTCTGCAGTGGTTAGATAAAATATTCTGTAAATGTTTGTCAGATCCACTTAGTCTAGACTGTGGTGTAATTCTGAGGTCTATTTGTTGATTTTCTGCTTGGACAATCTTTCAAGTGCTGAAGTGGAGTGTGGAGTGCTAGAGTCCCCTACTATTATTGTTTTGTAGTCTATTTCTCTTTTAGATTTATTAATAATTGCTTTACATATTTGGGTGCTCCAGTATTGGGTACTATTTATTTATTTATTATTGTTACATCCTCTTGTTGAATTGACTCTCTTATTATTACATAATGATCTTCTTTGTCTCTTTATACAGTTTTTGACTGAAAGTCTATTTTATCTGACATAAGTATAGCTACGTCTGCTCTTTCTTGATTTCTATTTGCATGAAATATCTTTTTCCATCTCTTCCCTTTCAATAAATGTGTGTCTCTATAGGTCAACTGAGTCTTGTAGGCAGGATATAGTCGAGTCTTATTTCTTTATCTATTCAGCCACTCCATGTCTTTAATTGGAGAATTTAATCCATTTACATTGAACGTTATTATTGATAGGTAAAGCCTTACTACTGCCATTTTGTTACTTCTTTAACAGTTGTGGTGTAACTCCTCTCTTCTTTTCTAACTGTCTTTCTTTATATTGAAGTTATTTTCTCTGGGAGAATGTTTTAATTTATAGCTTTCTATTTTTAGTGTATCTATTATATTTCCTGCATTTTGATTAGCATGAAACTTATATAAACATCTGATGGTTACAACATGCAGTTAAGTTTTATTTGAACTTAGCTTTGATCACAATAAAAGAAACAAAAAAAAACAAAACAAAATAAAATAAAAATATGTACAGACTACCTTCTGCTCCATACCTTTTGAATTTCTGATGTCACAATGTAAAATTTTATACTGGCTCTATCTTAAATTGCTGTAGTTATTGTTCTTAATTTGTCTTATTTTCTCTTTCAGTCTTCTTAATAAATATAGAAGTGGGTCAAACACCACAATCACAATATTAGTATAATAATCATGTTAGCATTCTTTCCTTTGGGTTTGAAGAATTTTCTTCAGCAGAATACTCATTTTTCTTAAACGAACATGGATTATTCTTCAGAATAGATCACATGTTAGATCACAAAACAAGTCTTAATAAATATGAGAAAAATGGAAACATATCAAGTATTTTTTAGTACCACAGTGGAATGAAATTACAACTCAGTAACAGCAAGGAAACCACAGTGGAATGAAACTACAACTCAGTAACAGCAAGGAAATGGAAAAATGTATAATTACATGGAAACTAAACAATATGTTATAACTATTGGGTCAGAAAGGAAATAAAAAAGAAATCTAAAAAATATGTTGAGACAAATAAAAACAAAATTAAACATGCCAACACTATAGGAAGCAACAGAAGCTGTACTAAAAGAAAAGTTCATGACAATAAATGCCTACATTTCAAGAAAGACAGATCGCAGATACAAAAGCCTAACTATACACCTCAAGGGACAAGCAAAAGAAGAACAAACTAAACCCAGAGTTAACATGAAAATAAAATAATAAAGATTAGGGCAGAAATAAATCAAACAGAGAATTGAAAAACAATAGAAAAATTGACAAACCTAAAAGTTATTTCTGTGAAAAAAATAAATGGACAATCCCTTAGCTAGACTAAAAGAAAATAAGAGACAGAAGACTCAAATAAATTGAGAAATGAAGGAGACATTGCAACAGATGTCTAAGAAATGAAAAGGATCATAGGAATTTCCATGAACAATTGAATGCCAAAAATTATATTTGTATAAACTAGAAAAAAATGGATAAATGTCTAGAATTATACAGCCTCCCAAAGCTAATCAAGAAGAAACAGAAAACTTGAACAGACAATAAAATCAGTAGATTATGTCAGTTTGCTAAGAATGATGTTCTCCAGGTTTATCCATGTCCCTACAAAGGACATGAACTCATGGTTTGAAAATTAAATACCAACAGCATGGTACTGGTACCAAAATAGAGATATAGACCAATGGAACAGAACAGAAGCATCGGAGGCAACACAACATATCTACAACCATATTATCTTTGATAAACCAGACAAAAACAGGCAATGGGGAAAGGATTCCCTATTTAATAAATGGTGTTGGGAAAACTGGCTAGCCATGTGCAGAAAGCAGAAACTGGACCCCTTTCTGACACCTTACACTAAAATTAACTCCAGATGGATTAAAGACTTCAATGTAAGACCTGACACCATAAAAACCCTAGAAGAAAATCTAGGCAAAACCGTTCAGGACATAGGAGTAGGCAAGGACTTCATGAACAAAACACCAAAAGCATTGGAAACAAAAGCCAAAATAGACAAATGGGACCTAATCAAACTCCACAGCTTCTGCACGGCAAAAGAAACAGTCACTAGAGTGAATCGGCAACCATCAGAATGGGAAAACATCTTTGCAGTTTACACATCTGACAAAGGGCTGATATCCAGAATTTACAAAGAACTCAAACAGATTTACAGAAAAAAAACAAACAAGCCCATTCAAAAATGGGCAAAGGATATGAACAGAAACTTTACAAAAGAAGACATACATGAGGCCAACAAACATATGAAAAAGTGCTCATCATCATTGGTCATTAGAGAGATGCAAATCAAAACCACATTGAGATATCATCTCACACCAGTTAGAATGGCGATCATTAAAAAATCTGGAGACAGCAGATGCTGGAGAGGATGTGGAGAAATAGGAACACTCTTACACTGTTGGTGGGAGTGTAAATTAGTTCAACCATTGTAGAAGACAGTGTGGCGATTCCTCAGGGACCTAGAAATAGAAATTCCATTTGACCCAGCAATCCCATTACTGGGTATCTATCCAAAAGACTATAAATCGTTCTACTATAAGGACACATGCACACGAATGTTCATTGCAGCACTGTTTACAATAGCAAAGACCTGGAACCAACCCAAATGCCCATCGATGATAGACTGGACTGGGAAAATGTGGCACATATACCCCATGGAATATTATGCAGCAATCAAAAATGATGAGTTTGTGTCCTTTGTAAGGACATGGATGAATCTGGAGAACATCATTCTCAGCAAACTGACACAAGAACAGAAAAAGAAATACTGCATATAGTCACTCATAGGTGGGTGAGAAAAATGAGAACACATGGACACAGAGAGGTGGTATACTATACACTGGGGACTGTTGGGGGAAATGGGGGAGGGACAGCAGGGGGAGCTGGGGGGGGGATAGCCTGGGGATGAATACCAAGTGTGGGTGAAGGGGAGGAAGGCAGCAAAACACACTGCCATGTGTGTACCTATGCAACTATCTTGCACATTCTGCACATGTACCCCAAAACCTATAATGCAATAAAAATTTAAAAAAAAAAAAAAAAGAAAATTAAATACTGCATGTTCTCACTCACAGGCAGGTGTTAAACAATGAGAACACATGGACACAGGGAGGGGAGCGCTACACACTGGGGTCTATTGGGGGGAATAGGGGAGGATCAGCGGCAGGGGGGAGTTGGGGAGAGATAGCATGGGGAGAAATGCCAGATACGGGTGAAGGAGAGGAAGGCAGCAAATCACACAGCCATGTGTGTACCGATGCAACTATCTTGCATGTTCTTCACATGTACCCCAAAACCTAAAATGCAATTAAAAAAAAAATCAGTAGATTGACTATCAAAATCCTCCCAACAAAGAAAAGCCCAGGACCTGATGGCTTTATGAATGAATTCTAGCAGACATTCTTATATTTGCTCTAAACTTTTAAATTTTATTATTTTTTTAAATTTAAAAGTTACCACAGGCCGAGTGTGGTGTCTCTTGTCTGTAATCCAGGGCTTTGGGAGGCTGAGGAACGAGGATCACTTGATGCCAGGAGCTTGAGAACTGGGCAATATAATGATGCCCCATTTCTAAATTGTTTTTAAGTTGGCTGAGTATGGTGGCACACACCTGTAGTCCTAGTTATTCAGAAGCTCCAGACAGGAGGATAGCTTGAGCCCAGGAGGTTGAGGCTGTAGTGAGCTATGATTGCTTCACTGCGCTCCAGCCAGGGAAACAGAGCAAGATTTTGTCCCCCAAAATTATTTGGAGTTATGACAAATGGGAAATTTAAAATATAAATAAAAAATTGAGTATCAGGGGCATTTTTCAGGTTTATTTTTGGCCAAGTATAGAAAAATTAACTTGGAGGAGAATTGGCAGAATTTGTGAGGAGAAAAATATAAAATTAAAAAAATAGAATTAAGTGCCTAGGGTTGTGGCAGGAAAACCAGTATGGAGATAACCCCAGATTGGGTTCATGGAACCCTGTGTATTTAACCATTTGCCTGATGTTCCCTTGGGATGAACTCCTGGTTCACGAGTTTGGAGCACTGAAGTGGTCTCCTGGCCTTCTAGAGAGGTTTCTATTGTCTAATGAGTTTTGATCTTCCATTTCTGAATCCTAGAGGACAAAAACTGGGCAAAATTGAGTTTTTAGTTCAAAGGACAAAAAAAAAGCAAAGCTTATAACATTGAACAAGGTTCTTACTATAAAGCTGCACAGTTTCCTGGAATCCAAGACAGTGCTCCTAGCTAGAGCTTGCTTGGGCTTCGTAACCATGGTTTTCCAAGGCTCAATGGTATAAAAATAGAATATTCATTTAAAAAATAAAACATGACAAATAAGCCCCGGCTATTTCTACTCGCAGTGAAAACTGCCTCAAGACTCCCAAAGCACAAGTCCATGTAATCTGGTAAATGTGCCCTACACATAACAAGGTCCCCTGGTACTGGCTGTCTGCCTCCTCCTGCTCCCAAGGTGACTCTCAAGAGTGCTCAGTGAATGACACTGAGAAACCCTGAAACCCTGAAAGCTGCCCATCAGAGAGCCTTTCTTTGGCATCAAAAGGTCCTCATCAAGCTGGAGGAAATATCCACTAACCACAGAGACCCCCTATAACTTTCCTTCGACCTCCATCCCTAGGCTGTTCCTATGGCAGATGGGAGGACTATATTCAGATGTCTTTTCTTCATGATCTTGATTGGTAAATATTTGTGATCAAGGATTCACATCTCTGACCTCTATCTCAATTTATCTGTTGAGCCACAGATTTGCAGAAAGAGAAGTAAGTGATTTGGAAAGAGACTTCAATGGTTAGCAGAGGGAGCCATAAAAAAAAATAAAATAATGCATGAGTTTTTTTTTTTTATCATTGCTAAAGGTCAAACTGTATTAAGCTGGAAAGATTCCTGATGTCTATGAATATTTGGGTTTTCCTTGATTTATTACTTTTAAAGATCTCCTGTTAATCCTAAGGAACTAGGATTTCTCAGGATTAAAGAATACCTTGATTAACATGATAATAAGGAATGTGGCTCTGCCACTTATCAGCTATGCATGCTCCCTTGTCTATATTCTTATCTTCAGACAATCCATAGTCCACAGAGACACAGTTTAGAAAGCTTCATAAAGAATGTTTACAGTTACTTACCATGCTGCACACATCACAAACAAGTTTTCCTGTCAAGAAATGGTCTCTGATGTCTAACACAAAATTTATTTTTTGCAACCTCATCTGATTTTCTTTCATACCATGCACTAAGGAGTTTAAGCACAACCATGCACCAATTTCTTATACCTTCTTGTACATTTTCTTATGAAAAGGGGTATATTTCTGAAAATAGATAAATTGAACTTAATTTTAAAAGCACTAAAGAAGCTTACCTTTGAAATTCACCCAATAGTAAATCATTTTGTGATGTGATTCATTTGCTTTACTTCCAACAAATTGTACTTCTGAAGCAATTCCATCATTATATTTCTGAATTTATCTTTTATGCAACGACCCTATTATGTTATTATACAGGGATTACTGATAAGGTAAAGGCTACTAGAAAAGTTGCACTACCAGTACATTTTTCAATTACTTGTTAATAGTATCATATTTTCTTATAGTGTTATAAGTTCAGTGTTAAAATTTAGACCAATTATTTAGTTGTTTGTTGTATCATACACCTAGACATCATAAAAGATCAAAGATTAAAAACATTTATGCCTTCTCTTTGAAGAAAATATCATTGTAATGCTCCAGTAATCTACTCTGTAATGGACAATTTGTGTGAAGGAGCAATGACTTGTAATGATTCTAGCAGCGGATATGTGTGCCCTACAGTGGAGCGGCCAACCTGGGATCATAAAAAGAGGGGATACATGGTCTCTGTCTAGCTGTGGAGGAGACAGTTTTATAATGCAGTTCTGTGTAGTAGAAGGAACAATGGACATAGGGTCAAAAGATGTAAATTCCAGTCTTGGTTTAGTCCTTTGACACCTGTCTATCTAAAAATAATTCCCTAATCAGAGCTGTTCTTCAGTTTTGGGCATTAGAGAGAAACAGTTCATCTTTGTCCTCTCTGCTCTGTTGGATGGTCATAAAATTAAATAATGTATGCAAAAATATTTTGTAATCACAATTTCACAGTAAGGTGCTTACAATACAAAAATGAAAAAAAAAAAAAAAAGTAAACAGTTCCGTGCTACCTATGTGTGCAGGGATATATAGGCCACAGAGAGAGAAAAGATAAAAAGATTTTCTAGAGGACATGAGTTTCATTTGGCTTTGAAAAATGAGTGGTGTCTAGGGAAAAGGAGTGTAGAACAGAGTTCAGAGGAGCAAGATCATCAGAGTGAAAATAATGGAATGAAAACCCAGTGTGGAAATTACAGTAACACAGGCTCTATTCAAACTTTAGAAGCTCAAAAATCATCAGGTAGCTATGAAGCCTGGAGTTCTGCATGATACCACTGAACTCGAATTTATTCAGTGTTGTTTTTAAAATTCAAATATGATTATTATAATTAGTATGCAATTTATCCATCCATAATTCTATGATGTTATCACCACTACATCCATAAAGAGGAGGAAACTGGTCTTAGAAACGATAAGTTACTGCCGAAGATAAGTTAGCATATGCTAGAACTAGTAAATTAGTTTACAACATTTGACTTTAAAAGTCATGTACTTTCTTCTGAATGAGAAAAGAATATTTCTCCACTCTCTACTCCTAAAATAAATAAGCATGAATGTGAATACAAAAAAGTAGAGACCTAAGGTATATTAATCACAGGAGTTTTCTCAGCCTACTATTTGACAGAAATCATCCATCTAGGTTCCTTATATGTTTCTTTCTTTCTTAGATATCATGTATGATTTAATGAAGAAAGAGAATCACTCTTTGGTGAGTGTGTTTATTTTTCAAGGTTTCTCCAGCTTCCATGAGCACAAGCTCACCCTCTTTGTTGTGTTTCTTACACTGTACATATTCACCCTGGCAGGCAATGTTATCATTGTGAGTATCATTAGTATTGATCATCACCTCCACACCCCCATGTACTTCTTCCTCAGCATGCTGTCAGGTTCAGAGACTGTCTACACCCTTGTCATTATACCAAGGATGCTCTTTAACCTCATAGGCCTTAGTCAGCCCATTTCTTTGGCAGGTTGTGCCACTCAGATGTTCTTCTTCATTACTTTGGCTATCAACAACTGCTTCCTGCTCACAGCAATGGGGTATGACCGCTATGTGGCCATCTGCAACCCCTTGAGGTACTCAGTCATCATGAGCAAGAGAGTGTGTATGCAGCTGGTGTGGGGGGCCTGCAGCATTGGTCTAATTGTAGCAATGACACAGGTGTCAGCTGTATTCAGGTTGCCTTTCTGTACTAAAAAGGTGCCCCACTTCTTCTGTGACATCCGACCTGTGATGAAGCTCTCCTGCATTGACACCACAGTCAATGAAACCCTGACAATGATCATCAGTGTGCTGGTGATCCTGATTCCCATGGGCTTGGTTTTCATCTCCTACATCCTCATCATCTCTACCATCCTCAAGATTGCCTCTGCCGAAGGCAGGAAAAAGGCCTTTGCCACCTGTGCTTCTCATATTACTGTGGTCATTGTCCACTACGGCTGTGCCTCCATTGCCTACCTCAAGCCCAAGTCAGAGAACATCCGAGATCAGGATCAGTTGATCTCAGTGACCTACACTGTCATTACCCCACTACTGAACCCTGTGGTCTACAGTCTGAGGAACAAAGAGGTCAAAGACGCTCTGTGCAGAGCTATAGGTCAAAAACTGTAACAGAATAGGCCCATTTCAAAGAGCATCTTAGAATATTTTCTAGAGAGGAAAAAGTAGAACAGTGTGCATGGTCAATAGAGTTAAAACTTTGAAGGCTATCAAGCAATGGTTGGGAAAGAGGAGGAGAAAACAAAGGGATTTAGCCACTCGAGAAGAGGGGAAGATTCTCCAAAGCACAGCAAGCCTCCATCTCATAAGACAACAGGGATATTATGGGGTATAAATGCAGAAGAACTCAGTGGTGCTGGAAAGTAGATGAGTTGTGTGGGCAGCTGGGACAGAATGAAATCAGGAGATCAGTCAGAGTTAATGAGGGGAGGCTGCTCTGGGTAAGGTTAAAGTTTTAAATATACATATTCTGTAACATTCTTTTTCGGATATGATGTTTCCCCTTACCCATTTAGAGCTTAGCAGATTTAACACCTAATTGAATTCATTCCTCTATGGGAAATTTAAGGTTTTTAAACAATCAATTTAGATACTGTAAATAAAATGAATATCAGAGATAATAAGCATCTACAAAATTTAGCAGCCCTTGAAGTCTGGGTCTTTTTCATATAAGTTCCAAGTTGACCATATGAGAAAATGGAAATCTAAGTTTTCAGGATATTGTTTTAGAAATATTTTTGCAAAGTAACTAAAACCCCTAGGTGATCTAGTTAAAGAAAGAGGCAGCACCAAGTACTCACATTGGCATTTATTTTATGAGAATACACAAAGGTTGTTGGTGATGTTGTATGTGAGTGTCTGAACCCAGGGTAAAGAAATTAAAGTTTGCGTTTAGAAATCCTCACAGAACAGAAAGGAGGAACTAGTGTATGAGAGTCAAAGAGGGAATCTAGAGCATGGATTAATGTAATGCGAAGATTGGGAGGATTAAATGGGAAAGGAGAATGTAGACATCTGGTAACTCAGTAACTCAGCAAAAGAAAAGACTCATCAAACCATCAATCCTACCATTTAAAATCCTCTAGGGTGTGAACTAATACACCATCCTTCACCAGCCATCTCCATTCCCAGCAACTCCTTTCCCTACATTCTGTCATCCACATCCACATAGCCCACCATCCAACAATACCTAGTGACCAATGGTTTCCCATTTTATTATAATGCCTTCATACAGCTTGTTGTTAATGAAAATCTCTTACTGATACCCTCACTGGCCACTCCTCAGGGCATTCTCTGGCTCACTTTGAAACAACAACCTGAATACCTCTATTTTTATGAACCATCTAATAAGATATCCACAAAGAAAGACCACTCCTTCTACTCCTTCATATCATAACCTCCAAACACATATTGATATAAATGACCATAATGAACATTTTCCATGATGTCTTTATGGAGGAAAGCATGAAATGGGGAGTGTGTGATGTTGTAACCGGGTGAAGTCTTACCTAGGTAGATAGTTACACTCACTGTTTAATGTCTCATTTGTACCAAGTGATGAGTTTTTCACGGGACACATTCTCCTTTATGTTAATTTCAAAACTTAGGGCTGTGTTCAAATATCTTAATTTCTCAAATAGCCCATTATGGTTTAGTCTTACAAAGATTCAACTACATTTTTGAGAAAATTTATGGTGAAACGCATGAGAATCCAAAATGAAGTTACCCTGTAATTGCCAGTGGTCACTTTTACTCACTAAATAAAAAATGTCTCATTTTTATTTCAAAATGTAGCCTAAAAAATGCTGCCCTATACCTTCAACCTTCTCAGTAATAGATAATATATATTTGTAAACTTAGCTACTTAAAACATTTGGCAGAAGTTTTAAGAGATCAGCAGAATGAAGTGGAAAGAATATCACCATTTGAAGCAAACTACTGTTTTCAGGCCTGGCTCTAGGTTGTATATGCCATATATATTTGAATGAACTATTCAACTTCCTCAGCTTTCTCACCTATAAAACTTATATTTAAAGTTTGTTGTCAAACATATGAAATAATAAGTATAAAAATCCTTTAAATGTGATGAAGCAAGGTCAGATCTTATTTATTCTTGTTAAATAGCTACACTACCCATAAAGTGAATTTTTCTTTGTCTGCAAAATGGAGTTACCAATCTTTACTCTGTTTTTTTTCTGTCAGGTTATTGTAAGAATCAACTATGCTAGAATAGCCACAGTAGAAATTGCTCTGATAACTGCAAAAAGGTGTTAAGAACTATCATGTATTATCATCATTATCATCACTGTTATTAGCTAAGATAGTCCATATATTTTAACTCTCTAATTTTTCTTGGCCATTTAATAATATTTTAGCAATTGATTTTTGACTCCTACCTTCCTCTCACATACCTCTAATTTCTAATTGCTATTGCATCTTTCATTAAGTCTGCAGGTCATATTATTTTGGTCCCTTATAAAAGAACATTTCCAAAACTTTGCATTACTATCTTTTGTTAGGAATTCTGGAAGTTAATGCCTATCCTCCTGCTCCACATTGAGCATCTTTTTTTTCTTACTATATCAGTGAATGTTAATCTCTTTATCATGATCTATGGCCCCCAGTACAAAAATGCATGTTATCACATAACCCAGTATGTGTGTATACACACACATATACAAACTGAAATGCAACATTCACAAAATAGTACTTAGCTTTATGCATGCAATGCATTCTGATGTTTCTCATTCTAGTCTATTCCATTCAATTCTTTTTATTTTTATAATAATGTTAATGAATAGAAGCACATCTGATATACATTTTGACCAAATGCTCAATGGTTGAGAGTTAAAAATCTGTGTTCAGCTGAAGTCAATGCTGAAGCCCAGTATCAGCAGACTGTTTTCCTCTACTACTGAAATAAAATTGAAATCTTATTTTAAAACAATAAAATTTAATTATGAAACAATTAGTAATCAAGTTCAAACATTTTAATTCTTAGAGGAAGAACATTTAGTCTTCATTGTCAGTTTCTAGAGTTTTCCAGCAGTCATTAAAATATATATTCATTATACAAGGTACATGTTCACTTTTCAACAGAGAAACTGAGATTGGTGGAGCAGCAAAATATCTTGGGGGGAAGTACCTTATTTTTCTCTAACTTTTTTTGTCTTTATATTTTTTGTTAGCTATGGATTGCAAATAATTTATCTTGGATATTATCCTTTATGATTTTGGTCACAAAATTAGAATCCTGCTGTAAATTCATCTAGAAAAGTTATAAAAATTCATGACTTAAGTGGAATTAAGAAGCTAAAAATTAATACAGTGCTTAAAACTAGTTTGATATTGCCAAACAATTTTAATTTTATAAATATTTATTTACTCTACAAGGATATAATATGCTTTCTAAAGCTATCTAATCACCAACACACTATCTCTTATATTTATGTGAAGTATTCATTTCTTCTCCCATTTGTTTCACTACATAAAACTCTTAAGATTGTCCAGAAAATTAACAACTCACAATTATCATAAATTTATTACTGCATTTTGCTCTTTCAATAATAAATATAACGTGTATTTTAATTGACTGTTAGAATTTCAACAAATAAAGCATATAAAGCTAACTAAGTGAAAGAATGGCTAACTATATTTGACAACGCATGTTCAAATTTTTAAAAATCCCAACGACTCACTTTATTCAGATTACTGATGCTGCTATATTGATTAGAGCTAATATAACCTATGCTATCATGTGATCATTTTTTTTTCATCTCAAAATTTAGAGATTCCAAAATATGGCACAGTAGAAGGTTTTCAGCAATTGAGTTTAAAGGGTAAAGCCAGTGTAGCAACCAAACAGCAGATTTTCTCTAAATACCAAAAGCAAATTACACTGGGGTGTCCCTAGCATGACCCACTACATTTAAGGAAAACAAAGCATATGGACACCATAAGAGAATGTTCCACATGAGGGATTCACTGAGTTGGCTGAAATGGTAGGCAAGTATCTGAGAAGTATTCCTCCTCTTTCATTTATTCTTTCATTCTGAAATGATGGTACAATAATCAGTATTTTTTTCTGATTCAAAAGCAATACATTCTCTGTGAAAAAACTCAGACAACTGTAAGGAAGTAAATTCAACCTCTGGGCTTTGGATGTTTACTATGGCACACTGAGTACAGATATCATTTCTCCTCTCTATACTCCCCAATGCTGCCCCACCAAACCCTAGAAGTGATAGGAAAGATTTAAGTAGGATTTGGGCCAGAGCTTAAAAACAAAAATGGACTTCTTCATGAACCAGCAACAATGAGGTATGAAATGAAGTCTCAAAACTATGCAGTTAGGTTGATGAGCCATGTCAGACGTATATGAGAGTTAAAAGTGGAGTCCAGTAACAAAAGTTGAGAGCAACACAAAAGTTATTTCTTATCCTGAGGTGGAGAAAAATAAAAAATAATTTAGAACTCCAGGGAATATTAACAGGGGATGTTTTCCCTGAGAAAATAGTCCTCTCCATCACTTCTTGTTTCCAGACAAGCAGAAATAGATGGTGTCGGTGGTTTCCAGTTGTGAACTATGTTTGAAGAGAGGGGCAAGGCAGGGCACAAGAGTTTTGCCATAACAAAGATGCAGGGGGAAAATAACAGGACAAAAATACAGGATAAAAAAAACTAGATACTAGAAGTATTGAGCTAAAAAGTATTAATATTTTATTTTTTGTGAAAGTATGTGTTATAAGAAAAGTAAACTCAAGTCTCTCATTCAGCATAAAGCTACACATACTGGATAATACTAACCATTATTTAGAACAAACAAATTAAAGTTACAGGAATTATGTCCAATGTAATTTAAAGGCAGAGAGAATTCTGATTAAACAGAGATGTCATATGCCCAATATTTGCTTCTTTTTCTTAATGCCCAATATTTGCTTCTTTTTCTTAAAAACCCTATTGAGTTAAGAAGGAAAATATACTCACCTTCATAGCAAAAGAGAATAGAAGATGAAAGCAAATGGAGCTCAACAAAATTTTGAAATCTGAAAAGCCCATTAATAAATCGTTATTGACTCGGCACATAGGAGAATGCGGATTAAAGCCTGAGGCAGAGAAGACAACAAAAATGTCAATTTATCACCCAGAAGGCCAGAAGTATTCAAAAGCAGAAAATAGTAAGGATCTCTGAACATAAGACTGTGCAATTGGTCTAACAAACTAGAGTTGCTTCCAAGTTTTTAAGACATGTCGCACAATCAGAACCTCACCCCAACTTCAGTAGAAGGCTGGAGAGTTAGTTTCAGGAAAGACTTGCAGAGATGAATTGAAGCAGAAGGTGCTATGTAACAATAATTTTGAAAAAGGTGGAGGAGAGGTAAAAGAACATCAGCAAACCTCACAGATACTGACAAGGGTTATAGCTATTAATCAGGAAAGTGAAGGATTTTGCCCTATGGAAATTAGCATTTCAAGAGCAAAGACTTATAAGTCTAGACAGTTTGAGGTCCTATTTTGAGAAAGTAAGCTTACCCTAATAAGACTAGCTTTATCACATTACCCAGTTTTATCATGCTAGTAAATAAAGCCCAGCAGTCTACATATCTTACCCACCACACACACACATATATATGCACACAGAGCTTTTCAGCAGTTAGTACATCAATCTTAGTTATGAATGGACTTGAAAGAATCACCACTATTTGAAGAAGGCCATTAACATAAAAAGGCACATCAATATAATAAGTAACAAAGAAACATGGGAGAATAAGCAACAGTGCAGGGTATAAAGTCTTTTGAAAGATAAATATTTAACATTTTTAGAAAGATAATAGTGAAATAAAGCAGAGTATTATATAAAAGCCAAGTTCTGAGAAGCAGAAAGAAATTTTACAAATTAAAAAACACATTAGCAGAGACAGTGTGAGGGGAATATGGCAGAGTAGGGAGTACTAGGAATCTGTTTTCCAACCTAGAAAACAACTATGCTGGCACAATCTGTCTGATGTAAATATTTGGGAACTATGGAATCTATTAAAGGCTTGCGACATCCAGAGGAAGGTATAAACTACAGTTAATTCTGGTCAATTTCAGCTTTAATCACAGTAGCAGCTACCCACCTCCCCACAACCAGCCATCTGGAAGACAACCTTGCACCTGTGACTGGAGCAACCTGCACACAGCTTGTCAAAGCCAGGGTTACCCTGTCTTCCAAATATCAGGGATCTGTGCTCTGATCACTGATTGTCACTTCTGATCATAGCCATGCAGACAAAGAAGTAAGAGTTGTTGCATCTCCTCTGTGTTGTTGCAAGCTCCTCCTTCAGCTGATGTAACTTCCAGGGGATACAAAGGGTCAATATCTCTCCTTCCCTTTAATTTTTCTGTTTTTCCTTTGGAGAGCCAAATGTTAAAGACAAGGACATTCAAAACCAACTGCATTTACAGGGAAAATTAGAAAGTAATGATGCATGCCCAGGGAAGGGTGTAGGCTCAGAAGCAACTTCAAAAGACCTTAAGTTTATGCCCCAGGCTCATCTTTGGGACAAAGCTTATAATAACAACAACAATAAAAAATAATAATAAAACAGCAAACTCTGGGAAAGAAAAGAATCTAATTTCTAGAGTTACCACATTATTAGATTTATGTCCAATAATCAATAAAAAACCAGGAAAGTATGTCCCATTCAAAGGAAAAACATCAACAGAAACTTTCTCTGAAAAAGACATAACGGCAGGCCTACTAGACAAAAACTTTAAAACAATGGTCTTAAAGATGCTCAAAGAGCTAAAGGAAGATATGGGGAAAGTAAAAAAGTGCTATATGAAGAATTAGAAATATTACTAGAGGAAACCTAAAAAGCAAAAGAAATATTAGAGCTGAAAATTACAATAACTAAGATGAAAATCCATTAGAAGAAGTAGAAGATTTGAGCAGGCAAAAGAAAGAACGAGTAAAATTGAAGATAGGACAATGAAAATTACTAAGTCTGAAAAAAAAAAGTTCAAGAGAGGTAAACAGAGCCTAAGAGACCTAAGAAACACCATTAAGAGGACCAGTATACATGCTGGAAGTTCCAGAAAAAAGCAGATAAAGGGGTTGGGAGAATATCTTAGTAATAATGTGGAAAACTTTCCTAATTTGGTGAAACACATCAATATAAATATCCAAGAAGCTTAATAAACTGCAGACTCATACCAATACACATTATAATCAAGTTTTCAAAAGTCAAAGATAAGACTATCTTTAAAGCAGTAAGAAAAAAGCTACTCACCACATGCAAACTATCCTCAATAAAATTGTCATTAGACTTTTTATTAGAAACTTTGGAGGTCAGAAGGCAGTGGGCTGATATATTCTAAGGACTAAATGAAAAGAACATCAACATAGAATTCTATACCCAGCAAAACTTTCCTTCAAAAGTAAAATTAAAAATTAAAAAAAAAATTTTTTAGTTTTTATTTCAGTAGGTTTTTGGGAGACAGGTGGTGTTTGGTTACATGAATAAGTTCTTTAGTGCTGATTTATGATATTTTGGTGCACCCATCACCTGAGCAGTGTACACTGCACTCAATGTGTAGTCTTTTATCCCTTACCACTTCCCACCCTTTCCTCTGAGTCCCCAAGGTCCAATTTATCATTCTTATGCCTTTGCATTCTCACAGCTTAGCTCCAACATATGATAGAAGATATGATATTTAGTTTTTCATTCCCGAGTTACTTCACTTAGAATAATAATCTCCAGTTCTATCAAGGTTTCTGCAAATATCATTATTTTGTTCCTTTTCCTTTCTTTCTTTTTTTTACTTTAAGTTATGGGGTACATATGCAGATCTTGCAGGATTGTTACAGCTGTACACATGCCATGGTGGTTTACTGCCTCCATCCCACCATCACCTATATTAGCTATTTCTCCTAATGCTATCCCTCCCCAGTCTCCCCACCCACTGCTATCTCTCTCCTAGCCCCGTAGCCCCCAACAGACCCCAGTGTGTGATATTCCCCTCCCTGTGTCCATGTGTTCTCATTGTTCAACACCCACTTATGAGTGAGAACATGTGGTATTTGGTTTTCTTTTCCTGTGTCAGTTTGCTGAGAATGATGGTTTCCAGATTCATCCATGTCCCTGCAAAGAACATGAACTCATCCTTATTTATGGCTGCATAGTATTTCATGGTGTATATATGCCACATTTTTTAATCCAGTCTACTATCATTGATGGGCATTTGGGTTGGTTCCAAGCCTTTGCTATTTTAAACAGTGCCATAGTAAACATATGTGTGCCTGTCTTTATAATAGAATTTATAATCCTTTGGGTATATACCCAGTAATGGGATTGCTGGGTCAAAAAGTATTTCTATTTCTAGATCCTTGAGGAATCACCACACAGTCTTCCACAATGATTGAACTAATTTACACTTCCACCAAAGTGTAAAATGTTCCTATTTCTCCAGATCTCCTCTCCAGAATCTTTTGTCTCCAGATTTTTTTTAATGATCACCATTCTAACTGGCATGAGATAGTATCACAATGTGGTTTTGATTTGCATTTCTCTAATGACCAGTGATGATGAGCATTTCTTCATGTTTGTTGGCTACATAAATGTCTTCTTTTGAAAAGTGTTTGTTCATATCCTTCACCCACTTTTTGACGGGGTTGTTTTTTTCTTCTACATTTGTTTTAGTTCTTTGTAGATTCTAGATATCAGCTCTTTGTCAGATGGGTAGCTTGCAAAAATTGTTTCCCATTCTGTTGGTTGGTGGTTCACTCTAATGATTGTTCCTTTTGCTGTGCAGAAGCTCTTAAGTTTAACTAGATCCCATTTGTCTATTTTTGCTTTTGTTGCCATTGCTTTTGGTGTTTTAGTCATGAAGTCCTTGCCTATGTCTATGTCCTGAATAGTATTGCTTACATTTTCTTCTAGGGTTTTTATGGTGTTAGGTTTTAGTTGAAATCTTTAATTCATCTGAAATTAAATTTTGTGTAAGGTCTAAGGAAGGAATCCAGTTTCAGCTTTATGCACATGGCTAGTCAGTTTTGCCAACACCATTTATTAAACAGGGAATCCACTCCCCATTGCTTGTTTTTGTGAGGTTTGTCAAAGATCAGATGGTTGTAGGTGTGTGGTATTACTTCCAAATCCTTTCTTCTGTTCCATTGGTCTATATCTCTGTTTTGGCACCAGTACCATGTTATTTTGACTACTGTGGCCTTGTAGTATAGTTTGAAGTCAGGTAGCATGATGCCTCCAGCTTTGTTCTTTTTGCTTAGGATTGTCTTGGCAGCACCCCACCCTGCCTCGGTTTGCCCTCCTTGGGCTACACCCACTCTCTAACCTGTTCTATTGAGTTGAACCTGGTAACTCAGTTGGAAATGTGGAGATCACTCACCTTCTTCATGGCTCTTGGTGGTAACTGTGCTCCAGAGCTGTTCCTTTCTGGTCATCTTGGTGGAAGTCTATTTTGTTCCTTTTAATGGCTGAGTAGTATTCCATGGTACATAGGTTATATATCTGTATATATTATATATACATGTCATATATATATATATATTATATGTGTATATATATATATATAATATATATATACACATTTTCTTTATTCACTTGTTCACTTTATTCACTTGTTGCCTGATGGGCATTTGGGCTATTTTGTTTATTTTTGCAATTGCAAATTGTGCTGCCATAAACATGTGTGTGCAAGTATCTTTGCTGTATAATGACTGATCTCCTTTTAGTTTTCTAAGGAATCTTCACACAGTTTTCCATAGTGGTTGTACTAGTTTACATTCCCACCCATAGTGTAGAAGTGTTCCCTTTTCACTGCATCCACGTCAACATCTATTATTTTTTGAATTTTTGACTATGGCCATTATTGCAGGAATGAAGTGGTATTGCATTGTGGTTTTGATTTACATTTCCTTGATAATTAGTGATGTGAACATTTTTCCATATGCTTGTTTGCCATTTGCATATTTTCTTTTGAGAAATATCTATTCATATCCTTAGCATGGTTTTCTATGGGATTGTTTGCTTTATTCTTGTTGATTTGAGTTCTTTGTAGCTTCTGGATATTAGCCCTTTGGCAGATGTATACATTATGAAGATTTTCTCCCACTCTGTGGGTTGTTTGTTATCTCTGCTGATTATTTATTTATCTTTGTTTTTGTTGCATTTGCTTTTGAGCTCTTGGTCATGAAGTCTTTGCCTAGGCCAGTGTCTAGAAGGCTTTTCTGACATTATCTTCTAGAATCTTTATGGTTTCAGGTTTTAAATTTAAGTCTTTGATCAATCTTGAGTTGATTTTTGTGTAAAGTAAGAAATGAGAATCCAGTTTCATTTTCTACATGATGCTTGCCAATTATCCCAGCACCACTTGTTGAATAGGGTGTCTTTTTCCCACTTTATGTTTTGTTTGCTTTGTTAAAGTTTCTCAAAGTAACAAAAGTTGAGATTGTTGGTTGCTGCTAGACCCACCTGCAAGAAATGCTCAAGGTAGTACTGTAGAGTAAAATGAAAAAAACAAACAAACAAAAAAAAAACACCAAAACAAAACTAGATAATCACTCAAAGCAAAATAATTAAAAATCTCCATAAAGGTAAATACCTAAACAATTATAAAAACTATTACTTTGCCAATGGTTTGTAACTCTACTTTTTGCTATCTCTATAATTTAACCAACCAATACATTAAAAAATTTTATCTAAAAGTTAGTGTTATTGCATCTTTGGTTTATAACTCCAAAATTTGTTTTCCACATAAGACTAATACATTTTAAATAATTATTTATTGTTTTGGATACACAGTGTTATAAAGATGAAATTTTGTGCTAATAGCCTTGCTCAATACAAGATTTCTACTAACTTTCAATTTGTAAAAAACACAGTATCTGTGAAATGGCATAAAGCAAAGCATGATAAAATAAATTCTACCTGTAGTATAGAATATGTACAGAAGGAAATGATAAAGAGTTTAATTATTTCGCTATAAAAAATCATCTAAACACAAAAGAAGACTGCAATGAAGGAAATGAGGGACAAAAAAAAATTATAATCATATAGCAAACAAGTAAGAAATGGCAGGAGTAAGTTCCTCTTTATCAATAATTACTTTAAATGTAAATGGATTAAACTCCCTAATCAAAAGATCAGATTTGTGGAATGGATTAAGAAAACATGCTCCAATTATATGCTGTCTACAAAATACTCTCTTTAGATCCAAAGGCAAATATATATTAAAAGTAAAATGAGAGAAAAAATATTTTTTGCAAATAGTAACCAGAAGAGAGCAAATATAGTTACACTAATTTCAGTTGAAATAGGCTTTAAGTCAAAAAATTACAAGAGACAAAGAAGGACATTATGGGGTTTAATACAGCAAGAAGATGTAACAATTATAAACATTTAAGCACCTAAGGACACCTAAGCACCTAAAGGATATATATATGTATGAAAAGCTGATGAAATTAAAGGGAGAAATAGACAGTTCTACAATAATAGTTGGAGACTTCACAATCCCACTCTCAAAAATAGAAAACCAAACAAAAGATAAGTCAGAAAACAGATTGCTTGAACAGCACAACAAACCAACTAGGTCTAACAGACATTTAGATTACACTGTACTCAACTATAACAGCATACATATTCTTCTCAAGTGCAACTGGGACATTTTTCAGATTAGACCACAAATTAAGTCTCAGTAGATTTTAAAATATAGATGTCATACAATGTATCTACTCTGACCACAACAGGATAAAAACAAATATCAATAACGGAAGTAAAACTGGAAAGCGTATAAATTTATTGATATTAAAAAACATGCTCTTAAACAACTAATGGATCAAAGAAGAAATCACAAAGGAAATTTGAAATTATTTAGCAACAATTGAAAATGGAAACACAACATTCCAAAGTTTATGGAATGCAGCTAAAGCAGTGCTAAGGAGAAAACTATACCTATAAACACATTTAAAAAAAAAAAAACAAACAAGAAAGACCTCAATCAACAATCTAACTTTACAACTTAAAGAACTAGAAAAGAAAAACAAACAAAACTCCAAGTGAACAGATGAAAAAAATAATAAAGATTAGAAAAGAGATTAGTGAAATAGACAACAGAAAAACAATAAAGAAAATCAATAACATTAAAAATTGGCTTTTTAAAAATTTAACAAAATTGACACACCTTTAGAGAGACAGAATAAGAAAAAAGGAAGACTCAAGTTACTAAAATCAAATGAAAGTAAATACATTACTACTCATTCTATAGAAATGAAAAGGATTAGAAGAAGTATGAACAATTGTACATCAACTAATTGGATAACTTAAAAGAAATGGTCTGTGAACACAAAACCCATCACAGCTAAATTAAAAAGAAACAAAAAATCTTACTAAGTAAGGGTATTGAAGCAATAATCAAAGATCACGCAACACAGAAAAGCTCTGAGGGTGGGAATTTAAATTAGTTTGTACAACCATTGTGGAAAACAGTAGAAAGGCTCCTCAAAAAATCAAAAATAGAACTGTTGTGTGATAGAGCAATCCCACTACTGGACATATAACCCAAGAAAATGAAATCAGTATGTTGAAGAGATATCTATACTCCCATGTTTATTGTAGCCCTGTTCACAATAGCCAAGATAGGGAATCCAATAAGTGTTCATAATAGATCAAGAAAATGTGGCATATATACACGATGAAGTAGTGTTTCGTCCATGAAAAAAATGAAATCCTGTTATTTGCAACAACACAGCTGAACCTGGAAGACATCATGTTAACTAAAATGAGCCAGGTACAGAAAGACAAATGCCATATAATCATTTGTGAAATCTAAAAAACCTGATCTCACAGAAGTGAAGAGTGGAGCAGTGGATACCAGAGGCTGGGGAAGGTGAGCTTGAGGGGAAGATGGGTAGAGATGGGGCAAAGGATGTATAAATATATTTATATAGGAGAAATACATTTTAAAGATCTATTGTACAGCAAGACAACTATAGTAATGATAATTTGTTGTATTCTTGAATAATACAAAGAGATAGAATGTTAGAGCATTCCTAGCACAAAAAGGATAACTCTGTGAGGCAATGCAACTATTCATTAACTAAAATTAGCCATTACACATTTATATATAGTTCAAAAGACCATGTACAAGACAAATACCCGCAATGTTATCTGTCAAATAAAAATATTTTTTAAATGTTAAGATTTAAACAAAAAATGGACATAGAAAAAGAACAAAATAAACCTAAGGTAAAATGAAATGATAACATGAAAATTAATTTAAAAAATAAAAATTAAATAAACAGATCTTAAAATAATTTGATAAAAATTACAACATAAATAGGTCTTGAAAAGATTATTTAAATATAAACCTTTGGTAGGCATGATGAAGAGCAAATGGCAAAAAGACAACTTGTAATAAAAATATCCCCCAAAATGACATAACTAAGAATACAAATACAATTTTAAAAACTGTAAGATAATAGCATGGAAAGCTTTAAATCAATAAATTTGAAAATGTAGATTAAATCTACAGTTTATTTAAAATATAAATTTACAATCTTGACCTGAGAATAATTAGAAAATGAACACATCAATAAGCCAAAACAAATAAAAACAATTGTTAAAATATACTTGGCATACCCACTCAAGAGGAAAACGTGAGAACAGATGGTTTTCCAGGCTAGTTTATCAAACCTTTAAGAGAAAGATATGCAAATTATTTCAGGTCAAACAAAAAGAGAAGAATCTCCCCAACTCAAATCATAAGGCCACTAGCCTCAAAAAAACCTTGTATTTTACTAGAAATAGGCAGTTCAAAATAAGAAATCAAATACCTATGTCACATAGATTGGAGCACATATTCTAAGTAAAATTTTAACTAAAGAAATCCATAGTTAAATTAAGCATGTCCAAGTGTGTTTAAGCTAGAAAGACAAGGGTGACTCAACATTTAAAAATACATGAACATAATTTGCTATATCAAAAATTAAACAATAAAATGCATGATTATCTCAAAGGATGAAGAAACATAAAAATGTTATAGACTCAACACCTAATTGATTGTAAACGTTTTTACCAAACAGAGACTAGAAAGGGATTTTCTTTACCTATGAGCAACTATCAGAAATCTAGGCCACATATACTTCATGACAAAACATTTTGAGCATTCCAACTAAAGTCAGAAAAAGACAAAAATATGCATGGGTAAAAAAAGACAGTACATATTTTTTTTTGCTACTCTTTTCTTCTACTTGATTAAAAATACAACTGCATAAAGAAATAACTAGAAAAAATGTGTTGATAAATTTGTATAAAAATATTATATGCATGGCAATAATTGCCCAAAGAAAGATGAGAGAATGGAGTTATATTTGAGCAGTTTTTGGACACTAAGCAAATCAAGTTAGTATGAATAGGAAATAGATTATTGCAAGGTAAAAAGTTAATTATAATCCTTAGGACAACCACTAAGAAAATATTTAAATTTAGTAAAAAAGTTACTTAAAATGTGACACTAGAAAATACCTATTTAACAGTAAAAAAGGCAACAAAGGAAGACTAGAGGAGCAAAAAGGCAGGACACATAGAAAACCAATTATAAAATGGTAAATGTAAATTCTACCTGGTTAGTAACTACATTAAAGTGAAATAAGTTACATCATCCAATCAATGGGCAGAGATGGACAGAATAGATTCAAAAACATGACTCAACTCTATGTCTGTCTATAAGAGATGGACTACAGATTCAAAGACATAAACAGGTTATAAGTAAAAGGATGGCATAAAATATGTCATATAAACAGTAACTTAAAAAGATCTATGGCTATATATTAATATCAAACAAAATAGATTTCAAGGCCAAAATTGTTACAAAAGAAAAGAAAGATACTTTATAGTGGTAAAAGTTCAATTCATCAGGAAGTCTAAACAATTGCAAATTACATGTGCACCTAAAAATAGAGCACCAAAATACATGAAACAAAAACCGGCAGATTTGGGCTGGGCACAGTGGCTCACATCTGTGATCCCAGCTCCTTAGGAGGCCGAGATGGGCGGATCACTTGAGGGCAGGAGTTCAAGACCAGCGTGGCCACCATGGTAAAACCCCGTCTCTACCAAAAATACAAAAATTAACCGACGGTGGTGGCATGCACTTGTAGTCCAAGCTACTTGGAAAGCTGAGGCCGGAGAATCACTTGAACCCAGGAGGCATAGGCTGCAGTGAGCTGAGATCACACCACTGCACTCCAGCCTGGGCAACAGAGAGAGCTTCTATCTCACAGACACACACACACACACACATACACACACACACACACACACACACACACACACACACACAGAGAGAGAGAGAGAGACAGACAGACAGACAAATGTTTAGCTGGACTAAGCAAGAGAAAAAAAGAGAAGATGCAAATCACTAAAACAAGGAATTAAAAAGAGAACATCTTAAGTATTCTGTGTGGTTATCAAAAATAAGTAAATAAATACTAAAAAGTGGATATCACCTTTAAAAATGCAAACTATAGAAACAGACTTAAGGAATCGAAAATCTGAACAGTCCTCTAACAAGTAAAGATATTGCGTTAGTACTGAATAAACTTCTCATAAAGAATTGGTCAGGCCCAGTTGACTTTGCTTGCCAAGTGTAGCAACATTAAATAATTCATACCAATCCTTCATACACTCTTCCCTAAAATAACAGAAAATACTTCCCAACTCATCCTATAGGCCATTATTTCTTGATACCAAAACCAATGATATCATCAGAAAAAAAAACGTAGATCCATATTTCTTCAGAATATAGATATAAAAGTCTTCAATAAAATACCAACAAACTTAATCCAGTAACAATTCCACATTTAGGCATATATCCAAAACAAATAAAAACATACATCTATAAAGCAACTTGCAGACAAATGTTCATGGCATCATTATGTTCATAATAGCAAAAAAGTATAAACAACCCAAATTTCTGACAACTGATTAATGGATAAGCAAATATGACATATGAAAAATTATTCTGCAATAAAAAGAAATGAAATATTGATTCATGGTGCAACATGGATGAACCTTGAAAATATGCTAAGAGAAAGAAGTCAGTCACAAAGAACCATGTATGGTATGGTTCCATTTATCTGAAACGTCCAGTCAGGCAAATCTACAGAAATAGAAAATTGTTTAGTGTTTGTCAATGGCTGAGGGCAGGAAAGAAAAAGAGTGACTGCTAATGAATACAGGGTGTTTTGTGGTGGTGAAAAAATTAGATTGTAGCAATAGTTGTAGAACTTTGTGAATATGCTAAAAAACGCTGAATTTTGCATTTTAAAAATGTAAATTTTGTTAGGTGAATTACATCTCAATGAGGCCATTATGTAAAATATTTTATTTAAATAACGAAACACCTGAGCATCTTATAAAAATATAACAAAAATACACTATATCCTTATGTAAAATATTATGTAACTTTAATGAAGGAGATAAATGAAGAGACATATCCATTGATGGCTTTTCATTAAAGTACACAAAGTTGTCTACTCTTTCTGAATCAATCTAAAAATTCAGTGCAGTCTGAAAAAGTAAACCTAGTGAGATGCTGCATGAATACTAACTCTAAAATTAGTTCAGAAGTATAAACTCATTCCTTTAACAAGTATTTACTGAGTATACTATGTCAAGCATTATTAAAGTTGCTAGCAGTACAATAATCAAAATAATAAGCTTTCATGGAACTTACATTTAGTAAGCACTAAAATAGATCAGGCTATTTTAGAAAAAAATTACAATGAGTTTCTTGATCTAGCAGATACCAAGATATATATCATCAATCAATATTAATTAAAGAAGCATACAATTGGCACAAAAATAGCGAAAATAGATCCATACAACAGAATATAATTCAAAAACATACATGTACACGTATACTAATTTGGCATATGAGAAAGAGAAAAGGAATGTGATTAAATAGGCACTGCTTTGATAAGTGCAAACATGAAGCTCACTTTGAATAGATTTTTTTTTTAACTGAAATTTTAGGCTCTGAACTCCAGTGTTCTTAAAGCAAGCAACTATTAAAAAAAAAAAAAATCTGTCCAGTTGTTTTCCTCCCTGCTCGATATTAGAAGCCAAAGAAAGGGTCTCAATTGATTTCAGCTGATACTATGAAGCAAACCATCGACTGTAGTTTGCTGGTTGGGGTCAAGAAATAGGAGAAAATCAGCAGAAAAACAAGTTTTAGAAAGCCTCGCTCTCACCCATATACTGAGCACTAATGGGTAAGAAATCCCCCTTAGAATCTCCTAACCCTGGCTCCTCATCTCATTTTTTCCCCTCTCCCACTCAAGCATTCTTCTTTCTGCTGCTTCTTTTAATGGGCCAAGAAATGCTCAAAGACAACAGAGGTCTGTGACCTTCTCATTAGTATCTTTGCTCACAATTCTGAGGAAGTGGCGCTTCTTCACCCCCACTTCAAGTTTTTCGTTTTTGTTTGTCTTTTCTTTTTTATTCTAAACCTCAATGAGGTCAGTGTGAAGAGTGGGAGCATGAGCAAATACAGCTCACAGCAAGCAAAGGTTTTAAACACTAGTCTAAGTGTGCTCAAAAAGTAGTTAAAAGGTCTCTTCTAGGGGGTCTATGAGATCAAGCTGTTTTCATGATAATACTGATATTATTTACCTTTTTCACTCATTCTCATGATACGGGAGTTTTCCAGAGGCTACATAACATGTGATATGGAAACAGTTTGGATATAGAAACACACATAAGAATCCAGCTATCTTCTATTAAACCAAACATTAAAGACATTTGCAAAAATGTAGAGTAGCACCACTCTTCTAAGTATTTTGTTGTTTTGATTATTCTTCATAAAAAATGTTATTTATGTTAACACATAATTGGTTTGTCATTATTTTTAAATAAGTTAATAGTTTTAAAATTTATAAATTTTAATTTCTACTATAGTAAAATAATATGGACAAAACTCATGCGGTCCCCAATAATTTTCAAGTGTTGAAAGAGTTCCCATCATGAAAAGGTTGGTGGTCTGGAAGGGCACTAACCTTCTAAGACCCAGCCTTGGCAGAGTAGCATAAACAGATAGTGAAGCCCTCAATAAACATTAAACATCACTTGGAAAACTGAGTAAATAAAATGATTAATACTAGGTTGTGGAGAATATTAGTTTAAATTAGATAATATGTATAAAACTTCTACCAAAGCACTTAATGCGTAGACAATAATTAATGCATAAATCCTTTTTTCTGTGACTTTGGAACATGAACCACCAGGCTCACGGAGAGAGGCGGAGCAAGATGGCAGAATAGGAAGCTCCACCAATCATCCTCCCAGCAAGGACACCAAGTTTAACAACTATCTACATAGGAAAACAGCACCAAAAATAAGGTGAACACTCATAATACCTGGTTTTAACTTTATATTGCTGAAAGCGGCACTGAAGAGGTAGAAAAACAGCCCTGAATCACCTATGCCACCCCTTCTCAACCCTCACAAGCATCTTTGTAGTGCAAACAGCATCTCTGGGTGTTGGGGGGTTGGGAGGGGAACACAATTGTGAGGCATTGAACTCAGTGCTGTTCTGTTAGAGCAGAAAGGAAAACCAGGCAAGCTCAGCTGACACCCATACACAGAGGGAGCATTTTAATCAGCCCTAGCCAGAAGGGAATCACCAGTTCCGGTGGTTCAAGCTATGAGTGCCTGCAAACCTCACCACCAAGGGCCAAAGTGCTCTCAGAAACTCGAAAGGCAGTCTAGACCTTAAGGACTGCAACACTTAGGAGAGTCCCAGGGCTGAACTAGGCCCAGAGATAGTAGACTTGTTGTGTGGGGGACAAGCATGCAATAGACTGAGACACCAGCTGGGGAAGCCAAGGGAGTGCTGGCATCACCCCTCCCCTAACCCAAGGCTGCACCGTTAATGGCTCTAAAAGAGACCCCTTTCTTCCACTTAAGGAGAGGAGAGGAAAGAGTGGGGAGGACTTTGTCTTGCATCTTGGATACCAGCTCAGCCGCAGCAGGATAGGGCACCAGTTAGAGTCAGGAGGCCCCTGTTCCAGGCCCTAACTCCCAGACAACATTTATAGACATACCCTGGTCTAGAAGGGAACCTAGTGCCTTAAAGAAAGGGACCCTATCCTGCCGCATTCATTGACTGCTAAATGAAGAGCCCTTGGGCCTTGAATAACCAGCAGTGATACCCACATACTACACTGAGGGTCTTAGAGAGCCTGTAAGACTGGCCAGCTTGAGGTAAAACTTAGCATATTACTAGCTGTGGTGGCTATGGGGCAAAACTCCTTCTGATTAAGGAAAGCAGAGGGAAAAGTAAAAGGGACTTTTTCTTGCATCTTAGGTACCAACACTGCCACAGAAGGGTAAAACACCAAGAGGAATCTCTGGTCCCTGATTATAGAACTGGACTTTTGAATAGCATTTCTGGACCTGCCCTAGGTCAGAGGAGAGCCCACTGCCCTGAAGGGTTAGTCCCAGGCTAGACAATATTTACCACAAACTAACTTAAGAGATCTTGGGCCTTAAAGGAATATTGATGGTAGTCTGGCAGTACTCCTCATGGCTATGGGTGGTGGTGGCTATGGGGGTAAGACTCTGCCTTTGGAAAAAGAAGGGAAGAGTGGGAAGGACTGTGTCTTGTGGTTTGAGTGCCAGCTCAGCTGCAATATATTAGAATACCAGATAGACTCCTAAGGTTTTTGACTCCAGTCCCTGACTCCTAGATGGCACTTCTGGATTCACTTGGGACTTCAGGGACCTTGCCACCCTAAAGGGAAGGACACAGGCCTGGCTGCCTTTGCCACTTGCTGATTATAGAGCACCAGGGCCTTGAGTGAACAGAGGCAGTAGCTAGGGACTGGCTAGAGCAGCCCTTGAGCAAGCTCTAGTACTATGCTGGCTTCAGGTCTGACCCATTGCAGTCATAGTGATGGTGGCCACAGGGGTGCCTGTGTCACTACACCCCCAGCTATAGGTGACTCAGAACAAAGAAAGAGACTCTGTCTGAATGGGAGAAAGTAAGGAAAGAGAACAAGAATCTCTTCCTGGTAATCCAGAGAATTATCCTGATAATCTTACCCAAGACCATGAAGGCAATACCTGTATGAGTCTGCAAGAACCACAGCATTACTGGACTTAGGATGCCCCCTAAAGCAGAAACAGCTTAAATCACAACACCCAAGTCCTTTCAAATATCTGGAAAGCCTTCTCAAGAAGGATGGCTACAAATAAGCCCAGACAGTGAAGTCTACAATACCTAACTCTTGATTCCCAGACACTGAAGAGTATCTACTAGCATCAATGATCAACACTGTCCAGAAAAACATGACGTGACCTTAACAAATTAACTAAATAAGGCACTAGGGACCAATCCCGAAAAAAAAAAAAAACAAAAAGACGTATGTGACTTTTTAGAAAGGGAATTCAAAATAGCTGTTTAAGGAAACTCAAGGAAATTCAAGCTAATGCAGGGAAGAAAGTCAGAATTCTACAAAAAAAAAAAAAAATGAAGTCTCACTTTGTCACCCAAGCTGGAGTGCTGTGGCACAATCTTGGCTCACTGCAACCTCTGCCTCTTGGGTTCTAGTTATTCTCCTGCCTCAGCCTCCCGAGTAGCTGAGACTGCAGATGCACACTGCCATGCCCAACTAATTTTTTTATTTTAGTAGACATGGGATTGCACTGTATTGCACAGGCTGGTCTCGAACTCCTGACCTCAGGTGGTCCACCTGCTTTGGCCTCCCAAAGTGCTAGGATTACAGGCATGAGCCACCGTGCCTGGCCTGGAATTCAAAATTCTATCAGATAAATTTAACAAAGAGATTAAAATAATTTTTTAAAAAACAAGCAGAAATTCTGGTCCTGAAAAATGCAATTGGCCTACTGAAGAACGCATGAGTCCTTTAATAGCAGAAGAATCAAGGAGAAAAAGGAATTAGTAAGCTTGAAGAAAGGCTATTTGAAAATATACTGAGAAGAGACAAAAGATAAAAGAATGAAAAAGAATAAAGTATGCTTACAGAATCTAGAAAATAGCCTCAAAAGGGTATTTTTAAGAATTATTATTGAGAACTGGTAAGAATTATTGGCCTTCTAAAGGGTTGAAGAAAAAACCTTTTACTCTATAATAGTATATCTAGCAAAAATATCCTTCAAATATGAAGGTAAAATGAAGACTTTCCCAAAGAAAAACTGAGAGATTTTATTAATACTAGACCTGTCCTACAAGAAATGCTGATGGGAGGACTTCAATCAGAGAAGAATATTAATAAGCAATAAATAATCACTTGAAAATAGAAAAATTACTGGTAACAGCAAGTACACAGAACAACACAGAATATTATAACACTGTAACTGTTGTGTATAAACTAATATTATCCTAAATGGTAAGACTAAATGATGAACCAATAAAAAATAATAACTACAGCAACTTTTCAAGACGTAGTACAATAAGATATAAATAGAAACAACAAAAGTTAAAAAGTGGAGGACAAAGTTAAGGCAAATTTTTATTAGTTTTCTTTTTGCTTGTTTGTTTATGCAAATATTACTAAGTTGTTATTAGTTTAAAATAATGGAGTCTAAGATAGCATGTGTAAGCCTCATGTAACCTCAAACCAAAAAATATACAATGTATACACAAAAACTAAAAATGGAAAAAACTAAATTATATGAACAGAGAAAATCATCTTTACTAGAGGAAGACAGTAATAAAAGAAAGAAGGAAGAGAATAACACAAAACAACCAGGAAACAACAAAACAGCAGGAATAAGTTCTTACTTATCAGTAATAACACTGAATGTAAATGGACTAAACTTTTCAGTGAAAATATATTGACTGGATGAATGGATGAAAAAACAAGACCCATTGATCTGTTACCTATAAAGAACACTTCACCTATAGACACACATAGAATGAAAATAAAGGAATGGGAAAAGATATTCCATCCCAATGGAAAACAAAAAAAAAAAAAAGCAGGAGTCACTACACTGACATAAGATAAAATAAATTTCAAGATGAAAAGCATAAGAAAAGACAAAAAATGTCACTGTATAATAATAAAGTGGCCGATTTGGCAAAGGGATATAACAATTTTAAATATATATATGCCCAAGATATAAAAGATATATAAAGAAAATATTATTAGAGCTAAAGAAAGATATAGGTCCCAATACAATAAGAGCTGGAGACTTTAATATCCCACTTTTAGTATTGGACAGATGTTCCAGACAGAAAATAAACAAAGAAACCTCAGATGTAATATGCACTACAGACCAAATGGATCGAATAGATATTTACGGAACATTTCATTCAAGAGCTGCAGAATACACATCCTTTTCCTCAGTACATGAGTCATTCTCAGGGATAGACCATATTAGGTGACAAAACAAGTCTTATTTTCTGATCAAAAGGGGATGAAACTAGAAATCAATAATGAGGAATTTTGGAAAATATACAAATACATGAAAATTAACAATATGCTCCTGAATGGCTGGTGGATCAATGAAATATTGAAGTTTCTTGAAACAACAATAATAGAACCACAACATACCAAACCTATAGGATACAGCAAAAGCCCTACTACTAACAGGGAGCTTTTTAGCTATAAGTGCCTGCACCAAAAAAAAAAAAAAAAAGGAAAGAAAAACTTCAGAAAACAATCTAACAATGCATCTTAAAGAACCAGAAGAGCAAGAGCAAACCAAACCCAAATAAATAAAATTAAAATTTAAAAAATACAAAAGATCAATGAAATAAAAAGTTGGGTTTCTGAAAAGTTAAACAAAATGGACAAACCTTTAGCCAGATTAACAAAGAAAAAAGAGAGAAAATATAAATTTAAAAAATCAGAAATGAAAAAGGTGACATTACAACTAATACTGCAGAAATTCAAAGGATGATTAGTGGCCGCTATGAGCAAGTATATGCCAATAAATTGGAAAACCTAGAAAAAATGCACAAATATTTAGGTACATACAACCTACTAAGATTGAACCAAGAAGAAATCCAAAACTTGAACAGATCAATAAAAAGTAATGAGATTGAAGCTATAATAGATAGTCTGCAGGAAAGAAAACCCAGGATCTCATGGCTTCATGGCTGAATTCTACCAAACATTTTAAGAATTAATATCAGTCATACTCAGATTATTCCAAAACATAGAAGAGGAAGGAATACTTCAAAAATCATTTTACAAGGCAGCATTATCCTGATACCAAAATCAGAAAAAGACACATCATAAAAAGAAAACTACAGGCCAATAATTTTCATGAATACTGATACAAATATTCTCAACAAAATACTAGCAAACTGAATCCATCAATACATCGGACAGATCATTCATCACGACCAAATGGAATTTAATCCTGGGATGCAGGAATAATTCAACATTTGCAAATCAATCAATGTGATACAGTGATACATCACATCAACAGAATAAAGGACAAAAACCATATGATCATTTCAACTGATGCTTAAAAAGCATTTGATAAAATCCAACATCCCTTTATGATAAAAACTCTTAAAAAAACAGGATAGAAGGAACATACTTCAATGAAATAAAAGCCATATATGACAGACCCATAGCTAGTATCATACTAAATGGTACTAGCTGAATGGGGAAAAACTGAAAGCCTTTCCTGTAAGATCTGGAACACGACAAGGATGCCTACTCTCACCACTGTTCTTCAATATAGTACTATAAGTCCTAGCTAGGGCAATCAGACAAGAAAAAGAAATAAAAGGTATCCAAATGGGAAAGGAAAAAGCCAAATTATCCCTCTTTACAGATGATATACTCTTATATTTGGAGAAACGTAAAGACTCCACAAAAAAAAACTATTAGAGCTAATAAATAAATTCAGTAAACTTGCAGGATACAAAATCAGCATACAAAAACCAGTAGCATTTCTATATGCCAACAGTGAAAAATGTGAAAAAAAATCTTTTAAAATTCCCTTTACAATAACCACATATAAAATTAAATACCTAGGAATGAACTTCACCAAAGAAGTGAAAAATTTCTGTAATGAAAACTATAAAACACTGATGAAAGTAATTCAAAAGGACACCAATAAAAGGAAAAATGCTTTGTGTACATGGGTAGAAGAATCAATATTGTTAAGCTGTTCATAGTACCCAAAGCTTTCTACAGATTCAATGCAATCCCTATCAACATACCAATTATCTTCTTCACAGAAATAGAAAAAACAATCATAAAATTTATATGGCACCACAAAAGACTCAGAATAGCCAAAGCTATCCTAAGGAGAAAGAACAAAACTGGAGGAATCACATTACCTGACTTAAAACTATACCACAGAGTTATAGTAACCAAAACAGTATTCTAGTTTCATAAAAACAGACACATAGACAAATTAAGTGGAATAGAGAACCCAGAAACAAATCTACACACCTACAATGAACTCATTTTACAATTAACTCATTTTTGACAAAAGTACCAAGAACATAAACTGGGTAAGACTGTTTCTTCAATAAATGGAGTTAGGAAAACTGGGTTATACATATGCAGAAGGATTAAAGTAGACCCCAATCTCTCACCATGTACAAAAATTCAAAATGGATCAGAGACTTAAATCTAGGACTTCAAACCATGAAACTACTAAAGAAAACATTGGGGAAAATATCCAGGACAACAATCCAGGCAAAAATTTCTTGAGTAATAACCCACAAGCACAGGCAAGCAGGTCAAAAATGGACAAATGGGATCGCATCAAGTTAAAAAGCTTCTTCACAGCAAAGTATACATTCAACAAAGTGAAGAGACAATCTACAGAATGGAGAAAAATATTTTCAAACACCCATGTGACAAGGGATTAATAAGCAGAATATATAGAAAGATCAAACAACTATATAGGAAAAAAATCTTAACAGTCTGATCAAAAATAGGCAAAAGATTTGAAACCACATTTCTCAAAAGAAGACATACAAATGGCATACAGGAATACGAAAAGGTACTCAAAATCACTGATCATCAGAGAAATGCAGATCAAAACTACAATGAGATATTGTCTCACCCCAATTAAGTGGTTTATATCCATAACACAGGCAATAGCAAATGCTGGCATGGATGTGGGAGAAAAGAGACTACTTATACACAGCTGACGTGAATGTAAATTACTATAACCACCATGGAGAACTTTTTGGAGGTTCCTCAAAAAACTAATAATTTGTAATCCCAGCACTTTGGGAGGCCGAGGTGGGTGGATCACGAGGTCAAGAGATCGAGACCATCCTGGTCAACATGGTGAAACCCCGTCTCTACTAAAAATACAAAAAATTAGCTGGGTATGGTGGTGCGTGCCTGTAATCCCAGCTACTCAGGAGGCTGAGGCAGGAGAATTGCCTGAACCCAGGAGGCGGAGGTCGCAGTGAGCTGAGATCGCGCCATTGCACTACAGCCTGAATAACAAGAGCAAAACTCCGTCTCAAAAAAGAAAAAAAAAAAAAAACTAATAATTGAGCCGCCATATGATCCCAGCAACCCCACTGCTGGATATACACACAAAAGAAAGGAAATCAGTATATCAAAGAGATTATACTGCTATGTTTGTTGCCACACTGTTTGCAATGGCTAAGATTTAGAAGCAACCTAAGTTTCCATCAACAGGTAAATGGATAAAGAAAATGTGGTAAATATACATTGTGTAGTACTATTCAGTCATTAAAAAAAAATGAGATCCAGTCATTTGCAACAACATGAATGGAACTGGAGATCACTGTGTTAAGTGAAATAAGCCAGGTACAGAAAGACAAACATTGCATGCTCTCACTTACTTGTGGGATCTAAAAATCAAAACAGTTGAACTCATGGACATAGAGAGCAATCAGAGGCTGAAAAGGATAGCTGGGGGTTTGTGGGGAAGGTGGGAATTGTAAAGGGGTACCAAAAATATAGAAAGAATGGTAAGACCTACTATTTCATAGCACAACAGGATGACTATAGTCAATAATAACTATATCTTTTAAGTAACTTGAACATTCTCTTGAAAAGGTGTGAGTTGGGGGAACTGGAGGTATTTCAGCCAATAATAGCATTTAATGTCTTCCACCTTTTGGACAATCCAGGAATGAATATAGACTCCGGGAAACAAACTAGGCACCTATTGTTTCCAGTATCCTTTTTCATACCCACAGTCAGAATTGCAGCATAGGGTTCTGCGGGTTGTACAGTGCACAACAGAGCCACGTCCAAGGGAGTATCGTTTATAGCTCAAATATCATAGATTTGTGATCATTTCTTAGGAGAGGGCAGTAAAATCATTATGGCAGTTTTCAACAGAAATGTCTGAAATGTCTTTTTCTCCTAAAATGCATAGACATGCTAATGAAGACCATGACTTCCTCAAGAAGTTTCTGTTTCATGTAACCCCATTTACCAGAAAGAGCAAGTGACAATGATAAGAGAACTTCACCCAAATCCTATCAATACAACTGTCTAGTTTTGTGTGCCTGGGCAGATACATTCTATCTATGTGGGCTCTAGTTTTTTTCATTTCTAAAATAAGGATGATAACATAATTGTTTCCCAGCCTACTCTACAGGATTCATTAAGAATCAAGTGAAATCCTGTATGGGAAAGTTCCTTATAAAGTGATATACAAGCATATAGAACTTTGTTGTCAGTGTGATATTAAGTTCCCATCTTTAAACTCCATGATAGTGGTGGTGCAAGACATGAGTTAGTGCTATGGAGCAGAAACAGCATATACTCATGGCTCACCATGGGCTCCATGCGGTGAGGGTGATGCCCACACCAGTGAAGGAGGAAACAGTAAACTTATACCAGTTTGTGAACAAATAAAGACATGAGGAAAAAAGGTAGATCTAAGGGGGGAAATTGTATAAGGAACAACTAAATTAACATCTTCCATTTTCCCCCCTGAAAGTTTTCTAGCCTCAAAATAGAAGAGATCTGAAGCTTTTATAAGGTGTCTAATATGAATCTTCCATTTTTGTGTTTTTGGCAGGAGTAAAAACTGGTGAAACTCATGGGCCCTTTTATCTGGTTTCACTAATCTGAGAGAAGGCATGTCCTGTGATAACATCCCAGGAGCAGGCCCCACAAGAGGCTCCTGGATTGTAGAGAATCACACTATTCCTGACCGCCAAAACTTTGGAGAAGTAAGCACATGAAGGTCGGCCATCACAATCTTGACACACTGGGGGTCGAACAGTTTTTTCTTCATGAATCTGCACTGAGCATCTTTGAGCTCTCTGTTCCTCAGTCTGTACATGAGTTCAGCAGTGGAGTGATAATGGTATAGGTCACTGAGATGAGTCTGTTCTGCCCCAGGGAACTCTGGGACTTAAGCTTCAGGTAGATGACGAAGATACAGCTATAGTGGATGATGACCACTATGAGTTGGGAGATGCAGGTGGCAAAGGCCTTCTTACTACCCTCAGTTTAGGCAATCTAAAAGATTGTGCAGACGATGAGGTCATAGGAGATAAAGATCAGGCCCATAGGTAGGATACAGACACAGACTCTGACAACAAAGTTCATGATCTCAATGACAGTGGTGTCTGTGCAGGCCAGCTTCAGCAGGGGTCTCACATTACAGAAGTGGAAGATGACAACATCACAGAAGGGTAGACCAAACACAAATGTTACTTGGACAATGGCTATGCCCAGAAGCTAGCTAGACACAAGCCCTCTTATCCATGAATACCGTAGGGGGTGGCAGATGGCCACATGGCAGTCATATCCCATGGCTATGAGCAGAAAGCAGTTGTTTATGCCAAAAGTCAGATAGAAAAACTCAGTGGCACAGCTTTGCATGGCAATAGGATAGTGAGGATTCAAGAGGTGAGAAACCATATGGGGAATGATGGCCACCATGTAGCAGAGATAGACAGCACTGCTCAGGAAGAAGTACATGGGGGTACAGAGGTGATGGTCCAGGCAAGTAATGGTCACAATAATCACACTGCCAGAGAGTTAGAAGGTACAAAGTTAGAAAGACAAAAAAGACAAGTCTGTGCTGCCACCTGAAGCTAGAGAAAGCTTCAAAGAAGAGCTCAGTCACAGCAGTGGGACTTTGACCTTGGTACCAAAGACTGTCTAAATCTGAAAGAAATGGACAAAGGAAAGACAGAGGTGAGGCTCCAGCTATGTAACAGATTACACAGTGGTCTGAGCAGCGTTGGGGTTTTTTGGATTCCTTGGATAATGTCCCAGGCACAGGGGTTACCTTTGCTCCTCCACTGATAAAGAGCTCAGCACTCTTGGGAATAAACTAAGAAATTTCTAATGACCTGCTGGATTAAGGGCAGAGATCAAAGGAAAGTTTCAACATAATGTGAACAATGAAATTATGAAAACAGCTACCCTACTTGACAATTAAAGAGGTGTGTCCAGGTCAGAGAGGAGGAAAATGTTGAATGGGCCAGGCACTTCAGCTTCCCCTAGACTCATCCTAGATCAAGGAGGCAGAGATCGTGGAGGCTGATAAATTTCTGGAGTTAATCCATTCATTTCAATCAGTATGAACTGCCAGCAAACACTTCCCTGGAGGGACCCAGATCAAGAATTCTAATATCTGGAGTCCTGGGCATTACTTTCCCTAACTCTTCTGTTTTAGATGACTAGTGCAAGGCCAGGCTGTGGGAGAGCCATTCAAAGTACCATATTGGCCATGTTTTCAGAAATAGAGGTCAATGTTTTGGTCTTTTTTTCCAGTTGTTACCATAACAAACATTTCCGCAATAGAAAACTTTGTAAGCATGTCATTTCACACGTAAGTGAATAACAGGAAGTGAAAAAAACACAAAGTCAAAGGTTATGAACATCTTCAACTTTAAGAGTGCCATGTTTTTCTCTATAAAATTTTTATCGAGTGATCTCTCACAAAGAATGTATCAAAATGCAATTTTCCATTGTTATGCCTCAAAGAGGAAATAAAGTGTAATGGGAAGCAGCAGCATGGACTCTGAAGCCACATTGCCCAGAATTTAATTTTGTTTCCCCCAGGTCCTAACTATGTAGCTATGAGTGAGTTATTTAACTTGTCTGTGTCTCAATTGCCTTGTCTCTAAAATGGGCTTAATGATAGCACCTTCTTTACAGAGATATTGTGAGGATTAAATCCATTAATATCTCAAAGTGCTTAGAAAAGTCTCTGGCACCTAGTGAATGGTATATAGTGAACTCTAAGTATACATAAAGTTTGAAGCATTCCATCATCAGAGATACTAAAGGAGGCGTGTTTAACCAGGAAGACTTCCAATGATAATTTTAGAAAGAATTGGAAGCGAAAGACAAAGGGGAATAATTACAGAAAGTATGCATGAATACAATCAATTTTATAACCTATTCGATGTAGTTATGCTGTTAATTCTTATGTTTCTCTGTGAGATTAGTGATGAAATTCACAACTGATCTTAAAGGGAGAAGACTCCTAAAGAAGAACATTAATTAATTTATTTATTCATCAGATATTTCTTGTTCCCATACTTTGTGTCAAGGTCTATAAATTCAATGGCTAGTACATATTATTTTCTTAGTAATTATGTACTGAGTAAATAATGAATTGCAAAGAGTCCCTGATGTTAAATAACTTAAAACACCATTAGAATAGCAAAGTAAATGGTAGTAACAGTGTAGAGAGTAAGGGATACTGTGATAGTGCTTAGTGTAGGATGCTATGGAAATATGAAGAAGGGTATCTAACTCAGTCTTAGGATCAGAGAATACTACAAAGGAGATATTATTCAAGATAGCAAGGGAAAAGCGAATGAGGCGTATGTTGCAGGCAGCATCAAGTAAGAGAGCCAAGCATTTCTAAAATATAGATGAAGCAGCATGAGAATTGCCGTCGCTCAGTGGTTACATATGGAGGACCTGGAAACAGAAGGCCTGACGGTGAATCCTCATTACACCTTGGGCAAGGTGTGAACCTGCCCATAACACAAATTCCTCATCTATAAAATGGATAATGTTAGTACTTAACTCATAAGAATATTGTGAGGCTCAAATGAGTTCATGCATAAATCATTGAGCAAAGTGACTGATAAATAGCAACATCCCAAAAAATGTTGGCGATAAACTGTCATTATCATGATTATGGAAGATTATGTCATGTTTAGGGAATAAAAGAGTGGTTCTGAATGGGTCTAGAACTGTGTGCTTTATATTAACTTTAAAAAGGCTGCGTCCTCGGGAACTGCTGAAGAAAGAGAAACCAAGCTGTGACCCTGGGATTGAAAAGCACCTTGGTGTGTGGGATTTTCCAAAATCCAAATGATGAATTTGATTGAACTAAATGTCATCACATACTTCCTAGTATTGTGTGTGTTGAATGAACCTATATTAGCTCTGTTCATACCATTCATAACTTTATTGAAATGACTCACATCCCTTCTCTGCTTCCTCTACTGCAGACATCAGTCTCCTCTTATCAGGCTACTTGCACGCTGGAGCTCTTGTGACTCTCACCAGGGCATTTCCTGAATCTTCTGGAGTCGTGTGAATGAAGAGTTTACCTGCGCTGCATGAAGCTCATCAAGGATTTGCATGAGGGTTCTTTTCTTCTGACTGCTCCCTGATTAAACCCATCTCCATTTTGTTTTTAACTTTTTTAGGCCTATACACTTAGGAATGGCCTATTGGGGCATCACATTCAACTCTCTTTTTAATTAGTAAGTGAGAACATTGTGCTTTAAGCATGCTCCATACCTTCTTTTTCTTTTTCTTTCTTTTCTTTTCTTTTTTTTTTTGAGACGGAGTTTTGCTCTTGTTACCCAGGCTGAAGTGCAACCGCGGGATCTCGGCTCACTGCAACCTCCGCCTCCTGGGTTCAGGCAATTCTCCTGCCTCAGCCTCCTGAGCAGCTGGGACTACAGGCACGCGCCACCATGCCCAGCTAATTTTTTGTATTTTTAGTACAGACAGGGCTTCACCATGCCGAGCAGGATGGTCTCGATCTCTTGACCTTGTGATCCACCCGCCTCGGCCTCCCCAAGTGCTGGGATTACAGGCTTGAGCCACCGCGCCCGGCCCCTTTTTCTAATACATTATTTTACAATTTCTCATGGAGACTTACCTGCCTCTTTCTGCCAGCGGCGAGGAGATTTTGGTCACTGATTCTGCAGCTTCACAAACTTTGAGGAGTCTATCTATACATTTCCATCAAGATAAATAACCACTTAACTTTAAACGTATTATCTATCTCTTATCTATCCATAATGATAAAGTTTTTTCATAATTGTAATGGCTCAAATGTTGGAGACAGCTTTTCCAATTTTTTTAAAAAATGTATTACTTGTTCTTATTAATCTTTCTTAAATGTATGTATAGCTCACACTTATTTCAATGAGCTTTTCTAGGTTTTTAAACTGACATAGTATTTCACATATTTATGGGGTACATGTGAGTATTTGTTACATGCAGAGAATGTATAATGATCAAGTCAGGATATTTCAGGTATCTATCACCTTGAATATTTATCATTTCTATGTGCTGGAAATATTTCAAGTAATCTCTTCTAGCTACTTTGAAATCTATAACACATTGTTACTGGCTAAAGTCACCCGAACTTGCTGTGAACCATGAGAATTTATAACTTTTTTTTTTTAAGTGAAAGCAAGTTTATTAGAAAAGTAAAGGAATAAAGAATGGCTACTTGTAGGCAAAACAGCCCTGAGAGCTGCTGGTTGCTTATTTTTATGGTTATTTCTTGATTATATGCCAAACAAGGGGTGGATTATTCATATGTCAAGAATTTATAACTTTTAACTGTATGTTTGTATCCATTGACCAGCCTCTCTTCATCACCCCGCTTCTTCCCACACACCCTTCCTAGGCTTTAGAATCTACCATTCTGCTCTTTACCTCAATGAAATCAACTTTTGTAGTTCTCACATATGAGTGATAACATGTAAAATTTTCCTTTTTGTGCCTGGCTTATTTCACTTAATGACTCCTCCAGTTCCATCCATGTTGCTCCGAATGATGGGATTTTTTTTTTTTTATGGTTGAAAAGTATTGAATTATGTTTATATACCACATTTTATTTGTCCATTTGTCAGTTGGTGAACACTCAGGTGAATTCCATATCTTAGCTATTTTGAAGAGGGTTGCAATAAACATAGAAGTGTAGATATTTCTTCAATATATTGATTTCATTTCTTTTGAATATATACCCAACAGAAGAATTGCTGGATCATATGGTAGCTCTATTTTTAGCTTTTGAGAAATGTCATACTGTTTTCTATAGCAACTGTACTAATTTACATTTCCACCAATATTGTATAAGAGTTCCCTTTTCATTGCATCTTCTGTTATTTATTATTTTTAGTAATAGCTATGCTAACTAGGGTAAGATGATGTATCTCATTGTGGTTTTGATTTGTATTTCCCTGATGATTAGTGATATTAAGCTTTTTCTGTATACTGTTGGACATTTGTATATTTTCATTTGAGAAATGTCTATTTATGTCCTTTGCCCACTTTAAAAAAAATTGTATTGTCAGTCTTTTTACTTTATTCTAGTGACTGAAGAGAGGTATTTCATAGAGTTTTTTTTTAACTTTTTAAAATTATTATACTTTAAGTTCTGGGGTACAGGTACAGATCATGCAGGATTGTTACATAGGTATACACATGCCATGGTAGAGGAATTGCCCAATTTTTAATTGGGTTTTTATTTTTACTATTGAGGTAAGTTCCTTGTATATTCTGTATATTAGTCCCTTGAGGGATGAATAGTTTGCAAATATATTCTCCTATTCAACAAGTTGTTTCTTAACTCTTGATTGTTTCCTTTGCTGTATATAGTTCAATTTATGTTTGTTTTTATCTATGCTTTTGGGATCTTCACCATACATAAATCTTTGCCTACACCAATATTCTGAAGGGTTTTCCCATGTTTTCTTCTAGTTATTTCATAGTTTTTGGTCTTACATTCAAGTCTTTGGTCCATCTTGAGTTAATTTTTGTATATGGTGAGAGATAGAAGCCCACTCTTATTCTTTTGCATATGTATATCCAATTTTCCCAGTACCACTTATTGAAGAAGGTGCCCCTTCCCCAATGTATGTTCTTAGTGCCTTTGTCTAAAATCAGTTGACTGTGAATAAAGGAATTTATTTCTTGATTCTCTATTCTGTTTCATTGGTCTGTGTATCTATTTTTATACTAATACCATGCTATTTTGGTTATGATAGCCTTGTAACACATTTTGAAGTCAGGTCAGCTGATGTCTCAAGCTTCTTGTTTTTGCTCGATTGCTTTGGCTATCCAAGTTCTTTTTTGGTTCCATAAATATTTTAAGATGGCTTTTTTTCTAACTTCTGTGAAAAATGACATTGATATTTGCATAGAGATTTCATTGAATCTGTAGATTGCTTTGGGCAATTTGTAATTTTAATGATATGAATATGGTAATTAATTTTAGTCATATGAACAATGGTCCATTTTAGTGATATCATGTAAATATTATTTTAGGATCATGAAAATTTTAATGTGACTAATAATTGTTCAATTTATGAACATGAGGTATCTTTTCATCTGTGTGTCCTCATAAATTTCTTTCACCAATGTTTTATAGTTTTCTTGCACAGCTCTTTCACTTCCTTGGTTAAATTTATTCTTTCTTTATTTCTTTATCTACTAGATAATTATTCATGTATAGAAATGCCATTGATTTTTGTGTGTTGGTTTTGTGTCTTACAACTTTACTAAATTTATTTATAGATTTAAGGTTTTTTGGAGGAGTCTTTAGGTTTTTCTAGATGTAAAATTACATCATCAGCAAAGATGGACAATTTGACTTATTCTTATCCAATTTGAATACTTTAGTTTTCTCTTGCTTGATTGCTCTGGCTAGCACTTCCAGTACTATGTCAAATAAGAATGATGAAAGGGAGAATTCTTGTCTTGTTCCATTTCTTAGGGAAAAGGCTTTCTGGTTTTCCCCATTCAGTACAATGTTAGCTGTGGGTTTGTTATAAGTGGCTTGTATTATGTTCAGTTATGATCTTTCTTTGCCTACTTTCTTGAGACTTTTTATCATGGAAGAATATTGCAAAATAATTTTTCTTCATCTATTGAGATGATCGTATGGCCTTTGTCCATTTTGTTGATATGATGTATCATGTTTATTAATTTGCGTTTGTTGAACAGTTCTTGCATCCCTGGTATAAATCCTGCTTACTCCTGGTGCATTACTTTTTTAATGTGGTGTTGGTTTGCTAGTATTTTGTGGAGAATTTCTGTATCTATGTTCATCAGGAGCATTCTACCGTAGTTTTCTTTTTTGTTGCATCCTTGTCTGGTTTTGATATTAGGGTAATGCTGCCTCATATAATGAGTTAGAAAAAATTTTCTCCTTTAATTTTTTTTAAACAATTTGAAGAAAATCAATGTTAGCTATTTTTTGAAAGTTTGGTGGTATTTTTCAATGAAGCCATCCAGTTCCAGGATTTTCTTTGTTGGGAGGCCTGTTACTACCGATTCAATCTCATTAATCATTATTGGTGTGTTCAAGTTTTTTATTTCTTCTTGATTCATCTTGAGTCAAGATGGTAGGTGGTATGAGTCTAGAAATTTATCCATCTCCTTTAGGTTTTCTATTTTGTTAGTGTGTATTGCTCATAATAGTCTCCAATAATCTTTTCTAACTGTGGTATCAGTTGTAATGTCTCCTTTTTCATTTCTGATTTTATTTATTTGGGTCTTTTATCTTTTTTTTCTTGGTTATTCCACCTAGCAGTTTATCAGTTTTGTTTATCTATTAAAAAATTTCCTTTCATTGATTTTTTATGTCTCTTTTTAATTTAGTTCTGATTTGATCTTTACATTTCTTCTACTAATTTTAAATTTGCTTTGTTCTTGCTTTTCTGGTTCATTGAGATAAATCATTGTTTATTTAAAATCTTTCTATTTATTTCAATATGTGTTTATTGCTATAAAATTCCCGCTTAGCACTGCTTTTGGTGTCTTCTACAGGCTTTGGTATATTGTTTCCATTTTCACTTAAGACATTTTATTTCCTCCATAATTCCTATCTTCATCAAATGGCCTTTAAGGAGTGATACGGTTTGGCTGTGACTTCACCCAAATCTCATCTTAAATTGTAGCTCCCATAATTCCCACAAAGCATGGGAGAAACATGGTGGGAGGTAATTGAATCATGGGGCAGGTCTTTCCCATACTGTTCTCATAATAGTGAGTAAGTCTCATGAGATCTTATGGTTTTATAAATGGGAGTTTCCCTGCACAAGTTTTCTCTCTTGCCTGCCGTCATGTAAGAAATGCCTTTCACTTTCTGCCATGATTGTGAGGCCTCCTCAGTCACAGGGAACAGTGAGTCCATTAAACTTCTTTTTGTTTATAAATCAGTCAGTCTCATGTAGTCTTTATTAGCAGTGTGAGAACAGACTAACACAGTAAATTGGTACTAGGAGTAGGGTGCTGCTGTATAGATACCAAAAAATGTAAAAGCAACTTTGGAACTAGGTAATAGGCAGAGGTTGGAACAGTTTGGAGGGCTCAGAAGATGATAGAAAAATGTGGGAAAGTTTAGAACTCCCTAGAAACCTACTGACTGGCTTTAACCAAAATGCTTATAATAATATGGACAATGAAATTCAGGCTGAGGTGATCTCAGATGGAGGTGAGGAAACTATTGGGAACTGGAGTAAATGTGACTCTTGCTATATTTTAGCAAAGAAACTGGCAGTATTTTGCCCCTGCCCTAAAGATTTGTGGAATTTTGAACTTGAGGGAAATGATTTAGGGTGTCTGGTGGAAGAAATTTCTAAGCAGCAAAGCATTCAAGAGGTGATTTGGGTGCTGTTAAAAGCATTTAGTTTTAAAAGGGAAGTAGCCTAAAAGTTCAGAAAATGTGCAGCCTGACAATGCAATAGAAAAGAGACTCCCATTTTCTGAGGAGAAAGTCAAGCCAGATGCAGGTTTTCATATGTAACAAGGAGCCAAATGTTAATTGCCAAGACAACAGGGAAGACGTCTCCAGGGCACGTCAGAGAACTTTGCAGCAGCCCCCCACCCACCACAGGACAGGAGGCCTAGGAGTAAGAAATGGTTTCCTGGACCAGGCTCAGGGCTCCCCCATGTGCAGTCTAGGGACTTGGTGTCCTGCATCCCAGCCACTCTTACCATGGCTAAAAGGCACCAAGGTACAGCTCAGGTCATAGCTTCAGAGGGTGCAAACCCCATGCCTTGGCAGCTTCCACATGGTATTGAGCCTGCAGAACAGAAGTCAAGAATTGAGGTTTGTGAACCTCTGCCTAGATTTCAGAGGATGTATGGAAACACCTGAATGTTCAGGCAGAAGTTTGAGGGGTGGGGCCTTCATGCAGAACCTCTGCTAGGGCAGTGTGAAAGGACAATGTGGGGTTGAAGCCCACCCCCAGAGTGCCCACTAGGGCACTGCCTAGTGTAGCTGTGAGAAGGACACTGTCCTCCAGACCTCGGAATGATAGATCTACTGCGAGCTTGCACTGAGCACCTGGAGAAGTCACAGTCACTCAACACCAGCACATGAAAGCAGCTGAAAGGGAGGCTGTACCCTGCAAAGCCACAGGGGTGGCACTACCCAAGATCATGGAAACCCACCTTTTGCATCATTGTGATATGGATGTGAGACATAGATTCAAAGGAGATCATTTTGGAGCTTTAAGATTTAACTGCTTCGTGGGATTTCAGACTTGCAGGGGGGCTTTAGCCCCTTCATTTCAGCCAATTTCTCCCATTTAGAATGAGTGTATTTAACCAATGCTTGTAACCCCACTGTATCTAGGTAGTAACTAACTTGTATTTAATTTTACAGGCTCGTAGCGGGAAGGGACTTGGCTTGTCTCAGATGAGATTTTAAACTGTGGACTTTTGAGTTAATGCTGAAATGAGGTAAGACTTTGTGGAACTGTTTGAAAGGCATGATTGGTTTTGAAATGAGAGAACATGAGATTTGGGAGGGACCAGGGCAGAATGATATGGTTTGACTGTGACCTCACCCAAATCTGAGCTTAAATTGTAGCTCCCATATTCCCATGTGTCATGGGAGAAACCTATTGGGAGATTAATTGAATCATGGGGGTGGGTCTTTCTCATACTATTCTTGTGATAGTGAGTAAGTCTTGTGAGATCTGATGGTTTTATAAATGGGAGTTTCCCTGCACAAGTTTTCTCTTTTGCTTGCTGCCATGTAAGACATGCCTTTCACCTTCTGCCATGATTGTGAGGCCTCCCCAGCCATGTGAAACTGCGAGTCCACTAAACCTTTTTTTCTTTATAAATTACCCAGTCTCCACTATGTCTTTATTAGCAGCATAAGAGCAGAGTGACACAGGGGCATGCTGTTTAAATTCCATGTATTTGTACAGTTTCTAAAGTTCCTCTTGATTTCTGGTTTTATTCCACTGTGGTCTTAGAAGACATTTCATATGATTGCACTATTTTTCAATTTGTTGGCACTTGTTTTGTGTCCTAACATATGATCTATTCTGGAGAATGTTTCTTGTGCTGAAAAAAAAAATGTGTATTCTGTAGCTGTTGAATGAAATGTTTTGTAAATGCCTTTTAGGTTCATTTGGTCAAATATGCAACTAAAATCCATTTTTTGTTTTAACTTTTCCATCTGGATAATCTACCTAATGATGAGAGTAGGGTGTTGAAGTCTCCAACTACTACTTTATTGGAGTCTATCTCTCTCTTTAGATGTAATGATATTTTTTATATATGGATGCTCTGGTGTTGGGTGTATATATGTTTATAATTTTTATATTCAGTTGCTGAATTTATCCTTTGTTATTATATAATGACCTCCTTTTTTTTTTACTGTTTTTGACTTAAATTCTGTTTTTTTCTTAAATAGGTATAGTTGTTTTTTTTTTTTTTTACTGTTTTTGACTTAAATTCTGTTTTTTTCTTAAATAAGTATAGCTTTTCATGCTTACTTTGGTTTCCATTTGCCATTGAGTACGTTTTTCTAATGCCTTACTTTCAGTCTATATGCATCTTTCCTGATAAGATAATTTTCATGGGCAGCCTATAGTTGGGTCATATTGTTTATTCTACCTAGTTAGTTTATATCTTTTAAGTGGGAAGTTCAATGTATTTACATTTAAGATTATTATGGATATGTGATGGCATATTCCTGTAATTTTATTAATTGGTTTCTGGTTATTTTGTATATTCTTTCTTTCTTTCTCTCTTATTATTATTGTGGTTTGCTGGAATACTGTAGGGTAACATTTGAATATTTTCTCTTCTTTCTTTGCTAAACCACTAGCTTTTACATTTTCATGTATTTTAATGATAGTAATTATCTTTCTTTTGCTTCCAGGCATAGGACTCTTTTAAGCATTTCTTGTAGGATCTAAAGGTAATAAATTTGATTATTTGGAGAGAACTTTATTTCTCTTTTATATATGAAGGATAACTTTGTTAGGTACAAAATGCTTGGCTAGTAGAGTTTATTTTTTCATTCAGCACTTTGAATACATCATACTATTGTCTCTTGGTCTGTATGGTTTCTGCTAAGAAATATGCTCTTAGTCTAATCAAAGTTCCTTTATAAGTGACTAGATGCTTTTCTCTTGCTGTCCTTAGAATTTTTTCTTTGTCTTGACTTTTGACATTTTGAGTATAATGTGCCATGGAGACCTTTTGGAATTGTATCTATTTGTGAATCTTTGAGACTCCTGTATCTTGATGTCTAAATCTCTGTCTAGATCTGGGAAATTTTTAATCTATTATTTCATTAAATAGGTTTTCTAAACCTTTTGTTTTCTCCTTGCCTTCTGAGATACCACAAATATGAGTATTTGGTCACTTTCTGGTGCACCATATGTCAGATACACTTTGTAATTCTTTTTTATTCTTTAAAAATTTTGTCCGACTGAGTTATTTCAAAAGACCCATATTCAAGTTTTGAGATTTTTTTGTCTGCTTAATATAGTCTATTGCTGAAGATTTTAAATGTATTTTGTATTTTATTTAATGGATTCTTCAGTTTTAGAATTTCTGTTAGGTTCTTTTTTATGGTATCTATGACTTCAGTAACTTTAAAATTCACATCCTAATTTTTTTCTGATTTTTTTTATATTGCTTTCAGTAACCACTTTTATCTCACTGAATCTTGAGTATTGATATTTTAAATTATTTTCTGAGGATTTGGCAAATGTCTTTTTGATTGAGATCTCTTGCTGGAGAGTTTTTATATTTCTTCAGAGGTGTTGTATTACTTTTTGTGTTTCCTGTGCTCTTCCATTGACATCTGCACATCTGGTGCAATAGTTGCTTTTTCCAATTTTTTGAATTTGCTTTCATGGGAGTGAAATTTTTTCTGACGATATATCTATGGCATTGGTTGGTTAGGGCACTTTGGCTTTGATCCTGGGTGCATACAGTGGTATAGTCTCCTCTATGATTTATTTAGCTGTACAATCTCAGTGGTATCTGTGATATTCTCAGTGGCTTATGGTGTAGTAGTTAGTAGAGGCTGTGGTGAAGTTTGGGTAGGAACTGGAATGCCAGGTGAGCTAGTCTGGGCCTGAGTGGTGATGGCAGTGGGATGATCATGCCTGTTCATGGCCCCATGGTGACATATGCTGGCATTGATTTCAACTGATGCAAGCAGGCTAATTCTTGAGCCTCCAGGTGACTTGTTTGGGTAGCAGCAATGGCAGGAAGTGTGGCAGGTTTTGAAGCCCCTGGGCATCAGGTATGGCATGAGCAATGACAGTAATAGCGTCAGGACAACCCTCCAGGACCCAAGTTGTCCACCTTGATGTTGTCAGTTGCTGCAGTGAGCTGTACAGGTGATGCTATCTGTTGTAACTGCAGGTTGAGTGGGCTTGACTTCAGATCCCAATAATAGCGTGCTAAGGTGCCAAACACTGATAAACTGGGCTGGGTGATTTCCAGGCCTCAAACAGTGTGCCGAGTACTGGAGTGGGTACAGCTGGGCTGGGCAGTCTTCCCAGTGGTGCATTCAGATGTTGGCTTTTGTAGGGGAAGACAGGTTGATCCCTAGGCACCCAGCAGAATGCTTGGTGAGGGCAGCAGTGGCTGCACTGTGGCCCTGCTACTGAGGAGGGTGGAGTTGCTTTCAGTGGAAGTAGCCTTAGGCATATTGCTAGGGACTGTGCATATTGCTTGTGTCTCAGCCCTGCAGCAACCTACAATGGAGGCAGCTGTGAGCAGTGGTATTTTTTCCTGGGGCACTTAAAAATGTGTAGCAATCCCTCACTGGTGAGAGGCAGGGGTCTCTGCCCATGACTCCCACCTTGATCCCGGGAATGGCTGCTATAGGTACAGAATGTCCGTGGGGCTTCAAGGATGTGGAGATGCAGAGGCTGTTAAGCCCCAGGGCAAGACACAGACTGATGGAGGCTGGGCTCTCAAATGATGCTGTGTTGCAGCTGCATAGGACTACAGGGATTGTGAGACGCAGTGTGAGCTCTCTCTGGAGCAGTGCCTTTGTGTAGTCCCCAGGCAGCTCCCTATCTAAGTTTCAAACCTTACTAGAGTTGAGGTCCTTTCCTGTGTGGAGCATTGTAGGAGTCTTAGGTGGAAATTAGGACCACTGTGGGGGGGTCTCTCACTTACCCTTTACCCGCATTAGGGAAACTTTTCAGGCTGCCAGCAGATCCCAGCTGAACAGACTACTTGCTTCCTTCTCCTTCCTTGCTTTTTGTGCTTCCCATAACTGCTCTGTTGAATTCTAGTGTTCTCTCTTAAATGAGCTATTCAAAGTAATTATATACTCACTAATTTGGTTCCTCTCCATGGAAGAGGTGAATACCAGATGCATCTAGTCAGCCATCTTGAAGCCCCTCTTCTATTTCAATCCTTTCCAATTTTTTGAAACCAAAAATACAGTCTTTTTCTCTTTATACAACAGATGGTTCATATAGCCTCTTAAAGAATATATCTCCCTTATAAAAGCCATGCTGCTTTTCTTCTACAGGTGATGCCAATGCTTTTATACTCTATTATAGAGGCCAATATTTACCCCACCCACTGCCACACACAATATATCATCTTTCCCGTTTAGCTTTTGGTATACAGGTTTGAATTGACTGTGACATTACTCTGTGTGCCTCTTGCATTTCTGCACATATTTTAAAGACAGGCACTGATGACCCATTGATCCATATAATTTTAAAGATATTTGTATAGGGAGCAGCCTTGGAACACAGAAATAGTATCTCCCTCTGGAGCAAAGAGCAGGCAGGCATACTGCATATTACAGTAGATTCATTCTCCCCAAGCTCAGAGTTGCACATTTCTAAAATAACTCACTGTACCTCTCATATTCAAATAAAAGACTACGGATTTACATTTTCCAGAAAGGTTTGAAAGTTGGAGAGGAAGTGCAGTGTAGACAATGAAGAGATTAAGACAATTCCACAAACCGTGCTGAGAGACTTTCCTCTAATCTCCTTCTCCTCCTCCAACTCCCACAATTCTTGCAACAAGGTTTACAATCACCAGAAAGAACATTAGAGAATTCTTCCTGGGAAAATGGAGAATCCTGAGAGAATAAACTTATAGATACTGACATCTTGGTGCTTTTCAATGAAAACTACCTGCCATTTTATTGCTGTCTGCACATGGACACACCCAGACCTTTCAATTGACTCATTAGAGCTTTTTTATTAGATATGAATGAACAACCAAGGTGGTTTCTAACATTAAAAGGCACACTGGAACAAGTAAACAGAAAAAATTTTAAAAATTGGAAAAAAGAGATAATGCATTAAAGAGGAAATAATTTATATTTACACATGTGTGAATAAGCACATATACATATATGTACATATGTGACTAAAATATATGTAAATATGCATATATGTATATGTGTATATACATGCATGCAAATATACACATATATTTAGGTTAAGTATGTATTATATGTGAATATACATAAATATATAAGCATATATATGTATATTGAAATACATGTGTGTGTGTATATGGTGTGTATGTACACATGCTTAATATCCTCAATGAGATGAAAGCACTGGATGTGTCCATGAAGCCTGTCAATGAAAATAGGCTTCTACAAAAAGAAAACTTTAGAATATAAGATAATTTCTTTCAATAATAAATTAACAAATTGGGAGATAATTTTGAGAATGCCTTCTAGAAAATGTAATGAAAAGATTAAAAAGTTAGGAAATAAGAGACAAAATAATGAGAAGATTGATAGAAGAGGTACAATGTCCAACAAATATAAGTTCCAAACAAGAAAATAGAGGAAAGGAGAACAGTGTTTCAAAATACCAAAGAATATAACTTTCCAGATTGAGTAACTAATATAGCAAGAAAGAAAACAAGAAAGAAACACACTTTGAAGGATACCATCATGTCATATCATATCAAAATTGAAAAGGAATAAGGAAAAATGCTAAGAGTTTCCAGACAAAGAAAGGGAGAAAAACACATTGTATTAAAAGACTAAGATTTCAAATGAAATTAGACTTTTTAACAACTACACTAGAAATTGGTAAACAATGAAACAATGCCTTCAAAATTGTGATATAAAATTATTTCTAAGCTAGATTAATACATCCAACAAAATATACAACCTATGTGGATACAATAAGCATATTTTTAGAGAAGTGGACATTTCAAAAAAATTACATCCCATGTTCTTGTTCTCAGATAGTTATTGAAGAGGTTCTCCATCAAAATGAGGGATCTGGAAAGCAGGGAAACCAACATAGGTGAGAGACAAGAAAATCCCAGCATGTTGGTGAGAAAAAGCTCCAGCACTATAAACCTGTAGCAGTCCTAGAGAATAATCAAATCTAGACTGGAGGAGAGTAAAGAACTTCAGAATGGTGGTATTAGGCCAAAAAGAAGCTAAATAACTAGAAGATTACACAGACAAATAAATATGACCTGGGGAGATTATCTCATGTATTTGACTGTATCGTACTGTGTCTATAGAGAAAAAGATTTTATAGTTCTGATGGAGAGTTTGAGAATTGATTAAAGTACTTGAAAACTTAATAACAGAGTTCAATTACAAAAATTTAACAAGAAAAAGATTGCAAAGGAAGAGATATGCACTTATAGTAAGCTGCATGCTTCAGTTGTGAAAAATAAGTTCATTTCATAATAATGTATGTTCTGAACGTAGATTTAATTTTTACTGAAAGGATGACAGGGGAAGTATGTGGCTGTGTTTGTGTTCATGTACACAGAGATGGTGTTGTAATTGAACGAGGAAGTCACGAGATAATGCCTAACATTTAGAAATCAAGAAATATCATTAGTTACATATTTTATATAATATAGCAGAAACATAAAGACGCATAACAGCCAGGCTCAGTGGCTCAAGCCTGTAATCCCAGCACTCTGGGAGGCCGAGGCGGGTGGATCATGAGGTCAAGAGAACGAGACCATCCTGGTCTACATGGTGAAACCCAGTCTCTACTAAAAATACAAAAAATTAGCTGGGCATGGTGGCACGTGCCTATAATCCCAGCTACTCAGGAGGCTGAGGCAGGAGAATTGCCTGAACCCAGGAGGTGGAGGTTGCAGTGAGCCGAGATCGCGCCACTGCACTCCAGCCTGGGTAACAAGAGCGAAACTCCGTCTCAAAAAAAAAAAAAAAAAAAAGATGTATAACATAAGAAACAGGTAAAAGAACTGAAAATAGCTGCCTCCAAAAGGCAAGAATCACGTGTGGACAATAACTAACTTTTAAAATAATGTAGTGCTTTTTCACATCTTAAATTCTATATATGGATTATTTATTAAAAATGAACTGTAAAAATTAAGGATGACTGCTGGGGAAATAGAAATGGTGGATGTCTAACTCTATAGTGAACAAGGGAAAAATTTTTAAAAAACAAACAAAGGCTAAGAGACAAGTAGAAATTAGGAAAACCTAGTAAATGAAAACTATAAAATATGACGTACGTAGTATTCAAAGATTTATTTAATTACAATAAATGTAAGTGGATTAAGCTACTTAACTGAAACACAGAGGCTCTCAGACTGAATTTTAATAATCTGCTTCAATATTTTAAAATGTATATTAAAACGACAAAAAGTTGGAAAATAAAGAGGGCTGAAAATGGTATTCGAGCAAATATAAAGAAAAAGAAAACTGATGTAATATTACTCATAACAAACAAAATATTATTTAAAGTGAAAACAACTAAGGAACTTATGATGTTGATAAAATAATTCATCAGGAAGATATTCCATTTATGAATGTGTAAGGTCCTAACAACTTAGTTTCAAAATGTACTATGCAGAAACTAATGAAACTGCTAGGAGAAACTGACAAACACACAATCATAGCTGGAGACAACACTTTTTTTTTTTTGAAACTAACAAAACAATCAATGGTTTAGTAGGACTTAAAAGAGTTGTAGAAATAATTAGCCTCATCTAAAACTCAAACCTTTATAAAGAGATTGTTCACTCTTCTGATCCCAAAGAATGTCTCAATATTGATATTATGTAAATATTTTTCCATGAACTCAATGGAATAAAATAAGAAATGGACCAAAAAAAGAGGTAGCCAAACTATTCTCCATTAGCCTCCTTCAAAGACCTATATACATCATAGATATTTAATAAATATCTATGTTATCCATTATTTTTGTATGTTATCCATTATTCCAAGCACTTTGAAATATTTACTCATTCAGTCTCTAACATTGTTTGAGGTAAGCACTATTATTCTTCCCAGTGTACAAACAAAATTGAAGCACAGAGAGAATGAGCAATGTGTCTAAGGTTATGTAGTTAGTGAGTGGCAGAGAGGGACACAAGTGTGTTAAGCTCACTCTATTAACATAAACATCTAAACAAACTATGAGTTAAAGAAGAAACAAAAATAAAATATATACTACTACAATTTCACAAAAAGACTACAAAACTAATGAGGTACATCCAAAGCAGTTCTCAGAACGGCTTTATATATTTACTGGAAATAATAAATGAATATTTTAATTCAAAATTACTCTTGAAAAAGAGTAGCAAAGCTAGAGAAAGTGGAAACCAATAATTATGATGAATTGAAATGCAAAACTAAAAAAACCTAAAACAATAAAAATTTTATTTTTTTAAGTTTTGATCATTGAAGAGATTAATTAGAAACAAAACCCTTAACAATCATGATCAACAAAAATCAAAGAGACATAAGAAGCAATAAGCAATATCAAGTGGATACAAGGACAGGTACAGAACAAGAAAATACTTACGAAAGCATATTTTGAACAACTTTATACTAGCTCATTATAAAAAGATATATAAAATGGATAAATTTGGTGAAAAAGGTATATTACTGTAGTTAGACAAGAAATAGAGATGTAATAGAATAAAAAAACCATAAAAAAGGAAATTCTAGTAGTGAAAAACCTACTCTTTCCAAAAAACAAAGACATAAAACCATCATGCTCAGAGGATAGAAAGGTGTGAGATTTAGCCAGCATTTAAAGAGGCTGCTTATTGTAAATCTTTGGTGTCATATATAGCCATGTAGAAAAAGATAATTATCAGCCAATAATGGATAGATAAAAAAATAGTAAACTGAATTCAGCAGTATATAGAGAAATCAAGTAGGGATTTCCTTAAAAATGTAAGAATAAGCCAATATTTTAAAACTCTATTAATGTAATTCACCCCTAACAACTTAAAGAATTAAAAGCATAGGACTATATCAATGAATACAGAAAAGGGACTAGCTGAAAATTTAACAGACCATTTATGATAAACTTGTAAACAAACCAGGAATAGAAGGGAACTTACTTATATCTGCCAGAGATCTATAGCAAGCATCATGTTTAATAATGAATGAAACATGAAAAACATTTAAATTTAAATCTGAAAAAAGACAAAAATGCCTCTATAACTGCTAGTATTGAATATTATGTTTCATAATCAAATGCAATGGGAAGAGAAATAAGAGATTAAAATCAGAAAAGACAAAACTATCAAAATGTGCAGATGATACATATTTTTCTTCTTTTTCAGAAAAAACCTACATTCACCCTAGATTTTCTTAGCGTTTTTCCCCAAAACTCATCTTTTTCAGATAAACACACAATAAAACTTATATTTTTTAAACATCAGTAACTTTCCAGTTTATAATTTCAGTATTGGGGCTGCGTTTTCTTTCTCATAGGTTTCAATTCCATTCTACTTCTAATTTCAAAGAGCTACATATTTAAATAGCTACCAGGAGAACTATAAAGAAGAGACATCAACAAAAAAGGCCCAAGATAGATTATTTCAAGGTCTTGATAAGACTTGCTGCCCAACTTATTAAGCCTTCCTTCAGCTTCTCCCTAAAGGATTTCAAAGAGTCCTAACGAAGTTATGCATTGGCCATTCTCGAGCAATGATAAATATACTATAAATTCATCTCTTGGCTGTGGGACTTTGGATCTTAATAGCCGATGAGCTCAAGTATTACCAGTTTCTGTTGGGTAAATGTTTGAGGGCCTTAACAGAGATTATGTGGAATTGAACTGAAGGCCTGGCAACTCTTTCAGGCTTGTCAATCTTTCCCAGCTTACTTGGCTTGTCAAAGACACTACAATAAATTGTCCTGCTTTCAAATATTTATTGCTCAGTATGCTGGTACTCAGAAAGGAAATCCTTTCCATTTTTTGCATCTCTAAGAGAAAGGTACAAACTGGGCACAAGGACGAGGAATTACTGAAGAGCCCAAGTCTTAAGATATCCTAGGGGATCTGATTTCCAATTCTCTTCCAACCTTCAGAAAGGCCCATCTTATGCTCACCTTCTAAAAGGAGAGGAAGGATAGGTCGGTTGATTGACTAAGTGCTGGGAGAGAGAAAGAGGGGGCTACAGAAATTACTTCAGTAAAGGTCTTTCTTCTGATCTTCCTCAAGGAGAAGGTGCTCAGCTTTTCGTGGGTAATACACAGGGATGGCCAGGTACTGCAAAGCAGGCAAAACCAGCTTACACTACAGGTGTAAGTTTCCCAGTTTCTGCTGTATACCATGTACTTAGCATGTGAGAAACATTCTATAAGTATTTGTTGAAGAAATCAGTAAATGAATTAGTCACAGTTCCCACAATATTCAAATTAAAGAGACCTCAGAGGTAGATCCTTCAGCAGTTAGAACAGAGAGACCCTGGAGTGTGAGTGATTTGTCTCACAAAGCTGCATCCTTAAACATGATGGGTTCTGAGGCCCTCCCTATAATGTAATCATGAGACATGAGGCCCTCTTCAACCACAGAGCAGTGCAGGACCATATGCTGATGCAAAGACTTGTCTGTGTGGGAAAACGAAGATTATCTAAGTAGTATCTGTGTGATTGTTGATGAGCCACTTTTATAATGAGATCCCCAGACATTGGGGTGTTTGGATTATGCTATTATGACAGTCATTGGGGTTTTGGGGAGAGGAACCCCAGAGTCCTGGGGCACAGGAGAATGGTCCTCTCAGGCAGCCAGTAATCCAGATTTAAAGGGACAGGGTAATGGGGAGGCACAGGAGACCCTGGTGCTGCTTTCTATGTCTGTTACTCCCAGATCTGACCGATCAGGGAGATAAATTAACTAAAAGATCCTGGTGGGTTCTGTTTTACTTCTAGTCCTCCCCTTCAAAAAATTCTGTGTGCTGTGTCTGCCACAGTACAATGGGAGTCCTGGAAATTCTGGTTTCAAGCCTCACTCTCCTGAATCCTGAATACGCCTCTGCCCTGCCCAGTGATATGTAAGTCACATTTCTGGACTTGATGACGCAGGAATTCTTGTTATGTAACTAAATGTGACCTCATGATTCTCATTTCATAACCTCATGACCCTCATCTCTCTCTTTTATCTCCTGAGATTATTATCAAGTAGAAAAAGTGAATATACAGCTGTGTCACAAAACTTAGGAATCAAAAAGCATAAATACTGAAAAAAAAAATCACCCAGAAAGGATAATCTGGGTAACAGCCTTAAAGAATCACAGGCAGAGCTTCCAAAGGCTAAATGCCTTATCCAGGATATTCTCATTGAAATGCTGTCCATTCTCCTCAGCCCTCAACAAACCATTTTCCTCCAGACTGTGCCACTCAGCTCTTCATAGCAGTCTCTGAGATAGATATTAGCACAGTCTTCATTTTACAAGGGAAGAAATTGAGGCCTAAAGAGGTGAGAACTCTTTCCAAGATCATATATTACTAAGTGGGGCTGGGGTTTGATCACAGAGGTATTTAACTCTAGACTACCCTGCCCCCAATGCCTGTACATTTCAAAATCTAGAGTTGGAAAGGAAGTGGTATAGAAATAAAGACTGGACTTTACAATAGGGATTGAAGAAATGAATGAAAACAACCATCCATGAACATGAAAACAATAAAGACAGCAAGCAAATGTAGGGGGGGGGTGTGTGTGTGTGTGTGTGTGTGTGTGTGTGTGTGTGTATGTGTACATGCTTGAGTGGCCAAGCATACAAGTAGAACCCAGAGTTATGGGGAGTGGGGATGCAAAGGACAGATGAAGGGAGGAAAGTAGAAATTTAATGTAGTGTTTGCCTGTTATGTATTAGGAACTTCAGTTGGCAATTTACATAGAGTAATTCATATGATCTCCATAGCAACACTATGAAGTAGATATTATTATTCTATTTTATAGATGAGCAAATGGAGACAAATGAAACGAGCAAAGAAAATCAGGCATGCCTCCATTTACAGTGGGGTTAAAGCCAGAGATTACCATAAACTTAAATATTGTGTTGTTTTTATTGCTGTTGTCTTATAGTTACTAGTATTTCAAATCTATAAAAAAAACTGTCTGAACCTTTATTGTGTTTAGAGACTAGAAAATGGAAGCAGAAACTACCCTCCACATGGAACGAGGAGACTGGGGTATTAAACATGTGATACTTGGGGCTAAGTCAAAAAACCAGGACTGAAAAGAGGTGGCTGCATACCACAGACTGTTCTAGGTCAGCACGCTGGACTATCCACATGGCAGAAAAGGGGTGTCTCCTCTCACTTCCTTATTCTAGACACTGGCCACTGTGGATTTGAACCCTGAGAGAAGGCAGTGCTTTCTACCTTGACTTACCAAATGGAAGCCCTTCTGAACAGAGTTGGAGCAGGATTTGGAGAGAGGGACTCCAGCATCCTGGGACACAGGAGAATGGTCCTCTCTTGACTTCCCAGGAGCATGTCTCACCCAGTGATCTGTCCTTGGCCTGAACTCATCACTCTTTAGGTACATCCTTTTGCACTCGTCTCTGACAAGCAATGTGCCATTGCTGACCTAAACCCAGGTAAGTCTGAATAGAGTTTCAGTGCTGGGCACACATATTCAGTGCTTTCTCTGGTCTACATCGACTTCTAGTCAAGCCAGTTAGAGGTTTCCAATACATACAGTCTCTGACTTTATGATAGTGTAAGAGTGATATGCATACAGAAGAAATTATACCTCAAGTACCTATGCAACCATTTGGTTTTTCACTTTCAGTACAATATTCAAAAATTACATGTGATATTCAACACTTCATTATAAAATAGACTTTGTGTTAGGTGATTTGCCTAGCTGTAGGCTAACACAAGTGTTCTGAACATGTTTAAGGTAGGCTAGGGGAAGCTATGATGTTCAGTCAGGTATATTAAATGCATATTTAACGGGATATTTTCAACATATAATGGGTTTATCAGGATGTAACCTCATCACACATTCAGGGGCATCTGTACTCCCTTTACATACTTACCTCCTGTCAACATACACATACTACATCTGTCCCCCAGTGCCAGCACGCAGAGAACCTTGATGGTTCTTTCAGCACTTGCCTGTGTCTGAATGTTGAGAGTATCTGTAACCCAGAGCTACACCCCATTTCAGTGCCTGCACATGGTTGATGATGAACCTGGACCAGCCTACTATTTCCAGCGTGGATGCTCAACCTTCCCACTTCACCTCTTTCACACTCAGATTCTCCTCAATGCCACAGCCCAATTTCACATCTGTGACAGAGTTTACATTGGAAGGTTTCTCCATGTTTGATTGGCATCGCAGACTCATTCTGTTTGTGGCCTTTTTGCTCCTGTACCTATTGACCCTTGCCAGCAACGCTATCATCTTGACAGTTATCCACCTTCACCGTCAACTTCACACGCCCATGTACTTCTTCCTGAGTGTACTGTCTATTTCTGAGACCTGCTATACTGTGGCCATCATCCCCCAAATGCTGTCCAGTCTCCTCAGCCCTCAACAAACCATCTCCATCCAAAACTGTGCCACTCAGCTCTTCTTCTATCTCACTTTTGGTGTAAATAACTGCTTCCTGCTCACGGCCATGGGGTATGACCGCTATGTGGCTATCTGCAACCCCCTACGGTATTTGGTCATCATGGACAAAAAGGCTTGTGTACAACTGGCCAGTGGATCCTGGAGCATTGGCCTGAGCACCGCTATCATTCAGGTGTCTTCTGTGTTCAGCCTTCCCTTCTGTGACGCTCATCTCATCTCTCACTTCTTTTGCGATATCCGGCCCATAATGAAGCTCGCTTGTGCAGACACTACTATCAAGGAGTTTGCCACTTTGCTCATCAGTCTCTGTGTCCTTGTTCTGCCCATGGTCTTGATCTTCATCTCCTATGTCCTAATTGTCACCACCATCCTCAAGATTGCATCAGCTGAGGGCCGAAGAAAGGCCTTTGCCACTTGTGCCTCACACCTCACAGTGGTCATTGTCCACTATGGCTGTACCTCTTTCATCTACCTAAAACCCAAATCCCAAAATTCCCTGCAGGACAGGCTTATCTCTGTGACATACACTGTTATCACTCCCCTGCTGAACCCTGTTGTATACAGCCTGAGGAACAAAGAGGTCAAGGATGTCTTGCTCAGAGCTTTGGGCAGAAAGCCTCTCTCTTAGGTGCTGCTCAGTTCAATAACAGTCAAAGAAAAAGAGTTTGGTGAGGTGTCACAGTGAGGGGGCCAATAAGATGAGAGATAGTATGAGAGCACCAGGTGGCTGATCTAGGAGGCATCTAGGAAGGAGAGGAATAGATTGAAACAAGGAAGAAAAATAATGAAAAAAGAAATAGATGGATTTGCCAAGCCAGATATATGGGTTTACCAAGCTTGACAAAAGTCAAATAAGATAAAGCACATCCAGGCCGGACACGGTGACTCAAGCCTGTAATCCCAGCACTTTGGGAGGCCGAGGCAGGTGGATCACGAGGTCAAGAGATGGATACCATCCTGGTCAACATGGTGAAACCCCGTCTTTACTAAAAATACAAAAAATTAGCTGGGCATGGTGGCGCGTGCCTGTAATCCCAGCTACTCAGGAGGCTGAGGCGGGAGAATTGCCTGAACCCAGGAGGCGGAGGTTGCGGTGAGCCGAGATTGCGCCATTGCACTCCAGCCTGGGTAACAAGAGCGAAACTCCGTCTCAAAAAAAAAATAAAAAAGATAAAGCATATCTATGCACTGCACTATGATGTTGGACATTATTCCTGTTACTGTTGGCATAAGGTATTGTAAACCAGCAGGGAGAATAGGAAGAATATATACTATCATATCATAGGAGTTTATGTAAGCTGAGCCTGACTGCATGAATGACAGAGGGTACAAAAGGCTTCCCACCTTGCCTGAAGATGGGACCAACCCTAGGGCACGATTCTAGCTCATCCCATTAGATCAGGCTGAAGTGGTCTTCAGGCTGAGACCGTGTTCTCGCACAGTGATTCCCTTGCCCCATCCTGTTTCTCTTACTCCCTTTCCCCTGAGGGCACTCCGTCAATCGCTGTACCCGGGATCTTATTTCAGCTCTGCTTCTGTGGAACCTGACCTCAGCAAGGTGGTATCTATGTCTATGGGGCAATTACTCAGACTTCACTGTGACTGCTCTTTTCGCATCGGTTGCACTTAGAACAGTGCCTGGTGCACAGTAGACGTTAGATATTTATTAAAATAAAGAAGGAAGAAGGAAAGAAAAAGAAAGGAAGACTGCTGTGAGCAGACAAAATACAATTAGAAGGTCGCTGTTCTCCATTGTTTTTATTATTTTAACACTTTCAGGCTGTTTTCCCCCTTTGTGACATCTCCTTTTGGTACATTTATTGAATGTATCCTAGATAGCAGCCATTATTTTAAGTATGTTATTCATTTAATCTTCATTATAAATCTACGACATAGATATTTTATTATTCTCATTTTATGGATGACGAAACTGAGACCTGAAATAAGCTAATTCGTCAAGGCAGAAGCAGGACTTAAACACATGCAACCCGGACCCGAAGTCTGCAGTTGCATTGTAAGCTCATGATGTTCATTTTAACCAGCTTTCTTCTCTATAATAACTAAATTATACTATTCCATACTCCTAGGAAAAGGAGAAGCCCCCACCTCATCCCAAATTGTGGATTTATACACATCTCAGATCCTATTTGCGATGTCTTTGGACTTTGGAATCGGCTGAAAGTTCAGAAATAGCGTATTTTAATAACTTTATTCCTAAAATACCTTGGTTCATCACTTTTTCACTCAGCACAAACCTAGAGGAAAATAGGAAAGAAAGTCTAGGCCAACAACTACTAAAGAATGACAGGTCTTAGGACCCATCAGATGACCAACTTCTGAACCTATCCTCTTTCCCATAGTTATTGTTTACCCTGAGCCTTCCCCTCCAAGAACCAATCACCTTGAGTAGGAGATACTAAAACAGTATGATATTGTAGACAGAGTGCCAGCTTTGAATAGAGAGGCATGCATTCCCAATCATAGATCCACTGTTACAAGCACGTGTCCTGTTATGATATTTAACCTCCCTGGTTGTTGTTTCCTACCTGTACAGTGAAGCTGACAATATCAACCCCCAGGGTTACTGTGAGAAGTCAACAATGTCATGGACATACCATTCCCTGGCACATGGGAAGCTGTCAGTGCCTTCTCCACCACCACTCTCAACACACATTGCTCCCTAGGTCACTCTGAGGTCAACATTAAGTCACCCTTGCTATGACACAGAGCCCTAGCATAACAACAGGGTTCTTATTTGTTCTTTGTCAATAGAATTCGCTTTTAACCGGGAGGTCTTGACTTTGCAAATGGGCTTCTCCTATAGTCCCTGATCCTATGTTCCAGTGAAAGGAAACTTAACTATTCTCCCAGGGACTTCCAAGTATTACTTCCTGGATATACCCAGGACCTTATTTCAGGCTCTGCTTATGTGAAACAGACCTAAGCAAGGTAGTATCTATATCTACGGGGCAATCACTCAGACTTCACTCTGAGTGTTCTTTTCGTGGTTAATAAACCACTAAGTAGCTGTCTACATTTCTCCTCCAGATTGCCTTTATTTATGCCCTCCTTACTGACCTGCCAAATACATCTCATAACATCATTTCCTCTTCTCTCCTAGTTGCCTCAGAGTCCCTGCGAGAAGTCCCAGGGTTCCTCTGTACATCAAGTCTCACACACAGTCTAAATAAATACTGCAAGTATTTTTAAAAGTATTATAATTCATTTGAAACCACTAATTACTAATTCATAGCTCTCCTTTTCAGAACTTACTTTTCTTACCAATAGGTACAAACAGTACAACCACTATTTTTATCCAAATAGTATCAATTTGGAGATCCATTAAATATTTGAATGTAAAGAGGAGTTTTCACACGCAGACAGTTTGGACACGCCAGCTCTAGGTGACAGAAATAGAGTGGAAGACAGTGTAGGAGTAGACATAACTTCAGAAACCTCCCTTAAACCTGTTGTGAGCACTTTTCAGGGCTCTGAAAGACTCTCATTGACAATTCCAAAGCCTTCTTAAGAGGTCTAGACCCAGGATCCTAAACTGAATTGAATGCCATAAACAAACTATAATAAGAACTACTGGAATCTGGTCCCCAAATAAAGCCGTCTGCTGAACTAGAGGATTTTACAGCAGACTCTCTTGGCTGTTTTGCCAGCTTTGTTTCTATAGTCACTCCACAAGTGTTGATTTTTTTTTCTAGCATAAATTCCCAATATATTTGCTATTGGTGGCAGACTGTACTTTCTGCACATCTCTAATCTGTAAAATGGGATACTGCTACTGACTTCAGAGGGTTATTTGGAGTTTTATTTGAGACAAAAATCTGTGAAAGTGTTCAATAAATATTAGTTGCTACTGAAGTAGAATACATGTCCTTTTCACCAGATACCACATTTTTATATCATCAACCCAGTTCCCCATTTCTACGATCTTCTTAATTTGTCCCAAGGCAATAGCCTCATAAAGCCTTGAGCTCTTCTGCCCAATTCCACTCCTTTCTTGTTAAGATCTCATAGCCACCAATGATATCTAATGATGTACCGTTAATATGGAGATCATTTTCTTTGATTCATCTGTTACAAGAAGAAGCTATGTATATTTATGAATAATCAGAGAGTTGGCATGAATGAACCTGATGAAAGCAGTTTATGAAATTATTGGCTCTTTCCTTCCCTTTGATCCACACATAGATTTGGTTACAAGCCCTATTGATTTGCTTCAAATGGCTCTCACATCTGTCCCTCCCCTCTGGGCCAATTGCCACCCTTCTAGATCAATCTCAATTATCTCTGTTACATCAGCAGCCTAGCTGGTTTTTCTTCCTTTTTTTTTTTTTTTTTTTTTTTTTGCCAACTTCAAATCCATCTTCACACCACTCCCAGGTCAATATACCAATTCCCAGTGCAGAGTATGTGTTTTTTTTCCAACAAGGAAGCAAAATCACCAGAAAGACCGGAAGAGGACATACAATTGTTAGTGGTTTAAAAAAATAAAAGAATCATTTCCTTAAGAGGCTAGTTGCTAAGGAACTTAAAGTCCAAGAACAGGAGAGATGAGTGAGAATCACTTGAGAGGCTCTTATAAGTGATACATTCAAATACTCTCTTGAAATCGGTTCTCGCTTTACCTGCACAGTGTAATTTTCCATAATCAACCTGAGTCTAATAAAGGACTGTCTCCTTCCTGTCTCACTTACAGTTATATTTCATGTTATAATGATTGTCCATCACCTGCAACTAAACCGTGAACTCCTCAAGAGCTGGTGCAGCACCTCGTCCATTTCTGTATTTCCAGCAACTAGCACAGGGGCTGACATGTGCTAAGTTCTTAAAGAATGAATGGGCACAGATAAATATCATATGGGAGACTAAGAAATTGTTAACGAAGTAATAAACAACTCATGGAAAGTATTCAGTGAGAAGTAAATTTGGGGTTGGGTCTCGACAATTAGAAGGTTACCAAACAAAGGGAAGAAAATTCTGGGTAAAGAGAACAGTGTTTAAAAGCTAATTTCTGTTTCCTAGCCTCCAAGAGCTAATCTTTGGATCTAAAGATTGTGTATTTCCATCCTGAATGCCACAGGGGAAAAACAGGCAGCATGAACTGCCTTCTTCAGAATGATGACTATATTTAAATACTTTTATTCCAAAAAGAAAACTAGATTCTTACAGTAGATAGAGTTCCTGCCTCTAAGCAAAGGGCCCTAAACTTCCTGAAATCTAAGGTGGAATGGCTCTAAGCTTGAGCTGCCTAGATTTGTCAATATGGATTTCTTAGGCACATCTGTAAAAAAATAAAAACCAAAAAAATAAACCACATACACAAATACAGACTCACAATGTGCTTATTCAAGCAAAACTCAACTAAATAAACAAGCTGCCTGGAATACTGTTTCAATTTGAAGCAAAAACTTTCCCCAGCCTCCCCAGGCGTGAGGCTGGAATTGAGTAAATGAGCCTCACAAGTAATAAGACCTCCAGGTACCTGTTATCTGCATCCTCCCAGCCCCAGGATGACTCTCAGAATATCTTCAGGGAGTGGCCCCCAGAAGCCCAGCTGCCTGATCCTTGGAGAGCATCTTCTCTGGCTTCAAAGACTTCCACACAAAGGGGTTGTCAAGAATGCCTGTGACTCTTAAACCTGACTCCATTCCTACTAGAGTGTGTTTATCCTCTGCCTGTTCATCCTCAGGTCCTGCCGTAGCCCTCTTGGTCACCTTGCTCACCTTGCTTACCCTGTGCCTATCCATTGTGGCCAAGGGAGCCTGACATTTCAATCTTCACTCCTCAGCCTCCTCCAGACCAGCTCTCCTGTTGTACATCAGTGCTAGGCAGAGTCATGTGAGTGTGCTGTGGAAAAAGGACTGAAATGGGGCTCATCACCTATGGGCTGACTTGATTGTCAGCTCCTATCACAGCTGGACAAGTCTTCATAAGCTATATTTGTTCTTCTTTCCTTCTATTTCATTTGAAGAATTGTAGGCATCCAAGAGTGGGGAGGATGCTAACCAGATCATAACAGCCATTCTTCTACCTCAAGACAAGCAAGTTTCAGCCAGATCAGATTACGTTTTAGCCATGTGTTTCTCAATAGAAACTCTATTGGTATTTGGAATAGGACAATTCTTCCTTGGGCAGAACCACACAAGTATTGCGGGACATTTCACATCGTGAATGGCCAACAGCTTCTGTGCTCATTATTATAACAGTTAAAAGCTCTGCCAAGCACTTCTGATTTCACCATAAGAGGTGCCATACCGCTGTGTGGGTGGACTACTACATAGTTTTTGTTCAGAAGCCTCACAGAAGACAAATGTCTTTAAATATATATTTTAGTATCAAATGATTTTCCTTATTGGAAAATATTCTCTATTGCAGCTTTACTTTCTTTTTAGCATTCTTAGTGTAAATGATTAACAGCTGGTCATCAACTTCTTTTAAATAGATTTTTATGAACTTGAAGAAAGTCTCCATGCGTACTACCCTTCATCATTGATGTGATTTACTTTATGCAAAAATTCTCTTTCTGAATATGCATAAGCAAATCAGAATATAATTTAAATACCCCACAGAAGCGTACTGTTCAAAGAGATAAAAATGTGAAATATTACATAAATTGAACTGATCCCCTTCCTTCTACAAAATGATGTATCTGTTTTTTATATTCAGGGTCTGCTTTTGCTTTAGGTGAGGGACACTTAAATTTGCTGTATCTTTCCTGATACAATTGTTCATCTCTGCAGAGTGGGTGTAGGCTTACTTACAAAGCTGTATTGGCTATAAATTTGCCTTCTAGTTTAGGGAAGGTAGAGATGTAGCATATGTGAATCAGTGTTGTGAACTGTCAGCAGACTTCCATCATTCAGGCAGAAGTGGGGAGAGGGTGGTGGTTGGCTAAGATTTGCCTTTTTCTTCTTGAAGACAAGATGAACCTTTGTACTTTGCTTCTACTCCTTAAAGTACAAGAGGGATGATTCATAGTCTTGAAAGAAAAGACGTCACTAGTCCATCCCTAAACAAATTGTTTTCAAGCACCCAATCCATGCGTAATTTGGAGCTAGTGAAATATGAAAAGATGTGAAAGGTATTATAAAGTTGCTGAGTGCTTGTGTGAGGTGAGGCAGCAATGATGGGGTAAAAATAACCCAAATAAACATGAGAACCTCTGAGTGTACTATGGTTTTATGAAGGGCTGAAAATGTGCACTGGTCTCTGAAGAGTAGGAAAGAAATAAGAGCAGAAAAAAGATGAGCCATTGCAAATGTCAGGGTTGAAGGGAAGAAGTGAAGTAGGAGCATGCATGGTTATACAGTGATAAAGTGAGACTACATGACTCTGGGATGCACAGAAAATTATAACAGATGGTCACAGAGTAAAAATATTTTAAGTAAAGATACGTAAACGCAGGGATTAACTTAATCCACTAGTAAATATATCCCCAGATTTATAGCTGAGAACTATTGAACTTCAGTCAATTTCAGAAATGTGCTTTCACTGCTTTACTGAGACTATGTGACTTTTATACTTTTATGTTTCAGATTTGGTAACCAATCAATGAAGAGAGAAAATTTTACTCTCATTACTGACTTTGTTTTCCAAGGCTTCTCCAGCTTTCATGAGCAGCAGATCACCCTTTTCGAGGTGTTTCTTGCACTATACATCTTAACCCTAGCAGGAAATATCATCATTGTGACCATCATCAGAATTGAGCATCATCTTCAAACGCCCATGTACTTCTTCCTGAGCATGCTGTCCATTTCAGAGACTGTATACACATTGGTCATTCTCCCAAGGATGCTCTCTAGCCTCGTAGGTATGAGCCAGCCCATATCATTGGCAGGTTGTGCCACGCAGATGTTCTTTTTCGTAACCTTTGGCATCACTAACTGCTTCCTGCTCACAGCAATGGGATATGACCGCTATGTGGCCATCTGCAACCCCCTGAGATATATGATTATTATGAACAAGAGGGTGTGTATCCAGCTTGTTGTGGGGGCCTGCAGCATTGGGCTGATCGTAGCAATAACACAAGTGACATCTGTATTCCAATTACCTTTCTGTGCTAGAAAGGTGCCCCACTTCTTCTGTGACATCCGACCTGTGATGAAGCTCTCCTGCATTGACACCACTGTCAATGAAATCCTGACTTTGATCATCAGCATGTTGGTGCTTGTTGTACCTATGGGTCTAGTTTTCATTTCTTACATTCTTATCATCTCTACAATCCTCAAGATTGCTTCAGTTGAGGGTCGGAAGAAAGCTTTTGCCACTTGTGCCTCCCACCTCACTGTGGTCATTGTGCACTATGGCTGTGCCTCCATTGCCTACCTCAAGCCCAAATCAGAGAACACCAGAGATCAGGACCAGCTGATCTCAGTGACCTACACTGCCATCACCCCGCTACTGAACCCTGTGGTGTATACCCTGAGAAACAAAGAGGTCAAGGACACTCTGTTCAGGGCTGTTGGTCGGAAGTTTTCCTGACCGTTTAGAAAGAGTTCTCCTGAGGCTGTCAACATCCACCGTAGGCAGGAATATGAGGTGTAAACTCAAAAGCCTTTGGCTCCTGGAGACCTGCCCCTTAAATAAGACGCAAAAAGACAAATAACAGTTTCATACAACTGGGAGTCTGAAGCTTTAAACGAAGTTCCTGGATGGAGTGTTATCCCTGTTTCTGTGGATAACAAAGATAAGACATGTCTAAATAAAAGGTCAGAAAGTAGTGTGGGCTGAGAATTTTTTACTGACCTTTTGGTTTCTTTGCGATTCTCTACCTAATGAAGGCAATAGAAAGCCCCTTGAGAAAACACAATCCAAGACACACCTAAAATTTTTTTTCCTACAATCCCTTTCTTCCTATGTTAGAGCACCAGGGCTTCTAAAACTGGATTCCCAGTTGAGTCTGTTTATGACATGTCAAGTAATAAGTTACTGGGTGGATAGGGAGAGTGGCCTCAGGATTAGATTGCCCAGGAGAAATAGATTTTCTCTCCTGGATGTGTTAATTTATCCCAGATTCTAGCAAAACTACTTATTAAAGATGGTGAGCATTGACAGTTTAATGAGAGATCCTGGCAATTCTATAGTCATCATGACAGTCTTTTGAGGGCACAATCTGAGACACTCCTGGATCCTTTCAAATGTGGTTACTTCAGAAAACACACAGCTGGGTGCGGTGGCTCACACCTGTAATCCCAGCACTTTGGGAGGCCGAGGCAGGTGGATCACAAGGTCAAGAGATCGAGACCATCCTAGTGAACATGGTGAAACCCCGTCTCTACTAAAAATACAAAAAATTAGCTGGGCACGGTGGTACGTGCCTGTAATCCCAGCTACTCAGGAGGCTGAGGCAGGAGAATTGCCTGAACCCAGGAGGCGGAGGTTGCAGTGAGCCGAGATTGCACCATTGCATTCCAGCCTGGGTAGCAAGAGTGAAACTCCGAAACTCCGTCTCAAAAACAAACAAACAAACAAACAAACAAACAAAACAAAACAGAAAAAGAAAACACACAATGGGCAAGAGCTATGAACTAGGCTCTGTGCTAGGTCCTGAAGAAATAAAGATAAAAAAGCTTTCTTGCCTGGCTCCAGGAAGCCACAAGTCTAGTGGCAAAAACAAGTATTTGACAGTATGGTTTCAGTTCTTTACAATAAGTGATATATACAAACAATTCAAGAAGAATTCAGAAAAGAAAGTAAGGAAAATGGAAAGAAGAGAGACTGTTAGAGATGGCAGGGATCTTTAAAGAGGAGGGGACCTGCAATGTAAACTGGTTTTAAAACACAAGAGAATGTCTGAATGACAAGAAAGAGTTCTGAAGACAAAAAAACAATATAGCTACATGTATGGAAGTAAAAGGACTAATCGGGGAATGAAAAATGATTCAGTTGCACTGAAGTGGCAATTGAAGGAGATAAAACCAGAAGGGTGGTTTGGGGTCATATTCTTAAGGCCTCCTATGCCAAATTAAAGAATTCCAGCTTTAACTTTTTTTTTTAAACAGTCTTTTTTGTTGCCCAAGCTGGAGTTTAGTGGCATAATCTTGGCTCACTGCAACCTCTGCCTCCTGGGTTCAAGTTATTCTCTTGTCTCAGCCTCCTGAATATCTGGGATTACAGGTGTGTCCCACCACACCCAGCTAATTTTTGTGTTTTTAGTAGAGACGGAATTTCTCTATGTTGGCCAGGCTGGTCTCAAACTCCTGACCTCAGGTGATCTGCCCACCTCGGCGTCCCAAAGTACTGGGAATGCAAGCACGAATCATGACACCTGGTCAGCTTTAACTTTCAAACCTGGAAATTACCCAGGACTTAGGAGAACTAGGATTCAGATTGTGAAGCATCTATATGAATTCTTAACATACTTAACTCCACTGAGATATCCAAAATGCTGTATGGAGCAGGGGGGCTATGGACTCCAAGCCAAAAAACTCATGAGTGAAAAGAAAATGTGACTAAGGTATTGGGGAGAATACACAGAAATAATTATGTACTTAAGATAAAACTGAATCGGACCATCAGAGAGAACAAGGAGCGGAGGTTGTCCCAGGACTGTCATGTAGATTTGGGCTTTGAGATGCAGATGAGCACTGAGGGAAGAAGAAGGATTTGCTGTCAAATCAGTGACTAGGCTGAGCCTCAGACCTGCTAGCAGTATCGTCTTAGGGCAGAATACTGGGCTGAAAGGGTGGACTCATTAATCAGAAAAACCTTCAAACAAACAACAACAACAAACACCAAGATCCAAAGGGCACGTGTATCTGCATTCCAGACCATAATAGAACTATTAGGCCATTTCTCAGGATTAACAAGGTCGATGGCAAAAATCAAACCATTTCTAAAGTTCTCTAAGAATATTATGAGGTGGTTAAAAGGAACTAAGACAAGTTGTTAACTGACCAAAAAAAAAAAAAAAAAAAAACCTGAAGAATTAAAAGCAAAACATTGCTGGTAAAGATTTTGACAGGCATTCAATAAACATTCATGAAATGTTTGCCAGTCATTCAATAAACATTCATAGAGTCTTTATTATGTGCCAGATACTATGCTAGACACAAAACAAAATCTTGAAATAAGCCTCGTACTATCCCTTAAATAGTTTCCAGTCTCAAAGGGGAGATGGGCTTATGCAGAACTCACCATAATTCAATGTGATGGAGATATGGACAAAGTATGCTTAATATTTAATGACAAAAATGTAAGCCTTGGGATTTTTTTTTCTGATCTATATAAAGCGAAATCTCATCAAGCCAAGAATGGACTTTGCATGTTGAAGTTCAGTGAAACAAATGCCTGTTACCTTGATCTATGTGTAGGGCTATCTCCCAGGGCCAAAGGCTATGTAGCTCTTGCTGGGCATCACTCAGAACATTTCATCACCATAGAATTTTAGAACATTTATCACCCAGGTTTTTCAGTAACTGTGTTTGAACAGAATAGCTTAACAGTCAGGCATTATGGAATCAAATGTTTTCAACATTTCCTTTTTTGGAATTATTTTAGTCACCATTCATGCTCGGTATCACTGCTTTCATACTGTAGCCCCTTGCCACAAGATGATTTCCCAACCATTATCCCACTAGGTCCTCAGAACAATCTCAAGGGAGACAAGGATAAGGCTCTCATTATACAGACAATAAGACTAAGATAGAGAAAGGAGTGAAGACAAAACTTGAACTTGCACCTGGCTGGCATTTTCTGTTTTCCTAGAATATATCATCACCCAAAGGCAATTCACAGTGGAGAAAGTGATGTACTAGAGAAATCAAGCTAGGCAAAATTTACATTCTCTGGGGCCACAGACATTCCGAATAAAACCAAACCTCATTCCCGAGGCTTTTCCAAGAGAGGTCCTGTATAAAAGGACCGCCGGGGACCCTTGCTCTAGCTAGTGGGGACTCACAGGGAAGAACATCTCCAGAACAGCACAAGTTGTGGTCTTATTCATGTAGAACCAGCTAAGATTTTAAGGAATATGAGTATCCATTTTCTCCAATATTAAAGCAAATCATAAAAAAAGCATTTAGAGATCCACAAGCAAACCTAACCCTTACTTAAACAGATTCAAGAATTCAGTAAACACTGTGTTGTGTTAGATCTGGAGCTAGATGCTGGGAATACAGTGGTCAATTATGCCAAGTATCTGGCCTGTGGACAGAGAGACTGCTACATACACATACATGCATATGCATCACACACACACACACACACACACACACACACATGCTATGTTAATTTTTCGTAGACTAATGAATGCTAAACTAGAGCACATAAGGAAGAAAGCTTTAGTTCCAATTGATGTTTTTAAATTATTAATAAAGAATAAGAAATTCAGGTTCTTGGCCAGTCACCTGGCTCACCTCTCCTCAAGAACATATTAAAACCCATTAGCAGTAGAGAGACAGATCATGTAATAGAGGGATTACATGATCTTTATGGTGGTGCATTACTCTTTTTTGGAAGGAGACCTCCAGCAACTCAAACTTTAAACTCTTATTTCTGTAGATGCCATCTAAGACTTTAGAAAGTATGAGTACCTCATTCACCTAGTAGACTGCCTAGTAGAACTGAAGCTAGGATATGTCAAACACTTTTGCAATATCCTGTTGGACACATACTCCTTCCTTCCCAACAATCCATAAACATATATCTCTGAGATACCTGTAAGCCCAAAGGAAAACCTATGTACGTGTACTGGGGGTGGGGAGATACAATATAAATAACTTGAAGGCCTCTGAACTGAGATAGAGGTTAATGATTCACCTACAAAAACCTCTTGAAATTGAGAGTCACAGAATTTAAGCGACTCACCCAGGAATAGAGAGTTAATGAATGAGAGTGCTAGGGCTTGAATTCAGTCTACTGAAGTTCAAGTATTCCCATTCCTTACGTTGTAGCTGTAAGAAGTGACTGGTAAAAATAGGCTCTTAACCAAAGTCCACCATGGGATCCTAGTATTCACTCAAAGAGAACTTTCCTACTTTAAACAAAGTAGATTAGGTTAAGTAAATAGGACGATCTATTCAATAGGATTCGATAGAAAGAGGATACATTTTTCTTTGGTGACAGAAGTTTCTTATCGAAGACTACAAGTGGATGTTGCAGTTTTTAGACATCACTGAGGCTTTCAAGGATCCTCAAAACAGCTGCAGACTAGGCTATGCTCCCACCAGAGGCTGGACTTCGTTCCTGTCTGCTCATTTGCCATCTGTAAGCCATCTCATTTTTTTCCCCATTTGGCTTCTGGACCCCTAGTCTCAACAGTTCCTTCACTCTTGCTCTGGAAATGAGCTTACTCGAGCTTCTTACAGTCTGTGGACCACTAAAGTGATCAGCACATACTTTATAAAGCATTTTCATTTGATCCTTGCCACATGTCTGTGTTGTTCATAGAGAAAATCTCATAGGCACTTTATCTGTTAGGAAACTGAGGCTCAGAGGAGAGAAGGGTAACTTTAATAGGTAGTCAAAGTCATAGATGGTTATTGTCAGAATTATTTAAACCCAGCTAGTTGCCCCAGTCCACTCTATTGCACTGTTCTTCCTTGCTTAAGAGAAGTTCCTTTCATTTACTCTGCAGCAGTTGAGGCTTAGCTCTGGCATTCCTCCATCCTGATAACCCAACACTTCTGTATTTAAATATTTTCTGCCTTCTTTGGAACTGACAGCAAAGCATGTCCTCAGGCATGTTATGTTGTTCCATTATTGTGTCTCAGTTAGAGGGGAGTTTTCTAGCTGGTTCCATATTGTCTCAGCTTGCCTAAAAATAAGGGCTTACTTCTTTATACCACACCCCCACCTCCAATTTCTCTCTAATATTCCTCTTCTTCTCTTGTACTATTTCTATCTCTTCTCTTCTCTTCTAGAGGCTTTTATCTTTTTTCTTTGATCTTTCATGAGGGACTATTTATAAAGGTATTTTGGATGGGAGAATTGCTAAGCCACTTCTGGATGATCGATAAACTTCCAGCTGATTGCTGTCAATAAACCTCACTAAACTGCACAAGACGGACATTGTGTCTTGGATCCAAACTCTCAGAAAGTTTCCTGCATTGTTCAGACAAGCCTGGTCAGTGTTTCATTGCTAATTTCACTCCTGTGTGGTTCCTCTCCTTGATCTTGACCAGCCCAAAGGTATACCCAGTTTAAGAAATTAAAATCTCCTCTCCAAGTGTGCATGCAAATATTTCTATTGTATACCTTTTGGAATTTAAAAGTCAAGAATTTTTCACTTTTGTTTCTTGAGCTCTTTATCACTTTTTTCAAAGGAGTTGGAGGAGCTGAGTGATGAATTCTAAAGGCTGGAGATAGAAAGTGGGAAGAGGAAAGGCCTTTAAGATGAAAGCAGAATATAAGATGAAATGGAGAAAGGAAGGGAAAAAATGGAAATATTTTTCAAATTTATGTCTCTAGTCTCTCATTGGATTTGATAGCCTTTTGATTTAGAATGTTTATCCCACAGAACAATTTAGACTCTAGGCTTTCTGTTACTGGACAATTTTAGCTAAGTTTCTTATTTCTAACCAAACTAGGAATGAATGGATGCTATTAGTGTTCAATCTGTACAAATTATTTTGAAGGTTTAATTAGAGGAAAAGGAGTTTAGAAGTTGTCATTCCATCCTTAGAACAAGAAAAAGCTGGACAAACTAAAAGCCAATAATTGACCTATTAGAGAACTGAGGTTGCAAGTCAAGCTGCCATCTGGATATCTGAAGAGATATTACAGCTAAGACACAGCTGAGATCTGCCTCCTTGCAGGAGGCACTGGAGCCATAAACTAGAGTACTTGAATGGCAATTTTTATGAACTGCTGGAAGCTGAGTATGGACTAGCTCGACAGTGAGAAATTCCTGGGGGTCACAGTCTTTTAGGAGCTCCCACATTTTCATGGGTTTTGCATACAGGAACCTCACCAGATTCTCATGGTGAAGATTCAAAAAGGATTGCCTCTTGGCTCCAGCATGGGGAAGGGAGAATTAATCATTGTAAAATACACTCACATCCTTCTCCATAACAAAGCCCTGTATTTCATAGAAAACTAACTCTGCTAGAGTCTTAGGTCAGGAAAAGGGAATCCTTTCCATCCAGTAACCTTTACTCTTTCCATCTCAACTAAGAGGAAAAAACAGTCAACAGGTGATAGGACTTCAAATGAACAAATTGGCATTTCTGCAGGCAGGGAAAGGAGAAGATGAACTGGGGAAAATATACTGAAGGAGAAAAACATGTGATGGTCACAGCTCTGAGACATGGGCCAACTAAAAGACTGAGAACTAGTTAGTAGATAATAGAAAACTTTCTCAACCCTAACTTACCACTATGCCAACAGGGCTCCAGTATAATAACAGTGGATTACAGCTGAGACAGTGTCAGACACAGACTTTTTGAGGAAGAGTACTTAAGGGAAACCAAAGTCAAAAGCAGAGACAAAAACAAGGATAGTACAGGAATTTGAAGCCTCTGACCAGATTAACATAAATTTTATAAACACTGGCATTAAAGGCTTATTTATGTTTCTTTCTTTTATTCTTTTTTTTTTTTTTTTTTTTTTTTTGAGATGGAGTCTTGCTCTGTCACCAAGCTGGAGTGCAGCAGTGCGATCTCGGCTCACTGCAACCTTTGCCTCCCGGGTTCAAAGAGTTCACTGTCTCAGCCTCCTGAGTAGCTGGGACTACAGGCGCCCACCACCATACCTAGCTAATTTTTGTACTTTTAGTAGGGAAGGGGTTTTACCATCGTGGCCAGACTGGTCTTGAACTCCCAATATTGTGATCCACCTGCCTCAACCTCCCAAAGTTCTGGTATTACAGGGATGAGCCACCACGCCTGGCTGCCTATTTATGTTACTTTCCATTACTTAATACAACATGTATGGCTTTCAACAACAGCAACAAAAATTATAAGGCAGGCTGAAAAGAAGAAAAATAGAATCTGAAAACAAAAGTCAAGCATCAAACCAGACTTGGATATATCACAGATATTGGGCTTATCAATCAGAGAATTTTAATAACTATGAAGACCTAAAATACAAGATAAGTGCTCCAAAGGAAAAAAGCACACAACATGCAAAAACAGATGGGTAATTTAAGCAGAGAAAGCCTAAGAAAGGATGATGAAGAAATGCTAGAAATCAAAAACAAAGTAACAGAAATAAAGAATGCCTTCTCAGTTCTAATAGTACCTGTTTAAACAAAATTGCAAGGAAGCTTACACAGCAGCTGGACTGAGCCTGTGACAGCTCAGCAGCACCTCTGCAGGCAGACTGTGACCAGACTCCCTCCTTGCTGGGGAGGGCAGCTCTGAAGAAAAGGCAACAGCAGGTCAGGGACTTATAAACAAAACCAGGACAGAGCACCTGGGAAAGGGGGCAGTTGTGAGTTCTGCTGCAGTTTAGACCTGCCCATTTGCAGCATTGTTTACAATAGCAAAGACTTGCAACCAACCCAAATGCCCATGAACAATAGACTGGATAAAGAAAATGTGGCACATATACACCATGGAATACTATGCAGCCATAAAAAATGATGAGTTCATGTCCTTTGCAGGGACATGGATGAAGCTGAAAACCATCATTCTCAGCAAGCTGACACAGGAACAGAAAACCAAACACTGCATGTTTTCACTCATAGGTGGGTGTTGAACAATGAGAACACATGGACACAGGGAGGGGAACATCACGCACTGGGGTTTGTTGGATGCTGGGGGCTAGGGAAGGAATAGCAGGAGGTGGGAAGGTTGGGGAGGGATAACATTGGGAGAAATACCTAATGACAGGAGGATAGAGGCAGCAAACCACCATGCCATGTGTATACCTATGCAACAATCCTGCAAGATCTGCACATGTACCCCAGAAATTAAAGTATAATAAATAAAACATATTTTTAAAAATGCCTTCCATAGACTCATTATATTTAATATGACCAAGGAGAGAGTCAGTGAGTTTGGAAATTTGTCAATAGAAACTTCATAAACTAAAATAAAAGAAAAAAAGAGAGAAAAGAAAAAAACAGAACATCAAATAACTGGGGGACAATATCAAAAGGCATAACATACAGAATCAGAATAGCAGAAAGAGATGAACAAAAGAATGTATTAAAAAATATATTTGAAATAATAATGACTAAGAACCTTCCAAAATTAATGATAGATATCACTCCATAGATCCAGAAATCTCAGAGAATACCAAGCAAGGTAGATGCTCCTAGCAAAAAATAGGCAAACAAACAAACAAACAAATAACTCCACTTAAGCAAATGAGTCATATCATATTCCAAGTGCTGAAAATCAAGAACAAAGAGAAAATATTTAAATAAGCCAAAGGGAAATAATTATTTTAACTATAGAGGAGTTTAAGAATTAATACAGAATGCTTATCAGAAATCCAAGAAGGTGGAGTGAAATCATTATCAGAAAAAGAAGAAGAAGGCAGAGTGAAATGTTTAACTCTAAATAATGCAACATGAGCAGGGATCAGCCCTGGTTGTGAGAATTGACTGATCAGAGGAACCCAGGAGATTGTGCAGACGTTCAAGCTGACTGCTGGATTTTTCTCATTTTAGAATAAGTATCGCTGGAATCATTTACATTCTGTACACACTCAATCTTCATTCTGGACCTCAATATTATGTATTATTAGAGACAAGGGGCCCAGGGCCCTGATTTTTGAGACAATTTGACATTCCTAGGGTGAGCAGCTTCCTAACCCATGCTTGTGGGTCTCTGCCCTCCACCCCGCAGCCTCCTTCACTGCTTCCACCTAAGTGACTCCCCATTCTGAGTGCAGAGCTTTCTTTTGTCCCAGACAGCCACCCTCAAGCTGACTTACACCCAACTCACATCCACCCTCAAACCGTTATGCTCGGCAAATTGGGAGCAGACACACTGAATTTTCCAGGTGAGCAGGCCTTCAAAGCAGTCTCAGCAACTATTGCAAAGTGATTATTATTGATGATGAAATGGAAATAGCCTGGGTTTAAGAGTGGGACTTACTTGATGTTTTGGGGCAGGCTGAAAATAAAAGTGCTTTCTCTTTAAAAGAAAAAAAGTGTTAAAATAAAAAACACAGCCACCTAGAATTCTATGGAGAGCAAAATTATTCCTTAAAAGTAGAAGAGAAATAAAGATTTTCTCAGGCAAGCAAAACTAAAGGAATTTAATGTCAAAAGACTTACCTTCAAGAAATGTTAAAATAACATTTAAGAAGGAGAATTATATAGGTCAGAACCTTGAATCAAGATTAAAAAAGGAAGAGAGTTGAGAAGAAATAAACAAAAATAAAATATTTTTTTTCTTATTCTTAATCTAAATAAACTAGGTTTTTCAAACTTTTATTTTAGGTTCAGGGGTACATGTGCTTATTTAAACAATAATAGTAGCCATGTACTTGGTTAGTGGAATAAATGAAAGAAATAACAAAAAAATACAGGGAAGAATTGAAAATACTCATTATTATAAGATATCTACACTGCATGTGAAGCAGCAGAGTGCTTTTTGAAAGCAAACTTAGATGAGCTTAAAATACATATTGGGAACTCCAGGGTAACCATTACAATTTTTAAAGAAAAACTGGTATGCTAAGAGAAGAGACTATTTAGAGTTATATAAAATGCTTGAATAAAACCACAGAATACACAAAAAATGAAGAAAACAAACAAAAAAACAAATGTAATAAATAGAAAACAGTTGCATTAATTAAAAGACAGACTATCAAGTGAATAAAAAACAAGATTCATTTAAAGGTTGTTTAAATATGAATGGTCTAAATACATTAATTAAAATACTGTTGAGTAGATTAAAAAAAAAACAGAACTCTTTTATAGGTTGCTTACAGGTTCTATCTGAATAAAAAACCATATACACAGCTTTAAAATAAAGAGATGGAGGAAGATATGCCATGCTAACACTATATTAATTTCAGACAAAGCTGAATTCTGTACCAGGAAGAGTATAAAGTACAAAAAAGAGTATATAAAAAGGTTAATTCTACAAGATGAAAAAATATATAAATGTGTATGTTTGGAGCAAATGGACATCAAGACACGAGTCAAAAACTTTTAGAACTGGAAAGGTAAAGCGCCAAATCTACTATAGGTGAATATTTCAGTGCCCTTTCATCAGCAATTGTTTAAGAAGACAGAATATCAGAAAGAATATAGAGGAACTAAACAGAACTATCAACCACTTTCTCTAATTGATATCTATAATACGCCACCCAACGACAGTGGAATACACATTCTTCTCAAGCTCACATAAAATATCCAGGATATTCTGGACCACAAACCACACATATTAACAGAATTTTAAAAATGGAAATCATACTATGTATATTATCAGACCACAATGAAATTAAAACCAGAAATCAAGAACAGAGGACAGCTGGAAAATCCTAGAATATTTGAAAATTTCTGTATAACACATTGGTCAAGAAGTCTGAAGAGAAGATTTAAAAATATATTTTGAGCTGAAAGAAAATGAAAATACAACTTACCAACATTTTTGACATGCAGAAATAATAATGTTTGAAGGTAAATTTAAATTATTAAATGTATACAATATAAAAGAAGAAATGTTTGGCATCAATAACATAAGCCTTGTCATAAACTAGGGAAAGAAAAGCAAATTATAGCAAGCAGAAGAAAACTAAATATCAGCAGAAATCAATAAAATTGAAAGTAGAAAAACATTTGATATTGAGACTATCAGCAAAGTTTAAATCTGATTCTTTGAAAAGATCAGTGAAATTTATATACTTCTTGAAAGAAAAAGAAGAAAAATAAAAGAACACACAAATTAGCAATCCCATAAGTGAGAAAGGGACTATAACTACTGACCCACTGACATTAAGAAGAATATAAGGGAATATGAAAAACTCTATGCCCAGAAATTTGACAACTTAAATGAAATAGGTCAATTCCTTGAAAGATACAACACAACACAACTCATACAAGGAGAAATAAAGGAAACAAAATAGCCTTATATGTATTAAAGAAAGAAAGTAATAATAATTAGCCTTTCACAAAATTAAAACACCAGACCTAGACGGTTTTACTGGTAGATTCTACTGAATAATTAAGTAATAAATAATACCAATTTTCCACAATGTCCTCTAGAAAGTGAAGGCAGAGAGGATATCTTTTGAGTAATTCCATGAGGTTACTATTACCTTCATACCAAAATCAAATATAGACATTTTATTAAAAAAAAAAATCTCTCTAATGAATGTTAAGGCAAAATTTTCAACAAAATATGAGCAAATGAAATAAACCAATACATAAGATAAAGTATATACCATGACCAAGTACCATTTATTTCATGTTTTAAAGGCTAATTCAAGATTTAAAAACCAATCAGTGTAATCCACCAAATTAACAGGATAAAGAAGAAAATCCATATGATTATGTTGATTGACGCAGGAAAGCATCTGACAGAAGCTAATGTTGACTTCTGATTCAAAAAAAGTAAAATTCTCAGCAAATTAGGAATAAAGAAAAACTTTTTCAGTTTGATGAAGAATATTTCTCAAACCCACAGCTAACATTATACTTAATGGTGAGAAACTGAATTCTTTCCCCCTAAGATCAAGAGCAAGACAAGGATGTTCCCTCTCAGCACTTCCATTCAACATCCTACCGGAAGTCCTAGTTTCTGCAATAAAACAAGAAAAAGAAATAAAAGGTAGATACATTGGAAGAAATAATTAATGTTGTCTTTAGTAACAACTAACATTATTGAATAAACCCCAAAGAATCTACAAATAAAACTCCCAGGACTAGTGAGTATAGTAATATAATAGAATACAAGGTCACTATATAAATGTCAATTTTTTTTTTTTTTTTTTTTTTTTTTTTGAGACGGAGTTTCACTCTTCTTACCCAGGCTGGAGTGCAATGGCACGATCTCAGCTCACCGCAACCTCCAGCTCCTGGGTTCAGGCAATTCTCCTGCCTCAGCCTCCTGAGTAGCTGGGATTACAGGCACGAGCCACCATGCCCAGCTAATTTTTTGTATTTTTTAGTAGAGACGAGGTTTCACCATGTTGACCAGGATGGTCTCGATCTGTTGACCTCGTGATCCACCCGCCTCGGCCTCCCAAAGTACTGGGATTACAGGCTTGAGCCACCGCGCCCAGCCAAATGTCAATTATTTTTCTATGTACCAGTAATGAAAAATGAAATTAGAAATAAATACCAAAAATAATAAACATAAATCTAAACAAAAGTATAAAATTTTGGTATAGAAAACTACATAATACTTAATAGAGAAATCAAAGATTATCTAAACAAATTGAGATATTTCATATTCCTGGAATGTAAGAGTCAATATTGTTAAGATACCACTTTTTTCTCAACAGATTTATAGATTCACACAATGCTAATCAAAATCTCAGCAAGAAATTTTGTAACTATTGACAAACTGCTTCTAAAGTTTTTATGGAAAGATAAGGGATCCAGAATAGCCAACACAATACTGAACAGAAAGTTGGAGAACTGAAAGCTACCTAAATTGAATTTGTATCCAAAATGTACAAAGAACTCTTACAACTCAACAATAACAAAACAAGTAGCCCAATTAAAGACTGAGGCAAAGAACTGAATAGAAACCTCATCAAAAATCTAGAGATAGCAAATGAGCACATGAAAAGATGTTCATCATTTCTTATTAGGGAAATACAAATTAAAATAACAATGAAATACCACCACATTCTTATTAGAATGGATAAAATTTAAAACACTGACAACTCCAATTGCTGTTGAAGCAACCACACTGCTGCTAGGTGTTTATCTAAATGATTAAAAACTTTTGTCCACACAAAAACGTGCATACAAAAATTTATAGCAGCTTTCTTCATAGTTTGTAAAAACTGGAGTCAACCAAGAAGTTCTTCAATGGGTGAGTAGGTAAGTAAGATGTTGAACATCCATCCACACAATGGAATCCTATTCAGGATTATAAGTAATAAGCTGTCAAACATTTTAAATTTTGATGAAGTTTAAAATTTTAATGAAGCCCAATTTATCATATTTTCTTTCATGGATCATAGTTTTAGGGTAAAGAACTCTGCCTATATTTATGCATATAATCTACTTTGACTTAATTTTTATGTAAGATGTGAGACTTAGGTTGAGGTGTATCATTATTATTTTTGCATGTGAATCTCTAACTGCTCCAGCAACATTGTTAAATAGCCTATCTTTCTCCATCAAATTACTTCCTAATCTCTCTAAAAAATAAGTAGGACATATTTGTGCCTATTTTAGGTTCTCTGTTCTATTCTATTAGTCTGTCTATCCTTCTACTAATACTTAATAGTCTTTATTATTATATATAATAAATCTTAAAATTTGGTATACTTGTTTCTTCACATTATTCCTTCTCTACTATATTATCTTAACTATTCTAGTTCCTTAGCTTTTCCATATAAATTTTAGATTAATCTTGTTTATATCTACAAAAGAAATTCTGAGACCTTGATAGATATTACATTATATCTGTATATCAGTTTAGGAAGACATAATGTATTTACTATGTGAGTCTTCCAATCCATAAACACATATATCTCTCCACTTACTCAGGTCTTTGATTTTTTGTCAGCATTTATAGTTTTGAGTATACAAGTCCTATAGATATTTTGTTATACCTATAGCTATTTCACTTTTTTTCCAGTTGTAAATGACTTTTAGCTACTAATTTCAGTGCCCGTGTGTTCATTACTAGTATACAGAAATAAAATTGATTCTGTAGGATAAATATATAAAAGATAAACTTATAAAATTAATTGTATTTCTATATACTAGTAATGAACTCACTTATTAATTCTAACATTTTCATCTGGTTCTAATTTATATCTTGTTTTTCTGGAACTTTCTATTTCTCTGCAAAGATTTTCTATTTGTTTTAAGCATGTTCATAATTGATCATGAAGCATTTTTATGGATGGCTGCATTAAAATCTCTCTCAGCTTATTCTAACATTTGAATCATCTTGATATTGGCACCTATTGATTACCTTTTATTATTCAGTTTGAGGTATTGCTGGTTCTTCATAAGATTAATGATTATCTATTGAAACATAGATATTTTGTATTATGTTATGAGATGACAGGAACCTGAACCAAAAGGATGAAAGTACAGATGGAAAGTAAATGCTGTTACAAAGGCTAAATCAGAAATTTGTCCCAGATCTAATATGGATCATGACGAAGAAGATAGAATGAAAGAACACTCTTACCATTCTGAGTGCCAAAAGCAGGAGTTGGTTCCTGAAAATATGAAATTTGGGTGAGTTCAGCTGTAAACACATTGAGTTAGAGATGACTTTAAAGACATTACGTGGAAATACTCAGCAGAAAGTTGGAAAGATAGGTGAGAAGTTCTTAGAATATAAAATAAGGAGCTATCAATAAAAGGTGAAAAAGTTAAGCTATGAGAATGAATAATATCTCTGAGAGATTATAGAGAAAGAAAAGCAAAAGAGTGAGGATTTAGCCTTGAAATTAATGAGTAGCATTCAAGTGGTTACTGAAGACTGGGTAGAGAAAGGTGTCAAAAGCAAACAGAAAAGGTAGTCAAAGAGGGACAAAGAGCTTTCCTTTGCTGCGGCATTAAATTAATTTTTGTTTTAATGTAAGGAGTTTTTTTGTATATTTGCTTTGTTTTCCTTGCTATTGCTATTGTGTCTTTGTTCTACTAGCTGATGCTCAGGAATATCACTCTCTACTTGGCCCTGCTTTATCTTCTTCCGTAAGAAAGAAAATACTTTCTGTTCTTTGAGGGGTGGGAAAGCCAGGAGACTAAATTTTCATACTATCACCAACAATATGATATTCTGTAATAGTCATTTTCTAATTTTACCCTTTCAAACAAAGAGAACATCTCTGCTTTCAGCAGTTTTATCATTACCAGATATCTTCTGATTAATTATTTGCCTTTACAAATAACTGTTCTTTCCAAAACCAACAGGTTCCTTATATATTCCAAGACTTAATCAGATTATATACAAGCAAGGTTTTCAAATTAAGCATTTAGTTTTCCAACTACGAATTAAAATAACGTAGACACATTTGGAAAAATTAGGATATTATAAAAAGAACACAAAGAAGAATGAATGCATGATTCAAAATCCAACTAACTGGATATTATAGGAAGCACATTCTTACAGATTTTCTGTTATTGTGATAATATTTTATATAAAAAGTCAAATTTTGCTTTTTCACTTAATAGAGTAAAAGATTTTCTCTATGGTATTACAAACTCTTCAGAAGTATAATATTTAAAGCATGCAAAATAATTCATCATATGTGTGCCCAATATTTATTTAATCATTAACCAGTTTTTAGCATTTGAATTGCAATCTAATCTTTTTCAGTACAAAAATATTGTAGAAAATTGTAGTTTCTAATTTTTAAAATTATCAATTTTTTACTCATTCGCACATAAAACAGATTTAATGTAAACATCAATTCAGTTAAATGCAAAAAGGTGATGTTTCACTGCATATGTAATTCCTCAGGTCCTCCCTGCCTATGAAATTCCCATTGTACACAGAAATGGTCCAAAGACTTCTTTCTGGGTAATGAATACAAAACTAGAGTTAATCCTTCTCCTTTGCTGTATTAATCCCAAATCTCTCTTCTCATAACTCTATTTCCTCTTCCTCTAGAAAAAAAAAAAAATCCTAATTACTTTCATTTTCTGCCATGAAGTTCACTGGGCTTTGGTTATTTATAGGCATTCTATACAATGAGAGAAGAATGTGTATCTTCATTATGTTCAAGTACCCAGATAAATGCCCCTGCTGTTATAAGATATTATCTTAAAGCCTTTCTGATGTTTACTCCTAGGACTTGATTGCAATAAAATGTGCACACTGGTGCTGCGGTACATAGAATACTAGGCAGAGAGTTATTGTGGGTTAAAAATTTTTTGACCAACAGTTTATAAAATTTTTCAACTAAAGCAATTTTAAAAACATGTAATCTGAGAATAATATAGTTTCAAAATAAAGCTGTATAGTGTTTTCTCTACAAACAACTTATCCTGCTTCTCTTACTGTATCTTGCTAGAGTTCTACTTTTTTTTTTTTTTTTTTTGAGACGGAGTTTCGCTCTTGTTACCCAGGCTGGAGTGCAATGGCTCGATCTCAGCTTACCGCAACCTCCGCCTCCTGGGTTCAGGCAATTCTCCTGCCTCAGCCTCCTGAGTAGCTGGGATTACAGGCATGCGCCACCAAGCCCAGCTAATATTTTTGTATTTTTATTAGAGACGGGGTTTCACCATGTTGACCAGGATGGTTTCGATCTCTTGACCTCGTGAGTTCTACTTTTGACTATCTTATTCTTTGCCTCCAAAGTTGTGGGGCAGATATGCAATTTGGTCTTTTTGTGGAATCACTAGGCACGAGACATTTGAATGATCCAGTACAAAGGCTTAACTTTTTAAGTGAGGTGACTGGATCTTACGAATTAAAAAAAAAAAATCTATCCTACATCATGTAGCTAGCTGGTTCATGGCTGAATTGAAGCTAGTTTATTTTCCGAAATACTATGCTACATCATAAAGATGAATAATTACAAGTTAGCTGAAAACATTTCTTCCGGGAGGGTAAATCATTCAGTGAGAAAAATTGGATGACTTTAGGCTTTAATTTAAAAGTTGTTTGTAAAGGCATGAACAATACAGAGCAAGAGCATAAATCTGATTCAGGATACATCCACCCCACTTCAGCCATGGTGATCTTACCTTCGGCGAGAGATGAACAAAGGAATCTTGAAGCTTGTTTTAACAAATGACTTCAGTTGTATATTAGTCCATTTTCACACTTCTATCAAGAATTGCCTGAGACTGGGTAATTTATAAAGGCCAGAGGTTTAGTTGACTGACTCACAGTTTAGCACGGCTGGAGAGGTCTCAAGAAACTTACAGTAATGGTGGAAAGCAAAGAAGAAGCAAGGTACCTTCTTCACGAAATGTCAGGAAGGAGAATGAAAACAGGTGGAACTTATAAAAGCACTTATAAAACCATCAGATCTCGTGAGAACTCACTAACATGAGACCAGCTTGGGGGGAAGCCGCCTCTGTGATTCAATTGCCTCCACCTTGTCTCTCCTTTGACAGGTGGAAATTATTTGGGGATTACAATTTAAGATAAGATTTTGGGTGAGGACACAACCAAACCATATCAAGACCATTTTAATTACAGTGACTATTTTAACAACCTTGTCCTCCCCAGTAATCTTGTGCTGCATACATAAAAGGGTAATGGATTGAGGAATATTTGTCAGGTCAAAAAAAACTTGTACATATGCTTCCCAAGATAAAACTTCCAATATATTCTCAAAACCAATCTTAAATTAATTTTTATTTTAATGTAAGGAGTTTTGTGTATATCAGCCTTAGGTGATTCTCCCCTAAAATAAGGAGATCTTCTCCAAGATGACGTTTATTATTATCATTAATCTAATTAGCTAGAACTTTAAAATGGCAGTTTGCCTTACTAAAAAAAACAAAAAGGAAAGATTCTGCTTTTTTGATCACCCAACTATATAAGTCAATAAATGTTTAAAAACAAGATCTCTCTCTCCCAGTACCAAGTATTGTGTTTTGCACAAACCAGTTCACCATGAATTATCTATGGAAGGAGATAAATATCCCCGGTAAGGAGAAAAAGAAGAAAAGGAGAGAAGGAAGAAAAAAAACTGTACGAGCTATAGACAAAGAAGAAAAAAAAGAACTAATATAACTGACATCTAACCATTTGTTGAACATTTAGCTTATAGTCTTATTTTATCCTAACGAAAAGAATAGGAATTTTATCTATACTTAGCTGATAAAGGAAATGAAGTTCAAAGTTCATGTGTAGTTAAGGAGCCATAAAGAGACAGATTCAAATTGCTACCTTCCCAGCTCTCCCTGTCTTCACTATGGTATTTTCCTGGGATTACTGTAACAGCTTCCTGACTCTCCTTGCTTCCACTTCAGCTTCCCTAAAAATAGCAACTGCTCAGCAACCGAGCCTCTTTAAAATATAAATCAGATTGTGTCACTCTTCCCTGCGTGAATCATTCTGGTGGCTTCCTTTTGCATTTAGAATACAATGTAAATATCTTCATAAATCTACAAAGCCCTACCTAACCTCGCCTTTACCTCTGTCTCTAACACCCAATCACTCTCACTCTCACTAGCCTCCAACCACACTACCTTCCAAGAATACAAAGCCTACACCCAGCTTTGGCCTTTCAACTTCCCGGATTCCTCCTGCATGCAATGCTTTTCCCTGCAGGCCAAATCTGATTCCCCCACCCTTGTCTGTTTCTATAAATAAAGACATATTAGTACACAGCCACACCCACTGATTTACATATTATCTATGACTGCCCCAAATTGTGACCTATCTGCCTCTATCTGTTCACTTATATGATGTTTCCTTCTCAATTACTACTTCCAAAGAGAAGCCTTCTCTGAATACCCAGTCTAAAGTACCTCCTTGCCACAAATCTTATTATCTTATTGTCCTTATAAGATTTATTTTACTCATTTATTGATGTATTTATGATCTAACTCCTCTCTCTAGAATCTGTGTTCTATGAGAGTAGTAACCTTACAAGTCTTACTTACAACGTTTCCCAGCTACTAACATAGAGTCATAAGTGAATATATCATGGAACACTTTTTATTATTCCAAAACTCAGGATTTTTTGTTATATAATGACTCTCTCTAACAACAAAAGAATGTCTGGCCATAGGAAAGAATAATGTAGAGTTAAGCAATTTTTGTTCAGTTCTGAAGATCTATTTGATATTCAATAGAGATAGGCAGCATACCAACCTCAAGAAAACCATACAGTCTATGAAACAGAGTACACATTTGTAGAATATGCATTTGCAGAGTGCTCTCCAACTTAGTGGGCAGTGTCATATCAGATCTATTTATAACAACCAGGCAAAAGCATTTGGAAGGTTTCCATGTGAAGAGGAGTTTGTTCTGGGTTAGTCCTAGAAAACACTTCAAAGTAAGAAGTGGACCTTTTGAGCTCAATAACTTGACTTTTGCCTTTATAGCATTCCTTCTTTCCACTGATACAATCACTATCCTCCTGCTGATAATCCTGGCATGCCCAAACAGTATCAAAACTGTTATGGTCTGAATGTTGTCCCCAAAATTTATACATGGGAACCTAATACCTAATATGATAGGGTGAGGCCTTCAAGAAGTGATTTAGTCATGAGTGCTCCACCCTCATAAATACAGTTCATACCCTTATAAAGGACGCTTGAGCAAGCTTCCTTGCCCCTCCTGTCAAGTGAGAATGCAGCAAGTTCCATCCATATAAAATAGGCCCTCATCAGATGCCAAATCTGCTAGCACCTTAATCTTAGACTTCTCAGCTTCCAGAATTATAAGCAATACATTTCTGTTGTTTATAAATTATCCAGTATTAGGTATTTTGTTATAACAGCTCAGAAGTACTAAGGCATAAGCCCATAAGCAAGACAACTACCCAATCTTCTGACTGCATTTTCCTGATAAAGTTGACTCATCTTTATCAGGAAAAGGCCTTAAACACCTTTACCTGCTACTAACAGTTGATGGTAATACACTGATCATGCAAATAAAAAGCTGGTAACAAGTCAGCTGATACGTTGTTCCCTACTTAAGAGAGCTGTTCTTAGAAAGTCATTTGCCTTCACTTAGTGTCATTAAGAAAAAAGATATTTCAAATCTTTTTGCAAGCCAGGTTGCTAACATTACCTCCTGGATGTCCTTAAATGTGTAATATTCTATCAACCAAGTCTTGGGGTCAGAAAGGCTCTAATTAGTTGTAACATCTGTAATAAATGTAAAGTGAGTATATAGAATTGGATGATCTCTAAATCCCTTCAATCCCAAAAGCCTGTGCTTTCATAATGAATTTACAGACTTCAGAGCAGTGTGGAAGTATATGGAGAGCGGATACTGAAACATCACATCGATGGGAAATAGAATGTTGTTTTTTTGAGGGGGATGCCTTAATCTTTTCAAGCCTTAGTTTCCTTGGTAAAATATAGACATAATAATACCTGTCTCTTCTGTAGTTATGATTATTACAACACACTAATTGCATATAAAGCAACTTAGAGCTGTAGTTGCTGATAATGAAATCTAGTTTTATTATTATTTTTCTAGTGTTCTTTACTCTCAACATACTTATGGTAGTATGATACTGAATATTACTTTGGTTATATTTTGATAAAATCATCATCTTAGGAAATGGGACATACTAGAGATAAATTTCAAAGACCTGGAAGAGTTGATAACGTGAGCCAACAAGGATAAGCTCTTGTCTTGGAATTTGGAGGATTAATTAACATAGCTACACAAATGAACTATCACCTATTTTTGACCTTAAATCAAGAAACTTGTTCGCAAAGGGAGATTATTAAGGACACCTGGGGGGTGGGACGGGCTGTAAGAGAGAAAAATATGTGTTGGTCTTGTCTTCAAGCTAATGAACTGCTCTTGTAGTGTAAAACAAGATGTGACCTGCCTTATTACAGGTAAGGTTTAGAAGAGAAGGTGCAAGCTGCAGGTAGACTAAATCAACCCAAATGTGATTAGGAATGACTGTCTTATGCTAAGGAGACTTGACACTTGGTAAAGCTCCTTATTATATTTACCAAATTTCTTAGCCTTGAAATCTTTACTTTCTAAACTTATCCAATTTATTCTGTGTAATGAAATGAAGAAAATCATATTTCCCAAAATTCCTCTTAGGGAGACTTTGTATTTATTCAAAAGAAATTACTTTTTTTTGGAGTATGAGACCCTAAGGAAATGCGAAGGAACACAATACAGCAATTAAATTGTTCCGCTTACTAAAGGGATGAGGAATTTTAACAAGAGTGAATCTTGGAGAAGGAAAAGGAGCCAGTGAGGCAGGAAGATAGTGGAGAGAGGGAGGAAATAGTAGGAGGGAGCCAGAAGCCATATTCATTGAGTAACAGAGAAGTGATTTAGGAAAGCATTAGAGATGACTAATTGGAGGGGGTGTTAGATTTGCTTTAAGGGTGCAATGTAAAGTCCTTCATCTATTTTCTTTTCTTTTTTGTTTGAGACAGAGTTTCGCTCTTGTTACCCAGGCCGGAGTGCAATGGCACCATCTCGGCTCGCCACAACCTCCGCCTCCTGGGTTCAGGCAATTCTCCTGCCTCAGCCTCCCGAGTAGCTGGGATTACAGGCGTGCACCACCATGCCCAGCTAATTTTTTGTATTTTTAGTAGAGACGAGATTTCACCATGTTGACCAGGATAGTCTCGATCTCTTGACCTCATGGTCCACCCGCCTCGGCCTCCCAAAGTGCAGGGATTACAGGCGTGAGCCACTGCGCCGGGCTATCTATTTTCTTTAACAGCTCTTCAAGAATACCATTTTTGTTGCTCATCTGGGCTTTTGGAAATTATTTTGCAGACTTGAAGAAGTGCCAAATTCTGTCAGGTCAGTACAGAGAGAAAACAGAATGTCCCAGAAATTCATAACTTAGAGGACAGGGCGGGAAAGCCATTATCAGAGTCAGAAGTAGTTATATTTCTTTACGGTTTCTCATAATGTTTTTAATGAAGTTTTCTTTTAAAAAAAAAATACCTCATCTAAACTGTAATATGGATAATTAAAACCAAAGAAGCAAGGAGAACTCAAAATGCGATAGGAAGACCCTCACAAGCAGGAGACACAAGCTTAGAAGTTATAGTTCAGGGAGTAGTTCTGGTATTACTGACCAAAAGAAATATAATTAAATTACATATGTCATTTTACTTTTTCTAGAAGCCAAATTTTTTAAATGCAAAAATAAAGAAATAAAATTAATTTGAATAATATATTTATTAACTTGATATTTCTTTTAAATATCATTTCACTAGTAAAAAAATTATTAGTGAGACATTTTACATTTACTTTATACTAAGTCTTTGAAGTTCAGTGTGCATTTTATTCTTATAGAATTGTTCAATTCAGACTCACTGCATTTCAAGTATTCAGTGCTACCATAATGGGCAGCGGTGATTTACCTTGTCAGTCCTATACATAGTTATATCACAGTCAAGTAGAGATAATTTCCAACTGGATCCATGGACAAATTGACAGTAATCCATCTTTTGAATATTATTGACATTATTTGGATTTGAAAATTAATACTCTTGATTTTAAATCAATGGTTTAAGAAAGAGGACCCAACAGTTATTGAAGATTACCACATTTAGCTGCTGTAATAGGCAATTTCATATGTTATCACATTTAATCCTTTCAAAAACCACTTGAAGAGGGATTATTGAGATGCAAATGGTGGATTCGTGTTCAACATCTACTTCACTCTCCTAGTTTGCCTTTCCAAATGGCAGAGTGGAAGGCTAAAAAGTATATTTCCTGGACTCCCTTGAAACTACAGTTCTCAAGGATAGCCTTCAAAGATGGTGCAGAAGGAAAGTTTTTCTAATTGGTGGAGCTCTGGATGGTACACCTGATTATTTACTTCTTGTTAAATGGGAAGTGCCCCTACATTAGAATATGTGTGGACTCATAAGCATAACAAATAGCCTGATTGACTGGTCAGTAACCTAAAAGAAAAAGGACTGGAAGATTGCAGACAAGGAAGTCTGAAGTAGAGGCATGTGGATGTATATGTGAGAGTGGACATGAAGTGTGATCTTTACATCACACATTTGTTCCTACCAGGAAGCATCAACCATAGAAGAATCACTGAACAATCAAGTAGATGGAGTGACTCAGCCAGTTGATAGTAGCCAGCTTTTATGAGCGAGCACCTTAGTCCTGATTTGATAGGAACATCTGCAACAGCGGCAGAGGTAGAGGCTATGCATATATTGCCAGTCACTTAGCCTTTGATAACTACTAGCAACTCTGATTATCCAACTGCCAGTAAGAGAGACCAGTAATGAACCCCAAGTATGGCACTATTTATCAAGGAGACAAACCAGCTGTTTAGTAGCAAGTTGACTACATCTGGCTCCTTCCTTTCTGAAAGGGTCAGCAGTTTATTCTAACAGGAAAGAAACTTACTCTTAGATAAGGATTTGTTTCTCCTGCCTGCAGAATCTCTGTACCACTGTTAAAGGGTTTACAGACTACTAGATCCTGAAGCATGAAATCTGGCTTTATAAAGCATCCAACCACTGGACCCACTTGGCAGCAAAGGAGGTGCAGGAATGGGCCCATGACCATGGGATCCACTAATTGTATCGCAAACTGAATAATTTAGAAGCAGCCTGCCTGACAGGATATTGGAATGAACTGCTAAAGACATAGCTGAAGTACCAGCTTGGAATAAAACCTTTGCAAAGATAAGGCACTTTCTTTCAAACCACAGTATGTACACTGGATCAGTGACATCTGTCTATATGATGCTGTGTCCCCAGTGGGAATAATGCATAGGTCCAAGACCAAGAAGTAAAAACAGAAGTAATCCCACTTACCATCATTTCTGTGGCCTCTTGAGAGAATTTGTGCCTTCTGAATGTTTATGCTCAGCTTTGCAATGTTAGAGGTCATTGTCTCCCAAAAAGTTACACCCTACCCAAGACACATCAAGGGTGCCACTGAATTACAACCTTTAACTGCCACCTGGGCATTTTGGACTTCTTATAGTCAAGGACTAGCAGGTAAGAAAAGAAATCATCATTGTGACAGCAGGAAAAGGTAGTGATGTTTTTATACAACAGGGACATGAAGGAATAAGCATGGAACTCAGTGATCCGTTTAGATACCTCTTGGTAATTCCTTGACAATCGTGATTTTGAATGTTCAAGTGTAGCAACCTCTACCTGTGAAGGATATGATTACTAGAAACTCAGACATCTCAGGAACAAGGGTTTGGGTGAAACCACAAGTAAGCCACTGAGAACTTTAGAAGTGAGACCCAAAAGCGAGGGGAAGTTACAATTAGTAGATGAAGGAAGAAAATAACAGTATCAGTTGTGCCCCCAAGACAGACAGCAAAGATGAAGGCTACAATCTTTCCCACTAACCTCCATCTTCTAAGTTTCTCTTCAGAAAGAAAGGATTCCTAGAGGCTTGAAGAGGTACCACCCGAAGGTATGTTGAAAATCTATCCATGCCATCCATATAAGGGGGAGACTATTAAGAGTGTGGAGATATCCTGTTCAGATTCCCTCTTCAAGAAGGAATTCATTACCTTACGCAGCGTATGGCCATAGAGTCTCAAAATGTTAACACCTCCAAGTCCACGTGGGCTTTTGATTCAAGGTCACATTTTTTGGGGGCTCTTCCAGCCAATGACTAAACAAGACTGTGGTACAGTGGCCATTTCTACCAATATGGGATTCCTTTACTAAGTAGTCATTTCTCCAGTGTTTCCCAATAGGCTGGGAGAGACTGTCAAATCTACAGCACAGCCTGACCACTTACAGTCCCTATTCTCGCTTCCTCCCTTCTGCCTTCATAGGTCACTCCACAAGAGTCCTTTCACACTCCTATCTCCAACTCAGATTCTGTTTCCTGAAGGACTCAGATGGAACAAAGAGTTGCCTTTTTTTCATGAAGGTTTTTTTCTTGGTAGGGAGAGGTATCATAAACAAATACATAAATATAAAAATATGTTATACATTATTTTTAATAAAATAATATAGAGCAAGGGTAACATAGAGAGATGTTTTCATTAATGGGCTGGGCTTGTAAGACTTCTGTAAAAAGTTGGCATGTGAGTAGAGACCTGAATAAATCACAAAATTATGAGATATACAAATATCTGAAGAAAGAGAGTATGTTTTTGCCTTACATCACATTCACCACAGTGGCTTTTCCAAATCATCAACTATAGCCCTACTCATTCCATTCTTAGTGATCTGGTATCCTATTTTACCAGGAATGTTAAGGCATTTTGACATGGGTTCCTTCAAATCTCTCCTCTTAACCAAATGTCTCTCTGTATCTTTATTCCACCTCTGTTGTCCTGTGATCCTCTTTAGGGAAAAAGAGTCTGCTCTCACGGCCAATACTAATCTCTCCATTTGTAACTGAAGACAGGCAATGTAGTGGTGTTCTCAACTGCCAAGAAAAAAATTATGCATTTCTGCCTCCAGGGAACACTGCCATTTTCAGAGTATGAATCAGAAACTGCTGATGCTTCATAAAATAAGATAGATGACTCTCAGTGCCATATTGCAAAAGGACATGTTCAGTAGACTGTTCATTAATTTATCATTTAGTAAGCACCTGCTTATGTGCCTCAAATTAGCAGTGATAATAGAAAGATAGCCAGGACCCCAAATCTTTGACCAGCTGTCTCCTGCTATAAATTCTTAATAGGGCATATTCGGCACAGATTATACTCCAGGAAATTGCATACATTTGTTCCCCAGAAGAGTACACTGTCTGATGACCAGGGCTGGTTCACATGTGCTGTCCGAGATAGTCTTTAGTTGGTACAGATGTAAAGTCTTAGGATAATCTCTTTGGCTTTTCCCAAGAGGAGGAATTTGATTAGCTAGGATTTTTCATTTGTTTGTTTGTTTTAGTGAAACAGAAAAAGGAAGGACAGAAAGAAGATCCTAAGAATAAGAACTCAAATCTCCCTAAGGCGCAGAGTACAGTCCAGGCTTCCCTCATTGAGGAGCTCACTCCAGGCTTCTTCTTGTTCCCTTTCCAGTGCTGCTGGCCTTTCCTGATGCAAAAATGCTTTCAAGCCTGAGAAAGTAGGTACTATTACTGTACCACTCCATTGGAAATGGAAGAGAAGCAACAATAATATCAACTGACAACCTTCTTGAAAAATACATGTAACCTCTTTGACCAACCTGTTAAAAGATATACCTGTTCCTTTCCTCCTCCCAACACTAACACTCAATTATAGTGCCCCAAGAAACCTAAGAACCTTTTTTCTTTTATTCTGAAGCTGATAATTATTTCTGTTGACAATCCTGCATTTTATGACCTGCCAGAAAATAAATAATCATATAATAAATAACTCACAAATCATTACACATAAATTTCAGCACTTCCCATGTCTAAGTGCATCAAAATTTAATTTCAGCTCTTGCCATTGTTGTCTGGATCAACTTGGGAGGATTGCCTCCACACGCAAACATCACCACTTACACCTTGTACCTATGGTTTCTTTCTCACTCTTACAGCAATTTTGTTCCTATTCCTAAAATTGTGATTTCCCATCATTGTGGAGACAATAAAATCTTGGGGAGCCATGGTGATGAATTCTTAGAAAATCTTCATCGATGATAGACTGGACTGGGAAAATGTGGGACGAGTTTATGTCCTTTGTAAGGACATGGATGAATCTGGAGAACATCATTCTCAGCAAACTGACACAAGAACAGAAAAGGAAATACCGCATATTCTCACTCATAGGTGGGTGAGAAAAATGAGAACACATGGACACAGGGAGGGAGGTACTACACACTGGGGTCTATTGGGGGGAATGGGGAGGGACAGCGTGGGGGTGGGGAGCTGGGGAGGGATAGCCTGGGGAGAAATGCCAAATGTGGGTTAAGGGGAGGAAGGCAGCAAAACACACTGCCATGTGTGTACCTATGCAACTATCTTGCACATTCTGCACATGTACCCCAAAACCTAAAATGCAATAAAAATTAAAAAAAAAAGAAAAAGAAAATCTTTATCCACTTCACAACTAGATGAATTATCCTCTTTCTTTCATCGAGATCAGGCCTGCTACTTGTTCGGAACCAAAATCTAGCACTTTAAAACTTTAAAACAATTCTTTCAAGTGTGTAATAATATTGAATGTGTTCTTAAACACAATGTCTGCTATGACCCTCAGAATCTTTTTTAATTGTAAAGTGAGCATAGCAGAAAGTGTTAGCTCCATGTTATAGGAGAAAAATATGGGACACATTTTGTGTGAACCTGTCAAACTCCAAATTTTTTCTTCACTGTTACTGTCTTTACTCCGAATCCATATTGTTTGATTCTCAAAATTTGTCTCTCTATAATGTGACCCTATCTCTGGTCAGAGTTGGTTGAATCAGAAAAGTTTATCAAATCCAGGCTGGATCGGTCTGATTCCCTCATTTAGTAATTTGGAACTAGGAAAGAAGTAGAGATTGGGAAGTAAAAATGTAGAGCGGAGAGTGAAACGGGAGAGTCAGGAAGTGGTGGGGAAAGATGAGAAGAAGCTGTCCATGTAGATGAAACTATAACATTAAGTTTAATAGCTTTTTTAAGGAAAATAGCCATCTGAACAGGAAAAAAAGAAAGAATCAAATAGATAACAGACAGAAATGGAGACAAAAAGTGAGAGAGAGCACTAAAACTTCCCAGTTCCATCATCTAATGTCTTCTTGAGGTATGGCTACATTCTTGTACTTAAGTTTTATGGGATGCTGCTACAATTTACAATGAATTTTTCCTTTTCTTAAGCTAGGCCTAATTAATTTCTACAACCAACATGAAAAATAAGATATAAAGTGATTAATAGTAGCAAAGATCACATTGTCTGATAATGAAAACTGAAAAATTCAAAAGCAAAGCCCAGGTCCCCTGACTTCTGGTCAATTAATTATGATGGGTTATTTTATCTTAGAGACATCTATGTAGATCAAGATGGAGCAAAGATAGAAAGTTTTGTGCATCAAAGTCAAAAGGAGAAAGACGGTCCCAAAGTTGAAAAAAAAATGAAGATGATTGTAATAGGCTGAATGTTGGCCCCTAAAAGCTAGATCTACCCAGAACCTGTGGAGGTGACCTTATTTTGAAATGATCTTTGCAAACACAATTAAGTTAAAGATCTTGAAATAAGGTCATCCTGGATTGGGTAGATCTTAAATCCAAAGAAAAGGAGAACATGGGAGAAGACACACAGAAAAGAAGTCAATATGGAAACAGAGGCAGAGATCGTGGTGAAGCATCTGCAAGCCAACAAACACAGAAAGACAGGAGAGGGGATGGACTTGACCAGCCCCGTAGATGCCTTGATTTCGGAATTCTGGCCTCCAGAACTGTGAGACCATAAATTTCTGTTGTTTCAAGTCACCAAGTTCGTGGTCATTTTTCATAGCAGCCACAGGAAACTAATGCAATGCTTAACAATATGAATAAATATGGAGAATAAAAAGAAATTAGGGAATAAGAACTAAAGAATACATTATTATAACCAGGGATATTTAAACTATAAAGTCTGTACAAGAAGGCTAGGGTCAGCAGTCACTTGATTCAGGTGTGGTCACCTAGCTTTTATTTAACACTTTGTAAGTGCTGGGGAGACACACTGCTGAGGATACAGGGAAGAGAAGCAAACTTTTGACTTCAAGGAGCTCCCAGTTTGTGAACCTGTGTTGGGGTTGAGTTGTTGACACATATGCTGCTAAAGAATAATTATTATTCTTAAGTTTATTGCTATTTTTTATTACTTTGGAAAAATTTATTGAGAAATTAATTGTGTTTTTTTTTTTTTTTCCTGCTACGGCCTCATTAGAAAATACATGTCTTTTTTTTTTCTTTCCTCATTAACACCAAAAAATATGCCCTTTGCTTCTCTATCATTTCTTACTTTGGAAGCTCTTTGACTGCAGGAGAGTAGTAAACAGTATTTTTTCCATACACTTAAAAATGAGAAAGTCCACCAAGTGGAAATAGTTAGAGACTGTGGCTTTAGTGGGGAAGTAGGCGGCACAGCTTCAAGAAAGTCCAGTCTCCTAGAGGAGGAACAGGAGAAGATGGGTTACTTTAAAGAGCTCCATGTCATGGACTCATGGATATCTTCAAATACAGCACCCCACAGGCAGCTATATAAATACCCATGGAGACTAAACTCTGTGAAAAGAGTCAGTTGCAGATTATAATGAAATTAGAACCTGTGATGGTGTATTTTATTTGTGGTGGCATCCAGGAAAGAAGTAGACCATGGGATATGAGTTTCCCCACCAACACACACTTTTTCTTTCACTAAAAAAGAAGAACTTACATGATTTACAGAGTAATGAGTCAGGCTTGCATACAGCTGATTAGTTCGTTTGCAATTTTAATGAAAAATTTAGTGTCTTGTGATGAATATTTTATAGATAAAATGACCAATATATGTTTTATAACTTTTCCAGTGATGGTTACATCTCAGGGTGATTACATAACACTTGAATATACTTAATGAAATAATTTTTCTAGGAGGAATTTATGATAAATAGCTCCAGAAAAAACTGCGACTTCTCAGAAAGCTGCTTCTTAACAAATGGAACCAGAAACAGAGCTTCATGCATTTAAATTTCATGTTCTCTTAGTACCTTGAGTTCCCAATGTCACTAGATTGTGAAAGTTCTTCAACCTCTTCTCATTTACTTTTCTAAGGAGAGAAATGACAAGTTCTACATGTTGAGAATACAAAGAGCCTGACCCTACAGGAATCTTTCTTTCTGGGCTTTTTCTTTGTGAGTAGTAAATTCTTTTGATATGGATCATGGTTAAATGAAAAATATTTGGATTATCATTTCTATCCACAAGGATATAATTTGTATCCACAATTTCTAACCAACAAGTGTCCCTGTGACTCACCTGGCACAAAGTTGGGAAACTTCAAGTTGATTCCAAGGCCTAAGCATGAAGCAATCTTTATCACTTTCCAAAATTTAGCCTGCCCAAATTTACTTGTGCTGCATAACCCCAGCTCCCAATATAATCCAGTAGAGAAAAAGGAGCTGACACTGAAATTCTCATGGGCTTTGATGATCAGAAACTTGGTGATAGAATTAATTTGATTAGAAAAATAAAGAAACATGATATTTATTATCCCTAGAGATTTATAAATTAATTCAAACTTACTGTTAATGCATGCAGAAAATCTATGCTTAGGAAGAACTACCTGTGTTTATTACTCAAAAAGTCAGGTAATTTAAGCAAAGTTGAAAAATGTTGACTGAAGACTCATGTTGGCTGAGCATGGTGGCTCACACTTATAATCCCAACACTTTGGGAGGTCGAGGTGGGCAGATCGCTTGAGCTCAGGAGTTTGAGACCAGCCTGGGCAACATAGTGAAACCTCATCTCTACAAAAATGCAGAAAATTAACCAGGTGTGGTGGTTCACCTGTGGTTCCAGCTACTTGGGAAACTGAGGTGGGAGGATTGTTTGAGCCCAGGAGGTGGAGGTTTCAGTGAGCTGAGATTGCACCACTGCACTCCAGCCTGGGCAACAGAGCAAGACCCTGTTTCAAAAAATTAAAAAAGACTCATCTTTAATCTTTTGTGATGATTTGTTCATTATGCTTAATATATATGATGTGCCCATAGCTTTAAACAAGTGATCTAGTATTGTAGTCTGTAAATCCTCCTTTCTTTAGTATTACGTCTTCTAAAAGCATATGCAGAATGCATACTTCCTTGGCTCCCAACTCAGAAAGAAAAACCCCACTGGGATCCAAATCAATTGTGGTAGACTTGGCCCTCTCCCTTGATATTACTGCCACTCCCACTTCTCCAAACACTCTCTCCACCCCATCAGTCTACCAACGAGCTTACAGTCTGTGTATGTTGTAGTAGCAAGTACTGGTCACTTGTACCCCTGGGCCTTGAGCTTCAGTAAAAATTCGTTCTCCTTCTAGTGCTATATTCTTTTTGTTGATCAAAACACATTACTGACTTGAAACTGTGACATTTCCTATTTGCTTATATTGCTGTTGCTATCTCTTTCCATCATCCCAGCAAGACTCATGTATAAGATCTTGGAACTTCCTGGCTCTCAAAGAATTTAAGCTTTCAATACCCCAAGATGGAAGCCCCAACCCAGCCTTTGATCAGAATTATAAAGTGCATTTGTCACATAAAAGCAGTTACCTTGAACACGAAAAAATATATAAAAATAAGATCTTTGGAAGTTTCTGCTGCCTAGTGCTTTTAGATATATTTATTGAGCACCTATTGATCCATTACTAAATAAATTTACTGTGCATATTTGTTATAGGCAATGAACAAAATGGACAAATTCTTTGCTATTATTCTAGTAGTTAGGGAGAGACAATAAATATTTAACAAATAACTACATAATATTTTAGATGGCAAGAAATGCTAAAGAGAAAGTCAGGCAAGGGAGGTAAGGAGTGCTAAGAGCAGAGTTCCTATTTTACATGGGATAGTTCAGGAAGGCATTCCTAATGGATGACTTTGCAGCAGAAACTTGAAGAAATGAAGGAGTCAGTCATGCAACTTCATGGTCAAAAAGCATTTCAGAAGAAGCAGAGAATCATTTCAAAGATCTTGTGACAGATCTTGTGACAATCACCTCGGTGATTTCAATATTTTTTTGACTTCAATATTTTTAATGATACCTTGATTCCAGCCTGATATTGTGATTCAAATGTTCTGGGGTATAACCAGGGCATTAGAATTATTTTAAAAGCTTCCCCAAGCTATTCTAATGTGCAACAAATTTGGACTAGGAAAATATAATAAGGTTGCCTAGCAATAATACCTGAGCCTACAGAGGGTCAGTGTCTTTAACACAGAATGAGATCGGAGGGTCTGTGTGTTGTTCTCCAGCCATTTACTGTCTGTTTCAGTGGCAAAGTAGGTCGAAAGTTGGATTTAACTAGGGTTGGAGATTTTTCAGGTAAATGCAAAGGAAAAAGAAATTAGTTGATACTCTGCCAGAGAGTGATTATAGAAAGGGACCATGGACTCTAAGCTGGGTAAGAAGAGAAGCTAGGACAGGAGAGGAGTAAGAAACAGTGTTAGGATGAATGAAGAACTATTTAGGTCAAAGATTTGTTCCCTCAGATACTAAAAGGAGAAAGCAGGAAATACAGGCAGTGATGGACACAGTGGTTAACAGTTGGGATATAGTTATTGGTAATGGACAGATTCTGGCATATGGCATAGGAATAGGTGGCTGAGCTAGAGTGAGAACAAAAATTATTGGAGGATAAGACAAAACAAAGGCTCCAAGGTTTTGAGAGGATAGTCTACACGGTTATTAAAATCACTATGAATTATGATAACAGTATTACGGAAAGTGATAGTAATGTGGGAATTAAAATATTCAAAGAAGTAAAGGGAGTAACCAGGAGGGTCTTTAAATGATTTTTAAAAAAAAGACAGTTCCAGTAGTGGAGTCTTACAGCAGGAGTTTCAAAGCTAAAAAGTTTTAAGGAGATGGAAAGAAATTGACTGGACACAGCATGAGGAGCAAAGAGCTACCCTATCCCCAGGGCAGTAAATGTCTACTCTATGAGGGGCCACAATAGAGACAGAACTTCAACAGAGTGCCAGGTTTTACTGCGAGCACAAAGGTGAAGGAAACATTCAAGAGAAGAGACAAAGTTATTAGGGTACTTGCCAGTGATGGGCCATGGATCCCCTAGGGAACGGATTTCGCAATTGGAAGTGGAGAAAGAGCAATTTAGACTGTGAATGAAGACCTCAATCAAGAGGAATGACTTGGTGTATTTTTTTTTTTTTAATTTTAAATGTTTATTGCATTTTAGGTTTTGGGGTACATGTGCGGAACGTGCAAGATAGTTGCATAGGTACACACATGGCAGTGTGTTTTGCTGCCTTCCTCCCCTTCACCCACACTTGGCATTTCTCCCCAGGCTATCCCTCCCTAGCTCCCTCCCCACTGTCCCTCCCCCCCTTCCCCCCAATAGACCCTAGTGTGTAGTAGACTCCCTCCCTGTGTCCATGTGTTCTCATTTTTCTCACCCACCTATGAGTGAGGACTTGGTGTATTTGATGTGAATATGTGTCAAGCCATTCGGACAGTGTCAGGTATAGAGTAAGTGCTCTATAGTCAGCCACTATTAGTTTTATGGTGACTGATGAGTACAGGGATGTAGGTCATGATGGAATTAGTTCCAATGGACTCTTGGGACGGTTGTATTGATAAATACGTGATGGGGAGGGGAAACTATGAGTACAAGTCTTTACAAAAACTTGTAACAATGAAGTTAAAGAAAAGCTATGAAGAAAATATGTCACGAGCCTCTGGAGAAAAAGAATGTCTTCACCGGACCTGAAATTTTTAGAAATTCCTATAAGCTAGAAAACAGCAGGGCACCAATGAGTACCATGTGGTGGTTGTAACTTTATATTCACACACTCTCACATACTCCTCCCTTCAGATAATGGAGCCTAATTCCTCTCTCCTTGGGTGTAACCTGTACTTAATGACTTGCTACTAAGGAGTAGAATGTACAATAGGGATGCCATGTGACCTCTGAGGCTAGGTCATAAAAGGCAGCAGTGGAATTGGTAGATCATATGATAATTCTATTTGAACTGAATTTTGAAAGCTAAGAATGACCAAATAAGAGGAAACAAACACATGCTAGAAGAATGCCAAAGGAGGATGCATCTCTGTGGGGTGGTCCACCATCATATAATCTAAAAAAAAAAAAAGGCACTTTGGCACTATCCTTGCTCTCTTCCTAGGATCACTAGCTCTAGGAGACTCCAACTGTCCTGTCATGAGGACACTAAGCAACCCTGAAAAAGGGCACACATGGAAGAACTTAAGATCTTTAGACAACAACCAGCTCTAATTCAGTAGCCATGTGAGTGACCCCTTGGATGGTGGTCCTCCAGCCCTAGTCAAGTCTTCTGATGAGCCCAAGCCAATACTTTGACCCATGAGAGGCTCTGAGCCAGAACCACCCAGCAAAGCCACTCACAGTGTCCTGACCCACAGAAATTGTGTGAGCTAGTAAGTTTTGAAGTAATTTGTTATGTATCAGTAGATGGTTAATATATTATATTTGAGCTTTGATGTTAGACTGGAAACACTTTTTTATTTTTTTCATTTCTTAAAAATAACTATAATTGGCATGTAAACATTATACATATTTGTGGAGTATATAGTGATGTTGTGACACATATATAGTGATCAGATCAGGGTAATTAGCACATTCATCATCTCAAACATTTATCATTTCCTTGTGTTGGGTACATTCAACATCCTTCTTCTAGCTATTTGAAACTACATAATATATTATTGCTAACTTCAGTCATCCTACAGTGCTGTAGGATGCTAGAACCTTTTTAAGTAGAAAAATTTTCTTATCCCTTTAACTCCTTTTGCAGGGCATGACCCATTACCCACTACATTCTTCTTAAATTGGATACATATCAATTTAGGACCAGAACAGAGATGGGATGGGGTGGGAAAAGAGATCTTTCTCTTCACCTACTTACTGAGCCTTGACTAATAGACTTCTCATCCTGCAGCAAGTCATGTACCAAGCTCAGAGAGAAGAAGGTTTATATTTTTATAATGTCCCTCAACGCACAGAAAAGAGATGAATTTCTTAGTATAGTAATTCACAGGAGTTGTACTAAGCGGCAGTCACTCTTGGCAATATAAAAAATCTGACGGGCTATCGATGTTTGACCCTGAGGCCATATCATCCACAGCTTCTCTTTTGTTGTATTTGTTTTATTCCCACTAAAATTTATTGAATTTTCTTTTCAAGCTACAAAAGCAGTACCTACTTGTTTCAGCAATAAAATAACTGTCAGCATATAAAGAAAAGTCTACAGTCTCTTCACTTTTCCTCATTCCCAAAGTAATCAGTGCTAACAGTTTAGTCTTTATCCTTTTACCCCTTATCTTTATGCATTAAGAAATATAAAGATACCTATTTTCCTTTGTTTCTTTTATTTTTACCTCGACTAAATCACATGCATTACTCTGCAATATGCATTTTCACTTAAAATAGGCTATAATTGTCACTTCAGATTAATACACACAGACCTAACTCACTTTATGTAGCTGCATAATATTCCATACTAAATATGAACTATAATTTATTTAGCCATTCTCCTGCTAATGGTTGTTTTACATATTTACAATTAAAATATAGTGACAATCATTCTTTTAAATATATTTTTACATACTGGGACCTATTTATTATGTTGTTAGACCTTAGTAATTTATGAGTCAATGGTAATTTAAAAAAATTTTTATAACAATGTTCCAGGTAACTTAAAAATGTTTGTAGCCTTTCACATTCATATCACCAATATATGAATTCCCATTTCTCCATGTTCTTGGCAGGGCAGAAGAGTTCCAAACATCTGTAACTTGAGACAAAAATAATATCCCAATACTGTTTGATTTGCACTTCCCTGATTAGATGCTGAGCATTTTCTCATATGTTTTGGGACACTGGCTGTTCTTCCAGTATCCACAAAATTTGCTGAAGAAGACAAGAGAGGGTAGATATTTTATTTTATTATTTTTAATTTTTAAAATTCAGTTGAATTAATAGTTTTTTTTAGAGCAGTTGTAGGTTCACAACAAAGTTGAGCAGAAAGTACAGAAAGTTCTCACATACCCTCTCTCCACTCCCACATACAGCCTCCCCAACCATCAATATCCAGGACCAGTTACAATCCATGAACCAACATTGATACATCATTACCAACCAGAGTCTAAAGTTCTCATTACCATTCTCTTTTTGTGTAGTACAGACTATGGATTTTGACGAGTTTATACAGACATATGTCCACCATTACATAATACAAAATTGTTTCAAAGCCCTAAAAAAACCATCTCTGCTCCACCCATTCGTCTTTCTGTTTCCATAACCCCTGGGGATATTGTTTATATAACTAAGTCATCAAACACAGCCTGTTAAGAGAAAGTTAAGATTCTTTCTGAAATGGGAAGATAGATATGGTGGAAATGGTTCCCAGTGGCTGCAGTGGAACTCTGGCCACTGTAATGCCTGTGTGACATAGCTGAATTTCTAGTCTGCCCTAACTCTGCTGATCTTTAAGAAACACAACACCTGCAATAAAAAGCTTCCTTTATAGCCAGACCAGCTGAAACTGATTAGAACCAAGATAGATCAACTTCAAAAAACTCAGGCTTCATTATAATCTCATTTCCATGCTAAATGACACTCCCATCAGTGCTGTGACTGTTGACAGTTGCCATGACAATGACCAGAAGCCATAAAAGGACAAAAAAGAAGGCAGAACTCTGGTTCTAAGGAGTTCCCTATCCATTTTGGGAAAACACATGAATATTTCTCCCTTCATTTTTAATTTCATTAAAGAAATTTTCATTAAAGAAATATTACATTTGAGCCCTCTCACCCTTCGCTAGTGCAGAAGCTGATTTGTTAGCCATGTCCCCACCTCTGAATTCCATGGCCATCAAATAAAGCATGTTCTGCTTGATGCCCACTTTTCATTTTGTGAATTGGCTTCATGACACAAAACAGGGAAAGACTCCATCTTTTGGGGGACCAGCTTTGTCCATAACATTTCTTCTGAAGACAAGATGAATGATGCAGGCAATGTTAAATGCTAACAGATATCAAAACTTGATAATTCTTAGGGATCAGAAAAGAAGAGGGAAGCTTGAACTGTTAATTCAAGTTCTATTGAGTGGTCACTAAATTCACTCATAGTACAAATTCAGATATGCAGAGAAAATACAAATTCTTTATTGTCTGTAGCTAATTTGCCTTCCTGCTAGGTGTCTACTCATTGGTGAATAGGAATAAACAAGTGTATTAGGTAGTTTAGTCTTAGTCCTATGAAGTAATCTCTACAGTTTATTTAGATAGTAACCTCTCATTTGGAGAAAAACACAGTCTCTCAGGTAACTTTCCCTACCCTAGTTTCTCTTTCCAAGATCGTATTGCAACTGAGGGCTAATCTTTTTAATCACCTGCTTCATGTTGATTTTTTTTTTAACTCATGTAGCTGAAAGCCACACTGCTAAACACTATAACTTAGCCTTCATGAGCTCCCTTAGAGATAATGCTTCTGATGTATATGTCACCATGGTAACCATTGCAGAAGTTGTTTTCAGGAACTTGGGGTCCTCTCTTGTCCAACTTAAACTAGTTGAGACCACTGACCTTTCAACTGGGCCTGCGCAGATGCTCAAGAGGTGAGCTTTTGATGTCAGAGGGCCAAACCATTTTCTGAACATGCATACTATAAGGAGCCACGAACACCAGCTACACTTGTACATATCATCAATTACCTCATTTATCCCTACTGCCAATCACTTCTCTTCATACTTTAGATCACCTTGCTTCTTTACCCCATGAATATCCCTCAGCCAGAAGAAGCAGATTTGAGAGCTCTTCTCCTATCTCCTCTCTGGGTCTCCTGTGAATAAATCTTTTCCCTACTGCAAAATTCATTATTTCAGTAATTTGTTGTCTGCATGATGGGCAGAATGAGCTTGGTTTTGTATCAATATCTGGGTGGTAGTGAGAAGAGTTTGTGGGTGATGCTTCATGGGTAGAAATAAGAGGAAAGGATCTCTCTGTCTCTGTGTGTACCCACCAGTCTCCAGATCTCTCCTGTCTACCCTACTATTGTCCTCCTGCTGGCTGCAATTCTGTAATGAGTAATTTGATGTCCTTGACATTGCCCTTACTTCTCAAATGTTCCCTTCACCCAGTCCAAACTGAAGTCCCACATTTTGAATACAAGGCTCTCCTCCCTCACACTGATCTTCTTGTTCCTTAATGGAAAGAGAGCAGGGTCTTCTTAGATTTACCCCATTTTTATCTGTTTTGTGTGTGAGGAATCAATCCTCATGAAATAGCTACTAAAGGTAAAAATATCTTCTTCTCCATACCCCAGGAAAACTTTAGGATTTACTTTTCCTAGGGGCTAATTGTTGATAGGTAAGGTATGTATGGGGAGGAATGGAGTGATTCTAAAATAATTTAGCAAATTATTTCATAGCACAGTTATCTAGCTTGTAAAGTTATTTACCTATTGCATCATCTCATTATGTCAGAAGCCAAGTATTGTCTGGGTCTTCCTTCTTGCATCTCTTCTACAGCATTTATTAGCATTTTCCTGACCCCCACTCTATCCCACATGGAGCCACAGGCCAACTAGGTGAAGGACAGCCTCAGCATGTCAAAAGAGAAACACTTATATTATGATCACTATGACGATTCTAAACAGTTACTTATATTAATTTATTTAGTCCTCATAATGGCTCTACGAAGTAGACACTAATACCCTTCCTGCACTTGAGAAAACTGGGGTACAGAAAGTTTAAAACACTTGCCAAAATACATGGTTATAAGAAGCTGAGCCAGGACACAAACCCAGACGGTCTGGCTCTAACATCTTTGCTATTAATCACTACTATAGCTGTTATTACATTCACTGTGAATCATGCTCCTGGAATGTTTGTGCCATACAGCAATACTGTTGGAATGCCAATTGAGAGTGATCTATGCTCTCCAAAGCCCTGAGTTCATCTCTGTGTGGTCATTGTGGGTCCAAGTCCCTGGAATGATTTTTCTCTCAGCTTTACACTGGTGAGGCTGTCAGGGAAGGTATTAACACAAACAGGTGAAATCCATGCCAAGTCCTGAGCAGAAAGTCACAAGTCACTTTTATTTCCACACATTCTATGAAAGACATCTAAGCCACTTCCCTAAAATGACCTGATAGATTAGGCTTTTGTGGCCCAAGTGCAAAGAACCACCTAAGCTTAAGGCATAGGGTAGTGAACTAGGAATTTCTGGAGAATATAGCTGAGGAAAGAGGAGAATAAGGCTTCTGATGATGTGAACTGCTCTGGACTCTGGGCATGGCTAGCATGGGCACACCAGCTGCCACTAGCTCCAGTTTCTGCTCACCAGAGAGGTAGAGAACACATTTGGCCATCTACCCCCTACTTAATCTATGAGCTAAGGTCCAGATTCTGATGTAGGGCAGGTGGTACAGGAAGGCAACTTTTATCACCCCACCTGACAAGCTCAGGAAGGGAGAGAGAGAGAGAGAGAGAGAGAGAGAGAGAGAGAGAGAGAATGTGCGTTTTGAGGGATGGGGTGGGATGCTGAAAATTAAGGTAGGCATCTTTGTATTCAGTGATTTTCCAGTGCATAAGAAATTCAAACATAATTAAGGAAGAATCTTCAAACAAGGAGATTTTAGTATTCTTAGATGAGCTGAATGAAAATGAAGCAGCACAGAGCATATCCATGTTTTAAGGAACACTCAAAGTAGAGTACTTGGTCAAGCATAAATGATGCAACAGACGATATTAAATATCTCTTAATGACATACTTGAGTCTCAAGGTTTTAATGCACTTACAATTGAGGTGATACATGAACAATCTGGAAAATTTTGAGTGTAACTGATTTACGTGACACTAAACAAACGTGTAGATAATAGCTAATACAATACATCCTCCAACAACTCAGTAGGGAGTCAGTAGTTTTCTGGGTTTCTTTAGTGATAAGTTTTATTTCCTTTCTCTTTTTCATATGTGTATCTGCTGTAATTTTTAAAATTACTCTGAGTTTACAGAAAACATTACAGCTATAAAATACCATTATAAGTTGATAACAACTTAGCATTGGTCACATACAAATATTCTAGACTTACACCCTCTTCACACAATTTGTCATTTTGTTGTCTTAATTTAAATCTCTGTCTGTTGTGTATTTCTTAACAAGTATTGAGTTTTGGTAATTGTTGAAGATTTTTAACCTTCATACTAGAGATTTGAAAGATTTACAAACCACCATCACAGTAATGCAGTATTCTGATTTTGATTATAAACTTTTCTCTCAGTGATTTTTATATTCTTATATGATTTCATGGTAATAATTAAAATCCTTTCACTTCCAGTTAAAACGTTCCCTTAAGCATTTGTTCTAAGGTCAGTATTGCAGTGATACGGTTTGGCTGTGTCCTCACCCAAATATCATCTTAAACTCTCACATGTTTATGTGAGAGACCCTGTGGGATGAAATCGAATCATGGGGAAGGTTTTTTAGCAGCATCACTTATTTGCGATAGTGAATAAGTCTCACAAGATCTGATGATACTATAAGGAAGAGTTTGCCTGCATAAGCTCTCTCTCTCTCTCTCTTCGCCTGCTGCCATCAATGTAAGACGTGACTTGCTCCTCCTTGCCTTCCACCATGATTGTGAAACCTCCCCAGCCATGTGGAACTGTAAGTTCATTAAACTTCTTTCTTTGTAAATTGCCCAGTCTCAGGTATGTCTTTAACAGCAGCATGAGAACAGACTAATACAAGCAGTGATACATTTCCTTAGCTTTTACTTGTCTGGAATTTTGTGTCTTCATTTTAGAAAGATAGCTTTACTGAGTATAGTATTTTTAGCTGTTGATTTTTTTCTTTTAGCGCTTTGAGTATGCCATCCTATTCTTTCCTGACCTGCAAGGTTTCATCTGAGAAATCTACTGATAGTCTAATGGCGGTTCTCTTACATATGACTTGATGCATTTAAAATTCTTTTTGTCTTTGACTTTTGATAGTTTGATTAAAATCTCAGAGAGGATCTCTTTGAATTGAAACTAACTAGGATCTTTAAGCTACATGGATCTGGATATTCATATCTCTCCGAAGACATAAGACATTATCAGCTATTATTTCATTAGGTACGTTTTCTGTGCCTTTCTCCATCTCTTTTCCCTATGAAAATCACATAATGTAAATATTTGTTCACTTAATGGTTGCTGTCCAAAAGGCCTCTTAGGATTTCTTTGCTATTTTTCATTCTTCTTTTTTTCCCCTGACAGAATTATTCAAAAGACTTGTCTTCAAATTCAAAAATTCTTTCTTCTGCTTGATCTAGCCTGCTGTTGAAGCTTTTAAGGGCATTTTTATTTCATTTACTGAAGACCTCAACTCCAAGATTTCTAAGGTTTTTAAATGATATCAATCTCTTTGCTGAGTTTCTCATTCAAATCATGATTTATTTTCTTGATTTCCTTGTTTTGTCTATCTGTATTCTCTTATGTTTTCCTGAGTTTTCTTTCTTTTTTTGAGACGGAGTTTTCACTCTTGTTACCCAGGCTGGAGTGCAATGGCACGATCTCGGCTCACTGCAACCTCCACCTCCTAGGTTCAGGCAATTCTCCTGCCTCAGCCTCCTGAGTAGCTGGGATTACAGGCAGGCACCACCATGCCCAGCGAATTTTTGTATTTTTAGTAGAGATGGGGTTTCACCATGTTGACCAGGATGGTCTTGATCTCTTGACCTCGTGATCCACCCACCTCAGCTTCCCAAAGTGCTGGGATTACAGGCTTGAGCCACCGCTCCTGGCCCCTGAGTTTTCTTAAGATCATTATTTTGTATTTTCTTTTAGATAATTTGTAAATTTCCATTGCTTGAGGTCAGTTACTGGAGATTTCTATTTCCTTGGTGATATCATGTTTCTTTGCTTTTTTATCTTTTTTGTGTCCCTGAATTGATATCTGTGCATCTTGTAGAATGGTCACTTCTTCCAATTTTATACAGTGGTTACTATAGGGAAAGATTTTTCCCTGCAGATGTGTCCTAAGGTATCATTTGGGTAGGGTGCATTGGCTTTGGCTCCATGTGGGCTCTGTAGTATAGTCTCCATGCAGTTCCTTTAGCTGTAGTCAATGTCAGCATGCTTTCAAATACCTTAGTGGCCTAGGCTGCAGGAGTTTGTGCAGCTGTTCCCTAGATTGGGTGCAGCTACCCGACTGGAGGGTTGGGGTACCAGGCTCTTATGCATGAGTACATAGAGGCTGCTCTGCTGGGGTCAAGCCCAGCCTCCCCACTGGAGACAAAGATGCCAGTCTATCAGTGCTTGAGATCAGCTGGACCAGGGTTGTACATGTCCTATTTACTGGGGAAAGGGGCACAAGACTGCTCCACCAGGGTCAGGCATTGCCTCTTCCCTAGGCAAGACTATCTGTTCTTTGGAGAGTGGGGCACCACCTGGGCTTGGGTTCCACAGTTACAGCTGTTTTGCTGGGCCTACGCTCCAAGTGACTGAGGTTGGCATGCTGCAGTCACTGGGATGGAAAAGATGAAGTGCCTCCTAGACAGTTTATTCGTTTTAAAAAATTACATTTTAAGTTCTGCAGTACATGTACAGATCATACAGAATTGTTACCTAGGTATACACCTGCCATGGTGGTTTGCTGCATCCATCACCCCATCACCTACATTAGGTATTTCTCCTAATGTTATCCCTCCCCAATCCTCCCACCCCCTGCTATCCCTCCCCTACACCCCATCCCCAGTTTATTCTTAAGGGGTAGGGACCTACAGCTACTTGACAAGGAATGGTGCACTACATGTAATAGGCATGGAGTAGTGGTGGTGGAACCTCGGGGGTGGGGAGATGCAGTGGCTACTGGCCCTGGAACATGTCGTACTCGAGAAGTGACTTCAGTCTTAAGATGGCACTTTAAGGTAGCAGCTTAGATCATAGAGGACGGAGCATAATGTGGGCTTCTTCTCTGAGTTAATGCAGCCATGTGGACTCCAGGCAGTTTCCTTGACTGGCCTGGGGGTCTTTGAGACTGTAGAATTATCCAGCAGCAAAGACTGCAGGTGTCCATGGCTTTAATTGGGGCAACTGGAGGTCTCCTATTCACTTCTTTTCCTGTAGGAAGAATCCCTCCTGGTTCTAAGCTGATCATAATTGCAGAGATGGGCTAGTAAAGACAGGGTATTTTGTTGCCTTTTTATTACAGCTATCCCACTTCTCCATGTTTCACAGGGTCTCTGTCACTCCCCTGTTTTACTCAAGCACTCTCCTTCAGATACCCTAATGCTTGTGCAGGGACAAGTATTAAGCAGGACTAGACAGCCATCCTGCTGATGTCACTCCCTTCTATTTTCTTCCCTAGAAATTCTCAATGTGAGGATTTCATCACAAGGCCCTTTATGAAGGTTTTACCTCTATCCATCTTAAGAATTTCTCAGTTAACGCAAAGGACAAAAACAAATAACATATCTCTTCCCTTTAAGGATACAACCTAGTAGATCTACATCTCTTCCATTTACATTGACTTATTGGACAAAAATGTGTCATAGGGCTATATCTAATTCTGGGAACTATTATCTTTAGGGTTTCCAAGTGAGATATTGATGGATCACTAAGAATCTCTTACATATTTACTAAACCAGTGATGGTTCTTAACGTAGGCTGTCCACACATCAATAAATGTGCAGAATGATTCATTGGACTTGGAATAAAATGCTTAATGTTTTATTTATTTGTATCTATAATATAAAAAAATAAGGTTTACAGGGCTGGGCACGGTGGCTCACGCCTGTAATCCCAGCACTTTGGGAGGCCGAGGTGGGTGGATCATGAGGTCAAGAGATCGAGACCATCCTGGTCAACATGGTGAAACCCCGTCTCTACTAAGAAATACAAAAATTAGCTGGGCATGGTGGTGCGTGCCTATAATCCCAGCTACTCAGGAGGCTGAGGCAGGAACATTGCCTGAACCCAGGAGGTGGAGGTTGCAGTGAGCCGAGATTGCGCCATTGCACTCCAGCCTGGGTAAACAAGAGCAAAACTCCGTCTCAAAAAAATAATAATAATAATAAGGTTTACAAATATGTAATGTGCATATTGGCAATGACATACTCAGTGCCTATATGAGATGGACTCATTTCACATACAGTACACATGCTTTCCTGAGTGTGAATCTATAGCCCAGGGGCATTAACAGCAGGGACCTCACACATTATACACTTCCAGCATATTGAATATTAAGACAAAAACAATGTATATGTGTCTGTCTACATACGTTTACATATTATCGTATCTAGTTTTTATTACATTAACCATCATAAAAGGAATGAGGGGCTTAAAAAGATTCCTGCAAAGAAATTGCAAATTAAAGAGAATATTCATAAAGCAAGCACAAGCAAACAACCAAAAAGTGGAAGTCCTATCACTTTGACTGCTGGAACAACCTCTTTATATCCACACTATGAGCTGAAACAATTATACATTTACTTACATTATTACTAATGATGAACTTTGCCTTGATGATATATAGCAATGTAAGGGACTAGCTAATAAAGGCAGTAAATGTTCATAATTGATAAAAAATTAATGTATTTCAAATTTAACTCAACTATTTAAATGTTCTATTTTTGTGGTTTGACATGCACAGATTAGTATGATAAACTATGTATAACTTACAAATAAATGAATTTGTAACTAAGAGATGAATTCAAAAAATTATAAAGAAAATTGTGAATGTTAAAAAAAGTTTGAAGACCATTGCACTATACCCACCCCAGCCTCTCTCTTAGGAATGTAATGAGAGTTACGTTATAAAACTGCCAACTTCCTTCAATAGGGAAAATGGTTATGACATGTGTCTTTTCCCTCTTTTTGAGAACAGGGAAAGGAGCTGGTATTCAATAGAAAATAATGAAGAAGAGGTATTAGAGAAGAGAATGATAGAAAAAAAAATCAATCTTCCACCATAGGAAGAATATATAAAATTATATTTCAAGTTAAGATAAGTCATCAAAAACAAGTCAGTTCCTGGGTTAAGATACCAGGTAAAAAAAGAAGAGACTGTCCAGGTATGGTGGCTCTCACCTGTAATCCCAGAACTTCAGAAGGCCAAGGCAGGTGGATCACAAGGTCAGGAGTTTGAGACAAGCCTGGCCAATGTGGTGAAATCCTGCCTCTACTAAAAATTCAAAATTAGCTGAGCGTGGTAGTGGGTGCCCGTAATCCCAGCTGTTTAGGTGGTTGAGGCGGGAGAATCACTTGAACCCGGGAGGCAGAGGTTGCAGTGAGCCAAGATGGCACCACTGCACTCTAGCCTGGGTGGCAGAGCAAGACTCACTCTCAAAAACAAAAACAAAACAAAACAAATAAACAAACAAAAACACGGAAAGGGTGAGGCTGTCTCCACCAGAGAACTGACTGTACAAACATTAGAAGGGCCATTTTTTTTCTGTTGGTGGATCTTTGCATGTACTGAAGGCCGAGCTGCATTATAAGCTCAGCTCCACTACCTGGGGGAAGAACACCTTTGCTACATTTGCTACAATCCTGCTCCATGATAGCCTTTCTGGGAATGCTGCCTTCCAGTTAGCCCAGTAGAGAGAAGAGCTGTTTTGCTCTCCAGGGAGCCATGTGGGCCACAGCTTATCTCTTCTGCTGGATCCCCCAGAGTTTTTTCCAGGGGCAGGGGAAGTTTGCATGAGACATGCTGATGCTCTCAGATTTTATCCTCTCTTGGGAACTTAGTAGGCCTCATGTGACCAGCCCCCTCCACTGGAAGCACTAAATTTCTCCTTGTCCTAGGTGCTGAGGCTTCTCAAGAGAAGTAGAGTCCTTTAGTTTTCTGAGCCAGAGGAGCAAGATTTCCAGCTATGGAAGAAAGCAAAACTTTATCCCTAATGATGTTAGTAGCTGGGGCCTTCTCCATAACCTCCTAGTTTCTGAGCTCTCTGTACTGCTGAAAAACAAAGCCAATGCAAAGTCAGGTCCTAGTTCACCTAAAGAGGCCAGTGCTGCTCTCACACCTTTTCCACAATAAAATGATGTCAATAAGAACAGTTTCTTCTCAGTCCACTCCATACTCTCAGCCTTCAGCAAGACAAACACCATGCACTGTCATGTGAGGCATAATGATCCTCCCCCCCAAATAAGACAAATGTTAGAAAAGAATTACAGTAAATTAGAAAAAAAAAAAAAAGAATAAAATCTAAGATCACTACACTGTTCTCTGGCCTCTTACCCCTCCCTTGCATGCAGCCATGTATTAAAGATAATTTCTTCCTGTATCTCAAAAACTCCATTGCTCACCACAGGCAGTTTCACCCTTTAGTTCTTTCTTACATTTTACAAATCCGAGCTACCTGACTCCTCTGTTAAGTCATTTGAGGCTCTGAAGGGGAAGGGGCTATAGAGCCAGGAAAAATTGTGATGCTGATCCCATGTTTCTAATTCAGTATCCTCTAGTACAGCTGTGGCCTAGCTGGTTCCTTTTGCTAAGTTAGCATGAAGAAATTCCACTTACTGAAGATAAATGCTGTTTTTCTCAGAAATAACAGCGAAATCAAATGATAAAAAGACATTCCTCTTAACTGCATGGAGTTGGCTGCATTATTGGAGAAATAATTCTATCCATCAGTGATATTTTGGAAAGAATGATGTCAGCCCAGGCATTCCAGCTCTTATTTCATTTTTTAATACTAGGTTTTATTTCATAAAAGCTCATTCTCTATTTCTATCTCCTGCCCACACTTCTCCAAGGACAGTTCTACTTAAACACCCTGGGAAGACCTCCCTTTCTGGGATAAAAAGTTAATTCTTCCTTGTTGGAAACCTCAGAACAAGCATTCGAAAAGGAGCAGATCCATCACATCCAGATACAGAATGAAGCCACTATAAGGGCCAGATGCTCTTTAAAGATATTCTAGAGCAGTGAAAAGTAACTTTTAAAGTTTCATTGATCAGTAAAATTTCCCATTTTTTAAATTTTGCCAAGTAATTTAAAAAAATCTGTAATTATTGCTGCTTCATTAAATTAAAAATATTTTATATATCACAAAACTACCAAGGCATAATCATAGGGACAGTTCTTTAGAGTTTTATTCAAATGGGTTTATTATTATTTTTCAAATTTACCATATTGCCCTTTTTTTGTTTGCTTTCCCTCCAGCTAGTGAAAATTTGACAAATACAAGTCTTTGTGCTAATCACTGGGCTAGAGGAGAGCAGCAGAGAGCAAGCAGCTTCCAGGAGAAGTTTATTCTGTTACCTGTTAAAGGCACCAGGCTGGAGTGCAGTGGCACAATCTCGGCTCACTGCTACCTCCGCCTCCTGGGTTCAAGCAATTCTCCTGCCTCAGCTTCCCGAGTAGCTGGGACTACAGGCGCACACCACCACACTCAGCTAATTTTTGTATTTTAGTAGAGATGGGGTTTCACCACGTTGGCCAGGATAGTCTTGATCTCTTGATCTCGTGATCTGCCCACCTCAGCCCCCCAAAGTGCCTCAAAAACACATTTTTACAGGCTTTTAAGAAATAGAATATAAACTTTTTGAAGATGAGACTATGTCTTGAAATTCTTCAGATTCTCATGGTGTCAGACAAAGAACTTGTGGGCACTACGAACACAATAATATTTTTATTTTATTATGTATTGCTTGCTATAATTGATTGTTTTTTTTTTTGGTTAAAACAAGATTTTTTATTTTCAACATTTTATTTTTTATTAAGAAATAATTTTATATATTCATGGGGTACATATTTTGATATGTGCAATGTATAGTGATCAGATAAGGGTAATTAGCATGTCCACCATCTCAAACTTCTTTTTTTTTAATTATGCTTTAAGTTCTAGGGTGCATGTGCAGATCGTGCTATAATTGATTTTTATAATTTGTCTCACTTATTCAATACTTAGTATACACTTACTTGCACACTTATTTTTCTTCTGTTGTTCAATCTCCTGTACTTTAACTAAAAATTAAGCCCCTAAAAGTCGATAACTTTATTTTTTATATAGTTGGGTAGCAGATATAAGCCTGTCTATGAATATAGGGATATAATAAAATTTACTTTTTCTATATTTTTGCCTATATTTTTCCTTTTTATTGATATACATAGTAATACATATTTATGGGGGTACATGGGATATTTTATTACCTACCATGTATAATGGTCAAATTAGAGTAACTGGAATATCCATCACATCAAACATTTATAATTTCTCTGTGTTGGGAACATTCCAAGTTTCTCTGCTAGCTATTTTAAAATATACAATAAATTATTGTCACCCTGATGGGTTAACATAGTCACCCTGATGGGTTAACAAACACTAGAATTTATTTCTTCTAATGATAGTTTTGTATCCATTAACCAATCTCTCTTCATTCTCTCGTCTCTCCAATCCTTTCAAGCCTCTGATAATCACCATTCTAGTTACTATCTCCATGATATATATTTTTAGTTCCCACATATAAATGAGAACATGTGAAATTTGTCTTTCTGTGCCTGGCTTACTTCCTATAACACAATATCTTCCAGATTCATCCATGTTGTCACAAATGACAGGATTTCACTTTTACGGCTAAATTGTAGTCCATTCTGTATATATCCTACATTTGCTTTAGCCATTCAACCGTAGAGGAATATGTACATTGATTCCATATCTTGAGTGTTGTGAATACAGTCCTGCAATAATATTGGAAGTGCAGATATCTCTTCAATATTCTGATCTCCTTTCTTTTAGGCATATACTCAGCAGCAAAATTGCTAGATCATGTGGAAGTATCTATTTGTAGTTTTATGAGGAACTTCTACATATTGCTTTTCATACTTGCAGTACTAATTTACATTTCTACTAACAGTGTATGAGCATTCCACTTTCTATACATCCTCACTGGCATCATTATTTTTGGTCTTTTTGATAATAACCATTTAAATTGGCTATATCATTTTACCTGGTAATTTCATTGTGGTTTTGATTGGATTTTCCTAATGATTAGTGATATTGAGCATTTTTTAAATATGTATTTTGGCCATTTGCATGTTTCTTCTCATAAATGTTTTCAGATCTTCCTCCCCCTTTTAAGTCAGATTATTTAGGATTATTTTTGCAATTGAGGCGTTTGAGCCTCTAACAGATATGTCTTTCTTTTCTCTTGCTGCTTTTAGAATCCTCTCTTTGTCCTTGACCTTTGAGAGTTTGAGTGTTATATGCCTTGGACTATAGTTTTTGAGTTGAATCTGCCTAGCAATCTTTAACATCCCTGTGCTTTAATATTTATGTTTCTCTAGGTTTGGAGTTTCTCCATTTTTATCTTATTGAATGAATATTCTACCACCATCTCTTTCTCTACTCCTTTTTAAGGCCAATGACTCTTTGATTTTCTTGAGGCTATTTTTTAGATCTAACAAGCATTTATTATTATTTTTTCTTTCTTCTCTGATTGTGTGTTTTCAAATAGGTTGTCTCTGAAGTCTTTTTTTCTGCTTGATAAATTCTGCTGTTGAGATACTCTGTTACATATTTTAGTTTCTCAAGTGTATTTTTCAGCTCCAGGATACCTGTTTTTTTTTTAATTATTATTTCAATCAAGAGATCTTTAAATTTATCTAATAAATTCCTAAATTGTTTTCCTTTTTTCTTAAAGTTTATCGAGCTTCCTCAAAACAGAGATTTTGAATTCACTTTCTGAGAGATCACACATTGTTTTCACTACAGGATGTTACTGGTGACTTTTTAGAACATATGTTGAGGTTATATTTGCCTGAATGTTCTTCATGCATGTGAACATTCTTCAGTGCCTGATGTTCTAGTTCTTCAAATGTGCCTTCTTATGTGAATAGTTGTTCAGATGACGTTACTGAGGGAGGACAACTGCTCAACGATTCTATTCAACCATCGTCTCCACCGCACTTCTCCAAACCAGATATATATTTTTTTGAGCCTCCATCTCATTGAACTTTGAAAAAATATAGCCTAACTTTACTAGAGATTCCCCTTTTGTTCCCTAAGTTGTACCAGTTTTTCAGACTCTTATAAATATTCAACAGCACAACACTCCAATAGGAGTGGCCCCATAGAAATTGGTCATCTGTCCATGTAGGTAATCAACTGAAAGATGTCCATTGTCTCTATTAGCTTCCATTTTAGATCCAGTAGTTTTCTCTGCTGCTTTTATGCCACACCTGGGGCATGAAATCATAGTGGAAGTAGTTGAAACAATTCTATCAGAAGCTGATAGAATAGGTGAACAAAAAATTGTATGGAGATAAAAAGTTTAAATAACTGATTAACAAACTTGATTGAATATACATGTATATAGATATATATGTCACTACTCACAAAACTGCAGAATATACACTCAAGTGCATACAAAACATTTTTTAAACTTGACTATGTGCTAGGTCATAAAGCAAATCTCAAAACATTTCAAAGAATTAATATCATGTAGTATATATTTTCTGGCTTATAAAGGAATTAAGCCAAAAACCCAAACCTGTTTAAAAAATATTAAAAATTTTTGAAATGTATTTGTAACAACTAGTGGGTAAAATAAATCTCAATGAAAATTCAAAAGTAGGGTATCTGAATGATAATAGAGATAAGACATATAAAAGCTTGTCAAATATTGCTATAGCGTGATTATAGAGCAGTATCCAGCATTAAGTGTACATCTTAGAAAAGAAGATAAAAATGAATCAAGCATTTGTAATTTAAATCCAACTAAGGATCTATAACTCAACAACTTAGAAAGATAACAGTAATTTAAACCTAAAGATTATTAAATAAAAAAGAACAAATTAAGGCTAGAATTTGTCAAATAGAAAAGAAGAATAAACTAGAGAAGATCAATAAAGAATAAAGTTTAAAATTTGGAGAAACCAATGACCTAGACAGATCAAGAAATAAAGAAAGCAAGTATAAAAAACAAATATCATGAACTTATGGGCATGTGAAATCATGAAAAGATATTACAGATAATTTTATATAAAATATTTGAAAATTTTTAGAAAAATAGCCTAAAAAATATAACTCACAAAATCAAACACACAAAAAACATGGGAAAATCTACATAAACTTATATTAAAGAAATTGAATTTAGACTTTTAAATCTTTGTACAAAGACCACACCTGGATCAGATGGTTGCTGTTAAGCACCAATCTTACAAAAAACTGCTCCAGAGAATAAAAATGAGGGAAGCTTTTCCACTTTATTTGGTAAAAGCATAACCTGATAGCAAAATCTGACAAGACAGTAGTAATATTTAAACCTGGTTATTCATCACAATTGTGTTGGATTTATTCCAAGAATTAAAACTGAAGCTAACACTTTAAAATCAATAAATTTATTTCACCACAACTACAAATATAAGAAGAAAAGCATGTCATCATCTCAATCAATGTGGAAAAAGACTTTCATGAAATTCAGCATCCATTCATAATGAAACTCTTAGCAAACTAATCCCAAAAGAAAATGCTGCAAATACATTTTAGAGCATAGATTTATTTAGTCAGATCATTCTGGCTGTTCAAAATATATTTTAGGTTACTCCTTAATTCTCTGCTGCTCAGAGTAAGAAAGAACTGATTAATGAAGAGCTTAATAACTATACACAAGGCCTCTGTTTAGGAAAAAAATCATTTTACAAGCTCAACAAAGCATTTAAAAATTAAATTTTGCAGGCAACTTGAAGCATAAACAATGCAAAAGAAGTAGCAGAAACATAAGGAAACTAAGCTAATAATGTTCCAATCAAATGCCAGTCATATTTATTTCAGAGTTCTTGGATGGGGCTTGATGATACAAAATATTTTACTCTAGAGTTCAGAAGTGAACTTTCTCCCACCGCCATAGAATATCAGGACCACAGATGTTTCTCACATATACACAAAACACAGAATCTCCGATAGCCAAATTACTTCCACAAAGTACTGGTCCTTGTGGAACATATTTCCATGGAAATCCTATTCATGTCCCAGACAGTCTTGGGATGAGCCACGGAATATCCCCGCTATAGACCTTGCCTTTCCAGGCCTTTCTATTGATCTAGAGTCCAGCAATGCCTCAGCAGGACTCCTAAGGCTAGTGGCAGTGAGCGCTGGGTGGTTAAGTCTTCGATGATTTGGGGAGAAACATTTTAACCCCACTGTACAAACTGTATTCTTGAATTCTCAACTTAACTAGAACTAATTCATGGACTTTGTACTAGCTTTTAAAGAAATGGAGCCTGCAGGTAAGGGTGAAGCTAAAGAAGGCTCAATAACAAAGTAAATGTCTGCACAAGTTTCTCCAGCTGTAGAACCAAGTTCATGTAGTAAGTAATAGATTCTATAAGAAACACGAACTCATTATTTTTCATTATTCTTTAAGTTCTGGGGTCCATGTGCAGAACATGCAGGTTTGTTACATGGGTATACACGTGCCATGGTGGTTTGCTGCATCCATCGCCCTGTCATCTACATTAGGTATTTCTTCTAATTTCATATACCCAAGAAAGAGAAAAGAAGAAAAATATTTACCCAGAAAAATATTAGGTGAGAAAAAAAGCAGATCAAACCTTTAGAAGCAGTTTCTTTCCCACCTTTCCCAGATGTCCTCCAGCCCACCCCACTATCTCTCCTATATGTCCGAGCAAAGTCGAAAGCCAGCAGCCATGTCAGCAGGCAACACAACAACACAACACCCTCACAAAGTGTTTAGTGTCTCACTAGTTAGGGGAGCTTCTGCCACAGAGCTCAGATCATTTAGACTTTACCTACACAGGGTAGGCGGTGGAGGGGGGTGAAAGGAATCAATAATTTGTGAACGATTGTTCACTTCTTCACACAGATAGAGTCTGAGCTTCAGAAAAGTAGAAAGAGAATGACCTTTGGCTGAGAAATAAGTGACAGTTAATTATTAAAACTACCAGTTATCGTTTGCCTCCCAACCTTTGTGGCCTAGATTCCAGTAATGAGAGGATCCAGAACCATTTGAAAGTATTCATCTATCAATGAACAGCCAAAGTAGAGAAGAGATGTATATAGCTAACATCTCCATGCCCCAGGAGCCCAAGTTTGGAGGTCTTTGTTTCATTCTCAAAGGACAGCTCTGCTTATTCTTCCAATTATCACTGCCAAATTCTCTTTAGCCATGGTAAGGTCTCCCTGAACTCTGGCCTTGTGGTCTGAAGGATAAATCCTTAGAGTATGTATGTTCACTTCTCTCATGCTGATTAGAACAGTAGTTTCCAGAAAAATGATAATGTGCTCTACCTTTTTCCCTCCCTTCCCCTTCTCTCCCTGCCTTCCTCTTCTCTCCCACCCTCCCTCCCTTCCTCTTCTTTCCCTCCCTCCCTCCCTTTCTTCCTCCCTCCCTTCTTTCCTTCCTCCCTCCCTCCCTTCTTTCCTTCCTCCCTCCCTCCCTTCCTTCCTTCCTTCCTAGTGTTTTCTGAATACTCACTATGAGCATTGCTAAGTGCAGAAGTAGTGCATAAGAAGAAATGTATGACCAAATCTCTGGTTTCCAGAAACTCGTAATTTATCAGCCACTATGAGTCAACCAGAAATTCCCGTTAGAATTTCTTGCCATGGCTTTCATCACACTAAATCCCCTTTTCATCAGTCTTTGGAGATATGCAAGAACCTCTCTGTCTTTTCCTAAGAGCGAAAACATCTCATTTAGAGTAGTTTTTTTCTCTTTGTCAGGCTCTTAATAGTTATCATTGGCTGTGAATTCTATTTCACCCACATGCAAAGGGTGATGCTGAGGACTCAGAGTACACTGGATGCTTAGGGTGGAAATGCATGATTGCTCTCTTTTCCCACATTACCAGTTTCAAGACATGATTGGACAGTCCTATCCTTACTATGCCAGATACGATCCTTTGAATTATTTCTTGTTTGCATGTCTTCCTTTCATTGCATCATCCATGAGCCTTCCCTAATCTCCCCTGTACTCAGGCCCAACCTTATTCAGCACCCTCACTTTCAGCAGATTGTATTACCTTCTCTTTTATAGCAATCTAAGTAGCCTTTTCACTCAGAACCCAGAACACCATAGCTTAACCCTCTCTTTGGTCTAATATCCTCTGGAAAAAAAAAAATGTGTCCCTACTGCTGCACAAATTCTGGAACTCAGGACAAATGCCATCACAAATAATTTCTTCTTCATGTGATACAGTCTGAAGAAGATGTGGAAAGTGCTGATATTTCATAATTAATGCTATGGAGTCAGTATCATTTAGGGAAAAAATTCACTCAACTGCTGATTCTGGAAATATTATTCTCTACAATCTTAGCTTTAATAGTTTAAGTTTAACCAGGTTCCTTTCTATTCTCAAGTTTAAGACCTTCCTATTATAAACCAGTAAAGGTTTATCAGTGTCTACCTAGCACAATTTACATTTGATAGGTACTCAACACATTTCTTACAGAAACAGATATCTCCTTTGTGCAAACACATTTTGCTTATTTTCGAAAAAATATTTTTGACTTTTAAAAATAAAAAATATATGTCTATTATTATTATTGCAATTTTATGATTAAAGTCACAGGGGTTCTTACTTAGAGATTATTGCTCCTTCCTTTTCTCAATACATCAGAATTCCTTCCACTATTGTCATGAGAATTTGGAATTGTGGTAAAAATTTGGAGGTCAATCACAGTAGATTCCTAGGAAAATATTTTAAAACTCTCAAAATTCAACAGTAAAAAAACAAACAATCTAATTGAAAATACACAAAAAAATACACTAACACTGTAGAATATTGATCAGCAATAAAAATGAATGAACTATTGATATATGCAACAACTTGAATGGCTCTTAGAGTTTATTTTTCTTCATCTAGCTTTTTAAGACTGAAAGATAGTTCACTGATTTTATCCCATTTCTCTAATCTTATATAAAAATGCAGTGCCATGATTTCTCCCTAAGCTCTACTTTGACAGCATCATGCTTTGTCTTCAAGTTAAATGACCTTTTCTTCTGTAAGTCCTAGTCTGCTCTTAATCTTACTGGTGAAATTTTTGTTGCAGATATTTTCTTTGATTTCTAGAAGTTACATTTCGTTCTTTTATAGCACTCATTCCTCCCCTCAATTACATCCATATATTCTCTTAATCTTGAACAAATTTGTACTGTTTGTAATTGTTTTAGCACCGTTTGCTAACTCCATCATCCCTTTAATTCTGTCTCTTTTTTTTTTGACTGAATTTTCTTCTAACTATAGGTAACATACTTCTGCTTCTTCATATATCTGGCAGTTTTTTAGTAAAAGTTGGAGATTTTTAATTTTATGTGTGGAGAGCTGCATTTTTTCCTTATTTATTTTTGAAGAGTATTGAACTGCATTCTGTTAGGTATTTGAATTACTTGTAAATAAGCTTGGTCCTATTGAACTTTCTTCCTAAGTTTGATATGGCATTTCTCATTACCCTTTACTTCAGTGTCAGAGTAGTCCTACCACCAAGGTGTGGCCTTACTGAGATCTTAGCCAAGGGCCCACAGGATTCAGTGAACCATCTCTACTCTAGCTGGTTACAACATCCCCCAGTCAAGTGTAAATTTAATAATCTCTGTTTATCCTGTATTTTCCCACAATTGTTCTCTGCCAGCCTTACAGCAGCTGGCCCAGTGTGCACATAGTTTAGTATTCTGTTGAAGACATGGGGGATACGTTTGCAAATTTCTGGAACTCTTCTTTTGTGCAGCTTCCTATTTTCCTATGCTCTGCCTCATAATTTCCAGTTATATTGCCAGTGTGATCCACCTGGCAGGTTTCTTTAGTATAGGTTGACTTCACCAACACCAAATTCCTGCAACATGGTCAGCTTCACCAACATCCAGCTCCTGCAGTATACAGTAATTAATAGCACCAAGTTTCCCTCAGCATCCCTCTTTGCACGGTGGAGTGCCTTTAGCAAGACATATTCTTCTGAATAGTTTTCCCCAGTACATTAGAGAGTAGAATTTTTTTGCAAATTTCAAAAGTATAGATTCCATCGAGTTCTCTCTGAATGGCACATTGCAGCATGTTAATTGCAGCCTCTCATCCTACAGTGGATCAATGCTGAGACAGGGTCTCACTCTGTCACCCAGGCTGGGGTGCAGTGGCACAATCACAGGCTCAATCCAGCCTCGACATCCTGGGCTTCAAATGATCCTCCCACCTCAGCCTCCTGTATAGCTGGGACTACAGGCACATGCCACCATGCTTGGCTAGTTTTTGTATTCTCTGTAAAGATAGGGTTTCACCATGTTGCCCAGGCTGGTCTCAAACTCCAGGGCTCAAGAGGTCCACCCATTTGCACCCCAAAGTGCTGGGGTGACAGACATGAGCCACTATGCCAGCCTGTGTCCTCTGTAATATAGTCTGGATATAAGTCTTTCTATAGGTAGGGTTGCCTCTTCCTTGGGAACATGTCAGCTTTTTAATGTTTATCCTTATTAATTTTTCCTTAATACACACATGAAGTTTCTGGATAAAAGATGATTTCTTGATAAAAGATGATTTCTTACCATGTTCACTGTACAATCAATAGCCTAAATGACCTGCAGTATTAGTCTCTCCCCTCCCAAAATCCTACATTATAAGACTCAAATGGAAAAATAAAAATGATACACAAGTGGCAGAATTACTCTCTAACAGAGAGAATATGACAAGCTGTGTCTATCAAAAAACACACCTGAGGAAATCCTTAGACAAGACTTCATACCCAATAGGTGTTCACACATTCAGTCATGCAAAGGTATATTAAGCACTTCTTTTTTGGCAGACTCGTATTCAACAGGGCAATGGGCATACAGGTGAATAAAACACCTGCCCAACTAACAGTTTTGGCTTTTTCAGGTTTGTGTGTCTCTGTCAGACTCTTCTCTTTCCCTTATCATCTTTCTTCATCTCTTACAGACACCAGTTGACCCAATGCTACAAAAAGTTAATTAAATATCACCTCTCTATGAATGTTTTCTGACCTTCTAAATAGATTCCTTTTCTGAACATCACCGCTGACCCCAAACAACAATCCTGTGCATGTGCATTTAGCAAGTTTTTGTGTTTCTTGTTCTTTTGTCTGCCTTCCCACTAGACTGTGAATAACATGAAACAGAATCCCTGTATTAGTCGTTATTACAGTCCCAGAGATAGTTAATTGCTTGACACATGGTGCTTAAAAAAGGTACACAGATTTAACAAATAAGTGATATTATGAGCATAGCATTTTTCTGGTGAATAAAATGGCTTAACAAAAAAACATTAAAAGAATGAAAGTATTTGAAATGTACAAGAGAAGAAAAATAAAGGAGTATGAGTACAGTGAGACATTGGGGAGTAATTCAGATGATAACAACAACAACAAAAATAATTGAGATAGTGAAAATAACTGCCACATTAGCTATCAATATACACATTTTGCATAGACAATAAAGGCAGCAACAAAATGACTCACTCTTCCTAATTCATCCTCCAGGAGGGATCTGTGACCAAATAGACCCACCCATTCTTATACTATTGCACTTTGCCTGTAGATGCTCCTTCCTCTAGTGAGTCTAAATCCATGCAAAGTATGTAAAACAACTAACACTAGTGGGTATTTATTCATCCATGAAGTGTTGGAGGAGCAGGAATGGTTTGGAAACACTTAGGGAATACAGGAAGGGATGGTCTTTTCAATAAAGACCACGCTTGCCCTCTGATATCCCCCATAACCCATTATTCCTCAACTTCCAAGCTGAGAATCACCCATACCTTCCATATTCTCTAACTAGTATAAGAATAGCAATGTCCATATAGGCCAAACTGGACCAGGCCAAAGAACCCTTCTTCAAGAAGATGTAAGGATATTGTGGAAGTAAATGATCTATGAAGAAAGAAAGTTGGATCTGGTCTCGTATTTCTGCTCAGATTTGAGGGAAGAAATACTTATGCCAGAGTAAATTCTTTAGGAATACGATGAAAAAGTCACATTAACACTTACATTAAAAATGTAGTGGATAAATTCAAAAAAGTTTAAAAACCCTCTGACACCCACAAAGGCATCCCCTAAAAACTATTAACCCCAGGTTTAGACACCTTTTGAGAAGGATATCTGGCTGGCCAGTAGGGAGACCCTGCTATCAGCTACGATGTTATCCAAGTGGGATAGCCAAATCAAGGGGACACTGTGTAGAGACCCTTCACCTCCAGTTTGTGACCTCCTCACAAAGGGATGTAGAAGAAAGAGAAGATCACAGGTCACCTAGAAGATACTTACCCCTATTTCTGTGGTTAGGAACAGAAAAATAAAACTGGGAAGTAAGAGCTAGGAACTGACTTGAGGATGGAAAAACAATAGATGTCCTGAGTGTGTGAAAGCAGATGTTTCCACACCTGTGTCTCTTAGGAAGTATCTTCCAGCTCTGTCTCAGAATAAAGATAAACTCTGGTGGGAACAGTCATAAAACAAAATATTCCCACAATGTTTCCCATTGACAATATACAATAATGCAGCATGGTTATGCTAATTTTACAAATACATATCTGGAGAAGCATGAAGTTTGCACAGTTTGCCGAGAGAATGGAAGTTAACGGCATTTACCTTGGACTCTAGAATTAGTACAACCAATATCTAAGACAGCAACTTCAATGTCATCGAAGCTCTACATATAAATGAAAAATCTAAGAAGCTACCTTAGGTTGAAAATAGACAAGTCTGTATGAAAAGTGCACTGGATAAAAATGTAGTTTTAGAGAAAAGCCACCGGGATGTCTTCTTTCTCCTTATCCCCAGGGAACAGCAGAGATTTCTGTCTTGATTGCACAGACAGAAAAGAATACACTTAGAAATGAACTCTATTTGAGGAGCAAATATAGCTGGATAATAAAAGAAGAGACTTTTTCTTCTTTCAAAACTGTTCATTTTTCAATCAGTAAGAATTAAGATATCATAAAATGACTATCACCTGGAATATTATGTGACTCCTGAGAATGAAATCTTCCTTTTTGATATAAGCAGGGAGAAATAAAAGTTGGTGTCTCTGAAGCTTATTTTCCTAAAATCCCCACCACCTATGTTCCCAAGGCCTGTTCTCCACATCCCTTAACCACACTAGGTCAGAGACTGGACTGTCAGAGAGTTCAGGTAAAATGCAAGCCAAAAAGCTTTCAAAACTGAAATCTTCAACCACAGAAACAAATAGTCTTAATCCAGCTTGAAGTGATTCTTGTATCTGGTAACAAAATTCACCAGAGCAGAAATCCTGCTTTCTGCCATCCCTAGAACATAAACAAGAAAAGCATTTCTAATTCATAGACAGTATTCTCAACAAATATTACATTTGATGAATGTGTGTATTGCGGCATGTTTGTGAGTAGACACACTCACCGGGCTAACAGTTTCTTGATGAAATTATCCAATCTGTTAAGAAATATTTCTGCCCACGACTCTGCGTAGGGCATCCTTGACCTCCTTGTTTCTCAGACTGTAAACAACAGGGTTGAGAAGGGGAGTGATGATGGTGTATGTCACGGAAAGAAGAAGGTCTTTTTCTAAAGAACTTTCTGACTTGGGTTTAAGGTAGGCAATGGAGGCACAGCCATAGTGGACGATGACCACAGTGAGGTGGGAGACACAGGTGGAGAAGGTCTTCTTCCGGCCCTTGGCTGAGGCAATTTTAAGGATGGAAGAGATGATGAGGACATAGGAGATAAATATTAGGCCTATGGGCAGGAAAATCACAAATGAACTTACACCGTAATTGATTATCTCATTGATAGTGGTATCAGTGCAAGAAAGTTTCATGACTGGGTAAATATCACAAAAGAAGTGGTCCACCACTGTGCCACAGAAGGGGAAATTGAACATGGCTGTCACATGGAGAACTGCCATAGCCAGACCAGTGCCAAAGGACCCACACGCCAGCTGGGCACACAGTCCCTTGCTCATGATGACAGTGTACCTCAGGGGCCTGCAGATGGCTACATAGCGGTCATAACCCATTGCAGTAAGCAGGAAGCAATTATTAGTGGCCAAGACAACAAAAAAGAACATTTGGGTTGCACAGCCTGCCAAGGAGATAGGCTGGTTATGAAAAATGAGGCTGGAAAGCATTTGTGGCACAATGACCAGTGTGTACACCATCTCTGAACTGGCCAGCATGCTTAGGAAGAAATACATAGGAGTGTGGAGATGACGGTCAATGCGGATGATAGTCACAGTGATGATGTTACCAGCCAGAGTTAAAATGTAGACAGTTAGGAAAACCACAAAGAGGGTTATCTGATGCTTTCCAAAGCTAGAGAATCCCAAGAAGACGAATTCTGTCACTTCTGTGAAGTTCTTTCTCTGCATTCTGCTATATCAGTGTCTGAAAGCAATAAATGGAATCAACCAGGAGTAAATTCTCAGCAGCAATTGGACTTTAAAACAAAGAGCACTGATAACTGTACTGAGATTGGATCGAATTCCCTTCTTTTTAATCAGAATGCTCATGCAGGGTCCTCATACAGGAAGAGAGAAGCCTACTTGTGCCTCTTTGGGGCTTTATATGTATGAACATTGTCACTGTAGAGCAAACTACTTCCTGTGCATGGAGAGGACTTCTGCCTGTATGCTCACCTCACAGACATTAGAGCGATGTTAGGAAGGGAAAAGGACAGCAAGGAGAAAGCCATGCTCTATATTTCAACTGATAGCAAAGCAATACCCAGTCTTTAAACCTTCTTAACAAGGAGGACTCTGGTGAAGTGCCTGTCAAGAAAACCATAAAGGTGCAAGTCTTGTGGAAATGATACAGCAGTTTGAAATATTTGAAGATTGAAAACTTTGTGAAGTGGTCACTGGATTTTATAACAGGGTCACTGAGGAGCTTTTACACAGTATTTCCATTGAATTATGAATATAGAAACTTGATTTTGGAGAGGTGATGTGGTCCAAACATGTTATTGTACTCTCAAAACAGAACAACTACAACATGACTTCTGCCATTATCTCTCCACTAAAATTGATCACTCAAGCCCCACCAAAGAAATCTTTTTTCTTTTTTTTTTTTCCTTTTTGCCGATTCCAGTAGGCCTTTTGAGTGAAGTCAGGAAGACAGAGCTGTGACAAAAAACATTGTGTAGTTGCCACTGTCATCATATAGGACTGGACAACTTGAAGTATAGAAATGACTCCGGAGATGAGAGAGGAATCTGCAGCTATCTGAAGCCCAACTAGCTTATCTATTTTTTAAAAGATGGTGAACAGACAATTGTGAGAAGCAGAGGCACTCATCCCTTTTGTCAAAAAGCAAGCATATATAAAATGTATGGAGAGCATACAACTGATCCTGTGGTTCTCTTTATTTTCAGAAGTATTAACGCAGCCTTTCTCTCCCACTCTCCATTTCTCCCTGCAGGTTGGCTTTGGCATGTTCATACCCATGAGATTGTTTGCTCAAATGTCACCAAATAATTCTCCATTGCTAAAGCCACTGGACTTCACTTTTTCTTCTCTTTCTCATCTTTGTCTGCTTTGACACTTCAAACTCCTGCCTTGTGGAAACATTCTCTGACCTTGGTTTCCATGACACTACACTGCTTTTCTCTCTTCTCAGCACTTATTTCATCACCTTCCATGAATCTCCTCTTTCTCCCTCTACCATAATTACGTATGCGCTTCTCTGGTCGATCCTTGGCCCTTGTGTGTGTATGTTTTTGCATTCTTCCTCTCAGTATTTTCTGTTATCATTTCTATGATGATTGCTCTCAAATCTCTATTTTCATCACCAGTCTTTTTCCCAAGCCTCCACTTACCTCCCTCTTGACTTCTCTATTAATGTATCTTGCAATCATAATAAATTTCATATTTTTGAAAGTAAACTAAACATTAACCCTCTTTATATTCATAAAAAGCTCTCCATTTTAATTTTTCTGTCTTTTTAAAAGAGCTTGTAATTATTCCTGTCAATTAACGGGTCAACATTTTAGAGCCATCTCTATTTTGACATCACATTCAGTGGCCTTTTTCTTTAAAGTTATGTCTTCTGTTTGTATAATTTCTGAATCCACAATGACCCACTCAAGACTAGGGTACCAAATTATCTAGCCAGAATAATAAAACATATTCCCATTCTAAAATGCATATGCATCTGCAGAAGACCAAGAATGCTAAAACAATTTTAGGAAAGAAGTACAAAGTTGAAAAACTTACACTACTCCATTTGAAGACTACAGTAATTGAGATAGTATGCGATCGATGCAAGTGCAGGTAGCAGAACAAAATGGGGAGTCCAAAAGTGGACTCCTATATATGGCCACTGATTTTCGATAACCTGCTAAGGTATCTCAGTGACAGTATTTTCAACAAATGTTGCTAGATCAAATAAAGGTCTGTGTGGGAAAAACAAACCTCAAACCTTAGCTCATGTCACACACACACACAAAACATTTAGAATGAATCATAGATATGTATGTAAAAGACAAAGCTATACAAATTCCAGACAAAAAATAAGAAATAAAATCTTCAATACCTTGAAATGAGCAAAGATTTCTTAGATATAAAACAAAAAGCATAGCCCATAAAAGAACAACATCACAAATTTTACTTTATCAAAATCAAAAGCTTCTAATCTTCAAAAGACATCATTAGAAAAATGAAAAGGCTTGGGCAGTCACAGCGGCTCACATCTGTAATCCCAGCACTTTGGGAGACCGAGAAAAGCTAATCACTTGAGGCCATGAGTTTGACACCAGCCTGGCCAACATGGCAAAACCTTGTCCCCACTAAAAATACAAAAATTAGCCTGGTCTGGTGGCACAAAACTGTAATCCCAGCTACTCGGGAGGCTGAGGCACGAAAATCGCTTGAGCCTGGGAGGCAGAGGTTGTGGTGATCCAAGATCAAACCACCACACACTCCAGCCTGCGTGACAGAGTGAGACCATCTCAAAAAAAGGGGGGCGGGAAGAAACAAAGAAAAGATAAATGAAAAGGAAAACCACAAGCTAGGAGGAAATATTTATAATACATATGTCTAAAATTGTAACCATTATATTTAAAGGATTCTTATAACACAATAATAAGACACATTTTTCATGGACAAAATATTTAAACAGACATTTTACAAAATAAGATATATAAATGTTCAGGATACATGGGAAAGAATGCTCAACATCATTAGCCATTAAAAAATTGGTAAAATAAAACTACAATGAGATACCACTATATACCCATTTGAATGGCTAACATTTAAAAGCCTAACAACAAATAATTTTGGAAAGGAAGTAAAGGAATTGAAACTTAAACGTTGCTGATGGAAATGTAAAATAGAATCACCAAGTGGGAGAACAATTTGGCAGTTTTTTAGAAAGTTAAATATGTACTTACTCCATAACTCAGTAATTTTTTTCAACATGTTGACAGAATAGGAATGAAAATATGTGTTCACATCGAGACAGGTATATGTGAATGGCCCTATTAGCTTTCTTCCTAAATGTCAAAAAACTGCAAATAACCCAAAAGTCCAAGTTATAATGAATCCATATAATACAACACTGCTCAGCAATAAGAGAAACAAATTTCTAATACAAACAGCAACATGGCTGAATCTTTAAAACAGTATGCTGAATCAAGTTGACACAAAAGAATTAATACTGTATAATTCTATTTATATGATACTTTAGAAACGCAAATCTAATTTATACTGACAGAAAAAGTGGTTGCCAGAATTGCTGGGGAATTGACGGAAAAAGAACACAAGGAACTTATTGGGGTAAAAGAAATATTATTGATTGTGAGGGTGGTAATACAGGTTTTGACAAATATAAATTTATCAAAACTCACCAAAACATATACCAAAAAATTGGTAGACTTTGTTACGTTATATTTTAATTGTATTGCATTGTATTATATTATGCCATGTAATATTATATTATATCATACTGTATTATACTTCATCAACATTGATTCATTTGGACACAAATAAGATTTTAACCCTATGAATCTGTCTCTACTATACTTATCATCCTTTAGGTGGTTTATTATGATGAAAAAAAAAAATGGAATTGGCTGGGACTTGAGAAATCTGGAAGCTGATCTGGAGTCTGTCAATGTCAAAACATGTGGTCTGGGGCAAATATGTCTCCATGGCCTCAAATGCAAAATAAGGAGCGTAAACAAGATTGTCTCTAAGTTCTAACATACTAATCATGTATCACGTCTCTGGTCTGGTAAGCATACCTCTGCTGGGCTGATAAGGCCCTGCACTATCAGACTGTTCTTACATAGCCAATCTGCCATCTTCACTTTCTTCTCCACCGTAAAAAGCACCCTTCCCAGGACCTAGGAATATTCCAATACCCATTGTCAGAGCCATTCCTCTGTGCTTGGAAGCACATCCCCACCATTCCCAATACATTCTTAACATAAAACTCCCAATGAAATTACATTCTTATTCTTAGATTAAATACAGAATTTTTAAACAACTAAACTAGAATAGATTTATTTTTAATGTTTTAAAATTGTTTCTTAGGAGTATTTCAAGACTCAGCTCATTGCCTAGCATCTTCATGAAATCATCTCACACAACACCGTTTCTCACTTCTCTTTCTTTCCTAAAGCCTATACCCAATGATGTGCCGAAGGCAGCTTACATCAGCTCACCAGAGAAGATTGCTAACATTCTTTCTCTGCTCCATATTCTGTAGTATCACGTGGGTAGATTAAAATCTGCTACAGAGAAATAGCATTAACTCAGAAATGGACAATCAGTATCAGGACTACTTTTTTTTCCTGGAGAGCTGAATGTTAAACATATACCAACACACCATTGCCTTCATCCTTGTACCATATACTGCAGCCCAGTCCATGTTATCTTGCATTGTTGTCTGTTATCTCCCATGTGTCAGTCTTATTTCCCAAATTAGACTGCAAACACTTTGAAAGAATGTGCCAGGACTTCTAAATCTTCTCAGTCCTTCACACAATTCACTCAGAGAATCCTTCGATACGTACTAGGTGATTGAAGAATACGCAGAATCTAGAATTCTTATCACACTGTAATCGGAGCTCAATTTGCCAAGGAGACAGAATTAGCTACCCATGAAAACAGTGGGACTCAAACAATAAGGGATGCTTTTGTGTAGCATCCTGGAGTAAATCTCAGTGTTTTTCTTCTCAATCCTTCTTTATATTTTTCCACATGACTCAGAATGAGATGACAGTGAAAATCTAAAGCAACCGTGGGAAGAGAAAAAAAAAACGTTGCATGGGAGAGAGAAGCATCAGTTGTGACTTACTGACCAGTGATGCTGGAGCCTAGGAAGGATGAGTTTCTGAGTTGTCAATAGATGTCAGGTCTTTATTAGCTGACCTTGCCACCTCCTTATCTCTGCTAGTTGGTGAATGTGTCCACCATCCAGATTGAGAGATTAGTGTGAGGCATAGTATTAACAAAGTATCCCTATGCACCAACATTTCCACTATTCCTGGATCATTTCTTTTCTTATTTTTGTGTAGATTTTAATATGATTAATTATTGAATCAATCCCCAGATCTACCACCTAACTAACTCTAAAGCCTTGAGCAACTTGTTTAGCCTCACCAACCTTCATTCCCATCTGTAAATATGGTAACAAAAGTACTGACCTCAGAGTAACAGTGTCAGGATTAAATTGCATCATTCATTCAAAGCTCTTAGCACAAGGTAGATGCTCAACAGTTGGTATCTCTTAAAATTATCCTTGGTATTGCTCTGTAATAGGAAGAAGGTATTCAAGAATTTTTAAAAAGTCAAAACAAAAAAAGAAAACAAACAAAGAGAAGAAACCAGTATGAGGCAATAAAAGATGACAGCACGAAAAAGTGAGAGAGAGAGAGAGATGGATGTGTAGATCATCCTCTTGGGAAAATAAGAGCACTGGAATAGACTGATAGCAGCAAATGTTTTAGTCATGAAGATTATATGCCAAATAAAAAAGAAAAGAGGGAGTAGAAAAGTCTGAAGATGTGATAAGATGGAAAGAAGCTGTTATAGAATTCATTGATACTTATAAAAAAGTATGTGTCATTCATTTAAATCTGAATGAACCTGTGAGAGAAAATGAAAGAATTTAAAATCTTCAATTTATCTCCTGAAAATTGATGTTTCATGTAAATAACTACTAAGAAAACAAACAAACCCCTATAACTTCTTCTCCAGATACCTTGAAACACAAGCACATTCTAAAATGCCAGGGATGGATAAGTGACCCCTTGAAACATCTGTGATTATAACAGCTATCTGAAACATCCAAAGGAAGAAAAACTCTTGTTCATAAGATGAATGTGAGAAATACTCTGTAAAGCTGTGCTTTTAGATCTTGAGTCCAGTGGCATATATATGATGTTTTCCACCCAGAATTCTAGATCCTAGCCCAGGATGGGTGCAGGAACAAGTAGGACTGGAGACTGTCTGAGCTGAGGACACAAGGTATCCCCAGCACCTCTCAATCTGGTCTGCAATTGTCTATAAAAAATAAACAAACAAGCAAAAAAAACTGGTTCTTTTTCAAAGATATAGAATCTTACTTACTTCCCTAAATAGATTGTAGCTTAGAGAAAGAACAGCATGTGACATTCTCATAGGTCTCCCAGGCTGTGAAAGCCATGTCTATAGGAGGAGAAAAAGAAGCTCATATAAACTCAGAGACCAGAAAGAAAATCTCAAAGGAAAAGCCATGTTGTCTACACCTCCTCTCCTGGGTCTCTTTCTCTCAATACGTTCTGAGTATCTCAAGGGAAGCAATAAAGTTAGACTCCAGACAGATACCTAGGGGACTTATTAAAAACGGGAATTTTTAATTTTCCCAGTAGTTGGTACTTTGAGATTTCTGGAGCCATTCTATTAGATGGTTTATATTCCCTTATTTTTGACTACATTGAGGGATATATCATAGATATGGTGCAAGAATTTTTGTCCTTAAAAGATGGTGGACTCCTGTTCAATAGAGTATTAGAAGTTCTGGCCATGGGAATTAGGCAAAAGAAAGAAAGAAAGATGTTCAAATAGGAAAAGAGGAAATCAAACTGTTTCTGTTTGCAGATGACATGATCCTATATCTAGAATCCCCCAATATCTCAACCCAAAAGCTACTTACGCTGATAAGCAACTTCAGCAAAGTCTCAGGATACAAAATTAATCTGCAAATTCCTATACACCAACAATAGACAAGCAGAAAGACAAATCATCAATGAAGTACCATTTACAATTGCTACAAAGAGAATAAAATACCTAGGAATAGAGCTAACAAGGGAAGTGAAGGGCCTCTTCAAGGAGAACTACAAACCATTATTCAATGAAATCAGAGAGAACACAAACAAATGGAAAAACATTCCATGCTTGTGAATAGGAAGAATCAATATCATGAAAATGGCCATACTGCCCTAAGTAATTTATAGATTCAATAATACCCCATTAAACTACCATTGACATTCTTCACAGAATTAGAAAAAACTACTTTAAAATTCATATGGAACCAAAAAAGAGCCCATATTACCAAGACAATCCTAAGCAAAAAGAACAAACCTGGAAACGTCACACTACCTGACTTCAAACTGTACTGCAAGGCTACAGAAACCCGAACAGCATGGTACTGGTACAAAAACAGACACATAAACCAATGGAACAGAATAGAGATTTCAGAAATAAGACTGCAAATCTATAACCATCTGGTCTTCAACAAACCTGACAAAAACAAGCAATGGGGAAGGGATTCCCTATTTAATAAATGGTTCTGGGAAAACTGGCTAGCCATACGCAGAAAATTGAAACTAGACTTCTTCTTTACACCTTATACAAAAATTAACTCAAGATGGATTAAAGACTTAAATATAAAACCCAAAGCTTATTAAAAAAAAAAAAAACCCTAGAAGAAAAGTTAGGCAATAACATTCAGGACACAGGCACAGACAAACATTTTATGACCAAAACGTCAAAAGCAATTGCAACAAAAGCAACAATTAACAAATTAAATCTAATTAAACTAAAGAGATTCTTCACAGCAAAAGAAACTGTCATCAGAGTAAACAGACAACCTGCAGAATTGGAGAGCATTTTTGCAATACATCCATATGACAAAGGTCTAATATCCAGAATCTACAAGAAACTTCAACAAATTTACAACAATCTCATTAAAAAGTAGGCAAAGGATATAAACAGACACTTCTCAAAATGAGACATTTATGTGGTCAGCAAACATATTTTAAAAAGTTCAACATCACTGATCATTAGAGAAATACAAATCAAAACTACAGTTAAGATACCATCTCACACCAATCAGAATGGTGATTATTAAAAAGTTAAGAAACAGCAGAACCTGGTTAGGCTGTGGATAAATAGAAAAGCTTTTACACTCATGGTGGGAACATAAATTAGTTCAATTATTGTAGAAGATAGTGTGGTAACTCCTCAAAGACCTAGAACCAGAAATACCATTCGACGCAGCAATCCCATTACTGGATATACACCCAAAGGAATATAAATTATATCAAAGGAATATAAGTCAAATGAAAGAGATGTTCATTGCAGCACTATTCACAATAGTAAAGATATGAAATCAGCCCAAATGCCTATCAATGATAGCCTGGATAAAGAAAATGTAGTACATATACACCATGGAATACTAGGTAGCTATAAAAAGGAATGAGATCATGTTCTTTACAGGGACATGGATGGAGCTGGAAGCCATTATGCTTAGCAAAGTGACACAGGAACAGAAAACCAAACACTGCATGTTCGCACTTATAAGTGGAGCTGAACAATGAAAACACATGGACACAGGGAGGGGAACAACTCACACTAGGGCCTGTTGTGGGGTGGGGGAAGGAAGAGCATCAGGATAAATAGCTAATGCATGTGGGTTTAATGCCTAGGTGATGGGTTGATGGGTGCAGCAAACCACCATGGCATACACTTACCTGTATAACAAACTTGCATATCCTGCACATGTACCCTGGAAATTAAATTTGATTAAATATAATTAATTTAATTTTAATTAAATATTTTAAAAGATTGTGGATTAGTCTCTGTAGTGTTTTTAAGGCAGAGGGCATGATGTGAGCAGGTAAAATTTGGTATTTTCCAAAGACATCAATTTGTTAACTAATTCCATGTCAGTAGTAGAGATTTTCTTAGAAACTCATAGTCTGAGTATTAGCAGTTAGACTCTTCATGGAGTATGTCAAGTTCCTGGAATCCAGAGTTGCCTATTTTTGCACAATGCCAACTCCCCTTGCCTGATGCAAGTTCCTGTCTCCTGCATATAAGTCAAAGTTCTTGTGGGACAACTGCAAGTGATGTTTTAATTTTTCCATTTGACTTCTATTTATGTCTTTACTACATGAAAGTTATGGAATAGTGTGAAGATTTGTAATTCATTTTTATTCCATAAGATCATTCCATATTGTGCATTTTCGATTTAGTGCACATACACACCAGGATCATAATCAAGTAGTCATATCAACTGTAGCACCTGCTTCCATCCAGTACAGTTAAATGTCCTTAAACCTCCACAGCATTTCAATAAAACCGAAATAATGAATTCTTGAGTTGTCCCCAAATCTTGTTCTACCTCATGTTTTCAATCCAGTAACTCCTTAACTCAGTCTTTCCTCAAGTTTATAGTGACCTTGATATCTTGCATAAGCCTTAAGACCTTAGAAGTTATCAGTGGGTGAAGGGGAGGAAGGCAGCAAAACACACTGCCATGTGTGTACCTATGCAACTATCTTGCACGTTCTGCACATGTACCCCAAAACCTATAATGCAATAAAAATTTTAAAAAAAGTTATCAGAAGCATATTCATAAATCCTTTAGTTAATCTTCAGTTATCTCCATGATCTCTGCCTTTCACCTGCCCTATGTTTGTTTCAGCTCTTCTACCTGACAGAAGCAATGTCATCACAAATTCTTCCTCCCTCAACATTGTTTTTACATTTGTATTTTTTAAAATTTTCGAACTTAAGAAAAAGTTGCAAGTATAATACAAGTAACTCCTGCATAACCTGTTCCTAGATACACCAATCATTTGCTTTTTGCCTCATTTGCCTCATCATTTCTATCTCTAAATTATATGAGAGTAAGTTGGAGTCATCATGCCCCTGAGTAATACCAAAGTATTACTCTTAAATACTTTAGATACTAAAGAGTAATACTAAAGCATTACTGTTAAATGCTTTAGTGGGTGTTTCCTAGGGAAAAGGAAATTATCTTCTATAAGGTGAACAAATTACAGAGACACTAAATCAAGAACCATGGTCGCACCTAAACATTAAGTGTCATAAAACATAAATTAAGACATGAAGTTGAGTTTTCTACATCACAATTCCAATGCATCTTCTTCTGATTTCTGCTGACCCTTTATTGCTTTCCTCCAAGGCCTTGAGGAAAACAATGACTTATCCCAGAAAAGAAAGAGTAGAACGATTAGAGCCCCCTCACCTCACCTTTTCTTACCTCTTATTACCTCTCCTTCTCCTATTTGATCAAGAACACTGTTCTGAAAAAGATAGTTTCCTCAGAGTGACTGATCACCCAATGTGAATGTTCATTTAGAAACTGAAAATGCTTACCCTCATTTTTTTTCATGACCTAAAAAATTTCTCTTACTTTCTCTTTGACCACGGCTCATGTATCTTCCCAGGCAAGATTGAGTGCTATTTTTTCTTGAAAATACAGTAACTCCTTTTTTAACCAGTAGAAAGTTGCTAACACAAAGGTCATCACTCTCAAATATTTTAGTATTTCCTACAAACAAGGACATTCTCCTTTGTAATCACAAAGCAATTATCAAAATCAGAAAATTAACATTTATTAATTATTGCTACATAATCCTCAGATTCCCAGTCAAAGATTTTTCAGGTGTGTCAAATTCTTTATAACAAAAGAATCAAGCTCTAAATCAAAGATTTTGTTTATCGTTATTTACCACCTTAAAACTAGAAAAGTTCCTCAGTCTTTCTCTACCTTTTATTACTTGGACACTTCCAAAGATTACAGGCTGGTTATTTTGGGGAATGTTCCAAAATTTTTATTGTTCAGATATTTTCTTATGATTAGATTTATGTTATGAGTTGTTGGCAGAAGGAATGCTGTTTTTTTGTCATTGTTGTTGCATTCTATCAAGAGTCATGTGATTCTGAATTATCCTATTTCTAATTATGTTTGTTTAATAACTTGATTAAGGTTATATAAATCAAGATTCTTTACTTTGAAATCACTCTTTGTCTTTTAAAAATTAATAAATATTTTTCAGAGAAGTAGTTTGAAACTAAATATCCTGTTCATCAAACTTTTTAATAATTATTTAATGTATATCATCTTGGATCCATGGCTTACTATTTTATTTAATGATTTATAATTACCTTAATTACTTATATTAGTGTTCAAATTATTGCCAGCATAGTCAGTGAGATCTTTAAGCCAGCTTTGCTGTCCTTTTGACAGGTCTTCATTATCATCAATCATCAGGAAAGTACAAAGCAAAACCAAAATCAGATACTACCTCACACCTGTTAGAAGAATGACTACTAAAAAAAAACAAGTTTTACCAAGGATGTGAGAAAGTTAAAACCCTTGTACACTGTTGGTTTAAATGTAAAATGGTACAGTTGTGTTGAAAAATAGTAGGTTTGTTAAATGGAAGTTTTTCAGATGTGATCCAGCAATCCCACGTCTGGGTATATAACCAAATAATCCAGATCAGCATCTCAGAGATATCTGCACTCAATGTTCATTGCAGCATTATTCACAATAACCAAGACATGGACACAATTTAAAACCTGTAGGACATTATGCCAAGTATAATAAGGCTGTCATGATTTCACCTACATGAGGGATCTAAAATAATTAAAGTCACGGAAACAGGAAAATGGTAGTTGCCAGTGACTGGGGAGAGAGAGAAATGGAGAGATGCTGTTTAACAGGTACATAGTTCCAGTTACACAATATGAACATGCTCTAGAGATCTGTGTATACCATTATGCCTATAGTTAACAATACCATATTGTGCACTTAAAAATTTGTCAGAAGAATAGATATAATGTTGTGTTCTCACCATAATTAAAAAAATCTTTAATCCATGGGAATGTGTGTTGTAAAGGGTTTGACTCAGAGTATTTTCCTCTATTTTACCTTATCTTGTCACTTTAAAAAAAATCTCTTCAGATTTGTATTACTGCTTATTTGATTCAACAAAATATTTACTGAGTCCCTACTAAGTATAAAACAAAGTACTAGCTGGTAGATGGAATGAAGAGGACAAACTACTTTAAGGATCTTCCTATCTCTAAGGGTGTTCAGATGGCACCCTGTTTCATATATAAATACCTGTAACAGGAAGCAGAATATTATAATTACCAGGGAAATTTCATAATAACTACAATGACGTTGAAGCACTTTCTATGCACAAAGCACTGTGCTGAGTATTTAATGTACATTACTAGCCACTCAAATCCCATGAATGTGGGGATATTCCTGTTTCACACATGAGGAACTATAGTTCAAAATGTTTAAATGCTTCCCTGACTGTCCACATTTATAAAATAGGAAAGCGAGATTTGAAATCCAGGTTTGTCTAATTCCAAAACCTTTGCATTTCATTACTATGGCATCCAGAAGATGAAAACATCCTAATTTATTAGATCAGGAGAGGTCATGGAGATGGCGTATGAAACAGACTTTTAAGAGGCATTGGAGTTTAAGAAGCAGAGATATGTCTGAAAGCTACTTCAGTTATAAAGAAGAGAATGGGTCAAAGTATTTAAAAGGAGAGACCCATGGCATGTAATATGATTTATAAGTAGACGAGTTTGACCACACAATAGGATTTGTGGAGGAAGCAAGATCAGACCAATAGATTGGGAAAGAACTGTGAATGGCTCCAGATCCCAGGATTCTGATTCTGCATTTCATTAAAGACACAAAAGGTAGCTTAAGCAAACCACAACTATAAACCTCATTCAGACATTCAGAGAAATGACCAAGTGGGGAACTGCTTTGAGAAAGTGGCAATGAAGGTATGACCCACTCTGAAGATCAGAACAGGAGAAAAAAAATATTATGAGTGGCAGTTACTGAATCAAGAAAATTCATCCAAGAATGTTGGGAGGAAAGATGAAAAAGAGTCGATGAAATGCTGGCAAAATAATAATAATAATAAAGAGAAAGGGGAGTGTTCAGGAGTAGAGTAATCGCAATAAGGTATAGAGCAGATTAACAGAATTAAAGAAGTAGGATAAATGGAATAATAAATATCTGTGGTTAGAAAATTTCAGTTTGATATTTGGGGAGGGGAAAGCAAAGCTCAGTTATTATAACAGCATTCATGACCATTTAACCACAAGAGAAATGGGGGTCACTGTTAAAGCCCATCAAAAAAGTTGAGAAAATAAAATCTACGTAATGCATGGCACACAATAGACATTCACAGAAAGTATGTTCAATGAATGCATGTATATATGCATGCATGAATGTTAAGAGAGCATCAACATATTTGGTTATTAAACTTTGCCTTAAATGGCTGGGGTCAGAAGATAACAAAACTGTTGGTCAACTGCTGACCTCTCTGAGAACAGTGAATGAGTGTCTGGGAAGGCAAGTCATATATGAAAAGGGAAAGGGAGAGAGGCAGGTGAGAGATGGTCAGAGCAATTCCTCAGAAACTGTAGAGGATATCCTCCAGTTTTCTGAATCTCCTTAACAAAGTACTGGCATATTATACTAAATTAATAGGAGGAGGGTATAGATTTTCAGTGTTTATTCAGCAGAAAGCAGAATTCCAGAATGTTCTACAAACAGAAGACTACTTCACAGAACAAAAAAGAAAGAAGAGGCCTTGTTTCCATAGCCTGTTAGAGTCCCGGGCTCACGGAGACCCTCCACATGACTCAGGATCTCATGGAAGAACACAGGGTCCTCAGACAGAGTGGAGAGTAGCATGACACCTTCTTGACATGACCAGCCCAGCCCCTCATCTCATCCATAACCCTGCAGCTCTGTAACCACTGTCTTCCCAGCAGCAAAATCTGGGTCACAGGACTTGGAGCTCTAGCAGTCACTTGTGTCTAATAAATAACTCCCATTGATTTTCCAGCCCAGGACCTGACCACTCCTTCCCCATCAGCAGCTCTGATTGCTGACACAAAGGGGGCAGAGCTGGAAAATCACTCACACATTATTGGTGCTCTTCCTCACCCATCCTCACCCAAAGTATATATAAACACTGAATAGCCTGCAGCCTAAGTTTGTGAATCTCTACGTAACTAAGTTACAAGTTGGGTGGGCACAACCATTGTGCTACCTGCTCTCCTCATCCTGGTCACTGCTACTACTGTGACAGCCCAGGCCAAAAAGATGGATAAACTGCTCTTTTGGGTTTCTGTCCTCACCAGCCTCCTGGAAGCCATTTCCCAAACAAGTAGGGAGGTCAGGGGTATATGACTACGGGGGGTAGGGCAGGTGGGGGTGGCAGGGATAGATGGTAGGAAGAGAAGACAAGAGATTGCCAAATATAAAATTGAATTTGTGATTCTTTTCATGTTCACATTTCAGGTGAAGATTCTGATATCAATTTTTTTTCTCTTGCAGACATGATTGGGAAGGTGTTTATTTTTCCTAAAGAATCGAATAGCGCTCATGTGAGCTTGACTACACAGCTGGAGAAACCTCTGCAGAACCTCACTGTATGTCTTCGTGCTTATACCGACCTCTCCCGTGGCTACAGCCTCTTCTCCTATAGCATCCAGACCCAGAGCAATGAGATGGTCATTTTTAAGTCTCAAATTGGAGAGTACAACCTTATCATTGGGGGTGACAAAGTTTTCTTCAAGGTCTATGAAAATTTCCCCACCCCAGTGCACATCTGTGCTAGCTGGGAGTCCTCCTCGGGTATTGCTGAGTTCTGGGTCAATGGGAAGCCTTTGGTGAGGAAGGGGCTGAGGCAGGGTTACTCTGTGGGAGCTCACCCCAAGATTATTCTGGGGCAGAAACAGTATTCCTATAGAGGCAAGTTTGTTAAGAGCCAGTCCTTTGTGGGAGAGATTGGAGATGTGTACATGTGGGACTCTGTGCTGTCCCCAGAAGAGATCTGGTTTGCATATCAAGGTATCTACATCGAACCCAATATTCTGGACTGGAAGGCACTGAACTATACAATGCAAGGTTATGTGGTCACCAAGCCCCTTAAATGGAGTTGAAATTCTACTTCAATAGGACAAAGTGACTGGGAAGGAAATCACCAACATGAAAGACCAGCTCTGAAGACAATTTTACTTCACGCCCTGTGGCTATTTCTCTGTTTTCTTTGAATTTCCTATCTACTGAGCTGCTTAATTTACAATAAAAGTACAATGCCTCCTAGCATTTGTTCAGTTTTTTTTCACAGCCCGAAACTCTCTCATTTGGAAGTCACGTTTTCGAGTGTTGCCATTATTCAGAAAGTGGGGAAGAACCAGGATATAATGAAAACAAAACTTGGAATAAGAAGGAAAAAGTAAAGGGTTTACACTTGATTAGTAGTCGAAACTTTCAGACTTTTCATTTAATGGAGTTTATTCTTGTTTTACTCACAACCGACAATTATTTACTTGCAAGTATTTGTGTGGAATTTAACTGAAGAATGCCAAATTGGATTTCCAGGTCACAGCTAATAGAAATAGAAAGAACAGTTCTGGGGTTGCTCTAGCCATGAAGAGCTCTTACTCCTTTCCTTATGGCATATCCCTAGACCCCTTCCAGTAAAACACATGCATGTAAACCAGGGCAGCAGGACTATTGGGACCAGGTGGGCCAAGGTGAATCTTCCTCATAGCCAGTAGCCCCAGGAGCACTGTGTATAATTAAAGATTATACAGTGTCCCACAGTCATCAAGAAAATACGTTCTCTATAGTACTCATGTCATCTTTGCTTAAAATCCCTTAAAGATTCCTAGGTACTTATATAATAGAGTTGTCATTTGAGACTGAAAATGTTTTCTAAATGCTAAGGAAGAGCTGCTGCATGTATTTCTTACAAGTCCCATCAGCTTCCCCACCAACTGGTAAGAAAATGGCAAGTAGATCAGGATAGGCAGGTGTTTTGTTGGTATGAAAAATGTTTTACTTCCCTCTGCCATCTTCTGACTTAACCACATATTTTCTGTTTATAATACATGTATTAATCTGTTTTCACACTGCTATAAAGATACTACCTGAGACTGGGTAATTTATAAAGAAAATAGATTTAATTGATTCACAGTTCCACATGGCTTGGAAGTCCTCAGGAAACTTACAATCATGGTGGAAGGTGAAAGGAAAGCAAGGCACATCTTACATGGTGGTGAGAGAGAGTAAGTGAGCAAAGGGGAAGTGCTACACTGTAAAACCATCAGATCTCATAAGAACTCACTCATTGTCACAGAACAGCATGGGAGAAATGGCCCCCACGATCCAATCACCTCCCACCAGGACCCTCCCTTGATATGTAGGGATTACAATTTGAGATTAGATTTGGGTGGGGACACAGAGACAAATCATATTAATATATTTTTTCATTATTTTATATTTTTAATACTAGAAAGAACAAAAACACTATCCTACCTTTTCTATTTGATGAATATAATGGCAAGGCATTAATTTAATGAACTTTGGTTTTTCCTTTAAAACATCTCTCCCATGCAGCGTTCCATCCCTAGGACTAAGCTATGTGACATATTGTTCCCAGGTAGGCATAATTTAGTAAGACAGAAAAGTATTTAAGTGTGAGTGTGAGATCTCCACACCTGGGGAGGTATGGGAAAGTCCACATGTTAGAAAGTCCACAAAACCCATTCTGGTACAGCCACAAGCTGGTGGTGACTCTGTCAGCCAAGATCCCTGAGTGATGGTTTACAGGAGAACGCCCCACAGTGCACAGCATACAGTAGATAAATACTACATTATATCAAGCCAGTGACAGACCAGCTTCTATTTGCTGCTGAAACATAGCCCTGTTCAATATAAGATACCTACTGAATGATGGATAAGCGAAAAAGATGGAAATAAATCACAGGACAATTTGTTCCTTCTGTCCCTTAAGGGTTGTGTGAAGGAAAAGGCAGACTGAAGAGAAATAGAATCAGTTAGATTTGTGTGTTCTGATTCCTCCTCTCCAGGCTGCCTATGCTAATCCAGGAACCATCCCATCAAAGTGAATCTGGTGGTTCAACTCACTGTGGGAGAGGGGCCTAGAAAGTAGCTTAACTTGTGATCTCTGTTTCCAAATGGGGAATATGTTTCTTCAGACCCTGAGAGGAGCTCAGAAAGCAGGTGATATGAAAGACAATAGGGCTTCTATGGGACCCACATGGGAGAAAGCACATTCCCTTTTCTATATCCAGTCACCATCTTTGGGAAGTGTAGGGAAGAGCATGGAAATGGGAAACACTGATCAATTATTCCAGAAGACTACCATCTAAAGGGATAACTTAAATTATCAGTCCAGACACCCCCACTGCCTTGCCTACTGAGTAGTGGTTCATGAAGAAGATCAGAGAGCTGCCATGTGAATAAAATACTCAGCTTCACCACACAGATAGTCCCACTGGGAACTTGTGGAAAGGAGACTCCTCTTCTGTAAAACATGGGGAAGTTCTGAGGCCTGGCTTATAGAACTTTGTTATCACATAACCACTTTACTCCTTCCTTCACTTGTCTAATAAACCGATATTTATTTCACATCTACTATGTGTCAGACCCTGTGGTAAGCACAGGAGATACAGGACAGAGCAAAACAGATGGAATGTCTGCCCAAAGAGTGTTGCCACTGGAACAAATTTCTACAACTCAACAATTAACTAATGTTGTAAACACTGGCTACTGAAAGTTGACATTTTTCCAGCCTCTTGTTAATGCTATATGTTTTCTCCCAACCTCTTCTTCAGAAGGAGAAATAAACCTTTTTCAGAAGTGTTAATTCCCATTGATAATGTCTGTAAGTTACAATAGTCTTAGTTGTGTTAATTGAATTGGATCTGGTAACCTTCCCCTGGTACCTTCTGTAACTGTCAGATACATTGGCAGTGGTAGCAAAAGAGAAAAAAATCTCAACTTAGGAAACACTTGTGACATTCATAACCCACCGGGAAAATTTTTTTTTTTTTAATCTTCACAGCATAGAGGCCCAGAAACATACATGAAGAAAGAAACGAGAGTCAGAGATCACGATCATTGCTGATCCTTCCCGTTGTCATAGGGCCAATGAAGCCTTGCGGAGCAGTGGATATATAGGTGTCCTAGGATAAATGCCCAGTGGGCAGAGCAGTCACTAACATCAATGTCCTTCCTTTGATCCTCTACCATATTCATGGGTGAGTCTACAACCTATGGCAGAGATTGGGCGAAGAGTCTACAATAAGCTCCTCCCATGCAATTTACTAAGAAAATTTCCAGGAAAAAAAGCACATGATATGGTTTGACTAATACAACACATGTAGTAATACTCTGCTACATACCATTATATCCCACAATTTACGTAGGGAAATTCAGTGTAGATCTCTGAGATTACAGTAAATAATGTCTACTTAAGACTACAATAAAATTAGCTTCAGATTAAGTTGAGATGACAAAAAGTGAAAGATTTGACCTAGAAGTGTTCATTGCTAGTTCCTTTTGAAGTGTGAAACTGAACTTTTCAGATGACCCAAAGAGATATCCCAATGCTGACATGAAAAGAGAAACCAGACATGGATCACTTTGACTTCATATAGATAATAGCTCTTTGATTTATAAAGTGGCTTCATTTGAGCTTCAGTTTTCCATTATCCTCCATGTCTAAAGATCATCTTAAGTTGCACCACATGAAGTTAAAACTATTTTTGTAGTAAAAATGATCAAATATCACCAATTTCATTTATGTGTTTCAACCCAATAGGTACTCAGAGAAACAACCTCACAGTTGGGATAATGCAGTGTTTACATCTAGAATAATACAACTGTAGGAGTCAGGGTTGACTGGAATATTGCAGCTGATATATTCCATGAGGCCTGGAGGCTCCAAAGGGCCTACTCAGCCATGTCTCTAGGAGATAAATGATCTCCAATGAAAACAAAAATGTGCTGAGGGAATGTATTTCTTTAGTGCAGTCTCTTGGGAACCATCTACCCACCTCCCAAACATGGACAGACAGATGAAAGAGATGATAGAGAAAGAGAGGGAGGGGGAACAGAGGAAAGAGAAGAAAGAAAAAGGAGTAGATAGGTAGAGAAAAGTTGTTACGGCCATTTGGAATGCTCTCAACTGCCAATACTCCAACTCCTGGACTAACAGTGGCTCAAACTAACAAAGATATATATTTTTTTCTGTGTCTCACACCAAGAGGTTTAAAGCAAGTAGTCCAGAGTGGTGCATTTTTAATGTCTTCTTTCAGATCATGTTGATTCTAACAACGTAGGTCACAAAATGGCGTCAGCAGTTCCAGCCATCACATTCATGTTTAAGGTAAAAAGAAAGAGAAATAGGCAAGCACCGGAAATACCCATTCTATATTTTAGAAAAGCCAAAGTTTTCTAGAAGCCCTCTACCCCATCCCACTTCATGCAGAAATCTGCTACATTTCATTGGCTGGAACTATGTTACATGCAAGATGCTGAATTATTGGGTGTTTAGTAGCCAGCAAAGTTGTGGCAATGTTGTTTTTCTGAAGCAGGATTCCAGCTTCTAGAGACTAGCTTCACGGGTTTCAAGAGGCAGTGTGGTAGCAGTGGTGGGAAAAACAAAGTAAAACAAATCTGTAATCCAGTGTCTGGCAACTGGCTACTTTGCTGCTGACAGGCATCTGCCTCAGCATCAGTGGCTTTCTGAACCCTGGATCACTATTGGAGAGGGAAGTTTGTGAAAGCTGCAGGCCTGGGAGTGACCTCCTGATCCCTCACCTTCCTGACTTTTGCAGAGGCAGGAGCACCCTTGGTGGGCTGCTTCAGTAATTTGGTCTAGAGTCATTCCCAAAGACACAGCTTAGAGCCTGCGCCTACAGTCCTTTGTGATTTTGTAAACACTTAATCACATTGTTTAAACATCTTTCTGTTTATAATAGCTTGCACGGTTTCTGCTTTCTGCAATGAGGCTCTAACTGATGCACAAGCCTACTTACTGTTTTGCCACAGGTAGTGAAGTGAAAAGCAGGCTCTGCAGGGCCTCAGCCTCTGCCCAGGCCTGTCAAGAAGAAACTAACAAGAACTAATTTCCTCAGCCTCCCAGAGCCTCCCTAAGAGAACACATACTTACTTTCCAGGCACAGTCTTCATCACAAAGATCTGAATCTTTGTAAATGTCCATGGTTCTGACATTAATTCTTTCCTGAACAAATGACACTTCTTTTGCATCCTCAGATTTTGGTTTCCTATTCTCTTCATTTTTCTTTTCTATTGTATAAAATGACCTTAGGACTAACATACTGATACATGAATATATCAAAAGATATTCAGCCTCCAGAATTTATAATCATTTTTGGAAGCTCTTTCTGTAAAGAACAACTTGTTTGGAATTTATTAATGAATTTCTTCTGTCGCAGAGTCACCTTTAGTGAACAGAGATTGTGGAGAGAGTTGAACAAAGATCCTTTGCTACAGTACAGCTGTGAGTTGACTGGGGTCAGTTGTGGCTGGGCCATGACAAGGGCCTGACCTGAATGAACCTCAAAACCACCAGAAGACAAGTTCTCTGGAGTGAGGGGATTTGTGTACTTACCAGTATGTGCTCAGCACCTAAATAGTGCCTGACACATAGTGGGTGCTCAATAATTATCTGTTGAATGAAAGAATATATAGTGATCCCACAGAGTCCACACTTCACTAAGCCTCCAACATCATTTAGTCACCAAGGCAAAGTCATTGGAAAGGATGCTATCCTCAGGTCCCTGTCTCTATGCTGCCTTTCTTCATCCTCTTACTTAATGTATATCGAGTACTCTATTCCCTCTGAATAATAATACAAGGACTGAAGAAAGAAAACATGAGGCCCACCCCAGGGCTCTTACAGACTCACTTTCTGGCTCTAGGGTTCACTATTCCCAGTGTCAGCCTCTAGCCTTAGTGAAAAGCCTTAAATATCACTGCTAAAATGGTATTGTATTGCTCTTCTACCCCAAAAAGAGGCACATTAAGGGATGGATTACCTAGTCAAATTGATCTGATTGCCAACTCTAACAGGTAAATAGCACTAAAATGTAATGAGATGGGCAAATTATAATATTTAAGAATTAGATTTGAATATTTTGGAAATCAACAGGAGAGAGAGGCGAATAGAATAAGACTGTGTCTGTGTGTGTGTGTGTGTGTGTGTGTGTGTGTGTGTGTGTGTGTGTGTGTGATGGGTAGTAGAATAAGACTGTCAAGGAATATGCTTAAGTCATCACAGATATATTTTAAATAGCTGTATTAGATAGTAGTTTAAAACACAAACACAAACCTTTTTATCTCACACACTGTCTGAGAGTCAGGAATCCAGGAGCAACTTAGCTATGTGGTTCTGTCCAGGGTATCTCATGATGTTGTAAACATGTCAGCCAGCATCAGTCATCTCAAGGCCTGATCAACGCTAGTGGATCCACTTGATGACAGTCCACTGACAGCTAATGACAGCTACATTTCCTCTGGGTCTCGGCAGAAAGCTTCAGTTTCTTGCCAGTGCCTGGGTGTCCTCATCTGAGTGATCCAAGAGCAGGCAAGAGAGCAGGCAAGAAGCTGCCGTGCTTTTTATGACCCCATTTTTGAAATCACATTTTCATTTTTTTTTCTATTCATCAGAAGTAACTCACTAAGTCCATTTCACACTCAAGTAGAAGGGGGGCCTCCATCTCCTGAAGGGAGAGTACCAAAGAATTTGTGGACATTTAAAACCACTGTGGTCTCCAAAGGAAGGTGAATCTGATAAGTACATGGTGTGTGCTAAATTCACTATGCAACTTTAGGATGAAACGCTCAGAGTATTGGAAGGTGTTCCCTCTTCTGTCCTCCCCAACAGTACCTAAGTTTTCTTTTAAATAAATATTTGACAACATTTAAAGAATACTTTCTGCATTGTGAAAGCAAGCATATAACGAATAAAGGATAAGGCAATTGGAGAGCGTATGCCCCCTCTGGCCTTCCTGTCTTATATAAGGGGAGAGGAAAAAAAAAAAAACCTAAGAAACTCTTCTGAAGGTCACAGCCCAAGGACTCTGGCCCTCTTGAAAAGACAAAAAAAAAAAAATTAAAAATAGAATTACCACATGATCCAGCAATCCAACTTCTGGACATATACCCAAAGGAATTAAATCACTATCTTGAAGATATATTTCTACACCCATGTTCACATGTTCATTGAAGCACTATTGACCATAGCCAGGACATGGAATCAACCTAGGTTCCCATCAAGAGATGAATAGATAAAGATAATGTGGTATATATACACAATGGAATATTATTTAGCCATTAAAAAGAAGGAAATTCTGTCATTTACAACAAAATGGATGAAGCTGGAAAACATTATGCTAAAAAAAATAAGCCAGGTACAGAAAGACAAATATTGCATGATTTCATTTAGATGCAGAACCTAAAAAAAAAAGTTGAACTCATAGTAACAGAGAGTAGGAAGGTGGTGACTAGGGGCTGGGAGGTAGAAGAAATGAGAAGTTCTACATACCTAATGTATAGCATGGTGATGAGAGTTAATAATAAAGTTTTATATACTTGAAAAAAAGAGCTCCAGCCTGGCCAACATGGCAAAACCTCATCTCCACTAAAAATAAATTAGCTAATAAATTGGACATGGGCATGGTGGTGTGTACCTGTAATCCCAGCTGCTCAGGAGGCTGAAACAAGAGAATCACTTGAACCTGGGAGTCAGAGATTGCACTGAGCCAAGAATGTACCACTGCATTCTAGCCCAGGCAGCAGAGCAAGACTCCATCTCAAAGGAAAAAAAAATGCAAAACAGAGATTTAGTCATAAGAGGATTGGGCACTTATCCTTTGCAATGCCTTACCACCACAGCAATAGGGCTCTAGCATGCTAACAGTGGATTACAAGTGTTGGAGTAGCAAGACATGGATTCTACTTAAGGAGTCTCTAGAAACAAAAAATGAGAAAACTAGAGGAACTTGACAACTACAGCCACAGCAAACAGTAAACATGGCTAACTCTTCTTAGCCAGATAAATGTATCTAAAGCCTCACACTAAAGCCTATTTACGTCAGTTCCTATTGCCTAATACATCATGTATAAATTATTAAAAATTACAAGACATCCTGAAAAGCAAGAGGAAAAGTCTGAAGAGACAAGTAAGCATCAGAACCACATGCAGGTAGAGCATAGATCTGGGAATGATTGGAAGCCTGGGAATTTAAAGTAGCTATGATAATATACTAAGAGTTCTAATGAAAAAAACTTGCTGCTTCCCTCCTTGACCATGTCCAGTCTACTGACAAATCCGTCAAAGATATTCTTAATTTCTGTTATATATATTTTTTATTTCTAATGTTTTCTTTTGGTTCTTTTCTAGTTTCCTTTTCTCTGCTTACATTATTCATTGGTCCCTTCATATTGTCCATTATTCTCACCAGAGCATCTAGCATATTTTGTGGTTGGTTTTGAGGGAATTATCTAATAAGAGAGGGCCAAAATACATGAGGCAAACACTGATAGAACGATGAGGAGAAACTGACAAACTCACTATTATAATCACAGTCTTCAACACTGCCCCACACCATCAGTAATTGACTGATCCCACTGGCAGAAAATTAGAGAAGATATAGTTAAACTAAATAGCAACAGAATCTAATGGACATTTATGGAATCTACTGTTTAACAACAGCAGAATACACATTCTTCTCAAGCTCACATGGAACTTTTACCAAGATAGATCATGTTCTGGGCTAAGAAACACAATGAACAAAATAATAAACATCACTGAAAGCATGCTCTCAGACCCCAGTAAATACTATTAAAATAGAAAAAAAATGGAAAGATAGCTGGAACGTTCCAAAATGCATGCAGATTAAACAACACATTTCTAAGTAAAATGTAGGTCATAGAAGATATTTCAAAAGAAATTTTAAAATGTTTGAACTAAATGAAATACAACTTATCAAAATTTGTGGAATGCAGAAAAAGCAGTGCTCAGGGGAAACTTATAGTATTGAATGCATATATTAAAAATAAGAAATACTTAAAATCGATAATCTAAAATTTTTACCTTTGAAAGCTGGAGGAAAAAAATCAGCAGTATAAACCTAAAGCAAACAGAACAAAAGAAATAAAAATTAAAACAGAAGCAAAATCAAAAATCACATGATTATCTCAATTGACGCAGAGAAGGCATTTGACAAAATTCAACAGCCCTTTATGCTAAAAACCCTCAATAAACTTGGTATTGATGGAACATATCTCAAAGTAATAAAAGCTATTTACCACAAACCAACAGCCAGTATCATACTTAATGGGCAAAAACTGGAACCATTCCCTTTGAAATCCGGCACTAGACAAGGATGCCCTCTCTCACCACTTCTATTCAATATAGTACTGGAAGTTCTAGCCAGAGCAATCAGGCAAGAAAAAGAAATAAAGGGTATTCAAATAGGAAAGGTGGAAGCCAAATTGTCTCTATTTGCAGACGACATGATAGTATACCTAGAAGACCCCATCACCTCAGCCCAAAAGCTCCTGCAACTGATAAGCAACTTCAGCAAAGTCTCAGGATATAAAATCAATGTTCAAAAATCACAAGCATTCCTATACACCAATAACAGACTTAAAGAGAACCAAATTAAGAACGAACTGCCATTCACAATTGCTACAAAGAAAATAAAATACCTAGGAATACAACTCACTAGGAATGTAAGGGACCTCTTTAAGGAAAACTACAAACAACTGCTCAATGAAATAAGAGAGGACACAAACAGATGGAGAAACATTCCATGTTCGTGGTTAGGAAGAATCAATATCGTGAAAATGGCTATACTGCCCAAAGTAATTTACACAATCAATGCTATCCCCATCAAACTACCATTGAATTTCTTCAAAGAACTGGAAAAAACCACCATGAATTTCATATGAAACCAAAAAAGAGCCCGCATAGCCAAGTCAATTCTAAGCAAAAAGAACACAGCGGGAGGCATCACGCTACCAGACTTCAAACTATACTACAAGGCTACAGTAATCAAAACAGCATGGTACTGGTACCAAAACAGAGATATAGACCAATGGAACAGAACAGAGGCATTGGAGGCAACACAACACATCTACAACCATATTATCTTTGATAAACCAGACAAAAACAGGCAATGGGGAAAGGATTCCCTATTTAATAAATGGTGTTGGGAAAACTGGCTAGCCATGTGCAGAAAGCAGAAACTGGACCCCTTCCTGACACCTTACACTAAAATTAACTCCAGATGGATTAAAGACTTAAATGTAAGACCTGACACCATAAAAACCCTAGAAGAAAATCTAGGCAAAACCATTCAGGACATAGGAGTAGGCAAGGACTTCATGAACAAAACACCAAAAGCACTGGCAACAAAAGCCAAAATAGACAAATGGGACCTAATCAAACTCCACAGCTTCTGCACGGCAAAAGAAACAGTCACTAGAGTGAATCGGCAACCATCAGAATGGGAAAAAATCTTTGCAGTTTACACATCTGACAAAGGGTTGATATCCAGAATTTACAAAGAACTCAAACAGATTTACAGGAAAAAAACAAACAAGCCCATTCAAAAATGGGCAAAGGATATGAACAGAAACTTTACAAAAGAAGACATACATGAGGCCAACAAACATATGAAAAAGTGCTCATCGTCATTGGTCATTAGAGAGATGCAAATCAAAACCACATTGAGATACCATCTCACACCAGTTAGAATGGCGATCATTAAAAAATCTGGAGACAACAGATGCTGGAGAGGATGTGGAGAAATAGGAACACTCTTACACTGTTGGTGGGAGTGTAAATTAGTCCAACCATTGTGGAAGACAGTGTGGCGATTCCTCAGGGACCTAGAAATAGAAATTCCATTTGACCCAGCAATCCCATTACTGGGTATCTATCCAAAGGACTATAAATCGTTCTACTATAAGGACACATGCACACGAATGTTCATTGCAGCACTGTTTACGATAGCAAAGACCTGGAACCAACCCAAATGCCCAACGACGATAGACTGGACTGGGAAAATGTGGCACATATACACCATGGAATATTATGCAGCAATCAAAAATGATGAGTTTGTGTCCTTTGTAGGGACATGGATGAATCTGGAGAACATCATTCTCAGCAAACTGACACAAGAACAGAAAAAGAAATACCGCATATACTCACTCATAGGTGGGTGAGAAAAATAAGAACATATGGACACAGAGAGGCGGTCTACTATACACTGGGGACTGTTGGGGGGAATGGGGGAGGGACAGTGGGGGGGACTGGGGGGGATAGCCTGGGGATGAATACCAAGTGTGGGTGAGGGGGAGGAAGGCAGCAAAGCACACTGCCATGTGTGTACCTATGCAACTATCTTGCTCGTTCTGCACATGTACCCCCAAACCTATAATGCAATAAAAATTAAAAAAAAAAAAAAAAAAAAAAAAAAAAGAAATAATAATTAAAGCAGATATCAATGAAATTGAAAGCAGGTAAAAAATTGGAAGAGAAAATCATTGAAATAAAAAGCCAGTTCTTTGAAAAAATTAATAAAATTGATAGGCCTCTAGTCAGACTAACCAAGAAGAAAAAGAAAGATGTCACAAACTGCTAATATCAGAAATTACTACCAATCCTATGGATATTAAAAGGATAACAAAGGAATATTATGTAAATGTCTCTATGCTCTCAAATTTGCTTACTTATTTAGAAGAAATGGAACAATTATTTGAAAGACACAATCTACCAAAATTCACGCAAGGAGAAATACGTCATGTGAATAGCCCAGTATCTATTAAAGGAATTAAATTGACAATTAATAATCCTCTAAAAATAATAGCACAAGGGTCAGATGGTTTCACTGGTGAATTTCAGAAACAAATATTTAACAAATATTTAATTATCTATAATCTTTTAGAATATAGTAGTGAGAACAAAAGAGTATATTTTTCAAAATCCACACATAAGTTCATACTTAATGATAAGGAACTAGATGCTTTTCTTCTAAGATTGGAAAGATGTCTTCTCTCATCATCTCTATTTGATATTGTATTGAAAAAGTCTTAATGCAATAAAACAATAAAAGGAAGCAAAAGTATGTAAATTATAGAAAAAGAACCAAAACTATATTTGTTAGCAGATGACATGATTATTGATTGTTGACTGGGAAAAAAAACTTCCTGGAACTAATAAGCAATTATAGCAAGCCTGCAGGAATATAAAAGTATGTTGTTGGTTAATATATAAAAGCCAATTGCTTTCCTATGTACCAGCAACGAACAATTGGAATTTGAAATTAGAAACACATCATTCACATTAGCACAAAAAATTGAAATACTTAGGTATAAATTAACAAAATATATGCAAGATCTATGTGAGAAAAACTATAAAACTGATTTTTAAAAATCAAAGAAAATTCTAATAAACAGAGAGATGTTCATTTTCCCAACTTGAGCTATAGATGTAAGGAAATAACAATTAAAATTTTAGCAAATTATTTGTGGATATTAACAAACTGATTTTGAAGTTTATATAGAAAGTAAAAGATCCTGAATAGTCAACCCAATCCTGAAGCAGAACAAGAAAATCCTAGAGCTAACACTGTTCAGGACTTTAAGAAAAAATGATGTGGTATTGGAAAAAGAATGGACAAAGGGATCAATGAAATGGAATAAGAATCTAGAAATAGACCTAAACAAATAAACTGATCCTTAACAAAAGAGCACAGAGAAGTCAATAGAGAAAGGATCATCAACAAACGGTGCTGTAATGACTTGTTAACTACATAGGATTACATAAATCTAGACACAAAATATATACCTTTTACAAAAATTAACTAAAGTGAATTATAAGCCTAAACATAAAACAAAAAACCACAAAATGTATAGAGGATAACAAATGAGAAATTTACGTGACTTTGGGTTTGATCATGACTTTTTAGATAAAACATCAAAAGTGTAATCCATGAAAAAATTGATGTTAGACATTATTAAAATTATAAACATGTTCTCTGTAGAACACTTTGTTGAGAAAGTGAAAAGACAAGCCACAGACTGACAGAGAATGTTTACAAAATGCATATTTCATAAAGGACTTCTATCAAAAATATACAACGAACTCTTAAAACTCAACAATAAGAAAATACCCAACACAATTTAAAATGGGCAAAAGATTTGAATAAACACTTCACCAAAGAAGTATTCACATGGAAAATAATATATATAAAAAGATGCTCAACAATGTGTCTCATTAGAGAATTGCAAAGTAAAACAATGAGTTACTACTACACATCTATTAAAATTGCTAAAATTTAAAAAAAAAAAAAACTGACGATACCAAATGCTGACAGGGTTTAAGAAGCAACAGGAATAATCCATCATTACAAGTATAAATGCAAGTGATAAAGCCACTTTAGCATACATTTTGATAGTTTAAAAAAAAAAACACAACATAGTCCTACCATAGGACCCAACAATCACACCCTTAGGTGTTTATCCAGATGAACTAAAAATTTATATCTATACAAACATCTGCACACAATGTTTACAGCAGCTCTATTATTCCAAAAACTAGAAGCAACCAAGATATCACTCAATAGGTAAATGGATAAACAAACTGTGGTACATCCATACAATGGAATATTACTCAGCTATAAAAAGGAAATAAGTTATCGAGCCACAAAAAGACATGAAGAAACCTCAAATGCATATTTCTAACTAAAGAAAGCCAGTCTTAAAAGAATACATATTGTATGATTCCAGCTAAATGACATTGTAGATAAGGCGAAACTATAGAAACAGAAAGATCAGTAGTTGCTAGAGGGAGGCAGTATAAATAGGTAAAGCAGAGGGGATTTTTAGGAAGCAAAGCTATTTTGTATGACATTGTAATTGTAGATACATAATATGCATTTGTCATAACCAAAATGAATGTATAACACAAAGGGTGAACCCTAATGTGAACTATGCATGTTAGTGAATAATGATGTATCAGTATTGGTTTATCAATTATAATATATGCACCACATGAATGCAAGGTGTTAATAAGGAAAACTGCAGGGGAACTCTCTACTATCTACTCAATTTATCTGTAAACCTAAAACTGTTCTAAGAAATAAATTCTATTCATATAAAAATATGTATGATCATATAATCAATTTTTAAAGGCACTTAGTAATTGCATTCATTCATGTTTTAAAACTCATAGACTAGGAAAATAGTTCTTCCTTTCATTCATTTTAAAATTTTTTCTATATTTATACTGGTTTTTTTAGCAGTCATTTGTTTAACAGAGCTGATAGGTACAGGAGGGAAATATAAATGATAAAGATAACTAACATTATAAAAGTATTTGCTATGTGCCAGCCACTGTATTAGATCCTTCAGGAAAAATTAATATGTTTAAATACCAGAGAAACTCAGTGAGGTAGGTACTGTCATTAGGAGCAGATGGGCACCTAAGACACTGGGAGGTTAAATAACTCATAAAGTTCCCTCAGAAAGAGGCAGACACAGGATTGGGAGGGAGCCAGTGTCTAGGGTAGGAGTCCATGATCTTTCTCTCTACACTGTACTTCCTGGACTGCAAATATGAAACTTAATCTCTTGTGTCCAGAAACAATCAATTCTTTTTGCCTCATTACTAAACAAACTCTTTTCTCTTGAAACTCATTCCATGCCATTTTTTTCCTCCCTCCAACCCCCACCTTTATCATCACGGGTCCCAGAAGTCTCTCCTGCTTCCTTTGAGAGCTACATCATCTTGGGGTTAGAATCTTCCTTAGGAAACCTCTGTTGGACGCACTCAGTGAAACACATGTAAGACACAGTCCTGAGGACACAGAGTACATGGGATCCTCAAACTGTAAATATAGAACAACATTCTTACGAGGTTTACTCCTACAACGCTGGGTCCATGCAAATGGAAGGGCAAAGGAGGGAGGCACAAGCTGGGTGGACCTTGGCAGGGCCAAATGCCAGTTGAATTTTAAGTGTGGTTGTGCAGCAATCCCTTTATTTACTTATTTATCCCATCTCCAGCCCTCCATCATATTATCCACAGATCTGCTTCAATCTTTCTATTTGCCTTTTCTTCAAGCTTCCATGTCACCCAGAAATCTTGGCAGACAATCTTTTGAGTTTCCAGAAGGCCAGTTTGTCTAAGTTCGATTTCCAATGTGTCTTCTCTCCTTCTACTGAAAAAGCTCTGTCTCTCTCTCTACCTCACTCATTTCTAAGAACGACTGTCCCTCCTCCTGACAGAAACACTAATCTGCCCATATGACCAGCAGAAACATTTAGGAACAAGATGACTTTTAGCTCCCAGAAGTGCTTCCAAACGAAACAGTAACAAACACAGAAGTTTAAAACAAATAAAACTAAGGAAGAAAATTTTACTTCATACATAGACGATGTGTTTAATAACATTTCTCTAAACATTAATTTTAAGAATAAAATCATTATGTACCTACTTAAAACTCAGTAAAGAAAACTCACTTAGTTGAACTCTAAAAACGACAGACTTCTATGGCAGAAGTGGCCGGCTAGCCCTCTACCAGTGATTTGTGTCCCCTCTCCTAAGCCAGAATATAGCATGGTTGTTGAGATGAGATACAGCTGACCAGCCCAGAACCACATTTCCCGGCTCTTTTGCCTCTACACATGACCACAGGAAGAGTTCTTGCCAATAGAATGCATGTAGAATTGGCATGTACCACTTCCAGATCATCATGGGAAAGAAGCAGGTGAGGCTTTTTCATTGTACTTCTCCCATTGCCACCTGGAGGTAGAACGTCTATCACAGGACCCTGAAGTCCTAAGAAAAGCAGAGTCACACAATGTAGGGTCCTTGAATTGTGACTCAGAGGAGAGCTTCTTGCCAATCAGGAACATGTAGTTATATTTTACATGAGCCAAAAATAAATGTCCACAAGGTTAAGCCTTCAGATTTTGTAGTAAGTCTGTTACCACAGCAAGTATTGTCCTTTCCGGCTATGGGTGTTGTCTGTTCTCAACTTTTTAAGTCTTGCTTTTTTCTTTGCTTCTTGCAAAGCAAAACTCAAAGATGCCTAAAACAGAGACTTTTTGAGCAAAGTAGGTGATCAATAAATATGTTAAGCTAACATTGATTTTTGTTTTGGAGTTCTGAATCCTATTGCTGCTTTAAAAACTTTTGTTAAATTTAAAGATATATTCAACTGGAACATAAGGAAGTGTGTGACAAATCTGAGAAGACTGCTCGTTACAAAAAAGAAAAAGCATATACTTTGGAAGGCGCTACTCTTGTTCCTTTCTTCCTCTTCCCATAACACCAGACTTCCTTAAGCTGCTGCCACGAGACTCTGCCTTTGGGGAAGTCATGGTCATTGTCTCCTAAGGAAACTTCTGCTTCTTAAATCATCTAAAATGCCTTGCTATTTTTATTTGCAAATATTTCAACTTAAGTGACACTTTTTCAGAGAGGCTGTTTCTTACCACTCATTGATCACCTGGTTGCCCAAAACAGAAACCTGAGATTTACCATCCCTGCCCTCCACTTACAGGTTTTGGCGAAGAATATGGAATGTGAAGAGTACAAAGGTGTGAGTGGTCATGGTATGTCCTAGAAACAAGCACATGAGCAAAGAATGTATGAGACAATTTGGGGTGGACTGAAATCTTGTAAGTTGTAATGCAGCCTCCTATTTAGTGCATTTGACTGGGCTTATTCATGCCACCATTGTTTATTTTATGTGTACCTCTCATCACTTCTCTCCTCTGACTTCAAAAGTATGCTCACAGCAACAAGAATAAAATCCAAAGTGCTTCACATACTTTAAAATCTCCTATAATTTCCTCATTTACTAAACAGCCCTGAACACATCTGGCTTGCACATTGGCTTCCTGAACTCTCCAACTGTCTGCAATGCTCCTTTTCTCCTTGTCACAAAGCAGACTTATAGTCATCTTTTCAGATCTCAAAAAAATGTTTCCTTCTGCACAAAGCCCACCTGTAGCTGACTCTCCACCTCCACAGTGATAGTTAGGATTCTTCATTAACTGTGTTTGCAGCTCCCTGTAATGTAACCTTTACTGCTCCTATTATGCTGTCATGTAAGGGAGAGTAATATTGCTACCGTCCCAAAATGGACTAAGTAGGACTTTATATTGCTATCATCTTAAAATGGACTAAACAGTACTCATCTCTGCATCCTTAGTGCTGGATCCAGTACTTCAAGAGTGGCCAGATGTGTTTATTGAAAGAAAGTATTAGAGTAAAAAGGTTATTAGCCAAATCACAAGATGAAAACACAAAACCTCAGGAAATAGTAACATGAAGAGCTCAACAAAAACCTTCTTTTGGACAGACATCTTTTCAACTGGTCAGAATTATCAAAGCAATCATTTATAGTCTCTGGAGATTGACCGATAGGGTTGTAACACCTACCACCCTACCACCATCACCTACCTAGTTGTGCACCTGCCCCAACTTCTGCACTTTTTTTTATGTGTTAGTTACTCTCTTGAGACCCTGAGCTTTTTAAAGGTAAAGGCCTATCTGGCTTAGGCAAGTTACTGTACATTATCAATACTTGGCACTTGTATTTTGAGTGAAAATATGACAATATGTTCTTTTGAAAAATATATCTTTAAAACTGGAAATAACACCATAATAAGAACTAAAATACTAAAGGTATTTGCAAAGTTCTGTGAAAGAAGAGATGAAAGAGCAATTAATCTTGTCTGGATGGAGTAGAAGAGAGTAAAAGACAAGAGAGCAGAGTAGCTAATATTGATGATTATGATGATGGTGCTGGCCCCTGTCACCACTGATGGAGCCCAGCCTCTTCAAATATATCTTCTATCATTCTCTCCTCTAGTCCCTCCTCTCTACCTCACAGCACTTCTTGTCATTTCTCAAACATTCCAGGATTTTACATAAGCTTTTGTGTTGTTTCATGATCACTTTGATTAAGATATATTTATGTGTATATATATGCATGTAGATGTATAGTGTTGCAATACAAAACCTCTTACTGTAATTTTTATCAAAACAGTTTTGCAATAGATTTTTACCTTTGGTAGATCAGAGACTTCTTTAAAAATCTGATGAAAAAATACATTTGCAGTATTTTGCACACAATTTCAGAGAATTTACTAACCCACTGAAACTCATGCAAGAACCCCTAGGGACCTAGGGACTTCAGCTTCAGAATCACATCCAAAGGCACAAAACGTGCTGATTATCACTGAGGCAGTGATAAAGGCAGTGATACATGGTTCCGCCAAATGAGAGAAAAGGGCAGCCACTATATCTGGGACCCTCAACCTCCAGCAGTCTGTTGGAGGGAGAGAAGATCACAAGTAACCAAAAATGTGCTCAGGCCTGCTTCTGTGGGGTGTGTGTGTGTGTGTGTGTGTGTGTGTGTGTGTGTGTACAGCAAAAGTATAAGACAGAAAATGGATAGAGTTTACCTTTACCTTGGACTGAAGTAATAATGAGTCACTTATTCCCAAAATATAGTAGTGTATGAAATAGATGTCACTCTACCTGGGCTTTGACAGTGTATCTTGTATCTCTGTCTCACAGTGGATACACATGATCATTTTCTTAATTATACATGTAACTACTCACCAGAAATAAGTGTTAGATATGAGCAGAGAAGAGTGCTTCAAAAGAAAAGTTCTACCGACAAAAATAAACTTTAAGCCCCTTATCCCTACTACCTCTCAGCCACCCAGAAGAAGGGAAAATTAGTACTTGGAATTTTGACTTACTGAAAATTGTGGTCCACACTTATAGAAGAGCAACAAAAGCCACTTACCCAGAATAAGCCACCGCCAATCAACAGTTACCATGCAGTCATTATGGAATTAACAATTCCCAAAAACCTTCAAGGAAGGAGAAGATAAATGTTTAAAAAGAGGAAATCCAGATGAAGGCACCACTTTTTGAGACAAGCCACCCATGTGTTCTCTCTCTCCTCAGCTTCTGGGGCTACAGCAATAATGTGGTTTTAAAAAGTCTTTGTTTCCTCCTACAGAAGTAAAGAGTACTTCACCTAAATACACACCATTTAAGTGGCCAGTTGGGATAAATTCATGGAAAGAAGGGCCTCTCTTGGTTAAACTATTTATTTTTCAATCAGCACATGGTAAGGAAAGCCTTTTTGAAATGTCAATTAAGGGTCATAAAACTGAAATCATGGAGCTGCAGAAAGTCTCAGGTGGTCCCTGCGATTCTTTAACTGAAGTCACCATGGCCATTATCATCAGTAGTTCTGCTCCACTCAAACACAAAAGTCAAGCACCAAATGGCCAGGTGAAGTGGGAGCCAGGAGGATTTTCAATCAACTTGCTCACACATAAGAATAAGTCATCAAAGTGCTCCTGGAGTGCCACCCACCTCTGCAGTAATGTGCACCCTGAGCAGAAATCCTAGATTCTGCCTTCTTTCTAGAGCTTAAGTAGAAAAGCAGTCTAAGTATTTGAACCAATTCACAATAGAGCTTTCTGCGTGGTCTACTTGTGAGATGTAAAATGTTTGTGAGCAGGAAAAACATTGCCCTGGACTAAAGGTCTCCTGATGAAATGAGTCAATCTGTTATGAAATATTTCTGTCCACAGTTCTGTACATAGTATCCTTGGCCTCCATGTACCTCAGAGTGCAAACAACAGTGTCCAGAGGCAGAACAAATGATGATAGTGTGGGTCTCTTATAAAAGACCTGTTTTCTATTGAGTTCATTAGCTTGTGCTTGAGGCAGGCAGTACAAACACAGACATATAGACAATGACTGTGATAACGTCGGGGGCACAGGTGGCGAAGACCTCAGATGAGGACATCCTAAGCATGACGGAGGTAACAAGGATGTCAATATAGGAAATGCCAACCAAATCCGTGGATACCTGCACACATGTGTGGAGAATAAAATACCATTTATTTCATAGATAGTACTGTGCAGGAGAGTTTCATGACAAGAAGGGTGTCAAAGAAGAAGTGGTCTAAATAGCATATGTGCTCCTTTTGTACCTCTTGACACTGTAGTTATTTAGACCACTGTTATGATCGGGCCAATGCAAAAAGCACCACACACCAAATGGGCACACGCCCTCTTATTCACAAAGACTGTGAGCTCCAGGAATTCCCAGATAAACACACAACAGTCAATGGTGGTCAAGATGACAAAGATCATTGTTTGTAATTCAAAGGATAAACGCTCAAAAAGGTAAATACCCCATTCTCTATGACATGCTTATTTCACAGTGCATGCCCATAAATATATACACCCACTAAAATTTCTTTTAATCTTAATTTTTAAAAAATAAGAAAGAAATGATCCAGAAATTTTAAAAAAAGATGACAAGACCAAGAAAATCTCCTGGTTCTGAGCTATGAGACTAGAAAGCATGTGGAATAGGGACTAGAGTATAGTCTCTGAACTAACCAGCATTCTCAGGAAAACATACGTGGCAAATGTGGGTGAGAGTCATCATGATGGCATTTCCTGCTGAAGCTAAGATATGGATGGTATCACTCACAGAAGTTGGAGACACCCAGCAAGGTGAACTTTGTCAGCTTCCATGAGGTTCTTTCTTTGTATTTTGAAGTTTTACAGATAACAATGAAATAGATCAGCATAAGAAAACTCTGGTGCTGACATGAACTCTAGGTCATGAGCAGAAACATGGCATAGGAAAAGACAAGATGGCAAGAGTAGCTCAAGACAGCTCTAGCCAAGGCCTCTTGTAGCCACACAACTGAGGAATCTGTGTCTGCATCTTCAATGCATGTACTTTCTATCACTGTGGACTGGAAAATCTATTCCAAGACATAGAGAAGGGAACTTTTAAACATACTCAACATACAGAGTTACACTGAGTCCCTGCTGTTCTATTTTTCTTCTTTGTACATTTCCTTCCGAAGACTCAGGTATCATGAAGGGATTGTGAACAGCATGAAGATGGTGTGGCCAGTGGGTGCCAGTGAATGGTAAATTTTATTAAAAAGTTATTTTTTAAAAACAAGAATAAACATTAATCTCATGAAAGCTATATTTTATAAAACTATAAAGATGAGTTGTTCAAAAAGAAGTGTGGGAGTGAAGGGATGTCAGGAAGGATAAAGATCAAGATAGAGATATGGTGACATTCCAGAGAGCAGTTTCAGGTGAATTCTGAACTGAAAAGTGAGATTTCAGTGAGGTAACATGGTCAAGGTGTCTCACTAAACCCAAACGTAGGAAATAAAAAAAGTAGCAGAGATTTTCTTTTATAAATGAACCCTGAAATTAGGAACAGAGAAATGAGATCAAGAAAAGACTCTTGTGTATCAGCATGACCTGGAAAGTGACTGACCAATTTGTGAAGCTGCCAGAATTGCAAAGTGGACATAGAAGCCTGAGGCTGGCATTTAGAGTTTGAAAAAGCTACTGTGGTAGAAAGGTCAGTCAAAATCTCAGGTGGACACTGATTTTTCTCTGTTGTTGGCTGAAATGTTATGAAGTGGGCAACAAAGACATGATAGCCACTCGGTCAAGAAGAGACAATTTATAAACTGTGTGAGAAATATGCATTGAATCACAAGTCTCCTGTGGAGAATCTTGTTTCTCTCCTTTTGTTCTTTGTCAGAATTACTGAACCTTAGGACACAAACTCCCTTCCTTTTTCTCCCTCCATCATTCCCTGAAACTTGCCTTCTGACATGCTCACTTTATGAAAATTGCTCTTTCAAAGGTTACCAATGAAGTTTTTATTGCTAAATCCAGCATGCATTCAACTTAGATCTCTCTGATGCATTTAATACCACTGGATACTACTTCCTAGATACTTACGCTGACTTGGTTTCCATGACACCACACACTATTCTCTCTGCCAAACCTAATTGTTTTTCTCCCACCTCTCTCCCCACCTGCCATTCTTATCTTGCCTCTAACACCGTGAATGCAGATGTTTCCTCAAGTCAGTGCTTGGTTCCCTGACCTTTTCTCTCTTCTCTCTTCCATTGAAAGACAAAATTCATTTTTGTTTCATTATCATTTATATGTTGATTTCTCTGAAACCTGTATTTCTAATTCCAAGTGGCAGTCACATATTTCAAAGTCTCCAAGACCTTTCTTATATGTAGGTCATACTATCATTTCAAATTTAGCATTTGAGGAACCAAGCTTATCACCCACCCTCTACCTCCTCCAAGTGAGTATCCTCTCAATTGTCCTATCTGCACTGGTAGCCCCATATTTTTCACATCACTTGTAGCCAGAAATATGCTTCCATATTCTATATATTTTTATCTTATTCTCATCTTTTTCCTTTTACACCTTTACAATAAGACCCCACCATCACTCTAAGTTGTGTATCTTTGGTTTTATCCAACCACGTATCAAGGTGATAATCAGTTACTCTTGATGCATGCCTCCATTGCCTCTTTCCATCTAAATGCTCTCACATTCTCTTATAGCCAACAGAACACACAGCAAATAATCCTTTACTGAACACAAATCTTGTTCTACCCTGTGTTCTCTCAGTTTCTTCCTATCCAGTCATTCCTGTTGGTTACTCTGACTTAACGTCTTCTATAAACACCGAAGGTCTTAGAAAGCATCTTTAAGGTATTTTTTAATCCCTCAGCTGATCTTCAGTTATATCTCATACTTCTGCCTTTTTGAAGCTCCAAGTCAGATCCTCTTTCTGCTACTGCCGATGCCCTCTTCCACTATGCTCTTTGAAGGCTAACTTTCTTGCATGCCACAACTGGCATGTGGCCAAGACAGCTCCGTTTGGGGCACACAGGTGGCCCTGCTTCTCTTCAACATAGTGTATCTTTTCTTCCCCACACTCAAACCTTCCATAGCCACCCAGACAGGAGCTGCCACCTTGACCTGAACTTTCACTGGCAGGAAGGCAACCAGGAGCATCCAGCAACAGTGATTGGGTTCCTGGGAGAATTGCACCCAGTTCTGAAGATCCAGGATTCATTTTCCTACATCCTGACATCAGAACTTTTCCATTTGGCAACAGAAGGAATTCTCAGTTTCCACTTTGACAACCCTGGAAGTGCAGACTGTTCTCTTCCAAGGCCTGAGAAGCATATTCCAGGGAAGGAAACTAGAGAACAGAATCAGACTCCACTTTTTCTCCCTTTTCCCATTCTACTATAGACTGTATCTTCTAATCAAGGTTTCCTCTTCACAGTGTCTGAACACAACATTTTCATGTCCAACTATAAACCCTGGCACTTGGCCCCAAGAGCTATCTAAATGCCCTCACTTCCAAGCTCTCCCACCATGAGTCTAAGGCTGTGTCACTCATCCCCAAGACCTGTTCTGTAGACTCATCTCCCATTAGAGAACACTCTCTTCTACATTAATTTCCAAATCATTTTTTGTTAAGAGAATGATTATTTATTTATTTATGAAGAAAACTAGAAGCATCTGGTGAACCCTATGTTCTCGGAGTTTTATGGAACTTATTAATTAACATCTGGAAATGTTAGGGAATTGTGTAGTCCCTGGGTTCTCAAGAAAGGTCACCTTCCTCTTTCTACCTCTAGCATTACCTGATCATATTATTCAATTGTATTCTACTTTTTGTTGCTAATGAACTCTGTCTTATATAAAAAGAAATCCTCACCCTCGTTGAGTCATTTGATTCCACAATAAGTAAGAGTTTCCTTTCATGTGTAAGAAAAATTGCTAGATAAAATGAATGATCTAAATATGAGTAAGTCCCAGATTCAATCTAGAAGGGATCAGTGATAAATACAATAATATCTATAATCTGAGACAGACAGTGGTAACAGTCATAACACCTCTAAAATAATGGTAATAATAATCATCCAGATACTGTTCCATGTACTTTATATCATAGTATCTCACTTATCTTTAGAGAAACAGTGTGGGGTAGATATTTTATCTTTGTTTTGCAGAGAAGGAAACTAAGGTTCAGAGAGGTTTAGTGACTTGCAGAATAGTCAGCCACTAGTAAATGGCAACACTGAAATTCCATCCCAAAGTCTTTGATCTTAACCTTATGGGAAGTACAAAAAAGGGGAAATAATGTATAGTTAGGATATTAGAAAAGTCTTCATGAAGCAGATTGTGTTTTATTTTTTATATTTTTGTATAAATGCAAGAGGTACAAGTTTAGTTTTATTACATAGATAGCAATAACACAGTAGTGAAGCCTGGGCTTTTAGTATAACCATTCCCTAAAAAGCAGACAGAATGAAGGTGAATAATAGAAGTAATGAAATCAGAAAAGACAGGAATGTATAAAGAACAACCATTACAGGTGTCTGACAGGAGAATGGGATTAGATTCTAAGATTATAGCCAGGTTAGAGCCAGATTGCAAATGGCATTGGCTTCCAAGCAAATGATCTGTATTTAATTCAGGAATCAATAGATGTATAATCCCAACTTTATCACTTACATTTACTGTGTAACAAGCCAGATAAGGTTTCACAAGCCTGGGATTCCATTTAGATTTTTCAAAAAAAGTAGAGGATGGAAACCTCCCAGGGACAAGAATAGGAAGGATACTTTGAACAATGATAGAGAAAGTGTATTCTTGTGGCAGTGATTGTGCCATTGAAAAGGCTGATTAGGTCTGGGGTGAGCTAAGAGAAGAGAAAATGAACAAGAGGCTAAACGATAGGTTGAGAAACAAAATGCCATATAATTTAGGGATGAGAGAGAAAGAAATAATGTGGTTAGAAAGAGGAACATCAGTTTGATGTCTCAGAGCCAGAGAAGGTTTGAGTGGTGGTTAATAAAGTGTAGAGAGAGAGTGAAGAGTGAAGCAGAGAGAATGAAGATGGAGATATCTCTGGGGTTGTGCTAAAGTCAGTGACCACTGAATCCCCAGAACCTAGTGTAGCACCTGAGAATTGAATAAATGTGAGTAATATACTAATGGGGTCATCACCAAAGATGGATTACATAGATATACACTCAATGACCAAGGACTCAAAGAAGAAGAGAGAAAAGCTTGAGGAGATACTGACATCTGTGCAGGCAGTATGATATAACCAGAAAAATAAGTCATAATGAGAAATGGAAAGATCTAGGATAAGGAAGCACCAAGATATGCGAAAGAAAAAAAGCGCTGAGTAGAAGCAGCAGAAAAATACTAAGCTTCATGGGGACAGAAAGTTTATACTCCAAGTCCCTCTTTCCTCTTAGCAATGCCTGGATGTATTACTCGATGTTGAATTAATCAAAGGTCAGGGCACTTTTTAGGGTCTTCAGCAGAAAGCAGAATCCTCGAATATCCTACAAATAGAAGACAACTTGAGAAGTATAAAAGAAAGGCCTTGTTCCCATAGCCCACAAAAGGGCCGAGCTTAGGGAGAGACTTCACATGGCTCAGGAGCTTCTGTTGGAGCACAGAGTCATCAGGGAGAGGGGCCCAGAGAGCAGAGAGAAGCTCTGCCAACATGGCCAGCCCATCTCATCGCATCCATAACCCTGCTGCTCTGCAGTGACTCTCTTCCCAGCAATAAAATCTGGGTAACAGGACTTGGAGCTCTAACTGTCACTTGTCTCTAATAAATAACTCCCATTGATTTTCCAGCTCAGCCCTCACCACTCCCTCAGCATAAGCGCCAGGGAGGAAGGCCTGGAAAATCACTCACACATTACTGGTGCTCTTCCTCCCTCATCCTCACCCAAGGTGCATATAAACCCTGAATAGTCTGAGGTCTAAGGGTAAGAATCTCAGATGCTAGGTGGACAGCCACTGTGTTGTCCACTACCCTCATCCTGGTCACTGCTTCTGCTATAACCACCCTAGACCAGGAACATGAACAAGCTGCTGCTCTGGGTTGTTGTCCTCACCAGCCTCCTGGAAGGCTTTGCTCAAACAGGTAAGGAGGTCAAGGGGTGGTCAAGAATCATAAAGTGAGAAAATCGTTAAGCTGAGATGTCGTTTCCCTACATTTATGCTGAAGGTCATTACCTTTCTTTATCCCACAGACCTCAGTAGAAAGGTGTTTGTATTTCCCAGAGAATCTGCTACCGATCACGTGAACTTGATCCCATCGCTGGAAAAGCCGCTACAGAACTTTACCTTGTGTTTTCGAGCCTATAGTGATCTCTCCCGTTCCCATACCCTCTTCTCCTATAGCACCCAGGGTAAGGATAATGAACTACTAGTTTATAAAGAAAAAACTGGAGAGAATAGTCTATATAGTCTAAACATTGGAAGAAACGAAGTTGTATTCAAATCTACCGAAAAGTTCCCAGCCCCAGTGCACATCTGTGCAAGCTGGGAGTCCTCATCAGGTATTGCTGAATTTTGGATCAATGGGACACCTTTGGTGAAAAAGGGCCTGCGACGGGGTTACTCTATGGAAACTAATCCCAAGATTGTCCTGGGGCAGGAGCAGGATTCCTATGGGGGCAAGTTTGATAGGAGCCAGTCCTTTGTGGGAGAGATTGGAGATTTGTACATGTGGGACTCCGTGCTGCCCCCAGAAGAGATCCTGTCTGCCTATCATAGTGCCCCCCTCCCTGCTAATATCCTGGACTGGCGGGCTCTGAACTATGAAATCAAAGGATATGTTATCATCAAACCGCTGGTATGGGTCTGAGGTGCTGACTCAACAGGAGCACTTGAAAATGAACTGACCATCTAAGAGACCTGCTCAAAGCAACTGGATACTAGATCTCACACCTGCAGCTCTTTATTCTTTTAACTTCCTATCTATAGGTCTAATTAAAAAATATATGTTGTATTACGCTATCTGCATTTGTTTAGTGCTTGTCATAGTCCCATATCTTTATCTTATATCTACTTAATTGGTAATTGGTGTTTCATTATCCTGAAAAATCAAGTTGCCAAGTATGGGGAGAAAAAACGTTAAGTAACTAGAAGGATATGGCACAAAACCAGAGCATTCAATGAGCGGGGCAGTGGCGACGCTTAAAAGCTACCAACAACCATTTTAATAACGATTCAAAATATGTGTGGTATTGCAATCACAATCCTTTTATTTTTCCAGTTACAAACTGATCACAAAGAGGTCTGAGGTTGTGTCTGGGAGAGTTATAATGACATAAGTAAGCAATAGTTGAGAAGCTGATAGTGAGTAATGAGACAGGAAGAATAAAACTAGAAGAAGTCAGAATGAAACAAAAAAAGTATGAGACTGGGATCGTTTTATGTGAAGGCAAATATGACTTTACATCTCAAAAACCCCATTGGGACTGTACAATGCTCGATTTTTGTAATACTGTCCTGATGTCATCAAAAATATTATACTCTGAATATTGCTCATGTGACTATGCTGCCTAAAATTCTTCCACGGCTTGAATCTGGGAGGTGGAGATTGTAGTGAGCCAAGATTGTGCCACTGTGCTCCATCCTGGCTGCAGAGCAAGACTCTATCTCAAAAAAAAAAAAATTCCATGGATTAACACTTCTTACAGGATATAATTTAAACCTCTAAATATGGCCAGGTGCAGTGGCTCATGCCTGTAATCCCAGAACTTTGGAAGGTTGAGGCAGGCAGATCATATGAGGTAAGGAGTTCGAGACCAGCCTGACCAACATGATGAAACCCTGTCTCTACTAAAAACACAAAAAAATTAGCCAGGCATGGTGGCACATGCCTGTAATCCCAGCTATTCTGGAGTCTGAGGCAGGAGAATCACTTGAATCTGGGAGGCGGAGGTTGCAGTGAGACAAGATAGCACTCCAGTCTGGGCAACAAAAGCAAAACTCCATTTAAAAAAAAAAAAAAAAATCAACACAGCATAACTACAACCATACAATCTTTGATAAACCTGACAAAAACAAGCAATGGGGAAAGGACTCCCTGTTTAATAAAGGGTGTTGGGAAAACTGGCTAGCCATATGCAGAAAGCAGAAACTGGACCCCTTCCTGACACCTTACACTAAAATTAACTCCAGGTGGATTAAAGACTTAAACATAAGACCTGGCACTATAAAACCCTAGAAGAAAATCTAGACAAAACCATTCAGGACATAGGAGTAGGCAAGGACTTCATGAACAAAACACCAAAAGCATTGGCAACAAAAGCCAAAATAGACAAATGGGACCTAATCAAACTCCACAGTTTCTGCATGGCAAAAGAAACAGTAACTAGAGTGAATCAGCAACCAACAGAATGGGAAAAAATCTTTGCAGTTTACCCATCTGACAAAGGGCTGATATCCAGAATTTACAAAGAACTCAAACAGATTTACAAGAAAAAAACAAACAAGCCCTTCCAAAAATGGGCAAAGGATATGAACAGACACTTTACAAAAGAAGACATACATGACGCCAACAAACATATGAAAAAATGCTCATCATCACTGGTCATTAGAGAGATGCAAATCAAAACCACATTGAGATACCATCTCACGCCAGTTAGAATGGCGATCACTAAAAAATCTGAAGACAATAGATGCTGGAGAGGATGTGGAGAAATAGGAACAGTTTTACACTGCTGGTGGGAGTGTAAATTAGTTCAACCATTGTGGAAGACAGTGTGGCGAGTCCTCAAGGACCTAGAAATAGAAATTCCATTTGACCCAGCAATCCCATTACTGTGTATATATCCAAAGGACTATAAATCGTTCTACTATAAGAACACATGCACATGAATGTTCATTGCAGCACTGTTTACAATAGCAAAGACCTGGAACCAACCCAAATGCCCATCGATTGACTGGTCTGGGAAAATGTGGCACATATACACCATGGAATATTATGCAGCAATCAAAAATGATGAGTTCGTGTCCTTTGTAGGGACATGGATGAATCTGGAGAACATCATTCTCAGCAAACTGACACAAGAACAGAAAATGAAACACTGCATATTCTCACTCATAGGTGGGTTATGAACAGTGAAAACACATGGACGCAGGGAGGAGAGTACTACACACTGGGGTCTATTGGGGGGAATAGGGGAGGGACAGCAGTTGGGGGAGCTGGGGAGGGATAGCATGGGGAGAAATGCCAAATGTGGGTGAAGGGGCGGAAGGCAGCAAAACACACTGCCATGTGTGTATCTATGCAACCATCCTGCATGTTCTGCACATGTACCCCAAAACCTAAAATGCAATAAAAAATTAAAAATTTAAAAAAAAATTCTAAATATGACGTTGCCCTCCATAACTGGGTTTCACTTACTCTCTCTGAAATGCACACAGAGAGTACATACAGAATACTCTCTGAAATGGACTTTCCATTTCAGATATAACTCTTAGCAGAGCAGGTGGCATCCTAACTATCACACTGCAAAATAATTGTCAGATGTTATTACTAACAGTTATTTTCATGGTTATGAAAAGCATGCAACACAGTGCCTGGCCCATCATAAACAGATATGAGTTGCATTCCCAGAGAAGGAAGGATCCAAGAGATAGTTTGGGCTACATATGGGAAGTAAGACAGATATTTCTTACTGATAGTAAGTAGGGCATGAAGTCAGTGAAATCAGAAAGAAAGCATCTGGAACATCTTCAGGATGGTAACCAATGTGATCATTTCAAACTCATGAGGCCGTTTGCCCAGAGTGGATGGAGGCAGTCACCAGATATGAAGAAGTAGCTATCCTACTTCTGGAAACTCTCTAATGGGGCAATAGGGTGGAAGCAAAGAGGAGCAGATAGAAACTGGGAATATTTGCTGAAGTACTTAAATGGAGCAGCAGGGGCTTTATAAGAACATTTCCACCTCATTTCTGATGAGATGGTATAATGGTTTGGATATGGTTTGTTTGCCTTCACCAAACCTCATCTTGAAATTATATTCCCAATATGGTGTTGTTGGAAGTTGAGGCCTAGTTAGAGGTGATTGGGCTATGGGAATGGGTCCCTCATGAATGGTTTGGTGCTGTTCTCACAGTAATGAGTGAGTTCTCACTCTTAGGAGACTGCATGAACTCTTGTGGGATCAGATTAGTTCTTGCCAGATTTTTTTTTTTTTTTTTTTGAGACACTCTGTTACCCAGGCTGGACTGCAGTGGCACAATCTTGGCTCACTGCAACCTCTGCCTCCTGGATTCAAGCAATTCTCTGTCTTAGCCTTCTGAGTAGCTGGGACTACAAGTACCTGCCACCATGCCCAGCCAATTTTTATATTTTTAGTAAGAGGGGGTTTCACTATCTTGGCCAGGCTGGTCTTGAACTCCTGACCTCATGATCCACCCTCGGCCTCCCAAAGTGCTGGGATTACAGGCATGATCCACCCCACCCAGCTGCCAGATTTAGTTGTTATAAAGCCAGATATCCCTTAGGTTTTGTTCTCTTTGCACATATTTGCTTCCCCTTTGACTTTCTCCACCATGTTTTGACACAGCACAAAAGCGAAGCCAGAGGCATGCTCTTGAACTTCTCAGCCTGCAGAGCAATAAGCTAAATAAACCTTTTCTTTATAAATCACTGAGTCTCTGGTATTCCTTTATAGCAATGCAAAATGGACTAAGACAAGTAGAACTTATGTAGAACATTGAGTTGGTTAGGTAGACAGGGATTTTAGCAATATAAAAAATGATTAATTTCTGATTGACAGCTAATGAGCTAAGGCTTGCTTTATGTTTTCTCAATACTAACCACCTTTCCATAAACTTGTACTGTAAGTACTAGAAAAATCTATCTATTCCTGCGTAACAGATATTTCTATCATATTCACTAACACTGTGTTTTAGTTTAATAACCTCTTTGCCAATGAACATAAAACAAGTTTTAGAAATGAAACCAGTGTATTTCCAAATAATATAATCCATTCATTCAACTATTTATTAGGCAACTTCTCAAAAATATGCCAGGCAATGCCAGGTACTGAAAATATAACATTGAGTAAAACAATCATGGTGCTTGCTTTTTCAGAATTTACATTCTATTAAGCCTGTGTCAACTACATGTGGGTTTCTCCTAACAGAAACCAGCCTGTATTGTAATCCACCCCTCACATGTTTAGGCTTTCTTCTATCTCAGGTTGATATCATAGTCCCCCTTTCACTTTCTCCTAAGTTAAAGGGATCATTTATTCTTGGTAATCATTTGCAACTACTTACATAGATCTCAGAATAGAGTGTTCATGACTGGTTTCTTGTTCTTGTTAACTCTCTGCCTCTTAAGATGGCTCTTTTGAACAGAATCCAAAATGACTACATGTCAGCTCTTTCTTCTCTGTTATCTGTACTTCATCCAAAACAAACATTTATATATCTCTTGTCCTTATAAATTCTAGAAGTCTGAGATAGTCTTAATGTAGACAACACTTTCCTATTTCTACAGTGGTTGCAGCTTTTTCAAAGCCTTTGAGTCTCCCAATAGCAAGAGGTATATTTCAAGCTTCCCCAGTGATTTTACAGAAGACCCCACACTAGGCTTCAGGTTGGATAAGGAAGTAAAAAAAATAATAATCTTCTTCTAAAGATACAAATAACATAACCTAATACTCCTTCAAAGCAGCAACAACAGCAAAAGAGCAGCTTTCTGCAAAGAAGTTCTTTGGAGAAGTTTCTTCCTATCTCCACATTTTGTCTTCTCTGTACACCCTGTTCTGGCTAAAAGATATAAGAGTTGTAGAGATGGTTCTTAATCATTTCCTTCATAAATTCTTTATTTGAGTGAATCTGTGTATATTATTTTTATTAATATCCATCCTATTGATGGCCCATTCAAAACTGAAGAGAGTCCATTTTAACATCATTTATAATAGAGGTGGTGTTAGGGTTGGGCTGTGTCCTGACTCAAATCTCATCTTGAATTGTAGTTCCCATAATCCCCAAGTGTCGTAAAAGGGACCCAGTGGGAGGCAATTACCCTCATGCTGTTCTTATGATAGTGAGTGAGTTCTCATGAGATCTGTTGGTTTTATAAGGAACTTTTCCCCTTTGCAGCACAATTCTCCTTCCTGCCGCCATGTGAGGAAGGACGTGTTTGCTTCCCTTTCTGCCATAATTGTAAGTTTCCTGAGGCCTCCCCAGCCCTGTGGAGCTGTGAGTCAATTATATCTCTTTCCTTTATAAATTACCCAGTCTTGGGCAGCTCTATATAGCAGCATGAGAACAGACTAACACAGTTGGAATTTCTGGTAACTTCATCTCAGCATTTTTCTCAGATACAGTTGTTGTCACAACAAAGTAAGCAGCAAAAGTCACAGATGAAACTACTTGAATAATTCATAACCTATAAAGAAAATGGAAGGATTTGGAGGCACAGTAACCCAGGAACATAGTTGTGTAGTGATTCAATAATTACCTGGATAATCACCGCCTTTCCCATACTTGTCACTAAGGCTAGGAGATACTAGGGAACAAGTAGTATACAACATGAACAATGAATTGCTAAAACCAGGAGTCATCTCTAATAAGAAAAGCCATTTTCGAGTCTCTATCTTATGCAAGTCAAGATATGATTCTTATTTTTGACTACAGAAAAACAGGTAAGAGCATTTAGCCATATGGCTTCAGGACCGGTTTTACCGGAAGTTCATAAATAATTTTTCTGAATGAGAAGGCTTACAGGTAGTTTTCTGTGAGTTTTGTGTGGGAGGCTCTGGGTGGAGATCTGAGATTAAAGCAATGAGGTCTCTTAGTTTGGGATATGCCTTAGCTAAGACTTCACTTGGAGTAGAAATTTAAAAAATATATATTTTTTCTGTACTAGAGAAGATCAAGGTGTAGTGACATTTGGAATGCAGTGTGGAGACTTTTTAGGTATTCATGAGACTTTATTGTTTAGAAAGAAAGTATAGGTGTTCAAGACCATTCAACTGGCAGAAGAAAAAGTGAAACATGACCTGAGTTGTCTTTAATCTTCATCTTGTCAAGACTAAATAGCTGATTAACATATAAATTAAACGCGATTTGTATTCCAGAATTTTCTATCTCTTTTTTGTCTGGCTGTGGCCACTTTTCTGAGTTTAACATGGAAGATACCTTGAGGGACCACCATCCAGTTTGGGCACTGGTAAAGGCATTTGCATCATGTCACATACAACCACAGGATCCAGAAGCAAAGCTAATCTAATGTCATTGACACACTTCACCGAAGCCCATAATCTATTAGAGATTCACACAGCTGTGCCTGGGGTTAGACACCAAAGGCAAATATCAAGTACTTCATCTAGAGCTCCAGCTGTTGTAGCAGCTTCTCTCAGTAGCCTTATAGGGTTCCTGTGAGGATTCAGTGTGACAGTGCATACAAAGCACCTACTCAGTCCCTGTTCTGGCATAGTGCAATTGCTCAGTGATTGTTAGCTATGAGGATGAGGTGGAGGATGATCTAAAATTTTACCATCTGCCCTAACTTCTGGGTATACTACGACAAATCAAAATAGAGCACTCATGCTCCATTTTCAGTTCCTACCCCTAAACTAAGTCTTCCCTAACCAAACCAATGCATGGCCTCTCCTAGCTGGAGAAATAAAGGAAGCTCTATCTGTATACAAAGTGAGACACCCGTGTCTGACTTTTATATGAGTGCGTTCTCACTGACAGTAACTAACCAAGGACCAAACACTAACAGGGATTCAAAAGAACAAAAGATGGTGCCATGTGACAACGTCTTCAACTGAGTTGAGCTATTTCTTCCCTGAAGAAAAATAACTAGCAGGCCATGTGAGACCAAAGCTTGCTCAATATTCCTAGTGTGATCTGCTTGTTATGAGATTCCTGGGCTCACTTCTGGATTCTGACTCTGTGCAGACCCACGGGAGACGTGGTAAGTCTCTTGACAAATTGACGCAGGAGACTAGAGCTAGACAGCAGAACTTCTCCTCTGAGAGTCTCTTCCTAATCACAGAGTTTAAGAGGGCAGCTCTTCTGAGCCAAAGCCAACAGGGCCAAAGGGACTCAGTGTGAATGTCACCCTGTACTTCAGCCAGAGTCCAGTGAAGTGTAAGTGACCCAATAATTTAATAAGGCTGAGAACCAAACAAGGCTAAAATTTTAAAGATACCAAGAGTCTGTCATTTATTTTTCCAAACAAATGATAATCAGATTTCCTAGAATTGTAGTGAGTAGTGATCTTTTGTAAATAAGTCACAATTACTCTAAAATGGAACACAGACCGATTCCACAGCCTCAAGAAGATGGATGGACACTTTTGGGTCAGAGGAGGCTTCTATACAAAAGAGAAGTTATTATTCTCTTATTTATTCAACTAACTCTCATAATCATCAGTTTCTTAAGATGTTGATTCCTTTATCCCTGGCTCCTTAGATATATTTTGTTTACAAAAGAAAGGAAAGGGAAGGAAAATGAGGGAAAGGAAGGGAAGGGATGAAAACTCTAGCAAAAAGGTAATGTCACTATTTTTTTTTAACTGCACAATTACTTTACACACAAAATATTATTATAAAGGTTTTACCTATCTTGCATATTTTAATTTTTTTTAACACAGATTCTGTTTCCAGCCACAAATTTTGCTTATAAAGATTAAAATATTCTGGGACATCCATGGTTGCCGTAATATTTCTTTTCCTTGCAAATGGTATTTCCTTTAGAGTCTCAAATTGTGTTTTCCCCTCCACTTTATTTTTCTTTTTCTCTGGTAGGAATATTGACTTCATGACTAAGATTTTGATGCATGAGCACATTTCGGTATTTTTACTCTCCCACAGGGTTTTTATCCTTCTGGAATGTATAAATCATTTTGAAAGCTTCTTTCTGTTCTATACTGTGCTTTTGAGATTATCCACTGGCGTGTTCCCTTCACAGAAACACCCTTAGGGTTCAGCCAGAGAAAGCCCAGATTTGGATGGTAGAAGGGCTGCTGCTACTGTGCTCAGCTGCACTCTCACTTCTGGCTGGGTGAAGACTCAAAAAAAAAAAAACAGCCAGTAGAAAAAGAGAGAGAGAGAGGTAGCCCTATGGTGCTAACATAGCCCTTAATTCACTGAGACACATTCTAGCCACTGAACACTCACTCTGGCAAACCTCCGCAGGTGAGAGCCATCCACCCATTCCACACATTTCTTTGGATCCATGGTACCCTCTGGGGCCTCTTCTCCCTTCCCAAGCTGAACACTGGTGCTCACACTGCCTGACTTTGTGTGTGTCAGACTCTAAGAAGACCAAGAAGAACTAACAATGTGATTTCTCCTGCGTCTCAGACTTCCTTATTTCTCTCAGCACGGCCTTCCTCACTTCCAGGGACAGTAACAGCTGTGCATTTGACATTTGAGCCATAATTTCTCACAGTAATAATTTTAGATTGCTTCTGCACCTCAGAAAGTGACAGGTTAAGAAATGAGACAACCAGGCAATTGCCCTTAATCTCTAAGGGACTCTAAAACATCCCTGGATAGGTGAAACACATAATAGAACTCCTTTCAGGGAGAGGGATGTGGTTGGGAAGAACACTTGGAAAAATCAGGGCAAGCAAGGCACCTACTCTAGGAGGCGTCAATAACCACACTAACAACACTTTATACGGGACAAAGCCCAATCACCGCAGGGCTCGTTTGTCTGTCTGTTTGTGCTGAGCCTAGTGTTGGGAGTTCCCTTGTAGCTGAGCTCCACTGACAGGAGGAATGACAGCTTCCCCTATAGCAAGTCTTGACCTTTCTCTCACACACCACACACCTTTCCTCCAAATAAATACTAAACAATATGGAAAGAACATTGGTTTGAAGGGGCTATTCGTGCTCCCACATCTTACTCTGACCTTTCTATTTTGCATTTGTTTCCCCAAATTTTATGAATATCTTGTCTTAAAATATTATTTTGTTGCCCATTCAATGCAATTCAAATGTATACCATAGGCAATAAACTTTTTTCTCCTGGGCTCATGTACCTGGCCCACTTTCCCTGCATCTAGTGAGTTCTTAGCCATCTTATCTATGTTTTCACAACTTATTCCAAGAAAGTAAATTTATACTTACATGAAACATACTTACAACAAATTGGTGGCTGATCTGGGGTGAAAGTAGCATTTTCCAGCTCCTAAATTAAAGATAGCAGAAGATTTTTTTCTCCTCCTGATATAATTCAGTTTTGTAATTTCCCTCCTTTCCTACTCCAAATATGCCTATAGTCTTCCTGCCTCAACACAGCCTGAACTATATTTTGTCACTCATTGCAATAGGCTCATCAGGAAAGGGAAAAGGCACATGAGATCTGTTTTCTCATCTAACACATTAACAAAATTCTTCTTTGTTGACTCCATATAATCAGGCTTTCGAGCCCAAGACTCTACTAGAACTGTGGCCAATAAGGTCATTGGTAGCCTCCTTCTTGTTCAATTGAATATATGTTTTCAGTTGTCATTCTCCTTGACATCTCCAAATTATTTATGTTATAATTTTATGCTTAAAATTAAAATATTTTAAAATGAGCCATTATCATCACTGTAAAAATAATAAAGTCAAATTTTCCTATAATCTCATCCCCCAGCACAATATAACAGTTAATTCACGATAATATCAAGTTCATATTCTTTTAGGCTTTTCCCCCCCCACATATGCAAGCATTTATTAACATACACACACACACACACACACACACACACACACACACACACACACACACAGAATATTCCTAACCATATGGCAGCACATCACATCATAGTATTGTTCTCTAAATAGGCCATTTTGTTGTTGTTATTTAATGTATTTCACACATTTGTCCATGGTAGGACACTGTAACAGCACAGTTCAGCATACCTTTCACCAACAAAAGAAAATGTCTCATAACTGAGCCATCCAATATGGTAGACACTAGTCACATGTATCTTTTTATCATTTAAAATGTGGCTAGTGTGACTGACTTAACTGAATTTTTAATTCTCTTTTATTTTTGTTAATTCAAATTTCCATAACCATAGCTCCATCCCATCCTTTCTAATAAGCTGCCTGGAGTTGCACTGTTGCTCTCTTAACCTTTGCCTATCAAACTGGTATCTCAGTGGTCTTTTAAGGCACATTTCTCTAATTTTAGTGACATACTCATTTATACTTGAAACATTTGCCTCATTTTCCATGATGAACTATTTTCTAAAACACTCACAGTGGTTCCTAGATTCCCAGTGGCAGTTCCCTAAGTATGCTGAAACTTAGGCACTTGTTTTGGCAGTGTTAGTGTTCCTCATTATTTAAGCAAAATGGTGAAAACCATAATTTGATATATGGTGGAAATCCCAGAACCACTTACCCAATTTCTAGCAAATATTGTGCGTGCTTGTAAGGGACATGGAGGGCAGGAGAGGCCTTGCATTTCTTGCAGTCATTACAAGCCAGAGGTTTTTCTTTCTCATTCTGGATTTTATTTCCTTGCACGATACCTTTTTCTGCACTGCACCATCATCCACTTCTCTTTATTTCCTAAATACTACTAACTGAAAATTATACATATAAAAGCTTTAAACAAAGGCTTAAGGCTCCCAAGGGAGTTTACATTCCAATAGTTTAGCAAACAATATTAAATCAAATGGTACACCTCTTTATTCTTAGAATTCCCTCTGTCAAAAAGAAAGCAGCTATTTTTTTTTTTTTAATTCAAGGTCCCACTTTCTGTTTTGTTGCTGGTTCTCTTCTCTCTTTCTCCAACAGCTTCTGGTTCTCTCTCTAGTTTACATGACACCAAACCTTAAGCCCCTGTTAATACTTTCACAACAAATCAATGTTGCCAATGGTCTGTCTCCCCTAGACCATCTAGGCTGGACCTGGAATATCTCGTCTTCACTCTTACTGAAGTGTTCCTAAAGGTCAGTGAGAGCTGACCTTGATTCTGCTCCCCTGCACTATCACCAGAAGCTATCCATCAATGGTTCTAATTTAGTGAGTACAGCTTCTCACCCACATTTTATTGTCTTAGCTATGTGAACTTTCCCAGGATGGCATGGGATGCGACCCCTGTGTCATACATATTGTAAAGAAAAAAGCCTCCCTCCGTGCCCTACAAAACTGCACATTTATGATGGCACTTTGAAAAGATATGGGCTGTGGTGTCACATATTGGCAATTCCTCGGCCAGAGGCTTAACAGAAGATTAAGAAGACAGCAAAAACAGAAAAGGGAGAAGATGGTGAAGCCGCTATCTAACACGAGCTAGAATGCTCCTGATTATAAAGCAGAGAAATTGACTTTTTTCTTAGTGTTTTCTACAGCCATTTCTCTATAGAATTTCTTCATGTTGACTTCTTAAGAATGCAGAGAAAGAACCTCACAGAGGTGAAAGAGTTTGTTTTCCTGGGGTTCTCCAGATTTCACAAACATCAAATCACTCTCTTTGTGGTTTTTCTCATCCTGTACACATTAACCCTGGCTGGCAATGCCAACATCGTGACTATCATCCGCACTTCACACCCCCATGTACTTCTTCCTGAGCATGCTGGCTAGCTCAGAGACAGTGTACACACTGATCATCATTCCACAGATGCTCTCCAGCCTCATAGCCCAGACTCAGCAAATCTCCCTAGCAGGTTGTACTACCCAAATGTTCTTCTTTGTTACCTTGGCCATCAACAATTGCTTCTTGCTCACAGTGATGGGCTATGAGTACTCTGTGGCCATCTGCAATCCCCTGAGATACATGGTCATCATGTGCAAGAAGATATGTGTCCAGCTGGTGTGTGGAGCCTTTGGCATTGGCCTGGCCATGGCAGCTGTCCAGGTAACATCCATATTTACCTTACCTTTTTGTCACAGGATGGTTGGTCATTTCTTCTGTGACATCCTCCCTGTCATGAAACTCTCCTGTATTGATACCACTATCAATGAGATAATCAACTTTGTTGTCAGTTTATTTGTCATCCTGGTCCCCATGGGTCTGGTCTTCATCTCCTATGTCCTCATCATCTCCACTATCCTCAAGATTGCCTCAGCCAAGAGCCAGAAGAAGACCTTTGCCACCTGTGCCTTCCATCTCACTGTGGTCATGGTCCACTATGGCTGTGTCTCCATTGCCTACCTCCAGCCCAAGTCAGAAAACTCTATAGAACAAGACTTCATTCTCTCAGTGACCTACACCATCATCACTCCCCTGCTGTACCCTGTCGTTTACAGCCTAAGGAACAAGGAGGTCAAGGAAGCCCTATGCAGGGCCGTGGGCAGAAACATTTCTTAATTCACTGATCCTCTTTATATATTCGTAGAAATGTGTGTCCTCACCTCCATTAAACAACTTTATGACTCTGTCCAGTGCAGTCTGTTCTGCAATGGGATGTGCATTTCTTGCTTTAGCATTTTTATTACAAAATCTTAGTCTTTGTTTCCATAGATTTTAAAGTTTTGTCCAGGCATTTTCAACTGGGCATGTGAGAGGTCAAGGAGAATAGGCATGATTTTTAGGAATGACTATCTAAATTTCTAGAATAAAGAAATTGACTTCTTAAAAGCATATTAAATGTGATTGTGTTGTGTTTAAAAAATAAAAAGCGGCTGGGTGCAGTGTCTCACGCCTGTAATCCCAGCACTTTGGGAGGCTGAGGCAGGTGGATCACGACGTCAAGAGATAAAGACCATCCTGGTCAACATGGTGAAACCCCGTCTCTACTAAAAATACAAAAAATTAGCTGGGTGTGGTGGCGCATGCCTGTAATCCCAGCTACTCAGAAGGCTGAGGCAGGAGAATTGCCTGAACCCAGGAGGCAGAGGTTGCGGTGAGCCAATATCGCGCCATTGCACTCCAGCCTGGGTAACAAGAGCAAAACTCTGTCTCAAAAAAAATGAAATAAAATAAAAAGCAATGTGTATCATTTTTGTAATACAATTCACAGAAAATAACACTACAAAATCATCTCAGCAAGGTAAGGATAGTCAATAATAATGAATTCCCCTGAAAGAAAATACTATCAGAATTGTAAAGGAAAGTGAGATGTGTATATTAATTTTTTTTAAAAAAATGACAAAGTTGGAAAACATTGGTTTAGTCCTTGAAAACTTAGTCCTTATTATTCAATTTCTGCTAAAGCCTTTGCTTTTATCCAGTATAGTCTTCAGATGCTGGCCATGACCACAGGTCATACTTAACTCCCACCTTTCTAATCTAAATGCCCTAATTCAATTCTCTCTGGTTGCTGGTTCTCCCCATGGGATCAATGTCTCTCTAATCATTATGAAGAAAAATTGAGTTGGTCAAGATCTGTGCCCTGTTTGGAATGAGAACCATAAAACCATTCTTCATTTGCACACACATGGCACCTCCTGGAAGCATAAAGAAACAAAAACAGAACAAAACAAACAGTGCCAGCAGTGAGGAGTAGTTCAGAAGTACATTGTTAAATCACTCCATTCACCAAAAAAGGCTACAAAGAAAAAAAATTTTTCCTTACTAGACTTCTTTGAGAAAAAAATATTCTTTTTCCTAGAGCTTTCTGGGAGCTTTTCTGGTTTCATGTCTGTACACAGCTTCTATATGGTTATCTTGGGTGATGGGTGATGGTAGGGAGGGTTTAAGACCTTTGTTGAGTGCTTCCTTCTACTAAAACATTTTTTGTCCACAACACTTCTCTGCTCATCCCCTAATGGCATTTTTTCTTTTTTTCAAGAGAGTGATATTTTTCTTTTCCCTCCACTGAGAAGAGATCAATAACATCCCAAGGAGCTCATCTAGACTAAAGAATATCTTTACAGACTTCTGAATTCTAGGTTGGAAGAACCATAGTTCTTTCAAGGTCTGACCAGTTCTTTCTATTTCTTTCTTGTGTCTTTGCAATTTTTACATCATAGAAACAAGGCTTCCCACGAAGCTTTTGCGGGGGGTCAAAGGTTGGGTCCAAGAGTCTTGGACATGCTGTGAGGTCTTGCTTGACAGTGCTCTCATAATCAGCCCCTACAGATCTAAACCTCTATACCCAACATTGTTATCTCCCGAAGAGTGAGGCGGCTTCCCTCCAGAATGAGAATGTCTCTCCTGACAGTATAAAAGAACCCCTCCAACTGCCATCAAGGCCACCTATACCACTAACTCTTAATTATAACCTGTCCTCCTCAATTCCCGCTGGACTAGCAACTACTTGTACACCCTCAGACCTGTCTTTTTGTGTGTAGAAGAGAAGGAGTGAGACAGAGAGGACTGTTCTGGACAGGAAAGTATAATGATGGAAGGTGGGTGGTGATCAAATCTGCTCTACCCGTCCAGTGGCTGTGGCCACCTCCCACTGCCCATTACTCCCCTTTCTACTTCCCCACATAGCCACTCCTTCATTAGTTCAGGGATCGAAGACAAAGGTTTCTCCAGTATTCTGTCTACATCTAAATGCTGCAACAGCAGACATACCATAGGCCACTTGTACAGTCAAAAGTTAAATGTCACTGCAGGGCCCACAGAGAGCTGGCAGAAAAGATGAGCCATAAACCTTGAAGGCCAAATGTCTCCGTGTCTAGTTCTGTTACCTACAGCGGTTCAACTATGTGTCCAGTTTTTAAAAATGAACACATGTGCTTCTAATTTTTCTTTGACAATTGTATGTTGAATTATATGGTGGATAGAATAGAGGTCCCAGAGTCAGAAGCGCTGAGTTCATGACCTCACTCAGCACCCATCAGAACCTTTTTATGAATATAATGTTTTTAATTCTGCCTCACTTTTCATCAGAGGTATTTTTAATCCCCTTACCTGTTTATTTTGTACAGGCTGGGATCTAGTGACAAATGCTACTTCACATTTTCTGCAGCATTTACCTCACTCCCACTCAGGCAGGCAGTTGTTCTCTCCTAAGTGTTCCTAAAGTTAATTGTGGGAAGTTATATTAGTATAACATTGTTTTCATTGTGCTTTCCTCACTTGTTTTTTCACTGGACCACAGGCATACTGGGATCAGGAACTGCTTTCCTCATTATGATTCACCTTGCATGGAACAGCACTCGGAGAGCAGGTGTTCAATAAATCTTCACTTAGTGGTTGAGTACCTACTATGTACAAGCACCACGCTTGGACTTCTTGGCATGTCTTGATGATCTAGACACATCTGCTGTCTTTGTTTATTCAAGCTGCTTTGACAAAAGACCAAAGAGGGCTGGGCGCGGTGTCTTACGCCTGTAATCCCAGCACTTTGGGAGGCCGAGGCGGGTGGATCACGAGGTCAAGAGATCGAGACCATCCTGGTCAACATGGTGAAACCCCGTCTCTACTAAAAATACAAAAAATTAGCTGGGTATGGTGGTGCGTGCCTGTAATCCCAGCTACTCAGGAGGCTGAGGCAGGAGAATTGCCTGAACCCAGGAGGTGGAGGTTGTGGTGAGCTGAGATCACGCCATTGCACTCCAGCCTGGGTAACAGGAACGAAACTCCATCTCAGAAAACACAAAAAGACCAAAGAGTGGGTAATATACAAACAACAGAAATTTTGAGCTCACAGTCCTGGGGTCTGGGATGTCAAGACCAAGGCTCTAACAGGTTCAGTGTTTGGTGAGGGCCCAGTCTCTACTTCCAAGATGGCACCTTGTTGTTATTTTCCAGAGGGGATGGACATTGCTTCTCACATGAGAAGAGATGGAAGGGCAAAAATGGACCTATCTAGTTACTCCCAGCCCTTTTATAAGGTCACTAATTCATTTATAAGGTTATATGATTTGGATGTCCAACCCAAATCTCATGTTGAAATGTAATCCCAATGTTGGAGGTGGGGCCTGGTGGGAGGTGACTGGGTCCTGAGGATGGATTTCTCAGGAATGGTTTAGTACCATCCTGTTGGTACTGTCCTCAACATAGTGAGTTCTTGCAAGATCTGGTTCTTTAAAAGTGTATGGCACCACACACCTTGCTCTTCTGCTCCTGCTCCCACCATGGGAGACACCTGCTCCCCTGTGACCTCCCACCATGACTGTAAGCTTCCTTAGGCCTACCCAGAAGCAGATGCCTGTGTTATGCTTCCTGTACAGTATGCAATACCATGAGCTAATTAAACCTCTTTTCTTTCTAAATTACTCAGTCTCAGGTGTTTCTTTGTAACAATGCAAGAACAGACTAATACATAAGGGTTCCACCTTTGGGACTTAATCACCTCCTAAAGGTCCCACTTCTTAATGATATCACATTGGGGCTTAAGTTTCAATGTATATTTTCAGGGGGACATAAACATTCAAACCAAAGAACCTGCTATGCTTTTTCTGTGTCCTTTGCAGTGGGCCCTCCCCTAATACATACATAGAATTATAAGTATGTCCACCATGCCAGAGTCACTTGGGTCTGCCTGTTCTTTCTCTTTCCCTGGACTTTCTATGAGCCAACTTCTCAGTTGTTTTAAGACCTCTCTCCACCCCAGTGTTAATTTAGTTATTTGCACTGATTAATCCCTTAGCAATACAGAACTAGAAACAGTCCAGATTTTCACTAAAGGGCATAGAGTTACCAAGAAAATCATTCTTACTCATACTAGGATATAACCTTTGAAGCGTATTTAAAGAGAAACAAGTTTTTAAATAGAGAGTGATGTGCCATATACAATTAAGAATCAGGACATCTTCTAATTATACTTTTGGCAACATGACAAACAAATTTATTATGAGGCTACAAAATCATCCCACAATTTTACATTTTGAATTATAATAGAACAAAAGCTCGGCTTCCTTTGTTGCTGGAGACCAAATCCTCAAGTTTCTGACCTCCTACTTTCCCAAGTCCTATTTCTTCTGCAATGATGACAGTGACTAGATGAGATAACAGACATGAAAATACCAACTACCAGCAATAAAAAGCCTGGTTAAGGAAGAAGCTAGCTCTGGAAAGTGACAGAGGAGAGAAAGAAACAAAGAGATGACTCTGAGGGTAGATACCAGATGAATATCACTTTTCAGAGACTCATTTCTGAAGGAAACTGGAATTCCAAAGCAACAAAGCAACGTGACGTAAAGCAGAAGACAATTACCGCTTATTGAGGGTTTACTAGAGCAGACATCATGTGAAATGGTAGTTATGTATGTTATTTCACTTAAAACTTCAATTTTACAGTACTTGGCACTTCACAAGATTCCTAAAATATAATGTCCTATTTGATTCTTATAGTAAACTTAAGAAATATGCATTGTTATTATTGTTTCATTGTTATAAAATACGCATTGCTTCTATAATTAACCTCTTTAGGATCATGGTAGAAACATTACCTGACTTGCTTCAAGTCACACAGTTGGTAATTGACAAAACTAGAATTGATACTAACATTCATGGACCAACATAAAAAGGTACGTGTTTTCCTCTACATCACCACTATCTGTCATCTTTAATCTTTTTGAAAGATAGTGTATGCTTCCCAACGTTTAGTCACTCTGGTCTCACCCTGGACGTCACTTCCACCACCAAAAATTCTTCCCTAAATAACTGATTAGATGTTCCTTTCATAAGCATCCACACCATTCTAAGCTTGTCTCTGCCCTGGCCATGTATCAAAATTGCCCATTTCCTAGTCTGCCTCCCTTACCACACAGTTAACCCCTTGACAGGACTGCTTTCTGTAACCTCAATGTTAGGACAGTTCTCGGCATAAGACGCACTTCCGTAAGTTACTTATTAAGTACAACATTGAAATATACTCATCTGTAGCTTCTTGATGGCTAAGTGTGCTGACAATCACCATCCATTATTCTGTGCTGTGAGGTGTCCAGGTTCTCAGGATGATGGGGCTTTCCCTTGCTTTGAAGAGCTCACAGTATCCTTCTTTCTTATTTGTTATTTCCAAATTGTGAGAGAGGAGAAAAAGCAGATGAACAGTATATAAAATTACCTGTAAAGTAGGACCCTTGGGGATAGCACTACATAGAGATGAAGAAGGATTTCCAATCATATTGCCTGGGTTCTAATTTTGCCTCTGCCACCCAGTACATGTTCTAACCTCTTTATGCATCTGTTTCCAGATTTTTTAATGGGGTAGTGATAGCACCTAGACAGGTAAGTATTATTATTCCCATTCTTATACATGGAGTTTGGCAGGGTTAAGTAAACTTCCAGGTATTTAGAAGTAGTAAAGTTGTCTGCCTGACACCAAATTCTGTATTCCATGCTCCCACTATTTCACAGGACTTGGTGAAAATAGATAGAGAGATAATTCTACTCCACATGAACATGTGAATCTATACAAAAATCTACATACTGTTATAAACCCATTTATCAAAGTTATATTGCATGCAGACACCATGATAGACACTGGGGCTAGAGTAATAACTAAGATATCACAACCCATGCATTCATGTGCTATTAGAGAAGCACGTAGTCCAAAAATTAAGCAGGTATATACAATAAGGTGTGATTAAATCCTATGACAGTGGAAATATGGAATGCCATGACAATACACATTGGTGGGTTCTACCAAATAAAGGGGTCAAGGAAGAGCTACCAGAGGAAGTAGAGTTTAAGCTTAAAACCTAAATATTTGGTAGGAATCAGCTGGATGAAATCTTGGTAGAAAGGTTCTGGGAAAGAGATCAAAATTATATTCCGGGCAGAAGAATTAGCAATGAAAAGGTGTGTAAACAAATTAATTACAAAAAAGTTTAATAGAGCTGGGGTATAACATTCATGGGGTATTGATAGAAGAGCAAAAAAGAAAGACAGTAGTAGCCACATGATAAAGAACTTCAAACCCATACTACAGAATGTGTACCCAAGGACATTTACGTGACTTTAAGTAAAGCAATGGTATCATTTCACGTGTAATTCAGAAAGCTCACCCTGCTCACAGAGGAGAGTAATGGATTATGAAGGGTCAACACTGGCAGGAAGATTGATTGGGAATCTACAGCAGGAATACAAAGGCAGGTGTTGGTAGGCTGAGCCAGGTGGAAGCTGTGTTAATGAAGAGAAATGGACAGATTTAAGAAATCCATGGGAAGCAAGATTGACATTTCCTCGTGATGGATTCCATGTGAGAGGTAATGGAGCCAAAGATGATCCTGATTATTTCTGGCTTAGACAGTGGGATGAACAGCAGTGGCTTCAACCAATAAAAGGAACACTGGAAGAGAAGCAGGTCAGGGTGTAAAAAAATACCATGAATTTAATTTTTGGACTTTTTATTTTTTAGATGGAGTTTTGCTTTTGTTAGCCAGGCTGAAGTGCAATGATGCAATTTCAGCTCACTACAACCTCCACCTCCTGGGAGCAAGCAATTCTCCTGTCTCAGCCTCCTGAGTAGCTGGGATTACAGGCATGAACCACCACACCCAGATAATTTTGTATTTTCAGTAAAGACGGGGTTTCTCCATGTTGGTCAGGCTGGTCTCAAACCCCCGACCTTAGGTGAATGGCCCACCTTGGCCTCCCAAAATACTTGGATTTCAGGTGTGAGCCACCAGGCCTGGCAATATTTGGACTTTTGAGGTAGAGATACCTATGGGAAATTCAAGTGGAGATATCCAGGAAGCAGCTAGATTCATGGATCTAGAATTCAGGAGAGTGGTCTCAGAGATGTAGCTGTAGAAATCAGAAGTACACAGATGGCAATTTTTGAAATGGAAATGAATGGGTTCACCCAGGGAGAATATGATGAAGGTGAGAAGTCCACCTACGGTGAACACTGAGGAGCAGCTGATGAGATGGGATACTGCATAGGAATGTGAGGGTAACCCTGACAATGAAAAAGAAAAAACTGTCAGGAGAGCAAGATGTGGGGAGGAGAAGAGTTCTCTGTACCAGGTTCCAAGGTCGTCAATGACTGATAATCTCTAATGTCCACTGGAATATGAGAGTGGGAGCAGGGGACAATTAAGACTCTCAGATTTACCTTGAGTTAGATCTGGGATCCGGCAGCTATTGTGCAGAAAAAGAAAATATTCCACTCTTCCTCCAACCCTCTTTCTCCATCCCTTTCATACCATGGGGCCACACAGAAGTCAGGTCAGCATAGCTAGAGGTCTCTGTCCATCACACATGTACTGTCCAAATGCATAAGTGGGAGTCCAGCCTTGTCTCACACCACCATCATATTCTTCACAGTGCTTGTTCCCTCCAAAGCAGAAGATAAAAATGAAAGGGAAGAGAAGAACAGCAGGATGTTCTAGGTAAGGTGCCGGGAAGAAAGCCTCATGTCAACATTCATGGGGTGGGAGCAGATGGCAGATCCCATTCATCCCATTATGCTGTGGCCAGGAAATTAAGATACTGTCCTCACACTCCGGTCCCAGGATCGTGGATGTCTCAGCACAGAAATTTAAACATGAATCTTTCTAAACTTCAATTCTCATTCCTGTAAATAGAACGGAAGTATGGTTAAGAGGGCACGAAAGAGCAGTGATATCTTAATTCTTAAAATGACAAAGGAAGCCTGGAGGCTCCTCAGGACCAGAGTCCCCTCCCCTCCTGGGCTCCTGTCTTGCCAGAAGGAGGCCAGACCTTCAAGGAACACATGTGACAGAATGCTCTGTGGGGTTCTTCTCATTATCTCAGAATTAAAGCCCTGTCTGAAAAAAAGACACACTTTAAAGATGGTCACTAACACTTAGGACTGACGCCTCCTTCAGACTTTGTTAAAGGACCCTAGAGCCAGCCTTATTACTACTCTCAATCAAAACCACAGCCTTGTCTTCTGTATTAATCCGTTTTCACAGTGCTGATGAAGACATACCTGAGACTGGGTAATTTATAAAGAAAAAGAGGTTTAATGAACTCACAGTTCCATGTGGCTAGGGAGGCGTCACAATCTTGGCAGAAGGCAAAAGGCACATCATACGTGGCAGCAAATAAGAGACAATGAGAGCTAAGCGAAAGGGGGAACCCCTTATAAAACCATCAGATCTTGTGAGACTTATTCACTACCATGACAACAGTATAGGGGAAACCACCCCTTTGATTCAATTATCCCCCACTGGGTCACTCCCACAATAGGTGGGAATTATGGGAGCTACAATACAAGATGAGATTTGGGTGGGGATACAGCCAAACCATATTGTCTTCCTTCTATTTCTTCCCCCCAGTGAAATAAGAGGTGAAATTAGAGGCTGCTAGAAGCAGCCTTGGAGTACAATTCTGTGGTCATAGGAGATTTCTACCCACTCCATCCTTTCATTTTCCTAAAAAGAAACATCATTTACAGAAAGGAAGCAATGCTACAAAAAGCTTACTGGCATCTCACTTCCTTGTTAGATGTCTTCCTAGGTAGCAAACTTAATGATCTTATCCTGGACCCACAGGGCAAGTAGAAAGGATATCAGGGAAAGGGCCTGAAATTCCATGTGCTGTCTTGATGTCTTTAAGCCTTTCAGGCCCTAAAGGTTCAACTCTGAGTTTCCTGGCTCTTGCCAGATCTATCTCCCACCTAGCAGGAAAGGTTCCCCAACCAGCTAATTTCTCTGTTAGCTGGACTGGCTGCACTCACCACAGTCCCCAGTGTAAATATTCTGCCAGGTTTGAAATTATTCAAACAAGGCAATCATATCTTCCTATGGGAACCAACGGTCACTTCACGCTCTTGCAAATACAAAGCCTTCCTCCCATAGCCCCTTCTGGTTCACTCTGTTCCTGAGTACAAACTCCATGTGGTCCTGCAGGGCATGTGATGTTCTTCTTCCCCAGGCTGTGAATCCATATGACTAATAAACTCCCAGTCTCATCTGCCCAGTGTCAAATGTTGTGTTTGGCCAACTTGTACTATCAAGGGTTGGGATCTTTCTTTCATCAACAAGGTGAAGAAGTAGTGATCAGAACAAAGGGTAGATGGCATCACAAAAAATACGGGTTTCTTGGGATCCAATGGACTCTACTAAGTGTGTTGGCTTGAGATAACTGGCAGGTTCTCCACCCAAGGGCAGCCTGCAAGCGGGTCTAGCAGCAAGAGATTGCATGTATCTCCTGGAGGTGGGATGGGAGAAGGGGACAGGGGCAGGCAACTCTGCATGTCCATGTCAAATGACTCTCTGGGAGGCTTTGGGGGCCCTCTACAGAACCCATGCATGTGCCAGAGCGTGGAACTGTGAGTTCATCAAACCTCTTTTTCTTTATAAATTACCCAGTCTCAGGTATGTCTTCATCGGCAGTGTGAAAATGGACTAATACAGAAGACAAGGCTGTGGTTTTGATTTAGATCTGCCCCACACAGTAACTTGTCAATGACAGCCAGAGAAGCCATGGTAACCACTCCTAGGAGACTGCAAACAAGGCTGTTAGTTGAATTAACAGACCTTTTTCTCTGTCCATCTCATCACTCACCTCAACACCTCCAGAAAGTATGTCACGATGCAGTGGAGAAATTTCAAAGCCAAACTAGCATTTCCCTCAATCACACATTCAAAAGCTGCTTAAGTAGGAGAGGAAGATAGATAAATAATAGACCCCGCCCTTCTCATTCTTGTCTCCAGTACAAATAGCTGGCATAAGAGGAAAATCAAAAGAACAAGCCATTATTCCCACTGGTTTTGCTATCCTGCAAACTATAAATCTAGCCATTGGCAAAGCAAGTAGAGAGAGTTAGGAGATGGAAATCTCAACTTGTAATAACTGAAAGAGAAGGAAACATTATGGGATCTGCCCAAAATGGCAGTAAGAGGCAAGAAATAGAAATTTTACAGACCGTGGTTGGAAATAGAAGCTAAATTTTAAAAAAATTAAACTGTTTATATCCACATCTACAACCATCTGATCTTTGACAAATCTGACAAAAACAAGCAATGAGGAAAGGATTCCACATTTAATAAATGGTGTTGGGAAACTGGCTAGCCATTCGCAGAAAACTGAAACTGGACCCCTTCCTTACACCTAATAGAAAAATTAACTCAAGATGGATTAAAGACTTAAATATAAGACCTAAAATCATAAAAACCCTAGAAGAAAACCTAGGCAGTACCATGCAGGACACAGGCATGGGCAAAGATTTCATGACTAAAACACCAAAAGCAATTACAACAAAAGCCAAAATTGACAAGTGGGATGTAACTAAACTAAAGAGCTTCTGCACAGCAAAAGGAACAATCATCACTGTGAACAGGCAACCTGCAGAATGGGAGAAAATTTTGGCAATCTATCCATCTGACAGAGGGCTAATATCTAGAATGTACAAGAAACTTAAACAAATTTACTAGAAAAAACAACCCCATCAAAAAGTGGGCAAAGGATATGAACAGACACTTTTCCAAAGAAGACATTTATGTGGCCAACAAACATATGAAAAAAGCTCATCACCATTGGTAATTAGAGAAATGCAAATCAAAACCACAATGAGATACCATCTCACACCAGTTGGAATGGTGATTATTAAAAAGTCAGGTAACAACAGATGCTGGAGAGGATGTAAAGAAATAGGAACACTTTTACACTAATGGTGTGAGGGTAAATTAGTTCAACCATTGTGGAAGAGAGAGTGGCAATTCCTCAAGGATCTAAAATCAGAAATACCATTTGACTCAGCCATTCCATTACTGGGTATATACTTAAAGGAGTATAAATCATCCTACTATAAAGACACATGCATACATATGTTTACTGTAGCACTGTTCACAATAGCAAAGACTCGGAAGCAACGGAAATGTCCATCAATGATAGACTGGATAAAGAAAATGTGGCACATATACATTATGGAATACTCTGCAGCCATAAAAAAAATAGTTTATGTCTTTTGCGGGGACATGGATGAAGCTGGAAACCATCATTCTCAGTAAACTAACACAGAAACAGAAAACCAAACACTGCATGTTCTCACTCATAAATAGGAGTTGAACAGTGAGAACACATGGACACAGGGAGGGGAACATCATGCACAGGAGCCTGATGGAAGGTGTGGGCTAGGGGAGGGATAGTATTAGGAGGAAATACCTAATGTAGATGACAGGAGGATAGGTGCAGCAAACCACAATGACAAATATATACCTATATAAAAAACCTGCATGTTTTACACATGTATCCCAGAACTTAAAGTATAACTAAAAAAATAATAATAAAGAACTGAAAATATGACATGTCTTATTTCTACAATTAATGATGTAGGCTCTGTTTTAATAGGCTAGTAAAGTTCTTCCCAAGGAAATAAAAGGAGCTGGAAGAAGGAGAGAGAAGAAAAGAACAAAGAAAGGTGCAAGGCTCCATAGACTGGGATTCAGAGAGAAAACATGATTGAAAAGAGAAAGCAGTATGCAGGTAGTGATGGCAAGCTGCCCTAGAGAATTATCACAGAGAGTGAGGGGCATGGTTTGAGCCCCTCGGTGCACCCAGATGCCTTACTAATCACCTCCCAGACTCCACAAGAATGAAAACTTCACGTAGCCTACACAAATGATTCATGTCAAGTGAACTTCCAGTCTTCACCCAGATAGAAACTTCGATCCACCTTCACCAGTTCTGTACCTGCTGACCAGAAACAAGAGCCAGTTCATGCTTTCTAACTGCAGCAGCTACCGTACTCATTTAATTCCTTCCCTGTTAATTAGTTTGGCACTAATCTTTTTCTATGATCAATAATGCCAAAGTGAATAAACTGTCATATGCTGTCCCAAACATGTGCAAATAGAAAGCAACCTGGATAAATCCTCGACACACAGCACTCAGTTAAAAAAAGTAAGACAAAATTAAATATAAAACATAAGAATTTCATAGACCTGAAAATGTATGCATATGAAACCAACAAGTTTCCAGAATACATGTAAAACAGATACATATGAAGTATAATAGAATGACTTCAGGAAGGTATAAGGGAGTTAAATCATCTGTATTATAACAGGAAGTTAATGATTATTTCAATTTGATAAATCAAGAAGAGAAGTAGCATAGAAATAGAGAAATAACTACCATAAGACAAAGCTAAATGAATTGCTTCTGGAAGAAAGACTTAGAACCGAAAAGGGATAAAGCTGGAAATCACTGTTTTTTATTTTATACAGCTTTTTAGTATTATTTTTATTTTTAAACTATGGGATTGCACTACCTTAATAAGAATACAATTTAGAAATAAAAGTCAAAACTAAATAAATAGCCATATGGGTAAAGCTATAGAAAATAATGTATTAAGATTTTGAATTTCAAATCTAAAGGAGCTTTTTAAGTGTATATATGTGTGTTGTGTGTGTATATATGCATATGATTAAATTTTCCTTTAGGAAAATTACATTATCACAATAATAAGTGAGACTGCTCTTTTCCTCATATTCTTGCTAACATTAGAAATTAACTTTTAAAAATTCTTCATGGTAGTTTTCTGAAGGATGTCCGGAAATGCTTGTTTCTTAAAATTAATATTTATGATGCACTTCAAACATACACACACACACAGGATAGGCCTACCTACCTAATTTTGGGGGGGTCAATGAAAAATGAAAATGCAAGGCCCTTTGTTCCAAATTATAAAGAATTTCAAGGTAGCACCAACAGTGTATTAACCTAAGTACAGGGCCCTTCTAAGCACAGGACCCTGTGCAAGAGGTCATATACCCGAGAAGTTCTGCAGGTGAAGAATCTGGAAATTTTTGACTTTTAATAAGCACCTAAAGTGTCTTTCATTAAGATTCCCAAGAACTATATCTTGGGAAACACTGGTCTAGGCCCACCCATATGGGCCAGAGAAGCACTCATTGGCAGCTGCTGATGACAAAATGTTTAACTGGTGTGGGGAAAAAATATAATTAAGAGTAGAACACATTTCAGTCTTTTTTTTTTTTTTTTTTTTGAGACGGAGTTTCACTCTTGTTACCCAGGCTGGAGTGCAAAGGCTCGATCTCGGCTCACTGCAACCTCCGCCTCCTGGGTTCAGGCAATTCTCCTGCCTCAGCCTCCTGAGTAGCTGGGATTACAGGCACGCGCCACCTTGCCAAGCTAATTTGTTGTATTTTTAGTAGAGACGGGGTTTCACCATGTTGACCAGCATGGTCTTGATCTGTTGACCTCGTGATCCACCCACCTCAGCCTCTCAAAGTGCTGGGATTACAGGCGTGAGCCACCGTGCCCAGCCCACATTTCAGTCTTAACTCACCATGGCATAAGATGGAGGAGTCAGACTGTATACCAAAGGAAAAAAGCACATATGATTCCACAGACAGAAGGTCCTAGACTGAGGTTTGTTACATTAGCTTTGGTTTTTAAAGAGGGAAACTTGCTGGCAAGGGTAGGAAAGGACCCCAATTCTTATGTTTAGAACAGGACAAAACAGGTCACTGGAACAGAAAGTTAGAACAGGGAATATGCATTAATTAACTCAACCATTATTTTCTGAGGTTTTTGATAGCTCTTCTCCAAGGAGTTAACACAATGAGTGACTTAAATAAATTGATATGGATAAATGTTATAATAGACTCGTACCTGTGATATACCATAGAAGCAGAGCAAGAATATAGCAGAAGAAAATAGGGTGGAGAAGACAGAGAAGAAAGGGTCTGTCAATGGAAGGGTAGGAGTTAGGGAGCAGAAAAGGGTAGAATAAAAAATTACAACTAAAAAAAGCATTAAAATGAGTGTGTTGGATTAAGGGAGCAAGGAAAAGCTCAGTACCCTGGACGGTGTGTAAGGTGGGATATCACAGACAAAAGGCCAGAGCAGGGGCACCATAAAAATAGGTTACCAAATAAGGGGTAGTATACATGCCAGAAGCCCCATGGGACCCGAATGTGAAGAAAGTCAAATAAATCAATTCGTCTTGCCTCAAGCTCAGATAGGTCTGTGAACCCATACAGGACCAAAACTCTAGGTGGGAAAGCAGAAAGCCCACCTCAGGAAAGCAAAGTAAGACTTCCATGGAGAAGTCAATCTGAAAAGGGAGGGAAGGCTAACACTGTTTGTTTTTTCTTTGATTTTTTTTTTAAATTTCCTCCCTCACATGTGGGAAAAAAGAAAAACGTTAGACAAAGTAAATTTAATTGGTTTAATCTGAGCAAAGAATTCATGAATCCGGCAACACTTACAACTGGAAAAGATTCAGATAGCTCCACTTCAGCAATGTAAGCTGTTGGCTGTTACAGGCTGAGCATGGAAGCAAAGCAAAGACATTACTTGATTGGCTACAGCTAGGCATTTGCCTTAATTGTGTATGGTTTGATGGGAGGTCCCTAGTTATATAAACAACCAGCTAGTTAGTTGTCTGTGATTGGCTGAAGCTCAATTCAAAGTTAATTAGGTACAAGGAATGCCTCTAAGTTTAGTTTTAGTTTTCTTGTGTAAGGCTTCCAGGTACAGAAACAATCTCAGACCAATCACCCTCTGATTACTTTGCTTTAACACACGTTAAAATGCTAACATATGTTAACACTTTAAGTGTTTAACACATGTTAAAGTGTCAGTGTAGACTGACAGTCACATGGGCATATCATACAACAGGTCAAGCTGGAATGTACCTTTGAACCCAGCCTGCATCAGGGACGGAGCTCTGGTGCCTGAAACGGCACACAGATATACCTCACTAGATAAAAACACAAAAACACAGATGTCCATATTCCTTCCTTGAAAACTCTGTCCTACAGGCAAGTTGGGTTGGGATAGCAGGTGATTTTGTTCTAGGGTTTGTTCCTGTTGCATTTTCATGTCTGATTATCATACATTGCTTAAAATATTACTTAATCCATTACTGATGCCTTAGAACTTGTTTGCTTTCAAAGACCTCAGAAGAAGTGGCCACAGGTTATTTTTACCACAGAGTCATTTACACATGAATCATATTTACAGAGAGTTATCCTATATCACCTATTTGAATTTGTTTCTACACAAAACAAGACTCCCTCCAGGCACAGAGCTTATGTATAAATATAACGTTCTTTTGCAGCCTCAGATTATCAGTATTCTCCCCTCCCACCTTTTAGTTTCCTTTTTTTTCTCTAAGTGCATTCCCTTTGCGTACACATCATTTGCTCTCTTAATTCTTTGACAAACAGGAGTATTTCCGTCATCTTTCACTCCTACTGAGTTTTCTTCCCTGTGGTACTTCCAGTGAGTGCCATCATACTGTTTCTGCTTAAATGTTTGACACTCTTTCTTAATATGGTATTTGGAAAGTTTTCTAAAGGCATCTTCCTTGTATATAATTACCTCTAGACCTCAGAGAAAAAAAGGGTCCAACATTCAGAGTGTGAATTTCTCACTTTTTCTCTGGATGAGAAGAATGATGTGACATCGTTAACTGATGCTATAATAAACCCGAAAATCATATAGACACACACAAATATATTACCTCTCAAGCCACCCCAACCCAAACATTGCAGCTACCACTAAATACAAAATAGCTAAAGAGGCTTTTTACTATTCTAAACACTTTAGGCTTTGATGAGATTTGCCAGTTTTCATTTGAAGACTAACCTTAATATTGACCAAGTAACTTTATGTAAATAAAAAAATATGCACACAGTGCCCTGATGTGGTTTGGCTCTGTGTCCTGACCCAAATCTCATCTTGAATTGTATTCCCATAATTCCCATGTGTTGCGGGAGGAACCTGGTAGGAAATAATTGAATCTTGGGTGTGCTTTCCCCCATACTGTTTTCGTGGTACTGAATAAGTCTCACAAGATCTGGTGGTTTTATCAGGAGTTTCTGCTTTTGCGTCTTCTTCATTCTTTATATGCCACCCTGGGAGAGTTGCCTTTCACCTTCCACCATAGTGGTGAGGCCTCCCAGCCACATGAAACCATAAGTCTAATAAACCTCTTTTATAAATTGCCCGGTCTTGGATATGTCTTTATCAGCAGCATGCAAGTGAACTAATACATGCCCTGACCCATGAAACAAAGGAGTGCACAGAAGGTAGTACTAAGTACTAAGTGTTACTCAGAATTAAGTGGCTGAGAAGTACGGTTCTTATTGTTCAGAGGAGAGAGATCTTGGTAATCTCACTTAGTCCTTGCATCTACCCTCTTATACAGAAACACTTACAAAGAAGCAGAAATAGGTGATGATCCTACTATGCTGATACACTTGGGTAGAGACTTGCCTGACAGGAAAAGAAAGAATCAGGACAATATGAATCTGGTCTCACAGGTAAAGCTAGGCTGTGAGGAGCATGAAGATGAGGCAGAAAAACAGGCACAGAATCTGCGGGGTGTGAAACAGTCAGAATGTTTCCACATGAAATGGTCATATAGATCCTAGAACTCTACCTTAATTTTACCCTGTATATAAAGAAACTGATACCAGAACAGTTAAGTGACTTGGTCCAGGTCAGAAAGCTTGCCATTAGTAGCAAGTTCCAGACTGGTATGTCAGTGTCTGACTACTGTCTACTCCATCACACTCTTCAGCTTGACCTGAGCTCCTCATTCAGGTTGACCTGAACAGTAAATTAGAGTATTAACAGTCTGCAACCAGGGAAGGACACCCACTGAGATGGTCCAGCATAGAAGGGAGAGTCTAGGGTAAAAGTGGTGTGTCAAAATTCAGGCAGAGACACAGTTCAAAGGAATAAATAGGCAAGGATAATGAAGCACAGAAATGAATTAAAAGTGATTCCAAATTTTTCAAACTTGTGAAAATACTGTCTCAGCCATTTAAATAGTGTGTTAATTTGTGAAATCTAAGCCACCATTCAAATTATTATAATTATTATTACAATTATTACTAAGAAAATGGTGAAGCAATTGACACTATCAAAAATGTTAGGAATAAAAAAAAAAAAAACTTATCTTGAAGAACAGGGGAGAGTTGCCAGTAGAAAGAATAGATGAAGAATTTGGTTTCCAAAATGTTAAGGTAGAAGTGACAGACAACTACAACTGAAAATATGGAACATAATAGACACTCAGCAAGTATATTTTAAGTGAATGAATAAAAATAATTTAGGCTGGGCATGGTGGCTCACGCCTGTAATCCCAGCACTTTGGGAGGCCAAGGCAGGCAGATCACGAGGTCAAGAAATCGAGACCATCCTGACCAACGTGGTGAAACCCCATCTCTACTAAAAACTACAAAAATTATCTGGGTGTGGTGTGTGTGCCTGTAGTCCCAGATACTCAGGAGGCTCAGGCAGGAGAATTGCTTGAACCCAGGAGGCAGAGGTTGCAGTGAGCTGAGATCGTGCCACAGCACTCCAGTCAGGCACCTAGCAACAGAGCAAGATTCTGTCTCAAAATAATACAATAATAATAATAATTTAACAAATTGTTTAGGAAGATATTCACAATGAATCAGGATATGCAGAGCTGCAGCTTGAGAAAAAAAACAGAATTAAAAATATAGATTTGATTTTTGACTTCCACCAAGATGACCAAACAGGAACAGCTCCTGAGCACTGTTCCCAGTAAGAGTGGTGCAGAGGGTGAGCAATCTCCTCATTTCCAACCAAGGTACCAGGTTCATCTCGATGGGACTTGTTGAACGGTAGGTGTAGCCCAAGGAGGGCAAACTGAGGCAGGGTGGGGCACTGCCTCACCAGAGAAAGGCAAGGGGCTGGAGGACACCCCTCCTACCCAAGGGAGGTCAAAGAAATAAGGACACAAATAGATGGAAAAACATTCCATGCTTATGGTTAGGAAGAATATCGTGAAAATGGTCATACAGCCCAAAGCAATTTATAGATTAAATGCTATCTCCATCAAGCTACCATTGACTTTCTTCACAGAACTGAAGAAAACCACCTTAAACTTCATACGGAAACAAGAAAGAGCCTGCATAGCCAAGACAATCCTAAGCAAAAAGAACAAAGCTGGAAGCATCATGCTACCTGACTTCAAACTATACTACAGGGCTACAGTAATCAAAACAGCATGGTACTGGTACCAAAACAGAGATATAGACCAATGGAACAGAACAGAGGCCTCAGAAGTAATGTCACACATCTACAACCATCTGATCTTTGACAAACTGGACAAAAACAAGCAATGGGGAAAGGATTTCCTGTTTAATAAATGATGTTGAGAAAACTGACTAGCCATGTGCAAAAAGCTGAAACTGGATCTCTTCCTTGCACTTTATACAAAAATTAACTCCAGATAGATTAAAGATTTAAACATAAGACCTAACACCACAAAAATCCCAGAAGAAAGTCTAGACAATACCATTCAGGACATAGGCATAGTCAAGGACTTCATGACTAAAACACCAAAAGCATTGGCAACAAAAGCCAAAATAGACAAATGGGATCTAATCAAACTTAAGACCTTCTGCACAGCAAAAGAAACAATCATTACAGCAAACCAACAACCAACAGAATGGGAAAAAATTTTTCATAATCTACCTGTCTGACAAAGGGTAAATATCCAGAATCTACAAAGAACTAAAACAATTTACAAGAAAAAAGCAAGCAACCCCATCAAAAAGTGGGCAAAGGATATAAAAATACACTTTTCAAAAGAAGACATTTATGCAGCAAACAAACATGAAAAAATGCTCATCATCACTGGTCATTAGAGAAATGCAAATCAAAACCACACTTAGATACCACCCCACGTCAGTTAGAATGACAATCATTAAAATAGCTGGAGACAACAGATGCTGGAGAGGATGTGGAGAAATAGGAACGCTTTTACACTGGTGGTAGGAGTGTATATTAGTTCAACCATTGTGGAAGACAATGTGGTGATTCCTCAAGGATCTAGAAATAGAAATTCCATTTGACGCAGCAATCCCATTACTGGGTATATACCCCAAGGATTATAAATTGTCCTATTATAAAGACACATGTACATGTATGCTCATTGTGGTACTGTTTACAATAGCAAAAACTTGGAACCAACCCAAATGCCCATCAACGATAGACTGGATAAAGAAAATGTGACACATATACACCATGGAATACTATGCAGCCATAAAAAATGATGAATTCATGTCCTTTGCAGGGACATGAATGAAACCAGAAAGCATCATTCTTAGCAAACTGACACAAGAACAGAAAACCAAATGCTGCATGTTCTCACTCATAAGTGGGTGTTGAACAATGAGAACACATGGACACAGGGAGGGGAACATCGCACACTGAGGCCTGTTGGGGGTGTGGTGGGCTAGGGGAGGGATAGCAGGAGGTGGGGGGATTGGGGAGGAATCCCACTTTTTAACAACCAGATCTCATGAGAACCCTCTCACAAGAACATGATGGGGGAAATTCTCCCCTAGATTCATTCAATCACCTCCCATAACTCTCCTCCTTCAACATGTGTGGATCATAATTGGACATGAGATTTGGGTTGGGACACAGAGTCAAACTATACAGTCACCTTCAGGCTATTGATATCCTACAGTTTCTCTCTATATATGGTTGCTTGCTACACAGACTTTCAGAAACCACTACAGTGTAGTAGAAATCCCACGAGAAAAAGCAAAAGATGGCTAGCAATGAGGTGAGACCCTGAAAGCTTGAGATGAGTTGAAACTGTTGAGTTGTTTACTGCAGTTGTGCTGAAATGAAGCTGAAAGGATGTAAATTAGGGCACTAATGGGGTCTGATAGACAAAATGTTCTCAGAACCCAGGTGTCAGGATCACCCAGTAAATGCTGGGATTAGAGTGGGAGCCATGGAGGAGATGGTGCTGCTGCTGGAGATGCTAAGGCAGAATCAAACAACCAGCAAATGTATTTTCTACTCCTCTGGCTTGCCTTTTCACTCTCCCAATGGTGTCTTTTGATGAACATTCTTTATTTTAACATCATCCAATTTATCAGTCTTTTTCTTCATGGTTAATGCTTTGGTTGTCCTGTTTAAGAAATCTTTCACTTTCCCTAAGGTCATGAAGACACTCCCCTATGTGATCTTCTGGAAGCTTCATTATTTTGTCTTATATGTTTACATCTACAATCCACCTGGACTTTATTTATAAGTATGATGTGAAGTCAGAATTAGGTTTCATTTTTTTCCATTTGGCTATTCGGCTGATTCAGGATACTTTACTAGGGAAAATACTTTCCCACTGCTTTTCAATGTCACAGTGTCATAAGTCAAGTGCCCATACACTGGGGGTCTCTTTCTTGTCTCTACTCTGTTTTATTGATCTTCTATCCATGTGTCAAAATCACAATATATTACTTTCCTTTTAAAATACATCTTGAAAACTGGTAATCTTCCAACTTAATTCTTCTTCAAAATTTTCTTAGCTATTCTAGTTCTTTTGCATTCTAATGTAAATTTTAGAAGTGACTTCTTAATTTCCAAAAAATAAACTCTTTGGATTTGTATTGGTATTCCATTAAACCTGTAAATTAACTTGGGAAGAGATTTTTCTTAAATTTTACATGTCATATATGTAAAAACTTCTAAAAGTAAATAAGAAAACTTTAAAAAATCTGAAAGAAGAAAGGCAGTAGACCTGAACAGGAATTTCAGAGAAGAGGATATCCAAATGGCAAATACATATGTGAAAATGTGTTCAACCTTAGTAGTAATTAGGGAAATCAAATTTAAAACCACAATGAAATATCACCACACACTTGCCAAAAGAGTTAAAACTTTAAAAGCTGCCAATGCTGTGTTGGAGAGATGAGGAGCACCTTGAACTTTCATGCGCCGATAACTTAAAGAGTTAAATAGTATATACCCACTTGGGAAAATTATGTGGTAGTTTTTACTAACCCTAAATATGTATATACCCTATGAGCTAGCAATTTAATTTCTAATTATAACTTAAAGTATGTACATATTTTTCACCAAGAGATGTATACAATAATGTTCATTAAAAATAATCATGATAACCAAATAGTGAAAACTTTTCACATGTTCATTAATAGTACAGTGAATAAATTGTGCTATGTTCATACATTAGAATGTTGCAATGAGAATGAATAAATTACTGCTAAATTGAACAATATGAATAGATCCCACAAACATAATTTAAGAAGCCAGACACAAAACAGTGCAAACTATTTTATTCTATTTTATACAAAGTTTAAAAACAGACATAGTCAAGCTATGATGTTAGAAGTCAGGATAATTATAACTTTTAGAGACAAGAGAGAGCATAGTCATTGGGAGGAGACATAAGGAATGCTTCTGGAGTCCTGAGAATGTTCTGTTTCTTGACCTAGTGGTAGGTTTCACTTTAGGGGTGTTTCACTTGATGATAATGCCTTCAGCTATACATGTCTAATTTGCATACATTGCTGTATGTTGTGAAAGTTGCAAGAATCAAAAAGGAGTCACTTGTGTTAAAAACCCTGCCCAAATAGAACTGCGGAAGGTCATAAAGGGAGAGTTCTTATGCACAAATGCCTGACAACAAGAATTATCACAAAAGACTGCAAAAGCCACAACCTTGCACAAAGGCTATTACCACACACACATGCACACACATGCAAATACTTCTGTGAGAACATCGCTCAGCAACTGCCTGTCCACCCTCAGACTAGTGCCACCCTTCTTATTAAACCTCGTAGACAAAGAGAAATATCTCAAAACAATTATGTAATCCTTCTCATTTTTCCCTTTAAAAATACATTTTTCCTATATCATTTGTGTTTTGACTTTGCTTTTATAATAAACTATGTTTAGTATAGTTCAATTTGTCAATATTTTCATGACTTTGTGACTATTGTATTTTGTGGCATGTTTAGATAGGTCTTCTCCTAACCAGAATTATTCTTAAAGACTTCCTTTGTCTTCCTAATCATTTATAGCAAGTTTTTTACATTTATATTATTAATCTTCTTGGAAACCATTTTGGTCTAGAAATTGTCTTCCTTTACCTCCCTGAATATGAGCGGAATTTACTACAGCATGTGTATTCTTCTAGCAATGCCTATTTCCAAATAAACATGACTTTTTAAAGAAAGTCTGTGTTTGTTATTTAGATTAGCAATGTATAGAATATTTTCATTTTAAAATCATGTTTAGAATAAGATAATATATGTAAAGCACTAGTTACAGTAATTGACATAAATTAAGCACTTAGTATTTAGTAAACAAATATTAGCTATAGTGAATTAAGTTCTAGAAGCTCAACAATGTGAAGCTGGAGTAGTCTGGATCTTTGATGCCTTTATCAATACCCTGTAGCTAAGGCTAAAGTTGAGAAAATGTGTAGTGACAGAGATGCAGGGTAAAGACTGTTACAGTGACCCTGCCATTCAGAATAGTAAATCATGGGATTTACCCATTCCCATGATCTCTTTTCCTGAAGCTGAAGCAACTCTTCTGCTACTCCCTCATTGCGTGTAGAAAGAAAACTGTATCTCATATTGTTCTTCAAGTTTTAGTCTTTAGGGACATGCATATCCTTGCAAAGAGACTTTTTTCTTTTCTCCAGTTCATATCAATTAACACTTAGGAACCTACACATAACTTAAACCCATTCAATTATAAATGTTAAAAGGAACCTTGCTCCCATGATTATACCTCTATTACTTTTTGACAAATAAAAGTATTTCTACACACTATCCCTCTATATCCTGCTTTCGTTAAGTTTTGGCCCTCCCAATCTCAGAAATCTTAAGTTACAGCTCTCACCTGATTTCATCTTTAGGGTTACCTGAAGTTACTTTGCAGACCTCTGGGAAGAATCTTATAGAGAACTTTTCTCTCAACAGGGCCATCATTTATGGTCAGCCTAATCTATGCCCATTTTGTTACAGCTTCTTGGACAACGAGCACAGCTTTGCCTCCCTAGTTATTCTTCCTTCCTGCCTTACATAGTGAGATTCTACCATCCAGCCATGCATGCCTGCTTCACTTCACCAAGTGCACTTGAGCCCCATTTCTAACTGGTCTGTCCCTTTCAGTCCTAAATGAAAGACTCCTACCAGACAGCGGCCACTATACCCTCTGGGCAGTAATTCTGAACTCGAATATTTGCACTCTGATTCAATCAGAATAGAAAAGTTATCTCTTTTGATAACAGCTGTATCTCTAGCTCTGTGCTTTAGTAGGCAATCAATTCATATTGTTTTTGAATTAACACCCTGTGGTTGGGACAACAGATGTCTCATAGCGTCTTAAGCATAATGTCACTGCACTGTTTCACTTCACTAGAAGTACAGTGGACAATAAGCCCAGATGGTAAGTCCCACAGGAACAGAACAAGAGGAAAGATGGAAATTAACCTAGTGCCCTGGTTCATAAGACCAGAAGTGGCATCACAAATCAATATTGAATAGTGTGAGAGCAAGCCACTGGTGCCTACAATAGACAGGTCAAAGCAAGCTATGCTCTAGGAGAGAATTAAAATACAGGTGCAGAGCTGAAGAGTTCCTGGACTTAGCACAGAGTAAATATTGATCATGTGAATGAATAAATGAATTAATACATTAAAGAAATAGGGCTTTCATGGGAACTAAGGAAATTAAAAAACCAAGGGGGCAATTCAGAGTAGGTAATTGTAGATAGCTATTATGTGATACAGCCAATTACACCACATTGCACAATGTTACCATTATAGTACAACACTAGCATAAAGGTAATATTGGGCTATGAAGTCTAGTCACAAAACTCTATCTCCTTTATATCCTGAAATCTGGATTTCTCTCCATTCTCCTGAAGTTGCAGCTATAAAATCTGGCTAAACACAAACCCAATGGCCATAAATGAGTGTCTCTTTCCCCCAGTGCTTGCCAGCCCACTGTGTTTTCAAACTTTTGATCTTTGTCTGCTGAAAATTAGCATTGCAGTGAAGTTTTTATTTGCATTTTTCTAATTATAAAGAAAGTTGCCCATCTTTTAATGAACTTATGAGCTGCTTATATGTCTTTTCCTCTGAACTATTTATTTATATCTTTTGCTTATATTTCTACTGGGCTACTGGACTCTTTCCAAACAATCTGTAAAAATCACTCATATTGTACCAAACTCAGTCCTTTTTAACAAGACCTGTAAATACTTTTTCCTACATCATTTGTCTTTTGACTTTGGTTTTATAATAAACAATGTTTAGTCTAGTTGAATTTATCAGCATTTTCATGACCATGACTTGCATTTGTGGCATGTTTAGACAGGCCTTCTCCAAACCAGAATTATTCTTAAAGACTTTAATTTTCCTAATCATTATATCAAGTTTTTTACATTTATACTTTTAATCCACTTGGAAACCATTTTGGTCTAGAATATATGGTATCAATGATGCAACCTTTTGTATTCCAGATCGCTACCCAGATGTCCGACTATTCTTCCTTTCCACTACTGTTTTAAAATGATGCCTTCATCAGACCCTAAATTCCCACATGCACTTAGGTCCATATCTGGACTCTATTCTGATACATTGGTCTATTTATGTGCTATCATAATACTATTTAAATTTATATAACTTTATGTTTAATAGTAGAAATTTCCTTGGCCATTCTTACTTTGTAACTTTTCTCTATGAATTTTAGAATCAGCTTGCCTTACTGCAAAAAGAAAGGTCTGCTGGTGATTTAATATGATGACACTAATTTTATGGGTTAACTTGAATAATCCTGTCCAGGAAAAAAATATATCCTTCTTTATTCCTTCAAGTTACCCTTTATGCTTCCCAGGAGGTTGCAGAGTTTTCTTCAACTAAATCTTGCACATTTCTTTAGATTTTTCTCAGAAATTTTACCTGTTGTTGCTGTTGCCATCATAATTGGATTCTTTCTCATCAAATACTCTAATGGTTATTATTTGTATAAATGAAGGTTATTGCTTTCTTTACGTTAATTTTTTTAAAATTTTTATTGCATTTTAGGTTTTGGGGTACATGTGCAGAACGTGCAAGATAGTTGCATAGGTACACACATGGCAGTGTGTTTTGCTGCCTTCCTCCCCTTAACCCACATTTGGCATTTCTCCCCAGGCTATCCCTTCCCAGCTCCTCCCCCGCGCTGTCCCTCCCCTATTCCCCCCAATAGACCCCAGTGTGTAGTACCCCCCTCCCTGTGTCCATGTGTTCTCATTTTTCTCACCCGCCTATGAGTGAGAATATGTGGTATTTCCTTTTCTGTTCTTGTGTCAGTTTGCTGAGAATGATGTTCTCCAGATTCATCCATGTCCTTACAAAGGACATAAACTCGTCATTTTTGATTGCTGCATAATATTCCATGGTGTATATGTGCCACATTTTCCAAGTCCAGTCTATCATTGATGGGCATTTGGGTTGGTTCCAGGTCTTTGCTATTGTAAACAGTGCTGCAATGAACATTCGTGTGCATGTGTCCTTATAGTAGAACGATTTATAGTCCTTTGGATATATACCCAGTAATGGGATTGCTGGGTCAAATGGAATTTCTATTTCTAGGTCCTTGAGGAATCGCCACACTGTCTTCCACAATGGTTGAACTAATTTACACTCCCATCAACAGTGTAAGAGTGTTCCTCTTTCTCCACATCCTCTCCAGCATCTGTTGTCTCCAGATTTTTTAATGATCGCCATTCTAACTGGCGTGAGATGGTATCTCAATGTGGTTTTGATTTGCATCTCTCTAATGACCAGTGATGATGAGCATTTTTTCATATGTTTGTTGGCCTCATGTATGTCTTCTTTTGTAAAGTGTCTGTTCATGTCCTTTGCCCATTTTTGAATGGGCTTGTTTGTTTTTTTTTCCTGTAAATCTGTTTGAGTTCTTTGTAAATTCTGGATATCAGCCCTTTGTCAGATGGGTAAACTGCAAAGATTTTTTCCCAATCTGTTGGTTGCCGATTCACTCTAGTGACTGTTTCTTTTGCCGTGCAAAAGCTGTGGAGTTTGATTAGGTCCCATTTGTCTATTTTGGCTTCTGTTGCCAATGCTTTTGGTGTTTTGTTCATGAAGTCCTTGCCTACTCCTATGTCCTGAATGGTTTTGCCTAGATTTTCTTCTAGGGTTTTTATGGTGCCAGGTCTTATGTTTAAGTCTTTAATCCATCTGGAGTTAATTTTAGTGTAAGGTGTCAGGAAGGGGTCCAGTTTCTGCTTTCTGCATATGACTAACCAGTTTTCCCAACACCATTTGTTAAACAGGGAATCCTTTCCCCATTGCTTGTTTTTGTCTGGTTTATCAAAGATTATATGGTTGTAGATATGTTGATTTGCCTCTAATGCCTCTGTAAGGGACCTCTTCAAGGAAAACTACAAACCACTGCTCAACGAAATAAGAGAGGACACAAACAGATGGAGAAACATTCCATGTTCATGGTTAGGAAGAATCAATATTGTGAAAATGGCTATACTGCCCAAAGTAATTTACACAATCAATGCTATTCCCATCAAGCTACCATTGAATTTCCTCACAGAACTAGAAAAAAACCACCATGAACTTCATATGGAACCAAAAGAGAGCCCGCATAGCCAAGTCAATTCTAAGCAAAAAGAACACAGCGGGAGGCATCACACTACCAGACTTCAAACTATACTACAAGGCTACAGTAATCAAAACAGCATGGTACTGGTACCAAAACAGAGATATAGACCAATGGAACGTTAATTTTATATACAGGCACTCTTCCAAATTTTCTCATCATGGGAATAAACTTTCACTTGATTACTTTTTGGGGGGTTCCCCCCCCCAAAAAAATGTCAATTCTCCCTCTTTCTCTTTCTCTCTTCATCTCTTTCACTCTCCCTCTCTTCCCTCTTTTAATTTTGGCTAGTATCTCTATAATAATGTTTAAACATTTTCATGATGGTAGAAATTCTCTAGACATATTTTTGTTGATCTCTGTTATAAACATGTATGTATCTTTCCAAAATTCATATGCTGAAACCCTAGCCCCCAATAGGATGGTATTAGGATGTGGGGTCTTTGGGGGGTCCATGAGGATGGAGCCCCCAATGTGAAATTAGTGTCCTTATAAAAAAAATAAGAGAGCTAGCCCCCTCTATTTCTGCCACCTGAGAATACAATGAGAAGATGGTCATCTGCAAATAGAGCCTTCACTGGAACTAGCCATGCTGGCACCCTGATCCTGAATTTTCAGTCTCCAGAATGGGGAGAAATTAACATTTGTTATTTAAGTCATCCAATTTATGGTTTTCTGTGATAGCAGCCTAAACTGACTAAGACAACATCTTAATAAGTTAAATTATATCAACAATTCTTATCTTTCTGAACCTCTTTAATACCTATAACAAACAATATCTGATTTTTATATATTATGCTACTAGCTTCTGTCATCTAATTTTATTTAGGGTGTTTAATCCATTTTCATAAATGGCATTGGTCTGTGATTGTTTTGTGTTCAATCTTCATTAGATTTACAATTTTATTCTTTCTTCATGAATAAATTTGGAAGCTCTCCTTTCATAGGCTCTAAAACTGCCCTGTCCAATGTGGTGCTAACAGCAATGTGCGGCCATTTAAATTAATTAAAATTAAATATAATTAAAATTCGGTTTCTCAACAGAACTAGCTGTGTTCAAATGCTCAACAGCCACATGTACCTGACTACCACATTGGTCAGTGCAGTAAGAACATAATCATCACAGAATGTTCTAATTTACAACAATGTTATAGGAGAACTTAAAAGGGAATAAATCATCTGTTCTTTAATATGATGCTTTGAAGGAATAGCACCTGGAAAAATGTTTAGGTCTTCGATGGAAATTGTCATTTTGAGTTTTCCACATTTTCTGCAATTAATTTTGAAGATTTATATGTTCTAGAAAATTATCAGTTTATTTATTTAAATAGAGTTGAAAATATGTCTATTATCATTTTTTGAATTTTATTTAGTTTTCATCTATAGTTATTTCCTCAACAATCTCATTATTTGAGAAATTTATGACAGTTTTCTGTTTTCTCAGTTAGATTATATGATGGTCACCTACAGTATCCAGTTGTTCAACCAAAGAATAATCTAGGTGTTGCTGTGAAGATATATTGTGGATGAAAATAAAGCCTATCATCAGTGTACTTTAAGCAAAGAAGATTTTCCTAGATAATCTAGAGTGAGTGTGATTCAATTACTCAAAAGCCCTTAAGAGGACAGAGACTTCTCAGAAGAAATTATTCAATGAACTGCAGCTTTAACTAATGCCAGAGTTCCAGCCTGCCCTTCCTAATAGCCTGTCCTGTGGATTTCAGAATTACCTGAGCAGCCCTAGAATCACATAAGCTATTACGTTTCTCTAGCAGAACCCTGATTAATATAAATTTACTATTAGTTTTTCTGCATTACTAGTTTTTCAAAGGGACATCTTTCATTTACTTATTAGTTTTATCTGTCATTTTCCTTTCCCTAAATCATTAATTTTTGCTTTTATCCTTCATAATTCCTTCATTCTGTTATCCATAGACTATTTTATTGGATTTTTAATAACTTCTTGATATATTTATTCTTACTATTTATTTATATATTTTGAGATTATATTTTTCAGAACACTGCAAAATTATAATGCTGTTCTAGTGTTATTAAATTTCCACATATTCTGCAATTTATTTTGGATTTTTTTTCTCTCTGAGTAATTGGGGAATATTGTTTCTGTTGTTCCCCAAAAATTTTTTTATTCTTATTTCCTTCTGTTTTTATTACTTTATATATTTTATGATACGAAGATGTTTTTTGTTTTCCTTCCATTTTTTTGTAATGTGTTACTTTGTGTGTAGGGTAACATATGGTCAAATTTTGTGACTATTCCATGAAGACTTGAATGAAAAATCTACTGTTTTCAGGCAGTTTGTTATATATCAATCTGATCTTATTTTTGAGATTGAGGGCTTCTATATACTTAGCTAGCTATCTTTCATCCACTTGAGTGTGAACTGAGAAATGTTCTTATAGGTATAATATGTATTAATGAAAGCTCCATAGACATTAATATGTATGTTTTATTCTCATATCTTCTATATTTTTTATTTATGAATATTAATGCTATGTAGTTAATGAAAATATATTTGGATTTTCTCCATTGTGAATTGCACCATTAAATATTACAAAGTGTGCTCTTTTCATCCTTAAAATGCCTTTGGCCCTAAATTCAACCATGTCTGATATTCTTTTTGCCTGAAATTGCCTAGTGTAACTGCCTCTATTTTCATTTTCTTTTTTTTTTTAATTTTTATTGCATTTTAGGTTTTGGGGTATATGTGCAGAATGTGCAAGATAGTTGCATAGGTACACACATGGCAGTGTGTTTTGCTGCCTTCCTCCCCTTCACCCACATTTGGCATTTCTCTTTGCTTTAGAATGGCATGTTGCCTAGTAATTAAATCTGACTCTTTTCCTGTACATGAATGTTTTTTCCTATTTACATTAATAATTTGATTTTTGATTCTGACATAGTATTATATATTAAAATTTGAGAATCTCCCCATATAGAATTTTTGTTTCCATTTATCTGTTTTGGGTGTATCTTTGTTGTGATAATTTGAAATGCTATTTTTGTTATAATTTTTTTATAACTACTTTATATAGTACCCTTAAAACTCCATTTTCTTAGAGAGCATGTACTAGTTATCTACCATGAGCAATGATGAAAATAGTGTATTTCTTCTCCATCCTATTTACTTTCCTCTCTCTAGAAACATCCGATTTTACTTTATTGCATTATGTATTTATTGTTTATTTAGGCAAGATATTTGTATTCTTAGGTATAGTACATCTGCAATACTTAATACTTCTGTTTTATATTATATCTTTTTATCTCCAGCTGCAAAAAGTGAGGAAACCAGTATACCCATCCTACCTCCTATTTTCTTTCTAGTTTTTTCTCCTATTATAATATGTACATGTATATATAATCATATCACTTTTATATTGTCAGAGCACATAACATTTGCAGGATTTTCTCATACCTCAATTACCACAATTGTTAAATTCTAGATATACAGTTAAGTAAATTTTTCTCACAATTTTCTTTCTTGTACATTTTCTTGTCTTTCTTAGTTGGTTAAAGTTCATTCACCAGTAGATCCTTGAAGAAGGGTTCATGGAAACAATATTTTTTGAATTTTTGCGTGTTAAAAACATAAAAGCAAAAGATGAAATTTTTTATTTTGCCTTTATATTGAAAAAATAATTTCAATGAAGGTAATTTTTTGGAGCACATTTTTTCTTTTTTTTAAATTTACCTATTATACTTTAATTTCTGGGATACCTGTGCAGATCATAAAGGTTTATTACATAGGTATACACGTGCCATGGTGGTGGTCTGCTGCATCCATCGCCCCATCATCTACATTAGGTATTTCTCCTAATGCTATCCCTACCCAATCCCCCCACCCCCTGTTATTCCTCCCCTAGCTCCCCAACCCCCAGGTCCCGGTGTGTGATGTTCCCCTCCCTGTGTCTGTGGGAGCACATTTTTTTCTCTTAAGGATATTTTAGGAACTGCTCTACCATCTCTTATCATGGTATAGGATGGCTCTAGAAAAATCTGAGGTTGGTTTGACTTTTTTTTCTATCATAAATGATTTGACATTTTTTGCATGTCTTTCAAAATATCCTCATGTTTTGCTGGGGGTCTGTTCTTCAGAATCCAACTGTCTTACCTTTTCCTTTTTCTTGTAATACTGTTGTATAGTATAGATCTGGTGATGGTTTCTTTTCTGGCTACTCAGCTTGACAGCGACATTTTTTTCTGAAGCTGAACTATGTTCCAGGTTACCCGGAGTTTTCTTTATGATTCTCGGTTTTGTGTTATACTGTTTACTTATTGCTTCTCTCAACCAATGAAGATAGGCATCTGTAGGATACTTTACAGTAAGGAATCTCCCCCTTCTCTGATTCACACACTACAAGACTGACACATATGGCTTGCTGCATGATTTCGCACTTAGTCCTACTTTCTCTGATTCTGAAAACAAACTGAGTCCAGGAAAATTCTTTCTGATGGTCTGTGTGCTACATTTACCATTATTGAAAATGAATAATTTACTTTGTACTTCAATGTGTACTCTTAACTTTAAGTACATTTTGCTGGCAAACTCCCTTATTCCTTCTGGACATGCTGCCCCTGCTCAACTTTCCCCGCTTTTAGAGACCATTTCACTCATTTTGCAATTCAACATTTCAGCTGTTTTCTAATTTTTTCATATATAGAATTTACATTTCAATTCTTATTCCCTTCCTTGCTTTTACATCATTTCCAAGAAGAGAAGGAAAATATCAACATCATGCTATCATCTTCAAACTGGAAATCTTTTTAAGGATTCCAAATATATTGTGAAGAACTTGCTCAGCATCTATCAACAAAGAATTAAAAAAGAGAAAGTATTTTCAAACTGCCCAAGTATCACAAGAAGGCAATTTTTTGCTTACGTTAGTGTCTTTGCTTGAGACTTATTAGATCTTATGGATAACATAAATTCAGCCTGCAAACTACTATAATGTTCAGGTCTGGGGTTTCTGTTTCTATGGGTGCATTCTGTTTTCACTTAGACCTTAATTATATACCCATGTCCTTGTAGTTTCCTTGTTTGAGTCATTAATTTTTTTTTCCTAGTTCTTTTTTCCTTGAAGATCCTAGGTCCTTGCTTTCACAGGATCCTCAGCCCTACCTCTTCAGTTCCCAAAGCATCTTTTCCTCCACCTATAGGAATATTAAAACCCAGGCTCCTGCAGTTTTCACTGTATTAAGGAATAGACAAGGATCAAGAACTAGACAAGGATCTCTGACCCTAAATAGTGAATCAGGCAAGGAAAGTACATAGAGGCCTCCAGGCAAATTAACTAAAAGACTACCTATAGGACAGTTGAGCAGTAATTATTCTTCCTGTCCCCTATTAAGGTACAACTGTTTAGCACTTCCACATTAATCACAAGGACAAAATTCCCAGATCTGATCTCCAACCAAGCAAAAATCTGCATAAAGAAGACTCTCATTTCAAGTCTTTGGGTGAAGAGAAAAGCAGAGAACATCTGGAATAGCTTCGGATTTCCACAATAGGCAAGATATTTTTTACAGAACAACCAGCCAGACCCAGAAGTAGAACACAGTGATTTTTTTTTTTTTTTACCACCAATATGAATATTTGCTTACTTTGTCAGTAGTGGGTCCTCTGCTGTCTTCCTCTCCCTGCCTAAATGTATTATGAGGAATCTTACCTCTCAGCCATAGTAAGACCTCCCATTTGGAGGAGGTAACTTCAATAGCAATTCAAGCCAGACAATTCTATGAGGCCTTTAGATGCTGAGGAAAAATAATTTCAAACCTAGAAGACTGCATCCAAGCAAAGTATCAATCAGCTATAAAGATGAAACCAAGATTCTTTTGAACATACAAAGATTTAGAACATTTACTGTTCATGTACTATTTCTATTTGGAAAAAAAACTTATTCTAGATTACTTTTTAGCAAAAACAAAAAGTATTCAAGAAACTATAATATACTTCCTGTTTCCAGTAGTGGCAGACACATTTATTCAGAAAACAGCTTAACAGCTAGGTAAAACATTTTTAAATCTTGAGAAAAAGAAAAAGAAAGAAAGAAGAGAGAGAGAGAAAGAAAAAAGAAAGAATGAGCAGGAAGGAAGGTAGAGAAGGATGGAGGGAGGGAGGAAGAGAGAGAAAAAGGAAGAAGGAAAAAGAAAAGAAAACTGTAATTTATGCATATATTTCACAATATATTTCTCATGTATACTGTTTGATATTTTAGTTATTCTTGGCTTGCAGGATACTCTAAATAGATCTGCTATATACAGGCTTATACTTATCCCAGTACACAGGGATGTCCTCACATCAAATCTCCAATGTTACATTTTTGTAACACCATTTGACAACAATTTAATTTACAGGGGCCTTGACCATTTAATCATCCCTCAAGATCTCACACCAGTCCACTATGCTGACAATGTCATGCAGATAGATTCTAGAAACAATGTTACAGGACCTACAGGTTCATCTGCCTGCTTCACAGTAACATACCAATAAACTGAAACAGCAGGATTTGCAGCAGAGAAAGAATTTAATTTCATATTGGCCAAGCAAGGAGATGAGACCTTGAAATTCATTCACCTCCCTGAGGAGTTCTTGGCTGAGCCTTTTAAGGGTCTCATGGAAGGCAAGAGGCTGGAAAATTAGGGTCATATATTCATCGGGGTAAGGCGGATTAAATTAGCATGTGGAAACTGTAATCTTTGGTGAGTCAGCTCCCCATGGGCTCCTTCAGACAAAATGATGTCAGTAGTTTCATTAATAAGCAGGACTTAAAAGAACATCTCAAATGAAAAAACAACATTTCATAATGTTCAAGTTGTTATCTATAGAGCAATTAAGAGAAACTATAATCTTGTAACAGGTCTACATGATTCTAGGACAATAAGCACCAAACAGCTATAAGGAAGTATGTCAGAGAGCAAGCTCACATAATGATTATTGCTGAATGGGCTGCAAGCATGGCTTATTTTCACTATTCCCCTTCCCTTCTTCCTGATTAATTTGATAAAGTTTATAGGAATGGTTTTATTAGGAAGTAGCAAGTACTTTCCATGTTTTAGTAAGGCCTACATAGTAAGTTCCACAAAAACAAAGAAGGATCTGTGGTTCATTCATTAAGAGCCTAGAGCCTGAAAATATTTAAACATAACATCTCATACAAATTCTTTACTGAAGATGAGATGCTTAATAATCAGAGCATCAGGAGAACTATTTTGTTGTTGTGAATCACAACTCTTTTTCTGGCCAGCACATTCACTGCTAAATGAACTAATAAATTATAAGGCCATGATGAAGGATATACACAGAGTTACTAGCATGGACTTCCACTCACCAAATCTGACTTGGTTACTTAATGCTAACCTCCTTACTCTCCAATAGAAAATGACATTACTCCATCATGAATAGGGTACCAATTTGTCCTCAAGAATAGACACATTAGGGATTTAGATTTGTTTCCCTGCTCATCACGTATCTGTTAGTACCACCTTCAGTGGCTATACTAATCTCTTATGCATTATTGTGGCATCCTAATAACAGTGCCTCTGACAGAGGAACGCATTTCATAATGAAAGAGAGGAATAATCTGATGCCCATGGAGGGAACTGGCCAAATTATTTTCTAATTATTATTGATGCATAAAAGGCTTTCACAATTAGATGTGTGTGCACGTGTGTGCATGTGTGTGTGTGCATGTACCTGTGTGTATTTGCAGCTGCTGCAAAATATTTTTAAGTTTTTTTATTTGTATATAAAATAGGATAAATGTAATAGATTTTAAAATGTGATCACTATATTATTAAATATGCAAAGATTCATTTTCACACTATAATAATTTATAATATAAAAAGACATTTTTACATTTAACAAGGGACATGCTACTTAATTTGCTTTAAGTTACATGTATCTAACTATATTATAAACAAATTTTTTAAATTGATACTATATCATGCTTGATTTAGAACCCAAATGTAGCTTTTTGTAAGTAACAAGTAGTTAGATACAATCACAACAAATTTTCTCTCTTAATACAGAGAATGCTTAATGTGCCACATAAGAGTTCTGATTAGCTGAATGACACTTAAAGATTTGGTAAGATCATCTTGAGGTGAATTTGCTGAATTATTGTCATTAATTTATACTTCAACATCAAGCTTCATTATGTTTTCTGTATTTATCAACAGTTCATTATGAGTATAAATTAAATAGCATGCAACTATGAATAAAATAATTTAAAACTGTGTAATGGTCAAAACTATTAAACAGAGTTTCTGAATACATTCATCCAATTGCCATCAGCCTTAGATAATGTTCATTCTATATCTGCTCAAGAATGACAAACTGTCCCCTTCCTAAAAGGCAAACTAGAAAATGTTAAATAGCTTATTAGATACTTAGACAAATTTTGTTACTATCCTTATCCACACAAACTTCCTTTAATACAACCATGACTGGAAATTTGTCAATCACCAGATAGGGAAGGCTGGTGTACTCTATCACAAAAGTCTCATGATGCCAGCTCTGAGACAAAGGCTAGGCATCATGAGACTTAGGCGTCATGTCTTAGGGCATGCCATTAAACTCTGAGCAGTCTCTCAGAGCCAACAACCAAGGCATGGAAGTAGGATTGACACTTTCCCTGTTTACACTTACCTTGACTAATTCTAAAAAGGGTTTGAGACAGGTTGAAAAGAATTCAGACATTAGTTCACAATTAACTAAATAAAGCAATAAGGATAAAGAAAAAATAATGGTAAATAATTAAGAAATGGTATAGAAATGTTAACTCCTAAAGGAAGAAAACATACACTGGAAAACACAGCAAAGATTTTCCTGATTTGGTACAGAGACAACCATGGGGCCATTAGAAGGAAATTGCAGAATCTTGGCTTGTGTGATTAACTAATTCTACTCAGGAAATAGGGTTGCTACTCTGAAATAGGAACTAAACATCTTAGGGAGTCTTGGGATCAATGGACAGGCTCCGGCCATGTTCCCCTCTCTTTCTGCAAACACTCCTATTTAAATTGGCCAGCCAAGCTTGGATATATTAAACTCCCACCACCAAAAACATATTAGAGCATATTAGAATCAAATCACACATGCCTTAACACTGTCACAACACTAGCGGCCAGGGAAATTCTTTGTTCTATTATGCACAAATGTTAAATATTAAGAGAAGACAATCCAAATTACTAACAGGTAGTAACACCAATTGCTTAGACCCTCAGGATTGAGGATCAATCCTCTAGGAGAGAAAAATCACATTCAGATGATATCCTAATACAAGGAGAACATAGAATTACTGAAGTCAGAAAAAAGACAAAGTTCATGAAAGTCTTGTGACCAACAAAATATATGAAGATTGTGGTTTCCTTTTATTTTCCTTGCTTACTGTTTGGATAGAATTATCATCCCCTTCTCTTTATCTATCTAAAGAGGGATTAAAGAGGAATGCTATGTTTTTTCTTCTTTTTCCTTCTGTTCTACTCACCATTGCATAAACAATGTGATTTTGAGGGGGATATTTACATTGTAATTTTATCCATAGATGGCAAAATATTTTAGATGAATCACAAAAAAAATACAGAAATAATCATTCAAAGAGCTAGAATCAGGGAAAGAGTGGCAGAGGACATTGCCCTGAGATGCAGTGAATAGGTATGATTTTGGGTTGTCACCAACAATGGGGCCCAGAGGTGATACCTCTCCTATCTCCTCTGCCGCCTGATCACACCTGACAGTGTAGGGGAAGACAGAGTGAGACAATCAAATTCTCTCTCCCAGGAATCTGGAATCTGTATTGAAGAACACAGAGACTGCTAGTTGAAGGCTCTGAGTCATATTCATGGCAAAGACCTAGAGAGCAGATCCACAGACTCAGCTGCTAAGGATGCAAGAATCATCATGTCACCGCCTTTCCTTACTTTGGTCAATCAGCAGTTCCTTAAGTTCTCTGAAATACTTCAATATCCTTTTACTTAATTCCTTTGTTGTTAAGGTCATTTGTGTTTTAGGTCGTCTTAAGATAGTAAGACTGACGGATCTTATTTTAATACGAATATAATAACCAGTACAAAGGTAATAAAATTCTAATCAAATTTTCAACATAATTTTCCATGAAATACAAAAAGTGCATTCTAAAACTCACCTGGAAGACCAGGCTTACAAGAATAACCAACAAAATGTGAAAGAGGGAAAGCAGTGATTGGAGAATTGCCCTGCCAAACATCAAAATATACTATAAAACCAGTAATTTAAATATGTGCTATGTATATGACAATGCACCAAAAACAAAAGGAATACTTCAAAAGCAAATCCACTTATATGTGGATTTCAAATATTTTAAAGGTAAAATTTTAAATAAGTAAAAGAAATTCAATATACAATTTTCTACTCATATAAGAGAAAAAAGTTGATCATCTTTCACAATATTCATAAAATTGAGTTGAAAATTATAAAAGATTTTGTAAATGGCAAAAATATTAACTTTTTAAAGACTATATTTATAATCTTTGAATAAGGTTTGCTTACATTAAAAAACATAATACATAAAAATTCTACTCTCCAAGAAATTGAAATTTCTACACAGTAAAAAAAAAAAAAGAAAAAAAAATACCATAGAGTTAAAAATCAATTGACAGACTTAGAAAAATATCTGTACACATCAAATAAATATACAAAGATTTCCTAGAAATCGCTAAGAAATAGATAAACAATATGTTAGAAAAATGGGCAAAGAATTTGAAGACTACTCATATCAGAAATATAAATTTCCTGTAAACATAAGGAAAGATGCTCAGCCTTATTGGGAATTAGTGAGGTGCAAAATTACGTACTTTTTTACCCATCACATTGGCAAACCCTTTAAAGTTTGAAAATGTCAGGTGGGAAATACTGAAAATGGGAGGAAAAGCACATATATACCCATTTGGTGAAAATGTCAATTTTGTATAGCCTTTATTAAGCAATTAAGCAACATCTAGTAGAATGTTAAGTCAAAGAGCCTTTAATCTAGCAATTTCACTTCTGGGTACTTGTAATAAAGAAATATGCATACATATATACAAAGAGATATGATTAACACTATTCTCGACTATAATGGCAAAAAAAGGTAGACATAACACAGATGTTGGATAAAATTAAAGGCATCTCAAATAGCAGGGATGACAAGCTAAAAAAGCTAGAATGGAAAGTGAGGGTTATAAAGGGCTGCTCGGAATCCCACAGTGTCCATTCTAGCTAATGAACTCTGTAAGGTCTCTGTTGATAGCAACATCCAGGCCTGTGAGAGAAGCTGGTGAAGAAATATATAGGAAAATGGTAGGCCCAAAGAGCTCTTGTGAGCACAGGCTGGCTGGAGCCTGACAGCACAGTGTTGACTATGGGAGCAGTAACTTGGGCATGATAGAGTTTGTAGGAGAAAACAAACCTAAAAAGGAAATAAATAATCTTAAAGTTCAGATGGAAGATCCATTAGCCAGCAAAATTGCTGTGACCATGAAAACAAAGTGGTTACTTCAGGCAGCAGATCAGGAATAGAGAGGAGAAAATGGAAAGAGTTGCCAAGAAGCCATTAGAAAAATGAAAATGTAACTGGATAATGAATTTGACCTCTGCATTCGTTTGGGGCTGCTCTGCATACTACAAATTGGGTGGCTTCACATCAGAAGTTATTTTAGTTCTGGAGGCTGCATGTCTGAGATAAAGGCGTGAGCGGGATTTTCTTCTGAGGCCTCTCTCCTTGGCTTGTCAGTGGCCATCTTTTTCCTGTGATCTTTTCTCTGTGTGTCTGTGTCATAATCTTTTTATCATTATTATTATTATTATTATTATTATTATTATCTTTGAGATGGAGTCTCGCTCTGTTGCCAGGGTGGAGTGCAGTGGCATGATCTCGGCTCACTGCAACCTCTGTCTCCTGGGTTCAAGTGATTCTCCTGCCTCAGCCTCCCGAGTAGCTGGGACTACAGGCATGCTCTACCATGCCCAGCTAATTTTTGTATTTTTTTTTTTTTTAGTAGAGATGAGGTTTCACCATGTTAGCCAGGATGGTCTCGATCTTTTGACCTCATCATTGGCCCATCTCAGCCTCCCCAAAGTGCCTTGTAATGAGAACACCAATCATATTTGATTAGGGCCCAATCACATGACCTCATTTTACCTCTATTGCCTCTTTAAAGGTCCTATCTCCAAATAGTCACATTCTGAAGTACTGGGAGTTAGCACCTCAATATATGAAATTGCTGAGGACACAATTCAACCTGTAAAAGCCTCCTCACAGTTGTAGGTCATCTGCCTGGAATGTATCCCATGCTCCTTCCCCACTACACTTTTTCATGCTAACTCTAAGAAATCCCATAGGACTCAGCTTAGATGTGATTTCCTCAGAGATATGTTTCCCATTCTACATAACCTCAACCTAAATTGGGCTTCTTTTACTTTCTCATGTCACTTATAGTCTGAAAAAAATACACACACACACACACACATTCTTTATATTACTTGCCACAGTTTACAATAATACAGCCATACCACTGGGGTATTAGTTGTTTTGTTGTTGTTGTTGTTGTTCAATCACTCCCTCACCATCTCAAAATGTAGCCCTATGGACCTTCAGTTCACTACCACCCCAAAAGTAACACCGTCACTAATACATATGAATAATAATAATAGTTAGCAATTATTAAGACTTTACGGTGTGTCACTTTGCTAAGCAATTTGTTTATGTTAACTCTTTATTCCTCTATCTCTATAGATAATATTGTTATCCTTATCTTATAGATGCAAAAAAATAGTAGGTTAATAAATGTACTCAAAATTATACAGCAAGCAAGAAGAGTTTTGGATGCTCAGTAAGTATCTGTTGAACTGTTAATCAATGAATAAACAAGACTAATGCACCTAAGTATAGGAAAAATACAACAAATTATGGCTTACTTATATAATTTTAGAAAAGAGAAACATTTCTATCTAGTAACATTGACAAAATTGGATATTAAAAACAAACCAGAACTCAAAATAACACAAACTAATACTGCTACACAGGGTGGGGAATAGCACCAACTTGTGCAGTGATTGGAGGGAACAGGAGGTGTCCCAGAGCACACAGGAGGTCGTTCGTTGAAGTTCTCCCAGGAGCTAACAGATAGATAGATGCCCCCAGTCCTTTCCTGCAATAGCAGGAAGCAGAAAACATGTGAGCTTCCAAGTTGAGAGACAAGGCAAATATCCCAGGTGTCTGACAACACTTTGGAAAGATGGCAAATCTCCACACCTAAAATATTTAAAGAAGTGTCAGCACTTGATGGCAAATATTGCCTGCCCCACTCCCTCTTTCACAGACCAACATTATGTTACCTCTTCCAAGAATAAATATATCAAAAGAAGTATATCAGGCAGACTGAGAGGGTACCTCAATCACAAAGATGAACGAACAACCAAAAATCTCCAAATATTCACAAAAGCCGCGAACATAGAAGACAAACATAATACTCAGTAAACAATAGCATTTACACAAAATGAAACTGAGCAGAGAGTAAAAATAACAGACATTTAACATAAGACTATGATATCCTTGAGAGGTACAAGACTATCTTTTACCCATAAAAAAAAACAAGGTAACAGAAATTTAAACCTAGTGATTGAAATAGAACACCCCTAAATACAGACGCATGTACATACACACACACACACACACACACACATATGTTTGTATATATATGTATAGGTTGAATAATATATGTGAGTGTGTTGTGCATATATATATGCATATACATATATATGTATAGGATGAATAATAACCTGGACACAAACACAAAACCAAATAGTGAACTATAACATGGAGCCTTAAACTTTTACCCTTAAAAAACAAAGCTAAACATATGAGGTAATGATAAGAGATAAGAGACAAGGTGCAGAAGTTCAACATCCACTCATAAGGCCTACAACAAACTAGAAAAATAATGCGTATAACCCAAACAACTTAGATTCTGCAAAACAGTGGCCGAGGGCAGAATCTTGAAATCCAGTAAATGAATACGACATTGGGTTGTTTGCAACAAGTGGGCCAGCAGTAATACCTATACTATTAAACTCTGCCACCTCATCACAGCTGATGTTGTAGGGGCAAACACAGTGCCCGAGCTAAGACAACAAAATTCTCTTTCCTAGGAATCTGAAACTTGGAGTGGAGAGCACAGAGGATGAGATTTCTGCGTCACATTAACAGCAAAGACTCACAGACTTAGCTACTAAGGAATAAAAGAATAGTCATATCACCACCCTTCTTCATCTTAATCAATTTAAACAATTCTTTCAATTATCTGAGATACTTCAGTATCCTTTTTAAGATATATATATCTTATATTTTATTATACATAATCTTAATATAATAAATAGTAAGTTCTGTCCCTTTATGCAAATTATTTTTATCTTCTTTTCTCTCCTTGCCTTTGGAGACACCCATCAAATATACGTTGGTATGTTTGATCCTGTCTCAAAAGTCTCTGAAATTTGTTCATGCTTTTTATTTTTCTCTGTTATTCAGATTAGGTAATTTCTTTTTATCTTAGAGTACATTGATTATTTTTCTGCCTTCACAAATCTGCCATGAAGTCCCTGTAGTATTTTTTTTACCATTTGATTATTGTACTTTTTAACTTCAGAATTAACTTTGGTTCTTTTAAAAATAATTTATAGTTCGTTGAGATTCTCTATTCATTGAGTCATTCCAAGCACACTTTTCTTTGATTCTTTAAAGATGTCTTCCTTTAGTTCTTTGGGCCCACTTCAGTCTCAGCTGCATATACACATACACACAGCCTCCAGTCAAACCAAGACATACAAAGCCTTTATCAAATTCTTTACCACAGTCTCACTTTCCAGTATTCCTGTTTAGATTCCTGGCTAGTCTGCTAGTCTGTGAGTTGCTCCAAACAGGAGCACAGCTTCAGACGAGTGAAGACATTAGCCCTCTCTGATTGCTTGCCACTGAAATCATCACCTTACCTGACAGTGCTTCTAGTCAAATGAGTCCTTCTAGCTGTGGATACAAAGTTCCTGATTTCAGGGCCTGCTCCATGGTATCCCAACAGACCTGGCAGTGGCGGGTGGGAGAACCCTAGGCAAGACTATCACAGACTCATGCTGTTCTTACACAAAGTTCAGTTTCTTTTCAAGAATAAAAGTTTCAAAGTTTGTGGTATGCTTATGGTAAATTTCTAGAGCGCTGAAATGGTTATTTTTGACAATTTTGTCCAGCTCCATAGTTGTTTTTTAGGAAGAGGATTTCTTACCAACCTAACTTTGATAGTGAACCATCTGAAATTTATTTTAAATTAAATGTTTTTATTGTGAAACATTTATTAAATAATAATCTGGTATTCAAAATCAAAATATCAATATAATAATAGATAAATTTCCTAGAGAATAAAAACTGGCTAATTTGCTTGATTGATTAATTTGAGACATTCTTAAATAAATGTTTAATACATATATTAATATAGAAAGATAATCACTTGAGGAATAGAATACTTAACTTCTAAATTATTAGAAGATAAATACTAAAATAAATAAAATTTTGTCAAGCCAAACAAGATAGATGGGAGTGAGAAGGAAATCATGTAGAATTCTAAGTTGAAAACCCAGAAATAAGTCCAAACATGTCAGTAATTATACTACATGTGCTTAGGTAAATCAACCTAATAAAACTCAGAGATTCTCTATGTTAATACAATAAAACTGCATGCTGTTCACAAGAAACATGCTGAAAATAGAATGACACAATAAAGAAAATGTAAGCTATGAAAGGAAATTATCAGGCAAGTAATAAGACAAAAGAAAACTAGTATAATAATGTTGAAAGCAGACAAAATACAGAGTTCACGGCCAAATGCATTTAAGAAAGAGAAAAATGTATATTTTATATTAATAATTGAAATTATATTACTATAGAAGCATACATATTTTACATTAACAATATTTTATATTAATATTTATCTAAAATCATAAACACCAGTCACAAAATTGTATATAGCAGCAACACAGTTTTGAGATAAAGTAAAAAAAAAAAAAAAAAAGAACCACAATAAGAAATTACCAAATGCGCAGTTATAGTACAATGAGACAGCTCTCACTGAAAACAACAGATCAAATAATCTTTTCAAAAAAATAGAGATATAGTTAAAACATTTAAAAATATTAATTTTATACACACAAACTTATACACATGCATATGCTTATATGTAAACCAAGAATAAATGGCGATTCACAGGAAACAGATGTATATTTGACCGTTTATCGGCCACAAAGTAAATTTTAACAAATTCCAGAAAACTGGCATTATATGTGTCATATTCACTAATCTATAATACAATTGAATTGGAAATTAAAACTAATAAATGACACTCTTCCTCCAACTCCCCAAAACACTCTTTAGTGATTTTCAAGTATACAGTACATTGTTATTAACCACAATCACCATGTAGTAAAATAGATCTCTTAGCCTTATTCCTCTTGTCTAACTAAAAACGTGTATCCTTTGACTTGAAAATTGCTAAAAGAGTAGATTTCAAGTTTTTTTTTTTTAAATTATACTTTAAGTTCTGGGGCACATGTGCAGAACGTGCAGGTTTGTTACATAGCTACACATGTGCCCTGGGTTTACTGCATCCATCACCCTGTCATCTACATTAGGTATTTCTCCTAATGTTAGCCCTCCCCAACTCCCCTACTCCCTGATGGGCCCCACTGTGTGATGTTCCCCTCCCTGTGTCCATGTGTTCTCACTGTTCAGCTCCCACTTATGAGTGAGAACATGTGGTATTTGGTTTTCTGTTCTTGTGTCAGTTTGCTATGAATGATGGTTTCTAGCTTTATCCATGTTCCTGCAAAGAACATGAACTCATCCTTATGGCTTCATAGTATTCCATGGTGTATATGTGCCACATTTTCTTTACCCAGTCTATCATTGATGGACATTTGGGTTGGTTCCAAGTCTTTGCTATTGTGAACAGTACCGCAATAAACATACGTGTGCATGTGTCTTTATAACAGAATGCTTTATAATCCTTTGGGTATATACTCAGCAATGAGATTACTGGGTCAGGCGGGTGCGGTGGCTCATGCCTGTAATCCCAACACTTTGGGTGGCCAAAGCGGGCGGATCACGAGGTCAAGAGATGGAGACCATCCTGGCCAACATGGTGAAACCTCGTGTCTACTAAAAAAATACAAAATTAGCTGGGCATGGTAGTGCATGCCTGTAGTCCCAGCTGCTTGGGAGGCTGAGGCAGAAGAATTACTTGAACCCGGGAGGTGGAGGTTGCAGTGAGCCGAGATTGCACCACTGCACTCCAGCCTGGCACCTGGCGGCAGAGCAAGACTCTGTCTCCAAAAAAAAAATAAATAAATAAATAAAAGAGATTGCTAGGTCAAATAGTATTTCTAGTTCTAGATCCTTGAGGAATCACTACACTGTCTTCCACAATGGTTGAACTAATTTACACTCCCACCATCAGTGTAAAAGCATTCCTATTTCTTCACATCCTCTCCAGCATCTGTCTCCAGGCTTTTTAATGATCACCATTCTAACTGTCTTGAGATGGTATCTCATTGCAGTTTTGATTTGAATTTCTCTAATGACCAAGAATGATGAGCTTTTATTCATATGTTTGTTGGCTGCATAAATGTCTTCTTTTGAGAAATGTCTATTTATATATTTTGCCCACTTTTTGATGGGGTTGCTTTTTTCTTGTAAATTTGTTTAAGTTCTTTGTAGATTCTGGATATTAGCCCTTTGTCAGATGGGTAGATTGTAAAAATGTTTTCCCATTCTGTTGGTCGCTGGTTCATGCTAATGATTGTTTCTTTTGCTGTGCAGAAGCTCTTAAGTTTAATTAGATCTCATTTGTCTATTTTGGCTTTTGTTGTCATTGCTTTTGATGTTTTATATGTGAGTTAATACATGTGTTAATTATCTTGATTTAGCCATTCTGCAGTCTATATATATTTCAGGATGCCATGTTGTATACCATAAATATATGTAAATTGTAATTGTCAATCAAAAACAAATTTTTAATGGTAAAATGAAAATTATAATTTAAACTTTGAGTCAGCGTAACACATAGCAAGACTTTGGAGATGTGCAAAGAGTACACAAAAAACATTTATAGTTATAAAGAATTCATTAAAAATTATAACTTGATAAATAATCTATATTTTAATTCAAAGAACTAAGAATATGTAAGATAAAGCAAATGGTATATAAGAAATGATGAAGATAAAATTAAATGTTATTAAAATATAAAGACAGTAAGATATATTAGTAGACTCAAGTATTAAAAGCCAACATTGTTTACTGGAAACGATTCATAAAATAGATCGTATGTTTGATCAGAGGAAGAGTAAAATTGTGTAAATAAACAATAATAGAAATTAGAAAAGAAACAGAACTATAAAGAAAATACTACATATAAGTTTGTACAATAAAATAAAAACTTAAAAAGATTGGACAATTTCTAGGAAAAAGGTGACTGCTTCAGAAAGAATAGGAATAAACTTCAAAAGACCTATACCATAGAAGAAATTGAAATGTTTATAAAAATTCATTCTTCTTTAACATGCACTAGACCCAGATGGATTATTGATAAATTCTAGCTTTATTTATTTATTTATTTATTTATTTGAGATGGAGCCTTGCCCTGTCACTCAGGCTGAAGTGCAATGGTACAATTTCGGTTCACTGCAACATCTGCCTTTCAGGTTCAAGTAATTATCCTACCTCAGCCTTTGAGTAGCTGGGATTACAGGTGCCTGCCACCACACATGGATAAATTTTGTATTTTTAGTAGAGACAGGTTTTCACCATGTTGGCCAGGCTGATCTCAAACTCCTGACCTCAGGCGATCCACCCACCTCGGCCTCCCAAAGTGCTCGGATTTCAGGTGTGAGCCACCATGCCCAGCCTAAATTCTAGCTTATTATTAAGAAATCCAGCATTCCCAACATATACCAAGAGTTTCAAAATATAAAAAACGATAAAAAGCTAAGAACTACTTTACATTGCTAACATGACACTGTTACAAATTTTAGACAAGAAGAGTGTAAGAAAACTGTACATCAATCTTATTTAAGAATGCAAATATTTAAATTCTATAAAATAAACAAACTAATCCATGTATCTAATGGAAAATACATATGCTTTTATAACCAGGCAGTATTTATTCCAGAAATGGAAGAATGGTATGGTGGGGAAAAAACTAACGAAATTTATCTTTGTTTCATTAACTTAGAAAAAAATATATGTATCAAATATATACACAAATAAAATGTATTCTATTTTTAATTTGCAAATTATCAATATACAAGAACTTCTTCATTTGAGAGGCATATTTAAGAGCAAACTTGCAAGTATCATACTTAATGCTGAAATATTTTAAGCATTACAAGTCAGAAATAAAAGATGCCTTCTGTCACATCCATTATTCAAATTATTGTCTTAGCAATAGGAACAAATACAATTTTTAAAAAGCAGAAATATTGGGAAGGAAGATATAAAGCCATAATTGTTTCCAAGCAATAGAATTATTTATCTAGAAAATCCAAAACAATCAAGTGACAATTAGAATAAGACAGAAACGAAACACATGATCAGCAAACAAAAAGTAATAGCGTTCCTTTACAAAAGCAATAACCCATTAAAATACTAGAGTAAACGATAAGATATTTAATATTAGCAAAAAGCAATAAAAATAATTTGATACTATGAAATTAAAAGTGCAAAGACTCAACAGATATCAAAACTATTATAAAGTATATCATCTTGATTAGCATATTACTAGAGCTATAATAGACAAGTAAAGCAATGGAACATGATAGAGATCCAAGAACAATTCAACATAATTTAATGTGTGATAAAGGTAACCTTCAAATTTGTTGGGGGAAAAAAAACCCTTATGTTCAATAAATAGTACTGAAATTGCCAGTTACCAATTTAGAAACAAAATAAAATTATTGCCTAACCTCACATCATTCTCAAAAATAAGTTATAAAAATCTACGTAAGCATAAAAACAGAATTTTCAAATTATAAGAAACATATGAGAATATTTTATGACTTGGGTATAAAAGACCTTGAAATTACAAAAAGGAAAAATTTAAAAAGTAAACAATTGATATATTTGGCTACATCAAACTCTTAACATCTGTAAGACTAAAGACTTCATTAAAACCTTGCAAGACAATGTACAAATGAGGAGAAAGTATTTGCAATATCTACAGCTGACAATGAATTAATCAGTACCTAAAATCTAAAATATATTTCTTAAAATCAAGACTCAGGGCAAGGCTCCATCTCAAATAAATAAATAAATAAATAAAGCAAAGCCAAGAAAAAAAAATAGAGAAAACCTTTATATGTAAGTACAAAGAGCAATTTATACAGATAGTTGCAGAATTGTGAGAAACTGGAACCAACCAAAATGTCCACCAGGAGAGGAATTTTTTTGAGATGGAGTCTCGCTACATTGCCCAGGCTGGAGTACAGTGGCACAATCTGGGCTCACTGCAGTCTCTGCCTGCTGGGTTCAAGTGATTCTTCTGCCTCAGCCTCCTGAGTAACTGGGACTACAGGCACACGCCACCAGGCCCGGCTAATTTTTTGTATTTAGTAGAAACGGGATTTCACCATGTTGGCCAGGCTAGCCTCTAACTCCTGACCTCAGGTGATCCACCTGCCTTGGCCTCCTAAAGTGCTGGGTTTACAGGTGTGAGCCACCACTCTCGGTCTAGGAGAGGAATTTTTAAAAACTATCATTTATATTACAAAATGCCTATATGACAATTTTTTTTAATGAGGTAGCCATGTTTACATTTATAGGGAAAGATCTCCAAGATATATTGTTGAGTTAAAAAAAATGTTGCTGAAAAATATCTACACTCTTGCAAGAGTTTAACAAGGGATAGAGGAGGAGAGAAAAAGAGATCCTGGAAGGATGTATAACAAAACTAAGATAATATGCTTCTAGAGCAGACAAGGGTATTACTGGGAATGATTAAGGATTTTTTGCTCTTGTTTCATTTTACCTTCTGCAGAGTCTGAATTGTTTGCAGTGGGAATGTATTCATGTATTATTTTGTGCAACCTTACTAATTTAACGTTTAAAAAGAATATCTAAACCTAGCCTCACATTCTCACATGACTCACCCTCAAAGCAACCAAGCTATGTAGGTAAGAGACAGCAAAAGTGCCTCTCTTGTTCTTGATGTTGAATTTGTTCTTGTTCTTCAGGGTTCTTATGAGAATATACTTGCAGAATAAAAATCTGCAGAGACCCTAAAGAGGGACTGAAATGGTCAATATCTTGTATTCTCTAGTTTGATAAATTGGGAAGATAAGAAAGTAGGAACAGACTGAAGAGTAAAGACTGAAATGAGGTAACCTTTCCTAGTCTAGAATGTAGCCTCTTCAAAGAATTTCAGGGAGCCACTGATTTGTGGGAAAGTTTACCCTTCACTCTGGGGCAAAAATCATTTGAAAGTCCTTTGAGATTTTTTTTTACACATTTTAGGCCTTCCCATTGAACTTGGAAAACATATTGAAATAATCAAATGTACAATGTTTCAGCTGAGCAGATTATATTCTGTTAAGTGATATAAATTGCATGTGCCATTTAATGTATCTTTATCTCTGCAGATTGTATTCTAATAGGCAAACTTATCTTCCCTGTATGAATGTTTCTTGCTGATTCTTAGAAGGTTTTTGTGTTATTCATGTCCTTACTCACCAAATAGGAGAGTGGTAAGATGGGTAGAAAAGATGTCCAGACACAACATTTCATCACTGGAGAGTGGGGAAAGCCTTGGCCAGACTGCTGCCTGCTCTGGACCGTAATTGTCCCATAGGTGATGTTATTTAAGACAAAATAACCCAGATGGTGTCAAAGGTACTGATGCCTGTCTACCATGTTATGTTGCCTTTGGGAAGTCTAAGGGTAAAACGCCACCTCCTTGGATAGGAGTGAATTTCAGCTTTCCAAAAGAAATAAGCAGCAAATGAACAAGCTTTTTCACAAATAGTAAAACCTGGAACCGAGTAAATGGACAAGCTTTCACAAATAGTAAAACTTGGTACCTCATCTGAGGCAAGTAGAAAACTGTTCCATATATATCCCTGTCTTCTAGAAGGTGAAGCACTACATTTAAAGGAGAGTTGGGTTCAAAGGGATTCCCACTGAGTTAGGGAGGAAAAGGAAGGTCCTCCTCTAGTGTGAGCTCAGGAGCCTCTATATAATAAAAGAACCCAAATCCAAGCCAAGACTAGTCTAATAATGTACTCATATCCAACAATGTGTGCCGATGAACTCTAAATCTGTATTTATCTGGGGTCTATTGACCTTTTCTTTCTGCTAGGAATATAATTATTTTCTAGTAGCAATTTGAAATGCTCAATATTCGAAATGTTCAATCTATGTTCAACAGATTATTGTTAACTATAGTCAGTCTACTGATCTATAGAACTTATTTCTTTTATCTTATTTATTCTAACTGTCTATTTGTGCTCATTAATCAGCCTCTCTTCATCCCTCCTGCCTCCTACTCTTCCTGGCCTCTGGCAATTATCAGTCTACTCTCTATCTTCATGAGATCCAGTTTTTTGGCTCCTACATATAAGTGAGAACACGTAATATTTGTCTTTCTGTGCTTGGCTTACTTCACATAATGACCTCTGGTTCCCATCCACACGTGCTGCTGCAAATGACAGGATTTCCTTCTTTTTGTGACTGAATAATATTCCATTGTGTAAATAGACCCCATGTTCTTTGTCTATTCATCCACTGATAGACACTTGGGTTGATTCCATATTTCAGCGGTTGTGAACAGTGCTGCAATACAAGTGGGACTGCAGATATATCTTTGATATATTGATATGGTTTTGCTCTGTGTCTCCATGCAAATCGCATCTCAAATTGTAATCCCCACATGTCAGGGTGGGGGGAACTAGTGGGAGGTGATTGGATCATGAAAATTGTTTCCCCTATGATGTTCTCATAATAGTGAGTTCTCACAAGAGCTGATGGTTTTAAAAATGTTTAACAGATCCCCCTTCACTCACTCTCTCTTGCCACGATGAAAAGATGTGCCTTGCTTCCCCTTTGCTTTCCACCATGATTGTATGTTTCCCAGCCATGTAGAATTGTGACTTAATTAAACCTCTTTTATTTATAAATTACCCAGTCTCAGGTAGTATCTTCATAGCAGTGTGAAAATGGACTAATACATATATTGATTTCCTTTTTGGGGGTAAATACTCACTATTTGGACGGCTAAATCATCTGGTAGCTCAAATATTTTTGAATTTGATTTGCTAGTATTTTGTTGAGAATTTTTTCATCTATTTGCATCAGGGATACTGGCCTGTAGTTTTCCTTTCTTTTTTCTTTTTGTATCCTTGTCTAGTTTTGTTAATACTGGCCTCATAGAATGAGTTTGGGAAAATTCCATCTTCTTCAATTTGTTTAAAAGTTTGAGTAGAATTGGTACTAGTTCTTTAAGTGTTTGGTAGAATTCAGCAGCAAAGTTATCCATTCCTGGGCTTTTCTTTAATGAGAGACTTTTTATTATGGCTTCAATCTCATTACTTGTTACTGGTTTCTTGAAGTTTTCTATTCCTTCCTGGATCAATATTTGTAGCTTGTAATGTGTCTCAGAATTTATCCATTTCTAGGTTTTCCAATTGGTTGGTGTGTAGTTGTTCACTATAGTCTCTAATGATTCTTTGGATTTCTGTAATCTCAGTTGTTGCTTTTTTTCTTTTTCATTTATGGTTAATTTATATAGTTTTTTTTTTCTTGGTTAGTCTAGCTAATGGTTTGTAGGTTTCATTTATCTGTTCGAAAATCCAACTTTTTGTTTTATTGATCTATAATCTTTTAGTCTCAATTTTATTTCTACACTGATATTTATTTTTTCTTTTGTTCTACTAATTTTGAGTTTTGTTAATTGTTGCTTTTCTAACTCTTTGGGGTGCATTATTAGGTTGTTTCTGTGAAGTCTTTCTGCTGATATAGACATTTATTGCTATAAACTTTACTCTTAGTACTTCTTTGGCTGTGTCCCATAGATTTTGGTATATTGTATTGCCATTCTCATTTGTTTTAATAAATGTCTTAACTTTTTTCTGAATTTCTCCACTAACTCATTGGTTGTTCAGGAGCATGTTGCTTAGCTACCACGTGTTTGTGTGTTTTCTGAGGTTCCTCTTGTCATTGATTTCTAGTTTTATTCCATTGTGGTCAGAAAGGTACCTGATGTCATTTCTACCTTTCCGAATTGGTTGAGTCTTGTTTCATGGACTTAGCTATAGTTTATTTTAGAAAATATTCCATGTGCTGAGGGGAAAAAAAAAACTGTACTCTGCAGTTGTTGGATAAAATGTGTTGTAAATGTCAGTTAGGATTATTTGGTGCAGTGTGTAGTTTAACTCTGATTTTTTTTATTGATTTCCTGTCTGGAAGATCTGTCCATTACTGAAAGTGGGTTGTTGAAGTCCCCTACTGGTATTGTATTGCAGTCTGCCTTTCCCTTTAGATCTATTAATGTTTGCTTTATATGTCTGTGTGATTTGCTGTTGGGTACATATATACTTAAAATTGTTACATCCTCTTGCTGAATTGACCCCTTTATCATTATATGGTGACCTTCTTTGTCTCTTCTTATCGTTTTTGTCTTGAAACCAATTTTTTCTGATATATAGATAGCAAATCCTGCTCTTTTTTGGTTCCATTAGCATGAAATATCTTTTTCCATCCCTTCACTTTAAGTCTTTGTGTGTCTTTACAGATGAAGTGAGGTTTTTGGAGGCAGAATATAGTTGGGTCATATTTCTGTATTATTCCCCCACTCTGTCCTTTAATTGCAGAATTGAGTTTATTTACATTCCGTGTTATGATTGATAAGTAAGGACTTACTATTGCCCTTTTGTTGCTTGTTTACTGGTTGTTTAATCAATTCTCTCTTCCTTTCTTACTGTCTTCCTATGTGGTTAAGTTATTTTCTATGGTAGTATGTTTTCATTCATTGCTTTTCGTTTTTGGTGAATCTATTATAGGTTTTTACAGTGTGGTTATCATATTTACCAAATAATTTTATAGATATAAGTTATTTTAAATATATGACAACTTATTTTAGATCACAAATACAAAAATAGAAAGAACGACAAAGAAACACAAAGAAAACTTCTAAACTTTACCCCCACTACATTTTGACTTTTAGTTACCGCAATTTATATATTTTTATATTACATATCACTTAAGAGGTTGCTACAGCTATTATTATTTTTGATCAATTTTTCTGTTGGTCTGCATACTAGGGTTATGAGCAGATTGCATATTGTCATTGCAGTAATGGAATATTGTATTAGGCTTCTCTAAAGGGACAGAACTAATAGGATAGAAGTATGTATAAAGGAGAGTTTATTAAGGAGTATTGACTCACATGATCACAAAGTGAGGTCCCACAATAGGCTGTTTGCAAGCTAAGGAGCAAGGAAGCCAGTCCCAGTCACAAAACCTAAAAGTAAGGAAGCCTTCATTCTGTGGTTGAAGGTCCAAGAGTCTTAAAGCTGAAGAGCTTGGAGTTTGATGTTTGAGGGCAGGAAGCATCCAGCACAAGAGAAAGATGTAGACTAGGAGCAAAAGCCAGTCTCATCTTTTCACATTCTTTTACCTCTTTTTATTCTGGCCATGCTGACAGCTGATTCGATGGTGCCCACCCAGATTGAGGGTGGGTCTGCCTTTCCCATTCCACTGACTCAAATGTTAATCTCCTTTGGCAACACCCTCACAGACACATCCAGGAATAATACTTTGCATTCTTCAATCCAATCAAACTGACACTCAATATTAACCATCACAGTACAAGTATTCTGGGTTTTATACCTTGAAAAGTTTTCTTTCTGCAAGTTAGTGGGTTTGTTTTGGGTTTTTTTGTGGGGGGGGTGGCTTTTGTTTTTTTTCAGATTGAAGAACTCCATTTACCATTTCTTGGAAGATAGGTCTGGTGGTGATGAATTCTCTCAGCTTTTGTGGGGGAAAGACTTTATCTCTCTTTTGTATTTGAAGGAGAATCTTGGTAGATACAGTAGTTTTAAATTGTAGTTTTCTTCTTCAGCACTTTGAAAATGTTTCACTTCCTTCTGGCCTGTATGTTTCCTGTTGAGAAGTCTGTGGCTAGACAAATTGGACTTCTTTTATTTGTTATTTTCTTCTTTCTTCTTGCTACTTTTAGGATCTTCTCCTTGTCCTTGACCTCTGAGAGTTTAATTACTATATGCCTTGTGTTCGTTGTATTTAAGTCAGATCTGTTTGGCATTCTCTGACCTCTCTGTACCTGGATATTTATATCTTCCTCAAATGTTGAGAAGTTTTCTGTTATTATTTTTTGAACAAGATTTCTGCCCCTTGCTCTTGCTCAACTCCCTCTTGAATACCAATAATTCTTAGATTTGGTCTTTTGAGGTAATTTTCCATATCTTTTAGGCAATCTTTATTCTTTTTCATTTTTTTTCTTTTTTCTCTTCTAACTGTGAATTTTCAAATAGCCTGTCTTCAAGATCACTGATTATTTCCTCTGCTGAATCCATTCTGCTATTGAGAGTCTCTAATGAATTTTTCACTTCAGCAAATGTGTTTCTCAATTCTAGGACTTCTGTTTAATTTTTTGCTAAATTTCTATTTGCTAAATTTAATATTGATAAATTTCTGAATTCCTTTTCTGTGTTATCTTAGAGATCACTGCATTTTCTTAAAATTGCTATTTTTAATTTTTGATAAAGCTCAAATACCACTGTCTCATTAAGATCAGTCACTGGTTCCTTGCCTCATCCATTTGAGGAAGTCATGGTTCTCTGTTTGCCGTTGTTTCTTATGGATACACATCTATGTCTTTGCATTGAACAATTAATTATTCCATTCTCTGTCTAGTTTGTTTTGTCTTTATTGGATATGTTTTCTTAGAGATTTTTTTGGAATTTACTCATTAGATTTCTTTTTAATTTTTCCTGTCAGGTCACTGCCTCCATTTGGCACTAGATTGTCCCTTAATCCCAGCTTTGCCACAGTTCTAGTAACTGATCAGAGCATTATGGAAAAGATCCTGTATGGAAAAGATCTTAAGGAAGACATTTCAGCAGTATGAGAAGGCTGGCTAAGGGCTCACAACCAGGGGACCTGTGGAATGTACCTCCTACTGCATGGTGCTGCTGAACAGCCACTCTGATTTGGTGTCTCCTTTGGTAGAATTACAGAATAGAGTTACCAGGACATGGGATGGTTGTCCTGCCCCCTTTGTCTCTGACTGTCCTCAGAGCTATTTCTCCCATCAGGGATTCCCAATAATTCCCTTGAGCTGAGGCAAGGACAGGTCTTTTGTCAGGGAACTCAGGTGGGGAAAGTGATTTTCTACCTTGATTTCATTTTTTTTCAATGCAGAACTGGAGAAAAGTCAGAGCTTAGTCCTCAATGCCCCCTCTTGGCCAAAAAGCATTCCACAGAATGTACATGCAGGCCAACAGCAGCAGGTCCCATGGCACTAGGAAGGGTTATTCCTAGAGTTGTTCGATCTGGTCATTTGGTTAGGTCCCACAGAGCTAGGAAGCCTCATTCCTAGAGTAGTCTGGTTGATGGTAATAGTTTTAAATAGCAGCAATTTGGATAATAGGGGGAGGACATGGTTTGACCTGATATAATAGCCAATTGCTTCAGGAGTGAGATGGAGTCAGGTCTAGGGTTTAATCTAAAAAAACACATCCCAGATCAGATATATTTTCTGAGCTATCATGGTCCAGGTCTTTAATTGCACCTCTCCTTCTGCTGTATCTAGCATAACATTTACAGGAAATATATAGCGCTAATACAATGACAAATACCATAAATAGAGCAAGGATTAGGCATCCAAGAAGGTTATAGGTAGAATCAAAGGGCAGTAAACAACCTACCAGCTAAAAAAAACCACTGCATGCATCATCATACTCTGATCAGACTCCCAGTGTTTTTACCCTCCTTATCAAGGGTTATTTGAACCTTGCAATACATCTTACTTGAGAACTGTAGGACCAACATTAAATTAGAACTTAATAAATTTAATCTCTTTTCCAGCCAATTTATCTACCTTGGCAGAGCATCCTGAGAAGGGTATAAATTAAATGCGAGAAACACCTGGTCCTCGGTGTCTAAATTGTTATGGACTTGAACAGACAAATCTATTTTTACCCCACTTTTGTGTTGCACCATATACTAGCATTTGGGAGAAAAAAGGTTTTGTCACAGCAGAAGTCATATAATTCTTCAGTGTCATTTTTCCCTCGGCAGGATTCCCTATGGCTGAGGGCCTGAAGAGTCAAAAGACTTATAGTCAATTAATTGTTGTAGGCCAGATGGGAATGGATGTGGACAGGCGTTTGTTACTTCTTAAAATTATTATTTTAAGTAAAAAGGCTGACAGAAAAACCAAAAGGAAAAGTTACAGACTTATTTTTAACTTCTCTATGTGTTGGGCTGCTGCGAGCTTGGTTTTTGTTACAGTTACAGCAATTAGCTATACAAAACATAAGCATCATTCTGAAAAATTAAAAAGATACAGAGATAGATAGATCTTCACAACTCCTAATGGGAGTATTATACCCAAGAGGATTTGTTACAAGGTATTTTCTTTTAATTTTATAGTAAGCAGAAAATGTTTATGATTAGAGTGGATGCAAAAGTAACACATTCATAGTTTGGAAGGCAACTAAACTTGTTTTACCAGCTGTCTAGGCATTTTTGGTACCTGCTTCTTGATTTGGAGGGTTTGATCTTATCCTAATTTTATCTCTCAAAACCAGCCCTTACAATCTTATGCACCCACCTCTTCCATGATAGTGCCTGGAACGAGAGGGAGGCAGCTTGTATAGTTTTTAAAAACTTGCATAGTTTTAGCTTCTATAGTTTTAGTTATAGGATTAGCATGAAACAGATCCAGGCCCAGTGGGATGCCAAATGAGGGAGATTCATATCTCTGGTCTTCAGAGTACCATGATTTTTATTTTCTTGGAAGTAAAACGAAAAGAGACAAATAACATTCATAGTTTGACAATTTTACGAGTAATTTGTATGTCAGAACAGAAAAAGGAATCTATTCCATTTGGGCACTAATTAAAAACACGAAGAAAAATTATAATCTGGTACTTTCTAGAGGGTTATTACAGCCAAGAAATAATGATTTAATCTGCACTTAAAAAGTTAGGGCTAAAATTTATTATTAAGTGTTACACTTACCCTTGAAACGATTTTTTAGCTGCCTTTTTTATTAAAGAGAATATTATAACAAGGCCAATTTGTGAGCAAGGTTAGCTTCAGGCTTATTATGCTTGCCTGATTATTTGCATAAAATACAGCAATAAATGGACTAGCCATATAGACTTCTTTTAAGTTCTTTTTGCTGAAACTTTACCCAAAAATAGGCTATTTTAGTTTCAGTCTTGGTAAAATAACCAGTGTTTCCAATTGTTAAAAAAAAAAAAAAATTGTTGAACTTATGCAGACAACTATATTGCCATAAAATTACAATCTGAATTGAAGGATTCAGAAAGGTAAGTTTGCTTATAAAAACATACTTTACCCAGATGATTTAAAAGAAAAGAATTTTCCTGGCCCTCCTTTAACCAGAACAGCAGCTTTTAAGACAAGATGTTTGCTTACCTTGGAACATAGTATCAAACAGCTTATGAGAGTTATTAGACATCATAGAACTTAGCAGCTTTTCAATTAGTCCTAGGAAAAAGGCTCTCTGCTTATTAGGTAGCAAGATTTTATGTGAACCAATCTTATTTCCTCATGGAACTTTTTGAGAAGCATAATTTCTATCAGTATAGGGGTAGCTTCAGTTAATATTCTTTAGCAAGGCAGTAAATACCCCATCAAGTAGAAATTCTCTAGCTCCAAGATGGCCAAACAGGAACAGCTCTAGTTTGCAGCTCCCAGCAAGATCAAAGCAGAAAGTGAGTGATTTCTGCATTTCCAGCTGAGATGCCTGGCTCATCTCACTAGGGCTGGTTGGACAGTGGGTGCAGTCCACGGAGGTCAAGCCGAAGCAGGACGGGGTATTGCCACACCCCAGAAGTGCAAGGGATTGGGGGATTTCTCTCCCCTAGCCAAGAGAAGCGGTGAGAGCCCATACTGGGAAGAACGATGCATTCCAGCCTAGATACTGCACTTTTCACACTGTCATCACCACCTCCAGACCAGTACATTCCACCTAGTGCCTACGCCACCAGGGCCCTGTGTTTCAAGGCTTCTGCTTGAAATGGGTGGCCATTTGGGTAGACACCAAGCTAGCAACAGGAGTTTTTTTTTTCATACCCAAGTCGCACCTGAAATGCCAGCAAGACAGAACCATTCACTCCCCTGGAAGCAGGGCTGAAGCCAGGGAGCCACATGGTCTGGCTCGGTTCCACACCCACAGAGCCCAGCAAGCTAAGATACACTGGCTTGAAATTCTCACTATCAGCACAGCAGTCTGAGGTTGACCTGGGACAGTTGAGCTTGGTGGGGGGAGGGGCGTCCACTGGAAATCATCACTCTCAGCAAACTAACACAAGAACCGAAAACCAAACACTGCCATGTCCTCACTCATAAGTGGGAGTTGAACAATGAGAACACATGAACACAGGGAGGGAAACATCACACACAGGGGTCTGTTGGAGGGTGGGGCCTGAAGAGGGATAGCATTAGGAGAAATACCTAATGTAGATGACGGGTTGATGGGTGCGGCAAACCATCATGGCATGTGTATACCTTAATAACAAACCTGTACATTCTGCAGAATTTAAGTTCTGCAGAACTTAAAGTATAATTTTAAAGTATAATTAAAGTATAAAGCATATTATAATTTATACTTTAATTAATTATAATATCGTTTTAAAGTATAACTTAAATAAATACTCTAGCTCAGGTGTTATTGAAAAGCACTCATAATTTTGCAATCAGCCTCCACAAATGCTCCACACAAAGGGCTATGCACTGGAGGATTTCTATGAGCACATTTACATGTCTTCAGTTTTATAGTACTAGAAAGGGAAAAACATTCCCCCAGTTAGATACAGTTCCCATTTTCTCTCTCTCTCTCTCTCTCTCTCTCTATCTCTCTCTCTCTCTCTCTCTCTCTGTGTGTGTGTGTGTGTGTGTGTGTGTGTGTGTGTGTGTGTGTGTGATTTGTTTTTTGTTATAAGGAGCAGAGAGATTAATAGGCAAGAAAAGAAGGCAGAAGGAAGAAGCTCCCCAGTACAGAGGGGCAGACTCCAAAGCCAAGAGAGGAAACGCTCCCATTTTCATAAGGCATTTAGGTAAAAGGGTTATAACTACCTTACCTAAAACTTGCTTAAACATTTTACATTTTATAATTCTATTATCCTGCATGTTTTTTTATGTTCTCATCCCAGGAAGCCTTTTTAACCCCCTAGACCATTTTACTTTTTCTGGTGAAAAGGGTTTGGGTTCCTAGCAGGGAGTTGCATCTGTAAGACTTTAGATAATTAGTAAGAGTTACAGGAGCCAAGAAAAGGTAAGGAGAGAGCTATCTTTCAAAGCCAGTTCCACCAGAGGAGAAGCCCGCACTCGGTGGGGCTTCAATGGGCCCCTGCTGGTACCTTAGCCCTGGTTTCAGGCAACTCCTTTGGGGTCTTGATTGAGTCTTCTCTGAGGCCCCACATGTTTGGGCGCCAGATTGTTGTCGACGAAGAGTCAAACTCTGTAAACCATTTGAAGAGATTTATTCTGAGCCAAATATGAGTGACCATGGCCCATAACACAGCACTTAGGAGGTCCTGAGAATATGTGTCCCTGAAGATTTTTTTTAATTGGGATATTGGGAAGGTACCAATTCAAGATATGTGTGGTTACAAATAAGAATTTTTTAAAAGACAAAATAAACAGCTTGTAATAAACTTAATAAGAAATATGTAAAAGAAGAAAAACATATTAATGTATATCATGTTCTTAAATAGAAAATTCAGCATAACAATGTCAACTCTTCCTTAATCTTCTATTCTTATGTAATTCTGATAAAATTGTCAACAGAAACTAAAGTTAGACAAGCTGATTATAATGTATCTACGGGGAAAAGAAAATTCAAGAATGAACATAAAATTCTAAAATGAGAAGATAATAAGGAAAGAATATAATTAAAACAGTGTGGTGCTAGTACATGAATAGGCGTATCAATGAAACAGAAAGTCCAGGAATGGACACCCAAAAACCATACAGGAATTATAATAAAAATGAATTTTCAAATCAGTAAATATGGATTATTCGATAAATGGTATTGAAACATCTGACTAGTAAAGCAGGAAAAAAGAAACATATTTGGATTAATACATCATGTTATAGATCAGGAAAAAAATCCAAGTTGATCAAATATCTGAATCCTAAAACCAAAGCCATAAAAGCACTATGAAAAAAATGGAAGAATTTTTTTTATTTCAAAGTTGGAAAGATCTTTCTATACATGAAGGAAAACCCTGAAGTCACAAAAGAAAATATTGATGAATCTAACTCTATAGAAATAAAAATGCATACATAAAACATCCAGTATAAATCAGAAGATAAATGACAGACTGGGAAAAAGTATTTGCAACTCATATTAAACGAATATGAGTTTCTTTAACGAATAAGAAACAAAATCAATGCTTCGAAGAAAAATATGAACAAAAGATAGTTTGTAGAAAGAAAGATCAAGCAATTATAAAAATTAACAGGTCGTCAATCTCAGTCCTAATTTTTTTTAGTGCTAATCAAAACTACAATGAGCCATAAGTCTGCACTTATTACATTAACGAAGAGCAAAAGTTTGAGAATTCACCTGGTTGCCCTGCCAGTTTTTGGGTTATTGTCCCTCAGCTCCCATCTTACCTTCTGCACACTGTGATGCTGGTGCTGGCACTATGCACCCCACGCTCATCATTGCCGTCTGGCTCCCTGGTAGGCTCAGCCAGTGAGAGGTACAAGAGGCAGAGCGGAAAGCTAAAAGAGGAAAAAGGAACTTGTTCCTCCCAGTCTGCTTCCTGTTCCTGACAATTTCACCTCAGCAATCTTTTTCACCTGCAGCATCAGTGCTTAGCCACTGCAGCAGCTGAATACAATTTACAGTTTTTCTACCACCTGAAGATTCAGCCTGATTATTCTCCCCTCAGAGAACCATCATGGGCTAACCAGTGCTCCCTGCTAGAAGTCTGGTCCCAGCTCCACCGGGTCCCTCCTCCAAGCTCACAGTTGATGAACCATACTCTATGCCTAGAGATCTGCATTACAATACTGTGAGGTTCTCCTCTAAGCTTCTCAGTTTTACTAATTTCAACTTCTTAGCGTGTTCTCCTTAGTTCTAGAGATGGTGGTTGTTATCTGCAATTGCTACCTCCCTGATACCTTAGTATTCCATTCTTGCCTTAAGTTTCTTCTTAACAACTTACACCTAGTCAACAATGCATTATATTAAGTTCTTCCTGTTAAAATAGTTGGTATGGCTTCTGATTGGATCGTGACAGTACAAGTGGCCAAAGGTGTGGAAACACTGGTAATTTTATACATTATTGGAGGGAGCATTAATTGATACATCCCCCCACCCCTTGCCCCCTTCTCCTCAAGAAAGCTAGCAATTGACCAGCAGGATTTACACATGTAATGTACCCCAGAGCCCAAAGTACAATTTAAAAAAAAAAGAAAAATCAAGCTTACTATGTAAGTACCAGCAACATTGTTCGTATGCTATATTAAATCATTTAGTCCAAACAAAAAGTTGCTTAGAGCAGTGCAGTTTAACAGAAATATAATGCAAAGTCTAGATGTATTTTAAATATTCTAATAGGTGCATTAAAAAGGAGCAAAACCAAGCAGAAAAAACTACCTTTAACTGTATGTAATATGTTCATTTAACCCCCAAATAAAAACTTCAACATAAAAATTTAAAAATAAATAAATAAAAAATTATATATACCTACAACAATGAAGAGAATGGGGAGAAGCTACTAGAAAGTGAAATATTTCTAAATATTTCTGGAAGAGAAAAATGTAGATGACAGATTCTGACACTGGGCAACAAAAAATTATACGCTAGAAGATATGAGGGAGGTGGGGGGGGCTGCAGCCAAGAAGGAAGAAAAGCAACCCAGGAGAATCTGGAAATAACCCAGCCTGTCTCAGAGGCTTCCAACCAGACAGTAGGAACTAAACCCTGAAAACTTAAAATCCACTCCAGCTGTCCTTCCCTAATCATTTGACCAGAGTGGTTGACATAGAAGTATTTTGCTTCTAGTCCAAAAATATATACATAAACAAAGGGTATTTTCTAAGGAAATTGATCAAAACAGTGCAAAGGGAGCTAGAGGTAGAATTGAGATCCCAAAGGTCTAGGAACACTTCAGATTGTGTTATTTAAGGATCCCCAGCCTACAAGCTGGCTCCCCACACTCAGCTGAAAAAGAAATCCCACCAATGCATGCACACAGTGAACTCTCTCTGTAGTCCTGTTTGCAAATATGTTCATAAAAGACCATTAGATAATTGAGGGAAGAATGCAACACATAGGAAAAGACTGAGATACGAGAAGAAAAGTAAATCTAAAGGTGGCACAGGTGATTTAGAAAACGGAAGAGAATTTTAAAATAAAACATATTCTCAGAGATTATAATTTCATATAATTAGAAGTGGATGCTATGAAAAAGGAACAATCAGAGAACCAAAAAGAGGTACTTAGAAACAAAATATATTATTGCCAAATTAAGAATTATTAATAAAGAATTGAAATATAAAATGAAAATATCTCTGAAAATGGAACCTAATGTGTTCAAAGCAAATGCAAAGAAGTACGAAATAAAATCATAAGAAGGTCAATCCTGAAGTTCCAATATCCAACCAGTACGAATTCTAGAAAGAGAAAACAGAGATTGGGTAAGAATAAAAGAAATAATATAAGAAATTCCCAAAATCAGATAAATAATTTTCCAGACTGAGGTGGTCTGCTAAGTAACCAAAACAATGAATGGAGGAAAAAAAATACCCACATCTGGTCCCAAATTTTTGGAATTTCAGAACAGCAGAAACAGTTCACTTAGTAATGAGAAACAGATTGACATCGGACTGAGTAAAGGAAGGCAAATTTTAAAAGAGAAAAACCTCTAAAGTAATAAAACAAAAAATACTTTCAATTTAGAATTCAATAGTCATTTTGACATCAATCCAGTATGAGAGCAGAAATAAAGACATTTCCGGGCATTTAAGATCCCAAGGTATCCATCTCCCTCATACTGTTCGTTGAGAAATTACTTAAGACATGCTCCAGAAAAGAGTGTAAGACGAAAACTGAAAAAGACAAAGATACGAGATCAAAGACTGGAGCTCCGGTGTAGCAGAGTAATGAAAGGAAGACTCAAAATGACACCTTTTAGGCCAATCTAACCATCCTTGATTAGAGATAAGGGCTCCACAAAAGAGGTGTCAATAGGTCAGGGTTGTGTGGAGGGAAATAAAAGGATGCCTTTGGTTTGATGGTATCTTTACCACTACAAAGACAGACAATAGGGGAACAAAAGATGATTAGAAACTCCTAGAAGCAAACAACAAAAAGAAGAGCTGGAAAGGAAAGACAATCATACCATAACATTTGGCTCTGCAGTGAACAACAGTCACAAAATTACAGTCCTGTAAACACTACTGAGCTTTTAAAATCATCTGCAAACAAAACTCATAATTTTTTATTGTGTTAAGAACAGATCATAACATTATTAAAGTTAGTGATCTAAAAATATAAAACAAAGGGAGCACTACACTCTGGGGTCTGTTGGGGGGAATGGGGAGGGACAGCGGGGGGTAGGGAGTTGGGGAGAGAGAGCATGGGGAGAAATGCCAGATATAGGTGAAGGGGAGGAAGGCAGCAAATCACACTGCCACGTGTGTACCTATGCAATTATCTTGCATGTTCTTCACATGTACCCCAAAACCTAAAATGCAATTAAAAAAAAAAGAATTAGGGAAACTGAAAAAAAAAAGAAAATAAAAATATAAAACAAGAGAGAAATGAAAAGGGGAGGAAATAAGTACAAGAAAATACAGTGATATTAATTTTTTTATTCTGTAAAATGTAGAGTGAGGTGCAAAGCAATACAGGATACAATTTCTCTGCTGTCTAAAATTAAAGCAAATGTTACAAAGTAATTAGCAGACTAAAATGGTGATACACCTTCTTTTATGTGTGGGGGAGAAGACAAGTTGACTCTTTTTCTATTATTATTACTTTTTCTTTTTCTTTTTTTGAGACTGAGTCTCACTCTGTCTTGCCCAGGCTGTAGTTCAGTGGCACTATCCTGGCTCACTGCAACTCCTACCACCTGTGCTCAAGCAATTCACCTGTCTCAGCAACCCAAGTAGCTGAGATTATAGGCATGTGCCACCACACCTGGCTAATTTTGTATTTTTAGTAGAGACAGAGTTTCACCACTTTGGCCAGGCTGGTCTCGAACTCCTGACCTCAGTTGATCCACCCACCTTGGACTCCCAAATTTTTTCTATTATAATAGGAAGTCTATAGGTAATGTCTAAAATTGGCAAAATAAGAAATAGCAATATAAGAGTTTTTTAGAGAAGTGGAGGCTACCTCCATAAAAACATAAATAATTTTACAAGTTCAAAGCAATTGCCTCTGTGGAGGGTGACTGGGGATAGAATGGTGAAGCGAGAGACTATGGTTTTTCTTTAAAACACTTCTGCACTATTTCACCTTTTCATTACAAGCATAAATTAGTTGAATAAAATGTAAATATACCTATAAAAATTTAGGGGAAGTGCTGCTTCACATATTTGTGAGGCTTTAGACATTGGGATTTCAAATAGATATGGGAAATGTAAATAAGAACAATAAATATGTTATGAGATTATTTAAACTGACCTAATAATCTTTCCACTATTTTCTTTGAGGTTTTCAGTCAGGAAAAATAATGAACAATTTGAAAACTAGATGAAATTTCCTAGCAACTAAAAAGCTGTTCCTTCAATTCCCAAAGTGTTAGTGAGTTAAGATAAGGAAAAAATAAAAACAAAACAAAATTCTGAATAGGATATGAGAAGACCAAGGATTTATGCCCCACATCCAAATCTGACTCACCATAGGACTTGTAGAAAATCAATGCTCCTGCTGACATTCTGTAGCTTTTGCAAAGTGAGAGGGTCTGTCTAGATCAGTGGACCTCAAAGGAGGTGACACCTCACCCAAAGGCCAGTGTGATCATTTTTATGAGGATGGCAATTTATTTATTTATTTATTTATTTTTGAGACAGGGTCTTCTTTCCATCACTTAGGCTGGGTTGTAGTGGAATGATCACAGTTTACTGCAGCCTCAACTTCCCAGGCTCAGGTGAGCCCTTACCTCAGCCTCTCAAGTAGCTGGGACTATAGGTGTGCACCACCACACCCATCTAATTTTTTTATTTTTAGTAGTTGGGGTGGGGGGGTATTTTTTATTTTCACAAAGATTAGGAGACATATTGGCACTGGAGGGCAGGAGTCAGAATGCTCTTAAGTCCTCTAATCCTGGGGACAGTCCCACAAAACAAAATAGTCCCTCATGATTCTCAAAGTGTCCTTCCAGATTTTCATGTAACTTTTAAAATAGTGTATTTATATAATTAAGTTTAGTACTTTCTTCTATTTGTTTTACATGTCAACATCAAATATATTTTATGAAATTGAACCTTTTATAAATACTATGGAATGCAGATACCATGTAAATTGAGAGATTATTTTGTTTTACTTCCAAATTTGACCAAGTATTGTTTACCAGTTCATAAAATTACATGACCAATCACAAGGATGTTAATCTTTTTTTTTTTCCTGGTTTAATAAGGACTTGTTTATTTTGAAGAAAAAAGGTCCCAAACATCAGGCTGTTCACAAAAATAACCCACAGTATCAACTTTAGAAAACAAATCTTAAGACTATAACACTATTTTTCTAGAGGATGTATATTTGACATGCCAACTCTCATTCACAAAAATACATCGTTACATTTGTGTTGAACTGCCCCACAGAGCACACTAATGTTGGGGTGTAACACACATACTTCTAACTCAAAGCTGCTTTCAGGAGCTACTCAACTAAATGAGATTGCCTTTGTATGAATGAAAAGAACTGTACTCCCTTCATAACAAGAGATTATTTTGGAGACAGTTGATAAAAACCATACATCCTTTTTATTGTTAAGTCATAAAGAGGTAAAAATTAAAAGCAAAAATTACAGGGTAAGACTTAACAAAACTACTAGGAGCGTCAAAGGAACTGAAAATGGGACTAGGTGCAGGGAAATATGAATTAATGAACATGGGAAGGACAAAGATGGGGAGAACAGTGAGCATGTGCTGAAGATACTAGGGGAGAGGATCTGGTGAAAAATTTGATCTTAGACAAGCGCCTAGGTAAAGAAATAATGGGATAAGATTTCTAAACCCCACTATGTGCTTAAGAGTCATCCTCTCCTTCCTCAGCCTCTTTTTCATCATCCTTGATCAACTCCAGCTGGTCATCCCCCATCTTCATTATCATCATCATCCAGTAGGTCCCCCTCCTCAGCAGAGTCATCTGCACCCGCCTCAGACTCCATCTTCACATTAGTCTCATCTTTCTTCATGGAGCTGCTGCTCTGCTCCTCTTCTGACTTATCATTCTTCATCTCTGCTTGTTTTCTCTGTTTCTTTTCAATTTTTTCCAGGTTTTCCAGGAGATAATCCACTTTTTATTTTATCTGGGTCAGTACCTTCTTAATGGCCTGAAGGTCATCTCCTTTCAACTTTCCAGACTTGGAAGATCCCCGCTGTCCACTCTTAGAATTGAAGCCACTTTTACCCCTTCGTGAGGTGTTTCCTGATACACGCTGACGTTTCGAGGGCACTACAGCCCAAGCAATAGGAGGAGGAGGAGGTACACGTGCTGGGTAACTGTACATCCTATAATCCCAGCTACTCAGGAGGCTGAGGCAGGAGAATTGCTTGAACCTATCATAATAATCCCACTGAAAGTCATAGTCCAAGTCAAAAGAGGAGCTGAGTAGAGGGAACGGAGGAGGGTGTTCTGTTACTGACCTGTACATCTCCGCTGCAGATCGTTTCACACCTGCTTTTCCTCGGTTCACTTTTGGCTCTGCAGCCAGGTTAATATCTAAAACCTGGCCAGCAATCATTCTGCCATCCTCTCCTGCTACAGCAGCCTGGGCATTTCTCTCATTAACATATTGAATGAAGGCAAAGCCCTTATGAACAGAGCAGCCCACAATTTTGCCATACTTTGAAAAGATTGCCTCCACATCAGATTTCTTGACCATGAGAGTGTTGAGATTCCCAATTAACACACAGGAGTTCATGGAGCAAGGATCTGTCTTGTTGGTAATGTTGCTGGCCATTGTGTTTGATGATAAGGTTTGTCACAAAGCTGAAAATGTAGCTGAAGATCAAAAAAATCTCCCAGGAGGGAGGAGGGAGAAGAGATTCAATTCTGAGTCTCCTACTCCCGGGTTCTACGTGCAGAAGCCGACTGCTGCTCGAGGTCGGCAATGCGGACACAACCGCTCAGTCTTCATCTCTTCGCACAAAAGAAATGGATGTTAATCTTTTATTTCATAAGTCTTCCAACATGTATCAGGCCACATTTGTGGCCGCTGTATTCACCATGAATCTACTTACAGACACAAGCATCCAATGTCCTCATTATATCATCTACTGAAGGCATGCCCAAGAATTTTCATATTGAAATACATAATATTTTATTATGCATTTATTTACTTTTATTTATTTTTATAATTTATTCCATTGACATGTTTACATTATGTGATAGGTTATATTATCTATGGATTTTATTTCAAAATAATGAAGGGGATGTTATAAATTAGCTGTTATATAAAAAGAACATTGGCTCTGATAAGACCAAAAACTAGTGGTTTGAGTAGTTTTTACAACTCTTTCCAAGTGTATAGTTCTCATTTTTAATAACCCCTGTTTTGCAATATGTTTTTCATACTGATACGGAGCAGAGTGTGCTCTCTAGATTGTTATCTAATGATTTTAAAAAATCAAGGCAACCTAACTAGGTGCCCAATTGGGCATCAGATAACTATCTAGAGAGACCATAGTCATCTAAACATCTATGAAGTATCCAGATAGTCTAGAATATTGGTTGCTTTCTCCCTCATAGTCATTCTTGTGTAGAGGCTAAATGCAATGAGCATGGATGTTCCAGGCACCTGGTGGGTCCTCTTCAGCATCTGTCATACCAAGTGAGATAGATATCCCACTGCCTTCCGATAGCCACTACAAACATGTCACTAAGTATCTGTTGTTAAAGCAGCCAACCCATACTTTATCAGATCTCAACACCCTACTAGTACTATTTCTTCTACCTAGAATTTTCTTCTCAAAGTTCTGCACTAGGCAAAATTCTACTTGACTTCCAAATTTTACTAAAATATTATGACTCCTGTGAAGGCTTCCTTGACTGCTCTTTTCTTTCTCTCCTCCTTCCCTATTGTCTAAGAAGAATAGATCACTCCCACCAGTCTTTATTTATACTCACACACATCAGCATACACATAAACATACAGGTGTCTGATATATATAACATACACGTGGGTGTGTTATATGTCATACATATACATAGATGTTCCAGAACGTGCATATCATGAAAGCATACCCATATGTTTATATGATTTCCCTCTTGCTAGACTGACGGCTGCTTAATGGCAATAACTATCTCATTCAAGTCTTTACCTATAGTGTTTCATTCAATAAGAGGCTCTCAGTAAATATGCATTAGCAGTGGAGGAGTACATGAAAAAACACTGAAGGATTTCCTGAAATTTTCACAAATGTGTTCCTGTTTTCATTGCTCTCATTCTTAATATTTTCTCATGACATATCATATCCCCTTACTTATCTGTAACTTACGAAGTCTTTTTGTGTCAGGTTTGCAGGACTACAAAAATGTGTCTCAGGACACATTGACAATGGGGATTCCCACCACTGTAATCTCTTGTAGGCAGCTGCTTATCTCCTCTGTACTACAAATGTCAGAGAAAACTTCCCCATTGTCAATATCCCCTCACGCCTTGTACTGATACTTCTAGAAATACTTTAAGTGCCCCAGTGCCTTTCATGGCAGATGGAGCAGAAATGGCAATAGGCATCCTCCACATCAATATTTATCCCTATAATTTTGGCTTTCTTGCTCCTTACTGACACTCTCTGTTCCTTCTCTAACTCTTTTGTTGTTTCCTGCAGCTTGAGTCTAGTTCTGTTCCTACTGGGTACTCCTGGCTAAAGGTCATTTTGCCCTGCTGACACCAAGTGTATATGGTCCTCCATACACTACTGCAAAAGCTTAGGAAGGGGGTTGCTCATTGGTTTTTTAATCTCCTTCTAAGCCCCTTTATTGGTGTTTATCCTGGGTTCCTTTCCTTAGTTCCAGGACTTGCTTCAGAGATCAGCCTCCCATCCTCTCAGGACAGCCATCTGTCTTGGCCACCACACACTCCTTGCCTCTCAGTGAGAGCCACACTTAACTTTCTGTCAGAGAGACTGCATGTCTTTTATTGAAATACCTTAGACCCACATCCTCATACCAAACATGCTCCTACTGCCGTATTTTCTCTCCTAATTCAGGCATAAGGTTTCCATATCATCTCAGATCCTTAAAATAAAACCTATCCAGGGTGCAGTTGTGACTAGCAACACATAAAAGCCCACAGAAACGTAATGTTCCTGGAGTACCTTTAATACTGTAGGCCTCACAGTCCCAAGACAAAGAATAATATTGTGGCCTTACTACTTATGCACAGGAACAGAGTCAAAAGATGTTCTGGGACACTTTTTTTTTAACTTAATAGCAAATACTGATAAACTCACCTCTGTGAAGAAAGTGAAAAAAAATACAGTACAGTCCTAAAACACATACTGCCCCAAACAGGGAATAAATACAAAAAGTGCATACTTTCTAAAGATTTTCTCCAGAATACATTAAACAACTTGATAACAACTGATTTGCCCTCTGGTAGAAACAAGAGAAAAGTAGACCCCAATCATGATAAAAAGCAATTTTTAAACCTACCCAAATTTTATCTTTTTATTATTCCACTGAAGGTCTCCATTTCCTTATTCCCCTAATTATAAGGTTTTATGATTGAGATTACTCTCTCTTTCATGCTACACTTAATTTCCTTTGTCTCAAGGAAGGAGTCTAGTTTTGCTCTATTCAATACAATATCTGCTAGCCACATGTGGCAATTTAATTTTTAGTTAAAATTAAATAAGATTTAAACTGTGATTTTTCAGCCATGCTCTCCGTAATTCTTCAGCCATTTCTCCAAAGTGCTCATAGCCACATTTGACTAGTGACTATTTGGACTATACAGGTAGAAAACTTTTCCATCACCACAGAAAATTCTACTGGGTAGCACTGGTCTAGAGGAATTCCCATTTCGGTCAAGACTGATTAAAGTCCCTTTGTTATAATAGTACAGAAAGGTAATATTTGCCACAGAGGATTTATAAAACTCAGAGCCAAAATGTCTTGCCCTTTTAAATGTGACTAAAACTTCTAGTGCCATAGAGTAAGATCCAAGAAGTTCACACATAAAAAGATAGGAGCTCTGCCTGGGACAGAGATGTCTATGGACACTGATGAGGTGGAGCAGGAAGAGGATTAATAAAATTTTGACTTCAAAAAATGATAACTCATGAGCTGAATGCAAGGAACTCAGAGGCAGCGCCGAAAGCAGCATGACGTGATCACTTTAGGAGTAGTCGGGACATGTCCTAAATTCTCTTCGCCAGCTTTTCTGAGATAATCCCTAGATTCAGCAATAAAAGGGTGGAAAGCAGGGGTGAGACTAGAGAAATGAGCAATGGAAATCATAAGATCAGCATTCTATTTCCGGTATCGAAACTCACCACTCCAGAGCTGTGTGTGTAGTGTGCAGATATGCACACAGTGTCCAGCCAAGGGAACGAGTGGGGACTGCTATCTCCCCCCACCACACTCACTGAGCCATGCACTATGGCATAATGTTCACACATTCATTCATATAAAAGCTCCATGTGGGCCAGCAGGAGCCCAAATGAGCATTGTGAGTTTTATTTAATTCTTCTTCTTTAGCATCTCAGTTCTATCTTCAACAAAATAAATGCAATAGACTGAATAGCTCTATCCTAACTCCTGAAAGCAGTGGATGTGTTTCCCCATATGACAAAAGGGACTTTGCAGCTGTAATTAAATTAGGGATCCAGATATTATCCTGGATTATATAGGTAATCTTGATGTAATGACAAGGGTCTTTACGAGAGGAAGGCAGGAAGTCAGAGAGGAGATAAAATACTGTAACACTAGCTCTGAGGATGGAGGAAGGGGCCACAAACCAAGGAATACAGGCAGCCTCTGGCTGCTAGAAAAGGCAGAAAAACAGATTCTCCTCTAAAGCTTCCAGGAAGAATAAAACCCTTAGGACACATCCACTTTCGACTTATGATGTCCAGAATTGTAAGATAATAACTTCTATTGGTGCTGTTTGAAGTCACTAAACTTGTGGTCACTTGACACAGGAGAAATAGAAAACTAAACCAATGGTGTGTTATGTCTAAAATCCTTTTCAACTTAACAAACTAATTCCACAGCTTTGATTCCTCCTTAAAAAGAAAAAATAGGGAAACCAGTTCACGCCGGAGCCCAGCGAGGGAAGCGTCTTAGTCGTGTCCGGCTGCTTTGCGGGACTCTGAGGAAAAGCTCGTACCAGGTGGACGCCGTTCTGTTCACCATGGGTAAAGGAGACCCCAACAAGCCGAGGGGCAAAATGTCTTCGTACGCCTTCTTCGTGCAAACCTGCCGGGAAGAGCACAAGAAGAAACACCCGGACTCTTCCGTCAATTTCGCGGAATTCTCCAAGAAGTGTTCGGAGAGATGGAAGACCATGTCTGCAAAGGAGAAGTCGAAGTTTGAAGATATGGCAAAAAGTGACAAAGCTCGCTATGATAGGGAGATGAAAAATTACGTCCCTCCCAAAGGTGATAAGAAAGGAAAGAAAAAGGATCCCAATGCTCCTAAAAGGCCACCATCTGCCTTCTTCCTGTTTTGCTCTGAACATCGCCCAAAGATCAAAAGTGAACATCCAGGCCTATCCATTGGGGTTACTGCAAAGAAATTGGGTGAAATGTGGTCTGAGCAGTCAGCCAAAGATAACCATATGAACAGAAAGCAGCTAAGCTAAAGGAGAAATATGAAAAGGATATTGCTGCATATCGTGCCAAGGGCAAAAGTGAAGCAGGAAAGAAAGGCCCTGGCAGGCCAACAGGCTCAAAGAAGAAGAATGAACCAGAAGATGAGGAGGAGGAGGAGGAAGAAGATGAAGATGATGAGGAAGAGGATGAAGATGAAGAATAAATGGCTATCCTTTAATGATGAGTGTGGAGTGTTCGTGTGTGCTCAGGCAATTGTTTTGCTAAGAATGTGAATTCAAGTGCAGCTCAATATTAGCTTCAGTATAAAAATGTACAGATTTTTGTATAGCTGATAAGATTCTCTGTAGAGAAAATACTTTTTTAAAAATGCAGGTTGTAGCTTTCTGATGGGCTACTACATACAGTTAGATTTTACAGCTTCTGATGTTGAATGTTCCTAAATATTTAATGGTTTTTTTAAATTTCTTGACTTGTGTATGGTAGCACAGCAAACTTGTAGGAATTAGTATCAATAGTAAATTTTTGGTTTTTTAGGATGTTGCCTTTTGTTTTTTAAGAAAATTTTTGTAATAAAATTATGTATATTAAAAAAAAAAAAAAAGAAAAAATAGAGATTACTTTTCACTTAAGAAGAAACGTGCATTCTTTGGTACTGATGAAGACAGGCCAGGAAAGGGATGCCCAGAATCCATGGTGCAGCATTTCAGCATACAAAAAAAAAAAGGCAAAAAAGCTTCTGGGTCTGAGACATGGAGCCAGTTTTCCAGACCTCTGCTCTCTAGAGGGATCACAACCCCAGAATCGCAGCTGGGGCTTGGTGAACACTCCACTGTGCATCTCACACACCAGCACTACCCAGTCCAGGACTCTAGGACTGAAGTCCCCACTCACCATGACAGACTATGTTCCTCTCTTCTGGTGACAGCATATAGTGCTACATGTTCACATCTCCAATGGCTCCCACAAGGACCGGTTCCTATCAAAGACCACCCCCCAAGGAATCTGCTCCTCCCCCGCAGAACAATACCTATCTCTGTTCCCACAGAGCATTGCTTTTCCAAACGCCTCTTCACCTTAGGCTTCCCATCCACCCAGAGCTCAGCAATCCCTGAAGTGGACCCTCTGGCTCCCACAGATGTCCAACAAAGTAAGAATGGCCCAAAGATCTTGAAAAGGCCTGCCATCCCACTCAATGAGTATAATATACAGTAGTCTCTTCCCTCATGAGGCAGTCTTATCAGCCTGGGTCTAGGCATCACAAAAAGAGGTTGCACCCACAGGCAAAGTCAGGTTGGACTTCAACTGACTGGTGAAGACCACTCTTGATTTCTATTGTGCTAATCTGGTCACACAGCAATTCTTGCTGTCTGCAGGAAACATGAACGTCTTTTGGCCCATGTCTGTGGAAGAAATAAAAGGGCAGACACAAGAAATTGAATTATCCACTATATTTATAAAAGTCAATAAAGAAAACAAGAGATTCACTTCCCTTAATCTCACAGTTCCAGGTGTTCTCCACTACATCCTCTCCCCAGCCCACACAAGGCTCTTCAAAGTCTCAGACCAGGGACTGGCTCTCAGGCGTAGCCCGGGGCTGCCAACTGACTTCTGAGCCAAGGCACAGGCAGGCTGATGAGGACCAGGAAACAGTGAGAGTTTCACCAGTTCAGTCTTCCCGCTGTTATTCTCTAGGGTGACAATATCAGCACCTGAATTCCCAGGGCATAAATGTCTTAGACACCCTTGAATCCAAATATTAGCTAATGTGTGAATCATTTTCCAAAACTGCCTATGCTTTAATTTGGAGATAAAGTACAGGATCATTCACAGGCTGGGAAATGAAGAAGTCATTTATTAGTTTCTGGCATTCCCAGAGCATGACATTTCTATGGTCATAATTGAAAACTTGGGAAAAATTCATTCCATTCACCATTTTAAGAAAATTATTCAAAATAGGAAAACACTTTTTTATCCTAGCATTATTTAAAGAGGTAAACAATTAGAAATAGACCAACTACTCATTGTGCCCACTGTTTCAAGCCAGAAACCCCTCAACTTCTTTGTCTTCCTAACTTCCAGTATCCTCTTCCCCCATAAGCACTTTTCAAATCTTTGTGTCCCTCCTACACCACTGATTAGAACCATGTAATCTTCCACCTAGATTTCAAAACACCTCTGCTTTATGTCCTCACAGTCTCCCTGTCCCTCTCCAAACTAGTGTTCACAAAGCAGCTAGAGCAGTCATTCTGAAATAAAAATATCAGTTCTTACACGTAAAATATTTCAGAGGATCCCTATATTAGGGTTTGCAAACATCTGCATGGAACCCACTCCAGGGGGCTTAACCAAATGTGGGTTTTTTAACCTCACTCCATAAACAGTCTGCAAAGAGGGAGCTCAGCACTGGCACAGTAGTTCTGCAGTGGCATCCGGGAAGCAAAATTGTTCTGTCTGCTCTACCCTCCCTAGTGATGACCTTCAGTCATTGCTGCCATCCCAGAAAGAAAAGCAAGGAAATAAATCAGCAGAAACTGCAAACTTCCACTCACTGTCAATTGGCCAGACTGGTTCACACAGCCACTCCTATCTCCAAGGGAGGATATAAAATTGAGTATTTTAACCTCCTAGTAACTACAGAAAAGCAAGGCAAGAAAAAAGCGAGATTGAAATGGGTGTTAAATGAGCCAGCCCTCTTCATTCTTAAGAACCTCAGCTCCTTGACAATTGGTGCCATGTTTGATCCTCCAGCTTCACTTCTCTCAACAGCCCAGGGTTGATTTTTCAATGCTTAAAACATGCCAGTATGTGTCTTACCCCATGTGTTTACACGTTCTATTCATTCTGACTCATCCTCATTTGGCCAGCTAGCTCCGGCTCTTCTTCCATTCTCAACATACATGAAACATCCTCTAGGAATGATTTCTGCACCTTCCAACTCTAGATTAGGTGACCATCCCACTTACCAACTCTGTGGACATTGGCTACTGGCGTGTGCACATTGTCCACTGTGACAAAGTCCTTGAAGAGGGTGACCAGGACCTTTCATGTTCACTATTATGCTCTCAGTGCCTGGTTCAGACTCTGTTACATAGGGGTAATCATTGTTTATTGTAGAAACAAGGCAGAATACTCATTGACATAGTTTTTGTTAATGCTATTCCTGACTATATTGGACTATATCTTATTCTAAGCAAGTAACATTGAGTTTCCTTGTCTCAGGGGAAGTTTGTAACACAAGCAACCAAATATGTTGGAGATAATCCCCTATTTAGTATTTGTTCTTCAAAACCCTGAGCTCTTGCAGAGATTATGCTGGGAGTTGAATGGGGCAGACACATGGAGGCTTGAGGTGTGGTCTTCATTCTTCCAGGAAGGTCTGGGGAGCATCAGGGACCTGGCTCACTTTCTGCCAGCCCCCTGGGAAAGGAGCAGAGGCCCTGAGAAGATGGTTGCAAAATGTACCTCTAGATCAGGGGTGTCCAATCTGTTGGCTTTCCTGGGCCACATTGGAAGGAGAATTGTTTTGGGCCACACATAAAATACACTAACACTAATGATAGCTGATGAGCTAAAAAAAAGAAAATCACAAAAAAATCTCATAATGTTCTAAGAAAGTTTGTGAATTTGTGTTGGTTGCATTCAAAGCTGTTCTGTGCCACATGCAGCCCACAGGCCACGGATTGGACAAGCTGGCTCTAGATCCTTAGGACTCCCAACCTGGACCAAAATATCTGTGGCCTACTTGGCAGAAGCAGCAGAGTTACAGACATCAAGGATGTCTGTAGGTGGCCTTGGGCGATGATCATCTCTGCAGCACCCAGTGGGTCTCTGAAATTTAAGTGTTAACGTGAGACTCCTGGAACCCTTACACAATCTTAGGGCAATGAATAGGGAATCCCAATGGTGACTAAATTAGAATTTTTCAGCAACTCTATGGGTCAGAAGCTCAGAGACTTATTTAATTTGATTTAAACCAAATAGAGATGTGACATTTCTTGCTCACCTGAGTTTATTGAATAAGATTTATATTCACTACATAAATGGATGGCTTTGTGATTTATACTGCACACATGTGATGGATGAAATAATAAGCAGTCATTCAAACTAACAGTGACTTACTGAGAGAGAAATAATAGACCTCACAATGACAAAGTCCTGTAAATGGTGCTTATTACCTGGTTTTATTCTCTCAGGACACCCTTATTTCAACCTAAAAATTTGGATCCATTCAGTCAAGGTCTTTCAATACAAGAATACCTTAAATATATTTATCAAAAACCCTCACAAAAATAGCAAATGAGGCCACTGAGAGTGACTGCACTCACAATCTATAATGAGAACAATGTGTTTATTGTACCTGTACAGTCATAATTACTTGGCCTTTCAGGCTAGACCATGCGCCATGATTTGCTGCTTCTATTTCAGCTCACTGAAGAAAGGGAGAATCCTTAATCTGTGTAAGATAAATGAACTAGTGTCTGTTCTGGCTACATCTAGATGCTGTTTCCCGAGTCCCCCAGTATTCAAATCTCCCATGCAATTTAATCTACTTCTTTGCTTTGACAACTTGGTTACCATGCCTCAGTATTTGTGCCTGCACTTGCTCAAAGTAAAGCTCTGGAGGTCTCAGTCTCTATTGATTTTTCTGCAACATTTGACTTTTCCCAGGCCTTACCTACCTGGAAAAGAGAACTGAATCACATCAACTGAAATGCTCCATGGCCCTTCCCCTTGTCCAGAGTTATACTGTTATTTCTGAGAGTCTCTAGGTGTGTTCATATGAATTCTGCCCTCTCTTGGACTTTTACTGTTGTTCACTTTTCTGAAGCTCACAAAACCTCAGGTAGTGCCTCAGCCACCCACTGTCACCACTTCTGCCCACTGTGATAAGCCAACGATCATTCCAGGGATGCCATAGGGCTTCCTAAGCCACCTTCCCCAAATGCCAAAGCTGGATGTTCTCTCTTTAGTCCTCAAGGCAAGGAAACTTTGCTATCTTCCCCATAAAGGAGAGTAAACTTTTTTCTCTGCCACTCAATGGAGTACAAAATCTGCTTTGCTTGTCCTCACTATATGGCTGAGTTCTCCAAAAATACAATTTATTTGGTGTCTATGTAGCCCCAAATCTCCAAATAGCTCATATATAGATCCATGGGGCCCAACTAGGAGAAAAACATCTGAGATATACATTAAGCTATCCTCCTATCTCAAGTTTTCTCCCCAGATGTCTCAAACAGTCTGGGGAGAAAAAGTCCTTGGGCAAATGAAGTCTTCCTGGTTCTGCTTCTATTTTATCAGACATGTTCTAATCCTGTTTTACGGTCTCTGCTATATAGCGAAGGCCATAACTTGCTGGAATTTAATAGTAGACTACTTGCTTTTATCTCTCTAGTCTTGACTGAATGGGTCCAAGGATAGATGGTTATGTATCCCTGCCTACTTCTAAACCACAGACACGAAAGCAAAATATCTTCACTGACAACCAGGATCCCCTGAGATTTACATAAAGCTTTAGGTAAGATTTGCAAAATATGTGTGACTTTCTGTCTTCTACTCAGCCTATGGAAAATTTGAAGCTGTGAGTGAGTATATCAGCCTTTTCCTTGTATTGTCCTCTATGCACAATTGAACAAAATGAAGTGATGTAAAAATTACTTCTCAGAACTCAGAGACTTTAATCATAAGTTAATCACAAATTATTGACTCATTTATTTTAAGAAGCCATGTCCTGTGCATTATAATTTTTCTCAAATATTCCCCACCAGGAGAAAATACATGTGTCCCTGAGTTCCATCCAAAATCTCACCACATCTGAAGACTTCCTTGATCCATGTTTCATCCCCAATCTTTCCCTCCTCTATTTCAAAAGTAAAATTAATCCATCTGTTAGTTTTTACTCCTGTGGTTCACCAATCCCTAATCTGTTACAACACATACCTCATTGGAATATAGTTGTTCATGTGTCTTCCCCACCTGTAAGCTACCAGGACTGAGACTGCATCATCTTCATTGATTCGGTGATTCATGAATTCACTTACTCAATACATACCTTGTTTTACTATGTGCAAGGCACCGTGCTAGGTCCATTTATCAGTCCTCTATCTCAAGAGACATTAAATTACTAGTTTTTACCTAAGCAAAAGAGAAGAAAATAGTTAATTAAGAAATATAAAAGACTCACTCACTGAAAAACAATTTCTTTAAAAATGCAGCATGCACCTGCAGTCCCAGCTACTCTGGAAGCTGAGGCAGGAGAACTGCTTGAAGCCAGGAGTTACAGACTGCTGTGTGCTAAGATGGTGCCTGTGACTAGTCACAGCCTAGGCAACGGAGCAAGACCCCACCCCTAAAAATCTAAAAAGGCAAGAATTGCCCAGCTCCTCCCTCAAAAAAAAAAAAAAAACTTGCATTATTTAGTTGATTCCTTCAAGTATTTTTTCCATGATACAGCCAGCTGTTCTTCCAGTCTATAATGCTTCTAATTTCTCCAAATCCCTTAAAGCAGGGGTCCCCAGCCCACAAGCTGCGGACTGGTATCAGTTTGTGGCCTGTCATCATAGCCTGATGGTTTTGAGGGGGTTCTCTCTCCCTCTTTTGAGTGAACTCCAAAAATGGATATAAACTCTTCTCTCAATTCTCCAGAATACAGCTAAGCCCATGCTATTATATTGAATAAAACATCACTCAATTATCATAAGAAAAAAAATGATGCAAAGAGAAACTTAGATCTGGTTCTTGGATATGAGTATTCTTGGAACCCACAGGTTCTGGCTTCTCCTCAAATCACCTCACTCCTCTCACAACTCAAGGGATGCCCCGAGGGAAGAGCCAAGGAAGACTCTGAAACATTTCTATCCTCCCTCTCCAAGCCTAGGCCAGAGAGATCAAGTACCTAAGATAGGAATGAGTTCCCTCTCCTTCCTGCTCCACATTTTTCTGAGTTAAGATTATCATCCTCCAGGCGGGGCACGGTGACTCAAGCCTGTAATCCCAGCACTTTGGGATGCCAAGGCGAGCAGATCACGAGGTCAGGAGATCAAAACCATCCTGGCTAACATGGTGAAAACCCATCTCTACTAAAAATACAAAAATGAGTTGAGTGTGGTGGTGAGTGCCTGTAGTCCCAGCTACTCAGGAGGCTGAGGCAGGAGAGTCACTTGAACCCAGGAGGCAGAAGGCGCAGTGAGCCAAGATCGAGCCACTGCACTCCAGCCTGGGTGACAGAGTAAGACTCTGTCACAAAAAAAAAAAAAAAAAAAAAAAAGATTATCATCTTCCCAGAAGGATGTACATTAATAATGCCCATACCCTTTGTGTGAAACTCAAGATCTACCTTTATGTACAGCCTTACCTATGAACCCAAACTCAGAATGGAATAGCCCAGTCACAGGGTGAAAGATAAGCAAGCACACAGTTACGGCTAGCGGGGATGAGTGGATACCGCCCTACACTGTCAGCTCCTGTGACTGCTTCTCCTAACCAGCTTCTTTTGTTACTCTTTTTCTCTTCTCATGGCTATAAACCTCCCTTCCCATTGGGCACTTTGCCCCATCACACTCGACTTGCCTTGGATTTGTTTTTTTTTTTCTTTTTCACCTCTGACTTCAGAACATCCAAGTCAGAGCCTTTTGCTTGTCCACTCACACACACATAACCACTGGAAAATAGAAAAGAGTGAAAAATATCTGCTGCAGGAGACCATGGATTACATCATAAAGCAAACCTGCTACAAACATGAAATGTCTTACCAGTTTTGTGTTTTATCCTAAAATGAGTACACATATTGCATTCCGGTTTCTAACAGCCTGATTTTTTCCATCTTCAATTTAGGTTCAAAATTACTCAAAATTGTATTAAATAACCCAACCATGTCCTATCTCTCTTGGGTAAGAGCTAAGGCTGATATACAGAGCATGTCACTTTCAAGTCTGGACTGAACTGAATTGAGCTGATACTTGACAAATCAGATTTGGCAACCAGGCAATTGCTGTTGTCTGTCTGGTATAATATATCAAGAGTCTAGGCTCCCTCATTAGATGTAATTAGAATCAGATTTTGATGGTGGTGGATTAGTGTTTCAAGGAGAAAGAGGTACTTGTCAGTTTTTATGTTTTATCTTTATGTTAGTGTAACCACCTAGGTGAAAAACCAAAATAATGCTAATGAGTTGCCAACATTTTCAAATTTCTCTTGGTGGAAATTTTGATGAGTATATTTGCTTATTGAGAAATCAAATAGTTTTTGTCATTTGTTAGGTTAAGTGATTCTGATCCACTGGTCAGTTTATTTTACTATTTTTGAAAAGTCATGCCAACTAAATTCATTTTAAGCAACAAAAGATAAGGTAGTGTTTTTTATTCTACCATCAAAGTTATAATTTATATCACATCTACATGAATAAAGAATTTCAAATGACTCATATTTTTTCTTTCATCAATTTTCAAGCGTCATCTTTATTCTGGTAGGTTATTGCCATAAAAACTTCAGTAGTTTTGTCTTACAGTTGCTTATTGTGAGTAGTCAAGCCCTTACAAATTGCTAAATAAGTTGTAGTCCCCTCAGTTATTAAGGTACAAATTTAATCAATTTAACCCATCTCGAACGTTCACCTTTCGGAAGACACTTTTTTCTGTAAACTTAAGTAATCAATCAATCTTTAATTTGTAAATTCTAACCAATACCTTTTCCAGCGAATTCAGTATGAATATATATAGCTAGATGGTAAAAACAAACAAAAATTCATTTTCAAAACTAGTTTCCTACTCATAATAAATTTCCCTTAGAAAATAACTTACAGTAAGTGAAAACAACAAAAATGTCTGAAGAGAAAAAGCTCTCCCTTTCACATATTTTCCAAGTACAGGAAATATTTGTGCAAAAATTATAGCCAAACCTAAACTAAGTAAGTTACTTTTAGTTAAAAAAATCTCAAAAGCAAAACTATAAACATTGCTTCAAATTTTTACAGGAAAAAATTTTGAAAGATGGGTAAATGCAAATATTCTTCCTAAGATTTAGGATGTCATCTCCAAAAGTAAAAGTTCAGCTAAGTGTGCAGATTTTGAGGAAAAAAAAAAGTTTTCCTCTCATTCACATTGAAATATAATAAAATCTGTACTTGGATAGGCATCTAAACACATCCTAAACCATTTAAGTTTAAATTTGCTGTTTACTGCCAATTAGCAATGACGAAGACTAGTTCTGTCGTCTTCTATCTTTAGCCCATGAGACCTAACCATGCCAGCCACACTCTCCTCTGATGACTGCTTTTCTGAATTTCCCTGACGATCCTACTCATTTTTGGTGATTTCAAGCTTGCACAGCAGCCTGTCTTTACTCAAACGAGTCTACCTTGTCGTTTGAGTGGAATCTATAAATGTTCACAATTTTAAGGGAGAAATGAATAATGACAGTAAAGTAGCAAAATTTGGAAATGTAGTTTTGTGTTCTTGAAACTATACAAATTAAATAGAGCTCTAGATAAATATTTCATTAATGCAACTATGGGAGAAATTTGAAATAAAATGTGGAATTAGTCTGTGAGAAAGAGAAAAAGATAAAAACAAGGTCCACGGATCCAGGTGCATATGTCAGGATCTGTGAGATTTGACCTCCTTCCTTCCCCTCTTGCATACACACCCTACAATCCAGGCAGTAGAGAAGCTGGGATCAATGACTGGCCCAGGGATGTGCACCTGGCCCAAACTAAACCAGACCAGATCACTTGAACTTTCCAGAGCAAAGATGTAAGGTGTGAGCCTGGAAGCTGCCAGTGATCAGTTTCCAGCTACATAGAAGAACCAAGCATGAAAGGAAGAAGAGAAATGGAGAAACGCAAAGGTGACAGAAAGCCCTGGCAGTATCCTTGAGGCTCAGCCATACATTTTTTCCTCTTAGCAAATTACTACCTTGGACCTGTAGAGTCCTGATTTGTCTTATGGTGGTTTATGTTAGGTTCCCTCCTAACACAACAAACAAAACATAATATAGAGAAAGAGCTCTCCCTTATCCTCTTTGTATCTATTTAATTCAGCACATATAGAACATGTACTCTTTATAAGTCTCTAGGGTTTGCTTTTTTAAGTAGCCTCACTTACAAATTAATCTAATTAGATACAGAGCTCTCAAAGCACTTACTAGCCAGCAAATAATTACTGCAGCAGCAATAAGTTGACCTGGTTTTCAAGATGTGTAAGGAGTTTTCCAGTTGTATAAGGCAGGGATATGCATTCAGTCCAAGAAACACATACCGTGCAAAGGCAGAGGCATGAGTCTGTAAGGCGTTTGGGAATGGCAAATAACTATTTCTGAGGCTTAATGTACAGGGGGAATGGAAAGAATGGGAAAATAGATAGGCGCAAACTCATAAAAGGCTTTGAAGGACCTGCTAAGGGATTCAGATTGATTCATCCTCTAGGTCAGGATCTCACCAGAGAGGAGTGAGCACAACCCAGGCAGGGACAAGATGGTTCCATGTTTTTATCTTTTTCTCTTTCTCAAGGAACCACCTTGTCCCTGCCTGGGTTGTGGCAAGGACAAGAGACCACCCACATAATTCATTCAGGCAAGACCAGCTACATAATTCATAGGGCCCAGTGCAAAATAAAAACTACAGGGGCACTTGTTCCAAATATTTAATCATTTCAAACTTGCAGCAGCAGAGCATCAAAGCAAGTATGGTGCCTTTCTGTACACAACTACACAGGTCGCACACTGAGAAAGTTGGCCTGCATCCTAGGAAGAAAATACTGGAACTATCTTATATTTATTTTTATCATATTATTTCCTAATTTTTATTTCTAAGGCTGTCTTATAATGTACATAGGTATATTTTTAATATGTCATTCACAATTAAATGAATATGTTTTAGCACATATATGTAATTTACCAATAAATGAATATATTTTTAGTACATATATAAAATTCACGAATAAATGAATATATAAATATTTGTAGAGTGTGCCTAAAATTTATAACTGGTAGTACATGTAATCAATCAGACTCTGCTATCTTCCTGAGACTGGGCCCAAATCCCCTGATGGAGACAGTCTAGCGATTCTGGCCTGGAGTGTAAGGGGGAATAGAAAGAGAAGGTAAAAGAGAAAGAAGAGACAGAGAGACAGTGACAGAAGAAAGCAGAGAGAAACTCTAGCAAAGAGAGAATGAAATTGTGGCTCTCCTCACACTCTAATATCATTACAAAACATTTTTTAAAAGAGCACTTTTTTAAATTCAGTAAACCAAAAACCATCATAGTCATCAAATCTGACGTATCAATTAGAATCTCTCCTTCTTGGATTAGAGAGGATGAATAATAAGAAGAAAGAACAGTAAATATTTCTGCATTGCCCTGCTTGTATCATTTCTGCTGACCCATTGGGCTTAAAAGGGTCCATGGTAAATTGAAGCCAAGGCTATTCTCCCCAAGAAAGACAATCAAAGCTAAACCAGGGATGTCCTGATCACTCTCTCATTTCCCCTTTTCAGTACCTCAGTCTGGAAGCAGCTCACAGGAGCTGCCTACATAGTATTTCCCACAGAGGCTCATGCAGTGTGTTAGAATATTACACTAACTCAGAGGCCATGTGATCCAGAAATTGACTATCCGATGTTTCTAACAAATGTTTAATATTTACTCCGCTTTTTAAAAGGAAAATAAAACGTAAATGCATATTACTAAAAAAAAAAAACAAAAAAGAAGCCAATGTGAAAAGACTACATACTATATGATTACAACTGTATGACAATCTGGAAAAGACAAAACTATGGAGACAGTGAGAAAATCCATGGTTGCCAGAAGTTAGCAAGAAGGAAGACATGAATGGACAGAGCACAGAAGATTTTTAGAGCAGTGACACTATTCCACATGGTACTACAATACCAAGAGCAAACCCTAACATATACTATGAAATTGGGGTGATAGTGACGTGTCAATGTAGGTTCAAGGGTTATAAACAATGTACCACCACGGTGCAGGTTGTTGATAGTGGGGAAGCTGTGTATGTGGAGAGACCAGGGCATAGGGGAACTCTATTTTCTGCTCAGTTTTGTTGTGAACTTGAAACGTCTCTAAAAAATAAAATTTATTATTTTTTAAAGCAAGATGCATTTTTTTATAGAAAATGCCAATGATTTTTTTAACTACCTGTGATCCCTTCCCTTTCAAGAAAACCACATTAGACCAGGCGTGGTGGCTCAGGCCTGTAATCCCAGCACTTTGGTAGGCTGAGGCAGGTGAATCACAAGGTCAGGAGTTCGAGATCAGCCTGGCCAACACGAAACCCCATCTCTATTAAAAATACAAAAATTAGCCAGGTGTGGTGGCATGCTTCTGTAGTCCCAGCTACTCAGGAGGCTGAGGCAGGGGAATCACTTGAACCCAGGAGGCGGAGGTTGCAGTGAGCCAAGACTGCACCACTGTACTCCAGCCTGGGTGACAGAGGAAGACTGTCTAAAAAATAAAAATAGAAAACCATATTAACACTTTAGTTTGATACTCTTTGGTATTTTTCTAAGTCCATGCATAAACATATATGTGTGTATGTGTAGGCTTTCCTTATAAAAATGGGAAAATATGAGTATTAATACACTTTCTTTTTAATGGAAATGTAACATAGGTAGACGTCTATGTCAAAACATTCAAAGACACAATGAAGTTAACTTTATTGTACTCACCATGGTGAGTCCTGTGAATTGCTCTACTCACTCAATCTCATCCCATCTGCACTGCTGGTATGATGATAAGCTAAACACTACATTCCCCAGGATCCCTTGTAGCTCACATTCTAGACATCAGTCAGATTCTGTCAATTCAGTGAACTGACATGAAATGTGAAAGATGTAACTGTGGTGGAGGTCCTTTTCCTCTCCTCTATCAGGTAGTTTTGCTGGCTAACAAGGCCATGGGAATATGAGATTTCCTTGCTGCCATGTACCAGTGCTCATTCTCCAGAGCCCTAGATCTTGAGAAATAGCTGCTACTGTTTCCTGATTCAAACACTCTGCTTGGGATGGCAGCTGCAGGATTATGTTCATGAAACCGGAATTTCTGTGGAGTCCTCAAAGGAGACATCAGTGTATCATTTCTTAATTCTTCTAGGAGTCATTTTATTCCCAGAGGCCAACCAAGAGCCTACTTAATCTAGTTCTTATATTAATTTTGGCTGGACACAGTGGTTTTGCCTGTAAACTGAGTGCTTTGGGAGGCCAAGGCAGGAGGATCTCTTAAGCCCAGGAGTTCAAGGCTGCAATGAGCTGTGATTACAACACTGTACTCCAATCTGGATGACAGAGTGAGACTCTATCTCAAAAAAGTAAAAATTGAAAACACTTAATTCTCTGTGTGAAATTATTTCCCACTTAAAATATTTAAAATAGTTTCTCCTTTACATTGAATACTAACTGATACAATTCAATCACTAAAATTTTTATAATAAAGTAATAATAGAGTTCCTCCTCTGCCTATTTATTGTAACACAAACACAATCTTTTTCAATTTATTTTGCCTTTATACAAATCTACCTCTTATCTATTTGTTCATCTACCTACCAACTCTATGTCCATACATATAAAAAACATTCTTGTGTTGCAAAATGGAATTATGCTGCACATACTAATCTGTGATTTGCTTTTTCCCCTGAGCATTTTTCTTGAATGGTACATGTATATCTAGTCTATTATTTTTAAATAGCTGCACAATATTTCATAGTATAGTGATAGCACAATTTATTCAATCATATTCAAAAATTTCCCTGTTGATAAACACATGTATTTTCCAAATGTATGCTGTTATAATGTTGTAATGAATATCTTTTTACATATCACCTTGAGGACTTTGATCTTATTGCTGTAAGATAAATTTCTTTAAGTAGAACTACTGGGCCAAAGAATATGAGCCTTTCAAAATTTTAATAGATACTGTCAAATTAAATTCCAACAAGCTTCTACAAATTTACACTCCCAGCACAAATGCATGAAATGGCTTATGTCCCCATTAAGCTAGTGATAACTGGATAGTAAAAATTTATTTTTGCCAATCTAATAACACAAAACAGTACACCATTGTTGTCTCTAAATTGCTTTTCTTAGATTACAAGTAAAATTAATGTTTACTGGCCATCTGCATTTTATTTGCTATGATCGCCCTTTCACATCTACACTTTGCCATTTTTTCCATCTTATTGTAAGCAATTTAAATATATTTAAGATATTGGCCCTTTGTCTGATATACATACACACACATGTGCACACACACACATGGAGAGAAAGAGAGGAAAGGGATATTCCTCCAGTTTGTCATTTGGTATTTGTTTTTGTTTATATTAACTTTGCCGTCACCAGGTTTTTATGTAGCTATGGATAACTGTGTTGCTTAGAAAAGTCACCATGACTTCAAGATTTTACAAACATTTTCCTAAATGTTTTAATACTTGTGGTGTTTTGTTGTTTTATATGTAAAGATTTAACCCATCAAACGTTTAGTTTTGTAGATTGTTAAAAGATGTAACTTTATTCAAGTGGATGGACAACAGTTCCAGCACTTCTCTCCTCCACTGAAATGAATTGCTATACTCTATATGTACATGAATCTGTCTCTAGATTCTTATTTTTTTTCACTGATTTATTGCCAATTTCTGTTTTAATGCCATATTGATTTGATTCTAGTGGCTTTATACATATTAAGTCCTAGTATCTATTTTTAAAAATTCTCCCTACTATTATTTTTCTTTTCAAAAATTTCCTAGTATTTATTACATATTTATTCTTAAAATCAATTTCAGATTTATTTTCTTTGATTAATATAAGCTGTAAATTTTATTCAAATAATATTAAATGTATGCGTTAATTTAGGAATGATTGACGTTCTTGGAATGATTGAGATTTTATAATATGAAGTCTCTCATCCAGGAAGATGACATGTCCCTCCAATTTATTCATGTCTTGTCCTTCAATAACACTCCCTTTTCCTTCATATGGCTTTTGTGACCCTTCTATTAAGTTTTTCCTTGAGAGATTGGCAGTTCTATAGAATATGACAAGCTAGCATGGGCTCAGGGCTCCTTCCCTTGAGCCGAACTCTGGAGAAGCCACCAAAGTGAGAGGGAAATTGCTGGACCCTAACATAAAAAAAAGATGGGGGAGAAATGCTTGGGAAGAACAGAGGTCACAGAACCCCGACATAATAGGAAAAAACAATTAGGGCAAAAGGAAAGCAGGTCCTATAACAAGAGAAGGGACCAGGAAGCCATTTTCTAATTGGATTTTTTACTGTCTTTCCCACATTGTCCTATAAGGATTATTACCCATTCTATCAAGTGGGTTGGTGAGAAAAACTGAATTCTAGACCAGCACCAGCACCAGCACTAGCGCGACTCACATCAAGGAGACTCTAGCTGGGTTGAAATGCTCATAACCAGAAGTGCACAGAGTCTGGCCAATTACTGAGCATCCTCTTCTCCTCCCTCCCTCTCTTACCTCACCCATATAAAAATCAGTCACAACAGGGGAAGCCATTCTCTGGAAAACAGAAATCCCTGGGGCAGAGGAGTTAGGTGGGTAGGGGATCCCCAAGGACAAGGTTATTTGGCAGCAGCAATGACGTAAACAAAATAGTTGCAATCTTATTACAACACTAGAAGCTCTACACACTGAGATCTACTCCATTCCCACTCCCAAACTCACCTAGAGGAGAACAAGCTGGAGTAAAGTGTATGACCACCGAGGTACAGATGACCTGTCGAGGTAGCTGATAGTTCTAAAGGAATATGTGTTTGCACAGAAAAGAACTAACATAGCAGACCTGAGGGTGCTGCCATTAGAAACGCCTATCGGTGAGCCTAAACTTACCTTTTGCCATAAGAAAATGCAAGGCTGCTTTAAAAAAAAAAAACATAGCTCAGGCACTTAATCTCAAATTATTGAAAGCATTCCTCTTGACATTAGGAACACAAAATGGATGTCTACAGTTACCATTTTCTTTTAAGTAAAGGTACCAGACAGTAGAATGAAACAAAAAATGATTTAGGAGTCCATACTGAGATAAGTAAATGAATGAATAAATGAGGAGAAAATAAAAGTTTTCACTTAACAGTAGAATGTCATAAATAAAGTAGAAGGAATGATGGAATTAGAAAGTGACCATTTGATACACTATCATAGTAATAATCAATCCATCGAAAAAACATAGATGGATGCCATAACTAGTGAGTGAAAGTCTGATAGGAAATGATACATTTACCTAGTCTTAAAGTATCTCCTTACTACATAATTATTAATTACAAGAAGTAAGTTTAAATGGATAAAAACTGATAAAATCACTTTAATCAAATGATCAAGTAATAAGAAAAGTTGAAATTGTGTTCCTCTTGATAGAATGCAACGAAAAGAAAATAGCCCCAATTCTGTGACAATTCTGCCAAAAATTCATAACCTGAATTTAATCATTAGAAGACATTAGATAAACCTGAACCAAGGACTATTCTGGCTACAACCTTCAGGTATTAACGTTTTTGAGAGTTAAAAAAGAAACTGGAAAGGATGAGGAAATGCTCTAGAAATCAAAGGTGACTAAAGAAACATGACAAGTAAATGCAGTGTATAATCCTGGTTTGTATATTTTTGCAATAAAGGACATGATTGGGACAATTAGTGAAAGTTGAATGGAACATGGAAATTAGGTAATGGTGATGTCTCAGTGTAAATTTCCTGATTTTGATGGTTGTATTGGGTTCATGTAGGAGAAGGTCTTTGCTTGAATTACACACTAAAGTATTTGGGGATGATGGGGCATCACATCAACAAGTTGCTCTTAAACGATTCATCGAGAACATTTTATATAAAGTTTCAAGATGGCCACAGCTAATCTATGAAATTAGAAGTCAAAATAATGGTTACCTTTGGCTGGAGAACTGTGACTGGGAAGGGGTTTCAGGGCCTATCTGATGGCTTCTAATGATTAGATTCAAGTTATGAATTTGGGGCAGAAATATCACAGAATTAGGGCTGTATTCTTCTCTTTACTAGAATTACTAGATCTGGGTAATGGCTCCACAGGTATTTTTGGCTTGGGAAAATTCACCAATCTACATACTTGTGATTTCTGCATTTTTCTTACGTATGTTATACTTTAACTTAAAAACCAAAGAGGCCCTAGCTTCCTAAATATCAATAAATCAGCACATGTGTTTAACACACACACACACACATGCAACAAACATGCACAGCAGAAATCTCCCTATCAAGAAGCTGATTGTGCTGCAACATTTTCTACATCCTTGAGGAAAATTCACCAACATGTCTACTGCTTCTTATTATGGAAACAGCACTTGAAATACTTGCATCTCTTTGAAAAATGTAGAGATCTGTAGTGGTCTACAACTGTTCTGTAGTGGTCTACAGCTTCAGATCTCTCCTGAAGCTACCTGATCCCCTAGCTATCCCATATATTCTTAATAACCTTTTAATTTCTATTTTCCTACCTGCTTTATTCTCAGAAGCAAAGTGCTGAAATAAATGTGGACTCTGTCTCTGGACATTCCCTCCTTTCTCTAAGGAGCAAGCTATCTCACATTTTTAACAGGTCATTCTGCAAGCAGAATTACGGTCTAACAACTCCTTGCTCTTTAAGTATTTTTCCATCCTCAGCAGAATCTGAAGCATTTCTCTGCTGTCGCTGCCTTCTCTGGAATTAATTAATTCATCAAATATTTATTGAGAACATACTATGAACCTATACCATTCTAGAAACCAAGAATACAATAGGGAACAATGTCTCTTATGGAATTTATGGTCCAGCGGAGAAGGCAAACTGTAAAGAAACAACAGTTTTTTTAGATAGTGATATTTGGTTAGAAAACAGTAACAGGATTCTGATCTGAGATAGAATGATGAGAAGCCAGCCAGCCACATGCGGCTCTGAAGAAAGAGTGCTTCGGGCACAGAGAACATATGCAAAGGCCTTGAGATGGAAGCAAAGCAAGCATATTGAGACTCACTGCTATACAAGTTCCAGGTGACAGTGATTTTTTCTGGTGTGGGCGTGGGGATGTTGCTGTTTCTGGTTTTACTGCTTATCCAAAGCATCTAAAGCTAGTGCCTGTCACATCACAGGCATTCAATATATATTTGTGGAAGAAGTGATCAGACAAAATGGCAGAGGGGCTGGAATTCAAAGCGTGATGTTGCTACAGAGAGAGCAAAGGTCAGAAAACACAGGGCCACCAGGGCCAGGTAAAGGGTTTGGAATTTATACAAAGCGCAGTGGGAAACTTTTGCAGGTTTTTCATCAGGAAGAGACTTGATCTTACTTACATTTGAAAAGATAATTCTCCTTGTTTAATGGAAATGGGGAAGTCTGAGTGGAAACCCTTCTTTGAACCCAGTTTCCCGGCAAAGGGCCCGTTGACTCCAACTTAATGCTGCATGGCAAGTGCTTCCAGTCTCTGCTCTCAGGAGTCCAGCAGCAACCATTGTGTCCTGGACTCAGCTCCCCTCCAGCCACCACCTTTCCTCAGATTGAGCGTTTCCAGGCCCAAAGCAACTTGGGCTATTCAATCATACAGAAATCTTTCCTTCCTCTCCTTTTCCTCAGAAGCAGGATCTGACATGCTTCTTCAAATGTCCCACTTCCTTTCTCTCCATGGCTCCTCCTTTCTTCTGGAGGGAGCCTTGTTGCTGCTAGGCTTTGAAAGCTGCAGCCAGCTACCCCTACAGATCCTGTTCCTCTTTCTTTTTTTTTTCCAGATACAGTCTCACTCTGTCACCCAGACTGGAGTGCAGTGGCACAACTTGGCTCACTGCGACATCCACCTCCCAGGTTCAAGCAATTCTTGTGCCTCAGCCTCCTGAGGAGCTGGGATTACAAGCACATACCACCATGCCTGACTAATTTTTGTATTTTTTAGTAGAAATGGAATTTCACCACAGTGCCCAGGCTGGTCTTGAACTCCTGGCCTCAAATGATCCACCTGCCTCAGCCTGCTAAAGTACTGAGATTACAGGTGTGAGCCACTGCACCTGGCCAGATCCTGCTCCTCTTACCTGCTGTGGGGCCAATGTGGTTGGATCACAGTATCTTCCTTTTCTTTTGAGGAATTTTTCTTTCTCAATTCTGAGGAACCAGAAATGGAAAAGGAGAATAAGATCTTTTAAGTGGATTTTTATCCTCCATACGTTTCTGATGTCCTCCTAAAAATCTGAAAGAGAGTTTTCTGAGTACATGCCAAATTCTGAAGCTTCCTCATTCTCTCGCTGACTCCTCCATGTGTCTCTCAATCAACCTGTTTCCTGCAGCCACAACATTCTAGGTATAGGCCTTTCAAATTCTCCCCTTATGCTTTAACTTTGTGATAATTTCAATGATTTTTTTATCCTCCAGCACAAGCTGACACATTCTCCCCATACCAAATCAGGTGTTCCTTCTTCATTATCTACCCACTTGATGGATCCCTTCACCATACTGAGGCTTTGGGTAATTGAAATCGAGATCACTAACAATAATATTAGCCATAAAGTATAGATAACATGCATGGAGCACTAACTTGTGCAGTGATGTGGGCCCTGTATTATCCCCCATTTAAAAGATGAGGAAACCTGAAGAATACAGCATTTAAGTCATTTACCTAAGGTCACCCAGCCATTATAAAATGAAACCAGGATCTGAGCTCAGTTAGTCAGATTATCTTAACCCTTGAGGGTGAGATGGAGCAGGGACCCCACTTAGGAGCCTGCCAGCCCCCATCCCTCACCCATGCGTGAAAATAAAGGAAAATCATGAGTTCCTTCAAGGGAAATTCCACGTATTTAGCTAGCCCTGGGAAGTAAATAAACAACTTGATAAGCAAGAAGGCAATAGTAGCTTAAAGCAATAGTCAAGGAAATTAGAATCACAGGAAGCTTTGGTTCCCCTATAGAAACTAAAAATAACATCTGTTTTTAATTGCATTTTAGGTTTTGGGGTACATGTGCAGAACATGCAAGATAGTTGCATAGGTACACACGTGGCAGTGTGTTTTGCTGCCTTCCTCCCCTTCACCTACATTTGGCATTTCTCCCCATGCTATCCCTCCCCCACTTCCCCCTCCATAAAAATAACATCTTAACATATGTTCCAGCATTGTTTTTCAGAAACCCGACACCCTCCCCCCACCAAATGCCATTATCTGAAGTCTCTGTGCCAGTAGATGGCTCAGTGCCAGTGGATGGAAAATGCCACCTTCCTCAGATGACCTCAGATAGTGGGGAACCGGTGAGTGAACACTGACTGCTGCTCTTTGTCCTAAATTTCTTCCTGAGAGGTCTGAAGAAAGTCATGTCCACAGGCCAGAGCTCAATACTTCTGCTGACCCCAAGTTTTTAGACAAAGCTTAACTAATCACATATCAGAACATTTTTAATCCACCTATGATCTGAGGCCCCTTTTTAAGCTAAACCACTGTATGGCCTCCATGTATTGATTTATGACTTTGCCTGTAATCTCTGCCTCCCTGCCTTTAAAAGCCCTTACATGTAAGTCATCAGGATGTTTGGGCCTTAGATTCTCCTTGGTTGGCATCCTGCAATAAAGGCTTCACTTTCTCCCACTGCAAATCCTGTTGTCAGCATTTGGCTTTGCTGCACCAAATGGGCAGACCCAAGTTTAGTTGAGTAACAGGGGTAGATAGGAAAGGTAGGCTTTAAGAAACTGCAAATGAGCCATACAAATGTACAGGTTATGCCTTGAAAGTCCCTCTTTGACCCCAAACATAGTAAAGCATAGAGAGGAATAGGATCTAGTTCTGACTTTTAGACGCCAGCAGCAACAACACAAAGGCCAAAGACTCCATGTATCAGGACTCAGTTTGTTTCGAAGTGAGCCTGCCCCAGCTCCTGGAGAACTTCACAACGTTTAGAGTTGGAGCTCCAGGACAAGTCTGCCCTGGTTCCAAAAGTAAACCTATCCCTGATGATGAAAGACTCTTTGCACTCTCTGTGGGAGGCTGCCCACTACACTGTTACTCCTCTTACAAGTCTGAAGTCCTGCCCGGGCTCCACTCTGGCTGTTTGCAGGTAGAGAATCTCTCCATAGAGCAGCTTCCCTCTCTCTTTATGGTACTCTTAGAATTTTGAGGAAATAATGTCACCTCTTTGCCTGTTTAGAATAAATTGAGAAATAAATACTTGAATAAGAGTCACAGCATCAGCTTAGTGGCTGGCAATGCTGGATTTGAAGGACCCAGCTCAGACCTGAAGGGAACATGGCCTTCCTGAAATTTTTCCTCTGCAGATCTAAGCTTCAGGACAGAACTGCAATGAGAATCTCCACTTGCTTCATACCTGGTGAAGACTGAAATATCCCAGAGCCGCAGAGATAGCTGTCATGTGTAGGTGACCTTGGACCTCTTCGCTGTAAACCCATGTATATCATGTGATATACATGCCACTAGTCCCAAGGAAAGGAGCTAGCCAGAGGAAAGGGAAAACTTCCTGGACTATTGCCTTCTCCAAATGAACCCAAAACCTGATCTTGTCTGATGCTGCTGCTGTGGTTAACTGTGTCTTCCCCAGCATTCTGAGTCATCCCTTCAAGAGAGACATAAAGACACAAATATGAAAAAGTGCACCTGGGAGAGTCTGTGACAATCAGCAGAAATTGACGGAGGTGAGGAATGTGTTAGTTCATTTTACATTACTATAAAAGAATACCTGAGGCTGGGCAATTTATAAAGAAACGGGTCTTAATTGGCTTCAGTTCTTCAGGCTGTACAGGAAGCATGGTGCCAGCATCTGTTTCTAGGGAGGGCCTCAGAAAGCTTATAACCATGGTGGAAGACAAAGGGGTGCCAGTGTGTCACATGGCGAGAACAGGAATGAGAGGGGGAAAAGAGAGATCACAGTCTTTTAAACAACCAGATCTTGTGTGACCAAACTGAGCAAGAACTCACTCATCCCTAAGGTGATGGCACTAAATCACTCATAAGGGATCTGCCCCCATTATCCAAACATGTCCCACCAGGCCCCATCTCCAACATTGGGAATCATATTTCAACATGAGATTTTGAGGGGACAAACATCCAAACCATTTCAGGGGATCATTTCAAAGGGGAGTTGAACGAGGCCAATCTTGGGGCTGAATGACTCAAAATTGCTAGCATTACCTAAGTCCATCACCAGCTTTCAAACATTCCCAGGGAACCTAGTTATAGTCAGGTAGGCAGAAAGAAGACGAAAAGAATGCACCCCTCGAGCTGTATTTGAATAAATAGTGAGACTAAAAAGTACCAAACTATAAAAGAAAATTATCTAAAGCATCCAAAAAATGTATGTCAAAAAAATTTAAAGATTAATCACAGGAAAATGTAGATAACTGTAGACAGCAACTGCACTAAACTTTTAAGTAAATTGAAGAAAAGAGACATGATAAAAAATAGTTGGGAAAAAAACCCATACTAAACCTAAGAAAGAATTTAAGGAAACTCAAAAAGCACTGCAGAATTTTAAACGGCATTACAATAAATAAGGATCCCAATATGCAAAGCAGAAAATAAATCAGTAATATGGAAGAGAGATTTGAAAAAAATAAAAGTTTAAAATATAAGGATGCAGGACGTAGAAAAAAGTAACCTGAGTGGTGATAAATAAGAAAAAATAATAGAAATTTCACCTGATGAAGATAGGTCAGCGTGAAGAAAGAAAATACAACAAATTAAACAACAAGAACAAAACATGTCTTAGATTTCTTGAATCTTCAAATAGAAAGGATTAAAATATTAAAGATAATTCTAATTTATAATGATCACATCCTAATGGGGAGGGCAGGATGCTGGGAAAACTCTATTCCTGTATTCCTCAGTTAATGCAATAAAGTACAATAAACTATGGTAGGTATATGGATAACGGCAAATGAAAATATTGGCAGAACAGCATGTAGGACACATGCTGTCTTTCTTAGGAGAAAAGGCCTGGCTCATTTCCTCTTAGACAGACATAAAGGCAACAGCTCTCAGCTTTGGCGGAACATTGGAATCACTTGCAGAGCTTTAAACTCATGGGTGCTTGGGTCTCACCTCCAGGAAATCAGATTTAATTGGCCTAGGACATAGCCTGGTGATTCTAAGCCATGAATGGAACCCTCTGCTCTGCACTGGCCCTTGTGTTAATGAAAGCAGAGTGAAGAAAGAAGGAAAATACAGGCCCTCAGGGTGAGAGAGCCATGTATGCAGGACAAAAAGACCTCAGAGCCAGAGTCAGGGAAATGTCAGGTGTAATCCCAGGAGGAACCTTTGGGACATGCAGCCAGGCCTCAGGGTCACAGCTGGGGCTTGGTGAACTCTTCACCGTGCACTTCATCTGTCATTGTCTGCCAGTCCGGGACATTAGGACTGAAGGCTGCGCCAATGTAGATGGCATTAATCTCATCTGGCCATCTAATCTAATATCTAATCTCACAAAGTCCCACATGTTCACATCTCCAGTGTCTCCCACCAAGGACTAGTTTGTGTCAAAGCTCCCACCAAAGGAATCCTGCTCCTGCCCCTGGATGATGCTTGCCTCTGCCCCAATAGTGTATCCCTTCTTCAGACTCCTCCTCACCAAGGGCTTCCCATCCATCCAGAACTCCACAACCCCTGAGGCAGACTCCATCTTACACGGAGGTACACAGTGCAGGAGAACTCCTAAGAGGCTTGAAAACTAACCCAGTTTCACCCATGGATGTGCTGTAGCCTCCATTCTTTTCTTTAGGGAGGAGGATTCATTATCTAGTCCTTACGGCATAATAAAAAAAGGCTATGTTCATAGGTCAGGTGCATATAGACATGGAGACACATAATAAAGGCCTTGAGTGCCTTCTTTAGCTCTGCAGTGAGGATCACAGTGGAATTGTCTGACTCCGGAAAAACACAAAACCCTTTTTGTTCACATCTGAAGGATAGAAAGCAGAGAGAGAAAATGTCATCAGTTAAGCCTGTCAGGCCACAAAGATGTATTCCTCACAACGTTCAGAGATATTGGACTTAGAAATACTCCAGGCCACAACCTCTCACCCATGCTGGCCCTTTACCCTAACTTGGCTTTGCGCAGTCATATTCCCAGGAAAAGATCTCAGCCATCAGCAGAAGCAGTGCCTTCATCAGTGGGAGGCTGATGAAGACCAGGAAACTCCATGTTCCCTTCCTGCTATTGGTGTGCCTGGAATTTAGATCATTCTCTTGAAAAAAGTATCAGTGGCTGAGATTCTGGGTTTGGACATTTGAGATCCCTCTGTTTCAAGTGTGCCCCACCTTGACCTCATATGTGCAGTAGTCAGGATGTTTCAGTTGGTAAATGATTTTCCAAAATTGCCCCTTTGGAGCCATGAATCAAAGCTCTAAGAGCAAAGAGAGCAAGATAAATCACAAAATGAGAGATCAATATGGGTTATTTATTGGAGAAGGCATGGTGCCTGCTGGTGCTCCAACAGCTCTGTGTAGCATCGCCTAGTGAATTAGGACAGTCACGTTCTGAGAATTCATTCTAGGAAAATGATGTAAAATACTGGGAGGGGGAGCTTTTTTCACAAAGACAACCATTTAATATTACTTAGAACAGCAAACAGTTAGAAAACAGGGGCATGTTTAAGTAAACTGTATATGTCTACATCCACCAAATAGAATAGTCAGCCATTTAAATGTTAGTGGTGAATTTTATGCTATAACATGTAAATAAAAAGGCTTTTGGTAAAAGGAAAAATAGCAGACTTGTATATACACTATTTTTAAAAGAAACAACTATTTTAGAAAAAAAAAGTATACGGCATGCTCCCAGATAGTATGTTCTTATTATAATAATAGAATTATGGAGGATTCTTTTTTCTTACTGAGTTTTCATAATGTGGTTGTATTGCTTCTAAAATGAAGTGTGTGTGTGTGTGTGTGTGTGTGTGTGTGTGTTTGAGAGTGTGTGTGTGTAATTAAGAAGCAAGGAAAGAAGGGATGAAGATGCATTTTATGAATAGAACACCCAGTCTCACTGTGGTTATTTGGCTTTAAGCCCAGAATGCCTAAAACAGAACAAGATCAGTTAGACACCCTGAGATATATACATTTAGGTACAAAGTACTTTACAGTGTATTAATTCCCATATAAGACACCATTTCATGTAAAAAAGAATCTTGAGCTTAGATGCTGGCAAGATGGCCAAATGGAAACACCTCTGGTCTGCAGCTCCCAGCAAGATTGATGCAGCAGGTGGGTGATTTCTGCATTTCTAACTGAGGTACCCAGTTCATCTCGTTGGGACTAGTCAGACAGTGGGTGCAGCCCACAGAGGGTAAGCCAAGGCAGGGTGAGGTGTTGCCTCACCTGGGAAGTGCAAGGGTTCAGGGGGATTTCCCTCCCCTAGCCAAGGGAAGCTGTGAAGGGCTGTGCACTCTGGCCTAGATACTGCACTTCTCCCATGGTATTGGCAACTTGCACACCAGGAGATTGCCTCTGGTGCCTATACCACCAGGGCCCTGGGTTTTAAGCACAAAACTGAATGGCTGTTTGGGCAGACACCAAACTAGCTGCAGAAGTTTGTTGTTTTTTTTTTTTTCCACCACAATGGTGCCTGGAATGCAAGCAATACAGAATTGTTCACTCCCCTGGAAAGGGGGGCTGAAGCCAGGGAGCCAAGTGGTCTAGCTCAGAGGATCCCACCATGGAGCCCAGCAAGCTCAGATCCACTGAAATCCACTGGCCCAGCACAGCAGTCAGAGGTCCACCTGGAACACTCAAGCTTGGTGGGGTGAGGGGCTTTCACCATTGGTGAGGCTTGAGTAGGCAGTTCTACCCTCACAGTATAAACAAAGCCACCAGGAAGTTCAAACTGGGTGGAGCCCACCGCAGCTCAGCAAGGCTGCTGCAGCCAGACTGCCTCTCCAAATTCCTCCTCTCTGGGCAGAACATCTCTGAAAAGGCAGCAGCCCCAACCAGGGACTTAGAGATAAAACCCCCATCTCCATGGGACAGAGCACCTGGGGGAAGGGGTGGCTATGGGTGCAGCATCAGCAGACTTAAATGTCCCTGCCTGATGGCTCTGAAAAGAGAAGCAGATCTCCCAACACAGTGTTCAAGCTCTGATAAGGGTCAGACTGCCTCCTCAAGTGGGTCCCTGACCCCCACGTATCCTAACTGGGAGACACCTCCCAGTAGGGGCTGACACACGCCTCATACAGGAGAGCTCTGGCTGGCATGTAGTGGGTGCCCCTCTTGGACAAAGCTTCCAGAGGAAGGAACAGGCAGCAATATTTGCTGTTCTGCAGCCTCCACTGGTGATACCCAGGAAGACAGGACCTCCAGCAAACTCCAGCAGACCCACAGAGGAGGAGCCTGACTGTTAGAAGGAAAACTAACAAACAGAAAAAAAAAATAACATCGACAAAAAGGACATCCACTCAGAGACCCCATCTGAAGGTCACCAACATCAAAGACCAAAGATAGATACATCCATGAAGATGGAAAGAAACCAGCACAAAAAGGCTGAAAATTCAAAAAAACAGAATGCCTCTTCTCCTCCAAAGGATCACAACTCCTCACCAGCAAGAGAACAAACCTGGATGGAGAGTGAGTATGCTGAACTGACAGAAGTAGGCTTCAGAAGGTGGGTAATAACAAATACTTCAATCTAAAGAAATATGTTTTAACCCAATGCAAAGAAGCTAAGAACCTTGAAAAAAGATAACAGGAATTGCTAATTAGAATAACCAACTTAGAGAAAACATTAATGACCACATGAAGCTGAAAAACACAGCCCAAGAACTTTGTGAATCATACACAAGTATTAATAGCTGAACTGACCAAGTGGAAGAAACAATATCAGAAATTGAAGATCAACTTAATGAAATAAAGTGAAAAGAAAAGATTAGAGAAAAAAGAATGAAAAGAAACAAACAAAGCTTCCAAGAAATATGGGACTATGTGAAAAGACCAAACCTACGTTTGATTGGTGTACCTGAAATTGATGAGGAGAATGGAACCAAGTTGGAAAACACTCTTCAGGATATTATCCAGGAGAACTTCCCCAACCAAGCAAGACAGATCAACATTCAAATTGAGGAAATACAGAGAACTCCACAAAGATGCTCCTCGGGAAGAGAAACCCCAAGACACATAATCCTCAGATTCACCAAGGTTGAAATGAAGGAAAAACTGTTAAGGGCAGCCAGAGAGAAAGGTCGGATTACCCATGAAGGGAGGTCCATCAGACTCACAGTGGATCTAATTAAACTAAAAAGCTTCTGCACAGCAAAAGAAACTATCCTCAGAGTGAACAAGAAACCTACAGAATGGGAGAAAATGTTTGCAATCTATTTATCTGACAAATGACTAATATCAAGAATCTACAAAGAACTTAAACAAATTTAAAAGAAAAAAAACAAGCAACCCCATCAAAAAGTGGGTGAAAGATATGAACAGACACTCCTCAAAAGAAAACATTTATGTGAGTAAGAAACATATGAAAAAATGCTCAGCATCACTGGTCATTAGAAAAATGCAAATCAAAACCACAATGAGAGACTCCATGTTTGGGTCCCCTTCCACAAACATTCCCTTTGTGGAAGCCATCTTTCTCTCTCCTGGACTTCCCCTCTGGAGTCCCCTTCCACATTCTCTCATGGAAGCCTGTCTTCCTCTCCTAAACTTCATCTCTCTCTATTCCCTTCCACTTAGTGTGGAAGCTGCTTTCCTCTCCTGGATTCCATCTTTCTGGATTCTCTCACTCAGTGTGAGAGTTAGCTGTTTCTCTCTCCTTCTCCAGTTTCTCTCTCTCTCTCTAAATAAAAATAAGTAAATAAATATTTTAAAAAACACAATAAGATACCATCTCACACCATTTAGAATGGTGATCATTAAAAAAATCAGGAGACAACAGATGCTGGAGAGGATGTGGAGAAACATGAATGTTTTTACACTGTTGGTGGGAGTATAAATTAGTTCAACCATTGTGGAAGACAGTGTGGCAATTCCTCAAGGATCTAGAAATAGAAATACCATTTGACCCAGCAATTCCATTACTGGGTATATACCCAAAGGATTATAAAGCATTCTCCTATAAAGACACATGCACACATATGTTTTTTGTGACACTGTTCACAATAGCAAAGACTTGGAACCAATCCAACTGCCCATCAATGTTAGAATGGTTAAAGAGAATGTGGCACATATACACCATGGAATACTATGCAGCCATAAAAAAGGAGTTCATGTCCTTTGCAGGGACATGGATGAAGCTGGAAACCATCATTCTCTGCAAACTAACACAAGAACAGGAAACCAAACATTGCATATTCTCACTCATAAGTGGGAGTTGAACAATGAGAACATGTGGACACAAGGAGGGGAACATCACATACCGGGACTTGTCAGAGAGTGGGAGGATCAGCGAGGGTTAGCATTAGGAGAAATACCTAATGTAGATGATGGGTTGATGGGTACAGCAAACCACCATGGCATGTGTATACCTATGTAACAAACCTGCGTGTTCTGCACATGTATCCCAGAACTTAAAATATGATTTTAAAAAAGAGAATTTTGAGCTTATTCATCATGGTCTCATCATGAGTTTTCCCATTGATATCCAACGAGAAATTGATAGTACAGGCTGCATCTCCATTGACTGGGAGAACCAACTAACATGTGGGTAGCATACCCTAAACACACAAGAAAAAAACGGCTATTACAAATGGCGGTACCTTTCTGGACTGGTTTGTTTTTTAATGATGTACAGTTTTAACATTTTTTAATATCCTCATTCAAACTTTTTATGTCTGTTTTTTAAATTGTAAGACCGGCTTAAAGTAATTGCTCCAAAAGCTTTAATTCTCTCATTCTAACCATTTGCCCAATAAAAGGTACATGTATAATTTAAACAAAAAACAATCATATAGGTGAAAAGATTGGTACAAAGAAGGAAGGAAGATGTTTTTCAATATGAAATTGCCTTCTTGTTAATATCTGGGCCCCTCAGGTAAGTTAAAATAATGCAGCTACCAAAGCAATAGGAGAACAGTGGGAATTTTATTGATTTCATGGAGCCCACTACATTATAGGAACTACCTCCAAAATGGATATGCTGTAAAGAAGGCCTAAAATTAAAAAAGAGAGAAAGAGGCAGAGAGAAATAGATCTGGAGAGAGCAAGAGCTAAAGCAAGAGAAAGAAAAGCAAGAGAGTGAGAATGAAAGACCTTCCCACAAACCATTTTACAACCCACCCCTGGCTCCAGTAACCTGTCCGTGCAGCACCTTCCATGCAGCTCTATAACTGCTTGCAGCATATCACAGAGCACTGAATGAACTTTATCAGGAGAGAAGCGTAATCAGCTTGCAATGCAACCTTTACCCATCCCTCAGATATGTTTGTTTGAAAAGGCTCTTCTCTCTTCCTCTTACATCTGTGATGCTCTGATAAAAAATACTTAAGGATTTCAGCTTTTCTAAATTTCTTGGCATTTGGTTTCCCCATACTACAGAGATACAAAGTATCAATTGGGGCAAAAGAAAAACACTCTAAAACAATGTTTGTCATCACTGTGAGGCTTTATTGAATAAATAAGAACACTAAATACAGAGCTGTCACTTTATTTAATCCTAGAGCTACAACTCCACACTCCAGTGCTCAAATGGAGTTTGGTATGGTCCCCTGACTCACACGGAAACCACTATAACATAAGAAAATGAAGAAACAAGGGGCATATCCGTCAGAAATAACCACTTGAATGGTCAGGGACCACAGCTGTGACGCTGCAATCTTTTCTAAACTACCACTCGCCCTGCAAGAGACCTCAGCCTCTGCTGTTGGAGACTTGGCTGTGCATTGTAACCACTAAGGACCTTTAAAAATAATGACGCCTGAGTCTCACCACCAGGTAATCCAACGTCATTATCTGGTTATGGCCAAAGCAACTGGATTTTTGAAAGCTCTCCAGGTGGTTCCCATATTTATATCAAAGTTGAGAATTGCTAGCCTAGAAAGTCCCTCGTATGATTCTATGCCTTTGCTGAATGCCACTGGGATGTGAAGTTGCATCTAGGGGCATGCGTGACTGCAGAAGAGATGGAGGTCAGAGGAGAACTTTCACAATTGTATTCATGCTAAGGCTTAATAGGATTTCTATGTGCAAGCCATTCTCCTAAGCACATAGGACAAAATTAAAAAGTAAGGTAATTGCCAGTGGACCCGCAATGGTAGCCAACACTGAATATATGGCATCCTGGAATGGCTTTCCCATAAGACAAAACACACATCCCTACACCCTCCCACTTGCACCATGGGTATAAATGCAGGGCGTAAGTTTCTGTTGCATGTGGCAATAGAATACAGTGGTTAGAAGCATAGAGCTGGCTCACACCTGTAATCCCAGCACTTTGGGAAGCTGAGGCAGGTAGATCATGAGGTCAGGAGTTTGAGACCAGCCTGGCCAAGATGGTGAAACCCCATCTCTACTAAAAAAATACAAAATTAACCAGGTGCGTTGGCAGGCACCTGTAATCCCAGTTACTCAGGAGGCTAAGGCAGGAGAATCACTTGAATCCAGGAGGTGGAAGTTGCAGTGAGCTGAGATCGCTCCACTGTACTCCAGCCTGGGTGACAGAGTGAGACTCCATCTCAAAAAAAAAAAAACAAAAAAAAAAAAACATAGAGCTGAGTAGCCAGACTCCCAAGGTTCAAATTCTACCTCTGAACAAGTTAATTAACCTCTCCAAACCTGTTTTCTCATCTGTAAAATGAGGACTATAAAATATAACATACCTCATAGAATTGTCATTAAACAAGTAAATATATTTAAAAGACTTAGAACAGTATCTGGCACATAGTAAGAGCTCAGTAAGTGTAAGATATTTTTGTTTGTTTGAAGACTGTGTGTGATCTTCCCTGTGTGATTAAGCAATTATCATCCTGGGGGCAGTGATGAAACTTTGTGAGATCTATTAACTGTGTATAAAGGACATAGGATAGAGGGGTCCACTCTGAATGAGTCCTGAAAGAATGTACCAGAGGAAGGCCAAGGGGATGACCTGAGTACAGATGCACTAGATGCTTCCTTAAAGGTGACCACCTGCCCACAAGCTTAGTGGGAGGCAGGGATGTCCCTGAGATAAGACATCTGAGCTGTCAGAAAAACACTAAAATGCTGGCTCTACAAGCACATAGCATAAAAGATCTTGTGATCTTGCACATTCCTGAGTGCTAACCCCAGAGAATCTACTCCAAGAGGACTGGGGTCAATGAATCCATACTCAAACACCCAGATGACAAGGATGCCTGTAATCAGCAGACTATAAGTTATCACTGGGCCAGGAGATTCAGGAAATTTGAGTTAGGAGTCTCCATTTTGTGAAGAAAAAGGCTAACAAGCCCACTTAACCTACATTCCAGTATAGAAGAAATGAAAAGATGCATAGATAAAATAGAGACAGGGAGCTGAAAATAAGGAATTCAGGCAACTTATGACAACCCATCTGAGACTACCGGGCAGTTGTCCTAGGGTAAAACTACCTAGAAATCAAAGCCATGCTTCTCTTTTCCCTGGGATTCTAGTGATCAGAAATCTAAACTTTGGAAATTTTGTCTAGGTGGTGATGGTGGTGGTGGTGTTTAATCATCTAGAGTCATTTGCTTTCTTTGTCAATCTTTGCTTCGCTGGGGCACATCAAACTTGAAGATAGTGAAAGCATGGGGAGAATATAGCAGATTTAACATGCTACTTATTTTGTCCACTGAGACTCCAAATCCATTTCCATCAAATCCCAGCCTCACTTTTGAGGCAGCCTGTAGTCCCTCCTCCAGGGCCTGGATAGACCAGTTCTCACCACAGGGATGGCTTCTCCTCTACTCACCTGGCCTTACATGCAGCCCATTCTTAACCATGCTCTCTCCATGACTACCTTTTTGGAGAGTATGCAAGGCCTGTTGCCTGGCCAATGAGCTAATATTTATTTCTGACACAGGGAGATTTTAGGTTTCTATGTTGCATCCCACACTAAGGGGCTTACATTAGGATCAAGCCTGGCCCTAATGCTTATAGCAACATGGCTATTTTCAGTTCCAAAAAGAAAGTGTTCTATCAAGTAGCAGCCTCCATTATCTCTGATTCATACTGTTGGTCTACTTTCTCTTATTTGGCCTATAAAGGCACTACAGTATCTCTTCAGGCACTGGGCCACCACCCCTCTTTCACCTCATTTCTATTATGGGTTTTATAGACCATTTGGCCTTATGTCTCTTTAACTCATTCCTTGAGGCCTGATTCTATTTCTGGAAAAATTGGATGCATAGTTCCTACTCTAACAGAAAACCAGTGCTGATGACATGGCTTTATTAGTATCAGCTAGAAATGGCCATGGTGGATGCTTGATCTTACCCTCCATTTAACACACACAAAAAAAGCATTGCTTAGAACCAACATGCCCATATCAGAATCATCTTTTTTGGCAGATGTCATCTGACATTTAATTGGATTATATCTGATAGCTCTATATGGTATGATAATTCACCAGTTACCTGGAAATACATTATCCAACAAGATTACATTGAAGTATCCACCAGTAGGCTAAATTGCTTAAATTTAAACATCCTACAAATGCTTTGTTAATATTTTTTAATGTTCTCTGAATGCAAATACCAGCTGTTAAAATTTTCCTGGCTCAAATTATTAAGGCCAGAGACTGTCCACAAGATTACATATAATAAGATACAAGTAATTGAATTCTGAAGAAAATATTAGCTCAACCCACATCCCTGGGGAGTTGGGATGGCCTTCTTTAATTAAGACATGTCTGGATTATTTAACTAGAAAAGAGTATCAGTCCTCTCGTCTGCTTAGCTGGATGTGAGGATGGATGGATCTGCCCGAATTGGACAACAGACAACATTTGCACTCTCATTTTTGTCTGAAAATGTATCCTTAACTTCTACGCTTACAAATGGTCATCAAAGTCAATTAGAGCAGTCAATATTCATAAATAATGGTTTCAAAGATTTGTTGTTCATCTTTCTAACATTCTAAACTTAATTCTTAGTCAATGAGAAACTTCAACTACTGCCAACCGAGACAAATTCTACCAAGTTGTATTTTTTATGGCATATAATGAGCCTATGTTTACGGATATAATACAAAATAGCTTAATAACAACAATAGCCGAAAACTGCTAAAATAGTTTGCCATGTGCCAGGCACCATACTAAATGCTTTGCTTGCATGATTTTCTTTGGTTCTTATAGCAACCCTTTGAGCTAATTACCATTTCTCCTGTTTTGTAGGTAAGAAAACTGAGACATAAAGAGATTCTATTACCTAGGGTCATATAGCTAGTAAGTTGTAAAGCCAGAATATGGTCTAGGCAGTCTGATTCCAGAACCTATGTGCTTAACTAGCTTGCCATATGCCTTCCCTAGATAACCATTTAATATGCAGGAAGCCCCATAATTCATTCCTGGCTGTGGTTTCTATGGAGTAACTTCTACTGATCATTAGTACTGAAAGGCCATATTAAAGGACACTTCTGGAGGAAGCCAGCAGCTGTCACATTTGAGGCGTCTGTTTCTACAGAGAACCTGAACGAACCAGGGCAAGTGCATTCCAGTCACTGAACCTGGCAGCAGATTTGTGGATCACAATGATCTTTAGCTTTGTTCCTCAAACTGGAATAATGATAGAATGAGAGTATTAAAACCCCCACAATTGGCATTACATGAATGGCCAGCTGTCTCAAAAGAGGGAATGTGCTTGTCAGAGGCCATCCCTGCAGGGGACTCTCAGACAGGGGACTCAGACTAACCTTAGAGTGCCACGGATCTGTTCTGTAATGGGCAGTGTAAACTTACACAGACTTGGTTTCAAAGGTCATCAGAGAATTTAGTCACAACCTCTAAAGCAACCATCAGAAAACAGCCTGGACTCACTCAAGTAAGCAGGGGCTTTATTGGCTTATGGACCTAGGCAGTCCAGGTGTAGATGTGGCTCTGGACAGGCTGATTCAGAGGCTGTACGTGGCCAAGGCTCCATCGCATATCAATCCCTGGGCTCCTCCATTCCCAGTTTGGCTTCTGTCCCCACAACCTCTCTCCATGTGGCAAACAAGATGGCTACTAGTGGTCCCAGGCTCACGTCCTCTCAGCTTGGAAATCCAGCAGCAAGAAGATGTCTCACTCCCAAAGTCTATAACTCAATCCTTGGGAAGACTATAATTGGTCCTGCTAGGAACATTTAATATCCAAAAACAACCTCCAGATAGGGAGCTGGGAGATGGGAGACGGGCTACTCTGACAGGACACCCTGTATCTCACGTCTACTCTTGCATCCTGAGTATATTGAGAATGCGGGCATGAAGAAGGAATTCAAAGCCCCACAAGATGTTCATGTGGAGAGGGGCAGAGGGGGTTCCCAGAAGAACCATAAAATTAAGAAAGCACTGCAAGCAAGCAAAAACCATTTTTATGCATATTCTTGGCAGTAACAACATATTATACCTCGTGCCTCATTTTGCTCTGGAAAAAGGCAGACCCTTCTCTGCTAGGGCAATTCTAATGGCTTCTCCAGTGTGTTTTGAGAACAGGGAAGAGCTGTGCAGTGTTGCTGGGCTTCCCATTCCAGGAGACCTGGGCCCAGCAGTTCCCTGGCGTGATCATGAGCACTCTGGACCCAATCCGGACACCTGGCCAATGTCCTGGTTCTGAGACTGAAGAGTCCTGTGAATGTGGGCAATGCCCTCCTGCTTCATGGAGGTCCTGGGCAGGAAATTAATAGAAGACCAGTACTTCCTTCTCAGCTCAGAGATGTCCTTGCCTTGTGACTTTAAAAACAAAAAATCATTTCTCCTTTCTGGGTTTCAATTTTCTCATCTATGTGACGGTAAGAAATTAACTCCAAGATCTGTCCAACTTAAAAAGAAATAAAAATGAAAACAAAACACCTGAAATTCTGATTATCCTGGACAAAGCTTCCCAATGCAGTTCACGAGGTCCCAGGCCAGACACTTTGCCTGTGTTCTCAGGTGCTGAGGAAAGCGGAGCAGTCCTGCAATGCGTATATGGGAACAGAGGCCCAGAGACAGAGATGTGGGGCCCATGTGATGTAAAAAAACTGGGAACCACCTCCAGGACCCACAGCCCGGCCTCAGGGCCACAGCTGGGGCTTGGTGTACACTTCACCATGCACTTCATACTTCAGTGCCCGCCAGTCCAGGACATTAGGACTGAAGATCCCGCCAGCATAGACAGTGTTAATCTGATCTGGTGACAGCACAAAGTCCCACATGTTCACATCTCCAATGTCTCCCACCAAGGACTGATTTGTCTCAAAGCCACCACCGAAGGAATCCTGCTCCTGCCCCAGGATGATGCTTGCCTCTGTCCCCACAGTGTATCCCTTCTGCAGACTCTTCCTCACCCTGGGCTTCCCATCCAACCAGAACTCCACGATCCCTGAGGCAGACTCCCAGCTTGTACAAATGTGTACTGGAGCTGTGACTTCGGAAGTCTCAAATAACACCTCAGGCCCACCCACTGTAAGAGTGTATCCTCTATCCTTAGACCAAAATATGAGAATCTCATTAGATTGTTTCTTGGTGGCATAAGAGAAAATGCTGTACCCACGGGTCAAGGACAGTTCTGTGTAGACGTGGAGGCACACAGTGAAGGCTTTGAGAGGCTTCGTTGACTGTGCTTTGAGGGATACATAGGAATTATCCGACTCTTTGGGAAACACAAAAGCCTTTGTGGACATGTCTGTGAGACAGAAAAATAAGTACATATGAGAAGTTTCTCAGATTACAAAGATCTATCCCCTCACTTATAGAGTTTAAGATTGAGAAACTGACCCCTTCCCCAGTTACACACACACATACTCACACCACACACACACACACACACACACACACATATCGTGATGAATCTTCCACTGTTCTGTTCACCCAACCCCACTGTTCTCAGATCAAATCTCTCCCAAAGCCTGGGGTGGCCCATACCTGTTTGGCCAAAAGCATGAGAGAAGCTGGTGAAGACCAGGAAGCACAGCAGCTTCTCCATGGTCATGCCCTGCTGCCAGTGCTACAAGGATCTGAATTCACTCCTTTGGAAAAGATGTATTTGGCTGGAAGTTCAGGGGCTAGAAGTCCTAGATCTCTTGCCTCAGAGCTACCCCCTCCTGCCTGGACTTATATCCAAAGCAGTAAGGGATTGTATGCCACTTTGTAAATGATTTTCCAACATTGCCTCTTGGGTCAGGTGTCAGGGCTCCAGGATGGAGGGAAGCAAAATCATTCCAGAACAGAAAAATCAATGTGGGTTATTTATTACAAACTCCGATGATTACTGAATTACCAATTCTTTGTGACAGGAAAAATGAAGAAACCTCCCAGGGTTTCACTTTGGCTATCTATCCTGAGAAAATAATGAGAAATGGTAACATATTAAATGAGTGGCCATCTGGGTGCACATGGTAGCTGCCTCTCCAACACCTACTTCAGCCCAAATCACAGTTTCACAAAGGAAAGCTGACAGCTTCTGGAGATGGCCCTGATCACTAACCCCATTCGTAATCTGCTTGTTTACAGATTGGGAAATGAGAAGAACAAACATGTCCTTCCCTAAGCCCTGGACACATTTTCTCAGCCAATTGAATATACTTATTTAGAGCTCTCTAGACATTTTGGCACTAAATGGTGGTCCTGGCAGTAAAAGTCCAGTGAAACGTTTGCCTGATCACAGGCAGAGCATTATGTCAGAGTTTCTTCCAGTAACGTTTTTCTCTGAATATGTAAAGCTTCCAGCAGGAGTCTGGATAAACTGATTCTTCTACTTCCTCTGTTCACAAGATTCAAGTAATCCCTTCACACTGTCTGACAATCTTACTACAGTTCCCTACTTAACTCACTCTTCCAAATGACTATTATGCTGCTTCTCCTTGCTCCTCAAGTCTCATTCATCCTTTCACTCAGCTGATGAACTCACCTTTCGTTGAGAAATTAAAAGCCATCAGAAAAGAACCACCATATCTTTTGTAGCAGAGGCTTCTAGTCACTCCCCCACATCCATTCTCTACTTTTCATAAGAATAACATTTTTACTTGCGTGCTTCGTCGTCCCCTCAAACACCAAATTTCCCAGCCCCCACTGTAGCTTGTAGTGATATGATTAAATTATGGCCAATGAGATACGAACAGAATAGGGACAATCTCTAGGTTGTGCTCCTTAAGAAAGGTATGTGCTTTCCCCTCCCACCTCCCCCTTTTTTCCTTTGGCTAGTATTCAGTCATGATAGCAGGAGATGGAACAGTTCACTTTCAGGTCAGCAAGTGTAAGCTGCATGTTGAGGTTGGCATGGCAACAAGATACATAGAGACTGGATAATTGAGTATGGAGCCACTGTATCAGCTCTAGACTGCCTACCTGAACATTTACTTAAAGGAGAAATATTCTCCTCTTTTGTAAAATCGCTTTTAACTCAGTCTTTCTGTTCTTAACACCTAACTGATATCCTTATACATCCTCCTACAACCCAATGTACCAGTTTTTCCATCTTCCTCTATTAAAAGGGATGAGTTCTCCCTGCATTATGTCTAAGGCCCACCCCTGCACTTCTTCAGTGGATCCCAGACCCTGTCAACCATTCAAGGAATTTTGCTCCTTACAGGTATTCTATTTTCTGCATTATTAATGTATTCATCTTTACTTGATCATTTTTACAAAACCATACTATAATATCTTTAATCTTTTAGAGAAAGAAGAAAGAAAAGAGAAAAAAGGAAGAATGGGAATGAGAGAAGGGAGGAAAAGCTTATGTGTGCTTACAACCTCTATTATCCTATCTTCTGTTTCCTCCTCAATCCATGGAAATCAGGCCTTGGCTTTCACCACTCTAGTGAAGGCAACATAAACAAACACATCTCTCAGTAAATTTAATAATGCATTTTCTGTTCTTACTTTATTCAGCTTATCAGAAACATTTAACACAGTTTATAACTTCCTGCTGAATTCTTGTTCATAGCGTCAAAGTGAAATAATTTCAAGGCTTTATGCCTAAAAGAAGTGGTCCTCTGTCCCACCACTCTCCATCTGATATGGTTTGGCTCCATGTCCCCACCCAAATGTCATCTTGAATTGCAGTCCCCACATGTCAAGGGAGGAACCTGGTGGGAGGTGATTAGATCATAGGGGTGGTTTCCCCCATGCTGTTTTCACGTTAGTCTGTGGGTTCTCACAATATCTGATGGTTTAAAAGTGTGTGGCAGTTCCTCCCCACTCTCTCTCTCTCCTGCCACCTTGTGAAGAAGGTGCCTGCTTCCCCTTTGCCTTCTGCCATAATTGTAAGTTTCCTGAGGCCTTCCTGGCCATGCAGAACTGTTAGCCAATTACCTCTTTTGTTTATAAATTCCCCAGTCTCAGGTAGTTCTTTATAGAAGTGTAAAAACAGACTAATAAAAAAAAATGGTACCAGGAGAGTGACATATTGCTATAATGATTCCTAAAAATGTGGAAGCAACATTGGACCTGGTTATGCACAGAGGCTGGAACAGTTTGGAGGGCTCAGAAGAAGACAGGAAGATGTGTAAAAGCTTGGAACTTCCTGAGTTTTGTTGAATGATTTTGACCAAAATTCTGAGAGTGATATGGACAATGAAGTCCAGGCTGAGTTGTCCTCAGAGGGATATGAGGAACTTATTGGGAAGTGGAGTAAAGGTCACTCTTGCTATGCTTTAGCAAAGAGACTGGTGGCATTTTGCCCATGCCCTAGAGATCTGTGGAACTTTGAACTTAAGAGACATGATTTATGGTATCTGGCAGGAGAAATTTCTAAGCAGCAAAGCATTTAAGAGGTGACCTGGCTTTTTCTGAAAACATACAATCATATGTGTTCACAAATAAATTATCTGAAATTAGAACTTATAATTAAATGAGAAACAGAGCATAAAAATTTGGGAAATGTGCAGCCTGATCATGCAGTAGAAAAGAAAAACCCATTTTCTAGAGAAAAATTCAAGCTGGCTGCAGAAATTTGCATAAGTAATGAGGAGCTGAATGTTAGCCAAAACAATGGGGAAAATGTCTTCAGGTCACTTCAGAGATCTTTACCCCTTCCATCACAGGCCAAAAGCCTAGGAGGAAAATACGGTATCATGGTCCAGGCCCAGGGCCTCACTGCTCTCTGCAGCCTAGGGGCATGGCACCCTTCATCCCAGCTGCTCCAGCTCCAGCCATGGCTGGAAGTGGGTAATGTATAGCTCAGGCCATTGCTTTAGAGGGTGCAAGCCCAAAGTCTTGGTGGCTTCCAAGTGATATTGAGACTGCAGGTGCAGAGAAGACAAGAGTTGAGCTTTGGGAGCTTCTGCCTAGATTTCAGAAGATGTATGGAAACACCTGGATGTTCAGGCAGAAGTCTTCTGCAGGCATGGAGCCCTCATGGAAAACCTCTACTAGAGCAATGCAACAGGCAAATATGGGGTTGGAGCCCCCACACAGAGTCCCCACTGGGGCACTGCCTAGTGAAGCTGTGAGAAGGGGGTTATTGTCTGCCAGACCCCAGAATGGTAGATCCACTGACAGCTTGCACCTTGTGCTTAGAAAAGCTGCAGATGTTCAACGCCAGCCTGTGAAATCAGCCACAGGGGCTGTACTTTGTAGAGCCACAGGGATGGAGCTTCCCAAGGCTATGGGGGCCTACCACTTGCATGAATGTGGATGTCAGACATGGAATCAAAGGAGATTATTTTGGAGCTTTAAGATTTAATGAGTGACCTGCCAGATTTCAGACTTACAGGAAGCCTGTGGCCCCTTTGTTTTGGCCATTTTCTCTCATTTGAAACAGGAGCATTTAACCAATGGCTGTGACCCCATTGTATCTCTTGGAAGTAACTAACTTGTTTTTTATTTTACTAGGCTAACAGGCAGAAGAAACTTGCCTTGTCTCAGATGCGACTTCACACTTGGACTTTTGAGTTAATGCTGAAATAAGTTAAGTTTGGGTGACTGTTGGGAAGGCATGATTGGTCTTGAAATGTGAAAAGGACATGAGATTTTGGAGGGGCCAAGATGGAATGATATGGTTTGGTTCTGTGTCCCCACTCAAACATCATCCCAAATTGTAATCACCATGAGTCGAGGGAGGGACCTGGTGGAAGGTGATTGGATCATGGAGGTAGTTTTGCCCATTCTGTTCTCATGATAGTGAGTGAGTCCTCATGAGGTCTGATGGTTTAAAAGTGCTTGGCAGCTCCCCCCTCACTCTCTCTTCTGCTGCCTTGTGAAGAAAATGCCTTTTCAGTCCCTTCACCTTTCACCATGATTGTAAGTTTCCTGAGTCCTCCCCAGACTTGTGGAACTGTGAGTCAATTAAAAATGTCTTTTGTTTATAAATTAACCAGACTCAGGTAGTTCTTTATAGCAGTGTGAAAAGCAACTAATACACCATCCTTGACTCACAGGTAGAGCTGAGAGATAGACAGTACTTCAATAATATTGTTCGAATTTCTGAATCTAGTCTCACCTGATGCCAGCTTCACCTCAAGTCTTCTGAGGTTCATTAGGCATAAACTCCCTTTTTACTTACTGTACACATTTCAGTAGGTATTATAATACTTACATTTGAATATCTTTTGACAAATAGAAATACCTTCCTAACAACACCCTGAATCCAGGACATTGTGTGTCCAAACCAACCATCAGTTTCTCTGAAATAAAACAAAGACTGGCATCCTTGCCACCAGAATCCCTCCAGAGAAGCACAGGTTTCTATGCAAGGGGCAGCATTTAAACTGAGCCACAAAAATTGAGTAGTTAACAAAAGTGAGGTTCAAAACTAAGAGACTAATATAAGCAATAGTCACCACCAAATTTCATCTTGTATTGTTTTGTACACAAACTCTGAAAAGCTTAACTTAATCTCCATAACCATGTTTGTCCACTTTAGTGAATTAGAATCTTTTCAGTCCAAAATTGTATTAATTTGGAAGACAAAATTCTAAGATATCCCTACTCCACAGACTGTACCAAGTCATTCTTTAATTCACACTCTATCCTAGTTTATTTATTAATGTAGCTTCTACTTGGTGTTTACTACTGCCTAATCATTATTAGAATTGCTGTTCTGGTTTACCAGCAAAATAATTACATTTGTGCTTGTAAAGTATTGCTGTTTGTCTCTACTGCCAATATTTCTATAAACTTATTACTAAAATAATCTATAGAAAATTTGGGCCTACAGTGTTTCACATTAAGCAAGTGAGAGACTTTGAGAGTTTCCTGAACAAGGAAAGAGTAGAGTCAGATCTGTGTTTTAGAATTTTCATTGGCAACAATATAAATAATATATTGGTATGAGAGAAATTATAAATTCAGAGACCATTTTGTGGGTCTTAGTTCATTAATTCAACCAAGACATATCTTAGGAACATTTTCTAGGGATCAGGCACTAAACCATTAAGTAGACAAATTATGTTAAAGATAGTGAGATTCGGGAGAGTGATCCAACATGGCTGATCGCTAACAGCTTGGGATTGTAGCTCCCAGTGAAAGCTCGGAAAACGTGAGGACACCACATTTTCAGAGGAATTTTCATCACCCACGGACCAGAAGATTTCCAGTGGAGGAGCCCTGCAGGTCGCCAGCGCGACTTCTGTGGCCGGCGCAGCGGTTTTGTCGTCACCTTGGCAAGGCAGCTCTTCGTGCACAGTGAGCGGGACTGGTTCCCCTACTGACTGGTGTTTGGAGCTCTGGGAAGGCAGAGCCGCTTGTTGCGGACTCAAGAAGGAAGCCCGACCGGAGATTCCCAGGCAGAAGAGCACCGTCAGTCTTATCGCTGCTGTTTTGGCCGGCGCAGTGGGTTGCTTGGATTCCAGCACTGGGAATCAATAAATTGGACATCCTCTCAGGAACTTAATCAGAAAGGCACTAGTTGTAAAGACATCAGATGGATAAATTCACAATAAAGGGAAAAAAACAGCCTAAAAAGGCCAAGAAAACCGAAAGTCAGAACCCCTCTCCCTCTATAGGGGATAGTAATTCCTCATCAGCAACGGAACAAGCCCTAATGGAAGAGGACTGTGTTCCAGTATCTGAAGGAGGTTTTAGAAGGTGGATGGTAAAAAACTTCTGGGAATTGAAACAACTTGTTCTAACCCAATGTAAAGAAACTAAGAACTTTGAAAAAAGGTTAGACGAAATGTTAAAAAGAATGGACAATATAGAAAGGAATATAAATGAACTAATGGAGTTGAAAAATACAACACGAGAACTTAGTGAAATATGCACAAGTTTGAATAGCCGAATTGATCAAGCAGAAGAAAGGATATCAGAGATTGAAGACCGACTTAATGAAATGGAACGAGAAGACAAGAATAGAGAAAAAAGGATAAAAAGGAATGAGCAAAGTCTCCAAGAATTATGGGACTATGTGAAAAGACCTAATCTATGTTTGATAGGTGTAACTGAATGTGATGGAGAGAATGAATCCCAGCTGGAAAATACTCTTCAGGATATTATCCAGGAGAATTTTCCCAATCTAGCAAAGCAGGACACTATTCAACCTCAGGTAATACAGAGAACACCACAAAGATATTCCTTAAGAAGAGCAACCCCAAGACACATAATCATTACATTCACCAGGGTTGAAACAAAGAAGAAAATACTAAGGGCAGCCAGAGAGAAAGGTCAGGTTACCCACAAAGGGAAGCCTATTAGACTTACAGCAGATCTCTTAGTAGAAACCCTACAAGCCAGAAGAGAGTGGGGACCGATATTTAGCATCCTCAAAGAACAGAACTTTCAGCCCAGAATTTCATATCCTGCCAAACTAAGCTTCACAATTGAAGGAAAAATAAAATCTTTTATGAACAAGCAAGTACTCAGAGATTTTATTACCACCAGGCCTGCTTTACAAAAACTTCTGAAAGAAGCATTACACACAGAAAGGAACAACCAGTATTAGCCTTTCTAAAAATATACCAAAAAGTAAAGAGCATCAACATAAAGAAGAATTTACATCAACAAATGGATAAAATAGCCAGTTAACATCAAATGGCAGTAATCTTAAATAGAAATTGACTAAATTTTCTAATTAAAAGATACAGCCAAAACCTAAGTATACTATATCCAGACTCATTTCATATCCAAAGATACAAAAAGACTAAAAACAAAGGGTTGGAGAAAGATTTACCGACCAAATAGAGAACAAAAACAAATAAACAAAAAGGAGTTGCAATTCATGCATTTGATAAAACAGATTTCAAACCAACAAAGATAGAGTGGTATAAGGATCAATGCATCCTAACACCCAGATACATAAGACCCATAAAGAGATTCAGACTCAACAAATCAGAAAATTAATAAGGATATCCAGAACCTGAACTCAGATCAGTAACAAGTAAACTTAACAAGCACTTGTAGAACTCTCCATTTTAGATAAATAAAATATACATTCTCCATTTTAAATACACAAAATAATGATCAGCCATTATTAATACCCATTTATAGAATAAAGCAATATTCCTGTTCTCTCTCCCTCTTTTTCTTCCTCTCTTTTCGTTTCCTAAAAAAAAAAAAAAGATAGTGAGATTCAACACTGGAACCTGGGAGGCAGAGGTTGCAGTGAGCCGAGATCACACCACTGCACTCCAGCCTGGGTGACAGAGACTCTGTCTCAAACAAACAAAAAGGATAATAGGATTCAAAACTAGCACAGAAGCAGTAGGAATGCAGAAAAGAGGATAGATGTAAAAGGTATGTCAGTAAGAAAATTAATAGGAATCAAAAACTGATCAAATATGGAGCTCTAAAGAGCAGTGTTCAAAGTTATGTAGCTCGTACTCCTGTGTCAAATGCTATGTGCATGAGGCTAAGAAGGTTTGATCATTGGTACACAGACCAGTTGCTTTTACTTATTTGATGGTCAAACATTAGAACTGTAACTTGGCTAGGCATCTAGGAAAAATAATCTAAGGCCAAGAATAACTGTGCACATAGATTGATGCAAATACGTTATCATCTTCTCTTTTAGAAAAAAAATGAGAGAAAATTCCGATTGTTTTATTTATGGATAATAGCATTCCTTTCGTGAAAACCAGCCTATTGCAAAGCCTGGCACTGTGCTGGTGCTCCGTAGTGCTGTGAGGTGAATAGATGAAGGAATAACTAAAGGAGACAAATGTAATCAATGATGGACTGAGCATTAACACTAATATCATCTTCCCACTTCAATTCCCATGAATAATGAAAAAAGCATTTTTAATATAAATTAATGTAGTGCCAGAAAAGAAAAGAGAATGTGGCATATATACACCATAGAATACTATGCAGCCATAAAAAAGGATGAGTTCCTGTCCTTTGCAGGGAAATGGATGAAGCTGGAAACCATCATTCTCAGCAAACTGACAGAAGAACAGAGAACCAAACACTGCATGTTCTCACTCATGAGTGGTATTGAACAGTGAGAACACATGGACACAGGGAGAGGAACATCACACACTGGGGCCTTTTGGGGAGTTGGGGGCTAGGGGAGAGATAGCAGGGAGTGGGGGATTGGGGAGGGATAACATTAGGAGAAATACTTAATATAGGTGACGGGGGATGGATACAGCAAACCACCCTGGCATGTGTATACCTATGTAACAATCCTGCACGATCTGCACATGTACCGCAGAACTAAAGTATAATTTTAAAAAAAAGAATCAGGCCAGGCGTGGTGGCTCACACCTGTAATCCCAGCACTTTGGGAGGCCAAGGCAGGTGGATCATGAGGTCAAGAGATCGAGACCATCCTGGTCAACATGGTGAAACCCTGTCTCTACTAAAGATACAAAAAAATTAGCTGGGCACGGTGGCACGTGCCTGTAATCCCAGCTACTCAGGAGGCTGAGGCAGCGGAATTGCCTGAACCCAGGAGGCAGAGGTTGCAGTGAGACGAGATCATGCCATTGCACTCCTGCCCGGGTAACAAGAGCAAAACTCCATCTCAAAAAAAAAAAAAAGAAAGAAAGAAAAGAAAAAGAATCAATAGGGGTTATAAAAGTATCACGAAAAAGATAAAGAATTTAAAATGAGCAAAGGAGATAAAGTCACCAACTTATTTTAAGAATCCAGTAACAACACAATACCCAAACAAAAATGGTACGAGAAAAAAAAGAAAATGAGAAGCCATTCTTATCTATAAACATAAATGCAAAAATCCTACGTAGACAAATTTATGTATAAAAATCTTTAAAAAACATTATAACTAAGTAGAGTTGTTAAGCAAACAAGAAAAAATGGCTAGGCAACACTCTCATGCCCACTGGAGCAGCAGTTACTGGGGACACCACAGTCAGAGCTGTGAGAGGCCCTCACAAAACATCATATTCTAGGACTATACTCAGGGATCTGGTAGCACAGAACATCAGACGCTAGGAGAGGGACCCTTGAGCTACGAGGCTGCAAGACTTAAAAAGTACTAGCTTTTTCCCTGGTGTGACCATAGGCTACAAAGCCATAGCAATATGGTATGACGACCTAGCATTCATAGTTTTAGTGGACATCTGCCTTTCCCTGGTGTGGCTGGGGGCTGAGATCCATGCCTTGTTGTTGCAGCTAAATCACTCAGCAAGCTGGGAAAGGATGAAGCACAAAAACCTTCATAGCAAGAGTTAACAGCCATCCCCTGACATGACTGAGGACTAGGTGTCTAGGCCTTGTGGTTGACCAGGATTGGTTGCCTAAGTGATTTCCATTGTGATTTACAGTAGCCCAGCACCTTTTCTGTGTAGCCAGCTACAGAGGGTCATCTTGGAAAAGGTAAGATATTTCGCACTTACGTCTCAAGCGTTTTCCTAAGAAATGCAGGGGTAGTTTAAGATAAGAAAATCCTACCAATGTAATGTATACTTCTAGGACAGACTTAAAGAGCAACATCATAAAGCCATTCCAATAGATGCCAAAGTGTTTTAAATTCATTATTTATCCTTCTTACTAAATCAAGAGTAAACACAATTTCTACTAAAAACCTACAGCACTTATCATATTTAAAATGAGATTTTAGAAACTTCCCTTTAGAGATAAGGGCATGGCAAGATGCCTACTATCAGTCTACTGCATTGTCGAACCCAATGCAACAATACAAGAAAAAAAAGGGGTCTGATGATCAGAAGAGTGTACAATAATTTACACGTATGATTCCCTATATTAAAAATCCTAGAAAATCTACACATAAACTATTAGAATCAATAGGAATTTACCATTTGTGTTGGTATAAGGTAATCACAAAACACAAGATGTTCATTTCTTATACTGGAAACCAACTAGAAAATAAGACATATAAGAGATCCCAGTCACGTTATCAATAAAACTCATAGAGCACCTGGAAGCAGGTCTTACAGAAATGTGCAACAATTTTATAAAATTTATTATATTATGTTACTAAAGGACATAAAAATGAATAAATGGAGACCTAGACCACATCCATTGAGTGACCCAACGTCATAATAGTGTTAAAGCTCCCCAAATTAATGTCTACATTCCATTAAATATATTCATTCCCTATGATCCAGTAACTCTACTTCTAGGAATATAACCTGTAAAAATTCCCTCAGAGACAAAGACAAGGAAATTTTTTGCAGCACTGCTTGTTACTGGAAAAACAAATAGAAGGAATTCAAATGTTGATCAGTTGGGAAACACATATTCATATGAAGGAATGGCATACCAAAGTAAAAAAGAATAAAAAAGATATGTATATATCCTGCCATGCAACAAATACAAGGGTTTGGATGCAAATTAGGCCATACATAATTAAAATGTGAAAATAAAAATTTACATAAATAAAAAATACTGCCAGTATAACATATAAGTTGTATTTATTCATATGCCATCTTCCCTAACAGGTTAATGTAGTAAAGAACTAAAGTTCACGCTTTCTCACAATTAAAGTAAAATCATTAATAATATTTATAAATATTTTAATATAAAGGCTGAAAATTCCACCTAGTAACTGTTAATGCACACAGTAGATAGTTTAGTGGCTTCAGAAATTATTATGCATTACACAGCGTTAAGCTTTATTGTGATGTTGCAAGTGCTGATGAAGAAGCTGCCATGACATTTCTCTCTGTGTTCAAATTTTGTTTTATTGATGATGAAAGCCACACTCGTTATGAGATTTTAAATTTTGGTGAAGCCAGCCTCAATTAGAAGTGATATCCCTCAAAAGACATACAACTCAAAAGAGGATGTGGGCGTCCTGGGCCGAAGGCTGCAAAAGAGTGACTACTTGTAAGGCTGATGAACACATCTGAGAAGTCTTCACAGTGATAATAATTTTGTTGGGATTGTTACTGTTCATGTTGGCCCTCTGGTGTGTTAGTGCATAGGTTTTGAGTGGTCTGTCCCTAGTTATCTGTAGGCCTAATTATCCCACAAGCTCTGTTATTTTTAGTGCATAATTATGCAGATGAGGATTTTCAGGAACGCATATTTCACATTACAGCAAAAAAAATATTCAAAAAGGATATATCTCAAACACAATATCGAGTTTAAAAGATAATTTATAAAAAGTTATTTAAATGGCATCTCATAGTTGGCTTTTAAAATTCAAAACAAGATTCTACAGCATACATAAATATCTATATATCTATTTGTTTATGGGTATTTAAAACAATAGATAATTCATCCCAAATACCCACAAATCCAGTCTAATAAGAAGACAAATATCAGAGAAACCCAAATTGACTTTCTACAAAATACCTGACCAGTACTCCTTGAAATTATCAAGGTTTTTTAAAAAAAAAAAAACAAGGAAAGACTGAGAAACTGTCACAGACCAAAAGACACATGATGACTAAATGAAATGCAGTATCCTAGATTAAATCCTAGAACAGGAAAAGGACATGAGTTAAAAAACTGGAAAAAGACAGCCAGGCGCAGTAATCACACCTGTAATCCCAGCACTTTGGGAGGCCAAGGCAGTTGGATCACCTGAGATCAGGAGTTCAAGACCAGCCTAGCCAATATGGTGAAACCCCATCTCTACTAAAAATACAAAAATAGCTGGGCATGGTGGCACATGTCTGTAATACCAACTACTTGGAAGCCTGAGGCAGGAGAATCACTTGAATCTGAGAGGCAGAGGTTGCAGTGAGCCAACATGGTAAAACCTCATCTCTACTAAAAATACAAAAATTAGCCCGGCATAGTGGCACACATCTGTAATACCAGCTACTTGGAAGGCTGAGGCAGGAGAATCACTTGAATCTGGGAGGTGGAGGTTGCAGTGAGCCAACATGGTGAAACCCCATCTCTACTAAAAATACAAAAATTAGCCAGGCATAGTGGCACACATCTGTAATACCAGCTACTCGAAAGCCTGAGGCAGGAGAATCACTTGAATCTGAGAGGCAGAGGTTGCAGTAAGCCAACATGGTGAAACCCCGTCTCTACTAAAAATGCAAAAATTAACCCGGCATGGTGGCACACATCTGTAATCCCAGCTACTTGGAAGGCTAAGGCAGGAGAATCTCTTGAATCTGGGAGGTGGAGGTTGCAGTGAGCCAAGATCATGGTCTGCACTCCAGCCTGGGTGACAAAGTGAGACTCCATATTAAAAAAAAAAAAAAAAAAAAAAACTGGAAAAAGACTGGAGTTTAGTTCATGGTAATCCATCAATGCTGATTTTTCAGTTTTGACAAATGTATCATGGTAAGGTTCGATGGTAATATTAGGGAAAATTTGGGAACGGCATCTGGGAACTCTCTGGAGCTTCATTTCTTCCTGCTACATCATTTTCTTATGTAATTAACAGAGCCAGAGTCCGTTCTGGAGGGGATGACTCCATTTAAGTAAAAAATAAATAAATAAATAAAATGTGCTTGCTACTCAAACGTAGCTTCAAGATAAGACCCCCCTACTACCTCCCATTGGTCATCACTATATTCAGCCATAGCACTTGTTTCTGTGTAACCTGAACCAAGTCAGTTACGACTGGTAGGTGGGGATATGACAGCAGTGTGACACAGACAGTGCATCTTTGTTTTTCTCAACCAGTTGCTATTTTCCACAACCAAATACCAGCAATGATTAGAAAATACACTAACACCGAGGAATACAGCAAGCTGGCGAAATGCGGAACTGAATATTCTTCCTCTCCAACCATCTGGCCATGAGCTCCATCTTAGAAGTAACTACTGTGCTGTACCCTCTGATCATAATGCATCTGGCCTTGCATCTCCCTCGTTCAATATTTCTTTACATGGCTTTCTATCAGGTGAGATTTACCTGTTCTTTTTTAGGTAACATTCAATATTTGGTGTGTGATGTCTTAGTTTATTCATGAAAATAGTTTTATTAAGATAGTTACTATTTTTGAAATTGCTCCAGTTACACCATTGCATAAATTTTGAATGGTATATTCCAAACCATATATTACCCATAGTACCTGCTGCCTTTTCCATAATTTTGGAGAATAGGAGGTTACTTCATAACATGGCATGTTATAGCAGAAATGCTGGCATTGAGAAAATTTCCCAAAGAGACTTCAAATCTTATGAGATTATTTACAAGGGGTTTTCTGTCTTTAAGATTGGATGAAAAACATATACCATATTCTGACGTAGAAACTCTCTACAGCAAAAACAGTTTGGATTCCTGGAAATCTTCAACAAACAGCTGTTTCACCTAAAACCTGCTAATGTAAGTCGCTTAGTGGTAGAATGTCATGGTGAAAGAAATATTGTATAGGAGGCTTCAGTAGAAATTTGAGCAATAGATTACATAAACATGAAAGGGTTTACTGAAGGGATATTTCCTGTGAGGAACTAGAACTAGGAATACAAGAAATTCTCTCTCTCTCTCCATCTTTCAATTCTGCTGAAACTGAAGGAGAACCTCTCAGTCTTAATTCAAAATTATAAACAGGAATCATCCACCTAGTCCAGATTAGGTCAGGAGATCACCATCAGATCTAATCAGCTGTCATCAGGATTTAAGAGCATATCACAGCAACACAGCTGCCAGAAACCATCCTTGGATGCTGGGTAGGAGATCTGTTATCAGAAGAAAAGATCTGAAAAGACACCCAAAATACATCCACTATAGCAGGGATCAGAAGATCTGCCAGAACAGTGATGATGGGGGAATGCTCAGGAATGCTCACTAACAAACAGCAAATCTGAAAGCCTGCTTTGCAACCATCCTGCCCAATGCTCTTCTTTAAAATTGTTGACCTAAGACACTGAAAACCCTGACATTCCTCTTGCAGACTCGACTGAGCCATTGTGTCTCTTCAAAGATCTACTCAGTCTCTTTGGCTTTCTCACTCAATTAGCTATAGAATCATTGTGTCTCATTAGTTCCACTCCACATATTTGCTGTTGCTCCTCCAAGTAAATTCATAGACTTTTTCATTTTAGATTTTGGTTTTGGTTTTGGTTTCTGCAATAAGTTCCAATGAAATAGATGTGAGAAACTAAAAATAACTAACCTTGAAAGTGGCATGAAATCTGATAAAGCCCTCATGGAAAGAGTTGTCTGGATTCTTTCCAGTGTTATTTGCAGGCATCATTCTTTACTAGTTTTATGATTTAGATACTCACCAGTAGGGTCTGTATTCGTTCATTTTCACACTGCTATAAGGAACTAGCTGAAACTAGGTAATTTACTTAAAAAAAAAGTGGAGAGGTTTAATTGACTCACAGTTCCACATGGCTGGGGAGGCCTCAGGAAACATAATCATGGCAAAAGGTGAAGGGGAAGCAAGGCACATTTTACATGGTGGCAGGAGAGACAGAGCAAAGGGAGAGAGCCACACATTTATCAAACATGAGAGTTCTATCATGAGAACAACAAGGGGGAAATCTGACCCTATGATTCAATCACCCCCCACCAGACCACTGACCCACATGTGAATTGCAATTTGAGATGAGATTTGGGTGGGGACAAAAAGCCAAACCGTATTAGGGACATTTCATCACCTCTGGCTATAGAATTCAAGAGTTAATCTTACATCCTTCACAGGAAGGAGGGCTTAGACTATATACCCATGGCCAAGCTACTCCAATTCCAGATTTATAAAGCACAGCGTTCAGTATCAGATACACACTGCAGACTTAGTGTTGAGTCTGTGCAGCATGAAGCACAGGGCTCTGTTGGTAATTCCCATGGAAGTCCATGGCAGTTAATTCTGTAAACTAATTTGGTTCAGTCAAGACCCACATTCTCTTCTAGCTTGCCTTCCTAATCCGACATACCTAGAAAGTTAAAAACTACATTGTCCAGAACTTTTGCTGCTAAGGCTCCACATGCAGCATAGGTTTAGCCAAGCAAAGATACTCACATGATATTTGGATGCACAAAGAATATCCAAACGAATTCATTTCTAGACCTTCTCCCACTCTACTAAAGAAAAGCACACCCAATGGTAGCCTTCAGACTACTTAGCCCTTAGAGTATATGCCTTTTTCTTCAAATGGATAAAGCTTAATCACAATGTCCAATAAAGTTAGTGGAATGATTTCTGATATTAATACATGATTCTGATTTACTTATACCCAAAAGCCAAACTCCAGAATTAGATGTATGTGTTCACACACATTTTCTGAAGAAATGTCATGCCTTTTATGGTACTTTTTGCTTCCTAAAATTTTAGTCTCACATCACATTGGATTATTACAGATTAATTAACAAGAAAGAGCACAATTTATATGCTATCTAATTTTTATAATTTTATAAATTTTAGCCGTATCATTTTAATATGGACTTTGCTGATTTTAGTAATCTAGGCACAAGATTCTTTCCATAATTTATAACTTGGTGGTTTTTATAATAGTCTTTGGAAGTACAAATCTAACTAGTAAGATGTATTCTTTGAAAATATAAATTAATTATTCATCAATAAAATTCTTTTGTATATTTAGTTATAATGAAAAATATTGTGATGTAAGTAAAATTTTATTTTTTGATATAAAAATTTTTGCAGTTGGGCATGGTGGCTTATACCTGTAATCCCAGCACTTTGAGAGGTCAAGGTGGGTGGATCACCTGAGGTCAGGAGTTTGAGACCAGCCTGGTCAACACGGTGAAACCCTGTCTCTACTAAAAATACAAAAATTAGCCAGGCATGGTGGCAGATGCCTGTAATCCCAGCTACTTGGGAGGCAGAGGCTGGAGAATCACTTGAACCTGTGAGGCAGAGGTTGCAGTAAGCCAAGATCACTCCATTACACACTAGCCTGGGTGACAAGAGTGAGACTCTTGTCTCCAAAAAAAAAAAAAAAAAAAAATTTCGAATTAGGAGTTTTGATGGATTGAACTATGGCCCTTTAAAAATAGATACTAAAATTCTAATCTCCAGTACCTCAGAATGTGAGCTTATCTGAATACAGCGTTATTGCCAATGTAATTAGTTAAGATGATGTCATACTGAAGTAGAGTGGGCCCCAATCCAATATGACTGGTGTTCTCATAGGAAGATGACCATGGAAAGACACAGGGACACAGGGAGAATACCACGTGACAACAAAGACAGCGACTGGAGCAATGCTGCTGGAATGCCAGATTGCCGGCAAGCGACCAAAAGCTAGGACAACGCAAGGAAGGATTTCCCTGCAGCTCTCGGAGGAGGCATGGCCCTGCCCACATCTTGATTTCAGATTTCTAGCCTGTGAGAAAATTCATTTCTGTTGTTTTAAGCCACTGTTAGTGGTGCTTTCTTTTCTAGTACAGATACGTTTCACACAAATTTGATTTCAGCTGTGAATTGCACTGTCACTTTCTAGTCAGAAGAGTTGGCATTCTGTAAGATTTAAATGTTTTAAAATTTGCCAATCTGTAGCGAAGATTCCAGTAAGAAAAAAATCAAGGTGTTAAAGAAAACAGACATGAGGATTCTCCTGGACACAAGAAAAAGCAGCAGTTTGGAATTTTTATAAACATACAAGGAAAGTTTTTCAACCCAAGTTCCAAGGACAACCAATGTAGAACTGAAAGCAAAACGCTAACACTAAGCACAAGGAATCTTACATAGTACATGTTATTCCTTCTAATGATAGCCATTCTACTTTGTGTTCTTCACACAAAACATCGTCAAACAATAATATGAGAAATATCTCTCATGTAATATACAGCAATTTATTTACATAACATTCAGATTCTAAAATTAAATCAATTAATTCTTTGTGAGGAAAGCTAAGGGCACTAGGAAAATTATCAGTAAGCTTGACATTTAAATTCAATTATCAGGGTTGGATTGGAGATCCTCATAAAGATCAGCATTGCTAACTAATTACATTATTTTCCCCGTGAAAAGTGAAATTTTACATAAATGTGGAAAATATTATAATACATAGTACACTGTTGATAGGGAAAAAGATTTTACATGCCAGTTGCATTTTTACATTGCCCCTAAATACATTCCCTATTCTGACATTATTGTAGCTTAAATAATGAATGAAATGACCAAATAATAATTGCAATGATGATAAGAATGACAACAATTGTTCTATAGCACTAACCACAAGCCAGACACTGGTCTACACGCATTCTCATAATAATCTAAATAGTCCTTCCAATTCCGAGTAAGTACAACGTCATCTCCCATTATCTCCATTTTACAGATGAGGAAACTGTGGCACTGAGAAATTGCTCACCAGATTATAATAAAGATTGTGATAGATAAGGTATGCCTTACTGATAGGAAAATTCACAGAATGTTTTCAAGCATTCCCAGTTAATTGTGTTCATATTTATAGAGGGGAAACTGCAAAGAGTACTTGATATTATTTTTATATTTCAAAAACTTTTATTCACATTTATTTGGCTTACACTAGAAATGAGACTAAAGGTCTCTATGAACAAAATAGTTGCCCAGGCCAGCTTTGTGGCTATGAGAGCAGTGCACTTACACACACAGCCCTGCTCTTAGAAGGGACCTCTGCTTAAAAGAGCCCATGCTGACTTTAATGGTCAGTTGTCACCATCTTGAAATACTTTTTTTTTAAACAAAAAACTTCAAATTTTCATTTTGTACTGGGCCCCATGAATTCCATAATTTGTCCTGATTGTTACAATGACTGTGCAAAAATGAAGTTTTATGTCTTTTGCCCATCTTTTAAAACTTGTTTTAGCTTAAGAACATGGTTTTATTGATAAACAAGCTTTGGTTGCAAAAAGTAGAGTTTTGACTTTTAGGGAGCATTGGATGTTGCCATTTAAATTGTAAATATTATAAAATCAAGGGAGTTAAACTTGCATCTTTTTAAACTGATGTGTGAGGAAGTGGGATCATCTGATCCCCAGCTAGTTGCTGCATTCAGAAGTGAGATGGTTGTCATGGGGATGCATAATGGCATGTTTATTTGGATTGAATATGAAGTCAGAGTCAGACTTTTTCTGACAGAAAAGAAGTTGATTTGGCTGATTGGTTTGACAATGAATAGTGGCTTTGTTCATTAAATAAGGTAAACATATGTCTCAGTTTTCCCAGGGCAGTCAAGGTTTACGTCTGTTGTCCTGGCATAATTAGTAGTTCACCGTCATTAGGTTAAATTGTAGATAATTTCCAAAAATTGACTGAGTTAAATCCCTAGATCTAAGATTTTTTATTCCTCCCTAAAATTATCAAAATATTATATTAGCAAAGGAATATTAAAATTGATATCTAAACTTTGCAAAACCTTCAAGTTAAGCGTTACCTCTAAAAGGCAGTAGATAAAATCAAGGGTCATTTAATAAATTTTAATAAGTTTAAGAGTCATTTACTAAGTCTTGATAAAATATTATTGACATAATTCAAAAAAATCAAAACTTGGAAAACATCCTTTTGCAAGTCAGGTTGTTTTTTATTTCTTTGTTTTCAGCAAATCTAAGAAGTATCTGTCCACAGTAGAATATTATGTGTAACTTTTATGACAGAGAATTTGTGATTTGGGGTATGCAACTTGGAAGGAATTCGACGAATTAAGCAAAGGAACCACTACAATTGTTCTGATCCCATCTACTTATTCACTTGAACGAGATTTCTCAGAAATTATATTTTTAAAAGGGAGGGGAGGAAAATAAAACTGATGTTGAATACGGCTCATTACTGCTGCAAGTAATATCCATATACTTTATAGTACAGATATATAAACTACAGTCGACCCTTGAACAGCTGTGTAGGTGCAATTATACACAGATTTTCTTCCACCCCTGTCACTCCTGAGACAAGACCAATCCCTCCTCTTCCTCCTTTCCCTCAGCCTATTCAACATGAAGACGGTGATGATAAAGACCTTTACAATGATCTACTTCCACTTAATAAATAGTAAAAATATTTTCTCTTTATTATTTTCTTAATAATATTTTCTTGGCCAGGCACGGTGGCTCAAACCTGTAATCCCAGCACTTTGGGAGACTGAGGTGGGTGGATCACGAGCTCAAGAGATCGAGACCATCCTGGTCAACATGGTGAAACCCCATTTCTACTAAAGATGCAAAAAATTGGCTGGGCATGGTGGCGCGTGCCTGTAGTCCCAGCTGTTCAGGAGGCTGAGGCAGGAGAATTGCCTGAACCCAGGAGGCGGAGGCTGCGGTAAGCCGAGATCGCGCCATTGCACTCCAGCCTGGATAACAAGAGCGAAACTCCATCTCAAAAAAAAAAAAAAAAATTCTTTTCTGTAGCTTACTTTATTGTAGGGATAGCATATGTAATACATATAACACGCAAATACATGTTAAGCAATTATTTATATTACTGAAAGCCTTCTGGTCAATAGTAGGCTATCAATAGTTAAGTTTCTGGGAAGTCAAAAGTTATATGCAAATTTTTTACTATAGAGGTATGGGGAGGGGACCTAACTCCCACATTATTCAAGGGGCACCCACAATTGGAAAATGAATAAAACTAGTCAGTGAAAGTTTGATAAGGAAAATATTTACATGCTCTTAAGGCATCTCCCCACAAAATCCTTGTTAAGAGGAAATGTGTAACTTTATAGTGGTAAAACCTAGCAGATACCACATGAGTTAAGCGATCAAAGTTAGTATCACCAATAACATAACCAGGCAGTTAACTTCAAAACGCATTTTAAAAACTTTTCTTTTCCTTTCTTTTGGGTCACGAGACACAATCCTGTTTTTTCTTTTGTTTTTCTTCTCCTTAGTCTTAACATACAGCGTTGAAGTGTACTTTCTTTAAAACACCGTGTTGCTCCCTTTCTCACCATACATTCTTACACCAAGAACATTTATCTAACTGTATGCCTGTATCTAATGACATGCTTACTTAGAAGTTCCAGGGGCTAATCTCGTGGCAGACAAAGCCTGGAAATCCAGCTGCAGAATTCCACCGATTAACTCAAGACAGCTAGTCAACCACATGGCCATTGCTGAGATGATTCCAGCCCACACTCCAGGTGGACTGAGACGCAGGATCGCCACCGAAACAAGACACACATACCTGAACTCAGCACAACTCCTGCATGCCTCCCCTATCAAGTCCATTCTTTTTGAACCCTTGCCTTCTCCTCAGAAGTTCAAAGTGGTTGCTTTGGTTGGGAATCTGGCCACTTCCCCAGTACTAGTTTTGGTTAAGAAAACCACTTTCTCTCTTCCAGACCTCACTCTTGTTAATTGGATTCTGCAAGCAGCAAGCATCCAGAACTGCATTCGTTTATAATAATGGGACACATTCAAATTGTGTACCAGTGACTAGATGTAACGAGGAGAAAAATACACCTATTTTGTGATATTACTGCCAGAAACTATATGAACTGATTCTAATGACAAGGGAGCATCCCATAAACCTCAAAAGAGGAACATTCTCCAAAGCAATTGGCCTGTAATCTGCAAAAGTGCCAATGTCATGAAAGTCAAGACAGCTGGAAGAACTCTTTTAGAATGAGGGAGTCTAAAGGGACATAATAACGAAATGCAATGTGTGATCTACATTGAGTACTCTTGCTTTAATAAGGACATATTTGGAACAATCAGTGAATTTGATGAGCTTTTCATTCATATGTTTGTTGGCCACATAAATGTCTTCTTTTGAGAAGTTTCTGTTCATATCCTTCACCTACTTTTGAATGGGTTTGTTTGCTTTTTTTTTCTTGTAAATCTGTTTTAGTTCTTCATAGATTCTAGATATCAGCCCTCTGTACTGAGGGCTGATGGGTAGATTGCAAAAATTTTCCATTCTGTTGGTTGCCATTCACTCTAATGATTGTTTCTTTTGCTGTGCAGAAGCTCGGGAGTTTAATTAGATCCCATTTGTCTATTTTGGCTTTTGTTGCCAATGCTTTTGGTGTTTTAGTCATGAAGTCCTTGCCTTTGCCTATGTCCTGAATGGTTTTGCCTAGGTTTTCTTCTAGGGATTTTATGGTGTTAGGTCTTATGTTTAAGTCTTTAATCCATCTGGAGTTGATTTTAGTGTGTCAGGAAGGGGTCCATTTTCTGCTTTCTGTACATGGCTAGCCAATTTTCCCAACACTATTTATTAAACAGGGAATCCTTTCCCTATTGCTTGTTTTTGTCCAGTTTGTCAAAGATCAGTTGGTTGTAGACATGTGGCATTGCCTGTGAGGACTCTGTTCTGTTCCATTGGTCTATATCTCTGTTTTAGTACCAGTACCATGCTGTTTTGATTACTGTAGCCTTGTAGTATAGTTTGAAGTCAGGTAGCATGATGCCTCCAGCTTTGTTCTTTTTGCTTGGAATTGACTTGGCTATGTGGGCTCTCTTTTGGTTCCATATGAAGTTGAAGGTGGTTTTTTCAAGTTCTGTGAAGAGGGTCATAGGTAGCTTGATGGGAATAGTATTGAATCTATAAACTACTACTTTGGGTAGTATGGCCATTTTCACAATATTGATTCTTCCTAGCCATGAGCATGGAATGTTTCTCCATCTGTTCGTGTCCTGTTATTTCCTTGAGCAGTGGTTTGTAGTTTTCCTTGAAGAGGTCCTTTACATCCTTAGTTAGTTGTATTCCTAGATATTTTATTCTCTTTGTAGCAATTGTGAATGGCAGTTCATTCTTGATTTGGCTCTCTTTAAGTGTGGGGTTACTGGTGTATAGGAATGCTTGTGATTTCTGCACATTGATTTTTATGTCCTGAGACTTTGCTGAAGTTGCTTATCAGTTTCAGGAGATTTGGGGCTGTTCTCAACAACATTTATTAAATAGGGAATTCTTTCCCCATTGCTTGTTTTTGTGAGGTTTGTCAAAGATCAAATGGTGGTAGATGTGTGGTGTTATTTCTGAGGTCTCTGTTCTGTTATGTTCTGTTGGTCTATATATCTGTTTTGGTACCAGTATCATGCTGTTTTGGTAGATTTGTGGTATAATTTGAAGTCAGGTAGTGTGATGCCTCCAGCTTTGTTCCTTTTGCTTAGGATTGTCTCAGCAATATGGGCTGTTTTTTTGGTTCTGTATAAAATTTAAAGCATTTTTTCCTAATTCTGAAAGTCACTGGTAGCTAGATTGGAATAGCATTGAATCTGTAAATTACTTTGGGCAATATGGCCATTTTCACAAAATTGATTCTTCGTATCCATGAACATGGAATTTTTTTCCATTTGTTTGTGTCCTCTCTTATTTCTTTGAGCAGTGGTTTGTAGTTCTCCTTGAATAGGTCCTTCACGTCCATTGCAAGTTGTATTCCCAGGTTTTTTTTTTTTTTTTTTGGTAGCAATTGTGAATGGGAGTTCACTCATGATTTGGCTATCTCCTTGTTTATTGTTGGGGATCACCTTATTTTAAAAGGAAAAAAAATGTCAGTCTTGTTTCCACACTCTTGATTTCCAAATCCTGCTCTAATTATTTTATTTCTCCAGAGCATTTATCCCCATCTACAGACCACATAATATAATTGTATATTATGTTTATTATTCATTGTCTTTTTCTTCTGCTAGAATATAAGCTTTATGGAAAGAGAGATTTTTGTTTTCTTTGCTGATTTATCCCAAGTTTCTATAACAGTGTATGGCACATAAATATTCATGGAATAAATCAAAGAGTTTCCAGTTCTGGGTGTAGGATAAAATGTATTTGAAATAGTATTTTGTAGTTTTTATTTTTTTATTTCTCAAAATAAAAAGTTGGATTTTTAAAAATGGGGTAAAGAACAGCACTTTCATTTCTGGCAACATAATAGACTGGAAAAATTCAAACTATAGAAGGTTTATAACTGGTAAAAAATAACAAACATAATTTTAAATGCTTAGCTAATCTACAAAATGGCAAAGGGAAGCCCCAAGAGACAATACGGAAAAGAACAGGAAAGGCACAGTGAAAGAGACTAAGAGCATGGAGTTACCTTACTTTCCCAGGTCTTGGCTGCAGGGACTGGAGACAAGACTCTGTGTGGAGTGGGAACTGAGACCTAACTGCCTACACACACACACAGACACACACACAGAGACACACAGACAGATAGACACACAGACAAACACACACACACACACACACACACACACACACACACACACACAAAGCCAAGACCATCAGAGTGCTACATCACCACTGAAATAGTATGGAAACATAAAAGTGTAAGTCATGCTTTTTCTTCATTTAACCTTGGTTAGAAAAATAAGACCAAAGTAAAAACTAGATGCCTCGATTAACAATTGTTAATGAAGAAAAACTTCTAAAAGGAAGGATGGGATGTTGTTGACTCAAGTGATTTTAAAAAGTCAAGTCACGATAGCCATCACAAAAGAGAAGTAAATCTTTATGTAATTCCTACCATGAAAGTTAATATGCCCTCTCAATCACGTGAGATAAATAGACTAATTTTCTATTCCTTAAAACCAATGGAGCCCAGAAATTAAGGAAATGCTCAAAAAACAAAACAAAACTGCATTGATAGGGTTTATGAAAGGGATACAGAAGCCAACTAAAAGATCTCCCACTGATCAAAACTAAGCAATGAAGTAAAGTAGTATTAGATTATAATCTAACATATGAGATAAATATCCATGTAAGTATTGATATAAATACATCACTGAATAAACAAATGGAAGGAAGAGACAAATCTCCAGTGCAGAGCTCCAAATAATTTATATACACACTTAATCTCCAAGGAGGGTCAGTTAGCAATGAGGGGGAAAGCCCCACTCCTTAGGTGAGGGTTGCACATAGTGACATTCTTCCATATAGTGCAGAAGTAAGGAAAAGAGGGGTGGGAAGAGGAACTTTAGAGTAGAGGGAACTGACAAACTTCATCTCAACCAGGTAGTCGAGTCAACATCAACAGTCACAAACCATGCTGATAGGTTGTCCTTTTGATGTCATGTGATGAAAATGGCACTTTACCTCTGTATCTTCCTACCAGAAATGTATGCCCAAGTCTAATCATGAGAAAAACGTAAGGTAAATCCCAACAGGAGGACGTCCTGCAACCTGCCTGACCAGTTTTCTTTAAAACCACCAAGGTCATCACAAGCAGGGAAAGTCTGAGAAACAGTCACAGCCAAGAGGGGCTTAAGGAAACTTGACAACTAAGTGTAATGTGGTATCCTGAATGTGATTCTGGAACAGAAAGGGGATATTAGGTAAAAACCAAGGAAATATGAATAAACTACAGACTTTAGTTCAGAACACTGTATCAATTTTGATTCACTCACTATAACAAATGCACCATACCAAAGTAAAATGTTCAATAGAGGTGAAATTGTCAGAAGGAGGGGCTGAGGGGGCATATGGGAACTCTCTGTACTAGGTTCTCAATTTTTGTGTAAATCTGAAACTGTTCTAAAATATAAAGTCTATTATAAAAATAGTGTGAATAAAAATAAATGGAGCTTAACAGTCAATATCATTATTTTATTACGATTATTGAACTGAGAAAAATTTTACCTTAAGATTCAACAGTAATTTATGGGAACATGTTAAATGATGTCATGGAGATCCAGTCAGGAAAGTGACCCAGTTTCTTCCATAAATTTCAAGGAAAAAAAGTGACAAATGGGGAGTAAATTACAGGTGATTTCGGAGACATATACAACCAATGAAATGCAAGGACCTTATTTGAACCCTGATTTAGACAAGCAAAATCCCCTGTTTTACTTTGCTCAATGTCTTACTTGTGCTTCCTGGGTTCACAGGCCAAGTAAACTGTCTGTCCGCAAGCCCATATCTCAGGGTCTACTTTTGTAGAAACTCAAAGAAGGATAATCATCGTTAATCAAGTGATTAAATAAATTATGGTGTAACATATAATAGCTTACTCATATGATCATTTCAAATAGTAAATTAGATCTACTTGTGTTGACATGGAATGATCTCAAGACACTTTCTAAAACACGATTCTTTTTCTATAAATGAATTAAAATAATACATGCATATGCACTGGCATGTGAATAACCATTTTTCTAGGCATTTACATAGAAAATTAACAGTGATTACCTCTGAGTAGTGGAAATTCTCTCATGCCAAAAGTATGGTGCAGGCAAGCTGGCTCACTGATTTAAAAAAAAAAGGGGAGGGGGCTGATTTATAGAATTTGCTGATTTCCATGGTGTGAATGCTCTATACCACTATGTCTGATTTCAAACCACAGATGATTTTAACAGGCTCCTAATAATTCTTGAATGACAATTCATTCTTGTGAGCCTGTATGGGTCACCTTCAATACACCACTGTATGAAAATGTGCATTAATATTATAATTTCATATGCTAGTTGAATTTATTTGAATTATACTTTTAAATAGATTATACTTAAAAATAAAAGAAGAAAACTGTTGAACACATGCTAAGATTTCCATTTCTAGTTCGCGGTTACACATAGCCTTGGAAATAAGCCCAGGCCCATATTCCCTGGCCACAAAGGAAATCAGTCAGCAGAGATTAAGATGAAGAAAATGTGCCTTTCTATTCTGTTCCTTTCTGAGCTTAAGTTAGAACCCATGTCTGTGAACCAAAATAAAAGTAGAAGAGGAAAGGTCAACATGCAAGGGAGACTCCTGTGGGCACCTCCCTGTGCTCTTCAGTTTCTTAAGAAGGTAAGATGATAAACAGATGATAAGAAGAGGAACAGCACTGGGAGAGGCAGACAGTGGCATTACAATTTATACGTGCATTTTTGTGACCCTGATCATTTTTGAAAACTACCTCAGAGCCATTTTCTTTTAAAATGGCTACTACTGCCAGATAATAAATTAGGCAATTCTTGAATTTGCCCTAACCCCCCCACATTCATCAAAAGCCTGCCTTCCTCCTGATTACAAAAAGATTGAGTAAGAAAGAGCATTTAATTAGAAATCAAGAAAACTGCATTATCATCCTCATACAGATACAGTTCAGCTGCAAAAGCCTCAACAAGTCACTTAGCCTCTCTGAGCCTCTACTGTCCTCTATACAACAAAAGCTTTGAATTATAAGGTTTCTGAGGACTTCTTTGGTTCTAAAAGTCCTACAATTTTCTTTCTACTGACCAAACCCTCTTAATGAAGCTTATTCCCCTCAAGAACTCGCTTAGATCCTCTGAAGCGTTCTTGGGTCAGAGAGGAGGAGAGCAGAAAGAGCCAGTGCCTCTGTGCAGACAGCACTGGTATGGTGCCAGGGCCCAAGACAAATGGGCGGGGCATCTCCAGGAGGCACCATGGGGACCCTGCTCTCAACCCCAGTGCCACATCTGGGGTTTGGGAAATGCTTCATCAGCACCCACCAGCCCAGGACATTAGGACAAAACCCTCCACCACATGGATAGCAATTAATCCCTCTGTGACAACACAATACCTCTCCTGCCAGCATCTCCACATTATCTCCTTCCATAAACTAGTTCTTCGTGAAGTCCCCACTGAAGGAGTACTGTTCCTGCTCTAAAATCATCTTTGCCTCTGTCTCTTCAAACTATTCTTTTTTTTTTTTTTTTTTTTTTCCTGAGACAGAGTCTCACTCTGTCACCCAAGCTGGAGTACAATGGCACGATCTCAGCTCACTGTCACCTTCGCCTCCAAGTTCAAGCGATTCTCCTGCCTCAACCTTCCAAGTAGTAGCTAGGATTACAGGAACATGCTACCACAGTTGGCTAATTTTTTTATTTTTAGTAAAGACGGCATTTCAACATGTTGGCCAGGCTGATCTCAAACTCCTGACCTCAAGTAATCCACGCACCTCAGCCTCCCAAAGTGCTGGGATTACAGGCGTGAGCCACTGCACCCAGCCCAAACTATTCTTTCTTCAGGATCTTCCTCCCTGGGGCGGGGGGGAGGAGCTTTCATTCATCAGAAATCAACAATATCTGAGCTTGGCTCTGAGCCACATAGATATAAAATAGGAGCATGGAAGCCTCATGACTCTTGACAGGGGGTGGGGGGAGAGGGGGAGAGAAAGAGAGAGAGAGAGAGAGAGAGAGAGAGAGAGAGAGAGAGAGAGAGAGAGAGAGAGAGAGAGAGAGAGAATATCTAAAGGGATGCCATTATTACTGTGGTCCCTCATGGCAAAGGAGAGCAAACTCCAGCTCACGGTGAGATCGGAGAAGATTCAGACACTGGGAAAGACCAACAGCAGCTTCTTGAATTGTAGTTGAAAGCCTCTTAAGTATTAGTTGCCTCTTTACAAAGATGAAAGCCATTCCCCTGAGCTTTGTAGGAGAAACAGACAGTAAAGTAAAGTAATTTTCTCTAAGAGCAGAGGCCTTACTCTGTCACCAAGATTGTTAAGGAGCATAAATCCCTAGCAATAATTGCAAAGATCTTTGTCACTTTTCAGAGCATAAATGCCTTTCAGCACATTATCTAATCTGATTTCACCACAGGCTGAGTTATTGGTGTCATAGGAAGGACTGGAGAGGGGACCAGGAGACCTGGATGCAGGCCTGCACTTAATCATGTATCAGCTGGTGACTCCAGTAGCTTGAGCTACTGGTCCTCAGGCTGCACTTTACCTTCATTTTACAGATGAGGAAACTGAAGCTCAAGAGCCAAGTGTTCTTACCCACAGGTGACAATGTGGGACAGACTGGGAAGAATGAAGACTGAAGTAGCAGCTTCTTTATTATAGAGTGTAGCATGAAAATGAAACTGATAAAAATAATACACAAGGGCTGCAATAGGCAAGGAGGGCAGAAAGCCCTTAAGCCTTTCTTTACTACAGAGGTTAAGGAAGCGTGAAGTCCATCACTGAAAAATTAGCACGGGTTATTTATTAGAGAAATGATAGTTGTGTGAATGCCAATTCAAGTAGAATCCATTAAGAGCAAAATAGTGGGTGACTGTGACACACATATGTAATTTCCTCTGAGCCCCAAGTATGATGAACCACCTTGAGGCTGCCAAAGAGTCACAGGCCCCTACCTGCCAGTCATAGCTACTCATCAAGAGTCTTACAAAAGGGGTCATTGAGTTGTATCCTTTGATTCCTCTGCTACCTCAACTAGTTAAGAAGGTCAGAGGCCTAGAAGTGCAGAGTCCAGGAACCAAAGAATGCTTTGTTTCACATATTATTTCATTTTTATACTAAATCTACTGCTTAAAGGTTTTAAATCATGCCTCTTAGTTGTGATGAGGCAAGAAAAGGTGATTTTTTTTTATGCCCAGGTATCAGTTTTCTATCTAAAGATTTCAAGCACACTCTTCCCAAGCTTGTTTCTTGCACCCGGACGACAAGCACACTCTTCCCAAGCTTGTTTCTTGCACCCGGACGAGTCCTTGCTGTGGGAACCATTTACCTGAAAACCTGTCCTTCAGACCCCTCCCTTTGTTCCACCATGTTAACACCTGGGGGACAAGCTTTTCCCAAAAGATAAGGAGGCACTGGAAACAGAGTCACCATGGCCATGTCCAAAGGCTCTGACAGCAGCTGGGATGGAAGATGAGGGGGTGGTGGGAATAAGCTGAAACACTGCTTTGCACCCTCAGGGGGCACCATTCACACCATATTCCTGTACTCAGACCTCATGTAAGCCCATCTTTCTACTTCCTGCTTTCCAGTTGCTGTCTCCCTACCTGGAGTTTTGTTCTTTTTGATTTTTAGAGGGAAAAGCGCAAGGTAAGGAAAATATGTTCATGTGCAAATTTTTTCAAATTTAGTCTTTTGGGAAGTGTAGTGGGTGGGACTGAGATTTACACTAAGGAATGGCAATGTTTGCCCCTGAGGACCCTATCCCAGCCTCCATCATGCACAAGTAATCATGGTGACATGATCTGGTGCTGACTCAGGGAAGAAGAACCTTTGATCCCAACATCTCTCTGCACCACCTGAGTATTGATTCCTGTGTACAACTTGTGTTGTACTGGGTTAGCCTCTCCCCATTAACATTTACAGAATGTGATTTATGTACCTCAGAGAGTCTGATCCATCTTACTTTATGTGACTAAATCAAAAGAAAAGTGCAGTGACTCATCTTAGCATTAAACAAAAAAAAGACAGCTATTCCACATATGCACCATCCCAGTCAAATGACAATATACAGGGCACATGTAGACTCAGGGGATGACAAGCACACACATAGTGAGGGCAAGCTTGGTAGAATGGTGAGGGTTTGCGTCAGTAAGAACTGCATTCACCTGTAGTATCAGAGACCCAAATACAGTGGCTTAAGCAGAACTAAGGGCTTATCTTCTTCCATAAAAGAAGTTAGAAGGCCTAGGAAGTGGTATTGTTGCCCCATCAAGTTATCAAGGTCTCAGGTCTCCTCCAACTTATGGACCAACCCTTCTTATTAGGTGGCTTCCATTCTCAAAGTCACAAGATGACTGATGAAATCTGGCCAACCTATCTGTTTTCAAAACTAAAGGGGCTGGTGGAGGAGGGAAAATGGAAAGACTAAGGGTCAAAAGATTAGACCCCAGAATTTTGTCTCACTTCAAGAAACTCTGTCAGAAGTCCTACCCAAAAACTTCCTCAAATCTCATCAGCTAGAACTTAATCATATAACAAAATGTTATAAGAATGCAAGGAAGTCTAGTAAATGTTGTCTCTTAGCTGTGCATATCACCACCTTGAGTAAAACTAGAGTTTATTTCTAGGAAGAATAGGAAAAGAGATATTGAGTGGGCAAAGAGCGGGTGCTATCATAGCATTGTATAGTCTGTGTGAAGTCAATCAGGTGGACTGTATGATCTCAGCTGAGCTCAGTGCAGAGTGGATATGAAATCACTAGGATGGTGAAGGGTGTGAGCTTAGCAGAAGAGTGAGAAATGTACAGAGCCAAGTGTGACAGTAACAATGCAGTGTGTGCTGTATAACCTCTGTGGGCTCAGTGGGAACGTGAGACTGTGCACAGTCAGTCTGGGCTCCTGAGACTGTTCAAGCGTACAGCAGAATCACTGCAGGTTTAACGAGATCGTGAGAAGTGTGCACCACCAGTATGGTCTGATTGAGATTGTGAGGGGTGGGCACATGTGGTGTGGATTCAGAGGGCAAGTTAGTGTCTGCTTGGCCTGTAGAAATGCACCTTCATTTAAGCCTTTATTACTATTTTGCAGCTCTTTGAGAGCCTCTTTTCATAAGAACTACCCAGCAAGATCACGGAAACCTGCAGGAAATATCCTGTAGTCATATAGAGAGGACATACCCAACGTCCATCTAGATAAGTGGCTTGTAATTAGGGCCTGCCTTCATAGGGCAGATGTTATAGGTACAGGTACAGATACAGGTGGTATCTCTTGTCAGTTCCAAGCAGGCACCACTTTGCTGCTGTCCTTCTATGGCCAAGTTTCCTCAGGTTAGCAGTCTTCATACATCACAGCACGCAGGTTGATACACCTGGACCCAAAGCCAGACCTGCTAACAAATTACCTTGACACATTGATTGCTTGACTTAACTCACCCTGGAGGCCTCCAGAGGCCTTCTTCACATCACCACAAACACTTCCAATTACTGCACTGGTTTATCAGGAACTCTTTTCTCGCTGCTTTATTCTGCTCTCCATGACCTTGGTTGCCTGAGCGATACATCCTTTGAGTTGTTTCTACATCCTGCTTGGATTTTCCCCTTCTCATCTCTGTCTCGGCTTATATAGAATGTGTTTTATTGCCACATAGACTTAGTTGGTAGCCTCTGTGGCATCTGACTGTCCCTCAATCAACTCTAGAACACCTATAGGTGGCCTCTGTAAGAGAGATTTCCAGGAACAGAATGCCAAACACACTGTTTATCAGGCTTCTTGAGTTGCACAGTTGTAGGAAATTGTTGCTTAAGATTTCAAAGGACACCAGAGAATTTCAGCACAAACCTGGAATGGTGCCCTGTTGCTTGTCCAGTCAATGCCAAGTTAATGATGGGAAGGAAGCACTGCTGTGTCACATGACTGCCAGGCACTGTCCCAAATCCTTCCTGAGGTCAGCATTCCCAACCCCACCAAACCCTGCAGCTCACAAATCAGCTGCAATTGGAGCATGAAAAGTGGAACATTGTGGAAATTAACTATTTTAAGGGCCACACCTGAAATTGCTTGATTTTGGTTAGAAAAGGGATTGCAACATGCCCTTAAAATCATCATGCGCATCTAAGAGATGACAATGACTCACAGACTTATCTGTCATGATCAGTTAAAATTCTAGAAATGAACTCAATGTGAATTCTTAAGAACAACGATTTGAACGAACTGATATTTGAAAATCCACTCCATTTTACTGTGCAGATGCATTGATACATTTGTGGAAAATGACAAGAAATTAATCTTGAACTCCTTTGCCCAAGAGGTTACGCATAGTTGTATATTCTCAACATGCCTGCAAGACAACGTGGCAGAGCTATGCCAGGACCTGACACTGAGTCTGGTTTTCCTAACTGAAGATCTTGATTTGGATTCGTTATCTTGAATGTGGAAATTCTCCTTCTTTTAACGATATCCTATTGAGATAAGGTAGGATTTCGCACAAGTAAAGTTACTACAGCTTTAGTAACTTTACCTACTGCAACTTTGGTAACTTCACCTGTGTGAAAAACTGACTTTTGTTCACATTTAGAATAAAGAAGGAGCAGCAGAAATTATTACCCATGAATTCTATATCAAGGGTCCTGTGTCACAGATATATGTCTGGTCTTCTTTGGAAAGGTGGACTGACCCCAATTTCAGGACACCACAGGAATTCAATATAAATTTGGAACTCTGTGTTACAATTGACAGAGGTGTAGCTAACTCAACAACTGGAAAGAATAACAATTACTGCATCTTGATTACAAAATGTTTTTCTGTTCAAGCTTTCTTTGAACTCTTATTACATAAAGTCAACTCCACGATCAGAAAGGCCATGAGAATTGTGCAAAATGCCAGATGAAGATGTGAGCTTGTCAGCCCCTTCACCAGTCCTTTTGTTTACCTGGCTGCCCAATGAGATCGAGTCTCTCTTTTGGATCAAGACTCGTGTTGACAGAGTCCCAGAGCCAGGGTGGAAAGCCAGGTAGAAAAATACAACAAGCCTAGGAATTACAGGCAGGACTGAGAAAAGGAAAAGTCAATAAGGCTCTGAGCCAAATGAGGAGTCAGAAATCACATGTATATCAGGAGTCCAGATTAAGTGTGTAGGTTAAAAACTAAGCTGGCAATTAGAAACCAGGAAATGCACATGCACCAGAGAGCAATGCCAGTTCAAGGATCAGAAAACAAGTAAAAGGCCAAGACAGACAAATAAAAAGCACCATCACAATGAACTTCACGAAAGTACCTGCTGTTTCAGGCAAGAAGGCTCTTCCTCCATTTTTGTGGGAGATGTGACCATGCCAAATGGTTGTGCAGGCGGAAGCCTAGGATCCACGTTAAAAGAGATGGCATCAAATGACAGAGGTATTGTATCTGGAATCATGTTGAAGGACACATTATGACACCTCTAGACAGTGCCTGACAACACCAGAAAGTTAAACCAGTAATTAGCCACTTATGTCACATTAGGATTTCAGGGCACACTGGCCAGGAACAGCCACATCCCTGTTGGTATGATTTTTCCACCTCCTGGCACTCTTTCCCTTCTGGTTCCCAAGCCTAAGCAATTTTATACTGCCCATCAGTGATCCAAATCCTTCCTGGGAGACACAATGCTTAGATTTCCCCATTTCCTAAAGTCTTCCAAGTGGGGAGAAAAAAAAAAAAAAAAGGCTTCCCCTTTTTTTTTTCAATTTGGAAGGCATATCACAGATGCTAAGAGAAAGCTAGTATACCAAACTCTGAGTTTAAATGATAAATATCCTTAGCTCTCCTAAAGGCAATCGAATTGGAAGGAAAGAACTAATTAATACAAAAGTACCTCTAGAACTCTGTGCTGGAGCACTAGAGGAATAAGGGTTAAAAACAAAAGTCTCTCTTTTAAAAACAATTAAGCATATGACTTGAATTATCGTTCTTAAAAAATGTTGGTTTTCCTTCACGTTAAAAAAAATTATTCATCAAGACTTCTAAAGACTGTTTAATGGTGCTAACTGATTCATCTCCCTTATCTCTCTTTTTAATCAGATATAGTTGTAGGAATAAACACAGACAATTTAAATTTTAATGATTTCCAAAAAAATGATATTTGACCACATAAAAAATTCAAATATTACTGTTTTCTAGGACAAGAGATAAATTATTGCAGAGACCCCAGTGCACAACATAAAGAGCATGGACTCAAAATTGTGTTGTTAAGTCCCTCCTCATCACTGGTCCCCATATCCTCAGAGATAAAAATAGAGACTTTGCAAGGCTGGGTGTGGTGGCTCACACCTATAATCCAAGCCCTTTGAGATGCCAAGGACGGAAGATCACTTGAGGTCAGGAGTTCAAAACCAGCCTGGCCAACATGATTAAACACTGTCTCAACTTAAAGTACCAAAAAAAAAAAAAATTAGCTGGGCATGGTGGCAGGTGCCTGTAATCCCAGCTATTTGGGAGATTGAGGCAGGACAATAGCTTGAACCCAGGAGGCAGAGTTTAGAGTGAGCCAAGATCACGCCACTGCACTCCAGCAAAACTCCGTCTCAAAATTATATCCATATATATATATATATAGAGAGAGAGAGAGAGAGAGAGACTGCAGAGTTCTTGTGAAGATGAAAAATTATGCATGAGAAGTATCTAGCACACAGTGTAGCACATTAATGATTCAATGAATAGTAGCAATTGTTACTTTTATTCCACTTACCTAACAAATACCCAATCACTTTACATTGTAAACACACTTCTATCTAATTGAAAGAAGAGAGAGTAAAACAGGAAGAGCATCAACGTGCAGTGGCAGAAATTCCAGTGTAAGCGTAGAAAGCTGGGTAATGATCTTATTTTCATCACATTAGTTGTGTGGGTCTTTACAAGCCACCTAATTTCACTGAACCTCCACTTCCTCATTTGAAAAAATAAAGGATTTGAACATATAGTTTTGGTTACTCCCAGATGTGAGGGTCTCTGCCACTGATTACCTTCCCAAGCAGAGAGAAGACCTGCTAAAAGATTGTCCCTGTCTGGGTACAGCCTTTCCCTAGATAATCAGATGTTTGCCCAAGGCAGCTCTCAACTCACCCTTTCGCCTACAGTTTCCCAATCCTGCCTTTCATCTTTGGACCTTGCTCAAGAGCACAAATGAACTTCTACTTCTAAGACCTGACATAAACCCTAATCACTAATACACACTCATCGAGAGATCTAAGATAATTTGCTTTAGTTACCTGTGCCTCAGATTTCTCCTCTGTAAAAGTAGGAGAGCAATATTCACCTCATTGAGTTTTTATGAAGATTAGATAGGACATGCTGGTGAAAGTGATTTATCAGGTATACAGCATTGCACAACACTAACATAGCAACTGTGATTATTGTTGATTTATACTGTTGGAAACACTCTATGGAAAACAGATGAGAAGCTGCATTCTGAATTAGTTCACCATAGTTCATCCACCTGAGCTCCTGCCTTCTGTGGGTTTTGTGAGCCTAGAAGAATCGGGCAGATGGCATTGAATTCTGCTGTAATCAGACATTGATTTTGGTCTTCCCAAGAAATGAGGATTATTTGAACTTTCACTTATAGGAAACTGGCAGGAACCTGTTTAAATCGCCCAGGTAAGTTTTCACCTCATTAGCAATATCCTACCCATGTGATCTGAGGTTTCCCTATTTCAGGAGCTAATTGCAGAATTTCAGGAAAAACACCTGTTACTAAATGTAACAAATCCATCAATCTCCGAAAAGAACAACAGACCTGTCCCTCCAGAGCCCCACTCTTAGGCTTTGCTAGGCTTACTGCTCCATGATCACCAGACTCCTGTGGTCACAAGAAGGCTGTAAGAATTGCAAAGCCATCTGAGAGGAAGCTGAGAATGCTGCTGCATTCCTCAGGGGTGTCCTGAAATGCCCCGTGTTTGCAGCACTGTGAAATATTATAGAATCATACCAAAGTCTGAAAACTATTTGTTGATAAAAGGTCTTAGGCAGTTACGTCTTAGGCAGTTACTTCAGAACATAATCCCATGTGTTGGGTTTTCTGAGCAATCAGCTATGTAGAAGATTTAGTTAGCATTCTCTCTCTCTCTCTCTCACTCTTTCTCTCTCTCTCTCTCTCTCTCTCTCTCTCTCTCTCGTCCTTCCCATCCACATTTCCACACTTGCAGGTTGTATGCCCTTGGCAGGGCTGATCCCATAAACAGAATAGTAAGCAACTACTTGCCTGGTGTAATTTGAGATGTATCACAATCCTTACTGCTCAAAATATCTTCCCCACCAAATGCCACAGGGCCTAAAATTCCCAGTATTCAACTCACGGCAGCTAATCTTCTCCTCCTTCGCCCAGTCATCTCTCCTAATACCTCCACGTGTGAAGCATTTCCATCCTTCCAGGCCCAGCTTGGTATCACTTTTTCCTGAAGCTTTCATGATTGCCAGTTGGAAGTGATCTCTCGTTCTTCTGAAGGTTCAAAAAGCTTCGCTTATGCCTCTTTTATGTCATAGGTTACCTTATATTTAAACACACGTACTATATCCCACCAGGCGTAATCTGGAGATTCAATTCCTCAGCTGAGTCTTATTCATCTTTGTATCACCAACCCATTCTCAAGCAACCGGGCCCAGAGCTGACACTTAATAAAGCATCAGTATCTGACCAGTGGGTGCTATATGGCTGAATAAGTAGTAAGACACAGCTTCTCCTGGGCTGAGATTTTGCTCCTCACTCACTCTGTATATTTTATCAGTTACTTCAGTTTTCAGAGCCTTATTTTCTTCCTATAAAATAAGGTCATTGATGAGTCATAAAATGCCATTAGCAATGATGGTCTCAGCCATCATTGCTAATCTACTGCATGATCTTACAGCTCACTGTGGTTCAGCAAAAGCCCAACATCATTTGCATTCACTTTTGAAAGTGGCTTGACAATATATACACTATATTAAGGTCTTTAAAAGAAAAGCGATGAAATTAAAAAAAAAAAAAATTAAGATAAGGCCAAATAAAAGGCAAACACACCGAAATAAATTATTGATGGTCCTGTTTACTTACAAAGTGGGACATAAATTCAGCTTTGAGCTTCCTAGCAACCAAAGCAAAAATGTATTAAAGTAAAAGTATACATACTGATTGCTCAAGAAAATACAGATTTTCCTTTCATTAAAATTCAAAAGAAATTGATGCAGTAAACTTTGTACTCAAAAATCCCAACAATGAATAGACCAGAAAGTTTCACAGAACTATTTCCTGTAGCATCCTTCTACAAAAGAGTGTTCCAGTGACCTGTTGCTGCCCAACCCCAAAACAGTAGCTTAAAGTGACAACATTGTGTATTATTATCTTACTGGAGAAAGTGGGTTCTAAGCTAAGCAATTCTCACTTAGAGTCTATTGCAGAAGTGTAATGACGAAGTGACTGGGTCTAAACTAACTTGGTGCCTAAGCTAGGTAGTTTCAGATAGCTGGAGCGTAGAGCAGTCGATTCTCTTCAGATACCTCTCGGTGGTCTTTCCATGTGACTCCAGCATGGAAGTGTTAGAGCAGCCAGAACTCTTACATGGAAGCTCAAGCACTGAGGGGAGATAGCCAAGCCAACTTGATCACCTTTAATGAGCTAGCCTCAAAAATCACATAGTACTACTTCTAACACATTCCGTTTCCTAGAATCAAGTCACTAAGACCTATATTCAAGGGAAGGGTATTTTAGTCCCCATTTTTTGATGGAGGAGTGTCCAAGAATGTGAGACTATGTTTTAAAACCATGATTTAGGAAAAAAATAGAAATTTGCTCTTCAATAAATGCTATTCTTTGGAAAGCAAAGAAGAAATACTTCAGCTTGATTCAGGAATAAAATTTAGAACTAGAGTCGTGCTGTTCAACATGGTAGCCAGTGGCATGAGTGGCTATTTAAAGAAATTAATTAAATTTTCATTAAAAATTTTTCAGTACCATTATTTTGTTTTAAGAGCCACATTTCAAATACTCCATAGCCACACATGGCTAGTGACTATTATAAGGGACACACAATTACAGAACATTTCCCTCACTGCAGAAGGTGCTATTGGAGAACACTTAGCTAGGATAATGAAAGAACAATATATCCTTATTGGAGGCTAAGGTGTAGGACGCATTACTCAAGCCCACAAATTCAAGGTTACAGTGAGCTACGATCACGTCACTGCACTCCAGCCTGGTCACAGAGCAAGACCTTGTCTCTAAAAAGAAAAAGGAAAAAAAGAAAACGATATATCCAGCTGTCGATTAGAACTGCTAAGTCTTCTAATTAAGCTTTTGTTGATAGGAATTCGGCAGCAGAGATGTCCAGATTTTAACATTTGATGAGACCATGAACTGCATGAAATCTGTGTTGCTCAAAAAATATGCCTTAAAAATCAACCAAGTCGGAGGTAGATTCACTTCCTTTCAAGAAAATGAAGGTAGGCCTGGGTGGTTGCTGTCAAAATGGGCAAGTTCATAAAACCTGGGAAAGCAGTATTAGTCCAGGCCAGACACTACACCAGATTCTACTCTGGATGCAAACCCATCATCATGAAGAATGTTGATGATGACACCTCAGAATGCCCCTTCAGCTGTTCTCTGGTGGCTGAAATTGACCATTATCCCAGCAAGGTGACAGCTTCCCATGGACAAGAAGAGCGCCCAGAGGTCAAAGATCAAGGCTTTGTGAAAGTTTACAACTACACCTCATGCCCACAAGGTGCTCTGTGGCTATCCCCATAGACAAAACTGTCATTAACAAGGATGTCTTCAGAGACCCTGTTCTTAAACACAAGGCCCAAAGGGAGGCCAAAGTCAAATTCAAAGAGAGGTACAAGATGGGCAAGAACAGTAGCTCTTCCAAAAGCTGTGGTTTCAGATGTTTTGTTTTGGTCGTTAAAAATAAGAAAGAAAGAAGAAAGAGAAAAAGAAAGAAAGAGAGAAGAAAGAAAGAAAGAAAGAAAGAAAGAAAGAAAGAAAGAAAGAAAGAAAGAAAGAAAGAAAGAAAGAAAGAAAGAAAGAAAGAGGAAGGAAGGAAGGAAGGAAGGAAGGAAGGAAGGAAGGAAGGAAGGAAGGAAGGAAGGAAGGAAGGAAGGAAGGAAGGAAGGAAGGAAGGAAGGAAGGAAGGAAGGGAGGAAATGAAGGCTCCTGACCAAGACCCAAATGGCTGACCACCTTGCCTCCATGTGGGGGTTTACAGTGGAGGACCTGTCAATAAGGTTTTCCTCCAGATTTTTAAAGACTGTTTTCCCAAAACATTTGGGGGAAAGAAAGATAAAATCAAAGCTACAAAGTTCATTCCCTCACTCTTTAATTTGACGTTCATTGAGTAGACATGAATGCTATCATTTGTATCTGAAAAAAAATTGACATAGATTTTACTAATCTCCCAAGCCCCAGAAATAAACAAATGTCAATAACATGCCCAAGGAATATCTACTTTTAAGTAGCATGATTTTCTTCTGAACCACCAGAGAAAAGTGGTTTCAAAACATACCCCTAAGTAGCTGAGTGGGCCAGTTATGTATAATAATTAGATATAAGCCAATTGAATTGCAAATACTAACTGCCAAAAATGAAGATTTTTAAATATAGAAAAGTTGAATTCAAGCCACTCTATTTTCCAGTAAAATAAAGAGGCCATTTCTTGTTAGTGACAATAAAACTACATCACCAGCATAGAGAATAGTTATTTTTGTACATTTTATAATAAGGGTACATGCAACTAGATCATGCACAAATTGTTTCAAATCATTAAGATACAAATTAAAAAGAAGAGTTGGAGGAAACAGAGGCAGAACACAGTTTCATTTTATAAAGACTGGAATATCTGATCTGTTAGAAAACCATTCTCAGGAACGCTTGTGGTATGAAGCTCAGACCGTACATAAGCATCAGTTATCAGATCTTACAGCCCAGCTGCATTACGTTATCTTCTGCTTCACCATCCCCACCCCTGCCCTGTGTCTCTCAGGAGGCTGACTTGTATGGGCTGCATCAATGGTTCCCTTGCCCTCGCCCTTCTACAGGAGTTCAGCCAGTGGGAGGCACCGCAGGAGATTGGACAATGGGAGAATAGGAAGTTAGATAATTTAACTCCTCAGCTTCCTCCCTGCTGGACCACTGTGGGTTGGCTGCATTCCTCACCCAAATGCTACTGTCAGGCAGCCGTCTTAATATGGCTCTACTCTCTAAATCCCAGTAACCCCTCACTTTCTTTGATATTTTTACCCATGAGTTGCAGTAACTCCCTGCTATTATTGTTAGCCTAGGGTACTATATCCCGTCTCATAGATTTTCCTCAATCCTGCCTGTACCTTTGTTCCTGCTTTTCTTTCTTTCTTTTTTTTTTTTTTTTTTTTTTTTTGAGACAGAGTCTTGCTCTGTCACCCAGGCTGGAGCACAGTGGTGCAATCTCAGCTCAATGCAACCTCCGCCTCCCAGATTCAAGTGATTCTCATGCCTCAGCCTCCCAAGGAGCTGGGATTACAGGCACATGCCACCACACCTGGCTGATTTTTGTATTAATATTTTTAGTAGAGACAGAGTTTCACCATGTTAGCCAGGCTGGTCTCAAACTCTTGACCCATCAGCCTCCCAAAGTGCTGGGATTACAAGCATGAGCCACTGCGCCTGGCCTGTATATAGTTCCTTTCATGAGACTCTCCTTAGTTACTCGGCTCTATGCAGTTTCCTTACAAGCCCTGATGATACATGAATTCATTACTAGTTTTTAATGCCCAAAGACCAAAAAAGATCAATTAAATTCATAAGCAATCTTAGAGCTATTCCTGAAAGATTTTTCCAGCACATCATAAAGAGTATAACATGATTAATAACGGAATATTGTACCTAAATCCAACCTGTTCCTCAGGAACTGTTAAGGAAAAAAATGAGAACTGTAATTTATGAAAAGACTGCCAAACTAACAACTCTATGATTTCATACAGCAACATTGTCCTTTAAAAAAAGCAGGGGGCAGGGAAGTTGAGTAAACAAATTAGCCCTCAATTAGAGCAACACTTGAGCAGTTCGGGCGGTAAGAAGTCTTTGTAATTAACAGCACTACATGAGGAAGTAATATTAGGACACAGTCAGCAAATAGACTTGTAATCCCAAAGATAGGTGAAGTTGTTCTGGAGTTAAGGCCCCGAAGCTACCCTGCCCCGTACCACTGTGGTACAGTAAATGAACAAAATTCTTGAAGTCGGGCAAACCTGCTTTCAAATCTCCAAGTCAAAACCATTTATAAAATGAAGGAAATGATATTTCCAATGTAGAGTCGTTGTAAGGATCGTGGTAAGAAAAATACATATAAAATACCTAGCACCGTGCCTGATTTGCCAAAGTCATTAAGAAATGGAAATTCAAAAAGAAATCCAACAGAAGGAAACCAAAGACTTTTACATTCCAAGACTAGCCTGAAAATCAGCAAGTATATATATATACATATATATGTGTGTGTGTGTGTGTGTGTGTATGTATGTGTGTGTGTATATGTGTATATATATGTATGTGTGTGTGCGTATATATATATATATATATATATGAAAGAATAGGTTGACAGTGTCCCAGCCAGTCTTTCTGTGGGTCATGTACATTTTGAGGACCTCTATAGTGGATGAATTCCTTTCTCAAATTCTCTTCTGTAAGAAATAGTCACCTAAGAGAATTTTCTCATTCTCTGTCCCGGAAGATCTCCAGCTTTCCTTATTTCCCTTACATTCTATGTTTCAGCTTAATTAGCACTTTCCCCAATGTACACAGTAATTATTTCTTGCTATCACAAACTATTCCAGAGGCAAGCACAGTTCAAATGGGTACTGGACTGAAATAGGCACACCACTGGCCCCTGGGCACCCTTCCAGCTGATTAGAAGTTCCTCTGGCACTTTGTTCCAGAAGTGTCCTGAGTGCAGTGCCCAGCTGGGTCCTCTGTGTGGTCTTTTGATATCATCCCATCCGAATGACTAAATATTGCCTTTGGATGGGTGGGCCACACCCAGGACCTGGAAGTAAGATCAACATTTCCTCAAAAAAAAGGAATGCTTTTTTCTTTCCATTCTACGATTTGTGTTATGCCAGAGACACATTACTGGCCCTAAATTCATATTTTAACAGCAATTTCTAAGACATAAAGGTTCTTCCGCAGGACCTTAAGGAAATGGGAGTGAGGACAAAGTATTTAGATACATGAGAGAGGAAGAGTGTTCTGAAAACTGAGACACTGCACAACGTGTTGGAAAGTCCCATGAAAGCACAGGTGAGAGAACCCTGAGACAAATCAGTTCAGAAATTCCATCCCCTCCCTGGAGTTGGTTTACAGACCTTGCAAACATAGACCCAGTTCCCAGAGTTTTCCTGATTCTGGAGCTGCTGTTCCACAGATCCTCAAGACAAACTTCCTAGTAGACTCCTCAATAAAATATTACATGGTGAACAGAAAGAACTTAAGTAAAAGGAATCAACATGTAGCAAACACCTACTATGTGCCAGGCATTGCACAGCATTTTTCACACATGTTATCTCAGTCAATCCTGATATTAGCCCCATCAAACAGACAGTGTAATCCCCATTTCACAGGTAAAAACGAAAAGACTCTGAGAAGTTAGGTAACTTACTTAAAATCAACCTGTAGAACAAGAATTTGCACCAGATCTTCCCGTTTTATAGCCCATTCTCATTTCATTCTGCCCCAGATAACTTAAATGTACAGTATCCCCCATTCTACCATTTTCTACATGGGACTGGATGCTTGACAGTGAACACCTGTATCAGTTGACTGTCATTGCATAATAAATCAATACAAAGTTAGTTGCTTACAACTATTTATTATATATCATGATTCTGTGAGTCGTTGGGCCATTCTTCCTTTGGTCTTACATGAGCCTACTCACAAAGCCACATTTAGCTGGTGGGCTACCTGGGGATAGTGAGAGCTTGAGGGTCTGTCTCTACACATGGTCTTTCATAACAGGCTTCTTCACAACATGGTAATCTCAGGCAGCTTCCAAGATAACAAGCCTCAAAGTGCAAACATTTTTCAAGCTTATGTCCCAAACCTTATGACCAAACCCCAAATAATTGTGGGAGGGGACTAGGGGAATGAATAACGTGAGGCACAATTCACTGAGGATTATTGTTATAACAATGTACCGCAGCCAGCCCTCTGATCCCGATGAGTGACATCCCTCCTATTTGCAAAATGCATCACTCATCCCAAAACCACCAAAGATCTCATCCAAACATGACATCAGACTACAAGTCCAGACTCCTCACCTGTCTCAGGTCCAGATGTGGTTGAGGCTACTTGGGTGCATTTCCTCATGCAGCTCCACAGGTGTGGCTTCTCATCATTCAGGAACCCAAGAATTTTAAAAAAAAAAAAAGTTCTTATTTTTATTTCCCAGTTTTATTTCCCACCTAGCATATCCTGGGCACTCCCTAGCATATCCTGGGCACTGCATATTTGCTTTAAATTCTCCATGCATACTCATCACACAATTGTGAGAATGGTATACTCAATAGATACTCCCATTTTAAAGGGGGAGAAATAGAAAGCCACAAACCCATCTGGTCCATAGCAATTCTGAAATCCAGTCCTGACTATATTGCAGGCCCTTCTACTGTAGGTAGAGGAAATGGTTTTTGAATACAGCCTGGTTTACCTACTTCTACTCTCTGGAAGTGGTTGCCTCTGCCTTCTCCAAGATGACCTTCGTTTTCAATAAAAATAACCTGTGTGTGCAGCTCAGTAATTTTCTCAGTAATTTTTTTACTTCCTGTTTCCATTTACTTTGAACCTCCTGTACACCAGTTAATCCAAACTAGTCCAATACCTTTCAGTGTGGGCTTTTTATATGCCAGGTTATAGTCCACTTGATCAGACAAAAGCTATTTTTGATTAGACCACGACTATTTTTGAGATAGTCCTCTACTTTGGTTTAGTATGTTAAGGTGCTGTGGGGGAAAAAAAAATGCCCTTATAATTCTTTTTTTTTTTTTTTTTTGAGATGGAGTTTCACTCTTGTTACCCAGGCTGGAGTGCAATGGCGCGATCTCAGCTCACCTCAACCTCTGCCTCCTGGGTCCAGGCAGTTCTCCTGCCTCAGCCTCCTGAGTAGCTGGGATTACAGGCACGCGCCACTATGCCCAACTAATTTTTGTATTTTTAGTAGAGACAGGGTTTCACCATGTTGACCAGGATGGTCTTGATCTCTTGACCTCGTGATCCACCCGCCTCGGCCTCCCAAAGTGCTGGGATTACAGGCTTGAGCCACCGCTGTCCTTATAATTCTTAAAAGCCATTTGCCTAGCTGAGACGATCTAATGGTCATTATTTTAAAGAATTTTGTGGTCTTCACAAAGTCTTATAGCCACACCCTTGATTTGATTTGTACCCGAGACCATTTCTAACTTTGAGAATCTTTCGGCAGTGGGAGAGACTGGAAATGTGAGACAGTTTTATTTCCCACCTAGCATATCCTGGGCACTCCATATTTGCTTTAAATTCTGCTTGCAAATGGAGCAATTCATTTTTTTTGTTGTTCATCACTCTCTTCCTATACTCTATTATATATCGCTTTTAAAAAGCTAATTGACCCCTTCAGCATTCTAAATGGAAACTTCCTTAAGCCAAATCTGCAAGTCCATTAAGTACATTTTTTATTCTCCAAGTTTCTGGAGATGACAGTGTTGCCAGTAATTATTCTACTACTATATAATGTGATTTGCCCTTTATCAGCCTCCAGTAGTGCTTTCCTCTCAGGTTCTCAGTCTCCACTAATACTCAACTTGCTGCACCTACTGCCCCTGCTAGCCACTCAGCCCCGAAGCCAATGCCACAAGTTTAGCTTTTTGTTACAACAACATACCATTTCTGGGTATAAATTTTTATGTCAGACTAGGCGCAGTGGCTCACAACTGTAATTCCAGCACTTTGGGAGGCCAAGGTGGGCGGATCACCTGAGGTCAGAAATTTGAGACCAGCCTGGCCAACATGGCAAAATCCTATCTCTACGAAAAATACAAAAATTAGCCTTTCATGGTGGTGGGTGCCTGTAATTCCAGCTACTCGGGAGGCTGTGGCAGGAGAATCAATTGAGCCTGGGAGGTGGAGGTTGCAGTGAGCTGAGACCATGCCACTGCACTCCAGCCTAGGCAACAAGAGCAAGACTCTATCTCAAAAAAAAGAAAAAAAATTTATATATATATATATATCAGTTTTCCATTTGTATGAAGTAAATGACCCCAAAATTTAATGGCTTAACAGCAATTTCTATTTCTCGTGATTCTGTGAATTAGCTGTGTCACTCTTCTGCTGGTCATACCTAGGATTATTCATGCAGCTGCATCCACTGGGTTCAACTGACCTCTCCTACTACATGGTATATAATTCTGGGCTTCTTTATAACATAAAGGTCTTAGGGTTCCAAAATGACAAGCCCCAACATGCAAGTGCTTTCATCACATTTGTTTATTTAATTTAATTTTATTTTATTTTAAAATAGAGTTTCACTCTTGTTGACCAGGCTGGAGTACAGTGGCACGATCTTGGTTCACTGCAACCTCCATCTTAAGCGGTTCTCCTTCCTCAGCCTCCCAGGTAGCTGGGATTATAGGCATGTGCCACCACGCCCAGCTAATTTTGTATTTTTAGTAAAGATGGGGTTTCACCATGTTGGTCAGGCTGGTCTCTAACTCCTGACCTCATGATCCACCCACGTTGGCTTCCCAAAGTACTGAGAGTACAGGCGTGAGCCACCGCACCCAGCCCACATTTGTTTATATCACTTTAGCCAAAGCAAGTACAAGGCCTGAGTCCAGTACAGATATGGGAGAGGCATATAAGGGTGTGGATACTAGGAGGTGTAATCCATTCAGGTCATTGCTATAACAATCTGCTCTAACACCAAAATGTAGGTTTCATGCTTTTATCCGCATTCTTATTCAAGTATACAGCCCAGTATCTTGTTCACTTTGGCTTATTTGGTGTATGTTTGTTTAATTCAATTAAAGACATAAAAGTTTTAGAAACACAAGGACCAGAAAGGCTTAAACCATGATAGTTTTAGAAATCCAGAAGACTATAAAGCAAAGCTAACCATTAAAAAACATTTTTTCACCATTTTTCCTTAATTTTGCGAATCAAATATCTTTTCTGACCAAAGGAATTTAGGGCATGATAATTTTCAAATAAACGACTGACTCATCAACCTTGTCTCTCTTACGGTCATAGCTATTCTAGAAATAAATTTGATATGAATTTGCAAATTTTCTCATTCTAAATAACTGTTTGAACATCTGAATAATCACACAATGTAGACTCCTCCGTATTTGCACAAGAGAAAAAGAATTAAATAGAATTACTGGCATTTCAAACCCAGTATTTGAATTTTGCTAAGATTAGACGTTAGACTTGATTTGTCTTTCCCATCTGAGGATATAGGTATATTTAGTTTTTCACTAAAATAAAGAGAATCACGGCTGTGTTTTAATGGCCTCAAAGGTACTTTTCCTATTATTTTCTCCAGAAGAGGTTGAGGTTTTTCATCAATAGTAGTGGATAATGATGAGCACATTTTGAAACTGACTCATGATTAACGGTATCTTCCTTTCAAGGATTGATAGACCATAAATCTCTGCACTGAAAGACACATTCTTCCCTTGCTACCAATTGTGAGTCTAAGAATTCAGGTATCTTTGCACTATTTTTTTTCCCCCATGAAGCAGGATATCCCATCAAGGTGTAACAAGGGAATTCACTGAGAACTCAATTTGCATGTGGTGGCTTTTGTTTTGTTCTGTTCTATTTTGTTTATTTGCTTGTAATACAATTAACCCTCTGCCTAAGTTTCCACTTCTAGCAAATGATGTCCCTACCCCAATGTAGGGGACAGCAAGAGGGATTCCCGAAACTATTTTTTGGGACCAGATGGGGCCAGTAATGCATTCTTTATTTGAAACTCCTGCTACCAATTAGCCTGAAAAGTACGTGCAGCCTATTGTGGTGCTGACGATAACAATAGCCAGTGTTTATTGATCCCTCACTGTGCCAAGCATTGTTCAAAGCATTTTACAGGATTAACTCATTTAATCCTCACAACTCCCTGAAGAAGGCATTATGATTATCTCTACTTTATAGAGAAGGGCACTGAGGTGTAAAGCAATTTATTTGGAGTTAAACAGTTTTAAAGGGCAGAGCTAGGATTTGAACCCACCACCGTTGCTTCAAAGACACTGGTCTTAAGCAGAATTCAGAATTTCTTCCTACATCTGTGGCCTTAGGGCTATCTCAGTAGGATGTCACTGATACTCATAGGCTTTGGTGTTAGTTCACCTATCTGACTCTCTGATGCTTTGCACAAACTGTTGATAGAAAGACAATTATAGTCACCTAAGGCCAATGACATCTCAGTCCAGATTGTCTCCTTTATTTTCTGGGAGACTATATTCTCCTAGAATCCAAATGGGATTGCTACCCAGACCACCATCTGTGCCAATATCTCATGGTCTCCAACCCCACAGCTGGAACTCTCCTGCACCATGCACCCTCCCCAGTCACCACCACCATGTCCCACCCTTACACACAGTCCAATGTGTTTCCTGAGGGTGCACTGTATGTCAGGCTCATAGTATATACAGAAGATAAACCCACATACTGGGAGCTGTCATTCCCAACAGCCCAGACTTCCAATTTGAGAAACATGATTACTTTGGGGAAATACCAACCTGGAGGTAATTGGTAGGGAGAAATGTTTTAGGAAAGATTCAGCCTAAACCACCTTTGTCGTCCCTTCCAACCCCAGCCCCATCCTCTTAATTTCTCTCTAAGGCAAGCATTTATTAGTTTGATTTCAACACATACACTTGTACCTGTAATTACTATATAATGTCTGTTTACTTTTTAAATGAAAATGAATTTAAATTAATCTTGTTTTGTGAATTTCAAGGCACCCCCTGAGATAAATGAAGACACTCCAGGGTGTCATCAAACTAGTGCTGGGAATTCTACTCTACAAAGTAGCGAAGAGAGCTCATTAAACCTTGAAGGAGCCAGAGGGGAGAAATGCATATAGATATAGAGAGAGCGCACTAAAAAGAGAGTTTTATATGTGCATTATTCACTTATATATGTACACACACACACAAATATATGTGAAAGGTGGTGAACCAAAATGTGGTCGTCTTTAGGTGACTTGTTTCTCGTAAACTTAGTATCAATGCCACTCGTTACTAAGCTCTCTGCACCAAGAGGAGATGCTGGGAACAAGATTTCCAAAATTCCTTCCCATATATCTTGAGTGGCAACGAAAGGTGCCTGTGTAAGATTTGGAAAGAAAAGAGAGGCCATGGTTTGCCCGAGATGGGTAAGTGCATAGGCAGATGAGAGACTGAAAACAGTGTCCAGGTGAATTTCTTGAGACTCCCCACATGAGTGCTGCAGACTGAGATAGCTGGTGGGAATTTCCCAGAAGTTCCTGAGACTTACAGTGAAATCACTTCCAGGCAAGATCTTCAAAAGCATCTCACTTAGATGGTACCAGCTCAGATCATCTGGTACATTTGCTACTCAGCCCACCTGCCAGGTATGTAAACCTTGAATTCCTTATATTGCTTCCCTTCATACTAGGAAAGCATAGAATGGCTTCACTTTTCCTAATTGAACACCAACTAATATAAATAGGTAGTAGATAATCATTTTTAAGTTTTTGTGTGTGTATGTATTTTAATGCTTTTACAATAAACATTTTTATAATATAGCAATAAAGACTTTAATATGTGTTTAATATATAATGTCATAAATATTCTAATAGCCATGCTGCAGAAGAAGCTTAGAAGAGGGATACAGAACATGAGATGGAGCAGGGAAAGCTTCCTAGAGAAAGTGGTCTGTTTCCAAACTGAAACGTAAGGAAGTTGGGGTGTTGCTGCAGGCCAAAGGTAACAGCAGGGCAGGGAAAAGGCGCAGCATGGGTGCAGGCACATAGGAGAGCTCTGCTTCTCTGACTGCTACACATTGTTCAGTGTGACGGGAACAAACACTGCTGCAGAGGAATGAGGCAAGGTGAGGCTGAAGAAAAAAATCAGGAGGCTTCATTCTAGAGGGCTTGATATGCCAGTCTATAAATCTTGGGGGTTTGTTCTTGAAGACAGTAAGGAGTTATTGAAGAACTGGAAAAGCAGTATCTGTGTTCTATAAAGGTCTCTGTGGGTGCACAGAGGGGAAATGTGTAGAGGCTGGGATAGAGGAGGCCAGTCCAGGGATCCACAGAGATGAGGGGTCCTAAGGAAGTTTTGGAGGAATAGGATTTGAGTGGGAGGAAGGTCTGCTACAGAGGGGAAAGGACGAGGCTGTGTGAAAAAAAGGTTGGCCATGGTGCCTTCTCCTTTCCCCCAAACTGTAGGGTGGCTAGAGAATTTAAATTGGAGGATAATGACTGGGGCACTTTTTGCCTTGCTTGGAAAGTAGTATAAAGGCAGGTAGAGTAGGAAGCAATGCTTCAAGCATTCCTCTAGAAAGGAAATCTGGAAGCCAAGCCCTTCCTTGGAACAAAAAACAGGAAAGGTACACGTACATCGAGCATGTTTTTCTTGGACATCTTTCTAACCTGTAGATAAAGCCAATGTGTTGTTCTGATCCAGGATGCTTAGGTGTTTCTAATTGACCTCAAGTTTTCACCCAGGCCAGATAGGCCCCTTTAAGGCCTCTCCCTCTGCTGATCAGCTCCTCTGCCCATAGCCTTGCTCAGCTAAAACTTCTCAGCTCCAGAGAAGAGACACCTGGAGATCTCCAAGTCACTGCCTCTGTGACCAGATGACTTTCTGGGTGCTACCGATGACCAAAGGAAAAACAGAGTTGCAGGACAAACCGTCTCACGCCAGGGCTTTTTAATCAGCTGTGCCTATAAGCCACCTGGGGACCTCAGAAGTTGGTGGGGGAGAGGCCTGAGATTCTGCATTTATCACAGGCTTCCATGTGACACCAACTGTGGATCACACCTTAAGAAGCAGCAGTCTAAAGGTGGTGGCGGGAGCAGGCAGGAGTTTAGAAGGTGCCAAAAGGAAACCAGACCCTGACAGTTTGTGAGCTCCACCGGTTCATCATATTTGTGGCATCTGCACTGGAAAATGAACTTATGTGGTCTATAGTTTTAGAAACTACTGAAAAACTTAAAGGGGAAAGAGAAAAAGCAATACAGCACTTTAGAAACTTCAAAGGTCTAGTGCTGTGACCAGCATATTAAAGATAAGAAAATAAAATAAGTAAAGACATCTGTATTGGTTTTCTGTGCTGCATGACAAATTGCCACAAACTTAATGGCTAAAGAACCAGCCTTTATGATGTCAGTTCTGTAGATTAGAAGTTAGGTACAGGTTAGCTAAACCTCTGTTCAGGGTCTCCTTGGGCTGATATCAAAGGGCCAGTCAGGCTACGGCTCAGCTGAGGTTCAAGGCAGCATAGAGGGAAGAAGTGAGAGAGTCTACCGAAAACGGTTTTGATCACGGAAGTGGCTCTTCCCTGAGTGCTCCCTCTTGATTCCATTCCTGCCTTCCTTGGTTGAATGGCTTTTCAAAAACCAAAGCCTAGTTCCCACCTCCCTCCCCATCTCCAGCCCCCATGATAATAGCATCTGATGTGAGGCAGCATTCTCAACACCCCAACTGAAACTTGCAATGTGCTCCTGGGATGGTCTAAGAAGAAAAAAAGAAAAACATAATCTTAAGTGCCATAAGGCAATTGACTTGTCAAAAGTACAAGAAATCAACTAGTAAATTGTGAGATTTCAGTTATGGTATGTTCTGCAACAGTATACGAACCACAAATATTTCAACAAGACAGAAAAAGAGAAACAAGGAAAAGCTATCAGTGCCATCTTGTGGAAAGACCTATATTAAAATGTCCAAGGTAATCTGGCCACACCCCAAACCATTTCAAAGCCTCTGTGCCCCAGGCTGACACACATCCAACTGACACCAGGGTAGCTGCACTGATCGTTAGCAGGTAACGGGTCTGGTAGAGGCTCTATTCTAATTGCTTGTTTCTTGTGCCATGACCAATTGTTAAATAATTTGTATATTATCTCTAACCATACAAATACCACAGCAACCTATACCTCCAACCCCATACACACACAAAATTCATACCCAGACTGCTCTGGTTGGTTCCCCCACAGAACACAGTTCCCCAAATATAGAAAATTTGCATTGATCTATCACAACATCCCTACATACACACACTTAGACCACAACTGCTTACAGTAGTATAACTCTTTCTTTTTGAATTAACCTTGTTTTAATTTGTTTACTTATTGAGTTTATTGTGAATTATCTTTCTTCTTTTTCTCAAACTGAATATTTTTATCTATATTAGTTATATATTACTGCATAATAAATTACCCAAAATTTGATGGCTTAAAAGAATAAATATTTATTATCTCACAATTTCTGTAGGTAAGGAATTCAGGAGAGGCTTAGCTGGGTTGTTCTGGCTCAGGGAATCCATGGGGTTCTAGTCAAGATGTTGGTTAAGTCATCTAAAGTCTTCATGGGCTGGAGAATTCACTGCAAAAATAGTGAGCCACTGACTTGATGGTTGGTAGGAGGCTTCAGTTCCTCCTACCACCACATGGATCTCTCCACACAGCTGCTTGAGTGTTCTCACAACATGGTGGCTGGCTTCTTCCCAAAGCTTCCCATGGTGGATCTTCTTTCCAAGAGACAAGAAGGCAAAAATTAAGTCTTTTATGATGCAGCCTAGGAAGTCATACACCACCATTTCCACAGTATCTTACTGGTTACAAAAATCAGCCCTATCGATGTGGAAAAGGACTATGCCAGCATGAAATGATTCATTGGGTACCATCTTGGATGCTAGTTGCCATACTATTGCTTCTTAGGTTCAATTTCCAGATCATTGAATCTTAGGTGTGAAGTGTGTTTAGACATTAAAAAATCAGAACACTGAAGACACTGAGAATTCTGACTATAGTCCATGGGCCACAGGACCCTGAACCCAAGCAATGCTTTGCATTGGTGGAACACAGGGACCTATCTGGAGGAAGCGATTCTCTGACTCCATTTGCACCCCTAATTGCCACTGGCATCAAACCAATCAGGGAACTAGGGCTTCAATGTGAACATGAACAAGAACTAAGTCAAAACATTCTTACCTCACGCCTGTAATCCCAGCACTTTGGGAGGTCGAGGTGGGTGGATCATGAGGTCAAGAGATCGAGACCATCCTGGTCAACATGGTGAAACCCCATCTCTACTAAAAATACAAAAAATTAGCTAGGCATGGTGGCGCATGCCTGTAATCCCAGCTACTTGGGAGGCTGAGGCAGGAGAATTGCCTGAACCCAGGAGGTGAAGGTTGCAGTGAGCCAAGATCGCGCCATTGAACTCCAGCCTCGGTAACAAGAGCGAAACTCCATCTCAAAAAAAAAAAAAAATTCTTACCAGCTGGAAAAAGGGAAGCTGAGATAACCTAAAAATTTCTGTTGAGCCTTATGTTTTATTTTATGTTTAGGGGTACATGTGAAGAATGTGCAGATTTGTTACATAGGTAAAAGTGTGCCATGGTGGTTTGCTGCACAGACCATCCCAACACCCAGGTTTTAAGCCCAGCATCCATTAGCTATTCTTCCTGATGTTCTCCCTCCCCCAGCTCCCACCCTAGATGGGACCCAGTGTTTGTTGTTCCCCGCTCCCCATGTGTCCATGTGTTCTCATCATTTAGCTCCCACTTATAAATAAGAACATGCAGTGTTCAGTTTTCTGTTCCTGTGTTAGTTTGCTGAGGATAATAGCTTCCAATTCCATCCATGTCCCTGCAAAGGACATGATCTTGTTCCTTTTTATGGCTGCAGAGTATTCCATGGTATATATGTACTACATTTTCTTTATCACTGATGGGTACTTAGGCTGATTCCATGTCTTTGCTATTGTGAATAGTGCTGCAATAAACATACATGTGCAAGCATCTTTAAAACAGAATGATGTATATTTCTTTGGGTATATACCCAGTAATGGGATTTCTGGGTCTGCTGAGCTTTTTAATTGGAGTAGACAAAATGGAAAGAAAAATCGCTCTCTTCGTAAGACTTTTCTGGTAGTTCCAACTGAAGCTTATCTTCCCCCCACCAACTTCTTCTGCACTTGGTATTTTTACTGAACAATTACCTTTCTAATATGAATTATCTGATTGTCTTTGATGAGCAATTTAGTACTTTATTATATGTCCTGAGAATAACTACATTGAAGTCTAAATCCCTCCCCCGACAGGATGTTGTAAATTCCTTGAAGTCAGGGAAATTTCCTAAGCTTATTACTCAGCCCAACATCCATGTCGACAGATTGTTCTCCAGGAACATGGTCATTCCAACACACTCACATACACGTGCCATCACACACATGCACACTACTGGAGCAGTGCTCTCTAAAGAACAAGCTTTACTTACCTTGTTTCACAAAAATAGTAATTAGACATAGCCAAGATCATACTGACACAGCCATTCTTTATTTAAAGGCATAGTCCAGTAAAAAGTATACTTCAAAGAGCTACTACCCAATACTCAACACGGTCCTCAAACTTGTGCATTTAAAAAGAATTACAAATACACATTGCCACATGGTCCTCGAGACTCACATTCACCCCTAGAAATGTACCTTCACAGTCTTTCCAATGCATTCTACTTATTAATTTCTCATTCGTTTGTTTATTTAACATTTTTTAGCCCCGTGGCTCAGGCTCCATATTAGATGTGTGGAATTCAAAGACGGAACAATGCGTTCTTGGCTCCCGTGCAAACAGGTATCCTCAATCCAATGAAATAACTGCTATTCTGGGAAGACATATTTATACAAGGTGAGATGGGAATACAAAAAAAAAAAAAAAAAGCCTAAGTCTTTTTGAGGGTCAGGTAACTCTGTTCAGAGGACAGAATAAAAGAAGATCAGTATCTTGTATATGGGTAGACAAGGGGATGGTTAGTTACAGAAGTCCTGTTAGTTGCAGAAGTCCTAGCCAGGAAACCCTCAGAGAGGGTTTTTCCTTACAGTTTGGGGCCCCTTGGGCTCAAGACAAAACATCAAATGGCAACCTTCACAATGGGACACAGCTTAATGCAAGGACCCTGGGCCCTTGCCACTCTGGGTCTGCTGGAAGGGAAGGGCAGAGCTTCCTAAAAAGGGAGCCAGCTGGCCTCTCCACAGGGAAGCCCCAACGGTTTGATGGATGCACTGCTAGCCCTGCTGAAATCCACAAGAGGGAGAGAATCACTGTTAGGGGACTCGTGGAAGAGAAAGATCTGTCTCCCAAAAAGATTTTCTCCCTCTGGAAAATATGGACTTCAAGCTGGATATTAAGGAGACAGAGAAGGGGCAAAAGAGGGTAGGAAGTGAAGTGGAAAGTTCCCTGATGAGCAGGGGTAGCAAGAAAAGGAGAACAAGGCAAAAGGACTAAGAAGAGATTAACTTGCAAGAACAAGTGCTAGACTCTTGTCTCCAGAGGTAGTGCAACCAGAAATCCTGAAGAGCAGTTGGACTGAGAAGAGAAGTGGGAGGTTAGGGTCACGGGGCGGGGGGAAGAGGTGACTGATGGCTGAGAGGTCACAGTTAGGAAGGAGAGAAAAGAATAAATTGGGGAGGGCCAGAAAGATTGATAGGAAGTTATGTAGGAAACGAGAGTGCAAACAGGAAGGGCTTAATTAGGGCTGTGATTGTCTGGAAGGAAAACGGGGAGATTTGGCAGCTCTTGGAACCTGGGGAGGGTAGTTATCTGGGTAAATGGTAAGTGTATTTTCCACAGGGTCAGAGCAGGTTTTGATCTTTAGGAGAAGACAAATTCCTTTCCATCTTGCTGGAGCCAAAGGTTTAAATAGTCAAACGTGTGTCATAGGTAGGTGCAAGGGAGGGAAATGTGATACATCCTCATGGCCAAGTGCCCTGGGCTTGGGTCACTGTGTTCTTGGCCAAGTTAACCAACTTCTTGAAGCTTCCGATGATTCATGTACAAAAAATATACAAAAATACCTTTCACATGTATTCTTCCAGAAAGCACTTGGCACAGGGCCTGGTACATAAACAAATTCAATAAGGGTTAACTATTTTCATAATTACAGCTAGTCTGCGTCGCTAGAAGCACATTATTCAAATTAGGACATGGACTGGTCAGATGACAGCAGAGACAGTGTTCAGATATAGTGGCCCCCGCCTTGTAAGAACAGCACTGATCAACTCTAGCCTGCCCAGGGACAGTAACCCAGGAAACCTTGAAAAATAAAGAAACATGAAATATTATTAAAAATTAAGAAAACCCACAAGTATTTCATCCAGATAATATCTGGGGGCATGTGGGGGTTATGTGAAGAGAAAATAATGTTCCGTTTAACTTTAGGAAATGGCGGTGTTGTTAAAGCTTCTGGAGGCATCAGTCATCATCCTTTAGTCAAGTTTATTAACCTCTCCAGTGCCTCTGTTTTTTAATCCATAAAATGGGATTCATTAGATCACCTACCTTATAAGATTATTCAGGCAATTAAATAAGTCAATATGTGTTAAGTGCCTAGAAGACTATCTGGCACATAATAAATGCCCAGTAAGTTCTGAGGAGCAACTGAATGACAGGAGAAGTGGGAGTTGACTGTTGGTGCTGGTTATTATTATTGCTATAATTATTACCCTGTGGAACTTTTTAATAGTTTCAGCAATGGAAAAATGAGAAGAGCCTCCTGTGCAGCAGTAATTCCCTCTTACTGTAACAGTTCAAAAAGTCGCTGATAACGACCAGTCAGTCATCAGAGAGGAGACTCCTCGCCCTGGGGGAAAGCCGATTTGTCACCTCCTAAATCCTAGGGCATCCAGCGTGAAGAAGGTAGAACTAGACCGGCTCGCGGGGAGGCAGGGGCAAGGTGCCAGGGACGCAATGACTGCAACACGCCGCCAGGGAGCAGCAGAGCCCGACCCCGGGTTGTTCCATCCGCAGCCATCAATTCCTAACTCGCTCCTGGTCTTCCTTCTTAGCTGAGAGGGCTAAACCCCGCGGAGGTAACCCCGCCCATTATGATGATCCAGCCAATCACCGCGTGCCCTTCTCGGGAGGAGCTTCCGCTTTTCAGCCCCGCCCCAGGCTCTGGGCCAATCCCGAAGGCGGGGCAGAGCGTCCCCAGGGACAGCACCCCGCAGACCACGTGGCCCGGAAGGCGCCGGGGCCAGGTAGGTAGTGGGTTACCCGGCCCGGAGCGGGCCAGGGGTCGGGTGGGCGGAGCGGGGCGGACTAGCCCCGCCCCCGTGACCCGCTGTCCTGTGCCCTCTCCCAGCGATGGGCGTGCAGCCCCCCAACTTCTCCTGGGTGCTCCCGGGCCGGCTGGCGGGTCTGGCGCTGCCGCGGCTCCCTGCCCACTACCAGTTCCTGTTGGACCTGGGCGTGCGGCACCTGGTGTCCCTGACGGAGCGCGGGCCCCCTCACAGCGACAGCTGCCCCGGCCTCACCCTGCACCGCCTGCGCATCCCCGACTTCTGCCCACCGGCCCCCGACCAGATCGACCGCTTCGTGCAGATCGTGGACGAGGCCAACGCCCGGGGAGAGGTCAGCGGGCGGGGGCAGCGCAGGGAGGGAGGGGCCGGGAAGGTCAGCAGGGGCCGCGGGCGGAGCTGGGGAGGCCGGGCCCGTTGGGACTTAGCTGGGCTGGGGAGGGACTGGGGCAGGCAGTAGGGCCGGGCGACTGGGAAGCCAGTGCGGGGGAGGGGGGCGCTAAATGGAATGAAGGAAAGAGAGGGCGAAGCACTGCGAAGTAAGTAGTCTTAAGGAGAGGCGGTGGAAACCAGCGAATACTGTGAGTTGAAAAGGAGAAGGGTGTGGATGAACACCTGGGAGAGACGGGGGTTGAAGTCACGTGGAAGCCATTTACTATTTTCCAGAGTAAAGCTGCCCGAGTATAATGGAACCTAAGTGGCTCCATTTAATGTTAACTTTAGCAGCTACCGCATTTTTAAAAGGCAGGGAAGCAGATAAAATTAATTTTGGTGATCTTAATGAGATATTTTCCTTCTTTTTTGTACTACCTCTTCGTACCTTGGTGCGTTTTCACACTACATTTCAATTTGGACTAGCCACATTCCAAGTACACAGTGGCCACAGTAGCCGTGACTGGTGGCGTCTGTATTGGGCAGCACAGGTGAAGGGCCGCGGGGAGGCGGGCAGCTCTTGAACCAGCCACTGCAGAGGCCTTCTAGCCACCCAGTGCAGGGACAGTCCTCCCTGACTGCTGCAGAGCCCTGGGCCTGGCACAGAAGCAGCAGCTGTGGGGCAGGAAACGGTTGGGGGCGGGGCAGTCGGGCGGCACCCATCGCACCCGCTCTTCATAGGCTGTGGGAGTGCACTGTGCTCTGGGCTTTGGCCGCACTGGCACCATGCTGGCCTGTTACCTGGTGAAGGAGCGGGGCTTGGCTGCAGGAGACGCCATTGCTGAAATCCGCCGACTACGACCCGGCTCCATCGAGACCTATGAGCAGGAGAAAGCAGTCTTCCAGTTCTACCAGCGAACTAAATAAGGGGTCTCAGTACCCTTCTACCAGGCCCTCACTTCCCTGACCCCTGTGATCCATGGGGCCAGAGATGACGGGAAGAGGACTAAGGTATCAAACCCTCCAGCTCGCATTGGCTCACGACGCTGAAGTAGTCCACCCCTGCAGGCAGGTCCTGACTGAAGGGGAGGCTTGTACTGCTTTGTTGAATAAATGAATTGTACAGACCAGGGCACTTTGCATGGCACTTTATAAAGCACTCCCACACATCAACTTTCAGCCTCACTGTAGCCCTGGATGAGGTGGCCAAAGCTCAGAGAAGCCCATCTTCCCACTTCTAGAAAGTGGAAGGATGGGCCAGAACAGCAACGCATATCTTCAGTTCCCTTGAAGATGCTGAAATGCTGTGTGTCTGTTCCCTGACAGTATTTGATGTGTTTTCTGTGGGGCTAGCCGATGAAAAGGATTCAGGTCCAGAGTAGCCTCGCCTCTTGGCATTCCCGGGTCGCTGACGCTCACAGGCCAGGAGGCCCCTCCGTGTAGGCCCACCCGCTGCACACGTGTCACTCCTCTCTGGGGGATGACAACCTGGATATCACAGCCTGGATGTCACACTCACAGATAATCACCGTCTCCACCTCCCGGGGGCTGGGCACCTCTTACCAACCTCAGATGCTGCTCAGCCCATCCTCGGCTCTCTAGCCCACTCTACTGCCCCACAACCTCATGCCAAAGGACCCAGGAACAGAGCCAGTCTAGGCAGTTACTAGGAGCAGAGATGTGACAATTAAATGAAGAGCTCCAGGGCCCTAAATCTTGACCACTTTTCTCAGATGTTATCTCCACTTGTACCCTGTCGGATCCCATTCTGCCCTCCGGTGGGCCCCATTTTGCCGTCACCACTACACTTTTGACTTTCGAGAGATGGGAAGAATGTCATACACCCACCAAATGGACTGTGTTGCTGTGGGTCCGCCTGAATCCCTGTGCTCTCTTCTGCAATCACAGGCTGAATAAGATAGAAATTCACCATAAAATGTGTGAGTGCCTGTCTGCACCTGTATGATTCCTGTTAGATCTGGAGGCCACATGGTGGAGTGAGACATGATTCCTGCTCTCAGGAGCTCAGCCTACTGGAGAAGATGGGCACAGATAGAGTCCACCACAGATGATAGACGCTATTGTAGACATGCATTCCAGTCACAGTGGAGACACAGAGGACGGGGGTCAAGGGCTCCCCTATAGCTCTCATCTCTTGTCTCCTAGACCAGAGACAGGCCTAGCCACCTGGTCCTCCCTTCTGCTGCTTTCCCCCTTCCACTCCTAACCACCCAGTTCATCCCTGTCCAACTCAACCTTAAACAAAAGAGATACCAGCTGAAGTCCTGCCAATCTAAGAGAGGTCACAAGATGCCCTCTTCCCGGGTTTTTTTTTTTTTTTTTTTGTCAGATTTTAATTGCATATGTTTATTTTTTTTTAATTTTAAATTTTTATTGCATTTTAGGTTTTGGGGTACATGTGCAGAATGTGCAAGATAGTTGCATAGGTACACACATGGCAGTGTGTTTTGCTGCCTTCCTCCCCTTCACCCACACTTGGCATTTCTCCCCAGGCTATCCCTCCCCAGCTCCCCCCTCTCACTGTCCCTCTCCCATTCCCCCCCCCCCTGGTTTTTTTTTTATTTGTCAAATCTGAGCAATCAGTTCCTTCAAGCCTAGTCCCCACCTAGCCTACTCAGGTGAGGACGTCTCCCAAAGAGATGAAACCCACACATTCCAGGCATTCCAGCTGTAAAAGAGGAATGAGAAACAACACAAACAGAGGATGCACTGAAACCCTTACCCTCCTGTCACCAAAAGTTCTGTCTACCCTGCTCTCCCCCATCCACCCCTCCCCCAACAGTATGGCCCTGTTCTGTTTCTGATGTAAACCAGAACATCTTCCAAAGGGGTGTGTGTGTGTGTTCCTGTGAAGGGAGTAGGGCATGAAGGGTGTGAATGGACCACTTGCTGAACCCCTTCCCCCTAGTCTGAGAGTTTACCAGGATGGAGAGAGAGAGATGTGAGGCACGAAGCTTCCCCCAGTACATGTCTCCACTCTCATCCTCACCTGCCAGGCCATACAACCAATCCTTGCTTTTTCTACCTCTTTGTTCCTGTGTCACCCCATCCTCCCCACATCTCTGCACGGTGGAAGAGGAATATGCCCTTCCCTTCCTCCCAAGGCTCCCTCAAAGGAAACAAAATCTAACCCCATTAAAGCCCTGTGTACTGCCTCCATCCCCATAATTTAAGCAAGTCTCTGCCTCAAGAGTTCCTTAGGGAAATACACATATAATTAAGTGCTTAAGGAAACTGCTTTTTAAATAAGTAAGAGTTGGCTTGAAATGAAAAACTCTGCCCTTGCATCTACCTGGGAGGTTAGCCTGAGGCTTCCTTTGGGCTCATTCCCACTCCCAGTTTTTTTTTTCTTCTCACCAAGCCCTCTTGTGTCTATGGCTACCAGTAATGGGTAACAGACTAGTCATGTCCCTTCCCATTCTACACTGGAATAGATAATTTGTGCAAGGAACAAGCTACCACCATCTAAAAAGAACATTCGCCTCAAACCGGGTTTCTCAACTATTGAATTTGGAATTGGGTGATTCTTTGTCGTTGGGACTGTCCTGTGCTTTGTTGGATCTTCAGCAGCTTGTCTGGCCTCTACTCACTACATGCCAGTAGCATGTCCCTCCGCCCCATGGTTGTGACAACCAAAAATGTCTGTAGACATTGACGAGTGTCCCCTGGGGGAGCAAACTTGGCCTCAGTTGAGATCTGCATCAGACCAGCAAGTACTGGATGCGGCCATTGGCTTTCATTTCTTCTGGGAGTGGAGGTGGGAACACACTTGGTCTCCTGTGGATGCACATGTCTTAACAGGGCAGAAAGGACCAAACCTCCTACCTTTTCAAGCAATGTCTGGCAGCCATCCCCAGTCCCTCAGCCTTCTTCTTGGCTGCTTTCCCTAAACAGTAATAGATACCACAAACCTTCCATATTCAGGAGACTTTGATTCTCAATGAGCTGCTGATGGGCACAGCTGCAGTAACATCTACTCCCACCCCCATGTCTTTTTTTTACGTTTAATTCATGTTTATTCTCTGGTATGTGATCAGAGTTCTCTGCTGAGCGGAGGCTTCTCTATCTGGAAAACATTCCTTAACGTCATTTGGGCTCTGCAGCAGTCACCTCTTGAGTTCCTCTTTCAGAAAACTGTCCAGATGCAGAAACAACTGGAAGCAGGTCAGGAGGAGTGACAGCCACACTCTTCTTTGAGAAGATTCCTCCCCATCCTGATTCTCCCACCTCCACTTCCCCTGGAGGACTCCCTGACTGGGGCCCTTTTGCTCTCTGGGTTCTGGATTCCATGACTGCCTCACAAGCCATGTATCCCAATACAGGCTTCCTGCTGCAGAGAGTACTGGCGTGGGGAAATAGGCCACACACTGCATACACTGAGGCTGGCCACACACCTCCCTTGGATCTATGCTTGGTCATCCCCTTTACATCCTGACCCATTCATGACACGTGGGGGCTCCTGTCCACAGGAGGCTCATCACTGCTCTTCCTCTGACTGAGGAGATGCTCCTCATCACACCTTCCCACCTGCCCCTCATTGTCCCCAAGATCCAGCCTTCCCAGGACAATGGTGAACACATTACCTGAGGCAGAGATCTGATCCAAACCATAAACCATTTCCCAGAATGCACTGCACCATTTGCCAAGCTTCAAATCAAATGTTCTGCTGTCTATATCCTGCCATTCTTTCTGAGAACTTGGTCTCACAGGATTGCTTTGTCACAAAACAATGTCAGTCACCATAAATGCATTTTACGTTTTGTCATGACTGTACTTTTCTCACTTACATAATTGCCATCATTTACAAAGTGCTTACCATGTAGCAGGTGTTTTACATACATTGAGTTATTATTTTATCCTTACAACTCTGCAAGTCACATATTTCCCCCTTTTTATAGATGAAGGAACTGAGATTTAGATAACTAACACACCCAAAGCCACATACTGCTGATGGAGCTGGGATACAAACTCAAGTCGTAACTTCAGAGTTCGTGTTTCTTTGACCAGACATCCCATTTGCCAAGACTTTTCCTGGTTCCAGCCCACAAAGGAGCCTGCCTTCATGATTGGAGCTTGGCCTCAGGGGCCGTCTCATCAACATGGCTTCCAATGACCACTCTTTTTATTCTCTTAGGAAGCCAAAGAACAACCCTGCATCTGACACTGATGTCAGTAGCACCTGAATTATGTGCTTCTCCTTAAAATGTGGCCAGATGACATTTTGGTCTGGATGATAAAAAATAAATAAATAATGTGGCCCCAGTGTTTAAGAGCAAAATAGTGACACTGATTTATCAAGGTGGTTCTGTCACATCCATTATTATCTAACTCAAGTGTACAGATATCCTTACCTGGCATGACAGTCTTAAGGCATGTGTGTTTGGTATCAAGCCCTCAAAAATGTCTTTTTATATCTGATGATTTACTGAAAACCCTAATACCTTTTCTGGTTTTCTTGTTGTTTGAGCCTGTAATGCAGGCCAGGGACTGTGCCAAATGCTTTACAGACATTATCTCATTCCATCCTCAAAACAAAAAAAAACAAAAACCCTATGAACAAAATATTACAATCACCAGTGCACAGATGGATAAACTGACCCAGAGAGTTTAAATGATCTGCCTGCAGTCACCAAGTTGAACAGGATTCAAATTTCAGGCTGTCTAACTCTAAACCACCTTCCCTCTTGGGAGCAGAGAGAATAGACTTTGTTGTAATTAGAAAATATATAACAGCATCTCGTGTTCCCCAGAACGGAAGCATCTGGACTCACAGGGCCATCGATGGAGCTCTCTGATCCCACGGCTTCCCCGGCCCCGCTGCTCAGTGTTCGGTGGTATAACTCTGACTTGGGAGGGTGCAGGCTGCCAGCACAGTCGTCATCTTTAACAGGCTTCTGCCTAAAGCCTCCAACACCATCAAAAATATAATTCCCTATGGACTTAGAAATGAATTACATAAGCACTTCTCCCATTACTTTTAAATTTTTCTCTGGCTATTATGGATTCGAGGCATGCTCTTGAGAAGACAGCATGCTTGTCCAAGCAAGCAGAAATTTAAGAAACACTTTGGCGCATGTCCATGCCTGAAGTTGATGACTTATTTGCAACCTTGAAAACACAGTTTTTTCTGCCGATAAATTGCTTAAATTTCTTTGACAACTCTTTCACTCTATTTGTCCACTGACTTACTCTGTCACCATGGATAATCAATTAATGATGTTTTCAATGTGTGGCATTCAGTATGGCAAACACTTCTGGGATTATTTCCCTGCTAGCTTTGGTCAACAAAAAGAGTCAAACTCTAAAATATTTTAAGAGATTTATTCTGAGCCAAATATTAGGGACCATGGCCTGTGACACAGCCCTCAGAAGATCCTGAGAACATGTGCCCAAGGTGGTCGGGGTACAGCTTGGTTTTATACATTTTAGGGAGGCACGAGACATCAATCATCAATCAAATACATTTAAGAAATCCATTGGTTTGGTTCAGAAAGGCAGGACAACTCAAAGCAGGTGGGGAGGGGGCTTCCGGGCTATAGGTAAATTTAAACATTTTCTGATTAACAATTTCTCAATTAATAATTGAGTTTGTCTAAAGATCTGGGATCAACAGAAAAGAAATGTTCAGGTTACGATAAAAGATTGTGGGCCAGGTGTGGTGGCTCACGCCTGTAATCCCAGCACTTTGAGAAGCCGAGGCAGGAAGATCACAAGGTCAGGAGTTCGAGACCAGCCCGGCCAATATGGTGAAACCCTGTCTCTACTAAAAATACAAAAATCAGCTGGGCATGGTGGCAGGTGCCTATAATCCCAGCTACTCAGGAGGCTGATGCAGGAGAATCGCTTGAACCCAGGAGGCAGAGGTTGCAGTGAGCCGAGATCACGCTATTGCACTCAGACTGGGTGACAGGGCGAGACTTCATCTCAAAAAAAAAAAAGATACAAGATTGTGGAGACTAAGTTTCTTTTGAACTCTTAGAGTGGCTGCTCTTAGAGATAGTAGATGACAAATGTTTCCTATTCCAACTGTTAAAAGGTACTAGACTCTTAATCTCTTCATGATTGGGAAAGCCTGAAAGAAAAAGATCTAGCTATGTTAATAGAGATTCTTTACAGATGCACATGTCCCCCGACAAAGGGCAGCTTTGCGAGACCATTTCAAAATATGGCAAAGAAACGTGCTCTTGGGGTAAAATAATTTGACTTTTTTCTTTGTCACATAATGTTATGCCAGGGTCACACTGGAAAGTAAGTCACAATATATAAGGTTGAATATAACCCATCTGATGAGAATTTATGGTTTGAAGGTCATGACTCCCAGGCCCATTAGATAGGAATTCGGGAAAGATAAAATACGTACGTACATACATACATACATAAATCAGAGCTTAGTCCTCTCTTTTTTTAATTTAATTTAATTTTTTTTTTTTTTTTTTTTTTTTTTAATAGAGTCTCACTCTGTCGCCCAGGCTGGAGTGCAGCGGCACGATCTCAGCTCGCTCACTGCAACCTCTGCCTCCTGGGTTCAAGCAATTCTCCTGCCTCAGCCTCCTGAATAGCTGGGACTACAGGTGCATGCCAGCACACCCAGCTAATTTTTTGTATTTGTAGTGGAGACGGGGTTTCACCGTGTTTCCCAGGATGGTCTCTATCTCCCGACCTGTGATCCGCCTGCCTCGGCCTCCCAAAGTGCTGGGGTTACAGGTGTGAGCCACCGCCAGTCCTCGTGTTTACAGTAAACACACTACTGTATCTTCTTGAATAATACACATTCGACAATAGTGACTCTACTCCAAACCCAGAGTGACCCCATGGGAACTATTCATCTATGCTCCCTCCCACCGGTGACACCACTTATCTTCTTCAGTAGATTTTGTGTGTCCTTGGGCTTCCCCACCCCAGTGAAATGCACTGGTTTGCATGTTTTCCATAGGAGCCCTTCATGAGCTCTAGCTGGGGCTGGGTGCAGCCTAGAGCGAGGGAATTGAATTAAAGTAGCCACACCGGGATCAGGCCTACAGACAGAACCACGCCGTCCTTGACCACGACCCGTGAAGACCTAAGGAATCCATTTTCTTCACCTCTTCACTCACCTCATATACTCCCCGCTCCCACAGGCTTTGTTCTCTTTTTTCTACCTGTGCTGGGGGTCCCCAGAACCACTCTCAGGTTGGATGATTTGCTAGGACTCCCAGAACTCAGAAAAGCTGTTGTACTTTTCTCTCGAAATATTACCCTGTCTTGATATACTCTCGATTATAGTTCATTACATTGAAAGGAAACTGATTAAAACTGACAAAAAAGAAAGGTACGTAGGGCGGAGTTCAGAAGAAACTAGCGCAAGCTTCCAGTTGTCCTTTGCCAGTGAAGTGACATGGACAGAGCTTAATACTTCCAGCAACCATTTATGACAACTCACACAAAATACGGCCCGCCAAGGATGTTCACCTGAGCCTTGGTGTTTAGAGTTTTGTTTTTAGTTTAGTTCTGTTTTGTCTTGTTGGGGGACGGGGTGTCAGTCAGTCATGCAGCATTCACATGACAGAGGTCAGACTGAAACAGCCTGGGCCAAAGCAGCCTAGGCATATAAGCAGGTGCTCACCATCAATCACACTATTAGCAGAAATGATCAGGCCTCGCTCATGGTCTCAGGTATACAAAGACGTTCTTACCATGCAGGATATTCCAGGGGTTCAGAGGTCTCAGGAGCTAATCAAAGGCCGTCGGACCCTTGGAATGTACAGGGTTTGGGCAATCCTGGCCTGCTGAGTTGATCTTTCACTGCACACTACTCTACTTTTATTGCATTATTGCACACTCGTTATGTCCTCTCCACATGACAGTCTGGGCACGTGGGATGCTTGGTTCTCCAGCTCTTTGCCTAGCTCCCAACTCCTACTGACCCCTTCTGGTCCTAGTTTAAACATCACTTTTTCAGGAAAAGGTTTCCAACAGGCCCCCAGGTGTTCCCAAAGTATCTGTCCTACTTTGAAGACTTTTGCTCACCAATAATAATTCAATTAGTCATTTACTGTTTCTCTGTACGCTGCTACAGTCTAAGGACCATGTGCATTCCTGTAGCACTTAAGGCAACGCCTGGCACATAGATATTCAATAAACAGATGGTGACTAACTGACATGCTGTCACTTACCTGGGTATCCGCACATAGGTGAATAAATGGGAAGAAAATAATACCTGGAATGGATGAATCATCTAGTGGAGAAATACATGACATATGTACCCTCCTAAGTATAAATGCAAAGTTGGATACAATTAGCCAATATGCAATGCATGAATATTTAAGCAATGTTATAGTGATTGAAGAGATAAGAGGAGTGAAATTTGAAAAGATGAACCTTCAAAGAGACGTGAAGGGTGAGGTTGGATAGCCTAAAGGGATATACAAATGCCAGATCTATTAAAAACACCAAGGTTATGTGCTGAGTGAAGAGTCCATAGAGGGAGCTTTAGACAGAGGGGTGAACAGGATAAGGGGGTATCAGTAAGGGAAAGAAAGATATGGGGAGTCGATTGGTGTAGATGAGGTACAAACCTCATCCAGTGGGAAGCAGGAAACGCACGGTTAGGTGAAGACACTGAAAGCGTGGCAGAAACTCACGCCAAAGGGTTTGGATCACATCTGATCAACAGTGTGGAGTCACCACAGTTTTCTGAGTAGAGGACGTGTCACTAGGTCCAATTTTTTTAAGTGACACTCTGACAGCATGGCTCCGTTACTTAGCCCCAATACGGTGCATTATGATTTAACACTGCCAAAGAGAGACGGGATCTCACAACTGCTGATTTTTAAGGCTTTTCAGAAGATAAGAGTTAAGTAAGGACCTGCTTTTCCAGCTTGCTGGAAGTTAATGACTTTGATGCTTTGCAAAGGAAAGTGGAAGGGTTGTTAAGTCAGAGCTCACCCTCTGGGCCTGCGGGTTATGATTTTCTAATGCTTTTCAAGTGGGAAAAGATCTCAAGTGAGTGTCATCCCTGCATGCTAGAAATATATGTCTTTCAGACAGCGGCTGGCACAGCCTCCCGCACACCCAGTGCTCTGCCTGATTCACTGCAGTCACATTTTAAATCTTGGAATGTTGCCGTAACTCAGTTGACCCAATCCACAGGTCCACAGAGGCAGTGACCCTGGTGCTGCAACTCAGCCCAGCACCTTGTTATTTCTCCCTCTTGCCCCAGGTCAGGGGGTGTCCTGAGCCTGCAAACTTTTTGCCTCAGTTACATCCCTACTCTTTCCCCGTCTCTGCCACTACGTCTGTCCACTTACCCTCAAACCTGTCTTCTCTTCTCCAAATAGGGATCCATTTGTCAAGTACTAAGGAGCCACACAAACCAGGTCGTGTGTTTTTTCTGTAACAGAGAGCATGGTATGTGCTGAGTGGGGGAGGGCTGGGGACTACAAAGACAGCTCCCCACAGAGGAACACCCCAGGTCCTGGAAAAGTCAAGGCGGCTGCAAATGCCAGACTCAGGCATCTTTTGGTCAACACTCTTCACCTGAAGACCTAGAAAATCACAGAGCAGCACAGGCACCAGGGAGTCCTCTCCTGCCCCTCACAGGGGACTGCAGAGCAATCCTGTGGTCCCAGATCTGCCCTGGCACCAGTGCTCAAATCCCTCCAGGGACAAAGGAAGACTGAGAAGGCATGGAGGTCCATGCAGGAGTCAGGCCACACTCTTGAGAGGGACCGTCAACCCACCCCAACCCACCTCTGCTCTTTTAATAACCTGGAAGCCACAAAGAAGTCAGTGGAAACCGCAGGTGAGGCAAATCAGAAAGAAACTAGGACACTACAAATTAAAATAAGAATAATAACAATAAGATATGATTTTATATACAGCAGGATTGGACACACATACACCCCCCCCCACACACACACACACATATTCATACACACACCAAATCTCAAAATACTAAAGTTGGCAAGGCTAAGGGGAAACGGGAACTCCTAAACTGCTGAAGATAAGTAAATCAGTACAGTAACCTTGGAGAGTGATAAGTTGGCTAGTTCACCCCCAAATCCAGTCACTTCACTTCATATATATTTGCAGACAAACACTGCATTTGAGTAAGTTGGTGACATGGATGAAGCTCCTAACTTATTCATTAACGTGATGCATGTTTTATTGAGCACCTACTATATGCCAAGCACAATTCTAGGGTCTAAAAATTGAGTGTGAACATAAAACAAAATGTCTGCTTCCATGGAGTATATATACAGCCTTGTTTAAATAGGCAAAAGCTGAAAACGATCTGAAAATATGTTGTTAGGAGAACGGACAAACACTGAACTAGAGATACCAGTATCAACACAGATGTGTTTTGGAAACAACGGTGGTTGGGTAGGGAAGAAACTTGCTGATACTGTGTGTATGACTAAAAACAATAGTATAAATCGTGTGTTGGTACATACATATGTTACACAAATAAATGGACACCTACCAAACTCGGAATCTTAGCTGCCTCTGAGAAGGCAGAGAGAAAAGACCAGGAAGGAGAACTGCAATTTTAAGTGAAATGCTTTATTTCCTAAAAAGAAAACATCTGAAGCAAATGTATCCGTGAAAGTGTTCGCCGTGTGTGTTTAGATGTTAAGCATACAGATGTTTATTGTAGCACATAGGGTCTTTTTTTATTTTAGTTCACAATAGGGAAGATTTTGTTTTGTATTGCTTTCAAATTTGGGAAAAGAATTAGGGGAGAGGAGGATTAAGACTTTATCTCCTAGTAACTCAGGTCCTGGAGGCTGCTCTAAATGCGCCTCTGGGATCCTGACCTCCAACCGCTTGACCCTTGTACAGGACAAGTGGGAGAGAAGAGCAGAGTCCCCCTCCTGCTGCTGCCCTACATCTCAGCAAGCCACTGCGTGCCTGCTGTACCCACCTCCCCGCCGCCAGCTAAGTCAGCGAGAAAGTGGAGCTCCATAATTTCACCCACACTGCCGTGGGAGTGGAAATTTGCTCAGCCACTTTGAAGAGCAATCTGGCACTATCTAGTAAAGTTGAAGAGACACATAACTCTATTACTCAGAAATTCTGTTTTTAACGTTTTACCCTAGAGAAATTCTCAAACATGTACCCAAGGAGACATGTGCAAATGTTCCTTGCAGCGTTGTTTATAATGGCCAAAAATCGAAAATGGCATCATTATCATTCATTAGGAGAACAGATAAAATCAGACACGTGTATTCAATGAAATACTATGCCGCTGCGGAGATGATGAGAGCCACACATGTCAGTGGGAATCCATCTCACAAACGCGGCTGAGGAAAAGGGCGAGTTGCAGAGTCCTCCACCATAAAATACCATTTACATAAAATTGCAGCTGTTCTGAACAGTACCACATATTGCTGATCAGTGCAGGTATATGCAGTGAAAGTATGGAAACACTTGGGAAGGATGAATGTCAGGTTCAGGGGTTACTTCTGGGAAGGGAGAAAGAATAGAATTAGGGAGGAGTATATATGGGACTTCAGCTGATACGGCGCTATTTTATTTCATTAAGAAAAACGAAAACCTAGCTTTGCACAGAGGCAGTATCGTAGCCAATGAGGTTTATCCGAGGCGCAATTATTGCTAATTGAAAAGTTTTCCCAATACCCCGCCATGATGACTTGAAATATAGTCAGCATTGGCAATTTTTGACTGTCTCTATGGAGACTGAATTTAAAAAGAGAGAGAGAGAGAGAGAGAGAAAACCTGAAGCAAATATGGCAAGATTTTTTAATTGAAAAGTATTGGGTGGTGAGTACCCAAACATTTCTTGTGTTCTTTCATATGCTTTTCACTTTTGAATATTTAATAAGATTTATTTATTATTTGTCTTTATTATGTGTCGATTTCTTTAGAAAGGGCAGGAAGAGAGGTGGTGCATAGGGGAAGAGCCTCTGAGATGAAGAGAAGAGTGGACCAGGTACGTGGCTCACACATGTAATCCCAGCACTTTGGGAGGCCCAGGTGAGTGGATCACTTAAGGTCAGGAGTTTGAAACCAGCCTGGCCAACATGGCAAAACCCTGTCTCTACAAAAAAATATAAAAATTAGCTGGGCATGGTGGCACACGCCTGTAATCTCAGCTACTCTGGATGCTGAGGAAGGAGCTTGAACCTGGGAGAAGGAGGTTACTGTGAGCCCAGATTGTGCCACTGCACTCCAGCCTGGGCAACAGAGTGAGACTACGTCTTAAAAAGAGAGAGAGAGAGAGAAACACCTAAGAAAGGAAGGTGCTTCCTGTGTTAGCAGAGCTGAAACATCAGCCAGAGAATAGTAAGAGGGGGCATGGCCTCAGGGCAGGCCAGACAGACAGGGCTGGGTATGCAAGCTGTTATAAAAGAGGGGATGGTTTATTCTCAGTGCAATGGAGAGGCACTGGGGGCTTTAGCCAGAGGAGTATTTACATTGGTCTATTTACACTGATTATGTCACTTTTGTATTCTCCATGAAAGATGGGAAAAAGGAGGGTAGGAGCAGAGGCCAGGAAAAGACTTAAGAGGCCTTTACATTAATGTAGGCAAAGGACATTGGTGAACTCCACTGTAATGGTGGCAGAGAAGATGGACAGAATAAGGTGAATTTGAGATATATTTTGAAGAGAAATCAATAGAACTTGGGAATGGATTAGATGTGAAGGATGACCGTGAGGTTTGGATTTGAGTAACTGCTGGTGCTGTTTACCGAGATGAGAAGGCTCGCGGGGATGAGAGCGGGAACCATGACAAGAGCCGTTTGTGTGTTTGTTTACTTGTTCCCAGAAAGGAGAGGGACAGAGTTTTATTTTGGACATGTCAAGTTCGAGATAATTGTGACCCACCCAAGTGGCGGAGTAGAGCAGGGCAATTGCATATTCAGGTCCAAAGTGCTCCGGAGAGGTTGAGTCAGATCAGGAGATACTAATCTGGGCGTCACCAGAGTATGATTTCCAGCTGTGAGACAGTGTAAATAGCAAACCCTGAGCATCCCTGCATTCAGCGTCAGGAGAAAGAGGAGAATCCAACAATCAGACTAAGAAGTGGCTGGTGAGGCAGGAGAATCAGGATGGGGACCATCATTCGTTCCAAGGCAGAAAAGCATTTCAGAGAAGCAGAGCTGAACCGTGGAAATGCAGAGTGGCCAAGGCAGCAGAGGGCAGAGAATCCCTTGTTGGAGCCAGCAACACAGGAGTCTTTGTGACTTTAGCAAAAGCAGTTCAGTGGAGTGGTGGGGGCTAAGGCCAGATCACCCATGGTTAGGGAGTGAGTGAAGATTGCAGAAGAGGAAACTGATTATGGGTGAATCTTCAGGCCCAAACGGAAGGGAAGACAAAGATGGGGAGGAAGCTGAAAAAGATGAGTGAGGCAAAGGAGAGGCTTGGTTTGCTTTGGATGTTATTGTGCATGTCCATATGCAGATGAAAAAAAAATCCAGTAGAGAGAGAAATTGATGGTGGGAAAGAGTAGAGGGAATGAATGCAGGAAGGAGTGCTTTGAGAAGAGGAATGAAAAGGGAATCCAAGTGACGCAGCCTCACTCAGCAAGTCAGGATTCTAACTCAAGCCCGTCTGGCTCACATGCCATGCTCATTCCCAGGTGCCTCTTTCACTCACCCATGACTATCCAACTCCCAAAGTCCAGTGCACTAAATCCTTTACCACCATCTCCGCTAGACACACAGGTTTTATAGTCTTCGCATTTCCATCTGGGTTCTGCATCTACCCGAGGAACTGGAGGAGAAAACAAGCAAACTGAGGAAAATTCAACCTGACCGATTTTATGCATTCTATAAAAATGCACGAAATAGACTATGTTTGACAGTGGTAAACAGAGAACCCCAAAAATATCCAATTTATCACTTTAATTATATATGCTTTTCTTCCTCAATCTGCAGCCAAGAATGAGCCTTCAGCCATTTTCGTTTTTTTCTGCAGAGCCATCCCCTAATTTCTAAAGCTGTTTTTGGTAACCACAGACTTCCAGTCAAGGATGTGTTATCTGAACCACACCGAAGACTTAACATGCTGCCTACGATGGCACATGCGAGGAGGAATGCAGTGGGTATGTACAAAATTGAAAGTAAGGAAATAGAGAGCAGTGTGGAGTTCTGATTCAAGGGAACATTATAAATTAAATTGACGTCCCGCTGAAGAAATTGACATTCTCCTCCTGCCACGAAGGAAAGTAATAGGTACTGAGTTATTTGGATACTAAGCTAATGCAGAGTCAACCAACCACCGTTAGGAAAGTAACCTTACCCTAAAATCCACTTATTCATGAAAAAGAGAATGAGAGGGTAAGAGGGCCTGAAGGAGGGCAGGTGAGAAGGCAGTTAGCAGCCATCATGCTGACTGTCACTGTACATGAGCAGGAGCAGGGAGGAGGGGGCCTCTGCCTTATTGCAGTCTCCATCCCACACAAAGTGTTGAACACCTGCTTCCAGGCACTAAGGATACAGAAAAGAGCAAGACAGAAATGGGCCTTGCCCTCAGAAAGCTTGCAGTCTCTTGGGGTAGTGCACACAAGAGGCAATCACAGTACCGGGGGAAGGTGCTGAGTGCTCAGAAAGGGGATATATGTGCACCTAACAGCCTGGTGGGGGGACAGTGGTCAGGAAAGTGTTTCTGCAGGAAGGGTTGTTGTATAAACTTTTAAATCTAAGACATGACCGAGATTTAGCCAGACTGGCAGTGAGGGCGGGCAGTCGGGAGACAACAAACAAGGAAAGCATAAAGCACATATGTGTGCACACAGATGCACAGCATCCATTATCTCAAAGGGTCATGTGAATGGGAGCATTATTGCTGCTTTATTTTGCACTTTGGGGAAAGTCGGAGTCATGGCAAGCCGTTCTGACTCTCAGTAGGGGTGAGTGTAGATGTTGAACAATGTAGGAAACAGAAAAGGACCAGGATGGGAGGTCGAGGCTGGGTTCAGCCTTGACAGGGTCAGTGAAAGGAGCCTCTGAGACCTCCACATGGAGCTCTCCAGTAAGCAGCCAGATACTTACATCAGAAGCTCAGGCTTATGGCTTGGGCTAGAAAGATACATTTGGGATTCACTGGATTAGCAGTAGCAGTTTAAACCATGGCACAGATGAGCATGCTTAGTGAGAGAAACACTCTTACTAAAAGGGCAAGTGAAAAGAGAAAAGGGCATGGGACCAGGGGAGGAAGAACTTCACAGCCACTAGAGAAGGGAGGCTGAGCCTGCAGAAAAACATGGAAAGTGTTTCTGGGAGGGATGGTAGGAGAACCAGAACAGAGCTGCTTCATGGTGGTTTAACATGGAGGGAATAATCACAGTAACGATAGCAGCGTGCACCCAAACAAAATGAGTACAAAACCTGTCCACTGGGTAGGCCAGAGACATGAAAGAACCACATCTGAAGCCAAATTGGAATGGGTTGGAGACGAGTGAGGAGTAAGCTAACACACACCAGTGCTTGCCAAACCTTTTTGCTTTGTGGAAATATAGAAAATTGTATTTCAGTGGACAATCGGCAGTTGCACAAGGCTGCTCCCAGCTGGAAGTGCGGCCCCATGCTGATGCTCTGAGGGCTAAGGAAGTCAATATTTTATAACACCTATAGCCATTTGAGATACACCCAATATGTCTCAGAATACCAAGCGGGAAGGTCTGCCACAGACCACTTTCTCAGCTAGCGTGGCTGTGAACTGGGGCTCCTAGAGGGGTGTGGAATCAAGGTGCGCTTGCTGGCTTAGTTTGGTTTGGTTAGAAGAGTTTTTTTAAAAAGACTTCAGCATCTTTCAGAAGCATCTGTGAAAAAAAAGTCCAGTTGAGATGGGGGCACTGAATTCATGGGAGCGAAAAGGGTAGTATAGCATTGGTGATACAAAGCTCCCTAGAAGATACAAAAGAATCCCATTTTAGGTGGAGGGGCAAATGTACATGATACCATGTGTGCAAAAGTGTAATTCACTCTACAATCCTAGAAATTGGATGTCCTTATTACCATGTTACAATTTTAAAACCTGAAGCTTAGTTAGATTAAGTCACTGCCCCAGGTTCTTGCCTAGTAAGCAGCATAGCCAGGACTGTAACCTATATTTTTCTGACTCCAAAACTCCTAACAATTATGTTTAGGAGCTAGGCCTAGAGGTGCAAAGATGAGCTAGATTCAGTCCTTGCCTTAGAAGAGGTCATATACTGAAAGTAAAGAGAAACACTAAAATAAATATAACACATGGGGGACAATGCTTTAGGAAACACAAAACTATACCCAAGTATATGCCTGTCACTTCCTTAACTCATGGAGGCAGCGGTGGACTGGGCAAACTGCAAGGGCTAAAGAGAAATAAAATTACCCGGATGGATGGATGGGTGGATGGATGGATGGCTGGGTGGGTGGGTGGGTGGATGGATGGATGGATGGATGGATGCGTGGGTGGATGGATGGATGGATCAATGGATCGATGGATTGATGGATGGATGGGTGGATGGTTGGCTGGGTAGGTGGATGGATGGATGGGTGGGTGGGTGAGTAGGTGGGTGGATGGGTGGCTGGGTGGCTGGGTGGCTGGATGGATGGATGGATGAATCGATGGATGGATGAGTGGATGGACGGATGGACGGATGGACGGACGGATGGACGGGTGGACGGATGGACGGACGGATGGACTGGTGGACGGGTGGACGGGTGGATGGGTGGCTGGATGGATGGCTAGAGAATAATAGTTCAGTATAAATAAAGAGACACTCCTTAGGGCAAGTGATGTTCATGTAGCCACAAGAGGTCGCTGCAGACCCGATGCAGATGAATTTTTTACATTGGTGCTGCCATGCTCTCTCCAGTAGCTTTCAGGGAGAAAGGGGTTAGGAGGGAGAGAGGGAATGAGGGTGGTAACCAGATGCCCCATAGCATTTTCTGCCCTCCATAGGCCAGACCCAGGGCTTCATGCCTAATCTGGCTCCATCTTCACCCTACTCCTCATCATTTCCACTCCTGTCCTAAGTTCTAGGCTTTTGATATGTTTCTCCAACGTGTTCTGCCTTTCAGACCTAACTCAGAAATGGTCTCAGGTTTCTTGTTGGGCCTGTAGTTCGAGCTATGAATGAGACTCCAACCACAGCCGGCTTTCTGACTAAGTGCCTTTGCACAAATTACTTCATCTTTCTAGGCCTCACAAAAAAACACTAAGGTTGGGTGGAAGGCTATGGTAGTTCAAGGCTTCGGGACCCACACTTCTGACACCTTCACCAAGCACTTCCTGCTAGCCAGGCACTGGCATAAACCTACAGTATCCAAGAAGGCAGACACTTGTCACATGTAGCTGTTTAAATTTTTTTAATTTCAACTAAAGTAAAAACAATTAAAACTTCAGTTTCTCCATCTCATGAGTCAGTTTCAAGTGCTTCACAGCTCTATGCAGCTACTGAACTGGACAGCCCAGAGAACATTTTCATCATCACTGAAAGTTCTATTAGACCTTGCTGTCTGAGCGCATCGCATGTTTTTAATCTTGTTTAACCTTCATAACAACCCTGTGATGCAGGCATAGTTATTTATCCACTTTAAAGATAAGGACCCTGAGACACAGACTGGATAAAAACGTTAGCCAAGGTCTCTCACCACATTCGGATCCAGAGTGAGGGTCCAAGCTCAGGTGTTTGGCTCTAGGGCCTATCAATCATGCAGAGCTCTCTGCTACCCCAAGCTCCCCTGCTCTCCCCTCTCACCTCCAGGAGCTGCACTAACTTCTCCTATTCCCCAGGGGCCATTGTCCCTGACTACTGCCGCCCTGACAACTGACTCTGAGTGAGGAGGGCACCGAGGCCCGGAGCATCTTCTAGATGAGGATCCACACTCTATTTTTCTCCCACCTCATGTTAGCCCCTCAATTCCCTTAGAGTATTAGTGTTAGTATCATGGGTTTTCACATCTCCCCTAACCCATCCCATTCTCAGTTCAAGGTCAGCCTGGATCCTGGAAGATTCCTAACCTGCACAGCAGCCCTGTTGCTGTTCTTCTAGGGCCACCTTCATCCCCAAGGGAATGGCGTGCAGCCAGCCCAGCTCAGAGAGCCCGTGTCACCAACACCTCTGAAAGTGATGCAGCAGCATCTCACTCTGCAGGGCAAGTGCGAGAAGTCGGGCTGCAGTTCACACTCTCATGCTGCTGGAACCCAATGAAAGTAGAAGTTGCCAGGGCTGGGATTTCAACCATTCTGTGTGCAAACCACAAGCATTTGCAAGCTAGACCACTTGCGGTTGTCCCCTCTCTCCTGCCCCAGCTGCTGCTCTGCAGGACCTCCACACACCCACAGGACCTGCAGCTGAATGAAGCTGGAAACAACTCAGGAGATCTGTCGGAAAGAGAACGATAGAGGAAAATATATGAATGTTGCCATCTTCAGGTGACTGGACAAGATATCCACTTCCTACTCTACTTCCTCATTCTTTTTACCTCTTTCCTAAACAACTGAGTCAGAAAAAAAAAAAAAAAAGCCTGGCCGTGTCAAACTAATTTCCCACTTCCACTGAGTCTAGGGCAAGAAAACTTAGAAAATTCTCTCTCTCCATTCCTGGCCTCAGCAATAAGCACATCAGATTCTATTAGACTGTGCAGAAGTTCTCAATTAAAGATTTCCAGGAAGAACTTTACTGTCAGAAAATGCTTACTTAGCCATGCATGGTGGCACGCACCTGTAATCCCAGCTACTTGGGAGGCTGAGGCAGGAAAATCGCTTGAACCTGGGAGGTAGAGGTTGCAGTGAGCCAAGATTACACTCCAGCCTGGGCGACAGAGCAAGACTCCTCAAAAGAGAAAAAAGAAAAAGAAAATGCTTCCTAGTATTTTGCCTGATTCCGTATTTCACCTTAAACTCTCCCATTCTGTCCACAGAGGAGATGGGAATGTGTGACCTCTTTCTCTGTTGAGGGACCGTGGAATAATTTCCAATTTGTATCTATTACAAATGATGCTGCTGTGAGCACTCTTGTACATGTTTTTGGATGCCCATATGTATAAACTTCTGTTCAACATGTACCCGGGAGTGAAAATGCTGAGCCATCAGGGATCCCTGTGATTAGTTTTGGTAGTTTCTGCCAGGCATTTTCTAGAGAGTGTACCAATTTATATTCCCACTAGTAGTGCACAAGAGTTCTAATTTCTTCACATCCTCACCAATACTCGGTAAAGGATTGCATGGGGAGGGTCACTGGGTTCCCCCCACCCAGCTCAGTCTCAGCCGGTATCACTCCCTTATTCTTATGGAAGGTGTCACGGTATCTCATTGTGGTTTAAATTTGCATTTCCACGGTGATTTATGATGTCAAGCTCCTTTTGCTATGTTTATTTGACATTGGATATCTGCTTCTGTGAAGTACCTATCCAATTATTTTTGTCCATTTTTCTAGTATGTTGTCTGTGGTTTTTTGTTTTTTTTTTTTTTTTTTTTTTTTGAGACGGAGTTTCGCTGTTGTTACCCAGGCTGGAGTGCAATGGTGCGATCTCGGCTCACCACAACCTCCGCCTGCTGGGTTCAGGCAATTCTCCTGCCTCAGCCTCCCGAGTAGCTGGGATTACAGGTGCGCACCACCGTGCCCAGCTAATTTTTTGTATTTTTAGTAGAGACGGGGTTTCACTATGTTGACCAGGATGGTCTCAATCTCTTGACCTCGTGATCCACCCACCTCAGCCTCCCAAAGTGCTGGGATTACAGGCATGAGCCACCGTGCCCAGCCCATTGTCTGTGTTTTTTTACTGACTTGCAGAAATTCTCATATTTCATACACAGGTTCTTTGTTGCCACACATACTTAAGCCATCTCATCACACCACAGCTCACCTAGTCCCTCTCTTAATGGTGTCTTTTAAGGAAAAGTTCTTCTCGCCAGTCTTAAAAGCCTCGGATTCTGAAGCTCCATCTATGCTCTACTCTGGACCCATCGATGCCTGATTCCCTCCTGAACTGAGGATCCTGTGAACCATCCTCAGAGCTCCACTTCTCCATCCCATTGCAGCATCCATACACATCTGCCTCTGGAGACATGAGGGCCTCCGAAGCTGGGAGGTTACTCGGGGGTCAAGGGGTAGCTGAGCTTAGTTTTCCGGTAGTGCGCTGTCTCCCAGGCTGAACAATGCTGAGGCCAACCAGACTGGATCTTTCTAATGGAGGTGTCCCATAGCCATGGCCCATCCCGGTTCCCTGGCATGGGCTTGTTGAAGCCACAGAAAATGTCAGGGATTTATTAGTGATTTACTGACTCCTTTGTGCTTCACGTTCAAGAAAATGTACTCATGTAAAACTTCTTCAACCAAAGAGGAAACACCAATTAGAGCTTTTTAAGTTTCTTTCCCACTTCCTTTTCAGCTATCAAGCTGTTGCACCACCCAGCTCAGGCCATCCACCCAACCTCTGGGCCTGAGGCCTGGTTGCTTTCTGCCAGCTTCCCCACTGCCTGAATCTGACCTGTGTTCCCTCCTCGGTGCCAGGACAGGCCTCATGCTGCTCTAGACGGCTGTGCTGCTCTTCGGTAAGTCACCGAGCATGGGCGTCCCCTCCCACAGCACTAAGGATTGTAAGTCATCCCTGAGACACCAAGTTCCTCATCATCCCTTTCCCAATTCCGGTGGGATTGTGACTGGAGCTCAAGACAGGTGAGTGCACCTGGGCATGCTCGGGAGAGATGGGCGCTGGGATAGGAGGGTTTCCTCAGTGTTTCCTATTCGATTGTCCTGGGTTCTTGGCAGTGCAGACCTTCGATGTGTCAGTGATGAATTAGGAAGGCAGAAAAACACATTACAAGATCCCCTTACATCCCAATGACACTTCTACCTTATGACATTGGGTTAAAATACTCATCAGAGTTGCCTCAAAAAGAAACTGAGGTTACAGAAGGGAAGGAGGCTGCTGGAGGCAACAGGGCAGGGGTCAGGGAAATGAGGGAAACAGCCCCTATTATTTTGCTTAGCAATGGGAGGTGGAATTTTACATGGTGACATATTTTTATGGAGCCTCAGCGTTTTCTTAGAACCAGTTAACAATGGCCAGACTTCTCACCTGGTTGAAAGGCCTGTGCTCTGAGTAACCAAGGACCTTTCCAAACTGACGGTCTCTCTTCTGCCTACATCTTCTCTCTGTTGGGAGCCATTTCAGATCCACGGACTGGTTTGAAGAATCAAATCTGTTATCCTAGCCAGGTCTCTCTTCTCTTCATTCCTCCTCATGCAGGTTCTTGTAACTGAGGGAGCTGGTCTAAGCGTAGAGGATTGCACAGGAGGGTCACTAGGCTTCCCCAGACCCAGCTCAGTCTCAGCCAGTGTCACCTCCCTTATACCTAAAAGAAATAATTCGCGCATATATTTTGTTTCACTTTATAGTTTCCAAGTGGACCTATTTTTTGTTTAATTCTTGATCCTAGTGGCTTGTTTGCTGTTTGTTTTCATTGAACTGGAAAAGCAGAACTGTCCCTAAATATAACCTCTTCCTGAACAGACTTTTTGAGAATTTGACCCTGTGAGGAAAATGCCTGTCCCACTCAATGTCCCTTCTCCAGCATAGCATGCTATTCTGTTTGTTCTCTGAATGGGCCTTTGGACAAATGAAAAGGTCTAATGCTCACACTGAGGCAGGGACGGGATGGCCTAGTGCCTGGACACACTCCAGGCAAAAGACTCCCAGGGGCAATTGGCACTGCCTTGCAAATTCATCTAGATACAGTCTGCGAGTATTCCAGCTTGGAACCCAAGACAGGGATGACGGACAGCAAAGGAGGAGAGAAGGGAGTCAGTGACCAGCTGACTGGTGCACCGTGTAATGGAGAACCCAGCACCTGCAAATGTGGTCCCGCTTGATGCTCAGGGTCCCCGGAAAAACAGCCTAAAACACAGGCCTTGGGGCTGGGTGTGTAGGAACATTTACCGTACTGCAAGTGTAGAGCTGCTATTTCTGCTCTCTAGAGCAGGATGTGGTCACAATAAGTTGGTGGCTGTTACTATTATTGGCTGTCAGGGCTCCAGGAGGCTAGAAACCCCTACACTAAACATGCTGGAACCTGGCTGAATTCTAAATATGTATTTAACATTTGGGAAAGTAGCCTTAATTTTCTTCTGAGCTGAACATTAGACAACTTCCGTCCTGCCACTGGAGCCTGCCCCCGCATATTCACACAGCATCCACAGGAGGGTGTCACAGGGTCCCATACAACCCTCCCAGCAATGTGGCTGCTGCAGCCTGGCACAGCAGCATGTCCCACAGTGGTAGATCTCAGTGGTGAGATCGTTCTTCGTGCTGAGCTCAAATCTGCCTCCCTGATCCCTCTAGTTTCCATTTCTGTCCTATAAAGTGACTCGGAATAAGTCTCTCCCTTCTTTTAACATTAGCCCACCAAGTATTTTGGGTACATCCTCTGTTGCATGATTCCCAGATAAATATTTCCCAATCCCCCAGCAACTCTAAGAGGAAATTATCCTGCTCCTAGAGTTGGTGGGGCGGGGAGAGGCTGCTGCCTTCATTATTCAGAACTCTATTATACAATTTGGTTTGACAGTAACTGTTGGCCACCTCAACACACTGTCACCTCATCTTCAGCATATAGCTAACAAAGGTCCCCAGCCCTCATTGCAGGAACTGCTGTGAGCAGGTGTCACCCACTGTATATGTTCCCAGTTGGCTGCTTGTTTTGATTACAGGAGGCAATTTTGTGATCCTGTCTCCAAGATCTTACAGTATCATGAGCAGCAAGTCATTGGGATTTGGGGGCATGAGCTCATTTTAAGTGCATCTATGCTTCCTGAGTGCCTTCTCTCTTGTTTCTGGTTTCGGCCTCAACCCTGTTAGTTTAGCACTTTGTAGCTGCAAAATTGTTTTCTGGTGAGGAGGGGGAGGGAAAGAAGACATAACTACAGAGTAAGGTCTCCGTCACTCTGGGGTCAGGCCTTCTTTCTGCTTTCAGTTAATGTAGTAACCACTTTCCCAGGCAGTGGGTCAATATAACCTTTACAACTACACTGTAAAAAAAAAGAATGACTATTATCATTTCTATTATGTGATATGACAGAATGAGATATTGAAGGCCCTGGAATTTAGACAACTTGTTCAAGGTCATACAGAAAGAGGGAAATTCATGACTCAAGTCCAGGTCATCTGATTCCAAATTCTGCATGCTTTCCACTACACCAAGCTCATAGATGGGGGTTAGAGGTGGAGATGGAGGGATGATAAGGAAAAGACTCATTGTTCTGTACACTCTTGAGAACTAATGACTGAGCTGACCCTGAGCTGCATAAAGAATTGAGCTGAAAGATTCCATCTGTGTCCAAAGCGGTGTAGAAAGTAAAGGTGACACCATGTGACACAGCCAAACATCTGCTCTTGGAGGGTTTTCACACACCCCTCCCAAAGCCAATCTTGCATTTTTGGGTGTTATGCAAAATACCTAGGATGTGTCAGCAATGAAGGACACAAGTAAATGTATGAGGATTGGCTGGACTCACTGCCCTCAGCCCTACATTCATTCATTGTTTCACCCCTTGCCCCAAAGTCCAGAATATCCTTCACTGCTTCATATCCAACTATGCCCTTCAATTTAGGGTCTTCCACTGCTTGGGCTCTTCAAACCTATCTAAGCCATATCTGTCATCATTTTGTAAGTTGGTCTCTCTTCCCAGGCCACCTATTCTCCTCACACATTCGCTCATTTAAAAGCATAAATGCAGCACATACAAGATGCAAGCATGTTGTGGGGTGCATCTGGCTTGTCTGTAGTTCTCTCGTTCATCCATGCTGCCTGACAATGTCTCACATCCTTTAATAATTACTCTTTCAGGGAACTTTGCCTCCTCAGTCTGATCACTTCCATACTCTTTTCACCAGAGCTCTGTGGACAGATAAGACCACAGGAATCAGTTCCTGCCCTTACTGTATGGGTTCTCCTGTAGATGTTGGTGGCAGGACCCTCAGGCACATTTGTGCAAGAGTCTAGTCTTGTGTTTTCTACTTTTTGCTTCCCACCCCATACAAGTGGATTCAAAGAAAAGCATTCATGCATTTATTCAGCAGATGCTTACTGAACACAGACTATCTTCCAGGCACAGGTCCTAGGCATAGAAAATATAGCAATGAGTAAGATAGGCAGTCGCCACTACTATGGGGCTTACACTCCAGACAGAGAGACAGGGGATAACATGTAGGCAATTTAAGGAAGAAGATAAATTCAAATAGTGATAAGTGCTTTGATGATAATATAATGGGGCATCATTTTAATGATTGGGGAAAATTATTTTGATTGGGATCCCAGGGAAGATCTGTTTGAGAAGGCAGCATTTAATCTAGATAGGGCAAAGAGTTCTAGAGAGATTTACCTTAGATGTTCAGATAAGTGGCTGGGTGGTTGGGTGGCTGGGTGCCTGAGTGGTTGGGTGGTTGGATGATGGAATGGCTAGGTGGCTGGGTGGTTAAATGGTTAGATGGTTGAATGGTTTGGGTGATTGGATGGTTGGGTGGTTGGATGATGGGATGGGTAGGTGGCTGGGTGGTTAAGTGGTTGGATGGTTGAGGGTTGGGTCATTGGTTGCTGGGATGTCTAGATGGCTGAGTGGTTGGGTGGCTGTGTAGATGGACAGTTGGATGGTTGATGGCTGCATTGCTTGGTGGTTGAGTGGCTATATGATGGATGGTTAGAAGGTTGTGCGGATGGGTGGGTGGGTGGTTGAATGGGTGTAAGTCCCCATTGCTGAAGTAACAGGCTCCCTGTCAGAAAGTTCTTTTTGCTACTTAACCTAGTTGTGTTACTTTGTTCTCTTGCAGTTCCCTGTGTTGGGAAAACTGGTAAGTTTTGTCCATATCTCTTCTAGCTCAAAGTATGTCTATGGGCCAAAACTTACTGGATGGGAACAGGACAGTACCATGAGGTCCCCCAGCAACATCTGCAGAGCGGCACCAGAGTAGACCTCTTCCTCAGGGATCTTGGCCTGTTCCCAGGAAGAGGAGAAACCTGGAACTCCACTAGTCTAAGGCCAAGGGCAGTCCTAGGGTGACCCAAGCCTCAGCAGTGGGGTTCTAGGCCTCTATTCTATCTCCTTAAAAGTGACTATAGCCTCTGTCTTCTCTCCATGTGGATCTGGAGCTCCTATATTCTCAACTCAACAATACCGGGACTCCATTCCTTCCTTTTATGTTCAGAGAAGCAGGCACCTTTGTCTGCTGATCAGTCTTCTCCTTCCTTCCTCAGATCCCCTTCCCTCCACCCCATTCTGTCCCGCTGACCTCCATGGAGCTTTCTGTCAAATAGGAAAAATTCTCATCTATGAAATCTTGACCTCCAAGGATATGTTTTGTGACTCCAGGGGAACAGAATTCAAACCAACACTTAATGCTGCTAGAAAAAGCAGTTGTGGGAGCAAAGCTTACCATTTAGTAATGCAGTGAGCATCATTACTTCCAGGGTGAGGAGAGTGGGTTCTAAGGATCCAGAAGATCCAGGCAAGAGCAGGATGTTCTGGGGCTCCCTAACTGCTTACTCCTCATTACTCTCAGGTCATCAGGCCTGTTCAGAAGGCTGTCTGGGAATGGGGGTGTCTGGTTTATCAAAGAGATGATACAGCCAAGGTACAGGCTCGGCCTGCCCTGCAGGCAATGCTGCTGCTGCTGCCCTGCAGGTGATGGTGGATCCCTGGGTGCTCTTCTGCTCACATCAGGGCACAGAATACATTTTAGGAATAGTGACAGAGAGAACAGATCCCTTCCGTGACAGTGGTGGAAGTTGAAACCCTGCTGAGTGGGGAGATGGAGGCTGGGCCTCAGAAAACCCAATGAGGAAGGCAGGAAGGAGACAGCTAAGGCTGTGGCACCTCCAACACTCTCTACCAACTGCTTTCTGGTGGACAGAGATGCCACTATTATCAGAAGTGAAGGCTGAAGAAAGTGTCGCACTGGGTAGCCAGAGAATGAGAAGTTAGTCCAGGCTGGAGGGAATTGAGTCGGGAGGAATGAGGCAAGACAATGAACAGGATGAATGCAATTAAGCTGAGCTTGCCAAGGCAGGCAGGAAAGTGGGACAGAAAGAAGACAAGGAGGGTGGGTAGGAAGAAAGCCAGAGAGAAGACAGAGAATGGGAGGGGAAGGGAAAGGAATAAAGAGAAAGAGGGAAAAGGAAGGAAATAAGGAAAGGAAGGAGAGGGAGTGAAGGAAGTCCAGTCCTGCCCTGCCCTGGCCGGCATGAAGGACTGGAGACAGAGACACTGCACCGGTGCCATCCAAGGGCCTCCATCCCCAGCAGAGGACTTAGTCTGGGGGACAGAGGGAGAGAAGTGACCCATGGGACCTGCTGCTCCAGGGTTTCCCTGTTTCTGTGTCTCACAGCCTGGCTGTACCTCCAAGCCTGGCCAAGCCCTGTGTTTAAAGGAGATGCCCTGACTCTGCGATGTCAGGGATGGAAGAATACACCACTGTCTCAGGTGAAGTTCTACAACGATGGGAAAGTCCTTCATTTCTCTAAGGAAAGCAGACTCTGTCCATGGGAGCAGCAACAGTGCAGAGCCGTGGCCAGTACCGCTGCACCAGGCAGGTGATGTATGTTCCACAGATGTTCACACAAACTTCAGAGGCTGCCATGGTTCAAGTCCAAGGTGAGTCACCAGCTTAGGAGTTTGTGGGGCAGGAGGTGCCACTCAGAGATCCTGTCTCTAGATGTCAGTAGCTCTCTGGGCAGGACCCCTGTCTCTGGCTGCCCCTCATGCTGGACCAATGTGTGAGGCTCTGAGGTTTCCCAAGATGTTATCTGAATGTCCCCCTCACCACCATGGGACACATCTGGGACCAGGGGAAGGAGCAGGGAGATCCCTGGGACAGGGTGCTGAGAAGAGGATGGACCAGTCCAGGCTCACCCTTCCCCTCTGTGGACTAGAGGACCTTGAAGGCCCCCACTGGCTGTGAGGGAGTCATTTCAGAGCTTGTGGGTGAGGACAAGAGGACAGGTCCTGGGGATGAAACTGCCTCCCATCGGGGTCCCTGGGCTGCAGCCTGGGATGAGTAGAAGCTCAGGCCTCAGCGTCCTGGGGCTTCATCACCCTGGACTTGCCTCCTGAGTCCTGGGCCTGCATCTCCCCCAGAGTTGTTCCCACCTCCTGTGCTGAGTGCCATCCCCTCTCCTGAGACCCGAGAAGGGAGCCTGGTGACCCTGAGATGTCAGACAAAGCTACACTCCCTGAGGTCAGCATTGAGGCTCCTCTTCTCCTTCTACAAGGACAACCACACCTTGCAGGACAGGGGCCCCCACCCAGAACTCTGCATCCCAGGAGTCAAGGACAGAGACTCTGGGATTTACTAGTGTGAGGCGGCCCCTGAGGGTGGCCAGGTCCAGAAGCAGAGCTCCCAGCTGGAGGTCAGAGTGCAGGGTAAGTGCACGAGTGCAGGGTAAGTGCACGAGTGCAGGGAGACGCCCCCAGGGGTCTGGACATCAGGCAGTGGGACCCCCTGAGAGGAAGGGAGTTGGGAGAAGGGTCCCTGGGAGAGGTGGGAGCCAGGGTCCTGAGTGGTCAGGCTGAGCCTCCCACCCCATATGTGTCCCAGCTCCTGTGTCCCGCCCTGTGCTCACTCTGCACCATGGGCCTGCTGACCCTGCTGTGGGGGACATGGTACAGCTCCTCTGCGAGGCCCAGAGGGGCTCCCCTCCGATCCGGTATTCATTCTACCTTGATGAGAAGATTGTGGGAAACCACTCAGCTCCCTGTGGTGGAACCGCCTCCCTCCTCTTCCCAGTGAAGTCAGAGCACGATGCTGGGAACTACTCTTACGAGGCTTAGAACAGAGTCTCCAGAGAGAGGAGTGAGCCCAAGAAGCTCTCTCTGAAGGGTGTGTTTTGTCCTCCAACAGAGCTTTGAGCCCCAGCAAGCTGACAGGGGTCAGATCTCACCCTCTGTGTACCTCCCACCATGCCTGGCACAGTGCTGGACCCATGGCAGCCAGTGCATGACCAAGCGTGGACCCTAATTGGTCCATCTGTCCCCTGAGCCTGGCAGGGAAATACTGAAGTCCATGGAGAGTGGGAAGCATCATGGGGGAGTAGTCACGTGGTCACTCATGGTGTCACCGTCATCCTTGCTGGCATTGCCTGAGCCATCCCTCATGCCCATCTACAAGGCTCCTCCAGGCCAGACGGCTCTCCCAATACCAGTCATTCTGCCTCCTGTGCCAGGCTGGAATGCATTTCTGAATTTTATCCTCAGAGCTCATGGCCACCTTCCTCTCCCCACTCCCAGGTTCTCAAGCCTTGTCTACTCCCACAGGCAGCAACCGGCTGGTTCCTTGGCTGTCTGCGAGCCTGCTTGGCATGATGGTCATTGCTGCTGCACTTCTGGTTTATTTGAGACCTCGGAGAAAAGCTGATCAGTAACTCTCCTTGGCTTTCTTAGCCGCTGAATCCCTGTGCCAGGGCCTGCCTAACCTTTGAAAAGCCAGAGTCTGACAGGACCAGCCACTCTCTTCTCCTGGGTGCGGGGTGGGAGGAGGGACTTCTCTCCCTTTGTCACACAAAGGGGCACATGGAAGGACAGTTAATGCTGCCAAAACATACACACACGTGCACTCACTCACATGCTCACAGTCATCCAGAGATGCTCACAAACATGACCACACACTCAGGCATGAACAGAACATAAACCGAGGAATTACTACAAGCCAAACATGATGCATGTCCATGTCCTTTACATTAGAAAGACCATCTGTGGCTAGGAGTATGACTGAAAAACACACATCAAAAAAAGACCAAGGTCTCCACCTCTCGCTCTCATTGAGCTCAGCAGAGCTCCGGTCTGCTTAGCAGAGGAGAAAGAAGACAGAACTACAGTGCTACAGGCTCACTCACACACACGCATGTTGGACAGCACTTTACTGTAGCAGAGTGTGCAAAGGATATTAAGTATCAGAAAGGAAATATGATCAACAAGACGGAGCAACAGTCTGGCCCCAACAGTACCTTTAGTCCCATAGCCTTGAGCCAGTTCACTGTAAGACTCACTAAATCAGCTTCCTCTCCAGGGATACTGTAAGGGTTTAAGTTAATGAAGAGCATTTATCTAACGCCTCATGTATTAGACTGGCACATAGTGGGTGCTCAATAAATTCTCATTCTAATCTGAGCAGATCACAGCAGCAGGTTCCCAGGCTGCCCTTTCTCCTCTGTGCGTTCTCTAACGCTTGTAATCAAAGTCACCGAAAAGAAAAATGTCACTTAAAATTCTGATGTGGAGGAAAACAATCAGACAAATGACATTTCAGGTTATTATTTATTTTGATATTCCAGACTCTCTTCTTCTTCCTGTCTCAGTCGTGATAATTAAGAATGAATGTTGGCTTTTATTCACGAACGGCCACGCGTTTATTCCAGCTCTAACCTTTGCTCGCCTCAGGCCACATGTAAGGAATGGCTACCAGTGCCAAAGCTATCTGGTGTCATTTCATTCCTAGGGCTTCAAATCCACCTACAGAGATTCAAATAAACCCCACTTCCTCCTCTGCAGGGCAGTGTTTTTATTTTCTGCTTGTCTAGGACAAAGGTCATTGCTCTCATAGACCTCCAAAGCTTTCAAATAAACCCCACTTCCTCCTCTGCGGGGCAATGTTTTTATTTTCTACTAGTCTAGGACAAAAGTCGTTGCTCTCATAGACCTCCAAAGCTACTTGCTTATTTAAGTTTGCAGCTCCCTCTGCTGAGAAATTTGGGATGAGCATTCCAGGAGCTGGGCCAGCCTGCTAATTAAGGAAGACCACCCAGTCATATGTTCAAAGCATTCCTTCCTGCATTCACCAGGGTAGCTGAAAGGGTCTCTCCCCATCCCTAGTCCCAACACCCCGCCTCACCAGGCGCCTAGTGAGGACTTGGACCAGACTTCAACTTCCTCTCCCCTTGTGAATTTGTAGTCTTCTGTCAATACAACTTCCTGTCCCCAGCCTTCTCACTAGTCTTGAGTCTGGATTCAACACAGGCTAGGTTTGCTTTAAGGTATCCCTTCATAGTGGGGAAAAAGGAGAGGAGGCCCAGAGCTATTGGGGAGGCAGCTGGAGGAGGGAACCACAAACCAAAGATCCGTGAGTTCTATGTCATTGTGTCTAATAAAACCTCCTCCAAATGATGCAATCTTCCTTTGCTCCAGAGTCTAAGTCTAAACAGGCCAGTCCCCACAGTGAGATGGGGTCAAGAAGACCATGAGCTTCAGCCACAGCTATCAGAGTCAGGTGGCAGAGATAGGGGAAAGACTGGTCCTTTAACGGAGAAATAGGCCACATGGCATCATGGGAAGAGTGGGTTTCAGTGCTATTGGGGAGGCAGCTGGAGTAGCGAACCGCAAACCATAGATCTGTGAGTTGTATGTCATTGTGTCTGATAAAGCCTCCTCCAAATGGCCTCAGTAACACAGGTGTTTGTTTCTGTCCACTCACCTCTGAGTCAAAGCATTAAAGGCAGAGTAATGTAGCACAACTATCTCCCTCTCCAGCCCCGGACAAGGTGGTGAAAGTGTGGTCACTAGTGAAAGATCCTCAAGAAGAAGATGCCTTTCACAGGGAACAAAAGAGCATCCTCTTGATGTAGAGCTTATATACCATCACCACCAATCCTGAGCAGCTGGGCTCCACTTTACCAAGGAGCCCGTCTCTCATGCAAACAGGACTGCTGGTGGTGATCTTAATATCGCACAATGTCAGCCACACAAAATATTCTTTAGAATATTGCTCAGAAAGTCACTTTCAGGTCCAAATCTATAGCTATACAGGAAAAACAGCCAGATCAATAGCCTTATTCTCCACACCCAGTTCTGAGAGTCTCAAACCATTTCCAGATAGCATAGCCATTCTTCAACAAACAGAAATATGCCACCATCAAAGACAGTCAACAGATGTGATGTCCAAAGTCAATTTTTAGAACATTTGACCAATGATGATGTTACTGGAATGAGGATATGGTCATGCAAGGGGTCCACTTCAAAGCAGCACATACAGGTTCTGCTGTGCTTGTTTAAAAGTGTTCCTTTTACTACCTGTTGTCATGCATCGCATAAAACGAAAGTCTGCCAAACTCATGGAACTCTTCATCGAATGGAGACTCAGAAACTGAGGCTCATTTCTCAGCCCTGACAGATGAGCAGTGGAGAATGCTTAATCATCAGAGATCTGTCTAGGTGTCCATAAGTGCCCTCTTGATTTTATAGAAGAAGCCATTTCCACATATTCTACCTAGTGATTCTGATGCTTTCCAGCTGTTAGAGTAGTAAGTATTTTTTGGGCACCAGGCATGAACCAAGTGTTCTAAAATCTACATGTGACCCAATTCCTATCCCAGGAGTTACCTTTAAAGTTATGGAACCACCTGCTGTTTCAGAGGCAGTGTACTAATGGAGAAAAGGCATGAAACCTGGATTAAGATTCTGTCTCCACCACTTACTATGACCTTAGAAGAAGTGGCCTCTCCCAGCCTCAGTCACCTCATCTATGAAATGGAGATAAAAGTATCAACCTTTGCAAGATGGTTGTGAAGAACATTAGACACCAAAGAATTAGAGAGCAGGGTGTTTTTGAAATCTAACTATGTGCTGGTCACTGGTAGGTGCTTTACTAGGAAGATTATATTTTATTTGGATTGCCTGGCATATGGTCAAAGTTATTATTTTTTCTTCCTTCAGAAAAGTGGCCTGACTGGTAAGCCTAGGCCCTCTCCATGCAAAAATGTGATCCATTCTTACTGACCTTACTTCCTCCTGGTTTGTGATTCCCAAGGAGCCATCTAGGGTATTTTTTAAAGGAAACATCCATAAAAATCAACCATGTCCAGACCTGTGAATCAGCCCTCCTAATCAAACCAGCCTCAAACTTCCAGCATCCTCTCTGCCATTCTTGCTCACAGCTTTCCTGTCTCCTGACCCACCTGCCTTCTAAGGGATGCCAGTGAATTGTGCCTTTGTATCTCCTAGGACCCCTTCCATCCCAGATACCACCCACAGCTCCAGATGGAGAGCAGTGCCCACTATATGCCAATGGTAAGGACTTCCAGCAGGATGGTGCTTTGCCCATGTGGGCCAAGAAGAGCTTCTTAAGGGCAGTAAGAAGAAGGAAGCTCTCCCCAGATGACTCCAATTCCGGAGCCCTGAGTCTCAGGAATTGGAGTCATCTGGGGAAGGAAAACAAACAGCTTCTAGGGAGGGCGTGATGAGGGAGTGCTGTGGAGCTGGTGGTGAGAGAGGGAGGTGGGAAGGGAGCCAGGGCTGCAGGAGACGGGGCAGGGAAGGTTTGGACCAAGGGTTGGCAAACTTGTGGCCCATAGTCCAAACCCAGCACACGGCCTATTTTTGTAGATAAAATTTTACTATAACACAGACGTGCTCATTTGTTTATTTTGTATGACAGCTTTCATACTAAAGAGTTGAATCATTGTGACAGAGACTATACAGCTCACAAAGCCAAAAATATTTACTGCCTTTTTGACAGAAAAGTTGGTCAACCTCTGGTTTAAACCATATCAGGGCTAGGGAAGCTGCAAAAAATTGCTAAGGGGTCCAGACTCCTCCTGCCATGATGGCTACCCCCACGTTAGTGACCAACCCCCACTTATCACCATGACAGAGCCCAGATGGGCTTCTCTCCATGTTTTCAGGACACTTATGGCATGAGGTGGGAGAGTCAGGTGGATCCTCTTTAAGCCCCATTCCTTCTCCAGTGCATCACCAGGAAGAGAAAGATGAAGGCGTCATCTACTGTGTGGTGCGTGGAACCTCAAAGAGGAGTGAACGTGAGTGATCTCAGACCAAACTTGGTACCTTTGCGAACATAAGTTTCGGACCTATGATGAAAGTATCACTGCAACTCTCATTACCACCTTATCATTACTGTCATTACTGTGACCACCACCACCAGCACCAAGACCATCGTATTTACCGCCATCATTGTCACCACCATCTTCTCCTTCACTACCACCTCCACCTTCACACCATCATCAATGCTACCACGACCACCACCATCTCCTCCTTCACTACCACCTCCACCTTCACACCATCATCAACGCTACCACGACCACCACCACCATCTCCTCCTTCACTACCACCTCCACCTTCACAGCATCATCAATGCTACCACGACCACCACCACACATCTCCTCCTTCACTACCACCTCCACCTTCACACCATCATCAATGCTACCACGACCACCACCACCATCTCCTCCTTCACTACCACCTCCACCTTCACACCATCATCAATGCTACCACGACCACCACCACCATCTCCTCCTTCACTACCACCTCCACCTTCACACCATCATCAGTGCTACCACGACCACCACCACCATCTCCTCCTTCACTACCACCTCCACCTTCACACCATCATCAGTGCTACCACGACCACCACCACCATCTCCTCCTTCACTACCACCTCCACCTTCACACCATCATCAATGCTACCACGACCACCACCATCTCCTCCTTCACTACCACCTCCACCTTCACACCATCATCAACGCTACCACGACCACCACCATCTCCTCCTTCACTACCACCTCCGCCTTCAAACCATCATCAACGCTACCACGACCACCACCATCTCCTCCATCACTACCATCTCCGCCTTCACACCATCATCAACGCTACCACGACCACCACCATCTCCTCCTTCACTACCACCTCCGCCTTCAAACCATCATCAATGCTACCACGACCACCACCATCTCCTCCTTCACTACCATCTCCGCCTTCACACCATCATCAATGCTACCACGACCACCACCACCATCTCCTCCTTCACTACCACCTCCACCTTCACACCATCATCAGTGCTACCACGACCACCACCACCATCTCCTCCTTCACTACCACCTCCACCTTCACACCATCATCAGTGCTACCACGACCACCACCACCATCTCCTCCTTCACTACCACCTCCACCTTCACACCATCATCAGTGCTACCACGACCACCACCACCATCTCCTCCTTCACTACCACCTCCACCTTCACACCATCATCAATGCTACCACGACCACCACCATCTCCTCCTTCACTACCACCTCCGCCTTCACACCATCATCAATGCTACCACGACCACCACCATCTCCTCCTTCACTACCACCTCCGCCTTCACACCATCAACAATGCTACCACGACCACCACCACCATCTCCTCCTTCACTACCACCTCCGCCTTCACACCATCATCAGTGCTACCACGACCACCACCACCATCTCCTCCTTCACTACCACCTCCGCCTTCACACCATCAACATGCTACCACGACCACCACCACCTCCTCCTTCACTACCACCTCCACCTTCACACCATCATCAATGCTACCACGACCACCACCATCTCCTCCTTCACTACCACCTCCACCTTCACACCATCATCAATGCTACCACGACCACCACCATCATCTCCTCCTTCACTACCACCTCCGCCTTCACACCATCATCAATGCTACCACACCACTACCATCATCTCCTCCTTCACTACCACCTCCACCTTCACACCATCATCAATGCTACCACGACCACCACCACCACACGTCTCCTCCTTCACTACCACCTCTGCCTTCACACCATCATCAATGCTACCACGACCACCACCACCATCTTCTCCTTCACTACCACCTCCGCCTTCACACCATCATCAATGCTACCACGACCACCACCATCTCCTCCTTCACTACCACCTCCACCTTCACACCATCATCAATGCTACCATGACCACCACCACCATCTCCTCCTTCACTACCACCTCCGCCTTCACACCATCATCAATGCTACCACAACCACCACCATCTCCTCCTTCACTACCACCTCCACCTTCACACCATCATCAATGCTACCACGACCACCACCATCTCCTCCTTCACTACCACCTCCACCTTCACACCATCATCAATGCTACCATGACCACCACCACCATCTCCTCCTTCACTACCACCTCCGCCTTCACACCATCATCAATGCTACCATGACCACCACCATCTCCTCCTTCACTACCACCTCCGCCTTCACACCATCATCAATGCTACCACAACCACCACCATCTCCTCCTTCACTACCACCTCCACCTTCACACCATCATCAACGCTACCACGACCACCACCACACATCTCCTCCTCCATAGCACACTCACCACAAACACCTCTAGGACCACTACATTCACCCCATTCTCAGCATCATCTCCTCCACCACTGTTACCAGGATGACTGCAGAGAGTTTTTTGCCCTTTCCCAAACACTGGGAAGGACGAAGAAAAGAGAAATAAAAATGATGCAATCTTCCTTTGCTCCAGAGTCTAAGTCTCAACAGGCCAGTTCCCACAATAAGATGGAGTCAAGAAGACCATGAGCTTCAGCCACAGTTATCCGAGCCAGGTGGCAGAGATGGAGGAAAGGCTGGTCCTTTAACAGAGAAATAGGCCACATGGCATCATGGGAAGAGCGTGGGTTTCTGAGTCTCAGAACTGAGTTTGAAACCTGACTCTATGTACTTACTCACTGTGGACTCCGCAAGTCAAGGGCCCTCTCTGAGCCTAACCTATAAAGGGGAAACAATGCCTGCTCTGCAGGGTTACTATAAATTGTTGGGAATGGAACCCAGGTTCTAGAAACAACACTTAAAAATTGTCTACATGTAATAGACGTTCAAAAAGAGGGAGTTTTGTTATTGCTGTTGTTTTAATGTCTTACCTGCTCTGCTATTTCAATTCCTAGTCTGCAAAAATGGGGTGAATTGGCCAAGGGTTTCTGCTCCTTCCTGCAAATGGCAGTAGGGAAATGAACAACCAAGGAGTCTCTTAACTGAGGGCAGGTTGCCCAGGACCTGAGGTCACACCACTGGTGTGTAGTACAACTGGAACTAGAACCCAGGCCTCCCACTTCGAGGTTGAGGAGGAGTAAAAGGAATCTCTCCTGCTGGGTTCCCTGGCTCTCCAGAACAAGACAGCCAGCCAGGAGGGGTGGGAAGGAGAGGTACTCGCTGTGGCGCAGAGACCTCACCTGAGTGCACTCTTTCCCCACAGCCAGGCCTGCTGAGTTCACCACGGGAGGAGAGGTGAGCTGGGATCCCTGTTCCTTTCTCAGCCTCTGTCTTACATCTGCCTCCTCATCCTGAGCCGACTCTTTCACAGGACAGTTCTGTCATCTATGCAGAGGTGAGATGCCTGCAGCCCAGTGAGGTTTCATCCAAGGAGATGAATATAAGAAACAGGACCTTCCGAGATCCCCTTGGCGACTCTGAGGAGGTTCTCTGTGATGGTGTTTTCCTGTCAACACACGCCCATTTCCAGTCTCCAGTGCTCCCCGGGAGGACAGTGGACTCCTTGCATCTTTTTGTGGGTCCTTCAGTTCCCGAACCCAGCATCACAGAGCCCTTGAGCCCTTTTCCTGACCAGGAGAAACTGAACCCTGGGTTCTCCTCGTAGCAGAAGACCAAGCAATGGAGTGGGAAGGGAGATGCTCCCACCACCAGACACACTTAAGTTCAAGCAGTGAACTGGACACAGAAGCCATAGATGTTTTATTTCCATGCAAGCATGTGTTAGAGTCAGTTCCCCCAACATATGTAATCATCTCCTCCACCACTGTAACCAGGATATATATATGAAACGGTCATGTGCCACATAACATTTCAGTCAATGACGGACTGAACACACAACAGTGGTCCCAGCAGAGTACGATGGAGTTGAAAACTTCCTACTGCCTAGTGATATCATAGCTGCCTTAACGTCACAGCACAACACATTTCTCATGCACTTGTGGTGATGCTGGTACAAACAAGGTACAGGGCTGCTAGACATATACAAATATAGCACACGCAGTTATGTACAGTAGCTTATCATACACAAATATAGCACATACAGTTGTGTACAGTAGCTTATACTTGATAATGATAAACGACTATGTTGGCCGGGCGCGGTGGCTCAAGCCTGTAATCCCAGCACTTTGGGAGGCCGAGGTGGGTGGATCACGAGGTCAAGAGATTGAGACCATCCTGGTCAACATGGTGAAACCCCGTCTCTACTAAAAATACAAAAAATTAGTTGGGCATGGTGGTGTGTGCCTGTAATCCCAGCTACTCGGGAGGCTGAGGCAGGAGAATTGCTTGAACCCAGGAGGCGGAGGTTGCGGTGAGCCGAGATCGCGCCATTGCACTCCAGCCTGAGTAACAAGAGCGAAACTCCAAAAAAAAAAAACTATGTTACCAGTTTATGTATTTATTATAATTTTTTTTTTTTTTGAGTCTTTCTCTGTCGCCTAGTCTGGAGCGCAGTGACACGATCTTGGCTCACTGTCACCTCTGCCTCCCAGGTTCAAGCGATTCTCTTGCCTCAGCCTCCTAAATACCTGGGACTATAGGCATGTGCCACCACGCCCAGCTAATTTTTGTATTTATTAGTAGAGATGGGGTTTCACTTGTTGGCCAGGCTGGTCTCAAACTCCTGACCTCAGGTGATCCACCTGCCTTGGCCTCCCAAAGTGCTGGGATTACAGGCATAAGCCACCATGCCTCGCCCTGAATTTACTATAATTTTTATCATTATTTTGGAGTATATTCCTTCTACTTATTTTAAAAAAAAAAAGTTAACTATAAACAGGCTCAAGCAGGTCCTTCAGGAGGTATCCAGAGGAGGCATTGTTATCATAGGAGATGACAGCTCCATGTGTGTTACTGTCCCTGAAGACCTTCCAGTGGGACAAGATGAGGTGGTGGAGACAGCGATATTGATGATCCTGTGTAGGTCTCGGCTAATGTGCGTGTTTATTTATGTCTTAGTATTTCACAAAAAAGTTTAAAATGTAAAAAAAAAAATTAATAGAAAAAAGCTTATATAAAAATATTTTGTATAGTTGTACAATGTATTTGTTTTAGTCTAAGTTTATTACAAAAGTCAAAAAGTTTTAAAAACCTAAAAAGCGTACAAAGTAAAAATGTTACAGAGCTAAGGTTAATTTATTACTGAAGAATAAAAACTTTTTTTTTTTGAGACAGAGTCTCACTCTGTCCCCCAGGCTGGAGTGCAGTGGCATAATCTCGGGTCACTGCAACCTCAGCCTCCCGGGTTCAAGTGATTCTCCTGCCTCAGCCTCCTGAGGTGCTGGGATTACAGGCATGTGCCACCATACCCGGCTAATTTTTGTGTTTTTAGTAGAGACAGGGTTTGGCCATGTTTGCCAGGCTGGTCTTGAACTCCCGGCCTCAAGTGATCCTCCCGGCTTGGCCTCCCAAAATACTAGGATTACATACATGAGGCATCACGCCCGGCCTGAAGAAAATATTTTTATGAATTTAGTGTAGTCTAAGCATACAGTGTTGATAGGGCCTGCAGGAGCATACAGTAGTGTCCCAGACCTTCACGATCATGCACCACTCACTCACTGACCCACCCAGAGCAACTCCAGCCCTGCAAGCTCCATTCATGGTAAGTGTCCTATACAGGTATATATTTTTTATCTTTTATTTATTTATTTATTTATTTATTTATTTATTTATTTATATTTGAGACGGAGTTTCACTCTTGTTACCCAGGCTGGAGTGCAATGGCATGATCTCAGCTCACCGCAACCTCCGCCTCCTGGGATCAGGCAATTCTCCTGCCTCTGCCTCCTGAGTAGCTGGGATTACAGGCATGCGCCAGGATGTCCAGCTAATTTTTTGCATTTTTAGTAGAGATGGGGTTTCACCATGTTGACCAGGATGGTCTCGATCTCTTGACCTAATGATCCACCCGCCTCGGCCTCCCAATTTTTTATATTTTATATTGTATTTTTACTGTACCTTTTCTGTGTGTAGATATGTTAACTACAAAAATATTATTGTATTACAGTTGCCTATTATTCAGGTTTGCAGCCTTGAAGTAATAGGCTATACCAAAAAAAGAAAATGAAAAACAAAACAAAAAACAAAGAATAGGCTATACCCTGTAACATAGGTGTGCAACAGGCTGTACCGTCTGGCTTTGTGTAAGTACACACTGTGATGTTTGTACAGTGATGACATTTCCTGGCAACACATTTCTCAGAATGCATCCCTGTCATTAAATGACTCATGCATAATTTTGTACATGCGTGTGTGCACGTACACTTCTCTTGTGGTCCTCAGTCCCTTTGAATATGCTTACCTTGATGCTGAAAAGAAAGAGCATCTGCTGCCTTTTCAGAGCCCTTGGCAAGTCAGAAATGCTTCGAGCTGTATTTGCATGCACTTATTTTAAAAAGAAAAAAAAACACATTGTAATTTTGCCTTGCTGTCTGTTTTTCTCATCACTGGCCCCTTTCTCAGTCCAAAGGCCAATAGATGGAGAGGGAAAAGAAATGAATGAAAGGGGCACTGTTGTCAAGTGGTTCTGCCAGCAGAAAATACTACCAGGTTTACCCCAAAATGTTGTTCTCTCAGAGGAACAGGAAAACATTTTGAATATCTCTCTCTTTTGTTCTTAAAGGTCGGTTCTTGAGATATTGATGACTTCCGTCTGAGAGGTGCTGCAGGGAGATTTTCAGGATTGTGTGGTCTTTGAGGCGGATTTTTTTTGAGACAACATTGACCACTGTTCACTGTCCACGTGATCATGTAAGATTGCAATGCTGCATGCTAGTTGGTTACATAAGACGCAACTCCAGTGACTGAAGGTGGTTGTAAGGGATGGAGGTGTGTTCAAGATGGCACTGGCATCTTTGAGCAGAGCCTGGCTGTGCAGCACCATTTGATTGATTTAAACATCCCAGAGGTCTGGTTGTTGCTGTTGTCCTTTCCTGTGAAAGTCACAAGGGAAGTTACAGTCTCGGTGAACTTGGAGTTTATAGGGTTGGTTTTGTTTCTGTTTTGTTTTGTTTTTTAACGTTTTCCTGTAGTGCTATAGCTGTGGATACTGTCACCTGTGTGCTATTTCTAGTGGGTGCTAAATACAGTATGGGCTAATGACAATAACAGCCCATGGTGCTGCCAGGACTGCCGCGGGCTTATCAGTGACAGCCCCCATGTGGGTGGAAGAAACCTGTCATTTCCTTCTTACATGTGTTTGAAATACTAAATGAATAATTTTTTGTCCTGAGGAAAAAATGATGATAGTAAAAATATTTTTATATTAAGGGTATCATAAAATGGATATACCCCACCTCTCAAACTAAAAAGAGAAAAGAAAAGAAAAGAAAAGAAAGAGCATCACTACATCCCAGAGGGCTAAACCCATGGCAGCTCTGAATGCATTTCCAGCTTCCAAGCTGCTGCTGAGCCCATGAGTGACCACAGGGCTGAGGAGTCTCCCAGAGATTCAGCAAGACCAAGATCAGCCAGAAAAGGGCCTGACCCAGGCAAAGTCATAGAATCCTTGACACCAGAGCCAGAGCCCCACAGGCACTGAGAGCTCTGCCTTTCCACACAGCCCCACTGCTGTTCAGATTCCTTCCAGTTTACCAACGACAGAGCTGAGGCTGGCCCAGAGCCCTGGCTTGTGGAGTTACCTAGTTAACCCTTACTTGTTTGAAAAGTTATGTGGTTGCAGCGTCCGTTTTTTTGTTAGTAGAGGTCTTTCAGTTGGTTTCATATTGTTCATCAATATCGACGATTTGAAGTACCTAATAGTTCGATTTGCTTTGTTCAAGGAGTCTATACTCCTTGATGACTAAAAGTGGTCAATAATGGATTGGTTATACTTGCTCCTCTGACACCCTGTCTCCAGCTTCATATGCCCCTGCTCTGGAAGCAGAGAAAGTAAGGTTCAGCTTACAGATGCTGGACTGCATCAGACCCCAACCCCCTGACTGATGAAGGAGACATTAGTGTTATCAGGGATCTCCTGGCACCATGGAGCTGCAGGCATCTTGCATCTCCCCTGGACCAGCCATGTTGACATCACCTGGAAGCTCGTTAGAAATGCAGACGCTCAAACTCAACTCCAGACATGCTGAATCAGAACCTGTGTCTCAATAACATCTCCAGGCAATAAGTATACCCATTAAAGTTTAAAGTCTAAAAAGCACTGGTCTACTTACAAGATACAGACTTCATCAGAGTACATCCAACCTCTCCCCATCCTCATCTTTCTCTTCCTCATCCTCCTCTTCATCTCTCTCATACCAGACCAGTCCATGTCCAGAATACTCCAGGGCTTCTCCCATTTGTCAATAATCAGAGACTCCCCCCACCGCCCCAGGAGGACAGAGAAGCACAAGCCAGCTACTCTAGAAACTCAAGGTCCTCACCAGTCAGTCAGGGGGTACCAGCAGAACCCAAGTCCTTGCCACTCCCTCTATAAAATAATGCCCCCTTGTAAAAAGTCAAAACAGACAAGACAGCTCATGAAAGAAAACTGATGATGGGGACTTGGGAGGAACCAGCCCTTCCAGATGTCCCCAGAGTCCACTCTTTCTTGAGTTTTCACATCCTTCCCCTCCCTGTCCCACACCAGTAATACTCAATGTATGGGCCATAGCTTTTTGCCAGTCTGTGAATTGATTTTTACTAGTCCGTGACAAGTTAAGTAGAAAAATTGAAGCAAGAATTTAGAAACATTTAGAGCAATCTGACAAAGTAATTTTATGTTTGTTTAATACAATCATAAAAATCAGGGCTTGTCTTTTGTGTGTCTTCTTAATTTCATTTTTCTAGTAGTTTTCTTTGAATGTCTACAAAAGTATAGGCCTGCAATGAACTAGAAATTAAAAAATAAAAAACAGGTCCTTCAACACAGGTAGGTGAGAAGCCCTATCCTACACACACACACACACACACACACACACACACACACACACACACACAATCAGTCTGGTCTCTGAGGCACCTTGCTCTCTGCCTGGAACACCTCTTCTCTCCACCCAGCTCTATTTGCATGGCTGAAAACAACCTTTTCCCTTTGTTTAGAAAAGAATGAGCTGGGATTTTTCCAAATGAACAATTACTAAGGAAATTGAAGAAAAAGAAAATCTCAAACAGTAACTTAAAGTAGAGATTTCAAAGGAGGCCCTGCCCTTCAGCCCAGATTCACTGGTTTGCCTGATGTCAGCCCACCAGGCCCTAAAGCCCTATTTCTAGTCCGCAGTTGTCACAGCAGGAACCTGCTTCTGCTCTGCAGGACACTGGTGGGCTGGGGCCATCTCCAAGAAAAAATGGGACTTCCACCATTCTCTAGAGACAGACCCTGCAGACGCTGAGGAAGGGTGCCCTGGGGAGGCCAGAGGGCTGCTTTCCTACTCCCCCTTTTCCATGGCGATCCTGGCCTGCCACAGCACTACCAGCCATGCTAGCCACAGGCACTGGCCATGCCAGCCACAGGACTCCCCGCCAGTAGCCTGCTCACATTCTCAAGGCTCTGTGCTGTGAAACATTGCTTCTCACTTTAAGTCAAAGCTAAATGCAAACACTTATTCAGCCAGAGTGACTTGTCTGTGCCTCATCTTAGGGACCTGGGTTCTATGAGGCCACCTTACCTACAGGGTAAAGAGAGAGGAAAGAACTCTAGCTGGGTTGCGGGTGGAGAGGCAATCTGGAGCGGCTCCTTAAGGGTGAGAGCGAGAAAGAAGCCTCCATATGGAGGCCTTGTGGCTGCCCTCTGGTGGCTCTCTCAGGCATTTGAGGTCTTGCAGCTGGCTTAGACTGGGATCTGACCCATTCACTGGACAACTTCAGCGTAAGATACGATTAGACACTGGTCCTTGTTTTGTAAGTGAAAACACAATCTAGATACAAGCGATAAAAATGAAACATGGCCCTTCTCTAAACGTGGAAGATTGAACACATTGGGATTTCTTTCCATTCCAGGTTTGTTCTTAAATAAGCATCCACCAAATAGCTCTGTGTCCTTCATATCGACTGTGACAACAGTGACTACTGACAGGGTGTACAAGATGAGAAAGGCCCAGGCTTTTTCCTCCAGCACCGGGATCTTTTGTGTCCTTCCTGCCACCTGTTCACATCTCCCTCTGCACTGCTGAAGAGGCTGCGGTTGGCAGAACCTGGAGCTGACAGCACGTCTGCTCCTCGAGCATTCATCACTTGCTGTGCCTTTGCTCAGAGGGCCCCTTTTCTCCGGTTCTCTGGAAGAACAACCCATGTTGTACTTGTTCTGGAATTCCTTCCCACTTGAGGCACAGATGAGTATTGGGACTGAACCTTTCATTGGGAGTATCATGACTGCTGGCACCATCAGCTTGAGTTCTTGACCCCAGAAGGCTTACACAGCTCAATGCTCTGTAAGTGTTTGTTGGATGCATTAGTGCGCACAAGATGGCAATCCAGGTGTTCCCTGAGTGAATGAATGCCTGCGTGAGCTTCCAGTTCCCCCTCTCTACCTCAGGAAAGCACAGTGTGGCTCTGTTTCTGTTTTATGCAGGCTTCCTTCAGATCTCTGGGATGGTGTGTCTTTGCCTCAGAAGCAGACCCACCTAAGCCAAAGACAGTTTCCATCCAGTCTCCTGCAGGCTGTTCCATCCCACTCACTTCCTCCTCTCGCCTTGGTTTCTCCAGATGTGTGCACCATGCCTCTAGTTCATCGAAGACCCCACTCCCTCTACTTCTCCCCAGCAGGGCCAGGACCAGAGTGAGACAAAAGAGGCACCTCAGGCACAAAAGTTAATGAGGCACTCAGGCTCGCAGGGGTGCCAGCGCCATCTCATGGGAGGTAAGGCCATTTTGCAATCATTTCCCATCTGCAGAGGCTCAGCAACGGTGGGTGTTTCTAAGAAGTGACAGAGGCAGGCTCCTTACAGGGTCTTCTCCCTCTAGGCCAGTCTTCCTGCCCCGCCATGGCACTGCTGCCTAAGCTGGCTAGCCGGGGAGGGGTGCACACGGGCTCCCCTGCCCCAGGCAGCCTCTTAGTCTGCGGCTCCTGGTGGCATGGTGCCTGCTGACAGATTAAATGAAAACAGACACAAAGACAGGAGTTAGGTGGGGTCCTACCTTCCCCTTTCAGTCCCCATCCCACACCACCCCCTGGAAGCAGAGCCCAGAGGCCTACCCACACCCCAATAACACCCTTCCTCTTTGGCTCCCACTTTGGCTCCCAAAAAGCCTGCTGAATGCAACAACCCCTCCTTCCTGCCAGCTGCTTTGCCTCTGCCTCCTTTCCTGCCTGGCTCCCCTTCTCTCCCAGCTCCTCAGGCACCCCACCTTTCTTCCCCTTCTCCATCTCTCCACCTGAGAGAAGTGTAGCCCCATTCTGCCCCCGGGCACAAAGCTTCACCCAAATTCCACCCTGCCCTGGATCTCCACACCAAGCGGCTAGGGGTGAATTCTCGAGTTCAGCAGCCTGAGTGGCTGTGGTCAACATCTGCCCTCTCCCCCAGCCCGAATTAAGGTGCGCTAATGGTGGGTGCAGGCTGCTCCACATGGCAGATGGAGCTACTACGCCTGCCTCAGCGACCAATGCAGCAGATGCAGCCGAAAGGCCCCAGGGAGTGGAGTCGCAGCACCGGCTGCCAGCTGCTCTCTTAATTAAGGAATGTGGGAAGTGGCCCCTTTGAACTCACCAGCTAATTTACTCCTGTGCACTCCCCCCTGTGGCTGGGTAATTAATATGGTGTGAACCAGTGATTATCGAGTAGAGAGAACCTGCCTGCCGCAGACTTAACCCTTCCCTGAACCCGGGAAGAATCGCCGCCTTCTTAGTCCACTGCTTCTCCAGTGGTCACATGGGCAGCAAGTTTTTCCCTTTGGGGAGGTGGGATTTTTGTTGTTGTTGTTGAGACAGAGTCTCACTCTGTCGCCAGGCGCCAGGCTGGAATGCAGTGGCGCCATCTCGGCTTACTGCAACCTCCACCTCCTGGGTTCTAGCAATTCTCTTGCCTCAGCCTCTCAAGTAGCTGGGACTACAGGCGTGCGCCACCTCACGCAACTAATTTTTGTATTTTTAGTAGAGACGGGGTTTCACCACGTTGGCCAGGATGGTCTTGATCTTTTGACCTCGTGATCCACCCGCCTCGGCCTCTCAAAGTGCTGGGATTACAGGCGTGAGTCCCTGCGCCCAACCGAAGGTGGGATATTTTTCAGTCTTCACTCAACCTCCTCCCACCCTCTTTCCCAGCTTCCTCAAAACTCCCCTCAAGGAAAAGGTCTTTGGGTGGGGGAAGGACTGTGAGTCATTCCTTGCCTGGATGGACCACTATGGGTGACCAACTCTTCCTAGTGGAAATGTAACTGCCCACTGTCTTCTCCAAAGGAATTCAGGATCTGGCTCCACACTGACCCCATAGCTGCATCCCACAGCCCTCCCAGTCCTAAGCTTTGACATTTAGAATCATTCAGTCCAATCCACAGAGGCATGCAGGGCTTTGCCTCATCGAAAGCCTGTCCTTGGCAATATTCAGGGTGCAGAAATGAAGGGGATGCCCTCATGGAACTCCCTGGCTGGGAGCAGAGAGCCAGAACAGGGGATCACCCACGCTGAAACACACCTTTATCTGCATTTACTCAGGTTTCCCGGCTTCCCTCTCCCTGGCCATTTAGTAACAATTGTTAGTATTTGAGTGCTAACCTCACCCGACCCCAGTTTAAACCTTCACATGTGTTCATTGGCAACACTGAGAGGTAGATACTATCACTGATCCCCATTTCACAGATGAGGATACTGAAGCACAGCGAAGTTACTTTGCTCAAGGTTTCACAGCCGAGATTTGAACTCAAGTCTGAATCATGCTTGTGTTGGGAACTCCTATCCTCATATGTTGTATTCTTAAGTCTCACCTCAAGTACCACTCCCTCCACGGAGCCCTCTCTAGCCTCCCACTTGCCCTGGCAGGGTCAAATCTGTCCTCTGGCATCCAGGGCACACATCTGACATTGGTCTTGCCACACTGGTTGTAATTATTGGTTTATCTATCCCGTCTTCTGTGAACTCCTTAAGGTCAGAGCAAAGCCTTTCATCTCTGTGTCGCTAGCTCCTGGCACCTAAGTAGATGCTCAATAAATGCCTGATGAATGAATGATGGATTTGGCAATGGAGTCATAAATGAGTTCCCTCCCTTGCCCTCTCCACCCCGCAGCCAGACAGCTTCCCAGTTCTGCCCCTTTCTCGATACTCTAGACATTTCCTTCATCTGCAGGCCCTTCTCCCTCCCACAGGCCCATCACAACAGACGACAGCTTCCCCTCCCTTTTTGCTCTCTCCCCACCTGCCCTGCCTGCTGTCCTCCCACCCCCACTTAAAACCTGCAACAGCCCCTCCCTTCAAACAGTGCTTCCAGAGCGTTCCCCCAGTCCACCAGCCACAGACTTACCCCGAGTGGGGTGCTTGTTATAACCACAGATTCCTGGGCCCCAGCTCACAGTGATGGCACCTCTGAGAATCCAAGTGCTAAATGAGGTTGAGAGTCACTATTGTCCAGAATAACTTAACCCAGTTTTCAAGGCCTCCACAATCTGCCCCCAACCTCCTTTTCCATTCTTCCCACCCAGCCCTTAAGGACTCCTGCCTGCTGTCCCTCGTCCTCTGTGGAGCCTAGTTGGTATTTTCCCATGGCCACATCCCTGCACACTCTGCTCTCCCCTCCTGCCCAGAGCCCACCCCCAGCCTCTGGCCCTCTCCTTTCCTCATGCTATCTAAACAATGTCCATCTTCAAGGCCCGGTACAAATTCCACCTTCTCAGGAAGCATCCCCTGCCCATATCGGTGAAGCCCTCCTTCCCACCCACTTCTGAGGGCTGATTACCTGTTTGCACAAAGTGGTGTCCGTCTGCAGATAAACCTTCACTTACTCTGATGTACCTACCTCTACATTTCGGTTGTGAGTACCTGGAGGGCAAAAACCTTACCTAAAAAATCCTCCCGCTGCAGCAGCTTGAGGGGTATTCTTGTCTATGAGACATGAGCTGTTTTGTGGCCCAGGGCAGTATAAATGAGGCAGCAGCGTATACTGCTGGTTTGGGGAGAAAGTCCAATGCTGAGGACCTGGCAGTGTTAGAGTGCAGGAACTCAAGAGAGTCTGGGGAGAGAAGCAGAGAACAAGGCAGAGCAGGGCTCCCCACAATCAGCAGAGTGCACTTTCAGCAGCGCCTGGGGGAGCTGAGGTCCCTCCCTGCAGGCCTTTATGAGAGGAGGCAAGTACTAGGTAGGGACGAGAGATGGGAGCAGCTAAATCCTAATGCCTAGTTCCTGGCTGAGCCCAAAGCTCAGGGTCCAGTTTGATTGACAGGTGAGGAGCTATGCAGGACCAGATACAGTGAGCCACCCTCCAGACCAGCAGGAACTTCCCTCCAGGGCAACACATCCTCTAAAAACCTTCCCCGACAAGAAACCAAGAAACTTGAAGTGAGAAGAGAAACAGGATGAAGAGGAGGTGACTGTGGCAAAATAGACTACACTTCAAAGGTTGAAGGTCAAGTTCCAGCTCTGCCCCTCTGTGACCTCGACAAGGGACCTAAGCTCACCCTGGTTTGCCCACTTTCCCATTTCTAATGGGGTGACAAGATGATCCTCTCAGAGGAGAGTTGCAAGGCTTACATAAAGCCAGATGTGTAGCCATGTCTAGAATGTTCTCCCTCACTTAACAAATACTCATGGAATGTCCGTAATGTGCCCAGCACTGAAGGAAACACAGAAAGGAATAAAAGACCACGCTGGCTACACAGTCTGTGAAGACCAGAAAACTGCCACAAACGACACACCACGAGTAAAGAGGGAGGTGTGGGCATGCGCAGGGCACGAGGAGGGGGCCTGTCACCTGCCTGTGGTCTGGAAGCCTGGAAGGACATCCTTGCTGGTTGCACAGCTGTGCTCTGTTTGCAAGGATAAAGGGAGCAGCCTGCCTGGTGGGGGAAGGACAACACCGGGAAATGTGAAATCAGTAGTTCTGAGAAGAGGGCCTTCTGGCTTGGGATGGCTGGAGAGCAGAATGGATGTCGGCGAGCAGCCTGGGGAAGAAGGCCTGACTCAGGAGGGCCTGCCTGCAGAGCAGAGCATTAGTCCTCATCCTGAGGGCCATGGGAGGCCACAGAAGAATTTTTTTTTTTTTTTTTGAGATGGAGTTTCACGGTTGTTACCCAGACTGGAGTGCAATGGCGTGATCTCGACTCACCACAACCTCTGCCTTCTGGGTTCAAGCAATTCTCCTGCCTCAGCCTCCCGAGTAGCTGGGATTACAGGTGCGCACCACCATACCCAGCTAATTTTTGTATTTTTAGTAGAGACGGGGTTTCACCATGTTGACCAGGATGGTCTCGATCTCTTGACCTGGTGATCCGCCCACCTTGGCCTCCCAAAGTGCTGGGATTATAGGGGTGAGCCACGGCGCCCGGCCATACAGAAGAATTTTAAGCTAGAATGAGAAGGACAGATAGCAGTGAGGCAGGCTGGGATGCAGGAAGGTCAGCGAGACGGCATCCCAGCCTGCCTCAAGGCAAGGAGGATGTGGCTTGTGTGGGGGCTACTGTCACCATGTGCTAGCCAACCACGCCATGTGAAAGAGGCTGACTTACAAGAATCTGCTCCTGAAAGTCCAGCTAAGCCCAGGGCCAACTTCCACTTTATTCTGGATGTTTTCACTTTTGGGGGATCTTGTTCTGAGTCAAGATTCCTCCTTCTGAACATGGGACTTTCCAGAAGGACCACAGCTCCTCCCGTGCATCCACTCAGCCTGGGAGGTTCTGGATTTGGGTTGTCGAGGGAGTTTGCCTGCCTCTCCAGAGAAGGATGGCCATGTGGCCCCTGTGGAGCCTGCTTCTCTGGGAAGGTAAGTGGGACAGGCAGATGGCCTGTCATCGGAGAGCTGAAGGTGCCTCCCCAGCTGCCGATGCCAGATGGGCAGGGGGAAGCCACAAGCTGAGGGTGGGTAGGGAAGACTAGAACAAGCTCTTGGGCAACATTCTAAGCTGGTCAGATACAAAGAGATGCAGGGTCCTGGGAGGGAGGAGGTGACAGCTTGAGGAGTGTTCTTGTCTGTGAGACATGAACTGTTTTGTGGCCCAGAGCAGTAAAAATGAGCCAGCAGGGGATACTGCCTGCTTGGAGAGAAAGTCGAATGCTGAGGACCTGGCAGTGTTAGCACAAAGGAACTCAACAGAGTCTGGAGAGAGAAGCAGAGAACAGGGCAGAGCAGGGCTCCCCACAATCAGCAGAGTGTGTTTTCAGCAGCCCCTGGGGGAGCTGAGGTCCCTCCCTGCAGGCCTTTATAAGCAGAGACAACTACTAAGTAGGGGTGAGAGATGGGAGCAGGCTGAATACGGCCCATGTGGGCTTGGGGGTGATGTGATGTTGGGGTGGCTGACACGTGGGGTTTCCTCCATACTGAGCGATCCCTCTGTCTGATGCCTGAGTTCCCTTTCTTATCAACAAGGAGCCAACATGACATGGGTCAGCACTGCCAGGCCAGGGATGAGGGTTTGTGGGGTGCTGCAAAGATCAAGATGTCATTGTTTACATCAGAAGACTCACGGGGCCTTTGGGTTGCTTTGTCTCATCTCCCTGCCTGGGTTCCTGGCCCTGAGAACTCCAAAGCCTGTAGATTTCTTCAGCATTTCTAAATGTGCAGGAAATCACATCTTAACCTCAAAAGAGGCCTCAGTCTATTTGGCTCACAAAAGCTTTCAAATCATTGGACATGTGAGACAAAAATAATTTGTCTTTTTTTTTTTTTTTTGGAGATGGAGTCTCGCTCTATCGCCTAGGCTAGAGTGCAGTGGTGCCATCTCGGCTTACTGTAGCCTCTGCCTCCCAGGTTCAAGCAATTCTCCTGTCTTAGCCTCCCAAGTAGCTGGAATTACAGATGTCCGCCACCATGCCTGGCTAATTTTTGTATTTTTCGTAGCCACCAGGTTTCACCATGTTGACCAGGCTGGTCTCAAACTTCTGCCCTCAAGTGATCCACCCACCTCAGCCTCCCAAAGTGCTGGTATTATAGGCATGAGCCACTGCACCCAGCTCAAAAATAATTTTCAAATGGCCCTTAATGATAAAAGATCTGTGCCTGACCTGATACAGACCTCTCATTTTTGAGTGGTACTGAAGCCTAGGGAGGGGAGGTGACGTGCCAAAGGCCACACAGCTGATCTGTGGCAGCACCAGGAGCAGGTAGAGGCTCGGTCTTGGTTGACATCCAGTGCAATTCTCTTTGTGTTTTATGTTCCTACTCTGCATTAACAAGGAGGGACTAGAATTAGCATGGCCAACTGAGCAACCATCCAGAACACATCACGTTGCCCACACCTTCATCACCTCTTACCCTTCCCTACGCCCCATGCCAGTGTCAGGCAGGGGGTCAGTCCTCAGCAGAGTAGGCCATTCACTCAGTCCCATTACTAGGCTTCTCCCATAGCCTGTTCCTTTAGGAACAGTAGTGGGCACTGGAAGCTCGATGGAGAGAGAAAGAGCTCACGGTCTAGTGGGAAAGGCTGACTCATAGACAGACTATAAAAATAGAGGAATAAGGCTAGTCATCATGGTGACCCCAGGCCACTGTGAGAACACAGGAGAGAACATGTAGCCTGCAGAGAGGGATGGGGGAGGTCAGAGGAAGCGGTGTGCTGCAAGAGTGAGCAGAGGGGTCAGGGGGCCCTTCGAGCAGAAGTGTCTCCCATACACCTGTGCCTCAGATACAGTCCCCAAAAACAGCTCCTTGCCATCTCACCCCGTTTCTCCTCCTGTTCTGGATCACAGAGAATAACATCCGGTGGATCCCAAGGACCTGGGAGCCATCCTCAACTCCTTTCTCTCCTTCACTCCCCGGAACTGATCTGTTACCAGATCCTGCTGATTGCGCCATCTTCACGTCTCTCAATTCCCCCCACTTCTCCCCATCCTGGTTGCTCCTTTCCTCAATTCAAGTTGCCATCACTTCCCCATTGGACTCATATGAACAGCCTCAGTGCTGCCCACCTCCAGTGCATTCTCCACATCTCTGCTGGAGCAATCTTTCTAACCAAGCATCTAATCCTGTTACTCTCCTGCTTAAGACCTACCTGAGACCCCCCATGGCTCTGCAGATAAAGCTCAAACTCCAGTGTTGCTTTCAGGGCGCTGCATGATCTGACTCCCACCAACTCTGCCGTGTAATTTCCTACTCCTCCCACAGAGAACTGCTCTCAGTTCCCCAGGGCACCAACTCTCCTCCTCCAGGCCTTTGTCCGTCCTGAGCCTCTGCCGGAGTCACTTCCCTATCCCGCTCCAGGCCACTCTCAGCTTGGCCTGGCTGATCACCATTCCTCTTCAAGGCTCACCTTAACCGTTTGTTTTCTGAGCCCATCCAGGCTGGGTGAGGTCCCGTCACTCTACCTGTGTCCTCCCAGGACATCCCATTTTTCCCTTCATGATATTTAATTGATTTCGTGAATGTCTGGCTTTCTCTGTAAGCTCCATGAATGCAGAGACTGGGTTGTCTTCCATATGTTTTATCCCTGGTCCTGGCACAGTGCACCTTCAACTTGAGTGGAGGGAGTGTGGGTGGAAGGGCCCCAATTCACCCCATAGCAGCTCAGATGCATGCAAGAGAAGGATGAGGAGCATGGGGCAGGCAGAGTGACCGGGGCTCTGTTCTTTCAGCTCTACTTCTCATTACAGTTACTGGTGCCCAAGTGCTAAGCAAGGTCGGGGACTCTGTGCTGCTGGTGGCAGTGCGTCCCCCTGGCTTCCAAGTCCGTGAGGCCATCTGGCGATCTCTCTGGCCTTCGGAGGAGCTCCTGGCCATGTTTTTCCAAGGTTCCCTAGAGACTCTGTACCATTCCCGCTTCCTGGGCCGAGCCCAGCTACACAGCAACCTCAGCCTGGAGCTCGGGCCACTGGAGTCTGCAGACAGCGGCAACTTCTCCATGTTGATGGTGGACACAAGGGGTCAGACCTGGACCCAAACCCTCCAGCTCAAGGTGTACGGTGAGTGTGTCTGACACCGCCTACCTGACCCTCTTCTCCCACAAAGAACCAGGCAAGCATCCTGAGTCATAGCAGCCAGGGAGAGCTGAGTCCCAGAAACCTCTGGTCTCTGACCACGGTGCTGACTCAGGAAACTGCTTCTCCCTGGCAGTCACATCTAAGAAAATTCCTCCTGGCTGCATCAGCCAGGCTTCGCCGTTTCACAATGCTTGCCTGAACTCTAGCTCAGTCTTTTTGTGGCTCAGTGGCCTTGGACACAATGCTTAGCCTTCCTGACCTTCACCTTTCTCCTTCGTAAACGGGTATTATAATATTACCATGTAAAGTACCCACAGGGTGAAATGCAGTGGCATTTGCAATGGCATCCAGGACAGAGCCTGGCCTATGCTTCCTCAGTTCTAAGAGACCATCACAGACTATACAATGTGCCATTAGTCTGTGTACCACTGTAAAGGAAAAAAACGCTATTACAAACTAAACTGACATAACCGGTTTATTTAAAAACTAAATTATAGATACATGAACATGTATGTTCATTGTGGCACTATTCACAATAGCAAAGACTTGGGACCAACCCAAATGCCCATCAATGATAGACTGGATAAAGAAAATGTGGCACATATACACCATGGAATACTATGCAGCCATAAAAAAGAATGAACTCATGTCCTTTGCAGGGACATGGATGAAGCTGAAAACCATCATTCTCAGTAAACTGACACAAGAACAGAAAACCAAACACCACATATTCTCACTCATAAGTGGGTATTGAACAATGAGAACTTATGGACACAGAGAGGGGAACATCACACACCGGGGCCTGTCAAGGGGGTCTAGGGGAGGGATAGTATTAGGAGAAATACCTAATGTAGACGATGTGTTCATGGGTCAGCAAACCACCATGGCACGTGTATACCTATTTAACAAACCTGCATGTCCTGCCCATGTTCTCCAGAACTTAAAGTGTAATAATTAAATAGTAAAAAATTAAATTATAATGAAACTATAATTAAAAGTATAGAATTTACATATTTCTTAAAAGAGCTTCTGAGATTTTAACTACATATGATTCACGGGTTCTCTCCATCATTCATCATTGCAAAACAAACCATCCCAAAGCTTACTGACTGAAAACAATGACTATGTTTATTTCACATAATGTTGTGGGTTGGCAGGCGCAGCTGGGTGGAACTTCTGCTTCATGTGGGTCTGCAGGGCCATTCGCTCAGCTACATTCAGCACCTCAGTTGGCTGCATGGACTGGGGGCTGGGTGGGCCTTGTTTCCCCACAACACCTCCACCACATCCACCCTCGTCACCTTCATCATTTGCCTTCTCGTCAAGAAAGAGTGGCTTTCCGCTCTCATTTATCTACCTAATGGATCAGAAAAGAGGCACAGATGACCCTAAACCACTGTTTCAGTGAAACCTTAGCCATTTAGATAGAGTGGAAGAAGCGGAGAGTCCAGATTTAAGAATGGAAAGGAGAGGAAGCAGCTGGGAAGAGGGTAGCAATGAGGGAGATAAAGGCTATAAGCAAACTGGGGAGGCGTCGCTAATTCCCCCCCAGCCCGAGATAGCTGACTGGCTGTCCCTGAGTGAGCCACCCAGGGTGCCGATGCAATTGGAAGGTGTGTTTCTGGATCCACACAGCCCTGAGGCTCATCTTGGCAAGCAGAGTGCTGGCTGGATTTCAGCAACCCCCTGCCACCTGCTACCCTGTGACCTCCTTAGCCCAGTGCCCTTGTGCAGTGAATAACCTACCCCACCATACAGGCAGCCCTGGAACCTCCTCTGATCTGAGTCTCAGCTGCCGAACATGTGAAATGAGGACATGGAATGTGATAATACATGCAGCACCCACACCACTAAGCTCTAAAATGCCTTGTTCTCAGCATCTGAATTACAGATTTTAAGGAAATTGCTGTTTTATTGCTTCCAAATACATAGCGTGATTAGAACTAATTGCACGAAACTGCCAAGCAGCCGTCCTTAGGAGCTCTGCTTTGACAATAGATAAGAATGATTTGAATTAGCAGATCAGTTACTAGAAATGTCAATGGGTGTTTCCACTGCGCTTGATCGTGTTTGGAAGCAGCTTGTCCTCTTAAGTGGCGTAAATATCCCCCCTGTAATCTTTGTTTATACTATTAGTGTGCCCAGCAAATCATTTCTCTTTCATATCACAAATCCCACCAGACTGAGCTAGCATTAGCGAGGCTTTTCTCTGCTTGACTTTGGAATGCTGTCAGAAACAGAGCCCTCCCGTTGCCACCAGAATGCTCTCCCACTGGCCTCCTTTCCACTGAGACTCAGGATTTCCTCATCAACCTGTACGGGAAAGGGGATCTGTGGCCTAGGACGCCAGGATATCCGTATGTGCAGTGACCAGGCATCAAGCACCCACTATTTGCCAGCACCAGAGAGCTACGGTTATCGAGCGAGCGAGACAGAACCCCCACCTCTGGGCCCCTCCTTCACAGCATTTTGTACCCTCATGATTATTTTATTAATTATTCCTAATCATTTGTCAGTACTTGTCTTTCTCACCAAACTCTAAGCTCCAGAAGGCTAGGAATGTATTTGTTTTCTTGCCTGACTTAATAAAGGCTTGTCATCTCTTGCTGACTGACTGACACATTGTGGGAGAAATACTACAAAAAGAGACAGACAGAGTGCTGGGAGAGCTCAGAGCCAAGCCTGGGTATCAGGCAGTAAGTAATGTGTTCCAGCTGGGCCCTGAAGGATGGGTAGGAGTTTCCTAGGAGGACAAGAAAGGGAAGGCATCTGTGTACGCAGATGAACCATGTGAAAGCGTGAAAGATATTCAAGAGCATGACATGTTTGGGAAAACTGCAAATTAATTAGGATGAGCCGGGAGAAGCAGCAGGAGGTACAGCTGGAGAGACAGGCATGAATCATTTCCTGAAGGGTTTTGAATATCAAACTAAGGAATTCAGCTTCTGTCCCGTGGGCAGTGGAAAGCCAGACAAGATTGTGGAACAAGACCGGCCTAGTCAGAGGTGGTGTCTAACCCTGGGTGGATCCCAGAGCCAGAGATGTGCCCCCTGCCCAGCATCCCTGGGACCCACACCTGCTGTACTTCTCTTTCCCAGATGCAGTGCCCAGGCCTGTGGTACAAGTGTTCATTGCCGTAGGAGAGGATGCGCAGCCTCCCAAGACCTGCCAGGCTTTCTTGTCCTGCTGGGCTCCCAACATCAGCGAAATAACCTATAGCTGGCGACGGGAGGCCACCGTGGACTTCGGCACGGAGCCACACAGCCTCTTCACAGATGGACAGGTGCTGAGCGTTTCCCTGGGACCGGAAGACAGAGGCGTGGCCTATTCCTGCATTGTCTCCAACCCTGTCAGCTGGGACTTGGCCACAGTCACGCCCTGGGAGAGCTGCCATCATGACGCAGGTATGCTGAGGGCCAGCAGTCAATGGTTGAGGGCTTATGAAGCATCAGGTCCACCTCTGACCCCACCTCTCCATGTTCAGCACCAGGGAAGGCCTCCTACAAAGATGTGCTGCTGGTGGCAGTGCCCGTCTCACTGCTCCTGATGCTGGTTGCTCTCTTCTCTGCCTGGCACTGGGGCCCCTGCTCAGGTAGGAGTCCTGCAGGTGCAGGAGGTAGGTGGAGGAGGTGGAGTTCCTGGGGAGCGGGGGGGCTTGTACCTCCTCCTGTTTAGGCTTCAGATGATCTGCCCCTTCTTACCTCTCCCACCTCATCTCTTGGCCTTCTCTAGATCCTCATATCTTGGTTTCCAACCAGATCCAACTACTCAAAGTTTCTTTCGTGGTTCTCTGAATGAACTGTTCTCTCACATCCATCTGCAGACCTTTGTACGTTATATTCCCTCCGCCTGGAACACACTTGCCATGATTCCCACCCAGCTTCCCTCCTTCCTGTGGCTTTCTCCTACTCAGTGTTCAAGGTGTGCTTGCTCCAGAAAGCCTTCCCTGATCTCCCCCACACGCAGGCTGATTAATGTCCTTCCTTTAATCTTTCTTACTTACCCCAATCAGAGAACTATTTACACTTACTTCCCCACTGAATTCCGAGCCCTTAAACGGAGGATGCTGGGTCACCACTGGGCATGCGAGTGGTTCCTGGAACACAACAGTTCCTGGATGTAGCTGGGATTGACAAACATTGTTGAGTGGGATTCTAGATGACTCCCAACCCCTTCTTGCCAGAGATTTCTACAAAATGGCTCCCTAAGAGAAGCTGTTCCCTGGGCGGTGGCTGATAGGGCTGCCTTCTTGAGAAGAGGAAGGAAGGGAAAACTCCGAGATCAGACCAGGCTCTAAGCTCTACATCCAGCTCAGTCCCTGCCCCTGCCCCAGGATGCCCTGCCCCTGCCCCAGGATGCCCTGCCCCCACCCCAGGATGCCCTGCCCCTGCCCCAGGATGCCCTGCCCCTGAAAGAACCACCCGACTGAGCAGGGCTCCATGGCCGTTTCCATCCCAGGCTGTCAGAGCTGGCTTGTCCCAGGGTGCAGAGAGGGGGTCAGCAAGGAGGAGGCACTGAGGCCCCACGATGGTGGGTGTGTCCTAGAAGGCACCGTCTGGTGCACCCGCTAAGCATGGGGGCAGGCAGTGCAGATTCCTATTCATTCTCTCCAGTGAGGACGAGGCCAAGAGGGATCAGCTGAGGCTGCATGCCACCTGAAGGCCCCATCTGCTGTGGGGAGGTCTGGCCCTGGCCCCTGCCCCAAGAGTCCCCAGGATTTGTGATAAGAAAGTAGAAGCCAGGGAAAGAGCAGGGGAAAAAATAGCTTTACTGAAATATAATTTATATAGCATACAATTTGCCTATTTAAAGTATACAATTCAATGCCTTTTGGTATATTCACAGAGTTGTGCATCCATCCCAATTTTAAAACATTTCCATTCCCTCCCCAAAAACCCCATAACCCCTTAGCCATCCCCTCCCAACTCCCCCATTCCTCTCACAGCCCTAGGCAACCACTAGTCTACTTTCTGGTTCTGTGCTTTTGTCTTTTCTAGACATTTCCTATAAATAGAACTATACACTATGTGGCCCTTTGGCCTTGCTTTTTTCATTTAGTGTAATGTCCTCAAGGCTCAGAAAATAGCACCTTTGGCCACTGAGAAGGAACCCAACCACCTGGGATAGTAGAAGGCTCCAAGCAAGGAGTCCAGAAGCTGGTCTGGCTCTGCCGCGTGGCTTCTGTCCAGTGATTTAACTGGGTCCACCACAGCCCTAAGTTTCCATACCTTCTACAACCAAATGTATGGCATAGTCGTAGGTCAAGTTTAGACATCAGGAAGAATTTCCTACTCTTGAAGAGCCTCCTTTTCCAGGGTGTTGGAAGACCAGGAGAAATGTCCCTTTGCTTAAGGTGACCTTGGGCTAACACACTTAGGATTCAGAGGCCTGCAGGCAGGCCAAGGATGCCAAGACCATAAACATTGGAGGGGTAACTCTCTTTCTGATGTATTTACCAGGGAAAAAGAAGAAGAATGTCTGTGCTGACAGGGTGGGTCCAGAGACAGAGAACCCCCTTGTGCAGGATCTGCCATAAAGGACGATATGAACTGATGCCTGGACCATCAGTAACCCCACTGCACAGGCACACGATGCTCTGGGACATAACTGGTACCTGGAAATCACCGTGGAATCCTGTCCTGCCTCGACTGGGCAACCTGAGCACCATCACACTACGTGGGCAGAAAGCACCAGCATGTTTCACACCTCCCCCGTTTCTCTCCCATCTTTGCACATCCTGGTTCCTCTCTAGGCAACATGGGCCAACCGAACATTCCCTCCAGGACACTGGAAGTTCTCCAGGATCCAGATCCACAGGGACAATGATTGTCCAAGGCATTCCTCCCCCACCACTATTCATAAAGTATCAACCAACTGGAACCAAAGAATTGCCTCCAACCGGGGTCCCAGGCACTAAAAGATACTAGATATTTGAACTAAAAGAAGAACTCTGAATCACCCATGCCAGCTTCGGCTTCAGCCCCAGACCCTGCCATTTGAGATCCCGATGCTTCCTGATGGCCAAGGCTTTGCTATAAGAAAAAGTCTAGAAACAGGTGAAAGTGAGAGGTGGGGGTCAGGGGTCTCCCTTTCTGGCCTGAGGACTTTCAGGTAATCAGAGTTCACGGCCCCTCAAAGGTAAATTGCAGTTGTAGACACTGAGAATGGTTGACAACCCATGGTTGAGATGGGCACTGTTTTTCAGGAAACACCATATTAATAGACATCCTCACCATCTGCATCCGCTCTCACGCCTCCTGCAGAATCTGGGAGTGGGGGTGAAGAGTCTTTTCTCACTCTCCAGCAGTGACCAGGAAAAGAAATATTGAATTTGTCCCAGCCAACAGGACATTCTTGCACAACTTCAAGAAAAGCAGCTTAGCTCAGGATGAGTCTTCCTGCCTGAAACTGAGCTGAGGGAGTGAAGAGCCATAAAACACTATGGAGAAGGAACATTATGGAGAGAAAGGATACTGAGGTACTCTAGAATCTGCCACATTTGTTTTCAAATGCAAATGTTTCAAGGGGAGGGAACAAAGAACCCCACCGCCCAACAGGAGGACTGTAGAGGTCACCTGACTCCATCGAGCTCTTTATTGTGGCCATCTTTGGAAAATACATTCTGCCCCTGAGTGATTCTGTCTGGAAAAGCTCTGGAATATTGATTGCTACTGGAAAAACTTATCCTGAGCTAAATGAGCTAAACTTATCCTAGGAGATGATTAGCTGATAAGGTTCACAGTTTCTTTTTCTTTTTTTTTTAATAAAGACGGGATTTCACTATGTTGGTCAGGCTGGTCTTGAACTCCTGACTTCAGATGATCCACCTGCCTTGGCCTCCAAAGTGCTTGGATTACAGACGTGAGCCACCATGCCCATCCAAAGTTCACAGTTTCTCTCATCCACGTGTAACTGTATTTTTCCTGGGGCCTCACTCAAGTCTTGATAATAGAGAGAAAGGAGGCATTGAAGAAACAAGCGTGGGTTTGAAAGTGCTATTTTCCCAGGGTGCCTTCAATCTCCCCACCTAGGATGTCAGTCCCGTCCAAGGACCTTCCCTCTTCTCCCCATTTCCTGGGCAATCACTTCATCATGGACAAAGGCTCAGCACAGCTAACCTCCAGACCGCATCCTCAACCCGACTGTTCCCAGATCCTCCCTGCCTGGCCTGCTCAGAGGTTCCCTGTGGGTAACCTGGCTTTACCAAATCCTTTTTCTTTCCCGCACCCAATTCTCTCCTATCACCTTCCCCCAAGATTGCCTGAACAAGGCACATGGCGACTCAACCTAGCAGCTTGTGCTGTCCCCACCTGCAACCTACAGTCACACCACATGCCTGGTCACTGAATAGTGCAAAACTGGCCTCAGTCCCTGAAAAGGATGTGGAAAGGAAAGCCCAGGAGCTGACAATGAGCACCAGTGGTTTTGTGGGGAAAAAATACACAGCACTCCCACCTTTCTTCTCATCATCTCCAGGGCCCCACCTCAGATCAAAGCAGCTGTGGATGAGATGGGACCCGCAGCTCTTCCTCCACAAGGTGACTCTTAGCGACCTCATTTCAACAGTGGTCTGTAGTCTGGTGCCCCAGGATCTCTTTGAACAGATCCACACTGCTCAAATAAAGTTCTCATCCTCAGTGACTCACTTGTCAACTAGTGGACTAATTAACCCTCCACCAGAAAAACACAAAGTGCTTCCATGAGACCAAGTCTGTGCTAATAAGCATTGAGACTGATGCTTTAAAAGTCACACCACACCAAATATTGATTGAGGGCTCAGCATGTGCTGGGTACATTTCCTGGCACCTGGGAATCAGTAGTGAAACAAAACCTTTGCCTTTGAGAGTTTATGTTCTGGATAATATAAATAAACAAGTCAGCATACGTCAGATGTTGCGAGTTGCTTTTAAGAAAGATAAGGCAGGCCGAGCACAGTGGCTCACGCCTATAATCCTAGCACTTTGGGAGGCCGGGGTGGGTGGATCACAAGGTCAGGAGTTCAAGACCAGACTGGCCAACATGGTAAAACCCCGTCTCTACTAAAAATACAAAAAATTAGCTGAGTGTGGTGGCTCATGCCCATAATCCCAGCTACTTGGGAGGCTGAGGTAGGAGAATTGCTTGAACCGGGACCCAGGAGGCGGAGGTTGCAGTGAGCCGAGATCACATCACTGCACTCCAGCCTGGGCTACAGAGTGAGACTCGATCTAAAAAAAGGAAAAAAGAAAGATAAGGCAGAGTAAAGGGTTAGAGAACAATGTGTTGGGGTGACAGAGTCTGTCTTGGATAAAGGAATCGGATAACACCTTCAATGCAGTGACATTTGAACTGAGGCCCAGTGAGTGGAGGAGGTGAGGATGCAGTGGCAGAATGTTCCAGACAGAGACCAGAAAATGCAAAGGCCCTAAAGTGACAGCATGGCTGGTGTTTGCAGAGAAGACAGTGGAGGCCAGAGGGACTGGATCCAAACAAGGGAAGGAGTGGGGAAGGGTCCGGAGAGACGGCCTAGGGCCGCATCCTATGGGTCTTCATGGGCTTCAGAATGCCCCTTTGTTAGAGTTAGGATGACAGAAAGAAACCCTCAAGAGTCTAAATATCAGACTCCTCCCAGAACACCCTTCAGGACACTCGTAGTCAGGCCAGAGCCCTCTCCAGATCTTCTTTTGCTTTCTCTGTTTTCATTTGAGCAACAGTTTTTGCATCTGTTCTCTTGTGCAAAGGATGAATACAAGAGCTGCTAGGGCAAAGGGCTCAAGAGACATGATGTCAGAGAGAACGAGCGGGGGAAGGGGCATAGCAAAAGAAAAGAGTTAGAGAGGACATTTTTCTCATCAACGGAGACATGAACATTCAGTGCCTCGTTTTTTTAAAAGCTACTGCGTGAACCGAGATTGCACCGCTGCACTTCAGCCTGGGCAACAGAGCAAGATCCCGTCGCAATTAAAAAAAAAAAAAAAAAACTGCTGCAAACATTAATGCCACCTCTGGCAAATCTTTCTTCCATGTGTATTAAGATCCAGCACCTGTTGAGTTAATGACCCTTGGTTACTTACTGATCTTCAGAGGAAGCACCATCTCCTTCCAGATTTTGCTCCCTGGCTGCCTGCATCTGTTCTGCATACAGCCTGAAGGAAGGGCCTCTAAAAAGACCAAAAAATAGCTATCCCTAGATCTAGGAAAGCTGTAGTGGCTGCCTCCCCTCGGGCTGTGCCTTAGTCAACATTATCTGCTAGAAGGGGCAGGCTTCGTACATAGGTAAGTAGTGGGGAGACTCCCACAGTGCAACCAGCCCGGGTCCAGGTCTTCAAGCCACACTTCCGGGCAGACCCTGGAAAACTGGAGTGTCCCAAAGTGAATGACCAGAATGGTGAAAAGTCTAAAAATCTTATCATATGAGAAATGATTACGGAAACTGGCTATATTGAGGCTAGAACAAGATGCTCGGAGGAATATAGGTTGTGGAATATTTGAAGGGCTATCACAGAAGCCCAGACTGTGTAACTGGGGCCGATGGAGCATGTCACTAAAAGGGAGATATTGACTCATATGAATAATAGGACCTTAAAGCTGGAAGGAAATCTGTGGTTACTCAGTTCAAGTTTTCTTTATTTCTCATGTGGATACCGAAACTCAAAGAGAATATTACTCCTCTGAAATTATGTAAATTAGTGGCACAGTCAGAATTACCTTTAGATTATCTAAATCAGTGCAGTCCCTTCTACTGCACCACGCTACCACGGAAGAATGTTCTGACGAGTGGGAAAATCCAAATATGAAGCAAACTGTTTCAATAAATCTGCTTAAGCAGAAACCATCTCAAAGCAATGCTGTAAACTAGAGACTTAGAGTAATAAATTATAAATTAAAGAAAGAAAGGCCAGGCACTGTGGTATATATCCGTAGTCCCAACTACTAAGGAGGCTAAGGTGGGAGGATCACTTAAGGCCAGAAGTTCAAGACCAGCCTGGGCAGCATAGTGAGACCCCATCTCTGAAAGAAATAATTAGAATTAAGAAATAAAAAGAATGAATGAATAAATGGATAGTCAAAAGAGGCAAATGAAAGGATTCTGCTAGGGTATCAGGAAAATAAAAAGCCATGATATCTCTAAAGACGATTCTAGCTTCTCTTCTTGTGCCTTGTTTTATAGTTTGTCGCTTGAGGAAGGTATCAGAATTGAAAAGAGACTGATGGGAAGTGATAATCCCATTACCAGGAAAAAAATCCAGCAAATCAGCCAAACACATAAATGTAATACATACAGTCATTAAAAATGTTATGTTCTTTAGAAGATTTAAAAATAAGAGGAAAACATTTATATCAGTCAAGGGTCTTTAAAGGCAAGCAACAGAAACTAACTCTGCTTTTAACTAAAAGAAAAGAAGAAATGTATTAGAAAGCTGTGAGTAACTCAGAGAGCCAAGGAAAACCTTACTCAAACCTCAAAAAGACAAAGACAGGTAGCCTTGAGGACGCAGGCCTCAGGGCCTCTGAAAATAGTTCTGCTCTGTTTAATGCTCCCCAGTTGCTCACTTGCTTCTTGCAGCCAAGGTCCCTCCTCTTTGATGGAGTAGGGAGGAGTTATAGGACATCTTATCAGAAGCGTTCGCTACTTTAACAAAAGACAGTACAAAACAAAGCGCTTGAACAGGAAATGCACCCAACTGTTCATTCAGTAAGCACTGACAAGGCACCTACTATGTGTCAGCACTAACTGGGATACAGGAATTACTAAACAGCAGCATCACTCTCAAAGAGCTCACACACTGGTAAGAAAGCAATGTGCCAACAAGATTCCAGTGAGTTCACAGGGACACAGCCCCTAGCACGAGCTCAAAGGCACCTCCTGGCCTGTAAGACCTCGGTCCCCAATGACAGCCAGTCAGGTCCCCAGGGGAAATGGTAAAAGGAGAAGGCCTTGCCTGGGAACAAAGCCTCAGCTGGCAGAAACTGAAGACAGCATGGCATGGTGGTGTCCCAGGTCTGGCCTTCCCACAGCGGCCTCACACTTTTGTTTAACTGTGTTCCCTAACACCAGGACATCTCATGCCGGTAGCTTGTCTTCAGATTTCCCTTGAGATGGTGCAGAAAAGGGACAGCGGCTCACAAGGGCGAGGGACTGGTTCCATCCTCCTGGTGGTGGTTGGGGTGGTCCTGGCTGGGATGCCTAAACTGAGACGCTGATGCTGTCCTCTCTGCCAGCCCATCCTGTTGGTCTTCAAGCCTGTACCCACTGGCTGGGCCTGCTAAGACTCCTCGGGAGTCTTCCAAAGTCAGATAAAGTCTTAAAAGTCAGTCTAACCAGAGAGAAAATGAAGAGATCGGAGCTCTGTCTGCTGGCGGACCCACTCACCATACGCCCACCTTCAGCTGGCTTAACTGCAGGTGCTCAGAGCTCCAGCATACCCACTGCAGTCCTGCTCCCAGGCTGGGGAACCACCACCCCGCTCCCACCCCTCAACAAAGCAGACACAACCAGCTGGTGGCCTGGCCCTCTCTCTTCCCTTCTCAGAAATACCTGGGATCCCTCCTGCTCCTCATTGCTAACAATCTGACAGCCTCACAGTCCCAGAAAATCCCTAATAATCCCCCCACACACCCAGAGCACTGGCTTCCTCCTGAGCACTGAGCACGGATCCCACACACAGGGGTGCCTCCGCATGAGGACGTGAGAGAGGCAGATGGCAGAAGGACTGACCGCAGCCCCAGCCACTCCCAGGAGAAGGACAAGAAGTGCAGGGAAGGCCTGAGGCTCTTGGCTTACCTGGAGTCCTGAGGCTTGGGCAATCAGGAGAAGGCAGAGCTCTCATCCATGCACCCACCTCAGGAAAACCTACACCAGACGCCAGAGTCACCAGCCAGAGCCTCAGCCAGCACCACACAGCTGCTGATGGAGCGTTTATTCTTCTAGAGGCTGCATCTAGAAAAGACAAGCCAAGCAGGATGCCTGTTGGTCCATTCCCTACCCAATCACTCCAGGACGCCAGGCCAGCAGACAGTATCACACCTACACCAAGGCAAGCAGGCTGCTGGCCTGGCCTGTGCTACAGAAGGGCAGCTCTGGCTCTCCTCCGTAGGTACATTCACCTGAAGCTCCCTCTCCTCCTTTTAGATCACACTTCAGAAAGACAAATGGGAATTCTGGAGCCTCCTTCCTGGGTTCATCCCACCAGATGGATTAAAATGCCTACGTGTACCCTGGGTGGGTCTGAGGGTAGCTGAGGGGCAGTTTGTGACAAGGCGTGGAGGAAGCCCGGGATGTGCACAGCTGTGGGCCAAGGCTCTTCAGGTGGGAAGAGAAAGGGTCTGATTTAAAGGCCTGGGCAGGGGAGCCAGTTCTTCCTATGCTGGGAGTTCTGGTATGAAGAGTCCAAGATGTCTGAATCCAAACCTGGCATTCCAGGTCATTGTGAAGGTATATTGTCAAGCTAGGAAGACGGAACATATTTTATGTAATAATACGTTAGCTCAATTTATAATTACAAATGTTATGGGTGGGCCTCCATAGGGGGACTCCTCCCTCTGGACTTTTTCCATCATAATTCCCTCCCACCCGCTGAACCTGAGACCTTCCTCCTAAGAGTAAACCCCAGCTCTCACTGCAGCTCAGAAGCAGCACAGCAGCATGGACCCCGAGTCACACTCGGGACAGCAGGCCCTGATTTCCTGGAGGACTGATCTGCTGCTCCACAGCACTCATGGTTTCAGCCTATCTTTAGTGAGTGCCCACCCCATGCCAGACGCACTAGGAATAGAGCTGTGGGCACGGCAGGCGGGTCTCTGCATTCATGAAGCTTGCAGACTAGTGAGGCAGAGACAGACATTGTACAAATGAACACAAATGTTTAATTAAAGCTGTGCTAAGCCCTGTAGAAGAAAATAGCTGAAAACCAAGAGCCAGAATAACAAGGGAGCAAAATATAGCTAGTGGGAGGACAGAGAGAAGAGCCCCCTGAGGAAGATCGGTCAAGCTGAGACCACTGGGGAGAGGCGGCGTCAGCAAAGCAGAGTGGGGGCGGAGCCATGCTGGGAATGAGCATCCATGAAAGCCCTTCTGGAAAGATCTCTGCCCTTATGAGCGTCTGAGGGAAGGTCCCCAGAGCCAGAGGGCAGTGAGCAGGAGGGACTCTGGGAGAAGAAGATGGCAGAGGTCAGATCACACAGGGTCTGATAGGACATGGAGAGATTTAAAAGTTAATTATAGATGTAAAAGCAGGGCACTGAAGAGCTTTAAGACAGGAAATGACACGATCAGACTCGCATCTTAAAAGATCATGCTGGTGGCTGTGTGGAGAATGGACTGAACGGGCCGAGAGTGAAGGCAGGGAAATGAAGTTACTGCAGGAATCCTAGGAAGAAACCATCATAGCTTGGAATGAAGCTGGGAGAGAGAGGGAGAGAAGTGGGTGACTTCAGTACGTATTTAGGAGCTAGGAAAGAATAGACAAGACTTGGGATCCTTGGTTGAGGGAGGAGTCAAGGATGACACTGAGGTCTCCGCCATGAGTAACCAAGCCGATGGAGTTGGTTTCAGGGTGAAGTCAGAAGTTAATTGGTCCTTAATTATCAGGGAAGAGGGGCTTTAAAAGGAACAAATACTTGGAGGTTGAGCCATATATTGGATTGAATCATATGAAAATTGTCATTTTTGTAATTTTAAAAATACTCAAATACAAGTCATTTCATACGATTCAATCTAATAATTTAAATGTAAGATGACGTGAGGAAGAAGAGTCGTCTCTTCTGCTGCCCTGACTCCACCCACTATGAGGACAACTGGGACATGGCTGTAACCAAGTAGATGTTGGCACAGTCCCTTTGACATGAACCTGGGGGTGGAGGGACTGCAAGACGAGGGCCTCCCACACACCCTCAGCCCGCACTGGTGGGGCCCGTGGTGTCCTGGTCAGCTTCTCGACCACGTGCACTGAATCCTGCCTGCCCAGCTCCAGAAAGCCCTGAAACGTTCAGGAGCCAAGGTTCAGAATGGCAGGGAGTGATGGAACAGCCTCAGTAACCATGGAGAACTGTCCCTGATCCCAACCTCTCTGAATCCGACCCGCCTCACGCCCAGTCCTGCAGCATCCAGAGCCGTCCTGGCCAAGTCACCGCCCTGTTGCTTGGAAAGGGTCCTCAGACAGCGTCAGGGGCTTCACCTCAGCAGTCTACACGGGGTGAAGTCAGGGCAGCAGAGGAGATGAGCTTTCTTCTTCACGTCATCTTACGTTTAAATGACTAGATTGAGTCATATGAAATTATCTATTTTTAAACTTACAAAAATGACAATTGTCATATGATTCAATCCAATATATTGCTCAGCCTCCTGACCCAGTGAATGTGATGGGGGAGTGATGAGAGAGAAAAAGGAATTAAACAAGGAGTTGCCATCAGCTGAGACAGGGAAGACAATAGGTGGGGTAGAGGCAGTGTCTGGGACATGCGAAGTTTGAGACATCTGTCAAACATCTAAGCAGGTATGTGAGTGTGGAATGCAGGAGAGAGGGCTGGCCTGGGTGTATAAATGTGGGTATCACGGGCATGCAGGTTTTAAGTAAATAGGTAGAGAGTTGCGGGGAGAGGGGGCGCTGGGTAGGAGCTTATTCCCATCCTCATTCCTCACTTTCTCAGACTGTGTGCTACAGTCTCGGGAAAGCTAATGTTTACTGAAAAGACAGAGCAGCCTTCCCCACAGGAACGACGTTGTCATAGCAGGTTAAGCTCCTGACCAAGGATCTGTTGCTCAATGTTTTCATGGCAGTGATCACAAATGTGGCGTGCCTTTAAGTCCTTAGTACGCCATGAATGAGAAGCCTGCATGCAGGATACGAAAGAGCTTCCAACAGAGTCTGTTAGTCAAAGACGCAGGGGAACTGTGACCTGTCCTGCAGAGCTGAGCCCAACCTGGCCCACGCCCTACCCCTGGGAGGCCTGGAGCACCGGTGAGGCTCTTCCCTGGGCCCTGGCTGACTCTGCTCCCCAGGTGATGAGTGCACCTGGGGAGGGCAGGGTTCACATGCACCTCTGAAGGGGATCTGGGGGAGATACACGTGGCATTTTCCATCTCATGGCCTTGAGGTAACCACAGGCATTGGCTATTGTCATCACCCTAATTTGAGGGTGGAGTCTCTAATACAGACTTCATCCACCACACTCATTTTAGGACAGGTCACTGTGGAGAGACGTTCTCAGCTCGCAAGAAAGATGTTGAGGCCGGGCGTGGTGGCTCAAGCCTGTAATCCCAGCACTTTGGGAGGCCGAGGCAGGTGGATCACAAGGTCAAGAGATCGAGACCATCCTGGTCAACATGGTGAAACCCCGTCTATACTAAAAATACAAAAAAAATTAGCTGGGCACAGTGGCGCGTGCCTGTAATCCCAGCTACTCAGGAGGCTGAGGCAGGAGAATTGCCTGAACCCAGGAGGCGGAGGTTTCGGCAAACCGAGATCACGCCATTGCACTCCAGCCTGGGTAACAAGAGCGAAACTCTGTCTAAAAAAAGAAAAGAAAAAAGAAAGTAGATGTTGAGAAAAGGAAGAGACACGGCCCCTGCCCTCAGGGGAAGCCTAGTCTGACAGAGATGGGAGGACAACAGGACACTCCCAGGACATGGTGAGGATAACAAACACTTGTCTGGGACCAGGGGAGAGACTGGGATAAGAGCACAGGGTAAGGCCTGTCTGTCTTTCTGAAGAAAGAAGAGGAGGAGAGACAGGTAGGGGAGTTTCATGGACCAGCCTTGGTAAAGGGCTGAAGCGAGGTGGGGGCTGGAGCAGGGACTTGGAGCCCAAACCCCAGCATTTGGGGAAGCACAGGAGCCGGTGCAGGTGAGTGACTGCAGGGAAGAGCCACCGGGCTGCAGATGGCATCCAGGCCAAAGAGGTGGGCAGACCAGGGGGCATCTGAAGGGACTGAGAGGAGGAGGCTTCCCAGGCCAGAGGCAAGCAGGAAATGGGGCCTGGATTGGGCCGAAGGAGTTCACTTCCAAGGCTGAATGAATTCTCTGCAAAACGGTGAAGAAAATCTATGCACCCCCTGCCAGGAAGGTCCCTCCTCAGCTCTGGGAAAGCAGTGTGGTAACCTTTCAGGAGGGGCCTTCCACCTGGGAGGGGTTGTCAAAGTCCGGGCTACAGAGGGCACACAATGAGCCCTGGGTCCAGAGGAAGGCCAACGGGGGCCTGAGTGCCAGGAACTGAGGGCGGGCAGACAGGAAAGAGCACAGCAGGGCACACCCTGGCCCAGGGGAGCCACCCTGCAGATTCTGGCAGCTTATCTGACTCTGGGACCCTGCAGAGCTCGTGTTTCAGGTGCTTCTCTTATCATTAGGGTCATTATTACTAATGAGGATTGCTGTCAATATTCACATCTGCATGTGGATTCCAGGACTCAGAGGCAAGTCCTGGTCCTCCTCCTTCTCTACTGGCAGCTTCCTGGACTCCCTGCCTCTTCCTCCAGATGGTGAGCCGTCTCCAAGTTCGATCCCAAGGCTTCATTCTTCATGCTCTGTCCCCCACCCCGTGGACCTCCCACCACCCCAGCCTCAGTCCCCAACCTCTGCAGGGTTAGATCCATGCCTCCAGGCCTGTCCTCTTGTGAAAGATGAAATTACATTCCAGGGATCTGGAGAGTTGAGGATCAACCATTTCCTGAGCCATATGTGCCAGGCTCTGTAATATGCCTGTCACACAGAAACAGCCCTATTGCTATTCCATTTTACAGACAAAGAAACTGAGGCTTTGGAAGCTTATTAAATAACTATAAACCCACATCTGTCTGACTGCAAAACTGAGGCTTGTTTTCTTTGCAGATGTGAACATGTATCACAAACATGTATTACAAGTTTTCTTTCTCCTCCCTTCTTTAATTCCTCAAGAAACCTACACAGGAGTGCTGCCACCTCAAACTCAGTCTCTATGACGCTGTGATCAGCAGTTTCACCCGATCCTCCTCTGCTCAGTTTCCTGCCTTTGTTCAGGCTCCAGTCTCCTCCTTGGTCCTCAGTGTCCCATCCTGCACATCTGCCTAAAATGCATCCAAGAAGGCGGGGGAGGGCTATGGCCACAGAGGGTTGGCAGAAGGCCAACCTGTCCACTCCCCTCCAGCAGTCACAGTGACCACACCCAGCTCCTCCAGATTCCCCAGAGCAGCCACCATCCCACCTCGCCTGCAGGCTCCCACGTCCCCCACGCACCCCTCTGCAACACATCCTTCCCTCTCTAACTACAAAGAACTGAGTGTGATCACCCTCTGCGGCACATCCTTCCCTCTCTAACTACAAAGAACTGAGTGCGATCAGTTTTGTTTCCATACACCAGGAGTAAATAAAATGGTTACTTCAGAAGGGCTGGATGAACAGAGTGTTAACTCCAGAGCAGGGGTTTCCCAGGTTCCCACCAAACCAAGGGAATGAGCCGTGAGGCAACTCCCTGGGCAGCTTAGTGGACGGGGCTATAGAGCTGTCCCCCTCCAGGCAGGCCCCAACCTAAACCCATGGGAGCGAAGTAGTTTTTGTGACTCTGGAAGAATCATGATTGGGTAATTCCTGAAACACTCTTGTTTCCAGTGAGGCAAAATAATAATTATTATCATTATTATGATTAACCCCTCCCCAGCGTCACCACAGTCTGACTGGGCCTGGAGTAGCTGAAATGTAATTGAACAGCATGAATGGTAATAGTCACTCAAAGAGGAGCACACAGAAGAAAATTCCTTGGGACTTCATATGACTCACGGCCTTGAGAATTAGGGACTTAAGAGAAGATGACTAGAGGATGACTTCCTAAAGGCTGGGGAGAGAGTCAGAGAAGGAACTGAGACAATGAGGACTCACAAGCATCTCTCGAATGGATTTCCCATGGCTGGATGCCCTGGGAGATGTGTGTGCAGATTCTGTGGATGCCAACGCAGGTTTCTGATGGCTACCAAAAGAGTAACCTGGAACCAGGGGGATATAAATTATCTGAATAATTTTTCAGTGTCCTGAGGAACCAGAATTTAGCTCTAGTAAGGCTGGGGAGAGATGGAAAAGGTAGAATTAGGAAGTAGAATGAAGACAATTTATGTAGTATTCAATAGAAGTAGCATAACTTTGTGCTGTTTGCATCTCTCTAGAAAAATAGTGAAAAATCAAGACTGTACTTGAGATTCCCATTCTTGAGGCAACACTTGTGTGCCCAGCCGTTTGCTTGCCTGGGATCATGCAGCAACTGGACTTTTCCAAGCCAGTTGTTAAACACAGCCATTATTAAAAAGTTTAAATTACATAACTCTATAACTAAATGATATTAAAGCAAACATGATAAGTACTCAGAATTCACCAGTTCCTGATACTTTTGCCACAGTTCACTATTACCTAAGCTCTTAAAGTTATTTACTTCCACTATTTTATCTGTATCATAGAAATACTATACAATAATGTGCTACCAAACATTTCTCCCAATTCCATGCCAGTGACATCATGTTGGGAGCTTGAATTCAGCCATAGTGGAAGCACTGATATCATCGAAATCAGCAAAGACTACAAATCAGGGCTTCCCAGCCCCTACCCGACCCTCCACCCTACTCCCAAAGCCACTGTTGAAATGTATCACCACAAGTGTTCTCCTCCAGCACTGAACAAGATTTCATGCAGGAGAAATGAAGAAAAAACACCAAGGTGTCCCTGAAGCAAAACTGCAGAAACAGAAACTTCCCTCCCTCGTTCTCCTGGGGTGGTAAGTACAGAGATGACTGTGACCTCGGCATTGGATTTAGGAACTCTCTACCTTCCCTGTTGACTCAGCCTAACAGGAAGTTGTTCTCGGAGTCTCTCTGAAATCTCTCTTGCTGCTTTTTAATGAGCCTTTCTTGCCAGAGCCTCACTGGTCTCACCTCCCAAATGGAAGCTAAGTCTGATCGTGGCTCCCTTGCTCCTGGAATGATGGGGAAAGATGATGTCATTCAACCACCTGCATGGCCAACCGGCTGCCTCTGTCCCTCAGCACCTTGCAGGAAGCTGACCTGGAGGCTCCTCAGACTTGGGGCACCCTCCCCAAGTGCTCCTGTACCATCCCTGCCTTAGGGCAAAAGCATGCCAGACACAGTGTCCTGCTGAAGATCTCTTAATCTATGACAAGTCATCTTATAGATGCTCATAAATATGACCAAATAAATAAAGGGATAGATGGTTCCTGGAATTCTCTTCTCTTCTCTGTATTTAATGTCCTTTCTTCCCACTCTCAAGAACTCCCCAAATTCCCACCCCCAAGTCAGTTGTCTCTGGTTTCTTTGGCCTCATTACTATCTTTCATATCTTCCAGCAAGCTCTATAAAAGCAGAGCTGTCAATGCCATCACCCCTTTGCAAATACCCAAGGCATCTCAAGGATTTCCTAGTTATATGTTACTAAGAAGGGTTTGAGGGCTTCCTAAACCCAGACACTTTGAGGCCCATGCATACCACACACTTCCTGTGGCCCTAGAATAAGAGCAGGAAAAATGAGGAAGACTAGCTTCTCCTCAAGAGAAAAGACAAAGAGAGACGAAAGATGCTGGGTTCTCAACAAGCAGGCAGCTGGGGAAAGGCAGGTAGAACGAAGTGCCCTTGAAGGGCTCTTCTGAATGCCCCCGACCACTAGACCCGGCAAGTGTCCAGTGTGTGCCTGTTGCAGCCATCCTGTATGGAGTGTAGCCACTTGATCCACTACAGGCAGCTGAATTAGAAATGCAACGCTCTGGGATCCCTAAGAGTAGAACTCAGATCAAGGGATGAAACCTATATGGGGACAAAATCTGGATTCCAGAGAAATATTCTGTTGAATATCGACAGTCAGAGGCCAAGTGGCATGCCTTGGAAGGTAGTGAGCTGCCATTGGAGGTTTTCATGAAGAGATTGAATATCCTTTGTCAGGAATTCTATAGAAAGAATTCAAATCCCAGAGAAACAGCCTGTTGTCCTGGAATCAAACATGCCTGGATCAAATCCTGAATTAGTATTTTTGTTGCCTTGGTCAAGATACCTAATCCCTCTGAGCCTCAGTTTATTCATTGGCAAAATGGGAATAATACACAATCTCATAGTTAAAGTAAGAAATAAATAAGACAAAGAATACAAATGCAGCTGACAGTAGGTGCTCAATAAATGCCAATCCCCTTTCCACCAAAAGGGGGGCCAGGTTAGCTGGCCTTGAAGGTCTTTCTACACCAGAGAGTATGACTCTGAAACCCTTGCTGGCCAATTAAGAAAGAGGGCATACATCTAAAGAGATGAAGAAGTCAGGATTAGGTCCGTGAGGAGAAGAGAAAGAAGGATGCTAAGAACAGTCAGGGAATATTTGGTGGTCATCAATGACAGATCCCTGTTCTCCCATCTGCCCTTCTAGAACAAAATGGAAAAGTAGAAGTGGGGATTTAAAGTCCAGCCTGAGGGGCCTCAGTTTCCCTATGTGTATAGTGAATGAGTAGGATTTTTTTTACTGAACTTCACTTCATCATGCTCAGTAAACACAGCTGATTGTAAACCCCGCCAAGGCCTTTCCCAGCAACTCATTCAGCTATGTAAAACCATGATACCTGCAGACTGCACACCCCTTCCCAAGGACAGGGCGCCTGGGAGAATGAGATGACTAGTTTTATGTGACAATGGATGGGAAACAGCAACAGTATTGACTGACGCCAAATTAAGGGGAAAATATGAAGGAAAGAAATCAAAGACAGAGAGACAGAAACACACACACACATATACACACACACACACAGAGAGAGACAGAGAGAGAGAGAGAGAGAGAGCGCAACCTGCCAAAAGAATAATATTGAGATCCTGGTTTTGGTGGAACTAAATATAACATCTTATATTTCCACAGGCAAATTGCCCAACAAATTAAAATAGAAATATTCCAATGTTATTACAGACAAATATAATGTCAACAGCTTGCTATTCTCCTCAGTAATTCATTATAAACCAACTTACAGACCTAAAGTACATTGAAAGCATCCGCCAAAATATTCCAGAGTTAAGTGTAAACAAATAGCATGAAAGAATCAAGAAGGATGACCAGATAAAATCAAGGCAGGCCAAACAGATGAAGCACAGAGTCCCAAAGGATTCTGAGGGAGGTCTAAGCTCAGTTCTAACACCCCTGAAACAAGGGGCCAAAGTGGAAGTTAACACCATCCAAGTTTTACCATGGAAATAATAGAACCCACACGACTTTTCGTGATACATGTCTCCTAGCAGATAGGAAACTGCTGATTTCAGGAACTGTATCCTTTCAAATGTATTTTTGCTACCGAAGCACAAATAATCTAACATGAAATGAACTCTATAAATAGCTGTACAAATGAATTACATATAAAATGAGAAACAGCCCAAACAATTCAGATGTACAAACACCTACCGTCTGCATCTCTCTGTTATCCCCATCAGCTCATCAAACACAAAATCATCACATTCACCAAATACCCAGTTGAGCTGTGAGGTTCCTTCTTAAATCTTGGGCATTTAGGACGGACCTTTTTTTTTTTTTTTTTTTAAGTTTAATCTTGCTCTGCAAAGGAAATTAATCCAGCCAACCCTCTCCTACTAATCATTTCTATTCCACATTAGAAATTCTTAAATCATGAATGAGCATGATTTAAGTGAGTGGGCATTGCAGTGGCAAAGTAGATTCCAAAGCCCAACAGAGGTGGTGTTAAATAAAGAAGGATTAATAGAGCTGTCTCTTCTTTTTTTTTTTTTTTTTTTTTTTTTTTGAGACGGAGTTTCGCTCTTGTTACCCAGGCTGGAGTGCAATGGCACGATCTCGGCTCACCACAAACTCCACTTCCTAGGTTCAGGCAGTTCTTCTGCCTCAGCCTCCTGAGTAGCTGGGATTACAGGCACGTGCTACCATGCCCAAATAATTTTTTGTATTTTTAGTAGAGACAGGGTTTCACCATGTTGACCAGGATGGTCTCGATCTCTTGACCTCATGATCCACCGGCCTCGGCCTCCCAAAGTGCTGGGATTACAGGAGTGAGCCACTGCGCCTGGCGAGCTGTCTCTTCTTGTCTGCATCCCCCTCCTTGCTGTGTGACCACCTGGTCCCTTTATCAACAAAGGAACTTCTATAGCACTGCCCACTTTACTTACTGTTTGCTTAGCAAATACGTCGTCGGAACTTTATCTCAAACATTACTCTTCTATTAAGCACTCCCCATCTCACTAAACAAGAGAGGACTTCTCACACCTGCTAACTCAAACAGTGCTTACTGGTTTCCACTTTTTAACCAAAAATGACTAAAACATCCCCCAGAATACACTGTAAATATGACAAGGTGTTTAACAAGTGCTGGTAGATACTAAACAGCTCTGTTAATCTCTATCTAGGAATGGCTGACTACTTCAGGGTGTAAGAGGACGGAGCTGGATCTCTGATAGGCCTAGATTCTAACCACAGAATAATCTGTCATAAGGCAGTAACTGTAAAACGCCTAAAAACTTTTTTTTCTAACATAAAGTAATGCTGCCGCACGCATTCATTCACTTGGTATTTCTCAAACATCCCTGTGGAATGCGCTCTGTGCTAGTTGACCAACTGTAGACAACGGAAGAAAAGAAAAGCCACAAATTAACTGTTGTAAACCCCCAGGAGCATCCAGGTGAAGGGACTTACCATACTCTCCGAGTTCCATAACATAAGCTGTATCAACATGATTCCCCTCCTTCCTGCACTTCACCCAGCGCCCTAGAACTGTGGCACTTGGCTTTTTCTAATCTAAGAGGTGGTAGTCTTATTTTCACATGTCTTTGTTTCTTTTCTTTTCTTTCTTTCTTTTTTTTTTTTTTTTTTTTTTTTTTTTTTTTTTTTTTTTTTTTTTTTGAGACAGTCTTGCTCTGTTGCCAGGCTCCAGGCTGGAGTGCAGTGGCATAATCTCGGCTCACTGCAACCTCTGCCTCCCCTGTTCAAGCAATTCTCCTGCCTCAGCCTCCCAAGTAGCTGGGACTACAGGGGCACGCCACCACACCCAGCTAATTTTTGTGTTTTTAGTAGAGACGGGGTTTCACCATGTTGTTCAGGATGATCTCGATCTCTTGACCTGGTGATCCGCCCGCCTCGGCCTCCCAAAGTGCTGGGATTACAGGCTTGAGCCACCGCGCCCGGCCACATGTCCTTGTTTCTATCTCACGCGGTGCCTGTGTCTTCTGTGATACAAGGACAAGTTTCCTTTCAGCTTTCAACAACATACAAAGCCTCCTTAGACCATCAGAGCACACAGAAAATATTGACACGTGAAAATTTTGAATATTTAGAAATGGCAAGGCTATTGCACTTTGCCAGTTTCTCTTATCTATGATCGCTTATTTTGCGGTCATAGATATTCCTAATTCTTTTTTTCTGTTTTCCTTTTCTGTGCACTTTGTATATTGTTGAAAGGAGTAGCATTGGATGGATCCTTCCAGCTCTGACTGCCACAGATCCAAGCAGAAGGAGGGAGGAAAGGGGCGGGGACAGGGCTGAGCGACAGAAGCAACCCTCCCCGGCCCTGGGCAGGACCCGCTCCCCTCGACCCCGGTGCCCAACCTCCGTGGAACGCAGACAGCCACTTCGGACTCACGTCTCAATGTTTCTTTATTGTGCCAACACTGCAGCCTCAGAGCTCAGACCTCACACACAGAAAATTCGTCCAGACGGACCCCCACCCACCCGGCCCCCGGGGCCCTCTGCTTAGGCTGGGGACAACCGGCCTCCGTCCTCGGCCTCTCTAGGACACTGACTCGGCCTCCTACTCCCTACCTCTCCCCAGAGCCTTCGGCCCCGGGGAGGCGGAGAAGGCTCGAGATCGCCTTCCTGCGCCTTTGCCCGCCCCCTCCCACTTGTGGGGAGGAGGCTCTGCCTCCCGATGCACTTCCTTAGGGAAATGCCTTCACCCCCAGCCGCCTGGCGGCCTGGGGCGAGCGAGGTCGGCACCAGCCCCGACATGTCCCCAGCTGCGGGCAGAGGGCCCCGCGTACTCCTCCCGGCCGGGGCGCAGCCCAGCGGCGCGCTCACACCAGGAGACCGTTCTTGCACTGCGCCAGCCCCTCGGCACAGTCGGCCGGCTCCGCGCTCTTGACCTTGACGTAGACCGGGGAGGGGCCCGCTTCGCAGGCGGCGGCGTTGGTGCAGGGCGCCAGGGCCACGTCCTCGGGGCCACCGCAGGGCGGAGGCGCGTACTTGCGGCGCAAGGAGCGGCTGACGTTCTGCGTCGGGTACCCCAGGAGGTGGGTGACGCGGCTGCCGCGCCCGCTGGCCTTGCACCCGGGCGCCACGGCGTCCTCTCTGTGGAAAACAACAGGCGGGCGGGTGAGCTGGCTGCTCCGCGGCGCGGCGTGGGCACGGCCTGGGCAGAGCCGGGGGCTCTTGGCAACCTCTGGTCTCCCGCACCTCCCTCCACCTGTCCTCGCCTCTCTCCCTCGGCCTCCACCTACTCTCCTTCATGCCCCTTCCTGGGCCGGCGACCCTGCAGCGGTCCCAGAGCCACCATCCCCATCCTCCAGACAGGGGTTGTCCGCGCAAATCTGGACAGCCCCGCAGGCAGCCCCCTCCAGGCCCCTCCAACCCCTTTCTGATGTTTCGCAGGGCGATCGCCTCTAACAGAGATCCAGAAGGAGCTGCTTTTCCTCTTCTTCTTTCCTTAGCTAGCCCTGACCTTGCAGGTGCAATCTCTCTCTCTCTTTCTCACCTCCTGCCCCTCAATCTTCTCCATCTTTCCCTCCATCCCTGAGGCATTGCAATCATTAGCACTGCTAGACTTGTTCTATTTTTATTTCTAGTTTGCTTCTAATATAAGTTATTAGCACTATTCTTATTATTAGTTGTTCTTAAATAATCACGTCAGAGTTCTCACCGGCGCAGTACAGGGGAAACATGAAAAAACACAGGCCCTGCCCTCCAGGAGCTTACAGTCTAGACAAGACGGACAGGTGCAAGGCAGGAGAGAAATGGAGGGCAGGAAGCAGAGGAAGACGGGGGTGGGAGGGGGAGGGAAAAGCCATGCGTTGGGTGGCAGGTCGACATGCCGCAGTCCCAGCACTCCGTGGCGATGGCGGGCAGGGTTGGGGTGGGGGGCCCAGCCGGCCGGTGGCAGGCAGGAGTGAGGCGAGCAGGGCGCCGGTTCCCCGCCGCACAGCAGCATGCAGCATGCATCAGGTTTTACCTGATCTCACTAGCCAAGTCGCCGCAGGCCCCTCCGCCGACCCCGCTGCCGTTGCTGTAGCCGAAGGCACCGCGGGCGACGCCCCCGGAGCCCCCGCAGCAGCAGCAGACGAGCCCCCAGATGCCTACGGCCAGGCAGCCCAGCGCCAGCAGAGAGCCCAGCACCGCGCCGATGATCACGCCTACACGCCGGGAGTCTGTGGAGAGAAGTGGAGGCTGGTGAGGCCTTCTCACAGCATGGCAGGTGCCTGAGGACCAGGACCAGGAGGTGCCAGGGCAGGGGTTAGTGGGAAAGAGGCAGAGGGACCCAGGGGGTCTCTGAGCCCTGGGACAGGCAGTGGGGAAGATATGGGGAGATGCAAGTTAACCCCTTGTGTCAGCATGCTTCTCCCAGGGCTTCCAGCACAACACAGAGTGAAAGCTGTGCTGGGAAGGTGAGACCCCCGCTCCATAGGGGTAATTGCACCCACTAATCTTGGCCCAATTGCAGGAGAGGAGCTGGGAGTCCCCATTGGCAAATGGATGGCAGTGGAAAAGCAGAAGCAGCTGAGGCTCTGAACTAAAACCCAGCCACCTGCAGTTCAACCCTCCCAACCACCCAGCCCCCAAGGCTGCTGCACCTACCTGAGACCTTCACCTCCACCACGCAAACACTGTAGCCCACGTTGTTGGCCACTGTGCACTGATACAGCCCATCATCTGCTCTGGAGATATCCTTCAACACCAGGTCCCCATTGTTCAGGCCTGAAAGTGAAGTGGAGAGGCCTGGTCTCTGAGAGCTCCCACCCAACCTCAGTCCCTGCAGGGTGGGGGATGGGACACCCACTCCTGAAGAAGGGAAGACTTATGCATGTGTGTGCAAGTCCGCACACACATACACACACACACACACACACACACACACTCCACTCTCCAGGAGAGTCACCTTCCCCTTGCTGTGACAGAGATGCAAGGAAGACCCCTCTCCCAGCAGCAAGATGGAAACGCCTATCCCAAGACAAAAACACCGTTAATTCGCTTGTGACCTTAGGGAAATAGGTCCCCTCTCTGAGCCTTGGTCTCCTCCTTTGTCCAGTAAGGACAGGATTAGACCAGCGGAACTCTCAGATTCCTCCTAGCTCTATTATTCTTTGGTTGAATATTTTCAGCTTCTCTATGTACTAGGAGCTTTACACACCTCCCCGTCCCCCATTTAATCCTTGCATGCTTATGAAAGGTATATATTAGTATTCCCTTTCCATATATGAAGAAATCAAGGCACAGGGAGGGTAAGCCGCTTGCTTTAGACTTGCAGCCAGTCCGTATCCCTGTCAGGATTCAAGCCTAGCTCTGCCTGAGACTCTCTCCAAATTCACCATACTGCTTTTGACTGACCCTCCACATTTGCCTTGTCATCTCCCCTCAATAGCAGCTGCTAGGCCTCAGCGCCGTGGCTCACGCCTGTAATCCTAGCACTTTGGGAGGCTGAGGCGGGCGGATCACCTGAGGTCAGGAGTTCGAAACCAGCCTGGCTAACACATTGAAACCCCATTTCTACTAAAAATTCCAAAAATTAGCCAAGTGTGGTGGTGTGTGCCTATAATCCCAGCTATCTGGGAGGCTGAGGCAGGAGAATCACCTGAACCTGGGAGGCAGAAATATATATATATATATAGCAGCTGCTGGGGCAGGCACAGAAGGAGGGTCTCCCACAGGGGTTCCAGATTTGACTTGATGCCACCCAAGGAAACCCCAACAAAGTCCCAGAGTCCCTGATCTTCCACTCATCCCCACACCACCCTCACCCAGGGCCCTCTCACCTTGGTTTATGGAGTTGTGGAAGGACTCCTGGTAGGACAGCTCAGAGTGGTAGCTGTGCTGGGAGATGTAAGACCCAGCTCGATAGGGGTAATGGTGCCCACTGATCTTCGCCCACTTGTAAGAGAGGGGCTGGGAGCCCCCATTGGCATAGCACTTCAGCACCACGTCGTTGCCATATGTCATGTGTCCTTCAGTCCAGCACATGGGCACTGCGGGTCGTGCTGCAAGGAGGCAGACAATTGTAAGCCAGGGCCCAGCAGAGAGACAGCCAGGCTCACAGCAATCAAGCTACCCTTGGCTCTGAAGTCAGGGGAAGAGGAGCTCAGAGGAGTCTTGCCATACCTTGGACAGTGACAATGACCTTCCGGGTGGCCATGGTGGTCTTCTTCACCCGGCATTCATAGGTGGCTGTATCAGATACCTGCAGGTTCATGAGGTTGATGGAGGCATCGTACTGGCTCGGGTCCGAGGCCGCAAAGCGGACCCTCTGCTGCAGATGGGGAAGGTTGCCATGGTTGATCCTCTTGTCCTGGTAACTAAGGAACTGTGAAGAGGAGAGGAAAACAGGTGGTGAAACAGGCAGAGCCAAGGAGGGCCATGTGTGTTTGGCTGCTTTGGGCAATTCACTGAACTTCTCTGAGACTTCGTTTTCTCAACTGAAAAATGAGAATGATCATGCCTGATCCACTGACCTCTTACAACTGAGGAGATCAAACAGTTGGAAAAGTATACGGTCAGACTGGGAACTTTTGGAAGGCAGAGACTATACCTTATCTTCCCTTTAGAATGGGGTGGGAGGAGGAACACTAACTGGCTGGCTTAATTCACAATTGCAGAGTTCTCATCCCCATTGCCCCATTCCCTGAGAGGCCTTGGGGGAGGTTCAAAGACTTAGTTTTCTTCTCCCCTTGGGATGTTGGCTGTCCAACAGGTAGACCTCAGGAAGCAAAGAGGAAGAAGATCCCAGTGCCCAGCACTCACCACGTTCTCTCGGTGGTGGGCGGGGTCTGAGTTGACCTGCATCCACTCGATATCCAGCCCATTGGGACCATAGTCCTCAGGGTCCAGGACATAGGGGCAGCCCAGCCTCACATTATCACCTTCTGCCAGGTACAGGACCTCCTGTCCATCCCCGTTGATCCGCACAGCAGACAGCAGTGCTGGGGGAGGGCAGAGAAAATGAGTGGTAGCTGCAGAACTAGGGCTTCAGGAGGAGTCAGTATCATCCCTTCCCTTCACATCCGCTGTTCACTGCACCCAGAGGTCAGCTTTCATAAAAAGGGCTGTTTTTAGTGGGTGTGTATTTGTGTGTGCATGAATTGTTATAGGCATGTAACAGCTATACGTATAGTTGTTACATATATAGCTATATGTTACATATGGAGCTATATGTATAGCTGTTATATACAGCTGTTATGTATGCTTGTATGTATATATGATTATGTGTATGCATGTATGAATATGTATACATGTACGTTGTATGTTTATGACTATTTGTGACTGCCTCGGTGTACTGTGAGGTTATTCATGTATATGACCATGTAGCAGGTCTGCTTGTAGTGATAGTGCAGATATGCTTGTGTGTGTGTGTGTGTGTGTGTGTGTGTGTGTGTGAAGGCATGTGGTACACACAGAGGTGTCAAATGCTCTGATAGAAGAGCCTGGCTGGTTAAATGTCACCTGTCTGGGCTGAGTGAGGTGCTCCTGTCCAGAGGCAGCAGGAAGGTTACGATGGCTTCTGGGGCTCCTCCCCAGCCTGAGAAGCCGAAGACTGCATGTGTCCGTGTGTGTACGGCATGTGTGTACACGCGTGTGTATGACAGCATGTGTCTGTGTCTGTATGCCTCTATGTGGTTCTATACAGTGGTGTGTGACCATGTGAGGCTATGTAAGTGCTTAAAAGTGACAGTGCGTGCTTGTGCATGACAGTGGGCAGTTGTGACCAGGAGCCTGGCTGTGTTCATGTGAGATAGTGAGTGATTGTGTGTGCCTGGGACTGTGGCCACAGGTATCTGTAGGACAGTGTGACTCTTTCGTGACTACACAGCGCTGTGGACTGTGTTTGCTTCCTCTTATGTGATTGTGTGGCTCACATGCAGCCACCCCCACAAGCTGGCTCCCAGTGAGGCCCCTCCTGCCACTGAATCAGTGGCAGGCAATCCTGGGTGAGGAGCCAGGATCCCAGGACCCAGGAGCTCAGGACTGAGCTCCTGTCCCTCCCTACCCTGAAGCCCCAGGCAAGCCTATGCCCAACCGGTTGGACCTAGAGAGGGATAAGACCGAGGGTGCGTAGCCAGGGCCCCACCCTGGACACTGCACTCCACCACCCAGTCTCTAGCAACCCTGCCTCTGCAGGCCCCTCACCAGGCCTCACACACTCTCCGTCCACATTCTTTTTTGAGTCAACGTGTCTTCTGGAGTCACAGCCCCAGGTCTCCCTAATCATTCTGTTCTGTCATTCTGTGGCTTGGGACCATGTTTACACTTAGAGATCTCACACATGCACACACACAATTACAGTCACAGGCAAACAAATCAACACGTGGCCCACTCTTACAAGCCTTCAAAATGCTGATACATACCTAGGTGGCCCCATCTTTCTACACACAGAGATACTATTAGATTCATACAGACACAGACACAATCTGCACATAAACACTGAACATACTGTTTCAAAAGACACACCCACTGTGTTCATATAGTCCCTGTGTGTGTTCATTCAAGACCAGACATATCCATGGCAGCCCTGCCAGAAAGGCTTAGCCTGGCTTCAGTGAGGCCAGCAAAGGCACTTTCAACACCCTCAACCCCTCAGGGATCCCTGAACTTCCCTCCTAGGAAAACTGGCTGGACCATCAGCCCTGTCCTAACCCGGCTAGACTCCAAGGCAGCCCAGAGCAGGCAGGCTGGCTGTTGGGGCTCTAACGGGACCTGGTGATGCCTCTTCCAGCCCTAGGCCAAGAGAACAACAGCTCATTCCTGAGATAAGGATCCTGCTGCCATCTGCCAGATCCTAAAGTGGCTCAAGGCAAGCCAGGGATGAGCCAGAACTCGGCTGAGAGCAGAGGCTCCACCCTGGAGAAGAGCCGCTGGGAGCACCCACGCAGGGAGGACTCTCTCCTTGCCATAGGAGCCTGCCAGGCAGGAGGGTAAGCATTCAGGGAGAGGTGCTTGGGAAGGAGGGACAGGCTGGAAGAAAAGCACCTCTGCCCTGCACCAGGCTGAGAGCTTCTTCAATTGTCCCAGGCCGGGGAGCCTCACCCAGCTTTTCTATCTCCTTAGAAGTCTTCTCAACCTCCTCCCAAGGGTTCCAGACTTTCCGCACCCCTCCCTCTCCTTGGGAAGTTGTTCCTAGTGTGTCACCTTGATTCCTCTTGTTGTAGCATTAAGGAAGTGCTACAGGGAATGAGAGGGGAGAGGCTAGAGAGGGAAGAAAGGCAGGGTGGAAGAGAGCTGGGTGGCAGGGGAATGGGGGAATCACATGGTAGTGATTCTTTGCCCCCCACAAAAGCACCAGAGGCTGGCCATGCTTTACGGGGTGTCCTCTCAATAGTGGTGCCTATTCTCTGCTTGTAAATTCTTTCTGAATCCTCAGGTGCTTCCAGAACTCCTGACCCTCCCTCTGGAGGTAAGGGAGTGGAGAAAAGGCAGCTCCAGCTGAGGGTATTGAAGCATGAATGCAGTCAGCACCGAGTGTCCTCGCACACCCATTGACGCACCACACAGGGGGATGTCCAGATCCCCACAGCACAGCCAGAACCTCCCGAGTGGACTCTGCCAGCCCTGCTCTCACCAGACAGAGAGGGCTGCGGCTATCCTGCCAGATATGTCATCATTCCCACACAGGTGCACACACCTACCCACTCACATACACATTCACACTCACACAAAGGCTGAAAATGCACCCCCCACACACACACTCCTCTTTCGTGCCCCTTCATCCCAAATCCAGACCACAGGAGGGACCCAGTGATGTCAGCACACAATGTCCCTTGGTGGGACTTGCCACAACCTGGGCGGGAAGCTACCATGTCCAAACTTGAGCCCTGCTCTGCAGACCTGTCCTGGTGGGGTGAGAGGTTTCTGGAGTTGCCATCCCTGCCACCCTCAGTCCTCATCCTGGCATGGGGCACAATCTTGGAACCCTCATAGCACACAGGGCCCAGAGCTGAGCTCTCACTGGCCACAATGGAAGCAATCACTCAGCCTTACACCAGCCTTAGTCTCTTGCCCTTTCAAGGCAGGTGACTCCCCTGCCCCTTGGGCCTGGCATTGGAAGGGAAGTCACCCTGGGAATAGCACACAGTCTGATGAAAACTGATCCTTCCCAGGCTCCTTCTCAGCCCTCCTACCCCACCTCCAGCTCCCACAGAGTAATCCCTGTCCTCCCAGGCACAGCACGAGCTTGCAGAGCACCTGCGCACATGTGTGAGCCCCACAGGGGACATGCAAAGATCCACTCAAAGACCCTCACACCACAGACACCCACCGTGATCCTCAGGCACAGGCTCTCCTGGGGAGAGGACCCCTGGCAATACCCACATCTGGCTGCAGCAGGGCAAGGGTGGGCAGCACCCCTCCAGGCATCTCAGGCAGCTTCAGGCTCCCCCGTGAGCCCTTGCTGCACTGTTCCTGCCCACCTAGCCTCATGCTGGCTGTCCCTGCCCACTGCCCAGCCCCGTACCTGGGCTCAGGCACACGAGCAGCAGGTGGAATGCTCCTCCAGCTCCCATGTCTCTAGGCTTGGTGTTTCCTCCGCCTGGGCTGGGTATCCCGTGGGCTGGTGGTGGTGGGTGTGAGGGGGTGGGTGGAGGGAGGGGGAGCTGAGGGCCCAGACACTGCCTGGGGTGGCAGGAAGGTGCAATGAGTGCCCAACTGGGGAGCAGCCGGAGTTATTTCTATGGGAGGGAGGGGGCCTCGTCCCCGCCTTGGGGAGGAGTCCCAGGAACCCTAATTAGCGGGGTGACAGGGTGGCCTACCCAGGCATTACCCAGCCCTCACCCAAGCTCTTCCCTGTCCCAAGAGTGGCACAGAACAGCCAGCGGAACTTGTAATTAGGCACCTGTTAAACTTCACTTCCTCCTGGCCACATCCTCGGGGTGACAACAGTCACCTCGTTTACAGCTTCCAAGAGCTCCCTTCACCACTCATTTGCTGCCTTCTTCCCTGGGGGAAATGGGGAAGAGGAAGGAGAAGCCAGGCTTGGGAGGAAGAGTGGCCGGGCCCTGAAGAGTTAATCCTGATCCCAGGCCATGGGGTTCCCCAGCAATGTTCAGCCCACCTTCCCCAGAGGCCACAGGTCTTTTGAAGGGAGTCAGCCCTCCTGAGCTGAAAGAGGAGAGAATGGGTGTGTGCAGGAACAGAGTCTCCGCCTGGCTGGCCCCTCTGGAACTGTGCTCCCCAATCATACCTGACTCAAGACCATCCCCAAGTGTAAGGGGATCCAGGGTGACTGATGGACTAGTGCAGGAGTGTTGGAGAGAACAGTGCCAAGAGGACTGACAGGGGAAGGGGGTCCCTGTGGAAGCGTGTGCATCCCTCAGCAATGTGTGTGTGGGAGGAAGGGAGGATGTCTGTGCCAGATGTCTCTCTGAGGACAGCTAAGCCCCTCTCAGTGAACTTCTTGAAGGATCTCTTGGTATCCTGGCTTCTCTGCCCAGAAAGAGGGGCCAGGTATTGGGGGTGAATGCAGTCCGAGTATTAACTGGGTCCTCGAGACCAAGGACCCTCATAACTTCAACTGGTCATCAGGCTGACTAAGCCAGCACAGTTCTGGGTAGGTTGGTGCTGGGGTGGGGAGGGTCCTGGCAGGTGGCGAGGGGGCAAGCGGAGGGCCCTCCTTGTTGGCTGGTCTAAGGGGGACAGAACGTGCCTGTGCCTCTCTGGATTCCATGGTGGGAGTCAGGATATGAGTGACCCCATTCAGTAGCTCAACTCCCTCGAAGGAGTCAGGGACTGTCCCCCTTCCCTACCGTGGGGCACAGAAAAGGCAGAGGGGGAAAAGTGTTGGGGAGAGTTATGGGGCGCAGGGATGCTGCCAGGGCCCATCACTCTGGGGAAAAATAAGACAGAACATTAAGAAAACACAAGAAGTCCACGCGTCTCTGCGTTCCAAACCCCTGTACCCAACTCCCAACAATAACAGGGCTCTCTGAGACTTGGCAGATGTACACAATGAATATCTTTATTTCCTTATTTATTTTTAGGTTTATTGGATTTTCCTGCACCCTTTGAAGAGCAGGGATCATTATCCCCATTTTACAGATGGGCAAACAGAGGCCTGGAGAAGCATAGGGATTCAGCCAAGGCAGCTGGGGCCTGAGTTGGGATACCCAGGTCCCCAGGCTGTCAGTCCAGAGTGGTCCAAAGAGAGGTCTCGGTGATCCTGTGGATTCCTAGAGCCACTCACAAACAAGAAGCATGGAAAGTCAGGGTGGGTGGGAGGGAAAACAGGTGAGACCATGAATAGAGAAAGCAGTAAGGTAGTGGCTTTATTAAACTGAAGGGCAGGCTTGGGAGGTAACTGGGTTCTGGATGTGGGCTAATGTTAAAGCTGGGGTTAAGTTTGGGGTTAGTTGAATTATGAATGAGGTTGAGGTCAGATTTGAGGTTGAGATTAGAGCTAAGGTTGGGATTAGGGTTAGAAATACAGCCAGAATTGAGGCTAAGGTTTATGGCTGGGATTTGTGTTATGATAAGGAATAGAGTTTCAGTTTCATTTACAGCTCTGCCTGGGGACACAGCTAGGGCTAAATCAAAGGCTGGGTTTAGACTGATTTAGGATTGGGGTGACCATTGGGTAAGAACTGAGCTTGAGACTCACTTTGAAACAGGGTACGGTTAGGTTGGAACACGGTTTAAAGACATGTAAGCAGCGGGAGTTGATGAGAATCGAAGATGAGGTTTTATTTCTGATAGAGACAGACTTCAGCCTCCATCTGCTCAATCCAGGTTTGGCTAGAATTTTCACCCCTTAGTGTGGGGAGACTACCGGTGGCACATGTTGACCGGGGTCCCAGGACTTTGAGGAGGAAGCCAAAGGTACACGAGCCCATCTAAGAGGTACGAGGCCACCAAATCCCATAGCGCATGGACCCTCTGAAGTTCCGCTCCACTGCCAAAACTCCCCAGCTGGCCAAGCTCCAGGAAAAGCATTTGGGGAAACGCAGGAAGCTACTGACGATGAATGGGGCTCTGACACCAAACTGAACTAGAAGATGGGGTCCATCAGAGGGAGTCTTACTGGGTGGGAGGAGGGGTGGTCTGCATTTGGAGTCCTTGGGAGATAGGAGTTGGGAGAAACTAAGGGCCCACATGCTCCTAGAACAGCCCCTTTATGGGGCACCGCATGGGGGTCCTTCAAAGCCTGAAAGGGCAGAGTGCCATTGTTGTTCCCCTTGACCTTCTGAGGCTTAATTGCTACCTCCTTGCAATTTGAATCCTGTAAAAGAAGTTGTCAGCCTTCCAGCCCTATGCCCTGAGCCCTGCAGGATTTTCAGGGCCGGCAGTGGTGGGGAGGCTGTGGATGGAGTGAAGGCACTGGGGTGTCAGCATAGTTTTCACAGCACATGTCGCGGTCTCACAGTCCCCTCTCTCTGGGAGCAGCCACCGTCTGTGATTCTCTCTGGGCCTTATCCTCAGCAGTGGAAGAGGGCCCCACTCCTAGGAAGACCCCATTCCAACTTCTCCCTCTCATTTTTCCCAACCCAGTCTCCACCCCAAACCTCATTTCCCCACCCACTTCCTTTTCAGCTTTTATAAAGGTCTGGATCTAGGAGACTACTGGGGTTCCCTCTGTAGCCCCAGAGAGAGAGAAGAAAGAGATTGGGAGAGACAGTGATGTGTTATGGGGCAGAGACAGAGACTGGGACAGAGTCACACAGAAACACACGTGGTCTAAATGGCCCCTCCAGAGGCTCAGAGGGAGACAGAGGAGGCAGGGGGCCCAGGCCATGAGCTGAGTCCTAACACCAATTTCCAAAAGGGGCCCTAGCTTTTTCCTGAGAAATCCGTGACTCTCCAGGGAAGAACGGCCCTGGTTTGGGTGGTATTAGCTTCTATTCTAAGACAATCACAGAAAATCAAAGATAGGCCTAGAAAGGAGTAAACAGGGAGATACAGGAGGGAGAAAGAGGCTGGACGGAAACCCAGGGAAGCCCAGAGACTGCTTCCAGGATGAGTGCAGCCCAGCCCCACAACATTTTCGGGAAGGGCAGGCAGAGGGCTTGGCCTGCCTACTCTTCCTCCAAAGTCCCTTTCACGGCAACTCCACCCAACTCCTCTAAGCCCTGCCCTCCTCTGCCTGGACCTGCCCACCCCAACCCCTCTCACTGGCCACCAGACTCCCTGGGCTCAGGCTCAGTCAAGCTCCCCACAACCCTTACCTTGGCGGGCACTGGAACTTAACACTTTTTTTTTTTTTTTGAGATGGAGTTTCCCTCTTGTTTACAGGCACGCCATGTAATCCCAGCTAATTTTTTTGTATTTTTAGTAGAGACGGGGTTTCACCATGTTGACAAGGATGGTCTCGATCTCTTGACCTCGTGATCCACCTGCCTCGGCCTCCCAAAGTACTGGGATTACAGGCGTGAGCCACCGCACCTGCCCTGAACTTAACCCTTTCTAGGCTCCTCCGCACGCAGTCGGCAAGCTCCTCAGCCCCCTCTCCCAAGTCTCCATGCAGCCCAGGGCTCACCCTGCAGCACCCAGGGAGGAGTTGCCTGCAGAGGAAACCTCTGAGGCAAGACCCTGGGAGCAGTAGCAGTGAGAGACTATGAATAGGCAGAGAGTCACAGAGAAGCCAAGGAGCCTTGCAGCTGCTGTCCGTCCACCCGGCTTTCAGTGACGATTTGGAGGTGGAGGTCTGTCAGGTGAGGCCATGGTTGCATGAGAAGGGCAGAGGGCTCAGAGGTTGCATGCGTGGTGCTGGGACATTGGGTTGTGGTTACAGAGAGGGATGAGATCGACATGTGGGGTTAAGTTTGAGGGTGTGGGTTGGGTTTCAGACTGAGGCTCAAATCAAGGCTGGCAGGGAAGAGCCGTGAACACAGGTGACACAGGGACTCCCCAGGCCCTTGCTCAGGTTTCCCAAGCCTCAATGGTTCTGACTGGTACACTTCAGAAAAAGTGGGATTCTAGGATGAGCCTGGATATGCCCACATCTCCCCCATCAAGCAATGTCCTGAAGCTGACAGACTCAGAAGAGCAAGCAGCACACACACAGTCCCCATCAAGTAAAGGAGTGGCTGGCACTGTCACTACATCAGCAGAGCACAAGAGCAAAGGGAGGCGATTGAACGCCACCAACTGAACTGTTAGCAAGAAATGGGTGGACGCAAGAAGAAATCGCTTGAAAAGTGTATGTGACTTCCTGATGACAGGCCTCAGCAAGAATGAAGGGACTCTGAAGATTAAGGTGTCTTCACCTCGCCAAGACCAACCACATCCTGCAGAATCTCCATTCATTCAGCAAGCAGCCAGGCTTTATGCTAGGCCCTGGGGAAATGGCAGTTAAGGAGGCTCAGACTCTGTTCTTACAGAGAACCCCATCTGATGGGGAAATGGCTCCTGGCCCTCAATGTGGTAAGCTGCAGTAATATGTGGGAGGCCCCCGGCCTAGTGGCAATGATGTTTAAGCCAAGATCTGAAGGATAACTAAAATGGCGAGCCACAGAAAGGAGTAGGGGGTGGAGCAAAGTGGCCAGGGGAATATGTCTGGGCTTGGTAAGTAAACCAGGTCCCTGCCAGACATGGACTGAGAAAAGCAAAGCCAGGAGTGACCGCTGATTATTATTTTTTAACTGATTAAGGAAGACCCTTGAGAACAGAACCTCTTGGGACCTTCCACCCAGAACACCAGAGCACCTCACAGGGATCAGAGCCAGGCCCTTGGGTGGATTAAGCAACCAAATTGACTGTCCTGAACCATGTTTCTGTCTGTTTACAGAGAGAGAAACTGTGGTGAATTAATCCACAGGTCCAATGGGACTTTGACTTAATTTGTAGAAACAAAATTTGCTTTTGATTTTGTCATCTAGATTCCTGAAACACGTATCCACAGAGGGGAACTGTGGTCCCCCTCGACCTGCAGGGTGGCCCGGGCCTGCCCTGCCCCACTGGCCGTTGCCCAGGAAGGTGTGTGGGACAAAGCTGCAGACGGTGTGTGTCTCCTTCAGAGCCTCTCGCATGAAGCCCGTCCTGACCAATCCTCTCTGCCCTCTGTTTGTTTCGTGTTGCCTGGACGCTGGGATAGAAGGCATCAAGGGGAAGGTGTTGCCATGGGGGCGGGGTTCAGAGCCAACACAGCTCTGCCAGGGCTGCAGGGACAGCAGAAGTATTACCCGGCAGGAGGGCAGCAGGCCCAGCCCAAGGGTTAAAGTTGAAGATTCCCCACTTCTCCCAGTTTCCTCCCCTCAACAACCCCTCCCTGAAAAGCTCGGCATAGCCCTGTGATTCCAGAATGACAGGCGCTTCCCCTCAGGGTCAGCCTGCACAGCGGCCGGGGTAGGCAGTATCTGAAGAGATACTGTGTAAAAAGAACCTGGCCTCGTCTTGTGTGGTCCCAAAGAGCAGAACTAGGTCCACGCATTGGATTCACAGGAAGACATGTTGACTCAATGTGAAGAATCTCCTGGACATCAGGGTGATCCGAGACGGTTTGGGTTGCGTTTTGAGGTAGTGAGTGCCCTGTCTCAGGATGCACAAGCTCAGACTGTCCAACCATTTGACTAGAGTTTACAAAGGAGATTCAAGCATCAGAGACTCTTTGGGGTCCCTTTCTGCTTTGAGATTCTAAGATCTGGTGTCCATCCCCACTACCCAGGGACAGTCTTCCCAGAGGCCATGCAGTAAAGCTCATTGGCTCTGGACAGTTTCTTCCAGGCCCAGCCCTTCTGCTCCCCACTCCCATTCAGCCCCTTCTGATTCTTCTTTCTGGAGGTCTTCTGAGAAAGCCTCTAAAATCTCAACCCTACTCCTGTCCAGCCTCAAAGTCATCAAAGGGCATTGAGATGAGATGACCCCTCTCTTAAGAGAACATAGGTGAGAATGCAAAAAGAAACACGGAGCTTGCACCTCAAGGAGAACATCCCAACTGGGAGGGATGTGAGGTTTGGGAGCCAGGAGAGAGGAAAGGTCTGAGCTATTTAAAGCCAGACAAATCAAGAATAACTCTACGGTGTCGGAAATGAGGACCTTCCAGGTAACCTTGGCATGATTTTCCCTGACATATCTCAGAGTCTGGTAGGGGAGGCAGGTTGCCGTAGGCAGCAGTCCAGGACAGGAAGAGACCTATGGTCTGGAGTGAGCCATCTGCTTCTTCCACAGTTCTCCACCAGCTCCCATTCTTTGCAGAAACAGCAGTTAGGAGGAGAGTGAGAAATAGAGTGAGGAGCTCACTGTCCCTGAGCCTCCACAGTCCACAAATCCAGACTTCTTGTCTGAGGCTCCAGCGTCTCCTTCCACCATCACTTAAACCGCAGCCACTCTTCCTCACCCTGAAAGCCTTGTCTGTCTTTGAACTCTCTCAGCCCCTTTCATCTGACCCTAATCCAGACGCTTTTACTGAGACCAAGTAATGTCCAGCTGTGATTTGAGTCACAGGTGAGGGTGCTTAGGCTTTCAGGGGTAGTAAAGGACATCCCAGCACCCCACTGAATCAGAGACAGCATGGCTTAGCTACCAGGGCAGCTGCTGAGTCACATGCAGCTGCAGCTGGTGCAAAAGTACTGAGGCCACCTCTAAGCCACAGCAGAACGTGGTGTGGGCAGCAGGCACATGTGGGCAGGTAGGGCATGGAGACCAGCCAGGAGCCAGAGGTACATGCCTAGGAGGCAGCCGCCCGCAGATCTGACTTAGTGCCCCAGCAGAGAGCCGAACGCCTAGATTCTCTAGAGTGGACTAGTTCGGTCTGACACTGTAAGGGCTGGAAAACCTCCCAAGGCAGAAGACAGGGGGCTCGGAAGTCTTCAAGAAGCTTACATGTACCTTTATACATAAAATAATGCAAAAAATAGATATGAAAAGATCAGCTATCCATATAACAATGTCAATAATAGTGTGGGCACAAGAAAAAAGGCTTTTATTAACAAAGACAGTGCGGCAAACTGTCCTTCCTACTTATCTCTTACAGCCTTTCACACAGCCCTGCGCTGATTCAGTAGCTTAGATGGGTACACGGAACTCACCGTCTCTGCCTCTGAGCATAAGGGGAAGGCTGAAACCTCCTCCGCAGAAAGCACCCCCACTGAAGGTCCAAACTCTAGCAGCAAGACTGAGCCTAGGAACCCACTAGAGTCCTCAAAAGAATGCTCATGTTCTGCTTTCTTTGTCTTCAGGCCCTAGCCTTCCTCTGCAGGCTCGACTCACAGTGTCCTGCTGGGTCTGCCGCCGCGATCATGCAGCCTAACCCCACCAGCCTCCACTTGAAGCCGGGAGATTTCTCTGTAGTTATACTCACTGCCATTCCTGAATGAGATTGGTAGAGGGTTTTTAAAAGATGCCCAGAGGTAGCTGACTGGCCTCAGATCCCAACTGCCTGCCTGGCTTCCAAGAGTGTCACGCATCTTCGAACTAAAGTCTTACTGGTTCAGACTAGTTCAGAGCCCATGAAAGCCTGGGTGTGGCTTCTTAGGAATCCTGAGAGAAGAAATTGAACCTCTCTTTCACTTCGTGGGCCAATTCCAACATGGAGAACTCCCAATGAGAGTGGAAGGGTCAACCCTGGGGCAAAGCCCTGAGATTCTCTCCCAAACTATCTTCACTTGCTCAGAAGTGGCTACGTTCTCTCTTCAAAGCCCAGCCTTTATTCGTATAACCTATAACTGCCCTGCGTCCAGGCCCAGTCAAGACAATCTCACCTTAATAAGGCCTTGGGATCTTCCAGGACCCAAAGACCTACATTTTCACCAGCAGTAGCTCTGGTCAAATGCTGGCCTCACTTTCAACCTGTGATGTCAGCCCATGTTTCTCTAAGTGGGCTCAGAAGTTAGCAGTGGGTGTGGAACCTCCTTTCTCCTCAGCTCTTTCTCCACAGTGGCCCATTTTTTCCAGTCCTGAGACGGATGACTTGGATGTGAGCCTGGGAAAACTCTAAGCACCCAGGCTCTTTCTGGCTTCGCTGAAAAAGAGGGTCTCCTGAACTAGGCAAAGCCTTGTTTCCTGGTCCCCGCAGGCATCCACTGAGCAACAGATGACGCTCAGAGAGAACCTTTGCCAGTGTGCCAACTGCAGATGAGGAATTCTGTCCCAGAATCCTCAGCGGCACTGCTGTGTCTTCTCTCCCATCTGAAGCTGGGTACCACATCTTCCCGAGACCCTCAAGGAGGAAGGCATCAGCTTCCCTGGGAAGGAGGGTTGTGGTTAGGAGGGCTGAAGCTTTAGGAAAGCCTCTTTCCCAAACAGCTGGTGGGGCGGGGCAACAATGTTTCCTGGTGGGAAAGGAGGAGAAGGCGCCTGGGGAACCCGTGGCTGTCCTGAGCAAAAGAAAGCACAGGCAACAGCTTACCGACTCTCCCTGGGCCCTATGAAAAGAGGACTCTTGCCTGAGGCCCTCGTAACCTGGAGTTGTAAACATCCAGGACGCACCCAGCAGCTTCCTCGCCTCCTCTGGCACAAGGCCCATCGAGGAAGGCAAGACTGGGGGTGCAGAGGGGCCTCATCATCACAGCAGCTGGAGGAAAGCCCTTTCCCCTAGGCATGCAAAAACAGGGACATGCCTCCATCCCTGCAAGCTGGTACTCCAGCCCCAAATGGGCACCTGACAACCAGGTGAGAGGCCAAAAAGGCAGAGATGATTCCGAGCAGCTCGGGGGAGAAAGCAGGAGCAGACTGGCACAAATGAGAGACTTCTGAGGGGGCAGCCAGGTCTGCTGTGCTCAGTGAGTGCCTGGAATGTGCCTGGCATGTGGTAGGCTCTCAGTGAGTTTCTGAACCAGTGAATGAATGATGATAGTTTGGGGGCAAAGTGAGAAAAGTTAAAAACATGAAAATGGCTTGGGAGCCCCACCTATGGGAGCGAGGCGGACTGAGGAGAGCCCAGCCACAGGAGGGGGCTGAGTTTGGGCGAGGGGACTAGACTGGCAGGGTGGGGAATGTGGGGCTCTGTGCATGCCCTGGTGGGGGATGGGCCAGTGTCTGTGTTGCAGCACTGCCTGGAATTGAAAGGGTTCCATCAGGAGAGAGCAGAGACAGGCAGAGTGAGCCCTAGGTTCAAACATCACCCTCCACAGATGTGATCTGAGTCATGCGTGTGATCCCAGTAAGAGCCCTGCCTCACCCAGCCCTGATGCCTCCTTCATCAGCTCCGCCTGGCCAAGCCTTGCCCCAGCCCCTCCCTGAGAGGCATCTGTAGCTCACCCTCAATGCCCTGAAATGCCTCTGACCTGGGTGTCCGGGCGGAGCAGAGATAAGATTGTTCTGAAAGTTGACATCCCAGGGGATCACAAAAAGCCAGGAGTCACCAGGACAGAGGGACTTCCTGCTTAGGAGAAACCATCATAAAAGAGCGTCCTCCCATTCCCTTACCCTCAGCACCATGCCACCCACACTCGGGCCCTCCACAACCTATTTTGCTCCACTTCAGTACCCGGTAGCAGCCAGTTTCCCATGAGAAAGCCAAGCTATTCCTGAGAGAAGTCAAATCGATTTAATCTGTAACTATGAAATGTCTAGATTAGCAGCAATTATGGACACCCAGAGCCTGTGCAGAATCTGTCCCCCGAAGGCATCCTGGGGACCACGAAGGCTCCCGTCAGTTCACAGAGGCGGCTGGCAGGAAGTTAGCTTTGCGCTCAGCTTCAATGCAGTACTTCTCAGGAAGGCCAGTGGCTCTGCCAGGGAAATGCAGGGCAGGTATAAGGAAACGTGCTGGACCAGACAGGAGGCAGGAGGAGGCAGGCTCTGGGTGGGGTTTATAGAACCTGGGGGCCTGCACTCCCCCAACCCTGCTCTCACAATCCACCCCCCAAACACACATTCATGTCAAGGCTCCAGCATCCTGCCAAGGAGTTGCCAGACTGCCAGGAAGACCCCATCCCAGGACTTTCTGCTGGAGCCCCCTTTGGAGGGATGAGCCCTGGGTGGGGAGAAGGGCCTCTCCCTGAGCATCTCTGCCATGACCCCTTCACCCCCAAATCCCACACTTTCTAGCCTGTGGTGCCATCTCTTTGCGGAAGGGAAGAGGATCTGTGGGGGAGGAGATTCCAGCGCACCTCAGCTCCTCAAGCTTTTTCCTCTTGATGTCATCGATGCGCTCACGCCGTTTCTGGGCCTCCTCTTTGAGGCGCCGGCCCTCCTCAAAGGTGGCAATCCGGTTCTGCACCTGCTTCTGCTGGTTCTCGCGCACCTGGCGCCGCAGCTCGTTGGCATGCTGTAAGCGCCCTGTGGCCTTTTTCTCCTCCTCCAGCCTCTCCTTCTCAATCTGTTCTCTCTGAGCCCTGGGGGAGGGAAACAGGAACGGAATGAACTCAGCTGAGCTGGCCCATGCCAGGAAAGGTGGTGGGGGAGCCTCCTGGGTGGGCTCTTCCAGCAGACACGCCTCAGAGACCACAGACCCCTGAGCTCCAGCCCCTTTTGTAACTCGAAGATCAGCCCCAAAAGCTGCTGCCTGTGCGTGCCCCCTTCTCTCACCCAGCACTAGCTCCAGGGTCTCCTGACTGTATGTCATGGGCAGGCTTAGAAGGGCCCCAGCTTGGTTTGGTGCTCTTTCACTGTTTTGAAATTATTGATAATTTTTGGACTCCACATTCTCTTGCTCTGTCACCCAGGCTGGAGTGCCGTGGTGCTATCATAGCTCACTGCAGCCTCAACCAGCTGGGCTCAAGCGATTCTCCCACCTCAGCCTCCCAAGTAGCTGGAACCTCAAGAGGGTGCCACCACACCCAGCTAATTTTTTGTTTATTATGTGTAGAGATGAAGTCTTACTATGTTGCCCAAGCTACAGATTCTCAATTTTCACTGGGCATTGAAAATTACGTAGCCAGCCTTACACCCAGGGTTTCACTGGGAGCTACTGTTCCTACCCCTCCCTGGTAACAACGCATAACTCCTCTCCAGCTTGTCCTGAGATTTTGCCTGCCTCCCTCCCTCCCTTCCTTCTTTCCTTCCTTCCTTCCCTCCCTCCCTCCCCGAATGCTTGGAAACATAAAAGATGTGGTAAAGTGTCCTGCTGCTCTACCCTGGTTACTGAAAGAAGGAAGGGTCTCAGCCTGATATCTCTCAGCTCTTCCTGATCCATCTCTCCAAATTTCCTTTAGAAACCTCTGCCACAAAAATACTTCACGGACCCCGATATCAGGGAGAAAATCAGTAATGACAACAAGAAAGGCTCACAAAACACTCAAATGAAACACATTCACATCTCAGAAAAAATGCAGTTGTACGCCTTCTTAAGCTAACATCTAATTTTGTTCTCAACATAAGTAAAAAAATGAAATGTACAATCATCTTAGGCAAGGATCTCTCACCTGCTCTCCTACCCTAGAGTCACTGATACCCCAACCAAAGGTACCTACAACACTGCTTTGCTTCCTCATTTCCCTCTAGCTTTCTTCCAAGATCCACCATACATGGGGCATCCTCTCCACTCCCACCAACTCTTTCCATCATGCAAACATTTCCTAAAATGTTACGCCTTCTACAGAGACTTCCCAATTTACCCAAAGAGAACTGCTGGCTTCCTCAGCCCTCTGTATTTAGACACCAAAACCTGACTGCCCAGACACATCTCTGATAGCAAGAAGACTCTCCTCTGTGCCTTGCCATTGTTTTCCTGTATTTAGAACAGTTTTCCACTGTTCCACCCTCTTCTGAGTGAAGGGGAAAGTGTGGAAAAGGGGGACTCTCTCACTAGAGAGCCTCGGCAGTGCCAGGCAGTTGAAAATCCAAATGAGGAAAAACTTGGTCATTACATTGGGTTAGGGCACTGATCACAGAGCCTAGCTGCATTTTAGAATCTCCTGGGAGCTTTGGAAACATACTTATGCATGGGCCTCACCCCAGACCATTTAAATCACAATCTACGGAAGTGGAGCCTGGTCATCAGTATTTTTCAAAAGCTCCCACGCATTTCAAAAAAACACCTGGGGCCAGGCACGGTGGCTCACACCTATAATCCCAGCACTTTGGGAGGGTCAGGCAGGTGGATCACCTGAGGTTGAGAGTTCAAGACCAGCCTGACCAACATGGAGAAACCCCGTCTCTACTAAAAATATAAAATTTGCCGGGTATGGTGGCAGGTGCCTGTAGTCCCAGCTACTCAGGAGGCTGAGGCAGGAGAATCGCTTGAACCTGGGAGGCAGAGGTTGCAGTGAGCTGAGATCATGCCACTGCACTCCAGCCTGGCAACAAGAGTGAAACTCTGTCTCAATAACAAAAAATATATATATAACAAACACTCGGTAGGGGAGGTCAGCCATCTCTGCTTAGTCAACGGGCTGAGAATTACAGGCATCCCTCTGTCCAGAAACAGAGCCCACATACAGGCCATACAGGAGACTGTGCTTTTGAAGCAGAAAAAGTCAGATTTGGGCTGTGGCAGAGATGCTCCTGAGTGAAGACACTACCATGGTGGTCAAATGGCCTTGGAGACACTGGGCCTAGATACTAACCTACAACAGCAGGTGAAGCTGAGCTTCTCCAAAAAGGCTGGTCTAGCTTTAATAACTGGCTAGTGCATATGCTTCAGGCAAACGAAACAAAGGAAAGACAAATGGGTCGGCAGCAAAAGGAGGACTTAAATTTCATTTCATTAATATTTATTAGTGCCTGTTAACGGCAACACAGATGTCCAAGGGCAGAGAGGCCAGTGGGGAGAGAGATGACATCTGGAAGGCAGTCTGTAGCCCAAGGGCAGAATCTTTGAGGGTATTCAGGAAGCTTTCTTCACTAGGTGTCCAGTGACCATGGCACAACCCTGGGGGCAGAGAAAGCTACGGAGCCAAAGGGCATCAGAGCAGGGAGGACAGGCTGGGGCCCGCAGTCCAATAAAAGACCAAAAATCTGGCTCTGGTAAGGACAGAGGCTCCTGGAGACCTGCTCTGCCTGTAGCTCGGCGTCTGGGTAGCCTGGTCTGGCATGCGACTAACTAGCCATTGCCAAGAGGAAGGACCGAAGGCATATGGACCAAGAAAGTGATGCTATACTGTTCAGTCTCTACTTATCTGAACGTAGTGTCTGTCATTTTGTATCCCCTCAATTCAAATATTGCTTGGCTTGTTTCCTTGGAAAAATTCTGACGTTGCAGAGTCTGAACCAGAGCAAAAAGAGAGGCATTCCCAGTTAGACCAGAACACCCCCAGAGACCAGGCCTGGGGGTGGCAGATCTGACTGATGGAAAACAGAGCAGAGAGGGAAACCAATGGCTGCTGTGACTGACTATTGACTGCTTTCAGGGAGGGAGCAGAACACTGAGAGATGAGAACACTTAGCTTCCACTTATGTGTTGAAATTAGCATTGAGCCAAAAGGGAAAACAAAAATAAAAGGATAAAGAGCTACCATGGAAGAAAGAAGGATTAATGTCGGTGCGGTCCATCCAAACACAAACCTCTAAGACCTTTCCTGCGGAATGGGCAAGAGCAGTGTTTTGTTAATTTCTAATGTCCTCCATGGCACCCAGCACAGAGCCCTGTATTTTCTGTGCTTAATACATATTTGTCAAATGAATGGCAAACAGCTCCCTTAAAGTCCTGCTCCAATGACTCACAATCCTTGGTGTCTGAAGTTCTATCTTTCCTACACCACTCTTCTTGCAGTTTCATTCCTAATTTGAAGGGGCCATGGGTCAGAGGGCAGCAGAAGGGACAGATTTTTACCTTTATTTATAATTTTACTGCTCCAGGGTAAATAATCCCAGTTACCACCAATTCCTTAGGCAATTCCAGGTGCTAGCTCCCAGTTCTCTAATCACAAAATGCTTGGCCCCAGTGATTTTTAAAAGCTTCAATCGTCTATCTAGTTATAACGATCCCACCAACCCAGCCAAGATGGACAAGCATCTGATAACACGCCAGAAAGCTTCTCTCTATCTAATATGGACCATCCCTGCTACAATACGATGAAAGAAATCCAAGATTCCCAGGCCCCTCCTACCGAAGAATCCTCTCGAACTCATCCCGGTCCCGCTGCACCTGAACAGCCAGAGCATGCTCCTTGAAAGCCACCTGTTCGAGCCGACTTTTCCGCAGCTTGGCCTCTGTTTCCATCTTCTTCTGCGCATTTTCCTTTTCCTTTCTGCGCCACTCTCTGTCTGCAACCTCTTGGTTGCGCTTGGCCCGCAAGGCATCCTGGTAAAGTTGGGAGGGGACCAGTGAGGGCACAAAATAGCCGGAGGTACAGACCAAGTGCCTTTAGGAAAACACCTACTTACAGACTCTGACAGTCTGCTTTGAAAAGCACCATGAATTTCTCTGGCAGGTAGTTATTCTAGGAAAGGATAAGTGGAATCCTGTCATCAGATTTGGGTTAGAAGATAACCTGAGGGGTCATCTTGTCCTTCCAACCCACTCATTCCAGTTCTTTCCCAATACCTCAGACATCTCCAGACAGTCTTGAAATTGCTTCTAATTTTTAAAACTGCTAATGATGGAGATACCACACTTTCCCCTGGTGACACATTTCATTGATTGGTTAAGGCTGAAAGTTCTTTCTGGAACAGTGAAAAACTTTCTCTTGGACTTTAAGCACACACTGCACTGCCCAATCCCTGCAGGCCCACCTCTTCCTTCTAAGACTACTGAAGTCTAGTAACTTGCATTCTTTCCTCCACATCTCCACCCTCAAGGCCATTCTACAGGCTGTCAAATGGATGGATAGGCAAGGGAGTGGAAGAAGTAGGGGGAAGTCGAGTCTAAGCAGGTACCTGTTCTGCCTGGTAATCCTGGACCTTCTCCTGCATGGCTCTCAGGCGGGCAATCTCCTTCTCTTTCTCCCTCCGGATTCTCTCCTGCTCAGCCTCAAACTCTGCTTCTCGAGCCTGGTGGAAGGAAAGTCCTTGTAGAACAGTTGCCATTGCCCCAGCCTTGCAGAGAGAAACAAAATCCCTACAAAAGAGTTTCCAATAGCTCCTCTACCACTTCCTGACTCCTTTTTAAAATAGGGCAAAATGAGGCCAGGCACCGTGGCTCATGCCTATAATCCCAGAACTGTGGGAGGTTCAGGCAGGAGGACCGCTTGAGCCCAGGAGTTCAAGACCAGCCTAGGCAACAGAGGAAGACCCTGTCTCTACTAGAAATCTAAAAATTAGCCAGGCATGGTGGCATGTGCCTATAGTCCCAGCTACTTGGGAAGCTGAGGTAAGAGGATTGCTTGAACCTGGGAGGTCGAGGATGCAGTGAATCATGATTGCACTACTGCATTCCAGCCTGGGCAACAGAGCAAGACCTTGTCTCAAAATAAATAAATAGGGTTAAATGAATTTAGCAGTGCATGAACATAAAAACAACCTTTGTAAAATGCTTCACTGTTTACAAAACACTTTCCTATGTGTTATCCTAGAGAACCCTCACAACATTTCATGAGACAGATATTATAGATGAGAAAACTGACGATCAGAGAGATCAAAGGTCTTGCCCAAGATTGCACAGGCAGTAAACTACCTAACAAGATGTGATCACAGGTACCCTGACCCTGGCTTTCACTCTCCTTCCACTAGGTCACAGACAATTTTCAAGTTGTAAGGCTGCTAGGTCAAGCAACAACTGTGGTTCTCTGCGTGTCTTGTAAAGTGCAGCAGGTGGAGGTTATCTCATTACTCCCTGGGCAAAGCGTCAACCATGCTTTAGGCAGTCCCACAGTGGTTAGCAGATACTTAAACAATGAACCATCAAAATTAGCTCCCTTTCCACCTCTCTGAAAGAACAAGCGGATCCTTAAAAGCTTTCCAAGCCCAACTTCCCAGCTGCCAGTCTTGAGCAATCGTAAGATGAATGGTACGGGTTGGGGGGAAATGTATAAAGAAATGTTCCTTTCTATAAAGAAACTTCCTGGCCAAGTGCGGTGGCTCACACTTGCAATCCCAGAACGGTGAGAGGCCGAGGTGGGCAGATCATGAGGTCAAGAGATCAAGACCATCCTGGCCAACATGGTGGACTCCCGTCTCTACTAAAAATGCAAAAATTAGCTGGGTCTGGTGGCAGGCACCTATAGTCCCAGATACTCAGAAGGCTGAGGCAGGAGAATTGCTTGAACCCAGGAGACAGAGGTTGCAGTGAGCCAAGATCGCACCACTGCACTCCAGCGTGGTGACAGAACAAGATTCCATCTCTAAAAACAAAAACAAACAAACAAACAAAAAATAAAATAAAATAAAAAATGAGAAGCTTCCTTAGCCCTCATTCTACCTGCCCAGACTTCCGTGAAGCCCAGTGAGTTGCCCCTGTAAGTTGCACAGGGCTTTTGTCAAGCTGCTTCCTCTATCCGCCTTTCCTTAGACAGCAGGACAGAGAACTCTGGGTGCTTGTAAAACCAAGCTCTGCTTTTAGCTCTGGCAAAAATAGATACCACCGTGAGGTCAGTAAGGGCTTGTGATATATGTAGACACTTATGGTGGACTGTGGACATGCCCAAGTGACTGATCCTGTGGCCAGTCTCCAGCCTCTCCCAGCTATGCCTTGACAATTGTCCTTTCCATGATAAAGACAAAACACACTCCTCTCTTGCTTAGAAATTCATGGCAACTCCTTATCATTCCACCCTTCCAACTCCACCCAAGGTCCAAGACACTCACAATGACTGCTCTTAGCTCTCTGGCATCTCGCCACCCTCATTTCTCATTATGACCACTACAAACTCTCTGCTGCAGCCAGAAAATCTGTTCGCTGACTCCTACACAGGATTAGCTCATTCTCCCCACCTTCACTCACTCAAAAAAAATAGTGGTTCAGTTCCAATGGTGTTGCATTATTCTAGGTATTTTCAGCCTAGTCTGACTGGACACGTATTGAAACATCCAATATATTTTGAGTCATCAATGATATTTCACAGGATAATTGTAAAGATTAAAGGAGACAACATGTGTAAAACACTTAGCACAGAGCCTATGCACAGACTAGGTGCTCACTACATGATTGTTATGTGATTGTTATTATGTAAGAACCATCTATATCCATCCCTGCATTCTCACTCTATTGCTTGCATCGAGTGTCCCCAGCATCCAACAAGAATAGTAAAGCCAATAAATGAGCTTTGCTGAGCTTCATTTCCCATCGTTTGCATTCAGAATATACAGGGGTGCCAAATATGCCATTCAAATTATACTCACACCCTCCCCCTCCCCTTCTTTAAAAATCACTACTATAGAGAGGCATAGAGAAGTGCAATGTGTTTCTGTCGTCACAGAATTTCAAAAGTAGCGGGGCAGACAAGACCAACACATGAAAAATGTAATAACGTTCCTGCAACCTTGAGTACTTCCTCCTTTTTACATAAATCCATGTTCACTTTATCTAAACCCCTCTTAAAAGCCTTCTTCTACTCTCCAATCCCCGTGGACCCCAATCATTTTCTTACTCAACTTTGCCCCAGAATGAGCTAACACATTCATGAGCTACACCCATCTGTAACCATCTGCAGGTAGGGCTCTCTCCTCCACTGTGCGTTTACTCTGTCCTATAGGTTCGTTGGTGGGAGATGGGACAAGACTATTTTCTGAGTCCAGCACCCAATACAGGATGCCCAATATAGGCATTTGCACAAGAAATTTATGGAACCGCCTACTCGTGATTACCGGGAGTATCATTATCCAAGTCAGGACAAATCCACAAAAAACTCACTTTCACCAATAGTTTTAGTTTTCTTTTCTGCCTGCACATGGCCCTCATCCCAACTTCTAATCAAAGGTGTTAATGAGGATACAGCTAATTTGGGTGTCCTTTCTAGGCTGTCTCTGTGAACAAACAGGGGTACAGGCTAAGATGTAGAGACAAAGAAGCCAGGCCCTTGAACTAAGGATGTGCATCTTAGAATGAGGGTGTGGCTGCCTTCCACTGGAGTTCCCTTGGTTCTCAGGCCTTCTTCCTCTCCCTGTGACAGACATTCCATTCCTAGCCAGAGGTCCCAGAAACCAAGTCCCTACCATCTTCTTCTTGGTAAACTCCATCACCATCTGGTCCGCCAGCTTCTCCTGAGCCAGCAGCTCTGCTTTCTGTTTCTGGTTTTCGTCATTGATGCGCTTAATCTCAGCTTGCATCTTCAGTTTTTGCTGCTGTCTCCGTTCCATGTCCTGCCAGGAAAAGTAAGAGAGCCTCAGAGTACAAAGAGGCAAGACAAGAGGCCACTGGCATCCAGGAATACAGAGAGACAGACAGAGGCGGGGTACAAACGCATTGCCTGCAGTCTAGTGTCCACAACTATCCTTTGTTAAAGCTGCTTTTTCAAGGGTCATCGTTGCCCTCCTCAACCAAGTGACCTCTTTACGGTCTTCATCCAACTTGACTTTGTGGCAGCCCCTGATGCTGCTATCTCTACACTTTCAGGAAGCAGAAGCTCTTAAAGTTCCACACAATTGCCTCTCACTTGTCTTGCTAAATCCTACCCCTGGCTTTGCTTATGGTGCTTCCTCCTGCCTTCAATTTCCCTCTCCCATTTAAACCCAGCCTTCACTCTTCACTCAATGGTGACGACTGAAATAAGAAATATTGCCCTAATTGAGTACTTTCTATTTGAGCACTGCATGTAGACTATCTCTAATACCTAAATATGTCCCAAAATTCTACAAGGTATGCCTTCTTGGCCGGGACCAGTATGCCTGTAATCCCAGCACTTTGGGAGGCCAAGGTGGGCAGATCTCCTAAGGTTGGGAGTTCGAGACCAACCTAACCAACATGGAGAAACCCCGTCTCTACTAAAAGTATAAAAAAATAGCTGGGTGTGGTGGCAGGCTCCTGTAATCCCAGCTACTCAGGAGGCTGAGGTAGGAGAATCACTTGAACCCCAGGAGGCGGAGGTTGTGGTAAGCCGAGATCGTGCCATAGAACTCCAGCCTGGGCAACAAGAGCAAAGAGGAAAACTCTGCTCAAAAAAAAAAAAAAAAAAAAAAAAAAGTAGGCCTCGTTATTTCTCTTGCTCCAATAAAGAAACTAAGGCCTAGCACTGACATGACTTGCCTACCAGCCACACAGATAATAAACTCCAGGGCTAAAATCCTGAAACATGTTCTGCATGAACTAAAGTTTTAACCTGCTCTGGAAATCCTGCTCGATTGCCTCAACTTTCAGTTCTCTCTCCATTTCTGAATTCCCTCTGCACTTAAGATGATGCCACACCTCTTGCAAGGTGATCATACGCTGCCTTGCAGGTCCCCACTCATTTCATATGGGTTGCTCTGCCCCAGCTACAGGACAAGGGGCCTTGTGTCACATATCCTCTCTTCCCCAACGACATGTAGCCCAATGCAAGGAAGATAGCAAATATTCAATAAACTATCACTAAATGAGGCAGGGAAGGTGGGACCAAAGTGAGTGGCATGTGAGAGAGAAAAAAAAAGTTCTTAGACGCAGAGAAACATGTGATGGAGATCAGAGTGCCAATGTGAACAAGGTCCTTTTTAAGAAAGGATCCCCCTCCCTTTCCCAGCCCTGAGCCTTCAACAGCTCTCAATGATCAGACCACTTCTGAGCCAAGCACATTCTCAGGTGCAAAGGGGCATTGGAATTAGGGGAACAGCTGGCTCCCCAGTCACCTCCAATCAATCTCAGCCTCCTTGCTTTAAGTTATTCTATTGGTTAACTCACCCTACCTCCCACACTGTTTCTAGCTCCCTCCATTTCTCCCAAGACTAAATCCCTCCCTGGCCTTCTAGCACTTCCTCAGCCCAGCTGCTGCCCTGATTCATCCGACCAAGGTAACTCTCCCTTTGGGTCTTTCCCTAGTGCCGGCTCACTGCCCAGTTCAGGGCTCCTTCCTTCAGGAAGCCTTCTGAACCAGAGTGGTGTGGTGAATGTCTGCCTCTGAGGTCCGTGTGGTGCATGAGTCACAGACGTTCCCTCTCTCTCATCATACTTACTTCTTTGCTCACTCCACTTTTCCCCTTCTGCCCCTCCAACTCCACGCTCCTTTTCCCCCTTCTCCCTTTCTTCTTTCCTTTCTAACTGCTTCTCACTGATGTTGGGCCTGCCATTTGTACCACAGACATCATTTAATCTCAGTGGCCATCGAAGCTAAAGATGCTGTTGATTTCTGACGTTTGACACACACGCAATCATGTATTTATTTACTTCTTTCCCTATTTATTTTTATTTTATTTATTTTTTTTTTTTTTTGTGAGACAGAGTTTCGCTCTTGTTACCCAGGCTGGAGTGCAATGGCATGATCTCGGCTCACCGCAACCTCCGCCTCCTGGGTTCAGGCAATTCTCCTGCCTCAGCCTCCCGAGTAGCTGGGATTACAGGCACACACCACCATGCCCAGCTAATTTTTCATATTTTTAGTAGAGACAGGGTTTCACCATGTTGACCAGGATGGTCTCGATCTCTTAACCTTGTGATCCACCCGCCTTGGCCTCCCAAAGTGCTGGGATTACAGGCTTGAGCCACCGTGCCCAGCCTTTCTTTCCCTATTTAGTTACTTTTTGGATTGTTTTTATTGATTCATTTCATTTCTAAGACACCAAAAGACTTTCCCTATTTCTTTTGAAGCCATCCCAAAGCAACCCCAGATAAACTAATTCCCTTCACTCTCCTCCACTTTGATAGCAAGGTGGGAAACACTACCTCTCATACCACCAGGAGATGATACAGTAGGTCTAAAGCCGGGAAGGCACAGATTTCTACCCTAAAATTGCCTAATAATACTCCCTGGAGACTCAGGGAGTGCCTGTTAGAAGGACATTAAAACGATAATGACACAACATCAGTGCTGACTCATGGACTCCTAGAACTTCCTCAGTGAGCCGACCAATTCCCACTCCCCACATCGAGTTGGATTTTCCCATCTTCACTTCTCGCCCACTACCCTGTATATGTGCCGCATGCCTTTCCTTCTTGGCCCTTTCCCACTCTCTCTCCCCTGAGCCAGGAAATAAAGAAACTTGGCCAGGTCTCTCATTGTCTTCACCCTGCTGTTCTCCTTCTCATGCAGTTCCCAGGGCTACGTGCCCCTTCAGTGTCTCCAGCTACCAAGGTAATCTTCATTCTACTTCTCTAGCAGATCCTCACACTGCAGGTGTGGTGAGAAGGCTTCATAATTACAAGTCTGCCCACCTGCAGGACTCTTCATGGCCCCTGTCACTCAGCACCATCAGATGCACTGGCTGATGACAACTTGACAATTCATAAACACAGGGGAGAAGGAGAACTATAAAAGAATATGTTTTCCACAAGTTAAATGGCACCATGAGGAGGCAATCACACAAATTCAGAATGTGAGATATTATTAAAGGCAACTGGCCTAGCTGCTTCAAAATATCAGTGTTATAAAAAGAATGAAGAAATAAATGAATGAATGAATGAATGGGGAAACTTCTAGATGAAAACAAACTACAGAAATACAACTGAATGCAATGTGCAAACCTTAATTAACATCTAGTTTGGTAACAAGAAAAGCAGAAAGACGTATTTGGAACAATTGGGGAATGTGAATGTGGATTAAATATTCAATGATATTATGGATTCACTGAATTCGAGTTTTTGATGGAGGAGGTGATAATGGTATTGGTGACATTTAAAAGAGTGTCCTTGTTCTTCAGAGCTGCAGGCTGAAGCATTTAGTGGCAGACTGTCAAGATATCTGCAACTTACTTTCAAGTAGTTTAACAGTAAAAAATACATATATACACCTAGAAAGAAACAAGCAAGTAAGGCAAATGATTAACAATCATTAAATCTAGATGAAGAGTTTATGGGTGTGATACAATTTTTTCAGCTTTTCTGTGTGTGCAAAAATTTTCAAAATAAAAAATTGAAGGGAAAAAATAAACTTTCCAAGTGCCTGCCATGTCCCTCACTGTGCTAAAGGGTTTTATACATTGCTACAGCCCAGAGAAGGTACATAGAAGAGGACTTTTTAAATCTTCCTAGTTTGGGGAGGTATGTCATCATTTCTTTTGCAATAGATATGCCTACTAATTTTATTTAGACTAACAGGAAGAAAAGATTTGACTTCATAACACAATTAATGACAATGGGATGTTGTGTACTTTGAGTGAAGTAACAGCAGGGAGCCTGGAACTAAAATATTGCTACTGTTTATCTATGAAGTATGTAATATCCCTAGATGATTGAAGGAAGACTATAAAACATCCCTATGTTTACTTGTGCAAAGCTTGTAGCCATCTATATCCTTTACCTGTCTATTCACAATGATATGTCAGTCTTGGACCCCAAGTCCCTGGGAGGCAGGGACAATATCTATCCAATCACTGCTCATCCCCCAGCATGACACCGTGGTGAAATAAATATTTAACATGGCAATAAAAAGTAGAAGGTGATGATGTGAAATGAGCATGTGCCTGACAGAAAATAAGTCACACCCTGAAAGCCCAGAGTCCTGAAGGGTTTTGATGCTGCTGCTGCTGCTGGTGAAACGTGGCATTGTCTGTCTGGCCTGTTACCTTTAGATCCTCTTCTTGGAGCTGCTCCATATATTCCAGCATCTGCTCCTTCTCCTGCTCCCGCTGCTCAGCAAGCAGCGATCGCTCCTCCTGGTTCTTTTCCATCTGCTCCACAATTTGCTGCCTTCCTCTAGGAGAGAACAGTGCCACCGTGTCTCAGACACCCAGGGTCCACGTCTCCCAGGGTCCAACCTCCACCCAAACAACTTCCAAGAGGGGTGATGTCACAGAAACAATTTGACAATTGTCCCCTAAATATCGATATGCTTCATGAGCCCAGACCAAAGTCCTTCCCCCAGGAAGGACCTCAAGGGTCGGCCTTCTTTCTCCTGAGCTCCTGGTTCTAAGGCTCACTCTTCCTGAGATTCTCCTTCTTCATTTTTTTGCCCATGAGGGCACCCCACTTGATAAAGCGCATTCTACCTTCCGGTATATAAAGAGTTTCTGAAGTCCTACCACCTCCCAAGTCTTCCCAGAGCAATCATAGGAAGCTAGCTGAACAGTAAAAGGACCCCCCCCCAAAAAAAAACAGGGTCTACAAGCAGTTTGCCAGTGCTTCCCTATGTGTTAGTGGGATGTCAATAAACCTGGACACATAGACCCCATGACATATGAGTAACGGCTGGAAGAATGACAGGAGACACAGATTAGGATAAGAATCAAAAGGAAAGAGTATGAGAGTCACATTCAGATGGAGTGCTTGAATGGCTTCATGACTCCAGATGAAATAAACAGGAGTAAAGAGTAAAGGGTTCCATGGAAACAGGTTTAGGCTCAATATATTACCAGCGTAAATCACTACAGTTGTCGAATGAGACAGATTTTCCTTTGCTGGAGCTGTTTGTGCAGACGACGGAGAGCCACTTAGCCACTAAATAACCTTTTACTGAGAACCTACTATAGTGTACCAGGTACCCAGCAGAAGTGCAGAGGTGAATGTTCCAGGTATAGTATACCAGGCACAGGGATGAATGGTTCCAGAGAACAGCATACAGTTGGGGAGACAAAACTGCCATTCAGTGTGGCACAAGGATTCTTTACAGAGGTAATTCATATACGGTATGGTTGGTGTTCTAAATCTAGGACACTATTATTCTATAATTTACTTGCTCTGGGACTTGTCCTTTTCTGCCCAAAATGAAGGGGAGACTGGATTTATCCATCCTAACATGAATTAAGCACCTACTACAGGCCTAACACTCTGCTAGGCTCAGAAGCTACAGAAATGGATATGATATGCTCCCCAAGGAGCATAGCATCTAGGAGGATCCGAGAGCCACAGCACAAGAGTGGGGTGCTAGAGTTTAAACACAGTGCCGGGAACAGAGAAAGGAGCCACAAAGCCTACCTGGTGACATGAGGGAGGCGACAGCAACACTATATATGAAGGGAAGTAGAGAGCATTTTCCAGGAGGAAAAGGAAAGAGAAGGATATTCAAAAAAAGAGAGGACAACAAAGAATCAAAACTTGTGACCAGGCCTGGCATGTTTGAGGCCTGGGAGAAAGCACAGAATACATAGCAGATAGGAGTGAGAAACGAGATTGATCGCAGGCAGACGGTGAAGTGCCTCCTAGGAAAAGGAAATAAGCTTTTAAAAGTTCTGTGATTCGGGTCGGGCACAGTCGCTCATGCCTGTAATCACAGCATTTTGGAGGCTGAGGCCGATGGATCACTTGAGGTCAGAAGTTTAAGACCAGTCTGGCCAACATGGTGAAACCCTGTCTCTACTAAATTCAAAAATTAGCTGGTGTGGTTGTATGTGCCTGTCATCCCAGCTACTTGGGAGGCTGAGGCAGGAGAATTGCTTGGACCCAGGAGTTGGAGGTTACAGTGAGCTAAGATCATGCCACTGCACTCCAGCCGGGGCAACAGAGTAAGACTCCCTTTCAAAAAAAAAAAAGTTCTATGATTCTATGCATCACTTCATAAAGTTATGAGATAATAAGTAGATGACAGTAATGACCATTTCGTATCTCTTCCCTCTTTGTTAGGCTTCATGGACCTAAAGATACATGGAAATAGCTTAGAGAGAGAGATGCCGAAACCACATCTTTACCGAATTCTTTCCTCCCTCCTCTTCCTGTCCAGTTCCTCCTGCCTTTGAATGGATTTCTGCCGCTCCACTTCCATCATCTGATCCAACCGCTTCTCCTCTGTGTCCAATTCTTTTTGGATCTGCTGCTTCTCCAGGATTTGGGCATCCCGGATGGCATGGCACTTAGCATTGAGGATAATCTGGAGAGTGGAGATAAAACTGTGGCACTAGGCCTAGGGATAGTAAGTTTAAGGGGAAGAAATGGAAACAGAATGCTGTGCTGCTGAGCATGCCGGAGGTGTGCATGACTGCTCACAAGTCAGGGAAATAAGAACATTCTTGTATTTACCTTTCCCCTTAATACAGTTCAGCTCATTTACTGGCCTCCTGCTGGCTGCCAGGGTCTGTGCAAGGAAGGGCCTGGAATAGCATCTTTCAGGGAGCTGCATCTTAGGGTTTTGGTGGTAATGGGTCACGCTTTGGAAATATGATGAAAGCAACAGGCCCTCTCCTCCATCAGATTCACTTACATATATACACACAACATTTCTATAAAACTTCAGAGGTCCATTGTTCCACTTAGAGACCCATGAACTCCCGGTTAGACCCCTTGTTCTCCTCAGGGGAGCTAAGACACTCTGCAGAGGCCAGGCCACAAGATTTTTAAGCTGGAAAGGCCCAACATGACACAAAAGCAATGAAAAACCACAGGCCCATCAATAAGAACCCAAAAGTAAAACCTTTAGAAAGTTAAAGGAGGCATACGTAGGGAAGATTTACCTGAGAGACAGAAATCAGAGGTGAAGGGATTGGGGATTCAGCACTTTTAATTTGGTAAGGAAGTGAACCACATGCAGATGAGTTACAACAGAATTCAAAGGAGCCTCTGGTCTTTTTGCTCTCAGCTAAAGGAAGAGCATTGGGTACTTCAAAAAGCATCCAATTGACTCGACCACCCTATGTGGCCAGAACTGAACTAGAAGGATGAAAATAAAAGTAACACCTCACATGCAATTTACCAATCCACAGCTCACAAGCTCAAAAAGCCTCTCCCATCTATTAGCTTATTTCATCCTGCCAATGATTCTGCGAAGTAGTTTTGTTTTGTTTTTTGTTTTTGAGACGGAGTCTTACTCTGTCAACCAGGCTGGAGTGCAGTGGCGTGATCTTGACTCACTGCAACCTCCACTTCCCGGGTTCAAGCGATTCTCCTGCCTCAGCCAACTGAGTAGCTGGGACTACAGGCGCCCCCGCCACCGTGCCCAGCTAATTTTTGTATTTTTAGTAGAGACGGGGTTTCACCATGTTGGCCAGGATGGTCTTGATCTCCTGACCTCGTGGTCCACCTGCCTCAGCCTCCCAAAGTCTTGGATTACAGGTGTGATCCACTGCACCCAGCCTCTGTGAAGTAGTTACAGATGAAGTTACAAATGAAGAAAGTGAGGCTCAGGGAGGGCAAGTCACTTGCCCAAGGTCACACAGCAAGCAGGTGGCAGAGCCAGTCCTCCCTGTGATCACTGCAACTACCATGGCAGGTGCAGCCCTCCCCACGTCCCACCCCTGCCCGCGCCCCCACCATCCCTGGCCTATCCAGTGCAGGAATAAGAGGAGGGAGGAGGGGTGGCAGTGAGTGCTCAGAGGGAAGGGAGAGACTAAGAGCCCACCTTGCTCATGTCCTTGAGTTCCTCCTCCTGCTCCATGCGCAGCTTGTTGGCTCTCTGCAGGAGGTTCTGGGCCCGCTCCTTGGCCACCTCCTCCAGGTCGCTCAGCTTCTTGTTGTTGTTCCACACCATCTCCTTCTGTTTCATGATCTTCTTTCGTGTCACCACTGCATCCTAAGGGAGACCAGTCTGGCTCAGTGGGGGATTATTTCATGCATTCTGTGCCCTGGGAGCTAGCCTGGCTATCACAAGTGACCCAGTACGATGTTGCCTCTGCCACTGATGCCCTAAGAACCAGGAAGTTCCACAGCCTGGCTTCACTCTCAGCCCTCCCGTTGACCCCGGTTGCTCCCACCTCTCCTCTCAGGTATTGCTCTTTGGTCTGCTTTCTGCAATATTTCTTCATTAAGTACCCAATTCATGCCTCCTTTCAGGCTCCCCTAACGAGAGTTCCCAGTGCATTATTATTCTGCCACGCCTCTGCAGAGGTGAAGGCTTATGGAGGTTAACTACCATGATGGCTTCCTTCTCCTTCTTGAAGGCCTGGTCCCTGGCCTCAAGCTCTTCTCTGGTCAGGACATGGGATCCCCATTTGAGTCGCTCAAACTCCTCAGGACTGATGATTAGGGATTCCCCGGAGGGATCCTCTGTGGGAACACTGACACAAGAATGAACAGTTAGGGAGGGGAGAGGGAAAGCTCTCGGCACCACACTTCAGGCTTCTCTGCTCTCTTCCCCTCTCCCCATCATGCCAGTGGACACCCTCAATGGCAGAAGAGACTTTAAGTGTACCATGGGTCCACTGAGGAGTAGAGGTTCCAAGTGGCGGGGAAGGGGGAGCGTGGAATCAGGTAGCATTACAGGCTAAAAAGAGACATGTTAAGTCCTTTGTCTATTAGGTCCAGCTCATACGTTATCTTCCCCGTGCAGCTGTCTGACCCACCCCCACCATGTCCACCTGTGCCCACTCTGCTCCCACCAAGGCCCAATAGATCCCTTCCTCCTCTGAGCCCCCACTGCACTCTGTTCTTACTGCCTGTATCACAGCCAGTCGTGCAGGCTCTGTTTCCTTTATGAGCTCCTTCAGGACACAAACTCTGTCTTAACCACACTGGCAGCCTAGTCTCTGGCACAGCGCTTGACACAGAGTGAGAATTCAAAACAAAGCTGTTGAATTAAACTTTTAAAACAGATTATTCCTCAAGGATGACATAAAAAGGACAAGGGGACGCCAGACAAGGTTGATATAGATGCTAGTTAGAATCCTAAGCTTCCCTGCCCATCCAGCCTAAAGAGAAGCTTTGAACACTAAATATTAATTAAAATCTATGATCAACAATGGCCAGAGACATGTCTATAGACTTCTCCTTTCTAGCTGTCCAACGCATTCAACAAACCAATAGCTAATTATAATGATTACAAGCAAATGACATACATTAAAGATGGGGGAGGGAGTAGTTAGGGGGGTGGGAAGAAAGCTGCTTCTGGGTGAGGCAGGTACATGCCACTTTAACAGGTACATGCCAATAAGACACAGATGGCCTGGGACAGGAAGTGAAGTCTCATCTAATAAAGCTGGTGTGTGTGTGTGTGTGTGTGTGTGTGTGTGTGTGTGTGTGTGTGTGTTGGGGGAGGGTGGTCCAGGAGACGGATAGAATGAGTGAGTGGATTTGCAGCTTAGCCAAAATCTTGTGTTCCACAAAGCAGCATGGCCCTAAACAGCCTGGGATCTGGAGTGACCAGGGGTGATCCAAATTAAGACAGCAGTTCATGCTACTTTCAGTAGCCCTGAAAAATCATCAGCGACTTGTCCTCCAGCGTGTTTTCAGGACTAGATGCCTCCAAGAAGGAACCTCCCTCAGGCTCCGGGAGTGACTGCAGGGCTCTAGCCACATCTGGCCACTTGATGCCAGGGCTGACCAGCATGCTCAGGAAGGGGCCGAAGTCTAACACAGCCCCCGGGGTGTGTCCCAGATGTGCCTCCCCAGCTGTGACACAGGCAGCATTTTCTGGAAGTTCGGGTTGTTAGCGGGTGGAGCCAGAGCAGGGAGAACGACTGTAGAGAGTGAAGCACTAACACAAGAGCTAAACCACCGAGCACGGTGTTGGCTCACGGCACACCGAGCTAGGCCTAAGCCCCACAGGAGGGGCTCAAGCCTGGGGGCAGCTCTAGTCAGGAAGTGGGGCTGAGCTAATCCCAAAGAAACCCAGGGAGCCCCTGCGAATTTCCTCTTATGGCCTTACAGTCTGGGAAGAAGCCAGGGGGCGAAAAAGGCATCTGGTCAGTTTCCCTTTGCTTTGGATTCTTAAGTGCAGCCGAAAGGAAGTGACTCATCTGGATACTTCCCTCTACCGTGTGCACTAATGGGGACTTAGAGAGGACTCACTAAGCACCTTCCCTCTCCCAGTCCCTTTGAGCTCATGCAGCCAGCCAGAAGTAAGGGAGGAGAATGAAGCTGAGAATAAAGGACAATGGCAAAAATAGATACAACAATGTGAGAAACAAGAGAGGCCGGGATGGAGAAGAAAGAAAGAACTATGAAACGAAAAGGGGAAAATTAATAGGAAAGAAGTGGGGATTGGACCAACATGATGAAACCAGGTGGGTTTACTCATTTCCCTGCAAAATCGTTAGCAAAAGAATGGGGCAGGACAAAGAAGGGCAGGGGACTATGTACTCACATGAGTTCTCGGACCATGTCCCGAGTGATGAGCTGGATAGTCTCTGGCTTGCGATCCAAGACCATGGCAGTGAGAGATTTTTGAAGGGTATGCTTATCTCGGAGCAGCACGATGGGGCTGTCGCTCTGGCCCTGGGCTGGGGACTATGAGTTCACAAAGTATAGCTTAGAAGCTTGTCAACCCCTCACGGATAGAGCAGCATGATGCCCCATATCTGAGCATGGCTGGATGTGTTCTGTACTGACCAGCTTTTCTTTTCTTTCTTTCTTTTTTTTTTTTTTTTGAGACGAGGAGTCTTGCCCTGTCACCCAGGCTGGAGTACAGTGGCACAATCTCAGCTCACTATAACCTCTGCCTCCTGGGTTCAAGTGATTCTCCTGCCTCAGCCTCCTGAGTAGCTGGGATTACAGGCACCTGCCACCATGCCTGGCTAATTTTTGTATTTTTAGTAGAGATGGGGTTTCACCATGTTGGCCAGGCTGTTCTCAAACTCCTGACCTCAGGTGATCCACCCGCCTGGGCTTCCCAAAGTGCTGGGATTACAGGCATGAGCCACCGCACCCGGCCCTGACCAGCTTTCCTTAGAACAAGTCTCTTGTTCTTGTACAGACACTCATTGCAGAATAGTTGGGATAGCAGGGAGTGGGAGTCACTAGCATGTGTCTATACCTAGTCTAAAATCATCAGGAATGAAAGTAAATTTCTGGTCCGTAGGTTTTCCTCTCACCATGAAAGATTTTCCTTTGTGAAAGAAGAAATAACTGTCTCTCTGGGACCACGTAGTGAGTCTGAACCAATACAATTTCTTCCAGACTCTTAGAATCTATAACATTAGCAATTTTAAATTCTTTCTTACAATTAAATTACTTTAAACTACCACCATCACCACCCCCCACCACCCCCACAAAAAGAAAGCCATATTGAGGGAATTAGAAATAGCTAAATGACCTGCAGAAACCTACTCTCAAGATCTAAGGGTAGTTCTCTACCAGATGATTGAGTTGGTGGTGAGGAGGTCACTGAGTTCGAATTCAGCAAGAACACAGACTAGCTGTATGATTTTTTTTTTTTTCAAAATTTTCTGACCGTGAGGGAGTTAGATAACAAGAAAATGAAATCCCTTGTTTCAGAAAATGTCTAAACACAGGAAAGAATCTGTCATTAATGCAGCAACTGTGATCCTGAGCAAAGGCAGGGGGATGGCCCCGCCTGTCCTACCTCAGTTTGCACCCACAGTCCCCTGTGTGCTGCTGCCACCTGGTGCCTGTCTCTACTTTCACGTGGGCACAACTCAGTCGTGCCACAGGCCACTTCTGCCCTCTACTGCCAGTTGAGAGACTTCCTGAACTCTTACCCACCAATAAGTCCAAAGAAACTGGACAAGGGACACGCATGTTTCTGATAGCCCCCTTTGCCAGCCAGCGTGACTACGCCTGGACAACTCAGCCAATTCCACATCTCTCCCTGCTTTGACTAGAAAACTCCACATGTACCCAAAACAAACAAACAAACAAAAATGTAAGTGAAATTGCATGTTGGCCAGTGGGGTGACTCATGCCTGTAATCCCAGCATTTTGGGAGGTCGAGGCAGGCAAATTGCTCGAGCTTGGGAGTTCAAGACCAGCCTGGGCAACATGATGAAACCCTATCTTTACAAAAAATACAAAAATTAGTTAGGTGCAGTGGTGTGCACCTGTGGTCCCAGCTACTTGGGAGGCTGAGGCAGGAGAATACTTGAGCCTGGAAGGCAGAGGTTGTGGTGAGCCGAGATTGCACCATTGCACTCCAGGCTGGGTGACAGGAGTGAAACCCTGTCTTAAAAAAATGAAAAGACTCATGCCTGTAATCGCAGCACTTTGGGAGGCTGAGGCAGGTGGATCACCAGGTCAGGAGTTCAAGACCAGCCCGACCAACATGGTGAAACCCCATCTCTACTAAAAATACAAAAATTAACAGGGCATGGTGACATGCACCTGTAATCGCAGCTATTCAGGAGGCTGAGGCAGGAGAATTGCTTAAACATGGAGGTGGAGATTGCAGTGAGCCAAGATTGTGCCATTCCGCTCCAGCCTGGGTGACAGAAGGAGACTCTGTCTCAAAAATAAATAAATAAATAAATAAATAAATAAATAAAGCGTTCTGTTGATCCTTTCCCTTACCAATAGGAAAAATGCTACAGAGTGGGAGTCTTCTACATGACTTAAGAAGCCTATCTTAATCCCTCTGGAGAGTCTTCTTCGATTCACAATGAAGATGTTGAAGAGCAGGAACAGACATCAACTCTCCTCTCCCCACCTGTCCCACTGGCAGAGGGATTCAGGTCATGATTGCTCTCTCTCTCTCTCTCTTCCCCTTCTCTTAATCTCTCGCTGCCCTTCTCTCCATGTCTCATTCTTTTTTCTCCTTCCCTTCCTTCTCACTTACTACACTCCATGTGTACCAAAATCAGTCAAAGCTCTATTATCTAGCTCTCTTTATCTAAAGGAGTTGTCAACCTCTTGGTCTAGATAACTGTTGCAAATAAAGACCTGCTCATTTCCCAAAGCTAAATAATTGTTTCAGTTGAGCAACTGGGAAAGGAGGATGGTTTTGTGTTGTACTCTGAGGCTATTATCCTTGAACGGAGGGGGAAGATGTGTCTGCAAGCTTAGCCCATCAGCCCTCCAATGTTTCCACCACGGAGATCCCACTGAGCAACTATTGCACTCTCTGCAGTTGAGCTTCCCTTTAACGTTACAACAGATTTTAAACATCGTGAAGACATGTGAGATTCCAGGGTAGAAGCCAGATGCCCCTGTTTATACAGGCCCCACTAGATCTCAAAGCTTTGCAGCTCAGGTCTCAGAATTCCCCTTTGTCTTCAGTCTGAGAATTACCTAAGAGAGAAGGTTACTCGGCATAAGCTTTGTCCTGAGCTACATTTTTGGGGCTCTGCCTGCAGGTAGCATCGACTCAGAAGGACTTGTTGAGGATTACCTTGATATCTCCAAAGAGGTTCTCATCCACCTCAGAGCTCACAGCTTTGGTCCGATAGCGATTCTTATTTCTAGACCTGTTGGAAGCAGTAGAGGAGGAGCTCAGGATGCCAGCTGTGCTTAGCGGCTGCAGGAAGAGGCAGAAAGTTTGGGTCATCAGTACTGAGTGGCATCCAGACCTTGGGCAGTCAACAATTCTCCAGCCCATGTCGGGGGAGTGGGTGGGCATGTGAAAAAGAAACAGGGAAAGCAGTTGTGTAAACTCTGACCCCTAGGGGACAAAGAGCAACAGATGGAGGGCATCCCCACAGAGCAGCACGGGTTCTCTGCAAAAAGAGAGCTCTGCACAAAAGAGCGTTTCTATGAAACAGTTGATCTCATAGAAGTAGAGAATAGAATGGTGGTTACCAGAAGCTGAAGAGAGGAAGGGGAGGAGCATGGGGAGAGGTTGGTCAATGAGTGTGCAGTTGCAGCTAGATAGGAGGAGTAAGTGCCGGTGCTCTATTGCACAGAAAGGCCACTATAGCTAATAATAATGGACTGTCTATCTCAAAAGAGATACATAATATCTAGAAGAAAGGAGTTTGAGGAATATAAATAGTGTGATTAAATGAAATAAGATCAAGTATTTGATAGCACAATAGAATGACTAGAGTTAACAATAACGTATATTACTATATATAAACATATAGTAATATACATGTATACAATAATGTATATTAATTTATATTGTATATTTCAAACTAGCTAGAAGAGATAATTTTTTATTTTATTTATTTGTTGTTTTTTTTTTTTTTTTGAGACAGTCTCGTTCCGTCGCCAGGAGCCAGGCTGGAGTGCAGTGGCGCAATCTCGGCTCACTGCAACCTCCACCTCCCGGGTTCAAGCAATTCTCCTGCCTCAGCCTCCTGCATAGCTGGGACTACAGGTGTGCGCCACCACGCCCAGCTAATTTTTGTATTTTTAGTAGAGATGGGGTTTCACCATGTTGGTCAGGATGGTCTCGATCTCTCGACCTCGTGATCCGCCTGCCTCGGCCTCCCAAAGTGCTGGGATTACAGGCTTAAGCCACTGTGCCCGGCCAAGAGAATTTTGAGTCTTCTCACTGCAAAGAAATGACAAGTGTTTGAGGTAATGGATATGCTAATTACCCTGATTTGATCATTACACAATGTATACATGTATCAAAACATCACATTGTACCCCATAAATGTGTACAATTATTATGTGTCAATTAAAAACAAAACTTTTTTTTTGAAAGAGCATTTTTTTAGTCCCTGAAGCTGAAGGCCAATTCAGCCACATAGTATGGAAGTAAGGATAAAGGAAGCAGGGATGGCAGGAGAGAGAAGCAACAGTTTCTCATTATCTACCTAGTACCAGTTTCCCACGAGGACAACGTCTCCAGGGCAGTTTGGGCTTGCCTCCCCAGAAATGCAGTGTCTCCTTTGCCTCCAATCTTTTCAGCCTGTGCTTCAAGCCTTTCTCACAAATGATACTACTGTTTGACTTGCTTCATGGCTCCACAATCTTACAAGGTTATGGTGGGGACCACAGGATATAAATGATGGAAAAGCACCTCGCCCACTGCTTGGCATGTGGTTGATGCCCAATAAACTTGAGGCAGTGTGTGAATGATAAATGATTACTAGCTACAATCAAGCAAACCAGGTCGTAATATCCACTATTTAGCTGTTTCTCCCCCAAAACCCTTTTAGTGTGCTTTAGTCATTTCTTTCTTTCTTTTTTTTTTTTTTTTCTGAGACGGAGTTTCGCTGTTGTTACCCAGACTGGAGTGCAATGGCACAATCTGGGCTCACCACAATCTCCACCTCCTGGGTTCAAGCAATTCTCCTGCCTCGGCCTCCCGAGTAGCTGGGACTACAGGCGCGCACCACCATGCCCCGCTAATTTTTGTATTTTTAGTAGAGACGGGGTAGTCATTTCTTAACCACCCACTATCTTCCTATTTTGGTGAATGCCCCATCTAATGTGGGAGATAGTGCTCATCTCCAACTACAGAAGCTGAAATCATCAATGTTCACCTTCCGAGGCTGGCCAAGGGACCTAGGCTTAGCCAATGAGATCGCCCTGGACTGACAATGACTGGGAACTAGTGGTGCAAGAGGCAGAACACGGAAGAGCTTTCTGACCCAAACAGCACTGGCAGCCAGACCCAGCGTCTGGGCAACACTGACAGCAATACCAGCAGCCGCATCCTATGTACAGAGCTGGCCGTCTGGGGAGTGCGACAGTGCATCAGGGACCTTGCCAGACCAGTCCTAGGTTTTCGTTTTGGCCTTGGTTCCAGCTGCAGAACCTTCCTTGGTTGCTATTTGTGAGCTCTCCAAAACCCTTGTAACACATTCTCTTTTACTTAAATTGAACGTCTGGCTCTGTTGCTTGTAACTAAGACCCTGAATAACACAAACTCCATTCCCAAAGGACAGGCAGCTTCGGCTCAGTCCCACGAGTAGAAGTCTATCTCTAAAAGGTAGCATCTGCGAGGACCACTAGACCACTCCAGGCTTGTGATAAAGCTGATTCAAACCTCACTCTGGAGGAGCCCAGGTGCCCCACTCACCCCTCGAAACTGGGCTATCTTGAAGGAATGGGCCAGACACACTGGGTCTTCCCAAGCTTGGGAATCAGCAGCTGTCAAGGAAACAGGGTAGACAGGGAATATATCATGTGTTCCAGGTCACTAAAGCCCTGGACCGTGGTCTGAAAGCTCCTTCTGATCTGCGGTTACCAACCCGACACCCCAGCACCTGCTCCACTTGTATCAGGTTTTCACACTCAATTGGACAATTATTTTCCAGCTATCTCTGTGCTGTACATTCAACACTGCTGTACATTCAACACTGCTGTGCATGCATTTCCCTCACTGCCTGGCACAGCCAGCGAAAGGCTTACACAGGGAGTCTCCCTCTACATCCTCAGCCAGCCCAGACAGAGTAGAGCAGAAAAGCTTGGATTTTTTAAAAGGTAAATATAGCAGCCCCAAGGATGCCCAGTAACAGCCTCTGAAGGGTTATTATATGGTAGGTGGTGAGTTACTGCTCCCCTTTTCACCAAAAATAGAATAAGAGGAAATGAATAGAAACTTCAGTAGGTGGGATTGAGGCTAAGCATTGGGAATAACTGGAAAAGGTGGAAGGCTTTGGATCATGAGTTTTGTATGTAATTAAGGGAAAAGGCGCAGTGCCTGGCACATAGTAGGAACAATATAGCAATGTGCATTTGATGAAGAATGAATGAATGAAACAGAACAAGATGACCTCTCAAGGACAGGACTGCAGACCAGATTGAGATGGATACTTTTCTGGAATACGCCTGCCTGACTCCAAGTCACTCCACCATTCCATGTTTTCCAGATCGCGTATGTGGTCTCCACTGTGGATAATAACGTATGTGAAAGGGCTTTGAAATACAGATGGAAAGAATTATTGGTTTTCATTTGTTTTCCTGTCTCTTTTCAAGGACTCTAACAGGTTTTCCCTTGTCCTAAAGTGTCCGCCAGATTGCAGGTTCCTCCCGGCCTGAGCCTGCATCTCCTGCTTCCTATGCCCTTCGTACCCAGGTCAAGAGGAAGTCATAGCAAGGACTGCCTGAGCCAGAAGAGAGGAAGAAATACAGATGACCACAGAAAAGTGGCCACTGAGCCCGACAGAGGGAAGCTCTGAACTCTAGGGTTGGGTGGCTAAGAAAATCTCGTTTAGGAAATGCTGACTTTGAAGCCACGGCCTTACACCAGGGTTAGAATAAACAGTTTTGCCAAGACTAACAAGGATTAGAGGGGTCACTGTATAAAAGTACTAGAAAAAAAGTGAAGAACCAAGCATAAATGGAAAGTTGGATCCCTCTGGGCCGGAGGCAATAACGAAGAAGTTCTTTTAGGAGGTGAAGGGCTGGTATTCTTCCTTGCATGACCAAGTAAATATTGCCAAGAGGCTGAACAGTGCCTATCGAGAAGCACGTCCAGTCCTGCCTGCGGGGAGACAGCTCTCGAAGGGAAGGCAGCTGAGAAGGGGAGACAGCTCTGGAAGGGAAGGCAGCTGAGAAGGCAGGGGGGGCCTGGGGAAGATGAGGACTGGGGACAGATAAAGATGCCAGCTCTGCTTTGATATTTTTGTATTGGTGACTCAGCTGACTCCCCCTCTCTTCATAAGCCATCCAACTCCTGGAGCACAAGAATTCAGCCACAGCTAGGAGTCGTATGAGAGACTCTGATGCAGAATGATTCACTGATCAAACAAATGATGATACTGACTTACAGTCATTGATATAGGGTGATCTCCGTAACATGTTAAGTTGTAAAGAAAACAGACTGTAAGAAACACATAAGGCTGGATGCACTGGCTCAAACCTATAATCCCAGCACTTTGGGAAGCCAAGACGGGTGGGATCGATTGAACTCAGGAGTTTAAGACCAGCCTGGGCAACATGGCAAAACCCCATCTCTACAAAAAATATGAAAATTAACCAGATGTGGTGATGTACACTTATAGCCCCAGCTATTTTGGAGGCTGAGGCAGGAGGATCGCTTGAGCCCAGGAGGCAGAGGTTGCAGTGAGCCAAGGTTAGCCACTGCACTTCAGCTTGGGTGATAGAGTAAGACACTGTCTCAAAAAAATTTAAAAAAGAAAGAAAAAGAAACACGTAAGTATTCTTGGCCAAGCGCAGTGGCTTATACCTGTAATTCCAGCACTTTGGGAACCCAAGGTGGGTGGATCATCTGAGGTCAGGAGTTCAAGAACAGCCTGTCCAACATGGTAAAACCCTGTCTCTACTAAAAATACAAAAATTTCCCAGGTGTGGTGGTGCACGCCAGTAATCCCAGCTACTCAGGAGGCTGAGGCAGGAGAATGACTTGAACCCGGGAGGCGGAGGTTGCAGTGAGCTGAGATCATGCCACTGCACTGCAGCCTAGGCGACAGAGCCAGACCCCATCTCAAAAAGGAAAAGAAATGCCAGGCATAGTGGCTCATGCCTGTAATCCCAGCACTTTGGGAGGCCAAGGTGGGTCGATGGCGAGGTCATGAGTTTGAGACCTGACTGACCCAACACCATGAAACCCCGTCTCTACTAAAAATACAAAAAATTAGTTGGGCGTGGCGGCAGGCGCCTGTAATCCCAGCTACTTGGGAGGCTGAGGCAGGAGAATTGCTTGAACCCAGGAGGCAGAGGTTGCAGTGAGCCAAGATCACTGAACTGTACTCCAGCCTGGGTGATGGAGCAATACTTTGTCTCAAAAAATATATATATATACATATACATATATATATATATGTGTATATATATATATATGTATTCTTGCAAAGATGTTTGTATAGCAGGTATGCACTCACAATGTATTATTGAAAGCATGTTCACAAAAATGGACAGTATGTCAGGTTAGCTTTACCATCTTAAGATGTTTTTTGTATTGAATAATTTTCTGCAACGAGTAACTTTTTATGACCAGAAAAAAAATGATAAAACTATTTTTATTTGAAAACAAAGCATAGCAACAGGCCTGGTGTCCCAACTCTGAAAGTAAAAGAGTATAGACCTTAAAAAAAAACCACATCATTTCCATGCGCCAGACCCCTTGCCTTTTACTCTGAGTAATTCAAGCAGTTATCCTCTTTCTTCAAATGGGACCAAGTTGGCCATCTGTAGGATGCCACCAGAAGATAACATCCTAGTCAGTACTGAGGTCCCCAGCTCTCCTTCTGGACCATGTTGATCATTATTTTTGTAAGAGTTCTGGAAGTCTGCCCAATTGTGAGCCTCACCACCCCTACTATCTCTTCTCACTCCTTTAAATATTCTCCAAACCTAGTTGAGTGGCACCTTACATACACAAACACACACACACCTGGCCTGCCAGAGATCACTAACTTAGACCCACTGCTTCTCAAAGGTATCCATATGCCAGTCCTATCCCAGGGATTTCAGAGAGGCTCAGTCAGTGAGTCAAACCCCTGCCCAAAGTGGCTCCTGGATGGGGAATCCCTGATCTGGGTGCTTTGAAGCCCAAAAGGCTAGGCCAGGTGCAACTTAAAGTCTGTGAGAGCTTGGAAATAGGAAATTCTAAAAAGAGGACAGAAGGGGAACTGACATTGACTACATGCCCTTAGAAGCCAGGCATGATGGTAGGTGCTCACATATATATCTACGCCATTGCGTTTGTAAGGTGCCGAGGGAAGATGGGACGCTGAATCAAATAGAATGCATAAGTGAAAAGGGACCCCCACACACACTACAACACTGCAGGGAGTCCTCAAAAGTCAGGAACTGCTCTTTGTTGGAGACTTATTTATTTAATAATTGACAAAACTCTTCTGAAGTTCACTGAGCCCCAGAAAAGCAATGCAGCCTCTGGGCCTGAAGTCTGTCCACAAGTACACCGAAGTAGCAACCTTTGCCACCTGTTGTGCCCCAGACATTCTAGGTCAGTCCCAATAACCCAAGATTCCAACACTTCTCCTCTGCCCTTCCCCTTCCCCTTCCTCTTCCCCTCTGGGACCAGCAGGCTCATGTCCAGGCATCCTTCCTCCCAGGCCTTGCTGGACTTCTCAACCTTCAGGACCCTGACAGTCCCCGCCCCGATCCCAGCGAACCCCAGGCTGCCAGTCCTGTCCTAATCTCTCTCCTGGGCCTTGCAAACCTAACTGTCCCCATTCACTCATTCATTCATTCATTCATTCATTCACTGGCAAATATTTATAGACTATCTACTGAGGGACACGAAGCCCCAATAACAGAAGAAAAACCTGAGGCTCAGGCACATTAAATGACTTACCCACAGTCACCTTGCTAAAGTGGCGAAACAGGTACCACTCCACTACCCGTTATCTAGCCTCCTCACCAGTGTTTTTCCCACACACCACATTAACAGTCTTTGGTCCACGGAGGCCCCGGTCTCATGGCATAAAGGAGAAGGTTGGGACATCCCCTTCTCTCTAACTCTCCCGTTCAGCTCACTCCACATTTCTAGTCACTATCGACACCATCCCTAATTCCTCTTCTAAACCCACTTCAGGATCTCCCTTGCTTCTTCTAGAGGTGTTCTCCTTGCTCCTGGGCCTTCCTAACCCCTAGACCCAACTCTGTCCTCCCCTAAACCCCCACTTTCCCCACTCAGAGTCCCCACCCAATTCAGGAGGCCCCATCTGAAGTTCTCCCTCACCATCTCCTCAGCCACACGCCCTGATTCCGAACCTCTGCCGCCGCCCCGGCGCCTCCAAGGCCCTGGTGTTTACGCGTTACCGTGGCAACCACTAGCCCGCGTTCTTCGGCTCAGGCCCCGCCCCCGACCCCGCCCCTCCCACCTCCCGTGGGCAGTTGCCCTGTGCTGGTGGCTTGGGAACCCGAGACCCTCGCTCAAACCGTTCCAGCCCCGCGCTCCAGCCCAACCGCGGCTCTGAAAGAGTGATCCGCCCTGGCGTGCCCTGCTCTCCACTTTGGCTTTGGCCAAACTTATGGGCCGAGGGGGTTCTAACTGTCGGCGGCCCCAAGTGCCTGGCCCAGGGTCAGTTTTCCCCTGGGACTCCACCTAGGTTACTATGGTTACCCTTGCCCCACTACCCAGGAGGCGCCAATTCAAGGCCTGATGAGTGAAGTCTGCAGAGAAGCCAGCAGGATCAGATCAAACTAGTTTCACAGCAGTAGAGTCTGATCAGGTCTAGAAAGAACTTCCAGCCCTGAGGATGTCTATGCAGTCTCAGGAGCAGTTTCTTAAATTGCGGGTCTCAAATCTCCGGCTAAGAATCACCTGGGAGGGAGGAAGAAGGAAGGAAGGAAGGCAGGCAGGCAGGCCCTACATTAGACAATCAAAAGCTAAGAAATTGACTTTGGGGAACTTGTCTTTTAACACTTCCTAGCTGGTATGTACTGTTCTAGAAAAGCGTATAGGGGTTTTATCACTTTTCCAATTTGGTTTGGCCTCTCTGCCTCCCAACTTGACGGGATGGCATTGAGCTCACCTCGATAGGCTGCATGCTCCAAGCCTCACGAAGCTGTCCCATGAGACCACGAGTATTTGTCTTCCTCCAGTGCTGACTAGCTAAGCTCTTGGTATGGCTCTGTGAGTCTCTCAGCAGCTTTCTCAAGCCTCTCTCCAGACCCTCACAGCCAGCCTTTCTGAAGCTCTGATTCCAACTTGAGCACTGAGGGCTGTTCACAACCCCCGGGGGAATGGAAGAAGGGAGACAAGGTCACTTCTTGCTGCTTTTAAAAGGACTCACTCCAACAGCCTTTACATTCCTTCCCCAGATTTCCCAGCCTTTATCTCCTTTGGGATCAAGAGTACAAAACTGTCCCCTGACCAGAGTGCCGAAAAGTGTTGGAGGCTTAATCAGAGGGAGAATAGAAGGCCTGAAGTGGAAGAGCACAGTCCTTGGGAGGCCTGGGACTGAGAGAACGGGCTGTTCTCTTCCTGGGAACCCTCCTCACTAAGGCTTGGCATTATAACCTCCTTCACTGCAGCTCAGAGAGAAGGGAAGACAAGTCACCGGCCCGCTGTGGATAAGGCGCTTCCTGTCTTCTCACCCCATTCGCCCAGCCACATCTGTGTGATGCAGTTACTATCCCTGTAACCAAAGAGGAAACTGAGACCAAGAGAAATAACTGTCCAAACTCAAAGCCTGTATTCTTTTCTCAGCCTGAAGAATGATTCTCTGAAGAAACAGTGCAAAGTTGAGGCAGGAAGGAGGGAATGACTGCCTGCAGTATAAGGGACTTGCCTCCCAGCAGGTGATTACACGCCTGTAATCCCAACACTTTGGGAGCCTGAGGCAAGAGGATTACTTGCATCCAGGAGTTTGAGACCAGCCTGGGCAAAATAGGGAGATCCCATCTCTAAAAAAACTCAAAAATTGCCAGGCATAGTGGTGCCAGCTACTTGGGGGCTGCCCTAGGAGGGTCACTTGAGCTTGAGAGGTCGAGGCTGCTGTGAGCCATGATCATGCCAATGCACCCAGCGTGGGAGACAGAGTGAGACCTGTGTTAAAAAATAAATAAAATAAAAAATGTATCTCAAAGCTAACAATGCTTAAGCTTCAGGCCTCTCATTTACATAAGCACATGTCAAGGCTCAGAGAAGAAACTTTGGCAGTGTATCTACAGGTATACCTTGGAGATATTGCAGATTAGGCTCCAGAGTACTGCAATAAAACTAATATCACAATACACTGTGAGTAACACAAATTATTTGGTTTCCCAGTGCATATGAAAGTTACATTTGAACCATACTGTGGCCTATTCGGTGTGCGACAGCATTATGTCTAAAAAAATGTGCACACCTTAATTTAAATATACTTTGTTGCCAAAAAGGGGCTAACAATCATCTGAGCCTTCGGAGAGAGTCATAATCATTTCGCTGGTGGAGGGTCTTGCCTCAGTGTTAATGGATGCTGACTGATAGGGTAGCGCTTGCTGAGGGTGGAGGTGGCTGCGGCAATTTCTTACAATAAGACAACGGTGAAGTGTGCTGTATCAGTTGACTCTTCCTTTCCTGAAAGAGTTCTCTGTAAGATGTAACGCTGTTTCATAGCATTTTGCCCACAGAAGAATTTCTTTCAACGTTGGTATTGGAAATAGATGCTCAGTGTCGCAAAGGAAAATTGGGACCTTGACAAAGGATCTTTCAGCAACGCAATTTTTACTTCCTGGACTGCTGGAGGGGTACCCTCGCTAGCTATCATGCTAGGAGAATCAATGAACAACGGAAAACAGACAAGTTTATCGCTTACACATTTGGGGTCATCCTTACTGCTCTGTCTGTTCTCCATTGGCTTGAGCCAGACCTCACAATCTAAACTAAAACCTGATTGGCTAATAACATTTCTAAACAGGTAAAAGCAATGGAGAGCTGGGACCTGCTTGTGAGCATGTCCAGCACAGATATCTTGGTTAAAGTACAAGGACATAGAATGTACTACGTGCCTGTAAGCATGGCATGTCTGACAGCTCCATAGGATACGGCTTAACAAAGTTATTAGCACACTTATTTTTTAACAAGAAAAGAAACTTTAAAAAATGAACTTTTCTATTTCCCACACGTAGCATCAATCCTCTCAAGCCCTGCCACTGCCGTATCATCTAAGTTTATGAAATTTTCTAAATTCTTTTTTGTCATTTCAATAATGATCACAGTGTCTTCACCAGGAGTAAATTCTTTTCTGTTTGTTTGTTTATTTTAAAGCTCCATTGTCAGTGGATTAGGAGTAGATTCTAACCCCTAAGAAACAACTCCTCACTGGGTGCAATGGCTCACACCTGTAATCCCAGCACTTTGGAAGGCTAAGGCAGGCAGATCACAAGGTCAGGAGTTCAAGACCAGGCTGGCCAACATGGTGAAACCCTATCTCTATTAAAAATAAAAAAAAAAAAATTAGCTGAGCATGGTGGCGTGTGCCTGTAATCCCAGCTACTTGGGAGGCAGAGACAGGAGTATTGCTCAAACCAGGACCCGGAAGGCAGGGGTTGCAGGAGCCAAGATTGCACTCCAGACTGGGCTGTAGAGCAAAACTCTGTCAAAAAAAAAAAAAAAAACAGCTCCTCATCCATTCCAGTTTTATGAGATTGCAGCAATTTGGTCACATCTTCAGGTTCCATTTCTGATTCTAATTCTCTTGCTATTTCCACCATGTCTACAGTTACTTCTTGAGCTGAAGTCCTGAACCCTTCAAAGTCATCCATGAGAATTTAAATCACCTTCCTCCAAACTCCTGTTTACGTCAATGTTTTGATCTTTTCCCATGAATCATGAATGCTCTTAATGGAATCTAGAATAGCAAATCTTTTTCAGAAGGTTTTCAATTTACTTTGCCCAGATTCATCAGAAAAATCTATGGCAGTTATAGCCTTACAAAATTTATTTCTTAAATAATAAGACTTGAAATTGGAAATTACACCTTGATCCATGGGCTACAAAATGGATATTGTGTTAGCAGAAATAAAAACAATATTCCTCTTCTACTACATCTCCATCAGAGCCCTGGGGTGACTAGATGCACTGTCAGTGAGCAGTAATATTCTAAGGAATCTTTTTTTTCTGGACAGTAGGTCTCAATAATGGACTTAAAATACTCAGTAAACCATGCTGTAAAGAAATGTGCTATCATCCCGGCTTTGTTGGTCCATTGATAGAGCACAGGCAGAGCCAATTTGGTATGATTCTTAAGGACCTTAGGATTTTTGGAATGATAAGTAAGCATTGCCTTCAACTTAAAGGAACCAGCTAGCTAGGCGTGGTGGTTCATGCCTATAATCCCAGCACTTTGGGAGGTAGAGGTGGGTGAATCATTTGAGGTCAGGAATTCGAGACCAGCCTGGCCAACATGGTGAAACCCTATCTCTACTAAAAATACCAAAAAATGAACCGGGCATAGTGACATATGTGCCTGTAATCCCAGCTACCCAGGAGGCTGAGACATGAGAATCACTTGAACCCTGGAGGCGGAAGTTGCAGTAAGCTAAGATCGTGCCGCTGCACTGCAGCCTGGGTGACAGAGTGAGACCCTGTCTCAAAAAAATAAAAATAAAAAAATAAAGGAATCAGCTGCATTAACCCCTAACAAGAAAGTCAACCTTTCCTTGGAAGTTTTGAAGCATTGACTTCTCCCTAGCCATGAAAGTTCTAGATGGTATCTTCTTCCATAGAAGGCTGCTTCATCTACATTCAAAATCTGTAAATGTAGCCACCGTCCTCAGCGACTTAGCTAGATCTTGTGGAAAACCTGCTTCAGGTTCTGCATCGCCACTTGCTGCTTAAACTTGCACTTTTATGTTATGGAGATAACCTCTTTCCTTAAACTTCATGAACCAACCTCTGCTAGCTTCAAACTTTTTTCTTCCTCACCCCTCTCAGCCTTCATAGAATTGAAGAGAGTTAGGGCGTTGCTCTTGATTAGGTAAACTTAAGGGAATGCTGTGGCTGGTTTGGTCTTCTATCCAGAGCACTAAAGCTTTCTCCATATCAGGAATAAGGCTTTTCTTTGGCTTATCATTCATGTGTTCACTGGAGTAGCACTTTAATTTCCTTTAAGAACATTTCTTTTGCATTTGCAACTTGGCTAACTGGCACGAGAGGCCTAGTTTTCAGATTATCTTGGCTTTTCATGTGCCTTCCTTGCTGAGCTTAATCACTTCCAGCTTTTTATTTTTTTCAGCGAAAGATGGGATCTTGCTACATAGCCCAGGCTGGACTCCAACTCCTGGGCTCACGCCATCCTCCTGCCTCAGCTCTTGAGGAGCGGGAACTACAGGCGTGCCCCTTCACCTGGATCAGCTTTGGATTTAAAGTGAGAGACATGCAACTCTTCCTTTCATTTAAATGCTTGCAGGCCATTGCAAGGTTATTAACTAGCCTAATTTCGATATTGTTGTGTTGAATACATACAACATTTATTGATTCAGTTTTGCATTTTATATAGGTGCTGTTTGTGATGCCCCAGGACAATTACAACAGTAATATCAGAAATCACTGATCACAGATCACGGTAGCAGACATAATAATAATGAAAAATTTGGAACATTGCACGAATTACCAAAATGTGACACAGAGACATGAAGTGAGCACACGCTGTTGGGAAAATGGTGCCGATAGACTCACTCAAGCAGTGTGCCACACACCTTTATTTTGTAAAAACTGTGATATCTGTGAAGCACAATAAAGCACAGTGCAATAAAATGAGATCTGCCTATAATTCAATGGCAGGAATAGACAGGCCAGGCACAGTGGCTCATGCCTGTAATCCCAGCACTTCGGGAAGCTGAGGTGGGAGGGTGGCTTGAGCACAGAATCTCAAGAACAGCATGGGCAACATCGCAAGCCTCCATCTCTATTTTTTCTCTTGCTTTTTTAAATTTGTATTATTAGATAAAATTAAAGCGTGTCCATCCATTTTACTAAAAAAAAAAAAAAAAATAGATTTTTTTTTTTTTTTGAGACAGAGTCTCACTCTGTCTCCAGGCTGGAGTGCCGTGGCTCAATCTTGGTTCATTGCAAACTCCACTTCCCGGGTTTAAGCAATTCTCCTGCCTCAGCTTCCCCAGTAGCTGGGACTACAGACAGGCTACAGCCCAGCTAATTGTTTTATTTTTAGTGGAGACGGGGTTTCACCATGTTGGCCAATGTGGTCTCCATCTCCTGACATGGTGATCTGTCTGCCTCAGCCTCCCAAAGTGCTGGGATTACAGGCATGAACCACTGCGCCCGGCCAGAATAGACAAATTTTTAATAGAATAAATAGGCCTTTGGATTGTTTGTAATCCAATAAGAAGAAAATTCCATTGATACATTGGGAAAATACTAAGTGTCTTGTTTATTTGACATAAGACATTGACACTGTGGAGACTGTATAAAATTCACATTAGTACACTAAAATGAGGACCTATGACAGACTGGTTAATGAATGCCATCAATTCAAAAAACATACAGGAGTCAGGTGTGGTGGCACATGCCTATATTCAGCTACTTGGGGGCTGAGGCAGGAGGATCTCTTGAACCCAGGAGGTCAAGGCTACCGTGAGCTGAGATCACGCCACTGCACTCCAGCCTGGATGACAAAGTGAGACTCTATCTCAAAAAAAAAAAAGAGAAAGAGAGAAAAGAGAGAACATTTAGGGTTAATTACTGAACAGTGCTCTGAAATCATACAACTCATATAAAAAATTTAATACAGATTTCCCCAAACTGACAACAATCATAAAAATTGACATGATTTACAAAAAAACTGTGAAGTGAAACATTCTTTTTCTTTTTTTTTTTTTTTTTTGAGATGGAGTTTCGCTCTTGTTACCCAGGCTGGAGTGCAATGGCGTCATCTCGGTTCACCACAACCTCCGCCTCCTAGGTTCAGGCAATTCTCCCGCCTCAGCCTCCTGAGTAGCTGGGATTACAGGCATGCGCCACTATGCCCAGCTAATTTTTTTTTGTATTTTTAGTAGAGACGGGGTTTCACCATGTTGACCAGGATGGTTTCGATCTCTTAACCTCGTGATCCACCCACCTCGGCCTGCCAAAGTGCTGGGATTACAGGCATGAGCCACCACGCCCTGCGATTCTAATCTATAACAGATTCTAATCTATAACAGAAGTGTTGATCAATCCATGCCTGTGATATTTATCAATCAATCAATCATCTACATGTTTTTTTTTCAGTCCACCATTCCTGGCTCATAACTTCCATAGATAGTCTTTTGTTATAATGTTGGGGTGTCCTAGGCCTCAGAAGCAGGCCTCAGGAAACAGAATCACGCTCTCTGATCGTCTTCCTCTCTCCTTTCATCTGCCCTAATCTGGTTGTGGGCCACAAGATCCTCATTCCAGAGAGAGTCATGCCCCATACCCCAAGTGAAGGAATGCTGCACAGAGAGGCCAAGAAGAATCTCAACAGACAGGTCCTGTGGGGTTTTCCCCAATTGGTCTCTTTATTTTTTTATATGTAGAGAGAGAGATAGGGTTTCACCATGTTGGCCAGGATGGTCTCGATCTCTTGACCTTGTGATCCTCCTGCCTCGGCCTCCCAAAGTACTGGGATTATAGGTGTGAGCCACTGCGCCTGGCCCCCAGTCGGTCTCTTAATATCAGATTATTCCCTTTTTGTCCAATCATATTTCTACACAATGTCCATGCTTCAATCATGACTATCCAACCAAGTCTCCATAAAAGGCCTGAGAAGACAGAGTTCGGGAGCTTCCAGAGGGCTGAACACCTGGAGGTTCCTGGAAGTAGTGCAACCGGAGAGGGCATAGAAACTCCACACCCCTTTCTCCAAACCTCACCCTATGCATCTCTTTAGCTGTATCCTTTACAATATCCCTTATAATAAATGAGTGAACGTAAATGTTGCCCTGAGTTCTCTGAGCTGCTCCAGCAAATGAATCGAACCCAAAGAGAGGGTTGTGGGAACTCCAAGTTGAAGCTGGTCAGTAAGAAGTTCCTGACACCCAGATTTGTGACTGCTATCTGAAGCGGAGAGCAGTTTTAGAGGCCAAGGCCCCAACCTTTGGGATGTGACACTATGTCCAGGTAGGCAGCAGGAGCTGCATTTGAGCTGTTATCTGCTGCAGAATCGACTGCTTGTTTGCTGGTGGGGACAAAACCCCCACGTTCCATCACAGAAGTCTCCTGTCTGCCTTGATTGTTGTCATTGAGTGAGAGAACAAGAAAAAGCATTTTGAGTGTAGAAAATAATATTAGAATATTGTTGTCATATGAAGAGACAATGTATATGCAGGCAAAAATGCAACTGGGCGCGGTGACTCACGCCTGTAATCCCAGCACTTTGGGAGGCTGAGGCAGGCGGATCACCTGAGGTCAGGAGTTTGAGACCAGCCTGACCAACATGGAGAAACACTGTCTCTATTAAAAATACAAAAAAATTAGCCTGGCATGGTGGTGCATGCCTGTAATCCCTGTTACTCTGGAGGCTGAGGCAGGAGAATCGCTTGAACCCGGGAGGCAGAAGTTGTGGTGAGCCAAGATCACGCCACTGCACTCCAGCTTGGGCAATAAGAGCAAAACTCCGTCTTAAAAAAAAAATAAAAAGTACGGATAAAACTACTATATTTTAGAGTTGCTTCAAGAAGTTAATTCACACAAATCCTTTGTTACTTTTCTAGATCTTATGATGTTTATAGTATTTGCCAGGTTTTTTAAATTTGTAATTTGTTGTGAATTTATTATTCAAAACAAATGTTTACTTCTGTAATCTTGTCTTAATAATTTTGTGTTGTTTTGCACAAAAGGAGCTTTCGAAATTGTATAAGCTGCATACCTCACAAAACCAGGGTCCACCCTGATAAGGAGGGAGGCAACCTTCTCCTTTTCAGCAAAACTTGGTTTAAAAATGCAGCCATATCCGGTGCTGCTGGGGGCAGGAAAGGGGGTGCCCTTACTCTCACCTCTCAACCTTGGCCAAGCTCTGCTCACTCTTCTCACTGTTGTTTTCCAGCTTTTCTTTCCCCCATTTCTACTTCTTCATCTTTAGAGTCCCTTTCCTTCCCCCAGGCTCTCATTTCCCTCTCCTCCTAGTTCTCTATCCTGGCTCTCACTGCCCAGCAAGCTAAGGACTGAGAACAGTGGGGAAGGTTTAGAGGCTAAAGATGTCTGAGAAAGAGGGCAGGTCCAGATTCTCCGTCCAACTCTAACCCCACCTCAGGCTCCCTGATCCTTCCTACTCCCAGAGAAGTCTTGGGATAAAGCCTGATTGTTGGCCAGAGGCCAGGAGCTCAGAGCCAAGAGAGGAGCTGGGTGTAGAGGAGCCAGGAGCAGAGCCCAGCAATCTTGGGCTGGACTTGGTCCCGGCACCTCCATCTCACAGCCACTAGACCTGGGTGCTGGTCACCCTGCTGGCCCGGAGGTGCTCCCCGCTTGGCGGAGGGGGGAGGAATAGGAATTTTGACTCTCTGATGAATAAGCACATTTAAATGGGAGGAGCCTGGGAGACAAGGTCCAGCAGAGCCGTTTGGTTACAATGAAGTCTGGCCTGTTACTTGAGCATGTCTCCTGTCTAAGAACAATGAGAAAGGAGACTGGTTCCCTGATTCCTGCTCTGTCCTTCCCATTCCCTTCCCTGCCCTTCTGTCCCCTGCCTTCTCCTCCTCTCTTCCCTGTCCCCCTTCTCTGAAACGCATTTAGGAAACTGCACCTCGTAGTGCGGGGATCAGAGATGCTGAAGCTGGATGTGAAAGAAGAAGAAGGCACTGGGATGGGGGTAGCAGGACCATAGATCTGGAACGAGACATGGGATTTCCACATTCCTGTGGAAGAGGCTGTGTAAGTGCATATAGCTTGTGTTAGTGATGGTCTATTTCTCTCAGGGTTCCTCTGAACTCCTTTGCTAGCTGCCGGGAATTCTCCAAGATAGGGGTCACCCCACTTCCTTTGGACCTGTTCACATTTCCCTATACAGCCTCTGCTCCCATTCTAGGGGTACCCCCCCATAAAGGAATTTGCTGCGATGCCCATTCGGTCCTCAGTACAGCATTACTTCTTCTAGGCTTGGTTCCTAGTCAATAATTCCATCAAGGATCTCCTAGAAGAAGCTCTCACTAATTTGTGTTCCCCGGAGGAGCAAAGTGCAGAAGTGGTGACTAATTTTGGAGACAGATCAGCAGGGTTTGAACCCTGTCTCAGCTACTTAGAGGTGAGAGACCTTGGCTAACTTCCTGAACCACCTGGGCCTCGTTTCTCTATCTGTGAGATAGGGACAGAGCCCCAAAGAAAGATATCAAGAAGATAAGACCAGGCTGGAAAACCAATTTTCACAGTGTCTGGCTGTTTCCTTTGCACTTCTTTCCCCCAGAGCATGGGAATATGGTGATGGGAGTGGGGGTTATTTGTTCTTAATGTAATATAAGCACCATCAGGAATCAGATCATAAATCCTCCAAGTTGCATAGAGGCCTGAGAGGCTATTTCACTATTTTCATTATTCCCCTTCTTCCTGGAACACTTGAATTCTCAAAACTGCTTTCAATTCTTTCTAAATCAAAGTATGGCTGAAAACATAAACAAATACTTAAATGCATGAATTATTTTACTCAACTATTTCCTGCCTGCCCTCGTTCTTCAAAACTTTTTCTCTTTTCCATTCTTAAAGACTCTCAGGGCTTCCTGCTACCTTCTAAGAGACCCAGCATGGGCCACGGAGAGGGGACAGAGTCTGAAGAACAGGAAGAAATTTGCAGCCAAGGAGAATGAGTAGGAGTGAAAAAAGCTGGGGCAGAGATGTTACGGTGGGGATGGTAGTGAGGAGTGCTAAGGGGCACTGGAGGCCCTGGGTCTAAAGAGCAGAGGGAGGAAGGAGGAGAAAGGGGACACAGGCCAGGCCACAGCATTATTGGTGCCCCTACTCCCAGGGAGGAGGAATTAGGCCATGAATGAGGAGTTGAAATGCCAGAATAATGACAGACAGAGCCCGAGGCTGACCAACCCCCTTCCCCACATTCCCACAGTGCAGCTATCTCTCAGACCAAAGAGAAAGACATTAAGAAAATCTGCAGCCTCCTTGCCTTCTTGGAAACCATATCCCCACCCTCTTGCCTGCCCCAAGTCCTTGGGCCAGCCTTGCCCCTGTGTCCTAGGCACGCCTCCACACGCCTGGCACCAGCTTCTCCTCCTACGTGACCAGCACAGGCCCTGGACTGGGTGGTGGATGCTGAGATAAGGCCAAGGAGGGGAAAACTGCCAAAGCCAGGAAGTTACACAGCCTGGTTCCCCTGGCAACCCAGCCACAGTCACCAAACAGCGCAGGGGGAGCGGGAGGGCCAACTCTTGTTCAAGGCCTCAAAACCAGGCCTCCCCGACCTCAATTTTCTTGCTGGAGAAACTTCTCCTGTAAATATCCTAGGGCATTGTTGCCTAAAGATTACAGAAGAAGCCTGTTTAAATGCAAATTCGAGATGCCATGTCCACTACCTCCACTGCAGATTCTCAGTCCATAGGTCTCATTGGTCTAACTGGAATCTGCATTCCTTTTTTTTTTTCATTCATTTAACACATTTATTTGTGGAAGGCCCACTCCACCAGGCAGCATGTGGAGGCATGGCAGGGAATTAAGATAGTCCATGCAGAGACCACATCCCTCAGTGACCACTGGGCCTTGTGTCTCTATGACCAGACCACATCATGGAATCTGCATTCCTAACCAGCATCCCGGGAGATTACAATCCCGGCAGTCTGAGGATGTCACTTAGAGAACAGAACAAGTTTCAAGAAGTTGAGACTCCTTGTAGCAGGGTTAGGAGAAAACAGAGGATGGGAGCTGGGGTATCCCACCATCCTGTGTCCACTGTAGTCTACAGCCAAACTCATCTCCAGGGGTACACTTGACTTTGGGTATTTTCAACATCAAGTGAGTAACCAGGAGTCCAGAGACCTGGATTCTAGCCCATGCAGAACCAATTCAAAACAATGGACTTGAACTGAGCTCCTTCTGGACCTGACACTGTTCTGAGACCCGTGAGCCACATAAAGATACATAAGACATGCTTTCTACTCCCAAGAGCACTGGGACCCTGAAAATCACTTACACTCGCTCGGCTTAGTTCTTCTCTTCTCTCTAAAGGGCATAAAACTACTAAAGCCTTACCAGGAGGAGACAAGCCTCTCGGGAATTAAGATATGCGAATGCCTTGAAAGTACAAGTCTCAGGCATCGTCCTGACGGTTGTGGGGGCTTTTATTCCTGGAGATAAGAGTTAGCTGTCTGAGGAGCATCTAGAAAGATCAGGGAGACTTGGGGACAGAAACCCCCAGTTGCTGGATCCAGGGGCTGGACCTCAGGTACTCTCCATTAGTTCCCATCTAAAGCTGCCAGATCCTCACTTGCCTCAGTGAAGTAGCAGCTGCAGAACTGAACTTCCTGCACGTCTTCCCAAACCCAACCTCTTCCTTCCTCCACTGTGGCCCTGGGCCTCCACTCACAGAGAAACCGCAGCTCAAGACCTCTGCAGGCTGAACCCTTGCCCAGGGTCAGCCGCCTCACAGGGGAGCCCCATGACAGGGTGACCAATAGCTTGGACTTCAGTGGTCAGAAGCTTAAATCTGGTTTTCCACTAGCTGGATTCAGCAAGTTACTTTTATTCCCTTAGCTTCAGTTTCCTCATCTATAAAATGAGAGAAGGGCCAGGCGCGCTCTCAGCACTTTGGGAGGCTGAGGCAGGCAGATCACCTGAGGTCAGGAGTTCGAGACCAGCCTGGCCAACATGGTGAAACTCTGTCTCTACTAAAATACAAAAATTATCCAGGCATGGTGGTGGGTGCCTGTAATCCCAGCTACTCGGGAGGCTAAGGCAGGAGAATTGCTTGAACCCAGGAGGCAGAGGTTGGAGTGAGCCAAGATCACGCTACTGCACTCCAGTTTGGGTGACAGAGCAAGACTTCATCTCAGGTCTTGCCAACAGTGATGTAAAACAGTTGACAGTCCCAGTGTGAGAGGAGATGTTTATATAACCCCTTCAGACCTACCCCCAGCTCCAGTGATGTTGATCTGTCCTTACCTGATCGCCTGTTCTCACTGTCACTCAGGCCTTTTTGCCCTTCCCCACTCCAGGCAGGAAAGAAATAGCCCCTCACCCCACACTGAAACCTGACTTCTGACCACAAAGCCAGGGACTGCTCCATTTTCCAGAACGGTCCCCCCATCCGGCTCTCCTACTGCCCTGGGCTGATCATCAAGGGAGATGATCCCTGAGGTATGCCACCTCAGCTCCCCATGACATCACCACCAGTCACCATGCAGGAATTCATCCAGAGCACTGAGAGGCAGACAGTAGTCCTCCCACAAAGCCCCATTTGCATTTCTCCAAAGGCACATGTCACAGGTTTCCTGAATTATTGTGGCTCCTATCTGTGTTGTATCTACAGAACTATGCATTCTTTGAGCAAAGAGATCGTGTGTTAATAATCCAAGGCAGGACCTCAGTAACTGTTAAATGAATGAATATATGAATGAAAACAATCAGTGTATATATGAGCATTTCCAGGCAGAACCGCCCATTTTCCTCTGCAACAAGATGCCATTTGTCCTATTATTGAAGACATTCCTCCCGACCCTTAAGAGATTCCAAAGGCTAATAACCTTCAGAGTCAAGAGGATCGTTCTTCCTTGTCTAATTTAAGTTTCTCTAGATGCAACTTTGGTGCATTTTCTTCTAATCTGCCTCCCTGGCCACTGGGACTAAAATCCATTTCTTCTCAAGAAGACAGTTATTAATTCACCCTTTTAGCCTTTTCTTCAACAAATTTAGTCCCAGGCCCTTTATTGTTCCCTCCCTAGGGTCCTATCATCCAGCTCTTTCCCTGCTCCACTGCTCCTTGGGCCTTCTGCCAAGCTCTCAGAGGCCTCCTTCAGCTGTTGAGGCAGGAATGGGACATATTGTTCTCCACAGAGCCATGTACAAACACACAGAAGCCTCCACACACAGGACAAACACCTCTCTGCACCCATTATCCCCAATCCTTGGTAAACACATACTCATAGGCAGCCTCCACCCACAGTCACATTTTCATCTCCTCCCACCTGCACTCCCCCCAGCCCTAGCCCTGCGAATTCTCACACACCTGAATGCATATGAATAGGTAACAGAGCTATGCTTGTTACCCACAGGTGAGCCAAACTGGGTGGGGCATCTGAAACCCTCTTCCTTCTCCCTCTCCTCCTCCTCCTCCTCCTCTCTGCCTCCCTTCCCCAGCTCTCCTTTCCATTGGCCACCATGAGCCAAGCCTACTTTCCCTCCACCTCCATGGTGATTTTCCACTTCCAGGCTGAAGGCAAGGAACAAATAAACTGAAGCTGGTTCCTCCCTCTTCCTCCTGCCCTCCTCCCATTCTTTTTTCTTCAAAGCCTCAGATCACCTTCCACTGAGAGAGAGGTGGGGGGGGGGGAGTCACTTTCCATTTATCCAGAGCATGCACTCCATGCTCCAACCTCCTCTCCTCTGTGTGTAGGAAATGCAGCTTCTCAGGCTTTTATTCTTTGGAAATGAATAATCTGGAAGGATTGGAAGCAGATGGACGAGCTGGGCTTTATCTCAGATCTGATGGCAGGCTGGGTTGCTAGGCCCTTGGGCTGGCTGGGCACTATGTTGCCAAGCTGGGGGACTGAGGAGCATGAGGGGGGTGTCGTGCTCATTCATTCATTCAACAAATATTTATCCAGCACCTACAACACGCCAGCCACTACTCCACATGAGCAAAACCAACAAAAGCCTGCCTTTCTGTAGTGTACATTCTATGGGAGAGGACAGAACATAAATAAGTAAAATATATTGGGTGTCAGGTCGTGATAAAAGCAAGCGGGAGTGGAGCACGGGGTGCAGGCTAAGGGTGAAGTGTGCAGTTTTAAATGAGGTGATCAGGGAAGGTGACATCTGAACAAAAACCTGAAGGAGATAAGGAGCAAGTGGGGGTGAGACCTGGAAGGAGATAGTTCCAGGCGGTGGCAGCGGCCCTGCAAGGGCAGAGTGTTAGGAGACACCTGATAGGGAGCTGAACAATGAGAACACATAGACACAGGCAGGGGAACAACACACGTGGGGGCCTGTGGTGGGGACAGCGGTGGGTGCGGGGCTTAGAACCTAGGTGATGGGTTGACAGGTGGAGCAAACCAGCACAGCACACGTACACCTATGTAATAAACCTGCACATTCTACACATGTATCCGGAGCTTAAAAAAAGAGAGAGAGAGAGAGAGAGAGAGAGAGAAAGAGACTGGCACCGTAGGGAGCCACGGAGAATAAGGCATTGGGAGACAGCAAGGCAGAATCATGCACAGGCTGGGGCCTAGTCTGGGCTCCTGGGCCGGAAGTGGGGTCAGAGATGAGAGAGGCCGAGTTGGGGATGAAATTGTGACCTCAGGTGAGACAAAATACTAAAAAGCAGACAAACAGAAAGCAAAACAAAATGCTGAGATGCCAGTTCCAGAAGGAAACAGCAGCTGAGTCTGCAGCTAGATGGAGTAAGGGGACACTGAGATTTCTTACAAGGCTTGGGTGGTGGTGCGTGCAGCTAGAAGAAAAGTGAGCCCCATGGATGAGCACCTTTCAAATCCAGCCTGTGTCTTTCTTGAAAATAAACTATTCCAGGGAGTGGGAATAGGGCCACTCGAAGCATCTTCGTCCGTGTTCAACAGGACAGTGGAAAAGGGCGTGACACTGCCAGCAACAGCCTCCTCTCAGCCCAGGGTCCACACACAAACGCTCTACCTTTTATTCCCCACACTTCCATTTCCTGAGCACTGTGTGCTCGCATTCCCCATGCAAAGCGCTTTCCGCAGCTCGTCTAATCCTCACGGCAACTTCACAAGGGAGGAACTACCACCTTCAGCTTGCAGATGAATAGCACCGCCCTGCCACCCACCATCACCTCTGTCCCCTAGACCCTCCACAGCTTCACTTCTTGCTGAGCCTAGAACTGCACAGGCTCAGCTGGGTTCAGAGCCAGGTTGATTAGATGCAAATCCCTGCTCCTCCCTTAATTGCTTTGTGGCTCTGGGCACATTCCTTGGCCCTTCTGAGACCCAGTATCCTCATCTAAGGACAAAATGGGGAACATATTACAGTGATATCCACCTCCTGGGCATATGTGAGAGTGTTCTGGGAGAAGGCAGTGGTTCTCAGTGCTGACACGGTGGCAAACGGCATTTCTCAGAGTTGTGAGGCGTGTGGCCAAAAATTTATAGCTATAAATAGTTAAACCAGGGAAGGCGATGGTTGGTTGTTCTAGTATAAATAGCAAATTCAATGTTTTCTCTGCGACGACATCACTAGCATTCCACAAAGCCTTCCTGAATGGGAGATAAAGGATCTAATCCCCTGGGAATTTGCCCAAAGGCTGCAGCCTATCTTATCTGTGCCAGTCTGTGAGCAAGCAAGCAAATACAGCCTCTCCTAAGGTGTGGTGTGGCGTGGCGTGGCATGGTGTGGGGCCAAGGCTGACAGCCATGGCTATGGAGCACTGGCAGGCGGCCGGGCCCCTAGCGGGTGCTTCTTGGAAGATGGAGCCTCCGAGAAACAGGGGAGCAAAAGGGGAGAAAATAAAAGCTCTGGTTCTAAACCTGTTTCCCTCAGGCACAGGGTCCTGACTTTCCCCTCCTAGGGAGACAGAGGTAACTCTGGAGTAGAAACGGGGAGAGGAGCAAGGAAGGCTGATGGGCTGGAACCTGATGTCAGCCTGGCCCAGGGCGCCTCGAATTCCCCCTGAGGAGACACAGGGTCTGACTGGGAAGCCTTGGGGTGAGGGTAACACCTAGAGGTTAAAACCGTGATTGGGGCTGGGCATGGTGGTTCACAAGCCTGTAATCCCAGCACTTCCGGGAGGCTAAGGCTGGGGTGTTGGGAAATGGCAAGAAAAGGTGGAACCATGAGGTCAGGTGAATCACTTGAGGTCAGGAGTTCGAGACCAGCCTGGCCAATGTGGTGAAACTCCATCTCTACTAAAAATACAAAAATTGGCTGGGCGTAGTGGTGGGCACCTGTAGTCCCAGCTACTCAGGAGGCTGAGGCAGAACTGCTTGAACCAGAAGGCAGCAGTTGCTGTGAACCAAGTGGCACCACTGCCCTCCATCCAGCCTGGGTGTCAGAGCCAGACTCTGTCTTGAAAAGAAAAGAAAACTACGGGTAGTACACTCATGTTTGTATCAAGGATAGGCGCTGGAGACAACTTGACCCAAAATTGATGATCTTGGCCCAAGGCTACCCACCTGGAAAGGAGGCTCTGCCACTACTCCCTCCCAGTCACGTAGTTCCCAGGTGCTTAGGACCAGTCAACAGGCTCCTTCCCTCCAGCCGCCACCACCAACTCACTCCTGCTCATTCCCCAGCTTTCCACTTTCCTCACCACTGCAGCCCCCACCCTCCACCCCTACACAGGTCTGGCCAACTCCAACACAGACCACCTTGTCCCAAGCCTGCCTGAGGGCCTCTCACCTGGAGACAGCTGCCCTTGCCAGGATTCATGGCGGTGCCAGCAGCCAGCCCCACCGTCCTAGTGACTGAAAAGCTGTTCTGGCTGTAGAGGCAGACCCAGCCAGAGGCAGCAGGCAGCATTACCCACTTCCATTGACTAGAAAGGGCCTCACCTCCCAGTGGACACTGTCTACACAGTCTTCATTCAGCTGTGAGATCCTATCCCCACCTCAACTCCAACCCATCCTCCCCTAAAACAAGTGAGAATGGGGATGGGGAGGAAGCTGAAGACGGGTTAGCCCTGCAAACTCTCATCTCTGCCCTCCTTCCTGCTCCACTCACTGAACTTTGCCCCGTATTCCTCCCTTCCCCACAGTGGCACAGTGGTCCCAGACACAGCCAGAGTCCATTCAAAAAAGACAAATTCTTTATTTAAATCAACAAACTCATCTTCCTCAAGCCCCAGACCATGGTAGACAGCCCTCCCTCTCCATCCCCTCACCCCACCCCTTAGCCACAGTGAGGGGAATGGAAAATGAGAAGCCGTGAGGGCCTCTGCCAGGGAAGGCTGCCACAGATGTGTGGTGAGCACAGTGAGTGCAGCTGTGGCTGGGGCAGCAGCTGCCACAGGCTCCTCCCTATAAATTAAGTTTCTGCAGCCAACCACAGCTGCAGGAGAAGCATGCTTGTAGAAGCAAGGCGAGTCCAGCATCAAAAAGCAAAGGCAGCATCACTGACGCCCAGCTATGGATGGATGGAAGGCACAGAGCTCAGGGACAGAGCAGGCCAGGAGAGAGGAGAGGCATGGTAGTGGGGTGCTGAGGCCCCTACATTTTGGTCCCAGGGGAAAAGAAGAGCCCAGTTGGTCCAGTTTTGATGGGTATGGGGTAGGGAATGTATTAGTAAGCTGGGGGGAGGGGCTGCCAACAGGCACCCCAGAGGTGACAGGACAGGCTGAACCCCCACCCTAACAGAAGGGAGCTTGAGAGCTCTGGGGCTCTCTGGGAATGTCACTGCTAAAATATATATCTACATATATATTAACCATTCGTGGGAGGGCAGGGGCAAGGCCTGGGGCAGGATCAGAGGATCTGGCGTGGCATCCCGTAGCCAGTCATGCCTGCCTGAGACGCCCCGCGGTTGGTGCCCATCTGTAACCCGATCACATTCCTGCCCTCTTGCAGCTGGTTGTCCGAGAAGTTCCGAGGATTCTCCTTGGATTTCCTGCATGGCAAGGGAGAGCCGGTTAGGAGGAGGCCACAGTCTGCCCTAGGAAATCCCTTCCCTGGACAGAGCACGGGCTTTGCTGTTGACTCAAGGACTGGTGCCAGCTCTGCCCTCAAGAGCCATAAGCTCTCTGAAGCCACCTCCTCATCTGTCCAAAGGGACAACCACTTGCCATGCCAGAGGGTACTGTGAGATTAAGTGAGATGAGGAATGTTCTGAAAGTGCTTTGTAAAAGGGCCAGCTGCTCCTGAGATTACTTATTTCCCAGGGACAGGGCTGGGCACCTGCCGGACCCTGAGGCTGCCCCAGCAATACTTACTTAGGGAACCAATTGGGATCCCCAGAGAAGAGCCCGTCATCCCGGGCTACTGCCAGCCCACCCAGATTCATCAGCGTCCGCTGCACACAGGCCATGTTCTTTCCTGGGAAGGAGAAGGGGAATCTGTCAGCCTCCACAGGGTCCTAGATGCCAGAATTCCACCTCTATCACTAAGTCAGCAGGCCTAGCTTCCTAATTCTTTTCACAATTCATTTCCATACCCTTCTCCATATTCCAGCCTGCAATATGACCCAGTTCTCCATGAAACACAAACACACCCCTCTTTCTCCTCAGGGAGCCAGAAAACAGTCCCTTCTTTCTGGTCAAGAGGGCCCAGCCCAATCTCTGGTCTCCTGGATGACAGGCCCCAGACCCTTGCCCTGTCCCACCTTCCCAGAGGTCCACGGTTTGGAAGATGTCAGTGGTGTTAATGCCATAGCGCTCAGCTGCCTGCAGGAACTGAGAGATCTGCTCCATCTGCTTGAAGGCCATGGTGGAGGCCTGGATCTTCTTTACAGGGGCCTGCCCCTCGGGGTACAGTGCATTAATGAGCTCACATAGCACCTGGATGAGGACAGCAAAGGTGAGAGCATGCCTACTTACCACAGCTCAGCGTGCACCACCCTCAGAACCAGAGACAAGGAACCAGAGGCTCCTGCCCTGCCTGAAGACAGCTTGGACCCTTTCACTAGGCTAAGTCTCAGGGTCCTTCTTACCAGCCTCCTGCCTCCAGGCCCAGAGTGAAAAGCCGGTTTTTAGTCTTTCCTTGCTAATACACTTTCCCACAGTTCTTTCCTTAGAGCATTCACCCTTACCCTCCACTCCATGGGAAGGGAGGAAAGCATGGGCCCCCTCACATCCTCGATAAAGACCTTCAGGCTGAGGAAGAGGCTGGGACTTGTGTGCTCTCAGCCTTCCCCTCTGCAGGTTAAACAATCCCCAGTTCACTGGACCTAGGCCTGCTCCGCCCGCACTTCTAAGCCAGTGGGGCCCAGCTCTCACCGTGCCATCCTTGAGCCAGTTCTGGAAGTTCTCCCGCCCAGGCTGGGGCCGGCCCACATCCTTTCGGCACTGGGTGGTGATCCACTGGATCAGGATCTGTTCCAGGTCTGCGTCATATTGCTTTTCAATCTTCTGCTGCACCTCCCGGCTCAGGCCATATGCAGGTCCCCTGTTGGCCATTCCAATGGCTGGTGGTGGCTGTGGGGAGCTAGGGAGAGGACACACCCGGGCCTTCGGTCAACACCTTGCAGTCTGGGGAGTTGGGAATTCAGGAATTCTGCCTGCCATATCCCCCAGGGTGAGCCCCAAGGGTGAGCACCAGAACCCAACCCTGCTCTTTATAGCCCTGGAAAAGAGAATGATTTGGGAAGAGGAGGAAGAATGTGGAACCGTCTGGGAAACTGGTTGGATCTACTCTCACTCAACCTCTGGGTTTTCTTTGCTTCTTTTTTTTTTTTTTGAGACGGAGTTTCACTATTGTTACCCAGGCTGGAGTGCAATGGCACGGTCTTGCCTCACTGCAACCTCCACCTCCTGGGTTCAGGCAATTCTCCTGCCTCAGCCTCCTGAGTAGCTGGGACTACAGGCACGCGCCACCATGCCCAGCTAATTTTTGTATTTTTAGTAGAGACAGGGTTTCACCATGTTGACCAGGATGGTTTCAATCTCTTGACCTCGTGATCCACCCACCTCAGCCTCCCAAAGTGCTGGGATTATAGGCGTGAGCCACTGCGCCCGGCCTCTTTGCTTCTTTTTTTAACCATCTAGGTTGGTGCAAACCACTGGATTTTAATTGAGCACCTACTATTTGTGCCAGGGATTGTGAAAGAGAAAGAAGTAGCTGGTCCTCAAGTACCCACAGTGCCATCAGGGAGACACAGTAAGTACATATGAACAGGTAAGGGCTGCACACAAAGAATACTGAAGTGTACAGTTCAGATCACATGTTGTAGGAATTAAAAGAAGCAGATAGGCAGAAGCAGCCTGGGAAAGCTTTCTGGAAGAGGTAGGCCTCAACAGGTCCTTGAGGGATTTCAGCAAGCAAAAGAAATTGCCTATCAGAAACTAGGCAGTAAAAACAAATTCTAGGGCAGGGCCCGGTGGCTCATGCCAGTAATCACAACACTTTGGGAGACCAAGGCAGGCGGATGATCACAAGGTTGGGAGATCAAGACCATCCTGGCTAACACAGTGAAACCCCGTCTCTACTAAAAATACAAAAAATTAGCCAGGCATGGTGGCTCGTGCTTATAGTCCCAGCTACTTGGGAAGCTGAGGCAGGAGAATTGCTTGAGCCGGAGAGGTGGAGGTTGCAGTGAGCCAAGATCACTCCACTGCACTCCAGCCTCAGCAACAAGAGCAAAACTCTGTCTCAAAAAAAAAAAAGAGAAAAGAAAAAAAAAATATCTACTTCCCTTCTAGGAGCTATGATAGGCAGAATCATGGCCCCTTAAAAGGTGTCCATGTCCTGATTCCCAGAACCTGTGGATATGTTACCTTACACGACAAAAAGGGACTTCATAGATGTGATTAAGATCTCGAGATGGGGAGAGTATCCTGGATCATCCAGAGGAGCCAGGGTCCTTATTAACTGAAAGTGGGAGACAGGTGAGTCAGAGTGGGAGAAGTGACAATGAAAGCAGAAGGTGGAGTCACACAGGGTCAAGAACCAAGCAATGCAGGTGGCCTCCAAAAGCCAGAAAAGGCAAGGAAATGGATTCGCCTGAAACCCCCCAGAAGTAAGGCAGCCCTGCCAACACCCACATTTTAGCCAGTGAGACCCCTGTTGAAGTCTGCAGAACTGTATATACTGTATTTGCGTTGCTTTAAATCACTAAGCTTGTAGCAATTTGTTACAGCAGAAATAGGGAACTAATACAGGAGCCCTGGGTGATATTTTTTGGGGAAACCTGGGGAGAGAGGGCAGGATGGGGAAATACACAGGAGGGTTTCTTTAACTTACTTGGAGGACCTTGATTAGCAAGAACTGGGTGGTTTTCCAACCACCAATGGCCTGAGTCGGTCGACCTCACTGTGGCAGTGTGTTCCCATCCAACACCTCAGCACCTGGGTCTGACTCAGAGGCTGAGCAAGACCCAGGCATGCTACTGATGCCAAGGGGAGCCAAGAACCGAGAAGGGGCACAGTCCCCATTTTCCATCTCATCCCCACCCTGGTTTGGCCTTTCTTCTCCAAAACAGAGCTAGCTGTCAAGCTGCTCATGAAAGGGGAGCCCCAGGACAGGCATCTTCGTTCAAGGAAGGAAAGAGAGCCAAGCCTTCTTTATTTTTGTGACAGTCTTGCTCTGTCACCATGTTGGAGTGCAGTGGCGCAATCTCGGCTCACTGCAACCTCCGTCTCCCAGGTTCAAGTGATTCTTCAGCCTCAGCCTCCCGAGTAGCTGGGACTACAGGCATGTGATCCCACACCCAGCCCATTTTTACATTTTTAGTAGAGATGAGGTTTCACCATGTTGGCCAGGATGGTCTCGATCTCTTGACCTCATGATCTGCCTGCCTCAATCTCCTAAAGTGCTGGGATTACAGGTATGAGCCACCTCGCCCAGCCGAGAGCCACCCCTTCTAACCACATCTGGCTCCAGGCCAGGTCAGCCTTCAGGGATGAAGTCACTCTGGCTCCCCATCTCCCACACACTCAGGTTAAACAGTCCCACCACTCCCTCAGTAGGCCTTGGAGCTCTGCAAAATACAAGTGGACCAGCATGCCTCAAACCCTCAACAACTCTCAGTCACAGAAGCTGTGTCTTGGGCCAGTTCCTCCCATCCTGACTCCAACATGGCTGCTCCTTTCTACCCCAGCTTATCAAGCTGCACATTTCCGGCATATCCTCCCCGAAATCAGTTATTTTTAAACCTCATTAAGAGCAACTCACCCCCTCACTTCCCCCAGCCCGAAAGCTGGGCCAGATAAGTGTCAGTCTGGGCCTTGACCCATAGTGCCAGGCACCCACACCATCAGCTGGGGGAAGGCAGGCGGGGTGGGGTGGCTGAGGTCTGAAGAGAAAGCAAGACCAGCAGCCGCGCCCTCTCCTACGGGTGGCCATAGAAACCTCTAACCTCTGATGCAAAGGGAATGGCTGGAAGACAGGTAGGAGGAGGAAGGGGCAAAGGGCTACTGCCACCAGTAAGCCCCCTTTCCGCAGCCCAGTTCCACACCTCTTCTGGGAGTGGCTGTGCTCTAGTCACCTGGGTCTCTCAGGACTGTGTTTCCAGAGACCAAGTGGCCTGAGGCTCAGGGATTACCACGGCACAGGTAAAGAAAGGACAGGACAATGATTAACCTAGACACTGGGGATCAAAGCAGAGAAGAGACTGAAGCTAGACCCTTCCAGGGCCCCCCAACACCCAAGGCAGGACAAACGGCCTCCCAGACCCACCACTGGGTGGAAAGTGGAGGCTGAGGGCCCCCCACCCCCACTCCGGAGCCTGGACACAGCTGGCAGGGTCACGGCCTCCAGCTGCAGTGCATCTGCTCCACTCTGGGGCCATTGCCCTCCAGCTCTGAGGTGCCAGAGCCACAGGGCGGAGTCCTGAGAAGGGGCAGTTCCAGCCAGGCCAGCTGCTGTTTCTCCTCCCCACCCCCACGGGCAGGCAGGAGCTGATGGGCTGCGGCTGCTGGAGCTGGGAAGGTCCAGCCTAGGGACCCCCAGGGGACCTGCCCCTGCCCTCCCTAAATCATAAAGAAAACAGCAAGCAAGCTGCCTACCAGGGTGGGGAGAAGAGATATACCCAGCTGCAAGATAGGTGTGGGGGACCCCCAGAGCTGGGGAGCCCAAGGGAAGGCGGCAGCTGAAAAACCTGGGGGATGGGCTGGCAGCGAGCAATCTAAACCCTAGTGCTACAGCAGCCAGGAGAACAACCCTCACCCTCACCCTGGAGTTACAATAGGCGGGAAATGGGGAGGGGCCACGCCAGGCACTCGGCCCCACCCAGACCCTGGGCTGGAAGCTTACCTCACCAAAGCCAAAGCCAAAGCAAAGGCGGACACGAGTGGGGGAGGGGAGACTTCAGGGTTCTTGGCTAGGGTGTTTAATTGGGAAGACAAAGGGACTCCCATCCTCCGTGCAGATGGGACACGAGGGAACTTCCCAACTCAGATTTGGGGCAGAGACTGTTCCTAAAGAGCACAGTGAGGGCACCAGCCCACTGAGCGAGGTGCCACAGGCAGCCGCAAGGATGGGGGCGACCCACTGTTAAGGGAATCACCTTAGGGCAGCCCCTCACCACCAAGAGTCAGGAGCAGAAGAGAAAGCTGAGGCTACACAAACAGGAAGCTCCAAGGCTTGCGTGGGAGGACGGATGAGGTGGGGGCCGTTGCCATGGCTTCTGTATACCAAACACAGTGTTGGAGGCTGGGTGGGGGCCCCGGGCAGAAACACCCGCTGCACACAGACATTGCGGTGAGCAGGCTGTGAGTACGGGGGCAGAAGTGGGATCGTCCCAGCAGTTCCCCGGTGTAGCCAGGTGCAAGGGATTCCTCCAGGAGGCAGCTACAGTGGGAACGGACAGCATGTGGGGGAGATAGGAAATGACCAGCCTTTGGGAAGAAGCAGGCGCAGGAAGCAGCAGTTCAGGAGAAGAAATGCCCTGGGAAGGGAAAGCGTGTTCTGAGCTAGAGAACTCACAACTGAAAATTCTGGAGGGAGAAGGGATGGAATGAGACAGGACTGTCGGGGGAGTTTGGCGGGGAGGAGGGCCAGGGCAGAGGCCTTGGGGTGAGGAAGGGAGTTGCTGTTGGTTCTGGAACGTAGGGCCCTACTGGGCCCGCCCTGACTTGACCTCCTCTGCAGTTTTAGGTCTCCCTTGCGGTGGGGAGGAGAAACTGGGAGGGGGCTGGAGACAGAGCGCTATTGCTGTCTGGTGCTTTGGAGTAAAAGAGAAAACGGGGGGAGTCCCGTCCCAGGCACAGGTCTACAATATCGGATCCCACACTCCATCCATCCCCACTCTCACCCCGTTTCTCTCTGCCCCACAGATACTAACTGCCCACAGAACTCCCAGGACACCAGCTGGGAACCGTTTCTCTCTGCCACACAGATACCAACTGCCCACAGAACTCCCAGGACACCGGCTCCAGGAAGCCCCAGGAGGCCCGCGACGCGGAATGAGGCGGCAGTTCACTTCCGGTCCTGCAGGTCCGGCCCCCCAGCCGCCGCCCCCACCCCCACGACCACACCCTGGGCCGTTACAACAGATGAGTCACCCACCGCCCTCCCACCGCTGGGGTGACGCAGTGGCCTGGGCAGCCCGCCCGCACGCCCGCGGCCACCACCGGCTTTCCCAGCAGCAGGGGGCACCCGGTAGGGGCAGCGGCGCTCCGTCTGGGGTAAAAGCCGCCATCCCTACCCCCACAACCTCACACAGGCAGGGCACCTCGGGGCGCAGTCAGGGCTGCAACACTCAGACCCCCGAGGTCCAGGGACTGTCACAGAGATGACTGGAGCTTCACAGAAAGTCATCGTGCGACCTAAGCACAGCCCTCCACCCCCAGCCCGTGACCTCGAGTCCCCAGAATAGCAAGCTAGCAGGAGCAGGAATGAAAAGGGCGGCCTCGGGGACGCAGAGGGCACGCAGTGCCCACACGTGCTCTGGAACCAGGAAGTGAAGGGTCGCGCGGGAAAGCCCGGGAGCACGAGCTGAGCCAGGGCCGGCGCCGGGACCCGGGGTCACTCGGGGCCAGCCAGCTAATGTCCGACGCCCTTACTTCCCCTCGCCCCATTGAGAACTCGGCGATGGAGCCCGCGGGTCAGGCTCAGTCCCCGAGTCCCTGCTCCGGACGGACGCCCCGTCTGTGCATAGGCTAACCTCGCCTGACCTCGTCGTCCAACAATGTCGGGTCAGGGCTTGGGGACTGGACCTGACAGCACGGGGAGGGGCAAAGCAGTCACCGCACCCTTGCCTGGTGGCAGCCCTTGATCCTGGAGCTCGTTGGAGCAAGTCCAAAGCGCTGGCTTCTTGCTTTCTACAGACTACGCACATCCCCCCGACCCGCGTCTCCCTCGACCCGCTCACCGTTCGAGCCGGCTGGAGAGCTGCGCACTCACTCAACGAAGGGGCTGCAGCTGCAAGTGGTGCGCCCTGCCCAGCCGGGGGTTTTCAGGAGGGTCCGCCTCAGACGGGGCGGACCCGGGGCGGGGCAAGGGCCAAGAAGGTTTAAAGGAGCCGCAGCGCAGAAGGCGGAAGGACTGCTTGAGGGTACAGTGGACCAGAATAAGGGTTAAAGATTTGGGGAGTCTGGACCTACAGAGGCAGCTGCAGTGGTCTCCACCCTGGAGAACCTCAGCCTCCACCGGGAGCCCGTAGACTTGTGCCACAGTAGGAAACTTTCTGCCTAGAAAGTTAGCTAAAAAGACTGTGGGCGTGCTTATGTGGGAAGAAGCCTCCTAGTTTACAGGCTGGCAAGGTAAACGAAAGCACAGGAAGACCTTCCCCGACCCCAACTGACTAGTGTGTGACAGGACTGGGACTTGCAGGTCGGGACAGCACCCCCACGTGATCTTGCTCTTCTCTTACTTCAAGCCTGGGCAGCGACTAACAGTGAGGTCACTCTTTGCCCAGGGCCCCAGGGGCGTGGTCGGTGTTGGGACCCAGGGTTCAGACCTGTCTTCTCCCCACCGTTCATCCCCTCTTCTATGACCTAGTATCTCTTCCTAAATCCTGGAGGGATCAGAGCGGGAGGCCTCAGCGGGAGGAGGCTAGCCGGGGTTCTTCTGCCTCTGAGGGTGGAGGATAGCAAAGTTCAGGGTTGGAGCTCCCATGTTCTTCACACATGATAGAGCCCTCCCTTGAACCTGAGATTCCAGGATGTCAATATCCAGTCCCGTCCAACTTTTCTATTCTGTTCCCACCCTTACTACCCAGCCCTATATTCCAATCCCACTGATTGTCAAGCTTTCTCACTCCTCTGTGCCTTTACAAGGGCTATTCCTCTGCCTAGGATACATTCCCTTCCTTAACTGGCTTCCCACCTGCTCTTCCCTTTACCTGCTGTGTGACTGTGGTGCATATTACTAAAGCATTCTATACTTCAGTTCCTTGCTTTATAAAACGGAGCTAACCAGACTGCAGAGAACTAAAACAGTCCACCTATAGGGCTTAGAGCAGTGCGTGGCACATAGTGAATGCTATTATTATTTTTTGACGGAGTTTTGCTCTGTTGCCCAGGCTGGACTGAATTGGTGTGATCTCTGCTCACTGCAACCTCTGCCCCCTGGGTTCAAACGATTCTCCTGCCTCAGCCTCCCAAGTAGCTGGGATTACAGGCACCTGCCACCACGCCCAGCTAATGGTTATATTTTTAATAGAGACAGGGTATCACCATGTTGGGCAGGCTGGTCTCAAACTCCTGACCTCAGGTGATCCACCCGCCTCGACTTCCCAAAGTGATAGGATTACAGGTGTGAGCCACCGCGCCCAGCCACCATTATTATCACCACCATCTGTGAGGGTCCTGAGGACCCCCCTGTATGTGGTGTTTGTCTGAGCACACGACGTAAGCCTTCACTAAATGTTTGTGGCCTTGAATGCAACTCCTTCCTTTGTGCCACCACAGTGACCAACACTTAGCTTTATCACAGAACTTATCACATTATACTGTAACTATTTCTTTATGTGTCTGACTCATTGACTAGAAAGAACACCTCAAGGGCAAAGGCATGTCTTCAAGAATTTTGTATTTTCTCAGTATCTAGTTCAATGGCTGGCCTTTAGCAGCCGACCTCAGTAAGCACTCAATAATTGCTTCTTGAATGAATGTTAAATGCACCTCCATTTATTCGAGAAGATTCCCCTTCTCTTTAAGGGTCCAGGGATTTTCCCAGCACTCTCTCAGATTTCAAAGACAGATAACACACAAACATTTTTCAGACTTTGTTTATTCACCTGTAAAAAACTTCACCCACACCATGAACACACACACACACACACAAACACACACACATACACACACACACAGAGGGCAGACCTAAGATCCCTGTTCCAATCCCCAGAATCACCTAGGGGGTCAGCACATACATTCCATACCAAGGTGACCCAAGTCCACTATCAGGGTCTGTGCCTGGACACCAAAGGGGCAGGGGCAGTGCCCTAGGTTGAAGCTAGGTCTGGTTGGGGACCTCCTTTGCAGGTCCATTTGCCTTTTCCCAGCCTTGAATTAGAGGTGTTCACAGCAGAGTGGCCTGTTCGGGGTGGGGGACTGGCTGTCGATAGGCTGGCAGCCGGGCCCTGGTAACATCTCGGCGGCGGCGGAAGGCCAGGAATTCCTCCCGAAGGGCAGCGCAACGGGCCTCAGGGCCAGTAACATGGGCAGTGTTCAGGAGGCAGCCCTCCTCTGGAGTCTTCACACCTGCAAGAAGCGGGCAGGACAATGAGAGAAGAGGCCCTGAGGTTCACTGAGTGAAGAGCTCAGATGTGAAGCTCGCTAGGCCCTTCCAGTACAGATGGGCCAAGGGGGCAAGGCACAGTCTAGAGCAGAGGAGCCTGGGAGGCAGGGCCTGACTGGGAATAGATGGGTCCTAAGGTGGCAGGGGGATATGGGACAGCATGGCTGAGATGCCTGCCTTTCCAGGGGGCTCACACACCTAGCTCTGGCTCAGCTTCAGGTCTGAGCCGGGAGCTGGCCAAGCCCAGGTGCAAAGTCTCCAGCAATTCCATGTCCCCAGGGAATTCTGAGTCCCACTCATAGTTTTCATCCACAGATGTGTTCCTCCTGTTAAAAAAGAAAAATGTATGGTGTGGGTGGAGGAAGAGGATGTTCAGAAAAGTCTGAACTCAGGGACCCCAGACTCACGTTAGGTCATGGGTTTCCCCTGAAAAAATCCCTGGACCTCAGCAAAAGCTTTTAAAAGGAGATGAGGTTTCCCGTTCCCAGGATAGGAGTGGAGCAGAGAAGGTCTGGGGTGGGAGTGGGGCCGAGGCAGGGACTGGGGCCGAGGCAAGGATGGGCAGGGACTACTCTCACCTCTTGCTGACTGTCACCACATGCTCCCTTCGGGGCCACCTCTCAGGGCCACTGGCCCAGCTGCTGGTGTCTCCTGGAGCAGGGCTGAGGTAGCTGCCTCCTGCAGAGGGAGCTGTGGAGGGGGGCCGCAGGAACGAAGCGCTGCCTCGCCCGCTGCTCTGGCTGGTGAGGCTGCCCCGAGGGGCAGCAGGGAGAAGGCCTGGCAGCAGCCGCTCCCTCAGTGTCCAGTCAGCCAGGGCTGTGTAAGGGGGCTCTGCAGCTGCCCCAGCCCCTACCACATCCCCAGGAAGTGATGCCCTGGGGGACATAGGAGGGGTGTCTGGGGGACGTAGGAAAGATGAGGTGGGGCAGGGCTGGGTATCCATGTAATCTGGGGGTGCAGCAGGGCTGGGATCCTCAAGAGGGGGCCAGTCCCCGTCCACATTCATCTCCCGGAAGAAGGGCAGGCTCAGGTACTGGAGCAGGGGCCCGGGACCTGGCAGGGGACTAGGTGGGGCTGCCAAAGGGGCTGCCACAGGGCTGATGTCTTCGATGCAGAGGGGTTGGGGTGCCCCACTGGGGCTGCTGCTGCTACAGTCAAAGGACTGGGCCAGACACTCGGCTGGAGTCCGAGGTTCTGCCTGCTCCGGGCCTGACCTTTCCTGGGGGGCCACCACAGTGGGCCCCATCACAAAACGCCCATCTGGGCCCCGGCAAATGGGTTCCAGGGGTAAGGGTCCCCAGCTAGGTGCAGGATCTGGGTGGGGGCTGGAAGTTCCGGCAGGATCCCCCCAGAGCAGGCTCTGGCGCAGGCTGGGGACTGGGGAACCCTGGAGCTTCAGCTTCGCCACGCTGTCAGGACTGCCTGAGCCCAGAGCAGAGCTGGGGAAGGACAGGAGATCAGGGTCTGTGGTAGGGGCAGGTCCCCCTCCCAGGAGCCAGCGTCAGGCCTTGAGAGGTTTGGTGAACAACAGAGCAGAGCTAGGGAGAACAAGCGAGGAAAGGACCAACAAGGTGGAGGGGATGGAGGGAAGACACAGGCCACACTGGACTGGCCTCAGGCTGGGGCCTCTGCGCACCCCTTCTTACCCTCTCCCACTTTTGTTCCTGCCCCGCCCCCACCATCCCCCCAGTAAAGGTGCAAAAAAGAAAGCAGAGGATACTGGAAAGGCAGAAGAAAGCCAAGGAGGTGGAAGCACTTACTCTGCAGCTGACTTCCCGGTGGGAGAGAAGATAAGAGGTGGATCTAGAAGGGCACGAGAATAGTAGGTGACACGGGCAAAAACCAAGGCCCTCCGGGCGCAGACTCTCTCACCCAACACCAGGCGCCCCACCCCATCCGGCTGGGAAAAGCGCAGGCAGGACCAGAAGCAGAACCGAGAGAATGCACCTGGCTCACACAGGAGGGAGGGATTTCCCCAGGTAGGAGGGGCGGGGCCCTCCGGTGCGCTGGGCCCCAGTGCGCGGGAGGAGGGATGACGCTGGAGGGGCCTACCTTGGCGGAGGCGCTTGCGGCGGCGACGGGCAGCCCTGCGCCGGTTCATGAGGCAGGCTGCCAGGATGCTCACCAGGACGGCCACGCCCAGGAAGCAGACCCCGCCCAACACGCCGGCCAGCACCGGCTGGGGCAGGAGGCCTGGCAGCTGCGTGCGCGACGGGTAGACCTCCAGGCCTAGGCAGGGGGCCACGAGGGAAGGTCAGTGGGCTCGCAGCCCCCGCAAGCTTTGACGCCCCTCCCTCCCGCCAGGTGCTCACCGGAAGTGGAGACGTTGGCCGTGTTGCTGGGGTCGCTGACGTAGCTGCCCGCGAAGGCCACGAGGCGGAACTCGTAGAAGACATCCTGCCGCGGGGATGGGGTGCAGGGGGGAGGTCAGAGCCCAGCACCGCCCATCCCAGCGGAGCGCAGAAAGACTGTGCAGGCGGGGCGGAAGGGTGAGGTGGGACGCGGAGGTGAAGAGCTCAAATCAGGATGAGAAGATGGGGTTTGGGGAATGGAGGAGGACGCAGGAGAGCCCCTGGGAGGCCGCTCCCTGTATCGCCTCCCGCACATACCTTGATGAGGCCTGGCACCAGCAGCTCTGTTTCTGTGCCTGCCACAGCCGGGTCCAGCACCTCCCAGCCCTGGGACCCCTGCCGTCCTTCCAAGACGTAGCCATCCAGTGTCTTAGGGACCAGCTCTGGGGGATCCCAATGCAGGAATACTCCCCGGGGTGTTCTCACTGCCACCAGACCTCGCGGAGGGGACAGAGGAGGCGGCACCTCTGTCGCGGGAAGCCTGGGCGCAGCTGGTGTGGTAGGAAGCCCTGCATGGGGCAGATAGGCAGGTCAGAGAGGGATTCCCAGCTCCCCTCCCCTGACCTTCCACGACCCCCAGTGCCCAACTCTTCTCCCAGAGCCCCTAAAGACAAGCCCAAATCATCTTCCACACACCCCTCTGGACCCCAAGCCGCCCAGCACCTCTGCCCCTTCCCATCCAGGACCTCCCATATCCAGCTCTCCTAGCGGCCCTTTCCCATCCTTGTCTCTGCTGTTCTGGGATGAGAAGCCTCTCACCTTCAGGAGCAGACAGGACGATCTCGCTGAAGGGACCACTCCCCAGCTTGTTCTGAGCTAGCACGCTGAACTGGTACTGGGTGTGGGGCTGCAGCCCTGGCACTAGGAGGTGGGCAGCCCCCACAGGCACTGCCAAGGACACCCAGTCATGGTGCATTCGGTCAGGACGCTTGGCCCTGGGAGACATGAAGACATAGGGGGCACCTCATGAGCTAGGAAGATCTGGGGTCCACAGATCTAACCAACTCCCCTCTGTTCAACCATCCAAGGTCTCAGGACCTTGGCCCTGAATGTCTCAGAGTCTGGAAACAGGGAAGCAGAGCCAGGACCGGTGAGGGATTGAGGGACGGAAGAAAGGGCACAAGGCCAGATAGGTTCAAGGAGGAGAGGAGAGGAGGCAAGGTTGGTGCAGAGAAATGGCAGGAACAAGTCACTCACAGTGGGGTGTACCAGACACTGAATCTCTGCAGATAGCCACCGTCAAAGCCAGGCTCCCAGGAGACATTGGCACCCTTGGGCAAAGGCACCACAGACACATTGGTGACAACATGAGGGCTAGTGCCTGGGGAGGGGCATGGAGGGAGTGATGGTGGTCAGGGCCTGAGGGAATATAGAAAGCCACAGGGGCCCCAGGACTACCGACCTTCACCCATCATCATCCCAGGTCTCCCACACCCATGATCCCCTTTTTGGCCCTCCAAAAATGATTCCCCCGTCTCCTGTCCCACGTGTTTCTCCCAGCCCAGGGCCCTCTCTCCAGCCACTAACCCAGCACGTGGACATTCGTGGAGGTGGCCACTCGGGCCACAGCATTGCTGGCACTGCATTCCCAGCGCCCATGGGCCTCCTTGGTCAACGGTCGCAGGACAAGGCTGCTGTTGCTGTCCACCTGGGCCTGGCTTTGCAGCCCCCGGCCCACCTACAGAACCACTGGTGAGCCCTGAGGACACACGCAGCCACCCCTCACCAAGGGCGCCCCTCATCTCTCCAAGCAGCTCCAGTTCCTCCCCATTCTGCCTCTGACAGCCCACTCCTTCCCATATCCTCCCTCCCACAAAATGGGGCACATAGTGGGTGCAAGTATAGGCAGAGCAGACTCAGAAGCCTTACCTTGGCCCAAGAGATAACAGGAGGAGGGTCCCCTCGGGCAGAGCAGGGGATGAGTAGCTCCCGCCCTACTTCTTGGAAATATTCTTCCTTGGGCCGTTCTATAAAAGCTGGGGGAGACTGCAAGCCAGATCTGGCATCAGGAGGGGCCCTCTCTTATACTGCTGTCTAAGGCTGGCTACTCCCCTGCTCTGTGATCCCTGTCATGCCACGTCTTACCTCACTCTTCTCACTCCCCCTAACTAAACACCCACCAAGCCTGTCTCTACCTCATTCTCTCTCCATTTCTCAATTCCTCTCTGGCTCTGTGTCTGTTCTCCAGTGGGTAGGGGCTGGAGGGAAATGGTGGTGTAGTAAGGACTGGCAGGCTTGGGTAGGACTCTCAGAGATGTACAAACCTCTGCGAACATTCTTCCTCCCAGAACCCCAGAGAGGGAGGCAGCAGGGTCAAGGTTAGTGAGAGTTGGGCGGACAGGATATCTTACTGTGTCTGACTGATGTCCCATCTCCTGAGCACCACCTCTGCGGAAACCTCTAGGATGGCATCAGGCAGCTGCTACCATGGCCACCGTGGGAGACAGACTTGGGAGCCCCTCCCCATGTGTCTGCCCCACCCCACCCCCATCAGCCTGGCCCCCACTGTCACCACAGTTTCCCACCCACCCCCAGACTCACCTTGAGCAGCACGCGGGTCACAGGGGAGGGCCCGGCAGTACCAAGACTGTTGTAGGGGGTGCAGGAGTATTCTCCCAGGGCATCCTCGTTCCCCAGGGCAATGATCAGTGAGCCTTCTGTGCCCTGGGACCAGCCAGGAAACTGGAAGGAAGAGGAGGTGACAGCTAGAGAGAGCTCAGCAGAGGCAAGCCCAGGATAGCAGTGCAAGAGAGGGAGCAGGACGAGAAACCCAGAGCTGTGCAGAGGACTCCACAGCTCCATATCTAGGCCTGACCTTTCTGAACGCCAGTGCTTCCTTTCTTGCCTTCCTACACAGGGACTCCTGCCAATAGTGTGAGGCTGTGACTGCACAACTCCAGAGGGTGCCACTCCCAGAAAACACAGTATGGATGGCCACCCCTGGAGCTGGGCCGCATGGGGCTTCCTGCCTGCTGGGACTTCACCTGGCTATCTTCCTAGCACTCCACAACTAAGTTCAGCATCTTCCACCCCAAACCAGCTCCTATTTCTCTATTAAAGGGCCCATCAGCCTCTTTGCTGCAGTCTGCCTCCTCACGTTCCCTCACTCCCGCTAGCGAAATACCAAGCCAGTCATCCTGGGAAGTCCCTTTTGTCTGGGCATGAGCCCATTCATCTTCATGTCCTCCTCTCCAACTCAGACTCCACAACTCTTGCCTGGGCCGTTTCAGGAGCCTCAGAACCCCGCTTCCTATGTTCAGTGTCTCCCACTACATTCCACTGGACAAGCTCAACCCCTGATCATGGCTCTGATGCTATCACACCAATGCTCAACAGTCTCCAGTGGCTCCAGCTGCCTGTAGACTTTTTTCTTAAACATTCAACAAAGATGTACTGAGTGCTATTGTTATAGAAGCCCCAGGTACACTATGATGAAAAGATGCAATACTAGGCCTCAAAAAATATATAGTCTCTGCAAACAAAAGATCCCAATTGCCTTGGAATGAGGTAATATTAACTTGGCATCCACAGTTCTCCCTTTTGATGCTAACCTGTCCTTCCAGCTTTCTCTGCACCATTCATGTCCCTACAGGCACCCCAGCTCCCACCCAATTGGTCAATTCATAATTCCATAAACGCACTATATTACTTCCTGCCTCTTGGCCCTCGTTTCTGCAATGGAATGACTATCTCCTCTTTGAGGCCAGTCACCAAAGTCCCAGAATCTGTTGCTGGTCTATCCTCACTCACCCTAAGAGGAAGGCACAAGCTCCATCCCTGGCCTTCCAGCAATGTCTGTGTGGCTGCCCTCTGCCCAGACAGCGCCCACTTTAAGGATGGATGCCTCCTTGCCCCCGCCCCCTACACAGCACCTGGTAACAAGTGTGTGTTCCCCTGAGACACACAATTCCCCAGTCATCAACCTTCAGTTCTGCTTTTTGACTCTTTGCCATCATTTTCCCGAGATCATCTCTCACCTTTTCCCCAAAGGCACAAAACCAGCACCTTAAACCATGGGAGTTTTCCTCGGGGGTTTTAAGTAGTTTCCTATGCAACATGTCTTTTTTTTTTTTTTTTCTTGAGATGGAGTCTAGCTCTGTTGCCCAGGCTGGAGTGCAGTGGCACCATCTCAGCTCACTACAACCTCCACCTCCCGTGTTCAAGCGATTCTCCTGCCTCAGCCTCCTGAGTAGCTAGGATTACAGGAGCCCGCCACCATGCCCAGCTAATATTTGTATTTTTAGTAGAAACGGAGTTTCACTGTGTTGGCCAGGCTGGTCTTGAACTCCTGACCTCATGATCCACCCACCTCAGCCTCCCAAAGTGCTGGGAGTATAAGTGTGAGCCACAGTACCTGGCCGCAACATGTCTTATAACAAATTAAATTCACAAAATATGTGTGCCACCAGTCACTGAATTGAATTAAATGGAGCTAACTCCACCCAGCTGTCCTGAGCAGACTAACACCAAGTGAAGACCCTACTTCCGCTTCCCCAAGCCTGTACCTTGTCCAGCTGCAGGGCCTTTCCATCCTTGGTCCAGCTGACAAAGTGCAGTGGGGGATTGGCGCGAACCGGGCAGCGGATCACCCCCGGCATGCCTATGGGCAGGAGTGTCTCAGCAGGCATAGTTGTCACCTGGGCTGGGTCTGGGGGAAAGTAGTGGCAAGTTGGGGGAGAGGGGCTTGGCCTGGCCCAGGGGAAGGGAGCAGGCTGAGAGAGAGGCTGGGGCCAGGCTTACAGAGCACGGTGAGGTACGCAGAGGCTGAGGGTGGATGCAGGAGGCCATTGCTGGGTACACAGGTATAGCGGCCAGCGTCATCAGGCTGGGTGGCCTGCAGCCACAGGCTCCCGTCCACCAGGATCCGCACCCGGGACTGCAGGTGGCTGCAATGTGGCATGTGTGAGGAGGGGGTCCAGGCCTTGCCCAGCCAAGCGGCTCCTCAGAGACTGTCTGCCAATTCCCCATCTCCACCCTCCTAATGACAGTGACCCGACCTAATGTGGAAGACATTGGTGTTGTCCTGGAACCAGCTGTAGGTGAGGTTAGTAGGGTATGCCTCAGCGTGGCAGGCCAAGGAAACATCCTGGGAGGCATTGACTGTGCTGTTCTTGGGGGGCACCACGATGACTGGGGGTCCTGTGGGGTGCACAAGGGGAGGAAGGTGGCCTCAGCCAACAGTCTTCCCAGAACCCTGAGGTCACCTCTACAACTCTTCCCAGCTCTGCCCTCCGGAATCGTAGGGCTCATTGTTATGGGGCTTTGGGGAATGGAAACAGAAGCCTCCCCCTGTATGTAACAAGAATTCATCCTCTCCCTGAGACCCATTCCTCTTTCCAAATTCTCTCTGTTCCATCAAGAACAACCCCATTCATGCAGTTCCACTGCCTAGGAATGGTGTGTATGTTTGGGGGAGTCAGTTTAACTGCTCATTTGCCATTTGTATCCCTGCCTGTCACCTTTTGAATCACTTCTCTGTCTCTGACCCTAACCCAGGTACCCAATACCTCACCTCAAGGTGCTGCAGCACCCCCTGACTCCAGGCTCCCCTGTGGCTGCCACTCTAATGGCCATTCCTACAGAAACAGATCCTTGTGCCACAGAACATTTCTGCTCAGGAACCTGCAACAGCACCTGACTCCTCCCACACTAAGTTCAAACCCAGCCCTGTGGACCTCCGCGATCCAACCCCTCCCTACCTGGCCAGTCATCTTTCCATATGTCAGCCCTCATGAACTCTTTCAGGTCAGTGTGGGCAGCTGGCTGTCCCCCATCTCCATGCCTTTGCTCCCCTCAACCCCGGCCGGAATGCCCCTCCCAAGGTCCTGGCCATGCCACATACCTCCTGCAAAAGCACCTCTGGCTACTACAGTTCCACTACTCTTTCCCGCTCTGGGCGGGTACTGCATGAGCAGTCAGTAAGAAGAGGCATGATGCAAGCTGACCCAAACAGAGCACTGACTGCATGCCCGGCACTGAGTGCCAGCTGCATGACCTTATTTAATCCTCACCAGAACCTTGGGGGAAATTGTCTCCATTTTATAGATGAAGAAATGAAGGCTCAGAGGCAGAGAGATTGTGAGGTGAGTGCCCAAGGGCAGCAGGAGAAGCAACATTCACATGAGGCTTCCTGATGCCAGAGACGACACCTTTAACCATTATCCGGCACTGCCGTTCTTACAGTACCACGGACAGCAACACTTCCCTGTTTGCCCAGTTAGTCTTATTTCCCCATAAAGATAACAGGCTCTACAAAGGCATAGTCCAGGCCTTCTATTTCTCAGCTTCTAAAGGAAGGATCTTGGCCAGGAATTACCATGTGCCACCAACTGGGCTCAGCTGGACCTAAGTAAATTCTAGTAACACACCTGAGAGGTAGATGTAAGTCTCTTTATAAAGATGAAGAAACTGGGACTCAGGGAGTTTACCCAGCTCACAACCTAACACAAGCACCCATGCCCTGTCCACTATAACACACTACTGGGCACTAAAGATCACTCTGTCTGCTTACTGAGCCTTTTAAAATTAAGGTGTTGGTTTCAGAGCAACAGCCTGCATTGGGAGCCCCCTCAGCCTCCACGGGCCCTGCCCTCAGGCACTAATCTCCTTCCCATCCTGCTGTGCACCAGTTCAGCCACAGGTCACAGCCCCCTTGCACAGGTGTCCCTGGACCGCAGCCCTCCCGCCAGAAAGCACCTAGCACCAGCAGCTGGGTGGCGTGGGTGATGCTGCCCTCAGTGCTGGAGGCTTGGCAGGTGTAGACCCCAGAGCTGCCTCGCTCTACCCGGTGGATCCGCAGCGTCCCGTTCTGCACCTAGGGAAGGAATGGGTGAGGAAGAGTTCCTTCTCTTGCCAGCCTCAGACCCTGCACTTCTGAGGCTGGCCAGCAGAGGGAGGCAGCACCCCAGGCTCGGGGAAAACAATGCCAAGCCCCCTTCCCGCCCATCTTCCAGCCTGGCCTTTGCCCCTTCTGTCCTCTGGCCCCACTGCCAGGCCCCCACCTTCCCTTCACATTCTATCTGGTTCATTCTGTCCACCCCCAGGACTCACTTGCACCTGGCCCTGGCCCTGGCCCTGGCCAAGGTCCTGTCCTTGGAGCTTCCAAGTCACACGAGGCAGGGGGCTGCCACGGGCCACACAACGCAGGGTCACAGGCTCCAGTTCCTGTACTTCCAACACAGCAGGAGGTGTCTCCTGGAATTGAGGGGGCGCTGCGAGGGAGACAGGCATCAGGGACCCCAGGGGGGCTATCAGCCCAGAGAGCTGTGTCCCAGGGCCAGGGAGACGGACCACTCAGGGCTACAGCCCGCTGCCCACCCGCCAGCCTCACAGGAATCCCCAGCCCGGGGGCCACCCTCTCTATGAGGATTCTATCAACCCACCCCACACGGGCCTGGGACTGAGCCCAGACTGGATGTCCAGAGCTGGGGAGAGAGCCACGTCCCCTCAGGAGGAGCACTGTTCTGGGATTCAGGGGTCTGGGTCCGAGACTCTGCTCTGCCACTAATCAATAGCATGACCCAGCCTCACCTATGCAATGGGGGTGATTATGTCCTTCTTCCTACTTAGGAGTGAGAGAGAAATAACAAGGGCCTGAGTGAAAAGGTGTTTTGAAAATATAGTGCTGGCCAGGCGCAGTGGCTCACACCCAGCACTTTGGGAGGCCAAGGCGGGCAGATCACCTGAGGTTGGGAGTTTGAAGCCAGCCTGACCAACATGGAGAAATCCGGTCTATACTGAAAAATACAAAATTAGCCGGGCATGGTGGCATATGCCTGTAATCCCAGCTACTTGGGAGGCTGAGGCAGGAGAATCGCTTGAACGCAGGAGGTAGAGGTTGCAGTGAGCAGAGATCACATGATTGCACTCCAGCCTGGGCAACAAGAGTGAAACTCCATCTCAAAAAAAGAAAAAAGAAAAAAGAAAGGAAAAGAAACACGAAGTGCTGTATATGTGAACTGTGTTTCACTCAGGCTCCAAGAGCCCCCTCTCTCCCACCCATTTTCCTGGCCAGGGAAGCAGCAGGGAAGAGAAAGAAGAAGTTCCTGACATAGAGCCTAGCAAACTGGTTGGATTTATATTTGAAGAACCGAAAAGGGCAGCATGGGGAGGGATGAGATGCAACCACTAAGTGAGCAAACAGGGCTGCCAGGAAGGGTGGGAGCTGCTTGTGGAGTGGAAATAGAACTCCCTCTTCCCCTTTCTCCCACCAGCCAGAGCTCCCCATTCTCCTCCACCCTGTCTTTCTCCACCACCTGCCCCCCAGCTTCATACAATTGACTGTCAGATGCACCCAGGAGCCATTAGCAAAATCGTCTTCAGGGACGTGCTGGTCCAGGAAGAGCACGCGGCACTCGTACCAGCCCTGGTCTTCCACCCGCAGACCCTCCATCTGGAGAGAGGCCCCCTTCTGCAGCCGGACTCGTCCTGGGGAGGAACCCTGAATCAAGGGTGCTGAAGGGACCCCTGAGAGCCCCAATTTCCTGGTCACACTGGTAATTCGTAGAAGGAAGAGTAGGCTCAGTCTCTCCCAGTTACTCTGAGACTGTGGGGTCCAGAGAGACGCAGATGGGGTTGGGGTCATTCAGGACAGGTCCCTCCATTCAGCCCCTCTGACCACTCTTGCCACTCAACAGCTGGGACCCCGTCTAGACAAAGAGAAACCTAGAGGGACAGCAGGTGGACAGAACCTTCCCCTGAACTGCACTTGGCATCCAGGACTGCTAGGGGAGGAGGTGAAGAGCCAGCACGTAATCTGCTCTGGATTCTTACAGGATCTGTCCACCTCTGGGTTCTTTTAGTAGGGGAAAGTGTGAGCTCCTGAGAGTACTCCTGATAGAGGACTGTGTCCCTGAAAATCTCAGCAGTGTTTGAGGCCCTATCAGGGGAACCCAGACCCCGCCTGCCAAAGCCCCTAATCCCTGTGGGCTATTATCAGCAGCCTAAGCGCCTTAGGGTGGCCAGAGTCCAGCCCAGCAAGCAGCAAAGTCAGCAGCCTCCTCACCCCATCCTCTCCATGCCCTGGGGCACTCAGGCCCCAGCTGGCTGAAAACATACAGTTCCACAAAGCCACACAAGCGCAGCACAAGCAGACACCTCAATCCCACCCTTAGTCAGCATCCACACCACACCACCAGGCTCAGAGCGAGGGTGCCTACCCAACCCCTCAGCACCCTCCCTGGATGGAACTGTGCACCCCAGACAGCTTCATGGGACCCTGGCAGTGTAGCCTAGTGAGACAGGCACACACTTGGGAGCCAGATAGACATAGGCATGAGTCCAGCTCAACTGCGTACTCTTTTGGGCAAGTTACTTAATCTCTCTCAATTTCAGTGTCCTCGTCTGTAAAAAGAAGAGAAAGAAACAGAATTGAGGTGGGGTGGAGGAGAGGAATAATGCAGGGAAGGCGTGTAGCATGGTGCCTGGTGTCCGTGGATGCTCAAATAAATGTTGTGGAACAAATAAATGAGCTCTAGATTTGAAATTAGAAAGCTGCACTCAAGTCCTTGCTGTGTCCCCAAACTGATCACACATGTCTTCCTTTTCTCTCCCTGTATCAGTGAACAGCACCACCACACACCAAGTCACCTCATCAGGAACCTGGCATCTCTGAGATTTCTGGATTACCTCCTGTATCTACTTGCTCATTAAGTTTTTCAAATCCCACCTCCTAAACCTTTTCCCTTCTCTGCTGTCCTCACCTTTATACCTGTGGCGTGTCTCACCTGGGTTTCCCCAAGAGCCTGCCTCCAGCCTCCTCCCCTCCACATCACATTGTTCATCCACACCTTGACCTCTGCTATGGACAAATGGAACTTTCTTTCTTTCTTTCTTCCTTTTTTTTTTTTTTTTTAGAGACAGGGTCTCACTCTGTCGCCCAGGCTGGAGTGCGGTGGTTTGATTGTAGCTCATTGCAGCCCCGAATTCCTGGGCTCAAGCAGTCCTCCTGCCTCGGCCTCTCAAGTAGCTAGTACTACAGGCATGTGTCACCATGCCTAGCTAATTTTTTAATTTTTGTAGAGCGGGGGTCTTGCTATATTGCCTAGGCTGTTTTCAAACTCATGGCCTCAAGGGATCTCCAGGCTCAGCCTCCCACAGTGCTGGGATTAAGCTGTGAGCCACTGTGCCTGGCTGCCTTTTCTTAATCTTATGTTGTATGCAAATGCAGCTCCAAGGCCCTTTGCATAGTGTCCACCCCAGCTCTTCCTAAGACTAGAAATTCTGAAGCTGTGAATGCACTCAACCCCTCCAGTTTGCTTCCATTCTGCCTCTAGAGTGATCTGTTTCAGAAATGAGATAATCTATTTCAGAAAGAAGAGAAGGATCAGGCTGAGGGAGGCTTTCTGATCTTAGGCAAGTCTTTTTCTATTTAGAATGAGTTGCAGGGGTGTGGATTCTCTAGAATGGGTGGACCTGCTTAAAGGGCTAGGTGTTTAAATCCCCACCCGGGAGATAAGACCAGGCCTAGCAGGTAAATATTTAACATAATCACACCCTTCCACCCACTGTCAGGATTCCTCAGGAGGGCTGATCTGCCTGGCCCTGAGCCCTGCAGACCCCAGACTGCAGCCTCTTCTATGTCCCACATGCTACTTTTATTGTAGTGATCTTCTAGCTCTACAAGGAAGGAAGAAGAGGGAAGGAAGATTGAGTGTGGAGTATGGGCCGTGTAGTAATAAGCGCTCTCACCGTATTTAATCCTCTCAAGAATGCCATTGTAGCTGAAGGAATTAATGTTAGGTTTCTTTCCAAAATCATGTGGCTAGTAAGTGACAAAGCCAGGCTTCTTTCTCCAGACGCAGCAATGTGCTTCCCATGGACACGGGTGTTAGGACCAAGGGCTGTTCAGGACACTGGGCGTAATCGGTGAATTCTCACTTGGGAGATGCTGGTAGCCGTTGGGTAACAGTCCAAATGTTACTCAGAATATGCAATGAAGCACACTGCGTGTCCTAGCTTTTCTGTGACACTTGGACTGGTAGACCTGTAGTGTCACAGAAGAACAGGAAGATCGCCAGTGGGGCAGCCCTGAGTCCTCCTGAGCCCTGGGCCCACCTCCTGGAGGCCTCCCTCCACCTGCAGTCCCAAAGCCTGTTGACGTCAGATCTTCCCATTTGCACGGGTGTGTGAAGAAAACAGGAGACACGGTCTCTGCTCTCTTAAGCTCTCAGAAGGCAGGGAACCCACGCTCACCTAAACGGGCAAGTTCACATCCACACGTCCACAAAGAAGTTCAAAAAATGGTGCTAACTGTGCCCAGACGTTGCACCAGGAATCAAGAGCGGTAAGGAAGGCTTCTGGGAAGCCGTGATTGGGCGGAGGGTGAAGAATAAAAAGTGGCGAGGGAAGGTGACTCCTTTCAAGTGGAGAACAATGGCACTGATTTTTATCGGACAACTCAGGGCAGAGAAAAACTGCATGTCCCTTCTGCTATGTGGGGCCTCTTGAAAATCCTAAGACGTACAACACAAAAGTCAAAGACCAAAAGCCCATCCCACCATTTGGATGAGCTGATCCAGGATCCACCTCAGGAAAGCTGGTGTTGAATAAGCCTAGCCTGCCTTCCCTCCAGAGGCCTGTCCTGGGTTCACACCACACCGGCACTGTGAGGGCACAGGGCGGGGCGCCTTAACACACTGCGGCTACCTGAATCCTACTCTTGAGTGCTAGCTTGTTTTATATTACTTTCACTCCTTGGCACTCATTGATAAACCTAGTCCCCTCTGCCAGCTTCTAGAGTCCTCAAAGATGGGAAGCCTTCCGTTCGGTGTGGTCCCTAATGCTCCCAACAGTCTCTCTCAGGGTTCCTCACACATTCTAGGCCACCAGCCCCACAACAGTCCCTGGCCCATCTCCCCTTCACTGCCCAGAGGGTTTATGACAGAAGAGCATTGTCCTTAGCAACCTCCACCTCCTGTTGCTTAGCAACTGCAGTTCCGAGTCCCCTACACAAAGGCTGAGAGGCCCCTTCCACACCGTGAGGCAGTAAAAGGGTTAACGGGCTCAGGGGCCTCCCTCCCTCCCACTCCCTCCCTGAGCCAGCTCTGGCCTGACCAGGAGCTCCAGACAGAGGCAGGAGTGTGAACAAAGCACAGGGGTAGAAAGCAAGTCCCAGCGGCCACTGCTCACAGCCCTTACAGCTCAAGCAGCAGCACAGACAGAAGGAAGACCCACAGGTAGACCACGGGTGCCAACCATCTAGTGGCTCGAGGCCTGAGGGACCTCAAGGCAGGACACAAGCTGGAGAGAAGGAACAGCTTCCCGTCTCCCAGGTGGAGTCCCAGGAAAAGCCCCTCTCTCCTCCGCCTCCCCTTGCCTTGCCCTCAGTCAGGCAACATTCTGAATCTGTCCAGCCTCAGCCTGGCAGCCCAAGACCCCTCCCAAGCCTGGGCAGGCAGAGGCAGGGAGGGAGGGCTGGTGGGCACAGCCTGGTGCTAATTGGGGCCTGCTTTCATTCATTCCCACAGGGCTTGTGCAGACACATACACTCCCACCAGGCTGTTTGCCAATAACTGCCCCCAGTTTGAAAATAAATTTCCCGTCTGTACCACCTGCCTGTATCTCCTCCCCTCTCTGCTCAATCCACCCTGTGTCAAGGGCTCGGCCAATCCCAGGGTTTCCCTCAGGATTCAAACTGAAGAGGGAAAAGGTGGGGGTCTCTCCATCAATGCCCTCACAGGTGGCCTTTCCCAGATTTCCCCTCTGAAGAGGAAGCAACAAGACTCGCCCTTGCCCTACAGCCCAGGCCTGTCCTTAGGGCTTCCCGCATGCTGCCCCCTGAGACCTGGCACTAAACCGCTTAGACTAAGGCTCCATCCGGGATTAGGAGGAAGCAGAGCCATTGTAGCCATTCTAGGGAGCCAGCTGGGGCGCAGCAGAAGGCACCCGGGGAGGCTACACACGATTTTAAGTCCCAACAGGAGCCACCTAAAGCAGCAGCCCCAGCCAGCCCCTTCCAGTCACTGACCTTTGGGGAACCTGGACCCTCCCCAGCCCACCCTCTCTGTACACCTGTGCTTCTCTACTCAGAAGCAGGCTGAGCCCCCCTGGAAAAGCAGAGGTCACAGCCGCACCCACCCTGCTGCCCCCTCAGCCCACTCCCAGAAGCCTAGAACCCCAAACTAGCATTTAAGGCAATGGGGAAGGAGAGGGCAGAGGAGTGAGCAGACAGTAGAGGCAGGACCAAGGTAGGGCCAAGTGGGGAGACTAGAGATCAGGATGAAGTCTGGGAGGTTTCACGGTGGATGTAGAAAAAGCAATTACAGAATTAGAATGGATACTTGGGATAGGGCTGCAGGGCCTCCTTTGGAACAGACCACGTGGAGTTCTAAATAGCACAGCTATAAGTGTGTGTGTGTGTGTCTGTGTGTGTAAATGAATGAAGCGTTCAATGAATTAACTGCTTGGGAGCAGAGCCATGCTTGTTAAGCAGAGTTAGGGCAGTAGAGCTGGAGATGAGATCAGAGCCTGGACAGAGCAGTTCACAGGGGGCCTTGCCTGACTCTACGCAGCCCACCTTTCTTGCTGATACCTCCCTACCACCCACCCGAGGAGAACTCTTACCCACGTAATTAGGGTCAATTCGGGGAGAGTAGAGGCCGAACTGGATGAAGATGGGAAGCAGGAATCCAAAGCGCATCCACTCGATGACATGTAGAGGGGGCCGGCCGGCCGGAGGCAGCAGGTCACAGCCCAGCACCACACTCTCCCCAGCCCGGCCCACCACCGAGTCCACCTCAGGCTTCCCTCGACCTGCATGATGGGTGGTATGAGGGCACAACAGGGGGCCAGGGTCAGTGCTGGGAGGGGAGATGCCATCAGTATCTCTATAGGCACCTTAGGACTTTGGGTGACTGGAGGAACCCCCAGTTCAGCTTCTCCAGAACCAGCCCTGTTCCTCCCCTGTCCTGCTCAAAGAGGAACCTTTGAGGAGCACCCCCATCCCCACCCCAAGGCTAACAGGGAGTTCTTGAGCCCAGGAGTTCAGCTCACCGTCAGCCCCCTGGCTGATGACCAGGCTGAGGACGGCCAGGCCGAGGCACCACACCATAGCCCAGCTGGCCTGCTCGCTCAGCCCCTCCTATCCACAGGAGTCCAGGTGGAGGGGCCAAGGGATGTCCTTCCGATCAGCTCAGGGAACAGGTTTCAGCTCTCACTCTTCTGGACAGTGAGGGCTTGGCTCATGTAACACACAAGGAAGCTGCTCTCTGGAGAACCACCAGATCTAAATGCAAAGTGCAAGGCAACATGCAGAGTTGGCCAATACTGGAGCCCAGGAGAAACCCCACAGTTAGACAGGCGCTGGGAAGAGAAAGGAGGAGGGAGCGTAGGTAACTGCGGGGAGGGAAAAAGGGGGAGGATCTTGAAGCCCTGGGGAATAAGAGCAGGGGTAGGAGTACTGGGAGAATGGTGAGTGCTGAATGCAGAGACCAGAAAGGTAAGGAAATGGGGAAGCTGGGAGAATTGGGAAGGTCTTAGGAAATGTGGAAGGATTCTGGAGACGCCTAAGTTCTGAGGGTCTTGAAAAGCTAAGCCAGGAGAGAACTGGGGTTCCTTATATACTTGAAAAAAAGATTTTGGAAGGAAGTACAGTAGATCAAGACACTCATGGCCCAGGTTGCTCTTGCTTCTCCCCTTACTCTTGATGCTAACAAGGTATAGCAGCAAGAAGGAACCAGTGCTGTCGCCTTCACCCCACTGTGACAGTTAAGGCCCCTGAGGATCTCTGTTCAGGGACACAGAGCCAGTCAAGGGCAAATCCTGGATGCAAATCCAGGGTCCTTAACCATCAGAAAGTGGTCCCCAGGACACCCCCATACACTCCCTTGCCCTATTTCCCAGCCTCTATGAAAAACCCGGGAAACTGGAGACCCGGAGGTCTTTCTCCACTCAGTCTCCCTACACTGCTACACTGCTACACTGCCGTGGCAGTGAGTGACTCAGGCACTTTCGAGAGGAGGAGCTGCTTCCCCCACCTGCCTGTATGGGGGGCCCAGGCAGCATCCTCCAGGTCTGGACAGGTTCCGGGGCTGGCAGCTGGTGCCACTTCTTCCTCATGATACTGCCAAACAGCCCGCCCCCTGCCAGGCACCACCACTCAAGGACCTCACCCAAATTCCTCCCACTCACTCCCCTCCAATATCTTCGGGGTGCTACAGTTTGGTTTGTCAGGCTCTCTCTTCCTCAACCCCAGGGGCATGGTCCAAAAAAAGCCTGTGAGTCCCTGAGGTGTACAAAATTAGCCCTGGGGCATGGAGAGTAGGAACTCTTGACAGCCCCACAGATCCTAGGGCAGTCTCAGAGAGCCAGAGGGTCCATGCCAGGGCCTGGTACAGGCAAGTGGACTCTGCTCTGAGGCCTCCACCCCACTCTTGGCCACAAAGTTCAGGACAAACTATAAAACATCCTCCACAGAGTCTGATCCCTGCCTCTACTTAATGATCCTGTACGTCTAACTTCTGGCAATTCACTAGCAACCAAGCCCCCTGCTTCCCACTGCCTCGAGGCAGCTCTCCCATACTTCCCTAAAAAACCTTTTTCCAAATGTATAGGAACCCCTAGTTCTCTCCTGGCCGTTTTCCAAGACCCTGAGTAACCAGGAATCCCCGGAATTCCTCCGAGTCTCCTATGATCTTTCCAATTCCCCAGCCTCCACTATTTCTTCACTTTTCTAGTCTCCCCACACGCAACTCCCTTATCCTCCCGGGACTCCCTTCCCAGTTATTGCTACTACCCACAGTCCCCCTCAATTCCAGCTTCTCGCCCCTGATCTCCAATTGCAGCAGGTCCTCCGCGCTACAAAGAACTCCCTTCTGGTTTCCCCACCCCACCCCCAGCCATTTCCCATCCTCTCCTCCTGAGAATTCTCCTCCCTGGGATTCTCCTGCCTCAGCCCACAATATACTTCTGATACCCCACCCCCAACAATTCCTTTCTCCCTCGTACTCTCGGATCCCCTGGAACACTTCCTTTCTCTTGGAACCCACCGAGAACTCCCCCACGTTGCCTCTCGAACTCCTCCAGTTCTCCGGGAACCCCCACCCACCCACCAAGAATTTCACTTCCTCCCCCAGAACTCCCCTAGTTCTGCTCCCCCAAAGAATTCCACTTCTCCCTAGAACTCCCCGCTTTCTCCCTGTCCCCCATAACTCCGCACTACTCTCCATGCCCCCGCCAGCACCCCCACTTCTATCCCCCCAGGACGCCCCCTCCCTCACCTGCTCCGCACGGCTCGGCTCCACTCTCGCCGCTACACAATAGGGGGCGGACCCGCCTCCCCGCCTCGGATGCCCCGAGCGCCTTCTGTCGCCCGGGAGACCGCCAATCCTCCTCCCGCTGCGGCCAATTGGAGCCGCCAGAGGCGCGGCGAGGCGGGCGGGACCCCTGAGCGGCCTGGGAGTTGTAGTTTCAGTAGGGAAGGGCTCGGTGGCACGTGGGCTCAGGTCGCCCCCTCGTGGATCTCTGCACAGCCAAGCGCGGAAAGGTGGGTCGGCAGCTTGCCGCCTCCAGCAAGAGGGGCCGCGGGGTTCGGCCCGCGTTCCAGGGCTGCGGGAGCTGGCCCCTTGCTAGGCTCCTGGTACGCCCTCCTCCTTCGGAGCTTTCGGGCGACCCTCTCCGCTCCCCTAATGGGCGTGCCACTGAGGCGGCAGCTAGGATTGAAATCTGAGCCTGGGGCCAGGAACACCAGGCGGGGAGCAAGACTCCCCGCCCTCCTCCCAGGGGATCCACCCAGGTCCCGGGCTCATCCATCTCCTCCCCCATCCCCATTTCCACCTCCACCCATTGCTTCTCTAGCAGGACTGGAAATACCTGTCTGCATTGGCGAGCTCCCAAATCTTGCCCTGGCGCCTCCCACCGTGTGCAGCCGGGGAAGGCTGTGCTCTGAGCTTGGGGTTGCCAAGTCAGCTCCCGAGGCGGATCCAGCACCAACGACCCAGAGAAACAGGCCCAGAGGGGAGAAATGACAGATACCCTGACATGGGAGATTGAAAGGGGAGAATGAAATAAAAGATCACTCACTGGACCCCTGCAGGGTGCCAGGACTCGGACTAGATGCTTTATAACTCCTGTGTAACCTGCACAGAAACCCTGAGAAGTAAGTAGAGCTCCCTTTGACTAATGAGAAAACTGAGGCTCAGGGAGATGAAGAAACTTGGCTCCAAGCTTTCCCCTCTAGGAAACGGCAGAGCTGGATTCAGACCCAACCCACACTTCATCTAACCCACTGCCTTGGAGACTTCACCTTCAGGCACAAAGATATCTTGCATATCTTACCCCTTAGAGATTCGATTCTACCTCCTCAGCTTGGTGATGCTGTAGGGATACAGGGTCGGCTTAAGCATTCATTGGCTGTCCAGGTCCTTCCTTTTCCGTTGGCTCCCTTGGAAGCTTTCCTTGAAAGCAACATGCCGATCTCATTCCAATCTGAAGTACTAAGACTCACACTGAGTGCACCAGGCATCAGACTCATACAATCACGGCTGCAACATCATGAGAGACCCTCCGGGATAGGCCTAGGCACTGCTTGGCCCCAGAATCCCTGGCACATGGTTTCTCCAGGTAGTCATCCAAGCACCTATCTGATCATGTCCTAGCCAGGAAGCTCAGCACTACTGTGATACCCATTCCATCCTTAGTAAGCTCTGCCTGCTGGACAGTTCTTCCAGGTGTAAAGGTTTTAGTGCTTTGGGGTGACTGAGATGGAAGAGAAGAGGCAGGAGCAGTAGGCCAGTCTCTCCCACCATCCCTCCAGCAAATGCTCCCAAGTGGCAGCTTCTCAACGTGGCTTTTCAGTGTAATACACCGATCTACCTTTAAGATTATAATGGAAACATGCTAATGAATGCAGCATGGAAGCAAGGCTGGAAAAGACGGTCAAAGAACGAAGGTTTTTAAATCTTTGGATACTCACCAGTCATCGGCAAGGATCTCCCTCCCACCCTGTTAGAACTGGCCACACCTCTGATCTAAACTGCTGTCTCCAGTGGCTTCTTGAGGATAAACTAATCTCATTTGGACATTAAAATAAGTTTTTGTTAAATGACATTTAAAACGGCTTTCGATTTTTAAAAGTTTATGATACGGCCTCCTTTTTTTCTGGAGGTTTATTTTGTGAGTTTTTGTTAATGCCATTTTTTTGTCTGATTCACAGGTATATTGGAGGTTTTTTGGTAAGAAAAGGAACCTAGCCCTATAACTTGTTCCCTCACTGTGCTCGGAGTGAAAGTTGATTAAAAAAATAGTCCCTGAGGTTCAAAACAAAAGATTTTTCCTCTAAGTTGTTCTTGATTCATAGTCATTACTCTCTGGGAAAGCTTATTCAGCCAACGAGGATTCCATCTAATCTAAGTATCAGTCAGTCCCCATATTTTCAAATTGCTGACGAGGATATCAGAAAATATTCTCTCTCTCCCTCTCCCTCTCCTCCTCCTCGTCCTCCTCTACCTCCTCCTCCTTCTTCTCCTTCTTATTCTTCTCTCTCTCTCTCTCTCTCTCTCTCTCTCTCTGTCTGTCTCTCTCAGAGCTGGACCATTCTCCTCCTCCCTGAACATCAAAACTCCAGACTCTCCAGACTTGGGACTGAGAGTTATACCACTGGCCTCCCAGTTGTGAGGTTTTTGAACTTGCACCAAGCCACACTTCCGGCAGCCCAGGGCCTTCAGTTTGCATGTCGTAGGACTTGGCCTCCATAATCATGTAAGCCAATTTCCCTAATAAATCTCATCTCATTTTCTGTATCTGTATCTATCTATCCTATTGATTCTGTCTCCCTGGTGTATACCTAATATTTCAGCAGACCTTGTGAAGAGAGGACCTGAGCTGCTCCATAGACCTGCCTGCACAAAGGGGATGGTGTGACCTCAGAGATGTCTGCCTGGCACCATTAAGCACATGTGCTCCCAATCAGCAGTTTCTCATTGTCCACAGATAAGCCGAGAATTACTTGCTACCAAATGAACCCTGAAAGTTGGAACACATGAACTTTTAGTAGGGACCATATTTGATGTGCTAATGCTGCTTGTACCAATTAAGCACCACATAACTATCCCATATTCTAGAATAGATAGTGTAGATTTAATCATCAATAATGTGGATGTTGTTAATCAGGCATATATTAAATTATATCTGAGCTAAAAGAGAAAAGAAAAGGTTGTCAATTCCAGGGCCTCTGTTGACCACATGCCTATAAGCAGTAGTCTTCTCACCAGGTCCGAAAAGAAGTGTGGTTTCTCATCTACTGTCAATTAACTTTTTGTGTGCCTGTCTTCTGTCCCAGTGAGACACTAAGCCCCACGAGGGTGTGGCTATTGTCCTGTTTGTCCTTGAACTCCCCCTTCAGAAAGGCCCTGCCTACCTTTCCAGCCTGGTTTTCTCAGCTACCCCTTTACCACAGTGTGCATGGCCTTGCAGGCTTAGAAATACTGTGCTCTTTCACATGTCAGTGTCTCAGCTCTTAGCTCCCCTCTGGCTAGAATGCCCTTTTCTCCTTTCCCCAGACTCACTGCTGATCACAGGTCAAATTTCTATTGATCTGTTCCCTCCAGGACACCCTCCCTGACTCCTCCCACCACACCCTCATCTTCACCCCAGCCCTGTCACACCTTGTTATTTTAACTTTACACACCTCCACAAAACATTCCTTGAAGGTGTAGGTATCTCTTCTGCCTTCCCAGTCCTTGCCAAGTTCCTGTCTTATTGCAGAGGCAGAGGCCTGTGCCTCTCTGAGTTAATATTCAACTTTCTTTCTTTCTTTTTTTATTTTATTTGAGACAAAGTCTTGCTCTGTTGCCCAGGCTGGAGTGCAGTGGTGAGATCTCGGCTCACTGCAACCTCCACCTCCTGGGTTCAAGACATTCTCCTGCCTCAGCCTCCCGAGTACCTGGGATTACAGGTGCATGCCACTGCACCTGGCTAATTTTTTGTATTTTTAGTAGAGATGGGGCTTCGCCATGTTGGCCAGGCTGGTCTTGAACTCCTGACCTCAGGTGATCCGCCTGCCTCTGTCTCCCTCAATTTTCTTTAAGGTCTCATCCTTCCTTTTCCAGATGCTCGGCCTGTTTTGAAGCCTCAGCCCTTCTCTGCTCAGAGATTGGCTGTGAGAAGGAGCTTTGCTAACTTCCAGGAAAATCCCTAGGCCTGTCATACGTTCATTCCTTTGTTTATTTTCTATGAACTCAACCCTGCAATAATGAGAAATGAGCTGCCCCTTTGTGTACAGAGGGACTCAAGGTGGCCCTTCCAGACAGTCCCCAGCCCTGCAGTGGTGCCTCCTAGGACAGGTATAAAAGGAATCGGAGGAACTGGGGGCTGCCGGCCTTTTGGGAAGCAAGGCTGCTCAGGGCCTAAGGGAGGCCCAGAGAACCAGCCTCAGGCCAGGGACTGCCTTCCAGAGGGACAAGGGCTCAGGCCCTCAGAAAGCAGAGGGGACCAGTTTACCAGCACTAGGAGCTCTTGGGGACTGTTTCCCAACCTTACTACCTCCTTCTCAAGCCCCAAGGGGCTGCATCTCCTGCACAAATACCTAGGGAGACCCCTACTCTTGGCTTCTGGCCTGCCTCATGCAGCTCTCAAGGCCCTCCTCCTGGGTGGGCCTGTGCCAGCCCATGTGTCCTACTTTCCTAAAAGCCAGGTGTCCTTGGTCTCACTGGTTTCCCAGTTGAATGCACTTCACTGACCCCTTCACAGACTTCTTGTTCCTTTTTTGGAAGATACTTTGGAGATCAGCATCCTCTTCTTCAAAAACAAGAGGAAGAAGAGACCCACAGCAATGTCAGGCGTGCCTCCTGCCACGCGGCCCTCTCCTCACCCTTCAGATACCTCTTCTGAAGTTTCCTAGGGTGCCCAGCCCACCCTGTCTCTGTGGGAGCTCCGAGCTGCCCAGTTGCTGGCCTCTGTCTTCCAGCGTGCGCTTCTTGCAGAAAGGGGCTGTAGGTCAATGGAAGTTTGCTGAACACAGGGTCACAGGCCAGAGGTGAGTGGCAGATCAAAGCCCAGAGCTCCAAAATGTCACCTAGGCTCTCCCCGCCATACATGTCACAGCCTTCACCAATTTCTGCAATTCATCCACTGTGGACACTTGTCCTGGTTTCTAATTCTCTCTCCAGTCCCCTCTCCCCCTAACCCCCTGCCCCATGGCAGCTGCATAAGTAGGGTCCATAATATCTGATTTGGAGGGAATAATGGAGACTTGGGCAGGGGCACTTCAGGCCTGGGAGGAGAATTCAGGCTGATCACTGGGCTAAGGAAACAGCGAGCACATAAACTTACAAGCCTTTCCCAGGGAGTGGGGGGTGGGCAGTAACCCAGGAAAAGACTTCAAAGAGAAGGCCTAAGACATGGAAATCTATAAGCAGGGGACAGACAGGACAGTAATACTAATCACAAGCAGAAGTCAAGGCTCCATAATCTTGGCTAATGATCCAATGGAGCTATCAACTTCTATGGGGTAGGCGCCAGCGGCCCAGAGCAACTGGCATCAGGGAGATGATGGAGAGGTCACAGGGCTCAACTCAGACCCAAAGTAGGTCTGAACGAGGCCCTTCCTACCGCCCTGTTTAGGACAGCTTCTACACCAGGCTGGATGGATGGAGTTGTCAAGCGAATGTATCTGCCAGGATGAGACTGGGGTAAGGGAGCAGAAAAATCTTAACAGGAATAAGGCCAGTTTTATGCAAGAGTTGAAATGCCTGAAATTCTCAAATTACAGGTCCAGTTAGATTCAAAGAAATCACTCACTTTTCTTATTTAATGCATAAATAGCAAGCGTGTTGGTGGAGAACGGGATAGGTAGTGAGTGACAGCATATCAACACTTCCCTGTGAGGGGGCGTTTTAGACCCACTTTCCTCCCCAGAGGTGGACCTGAAAAAGCAGGTGGACTTGGGGGAAGGCAATTGGATTTGGGGGAAAGACAGCAGAGTGGGTTTTGCCAGAGCCACCCAGCGAAGACAGAAGGACCCAACACAGCTCCTGCAGAGTTGTGGTAGCTTAATTTGACTTTATTGCCAGCCAGTCTTCCCTCAGAAGTATGGCTCTCTGGATACCCACCCCTGAGCACCTCCTTCCTCTGGAAGGAAATATTGAGGAAGGATTCTCTGGGTGCTGGGAGAAAACCAAGCTCAGGACTGGGGTTCCCAAGGAGCAGTCAGGCAGGGCTAGAGCCAGGCTTTGCCTTCCTTCTCAATTTCATTCTGTTTCTCCTGAGTTTCTTTATCCTTGGCATTCTGCATCTTTTCTGGACTCGGATGACCCAGATCCCAATGACCAGAATTACCAAGAGCAAGAAGACAAGCAATCCTTTGGTCAAAAGGCAGAAGTCTGTTGAGGGCTTCTCAGAAGCATAGTCAGGATCTGGGATGGAAGAAAGGAGGAAAAGGGCCCATCAGAGATAGGGCTAGGGTTAAGACTGGGGACAGACTCCTATCCAGATTTCATGTAGGGGTCTCAAGTTCACAAACAGTTGATGTCTCCTTGCAATGTCTCTGGAAATATATTCTATGCACAGAAGCTCAGAAACTGAGATCTAGGAATCATTCTGAAGCCAAGCAAGAGAAAAGAAAAGATCTTTGGAAGTTGGGAGCACTAGAAAAAGGGAGGACCTCCTCTCCAATCCAGGTATCAAGCCCATGGGAGGGGGTTAGCTTCTGGATTCCATGGGCTCTCTTGGGAAGAGCGGGGGGAGGGAGATGATGCTATGGTGCTCCAGGCACGGTCTTGCATGAGCTCAGGGGGAGTCTCAGGGGTTCTGGTACCTGCACAGAAGGGCCAAGCAGGGATGGGGTGAGAACTGATGTTGCTGATGGGGTTGCTGGCTCTGCAAGTGTAGGAGAGGGCACTGTCCCCCGGCCTCCAGGCTGTGCTGAGGGCAGGGCCTTCATGGGATGTATAAGTGCTATCCCCCCAGGAGAGCCAGCTGTAGGTCACGTCCATGCCTGCCTTCTCCACAGAGCACTTCAGGGACATATTGCAGTCACCTTCCCCAGAGATCTCAAAGTTCACAGTGATGTGGGGTATTGATAGCGGTCCTAGATGAAGAAAAACACAAAGGCCCTCTAAACAATCAGGGGTTGGGTCTGTTTTCCTAAACTCCTCAAACCCGGGGTACTGATGCTACCCCTTGACAGCCTCTTCACCTAAACAACAAATAAGCAAAAACAAACAAACGCATCCACTATAAAAGCTGTGGTTCCAAGGTCCCCAAGGCAACTGTCAAGGTAGACAGGGCTGCCTTTGGCATCTTCCACCACCTTTATATCTTCTCTCTTACTTTTGTACTCTACCCTCCTCCCATCCCCATTCTGTCTCCTTGATCCCATCAAATATTATCACCTCTCTCAGGGGCATTTACATTTTAATCAGTGTCTCTGCAAGCTTCAAGGTAGATGCAATGTGACAGGCACTAAGAAGAAATTTGGGTTCAAGTGAAGAGAAGATACTCATTAGTAGCCCTCATCACACAGGAAAATAAAAGGTTCAAGAATGCAGGTGGTGTTCATCCCCAGGACACAATTTCATTGGAAGAGAAAAGCCCTCTACAGGGTCTGTACATGAAGCCCCTGATCCCTGCCACGGCATTGAACACCTCCATGGGAACAGCCTCCTTGCCCCAGGTCACCCCACCTGTTGCTGCAGTTCAGATACAACAGGTGGATTGGGCACACTCAATCCCAGCATCTAGACTGGAGACAGTCTGCCTCCAATTCCAATCCCTCAAACTATAATCCCAAGTCCTGAGTCCCCTACTTCATGGTGTGAGAAGCTCAGAAGAGCTCCAAAAAAGCAGCTTTATGGTTCCCAGCCTAAACTCACGGTAGACACGGAGATTGTACTCCTGCATGATAGAGATCTGGGATGATCTCAGGTTGACTTGAGCCTGGTAAAGCCCCGAGTCCTCCCAGCTCAGATTGCTGATATGCAGGGAATAGCTGCAGTCCAGGAGGCTCACTCGGCCCTGGTATCGTGAGTTGGTCACCATGATGGTAGCTGGATGTCCCTCTTTCCCTGGCATCACAGTTGCAAGAGTTTTGTGGGAGGACCAGATGATGTTATCAACCTCTTCATCGGGTGGTATTTCCAGGGGGAGGCTGATGGACTCCTGAAGGACTGCAACCACTTCCTCAGGATCCGCATCATCTCCAGAGTCTCCTTTGGCTGCAGATACAGGAAGAAAAGAGAAGCAAACAGTCCAGCTCGTGTCTCTGGCTGCTGAACATGGCAGCGGAGCTGTAGCGTCATCTCAGCTGGGCAGCTTCTATGGCTCTCATACTAAATCCTGTTCTCCAGCTGCTGCTTCTGGCTCTAGAGTTCCCCTATGCCTGCGTTGAGCACCTACCAGCAGTTTGCTTATGTCTGTCCCTTCACCTTCCAAGTTTTACCTTCTCCTTTGCCATCTTGGGATTGCTCTTCCTTCCATACCCCCAGGTGTCTCTAGGTCCTGGCCTGAAGCCACACATCCTATTCCTTGTAACTCCAGAAGAGCTGACACATTCAAACCCTAAGGAAGGGTCTTGCTGGCCCTGGCCCAGAGAGGAAAACAGAGGTGGAAGGGGACATTCCTGTGCAGGAGCTGGCAGCCTCACTCACCCTCCTGGAGCAGCAGGAGGAGCAGCAGCCAAGGGAAGGCATACATGTCAGCAGCCCCCGGTTCCAGAGGTGTGACTCAGTCGGTCGGTCCCCAGGACTGCACAGAAGACTGGGTTAGGAGGCTCCTAGAGACAGAGCCTGACTGACAGTCCTGAGGAAAGGGAAATGATTTTCCCCTGACTACAGTCCTCTGACTTCCTCTGTCCTCACTAAGCCCCACCCTGTCTATCGTGGTTCTCTTAGTTCTCTCTCAGGTCCTGATTGTCAAGACAGTTTACTCACAGACTCATGATGCAATCCACCAAACTCAGCCCAAATCCCACTTCTTAAATGATGTCTTTCAAGACTTCCTACCTGCTGAATCCCCAGGTCCCCACACATACTGCATGCCCCAAACTCTTACAATATTCCCTATCCTGTTATCTGGCTCCCAGGATACTCTGCCCTAGCTCTCTCTGGGTAGTTCCTATGTTGCTGAGATGATGTGATCTTACAAACATCTGTATCTCCCCAGACAGACTCCACCTTCCATTTCCTCCATATGTCCCACTGTTGCTGTGCTGGCCCCCGTATTACACGTGTCTGCACTCAACTGATGGTTTTACAATGGATGAATGATGAAGCCTTTTTATTTAAAGCTAGTTACGTTCCCACCTGAGAGGCTGTTGGGGGGGGGGGGGGCGGAGTTTTTGATTCAATCCTCTTTAAGAAAGCAGTTTGGTCAGGTGCCATGGCTTACACCTGTAATCTCAGCACTTTGGGAGGCCGAGGCAGGCAGATCACCTGAGGTCAGGAGTTTGAGACCAGCCTGGCCAACATGGTGAAAACCCCATCTCTACTGAAAATACAAAAATTAACTGGGTATGGTGGTGTGCACCTGTAATCCCAGCTACTCAGGAGGCTGAGGCAAGAGAATCACTTGAACCCAGTAGGAGGAGGTTGCAGTGAGCCAAGATTGTGCCACTGCACTCCAGCCTAAGAGAGAGTGAGACTCCATCTAAAAAAAAGAAAAAAGAAAGAAAAGAAAAGCAAAAAAAAAAAAAGCAGTTTGAACCAGAGAGTTGAACTATGTTGTTCATACTATGAAAAGACTTTAAATCATTTTGTGAGAATACAATGTTGATCAAACCCATATGAAATCAGATTCAGGAAGAGACTGCAGAGGATCAGGGTTATTAAACAGCTTCCTGACAGTCAAAGCTGTTCTGGATGCAATGAGTTGCCTTAGAGAGTAGTTTCTCCCCCTAGTATTCAAGCTAAGATGGACAATCACTTCCTTGGATGATCTGCAACATCTCTGACATCAGATGGATTCTCAGACTGGATAATCTTTAAGTTCCTTCTAATAATCTATTCTTTTTCTTTTTTCTTTTTTTTTTTTTTGAGATGGAGTTTCGCTCTTGTTACCCAGGCTGGAGTGCAATGGCAATATCTCAGCTCTCCGTAACCTCCGACTCCTGGGTTCAGGCAATTTTCCTGCCTCAGCCTCCTGAGTAGCTGGGATTACAAGCACGTGCCACCATGCCCAGCTGATTTTTTATATTTTTAGTAGAGACAGGGCTTCATCATGTTGACCAGGATGGTCTTGGTCTCTTGACTTAGTGATCCACCCACCTCAACCTCCCAAAGTGCTGGGATTACAGGCATGAACCACCGCGCCCAGTCCTCTAATAATCAATTCAATGAGTCTGCGCTGTGATGAGGAAGTAAGAGTAGTTCCTCAAGACCAAGGAAACAATAGAGGAAGATGTATTCAGTTTTGGTCTTGTGCCAACGTTTTGCAATTTTAGGTTAGCAAATTCAGAAATCCATTAAATGTTTATTTATTGAGTGGCTTCTATGGCCCACACACTGTCTTAAGTGCTGGGGAATTAACAGCGACCAAGAATTTTAGATCATGACTTCATGGTGCTCATATACTAACAATTGACATTGGACAAGTAATGACAAGTTTGATGAATCTTACCAAAGGAATAGTTGAAGGAGCCTAACAAGGAGATATGGCAAAGTTGGAGTCAGGAGGGTTGGGGAAGAGCTATCGAGGAGAGATACTTAAGATGAGACCTCAATCCTTCAAACATGGATAGAATCTGCTTAGTGAAGAAGATAATGAAGTGAGTGTTAAAGTTCTTAAAGTTCAATTTATGAGTATAAAACCTGAGGGATTAGAATTTTTTCTTAAAGGTGAATCAGATTTCAGTCTGGGTATAAAAATTTTTTTATGTAATAAATCCGTTTAACAAATAAAATTAGGGCCAGGCGCGGTGGCTCAAGCCTGTAATCCCAGCACTTTGGGAGGCCAAGGCAGGTGGATCATGAGGTCAAGAGATCGAGACCATCCTAGTCAACGTGGTGAAACCCCATCTCTACTAAAAATACAAAAATTAGCTGGGCATGGTGGCACGTGCCTGTAATCCCAGCTACTTACTCAGGAGGCTGAGGCAGGAGAATTGCCTGAACCCAGGAGGCGGAGGTTGCGGTGAGCCGAGATCGCGCCATTGCACTCCAGCCTGGGTAACAAGAGCAAAACTCTGTCTCAAAAATAAATAAATAAATAAATAAATAAATAAATAAATAAATAAAATTAGATCCAGCGATCCCATTATTGAGTATGTACCCAAAGGAAATGAAATCAGTATGTTGAGGTATCCACTCCACACTCACTGCAGCACTATTTACCATAGCCAACATATGCAATCAACCTAATTGTCTATCAATGGATGAATGTGTAAAGAAATTATAGATATATACACAGTGAAATGCTATCTACCCTTAAACACAGAAGGAGGCTGGGCAAGAGGGCTTATGCCTATAATCCCAGTGCTTTGGGAGGCCAAGGTAGGAAGATCCCTTGAGGTCAGGAGTTTTAGACCAGCCTAGGAAACATGGAAAGACCCTATGTCTACCAAAAAAAAAAAATTATTAAAAACATTTTTAAAAAATTAAAAAACACTATCAGGGCATGATGATGCATGCCTGTAGTCCTTTCTGTTTTTTTGCGATGCTGAGGTGGGAGGATTCTTGAGCCCGGGAGTTCGAGGGTGCAGTGAGCTATGATCATGCCACTGTACTCCAGCAGAGACCACCTAGAATAGAGATGCATCCACCCCCAGGCAGGGGTAAAAGAGAGGGAACCAGCAGAAACTTAACCAGCAAAACTGCCCTTAACAGAAAACAGTTCATCCTAGCCATCTGCCAGACCCACAGAATGCAAAGTCGCTCAGCTAGATAAGAAGAGTTTTAACACTCACCCTCCCCATCCTTCTGGAGTGTGAAAACCTGAGAGGGGGGTGGTGAGTTGAGGGGGAGCAAAACAAAACAAACAAAAGCAAAACATATTAATAACAAAAAGAAGGCAATACTATCATTTACAACAACATGGATGAACCCGGAGGACGTTACCTTTAGTGAAGGAAGCCAGACACAAATACCACGTAAGTTCACTTACATGTGGAATCTAAAAATGTTGAACGAGTAGAGAGTAGAATGGTGGTTACCAGACGCTGTGGGAGGGACGGGGATTGAAGAAATGTTGGTGAAAAGATTTCAAAAGTCAGTTAGATAGAAGGAATAAGTTCAGAAGATCTATTATTCAATATGGTGACTATAGTTAATAGCCATGTATTGTATTCTTAAAAATTGCTAAGACAGTAGATTTTCATTATTCTCACCTCAAAAAAAGATAGGTGTGTAAGACAACACTTACATTAAGTGCTCAATTTGGCCATCTCACAATATATTCATTTTTTTTTTTTTTTTTTTTGAGACAGTTTCACTCTTGCCCAAGCTCGATCTCAGCTCACCGCAACCTCTGCCTCCTGGGTTTAAGCAATTCTCCTGCCTCATCCTCCCAAGTAGCTGAGATTACAGGCATGTGCCACCATGCCTGGCTAATTTTTTTGTAGAAACAATGTTTCTCCATGTTGGTCAGGCTGGTCTTGAACTCCTGACCTCAGGTGATCCACCCATCTCACCCTCCCAAAGTAGTGGAATTATAGGTATGAGCCATAGCGCCCAGCCTGTACTCATATTTTAAAACAACATGTTGTACACCATAAATATGTATAAATTTGTGTAAATTAAAAAACAGAAATTAAAAAATAAAAGCAAGGAAAGAAAAGAGGGTCATCTGCATCAAGCTCAGAGCTTAAAAGATGAGTGCATCAGTTAGGTTCTCTGAGCAGAAGCTGAAGTTCAGAGCAAGAGTTTTAATATGGGGAAAGGCCTGGAAAAAATAAACAGAGAAGGAAGGAGGATGGAGCCAGAAGAGCCTCAGACTTTGATGCAGGTCTCAGAGTCTCAGCTGACTTAGCAGGGAGCTCTGGCACTGACTGCCCATTAGAGGAGGCCCGCGGTGGGCAGGCATGTCCAGACACTGGGACTCTGGCTGTGCAAGAATGTCCCAGTGCCAGGACCCGTGCTGTGCACAGGAGTGTAGATCCCGAAGGTGCTGAAGCTAGAGCCTGTTGGTTAACTGCACTTCTTGCAGCCAAAATGTGTTTCCTCTTGAGGGGGGAGCCAGGGCTGTTATAGTGAGTATGCTGATAGCCAGAGGTAACTGTTCAGATTTATTAAACCTGTCTCCATAAGTAGGCACAAACAGTCCATTACGCCTGTTGAGGAGAGGAAAATAATTTCCACCCCACTGAGCTCTCAGAGTCCAGTGCAGAGAAAGTCATTTCTGAGAGCATAATTGTCAAGTCTAATTTTCGTTTATTTACTTTTTTTTTTAAGAGACAGGGTCTTGCTCTGTCACCCACGCTGGAGTGCTGTGGTGCAATCATGGGTCACTGCAGCCTCAACCTCCCGGGCTCCAGTCATCTTTTCATCTCAAGAGCCTCCCAATTAGCTGGGACTACAGGTGTGCCTCACCATGCCCAGCTAAGTTTTAAAAACTTTTTTTGTGGAGACAGGACCCAGCTATGTTGCCCAGGCTGGTCTTAAACTCCTGGCCTCAAGGGATCCTCCCACCTCAACTTCCCAAAATGCTGGGATTCCAGGTGTAATTTTCATTCTTGTTAATGGATTGTGATTCAAATAAAACTTCAATTTTTTTCTCTTACTGCCCTTTTAATCTTATTCGGTGGGGTGGTCTTCCCTGCTCCAGAACTCTGGCCTCGGTCTCAGTCCAGAAATCAGTACTGGTCTCAGTTTAGAAATGAATAGTTCCTGTCCTATGTAATATACAAAATTTCAAACTGACCTTATTATCAAAGAATCTCCCTCATCCTGGCTTAGGTCATCCAGGCTAGAGGCCATAAGTGCAGGAGGGAGCGGTCTCTCCTCTCTGCTGTGCTCAGCTTGCCTTTCCCCATCTGCTCCCCTCACCAGTGCTCCCCCTCAACTCACCTCCCCCTACTCAGGTTTCCCCACTCTAGGAGGATGGGAGTGTGGGGAAGTGTTACAACTCTTCTTACCTAGCTGAGTGGCTTTGCACTCTGTGGGTCTTGCAGATGGCCAAGGTGAACTATTTTCTGTTAAGAGCAGTTTTGCTGGTTACGTTTTGCTGGTTCCTTCTCTCTTACTCTTGACCGGAGGCAGATGCACCTCTATTCTGGGTGGTCCTTTGCAACTCCTTCCTCAGCCCCTGGTCATCCATCCGCACATCTCATCTCCTCCTCCTACAACAGAGGCCTGTCCAAATGTCCCTATCGTACAGCACCTGGGACAACCAAGCAGGCTGTGTCTCATGGGTGGCCCTTAGCTACCCATCATAAACACTCCTTGCCCTGACAGATGCCAGGATCTACAACATGGCACCACACTCTTGGCCCCCTTGTGGGAGCCCATTACCGGTTTTAACTCTCCCAGACCTGTCATAGGTGCCTGTCCCCTCTGACTCTCACCCGCAGGGCCACATTCCAAAGCTCCCTAAGCCTTCTCCTTGAAGTCTCCTTTATTTAGCTTGTGGTCAGAGGCAACATCACCATACCTTGGGGAAGAGGTGTGGACTCACAATAAAGTTATTTCCAAAGAGGCCTCTTTCCCGATCTCCTGCAGCGTTCGCGCCAAGGGCTTGAGACAGTTAGCATGACTTGCCCTGTCTTGGCTGCTGGAACTATCTGCTCTCCCTCCACTCTCGAGGGCTGTTGAGTCGAGGTAAAAATGGCTCAGCCACTGAGGCAAAAACAGAATGCAGAGTAAGGGCCTGTGGTTTATGAGGACATTGTGCTGACTGCTTCATATCCCCATTAGTCTCTGTGTAAGCAATAGGCTTGCTGCAATTGAGGTGCCTGAGAGGGGCAGAGACCCCTGCCCATATTTTCTCAGGAGCTGAGCCTTTGCTCTACCTCCTGATGGGAAACATAGTTAACAAGCCACCTTAAGGGCACCATTGTTTGTTTGCACTGTGTATCTTTAAAAAACATATATTAACTCTTAAACTGCTTTGTAAGGTATTATCACAAGCCCCCTTAAAATTGCTTTGTGAGCTGTTATCACAAGCCCCTGATAACTATTTTTACGTGGTTTCTGTTCTCTTTTCTGTCCACCCCTTTTTCTGCTGAGATAAAGTAAATGTAACAAGAAAAAAGGTATAAAAGCTGTAACCCACAAAAATAAAGCTGCTGCTTGACTTCGGGTCAGGTAGACCTCCAGACTCCGCTTTCCTTTCCTCTTTTTTTCCGCGCGCTCTCTCCCTCAGCTTGAATGAGACATCTACGTTGGTGGTCTCAGGGACTCCCGCAGGTCGGTAGCCCCCCGGCAGACGTGCCGGACCCCAACAATCTCCCTTTCTCAGCCCTCCATCTATAGATGAGGGGGTTCCAAAGGCAGTGACACCAGTTCTCCTTGACTCCCATTGCACATTCCTCAAGGGCAGATCTCCCTCACATTGCCTTTGATCTCGATACCCATCACAATGTCAGCTTAGGTAGCGTAACCAAGGCAGGAAGAGATCCATTCTAACATCTTACTTGTAGCAGACACTTAGGATCCCCATAGCACGGCCTGTTTACCCACCTGACTTCTACACTGCTGTGTGGTCAGTTTCATGATGGAGTCCCCCATGGAGTTTACACCTGGGCAGTCTGTTTTTCTGCTTCCCGGCTTTCTCTATGACAGTGAAGGCTGCTCAGCTCAGCAACTGGGAAGTATGCAGTCAGGGTAGGTGGAGCTAAGGGAGGGCCACGTTGGTGGGTAAATGTGGATAAATGTTCCAGCCCCCTAGCCCTATTTCCTAAGCAATTCTGAGGCATGTTCTCTCTGGTTCCTCAGAGGGATTGGGCCCCAGTTGTCCACAACAGGAATCAACTATTAACACACTTTTTTGGGGGGAGGGAGCTTTCTTCTTTTCCTTGTCTCATTTTCCTCATTCTTTCTTCTTGGATTATCTCCCAGAAAGACTTCCTCCACCCAAGCTTTCATCTAAGGGTGTGCCTTGGAGAGAGACAAAACTATGACATTATTATATGTAATAAAGCAGTTGCATCAGTAATGTTTAGATCTTCTCTCTCTTCTTCCTGGATCTTTAGGAGCAATTAAGCCAATGAGAAATCAGCCCACCACCCCAATTCTGATGTAACAGCCTTGGGAAAGAGGGTGCAGTGAAAAGCTGGCCCTGCTCTGGTAGAGAGAATGGAGGAAAGATAATAAAATGCCAAACCTTTGCTCAAACTTTCTCCTCGGCTTCTCTTCGGATCTGGAAAGCTGGGGATGCACACAGCACAGCCATGGTCCTGGAGGAGTCATTAACAAGTAAGTTCCAAATAAATCACCTGCCTCCCAAGGCAATGCATGTTGAGGTCTGCACATGTCTTCTATCCTTCTATTCTGGGGCCAGCCTGTGTGCTTCATATATGGTTTCTTTTTCCTTTCTTTTCTTTTTCTTTTTCTTTTTTAAGTGTCAGTGTTAAAAAGGTGATTATTCAGTTGAATCATGAAGGTGGCTGGAGAAAACTGTAAGAGTCTGCAAATTGTTGAAGTGCACCCAAAGGAGTCATTGTCAGAAGAGAAAAGAGTGGTCCTCACAGCGGGAGCGGCCTGTGCAGGATCCCTGGGGTGGAGGAGAGAGCGGGGCACACAGCACAGGTGAGGCCGAGAGCTGGAGGTGGAGATGAGGCTACAGAGATGAGCTGCAGGCAGCTCATCAGGGGCATATAGACCTGCTGAGTTTATAAGTTATGCACTCAGGAAGTTCAGCTTTGACGGCAAGGGGAAATAGAGGATGAGAGGCAAAGGGGAAACCTGGGGTGCAGGGATAGTTTTATTGCCAATGATTTAGTTTTAATATGGGAGAGATCTGAACATATTTAAATGCTGAGGAGCAGAGCCAGTAGGGAGAGGAGATGAAGATTGAGGGAAAAGGTGATGATAATGGAGCAAGGCCTGTCTTCCACCCATCTCATCCCCCACATGCCCGGAAGACAGGAGGGAGCTGAGATTCAGAGCCGAGGGAAAGGAAGACTGACCTTGGATTACAAGATGGGCCTCTGCTATCGTGAGAAAAAAGTGAGCAGAGATGCAGATAGGTCTGTATGTGACAAGCAGTTAAGGGAAGGCCTGCATGGTGGTTTCGATTTTCTCTGAAGTGGAGTCAAAGTTATCAGCTGAAACTGAAGGTTTACACGAAAGAGACATTTGAAGAGAATGGACGAAGTTTGAAGCAGATGATGCAACTGTGTTAAGGTTTCTGAGGAAGGTCCTCAGGTAAGCCTATTATCCTGGCCTAATTATTAATAATGCCCCCTTTCACTCTCAAAACGGGCTCTACTTTGGAGGATTCATTATGGTTACCCTAGAGCAAAAGCAAAATCTTACTAAAGGAATCATCGTGAAACAGCTAAACTTTAAGAGTTCAAAGCTGCCCTTACCTTTTTCAGTCAGCAAACTGCCCTGAAGATTTGGAAGGAGACAGTGGGTGGGCAGTGTGGAAGAGCATGCCTCTGGAACCAAACTGCTTGGGTTCCTTTGTCTATAGGATGGGATACTCACAATATCCACCTTATAGGGTGGTTTCGAAAATCAGATGAGCTAATGGCTAGAAAGCATTTGGCATGGAGTTAGCACATGGTGAGGGCTCAGTGAATGTGAGTGGTGGTTATTACTGAAGGTTGGTTAAGCATAAAGACTGCGGGCTTCGGCATCAGGAAGAGCTGGGGCCCCTTGTTAACTGGCCAAGGTCTGTGATTATTGAAGAAAATACACAGGAAGTCTCTAACATAAGACACGTGAATAGGTTTATTCAAGAATGTTAGCTGGCAGCACCAGTCAGCCCACAGACTGAAGAGACAGCAAGCATTGCTGTCAGGAGGTACAACCCAGCTCGGTGTTTCCATGCCAGCCGCCTGTTCATCGGATCAGCCTGTTACGTATGCAGGGGCTGATCCCCTTAACTACACTGCAAGAGCAACCCATTCCTTGTCTCTCAGGCTTCACATATCTCGGATTGGTTCATGCACACACAGACCCCTCCCTCAACTTACATCTTAAGTACAGTGTGTCTGCCCTTCTTTCCTAAAATGGCCTCAGCTCATGTTCCTCTCGATTGCATGTCCTGTGACTCCCTGATGCTTATTGCTCTCAACATGTAGATTTCGTACCACCTGCATCATAATCAAGCTGAGAGCTAGTTAAAACGCTGATTCGGACCCACAGAGTCACAATGGGGGAAAGCGAAGCGTGGCCTGTGAATCCACCTGCTTTAACAAGGTCCCCAGGTGATTCTACTCTAAGCTAAAGTTTTGGAATCACTACACTTCACCTGCTCTTCTGTTCTGTTGGAGCAAAGAGGAAGTTCCTCAGCCAGTGATATCTTTTGTCTCCCATCACAAAGGGTTTCTTTCCCCCTGAGTAAAGCCATGAAATAACACTCTCTGCTTCATTCTTGGTCTGGCCTTTGGAGAACATGAGAGGGGCTCCGGGAGCTTTTAATCTGTTCTCCTGGGCTTTCTACGGAGCTGTCTCGAGGACTGCTGCAGGGAAGCAGGTGCAAGGCCAGGGAGCTTCAACCACAGGCAGACTGCTTTTATCTTTTCACATACGGAGTTCTGATGCAGGACTTGTTTGAAAATAGGGTGCTCTTGCTAAAAGAAAAAAGTTTAGAATCTACGGATCTTGTCCAACCCTTTATTTCACTAATTAAAAACTAAAAAGCAAACAAACAACAAACAAAAACCAGAGGTTTGGACTAGTGGAGAGACTTCCCCAAGGCCACACAGTTTAACAGCAAATCTGGGGCCAAAACTCGGGTCTCCCGGTGTCTTGCTGGCAGAATTTTACTTGATTAAAGAAATTTGAGAAGTAACAAAACTACCTGGCATATGGAAAGCCTTCAGTGTGATTATTATTGTTGATGTCATCGTTAATTTGTATTTGTATTCCTTTGTTGTTATTAATTTGTATTTGAGACTGAAGGCACACAAAGCACAAAGGAAACAGAGGGGAGTGGCCAGAGGAAAGCTGTGGGCTGCTCAGACAGGTCTGTACATGACGCCATTTTTCTTAGTTAATTCAGCACTTTTCACAGTACAGGCTCAAACTCTGACTCATCAAAGTCCCAGAGTTGATCAGAATCTGGAATACTGACTCATTTTATCAGAGATGTCATCAAACAGACATATAAAATTAGCCCTTCATCTTACAAATATTTATCAAGCTTCAATTAAATGCCAGGCACCATTCTAGGTGTGGGATGCAGCAGTGAACAGGAAAACCTGAAGCTTACATTATCTTCAGGGTCAAGCTTGGGGAGGATAAGCAATACACAACAAACAGATCTGTAACATCAGGTGGTAAAGTACCATGAGGAAAAACACGGCAGGATAAAGAAACACCAAGGGATGGGGGCAAGAAGCCTTCTTTGGTTAGAGTTCTGGTCAAATAGGCCAGTTGCAGCTCCATTGCCCTGACATTCCCTCCTTGTACACAGTCACTATGAGAAGCTGTCAATAGAAGGCTGCCTAGGGAACATGGTGCTAGAGAAAAGGAGATGAGCTAAGATTCAACACTCTGATGACAATCTATGGTGTCCATCTCCCTTCTGTGAGGTTGCCTGAATGCTGAGTCTGGCTGACGGAGTCCCTAGACAGAACTTGAATAGGCACTGTCAGGGTGTGTACTTCCATGACTCTCCTTTGGCAGTGCGTCCACAACACCCACCTCATTTTTCTAATAACGTACATAGCTTCATTTTATTATTTGTTTTGTAAGGGATAATTTGCATACCTCATCTTTGATCCACTAAATATTGTCTTAATACTTTGGAACTCCGAAGGCAACATCCCTGCTTCCTTTTCCAGGGCTATTTACTTCCCTTACCCCCCACATTAAAATGTTTCTTTTTAAGAATATATAAATGATGCTTAATTGACAAATTATAATTATATTATGTTTATATAGTATGATGTGATGTTTTGATATATGTCTATAATTCAGTGATTAAATCAAGCTAATTAACATATCCATCACTTCAATTTCTTGATATTTTTGTGGTGATACATTTGAAATTGCTCTCTTAGTTTGAAATACATAACATATTATCATTGATTACAGTCATCCTGCTATGCAGCAGATCTCAAAACTTATTCTTCTGGTCCAGCTGAAACTTTGTACCCTTGGACCGGTAATTCCCCATTCCTTCACCCCTCCCCTACCCACTGCCTCTGGGAACCATTATTCTTCCATAAATTCAACTTTTTTTTTTTTTTAGCCTAATCAAGTGAAGCAGTGGGAATGGAGAAGGGACAAAGAAATCTGTAACTGGTTGTGATCAATTAGTTGTAAACACCACTGCACTCGGACCAGCCTCAACTTCTTTTATGTTCCACATCTAAATGAGATTGTGCATTATTCATCTTTCTGTGCCTGGCTTATTTCACTTCGCATAGTATCCTCTAGATTCATTCGTGTTGTCCAAAATGACAGAATTACATTCTTTTTAAAAGCTGAATAATATTCTATTGTGTGTATGCACCTTATTTTCTTTTCTATTTATCCACTGATGGACATTTAGATTGACTTCACATCTTATCAATTGTACATAATGCTACAGTAAACATGGGAGTTCAAGTTAAAGGGATATCCCTTCAACATAGTTAAATTCCTTTGGATATATTCCCAGAAGTGGGATTGTTGGATCATATGGAAGTTACATTTTTAGTTTTTTGAGAAACCTCCATACTGTTTTCTATAACAGCTGTACTAATTTACATTCCTACTAACAGTGTACAAGTGTTCCCTTTTTTCTGGGTCTCTGTCAATATATGTTATTTTTTATCATTTTGATAAAAGCCATTCTAACAGGTGTGAGGTGATACCTTATTGTGGTTTTAATTTACATTTCCTTAGTGATTAGTGATGCTGACCATTTTTTAATGAACCTGTTAGCCATTTGAATGCCTTCTTTTGAGAAGTGTCTGTTCAAGTCCTTTGCCCATTTTTTAATCAGGTTACTTGTTTTTTTGCTAATGTGTTGTTTGGATTCCTCATCTATTTCCTCATCAGATGTATAGTTTGAAAATACTTTTCCCATTCCATGAGTCTCTTCACTTTGTTTTTGTTTTGCTATGCATAATCATTTTAGTTTTATACAATCCCATTTGTTTATTTTGCTTTTGTTGCCTGTCAGAGTTAAATCCAAAAAGTCTTGTCCAGACCAATGTAATGAGGGTTTCCCCTCATGCTTCCTTCTAGTTGTTTTACAGTGTCAAGTCTTACATTTAAAGTCTTTCCTCCATTTTGAGTTAATTTTTATGCGCAGTGGAAGATAAAGGACTAATTTCATTCTTCTACATGTGAATAACCAGCTTTCCTGCACTGTTTATTGAATAGATTGTCCTTTCCTCATTGTAGGCTTTTGGCACCTTTGTCAAAAATCAATCAACTATAAATGCATTGGTTTATTTCTGTTCCATTGGTTGATGGATCTGTTTTTATGGCAGTACTATATTGTTTTTATTACAATTGCTTTATAATATACTTTAAATTAAAGTCCTGTGATGCCTTTAGCTTTGTTATTTTTGCTCAAAATTATTTTGGCCCTTTGTGGTCTTTTGTTGTTCCCTACAAATTTAGGGATTTGTTTTTCTATTTCTGTGAAAAGTGACATTAGAATACAATTAAAAATAGGGATTGCATTAAATCTGTAGACTCCTTTGGGTTAATATGGACATTATAACAGTATTAACTTTTCCAATCCATGAACATGGAATATCTTGCCATTTATATGTGTTTTCATCCATTCTTTCATTAGTGTTTTATAGTTTTCAGTATATAAGTCTTTCACCTCCTTAGGTAAATTTACATCTAACTATTTTGTTTTATCTTTTGTTGCTTTTGTAAATTGGATGATTCCTAATTTTCTTTTTGGATAGCTTGTTATTAGCATACAGAAATGCTACTAATTTTTGTGTGTTGATTTTGTATTCTGCAACTTTATGGAATTTGTTCATCAGTTCTGAGAGTTTTCGACTGAGTCTTTAGTATATATATATGATCATGTCATCAGCAAAGGAAGGCAATTTCTCTTCTTCCTTTCCTATTAAGATGCCTTTTATTTCTTTCTCTTGAAGAATTGCTCTGGCTAGGACTTCGAGAACTATGTTGAAAGGAGTGGTGAAAGTGGACATTCTTTTATTTTATTTTATTTTATTTTATTTTATTTTATTTTATTTTTGAAAGTGGACATTCTTGTTGTGTTTCTGATATCAGAAGAAAAGCTTTCAACTTTTCTCCATTGAGTATAATATTAGCTGTGGGCTTGTCATATATGGATTTTATTGTGTTGAGGTACATTCCCCCATACTTACTCTGTTGAGAGCTGTTCACAACACCCCATCTCATTTTCGTAATTCTTTAGGAATAACATGCATGCCTCATCTCTGATGTACCAAGTATGTACTTAACACTTTGAGACTCAGAAGGCAATCTCATTTTCTCTTTTCTCAGGGATACTCACTCCTCTCCTTCCCATTAAATATTTTCCACTATCACATGCAAGATCCTCTCTCTTCCCTGTCAAGTTCCCCAAATACCTTGCCAGTTACAATGGTTTTGTGGCACCCATGGCACTCTGCTCTCTTTGTCAAATCCTTCTTTGAAGGGGAGAGAAGGACTGTCTGGGATTCTGACCTTGGAATGTTGGAGGTGGCTTGGAGTTTGAGTCATTGGACTGTGAGGCAGGATTTCCTATGTCTGAGAGGTTTCCTCCTCTGAGGGGAAGAAGCGTGGTAGCAGTGCACCAACAATGGAGTCATTTTCTTCTAATCTACAGAAATGTCTTAGAAGTAGGGAAGGACTGGGCATGGAGGCTCATGCCTGTAATCCCAATACTTTGGGAGGCCACATGGGGTGGATCACCTGAGGTTAGGAGTTCGAGACCAGCCTGGCCAACATGGTGAAACTCCATCTCTAGTAAAAAAAAAAAAAAAAAAAAAAAAAAATCAGCTGGGTGTGGTGGCAGGCACCTGTAATCTCAGCTACTCAGGAGGCTGAGGCAGGAAAATCACTTGAACTCAGGAGGCACAGGTTTCAGTAAGCTGAACTCTCACCACTGTACTCCAGCCTGAGCGATGGAGCAAGACTCCACCACAAAGAAAAAACAAAAAGAAGAAGAAGAAGGAAAAGAAGAAGAATAAGAAGAGGAGGAGGAAGAGGAGGAGAAGGGGAAGGCTTGGGGATTCCCTCTCAAACTACTAGAAGAGGAAATGAGAAACAGAAGGAGAAGTGGAGGGTTAAGAAGCAACCCCTAAACTGCTCTCTGCATGGAGCAAGAAGAGGTGAAGAGTAGTTTTCTATGATGGACAATTTCTAGCACTAGGGATAGCCAATTTTGCTGACTGTGGCTAGCTGCCTGTGGGGATGGAGAAGGGGGGATGGGGTATAGTCCCTAACTCTTTACCTTTCCAAGCTCACCTGATGAAGTATTACCCAAAGGCTATGCAACTAAGTTCCTCCTCTAGAACAGTGGCTACTGAACTTAAAAAAAAAATCCATGCAACCTTTCCTCAATGTACATATCACAAGAAACCCAATATGATAAAAATTAAATAAAATAAACTGTTCTTGTAGAAGTTGGAGGGAGTAGCCCATCTCAGGACTTCATGTAAACCCCAAGGCAATGACTTGGAGCCTTAAGGATTCTAGGGAGCTCCTCTGCTCAGGGATTGCAGATGAGCAAAAAATGTGGTGGCATTGGCAGGTGTAATTCCTGGGCTTTCATCTCCATTTCAACTAGAATAGCTGGACTTTCACCTAGTTACATATTGGGCTTATGAAAATATTTCCTGGACAGGGGAGAGGAATATTTCCCTTAAAGAAATGTTCCCACGCCCTACTCAAAATCCTTTAAAAATAATGTTTATTGACTGTGCATGGTAGCTTATGCCTGAAATCCCACCACTTTGGGAGGCTGAGGCAGGCAAATCACTCGAGCCCAGGAGTTCAAGACTTGCCTGGGCAACATGGCAAAACACTGTCTTTACCAAAAATACAAAATCAGTCAGGCATGGTGGTGTACTGGTGCACTTCTGTAGTCCCAGCCACTCAGGCAGCTGAGGTGGGAGGACGGCTTGAGCCCAGGGGTGATGGGGGAGTGGAGACTACAGTGAGCCATGGATTACACCTCCTTACTCCAATGTGGGTGACAGAGCAAGACTCTGTCTCAATCTGTCAATCAATCAAATAGTGATTCTCACCTTTTTTTTTATAGCCTTAAAAACCACAAAAGCATGCCATATGCTTCCATACATAATGATGGCTCACTCTGGCAGAGGTCCTCAAAGTTGGAATTTCTGCCTCCATTCAGAATCACTAACCTAGGTTTAGCTCACTGATCAGAAAGACAAAACCCAAGCCACCTCATAGGCGGATGGTGCAGACTTCCCCCCTGAAATGTTTTGTTGCAATCAATGACCATAGCTTGTGTCAAAGAGTTTTATAAAGCAGGAATATTCAGTGGGGCTATGGAAAAGATAAGGCTAAAGATGCTGTTCATTATCGCACAGTGTTTTCTTGAGAAAAAATGCCTCCCAGTGGTAGGAACAGCAGGGCCATTTCTCTGAGCAGCCCTGTGATTTTACAGTAGACTTTATTGTCCTCTTGGAGTTGCTGCTGGAAAGCAGAAAGCTGCATTTGTAGCCCTCCTGTAGCCATGGATCAAACACTAAAACATCATTTGGATACCAAGCTTATTCCTTGCTGCAACTTATTTTCCTATCCTACTTTCTTCTGACCTCATCTTCCTAACTGGTATTTTATCTTGCGACAGTGTGTACATTTTATAAGACATGTATGAGAGTTTAGCCAAGTTTACAGTTAGAGAGAACGCAGTCCACACAGGACCGCCCTCACTTCTGACACCTATTGCAAGTTCAAGGAGTTCCAAAAACTACCCTCAGTTTTAATAATTTGCTAGAAGGATTCACAGAATACAATGAAAGCTGTTATAGTCCTGGCTATGTCTTACTGAAGGGAAAGGATACAGATTAAAATCAGCCGGGGAAGGAAGCACACGGAGTCCAGGGAAGTACTAAGTATGTCCTCTCCCAGGGAGTTGGGATGGGGTTCTCTCCTGGCATCAGTGTGTGACAATACACACACAGTATTTCCAACCAGGAAAGCTTAGCCAAGCCTCAGAGTTTTTACTAGGACTAAATCACACGCTGCCCACGTGGCTGACTGTCAGTCACCAGCCTTTCCAAAGGTCAGGCTGATATCTTTGGTCTCCAGTCCCTCTGGAGGTAGAAATGACAGTGCTTGGCCCAAATCCCCCATCATAAATCACACTGTTGAACTGTCTGATGGCCAAGGCCCCTGGACAAACAAAGATGCTCTTATCAGGTATGGCATCCCGGGGCCTAGAGATTGGCACCCCATAGCGGGGGCAAAGGCCAAACCTCTCTCTGGGAAAGATTGATTCTTTGCTAGGGAACTTATAGAATTCACCTTTCGAACAAGGTAACAAGAAGGAAGGAAGGAACAAACCAACCAATCAAACCAAATCAGTCCAGTATGGCCAAACTCCTGAATCCTGCCCTGCACTGACAATGACACTGCTGGAGAACAAGGTCCCTCAGGGAGAAATCCAGGGCGAAGGATTCTAGCAGGGACTCTCTGTGCCCACAGCCACTGAGCCCCTTTATGAGCTGGTACCCCGGGCTGGAGAAGGTGGTTAAGGGTGCCACCCAGCTCTGAATGAGGTGAGGAGATAGCTCATAGAGTCCTCTGAGACCAAGGAAGCTGCAGAATGCTGACACACATTGAGACTGACTTGTACTCATTCTGTCACCTCACTTTATTGGGTAAGATTCCCAGGCATGGAAGGTTAGGACATGCAGTAGAAAGTGGAAGTCCTGGCAGCTTTGCAGGACCATTTGGAAAGGATGCGGGGTCAGGGTCACAGTTGACACCCAGACCCCAAAGCCTTAGAGCTACTTTCATGAATCTTCAGACCACACCTAGACAAAACCGCTATTGTTTCTCCCCTGGCACTATGAGGAGTTCCGGGGAACTCAGAGGCCTGTGACTCCCCCCGCAAAAAATACAAAAACAAAAGAAAAAACAAACAAACCAACACTGTCTGTAAGGCCACAGAACTCCCTCTGCAGAATAGCATATAGACCTATCAATGGCTCACCCCAGCAGCAAAGGGGAAGAAGGAAATGTAGACAGCTCAGAGGGGAGGGTGCCTAGAGAGCCTGGAGAGTCATGAGGGCCAAGCTGAGGATTCTGAGCTCCTGCAGGTCTCCCAAGCCCACTTGCACACAGGACTCCAGCTCCTTCCACCTCTCTGTTCCCGTCCTGTGTGTGCCTCTAGCTCTGCCCCCCACCCCACCCCTCACACACACCCTATGGCCTCACTGCAGGAGAGAAGTTGCCTATGTCTCAGGCCAAGAGCTAGAAGGCTCAGAGTTGGTGAGACCACAGGAAATCAGTTCTCTAGAAGGATCCACAACTTCTATGGTTGTGAAAAGGAGACACATCTCACTGCTTGGGTACTGTTGCCCTTTCTTGTTTTCCTAACGTTTGAGATACCTCTTCCTCCACACATCTATCCCTCCAAGCTCGCCTCACTCCACGCCAGGCTGCTGAGGGTGCAGTGATGACTAAAGCATTATCCTGACCTCCAGGGCTCTGAGCCCAGTTAGAGGACAAGATGCACCAACAAGGGAGAGTTTTTGGGCTCACTCCTCTGGAGACGCTGTTCTCAGCCTCACAGGACGGGATCCCAGCATCGTGCTCTGACTTCACTGGGAAGAGGAGGGAGGCGGTTCCACCACAGGGAGCTGAGTGGTTCCCCACAATCTTCTCATCAAGGTAGAATGAATACTGGATCGGAGGGGAGCCCCTCTGGGCCTCGCAGAGGAGCTGCACCACATTCCCCACAGCAGGGTCAGTGGGCCCATGGTGCAGAGTGAGCACAGGGCGGGACACAGGAGCTGGGACGCACATTGGGTGGGAGGTTCAGCCTGACCACCCAGGACCTGGCTTCCACCTCTCCCAGGGACCCTTCTCCCAACTCCCTTCCTCCCAGGGGGTCCCACTGCCCGATGTCCAGACCCCTGGGGGGATCTCCCACCCTCGTGCACTTACCCTGCACTCTGACCTCCATCTGGGAGCTCTGCTTCTGGACCTGGCCACCCTCATAGGCCGCCTCACACCAGTAAAGCCCAGAGTCTCCACTCTTGACTCCTGGGATGCAGAGTTCTGGGTGGGGGCCCCTGTCCTGCAAGGTGTGGCAGTCCTTGTGGAAGGAGAAGAGGAGCTTCAATGCTGACCTCAGGGGGTACAGCTTTGTCTGACATCTCAGGGTCACCAGGCTCCCCTCTCGGGTCTCAGGAGAGGGGATGGCACTCAGCACAGGAGGTGGGAACAGCTTGGGGAGATGCAGGCCCAGGGCTCAGGAGGCAAGTCCAGGGTGATGAAACTCCAGGACGCTGAGGCCTGAGCTTCTACTCATCCCAGGCTGCAGCCCGGGGACCCCGATGGGAGGCAGTTTCATCCCCAGAACCTGTCCTCTTGTCCTCACCCACAAGCTCTGAAATGACTCCCTCACAGCCAGTGGGGGCCTTCAAGGTCCTCTAGTCCACAGAGGGGAAGGGTGAGCCTGGACTGGTCCATCCTCTTCTCAGCACCCTGTCCCAGGGATCTCCCTGCTCCTTCCCCTGGTCCCAGATGTGTCCCATGGTGGTGAGGGGGACATTCAGATAACATCTTGGGAAACCTCAGAGCCTCACACACTGGTCCAGCATGAGGGGCAGCCAGAGACAGGGGTCCTGCCCAGAGAGCTACTGACCTCTAGAGACAGGATCCCTGAGTGGCACCTCCTGCCCCACAAACTCCTAAGCTGGTGACTCACCTTGGACTTGAACCATGGCAGCCTCTGAAGTTTGTGTGAACGTCTGTGGAACATACATCACCTGCCTGGTGCAGCAGTACTGGCCACGGCTCTGCACTGTTGCTGCTCCCATGGACAGAGTCTGCTTTCCCTCAGGGAAATGAAGGACTTTCCCATCTTTGTAGAACTTCACCTGAGACAGTGGTATATTCTTCTGTCCCTGACATCACAGAGTCAGGGCATCTCCTTCAAATACAGGGTTTGGCCAGGCTTGGAGGTACAGCCAGGCTGTGAGACACAGAAACAGGGAAACCCTGGAGCAGCAGGCCCCATGGGTCACTTCTCTCCCTCTGTCCTCCAGCCTAAGGCCTCTGCTGGGGATGGAGGCCCTTGGATGGCACCGGTGCAGTGTCTCTGTCTCCAGTCCTTCATGCCGGCCAGGGCAGGGCAGGACTGGACTTCCTTCACTCCCTCTCCTTCCTTTCCTTTCTCTCCTCCCTTTCCTTCTTCTCTCATTCCTCTTCCCTCCCCATCTGCCTCTATCCTTTCCCGTTTCTTCTCCTATTTTCTTCCCCCCAATCCTACCATATATTGGGTTTTCCTCCCCATTGACATGTTTGGTTCCAGCTGGAATCATCCTAATTATGTAGCTATCTTATTCCTCTTGCATAGATTCCAATTTCTTCACACTTCACATGCTACCCCAGTCCAAGCTGACCCAATAGTCCCAACCTCTAGTGACAGCTCCAGGTCCAGACCTGTGAGAATCCAGGGACTGAGGGAGCCTGATCTGGCTCACTCTTACCTTCCTCCTCAAAGGCTCCCGGAGGTCCGGACTCTATCAATGCCCCACGCCAATACCCATCCCCAGCAGGGGCTCCAGTTTTCACCCCAGCCATACAGAGGCCTGGTCTTATCTGTTCTCATCCTGAACTTAACTTCTCTGCCCTGATTGGGCAGGACAAGGGGTCTCTCCACAGGTATGGAATTGCCCACAGGTAAGATTGCCTCAAGAGCCAAAAGCCATGGCTAGGAATCAGTCCTGAGGGTCATGACAAAGGATGGCAGAAATGGTTCCCTTCTCATTCCCATTATGAGCAAAAACACAGGTGTAATCAGCCTCTTCCTGGACCACAGGTACCTTCCATCACTCCTGGAACTTATAGGGCTCACAGGGCCACTTGTGCACAGGCCCAGTGCTCAAACCTGGTTCCTCTATTACCAACAACCACAAAGCACTTGGGTTTCCAAGTGTGCTCAAACTCCTTCCCCAAGCAGTAACATAAATAACTCCCTGGGAGTCTCAATACTCAGATATATGTCAGAGTTCTCACCTCTTCAAACAAAGGTAATGATTCGATGGAAGGCAGGGAAGCAGGATTTAATTCCTTAATTGACTTATTCGTTCACCAATCATTTATTTATTTATTTATTGAGATGCAGTCTTGCCCTGTCCCCCAGGCTGGAGTGCAATGGCGCAATCTCGGCTCACCGCAACTTCTGCCTCCCGGGTTCAAATAAGTCTCCTGCTCAGCCTCCTGAGTAGCTGGGATTACAGGCACCCACCACCATGCCCAGCTAATTTTTGTATTTTTAGTCCAGATGGGGTTTCACCATGTTGGCCAGGCTGGTTTTGAACTCCTGACCTCGTGATCTTCCCGCCTCAGCCGCCCAAAGTACTGGGATTAGTACAGGCATGAGCTTCTACTCATCCCGGCCTCATCAATCGTTTATCGAGAACCTCTACATGCCAGGCCCTCAGGTATACCCTGGTTCGCAGTGTAGAAGGCAAGTGTTACAAGTGTGACAGAGGGGGCACGGAGAGGAACTGCTTAGTTCTACCTGGGGAGGACACCCAAAGAGGTGAGTTTGCCTTGACCTCATCTTGAAAGACAAGTATTCAGTATAAGGGAGATGTAGGGAGAGGCCATTTCAAGATGTAGCCACAGAAGCAAGGACACAGCCAGGAGTAGCCTGGGAACTGGCAGAATGTGGCATGGCTGGACAGGCAGGCTGTGAAGAGGCTGTGCTGAGAAGTAAGTCTGCGGAGGCAGTAATCAGATGAACTCAAACTACACCAGAGCAGTGGGAAAGGAAAGGAGGGATTTGAGATCGGGAGTAATAGAATCAAACTTGCATTCGAGATCCTGTGGCTGCCAAGTAAATGATCAGAACAAGATTAAAGGTGAGAAAAGACAGTGAGCCTCTTGCGATTGCCTGGGCAAGAGAGGGAGGTGTCAGCTAAAACAAGGGCAGTGAGGTGGGAAGGAGGGTGCAGACCCGAGTGACACTAAGGAGGTACAATCTACAAGACTTGATGATACAGACTTGAAGATTTGATGGATGTGAGGGGCAAAGAAGAGGGGCAATAGGAAATTGAGGACAAGACACTGATCTGTGGGAAAATGTGAGTTAAAATGTATCCATCTTCAGATGAGGTGTTCTTGGCATGGCCAGGGGAAGATATCCCTCAGTTCAGAGTCTGTATGTAACTTCAGGGTCCGTTCTGGGCTGGAGATAGAGACTTGGGAGTCATTTATATTTGGTGGTGCTTGAAGCCAGCTGTGTGGATGGAGCACTCCAGAACTCAAGGAAGGAGTATAGATTGCAGTATGTGTAAGTTATTTTTACCCTTTTGCTTTTTATATATAAAGAATATCTATATAATATATATGGCTTAAAATAGCACAAGCATGAAAAACAACTAAGATGTTTATTAATAAGGAATTTGTGAAATAAATTATGGTCTAGCCACATAATGAAATATAATGTAGCCATGGGAAAGAATGAGGCTGATCCATAAATACCTATGTGGAATGAGCCCAAGATACAGTGTTAGTGAAAAACACGAAAAGCAACATGTGAAACCATGTGTACAGTGCACCTCCATTTGTATATACAAAGAAACATTCATAAATATTCACACACCTATATATGATTGCATATGCATTAAAGTGTTTAGACTGGGTAACCAACTCATGGGCTAAGGTGTGTGCTTCCTTGTTCTTTTTTAAAAATTTACTGTTTTTACCATATTCACATATATGTTTCAATCAAAAAGCTAGATTAAATAAAATATTCCAATCTTTTTTATTTCCCCATATAGCTTTCAATAAACCTCTCTTGACGTTACCTGAGAATGGGTCCATTCCCTGCAACTGAAGATTCTAAGGAACTGAGTTTCTCAGTATACAATGGGAATGGCTGGGAGGAGATGAAGAGCAGAAGACAATATCAAGAATCCAGAACCCAGCACAGTAGTGATCACCTGTAGTCCTCACTACTCGGATTCCTTGAGCCCAGGAGTTTGAGTCCAGCCTGGGCAACATATTGAGACACCATCTCTCTTTAAAAAGAAAAAATACAGGAGATTGTAGCTTAGGGGAAGAGTAGGTGAAAAGATGAACAATGTGACTGGAAAGACTTCCTAATCTCTCCAGAACTGGGCTCTACTGTAAGGTAGGTAAATGAACAAGCATAGCCACCTGAGTCACAGATGCTAAGATGACATCCATACAGGTCAGGAATTAAGAAGAAAGGCAGATAAGGAAGCATAGACTGTATCTTATAAGACAGATTCCTAGCACTCTTTTCTTTTTAAGTTTCCTTTTTGCTTTCCCTAGTCCTGCATTTTTGTTGAAGGCAGAAGATTAAAGAAAGAATGGCTGAGATGATATCCTTCAAGTTACAGGCTGAGGTCCCAGGTAGTATTGGAAGACATGAGGTTAGCAGATGTAGTCTTTACTTTGGGATAAAAAGAAGAGTTTTCTGCTAGAAGTTGGTTCTTGTCTCTTTTCTACCCTCCTCCCATGCCATCTCCCCAGTTATAGAAAAGATTAGTCATGTCCCTGCAGGATTAGCTCCCTATAGGGCCAGTGACAGGATCCTTCAGCTACTGCTGAAGGGCTAGGACTTTGGTTGGTAGAGAAGCCTGGTGTAAATGGAAGAAAATGACCAGAGAAAAGCAGAATGTGCCTAGGTGTAGATGTTTGCCACCAGGAACAGGGGAGGGAAAGGACCCTGAGACTTTCTCACCTGGACCCAGACCACGGCCCTATGCAGACAGGCACAAAAGCCAGGGCTCAGTAAGATGGAGCCTCAGCCAGACAGCTGTTCCCTCAGACAGATAATTTCCAAACAGCTCAAGTGGTCAGGATGGGACATGAACACAGGCATACTCATGGAGACATGCAGGAATGTGAGATCAAAGGCTCGCCAACCTTTCCATCACAGGGGCCTGCCATGGAGAAAAGGGAGGGGGTGAGATGAGATAATAAAGACCTCCTGACAGAAAGAGTGGATAGAAGTGGGACTGGTGCCTACAGGAGGATCTCTGGGCTTCCCCCCTCCCTCTCCCTACACAGATTTGAGAAGTGCCAGCCCCCACCACTGCCCCACCCCACCGGGTCATAGTTCCTACTAAGTTGCACAGGAACATTTCTGCACTGCATCCTGGCCATCCTGGCTTTAGGGTCTCCACAGAATAAGCCCATGTCATACCCCTCCCCACTTCAGGAGGAGCTAGACAAAAAGTCTAGATGAGACCTCAGTGACAACTGTCTCGTCCTCCAAGAAGAAGCAGGCAGGACAAGACTCAGGGGTGGCAGAGGCAGGTAGAGGCAGGGAATTGAATAAAGGAGACCTTGACTTTAGTGTTAATTGTTAGGAAGAAGGTGGCTCTTTAGACAGGGCTCCAGATCTGATGAGGTGGGTCTCGGGCACATGGGAAGATTTCCTAATCTCTCCAGAACCTGGCTCTACTTTAAGGTAGGTAGATGGACAAGTGTAGCCACCTGGGTCACAGATGCTAAGAATGGCATCCAGACAGGCCAGCAACTAAGAAGGGAGACAGATGAGGATGTACAAACTGTGTCTTATAAGACAGATTCCTGGCACTCTTTTCTTATTGAAGTTTCCCTTTTGTTTTCCCTGGTCTTTAATAAAAACTTGTCCGAAGATACCAAGACGTGTTGAAGGGGAAGCAATGTTCCGCAAAGTTCATCAAAGACATCAGTGGTGGTAACCAAGGAGAAACCCCAGGGGAAGGTGAGCCTCAAAAATGAAACCTCGAGTCTATGCGGTCCAGCTGCGCTGCCCACCAGGAAATCCTTGTTCCAGCCCAACATCAGTGGCTCTGAGTTTGGTTCCTAGAAATGAAGGGAGAGTTTCCTTGTAAAGATATAGACAGAGCAGTCCCTGACTTTCTCCTTTTGCAGGAAGGAGGAATTGTCCCATTCCATACCATCTTCCCCCGACGCTGGCCCCAGAAATACTTAATTTGACTATATGAAAATAAAGATTGTTTTCAGTTTGAGGGCAGAGGGATCAATTTAGGCTTATTCTTTATGAGGCACTCAATTAGCCTTGTATGTTATCAAATGTGTCTCATCAATACAGTCAGCATTGTTTCATTGTAACTTCTGTTCGATGATGTTCAGTTTTCTGAATGTCTGGATCACTTAGCATGAGCAGAAAACCTTGCAAAATTGGTGTGGGTAAGGGAAAGTTGTAATGATGGTTACAAAGCAGGAGGAGCAGAGGGCTACCTAGGCGATATTGTCTGAGGTGTTTAGGAAAAGCCCTTCTCAGGCACCTCTCTCTGGGACACCACCCCAACACACATGGAATTCCACTGATGTCTTTTTGGTTGCCATGTTCCCCAAGTTCTTCTTTGAATATGCAAATACTGCTAGGAAAATAAGAAAAATCATATCATATCTCTGCTTAGAAACTGGTCTAAGACGTTTATAAATGTTCAGAAAAAATGTAAATCTCTTTGGGTAAGCAGGCTTGGATGAAACTATGAGTTCAAGTTGGCAAATGTGCACGCTTTAGCATTTAAAACCAAGTGCTTAAATTAATCTGAGCTTCAAAAGGCAATCGTTAAAAGTCAAAGTATAGTAGACAAAAAAATATTTTCTTGACTGCAAGAGATCTTCATGGGACTCTTTACCATGAATGACCTAGAAAAGTAATATCAGAAAAAAAATATCAGGCGATCTTTTTTTTTTTTTTTAACTGTAATTCAACTCAACAAAGATGGATTTAATTCTGCTATATGTAAGGCACTATGGTAAATAAAACTGAGGACACAGAGTTGCATAAAACAGTTTTGTCCCCAGACACTCGAACCACACAGGACAAAACGTATGGAAACACGAGCCAAGTGTCAGGTTGCTGTGAGGGTTCAAAGAAGGGAGACAACCCATCCTGGTGGAGGTCTCGCCAGTAGCATTGAGAAGGGGTTTGGAGGCAGCCATCAATCAATAAACTGCACATGAAAGAACTGGCTCAGAGACTGGAAATCAAGCTTTTTTTTTTTTTTTTTTTTCTCCTGAGACGGAGTTTCACTGTTGCTACCCAGACTGGAGTGCAATGGCACTATCTCGGCTCACCACAACCTCCGCCTCCTGGGTTCAAGCAATTCTCCTGCCTCAGCGTCCCAAGTAGCTGAGACTACAGGCACACACCACCATGCCCAGCTATTTTTTGTGTTTTTAGGAGAAACGGGGTTTCACCTTGTTGACCAGGATGGTCTCAATCTCCTGACCTCGTGATCCACCCTTGGCCTCCCAAAGTGCTGGGATTGTAGGCGTGAGCCACTGTGCCTGGCCTCAAGACTGTTTTAGGAAACTGTATGATCAGGTCTGGATGGAACACGGAATCAAAGTGGGCAGTTAGAGGAAAATTAGGGTGGGGGAGACGATTGGGATGCTCCGAGCAAAACCAAGGCAAAGGAAGTTTAAGGCCAATCAGCAAAGTGTATCTTTCCTCCTTTTCCTTTTCTTCTACTGTGGAAGGTTCATTCCTATCCACCTGACAGAATAAGGATTCTGAACACACTCCCAGGAGGGGTTTCTGGGCTGCAGGCACCTCCCCATGGTGAGCTGTGCCCTTGAACCTGCTCGTGTCAGGAGGACTGGCCCTCTCATCTGGCTCAGGGTCCACCCTCCTGAGGCCCCTCTTCCCAGCCTCTTCCCCTCTGCCACATCCCCTGACACCCTCCACCAGCCTTGTCCCTCTGGTCCCTTTACCTCATGGCTGAAAGTGGCTGGTGATAGAAAGGCACCCAACCTCACTGAAAGGATAAAGTGGCTTTAATTTCACCTCATGTCAGAGCTAAGCCCTATTTAATGCCTACTGTTCACTCTCTAACGCTTTCCATGCTCTCTTCCATCACTCTCTGCCAGTAAGCATCTCTTGGACCCAGCTGACTTTCTTTGTGTCGGAGGGCAGAAGCAGGACTCACAGGAAGGAGAAGCCCACATGCACCAGGGGGCATGGCTCTCAATGTGTGAGAGGGCTGTGGAGGCTGCTCACGGCTTATCTTCTATGATGGGCTGAACTGTGGCCCCAAAAATTCCTATGTCAAAGCCCTGACCCCATATCCCAGAATGTGATTGTATTTGGAGACAGGGTATTTTAAGGGGTAATCAAGTTAAAATAAGGCCATGAGGATGGGCCCTAATCCATTCTGATTGGTGTCCTCATAAGAAAAGGAAACCAGGACACAGATGCACATAGAGACGACTGCACGGAGACACAAGGAAAAGACAGCTGTCTGCAAGCCAAGGAGGGAAGCCTCAGAAGAAATCTACCCTGGCCAGGTGCAGTGGCTCATGTCTGTAATCCCAGCACTTTGGGAGGCTGGGGCGGGCGGATCACCTGAGCTCAGGAGTTCGAGACCAGTCTGACCAACAGGGAGAAACCCCATCTCTACTAAAAATACAAAAATGAGCCGGGCGTGCTGGTGGGCACCTGTAGTTCCAGCTACTTGGGAGGCTGAGGCAGGAGGATCACTTGAACCCAGGAGGTGGAGGTTGCTGTGAGCTGAGATCACGTCATTGCATTCCAGCCTGGGCAACAGGAGCAAAACTCTGTCTAAAAAAAAAAAAAAGAAAGAAAGAAACCAACCCTGCCGACCTTTGACTTTAGACTTCCGGCCTCCAAATCTGTGAGGAAATTAATTTCTGTTGTTTAAGCCACCCAGTCTGTGCCATGTGTTAGAGCAGCCTAAGCTGACTCCTGCATCTGCCAAGCCTGTGATGTCCTCAGGAAGAGCAGAGGTGACTTCTAGACCCAGCCAAGAAAGGAGCAAGGACAGCAACCTCACAAGCCAGAGGGGAAACGGGCTTCCCAGACCAGGGGGTGCTGGCAAACAAGGCAAGCTCCTCTTTCCCATCTGCTTTCCATTCTCCCGTGACTGCCTTAGAGCAGACTGGGCTGCTGCAGGCATCTCTGTGCTGGCAGGGAGTGTGCTCAGGTCTCCGTTCAAAAGAACCTGGTGCAAGAAGCCTCCAGCCTCCTGCTGCTGTACTTTGGATATGTTGGGTGTTCATACCATCCCAGACTGCTCCCCGCCAATGACTGAGCACAGAGGGTGCCAGAAACAGGGCAAGAAACAGGCCACTGTGCCTGATGTGGGGCTTCGCTAAGAGGCAAGCTCTGTTCTGGGACACTAAGCATGGCAGGGACGTCCCGAAGCTGCAGTGCAGTTTGAGGATCATCCTACCTGATCCTCTTCCCAGCCTGCTCTTCTTTCCCAGGTGTCCCACTGGCCCTGCAGTCTGAAGTCTCTCCTGACCACTCCTGCTCCCAGCTCTTCATCCTTCACAGGCGCAGTGTTTCCCACAATGACGCCTCTGCAGGTTTAATCTTGTCTTGGCCTCTGCTTCTCTTCACGGATCTGGTTACCCCTAGTTGTCCTTCCTTCAAACCATCCTCCACACTGTTAAGAGTCCTCCTCCTTCTAAAGACCAAATCTGATCTTGTCACATTCTGCTTCCATTCTTTCCAAGATGTCTGGTTGATTACAAGATAAATTAGAAGCTTACGTCTCTTCAGACCCAGCCTGTGCTCAACTGTCTGCTCTCCGATCCTCTACCCAAGGCCTGTCCTGACAGCCACCTGGAACTATCTACACTCATCTACACGCCAGTGCCACTTGACAGCAAGCCCTGGGGCCATATGACTCCTCCATTTTGGAACATCTTTCTCCATTCCCATCACCCATTCCTGCCACACACTCACACACACACACACTCACACACACTCTCTCTCTCTCTCTCTCTCACACACACACACACACACTCTCTTACTTCACCCAGTGATCTTTGAATTCCTAAGATCCACTACAAATGTTCCCTTCTCAATAAAGTTTTCCTGGGCACACCCAAGCAGAGGAAATCATGCCTCCCTTTGTGCTATTTTTAGCACTTACTAATATTTCTTATGGCATTTACCAAATTGTCCCACAGTTCTTTGTCTTTTAGGGACACCTGTAGGGTAGATGTAAAATCATTTTGGTATCTCCAACACTAGCATAGTACTTTGTGTAATGTTAAGTATGTCTATACGTGTACATATGCATACACACATGTGTATGCATGAAACATGATAGCATTAGAGTTTCTAGCTTATATCCCAATATCTTGGCCATTCGTTAGCACCCTGGTTAGGATCATCTCTTACCAACTTATCCTCATGACCAACTTCTGCCTCCCGTTCCCATCAGAGGTCCCATCTGTGCCTCCTCATCTGTTGGGTGGAGTGCAGCACATATGATAGGTGGATTATGGAATGGCCCTGGACTGGAGTCACAATCACTGATTATGTACTGGAAGTCAGAGGGGGGCAAGGGAGGTCCCCCTTTCCTAGGAAAAGAGTCTTCAAGTTGCCAAGAAAAGTAAGAGATCAAATTCCCCCAGAAAGTAGATTTCTGACCACTCCTTGGATTTTTTTATTTTTTGCTTGAGTTAATTTAAGTTAGTTTCTACTACATGCAACTAAAAGGCTTTCATGAATTCACTTGAAATACTGTCGTTAGGAAGGAAATGACTTGCTTGAGAGATCAAGCTTGGGTCGAAGGTCAACATTGGCCAGGACACTTAGAGAGCAATTAATCCTCGTGGCAGGGCAGGGATGGGGTGGAGGGGATAGATGATCTCTAAGGTCCCTTCTGAGAGGACAAGGGTGCTTCTCCTGATGTGGAGCTTTGCTAAGAAGTGAGCTCTGTTCTGGGACACTAAGCCTAGCAGGGTCACCCTGGAGCTGCAGTGCAATCTGAGGATCGTCCTACCCGATCCTACCCGATCCACCTGTTCTGACCCATCTCCTCCCTCCCTTCAAAATGTAAAGCAAAACACAGAAAGATCTTGCAGATCTTCAGCACCCTCAGGGAAAGAGACCCAGCAGAGTCCTGCATGGCAGCAAGGGGCCAGGGCGGGAGAAGAACAAAAGATGCCTAGAGAAGAAAGGCAGTGCCTCTCCCTGCAGCAGCCAGGGTCGCAGACATGACGGAGCACAGGCGGTGGTCTCTTCTACAGCAGCATGAGCCGAGTTACTCAGATGATGTAAGGAGGAAGTAGAGAAACTGCAGTCTCAGCTCAGAGTTTTCCTTACGAGCTTGTGAAAATAAAGTTACCCTCTGTATGGACTGAATAATGCCCTCCCCCAAAGATGTCCACATTCGAATCCCTGGAACCTGTCCCTGTTTTGTTATATGGCAAAAGAGACTCTGTAGATGTGATTAAATTAAGGATCTTGAGATTGGGAGATTATCCTGGATTATCAGAGTAGGCTTGATGTAATCACAAGAGTCCTAAGAGAAAGGCAGGATGCAGTCCCATGATGACAGAAGCAGAGAGGGAAGCAGAGTTGGGGACAGAAGACGCTATGCTATTAGCTTCCCAAAGACAGAGGAAAGGGCCACAAACCAAGGAATGCACCTGTATTCTTCAGTAAATAGCAGCTGCCTTGGAGTATTACTGCTTGTTATTAAATGATTTAATACCTGTAGTAGTAATTGTTCAATAAATGCTCACTATTACACCCTTGGATCTCTTAGAGCTGCACTGTCCAGTATGGCAGCCACAAGCCATGTGTGACCACGCAACACAGGTGTGGCTTTTCTGAACTGAGGCATGCTGGACACGTAAAATACACACCAAAATTCAAATAATGAGTACAAAATAAAGAATGTAAAATAGCTCAGTAATCTTAATGTTAATTATATGCTGAAATGACATTTTTACCACATCAAATTAAATAAAATATATTATTAAAATTAAATTTCACCTTTTTTTACTGTGGCTACTAGAAACGTTAAAATTCTGTAGGAGCTCACATTATATTTCTATCAGACAGTGCTCTTTGAGTCTCTAACCCCTTGCTGAATAGAACAGACTAGAAGCAAGCCCTACACATTTAGGGAAAGTGGTGTCACACACTGACTCCTTAAAGCCACCCCTGGCACTCATCTGCTCCCTCTGCTCTGAATTTCTATGATGCTGACTGAGAAACATACCTGGGCACACCCTTCATTCTGGACTGACGGGTATAACTAAACCAAGAGGGTGAATTCAGTTGGCCTCAGAGACAGCACAGACCCGTGCACCAGGACAGATGAAAGTAATAGCTTCTTTCTCTGTAAATGTCTAATGAGTTCAGAGCACCAGGCCCCCTCACAGTGACCTGGGGGGCACGTGCACACTCCATGCTGTGGCTATTCCTTTAATCCTTACCACCTGCTCTAAAATGTTTACCCAATAGTTTGCCATGGTGCTTGAACTTCTACCATTTGGTTGCCTCTTTGGAACAGGAAATTTAACTCTGGTGACTGTGCCCAGGATTTATAGCTATCGAGCCTCAGGAGCCATCAGGAACTGAGCTTGCTTTCTTTTTTTTTTTCAACAAGAGCGAAACTCCGTCTCGGGGGAAAAAAAAAAAAAAAAGGAAGTCCTGCATATAAAATTACTGTCCAGAATACAGACAATCTGGCCTTAAATTATTTTGTTTTCTTTTTTTATTTTTTTACTTTTTTTTTTTATTTAGGCAAGATAGCAAGATTTTAGGAATTTGCTTTTTTTTTTGGAGAGAAGGAAAGAAAAAAAGGAGTGAAGGAGAGGAAGAAAAAGAGGGAGAAAGAACGGAAATGTCGCTTTATTCTAAAAATGGGTATTAATAATGGCCGATCAATATTTCATTTAAACCTATGAGTAGGTGTGACGTGGTATTGACAAGAATGTATATTTTGTGTATTTAAAGTGGAGAGCTCTATAAATATTTATTAAGTTTACTTGTTCCCCATCTGAGTTCAAGTCCTGGATATCCTTATTAATTTTCTGTCTCATTGAGTCTAAATCTCTTTATGGGTCTTATGTATCTGGGTGTTAGGATCGTTAGCTCTTATTGTTGCATTGATCCTTTTACCACTATATCTTTGTCGCTTTAAAATCTATTTTATCAGATGTGAGAATTGCAACTCCTGTTTTTTATTTATTTATTTATTTGTTTGTTTGTTTGTTTATTTTTGCTCTCCATTTAGTTGGTAAATCTTTCTCCATCCCTTTGTTTTGAGTCTTTGTGTATCTTTGCATGTGAAATGGGTCTGGATGTAGCATACTGTTGGGTTTTGGCTGTATCTTTTGATTGGGGGATTTAGTCGATTTAAATTTAGGATTACTGCCATTTGATGTTAACTGGCTGTTTTATCCATTCATTGATGTAAATTCTTCTTTATGTTGATGCTCTTTACTTTTAGAAAGGCTAATACTGGTTGTTTCTTTCTATATGTAATGCTTCTTTCAGAAGCTCTTATAAAGCAGGCCTGGTGGTAATAAAATCTCTGAGTACTTGCTTGTTCATAAAAGATTTTATTTTTCCTTCAGTTTTGAAGCTTAGTTTGGCTGGATATGAAATTCTGGGCTGAAAGTTCTGTTCTTTAAAGATGTTGAATATTGGCCCCCATTCTCTTCTGGCTTGTAGAGTTTCTGCTGAGAGATCTGCTGTAAGTCTGATAGGCTTCCTTTGTGGGTAACCCGACCTTTCTCTCTGGCTGCCCTTAGTATTTTCTCCTTCGTTTCAACCCTGGTGAATCTAATGATTATGTGCCTTGGGATTGCTCTTCTTGAGGAATATCTTTGTGGTGTTCTCTGTATTACCTGGGATTGAATATTGTCCTGCTTTGCTAGGTTGGGAAAGTTTTCCTGAATAATATCCTGAAGAGTATTTTCCAGCTTGGATTCATTCTCTCCGTCGCATTCAGGTACACCTATCAAACATAAATTAGGTCTTTTCACATAGTCCCATATTTCTTGGAGACTTTGCTCATTCCTTTTTATCCTTTTTTCTCTATTCTTGTCTTCTCGTTTTATTTCATTAAGTTGGTCTTCAACCTCTAATATCCTTTCTTCTGCTTGATCAATTTGAGTGTTTAAACCTGTGCATACTTCTCGGAGTTCCCATATTGTATTCTTCAGTTCCATGAATTCACTTATATTCCTCTCTAAATTGTCTATTCTCATTAGGATTTCATCAAACCTTTTTTCAAAGTTCTTAGTTTCTTTACGTTGGGCTACAACATGTTCTTTTAACTCACAGAAGTTTCTTATTATCCACATTCTGAAGCCTGATTCTGTTAGTGGAATGCACTCGTTCTCCATCAAGCCTTGTTCCCTTGTTGATGAGGAACTGTGATCCTCTTTAGAGGGAGAGGCATTCTGATTTTGAGTATTCTCAGACTTTTTACACTGGTCATTTCCCATAATTGTAAATTTATCCACCTGTCATCTTTGTAATTACCAAGTTTTCAAATTAGGTCTCTGAGTGGACTTCCAAGTTGTTAATTCCCAGGGCTGAAATCTGAGCAACCCAATGAGCCAGCCAAAACAGCGGTGTTAAGACTGATGGTGCTTTTCTGCCCGGGAATCTCCAGTCTGGCTTCCTTCTTGAGTCCGTAATAGGCGACTCTGCCTTCCCAGAGCTCCAAACGTCAGTCAGAAGGGGAACCAGTCCCGTTTACTCTGCACCAAGAGCTGCCGCGCCGAGGTGCTGCAAAACCGCTGTGCTGGCCACAAGAGTCACGCTGGTGACCCGTGGGGCTCCTCCACTGGGAATATTCTGGTCTGTGAGCAACAAAAATTTGTCTGAAAGTGTGGCGTCTTCTCGTTCTCTGCGCTTTCACTGGGAGCTGCAATCCCAAGATGTTAGCGATCAGCCATCTTGGATCGAGCTTGCTTTCTTTTCTTCTCTACCCCTGCTGATTCACTCTCTGTCCAAGAGTGGCCCTAAACCAGAAGAAACCTCCCAGCTTCCTTTTCCTAACAGGCCCTTAAGACCACACACATGGTCTGTTTCCTTATTAAAGGCTCTACTGCCAATCACTGCAGTGATTGCTATGCAGCAATAGAAACTAATACAATGTCTAAAAAGTTCATATGAGGCAAACTAAACATAGTGTTAAAAGTACCCATGAAAATTTCAGAAGAGCTGACACTGACAGCTCAACACAGTCAGGTTTTTTCTTCTTGATTGACTGTGTAAAACATGGCAACAAAAGGTCGCAGGCCAGATCTGGTACCTCCATCTACCCCAGAGAGAATAATTCATAATGAGTGAAAAACAGCAAAACTGTGTCACTAAAATGACCTGAGACTTGGAATTAGGCAAAAGAAAATTCTAAGTGTTCTTTCAGTACAGTACGAGGCTTGATTTCTATGCACTAATTTATTTCACAAGACTGTAGGAATACACCAGGCATGGTGGTTCATGCCTGTAATCCCAGAAATGTGGGAGCCTGAGGCAGGAGGATCCCTTGATCCCAGGAGTTCAAGACCAACCTGGGCCACACAGTGAGACTCTGAGAGACAAGGGCTGGACAGACACAGGGGCTGGACACATGGGGTGGTCAGGACTGGCTCTGCAGCACAGCAGCCTTCATGAGAAACAGGCAGAAGGGCCCAGGCATGAGAAGCTGCCACAAATAAAGAGCAGCAGCAGCCATTCAGGGCCTTATTCCCAAGCAACATGAATCATCTCTGAACTGGTCTGGTCCAATCCCTACTGTCTAAATAACAAAAATTTTTTTAAAAATATTAACAAACACATATACTAAAAACAGATTTTCATCTTTGCAAGTGTGTGTTTTTTTCCCACACCAACCTATTCTCCAATTCTCCTACACCAACTGAGTATTATCCTAGAATTCCGTTCCACTCTGAGACTCAGTGGCAGGAAGACTCCTTAAGGGCACAGTCCCATAGGACTGCCCTCATCTCAGATGTCACAAGCATCAGATCCCCAGGCTACCCACACTTGCATCTGACTTTGCTACAAAGTCAGTCTTCCCACACCCCACCCCTTGCCAGGGCTCAATAATTTGCTAGAATGAGTCATAGAACTCAGGAGCTGCTTTACTTACATTTACCGATTTATTATAAAGGATACAGATGAAGAGCCAAAGGAACAGGCCCAGAGGGTGAGCTCTGGCAGGGTCCCGGGCACAGGGCTTCTGTCCCCATGGAGTTGGGGCACACCAACCTCCCTGTACGTGAATGTGTTCCCCAACTCAGAACCTCATTGGTTAAGGGTTTTTATGGAGCTTTTATTACATAGGCATGATTGATGGAATTACTGACCATTGGTGACTGAATTCAATCCTCAGCCCCTCTCCCTTTCCCAGAGGAGGAGGAAGTAGAGCTCGAAGTTCTGAGCTTGATCAGAACTAGCTCCCATTTTAAAATGATCTGGGCGACCCTGCCAAGAGTCACCTTGTTAGCACAAACACAGATTGCTGAAAGGGATGCATAATGAATAACAAAAGATGCTTCTACCACACAGGAAATTTCAAAGGTCTCAGGAGCTTTGTGCCAAGGTTGTGATGGTGGATCTAAATAAGTTATATTTTTCTATGAAATGACAAAGATCTTCGTATTCGATCTAACCATACATTGTCCACAAGAGGCACATCCAAAACAAAATGACTCATCAGGTTTAAAAAGAAAAAGATATAGTATGCAAAAAGAATTAAGGTCCTAAACTATTAAAAATAAAGGATAAGTAGTAAAAATCAAGATCTGCTGTGAAGGTGTGTTTGTCACAAACCTTTAGTTTCTGAATAAGAGGAAAATGATCAAAACACAATTGCTATGGAGCCTTTGTCAGTTCTTAACAGAAAAGTAAACAAACAAAAGATGTAGAATGTCAGAAAAAAAGTCATTGCTGGGATCCACTTTGTAAATATTGAGAAAACAAAACAAAACAAACAAAAAAAAAACCATCTTCTTTCAGTGTCTATTAAACAGTTTTTAAAAATTAATTATATATTAAACCACTAAAAACCTTAAATAAATTTCCAGCCCAAAAATTTCATGACTACATTGCATACCACAGTACAATAAAACTAGAAACTGAAATAATGTAGAAACACAAAAATTGGGCTGGGTGTGGTGGCTCACACCTGTAATCCCAGTACTTTGGGAGGCCGAGACAGGTGGATCACCTGAGGTCAGGAGTTCGAGACCAGCCTGGCCAACATGGGAAACCCTGTCTCTACTAAAAATACAAAAAATTAGCTAGGCATGGTGGTGGGCACCTGTAATCCCAGCTACTCAGGAGGCTAAGGCAGGAGAATCACTTGAACCCAGAAGGCAGAGGTTGCAGTGAGCTGAGATCACGCCACTGTACTCCAGCCTGGGCAACAAGAGCAAAACTCTGTCTTGAAAAATAAATAAATAAATAAATAATAAATCATCCAACTACTTGATTTGAAAATGCTCTTCAAAATAATCCATGGATCAAACAAGAAACCAAAACTGCAATTAACAGAACTCTTGGACAATAATGATAATGAAAATACCACATATCAACATCATGAGAAGACATCCAAATTTATAATCAGAAGTGTAAAATCAAGTTTAGACTAAAGCTGCAGGCTTACTTATTTTGAGCTCGGCTTAAAGGTTTCTTAGTACATTGTGAACTGCAACCTAACTGGATGTGTAAACAGACTGTAGCCTACTTCTGTGCCAATCATCAAGTTTGGGCCAATCACAGGCTTCGAACCGTGTTCAAATAAGGCAAATGCCTGAGTTGTAACCAATCCAGCTGTTTCTGTGCCTCACTTCTGTTTCCTGTAGGTCACTTTTCCTTTTCTGTCCATAAATATTCTTGCACCACACAGCAGTGCCATAGTCACTCTGATCCTATGCTAGTTTGGGAGGCTGCCTGATTCACAAGTCATTCTTCACTCAGTTAACCTCTGCTAAATTTAATTTGTGTAAAGTTTATCTTTTAACAGAAGTGACTTCAAAGAGTTTGATCAAAACGGTAATGAACGTTTGTTGAGCAATTACGGTGTGCTGGACACTGTGCTAGGCAAGCACTTACACAAGTGGTTTCTCAACTTTCCCCCAACCTGAATTGCTTTAATTACCAAATAAGAAAGAATGAAAATATATGAAGTAAGCATGCAACTCAAGATGTCAAAAAGAGGGATGTCAAGTTAAGCTTTAGAAACAGAAAAAACGAAGTAATAAAGTTAAGAGATGAAACTCATGAGAAAGCTGTGAAGGAGCAGAATTGATCAATCAGCCCCAGCAGGTGTACACAGCAGAAGCTGGCACGCCCCTCCCATATGCTCAGAGCCACATCAATCCAGTGTCTTCCAAAAGAATTCCAGTGTCAGTGTGTGCACTCCTTTGCCTACCAGCCTCTTCTGAGGCTGTAAGAAGCCTTTCTGCCTGTGCCTGAGACAGGCTATAAATGCCAGGGAATTAACACCCTGACACCACCCACTGCCACACACAGTAACTTTCAACTGGTGATTGTCATGAGTTGTATGTGAATAACTCCACTCTGCCACATCAGGAGTGGAACACTCTGAGGCATGCTTTTATTCCCCAGATATTCCCACCATGTCCCAGTACCTATAGAGGTAGCCGGCTGGATAATTCCTCCTCTACGGACCACCTTTCTACCCCTGGGTCACCTCCCTGGTACACACCAGGATTTTCCTGCACCAACCAAAAAACAACTTGAACTCAAACGCTTTTCTCAGAGGGAAAAAACCATACACTGAATAAATGTCAAAAAAAGAAAATATTCTACATCTATCGAGGGGGTAGCAAGAAAACAAAAATGTGCCATATTAGGAATGACACATTATAGCCTCAGATTAAAACTAAAGATTATAACCATGCCTATGGACTAAAATTTAAAAATATTTCTATGTAAAGCTTTACAATAACCTATTTGAAAATCTTAATAAAATGGTAAATTTATAGGAAATATATAAGTAATTAAAACTAATTCAAGAGAATGTAGGTGTGAAAAGACTAACAAACACAGAATCATTTGGAAAACATTGGCAAAGGATTGCATCCTCCAAAGATGGTAGGTCTAAGTAGATAGTTCCTTAATATGACAAAAAAATATATATTTCAAACCAACAGCCAGTTGTTAATGCCATCCAAAAAAAGTAGACTCTACAATATTAATAGTAGATAAAATAGATTTCAAGTCAGAAATACAACTAAAATAGCACCAAAAAAGAGAAAATTACAGACCAACCTGACTTATGAATATGGATGCAAAAATCCTGAATAAAAAATTATCCAATTAAATGCAGCAGTGTGATAAAAGAATAATGCACTTTGATCAAGTAGGTTTATTTTTATAAGAATGCAAGTACCAAAATTAGAATATCTATTAATGTAATATTACCCATAAGAAAAAGATGATCTCCATAGACACTAAAAACATACTTTTTTGATACTGAAAAAGAAAACTAAATAAACTAGAGATTAAAATATACTTTCTTAATGTGAGAAGAAATACTCATCTTAAACCAAAAGGCAATGTTATATTTAAAAGGAAAACTTTAGAGACACTCTCAACAAAGAGTACAGTAAAGATGGTTGCCATCGTCACTATTATATAATACTGTTGTGGTTGCTTCAACTCTCTGCAAGGAAACAGAAATGTACATCTATCAAAAATAGAAATTTACAGCTATTATAATAGAAATACAAATGCACAGCTATTATAATAAAATAGAAATATAAATTTACAGCTATCAGAATCAGAAATGTAATAAATGTACAGCTATTAGAAAAGAGGAAGAGCCAGGTGCAGTGGCTCATGCATGTAATCCCAGCACTTTGAGGGGCTGAGGCAGGAGAACTGCTTGAGCCCCAGTTTGATACCAGCCTGGGCAACAGTTTTTTTTTTTTTGTTTTTTTTTTTGTTTTTTTTCACAAAAAAATTTAAAAATTAGCTGGGTATGGTGGTGCATGCCTATAGTCCCAATTACTTAGGAGGCTAAGGCAGGAGGATCGCTTGAGCCCAAGAGACTGAGGCTGCAGTGAGCCGTGACTGCATCACTGCACTCCAGCCTGGGTGACAAAGTGAAACCCCCATTTCAAATAAAAGAAAGAAAGGAGGAAAGTCTTAACTGCAGTTGACATAATTGCCTATCTTTAAAACTCAAGAATATTGTAGAAATAAACAAAGACCACTCGAATTAAAGCAAGCAGAGGTTATTTATTCTGAGCTTGCTATTTTCAGTGGGTGGTCTGCCACCATCACTTGCATTTAGCAGATTCAGAGGCAGGCAGGGAGTAGAAAAGCATTATAGCAGGAGAAAAAGGAAGGGAAGATCTCAGATATGCTCTGTGCAATGTTCTGAATGTTTGGCCCCCTGCCACATACACACGAAATCATTTATTAAAACCTACCCCTAATCCTAATATGATGGTACTTGGAGGTGGAGCCTTTGAGAAGTGTATTAGTCAGGGTGCTCTAGAGGAACAGAACAGGATATATATAAACTCCCCTTTACACACCACACACACACACACACACAGTTCTGTCCTTCTAGAGCACGTGTGTGTGTGTGTGTGTGTGTGTGTGTGTGTGTGTGTGTAAAGGGGAGTTTAAGAAGGATTATTAACTCACACAATCACAAGGTCCCACAATAGGCCATCTGCAAGCTGAGGAGCAAGAACACCAGTCCGAGACCCAAAGCTGAAGGACTTGGAGTCCAGTGTTCGGGGGCAAGAAGCAACCAGCACCGGAGAAAGATGTAGTCTCAGAGGCTAAGCCAGTCTCTTTGCTAAAACATAAAAAGAGTCACCTTTGCTCCAGTTCCAAACAAGTTCCTCATCTCCATCTAAAACCACCTCAGCCTGAATTTTATTGTCTGTATCCTTATCAGCATTTTGGTCAAAGCCATTCAGCAAGTCTCTAGGGAGTTCCAAATTTTCCCACCTTTTCCCATCTTCTGAGCCCTCCAAACTGTTCCAACTTCTGCCTGCTGCCCATTTCCAAAGTCGCTTCCACATTTTCGGGTATCTTTTCAGCAGTGCTTCACTCTACTGTCACCAATTTACTGTATTAGTCCATTTTCACGCTGCTGATAAACATACCTGAGACTGGGCAATTTACAAAAAAAAAAAAAATGAGAGAGATTTATTGGCCTTACAATTCCAGATGGCTGGGGAGGCCTCAGAATCATGGCAGAAGGTGAAAGTCACGTCTCACATGGCGGCAAACGAGAAGAGAGCTTGTGCAGAGAAATTCCCCTTTTTAAAAACCATCAGATCTTGTGAGACTTATTAACTATCATGAGAACAGCATGGGAAAGACCTGTCCCCATGATTCAATTACCTCCCACCAGGTCCCTCCCACACACATGAGAATTCAAGATGAGATTTGGGTGGTGACACAGCCAAACCATATCAAGAAGTAATTAGGTCATGACGATGGAGCGCTCATGAACAGGATTGGTTCCCTGATAAGAGGCCAGAGACCTCTCTTACCCTCTTTCTGCCAAGTGAGGATACAACAAGAAATTAGCAGTCTGCAACCCAAAAGAGGGTCCTCACCAGAACTCAATTATGCTGGCACCCTCATCTCAAACTTCCTGCCTTCAAAACTGTGGGAAATAAATTTCTGTTGTTTCTAACCCATACAGTATGTCAAAGCAGCCAGAACTAAGACACGCTGATAGATTTTTGGCCTGGGAAAGCAGGAGGTAAGCTAACTAAAAGCATCATATGTGATCAGTTGAAGAGCATATTTGGCTTCTTCTGGTTGGTCTTGAATTGGAAGCAGGGGCAAAAACTGGGGAGTGGGCCATCATTGACTAAATGCTGACTTCTGGGCCAACTGCTGCAGAGGTCCAGCTCTGACTTCCAGGGCTGGTTGCTGCAAAAATTTTGGGTCAGATCTCTGCTGTCATATATGGTCTGACCATGGTCTATTTGTATATTTATTCTCAATAACAATCAAAAAATAAAACTAGTAACAACATAACGTAATGAACTATAGGTGTAACTTAGATTTCTGCCTCCAGAGTATCTTCAAGTCATTCAGCCTTCTTAAATCACCTTTCTCTTTAATTCAAGCGGAATAGCTTGATCTTCCATCCCATGTAGAAAACCTGGCATTTTTCCAATTGAGCAGGATTATCAGCAGACTTTATACTTCTCCTGGTTACCCCTTGCTGTAACTTCTCAATTTTGCTGGATTCTTGGTCTTTGCTCTTCACTTCCCTCTCATGGCAGTTTTATTCTTCCTGCGTCGCTTAGCCCCATGCTGAACACTGCCCCCATTCCTTCATTCATCAAAGCATCATAAATCCAAGCCCTTTACATACAGCAGGATTTTCTCCAAAGCAACTGGGAAAATAAAGAGTATATTTATTGCACAGTAGCAGAGACAACAACATTGAATATAAGTCATTCCTGTTGAGAAATGCATTTTCCGTCACTCAATACAGGGACTTTCTCACTGGCCATGTCCCTCCTTAAGTGCCAGCCTACACTAGCATCTCCACCACTTTCTCTCCGGTTCTTCTTCTACTCTCTCTCTACAGATTCCTCATACTCTTCTCACCTTCCTGTTCCCTCACCCACTCTCCCACCTCCTGGTCCCTCACCCACTCTACCAGATTGCCTGCAACCATTTGAAATACTTTATGATACAGTCATTTAGGTCTCTTTGCTCTTGCCAGACCAAATACCAGGCTGTGACTTTCTCAACCAAAAAGACCCACTGTGGCATTTGCTTAAGACATAGGCAGAATACGGGCTCCAGAGATGAGTTATGACATTGCCCTAGGATGAAGAAGTAGCTGAATTTTCCTTAATCTATTTTTTCTGCCCTCTTAACAATATAAATGAACAGCCCTTTTCACAAGATGGCACCGAAAGCAAAGAAGGAAGCTCCTGCCCCTCCTAATGCCGAAGCCAAAACAAAGGCTTTAAAGGCCAAAAAGGCAGTGTTGAAAGGTATCCACAGACACAAAAAAAAGAAGAGCCACACGTCACCCTCATTCCAGTGGCCCAAGACACTGAGACTCCAGAGGCAGACCAAATATCCTCAGAACAGTGTCCCCAAGAGAAACAAGCCTGTCCACTATGCTATCATCAAGTTTCCACTGACCACTGAGTCTGCCATGAAGAAGATAGAAGACGACAACACACTTGTGTTCATTGTGGAGGTTAAAGCCAACAAGACCAGATTAAACAGGCTGTGAAGAAGCTCTATGACACTGATGTGGCCAAGGTCAGCACCCTGATTCGGCCTGATAGAGAGAAGAAGGCATATGTTCGACTGGCTCCTGATTATGATGCTTTGGATGTTGCCAACAAAATTGGGATCATCTAAACTGAGTCCAGCTGGCTAATTCTAAATATATGTATATCTTTTCACCATAAAAATATATAAATTTACAAAAATCAACTATATCTTAGAGTAATAATTTATGTGAATAAATTCAATTTGCAATGTAAAGAATAAAAATAAGATATCCAAAATTAAGTATAAAAATCATGTAAAACTGATATAAAAGAAAATACAAACCTATTTGAGGAATATAAAAAAGATTTGAGAAACATATTTCTGGATAGTAAAGACTCAATATTATAAAGATTTCAGTGCTTTTATATTAATCCATAAGTGTAACGCAATTTCAATCAAAATCCAAAAGTGATTTTTTTTGGATTTACAAAGTAACATAATTATCATAAGGTCTACCAAGAAAAATAACAGATGAGAATAGCCAAGAAAATACTGAAAAAGAAGAAAGAGAAGTACCTGTATTGTATCATATTAAGATGTGTTACAATGTTAAAGTCAAATTGCATAACCTTGTTACATGAATATGCAGATAGACCAGTGATACCTAACACAAAGTCCCATCACTTAGGATTAGGTTCACCTGCAATGATCACTAAAAAAAAAATCAACATAAAAAGGGCTCAAATCAGATACAAGTTGTAGGGGAAGAAAAATGATTTTCTCACTACCTTTCATGGTTCTTAACTGGGACCCTCTATAACAAAAGACAGAATTAGCAAGAGAAAAATAGAAGTTTTTTTTTTTTAAATACTTTAAGTTCTGGAGTACATGTGCAGAATGTGCAGGTTTGTTACACAGGTATACACGTGCCATGGTGATTGGCTGCATCCATTACCCTGTCATCTACATTAGGTATTTCTCCTAATACTCTCCCTCCTCTATCACCCACCAACAGACCCCAGTGTGTGATTTTCCCCTCCCTGTGTTCATGTGTTTTCATTGTCCAACTACCACTTATGAGTGAGAGCATGTGGTGTTCGAATTTCTGTTCTTGTGTTAGTTTGCTGAGAATGATGGTTTCCAGCTTCATCCATGTCCCTGCAAAGGACATGAACTCATACTTTTTATGGCTACATAGTATTCCATGATGTGTATGTGCCACATTTTCTTTATCCAGACTATAATTGATGGGCATAACATGTATGCCTCATATATACATGGAAGAAAACCCAGAGAAATGAGTAAATCTCTAGAGTACATCTCAAAAAAAAAAAAAAAAAAAAAAAAAAAAGCATGTAAACTTCAGGGGTAAATGCCATTTTTCTCTGAAACAAAGAAGAATGTGGGGAAAACCCAGGTTAGGAGCAGATGGCCAGGAAAAGCACCATAAAACAAGGATGAGGTTTGCTATGTGGATTTAAGTCTATGTCTTTACTGTTGATAAGAATCTCTAGTGATTTAGTCCTCCTTCTCTTCTTGGCACAGAGAGGAAAACATACTTACAAATGGAGTTTTCCTTTACTGTTGTAAATTCCTCCTACAAAAGGGCAACTTTTCAGAGCTACTCCTTTGACTGCAGTTTCTCAAAATAGCTAACTTAAAATAACCAAGATGACAAAGAGGCAGATTTTTGGATGGCATATTTTGGTCTCCTACAGTGGTATTTTGGAGTGGTGTGTCCTGAGCCCAATCAAAGTTTATTTTTCTCTCATTTAATAGAAGTCTAAAGATAAGCAATCTGCGGGTGACAGAAAGTCATCGAGGCCTCTTAGGAAATCAAGACTACTTCTATTTTGCAATAACATTCAACAAGAAACTTCTACCTCATGGTCCAAGATGGCTGCCAGAGTTCTTTTTATTTACATCACAGTTGTTAGAAAGGAGGAAAAGGGGTGAAGAGGAGCATTAGCCCCTCTCATTCAGAACTATCCTGAAAGTTACATACAACATTCCTGTTTCTATCTCATTGGCCACAGCTAGCAGCAAAAGAAGTTGGGAAACCTAGTAATGATTTAGAAGAACCACATGTCCAGATGAATTTGAAAGTTTATTGCTGAAGCTAAAAGAGAGACAGGACATTGGAAGGTCTCCTCCAGAGAAGCGTAGACCAAACTATACTTGAGCATTTAGTAAAATTTAACATAATGTCACTGAGCATGGTGGCTCACGCTTGTAATCCCAGCACTTTGGGAGGCTGAGGCGGGAGAAACTCCTGAGGTCAGGAGTTTGAGATCAGCCTGACCAACATAGAGAAACCCATCTCTACTAAAAATACAAAATTAGCTGGGAGTGGTGGGGCATGCCCGTAATCCCAGCTACTCTGGAGGCTGAGGCAGGAGAGTTGCTTGAACCCGGGAGGCGGAGGTTGCAGTGAGCCAAGATCATGCCACTGCACTCCAGCCTGGGCAACAAGAGTGAAACTCCATCTCAAAAAGTAAAAATAATGTCAAGGTAGCATTTAAAATCATTTAAAAGATGGTGAGATCATTGGCTAACCTTTAGGAGAAAAATTAAGCTAATGTTCCACCTCATTCTTTATATCAAAATAAATTCTGAATGGATTAAAGAGTTGGATGTAAAAAAAAAAAGTAATGAAATCATAGAAGAGCTTTTTCATGCTTCCTTTTGACCAAAGCAACACTAACTGCAGGGTGCTGTTAGTAGGGAACAATTACTGAAGAGCTGAGTCGGGTTGTATCATCCCAGCACAGCACAGAAAACCATCTCACATTTAACATTAGACATTCCTTGCCACAAGGAATTCCTCCTTGGCTTCACTCTTCTGGAACTCTACCAGTTTCCACGTGGCCAGAGCTTCTCCCCATCCCCCTTCTCTCATCATCCTCTCACCTTCTTTCAACTTCCTGGCCTATCATCTTCTCCAGTATCTTGAGCTGCCAACAAATAACTCAGTTCCCTCCCATTTCATAGGGAGTGACTCACTGGTCTTTCAGGCCCGTCTCCTCTTTCCATGTCCTGAAAAAGAGGAAGAGATGTCCACCATTTGTGCTTTATCAGGACCATTAAGAATGTTTATAATTTTTAAAAATCTTCCTTGAGATGAATTGTACCATCCTCTTAAAGGCAGGGGCAGCTACAATCCTGTGAGTACATGTGTATAAACATAGGTCTCATTTTCTTCACACTTCATTTTTACCTGTGCATACAATTAGAAAAAGATCCGAAAAAGCCTACTCCAAAAATATTAACAACACTTCATTCTGATTATTGGGATTACAAAAGCATTTTCTTTCCTCTTTGGGTTATTTCAAAGCATCCACAATGAGTATACATAAATTTTATATTATAAAATTATGTTTTTAAGTAATCAAAAATAACCAAAAAATCACTCTTTTGTTTTATATTTTTCCATTGTAAATATTTTTCACCTCATCTTAGCTTCATTTGTCCTCAATTCTCACCAATCAACGTAGAAGAAAAGGCAAAGTTATAAATAGGTATAACTAAAGTCTAATATGTATATTTTAAAGATGTCAACAAGCAAAGATAAAATAAAAAGCAACTATTAATTAATTCACAACACTATGCTTAGGTTCCCAACACAGATGAAGCCTGTCCTGGATTTATGCCATGTATTTCCTGGATTTATTCCGTGGTGTGCCTTTCAGCAGTATTCAGTCAAACTCATAGACATTTGGCCAGATTCATGGCCCATGAATTTTAACCGCAGATAAAATCTGATAAAATCTGTCAACCTTGATGTTTAGTTTTCCAAAAATATTTATGTCAGTCATTCGTCTACATAAAATATGTAAGGGACAATGGACTCCTAGGTTGAGATCAAATATGCAAGTGATGTACATCACTAGTTAGAGAGTGCAGTAAGTTGAATAGCATCGCCCCAAAATTCATGTCAACCTGGAACCTCAGAATGTGTCTTTCTTTGGAAATAGAGTCTTTGCAAATGTAATTAGTTAAGTCATCAATTCATTGTGAATTTAGAAGAGAATCAGTCTGAAACTAGGAAGTCTGATTAATCAATGGAAGATACTACACTAGGAATTCAGAGATGGCACGAGGTTCTCATTGGGGTGCTCCTCCTCTTTGAACAGGGCAGTGGAGGGAGGGTATATGGAACATTTAGCATAATATTCCTTTAAGGAGGAGAGCGATAGAATATGACTACACACCCCCAGCAGCCCTCCCCAACTGGATGAAACAGGCTGAAGCCTGAGGAATCAGGATTGATGGGTGACTGAGAAGAAGAAAGTCCAAACACAGAAAATAATGTGGAGGACATGTCAGTGATAAGAGATGTGTGCAGGTATCTGAATGCACTGACTTCATCAATGTTAGGGTCTAGCTTGAGCATCAGCATGGTGTGTGCCAACCCCGATGCTAATCCAAGGGCTCGTGAATCTAGCTCACCACCGACCTTGCCTGTCTCTGAAGAGACAGTGCAAATAATTCAGAGGCAAAAGTATGCAATACATTCTGCATGGAAAGTATTCAATCCATAAATGATGATCATGTGAAACCTTCCTACCTTCAAAGGAGGCAGAAACTGGTGCCAGAGGACTAGGCAGATGCAGCGCCCAACTTTTTGAACATCTCAGCCCTGAAAGAGGTTTATGCCAGGTACACCAATTCAGAGAAGATACCTGACTCAAGATAATTCCAATCAATTCTCAATTAATCCAAATGATATTGTGGGCTACTCCTTTTGTGGATTATTAATAGTTTTTCTTTTTTCCGTTCTAGGCAGACTTTTCTCTGTCATCTAGGCAGAACATTTGTGAAATGATGGGTATGTTCAAGGAACCCAAATTAATTTAGTTAATAGCTAAAGAAAAATATAATCCAAGAGATTACAAAATCTGTTATAAAAAAATCAACCTGCTAAACAGGCCTGGCACGGTGGTTCACACCTGTAATCCCAGCACTTTGGGAGGCCAAGGTGGGTAGATCACAAGGTCAGGAGATTGAGACCATCCTGGCCAACCAACATGGCGAAACTCCATCTCTACTAAAAATACAAAAAATTAGCCAGGCATGGTGGCACACGCCTGTAGTCCCAGCTACTTGGGAGGCTGTCAGGAGAATCGTTTGAACAAGAGAGTCAGAGGTACAGTGAGCCACGATCGCACCAGTGCACTCCAGCCTGGTGACAAGAGGGAGATTCCATCTCAAAAAAAAAAAAAAAAATCGGCCTGCTAAACAGAAAACTATGAAAATAGAGTGCAATCGTTAACAATAACAACATCACTTTGTTTTTATTATAGATTTGGATAGCGTAACTGGTTTCTAAGCATGCTCATATCATGTTTTCTGTTCAGCAGGTCTCTATGACAGAGATAAGGTGGGGCATATGCTATATTCCTTCTTTCCTGGCTTTGAATGTGGAGTCACTTTATTTATGTGAAGAAATGCTGATGTTGCAGACAGCCCCATCTTCCCAACGTTCCCCCAATCTTTCTGAGGAACTTCCATTTGCTGGGGAGAGGTGCATGCCTGCCTATCTGGGACACTGGCCATAGATTTTTCTGGCTCTGGGACTCTCTGGGCCAAGGTCCAAATGAAGATAAGGTGAGGGAGGCATCACTTTATAAAATTTAAGACAGTGCTAAAATTTACCCTCTCTTCTCAGGTTGGGACATCCATCTGCTGCTGCCTTTGGATATTTGAGCTCCTAGTCCTTTAGACTCTAGGACATGACACCGGCAGTTCCCCATTCCACCCCCCGCCCCAAGCACCAGTTCTCAGACCATTGGCTTTGGACAGTTACACCCCAGGCTCTCCTGGTTCTCAGGCCTCTGGACTTGGACTGAATTGCACCACAGCTATCTGGTTCTCCAGCTTGCAAACAGCACATTGTGGAATTTCTTGGTCTCTATAGTCACACTAGCCAATTCCCATAATAAATCCCCTCTCATGTATCTATATGTAGCCTATTGGCTCTGTTTCTCTGAAGAATCCTGATACAACCAGCCACCCCATGGCGACTCTTGCCTGTATACACCTGATTCTCATTGCCACAATTCTAGTATGAAGGCAGGCTTTTGGAGAAGACACACACACACACACACACACACACACACACACACACACACACCATATTTATTTCATTTCTCTGGAGAACGCTGACTAATGTGGGTACCTACTAGAGGGAACTTCAGCATGCAATCATGCAAATTTGACCACGTTATTCACTAACAACATTTCTATAGCTTCCCAGTGCTCTTGAGATATGGACCAAGCCTCTTACTGAGGCCTACAAGGCCCTGCAGGACCTGCCCTCTTCCCATCTATCCAGAATCATCTCACACCAAGCTCCCTGATTCTTTCCCTTCTGGCTATATTGCCCTTCTTTCAGATCCCCCAGAACACCATGTTCCCTCCTGACACAGGACCTTTGCACCTGACATGGCCTCCCTTCCTCCCTTCCTCCCCTTCCCCTTCATTTCCTCTACGTGCCCTTGGCCCTTCTTCAGATCTCAGCATTATTGAGGCTCTCTCAAAGGAAGGTTTCCTGACCTCCTAGATTAGGCCCGGATACCACAGTTGCTAATTTTATGTGTCAACTTGAAGGGTGTTTTTGTTTTTGATTTATTTTTATTTTTTAAATTATTTTATTTTTTGAGACAGGGTCTCACTCACTCTGTTTCCTGGCTGGTGTGCAGTGGTGTAATCTTGACTCACTGCAGCCTTGACCTGCTGAGTTCAAATGATCCTCCCACCTCAGCCTCCCGAGTAGCTGGGACTAAAGGCGTACACCACTACTCTTGGCTTTTTTTTTTTCCTATTGTTTGTAGAGACAGGGTTTCACCATGTTGGCCAGGCTGGTCTTGAACTTCTGAGCTCAAGTGATCCACTCACCTCAGCCTCCCAAAATGCTGGGAATTCCAGTATGAAGGCAGTCTTTTGGAGAACACACACACACACACACACACACACACCCTATTTGTTTCGTTTCTCTGGAGACCGCTGACTAATGTGGGTACCTACTAGAGGGAACTTCAGCATGCAATCATGCAAATTTGACCATGTTATTCACTACAACTTTTCTATGGCTTCCCAGTGCTCTTGAGATATGGCCTTTTTCAGATGCCCCAGAACACAGTGTTCCCTCCTGACACAGGACCTTTGCGCTGCACCCAGCCTTGAAGGGTGTTTTTGGATGAGATTAGCATTTAAATCGATAAACTTTGGGTAAGGTAGGGTGACCTCCATAATGTAGGTGCATCTCATCCAATCAGTTGAAGGCCTCAACAGAACAAAAAGACCAGCTATCCTGAGCAAGAAGGAATTCTCCAAAAGACTGCCTTCATACTGGAACTGGAACCTTGGCTTTCCTGGGTCTCCCAGCTGCTGGCCTTCGGACTGGAACTACATTGTAGATTTGGACTTGCCAGCCTCCATAATCATGACAGCCAATTCCTTATCATAAATTTCTCTCCCTATATCCCTAAGTGTGTGTGTATACAACATGCACATACACACACACATATATACACACACATACACATACACACACACCTACACATACACACACACTCACACACACACCCCTACACATATACACACACACACATATACATACACACATACACACACATACACACACACACACACACACACAACTTGTTCCGGTTCTCTGGAGAACCCTGACTAATGTGGGTACCTACTAGGCACTCATATAACATTGCATTCCTCTTCATTATAGCATGAGTCTTTGTTAATAGACTCTAAATTTCATGGGTGCATGATTAGTGCCTGTTTTTCCCCTCACTCTTACACCCCAAATGCCTCGCCCTGTTCCTGGCTTACCAAGCAGGCTGTTGGTAAATATGTACTTAATACATAAAACATCAGGATAAACCTTGCACTCGTGGAGCTCAGTGTAGTGGGAAAAGACGGCAAGTTATTGGGCAATTTTAGTGCATGAGGACAGAAGCCTTTACTGCAAGCAGGGTAACCACATGCCACAACAATGGGGCCCCTGACCCAAGGTATGGGGCAGGAATAGGTCACAAAATAATGCAATAATACAACCAGCCACCCCATAGCAACTCTTGCCTGTATACATCCGATTCTCATTGCCACAAGTTCCAGTATGAAGGCAGTCTTTTGGAGAAGACACACACACACACCCACACATTCTATTTGTTTCGTTTCTCTGGAGAACGCTGACTAATGTGGGTACCTACTAGCGGGAACTTCAGCATGCAATCATGCAAATTTGACCACGTTATTCACTAACAACATTTCTCTCTGAAAGAGCTAACACCTGAGCTGCACCTTAAAGAATACGCAGGAGTTGACCACAAGACATAGAGAAGGGAACTGTGCTGGGAAGGGAAGGAGGAGCAGCCGGTGCAGAGGCAAAAGGCTCCACCCCTGCCGAGTCGCCTCAGCCAGAACCCAGCAGGGGCACCTTCCTAGAACAAGACCTGGCCAGCTCACTCATCTTCTTGGGGCTGGAGGAACAAGAGCAGGAGGAGTTAGAAGGCCCCTCCTGTTGTTGCGCCCCACTGCCCACTCAACACCGTGCACCTGGAAGCTGGAGCCTGTAATCCGCACTGACTGCCAGTGATCTTAGGTTCTTTTTTTTTTTTTTTTTTGAGATGGAGTTTTGCTCTTGTTACCCAGGCTGGAGTGCAATGGCGCATTCTCAGCTCACCGCAACCTCCGCCTCCTGGGTTCAAACGATTCTCCTGTCTCAGCCTCCCAAGTAGCTGGGATTACCATTTCCTACTCGTAGCTGCCTTCTAACAGGCCTCCTTCCTTCCAACTCTCATCTCCCCACCTCTCCCAGCCTCGATCTTTGTATAGTTCAAATCTGGTCGTCTCTCCCCTGAGGAAATCTGCATTTCCTCCCCGATCCTTTAGCAGGGGATCCTGGCTCCTGGTCATAACCTGAAGCCCTGCCTCTCTCCATTGCCCCTTCTTTCCATTCCCCATCCTGTCCCCTAAGCTCTCACCTTTTCAAGGGCCTGCAGTCCTGAGCGCCTCTGGGTTTTGATGGCACCAGGGCTTTACATGTTCCTCCCTGACTTCCCACTTGGCTGACTCCTGTGTTCCCTTGGAGTCCCACCTTCCCTGCCTCGAGGCTGGCCCTGCCCCTGCCCCTGCATACACCTCTCCCAGCAGCTGTCCCCCTCCTGGGCAGGACTTAGCCCAGCATTTGTCACTGTGTCAGTAGTCTTTTTCTTTTTTTTTTCTCTCCCACCAGACTTTGAGCTCCTTGAAGGCACAGACCATATATTACTCATCTTTGTATCCCCCTGCCTGACTCCATAAAGGCTAAACGATGAAGCCATAAATGAATATTGGAATGATGTAGTAACATCTCTCCTGCTGCCTGCCAGAGTCAGCCAGTAAAGGGACTGACCCACTAGCCAGAGAGCAAGATCAGCATGGTGCCCTCAGGGCACAAAGCACCCCAGGAGTTAAATAACCAAAGCCACCACCTAATCCTAAGAGACTAACATGATGGATGCAGCCAGTTCTCCAAGAGGCAGGCGAGAGTGGTGTTGCCCCCAGAAAAGCCAGGCCATATCTCCACACATGCATCCCCACTATTCTCTTGGTTGAGAGGCACACCTGCCGCCTCCATTTCCCCTCCACAGCCCAGGTCTCCCCAGGCTTACTGTTGGCCCCAGCTGTCAGGAGTAACTGTTAGCCTTCAGCCCCTGCTCCTCTGCTGCCCCTCTCACTGTGGGCAGATGGGGGCATAGCACCAAAGCTCTTGAGGGCCGAGCCTCCCTAACCCCACCTCCCTGTCCCACCCCATGAGTCTTACAGGTGTTTCACTGGGTGGCAGAGGATGATGGTCGACTGCCCAGTGCCACTGGATGGCCATGTTCTAGCCTGTTTCACTTGCCTCTCCCTTCCTGGAGGGAAGCCCTTGAAGACCTCAGGCCAAGGGTCCAGGTGCCATCCCCAAGCAACCAGGCAATAATGTCTGGGAGTGTCAGAACACACTGTCACTGAAGACAGAAGCCACAGACCAGAAACCTAGCTTCCTTCTCTTACCTGTCAGCAGAGTGTCCTCTGAGTTACCAGCAGGCCTGCTCTTCTCCCAGAGGGTGATCTCCTTTATCCCCTCAGGTTCAGGCAGAGATACCTGCTTGGAAGTCTCAGAACTCCTCCAATGCAACTTCCCAAGGAGGGAAATGTTGACCCGAGCTACTACTTAGCCTGAAGCACAGCTCTCCCTAGGCCTGGGTGGGGAGGAATCACACAGCCTGCCCACCCTATGTTTTCCAATCCAGACCTATGACATTGTATAGATAGCAAGACATTTTGCAAACTGCAAGTTTGGCAAGTAAAATGGCCTGTTTTTGAAGATTTAGTGAGCAGGTAAAAGTCTAGGAGCTTGGCAGCTATAAGGTCAGAAAGGTCTTTGTACAACCAGTTTTGTAACTTAAAATAGTTCCTACACTCCCAGGTCACCTCCATTATAGTCAGTCAGAGGCCGAGTGAGCTAAACCTTCACTCAACTTCATCATGGGCCCCAGGCCCAAGGCCGAGTTTGCCTTCAGCAACTCCCTCTTCCTCCAGCTTTCTCTCTCTTCCCCTCTTCCCTTACAGTAAACTTAAGACTCCACATTTGGAAGTGTAGCTCAGGGTCACATTATAATTTTCATGGGCCTTAGCTACTTTGGCCTTAGAGGGCCTCACCTCCATAATTTTTTTGCAGGGGGGACAGGATCTCATTCTGTCGCCCAGGTTGGAGTGCAGCAGTGCGATCATAGCTCACTGCAGCCTTGAACTCTGGGCTCTAGCAATTCTTCTGCCTCAACTTCCCATGTGTCTGGGATTACAGGTGCCTGCCACTACAACTGACTAATTTTTTTTAATTTTTATTTTTTATAGAGATGAGGTCTATATGTTTCCCAGGCAAAACGTAAAGTAAGCTGGATTCCGTATTATATTCATTATTCTTATATTTATGTTTTTTATTTCAAAATAACTTAAAATTAAAACATTTTCATGGGTTCCAATAAGCACTGTGGCCCCAGATGGTGTGCCTCCTGAAGGGGTAGTTGGTCCAGATGTAACTCACAGCACCCCACCTGCTCAGGAGAGGTGCGGAGGTTACATCGGCTTGAATGCCTGCGCCCTCTGTCGGCAGCAGCGGTAGAGGCCCCCAGGGAAGCTCAAGTCAGTTTTTAGAGACTAGTGGGCCATGATTCCAATGGCCTCTCTGTTTGCCCCAACTATCAGGCACACCCCTCAAAATGGCCAGAATACCCTGGTCTAATCTAACCGGCCCTTGAATTGTTTGGTTCCTGGATCCACAGGAACCAACAATGTGTTCTTATGTCTCCAACCCTGGACATTAAAGCATATAAAGTTGCAAAGCGATTCTATCATCATAAAATTGCATTTCCTTAAAAATATCTGGAAACCTTAGGAATTTGGGGAAACAGAAATTAAATTGTAGTGTACAGGTGGATGTCAATAGAAAGGAAAAATTAAATGTACATTTTAAACAAGGATAGACCTACAACATTTTGAATTATTCTTTCAGCTAACAATTTATCAGAGCAACCAACATCAGAAGGCCACAGGTCCATGAATTCCCATTTCATTAAAGCCTTCACTTGGCAGCCTACACATCTATTTGGTGAATATGAACGTTCCCAGGGAAAATATTTGTCTAATAAATGAATCAATTAAATCAAAGCATTAAAACTCTGTGGTTCAAAAGCGATGAAAACATCTATATGTCATTATTAAATTACATTTTAACTACATCGATCAAACCAGTACTTAAATACATCATTTGCTGAAATTTTACACATGTGTTCTAGAATACTTTTGTAAACAGAAGAAAATAACGATAAAAGTTTCCAAGAAACTGAATTATTTAGCATGTTAAATTACAAAGTGAAGGGTTGTTTTGTATTTCATTAGTTTTATAAATTTGAATAGGGACGTATCACGTTTCCCCAAGTGGGGAGGGGCACACCTGTAAAAGATTTAGAACAGGAAGGTCTTGTTTTACATAAATACTTGTATTATGAAATTGTAAAACATAATGAGAGAACCAAACAACTTGGCCTCTTAAGTCCCAGTTCCCACAGTTTTACAATGACAACTTGGACCAGTCAGTACTTTCCAAACACTTTTAGCTATAAAAATACCTTCGTAAAGTGAAATGGTCATAGTTAATAATGACAGTTAATCTTTGTGTTTTCACATATTGTCTCTTTTCATCCTTACGACACCATATGATCAGTGTCATTAGTTACAGCTGAGGAAAGCGGGGCTAAACAATCTCAAGATCACACAGCTAACGAATGAACCAGAACTCAGACCCATTTCTGCTGAACTTCAAACCTCCTGCCCGTCAATCCCTCAGACTCCTCTCTATGAGGTGGAAGAGGAGCTTTTGCCAGTTGAATAGAAGTTAAGGGCTCCCCACGGCCCTACTGACTCCACTTCTCATCCCGGGAGCTCAACTTGAAAAACATCCCTTTTTACCTATTAAAAATGATTTCAAGTAAGAGTTTTTGCCTCTAGAGCAGGTCAAATAACTCTTGATTTGATAAAACTTTTATCAAGATTAAAATAGATTTTTTTTAATTCTCATAGTTCTTTTGTGTCTCCCAAATAGATCCAGTGATTCCCACGAGTCTGCAGACCCCACCTGAATTAAGAAATTCAAGCAAAATTTAGGCAGGCGGCCGCATGCACAATAATACGGTATACAGTGACATCTATTGGTAAGTTGTGATATTGCATCCAACTTCCTTTCACAGGAAATATAATACGAGCTGGTTGGTGCTGAATTGTCTCATGTATAAATCAAAATAAGAAAAATAGGATCTCGAAATAGAAATACCATTTAGCCCAGCAATTTTATTACTGGGTATATGCCCAAAGGATTATAAATCATTCTCTTATAAAGACACATGCACACGTAGGTTCATTGTGGCACTGTTCACAATAGCAAAGACTTAGAACCAACCTAAATGCCCATCAATGATAGACTGGATAAAGAAAACATGGCACGTATATACCATGCAATACTATGCAGCCATAAAAAAGGGTGAGTTCATGTCCTTTGCAGGGACATGGATGAAACTGGACACCATCATTCTCAGCAAACTGACACAAGAACAGAAAACCAAACACCGCATGTTCTCACTCATAAATAGGTGTTGAACAATGAGAACACATGGACACAGGGAGAGGAACATCACACACTTGGGCCTGGGGGGTGAGGGGCTCGAGAAGGAATAGCAGGGGGTGGGGGGATTGTGGAGGGATAGCATTAGGAGAAATACCTAATGTAAATAATGGGGCAATGGATGCAGCAAACCACCACCATGACTTGTGTATACGTATGTAACAAACCTGCACGATCTGCACATGTACCCCAGAACTTAAAGTTTAATAATATAAATCAATAAATAAGAAAAATTCCTTTCATACAGAGAAAGCAGAAGGGAGATGTTGGAATCACCACGTTCAGTTAAAGGTCTGAGTCCTAGTCCTTATTTTACCGTAAATAACTTGGTATAGACTTGCTTAAGTCACCTGGTCACAGGATCCTCATCTTCAATCAGACAAGGTCGCACCCTCTCAGAGGCCCTCAAAGCACTAACAGACACCCTCAGGGCCCTCTAGGAAAGGCAGTGTCAAGTAAGTGTGACTACTGTCTTCACTCCCACATCTAGGCACATCTATTTCTATCTTTTCATACATGAATTTTCTTCTTAAAAGTTTCAAAAATATTCTGTCTCTACTATTCAGACCTGGTCAGCCCATGTCAACATTTACAGTACCCAGCACATTTTAGGGTTCTGTATTAAATCTCTTCTTATTGTGCTTAGTTTTGTTTTAGAAACAGGGACTTGATCTGTCACCCAGGCTGGAGTCCAATGGCGTGATCACAGCTCACTGCAGCCTCAAACTCGTGGGCTCAAGCAATCTTCCCACTTTCACCTCTCAAGGAGCTGGGATTACAGGCATGAGCCACCACACCAGTCCAATGTCCTGAATCTTTGTAATCTACAGAAATAAAAATCTAGCCCAGGCCCTTTAGGAACTTACAATTTAGTTGTGGAATAAAACAAACACATCATCTACTCATTCCTTAACTAAGCATTTTTGTCAAATCAGTTGGGAGATTTTCTTCCATGAGATCATATCTCTGATTTTATAAAACAAGTCAATGAGAGAGAGAATTCTTTTTATAGTCAATCTTGCTGGAAGGCATCTTTGCTATAAAACAAATGTTCCAGGAGTCTCTTGGGAAGAATTCATGATGAAGTTGAGATCCACTGTCATCACTATGTAACAGTGTTCCTTCTCATGAGAATTGGATGAAATTAAGAGACTTTGTGAATATTCTCTATTGTGCTTAAGCAAAGTTTAGAAGGCTCTCAGTGTCCCAACCAATAAAATGGGCTTAGTATAGGCAAGAAGAGGAGGCATAAGATACCTGCAAATTTCCCACTAGAAGCTCATCTTCTCTTAGAAACCAAATTTGATTATTAAACATCTCTATTCAAGAATAGGGAGAAATGTACTCCACAATTATCCAATTAAGGTAATAATAATGTCATAAATAATTATTTATTAAGCACTTACTCTAGCCCTGAAACTGTCCTAACAGGGCTTTAGCTCATTTAATCCTCATATCTCTAAAAAGTACATTCTATTTTTATCATTTTAGAAAAGAGGAAACTGAGGCACAAAGTTATTAAATACCTGAGGAAGTTGTGATTAGCTAATCCCACTGATTCTGGTTGTCTACCCTTGTGAAAGTTGTCAAAAGAGGTCAGAATAGTCCCCCTCCCCCACAGGCTACCAGTTACCCCAGGACTTTGCTGTAGGTACAGCCTGCACCCAGCTCTGGGCTCAGGGACTTTCTGGACAATTGCACAGGGTCAGGAGTGGCATGGCCAATGCCTGAATATTGCCCTGACTTTTATGTAAAAAGAAAAAGAAAACAAAAAGACAGTGAAGTTCTTTTGGCCTGTCTCTGACTCACAGCACTCTGTACATCTGTCTTTTTGTGATCAAAATGCAATATGTACACTGTTTTAGAAGCTTATTAAATCAGAGATGTCCTCCTTCTCAGGTTGGACCCAACTGAATGGGGTCAGGGGCAAAGTGATGAGAGTTTCAAGACTCCAACAGACATAAAAGAATAAAAGAGTTGGCCGGGCGCGGTGGCTCACGCCTGTAATCCCAGCACTTTGGGAGGCCGAGGTGGGTGGATCATGAGGTCAGGAGATCAAGACCATCCTGGCTAACATAGTGAAACCCCATCTCTACTAAAAATACAAAAAATTAGCTGGGCATGGTGTCATGCGCCTATAGTCCCAGCTACTCAGGAGGCTGAGGCAGGAGAATAGCTTGAACCCGGGAAGCGGAGGTTGTGGTGAGCCAAGATCCCGCCACTGAACTCCAGCCTGGGTGACAGAGAGAGAGATTCCATCTCCAAAAAAACAATTATTTTATTGTCCCATTTTTTTCTCTATCCTAGAAAGTCCAAGAAACACTTGATTTTAATGTGTACAGTTTCCAGATTTTGACTGAAAATAAAGTTTTATTTTCAAATATCTGAGAAATCTAAGCCCACCTTCCCTACCCTACCTTCCCCCTGTCCCCAAGTTAAATACCCCTAGACTACAGCCAGGCCCCTGGGCACAGCTGGATAAATCTCAAAGGGGAAGTATTCTGACCTTTCAATTATATTCCCAGTAATGAGGGTGATAATCTTGAGTCTCCCAATCATAACTCACTGTTGTCTTAGACCTGCTGAATGGACAGGTCTGCTCTGACAGATACATTATGCGGCAGGCAAAGAACAAAGAACCTTTCTCTGAGGAATTTCATAATCACTGTGTCTTTTCTTCTCCTTCTTGTAATATGTGTAATTTATCTTCTCTTGGAAAGGTGCATATAAATTTTAATGCAACTTGCTTAAGAAAAATTAACAAAGTCACAATTTGAGAATCCTACTTGTTTCCCAGGAGAAAGGGAAAAATCTGAACTGCATGCTAACTGTGAAGGAGACTTCAGGCCCTTAAAGGGGAATTTAACTAGAAGGTATCGCTGATTTGTCAGGCCCTTAAGATAATAAAACATACCTGTGTGATCATAAGACAGCCCCATCCTTCAACACTGACTAAAAAGCCCTAGGTGACATTGAACAAGCAGGCACGTATCTCAGGACTTCAAGATTAGAGAGATGGACTCCATCTCTAGTCAAAGAAAACACTAGTCACAGAGGTTCTGTAAAGGAAGGATATTAAGGACATTGTCCAATCTCCAGTTCTATGTACGTTCCCCCTCTACAATGTGCTTGGCAAATGGTCAGACTCCCTTTGTGTTGTCCAGAGGCTAGGAGGGAAAGATGATCTTATTCCACATTAGAAACAAATGCTTATCCCCCAGGTGGCTATAAATCCTAGGTGGCATTCAGGTAGTTTCCCTTGTAAGCTTCTGATGCAGCTGAATTTTCTAAAGTATGGATTGGGGGAAAGAAGCTGCCTGTCCATCTATCCATCTCTACCCTCCTCGCTAGGCTCTGGGAGGCAGCATGAATGCACAAAAAGACCACTTTTCAACTTGAGAGTCAATACAAGTGGAATGGGCAGTGTTTCCAATCCAGCATGACAATCTGAGCCATGCATTTAACACTCTCCCTTCGTAACTTGCAGCTGAAATGATCTACATAAAAGAAGAGGCAAATACTCCACTCCTTGGTATGACGGGACCAGAGATGAGTGAGGATCATAAGAGTGTCATTTTGTTGAGGGCAGTGCCAAATTCAAACTCCACCACCACCTTGAGAAGGAATCAGGTGCTAGAGCTCTCAAGGAGGGCCAGGTGGTCCCGTGCTCAAGGCTTGTTCATGGCACAGAAGGCACGGAGAATGGAGCAAAAGTACTGATGAGGTTTGCTCTTGGGGAGGGTCACCATGCTGGCTGGAGGGGTACTGCTGTCTGCCCCAGTGGGCTCCAGCTGCTGTGACAATCCCAGGAGGAGCCCTTCAGCCAGAGATGAGGCTGCCTACCTATGGCCACCTCTCTTCTTACTTCTCATACTGCATGACACTTCTACGGTGGCTAAAGTCAACAAAATATAAACCTATTTCCTGTGCCAAGACTGAAAGGCTTTCACAGGGACAAACACTTACCCATTCCCATGCTGGATAAGCATAAGCCTTCCATTGTAAGGATGAGAAAATGGAGAAAAATGACCACATATAGAAATAAAGGGGCCAATATGAGGAGTGCCGGACAAGCTAAATAAAATAAAATTTATCTGGATTTATTCTAGCAAACATTGACTGTCAAATATTTAAAAATAAAATAAAAGGCCTATAACCATCCAGGCCGAAAACAAAACAGAATAGGCCATTTACACGGAGAAATAGCAGATTTCTTGGAACCTTAAATGCAAAAATGTCATTCAAAGGCAGAAGAGATCAATGTGTGTAATGGAATATATACAGCAGTGTAAATAAGTGTGCCTCAGCTGCATACATCAGCATGGATGGCTCACATACACATCATATTGGGCAAAAAGGGTATCATAAAAACATACATGCTGTATGGATTCTATATAGGTGGTCCCGGACTTAGAATTTTTGACTTTACCATGGTGCAAAAGCAGTATGTATTCAGTACACTCCGGATAAACCCATCTGATTTCTTACCTACATTAGGTTTAGGTTTATCAGGATGTAACCCCATCATAAGTTAAGGAGTAGCTGCATATGTGAAGACCAAAAACAGCCAAGCTAAATAATATATTGTTAAAGGATACAGATCTAAGGGTAGAACTATCAGCAAAAAAGCAAGCACTTTTTTTTTTCCTTTTTTCTTTTTTTCTTGTGAGACAGAGTTTCGCTCTGGAGTGCAATGGTGCGATCTCGGCTCACCGCAACCTCCGCCTCCTGGGTTCGGGCAATTCTCTTGCCTCAGCCTCCTGAGTAGCTGGGATTACAGGCACGCGCCACCATGCCCAGCTAATTTTTTGTATTTTTAGTAGAGACAGCGTTTCACCATGTTGACCCAAATGGTCTCGATCTCTTGACCTCGTGATCCACCCACCTCGGCCTCCCAAAGTGCTGGTAAGCAAATACATTTTAACTTGAAACTCAGGATAATGATTTTGTTTGAGGAAGAAGAAAAATGCAATCGGAAAACAATTTCTAGGCATTGATGATATTCTATGCTTAAGCTAAGTGAGGACTATATGGGAGTTTATTTTATTATTACCCTGTACTCGGTACAAATGAATGCTACACGCTATTCTGCATGTATAATATGCTTCACATTAAAATTGTAAAAAAAAAAAAAAGTAGAAAAGAAAATAATATGTATTAATTAGGGATCTCCAGAGATAACAGAACCAAAAAAGGTTATAGATAGATAGATAGATAGATAGATAGATAGATAGATAGATAGATAGATAGATAGATAGGAATTGGATCATGGGATTATGAGGCTGAAGAGTCTCACAATCTGCCCCCTGCAAGCTGGAAGCTCAGAAGAGCCAGCAGTATGGTTCCAGTACAGGCCCAAACTCCAGAGAATCAGGAGAGCTGATGTCTGAGGGCAGAAGTCAGATGTCCCAGCTCAAGAAGAGATAACATCAGTGTGCAGCTGGGTGGGAGAAAATTTTAAAATAAAAACTAAGTTAAGAAGAGAGAAGAAATTCACCCTTCTTCTACCTTCTTGTTCCATTCAGACCCTTGACAGATTGGATGACACCTGCTTACACTGGTGGAGCGGTCTTTACTCAGTCTACTGATTCAAGTGCTACTCTCTTCTGAAAATAACCTCACAGACACATCAGAAATGTTTTACCAGCTATGTGAACATCCCTTAGCCAAGTCAGGTTGACGCATAAAATTAACCATCACAATACATAAACAAAAAATTAACTTTTTAAACAATTTTTAAAAGTATGCGTTAATGCAATTAAAGAATTAAGTATGGTCAGCAGTAGAAATATTAGCTAAAGTATATTTTAAGAAAAAAAAAGCTGCTGCTTCAGTTGTGTTAAAAAGAAATTTTCCAATTAGAATAAAAGGACAAAGTACCAACAAGAGAAAGAACAATTACAGTAGACAAATCTCATTTATGAAAACAGATAAAAATTTCCTAATTGCCTTTTAAAGGCAAATTAGATTAAGAAGTATATTATTAGGGTTTATTGGGTAGTGTTAGATATTGGTAGAATTCATACCAAAAATACATACATGGCTTAAACTATGTGAAGCATATGAACCCTTAGAAAAAATCTCTTATTATAATGTATTAAATTTAGAGAAGTCACAGGATAAAATCAATAGATGTTGAAAAGTCATTTGGTCTGATCAAATTCAACACATATTACTGATATTAATAAAAAATCAAAACATCAAAGAACTATAAAACTATACTTCCTTGACACAATTTAAAAAGATGCTTACTTCATACCTAAAAGTCAAACACAAGGGGCATTCCCATTAAAATTAGGTAGCTTATAACGATATCTGCTATTATGACCATTGTGTTAGTCAAGGTTCTTCAGAGAGACAGAGCCAGTAGGATATATGACAGAGGATTCATGACAGAATTGGCTGCTCACATGATCACAGAGGGGAAGTCCCATGACCAGCCACCTGTAAACCAGAGAGAACCAGGGAAGCCTCAGAACCAGGGAAGCCAATGGTACAGCCCCCAGTCTGGGATCAAAGGCCTAAGAGCCCTGGGAGTTCACTGGTGCAAGTCCCAGAGTCCAAAAGCCAAAGAACCTGGAGCCTGATGTCCAAGGACAAGAGGAGGAAAAGCCTCCTGCCCCAGAAGAAAGACAGCAGAGACAGAGAATCCCGTCTTTCACCCATTTGTTCCAACTAGGCCCCCAACCAGTTGGACAATCCCTGACCCCATCGAGGTCAAGTCATCTTCTCCCGACTCACACACTGACTCACACATCAATCCACTGACTCACACACCAATCTCCCCTGGAAACAGACACACCCGGAAACAAACCAGCATCTCTCAATCTTGTCAAGTTAAAAGTTAAAGTTAAAATTAACCATCATAACCATTATTCAAAATGTGATAAATTTTTAGCCAACTGTAATAAGGCGAGAAAAAAGAATTCGAAAGTATATATTTTGGAAAAAGAAGACAAAATTATAATTTTTTGCATGATGATGTAATTACTTGAAAACCCAAGAAAATTAGCCACAAAATGGTTAGTACTAATTAGAGAATTCGTGTAATGTGTCCAATTGCAAAATAAATATATGAAACTTAATAGAAGTAGCTGCATCCTCAAATGCCTCCAGGGATCAGGCAGACAACAAAAATGAGTAAAGCACACTGGTGGGGACCTTTCCTGATGATAGGAAGCAACTGCTTCCCAGCTGCTTTTGTCAAGGGAGACTGTGAGCCTAGAGTTGCCAGATATTCTGATTTTTAAGGATAATCTGTAAAAACGTATTCTCGTATAAAACTTTCTGATTTTTAGATGCAGATGACTAATTCAAAAATTATCTGAACTAAATATATTCATAGGCTAGATATGGCCATGGGCGTCCAGTGTGCAACTTTTTTTTTTTTGCAACTTTTGATTATAAAGGAAACCAGTGCTTTCCTTTATAATTAATCTGCAAATATAGTGGAGGAAATGTGAAATGGCATAAAAACTGATTCATCTTTGAATAGTGAATCATTTGAAATAAATAAAATTAAATTTCTCCTTCTTGCATCACACCAAATAAAGTCTACAGGGTAATGACTTAAAGTAAAAAATGGAACTAAACAAACAGTAGAAAAAATATATATAGGTGAGTATTTACATAATTTCAAGTTGGAAAATGTTTTCTTAAAAATAACAACCTGTTGAATGAGAGAAAATATTTGCAAACTATTCATGTGAGAAAGGACTAATATCTAGAATATACACGGAACTCAAACAACTCAATACCAAAAAAGAAATAAATAATTATATTAAAAAGTGGACAAAGAATCTGAATAGACATTTCTCAAAAGGAGACATACAAATACACAATAAGTATATTTTTTAAATGCTCAACATCACCTATCATGGAAATGCAAGTCAAAACCACAATGAGGTATCACCTCACCCCAGTTAGAATAGCTATTATCAGGGGAAGAAAAAAACAAATGCTGACAAGGATGTGGAGAAGGGGAAACGTTATACACTGTTGGTGGGAATGTAAATTAGTACAGCCACTACAGATAAGAGGATGAAGATTTCACAAAAATCTTAAAGTAGACCTACCATACAATCCAGCAACTCCATTACTGGGTATTTATTTAAAGGAAAGGAAATCAGTATATCAAGGGGATATCTGCACTCCCATGTTTAATGCAGCACTGTTCACAATAGCATAGATATGGAATAAACTGTATCCATCAAGGGGGAAATGGATAAAGAAAATGTATACATACACAATGGAATACTATTTGGCCATAAAAAAGGAGCAGATCCTAATATTTCAGCAACATGGATGGAACTAGAGGTCATTATGTTGTGTGAAATAAACCAAACACAGACAAATATCACATGTTCTCACTCACATGTGAGAGCTAAAAAACTTGATCACGTGGAGGTAGAGAGTAGAATGATAGACACCAGAGGCTGGGAAGAGTGGGTGTGTGGATGGGGGGCTGAAGAGAGATTGATTAATGAGTATAAACATACACTTAGATGAAACAAAAGAGCTGTAATGTTTGATAGCAGAGTAGGTTGACTACAGTGAACAACAATATAGTGCATATTTCAAAACAGCTGGAAGAGAAGACTTGAAATGTTCCCAACACAAAGAAATGATAAATGTTTGAGATGGTGAATATACTAAATGCCCTGACTTGATCACTGCACATTCTATGCATGGACCAAAATGGCACTTGTACCCTACAAATACATACAAATATGCATCAAAAATAATGTCTACAATAACATTTTAAAAATAGCGACAGATAGAGAAATCATAAAAAGAAAAACTGGCCTAAATTACATATATTTTTTAACAGTTTCAGATCAAAAAATAAAAGGCCAATGGCAGACTAGAAAAAATATTTAAAACACATAGGCTCAATATCCTACAGAGAGACTGCTCCTACAAATCAATAACAAGCATCTTCAGAGAATATTGAGTACAGGATATAGAAAAGCAAGTCATTAAATCAGAAATGCCAACAGATAATAAGTATAAGACAAAAACGTTCAGCCTCACCAGAAATCAAATAAATACAAATTAAGCCAATGATGAGACATCATTTTCCCTACTGATTTGAAAAACATTTTTGAAATTGTTCTTGAGACCCAGTGTTAACAAAGGCATTTATTTTTGATAGAAGTATACATTAATAAAGCCTGCAGGAAAAATTGGCAATATGTGTCAGAACTCTTTAACTCAGCAAGTCTACTTCTCAAAGTTTAGACTAAGGAAATAGGGATATACTGCATAGAAGAATTTAGTTGCAAGGATATAAATTTTTTTCGAAACATTGTCTCACACTCTGTCACCCAGGCTGGAGTGCAATGGCACAATCACAGCTCACTGCAGCTTTATCTCCCAGGCTCAATTGATTTTCTCCTGCCTTAGCCTCCCAAGCAGCTGCGAATAAAGGTGCACTCCACAATGCTTGGCTAATTTTTGTTTTTTAATAGAGACAAGGTCTCCATATGCTTCCCAGGCTGGTCTCAAACTTCTGAGCTCAAGCAATCCTCTTGCCTTGGCCTCCAAAAGTGCTGCAATTACAGGCATGAGCCATCATACCCAGCCAGGATGGAATCATTGATATACTAGCAGAACACAAAACAAAAACAAAACAAGCAAAAAAAAAAAAAAAGAAACAATGCGAATACTGACAGATAAATAGCTAAATTCACACATTCATATTGTGAAATTCTTGGCAGTCGTTTAAAGTCTGAAGAAAGTCTTGAAGAATATTTATTATTGTTAAAAGATAGGCACTCAGCTGGGCGCAGTGGCTCAAGTCTGTAATCCCAGCACTTTGGGATGCCAAGGCAGGTGGATCACTTGAGGACAGAAGTTCGAGACCAGCCTGGCCAACATGGTGAAACTCCATCTCTACTAAAATTGCAAAAATTCACCAGGCATGGTGGCACATGCCTGTGATCTCAGCTGCTCGGGAGGCTGAGGCAGGAGAATCACTAGAACCCAGGAAGCGGAGGTGCCAGTGAGTGGAAATCAGGCCACTGCACTCCAGCCTGTGAGACTGTGAAAAAAGGAAAGAGAGGGAGGGAGGGGAAAAGGGGGAGGAGGAAGAAAGGAAGGAAGGAAGGGAGAAAGAGAGAGAATGAAAGAGAGAAAAAGAAAGAAAGAAAGAAAGAAAGAAAGAAAGAATAATATTCACATACATTGCTAAGTTTTTTTTAAGTTTATTTTAAATTAAAATGAATAGTATGACTCCAAACTCTACAGTGTATATGCAATGATCTGGAAGAATACAATCTTAGGTATTGACAGTGGTTATCCCTGGATGGTGGAGTTATGGTTATTGTTCCAAATTTCCTATTTAAAAATGTGGTTTCTGTTTTACTATAATGAACATATTGTTATGATAACAAGTGAGATTTTTATTTTTACTTAAAAAATAAAGCTGAGGTCCTCAGGTGGACTAACTGACTGTTATAGTTACTTAGCTATATTAGTAAGAGCTGGGCATAGTTCTTACAGCTGTTTGCTGTGTGTCTGTGTGTGTGTGTTTGTGTGTGTGTATAAATATATATCCCATATATAATCGGCAAGCTTACCTTTCTACTTATGTTTTGTTTGGACTGCTTTTAAGCCAAATGCATATGCCAAAAGCTAATAAAGAGACCCACCCCAGACATATGCAAAATATTACAAGAGAGTTTAGGCAGGCTTCAATTTAACACTAGGCAAAATTAAAAATTTTATTGCAAATAATCTACAAAGCTGTATGTAGTTTATTAGAGTTGCCTATAAGTACTTGGTTTATCCATGACCACTTAATACAGTTAGTGAACCTTATACAAATATTTACAGGCTCAAAACAGGACTTATTGGCAGACTTGGCCTTCCTTCCATGCCCAGTTAGCAGGGAACAGCTGCCAGTCCCTCAAAAACACAGAAAGAGAAAACTAGAGAGATTTTGCCAATGATTTAAGCAAGGAAAAAATTTAGAGCTGCAAAGTGTGTAACATTTACTAGATTAATATGAGAACAGATTCATAAACAACTAAATGTCCAAAATAAACTATCACATGGAAAAATTACAAACATCTATAAGGAACTATAAATTTTAAGAGCCCACATTTTGGCTGGGTGCAGTGGCTCACACCTATAATCCTAACACTTTGGGAGGCTGAGGCTGAAGCCAGAGAATAGCCTGAGCCCAGGAGTTTGAAACCAGCCTGGGCAACAAAGCGAGACCTCTTCTCTACAAAAAAAAAAATACAATAAAATTAGACAGGCATGGAGGCACGCGTCTGTGGTCTCAACCACTTGGGAGGCTGAGGCAGGAGGATCGCTTGAGCCCAGGAGGTCAAGGCTGAAGTGAGCCATAATGGTGTGGTGTCACTGCACTCCAACCTGGGCAACAGAGCAAGACTCTGTCTCAAAAAAAAAAAAAGCCCACACTTTAAAAATAATACAGCATTTCTCCAACCTAACTGACTTCTTCCCAGTTTCCTTTGCCCACTGCTGCCTAGCTAGATTATCTATATCCGAGTGCTCAGAACTCAGTCTTAGGTACCTCCAAGCAATCTCATCCAGGCCCTTGTCTTTAAGTGACATTTATAATCTGGTGATTCCCAAATGAATATCTGACTTTCCCTCTGACTTCCTCACTAACACCGCTGACATCTCACACTTGACGTGATCGATTCCAAACTGCCTTCCTCCCTAAAATTACTCTTTCCATCAGTCTTCATAGTTCTGTACAGAACATTACCATCCATCTAGTCATCCAAGCCAAAGCCTAGCACTCACTTTGGATTTTCCTTTTCTTTTCCCTGACACCAAATCCATCAGCAAGTTCTAACTCACATTCACAAAAATGCATGCTGAATCAACCCACTTCTTACCATCTCTAGTACTGTCACTCTTATTCAAGCCTCCCCAGAATCCATTCTCCATTGAGCAGCCGGAGTGTTTTTCAAAAAAATGTAATTTGTAGCTACTTAATCTCTTCAGTGGCTTTCGACTGCAATAGGAAAATAAACAAACAAAAAAACCTCTGAACTTCTCATCATGATGCAATCAAGACTCTGAATGCCCTTCTCCTACTCCCTACTCCTTGCAGATAATTCTCTAGCCACAGAGCCTTTTCTATTTCTGGCATGCCAAGTTCATCCTACCTGAAGGCCACTGGACTTTTTGTTCCCTTTGCCTGAAAGTCTCCCACTCTATACTCCTACCCAAACCCTATTAATTAGTTTTTAAAATAGTATTAAGAAATTAAGAATATGCCTTGAGAGCATGCTGCATGCAAGTGGCAATCAGAAGACCTGAGTACTAATCTCTCATTCTTTTCAAGATAGGACACCTGCTCTAAAACCAATATGATAGTAACTTCGGTCAACAACTGAGGTGATTCCTTAGCTCATGATTTTCCCTTCTCTGGGACCAGTCCCAACAGTTAACTCCTCTCTTTTTAATTTAAAACTGAAATATAGAGATCTGGAGACTCGAGGTCACTGGAGTGGGTCACCTGCTGTCAAAGTCCCCAAACTGTCCAATCCCTTGCCTCCCCAGACTTCCTTGTTCAGTTCTTTCCTTGGGATTTACGGGTAACCCAGTATCCTTTAAGTACTTTACTAAAGTTGGTTTCTGTAACTTACAATTGAAAAGAACTTGAGAATAATCCCTTCTTAATTGTCTGGTTACCTTCCTAGAACTCAGTTTTACAGAATCATTCTGTTAGTGTTGGCTACCCCAGGGCATCTGTGGAATCTAAACCCCGCATGGATGTCAACGTGTGTAGAACAATTTAATATTCATCTTCCCCACCTCATATGCATGTGTGCATGTGTGCGTGCGTGCACGCGTGCACACACTCTCTCTCTCCCCCACCCCCCACTGCATTCTTTCCAAGTCCTCTCATCATCCTTTGTACTTTTCTGCAGCACCCACAGGCTGGATTTCTGTTCTGCCATGATGTTTTCTCACAGTTCATCCTTCTGCTGCAGGCTGGGCTCCCAATAGTTGTGATAAAATTAGGAACCCTATTTATGTATGTAAAGAGGCCTTCTGCATGCAAAATCAATAAATGTGAGCTCTAAAACGAATCCTCCCTCTCCTAGGAGGCACCCACTTCCCTTGCCTTTCCTGGGTTATCTTCTATTTCATTGTCCCTAGCAGCTCTGTTCCAATCACCAGGAGAGGGGCTTTACTTTTTGGAGGTCAGAGACCCCTCTGAATGCTACAGACATTTTTTACAGAAAAAATGCATACAAATATACACACATTTTGCACACAACCAAGGCTTATGATTAAAATCACTTTACCAAGAGTAAGATTTCTGTGACCATCTGCCACCCCTATACACACAAACCACTAATTCCCACCCTTCACTAGCGGTGACTCACCCATGCCTCTGCTGCCAGACACCAGTAAAGTAAACCGGGTTCCTTTCTCCTAGCATTTTTTATGCTGAGAGATAGAAAAATAAAAACACAAAGCATCCCTAACAATTACAGGCAGTTACACTTAGGAGGCATTAAAAGCTTCCCCCATTAGAACACTTCCCCAGGACAAAGACGTTATAATTTCTTAGATTACTAGTTTATTGCATACTTATGTTTTAAATGCTTTCCTTTACAGGAGGCATTCTTGGACCCTGGCTGAGATTAGGAAACAGTCAAGTCTTAGCAGCACACTTACCAAGAATTTCTTAGATGGGTTATTATCTAAGACTATCACAGTGATTAATCTCATCTATTTTTTGTTGTCAATTTCAGAGAGCGACATTTTTGGCCTTGTTCCCAGTTCTAGAGATATTGTCAAGTTGAAACCTGCAGCTTCTTATATACTAACTCTACCTTCTAATTAGAAAAGAGGTTTGAAAATGTTGGAGCTTTCTGGGTTGCCTCCCCGAAGCTAAATTAGAGTCTACTGAAGAAAACCCATAACCTTGGTGGGTGGAGAGGGAGAGGAAGTATTTATACCCTCTGATTAGCAAATAATACTTATATCAAAAAAATTGTTTTGAGGTTTAAAAGAGATGATGTGTGGAAAGCATACAGGCTCACAACAAGCACTCAATAAACATCTGTTCCCTCCCCATATCTACCTAACTTATTTAACAAACATTTATTGAGCACTTATACTGTATGCTAAGGATATAAACACAAACAGTAAGTCTGACAGAAAGAGACAAATGCGCCAGGCACGGTGGCTCACGCCTGTAATCCCAGCACTTTGGGAGGCAGAGGCAGGTGGATCACGAGGTCAAGAGATCAAGACCATCCTGGCCAACATGGTGAAACCCCGTCACTACTAAAATATAAAAATTAGATGGGCCTGGTGGCAGGCACCTGTAAATCCCCGCTACTCAGGAGGCTGAGGCAGGAGAATTGCTTGAACCCAGGAGGCTGAGGTTGCAGTGAGCCAAGATCATGCCACTGTACTCCAGCCTGGGTGACAGAGTGAGACTCCATCTAAAAAAAGACAAATGCACAAATAATCATAATATCAACTCCATTAATAGAGATTATTTACCAAATCCTACAACTCTGGCCCTATCTTTCTTTTTCCCCTTTAACAGCTAACTTTCTCTCTCCAAAAGCTCATCTGGCATTCCTCTTGATAGAAAAAGTGTCCTATGAGTTGGGTCCTGAAAAGCGAGTGGCAGAACATCTGAAGACCAGGAGAGAAGTATGCACACTAGGCAGAAACAACAGCATGGACAGGCTGGGCTCAGTGGCTCACACCTGTAATCCAAGCATTTTGGGAGGCCAAGGCAGGTGAATCACCTGAGATCAGGAGATCGAGACCAGCCTGGCCAACATCATGAAACCCCATCTCTACTAAAAATACAAAAAATTAGCTGAGCATGGTGGCGTATGCCTCTAATCCCAGCTACTCTCAAGGATGAGGCATGAGAATCAGCTTGAGCCTGGGAGGCAGAGGTTGCAGTGAGCCAAGATTATGCCATTGCACTCCAGCCTGGGCAACAGAGTAAGACTGTCTTAAACACACACACACACACACACACACACACACACACACACACACACAGCATGGGCAAAGGCTTAACAGTGTGGTAACTTCTGGAAACTTCATTATCCACTAGGCTAGAGTGAGGCTCAGTAGGGGAAATTAGCTGGAAATGTGGGCAAGAGTCAGTGCAAGATGGAGGATGCTAAGGAATTTGGATTTCTATATGCAGGTCACGTTGTCCCCCCCCCCCCTCCCCCGGATGCTTTTTTTCAGAATGGTGGCACGATCAGATCTGCTTTGGAAAGCACACTCCGGCAGCAGTGGGGAGGATAAATGGGAGGTGGAATGAAGGGCGAGAGAGATGAAAAGCAAGAAAACCAGTCAGGAGCTATCGATTCCAGATGAGAGATAATGAGGGCCTGAACTGTCGTACTGCCAATGACAATGGCAAGATGCCAGCAGACTCCAGGGACATTAAAAGGTAGAACTGACAGAATTTAGTGCTGATTAGATGTGGGGCAGGTAGCAAGTGAAGGAGAAAAAATAGGAGGTGATTATAAGATTCTAGCTTAGAAAATTAGGTGGATACTGATGACATTTAGAAATGACAGGCATTGAGAAACAGTTTTCTCTTCTTTTTCACAACCCTTGCCATTCACACTGTGCAAAGGAGCTCACTATCCCCAGCTCTCACTTGACAGATTCCTACACAACTCAATTTAACAAACCTAGGATAGTATGTAGCAAACCCAGTAGCTCGACGATACTGGTTATTCCTGTCTCTCTTTGCTTGGATCTGGAAAAGCCCCAGGAAAATATTATCAATGAATAAGAGATAATCCCTATCCCTAGGGAGCTCACAGTCTAGATGGCACAGTCATACACATGGGAAATTATAGTACAATGTGATCTGCACTATATAATAGAGGTACTGTATCACAGAATGTTTCACAAAGGTCATCCTTAACTGAACTTAGCTGGTAAGGAAAGACAAGAGGAGAAGGAATATTAGCCAAAGGAACAGCAGATGCAAAGGCTGAAGAGGTGGTATAATTTGGTAGGGTCAGAGGGTGGGGCGGGGTACAAGATAAAGCTGGAAATGTAGGCAAGAGTTAGATCATAAAAGGTCTAAGCTAAGGACTGTGAGCTAAGCTAAGGATTATCAAAGGTATGATTAATCACTGAGTGATTTTAAGCAGGAAAGTCTCAAAGAAAGCCCCCAGTACTTACCAATGTTAAAGAAAAACAGGTAAGAAAACAAACATCTCAGTACTTAGTATATATCAGGTTCTGCAATAGTTTTGTCAAATTAATGGATAGGTGTATTTCACCCTAGCCATTGATTTATAAGTGAGTTATAATCCCCTTTCCACCAGTCTCCTCCATCAGGCACTATGAGTTCCTTAAAGGCAGGACTCTAGTCTTAACCATCCTTACACCCCTGGGCTAGCTAAGTGCCTGGCACAAAGTAGGCTCCTAAGTATCTACTAGATGAATGAATCATCTGTTGGACCATGTTTTCCTGAATTCCCTGCTTGCTAGAGTCCAGTGGGTCATCTTCTGTTCACCACAGCTAAATGATAAGGGTAGTACATTTAGCTCCAGAAGATCTGGAGTATGCTCCTGCCTCACATACTAACTCTGACCTTGGGCAAAGTACATATACTCTGAGCTCTAGGGGTCTCATCTGGGAAAATGAATTTTTTAAAATTCCCACGTCACAAAATGTGTGACAGTATTTTGTAGCATTACTAAAATATAAGTTGTTTACATGTATGTTTCATCTTCCTTACATATTAAAAGTAATCCCAGAAGTCAGAGAACAAAATAGGTTGGGCTCAAACTTATTGCATTATAGGTCAGTAAAAACACTAATGTTAATTGTATTTTTCAGCTAGCATTCATGTCATTCTGCTGGATAATATGAATTAGATTCTGGTTGCTTTCTGCTCACTCTAATTAGTAATACTGTTATTTAAACATACCAAGCTCATTCCTACCTCAGTACCTTCGCACTGCTTTCACTCAGCAAGGAGGAGTGCTGAGTGAAATGCTCTTCCCTTACCTCCCCGCACCACGATTGCATGAAGGTCATGCCTTCACTTCCCAGGTCTCTGTTCAAGTGCTCTCTCATCACAATACCTTCCTAACCAGCTCATCTAAAGTAGCACCCACTGTGCTCTCCACACTGCCATCACTCTCTACTTCCTTAGCTTGCCTTATTTTTCTTTATGACACATCATCAGCACAATCCTGTACTTGCTTATTCTTTGCCTCCCCATGAAAATGTAAGTTCCATAGAAATAGGGTCTTTATCTCCCTTCCTCACTCACAGCATCTACGATGCCTAGAACAATGCCTGGCACACAGAAGATACTCAGGGCATTTTGCTAAGTAGTTTGCTAAGTGAATGACATTTGCTAAATAAGTGAAGTTTTCCACTGCAATCACCTGTCATCATATAGCATTAAAAAGGACTTGGAAACAAAAAGAATTAGCAGACCTGGGGTCCAGGCCTGATCCTGCCATTAACTAGCTATTTGGCCTTGGAAAGGCACTTGTTTCTGAGTTCAATTTTCTTATCTGTAAAATACAAATAAAAATAACCTGTACCTTGCCCTACTGCCCCTCCATTTCACAAATCACATCGTTGTGGAACTTAATGGGGTCTTACATAACATTTTATCAGCGGGGCATGTTTCTGTTTTTACTGTTAACTCTTCAGGAGCATAGCCTGTCTTGCTCATCTATTACAGAACTTGACTCAGGGCCTGGATCTATAAATAATTGCCAAAAAAAATGAAGAGCAAAGGCCATACATTTCCTTTATAAAATGAACTGAGCTTCAAATATTCATGCTCCAAATTATTTTTAAATACTCACTATAAGTGTCATTTCATTTCATCTAGCAGACATAGCAATTAGCAGAGTGCCTGAGCAGCTAGAAATGTTCTCATTTTGTCTGGTTTTTGTTCAGGATAATGAATATAAATGCTTGTTTTGACTAAATGAATGGTTCTCCTAGGCCAGCGCTGAATAAATGCTTGTGCTATTGTGATGCTTCTGACCCAGGCAGGAGACATGTGCTTCCATCTCCAGAACAGCAACCCCTGAATGACCCCTTGATATAATGGAGAAAAGAAGTGCTGTGTAATTTAGGGGCATAAACCAAACCTCCGCTGCTTAGAGTCAGCTTAATATCTAACAAATACACAAAACTGTCAAGCCTCAACCAGACATCTGAATAATCTGTCCGTACATTTTTCACATATCAGTATTTACTGTCTTTTCAAAGGATCAGATCAAGATGAGAAGTAATAGTTTATATAAAAGGTAGTCAAACATTTATTTTATATAAGTTCCTTGCCTATATCCATTAGATTTGGGGGAAAAAGGTTCAAGTTTACGGTGCCAAAACAGCTCCTTCTTTAAAGGCTTGTAAACAGTGGCTTGTTCTATGTCAGCATGCACACTTTCGAGCACATCAACTCATTTAATCCTTACCAACAATTCTATGAGGATTACACTATCATTCCCATTTCACAGATAAAAACTAATGTACGATCATCTAGATATGATCATCTTGCTCAGGATCATGCACTGGGATTTGAACCTAAGCGATCTGAGTCTATACTCTGATGCCATACTATCAGTGCAGGGCAATTTTTAACTGCATGAATGCACACTGCAGAGCAAGAGAAATTTTAATGATGATCATTTACCTTTCGGAAATTACGGCCACATACTTTTTGTATGTTGATTTACAAATAGCTTGGCTAAAAAGTGGTTCAGTAAATCAACTTCTTAAAATGGGCTACGAAGGAAAAGTGCATGATGAAGCCAGCAGTAAACAAAGAAATTACACAACTTGGTGAGAGAGGATGTGGATGTGGAGGGAGTTGCTAAAGGTCTGGAATCATTGGAAAGTTCAGTGATGACAGTGACTTGGTACAGCCGACTGTCCCTCAAGCAAACAACTAAAAGATTAGAAGGACAAATTGATTGGCCAGACACTGGTCAGAGCCAGTGCTGATTTCCATTTATTTTGCAGCAATTCATCAGCTGTGTTTGGATACTCTGGAAAAATCCAAAACATAATGGAAAAAGCATGGGTAAAAATCACTTATTAGCAAGTTATTTAATCTTTGAGCCTCTTTGTTCATCTATAAATTTAGAATATGAATATCAACTTTGAAGTATTGCTGTGAAAATTAAATGAAACCGTATATGGCAGAATAGGTGCCCAAAATTGGTTAATCATGAAAAAGTTAACATCATCAAGATGTAAAATAATTAGCTGTTGTTGTTGGGCAGGGCTCGGAGAGGGGGGTTGGATATTAAGATTCTAAACATGTATAATTTTTAATCCGGAAAACCTACAAGATAAAACAAAGAGATTACCACACCCATGTTTTTAGGGAGAGAGACAGAAAGTATGACACACAAAAAAAATTAATTTGTTCAACTTTGGTGGAAGGTAAACCCCTTTAGTTCTCACTTTGTTAAGAGTAGGAAAAGATCCAGACTTCTTAATTATGGATAATCCATCATGTGCTTTGCTTCCTTGGAATCTTTGAGACACAAGAACATCTGTTCCTTAAAATTAAACACAAAATATCTGAAGAAATTTGAAAACGAACAGAATGTTAAATTATATTCGATAACAGAATTACAGTTTTGTAAGAAAATATCTTATTTTTAGGAGATACATGCTGACATATTTAGTGGTGAAGTTCAATGATGTTCGCAACTTCACCTGGTTCAAAAAATTATATATATATATACATAATATATATATATTAAAAATATATACGCATATAATCATCTTATACATAAAGCAAGCATGGCAAATTGCTGTTGAATTTAGATGATGGCTATATGAGTAATGTTTAAAATAGTTAGGCTGGGTACAGTAGCTCACACTTGTAATCCCAACCCTTTGGGAAGCGAATGAGGGAAGATCACTTGAGTGATCTCCCTTTTGCAACATAGCAAGACCTTGTCTCTACAAAAAATAAAAAGATTAGCCAGGTGTGGTGGCACATACCTGTGGTCCCAGCTACTTGGAAGGCTGAGGAGGGAGGGTCACTTGAGCCTGGGAGTTCAAGGCTGCAGTGAGTCATGATTATACCACTGTATTCCAGCCTGTGTGAAAAAGCAACATCTTGCCTAGAAAAATAAAAAAATAAAAGTTGCAGTTTTTTGTTTTAGAGACAGGGTGTCGCTTTGTCATCTAGGCTGGAGTACAGTGGCACAGTCACAGCTCACTATAACCTCCTCGAATTCCTGCGCTCAAGTGGTCCTCCCACTTCAGTCTCCCAAGTAGTACTTTTTTTTTTTTGGTACAAATGGGGGTCTCACTATGTTGCCCAGGCTGGTCTCAAACTGTCCTCAAGTGATCCTCCTGCCTCAGCCTCCCAAAGCACTGGGATTACAGGCATGAACCACCAGGCCCAGCCCCTAAAATAGATTCTAATAAAATATGAGGGGTAGGGGGAACAAAGAGGTTGCTTTTAGGGACAATCCCAGGTAGAATTTTCCATCTTTTTCCTTTTCTATTCATAGTACAGATGGTTGGGGAGACGGTGGTAATGCAGAAAACAACTGATAACAGAGAAATAACAATAAATTCAGCCACAAGTCAACTGACTGAAAGACAAGTTCTAAACAACTTCAACATTTTCTAAGAGTCCACATGGTGAGAAGTAGTAACAAATATCTATAGTTTCAAGAAAGAATTCTTTTGTCAGGGAGAAACAAAGTAGTGGGTGAGAGTATCAGGCTTTCCAGTAGGCCTATCAAGAGATTTTATCTAGGAATATTTAGGAACCGCATTCTAAAGATGTTACAAAGGCAATTACAGAAGAAAACTTATATAGTTCCCTCTGTTCAGAACACACACAATCTTGAGAATCATCCCTCTTCATCTAATAATGAACGCTTATCTGTAAATGAACATATCAATCTTAAGGGGTGATATAAGAACAAAAAGAATTATGTAGGAAATAAGCCAAAGTCTTGTATACAATTTGAAGGTGTTATTAAATGACTAAAAGGGAAACAAAATAGTTGTGAGAAAAAGCAAAAATAATTTTTTAAAGATTTTACATGACCAGAAAACAAATTTAAAAAATTAAAATCCCCCAATAAACCAAATTAACTCATTTTTTCAGTTAACCTATTAACTAAATGCTTTGCAACATACAAAGTGCATCCCTTTAAGAAACACCTGCCTTTCTTTGGCAAAGAATTTCTTGCAGGACAGGATCTAAAGTTTGACGTTCCCTCCAAAGTTCCCAGTAGAAATGTTTCTAACTTCTAAGAATGTCCTAAGAGAATGAGCTAAAACACAGAAAATGTTGAAAATCTTATTTAGAATATTAAAAACTGGAAGCAATCTAAACATCTAATAGTGGAAGAATGATGCATTTATAATGTGAACATACATGTGATGTTCAGCAATTTCAATTATAAGTATGAAGAGTAAGCCACAATAAAGAACATTTTTAAAAAATTAGTAAGTAAATATAATTATAAAACAAAGTCAGAAATATGAAAAAAAAAAAGGGACAATTATATTGGAATGATAAAATTCAAATTCTGTTTCCTGCCTCCTCCCATGCTGGCTCTATAACTTTTTTTTTTTTTAATTCTTAGAATAGGAAAAATAAAAAAGCTAAGAATGCCATGGCTGGAAGGCCTTTAGTAAACAAGCACATATAAAGGGTCCTCAAGACAAGCCCTAATATGAGGTATGAGACTAGATGTTATAAGGAAGGTCATTGTTCTCAGGAACTGACTCTGCTATTTTTACCCCAAACAGAAGCCCACACAAAACTACCCTATTCTTTCCCTCTTTCTAATGAAAGGTCCCAAAAGGTATCCATCCAACAAGTGCTGCCAATAATAACATTGTTAATTGTGACCAGCCTACAGACATCTTATTTGCAAAGGCTTTTTTAGGCCTGAACTGACATGAAATATACTACTGTGGAACACTTTTTGTCTTTTTGTGGGCGTTTTTTGACTGCAAAAGAACAGTTTGTTAAATTACTTATCTTTAAAAAACACAATCACAAAATCATATTCATAAACTGCTACTGTAGTGTTAGGGACTCCCAAGCCTAGACAAGCTGTTTAATTTAAATATATATAGATGCTTGTTTGAACAACTCAGGAAGTATTTTTCCCCTAGAAATATTACAGTGATAAGAGAGACTGATCCGCCCAGCCAAGCCTCATTTCCACAATCTCCCTCTAAATTTCCTGGTCTAGAAAACCAGTGACTCTTTGGGATGCTTCTTACGCTTTTTAGGAGTTTCCCTCACAGGTCTGCAACTTCTATCATGGAATTATTTATTTATTTAAGCTAGGAAATGTCTTACTAACAAGTTGCTTTATCACCTAAAATCTACTATTATTCATTTTTAGAACATAGATTAACACTTGATTGACTTAAATTCTTCAAGAAAAAAATCTTGCTTTAGCAATCAAAAACTTAAGAACAAATGGGTAAGAAGATACTGACATGTACTAATAATTTGTGTCTTTAAGGACCTCAAACATTAAAGGCAAGATGATAGTTTTAAAAATGTAATAACTCAAGTCTAAACATGAATTTAAATTTAATCCTTTTTGTATGAAACCAAATGGCAGTCTAATACCACTGGGACTAAGTGCTGAAAACTAAGTAATAAAACAAATACATGAAACATGATTACAATTTAAATTCTTTGGATGATTTATCTTCTAAGCCCCCATATTTAATACAGACGTTAAAAACTCTCTAAAATAATACTAAGCACCTTAGTATTATTTAATACTTTTATACCTAAAAAGTTATCCTTTCTTTTTTCTTAGTTTTTTGAGACAGGGTCTCGCTCTGGGCTCAAGCGATTCTCCCACCTCAGCCTCCCATGCAGCTGGGACTACAGGGGCACACCACCACGCCTGGCTAATTTTTTTTATTTTTTGTGGAGACTAGGTCTCACTATCTTGCCCCAGATGAGTCTGGAACTCCTGGACTTAAGTGATCCTCCCACCTCAGCCTCCCAAAGTGCTGGGATTACAGGCATGGGCCACCATACCCAGCCTAAGAATACTTTTTGGATTTTCGCAGCTGTGAGGAACGCTTTAGAAAGAAAAAAATGGGGTTTAAAAGTTAAGACACAGCTTAAGACAGAAACATAGTAAAACAGGAACAAATACTGGCTTAAACCTGATGTCTCTAACTACATTCCTCTATTTTAAGAATCTTTTAGTGTCTGATAGTTTCAACAGCCTTTCCATTTTCTAACATTTAAACTTTATTCCCACCAAGTCCCAAATAAATGAGTCCTAAGATTTCCTATTAGGAGGACCTCAATTACTATTTTTATTTTATTTTTTTAAACAGAGTCTTGCTCTGTAGCCCAGGCTGGAGTGCAGTGGCATGATCTCAGCTCACTGTAACCTCCACCACCGGGTTCAAGCCATTCTCTTGTCTCAGCCTCCTGACTAGCTGGGACTACAGGCGCACACCACCATGCCCAGCTAATTTTTATATTTTTAGCAGAGACTGAGTTTTACCATATTGGTCAGGCTGGTCTAGAACTCTTGACCTCAGGTGATCCACCCACCTTGGCCTCCCAAAGTGCTGGGATTACAGGCGTGAGCCACTGTGCCCAGCCAGACCTCAATTATTGTGTCCCTTTTACATATAAGGCAAACATTGGTTTTAACTTCTGTTGGAACAGGGGAACTTTCACTAGAGTTCTTAGAATGTTCAGAAAAAAATGTCCCAGAGCTCTCTTCTGGTCCATACAAGACAATCAGAATGTAACAGACAGTAGCATAAAGTCTGGAACATACACTAGTCGTATTTGATTCTCTCTGTCAGGGGTTCTTCTCTGTAATGGGAAATAATTTGAATCAGGATGGAACAGTTGATAAGAAGGAAGAACAAACCAGCTAACCAAATAAACAGAAAGGTGTTCTTTCCTTGAAACTCAAGAACATAGGCAGGAGCCAGCCACAAGGCCTGCCCTACAAACCATAATATAAGGAGAACTACAGCTCTTTTCCAAGGCATTCTTATTCGTGGCATCACAAGGGGCAGTAAGCAGAGGTACCAAAGAAAGTACTGAGAGGTGCAGACTTTGTTAAAAGTCACAAAAATTGACGTATGAAGAAAACAACAGAAGACGAGGTCTCTGTAATAGGCGAAAGACACAGCTGAAAGCAAGATGAACTGTGGCAGGAACGCTGCAATTCCCAGGGAAAAACTCCACTTGCTCTCTGCAGTCAAATACAGCATGTAGAAGTACGGAGAAAAGTTGTGACGGATATCCCGCCTAGTCAGGTGATAAAAGTAAGTGTGCTCCAAAAATTCCCAGCCGTACTCATAGTAAAAACCAAAGCTCAGGGCAAAAAACGTGAGTCCAGCAACTGCTACAAACAACAGCACAGCCCGATTACACAGCCTCTTCAGGAGCTCGTACAAACGAGCCTGGAAAGAACACCGGGATTGACGGAGACTTTCGTCACTGTCGCGACCTGGAAGCAGGTGAAGGGTTATGGGAAGGATGTAAGTCACCGGATATATCTTCATATGCACCGCGAAACCATAGAATACAGCTGCACACGCGACGAGTCTTTTCTTTATTAAGTATAGGACCATCAGGACCAGGCAGGCGACAATCGAGTCTGCATTACCTCGGCTGGATACTGCCATAGGCAGGGGGTTAAGAAGCCAAAAGACACAGTAGCCACAAGCCTGGCGGCGCCCCAGTCCCTTCAGTAGCAGCAGGCGGTACAAGAGGAAAGCGGTGAGGAGGTCGCAGCTGATGAAGAGAAACTTTCCAAAGAGCTCGCTGAGGTAGATGTTGGGAGTGAGGAGCCAACTCAGCAGCGGGGTGTAACGGTAAGTTGCTCTCAGGTAAGGCGAGCGCCCCTCCGTGACGAAGCGCGCGGCGTCAGTGAACACCTGATAGTCGATATCCGTATACCTCACGTGCAGGGTCCGGTCCTGGTAGACCCCATAGAAAACCAGGGAGACTCTGGCTAGAAATGCCACACCAAACACGCCGGCGGGGGCCACCCTCAGGTTCAGGAACCATTCGCCCCAATGCTTGGTCGAGCCCATGATCTGACTGTGCGACAGCTGCTCAGCCGCAGCTCCAAACTGCGTTAGTACCTCTAACCTTCCCTTCCGTCCCTTCCGCAGATGACCGCTGCATCTCCCACCTGCTACACTGCCCACCGAAACAAATGAGAACGATCACTTCCAGCATGAAGCCCCGCCCCCGTACTGCTACTGGTTGCCAGCCCCGCGCGGGCTTCTCAGTCGCCCCAGTCAAAGACTTGCCTTCCTCTGAAAGGTGGTGTCTTTTCCTCTTCTTCTTCCGGCGGAGGCGGGATTTCCGGTCCCTAGGCGGGGAGACATGCGCTTGCCAGGAAATCCGGCACTGACTTGAGAATTTTATGGAGCGGAGTGAGTTTTCTTTGTAAGAGACAACCGCTCGTCCCTCACCCTCTTCCCGCGCCCCATTCCGGTCCGCAGAGGAAAACCCCCTGACGCGGAGCCAGCTGCGGCCTGCGCGCTGCATCCCTCAGTCCCGGGCTGGAGACCCGCAAGTGAGAAATGTAGGAGTGAAAGGAAGATGAGCCTTCTCATGCTTTACTCCACCAGCTCGCCGGTATTCACCGGGGGGTTGTGGGCCCCGGGACAGGATAGGGTGAGTTGAACCGGGCTGAGTGTGCATGTCCCGTGCAATATTGAAAGCATACTTATATTTTAAAATTACTAGTTGGTAATCATAGATTCAGATTTAAGTGGACAGCTTGTATTTTATCCGGCAACTCTAAAGAAAACAGGAAAGCGTCACCAGATTCCTAAAGTGCGTCAGGCCCTTTTGCCTCAGTACCTTTGTGGTTGGCATTTCTTCTGCCAAAGTTGCTTTCCCCTCCCCAGTCACTCTGGCAAACACCTCCCAGCTGCCATTCACTTCCTTATCACGCAGAATGAATGATTTAGATGCCAGTCCTCTCCCCTGTCCGAGGATAAGAGGACTGGGGCGGACGGGCTCTAAGCTCTAGAAAATCACTCACACAGAAGACCCTGCCGTGCTTCCGAAAGTCCCCTCAGTGCTCCAAAACTCCCTGGTCATTCCTTTGTTACAGCATTTGTCACACTGCTTTGTTAACTGTTTTTGTTTGTTTCACTGTCCTAGTTTTCCATCAGGATACTTTGAGTTCCTCGATGTCAGAGATTATCTTGTTCTTTTCTGTACCTTAATATCTAACACAGTACTAGTAGCTATTCAGCAAAAGTTGAGTTGATTTTAGAGGTTCTTCCTACCAGAATATGCTCCCAACTCCCGGTTCTTTTCCCTTTTAAATATCCTTTATGTATGTCAAGGTCTCCTGCTTCCCCCACCTCACTCCAACCCTACCTACTTCCATGAATTTCTCACCAAGGACTGTAACCCATTAACTCTTCCCTTTCCGTGGTTACTTAGTGCACTTATATAGTCAGCATTGTAGAATTTCATACTTTATTTTAGATTGTATTCCTAACCCTCACAATGAGATTGTAGGGTTCTTGGGCGTAGAAATTATATCATCCTTAATTTTTTTTCATTATTTGTAATTTATTGTAGTCTTAGGCACATGGTAAATATTTAGTAAGTACTGACTAATTTGATTTTACAGAATGAGGCTTCTTCCTAGGGGAAGTCCTCTAGACTAGAATAAGAAAAGGAGGTGACTTCATCCAGTCTGAACATGCAGCTTCCAAGACTACTTGCTACTCATCCATCCTACATTTCGCATTTATCCTTTGGAGATGAGCTGCGTTCATCTTATACATTCCATATTCATATTGTGATATCTCTATGTCCTTTTATATGCCTTGGCATAATTATGTGCCTTACGTTGCTAATTCTAACCATTTTTTGCAGTATATTAGCCATATATATAGTGGCAGCACATCACTACGCATATCATAACAATGATGATAACGATGATGATTTATAATAGCTGGATTTCTTGAGGACTCATTTGCAATGTACCAAGCATTACACCAAATACTTTTCATGTAAGGTAGACATTCCATCTTTACAAATGAAGAAAACCAAGGTTTATGAAGATTAAGTAATTTTCCTAAGTCACATAGCTAACTAGTGGCAGAGCCAGAACTCAAAATCCAGTCTGTCTGACCTAGAATATCTTAATCATTATGTGGCTGACTTGCTAATAAAATGTTCATCATAAATTCTCATTTTCCTGTGTTTTTTCTTATTGATCTCTCGTCTGGATATTGTGGATGTTCTCTCTCACTGTGACTCTTCCTATCTCTGATTTATTCTTTTCTTCTGCAAATAATAGATATGCGAGGCTTAGTTCCCCAAGATAGAAAATATGGGAGGTAGATGTCCAAGAATTAACTAAGTAAGGGTACCTGTGGCTGGACTCGTTTCAGCAGTATGGCAGAAAGGCCTCCATCAATCTACCCCTACATGGCTGTCCTAGTAGAGCGATGGGAGGCACCAAATTTAGGCAGATAAGGAAACAACTAGTCAAAAAAAAAAACAACTGCACTTTGGAGGCCAAGATGGGCAGATCAAGAGATTAGGAGATCGAGACCATCCTGGCCAACGTGGTGAAACCCTATCTCTACTAAACATACCAAAAGAATAGCCTGTAATCCCAGCTACTCAGGAGGCTGAAGCAGGAAGGAGAAGCACTTGAACCTGGGAGGTGGGGGTTGCAGTGAGCTGAGATCACACCACTACAGATAGTAGTTGTGGGAACGAAGAATAGAGTGTAGTCTGTAAAACAAATTAGACAGAAAGGCCCAACTTTAGTTACTATTTCTGGGTGGAAGAGAAACATCACAGGATCTAAGGACCCCATATTGAACTTACTGCATTGGGTTTAGGGATTGTATCTTCTCATCTCCTTCAGAAAGGGCTACATGTTTTCAAGTGCTCAACTGTTCATTACCTCTTGGACTATTACTTACAATCCTTCCTAATTCCCCCTTTCACTATCTTCTCCTAGATTTCCATCCTTTTAGAGCCAATGACTAGGGAAAGCACAAACATGGGTGGCTCAACCCTAGTTTCCCTAGCAGGAACCTTGTCCTTGTTCACTGTGCTACCTGTGCTCTCATTACCCTTCTGTATCCACGATTCGTCTTTTTTGCCCTGTTCTGTGTTCCAAGAGGTTAAACTCTATGGGTAGCATCACTCAGTCTCCCTTGTTCTCTGGCTTCCCATTAGAATAGACCAGTGGGAGGCACTGGCAGATCTTTGGCAGTGTCTGAGTTCCTCACCTAAAGCCATGGCTCCTGTTGAAGCTATAGCTCCTTCCTTTGGGTGCTAGTCTTGTGGTTCCAGTTACTGTCCCTTCAGGTTTAAGGCTGGTAAAGCCTTCCTACTTTGTGAGTGCCTGGGTACATCACCATATCTTGCTGATGTATTAAACTTGCTCATACCTTTGCAAATAATTCCTTAAGTAAAACATGTCCATTGGCCTTTTGAGGATACCATCTGTCCCCTGCTAGAAACTTGACTACTTTAATCACTTCCTTTTTCACTAGATTTTGTTCATATGTCTTGCTTTGTCATTTCTTTGGAATCTGTTTCTAATTCTTTCCATGCCCAGCACCCTGAACCTTAGTCCAGACCTTCAACAACTCAACTAATACGTGGCGAACACCTATACTTACTAGGATCTGTGGCAATTGCCTTTCTCTCAAGCTTTAAAAATCTCTTAACTGGGGCCGGGCGCAGTGGCTCACGCCTGTAATCTCAGCACTTTGGGAGGCCGAGGTGGGTGGATCACGAGGTCAAGAGATCAAGACCATCATGGTCAACAAGGTGAAACACCGTCTCTACTAAAAATACAAAAAATTAGCTGGGCATGGTGGCACGTGCCTGTAATCCCAGCTACTCAGGAAGCTGAGGCAGGAGAATTGCCTGAACCCAGAAGGCGGAGGTTGTGGTGAGCCAAGATCGCGCTAATGCACTCCAGCCTGGGGTAACAAGAGCGAAACTCCGTCTCAAAAAAAAAAAATCTTAACTGATTTAATGTCTTCTGTCTCAATTCTAATGCCAAATTGATATTAATTAATAGTATTTTACTTAGATTCTTTCCTCCACCAAACATCTTCAGTGGTTCACAACTGCCTAAAGAAAAAAATAATGAACTCTTTTGCCTGACATTCAGTCCCACCATTTTCTGACTTTATCTTAACTTTTCAACCTGTTCGCCTATAAAGCCCTCTGTTTTAGGTTTACTGTTCCCAAAATATGTCTTATGCTTTCTTCCCATGATACTTTGTTCGTGTTGTACTTCCTACAAAGAGTACTGTTTCTCTTGACTTAAATGCTGTTTGGTTTTTCAATGTTGAACTCAAGCCTCAACTCCTCTGTAAACTCTTCCTAGACTTTAAAAAGTGAAATAGTCTCTCTCTCCTCAAAAGGAGGTGTTGTTTATTGCCTATTCTATTTTTTAACAGTAATTATATCATGCCTGTTATCTAAGTCTTTTATAGTTAGTTCACAAGGCATACACGCTCCACTGCATACTTTAGGCCAGTTCTTTCTCTCCTTTCTTTCTTTCCCTCATGCTAGTTTATTGAGCTAGTTTATCATACATGTCAGACACTATGTGAGGTGCTGGGCTGTACTCATGACCAAACACTTGACATGAATCCTATTCACATGACACTTGAAGTCTAGTAAGCTACATAGACATTAGTCAAATAAATTCATAAGTAATATACAATTGCAGCTACAATTGCAGTAAGTGCTCTGGCTTTTAAGGGGATTTATTTGATCTCAGATGGGCATAGTAAGAGTTGAGAAGGTTGGCCGGGTGTGGTGGCTCATGCTTGTAATCCCAGGACTTTGGGAGGCTGAGACGGGCGGATCACCTGAGGTCAGGAGTTTAAGACCAGCTTGACCAATAAGGTGAAGCCCCATCTCTACTAAAATTACAAAAATTAGCCAGGCATGGTGGCGTGCACCTGTAGTCTCAGCTACTCAAGAGGCTGAGGCAGGAGAATCACTGGAACCTAGGAGGTGGAGGTTGCAGTGAGCCAAGATCACACCACTGCACTCCAGCCTAGGTGACAAAACGAGACTCTGTCTCAGAAAAAAAAAAAGAAGGTTGGAAAGTGGCAGGTAGTGGGGAGAGTTCCACAAAAGGAATAGCAGGTGGAAAGCCCCATGATTGTACATCCCTTGATGCATGCATTATGTCTTACATTGCTTGGTTAGCTGACTGATAGCTTCCACATAATAAGGACTCAGTGTTTGCTGATTTTTCTTGAATCTTATATCAAATGTATTCTAACCAAACCTCTTAGATTGATACTATCACTTGCCTACTTCCTGTTCCTGTGAAATGTTTCCCATAGAGATGTCACTCTTTTTAGAACATTCTGCTAATGTTATATCTGGCATTAGCACATGGTACCTGCTATTGCTTTTAGTTATATTTGTTGTATGCTACTTGTTTTATTTCTCTTTCCTTACAAGTTTGTAGGTTTCTTTAACATTTTTTTCTTGTTGCCCAGGCTGGAGTGCAATGGCGCAATCTCGGCTTACCACAACCTCCACCTCCCAGGTTCAAGCGATTCTCCTGCCTCAGCCTCCCAAGTAGCTGGGATTATAGGCATGCACCACCATGCCTGGCTAATTTTGTATTTTTAGTAGAAAAGGGTTTCTCCATGTTGGTCAGGCTGGTCTCGAACTCCCGACCTCAGGTTATCTGCCCACCTCAGCCTCCCAAAGTGCTGGGATTACAGGTATGAGCCACAGTGCTCAGCTCTTTAACCTTTTAGACCTTTTAGGAACTATACATGTCCTTTATCTTATATATCTCATATGTCTTAGGATTCATTCCTACTATTTCCTAAATGTTGTACTTAAGTATTTATTGATCATGATAAGAGACCGAATTTTCTCCCTCCTTCTCTCTCTCTCCCCCTACTTCTGGGGAACAAGAGTCAGTGACCATAGGATCTGTTGCCTCTCATCAGAGAAAATTCAGGGCTGGCTATTAACAACCAGATCTTTCTCAGGCTACTGACAAACAAGGGTAGGAGAGAACTCCATTTCTTTGAAACTTAGGGGAAGAAATGCCTGGTGATTAAAGGAATAAGCTTACAAACAACCTTGAGGATATATAAGGAAAACTGGCAACAAGACCATATGGTAGCATGGAAGGGAAATTGGGCTTGTGATCACCGGACAAAAGGGACAATGCCCGGGATCCAAGGCATCGTGACTTTTATGGATTAAGCTGAGCCAATTTTCAGATTCCTGGGTCTTAATGTTTTTTCAATATTGTCCCATAAAAACCAACTGTGAAAGGAACTCTCTAAAGCATGAGAAAAAGTTAAACAGAAGAGGCTGGGCCATGCAGTCGGAAGTTCTTCCAGCACAGCCTAATTCAACCCTCCACTCCCATGGATAGACCTAGGAGTTCAGACCTCGACAGTATTGGTTTAGATTTCTAAAGAAGCTAGAGTGACAACCAAAGAGTCATCCATTTTATTTAGTAGCTTATTCTTAACAGACCAAAACAAAACAAAACAAATCTTACACGCCTTTTTTTCCTAAATAAATTTGACCTGGGTTAGTCTTTAGTGCAATGAATGGAAAACTATCCTTAATTCCTTCTGCATCAGTAGAGTTCGCCATTACTGAGTCTGGAGGCCCATGCTAACTTTTCAGCAAAGGTAGTGTGTTACTTTACAAGTGAACAAGGTTAGCTAGCAAGAGTGAAGGACCAGGGCAGCAGCCGTGGGGAGGGTACAGTGTCCCTGACTTGTAGCAATAGTATAACTGGCTTCCTTTCTCTGCTCAGACCTTATAGGGAAACTCCTGGATGATCTTATTAGGCTGACAGAGGTTGGGGGAATAATGGAGTGAAGCAAATTGTAGGGATTTCAGAAGCTTCTCATGGAACATCACCATCCCCTAGAGGAGCTGGTAACCCCACTCTTCATTTTCATTCAGAAGCATCAAAGCCAAAGCATCACCCTCCATGCCCAAATGCCAGGATTAGAACCCTTCTGGAATCCATGGTTTTCTCTTCGGGCTGCTTGCAGCCACACAAAAGACTGGGCCTTGGCCTTGGGAGATCTTAGGCCCAACAGCTCTTCGGTCCTGGCATTTTGGATTCCAGGGTTGAGGCTTCCCTTTAGTGCCTCCCATACACTCCTCAGTTTAATTCCAGGGGTGTGCAATAGCAGCTCCCACCCCTGTGGAGAACAGGGAAATAGTGTACTTCATGAAAGGGAAACAGAAAGGTGCTTTATTTTATTTTATTATTTTAAAAAGGTACTGCAGTGGCAGGACGCTGCTGGGGATGGGGGCACACAGTGTAAGTAGTAGATTTTCCAAGACTTCCCCTCCCTGTTGTCCTCCTAGTTCTCTCTTCCTGGTCCTATCAGTAGCACAGGATTCAACAAAAGCCTTCATGAATGCCTCTTTATTTCCGAAAAGGAACTTCCACTCCTCTCTTTCCCATTCCCAGACTTGAAATCCTTCATCGGCTATCTCACTTCCATCTTGAAACCAGGACCGCTGATTGTAAGTCTGAAAATCTGAGTGTCCTATCCCATAACCAGGGCAAGATATCTGCCCCCATTGCTAAAGTCTTTGAATATTTCCCTTCTGTACATTCAATATATTTGGGCATATATACATCTATATACATCTTTCTATATATATATTATCTCTGTTTCTTTCTTCTTAGATAAACCTTTCATATGTGTCATATCCTAATTCCCCAAGCCTCCCCACTTCTTGTTTGCGAGCCTAAGCAAGACTCAAGAGTTTGTTGATTTCACTAGGTCCTTCAGCATCATTTTTTTCTCATCTTCACACTCCAGGTATCTTCCCCCATCAGTCATTTTGCCCATCTTCTGAAATTCTCCTTTTAACACCTGTGCCTACTACTCTCCTGACATTCCAAGTCCATGGTTGATGTGGGGGCCCATTTTTCACAGACCTGGCTGCATCTGAAGCTCGGCCTATAGCCTGAAAGAGGATTTCAGGTCAGAGAAGGCAGACTATAGTCCAAAGAACCACTTAGAGTTAGGATTGGGGGTAGTTGTTCCCTGTGGGGGGCTTATGGGAGAAGATGCCAGATTGCATAAATAGGATGGCATGATTTAAAGTGCAACTTAAAGCAAAGCCTGGGATAATAATGAAGGAGATTCCAAAGGGTAAGTCAGAAACTTCTGTTATCCAAGAGGCTAGGGGCTTGAGTCTGGGGACTTAGAATAGGCAGCAGGGGAATGGGAACCAATTAATCCCTTCAGGAAGGAAACATACAATGGCAAAATAAACCGGAAGGAGAATAACTTGCCAATGGATAAGAAGATACAGATACACACACACACACACACACACACACACACACACACACACACACACACACACACACACACACAGCAGTACATCTTGTTCCTATACACTGAAAGAAATCAGGTAAATCTAATGAATAAAGTTGAGAACCCCGAAGCTGGCTCTTTGCCTTCTGTTTTCTGTTTCAGATTTTTCAAGTTTCTGTGGTTCTTGTTTTTACGCCAGCTAGAAGGTAATGGTGGGGTTTACAGTAGATGCACAATGAAGGGTCTTCATACAGTTAGTTGAGTTTGAGGAGAGATCAATATAACAAGACCTTGTGCAATTATAGTAGGTGGTAATCATGGGTCTAGCCTCAATATTTTGTGTTTCTCTGCAAGGCTCTGTACGTAGATGCATGTATATATTCTGTGTGAGCATGTAGCTTATAACAATTGGCTGACATCACCTTAAATAAACTGCCACTTGATTCATAGTGGGACTATGCAGTACCACCGCGTGGGGCTTCCTTCATACCAAAGTGAGGCCAGAAAGCAGTCTAGGAATTTGGGGCTTTGGATAAAGCTCTGGTGCCTAAATGTCCTTCCCTGACCATTACCACAGACGTCACCAGGGAACAAGGAATAGGCTGAGTCTGATCTCTTAAAGTATGCTTTTTAACTTGCCTGAAAATGGCCTTATGGCAGAAGAGAGTAGAGATGACATTGATTTTCATCATTTAATACCAAGTCTCAGGAATGGCTGAGGGAAACCATGGTTATTTGATCAGATGGTATAATTTCCTCTCCTCTCAGCATTGCCTAATGAAATAACTGGCACTTTCAGAAGGCACTGGGAGGTGTAACAGAATAGTGGCTGCCAGCCACAGAGTTCTGCTTCTGCCTAAACCTTAACAAAGCATCACTAATTCCCAGAGGCTCTCTATAGCAATCTGGAAATCTGAGAACTTGCCCATCCCTCATGGTGGAGCTGGGTTAACTTTCCAGGGAATCTGTGCCCTGTGAATCTAGTTTTACTTGAGCATCCGTGTTAAGAGAGGAAGGCCCTTGCATTTCCCCTGCCTTCTCCCAAAGGGTTGGAGTTAAGGAAGAAGGATCTAGGCTGGGCAGGAAAGGACGAAAAGAAGCCAGGTACGATGTAATCTGGATTATTATTTTCAGACCTTTCCATGGGGCTTGGACACTGAACTCTTTTCAAAGGAACATATTGGCTTGTGTCCTTCCATTCACAGGACATGGAGATACAGATCTTTCCGGGGCTGCCTGGAAGATAGGTTTAAAGTTTTAGACAACAACTTGTGTTAGTCACTCCAAATTGAAGAGTTCAGAATCCAGGATAGATATGGATGGTTGCATGTTTATGTTTCTTGGGCCAACTCCAATTCTCTGAGAACAGAGGCTATGAAGGAACTGGGTATCCTGAGAGTGTTCACTTGAGAAACTAGCAAGGGAAAATAGTGGTGACCATGGTTCTAGGTTATGGTCAGAAGTTACCAGCAGAAATCAGCTTCACAGTGACAAACCCTGGCTTCTTTCAACAGAGGTTGGTAAAAACCCTAGGATACAGTGAGATCAGATTCCTGAATTTCTGAAAGCATAGACAGCATTGTGACCATCAGAGAGAGTGTTGCCTTTGGGAACTTGCTAGATGGAAAGGTAGAGACAGAGGGAGCTCCAGCCTCAAGTCACCAAACTTCTTGGTGGTGGCAGGAGGTGGGGGAGTCTATCCTTCCAACCACATGGTCGTCCTAACGTGAGTCTCCAAGCATGGCTGAGGCCTTCTAAGCCACTGCAGCCTAATCCCTCTCTTTCCCCCATCCTGGCTTAAGGAGGTATGTGTATTGGGGCAGAAGCAGGGGGAGGAGAAAGGGGACAGTGGGAGGGGAACCTGGACTCCAGTTGGCCTAAGCTAATGACAGGCCACTGGATTAAAGAAGAGGGAGTGGAGGATGGATGCTTCTGGGGATCTCCAGTAAACCCAGGCAGTATTCCTTACTGGGGCATTGAAAGAGAGGAAAAGAGATCAGAGGAATGGCAAAGTGGGAACAGGTCATCAGACGTTGCTGATGCGCACACTAAGGGCACTGCCCTCCTTCTCAGCCTGCTCCCTTAATGACTCCTCCAACTTGAGCTTTTCAGGGTCTCCATAGCGTACAGTGCTGTCACGGAGGCCACTAGGAGAAGCCACTTTCACAACTTGGTCAAAAAGGCTGAAGTCAGCTATGTATTTACCACTGGCTGACAGTGAGATGGCAGGTGTGAACTCGTAGCCCCAAAGGATCTCCTCTGGCAGGTAGGAAGTGCGCACCTGGCAGGTGGCACTGGTGGACTCCACTGTCCCGCTTAGGATCAGCACCAGCTCGAAGTCACCCTCACCACTGCGAAGAGGGAGATCTTTCAAGGGACTGGTCTCGTCTACCACATGATAGAAGGTAAGGGGTAGAATGAGGAAGGGGCTGTCAGAGGCTGTGTCTACTTGGAAAGTCACATTGACCTGGTTGAGCCGGATGTTCTCACCCTCCTTGGTTTGGTGGGTCTGAAGCAGTTTGCCTGTCACCTGGCAGCCAATGAGGAGGCTCTTGCGCATGTTGGCAACTCGGATCATGAGGCAGGGCTTCCCATTGTGAGAGGCTACAACTGCATGCTGGCTGAAACGAATGGTCTCGGCCCGCTTCTTAGGCCGGGCAATCTTCGCCAGGAAGGTACCTGTGATGAAGATTTCCAGGATGGTGGTGAGTACCAGCTGGGCAATAAGAAGCACAATGGCCAGTGGACATTCCTCACTGATGTAGCGGAAGCCATAGCCAATGGTGGTTTGGGATTCCAGGGAGAAGAGGAAGGCTCCAGTGAGTGTGTGCACCTGGACCACACAGGGGGTGTGGTTGGCTGGGGGACCCAGCTCCAGCAGGTCCCCATGTGCCACAGCTACCAGATACCACACCACACCAAAGAGGAACCACGTGCCTGCAAAGGTCGCAGAGAAGAGCAGAAGCTTGTAGCGCCACTGCATGTCAATGAAGGTTGTCCACAGGTCCTTGAGGTAGAGGAAGCGCTTGTCAGCAATGTGCTCCATTCTTACGTTGCTGCGACCATCTTTTGTCAGGACTCTCCGCCGTCGTATCCCTGGGCCCATTAGGGGCCGGCTTTCTGTCTGAGTGGTTTGACTGTAATACACCTTGGCAACGGATGTCATCTGGAGGGAGCAAGACAGCATAATGGAGGTTATTGTAGAAATCTGGCCAACCCCTAACCCCCACCCCACGGGAGGGAGGAATTCACATTCATTTCAGTGTCACTTAATGTGTTCTTGTATTAACAAATATTTATTGAGCACTTGCTATGTGCCAGGCACTGTGCAGGGGCCAAGGCAGGTGGATCACCTGAGGTCAGGAGTTTGAGACCAGCCTGGCCAACATAGTGAAACCCTGTCTCTACTAAAAATACAAAAAATTAGTCAGACATGGTGGCAAGCACCTGTAGTCCCAGCTGTTTGGGAAGCTGAGACAGGAGAATCACTTGAACCTGGGAGGCAGAGGTTGCAGTAAGCCAAGATCTCACCACTGTGCTCCAGCCTGAGTGGCAGAGCGAAACTCCATCTCAAAAAATAGTAATAATAATTCAAAAAAAAAAATGACATCATACTCTCCAAGAACTCACAGCCTAGTGAGAAAGATGCCTATTTAGTAAGCAAATAATTGTAATACAGTCTGATATTTGTAATTCCTAGAGGAAGAGAGGCAGAAAAGAAATAGTAGCTTCACAGTTCCTTGAAGGTGAGGGTGAGACTAATGAGAGCCTTCACTACAAAACTCGTCCTTGGAAGATCTCTAATTTTGAAATAGGATCCCTCCCCACCCTCATGAATGGCTGTGAAGCAAGACATGCTATCCTGCTGAAATCCTTCCAGGCCAATCCCCCTTAATAAACACGCACGTACACACACACACACACACACACACACACACACACACAATTTCTTCATTCGCTTCTCTACCCCTGAGTCAATACCCACTCGTGATACCAAGATACTCATCTAGTTCAGGGAATAGCAGAAACTACCCATACTTTTACCCTTCAAGATGCTCTCTAAGTGCCCAGACCATTTCATTTTTCATCATCATAATCATCTGGGCAAATTTGGTCTGAGTTAGAGTCTAGGGCAGTGTCAGGAAGAGTACAGATGGGATTTGAACAAAAAGGAATAAGCAGTGCTGGAGGAGAAACATGTTGAAACCTCCTGGCAGCACTGGGACATTTTCTCAAGGACTGGCAGAAATGCCAGATTGTGGGTGGCAAAATTGTTTTGACGGAGTGAAGTAGAAGAGCTAGGGGTGTATATTAACTAGCAGCTATGTCTGCACAGCCTCAATTTCAGGACTGCTATGTGTTCTGATAGCAGTAAGTGGGACAAGGCACTGAAATAGGAGACAATTCACTTAATACAAGGTGCCTGGCACCCTTGCCCAAGCACTAACTTGTACTTTTCCAGCACTGAGAGAATTTTAATCACTTGACTCTGGATCTGATAGCCAGATCTTCTGCAGAGGAGCGGGGTGATCTCTGGGGAGTTTGGCTCTTCTTGGAGAGGCTCATTACATTCTCCATTCCAAGAAGTCTGAATCATTGCATTTTATGATTCTTCACACTGCCTACCCCACTCCTCACTCTATTTTCCCCATGGCCTTGCCCCTGGAAAACTTTAAATTATTTGGGCCCGACCGTATGCCCAACCAGGTAGGCACTGAATTGGAGATCACTAATGAATGAGAACCCAGAGAATGTTCAGAGACAACAAGAATGCCCAATTTACCAGTCCACAGGCCATTTGGAACTTCTGTTCACGAGAGACTATTCAGCCTGACCTGGATGTCATTCACTCCCCTGTATCCTTGGCTGCTTTGGAGCAAAAAGAAAGTTCTGCAACTCTGAAGTTTGAAGAATTTGTATTTCAAGCCCAAACAAAGCCCTGTTTAGTACTCAATAGTAGTAATAATAACATAACCACCATACTGTCTGCATCTATATACCACTTTAGAGTTCGCACGTTAGAAGTCCTTCTCATTTGATCCTCAGTCTTGAAAAAAAAAGATGTAAACTCGTATAAAAGATTTTGAGGAATATTAGAGAACAGAGGAAGTGATGTAAAATTGGAAATGAGTGAACATAGTTTTAATTTTCCAAAAGAAAAATGAAGTACCTTTCACAAACTACAGACAAACAGGTAAGATATTGATCCTAGCAAGATTCTAGAATGGACTATTAAGATTATGAGCACCTGGGCAGGCTAGGGGTAAAGGAAGTTATCAATAGGACCCAATGTGGATTTACTAAGAACAAATCACATTGAAATAACCTAATTTTGGCTGAATGTGGTGGCTCATGCCTGTAATCCCAGAACTTTGGGAGGCTGAGGCAGGAGAATAGCTTGAGGTCAGAAGTTCAAAACCATCCTGGGAAACAGCAAGACCCCATCTCAGCAAAATTTTTTTAAAATTAGCTGGGTATGATAGCATTCACCTGTAGTCCCAGCTACTTGGCGGCTGAGTCAGGAGGATCGATTGAGCCCAGGAGTTGGGAGGCTGCAGTGAGTTATAATCATGCCACTGCACTGCAGCCTGGGCAACAGAGTGAGACCCTGTCTCAGAAATAATAATCTAATTTTCTTCGATGACAAGGCTACTAAATGGACAAAGAAGTGCAACAGCGAAAGTGTACCTAAACTTCAGGAGATTTTTGACAAGTTCTCTCATTATGACCTGGGGATCAGATAAAGAAAAAATGAAGAGAATGCTAATCTAATTAGGTGACTTTAAAAATCAGTGGTACTGGTGAGCGGACCATGATAGCCTGGAATTCATTTTCTATTCATACACCAAAGAGCTTCACCTTTGGCCTTGCCCTATTCAATTTTCTTAACATGAATTTCTTTTTTTTTTTTGGAGACAGAGTCTCACTCTGTCGCCAGGCACCAGGCTGGAGTGCAGTGGCACAATCTCGGCTCACTGCAACCTCCGCCTCCCGGGTTCAAGCAATTCTCCTGCCTCAGCCTCCTGAGTAGCTGGGACTACAGGCGCACACCACCACGCCCAGCTCATTTTTGTATTTTTAGTAGAGACGGGATTTCACCATGTTGGCCAGGATGGTCTCGATCTCTTGACCTCGTGATCCGCCCGCCTTGGCCTCCCAAAGTGCTGGGATTACAGGCTTGAGCCACCACGCCCGGCCAACATGAATTTCATTCAAAATTGTGGAATGCTATGGCCATCAATTATGAGCCTGACAGAAAGCTGGGACAGATAGCAAACATAAGAGCTGGGGCAGAATTATGATCCAAAAGGAATCAAATAAGTAGGCCAAGTCTGGCCAGGTGCAGTGGCTCACACCTGTAATCTCAACACTTTGGGAGGCTGAGGCAGGCAGATCATGAGGTCAGGAGTTTGAGACCAGCCTGGCCAATATGGTGAAACCCCATCTCTACTAAAAATTCAAAAATTGGCCAGGCATGGTGATGTGCACCTGTAGTCCCAGCTACTCGGGAGGCTGAGGCAGAAGAATCACTTAACCTATGAGGTGGAGGTTGCAGTGAGCTGAGATCATGCCACTGCACTCCAGCCTGGGCAACAAAAGGACTCCATCTCAAAAAAAAGTAGACCAAGTCTAACAAAAATGTAAAAATGTTAGGTGCACAATTATGGACTTGGGTCCAAAAATACCTGAGCAAGCTCTGGACTGAGATGTGATTTAGCAAGCAGTACAATATAAAAAAATTAAACTTATTAGCAGAAAATAATCCAATATGAGTTATTCATGTGTTTTGATTGCCAAAAAAGCAAACTAATATTAAGCTACTTTCATTGAACTAAAGTCTCTAGAATAAAAAAGTAGTTGATTGTACTCTGCTCTGTTTATCCCACACCTGCAATATCCAGCATCAGGGAACACTCAGGATATGAGAGGATTCAGAACTAGACCACATGAGAAATGGCTGAAGGAAACAGGGAAGTTCATTCAGGAGAAGAGACAATCGGAAGGATATAATGGATGTGTGCAAATATTTGGTCTGAAGGGCTGTCATGTGATCAAAGGCTTGGACTTGTCCTTTGAGCTCCAAAAGGAACAATCAGTGAGTTCATACTTCAGGGAGAAAAATTGCAAATTGATATTATAAAGAGCATTGTAACAATCAGGAAGGCACTTTGGACGAGCACTTTGCAGAAATCCTATGGAGATTAAAGCTTTAGATAGGAGACTGAAAGACTGTCTTGAAGCTTCTGTCTATACTCATGGTGGGTAAGGATGTCTGCCTTCTCTGCCCCACTTCTACCGCTGCACTTTATGTGGTGACATTCAGGGGTCCTTAACTGAAATCCTAGCTTTCTTCATGTTGAAGGAAGATTCTATATATCTTGGAGAATGGAAGCTCTTAGGGCCCAAGAGAAGCCTTGCTTATCATTCCCAAAATACTAATCTATAATTCTTTATCACTTTAAAGTTTATAAAATATATAGTTTGATCCTCACACCGTGAGGTAGGTAGGAAAGACACCATAGAAACAAAGGCTCAGAAAGCTTTGCCCAAGTAGATTAGTGGTAAAGTTGGAACAAAAATCCAAGTCTTCCAGTTCCTGGGTCCAGAACTTTTTAATTGTAGCAACTGCTTTTATGTATCCCAGGTTCATTCTCGTGGACCTCATGCTCTCAGGAGTTGCCACTGCGGTACCCTGAATGTAAGACCACACGTCCCAGGGTTAAGGCTCTAGATTCATGGGTGCTGGAGATTTCAGCCACTGCTAGCCTCTTTGTTGCCTCTGGCTGTTGTGATTGCCACCTCCAGCTGTTGTGCCTGAGGTTGCCAGCCTTTATATCTGCCACCTCCAGCTGTTATCTGCTGCTCCCAGCTGTTGTGCCACCTCCCACAGCCAGGCAGCTTTGTTCTCTGCGGTGGCCAGAGTCAGAAGCGGATAAACAATTAGCTACACTCCACCCCCAAGCTGGCCAGGCCCCTGAAGAAGGAAGGGAGCCAAAGCTCTGGAAATCATTTGTTGCGTGCCCCACCACCCCCAGGGTACCCCCACAAAATACACATACTCTTTCCTCCAGAGGGTGCTATTTCCCCAAAACAGTCCCAGCCAGCCAAATACTAGGGAGAGAATTCTGAAGTCCAGCCTCTGAGTGGCCAAAGAGACAGAAACAGAGACATTCGCCTCTTTCTCCTCTAAGCACTGAACGAGTGATTCTTTCCATGAAACAAAAGCCAGGCAGTCATAGCTACAGTGATAACCAGCAGGTTCCCTCAGCACATACCACTCCCACTGACTGCTCTCCCTGGAAGCTTTTCCTGGAGCTGTTTTTCTTGGCCTGAGCACTCATTTATTTTACCTGAAAGTCACTTATTTTCCAGGATAATGCATAGATTTATCAGAGCCTTTACTGAGTTTACACTGTTGTTCTTTGGACACTCAAGAACTTGATCTGCGGCTCCTCATAGCTTTTAGGTTAAACTGTGAGCCTCTCAGCTCAGCAGTCACAATTTGATCTCTGCCTACTTCTTGACTTTGCCCTTGACAATCTTTCACAGACCCCCTGAACTCCAGCCAAGAGCCTCCCTACCTAATCCTTTCTGCCTTTGGACCTGCTTCCACACCACCCTGCTCTGAGCCTACCTGATGATCTCATTTCAGAACTCAAGTATTAGTTATGCCCTTTGATGCCTTCCCTGACTCTCAGAAGAAACAATTCATCTTCCCTCTCTCATTCCCACCCCAGAATGGCTTTACTTTACTATTCTTGGTCTTCTACATATTCTTTCTTTCCTTCCTTCCTTCCTTCTTTCCTTCCTTCCTTCCTTCCTTCCTTCCTTCCTTCCTTCCTTCCTTCCTTCCTTCTTTCTTTCTTTCTTTCTTTCTTTCTTTTCTTTCTTTCTTTCTCCAGATGGGATCTCACTCTGTCACCCAGGCTGGAGTGCAGGAGTGCAGTGGTGCAATCTCAGCTCGCTGCAACCTCTGCCTCCCGGACTAGCTGGGACTATAGGCATGTGCCAACATGGCCAGCTAATTTTTGTATTTTTTAGGAGAGGTGGAGTTTTGCCATGTTGTCCAGGCTGGTCTCGAACTCTTGGACTCGAGTGATCCGCCGTGCTTGGCCCTCTTGTACATATTCCTATTTTGAAGCATTATAGTGCTTTGAGATGATTTACCATTGTTTACCATCTATGTGCTCTCAATTTAAGGCCACAGACTCTGCCTTTCTTCTATTTCCCCCATGCCTAGTACCATTTGTTAAGGAAGAGTAAGGGAATGACTGAAAGCCTGATCTGAGCAGGCCAAGGCCCCCATGAGGGCTGCAGTCTTGATCTGCCTCACAGGACACACCTAGTTCACGCAGACCTTCAGGCGGAGCCACTTCAGAGTACAAGGGTACCCAAGTTTACACAGGCTTTGCTAATGCTACAGATGCTTATGGCCCTGTTCTCAGAAGGTAGGAAAATAAAAGCCCAAGATATCAGTCGCTGCTCTTCTCTGGGTCAGCTGTTCATTTGCAGGAGGTTGGGGAGAGAATGAGCTTTGTGTATTGCTACAGAGCATTGGAGTTGATTATGCTAAATTAGGTGACTAGAAAGGATGCTTCAACCTCCTCCCAGGGCAGCAGGTGCAGGGGGAAGGGAAAAGCTGCACCCGCAGAGAAAGTGCTTTATCTGTTTTCCCCGTTGCAGGAGCAAGTCGACTGAAAGGAGCTTCGGGATATGAATACTAAATGCATTCATTTCCAAATGTAAACAAATCCTTTCTTCTCCTACTTGCTGCTCCACTTTGGTTCCTAAAATAGTTAAAGGCACCATCATCCCACCCATTTACCCACTCAAAGCCAGGAGCATCTCAAACCCTCTTCTTTCCTCAACTCAACATTTATCTAATGCCACGTGCTGTGGATTTATTATTTGTGCCTCCTCCCCTCCATTCCATCGTCTTACTTCAGGTCCTAATGGCTCGTGGCTGAATCACTGCATCAGCCTCCTACTCATCTCATGTCTCTGTTCTTTCTCTCCTCAAATCCATCCTACATTGCTCCTGGGTTTCTCTTCCCTAATACACCTCTGATCAGCCAGTACTTTAGAAAGCACTTTTAGCCAGGCGCGGTGGCTCACACCTGTAATCCCAGCACTTTGGGAGGCCGAGGCAGGCGGATTATCTGAGGTCGGGAGTTCAAGACCAGCCTGACCAACATGGAGAAACCCCATCTCTATTATAAATACAAATTAGCTGGGCATGGTGGCGCATACCTGTAATCCCAGATACTCAGGAGGCTGAGGCAGGAGAATTGCTTGAACCTGGGAGGCAGAGGTTGCCCTGAGCTGAGATCACACCACTGCACTCCAGTCTGGGCAACAAGAACAAAACTCTGTCTCATGTCTCAAAAAAAAAAAAAGAAAAGAGAAAGGAAAAAGGAAAGCACTTTCACATTTTATTCTCATGGCATTCCTATGAGATATTAAGATTATAATACTTGTTTTACAAATGAGGAAACTGAGGCTCAGAGAGATGGTGTGACTCAGTAAACTGTGGAATTGGATTCATGCTCAGGTCCTGTCTCCCAAATGCATCCACTTTTCATTATACTATAATTGTCTTAGTTCCTTCTGTAGCTGCAAACATTTAATGTCTCCCCATTATCCATCAAAGACAGGCCAAACCCAGGCTGTCATATAAGGCCTTCCACAGTCTGCTTCTGAACCTGCTTTCCAGCCTTACCTTTAGCCACTTCTCTGCTATGGCATACTGCATACTGCAAGCAAACCACCCACTCCCTGGCACTTCTCCCTTCCTGGCCTCCCCTTCCTCCTTGTCATTACCTATCCAAATCTTATCTTTCAGAGTTCAATTCAAATAACCCCTCTTCCATGAAGCCTTCTCTGATTCCCACAACCTTAAGTAATGCCTCCCTTTCCTGAGTTTCCATATATGTATATCGATATCCATCTATACTGTAATGGCACCTCTCTTAGTACATGGCATATCATTTGTATTCTACTACAAATAAGCTCATTGAAAGAAGGATCCAACATTATATACATGTTGCATATATATATATTTATATACATGGGTGTAGATATCCATGTATATCTATATCCTTCTATACCTGTAATGGCAACTCTGTTGGTACATGGCGCATCATTTGTATTCTACTACAAATAAGCTCATTGAAAGAAGAATCCAACATTATACACACACACACACACACATATATATATATATACACATGTATACACACACACACACACACACACACACATTGGTTATCCTAAAGATTAGCACAATGTATGACATATAGTAAGTCCTCAAGAAGTATTTTATGATTGAATTAATGAGTAGGAGGGGGCTCCTAACCCACTCCAGCCGTAGGGGCCAATCTAACTGACTCCATCATCACAGGGCCCAGGAGATGTGGAAGTTCTTGTCCTAGGTAGAGTGGGTGGACCTCTAGTCCAGCACCTCTCACTCTGAGGCCTTCTCATTCCCACTTCTTGTTTGTTTCTTCTCTTTATTTTTTAATGATGTTTTCTTTCCTCGTATACGTGGAAACCCCAGATAACTAATTATCAACACTAATAGGTATGCAAAAAACAAACGTTTTCATCTGTATTAATGTTGCCCACCACATTTGGTTTGAGTTGTGTTTTTGTTCATTTATACAATAAACTTTGTTGTTATATTGTTGTTGAAACTGGGTCTCACTCTGTCACCCAGGCCAGAGTGCAGTGGCATGATCACAGCTCACGGCTGCGTCAACCTCCTGAGCTCAAGTGATTCTCCTACCTCATCCTCCTGAGTAGCTGGGACTACAGGCGCCCAGCTAATTGTGTGTGTGTGTGTGTGTGTGTGTGTGTGTGTGTGTGTGTGTGTGTGTGTAGAGATAGTTGCCCAGGCTTGTCTCAAACTCCTGGGCTCGGGCCGGGCGCGGTGGCTCACGCATGTAATCCCAGCACTTTGGGAGGCCGAGACGGGTGGATCACGAGGTCAAGAGATCGAGACCATCCTGGTCAACATGGTGAGACCCCGTCTCTACTAAAAAAAAAAATACAAAAAATTAGCTGGGCACGGTGGCGCATGCCTGTAATCCCAGCTACTCAGGAGGCTGAGGCAGGAGAATTGCCTGAACCCAGGAGGTGGAGGTTGCGGTGAGCCGAGATCATGCCATTGCACTCCAGCCTGGGTTATAAGAGTGAAACTCCATCTCAAAAAAAAAACAAAAAACAAAACTCCTGGGCTCAAGCCATCCTCCAACCTCAGCCTCCCTAAGTGCTGAGATTACAAGCCTGAGTCACCATGCCCAGCCTCAGTAAACATTCTTTTTTCCAGCAACTATTGGGTACCAAATTCTAAACAAAGCACTGGAATTACAGAGGTGGATCAGATGTAGATTCTTTCCATGAAGACCTTACAATCTAATAAAGGAGACAACCATAAAACAGACAGGAAGTGATAAATGCTGTAGCAAATAAGTGCAAGAAGAATTTGTGAAGGGAAATGTGACATCTAGGGCAAGGGATCAGGATTGAGAAAGATGAGGAAATCCAGGGCCAGCCAGGAAATAAGGAGCCATTCACTTAGGTTGAAGCATTGGGAGCACATGAAAGATTTTTTTTTCTTTCTTTTTTTGTTTTTTGGTTGTTCTCTAATCAAATTGAACTCAACACATGAAAGATCTTAATAGGAGACATTGGAAAAACAGTGATGTGCTCTGACCCCTCAGCCCCCTCCTGCTTTGTGGCCAGCTTCCTGTGTGTTCCTTCATGGTCAGCTACAGAGCCAGGGTCAGGCTCTAAAGCTCCTGCAAGGGTCAGATGCAGAGCCTTGGTCTCTTCCATGGTGCTCTAGGCTGCTGGTCATTCTTTCCTTCTTTATTTTTTCTTTTTATTTATTTATTTTATTTGAGACAGAGTCTCACTCTGTTGCCCAGGCTGGAGTGCAGTGGCGTGATCTCGGCTCACTGCAACCTCCGCTTCCCCGGGTTCAAGCAATTCTCCTGCCTCAGCTTCCTGAATAGCTGGGACTACAGGCATACACCACTACACCCAGCTAATTTTTGTATTTTTAGTAGAGGGAGAGTTTCACCATGTTGGTCAGGATGGTCTCGGTCTCTTGACCTCGTGATCCAGCTGCCTCAGCCTCCCAAAGTGCTGGGATTACAGGAGTGAGCCATCGTGCCCGGCCTAGCCTGCTGGTTATTCTTTCTTGGAGCCACTAGATGATTTCTGTTTTTTGACTGTGGAGTGTTTCCTCTTACAAATGTTTGGTTCAGGAAAATGGAAGGAGAGACGGAGGGGAACTATCATGTATTGAATGCCTACGCTAGACCAGCACTTCCCATTTCATCTTTGCAACTCTGTAAAACAAATCTTATTATCTTCGTAATTACCACTGAGGTTCAGAGAGCCAAGGTGACACAGCTTACCAAGAGCAGAGCTGAAATTTATGCCTCTTTCTGGCTGGATTCCAAAGTCCTTTCCACCATAACTTCAAATTAATACTATAGTTTATTTGCCTTCCCTGAGAAAACCCACACTCAACAAGCAGAGATGACACCTTGAGCATAGTGGAGGTTAGCAGGAGCCAGAAGAGTGTGAAAGATTCACCAGCAGTGATGCCCAGGATGTATCCAAGGGTTGGAGGCACTGCCCTTCCTCATGGCTGCTTGATCCTGGTGTTTCTTTGCTAGTTTTGCATGACTTGTCTATACTCTCCCCACTTCCTTTGTGTGGAGCGTCCTCCCAATCGTCTTCTCATCTCTATCACTTGTCATTCTCTGCTTGTCCTCTCTCGTACTTCGTCCTGGCTGTCACTAAAATGTCTCCTCAACCCCTGTCCTCCTTTTCACCTCTCTTTTTGCGTTTGTATGGCCTACACATCTCTCTGACTGTCCCTTCTTCTCTTTATGGTTTCTCCTGCTTCTTGTAGCTCATCCTGGGAATAGTATCTATCTATCTAATCATAACTCTCGCCTTTAAATTCTTTACCACACTGTGTCCTTCTATGCTCCTTCTATATCCCACAGCCCATGTGTACATATTAATAGAGACATTCTAAGCCCTAAAGCCTCCTATTCTCTTCTCCCTGCTTCTTCCCTGTAGAAAAAGCCTTTTGATTTACGGATCTGGAAATGAGATCAGAAAGCGAGGCAGATTCCAGGAAGATAGGAACAGTGCCCACTATAGCTATTAATTAATCCAATTATCTTAGGTTTGAAGGTCTTTCTGAACCAATCACTGTTGGATAAAGACAAATGAATAGGCGGATAGAAATAGGGACTCAGCTTGCTCTCTGTCCTACTATCTGTCCACCATGCTCAAGAACCCCAGATCCAGCTCTATTCTTCTTCCAACCTTGAGGGCTTAGATAATCCTGCAGTACTTTCCTTCCTTCCCCTCCTCTCCTATTCTTCTTCTTCCTCTTGCATATTGGGAGAGCCCTGTATGCAGTAGAAGGGTTTCAAGCACTATGCCTCAGCACCTGAGATTAGGCTGGCCTCCACACCCATACTTATCTTAGACACTTGAGCTAGGTATCTGCCCATGCCCAGCATTCTGGAGATAGAGTGAGAGAATAATGCTCAAGGATGTGTAAAAGCTGCTCAGAACTAAGAGACAGCACTGCCTGGGGGCACATACTCTGGACTGGGAAGCAAGAGACTTGGGTGCCCATCTCAACTCTGCCATTGACTAACTGTAACCTCAGGCAAGCCTCTAAGCCTCTCGGTCTGTATTTCCTTCATTGTTGAATAGGGGTTGGTATCATTTCCACAATTCTCAAACTAGGGCATGCACGAATGTGCCAGGAGGCACTCAAAGCCACGGGACTACATTTAGTATATTTCCTGAAATTATCCATTTTGCTCAGATTCTGAGGGAAAATATTATTTTAATATTATGCCAACAATGTACAATTAAATAGAACAAAAATTTTGAATGGCTTAAGACAAAAACAGATTTCAAAAATGTCCAGTGTGTGGCCACTTATGGCTCATCCCTGTAGCATCCAGGGCACAAATTCCCTCTCCTCTGCCTTTCCAGACATCTTGCGAGGTCAGTCTGGGAAGTGCTATGTTAGAAGATAATTCCTGCTGTAAATCTCTATGTCCAGCCTCCATTGCCCACATGGCAGTCTGTTCCCACTCCTCCCCCTGGCATTGGTAGAGAGAGAAAACAGCTCCTCAGCCTCCTCTCACCAACCATATTATCTCTTTTTTGGATACCAGTTCCAACTTGAATAGCGACCTTAGAGTCCTCCAGAAGGAGATCAGTTGCATTGGGATGAAAAAGAAACACTTCTGGGCTTCCAAGTGTTCTTAATGAGGGTGGGGGAAGAGAAGAGGAAGGAGAGGGGTAGGAGAGGAAGGGCAGGAAGAAAAGCACTGCAGGGTTATGTAAGCCCTCAAGGTTGTAAGAAGAATGGAGCTGAATTTGGGGTTCTTTTCAAACTTGATGTCTTTATTCATTCATCTCCCTCCTGTCTTGCCCCAAGGAAAATAAACAAATAGAAATAGAGCCAGATGCACACAAATCTTGAGGTGGGGAAAAAGAGGGCAGCGTGTGTGTGTCCAGGGGCCTGATTCTCCAGCTGAATCACTGTTGCCTCTGTCTCCAACTCCCTGGCCTCCTTCCCCCTTTCCCTCCCATCCTCTGGCCCCAGCCTGACACCAAGGCCCTGGCCCACGGAAGAATAGGCTTTTCTTCCCTTGTGTCAACGTTTGGAAAGTTCTCATAGTCCGATCAAAAGAAAGGATAAAAGCCTTCAAAGCATTTCCTGGGAGTCTGTAACCTCTGTATGGCCCTTCTGACCTGCCTGTGTGTTTTCCAGTCAAGAGAGGGAGGGACAAAAGATGGGGCCACATCAGATGTTCTGTGTTCAGACACCACCCCTGCCTGTCAATGTGGGCTGACTAGGACCATTGCCCCTTCCTCCACCTCAGTCCCCAATCATGCCTTCTGTCCCCTGTGAGAAGGGAGCAATGTTCTGTAGAGAACTGCCCAGAGGATGGCATCTCAGGGACACCCTGTTTCCCCCGCTGGAGAGGGAGGAGGACTTCCTGGTTCCTGTAGCAAGTGGGTGCTGCCTCTTTGATGCACCTGCCCTGTCAACCTTCCACACCACCCCTATTCATGCCCCCCTGAGTCATCACTCCATCCCAGTATCTGCTGTTAATCATTGTCTGGAACAGCAAGGCTCAACAGGAGTTGGTCTTTTGTGAGGAGCTTGGCACTAGGCAGAGGTCAACTGAGGACAGAGGCTGTACCACTGTCTCCTCAGCCCCAGCTCCAGCAGTCCCAGTAGTCTTCCAGCCGGGCCCCATCTGAGTCCTCATCTCAGAAGAACATCTACTGGGAGGCGTTAACCCATCCCTCCTCATCTTGACTGAAGAGCCAGAAGAATTAGTATCAGTGTTAAGAGTCAGCTAGAAGCCATGGCATCTATAGAAATAACTCCTGTTGCTATTGTTATTCTACTGTTATCCTATTGTTACCACTAAGACAAGAGATGCTGAAAAGGTTCCCAAGGACACTGGGGGAAATCTCAAGAGGATCTGGGCTAGGTAAGGGAGAGTCAGGGTGATAAACAAGAAGTCTGTTCAGGACCCTCCTTCCTGTGTCAGCTGTGCCTGGATCTCCAATCAGTCATCACCTGGCTTAGGCCCCGAGATTCCCCATGGGAAGAATCTATACCCAACTTATCTCCAAAGATACTGGTTGAGGGGATCAACCTAGTTTAGGCATCAGAAGTATTTTTTCATGCAGAGCCCCTCACAAGAGGGCACCCCCACCCCTAGTCTCTGCAGAGTTTCCCCGAAGAGGGGGCTGATCAGGTTGCAGATGGGAAGTGTGGAAGTGGTAGAGGTGGAAGGGAACTCCTGCAAATTTCAATCTTCACCAGTGATGATGCACCACTCTCCACCATCCCATGCGGGAGACTGGCCTCCCCACCATCTGGGGGTGGGGCTCCCCAGTCCCTTGGGGCCACCCTTTCCTGCGAAGTTGTCTGTCTCATAACCTCATGGCCCCTACCCCCGCTCCGGCTTACTCCTTTTACTATTAGTTTGAATTCTATGAAACTGTCCATTTAAAAAATGGGTTACCTATGGCAATATCAAAGGGTTCAATCTAACAATACCTAATAACAATAAAAATAATAGTAACAACCACCACTGTGATACGGGGTTTTGAAGTCTACAGAACAGTTGCACAAATTCAGAATAACTCCATCTTGCTCCACACAGCCATCCTGGGTGGTGGGGTGGGGTGGAGGGCAGTTAAAGCAACAGGAAGCAGGAAGCTCTCTCCAGTGTCACAGCTGACCTTCCCATCATGAAGTCTGAGGGCGTTTTCTCAGCCCTGGACCCCAGCAGTGTCTGCCACACTTGAGACTGATGACTGACCTGTCTGTTCTTAACACTCTTTTTCGGCTTTTATTGAGGGGTGGTGGGAATCCACTGATTTTATCTACCTTAATTAGCCACTACTAGCTCTGCCATTTCTAGGCTTTGTGTTTGGGGCAAATCACTTAAACATCTGAGTTTCTATTTCCGTTATCTGCAAAAAGGGCCTAATAACACCGCGGTAACCGGAGAGTTCCACATGACCGTATGTGTCAGAACGTGGCATGGGTTGTGAAGCACTATGCTTGTGCACAGTTCTCACTGTCGCTCTCCGCCATCATGTTCTCCAGGTTCTCTCTCTAGCTCTCTTTATTTTGATCATCTCTCTTGTCTCCTCTGCACCTTAAATGTTGGTGTTTCTCAGGAATCCATCCACCCTTGGCACTCATCCCTGACCGCCATACTCCATCTTCCTCAACTCTTTACCGTGCTCCATGGATTCCACATCACCTCTGCCCCATGTGTCCAAGTACTTACAGCCCCCACCATCTGGAGCATTCCAATTTTAACATGTTCAGACTCAGTGTCCTCCCTCCTCAAAAGAGACTCTCTTTTTTTTCCCTTTTTGTTCACAGAATGACCCTCCACTAGGTGTCCAAGCCTTAGAATTACCCCTGCTTTCTCTCTTGCCCCCCATCCGGTTGATAACTAGGTCCATCAATTCCGCCTTTACGACTCCTCTTCATGTCCATTGAGGCTGCCCTCAATGATTCACCTGAGTCATTGCAATGGTGTCCTGGTCCTCCTGTACCCAGCCTCACTGTGCTCACCTCCATCCTTCGCTGCCTCAGTGCACACATTCTGACCCTATCACGTGACTTTAAATTCTTCAACAAGTTCCCACAGCTTTTGTGATGAAATCCAAACTTCTTGGCAAAATCCTTCAATGTCTGACTCCACCTTACTGTTCACAGCCTTTCCTGGAATGTTTTCCCTCTGCAGCCGAATTCTAGCCACGTGGAATAAAGCCTGTGCTCTGCTTGCCTGTCTCCATGTCTTTGCTCGGGCAGCTCGCTCTACCTAGACCATCCTCTCCCTGCTCCCAGACTCCCCTTCGGACCACTCTCTCCCCTTTCAAATCCTCTTCCTCCTTCAAGGCCCCACCCCAATGCCCTCTCCACTGTGGAGCCTTCCCAGTGATCCCAGGTAGAAATAGTTACTCTCCCTCTATATTCCCGGGACATTTGCCACCTCATCCTTTGTTCTTCTCTAGAGATTGTGAGCTCTTGGAAGGCACAGACTGTATCTTGGTCACCTTTGTAAACTGGTACCTTTAAATTTAACCTAATTGATTAGTATAGAGGAAGGAATTAGAATCTCTGGGTGATTCTGGGCTAGAAATGTCCACTATATAGTGTTGTTCATCACCATACCACCCCTTACCACATAACACTAATTTATTACAGTGCATTTTTCCTGACCGAGCCTCAGAATCATCCTCAATATGGTGATACAGAGAGCCATTTTCAATCAAATGGAGTTAGCACAACAAATGAAACCTATTTTTTATCCTGGCATGTCTGAGTCACAAAGGTCCCTATATTCTTCTTTCCTGCTATTTGCCATCCTGTCTGTGTCACTTACTAGCTATGGGAACTTCAGTCAGTCCCTTAATCTCTCTAGGACTCAGCTTCCTCATCTAAGGAGGCAATAAACCTTCCCTTATGTGGCCAGGATTACATGATTTAAAGCATATGAAATCTGTAAGGCCCTTATGCAAATAAAGATATTATGATTATCCTACTTTGCAGATGAATGAAAAATATTACTGAATTAGAGAAACTAAGTCTCAGAGACATAAAGTCACTTGCTGACATTTATTTAATGCCAAAGCCAGAATCCATGTCTCCAAATCCTGTGAGCTTTTCACTCATGTTGCATCTCCACACCCCAGGGGCCTTGATGATGCTCAATTAAACCATCCCTTATATCTCCTTCCTCCAGGTGATTTGTGGGGTAGGATTTACTCTAGTCCCAGAATTGAAGGGGACTTTCAACCCACTATTCTTCATCCCACCTCCCTAGAAATCCTCCAAAACCCCATCAGCCTGGCAAGAGGTGGGCGGGTGCATGCTGAGGACTGCCGAGTAGAGTCACGTTCCTTAATTACTGTCCTTCAGCCCCTCGCCCTCTCATCTGCCCCCAGCCTCAGGGACATCAGGCAGCAGGCAGCCTTCTTAAGGCCCAGGATGGCCAGGGCCCTGGAGATAAGGTTTTTGGGGTGAAGTCCACTGAGCTGTCACCTGATCTACCAGCAGAGTTTGAGAAACTAGGGAGGGGAGGACGGGACCTATTCTTTGGGGATCTCAGGGCCAAGACAGGATTTTCCACCTGAGAGAAGAGAGGGAGGCTGACCAGACCCCAGCTGAAGGGCCCTTCTCCATACACTTTCCTGTCTTTGAACTTGAAGGATGTTGACTAGAAATGAGGGAAGGCTTGGGCCTAGTTGGTGGAGGGTCCAGAAGGTAGTGACAGGGTGGGGGAGGCAGAAGAGCCACTCCCCATTGTGAGAACATCCCCAAGGCCCACTCCTATAGGGGTTATTTCATCAGCTCTGCTCCTTCCAGGAAGGACCATCGTCACCTTCCCAAACAGAGAAACTTTTCTGGACTGCTTCTTAATTTGTATTTTGTTCATCTTTGTGTCTTTCTCAGTGCCTGGTATTTATTGATTTAAAAGAGCCTGTAGGATTGCTATTCCACATCACTTCTCCTCCCTCAGGCCCCCTTTTCCGGATGCCACCTGCTCATCCTTCGGAAGTCCTTCCTCTGAATTTCCCATTGAAGTTTCAACGTTTGGACACTTGGGGGCACTGAGTCAGCCTCCCTGGCAGTCTTCTCTCTAGTTTCCCTAGCTCTTCTCTGCAGGCCGTGCTCAGCCCCACCCCGTCAACACTCTCCCTGCTCTCTACAATGAGAGGGACTTGATGGGGAAACTGAGTCCCACAGGGGGATTGCTTAGTAGGACTGCCTCAGTGAAAGAAACTCAGACTTTTCTGTGGAAAGCACATCCCTCTCTCATGGTGTGAAAGCAGAGAGGCAGAAAACTTCAGGCCTAAGCCAAAACTTGAAGAGAGGCAGATAACTCTGAACTTAAAGCTTCTCCCTGCACTGGCCAGGCCCTCCTGGGGGAGCCTAATGCTATCTTGTGTTCATGTAACCAAGGACAAGAGGAATGAGTCTTGGTAGAAAGGATGAAAGAAAAGTAGGAAAAAGAGGAGAGGAGGTGAAGGGACCCTATCTCTGAAGCCCCTAGAATTACAGGTGGAACAGAGTCCTTTATGACCTGGTCTCTGCTGAGCATCCTAGCATCAGTATTCCCTATCTGTGCACACCCACTTCATGCACGCACCATGTCCCCAGCCACACGAAACCTCTCAGCCCTTCAACAGACCAAACTTTTCTTAGCAAATAATGGGGCCTCTTCCATAGAACACTCCTCCTCTCCTACTTTGCTTAATTTATACTCCTCCTTCAGGCCTCAGCTTAGCTATCACTTTCTCTGGAAAACCTTTCTGGATGGCCCCACCCGCAATGTGGGCTGTCGTCCCCCTGTGTTCCCACAGTACGGTGAACTTCCTACCGTAGCCTTTACGGTGTGCCAGGCATTGTGCTGGGTGCTCCATGCCACGCTTCATCCTAGTCTCCCTAGGAGGACAGCAGCATTGCCCTCAGATGAATGGGTGGAAACTAGACTCAGAAGGGTTCGCTAACTTGTCCAGAAGGACGGCTAAGGGGTGCACTCAAGTCAAACCCAGGCCTGCTTAAACCTGCTTGAGGTCTGAGCTTCTCAACCTGATACTGGACTGTCACAGAGTATTCATGCAAGGAAGCCCGCCATGGCCATCACATTTAATCCCTGCATTTTACCAAAGAGGAAGCCCAGACCTAGGAAAGATGGGTAACTTTCCCAGGATTACACTGCTAGCTGGTAGCTCATGTTATTTTACATCAGAATCAGAGCAATAACCCTGATCTTGCTCTTCATCTCAATTTTTCTCTTCTTAGAAGATTCTTTTCCTGACCCTGGGGTCCCAAAGTGCCAGTTTCTGTGAAGCTAACCTTGGAGCATTATCCACAGAAGCTCCTCCCCAGCCAGCGCCAGCCACAGCCCACTCTCTTCAATCTGGCCCTCCCTCCCACCTAGTAGGTCTCAGGGTCTTCCTCACCCCTGCAGCAGCTGGCCCAACAAGAGTTACAATAAGCAGCAAATGGTGAGGTTCACAAGGTGGAGACACTCAGCGGTGCTCTTACTGGGGTCTGTGGAAATAATCAAGGGATTCCTCTGAGACCACGAAAACCTCGTAAGGGCGCTAACAGTCATTGGAACGATCTTCCAGGCCACTCAAGCTCTGCTCAGTAGGTGAAAGGAGGAACTTTTCCTTCTCATCAGGGCAATGAGTTCTCCACCTCTTTCTGCCCCTCCCCTTTGCCTCATAATACCTTATGCCCAGGGAATTCTTCCAGTTAAGTTAAAGTTTACCTGTTGCTATCTGAGCAATTTCTTCTTATTTGTAACCTTGTTGGAGCTGGAGAACCAGAGGTACACTGTACCTGTCATTCATATTCAGAAAACTGAGCCTCTTTCCCTGACAGGTGTTCTCTCAGCTCCCTTCACTTCTCAGGGCTCCTGTTCCCTGTGTGGAGAGCAGCATCTAACCCTCACTCAGAGAAGTCTAGGGAGCTCACCATCACTCTGGGAGGCAATCTCTCTGCCCCCTTTCAACTTTTTACTTATTCCCTATCCACATTCCTCCCTTAAGAAGGAGGATGGGGACCGGGTGTGGTGGCCCACACATGTAATCCCAGCACTTGGGAGGCCAAGATGGGTGGATCACCAGAGGTCGGGTTTGAGACCAGCATGACCAACATGGAGAAAACCCATCTCTACTAAAAATACTAAAAAATTAGCCAAGTATGGTGGCGCATGCCTGTAATCCCAGCTACTCAAGAGGCTGAGGCAGGAGATGGAGGTTGTGGTGAGCCGAGGTCACTCCATTGCACTCCAGCCTGGGCAACAAGATCAAAACTCCCATCTCAAAAAAAAAAAGGAGTATGGGGTAGGGATGGCATGAGGACGCTGCCTAGATACAGAACTAGATTCAGAGGTGGATGTCTCACTGTCCTCCATCTCCTGTGTAACTAACTGCCCAAGCACAGCCGGGAAAGTTGAAGTTGTACTTTGGACAGTTTTTTTCTCCAGTAGGGGATATCTGGAGGCAAAAGAATCACACCAGAGTATAAGTACTGGGGAAGGCGTGTTCCTGCCCAAAGGAAGATAGATGGATGGGGTGGCTTATGGAGAATCCAGTAGCCAGAGAAGCACTCTAGATAAGGGGCAGGGAGAAGGAGTAGGAGGGCCCTGAGGTTCTCCCATGAAATTTTGATCATGGCGATCAGCACTCAATAATATTTGCTGATGAGCAAATCCATATCAGCTTAGTTCTCTAACAGAGTTTCTGCAGCCGTGACCCCATCCACCCTCCCAGGCCCCAGCACACCACTGCGCAGTCAGCCCTCAAGTCTCTGGGATCCCGGTGGGCCTTCCTCTCTTCCCTTTTCAGGGCATCTGCTCCTGACTGCTAGAAGATGCTCTGGACCAGAATAGCAGGTGAACCACAGATACAGCCTACAGATCCTCGTGCAGACATAGGATAATAACTGGGAAGTCCAGTGCCAGGCATCATAAAAGACCTGTAATTGATAGAGATTCCCCAACTCTAAACCCTAGCTAAGAAGGCTGTAGGGTTACTTTCCAGAGATCCAGGGTTCATAGCAGGAGCGGGGCCTGTAGGAGGGTAGGAAGTGAAAGGAGGTAGGCTCACTGCCTAGGGGTAGTGCAAGGGTCAAGGTGACCCTCAGAGGTTCTTTCCAGACCCATAAGCCCCCTTAAGGTCCCTAGACCCATTCTTCCCCCAACCCCTTCCCCTCACCATGCCCTCACTCCTTCCCAAAAAAGGTGGGTAAAAGACAGCTATGCTAGATTTGTAGAAAAGTTGGGGGGTGGGGTCATCTGAGTGAAGCCAAGAGACAAATTGTTGGAGGAGAGAAAATACAAAAAGAAAGACCTAGAAGCAAGAGACCTCCATTCTAGTCCCAGACTTGCCACCAGCTGCCTAGACACATCATCTCACCTCTTGGAGCCTTGCTGGGAAAATGATAACTGTTCCATCTATCTCCCAGGGTCTGGAAGGGCTAGGAAATACCTATGTGCCCTGGGCGAAGGCAAAGATGGTGACACCAGACCTGTGCCAGTGAGGCCAGGTGGAGCTCTCGTTATTCACATATAGCTCAGTCCAGGGTACTTGACTCAGCTCTGGGGTGGGGGGCCTGGCCCACCTAACTCTCTCCATGGTTGGGGTGGGAATGGACGCCGTGCTCAGAGTCCAGTGGAGGCTGTGTCCATGGTTAACATATAAGCAGGTGCGGTCTGGGGCAGCGGGACATTCTCAGCCCCAGGGCCACATTCTTAAGGTCACAACAAGTGCAAACTTGTTATAACCTGTGTCAGAGCAGCAGAGGGCGGCAAGGGCATGGGGGGAGGGACACGGTGCTGAGATGCCTGTGGCTGGCCGTGGACAGGGTGCAAAAGGGAAAGGGGCGGCGTGGGTGGAGGGTGGGTGTGCAGGTGCATATGCCAGGGGATGGTGGTGGGGACAGGCAGTCAGTATGCTGGGGTCGGTGTGCTGTGTCCGGGCACATCCGCTTGGGTGTGGGTTGGGAGCCGTGTGTGGGGCCGCATAGATGAGTGTGTGCCTGTGTGTCTCTGCATATATGAGCCCCGGGGAGTCCTGTGGTGGGAGGAGGAGAGGCGGCAGCCATAGGCCCAGGCTGAGCGTATAGAACTGAGGAGTGGGCAGGCTCTGAGTGCCCCTTCCCCTTCTCACACCGCATAGAACCTGCATTCCAACTCCTCCACAGACTGCCCTCGCCCCTGTGAGCCTAGGGCCTCTCCCCTCTATGTGCCCTCTGCAGCCTGCCCTGACAAATGCCCATCTCCTCAGCCTGCCCAGAGAGTGGGGGGGTCGCCTCCTGCCCATCCCCCCTGGCCCAGGGCCCACTCCCCCGTGCTCTCTGGGCCCTCCGGACACTGGGGCAAAGGGGGGGCTCGGGGAAGGCTCTGAAAGCAGGTGACTGTTTGGGGGAACTAGGGGACAGAGCCCCCATTGTGCCCGCCCCGGAGCCGCCTCAATGGAGCTCCCTGGCACAAAGGGGCTTTGACAATGGGCAGGACATTAGTATGCAGAGCCAGCCCCTCAGCCCTCTCCCTGTCCCACAGCCCAGAGGCAGGAGCTGGGGGGCTGCTGGTGGGGGGGGGGCCAGGACTGAGACTGAGGAGATCTTGGCCCACAGGGGCTCCCCTGGGGCCACTGCCCAGGAGACAGAGGAGGAGACTAGACTAGGGCCCCCAAACCTGCCACTCGCCAGAAAGGACTTTCCCAAATGGAAAAAGCTGCAAGGACTGGTAGGAGTGGAGGGGGAGGGGCTGTGGGAGGCCAGGCCCCTTGGTCCCAGGCTAGGCTCTAGAAACAAGTGGGTGGGCAGTCTGAGTCCTCCCACATTTTGCCTCAGTTTGACCATCCATGCAAAGGAATTGTGTGTAGGCAGGAGAAGAAAAACGGAGTAATACACAGCGAGCCCTCCAACCCCAGCAGAAACGGCATGTGTTATGTGCTCAGGGTTTGGGGTTTGGGGGCTTCTACTTCCTTGGGGGGTTCCTTGCAATCTCCACCTGTTGTGATTCTGGAGGCTGAAGAAGCTACTGCAGGGGAAACAGGGGCAGTGATTAGGAACAAAGTCCCCTCCCATCTGTGCTCTTTCGGGAATTCAGTCTGAACTAGTGGAGGTGGAGCTGGAAGCCCAGCTCAGGGGAATTTAGCTGAAGGGCCAATGGGCCAGGACTAGGTCTTGCCAGTATGTGTCTGTCTCCCCATCTGCTTCCTCCCGTTGCCCAGGCTGTGGAAAGAGGCTTCCCTTCTCCTGCCCAGGGAACCCCAGCAGGCACTCCTATCCTCATTAACACCCTCAGCACCTCCAGCTGCCTTTTCCAAGGCACCATGTTGCCTTGGAACAGCACAAAGCACAGGGCGTGAAGGCATGATCTGGGGAGAGGCTCCTGGGTCTGGGGTGGTGGGAGAGCTGAGAGGAGGGCAGTGAGCGGGACTGAGCAGCTCATGAGAAGCAGGGTCGCCCAATCACAGACTTCCCAGGAGCCCCAGGAGAGAAGGCCGGGGACACTTTGCAGAACTGCTCCCCACAAGACAAGACAGAAAAATCTCTGGGCTTGAGAATGTCTTCCCAGCTTTCTTTCTCCTCCTTCCATTAGTTGTCGATGTCAGGAAGTTCTCCCTGCAGTCTGCCCTCAAGGCTTCCCACTGTAGTGCTCTGGCCCTGGGCTCACCTGAGATTGCTGGGGAAAAGAAAGGTAAGACCTGCTTCCTTCCCCCTCTCAGGACCTTACTCCTCCTCTCTCCACGAAAGAAGTCTGCTGGGGAGAGCAGAGACAGGGCTAGGCCTTAGAAGTCCTGGGGTCAGGGCCTACCAGTGCTGTCGACCTTCTCTGGGAACTTGCACAAGTCACTTTCCCTCTCTGGGCTGAGCCCCTGTGTGTAGCGTTGGATGGGTCACCTGCAGCTCCCTGCCTTCGGGACCACGCACGGTGGATTCAGGGGTGCGGCTCTGGATTTCAATGAGAGATCGCAGCATCGAGCACTACGCTGAGCCCTTTCCTATTATGTCATTTAATTTTCAACAACTCCAAAAGTGGTTGCTTTTTAAAGACCCATTTTATAGATGAGAAAACTGAAGCACAGGGATATTAATAATTTGGCCAAGGTCACATAGCTAGTGAGTTGTAGAATGGAGGCAGAACTTATGTGATGAACCAGTACCCCATACTACCTCCCTAGTGAGAACATTCAAAAGACCATGGCAGCTGAAGGAAATTAGCCAGGATATTCAAATTGGCGCAGGTTTTTGAAACTGTCTTCTGAGGTTCCTCCAGTCTAGCAGTTCTCAAAGTGTGGTCCAGGGACCACTGGGGGTTCCTGAGAGGCTGTACAAAGTCAAACCTATCCTCATAAAAATGCTAACAACACATTATTTGCCATTTTCACTTTCAATATATCACAGTGTTAAGTGGAGTTTTCCAGAAGCTACATGACATATGATATTACAACATACTAAATGCAGAAGCAGATGAGAAACCAACTGTCTTTTATTAAGCCACACGTTTTAAGAGATTTCTGAAAATATAAGATAATGTCACTCTTCTTATTAACTTTTTGTTTCCTTCCTTTGGAAAATACAGCTGCTTTTCATTAAAAATACGTCATTTTGTTAACATGCAATAATTAATAATATTTCACATGTCCCAGTGTTCATTTCTAACACAGCAAATATTCATAGATAGAACCCACACAAACCAAAGCTCTTTGGAGTCTTCAGTAAATTTTTAGAATGTAAAGCGGTCCTGGGGTCAAAAAGTTTAAGAACCAGTGCTCTAGATGCTAACATACTCACCCTCCCCTCTTACCATTTGCCCATATCTTTTTTATCATAGGGTCAACTGGGAGGTTTAGACACGTGGAGAGGGAGTGTGCCTGGCTCTAACAGTTGGAACTAGGATCAGAGGTGGAGCTGAGGAGGCCGGTCCAGCAATAATGCAACACTAAGAGGTCAGACCTGTACCTGATTTGGGAGATGTCCCCACATGTCTCCCACCTTGCAAGCCCCTGCTCAGAGGTATGCTCAGGACAAAGGGGCTGCCTCAGACTAGACTCTGACCTTTCTCCCCTTCTTCCACTCCAGACGATGCTGCTAACAAGCCCAGCATCAGGCTGGAGTCAGACCACCCTGGCAAGGGGAGAAAGGCTCTCTGGAGCCTAGATACCTGCATTTGCGTGTGGGGGTGGGAGGAGCAACAACGATTAGAAGACTATAAATTGGGGATTCTAGGGCCTACTGCTTGTAATCTTAGGGTAAAGCCATCCCTACAGGATAGGGCCGTTGGTAGGAGAGGGGTTTCTCTTGAGGTCTCCTATAGAATTAGATAATAGGATCCTACACACACCCTGCTGCAGGATCCTCACATAAACCTCCAAAGTCAGGCTCCTCCCCAAGAATAAGCAATCAGAACTGTTTCCTACCTAGAGTCAAACTGGACAGTTGCTGCTCTGTGTCTTAGGAGCCAGGCCCTTTGCTGGGTGCCAGAGGGTCCAGAGAGAGAAGAGATGTCTTTGCCAATCTGACAGAGGTACAGGCCCTGTCCTAGAGGGACCCCCAGCTAACGAGGAAGACAAGATGTCTCCTCCAACATCGCCATGCATGGAAAACCCTGGGCCAAGTCACAGACGCAAGTGACAAGCAAGATGGCAGAGCAGAGAGGGAAACAGGACAATGGAGGTCTGCAGGAGGGGTGAGACTTGGAATGGCCTTTGTGAGGGCCCAGAGTGTGGGGAGGAGCCTGGCTCAGAGACTGCCTGGGATATGCTTCCCAGGAATAGGGTCTAAGTAGTTGTGCAAAATGGAGGGCTGGAGGAGATGCGGAAAGGCGTAAAGTCTCTTGAAGACTGTGATTGGGAAATTTTTATCCAATGGCAACAGATGTGTCTCGGTAGGGAAAGGGCAAGATAAAACTGATGCTCATCATGACCGTTCCAGTGATAATTTCATTACAGGATAAGGGGAAGGAATCGAGAGGAGAGGGGCTGGGGTCAGGGAGGTCATTAAGGAGGCTGCTATGGGCATCTAGGCTGATGGGACGAGCAGGCCCATCAGGAAACACAAGAAGAGGAGGGCATATCAACCTGAGCGAAGCTGTGGGGGCAAACCTGGGCCAGGAGAGGGAGAGGCGGGATGAAGAAGAGAAGAATGATAGGCAGGGCCATGAAAGCTGGGATGAGTTGTGGGGATTGACAGAAGTCTTTGGCCGAAAGAGAAGTTGCTGAAAATGGAGAAAGAGACAATTTGGCAAAAGCTCAACAGCTCAGTTCTCATTTGTTGAATCTGAAGACAAGACATCTGCTTAGCAAAAACTTGTGGAAAGCAGGGGCTGCGGGTATGGAGACCCCACCTCAAGCGATGCCCAGCCTATTGGAATCAAGGGAGGAACTTCATCTTAAACTACTTGATAATTCGTCTACCTTCCCAAACTCCAGAAGGGTGGGAAGAAAGAAACCTAGGACAGAATCTAAAACAAACAAACAAAATGAAGGGTTGGGACGAAGCCCAGGAACCAGGAAAGACAACAGAGTCGAAAACGGTAGAGTGGTGGGAGAAACGTTATGACCCGAAACTCCACTTTTTACAGACTGGGCACCATTCCACTCCCTTTATAATAGTCACTGAGAATCCTCACAACAGTTAGGAGCAGTTATACTGTGAGGATGAGACTTCTTGAGCTACTAAGTGGAAAACCAAGGCTTAAATCCACGAAGTCGGACTCCAAGGCTGTGCTCTTAACCACAGTGCCTCCTGTCTCTCAGAGCAGAAAGTAGGCCTGGAACAGCAAGAGAGAGGTGCAGCAGCCACCAGGAGAGGCCCCGACAGCTGTCACAATGATCCCCAACCTCTGAGCTCCATCGCTCCTGTCAGAAGCGTTAAGCTTGGGCTTTCTGTTTCGGGATTTGGTTGGTGGCTTTTGCTTCGGTTTGGTTTGGTTTCTTGGTCCAGAAGGTGGTCTCTCTCTCCCTCCCAGTCTCCAGGTCAAATGTCTTCCCTTTTCTGGGATGTACTTCCTGAAATCTAACCTAAGTCCTTCCAGCTGCAGCCGAAATTCTTCCCCCAGGTCTTCTGCCATTGGAAAAGTTGCTCAATGGCCGTGAATTCCCTTTCTGTGCTGCACCTTGTTGGAGGCTTGAGGTCTAATTCAGTCCTCTCTAGCTCCTGCTTCTCCAACCTCCTTCTCCAGGCTGAAAAGTTCTGCTCTTACTTCTCTCTCACATTCCAGAGCCAGCCCCTCCCTTCCCCCACCACCTCAAATCCAGGCTCCAAGCTGGCCGACACCCACGGGAGGGCTTTTCCCACAATTCCTTTCTCTTTGCCCTTTCAAGGTTCTGATGGGGGAGGGGCAGAAGAGGGGCCACCAGATGCACTCTCTTCATGAAGGATGGTGGCAACGTGTAGACTAAACTCAGACGAGGGAAGAAAAGCATTGAACTCAGCCTGCCGGAGAGACCGAGGTGGCATGGCACTGCGGAGCTCTCATTCCCAGGAGCGGCCCAGCCAACCACCCATCATTGGGTGCTAAAACACTTATATTTTAAATCTCCCTTTCCTCTCCAATCTTTCTGTAGTTTCATCTCAACAACGTGCCTTGGCTGATTCCTTCTCTGACCCCTTCCAGGGCCCCACTGCTATCCTGGACAGCTTGGCCTCAGCCTGGACAGTAGCACTGACCAGTCAGGCAAGAGAAGAATCTAGGCCGAGGAGGGGAGGGAGAGTGGAGATTTTTTTCTTCCGTCCTAAATAACCTGCGGCAGGAAAGTTTAGAGACTCCATTGCCCAATGTCCCTTTTCCTCCACACCAATGCCAGGAGGCTCAGCCTATCTTTCCATCTTGTATGCAGAAACCAAGCAGTTTACTAGGAGACTCAGGAGTATCCTTTGAGGATATAGATCTTTCCGCATGACCCACCCCCTAGACCTTTAAACCCCTTATCCCACCAATCACAGAATGACTCCAGAGGACTTCATCTGAGCCCACCCTGACCCAAGTGTCCCAGCCTCTCTGGTCCCTAGGAAGGACAAGGGAAGGAAGGTCCCTGGGTCCTCTGCCAGTCACTTCCTTGCAGCTCAAGCCAACCAAGTTGGAGCTGCAAATGAGTTTATGCACAGTGGTGCAGGTGGAGGGGGAGCTAGAATGTGGTTCATTGGGGCACATGGAGGAGGTGGGGGATACCAGCGGGCAGATCATTAATCCCTTCACACAAACATATGTACGCATAGGCTGGATGTGGGTCAGATGCTGGGGAGACAGATTTTTTTTTCCCTCAGGGTAAGGGGTAGCAGAGGGGTTCTGCATTAGAGCCAGAGGAACTGGAACCATAACCCTGCTACCCCTGCCACTCCCACCCCCCACACACCCCCCGTCAGTGGAGTCATTGCCATTTGATATCCGCTGAGACAACTTGGCTGCTCAGGCTCTGGGTGGGGGGTGGGGGGATGGCTCAGAAAACAGCAGCTCCTTTCAGGACCCAGGTTGGCAAGGGCTTTGGGAGGCTGGACCGGCCCAGATCACCCCCTAACACCCTCTCCCTCCCTTCCTCCCTTGCCACCACCACCAAAGGACTGGGGGGAGGCAGCAGGGAAAGGAGTTGGCACTGCCGGGGCCATGCCTATTGCCTCCGCAATCCAGCCCTGGACCCTCTCCCTGGCACGATGCCTTCCGTCCCCCTCCTCCCTCATTTCTTCCTCCCTGAAGTACCAGCTATGAGTCAGGATGCCTGGTTCCTTCCAAACTTGGTTCCTTCCAGACTTGGTCCCCCCAGTCTACCCTTAGAGAAATTTACAAGCCCTCCAACTTGGCACAGGATGGTACCCACCATCATGCCAGGAATATGTTCAAAAATCCTTGGAGATTAGGGAGAGTTTCAGGATGAAACTAAATTGAACTCAGTGGTAGCTGCCCACCCCTCCTGGGCTGATTTCGTGACACCACTCTGGGCCCTCTTCACACACCTGAACAAGACCATCTTTCACATGGGGGCCCCAAATATCACATCATTATCTCCCTCCCACCCAGACGGCCTAAAGCAGTCCCAGTGGGGAGAAAAGAAATTCAAACACCACAGCAAGAGCAGACTGGCCAGACATCTTTAGTCAGAATTTGTATTAGTAAGCAACAGAAGCAGGCTTTGAGCGCTGGCCTCTTTGGGGTCCAAATCTGCACCAGCTTCTTCACCATCTCCACTTCCCCATCTGCCTCACCTTGCCTGGGGCACTCACTGGAATTAAACCTGGAGACACCAGAACCCACCTCCACTTTTTCCCCTGTTGTCCTTCTACCCATTCCTGGGTTCAGCTCTCCTCTCCCAAATCAGGAAGTTCCATCCTTCATCTCTTCCCTAACACAGGTGCCCTGGGTTAAGTTCCTGGTGAGAGGAGAGATGAAATGGGAAAGGGCATCTCTGTCTGGAGGGTGAGTTTATAGAACCCAATCTGCCCTTCTCACTTTAGAAGTGCCTCTGCTCCTTTCCTTCGGGAAATCTCAATGTGAAACAGCTGGGTGAGGGTGAGGAGCAATGAGGAGGGATGTCTTGAAATGGGAACCACTCAGATTGGAAGGAAGAGATTGGGTGGACAGGGGTCTGGAGCACAGCAGGCTTCTGTGTCTCCCCAGTCTAAGCTGCCAATATCTATCTGTTTTTCTCCCCATGTGTGAACTAGCAATCACAGGTGTCACTACATGATTGTCACTCTATGGGGAGTGGGGGAGGGGCTGGGCATGGGCGTAACCTGTCCATATGGGGAGGAGGGGGCACTGTCGGGTGTGCCTGTGTATAGGATCCCTCCTTATGTGTGGTTGTCACTGTATTAACTAGAGGAGCGGGGAGGCAACTGCTGGTCTCTCCAGTGGAAGGGGGCATCGGGAAAGCCCCTTCCTTAGATGAGAGGGCTGAGATGACCAGCCTGGGTAGTTTCCTCGTGGGGACCCCTCCCAGGAGGCTCCGTTTGGGACTGCCCAAGGCAGGTGGCAGGGAAACAAGACGGTACCTCTCGGGCCAGGCAGGACAGGGGCTGGGGAGCTGGGGCCTCGATGTCTCTGGAGAGTTAGGTGGACAGGACCCGGCCGGGGCGGGGGACAGCACTTCTTCATCCCAAGGGCCAGGGTCTTACCTTGGGTCCGAGGTGGAGTGGCCCCTTGGATGGGCTGCGGGGCAGCGGGACAGCGGGACAGATGGACGGACTGGGCGGGCAGGAGTAAGGAGCAGAGCTGTGCGACGGGCAGGGTCAGGACTCTTAAACCCGGAGCTGGGATCAGATAAGGGCTTGTCCGGGGGCCGGGGCCGGGGTCGGGCCGGCCGGGGGCAGAGCTGGGCCGGGCCGGGCCGCCCCCTCCCTCCGCAGCGCAGGAGCCAAACTTTGTGTGAATGGAGGGGCCCAGAGCGGGGTCGGGCAGGCGGGGGCGGGGGGCTCCGGACGGACCAATGGGAGAGTGGAGCGCTAGGCTCGAGCCGCCGGGATTGGAGGGGCTTGGGCAGGGGGCGGTGCGTGCGGGGCAGGGAAGCGGAGACCCAGACAGATGGAAGTGCAGAGAGAAATACCCAAAGACAGAGACCCAGACAGACCCGGGAGAAAGAGAGATGAAGAGACGATACGCGAAGCGATAGGAGCTGAGCTGGCAGGGTGACAGGGGAAGGGAGAAGGAAGAAAAGGGAGACGGTCGTGTCAGAGATGGGTTACGAGAGCTGGAGCCGGGGGGCGGGACTGGGGCAGAGTTAATGAAGTGGAAATGAATTCAGGACCGGCCCAGTGGCCCGGCAGGCAGCGCCGAAGGCGGCGCCTGGGAGTGAGATTGGGGCGGAGTAGGCCTGGGCTCCCTTTCCTTGGACACAGTCCCCGTGTTGTTCACCGTTTCCTAAGTCCCCGGTGCGGTGCTGGGTGCGTGACGCGCAGCACACCGTGCCCACCTGTAGCGAATTTCTCCGCAAGGAAAGATAAGGCCCGAACCCGCGGCGAAGTGCGGGAGGTACCGAAGGCTGCAAAAGGGAGAGGTCACTCTACTCAGGGGGCTCCCAGCAGATGTGGGAGGGAAGAGGTAACATCTGATTAGGGTCCCAAAGGAAGTAGAAGATTCAGGTGCCAAGACATGGTGGGGAGTCCCCAGGACTCGGTTCCATTTAAGGGAGAGGGAACAACCTGGCAGAGTCCTAGAGAGACGTGAAAATACAAGTTTGCTTGGGAAACAGCATCAAACTGTCTCATTTACTAGATTAGAATGCAGTGTGGTGGTTTACAACCCTTTCATCACCAAAGACTTCTTTAATCACCTGAATCTGTTTTGAGAGGTTTTTATTCACCTCCCTACCCCCCCCCCCCCACACACACACACACGCCCAGCATTTATTAAAGAAGAATATAAGCATCACACACTGGGGTCTGTTGGGGGGAATAGGGGAGTGACAGCGGGGGGTGGGGAGTTGGGGAGAGAGAGCATGGGGAGAAATGCCAGATATAGGTGATGGGGAGGAAGGCAGCAAATCACACTGCCATGTGTGTACCTATGCAACAATCTTGCATGTTCTTCACATGTACCCCAAAACCTAAAATGCAATTTAAAAAAGAATATAATTATTTCCTCATTTTTGATCATCATAAACATTTAATTGCTAATCAATAATCAGTGTTACCATATTGAGTTGCTATAAATTCAGGTTAAAAAGGAAAGAAACTAGGAATGTAGCTTAGTTTAACCTCTAAAAGCCACAGAGAAGTAAATGTCCATTTTAAATAGCCTCGTTGGAGAAGCTGGAAGGACTGGACTAAAAGGTCCCCACCCGGAAGAAACGCAGAGTTGTGCTGACTTGTGGTCAGGCCAGAGTTTCTGTAGGCAGCAGAGAGCAATTGAGGGTTCTTGGGAAGGACGGGGTAGGAGAAAGCTATAGAATTTTACTGGAGGTGACCAAATAGTTGGAACGAAGGGAATACAGTAGTCAAGTAGACTAGATAGAAAGTAATTCCAATAATATAAGCATGAAGAGATGAGAGCCCAAATCGGCATGGCAATGGTGAAAAGTGGAGCACACAAATGAATTGGAGTACAGAAAAATCAAAAGAAAATGAAAAAAAAAACTTTGAAGCCACCTTGACATGATGAGCAAACCAGGGAAACTTCAGAGATCGTATTAGAGTCTCAAGTCAAGTGATCAGAACTGCGAGGTCATTCACGAGCATAGGGAGCCTAGCTGGGGATCACACCCAGTGAGGAGATTAGGTGGGGGAAGAGGAAGTGATGAGTTCAGAGCTGGAAGCTGTGGAGAGGGGTCAGAACCGGAGAAAGAAGGGGGGTCATTGCTGCCAGCGCAGGATGACTTGAAGCCGTGAGAACAGGGTAGCTGCCGACCAAGACTGCACAGAGAGATGAGTGCCTGGCACAGAGAGGAATACCTATGTTTAGCAGATGGGAAGAAGAAGGACCCCCAAAGAGTGAAAGAGAATCCACCAGATAGGCAGGAAGGAGACAAAGAGAGTGAGATGTCGTGGAGCCAAGGAAGGAGAGACTGTTAAGGAGGAGGTTCTAACGATGCCAACAGGCACAGAGAGAAGAGGCATTGGGTTTGGCAGTGACAAAGTCACTAGTGACATTTGAGAGCAATTTCAAAAGAGTGAGCAAGGTGGGAACCAGATTACAAGTTACCACTAGAAAGTGAGAAACTGTTAGCAAGTATAGGTTACACTTTTGGGAACTTTACTCACAGAGAAGAGAGAAATAGAAACCAGACAATGTACTAGAAACAGGCCAGGCACAGTGGCTCATGCCTATACTCCCAGCACTTTGGGAGGCCAAGGTAAGCAGATCACCTGAGGTCAGGAGTTCGAGACCAGCCTGGCCAAAATTGTGAAACCCTGTCTCTACTAAAAATAAAAAAAAAATTAGCCAGGCAGCAGAGGTTGCAGTGAGCTGAGATCACACCACTGCACTCCAGCCTGGGGGACAGCACAAGATTGTCTCCAAAAACAAAAAGAAAAAAGAAACTGTGTTCTAGTTTTTCTTCTTCACATTCCCAATGCCCTCTCTTCCTAAGTCAATACACATGAGGGGCTGTGGTGAGACAGTGTGAGTGCCAGCCTATAAGGCTGGTATAAGAACTTTAAGTTACAAGGAATAGAACATCCATCCAAGAGATCCTTAAGCGAGCCACAGTGTTGACATTCACAGACAGAGAGGACTTAGGCAGGGGTGTCCAATCTTTTGGTTTTCCTCGACCACACTGGAAGAAGAAGATTTTTCTTGGGCCACACATAAAATATACTAACATTAACAGTAGCTGATGAGCTTTTTTAAAAAAAAAATCACAATAAAAATTCTCATAATGTTTAAAGAAGGTTTACAAATTTGTGTTGGGCGTCATTCAAATCCGTCCTGGGCTGCATGCAGCCCACAGGCTGTGGGTTGGACAAGCTTGGCTTGGAGGCTCTGGTGGAACTCCAAAATAAACATGAAGAGCACCAGAGAAGACGAAGCAAAGGGACTGTCATGATTTATGGAATCATTAACAGACATTTATTGTGCACTCATTATTTTTCCAAAATTGTTATCCATGCATTTGGCTTCAACTACCACCCATGTGTCCATATGTCCAGCCCACCTGGATATCCATTTCAAAGTCAACATATTTAAAGTAGAACATGTCACCTTCCTCACAAGAGTGCTCCTCTTCATTCATTCTCTACTCTGGTAGATACACTATCATCATCCAACCAGAAACATGGCAGCCATCCTAGATTCTTCAGTCTTCCTCACCTCATCTCCCTTATTGAATCAATGCATCTATGTTCTAAATGCCTCAATATGGTCCCCTCTCTCTCTATGCCACTATCATTGCTGTAGTTTAGGACACCATTACCTCTCACCAGGTGATAACAGTTTGGATGTTGTCTCTGCTGAAATTTCACGCTGGATTGTAATCCCCAGTGCTGGATGTGGGGCCTGGTGGGAGGTGCTTTGATCATGGGGACAGGTCCCTCACTGCTTGGTGCTATCTTCATGGTAGTGAGTTCTTGTTTAAAAATGTGTGGCAATTTTTCTCAACCCCTGCCTTCTCAACTCTCTCTTGCTCCTGCTTTTGCCATTTGATGTGCCTGCTCCTGCCTTGCCTTCCACCATAAGTAAAAGCTTCCTGAGGTCTCCCGAGAAGCCGAGCAGATGTCAGCACCATGCTTCCTGTAAAGCCTGCGGAACTGTGAGCCAATTACACCTCTTTTCTTTATAAATTACCCAGTCTCAAGTTGTGGGGTTTTTTTCAATCCCTTTTTTTTTTTTTTTTTTTTTTTTTTTTTTGAGACAGGGTTTTACTCTGTCCCCTGGCTGGAGTGCAGTGGTGTGATCACAGCTCAGTACAGCCCTGAACTCCTGTGTTCAAGCAGTCTTCCTGCCTCAGCCTCAAACGTAGCTGGGACTACAGGTGTTCACCACTACATCCAGCTAATTTTTAAAAAAATTTTTAGTAGAGACAGAAAATTGCTATGTTGACCAGGCTGGTCTTGAACTTGTGAGCTTAAGCAATCCTTCCACCTGAGCCTCCCAAAGTGCTGGGATTACAGGCTTGAGCCACCGCTCCTTTCTTGGGTATTTCTTTATAGCAACGCGAGAATGGCCTAAAACACCAGGGCTCCTGCAGCAACCTTCCAACTAGTCTTCCTACCTCCAGTCTTCCTCTAATAATTCTTTGGATTATGAATTTCTTTATTCAAAAGTAATTAAGCACCAATAAAGTACACCTATCTGAAACACACATCTGACCATATCCCCTCCAAGTTTTAAAACTTTCAGTAACTGCCAACTAAAGTCCAAGCTCCTTACCCTGGAAGAGAAGGCCTATTATAACCTGGACCTGGTGCCATTCCAGCCTCATCTTCTTCCACTGCCCCATACACCCAAAGCCACAGCTACTTTCTTTAATACTCAAGGTTCAGCCTTATGTTCTCTTTCTGTGTCTTGCCCCTTGAGCCTTTGTCACGTACATAGCTCCAACTATTGCCCCTGAGTGATGCCCAAATCTCTATCTTCAATACTGCACTCTCCTTGGAGCTCCATATTTCTAGTTGCTTGCAGGGGATTTCCATCCTGACTTGACAGGCCCCAAACTGAACTCAGTATCTTCCTCCCAAAAGCTGGAAGTGCTCTTGACTTCCTTAGTTCTGTGTTACTCCTGGTCAATTAGAATAAAAAACTACAAGTGACCTTTACTCTTCACCTTGCCTTGGGCCCATTCCTGGACATGTCAATTAAGCCAACAAATGCTGTCAAGTCTCCCTTTCTTACATCTGTTTGCAACGTCCTTTTTCATTCCTATGACCACTACCAGGATCAGAAAGATCAGTACAGCCCAGTACCCGACCCATCCTTCATCTTTCTCTCCAATCTCAAAGGAAGAGGCAACTGTTTTCATCATGTCAGTCCCTGTGCCCTTGTTTTAAAACCCCGGACAGGTGCCTCTTGCTCAACAGATCACAATCCAAACTCCGCTGCCCAGTTAGGGTGCTCCTTTGAGAGGGGAGGGAAGAGAGAGTCAGAGGGCAGGGACAGAAAGAGAGACTTTGTGGTGAAGGAGCCTTCACGTGACAGGCCCCCAAACTGCACTTGGCATCTTCCTCTCCAAGGCTGGAAGGGCTCATGACTTCCTTAATTCTGTGTTACTTCTCTGGTCAATCAGACTAAAAAACTACAAGTAATCTACGGAAGTGTCATCTACTAACATTCAGAGTGAGAGTAGAGGAGGGTGGGAATGGACAGTTAGAAAGACTTTATAAGTCCTAGAACAGCAGGGGTGGGAACTTGTGGAAAAATACACAGGTAGCTTCAACAGCATTGTCATGTTCTAATTTTAAAAGAGTGATTTAAATTGAGTTGTTGTTCTTAAATTATGCTTTATAACATATAGACATATATCCACCATCTATATTCCTTTGTACATATCAAATGGCAGGTTTTCGTTTTTAAATTTGTTTGCAAAAGAGAAGTCCTAGAGCAGTCTCTAGGAGCCCAATCAGGAATCAGTCATAAGGGCATAGGACATTAACATTTGTGAGTGTTTACTATGTCAGATAGATCAGGAAATAGAGAAACCGAAGTTCTGAGGGGTTAAGTGGTTTGCCTATGGTAACATAGCTGGAAAGCGTTTTGGGATTTGAATTCATATATATTTGACACCAAAGCTTGTCTCAGGATAATTCCAGAGGGAATTTGCATGGTTTAAACACAATCCTGTCCATCAGAGGCTATGACCTCTGAGTACGTGTGGCATAAAAAATTCCCCAGACTTACAACATCCGGCGTCCACCAGGAAACGTGACAGCGGAAGCTTCTTTTTTTGAGAACCCCCTCTCTTCTCTCAGTTTACCAACTTGCATCTTCCTTATTCTCTTCCACTTCTCCTTTCAGACTCGCTACTTCCAGCTTTGGCCTCGTCTCTACTTTTACTTTGTTCATAATGGGGCAGAGACCACCTCAGAGCAGAGGAGGAGGAGAGTTGGGGTGCTGAGTCTGTTTTAGAGAATCCACAGGTGGAGAGCAGTATGAGGTGCTTGTGCTGGGAAAAGCAGGTGTGGACAGAGGGGATCACGAAAGCTTTGCATTGGAAGGCATGATAGAGACCCAGAATATGTAGCATTTAACAAGTCAGGGGAAGTGGCTGGAAAGAACAGAGACACTGACATGGCTTACCACAGGATTCAGGATTCCAAGTGGCATTTTGGTGCTCACATCCCACAGTGCTGAAAAAATTCCAATAGTAGGGGGAGCATCTCGTAGCTGAGTGACTCAGGCCACAGGGGAGAAATCCAAGAGAAGGACTGAGCTATGTTGCCCTAGTCACTAATGAATCATTTACATAGGCAGATCACCCCTTACAATAAATGCAATGTACACAAACCCACATTTATAAGACTTAAGTTAGGGAATACTTAGTTACATACTAAAGAATTATTTCCCAGCAGGGCGCGGTGGTTCACACCTGTAATCCCAGCACTTTGGGGGGCTGAGGCAGGTGAATCACCTGAGGTCAGGAGTTCGAGACCAGCCTGACCAACATGGAGAAAGCCCATCTCTACTAAAAATACAAAAATTAGCTGAACGTGGTGGCACATGACTGTAATCCCAGCTACTTGGGAGGCTGAGGCAGGAGAATCACTTGAACCTGGGAGGCGGAGGTTGCTGTGAGCCAAGATTGCATGATTGCACTCCAGCCTGGGCAAAAAGAGCAAAACTCTGTCTCAAGAAAAAAAAAAAAGAATTTTTTTCCTTTAAAAAAGAAAAAAACGGCCAGGCACGGTGGCTCATGCCTGTAATCCCAACACTTTGGGAAGCCAAGGCCAGCGGAGCACCTGAGATCAGGAGTTTGAGACCAGCCTGGCTAACATGGTGAACTTCCCATCTCTACTAAAAATACCAAAAAAAAAAAAAAAAAAAAAAAAAAAGATTAGCCAGGCATGGTGGTGTGTGCCTGTAATACTAGCTATTTGGGAGGCTGAGGCAAGAGAATCACTTAAATCTGGGCAGCGGAGGTTGCAGTGACCTGAGATCACACTCCAGCCTGGGTAACAGAGCAGAACTCTGTCAAAAAAAAAAAAGGAAGAAAGAAAGAAGGAGAGAGAGAAGAAAAAGAAAAAATGAAAAAACTAATTTCTTTAGGTACTTCTAGTACCTTTCCAATTGGGTCCAGTTGATAGAAATTCCATTAACATCCAATGCACTGTGGTAGGAGGTAGGAGGGAGGCAACTGGGAACAAAACATGTGGAACCTGGAGTCGGGTGGCCTGAGTCTCAGCCCTGACTATTTTCTTAGGACCTATTCCGATCTGTAAAGTAAGGGCTAATCCTGTACCACCTCTAACTGTCATATAACTTTCAAATCTTAGCCTATCTCTACCCAGTCCTATAGCAAGGCAGAACTCTAAGAGGTTTCTCATCCTCCTGCTCAGCTGAAAGTAGCCAGAAAGGCAGCACGCTCCTTGGCCTCAGGAACCCAGCTGGGCTCCATCTGCCTGGAGCTGTGCTCTGCTTCTCCCCATTTCACTCTAATCCTCAGCTACAGTCATTTGCCATATCTGCTCCTTCAACCGTTATCTTTCCTCTGCTCTGCATTTTCTAGGGCTCCATCCCACTTGAACTTACACAAATTTTTACAATCAACCAGACTGGCCTTCCTGCTCCACGAAACTCACATCCTCAACCATCTCGTATCTTCCCCATCATGCTTCCTCTTCTACTTGCAAGCCTTTGCACAAGATGTCTCATGATCTTGCTCAGGGAATCCTCCCCAGATTGGCTGATCTCAGGGATGCCATAAAGGCACCCGCTGACTGGGCAAGTTGAGGACTGAGCTGCATTCAGCTTGCCAATTCCTGCACTCGGCTCAGAGCTGTCTGCTGGAGGAAGGGAACCTTTTATTTTCTCCCAAAAGTATCACCTGTTCCCTGTTCTCCAAGTGACGTGCCACAGTAGGCTCTAAGTTCTTTTTCTATTTTGCACTACGGTTCCTTTTTTTTTTTTTTTTTTGAGATGGAGTTTTGCTCCTGTTACCCAGGCTGGAGTGCAATGGCGTGATCTCGGCTCACCACAACCTCTGCCTCCTGGGTTCAGGCAATTCTCCTGCCTCAGCCTCCTGAGTAGCTGGGACTACAGGCACGCACCACCATGCCCAGCTAATTTTTTGTATTTTTAGTAGAGATGGGGTTTCACCATGTTGACCAGGATGATCTCAATCTCTTGAGCTCGTGGTCCACCCGCCTCGGCCTCCCAAAGTGCTGGGATTACAGGCTTGAGCCACCACGCCCGGCTTTTTTTTTTTTTTTTTGAGAGAGAGGATCTTCATCACCCAGGCTGGAGTGCAGTGGTACAATCATGGGTCACTGCGTCACTGCGTCACTGCAGCCTTGAGCTCCCAGGCTCAAGCGATCTTCCTGCCTCAACCTCCAGAGTGGCTGGGACCACATGCACATACCACTACACCCATCTGATTTTTTTATTTTTTGTAGAGAAAGGGTTTCACCATGTTGCCCAGGCTGGTCTCCATCTCCTGGGTTTAGGCGATCTGCATGCCTTGGCCTCCCAAAGTGCTGGGATTATAGGTGTTAAGCCACCATGCCAGGCCGAGAGCTAGAATCTTGTCTATGCTTCTGTGTCCTGGTGCCTAGGAAAACTTTTTTACTCTTGCCTCAGTTCAGGTTCAATGATAAATAAGGCACTGAGGTTAGATAACAGGTAAAGCCTAGGAACTGCAGTATCCGCAAATCAGGTGAGGGAGTGGTGGTCTCCTTCCTTGTCAGCAAGGTTAGGTTCAGGGGTACCTGGCTGAGGCGAGGAGCTGTCTGAAATCGCTTCATGGAGGGCCCTGCCAGTGATGGCCCCTCCAGCAAATGGGGCCAGTTCTATGCAAATGTGTTCTTGCCCAGGAGTTTGGTTTCTTCTCTCCGAGCTCCTGGCACAGTAGAACCAACGTGAGCAGCTGCTTGGCAGGACAGAGAAGGGCAGGCTAGCAGTCCCAAGGCTCGGGTGACAGGACCAGGCCCAGGAGACGGGGATGTTTACTGGGGCTTTAACAGCACTCCTGATGCCAATCTCCGGCTGAAAACTCGATATTTCCACTTGGAACAACAAGAAACACCAGCAAGTGAGCTGATGAGAGGGCAGTATGCCGGGAGTGCCCCCTGCAGGCCTCACAGGGTGGTGCCAGGACAGAGGACGTTGGCACAGGCAGGGTGGGGCTTTCAGGACATCCCTGAGATGATGGTGCTGATGGTGACAGTGAAGATGACCGTGAAGAAGACAATGAGGAGAAAGAGGAAGATAGCAGCTAGCATTCACTGAGTACTAACAATGTGTCAGGCAATGCCTTATGCAGTCTTTATGACAACCCCCTGAGATGATAATACGGTTGTTCTTTTTTAGATGGAGAATCTGAGGTTTGACGAGGTTAAGTAATTGCTCAGGTTCACCCAGCTAGTAGTGGAGAGAGGTGGGCTTTGAACCCAAGTCATTGCCTCCTGAGCTTCTATTATCCAGTACTCACTTTCCCACCTTTCCAGGTCATTTCGGGAGCTTCTAGCCCTCTGTGTCCATTTCTATGTCTTCCTGCTCCTCTAGTTCATATTTTCTTGATCCAGATTTAACAGATCTGGAGAAGAACAGATCCATACCTGGGATCTAATAATACTGACAACAAAAGCAGCAATACCTTGCATTTGTAAACCACTCTCTGCTCTGAATTATTCCCCTGGCAAAAAATGAACATTAAAATATTTCTGTTTCTCCAAATTTTGTTCTGATTTTTATCAGGGTTCCTGAAGCTACTTCTATATAATCATGATCAATTTATGAGAATATTTTTAGGTTCTGCTTTTTTATGTAACAGTGTGTTATATGTACGTTCACACATTTAAACACAGCAATTATTATGGCTTTATAGTAGCCTATGATATTAATATGCCACAGATATTACATTACTGAGGCAGTGTAACTTTGTGAAAAGGACACTAGGCTGAGGCTGATAACACCAAATGCTGGCAGGAATGTGGAGCAACAGGAACAGGAATTCGTGGCTGATGGGAAAGCAAAATGGTACAGCTACTTTGGAAGACAGTGTGACAGTTTCTTTAAAAACTAAGCATACTCTTACCATATGATCCAGGATTCATGCTCCCTGGTATCTACCCAAAGAAGATGAAAACTTACATCCACATGGAAACCACTGATGGATGTTTCTAGCAGCTTTATTCGTCATGGCCAAATCTTGAAAGCAACCAAGATATCCTTCAGTAGGTAAATCGATAAATAAACCTGAAGTGGAATATTATTCAGTGCCAAAAAGAAGTGAACTACAAAGCCATGAAAAGGCCTGGAGGAATCTTAAATGTGCATTACTAAGTGAAAGAAGCCAATCTGAAGTGGCTACGTATTGTACGATTCCAACTATATGACATTCTAGAAAAGGAAATCTATGGAGGCAGGAAAACGTGCAGTGGTTGCCAGGGGTTAGGGAAGGGGGATTGATTAGGCAATGAGAGTACTCCATATTATCCTATAATGGTGGATACACATCATTATACATTTGTCCAAACCCATAGAATGTACAACACCAAGAATGAAGCCTCATGTCAACTATGGACTTTGGGTGATTATGTCAACGTAGGTTCATCACTTGTCACCAATGTGCCACTCTGGTGGGGGATGTTGACAGTGGGAAAGGCTACATGTGTGGGCACAGGGGGCATATGAAAAATCTCTGTAACTTTCCTCTCAGTTTTGCTCTGAATCTAAAACTCTGTAAGAAGTCTTTTTTAAAAAAAAATGAAAAAGCATGAGGTGATACAGATGTGGGAGTTTGACTCCTATCTCTGTCCAACTCTGTGACATTTGATAAATCACTTAACATGTCTTAGTTTGAGTTTCCTCATCTATAACCAGGAAAAATAATCCCTACCTTATAGAGTTGCCAGGGGGATGCAATGAGGCCTGTGTCTCGTTCATATCTGATGTTCAATGAATTAGTAGCAGTAGCCACTGCGTGTTTATGTGTCTTTCTCCCTCACGGGTTAATGATCTCCTTGTGAGCAGGGACTTACTCCCTCTGTAAACACCCCATCTAATACGCTGCCTGGCACTCGGGCTCTGTAGAAGTTTGCTGAGTGAATAGTTAGTAAACCCTAACCAAGGCTTTTCTCTCTGGTGGACATTTGGGTTGCTTCTAGGGTTTTTGTTATGAACAAAATAGATTTCAAAGCCCTTTGATTTTTTTTTCCTCATTTGATCTGCACACACTGTAAAGCAGACAGAAAGGGAATATTTGTCCTTGTCCACAACATGGTATAGATGGAATAACTGTGGCTGAGGGAAGTGAAGTGACTCCTATGGGTCACAATGCAAATCAGTGACAATAATTAGAGGCCCTGACCCTGCTTCCCTTCCTTGAGTAGATCCAAAACTAGAGACCGTGATGGTGGGCCTCACCTGAGGGCAGCAGCTGCACACAGAGGCCCCTGTTGAAGGTGGTGAGCTGCCAGCTACCAGAGGGCCCTCCGAAACCCCAGGGAACCTAACACCTTATTCTCAAATACATGAGGGCTTGTATTTTCCCCTGAGCAAGGAGCCTCTTAGGAAAGAGCCACTGTGCCAGCTTTCTCCTTCTTCTTTTTTTTTTTTTTTCCTATGAGGGGATGAGGAGCCAAGCTCTGAGTTGTCCAGAAGGAGGGACTTTGGCTAAAAATAGCTATGGCGTGTGGTTTGGATCCACCCCTAGTGGTACCCAGGACTGGGGAGGGGAGGGGGGATGCTCTGGAGCTGTCGCCAGACTGGTTGCCGTGGAAACGAGAGAGGAGCAGGGGAGCCTGGGAAGTAGGGATGACACAGATAGCAAGTCCTAGTCAGAGCTGCCGCTACATTTAGGAGAAACAGCGGTGTCTGCGGCTCCCACCCTTCAAGGGGGCCCGCGGGGGGGGCGGTGTCAGGGGCATGGACGCCACCCCCCAGGGGTTTCTGCTGCCGGCTACTCTCCTCTCCACGTGCTGTGAGTTGAGTTGCGGGGGACTTGGGGTTTGGGCCCCTATTTCCAAGGCAAGTGGGGGTTTGGGAGGAGCTGGTTTTTGTGGGAGTTTTGACCAGGTCTCCCCTTCCAAAAAATGAGCCCCCTTACTCCCTAGCTCTCTAGGGGGAGGAAGAGGGGCCCAGGAAAAGTGGTACTGCAATCTTCTGCAAAGGGGTCATAGCATGCACAAGAAATGAGGAGGAGTAGGTTGGAGGAACTGAAATTCTTGGAGGGAAGATGCAGAAATCAAGTCCTTGATCTTGGGATAGAGGAAACAATTTCACACTTTTCCTTCCCCTGAAAAAAATGCATTCCCCCACTCAGGAAAACAAAATAAGGTTTACCTAGATCTCTGGGGCAACGGAGAGTGAGAGGGTTCTGGGGGTGATCAGACATTGGGGTCCCTTCCCCATCCCTGGGAAGAGAGATCTGTCTAAGCAGGCTGACTGGGGGTCACATTACTAAGACCCTGAGAGAACATCTGGAAGCCCACCTGGGACTAAGGCTAGGATGAATGAGAGCAGGGTCGTTTTCTGCATGACCTGGAATCTCTGAGCCAGTCAATGCTTACACTTCTTGAGGACATCCTGAGCTTCGGGGAAGAAAAATGAAGTGCATTGTTGGGGGCAGGGGAATCCCTAATCTGCCATTGCCATGGAGCTCTTGGACCCTGCATCCCCTGACTCCAGGGAAAGTTTATGCAGGGGGTACCCCTAAGCTCAAAGCCATTTCATTTTGATTTCTCTTCCTGCTCTCTCTATCCCAACACACACACACACACACACACACACACACACACACACACACACACCCTCTCCAGAGTGCTGACTGCAGAGCACCTCACCCCAGAACATAAAATGCTGGAGTGCTAGGTTTATAGTCACATATCCAGGCAATTTCTCCCCAGGACCTGGTCAAACATCCAGGCCATCTGTGGTTCCTATGTCACACTCCTCCATCCCCCACCCACTAGCCAGCCCACTTTTTCATGGAGTGGGAGGAGAGGATAATTCCCAGGAAAGAGAAGGGAAGGTGGAAGAGTCCCAAACCCTCATTCTAGACCTTTCCCTGTGTGGTCCATATCTCCCAGAGGCCCCTGGGTGCTTTGGGAAAGGCTCTGGACCTCTCTCAGAGCAGACTGCAGCTCAGAGAGCTCTGCAGAGGGAAGCATGTGAAGCAAAATCAGGTGGGCTTTGCTTGGAATGTGGGCTTTGGGACATATGGCAGGTGGGGGCGGGGCTGGTGTTAGGATAGTCCATGGGGAGTAAGAGTCTGGAGGAAAAATAACTAGAGGGAGTGGGGAAATAAATGTGGATGCTTAGGGCTTCACTTGATCTGATTCCATGTGTCTAGTGAAGAATAGAATCCCGGAGGGAAAGAAGCCTAACTCTTGATGAACTCTGGGCTTCCTTTTCCCCAGGTCTGTGTTGATCTGTATCTTCCAGTTCCCCTCCCCATTTGCAGACTGTCTCCACTAGGGGAAAAAACCCAAGGGAAATGGGGCTGGCCCAAGAGCAGCAGTGATGGCGGGTAGGCCTCGAGGAGATCTCTAGTGGGAATTTGCTAATGTTCCTCCCTTGTACACTGGAGGGTTTCCACTGACTTTCATTTCTTTCTCCTTTGAAAGCGAGTTGAGGGGAGGGGGTGGAGTGAGTGAGGTCCGAAGAGGGAAGAATGGGAGAGACTGTGTGTCAGTCTTGAACTTCAAAACAGCCTTCGAGGAGAGCCATTGGTGGCTGGACGGGCAACAGCTGGGGAAGGGCTGGTGGAAGTGCTTAGGACAGGGAGGGCTCTAGCAGTAGAAGAGCTTTACCCACCCGCCCCCCTCCCCAAAAAGCCTCCAGTCTAGTGATTTCAGGAAATCACTAGAGGGATCTGGGTCGGAGTCTTTGGCCCCGGGGGGCTGCCCGTGAGTTGCTGCACACCCCAGCTGGAGGTGATGGCACCAAGATCTCTGGTACCTCCTTCCCACATGAAATAATGTACCTGAACTGGATAGGGCTGTGCAAGTTCCACATGAAAATGAAAACCGTGTGGAACTCGCACAGTCCTATCCAGTTCAGGTGCATTATTCCATCTGAGCCTCACAACTTCCTGAGCCTTGGGGGGCAGTTAAGGCTGAATGTGTTATTCCCAGAAATAGAGGCTGGGAGACACGAAGGGACTCGCCCAGGGTCCCCCAGGGCTGGGTGCTGGCCCTGATGTCCCTCGCCTCCCCATCTCCCGCGGGGCCGCTCATTCCGCAAACCTTTATTAAGCCCCTCCAGGACCCCCGACGCTGCCGAGGCGCCCCGCGACGCGCGGCGGGTGGCGGCTGCCCGGGCTCCGGGCGCCGTTCTCAAGGCGCCCGCCCCGCTCGCCCTGACGCTGCCGCCATGGCGCAGGAGAACGCGGCCTTCTCGCCCGGGCCGGAGGAGCCGCCGCGGCGCCGCGGCCGCCAGCGCTACGTGGAGAAGGACGGCCGGTGCAACGTGCAGCAGGGCAACGTGCGCGAGACGTACCGCTACCTGACCGACCTGTTCACCACGCTGGTGGACCTGCAGTGGCGCCTCAGCCTGCTGTTCTTCGTGCTGGCCTACGCGCTCACCTGGCTCTTCTTCGGCGCCATCTGGTGGCTGATCGCCTACGGCCGCGGCGACCTGGAGCACCTAGAGGACACCGCGTGGACGCCGTGCGTCAACAACCTCAACGGCTTCGTGGCCGCCTTCCTCTTCTCCATCGAGACGGAGACCACCATCGGCTACGGGCACCGCGTCATCACCGACCAGTGCCCCGAGGGCATCGTGCTGCTGCTGCTCCAGGCCATCCTGGGCTCCATGGTGAACGCCTTCATGGTGGGCTGCATGTTCGTCAAGATCTCGCAGCCCAACAAGCGCGCCGCCACGCTCGTCTTCTCCTCGCACGCCGTGGTGTCGCTGCGCGACGGGCGCCTCTGCCTCATGTTCCGCGTGGGCGACCTGCGCTCCTCGCATATCGTGGAGGCCTCCATCCGCGCCAAGCTTATCCGCTCGCGCCAGACGCTGGAGGGCGAGTTCATCCCGCTGCACCAGACCGACCTCAGCGTGGGCTTCGACACGGGCGACGACCGCCTCTTCCTCGTCTCGCCGCTCGTCATCAGCCACGAGATCGATGCCGCCAGCCCCTTCTGGGAGGCGTCGCGCCGCGCCCTGGAGAGGGACGACTTCGAGATCGTCGTCATCCTCGAGGGCATGGTGGAAGCCACGGGTGCGAGCGAGCCCGGATCAGGGAGTGGGGCTGGCTGGGGGTGGGCAGGGAGGAGGAAGGCAGGGGCGAGAAGAGGAGCCAGGGGAGGTAAGGAGGATGGATGGAAGGGCTAGTGGAGGATGAGAGAGTGAGGTGAGACCAGGGTCGGGGGTCGGGGTGGAACCGAGCAGCTCTGCAGAAGGCCAAGAGAAAGCCTGGAGGAATTCTCCGAAATGGCACTGGCGTGGAGCCCTGGGCCCAGAGGAATGTGTCACTTGGAATAGGGAGAGTAATAATGGCTAGCGCTAGCCCAGTACTTACCCTGTGTCATGAGCAGTTCCAAAGCACTTACCACCTCTGAGTTCATTTAATCCTCACAGGAACCCTCTGAAGGTAACTTCTCGTTATTGCGCTCACTTTTCAGAGACGAGATTGCTCCAATGAGAAGTTAAGGAAATTGTCCACTTTCCTAAGCCAGCAAGTGGCCATGCCTGGATTGGACACAGGCAATGTGGCTTCAATGTTTAGACGTCCCGAGTTGGAAGGAGAGGGTTAGGTTCAGGAGTTTTCTCACTGCAGCCAGTTTCAGGCCTGGAATTTGACGGTGAAGATTTTCCATTGCCCGAGTTATTTCTAGGTTGGCGCTCGAGGAGAGCTTAATATCTGGTCTCACTTCTGCCTTGGTTTCCCAGTTCATCCATTTCCACTGACAAGGGACATAGATGATGTTACCATTTCTAGCCCTTTCCCAAAAGGAACTGGCAACTCATCTGTGATGTCAGTAAGTCCAACCCAGATCTACACAGTGAAGGCTTTGGGAGCAGGTGGAAAAAGGCCAGTGTTATAGGAGTTGCAAATGAGGTTACTTAGGACTTGAGAACTAGAGGATGGATGAGGGTGAGGAAACTGCGGGTGGAGAACCAAAGGCCCACTAGGGGGCGCCGCAGTCCCTGCCTCTGACGCCAGAGCTGCTGATGCTCCCTACCGGCTTCCCGGACAAGTTGCTGCCTTCAGATCCTTTCCCTGGCCCCTTTGCGCTGGCCCTCGGCTTCGAATCCCAACCCCAGCTCCCCCTCATTGTTCCGCATTCCTGCTTCACCACGACTCTTTCCCCTTCCCCCACTCACCCCGTTCCCTTCCTCTCTCCCTCTCCAGCTGCCACTCCTTTTTAGCCAGTATCTCAGGCAGGCCCCTCACCCTCCAGGGAAGTTCCTGCCCGGCTGTCTTTTCTCTTTATACCCCCAGCCCTGCCCTCTCCTCCTCGAACCCCTTCTCTCCCCAGTGTCCCTATGCCTCTGTTTCCTCTCTCCCACTGCATACTTCCTGTTCCAGCCTCACCGAAGAATACCAATGTCTCAGGGCCAGGCTTTGCGAGCTGATAGCCACCCTCTGGTTAGCTGATGTCCACTCTTCTGTTTCCCCTTGTTCTGAGATGGATGCGGGTTGGGGGAAAGACCCTGTGGCAGGAGGACAATGACCCTCCCTGAGGGATGCACCAACCCAACAAGAAGACAAGACACAGGCCCGGGGCAGGGAGGCCCAGGACAGAGGAGATTGGAATGGGAATCTGTCTGTTTTTCTAGAGAGATAAAGCTGGAAAGGATGGTAATATTTTGGGTGAGACAGTCAGGATTCAAAACGCTTTTGAAAAGCAAGAATAATGAGCCAAAACCCAACAAGATGACATTTAAAAGGAATAAATATAAAATTCCACATTTAGGCTTTAAAAAAAAAATCACTTATGTAAGCACAGCATGGAAGAGCACTGGTGAAAAAAGAACTGGGTGTTTTAGTTGGCTACCGGCTTGATGTCGTCGCAATGTGATGCAGCCTCCAAAATGATTATGTAATGTTATCCTGGGCCCTATTTGTGAACGCATCGTTGCCAGAACAGAGAGATGGTGTGCCCTCTCTTATGCATGGAGCAGGCCACAGTGGGAAAATTTACTACACTCAAAATGCTTCAGGGCCCTCCTTGGCCATTCTGGCTTGTAATCAAAAAGGTAGAATTTTGGAAAACCAGTTCAAATGAGAAATCGTGGAGGAAGCCAGGGATGTTAAGTCAAGAAGAGAAAACATGAGGGAACCTGAGACTCCTGTTTTCAGATACTCAAAGGACTGTAAAGTGGGAGGGGAATGAAGCCAGGGGGTGGAAATCCCAGGTTTTAGCTCTGTATAAAGAACAACCCAACTATGAGAGCTGTCACACGAAGGGGTGGGCCCTTTCTGAGCTATCAGTCCTGGGAGGCAGTCAAGTACAAGCTAGATGCCCACTGTTAGAAATGCTCCTTTAGGGAGCCCTGTATGGAGTGAGAAGTTGAACTAGATGATCCCTCAGGTTCATTTCAAGGTTAAGCTTTTTTGATTGGCATCACCAAACGACAGGAGGGGATAAAAGAGCTGGAGATTAAGAGGAGTTGGGGCAAATGGAGAAGAGGCGAGGGAGCTGGGTATGAACAGGGAGCTAGGAAGGGGGAGAAAATGGACTGGACTAAAGGGAAGTGGGAGCCCTTAGGGAAGGAATAGAAGGGAGGGTGCTGGGAGCAGGATTGTGGAATGAGAGGCAGGAAACAGAAGCGTGGAGCTGGGATCCCCCTGACCCGTGCCTCTTTCCTCAGGAATGACATGCCAAGCTCGGAGCTCCTACCTGGTAGACGAGGTGCTGTGGGGCCACCGCTTCACGTCAGTGCTGACCCTGGAGGACGGCTTCTATGAGGTGGACTATGCCAGCTTTCACGAGACCTTTGAGGTGCCCACACCTTCGTGCAGTGCTCGAGAGCTGGCAGAGGCTGCAGCCCGCCTTGATGCCCATCTCTACTGGTCCATCCCCAGCCGCCTGGATGAGAAGGTGGAGGAGGAAGGGGCGGGGGAGGGGGCGGGGGAGGAAGCTGGGGCTGACAAGGAGCAGAATGGCTGCCTGCCACCCCCAGAGACTGAGTCCAAGGTGTGACCAGCTTCCTCTGAACCACCGTGGCAGACCGGGGGCCAGACACAGGTACATGGGGAACTGCATCTTGGAGGTGGAGGAGAAGGAGGAGGTAGGCAAAGCCCCTGGAAATGTGCTAAAGTTGGAAAGTCCCCGCCCCCTAGAACCTCAAGTCTAGGATCTAGTATGGAAGGGAGGGGTCTTGATTTCAGGGAAATGGAGGGTGGGGCCAGGTGAACTTACCAGTCTGTGTTTGACCTTCACATTTGTTCATGAGTGGATGGATGGACAGAAGGATGGACTTTTGGGGGTTGGATGGGAAGATGGTGGCGGATAAAGACAGCTGATAGATACATACATGGACCAATGGACAGTTGGTCCACTCAGGGCTGCCACTAAGAACACCTCTGTGCAAATTCTAAAAAGGCACCCTTTTCCTCCAGACAGATACAGCCCCAAACCAGGATGCATGGCCTGAGGAGCAGAGCGTAGGATGGACTGCAGTCCCTGCTCACCTCTTCTGCCAGCCTCCTCACACATGGCACAACTATCTAATGACAGGGTAGGCCAAGCTAAAGCGAAGGAGAAAGGAGCTGGACCAAGATAGCCACATGAGGAGGGTGCCCTCCCAGCTCCACCCTCACCAGGATGAAGGGTTGCAAGGGGGCTCAGCAAGGTGTGAATAACCTTAGTCCTCAAGTTCAGGGAAGCAGGCAGAGGGGGTAGATGCCTGAGCTGGGGCCCTGGAGAAAGGCCTGGGAAAGAAAAACCAGGGGTGGCTATCTACTGACAGCAGAGTGAGATCTTAACAGGTATCACGTGCAGGCAGGAAGAGAGAGAGAGGTTCTGAGGAGGAAGGGCCAGGAGAGAGATCTAGAAAGTGGGTTCACTAGAGCTGGGACACAGGGAGCCCCTGGGAAAGCAGTCTGGTTCTGGCGCACAGTCATTCACATCACTGATTGGGTGCCATGTGGGGTGGACATTCAAAAACCTGGTTCCTGTCCTCAAAATAAGGGGCACCTGGGAAAACAGAGGAATCTACCTGTGGCAACTGAACAAGGGATAATTCAAAGTGACCACCTGTGCAGTCGCGTGGAAGGTGGGAGAGTGAGGGTGAGTGTGGGTGATCAGAAGGCTGGGGCCGGTGTAAGGCATAGGGAATATGTAAGTCAGCAGTTAGAAATCTTCACTGTGCATCAGAGTGAACTGGAGGGCTTGTTAAAACCAGTTTTTGGACTCCACTCCCAGGGTATCTGACTCAATAGGTGGGGACCAAAAATTTTCATTTCTAAGAAGTCCCCAGGTCATGCTGTTGCTGCTGCTGGACTGGGGACCACACTTGGAGAGCCTAGGCTCTAAGCAAAGACTTGGAGGTCATAGCAGGAGATGAGACATAGAAGCTGAGGAGTAGATGAGAAGAAGCTGAGGATCCTCAAAGGAGCAAACAGAGACATGTGAAGGGTGGTGTTTTATATGTGGGAAAGGGACCCCAAGTCCAGGCTGAAGAGTTTAACTTTGGGCCCAGGAACTCAGCCATCAGTGGAAACAGGGCAGTGACAAGTAGAGGGGGTGTCTGGAAGCTGAGCAGGCCAGACAGAGCTGAAGCCATTAGAAGGACTTGAGGGGATTCCCGGGGAGGTCGGGAGCGGGGGAGGTGGAGCAGGAAGGGTTTTCAGGGCAAAGGACAGAACCCCTTGTAGGACTAAAGCCAGGATTGAATGTGGGAGAAAATCTGAGAGAAGCGATAGGAGTCAGAATATCTGGAGGTGTCTGCAGCCTGCTGTCAGCCCAGCTGGGCCGCAGGGTCCCAAAAATGCATATTCTCACCCCACCTCCACCTGCTTCCTGCTCGCATCCCAGGCACCAGCGCAGCTTCCCGGGTGGTGAGGGAGAACAATTGCAAGATGAGAAGGGCAGAGGGGACCTGAAGCTGGTGTCCTGGAGAAAAGCATAGGCCAAGGAGAGCCACCCTGGGACAGCCCCGCCTCCCACACAGCAGCACTGGCCCAGGACCTCCTCCCTTAGCCCTGACCACACTCCTCTCCTGCCCTTTCATAAGTCTAAGCCGCCTCGGGAAAGCACTCCAGTCTTCTCTGTTCCAGGTTGGGCAGCCAGGGTCCTATGAGGCGCAGCTGGGGTCATATGGGGCACAGCCAGGGTCCTACGGGGCATAGCCAGGGTCCTGTGGGTCCTCTGGAAGCAAGAAAGGGGACCATGGAGGGAGCCTAGGCAGCTTGGGTGCACTCAGAAAGGACCCAAGTCCCAGTCAAAGCATGGACATCTTTGCCTCAAGTCACAGGGCCACCGGGGTCCCGTCATCAAAGATGAGATTCCTGAACCCTGGCATGGGCTGGTCACCTAAGAACAGATGTTGGGGTGGGGAATGGGATTCATTTGGGTTTCAGTAAAACAGGGGAGTCTGGACAAGACAGGGTGGGCTACTTTGTATCCACATACACAGGAACCAATCCATTGCAATCGGACAAGCAAAGAAACTGAGGCTGGAAAAGCCCCTCCTGCCCCCTGAAGTCACTGAGAGCCTGCCACACCTCTCCTTGCCACTGTCACCACTCAGGGCACCACTGTATAGTGTGACAAGTCAGGAGACCTAGGTCCCAGTCCTGACACTGTCACTAATTAGCTCTATGACTCTGGGCAAATCACATCTCTGGGCCTCAGTTTCCTCATCTGTAAAAATGACACTTAGCAAACTCGTAATGCTCAATAAATGTTTAAATAACAACTGAAGGAGGCCTACTGGATGCCTCTTAAGGTGCCGTGCAGGTAAGGAATTTTAGGATCAGAGAATCCTTAGGCAAGAAAATTCATGAACTCCTGGGGCACTGGAGGAGAGGTGAAGCTGAAGGGTGGGATGGAGGAAACCCCAGGGTGTGTACAGGCAGGTGAGGCAAGTATATGCGGGTGTAGCGGGTATATGCGGGCAGCGGGTATATGCAGGCACAGTGAGTAATACGGGTGCAATGACCCTGGGGACACACAGGCCCGCCCGTGACTGCCTATTGTCCCAGTCTGAGTATCAGCTGTGTGCTGAGGCTTCTTTTCTGCTGCTGTCAGTCAGAAGGAACAAGAATTGCAGCCCCAGGGCCTAGTGGGAGGAGTCAGGTCCAAGATTAGTTTGACCAGAAGAATGAGACCTAGTGGGAGAAGTCACGTCCAAGACTAGCCTGACCGGGAGAATGAGAGGGAAGAGTGGGGTGAAGTCTGAAGAGCTCAGAAAAGGCCCTGCTCCTGGAAGCCCATGCCCTATAAGATGGGAGAAGCTGGGAAGGGGGGACCACAGGCAGCTGGAACCTGCCCTCTATGCTTCCCTCCCCAAGCAGGAGTCCAATCAGGCACTGCCTCAGCACTGACAATTCAGGCGGCAGATGGAACCCAGGTGTCCCCTCCTGGGGTGGGTGGCATGGCCCACGGAGGCCAGATGGTGTTTGTGGTGGGAAGAGAGGCCTGGGTCGTTCAGAATAGGTTGTCAACCCCCAACCACCTCCTTGCTACACACCCCAAGCCTTTTACAGTCTTATGGTAGGGAAGACACAGTCAAGCCTACTTTTTATAAAACAAGTTTATTCACGTTTTAGAAAAACTAATTCCAGGACAGGGAATGGTCTCCCTATAGGATACCTATGAAATCCAGAACAGAAGGCCAGAGGGAGGGCTTGGGAGGGAAGGAGTGAGGAATGGGAGCCGTGTCCCCCATTCTGGGTGGGGGAGTTCAAATAAATTAAAGGACACAGGGAGAGGGTGTCCAGGCAACCAGAGGAGGGCTTGGAGCTGGGCTGGAAGACAGTTGACACCTGCAAGACCTGAAAAGGGCACCCGGCGTGGGCTAAGGACACAGAGCCCTGAGTGAAGGGGGCTCCCTCCTGGCTCCCACCCCTTAACAGAGCCCTGTGGATCTGAGCTGCCTACTCCTCCTCCAGGTGGGGCCTGGGAGGGAGCAGCCTGGTTCAGGACTTGGGGATGGAAGCCCAATGGAGACAAGGTTGGGGGGTTCTTTTCCCTCACCTGGGGAGTGAGAGATCACCGTTTTCGAAGCCTCTTCATGAAGCAGCAAGTGATGGTACCGAGGACAGTGGCACCAGTGACCAGGGCCACTGCTGTACCCACCAGCAGAGGCACAAATAGGGTGTCCAGGGCTGGGGGAGAGAGTATGACTGTTCAGAAAGGATGCCATCATCCTCCACCCATCTCACATGCTTCCAGAACTTTCCCCATCAAGTTCTCTGGCCCCACCTCCTCCATTCACAGACACCCCTACCCCTGCCCACAGCCTGTCCTTCAGCATGCAAGTCAGCAGCAACCACAGAGGACCCTACACAGGTGGGCACTGCAGGGCTGGAAGCTAGATATGTTGAGACTTCATGTGACATGATGTGGAGGAGAAAGATAGTGGCAGGAGGGTCAGATGATGGGCAGGGAAGTCTAGAGGCGAGGGCCAGGAGAGAAGCAGAGTGAGGGTGGAGGGGTGCCACTCACCATGCATGTAGGGGTAGACTGTGACAGGCCCTGAGCGGGCACTGCCCGCTTGGTACCAGCTGTAGTCAGCATGCTGCACCCAGGCACTGGGGGCACAGTGGTACACGCCTTCATCCTCGGGCCCCAAGCTGTGTAGTCTCAGCCGATGGCTTCGGGGCCCCACCAGCTCCACACTGACAGGGCCTCCTCCGGGCCGGACTCCCAGCTCTGCCACACCATCCTGGCCCACGCCACCCACCAGCTGGGCAGGGACAGAGCTGAGCTCTCCATCCTCTGATCGCTCCACCCACCAGCTGGCGGCCAGCCGCAGTCCTGGGGGTCCACCCCGCACAGAGATGTTGCACAGCAGGGAGGCAGTCTCCCCCCGGTACACTGTGCCTCCTGCTAGCCATGCCACAGCCTCCAGCACCACACCTGCAGAACACAGGACATGGGGCCAGACGGTGCAGGGCTGCTGCACCATGGGGTAAGGGCTGCTGCCAAGCATGGCCCCAGGAAACTCAGGGTATTCCTACAATATTGGCAGAAGAGGAGCGTGAGGTGCGGCATGCAAGCAGCTGATGGAAGGGAGGGAGTGTGGAAACAAAAGGAAAATGGGTCTACAATCCTTGAACCCTGTCCAGAACCCAGCCCCCTCTCACCTTCCTCCCGCACGTGCACAGGGAGAGGCCGGGAACGCGCACTGGCTGCTTCACGAAGCCGGGTCCCAGACCCACGAACATAGGCTTTGGCGAGGCAGCGGTAGGTGCCCGCATCACCAGGCCTGGCAGCCTCTAGCCGTAGCCGGTATGTTCTGGATGCCACCTTCTCCATGGCGATGTGTCGGCCCTCATAGCCAGGGCCCAGGCTGCCCACACCCTCTGTGTCTAGCTGGGCTACCAGGCGGCCAGGCCCCGGTGCCCCCGCAGGTGCCATCTCCCAACCCACAGAGTATGCAGCATGACGGCCTGCGGGGGGGAGTGCCCCTGACACATTGCACAGCAGTTCCAAGGGCTCCCCTGGGCCGATCCGACGTTCGCCAGGCCCCACTGTCACTGCCAGCTGGCTGGCTGAAACACAGGAAGGGGAAGAGGTGTCACAGAGGCAGGAGGGGACAAGAGGCACCTGATTCCCCAACTTTGTGTTTTCTCCTTGACAGCAGCAGCTTCAAAGCTTCCTGTCTGCCTCTCACTGGGTATGACCATCTTTCTACTCGGGGGCTTGAATCTCACCCCTCACCCATGGCCCTCCTAACTCTATAACCAATTACTGAGCAGAGAAAACTCATCAAGGGCAGAGCGGGAAGCAATGCTAACAGGGCTGCTCACTCTAGAAGATGAGTTCCTTGGAGTCAGATGACGGCTATCTGCTACCCACTGTGGCCACAGTGCCCACCAGAATACTGTCCCTCCCAGCTCCCACAGTGGGATGTGGCACTTACACAGCGTCTGCACGTCCACGTGGGCCAGGACAGTCCTTTTCTCTGCGATCTGGGCCCAGCTGCCATCAGGATCCTGAATCCACTCAGCGGCAGTGCAGTGGTAGGTGCCTGCATCCCCTGCCTGGGCACCTCCTACTACCATGCGGTACCGATCACTCCCTTCCTTACCCAGACGAAGCTCCCCTGCAGCCAGTCGCTCAGCATAGGGAGCTCCGGCCTCCACGGCCAAGTCTGACCGGATTCCTACCACTTCCTGCAGAGTTGCTCGCCCAACTGGCACCTCGGGCACAGATCGCCCAAAGGACACTGCCAGGTGTGTGTGCTTCTGTGTGCTTGTCCTCGCTAGGCAGCCCAGTGCCAGCTCCTGCCCCTCATGCACCATCAGGCGTGGGGGTGAGGTTGGGGCCTGGCGGCCTCGGGGTCCTGGGGGGGCAGCAGACACCTGTAGGACATCTGGAAGAACTGGAGAGAAGAGCTGGAGTGAGGGAGGGCTGGGGGCTGGCAGCCCTTGTTACTATTTCCTGTTCAGGGCCTATCTCCCTCCCTAAATAGACTGTGAGCTCCCAGAGGGCAAAGATCGAATGTTGTATTATTTCTTCTGTAACTCAGTGGTGCCAAGCGCAGTGCTGGGCATATCACAGGCACTCAATAAATCCTTGCTGAATTTCAAAGAGCCAGCCCATCGCCTACTCACCCTTATGTTCAAGACTGACCCCTGTTTGAAATACCAAGAAACGTGGCTTTGTCTTCCTTCTCCAGGAGACAAAGAAACTTAAAAGAGTGAGAATGTCACATGGCCTAACTCCTTCCCTAACTACGCTCTTTCCCAGATCTGGGTCCTGTACTGTCCAGGAGTAGAGTCTATTCAACCCATCAGTTTTCCTCATTCTTGGGAATGGAAAGGGGACTGGATGACTCTTCTTCCAGAAGGGGGTTTGATATGATCAGAAGAGCACTGGCCTGGAGTGAGGAAATCTGGGTTTGAGTCCCACACCAGCCACTGAGTTATTGGGTGACTTTGTGCAAGTCACTTAACCTCTTTGGGCATCAAGTTCCTTGGCTACAAAACCTAAGGGGCAGTTAGATAGGTCATTTGTGTCCCTCCTGCCTTGAGAGGGTGTGTGGCCCCACCCTGTTCCAGGGCCTAGTACCTCTCAGCTCCACCTTGCCGCTGTAGCTGCCCAGGTAGCGGGTATCAGTGGAAGGGGTGTGGCACTCATAAATGCCAGCATCCTGGGCCTGCAGGCGGGCAATCTTGAGCACCGCGGCATCCCCTTGTAGGCGCTGCACCTGCACCTCACCCGCCAGCACTCGGGGCTTGAAGATCGCATAGGAGAACTGGGCATCCTTGGTACTGACAATACCGAGAGCAGTATCCGGGGCCTCGGGCCTGTACAGGAACCACTCAAAGTTCTGCTGGGCAGGGCCCTCAAATTCAGTCACATTGCAGGAGATGGAGACAGCTGTTCCAGCCACGCGGTACAAGGGCCCCTCGGGGACCAGCACCTGCCGGGCCCAGCATCCCATTCCTGTAGGGAAAGGCAAAAGGAGTTGGAGATGCCTGGTTCCCCATTCTATGCCCTCTGCCACCACAAGCACCATTCTTGACTTCTGCCTATAAAAGGAAAGGAGACCTGGGAAAGTTGGTCCACAGCTTGGACCCTGTTCTGAGAACAGGAAACGGATGCTGGGATATAAGACACTTGGGTCTCGAGGAGGTGGTATGGGCCCAGGATTGCCTTGGCACCCAGATGCATCCCATTTCTGGCAGACTAGAAGCAGAGCGCCTGAAGGCAGAAAGGAGTACATCTGATTCCTGACCTAACCAGGCCTTGGTTCCAACTGAACCTTGATCTGTCCCTGCCATTCACCTACCTCCATGTCTACCATTCCTTCCTCCTGGTCAGGGGAGCCTTCTGGCTGGGGGATTCTGAGACTACATGTCCCCTTCTTTGCTTGAGGGGAGCTGGCAATCTTGCTCAGAAGGGCTAGTTGGCTCAGCTGTGTCACCTGGGCCAGACAATGGAGCCAGTGGCCCTAGCTGGAAAGGGCACAGACCCAGTCAGTTCTCACCAGACAATGCCTTCCCCCCTCCAGCTGTGCCATGAGCTCACTGCTTCTCTCACCCTGCAGGGCTGCCCAGGCAGCTGGGGCTTCTGGGGGAAGATCCAGACTCTGCCCTGGCACTGGTGGCAGAAGATCCCCTCCTCCAGTGCCTGCCAACCTTCCTGACTAGCCCAGCAGACACACAAGGCGCCTGCCCCAGTTCCTTAACAAAGCATTCATTTGCATATAGTATGCATTCATTTACATATATGGCTCTCTTTCTGTAGGGAGGCACTAAATCACCAGCTGCCCCTTCTCATCTCTCCCTTCAGAAAGGCCAAACCTCTCTTCTTCAGCCTATTCCACCCCTATGCCCAACCCTACCCCAGCAGATATTCCTGGCAGCCTTGGAGGGCTGAGTTCCTCCCTTCTCTCCTTCCAGAGCTCCCACTAGATAAGATCACAGAACCTCAGAAGGCAAGGAGGGCTAGACCACTCCTTCCCACCTCTCCCCATTTTACAGATGAGAAAGGTAAGGCAGGAAAAGTATAATATCTTAGCCAAGATCTTCAAGATCCTGCTCTCCCTAGGCGGCTTCCACACGCTCCTTCAGAGGGGCAAAACCAGGGAGCAAGATGGGGAAAGTCCAAGGTCAGGCCTGAAGGGACCGACCTCACCAACCAGACTGTCACTTTTAGGTCTCTCAGGGGATATCCATAGCCTTTCTGTAGGGGCTCGAGGAAAATGCCCAGGAGTCTGTGGTCAAACTCTGCCCTCCAGCTTCTCTAGAACTGCTCCTCTGAACTTCCCCACCCCTGCTGCTGGGCTCCTAGCCCCTTCCTTCTTCCTCTGGCTGAGTCTCAGGGAGAACTCATGGTCTGTTGATAGGGGCACAGGCTGGGAGTCAGGAAGTGGGATTCCAGCACCATGCCCATGCCCAGCTGTGTGGCCTGGGATCCAGTCTCCTTCTCTCCTAGGCCTGTTTCCACACTGGAGGTGAACTAAGTGCTCCAGCTCTGACCGTGAGTGAGTGAGTGAATGAGTGGGTATGTGACTCAGGAGAGCCCTGCCTCAGGCCAGGCAAGTTTCATAATCAGGGTGATGGTAGAGACAGCCAAGCTGACACCTTCCTTGGCTGCCTCTGGGCTGACTGCTCAGAAGGCCCCCTCCCATCTTCCTGGCTCCACGACTGCTGATGCTTGGAGATCCCCATGGGAAAGTCACCCCACAGCCTTAGGAAATCAGTTGCCACACAGCTCTCTCTTCCCTCCTCTGTATTAGTCACAGCAAGGAAAGGGAGAGCAAAGAGGCCTGCTTTGGAATCAGATCTGTGTTCAAATTATAGCCCCAGTACTCATTAAATGTGCTCTCTGGGGCAAGTTACTTCATTTTCCTCATTTGTGAAATGAAGGTAAGGTTCCCAAGAGCAGTGGGTGCTCAGACCTCTGCGTGTTCCTCTTTCAACCACAGGCCAGCATTTCCCTGTCTCCCTGGGCTCCTCCCTGCTCCATGCTGCCCACTGGGGAAAACACACCAAGTGCTAGGCAACCAGGACCCACAGCACCTTCCTCTCTATACATTCTGCTGTTATCTGCCCAGGGACCAAGGAGAGGACTCATGGTAGACCTGCAGGGCCCAGGAACCTGCAGCAGGGGAAGGCTTTACTTGGTGCCACTGTGGAGCTCTGGTCTAGAAACAGGCAGCTGGGGCTACCTTCAGCCTCTGCCTTGATGACAGCAGCTCTGAAGTCACCATCCCCACCCCCACACTTCACTCTCATTTCAAGAGCTTCAGTCTCATCAACATCTGTACCGGCAGTTTCACTGTCCCCACACCACACTCTCCCCCAGACCACCGCCTACGGGGAGCCCTCCAGTTCAGGCCAAAAACAATTCCACTGTCATTACCCCCATGCATCCATGCAAGGTTGGCCCAGAACAGCCCACCATGAACACCCACCACAGAAGACACAAGGTGCTTGGAGATCCCAGGATCAGTCTCCATGGAACCTGGTTTCTCCTGAGCCAAGGAAGCTGGAACTAAGCGGTTGTGAAAACTGATGGGTGGCTGCAGAGCCAAGTGCCACTTGGGAGAGAGGAAGAAGGGCAAAGAGGGACCCAGCCCAGGGTGGAGATGGGGGCGAGAGAGGGAACCGGCCCCAGCCTCAGTTGATGAAGTGTGTGGAGCGCAATTGGGGGAGACTTACTTCAAAGATCGTGGGCAGAACTGGCCTCTGGGCCTCTAGCCAACTCTGGGGCAATTACGAAGCTGGGCAGGCACTGCCCACGCAGGGCGCGCACCCAAGGCCAGGCCTGGAGCTGAGTGTGGGGCAGAAAGGAGTCGAAGCATTTGGTGCACTGACCCCAGGACGTGGGTATACTAGCTGAGAAGTGGCACCTGCCCCGGGAGGCTACGCAGTGCCTGGGGGAGCACCTTAGTGGGTCCTCCCTGTGCCCCAGTCCCTGGCTTAGGGCTGGGGAGCCTGCACTCTTCCCAAGACTGGCTCGGCGGGCAGCCACAATGCGCAGCTGCCCGCCGGTCCCGGGGAGGCTGGAGGCACCCATGACGGAGAAGGAGGATGTGAGGAGTACCGAAAAGCTTGGGAGGCGGCTTGGTCTGGGTGCTGGACGGCAGGCACCTGCCCGGCGGGGCTGGGAACCGGAACCGGGGCCTGGCTTACCTAGGATTAGCAGCAGCAGCAGCGGTGGCGACGGCGGCAGCAGCGTGGGCCTGAGGGCGCCCATCCTGAGCGGCCAGCTCTGGGGAGGCTCCGGGGGGTGGCGCGGGTTCTGGGGGACCGGGGGGGCCGGGGGCGCATGCCCAGGTGGGGGGCAGGAAGCGGGGCAGCGAGGCGTGGGTGCGCCGAGCTAGCTGAGCGGGAGCTGCCGAATCCCCTCCCTCCGCCCCTCCCGTTGTTTTCCCTCCAGCCCTTGGCAGTTCTGAGACCATTCTCGCCCTGGCCCCCCTTCGCCGGCCCGCCCCGGGCCCGCCCCTTCCCCCGCCCTGTGCAGGCCCGCCCCGCCCCAGACCCAGCCCTGGCCCTGCCCGCCCCACCCCGCCAGACTCCGGCCTTTGCTTCGCACCTGGCCCCAGCCCCGCCACTCCTCTCTAGACTCACCTTTGCCTCTCATCGAGTCCCAACCCCGCCCTGACCCCGCCCCGCAAGACTCCAGCCCTGGCTCCGCCCCGAGCCCCGGCCCAGCCCCAGTTCCGGCCCCTCTCCCGCCCCGCCCCAACAGGACTACAGTCGGACTCCAATCCTGGCTCCGCCCCGGGCGCGGGACCCGCTCCATTCCCAAGCCCCGCCCCCTTCCCGTCCCACCAGAGCTAACGTCAGCCTCCAATCCTGGCTCCGCCCAGGACCCCGGCCTCGCCCCGCCCCCGGTCCTGGCTCCGCCCCAGGCCCCCGCACCAGTGAGCTAATTGCACTCGGCTCATTGAAATTCCCACCCACCCTCGCACAGAGCGCACCCGACCCCGCACCTGCCAGCCTTTCCTGGAGAATTGGGTGCAGGGGCCCTGGGATTGGCGAGGTGACTGTGGCCACGCATTTAGAATTCAGTTATTTGCTCTGAGCCACAGTCCTGGCTGCAAACCCTGTAGGGGTGGGCGGAACCCAGGAGTTCCTGAACGCGAAGGGTTTGAGCTGAAGGGCGCTTCCGGGATCCAGAAGGTCACTAGAGACCTTTTTTTCACCCCCTCAGAGGGCAAAACCAAAAGAAAAATGGATTAGGAGAGGAGGCCGTCCAGGCGACGACATTTCTTGATTGGGTGATCCTGGCCCATTGCCTAACCTCCTTCAACCTCAGTTTTTTCCTCTCCTCTGCAAATTGAATTGAGGTTGATCACATCACCCAAAGGGTTATTGTGATGATTAATTGAGGAATGTATATAAAGTGTTCGGCACAGGAAACTAATATGAAATAGGAGATAAATAAAGATTTTTTGTTTCAGGTTTTGAATTATTATTTGAACTGTTTCCTAAGAGGCTTAGTTTAGATCTAGTTTAGACCTGGTGTTTAGGTGAAGGAGTCTCTATGTTCAGTGACAGTGAGAAGAGATGAACAGTGCTCTCTTCTGGGAGGGGTGGGGCTTGCTCTGGAGGTGGGAGAATGGAGGAGGCACCCTTCCCAGGCGCTCTGTCTCTCCTGAACTATCAAGGTGGGGAGTGGGGAGGGGCAGGAAGGATGAGGCCAGAACAGGGAGAAGAGACGGCCAGGTTTGCAAAGCCAAGGCTGTCGAAGTGGCTGTCAGTAGGAGGTGATCCCAGAGCCCATTAAGCACCCTTAACCTTCCAACCCTCTCCTTGTCCCCTCTCATCCCCCTTCCCTCCCACTCACTCACCACCCTTTACAGAAGAGGAAACTGAGGCCCAGAGAGGGGAAGTGGTACAGGCCAAACCAGACCTTCCTTGACATCGCATTTCTAGAGTGTGGCACAGTGCTTGACTCTGAGGTGCTGCTCATGGGGTTGCCGATAGAAGCCACATTGAGGAACCCTGGAGAAGCCAGAGAAACTCTGAGGCTGAATGTTTGAGGCCTTGAAGGGAGATCAGAGGTCCAGCCCTCACCTCCCAGGACTGCCAGCCCATGAACAGGGCAGCAGGGCGCCTGTTTATTCTCACTTTTAAATATCCACCGCCTGGTTGCTCCAGAGCCACATCTAAATCCATCCACAGGCATATGGAGCTATGTGAAAACTGAAACTCATAGGGAAGCTTTTGGAAGAACATGCCTCTCCCTTTATAATGGATTTAATTATCGAGCGGATTTAGTGCCTTCACGATGCTTGAGGGTTGAAAGACGCTACCAGTTGTAATAATGATAGATGTCATTTATGAAGTGCTTACACAAAAAGGCCCTTTTGGATATTAGTTCTAGTCTTATAGCATATTTTGCAAGGTGGTGTCATCTAACAGAAGAGAAACCTGAGTGTAGACAGGTTAAGTATCGTGCCCAAGGCCACACAGCTTTTAAGTGGCCATGGGGTGACTTGAGCCCAGGCTTGTCTGTCCCCAAAGCCCCAAATCTTCCTACACCATACTGTCCCTCCTCCTAAGCCTCTCCACCCTGTAGACTTAGTCATTCACAAATACTGATTGGGCCAGGCCTTGTACTGGGCACTGGAGATGCCATGGTAAACAAGGCAGGCCTGGTCCCCTGCCCTCAGGGAACACGGTCCTATATGTTAAGGAGACATTTCATAAAGAACTCATAACCAGCCCACAGTATGAGCATTATGAGAGGGCTCTTCAGGGAGCTGAGGTATCCTCTCTTACCCTGTGACCTGGGACTGGGAAGTAGCTGGGGGCAGGTCTGCATTGAGTACTGGGTTGGTGTCTCCCTCCAGAGGGTATAAGGCCCAACAAGAAAGCAGCGTCATCAGCAGTCCCCTCCCCAGACTGCAGGTGCCAGAGGTGGCCAGCAGGAGGAGCCCATAGCCCAGGCCTGAAGGACCCCTCAGCTGCTTATGTAACTGGGAAAGCTGGGGGAGGAGAACAAACCCCAGGCACGAGGCACGTCACACACACAGACACATGTCCCCACTGTAACAGAGCGGGGGATCACACAGAAAGACGTCTCCCAGACACACACCCCCACAGAGCCATGCACAAACACACACAAGCTGCAAAACAGTGAGGCATGGTGTAGACGGAGAGCACTCATCTCACCCACTGAAAACACACACAGGGCCGGGCATGGTAGCTCAAGCCTTTAATCCCAGCACTCTGGGAGGCTGAGGTGGACTAATCACAAGGTCAAGAGTTCGAGATCAGCCTGGCCAATATGGTGAAACCCCGTCTCTACTAAAAATACAAAAATTAGCTGTGCATGGTGGCAGGCACCTGTAGTCCCAGCAACTCAGGAGGCTGAGGCAGGAGAATCGCTTGAACCCAGGAGGCAGAGGTTGCAGTGAGCCGAGATTGTGCCACTGCACTCCAGCCTGGGCAACAGAGTGAGACTCATCTCCAAAACAAAACACACACACACACACAGGCCTCCCAGCACCTAGGCTAGTGCCCTAGGGTGGGTGAGAAGAGAAAGGAGGAAGGAGGCCCTTCAGTGAGTTTCAAGGCCAGACTGAGACACGAAGGAGGAGGGAGCCTGGGCTTGCAGGGAGACCTGGTCAGGTGTGCAGGAATGACCGTGAGGGACCCTGATGCCCAGCTGGGCTGTGGTGGCACTTGCCATCCCCAGCTTCCCACCTGCCCTCCCTGTACTACCCCAGGCATGGGCCTGCATCTGACACCCGTCCTGTTTCACCTGAAACAGGTCTCATTTCACCTCGAGATGGCAAGTGCACGAGGCACCGAGGTGGCACTGAGGGGTTACGGGTATTATTAAAGGTAACTGAGACCCATATTCTGCCCAGAAGCAGTTTATACTCCAGCTGAGATGTGACACACTGCAGTCACAACCAGGGAGGCAGCTCTCAGAAAGGAGCACGTTCAAACAGGACTGTTAACATACGCTAACCTGTGCCAGGCACTGAACGTGATCTCATGTGTCCTCACGGGCTATTATTATCCCTGTGAGGCATAGAGAAGTTAAGAAACTTGTCCAAGGTTAGTGGATTAGTTACTGTGACACAGGGATTCGAACCTTGAATCATCTCACTGTGGAACCTGTGCTTCTAACTCCTGTTATGTTTCTGCTTAAAGATAAACGTTGCCAGAAACAGAGTTAAATATGAGCCTAGCACACATGAGTATACAGCAAGCTGTAGACACAGATACTGCCATGGAGACACAGTGACAAATATGTCAAATACATAAGCTCACATGCTCATCAGTCAGACGTAGAAACGACAGAAGCATACACATAGGACTCAGCTCTCTCTCTCTCTTTCAAATGTGTATCAACCCTAGCTTTATAGGGAGCTAAGGATCACACACAAGAATGTCCTGTGATTTGTGTGTGTTTATAAAGCGTTGGCCCATACTGCCCCGATGAGCTATATTTTCCCACCCTCGCAGAAGGGAAAATTCTCTCTGCTGAGTTGCTGAGAGGCTCAAGCAAAGAGTCAGAGACAGAAGTAGCACAAAAATCTACCCTCGCCCAGACACCAAACTCCTGCAGAGACACACCGAAACAGAAGTGCACATACAAAGATAAACACAGAGACATGCACACCCAAACACCAGACACACTCGCAGAACCACAAACCCATCTCCCCACAACACAGACGCGCACACACACGCGCACACACACACACACACATTCGCATTCCACCCTCTTCCTCTTTTCTGCCTGAACCAGGCATCTGCACCCTCATGGTGGACCGTGTGTGTGTGTGTGTGTCTGAACCCTCCTCTTGCCCTGGCCAAGCCCACACTCCTGCCCCCGTTCTCAAATCCTATGCCAAGGAGCGGCAGCACAGCAGTTCAAGAATAGCAGAGCCACGATGCCACTGGGACTTTGGCACGACCTGGCCCCAACTCCTGAGGGGGCCCTGCCATTTCTGAACCAAGGATTCATGCCAGCTGCCGCCCACTCTGGAATGCCACGCATGGATCCCTCGGAGCTGGAATCCCCTCGGTCTCCCTCCTGACCTCCTGACAGGTTCTTTGTTCCCCAGTTGCATGGAGTGGGCGCCTTGGAGCCTGGGCTGCACCCCAGATGTTCACCCATCCCACTTCTCCATTCCCAGTCTGCTCAGAGGGAACTGGCGGCTCAGATATACATCTGGAGGGTAGCGTGGGACTGAAGCGACCCCTATGGTGTGATATTACTTATTCTTTACCCTGAGCAGCCTAGTGTGGGGCGGGGTCAGCCAAGGGCAGGAGATGGCAGTGGTTTAGTTAGAGATTTGTGGGCTGAGTGTTGTAGGCGAGACTCGGGGCAGGAGGCAGGTGGCACCAGGTGACTGCCTCTGCATCACTGAGGCTGAGCAAGAGGCAAATGCGAACGAGTCATTTATGAGCTTGTCTTCTCCCAGCTCTGAGTGGGGTGAGACGGGAACAGTAATTGCTACAGAGTACCTACTCCTTGCTGGGCACCGCTGCACACACTCTGTGCACACACTCATTCATTCAGCTTTCACAACACCAACCCCATGAGGTGAATACTACGGTTATCGCTATTTGACAGATGAGAGGCAGAGGCACAGAACGCTTATATAATTCACCCGAGGTCACACAGCCAGCAAATGGGAGCACCCAGATGCAAACAAACGCAAGCTGACTCCCAAACGTCAGCCTCCCAAACATTCTTCTTTCTTCCTTCCTCCTGTTTCCCTAGCCTGCTCACATTGATTCATACACACATGTGCATGTATTCATGCACACACATGTATATCTGCTGCCTATGCAACCTTCTGAAATAACGTTTTCCACTACGCAGCTCCAGCTTCCAACACATAGTGGATGTTCAATAAACATGTGTTGAATGGAATGCAGAACTGACGGCCGGGGGAACAACGAGCATTGTGTGTGTGGTGGTTTGGGGAAAGAGGGAGGGAACGGAGGGATTTCACACACACACACACACACACACACACACACACACACACACACACACAGCCCTCTGATATGAATAATGTCAAAGACTCACTTCTGTCTCAGGGGTTCCAGCCCTTCAGCTATCTGGGTGGGGAAAGAGCAACGTAACCGGGCTTTACAGGATTCTCTGAAGTGGAAGAAGTCTCAACTCTCTCCGCCAATCAGAACGGAGGACAGGGGATGCAGAGAGAGCTCTGGAAGAGGACTTGGGGAGCACATAGCCTCCTGGGACCCCCAGCCAGGCCCTGCTCCTCCCGTGTTTTCACCTCTCCCTGCCCTGTGCCTGGCTCCCCTGGCTCCCTCGGGACAGTCCCCTGCTTCCTCCACTTGTCCACCTGGACTCTCCAGGAACCCGGCACCCCTTGGCTCTTTTGGCTGAAGAGTAGATAATTCTCCTCTTCCCCGTTCCAACTGAAACAAGGGTGGAATTTTTCCAAAGGCTCTCTATTAGGAAAGTGAAGGAAAAACAAAGCCAGCAATAAAGACTGCAAAAACAAAGAAACAGATGGAGAGTGGGGGTGACCGAGCTGGCCATGGGAGAGAGCGGGGGCCCAGAGTTTTGATGCTAGCGCGACCCACCCCCTTGCTCCCGCTGCACCCTGTTCTCAGCTCCTCGGTGGAGTTTCCCACTCTGCATTGTAATCACAGCACTTGTTTACATCTGCCCCTCCATCCTGGCGGTGAGTTTCTCAAGGCCACTGTTAACTCTTTTTTGTCCTCCCGCAAAGCCTACAGAGTTGCCTGGCAAGGAGTAAAAGCTCAACAGACATTTGCGAGTGACTGAGGAAGTGAGGAAACAGCAAGTGACAAGAGAGGGAATCTGGGCCCTTCGTCTCTGGTAGTCATGTCGCCTCCTCAGCAGACACTGTTACTTCCTCTGGAGCCCATCGTATACTAGTCATTTTCGTCTACAGCTGATAGAAAGTTCCTCCTCTTATTTCAAAACCTGAACCTTCCATCCCTCAGGAAGCAGCCTAGGAAAAGTTGAATTCTGTCCTCTAGGGAGGGAAGGGCACTGGAGGTCAGATCAAACTGAAAAAGAAATTGCAGTCTGAAGGCCAGGACATTGGAAATCAAGGGCACAAAATCATTGCTAACTTTCACTGGGCATTGTAATTCTCAAAGTGACTCTCTAAGTTAAAGAAGTTAAAAAATACTGAAGTTCAGAGAAGCTAAAAAATTTGTCCAAGCCAGTAGTGACTCACACCCGTAATCCCGGAACTTTGGGAGGCCAAGGCCAGAGGGCTGCTGGAGCCTAGCCCAGGTGTTTGAGACCAGCATGGGCAACTAGCAAGATCCTGTCACTACTAAAGTTTAAAAAAAAAAAAAAAAAAAAAAAAACTAGGCATGGTGGGCTCCAACTGTATTCCCAGCTACTCAAGAGGCTGAGGCAGGAAGATTGCTTGAGCCTAGGAAGGTGAGGCTGCAGTGAGCCACAATTGCACCACTGCACTCCAGCCTGGGCAATACAGCAAGACCCTCTCTCAAAAAAAATGTGTCCAGTTAGTGGTAGACCTAGGATTTCTTCTCCAGGCCTTCTGACTCCACAGCACAAGTCCTCGGCCATGTTGCCAGCTGCATCTGTACCATACAAATTATTGTCCTCAGAAGGAGCTGGGAGATGACAAGGGTGTCTAGATCCAACCAGCCAGCAGGGCAGGGTGGCAGGGAATCCAGCTGCTACTGAAGGCCTGAGCACTGGCATGAAGGATCCCAACTCCTGAACTAGATATCCCTGGGGAAAGGGGACCAGCCAGAACGAACCTGGAAATCAGGAGATGAGCCAGGTTACAATCAGGACCTTGGGCCTGAGACTTAAAACTTCTGTGTTTTCAATGAAGCTTTGGGGCTGGGATTTCAGAATCAGACGGTGCAGACCTGAATTTGCCAGCCGTGTAGCCTGAATCCCGTTACTCACTGTCTCGAGCCTCAGTGTCATCGTCTGTAAAGTAGAATTACTAGAGCACTGATCTCTGTGGTTTTTGAGGATTGCTGTGAAGATGAAATGAAAACATGTGTATTATGGTGCGCTGTTACGATCAAAGCTAGGGCCCACAGGCAGAGTGGGACCAGCGGCAAAGGAGAGGAGATTCTTCTAAATGGGTCTCGCCTGTTCACTGGCTCTCCCCATCTACTGCCTCACTTTACCCAGTCTTGTTTCCCCTTCCATTTCCCACAATCCCCTTGGGAGAAGGCAACATACATGCTGCCTCAGCTTCCTCACCACAGTCCTCAACACTTCAGTTTTATTTCCAAACTCGATTTGACATGGAAATTGTTTTCCCAAAGGACACACCAGTGACCTCTGAGTTGACCAAAAAAAAAAAAAAATGACCAGCTTTCCTTTCCCCTTGGCATCTGAAATCTGAAACTGTTAGTTTTTTGCCCCTTAAAACTTGTTCCTCTCTCAGCTTCCTGGTCCCTCTACTTGGCCTACTACTCCATCTCCCTGGCTTCTCTACCTTGCCATCTCCCAGATCCTCCTCCTCTATCGTCGGTGTTACCCAAGGCTCTATCCGGAATCTGCAGACCCCTGTCCTCTAGCTCCCCTGCCTGGGCCATCTCCTCTGCTCTCCTGGCTCAGTGTTCACCTCCAACCAGATGGTTCCCACGACTCATGTCCTCTCCCAAGCTCCAGTCCCCACTTCTATCACCCACCAAGTGCCTTCGTCTGAAGCCCTGCCTGTAGCATCTCAACCTTCATATACCCCCCAAGCAATCTGGCAGCTTATTTCCCAGGCAATCTTCTTTCTCCCCTACCCTTATTTTAGTTAACTTTGCACCAGCATCCTCATCATCCCCACCATCTCCAACTGCTTTCTTCTTTACCCTGATGTCCAATCAGCTGCCAAATCCTGAACTTCCACCTCCCAAACGTCTTTTTCATCCATCCCTGTCTCCTCTCTGTCGCTGCCACTGAATTGCTCCAGACTGTCACCACCTAGAGCCCCCATCAGCCTCTCCCTTCCAGCCCAATACCCCTGTCAACGTGCAGGCACACCCCCCCCCCACCATCAAACGAGCCTTCCTAGAACACAATTTCAGTGCCATTGCTCCCCTGCTCAAAAACTTTAAGTGGCTCAATGTTGTTTATAGGAATATTTCTCAAACTTGCTTGGTGGTAAGAATACAGATTCCCACTCTCCACGCCCACCCTCGTGAATCAGAATCTTGAAGAAATATGCCTGCTCTTTTATAGTTTTAACAAGCACCCAGATGATTCTTATCATCAGAGCCTTTTAGGAAACACTAGCAATTAGAATGGCAATTACTCTGGCATTCAAGGCCCTCCACGAAATGGCTCCAACATCTATTTCCAGTTTCACCTCCCACACTTCTTCCTTGTGCACTGAGTGCTTCCGCTCTCTGCACCTGTGCTCACATTGTTCCTTCTCTTTGTCTCTCTGAGTCAGAGCCTACCTATCTGTCAAGGCCCACCTAGAATGCCACCACCTCCAAGAAGACCTTTCTGATTCTTCCAACTAAGAACCATCTCCCCCTTCTCTGGGCTTCCATCACCCTCTAAATGCAATGATGAGCAACCAGCAGCCAGCGATATGTGGCTCAACACAGATGCACAAGAGTTGGCACTTCTTCTTCTCCTTTATCTTCTGGAGCACTCCTCACTGTAGCCACTGCATCCAGATGGTTCTGGTCATGCATTCCCGGAGATAAAAACCCATAGGAGAAGCTTCAGTGGGTCCTCATAGCCTGGAATTTAAATGTGCAGGCTCTGGAAACGCACTAAGTAGGTTTGAACCCCACCCCCCAACTTGGGTAAGCTTTGGATCTGTGCCTCAGTTTTCCCATCTGTAAAATAGAGTTGTGAGGACTAAGTACTGTATGCTGTCTTCATTAGTTCTGGAGACTGGGAAGTCCAAGATCCAGGTGCTGGCAGATCCAGTACCTGGTGAGGGGTCCCTTCCTAGTTTGCAGACAGCCACCTTCCTGCTGTATCCCCACATGGTGGCAGGCAGAGAGAGGAAGCAAGCTTTCTCATGTTTCATCTTAAGAGAGCACTAATCCCACACACCAGTGTCCCACCCTCATGACCTAGTTGTCTCCCAAGCACCCCACCTCCCAATACCATCACATCAAAGGGTCAATCTGAAGATTTTGGGGAGACACAAACATGCAATCTACAATAAGTGCTAACTAACTGCTGGCTATGATGAGCTACAGCTTTTAGGGACAATCTAGCTCAGTGGTTCTCAAATCTGCCTGTTGGTTCATCTGGGGAGTTAAAAAAAACTGATGTGGCTGGGCACGGTGGCTCACACTTATAATCTCAGCACTTTGAGAGGCCGAGGTGCGTGGATCACAAAGTCAGGAGTTGGTAACCAGCCTGGCCAACATGGTGAAACCCCATCTCTACTAAAAATACAAAAATTATCCAGGCATGTAGTGTTTGCCTGTAATCCCAGCTACTCTGGAGGCTGAGGCAGGAGAATTGCTTGAACCTGGGAGGTGGAGGTTGTAGTGAGCCGAGATTCTGCCATTGCACTCCAGCCTGGGCAACAGAGCAAGACTCTGTCTCAAAAAAATAAAAATAATTTTTTTAAAAAAACACTGATGCCTAAGTCCCACCTTAGATCAATTAAAAACATGGAACCTGCAGGTGAACCCTGGGCATGGAATGTTAAGATGCAGCTGAGGGTAGGAAAGGGTGAGAATTCCTAGCCAGTCCAGCCCCACACCCGACTTGATTGACGAAAGGTAAAGGACTCATTCAAGTGCACACGGCTGGTTAATGGTAGAGCGAGTCCCACACTGAAGGCCTCTGCCCTCCCTCCAGTCCAGTCCAGCATGATTTCCAATACGCCATCGCCCAGCCTTTGCTCCCGCATCATTGGGTTAGGAGAATCACCCAGGCAGGCGGCAGAGCGAGGCCCACTCAACCTCGCTCAGCAAAAATCGAGGTAAAGAAGTGGGGAAAGTTTGAGGAAATGGAAGTGGAGGGTCCCTAAGGGCTATGAGCCTGGGAGAACAGGGTCAAGATGGGCGGAAGGACTTAGTGACTGAATGGCATGAGACTCTGAGAGAGAGGACAGTGAGGGTGGGGACCTTGTTTGCCTTGATTGTAACTATCTTTCTAGTACCTTGCACAGAATATAGCATATAGTACATGCTCAAAAAATGCTTGTTGAATGTCTAAATGATCCAATAGCATCAAAAACACATGTTCTGTTTTAGTCACTCAGGGGCACTCACGTTCCTCAAGGGGGCAGTGGTGAGAACATCCAGACAGGAGCAGAAAAGTAAAAGGATCTTGGACTTTCAGAGACACTGAGGCACAGAGGAGGCCAAGCTCCCTGAAATTCCAGGGAGAGACTGCTATGTGGGAGGGAGGCAGTGGCCCTGTGTGCCAGATGTTTGCAGGGCATCCAGAACTCTCTGAGTATAGAGAATGCCACAGGGGACAGGCAGATAAACAGAGCTGTATCCGGGGCCAAGTGGAGGGGGCTTGGTAAGGGAGGAAGGAGGTGGGAAGAAGGAGACTGGAGGCCAAGCCAGCTGCCTCTTGATAGGGGGAGCGGGGAGGCGGGGTGCTCTGGGCCAGTGGCTGGGTCAGATCTCCGGCCAAAGCAAACCTACCTCAGGGGACTGGGGGGCCGCTCCCTCCCTGCCCAGATGGAATCAAAGGCTAACAGGAACCCTGGAGGGTGCAGCTGTGACCCTTGCTCCTCACACTCAGCAGGGCCCATTATGCCCATCCTCGTCATATCCTCAACACACTTTTCCCAGCCCAAAGAATCTCTGGAAACAGACTCCTCTGGTGTCTCCTGATCAGATACCAGCCAAGAGATGTCAGGGTTTTTCAGTCTCACCCCCAGCCCTGCCTTTCTCCCCCAAAGATACCCAGACCTTGTCCCACCTCTGGCAGTGGCTCTCTGTAAGAAACCAGGGTAGCGTCTGCTCAAACCTGAGCCCTTCCTCTTTTCCATGCCAAGAGTCAAAGAGCTCAGACTCATTTCTATGAGTCATAATAATAAACAAAATAGGAGCACCTGCCTCCATGCTAACAAACAAGATAGGAGAACCTACCCCCTGGGATCTCCTTCTGAACCAGGTCTCCGATGCAGGGACAACGTGCAGGTCACTTCTGCTGTTCACCTGAGCTGAGCTGTGCGCTGAGAGGAAGTAGCCTGGAATTTGGGGATCATCAAATTGAAGAGGAACCTCAGAGATTTTCTAAGCCCGTTCCTTGTTATTCTGATGAAGATGCCAAGATTAGAGTAGAGAAGCCTCCTGTCCAAGGTCACACAGGTGGGCAGTGGCGCCAGCAGGACTAGCCTCAGCTGACTTGACTTTCAGGCAAGCACCCATTACACTGAATCACGGTGGGGACCGTGAGAGGGCAGGTGGGAAACCGGAGGCGTAGAATAGCCCAGGGCCATCACGCTCCAGGGAAGGGATGACCCCGGCCCCCGGGCCACAACCTGAGTCGGTTCCTTTTCCTCCCTTGGGACTTCTACCTGTGGAAGGAACAGGCGGAACACAGCATGGCGCTGTCTGAATCCAGACGGAAGGAAGAACAAAAGGAGGTGGGAATGCAGCTCAGGCAGAGACTGAGGAAAATGCTTCTGGGTACTTTTTTATCCTATTTTCCAAATTATATACAATGTGGTTTAAACAATAAAAAAGATAACAGGCCAGGCGAGGTGGCTTACATCTGTAATCGCGGCACTTCGGGAGGCCGACGCAGGCAGATCATGAGGTCAGGAGATCGAGACCAGCCTGGATAACAGGGTAAAACCCCGTCTCTACTAAAAATACAAAAAATTACTCAGACGTGGTTGCACTCGCCTGTAGTCCCAGCTACTTGGGAGGCTGAGGCAGGAGAGTCGCTTGAACCTGGGAGGCAAAGGTTGCAGTGAGCCAAGATCACGCCACTGCACTCCAGCCTGGGCGACAGAGAGGAGACAAAAAAAATAAATAAATAAAAATGGTCTAGGGGAGAGATTTAAATGACAGAACCAGATGGGTGTGGTGGTGCGTGCCTATAGACGCAGCAGCTCTGGAGGCTGAGGTAGGATGATTACTTGTCCAGGAGAGCGAAGCTGCAGTAAGCTGATCATGCCACTGTACTCTAGCCTGGGTGACAGAGTGAGACTGTCTTTTTTTTTTTTTTTTCCAAGGGATAGAGAAGAAGAGGTTTTTTTTTGTTGTTGTTGTTTTGGGTTTTTTTGAGACAGGGTCTCACTCCGATTGCCCAGGTTAGAGTGCAGTGGCGCAATCTTGGCTCACTGCAGCCCCTCAACCTCCCTGGGCTCAGGTGATTCTCCCACTTCAGCCTCCTGAGTAGCTAGGACTAGAGGCATATGCCACCACACTCAGCTAATTTTTTTTGTATTTTTATTAGAGACAGGGTTTCACCACATTGCCCAGGCTGACTTTGAACTCCTGGATTCAAGAAGTCCTCCCACCTCAGCCTCCCAAAGTGCTGGGAATACAGGCATGAGCCACCGTGCCTGGCCAGAAGAGATTTTTAGAATCTACTTTGAGTAGACTGAAAAAAAAGACCATGTTGAAGGAATGGCTTAACAGATAAGGAAAAAAATAACAAATGAAAAAGAAAACAGACGAGCAGATGTTAAAGGAGAGATAGGTGGAAAATTCAACACCATCCTTGTAGTCCAGTGAGGAAACTGAGGCACCAGCAGAACTTGGACAAACCACTCTGGGGCTCTGAGCCCAACCTTTTAACAGGTCACTATAACCTGAGGGAGTGGGAGGACAGAGGGCTGGAGGGGAAGGGAGAAGTGAGAAGTCATCTTTCTTGGACTCTTGTCATGGCCACCCCAGGCCTTCCCGGCTCCCCTCATCTCATCCCCCAAGATAGGCTCCCCTTGCAAGCAGAAAAACTCCACCCACACTCCCAGAAAGCCTCAGAAGCCTGGCATCAGTGACAAGACCACAGGCCCTAAAGAAGAAAGGAAAAGAAGAGTTAGAGGGAATGGAAGAAGGAAGAGAAGGAGAGACGCCCAGAGGGGGCTGGCAGCTGAGAGGAGGACGGAGGGAGCAGAGCTGAGAGCTGGGCCCAAATCAGGACTGCGGCAGAGAAGTGGGGTGAGGGGGTGGGAGGAGGGACATGGGGGTGATAGAGCCTCCCAGCTCTTCCCTCCCATTCTCCCTCCTCCTCTCTCTCTTTCATGATCTTGAAACAACCTTCAAATCTGGGCTGGAGGCCCCAGGAGGCCAGTCACTTAGGAAACAAAACTGTTTCTTGGAGACCTTGAAAGCCCATCTGCAGCTGAGCAGCATCCCCACCCCCTCCCTGTGCACACGCACATTCTCCCATGGACTCTCACGTACACCCATACCCAGCTTCACACAAGCTCCCCACGGGCCCACAGGCACGCACACACGGGCTCACGCGCACCTCTGTACTCAGGCTTACATACAGATAGCCCATTCACAGCAGATTGGACACACATCCGAGTGAGTCTGGTCCTCTGCTGAGGAGCTCCCCCTTGGGAACGTGGTTTGGTACCACCACACTGTCTCATAGCACACACAGGACCAGCGGTCAGGTCCTCCCAGTCATTAACCAGCATGCATCCGTACACAGGCACATGCACGTTGCTGTCTCTCTCCAACTCTCTTGGTCTCTCTCTCGCTCTCTCTCTCTCTCTCTTTCTCTCTCTCTCTCTCTCTCTCTCTCTCTCACACACACACACACACATGCACACACACTTCTTACCAACCAAAGGTTTGATTCAGGACCACTCCATCCTCTCTCTCTTTCATGATCTTCAAATGATTTCCATCCCCACTCTCCCCTTGGTGGACCCCCTTCCTGATCTGTGACTTCCTCTCAGCCCACTCCTTTCTTTAGACAGATTTTCGCTCTTGTTACCCAGGCTGGAGTGCAATGGCACAATCTCGGCTCACTGCAACCTTCACCTCCTGGATTCAGGCAATTCTCCTGCCTCAGCCTCCCAAGTAGCTGGGACTACAGGCATGATGCGCCACCATGCCCAGCTAATTTTTTTATTTTTAGTAGAGACGGGGTTTCACCTTGTTGACCAGGATGGTCTGCATCTCTTGACCTCGTGATCCACCCGCCTCGGCCTCCCAAAGTGCTGAGATTATAGGTGTGAGCCACCGTGCCCGGCTGGTGCCCACTCTTTCATTTCTCTGAGTCCTAAATATGTGAGCAGCAGTGCCCCTCGGGCCATGCTCTCGCCCACATGCAGGGCATGGCAGGGAGCCCCAGCAGGCTGTAAGGGCAGAGGAAGGGCACATCCTTTCCGGTATTGAGCTTGGCCACAGGGACCAGTGCCAGGGCCTTTGGAAGGACTGGGCAGTACTGGGAGATGCCAGCAGGGGTGAGGGGTGGGATGGAAACTGTGAGAGCTTGAAGTGTGCACACCTTCAGACTCGAGGACTGGCGTTTCCTCTTCTGTCTCCGTTCGTGTCCTGGAGAGGGCTGGGCAGAAGACTATCCAGGAATTCCAGCCCGGGAACCTTAGGAATAGGTGCTTCCTGAAGCCCAACTTACCATGTTGTCCCCAAAGCCCCAGGCAAGGCTGCCCCAGTGTTGGTGGCCCTAGCTGCCTCGGGGCTGCTCTGTAGTGACCTGCTCTCCCAGTCTCTCCTGATGTCTGACCACAAGCTTGCCTGCTACTCCCCTCTCTCTTCAACACACAGCGGGTGAACTGGTATCTGTCCCCTTCTTTGTTTCCTCCCGCTGCCCATTCTCCCCCAAGACCAAATCCAAGGTCAGTGAAGAGGCCATGAGAAGGCCTTGTTGGCCCCATCCTACCCGCCCTTTCTGACTGGAACCCAGAGAGGGAAGGAGGGTGGAAGTGAGATGCGACCTACCAGGTCCCTGTAATGGAAAATCTCAACTGCAGGCCTGAAGGGGGCCGGTTATTTAGGGAATTCAGATGTGAGCCTTGTGCCCTGAGAGTGGATTTGCTAGAGGAGAGACTGATAATCCCTCTGCAGGGAGTTCCCTCTGGGGCCAGAGAAGGACCCAGCCCCGCCAGCAGGCACCCTAGGCCTCTGGCCAAGGCCCCCCTTCCCTCCCTCCCTTCCTTTCTGCTTTCTTTGCACTCAGGACGCTTAGACCTGCCCCACTCCGCTGGCTTCCCCTCACTCCGTCTCTGTGCCCAGAGAAACAGGGGCACTCCACGGGAATCCTGTCCTCCGACGGTTCCCAGTAGAAGGTGGGAGCAGAAGTTTTTCTTTTCTCTCTGCCCCTTCTGGTTTCCCTTCTTCTCTGTGCCCCTCATCCTTTGGCTTTTTCATCATATGAACAGCTACAACACCCGTAGACCAGCTGGCCCTGTCCCAGGTCATCTCCCTGCCCCCAGTTTCTAGCTGGTTAAAGATACCCTGTCCAGCCCCAGGCAAATTTCTGGGATTGCTCCTGACTCTGGCGGGCATCCTCACTGCTCAGACATTTCCAGTCTCCCCCACTGCCCTGCAGAGAGGCCCCTTCTCCAGCCTCGGTCCTGCGAGGGGCAGATTCGCCTTCCCCTCCCCGCTGGAGGAAGGAAGCAGTCGTTTCCTTCATTCACCTGTCTGATAGTTGCTGTGATATTGACCTCCACACACGTCTTAGAGGTTCTGTGTTTTCCTCTTTTGACTTCTCCCTAACACTACTCACCAACCCCAGGCATAGTTCAGTCTAGAGTTCTTCCACAGGATGACACGGTAAACGAGGGGTAAACAAAGCCCAGAGGTGGCATCAGATGCCTGCTAGGGGGTCCCACAGTTCCCCTCTAGCCCTGGCCTGCCCCTCTCTACCCGAGTCTTGATTATCCTCCAAAACTTTGGAGAGATTACACCTGGCAGGGTTTGGGGACACCCGCTCACCTCCACCTCCAAACTTCTCGCTGCCTCTTGAGCCACCTTTGACTCCGCCCGGGGCCCCTTTCCAGGTGCTTCAATTGCAGAGGTCAGCCTTCAGTTCCAATTCTAACTACAGGAGTCTATGTTTCTTTCTTTCTCTGGGATGTGGGATGTAGACTCAGGATACCTGAGTTCCGGTTCTGTCTTGTCAATTCAAATTGTTTAATCTCTCTGAGCCTCAGTTTCCCCACTTGGAAAAGAAGAGTTAGACCACATGGCCTCTGGCATCCTGGGATTCTGAATCAACTGATCCACCTCAGCCAGATCCTAGGGGGCACATCCCCCCCACCTGGGACCTGGGCCCCCTTCCCTGGCAGCCTCTCTCAGTTGTGAGTGCCACGGGCCAGAGGGGGTTGAGAGGAGCCAAGCGGGGGCAAGCCTCAGGACAAATGGGCTGTCTAGAGCCAGTGGCTAAAGGGGCGGGAGGGGAGGAGTCCTCAGGGATCCTGTTTCAACAAACGTTTCTTTCGGAGGAGAAGGCGGGGGAGACGGGGAGAGGGGCCTATTTAAAGCTACCCTGTTGCTTTGGCTGTCTCTGTCTGCCAGGGTCTCCGGGACAGGCTGGTGTGGGCTTGGCATCCTCCTGGTGACCTCTCCCGCTAAGGTCCCTCAGCCACTCTGCCCCAAGATGGGCCGTGGGGTGAGTATCCCTAAAGAGCAGGGGTTGTACTCTGGAGTTCGAGGGAGGCTGCTGAGGAAGGATGAAGTGGGAATGGGGTGTGGAAGGAGCGGGAGAGAGAAGCTGAGTGGGATACTTGGAACTTGGAATTAACAGTCTCCAAACTACCGATGCGTGTACAGACCCCACGGCGCTCACCTACCCTAGTGCTCTCCTCTACTCTACCTGCCCTGGCCCCCTGCCCACAATTAGGCAACCCACCACACACACCCCTCCAGCTCTCCCTCCACCCCTCTCCCACAGCTCTAGTCCTTCCCCAAGGCAGTCCCTCCTCTCACTGCATCTCCTGGCCTCCCAGCTGGAAGGATGTTTGGCACTGCAAGTCCTCCCGTCTTTGCAACCCGCTGAAAATATCCATTCCTCTGGGAGTCCTAGCCTGAGCGGCTGGGGTCCAGTTTGAGGTTAGAGAGGGGCAGTGGAGCATCCGGCTCCCAGAGTCACCAAGCAGTTTTGGACACCAGCTCCAGGGGCCCTGAGTGCCAGGGACAGCTGGGCAGGGTGTGGGGAGGAAGAGCGGTGTGCCCCAGCCCCCCACCCCAGCACCCCTCCAGATGTCCCAAGCAGCATTGTCCATGGGCTCCAAGCCATGGACTTTGAGGACTTTCCCAGAGGCTGGTGAGAGTGACCCCCCAGTCCACTCGTCCATGGCATTCTGCAGCAATGGCTATGCCAAGGCAAAGATTAACAACCACAATGGGGCGGGCGGGGACAGGGCTTTGAATTCTTGGAAATGAAATTCCCATATGGAGAAGAGTGGACCAATCCCTTTACATACTGTGTCTGGCTGCTTTCCTTTTGTGGAGTACTGGCAAAAGAGGACACAGAGGGAAAGGGCATGGGGAGGAACGGGAGGGTGTGAGAAGACCCTGGCTATGGGGAGCCATGGGTGTTTCTGGGCCCAGGAGGAGTCAGGCAAGGACATGTTATTGCACCATGTAGAGCAGCTGGGAAATTCTGAGCCTGGACACCAGGGTTCCCGAGCTAGGGTCGGAGCCATAAATAGAATCAGAGTGCGTGTGTGTGTGTGTGTGTGTGTGTGTCCATGACCACGTGCTCTCCATAGGCAGGGAGTGTGGCAGTTATTCATGGATGAGCACCTGTGTCCGTGTCTCAGCAGGCAAATTTGTAAATGTACAAGCCTTCAAACCTGTGCAACCATAGTTGTCACTGTGGGAGGGTGCTTGAGAATCTGTGGGCCTGTCCTTAGGAGCTATGAGGTATGAGCTTCATGGAGGAAGAGGTCACAGCTGTGGGAAGACATCTGTCTGGGAACCTTCAGCCACATCTTGACATCTCTGGCTCCCCATGGAAAGGGCATCCCCAGCTGAGATGCAGGACCTCTGAGAAGAGGCAGAGGTTAAAGGATCAGACAAGCCCTCCAACCCCCCATCCAAATGGAGAGAGAAGGAGGGGAGGGTAGCCCCCTACCTGCTCCATCTTAGAGCAAGGTAGACCCAGCTCAGGAGGTCCTGCTTGGGAAGGGATGAGACCTTGACTTCTGCAGTCTGTCCTTTTCCTCTGGCACCCCCAAACTCCCCTTAACCACCATCCCCAATTGCTGTGGGTGATGCAAAAGCAAGATGAGGAGCAGATTTTGGCTTTTCAACTAAGAGGCTGGGTGAAATGGGGGTACTTAGGGCCTGAGCTTGGAGTTCAACCTACCAGAGACCCCTGAAGAGGGGAAGCCTCTGCTACCCACAACCTGTTCTAGGGATCATTTTGCCTCCAATTCCTTCTTCCCTGCATCTCCATTCCAGAGCCAGGTTTAACTGTCCCCCCCATCAACCAGTGGCTGTGAAGGGCAGCGTGGGAGCTGGGGGAAGGGATGACACTGGTGGGAGGGAGCCCAGCCTGCTCCAGCTGCCACGAAGAGGCTGAGATGGGGGGAGCGTTGGCGGATTCCCAGCTGCCCCTACTCTGTCCCAGCCTCTGGCTTTCTCAAAAAGGACTCTCTGTTCTCCTTCAGCATTCAAGACCCAGAGAGAGGGACTTGTGGCTGGGGGAGGGAGAAGCAGAGGGAGGTTGGGGGGGGGTCCTTGCTTCCTCTCTTTCTTTCTTGCCTGGGCAGCCGCTGGCCCCAAATCTCCGCAGGCTCCTGGCTGCAGAGCCTGAAGTCCTTGCCAGGACAGGAGGAGGGGGAAGGGGCAGTGTGTCCCAAGCTCTGAGCCTGCTGGAGAGCAGGGTGGGAGCTTAGGGAAAGGAGACACTACATGGAGCTGCTTAGCTCAGCCACAATCCAGCATGCCAAAGTGCATGGACCAGCAAGTTTTTAAAAAGCATGCATTTGATTCCAATTTTTATGAACTTTATTTCGCATCTGAATATACAGAAATTCCTCTGTGCCCTACTCCTCTGCCGGCAGCCGCAGCCCTACTCCTCTGTGCATGCCCAGGCCCGCTTCTGTCCCTGAAGTTCCTGGGGGTCACACTGGAGCTCCACCAGCCTGACCTCTTGCCTCTGGTCTCTTGATTGTATTTCATACTTTTCTCAGCTCTGTCCTGCTACAGACCTTTAGTGAACCTAAAGCACTTCAATCCATTCAGTTAAATGAATTATCTCAAGTCACCTGGGAAAGGGAGAGGTAGAACCACTCACAAGCCTTTCCCCACCCCTTCCATTGGGCTGCTCCGGTCTCCCCAAGAAGATCAGCCTTCAGGAGGCCAAAATGATACCAGACTCATAGATGCTGGTTTGGAGACAAATGCACGAGTTTACAGGTCACATTTTCTGAGAAGAGCACTTCTGAGCCACGCAGCCTCCAAAAGCTCATCTCCTTTTAAATCATTAGTATCTTGGGAGCAATAGTGTTGACTTCTCCCTGCATCCACCACCCTCACCCTTGCTCCTGATTGTCCTGGTCAGACTTCTGCCTCTCAAGATGCTGAACTGGTGACCTCTTATGAACAGGGCGGCTGCCACCTTTCTGGAATTGCTCCTGACTCTGATGGGTAAAATATGCATTACCCTAAAGCACAAACGACTTAGGTCAGTGAAGTTATTCCATATGAGACCACCATGGTGGATACGTGTCACTATACATTTGTCCAATTGTACACCAAGAGTAAACTCAAACCTAAACTATGGGCTTTGGATGACAAAGATGTGTCAGTGCAGGTTTATGACTGCAACAAATGTACCACTCTGGTGCAGGGTGTTGATAGTGGGAGAGGCTGTGCATGTGTGGGGGCAGGAGATACATGAGAACTTTCTCTACTTCCCACTCAATTTTGCTGTGAACCAAAAAATTGCTCCAAAAAGTTCATTTTTTACAAAAGCGAATAAAACCCCCAAAACTGCATTATCCTGCAAAAAAAAAAAAAAAAAAAGGCCAACACATTGGCTGTGGATCCTACCCAGGTATCCACTGTTTCTGGGAAACTAAAATTGCATCATGGTGTGGGAAAGCTAATTCCTGAAAGCCTAGTGCAGACTCTGTAGAGTCCAGTGGAGGAGCAGGTACCAGGTGGAAATTGAGCAGCCCCTCTATGACAAGACTCTCTTTCCTGAGGGAAGTGGGACGAGAGAAGACTGGGGCGGAAGAGGAAGTAAGAAGGCACCTCTTTTAGGAACTTTTCAAGGCCACCCAGGCCTTCCTCAGCCTCTATCCTGTTCTGACACCCCAAGAGGGCCTCCTCTTGGAAGGAAAGATTCCCACCCTCTGCCCCAGAAGTTCCCTGTGAGACCCTGGAAGGCTGGTGGTGGTGAGCCCGCAGGCCCTGGGGTGGAAGGGAAATCAGGAGCCTCATAAGGCCACAATCAAAATGATTAAAATGTTCATCTGGTCAGGCGCCTTGGCTCACACCTGTAATCCCACCATTCTGGGAGGCCAAGGTGGGAGGATCGCTTGAACCCAGGCAATTATCCCTAAAAAAAAAAAAATTGTTTTTAGTTATGCGCGTGTGGTGGTGGATGCTTGTGGCCCCGGCTACTTGGGAGGCTGAGTGGGGAGGATTGCTTCAGCCCTAGAAGTGGAGGGTGCAGTGAGCCGAAATTGCACACTGCGTTCCATCCTGGGTGACAGAGTGAGATCCTGTCTCAAAAAAAAAAAAGTCCATCTGATTCACCAGATGACCCAGGAATGTCTAGACTTAAGACTTATATAAATTGTAGTTTTAGATTTACTCTCAGATACAATTTCTTACGTTTTGGGATAAATGGGGCTCAGTTCCCATGTCACCCAATTGTGCTTTGCAGGAGGGTCCAGTCCTGTGAGTTGACGCCTGTCTAGTAACGGGCGGGCCTGCCCAGCAGGATGGAGAGGGCTCCCAGCACACCCTGTGTCCCCGCTTCCTGGACACGCCCTGGCCCTCCAACTACTGTCTCCCCTCAGTCCATCAGCCCTGCTCTTTCCATCCCCACCACCAGACCTGACTCTCTGGACACATTCCTGTCTAACCCTCTGGTTTCCCAAAGACTCTTACTCCCCCAAGTTCCTGACTATCTCTACCCCTCTCTAAGTAAAATTACCATGGTGTTTGGTTAAGACATTCCTACAGAGTGATTCTACTTCCTCAACAAACCCCCACAAAACCCTATCCACTCCCTTCCAGAATTCTCCCAAATAGTGTAGGATGCAGGTTTTCAATATTTGTTTTGTTTTTTAATTAGCAGCAGGGTCCTTTCCACAAACAAAATCTTAGCCGAAGCCCAAGCATGAAACCACTCGGGTGGTGCTTTTCAGCCCTGAGCCCCTCACCTTTCCCTGAAGCTCTCTTGGGACCCCCTCTGGTTCTGCCAAGTCTACAAACTGAGGACCTCGGGTCCCTCCACCCTCCATCCTCCCTTTCTCCCCCAAGGCAGCCACTGCTTTTGAACCGCCCCCCGCCCCCGGCCACTGCCCGGGCTTCCTGGCCGAGTGGTGGGAGTGGAGGCTCTGGCCCCTCTCCTCCCTGACTCTCCCGCTCTCCCTTCCTCCCACAGGCCGGCCGTGAGTACTCGCCTGCCGCCACCACGGCAGAGAATGGGGGCGGCAAGAAGAAACAGAAAGAGAAGGAACTGGATGAGCTGAAGAAGGAGGTGGCAATGGTGAGGCCCACAGCCCACCCTGCTGGGCCGAGGAGGAGGGGCCCCATGCTGGGAGAGCTGTCCCTGCAGCCCAGTGCACTCAGAGAAACTCCGTGTCCCCCATGCTGCTCCCCTCACCCCTGTGCCCCACAGTGCCTCACATGCTTCTTAGATACCTCCTCCCCAGAGTAACTCACCTTCCCTTCCCCAGGATGACCACAAGCTGTCCTTGGATGAGCTGGGCCGAAAATACCAAGTGGACCTGTCCAAGGTGAGCCGAGGGGCTTCTAGGGAAGGAACAAAAGAGGCAAGAGCAACATGCAGCATCAAGGTGGCAGGAGCCTTAAAACTGTAATCCAGCCGAGCACTGCAGCACGTGCCTGTAGTCCCAGCTACTCGGGAGGCTGAGGTGGGAGAATCGCTTGAGCCCAGGAGTTCGGGGCTGTAGTGCACTATGCCAATCAGGTGTCCGCACTAAGTTCGGCGTCGATATGGTGACCTCCTGGGAGCGGGGGACCACCAGGTTATCTAAGGAGGGGTGAACCAGCCCAGGTCGGAAATGGAGCAGGTCAAAACTCCCATGCTGATCAGTAGTGGGATCACACCTGTGAATCGCCACTGCACTCCAGCCTGGGCAGCATAGCGAGACCCCATCTCAAAAAAAAAAAAAAAAAAACTGTAATCCAGCCCTCTTTACAGATGAGGAAACTGAGGCCCAGAAACAAGGGACTGGGCCAAGGTCATATGGCTAGCTGGTGGCACAGCCAGAACTAGAATCTGGATCCTCTGCATCCTAGCCCAAAGCTCTGTCCCTGGATACCCTAGAAGCCAGGACTCCCTAGAACCCAGACCCCAGAGGGCCTCCAGGTGGGACCCTCTTCTCTACCCCCAGCAACTTCAGTCACACACAGCCTTCCACAGAGCTGACAGCACAGGCACGTGGGCTGACAGCCCATTCCTGTGGTTACAGTGATTTGCTGGGCCCTCGCTACATATGTGACATAGTGAAAGAGGAGTTACATACATTCTCTAATCTTATAACCCTTTGAGATAGGTATGGCAGACCTGTTTGTTAAAGAAAGGAGACACAGAGAGGGAGAGTAGCCTTCCAGGGGCACATGAACAGTAAGTGGTAGTCAATCGCTGAGCCCCTCAATTATAAATTTCTTTAAAAATCATTAATCAAAAAAGGCTGGGCATGGTGGCTCATGCCTGTAATTCTACCACTTTGGGAGGCTCAGACAGGCAGATTGCTTGAGGTCAGGAGTTCAAGACCAGCCTGGGCAAGGTGGCAAAACCCCATCTCTACTAAAAATACAAAAATTAGCTGGGCACAGTGACAGTTGCCTGTAATCCCAGCTACTCGGGAGGCTGAAGCAGGAGAACCACTTGAACCCAGGAGGCAGAGGTTGCAGTGAGCTGGGACCGCACCACTGTAATCCAGACTGAGTGACAGAGTGAGCTGAAGGGATGGGCATGGTGAGGGGCTGGGTCAGCTCCGGACGCATCCCCCTACGCCTCTCCTTGCTCCCTCAGGGCCTCACCAACCAGCGGGCTCAGGACATTCTGGCTCGAGATGGACCCAATGCCCTCACACCACCTCCCACAACCCCTGAGTGGGTCAAGTTCTGCCGTCAGCTCTTTGGGGGGTTCTCCATCTTGCTGTGGATTGGGGCCATCCTCTGCTTCCTGGCCTACGGCATCCAGGCTGCCATGGAAGATGAACCATCCAACGACAATGTGAGCCCACACGCCTGACCCCTGGAGCAGCCTGTGACTGTCCTCCAACCCTGAACCCCCAACACAGTGGCGGGTGGGCGGCGAACAAGGCCCTCCCATCACAGTCCTACAGACACACTGCACTTTAGGCTGGAAAGGGGTGAGCCTTCTATATATATATCTGCAAAGCACTTTCCACCACACAAGGCATACACACTCACCTACTCATTAATTAATGAGACAATCTCTCCCTGTTCCTCCCCACTTAAGTGAGCCTGTCTGCATGCCTGAGTCTTCACCCACTAGCAAAGTCCTAACCCTGGGAATTTTCTAAGACTTTCCCTCTGTTTTCAGTCTTAGCAGGCTTGAGGTTGGCAGATCAAGGGGGAGGTTCGTGAGAAGGGCTTTCCCCTACCGTCATCACTCTCAGTCACAGACAAAGGTCGGGCTCTCATCTTGGATGGCTCTGCCTGCTCACCCCAAGTGGCGGCTGCCCTTTTAGAGTTGGGGGTAAGGGCAGGTCCCTGAAACTCTTTCTCCTTACCAGCTTTATCTGGGTGTGGTGCTGGCAGCTGTGGTCATTGTCACTGGCTGCTTCTCCTACTACCAGGAGGCCAAAAGCTCCAAGATCATGGATTCCTTCAAGAACATGGTACCTCAGGTAAGATGGCAGGGCTGGGCTCTGGGCTACGGCGTAAGGTTTCGGCAAGAGTTCAGCTCATCTTCTCTCAACTCCTGTGCTCTGAGATGGAGATGGGCGGAAGAGATCCTCCAGCTCTCCACACCAGCCCCTGATTTTTCATGGGGCTTCTCCTTCTGCTTGGCGGGGTTGGAGGAGAGGTGGAAGACCAGCAGGAGAAGAAGGTGGGGGCAAGAGACAAGAATTTCATGTGCTGCCCGTGGCTCCCCACAGCAAGCCCTTGTGATCCGGGAGGGAGAGAAGATGCAGATCAATGCAGAGGAAGTGGTGGTGGGAGACCTGGTGGAAGTGAAGGGTGGAGACCGAGTCCCTGCTGACCTCCGAATCATCTCTTCTCATGGCTGTAAGGTGAGAAGGTCATACTGGAGCAAGTGGTTGAGTCTAAGGACCAGGCTGTGCAGAGCTAAGAGGGGCCCAGTGAGGTTTAAAGGTGGGGAGACCCAGGTCCAAATGTCAACACCTTGCCTATGCCCCTGCCTAACTTTCTCTCAGTGTGGGGTGCTTGTGCAGTGCCTCCTTGCACCTGTGTGTGGCAAGTGTTCTATGCCCCAGGTGTTTCTTTGTGGTCCTCTTTTTAGCAATCATATATTGAGTACCAATTATGTGTCAGCTGCTTTATATGTGTTCACATGTGCTATCTGATGTAATTCTGAAAGAATGGTGTGATCATGCAGGGCTGCAGCATGTGGCCACACACGTTGCATCCTGAAGGACCCCAGGAGGTGCATTTTCTTAAACTACAATGTTAGTAGCGCCCCCTGTGGTTGTGCAAGGCAGAGATTCTGTTTATATTCCTCATTTTACATGAGTACATGGAGGCTCTGTTAGTTAAGCAAGTAACCCAAGATCACATAAGAAGTCAGGAGGAGTGAGATTTCCATACCAGAGCAGGGGCAATAGCTGAGTAATGCCATAAATATGTGATGAGGGCAAGTGTAACTTTGTTCCTCGCGTCATGAAGACTGAGTGTGGTTGGAGGTGGTTCAGGAGACAGCTGTGTGCATACGAGTGGCTCTGCCAGTGTGATGACTATGCACCCCCTCCTCCTCAGGTGGATAACTCATCCCTAACAGGAGAGTCAGAGCCCCAGACCCGTTCCCCCGAGTTCACCCATGAGAACCCCCTGGAGACCCGCAATATCTGTTTCTTCTCCACCAACTGTGTTGAAGGTGAGAAGCCAGCCTGCACCCCGTGGGAGGGTCTGAATCCTGAATCCAGAGTCAGGATAAAGGGCTCTGGTAGTACTTACCTGGCAAAAGCTCTGCCATTAGTGGGGCAATCGAGGGGTTGGTGGCCCTGAATATTATGGAAACACCCTCCAGAGAGCAGGGTATTGGTTGGGGGTGGCATAACTCCATGGGAAATGTATCTTCCTTCCCCAGGGAGATCTCTATTCTGTCTACCCCAAGACTGAGTAGATTCCAAAGCTTTCAGATATTGGGTTAAGACCCCCTTAGACATGCATACACAGAGATGCACATATGCTCAGAACTAACTGACATTCTTAGGAGTCTCAGGGTTTGACTGATTCCTTGTGGTTTGTCTATTCCTTGTGGTTCTGGACCTAGGCGCCTCCTTCTCTAACCTTTGCTTTGACCGAGGCCCCAGGCCGTGGGAGAGCCAGGAAGGCATTCAGGCCCGGTGAACACATGGGCCCTTCTTCAGGCTGCTTCTAAACCTTTGTTACTCCAAAAGACATGTGTCACCAGGCACAGGCTGCCCAGTTTGCCCCATTCCTGTTCTGGGTTCTAGAGATAGACATAGGTCAATAAGAACTCCCAGAGCTGCCATCACTTAACAGCAGGGGTCCCAGCGCAGCTGAAACATGCGCTCTCTGTGGTCAAGCCAGTGAGTGGAGTCAGGGCTGACCTAGAGAAGGAGTAAGAGGGAAGAGACAGAAAGAGGCCTCACTAGACCACCAGCCTCTGGAAGGAGGGCAAAGGAGGCCTTGTACCCCAATCCACACTTCCCTCATTTCTCCTCAGTGTATTATGTTTCTCTGGGTTTTTATTCCTCCTTCCACAAGTTGGAATTACAGTCACTGCTTGGAATGCATGAGGGATTAGCTCCAGGACCCCCTTGGTAACCGAAATCCAAGGATGTTCAAGCCCCTGATATGAAATGGCATAATATTTGCATATAACCTGTGCACATCCTCCCGTATACTTTAAAACACCTCTAGATTACTTATAATACCGAGTACAGTGTAATTTGTTGTACTGTTTTGTTTTTAAATTTGTATTTTTATCGTCATATTATTTTTTTAGCTCCAAATATGAGGTTGGTTGAATCTGTGGACATGGAATCTGTGGAAACGGAGGGCCAACTGTGCAAATAAAAATCACCACACATTACATTTTCTAAATTTGTTTTTGGTTTTGCTTTTGAGACAGGATCTTGCTTTGTCACCCAGACTGTAGTGCAGTGGCGCAATCACAGCTCACTGCAGCCTTGACCTCCCAGGCTCAAGTGATCTCCCACCTCAGCCTCTAGAGTAGCTGGGACTACAGGCGTGTGACACCATGCCCAGCCAATATATATATATATATATATATATATATATATACATTAGAGATTAGAGATGGGGTCTCACTGTGTTACCCAGGCTGGCCTCAAATTCCTGGGCTCAAGTGATACTCCTGCCTCAGTCTCCCAAAGTGTTGGGACTACAAGCATAAGCCAGCAAGCCTGGCCACATTGCCTAAATTTTTAATGTACTGAGATTCTGAAATTTACATTTCCCACAATTGATTTATTCAGAAATGCCTAGTAATATGTTCCCATTGCTTACTCCGCAAATGGCTTTGAAAAGAGGAGAGGAAATACAAATACTTCATTTGAAGTATTTGTTGAGCACCCACTATGTTCCAGGCACTGGTCTAAGGGTATCAGAGCATCATCTCATCTAAATATTAGGACAACACCAAGATAGGAATTCAAATAAGGATTCAAACCCAAATTTAACTTGGCCATTGTGCATGCTTTTTCTAATGCACCATGCTCCTTTCCCAGAAGACCCCTGTAATGTCACCCAAGGGTTAGCCATTGCCTGCCTTCCTCTATAGAGATTCATGCCTGATATTGAGAAAGAAAATCTTAAGACTGAATGGAAAATCCATAATGAGTGCTTTACTTTGTGTTCACAATATATTTTTGGATGGTATCAAGTATAGGATTGATTTTGCCAAAATGCCACAGGCAATTTTTATGTATTGAATCTCCTCTATTTGACCTTTGAGATTATTTGCAAGCTTCCCCCCAGGCCCAAGTACAAGAGAAAATAATTTGCTGTTGTATTGATTCTGGGACTGGTGATCTATCCTGGGAAAGGAAGGCCAAATGGGGGCAACCTACCAAATGTGGCCTCCAGATCTGTGGCTTTGGCTCACCCACCCTGTGATGGTTTTCTTTGCTCAGGAAGTAGGACGAGACTACAGTCCCTGAGAGCTACAAGGCACCCAACCTGATGTACCCCCCTATTGCAGGCACAGCTAGGGGCATCGTGATTGCCACAGGTGACCGGACAGTGATGGGCCGTATAGCCACGCTCGCCTCAGGCCTAGAGGTTGGGCGGACGCCCATAGCCATGGAGATTGAACACTTCATCCAGCTGATCACAGGGGTTGCTGTTTTCCTGGGGGTCTCCTTCTTCGTGCTCTCCCTCATCCTGGGCTACAGCTGGCTGGAGGCAGTCATCTTTCTCATCGGCATCATCGTGGCCAACGTGCCTGAGGGGCTTCTGGCCACTGTCACTGTGAGTGGATCAGGCTGAGGTGCCACCGGGGGAGGGTCTCACTACTCTTTCCTCAAAGAGATAGAGGCACAGTTGCTTGTAGCTTCTCAGTGCTTTTTTCCCCTAGAGTCACATAACGGATGCTATACTCAGAGATCACTCAATACATGGCTCAGAGCGGGAGTTGAGAAATCTCAGGTGGGGCTATACTTGGGCACTCAATTTCTCTTCTGGAGCTTGTCACGGTTGCCTTTTCTCATGATCTGCCAGCATTCTGGGTCTCGTTCCAAAGGCCACCAGTCACTAACTAGCAAATCCAGTGACCTTTTCTCAGCTCTCCTCCCTAACCCCGCTGCTGAAACAGATACTGCTGTCCACCCTCCTAGCATTCTCTCTTTTGTCAACTGCTGTCACCATCCTGGTTTGCTTCTCCTCTGTCCCCTCATGCACGCCCCTATGCTGATTCTCAGGCCTCAGCTCTCTGCTCTTCCTACACCCAGAGCAAGAACCAATCTCCTCCATGTTTCCAGTGTCCCTTCTGTGTGGATGACTCACACATCCCTATGCCCAGCTCTGCTCTGACCCTCTCTGGAGTCCTAGTCAAATGTCTTCAACCCCCTACCCAGCATATCATCTCGATAGATACTCATGATCTCAACATATATAACATTCAAGTTAGTGGGGTAGATCAAGGTCTAGGGTAAGGTCATGGCCATGGTCTAGGGTAAGGACATGGCCATCTCTAGCTCCAGTCTGAAGTGTTTTTATTCTCCTCTTTCTCTTCCAGGTGTGCCTGACCCTGACCGCCAAGCGCATGGCGCGGAAGAACTGCCTGGTGAAGAACCTGGAGGCGGTGGAGACGCTGGGCTCCACGTCCACCATCTGCTCGGACAAGACGGGCACCCTCACCCAGAACCGCATGACTGTCGCCCACATGTGGTTCGACAACCAAATCCATGAGGCTGACACCACCGAAGATCAGTCTGGTGATTGGGTGCTCCAGAGCGGGCGGAGAGGATTAGAGGACTGGGGGGCAGTGGCGTGGTGGCGGGGGTGGGGTGAGATAAAGGCTCTAAAGGGAGCCATGCTCCTGGTTCTCACTTGTTTCCTCCCAGGGGCCACTTTTGACAAACGATCCCCCACGTGGACGGCCCTGTCCCGAATTGCTGGTCTCTGCAACCGAGCTGTCTTCAAGGCAGGACAGGAGAACATCTCTGTGTCTAAGGTAGGGGGTTGGCATACACAACAGGTGTGTTTTGGGAGCGTCTCCAAAGGCCTCTGGCTGGCCGCACCCAGCTTTCCCTCTACACGCTGTGGCTGCCTTGGGAGCTTCAGTGCCCCCTTCACCCGATCCTCTGCTCCCTTTTTCCCACACTGACACTGAATTCTTGTCTCTTCTGGCAGCGGGACACAGCTGGTGATGCCTCCGAGTCAGCTCTGCTCAAGTGCATCGAGCTGTCCTGTGGTTCAGTGAGAAAAATGAGAGACAGAAACCCCAAGGTGGCAGAGATTCCTTTCAACTCGACCAACAAGTACCAGGTCTGCTTGGGTTGCCAGGACAGAGGAAAAGGGAGAGAGAGAAATGGGAGGTGGGGGTGGGCAAAGCCACAGGGAATCAACACGAGGAGGAGCCAGGGCACCTGAGGGTGGCGTTCCCTCCACTGCCACGCCCCCCAAGACAGCTCGTGTGACTGCATGTCTGACTGCAACTAACCCCAGCTCCCAAACCTTACTCCATCCCTTACTACAATCTGTCACTCTCACAACTCTCCTTCCCATGGCTCCCCACGCTCTGGCCTAGCCTTCCAATTCTTATACTCCATTCAGTGAAACCATAATTCCGTAATTCCCTTGTGGTGCCCCTTAGCCTTTAGGCACCTGTTGAATGCCAAGATTGCAGTCTCAGCATTCTGTATCATCTATAGCGGTAAAGTCCCCTGACTGAAACCAGGTGGTGGTGGGGATGCTGAGGAGGGAGCTGGACCCCTAACACAGTGCCTTCTTAAACAGATCTCAATAAACATTTGTTGAATGAATGACTGTCTATGGAGGTGGCTCTCAGGTTACAAGATTTGGAACTATAAGGTCCAAACACCCCCCTACCCCAGGAGATTCTCTTTATTGACAATCTTCAATGGGTCAGGGCTGCTTTGCTAAGGCGGTTTCCTTACCAGTTGCTGCTCTATGCTGAGCTACCAACTCAAGCATGGCCCTCCCTGTAACTGCCTGTCGTCTCTCCAGCTGTCCATCCATGAGCGAGAAGACAGCCCCCAGAGCCACGTGCTGGTGATGAAGGGGGCCCCAGAGCGCATCCTGGACCGGTGCTCCACCATCCTGGTGCAGGGCAAGGAGATCCCACTTGACAAGGAGATGCAAGACGCCTTTCAAAATGCCTACATGGAGCTGGGGGGCCTGGGAGAGCGTGTGCTGGGTAAGAGGCCAGAAACAGGAGGCCCAGAAGGGGATTCCCAAGCCTCTGTGGCATCCCTGAGGTGAAGGACTGTGGGGGCATCTAGGAAGCCACCCTGTGGTTCTCACTGCTCCCTTCTGCCCCCTTTCAGGGTTCTGTCAACTGAATCTGCCCTCTGGTAAGTTTCCTCGGGGCTTCAAATTTGACACGGATGAGCTGAACTTTCCCACGGAGAAGCTCTGCTTTGTGGGGCTCATGTCTATGATCGACCCTCCCCGGGCTGCTGTGCCAGACGCTGTGGGCAAGTGCCGAAGCGCAGGCATCAAGGTACTGGCCTCCCTTCCTCCCCACCATCCTAGCCTCCCTCATACCAGAGGTCAAGAGGCTGCAGTGGCTGCTGCCCTGAAGAGGCCTAGGCCATGGTGGCCTCCTTCCCACTGACTCAGAGAAGAAGCTGTCCATGTGCAAGGAAAGGCCCACCCCTGCCTGGAGCACTCACCCTCATCCTTGTTGCTCAGAGAGGCCAGTGCCCCATGCCCCTCCTCTGCCTCCCTGGCACATCTCATTGTCCCATCTGCATGTGCACCCTTCCATTCTGATTTGAAGCACAATTAAATCAGAATGGGGGTTGAGACTGGAATGCTAGTGAAGACTGGCTCTGCTGGGGCAGAGCCAGTTGGAAAGACTTGGCTGAAATGCCAGACTCAGGCTTTATCCTGCAGGCCACAGAGAGCCACCAGTGTCATGGGGCAGGTCGAGCTTTTAGGAGACTACCTGGTTGAGGAGGGACTGGATTTGGGAAAGAACTGGAGTCAGGGAGAGACAGGTGAAGAGGCCATTGCCAGAGTTCAGGCAAGAAATGATGACCTGAACTAGGGCAGCAGCAAAGGGAGCGGAGAGGAATAGCCATGTTTGAGAAATGTTCGAGAACTTGGTGACCGAACTGGATATGGAGGGTGAGAAAGATACAGGAGAGGAGGGGACAGGATGAGTAGAGAGGACAGCACCTGAGGTAGGGAGAGGAGCAGGCTTGGTGGGGTGGTGGGAGCAGAGAAAGGGAGTTCAGTGTTGACCTTAAGCTTGAAGAGTCTGTAAGACACCCTGGGAGACATAGATGTTCCAGCGAGCACTGGAGTAGGGTTTAGTGCTCATGGAAGACGATCAGGACTGGAGATTTGAATCTCATTACCACAAGGGTGCAAACTAAAGGCTTATAGTATATTTTACTATATTGCCCAGGAAGAGCAGACAGGTGAAGTAAAGGGAGGAAAATGAAACCCTGCACCACACCAACATTTAGGGGCAGGAGGAAGCAGTGAAGAGGGGAGATGGTGTAGGACCCAGTGCCGCTTAATCTTCATGGCCGCCGGGAAAGGCAGGAGTCACCTCTGCATTGTGCTGAGACCTCAGTGCTTGGCTTGCCTAAAGTGCTGTAGCTGGAGAAGGTCAGTGTTTGAACTTGAACCTTTCATTCAACTCTGAAGCCGCTGCTCCTTCCATCCTACTAGGCTGCCGCTTGAGAGGCTGGAAACGAGAGTGGAAGGAAGCCAGGAAGGGAGCAGTGTGTGGACGCCAGGGGAGGGCAGTGTCAAGGAGAGGAGGTTAATGGTGCCAAATGCCCCAGAGGGGTCAAGTAGGATGAGGACTGCAAAGACACCTCCATTTTTCAATTCAGAGGCCCATGTGGCCTTTGGGGACAGTTTCAGTGAAGTGGTGGGAGCGGAAGAGAAGGCAGTGGGATGATAGAGCCTTCCTTTTCAGTATCTGTGGGACTTGCCCCACAAGCCCACACATGCAAATGCCCAACTCTGCACACCTCATGCTTATAGTAGCCTCTTAACCCAGCCACCCTCCCCATCTCAACTCCATCCACTCTGCCACAACAGCAATGAACATTATGGTGGAGGCGGGGCCACCATGCCTTACACCAGGGAGGATGGCAGAGGCCGATGCACAAGGTGGTGGAGGCCGGGGTGTTGTCTCCATCGTATTCCTGTTCTGTCCATTACATTGCTGCAGCGATCAGTATTTGACTCTAAGAACCTCGTGTCCTATTTCCAAGGCTCCTGTGCCTTCAAGCAGGTCGTAGGCCCTCTCTAAGTCTTGGTTTCTTCTTGTGTGAAATAAAGGAGTTGTTAAAGGGGCCTTCCAGCTCTGACTGCCTTGAATCCCATGAAATCCAAACTCCTAAAATCATCTCCTAAATAATCCTCAAGATTTCAGGCTTCTCCTTCAGGGCATCCTCATTAACCTGCTACTCTGTCACAGATACTTTCCTGCATTTAAGCAAACATCTCTCTCTAAGCCTCTGAACATAACACATCTTGCCATTTATCTCTCCTCCTCACCTACCCACCCAAATACACACACATATACACACACATCCCCACACACACACACAATCCCCACCACCATACACATCCCACACACACATACACACAATCCCCACCCCACACACATATCACACACATAAACACAATCCCCACCCCACACACACATCACACACATACACACAAACCCTACCCCACACACACACATATACACAAACCCCACCTCTCACACACACATACACACAATCCCCACCCCCCACACACATTACACACACATACACACAATCCCCACCCCTCATGCACACATCACACACACACACATACACACAATCCCCATCCCCCAACACACACATGCACACAATCCCCACCCCCACACACATCACACACATGCATACACACAATTCCCATCCCCCACACATCCCACACACACATACACACAATCCCCGCCCCCAACACACACATCACACACACACACACACCACGCCATTATTTCCAGTGGGATCTGCCAGCCCCAGACATCTCGCTATCTGGCTTTATCTTTCCTTGGAAGAGGAATGGGAGGGGGATAAGCCCCTAATACTGCTTTCCTTTTGTCTCCTCTCCTTCCCACTAGGTGATCATGGTAACCGGGGATCACCCTATCACAGCCAAGGCCATTGCCAAAGGCGTGGGCATCATATCAGAGGGGAATGAGACTGTGGAAGACATTGCAGCCCGGCTCAACATTCCCGTGAGTCAAGTCAACCCCAGGTGAGGCCTCTGCAGGAAGCCCCTGCCCCCACAATCAACACGTCCTCTTGCCCAGGAGGCTTGGCTGTCCCCTGGGGGTATTGGACAGCACTTCTGGGACCTTTATGGGCCTTACCTCTGACATTACTGTGAGTGGTTCCTCAGCCCTGAGCTTGTGTCCAGGCTGTGCCACTGAATACCTGTGTAACCTTGGAGATGTCGCGTTCCCGTACTGAGCCTCCATTTTCTCACTACAAAATTAGGGTGCTATCTCCATTGCTGTGGGAGTGGGATGTGTGTAAAGAAACTAGTACAGGGCCTAGCACACTGCATTTGCCACTGCGATGGTCCCATGGTGAAGATTTAGAGTCACATCCTCAGAGAGATATGGGGAAAGTGAGTATTGAGGTCAGGACAACTGAAGCATCAGGGAACTGGGCTCAGCGGGGAGACTGCAGGCCTCGGTGGTGAAGAGAGGTGGGGGCAGCCGGGGCTGGTGCAGGTGCAGGGGGTCAGCCGTCTCTGCCCCACCCACCCACCAGGGAAGCCAAGGCGTGTGTGGTGCACGGCTCTGACCTGAAGGACATGACATCGGAGCAGCTCGATGAGATCCTCAAGAACCACACGGAGATTGTCTTTGCTCGAACGTCTCCCCAGCAGAAGCTCATTATTGTGGAGGGATGTCAGAGGCAGGTGAGCGCAGCGGTGACTGTCAGAGGCAGGTGAGCGCAGCCATGGCAGGCAGGTGGCAGGCAGGGACTGGGGAGGCAGGGACAGGCCAAGAACAAGCGTGGAGTGAGGCAAGGGGGGGCCAGGCTTGGGCAGGGGCTTTGTCCTCAAGTGCTGGCTGTCTTCCCTCCAGGGAGCCATTGTGGCTGTGACGGGTGACGGGGTGAATGACTCCCCTGCACTGAAGAAGGCTGACATTGGCATTGCCATGGGCATCTCTGGCTCTGACGTCTCTAAGCAGGCGGCCGACATGATCCTGCTGGACGACAACTTTGCCTCCATCGTCACGGGGGTGGAAGAGGGTGAGGAGGCTGTGTGGTCTGGGACGCTCACAGGATATTGAAGCCAGCACCTCTGCTTCCAGTCCCTTTACCCTAGTTGAAGAATCATCCCAGGACTCTAGGCAGCCCAGCCCGCTTTAGCTTCCCTTGTACACAAAATCTTTCTCTCTCAGGAAGACAGGCAGCCATGCTTCAGGGGCTGGGGGTGGGGAAGAGTCCCTCTGACCTCCCTGATGCCCTCAGAACCTCCCCACAGGCCGCCTGATCTTTGACAACCTGAAGAAATCCATCGCCTACACCCTGACCAGCAACATCCCCGAGATCACCCCCTTCCTGCTCTTCATCATTGCCAACATCCCCCTACCTCTGGGCACCGTGACCATCCTCTGCATTGACCTGGGCACAGATATGGTGAGCGCAGGAAGTGGAGAGAGGACAGGCAAGGCAACCATGAGGGCACAGTGGTGGGGAGGAGAGGTGCACTGGAGCAGCTCCCCAGCTGTGGGGGTCACAGAAGACAGGCCTGGGCCTGGAAGACAATGGGGTCTGAATACAAGCATGTTTAACTGTGTCAAAGATCTTCACTGCTGAGCATCCATTGCTCCTGTCATCTCCAACATCCCTTCAAATGCCCTCCCTGCCCCACTTCCTGCCCCACACAGGTCCCTGCCATCTCCTTGGCCTATGAGGCAGCTGAGAGTGACATCATGAAGCGGCAGCCTCGGAACTCCCAGACAGACAAGCTAGTGAATGAGAGGCTCATCAGCATGGCATATGGACAGATCGGTGCGCCAAGCCCTGGGGCTTGGGAGGGAACCCCCAGAGGGTTCTTTTCCCAGCTTTCAGAGGAACGAGCCCCAAGCAAAATTCCAGGACAGGGGCCAGCTCCCCAAAGGTCAGGGACCTCCATCTCTGGCCCTGAGGGGCTGCCGTGCTTCTGCTTCCTGCTCTGACCCAGGCCCTGCCTTCGGCCCTCTACCCACAGGGATGATTCAGGCACTGGGTGGCTTCTTCACCTACTTTGTGATCCTGGCAGAGAATGGTTTCCTGCCATCACGGCTGCTGGGAATCCGCCTCGACTGGGATGACCGGACCATGAACGACCTGGAGGACAGCTATGGACAGGAGTGGGTGAGTGGTGCTGTGTAAATGCAGTGCACATGTGTGAAGGTGGGGGGAGCTGAATGCCTGGCAGGAGTGGCCAGTGGTGGCCAACTGAGACTGGGGCTAGGGGTGCACCAGGAGAAACCATGCTGTGTTCTGGTCCTACCTATTCCTCCAACACTCTCATCTCTCTCTGCTCTTTCCCTCCAGACCTATGAGCAGCGGAAGGTGGTGGAGTTCACTTGCCACACGGCATTCTTTGCCAGCATTGTGGTGGTGCAGTGGGCTGACCTTATCATCTGCAAGACCCGTCGCAACTCAGTCTTCCAGCAGGGCATGAAGTGAGTGCCCCCCCTACGGCACCCACCCACCCCTCAGGCTCTGGGCACACTCACAGATCCACACAGGCCAGGCTTCCAACTCAGCCCTGGCCCAGAACTGTAAGGGGGACATCAGATTTTAACCTTCCATCTGTATGTCCATAAATAGGTTTCATGTAGACTAGAGGAGAGGAACGAATCCTGTGACTATTTCCAATGAGTTCTAATTTTGCTCCTAAAATGCATTTTGCTATCATCTCCCTCCAACTTCCCTCCCTTCCTTCCCCCATCTACTTGAGTGCCACTGCCCACATCCTTTGCCCAGCCCTAAATCCAGTGTCTTCTGTGCCCACCACTCCCCAGCCCTCTGCAGGCAGCCTAGTTTATAGCACCTGCCCTGAGGGGTGGAGGCCGCGTGCTGCTGAGGGTCAGGCTCAGTGCCTTCTTGCAGTGTGCTAAGTGCCTAACACATTCCTTAACCTCACGATAGCCCCATGAGGTGGGTATTGTTGTTTACATTTCACGGATAAGAGACCTCAAACAGGATAAATGATGTGCCCAAGGTCACGAAGATGGGAAGGGTCCACCACATCTGTCTCTGAAGCCCAGCTTCCAAACCGTCTGGCACTGTTTGGAACTCAGGAAGGACTGTGATTCTAGCCTGGGTGGTGGCTGAGTGCCGAAGGTATCCTGCTGGTTCCTTTTACTTTCTCCTACCGTAAATAATGGCCATAATTCCTCAAATGAGCTTGTCAGAGTTTCTTAGTTTGGGGCTGGGGAGGGTGGGGAGAAGATGCCAAAGTGACGTTAATAGCACTTAAGATCCATGGCAGAAAAAAGTGAAAAGTCTGTTCGATAAATAAAGGTGATATGAAGGAAGGACATTCCAGTCAGCTAAAAATACTAATGGAAAAAATACAATTTGAAGAGAACAAGAAGCAGAGCGTCTAAGAAATTGGGTATAGTTTTGGGGCTTCAGACTTATTGTGCACTGCATGTGTGACACAGGAAGGTGGGAACGTGGCCAGACTGGTGACATCCAGCCCATCTTAGCGGCAAATAGAAAATGTGGAAATGAAAGTCGAGCTGGGTATAGAGGAAGAGCACTAACACCACCGCAGGCCTCACCTTAGGTCCCTGGGCCATTGAGGATCCTCAGAGATGCTATTTGCCTTATTTTGAAAAGCTTTATGGAAGCAAAGCACCCACCTATGACAGGGCAACCAGGCTTACTCTGAGTCATTCTCAGGCAAAAGCCGAGAACACGTATCAGGAAGTAGTGATCGAATGCTGATCCACAGTTCAGTTCAGAAGCCATGGATATTTCTAAGTAATTTTAAATGGGGAAATGTATTCATTACCTATTCCCAAATGTAGCTTGAGAGACAAAAATAAAAAACCATTAAATGTGGCCTTTACAGAAGAAAATAAGGGGATCCTTAGTGAGTGAAAATTTGGAAATCACTGGCTTAAACCAAGTGTTTATAAAGAGGTACCTTGTATAAGAATACAAAAGATGGAGTAGGCCGGGCACAGTGGCTCACGCCTGTAATCCCAGCACTTTGGGAGGGCGAGGAAGGAGAATCACTTGAGCCCAAGAGTTTGGTACCAGCCTGAGCACATGGTAAAACTCTATCTCTACAAAAAAACACAAAAATTAGCAGGGCGTGGTGGCACACACCTGTAATTCCAGCTACCGGAGAGGGTGAGGCAAGAGGATCACTTGAGCCCAGGAGGTAGAGGTTAAGTGTCCAGCCTGGGTGAGACTCTGTCTCAAAAAAAAAAAGTGGAATAATAATATGACTGAACACTTTCCATGTTTCAGAGCTTTTCACATATTATCTCCCATAATTTTCCCAGCAACCCCATGATAAAAAGGTAAAATCTCTATTTTATAGAGAAGGATCATGAGGCTCACAGAAATCCAACATTCCCTGCAATCCAAAGCTAGTCAGTGGCAGAACTGGGAAGAGACCACCTGTCTGACTGCAGAGACGCCCTCACAACCTCCTCATTCTGTCCGGCTGTCTGACTGCAGAGACTGCCCTCACAACCTCCTCATTCTGTCCGGCTGTCTGACTGCAGAGACACCCTCACAACCTCCTCATTCTGTCCGGCTGTCTGACTGCAGAGACGCCCTCACAACCTCCTCATTCTGTCCGGCTGTCTGACGGCAGAGACGCCCTCACAACCTCCTCATTCTGTCCGGCTGTCTGACTGCAGAGACGCCCTCACAACCTCCTCATTCTGTCCGGCTGTCTGACTGCAGAGACGCCCTCACAACCTCCTCATTCTGTCCGGCTGTCTGACTGCAGAGACGCCCTCACAACCTCCTCATTCTGTCCGGCTGTCTGACTGCAGAGACGCCCTCACAACCTCCTCATTCTGTCCGGCTTTTCAATTCTAACATAGTGAACGTATATTAACCACTTATGTATTGAGCATCCCCTTTACATTCCCTGAATTAAACATCTATGATGAAACCACCACCAGGAACTATGGGGGATGCTGAGACAGTAGAAGACATACATGGGGCCTGCACTGAAGGAGCTTTCCAGCATCTTGCTGGGGAGACGACGCTTTCACAGGCCCTGTGCCTGGAACAATAACAAGATCATGAGTTCCATGAGATGGGGCCCATGCTGACCACTGTGTCTCCAATACCTAGAAACAATTCTTTAATGAATGAATATATGTGCAATAGACAACATTCAAAGGTAAACTCAGTAAACAGAAAAAGAAAATAACATCTTCCTTTGGTTACATAAAGCATGAGAAGAGGATGTTGGAAGAAGACATGGGACTGTGTCATTTATAATTCTCTCTCCTCTTTCCCTTCCACCCCATGAGTGTCCCAGGATCCCTCCCTCCTTGAGCCCCCTTCACCTGCTACCGTCCTTTCTTTGCCTTTCAGGAACAAGATCCTGATTTTTGGGCTCCTGGAGGAGACGGCATTGGCTGCCTTTCTCTCTTACTGCCCGGGTATGGGTGTGGCCCTCCGCATGTACCCACTCAAGTGAGTGTCCCTTTCGGGTGGCCTGAGTAGTCATACGGGGACTTGAGCCCCTTCCAAGTTCTCATCAGTTTGAATGCTCCTTTATGTTGATGGCTGCCGAGGCGACCTCTGGTGATCCTGACACACTCCTCCATTGCTTTCAGGGTCACCTGGTGGTTCTGTGCCTTCCCCTACAGCCTCCTCATCTTCATCTATGATGAGGTCCGAAAGCTCATCCTGCGGCGATATCCTGGTGGTAAGCCCCTCCACCTCCCCCGCAGCAAAGTACAAGCCCCATCACCAGCTCCTCCCTCCAGGACTCCACATGCAGACTCCACTTCCACTATGGATTCCTGCTCCCTTCCTCAGCACCCTCAGATCCTGGGGTCCCAGGTCCCAGGTGCCCTGCCTCTTTTGAACCTGTTGTCTCTGCCTTCTTCCCGTCAGGGTCTAAGCCCTACCCTAACTCACAACTGGTCTCCGAGGCCCTCTACCTTCCACCTGAAACCACAGAACATCAGAATGAGAAGGGCCTTTCCAGGTCACCTAGTCCTACCCCATATTTTATAGAGAGAGGGGGTGCAGAGGTGAATCTGTTCAGGGTCATAAAGCAAAGAACAGCAGGACTGGCACTAGAACATGGGCCTCCTGATGTCCACACATCAACCAACAAGTTATTGGTTTTCCTACAAGCATCTTTTATCACTTAGTAGAGGTTAAAAATCGATGGCTTGCCAGGGATGGTGGCTCAAGCCTGTAATCCCGGCACTTTGGGAGGCCAAAGTGGGCAGATGACAAGGTCAGGAGTTCGAGACCAGCCTAACCAACATGGTGAAACTCCATCTCTACTAAAAATACAAAAATTAGCCTGACATGGTGGTAGGCACCTATAATCCCAGCTACTCAGGAGGCTGAAGCAGGAGAATGATTTGAACCCAGAAGGCAGAGGTTGCAGTGAGCTGAGATCACACCACTATATTCCAGCCTGAGTGACAGGAAGAGACTCTGTCTCAAAAAAGAAAAAAGAAATTGATGGCTTACAAACCAAATACTGTCCAGGAATACTGTTTGGTTTGACCTGTCCCATATTTTGTGTTTGAGGAGAGGAGGGGGTGTTAATTGGTTTAATATCAAAAATTCAGAGTCTTTCACATAAAATCTGAATTCGATTTCTTTTGAAGAATCAGAAGAGCTGCTAACCCCATGTCCACATTGCTGCACAGCAATAATGGACACCCACTCCCTTAGACTCTCATTTGTTACCTGAAGAGGCTCTGTGGGTATTTGCATTTTCACCCCGACCAACTCTGCCCCAGCCCCCACTGTGCTAAATACAAGTCTCCCCTAAAGGCAGGCTCATCCTCACTTCCTTTAACCTATGGCCACAGCTCACTGGACCTCCTTCTCCAATCTTTCACCTTCCCTTTTTTTTTTTTTTTTTTTTTGAGATGGAGTCTCACTCTGTTGCCCAGGCTGAAGTACAGTGGTGCGATCTCGGCTCACTGTAACCTCTATCTCCTGGGTTCAAGCGATTCTCCTGACTCAGCCTCCCAAGTAGCTGGGACTACAGGCACATGCCACCACACCCAGCTAATTTTTTGTATTTTTAGTAGAGATGGTGTTTCACCATGTTAGCCAGGAGTCTCGATCTCCTGACCTCGTGATCCTCCCACCTTGGCCTCCCAAAGTGCTGGGATTAATGGCATGAGCCCCCTCACCCGGCCTCCTTTCACCTTCCTAAGCCACTTCCCTCAGTGCCCTTCACCAGGCTTCTCCTTCCACCTGGCCTCAGACACCCAAGCCCCTGGGAGATTGATCTCTTGCCTCCTTTTAAACTCACGCTGCAATCTCCACTCCCAATCTCTCTAACAGGCTGGGTGGAGAAGGAGACATACTACTGAGCCCATTGGAAGAAGAACCAGGCACAGAAAGATGGGGAGCTCTGGAGGTGTTGTGGGGATGGTGATGGAGAGGGATGGAACTATAATGGGTGGCATTGGGTGGCAAGATTTAGGGAGAGATAATGAGGCAACTCAGCAGGCTAAGTTGCGGGATAAATAAATCAGGGTGACTACCCCATAGACCTAACTGTGAACAATCAGATTAGACACTACATGTTAGTCCTCCCGCCAGATCCTTTTCCATCCCACTCTACTATGTTGTCTGTTTTTTCTGAGGAATTAAGCGCTACCCACCCTCCCCACTCCCATCCCTTTAACCCCACCTCCTACTGTAATAGACCAGCATCCCAAGGCAGGAACCTGTCTAAACCAGAAGAAAGCCCTCTCAGCTCACCCCAGCCTCACTCCACTTCCCACTTCCATCCCTGCTAGCTGCTTGCAGGACTCTATCCCTGGCTTTCCCTTACAGACCTTGCAATCACAAAAGGTTCCTCCAGTGAGTACAAGAGCCTGAGGCTGAAAAAGGCTGACTTGTCTCCCAAGCTCGGCTGGTAACGGACCTGCAGGGAGAGCTGGGCAGACACGTGGGAAGTGGGGATAGGGCTGGCTGGAGGAGGGAAACAGCAAAGGAACCAAGGTACTGCCAATGACAGGACATTTGACGTGTCTTGAATCTCCAGACAGATGCCGTGGGCTCCATCTCTATGTCCTGCCCTTTTCGAATACCCCACCAGCAGATCAAACTCAGATCTCATGAGAGTAGCAGCAGACACAGGACCAGAAGGCAATCAGGAGCTTCTGGAAATGCCACACCTGTGTGCCACAGAGTTCCCCACTGACCCTTGGTTGGGGTCCTCTTGGTCCACAAGGCCCAGATATCACGCATGTACTTAATAACACCTCACCTTCTGCAATACTAAGTCCTGAGAGCTCCGTGCCATTCCGAGAGGGACAGCCACAAGTTCCTTCCCAACCCCTTCCGTTCCCTTTCTCTTCATGCCCATCCCCATGAACCTGCATCACTCCCTGGCACTGCCAAGCCAACCCTGGAAAAGGAGTTCCCTGGCCATTGCCTAGAATCAGGGCGGAGAAGTTCCCAGAATCTTCCTGTCCTCCAGAGACATGTATGCTTCCAGGGACAAGCTTAGGTCATGAACATGCTCAGAACCTTTGGACAAGAGGAAAAATACTAAGAGATTTGCTTTTGACCCCTTAGGTGGCAGGGCTGTTCCCCCCAGGCAAATGCCCTTCACACCAACTGTCATTGTGCCTCCTTTCCCCGGCTGGAGAGTCGGTTTCAGGTTCCTACAGGAGACACCTTTCTTTCCCTTACTCCCTAACATTTTTGCTCTGCAGGCAGCTCTGCCCATTCTCAAAGCCTGGCTTAGAAGGCACTGGGAATGTCCTGTAGCGAGAGACCTAGATAAGCCATGCAAGTGAGAGAGACATCTGAGGAAAATGGAAGACCTAAGGCAGGAAGGAACCACAAAAGACAAGCACTGGGTCAGACCCACAAACCACCTCCCAAAGGCCGTCGTTTCATTGCACTGGAATTTTGCTTTATCAGAAGCACCTGGAAGTGAGGGAGTCATTGTCTTGGGCTTGGGAATCTAAGTGGGAGACCATATTAACTTGGGTTCGATTAATTGGAGATTACTAACTATGGACAAAAGTTTATCTTTGCACATTCAATAAAAATGGCATTTGTTTAGTAAATTCAGAGCATAAACAATATTGCTAAAGGTGGCATATTTAGTCTACCAAAAACAATACTTTTCAGGCACTTTAGAAATATCTTTTTAGAAGCAGCGAATGCATGGGCTAATTATCATCAATCTTTATGTATTTGTTAAAGAAACATTTACTGGATCTTTATGGGCGATCTTTTGTGAGAGATTAGTTTGAGGTACTACATATGTACTTGAAAATAATAAAGTTGCATTTCTTTACGAAAAAAAAGTCTCTTCCATAATTCAGATTTCTATACTTTATACTTGCCTCCCTCCTAAATCGTGTTATTGAAATGTGTGCTGTGGCAGACCCTGGCTTGCAGGGGAAGCAACAAAGAGATAGAGCAAGTGTCAGGGACGGGAGGGAAACGGTCTGGGAGCAGGTGACATCCATGGAGAAAGCTAGAGGGGAAGAAGTGAGGTTGCAAAATAGCCTGCAAGAAACTGTAGCAGGAGCTTCCTTCCTCTGATCCCACCCTGAGAGCCACAAGGGTTTGTCCGGGACAGCGAAGGGCCTGTGAGTCTGTGAGGACCCAGATCCTCAGGGGAACTTCTGCTTTTTTTTCTGTTCCAGACCAAAATCAGGCCACTCTTGATCTGATGGGATGGGAGAAGGAGATAATGGGCTGAGGGCCTGAGTCAACACCAACTGAAAGTCTGTTCTACCTGCAGAGCCCTGTCCTGGGTGCTGTCTTTAAGGGATGGGGGAAAGTAGATGCAATCCTTGAAATTCACCTGAGTGGTAGATATCAGAAACTGTCATGGACGGAATGTAATGGGCAGTAGCAGGGGCACTTGTGTGCTGGGGATGGAGGGGTGGGTGGGTGTGCATTGCTCCAGGGGAGCCTGGGAATGGGAGGGAGAAAGACACCAACTCTTACAACCTATGCCAGGACCTCAGAATAGTGGTCAGAAGTCAATTCTTGCCCAAGCCGTATGTCAGCCCCTTTATTATGACTCTGACAGTGTCATTAATGACAGTTATAGTTAGATGTGATTATAGAAGCATTAACTACAGCTCATTTGTACCATAACTATGCCAAAGTTTTATCTGTATAGCTTCCTTTCATCCCACCGCAGGGCCTTCATTCTTATTGGCCCCTCTGCCAGGAAAACTTCCCCAGTTACTCACATGCCAGGCTTTGTCACTTCATTCACATTGCCCCTTAAACATTACATCCTCAGAAAGACCCTCCCAGAGGACCTCAGATAAAGGAACATTCCTGGCACCTCTTTCTCTACTCTCTTGGTTTTTATTCATAAACACTACCAGCCAGGCATGGTGGCTCATGCCTGTAATCCCAGCACTTTGGGAGGCTGAGGCGGGCTGATCACCTGAGGTTGGGAGTTCAAGACCAGCCTAACCAACATGGAGAAATTCGGTCTCTACTACAAATACAAAAAATTAGCCGGGCATGGTGGCACATGCCTGTAATCCCAGCTACTTGAGAGGCTGAGACAGGAGAATTGCTTGAACCTAGGAGGCAGAGGTTACAGTGGGCCAAGATCGTGCCATTGCCCTCCAGCCTGGGCAACAAGAGCTAAATTCTGTCTCAAAAAAAAATTGGCCGGGTGCGGTGGCTCACGCCTATAATCCCAGCACTTTGGGAGGCCAAGGCGGGTGGATCACGAGGTCAAGAGATCAAGACCATCCTGGTCAACAAGGTGAAACCCCATCTCTACTAAAAATATAAAAAATTAGCTGGGCATGGTGGCGCATGCCTGTAGTCCCAGCTACACTCCAGCCTGGGTAACAAAAGCAAAACTCCATCCCCAAAAAAAAAAAAAAATACTTATTACCTCAAATGTAGATGGAAAGGCAGCTAGATACAATATTTAGAAAGATATACATGTAACGTACATGTATTTTTGTTGTTTATTTATGCTTTTGTTCGTCTGGCTCCTCCACTATAAGTTCCACGAAGACAGGGATTCTATTTCTTTTGTTTAACACCTTTATCCTTAGCACCTAAAACATCTGACACACATTAAGCAATTGATAAATATTTGCCAGATGACTGAAAGGATCCTCACAATAATTTAGAGAGAGACTGTTATCTCCAGTTCACAGATGAGAAAGTTGGGGCTCAGAAAGGTTAAATTATTATTCAAGGTTTCAAAGATAGTAAGCATCAGAAGCAGGATTCAAACCTAGGTCAGTCTGACTCTAAGGCCTGCCCTCTTAACCATGCCATGCTCTGCAAATGCAAGAACAGAAAGCCTGTGGGCACAGACAGCGCCTGACTAGCCCAATGGCTCAGTGAACTGGGGAGGCTGCCGAGGGAGCCAGGAATTTGTGGACAACGAACATTTGAGCAGCAGGGGCCAGGCAGACCCGTGAGAAAAGGAGAAGACGTGATCTCAAAGATGCAGTAGGGGGTTAAGAAAAAGATCCAGGCCTGGCACTGATCCTGGCACTTTGGCAGGCCGAGGTGAGCGGATCACTTGAGGTCAGGAGTTTCAAGACCAGCCTGGCCAACACGGTGAAACCCTGTGTTCTACTAAAAATACAAAAATCAGCCAGGCATGGTGGCATGCACCTGTAACCCCAGCTGAGGCAGAAGAAGCGCTTGAACCCAGGAGGAGGAGGCTGCAGTGAGTCGAGATTGCACCACTACACTCCAGCCTGGGTAACGGGAAAAGACTCCGTCTCAAAAAAAAAAAGGAAGAAAAAGATCCAAAGAGATTTTGATGGTCTGCTAGAGGATCTTAGCAAAAAGAATGTAATCTGAATTACTATTGAACGTAATCTGAGAAGCTAAGGCCAACTTTTGACCCAGGCAGAAAGACTGTCCATGCCATTTCCTTTTTATCTACAGAATAGGAAATGTGATCATGCATCAGAGAGTGTTGCTAAATATTCATCATGCTAAGAATGCAGGGAAAATAGGAAGAAAGTGATTAGATCAATATCAAAGGAAGACAATGCAAAATGAGTCTTTCAAAAATATCCTTGGCTCCAGCGAATTCAATGAAGGATTCTTTTTCCAAATTCCTCAAAGAATTTCCACATATTATTTAAAATGTGCTGGAATATAAAAAATAATTTGTTGTTGCCCAGCCTATTTTATGAGACAAGTACTATTTTGTTAAAATATTATAATTAATATAGATGATAAATTGACTACCCCAAATGGTGGAATGCAAAGATAGCATATTGCAAGGAAAATATTACAAATGACTAACATTAACTAGAAAAATGATTAAATAATCATTTCAAAAGAGGTTGAGGAGGGTATCAGTAAAATTCAGCATCTATTACTGATAAAAATGTTGGAGGAAAAAAGCATATCAGAAAATGTAATCATTGATGACTCACAATGACTCACGCCTGCAATCCCAGAACTTTGGGAGGCCAAGGCAGGCAGATCATCTGAGGTCAGGGGTTCAAGACCAGCCTAGCCAATATGGTGAAACCCGATTAGATCACTTTCTCTGGATGTAGTAAGAAAGGATAGAGTAAGTCTAGAAAACCAATAAGAGCAACTATAACAGAAATAATTGCACAAAACATTTGAAATCCTGGATAAGGAGTTCGTGTTTAAAAATTCTAAATAAGCCAGGCACAGTGGTTCATGTCTACAATCCCAGCACTTTGGGAAGCTGACATAGGAGGATTGCTTGAGCCCAGGAGTTTGAGACCAGCCTGGGCAACATAGTGAGACCTCATCTCTACTAAAAAGAATAAAAATAGCCAGCTAGGGTGGCCCACGCCTATGGTCCCAGCCACTTGGGAGGCTGAGGGAGGAGGATAGCTTGAGCCTGAAAGGTTGAAGCTGCAATGAGCCATCTTTGCACCACTGCCCTCAAGCCTGGGTAACAGAGCAAGATTCTGTCTCAAAAAATAATTTTTAAAAAAGTTCTAAATAAATAAAAAATGTTTTAGCAACCATAACTCCCTAAAAATCCAAGAAAATCAAAGAAAACAAAGCATCAGCATCAATAACAAAAAAAAGAAAAAACCTAGAAGCAATCAATTCAAAGTACAGGGTATATTATATCAGTTTTCAAAGAATCAAATGTATCTCTAAATATTGGGGAGACAGGAAATACAGCACAAAGGGCTTCTATTTACAATAGAATGAAAACAAATTACACTCAAGGTTTACTGTGTGCAGTGTACGGTAATTATTGAAGTTAAAAGCATAATCAGAGAAATAAAGACAAACACAAATTCATGGAAAGCTAAACTTGACTGCCATTTGGGAAGGCAGAATGTAGTAAAGATAAAAATAAGTTACTATGAAAGAGTCAATTCAATATCAATTAAAATCCTCGCTGTATTTTTGTCAAACATGACATATTGGTTGTGACATTCAGCTGCAAGAGTAATCAGGCGAGAATCTCAGAGGTTTTTTTCTCAGTAATTATGAAGCAAATGAATAGATCACTGATGCTAACATATTTACCCCAGTAGATTTTAAAACACATCAGACCCAAGTGACAATTATCAAAACCTTGTAGCATTAAGATAAAACCTGAAGGTTTTATCATTCATAAAACTCATCATTCATTCAACATGTATTCAGGGACTATTTGGACCGGCTGCCCTGTGCCAAGCACTGTTCTAGGAGCTGGGTATGCAGCCGTGAAAAAGCCAGGGAAGGTCCCCAGGGTCATGGAGAACAAGACAAGTCAATCAGACAAGTCAACCATTAATGGGCAGGTTAATTTCAGAGGGAGAGAAGTGTTGGGAAGACTGCAAGTGATAAAGAGGGGTCTGGCTCGGGAGGGGCTGCTTTGGATTTCACAATGAGAGAAGGCCTCTCTGAAGAGGTGGACTTTCGGGCTAAGATTCTAGAACAAAATGAGGGTTCTAAAAAGAATTCCAATTGATTGTGTTAGGGCCGGCCTCCCCTTCCCCCTATCACAGTCAACTGGAAAAAACCTCAACGACAGTGGAAAAGTACCACCGTTAATGTTTAGCCAGCTTCCCAGATAAGCTGTTTGCAAGGACCCCTTCCCACTTCTTCCCTTTTCTTTGCGGTAGGCCTCGAAACCCCCTTTGTTAAGAAAATAGCCAACAAACCATAAAAACCCCTACCCAGGGGAGAGCATCCCCTCCCTACCTGAGGGCAAGCACGTCCCCTCCCTTGGGGAGAGCACGGCCCCTCCTACCTGAGGGCAAGCACGTCCTCTCCCTACCTGAGGAAGAGCACGTCCCCTTTCTCTCAATAGTGGAAAACTACTGACTCCTGCTATATAAGTCACTCAGCCCGCCTCCTAGGCGCGGCTACCCACTTCGGTCTGTACAGTGGTGTTTAGTCCGCCCGGAGGTCCTAATAAAACTTGGACGTTCAATTGGCTCTATTCTTCATTTTTCGGCGCAGCAGACCCAGAACTAGATCCAGACAGATTGTATCTCCTTAAAGTTGGTTTTGGGAACCCCCCATGTGCAAGATGGAGCTAAGTGTTATTGTCACATAGATGATGCACAGAAAAACCTAGGAATTTTAACTTTTAATTCTAACCTTGTTCTGAAGAATTTTATGATCTACATTAAACATAAAGACTGGGAGAAAACATTTGTAATGTATATGACAAGGGTTTCCTACAAATCAATATAAAAAAGAAAACAATGGAAAACTGGGCAAATTGTAAGAATGACAATTCACAAAATAAATAAAGTCCAAGGCTGGGTATAGTGGCTCATGCCTATAATCCCAGCACTTTGGGAGGCCCAGGCGGGCAGATCACCTGAGGTCAGGAGTTCAAGACCAGCCTGATCAACATGGCGAAATCCCGTCTCTACTAAAAAATACAAAAAAACCAGCCCGGTGTGGTGGCATGCATGTGTATTCCCAGCTACTTAGGAAGCTAAGACCTGAGAATCGCTTGAACCCAGGCGGCTGAGGTTGCAGTAAGCCAAGATTGCACCACTGCACTCAAGCCTGGGAGACAGAGCAAGACTCCATCTCAATAAAAAATAAAGTCCAGAAAACATAAGAGAAAATGCTCACATAGACAATTCAAAAATGCAAATTAAAACTACAAGATATCAAATGTCACTGATTATAATAGCAAAAATCAAGATCATCCAGCATAATCATAGGTGTGGAGAATGGACATTCTTGCATCTTGTTGGAATATAGATAGATAAACCCTTTTCAAGACCAGTTGGCAGAATCTTTTAAGATTTTTTTTTTTTTTTTTTTTTTTTTGAGAGGGAGTTTCGCTCTTGTTACCCAGGCTGGAGTGCAATGGCGCGATCTCGACTCACCGAAACCTCCGCCTCCTGGGTTCAGGCAATTCTCCTGCCTCAGCCTCCCGAGTAGCTGGGACTACAGGCGCGCACCACCATGCCCAGCTAATTTTTGTATTTTTAGTAGAGACGGGGTTTCACCATGTTGACCAGGATGGTCTCGATCTCTTGACCTTGTGATCCACCCGCCTTGGCCTCCCAAAGTGCTGGGATTCTAGGCGTGAGCCACCGCGCCCGGCCTCTTTTAAGATTCTTAACGAGTATACCCTATGATTCAGCAACACGAACTGATTCTACAGAAATAGAAGCTCGAGGACCTAATGATATCTGTGTATAAGAATGACACTCTAGCAATTTTATTAATGGTTAAAAAATGGAAAATATCTCATAAATCCATCAGTAGTGGGAATCATTGAAAACAGCATGGTCAATACAGAATATGGGAGCCTCACAGCACTCAAAAAAATAAGCTTTATATACGTGACAGGTTGATAGAGTTGAACAATTGTATAAAAGTTGAAAAATATCTCCTTTTAGATATATATTTGTATAAGCATAGAAAAAAGACTGGAAGGACATGTAGCACATTATTCCCAGAAGAAACTTCAGCAGGAGAGAGTCTGAGTTTGGAAGGAGGGAAAGTGGGGCTTTCAATTTTTGTCTTACACATTTTTAATAGAGAAGAAAAATCCAATCTGTTAAAGAAATAGACTATCATTTATCCCAGTTGGGAAGGGAACATTTCTATTTCTGAATATTGAAGGAGGATTGCATCAGCACCAAGATGAATGTTTTCAGATACAGTCATATTTTTAAAAAGCATGCCCAACCAAAATGCAATTAAATAAATATCAGGCCGGGCTTGGTGGCTCACATACGTAATTCCAACACTTTGGGAGGCCAAAGCCGAGGATTGCTTGAGCCCAGGAGTTTGAGACCAGCCTGGGCAACACAGGAAGACCCTGTCTTTACAAAAAAAAAAAAGTTAGCTGGGCATGGTGGCACACGCCTGTGGTCCCAGCTACAGCTACTTGGGAAGATGAGATGGGAGGGTCACTTGGACCCGGGAGGTTGAGGTTGCAGTAAGCCATAATCACACTCCTACACTCCAGCCTGGGCAGCAAATCGAGACCCTGTCTCAATAAGTAGATAAACCACAGAAAGGAAAAATGTATGTGACATGCATAATTGAAAATATATACAATGGTTTATAGAAATGTATCGATGCTTCAGATCATTCTCGGAAGGAGGTGGAATTCTACGGACATGCAAAAGATATATACAGAGTTAATACAGTCAAAGCACTTACTGAGACTCCAGAGAAGGTCAATGAAAGAGATAAGTACATCAATTTAAAATGAGAAAACGCAACGCTATTACAGAGAAAAGCAAATTTTTACCCTCACTGAGAAGAGCTGCATATTAAGCCACAAATAAAACTTCTACAACTGAATTCAAGCTACCTATTGAGCACATACTATATATGTCAAACATTGTGCTTTCTTTTTTTTGAGACGGAGTTTCGCTCTTACCCAGGCTGGAGTGCAATGGCACGATCTCGGCTCACTGCAACCTCCGCCTCCTGGGTTCAGGCAATTCTCCTGCCTCAGCCTCCTGAGTAGCTGGGATTACAGGCACGCGCCACCACGCCCAGCTAATTTTTTGTATTTTTAGTAGAGACGGGGTTTTACCATGTTGACCAGGATGGTCTCGATCTCTTGACCTCGTGATCCACCCACCTCGGCCTCCCAAAGTGCTGGGATTACAGGCTTGAGCCACCGTGCCCGGCCAACATTCTGCTTTTTATAGAGTGCCTCATTTAAGGTAGACGGCACCCTCTTTTACAAACAAGAAGAGAGGTACAGAGAGGTTAGATAACTTGCTCAAAGCCACAGAGCTGACAAGTGGAAGAGCCAGGATTGAAACCCAGGACTGGTTCCAGAGCCCAAGATCTGATCTATTCTGCTGGTTGCTCTCCTAAAATTAAAAGCTCAAACCCAATGTTGGCGGAAGAGTGTGCCTCGCTCAAAAGCACACTCACACGCAGAGTACCTGCTTTATTTTTGAGCGGGCTATAACTCTAAGCCTCCAAAGTCTGCATGACCACACAAGAACTTTGTTCTAGTTCTGCCCTCAGAGAAATTCTCTCTGCAGCAGGGCCTGCCCCAATCATCCTCAAACCCAAAGGCTGAGACTTCCAGATTCTTGGTTAGAATTTTCACGAGGCCTTTGTGATGCCAGACCTGGATCATTGCCCCGACAACCCACAGGGCCTGGGGCTGGGGGTTCCCAGGTCCCTGAAGCTCACTCCGCCTCCTCACTCTCGTGTCATTTCCCACCTGCTGCGGGCCGTGAGGCATCCTGTCACTGAGGCACCTGGTTACCCTTCCCCTCCTGTTTCCTAAGGCCCTCACCAGATTTTCTCACCTCTACCCTACACCCTTCCGCCCCAGCTCCTCTCATCCCTCCTCCCTCACTCCTGACTCTTGCTCCTCCCAGCTGACCACTGGACCCCTCCTCCCTCACTCCCCTGCCCTCCCTCACCACCCAACGCCTCCTTCCCTGCCTCTTTCTTTCTGCTCCCTCATTCTCTCTCCATCACTCTCCTCTCATAGCCCCCTCTTCCCTTCCCCTTCCCTCACTCTCTCTCCACTTTCTTCCCTCAGTTGAGCTCAGGCAGCTATTTCTGAGGAGAGCTATGGAGCTGGGGTGGAAGAAACGAGCAGTGGCTCCCCAGGAGCAGAATCCAAGACACATACCTATAAAGGGGCCTAAACCTAGCAAGAAAAAAATGAAGAGGCAAAAAAAGGAGAGAGATACAGAGGAACTGAAGAAGGAAGTGGTTATGGTGAGAACACCCAAAGCGGGCGCTGACTGTCCCCTTTGAAAATACTCCTCCGCCTACCTTTTAACATCCTACCTTGAGAATGCATCACACAGGCCAGAGCCACCTCTCTTCTCTGTTTGGTTTCGGAGGGAAGGCGAGGGTTAAAAAAAAAGACACACAGAGAGACAGGGCAACTCCACAGCAAACACAGGTATATTGCAGACACCTGCGGAAGCGGGGAAGCAGCTTAATGACAGAGCCCATTGCCAGTTACAGGCTGCGGTACTCATAGGTATGGGCGGGAGGGGCCTGGGCAGTATGGCTCGATCTGGGCAGGATATCGATGAGATGTTCTCATGATGAGGCGGATTTTTGGCCCTTGTTGCCACAGAATACAATAGTATTCCTTGGACGTTTGCCCAGCAGGATGTGATAGGGATGTTTCTTTAGTGGGGCCTTTGTCTTTAACTGGTTTGTCCGCTGTGTGGTCAGGGGGTTAGGCAGGCTTTCTCACAGCCTGAAGCCCTGTGAAATGTTGACCAAGGTCTGCAAAATAGTGGGGAGCTAGGCCGGGCATGGTGGCTCACACCTGTAATCCCAACACTTTGCGAGGCCGAGTCAGGCAGATCACCTGAGGTCAAGAGTTCGAAAGCAGCCTGGCCGACATGATGAAAACCCATCCCTACTAAAAATACAAAGATGAGCCGGGCGTGGCAGCGGGCCTCTGTAATCCCAGCGGCTCAGGAGCTGATGCAGGAGAGACACCTGAGCCCAGCAGGCAGAGGTTGCAGTGAGTCAAGATCGTTCCACCGCACTCCAGCCTGGGTGACAGAGTGACTCCACCTCAAAAAAAAAGGAGTGGGGACCTTACCAAATGATACAGTTGCAGTTTGGACTAACAATCTCCAGTCTGTTTCTCCCCCTCTCCCTGGAAATGACCGGGGCCACCTTCTGTCCCTCAATGCCTCTGCTGTCCCCTCAGGACGATCACAAATTAACCTTGGAAGAGCTGAGCACCAAGTACTCCGTGAACCTGACAACGGTGAGTAAGAAGCTCCCTGAGGAGGCAGAGGGTCTCCAACTCCCACTGTGAGGCTGCCAGGACAAAAGCTGAACTAGAAATCCAGCCCCCTAGGCCGGGCACGGTGGCTCACGCCTATAATCCCAGCACTTTGGGAGGCCGAGGCGGGTGGATCACGAGGTCAAGAGATCGAGACCATCCTGGTCAACATGGTGAAACCCCGTCTTTACTAAAAATACAAAAATTAGCTGGGCATGGTGGTGCACGCCTGTAGTCCCAGCTACTCGGGAGGCTAAGGCAGGAGAATTGCTTGAACCCAGGAGGCGGTGGTTACGGTGAGCCGTGATTGTGCCATTGCACTCCAGTCTGGGTAACAACAGCGAAACTCCATCTCAAAAAAAAGAAATCCAGCCCCCTAACTTCAAGTCCAATGTTCCCACCCCTCACCCCCTGCCTGGACACTACCTGGAAAAACCTGAAAATGGTAACTACACCCAAGAAGAAATAAAAGAATAAGAACGCTTCAGGGTGGTGCTGGTCAGACATCTTGTCCTTAGGACTCCTTTACACTCATAATTTATCTAGGACAGCAAAGAGCTTGTGCTTATGTGGCTTACATCTGTCTATATTTACCATATTAGAAACTAAAATTGAGAGGTTAAAAATGTATTTCTCAATTTATTTAAAAATAACAAAATAAAGTTGTTATATATTCATATGCATGTTTTGACAAATAACTATATTTTTCAAAACAAAACAAATAGCATCATCTTACATTTTTGCAAACCTCTTCAGTGTCTCACTTTTTAATGGAGGATAGGTGGATCTCTTTTCTGTATTAAATCTGTTGTGACATCATGTCAGTTGGCCTTCAGAAAATTCCACTATATACTCTTAAGAAAATGAGTTTAAGGCAAACAACGATTAGTATTACTATAAAAATTGACCTTTTGGACCCCTCGAAAGGGTCTTAGGGCCCCTTGGGTGTTTCACACAGAGGTAGGGGAGTGGCTGATGGGGATTGGAATAATCTACTGTCATTTTCATTAACAGGAAAAAGCACATAAGCTTGTGCACAAGGGTGGAATGAGAATCTATGCATTCATGCCTTTTGTTGATATTATATGGTATTCTTTTCTAGTTATTTTTTTCTGTTTATATGTGTGTGTGTGTATATATATATATATATTTTTTTTTTTTTTTTTTTTTTTTGAGACGGAGTTTCGCTCTTGTTACACAGGCTGGAGTGCAGTGACACGATCTTGGCTCACCGCAAACTCCGCCTCCTGGGTTCAGGCAATTCTGCCTCAGCCTCCTGAGTAGTTGGGATTACAGGCATGGGCTACCATGCCCAGATAATTTTTTGTATTTTTAGTAGAGACGGGGTTTCACCATGTTGACCAGGATGGTCTCGATCTCTTGACCTCGTGATCCACCCGCCTCAGCCTCCCTAAGTGCTGTTTATATATTTTTTAAATGTATGGGTCAGGTGCCGTGGCTCACACGTGTAATCCAAGGCAGGCAGATCACTTTAAGTCAGGAGTTTAAAACCAGCCTGGCCAACATGGTGAAACCCCATCTCTACTAAAAATACAAAAATTAGCCAAGTGCGGTGGCACACACCTGTAATCTCAGCTACTTGGGAGGCTGAGGCAGGAGAATCACTTGAACCCGGGAGATGGAGGTTGCAGTGAGCTGAGATCATGCCACGGCACTCTAGCCTGGGCGACAGAGCCAGACTCTGTCTCAAAAAAATTATATCCATATATATATATGGATATATATATGGATATGTAAATGTACATATTTGTAGTATACATGTAATATTCTGATATAAGCATACCATGTGTAACGATCAAATAAGGGTATTCAGGATATCCATAACCTCAAATGTTTATCATTTCTTTGCACAAGAATATTCCAAATCCACTCCTCTAATTATTTTGATATCTACAATAAATCATTAACTATAGTTGCCCTATTGTGCTACCAAACACTAGATCTTATTCCTTCTAAGTTGGAGAGTCAAAGTGTGGGTGTTAATATGTTATCAACATTAAGTATGATATTTCATCATCACATTGGCGCTGTACATTACAATTATCTGTATGTATTTATCTCTCCACCGGAGCACCTTAAAAGTAGGGACCATTCTTATGTTGGTATCCTCAGCACCTACCACATAGCAGGATCCGAGATAGGTTCTCAAGTTCAAAATCAATCCACAAACAAAACCCTTCCTGTGTAAGCATGCTAAGTGACATCCCTCCTCTAATGCAGATTTTAAAATCTCACCTTATCCAGAAAGAACTTTCAGAGTGACCTTCTGAAAACTTTGTTGGGCTCTAGACCCATCCTGGGGCTCCAAATGTCAGGTTTCCCTTTGCTATAGCTGTTCCTCTTTTCACAGCTCCCTATCCAACCCTATTTCTTCTCTACACAGGGCCATAGCCACCAAAGGGCAAAGGAAATCCTGATTCGAGATGGACCCAATACCCTTACCCCACCCCCTACCACTCCGGAATGGGTCAAATTCTGTAAGCAACTGTTCGGTGGCTTTTCCCTCCTACTGTGGACTGGTGCCATTCTCTGCTTTGTGACCTATGGCATCCAGATATACTTCCATGAGGAGCCTGCCAAAGACAACGTGAGTCTGGTCAGCTACTACTATAGCCAGCCCGGTTTCTGCTCAGCCCCAGACACGCTTTTGCTCAGCAGTCTAGCACTCCTGAAGTCGTCTGGTCAAATCCCTAACACTCCCAGCACTTTCTAAGAGAGCCCAGAGTCCGTCTCGGTTCCTCTCACCTTTTATCTAGAGAGCCTCTGGTCCAGCTCCCTGAGATGCATAATGTCCTTGCTATTTTTTGACGACTTTCCCAATTAATCCTCAAAGCACTTTGCAGTCCCTTTCTCTTCTCCACAGTTTTAACCTCATCTCCTTCCTCCCAGCCTCCCTCACCATCCACCCCCTCCATCCCCTCGTTCACTGATCAGCCTGCCTAGAGAAAAAGATACAAGCCTTCTCTCGACCAGGAATTTTGCTAATGGCTCACCATGGCGCAGGGTTCCTTCACCAGGAAGCCAAGTGTACTGGCCCCACCTCAGATTCTTCTCTACCTCTCTGCTCTCAACTCAGTCCTATGGTCTCTCACACCTGGAGAAACTGCTGTGACCCTTATAAACCAATTTTCTGAGGGTGAAGAGGAAGACAAGGCCCGGCTGATAACGCTTTCCTTCCCCACCCCCAGCTCTACCTGAGCATCGTACTCGCTGTGGTGGTTCTCATCACCGGCTGCTTCTCCTATTATCAGGAGGCCAAGAGCTCCAAGATCATGGAGTCTTTTAAGAACATGGTGCCTCAGGTAGGATTGGAGTGAGAGGAGCTAGTGGGAGGAGGAGCAGGATGTGGCTAAATACACAATGATGGGCCCAGCGCGGTGGCTCAAGCCTGTAATCCCAGCACTTTGGGAGGCCACAGCAGGTGGATCACGAGGTCAAGAGATCGAGACCATCCTGGTCAACATGGTGAAACCCTGTCTCTACTAAAATATAAACAAATTAGCTGGGCATGGTGGCGCATGCCTGTAATCCCAGCTACTCAGGAGGCTGAGGCAGGAGAATTGCCTGAACCCAGGAGGCGGAGGTTGTGGTGAGCCGACATCGTGCCATTGCATTCCAGCCTGGGTTACAAGAGCGAAACTCTGCTCAAAAGCAAAAACAAAAACAAAAATACACAATGATGATGTCCCGTGGAAAATTATATCCTACAGTGAGTGAGCTGAGTGAGGATGGTGATGAGGGATTCAGGGTAACCTATCAGTCCTAAAAGTACCTGGAAAAGCTGTGAAACCCTGAGAAAGATGTAATGTCACCTATGAAATTGTCTGATCTAGAAGGCAAAATCTGAAACTAAAGAGGAAACACCATACAAACCCCAAATAAGAACTATTTTTTTAAAAAAGAGACAAGTGTTGGTGGGGCTGGGGGCGCTGGATTCTTCAAATGTCAATGACATCAAAGACAAAGAACAGCTGTCGGGATGTTCCAGTTTAAACAGACCAGGTATGGTGGCCCATAATCCCAGCACTCTGGAGGCTGAGTCAACAAGATCACCCAGGAGTCTGAGATGCTATCTCTACAAAAGTAAAATAAAATAGCTGGTATATACCTGTAGTCCAAGCTACACGGGAGGCTGAGGCAGGAAGATTACTTGAACCTAGGAACTTAAGTCTGCAGTGAACTATGACCAACCCGGGCAAGACCCGGTCTCTGAAAGAAAGGAAAAAAAAAAAGAGGCTAAAGAGACATGGTAACTATTCTGAGGGTGGTGGCTCCCACCTGTAATTCCAGCCATTTGGGAGGCTGAGGCAAGGGGATTGCTTGAGTCCAGGAGTTCAAGACGAGCCTAGGTAGTATAGTGAGACCATATCTCTACAAAAAATTTAAAAATTAGCTGAGCGTGCCTGTAGTGCCAGCTACTCAGGAGGCTGAGGTGGGAGGATCGCTTGGGCACGGGAGGTGGAGATCACGTGCTATTTTTATTGTTTGCCAGCCTGGTGACAGAGAAAGACTCTGTCTCAAAAAAAAAAAAAAAAAAAAAAAGACAGGAACATGACAACTAAATGCAGTATCTAACCCTAAATCTGATTCTGTGCCAGAGGAGAAAGTAATGCTTTATTTTTACTTTTTATTTTGAGCTTTTATTTTAGGTTCTGGGATACATGTGCAGGTTTGTTATGTAAGTAAACTGTGTGTCACAGGGATTTGGTGTACAGATTATTTCATCACCCAGGTAATAAGCATAGTACCTGATAGGGAGCTTTTCCATCCTCACCCTCCTCCCACCCTCCACTCTCCAATAGGCCTCAGTGTCTGTGGTTCCCTTTGTTATGTCCATATGCACTCAGTGTTTAGCTTCCATTTATAAGTGAGAACATAAGGTATTTGATTTTCTGCTCCTGTTTGCTTAGGACAATGTCCTCCAGCTCCACTGAAAATAATGCTTTAAAGGATGTATTGGGTCAATTGGCAAAACTGGAATACTGACAGATTAATACAGTAGATTAAAGTATCAATGTGAAACTTACTGAAATTGTGCATTTCTTAACTACATTGTGGTTAAGATAATATCTTAATTCTTGGGAAATGCACAATGAAGCTTTTAGGATAAAAGATCATGACGTAGGTAACTTATTACCAGGAAAGTTCAGAAAAAGAGTGTACACACATAGAGAGAGAACAAATGACCAAGTAACTAGGACGAAATGTTAATAGGTTGAATCTAGGTAAAGGTTATATAGGTGTTCTTGGTACTATTTTTATTCTGCAACTTTTCTGAAAGTTTAAAATTATTTTCAAGTTAAATGTTTTTGTTTGTTTGTTTGTTTGAGACAGAGTCTCACTCCATCACAAGGCACCAGGCTGGAGTGCAGTGGCACGACCTCAGCTCACTACAACCTCCGCCTCCCGGGTTCAAGCAATTCTCCTGCTTCAGCCTCCCGAGTAGCTGGGACTAGAGGCACGCGCCACCACGCCCAGCTAATTTTTTTGTATTTTTAGTAGAGACGGGGTTTCACCATGTTGGTCAGGATGGTTTCAATCTCTTGACCTTGTGATCCACCCGCCTCAGCCTCCCAAAGTGCTGGGATTACAGGCTTGAGCCACTGCGCCCGGCCCAAGTTAAATGTTTTTTAAAGGTACCTGGAAAGAATACGACAGTAAACAACAGTTCCTAGGCATGGGGCTGGACACTTACAAAGGAATAGACTCTACATTTTCCCCGTAATAGGATCATGGTCCACTGGTATAGCCTAGGATTTCTTCTCTCTTTGGTATCACTTAATTCCTTCCTTGGTAAGAGTTTTGGAACAAAGTGTTTGGGCAGTTTTGGAGACTAGGAGTTTGGAGATGGTCAGTTAGCTTTTGCTACCTAAAAAAACACCCAAAACTTAATGGCTTGAAATAGCAAACTCCTGTTTCTCATCATTCTGTGGCTGTGCTGTTGTTCTGGTCTGAGCTGATCTCAGCTGGGGCTGATGGTCTTAGATGACCTCATTCGCATGTCTGGCCCTCAGCTGAGAGGACTGGGACAGCTGGGGCCCTTTTCTTCATGATCTCTCTTTTTACAGAGAGTTTAGCTTGGACTTGTTCATATGGTGGCAGAGGGTTCTCAGAAACAGCAATGCAAGCCCCAACATAAAAGCACTTTTTTTTTTTTGAGACAGGGTCTCACTCTGTCACCCAGACCGAAGTGTAGTGATGTGATCACAACTCGCTGCAGCCTAAATCTCCCATGCTCAAGTGATCCTCCAACCTCAGCCTCCCACATAGCTAGGACTACAGGAGCAGGCCACCAGACCTGGCTAATGTTTTTCATTTTTTGTAGAGACAGAATCTCACAATGTTGCCCAGTCTGGTCTTAAACTCCTGGGTTCAAGGAATCCTCCCACCTCGGCCTCCCAATGTGCTGGGATTACAGGTGTGAGCCACCGCACCTGGCCTTAAAACACTTTTTAGACTTCCCCTTCCGTTACTTTTCTTCTATGGGCCAAAGCAAGTCACATGGCCAAACCCAGGTTTAGGGGTAGAGAGATAGACTCCACCTCTTAAAGGGAAGAGCATCAAAGTCACATTGCAAAGGGCCCTGCAAACAGCATCATAGGAATTTGCCATCTACCAAAGACCCCTTCAAGAATGATGTGGTGAGGTAATGGTGAGAAAGGGGAGCAAGAAGGACGGAGGCCAGTAACGGAAAGTTTTAGGCTAAGAGCGGGGTGGGGGAAGCCAACAGTTTTGGAAACGATTGTGCACTATCCTCCCATAGCAAGCTCTTGTAATTCGAGAAGGAGAGAAGATGCAAATTAACGTACAAGATGTGGTGTTGGGAGACCTGGTGGAAATCAAGGGTGGAGACCGAATCCCCGCTGACCTCCGGCTTATCTCTGCACGTGGATGTAAGGTGAGGGGATGCAGAAAGCTATGTGAGGGACCCAAGCGTGATCTCAGGGCAGGGTAGACACCTGGAGCTCAGTTAGAGAAAGTATAAACTGCCAGGCGTGGTGGCTCAAACCTGTAATCCCAGCACTTTGGGAGGCCAAGGCGGGTGGATCGTGAGGTCAAGAGATCAAGACCATCCTGGTCAGCATGGTGAAACCCTGTCTCTACTAAAAAATACAAAAAAATTAGCTGGGCATGGTGGCGCGTGCCTGTAATCCCAGCTACTCAGGAGGCTGAGGCAGAAGAATTGCCTGAACCCAGGAGGCACAGGTTGCGGTGAGCCGAGATCGTGCCATTGCACTCTAGCCTGGGTAACAGGAGCGAAATTCCGTCTAAAAATCAAAAAAAGAGCAAGTATAAGCTTATTACTCAGACTCTTGAGAAGTTACAGGTAAGTGCAGATTTGATGTTAGAGACCACAGGTGTTGTGTACATTTCTCTTCTGTCCATGATGATGTTGGTGACCAGATGAAGACATGCTATCTTTGTAAATAAATCGGACTTTTTTCTTAAGCTCACCTTACAACCCATCCTCTCTTCCATCCCAGGTGGACAACTCGTCCTTGACTGGGGAGTCAGAACCCCAGTCCCGCTGCACTGACTTCACCCATGAGAACCCTCTGGAGACCCGAAACATCTGCTTCTTTTCTACCAACTGTGTGGAAGGTGAATATCGAACCATAAGTAGCATAGATTCAAAAGCAGACGCCAAAACATAAAGATTTTAATAACTGTCATCTAAAGGTAGTGGGGTAGGGAACAGCCAGTAAACAGCCAAGTTTCTCTGTCACTCATGAGCTGTATGACCTCTGGTGAAAAGTCAAAGTCACCATTTCCACATTTGCACAATGATGACGGTAAAAGTCGTTGCTCCATAGATTTTTGTGTGAATTGAGGTAATATATGTAAAATGCCCAGCACAAGGCCTAATACATTGTAAGTGACCTATAAGTATCAGCTATTATTTTAGCTTGTGATGGACTATGCTGTATAAGCTGAAAATGGCACAGAAGGAAGGAAAATGGTTCAGCCCTGCTAGGTGGTTCTTCTCCTAAGGTAAGCCCTAACTTCTAACTGTTCCCCTATCCAAAAGAAGATAATTGCATTGGAGATTTGAATTACCAGAGGTGCCACTTAGCCTTTGCCACTCAAACTTCGGCATTGCTCCTAGAATCCAGAAATCCTTGAACTGGGAGGCAGTTGTGGACACAGTGGTAATAAAAAGGACTGAACATCATGACATCAATCTCTCCTTTGCCCTTTCCCCTTAAGGAGGCCTGAGGATTCTATGGGGCACATTTGAAAACCATCATTCAGTCGGGCGTTGTGGCTCACACCTGTAATCCCAACACTTTGGGAGGCCGAGGCAGGTGGATCATTTGAGGTCAGGAATTCGAGACCAGACTGACTAACATGGTGAAACCCCATCTCTACTAAAATACAGAAATTAGCCTGGTGTGGTGGCAAGCACCTGTAATCCCAACTACTTGGGAGGCTGAGGAAGGAGAATCGCTTGAACCCAGGAGGTAGAGGTTGCAGTGAGCTGAGATTGCACCACTGCACTCCAGCCTGGGTGACAGAACGAGATTCCATCTCACAAAAAAGAAAAAGAAAGAAAGAAAAGAAAACCATTATTCATGCTTAAGAACATGTTTGGGTATCTAAAAATAGTTCTTTTGTTTGTTTTGTGTTTTTTTGAGACAGAGTCTCTCTCTGTCGCCCAGGCTAGAGTGCAGTGGTGCCATCTCAGCTCACTGCAACCTCTGCCTCCCAGGTTCTTTTTTGTTGTTGTTTTTTGTGTTTTGTTTTTTTTGTTTTGAGATGGAGTTTCACTCTTGTTACCCAGGCTGGAGTGCAGTGGCACCATCTCGGCTCACTACAACCTCCGCCTCCTGGGTTCAAGCAATTCTCCTGCCTTAGCCTCCCAAGTAGCTGGGACTACAGGCACACCACCATGCCCAGCTAATTTTAGTATTTTTAGTAGAGATGGGGTTTCACCTTGTTGACCAGGATGGTCTCGATCTCTTGACCTTGTGATCCACCCGCCTCGGCCTTCCAAAGTGCTGGGATTATAGGAGTGAGCCACCGCGCCCAGCCGTCTCCCAGGTTCAAGCAATTCTCCTACCTCAGCCTCCTGAGTAGCTGGGATTACAGACACCCACTGCCACACCCAGCTAATTTTAGTATTTTTAGTAGAGATGGGGTTTCACCATGTTGGCCAGGCTGGTCTCCAATTCCTGACCTCAACTGATCTACCTGCCTCAGCTTCCCAAAGTGCTGGGATTACAGGCATGAGCCACTGCGCCCAGCCTAGAAATAGTTATATTTTTTAATTGAATGCATAGTACATGTTAAATGTTATAAATATTATTTCTAATTTGCACAATGCTCACAGTACCAGATATCCCTGTTTTACACAGGGCAGACTAAGTTTCAAAGAAATTAAGCACCATATCCGAGAGTACAACTCAACAGAAAGGAGGCGGGTCGGGGGTTCTAATGTAGGTCTGTCTCCGTAGCTCATGCTCTTTCTACGCCCTGCTCTGTACTGAAAGATTGCTAATGACCTACCTGGTAATAAAATTATTTAATTTGAAAATACCTTAAAGGAAAAGAGCAATGTGAAGACTGAATAGACTATGAGAAAGAATCCAACTAGAAAATAAAATACATATATTAAAATGTTTTAAAACTGATTAGACAGAAAGATGCAAGTTAGCAAGCTTTCCCCCAAAACACTGAATATCTACTATTAGATTTTAGGAAGAAATTTGCCCAGATTTCCTCTTACAAAGTAGGGTTTTCATCAGCTAAGTATATGTTCAAATAAAGGGTATGGAGGACAGTGGGTGGTGGCATTTCGATTGGGAAACAAGGGTCTGTTTAGATAGAAAATGGTTTTGTAGGAGACTAACAAAACTCAAGATGTGGCCGAGAAGGTGGAGCTAGGTTGAAGGAGCTGGGCTGAATGAGCCATTACAAAAGGACTTTCAGTTGAGGAGTTTCTCAGCAATTTGCAGACCAATAGCATTTACCGGAGACTAATTTGCCCTTTAACCTTTGCCCTAGACCTTTAACCTTTGCCTTAGACCAGTTTGCAAATGGCTGTGGCACAGACATCTCTCTTTGGGTTCTCATCCTCAAGGGAGCCCAAGTATTTCTCTGGCAATATACGGAAGGTGTGTGAAGGAGTCAGTCTGGCCTGATGTGCCAGATGCTTGGCCTTCTCAGCCTTCCCCAGAGTCAACATCAACCTAACCCCGTCTCTAGACACGCTGGGATTAATTATTAAATCCCGTTTCTCCAAGCATGAGGAAACTATAGCAGAAGGAATAAAATTGAAGAAATAGACTAAACCATGACACAAAATATATGCAGGTGACACCATACTCCACCCTGCCTCCTCCACCCCACCAAAAATATAAAACTCCTCAGCAGCTCTCCAGTATTTCAGTGTCTTCATTCCACAGGACCCAGTATATGTCTTTGGCAACCAGTTGGAAACCCATCTGTTGAATGCCTCAGCCTGGTAGTCTTTTGTTTGTTTGTTTGTTTTTTGTTTTTGTTTTTGAGACAGAGTTTCGCTCTTGTTACCCAGGCTGGAGTGCAATGGCGCATTCTCAGCTCACCGCAACCTCCGCCTCCTGGGTTCAGGCAATTCTCCTGCCTCAGTCTCCTGAGTAGCTGGGATTACAGGCACGCGCCACCGTGCCCAGTTAATTTTTTGTATTTTTAGTAGAGACGGGGTTTCACCATGTTGACCATGATGGTCTCCATCTCTTGACCTCATGATCCACCCGCCTAGGCCTCCCAAAGTGCAGGGATTACAGGCTTGAGCCACTGCGCCCCTCCAGCCTGGTAGTCTTTTCAGGATTCCTCCTCCACCTAAACGCTGAAAGCTGACCTGTCTGCTCCATGAGTAGGACCCTGCTCTCAGACTCATACGGCTAAAGGCAGCCTTAGAAACGGAGACCACCATGTTCTACAGTGTTCATGGGTGCTCCCAGGTTAGAGCTGCCCCAGCTAAGTTACAAGTACGACTTTATGTTAGTCCTTTTGGACACCCTCAATTCATCTAAATGATGAAAAGAAAGGAACTAATTTCAAGTGCCTATGATGTGCCTAACCCTCTTCTAGACTCTTAAAAACATTCAATCCTCACGCTTTAGTAAGTGCTTTCATTCCGTTTCAAAGATGAGGAAGCCTGACTCTCAGAGTTTAAGTAACTTGCCCCAAGGGAAAGAGCTAGTAATCTGAAAAGCTAAACTTCCAGCCCTGAGTCTTTCTGCTTCTAAAATAAATGCTGTTTCGATGACATGTTGCCTTTCTGAGCAATTCTGACTCTGACTGACTTCCATGGTAGAAATTTCAGTCATCACGATAACGCAGGAAGAATTACTTTAAGGAAGGAATCTTGTCGCGCCCCTCATTTCGAGCTGTGTAGATGAGTGGCCTGCATCGTGTCTGTGTAAAGCCAAACGTGATGTCCAAGCTGCCCTCTGACTGGGGTGGTGCTGGTGGAGACAGAAGCCCAACTGTCATGGCCCATGCCACCCAGCAGAGGTCAGACTGGCTCCAGCCAGCAAGGCAGGGAGGGGGCTCAGGTTGGAGCAGCATTTCTCAACCACCCACACTTGGGGCTGGATAGTCCCTTGTTGTGTGGGAGGGGAGGGCTGTCCTGTGCATTGCAGGCTGTGTGGCTGCATCCCCAGCCTCTACCCACTGCATACCAGTAGCAGCCTTCTCCCACCCCAGTTGTGACAACCAAAATGTCTCTGAGCCAAATGTCCCCCAGGAATGGAGGATTGGTAGGTGGGACTGCCTCCAATTGAGAGCCACTGGGTTGTGGGATAAGGGGATGTTGGAACATAGGACTCTACCAGAAGGGTAACCACTATTCCTGAGATCTAGAAACTCCTCAGCTGCCGAGGGCAAGATAAGAACTATGTAGGCAATAGAGAATACTCAGATTAAGTGTAATAAGGGCCTTCTCGACAGTGAAGGCATTTAGGCAATAACATTGGGTATTTCTGGAGAACTGTGAGACCTCTTCAGAGATTTTTCAGACTGGAAGACCTTTATTGTATAAACTAAATAAGAGGAGAGTAGAGCATAATGACCTCTCAGAGGGCCTTGAGTCTCTGCTTTGTTTTTGATCATTGACAGCTTCCTCTTCGTAGGAACCAAGCCCAACAGCTTCCCCAATTCAGACTTGGCATGTCCTGGATGACCATCTCTGTTGAAAAAAAAAAGATGGCTTTTTTCCCCCTGCACTCACACTGAACACAAAACACTTCTATGTCCAATGTGTGTAGACAGTTCTCCCCACCAAAAACCAGTTCTCCTAAGAACGATGACTGAGTGTCCTGTAAATTCAATTCAGTTCTGACACAATCCACCTGGAGATAGCATCAGATCCCACAGATTAGGACTAGCCCCACAGACAGTCCTCAACTTTAGACACCAATCACAAGTCCTAGGTTATGGCCTGACTATAAATTGGGGTTCCCAAGACTCCCTCCCCAGGTTTGACTAATTTTCTAGGGCAGCTCACAGAACTCAGGGAAACACCCTACTTAGGTTTACCCATTTATTATAAAGGATATCACACGGATACAGATGAATGGTCACCTGGAAGAGACGCACAGGGCGAGGCACGTAGGAAGGAGCATGGAGGAGCGTCCGTGCCCTCTCCTGTCTGGCTGCCCTCCAGTAACCTCCACATGGTCACACACATAGACACTTTCCAAATCCAGTCCTTTGGAGTTTTTAATGGAGATTTCATTACATATGTGTAATCGATTACATTATTGGCCATTGGTGACAAACTCAACCTTCATCCCTTCTCCCCTCCAAAGAGGTCAGGCCATAAACTGCAAGTTCCAACTCTCTAATCACATGGTTATCTGCCCTGGCCACCAGCCCCATCCTGTGACTATCCAAAAACCTACCAAGAGTCACCTCATTAGAACAAAGATCCTCCTATCACCCAGGAAACTCCAAAGCATTTGAGTTCTATGTCAGATGCTCCTATCACTCAAGAAATTACAAAGGTCTCGGGAGCTCTGTGTCCAGACTGGGTCAAAGACCAAATATTCGGACAAAAGATTCTCCTAGCACCCCTATCTTCAAGGGTTTTAAAAGGTCTATGTTGCCGGGTGCAGTGGCTCACGCCTGTAATCCCAGCACTTTGGGAGGCCGAGGTGGGTGGATCACGAGGTCAAGAGATCGAGACCATCCTGGTCAACATGGTGAAACCCCGTCTCTACTAAAAATACAAAAAAAAAAATTAGCTGGGCACAGTGGCGGGTGCCTGTAATCCCAGCTACTCGGGAGGCTGAGGCAGGAGAATTGCCTGAACCCAGGAGGCGGAGGTTGCGGTGAGTCGAGATCGCTCCATTGCACTCCAGCCTGGATAACAAGAGCGAAACTCCGTCTCAAAAAAATAAAAAAAGTCTATGTCAGGAAGTGCGGGCAGAGACCAATGTCTACACTTCTTACCACACCACAGCATCACATCAGCCTCTCCTGCTTCATCCACAGGAACCGCCCAAGGTGTTGTGATTGCTACCGGAGACTCCACAGTGATGGGCAGAATCGCCTCCCTGACATCAGGCCTGGAGGCTGGCCAGACGCCCATCGCCGCTGAGATCGAACACTTCATCCATCTGATCACTGTGGTGGCCGTCTTCCTTGGTGTCACTTTTTTTGTGCTCTCACTTCTCTTGGGCTATGGCTGGCTGGACGCTATCATTTTTCTCATTGGCATCATTGTGGCCAATGTGCCTGAGGGGCTGCTGGCCACGGTCACTGTGAGTAGACAGGGTGGAAGGTGGTCTCAGGGCAGACAAACCACCCCAGGGAAAAGGAATCACATCTCTTTCATTGTTGAAGCTCTCAAGTGCAGAGTTTTCCCGATTCGTACATAAATATCAGGAATGATTTAGCTCTCCATATTACACTGACTCCTTCTGCCCATTTATTTGGTGCCTTCTCTCTCCTCAATGAGAGAGGAAGCAAGTTGCAATGGAAAATGCATTGGATTATCGGTCACTGAGTTCCAGCATTGACTAAATCACTTAGCATCTCCAGACCTCAATTTATTCATCAGTTTATAGAGGAAGATTAATTTAGAATTACAGAATCTTACAGAAAAGGACTTCAAAGACCATGTAAATTCAATTCAACCTTTCAACCAGTGCTGAATATCCTCTCTAAAACCCATAGGAGATGATTATTATTTCTGGTCATTGGGAAGCCCACCTCTTTGTGTCTCAATTCATTTCATTGTTTGCTTACTCTATTAAAATTTCATTGTGTTGAGCAGAAATATAAATCCCTGTTTGTCCTAAGTTTCCCAGCTGAAGAAACACAAAATAAGTCAATTCCCTCTCTTCTACAGGCTAACCCTTTAGATTTTTGAGGGTAGTCATTATGTCCCCCCAAACTCTTGAGATGGGAAATGAAATAATCCCTCTTCCCTTAGCCATTCTTCCTATGACATGACATATAAAGCACCTGTCTTGATGATCACTGTTTGGGGTATACTCTAGTTTGTCAGTATTCTTTTATTTTTTTTGAGATGGAGTTTCGCTCTTGTTACCCAGGCTGGAGTGCAATGGCGCGATCTTGGCTCACCGCAACCTCCACCTCCTGGGTCCAGGCAATTCTCCTGCCTCAGCCTCCTGAGTAGCTGGAATTATAGGCGTGCGCCACCATGCCCAGCTAATTTTTGTATTTTTAGTAGAGACGGGGTTTCACCATGTTGACCAGGATGGTCTTGATCTTTTGACCTTGTGATCCACTCGCCTCGGCCTCCCAAAGTGCTGGGATTATAGGCATGAGCCACTGCGCCCGGCCAGTTTGTCAGTATTCTTAAAAGAGAACTGAGAATAATACTTGCGGTGTGTTTGGACTAGCACAAAAATGCTGGGACTAGCAATATTATGTAAATAAATTATAATCCCTAAACCTATGATTATGTAAGTAAGTCCATACTTACATAAACACAGCCTAAGAATTCATTAGCTTTTTAAAAAATCTTGCCTCACAGTTAACTACGTTGCCCTTACGACCAACAAAAGTCTTTCTTTTTTTTTTTTTTTTTTTTGAGAAGGAGTTTCGCTCTTGTTACCCAGACTGGAGTGTAATGGCACGATCTCGGCTCACCGCAACCTCCGCCTTCCTAGGTTCAAGCAATTCTCCTGCCTCAGCCTCCTGAGTAGCTGGGATTACAGGCGTGCGCCACCGTGCCCAGCTAATTTTTGTATTTTTAGTAGAGACGGGGTTTCACCATGTTGACCAGGATGGTCTTGATCTCTTGACCTCGTGATCCGCCCACCTCGACCTCCCAAAGTGCTGGGATTATAGGTGTGAGCCACCGTGCCCGGCCAAGTCTTTCTGTTGAAATGATTTTTCAAGTCCTTCTCCATCTGTGATATTACTGTTATCTCCTCCACAGTCTTTGTTTAAACTATTGGTCCAACATTCCCTCCACACCTAGCACCTTGTGCCACCATAAAAGATTAGCTGTCTATGTGGTCCCTGGAAAGATTGGACTTAAAGAGGTATGGCTGGCTAGGCATGGTGGTTCACACCTGTAATCCCAGCATTTTGGAAGGCCGAGGCAGGAGGATCGCGAGGTCAGCAGTTCAAGACCAGCCTGGCCACAATGGCGAAACCCCATCTCTACTAAAAATACAAAAATTAGCCAGGTGTGGTGGGGGGCGCCTGTAATCCCAGCTACTGAGGAGGCTAAGGCAGGGAATCCCTTGAACCCAGGAGGCAGAGGTTGCAGTGAGCTGAGATCGTGCCACTGCACTCCAGTCTGGGTGACAGAGCAAGATTCTATTTCAAAAAAAAAAGGGGGGTGTGGCCTAAACTTGAATGAAAAAGAGATTGCTGAATAGAAAATATGCAAGGATCCTGAGGGAGAGGAATATTCCAGGGGGGGAATAAAGAGGATCCTTCTCTATGATACCATGGTAAAGAAATACATTCTTTTTTGGCCAGGCATGATGGCTCATGCCTGTAATCCCAGCACTTTGGGAGGCTGAGGCTAGCAGATCACTTGAGCTCAGGAGTTCAAGACCAGCCTGGCCAACATGATGAAACCTTGTCTCTACTAAAAATACAAAAATTAGCTGGGCATGGTGGTGCATGCCTCTAATCCCAGATCAGGAGACTGAGGCAGGAGAATTGCTTTAACCTGGGAGATGGGGGTTGCAGTGAGCCGAGATTATACCATTGCACTCCAGTCCAAAAACAAAAACAGAAGAAGAAATTTTTTAAAAATACACTTCTTTTTGGCCAGCGCGGTGGCTCAAGCCTGTAATCCCAGCACTTTGGGAGGCCGAGGCGGGTGGATCACGAGGTCAAGAGATTGAGACCATCCTGGTCAACATGGTGAAACCCCGTCTCTACTAAAGATACAAAAAATTAGCTGGGCATGGTGGCGCGTGCCTGTAATCCCAGCTACTCAGGAGGCTGAGGCAGGAGAATTGCCTGAACCCAGGAGGCAGAGGTTGCGGTGAGCCAAGATCGCGCCATTGCACTCCAGCCTGGGTAACAAGAGCAAAACTCCGTCTCAAAAAAAAAAAAAAAAAAAAAACACTCCTTTTTGAAACTCTTACCATAAAGCACAAACCACAGTCACTTTCCTAATTTCCTTTACCACAGCCAGAAATGAAATGTTTAAAGAGTAGGTGGGAACAAAAGGGAAATACGTACAAAAAATTAAAATAGCATTAAAAATAATCAAATATCCACAATGCAAAGTGGTGTGAGTATTCCATCTCCTGTATGTATTCTCTTCTTTCTTCTTGGCTTTAGGTGTGCCTGACCCTGACCGCCAAGCGCATGGCGAGGAAGAACTGCCTGGTGAAGAACCTGGAGGCGGTGGAGACGCTGGGCTCCACGTCTGTCATCTGCTCGGACAAGACGGGCACCCTCACCCAGAACTGCATGATCGTTGCCCACCTGTGGTTCGATGAGACCACATATGAGGTGGACACCAGCAAAGAACAAACTGGTGACTAGTGGTATTGGTGCAACACAAGGAGGGATGTGATGAGTGAGCTGAGAGAGAATGATGAGTCCAGACAGAGGCGGGGAGCCTGAAAGTGGGGTGGAGAAGAGAAAGGTGTGGAGGAAAAGAAATGCAGTTCCCATGAAGTATCTGGGTACCAAAGAGGATGGGAATCATTGCTTGCTTTAAATTCTCATTCCCTGCTCACAGTTCTTTTTTCCTTTCTCCCTAGGGAAAACATTTGCCAGTAACTCTGATACCTGGTTTATCCTGGCCCAAATCGCTGGCCTCTGCAATCGGGCTGACTTTAAGCCTCATCAGGAGACTCTGCCCATTGCTAAGGTGTCAGGCCCAAGGGGAAGAGGGTACCTCAGTGTCCAGGGTATAACCTGCTGTCTCCCAAAAAATCCTTTCCTGAAGCTCAGTAATTTCCCAAGTACCCACCCTCCCCACTCTCCATGTTGCCACAGCTATGCCTCATGCCCAGGTAGCATGCCCCTGAGGCTTATTATACAAACCCCATCCTGGCAGAGGGCCACAACAGGTGATGCTTCTGAGTCAGCCCTCCTCAAGTTCATCGAGCAGTCTTTCAGCTCTGTGGTGGAGATGAGAGAGAAAAACCCCAAGGTGGCAGAGATTCCCTTTAATTCTACCAACAAGTATCAGGTACAGAACCCACAAAGGTAGGATAATGGTGGTGGGGGATGGGCTCATCACTGGGGTAAGGGGAGCTTTGCCTCCGCCTTCAACTTCACCTCTGAGCAGTAGAGAAGTTCAATAGAGCCCGCATTCCCATTAACATAAGGAACACACAAGACAATGTGACCAACAGGTAAAGAGAGGTGAAACAGGTGATAAAGGAAGAGGCATCAGTCAGTCCTGTGCAGAGCTCTGAGCTGTGCCACTTGGGGGAAAAGTGAGTCATAAAATGCTCTCTGAAATGTCTGTAGATAGCAGAGGCAGGTTGGTGAAAGTCATGTTAGCATCACATGCAGCTGTTAGGAGGCCCCTCTGTGTCTACTAGGAGATTTGCCACTGCAGAGTTAGGTTGCATTTGCAAGACACGTTATTTCATTAGCCATCAAGTATTTCCTTTCACCCCACACTTGACTCGTGGTTCTAGAGGCTGCCATCAAGTAGGCGATCAGGGGTCTCCGGCATGTTCATGAAGATTTTCATTTCCCAGGAACATTTTGGTCCAATGTCCAGGGAGGAGTGGACAAGAGCAGGGGAAATGCTGAGTGAGGGACCGGAGGGACAGGAAAGACAGTCTTTCCTCCCAAGTAGAATCCGGGCAGACTGAAGAGAGAATTACAGTAGGATGCGGGAACAGTGGCATTGTCAGAACTGGGGCTCTGTCAGGTGCAAGCTGAGTTCCATGGGGCAATCATGATTATTTGCTCCGGGGACTAGATGCTTCAATTCCATGCATTACTGAAAAGGCCAGACATTTAGGTGTGGGTAAAATGTCTAAGAGAAAATGAGACTCCCAAGTCCGCTGGTTTCTTTTTTTTCTTTTTCTTTCTTTCTTTTCTTTTCTTTTTCTTTTTCTTTTTTTTTTTTTGAGGTGGAGTTTTGCTCTTGTTGCCCAGGCTGGAGTACAATAGCGCGATCTCGGCTCACCGCAACCTCTACCTCCCAGGTTCAAGCAATTCTCCTGACTCAGCCTCCTGAGTAACTGGGATTATAGGCACGTGCCACCAAGCCTGGCTAATTTTTTGTATTTTTAGTAGAAATAAGGTTTCACCGTGTTGGCCAGACTGGTCTCGAACTCCTGACCTCAGGTGATCCACCTGCCTCGGCCTCCCAAAGTGCTGGGATTACAGGCATGAGCCACCATGCACAACCTCTAAAAACTGAATTACTCACAGTTTTACACGGAACGCTGAGCAAGTAAGAGTTAAATAGTTCTATGCTCTTCTATCTCAACTGGTTTTTAGTGAATGTAATAAAATAGGTATCTTAGGCCCAAATAGTAAGCTTATTTCCATTTTTTTTTTCTGATGTTTAGTGGTCTCACTAGCCAGACAGGAATTTTGTGGTTTGGCAGGGCCTTTGACAGCAGCATAGCCTTTGACTAAAAAAAATAGGTACCTCTCCCTCCATTTGATTCAAAATAAAAGCAAAATATATTCAAGACATTTGTTGGCCGGGCGCGGTGGCTCACACCTATAATCCCAGCACTTTGGGAGGCCGAGGCGGGCGGATCACGAGGTCAAGAGATCGAGACCATCCCAGTCAACATGGTGAAACCCCGTCTCTTGGCCGGGCGCGGTGGCTCAAGCCTGTAATCCCAGCACTTTGGGAGGCCGAGGCGGGTGGATCACAAGGTCAAGATATCGAGACCAACCTGGTCAACATGGTGAAACCCCGTCTCTACTAAAGATAACAAAAAAAATTAGCTGGGCATGGTGGTGCGTGCCTGTAATCCCAGCTACTCAGGAGGCTGAGGGAGGAGAATTGCCTGAACCCAGGAGGCGGAGGTTGCGGTGAGCCGAGATCGCGCCATTGCACTCCAGCCTGGGTAACAAGAGCGAAACTCCGTCTCAAAAAAGAAAAAAAAAAAAAAAAAAAAAAGAAACCCCGTCTCTACTAAAAATACAAAAAATTAGCTGGGCATGGTGGCACGTGCCTGTAATCCCAGCTACTCAGGAGGCTGAGGCAGGAGAATTGCCTGAACCTTGGAGGCGGAGGTTGCGGTGAGCCGAGATCGGGCCATTGCACTCCAGCCTGGGTAACAAGAGCGAAACTCCATCTCAAAAAAAAAAAAAAGACATTTGTTGGGGCTGCCAACAAATAGAGACTTTCTCCCAAATGAGTATGTTGGTGCCTCTTCTGAGCTATTGAACGTGTGACTCAAATGACAGACTTGTCCTCAGTGGTTCACCAGCGTGACTGGCCGGCCCACTGGCGACCAAGCTCTGGCAGGCACTTGCTCTGGGAGGCCCTCAGTTTGCTGCCTTCCTTAGCTTGCCCTAAAGGTGGAGACTCCGGTCTTTGCAAGACACATCTCCGACTGCTAGCAGTTTGCCGAGCTTGGTCTATTACCCTCTGAGATAAAAATGAAACGAAGAAGATGCTCTGTTCCAGCATTTCCAGACTTCTCCCTCCGTCTCTTTTATTTGTAATTTTCTATCAAGATGTGATTTTCTTCCGTGACCAAATTACTAGTAGGTCTTGCTGTCCCCTCCTGGGCCCTTCACTTATTCAACACATTTTACTGAGCACTCAGAAAACAGCTCTTTAAACCTTTTCCAGCTTTCTGCTTCAATGAGTTACGGTTCTTCCTCTTAATTGCTTAAGCATATTTTGAACGTAACTGAACAAACGAACGGAACAGTTGTAACCACGTTTTGTGCACTGGTTTCCCACCCTGCTTACCCTGTGGGCACTATAGTCTGGCCTCCTCTGCACCCCCACTGTTCCTTTCAATGCGTCGATTTTGTTCTCAATAGGCGACCTAGCGGGCATTTCCTGTCCATCACAAGAGAAACCCCATGGAGAGCTCCTTTTCATACATCAGAGATCAAGAGGAAATGCAAAACCCACATTTCTCTCTCCTTGCTTTGGGGTGTCCCCTCGGGTTCATTTCAGGAATGTTCCTTTCCCTCCCCCACCACAGCCACAAGGACCCCCATGCCCAGCCACACTAGCTAGCCCCTCTCTGGGGACTTCTCACGCTTTTAGGAGACAGAGGCCCAGGGACTAGAATGACTAATTTATTTTGGGATTGTACTTCACAGTTTTCAAAGTATTTTCTACACTCTTTTTTTTTTTTTTTTTTTTTTTTTTTGAGACGGAGTTTCGCTCTTGTTACCCAGACTGGAGTGCAATGGCACGATCTCGGCTCACCGAAACCTCCGCCTCTGGGTTCAAGCAATTCTCCTGCCTCTGCCTCCGGAGTAGCTGGGACTACAGGCGAGCATCACCATGCCCAGCTAATTTTTTTTGTATTTTTAGTAGAGATGGGGGTTTCACCTTGATGACCAGGATGGTCTCGATCTCTTGACCTCGTGATCCACCTACCTCGGCCTCCCAAAGTGCTGGCTCCCAAAGGCGTGAGCCACCGCGCCCGGCCTTCTACACTATCTCTTATAAAAACCCAATGAAGGGCCAGGTGCGGTGGCTTACGCCTATAATCCCAGCAGTTTGGGAGGAGGCCCAGGTGGGCAGATCGCCTGACATAAGGAGTTCAAGACCAGTCTGACCAGCCTGGTGAAAACCCTGTCTCTGCTAAAAATGCAAAAAATCAGCGGGGGGTGGTGATGGTGCCCGTAATTCCAGCTATTCGAAAGGCTGAAGCAAGAGAATCACTGGAACCCAAAGGTGGAAGTTGCAGTGAGCTGAGATCATGCCGCTGCACTCCACCTTGGGCAACAGTGAGACTCCATCTTCAAAAACAAAAAACTCCATGAAGAAGACAAGGTAGAACCTTTTATGTTTTGTCGAAGGAACTAAGATTTTGCAAGGTTAAATGGACTGACCTGAGGTCACAATGCATTCTTGCTGGCCCCAGAACACACAGGTCTTTGGAGTCTTTTTCTTTTTTCTTTCTTTTTTTTCTGAGATGGACTCTGGCTCTGTCATCCAGGCTGGAGTGCAATGGTGTGATCTTGGCTCACTGCTACCTCTGCCTCTGGGGTTCCAGCAATGCTCCTGCCTCAGCCTTCCAAGTGGCTGGGATTACAGGCGCATGCCATGACATCCAGCTAATTTTTGTATTTTCAGTAGAGACAGTGTTTCACCATGTTGGTCAGGCTGGTCTTGAACCCCTGACCTCAAGCAATCCACCCGCCTCTGCCTCCCAAAGTGCTAGGATTACAGGCGTGAGCCACCGCGCTTCGGACTCTTTCTTTCCTGTCTGCTCTTTTCTTTCTTTGACAGCCCCACTATTTCTACTCTCTCGCCATCCGGCTGGCAAAGATGCAGGGGGAAAGTGAGAGTGCCTTTTTCTGCCCCCAGGGAGCTTCCAGCTGAGAATATAATAGAGATGCCTGTGCAAATGATAACAGGCTGCAGTTTCCTGGAAAAAGGAGGCAGGGCTGGGCTCAGCCTGGGGCAAGATGTGACTGGGGAGGAGAAGGGACAAAAGAAATGGGGGTGTGAAACACATTGTCTTTTTACCTTTGAAACCTTCCCCATTCTTTTTTTTTTTTTTTTTTTTTTTGAGACGGAGTTTCGCTCTTGTTACCCAGGCTGGAGTGCAATGGCACGATCTCGGCTCACCGCAACCTCCGCCTCCTGGGTTCAAGCAATTCTCCTGCCTCAGCCTCCCAAGTAACTGGGACTACAGGCGCACACAACCATGCCCAGCTAATTTTTGTATTTTTAGTAGAGACAGCGTTTCACCTCGTTGACCAGGATGGTCTCGATCTCTTGACCTCGTGATCCACCCGCCTCGGCCTTCCAAAGTGCTGGGATTATAGGCGTGAGCCACCGCGCCCGGCAACCTTCCCCTTTCTTTTTGCCCCTGCTCTGTGGTCTCTCCTGTCCCATCAGTGCTCCCTCTGCTCTCTCTAGATGTCCATCCACTTTCGGGAGGACAGCTCCCAGACCCACGTACTGATGATGAAAGGTGCTCCGGAGAGAATCTTGGAGTTTTGTTCTACTTTTCTTCTGCATGGGCAGGAATATTCAATGGACGATGAACTAAAGGAAGCCTTCCAAAATGCCTGTTTAGAACTGGGAGGTCTTGGGGAACGTGTGTTAGGTGAGGAGCTATGGGAGTTTTTAAGAAAATGGCATCAAAATGGTTATTATACGTGGGGTGAAAAATCAAGGATGTAAGCAGATAGGAATGCAGAGTGCTGGATTACTACTGATTCCTCCCCCGTCTCTCTCTAGGCTTCTGCTTCTTGAATCTGCCTAGCAGCTTCTCCAAGGGATTCCCGTTTAACACAGATGAAATAAATTTTCCCATGGATAACCTTTGTTTCGTGGGCCTCGTATCCATGATTGACCCTCCCCGAACTACAGTGCCTGAAGCTGTGAACAGGTGTCGTAGTGCAGGAATCAAGGTAAATACTGGCCCAGCCCAGGAGCCCCCGCCACCTGTCATGAGTTGGAGAATCTACTAGAAAGCCTTGCACAGAGTAGATGCTTCATAATCTTAGTTTAGGCTGGGTGTGGTGGCTCACACCTGTAATCCCAGCACTTTGGGAGGCTGAGGCGGGTGGATCACAAGATCAGGAGTTCAAGACCAGCCTGGCCAATGTGGTGAAACCCTGTCTCTACTAAAAATACAAAAATTAGCTGAGCGTGGTGGCACACGCCTGTAACCCCAGCTACTCAGGAGGCTGAGGCGGGAGAATCGCTTGAACCCGGGAGGTGGAGGTTGCCGTGAGCCGAGATCACGCCACTGCACTCCAGCCTGGGCAAAAAAGCAAGACTCCATCTCAAATAATAATAATAATCTTAGTTTAATTGAGCCTATTTCTGTTTCCTTGGGCCTATGATTGTTACTTAATAGTAAGTTTCCTCTCTAGTTAGAAACCTACTTGTCTTTAACATTAGAATCACCAGGGAGGCTTTAAATATTGGATGTCTAGGACACAACCCAGACCAATTTAATTAGAAACTCTCAGGCTAGAGTCCGGCACCTGTATTTTTAAAAACATTCCTGGAGATTCCAATGAGCAGAGAAGTTTGAGAACCAGTGTCCAGCACAGTGCTTCTCAAACCAACCTGTGTGCGCGTAAGGATCCCTCAGGGAGTGTTTTGAAATGCAGATCTGGATTCAGAAGATCCGGGGAAACCTGAGAGACTGCATTTTTGAAGAGCTCCCAGGCAATGCCGTTGCTGCTGGTCTGCAGACCACACTAGGAACAGCAAAGTGCTAGAAGGTGTGGTGTAAATGTGCTGCCCAGATGGCTGGTCAAACGGTGAGGCTAGGAGTGCTGGGGCTCTGGACCAGGCAACAGTGAGAATGAGATACTGAGAGCTGAGGGATCTTCGATGCCTATGAGCAGCTGCCCTTGGTGGTACATATCCAGGTGTAAAAGCTGGAAACCAAAAATCAATCGGACCAAGAGTGAAGTTCAGCTTCAGAACAAACCCAGAGGTAGAAAATCCTCTTTGGCCACGCTGGGCCTTGACCTTCGTGGGATGGCAGCAATAGAATTCTTCAGATTCTGAACATGGGTCAAATTCTTTGTTTGTTTTGTTGTTGTTGTTTTGTTTTGAGACAGAGTCTCACTCTTGTTTCCCAGGCTGGAGTGCAATGGTGCAACCTCAGCTCACCTCAACCTCTGCCTCCCAGGTTCAAGCGATTCTCCTGCCTCAGCCTCCTGAGTAGCTGGGACTACAGGCATGCGCCACCACGCCCAGCTAATTTTGTATTTTTAGTAGAGATGGTATTTCTCCATGTTAGGCTGGTCTTGAACTCTGACCTCAGGTGATCCTCCCGCCTCAGCCTCCCAAAGTGCTAGGGTTACAGGCATGAGCTACCACGCCCAGCCAAAGTTTTCCTTTTTTTAAAAAAAAAATTATTTTTTTATTTTTTTAATTTCTTTTTCTTACTTTTTTTTTTTTTTTTTTTTTGAGACAGAGTCTTGCTCTGTTGCCCAGGCTGGAGTGCAGTGGTGTGATCTCAGCTCACTGCAACCCCTGCCTCCCAGGCTCAAGTGATTCTCCTGCCTTAGCCTCCCAAGTAGCTGGGATTATAGGTGTGCACCACCATGCCCGGCTAATTTTTGTATTTTTAGTAGAGACAGGGTTTCACCATGTTAGCCAGACTGGTCTTGAACTCCTGAGCTTGGGCGATCCACTGCCCTTGGCCTTCCAAAATTCTGGTATTCCAGGCATGAGCCACAGTGCCCCACCTTTTCCCAGGTCAAATTCTAAGACTCATACACATCTTTACACCTTCGGTATTGACACCTTCCCTGCTTGTACCTTGTATTCTGGATTACCTGTATATTTTGGCTCCTAAACTTGGGGTATGGGAGGTATTTAAGGAGAACTAGGTGCTCTCTAACATAAAGAACTGGCTTTATGTTAGACCTGGGACTGTTGGCAATGTGTCCGGGGTCAGTCTGGGCCATGTGTGCTGGCAGGGACTCAGGAATCTTGGGCAGTGGTTTCCAGGTAGTGATTATTCCTCCATCGCTTCATTCAATAATTATTTGTCGATGGCTTACTATGTGCTAGGCATTGTGCTAGAGCAGGAAACTTTACCAGGAAGCCCCCCTTGCAGGGTTTTCAGTCCAGTGGGGGAGAGAGATAAACAATCACTATACAGAGAAGTGTGACACGTACTGACATATGGGAAGAACAGAATGCTATGAAAGCACACAGCATGGGTACGAATCTTTGGGTAGAAATGAGATAGGACTAGGTACCAGGTATCCAAAACCAAGCTGAAGTCAAGGGGCAGGGTGAGGCCACAGAAAGAAGCAAGGAAGAGTGAGAATTTCAATGCACTGGGCCTTAGAGAAATTTTGCTAGGCAGATGGATTATTCCAGACGTTCCTTTATTACCACTTGTTCTATGTGTAGGTGTTTCTGTCTTTGCACTTAAGGAAGCAGAATAGCTTCTGGAGCAATTAAATTAAATTCTGAATATAGTCAAATCCCTGGCTTATTCCTGTTAAATCTAGGAGGCAAATTGTCCTGTTTTACGGTCTCACAGTTGACCCAACTCCCAAGGGTTGAAATCACAGTAGCATGGTTTGGTCTATACCACAGGTTCTTGGGAATAAGCCACTAAAACCCTGGCTGAAAAAAGCAGTGATTTGTCAGTTCTTAGAGGAGAAAGATGAAGGATTCAGGCTCTGAAGATGATTCTGCTCCTCTTCCCTTCCCTTCCCAACCCAGGTGATCATGGTAACGGGAGATCATCCCATTACAGCTAAGGCCATTGCCCAGCGTGTGGGCATCATCTCAGAAAACACCGAGACAGCAGAGGAAGTTGCTGCCCGGCTGAGGATCCCTGTCAGCAAGGTTAATCCCAGGTGAGATCACTAAAGAACTCAAGCTCTGCAAGTTCCCTCCATCCCCAGCCTGCCCCACCCGACGCCGCTTTACTAAAGTTCCTGGAGTCTCCTTCAATGGGAAGGATGTGTGGGGTTTACACATTACAAAGCACAACATAATAGGAAAGTAAAGTGAATATGTCAGTGGGTTTTCAAAGGAAACAAGACAAAGAAAGAGGTAAATAGAGGATTTGTTGGCAAAAGTAGAGGGAGGGAATAGAATGTGTCAATTTGGGGACAATATAGGGCTGGGACAAGTGAGGATACTAGGTTCAAAGAAGAAACAAAAGGCCGGGCACGGTGGCTCACGCCTATAATCCCAGCACTTTGGGAGGCCGAGGCAGGTGGATCACGAGGTCAAGAGATCGAGACCATCCTGGGCAACATGGTGAAACCCCATCTCTACTAAAAATACAAAAAATTAGCTGGGCATGGTGGCGTGTGCCTGTAATCCCAGCTACTTGGGAGGCTGAGGCAGGAGAATTGCTTGAACCCAGGAGGTGGAGGTTGTGGTGAGCCGAGATCACGCCATTGCACTCCAGCCTGGGTAACAAGAGCGAAACTCCATCTCAAAAAAAAAAAAAAAAAAAAAAAAAAAACAAGAAAGAAATAATGCAGCTAGGACCAGGAGGAGTGGCTCATGCCTGTCATCCCAATACTTTGGGAGACCGAGGCAGGTGGATCACGAGGTCAGGAGATTAAGACCAGCCTAGCCAAGATGTTGAAACCCTGTCTCTACTGAAAAAAAAAAAAAATTAGCCGGGCACAATGGCAGGTGCCTGTAATCCCAGCTACTCGGGAGGCTGAGGCAAGAGAATCACTTGAACTGGGGGGTGGAGGGGGGGCGTGGAGGTTGCAGTGAGCAAAGATTGTGCCATTGCACTCCAGCCTGGGTGACAGAGTGAGACTCCGTCTCAAAAACAAACGAAACAATGATGCTATAGTCAAGATTGGCACCAACACCTCTGGTGAACTCTCAACCCCTGAAACTAGCCTTTTAAGTCCTTTTCCCTCAGTGATGCCAAAGCCATTGTGATGCATGGTTCAGAACTGAAGGATCTACACTCAGAGCAGCTTGACCAGATCCTCCAGAACCACACTGAGATCGTGTTTGCTCGGACCTCCCCTCAGCAGAAGCTCATCATTGTGGAGGGATGTCAGAGGCTGGTAAGGAAAAGGAGCTCCAAAAGGGCGCGGCAGTGCACACCTGTCATCCCAGCACTTTGGGAGGCCAGGGCAGGCAAATCACCTGAGGTCAGGAGTTCAAGACCAGCCTGACCAACATAGAGAAACCCCATCTCTACTAAAAGTACAAAAAAAAATTAGCTGGGCGTGGTGGTGCATGTCTGTAACCCCAGCTACTCGGAAGGCTGAGGCAGTAGAATTGCTTGAACCCGAGAGGTGGAGGTTGCAGTGAGTTGAGATCATGCCATTGCACCCAAGCCTGGGCAACAAGAGCAAAACTCCATCTCAAAAAAAGAAAAAAACCCTGAGGAAGCTGGCAGAAAGCCTGTGGCTTAGCCTGGTTCCAAACCAAGCAGAGGAACATGTGGGCTGGGCTAGAGGAGACTCCAAGGAGTACCCCACCTTGAACCTCCATGGTGGCCTTCAATTTGGGGACTCCTTGAGAGTTTCAATATCTCAGGAGGGCCCGGCGCAGTGGCTCAAGCCTGTAATCCCAGCACTTTGGGAGGCCGAGGCAGGTGGATCACGAGGTCAAGAGATCGAGACCATCCTGGTCAACATGGTGAAACACCGTCTACTAAAAATACAAAAATTATCTGGGCATGGTGGCACGTGCCTGTAGTCCCAGCTACTCGGGAGGCTGAGGCAGGAGAATTACTTGAACCCAGAAGGCGGAGGTTGCGGTGAGATGAGACCATGCCATTGCACTCCAGTCTTGGTAACAACAGAGAAACTCTGTCTCAAATATATATATATATATATATATATATATATATATATATATATATATATATATATATATATTTATACACACATATATATCAGGAGGACTGGAGCCCTAGATCAAGCATGATTGCATCAGGAAACAAGGGATGCAAAAATTGAACTGATCTTTGGGACTCGTTCTGGATCTGATGCAATAAATTTTTCACTCCTGGCTGGGCGCGGTGGCTCACGCCTGTAATCCCAGCACTTTGGGAGGCCGAGGCGGGTGGATCATGAGGTCAAGAGATCGAGACCATCCTGGTCAATGAGGTGAAACCCTGTCTCTACTAAAAATACAAAAATTAGCTGGGCATGGTGGTGCACACCTGTAATCCCAGCTACTCAGGAGGCTGAGGCAGGAGAATTGCCTGAACCCAGGAGGTGGAGGTTGTGGTGAGCCGAGATCGTGCCATTGCACTCCAGCCTGGGTAACAAGAGCGAAACTCCATCTCAAAAAAAAAAAAAAAAAAATTTTCACTCCCTCTGTCTGGACTTCCTCAGGGAGCCGTTGTGGCTGTGACGGGTGACGGGGTGAATGACTCCCCTGCACTGAAGAAGGCTGACATTGGCATTGCCATGGGCATCTCTGGCTCTGACGTCTCTAAGCAGGCGGCCGACATGATCCTGCTGGACGACAACTTTGCCTCCATCGTCACGGGGGTGGAAGAGGGTAAGGATTAGGGATCCCAGGGTGGAGGATGGTGAGGAAGCAGGGATCCCAGGGTGGAGGATGGTGAGGAGGCAGGGTTCCCAGGGTGGAGGAGGCGAGAAGGCAGGGTTCTCGGGGCTGAGACTTCAACCTTGGACTCAGGTTGGGGTTGGTATACATCCCCTCTTTCCGTTTTCCCATCATCCAACCTCCATGAGACTGTACGGGCTCGGAAGAAAACCACTGTAAGACAAAATTTTGCAAATTAGATCAGCTGGTACATAGAACATCACTATCTGCAAACTCTTTTGATGAGATCAGAGAAAAGTCCACTTTATTCATTTTATTTTCCTATCAAGGAGCCTAGGACTATGGTATGACATAATATCTTCATTGTCCTCTCACTGGAATTCAAGCAGGTCCACAGCAAATTATTCCATGCGCCACAGTCTTTGGGAGGGTCTCCGAGGGACCTGTCACCTAAATAATAGTGACACGTCAGGATCAGCTGAAGCTTGACCCCTGATTTGACTGCATGAGCCCAATTACACACCCTCTTTCCCAGAGAATTCTTTTTTTTTTTTTTTTTTTTTTTTGAGAAGGAGTTTCGCTCCTGTTACCCAGGCTGGAGTGCAATGGTGCGATCTCGGCTCACCACAACCTCCGCCTCCTGGGTTCAGGCAATTCTCCTGCCTCAGCCTCCCAAGTAGCTGGGATTACAGGTGTGCACCACCATGCCCAGCTAATTTTTGTATTTTTAGTAGAGACGGGGTTTCAACATGTTGCCCAGGATGGTCTCGATCTCTTGACCTCGTGATCCACCCGCCTCGGCCTCCCAAAGTGCTGGGATTATAGGCGTGAGCCACCGCACCCATCCTTTCCAGAGAATTCTGAAGAGAATGTCATCCATCGAACAGGAGAGACACAGAATTCTGCATTCCAGGCTCCCTGCTTTCTGCCTGGAGCTATCTTTCTAAAACATATGGCAATCCACATCATAATAATAGCTACCATTTTATTGAAAACTTGTATAATCCTGACACTTTGCTTGGTATTTTATATCCATTCAATTCAGCAAGTTTGTTTGAACACTGATTATGCTTGATGCTGGCGATACAACAGTAGGGGACCAAGCGACACAGATTCCTGCCCTCATGTAACTTAATTTCTAGTGGGGATGACAGATCATAAAGTAAGTAAGGTATATAGTATGTTAAAAGGAGATAAGTGCCATGGGAGAGACCAAACAGGAAGGGCAGAGAGGGATTCCCATCTTTGAAAAGGCAGTCGGGAATGGACGCAGCAATCTTGCAAGGCAGGGGGAATGAAGCTCACAGAGGTCACGGCGCCCAAGGTCACGGCGAGCTATGGCAGAAGATGGGATTTTTTTTTTTTTTTTTTTTTTTTTTTTTTTTTTTTTTGAGACGGGGTTTTGCTCTTGTTACCCAGGCTGTAGTGCAATGGCGCAATCTCAGCTCACCGCAACCTCCGCCTCCTGGGTTCAGGCAATTCTCCTGCCTCAGCCTCCTGAGCAGCTGGGATTACAGGCATGTGCCACCATGCCCAGCTAATTTTTTGTATTTTTAGTAGAGACAGGGTTTCACCATGTTAAGGAGGATGGTCTCGATCTCTTGACCTCGTGATCCACCCGCCTCTGCCTCCCAAAGTGCTGGGATTACAGGCTTGAGCCACCTCGCGCTGCCAGAAGATGGGATTTGAACACAAGCCTGTCCCAAGCCCCGGCTCTTTCCATTTCAGCCTTAATCTTGTAAAGGCTTTTATACTGGCATTCTCAGACACTGCAGGATTAACCAGGCCCAACCCTGCTTGTTTTCAGAGATCAGATAACGTTAGCTATGGTGAATCCAAGAACAAAGAGTACACAGACAGGGCACGGCTCTAATTAAAAGGTGAACAGTTTAGAAACAACACTGGGACTCTTGAGGTCCAGGACCTTCAGACCCTTTCCTGGATGGTGACAATTCTTTGAGGTGGCCTCTCTGTCCCGGAGCTGTTTTGTAGGAGGTGTGTTCTCCCAGGGCTTCTCACGGAAGGTTGACCATCTTCCCCAGGCCGCCTGATCTTTGACAACCTGAAGAAATCCATCATGTACACTCTGACCAGCAACATCCCAGAAATCACCCCCTTCCTGCTGTTCATCGTCCTGGGTATACCCCTGCCTCTGGGCACCATAACCATCCTCTGCATTGATCTAGGCACTGACATGGTAAGGTCCAAGCTGGTGAGCAAGAGATTCCCAGAATCCTGCCTCCCGAGCTCCCTGCTTTCTGCCTGGAGCTATCTTACTAAAACTCATGGCAAACCCACTTATGACCCGGCTCTCATACCTCCTGAGAGATGGATTGAGGTTGAATCATGACAGAAGGGTAGAGTCGAATTACTGCTGAGTTTCCTTCTGAACTTTGTGACCCCTGTCGTCCCCTTCCTCCATCCTCCAGGTCCCTGCCATCTCCTTGGCTTATGAGTCAGCTGAAAGTGACATCATGAAGAGGCGGCCACGGAACCCAAAGTTGGATAAACTGGTGAACCACCGTCTCATTGGCATGGCCTATGGACAGATTGGTGCGCCCAGAGGAATGAGGGGTGGAGGGAGAGGGAGGGGTTGCCCTGCCTGGCAATGTGAGCCATCTCAGCTTGGAAGTCAGGGAGATATTTTCTCAGCAACAAACTGTGCTAGGCCCTGAAAACACGAAGAACCACTCATCTCTGATCTTCCCTTGACTTACAGTCCAGTACAAAAGGAACAAACATGCATAAAATGATAGCATCTCCAAGTGCTAGGTAATGGGTATAGACAGAACACGCTACAGGATTACAAAGCAAGCAGGCTCACCAATTATGAGGATAGCCAGAGAAGCCTTATGCAGGAAAAAGGACTTAAACTTGCTGTGGGAGGGTAGGGCTTAGACTAGGAAGTGTATGGTCAGGTGTAGGAGACCTGAGGAGTGGGGAATTTCATATGGCATAGTTAGAGAAGTGTGAATAAGCCAGGTTGGTAGAGCCCTTAGTCTTTATAAAGTAGTGGAAAATAAGACTGTGGACACAGATATCATTTGTGCTGGGGTCAGCCCTGACAGACACTTAAGAGTCAGTAGAAGTCTTTGTTCTTTTTTTTTTTTTTTTTTGAGACGGAGTTTCACTCTTGTTACCCAGGCTGGAGTGCAATGGTGCGATCTTGGCTCACCGCAACCTCCGCCTCCTGGGTTCAGGCAATTCTGCCTCAGCCTCCTGAGTAGCTGGGATTACAGGCACGCACCACCATGCCCAGCTAATTTTTTGTATTTTTAGTAGAGATGGGGTTTCACCATGTTGACCAGGATGGTCTCGATCTCTTGACCTCGTGATGCACCCGCCTCAGCCTCCTAAAGTGCTGGGATTACAGGCTTGAACCACCGCGCCCAGCAAGTCTTTGTTCTTGAGTTGCCAGGTGCAATGGTATTCGAGAAAATAGGGTTAGAGATGAGCAGGTAAGAGACTGGGACAAGAGAAACATCACGGGCCAGGCAGAGTGGCTCACGCCTGTAATCTCCACACTTTGGGAGGCTGTGGTGGCAGATCATCTGAGGTCAGGAGTTTGAGACCAGCCTGGCCAACATAGTGAAATACCCCATCTCTACTAAAAATACAAAAATTAGCTGAGTGGTGGCAGACATCCCTGCAATCCCAGCTACTCAGGAGGCTGAGGCAGGAGAATCGCTTGAAACCAGGAGGTGGAGGTTGCAGCAAGCCAAGATCATACCACTACACTCCTGCCTGGACAACAAGAGCAAAACTCTGTTTCAAAAAGAGAGAGAGAGAGAGAGAGAGAGAGAGAGAGAGAGAGAGAGAGAGAGAGAGAGAGCATCTCAATATCTTGGGGAGAAAACACATGGGGAAAGCCCAGATTTAGGAGTTAGACCTGTGTTGGATTCTCATTTCACCCTTGCTAGCCATGTGACCCTGGGTAATGACTGAATCTGTTTCTGTGCTTCAGTTTTCCCACTTATGACATGTAGATAATAGAATTGTTTTGAGGATCTATGTCCACAAGGTGCTTTCCCAGTGCATGGCTCCGTAGTTAGTAGGCGAACACTAACATCAGCTATTGCTTGTGGTCCAGGCATGGAACAGAAGTTTTGACTAAGGAAGAGGCCAGGACAGATAGTAGAGATGTGAGAGGATAGGACTTGATGAGCGTCCGAATGACAGAGGAAAGGGAGAGGAGTCCAGCATTCACCAATAGAGAGAGAAGGCCAGGCATGGTGGCTCACGCCTGTAATCCCAGCACTTTGGGAGGCTGCGGGGGACAGATCACTTGAGCCCAGGAGTTCGAGATCAGCCTGCATGACATGGCAAAACCCCATCTTCTACAAAAAATATGAAAATTAGCCGGGCATGGTGGCACATACTGGAACAGCTACTCAGGAGGCTGACGTGGGAGAACACCTGAGCCCAAGAAGTCAAGGCTGCAGTGAGCTATAATCATGCCACTGCACTCCAGTCTGAGCAACAAAGTGAGATCCTATCTCAAAAAAAAAAAAAAAAAATGGGAGAGGGAATCAGTGGCATCTAAAATGCTTTATAGTTTTAAGATGACGTGATTCAAAGCTGACGCTGGGTCAGAGTTCAGAAACAAATGTCAGGGCTTGAAGAAAAGTCCCACAGAGATAACAGGCTCAGGCGGCTGATGGCAAGACTTTCCCTCATTACTCTCCAGACACACAGCAGCCCAGCTAGAAGCAAGTCCCAGCCCCCAGCCCTCCCCTGGCCTGCCTTTTGCAGCCGCCCTTCTCTGAATCAGGCTTCCCTGTCCTGCAACTCTGTCATTCACAGGGATGATCCAGGCTGTGGCTGGATTCTTCACCTACTTTGTAATCATGGCTGAGAATGGCTTTAGGCCTATGGATCTGCTGGGCATCCGCCTCTACTGGGAAGATAAATTCTTGAATGACCTGGAGGACAGCTACGGACAGCAGTGGGTAAGTAGAATAGATAAGATAGGAGTGAGAGTGACAGGGGAGAGTGGGCCTAGCAAATGTTTGAAGAGGGAAGAAGGGAAGCAGACAGCCGATGCCTCTTGTTCAGGCCTGTATGAGTGTTCTCATGCTTGCCCTCAGTCTCCAGCCACAACAGCAAATCCTCTTCTGTTCACCACAGGCTCACTCCAGTTGGCTTTTCCTGTCTGTTGTCTGGCCCTGCCTTTCTGGGTCCTTTGGCTCCTTGGAGTCTTTGTCATATCAACTTTTCTGAGCCTATTTCTGCTGTCCTAGGTTTTATCCCAGAAATAAATGCTGTGTGCTCTCCTGTTATACGCTCTCCCTCCATGAGAGTTCAAATGATATAATTTAAAATCTGAAAACCAGGCCGGGCGCGGTGGCTCATGCCTGTAATCCCAGCACTTTGGGAGGCCGAGGCGGGTGGATTACGAGCTCAAGAGATCGAGACCATCCTGGTCAACATGGTGAAACCCCATCTCTACTAAAAATACAAAAAAATTAGCTGGGCATGGTGGTGTGCACCTGTAGTCCCAGCTACTCGGGAGGCTGAGGCAGGAGAATTGCCTGAACCCTGGAGGTGGAGGTTGCGGTGAGCCGAGATCGCGCAATTGCACTCCAATCTGGGTAACAACAGCGAAACTCTGTCTCAAAAAAAAAAAAGTAAAATTAAATCTGAAAACCAGCCAGGCACAGTGGCTCATGCCTGTAATCCTAGCACTTTGAGAGGCAGAGGCAGGTGGATCATGAGGTCAAGAGATCAAGACCATTTCTAGTTAAGGATGTGGAGTGGGATGGGGACAGATAATAACCAAATATATAATATATCTCATCAAAGGATTGTAAGTCTAAGGGGGTCCGAGAAGTGTTGGAACCAGGATACTAGAGTGAGATGGAATTATAAAAATGGTGGTCAGAGAGAGTAAGATGCTTGAAATTACAGAGAAATCATAGGTATTAGAAAGGATAGTATCTAGAGTTTAAGGACGGGAGGAAGCAGCCCAGGTGGGGAGTGGAGGACAATATCATAGGAGGAGAAGATCAAGGAACTGTGAGATCACAGCATTGGAAGGATCATCAACACGGACGTTTCAATCTCCGAAAACAAGGACAGAAGTAATAGCGGAGTAACAGTGTCAGAAGCTAAAATCTTCAAGAAATGATAGGGAGTGACGCAGGTAAGGCAACTGACTGTGATGGACAGTGGTGGGATGATGGGATGCACGCAAACGTGCTGACTGGTCTTGTATGAGTTCCATGTTCGGCTCATCAGTTTCCAGCCTTTGTCTTCCACCGTTTAAGGGTCTATATTTCTCTCCAAGTACAACTTTACCACATCCCATGGGGGCTGATATGTAGTATTTCGTTATTGTGCAGTCCTACATATTTTCAAATGTAGCTGATCTATGAGTTATTTATAAACACGTTGTTTTAGTTTTTAAAACATGAGTTTTTTCTCCAATCTAATTTAGATGCACTTTTCTGTGTTCCCATAGCCCTCTGTGATCTCTCTTTTATAATCTATCTATTGTGCTGACATAGTTAGCATATTTATTTTCCCCACTAGACTCTAAGTTCCTTATGTGTAAAGCGTGAATGAAAGAACAAACAAACGAATGAATGTCTCCCATCTGGTACCACTCTCTAAGTCCACCTTCTTCTATTACCCCATCCTTCTTATTTATTTATTTTTTTTTTTTGAGATGGAGTTTTGCTCTTGTTACCCAGGCTGGAGTGCAATGGTGTGATCTCAGCTCACCGCAACCTCCGCCTCGTAGGTTCAGGCAATTCTCCTGCCTTAGCCTCCTGAGTAGCTGGGATTACAGGCACACGCCACCATGCCCAGCTAATTTTTTTGTATTTTTAGTAGAGACAGGGTTTCACCATATTGACCAGGATGGTCTCGATCTCTTGAGCTCGTGATCCACCCGCCTCAGCCTCCCAAAGTGCTGGGATTACAGGCATGAGCCACCGCGCCTGGCCAACCCCATCCTTCTTATTAATTCAATACATATTTATTGAGCCACGCTACATACCATCCACTGAACTAAGCACAAGGATAGGACATGAAGCTAAATAAGGCCAGTGCTTGTCCTTGAGAAGCTTTCAGCTGGGCAAGGAAGGCATAAACAAATCATAATACAACATCAAAAGCACTAAAACAGAGGCATGTGTGAAGTGCTGTGGGGGTCTAAAGAGTGAGGACCTGACTCAGCCCAGGGGTCCTGGAAGGTGGGAGAGGGAAGAAGCCGTAGGGTGTATGCAATCCCCTTCTGACACCGTCTCCTCTCTGCCTGCCCTCTCTAGACCTATGAGCAGCGAAAAGTCGTGGAGTTCACGTGCCAAACGGCCTTTTTTGTCACCATTGTGCTTGTGCAGTGGGCGGATCTCATCGTCTCTAAGACTCGCCGCAACTCAGTTTTCCAGCAGGGCATGAGGTGAGCATCCCACCAAAAGCCCCAGCACTCTCCCAGGCCCTACACACCAGGACATCCTATTTCCCCCCGCCTCTTCCTCTCCCTTACCATCATACCCTTTTATGTTTCCACCCAGAAACAAAATCCTAATATTCGGGATCCTGGAGGAGACATTCTTGGCTGCATTTCTGTCCTACACTCCAGGCATGGACGTGGCCCTGCGAATGTACCCACTCAAGTGAGTAAGGGAAGGGATGCTCACAGAGGATGCCCAGGCACAGGGGAGCATGTGAGAGGAGGGGTGTGTTTCACTAGGATGGTCATGAGCCAGGAGCTGCCTGGATACATGGCGCTACATATACACTCAGTGATACAAGCAGAGTCATCGGTGCTCTGATAAGTGGGTCTTATTTAGGGAGATCACAACCCACTAGACACACAAATTTAGCAGACTTAACAATGTTTAACAGCGTGAAGTCTTTTTCATGGTAATATGTGCTGTAGTTGTCCAAGGATACATATTGCTTGGAGCTGAAGTAACCATAAAAATAGCCTAATCTATGCTTAGCTAATTCCGTTGTACTTATGCAAATACGTTTTAATGTAGATATACATGATCGTGCCTACTGAAGTTCGTATTGTCTGGTGCCTTGACTTGTTCAGTTCTGGGTTTTGCTTTGTTTTGCTTTGCATTAACATTAGTATATGCTTCATGTGAAAAAAATTTCTATTTAAAAATGTACAGAGAAAAAAGCAAATGTTCCATTCCACTCCCATCCCCATTACCCACCCCAACTTACATAACTAGCCTCAGTTAATGATCGAGTACGTATTCTTCCAACACATTTTCTATGCATGTACGTGCTCTGCTCACCTTTCCATCCCTTGTAGTGTTTTACACGATGCTTTATACGTCGTAGACACTCAATTAGTGTTTAATAGGAGGCATTGGCACTGGACTTAGATACTGACAATTCCAGGTGGAAATCTCAACTCTACTGTGCATTATTCTGTGACCTTGACAAGTATGTAACTATTCTGAGCCTCAGCTACACCTGCAAAGTCTCAATAATACACTCCAGGGATGGACCTGGCAGAGTGTTGTGACATTTATATGTAGAAATGAGTATAAAGCACCAAATATGCTTGGGTCATGGTGGACACTTTGTTACTAGTAGCTTTATTCTTGTTGCTATTAATGTCATTACAGACATAATAACAAATGCAGTTGAGTATCATCTGTGCTTTCAGACACTCTGTGTTCACCTTAGCCATAAAACATAGCACCTGATATTGTGATTCTGTATTGTGTGTGTGTGTGTGTGTGTGTGTGTGTGTTCACCCCCTTTTCCTTGATTCCCCTGAGCTTCTTGAGATTAGACCAACACGTTATCATTTTTATTTCCCCAATACCTAATGTAGACGCAAATTACATACAACAATTGTTTGTTGAATGAAGGGGTGAGGTGGCTATTTGTATAGAAATGTGTATGTTTGCGTATGTGTGGAATGAGCCGTGGCCTAGGACTGTACTGTCCAGTATGGTGGCCCCCATCCATATACAACTATTGTGCCTTTGACATGTGGCTAGTGACACTGGGGAAGTAAATTATAAATTTGTAATTTTACTTAATTTTAATTAAAGTCAAAAACTAAAGCAATGTGAAATATTTTTCTTTTCTTTTTTTTCTGAGACAGAGTCTCACTCTGTCACCAGGCACCAGACTGGAGTGCAATGGAGCGACCTCGGCTCACCGCAACGTCTGCCTCCCGGGTTTAAGCAATTCTCCTGCCTCAGCCTCCTGAATAGCTGGGACTACAGGCATGCGCCACCACACCCAGCTAAGTTTTGTATTTTAAATAGAGACAGGGTTTCACCATGTTAGCCAGGATGGTCTCCAACTCTTGATCTCGTGATCTGCCCACCTTGGCCTCCCAAAGTGCTGGGATTACAGGTGTGAGCCACTGCGCCCGGCCATGTGAAATATTTTTCTGGGCGGGGTGCGGTGGCTCATGCCTATAATCCCAGCACTTTGGGAGGCCGAGGCGGGCGGATCACAAGGTCAAGAGATCGAGACCATCCTGGTCAACGTGGTGAAACCCCATCTCTACTAAAAAAAATACAAAAATTAGCTGGGCATGGTGGCGTGTGCCTGTAGTCACAGCTACTCGGGGGGCTGAGGCAGGAGAATTGTTTGAACCCGGGAGGCGGAGGTTTCGGTGAGCCAAGATCGTGCCATTGCACTCCAGTCTGGGTAACAACAGCGAAACTCCATGTCAAAAAAAAAAAAAGAAAGAAAGAAATATTTTTCTATATTACAACTTTATTATTTCATTTGGACTATATTCCCATTTCACTGTTGAAAATTTTGCATCTGAGTGCAGACATGCTGTCAGTGAAAAATATTCACTGAATTTTCAGGACTGAGGATGAAAAGAAGAAGGTAAAATCTCTTATAGATAATGCTTATATTGAAGCGGGGTGTAATGACTCCAATCCCAGCACTTTGGGAGCCCGAGGTGGGAGGATCGCTTAAGGCCAGGAGTTCAAGACTAGCCTGCACAACAAAGTGAGACATTGTCTCAACAAACAGTTTAAAAATTAACCAGGGGTCGCAGTGCACACCTAAATCCCAGCTACTCAGGAGGCTGAGGTAGAAGGTTAGCTTGAGCCTAAGAGTTCAAGACTGCAGTGAGTTATGATCGTGCCACTGCACTCCAGCCTGGACCTCAGAGCATGTCCCTGCCTCTAAAAAAAAAAAAAAAAAAAAAAAAAAAAATCTAATCTAATTAAAAGAAATCATGTTTATATTGATTACATATTTAAATGATAAGGTTTTTGATATATTAGGTTATATAAAAATATTAAAACTGCCAGGCGCAGTGGCTCAAGCCTGTAATCCCAGCACTTTGGGAGGCTGAGATGGATGAAACACGAGATCAAGAGTTCAAGACCAGCCTGGCCAAGATGGTGAAACCCCATCTCAATATTTTCTAAAACAATTTAAAAATTTATAAAAAAACAAAAACAACAAAAATTATTAAAATTAATTTTACCTGTTTCATTTTACTTATGTGAATATGGATACTAGAAAATGTGAAATCTGCCATGTGGCTCACATTATATTTCTATTGGACAGTGCTGGTCTAGGCCATTTCTTCTGTCATCCAAGGGAACACCTGCTGTCCTGCTTCAACGCCTCCCCAGAATCCATCTTCCTGGTCTAATTATAAAAAGAGGTTTAGCTCTTTCCCATCTTGCAAGATGGCGGGTGAGAAAGTTTAGAAGCCGGATACTAAAGAGAAGAAACCTGAAGCCAAGAAGGCTGATGCTGGTAGCAAAGTGAAAAAGGGTAGCCTCAAGGCTAAAAAGCCCAAGAAGGGGAAGCCCCACTGCCACCGCAATCCTGTTCTTGTCAGAGGAATTGGCAGGTATTCCCGATCTGCCATGTATTCCAGAAAAGCCTTGTACAAAAGGAAGTACTCAGTGGCTAAATCCAAGGTTGAAAAGAAAAAGAAGGAGAAGGTTCTTGCAACTGTTGCAAAACCAGTTGGTGGTGACAAAAACAGCGGTACCCGGGTGGTTAAACTTCGCAAAATGCCTGGGCATTATCCTACTGAAGATGTGCCTCGAAAGCTGTTGAGCCACGGCAAAAAACCCTTTAGTCAGCACGTGAGAAAACTGCGAGCCAGCATCACCCCCGGGACCATTCTGATCATCCTCGCTGGACGCCACAGGGGCAAGAGGGTGGTTTTCCTGAAGCAGCTGGCTAGTGGCTTGTTACTTGTGACTGGACCTCTGGTCCTCAATCGAGTTCCTCTGCGAAGAACGCACCAGAAATTTGTCATTGCCACCTCAACCAAAATTGATATCAGCAATGTAAAAATCCCAAAACATCTTACTGATGCTTACTTCAAGAAGAAGCAGCTGCGGAAGCCCAGACACCAGGAAGGTGAGATCTTCGACACAGAAAAAGAGAAATACGAGATTACAGAGCAGCGCAAGATTGATCAGAAAGCTGTGGACTCACAAGTTTTACCAAAAATCAAAGCTATTCCACAGCTCCAGGGCTACCTGCGATCTGTGTTTGCCCTGACGAATAGAATTTATCCTCACAAATTGGTGTTTTAAATATCCTAATAATCTAACTAAATGACTGATTACCTTTTAAAAAAAAAAAAAGAGGTTTAGGAAGAAAACAATGTCCCCATCTTTGTAACAGGGAAACCTCTATATATTCGCTGACAGCCCACACTGGCTGTCTCAGATAGACCCATCCTGCTCAGACAACCTCCCTTTTGTGGGCATAAGCGCTAGGGTAGGCAGAGAGCAAAGGTGTCTCCCTCAGTCACTCCATCCACAAAAGTTGGTAGAGAATCTCGTGAACACTGCATGTAGCTCTAATATGACATTGATCATATTATATGATCACTGGCTTTTTATGTTTCTGTCTCGTGCCTCTTCTCTCTACCCCCAAGCACTAACCCCACAGGCTTTGACCACCTCAAAAGTAGGGCTCAGGATGGGCATGGTGGCTCCTGCCTATAATCCTAGCACTTTGGGAGGCCCAAGCAGGCGGATTGCCTGAGGTCAGGAGTTCAAGACCAGCCTGGGCAATGTTTGAAACCCTGTCTCTACTAAAAATACTAAAAATAGCTGGGCGTGGTGGTACACATCTGTAATCTCAGCTACTCAGGAGGCTAAGGCATGAGAATCCCGTAAATCTGGGAGGTGGAGGTTGCAGTGAGCCAAGATCGTGCCATCGCACTCCAGCTTGGGCAACAAGAGTAAAACTCCATTGCACTCTAGCCTGGTCAACAGAACAAGACTGCCTCAAAAAAAAAAAAAAAAAAAGGTAGGGATCAACCAGATCTTACTCAACTGCAGTCTCCAGCAGCCAGCTCAGTCCCAGGCACACAGTAGACACAAGAAATAAAACACGCACTTCCTGTCCTCTGGCCTCTGTCTCTCCTGCCATGCTGACTGGCTCTTGCTCTCCACAGGATAAGCTGGTGGTTCTGTGCCATTCCCTACAGCATTCTCATCTTCGTCTACGATGAAATCAGAAAACTCCTCATCCGTCAGCGGCCAGGTGGTAAGGCTTCCCTGGGCCCCGCTCTGACTGAGTGGTCACCAGCCCCCTGACTAGCTCTCCTGTCCCGCCTGGACCCTCCAGACCCACCACTGACTTTCTCCCCTCCTCGCTGCCAGCCTTGACTGTGCCTGAAGCCCAGCCCTCTCTACCCCTTGGCTGCACCCCCTGTTCCATCTGACCCTTGGTGCCCTGTGTTCCGCCCGCCTCCAAACTTGTCCCTCTCTCCCTTGTGCCTGACTCCCCTGGGTGACTCTTAGCCTTCCCCCAGTTCATGCTGCCTCTTCTCTTCCACAGGCTGGGTGGAGAGGGAGACCTACTACTAAACTCATCAGAGGAAGCGCTTCATGTGACACAGGGGTGTTGTGAGACCTGGGGAGGGGGGTGGGCAGAGATTATAAATTTGACACAACATCTGAGACCCTAGGATGAATTACCTTGGATGAGAAAGACTGGCAATCCTGGGATGGCTTGAGGGCATCACGGGCAGAAGATGAGGTGGGCTGAAAGGAAGCCCAGCCTGCATCTAGCTGGAGCCCAGCAGGGAGGGCTATCGTCCTGCTGAATCCCGTAGCCAGTCTAGACAGTAAATATCTGGAAAAGCCCTCACCGGCTGGATGAGGGGATTACAGCGAAGCTCCCTCTGCAGGTCTTCATGATGACCAGGCCGGGGAAGTCTTTCGAGGACCAGTCAAGGCCAGGATAGGATCACTATCAAGCGTCCTTGCCCCTTAAGGGCTATGCTCCATTTTAAAGTCACTCTCCGAGCCACTGGACAGCAAGGACAGGGCAAATGACCACCTCCAAAGTCCAGTTGAGATCAGAGAAATGGAAGGTGGGGGAGAAAGGAGCCTCACACAGGAGAGGGTCCACGGCATCTGCACAGGGGGTGGGGGGTGGACTCATCCGACCCCACCTGGCAGTTCCGGAGAGCGACTTGCAGACCACAGCAGTGTGGTACTAGAAGAGATCTGATTGCATCAGTGAAAAGCCTGAGGTCCAGAGAGGTTAAATGACTTGGGAACGGCCATGTGCTGAGTGGTGTCCCTCATCTGAGAAAGGGACAGGTAGGAGGGACAGACTCCAGGCAGACTGGTGGTCCCTGCCCTCTGCCCGCTGTCATCAGGGCTCCTCAGCCCCATCCCAACCCTTAGGCTGTTTTCTCTGGTGTAGCCTTGAGATAGAGGCTGTAATAAGACTTTCTGAATCCCTGTGGCCTTTGCTGTAGGTAAGACAGCCTCCCCTGCTCTGCATGGGGTGATGGACTGTCCCAAGAGCCTGCCTCTGCCTGGTCCCAGGTGCCTTCTCAGATGAGCAAAAAGTCCTGGGGGCCCTCTCCCTCCTGCCCACCTTCATCTCCGCATTTCTTCCTTCCCCTTCACCCACTCATTCACTTTCACTCTGTGAACCCCTCCACTGTGCCCTGCGGGTCAGTTCATTCTCAGGCCTCTTTCGGAGTAGAGCATTGGCTGTGCCTAAAAGTTACAGGGTGGGAGAGAAATGCTAAAGAAAGCTAGGGGAAAACCATCAGCTATTACCCAAAGCAAAACACATGCACTAGGTGTCTGCACGCTGCACCTAACACTGGGACGAGGGCTTTATATACACCATTGAGTCACAAACATGTGTCCCTACCACCCATACCGTTTTACCCAAGAAGGAACCAAGGTCTGCCGGTTTTCAGAACGTGTACCTTAATCATTTTCAGTCAATTCTTTCAATGAGGACGGGGCCAAAAATCACAGAAACAAAAAAATAGGATAGCGATGGGGAAGGACCCCGGATGGGTCTGGAGGATGAGAGGCCACGGACTACAGAGGAGAAAGCTGTGATGAGTATAGCCAGCTGTTTTCCCCACATCAGGCCCCTCCGCAGAGGTCGCTCTCCCTCTTCCCCTCCCTCTTCCAACACAAGGTCTCCTAGGGACAGTGCTAGATCAGCCTGGGGTCCTTCCCCAGTTGCTGACATGGCTGAACCAGACCCTGAAGATCAATGGGCCAGGGTGTATGTGAGTGAGGTGGGAAGCGGGAGCACAGAGGGGCCAGCTCCTCGGGTTTCAGTAGCAGGAGCTTTGGGTGTCTGGTGGGTTAAAAATATAGAGGTCCCAACTCACGGTCATTTGATACCAGTGGCTGAGGCTTCTTAAGTCCAAGGGCCTGAAGGGAAGGAAATTGAGTAGAAAGTAGAGAGAGCAGCGGAACACGGTGGTTCAAGCCTATAATCTCAGCACTTTGGGACGCCGAGGCGGGTGGATCACGAGGTCAAGAGATCGAGACCATCCTGGTCAACTTAGTGAAACCCCGTCTCTACTAAAAATACAAAAAATTAGCTGGGCATGGTGGTACATGCCTGTAATCCCAGTTACTCAGGAGGCTAAGGCAGAATTGCCTAAACCCAGGAGGCGGAGATTGTGGTGAGCCGAGATCACGCCATTGCACTCCAGTCTGGGTAACAAGAGCGAAACTCCGTCTCAAAAAAAAAAAAAAAAAAGTAGAGCAAAGCATCAAGAGAGAGAGCAGTGGAGGCGGTTGCTGGAAAGGGGAAGGGTAGGACTGGAGCCAGAGAGGGCAACGAGAGGGAACGGGATGGATGGCAATGTCCAATAGCTGCAGGAAAGGACCCGGAGATGGAGCAGGCTCAGCCACCAGCATCCCATCTCACACTCGTGGGGGTACAAAAGGTCAGATTCAAGATGGAACAAGTTTTATGTTCCAGAATCTCTGTCCCAATGTGTCCCTCTCCCTTGGAATACAGAAGTGACAAATCGGGGCTGGACCTCACCCGGGTCATCTGCTTCCGGGCAGGCCTCCCTGTCTCACCTGGCCGTCTTTGCTCTGGACGTGGAGCTTTCCCACGTTAGTCACTCTTCAGGGAGACCAGGATACAGGCTTCTGAGGTCTCTTCATCTCTAATGTGCTGTACCTAGGCCAGCTCCGACTTCTCCTGCTGCAGCGACAGCTGTCCCTCTTGGCCTCACTCCTGCCATGTGTCTGAGATTTTCTGTGGCCTTCCTTGTTTAGCTGTGGAAGGTCTAGGACATGTGGAAAAGTTATTCTGCTAAGATAATTACATGGCCCTGCCCGGATGCAAAAACAAAAACAAAACACGACGCTGTCCCTCTAGAATCAGGCATTCCTCAGGGTGGGGTGGCAGCGTGTGACGTTGATCTAACCCCCCATGGTCTCCCTTATGCCTCAGTTTACCTGTGCATAAGAACCCTGGAGGGCCATGAAGAGGGCCCTTCCTTCCTACGTGTCCAGAGTTGAACTCAATACTCTGTCCTCACCCACAAGCTGGATCCAGAAGTTTAAGCCCCTCCCCGTCCAACTCTGCTTTGGATTTTGGGTGCACAGAATTAATCCACAGCCTTGGTTCAGGGCACAGTGTTTCCCTCTTCGTGTTTACCTAATGTTAATTTTTTTTTTTTCTCAGTGTTTATACCTGATTCTCTTTGTCTTGTCAAAAACGTGGGAATAAATAGTAGCTATTCACTCTCCTTGAAAGCATGCAGCCTGGGAAATCCTGCCTTCCCACTGTGCCCCAGAAAACCCAGGCCCATCGGATCAGGGTAGGGAGTGCAGACACAGGTGGCAACCAAATGACAGGCCCCTTCTCACTGTGGGCTTTATGGGCAGAGAAACCCCAAGCCCACATCTCTAAGGACAGGATCTGGGCAGCCCCGTCCTTCCCTGCATTCCCAAGTTAGGAATGTTGAGTGAGGCAAAGGAAACTGGCTGGAGCTGAGCCAGGTCACCAGTCTTGGACACAGCTCCACCTTTTATTCAGAGAATGACCTCATCCTTGGTCCTGGTTCTTTAAAGAAAAGTGCAGGGGGTCTCTTTCCTGCAGCCCGGCTTACACTTTTATTGCCCCACTCTCTTACCTAGGATCAAAGAATCAGAATCAGACTTCACCTACAGAAGATTCCCAGGCTGTAGGACATAGAGCCAATACCACATTTGTCCCCCTTTTGTCCTATATTATCAATTTAGCCTCTGACCCAGTTAGCTCCTCTCCACTGCATTTAACTTCCAATTACCCTTGCCCTACCCTCAGCCCTCACCAATTACCCTTGTACCTCCCCTCCCCCAGCCCCAGCTTCATTTACCTCCGACTCATCTGCTCTTATTTTTAGCTCCGGCATCGCTCCTTTTCCTTTCTTAATATGGTGATGAGCTCTTAGGCCAGCATGGGGACCAGGGCTGAGGTGCCCTGGACACTGGAGGAGGCGGAGGGAAGGAGCCCCTGGGAGCCTGGTGGAGAAGCATAGGAGGTGGGAGGATTCCAGACCGCATGGAGCTGTCCTGGCCTCAGAAGGTTATCCATCTCTCCTGCCAACCACGGAGACGTATTTAGACAGGACCAGGTGGGGACTGAGGGGTGCCAATTTCAGGGGGCAGCTCCGGTTCCCTCCCCGCCCCCTGCTCCTATTCCTCCTCCTGACCCTTTTTCCCTTGGCTCTGTCGGCAGTTTCTCCAGGACCCAGCACTGTCCTCTGTCCCCCGCTCTGGGCCATTCCCCAACCCCCCCACACTCGAGCCCCTAACTCAGAATCTGGGACCCAGGGGCCCCTCCCTACCCTAGCTAACCTCTTCTGGACCAGGAGAGCCGATCCAGCTCCCACTACCTCCATGAGTGCTACAGACAGGATGGGGGCCAGAGCTGTGCCGGGTCTGCGGCTGGCACTGCTGTTGCTGCTGGTGCTAGGGACGCCCAAGTCAGGGGTGCAGGGGGAGGAAGGGCTGGACTTCCCTGAGTACGATGGTGTGGACCGTGTGATCAATGTCAATGCAAAGAACTACAAGAATGTGTTCAAGAAGTATGAGGTGCTGGCCCTCCTCTACCATGAGCCCCCCGAGGATGACAAGGCCTCGCAAAGACAATTTGAGATGGAGGAGCTGATCCTGGAGGTGAGTTGGGGGCACTGCAGGCCTGCAGAGCATGCCTCGCCCCTCTCTGGGATGCCCTATCCTACACCCGTGTAGCGCTTTGAGGATGGGATCTGGGGGTGAGGGGCAGTGTGGCAGGACCCCTGTCTTGACCAACAGGGCACAAGTGGCATGTGGCTTTAATTGAATGAGAAACAGAGACTCAGGAACCCAGAAGAACTGTCATCGTTAGGTAATCCTTTCAACGGGGTACTGCAGGAAGAGCTCCCCTCCCTGATGTAGGAGGCTGGTAGCATTTGACTTAGGTTTGGCTGGAACAGTTGGGGGAAAGAAGGGAGGTACCTAGAGGGCCAGGGGAGAACAGCAGTGTTCATTGCTCTCCCCTGCCTCACCCATCTACTTAGCCAGAGTGTGTCCCCTTCACATACCTCATGGGCTGCACCCCAGCGAGATCCAAATTGAGTATAAATGTAAATGTTATGATACTTGCATGCCATGTTTAAATATCTCCCAGAGACCATGCCTCCCATTGGCCTCCCAGTCCCCTCCCTCTCCTCCCCTCCCTAATTCCCCATTTGTCTCTGTTGGATCAAGCTAGATGCCCTCAATGGAAAATTCTGATGCTTGCAAGAGGTGTCAGAATGTCTCCCCCAATCTTCTCTTTGTGGGAAGAGTCTTCTCACCTCCAAACTGACTACAGGCCCAAAGGAGAAAGGAGTTATCATAAAAAAGAAAAAAAAATCCTATGTTTGGGAATGACTGGGAGACGTGGTCACACACACCCCTTTAGGAGCTGGGATATGTGAGTTTTCTTGTCCAAGCTCCTGTGGTCCCTTCTCTGGCTTGGCATGCCGATACGCCCCAGCTTGTCCAGAGCGTGGAGCATTTCAGGGTGAGACACCGGAACCACAGGCTCTCATTCTGCGCACCCCGCTGCGTGCTAGAACCTGCCATCTGATTAATGAGCTGAGTATTTTTATCCTGAGTGCTCAGTATCCCTGGCCATCCACCTGCTAACCGCCTCCCTTCCCCGCCCCTCTGAGAATCACAGTGCATGAGTCGGTGCTGAGTGGGGGTAAAGCTGCAAGCTGTGCCCACAGCAGAGAGAATCAGGGTTGAGCACTAAGCTGGAAGGCTTATGGGGACAGGGACTCCAGGTGTGACTGTCCACAGCCTAAGGACAGACTGAAGTAGACAGTGAAAGGTGAAAGTTGGACCCTGATGAGGAGAGCTGTCCAGTCACTGTCAGTCTCTCTTCCTCTGGGGGTGACAAATGGTGACCTTTGCTCTCAGGTCTCTGGCCTTCCCCACTCCCCAGCAACATGACCAGACCCACCACCACCCTCCCACCCTCCAACATTCTTCCCATTGGTTGTCACTCCGAATAATCTCAGGGACTTCCAAGATCAACCTCACACTGAGCTTGGCCTTTGACCAGAATAGAATGCAGAGCTCAACGCTGAAGGAGGGAAGGGGACCTCAGTCACTCTGAAGCCTGACTCCTCAGCACCTCTCAGGCACCGGGATGTATCGAGTGCAGTGTCTTCAAGTTCAAATAATAAGCACACTGCAAATGAGCAATCCACACTTATGAACTAAAAATTGAGCCAAAAACAGAACTGTGTGGTTGTAGGGAATTTGGGGGATATTCTGGATCTTCGCAAAGGGTCAAAGTCAGCTCTTATATCTCCTGCACCTCAACTGACCCAACTTGACAGCATGAGAGGGAGAACAGGGGATAATAAAAATTCCAGGGGTTGGGCCGGGCACGGTGGCTCACGCCTATAATCCCAGCACTTTGGGAGGCCGAGGCGGGTGGATCACGAGGTCAAGAGATCAAGACCATCCTGGTCAACATGGTGAAACCCTGTCTCTACTAAAAATACAAAAAATTAACTGGGCATGGTAGTGCATGCCTGTAGTCCCAGCTACTCAGGAGGCTGAGGTAGCAGAATTGCTTGAACCCAGGAGGCGGAGGTTGTGGTGAGCCGAGATCGCCCTCCAGCCTGGGTAATAAGAGCGAAACTCTGTCTCAAAAAAAAAAAAAAAAAAAAAAAAATTCCAGGGGCTAATTGTAATCCTAATCCTTCCCTCCAGTTAGCAGCCCAAGTCCTAGAAGACAAGGGCGTTGGCTTCGGGCTGGTAGACTCTGAGAAGGACGCAGCTGTGGCCAAGAAACTAGGTAAGAAAGGGGAGGGCAAGGGAAAGGAAGGTGGCATTGAGACAGGGTGGAGGACCTGTCAGGCCGGCCTTGGGGTCTGAGGGGCTTGGGAACCTCTCAGATCTATGTCTATTCTAAAAGAGGGGGTGAGAAAATATGAGGTCGGGAGGGTTATGGCTGGGAGACTCTCCCTATTCCTTATCAAGTCCCATGCTTAAATCCCAGAAAGATGTGGGGAGGCCTTTTTTATACTTACCTAAGAAACATGGCTAGGTGCTGGAGGGAAGGGGAGTCCCCCACAAGCTGGGCCGGCCAGACCTCTGCAAACTCCGCTTCCAACTCCTCCCCTCCAGAGCCATGGTTGTTACAGCAGCCAGCCACCAGGGGGCAGCACAGGGTTGAGACGGGATTTTGGACATCGATGGGGGAGGGGTGGTCAGTAATAATGAAGTCATCTGGTCAGTAATAGCAATTAAAGAGCTTGACTGGGAACCAGCTACTACAGCCCTCAGAGGGGCATGAGTACTCATCTCTAGTCGTGGTAATCAGAAGGGGAAAAATACTGCTAGAATCGACACCTTTCTATTCCCTCCCCTCACCCTACCTACCCTCTCTGATCCTCCAGCTTCTCCTTAGAGAGCCCTGGGGCCAGTCTAGCCTCGTGGGCTAAATCCAGGGACAGACACATCAGGCCCATTGGCCTTGGGGTCAGAGGAGGTGGGTGGGGCTGCGGGCCCATGAGGTGGAGCATGTGGGCCCAGGGGATTATCACATGGGCTGTGGCCTAGGATTTGGACCTTGGATCTGTGGGAAGCCTGGGATCGTGCCTCACCCCCAGCTCACTCCCTAGGCCTAACTGAAGTGGACAGCGTGTACGTGTTCAAGGGAGATGAAGTCATTGAGTATGATGGCGAGTTTTCTGCTGACACCCTCGTGGAGTTTCTGCTTGATGTACGGACTCCCCTTGACCGGACAGTTTTCCTTGAAGACTCCACTGCCTGCCCCCTAGTTCCTACAACCCCAACCTGACCCTTCACACATACACCACATGCACACACACCACCTGCACACATACCACACATATGCACGCACATGCACAAAATAGGCCACACATCACCTACATACCCACACACTACACATATGCACCCCATGCACACCACACATACATTCATACACATCACACACACATCATATACATACCACACACCCGCCACACACACATATCACATTCACACACATCACCCATGGACAACACACACCACACACGCACCCACACACACACACAACTCCCTACACATACAAACTGTCAACATCTAGTCCCCTCCTCCAGTTCCGTGGCCATCTTTTCCCTAGGTCCCTTTCTGGTTCTACTTGAGGATAGAAACTCTCTTCCTGCAATGTCCTCCTCTTTTAGGTCCTAGAGGACCCTGTGGAATTGATTGAAGGTGAACGAGAGCTCCAGGCATTTGAGAATATTGAGGATGAGATCAAACTCATTGGCTACTTCAAGAGCAAAGACTCAGAGCGTGGGTAACCCTCAGCTACTGTGACCCTTCCTGGATCCCCATCTTTCCCGTGCCTCAGCCTCTACCTCCTCACTTCCCACCTCTTCCTCCAGCTGTGCTCAGCTCCATCAACAGCTCTGACCTCCCTGTACTCTGAGGGTTCCCAGACAAGTACCTCCAGTATTTCACCTTCCCCTCACTCTTGGAGGACTAGAGGGGGTGGGTCTCAAAATGCACCCTGCCTGCAAAGAATTGGGGAATGTAGTGCGGGATGATTCTCCGACAGCCCCTGGTTTCCCCAGAGACTGACTCTGCATTCCCCCCTCAGATTACAAAGCCTTCGAGGACGCGGCTGAGGAGTTTCATCCCTACATCCCCTTCTTCGCCACCTTCGACAGCAAGGTTCTCCTCCCCGAGGCTGTATTGGGTGTCCCTCGAGTCCCAAATCTGTCCTCCAGCTTCCCCTCCCAGAATCAATGGCAGACCTAGTCCCTTCCTATGCGCTGGCACTCCCCACCCCACCCCAGCTCCTCCCACTCCATAGATTTAGAGCTGAAGAGGGGCTTTAGGTGGTCTGACAGCTGTCTCATGTTAAACCCAACCCCAGAGAAGTTAAGACACTTGTCAGGTGTCACATGGCAGTGACAAGGATCCCAGCTTTCTGATTCCCTTCCTCATGTTCGTTCCCTGGTAATACTGCTTCTCGACATGACCCTGTGTCTCCTATTCCACTCCCCTCCTACCCCCTCTCCCAAAGGTGGCAAAGAAGCTGACCCTGAAGCTGAACGAGATTGATTTCTATGAGGCCTTCATGGAAGAGCCTGTGACCATCCCAGACAAGCCCAATAGCGAAGAGGAGATTGTCAGTTTCGTGGAGGAGCACAGGAGGTGGGGGCCAAGGGCAGCCCTCTGAGCGGGGTCGGCTCTTCCTCGGGCTGGAACACACTGTGTGAGATGGGCTGGGGGAGCCAGTCTTGCCTGGAGAGGAATGCCTTTGGGCAACAGTGCTCTCTGATACACTGATAATTTTGCACAATATTTTACACCCAAGTACTTAGCCCTGAGCCCTACACAGCGAAGGTCCTCCATAAATGTGCATAATTCAATGTGAGGTTGAGTGTGACTTAAGTAATCTCTCTCAACAAATGAGTGCTGACTGCCTGTGATCTGCCAGGAACTGCAAGGTGCTTTCCATCTCTATTATTGTATTAAGTCCTTTAACAACCTCAGCGAAAGGTTCTACAGGTAATCAGTGCCAGAGCTGGGATTTTGACGCTGATGTGTCCCATGTTTGTTCATTCTTTTCTTTTTTCCGAGATTGAAAATCCCCCACTCACTCCATCGCCCGGGCTGGAGTACAGTGGCACCATCTTGGCTCACTGCAGCCTCCCCCTCCCAGGTTCAGGCAATTCTCCTGCCTCAGCCTCCCAAGTAGCTGGAATTACAGGCACGCCACCACACCTGGCTAATTTTTGTATTTTTAGTAGAGATGGGATTTCACCATATTGCCCAGGCTGGTCTCAAACTGACCTCAAGTGATCCACCCACCTCATCCTCCCAAATGAGGCACTACGCCCAGCCCCATGTTCTTTCTAATGTAATACCCTACACCAGTGGTTCTCTACGAGGCTGGAAGGCGTGGCAGGGTGGGCATAGGATTTTGCCCTCCAGAGGACGTTTGGCAATGTCGAGACGCATTTTTGGTTGTGTGGAGTGCTACTGGTATCTGGTGGATAGAGGCCAGGGATACTGTGAAACCTTCTGGAGTGCGCAGGACAGCCCCTACTACGAAGAACTATCGCACCCCAAGTGGCAATAGTGCTGAGGTTGCATACCCCTGCCCCGCACTCACAGCTGATTCCCTTCCTTCGTAGCAGTCCACAACTGGAAATACCCAATCGCCAGCAGAAACAGTACTTGCTGCCTCCCATACTACCAGCTCCCTTCGTACAGGCAGGAACACGCCTGCCCGGTTCACCTCCACCCAGCACCTAGCGCAGTGCTTAGGACGTGTTGGTCACTCAATCATAGTGAATGAGTGAATGCACCAATACATAATGAATGAAGACCCCGATATCCAGTTCTTGCCTTTCTCCCCAGAGTCTATCTGCAGTCCCTTTGCCCACCCTCCATTTTCCCACCACTTTAACCATGCAATGAGCTGGGCCTGGTGCCCAGAGTTGAGGCCTTGCCAGATGGCTTTGTTCTAGGCTACAAGCTGTCTGTGCCCTGGGCCTGACCTAGAGGCAGCCTCTGCTACGGGACCCTCTGGAGGGGGTGTCCTTCTAACCCACTGAGTTAATGACGCTCTCTCTCTTCTAGATCAACCCTGAGAAAACTGAAGCCTGAGAGTATGTATGAGACCTGGGTGAGTGCCCCTGCCAGGGCCCTCAGGGAAGCATAGGTGCCAAAAGACTCAAGTCTTAGAAAAATCCCACCCTGCTGTTCCTCAGGCCAATTCATAGAAAAAACAGTGCATGGCCTGGCGTGGTGGCTCATGCCTGTAATCCCAGCACTTTGGGAGGCCGAGGCAAGCGGATCACCTGAGGTTGGGAGTTCAAGACCAGCCTGATCAACATGGAGAAACCCCGTCTCTACTAAAAATACAAAAAAAGTAGCCAGGTGTGGTGGCACATGCCTGTAATCCAAGCTACTTGAGAGGCTGAGGCAGGAGAATCGCTTGAATCTGGGAGGCAGAGGTTGCGGTGAGCTGAGATGGCATCATTGCACTCCAGCCTGGGCCACAAAACTCCGTCTCAAAAAAAAAAAAAGGTAAAAACGGTGCACTTGCAGCAGTGGGAGGTTTTTTCTTTTCTTTCCTTTTCTTCTTGAGACAAAGTCTCACTGTCTCCCAGGCTGGAGTACAGTGGTATGATCTCGGCTCACTGCAGCCTCCTCCCAGGTTCAAGCAATTTTCCTGCCCCAGCTTTCTGAGTAGCTGGGATTACAGGTGCTTGCCACCACGCCCAGCTAATTTTTTTATTTTTAGTAGAGACGGGTTTCACCTTGTTGGCCAGGCTGGTCTTGAACTCATGGCCTCGAGACCCACCCACCTTGGCTTCCCAAAGTGCTGGGATTACAGGCGGGAGCCACTCCACCCGGCTCAGCAGTGGGAGGTTTTCTACTCTGAAGAATATGTGAGGAAATGGGAGACAGACCTAAGTGAAGATGACAAGGGAGGAGCCTGGAGCCTGGGGATAAAGGGATTATCACAGGAAGTGTGGGGCCTTGGAGCTGAAAGGGAGTGTCCCTCGGGAAAAGATCGCCCTCACAAGAATATATCTGGTCCCGAAACTGGATTTCTACACAGTTGAGGTTCAGTGAACATCTAGGATCTGTTCTGGGCTCTCCAACTTCAGGGAGTATAGTAAGGTCTTCTCCAAAACCCTGTTCTCCCTCTTACCCCCTGACAGGAGGATGATATGGATGGAATCCACATTGTGGCCTTCGCAGAGGAAGCTGATCCCGGTGAGGGAGGAAGACTGGGTTGGACAGGAGGGAAGGCAGGGGAGGTGGGTGTGTTTATTGGAGCACAGGCCTCACTTGGAGGCTTTCCTGGGAGTCTGCAAGCAGCCTAGGGCTAGGCAAGTGGAGCTGGGGGAGCAGGGAGGTAGCTGCGTACTCCTGTTTCATCTGGGCCCCTTTCCTCTCCACACACCTCACACTTCGCACTGGTGTTCCCTCCAAGATGGCTTCGAGTTCTTAGAGACTCTCAAGGCGGTGGCCCAAGAAAACACTGAAAACCCTGATCTTAGTATCATCTGGATTGACCCTGATGACTTCCCCCTGGTAAGAGGCACAGCTCAGGCACTGCTGTCCTAAGGCGGGGCCTTGGACTGTGGCACCTTCTTAGTGAGGGCTTTGTTTCAGAGTGCCTATCCCCACCGCCTAGCTGGGGGACCCTGGGAGGGTGTGCGTGTTGCATGCTCAAGGGCACTGTGGGCATGGAGGGCATCCTGAGCAAGGGGAGACAGGACAGGACCTCACACATGATTCCTGGAGCAGAGGCTGGATGGGTAACTGTGGTACCAGAGCTCACTCCTAAAGAAAACCAGTGTTTTGAAGCACAACAGCCCTTCACACATGGGTAAACACACTCAATCACAGAATCATAGCACAGAGATTCCATGTTTCGAGAGACGGTTTTGTTCTCAGCTAAATTCCCAGCACCTAGCACTCATTGTTGAATGAGTAACTGAAAGAACAAAGAGAAATGCGAGAAACATTGGTACTTACCAGGTATACCTGCCTTGTTTCGGAGAAGTAAGATCTGAGGGCCAGAGAGAAGGGACTTGACCTTGAACACGAGGATCTGATCCAGGATGAGAACAGGGTTTCCAATCCAGTCTTCCTCAGAAAGAGGGGCCAGTGCAGCTGGCTGACCCTCCCGATGCCCTCCCTTGAGGATTTCTCCTCTTCTGCTGCTGAGTTCTACCCATTGTCTTGGTGCCCTCACAGCTGGACCTGTCCCCATCCACTGCCATTTCATGCTGTCCCGTCTCCAGCCCTGGGCTGGCCCTCATACTCATCCTCCTGAATTCATGTGTTCCTAGCATCCACTAAGGTGCCATATTTGGATCTCTCTACAGCTCGTCCCATACTGGGAGAAGACGTTTGACATCGACTTGTCAGCCCCACAGATAGGAGTCGTCAATGTTACTGATGTGAGTTTCCTGTCCGCATCCCCGGTTGACCCCTCCTCTGCTTCCTAGCCTAGCTAGCTCTCCCCCTCTCTGCTAAGTAGGAGTTGGGCCCTTCCCACAGGACACAGACACGGCCAGTCTAGTGGCTGGACGGAGGCAGAGACTTATGATTGGAATATGGCCCTGTCCCACAGGTTGGAATCAGTGGCTCATCCTTCAATGCCCAGTTCAAACCCCTTTCTCTTCTGTGAAGTCTTTCCAGATCTCCCATTTAGACTCATTCCCTCCCTGGCACTCCAGGGCTCATTAACCATTGAGAAGATGACATTTAAATGATATATTACGTCAGTCTTTTTCAGTAGACTTTTGAGCTTGTTCAGGGCAGAAGTCTTCTCATGCACACACAGTAGGTGCTTCAGAACTGCTAAATTAGGCCAGGTGCGGTGGCTCACACCTGTAATCCCAGCACTTTGGGAGGCCAAGGTGGGCAGATCATGAGGTCAGGAGTTCGAGACCCACCTGGCCAACATGGTGAAACCCTGTATCTATTAAAAATACAGAAATTAGCCGGATGTGGTTGCAGGCACCTGTGATCGCAGCTACGTAGGAGGCTGAGGCAGGAGAATCGCTTGAACCCGGGAGGCAGAGGTTGCAGTGAGCCAAGATTGTGCCATTACACTCCAGCTTGGGTGACAGAGTGAGACTCTGTCTCAAAAACAAAAACAACAACAATGAAACTACTAAGTTGAACAGAATGAGCCACAGTCTCTGCTTTCGTAGAATTATCAGACTAATTGGAGATGCAGGTATTCCATTAACTACAAGGGCAGGTCTGATAAACTTTATAATAAAGATACAAATAAAATAAGACACAGGAATCACACTGATTTCTGCTAGACAGAATCAGAGAAAAGTTCAAGAAAAAGTGACATTCAAAATGGAGATTATACGTATAGGATTTCTTTTCTTTTCTTTTCTTTTTTTAGACAAGAGTTTGGCTCTTGTTGCCCAGGCTGGAGTTCAATGGCACGATCTTGGCTCACTGCAACCTCCACCTCCTGGGTTTAAGCCATTCTCCTGCCTCAGCCTCCCGAGTAGCTGGAACTACAGGCATGTGCCACTATGCCAGTTAATTTTGTATTTTTTAGTAGAGATGGGGTTTCTCCATGTTGGTCAGGCTGGTCTCGAACTCCCGACTTCAGGGGATCTGCCTGCCTCCCGAAGTGCTGGGATTACAGGCGTGAGCCACCCACGCCCAACGTATAGGATTTCAACAAGTGATGATTCAGGGAAGTAAGTTCCAAACTAAGGAAAGAGCAAGATCAAAAGGTCAAAAGCAGGAAAACGAATATTAGGTTCAGGAAAAGGCAGGTAGATTTTTATGGCTGAGAGTCTAGAGATCACTGAGAATGGTACTAGAAAAGCAGGTTGTGAAAAGCCCTGGGGCCAGGGGTGGTGGCTCAGGCCTGTCATTCCAGCATTTTGGGAGGCCAAGCGGGGAGGATCACTGAGCCCAGGTGTTCAAGGCTGCAGTGATCCACGACTGCACCTCTGCACTCCAGCCTGGGCAAAAGAGCGAGACCCTGTCTCTTTTAGAAAAAAATTAAGGAAAGAAAGACACATCCTGAATGCTGAAGAGTTGCTAACTTTATTCTTAGGCCATGAAGAGCTACCAGTGGTTTTGCAACAAAGGCATGATAGGGAAGTTCAGTGTGGCAAGAGCAGGGAAGACAGACTGAAGGGAGAAGGTCTATTTTGCAATCCAGCTTTTCTTCCCACCCTCACCTGTTACGATTCTAACACATACCTTCACCGGGACAGTCTCCCTGGCCATTGGCAGATGAAAGGAAGGGACCGAGGAAGTAGGGATGTACAGAGTCCAGTGAGTGGGAGGACGGATCCAAAGGCCTGGGTGGGATTTACCTTCCATCCCCGCCTGCGCCATCTCCTAGGCGGATAGCATATGGATGGAAATGGACGACGAGGAGGACCTGCCTTCTGCTGAGGAGCTGGAGGACTGGCTGGAGGATGTGCTAGAGGGTGAGATCAACACAGAGGACGATGACGACGATGACGACGATGACGACGACGATGACTAGTTGCTGCGGCAACCATCTTTCAGCCCCACTGATCTTTTCATGCTCTCTCCTGCCTTCCCTTGTCCCTCCTTGAGTTCCTCCAGGGACACTAGGTTATTCTCTGCCATTGACCTAACTGAGGTCTATGCACTGGGTGCTGAGACCCTGATGCCCCTCCGTTGATGAGGAAATGAACTACTTTTCCCTAGACACCAGCCCAGCTCTCTCTCATCTGACTTCTGTTTCTTATCCCATAACTTACTTTCATCTATTATGTGTCTCTTCCATCACTCTGCATACTCTTTCTTGTGATTCTCCTTTAGCCATATATACAGGCCCGATCTCTGTTCTGTTCCCTCCATCTATGCACAGCCCTCCCTCACTCTTTCTAATCCTGTGTCCCTGGCCAGAAGGAAGGGAGGATACTTAGTTTGGGACTGTATCTCAGCAATCACTTGTTAATGTATTTGGGTCAAATGAGAGGCCTCAATAAAGACATCTGGGGCAGCATGAACAAGTGTATGTTGGTGAAGTCTCACCCCTATGGCAGGAGGAGGTGGCCTCTGATGGGGAATTTAGATGTGGGTGCCTTGCCAGGGATGAGCTGGGGGACTCCGATGGGGAGCTGCGGTTCCTTCAGGCAGCTTTCCCAGAGAAGCCTGGATTATTTATCTCTTCAGGTCAACAAGCCTTTTCTGAGCACATGGTGTTTGTCCAGGCTGCTGTTAGGCTCTGGGAGAACAGAGAGTGCCAGGCCTCCCTGCTCTTGAGCTGATTAGCCTCACCAAGAAGTCAAGACAAGCACACCAAACAATTGAAGAAAAATACAAAGCAATATGTAATTAAGTGATTATGTGCTGCTGGACGGCACCCTCCCTGCAGCTCTTATTTGAGCTCCGATTATCCTTCCTTGGATAATCCGAGGCCTTCCCAGAGGTGGTCCCTCCAGCGGTGATCTCTTCTGAGTTCCCGCTGCGTTTCCATTCCAGTACTCAGACCAGTCTGTTATTGTTCTTCACTTACACGTCTGTCTTCCCCACTCTACTGTGAGCTCCTTGAAGGCAGGAACCCAAGCTTTTTCTTTGTGTGCACAGGGTCTGACACTCAAAAGTTGTCTCTAATAAATGTTTTTTTTTTTTTTTTTGAGACGGAGTTTCGCTCCTGTTACCCAGACTGGAGTGCAATGGCGCGATCTCGGCTCACCGCAACCTCCGCCTCCTGGGTTCAAGCAATTCTCCTACCTCAGCCTCCCGAGTAGCTGGGACTACAGGCTGTGCCACCATGCCCAGCTAATTTTTGTATTTTTAGTAGAGATGGGGTTTCACTATGTTGACCAGGATGGTCTCGATCTCCTGACCTCGTGATCCACCCGCCTCGGCCTCCCAAAGTGCTGGGATTATAGGCGTGAGCCACTGCACCCAGCCTAATAAATGTTTTTTAAAGGAAGAACAAAGGAAAGAACAGAATGGACTCAGAACAGTGATCAGAGTGGGCTTGATGACTTCACAAAGGAAGTAAGCCTTTACTAGGCCTTAAATTGAAGAATGGGATTTGGTTGGAGACAGAGGAACTGAGGAGGAGACATTTTAGTCAGTGGAAACAGCAAGCTCTGGCAGGATGTGTTTGTCGTATTGGGGGCACAGAGACCAGACAGACCAGAAGAGAAATTCAAGTCGTGGCCACGCAGTTGGGTAAGCATAATGGGGCTGGGTTGTAGAGCTGTTTGAATCAAATTCCTCGAGCTGAGGAGGCAGGGCAAAATTTAATCCAGTAGTGATAAGCAGGATGGGGAGGTGATGGAGATGCCAGAGGCAAGTAGCCCAACTCATAATCAGTGACTGTTAGAAAAATTAGCGTGATGTTGGGAGGGGTGGTGGTCATCGGAATGGAGAGGAGATACTGTATACAATGGATGTCTCCCAGACCTGGGCCTGCTGCAGGTCTTGGCAAGAAGGACCCACAGTCTCTCCAGTATAGACCCAGGCTGGGGTAAGCAAAAAGGAGTTTCAGGGGTGTGGTACGGGAGGGCCAAATAGCTAAACGAGCCCATAAATAATACATATTATATTTTTCTTTTCTTTTTTTTTTTTTTGACATGGAGTCTTGCTTTGTCGCCCAGGCCAGAATGCAGTGGAGCAATCTCGGCTCAATGCAACCTCCGCCTCCCGAGCTCAAGTGATTCTCTTGTCTCAGCCTCCCGAGTAGCTGGCACTACAGGCGCCTGCTACCATGCTGGCTAACATTTTTTGTATTTTTAGTAGAGATGGGGTTCACCGTGTTGATCAGGCTGGTCTCGAACTTCTGACCTCAGGTGATCCACCCACCTCAGCCTCCCAAAGTGCTGGGATTACAGGCGTGTGCTCTCCGTGCCTGGCCAACATTATATTTTTCATGGATTAGGTGTAAAGGTGTTGCTGGGAGACTTAGAGGAATTCTAAGTATGGAAAGACAAGCCCTGAGATTGATGTATTTTCACTCTCCACAGACAAGTCCAGGAAGTGTTCCTAGAGAAGGTGGCAGGAGTGTAGAAAGTAGAAACTATGTGTGCATTCCAACTTGTACCTATTTAATCAATGTTTAATAAGTAGTATGGGCACTAAGCTAGTATTACAATAATATTGTTGGGCTGTCTCGCATAGGTCAGCGGAAGGCCCCGGTCTAAATAATAGCTCCTATTTTTTAAGCACCCATCTGTGCCAGTCCCTAGAGACTTAAGTATTTCTGAATCTCGGAAGAAACCTCAGAAACAGGCACTGCCACCCTCATCTGACCGTCGAGGACGCTAAGGCTTCAGGCATAACTTGTCCAAGGAAGGGGTGGAGCTAGCACGCACCCAAGGCCCAGTGTCTCGTTTGTCTCCAGACCCGAGCCTTTCACTTAGAAACTACAAGGAAACAGCTTTTGTCCCTACAACACAGAGCAAACACGATATACACAAAGGCAAATGATTAAGGTGTGCCAGGGAATGCTGGGGAGAGGAAACAGCAGAGAAAGGCTGTGAAGCCCAGAGCAGCAGGAACTTGAGCCTCTTCTAGGAATGGTGTGGACCAGAGAAAGGAGGGGCTCATCGGAGGTTTCTGGAGGAGTCTCTACCAGGTTGAAACTAAGGCAAGATGGGGTGATCCTGAAAGTGGCACAAACACTGAGAGGATCCCCCAACCTGGGCCTGCTGGAGTTCTTGGCAGGAAGGACCCACCCCCGGGACAGAATTATTTCCAGGGCCAAACCCTGCCCGGAGCTGAGGCAGAAACCCTTAGGCTAGAGATGAGGGTGAAAACAGATGCTTCTCCAATTCTCCCTTTCCTCTTTCAGTCTGGCTGAGAGTCTGGGGGAGGAAAGTCCCTGGGGTAGAGGGGAAGTGAGAGCTGCCACGATGGGCCTGGGCAGAGGGGCAGAACTAGGAGACAGAGCTAAGTGTGGCTCTGCAAGTTGTCTATATTTGCATGCTGAGCTCACTGCTGCTCTTTTTCTCCCCAGAAAATAAAATTACATCATGGTAGGGGGAAGGCAGGAGTGGGGCATGTTTGGGAAAGGTGAGAGGAACACAAGAGGCCCTGCAGGCATCACCCTGGAAAGAGAAGATCCAGGGCTCCTCAAGTCCCTATGTGGCCCGGACCCCCTACCTTCACTCCCAACGTGGATAGTCTGATCAGTCATTTACCACGGCGCCCCTGACCCTTAAGGCAAGGAAAGAAGTTTTAACAAATACCAAAGCCGGCAACTAAGAGAATCCAGTCCCCAAAGGCTTTCCAAACCCCTTAACTGAACTTATTCTGTGCCTCCCAGGGGTCCTAGCCACCGTGGTCATCCAATGGTCAAAAGGGGAGTAGGGTGCCCTGCTGGGAAAGAATTAAATATGAGGCTTGCTTCGCAGTTCACGGGGAAGAGTCCGCCTGTGCTCCAGCCCTCCGCCCAATTTTGTCCCCCATCCTAGGAGAGCCTTCCAGAACCCCAGCCCCTCGGTCCCCCTCCCCCTCCTGCCTCCCCCCTCCCCCCTCCCCCTCCTCACGCCATTCCCCGCCCCCCGCCCCTCCCCGGCTCTGACATCACCGGCCAGCCGGGTGGAGTGAGCGGCGCTGGGCTCGGGCTCGGGCTCCGCGGGCGGAAGAGGCGGCGGCGGCGGCGGCTGAAGCGGCGGCGGCGGCGGCGGGAGCCGAAGAGGAGGTTCCGGACGCTGCTCGGGAACCGGGGACTCAGGAGTGCCCGCGCCCTGAGCGCTCAGCTCCAGAGGCGGTGAGAGGGGCGGGGAGGAGACGTGTCGCGGGAAGGGGCAGATGTGGAGGTCTCGGCTTGGAGGGGCGACGACCCGGGACACCGGGGGCCGGACGGGGAGCGCGGGGACCCCGGACGGGTCCGCCTGTGTCAGTCAGGCCCCACGGGATCCGTCCCGCGGTCGGTGCGTCCAGAGCGCCGAGCGTGTGCTGGAGGCGGCGTGGCTCCGGCCAGCCCGGCCACGCTGAGTAGCAGCACGGGAGTCGGACCGGGGCCTGGGGATTAGGATGCAGCCTGCTTCCCGCCCAGCCGGCTCGGCCAGGCCGGCGCCCGCCCCTCCCTCCCCGCCCTGGCTTCGGACTCGCCTCCCTGGCGGTCTCTCGGCCCAGCCCTGTCTCGGTTCCGCGGGCGGCTGGTACCGTGTGCCCTCAACCCCCGGCCCGCTGCACCTGGGGAAGAGGTGGGCTTGGCAGAAAGCTTGTCCAGAGGGAAGGAGGAGCTGGGGGTGTAGAGGAGTGATGTATCTAACGGAAAAACTCTTATTAATTTCATAGAATTCGTGTCAAAACTGACAAGGAAACACGCACACCTATAAAGCACGCCAGCACACACAGTGACACACAGCCATGTGACTTATACACATCGTCTAGCACACTTCAAATCACAAACGTCCCTGCACTACGCATCCGGCCACCCACCACACCCCCACTCTGTGGGGTGGGGCATCCCACGAGGAGTCTTCTGAACTGCGGGTTCCAAGTCATCAGTCCAGCAGGACAGTTGAGTGGACAGAAAGGGCCACTGTCCCCAAGTCCATCCTGATTTTCTGACAGCTTTTCCCAGCCCCTGGCTGCAGATTGTTCCTCTTTAAAAACAGTGGGGAAAGATAGGAGAAAATCTTGCTATCATTCCTCTAAAACAAGGAGACAGGATTTTGGGGGCTAATGAGAGTAGGGGCTTCTGGTGGCCTCTCTTCCTGGGTCCAGTTAGGGTTTAGGGTGCTGGGAGTGGCTAGTTTCTGGGGAAGAGTGGCCAAGGGATGGAGGAGGAGGGGGTGGAAGAAACAGAGAGGAAAATGAGTATGAGTCAGCCAAGAATGGAGCCCAAGTCAGAGAGAATGAGAGGAATGTGTGTGAGAAGCAGACAGACATCTCCAGAGAGGTCCAGAGATAGTCAGGCAACCAGGGAGAGGGAGGAAGTGAGAGACGGAGATGGTCAGACAAGTAGAAAGAGTGCTGGAGAATGGACTAAACAAATTAGAGAGAATGAAGGTAGGGGGAACCACTGGGAGTTAGGGAAAGAGGTTTGTGTGTCTGGGCCCCAGGCTGTCAGAGTGATTAGCTTTAATTGCACTTCCCTTTGTAGTTAAATACTTCATTGGGGAAATTGCCAGTGATGCCCCAGGCTGCAGGCTTCCCTGGTCGCCTACTTCCTCACTTCCGTGCCCGTAGTGTATGCATGTATTATCATGTATGAAGAGGGTCACGGAATCAGTGCCTCACTCACACGGACCCTCACAGATCCTCACGCGCAGTGTCATGATGGATATCTTCACCAGCTGGTAGGCAGCCAACCACTGAATCTCCAAGCCACTCCCATCAAACTTGTGTTTTGTGTAGCAGGGATGCTCACCCCTTCCTAACTGTAGCTCTGAGTATTCAGATGGGGACACTGAAGCACAGATCTCAGAAGTCCTACATATTCATGGCTACTGCTAAGTTGGATAGGTGAGTAGGACATGCTAGAAGGGGTAAAAGCCTGTAGAAAGGAAAGGAGGAATAGAGAGACTGAAGGATTGGGGGAAAGGATATGGATGATGAAGAGAGATGGAGAGAAACGGAAATAGAGGCAGGGAGTGCCACAGCAGAAGAGTGGAGAGAGAGGTGGGCTGGGAGAGTCATAGGCCCCATTCCCTTCCTCCTGATGCCCCATCCTGGGTCTGGCTCTTCTCTAGACTAAGGGCTGAAGGCTAATCCCTGTCCCCATGCTCATAGGTAATCCATGTTCCTTCTTGGACTGAAGTGAACATTTGGGGGCCCAGATGTCCTGCCTCTCCTCACTTCCAGGCTGACCCTGGAGCCTGAGAACCCTCAATTTCCTTGTTACAGGAATAAAGACGGCCCCCCCAGTAAAGCTGGATAAAAGCTTAAAGAATAAATCAACTGAGTATGATATTAAAGAAAATAAACTACAGGACTGCTTTAATTTGGGGCCCTGGTATAATTTAAAATAGGAAAGCTGAACCCCTACTCTCTCCTTTCCAACCCCTCTGCCTCTCCGTGATTACTTCCAGCTTCAGGCAAAAGACTGACAGACTTGAGTGCCTGGAAGTCCCTTCCTGCCCAATATAGAGACCTCTAGCGTGGGATGGTCCCTCCCCTCGGCCTGAGGCAGCTGCAACAGATGTGGAGGAGGGAGGGGTGCAACTCCTAATCTTCAGGCTTCCTTCTGAAATTCACAGAGGATTTGGAACCAAAATATTAGAGAGAAGGGATAATCTACCACCACCTATTGTCAAAAGGCACAGAAATTCTTTTCGTGCTGCCACCTTGTCCACAGGTGGTTATCCCAATTGCCAGGCTTCTCAAAGCACTCCCAGGGCCCGGCTCTTCTTACCCCAGTGCCCATGGAGCTCCCACCTGCCCCACCCTAAAAGGTCAGTATATGATGATCCTTACCTCCTGCCCCTCTTCCCCAGCATCCTCAGTTGGTTTGACCTTTGTCAGGGTTGTGCCTGGGGCCAGCTTGGAAGGAGAGGGAGGCAGGAAGGAAGGAAGGTGTGAGGAAGCAGTGAGCCGAGCACAGAAAGCTGGGAGGGAAGAGGACTGACTTCCTGGCAGCCGGGGCTCCAGTTCCTGATTCCTGCCCTGGTATCCTGTCCCACGAATGGCCTCCACCCAGGCTGCCTGGTGATCGCTGAGCAGTTCTCTGCACTGCTCCAGAGATCGGGAGGAATTTTCAGAGCCCAGAGAGCAGATTTCTCCACAGACCCTAAGGAAATCTGAATCTTTGGTGAGGAAGGTGACATGGAGGATGAGGAAACAAGCTCTGCCAAGCCCCACCATGGGCAGACCAGCCAGGGACAGTAGTTGATCAGTGAGACCTGAGAGCAGTTCCCCCAAACAACACTGCCCATGCTTCTTCTGCCATACTCAGGCCTACGCAAATAGATCTCTCCAAGAAGGGAGGCAGTGGGGCTGCCTTTCCTTGTACCCTTAGGGGGCCTTATTCCTATCCTTTCTGTCCCTTCTTACTCACCATTCCCCACGCCCCTCCCATCTAGTGGTGTTATTGTCCTGATGACTCGGGGTGAGGGGACCCAGAACTGAGGTTGCTATAGTAACAGATGAGCTGAGGCTATAGCCTTCTATAGTTGTGGACCGTGTGCTCTCCTCTCCCTCGCCCCCTGTGCCTCATTTGCAGCCTTAGTCTCTGTCTCCCAACTCCAGCTCTCTTCCTCCATTCTGTAGGCTCCCCTCACCCCTCTGGATGTGAACCTGTGGTTATATGCCTTCTCACATGTGCTCTTGGCTAGTTTAGACACAGACACACACACAGCCAGTGCACCCACAGCCACATATCCAATGCTGGCACATACACATCCATTACCAGAATATCCAAACACACCCAGATAGCCAGCCACTGCCTCCTCCACAGAGCTGTGCCCACAACCCAGGGATTAGCATCCCTAGGATCCCAGCACACACACATTTCTCCTCTACCACTTTAACATTCCCACCCCCATTTCTTTTAGGGGCCTCCTTGTATCTTTCACTCTCTTAGAAAGCTCCTACCCACTGCCCCCAAGTCTTTGTGGGTGAGTGTGTTACACACATTAATCTCTTCCCGCCTACCTCCTCTGTAGTTCTGTTTTAGATTCAAAGCCCTAAATCTTAACTCCTCCCAACACACACACACACACACACACAACGCACGCACTCTTTCCTCTCGCAGTATTTGTCGTATTTACAAATTCTAACGTGAAAGCAGGGTGGTGTAATCCCAAATCGTGCCCCCCTTTCCAGCTGAGGGCTTGGCCCCAGAGTTTCCTCCACTGGGGCAGGGTCGTCTTGTCTCCTGCTGCACTTTCCCTTCCAGCTCTACTCACGCCCCCCCCATCTTCTTATCTCCATCTCTAGTCCTCTCCTCATCATTCCCCTCACCCGTATCCCCCTCCTTCTGTCCTTGGATTATCAGTGGAGTGATGGGGGTTGGGCTCCAGCCTGCTGCTGTGACCTAGATTTCAAGGCAGAGACAGTTCCTGGTGCTGACAGTCAGAGAGCATTGTTCCTGGCCCGGCCTGGCAGGGCCACTGCTGGGCCCTTCTGTCTGGTTGCACCTGGGTGTGCAACTGAGCATGCCTGTGACCGCCTGTTTCTTGCGGGGGTCATGGTGGCCTGCTGTCTGGCTTATTGTCTGTTTGTGTCACGGTGCCTGCCACCAAGGGAGGCTTGTTTATTCTGGTCTAAGTAGGGGGCTGGGAATGGGGACTTCTGGGTCCGCATCTCTTATTTTGTGATGGCCATATCCATTTCAGTTCCCCTGCAGTAGAGCAAGAAGGAAGGAAAATGTGTGTCCCCCAGGCCACTTTGATCTGCCACATTCCCAGCCTAATGCTGGGTGATTTGCGGGCAGCCTCAGTCGGGGACAAGGTCATCTTGCTGCTTGCCCACCCATTGGTCTAGTTGCATATAGAGTGTTTACAATTTACTTTTTAAAAAGTGCTTTACTTTTCTGACTAGAATAGATACTCATTGTGGAAATCAGTTCCATTTTTGAGCTCACCACTAGTGTCACATTTTATCAGATCCAGAAAGCTCATTCAAACGTTTGACTTTTCTTCTGTCTTAGCCACAGTTCCTATCTTAGTGGAAGGAAGGCCTTGAATGTTCTCTACTTCTCACCTGAGAATCATGAAAGAGGGATGGGATGAAGGCCTAGGTGAGATCTGGCCTTGCTGATCTCATCAGACCATGCTGAAGGTAGCGCCAGTAGGATGTTGATGCAAGAAGTGGGGCAGTCCCCTTTTGCCACTCTCCCAAAGCCGCATCTAAAGTCCCCTCCCCCACCACCCAGCCAGTCTGGGAACTGGGCAGGGGGCCAGAGCCAGCCGCTTGGTATTCTTGGGCACGGGGGCTGCAGGCACAGCACAAAGGGTAGGAGGGAGAGCTGAGTGGGGGCCTGGTAACTATCGAGGGAGAAAATGGGCTCCACAAAGGTGGGGGTGTTGATTGCTTCACCCACCTCGAGCCCTAATGACTGAATACAAGGCTAGCATGGAGGGGCCAAGGAACCATCAGACCAAGCAAATAGGCATCCATCCAAAATGAGTCATTAGTGGAGTGGTGGGGAGTTGAAGTGAGGGACCCCTTTCCCTCTGAGGCAGAATGGAAGCTAGAACACGTGAGCACCTGCCAAGCCCTCCAGCTCCTTCTCAGCTTCTCACTGCCACAGCAAGCCTCACCCTGGCTGTTTTGGAGTTTTTTTTACTGACTTGGGGAGGGGTTCGAGGTGGGTGGGGCGATTCTGGCAGGGGGGCGGGGGGTGGGGTGGGGGGGAGGACTTGGAGAGAGTCGGTGAGAAAGTCGGGAGCAGGTTGCTATGGTAACCGCCTCCTCAGTCAGGGGAACTGTTGCCAGGGTTACTGTTAGAGGGGGGGAAAAACAGAAGAAAAAGATGGTGGGGGAAAGGAGGCATGACTTGTCACTCTGGGCCCTAGCCTGGCTCCAACTTCCTGTCTACCCCCACCACCTCCCCTAGGTCTTCCTTTTCTCCCTCCAGCCCTAGCCACCTCTAGCCTCCATGTTACAGGCACATGCCTGGTAGGGCAGAGTTGGGAGTAGGAGGGTAGTGCCAATGAGTAAACTAGACTCCATAGCTTAAGCTCAATTCCTATCCCTTTGTCGCCTCCCAACCCCAGTCATGGCTGAGTACGGGACCCTCCTACAAGACCTGACCAACAACATCACCCTTGAAGATCTAGAACAGCTCAAGTCGGCCTGCAAGGAGGACATCCCCAGCGAAAAGAGTGAGGAGATAACTACTGGCAGTGCCTGGTTTAGCTTCTTGGAGAGCCACAACAAGCTGGACAAAGGTGCGGGAGGGGAGCACAGGGGTCCTGTCATCAGTCTTTCAGGCTCAGTTCATTCAGCAAATAGAGATGAGCTCAAAGCTCTTATGTGTACAATGCGTACCCCTCTATAGCAAGGCAGAAGAGAGGTGCTCTAAGAGGATGGGGGCCTTAGACACTATTCATGGTGCCCCTCATCAGTAAAAAACGTTTTTCAGATACTCCTCTGCTATATTTCATACACAACAAAAACAATCTAAAAATGGTAAAAAAAAAATTTTTTTTTAATGGTAAAATTTTAAGTGAGCAAAATTGGGAAGAATTCTAGATAATAAAAATGGAAGAATACCTGAATGAGGGGAGAACTGGGAAGTGTAATCTAACCTGGTAGTAGTAATATGAACCTTTGTTAAGCACTTTTTATTTTTTTTATTTATTTTTTTCAGCATTTTCACAAGCAGCACTTTTTTTTTTTTTTTTTTAATTTTTTATTTTTTTGAGACCAAGTCTCACTCTGTCCAGGTTGGAGTGCAATGGCACGATCTCAGCTCACTGCAACCTCTGCCTCCTGGGTTCAAGCGATTCTCCTGCCTCAGCCTCCTGAGTAGCTGGGATTATAGGCACACACCACCACACCCGGGGGATTTTTGTATTTTTAGTAGAGACTAAAAATACAAAAGTAGAGACTAAACCATGTTGGTCAGGCTGGTCTTGATCTCCTGACTTGTGATCCACTCACCTTAGCCTCCCAAAGTGCTGGGATTATAGGAGTGAGCCACCGTGCCAGGACTTAAGCACTTTTTAAAATCTGGTAAAATTTAAAATAAAACTACAAGTGCTAACATTTTCTTACCCACTTTGAGAGACTAGTGCTTGGGGAGTGGGGTCTATGGATTAGAGTAATCCCACACAGCTGGAGGCTATAGGGAAGAATTGGTGTTTAAGATGGCCCTGAAAGGTTAGTGGGATTTCTAAGGCAGGATCCAAAGGAGGACATGTCAGGCAGAGGAACATTGTCACAGAATATCTAGCGTGTTTGGAAATGCAAGCAGTTCTGCTTGGCCTGACTGGGATGTAGGGTGTTTAGAAATGGCTGAGAAGGTAAGGTAAGACTGTGTTGTAGAGAGCCTGGGTATTGGATAGGTAAGGTGAGTGAACTCAGGGCCCTTCAGATAGACTATTCTGACTGCTGTGTGGCTAGCAGGGAGAAAGTATAAAGGAGGACATATTACAGTTAGACTATGGCAACAGTCAGTGGGGAGGAGCCAGGGAAGAAGATGTAAGGGCATCTGTAATCTCTTGGAACTGGCCAAGCCATGGCCATTATCCTTCTCCTGGTGTCCATACCTTCTCTCATTTGGAATAACCTTTCTCACCAGACCCAGAATCTCTCCTGGGCTGCCTAGAGATTCTACCCTGCTGGTCTCAGCAAATTCTGATCCTTACTTGGACGGAAAGTGGAGGAGGAACAGGGTTTTGGGGGGGTATCTGGAAGTCAGTTTTTCTTTTGTCCCCTCCCCACAACATATGGGAGCCAGTATCTAAGCTAAATCCCCCATTCTAACCATAATCTAGAAACTTCACTGACCAATTGTCTGCCCTTCCTGGGAGCAGTCCTCCGTATTGTTTGGGTACCTTAACTTTCTTTTCCTGGATTAGTAGCCCCTCTTCTTCCAATGTTGTGTCCTCCCATAACCAATGTCAGCAACTCAGCTTTGGTTCCAGGTCACCAGTCTGGTGAAGCTGACCTCTGCAGCCTAGCTCTGACCCTGTCTCCTGCCTTCCTCCAGACAACCTCTCCTACATTGAGCACATCTTTGAGATCTCCCGCCGTCCTGACCTACTCACTATGGTGGTTGACTATAGAACTCGTGTGCTGAAGATCTCTGAGGAGGATGAGCTGGACACCAAGCTAACCCGTATCCCCAGTGCCAAGAAGTACAAAGGTAAGAGGCCATTCCTTTATGTAGCTGCACCTCTGCCCCCTCCCGTTGACTATTCTTGGAGTACTTGAGTTTTGGGAGAAGAGGCTGATGCCCAATGGGCCTGCCTGGCCATTTCCCACACTGCTGTCCCTGGACACATCCCTTTTTGCCCCCAGACATTATCCGGCAGCCCTCTGAGGAAGAGATCATCAAATTGGCTCCCCCACCGAAGAAGGCCTGAGCAAGGGGGAGGAAGAAGAGGAAGGTTGGACCTTCATCAGACCACTCCCTTCCCCCATCCTCCAAAGGAGGGGGCAAGGGCCACCCCCCACCTACCCACTTACTAACCTGGTCCTAACCCCCTTACTGTGCGCGTGTGTGTGCGTGTGCGCACGCTCTGGCTGTTTGTCTCTATGTCTAGCTCATCTAGTTCCTCCTCTTGAGGGAATGGGAGTCGGGGGCAAGGGGAGGGGGCTGAGTTTCCCCACTCTAGGAGGAGGTGGGGGCTATTTCTATGCAAATAGAAATCAGCACATTCCTCCTACTTCCCTTTCCTCCACTCTCCCCTCATATCTTTAAAGTGTGGAAGCAGAAAGGACCTGCATTTTCCTACATTGAGGAGCTAACATGGGGGTAAGGTATGGGAGAGGTAGGTGGATCCAAGGAAAAGCAGTGGGGAGGGAAGGCGAAGAGGCCGCTCAACCGCCACCTGGGAGGGGCAAAGAAAAGCCAGCGTTCCATGTTTGTACTCCTGTGCTGGACTAGCTGTTTCCTGTTGTTCCTCAGGTGGGAGGGCTTGAGTGCCAGCTGGTCCCTTTCTGCCTCTCATGGGCCTAGCATAGGCATGAGCCAGGATCCTTTCCTGGCCCCTAAGATTAAACCCCATGGAGCAGCCAGCATTAGCCACCTGTACTTTGGAGACTGTACTGGGAACACGTACCACTGAGCCTGAGATGGGGATTAGGGCAGAGAGAGGGGAGCCCCCTTTTCCACTCAGTTGTTGCTACTTAGACTGTTGCACTCTAAACCTAGGGAGGTTGAGGAATGAGATCCTTAGGTTTTAACCTGAATCCTGACCCCACCATCCAATAGGGTCCCAACTTGGTTATTGCAGGCAACCTTCCCTCTCTCCTTGGTGAAGAACATCCCAAGCCAGAAAAGTTAACTGCAGTGTTTTCCTTTGCACCGATCCTTACCCCAATTCAATCCAGGAAGGGATTTCGGAAACCCTTCTTTACTAGATATCCTGGCCCCTGGGCTTGTGAACACCTCCTAGCCAAATCACTACAGAACAGTGAGTGACCCCAGCTTCCTGCCTACCCCTAAGATGCCCCTTCCCACCCTGACCGTGCTAACTGTGTGTACATATATATTCTACATATATGTATATTAAAACTGCACTGCCATGTCTGCCCTTTTTGTGGTGTCTAGCATTAACTTATTGTCTAGGCCAGAGCGGGGGTGGGAGGGGAATGCCACAGTGAAGGGAGTGGCAGAATCAAATTGCTACACAGTCCAAACAAAAAAGAAAGCTTTTTCAAAAAACATTAAATTCACATGCAGTCTCAGACTATTTAGAGAAAATTGAAGTTAGGAGCTTTTAGGATGTGGGAGTAAAACTTTAATGGGAGGGGAGGGCTGGCTGCTGGGAGAAGGAAGAAGCCAGACTGGTTAGACAGTACTCTTAACTCCTAGCCCAGCCTAGCCTGCCCTGCCCCTCTGGCCACTGCTGCAGACACCTGCCTTAACACACACACCTCTAGGACTCCACAGTTTTGCCTTAAAGGACCTTCCCAAGTCTCTCTTTCCCTGTCTGGCTTCTCCCTTAAGAAGAGAGAGATACTTGCAGAATTGGGATGGAGGGAATGAACATGAACTGTCCTTCCATTTGGGATATGTTACATTAGAGTGAGAGAATAAGGAGCCTTTCTTATGGAAGAAATGGGAGGAGAGAGACAGGGTTATTTTCAGCAGAGTCTAGTAGTTTCTCTGTAAGGCAAAATAATCTTAAAAGACTAACGTGCCCACCCACTCCTTATATTGCTGTGAGATTGCCCCTATCTTGTGCTCTTCTGTCTGCAGTGTGCACGACCTTGTTCTAACCCAGAATAAAGGTGATTGATTGTACTGTAACTGATTTTACAATTTCTGTGAATGACCACGATTTTGGAGCCTTTGAATCACCGAGAAGGGAGGGGGAGCAGTATTTATGTCCATATTCCTCAATGCGGCCCAGAACAAGGGCTGGGAAAATACCCCAAGTGTATACCCTCATCCCACCCAGTCTCATGAGTATCACTGAGCTAAATGGAGCATATCCTACTTCCTGCAGTCTCCAATTGGAGCCCAAGCACTGGAAATATGGGTCTCCCAAAGTGGACTCCTTAACGCTGTATCGTGTGCAGAATGAGAGGAGAAGGTTGGGTACCTACATTAGTAGGAGCAAAAACCATCCATTGTGAATAAATGGACCACATACACACAGAGCAGCAGTTGGGGGGAGGAAAAGCTTTACTGGGAGAAAATACAATTCCAGAGTGCATGGTTTTTAGCCCACCCTATCACCCCACCAGCAAGAGGAACACAAACTACTCAATCACCACACATTCCCTACCTCAGGAGTCAGTACAGCAGCCAACATCTGGTCTGAGAGCTGCTGGGAAAAGGGGCAAGAGGAAGAAGTCTGGGAATACCATTCTCTCATTCTTCTCCGCTCTTTCCTGGCCTGATTTAGTAGAATCTGACTGTCCCAGGTTACAGAATTCTTGATTGGATCTTGTGGAAACTAGGGGCAAAAAAATAGCAGCAAAAGCATTTAAGGGCAAGAATTCAGCTGGGACTTTTCAGACTCAGTGACCAGTGATTAAGACAAGAGCCCAAGCTCCAGCCACTGCAATCAGTCCTTAGATTAATGACTTGTTCCTCAATCCTAAAATATCAAGAGGTGGTCAAGGTATAAGTCAAACCCAGGAAGTCTTTAGCTTCACTCTTCTGTAAAGAAGGGAACTGGCATGAATTTGGATGGCTTAAAGAATCAAGCAGCAAAAGGTGAGACAGAGAGTGTGTGTACACATGTGTGTGCTGTGTATGTACATGTCTTCTGTCACACAGTACCACAATAGTCTGCAGTGGTGACACCACCCTAAAGTAGTTTAGTCAAGTTGGTTAGAAGAGCCATCCTTGGAACCCTGCCACAAGACTTAAGGAGAGGTAGGAGATCTGAGGCAAAAAGCTGAGAGGAATTTCCTGTTTTTCCCAACCCCCACACCAAGGCAGGGAACCAGGAAGGGCAGAAATGAGGATCCTTTCATTCTCAAGCCTTCTAAAACCTAAAGGGTAAGTTCCATCTCTAATGACCATAAACAGAGGTAAAATGACTCCAGGTGTCACCTCCACACCATTACTCTTGTTCACTCTTCCTTTAAGTCCCTTTATTGTATTCATAGAGAATATATAGGTATTTAAACTTTTGACAATAATTTTACCTTGATACATCCAAGTTTGACTTGCTTTTTAATATATTTATAGATATAAAATTAGGCCTCTAACAGTGATAGGGACAGGGAGATTGCTGCCAACAAACAATATATTTTAAAAAAATAACAGAAGAGGTAACATCCTTCCTATTCTTCCTTTGATTCTGCCCCTCCTCCCACCTCTCCCCAATCTCCTTCACCTGACCTATTTAAGGGGTGACGGATGAAGAGAAGAGAGTGAAGGATATGTAATCAAGTGCAAAACACTGTGATAAGTACAGAGAATGAATGAGGTGGAAGGGAAAGTGAAGAGTGTGGGATGGTTAAGGGCTTTAAGGACTTCCCAGAAAAATAGGATCCTGGGATGGGGTTGCTGAGGGGGGGGAAAAACCCAACTGTCATAGACTTTAAAAAAAAAACAAAGAAGAAAAGGTCAAAAACCTAAACCAAAGAGAGAGTGGCACTCCTACCCTCCACTCTGGCCCCTTGGTACTGAATAGCCAGTTGTTTCCCCCCACCCCCCTGCCCAAGAAACAAGGGAGATTAAAGAAAAAAAAAACCCCATTCCTTATCCCAAACCAGTTAACAAAATAGGCTTCCCTCTCCTCTCAAAAAGAGGCTTTGGGGAGAGGCCATTTCTGCTGAGTCCTATGCACCTCTCCATGAAGGCCCATACCAGGGCTCCACTCCCATTCCTGGGTATTCTGTGTTGGTTCACTCCTCTGGTTTGTCCTTTCTCCTGGGACGTCTTTTATCTAAAGCAAAAAGTCCAAAGTGCGTTTCTGCTGAATGTAGGGCCTGGGACAGGAAAGGGCTGCCCAGGCAGGATCGGGTTGGCAGCCCCAGCCCGCCCCACCTAGGTATGAGGCCTCAAGATGGCATGCACTGCACTCGGTCAGGGCCCTCCTCCTCGTCCGATGTGTCTGAGGAGCTGGGAGACTCATCAGAGTCCGCGTCTGTGGCCCCAACCCCAGGTTCTCGCCAGCGCTGTGGGATGGGAAAGGCTCGTTAGTAACTTCCCTGGATGGAACAAGGACTAACCTGTTAGGTCTTAGCTAGAATTTAGATGCTTTAGGCCAGAGATCAGCAGAATTTTTCTTAAAGGGCCAGATAGTAAATATTTTAGACTTGTGGTCTACATGGTCTTTATGGCAACTCTTCAACTGTGCCATTGTAGCATGAAGGCAACCACAGATGATACAAAGAATAGGTGTGGCTGCAACCCAATGAAACTATTATTAAAAAAATGAGCAGCAGGCCAACTGCCAGTTTGCTAACTCCTGACCTAGGCTTCTTTTGTCATAAGAAGAAAAATAGAAGGGTCACACTGAGACTTGTTATTTCTTCTCAGTTCCTTCCGCCACACTCCAGCCTTTGCCTTTATGAAGATAGCATTACACATGGATGGCGGCAATGGACAAGAGTAGATACCACCCTTTTCTGCTGATGCTTCTTCCAAGGCTGTATCAGGGATTTGATGGGGATAAGAGGACAATGGATAGGAAATCCAACCAAGATCACCAAATTCCTCCTTAAACTTACTATTCTGGAACTTTTTAGCCCTCTTGAGAGGGTCACTACTCTTGGGAGGTCACTTCCAACCCCAGCTTACCCGGTGGTGGCGTCTCTGTCTCAGGTGATGCATGAGGAACCACAGCATGTGACTATCAAACAGGTCAGTGTGGTGCAAGCTCTCTTCATCCCGATCCCGCTTGTTCTTCTTAATCACCTGGAACCCAAAAGGGTTGGGAACGGGGGGCAGCAATGAAGATGGACTGAGGACCTCATCAAGAAAGCTGATGTTCTATCCCAATAAAAGCTCCCCATTAAGTTGAAATGGAGCTACATTAGATTAAGAATGCCCTAGGTTCAAGCCTCTGTGAAGGTGGCAGGCTTTAACACAAAATAATTCTTGAAGATGCTCCTCATCCCCATCCTATTACAAATTAGTGCCACTTCACAGCTGCCCCCTGGAGCAGGACTATTCCTACAGAAGAAATTACAGGAATGTGGGGAAGGGTGTTAGAGTAGTGCCTTTAAAGAACTGGGCAGCAAGTTATTCCTCCCTATGACAATGAAGAATCAACAGTATGTGGATAAACAGAAAGAAAATAACTTCTGCAGTCAGCCACTTACATCTTTTAACCCTGTCAGCTCAGTGGAAGCTTCAGCTGTGGGTGCCCAGATCTTCACATCATGGTCTAGCCCACTGGTTGCCAACACAGGCAGGTGAGGGTGGGGCTCAAGACAGTTTACCTGGTCAGGAAGAAAGGAAAACACAGACTTAGCAGTGTGTGGGAGTAGAGTTTAAAAACCACTACTCACCTTGAAACAAACAATTGCCCTTGATCAGGGCTGAGGCAGCGGCTGAGGCAGCTGCTGGGGCAGCTGCTGGGGAAGGGAGGCCCACCCATTCTGAGCCTAAGCCAAAGGGCACTGGGGGTAGAGAAACCAAACAGAGACCGGGTATAAGACCAGGCACATCAATCATTTTCTATGTATAGGTCAGGGGTGGCTTCATCCCCAGATATGGACCTAGGGGTGGGTGAGTGACTGCCCAAGCTTACTGCTGGCTTCATAAGAAGACAGTGAGATCCAGATGACCTTATTCACTCCAGATTTCAAAGCTCCAACTTGCCCAAGGCTGGAAAAAAACCATCTCAGTGGCTTTTACCAACTGGCAAATTTTTAAAAATGATGAAAGCAGCAGCTGCCAATGAACCCCCAGAGAAGAGTCGGAGAACAACGATATTCATTTGGCACTGTTTACTAGAACTGGAGGAAGGCACAGGCTGAGAAGAGGAGGTCGAGTTGCAAGGAGTGGTGGGAGTGATGGAGGCTCCTGTCTGCTTGAGAGAACCTTGCATATCGCAGGGGACAACATCCTACTACCGGCCCTATAAGCTCAGCTAAGAGGCAGCACATTAAGGCAGCTTCTTGGGGCTTCCACAGGCTCAATCTCAGCCACCCTCTGGGTAAATTCACTGAAAAAGGCAGAAGAAATAAACTACAGCAGGCAGGCCTTCTAGCTTAGGCAGCTTCCTTCTGTCTGAAAGGCATCCATGCCCCCTGCTGTCTGAATTGGAAACATGAGCTTCCCCCTAAGGGAAGGGCAGGGAAGTTCCTACCCCATTCAGAAGAGTTAGTCCCAGATCTAGCTGCTAAAGCCTTTTGAGTCTTTTAGTGAAAAAGGAACACGTATGAAAGGCACCCCACCTTGCAGCTGCCCTATAGTCCAAGAAAACAACTTCTTTTAGTTCTCTCTGGACCAACTGAGAAGAACATCTGAGAAGAGGTCGAAGTCAGGCATGGAAAATAGGGCTGACCTACAGACTTCCCATTTTCTTTGACTTCCATCTTACAAATAAACAAATGCTCAGAAAAGACTGAAGCTAAGACTGAGCCTATGAATAAAACAGAAACCCAATTCTTTATCTCCTCCTCTCATTCCACATTATCAGCTTATTGTGAAGTTTATCTTTGGGCTTTTTTAGGCAGTGCAGTTAAACTCTAATGCTTGGACTAGTGTATGTATCTACAGTAATGGACAATTTACACATATAAACCTGAACTTTTTCATCCATCTCCTAATAAGTCCTTATTACAAACCTGAACTCTGACCTAGCTCTGCTTGAATAAGTCAGCAAAATAAAAAAGCACAGAGGAACAATTCCTTGGAACTTAAGGCTAAGGAAAAAGCCAATGGCAAGAGGAACAAGAGAATGACATACAGTACCTGAACTGGAGCCTGTAGGGGAGCCGATAGAGAACTTCTGGGCCAGAGTACCTGGTCACTTCACCAAACCTGTCTGAATGCCAGGACTTATCCTGTCAATAATGCCTGAGCAGAGAAAAGAGCTCTAGCCTTAGATGACTGGGCTGGAGGAATGTAGAGAATGAGATCAAGCATCAAAGTGCTCTTGGGAGACTAAGGGGTTGTCCTCTGATACCACCCCCGACCCTGTCCCTGTGAAGCTGAATGGGAACAAAGAAAAGATCCTCAAATCAGAGTCAGGAGACCTGAGAAAGGTAGAAAATAACTTCTAAGATCTTTTCTGGTTCTAACATTCTACTTTACATTTACAATTTCCGTGATATAGAACTGCTGAGTCTATTACACTGAGCCTAGTGCCTGGTGACCCCCACTGCTGGAAAGTTAGGACAAAAAAACAGAGGGAGCCAAGCGAAAGACCACATCAATCATTCAGCTTACACAGAGACAACAATATGTAAGGAAATTTGCTTCAGGGGTAGTCTCTATATCTCCTGTTCTAATCACTCACTCTTAGGACCACTAAAACTTAGGCCTGGAGCCCACCCATCCCAAGTAGATGCCTTCCCCACCTCGGCAAGTGGGCTAATCATCAAATACTGGCACTGGCTGAGCTAAAAGCAAACTGGCCTGCAGAATGCTTTTGGAGAATGGACAAATGCTGGCCTGGGAGAAGGCATTCAGCTCTGCATCTCTCTAAAACAGAATGCAAGACAATAGTTTATGTCAAGAAAAAAATTCACTGGCCCCTTCTGACTTTCTTTCTCTAAATGCCTATTGCATAATTCCCATTAAGACTCAAGGGTTTTGGGTTTGTTCACTGCAGATGACACAGGGGACCTATGGAAGAGTAGGAAATGAAGCAGGGAAGAGTGAGACACACCTTGAACTTCTAGACTCCTCTCCATTTGTATTCAAACCATAAAAGCCCTAGATCTATGGAGGCCTCAGCTCCCAAAAATTTAGAGGAAACCAGAAGAAAATTTGAAATACCCTTGTACCAGGGCAAGAAAAAACATAAGGAATGGGATCCTGATTGCAAGGAACCATCCTAAATTCTAAAACCACTCTCTGAATAAACCTCATTAAGAGATGGCTAGGCTCTTTGAAGTTCCCCACAGGTATGAAGGAATAAAAAGGAAGAAAGACCAAGCTGTTTCAGTCATTACCTAGAGGCCTTGGGTAATCAGACTATTTTGATCAGTATTAATTTAGTCTTCCAAACTGTCTTTTTCCCATCTCCTGTGGTCCAAAACATATATAACAGAAAGCAATTGAACTCTTTCCTAATTCTAGGTCTCAAAAATGAAAAAAAAAAAAAAAAAAAAAAAAAGATAAGGTTAACTAGATACATCTTAAGAAAGAGCTGATCACTCTTCATTCGCTAACTCGATTCTCACTCTTCCTTTTTGCCCTAACTTCACAGAGGTCTGCAGAACTCAAAGGACAGGCAGACTATGATATGATCATGGGTTATACAGCAAGCAGGCTGCTCAGCACTAAAAACTGCCACATTTGCTTTCTCCCTACATGTACACATTATGTGTGTTTATCTGTTTGAATGTGAGCATGACACTTCACCCCTAATACTTCAACATGTATCTCCTAAGTACAAGGATATTCTCCTACATAAGTAATCACATCAGATACATTTAATACTGAGGACCATGTTAACTAATATATAAACCATATTCTGATTTTCTCAACTGTCTAAGAAATACTCTTTATAGCTTTTATCTGCTGACCTAAGATCCAGCCAAGATCACTACTTAGTTAAGGGAAGAAAGATGGAGAAATCTTTAGCGTAGTGTAGGAGGGTGCGTCCTGAAAGCAATTCTTTTTCACTTGGAAAAGGTGCATCCCTAGAGGTAAGTTATATCACTCAGGACAGAGGTTCTTCCCCAAGATCCCTTTCTTGTCTCAGTACACTATGCTTTATAGGGACTGAAGATAGGAAAAAGAAGAAAATACTCCATCAAAAACTCAGCACCCCAGGCTATCCAGCCTTTTAATTTAGCTGGCTGGATCTCTAAAACATGGTATCATGTAGTCACAGTGAGAATTCAGTGTCCCTGCTAAAACCTACCTTAATGCCCGGAGAGACTAGGGAGCCAGCCAGCTCAGCACACCATACTTACCACGCCTCCCTTGTCCCCCTCCATGAACTGAATAATCTGGCAGGATGATTTCTCCCAGAGGAAGATGTGCCCACAGTCACTACCGCTCACCACAAACTCACTCTTGGGGCCATAGAAATTGACGCCTTTTACTGAAATGATAAACGAAGGAACAAACCACATGAGGGCTGGCATCAGGCCTACATATATTCATCTCAAAGGGAATTCAGTTATTCACTAACTCTAAGTCAGCTGAGGGCTGAAGAATTACTTTCATTTTCACAAAACAAATCAAGAGTTTATGCATGTTTAATAAACAGTTATAAGAATCATACAAGTCCCAGAGATGATTTATATTCTCCCAAAGAACTCCTTAGGGCAGAGGAATCTGCAGTCCTTTAGCAGCAGTCTCAGTCTCACTAAGTTTATACCCTATCAAGCAACCACAGGCCTCCCTAATGCCTTACCTGTCCCACCCTGAATCGTCCCAGCTCTGCCTACTCTTAGGCAGCACTGTCTTATGCCCTAGGATTATCTTTGATATGTGGACCTCATTGGTACCTTGTCAATGTTTTTGGGGTCATCAGTTGATCTGAGACTGATGAAGGTATATGCCACAACTGCCTCTAAGAAGCAAGTGCTCTGTGCTTGTTACCATTAACAGGGCTCTACTCGCCAGAATCAGTACAAGAAACCAAGAGTTTCAACTACTATGGCCAGTACAATATTGGCCATGAAACTGGCACCCTTCCTGTATCTGCCTGTGTGCTGAGATCTAAGAATAGATTTTTCCCTCCCTCCTTACCAGCTCAGGAAAAAATAAAATAAAACTAATCTCTAACTGCAATCTCCAAGACAAAATCATGACAGGTATCTGTTAGGAGTGGTAATAACAGAGTAGTGATTCCTCAGCTCTTCTGAACATCAGAATCATGTGGGCAGTTTAAAAAAAATCTCAATGCCCAAGTTGCACCCCATACCTATTAAATGAAAATATATGGGGCTAAGGCCAGACTGTTATGCTTGGTGACTCATGTCCAGCACTCTGGGAAGTCAAGACAGGCAGATCACTTGAGCCCAGGAGTTGGAGATCAGGCTGGGCAACATGGTCAAACACCATCTCCAAAAAAATATAGAAAAATTAGCCAGGGGTAGTGGCCTATGCCTGCAGTACCAGCTACTCAGGAGGCTGACGTGCAAGGATCACCTGAGCCCAGGAGGTTGAGGCTGCAGTGAGTCATGATTGCATCACTGCACTCCAGCCTGGACATCAGAGTGAGACTGTCTCAAAAACACAAAACAAAACAAAATACATCAGGGGATTTCAATGTGCCCCAAAGTTTGGGAACCATAGACGTGGAACAAAACAGGCCAATCTTGGGCTAGGTACTACCACCATTCCTCCTCTTCTGCCTCATCTAAAAGAATCGTTTACTCCTCCCTCCTAAAGGTACAAGGTCACTCCCTATTTAAGTTAAGCAAGTCGGGACCACTGACTAAAGAGGGCTTTCCCTGACTCCCTGAAAAGGCATTTATGCTTATTTTGAAGTTACCTGAAATCTAAAAGTTAGTCTTATCTCCTTATGTACAAACCAATTAGAAGTAAACATTATTGCAGTGTCAAGAGATGCTCTTGAGAGCTTTCTCCTCTAGCATAACAGAGAAAACATGGAAACTCCAGCCCAGTTCAGGATAATAGCTCAGTGCCCATGGTAACACAGGCAGCCTACTCCTTAGGTAGTTTCTATTTGTATAATCTGAGTAAGACACTGTGGTTCTCCAAAGCCAATAGACTTGGGCCACAGAAACCTAGGAAGACAGTCTCACCTGTGGCATTATTTCTGTGGCCCTTATATCTCTTAACATACTGGGCCCCATCACTGTGAGAGGAGTTGAAGAGGTAAATGTCTTCATCATTGTAACTGGCCAGGAGCTCTGCCAAGAACAAGAACACAGCAGTGAAGGCAAAGGCTGAAAAGCAGGGACCAGGAGTTGGGGTTGGGTTGGGGCTTTTTGCCAGTAGTGCCCCCTCCAAATACCCAGGTATAGCACCCATCTTACTTATTTGTATCACCAGGCAAGTCACACTGTACAGGGTAGACTAGGAACACACTGCCAACCCAGGGGCAGCAGAATGCTCAAAAAGATCATACCCATTAACTCAGGATGAGTCAAAGGCATAAGAACTTGCTCAGGCAAGTAACCTGGGCTTCAGGACAGGCCCTGCCAAGTATCATCTGCAGCATTCTGCAAATGGTACCTGGCATCTCCAAGGGTCATCTGCTGTATCCTCCCGCTATGTGCTCACCATCAGCAGTTACTCCCCAGCTGCTCCACTTGGAGCTATAGCACAGTGGTGAGCACTGGAGGGCACATGCCTCACTGGCTCAGCAGCTCCCTAGACAGAGGGGGCATGCCAGCCTAGGAGCTGGGCCCTGCTCACGTACCTGTGCCGTCGTGGCTGTACACAAGACAGGTGATGTTTGCTTTGGACTCACTGTTCACCTGCAATAAGGAGCAGATACTGACTGATGCCCCACCCCCCCATTTGTTATACCATCTTCAGGAAACAGCTTTTCCTTCAAAGTCCCCTATACCTTCTCCCAGAGATTTGAGAAAGACAGACAGAGACAAGAGTACAACTGACGAAACATGACCACCTCAGGGGGTAGCATCTTGGGGCTTTCTCTTGCTTGTCATCTGTGTGCTAGCCACTTTTTGTACACTGTCTCAGTAGGCCTCACCATCAAGGTGCAAGGCAGTTATTTTTATTTCTATTTTGTTGATTAAAAACTGAGACTATCAGAAGTGAAATAAATGACTGCCAAAATCACAAAGCTGGTAAGTGGTAAAGCCAGGATTCAAATCCAGATGACTGACTTGAAAGTCCAAGCTCTTCCCACCATACCCCCAAGTTCAAGTGCAGCCTTGGGGTCGAGCCAGGGAAGCCTGGAGCAACTGGCCCTTCATGAATCTTACCAGGTGATGAGGGCAGAACTTCTTGAGTACTCCATTGTTCTCATTCTCATCAATCTTCCTCTGGTCATAAATCCTGTAGTTGGAAAAGCAATGAAAATTTCAAGAAAATTTAAAAATGAATCCCTTAAAGGACTGCAATTTGATGTAGTGGCAGGAAACTGCCAGTTGCATGCAGATTAACGTTTTCCAAACCAAGCTTCTGGTTCATGCTCTGGCTTAAAGGCCATCCCTTTCTCAATCCATTTCCAAACCCTAAATCTCTCTGTTTTTTTTTTTGAGGCGGGGTCTCACTCTGTCACCCAGGCTCACTGCAACCTCCACCTTGTGGGTTTAAGCGATTCCCCACCTCAGCCTCCTGAGTAGCTGGGACTACGGGCACACGCCACCATGCCTGGGTAATTTTTGTGTTTTTAGTAGAGACAGGGTTTCACCATGTTGGCCAGACTGGTCTTGAACTCCTGGCCCCAAGGGATCCGCCTGCCTCGGCCTCCCAAAGTGCTAAGATTACAGGCATGAGTCACTACACCCAGCATCAAACCCTAAATCCTTCATGGACGTATTTCCCATTTTAAGTGGCAATCCTCAATTCTGTCAGTTTTAAGTGGTTTATCTCTCTCAAGTTTTAAATCACATACTGCTAATTTTCACCGAAACATTAGTATAGAGCTTTTTATGTGTATGTTACCTACTGAAAAGGGTTACTCAAGGCAGCAACCAAACTTAAGGTAAGTCAGTAGGTCTATAATCCCTCCTTGAAATCTTACTTGGCCTGTTCTCCCTCTCATATACCACAATAATTATTACAAACTACCACCCATATCCTCAAGACTCCCTCCTCCTTACCTCATTCTTATCAAGCACACTACCTTCACGTTCCTTCCTCTAAGGCAAGCTTTAAATTCAAATATTTATGACACACATATTTTGCATCAAATATTATGCTAGGTGCCAGAAATACAGTGATGTACAAGACAGATCCAGTATCTGTCCTCACCCAGTCTCCTCCAATCTCAGATCCTATCTCTCAACAAATGTTCTTCATTTCATCCTTCCAAGGACGTTGTTTGATGGTCAGCTCATTTCTCAACCTCTTCCTCATCACCATCTGGCCACTTTCTAAAAATCCTTCTACTAACTGTCCTTTCCTACTATTACTTTTTTCTCCTTCCCCTTACAATCATATTCCTGAGAAGAATGATCAACATTCAGTATTTCCACTTCCTTACTTCCTATTCACTTCTCAGCCCATCCCAATCTGGTTTTGGTCCTCAGCTCACCACTGAGACTTCTCTGGCTGAAGTCATCAGTTAATTATATACATTTGTCAAGTAGGCTTAAGTCTAGAGCTCAGAAAAAGTGTGGTTTGGAGACAGATGTTAAGTCATATATCCATGTATAGGTGGTAGTTAAAGCATTGGTAATGGAATTAGATCTCCAATGGAAAATAGAGAGGATTCTCCCTTCCCCCTTTAGAATCTCTGGCCTCTTTCAGAATGTAATGAAAACTATAGTACCTTTTCCTCAGAAAAATGCACATAAACACCCTTTCTGGAGGTTCACATAATACTTGTACTTCAAGTTAAAATTCTCTAGTATAAATTAAGATGAGAGCCGAACACTGAAACACTGAGCTACTAGAGAACATCAGCATTTAATGGGTGGACAAAGGAAGATAAACCCATGGACAACACTGAGGAGTGGCTGGACATCATCAAGGAGAGAAGGTGTTTCAGGGAAGGAGTAATAAACAATGTCAGGAGTAGAGAAAAAGACTTGAAAAGTATCTTATTGGCTTTGGCAGTTAGATTACTGATGACTTAAGCCTTCGCCTCACTGGCTCAAATGACCCTCCCACCTCAACCTCCCAAGTAGCTGGGACTTCAGGTGCACATCACCATGCTGGGCTACTATTTTTATTTTCTGTGGAGACAGCATCTGCCTAGTGTGGCCTGAAACTCCTGGCCTCAAGAGATCCTCCTGCCTCAGCCTCCCAAAGTGCTGGGATTACAGATCTGAGTCACTACACCCCAACTACTTATTAATAACCTATTATATTCTACATATGATGCTAGAACAGGTTTGGCAAACTTTTTCTTAAAGGGCAAGATAGTAAATGTTTTAATCTGGTAAACTGGCAAATCATTTAATCTCTATTATAACTATTGAATTCTAATACTGTAGCATCAAAGTGGTTACAAACAACATGTAAAGGAAGGCATGGCTGTGTTCCAATAAAACTTTATTTATAAAAACAAGCAGTACAGTTTGTCAAGCCCTGTGATGGACAGTAGTCATAGAAAGATTAATACAAACTTTCCCACTATTTTCTGAACATATAACAGGCCTTGACAGTTTATATTTTACTTTATTTTTATTTTTACTTATTTATTTTCTTTTCCTTTTTTTTTTTTTGAGATGGAGTTTTGCTCTTGCTACCCAGGCTGGAGTGCTGTGGTGTAATCTCAGCTCACTGCAATCTCCGCCTCCTGGGTTCAAGTGATTCTTCTGCCTCAGCCTCCCAAGTAGCTAGGACCACAGATGTATGCCACCACGCCCAGCTAATTTTGTATTTTTAGCAGAGACGGGGTTTCACCATGTTGGCCAGGATGGTCTCCATCTCTTGATCTCGTGATCTGCCCACCTCAGCCTCCTGAAGTGCTGAGATTACAGGCGTAAGCCACTGCACCCAGCCTACTTATTTGTTTTCTTTGAGACTCTGTCATCCAGGATGGAGTGCAGCGGTGCAATCACAGGTCACTGCAGCTTCAAACTCCTGGCTCAAGAGATCCTCCTCCTTCTGCTTCCCAAATAGTTGGGACTACAGGAGCATACCACTACACCTGGTGGTATTAATTGAATTTATTAAAAATTATTAGTTTTTTTTTGAGACAAAGTCTCATTGTTGCCCAGGCTGGAATGCAGTGGCATGATCTTGGCTCACTGCAATCTCTGCCTCCCGGGTTCAAGCGATTCTTCTGCCTCAGTCTCCCAAGTAGCTGGAACTACAGGCGTGCACCACCATGCCTGGCTAATTTTTATATTTTTAGTAGAGACGGGGTTTCACGATATTGGCCAGGCTGGTCTCGAACTCCTGACCTCATGAACCGCCTGCCTTGGCCTCGCAAAGTGCTGCAATTAAAGGAGTGAGCCACTACGCCCAGCCTAAAATTTTTTCTTGAATTTTCTTTTGGTAGACATGGTCTTGCTCTATTGCCTAGGTTGGTCTTGAACTCCTGGCCTCAAGCTATCCTCCAGCTTTAGCCTCCCAAAGTGCTCTAGTTTTATAGTCATGAGCCACCATACCAAGCCCCCTAATTTTAAGTCACGTAAGGAATAGTTTTAGCATCCTCTCCACACCTTTACCATATTTCTTCCCACATGCCTTCAGGCACCCACTAACTTGTTAACCTAAGTCTCTCTTTTGTACCAGCCTTTAATCTAATGTTCTGTCAGTGTTGCTGATTTTGGCTTAAAAACTGGGGAGTGGCCAGGCACGGTGGCTCATGCCTGTAATCCCAGCACTTTGGGAGGCTGAGGTGGGCAGATCACCTGAGGTCGGGAGTTCAAGACCAGCCTGGCCAACATGGAGAAACCCTGTCTCTAGTAAAAAATACAAAATTAGCTGGGCATGGTGGCAGATGCCTGTAATCCCAGTTACTCAGGAGGCTGACATAGGAGAATCGCTTAAACCCAGGAGGAACAGGTTGTGGTGAGCTGGGATCATGCCATTGCACTCCAGCCTGGGCAACAAGAGTGAAAACTCCATCTCAAAAAAAAAAAAACCTCCAAAAAAACAAAGACAAAAATCCGGGGAGTGAAGAGATGATTTACTGACTGTGCTTCATAAATTAGTGCCTATATCTAATCCTTTAACAATAAATTTTCATGTTGGCCAATCACACTGCCAAATCTACCACTAAAGGATTCATCTGATATATTCTCCTTTTTTTTACTCCTATACATTGTTAAAACTAAGCAAAGCAGGAATTAGCTTAGCTTAGTTGGTGTAGTAGGGACTCACACATATACCTCCTCCACTTGCCTACTTTTTTTTTTCCTTTGGCGGGGGCACAGGCCAAAAAGCATGTCTCCCCAGAGCTTCCCTTAAATACTTAATAACCCTAAACTAAAATTCAGTATTAATGATGCAAAGCCTTGAAGATAAGTAAGCTATTTCTCTGTATTCCCTTGAAGTAATTCCTTTAGACTAGGAGTGAAAGTTAATGGTGTTATGATATAAAATATTCAGCACAAATATTTTCAAATTTATACCAGAAGGTGAGCTGTTCAGGTTCTTTCAAAGAAAGAATAAGAAAGGAGAAACCTGAAAACATTGAGTTGGCTGAACAGAAGAGGTGCCAGAGAAGTTGAGCGTAACCTAATGTCAGAGAAGAGCTGGAGTGCTGAAAGGGCTAGTAGGATCAGTGTGCCTCAAAATCTTCAAGTAGCCAAGCGCAGTGGCTTACGACTGTAATCCCAGCACTTTGGGAGTCTGAGGCAGGCGGATCACTTAAGACAGGAATTTGAGACCAGCTTGGCCAACATGGCGAAACCCCATCTCTACTAAAAATACAGAAATAGCCAGGCACAGTGGCATATGCCTGTAATCCCAGCTACTTGGGAAGCTGAAGCACAAGAATTTCTTGAACCCGGAAGGCAGAGGTTGCAGTGACCTGCGATGGAGCCATTACACTCCAGCCTGGGCAACAAAGTGAGACTCTGTCTAAAAAAAAAAAGAAACTAACTTTTTTTTTTACATAACTTCTGCCAAGTAAATAGCCAGTAGAGGATATGAGGCTGATAAGAGACAGATTTGATTTCTCCTTGTGTGGAAATGCTAAAATTCTAAGCCATACTCTAACCCTGGGAAAGTATCAGCTTTGGGTTAAAACATTATGAACTACATTTCTCAATACAGCAAACTCCTACATTCCCCTCCAAACATCTTGGTCCTAGTGGTGGAATTCGCTAGACAGACTTTTCAAGCAATTTGGAACTCTAAGTAGGAACTCCCAGTTAGAAATTTCAGTGAATGTTCAACTTGGAGGAGGTAGCAACTGAAAATCTGTACAACTACAAGCCTTTTTGATCAACAGCTTCTTATCTAAAAAGAAAGAATCTATTGCGACATATTTGAGGACTGTTGGCGACTAGAGGAAACGAATTTTGAAGGCAGCATGGGAATAGAGAAAGAAGAAAGAAACAAGGTTTTGGCAAGGATTCTTGAACAAGGTAAAGTCATCTTTCATGTATTTTCTAAAAATTTACCCTATTCCCCATGATTCTTCTTAATAAAACGCACCTGGAAATACAGCTATAAAATGTGCTCTCATTTCAAAAGGAAGATGATGCTTTTCACTTACCATTAGGAAAGCAAAAAGTCACTCATTTTTTTAGTGATCTTCTTCCTCTCTCCTCCTTTCAAACTAATGATCCCAAAGAATCATTGTTAAAATAGGCCAACAGCATAGGGATGGATACAGCTTATTACTAAGGGTCAGAGGAAATTAACTAATACATATGAAGATTGAATCCACGGAGTCTGTTTCCCTTAGGTCATGTTCCTCAAGAACCAGTGTTAACAAAAGGTGTTCACAGTAACAAAGATATCACTATGGATAAAAAGTGGTGGCTCAGGACAGTGAAAGCCAAGAAACCCTCAGTTCACACTAAATGCTCCCAAGTCAAACTATTTATAAATTGAAAACCAGTATTTAAAATTTCTAGTGCATATTTAGTTATGTATGAAAATGGTGAAGATTATTTACTAATACAGCACTTACTGGTAAACCTAAATTTATGCCTTAGCTGCTATGTGAGTGAGGACCTTGGTCAATTTATCTAACTTCTTTTGTTTTTTTTTTTTTTTTTTTTTTTTTTTTGAGAGAGAGTCTTGCTCTGTCATTCAGGCTGGAGTGCAGTGGCACAATCTTGGCTCACTGCAACCTCTGCCTCGTGAGCTCAAGTGATCCTCTTGCCTCGGCCTCTTGAGTAGCTGGGACTACAGGCATGTACCACCACATCCACTAATTTCTGTATTTTTAGTAGAGATGGCATTTCACTATATTAGCCATGCTGGTCTTAAACTCCTGACCTCATTATCTGGCTGCCACTGCCTCCCAAAGTGCTGAGATTACAGGTGTAAGCCACTGCACCTAACCATCGTCTAACTTCTTTAAAACTGGACAATCTCTAAAATATGTAAAGCCACACCTCAGAGACTGTTAATTAGAGAACAGAATATCTCAAAAGGCACATAAGATTTTTGGAAAATGGTAAAAAATTCAAGATGATAGTTAATGGATTCCTAGAAAATTTATAACTCTCCATAAAGGAGCTTCTGGTAATATACAATGCATCAGTCTTATAAACTGTAAAAGACACAAAAGAGCCACAAACTCACCTTACAAACTGATCTCGTCCACCGACTGCAAACTGGTGGGTATTGGCAGGATTCACATAGATTGTATACAGCCCCACTTTCTTCTCTTTCTCTTTTGTCACCACCAGTTTCCTTTAAGAGTAAAAAGCACAGAAAGTTATTTCCTCCAAAAGATCCAGATGGTCATGGCAAGGGAGAGCCAAGAGAGTAACTTGGCTAATAAGAAACCAAAGAGACTCTCATTTGGAAAGAAGGAAGTGTTGTTTTAACAGGAAAAAAGCGCATACATTTATTACGTGACTTTGGGGATTGAGGAAAAAAAACGTAGTGAAGTCACTTTCTAGTGTTCCTTAAAAAGCATAAGGTAGGCTGGGCACAGTGGCTAAAGCCTGTAATTCCAGCACTTTGGGAGGCTGCAGCAGGCGGATCACGAGGTCAGGAGTTTAAGAACAGACTGACCAACATGGTAAAACCATGTCTCTACTAAAAAAAGAAAAATACAAAAATTAGCTGGGCATGGTGGCTCGTGTCTGTAATCCCAGCTACTTGGGAGGCTGACATAGGAGAATTGCTTAAACCAGGACGTGGGAGGCAGAGGTTGTAATGAGCCGAGATAGCGCCACTGCACTCCAGCCTGGCTACAGAGCAAGACTCCATCTCAAAAAAAAAAAAAAAAAGTAGCATTAGCTAAAGGTATATGAATGTACCACTCTTCAGGAAGCCTCAGTTTAACTGGAGTCCAACACAGTAACAGCCAGTCATTAATCAGACGCTACCCATACCTTCCTACCCTTTATGTATAAATACATCTTCCCGATCACCTGGGAATAAGGAGAGAAGTGGAGGAAGAATCACAGAAAGAGTAGGCTAAAAAAGACCTTAACGTCAGAGTCTATTTTTCAGATTCCATTAAAATGCCACTTAAGGCCAGGCATGATGGCTCATCCTCGTAATCTCAATACTTTGGGAGGCCGAGGAGGGGGTCACTTGAGGCTAGGAGTTTGAGACCAGCCTGCCCAACATGGCGAGACCCCATCTCTACTGAAAATACAAAAATTAGCCATGTGTGGCGGCATGTGCCTGTAATCCCAGCTACTCCAAAAGCTGAGGCAGGAGAATCACATGAGCCTGAGAGGTAGAAGTTGCAGTGAGCAGAGATCGAGCCACTGTATTCCAGCCTGCACAACAGAGCAAGACTGTCTCAAAAAAAAAAAAAAAAGGTCACTTAAAACCCAACTTAAGCCAGGCACAGTGGCTCATGCCTATAATCCCAGCACTTTGAGGCTAGCAGTTCGAGACTACCCTGGGCAACACAGCAAGACCCCATCTCTATAAAAAATTATTATGAAAAATAAAAAATTAGCTGGGCATGGTAGCATGCACCTGTAGTCCCAGCTGCTCAGGAGGATGAGGTATGAGGATTGCTTGAGCCCAGGAGATTGAGGCTGCAGTGAGCCGTGATCTTGCCACTGTACTTCAGCTTAGATGACAGAATGAGACCCTGTCTCAAAAAGTAAAAAAATTAGAAACCCAGCTTAAAATATATATGCACACTGAAAACTGATAAATTTTCACCGAAGAAATCCAGAAAAATCTGGCTAAACAGCCACAACTTGTTCCAGGTTAGGAGTGGCATGATGAATATTCTTCTCAGATCTAAGCATTCAACCAGTCAAATATGACATAATGAAGATTGGTAAATTTACAAGACTTCAAGAAACTATAGGAAGAGGCTTGGTTTTAGCTTTTAAGTCTAAGGTTTTATTTATTTCTGATGCTATGGGAACAGAAAGAAATATAACCATGACAACAAGTTTCTTTGTAAAGAAATGATTTTAGCATCCTTTCTGCATAATCAAAGTCACTTCAGCTTAGAACTGTTCTAGGCAAAGTGGAGATTTTTTTACTTAATATCTCTGCAGCTTTTCATTCAATGAATACGGGCCAGGCGCAGTGGCTCACCCCTGTAATCCCAGTACTTGGGAGGCCGAGGAGGGTGGATCACCTGAGGCCAGGAGTTTGAGACCACCCTGGCTAACGTGGCGAAACCCTGTTTCTACTAAAAATACAAAAAATTAGCCGGGCTTTGGTGGTATATGCCTGCCTGTAATCCCGGCTACTCGGGAGGCTGAGACAGAATTGCTTCAACCTGGGGGGCAGAGGTTGCAGTGAGCCAAGATCACGCCACTGCACTCCAGCTTGGGCAACAAGAGTGAAACTTCGTCTAAAAAAAAAAAAAGAAAGAAATGAATGAATGAGCCGGGCATGGTGGCTCACGCCTATAATCCCAGCACTTTGGGAGGCCAAGGCGGGTGGATCACGAGGTCAAGAGATCAAGACCATCCTGGTCAACGAGATGAAACACCATCTCTAGTAAAAATACAAAAATTAGCTGGGCATGGTGGTGCGTGCCTGTAGTCCCAGCTACTCAGGAGGCTGAGGCAGGAGAATTGCTTGAACCCAGAAGGCGGAGGTTGCGGTGAGCCAAGATCATGCCATTGCACTCCAGTGTGGGTAACAAGAGCGAAACTCCATCTCAAAAAAAAAAAAAAAAAGTGAATGAATGAATGAATACAGAAGACCAGGTGCAGTGCCTCATGCCTATAATCCCAGCACTTTGGGAGGCTCAGGTGGGAGGACTGTCTGAGCCTAGGAGTTCGAGACCAGACTAAGCAACACAGATCCCATCTCTATTTATTTTGAAATTAAAAAAAAAAAAAAAAAAAAAATACAAAGGTCACTGATTATGAATGTCATTAGGGGAAACCTCCATCTCCCAACACATGTATACCTCAAAAACACAAGGCAGGAAACATGTCAAAAGAATGACAGTTTCAGGGACAAAACTAAGAGACCACTCTAATACGTCTAAACAGGGAAAGAGAGTATGAGCTGATGCTACTCCTTCCCACAGGACTATCTCATTTCCTCAGCAATTTGAAATTTCAGAAGGACAGGGTCTAACAAATACCAAAGTTACCAGGTGGAAGCAAAATGAAGAAACTAAGGAATAGATTATGAAGTACTGGCTCTACAGTTATGTAATCCTGACGAAGAGCTCAATCTTTCTATGCCTCAACATAATCCCATAAAACAAACTCTCCTGATGGGTAAATGCAGAGTACCTTGAGCTCTGCAGGGGACATTTAGAGGTCCTATAAAAATGATTATCATAAAAAAAAAAATTATCATGGCAAAAGGAGGAAAAAATGTTCACATTAGAGGAAACCACATGAAACAAATTCACCAATTTTGCCTTAAAATTAAAGAGCAAGTATGTCCCAGCAAAAAAGGAAAAACAATTACAGATTAGACCAAAAGATTTCTTTGAAGAATACCTCAAACTGGCTTCCACTGGCTGAAGGAATATTCCATCCATAGATTCAAATCAAACTCTTTTCCTAAGATGTTAGTCAGATTCGGCAATTATATATATACAAAAGAAAAACTCCCCAATGCCAACTTCACACAAAAATGCCTCTGAGAAGATCATGCCACTGCATTCCAGCCTGAGTGATAGAGTGAGACTCCACCTCAAAAAAAAGCCTCTGACAGAAACAAATAAGAAGAAAAAAAATGCCTCTGACATAAGCAAATGTTCAGCCTTTCACCTCATTCCAGCCTGTAACACTACTTTAACCCTTGCAACAAAAACTTTAAAGACTCACTGTCTTTATTACTCAAATCTAGATTTGGGCCTCCTTCTAATCTTCATTTTCTCCTTGTTTTCCTCTTTAGATTCTATTCCACCTATCATTATGTATGTTCAGATTCATGGTTAACTCTCAGCCAGATTTTCTACCTATGTAATTTCATTCTAAATTCAATAATCTGCCAAAGTCATTCACTCTCTTCATTACTTGAACCAGATTCCCAATTCCTGGTGGCCTAACATTAGTTTCCCTGTGAACCTGATCCATAAGGTAGGAACTCATTCTGTTTCACAACTCTCTAACACAGCAGATTAAATAAACTTATCATTTTTTGGTTTTTTGCTCTTCCCCTGTCCTATAAAAAACTTGCTAATCTTCCATTATCATCACAGAACTCTGGAACTTTAGAATTGGAAATAACAACAATCATGCAGTCCAAAAGATTAAATGTTTTCCTCGAAGTTAGAGAACTACAAAGTTAGACAGTTAACCTAACTACAAAGCTACAAAGTTAGATTACATCAAATCCTGTAATCCCAGAACGTTGGAAGGCTGAGGCAGGTGAATCACCTGAGGTCAGGAGTTCAAGACCAGCCTGGCCAATATGGTGAAACCTCACCTTTACTAAAAATACAAAATATTAGCTGGGCATGGTGGTGCGTGCCTATAATCCCAACTACTTGGGAGGCGGAGGCAGGAGAATCGCTTGAACCCAGGAGGCAGAGATTGCAGTGAGCCAAGATGGTGCCATTGCACTCCAGCCTGGGTGATAAGAGCAAAACTCCATCTCAAAAAAAAAAAAGCAACAAAAATGAAAAACTAAAACTAAAATAATTGTAATTATTAGGTACATCTTAATCAATTTCAGCCATGGTGTTATATATATATATTCGATGCCTCAGCATAATGTCTTAACACCATGGCTGAAATTTATATAAACATATATATATTTATATATATAAGTCTCATAGAAACCCCAAGAGAAGGAAGGTAGGAGGGAGGGAAAAAGTATGCCCACAACAAGACTAAAAAAACTGGCCGGGCGTGGTGGCTCAGGCCTGTAATCCCAGCACTTTGGGAGGCCGAGGCGAGTGGATCACGAGCTCAAGAGATCGAGACCATCCTGGTCAACATGGTGAAACCCCGTCTCTACTAAAAATACAAAAAATTAGCTGGGCATGGTGGCGCATGCCTGTAATCCCAGCTACTCGGGAGGCTGAGGCAGGAGAATTGCCTGAACCCAGGAGGCGGAGGTTGCGGTGAGCCGAGATCGTGCCATTGCACTCCACCCTGGTAACAAGAGCAAAACTCCATCTCAAAAAAAAAAAAAAAAGACTAAAAAAACTGAAGTTCAGAAGGTTACATGAGTTATAACTATTAGTGCCTTAGTTGAGATTTGACCTAGGTCCCTCTGGATCCAAACAAGATGCTGTATTTTTACTATGATATCACACAGTTAAAAAGGGATAACATTTGCCTATGAGTCTCAAATTTACATACAAATGAACTGTGATAAAACAGAACACAACTTCAGCTACCAATATTTTTGTCCAAAATTGATGATCTGTTTGTATGTTTCTATAAATAACTAAATTTAAAATTTACAGGGGATAGCTCTACATGAATTTGTGAAATAATGTGCTTTCTGTGGGTAAAATGAGTGATATCCAAGTGAATAAAGAGCAGAATATCATCAAATTATTAAAGGCCACATGTAATAACTAAACTGAGAAATGAAGGTAGACCAAATAGTATTTCACTGCTGAGAAAGAGACAAAGTAAGGAATTCTCCTTAACATTAAACTACCTCTTACCATAGGCACAAAGGTACTATTCCGATGAACCAGAGAGTTAGGCATTACCAAGACACATGGAATATGCTCAAGGCTAAGAGATACAGTTTTGTAAAGATGTTACTACTACACTTACGAAGCTGGGCGGTCTTGTCTCAGGTCAATGGTGAAAACAACTGCATCTTCACCTGCAGATAAGAAGGTACAGGGAGAATCTGGTTCCAGAGCCAACTGAAGGAAAAAAAAAGGAAAAACATGAGATTCCCAAATACTAGAATTAGAAGTCATCTAGTTCATTCCTTTAACTTTAGCAAGGGCTGCACTTAAAATGTCCCAATAAGAGAAATGTCTACCTTTTTGTCATAAAATCCCAGGAAAGGAGACAATTTAAACCACTTACTCTTGTTCTATGTAAATTATTTATAGCTTTGTTTATTATGTACAAATCAAAGGACAGGTGACTTGCTATTTTAACTAAGTCCCCAAGGGATATGAACAGAGATAGGAAAGAAAAACATCAGCCATTAGAGTTCATTTTATTTTTTTCCAGCCAGGGTCTCACTTTGTTACCCAGGCTGAAGTGCAGTGGCGTGATCATGGCTCACTGAAGCCTCAACCTTGTGGGCTTAAGTGATCCTCCCACCTCAGCCTCCCAAGTAGCTGAGACAGGCACAAGGCACTACACCTGGCTGATTTTTTTTTTTTTTGAGACAGAGTTTTGCTCTTGTTACCCAGGCTGGAGTGCAATGGCGCAATCTCAGCTCACCCTCACCGCAACCTCCCCCTCCTGGGTTCAGGCAATTCTCCTGCCTCAGCCTCCTGAGTAGCTGGGATTACAGGCATGTGCCACCATGCCCAGCTAGGTTTTTGTATTTTTAGTAGAGACGGGGTTTCACCATGTTGACCAGGATGGTCTCGATCTCTTGAGCTCGTGATCCACCCGCCTCGGCCTCCCAAAGTGCTAGGATTACAGGCGTGAGCCACCACGCCCGGTCTTTTGCTCCTTTCTTAACTACAAATCTTAAGTACTGACAGAGGTGAAGCATGTAACCACAACAAAGGTGACACCATGGGCAGAGATAAGGGAGAACCTTGGCTGAGAACCACAGAGGATTTGGATTGCACGAACTTTGGAACGAGGTCTCACTTACCTTGTGAGACGCTCCCTTGTGCTGGGCCACACGTTTCGTATTCTTGCAACACTGTGTGGCAGACAGTTCTGCTACCCGAACCTGCCCGTCACGGGCACACATGGCCAGAGTGGAATCACCACTATTAGGAAGAAACTTGGCCTGAGGTATTAAGAATGAAAAAAAGGACACACAAAAGAAATTAGAGGCAAACCTGAGAATGAAAAATATGATGATGACCTCAGCTTACCCCCTTTTCTTACACGACAGCTGGAAACTTAAGCTTTCCTACCCTTGTACAGTTGGCTAAGCCCAATTTCTTCCAGGAGTTAAAGGAAAGGGAGAGAAAAAGCTTCCTCTGATGTAAGAGAGCATTTCAGTTGGCTCTGGAAGATTAAACTGGTACATGATAAGAGCTCAGGCGAACTAGGACTGTACCTAGCAGGGGAGAAAAGGAATAGAGGAGGAAAATCTACCTTGATTCAGAAAGCAAATATAAATTTGCCACAAAGAAAAAGGAAAATAGGCGGGACATCAGGGAAGAATATAAAACACCCTTAGGATAAATGGCTGGTAGCAATACAGTAGATAGGGCTGAGGAGAAAAATCTTTACAGAATAATAACAATATTAGCTAGTATTTATTAAATGTTTATTAAGTACCAGCCACAGTTCTAAATGCTTAGCTTCTATTTTATTTAATCCTCATAACCCTATGTTATTAGTCCCATTTTACAGATAAACTGGAGACAAAAGTAAAATAACTTGCCCAAGATCACAGAGCTAGTAAGCAGAGGGCTAGACTTTGAACTCAGGCAGTCTGGTTCAAGAGCCTTTGCTTATACTACACTGCTTCCTACCAGCAAACATTTAATAAGCTGCATGCACCCTACCTATGAGGTTTCCAACAGTCCATATGCTCAAGGAATCTAATGGTTGCCAAGAGTCTTTCAGTGTATTTAGGTTATTATGGGAGCCAAAGTAGGGCCAAGTCCCAATACCTAATTCCTACAACAACTCACTACCAGTTCCCACTCTATGCAGCAGTTCAGATTTGTCTAACTCATGCCTGATTCTCTCAGTTGCTATTATGCTCCCTTGCCTCACCTGGAACACATTACTTTTGTGGCCACTCTCAAAGTCCAGTACTGGCTGCCGCCGCACCCAATCCCACACCACCACCTTCAGGTCATCGCTGCCACTGGCCAGCCAGGTGCCGCGCTGGTTAAAGTGCAGGGTATTGACACAACCAGTATGGCCCTCAAGCCCATGCTGCAGGCGGAAACGCTGCACAAAGACTCTTGCCCCACAGGCCTCATAGACAAAGCGGGCACTTGAACCCAGCTCCCGCTCCCGAAGGGCAGGGAGGGCTTGCCAGCGAGGTCGGGGTAGAGCTGATGTTTCTGAGGACACCCAGTCCTCTAGGGCCCGCTCATCATCTGATGAGTCCTGGTCACGGTTAGCCCGCTTGCGCTGTACACGGCGCCGAGGCTGCTCTTCTTCCTCCTCTTCCTCCTCTTCCTCTTCCTCTGAGCGGTCATGGACTCGATTTTCTTCATTAATGGAGTAATGACCAGTGTCCTCCATGCTGTCAGAGTCCTTATCTTCACCTGAGCTCTCTGTGTCTGTGCCTCGACTTTCTGTGCTGGTGCGGTTGGGGCCACCATCATCCCCAGTCAAACTCAAACTCAGGTCTGAGGCCTCCACTTCAATGCCTGAGGATGTCTCCCTCCCCTCTTCAGTTCCAGACATCTCCTCTGGACTGCTAGACAGGCTTCCTGCAAGTTAGTGAGGAATGGGTAGACGAGAGGGAAAAATAAGAAAACAGGATAGTGATCAGAAGGACTTTCCACCTTAGTCTAAGAAATCATCACATCAAAAGACCAAAAAATGAACTTCGGTCAAAGTATTTTCATTACAAATGATTAAAAAGAGTACCCTCTGAGGGGAAATCTAACAAAAGACAAGAAACTGAAAGGATTAAGATCAAATCTACACACAAAGTACTTCAACAAAAGCAAAGGAATTGATAAAAATCACTTTCATGGATCCTATCTCCTATAAACTACATACTGCATTTTCTTATCTCACGATAGCCAAGTCAATTCCTGTGAGCACTTGAACAATGTTCTAGAGCCAATACAACCACAACTTCCAATCTAAGTCAAGGTGTGAAGAAAAAAAGGGGAGAATAAAGATTTTAAATGCTGCTCAAGGGCCTCCTTTCCTCAGATGGCTATAAATTTTATCCTTCCAGAAGTAAAAGCTGTCAGCAAAGGCAGACCAGCTGTGCGTTAACTTCAGTATGAGCTATTCAACTCCAATACCATAAGAATTCAAAGGTGGAGCACCTTACTGCCTAGTCATGTAGATTAAAACAGTAATTTGTAGAGATCTCTGAAGCAATGCAAATCCTTTTCAATGAACTCTTAGGCAAAACCCAAAACTGAAAAAAGATCAACAATACAAGTGCTTTGATTCAAGCAGTAATAGAAGGCTGGGAGACATAAATAAAAGTCTTTTTTTTTTTTTTTAGAAAAAAACAAAAGGCCTCGACTAAAAGCACACTATAAAATAACTGGGCTAGGGGCTGGAAGAAAAAGTAAAAAAGTACACAAATTTGAACCCATGAACCAAACATTTGCTGAGTCTGTTATATATGCTAAGAAAGTTTAGCAGTTACAGTTTTTTGAAATGCAACTGGGCTTGAGCTTGGGAGTGGTAGGCAGGGACTGAAATACCACACCTAACAGGTCTGTAGAAAAGAAAAAAACACCAAAACATCTAGCATTTATTGTTAAAATTACAAGTAACAAATATTGACAATTTTGAAGGCTTTACCATATTAACGTAAAGGCCAGAGTGTATCACAAGCTAATCAAGAGCCCCAACAGTAAATCACCAAGATCTAGTGTAGGTACTCGCAAATTTTTTCAGTAAAGGGCCAGACAGTAAAACTTTCAGACTTTTCAGAACATACGGAGCTCTACCACAGCCTTTCAACTCCATTATGCAGAACAAAAGCAACTCATAAACACTACATAAACAAACAGGCATGACTGTGTTCTAATAAACGAGTGGTGGCAGACTGGATTTGGCTCGCAAGTTACAGTTTGCCAATCCCTGACCTAGCTAATGGTGAAGCTCCAAATCAATAGTATACTTCAACTCCTCTAGAACCCCGTGCCTTTCAGCTAAACCCAGTGAAAAATATGAACCATTTTCCTTTACAAAAGATGAATAGGCCAGCAAGGTGGCTCACACCTGTAATCCCAGCAGCTTGGGAGGCTGAGGCGGGCTGATCACTAGGTCAAGAGATTAAGACCATCCTGGCCAACGTGGTGAAACCCCGTCTCTACTAAAAACATAAAAAATTAGCTGGGCGGAGTGGTGCGTGCCTGTAGTCCCAGCTACTTGGGAGGCTGAGGCAGGAGGATCACCTGAACTTGGGAGTCGGAGTGTGTGGTGAGCTGAGATTGCACCACTGCGCTCCAGCCTGGTGACAGAGCAAGATTCCATCTCAAAAAACCAAACAAACAAACAAAAGATGAATAAATGGCAGTGATAAGAACATGTGAAGCAATAAAAAAGCAGGTTGAAAATCTCACCTATCCTTTCTTCAATCACATCAACTAGCATTTAGCCTGTTATCCTGACCTTCAAGGTGCTAAGGAATGCTGGACTCTGCTGCCCAGCTATATCCATTTGAAGGCAGCTTCTCTAATTTAAAAGTTGTCTCAGAGGTGAAGCATTGGTTAAATAACCCAGGTGTTAGTTACACTCTATTAGAATTTTTATATTCTGCTTTCAAATCTGCCCTAAAACCAGTGATTTGACACTTGGCAGCACTCGTCCAGAAAAGAGGAAGGAGGTCGAAGGAAGGAAAGAGAAATGGAAAGAAGGGAGGGGAACTAAGGGAAGGAAATAAGGAGAGGAAAGAAGTCCCACTCCTAGTTGGGTTGTAACTTCATCCCTTATGTAATTGCTTTTTTTTTTTTCTTTTAAGAGATGGGGTCTCACTATGTTGTCTAGGCTAGTCTCAAACTCCTGGGCTCAAGCCATTGCCTGCCATCTTCCCTAAAATTCCCTTGTTCCTACCACCCACTGGATCTTATTTTTCTCCTTTATTAACAGCATTTCCTAGGTTCTGCCCATCCTTATAGCTTTACAGAACTCCAAACCACTCAACCTCTTAGAAGAACAGCTCTGTTATTGATCTTTTGAAAATGATCAGATAAAATCAGAAGAAGCAAAAGTACAATACACTCCAAGGTGTTTCCTGTGTAGTTTCCTATAGTCAAAACAACACAGGAAAGTTTCCTTCCCTCCAATAGAATCCAGGCCTCCACTCTCTCTTGCAGGGAGGAGTAGAACCTCAGCTGATAGTAAAAATAGCTTCACCTTCATTTTGGCCCCTTACCATTAGCTAAGTCTGTTCTGCCATCTGTGCTGCTCCCTTTGCTGGACATCTTGAATGATGTTTGCTGTAGCCAGCCTGGGTTTGGGGAGGAAGAAACCAAAACAATTAGGAAACCACCTGGGAAAGAAAATAGGGACAAGGAGATTTAACAATGTACAAGGTTTTATCACTTTTATAAAACTGATTTGTGTATGTGTGCTTAACAGGGCTTCTCAGCTTGTGAAAGGCACACCAGAATTTTTTCTTCCCTATGTTTAAATTCCAAATAATGACATATTTTGGGGGAGGTCAAGTACCATCTCTTTACTTCCTTCACTGAGTAACTGGCAGTGATTTTTCAGAAGGGAAAGTGGGAACTAAAATAAAACCTGGAACAGCAGGCACATATCAAGTGACAGGTACTGCATGCAAAGAGTCTCAACTCAATACATAAAGCTAACTTCAGCACTGCCCTCTAGGCAAGAATCTTCCAATGTAAATAAATGACATATGTGTCCTCAAACTCCGTAAAACACTTGTTTTCACAACATAAAGAGATGGGTCAGATTCTGAATATAATTTTACACAGAAGAAATCAAACTCTTGGGGGAAGAGCGGGAGCTTTCTGTTCACTCAGATGACTAACTTCAAACTTACAAAGGCACAACAGCTACTCAGGATTATAAGAAGAGCTGGAACTAGAAATCAGGAACACCCTATCCCTAGGAAAGAACCTTGTTTTGTTTCTCTTAGGACTAACAGTCTGTTTCTAAGCACAAAGACAAAGGTGGGGAAGAAAAGTGCAACATTTCCATTAAATCATCTCATCCCATTTCATTTAATGACAAACATTGTTTCACCTAAATCTACCAACTTTAACCAGACTCATCTTTTCTTAAGGAATCAGGGTATCTAACTTACTTCCTTTTATGCCACTAGAAAACATTCTTATTTTTTTCAGGGCCTCACTGCCACCTCCAGTAAATTCCAAAAAGCAAAGAATAATATTATTCAGATCAGAATTTTGTTAGGCCCTTTCAGTGACTTGGACAAAAGGCACTGGTAAAAGACAAAGTATAATTATGACCCCAGTCCCTGTATCCAGGCACACTGGCCTCTAATCTTTCAACAGCCCTTTCATTCCCATAACAATTATTCCAGAAGCAGCCTCGTCCTTATCCTTACCCCCACTACCCTCTACAGAAATCTAAGCTGTTTTATTAAAAGTATCCTCTGTCAAGAGACAGTGGGCCAAAGACTGTTCACAATAGGCCAAGGTGGGAGTAGAAATACTACAAGAGTGGGGCTGAAGCTGACTGAATTTGAGGAAAGGACACCTGGAAGGGTGATGATGAAAGACAATGCCAGCAAAAAACAGATACATGAAGCAACATAAACAAAAACAATGAAGAGCTGTTTGCAATGCATTTTGTTTTCCTCCTTTTTGAGGTAGAGAGTTTTGTATAGCATTCCTCACACAGCATTTGTTTCTCCCTCTCAACAGTCCTTGTTTATATTCTTTAGCAACAGAGCATGTCTCCTCCATCTATAGTTTAAAATTTTATTAATTGCAAAAGTCTTATCAAGTGGGAAAAATGACTGCACACTTTGTTAAGATTAAAAATTAAGGTAATAAGCAAAAACCAGTGTAACATAAACAGATCTGGTATTTTCCCACCTCCATAATCAAAGCTCTTTACCGTAGGTTTTACCCCACTATTATCCACTCCCACAGAGTTAAAAAGCAGCTCCAGAGAATCTCTCTCAAAACCAAGTATCAACTCCTACAGGAGCCCAGACTGCCTGAACTCTTGACTCATAATTGCTCTAGAAAATACATGTGCACAGATGATAAAAGTAAGTAGAATTAAATGTCAAAACTTCTGCAGAAGGATACTCTAGAGCAGTGGTCTCCAAACTGCTTATTAACCTCTATCAGTGAAACTCTGAGCATGAACCTGATGTTCAAAGGTGTGGCATGCACCTGTAATCACAGCTACTCAGAAGGCTAAGGAAAGACTGCTGGAACTCAGAAATTCAAGACCAGCCTGGGCAGAACGGTGAGACCTCCATCTCAATCAGCCAATGAAGAAGGCAGAGATGCTATGCTCTAGGTGTCAAGTATAGGAGCCACTGAAGAATCTTTTCCAGTCAGGCACGGCAACTCATGCCTGTAATCCCAGCACATTGGGAGGCCGAGGCAGAAGTTGGAGACCAGCCCAGGCAACATAAGACCCCTGTCTCTACAAAAAGTTAAAAAACAGATCAGTCAGGCATGGCGGCATATGCCTGTAGTCCCAGCTACTTGGGGAAGGGCTGAGGTGGAAGGATCACATGAGCCACAGAAGTTGAGGCTGCAGTGAGCTGTGATTATACCACTTCTCTCCAGCCAAGACAGTCTGCAAAAACAAAAATTAAAAATCGGCTAGGCTCGGTGGTTCACGCCTGTAATCCCAGCACTTTGGGAGGCCAAGGCGGGGGAATCACCAGTTCAGGAGTTTGAGACCAGCCTGGACAACATGGTGAAATCCTGTCTCTGCTAAAAATTCGAAAGATTAGCTGGATGTAGTAGTGGGCCCCTGTAATCCTAGCTACTTGGGAGGCTAAGGCAAGAGAATTGCTTGAAACCGGGAGGCAGAGGTTGCAGTGAGCTGAGATTTTGCTACTGCACCTCAGCCTGGGTGACACAGTGAAACTCCGTATTAAAAAAAAAAAATTTCCGTCACTGAAGAATACAAACTTATTTTACAAATTGAGGTCTGCAAAGACCGTATTTGACCCAAATCCAGGCTGTTTTCTTCATTCTTCACTGTGTTATATTTCCAACAAATCCACTATTTTTACTTTGATCAACTTTCATGTAAAATCTAGTCCAAATCTAATCTTGCTGAGCTTGGAAAAGATGATGAGCTCACTGCCCCAGGTAGTTAGAGAAGTTTAATTAGATTAGCTCCACTGTCTGTACTCTAAAAATAACTATAACCCCTGCCAAACTGAAGGTTAAAGAGTAACCCATTGGAGGATGAGGAAAAAAGACCCAGATGCCATTTTAATTTCACTAAGAAATTCCAGTAACCTAGATTTTTCTTGTCTTAGTAAGAACAAAGCCTTACATTTTTTAACCAATTACATGACAAAACATTAACTAAAAACCAGGCTGAGACTTTAATACACTGGATAAGAGTATTTTGTAAAAGAGATATCAAGTGTCTCTTGTTTAAAACCTCTTGCTCTTTTCCCCTCACATGAGGAAGGATCTGTACAAGAGACTACATATCCCTTGTCGAGAATATCTTCTTATCCAAAATGCTTGGAACCACAAGTGTTTCAAAGTTGAGCATCCAAAATCAGAAAATTCAAAATCTAAAATGCTCCAACAAATATTTCCTTTGAACACCAAGTTGGCATTCAAAAAGTTTCAGATTTCAAAGCATTTTAGATTTCCAATTTTTGAATTTGGGATGCTCAACTTGTACCAGAATAACTGCACAGTCAACTGCCAAAGGGAAAAAAAAAAAAAAAGAACCTCAATTCATACATTGTACAACATACAAAAGAACTCAAAATGAATCACAAACCTAAATATAACTTAAAACAATATAACTTCCAAAAGAAAAACAAAGAAAATAATCTCTTCCGTGACCTTGGGTTAGGCAACAATTTCTTGGGATCGGACATAAAAATCACAGACAAGGGCCCAAAGTGGCTCCGGCTGGATGTCGTGGCGCTTGCGAAGGCGAGGCCAAGAGTTCAAGGCCAACCAACCTCAGCAACCTTACAAGCTCTCAATGATTGGCAAAAAAAAAAAAAATCACAGACAAAAGTTAATTAGTTGAATTATCAAAATTAAAATCTCGCTGAGTGAGGTGGCTTATACCTATAATCCCAGCACTTTGGGAGGCCAACGCAGGTGGATCACCTGAGGTCAGGAGTTCGAGATCAGCCTGGCCAAGAAGGCAAACCCCCATCTCTACTAAAAATACAAAAATTAGCTGGGCATGGTGGCACACGCCTGTAGTCCCTGCTACTGGGCAAGCTGAGGCAGGAGAATTGCTTGAACCCAGGAGGTGGAGGTTGCAGTGAGCCAAGAGAGCACCACTATATACTCCAGCCTGAGCGACAGAGGGACTCCGTCTTAAAAAAAAAAAAAATTAAAATATCTCCAAGAGACACTGTTACAATAAGGCAAAGATAAGCTATAGACTGGAAGAAAATATCTACAAAACACATATTTGATAAAGGACAGTAACCAGAATATATTTTTCAACTGTCACAACTAAATAATAATCACAAGCCACAAGTGGTGGCTCACATGTATAATCCCAGGAGTTCAAGGCTGCGGTGAGCTACGATCCCCCTACTTACTGCACTCCAACCTGGGCAAGACAGTAACACCATCTTTAAAAAAAAAAAAAAAAAAAGAGGCCAGGTGGGGTGGCTCACGCCTCTAATCCCAGCACTTTGGAAGATGGGTGGATCACCTGAGGTCAGGAATTCGAGGCCAGCCTGACCAACATGGTAAAACCCCGTCTCTACTAAAATACAAAATTAACTGGGCATGGTCAGGCAGCTGAGGTTGGAAGATCTCTTGAGCCTAGGAGGCAGAGGTTGCAAGTGAGCCATGATCATACCACTGCACTGCAGCCTGGTCAACAGAGAGAAACTCCATCTCAAAAACTAACAAAAAAAAGTACTGTAAATAATGACCCCTTGAAATCAACCTGTTAAAAAGATCCTCAACATTATTAATAATTAGGGAAATATAAATTAAAACCACAATGAGAATCCACTAAATATCTATTCGAATGGTTAAAAATTGTTTAAATAATGAAAATTTACTTTATTAAGTACTAACAAGAAGTAGAGCAACTAGAATTCTTATATACTGTTACTAGAAATGCAAAACAGTATAGTCATTTTGAAAAAAGCACTTTGGCAGTTTCTTATGAAGTTAAATATACACTTACACAACTCAGGAATCCCACTTCAGCTTCAGGAATTTACACAACGAAAAAAGAGGCTAGGTGTGGTGGCTCAGATCTGTTATCCCAGCAATTTGGGAGGCTGAGGCAGGAGGATTGCTTGAGCCCAGGAATTAAACCAGCCTGGGTAACACAGCAAGACCCCATCTTTAAAAATAAATAAATAAAATAAAATAAAAAGGAAGGCCAGGCGAGGTGGCTCATGTATGTAATCCCAGCACTTTGGGAGGCCAAGGTGGGTGGATCATCTGAAGTCAGGAGTTCAAGACCAGCCTGACCAACATGGAGAAACCCCATCTCTACTACAAATACAAAATTAGCCAGGTGTGATGGCACATCCCTAAAATCCCAGCTACTCGAGAAGCTGAGGCAAGGGAATAGCTTGAACCTGGGAGGTGGAGGTTGCAATCAGCTGAGATCACACCACTATACTTCAGCCTGGGCAACAAGAGCGAAACTCCATCTCAAAATATAAAATAAAAAGGAAAATGTCCACAAAATTAAAAATACCCTGTCAGTGAATGTTTTAGTAGTTTTACTTAAATTCATAAAAAAAAACCGGAAACAAACGTTTTTCATCTGGGTCATGGATAAACAAATTGTGCATAACGGGAGCAATAAAAAGGAATCAACTACTAATACAAGCAACAACATGGATAAATTTCAAGTATGTTACAGTAAGTCCAAGAATTCAGACTTAAACAGCTATACAATATACGATTCCACTTATAATACTTTCTGGAAAAGATCAAACTATAGGAATAGAGAGATCAGGGACTGCCAGGTAGGGTAGGGGCATGAAACTGACTACAAAAGAGCATGAGAAAACTTTCTGGAATAATGGAAATGTTCTATGCCCTAATCATGGACATAACTATGCCTTTGTCAGAATTAAAATAGGCCAACCTAAAAAAGGATAAATTTCCCAGGTACGGTGGCTCACACCTGTAATCCCAGCAATTTAAGAGGCTGAGGCAGGCAGATCACACGAGGTCAGGAGATCGAGACCATCCTGGCCAACATAGTGAAACCCCATCTCAACTAAAAATATAAAAATTAGCTGGGCATGGTGGCATGCACCTGTAGTCCCAGCTACTCAGGAGGCTGAGGCAGGAAAATCACTTGAACCCGGGAGGTGGAGGCTGCAGTAAGCCAAGATCACAACACTGCATTCCTGCCTGGTGACAGAGTGAGACTCCATCTCAAAAAAAAAAAAAAAAAAAAAAAAAGATAAATTTTACTATATATAAATTATACTTGAATAAACGTGGCCTAAAAAGAGAGAATGAGGGCCAGGCGCGGTGCCTCACACCTGCAATACTTTGGGAGGCCAAGGCAGACGGAACCTGAGGTCAGGAGTTCAAGACAAGCCTAACCAACATGAGGAAACCCTGTCTCTACTAAAAATACAAAGAAAATTTAGCCAGGTGTGGTGGCACATGCCTGTAATCCCAGTTACTTGGGAGGCTGAGGCAGAATTGCTTGAACCCAGAAGGCAGAGGTTGCAGTGAGCCAAGATCGTGCCATTGCACTCCAGCCTGGGTAACAAGAGCGAAACTTCATCTCAAAAAAAAAAAAAAAAAAAAGGATGAGAGAAGTGTGAGGGAAAAATCATGCAAATTGTTAAATGACACAATACCATTAAAAACACTAAATTCTCAAGGCTGTAATAGAAGTTTACTAAAATAGTCAACATATCACAGCAAATGAACATACGGTCCAGACTTCTCACTTGAAAACGAAAGTGCTGCAAGGATTTTTGCTGCAACCAAGACTGCCTGTGTGATTTATCAGTCACCACATTAATGGCAAAATAAATCCTAAATACATCAAGAGTCTACAACCCTTTTGTCTTCGTGATAACTAAGAACAACAGTAACTTAAAGTAGCTCAAAGTAGTTCTTGTGGTTGTACTATTAATTTGCATGCTTATGCTTTTTATTTTTTAAATTTCTCTGAAGTTCATTTTAAATTCTTTGGTGTGTAGGGTCTATGAACACTGGTCTGATAACTACCTAACCTTGAGCCCGATTGAAACATCAACATGTAAATATTATTATTGTCCTTGATCCTTTTACTAAGACCTGAACTCAGTCTGTCAAATCTCATGATTTATATAATCCGAGCATTCTCTCAAGCCAGTGCCTGTCTCATTCTGCTACTCAAATGCCCAACTCTCCTACATAAACACCCATATTTAAACGAGACAAGGTTTTAGAATTTCCTCTGAAACTAAAAGGTGATGAGAAAATACTTCAATTATTAGTAAGACAGAGAGCCACATAGTCCCAAGTTTCTTTTGGGAGGACAGATGTCCCATACCACTCATAAATGAGCAGCTGTTCAGGGTTGATCTCCATCCAAAGTACAAATTTGCTTTTCTAGGTCCCACAGTCCATCTGGTATCAACTAGTTTTACTTTCTCCACCTCCAATTTTTGTTTGCAAGCTGAAATGGCTCATTTTAACTTCATTTCCCGTTCCTTAATATTTCTCCTTCACAAGAAACACTTACTTCTCCAAGACTACTTTCCTGACTCCTACTGCCTGCCACACTCTAATAGCATAGTGTTTTTACGTGTTTTTTTTTTTCTTCTTTTTTTAAGACAGGGTCTCACTGTTGTATAGGCTGGAATGCAGTAATGCCCACTACAGCTTTGACCTCCCAGGCTCAAGTGATGCTCCCACCTCAGTACCTCTAGTAGCTGGGACTACAGGTGCACACCACCACACTCAGCTAAATTTTTTTGTATTTTTTTGTAGAGACAATGGTGGGGGACATGTTGCCCAGGCTGGTCTCGAACTCCTGGATTCAAGCAATCAACTGCCTGGGTCTCCCAAAATGCTGGGATTACAGGTATGAGTCACTGCACCTGACCGTACAGTGTTTATTATTCAGAGAAACTTAGGCACTGAAACTCAAAGGATGACCCCAAAGAGGCTGAAACTCATTATATAAAGCACGTTTATGGTGGGTAGAACTTCAGTTCTGGCCTACTTTCTATTAAGTACTTGGAGGGGTCGAACATGACACTGTCTCCTCTAGTGGGCTGGACAGATGAGTAGAAAGAACTGAATGTTTCTGGAACAGGAAAATTAATATGTATTCCTACTGTGCTGAAGATCTGACAGTACAAACAATCCAACTTCAGAGAGGCTCTGGGCATAGATTCTCTAGCTCGAGTCTAGGCTACTCGTTTTTATACAAATTACAAGCCTCTGGCCCCACCCAGTGGCCTATCTGAAAGCAAATATGCTGTTACACAACAATATACCAGGCAATATAGAAGCTACAAATATAAACAAGGCAGTCACAATCCCTTTTGTAACCAATTAATCAATTAGGAAAAATGAAGATATAACCATGATACAAGAGATACAAGTATCAGTAAGTATCATTTTTAAAAAAGATAAATAGAATGCTGTCGTGGTTAACCAGAGGAAAAGATGTATTTCCTTCAGGGAAATACATCTTCAGGGAAAAAGGAAACACTTCCATGGAAAATTAGCTTTTAAGATGGGCTTTAAAAGACAGGCAGGATTTCAACAGATAGAATTGAGAAAGAAAGACATTCCACAGGACCAGAGTGAGAAAAGACATGGAGGTTAAAAACCTGACATGTTCAAGAATGGGGAGTCTAGTCTGGCTAGATGGCAAGGTATAGTTGATTAGTTAAGAAGTATAGTAAAAACCTAGTTGTTGGAGGGCATCAGGCATCAGGAAAATAATTTTGTCAAAGATAGTTAGATGGACTGAAATGAAGGAAAAGGAAGAAGAAACAAGTTTAAAAGCTAATATAGTTGCCAAGATAAGAAGTAATGAGAGGCTGTCTTGGGTTTATGGCAAAGGGAATTCAAAAGGGCTCAACATGAGAATTGTTGTAAAGGTAGATAAGCAGTTACAAAGCTGAAAGAGTCAAAAAAGACAAGTTCTTAGTCTGGTGCCCAGAGAAAATCAAGTGACTCAAATGAGAAGCTGGCAGGTGGGATAAGAGATTATTTTGAATATGCTTAAAATCCAAGCCAACATGTTAGGAAGGTAGTGATAAACAAATCCAAGTTTAGAACTTAAAGTAGGGCCAGAGATACAGACTTGTGAATTACCTGTTCGGAGAAACTTCAAAATGAAACACCCTGTAAATAATACCTCATTAAAACAATTAGGTACCTAAGAAGGCTCTGGGAGAATAAGTTCAAGTAAGGAATCTTGAGGAATACCCACCCTAAAAGAGAAAGGAGAGCAGAGAGAAAAATTAAGAACAAATAATCAAAAGTAAACCCCTGGAAGTCAAGAATAAAAAGGTTTCAAGGTGAGAATAAGCTAAGCACAGTGGCTCATGCCTGTAATCCCAGCACTTGAGACAGGCTAGAGGATCGCTTGAGCCCAGGAGTTTGACACCAACCTGAGCAACATAGGGAGACCCTATCTCTAAAAAAATTTTTTTAATTAGGCTGGGCATGGTGGCTGACGCCTGTAATTCTAACACTTTAGGAGGCTGAGGCGGGTGGATCACCTGAGGTTAGGAGTTCGAGACAAGCCTGGCTAACATGATGAAACACTGTCTCTACTAAAAACACAAAAATTAGCCGTGTATGGTGGCATACTCCTGTGATCCCAGCTACTTGGGAGGCTGAGACAGAAGAATCACTTGAACCCAGGAGGGGAAGAATGCAGTGAACCGAGATCGTGCCATCATACTCCAGCCTAGGCAAAAGGGCGAGACTCCATCTCTTAAAAAAAAAAAAATTAGCAGGGTGTGGTGGTACACACCTGTAATACAAGCTACTTGGGAGGCTGAGGTGGGAGAATCACTTGCGCCCCAGAGGTTGAGACTGCATTAAGCCTTGATGGGGTCACTGCACTCCAGCCTAGGTGACAGAGCAAGACCCTCAGAAAAACAAACAAAAAACCAAGAAGATGATGAGGATAGTCCATGCTTCCAAAAAATACAGAAAACTGTACCCTGTCAAAAGGTTGTAAAAGTCAAAACAGCTTTTCCCCTGGAACTATGTCAGAGATTGAGTGGAATGCTGATTTTCTCTCTAGTCAAGAACATAAAACGCTAGGCTTCAGCTCTCTCAACTCTATAAAAATTATTTCCAGGCCCGGCGCAGTGGCTCAAGCCTGTAATCCCAGCACTTTGGGAGGCCGAGGCGGGTGGATCACGATGTCAAGAAATCAAGACCATCTTGGTCAACATGGTGAAACCCCGTCTCTACTACAAATACAAAAAATTAGCTGGGCATGGTGGTGCGTGCCTGTAGTCCCAGCTACTCAGGAGGCTGAGGCAGGAGAATTGCCTGAACCCAGGAGGCGGAGGTTGCGGTGAGCCATTGCACTCCAGTCTGGGTAACAAGAGCGAAACTCCCTTTCAAAAAAAAAAATATTTCCTGGGCCAGGCACAGTGGCTCAGGCCTGTATTCCCAGCACTTTGGGTGTCCGAGGCAGGTGGATCACAAGTTCAGGAGTTTGAGACCAGCCTGGCCAACATGGTGAAACCCCATCTCTACAAAAAATACAAAAATTAGCCAGGTGTGATGGCGGGCACCTGTAATCCCAGCTACTCGGGAGGCTGAGGCAGGAGAATCGCTTGAAAATGCAAGGTAGAGGTTGCAGTGCACCAAGATCGTGCCACTGAACTCCTGTCTGAGCAAAAGAGTGAAACTCTGTCTCAAAAACAAGAAAAATTATTTCCTTAAAAAAAACTCATTAGCCTACCAATATAGGATACTTTGTCTAAACAATGAAAAAATGTTTTTATTCCTACTGTCATCTGAATATTTTGTATATATGTTTATAAGAAATATTTAATTCTACCTTTCAGCTCATTTGCTTCATCACTTGGCTTTGAAAAGCCCTGTTTTTAAAGACAGCCTATATTATAAAAGAAAGAAAAGGGCTTTGTTGTCTAACAGATCTGGGTTTGAATTCTATCTCTACCACCTACTTTTGAATTTTTCTTTTGTAAAATGGGATAATACCACCACCATGCAGGAATTTAGAGGATTAAAGATAATGTATGCTAAGAGCCTGTTCGTACATAGTAGGCAACTTATATTATTTTTCTAGTTTCACATCGCTATACCAGACTACATTTCCTAGAAAAGCCTGGACTTCTTTACCACTCAGCACTGATTCTCCAAACACTGTATACAATATAGGACACAGTTCCAAGTCTATGAAACTTCTTACCCATTCTCTCTGGTGTTTTAAGGAATTCAGAGAGCTCTGTTAATACCAGCACTTTGGGAGGCCGAGGCGGGTGGATCACAAGGTCAAGAGATTGAGACCATCCAGGTCAACATGGTGAAACCCAATCTCTACTAAATATCTAAGAAAAATTAGCTGGGCCTGGTGGTGTGTGCCTGTAATCCCAGCTACTCGGGAGGCTGAGGCAGGAGAATTGCCTGAACCCAAGAGGCGGAGGTTGCGGTGAGCCGAGATTGCGCCATTGCACTCCAGCCTGGGTAACAAGAGCGAAACTCCGTCTCAAAAAAAAAAAAAAAAAAAAAAAACCTTCTTTCAAGTATTCATGTTCTATGAACTGGAGTAAGGCAATCTACCCAGGAACCCACAATAAAAGCCTCCCTAAGTTTTTTTCCCTCTTTTTATTTAATTTTTAAAATAATGTTTTTTTACTCTTATTATTGTAGAGACAGAGTGTCGCTATCTTGCCCAGTGTGGTCTCAAACTCCTGGGTTCAAGTGATCTATCTTCTACCTAAGCTAGCCTACCCCAAGTGCTGGGATTATAGGTATGAACTACCATACTTGGCCTCTTCTCCCTCTTGAAGGTTCTGAGGATACCCAAGATGGGAGGACTATAAAGCAATCACCATGGATAACTATAAATAAGGAACTTTGTTCCTTCTTTGGATTAAGGCATTCTGCTCTCCCTATTGGTAACACCAAACGGCCAGTGTTTATACTTTACTGGCTTCAATTGTTTTTTTTGTTATTGTTGTTTTTGAGACAGGGCCTCACTCTGTCACCCAGGCTGGAGTGCAGTGGCATGATCTCAGCTCACTGCAACTTCTGCCTCCCAGGTAGCTGGGACTACAGGTGCATGCCACCTCAGCCTGCTAATTTTTGTATTTTTAGTAAAGATGGTATTTTGGTATGTTGGTCTCGAACTCTTGACCTCAGGTGATTTGCCTGCCTCAGCCTCCCAAAATGCTGAAATTACAGGCATAAGCCTCTGTGTCTGGCCTCTGGCTTTAATTCTAACAACAGTATTTCAGAGTATGTTAGGAATGTACTCTAACCATTAAGTGCTCATTTCTAGCAGCAGAACTAAGAAATTTTTCTTTTTTTTTTTTAAGAGGCAAGGTCTTACTATATTGCCCAGGCTGGCCGGAAACTCCTGGGCTCAAGCAGTCCTTCCAACCCAACCCCGCGAGTAGCTGGGATTACAGGTACACACCACTGCACCTCGCAAAGGGAACTCGCTATAAAAACATACAAGCCCGTTTATCTCAATTTAACTAATGCTAAGGGAAATCTACTTTCCATTGTGTTTCCATCTCAATTTACCTTTACATCAGAAGTCTATTGCCATTACTAGTTTTTACCATTTATATTTCAATTTTTTCTTAAATTGCTAGAAAGGATTTAAGATGGAATGTTGATGCTCCAAAGGTACAACTTACAATAAAACAATAAAGAGAGGCTTAAAACATCCAGAAGTGCCCTCCTACAGGTTAGGTTTAGAAGAAAGGGTCAATGTTGGATCCTAAGTAAGGTTAACAAAACATACCTGGTAATGTGGCAATGATTAAAGTACACCAGAGGAATACAGTCACTTGGCTACCATTAGAGGTAAACCCTATAGTAGCTTTCCAGAGGGCTAAGAAAAAAACAGGAAGAAAAAAATGGCATGTGAGGCAAATATGTATGTGTCACTTTAGAACTTGGACAGACCTCCTTAAACAGTATCTTCAGAAGATAAACAACAAATATCTAATCTCAGATACAGTGATGAAAATTTTTGCAATAACCCAATCCATTAGACATACTATTAATACATTTCATTAATAAGATGCCATCCTTGTCATATTAATTACTCCCCAATGCCCTATTGGCAACCTCAAAGCAGCCTCCGTTCATTAATTTATCTATATCAGTAACACATTCCTGGGGTTAGGTGGTACTTGAGAAATCTGGCTTCTGGCCCAGAAATTATGTCCTGTAGAGGCAGAGATAAAGGACTGCTACAAAGAAGTGACAATTCATAAAATTCATCACTTACTAATTTTTGAAAAGCTTTCAAAGACTTTCTACTTACTCTGAGGGCAGAATGATTAAATCAATAAAGAGCAAGCATCCTCCTTTCTAATTTTAACAGCAATGGAGTTTCTTGGATATATTTGTGAAAATAAAAGTTGAAGTTTTTAATATTACTATAAAGCTAATCTAAAACTCAATTTTTGGCTCCAAAATGAAGATACACAATGTCATTCACTACTCCATGCCTATTGCTGATTCAATTAATTGAGTTGCCTGTGTTCCAAATGGGTGAGGGTAAACAGCAGATTATCTTAGTTCACTGATAATCTGCTTTAAGAAAAAAAAAAAAAAAGCTAATTCAATCTCAGAGACTTAAAAACTAACTCTAACACCAATGTTATGCAATAAAAAGTCCTGTTTGGACACCGCTATTTCTCTTTTATAATCTGGATATTTCCTAGACACGTTTAGAATAACTTTTCTACAGTAGAAACAATGCAGTAATGAATCTATCTACTGAAAGCAGTTTAATAGGCACTTTATGATTTTAAAAGCCTATAGCTCACCTGACAGAATACAAGACTTAGAGCATGAAAGTCAAGATCCCAGTCTTTTGCAACAGGGTGCGCTCCTATACAATGTCTTCTACTAGAATCTGTTTGCTTTTAAAATGCCAGTATTGTTTTAAACTGTCAACAAAAAGGCTGCTTTCTTTCAGCTCTCTGAAGACAAGCTTCTGTCTTAGGTTGCTCCTATTCAACACTAAGGACCATGGCACTGGGACTGATTCTTTTTTTTTTTTTTTTTTTTTGAGACCAGGTCTCACTCTGTTGCCCTTACTAAAATGCAGTGGTGCAATCTCAGCTCACTGAAGCCTCTACCTCCTGGACTCAAAACAATCCTCCCACTTCAGCCTCCCAAGGAGCTGGGACTACAAGTACATGCCCCATGCTTGGCTAATTTCTTTTAACTTTTTGTAGAGACAAAGTCTCACTATACTGCCTAGGCTGGTCTTGAATAACTAGGCTCAAATGATCCTCCCACCTTGGCCTCCCAAAAGGGCTGGGATTATAACATGAGCCACTGCACTCGGCCTGGCAGATTCCTATACATTTAACTGACTGCACTTTAACAGGGTGCAATGGCTCACACCTGTAATCCCAGCACTTTGAAAGGCTGAGGCAGGAGGACTGTTTGAGCCTAGGGGTTTGAGACCAGCCTGGGCAATATGGCAAAACCTCATCTTAACAAAAAATAAAAAAAATTAGCCAGGTGTGGTGGCATGCACCTGTAGTTCCAGCTACTCAAGAGGCTGAGGTGGGAGGATCACCTAAGCCCACGAGGTCGAGGTTGCAGTGAGCCATAATGGCACCACTGCACTTCAGCCTAGGTGACAGAGACCCTGTTTCAAAAATAAATAGATTGCACTTTAACTAAGAGGTTGGTGGTAGGAACTAAAAGGCCAAAAGCATTCTTAGCCTCCCACTCCAGCCATCCTAGGAACTACTACCTAATAAGATGTCACAATTCTTAAGTAAACACCTAAAATCCTAGAAATATAAAAATATCTTGAAGTTGGGTGCTCTGGCTATGTCTGTAATTCCAGCACTTTGGGAGGCCAAGATGGGAGGATCACTTGAGACCAGATAGGCAACAAAGCGAGACCTCATCTCTAATTAAAAAAAAAAAAAAATTAGCTAGGTATGGTATGACTGTGGTCCCAGCTACTCAGCTGAGGTGGGAGGATCACTTGAACCCAGGAGTTCGAGACCAGCCTGGGCAACAAAGTGAGACCCTATCTCTACAAAAATAAAACAAAACAAAACTTCAGAAGGATAAAAAATTTAGAGTGTGGTCCGAAGACTAGAAATACTGATTTACTATATACACAGATGTGACCTGGGGATTCTTACCTAGCACATAAGAAAATAAACAGTCAAAATTATCCCTTTTTCAACATATTTCCTTTTCTCCTCCTACCCTTCCCCTCACCTGATGTGGATCTTCAGAGGTCAAAAAGACACAAATGATACAAATGCAATCTCAGCCCACCTCACCACCACCCTGGAGAGTCCTTACCTTACAATGGAGAATTTCGACCCTGGATGATGGTAATGAAAAGTTAATCAAACCTAAAATGATCACTGGTCTGAATGACATGGCTGCTTTCACTGTGATATTATCCGTACTTAATTTTCATGTGCCCTTGCCAAAAAGATGTGAAAGAAGTCAAGAAAAGGTTTAAAACTCTTCACCTGTGCTGTCATATTATTAAGATGGTCCAGCTGTGGAGGTGAAAAAAGAACTCTGCATTCCTAACTCTCTACCCCTGATTCACTTTAAAAAGAAATGAGACCTTTTCCTCATATACAGTTCTTTGATAATTTGTTGATGAGGATCACTGTACAGCCCAACAAGGAAAAAATGTATTCTCTTCATGGCAAAAGAAAAAGGAAAGTACAGAGTAGTTGCAGTAGAGGAACACTGCAGCACAGGGAAAGAATTACAACACTGCCAACTCTGATCAGGTGTGCTAACAGAGAGAACAAGAAGGAAGCAATGAATAAAAAACTTACTGATGTTTAAGAATACATTTTAAAATATACATACACCAACATCTAATATTCTCTCTGTCCTCTGGTTATGAACCCCCACCAGGGGGGTTGTGTTCAGAAGACAACTCTAGGTGGGCACTTAACAAAGGACACGTCTAAGCTGAACAATTAAAAATCAGTTTGGAAAATTCACCAGAAAAATGTGTTCTAAAGCAAAATGTAAAGAAGTATCAATTAATGTATAACTTATTCAAAGCTATATCAATGATGTGCAAAGAAAACAAAATTTTTTTGAGTGTGTACCACGTGCTCTTAGATTACTAAGAGCTTTAGATAGATTCCCTATAATACTAACAATGACCCTGGGAGGTAGGTGGTATTATCATACTTTTAGAGTTGTGGAAATTAAGAGTCAGAGAAGTTTAAGTAACTTGCTCAAGGTCACATAGTTAAGAAACATTAGTCTAGTATTTAAACCCTAAATTAAAATAAAGTCTGTCCAATCTCTAAAGACTGTACTTTTCTCTTTATATCTGACTGATACACATGCACACCATCACTAATAATTTTATTCCAGTCCATAATGAGCATTTTCTAATTCAGTCATCAGATGGAATAAAACTCACCAATGTCACTCTCAATCCTTTCCTACTACAAATTATAAAGATAGATGGAATCAGCCAGGCTTACCTTCCAGCCACTTAGCTTTTCTGTCACATGCCATGAACCTCTATTCTCTGCCACCAGAAACCTAAAGCCTTACGAAAACTGCATTTGTAAGTATGTTCTGACTCCCTTTTTTGGCACCAGCCCATGCTGCTGAATACCCAGGATGTTTCTTCTGCTAACCAAGAATTCTTCAGACCAGCTACAAGAGAAAGAGCAGCCACTTTTTTTTTTTTTTTTTTACAAAAAATTTCCTACTATATCCTAAAAAGTCGGAATTCTGAAATAGACTGGACTCAGACACCAACTAAAGGCAGCATCACTCAACACTCCCCAGCTTTTAAGTCACAAGCAGCTATATATTCACCTCTAAATGCCAAGGGATGATAATCCAAAGCTGTGAGGAGAGAAGAGACCTGATTTGACAACAGGCTGAACAGAATTCAGGCAAACTAAGTCCCAGTTTTTAACAATGTAAGAAACATGATCAACACAAAGACAAAATACAAGGAAAATGAATAAAGAAGAAAAGACATGGAGGGGGGGCACAAATTCACTTCTAGGCTTAAGTCATCTGAAGATATACAGCAACAGTTTAGGACAGAAAGACAAGAAGCCCACAGACAAACTTGTAAAAGTAATTTAACCAGAGCTGGAACAAAGCCAAGAACAACACCCAAACTCTTTGGGAAACTGGTAGGAATTTTATGACTTTCGTGGTCAGCAGTTGAACATCAGGGCAGTCTGTCTTGAACTCAAGAATTTTAATGCCTCCAACTCCCACTCACCTTTCCTCCTTTTATCACTGAAGTAAGGCCAGGCTGAGCTCCTGAGAAAATAGGTCTGCAGATTCACTGAAGGACTGAGAAAAGTTAAAGTTTACATGGCAAAGGTGTGTCTTCTACTAAACATAATAAAAATATTTATGAATACGCTTTAATATTTTTAGAGCTTCTGAAAACTATTTAAAAGCAGAATAGTTTAATTCTAATTACTGAACTAAGAACCCACACACATATGGAAATAAAATGAGCCAACATGAAGATTAGAAGCCAGGCAAGTAATCTCCCAGCTCCACTAAAACGTAAAGTCATTTAAAAGGATAACCTGAATCTTTTCAACGCTAAACCATAACCAAACAACCTCTCAACAAGAAGCCACAGGGCAGAGGGGGGAAATCCCGGAGAGAATGTGATAGCGCTAGTGCCGGTTTGTTTACAGAGACTCCAGTAACAATCATGAGTCAGAAATTCAAGCCACCAGATGCTTTCCAACTAACAGGGACCAAATGGGACTGTTCTACGATATCCTAAAAGATTTGGGAGTTAGAGGAGGTAAACTAAGAGAATTATATTACAAAGGGTACAAGACCATAAGACAACCGACTCCGGGTTTCTTGGACCTCGGCCTTCCGTACAAGGTGCTGGGCCTGAGAACTTAGGATGGGGGAGGGGGACACACTGCGCGGTGGCCCTGAGGTGACGGGGAGACGCAGAGCAAACCGTGTCCCTGAATCTAAGGGGAGAAATAGGAGCGCACAAATGAGTCACCCAACGAAGCAAGGCGTCCCTGTGAACTGTGGGGCTGGCTCTTGGAGGCAACCCCAGGGCTGACCTGAGGAAGGGACAACCAGTACTCCCGGCGATGACTTCGGGTCAGCGGAAGGAAAAGACCTGAGCGCTAGGAGCTTGGGAAAGGGGTCAGGCCCATCCTTAGGGGAAACCGGCTGAGGAGCTGGGGGGCAGGCCGAGCCGGAACAAGACACAGACCGGGTAGGTCAAGAGGGGGTGTCCGGCTGGGGCAGTTACAAGCACGGGAATCGGCGAGGCTCAGCAGCCCGCTTCCCGTCTTGGGTCATCCTTCTGTTAGCGGCTGCTCCGACTGTTCCAGGCCCAGCCGCCCCGTCCACTGCCACCACCGACGCCGCCGCCATCTTACACTGGCCAGCGGCCGCCACCACCGCCGCCTCCGCTCTCTGCGCTTGCGCCTGCGCTGCCACGCTTTCCGGCCCCGTTTGCGACGATGTGCTCGAGAAGACTGAGGGAAGAGTGGTCGCGCGAGCTCGCCGCTCGCAACCCTCCTCGAAGGACGCACAAGGGGCGGGGTTTAAGGCCAACGGCAAACAGAGCGAGGGGCGCGTGCGCGTTACCGAAGAGGCAAAGTTGTTTTTTGTGGTTTCTTGGAGCTCGCTTCTCTTGTGATACGCAAAACAAATGCGAGTTAGGGGCTTCCCAGACTTGTGATAGAAATAAACTAAATTTCCAAGGGATTGGCAGGCCATTTCCTGGATGATGGCCAGTTTCACCGTGTTTGAACACTGGGAACGAGCAATGATTGGCAAAAGGATTTCTTCTGAATATCCGTTTCCTTTCAGGATTTTGTTTCCTTAAGTGGTTTCTATACTATCGAGGCCCATTTTCCCCTGGGAGTCTACGTATTTTTAAAGAAGGGGCTCAGTAGCTTGAGGTGCTAAGCTATTCCAGAGGCTCTTTTCTGAAGAGACGTGGTGTGGTAAAGATTCCCAAGAGTGGGCCGGGTGATGCCGGGTGACTTTTGTACTCGTTTCGTTATGACACCTACAGGAACCATGAAGAGGATTACTCCCAGCTGCGAGGCTGGGGAATTTTTTTTTTTACCAGAAAGCCGGGTTGCAAAAATCTGACCCTTTTTCACCTCCCCGACCACTACTTATATATTACAGGCAATAGACACTTACCTGGTTTGTCTACTTCCATTATTGCCATTACAGTTAAACACAAGGCAGCCAGAGTGACTTTTAAAAATGTAAGGTCTGAGCTGGGCACGGTGGCTCAGGCCTATAATCCCAGCACTTTGAGAGGCCGAGGCGGGTGGATCACCTGAGGTCACGAGTTCGAGACCAACGTGGTGAAACCCCATCTATACTAAAAAATAACAAAAAATAGCTGGGCATGGTGGTGGGCTCTCGTAATCCCATCGACTTGGGAGGCTGAGTGAGGCAGGAGAATCGCTTGAACCCAGGAGGCGGATGTTGCGTTGAGCCAAGATCGCGCGACTGCACTCCAATCTGGGCAACAGGAGCGAAACTCCCTCTCAAACAAAACAAAACAAAACAAAACCCCTGTAAGTTCTGGCCCGGCGCCGTGGCCCATGCCTGTAATCCTAGGACTCTGGGAGGCTGAGGTGGGCAGATCACTTGAGGTCAGGAGGTGAGCCGATCACTTGAGGTCAGGAGTTGGAAACCAGCCTGGCCAACGTGGTGAAACCCCGTCTCAACTAAGAATACATTAAAAAAAAATTTAGCCGGGCATGGTAGCAGTCGCCTGTAATCCCAGCTACTTGGGAGGCTGAGGCAGGAGAATCGCTTGAACCCGGGGGGCAGAGGTTGCAGTGAGCCAAGATCACACCACTGTACTCCAGCCTGGGTGGTAGAGACTCCGTCTTTTAAGTAAGTAAGTAAATAAATAAATAAATAAATAAATAAGGCCATGTATTTTCCCAGTCCCCTTGCTGCTCAAAACCTCCAATAGCTTCCCATCACATAGTAAAAGTCAAAAGTATGGTAGCCTTAAAGCCCATCAAAAAATCAATTGGCTCTAAGAAGGGCCCTATATGATCTGGCACCAGCCCATTTATCAGATTCATCTCCCACACTGACTAGCCCTGCTCTAGCCTCACTAGCCTTACTGTCCCTCCAAACAAAGCATGTCCCAGCCCTAGAGTTTTTTTTTTTTCTTTTCTTGAAATGTCCATCTACTAGATCTTTACTAGACTCGAGGTGTCTGTTGAAATCCTACTTCCTAAGACAGGCAGCTCTTGACTATTCTAACTAAAATGGAACCCATCCCTTTACTCTGCACTGTTTTTTTCGTAACTTTTTTTTAGCTATAACATTTAATCTAAAATTACATATTTGGAATCCCGCTACACTACCAGAATATAAATTATTGAAGGCAAGGACTATGTTTTTACCATCTTTGTAATCTCAACACCTAGAAGAGGGCTACAGCACAAAGTAGCTATTTAATGCCCTACCATCCTATTCATTCTTTTATTTATTCAGTCAGCAACTATTTATTGATTTCCTGCTCTGGGAGGCCCTGTTCTATGTGCTGGGGCTGCAACAGTGAAGAGATTCTTGCATTCATGGAACTTAGTGCAAGGTTTGGGAGCATAGGAGGAGGAGAGAGATGCACACATAAAACCTAAAGTTATGAGGAATACTGTAAAGGAAAATAAAGCAGAATAAAAATGGGTTACACAGGGGGTTCAGGGAAGGCCCCTCTGCTGAGGTGACATCTGAATAAGGTTTGAAGTGAGACAGTAAGCTATACAAACTTGGGAAGGAACATTTCAAGCAGAAGAAACAACAAGGTAAATTCCTTACAGCTTGACTGTGCCTGACAAGGAAGCCACTGTGGCAAAAGAACAGACAGGAAATGAAATTAGTTTGGAGAAACAAGATGGGAGCCAGATCACTTACGGATTTATGAACCAAAGAAAGGACTTTGAATTTTATCCTAAGAATGCTTGGAAACCATGGAGGGTGTTGAGTAAGAGTGACATGATCTGATTTATAACTGAAGAGGTTCACTCTGGTTGATTGTTTGAGAACTCCCTGTAGGGAAGCCAAATAGAAGCCAAAAGACCTGTTAGGAAGCTACTGCAAAAGACCTGCAAGACTAGTGTTGCAATGAAAGTGGCAGGATTCAGGATGTATTCTGAAAGTGATGTAGAGGTTGATGCACCACCACGCCCCGCTAATTTTTCTAGGGACTGGGTTTTGCCATGTTGGCCAGGCTGGTCTCAAACTCCTGACATCAGGATATCTTCCCACTTTGGCCTCCCAAAGTTCTGGGATTACAGCTGTGAGCCACCACACCCAGCCAAAAAACAATTTTTCAAGGAACCACATCTCACTATGTTGCCCAGGTTGGAGTGCAGTGGCTATTCACAGGCACGATCATAGTACACTTCAGCCTTGAACTCCTGGCCTCAAGGGATCCTCCTGCATTAGCCTCCTGAGTAGGCAGGACTATAAGCACATGCCACCATGCCCAACAGATTATCTTTTTTTTTTTCTTTTAACACAGGTCTTGCTCTGTCACGAACACAGTTTATTGCAACCCTGACCTCCTCAGCTCAAGCAATCCTCCTGCCTCAGACTCCCATGTAGCTGAGACCATAGGCACATGCCACCATGCCCAGCTAATTTTTTTTTTTTTTTAAGAGGTCTCGGCCGGGGACGGTGGCTCACGCCTATAATCCCAGCACTTTGGGAGGCCAAGGCAGGTGGATCACGAGGTCAAGAGATGGAGACCATCCTGGTCAACATGGTGAAACCCCGTCTCTACTAAAAATACAAAAAAATTAGCTGGGCATGGTGGCGCACGCCTGTAGTCCCAGCTACTTGGGAGGCTGAGGCAGGAGAATTGCTTGAATCCAGGAGGCGGAGGTTGCAGCGAGCCGAGATCACGCCGTTGCACTCCAGCCTGGGTAACAAGAGTGAAACTCCGTCTCAAAAAAAAAAAAAAAAAAAAAAAAAGAGATGAGGTCTCTTTGTTGTCCAGGCTATTCTTGAACTCCTGAGTTCAAGTGATCCTCCTCCCTTGGCATCCCAAAGTAGTGCTGGGAATACAGACGCGAGCCACCACACCCAGCCCAAATTGTCTGTCTCTCTTTTTTTTGAAATGGAGTTTCTCTCTTGTTGCCCAGGCTTGAGAGCAATGGTGCAATCTTGGCTCACTGCAACCTCTGCCTCCCGGGTTCAAGTGATTCTCCTGCCTCAGCCTACACAGTAGCTGAGATTATAGGCGCCCACCACCACGCCCAGCTGATTTTTGCATTTTTAGTAGAGACAGGGTTTCACCACATTGGTCAGCCAGTTCTCAAAATCCTGACCTCAGGTGATCCACCCACCTCAGCCTCCCAAAGAAAAACCACACCTGGCACAGATTGTCTTTACTATTGAGTATATATTCTAGATACGAATTTCTTATCAGATATATGATTTGCAAATATTTTCTCCCTGTCTGTGTGCTGTCTTTCATGATGATGTCCCCTGAGGCCTAAAACTTTTAAATTTTGATGCGTTCCAACTTGTATTTTTGTTGTTGCTCATGCTTTTGGTGTCATATCTAAGGATCCTTTGCAATACCCAAAGTCCTGAAGGTTCTACTCCTGTGTTGTCTTCTAAGAACTTTAGTTTTTAGTTCTTACTTTTAGGCCATTCATCGATTTTATCTTTCGTAAATAGTGTGAAAATCAAACTTCACTCCTTTGCATGTGGCTATGCAGTTGTCCCAGCACCATCTGTTGAAGAACTATTATTTCCATGTGGGATGATCTTGGCACCCTTGTCAAAAATCAGTTGACTATAGATATGAGTTTACTGCCAGGCGCTGTGGCTCAAGCCTGTAATCCCAGCACTTTGGGAGGCCAAGGCGGGTGGATCACGAGGTCAAGAGATCGAGACCATCCTAGTCAACAAAGTGAAACCTGTCTCTACTAAAAATACAAAAATTAGCTGGGCATGGTGGTGCGTGCCTATAGTCCCAGCTACTCAGGAGGCTGAGGCAGGAGAATTGCTTGAGCCCAGGAGGCGGAGGTTGCAGTGAGCCGAGATCGTGCCCATTGCACTCCAGCCTGGGTAACAAGAGCGAAACTCCGTCTCAAAAAAAAAAAAAAAAAAGATATGAGTTTATTTCTGGACTCTTAATTCTATTCCATTGATCTCTATATTGATTCTTGTGCCAGTCCCACACTGTCTTTTTTCTTTCTTTTTTTAGGACAGGGTTTCACTTTATCGCCCAGGCTGGAGTGCAGGGTTGTGATCTCGGCTCACTGCAGCCTTGACTTCCTGGACTCACATGATCATCCCACCTCAGCCTCCCAAATAGCTGGGAACACACCTGGGTAATTTTAAAAAATTTATTTTATGTAGAGACAAAGTCCCACTATGTTGTCCAGGCTAATTATGAACTCCTGGGCTCAAGTGATCCTCCTGCTTTGGCCTCTCTAAGTGCTGGGATTACAGGCATGAGCCACTGTACCCAGACTTACATTTTTTGCAGAGATGGGGTCTCACTGTGTTGCCCAGGCTGGAGGAGTTTTTATATGCAAGATAATGCCATCTGTGAATATAGTTCTACTCTTTCTTTCCAATCTGGATACCTTTTCTTGTTTTCTCTTGCCTAATTGCTCTGCCTAGAACCTTCAGCACAATGTTGACTAGAAGTGGCAAGAGTGAATATCCTTGTTTTCCTGATACTGTAGGAAAAGTATCCAGTCTTTCACCATTAAGTATGATGTTAGCTATAGGTTATTCATAGGTGCACTTTTATTAAGTTGACAAAGTCCCCATCTATTCCAGCCAATGGCCCCTTGGCATTCCTAAACTTGTTCTACCTTCTGTCAAACCCAAAGTGTTCTGATTCTTGATATCTCTTAGTTGGCACCATTAACCTGTCTTAGGTTGGATTCTCTAAAAGCAGAGCCTGAGAAAGTGATTCTGTACAAAAGTTTTATTGAGGTAGTGCTCTCAAGTAAAAACCTGTAATAAAGTGAGAGAAGCAATATAGGGCAGGGGGTAAGGTTAGCAAAAAGATTTAGATTCAGATGATAAGTTTAGTCTCCACTAGGAACTCTGGAATATAAATGGCACCACATGTGTTGCCCAGGCTGGGGTGCAGTGGTGCAATCTCGGCTCACTGCAACCTCTGCCTCCCAGGTCAGGAAAAACTTTTGCCTTTTCCAAAATGGGAAAGGTTCAGTGTAATCAACTGACCATCAAGTGTCTGGTTGTTCTCCTTGAGTAGTATTGAACCGGGGGCTCAGCATTGATCTCTGTTGCTGACAGATTGAACACTCAGCAACAGCAGTAGCTGGTCAGCTTTGGGTGAAAGCAGTCCATGTTAACAGGCCAATGAGTAGGCTCCATCTCTGCCACCATGGTGATTTTATTCATGAGTACACTGTGCAAGCACTGGGATAGCTGAGGTAGTCCTGATAAAATCATCCTGTCCATCTGGTTACTTAGTCCTTTGCTGAAAAGTGCTTTAATAATAGGCTCCACTCTCACTGACCCATCCAAATGCTCTTCATTCAACCTTGTCACTCATTTTAAAATCTTGTTTCTGGGCCCCTGACCAACAAACCCACTGACTATGAGTTCTTGTATGTCCTTATCTCCAGCCACTTCTTTTTCCCAAAGGAAATGATCAAGTACATTGACTGAAGCCCTATACATTAAGATTTCCTTCATCATCGTCTTTCAGGACCACCCCTGAGTAGGGCTCATTGAGAGGCTGTAATCCATCTGGCTTGCCCCAACATAGCAAGGCAATCTACCAGGCATAAACCAGGCCTAGATTTTTTCCTCCTTTGTCAGGTGGTTGAAGGCATTTTTATATGGCCAGAGGTACGAGCTAAGAAAAAGGTATTAGTGTGACAGAGGAAGGTGACATGGGGGTGCTGGGACCTCTTGTTCAATTTAACTTACTTGTGCCACTAAGTTTGCTTGGGCTTCTTCCTAAATGTACCATTTCCATTGTAAGATGAATTGCTGCTGTATATACCCAACCCTATGATTTGCAGGATCTAATGATAACCAGCTGGTTATATAGGCAACTGGTCATACAGTCACTTTATATATCATGGTCAGGCACTGAGTCTCTTCCAGGGCCTAACAGCAAGCCAGCAAATGCATCTCAAATGGTAAAACTTTTTCTGCTAAAAATGCCATCCTCTTACTCCAGAATCCCAGAAATCTGGGCTGGAACCCTCCCTCCTACTAAGTGTTACCAAAGAATCCACACAGCATCTTTTCCTACCAGATACCTCTAGTACCATGAAATTTTCCAGGTCATATGGCCCTTGACCTGTTGCAGAACTGTTTTTCTTTTCTTTTCTTTTCTTTTGAGATGGAGTTTTCGCGCTTGTTGCCCAGGCTGGAGTGCAATGGCGCCATCTCGGCTCACCGCAACCTCCGCCTCCTGGGTTCAGGCAATTCTCCCGCCTCAGCCTCCTGAGTACCTGGGATTACAGGCACACGCCACCATGCCCAGCTAATGTTTTGTATTTTTAGTAGAGATGGGGTTTCACCGTGTTGACCAGAATGGTCTCGATCTCTTGACCTCGTGATCCACCCGCCTCGGCCTCCCAAAGTGCTGGGATTACAGGCGTGAGCCACTGCGCCCGGCCCAGAACTGTTTCTTGAATTCCCAAGTGCAGAATATGTTGCCTCAAAAACTGTAAGAGGCCTGCAATAACCTGTACTTTGGAGGGGATGTTCCAAAATGCTCTAGACCACTGAACTAAATACTTCACCGATGTTGCAGGCCGCTGCATCTTTGCAGCATTTATCTCCCACCACCTTGAGTGTAGTGTGTATGTCTAACCAAGGAATCCAGAGTACTTGACACTGCTTGGTTGTCTGGTCTGATTAACATATCCTTAATACCTGAATAGTATAACCTTTTTTTTTTTTTTTGAGATGGAGTCTCGTTCTGTCACCCAGGCTGGAGTGCAATGGCATGATCTCAGCTCACTGCAACCTCTACCTCCCAGGTTCGAGTGATTCTCCTGCCTCAGCCTCCCAAGTAGCTGGGACTACAGACACGCACCACCACACCCAACTAATTTTTGTATTTTTAATAGAGACAGGGTTTCACCATGTTGGCCAGGCTGGTCTCGAACTCCTGACCTCAAGTGATCCACCTGCCTTAGCCTCCCAAAGTGCTGGGATTACAGGTGTGAGCCACCATGCCCAGCCAGATAGTAAATATTTTAAATTTTGCAGGCCATATGGTCTGTTGCAACTACTACGTTCTGCCATTGCAGCACAAAAGCATCCACAGACAATATGTAAATAATGATGGTTGCATGTTAATAAAACTTTATTTGCAAAAACAGGTCACAAGCCAGATTTGGCCTGTGGGCTGTAGTTTGCTGATCCCTGTGCTAGATTAGCAGCTACATATCTATATGAGAGGTTGTTACTTTGTCCAGTAAAGAAAGCATATCCAACACAGCAATGCACTTGGGACTAATGCTTGCTTAAGTTTGTAGTACTCCATGTTATTCATCATAGGCCGTCTAGTTTTTGCACGGGTGAAACAGCTGAAACTGAATGTGACTATAATGGAGACAACACCCCTACAAACTTTCAGTCTTTAAGGGTTGAACTAATCTCTGCTATTTTCCCCAGAATATAGTTGTTTGTTTGTTTTTTTTTTTTTGAGACGGAGTTTCAGTCGTTACCCAGGCTGGAGTGCAATGGCACGAGCTCGGCTCACCGCAACCTCTGCCTCCTGGGTTCAAGCAATTCTCTTGCCTCAGCCTCCCGAGTAGCTGGGACTACAGGCAGGTGCGCACCACCATGCCCAGCTAATTTTTGTATTTTTAGTAGAGATGGGGTTTCACCATGCTAACCAGGATGGTCTCGATCTCTTGACCTCGTGATCCACCCACCTCGGCCTCCCAAAGTGCTGGGATTATAGGCCCAAATACGGTATTTTTTATTTACTATCTTGGCAGAGGTGTGGGGTGCAGTTTCAGGAGTATGGCCTTTCTGTCAAAACCGTGAAACATGTTCATTCAGGAGCATGGCCTTTCTGCCAAAACTGTAAAACATGTTTATTCTGATTATACATTTGGAAATGGGGGAAATGATCATAATGTGGGTTTTTAGACCCACTGTGAGAGCAGGGTTGAGATGTTGGGAGGGAAAGGCACTGTGGTGGTATTTTGGGTTCCCAGGTATCAATACCAACTCAGACCCTGTAACCCTGTTTCCCAACTCAAAAGCATCTGCATATTCTTTCCCCAGTGTTTGGTTGTGATATTGTAAAATTTATATTTGGTCTTCAACCCCTTTTCCTGGAATATAACTTCTAAAATCCTTAAAATCTCCAAAGTGGACCAGGTGTGGTGGCTCACGCCTGTAATCCCAGCACTTTGGGAGGCCGAGGCAGGCGGATCACAAGGTCAAGAGATCGAGACCATCATGGCCAATATGGTGAAACCCCCTAAAAAAAAAAAAAATCTCCAAAGTGATGTCTTATTTTATTCCAATGAGTTAACTGGCTGTTGGCATCCCCTAGCTTCAGGATGGGGGCTAGTCAACAAAAAGACCAAAGCAGTATTAGAGGGCTGGACTTTCAACCCCACCCCAAACCTCTAGGGAGGACAGAGGGGCTGAATTTTAAATTAATCACCAGTGGCCAGTGACTCAACCATCATGCCTATGTATAAAGCCTCCATAAAAGCCCAAAAAGTCAAGATCCAGAGAGCTTCCAAAATAGTAAAATACATGAAGGTTCCTTGAGGGGTTCCCAACACCTGGGCCAAAAACCGGTACCAGTCCATGGCTTGTTAGGAACTGGGCCTCATGGCAGGAGGTGAGTGGCGGGAGGGCCAGCATTACTGCCTGAGCTCCACCTACTGTCAGATCAGCAGTGGCATTAGAGTCTCAGGGGAGTGCAAACCCTATTGTGAACTGCACATGTGAGGGATCTAGGTTGTGTGCCCCTTAAGAGAATCTAGCTAATGCCTGATAATCTGAGGTGGAACAGTTTCATCCAAAACCATCCACCCACCCCCATGTGTGGGAAACTTGTCTTCTATGAAACTGGTCCCTGGTGCCAGAATGTTGGGGACCACTGTCCTAGATGGTGGCATGCTCAGAGAGAGCATGGAAGCTCTGCAACCTTGCCTTATACATCTTTTCATTTTTTTTTTTTTTTTTTTTTTTTTGAGATGGAGTATTGCTCTGTCGGTTGCTTAGGCTGGAGTGCAGTGACACAATCTCAGCTTACTGCAACCTCTGCCTCCCCAGTTCAAGGGATTCTCCTGCCTCAAATTCCCACGTAGCTGGGACTACAGGCATGTACCACCATGCCCAGCTAATTTTTGTATTTTTTTAGTAGAGATGGGGTTTCACTATATGTTGGCCAGGCTGGTCTCGAACTCTGGACCTCAGGTGATCCACCCACCTCAGCTTCCCAAAGTGCTGAGATTACAGGCATGAGCCACTGCGTCTGGCCATCTTTTTATCTATATTCATTGTAATATCCTTTTTTTTTTTTTTTTTGAGACAGAGTTTCGCTCGTTACCCAGGCTGGAGTGCAATGGTGCCATCTCGGCTCACTGCAACCTCCACTTCCTGGGTTCAGGAAATTCTCCTGTCTCAGCCCCCTGAGTAGCTGGGACTACAGGCACACGCCACCATGCCCAGCTTATTTTTTGTATTTAGTAGAGACGGGGTTTCACCACGTTGACCAGGATGGTCTTGATCTCTTGACCTCGTGATCCACCCACCTCAGCCTTCCAAAGTGCTGGGATTACAGGCTTGAGCCACCACGCCCGGTTTGTAATATCCTTTAAATAAACTGAAATATGTAAGTAAGCGTTTCCCCAAGTTTCGTGGGCCACTCTAACAAATTAATCAAACCCAAGGAGGGGCTGTAGGAACCTTGATTTACAGCACAGGCAAAATAACCCAGGAATTGCAATCAACATCAGAAGTTGGGGGAGACAGTCTAGGTGACCGATTGCTCAGCCTGTGGGATCTGACATTGTCTCCAGGTACACAGTGACAGAATTAAAGTAAATTAGAGGATATCCAGCTGTTATCCACTACAGAACTGCTTGTTGTGGGGAGGGAATTCCACACAAGTGATTATAGAAGCCTTCTGTGTTCCTCTTTCTGGTGTGAGAACAGAGGATGATCAGTGCTTTTCCACTCAATGATTAACTGATAAATGGCTCTTTCCATTGGTTTATAAGTCTAAGAACTATCTCAGGCTTAGAAACTGGACAAGAAATTGGGACTTTTCACTGAAGTTTCTGACTTCAGTCTTCTATTCAACCATTCTTGATCTCTTACATGTAAGGCAATACTCTCCTTGCTTACCCATCTATACTGCTCCTAGGACCACCCACATTCCATTAGCCATCTCCACTTTCTTTGCTACCCTTAAGGAAATTTACTCACCTTGCTTTTGAGAGTTAAGCATGTCAGGATCCTATCATTCCCCCACTGCTACTAGGAAACCAGTTTCTTTTACATCTTCTATCAGCTTCAATCTACAGAGCTTTTACATCTTCTATCAGCTTCAATCTACAGCCACTTCTAAGTTTCTCAAAGATGTTGGTAACCCTTCATCACTGCCTTTCTTATTGCCTTTATTAAAAAATAATTCCCAGGTCTTTCTGGTGTATACACTCAGCTGGTGGATTTACCAGTGTTATACGACATTCATTCTTGCATGCCCACTTCCTCTAAGTCTTTTGGTCCTTTTTTGTGTGGTCTGCCATCTCCAATTCATTCAATATGGGCCAATGTTTTATCCTAGCTCCCCAAAACCATCTTAACATCATATTATAACTGCCTCATGGGGCTTTGACAAGATCTTCCAGAGTCACAGGACAATGTCCCAATTATCACAGAGACTGTATGAATTCAATTCTTAATTCATAGAGCCACCTATACAATTACAAATTTGTTATCTAACACATTTAATTTTGGAACAAAGGAGCAACTCCTTTAAAGTTTGAGAGCTGCATAAATATTTCATATACAGCTTAAACCTATGCTTTGTAATCATTATTTTTAAGTAGCAGAAAAGGAAGGTTAGAGAAATGCTAAAGATGTCCTTACTAGCGACACATTCTTGCTCTAGAACAAGTTCTCTGGAAGTGAAACTCTCAAATAAGAGAGAACAAGAGGTACAGATAGGTATCAGTTTGGCTAGGATCTTTAGAGAGACTGAGGGCCCCAGAACAGTGCTACTCAAAGGTGATTTGCAGACTTGTGCTGGTCTGTGAACACTTTTTTTTTAAAACCAGTCTGTGACATGATGAATTAGAAATTGAGAGTGTTTAAAAACTTTTTAGCACTTTAATATTGCTGTGGTATCCAAGTACATGATCCATGGACTTAACCTTCAGAACAGAGTCTGGCCAGTTTGGGTGCTGTAGAACTTGCCTGGTGGCCAGCACAGTGTGAACTCCACACCTGTCATGGGCAACAGGAATGCATATTGGTAACTGAAGGATTGGAAAACAAAAATCCTGGTCCTTTACCACAAGTAGTTTGAGAAAGACTGCCCTAGAGTACCAAACCTCCACCACAAGTACCGGAACAATTCCAACAGTGTTTTTGGAACAAAGTGTGACCCGAGGTCAACTCGCTCACATTCTATCAATAAAAATAAAAGTGAGTACCTTGGGAATAAAGCTAAAGTGGGCTAGTGCACCTATTTAGATTCCTAGAGTAAGCCCTGACCAGGCTAGCAGAAGTGAGAATCTGTAAAGAAAACTGGCAGGACAGGGGGTTCATAGGGAATGGCTCTTTTGTTCTTCCCTCCTCCCTCTATCCTTGTCTAGTCTTTGGCTGGTGCTTTAAGGAGAAAATATTGACACTCAGGCCCCATGACTATGTCACAAGTCTACCTGTACTCTCCCCATCTCTTGCAGAACAGAGAAGTTTCACATTCAGATCTAGGCTCTTCCATGCTCTGATAAGGTACAGGAGTTGAGAAATCCCAAGCAGCCCAAGGTCTTAAGAACACAGAACATGTAAGATCTTCAAGTGGTGAAGTTTTAACCTAGGGGCAAGTAACATGTCAGGAGCTCAAAGTGGCTCATAATGAATGTGAATTTGCTCTGCTGATACCTATCTTCTGAGTGAATCAGGACACCAAACTAGGCTGACCAGAGTATCTACCAACATATGTCAGCCAAGGTCCACAGACCCACTGAGAGTCACAGAAAAAAAGCCAGGTCAGCTCAAAGAAAAATAATTTAGAAAACATAATATATTACTAACATCAATAATAATAATAATAATAATAATGTGAAATATAAAATATAACACCAACTGAAGGGCTTTCTAGATTGAAATACTCAGGGGAACATGAGGAAAGTTCTCCAGTCTCCTTGGCCAACTGAGGTGCAGACTGAGTTGCAGATGGGTGGTGATGGAACCCAGCATTACAATATTATGTAGAACTAGTCTCCTAATACTCCTCACTCTGCAACTTATAGAAGCTAAGGAAGATCAGAAAAAGACCTGAATGAAAAACAGGCCACAGTCCTCACTCAGAATATTTATTAGATTCTGCCCCATGAGGCCTTGCAGGAAAAGGGACCCAAGCTATACCCCTACTCCTTTCCCAAGCTACTTTCCTGGACCAAGGGACAGGATTCTAAGAGAATCATGTATCTCAAATAAGTAAGAATGTATCTGGGGAAGAACAGCCATTCATTTCCCAGACCTGACACTGGGTTTGTGTCTGCCAGGAAGAGGGGGAGTCACTGAGACAGTAGATGGACTAGATGAGGGGAAAATAGGATGGGCCCTTCTTTATCACAGCTTGAGCTCAAAAAGGTTGGGATAAATAGAGGTGTTTAAAAAAGAGAGGAGGTAAGAGGGAGGATGGGCAGGGGATAGAGGAAGGTCAGGGGCTGGGTTCACCTATATCACATAGCATTATAGGAAGAAGTAGGGTAACAATTTGAGTTCTCAGGCTCAAACAGGGAGGTGAGGGCTCAGCACCTGGAGAGAGGAGAATCCTAAGGCTTCTCTTTCGACTCTACTGTGATTAGATGCAAAAGCCCTTTCCCTTTAGAGAATTCAGAATGGTCTGTCTGAAGGCAAGAGAGCATAATGACAGACCTGTAACCCCAACCTAGCCTCTTTCTCCCCATTTCCAAAGTCTCTGCCAAGAGAACTATAGAAATACAGAGTCACAGGACTCTGTCCCTCCTCCCCAGATCCAAGAGAGGGAGTAGAGACAAGGCACAAAGACCCTGGGCATAAAGGTGAACATCAACGCAGCCACATATAACATTATTTTGAGAAAGGAAAGAAAGTGCATGCCCTAAAAAGGATGCCTTCCTTCACCTGGCAGGTAGCTGGACCTTGGATAGTGGCAGAAACCACAATGGAGTAGGGGTCACAGAAATGGCCTGTGAAACAGACCCTACTCCTAGAGAGACAGAGGAAAAACCTCAGCTGGTATGGCACAATCTTGAATGGGATGACAGAGGGCAGCGGGCAGACTTCTCCCGCAGATGACACTCCTGCCTCAGGTCCCACTGGTTCTGCTGACTCCAGATGTTCCCCATGGCTGGGACTCAGGGAGGAAAACGTGTTGTGTTTCACATGATCAGACACTGTTCGCCACTGGCACCTGGTGGGCCCGAAAGATTGAGGGCATCTAGGTCAAAGTTGAGGCCAGGAGGCTGGAGAAGAGATGAAGGGACTCAGAAAATTGCTCATTTTTTAGGACAGACCTTCTGAAGATCCATCCCCAGTAGCCACAATTATCACCTTAGGTAGAATCAGGAGAGGTTACAAAGAATTCTGGAAATTGGGGACTCAGATTAAAATTGAGAAAAAGAAGACATACTCACCATCTCTCCAGCCAGCTCTTTTGGAGGATGGCCCAAATCCTGTAGCTGGAAAATAAGGAAAATGGAACATGAAACAGAGAAAAGTCCAGAAAACAACAGAGGATCCCAGAAGAGGAATCTAATGAATGATCTATTTCTTCTGAGAGAGATCACCAGAGAGGATCCCTCCTCCACCTAGGTCTAGCAGTATAGCATCCTTCCCAGATACCTCCTCCACTGAACACCTAAGTGGACAGCACCAGTGGGCAGACAGCGAGAGGCCTCACCTGCTGCATAAGATCCAGCACCATCTCAAAACGGGCCTTCTGAGTGGTCTCACTGTCTGTTGGTGTCTCTGCCTCGAACTGCTCACATATTTTGCACATGACACTGTGCTGCTCCTGATATTTTTCAAACTGCTCTGGAGGTAGAGATTCCCGATGACTCTGCAACCATTCTGGATACTAAGAAAAGAGAGAATGGGTGGAAAAGAATTAAGTGAAAATGGATAAGGACGGATAATCAGAACAATGTGATTAAAATGTGAAAGGGAAAGGGATGTAGGAAAAGGAAAGCTAAATAAGTTCACCATGAAAAGTGGCACTGACTCCAGCAGACCACCTGGCCATGTTAGCATTTACGGTCACCAGAGATTGGTAAACTTTGGTAAAGGGCCAGACAGTGAATATTTTAGGCTTTCAGGGCCATATATGGTCTCTGTTGTGTTTGTATTTTTTCCTTTTTTTTTTTGAGACAGAGTTTTACTCTGTCACCCAGGCTGGAGTATGATGGCATGATCACCACTTACTGCAGCCTTTATCTCCCTGGGCTCAAGTGATCCTCCCATCTCAGCCTCCCCAAGTAGCTGGGTCTACAAGAGTGTACCACTGTGCCTGGCTAAATTTTTTGTATTTTGTAGAGACATGGTTTCATCATGTTGCTCAAGCTGGCCTTGAACTCCTGGCTCAAGCAATCTGTCCACCTTGGCCTTCCAAAGTGCTGGGACTATAGGAGTGAGCCACCATGCTTCGCTGTTGCACATTTGCTTTGTAGTTTTTTTCAAATGGTTTTAAAAATATAAAAACCATTATCTGCAAGAGAGTTGGATTTAGCCCACCCAGGTCTTGGTCTGCTGACCTGTGGTCTATACTATTCATTACATACTTAACCACATTTCCCTGTGTCACTGAAAAGCTTCTATTCCTGTATTTTGTCTCTCCAGTAAAACTGTACATCTGTAATCCCAGCACTTTGGGAGGCTGAGGTGGGAGAATCACTTGAGCTCAAGAGTTTTAGACCAGCCTGAGCAATATAGTGAGAGCTCATCTCTACAAAAAAATTTTAAAACATTGGCCAAGCACAGTGGCGCACACCTGTAGTCCCACAATCAGGAGGCTGAGGTGGGAGGATCACTTGAGCCTGGGATGGGGAAGCTGTGGTGAGCCAAGATCATGCCACTGTATTCCAGCTGGAACGAGACCTTGTCTCAAAACAAAACAATACAACTACACAAAACTATAAGCTCTTTTACGGCAGGGACCACCATTTAAACTACTCTTACACTGTTCACATCACAAAGCCAATAAGTAAAGCCTCAGTTAATTCTTTTTCTTTTTGAGACACAGTCTTGCTCTGCCACCCAGGCTAGAGTATAGTGGTGCAATCTCAGCTCACTGCAACCTCTGCCTCCCAGGTTCAAGTGATTCTCCTGCCACTGCCCAAGTAGCTGCAATCACAGGCGTGAGCCACTACCCCCAGCTCATTTTTGTATTTTTAGTAGAGACAGGATTTCATCATGTTGGTCAGGCTGGTCTCGAACTCCTGACCTCAAGTGATCCACCCGCCTCGGCCTTCCAAAGTGCTGGGATTATAAGCATGAGCCACCGTGCCTGACTAAATTCTTGCTGGAGAAATGAAGTCGAAAATGCAAGACTGATTAGACAACAACCCCAGAGTCTTGAACCAGTTTATAGAAAACTAGAGCTGAAGGATTTCCTTTTATACCCCAAACATTATACTCCTTATACCTAACATACAGTGTAACAGCTTTATTCTCTTTGTTTTTTTTGAGATGGAGTTTCGCTCTTGTTACCCAGGCTGGAGTGCAATGGCGCGATCTCAGCTCACCACAACCTCTGCCTCCTGGGTTCAAGCAATTCTCCTGCCTCAGCCTCCTGAGTAGCTGAGACGACAGGCGTGCGCCACCATGCCCAGCTAATTTTTGTATTTTTAGTAGAGATGGGATTTCACCATGTTGACCAGGATGGTCTCAATCTCTTGACCTCGTGATCCACCCACCCGGCTGACAGCTTTATTCTCTCAGAGACACAACTCTCCCCACTCTGCAACTTTCCCCACCTCAAATAAATAAAGAAGAAAAAAAAGTGCACTCAAGTTACTCTTTCTACAGGCTCTTAGTAGACAAAAGTAGCCCACAGGAGTTGATGTGATGGAGAATTAAGAGAAAAAGCAGAAATGGAAGTTCACAAACCTTTTCTGTGATCTCCTTCAGTGATGGGTACAGTACATCCTTGGAGAGTAGGTTCTGCATAATACTTTGCATGATGGGGAGGATGTTCCCTTCCCCATCCCCTTCGTCCATGCCCAGCCCCTCCATGGCCTTGGTCAGCTCTTCTTCTGACATGCCTGAGTTCTAGATAAGACAAGTAAGAGGTGAGCAAGTACAGTACCTTCTTGGGATGCTCACCACTCTGTCAGGTGGGAAAGATAAACTATCTACACTTGCCTGTAACAAAACAATAAGACAGGAACAGACTTGGGATGATACTCAAAGCACCTGTCTTTTGAGACTCTGCTGGAGAAGTATCTGGGAGTGGACCCCCTGTGGGCCCCTACTACTTTCTCCTCACCTGAAGGTCAGTGGCATTTTTGGCTAATCCACTTAGTGTCTCCTTTAGGCAAGAAGTAAATTCTTGCTGGGAGGTCATATCACTGCCTAGGAAAGATTAAAAAAAAAAAAAGCCAAGGTCATTTAGGAGTTTAATTGTTTTCTTGCCTAGACTGAACTGGTTAACTGCTTGGATATGAAGCATTTACTAGTGAATCATGATCACTCCACATCTTGAAAAGTCTATGGTTATCTTCATAGTCTTTTCATAAATCTATTTAATACACGAACTCTGTTTCAGTTTATTCTCCATGATGGCACCCACCATAACACCGGGACCTTTCAAACAGTCAGTTTTGAATAATCTTTTCTATTACTTTCCAACCTATCTCACACCTCTTCATTAAGAGGGGTTCCCATCCCTTCTCCCATTGCATTTCCTCATCCCATGATTGTGATGTCATGATTGCTATCAACTTTACTAAGATTTCTGGTGTTTTCAAGCAACAAAAACTTAAGAGTCTGCTCAGATATTTCTGTTTATCTGGGGTCTCCTCACCCACTCTCCCTGCAGCCTCCGAGAGCTTTTGGAACTGCTCCACCAGATGGGGCTCTTCCTCAGCCAACTCCTTCATTGCCTTCTCGAACTCTGCAGTGGCTTGGGAAGCCAGTTCACTGTCGAATAGTTCCTGGAAAAACTTCTCTTGGGAAGCGAAGAGGGCATCCTGCAGGGGAAGGGTGGCTGAAATGTGTCTCTTACTTAGGACTACACTGCATCTGGCCTCTGATAGAAGCCACAGGCAGTGGCTCTGGGAAATGTAACACCTCCCTCCTACCCACTTCCACTGGACATTCCTAACTACTGTTCCTAATGAGGACAGCAAAAAAGGCATCTAGCCATTGAAGGAAGGTATGAGATGGCATACCAATCCAACCATTTAAACCTGCTCTTTTTTCAAGGAACTCTCTTGAGAATCCTCTGCTCAACCTCAAGTCCTTATTTCACAAGGACTGAGGCTGGCAAGAGCACTCACCAATGTGAGGCCAACTTACCCTCCTCCCCCATTCCCCTCTGGCCCATAGGGGCCTGCCCAACCTCTGCTCAGAGCTGCATCCCCATCCCCTCCCCATCCCTTAATTGGGGTAGAATTTATACTTTGGCAGTGTCTCCTGGCGATCTCTTCTGGGGCCCCAAAGCATCAGGGGCTGTGGTGGTAGATGGGGGTGCTGGGGAGGGTTTGGCTTTATCGAAATCATCAAGAGCACCTTCAGAGACAAGAGACATGGTGTGTTTTTTGATGATAGATAAGGATGCAAGTAAGGCTGGGTGGTTTCTGGGTAAAGCATTAGGAATATGATTTTTCAAATTCCCCCACCTGCCCGAACCACCCTCAACGAGTCACCTACTTCCCTCTGGATTATGTAATTTACTGTGAGCAAAGGCAAAGAAATCCCTTAAGGCAAACAAGTGTCCCTCTCAGAGCTGGGAGGAGAGGAATAAAAAGTTCTGCAGACACATCTCCATTTATACTGTCTCCCTTGCCACACCCTAATGAATCCCTAAAAATCCCATCCGAATACCCAGCAGGAGTAGAGAACACATATGTCCTCATCCCTCTGAACTCAGTCTGGAGCTCTAAAAGGAATAACTTGGTGAGAAAGCACAAGATCCCACCCAGCTTCCCGTTGGTACTGGTATCAGCACAGACTGAGGGACTACATACTGCACTCCATGTGAAGGCATTAAACTCTCTTCTCTTCTCTCCAGTTTAGTGCTCCCCCACAACCTCCTAGAGCTCCCTTTGGCCTGATCTCTGCAGATAACCATACACTAATTCACACAGTCATTTGGCACTCCTCAGGGTTTCAGTTTATTTTTCTGCCTGCCCACATTTCTGTGACTGAACTAGAGATTACAAATTCACCTCTGCCCTGAAAAGCCTGTGTCCTCACTACCACTCTGCTTGCCAGGCCTAGGGAGAGGGCATTGGCTCCACTCTGGGCAGGAAACCAACAGGGGAGTGGAGAATAATGCTAAGAAAACAATCGCCGTCTTTCAGGAGGGTGAACTGCTTACCCCTGAAATCACCTTATCCTCAGTTTCTCAAAATAAGGGAAAGGGGTCCGCTCGAGCTACTGACAAGATGAAGTAACTGTAAGGGGCCTAGCGAGAGAAAGGAAAAAGGACTAGGAGGAGAAAAGTGTCTTTCGTGCTAAGGAAGACAGGATGAGACACAGAAGGACGGGCCACAAGCTTGCTGGGAGTTAATGTAAGCAATCAGAGAATATGTGGTTCGTTATCCAACAAGAACCAAATGCTGCTGCCGCTGCTGAAAGGAGGGAAGTTGGACTTTAAAAACTTAGTAACCTAAAGAAAGAGGAGTTTGGAGAGGTACCGTGAAACGCCATCCTGCGTTAAGATCCACAATCTAGACCACTGAGGGACCCCTGGTTGAGCTCCCCAGCTCCAGTCGCGGAGGTGGGGCAGGATGACCCAGAGATTCTTGGGGTGCTCGCGGTCACTCTCCGCCCCCATCTAGCCTTTGGAGAGCCTCTCCTGCCCCTTCCCTGATATCTCAGGTTAACTTAACCTTCTGAATGGGTCCTCACACCTGCCCCCTTCGGGTCTTTCCCACTATGAGCTCTTACTTTCCAGAAGCTCCTCCAATTCCCTGTCCGTTTCGGCCCCGACACCACAGTCTTCCTCAGCGGCGGCCATCTTGCTACCTCCGACTTGCCGTAGGAGGCGGGACCCCCTCGGCGCCGCCACGCCCCCCGCCCCTTCGCTCTCGCCCTCTTCTGCCTCGGGCAACCAATGGTATTGTTGGCCAGTGCGGAACCGCCATTTTTAAAGGGCCAGGAAGCTTTCACTTAACTGTGTTTCGGGTATTTTCCCCATTTCGCCTGAGGACCATAGAATTAGGGATAAGATATTGTTATTTTCTGCCTGGTTTTAGAGGCCCGGAGTCCCAAATTACCTGGCTAAGCTCTTTCATTATTTTTTCCTGAGCTGTGTGAGTAGGCCAGATGGGACAAACTGCTTACAAATAACCACAATCTATACATATATAATTGAGAAGACAGTTATGGTACGTAACATAACACTTTCTCTCACTTATTTTTTTGAGATGGAGTCTCGCTCTGTTGCCCAGGCTGGAGTGGAGTGGCGCCATCTCGGCTCATTGCAGCCTCAGCCTCCCGGGTTCAAGCTGTTTTCTTGCCTCAGCCTCCCAATTAGCTGGGATTACAGACGTGCGTCACCACGTCCGGCAGATTTTTGTATTTTTGGTAGAGACGGGAGTTTCACTATGTTGGGCAGGCTGGTTGGCCAGGCTGATCTCGAACTCCTGACCTCATGTGATCCGCCCACCTCAGCTTTCCAAAGTGCTGGGATTTACAGGCGTGAGCTACCGCGCCCGGCCTAACTTCATTATTTCGCTCAAATGTTATCTTCTCTGAAACGCTTTCCTTGGCCATTCCCATTCCTTTTCTTTTCTTTTTCTTTTTTTTTTTTTGAGACGGAGTTTCGCTCTTGTTACCCAGGCTGGAGTGCAATGGCGCGATCTCGGCTCACCGCAACCTCCACCTCCTGGGTTCAGGCAATTCTCCTGCCTCAGCCTCCTGAGTAGCTGGGATTACAGGCACGCGCCACCGTGCTCAGCTAATTTTTTGTATTTTTAGTAGAGACGGGGTTTCACCGTATTGACCAGGATGGTCTCGATCTCTTGACCTCGTGATCCACCCGCCTCGGCCTCCCGAAGTCCTTTTCTTGCTAACATTGAACACTATCTGACATACTATCTACTGTACTTGTTTATTCGCCGCTCCCCACTCGGCAGAATTTAAGCACCATGAATGCAAAGATTTTTCGTCTGTTGTCTTCACTGCTGCAAAGCCCAATTCCTACGTTAGGGCTTAAAACTTAGTAGGCACTCACTGGCCTACTCTGCTCTCCCAGTCCCTAATCAGGCATGTTTGTCTGCCCAATCTAGTGGCATCTCTCATTTCCTATTTTCTATTAAAACTGTTTGATTAAAGGACACAGGGCCAGGAACTTAGAACTCAATGTTAGAAAGAGAGCTTCTGAGACCTTGGACTGAGGGCAATTCAAATGTAGTTGTAATAGACTTCCTTTCTCTGACCTGTCTCCTTTTCTCTAACCAGAACCCAACCTCCAACTGAGTGAACACGGGGATGCTCAGATAGAGGTAACTCTAGACTTCCCTTTCCTCCTTTGGAATTGTTCTATTCAGATCTGTCAGAATGTAGCAGCTGTTTCACATACACATCTGTTTTAGCACTTAGAGACCACCTACTGTTAAGGTCTTGTGCTGGGCACAGCGAGTACAGGGGGATAAAGCAAGACCAGCCTCAGCTGTAAGGTAGCTAGTGGGGGTGAGCTGGGGGCACGATGAGATATACACACGGTAAGTATGATACCAGTTAATAATTTTAAATGAAAAAAATAATGTAAGTCACCTCATCATTTTCATTCTTAGCTTCCTAAACACACATTTAAGTACTGCATCAAGCACCGGATCAGGCACTTTGTCCCACACAGACAGGGCACAGACTTGTCAAACAGTATCTGTGTAGAACTGGTTTTCCTCCAACCACAAATAGTGTGTTCTGGGATAAAAACATATTTAACTGAAAGTTACAAAACCTAAATTCCAGCCCAAATTCTGCCATTAAATCACCTTCTAAGTCCTTTACAATTCTAAACTTCTGTCATCAAATCCTTTCCTGATGAACCTTTTTCCCCAACACCTGCAACATAATTTATTCCAGGCTAACTTTCTCATTCAACTTCAAACTGCTTAAATGCATGTCTCCAATATGGCTATAGCTATAACAAGCACTAAAAAAAAAAAAAAAAAAAAAAAAAGTGTCTACAAACAGGCATCTCTATTGGCTTTATTTTCTGAAACAGTTTCATTGTTGCCCCAGCTGGAGTGCAGTGGTGCAATTTTGGCTCACTGTAGCCTCCACACAAGAGATTCTCCTTTCTCAGGCACCGGAGTAGCTGAGACTATAGGCTTGTGCCACCACACCCAGCTAAGTTTTGTATTTTTAGTAGAGATGGGGTTTCACCATGTTGGTCAGATTGGTCTTGAACTCCTGAACACAAGTGATAACACCCAGCGTGACCCCCCAAAGTACTGGGATTACAGGCCACTAATCAATTGACTTTAAATAAATGTAATACAAGCATGTTAATTAAAAAACATTAATTGGCGGGGCGCGGTGGCTCAAGCCTGTAATCCCAGCCCTTTGGGAGGCCAAGGCGGGTGGATCACGAGATCAAGAGATCAAGACCATCCTGGTCAACATGGTGAAACCCTGTCTTTACTAAAAATACAAAAAATTAGCTGGGCATGGTGGCACGTGCCTGTAATCCCAACTACTCAGGAGGCTGAGGCAGGAGAATTGCCTGAACCCAGGAGGCAGAGGTTGCGGTGAGCCGAGATGGCGCCATTGCACTGCAGCCTGGGTAACAAGAGCGAAACTCCACCCCAAAATAAATAAATAAATAAACAAACAAACATTAATTAATTAAAATGGAGTAAAAAACAAGCATGGTTCATTCTTTGCATTATTTCTTAAACTTGTTTCTGCTTTTCTATTTTTACTACTAATATTCCTAACGTCTCATCTCCGTATTTACTGACCTACTGACTGCTCCTTCTGCCTTTCTAATGTGTAGTGAATACTGCTAAATAACAGTATTTCATAGCACTTCCATATCACTCTCTTCCTTAAGGATTTAATGGCTCTCCCCAGTTTATTGAACAACTTCTAATACTTGCCTGGAATTCACAATTATTTCACATATATCCATCTTGTTTCCCTGATTATGTAAGAATCAAGAGGCAGGAACTGTCCAGTTTTTCCATATCCCTCAGTTAGCAAAATGTTTTTGTGTGCAAATTTAATTTTGTAATTTAATCTGTAAACTTATAAAAAAATTTTGCCAAAATATATCACCAACTTGCCTGTGTTTATAGTATGTTTGTAACTTGAGAAAGTGTCATCATAGCATGTACATTTTTGAGAAGGCAGCCTTAGTTTAGGGAATGCTGTTTAAAAAAGCAACTCTTAAGATAAAGCTAAAACAAATACAATGTGTACTATGAAGAGAAGTAAAAACCAAAATGAAGCTCCTGAATATATTGATACGAGAAAATACTGAAAATGTTAAATGAAAAAAACAAAGGTACAAAATTCTTAAACAGTATGCTTTCATTTGTGTATAAAGGGGGACAGAGAATGGCATAGTCAGATCTACTTGTATATACATAAAAAAATTCTGGAAGCATACAAGAAAGCTGGTAACAATTGTTACTTGCTTTGGGCAAGGTGATAGGAACTGGGTGGCTGATGAAAGGGTGGAAAGATTTGTCACAGAACAGCTTTCTATATTTACTGATTTTTGAGCTATATGCATTTATTATTTATTGAAAACATGCATTTTAAATGCAAAAAAGTACGTATTTTAATCAAAGGCACAGTACATCACTCTACCCAATTATTCTTAGCATATGACAAGCAAAATATTGTATTGTCAATGTAATCATTGTAATATAATGTACTATTCTTTTATCTGTGTAGTACATGTAGAACAGTGACAGACACATGGCAGGTGCTCAGTAAATACTGCTATAATTAGCAAGAGATAAAAGGCTGCAATCAAAAACAGAACAGGGGAGCGACTTGCTTTCTATCATTTTCACAGTGGTTTAGATCCTCATATATATCCTATGAAAAATATGTGCTTTTTTTCTTTTTTTTGAGATGGAGTCTCACTCTGTTGCCCAGGCTGGAGTGCAGTGGCGCGATCTCAGCTCACTGCAAACTCTGCTCCTGGGTTCAAGCAATTCTCTGCCTCAGCTTCCCGAGTAGCTGGGATTACAGGCACCTGCCATCATGCTTGGCTAGCTTTTCTTTTTCCAGTAGTGGATGTTTATTACTTTTGTAATTAAAGATTATTATTAGAAGGAAGATAGGCACTTTGGTGGGGTACCTGCATGGGGTGAACAAGAATGTGAGAGTGTCCAGGAAATAAATGGCAAGTCAAGCAGCTCTTGTAGAGATTTATTTAGACAAGAAACAGAGTATGAGAATAATAGCTGTAAAGAACAAATCAATAACCAGCAGTGTGCATTTTGGAAAACCAGGTAACTTCTCAGACCTTAAATTTCTGAGTACACAGAGGGTACCTGCCTGGAAATTTAAATGCTTAAGGAAAATGGGACATGACTGAGTTGGTGTGGCCTAATCAAAAATGGTATCTTAGTTATTACATCCTGCTCCTTTCTAGCTGAAAGAAAGCTCCTATGTGGAGAGGAGGGATAAATACTGAAGGGATTTACTAAACAAATATCCATCACAGAGTTTCTTTCTTTCTTTTTTTTTGAGACAGAGTCTTGCTGTCACCCAGGCTGGAGTTAAATGGTGCGATCTCAGCTTACTGCAACTTCCACCTCCTAGGTTCAAGTGATTCTCATGCCTCAGCCTCCCAAGGAGCTGGGACTACAGGTGCACACCACCAAGTCAGGCTAATTTTTGTATTTTTATTATAGAGACAGGGTTTCACCATGTTGGCCAGGCCTCAGATGATCTGCCTGCCTCAGTCTCCCAAAGTGCTGGGATTATAGGCATGAGCCACTGCACCGAGCCCAGAGTTTTCATTTGTTCCTTGAAAGATTTAAGTTGGAAAGGCAAGGCCAATTGTGGGCACAACTATAGTCAAGTTGAGAAGACCTCAAAAAAGTCAAGTTTAGACATTTAGATTTTTCATAGAAAAAGACTAAAGGATACTAGGTTTTAGGGTAGAGAGACCCAAATCCAAAGAGTAGCTGCAGTGGGAGGGTGCTATTAGAAGGAAGATATAGAGACATTCTCTAGGGGGTAACATATGGTGACTGATCCATGCACCCAAAGGGGGCCTTAGCGAAACTGTAGAGGACTGATTCTTAAACCAATCACATCTTTGCCAATCTCTGTCACCTGTAGAACAAACAGAAACAAGTTAGAGATTTGTAAGATTGAGAATCCTAGAAAACTTATTCCCCATACCCCTCAATGAGCATAGTAGACAGGTATTGGAGTATCTGTTACTGATTGGTGAAGAGCAGTGGGGAGAAGCTCTAGCTTTCTCCAGTGTCACTGCCTCAGGGAGCTGGGGACAAACACAAGAGGAAAAAAAGGACCACCATGTTTCTTTCTCTTTCCCCTTCTCTCAATATCCTAGATACATTTGAGGACGGTACTTACTGTGGTGACCCTGCAGATTTGACCTTTGAACTCAGGGGAATAGCAGGCCCCACTGAGTGGACACTTCTCCACTGGCTTTCCACGGTAGATGGGCCGATAGGATGCAGCACAGATGTCAAAGGGGTTGTGCATGTCATAATTGAGCTGGTAGGCATCTGCAGGGTTCTTCTCACAGGCAGACAGGATTTTTCGGGTCTAGGGGAAGGAAGGAGTATTTTATTTAGAAGTACAGAAAGCTCCAGACAAACACGTCAAAGGATCCCATCACCATGGTTTGTTAGTTCCATTGATGTACTTTTCACCTAGTACAGATACAAGAGGTCCCAACCTCTGTACTGGATGTATGTGAAGGGTTAACAATCACCATTCCTATTGTATTGAACTTTCCCCTTCTTGATACAAAAGTGGCTCCATAATCTAGACCCATATTCCTTCACCAACTCTGGAGATTATCGGGTTGGGTCCTAGAAAGGGTTAAAACAGACTTCCATCACCCAAAAATAACACATTTGGAGCACACAAGTAATGGGATGTGTATGTGAAGATTTGTGGTGGTTGTGATGGGTTATCTGGAGCTTAATGACAGGGCTGGGGGTTACTTTCAGCTACAGTGGAGCTATTCTAGGTTGCAGGGCACTCTTACACGAGTGCCATGTCTCAATAAACTATTAATTCATTTTCCAGGAATAAAGGAAGCACCAGGTCAGGAATTAAACAGAGGGTAGCATTCTGTTGGCTCTTTTTGTTGAATGTTGTTATTTACTGCTTTGTTTCAGAGGCAAGGACCTTGGTCTGCTCCCTCCATGTAAGAGCTGATCTGGCTTCCCTATGGTCACTGAAGGAGTTCCATCTACCTGCTGTGCCACCTCAGGCTTGGGCCCGAGTTCCAGCAGGCGCCGAGCAAAGGTGGCAGCTGTCTTGAAGTTCTTGAGCTTGAAGAAGAGGTTAAGGGCTGTACGCAGCACGAGGATCATGTGCACAGGCTGCAGGTTTGAGTGGGTGAAATACGCTGCCATCTGGTGGACAGAAAGAGGAACACATGCCAGGCTGATGCTACACCTGGTGGAGGTCATTTCTCTAAGTTGCGACACATGCATAAAAAACAACACAACACAGGATGGGCTATAAAGCAGAGAGGTCTTCTACCTCCTAGGTGTAGAGGACTGGTGAGATGAGGAAGTAGGGTGAAGAAATGTATCCTCCCCTCATAGAAATGAAGGGCCCAAATTTCTCCTCCCCAGTTAGATCTAGGTTTGCAATTAAAGAATTCAAACCTAATGAAGGGTAAAGGGAAGGATGTCTCTGTTGTGCTCAGGGTCCTATAAATCTTTTTTTTTTTTTTTTTTTGAGACAGAGTTTCACTTGTTACCCAGGCTGGAGTGCAATGGTGCAATCTCGGCTCACCGTAACCTCCGCCTCCTGGGTTCAGGCAATTCTCCTGCCTCAGCCTCCCAAGTAGCTGGGACTACAGGCACGCGCCACCATGCCCAGCTAATTTTTGTATTTTTGGTAAAGACGGGGTTTCACCACGTTGACCAGGATGGTCTCAATCTCTTGATCTCATGATCCACCCACCTCGGCCTCCCAAAGTGCTGGGATTACAGGCTAAGCCACCCCGCCCAGCCAGAGTCCTATAAATCCTACCTCACAGATGCGCTTCTGCTGTTCTAGAGTCTCTTTGGGCAGCTTCTTCCTTTCTATCTCCATGGACAAACCCACAATATACTCCCGGCAAATGGTGATGAGCTGCTGGGCCTGTAGAGGGTGCAGAAGGTCAGGATATAGAGACAAGAATGTGGGAATACCCAGGACTGGGACAGCGGCTAGACCCTCCTACCTCTGCAATCTCTTGTTTATTGTCCACAACAAGAAGTGGCACACTGAGAAGGATGGAACGGAATTTTTCCACAGCCTCCTCAAATTTGCCCACTGTGGTGAGCTGGTAGCACAGCTGCAACCGTTGGATGAGGTCATTAAGCTTCAGGCCCACAGCTGGTACACCATTCTTCAGCCCTGCATCCTTCCTGGAAGAAGACAGGACAGTCAGTAGCCACCTAGGACCCAACTTCCTTTTCTGGCAAACATCCTTTCAGCTACCCTCTGTCTTCTGTCAAAGTCGCTGGGGAAGAGGACGACAGCAGGTGTAAACCGAGCCCCACAGAGCAACAAACTTTTCTTCTTCTTTTTTTTGAGACAGTTTTGCTCTTGTTGCCCAGGCTGGAGTGCAGTGGCACAATCTTGGCTCACCACAACCTCTGCCTCCCGAGTTCAAGTAATTCTCCTGCCTCAGCCTCCCGAGTAGCTGGGACTACAGGCACATGCCACCACACCTGGCTAATTTTTATTTTTTTAATTTTTTTAGTAGAGATGGGGTTTCTCCATGTTGGACAGACTGGTCTCGAACTCCCAACCTCAGCTGATCTGCCCGCCTCAGCCTCCCAAAGTGCTGGAATTACAGGTGTGAGCCACCGCGCTTGGCCCAGAGATCTTTTTCAACTGGGAAACCCTAACTCTGAGAGAATTCTGACTATGTCACTGAGGCAACCATCTGAAATAACAACCACAACCTGGAACGGATGAAAGCAAAGAGCAAGGGGCCTTACCAGTTGCGATTAGGATAGCCATACATGGAGGGTAGGCAGGGCAGAGCCTGATAGGTTGTACGGCCTCGGGCATATGTCTGTAGGAACAGTTGCTTGTAGGGGCCAAACTGGATTACCCCTACTTGGTCATGAAGAAGCTAGAAAAGAAGGAAAGAAACAAGCATTTTGGCTCTGCTGCATAAAAATCTACTTTTCTCAAATGCTAATCTCTTTTGGGGAAAAAAAACCAACTTACGTTTCCTTGGGCAAGGTAATTAACTTCTCTGTTCAAGTTTCCTCACCAGTAAAATACATTTAATTGTAAGACCTACTTCATTTAATAATACCTATTACTTAGGATAGTGCCTAGCACATTAGCAGTTATTGCAGTGTTATCATTATTGTTGTTATTATAACAATATTAGCTTAGGGTTCTAAACTGACTCCTGCTTGGGAGGGGTACTTATCTCACTGATGTGAGCCAGAAAGTAAGCTATAAATGGGCGAAGACGACTGAAGGATCTGCCCTAAGAGATTACTAGGCCAAGTGGAAGGCAGGTAAGAGGAAGGCAAGTGTAGGTAAACAAGACCAAGAGCTTTCATGATAAATACACACCTCTGCCCTCGTGGGTAGGATTATTTCACTTGGTTAAAATGAGTCAGCCATTTCCCTGGGACCCTGGGCTATATACACTCAAGAGGAAAAGCTAAGGTTACTTACCCGCATGGCTGTTTCAAAAGAGCCTGCCAGCATGTGATCAACTGGAAGCTGAGAGTTATTACACCAGATCTAAAGAGAAACAAAAAAGCCAAGCCAAGTAAAACTTTGTCCCTTCTCTGTTCTCCTCCATAACTACAGCAGAAAAGTAACCAACACCTGTTATACACTAATCAAGTATTAGTCACTCATCCTTGCAGGGTTTCTTCCTGCTTACCTGAGTTGGACTTGTTCCCTTGGTTGGGGGCACAAAGAAACCATCTTCAGCCCCACCAGCTGCCCCAGGGGATACATCCTAGGGGAAAAACAAAAATTGAGTCAATTTTTTTTTTTTTTGAAACATGGTCACACTCTGTCACCTAGGCTGGAGTGCAGAGGCATGATCTTGGCACACTACAACCTCTGCCTCCCATGCTCAAGCAATCCCCCAACCTCAGCCCCCCGAGTAGCTGGAACCGCAGGCACGAATCACCACACCCAGCTAATTTTTGTATTTTTTTGTAGAGATGGGGTTTTGCCATGTTACCCAAGCTGGTCTCCAACTCCCAAGCTCAAGCAATCTGCCAGGCTCGACCTCCTAAAGTGCTAGGATTACAGGTGTGAGCTACCGTGCCTGGGCAAATTAACACTTTAAGCCATTCAAGCACTTTATTCTGTTGAATCTAGAACACAACCATTTACCTTGTTCCCTGCCTCCAGTGAGGAAGGGTGATAGTTGTGGGAGAAGACTGTCAAAATAGGAGCTCCTCACCAGTGACAAAATGACATATCAAAAACTCCAATTCAGATAAAACAGCTTGCTGCCTTTTCCTAAGCTGCTGCTGCCACAACCCTGATTACCTCATTCTTCTTTCTTTCAAATGGGAGCTAAGCATCAGATTAGAGGCAAGTTCTACATCCCCTCCTCTTTGAGCATACAGGATAGATGGAAATGACAGGCCACTAACTTTGACTCTCTCATTCTTCCTTCTTCTTCTATTTTTTAAAATAGAGACAGGGTCTTGCTATGTTGCCCAGGCTGGTCTTAAACTCCTGGGCTCAAGCAATCACCCTGCCTTAGCCTCCCAAAGTGCTGGATTACATGCATGAGCCAGAGTGCCCAGCCATCTTCCTTCTTTCAAATGGGAGACAGCATCAGATTAGAAGGAGGGTCTAATCCCCTTCCCTTCTGGAGACCTCAGGATAGCGGTGGGAGACAAATAAGGCCTCTGGCTTCCACGGGGAGATATGGAGAGAACCTTCTAAAGGTACAAATTCCACATACCAGCTCAGGAGGGAGCTCCAAATCTTCTTCTACATCCCAGCCACCTCCTTCTTCTTGTCCCTTGCCAAGAGCATCATCCCCCAAACCTTCTGTAGCCTCCACAAACCCATCTGTAAGGAAAATTCAGGCTCAAAACAGATTTGGGCTGTGGCATAATCTTGGCCAAAGGAAGTAAAATCAATCCTAGTTGGTTTCATGGCTTGGAAGTCTGCAGGGCTACCCACAACCCAGTCCCAATTCAAGGTGTCCATCGCCCCAGAACAGTCTTAAAACAACACTTTTACCTTCATCCAGCTGCAGCTCTGCATCTTCTCCCCAGCCCTCTGTACCAACAGTGTCAATGTCAATGTCAGCAGCCAGTGCTCCTCCCTTCCCTACAGAGGGAAGGAACAGAACAGAACTGGTTACAGTCCAGCAAGTCAGAAACAGGGCCTTTTCTGCAGCAGGTTAAATCCTTTCAAAAACAGGTTTCAAGCTTCTGCCTACTTATTATTTGTGTATTATTTATTTTTGTGGTATATATGTTATGCTGACTTACAGTAGGTTTCACAGAGGGAGGGAATAGAAGACAGATGGAAGGAACTGGCCTTCCTGCTCCCAAAAACTGGCTCTTAAATAATTGGTACTTACTAGTCTTTGGCTCACAACTCTAGAGTTTCTTCCTGAGAGCTTTACTAAGCTACTACCACTACAATGTGTACAGGGCATCAGGCATAGGGTAGATAGAGGAGGTGGTGGAAAGGGTGCGGTTCAGCACAAAATGCTCAAGAGTCTGTTTAGGCTCTTACTTGGTGAAATGAACTAAGAGACCAAGAAAACCGGAGGAGGTTAAGGGTGGAAGTGGTGGAGGGTGGTAGCACATCTGCCTATACCCACATACTGGAATTACAGGTAGCTGAGTTAGTACCTTAAGATCGTATGGTCATGAATGATAAAATACTGAACAAAGAATATGACTACATATATAGTAAAACCTAAGAAAATACAGCAAAATATTAACTGAAGTTATTGGGGGTACTAGAGGCATCACTTTTTTTCTCCCTATTTTCCAAATTTTCTTTAATGACCTTGAAATGCAATTTTAAGTTTTGAAGACTGTACCATAACTGGCATTTCAATGCTCCATTAGGCTTCATGCAGAAAAAAAGGAGAGATGAAACTAAATGCCAATGGTATTCTCCACAAAACAAACAACAGAAGTGCTACAGGAGAAGTAGGTAGTTACCTTTGCTGGCAATGGTGCCTTCAAAGAATCCTTTGGATACAGTTAACAAAGGCCAGTTGGTATCCAATGGCATGATAGGTGCAGGAGGCTGGAGCAGCTTGGCATTAGGGTCAATGTCTGGGATCTGAATAGTAGAAGAAAACAGGCTAAAAACAACCACCACTTGGAAGTCATATAAGGAAAGTTATGCAACCTCCTTTGATCTCATTTGTTTCTCTGTCTCTCCTAGTAACCAGGTGGGAGAGTGACAATCATAATTTTAAGCTGTTCTAAGATCTCAGAGTTGATCCTGTGTTAAGAGACAATCATGTAAATAAAGACTTACTGTCTCCTTCTCTGGGTCAAATGTCTCCTTTAGGCTCTCAGCTTCTTCATCTAAGCCATGGGTAGCAGCTGTGAGATAGGCCAGGGACTCTGTAGAGAAAACAGACTTTGTGGTATAGGTATATTTCCAAATGCATGTTGCTGTGGTAAGCAGCCTCTGAGATGGCCCCCCTCAGTGATCCCTGAATCTGGGTATTCAAGTTGTTGCATAATACCTTCCTCTTAAGTGTGGGCTGGATTTATTAACCAGCTTCTAATGGATGGGACATGGCAGATGTGATGGGATGTTAATTCCTAGATCTGGTTACAAAGATTGGGGCTTCTATCTCGGGCTGCCCTCTTTTGCTCATTTGCTGTAAGGGAAACTAGCTACCACATTACAAACTCCTAGGAGAAGTCAACATGAAAAGAAACTGATGTTTCTTTAACAACAGGGAGTAGGACATGGGGGCTGCCAATGGCCACTGAGTGAGTGCAGAAGTGGATTTTCTCCTTGGTTGAGTCTTGAGATATCTGCAGTCCTGGCCAACACTTTGCCTGTAGCCTCATGAGAGACCCTAAGCCAGAGGCACCTAGCTAAGCCATACCACAAGTTGTGAAATGATAAATGTTTGTTGTATTAAACTACTAAATTTGGGAGTAATTTGTTAGACAGAAATAGAGAAGTAATGCAGTTGCTTATCTTTGAGAACCATCCATCAGTGTTGAGAACCTTGGATATCTCTGACTCCTCTCTGTCACATCTCAAATCTAGTTACTGCAATAAATCATGTTGTTTCCACCTTCGAAATATATCCTGCATCTGACCATGCTCATCCCTCCACTAATAGTGCCCTGGTTCAAACCACACCTTTCACCTTGCTTGTTCCCTAATGTATCTCAAATGCTAATATAATGCTTGGCATATAGTGGGTTCTCAAAAAATATCCCTTGAATATATACATTAATAAATGAGTGAAAGCTCCAAACTGAAAATAAAGAACAAAATTCTAATGGCATCCAACCAAGTGCATTTTATAGGGTGTCTGCTCTAGGCCTTTTAAAACCTCCTATCTTCCCCCTGAAATAACTATTCTTCCTAAGGGTTTGTGGCCAGACTGAATATTCTGGCTGCACCTCCCTTTGGCTTTGAATAAAATCTTCTAAGCATCGTAGGAGCATGCTGTCTCTCCTAAAAAAAAATGCATGATAAAAAGAAATCCCTCAGCACTACACACAAATTAACTCAACACGAAGAGAAAAACACTTCCTCAGACCCCAAAAAAGCTGCCGAGTCCTGGATACTTACTCTGCCCACAGTTCTTTAGGATCCGCACACGCTCTGACACATCACCCAGGTATAGGGCATTCTGATAGTGGCCACTCATGTCCTTTCTGATCTCAGCTGCACCAAGTAAGTGAGAGACATCAATTTAGCTATTTTCTCTTAAGTTGTCTTTCTTCTCTATTCACCTTCCTCCTCCCCCCAATAACCCATCTTCTCATCCTTAGTTTGAAAGCCTCACCAATCTTCATCATCTTGCGAAGTTTTTCTAAGTTGCCAGTGATAAGATACAGAAAGGAAAGTTTGTCAAAGTTTTTGGTACGCTGATAGCACATTTCCACAATCTGGTGGTTCCCCTGCAGCAGGGCCACTTCTCCCAGCTTTTCCCAGCAGTTCTTGTCATCCAGTGCTTTGGCTGCTTCCAGAGCAATCTAAAGAATCCCCAGGATCATGTTAACAGGTTGAAGGCACTGTGACTCAAAACCAGGGACTCTGCAAAGCATCTGCCTCTATATGAATTTCCCAAAGAATGTCCTATACTTTCAATTACTCCTAGCTTTTTGTCTAATTCTATTGAAAATCCAGTGAACACATAAGACCTCTTTGGATACAGAGACAGAGAGAATCACATCACACATCCTCCTCCTTAGAAATTTATTTTTACAATGAAACCACTCAGCAGTTTCTGATTCCATAGAGCCAGTTCTTGCTTAGCTACCTTATTTCCTACCTGCCAGGTTTGAAGATCCTTGGGGCTTTAGCAAAGACAGAAGAAATAATACTAGGAAGAAGTTCAGAACTGGAAAAAAAGTTTTCCTAAGCCCTTTTCCCCTTTGAAAACAATGTCTATTCACTCTAGTCCCCAATGCTTATTAGGTACTCTTTCATCTAAGTAGCCAGTCAGCAAGATCAAGTGTCAATGAAATAATAAGATTTTCAAATTCCATGCCATCTTGCTTTTATCCCAGAAGTTACTGAATTCAGACTAACTGAGGCTAACAAAAACAGAAATGCTATGGCAGAGAGGCAGGAAAAAGTAGAGATGGGGCGAAGAGCAACAGGAACATAGCTCCATGTAACAACTTAAAAAAATCCCAAATTTCATTATTCTGGCTAAAGAAGCAAGCCCAGAATAATGCCCTTCCAATGCCACTCTAACCCTCTCACTTCTAAGACAATACGGGGCTGATGATCATATTCCTCTCACCTCAATGTTTCCACACTCCAGTGCCAGACTAAAGCGAGTTTTCTCGTCCTTGACAAAATGCAGTGCCACTTCAGGATAGCCCTTCTTCTGGAGATAAGCAATAATAGACTGGCCTACTAGTTTGGCATTCCTCACCATGTGCAGTACCTAGATATTTGGGGTGGGGTCAGGCAGGAAGCAGACATCACTTACAGGAAAGAAAAAAAAAAAAAAAAAGAACGCTGCCTCTGTTAATACTCTAGTTTGCAATCTCACTTCATACCTCATCATATTTTCTGTTGATCAGGGCCAGCTTGAATTTGAATTCAGTGGGATCAATGGTGAGTACCCGGGGACGACACTCCCTGTCTAGGCAGTATACATTGTTACCCTTCACCCGTGTGACATAGATGGGTAAATCCAGAGTTCGAATGATCCCGTGGTCCCTAAGAACAGAGGGCAGAGGGCACAACTTTCAGTAAGTGAGAGCGAAAATCCAACCTGTGATGAAATGGAACAAACCTAGGAAACAGTCTTTTGTCAAGTGCCGTTTGAACAATGATATAGATGGGAAGTGATTCAAAAGACAGCAGAACTAAATTCCAAATTTATGACATTCTTTCTATGGTGGGGCAGATGGCATGACCTTGCTTTATGTGCTATTATCCTAGAAGATGAGTAACAGACAATGGTTATAGGAAACAGACCTAAAAGTTAAATCTTAAGTTCTGATATATAATCAGTAGGTGACTATGGACAGGTAACTTCTTTATAAGCTATGATTGAAAGTAGAACAGAGGTAGAAGTGAGGAGTTTTGACAAAGAAATAATAGAAAATAGTCCGGGCGCAGTGGCTCTCGCCTGTAATCCCAACACTTTGGGAGGCCGAGGCAGGTGGATCAGGAGGTCAAGAGATCAAGACCATCCTGGTCAACAAGGTGAAACCCCGTCTCTACTAAAAATACAAAAAATTAGCTGGGCATGGTGGAGCGTGCCTGTAATCCCAGCTACTCAGGAGGCTGAGGCAGGAGAATTGCCTGAACCCAGGAGGCGGAGGTTGCGGTGAGCCGAGATTGCGCCATTGCACTCCAGCCTGGGTAACAAGAGCAAAACTCCATCTCAAAAAAAAAAAAAAAGAAAAAATTGAAAATAGAAAACATTTTGAACTGAATGATAATAAATAGATTACAAATTGAAGTTTGTCAATATAGCTAATGCAACACTTGAAAGATAATTTACAGACTGTATTAGAAGAAATATTGAAAATTATTGGGTTCTACGTGCTTATATTAGGAGACTAAAAATTAACAAGCACTCATCTCAAAAATTTTACTGTTCTTTTTAAACAGTAAAAAACAAAGTACTTATAAGAAAATAATAAAGCCAATAGTAGAAATTAAATAGAAAACAAAAATACTATAGAGAAGTTCAATAAAGGCAAATGTTGAATAAAATTGATAAGCCTCTCATGAGGGTAATTAAAAGAAAAAAAATAATAGGAATGAAAAAGAAGATATCACTACAGATCTTGCAGAATAAAGATGTAACTTTTTTTTTTTTTTTTAGACGGAGTTTCGCTCGTTACCCAGGCTGGAGTGCAATGGTGTGATCTCGGCTCACCGCAATCTCCGCCTCCTGGGTTCAGGCAATTCTCCTGCCTCAGCCTCCTGAATAGCTGGAGTGAGACTCTGTCTCAAAATAAATTAATAAAAATTTGAATTTTCTACATTAATCAATGAAAGGAGAAAAACTGTATGACTACCTCAATGCAGGTTGAGCATCCCAAACAGGAAATCTGAAATGCTCCAAGATCCAAAACTGAGCACTGAAATGACATTCAAAGGAACTGCTCATCAGAACAGTTTGCATTTCAGATTTTTGGATGTGGATGTTCAATCAGTAATGCAAATATTTCAAAATTAGAAAAAAATCAGAAATATAAAATACTTCTGGTTTCTAGCATGTCAGGTAAGTGATACTCAACCTGTATATGCAGAAAAGGTACTTAATAAAATTCAACATTTGGGCCAGTCATGGTGGCTCATAATGGTGGTTGTAATCCCAGTACTCTGGGAGGCCAAGGCAGGCTTACCGCTTGAGCCCAGGAGTTCGAGACCAGCCTGGGAAACACCGTGAAACCCTATCGCTACAAAAAATACAAAAATTAGCTGGGCATGGTTACACACGCCTGTAGTCCCAGCTGCTTGGGAGGCTGAGTTGGGAGGATAACTTGAGCCCGGAGGCAGATGTTGCAGTAAGCCAAGATTGTGCTACTAAACAATGGACAACAGAGTGAGACTCTCTCCCAAAAATAAATAAATTAAATTAATAAATAAATAGAAATACATTAATTAAATTCAACATCCATTCAAGATAAAAACCTCTTAGCAAAAAGAAATAGCAAAATTTCTTCATAGAGAAGGGATATCCATTAAAAAAATCTACTGCAAGCTTACATAATTCTTTTTTGTTTGTTTGTTCATTTGTTTGTTTTTTTGAGACCGAGTTTTGCTCTTGTTACCCAGGCTGGAGTGCAATGGCACAATCACAGCTCACCGCAACCTCTGCCTCCTGGGTTCAAGCAATTTTCCTGCCTCATCCTCCTGAGTAGCTGGGATTACAGGTGTGTGCCACCATGCCCAGCTAATTTTTTATATTTTTAGCAGAGACGAGGTTTCACCATGTTGACCAGGATGGTCTTGATCTTTTGACCTCGTGATTCACCCGCCTCGGCCTCCCAAAGTGCTGGGATTACAGGCTTGAGCCACCACACCCGGCCAAGCTTACATAATTCTAACACACTGAAAGTTTACCCTTTAAATTAGGAATAAGACAAGAATATTTGCTGTCATCATGTTAATTCAACATTGCTGGAGATCCTAGTCAGCACAGTAAGACAAGAAAAATATAGTAATATATAAGCACTTGCAAGAAGAAACCAAATTGTCATTACCCACAGATACTATGATTAACTGTAAAGGAAATACAAATAAGTCCTAGAATTAATAAAAGTCTAGCAAGATTCCTTAAAACAAAATCAATTTTAAATTGTTTTTTTTTTTTTGAGACGTAGTTTCGCTCTTGTTACCCAGGCTGGAGTGCAATGGCGCGATCTCGGCTCACAGCAACCTCAGCCTCCTGGGTTCAGGCAATTCTCCTGCCTCAGCCTCCTGAGTAGCTGGGATTACAGCCATGTGCCACCATGCCCAGCTAATTTTATTGCAGTTTTAGAAGAGACGGGGTTTCACCATGGTGACCAGGATGGTCTTGATATCTTGACCTCGTGATCCACCTGCCTCGGCCTCCCAAAGTGCTGGGATTACAGGCTTGAGCCACTGTATCGGCCTTAAATTGGTTTTATTGTTTTTAAATTGAATGGTTTCTAAATATCAACAAAATTAGAAAATTGAAATTTTAAATGGATATTATCCATCTACAAACAGAATTTTAAAACCGTCAAGTATCTAATAAAATCTAACTACAGAAATGCAAGATTTCTATAGAGAAAACTATAAAACTTAATTGAAGGATGTTTCAGAAGACCTAAACGAATAAAGAGCTGCTATACCAAGTTCACAGATTAGGAAATTGAACACTGTAAGGACTGTAAAGATGGCAGTTATCCCCCAAAGTGATGTACAGATTCAATGCAATTCCAAATGAAATCACAAACATTTTTGTGTGGAATTTCACAAGTTAATTAAAAAACTTATGTGAAGGGTCAGGCAATGTGGCTGATACCTATCATCCCAGCACTTTGGGAGGCTGAGGCGGGCACACAACCTGAGGTCAGGAGTTCAAGACCAGCTTGGCCAACATGGTGAAACCCCACCTCTACTAAAAATACAAAAATTAGCTGGGCATGGTGGCGCAGGCCTATAATCCCAGCTACTCTAGAGACTGAGGCAGACTTGCTTGAACCTGGGAGGCAGAGGTTGCAGTGAGCTGAGATTGCTCCACTGCACTCCAGCCTGGGCAACAAAGAGAGAGACTCCGCTCAAAAAAAAAGCAGTTTCACACTGCCTAATAAATGTGAAGATATGCATACTCTATGGCCTAGCAATTCTATTCTGGGTATACACCATACACTCTAGAGAAATGTATGTACATGTACACCAGAAAACATGTAAAAGAATGTTTAAGAGCATTGTTCATACTAGCCAAAAACTAGAATTTACTCAAATATTCTTTAAAAGAGTAGAACTGACAAACTGTGGTATAATCATATAATTATACAAAAATGAAAATACATTGAGGCTATAAGATAGATGAATCTTACAAACAAAATATTGAGCAAAATATGAAATAATATATTCAGTATGATTTCATTTATATGAAGGCAAAACCAGGCAAAACTAAATCATATTAAGAAACACAGGGCAGTAAAATTACAAAGAAAAGCAAGGAAGAAATTCTTGTGAAAACTAGAATGTTATTTTTGGTGAACAGGGAGGGTTGTGATCAGTAAGGACCACATGGCAAAGGGCTTCTGGGGTGCCAGAACTGTTCTATTTCTTGACTTGGGTGGTAGCTATGCTGATGTCTGCTACATAGCTTATTTGTTATTCTATACATTTTTAAATGTAATTGTCTACATTCGTTTTAGATTTCTCAATTTAAAAAAAGTTGAAAAAAGAATGTTCTGATACCCCTAGCAATATATGCCAGGTAAGGCTTTTCCATGGAGAAAGTCTATGAAGAACTTCAGTTATATCTCAAGATAGGACAGTGATTTCAGGAAGCAGCCTTCTCCCATTCTGTATCCCAGATAATTCACTTACCCAGTGGTGACAGCATATTTGATGTGGTTGCTTGTGGTATAGATAAACACCCCACTCTCATCCCAGGCCCCACTCTTGACACGAATGTTCTCATGAATGTTACATAAAGCATCCAGTTTTCGGTTACAGATCACAATGGCTGTAAGAGGCAAAGGGCATGAGTGTTCTGTTGGATAGGGTGAGTGCCGTAGACTGGCAGGGATGGGGGTAGGAGGGACTGGTCTCTAAATCAGGGTGGATATCATGAAGACTTACCATGTTTGGCTAGTAGCGCTACATGTGACATGTCTGCTGACCAGATAACATATTTCACTTTGGAAATCTTCACAGATGCCAGAGTCCTGAGGTAGAGAGAGATGTGCAAACATGAATGGATCTACTTCCCTTGCCTCAAGCTATGATCTACATCAGTTGCACCCTCTAATTAATGGAAGCCCCAATTTCTTAATGTAATACTAATTACATAAAATACTTAATGTAATTCCTACATAGTAACTCAGTGACTTAAACATTTTGGCTGACATTGTGCACTTTTCCCTTTCTCAACTCCTGGTCCCTCATTTTCTTGTATTATTAGGGAATCTGTGTATGTCTATTTCACCACTGGACTGTAAACTCCTTCATTTTATTATAATCTGTCTCTCTCTCATCCTAAGCCCTGAGAACACTCTGTTCAGGTAAGTGCTGGAAAAACAGATAAATAACAAAGACTCTTGCTGTAATGGTACAGGGGACATGCAGGATGGAGAGTGATCACAGGAGGGAAAAAGTTAGCAGAAAGAGTCTTGGAGCACACAAAGTGGCCAAGCCACAGACAAACTCACTTGGGGAAAAAAGGTTCCCACTAAAGCTGTCCACTCTCCCCAACTACATGGCTGTCTGCTTAGGGGCACCTGATATGTTACCGCTTCTGCTGTACATCAAAGAGCGTGATAGAGTCCGCATCGCGAAGCAGGAGGTTGCCTGTGCCAGCATAGAAGATCTCATCACAGTTGGGCACCTGTACCTTTTTGGTGATCTCATTCTTCAGATTCTTGATCAGAAGCTGCAATAAGTATTAAAGATGGAGTTAAGAGAATACGTTTCTATAGATGATGATGGCAACTGATGAAATCTCTCAGCAATTTTTCCTTAGCTTCAATAAACCAAGTATTTTTTGTCCTGTCCATGTCAATGACCACTGCAGACAGACCACTTCAACCAAGATCTTCTCTAAGGGCCTAAATGCGTCGTGTTTTCTCCTCCAACTGAAACATCCTGAGAAGTCCAACTAAAGTCTGAATTCCTCAATCACCAAGAGAGAAAATGCTTCTGGGGCTTACATTTTGTTAAATATTTTCTTCAGAGTGCTTTATCTTATGCTGGACCTATTACATTTCAAGTAACAATGGAGGTAGCAGAACAAGGAGGGAGATCTCCTCATCCAGCCCACTCCAGATTTGATGCATTCTGGGCTCCTGTAGTCAAGAGTGACTTTAGCTTGGTTCTTAAATCCAGAGCCACAGCGATCATCAACACAATCAAATCAGTTTTAATCCCTTTCCCCCAAGAGGGCATAGTGTAGGGCTAGAGACAAAAGTATAGCCAACGCATGAGAATCATGGCTGCCTAGGGGAGAGCAGAAAAAACAGTGGTCTTTATTCTGCCATACACAGGCCATTGCCACCACACCCTCAAATTAGTTTCTGCTTTTAGTCTTAACTCACCGAATGCATCCGATCTAGGACAGCAAATCGATTTCGAGCAACCCAAACGGCTGTCAGGCCTGAGGATCGTTTCCCTTCAGGGGCTGAGAAGAACAAAACCAAAGGGTGGGAGCATGTGGTGAGTCACTGGCAGGTGACATAGTCGGATGCCACGAAGCTGCCAGTCTTGCTGGATGCCATCTTGGCTTTGCCAGTTGAGCTGCTTCCTAACGAGTTCAGTCATAACCTGGGGCTATTGTTGAGTGACTTTTCCCCACCAGTCCCCTCCAAACACCAACCACCACCTCTGCCAAGGCTCTTTTCTCTAGGCCAAGTGGCTGCATTTCAGCCAACATCATGTACTGGCAGAAGGGCTGCCCATCTTGGGAGACAGCACACTCCATCAAGCTAACGAGCAGGGCCTCCCTGGCCAAGCTGTGGCAAAGCAAGCCTGTGTCATAGGACCCCCTCCCCAGGATGCAGCTGCTTGGCTCCTTTTAACATGCAAATGTAGACTTCCTAGTAGGGCAGGGTGGGGCAGAGCACTCCCGACTCAATCTTGACAAGAGAGCTTGGTGCTGGGCAGTATTTAGAATGAAGCTGTTGCTCTGTAAATGTCAAAGGACCATTCTTATCACCCTGAAGAGAGTTACAAAATGTTCCTCGGTTCAGTGGCTTATTAGAATTTTGAAATGGACACTCTATTCTCTGGGAAACTTATAGAAGGATAAATAGAAGGGTGCATCAAAATACTCATTTACGTATGACACCAGCAGAAGACTGGACAAAACATACTGGCCAGTCTTGCCCCTGGCATCTGGAATGGTAGGCAATTTACAAAACTAATTATTATCAAAGCCAACACTCCCATTTTCCAGGGGCCAGGAAACTGCAATATTCAAGCCTATCTCTGCTGCCCACCTCTCTCAAAAAATGAAGTACAGAAAATAAAAGTGGTAATAAAACAAAATATTTTAAATTCTATTAATTATAAACATAGATGGAAAAAAAAAAAAGCAAAGGGCTGAGTTGAGAGGTACCAAATCATAAGATTTAGTCAGAAATGGCTTAACTGACTTATAAGGGAGAATTTGACTTATAAATACCAAATACAAATATAGTTGCTTTCTCTCACTATTAACACATTTAAAAGAGAGGAAACTGATTAGCAACAATGATAACCCAGAGGCACTCACAAAAGAAACAGAGCTAGCAAATTATTTCTCAGGAATCTGCTGATGCCATCTAAAGTATGAAAGTGTGCCGGTAGAGTAGGGATCTGCAGAATAAATCTTTGACCTGGTACTAGCCATAAACACGCTGGAGGAAGTGCACTGAAAGGTGCCTAGACAATAGTCAAATCCATTCTGAGAATGTTTTGTCAGCAAGTTCTAGTCACAAGGACATCAGCAAGGGATGGTGGTGATGGAAGAGGCAGGCAGGAGTCTCAGCTGGATCCTGGGATCCCAGGTGGGGTGTGGGGCTGTTAGCAGCCTCATCTTTTCGACACGCAAAAGGAAACAGATCGAATCTGGATGCGGATGGGGGAGTATAAATCCCTAGTCCCTGGGTGAGACATTGTAAGATTGGAACCACGTTTTTAAATAAATGAAACTAGCAGGGTGAAAGTCATATCAACTGACAATAAACTAGGATAACATGCTGTGCTGAAAGAGAAAATGGAGAGTTTCTAATAACCAAATTATAAAATATATATATCTAGCTGGGGTAATAAAATGGAGGAGGAACATGAATATTTCACACCATGGTCGCCTCTGATGCAATTGTCAGCAGCACCTGCCAACAGACATGAGTGATGTGGCCATGGCTTGGGGATGGAATGTGAAAAACTTGAAGAGGAGAGATGATGTGGGTGAAGAGAGCTGGAAGCAGAGTGGGGTAGACAAAAAGAATACCTACCATCAGGATTCTGGGAGTCAGCATCCTTAGGGATGGTGTACAGGTCATAGGTACTATTCTCTAAATTACTGGCTCTCTGTAGAGGAAAAGGGGAAATTAAAATGTTAGTGAGAAGCACCCAAGACACCAGTTTTCCAGTTTATTCTGACAGAGAAAACAGACCCAATGCACAGACAGCAATCTGAAACCATACTTTTCTTACTCTCCACCCAGAGGGCATTTATTTGACTGTTTCTACATCTAAGAATTATAGGGCTCTTTGCCAAACAACTAGACACTGATGTCACTTTATTTTCTTTTTCTTCTAAAGATGCAGATATTATTTGAATGAAAGTAAGAATTGCTCTCTAATCCATAAATTAACAGACTAGGACCCTGGTATTCTGGTGCCCCACCCTGAGTACTCAACAACTGAGTACTCAACTGCTGGAAAGAAAACAAAAGACATCAAAGAAAAGACACTATAGGAATACAATTGTTTATTGGAAAAAGAAGAAAAAGAAAAAACAAAAGAAAACTGTCAGAATATGGACTGCTAAATATTACAGAACAGATTAGATAATATAGTTATATGAGGAAAGACATATAACTTCATTCCTTTTAACTTGGCCACCAGGGTACTAAAATTAGAACGTCATTTCCTTTTTTTTCTCAAATTCTGTTACAAGAAACAGAGAGGACTCTGATGATTCTGAAGCCAAACCCACTGACATGAACTCCCTCTCAAAATCATAGTTCTTCTATTTTCACTCAGAGGAAGGGATCAAGGTAACCATTTTCTTTCCATAGGATATAAAGAGTCTAAACATTCTCTCAAATTATTTCTAGTGATCTGCGTCATTCATCCTGCTGCTCCATTAAGTTCAGCTTCATGAAAGATAGGCAGTTCACAAATGCTCAATATGTTTATGACAACTGAAACCTACCTGATTTGAGTCTCTAAGTGATCACTGTGTCAGCTCTCACAAAATGACCATTAAATAGCTTCTAAGAAGCCATTAAAGATTCCCTAAGGGCATAAGAAAGAAACCTATGTTCTTAGGACATCACTGCCCTACCAGAAGAGCAAAAAAAAAAAGAAAGAAAGAAAGAAAGAAACCTATGGAAAATGAGAGGAACCTAGGAGGACTCCACAGGTTACTTACGGTACAAAGTAGGACTGCATTTTCTGCTGGATTGTATGACATATTGAATACTGGAAACTTCGAACCACTAGAGATATATATAGAAAAAGGAGAAAACAGGGAAGAGGCGTAAGAATAGAAGGAAGAAAGGAATCACCCCCACACCTACTTATCCAATCTTCATATTACATACTCATCACTTTTATAATCAGGAATGAAAATGAATAAATACTGTATTCTCTTCCTTTCGTTAAGGCTTGGGAACTTCCCTACCTCAGCTTTGAACAGTTTTTAAAAGTAAGCCATAGTAGTTTCAAAAAGTAAGCAACAGAAGGTAGAATTAGCGCTCACTGTAGTCAGTGGGACTGGGTCTGCTTGGATACAAATTCCTACACATAATTACAGTGGACACCACACAGTAACATGATATGATTTGTCTCTGGCTGGCTTCTCCTGTCCCTTGGAGTGCTCACATAAACCCATTTTTTCTTTTATTGTAGTGATGCTACAGGGTGGTTATCAAAACCTCATGCCAAAGTTTGCCACCGTGAATGTTTCAGCATGCTGATGCAGCTGGCTTTTCAAAAGGACAGTTCCTTTTGCCAGGCATCCCAGAGGTTATCATATCTTCAGAATTAAGAGTTTGCAGGGACATATACTCTGGTTCAGAGCTGTGTGCCTTTTGCTGGAAAGCAATGGAGAGTTAAAGAAAAGAAATGCCAAATAAAGGCAAAATGTTCTGTTACCATTTTGGGCCATTCTCTATCAAGAAACTTCCTCTGGTTTGCAAGAGACCTGGCAAATTGTGGCAGAATAATTTCCCATCCACAAGGTCACTAGCATTCTCAACAAGGGAATTATCATTCTATTCATGACCACTTCCTTGCCTACCTCACTCATTGGGTTTAAACTGAGCAGGCTCATGTAATGGGGATTCCATCTGTGACAGAATATGAAATTAAAAATATCATTTAAAAGAAGAGTCTTGTTTGTGAGAGTTGTATCAGGGTGACAGATAAGACGGTTTGGAGGAAAGAAACAAGTCTGATCTACCTCCGCAGCTGCATCACAGCAACATCTTTGGAGCTGTTGAAATCCAGCTGACGTAAGAATCGGTCCTTGACATAGTGTAGCATATTTCCATGAACAGCATAGGCTGGCCGTTCCCGTTCCAGCTTAAACACAATCATACCACCATCATGGCCTAGGGGTCAGGTAGAAGAGAAGAAAGAATAAGCTGTAGGCAAGAAAAAAACCTGGAAATTGGAGATACATAAGGATGAGGATTATATCTGTATACTATTAATAAAAACAAAGACAAGACACCTGAATGCACGCCTTATTTACCTAAATTCTCACAATTCTTGGAATCTTTATTTCAATAATTCTCTGTGAATCCTTTCCTAATACTAGTCACACTGCCACACTTAGTGGCACTATTCACACTGACCTTTTCTGTGTTCCCTAATGCTTTGCACAAACCTCCATTCTAGTACTTATCATCCTGCACTGTAACCATTTAGGTCTATCACCCACATTATAACATGAATTCCCTGAAAGCAGAAATTATAATTTCCGTCTTTCCCTAGTCTCTAGCATATAAAAGAGTATAAATAGTATTTGCTGAAAAAAATGTTAGTTTAAAAACCCTTTGCAATTTTTTTTTTAAATGTTTTGTTCTTTCCCTACTAGCATCATCGTCCCTTTGAGAATCCTTTCCACTCTTGTCCTCCTCCTGTCTGCTCTCCAAATATAAACCAGATCACATCACTTTCCTGCCCCAAACCTTCCAATGGCTTTCCATTTATTCAGAGTAAAATCTTAAGTTCTAACCATGGCATAGAAGACAATACACAATCTGGCTGACCTTACCTATTACTTAGTCCCTTACTCACTGTGCTCCAACTGGCCTCTCTGATGTTCCTTAGCATGTGATGGTGACATGCTAAGCACCTCTCACATCACAGTCCTTGCATTTGCTGTTCCCATTGCCTCACACCCTTTCACTTTACTGAACACCCAACATAAAGCAGCAGTCCCCACACTCATCCATTGCTATCTCCCTTACTCTTTTTTTTCCATGAGGCATTTTATTTGTAAATATATGTATTACATCCCTAGAAAAAGAATCCCAGGATTTTCGCTCTTGTGTTTTTGTCTTGCTTCTTCATGGTCCATGATGTCAGCTGAGGTTGTCAGTACAATGAAACCAAACTGGCAGGATGGAAGCAGATTATTCTGCCGTTTTTCTAGATCTTTGAGTTGCACATCAAATCTGGGGCTGATCACTCCACACTGTTTAGACTGCCTGTGAGGTTCACAACAATTTTCCCAGCTCTGTGATCACCCATGATTTCCAATCCACCAATGTAACCATGCTTCATCATCACAGTGAGAAACCGGACAATGACTTTGGAGCATGGCCTAATAAGCACCTGGCGTTTGCCTCTCTTTTCCGCATTGTTGATGCTCTTGAGAGCATCGGCCAGGACATTCATGAGCACCATTGTGGCGGCGCGGAAGGATGGCAGAAAGCACTCCCTTACTCTTCTGCATATGTACCCCAAAACCTATAATGCAATAAAAATTAAAAAAAAAGAAAGCACTCCCTTACTCTTAATTTTTCTTTGAAGCATTTTTTACCACATATCATTTTACATATATAAAATGGAGGGAAAAAAAGGAGAAATGCTTCAACTCAATGGCTCTGAGAGTCATTCTTTTTGTCATCCTACTATACATTTGCTAGAGACAAAGCTAATAGAGAATCACTTTTAAGTCTTACAAACTTTGAATTAAAGCAAATAGAAAAAGAGAGAAAATGACCCTTACCTGCTGCAAAGAGGTTAAGGTTAGGATGAGCAGCTAGGACCCAGAAACGATCATGGTCTCTGCGGAAAGTCTGAACCCCAGTCCTAGAAAAGGCACACAAAAAGAAAATTATCAATTTCCTAGGAATCTTCAGCCCATCCTACACAAGAATATTAAATGGTAAGCCAGCAAGCTGATTCAAGTTTAAATCAGGGAGTATAAACAGCATATCCTAAGGAACAGTAATCATGATAAATTCTACCAAGGAACAAAAAGAAGAGACTTCAAAACTGACCATATTATTATGATATATCAATTTCCCCAGCATAATTTTATGGCTTTCATTCTGTATTTCTTACTTCTCTAGCTACAGAATTGGGGAAAGGGAGAAGAAGAAAACATGTTTAAATTTAGACGCAAAAATAATACACATGGAGATTTCTATTTGATAGAAAATTTGTAAATGCTGACTGATCTCTAGGTCTCTTCAAATTATTTTCATAATTTATGATTTGATTTGTCTACATGCTGAAGATGATGAGAGACATAAAGAAGTATTCCAATCTAATTTTAAAAGAGACAGTAAGAGAAAGTTCACACAACATTGATGACTACTGTACCGCTTAGACATATCCCAGACTCGAATACTCTTGTCCTCAGAATTGCTGAGGATCAACTCCTGGCGAGGGTGGAAGACGGCACAAGATACATTGTTGTAATGGCCCCGGCAAGTATCAACCTCCCATGCCTTTGATTCTGAAGGACAAAAAGAATTAGATCATCACAATTCCCTACTACTATAACTTTGGGATTTGGAGATACAACATCCTCTTAATTAAGAATTAAGTATTATTAAAGAATGCTAAATTAGCAACTTCTTTCTAATACGGCAATCTTCTTCATTTAAGTCTCTTAATCTTTACACGTCTTGGTTCTTTCATTCTGACCTTCTTATTGATTATAACACCTCTACACTTGGCCAGGTACTGTGGTTGCTCATGCCTGTAATCCCAGTTCTTTGGGAGGCTAAAGTAGGGGGATCACTTGAGTCTAGAAGTTCGAGATCAGCTTGGGCAACATGATAAAACCCCATCTCTACAAAAAATACAAGAATTAGCTGGGTGTGGTAGTGCACGTTTGTAGTCCCAGAAACTCAGGAGGCTGAGGGGGAGGATTGCACCAGCCCAGGAGGTCAAGACTGCAGTGAGCTGTAATTGCGCCACCGAATTCCAGGCTGGGCAACAGAGCAAGACCCTGCCTCAAAAAAATCAAACAACTCTTTTTCTTCATTCTCCATTCCTTTATCCTGTTTTATTTGTCCTGATAACAACTGTCCCAATTGCCCTTTTAATTTTTGTTATTTTTTCTTTTTTTCAGGGACATGCCACTTCAGGAGTTGCCATTTTAGAACAAATATGAGCTCCTTAGGACAGGGGCCTTATCTGTTTTAGTCACCACTATATCTTCAGAGTCTTGAACAAAGTCCAGTAAAAAGGAGGTACTCAATAAATATTTGTCAAATGAATGGATGAATTCTACTCATACTCCACAAAATAAGGGTACCACCACAGGAAAAAAGGGAAAGGAGGAATACTTTCAGTTCCAAAACAGCAGTATAGCAGCAAGCTGGTTTTACTCCCTTCCATAGAAAACCCAAAACAAATATACAGGGCTGAGATTTTTATCAGCAATAACCCAGAACTCAAATATGACAATGACACAGTTCCTGGGGCCACAGAGAGATGAAAAAACTCTGAGCAGCTGGTAACAGAATTGGACTTCCACATCTTTAATGCCCCTCCCCACAACTCATGGTTTCTACACTGGAAAAAGTAAGACCGAGGTGGTCAACTACTTTACCCATCATCCTGGGTGCCCTGGCAGAAGACCTAACCTTGACTTAACCTATGGGAGGCATCACGAAAGGCATTACCTGAAAAGGGAAATATCCCTGAGGACGGGCAGAGAGAAAGTAGGGAGGCAGGAGTATCATACCCAGCCCTAGAAATTCTGCTTTGTTACTTAGCCAAAGGAGATGCCAAATCAGAGTGGCTGCTCAGCAGCATTCTACTGCAGAAAGTATGTTCCACAGTTCTCCCATACACGAACCTCTTGCCAGCCATGATACACTGCTGGGATAATCCCTTTGGGACCTCCTCCATTCAGCACAGATAATGCTCTGGTCATTTACTAAAGCCAAGGTGAACCTGGGTATAAGGTATCACCTAAAGTCAAAAAGGAGGAAGTGACCTAGCAGTAAAGATGTGCTAAGCAAGTATATCCAATAAAAACCTGGCTAGGCGCGGCGGCTCACACCTGTAATCTCAGTACTTTGGGAGGTCGAGGCAGGTCGATCACCTGAGATCAGGAGATCAAGACCAGCCTGACCAACGCAGAGAAACCCTGTCTCTACTAAAACTACAAAAGAAGCTGGGCATGGTGGCACATGCCTATCATCCTAGCTACTTGGGGGGCTGAGGCAGAATTGCTTGAACCTGGGAGGCGGAAGTTGCGGTGAGAGATCACACCATTGTACTCCAGCCTGGGCAACAAGAGCAAAAACTCTGTCTCAAAAAAAAAAGCAAGTCAAACAGAGAAAACTGGAATAAGTAATTTTTCAACACAAAGACACAGAGAAACTGGAATAAGTAACTAATCTTTCAACACAAAGACTTTCTTGGTGTATACCCAAAAGAAACAACAGCAAACAGGGAACCATAACCTCCCCACGAGGACAAAGCAAAAATACAATGACTGACCCTAAAGTGCCAGCAATTTGTGATCTCTTTGACCAATTACTCAAACTAGTAGTTTAGAGGAAACTCAGTGATCTTCAAGATATGGCTGAAAAGCAATTCAGAAATTACCAGAGAAGTTTAACAAAGAGATTGAAACAATGAAAATAAATCAAACAGAGATCTTGAAACAGAAACACATTGGCTGAAATGAAGAGCTCATTAGAGGCTCTGAATAGCAGACTGGATCAAGAGGAGGGAAAAATCAGTGAGCTTGAAGACCGGCTATTTGAAAAATACAGTCAGGCTGGGCACAGTGGCTCACACCTGTAATTCCAGCACTTTGGGAATCTGAGACAGGCAGATCATGAGGTCAGGAGTTCAAGACCAGCCTGGCCAACATGGTGAAACCCGATTTCTACTAAAAGTACCAAAATTAGCCAGGTGGGATGGCAGATGCCTATAATCCCAGCTACTCAAGAGGCTGAGGCAGGAGAATCGCTTGAACCTGGGAGGTGGAGGTTGCAGTGAGCCAAGATCATGCCATTGCATGCCAGCTTGGGTAACAGAGCAAGACTCTTGCCTCAAAAAAAGAAAATACACACTCAGAGTAGAGAGGGAAAAAAAAGAATGAAAAGGAACAAAGACCTCCTACAAGATACAGAAAATTGCATCAAAAGACCAAATTTAAGAATGACTGGTTTTCTTTTCTTTTGAGACAGTTTCACTTTGTCACCAGGTGCCAGGCTGGAGTGCAGTGGCACAATCTTGGTCTTCACTACAACCTCCGCTTCCCGGGTTCAAGCAATTCTCCTGCCTCAGCCTCCCGAGTAGCTGGGACTACAGGCACACGCCACCAAGCCCAGCTAATTTTTGTATTTTTAGTAGAGACGGGGTTTCACCATGTTGGCCAGGATGGTCTTGATCTCTTGACCTCGTGATCCACCCACCTCGGCCTCTCAAAGTGCTGGGATTACAGGCTTGAGCCACCACGCCCAGCTGAATGACTGGTTTTCAAGAGGGAACTAAGCAAGAGCAAAGCTTGAAAGCTTATTCAAATAAACAATCACAGAAAACTTTCCAAAACTTGAGAAAGAAAGAAATTTCCAGGTACAGGAAGGCCTGAGAACAACAAACAGATCCAACCCAAGTAAGACTACCCTAAGGTATATAAAAGTCAAACTATCAAAAGTCAAGGACAAAGAAAGGATCCTAAAATAAACAAGAGAAAAGAAGCAGAGAACATACAAAGGAGCTCCAATTCGTCTGGCAATAGATATCTCAGTGGCAATCATACAGGCCAAGAGAGTAAAATGACGTCTTCAAAGTGTTCCAGAAAAGCCCTGACATCTAAGAATACTGTACCCAATAAGATTATTTTCCAAATATGAAGGAGAGATAGTCTTTCCCAGACAAACAAAAGCTGAGAGAATTTACCACCACCAGACCCATCTTATAGTAAGTGCTAAAAGTAGTTCTTTGATCTGAAATAAAAAAACACTAATGTACAAAAAGTAAAGTTTTCAAGATATAAAACCAAAGATGTAAAATTAAGCTCACAGACAAACCCAGAATATTCTATTACTATAATGGTGTGTAATCCACTTATAACTTATTATGAAGCCCAAAAGACAAATCTTTCAAAAACAGTAATAGCAATAGCAACCTGTTAAGAGATAGTCAAAAAGGCGGGGGCAGAAATGGAGTTAAAATGTGTAATTTTTAAGTGCACTTTTGCCTTTATTTTTGTTCTTGTGTTTGTGATCTAAGATAAGCTGTCATCTCTTTAAAATAAGTTATTCTATCTAGAAGATATTTCTTGTGAATCTCATGGTAATAACAGCACAAAAACCTATAATATACTCAGTAAAAATAAAAAGCATCAAATTAAGGCAGTTAGCAGAGAAAATCACTTAACCACAAAAGAAGAGAGTAAGAAAGGGAAGAGACGAGTCTTGAAAAAGAAAAAAAAAAAAAAAAACAGAAAACAAGCAAAAAACAGCAATAAGTCCTTGCTTATCAATAATATCACTGAAAGTAAATGCTCTCAATTCTTCAATTAAAAGCCATAGGGCCAGGCATAGTGGTTCATATCTGTAATTCCAGCACTTTGGGAAGCCAAGGCCGGCAGATAATGAGGCCAAGAGATTGAGACCATCCTGGCCAACATGGTGAAACCCCATCTCTACTAAAATAGAAACTGCCAGGCATGGTGGCTCACACCTGTAATCCCAGCACTTTGGGAGGCCAAGGCAGGCAGATCATGAGATTAAGAGATCAAGACCATCCTGGCCAACATGGTGAAACCCCATCTTTACTAAAAATACAAAAAATTAGCTAGGCATGGTGGCATGTACCTATAGTCCCAGCTGCTCAGGAGGCTGAGGCAGGAGAAACACCTGCACCCAGGAGGCAGAGGTTGCAGTGAGCCAAGATCATGCCACTGCACTCCAGCCTAGCCACAAAGTGAGACTCAGTCTCAAAACAAATAAAATAAAAATAGAAAAATTAGCTGTGCGTGGTGGTGTGCGCCTGCAGTCCCAGCTACTTGGGAGGCTGAGGCAGAAGAATTGCTTGAGCATAGGAGGCAGAAGTTGCAGTGAGCCGAGGTCGTGCCACTGCACTCCAGCCTGGTGACAGAGTGAGACTCTTGTCTCAAAAAAGAAAAGAAAAGAAAAGAAGAAAAAAGAAAAGAAGAGAAAAGAAAAATGCATAGAGTGGCTAAATGGATAAGGAGAGAAGACCTAACTATATGCTGGCCTTGAGAAACCCATTTCGTCTACACAGACACACACAGACTGAAAGTGAAGGGATGGAAGATATTCTATGAAACTAAAAACCAAAAAAGAGCAGGGTTAGCTATACTTACATATCAGATAAACCACGAGGCCAGGCATGATGGCTCACACCTGTGATCCCAGCACTTTGGGAGGCCAAGACAGGTGGATCACTTGAGGTCAGGAGTTCAAGACCAGTGTGGCCAACATGGCAAAACCCCATCTCTACTAAAAACACAAAAATTAGCTGGGTACGGTGGCACAGCCTATAGTCCCAGCTACTCAGGAGGCTGAGGCAGGAGAATTGTTTGAATCCAGGAGGCTGAGGCTGCAGTGAGCTGAGATCACCCCACTGCATTCCAGCCTGGGCAACCAAGTGAGTCTCCACCTCGAAAAAAACAAAAACAAAAAACACACACACACTGAACCATGATAAAATAGAAAAACATCTATAAACCAATAACCAGTGCCTAGATCAAAGACTTAATAAAATTTTCCCATCAAAGAAAAGCCCAGGACCTGACTGCTTTACTGATGAATTCTACCAAACATTGAAAGAATTAATGCCAATCCTATTCAAACACTTAAAAAAAAAAAGGGCCAGGCAAGGTGGCTCATGCCTATAATAATCCCAAGCACCTTGGAAGGCTGAGGTGGATGGATCATGAGGTCAAGAGTTCAAGACTTGCCTGGACAGGATGGTGAAACCCCATCTCTACTAAAATATAAAAATTAGCTGGGTGCAGTGGCAGGCACCTGCTCAGGAGGCTGAGGCAGGAGAATCACTTGAACCAGGTAGTGGGGGAGTAGGGAGGTTGCAGTGAGCCAAGATTGTGCCACTGCACTCCAGCCTGGGCAACAGAGTGAGAACCCATCTCAAAAAAAAATTTAAAAAATTTAAAAAGGAAGAAGAGGGAATAGTTTCAAACTCATTCTATGAGGCCAGCATTACCGATAACAAAACCAGACAAGGACACCACAAAAAAAGAAAACTACAAGCCAATTATCACTGGTAAAGAACATAGATGCAAAAATCCTCAACAAAATACTAGCAAACCAAATTCAGTGGCATCTTGAAAAGATCATTCACTAAGATCAAGTGGGATTCACTTGAGGGACGAAAGAATCGTTCAACATATATAAATCAATTAACATGAAACATCCTGTTAACAGAGTCAAAAACAAAAACCATATAATAGTTAAATAGACGCTGAAAAAACATTAGATAAAATTCAACATCCCTTTATAATAAAAGCTATGATCAGTATGGGTACAGAAAGAACATACATCAAAATAATAAAGACCATATATGATAAACCTACAACTAACATTATATCGAACGGGAAAAAATTGAAGACCTTTTGTCTATGGATGAGAAGGCAAGGATACCCACTTTTTTCACTTTTATTCAATGTAATACTAGAAGTCCTGGCCAGATGAAGTAGGTATGAGACACAAATAAAGGGTAACCAAATTGGAAAAATTACCTTTGTTCACGGATGACATTATCATATACTTAGAAAAACCTTAGACTCAACCAAAAAACTGTTAAAAATGATAAATTCACTCAAACTCAGGATACAAAATCAACATACAAAAATCAGTAGCACAGCCTTTGGGAGGCCGAGGCAGGCAGATTATTTGAGGTCAAGAGTTTGAGACCAGCCTGGCCAACATGGCAAAACCCTATCTCTACTAAAAATACAAAAATTAGCCAGGTGTGATGGTGCACACCTGTAGTCCTAGCTACTTGGGAAACTGAAGTATAAGAATCGGTTGAGCCTGTAATCCCAGCACTTTGGGAGGCCGAGGCGGGTGGATCACCAGGTCAAGAGATCGAGACCATCCTGGTCAACACGTGAAACCCCGTCTCTACTAAAGATACAAAAAATTGGCTGGGCATGGTGGCGCTTGCCTGTAATCCCAGCTACTCGGGAGGCTGAGGCAGGAGAATTGCCTGAATCCAGGAGGCGGAGGTTGCGGTGAGCAGAGATCACGCCATTGCACTCCAGCCTGGGTAGCAAGAGCGAAACTCCGTCTCAAAAAAAAAAGAATCGGTTGAACCTGGGAAAGGGAGGGAGGTTGCAGTGAGCCAAAATCAAGAAAGTGCACTCCAGCCTGGGTGACAGAGCGAGACCCTGTCTCAAAAATCAGTAGCATTTAAATATGCCAACAGTGAACAATCTGAAAAAAAATCAAGAAGCAAATCCCATTTATAGTAACTACAAACTACAAAAAATTTAAAATGCCCAAGAATCACTCTAACCAAAGACATGAACGAGCCATACAAGGAAAACTATAAAACTTTGATGAAAGAAATTGAAGAGGATTCCCCCAGATGGAAAGATATGCCATGCTTGTGGGTTGAAAGAATATTGTAAAAATGACAGGGTAAATTATTACCCAAAGTAATTTACAGATTTATTGTAATCCCCATCAAAATATCAAGGACATTCTTCACAGAAACAGAAAAAAGAAATCCTAAAATTTATATGGCACCACAAAAGACCCCAAATAGCCAAAGCAATTCAGAGCAAAAGGAACCAAGCTGGAGGCATCACACTACCTAACTTCAAAATTTAGTACAAAGTTAGAGTAACCAAAATAGTGTGGTACTGGCATAGAAACAGACACATAGACCAATGGAACAGAACAGAGGACCCAGACAGCCAACTCATGTTTAACAAGGTGCCAAGAACATACAATGGCGAAAGGACAGTCCGTTCACTAAAGTGTTGGGAAAACTGGGTAACTATATGCAAAAGAATGTAACTCCTATCTCTCACCACACACAAAAATCAAATCAAAAAGGATTAAAGACTTAAATCTAATACCGGAAACTATGAAACTACTGGAAGAAAACATTAGGGAAATGCCCCAGGGCATTGGTTTGGGCAAAATGCTCATAACTAATTATCAGAGAAGTGCAAATCAATGTGTCCTTAACATAGAGGCTGAAATATATAACATATACATAGAAAAAAAAGACATGCAAATCAAATCCACAATGAGGTATCATTTCACCACAGGCAAAATGGCTTGTATCAAAAAGACAGGCCGTAACAGGTGCTGGAGAGGATGTGGAGAAAGGGGAACCCTCCTACACTGTTGGTGGGAATGTAAATTAGTACTGTCACAATGGAGAAAAGTATGGAGGTTCCTCAAAAAACTAAAAACAGAGGCTGGGTGTGGTGGTTCACGCCTGTAATCCCAGCACTTTGGGAGGCCTAGGTGGGCAGATCACCTGAGGTTGGGAGTTTGAGACCAACCTGACCAACATGGAGAAACCTTGTCTCTACTAAAATACAAAAATTAGCTAGGCGTGGTGGCAGGCGCCTGTAATCCCAGCTACCTGGGAGGCTGAGGCAGGAGAATTGCTTGAACCTGGGAGGCGGTGGTTGCGGTGAGCCGAGATCGTGCCATTGCACCCCAGCCTGGGCAACAAAAGCAAAAACTCCGTCTCAAAAAAACAAAAACAACAAACTAAAAATATAACTACCATATGATCCAGCAATTCCACTACTGGGTATATATCCAAATAAAGGAAATCAATATATCAAGGCAGTATCTGAATTCCCATGTTTACTGCAGCACTATTCACAATAGCCAAAATATGGAATCAACTTAAGTGCTCACCAAGGGATGAATGAAGAAAGAAAATTTTGTGTGTGTAATGAAAATTACACACATACACACACAATGGAATATTATTGGCCATAAAAAAGAATGAAATCCTGTTACTTGCAGCAAAATAGAATGGAGGACATTATATTAAGTGAAGGCAAGAACAAACAGACAAATAATGCATGTTTTCACTCATGTGGAAGCTAAAAAGTAGATATTATTAAGATAGTAGAATGGGAAGGAAGGTGAAGGAGGAAATGGAGAAAAACAATATAAATATGTTTATTACCACTTAACTGTACACATAAAAATAGTAAAGATGATATATTTCACTTGTATATTTCACCTCAATTTTTAAAAAAGCAGGGGGAAAAAAGGAGAAGGGGCAATTCTATGTTCCTAGGATTAGCATTAATCACCTAAGTAGGAAAATAGGTCAATGTTCAGAAGACCTGGCTACTTTACCTTGCTGGCTGGCAGTCAATTTCTTAGATATGGTGATAATGTAACCTGTTCACTTACCATTCATGCGCCAGATCTTCACTTGACGGTCATCTGCCCCAGATACAATAAGGGGCATGGTGGGGTGGAAGGCAGCCCAATTTACGCCACGATCATGACCCTGTAGAAAGAGTAGTTCTTCTAAAACATCTTTATAGCCATTATTCAAAGCAAATCAATGAATCAAGCCACTTTGCCTTATAGAAAGCTTGAGAATGTGCTCTGCTTTGGGATGGTGATGAAGTCTGTGCCTGGCTTTCTTCCTTTCCCCACTGGGTTTATAAAGTAATAAGACTCTCTCAGGTGGCACATAAGCTTCATTTCTCTGTTGGTTCACTCATAATTTGATTTCTAGTACCTCAAACGGTACCTGACACTTAAGCACTCTGTAAATATTTGTTGAAGGAATGAATAAATGAGCAGCATATTGTGACTCTCCCAAGATGACAGCCCATATCCAGCCCCTGGCTGTAAAGGCAAGTACCTCTAGTACATGTTTCACCACTGCATCTGTAGTTCCAAACAGATCAACCCCAGTTATTCCTCTCACATCCGATTCCACAGCACCAGGGGACAGGTTTTTTTTCCTTAGACCTTTGAAGGGATAGAGAGTGGGATGAAAGACATAAACATAATGTTATCTAAAACAGCACAGTATCAGAAACACAGAAATTGCGATGAAAGAAGAGAAAAAGAAAGGGAAAAAACTAAAGAAAGAGACTCAAGAATTTCTATTTCTAAAAATGTCTAAAATATTTAAGTATATTCACTATCTTCTCTTCTGCTCCCTTAACCCTTAAACAGATCCATTACAGGAATTTCTTTCTAGAGGAGGCCAACCCAAATTTCTGGCACACTTTAACCTCTTCAACAAATCTTCCCTCAAGAGGTGTCTGCCTCAGTTAGTGCCCGACTGTCTACTCTTCAGTGTTCTTGAAATGTGGCCCCAAATGGTAAACATTCCATTTCTACTCTCAACTTCATATAATTTACAGCAACTTTTTCCCCATCATTTCAGAATTTTTTTTCTTTTTTTTTTAAAGACTAGTCAAGTGCAATAGTAAGAATAGGGAAAAGAGTGGAACAAGGAGTTCAATCTGTAACTGATTGTGAATAATCAACTGAGATAACTCACTATCTTTGGACTAGCCTCAAAAAATTTGAAAGGAAAGCCATACGAGGTGGGTGTAGTGGCTTGCACCTGTTTGAGAAGCCAAGGCAGGTGCATCGCTTGAGCCCAGGAGTTTAAGACCAGCCTGGGCAACATGGCAAAACCCTGTCTCTCCAAAAGATACAGAAACTAACTGGGTGCAGTGAAGCATGCCTATAGTCCCAGCTACTTGGGAGGCTGAGAGATAGGAGGATTGGCTTGAGTCCAGGAAGTCAAGGCTGCATGATGGCGCCACTGCACTCCAGTCTGGGTGACACTGGACTCTATCTCAAAATAGAAAAGCCATTTGAAGATGCCACAGCTCAGTGTTTCTCAACTTGAAGCCTTTAGACAACTGATGGGGGAAGTTCCAAATGGGTTGTACCTATTAAGTACAAAACAGCTATTTGATAGAAGATAATGTAAAACCACAAGCCATGTAAAAAAGTGTACTCATGCCTACTACTCGACTCTTGGACAAGGAACAAGATAATTAAAACCATCATGTCTTTTTAAGTTCCTGTTTAAAAGGCTGATTACAGATTTGAATACTTGGACTTTGTCATTAAAACGCTTGGTGGCTAAGTTCACTGGGAGGAATTTGCCTGTAACTTAAAAACAACGAAAAAAGACACCAGAATAATAAGAGTCTTATTTGTAGACGACCCACATATATGGCTCAACTACATCCATCTTTAAAACCGGACTATTTGGCCGGGCGTGGTGGCTCAAGCCTGTAATCCCAGCACTTTGGGAGGCCGAGGCAGGTGGATCACAAGGTCAAGAGATCGAGACCATCCTGGTCAACGTGATGAAACCCCGTCTCTACTAAAAATGCAAAAAATTAGCTGGGCATGGTGGTGTGTGCCTGTAATACCAGCTACTCAGGAGGCTGAGGCAGGAGAATTGCCTGAACCCAGGAGGCAGAGGTTGTGGTGAGCCGAGATTGCCCCATTGCACTCCAGCCTGGGTAACAAGAGAGAAACTCTGTCTCAAAAAAAAAAAAAAAAAAAAAACTGGACTATTGTGTTATAGTCAGAACTAAAATTATGATAACACTACTACTATCTTACATTCAGAAAGTACTTTGTGGTTTTCAAAGCATATGTTACGTGACTGGATTTTGATAATAACACTTTGGAATAAGCAAGCAGGTAAAATTCTAACAGTCTGGAGATGAGAAAAAAGAATTGAGACTAAAATCCTATCTTTTGAAGTATTTTAGGGGGAAAGTTAAAGATGAAATTACCTAGCCCTTGTAATTTTTTAAAATAGTTATGTATAATGGAAAATAAAAACTCTCATTGGCTCATGCCTGTAATCCCAATACTTTGGGAGGCCAAGGTGGGTGGATCACCTGAGGTCAGGAGTTCAAGATCAGCCTGGCCAACATGCCAAAACCCTGTTTGTACTAAAAATACAAAAATTAGGCCAGCCACGGTGGCTCACACCTCTCAAAGTAATCTCAGCACTTTGGGAGGCTGAGGTGGGCAGATCACGAGGTCAGGAGTTCGAGACCAGCCTGGCCAACATAGTGAAACCCTATCTCTACAAAAAAAAAATTAGCTGGGCATGGTGGCAGGCACCTGTAATCCCAGCTACTCAGGAAGCGAGGCAGGAGAATAGCTTGAACCCAGGAGGCGGAGGTTGCAGTGAGCTAAGATAGTGCCACTGCACTCCAGTCTGGGTGATAGAGCAACACTGTCTCAAAAAAAAAAAAAAAAAAAAAAATAGGCAGGGTGGCACATGCCTGTAATCCCAACTACTCGGGAGGCTGAGGCAGGGGAATTGCTTGAACCCAAGGAGTGGAGGTTTGCAGTGAGCCGAGACTGCACCGTTTCACTCCAGCCTGGCAAAAGAGCAAAACTCTGTGTCAAAAAGAAAAGAAAACCTAAGTCATTTTAAGTCTAAACTCTGCCATCTGTAGGAAAATATAAAAATATAGGTTTAATTGTATTATTTATATTCATTGTTTTAAAATTATATCTCTTCTGTTATAGTGGCATCTACATGTTGACACTAAAGAAGCAAGAGCTTAGAAGGCCACAACAATTTTAATTATCTTGTCCTCTGTCCAAGATGAGCATTTAGCCAATAGGTAGAGGGAAATCAAGCTGATGCTTTCCAACGTACTCTCCCAAAGGTTCATAAATACTTTATCGCTGGGATGCCTCCTTTCACTTATTTCACTTGTCCCTTTAATAAGATCTGTCAACTTTTTCTAATGAGTCTGGTATATGAAACAGATTCAAAGGAAATTACAAAGATAGACAGCTGTGAGAAACTTCACCTCCAATAAGCTTCAACAAACACATTAAAAGGAAAGCTGTATGACAGAATGGAAGGCTTTGTTGTATTTGCGTGTAATGATCCAGGAAAAGGGGAAGGGCAAAAACAGACAGATGAATGGTGACAGGCAGTGAAAAGATGCTTAGAGAAGAAATATTTCAGCCTTCAACAAGCCACTCACTAGGACTGAACGACAGATGGAAAATTTCTACAGCAGCTACCCAAATCCAGAGGGAAGAGAGGATACTCTCAGAATGGACCAGTTTGATGCACACCTCCCAGTGCGGACCAGGGAAAGCAGTAAAAAGAGAGGGATGATAACAGGATTTGGCAGCAAATTAATACTTTTTTAGTAGGCATTTCAAAGACTGGGCTTGAATTACATGGGCTTGACATGCAAAGGTATAAGCATATTAAAATAATTTAACTGTCAGTTTACTTGGAAGCTCAAGCTAAAAAGGTAACCTTTTATATATAGGCTTTTTAATATATTCCCTTTTAAACAAATAGTTTTTGCCAGGCCAAGACAAAAGATTCAGGTTAAGCTAATCCCCGTAGGGCTCAATTCTCATGGAGAGGTATCAAGAAATAGGTTTTCCTTTAAAAATCTCTATTCTCTGTATTCTCTAATTGCTTATCTAACTCAGAGAGTATCCCTTTCAAAAAAAGATAGTAAAAAAAAATGAGAACTAGTCCTCTAAATTTGGGGGTATTCATGCTCTTACTCAGAACTAGCTTCTCTGTTTCGGAAATATCAGCACTGGTCTTTAACAGATTAGAAGGCGAATTCCTCTTCCTGTTTTCAGACTTATTTGAACCCAATAGTAAAAAAGAACTCTGCTGAAAAGAATATGCTGATTTCTAGAGAAGGAAAGTATAAAAGTCTAACCCAAAAACTTCTCGTGCTTTGTTAAATACCAAAGCATCTCCTTCCACTCTGGTTAAGGGGTTACTGGAAGTCAATAGTTGTGGGTAAAGAACAACACTTAGAAATGGTAGAGAGAGCATTAACATTAGTACAGCAAGTTAGCACAAAATTCTCACTATCACATAAATAAAGTACAGCAATTGCAAGGTTATTATATAGTAATCCATGCACTTTACACATTCAAGAGCAAGTATAAACCCCATGGGGTCAAACTCTCTCCCTCTCTTCTCTGATCTAGTGCCCTTAATTTTGATGTAAAAATGTTCTCTGTCTGCAAAAGACAAAGTATTTCATGCTTTGGGCATTTCATGATCACCAAGGGTCCAACCACCTGATTGCCCCTAAACTTCTTAGCTAGACCGCAGGGAACATGCTCAGCTGGCATCAGGTGGCACAAACATTACTCTTAGAGTACAGTCCTTCTCAACCCAGTGTTCTGGAAAAGAATTAAGTCTTAATGCCTGAAAGCATCAGTTTAGGTATGTAACAAATTCTCTATGATCTAGAATAGCATTAGCTGTATACCATTCTTAGAAGAACTATGAAAACAGTCCCTAAAAGTACTTTCTATAGCACTTAATTCTCTCACAGAATCCAGGTTGACAAACGCTATTCTAAATAATTGCTGGCTGGAGGCAGTGGCTCATGCTTGTAATCCCAGCGCTTTGGGAGACGGAGGCAGCCGGATCACTTGCGGTCAGGAGTTTGAGACTAGCCTGGCCAACATGGTGAAACCCCGTCTTTACTAAAAACCAAAAAAATTAGCTGGTTGTGGTGGCATGTGCTTGTAGTCCAGCTACTTGGGAGGCTGAGGCAGGAAAATTGTTTGAACCCAGGAAGTAGAGGTTGCAGTGAGCCGAGATCATACCACTATACTCCAGTCTGGTTGAAGGTGAGATTCTGTCTTAAAAAAAAAAATTGCCCCTGATCAGCTGGAACAGCATGAATTGGGATCCAACCCCACCAGGCTCCTATATCCTGAGACAGAGAGAGTGCTTTGAATGTGTGCACAGTGAAAAACCATGGAAAGCCATAGTGAGGTTACTGGGAGAGCAGATGCAAAGCTCCCTGGTACTGGCAGTGAGGAGAGGACACAGGTTCATAGTGCCTGTGTTTAGCTCCTCCTGTTGGCATGGCTGGTCACAACTGAGTGTACTTCAAAAAACCTTGTCAGTCTGATGAAAAACTGCAATGGCAAAGCCCTATGGAAAGAGAGTAAAACTGCCCTATCTCAAGTAGGTCTTGTTTACACTCTCCCTTTCATTCTAAACCTTTGAAAACCACAAAGACAGCATGATCTAGAGGTTCAACTCTACAACTGTCCCCATCTCCCCTTGTTTCTATGTGACATTAACCTAAACAACTGCTACTGCAACATTTCAAATGCCGTATCCCAGAATCCATATTTTCAGGTTGCTGCTCATTAGCCGTCTATAAGACCAAGTGCCAGTATTGCCCCAGCCCCCATGCTACAGTGGAGTTGGGAACAGTTATCACCTCAGCTGTACAATGCAGAGGATGACTCCTTTATTACAAAGAACCAGACAAAGATCTATGAGGGGGCCTTCCTTTTGTATAATGATACGTGTTTTGTAGTCCAGTCACTGACATTTCAGAGAACTCAAATCTCCAAGAATTTCTAAGGAAATGAACAGAAAGAAACAACAGTCTGGGCATGGTGGCTCATGCCTGTAGTCTCAGCACTTTTCAAGGCAGAGGTGGGCGGATCACCTGAGGTCAGGAGTTCAAGATCAGTCTGGCCAACATGGTGAAACGCTGTCTCTAATAAAAATACAAAAATTAGCTGGGCATAGTGGCACACGCCTGCAATCCCAACTACACAAGAGGCAGAGGCATGAGAATCACTTGAACCCAGGAGCCAGAGGTTGTAGTATGCTGAGATCGTGCCACTGCACTCCAGCCCAGGTGACAGAATGAGACTGTCTCAAGAAAAGAAAAATTAAAAAGAAAGAAACAACAAATACTAATTGGTCAGAGAACTACAGCATTTAGTGTTTGATTTCCCTATTCCAACACAAAGCGCTTCCACGAGTGTCACAAGTACAGTTCATTTTCTGCATTTAAATTCTCTAGGCAGCACTTTCTGAGATCTCCTCTAAATAAGACTAAACATTTAAATCCTTGCTCAAAATCAAGATATGTAAACTGTAAAAGGAGGAATTATCCCAACTATCCTTAACCTACAATTTATTTAATTTCTAGTCCTAAATCTGTCTATTAAAAGGTATTCTGGACCCGGCAGTGGCTCATGCCTATAATCCCAGCACTTTGGGAAGCCAAGGTGGGTGAATCACTTGTGGTCAGGAGTTTGAGACCAGCTGGGCCAACATGATGAAACCCTGTCACTACTGAAAATATACAAATCAGCTGTGTGTGGTGGTGCACACCTGTAATCCTAGTTACTCAGGAGGCTGAGGCACAAGAATCGCTTGAATCTGGGAGGGAGAGGTTATAATAAGCCAAGATCGTGCCACTGCACTTTAGCCTGGGCGACAGAGTGAGACTCCATCTCAACAACAACAACAACAAAAAGGTATTCTGGACATAAAAATCACCAACTCCTAGAACCCAACCATGCTCCCTGCACTAGAAGAAATCTAGTAGAGAGATTTTGCTATTTTTAAATAAAACCACAGGGTCCAAGAGTCCTGTTTCCCAGTATTAATCTATTATCAAATTTTCTTTCTGTCATAGATATATTTTTTTCTTATTGTAGTGGAAAGCCTCATTCTTAATCAAATGTCTCAACAGTATACCGATTTTAACCAGAAGCTGATCTAAATAGAAAGTTAAGATTTCTTCAAATCAAATGAATTTTCTAGAGTTACCTCTTTTCTTAGAGAAGACTTCCAGTATGAAGAACCATCAAAGTAGATTCAACACCCTCAGAAACAAAGATGCTATTATAAAACAGAATATTCTAAATTTTCCAGTTCTAAGCCAACTCTCCTCACGGTTTTAAGCAATTGCAGTTTTGCACCAGACATGACTAGGTAGTCCCCTGAACTTGGGCAGCTCACCAGAAATATCCCAAACGCGTACAGTCTGGTCCAGGCTGGCTGATACAACCAAGTCTTCCGAGGGGTGGAACTGAGCACACATTACATAATGGTTGTGCCCTGTTAACACACTGCAAGAAAAAAAAAAGACAATACCAAATTAGAGGTGGAAGTGAACAGACTCCTAAAATACCTTTCTCCATATTCAATAAATGCTTATCCAATTACACTTTTATGGAGACAAAGGTAGGTCATCCTCCCAATTCTGAACTAATAATAACAAGCCCAGTCAGCTATTTTAACAATACTTCTCTTCTTACCTCTAATGCTTTGGTATTTAAATATTACTAATTTCAGGAGAACTGAGATTGCATAGTTCTCCTCTCAAAAAGATTAAAAAATATCAAAACAAATGGAATCTCAGTAATCCATACAGTAAAATTATATGTGAGTTTTTAGTAGGGTATCCCTCTAAAAGGCCATCACTTTATTTATTCATTTTATTTTTTGAGATGGAGTTTCGCTCTCTTGCCCAGGCTAGAGTAGTGATGCGATCTCAGGTCACAGCAACCTCTGCCTCCCAGGTTTAAGCGATTCTCCAGCCTCAGCCTCCCTAGTAGCTGGGACTACAGGCGCACACCACCGCGTCCGGCTAATTTCTGTATTTTTAGTAGAGACGGGGTTTCACCATTTTGGCCAGGCTCGTCTCGAACTCCTGACTTCAGGTGATTTGTCTGCCTCAGCCTCCCAAAGTGCTGGGATTACAGGCGTGAGCCACCACGCCGGGCCAAGGCCATCACTTTAAATGGTCTCTACTTCTTCACGGAAAGTTCTACATAAAGCTCCAGCCCCAAACACAAGACAAAGGTTTAGACCATGACTCAGGTCTTATGGGAAAATTACTGAAAACCAGCTAAAAGTTCTAAAAGGCTATATAATTTCTCTTCCTGGTAAGAAATTATTGAAAGATCCAGATTCATATATGGGATTGTCTCTACATTTATTATTTTGCGCTTAAAAGCAATTTACAAATACAGTAAGTAATTAATCAGCAGACACAGCCCATTTGGGAAGGGAGACGGTTGTTCTAAGAGAAGCTGATTATGAAAAACCAGGAAAAATGAAGACTCTTTTTGAGTCCTCTGCCTCCTGCTTTACCAAACACAGGTTCTAGATTGCCAGTTCCACACTCGGATGGTCTGATCATCTGAGGCACTCAGAATCCAGGGATATTCCTGAAAGATATTCCAGACAAATGCTTTAAACATTAAACGAATTTATTCTATCAGGCTCTTGTAATCATTTTTCTCTAAAGAATTCTATTCCTTAACGGCTCAGCTACATTAGCCAAGGGGCTGCTGCTTTTGCTATCAGGTTAGCTAAATCCTTTTCTCTACTACTCTTAACAGCTTTTCTCAGCTTTGGCACTTTCACCTGTAAGACTTAAGAATGGAGGCCAGTCAGAGGCACTATAGATTCTCAGAGGCAGATAGTAAAATGTACATTTACATTTACTTCTGTATATGTGTGTATGTGTGTATTTATATTTATATATAGTTAATAATGTAAATTAAGATCCTGTGAAAGGCTCTTCTATCTTTAACTCTAGGATGGGAATATTATTTTATTGTCTGACTTCTTTCTGTTCAGTTTCAAAAAATTCCCAAGTCTCAGCAACCAAGGCAGAAAGTAACATGTAAAGACAGTTTAGCCTTTTTGGAGGCTATAAGATTGTCGAGAAAAGAAAGTATTTCTTACCTACACTTCCTTCTTACTACACTTGCTAAGCTTTGTGTTAAACACTGAAATAGATGGTATCTCTACCTTCAGTATTTAGCACAAAGCTTAGCAAGTACAAAGCACACACATATTTATTGGGCTGGCAAAATAAAAAAAAAAAATAATGTTTCATAACTTTCCAGGTAGACGGCAACTTGTTCTAGGGCACGGGTCTTCAAGAAGTCCTTTAGGCAATGACAAATAATTCCTACTTTATAGATTACCTTATTGTGTGGTTATCATTCTCAAATGTTTAAGTTGTAATTTCCTAATTCTCATTCTCTCCTATCCCAAAATTTTTTAGTTAAAAAAAATACAGTCAACCAGTAAATTATTGTTTATTTTATCATATTCTTTCTAACTTAATTCAAGAGACTTAATTTATTGGCAATCAAAGAATAATGCTAATTATTAGAATTAATGCTAATAGCACAAAATTATAGGGAGATCCTGCCAGGTTACAACTAGACTCAGAGGTTGAGAGTCTGTAATCTGTATCTCACTATCTAAATTTATTATGATACCTCGCAGGCAGGTCAAAGAACGTAGTAAGTCTGGCTAAGGGAACAGCCTGCACCAGCCCCAAAAATCGTAGGATAGAGGGGCATGAGTGTCAATACTTTGAAACGTTTGTTAGCGCATCAAAATTGCATCTTAGTTTGACCTTCTTCCAAACACACCCACCACTTACTAATAATACCCTACATGAGATTAGCCCGAAAACTTTTGTTTTTTGGGACAGCAAACCTGAAATCAAATCCCTACTTTTCCTTACACAGAAACGATGACTTCCCATAGAATCTACTACATCCAATAAAATTAAATTCAGTATAATCTCAAGTGCTTCCTTTTGCAGAAAGAAACAAAGCAGAGGCCGGGTGTGGTGGCTCACACCTTTAATCCCAGCACTTTGGGAGACAGGGGGGTGGATCACGAGGTCAGGAGTTCAAGACCAGCCTGGCCAAGATGGTGAAACCCGTCTCTACTAAAACTACAAAAATTAGCCAGGCGTGATGGCAGACACCTATAAACCCAGCTACTTGGGAGGCTGAGGCAGGAGAATTGCCTGAACCTGGGCGGCAAAGGTTGCAGTGAGCTGAGATTGTGCCACTGCACGCCAGCCTGGGCAACAGAGTGAGACTCAGTCTCAAAGGAAAAAGAAACAAAAGCAGAAAGGTCAATACTACACAGATCCTACAAGAGCCACTCCAAAAACATAACTCTGTTATCAAAACACGGGTTCTCAAGGATCAAATAAAGATTACTATGGGGAAATTAAGAATACTCCAAAACTAGCACCACCATGGCTACTTACATGATGAAAAAACGTGGTGCGAATATAATCTAAGTGCCCAAGCAATGTGAAAAGACAGCGCCGAAGCTTGTAATTCCAAACCTGCAAAGACAGAAATCAGACTAAGAAACAGATATATAAAGTTACTGAGCCTCTGAAAGGCTCAGATTTCTCTGAGTCTTTCAGAAGCTTAATACCTTTACAGAAATATGAATATGGGATTATATATATATTTGTATTTTGGCTTTCTAAATAGGTAGGAACCTTGGTAGGAAGCCTTGTTTAAGATTTGAGGGAAAAAGAACAAGAATGAAAATACAGGTCAGATAAACAATGTGGGGTTAGGGTAGGATTAGGGAAAAGCTAAAGATAATATTGAAAAGTTTTTCTTTATTTGGGAAGAAACCATCTGTATTTAGTAATAGGAGATATTTATCCAGGGTTTGATCTGAAACTCTTTTTTTCTACTGCCTAACTGTGCTCTCGGCTTCAATACAGACCCCTTAAGTGCTTTACCCATCACTTTTAAAAAGTAGGGCAGGCTGGTCATGATGGCTCATCCCTGTAATCCCAGCACTTTTGGAGGCTGAGGTGGGTGGATCACAAGGTCAGGAGTTCAAGACCAGCCTGACCAACATAGTGAAACCCCGTATCTATTAAAAATAAAAAAAAATTAGCCGGGTATGGTGGTGTGTGTCTGTAGTCCCAGCTACTCAGGAGGCTGAGGCAGGAGAATTTGCTTGAACCCAGGAGGTGGAGGTTGCAATGAGCCGAGATAGTGCCATTCAAGCTTGGGCAACAGAGTGAGACTTCGACTCAAAAAAAAAAAAACAAAATTTGCCAGGCATGATCCCAGCTACTTGGGAAGCTGAGGCAGCAGGATCACTTGAACCTGGGAGGCAGAGGCTGCAGTGAGCTGGGATCACACCACTGCACTCCAGCCTGGGCGACAGAGCAAGACTCAGTGCCCCCCAGAGCCCTCCCAAAAAAATAGGACAGATAGATACCATGACTCTAAGGGAAACAATAATAGTAGGGCATCAGCATCTTAGACTCCTAACTTGACAGCAAATGATGCCCATACATTTGTGGTCTGTACTTACCTGACAAGCAAACAGACTTTAACTTATTACATGGAAAATACTACATTGCTCAGTAAGGCTGAGCTAAGCAGAGAGACAATATCATATTCAGATGTGAAGCTGAGTCAACTACCAAAGTGCTAGGCATCAACGGACACAACTGAAGACAAGAAAACCAGGATCATAAATATGAAATAGCTTATCTTCCTCATTCAGAAAATCCCCTAGAAAGTACAAAAATAAGAGACCAGATACATTTTTAATTTTAATTTTTTAAAATTTCTTTTTAATATTTGTTTATAGTCAATCTGGGCCAGCTTGTTACTACTCTAATTTTTAACTTTTCTTTAGTAAAGCATAAAAATATTATTTCCTATAACAAATTTAGAAAATCCAAAAGTATGATCTTTCAAACAAGAATGCTGAGTTCCTTAAAGGCAGGGCTCACGTCCATGGTGCTCAACACTATACCCTTACCACACAACTCAGGGCTTGATACACGGTAAGTGCTCAGTAAGCATTACGCATGGAAACGAGAACATGGAAAGCCAAATTCTCCCCATACCTTACCTCTATTCAATCAGCTACATATAAATATACATGTACACAGTGGAGTTTCACACAAAAATTAGATCATACCATAAACACTATTCTTTAACTGACTTCTTTACCCTTATGGAGTTCAGTGTTTTAAACTTTGATAATTCTGGCTTCAAAATGTCTTCACTCCTTTAATGGCCTATGTCGAACTCCAAAACTGTAAATCCTTAAAGACTTATAGGGGTTTTAGATCAATACTCTGACCATTTGCTGGGCTCCCTGTCTTACCCTTTGTAAATGAGAATTATATTAATGCTACATTTATCTGGATATATCAAGCAATATGATGGTCCACAGATTATGACTTTTCCAGATAATCCCCCCTTTTATGAAAAAAAGTTCAAGTTTATTAGTCATCAGAGAAACATAAACTAAAACCACCGAATGGTAGCACTATACACCTACCACCTAATAAAGAAGCCCTTTATTTTAGTAACAGCTTTATTGAGATACAGCTCAAATACCATACAATTTACTCATCTAAAGTATAAAATTCAATAGATTTTTCTATATTCACAGTTGTGCAATCATCAATTTTAGAATATTTTTATTCACCCCCTTAAGAAACTCATACCCATTAGCCATCACTCTTCATTTCCTCCCAACCCCTCCAACCCTAGACAATCACTAATCTACTTCTGTCTCTACAGATTTGCCTATTCTGGACATTTCATAAGTGGAAGATAATTTCTTTTCCAAAATGTTAGTTATTTTGGGAAAACTTTTTTTTAGTAACACCCCATTTTTCCTTTTTAAACAGATCACAAGAAACCCAAGTTAACTGCTCTTGATACTCGATGTTCATCACTATAAATAACAAATACTAAAATATTGTAACGAGGTGATGTCCTTACGGGCTTTTGAATCTATCAGGTGGTTTGAGTTGTGACTGCCCCAGAATGCAGTGCCTAAAAACTAGAAAACAGAAAGAAATGTCCTTCCTATCATTCTAATAGCTCTTTTCTCTGCAGGCAGCTGTCACACTCTTCCCTCCTGTCACCTAAGTTCTGCAGTATAACCACAGTATATAACTTCTTGAAGTAGCTTATGAAAAAGATTACCTTTTTATGAAGTAAATCCCTGATTTGGTTTGATACATACACTTAATGAAAACAGCTAAAGGAAGTAAATAGAGGAAATTTTGATTTATTTTTACAGGTTGCTAGTCTCTGGCCCTAACTTTTGCCATTATCACAGTCAGTTGTCTTCAAAGAATTGCCTACATTCTGTCTGCTTTCACACTAATGCCTTCCAAATTAAGCAATTCAAAGGTTATTTCTCAGTCTTGATCTTATTCTAAATGCTTTCTCCTTCCCAAAATTCTCTTCTTCTTTGACATCCAAGAGGCTTCTTCTCCCTCTTGGTTCATCTCCAACCCCTCGAATCACTGTTTCCCATGCTAACTGTACTTCCTCTCTCTCTTAAATGATGGTTTGTCTCCTTATTCAACCTACTCCTTGAGCAATATCTTCTACTGCCTCTCCTTTGGCTCTTCCCTTCAACATGCCAACTCCCAAATATATTTCCAGGACACACACCTCAACTGCACTGTCCCCTAGGTCCCTCACACTCATCAGAGACAAGATGGAATTCATTACCCATTCTCTTCCATTCCAGAAAACTATCTCCTCCTGGTTTTCCTTCCCTAGTTAATGACACCCCTTTACCCAGTGACCTAAACTGGAAGCCTGACACTCGTCTGATTTATTTCTCCTTGTTCACCCTCCAACATCGTCCAACAGACTTACTGATTCATTTCCTTAAATTCTCACATCCATCTCCTTCTCTCCATTTCAAATGCTATTACCTAAGCCCAGGTTTTCTAACTGGTATCTTTTCCTCCAATCTTGCCCAAATCATCCTATCTTTTCTTTAATTACCATCGAGTAATCCTTTTAAAAACATATACATCTGATATCACTCCTGTATTTAAGTTCCTTAAATGGCTCCTTCTTATCTGCATGATAACATCTAAACTCCCGAGCACTGCAAACAGGTACTCCATGATCTGCCCGCTCTATCTTCTGCCCCTTCTCGCATCATTTCTCCAGGTTTTCTCCATACAAAACTAGTAAGAGTTGCCCTGTATCTAGCTGTGCCATGCCTTTTGTCTTTGCACCTGGACTGTTCTTTCCTATTTCACTTTGAATATCTCTATTCTATCACTCACCAAACTATACATGCTATTACTTGGATATATGTTTATCTCCTCTATTAGAAGAAAAGCTCCTTGAAAACAGACACCATTTCTTATTTATTTTTGAATTCCAAAAAAAGAAAACAGTGTCTATACACAGTAACCATTCAATATGTTTGCTTGGTAAGTTCTCTGGATAATGTTGTCAAAAGCCTAAGCTCTATATGAATGAACTTTCCTGTCTTTCAGTCCCTTCCATAATCCCCAAACCTTCCCACATCCTCTGTCCTTTATTCTCAGTCATGACAGACCCTCTGTACCTTAATCTTATAGTCATCTCCTCCGGAGACGAACAGTGGCTGCTGCTTATGGAAGTCAATGCCTCGCACTGGACCTGGTGGAAAAGGAAGGCAATGTGTATTAGAGAAAGCTATCCTTTCTAATCTCTAAGGTGATTCCTATACAGGATTTTTCAGTTCTATCACTTCCACATTCTTTAATCATAGAGGAATACATGTTAAACAAGGGTTAAAATACCCAAGGATATGATAAATATTTATACTCTTTTAACTTCCTCCTAGAAATATCTTACCGTCATGTTCATCAAACTTGTCAATGAGAGTACACATCCGATAGTCCCATAACTGGATGACCCCATTATGTAAACTAGTCAGGATCCAAGGTCTTTTGGGGTGAAAGCTGAGACCTGAAAAAAACAGGAAATGATACAATAAGCTAACTAAGCCCACGATGTCATCTTCTGTCAATTCTGATAAGAAAAAGAAAGAGCAACATTAATCCTAGGTTCATTCATTCATTCAACATGCCTGATGATTTTTTTACTGGATGCCAGACATCATGAATTTTATGTTTGGTGCTAGGTTTTTGTTATGTTCCTTTAAATATTGTTGGGCTTTGCTCTAGGATGCAATTAAGTTAACTTGAATCAGTTGATCCTTTCAAGGCTCGCTTTTAGATTTTATTACAGGGGGCTACAGCAGCCTTTATTCTAGGCCTAATCTGGAACCACTATTTAAGCAATACCCATCTGAGGTATCTATTCGAAACCCTGTAATTTTAGGAAGTCTTTCCATCCTGGTCAGTAGGAACCAAAACTAGTCCCAGACCTGTGTGAGCTCTGGGGACTGCTCTGCCTTCTCCTTGCCAGTGGTTCTTTTTCAGGTTTTGAATAGTTTTCTCACATGCAGATCACTACTCAGACAAAGACCTGAGAGGACATCCTGCAGATCTCCAGTGCTCTCTCTGGGCAGACCCCTCTGCTCCGGTATTTTGCCCAGCAAAATCTAGCCATCTTTGCTTCCCCACACTCTAAACTTTTGTCTCCTCAAAAGACCTAGTGTACCCATATATCATTAAAAAAATAAAAAGACCAAGGGATTCCCCTCTTCATTGAAGCCTGAAAACTTTCTAGGCAGTAATCTAAGACAATCACAGGACTCCCCTTATTTATTTCCCTTCTCTCAAGAATCATTTTCCTGCACTGCCTGTTGCCCAATGTCTGTGGGGAATGTACGAACCTTTCATACATTTTGTTCAGTTATATAGTTAAGGTGGGAAAGTAAATCTGGTCCTTGTTCTTCTATCATGACTGGAAATGGAAGTCCCCAGGGGTAACAATCACTAACAGTTTGGAATGTATCCTTTCAGATTTTTAATGCAGTTACTCATAAACATAGGCCTTAGCATTTAATGAAAGTGGAGATCACATTATGATGATGTTCTGCAAACTTCTTTCTCACTTAACTATATAATGTGGATCTCCTTAAAGTATATATAAACACAACCTCACTCTCTTTAACTACAATGGACAAACGTACTACATTTATTCTAACAGCATTTAACTTTTTTCCCCCAATTTTTGGCTATCAGAAGAGCGTACTGAAGATAATTCTACACATTATCTAGCCTATTTGCATTATTATTGCTCTAGGCTAAAGACCTGTAAGTGAAATTGCTCAGGAATAGAACATGTGCACTTAACATTTTAGTACATGTAGTTTAAATGTAAAAACACTGTAACAATATGCAGTCTCCTTAAGTTTATGGAGGTGCCCATTTTGCACACAGGATATTATCAGTTATTTGCTGTTTTGTTTGTTTTATAAATCTAAGACCCACCCCCCAAAAAAGTAACCTCACTTTTTTTTTTTTTACATTTCTTTCATTACGAGTAAGGTGGGATTATTTTCATTATTTATTGAACATTTACAATTTTTCTTCGAAATAGTCTATTTTTCCATTAGGTTGTTCTTTTTTTTTTTTTCACTATGATATATAGGTACACTCAACAATGGATGTTTGCCCTCAAATATGACATCTTTGTTTTTCCTTCTCTCCTGCCCAGCAAGAAATTAGGAGCAGGAAATAAAACTGAAAGATTATGAAGACCAATTTCAACTATCCAGGTCTCAGAAATTCTTAGTACCCACCTTTCAAGATCAAGTTTCCCAAGAGACTTAGAAATTGCTCAGAATATATTGACACATTCATGACAACCTCCAGTTTTTGAGCTACTGAGTCTACACCAGGCACTGTAATAAATACATTCCATACTTTCTCATTTTAATTCTCTCTATAAAAGACTATTTTACAGATGAGGAAATAGAGACTTAGAGACCTTAAATAAGTCACTCACGTCATACAACTTGTTAGTGGATGTCTCAGGATTCCAAAGCAAGCCCATCTGACTTCAAAGACCAAGTTCCCAACCACTTTGTTATGCTGCATCTTACTAAATATTCTAACCTATTTTTTCCAGGTATCAGGAGACCTTACTTCTCTGCTTTTCCCATTCTAACATTCTGAGGCTAATACTGCTATCTCGAAGTCATTTGCCCTCCACCCACAACGACCCATACTCGAGCTCTAGAGTTGCCATACTTAGTAAATAAAAATACGAGATGCCCAGATAAATCTGAACTTCTGGTAAACAATGACAGACTAAAAAACTATTCATTGTTTCCCTGAAATTCAAATTTAACTTGGCATCCTGCATTTTATCTGGCAACCCTATTAAGTTGGGACTTTATTGGGTTTATAAGCCTCAAGGTACTATTTCCAGGTGGGAAATAAAGCCGAATGGAGGCACTGATGTTGAGATGGTGCAGCCAAGGCCTCCTTAAGTGAGGTAGCCACTACTCGTCTCCAGAAAAGCTACTGACTCGGGTGCGAGTAACAGAGACCGAGACTCAATCCCCAGGGCCACTCCATGTAACACAGTCATTAAAAAGCCAACAGGTCACAGAGCCTTTGGAGCAGAACAATACAAGTCGGGAGCAAAGCCAAGACAGAAGAAGAATAGGGAGGGGGCCTAAGAAATCCCCTGCAGTGTGGGAGCCAAGTTTTAGGTAAATCGAAGCCCAAGGACACACCAAAGAAGAGAGGACTGGAGAACCGCTCGACAGGCCTAACCTCTCTGCCACCCTCTGTCTTCCTCCGGGTCCAGCTGATGGGCCCAATTCAGCCAGCATGTCTACCCATTTTCTCTTTCCCTGTGTCAGCGCCGCCCCTGACATCCAGCCTCCATGTTCCCCCTTTTCTTCTCCGCTACCTTTGACCCGCGCGCTCTTGGTCTCGAATTTGGTTAGCATCTCTCAGGTCTCCGACTCCAATGTCTTAATCCGAGCCCAGACACACCCTGCTGCCCTTCGGACGCCTCCACGTCAGCGACCCTCTGCTACGGTTTCCGGAAGCTCTTGGAAACGCGAATATCCGGTCTCTGGGGCTCCGGGCCACAGAGACGGTGTCAGTGGTAGCCTAGAGAGGCCGCTACCCTACAGGAGCCGAACGGGGGCTTCCGCTCAGCTGAGAGGCAAGATGGCCACGGCAGTGGGTGTCTCTGGGGCTGACCCGGGAAGTCGGGGTCTCCTTCGCCTTCTGTCTTTGTGCGTCCTATTAGCAGGTGAGGCCTCCCCGCCCGTGGGCTCCGTTCTCTAAGGGGAATTCTCCGGATCGGCCCCGCCGCAAGCGCCACTGTCTCCCTTCTGGTTCCCGCTGCCCCTCTGTCCCCCGACCCTGTAAATTCTCTTTTTCTTTGGTTCCCACGACAGAAGTTCCCCCTTTGCCTGGACCTGAAGGTCCCTTCTTCCCTACAGCACGTCATGTCGCTTCACTCCCTTTTCCAGGCCTCTTCCTGGACTTCCAGCCCGACCCTCTCCCACTTTGTCCAGATGCCTTGTTTTCCCCCAGCCACCCAACCTATAGTCGAAAGGAACAGGTGTGAAAGTTAGCTTTCTTCCCCTCGTTTAGACTTTTTGAAATGAAAGCAGTCTTGTTCTGTGGGTACTGTGCGGCGCTTAAAAGGTAGATTGCTTATTTCTTTCTCTACTGATTATACCGTAAATCTGTGTCCCTCTGCCTTGTCTGTTGTTTTTGTTTTTTAATCAGTAAAGTGAAAGTAAGGTAGAATATGGCTACTCTTAACTGTCAAGACCGTTAAGTAAAGATTCAAGGAACTTTTGGCATTTATAATGTTCTTAAATGTTTGCTTATATGCGTTTATTTACTAATATATGGCTTTCTAGTGGGTCACCCACTAAAAATGCAAAATGCCTGTATAAAACTATGACTATGCTTCCCAAATTCACGTTGTTTTTAAAGATCCTCGAAGGAGAAGATATAGCTCCCCACACTGTGGGCTAACAAATGGCCTATTGATGTTAAATTAACTGTCAGGTGTATGTCATAAGGTTTCTCCCACTTCTGTTCACACTCTTGGAAAAATGTCTCAGAAAGTTTTCTTAGCCCAGCACCTTTATATTAACCGATTAGTAATACACATACAGGATATACACGCAGAAGTGTTATCAACCATGCAACCAGAATCTGGCAACTATAACGTCAAACATCTTTCCTTTGACCGAGTTTTCTCTCTTTAAGTGTTACTGTCAATGGCACTACGTGGACTTTGTAATAACCCTTGAGACACATAGCTGGGTGCCATGTAGAGCATATATCTGTTACAATAATTTGCCCAAGAAGTAAGAAGAATAGACATTAGTCTCATTTTAGAGAGTGTGATATTGAATGATTTACTCAAGATATACATCTGGCTAATGACGTGATAGAAGCTAGTACCGGTGTCTCTCAATTTTTTCTAACACTTTTTATTTTCCAATCAGGTGTGTGCAGGGGAAACTCAGTGGAGAGGAAGATATATATCCCCTTAAATAAAACAGCTCCCTGTGTTCGCCTGCTTAACGCCACTCATCAGATTGGCTGCCAGTGTGAGTTGAGACTGGGACTCATGTTTGTGGTCATTGATATTTGTCTGTGCCCTAGATACTAAGTAACATCCATGTCCTGCTTAGGAGTTTTGACACTCAAATTGGACTGTGTGAGTAGGCAGTGATAGAGAACCATCTGTCAAGCTAGGCAAGGTAATTAATAAGAACTAACATTTAGTAAATGCTGCATACCAAACTTTTTACATGTGTATCTCATATAACCCCACCACAACACCATAAAGTAGGTCTGACTGTTATTGTCACTTTACAAATGATGAAACTAAGACTTACATCGAGTAACTTTCCCAAGATCATACTGGTAATAAGTGATGAAGCCAGGACCTGGTGGCCCAAGCACTAAGCTGGGACGCTTTTTTTTTTTTGCTCTTGGCCCCCATGCTGGAGTGCAATGGTGTGATCTCGGTTCACTGCGACTTCTGCCTTCCAGATTCAAATGATTCTCCTGCCTTAGCCTCCCAAGTAGCTGGGATTACATGCACCTACCACCATGCCCAGCTAATTTTTGTATTTTTAGCGGAGATTGGGTTTTACCATGTTGGCCAGGATGGTCTCGAATTCCTGACCTCAAATGATCCACCCACCTCGGCCACCCAAAGTGCTGGGATTACAGTCATGAGCCACCGTGCTTGGCCAAGCCGGGACTCTTAACCACCCTATTATGCTATTTTTTAAGGAGAAAAAAGTCTCCTATTCTATGGTGTCTAGTGATTACTTGCACTCTGAACTTTTTGGAACCAAAATGGGCTTCTTAAAGGCAGTGAACTATTTGAAGAGAAAGTACTGAAAATGCCAAATAAGCTGGGTGCAATGGCTCATGCCTATAATCCTAGCACTTTGGGAGGCCAAGGCGATGGATCACTTGAGGTCAGGAGTTCAAGACCAGCCTGCCCAGCATGGTGAAACCCCCTTGTTTCCACTAAAAATATGACAAGTAGCCAGCTATAGTAGAGTGCCTGTGTAGTCCCAGCTTCTTGGGAGGTGGAGGCAGGAGAATCGCTTGAGCCCAGGAGGCAGTGATTGCAATGAGCCGAGACCTTGCCACTGCACTCCAGCTTGGGTGACAGAGTGAGACACTGTCTCAAAAAAAAAAGAGAGAGAAAGAAAATGCCAAATAATTACAAGAGGAATTAGTGAAGCATTCTCTTTATCTTTTTTTAAATCTTTTTTTTACTTAAATTCAGCTGACTGTGAGACCATTTATTTTTATGCTTTGTAAGTGTGTTCCAAAAGAGGATGCCATGACACTATGGCTCTAAAAACTATAAGAACCATAGGGCAGGAAAAGTAGTCATCTAAAGGCTAACCTGCTATCTTCAGATTTTGTTTCCCATGGACAGTGGCTCTGTCAGAATGTAGTTTTGCAGATAAGCAGGAAACGGGGCCTGATACTGGCTTCTTCATCTTCAAATTGACCACCTCTGAATTTCAGTTTACCCCTGGAATAGTGGTTGGAATACTTGCATAAAGCTGAAAGTCAAATACCTCTTAATAGATGTTTATTGATGATGCTAAGTAAATAGTGTGGTCTCAGAAGTGCTGTATAATTTCCTGAAACCTTCTTCCACTTTGGTAAGGGAAAACTGAGACACTGAGAAGTGAAGGACTTTCTCATAGTAGCAGTTACTACTTTTTTAGCCATCTTTCCCTGAGCTATAGTATAATTATTCCATGTCCCTGCTATACAAAGCACTGGTTCCAAACAGCCCCAAATAAAGTTTTTGTTGGAGTTGATTTCTTTCTTTCTTTTGCTCTCTTCTCTTTTTTTTTTTTTTTTTTTTTTTTTTGAGATGGAGTCTTGCCCTGTCGCCTAGGCTGGATTACAGTGGTGCAATATTAGCTCACTGCAACCTCTGCCTCCTGCGTTCAAGCGATTCTCCTGCCTCAGCCTCCTGAGTAGCTGGGGTTACAGGTGCGCACCACCACACCTGGCTAATTTTTTGTATCTTTAGTAGAGATGGGGTTTTGCCATGTTGGCCAGGCCAGTCTCGAACTCCTGACCTCGTGACCCACCCGCTTTGGCCTCCCAAAGTGCCAGTGTGAGCCACCGTGCCCGGCCCCCTGGAATTAGTTTCTGAACTGGTTTGTAGGTAGAAGAGAACTAGGTCCAGGGTGGGCTGAGATCAGACTGCTGGTCTTGCTGGAACCTCACTATAAGTACAAAAGGCCAGAACCCCATCCTCTTGTAACTGGGCTCTAAGAAAACTCCTTTGGGAATGACTCATTCTGCTTTATGTTCTTAAAACAGCTCTGTGGGAAGCAAAGCCTCTAGAGGTAAAGCCAAGTGCCAGTACTGAGAAACAAGAGGGGAGGGGCTGGACTCTGGCCACTTCCTCATTAAGATCTTGTTTTCTTTTCAACCTACTTATTTCTAAGTCTTACTTCATCATATCTGTCTTTCCTGAGCAGGCTACGCCCTTTTTAATTAGGGTAGCTAACAGGATAAAGCTAAGGAGAAAAAGTGATACCCAGATTTGATTTCTGATTATAATGCTCTGCTTCTCTTGGACCCTTTAAAGCTCTCAAAGGGAGCTATAAATAGGTTTATTTTCCCTCCCTCCCTCCTTTCCTTTCTTCCTTTTTTCATCTGTCCCCACAGTATGAGATGAATAGAGGTAGAAAACCTCCTCGTTGAAGGCCCAGAGAAAATAAGCAAGTTACTTAAGACTACACTGTCACTAGTTGGAACCCAGAATTGAATCCAGGTTTTTTTCAGTCCAGTATCATAATTTGTCTTCTTCCTGTCCTCCCTGGAGTTGAAGTTCTTTTTTTTTTTTTTTTTTGTGACAGAGTCTCACAATGTCACCCAGGATGGAGTGCAGTGGCATGATCTCAGCTCACTGCAGCCTCCACCTCCCAGGTTCAAGCAATTCTCCTGCCTCAGCCTCCCAAGTACCTGGCATTACAGGCGCATGCCATCACACCTAGCTAATTTTTGTATTTTTAGTAGAGATGGGGTTTCACTATGTTGGTCAGGCTGGTCTTGAACTCCTGACCTCAAGTGATCCACCCACTTCAGCTTCCCAAAGTAGTGGGATTATAGGCATAAGCCACCACACCTGGCCGAAGTTATATAATTTTTAGTTGCTACACTACCTGTTTCTTTTCCCATATTTTAAATGCTATGGCAAGGACCAGGCGTGATGGCTCACTCCTGTAATCCCAGCACTCTGGGAGACCGTGGCGGGCATTTAAAACTCTAAAGTGATTCTGATACACAGCCAGGGCTGAGAACTACTGGTCTAAAATAATCTATGAATTAACACATCCAGTTTTCTGTTGGGAGAAGACTCACAGGGAGATCCTAGGATATCCCTATACAGATCACTAGGGACTTAAGGGGTATTACCTGATGCCTTGAATTACATAGAATTCAAAGTATTCTGGACTCTGGGTCATCCATCCTCTAATACAGTGCTTCCCAATCTTTATCATGTATGAGACACATAGAAAATGTTATTTGTATGGCATCCTGGCACATAGAGAAATGGGTGATATTTTCAGGGCATCCTGGGGTAAATGATATGTATGCCCCTGGCTGCAGGTGACTTTGGAAACCCTGGGTTTCCAGGAATGAGGAGAACCAATGTCAGCACACCTCTAATCCATTCAAGGCCTATCAGTTGGGAAGCTCTGTTTTAGAGACCTCAGAGTTCTTGATTAACCTCATCTAAAACCTGCCAGAAGCAAGTAAGTCATTCCCAAAAAGGGCAAAAGGATTAACAATCGAGGAAGGGTCCTGAGGCCACGGGCATCTACGCATGCGTTTTTCAAAGGAAGATTCAAAGCTAAAACCCTGAGCTATAGATTTAGAGTATCTCTGAGCTAGGGATTTGGTGGCATTTTCTGGGGAAAATAGAGGTTTGAAACTTTGGTGTCTATCTTGTGTATATGGCTAAATAAGGTAAAGGGCAGAGAGCAAGAAAATGAAGTTCACAGAACCTTTCTGGCATATAATGAGTCCTCTTGTGCTCTTTTATATTTCATTTCCTCCTGATAACCTTCAGATGGAGCCAGGGCAACAGCTTTTCAGTTCAAATCTAGGGGTGCCTGTATTCCCCCAAATATGTTGTGACATCTTTAAGGATAAAAGATATGCAGAATCAGTGAGGCAGAGTCAGAATTGTCAAGCATGGGAGCTTTCATTTGACTCATTCTGTCCTGGCAGCTTCAATTAGTGGAGACACAGGGGTTATTCACGTCGTAGAGAAAGAAGAGGACCTGCAGTGGGTATTGACTGATGGCCCCAACCCCCCTTACATGGTTCTGCTGGAGAGCAAGCTTTTTACCAGGTAAAAACTAGATGTATCTTCTGGGAAAACAGGCTGCCCTGGTCTGGTCAGGGGCAAGGGTGGGATGGTCTTCAGAAGGAAGGTTGTACTGTCAACGATCTTGAGCTCAGGGCTTAATTTCATCTACCTTGGTTCTGAGTAATTCTGGGCACCCCTCATTTTCCTCCCTGGGGTCCTTACTCACCAGAGCTCTACTTTTAGAGCAGACCATAGTGCAGACTCAGAAGTTAGTGATGGAAAGGGAATAGTAAGAACGAGGGAAGCAGTCTAGGTCCCCTAGTTCCCCATTTGTTTCCATCCTGGAGGGAAGATGTCAGGCTGTCTGTTACCTTCCTGAGTTCCTTCATGGGATTCCTTTCGTATTCCAGGGATTTAATGGAGAGGCTGAAGGGGAGAACCAGTCGAATTGCTGGTCTTGCAGTGTCCTTGACCAAGCCCAGTCCTGCTTCAGGCTTCTCTCCTAGTGTGCAGTGCCCAAATGATGGGTTTGGTAAGTGTCCCAAAGGGTCAGGAGAGCCTGCTGTCACCTAAGGCTCATTGTTGCTTTGGTCTTATGTCTTTGTGAGGGATGTGTGTGTCTGTGTCTGTGTGTAGTGTCAGTAACTGACTTGCTAACAGGAGGTAGTGTTTATTTGTCTTGCTGCTCATCCCTTCCCTCTCCTGCTTCACCTTCCTTTGCCTTACGTGGCATCATCCCATTTTGTCACATGTTCACATCCCTAATCTGACAGCCTAAGACTCCCTGTTACCATTGCCTCTGTATTTTAGTGTGGATGGTGATAGACTTCATGCCTGCTTTTTTGAGTCACCATCTCCTTTTGAACCTTTAGTCCCAGCTCTAAGATATCCTAACCTTCCTCGCACACCTGGTACCTGAGTACTTGGTGTCCCAGTAACCAGTCTCCCAATCCCCCATCCTTCCTTCAGGTGTTTACTCCAACTCCTACGGGCCACAGTTTGCTCACTGCAAAGAAATACAGTGGAACTTGCTGGGCAATGGTTTGGCTTATGAAGACTTTAGTTTCCCCATCTTTCTTCTTGAAGATGAAAATGAAACCAAGGTCATCAAGCAGGTAATGACTGCCAGCTCCTAGTAATTCCAGTTAGAAAGAAGATTATTTTTCTAGCCAGGTGTGGTGGTGTGCACATGTAGTTCCAGCTACTCGGGAGGCTGAGAAAGGAGGATCGCTTGAGCCCAGGAGGCAGAGATTTCAGTGAGCTAAGGTGGCACCACTGCACACCAGCCTGGGTTACAGAGCGAGACCCTGTCTCAAAAGAGAGAAAGAGAGAAGAGAGAGGGAGGAAGGGAGGGAGGAAAGCGAAGGCGGGCGGGTGGAGGGGAGGGGAGGGAAGGGAGAAAGGAAGGAAAGGGAAGGGAGGGAGGGAAGGAAAAGAAAAGAAGAGGAAGAAAGGGGATGATTTTCTAGGCCCTCCTGTTAAGGTGCACTCATTCTGCTAGTGCACCTGCTGAAAGACGGTTACTCCAAAGAGAACCCAGACATTGATTTTTCTCACATTCTCTTCCCATGTTTCACTCTTACCTGATATCACAGCATTAAAGCCTTTTAGACTAGAAGAAAATATAAAGAATATCTGAAAGAATCGTATGAAACAAGGTACACAGCCCAGGTTAAGAGCCACTAGTATCTTAAAAAGAGCATTGGACTAGCGATTGAGAGATTCAATTTGGTGATTTCTGATGTTCTTTTTAGCTCTAATGTGCCCTAATTCTGTTCTAGTATTTCCACTTTGATTCCCAGACTAGTTAAGAGATTTGTCCAAAGTTGCATGGTGAGCTGATGTCCAAGCTGTGTCGTATCTGATTTTCTATCTCTAGTTTGGTGCTCTCTGTATCAGATCCCACTGAATCTTTTCAGTGGCTGAAGCTTCAAACTAGGCCAGGCCATCTGGAGTGGGATAATTTCATCTGCTCCAACTAAACCGTAGAGTCTGCAACCCTTTGTACCTCTTGATGAGTTTTTCCTCTTTCACCTTACAGAACCTATGGTTGTACCAGGGTAACCATAGCTCAGGGACAAATGTCTCTAAAAAGGGTGTGGCTCCATCCTAGAAGGATGGAACTGGACCCTCCTGTTTCTGGGATGTTAGGGAGGGCCTCCACAGCTAGCTGTCTCCATGGGGTCCATCTCTCCTTTCAGTGCTACCAAGATCACAACCTGAGTCAGAATGGCTCAGCACCAACCTTCCCGCTGTGTGCCATGCAGCTCTTCTCACACATGCACGCTGTCATCAGCACTGCCACCTGCATGCGACGAAGCTCCATCCAAAGCACCTTCAGCATCAACCCAGGTAGGGCAGATCCAAACCGTGAGGAATGAGGGGCAGAGGGAAAGTGGAACCAGGCCAGGGAATGTTATAGAGACTGTAATAGGAAAGGAGTAGACATCATGAAGGAGCTCTGTGTGGGAGAACTAGAAACAATTCTGAAAAACGTAGGCAGCTTGTCTCTAAAGTGGATGGTGGCAGAGAAGCCAACCTGGGACTGTTGGAAGTGGAGAAAATGACTTAGAGTCGATGGGGCACTGGTCGGAGACGTTTTCTAGTGTTGCCTTTATAGCTACCCTCTCCTTTAGCCTTGTTGATCTCATTGTTTGTGTCCTGCTTAGAAATCGTCTGTGACCCTCTGTCTGATTACAATGTGTGGAGCATGCTAAAGCCTATCAATACAACTGGGACATTAAAGCCTGATGACAGGGTTGTGGTTGCTGCCACCCGGGTGAGTACTGGCTTCTGATCAGGATGGGCAGGGCTAGCACAAAAAGAACTGGCAGGCCCCTCTCTGACATATCAAATTTCAAAGTTGCTAAATTGGGAAGCATCAAATGGGGAGGAATCTGGGCTGTGGGACTCCTGGGTTGTCTGCATTGCTGCAGGACCGGTAAATTCTCTTGACTGGAGCAGGAAAGGAGGTTTGGGGCCAGTTTTAAAGTACATATCCCCTGACTTTTCTTCTTTGGTACCTAGCTGGATAGTCGGTCCTTCTTCTGGAATGTGGCCCCAGGGGCTGAAAGCACGGTGGCTTCCTTTGTCACCCAGCTGGCCGCTGCTGAAGCTTTGCAAAAGGCACCCGACGTGACCACCCTGCCCCGCAATGTCATGTTTGTCTTCTTTCAAGGGGTAAGGGCTTTTTGGCTGGGGTGCAATGGCAGGAAAGAAAGAGGATGGTAAAGATGAGGGCAGCTACTGGTTGGAGAAGACCTCAGCACTTGACCTAGGTTGTTAATCAACACAGAGCTTCTGGATGTGTCTACATGTGTCTCCCCTTTAGATTCCTCCATTTTAGGAAGCTTAGATTCCTTCTTTTTAGGAAGCTTTTACATCCTGAATTGGTGTGTAACCAGCCCCTTGTTTCCCCCACTGATAAGATCTACTGAGTTGCCTTTTACTTTTATTCTCTGGACTCCTTTACTGCTGTCTCCATCCAGGAGCCCTGAGGCTACTGACTCTCCTCACTAGGACCACTAAAATCAGGGAACAGCATCTGTGGCTGAGTCACTGGAGGTGGGGGACAGTTAAGAAGCAGAGACATAATAGCTGATGTTTGTCTTAGGCCTTTACTAAGACTACTTTCCCCATTTCTGGGCTTGAGAAGTCTTGTGATATGTACATATGAGGGAATCACCCCAGCTGGGAGGTGGGGCCAAGAGGAACAGAAAGTCGCATGACTGTAAGCGGACTAGCAGTTGAGGTGAACTGAGACAGTAGTCTTCCTGCCTACAGCTTTGATGATCTAGCCTTCTTCAAGGCTTTCTTAACCCTTTGGAATCTATTCCCCTCCCACCTTACCTCCATCTCTCAGGAAACTTTTGACTACATTGGCAGCTCAAGGATGGTCTACGATATGGAGAAGGGCAAGTTTCCTGTGCAGTTAGAGAACATTGACTCATTTGTGGAGCTGGGACAGGTATGCAGCATATCCCCTGGCCCTTCCTTTTTACTTACAGCTTCCTCCTTTGTTGTTCTGTGGTCTCAACTGCAGAAACCACCGCCTCTTCCCTTGACTTCTGTCTCCGAGGTATGGGCCAGAACAGGAAACTGATTCTAAGTGTTGCTTCTTCATCCCCCCCCAGGTGGCCTTAAGACCTTCACTAGAGCTTTGGTTGCACACAGATCCCATGTCTCAGAAAAATGAGTCTGTTCGGAGCCAGGTAACCTGAGCATCTCTCCTCATTTCCTGTTCCTACAGCTCAGAATCCAGACCCCAACCCCTGCCCTGTTTCCACCAACCCCTGCCCTGTTTCCACTAACCCCCAGGGCCTGTGAGACAGGGTAAGAGACAGGATTGGATTGGGTGTTGGCCAAAGGATGAACACCACAGCTGTTGTTGCTGCTGGGAAGAATCAGGAGCTCAGTGGCATCCCATTGGTTCCCTGGACTGGGTATTTCTTTGATCATTTGTTGCCTGGCAGACTACCACTGCCCATTAAGGATAGGTGAGTGACTAGCTCCCTTCTTGCCTTGCTGCCTCATGGATCCAGTTGTCAAGGCTGCTCTGCCCAAGTCCTGGCTGTGTCACAGTCCCTACCCAACTTTGTCCTCCACTTTCCTCACTGCTTGTTCAAAATCTTCCCTTCCCTCTAGGTCCACCGTTAGGTCTGCTTTTCTCCAGGTGGTCCTCTTTCTGCAATTCCAGCCTTCAGTGTCATCCCTGCTCTGAATTCCTGTAGCATTTAAAGAATTGGTTATCTGTTTGGCATTCAGCACACAGTTTTCCATTATTATTTACCCCCTCCAGTTCTGCACAATAAATAATAAGTGAAGCATCCACCAAGGATAACGCAGAGTCTTGAAGACAGTACAATTTACCTATAAATATGAAAAAGAAGCCCTCTTCTTTATGCCTCAGTTTTCTAACTCTAAAAAGAATGGTGGAAGCTACAGGAAATTCAGAGAACCTTGGTCCCAAAAGGCTTGAGGGATAAAAGTCTATTAGAGATAGGGTAGCTCCCCAAGCTGGGGACTTGGAGTATAGAGCATTTCAGGCCTAAAAGAGACCTCCTGCTTCCCATCCCCCAGCCTCCCATCAGTTAATCTGCCTCGTTCCCCCCAGGTGGAGGACCTCCTGGACACATTGGAGAGGAGTGGTGCTGGCGTCCCTGCTGTCATCCTCAGGAGGCCAAATCAGTCCCAGCCTCTCCCACCATCTTCCCTGCAGCGATTTCTTCGAGCTCGAAACATCTCTGGTGTTGTTCTGGCTGACCACTCTCGTGCCTTCCATAACAAGTAAGAATCACTTGGCCCTGCACCCTCTTCATTCTGGAAGAGTCTGTTCTGCAGTCTGGGAGGAAGGTCACTGTCCGCTTTCCCACCCTACCTCCTCCAAAACCTCAAGTCCATCTGTAGTCTTTGCTCGGTGGCCTTTTCGCATCGGGCCGAAACCATTATTTGTTTGACTGGATATTCATCTTAGAAACTCACCCTTACCCTTAATCCTTTCCTGTCACAATACTCAGGAAAGTTATGGGTTCCACTGCTCCCAAGCTCTCCAGGGTCCTGAGTTCCTCAGGGCTGCCAGCAGAGGGCATCATCTCAAACCAAGCATGGGAAGGGTGGTGGGGGCTCTTTGGCTGGAGTAGAGATAGCAGTCCTCTGGAACACACTCAGAGGTGCGAGAAACAGTATTCATACTCCGTGAAATGTACCATGTTCTTGCCATGTGATAGGTGTCTGTGGTTCAGTGTGACAGTAAAAGAGTCTCCTATAGGTGATGGGGCTCCAGATATACAAAGTAAGGCCCTGTTAGTCACCTCCAGTTTGTCCTTAAACTGCTTGTAACCTGAAGCCTTGGGTAACAGGGGACTTCTTCCTCAGGCTGCATTGCCAAGCTTCCCTGGGGTCAAATGAGTTTCGGAGTAAAAATGCTTGAGCTCTGTTTCTGACCCCACCCAAGTAGTACTCTCCCCTTCATTTAGGGGAGTGATAGTCGTAGCACTTAGAGTCAACCATCTTCTCCAAAGCTTTCTTTGTATCACTTCCGGGTGAGTGAGGATTCATCATTTGAACACATTTTGGATTTGATTATGTGGCTGACTTGACTTTGTGTGGGACAGGGATTTATTGATGGTAAAGACTGGAGCTCTGTTATTCCCTGTTTTAAGATCTATCTCCTTGGGGCTCCATAAGGATCATCGTGGTGATTTTATCAATGTATTCTTATATATCTATGAGCAGACCTGATGCTAAGACCTGCTAATCACCCCCTGCTCCCAGCCACCCTAAATAGAAGTGTTCATTGGAACAGTTATATAATTGATCTGATGATATATGGCAGAGTTTTCTGAAAGTCATCTTAACCATCCCCCATGTCTCCAGCCCCAGTGATATAGAAGAGTCTCTCCTGTTCTTAAAGATCTGAGCTCATTCACCTTTTCAACTTGTCTGTCAGGAAAGTCTTTAATTTTCTCTTTTTTTTTTTTTGAGGCAGAGTTTCGCTCTTGTTACCCAGGCTGGAGTGCAATGGCGCGATCTCGGCTCACCGCAACCTCCACCTCCTGGGTTCAGGCAATTCTCCTGCCTCAGCCTCCTGAGTAGCTGGGATTATAGGCACGTGCCACCATGCCCAGCTAATTTTTTGTATTTTTAGTAGAGACAGGGTTTCACCATGTCGACCAGGATGGTCTCGATCTCTTGACCTAGTGATTAACCCACCTCGGCCTCCCAAAGTGCTTTAATTTTCACTAGTCACCTCACCCTCACTCCTACCTCCCTGTTCTCCACACCTTCAATATGGAATCCTGATTTTCTCTCACCCCTTTTTTCTGGGTGATGATAAATGAGATACCGAGTTCCTGCATAAGAGGCATTTGAGGGAGGAAAAGGGCAGAGCCCTGGCTAAACGTAGCCAAGGCTCATGCCGGCTTTCCTGGCAGATACTACCAGAGTATTTACGACACTGCTGAGAACATTAATGTGACCTATCCCGAATGGCTGAGCCCCGAAGAGGACCTGAACTTTGTAACAGACACTGCCAAGGTAGCACTGAACCAGGCTGGGTGGGAGCCTGGGGCACACAGTGAAGATGCTAGCATTTGAGGATCGGAGAGGTGGGCCATTCAGACCCCTCCTCACCTACCACAGGCCCTGGCGGATGTGGCCACAGTGCTGGGACGTGCTCTGTATGAGCTTGCAGGAGGAACCAACTTCAGCGACACGGTTCAGGCTGATCCCCAAACGGTAAGCAGATGGGCCCTGGCTCCTTCTGTCTGTTTACACGGCAAGCTGCCCCTATCCTTTATGTCCCTTGTCTGGTGTCCCAAACCTTGGAATTCTACATGCCTGTTGATGCCAGTGAGAATGCCTGATGCCCCAGAGAGCTCTTGGGTGGGGCTTATCTGCATTTTATGAGCCAGCCACTGTCGCCCAACTCCGGTCTATCTAGCCAGTCTGGTTCCTGCCCCATGATTGGGTCTCCACTGATAATTCTTTCCCTGGGCTCACTTCAAGTCACAGGGTTTTCTCTTTTCACTGTTCCGATCCTAGGTTACCCGCCTGCTCTATGGGTTTCTGATTAGAGCCAACAACTCATGGTTCCAGTCTATCCTTAGGCAGGACCTACGGTCCTACTTGGGTAAGCATCTGGTATGGGAATGGGACTTTTAGCTGAGGAAAAGGATAGAGAAAAAGTCATTTTGGTTTAACTCTTATTTTTTTTCTTTTTTTCTCTCTGTTTTCCTTTCTCTCTTCTCATATTTGATGGATCCTTTTCCCTTGCCCTCCGTTCTGGCTGCTGCCAATCTTGGGCTTTTCCTGTTTCACCCGCCGCCCACACCAAACCTTCCCATCCCTTTGGTGTGCGATCAGGTGATGGGCCTCTTCAACATTACATTGCTGTCTCTAGCCCGACCAACACCACTTACGTTGTACAGTATGCCTTGGCAAATTTGACTGGCACGGTGGTCAACCTCACCCGAGAGCAGTGCCAGGATCCAAGTAAAGTCCCAAGTGAAAACAAGGATGTGAGTGGTGGTGGGTGTCGGAATTACCCTGGGGCCCCTTTCTCTTGGGAAAGTTGGAGGTTCTTCTAGGCCTAGTTGGATCCAGGGGATTGGGATGGAGAGGGAGAGATGCAGTCCTGAGAAATTGAGTGTTGAAGAGCTTGGTGAAAGTGGACCATCTGATGCGTACAGGGACAGCAGGCAGTTAGCTCACTTGGTTAGAGCAGGGCACTGATAGAGAGTAAAGGGAACGAGTGAGAAGCGGATCACCCTAGCCCTTTGTTGTGGCCCGTCTTCTGTGCAGCTGTATGAGTACTCATGGGTCCAGGGCCCTTTGAATTCCAATGAGACGGACCGACTCCCCCGGTGCGTGCGTTCCACTGCACGATTAGCCCGGGCCTTGTCTCCTGCCTTCGAACTGAGTCAGTGGAGCTCTACTGAATATTCTACATGGACTGAGAGCCGCTGGAAAGATATCCGTGCCCGAATATTTCTCATTGCCAGCAAAGAGCTTGAGGTGAGATGGGGCAGGAGGGGAGGTGGCAGGGATCTGTCTGACTTCTTTATCTGGTTTCTTGTCTCACATGCCCCCTTCCAATTCCTATTTGCCCTAGGTGTGTAGCAAAAGCCTACTGCAAATCTGTCCCTGGTCAGCCAGTATGTACCCTTAGGAGGCCTTTTTTTTTTTTTTTTTTTTTTTTTTTTTTTGGTGTGTGTGTGAGACGGAGTTTTACTCTTGTTGCCCAAGCTGGAGTGCAATGGCGCAATCTTGGCTCACTGCAACCTCCACCTCCCAAGTTCATGCAATTCTCTTGCCTCAGTCTCCGAGTAGCTGGGATTACAGACATGTGTCACTACGCCTGGCTAACTTTTTTTATTTTTAGTAGAGATGGGTTCACTGTGTTGGTCAGGCTGGTTTCAAATTCCTGACCTCAGGTGATCCACCTGCCTTGGCCTCCCAAAGTAAGTGCTGGGATTACAGGCGTGAGCCGCCACACCCGACCAGGAGGCCTTTCTTCACAGAGAGTGTGAAGATGTGTTTATTCTGGAGAGCCCCTGTGGATCCCAGAACTCCTCCACAGTTTCCACTCTCATCTGGTATTCCCTGTCTGGCACAGCTGGGATGAGTCAGTCTGATGTACTGAGCTCTTGTTATCAGTCAGTAATGTAAGTGCCACAAGAGAACCAAAGCCATGGGCCCTGCTTTAAAAATGCCCAGAATCTAAGTAATACAAGATAGAAGCAAGAACTTTACTTCTCTTTTCAAATGGGGAAGACAAAGTCTGTAGGCTGGAGAGATAGTGCCCATGATTGTTCCATACTTGGTGCTCAGAGCCAGCATCCGAATTCCCGTGGCTCCCAACCCCAAACAGTTACCCAGAAAACTGCACTGAGTTCTGAAAATGCCTTCCTCCTTTCTTGCCCTCCCTCCCCCTACAGTTTATCACCCTGATAGTGGGCTTCGGCATCCTCATCTTCTCTCTCATCGTCACCTACTGCATCAATGCCAAAGCTGATGTCCTTTTCATTGCTCCCCGGGAGCCAGGAGCTGTGTCATACTGAGAGAACCCCAGCTTTTCCTGCCAGCTCAGCAGTCTACTTCTTAGAGCATCTGTCCCACTGGGACACAACCACTAGTTTGTCACTGGAGCCTCTCTGGGCCTGTCTCAGACTGGGATTAACATAAAAGAGTGGAACTATCCGAAAGACACTGGGAGAGATAAATAAGTTGCCTCCCTTCCTCCGCTCGCCTTTCCCATCTCTCCTTCTCCATTTCCTCCTCTTCCCTACTCGTGCCAGATTTTGGGATTACAAATAGAAGCTTCTTGCTCCTGTTCAACTCCCTAGTCACCCACCCTAATTTGCCCTTCAGGATCCTTATTCTACTTTTCCCATCCTGCCCTGTGCCTCTTTCTGCTCCTCACCCTCACCCCTGAACCCAGCCACCTTCCTGACCAGGAAGGACATAAAAGGTTGAATGTCAGGATCAAACGACATGGAACCCTTGAGGGTGACAGGGGCATCTCTGGGCTGAGCCTGCTGTCTCCTTCCACCGTCCTTTCTCCAGGCCCTCAGATGGCACATTAGGGTGGGCGTGCTGCGGGTGGGTATCCCACCTCCAGCCCACAGTGCTCAGTTGTACTTTTTATTAAGCTGTAATATCTATTTTTGTTTCTGTCTTTTTCTTTTATTCTTTTTTGTAAATATATATATAATGAGTTTCATTAAAATAGATGATCCCACATGACTTGTACTGCTACCTTTATTCTTCCCAGGCCACCTTGTTCAGTGAGCCTGGACTGGAAGTCATGAAGTTATCTTTGATGCTGTTGTCTTACATCGTCTTGGGCTCCAGAGGACCCAAGGAGCAAGGCTCTGTCAAAAACAGTTGAAGTCCTTTCAAATTGGAGAGCCCTGGTTCCCCCCTTGTAAGAACAATGTTAACATAGTTTCTTCTCACTGTGTAATGAACAGGCATTTCTTTATTCACTCTGAGACACTGGCTGGGGTACAGATATGAAGAGAATATCACCCTAACCCTTGAGTAGCTCACAGTTGGGGTGAAAGAAGAGACAGACATTCTCACAAACACAGAGACATTTCCTCCCTCTGTAAAATGTAATCCAGTGTCATAAGTGGAATAATCGCAATATATCCCAAGTGCTCTGGTAGCAATTCAGGACCGTATCAGGGGGTGACATTCAAGTGATGATGTAAAGCGTTCACCAGGTGTGGAAGCACAGAATCAAGAATAGGCGTGAGTCACGTTTGGGAGATGGTAAGTTCAGTGTACCTGAGCCATAGGGATCAGCAGGAGGCGAGGCTGGGCTAAGGAGTTTGGGCTTTCTGTTAATGGTGGGCCCTTTGTAGACCAAAACAAGTTTGGACTGCTTTACAGAATGAACCTCACCTCTAGAGATGCTCAAATTCTCTGAGTCTTCACGGAGGCAAAATTTTGGATTATAACAGCACTGCTAAATGACCATGGGCAGCAGCTGAGTCAGCCGAGGTGGGAAAGAGAACCGGCAGGAGTAGAAGCCTAAACCCAGCCTTCACTCCACTGCTGGCCAAGAAGCTGCCTCGGACACGTGCCTGAATACCAGCAGTGATGGAAGGAGACTAGCTGGCAATATTCACAGGGTCTCAAGCACTCCTCTTAGTTCCCTGATTAGACCATTTACCTTTTTAAATCATGCTGAGAAGAGGTGATTTTTCTCCAGGTTTCTCTCCAAGGCCCCTTGGGGGAAAGAGAGGGATGTTTGGGCTTCTGAGAGATGAAATATACCCTGCTACTTCTCCCCCACCCTAACCCTCCCAGTTTGAGCTGGAGAGGCTGTGTGGTGCTGGCGGGAGTCTAGCACAGCTGCCGCCATCGACTGGGCCAGGCTCCACACCTCCCTCGGCCAACAGGTCTCCCAGCGGACAGAGCAGTAAACTCATCCTGCTGGCAGCTTCAGGAAGCAGAGAAGTGGCTGGGTACCAGTGAGTGGGCTGAACAGGGAAAGGGTTGTGCAGAATCAAGAGATCAAGGTTGTGCAGAATCAAGAGATCAAGAAGTTACAAGATGTAGGACTGTCACTACTTCAATCTGAACACAAGCTTGTCTGCTGCCTTCCATGCTCCCTTACTTCCAGTCTCCTAAAAAACCAACTTGTCTTTTTCCATGGCTCATGGAGAGGCCAGGCTCCAGAGAAGGAGCATAGCCACCCAAAGCACTGGGCTTTTGCACACCCTCCCTTTCTGAGACCATGGTTCACCAGGGATCTCCTATGCCCTGAAGACCATGTGTGACTGGTTGGCAGCATCTAATGGGCCATGTAGTTCTCACTTCCTTAGCCTCTGCCTCTCCCTTGATCTAGGCCTTGCTTACCCTGTGCCTTCTGAAATATATCATTTTCCAGCCCCTTTCCTCTCCCTGAGGGATTTCCTCCTCCTCACTCCTGCCAGTTGCTAGCTGACACTGCACCTTCTCTTCCTTCCAGCCCATGCCAACAGTTGAGTAACTGACCACTCCTGCCCCAGGACCCGGCCTGCCTCTGCCTATTGTGATACCTTGTCTCCCAAGACAAAGACTTCCCTACCAGCTGGTGTTTCTTGCCCAGCCTGTTTGAGTAAACGGGTTTTCTATCTTTGTCTTTCCCACCTCTGGGTCACTGCTCTCAAAGGCACATCCTGGGATGTGTGGTGTTCTGTACTCTGTGTCACCCTTATTCAGCAGGACTTCTGTTTCTTCAAGGGACCTTAGAAATCATCTGCACAGTCTTAACTCATTTGATTGAAGAGGGAACAAGCCCAGAGGAGTGATGTGGTTTGCCCAAGGTCACATAGCAAATGAGAGACAGAACTGGGACTAGAACCTTCTGTACATCTGCAGGGGCAGCCAAAGCAGTAATAAGCATTTATAGAGCATGGTCTGGGCAAGACACCGTGCCCCAGCATGGACAAAGGGGAAAAAATAGAGCACCTTCCCTTGGAGACTTAGGACCCAGAGTCTAGATGGCAGGACGAGACACAAGATAAATAACAGGCAAGGCAGCATAGGCCCCACGCAAAATCAACGCTATAAATAGGTTCTACCGAGAAGTTCAGAGGAGAAAGGGTTTGTTTCAGCCACGAGAGACCAATATGGAGGAACCTTACGTCGTGGGAAGGGCTCAGGACCTGGATTCTGGTCTGCCGCTAATGCTCTTTGTGACCTTGGAAGGGGCATTTCCTCCCTCTGTAAAATGTGGAGTTAGACCAGGGACTGCTCTCAGGTACCCCCTGGCTCTGTCAGTCTTGTTCTTTGAAGACAGAGCTGGAGCTGAAGTCTCTTCCTTCTCCCCTTCATCTGAAAACTCGGAGCAGGGAACATTTGAGAGGCTGATCAATTCCTGAACTCTGAAATGTAGCAGGAGAATCAACTCTAGGAAGAAAGGACTGAGGGGCACTATTGCCCTCTAACCCAGGGACAGCAGGAATATGGGGAGATTGTGGCATAACACCATAGAAAAGACCCTGTCAACTCACCATCCCAATCCCCATAAAAGCTTGGCAGGAATTGAAGTTAAACAGGGGAAGCAGAGACCCCTGGAAGATTGGGGTCCCAATGGGCCTCAGGTTGGATTTTTATTCCTACCTGAATTCAAACTCCAAAGCTAGAAGACCTCTCCCACTCCTGTTATGGAGAAGGGCAGCTGTTGCCCCTGTCCCCAACCAGGCGAAACTTGGAGCAGGAGTGGAGGGGTCATCTCAGGAGGCCTAAGGAGAAGCCATTAGTCTGAGATGATGCAACTGTGAGTAAATGTTACAGCCTCTGGCTCAGGCTGGTTGGATGCTCAGGGGCTGGGGGCTAGGACCCTAGAGTCCCTGCTATCTTCCGAGCTCACAACTGAGAAGGAGTTAGAGAAACAGAAAAGAAAGAAAAAGATGAAATGAGAGAAGGCATCCAGAAAAGGATAAGCTAGCGAGAGGAAATGAGGGAAGTAGGGGGTTCCTGGAAGGGCTGAAGGTGGAAAGGGAGGCTGAAAGCTGTGCTGAGAGGGAACAGAGCCTAGGGGAGAAAGGCCAGGCGGGCGTGGCCAGGAGGGGAGTAAGCCCAGAGCTGGTGGTGACAGATGGGTGGACACAAAGAAGAGAGCTTCAGGGAAGACAGATGGATGGGGGAGGGAAGAGAAGAGGTTGGGGGGTTGGGGGGAGCCCAGTGGTTGGAGGCCATAATGAGATTGGAGATGGGCTATGAGCTGAGGAGAGGTGAGCGGAGAGGAAAGAAGAAAGGGGAGGCCGCCTTAGGAGACAAAGGCGAGACCTAGAGGGCCTGGGACGAGAGGCCTCGGCTGGGTGCTGAGAAGGGGGGCTTCCAGCCTGGCTGGCAGCAGAGAGAGTGACAGATTGTGTAGTGAGCCAGAGTGGAGACCCGCTGTCACCTTCCAGAGGCACAGAGAGGTGGAGACAGAGAAAGACAGACTGACAGAGACCATGTGGAAAACACAGGGAGAGAAGCTAAGACGAAGGAAGACATCCAAGACCAAGACTGGCAGCCCCTTCCCGGAAACAACAGCTCTGCCTGGGAGGGCCACGCTCTGCTCCTGTGACCCAAAACACGGCCACTGTTACAAAATAACACCCTAGCCACAGGCCACTCCCGGGAAGGGTCAGGCAGTGTGGCACAGTGAGGGTTAATGCCGTCTGCTCTCCCTGCCAGCCGCTTGCCTGGTTGGGTCCCCAGGGCTCCCCACATATGTCACCCCCTCTCCTGCCAAACCCACTGCTTCCCAGCTCCTCCAGGCCCTCCCCCTACCCTCAAGGACAAGGCCCAGGCCCCTGTGTCTTCCTTACATACCAACCTCCCTCCCCTCCCCCAACCATCTACCTCTCAGGCTATGGGGAGAGATTTGTGAATCACATCTGAAAAACTGAATGCCTATAAAATGTAAAATAGCGGAACCCTCATTCTGTTGTATCAGGTGTTGCCTCATTACTGGATTATCTCAAATAAAAGCCAGTGGAGAGTTTTAAACAACAAAAATAAAGTAAAATCACTGCAAACTATAAAGCCATAATCATCCTCCTCATCCCCAGGCCTTGCTCCTTTTGCCCTTCTTGCAGCAAAGACCCCTACAAAACTCTGAGAGTTCTCCCTTCCCCTGGGGCCTGAGGCCAGACAGCCTGGGTTGCCTCAAAACTCTCCCCAGCGTCCATAATCATAATGCCTCAGATATATGTGTGTACGGAACTTCTTGCCACCTTTAAACCACCACAGGAAGTTGGGATGAGCAGTTTCCAGTTTACTCAGCCTTTCCCATGCGTGAGTTCACCTGGCTGTCACCACTACTCGGACAAAATAAGACTCGGTCAAGGTTACATGACTTATCCAAGGTCACTAGAACTTAGACCCACATCTAATGGCCCCCAAATTTAGTAGAGGTAGTTCTTCCCTCCATTTCATGCCTTTATGTCCTCTCTGTCACAATTGTGTTCTTTTTTAGCTACTCCCCTAAGGAGCAAAAGCTGAAATCCTAAGTGAAAACTGGGTCAGGGGGCCTCAGAGTCCAGGATCCTGGGATGCAGAGGAGGAGGAGCAGTCCCCAGAGCACTCTTTCACCCTCCTCTCCCATGGAACCTCAGCTTGAACTGGGACAGGTTCAGTGGGGTTGCTTCAGGGATGGAGGGTGCAAGGCTTAAGTATCTGAGCAAAAGGGCCTGAAAGGAGGGAGCCCCGCAACAGGGGTTTGGCTCCTTCCTGCATTCTCTATGCCACCTCCAAGGTTTCTTTCTGCTTCGAGGGTCTCTCCAGGTTCTGCTTTTGTTTTCCTCAATGTCTTACTTTTCGGGTTCTGGCCTCCCTGTTTCAGTCACAGTCCTTCATTTCCATCCTTCAGTTTATCACCTTTCCCCACCTTGTCTCTTTGTCTCTGGTATTTTTTGTTTCCTTCCAACTGTCTATTCTCTGCTTCCCTCGTGCCTATGTGGACCCACCCTGCCTTGGGACCTCCCTCAGGACTGTGTCTCATGGTGTCAGTATTTCTCTGTCTCTAAATAGCTGTGTTTCCTCCACATCTGTATTCATCAAAGTCTGTGTCTCCCCAGCAGCCTCCTCTATTTTTTTTTTTTTTAAGATGGAGTCTTGCTATTTTCACTCAGGCTGGAGAGCAGTGGTGTGATTTCGGCTTATTGCAACCTCTGCCTCTTGGGTTCAAGCGATTCTCCTGCCTCAGCCTCCCAAGAAGCTGGGATTACAGGCACGTGCCACTATTCCCAGCTAATTTTTATATTTTTAGTAGAGATGGGGTTTCACCATGTTGGCCAGGCTGGTCTCGAACTCCTGACCTCAGGTGATTCACCTGCCTTGGCCTCCCAAAGTGTTGAGATAACAGGTGTGAGCCACTGCGCCTGGCCGCAGCGTCCTCTTTTTAAGCCTCTCCTCAAGTCTCTATCTCTTCCATAGCTTGGGTCTCTAAGTCTTCCACAAAGCCTTGGCAACCTGGCAATTCTGTTTCCATTCTCCCTTTTTTTAAAAAAAATCTTTCTGCCTCCTCTGTCTCGATCTCCCTGTGAGACTGTGTCTTCCGATGTCCCTATGTCTTCCTCATGTCTGTTACCCAATGACTCTGCTTTCTCATTTTTTTCTCTCTGAGTCTCAGTATCTCCTCGTGTCTTTCTCGTCGTTTCCCTCTGTTTCCCCTGTCTCTGTTCATCTCCCCTTCTTTCTGTATCTCTCATCTCTCCCATGGCATTCTCTCCTGAGTCTCTTGGTCTCCCAGTTTCTTGGATGGGGTGGAAGGCAGGAGAGTAGAGGAGGTAGAATTGTTGTTGCTGGGGGCTCATTAGGTGGAGATTGGTTTTTAATCAGCACCATGGCAATGATGATGCAAGAACTGAGATGCCACCTGATCCCCTGCCCCCGCCACAGCCCCCCTCCTCAAGCCTCCTTTCCCCTCCAGCTCAGCCCATCTGCTGGCGCCTGGGCACCTGTCTGGGCCTGCCCAGGTGGGAGTTGGCACCTCCCAGACTCAGGGATGGGGGCAGGTGGGGGACCTTGGGGAGGAATTATGGGACTCCCCTTGGGGAATGCTTCCCCGTGGAGAAAGCCCAGAAAAGGTTGACCAGCAACAGGGAAATGGCAAATCCCTCCAGCCTGAAGGTGGGATGGGCTCCTACTAAGCTGTAGGCCTGATAGATATATAAAATCTCCCTTATTTCCATGGCAACCCAAGAAGCAGGCATAATCACCCCCATTTTACAGAAAAAGGGGTCAAGGCTCAAGAGGATGTTTCTTGTCCAAGGTCACAAAGCTGACAGAGCCTTTTTCACTGTATCTCACTACCTCTAGAGTCCTCTCTAGCTGTGGTTCATTTGGATACTCACAAAGGCTCAATGAAGACATCCAACAGCTGAGTAGGGAGAGAACTTCAGATACTGAACCCTCTGTGCACTTCCTCTCTATGCACCCTGGTCCCTGCATTGCCCCTTCTCATTCCTGCCACTCGGCAACACACACACACACACACACACACACACACACACACACACACACACACACACACACACACACACACACGGGAGGCTGCTGAGCTATTGATGGGAACTTAATCAGTGTCCATTTGTATGTGATTTTGTATCTGGTTTTCTTATTGCTGATTTGATGCCCTCTACACTCAGAGCTGCCTAGGCTGCCCGGCCTCCTCTCCCAGTGTCCTGCCAATCCTGGTTCTTCCTGTCTTGGCACTCCTCCACTCCTCTCCTTTTAGCCTTTACCTCTTTTTTCCTAAGAGCCTGCTAATTCCCAGTGGGGCAGGTTGTGCTGGCCAGCCTAGAAAAACTCCCTGTGGGGTCTGTGTTCCAAATCTGATCGTGCTCCTCCCCTTGGTGAGGGGTAAGGTAGGAAGATAGATAGGGGATGTGGTAAGAGGGTGTGGGGGTGATTGAGTCCCGGGGTGATGAGGGTAGGGGCCTGAACAGTTGCTATGAACAGACTGGCAAGCAGTGGGTGCCAGCTTTATGAAGGGTAAGAGCTTGAGGGCCAGGGCCCTAGGGTCCTCTTCTGCATTTTAGTGCTGTCCCCTTGCTCTTTTCTTGGTTTCCCTGTTAATATCTTCAAGAGTCTTCCTCCCAGAAAAAAAGGAGACACAGGGAAGGGGCTGTTCAAGTCACGCTGAGACTCAGGATGGGGCCATGGCACTTAACCATGGCTTGCTGGGAGCCTCTGCCCTGCTGCCTCTGGTGTGGGAGACTGAGGGGGTTCATCTGTGGTCCTACCCTGGCTCTCACCCCAGCCCCACCCCTTCCCCAGCTCTCCATTTCTTGCTTATGAAATATGCATGGAGAACAGATGTCCCTGCTCCCCCACTCCCTGCCCCCCCCAGGGCCAGCCCCCGCCCCCAGCTCCCCGGGGGTTCCCAGATCCCTCTGCCAATGGCTGCCTGGCCTGGTTATTTAATATTGATGAGGGGGGTTGGCCTGGGCCAGCCAATGGAGAGCTGGGGGTGTGTGTGTGTATCTCCATATATATACATAGGGCTGAGCCAGCTCAGGTGTGTATGTGTCTGTGGGTGTGTGTGTGAGTGTGGCTGTTCCCAGTACCTGGCCAAGCCCACCACCTCCACCTGGGCCCTACACCCCCACCATGTGTGCCCCTCTTATCTACCCTGGAGCCTATACAGCTATGCCACGCTGCCCCTGAGAGCTCTAGAAAGCTGGTCACTAACTTTGCAGACGGATGAGTCCTGAGCAACCAGAGGAGACTGGGGCTGTCAATGCTGCCCCTTGTCCTGCCGGCTTGGATGCCCTGACAGGGTCCTTCTAGGTAAAGGGGAAAGCACGGGTGGGGAGGGATGGGCGTGTCCCTCCCATTCTCTGGCTCAAGCCCCTTCCTAGAGCCTCCCTCTAGTTTTCTCTCCTGTGCTGTGTCTCTCTCCGTCTCCGCATGCCCCTCTTCTCCACTCCTCCCCTTCGACTCTTTGTGCCTGTCTATCCTCAGTCGGGTTAGGGCTGGCCGAAGTGGGGTGGGAAGTTCTGTCCTAGATGCTCGAAATTGCTGCTCCCCTGATCCTTGGACCCTAGAACTTTGAGACCAGAAGTGGATTTGGGGGTGAGGACTTGATGGGTAAATAGAAGCTGCTGCTGGGACTGGAACTGGGAAGGACAGTGGGGCCAAGTGGAGATGAGACTGGGTCCAGCTGGGGAGCACAGAGAGGGGAAGGAAGGGCATGGCAAAGTGATCAAGGATGAAGGAACACCGGGACCAGGCAGAGAGAATTAGCCTGTGATAAATGTGATAAATGTGCTGAGAACCCCCCAGCTGAACTCCTGCTTCCAATCCCAGAATTGGGGTGGGAAGTTGGAGGCACTAAACATGTACTGGGAGGTGCTGACTTGGGGGCCTCCCACACTATTGCCATCCCCCCCATACTTCCTTTGAACCCCAGAATATGGAATGTTCAGCACTCACCACCTTCTGTTTCGTGTTAAGATTGTGTGTGTACTTGTCATCAGATGTGGATGACTTTGCATCCCTCCAGAGCTTCATAGCTGTTCGTTGGCTTGACTTGAACCTGCCTTCTGTGTGGTGGGGTGGGGCAAAGCTGGGGAGGATCCTGACCCTGTAAGAGTATCTATCAAGCAGGAAAGCCAGGGCTGGGGAGAAAGGGGGATGATGACTGTGCAGGCACCTCAGCGCCTCTGTTTCTAATCGTTAGTAAGTTGAGCTGATGGTAAGTGGCCCACTCTTCCCCTTTAACACCCCACCCAAGCATCCCTTTCCCCAGCTTTTCCCAGGCCATGTTTGTGCTGCCTTGCCCTGATTTCTGGTTCTAGGACAAGCAAACCTTAGCTAAGTCCCATAGGGTAGCCCCAAAAATCTGTCTGTGTCCTCCTCTGCTGGCCATGTCTGAACCTACCTTGGGCTATGGGAGAGGATGGGGAAGAAAGTTACGTTTCCTATCCCCAATCTTCCTTGCAGAGCCTCCAAAAGGGCCAGGGAATGGCAAGGGCTGGAAATTTTGAGGACAGAGGTGCAGGAAGGGGCTGGTCATGCAGAGGGCAGTGGTGGTGGGAAGAGATATCTTCCTCTGGTTCTAGTGGACAGGATCTGACATCTACAATCGTTCTGCTGGGGAGGTTTGGGGGACTGGGAGGGGAGCTGTGCAGAGCTGGGGCAGCTGCGCAGAGCTCCATATGTCTTAGTCTACTCTACAATGGGCAATCTGTGTGTTTATCCACTCCTCCACCCCAGGCGGCAAGGGTGGAGGGGGCCCTGAGAGGGAGGGGACCACATGCTCCAGGCTTGTATTTTACCCTCACAACTGGGAAGCGAAAGAGTCATCGCTAACTTCTCTTGGAGCTGTAGCTGCTGTCTCGCTCAGATTTTTTCCTCCTTTTATTTATTTATTTAGGTAAAAAAAAACCATGAAATTTATAATCTTAACCATTTTTAAGTGTACACTTCAGAGGTGTTCGGTATATTCACACTGCTGTGAAACAGATATCCAGCACTTTTTCATCTTGTGAACATAAAATTCTATACCCACTAAACAACTCCCCTTTACCCCCTCCCTCCAGCCCCCGGCAACCACCATTCTACTTTCTGTTTCTATGAATTAGACGACTTTAAATACCTCACGTAAGTGGAGCTATACAGTATTTGTGTTGTTGTTACTGGTTTATTTCACTTGTCATCGTATCCTCAAGTTTCATTCATGCCGTAGCATGTGACAGAACTTCATTTTTAGGGCTGAATAATATTCCCAGGTATGAATATACTACATTTTGTTTATCTGTGGTCCATTGATGGACATTTGGGTTACCTCTACCTCTTGGCTATTGTGGATAGTGCCGCTATGAATGAGTGTGCATTCTTTGACACCCTACTTTGTTTGTATATATACCTAGAGGTAGGATTCCTGGAGCATATACTAGTTCAATTTTTTTATTTTTTGAGGAGCATTTATAGTGTTTTCCATAGTGGTTGCATCACTTTGCAATCCCAATAAGGCATGAGGGTTCCAATTTCTCCACAGCCTCGCCAAAATTTATTTATTTTTTTGTTTGTGTGTTTTTGTAATAGCCATCCTAATGGATATCAAGTGATATTTCATCATGGTTTTGATTTGCACTTGAATGATTAGTGATGTTGAACATTTTTTCATACGCTTGTTAATCATTTGTATATCATCTTTGGAGAAATGTGTATTCTGGTCCTTCGCCCCTTTTTTCCTTTAAAACATTTTTGTTTATATAAATGTATGGGGTACAACTGCAATTTTGTTACACGCATAGATTGCATAATGGTCAAGTTAGGGCTCCTAGGATGTCCATCACCTGAATACTGTACATGGCACCCATTCTGTAATTTCTCATCTTTCACCTCCCTCCCAATCCCTCCTTTGCCCATTTTTAAATTGGGTTATTTGATTTTTGTTGTTGTTGCGTTATAGGATTTATTTATATGTTCTGAATATTAACCCCTTATCTGATGTATAATTTGCAAATATTTTCTCCCATTCCGTAGATTGCCTTTTCACTCTATTGATTATGTTCTGTCATAAATAAATGTCTGATGTGGTCCATTTTTTCTACTTTGGCTTTTTTTGCCTGTGCTTTTGGTGTCATATCCAAGACGTCACTGCTGAGTCCAACATCATGAAGCTTTCCGTCCATGTTTTCTTCTAGGAGTTTTATGGTTTAGGTCTTCAGTCCTTTGCTCAGTTTTAACCTGCCTAGTGTGTCCTTGTCATCACTTCTGTTACTCATTTTCTCTTCCCCTCTTGCTACCTTTGCTTCTCCCCTTCTTTCACCCTGTCCACCTGCCTTTCTGTCTCTCTGCCTCTCCCCACCCCCAGCCCCCACCCATTTCTGCCGTTCTTCCCCACACTCACAGTTTCTTACCCTCCTAGCCCATCTCAAACCCCTTTCCTATCTCTGAGCTGTGCACTCCCTCCTCCCTCTGCTGCTACCAGTTCTGTCTTCTCTTTTTCAGGCTTCAGACTGGAACCCTGACCATGGAACCCTGAAGTGGCAGTGACTTCTAAAGCTCAGTGGCAGACCCCACGACCCCAGGCCCTTCCTCCCCCTCCCACAACCAGCTTTCAAGCTCCCAGAGGGAGGGGTGGGGAGGGGATCCTGATCTCACCGGGCAGGAGGCTTCCATCATGATGCTCAACTCAGACACCATGGAGCTGGACCTGCCGCCCACCCACTCGGAGACTGAGTCGGGCTTCAGCGACTGTGGGGGCGGGGCGGGCCCTGACGGGGCCGGGCCTGGGGGTCCGGGAGGGGGCCAGACCGGAGGCCCAGAGCCGGGAGAGCCTGGCCGGAAAGACCTGCAGCATCTGAGCCGGGAGGAGCGCCGGCGCCGGCGCCGCGCCACAGCCAAGTACCGCACGGCCCACGCCACGCGGGAGCGCATCCGCGTGGAAGCTTTCAACCTGGCCTTTGCCGAGCTGCGCAAGCTGCTGCCCACGCTGCCCCCCGACAAGAAGCTCTCCAAGATTGAGATCCTGCGCCTTGCCATCTGCTACATCTCCTACCTGAACCACGTGCTGGACGTCTGAACTCAGAGACCCTTCCCGGGTCTCTCTGGAGCCCTTCTCACTGCTCACTGCTTAGAATGGCCGCCTCCTCCCCGAGCCCTTACACCTTGGCATGGAGTCCCAAAGGACCTGGGCCCAGGCAGAGAGCCCAGCGGCTGGTCGAGAGGGCATCTTTCTTTCACTGACCCAGGCACCTTGAGGGCTATTCTCCTGGGCTCCTTCTCGGGTTTATTGCCGGGGCCCAGCTCTGCAGAATTGTTCGCTAGTGTGGTTGGTATGGAATCCTTGCTGGCTTTACTAAGCCCGCCGCCCTTGGAGTCTGCCCCCAAGCTCTCTCACGGAATGCTGCCCCTTCTACCCCTATGTCCAGATTTTCAGCGACCGCAGACCCCAGCTGTGTATCCCATCGGTTCTACCTTCTTGCCCCTGGTGGGGATGGGCTGTCAGAACTGCAAGGGAGGAAGGTTGGGGCTAGAGTGGGGAGTGGGCTTCTTTCTCCAAGATCTCAGTCTCTTAGTGCTTGGCAGAGGGATGGGGCCCTGGGGAGGCAGGGTTGGTGCCCGGACTCCTGTGAGGGGCATCTCAGTCGCTGGGAATGACGGAAAAGCTCTTCCTGTGGCTGTCGGTCGTGTTCCTGTGGCTTAGCACATACAGACCTCAGATCTTACTTGGTAGTGAGTGCCTTGCCCTCTCTGAGCTATTTGGCCACTTCCCTGCCCGCTGACTCCTACTGTCCCAATTTTCCCCCTTCCTGTGTGTCACTAGAGAACGGAAAACCTAGATCCTGGATTGGGGGATGACATCCCACACCGCCCAGAGTACTTGCAGATGGCTCAGGCAACGAGTGGGCCATGTCTGTTTCTAATTCCGCCTTCCCAGCCCACCCTGAAAACATGCAGCAGCCTCACTGTTCCTCCCCCAGATGCAAGGAGTGTGACCAGTTGTTGCCCTCCAGGAATGCTCAGTTCTGCTGGCAGTAGGACCTACTTATTATATATTTTTTTCTCTTTCCTTGAGCTGCCTTTGGCAAGGGAAGAGACCCCCCAACTCTGTGCTCCCACTCCATATTGCTGATCCCCGCCTGCACACCACAGCCCAGGGTCGGCAGTAGCATGAAGGGCCTTAGAACCTGCATAGAAGAAATGAACTCACTGAATTTCTGTGCAACCTCCTCCCTTGAATCAAACTCTTAGTTCTTCAAGTATATTTATTTATTTATGTATTTATTTATTTATTCATCTATTTATTTACTTATTTATTTATAAATATTGCTATTTATTGCTGAGTTGTGCACTTTGGGGTAGAGTGAGGGGCTCCCAGCAGCTCTAGCCGGGTCTCTCTTGCTTCCTCCCTGCTTCCTTCTCCCCTTTTCTTCCTCCGTCTTTAACTCCTGGTATGTGTGAGCGTGCCCTTTGCTTGCCACACCATGTCTTTTCCCCAGATCCACCTGCCCTGACACTCTAGCCCTCCGGAATAGTGCTCCTCCCCCAGCTCTGGGGCTCCTGGATGTCCTTCCTCTATTCCCTCCACCCCCAGACAATCCCACCCAGTCCCATCTGCCTCTTTTCTCTCCCCGGCCTGCCCTGTGACCCTTGCTTCTTCCTGATACTCCCAAGCGCAGGCCCCAGGGGTCTGTGTCCTGTGTCCCTGTGTGATTCCTTCCAGTTTCATTCCCAATTTCATACAGAAAGAGAAATTAAAGTGACCTTGTTCTAGCACCAGGTATGGTTGTGGTTCATTCCATTGGGTTAGGAAGTGGCCTGCAGGCTATGGTAGGGTGGGTGTTAAGGGTCCTACGCTTTCTAGACTCTTCTGAAGGGGTCATAGAATTCAGTTTGGGGAACAAATGAAGACAGAGAGAAGAAGAGGCCACAGGGAAGAGAGGTGCAGGGGAGAGCATAACATACAGGTCCAATATGTTCCCACCAAAATCTGGGTGCCAGATACCCCCATCTTGGCACTCCTTTAGTGAGACTGACTTCTCTGATGTTGTGCTTCGGCTCCTGCTCCCTGTGGCCTGAGAAGGAGCTGAGTATTCCAGGAGAACCCAAGTTAAACATGTGTCTGTGGGTTCATGCTGCTGGGAAAAGCTACGGTATGAAACTGAGACATTGCCTTCCCCTTTATTGTCTCCAGGCTTGTAAGGGGCAAAATTCCTTACAATCGCAGTTCTTGGCCTGTTTTATGCTCTCCAGCCTCAGGATACTGGGGAAAACAGATGGCAGGCCTGGGACTGAAAGAATATGGACAGGGATAAGAGTGCTGAAGGGACCCTCAAAAGAGTTTATAGATGGGGACACTAAAGCTCAGAGAAGGTCAGGGTCTTACCCAAGGTCACACAGCTAATTGGGGGCACAACTAAGGTCCAAATTCAGGTTCTTTGTACCATTTGCTGCCAACTCCCCTCTGCCTCCTAAAATGACCCAGCCTGATAGTCCTCTTTTGGAACCCATATTTTCACAGGTGCATTGATAAACTAGAGAGGATTTAAGGTTGTGTGGCAAAGAAACCAGAAGGTCTGGAGACCACTTTTTAGAAGGAATAGTTGAAAAATGGAGGATAGGCCGGGCGCAGTGGCTCATGCCTATAATCCCAGCACTTTGGGAGGCTGAGGCGGGTGGATCATGAAGTCAAGAGATCGAGACCATCCTGGTCAACAAGGTGAAACTCCGTCTCTACTAAAAATACAAAAATTAGCTGGGCATGGTGGTGCGCACCTGTAGTCCCAGCTACTCAGGAGGCTGAGGCAGGAGTATTACTTGAACCCAGAAGGCGGAGGTTGTGGTGAGCCGAGATCGTGCCATTGCACTCCAGTCTGGGTAACAACAGTGAAACTCCGTCTCAAAAAAAAAAAAAAAGAAAAACGGAGGATATGTGTCTTGATAAGAGTAGACTTATGGGGTAATATGATACCCATCTTTAAATATTGAAAGAAGAATAAAAAAATGGAAATTCTGTGGGGCCCTAAGAGGCAGAACCAAACCAGTGAGTAGAACTTAAAGGAAAGCAAATTTTAATTGCAAGAAAAATTTTACAGCACCTGGAGCTGTCCAGCAATGGCACTGACTGCCTCAAGAGGAGAACTCAAATAGAGAAGCTGGAGAATCAACCACATGCAGAGAAATCACAGAGCACGTTCCCGCCCCAGGTGGAACACTAGCTAGGTTCATTAGAAGATCCTTTCCAAACTTAAGGTCATACAAGAAGGCTGAAGGCAAACAGCATGCGGGAAACGCAGAGACACCTTTCAGTCCCTGAGGGTTTTCTTTTTTCTTTTTCTTCTTTTTTTTTTGAGACAGAGTCTTGCTCTGTTGCCCAGGCTGGAGTGCAGTGGCAGGATCTTGGCTCACTGTAGCCTCCGCCTCCCGATTCAAGCCATTCTCCTGGCTCAGCCTCCCAAGTAGCTGGAACTATGGGCACCTGCCACCAAGCCTGGCTAATTTTTGTATTTTTAGTAGAGATGGGGTTTCACCATGCTGGTCAGACTGGTCTTGAACTCCTGGCCTGAAGTGATCCTCCCGCTTTGGCCCCCCAAAATGCTGGGATTACAGGCATGAACCGCCATGCCCAGCTATGGGTCGTCATCTTTGATGAACAAAGAATGATATAAGCAGCAAGAGGGGCTTGAGTTAGACTTAGGGAGGAGCTTCCATACAGGTCAGTCTTCACATCTTCCCCTCCCCATGTGAGTTAAATAAAATGTGCTCTGCCCAGAGCCTGGCAAAAGGAAGGGCTGAACTGAGATCAGGGAGAATTTCACGATTCCAAAGGGCGAGAGTTGGACGGGAACACAAAAATCACGGAATCCAACAACTTTACTTCAAGGGCAGGTAAACTACTGTCCAGACAGGTGATGTGACTCACCCATGACGATGGCCTGGGTTTCGAAGCCAAGTCTTCCATTCCTGGCACTGAGAGCTTTGCGCCTGTCTGTGCTCAGCAGCCACGGTCCTCTGGTGCCCTGCCTCCCTCTCTTGTCTCTTTGCCTGGGCTGCAGAGCAGAAGGGGTTAGGGGGCCCTTCCCCTCAGGGATCCCTGAGGGCCTGGGGGTGGTGAGAGGGGGAAGCTGCAGCTGTTCTACTGCTAGCTCCGAATTTCTTCAGATAATCAATTGGCCTCGCTGCCGCTCTTAGCTCTTCGTGCTCTTCTCCTCTGGGCAGGATAGGAGGAGGTGGAGAGTGGGAGGAGGAGGGAGCAAGGGAGCAGGCACTCGGGGAGGAGGGAGAGGACAGGGAGATGGAAGTCCTTGGGCCGAGGGCAAAGTGAAAGCTTTGGGGCTAGCAGATAGGGAGGTTGGAGAAAAGGGATTGTTAGAAGAGGATCTGCTCTGTGTCCCTAATTCCACATCCCTCTAACCCAACTAGCGGGTGGTGGGATGGGGGAGGTGCAGTTTGGGGGACCCAGGAGAATGGGACTATTGCACCTCACCCCTGCTTTCCTCCTGTAGCCCCTTGCCAAGTATCCTATGCATGGCCATAGCTCCCCCAGCTGTCCATGTCCTCTTCCAGCCCTAGTGACCACAGGTGCCTGACCCTCCGGTCCTGTCTTCATCAATGCCCCCATCTGCCTTGCAACTCAGCAAACCCTACCACCAGTGACAGAGCAGAAGGCAAGGCCCAGGGGCTGGCAAGGGACACCTAAAACATCACACACACACACACACACACACACGCACCCCCCCCACACATACACACCCACCCACACCCACACACGCACGCATACACACACCCACACCCCCCACACAGACATACACCCCCCCGCACACACACACACACATACACACCCACACACACCCACACACGCACACATACACACCCCACACCCCACACACAGACATACACCCACCCCTGCACACACACGCATACACACCCACACACGCACGCATACACACCCACACCCCACACACAGACACTCATACACCCACCCACACACACACGCATACACACACACACACACACACACGCATTGTCATTGGCTGCCAGGCATATGGCTCCTTTGTGCCCCACACAATGGCGGCCCTGTCTGTGCCCCTTCCCAAGTCCGGGCACAGTGTAGGGGCGCTCCGCTCCCTCACTCCACCGCCTCCCTCCCTCTCCACCCCAGCGCAGGGCCTGCCTTCTTTGCCTTTGCTGCGCCTTCCTCCATCTGGAAAGCCCTTTCCACCACCCACTTCCTTTATCTTTCTGCTTTTTTCTTGTGTTCTTTCCTGAGCTTTTGACCTCTCCCTGGGTAAGGATTATGGGCAGAAGAAAGAGGCTCAGCGCTGGGATGTCAGCCAGGGAGAAGGGAGGAAGCAGAGATGCTCCTGTAAGGCTGACAGGGAGTGGAAGAAGGGAGGCAGTGGTGGCAGTGCAGCCACACGTGCTAGAGGGGAGGAAGCCCGCTCCGGCAGCCAGAGGACCCGCCTCATGCAAGCCCTCCCTGAGTGGCAGCTTTTTCACAGGAAAGCAGGAAAGTCAACAAGACCCCCGGGGTGTGATGAGGATTAAATGAGATCCTCGTGAAGGTGTTCAGCACCATAAATGCTCATTAGATGCTGTCTCGGGGCAGTAAGTAGCAGGGTCAACTGTGCTGCTGTACAGTTTGTGCATGGTACAAGGTGCCAGGCTACGGGCAGTGTTGGGGCCTGACAACCAACTCCACTTGTACCAGAGCAGCTGCGCAGCAGAATGCATGCACGCCCTGAGAGCTGGCCCTGGAATCAAGCCCCTCGTGTGTGCTCCTGAGCATTGATCAGGGGTCCAGATGAAAACTCCGGAGTCCTGACCCCCGTGGGAACCAGGACAGAATGGAAAGGGACAAGAGGCGATGGGGGTGCCTCTCCCTGAGGTGGAAATCCTGACCTCAGTCGTCTCTGAGCAAATAGACATTTTATGAAAACTGCTAAATGAAGAATGGAGAAACTGCAGCTGAGGAGAAGGGGTCTGAAGAAGCAGAAACAAAATGGAGAATGTGTCAGGGGTGTGATCAGAGCAATGTGTTGGTCTGAGGACCCTTCTCTGGTTCCCTCCTCCATTCCCTCCCTTCAGCAAGTTGGAAGTCCGATTTGGTTAGTTGCTTGTTGAACACTGCCCCCTGGTGGCTACTAGCAGAAACGTTTTCCCTCTTCCTATCCCCAGCTAGCAGCGGCTGAGAACCCGGAAAAGAGAAGAAATGACCCGACTGGGGACAAAGGACTAAGGAATTACAATTCTTCAATCTGGAATTCTCTACTTGAGATTTCTGGAAGGTGAAGGAGGCTTGAGGGTTGACCACAGATTAATAGAATTTAGAATTCGTAGGTGGTTCATTTACGTGTGTGTGTGTGTGTGTGTGTGTGTGTGTGTGTGTGTGTGTGTGTGTATTTATTTATTTATTGATTTATTGAGGAGTTTCCCTCTTGATGCCCAGGCTGGAGTGCAGTGGTGCAATCTCTGCTCACTGTAACCTCCGCCTCCCAGGTTCAAGTGGTTCTCCTGCCTCAGCCTCCTGAGTAGCTGGGATTACAGGCATGCACCACCATGCCCAGCTAATTTCGTATTTTTAGTAGAGATGGGGTTTCTCCATGTTGGTCAGGCTGGTCTCAAACTCCCGACCTCCGGTGATCCGCCCACCTCCACCTCCCAAAGTGCTGGGATGACAGGTGTGAGCCACCTCGCCCAGCCTCATTTACATACATTATGGTCTACAATTTGCAGATTGATTTTTTTCTGGTCTGTGCCTGTCTCATTTATTGCGTGTCTGCGCTTTTTGCATGTTCTGTATCTGGGATGCTTAGCTAATTCTGTGATTTTTGAACACGCCTATATCTGTTTGCTTGGTTTTTTTTTTGCGCTCTTTTTAATGTAGGAGTCTGAGTGACAGCTCTCAGGTATGGAGCAAGGATAGGAAGCTGTCTAATTTCTTCTCTCCTAGAAGGCCCTTCTCCGCTTGAAGTTTTACCTTTTATCTCACAGCTCCATGAGCTATAATCTATGTCTATTTATAGGTGACAGGTTTTTTTCTGGCTCCTGCCCCTCTTTGGACATCCCAAGCTCAGAGCCTTGATTTGCTCTAACCTCGGACTCTCAGGCCTTCCAAGCAGGGCCTCCAGTGTAGTTCCCAGGTGAGAATCTCTGCTTCTACCTCCTTTTATCCTTTCTGGCAAAACTCCAGCCTCCTTGGTTTATAAGCTTGCAGCTGCCTCTTTCATTGGTTGATTCCGATTCATTCAGTGCAACATGCATTTATGGAATAGCCAATGTGTACCAGACACTGTTCTGATTCTGGAATATAGGCTCAGGCCTTCCCCACCATCTACTTGGAAGGGAGTGTGGGAGACAGACATGTAAACATATCAATTTCCCAAGGAATAGCAGTGCAAGGAAGCGAGTGATGACCTCAAAGAGGGTGTTGGTGAGGAAGGCAGCCGATAAAATCCTAGCTGGGTTTTGAAGACTATGAGGTGTGTACAGTGAATTCTGTGGTGTGATGCCAAGACCCCCCTTACAGATTTCCTCTTTCACTGGACAAGCCACTCACTTCTCCAGCTGTGGAAGTGTTGACTCACAGCTGAGTCCTTCTTCAGAAATTGCCTTTGGAGGAAGAAAGCCACCTTGCTTGAGGTGCTGCTCTCTCCCTAGGGCAGGCAATGTCTGGTTGATGTGGGGTTACAAAGTTATCCCAACTTGAGAGCCCTCATGGGTTGGACAGATGCCTGTTCAGTTTCTCTCTCTGCTTAATGCAGCTTCCCTTACACCTCACAGGTGTTCCCAAGAACACTCCTGTTGACACGCTCCTGTATACAATCTCAGAGTTCAGGAATCCGCTTCTCAGGGAACCCCACCTAAGATGTAAAGGTACTGTAGGTATGAAGGCATGGAGCCCTGAGAGGCCCTGGTGAGCAAGGGCACACTATAAGCAGTGTGGTATTGTTGGGACATAAAGTGCAAGGAGCTGGTGGGACGGAGGAGTGAAGAGAATGGTCTGGAACTGGAGAGGCAAACAGGGGCCAGGTCAGGAGAAGCCATGTCTGTTGTGCTAGGGAGAGTGTGCTTTGCCACACAGCGATGGGAAACCAATGAACGTTCTCTAGTGGGGTAAACACCATCATTAGATGTACCTTTTAGAAATATCACTTTTAAAACTTTTTTTTTTTTTAAAGACAGAGTCTCACTCTGTCACCCAGGCTAGAGTGCAGTGACACGATCTCAGCTCACTGCAACCTCCGCCTCTGGGTCCAAGTGATTCTCCTGCCTCAGCCTCCAGAGTAACTGAGATTATAGGTGTGCACCACCATGCCCAGTTAATTTTTGTTTTTTGTTTTTTTGCGGGGGGGATGGAGTCTGGCTCTGTTGCCAGACTGGAGTACGGTGGTGAGATCTCGGCTCACTGCAATCTCTGCCTGCAGACAATGTTCTGGATTCTGAAATAGGGTCTCAGGCAATTGATTTCCCTGCCTCAGACTCCTGAGAAGTTGGGACTACAGGCATGCACCACCATGCCCAGATAATTTTATGTATTTTAGTAGAGACAGGATTTCACCATGTTGGCCAGGATGGTCTTGATCTCCTGACCTCATGATCCACCTGTCTCAGCCTCCCAAAGTGCTGGGATTACAGGCATGAGCCACCGCGCCCGGCCACCAGGACACTTCTATACTATCCTTTTAATAATTCCCCATTATTTCCAGGATAAAACTCAAGTTCTTCAACATGGTATGAAAGTCCCTTGACAGTGCAGCACCTGCCAGTCTGCCCGGCCCCATCGGTCATTCTGTCCTTTGTATTTTTTGCTCTAACAAATTGAAGGCACTCCAAGCTCTCTGGCACAGTCCATATTATTCCCCAGGTTGTGCCTTTGCTCCCGTGGTTCCTCCTCTTGTACTTCACCTAAGGATGAATATACTTCCTGTTCATCCTTAAAGACAATGCGCGTGTCCTCACCTTCAGAAAAGTGCCCAAACTTGGTGTGTCTCTCCTATAGCCCCAGCCTGGCTCCTTGAGTGCTCTCTGGTCTTTCTATTCATATCGCTATTATGGCACTCACCACACTGAATTTTACTGAAATCATCTATCTGCTAGTACATGAGTTTCAGTGTGACCTGGAGTGAGTTACTTCAAATCTCTGAATATGTTTTCTTTGTTTATTTTTCCGTTTTGAGACAGTCGCCTTCTATCACCCAGGCTGAAGCGCAGTGAACCCAATCCCAGCTTACTGCAACCTTTGCCTCCCGGTTTTAAGCAATTCTTGTGCCTCAGCCTCCCAAGTAGCTGGGATTACAGGGGGTGCGACATGACGCCTGGCTAATTTTTGTATTTTTAGTAGAGGTGGGGTTTTGCCATGTTGGCCAGGCTGGTTTCAAATGCCTGACCTCAAGTGATCCACCCACCTTGGCCTCCCAAAGTGCTGGGATTACAGGCGTGAGTCACTGAGCTCCGCTCCTCAACATGTTTTCTTGTTAGAGGTATCATTAAAGCTCTTAGCCAAGTGTGAGTGCATAACAAAGCTCAGTAAGCGGTGGCTACATTAAGCAATGCTTTAGCTCCCACTGCAAATTGCTGAGTTATCTCAACATCTGCTTGTTACCATTCACCTTGAGAATACGGGTCTATTCCACTCCATTTGACATTTCAGATGAAGTTCCTGTACGTTATTTCTCTCCAGAAGCTGTCCCTTATCTTTTCACTTCACTGGAAGCCATAGGTCTACTCATTTTTAAAAGGTGTTTTAAAAATTAGCAAGGTAATATATGTCTATTGGAACAAATTCAAGTATCACAGTATGTAGTGTTCAAAAACCGTATGACCGCTGCGTGGCAATCACACCTCCCTCCCTCAGTCATCCCTATTCACTCCATTAACTAATCTGGATCTTTCCAGACTTTTCTGCTTACAAATATATATAAACATATAGGTGCATGAATTTAAAATTACACTGTACTTTTACTGTTAGGTTCTTTTTAGCTTAATATGTGCTGCTACTTATTTTCCTTTAACGATACATTATAAACATCTTTCTATATCTGCACTTATAGACTAGTTCACTTTTTTTGTTGTTTTGTTTTGAGAGAGTCTCCCTCTGTCACCGAGGCTGGAGTGCAGTGCCCAAATCTCAGCTTATTGCAATTTTTGCCTCCTGGGTTCAAGAAGTTCTCATGCCTCAGCCTCCTGAGTAGCCGGCATTACAGGTGGGTACCATCATGCCTGGACTGGATGCGTGCCTAGTCGCCTGCCCTCTGTCACCCAGGTTGGAGTGCAATGGCGCGATCTCGGCTCACTGCAACCTCCGCCTCCTGGGCTCAAGCGATTCTCCTGCCTCGGCTTCCTGAATAGCTGGGATTACAGGCACTCACCACCACACCTGGCTACTTTTTGTATTTTTAGTAGAGATGGGGTTTCACCATCTTGGCCAGGCTGGTCTTGAACTCCTGACCTCATGAGACACCCGCCTCAGCCTCTCAAAGTGCTGGGATTACAGGCATGAGCTGCCACCACGCCCAGCCCTAACTTTACGTTTTAAACTTCTGCATAGGATATATGTCTATAATTCATTGAGCTTTCCTCCTGCTGATGGCTTCGATCTTTCATTATTAACAATGCTGCAGTGCACATCATCCATGCTTATATTTGTGCATATATGTGAGCATTTTTTTTTTTTTTCTGAGACAAAGTTTCACTCTGTCACCCAGGCTGGAGTGCAGTGCCGTGATCTTGGCTCACTGAAACCTCCACCTCCCAGGTTCAAGTGATTCTCCTGCCTCAGTCTTCCAAGCAGCTGGGATTACAGGAGCATACCACAACACCCAGCCAATTTTTGTATTTTTAGCAGAGGTGTGGTTTCACCATGTTGGCTAGGCTGGTCTCAAATTCCTGACCTTAGCCTCCCAAAGTGCTGGGATTACAGGCGTGAGCCACTGCTCCCGGCCTATATGCACATTTTTTGGAAGGTAGATTCCTAGAAATAAAACTGCTGGATTAAAGAGAATGTACATTTTACATTTTGATAGATACTTCCAGTTGTCCTTCAGTAAGGCTTTATCAATCCACACTATTTCCAATCACATGTAAGAGTCTATATTTCTCCCTACCCGTTATTTATTTATTTATTTTTGAGATGGAGTCTCGCTCTGTTGCTCAGTGCGATGGCGCAATCTCAGCTCACGGCAACCCTCCGCCTCCTGGATTCAAGCCATTTTTCAGCCTCAGCCACCCAAGTAGCTGGGATTACAGGTGTGCGCCACCATGCCCAGCTAAGTTTTGTATTTTTAATAGAGACCATGTTGGTTTCACCATGTTGGTCAGACTGGTCTCGAAGTCCTGACCTTGTGATCTGCCCACCTTGGCCTCCCAAAGTGCTGGGATTACAGGCTTGAACCACCGCGTCAGCCTCTCCCTACCCTTTATAACAATGAATATCATTTTTTTTTTTTTGCCAGTTTGATGGGCAAAAAGAAATAACAAATTTTTCTTTAATTAGAATTTTCCTATTATTTTAGGTTGACGATAATTTCATGTACTTATTAGATATTTGTATTTCTTCTGTGAATTTTCTGTTTATATCCTGGGCCTATTTAAAATTTGTTTTAATCCTTTTAAAACTTTAAGCAATATATGTTTTTTAAAAACTACAATTTATTTTAGGTAAAATAAAATTTTTTCCCCCATTTGTTTTCAGAGATGGGGTCTCACTCTGTTGTCCAGGCTGGGATGCAGTGGTGCTCTTTAGCTCTCTGCAGTCTCAAACTCCTGGGCTCAAGTGATCTTCCTGCTACAGCCTCCTGAGTAGCTGGAGCTACAGATGAGAGCCACCACATCCAGCTAAGTGTGTGTGTGTGTGTGTGTGTGTGTGTGTGTATGTAGATGAGGTCTCCTTTGTTGCCCAGGCTGGTCTTGAACTTCTGGCCTCAAGCAATCCTTCCACCTCAGCCTTTCAAAAGGATGGGATGGATGGCAGGCATGAGCCATTGCATCTGGCCAAAAATGCCTTTACTCTTTACAAGACTGAACTACTATAATCAATTATATTCCTCAGTTTTATTTATTATTTATTTATTTATTTATTTTTTAGATGGAGTCTCACTCTGTCACCCAGGCTGGAGTGCAGTGGCGCCATCTCAGCTCACTGCAAGCTCTGCCTTCCAGGTTCAAGAGATTCTTCTGCCTCAGCCTCCCTGGCAGCTGAGATTACAGGTGTGTGCCACCATGGCTGGGTAATTTTTGTATTTTTAGTAGAGACATGGTTTTACCATGTTGGCCAGGCTGGTCTTGAACTCCTGACCTCAAGTGATTCACCCACCTCAGCCTCCCAAAGTGCTGGGATTACAGGTGTGAACCATACACACAGCCACCTAATTCTCCTTATCACCCCCCATTAGGCGTCTACTCATTTATTTAGTGCGTGTCTTTGAATTCACCTTTCATTCCTTTTTTTCTTTCTTTGTGTATCCATGATCAATACGTTAGAATATTTTGCATATTTTACATTTCAAAACAATATTGTAGTGTACATCTCACTCTGCTTCTTTTGCTTCTTCTCACCAAACATTGTGTTAGTAAATTCTATTCTGCTTTTATATATGAGTTGGAATTTAAAACAACATGTGATGACTTAGTTCATTCTTTTTATCTACATTTACTATATGTACATTTCACAATGTATTTATCATAGAAGGTATTTTTCCTAATTTTTTCTGCAATGAATAGCTTCGAATATGTCATTTTACATATCCTTTGCAGAATTATTTTTGTAATATATTCCCAGGTACTGAAACTAGATCACAGGTTACACACGTATTCAATTTCACTAGACACTTCTAAATCGCCCTACAAAAAGTACTCACACCAGCAGCTCGTGATGCTCTTCATTTCCTACCACTTGACTAGCACTTGATTTTTTTTGAGACGGAGTTTTTGCTCTTGTCACCCAGGCTGGAGTGCAATGGCATGATCTCAGCTCACTGCAACCCCTGCCTCCCAGGTTCCATCCATTCTCCTGCCTTTGCCTCCCGAGTAGCTGGGATTACAGGTACCCACCACCACACCCAGCTAATTTTTGTACTTTTAGTAGAGACGGGGTTTCATCATGTTGGTCAGGCTGGTTTCGAACTCCTGACCTCAGGTGATCCACATATCTTGGCCTCCCAAAGTGCTGGGATCACAGGCATGAGCCGCCGCACCCGGCTACTAACACGTGATATTATCCAAATTGTAAATCTTGCTGCTTGGGTAAAGTGATGGAAAGTGATAGCTATTATTTTTCCATTTTCTGTTTGATTATTTGGAATTGTAATTGATTCTACGATCTCTAGAATTATAAAACTGCAGGATCCATAGGTTTATAGACATGCAGAAAAATTTCTTGCCATGCAGAAAATTTTTATTTAGTCTAATATATAATCTTGTCTTCCATGACTTCTGTATTTTGGGCCTTGGCTTTCCCTGCTCCAAAATTTTTGTTTGTTCTCTTTTCATATTTATATTATTGTTCTTTTTTCATATTGATATTATTAATTTTTTGTGGGCAGTATTTTACCTTTAACACTTTAATGTATCTGCATGTTATTAGATTATGAAATGAGGTAGGAATTCAACTTTACTTTTTCCAAATAGGTATCCAATTGCCCCAGTACAATTTATTGAACAATCCATCTTTTCTTTACTCAAAGAATAGTTATATTTCTCCCTTTGCAATACTTTTATGCATTATTCTTTTTCTTTCTTTGGTTTTTATGCATTATTCTTTTCCTTTCTTTGGTTTTTAAAGTTACTTATGTAATTTGAATACAAGTTTCAGCACTTTGGGAGGCCGAGGCGGGTGGATCACGAGTTCAAGAGATCGAGACCATCCTGGTCAACATGGTGAAACCCCGTCTCTACTAAAGATACAAAAAATTAGCTGGGCACGTGGCACGTGCCTGTAATCCCAGCTACTCGGGAGGCTGAGGCAGGAGAATTGCCTGAACCCAGGAGGCGGAGGTTGCAGTGAGCCGAGATCGGGCCATTGCACTCCAGCCTGGGTAACAAGAGCGAAACACCGTCTCAAAAAAAAAAAAAAAAGAAAAAAAGAAAATCAAATATGTGATTTGCAAATGTTTTCCTCTAACTTGTCTTTTCACCTCTTAAAAGTGTCTTTTGGCCGGGCGCGGTGGCTCAAGCCTGTAATCCCAGCACTTTGGGAGGCCGAGGCGGGTGGATCACAAGGTCAAGAGATCGAGACTATCATGGTCAACATGGTGAAACCCCGTCTCTACTAAAAATACAAAAACTTAGCTGGGCATAGTGGCGCGTGCCTGTAATCCTAGCTACTCAGGAGGCTGAGGCGGGAGAATTGCCTGAACCCAGGAGGCAGAGGTTGCAGTGAGCCGAGATCGTGCCATTGCACTCCAGCCTGGGTGACAACAGCAACACTTCGTCTCAAAAAAAAAAAAGAAAAAAAAAAAAGGGTATTTTGAAAGAGAACGTTTTTAATTTTTGGTGAAGTCCCATTTATCATTTTACTTCTTTTATGGATCATGTTCTTGGTGTTAGAAATCTTTGTCTCATCCAAGGTCACAAGGATTTTCTCCCTGTTTTTGTCAGAATTTTTATAGTTTTAGGTTTTATATTTCGTTTTACGAACAATTTTGAGTTAAGATTTGTGTATAATGTGAAGTATGGATTGAAGTTCTTTTTTTAAAATTTGCATGTAGGTATCCAACCGTTCTTTATTGAAAAGACTATCCTTTCTCTACTGCATTGCTCTTGTACCTTTGTGAAAAATCAATTGACCATATGTATGTGAATCTGTTGATGAATTTCTCAGTCTGTTCAATAGATTTATTTCTCTGTCTTGATGCCTATACTATACTGCCTTCATTACTGCAGCTTTATAATAAATCTTGAACTTCTATAATATAAGTTTTTTGAATGTATTTTTTTTCAAAGTTGTTTTGGCTATTCTAGGTCTTTGGCATTTCCATATGATGTTTATACTCAAATTGTCAATTTTTTTCTGAGATGGAGTCTCTCACTGTCACCAGGCTGGAGTGCAATGGCGCAATCTCAGCTCACTGCAACCTCTGCCTCCCAGGTTCAAGCAATTCTCCCTCAGCCTCCCGAGTAGCTGGGATTACAGGTGCCCGCCACCACGCCCAGCTCATTTTTTGTATTTTTAGAAGAGATGGGGTTTCACCATCTTGGCCAGGCTGGTCTTCAACTCCTGACCTCATGATCCACCTGCCTCAGTCTCCCAAAGTGCTGGGATTATAGGCGTGAGCCACCGAGCCAAGCCAAATTGTCAATTTTTATAGAAAAGATGACTGTGATTTTGTTTGGATTGCACTGAGTCTACAGATCAACTTTTAGAGAAGTAAAATCTGAACAATATGAAATCTTCTAACCCATAAACAATGTATAGTATGTTGTCCATTTATTTAGACCATCTTTAATTTCTTTAAGCAATATTTTATCATTTTCAGTGTATAGGACGTGCATATCTTTGGTCAGATTTATTCCTCAGTATTTTACAGTTTTTGATGTCACTGTAAATGGTGTTTTAAATTTAATCTTTTGGCTGTTCATTGCTAGTGTTGTGGGTTGAGTTGACCCTTCCTTCCAAGAGATGTACTGAAGCCCTTACCCCTGGTACCTGTGAATGTGACTCTGTTTGGAAATAGAGGTCTTTCCAGATGTAATTAATGAAGATGAGGTAATGGAGTAAGATGGGCCCTTAATCCAATACAGTTTGTGCCCTTTAAGAAGAGGGAAATTTGGACATAGACACACAGGGAGGAAAGATGGTACAGATACCAGAGAGAGAATCCAGCCAAATGACAATAGAGGCAGAGAACAGTGTGATGAACTTACAAACCAAGGAATGCCATGGATTGTCAGAAAACACCGGGAGCTGGAAGAAGCAAGGAAGGACCCTCCCCTAATCATTCAGAGAAACCATGGCCCTGCCAACACCTTGATGTCAGATTTCTAGCCCCCATCACCCTGGTAATGAGTGTTTATCATTTTCAAGTTCTGGTATCATTTCAAGTCCTCTTCTCTAGTTACTTTGAAATATGCATAATATTGTTTCTAAGTGTAGTCACCCTCGTCTGCTATCGAACATTAGAACTTACTTCTTCTAACTGTATGTTTGTACCATAAGCAACCTGTCTGTATCCTTTCCTTCCCCTCCATGCTTTCCAGTCTTTGGTATTTTATTTGGGGATTTTCTAGATATCTTTCTATCGCTGATATTTAATTTAATACCATTACAGCCAGGGAATATATTTTATATAATCTGATTCCTTTTAAATTGATCACTACTTATTTTATGGCTTAAGATATGGTCTATCTTAGTAAATTATCCATGAGCAATGTTCTTGAAAAAAATTCTGCTGTTGGAATGTTCTATAGCCAATTGAGTCAAATTAGTTGATACCTAGTTGGTCAAATCTTTTATATCTTTACTGATTTTCTATTTGTTCTATCTATTATTAAGGATAGGTATTGATATTACTGATTATCATTGTCGGTTTGCCAATTTCTCCTTCTAGTTCTATTGGTTTTTGCTTCATGGTACACACACGCACACACACACACACACGCACTTATATACACACACATACACACACACAGAGAAAGAGAGAGACAAAGACTGAGACAGAGATAAAGAGAGCCTGTTACCCAGGCTGGAGTGCAGTGGCACAATCATGGTTTACTGTGGCCTCTACCTCCCCAGGCTCAGGTGATTCATCTCAGCCTCCCAGGTAGCTGGGACTACAGGAGTGAGCCAACATGCCCAGCTAATGTTTTGTATTTGTATTTTTATTTATTATGATGATGATTATTTTTTCTTTTGAGACTGAGTCTCACTCTGTCACCCCGGCTGGAGTGCAGTGGCATGATCTCAGCTCACCGAAACCTCCGCTTCCCAGGTTCAAGTGATTTTTATGTCTCACCCTCCACCTCCCGAGTAGCTGGGACTGCAGGTGTGTGCCTCCACAACGGGCTAATTTTTGTATTTTCAGTAGAGACAGGGTTCCACCATGTGGCCCAGGCTGGTCTCAAACTCCTGGGCTCAGGTGATCCACCCACCTTGGCCTCCCAAAAGTGCTGGGATTATAGGTGTGAACTACTGTGACTGACCCACAGTTTTTTTGTTTTTTGTTTTTTTTTGAGATGGAGTTTCAGTGTTGTTACCCAGGCTGGAGTGCAATGGCATGATCTCGGCTCACCTCAACCTCCGCCTCCTGGGTTCAGACAATTCTCCTGCCTCAGCCTCCTGAGTAGCTGGGATTACAGGCATGCGCCACCATGCCCAGCTAATTTTTTTGTATTTTTTTTTAGGTAGAGACGGGGTTTCACCGTGTTGACCAGTGTGGTCTTGATCTCTTGACCCGCCTCGGCCTCCCAAAGTGCTGGGATTATAGGCGTGAGCCACCGTGCCCAGCGGAGTTTTTTGTTTTTTTAATTCGGTCTCCACAGAGACTGTCAAAAATTGTCAGTGCTGGCTATGCTGCAAGTCGTCGTGGTAGGGTATCGGAAAAGGTTTTCAATTAGCAATAGTTGTGCCTCAGATAAACCTCATTGGCTGTGACACTTGCCACTGTGCAAAGCTGCTTCATGTACTTCGAATCTCTAGGTACATAAACGTTTAGAATTATTATGTCTTCTTAATGAATTGACCTCTTTATCATTATGAAATGATTCTTTTTATCCCTGGCAATATTCTCTGCTTTGAAATCTACGTTATTAGTGTGGCCATTCCAACTTTATTTTGATTAGTATTAGCATGGTACATTTTTTCCATCCCTTTACCTTTAACCTATTTGTGTCTTCTATATTTAAAAGGTTTTCTTTTAGGCAGTATACAGTTAGATATTACTTTTATCATTGAATCTGACAAATTATGCCTTTTAATTGGAGTATGTAGGTATGTATGTATTTATTTTGAGACTGAGTCACCCAGGCTGGAGTGCAGTGGTGCAATCTTGGCTTACTGCAACCTCCGCCTCCCAGGTTCAAGTGAGTCTCCTGCCTTAGTGTCCTGAGTAGCTGGGATTACAGGTACACACCACCATGCCTGATTAATTTTTGTATTTTTAGTAGAGACAGGGTTTCACCATGTTGGCCAGGCTGGTCTTGAAGTCCCGATCTCAACTGATCTGCCCTCCTTGGCTTCCCAATGTGCTGGGATTACAGGCATGAGCCACTGTGCCTGACTTTTAATTGGAGTATTTAGACCATTTATATTTAATAGAATTATGGATATAGCCTGGTTTAAATTTTTGTCTTTTTATTTGTTATCTATTTGTACCATCTATCTTTTGTTTCTTCTTGCTTCTCTTTCTCAGGAGCATAAATAACTGAAATTCAAAATAGTGAATATGGCCAGGCATGGTGGTTCATACCTGTAATACTAACAACTTTGGGAGGCTAAGGCAGATGAATCAGTTGAGGTCAGGAGTTGATCAGCCTGGGCAACATGGCGAAACCCTCCAAAAACTACAAAAGTTAGCTGGGCATGGTGGCAGTCCCAACTACTTGAGAGGCTGAGGTGGGAGGACCACCTGAGCCTGGGGAGGTTGAGGCTGCAGTGAGCTGAGATCATTCCACTGCACTCCAGCCTGGGCAACAGAGCAAGACCCTGTCTCAAAAAAAAAAAAGACAAAATAGTGAATATGGTGGGAGAGATTTGGAGAAATATTTGGGATTTTAAAGAAAAGAGATTAAGTCAAACTGACAATGTCAGGAATGACTTAAGAAAATATTTGAATTGAACCTTGAAATATTTTAGATATGAGTGATGGGGCAAGGAAGGTGCTCCATATAGAGGGAATAGGATGAACAGTGGGATTGGGGGCAGTAAAGCATGTGTTTGGGCTACGGAATAATAAGATTGTCCAGATGGCCTGAGAAAGAGTGGCAGGAAAGACGTGGGAAGTACTTATGTTATTAACAGCTTCCTATGGATGTCCCTACCCTGATAGCCCACAGATACCTGAGATAGCTCTCAAACCCAACATATTATCTACCCTTTAAACCTGCTCTCTCAGTAGCCTCTAATTTTATGCGTGGCATCACCATCTTCCTTAATATCCATACTAGAAGCCTCTGAGTCATTTTAAATGCCTCTTTGTTCCTCAATCTTATTCATCCTACCCGCAGGTCATCTTTCAAATTTGAGCTTTGTTTTTTATTTTTTTTTTAAGATAGAATTTTGCTCTCGTTGCCCAGGCTGGAGTGCAATGGCGCAATCTTGGCTCACTGCAACCTCCGCCTCCCAGGTTCAAGTGAGTCTCCTGCCTCAGCCTCCCAAGTAGCTGGGATTATAGGCATGCACCACCACATCCGGCTAATTTTGTATTTTTAGTAGAGACAGGGTTTTACTATGTTGGCCAGCCTGGCTGGTCTCGAACTTCTGACCTTGGGTGATCCACCTGCCTTGGCCTCCCAAAGTGCTGGGATTACAGCATCAGCCACCATGCCTGGCAACAAACTTTCTTTTCTATCCTTATTTATCCCCATAGTCTTGGAGCCAGGCTCAACTCCTTTCCCCTCCCCTGCCCTCTAAACTATTTTGTTAGCCTTCTTACTGATTTTGCTACTTCTAGATTCTTTTTAAACCATGCCACACATAGCCCTCTGTATGTGTTGAGAATGGATGTGAAGCTCTGTGTGTACATATGTACATTTTCCTGAGGCGAGCTTGTCGCTTTCATCAAAGTCTCAAAAGTCCACAAAAGGCTAGGAGTCACTACCCTGTATCTTTATTTCAGATGAAACCATGCTCAGTTAATGTGGTGCAGTTGACAGACTACTGAACAGAAAGTCGGGAGACCTGGGGTGTAGTTCTGGTGCTGCCACTAATTAGCCGTCTGACTTTGGGCCACGAGGCACCTACTTTGCACCTGTTTCCTCATCTGTAAAATCCAGAAAGTCTCTTCCAACCTCAAAATGCTATTACTGAGAAATTACCGTACAATTATTATTAAGAAATTACCATATAAAGTCATAGATGCTAAAACAAAGGTATGCAGAGCTTTGAGAGCACAAAGGAGGTTTGCTGGGTGTGGGGTCATCTAGCTTTGCCTGGGAAAGTTGGTAAGGAGTTGCAGAGGAGGCCACACTTGAGTCTTGAAGGATGAACACAACTTTCCAGGCAGGAAGAAGGAGGAAGGTACTTTAGGCAAAGGAAACTTTGTGAGACAGCAGAGAAGTAATAGAGCCGCAAGTTGGCAGAACAATGAGTAGATGGGTGTAGTTTGGATGTATGTGTGTTGAAAGTGTGGGCTTTGAGCCGGGCGTGGTGGCTCAAGCCTGTAATCCCAGCACTTTGGGAGGCTGAGGCGGGTGGATCACGAGGTCAAGAGATCGAGACCATCCTGGTCAACATGGTGAAACCCCGTCTCTACTAAAAATACAAAACATTAGCTGGGCATGGTGGCGCGTGCCTGTAATCCCAGCTACTCAGGAGGCTGAGGCAGGAGAATTGCCTGAACCCAGGAGGTAGAGGTTGCAGTGAGCCAGGATCGTGCCATTACACTCCAGCCTGGGTAACAAGAGCCAAACTCCATCTAAAAAAAGAGAAAGTGTGGGCTTTAAATGCACAGGGAGCACTAGGAGATAAGCCTGGAGAAGGGGAGCGAGCTGGAGTCTGAAGGTTCTTATGTATGGTGCCAAAAAGTTTTGACTTCATCTTGCTGACAGTGGGAAGCCATGGATTGTTTTAGGTAAGAGAGTGACAGGCTGATTTCCCTTTCATAAAAATCACATTGGCGGCTGGGAGCGGTGGCTCACACCTGTAATCCCAGCACTTTGGGAGGCCGAGGCAGCTGGATCACCTGAGGTCAGGAGTTTGAGACCAACCTGACCAATATGGTGAAACTCCGTCTTTACTAAAAATATGAAAATTAGCCAAGCATGATGGCGTGCACCACCCTACTGTTAGTACTCAGGAGACTGAGGCAGGAGAATTGTTTGAACCAGAAGGCAGAGGTTGCAGTGAGCTGAGATCGTGCCACTGCACTCCAGCCTGTGTGACAAAGCAATACTCCGTCTCAAAAAAAAAAAAAAAAAAACCACATTGGCACAGGGAGGAAGATGGATTGGAAGGGAATGAGACATGTTTGGAAATGATAAAGGTCTAAATAAGCCAAGGGGATAGCGGTGGAAGGAAGATAAAGTTATTCCTTTTAAACCTATTACATTTAAGATACTCAAGGAATATCCAAGTTAAAATGTATGATAAGAAGTTAGAAATTTGAGTCTGATGCTCACAAGATAGACCTGGATTTAGCAGCATTCATAAGTGAGCAGTGACTGAAGCCACCGGACTGAATGACATTGCTTTGGAAATGCATTTGGAGTGGGGAGTAAGGGGGCCAAAGGCTGAATTCTGGGAAATAACAGTATTTGAAGTCAAGAGTAGAAAACACATTGGAAGGGTCGGGTACGGTGGCTCATGCCTGTAATCCCAACACTGTGGGAGGCCGAGGCAGGCGGATCACTTGAAGTCAGGAGTTCAAGACTAGCCTGGCAAACATGGTGAAACCCCATCTCTACTAAAAAAAAGTATAAAAATTAGCTGGGCATGGTGGTGGGCACCTATAATCCCAACTACACAGGAGGCTGAGGCAGGAAAATTGCTTGAACCTGGGCGGTGAAGGTTGTGGTGAGCCGAGATCATGCCATTGCACTCTCTAGCCTCAGTGACAGAGCAAGACTCCGTCTCAAAAACAAAACAAACAAAAAACCCCACACACATTGAAAGGACGGCTGGGGTGCAAGGAGCTGAGGAGTGAAGAGAGACACTGGTGGAGAATCTACTCTTTTAAGAAGGTTGGATGAGGCCGGGCGCGGTGGCTCAAGCCTGTAATCCCAGCACTTTGGGAGGCCGAGGCGGGTGGATCACGAGGTCAATAGATCGAGACCATGCTGGTCAACATGGTGAAACCCCGTCTCTACTAAAAATACAAAAAATTAGCTGGGCATGGTGGCGCGTGCCTGTAATCCCAGCTACTCAGGAGGCTGAGGCAGGAGAATTGCCTGAACCCAGGAGGCAGAGACTGCAGTGAGCCAAGATCGCGCCATTGCACTCCAGCCTGGGTAATGAGAGTGAAACTCTGTCTCAAAAAAAAAAAAAAGAAGGTTGGATGAGAAAGAAAAATAAGTGGAGGGTAAAGCAAGAGGAGGCTGCTGAGTGGAGGAAGATACTTCATTTTATTATGTCTGCTGGGCGAAGATCAGTGAAGAGGTCGAAGTTAGTTACAGGAGAGATTGGGAATAATGGATGGAGGTGGGAAAGGACAGGATACAGTGCACACCGGCAGGGACTAGTCCTAGGCAAGGGAGGTAGAGAGCATTTATTCTTCCAAAAATGATGAAGGAAATCAGAGAGTTTAGTTCAGTGCTTCTCACATTAGAATCACTGAGGTAACTTTAAAAAAAAAAGCCAATAGCTGGGTCACACCTCAGATGTTTCTGGATTAATTAGTCTGGGATGGTCCTGGGCACTGATGTGTTTTCTTTTCTTTTTTTTTTTTTTGAGATGGAGTTTCGCTCGTTACCCAGGCTGGAGTGCAATGGCGCGATCTCAGCTCACCGCAACCTCCGCCTCCTGGGTTCAGGCATTTCTCCTGCCTCAGCCTCCTGAGTAGCTGGGATTACAGGCACGCACCACCACACCCAGCTAATTTTTTGTATTTTTAGTAGAGACGGGGTTTCACCATGTTGACCAGGATGGTCTTGATCTCTTGACCTCGTGATCCACCCGCCTCGGCCTCCCAAAGTGCTGGGATTACAGGCTTGAGCCACTGTGCCTGGCCAAACTGATGTGTTTTCAAAGCTTCCCAGGTGATTAAAATCTGCAGTCAAAGTTCACAACCACTGGTTTAATTGTAGGTAACATTTTAGATTCATGATAATGGGATTGGATTTGAGGAAAGTCACACTTAATAAAAGTTGGATGAATAGGGAGTGGTCAAGATTTCACAGATGAGGAAGGGAGAAAAAGGAGGAAGCTAGAAGGGAAGGCAGCTAATGCTAACTTAGTGACTTTTATGTACCAGAGATATAGAAATGAATGAGCCATGGTCCTTGTTCTTAGAGATCAGGATCTTACATGAGAGACACCTCACCACAAGCCTATGACATAGTAAAGTGTGTGTGTGTGTGTGTGTGTGTGTGTGTGTATGTATGTGTGCTATTATTTTTTTTTTTTTACTAAAAGTGAGGGGGTAACCCTCCACTCCCAAAACCCAGCTATTTCACAATATAACCTGGGTCTGGAAATCCTTTTGTAAGCATCAAGAGGAGCCTTTCTGGGAAGGTGGGGGCTGGGGAAAGATCTCTAACTATTCTGGGAGATGAACTTGTCCCCAGGCTCATCAGCAGGGCTGGAAGAAGATGGTGATTGTGGCCCTGCATGTGGGTTCATTACCTGTACCTGGGAGGGAGGTGGCTGAAATTGCTAACTGCTCACCTGGAAACACTTTGACGGCCATCCTGCTAGTGTGTTAAGCTTCTGTGAGTAAGGTGCCAAGGATTCCCTTCTTTGAGCAGCGTTATAAAAAGGCCCTACTTGGCCAGGCACGGTGGCTCATGCCTGTAATTCCAGCACTTTGGGAGGCCGAGCCAGGAGGATCACCTGAGGTCTGGAGTTTGAGACCAGCCTGACCAACCTCAAGAAATCCCATCTCTAGTATAAATACAAAAAGTAGCCAGGCATGGTGGCACAGATGAGGAATCGCAGCTACTCGGGAGGCTGAGGCAGGAGAATCACTTGAACCTGGGAGGCGGAGGTTGCAGTGAGCCAAGTTCACATCATTGCACTCCAGCCTGGGCAACAAGAGCAAAACTCTGCCTCAAGAAAATAGAAAGAAAGAAAAGAAAAGGCCCTACTTTTCATCAGAGCAGAAAACCTAACTTTTGCCACGTGGTCTGGGCCTGACCTCCCGGGACAGCTTCATCCACAGGAAGTATGTAGGTGCTTCTCTACAGCCTGGACCTTCCCTCAGGGAGAGTCTACTGTTACTTCTTGAGCTCCTGGAATCTTTCCCAGGAAAACCCAACTCCCAGGGCTCCTGGGAAACCTCCGATCTGACCCTCCCACCCCCACCTCCACCTACTGAGCTGGTGAGGAGTTGAAAGGCTTTAAGAGAGGGCTCTGGCTTTTAGCTACAGACCTTCTTCCCCCGAGCAGGGGTCCTGAAAGAATGAGAAGTGTTGTAGGCACAGAACAGAGAGGGGAAGCTCGACTGGGGATTGACTATGGCACTGTGGGTATGTGGAGGGTTTTCCTTCTGTTACCTCATTAGATCCTTTTTATATAAACAGGAATTGAGGCTTGAAGAAATTAAGAAACTCGACTATGTCCTCAAGGACAGGAGCTGTACCAAGTCCAATCTGTTCCATTCTACTGTCCCTCAGGCTCCTGGCTCCCTCTGTTATTGTAGGTTGGCCCCTTTGGGAAAATCACAGTTGAATGTCATTTCAAGTGCTCTCCTTCCTTCTAAAGAATTAAGCTAGGTCTCTTAGACCATAGGGCACATGAGCCTTGTAGCTGGGTCTCTGTTTCCTCACTCAATGCCTTGACATGTGAAATCCAGATGAGATTCTATCCCGGGGTGAAGGTAGAATGTAGTAAAGAGAATTACTGAATGGGACAGACCACACCCATAAAATTTATTGTTGAACTCTGTAATCCAGTGTTTTCATTGCAGAGATGTAACTGACAGCCCCCAACCTCGCCCTCAGAGAGGAGAAGGGAGGGGACCAAGGACATTCCAGCCTGATGCCTGATGATGCCTGATGCCTGTTAATCCGGAATCCTCATCTGCTAACATCCTGACTTAGGTTTCAAGCTTTCAGTGGGGCCAGTTTACGGAATTACCTGTAATTCTGGCATCTGGCTTTCAGTGGGGCCAGTTTATGTAATTATCAGTAAACTGGCCCCTCTTTTTCCAGTTCTTTGGGCCCCTTTGAGGTCTGTGAAACAGGCTAGCAGCATGTGAACGTAACTCACACTAAATCTGCCTGGGAGTCAGACGGTGCCATGGCAGCCCCGACACTGTGTCAAATTACACACTAGCTGCCCAGCACTGGGGTGTGCTTTAGGGCAGGGCTGGGGACACCCATGTCCTCTCTGCTTAACCTTTCCCCTCCACTTTTTCACACACCTGACCGTAGTCACTGTCAGGAGCCCCAGTGCAGCCCAGTGCCTGCACATTATAGGCACAAGGGGAATGAGTACCTGGACGCATGCAGGGACTTGGGTACCTGAAATGATGATTCTGCATTTTTCATGTTGTCTTGGTGCTGAGTCACTTGCTTACCCATACTATTGGAGGAGGGGATGAGGAAAGGCAGAGTTTGGGCAGAGGAGAAAGAAAGTGTGTTTTACTATTCTGCATCTTTGAACAACGCAGCAAAGGTGGGTGTCCTCATCTTTGGACAGGTTGGAATGAACTATCAAAAGGGGTGAGATTAGATCTCAGGAAAAAAATTTTCATCAGGGAGGAGCAAAAATTCCCAAACAAGTGAGGAACAGAGGCTGGGAGTCTCCTTCTCTGGGATTCCTAAATCACAGGGTGAGAGCAGGTGCCAGGACTGGAAACTGACGGAGGCTGAGATGTTGAAAAGGCCTTGGCCTGCTTAGGAAGAAGTATGTGAAGATGCTTTTGAAGTGATACTACTCTTAAGTGGAGGGTTGCACGGCAGTAACACTGATGATAATTGAATGCTGCTTTCATTTACTTCAGGGCGAACATGGACTTCCCACAGCCCAGGCTTTTACAGTGCGAGGTCACTCTTGTGGGGTCAGATATACAACTCTAACTGGTTTCTTGGCGTACTGGGAGGCAGAAATGTCCCAAACCTGTCGGGTATTTTGTGAGACCCTACAATCTCCGTGTGGCACCTTCAGCTCGAAAGTATCTGAAACTCCTGGGATGGATAGCCTGCCTGCCTGGGATTGGGGATCCAACCGGCCAAGGCATTTTTTCTCTTGACGGTTTCCTGGGAGAAGGCCCCCTCTCCTCCGCCATCCAAACTCCCAGGCGCCCGCGTCTCCTCCTCCCCTTCTCCCCCAGGGCAGGGTTCCCTTTGTAATTAATCCCAACACTCAAACCAGAGGGGAGGAAAAACGTGTTAATGAGGGAGTGTCCCAGACTGACTGGGGCGGTCGCTGCTCGCAGCTAGAACTTCAAGTAATTAAATTATTTTTGGAAGGAGGGGATATGGTGGTGATGGTGTCAGGGAAATCCCCGTATGCATGGGAAGAAGCGTGCGTCCCTCGCTACTAATTAAAATCAGGAATGACCCTCCCTTCTCGCACCCCTAGGGGAAAAAAAATCAATCTTCCCACGTCCCAGATTCCTCTGGAGTTCGTGTAGCCGGGTCTGTGGCTCTAAAGAAGAGAATATGGTCAGCCCCGGGAGTCTGCGGGGCTTCGTCTCCCACAGGAGGGGTCGAAAGACAGCCCCAGGAGGGACTGTGGGCTGGACCAAGGCCAAGAATCGAGGCATTCCCCTGTCCACCGTTCGGGACCCGGGTGGCAGCCCCACCGCGGATTCCCAGGACCGGAGAGGGCCGCCGGGCATCTGGAGGCGCAGGGCCGGGGGAGCGGCGACTCCGGGAAGAGCGGGGCCGCAGACAATGGACGCGGCGGTAGGAGGGGCGGCGGCTGCGGGAACAGCCGGGAGGCGGCACCCGGGAGCTCGCGCTCCCCCGCCCCCTGCACCCCCCACCCTCGTCCCCTCCCCCTCCGCCCCCTCCCCCCTCCGCCGCCGGCTCCCGATCTGATTCCTGATCCCTGATTCCTTGATCCTTGGTCCCGCCATGGGAGCCTGAGCGCCCCCTATTCCCCCCTGGCCCCCAGCCCCCGGGGCCTTGAGGGGGAAGAGGCAGCGGTCTGGGACGGAGCCGGGGGTGACCAGACTCAAGAGCCCCCCCCCACACCTCTCATCGCCCGCGCCGCCTGTCCAGGAGCGCCGAGTTCGGAGCGACCCGGAGCGCTGCGGATACAAAGGCGACGGGCCGAGCCCGGCGGCCGCGGAGCCCACCCGGCAGTTCGCAGCGGCGGGTGAGTGCCGGGCCGCGGGGGCGCGGGCAAAGTTTGAAAAAAAAAAAAAAAAAAAAAAAAGGAAAGAAAGAGAGAGAGAAAAGAAACGGAAAAGGAGGAAAATCATGCAAAGGGCCAAGGGGTGCCAGACCCCAGATCGAGCAGGGTGGCTTATGGGGGAGGGGGGCTGGGCTCCGGGCAACCCCCTTCCGGTCCGCTTCCCCACGGCGCAGCGGAGTGTACCCCCAACTTTGGGGAGGGGAAGGGGCTCGTGGAGAGGGGGCGGAGCCCAGGCCTGGAGAGCCGGGGACTTTCCTGGGCCCGGGCAGGGGCCTTAATGATCCCCAGGGGAGCCGGTTGAAGCCTGAGACTGGGAGCTTGTGTTGGAGGTGGGGGGAGAGGCGTGGAAGGAGCGGAGTCTGGAGGTATTGGAAGCCAAGGGTGTTTTGGGGTGCATACACCCCTCAGGACCGTGGGGAGGGACGGAGGCAGGTATGAGTTTAGGGTGTAGAGTGGAGTAGGGGGTCGGGCTGCGCAGAGTAGTTAGGGTGTGTGTACAGCTCGAGGATGGGGCTGGTGGTAGACTGTGTACAGGGGCCGAGGCGACAGGCGGTGGCATCCCTCTCCCCACTCATATTTACCCATTTAGGGGACTGTGGGCTCTGCGTTAGTGAGTTTTGAAGCGTTGGCGGAGGATCGTGTGGATGATTCTTTGTTTTGGTGTGTGTGCACGCCTTGACGCGCTGCAGGTTCCTGCAGGTGGGCCCCTGGCTTAGATGTGTAGGTGTGTTTCTGTGCTTGAGTGTGTGTGCAGTCAGGAAGCGGCTGGCCATGCATCCGCTGTGTGTTTGGATATGTGTTTGTATGTACACTTAGGGGAAGGTGTGTATGTCTATGTGTGTGTACTGGGAGAGGGGTTTATGGGAAAGAGGTGTGTAGGTACCGAGGAAGGTGGGTGTGTAAGAGCAGAATGGAGTGTATGTGGATAGGTGTGTGTGCACCTGTGTACTGGGAAGGTGTGTGAATCTGTGTTCTCTTGTGTGTAAACCTGTGTTGTTGGGTAGGTATCAGTGTGTGTGTGCCTGCCTTAGCTGATATGTGTGTTTCTGAGTGTGTGTTGGGGAACCTCTTGTCTCTGCAGGCAGATTTTCCTGGCAAAAATCCCAAAAGGAAGGCTGTCTGCAGGATTTTGAGACTTCTTGGATGGCCTGGCCTGGGTTCAGGGGTAGTGCCTTAAATATCTCAGACCTATGGGTGGGAGGGAATGGGTTGTCTTATGAAGTGCCTGTTTTGGGGGGATGGAGTTTTCAGGAAGAGGGCATGTGTTGTGGGGAATAGGGAACAAGGGGTCTGCTTGTAGTCCTAGAGGAATTTGGAAGATTGGCGGGGTCAGGGAGAAGAATAAGAGGAACTTCCTCCCCCCATCATCATAGGCTGGGTTCCAGCACTTGGAGAGGCTAAGTTCTTGGATTCCCAGCCTTAGTTAAAAGCCTCAGGCCACAGTTCTCTTGGAAAGCCAGCTCAGAGTTTGGTGCTTCAGTGCCTTCTAACTCTGCCCTGACTCCAGATCCTAAAGTTCCTGAGGAGTCTTGGGATTTTGGTGTGGGATGGAAACAAGAGGAGGAAGCATGTCTGGAAGGGTGAGACCTGGTGGGGAACAGCTTGGGTTCCTGTCCATGGGGTTGAAAAGGTGGCATAGGGTGTTTTTTCAGGAGTTTCTGCAAGTGAGGCTGTGTGGTTTATCACATAGTTTCCCTCTTCCCTGGTGAGCAGCATGATTGAGATGGAGCTGTGGGTGTGGCGCCAGGGCTGAGTGTCTGTGTGTGGGGAGACAGGCAGGTCCCGGTCGCCGGCTATACTGCTAATCTCAGGCTATGCTCATCATCACCGTAGTGTAGTGGGAAGTCAGTGACTATCCAGGAAGTAAACATCTCTCTCCACCAAGAAGCCACAGCTGCCTTCTTTCCCTGTCTTCTCTCATCCTTTCTCGTTTGGGATGTAGGGAAGGGCTTGCTCACCTCCTTCTTTAGGATTCTAGCCTTCCCCCATTGCACACTCTTCAGTTGTCTTTTTGCCGCCAGTGGCTGGGTTGAGGCACCCAGTTTTAAGAACTGAGGTGAGATTGTACATGCCAATTAGGGTCCCTGGGTAATTGCAGTTGGAATGTTAGAGCCTCTAAAGGGCATGTGCAGTTAAAATGTTCCCTCTTTAGTCCCCAGGGCTCCCTACCTTCCCTAAGGCCTGGAGATAAGAGTAGTGGGAGGTTAGAGAATGTTTGGATCAGGAACGGGACACAGTAGGGAAAGACCCTTTTTTTTTAATGGATCATTCCCCCAAACCCAACACCTGTCTGATCGGGCTCCCAGGGCTAGCAAGGCTCTTGCATCCAAGATGGTGTGCCCTGGCCCTCTGGGGTACCGTGTTTGCTCTGTGTACACTCATCACATTCATGATATACTGGTGGGGACTGTCTTCCAAAGAGGAGGAATTGCGGTCAGATAATAGGAAATGCCATTTCTTAAAGTACTTCCAGATCGGGAGTCAGTGGCCACGTTGGCCCCTCCTCACCCATTGTCTTGCTCTTGGCTTCTGTTTCCTTTAGTTCTTCCGGGGCAGTCCTCTCTGGTGTGTTTGCCTCTTCCCCTGATCCTTTTAGGTCTGATCCCCCTTCCCTGGGCCTAGAGCAGGACCGTCTTATCTGCTCCTCTGATTTCTGGGTCCTTCCAGTTAGCAGGGAGGGAACCTGGCTAATAGAAGCTTTGGTGGGGAAAAGGAAGAGATCTTCTGATTCCCTCTGAGTTTTAGGGACTCCAGTCTTACTCTTTCCCTTGAGTGTTCCTCACATTGTGAGGCCAGAGAAAGGAGTCAGAGTTGGTTGGAATTAGTACTTAACAGTGGTGTGATCTCGGCAAGTAATAAGCCCCATTCCCTAGCTTCTTAGGCGTCTCTCACCAGGCACATCCTCCAAGCCCAGACTGAACCCTTCCACAAGGAATACCTGGTCCCCCTGCAGGTAGCTTTCTTCCCTGGTTTGCTTTTCAATTCTGGCTTTGCCACTTTCTAATTCTGTGACATCAGACAAAACTGGTAGCTTTTTGAAGCCTCACCTGTAAAATGGAATTAGTAATAGGCCCTATCTCTTTGAGTTTATGTGGATTAAGTGAAATAATAGAGCACGTTGCACAGTGGCTGGCACATAGTAAATGTTAGCTGGATGGTTCGGATTCTGAGGGATGATTATTGTCTGTTTTTCTGAGACAGAGTCACGCTTTGTTGCCCAGGCTGGAGTGCACTGGCGTGATCTCGGCTCACTGCAACCTCCACCTCCTGGGTTCAAGCAATTATCCTGCCTCAGCCTCCCAGGTAGCTGGGATTACAAGTACCTGCCACCATGCCCGGTTAATTTTTGTATTTTTCGTAGAGTCGGGGTTTCACCACATTGGCCAGGCTGGTCTCAAACTCCTGACCTTGTGATCCCCCTGCCTCTGCCTCCCAAAGTGTTAGGATTACAGGTGTGAGCCACCGCGCCCGGCCAGGGATGATGATTGTTAAGGGAGAGAGGTCAGGGTGGGGACAGAAGGACTAGGCTTTGGTTCTGTTCTTCCTCTGGCCGACCACATTAGGCACTCTCTCCTGTCTGTCAGACGGTGTGTGAAGCACAGGGGATGGAGGGGGGAATAAGACGTTTTTCCAGGGGAGACATGCGAAAACGTGTTGATTAACTGCAGCCCAGTGAGTGCTGTGTGGAGGTTTGTTCAGGAGGCCACTGGAGCATAGAGGAAGGGCGCTTGGCCCGGGCCTGAGGTGCCAGGGAAGGTTCCTGGAGGAGATGCCCCCTTAGCTGGATTTTAAAAAATTTAAGGTGAAATTCACATAATAGGAAATAAACCATTTTAAAGTGAACAGTGGGTTTAGTACATTGACAGTGCTGTCAACAACCACCTCTGTCTAGTCCCAAAACGTCTGCACCGTCCCGAAAGAAAACCCATACGCATGAAGCCAGTTGCTCCCCATTTCCCCTAATTGCAGCCCCTGGCAACCACCAGGCTGCATCTGTCTCTATGGAGGTGCCTATTCTAGATATTTCATACAAATGGAATCATAGAAGGTGTGACCTTCTGAGTCTGGCTTTCTTCACTTAGCATAACGTTTTCCAGGTTAATTCACATGGTAGCATGTAGCACGTATTAGTACTTCATTCCCTTTTATAGCTGAGTATTCTTCTCTGTGTGGATAGACTAGCTGGTTAAAGGATGAGTGAGGCCAACAGTGAGGCTCTGAGGAGGGCGCTGCTGGTGGAGGCTGAGCGTGAGCAAAAGGTGCACAGGGTGTTTGGTGTTCCTGCACCTTGAAGTGTGAAGTGGGATTCGGCCTCAGTTTCTCTGTCTATAAACCAAAGCTTATCATCCCTTTCCTGCTTTTCCTGTGGGGTTGGTAGGCTTGGAGGTATCAGGGGAGAGGAGAGGCTAGGGTATTGCTGCCTCTTCTCAGGTCTGGGCTGGGGAGAGGGCTTTTAAAACTTGCTCTTTCCTGGGCAGCTCCCTCCTGTATGCATCAACTCTCATCTCTTGGGGAAGCCATCTCCCTGTCCACTTGGCATCAACTTCTCCTCTCTCTGAATTGACCTGAAATTGCCCCTTTTACCCTCCACAGATGGGCAGCCCTGTGCATGATAAGATTTTGGCAGCAGAGGTGAAGGAAAGGCCTGGGAGTAAGTCCTACTTACACTGTACCCTGCGGCGGCCCGCCCCTTCTTTATCCTTTTTCTCGGTGATGTGGCTGGGGCAGCCTTCTCTCACCTTCTCTGTCGTGATCTGGATATAACTGCGGTGGGCCAGGGAGAGTTTTTGCATTCCTTGCTTCTACCCTGCTTGGTACAGAGTAGGAGGCCGGGGCCCTCTATGGTAGGGCCCTTTGGAAATGAGGTTTTGCTGTGCTTTGTCGGATGCCCCTGGCAAGGTTGGTAATTACAGACATGACAGCTGGGAACTGGTTTGGGAGAAGCAGGCTTGGAATCAGCAGAGCTGTGGATATCCTGGTAATCAGGGTGGGGCAGGGAGAGGGGAGAGTGGGAAGAAACTGGGGGCTGGGTAGGGTAGGAGGCTTGGGACCCCCTTTCCCTGCCACTCCACACACAGCTGGGCCTAGAGCCTAGAGGAGAATGGGAGGTGATTGGAACCCTCACTGTAAGGGAGGAAGGAGAGGAGGAAAGGTGGGGGATCCATGGGCCTCCGAAGAAAGCAGCAGAGAGGAGGAAGAGGCATTTTGGTTGCTCTCTCAGGCAGTACCTGGATTACCTGGATGTGGTCTAATTTCGAACAGGGCCAACCCTGTGCCTAAAGGTGGTTCCACCTTTAGGTGGAAAAGACTTATTCTGGAGTCTTTCGACTTACAGTGAGGCTATGGGAGCAGGAAGTGGAGGGGATTGGCTGTGCACCCACTAAAGGAGAAAAGGTGGGAACTTTTTTTTGAGCACCTATTATGTGCCAGTCTGTAATATTCTGTAGACATTATTTTGCTGAAAACTCTTAATCTTCTGAAGTAGGCACTCTTATCTCCATTTTATAGTTAAGAAAACTGAGGTTTGGAAAAGGAGAGCAACTCCCCTGAGATTACATAGCTCCTAAAAGGCTCTGCCAGGTCTCTCTGACTTAAGCGCTCTTCGTTTTCCCAAAGTCTCTTCACCTTCCCCTACTCTCATTTCAGTTAGGTCTGATTGCTTATTATTGCCTTTAATCTTGAGCTTGAGTAATTCCCCCGTGTTTTCTGAAAAGCAGACATGAGTCCAATGTCAGCCTGAGGAGTAGAAAAGCCTACCCTGGAGGTGGGAGTCAGAGAACGATCTCATCTCCAGGAGGAGCACCTTGGTGTCATGAGCCTCGGGCGGGGCTGGCATCTGAGCAGAAACCTCTCCTGGGGTGGGTCTCTTTCTCCTTGCTGGACCATGATTTTGGGTGGGGGCTGGGGGAAGGGAGTGACTGTAGGCTCTGGCCACCATGGTCCATGGGGTCTTGGGAGGAGCCTGGTCCTTATTGTCTGTAGGGTTTTCTCACAGCCCCTAACAATGTCCTTCAGACCCCTGTTTTCACCAGAGCGTTCTTGGCTCCTTTAGCCTTGTCAGAGAGAGAGGGTGTGTTTATGTGTGGATCAGGCAAGGGGGATTTTGTTTTGTATTTTTTTCGAGACAGAGTTTTGCTTGTTGCCCAGGCTGGATGCAATGGCACGATCTTGGCTCACTACAACCTCTACCTCCTTGGTTCAAGTGATTCTCCTGCCTCAGCCTCCCAAGTAGCTGGGATTACAGACATGTGCCAGCATGCCTGGCTAAGTTTGTATTTTTAGTAGAGGTGGGGTTTCACCATGTTGGTCAGGCTGGTCTTGAACTCCTGACCTCAGGTGATCCACCCGCCTGGGTCTCCCAAAGTGCTGGGATTACAGGAATAAGCCACCATGCCTGGCCCAGGGGCTATGGTTTCTTAGGGTAAGTAGGGTTCAGATAGGAACAGGTGCTGAGCCTGGGGTGTGAATGCAGTCACTTAAAAACCAACGGAGTGTGAACAAAAACATGCATTTCTGTCTCCTGCTTTACTTCAGGAATGGAGGTGGCAGATACAGGGGATGGGGGAGTTGAGAATTCTCAGAAAAGAGTGAGACTCTGGTGGGGCGGTGGTCAAGATGGTGGAGGCTGGCGGGTACTTGGGCCTTTCAGTTGACTCTGCTTTTCTAGATAAGAACCGGCCAAGTTGCCAGGTCCACAGCCCTGGGCTGAGGCAAGAGGAGGCTCTCAGGATGGGGATACCCAACCCGGCCACCCTCACCCCCAGTCACATTGCATCTCACACCCTGAGGCCCACTCTACTGCTTTCCCACAATCCAGCCTTCGCTGACAGTGTCCCCATATGTTCTTCCTCCACACTCCGTCCTCACAGCTCAGCTCTCCCCGTCCACAGCAAGCCCAAGGTTGGCTAACTTTCCCTTCCCAACTAGCTGCTTTCCACCTCTTTACACCCCAGGGCAGGGGCTGGGTGAGCAGGCTTTGAAGGTCTTTTGGGGCCAGGGACAGTTGGGGCCTACATCTGGCAGCAGGCTGTGAAGAGGGGGGCATTTGTTTTTTTTGTTTTGTTTTGTTTTCTTGAGAAGGAGTCTTGCTCTGTCACCAGGCTGGAGTGCAGTGGCGAGATCTCAGCTCACTGCAAACTCCGATCTCCTAGGTTCAAGCTATTCCCCTGCCTCAGCCTCCTGAGTTGCTGGGACTACAGGCACGTGCCACCACTCTCAGCTAATATTTTATATTTTAGTAGAGATGGGGTTTCACCATGTTGGCCAGGATGGTCTCGATTTCCTGACCTCATGATCCACCTGCCTCGGCCTCCCAAAGTGCTGGGATTACAGGCATGAGCCACTATGCCTGGCCTAAGGGGGACATTTGTTTTTGTAGTGCACAGGAAGCTGGTTTATGGGCCAGCACAGCTCACCCACCTCCCATGGTCCACCCTCTCTCTGAAGACACCTCAAGCTGCCTGTTTTCCTTCTTGGTTCTTCCACAGCTCATCTGGTGGGCAGGTAAGGGCCAGTTCTCTGCCTAGGCCAAGGGAGGAAGCAGCTAAAAGCCTGGTGGTGGAAATTGTGGGGCCTGCCCGTTGGTCAAAATTAAATGGAGCATCCAGAAGCCCCGGTTACCTTCCCACCAGCTTAGTGTCCTGTCTCCCCACCGGCCCCTACCTGGGACAGATGCCAGGGGGATTACTCACCCTTTCTCCTGCAGCCTTTCCACCCCCAGTGTTCTCTTCAAGACTGACTAGGAGTGGGTGTGGGGAAGGCTACAGTGGGTGCTATGGGACATGTATGTGCACACGGGTGTGCTTTTGTGTGCTGTGTTGGGGGGCAGGGACCTTCTAGGAGCTGCGATGGGGGTGGGGGTGCCGGAGAGACGGCAGAGCAGGTCTCTACAGAACCTGCCTAGCCAGGGTGGGTGGAGCTGGGTGGGGCAGGCAGGAGCAATTCCCGGTTTCAGAGGGGGAACGGAGAGTGTGTGTGTGTGTGTGTGTGTGTGTGTGTGTGTGTGTGTGTGTGTCAGTATTTCTGTGTATCTGTGGATTTATAGGTCCCCAGCCTCATCCCCAAGCTTAGACTGAAGGAAATTAAGGAAGTGGGTGGAGAGGGGCTTGGCTCTGGCTTCCCCAACTGCTTTTGAATTAGAATGCAAGCTCAGGTATCCGGGTGGGAGCTCAGTCTGTGGACCCTTCCCTTGCGGTGCCCCCTGCATGGGGGGGTCTGCGGGTGAGAAGCTGCTCTGGAAGCCTAGATGCCTGGATGACCCAAGCATGGCCAGGGTCCCACCCCTCCTCTGCCTCTCAGCCCAGGGAGGAGAAGAATCCTGCTCCCACCCTGGGGCTATGAGATGGTGAGCTCATGTCTTGGGCTGTCCTGGGAGAATGCCTGCTTAACAGGGCAGGGGTGGGGCACCTGGTGCCAACTCCTGGGCTCCCTGGTCTGCCCCTCCCACCCCTCGGCCCACTGAGATCCAGCTGTTCTCTCTGGCCTCCTGAGCAGCACTGTCACCCAAGGACACCCTTTTTCACGGTATAGGAATGAGAGGCGGGACAAAATCTCCATCCCATTTCTGGTCCAGGACTGGAGCTGGTCCTTGCCCACTCTGTACCTTAGTCCTTTTGGTGATAGTGAAAGCCCAGCCTCTCCGATGGGTGGCTCGCCCACAGCCCAAGCCTGTATGGAGATGAAGGAACATCAGGGTTCTTAGGAGTGGCAGATGGGTGGGCGCACGAACCACCGCTTTCGGAGGTAGAGGGTCTTTGGTCCTGGCTGTGTTAGCTGAAGCCTGTCTAGTCTCTGTTTGTCTCTGGTGAGAAGAGGGGGCAGGGTGGAGCCAGCAAATCTCTCCTGTTGTGGGCTTCTTGCAGTTGTGGCTACTCAAAGAACCAGCATCCAGAGCAGTCTCCTGGAGAAACCTGGTCTGACTCCAGGAGGAGCACCCCTCAGAGTCAGTGTTAGTACGATTTTCCAACAAGGAGAAGAGGCCGGAAATGGGCTGCTGTAGAAGTACCGGCCATGGGCTAGTCACCGTTTTTCTCTGGGTCCCGCTTTTTTATCTGTAAAATTTGGGGTTGTCCCTCTAAGGCCCCTTTCAGCTTGGTGCTGGAAGCTGCTGAGAAGAGGGTGGTTCGGTCGGCTGTGTCCCCCTGAAGGGGAAAGGGGCAGGGGCATCGGGGGGATAACATGGGCCTAGTCAGAGGTTCGGTATCTTCCTCTCCTCTGTGGAAGCCGTGTTGGGTGTCTGCATTTTCAACCCACACTCATCAGTTTCAGCCCTGCACCAGGGCCCGACAGCGATGCCTGGGTTAAGCACATCTGTGAAACTCCGGAGCCGGGTGCGGTGGCTCACGCCTATAATCCCAGCACTTTGGGAGGCTGAGGCGGGTGGATCACGAGGTCAAGAGATCGAGACCATCCTGGTCAACGAGGTGAAACCCCGTCTCTACTAAAAATACAAAAATTAGCTGGGCACCGTGGTGCGTGCCTGTAATCCCAGCTACTCGGGAGGCTGAGGCAGGAGAATTGCTTGAATCCAGAAGGCGGAGGTTGCGGTGAGCCGAGATCGTGCCATTGCACTCCAGACTGGGTAACAACAGCGAAACTCCGTCTCAAAAAAAAAAAAAAAAAAAAAAGAAACTCCGGAGAGGAGTGTGGCAAGGAGGAAAACCAAGCAAGGCTCTGCAGTGGGACAGCTGTCTCCAGCCTCTGCTCTGCCCCGCACTGGCCATAGGCCTTGGCGAGATGCTCTGGCTGCACAGACAGCTAGCTTCTGGGATCCTGAGCTGGGAGGTTGGACCCTGGGCTTAGTTCTTGCCACCTCCACGGCCGAAGGTGGCCGTCCAGCACTTTGAGTGGAACCAACTTGATGTCCTTGGATCTTGGCACTACGGTTGGCGACGATTAGGGAGCCAGGCAGCTGGGGGTGCCCACATGTACACCCCTGCCCACGGGCTGCAGTGGGAAATGGGTGTAGAGCAGATGCAGTAAGGCCCAGGCTCCTGTGTAGGAATCAGAGACCTTTAGTGGGTGGGGGCCCTCAGGGGACTCTTCAGGCAGGGTCTGATGTGGTACTCAGGCCCTTCCCTAGTCCCTGACTGTGGAGAGGAAAATGGTCCTGTCAGAGATCTCTGCTCCTGTGAGGAGAACCTGAGCGTTCTAGTCCTCTTTCCCATCATCTTTCCATCTGGCTGCAAGTCTTTTAAAAAACAAACCCAAGTGCCCTCTGCAGCTCGGCTGGCTGGGTGCTTCCAGCCCTGTCCTCAGTGGGGAGGAGAAACAAAAGGTGCCCTTTTTAGGTGAGTGTTTGTGCTCTGTCCCCGCCCCCCTTTTCACCCGTGGCCGTGTCCCAGCTCTTTCTCCCAGCCCCATCTTCATCTGTGCCCTGTCTCATTACCCCACCCCAGGTGTAAAGTAGCTGGGACTGGGCTGTGGGGTGGGCCTGGGCCAGAGCAGTGGCAGGAGGTGGCACCCGAAGCCGCCTGCATCTGGTCATCGGTCCTCAGCACGCACCACTCATGGGGGTGCTGGCATCTGTGTTCAACACCTTGTCCACTAGAGCTGCCTCCTTTGAGTGAGAAATAGGAAAGGGTTGGTCCGTCCTGGTCTGTGTTTTGGCCAACACCCACCCCCCTTACACACACACACACACACACACACACACACACACACACACACACAGTCTCACACAGTACTCTAGAGCTCTGCTCCCTCTGCCTGTTGCCAGGTTCTGAGTGTATTTTTTCCAGGGGCCTCCAATTGTTTCCTGGAGAAACCTGATCCTGGAGCTCAGACAAAAGCTGGGACTGCCAGAGGAGAAACCTCATTCTCTCCCCCTCTGTCCCTATCGCCCCCACCTCCATAACCTCCCTCCCTTTGGATGCTGGGTATGGGTTCCAGGACCCGGCTGCCATCACCTAGGCAACAGGGGGCTTTTGTTGCCATGGTGATCAATGTGGGAGAAGCTGGGCAGCCAGGACAAAAGCCCCCACATTGCACCTCCCCCCCCACCAAGCTCCCCCCAATCCCCTTGGGATGATACTGAGACACATTCCATTAATTTTATTTCTGAAAGGCCTTTGGAGGGGAAAAGGGTCTCCTTTTTGTAACGGGCTCTGTCTTCTCTCCCTCTCTCCTCCCTGGCCTCCTTTTAACCCCAGATAATCCATGGTTAGTTTGAGCAGGGGACTGAGTGCATGTATTTGTGTCTTGGGAAGTGAGGGGCAAGGTGAAAGGCAGTGGGGCACGTTCCTTCAAAACAGCCTCCCGCTTCCCCAGACTGGGGCAGCTGCCTGTCCTGCACCGAGTCCGGACTTCCCCCGCCCCCCGCCTCATCATCCCTCTTGACGTTTCCACTTGTTGATCTCATCCAGTGACCCCTCCCCCCATCTCTTCCCTGGGAACGCTGCCCACCCTGGAGATCCTCCAAACCCCTGATTCCTGAGACTGATTAAATGAGGGGAACCTCTTCCCTTCTCTTTACTCCCTCCTCTTTCTCCTCCCAGGCCCCCCAGCAGCAGTGCTTGGATTCGTTCCCTGGGGTACTTGAAGACACAGCAGGCAAAGGTCTCAGAAATTGGGTTCATTTTTGGCCCCTGTGTTTGGTAGGGAGAAGTGTGTTTTGGTGCTTTTTGGGCACTCTGACTTGGGTTGGCAGGCCAGGGGAGCAGGGTTTATGTTGAGTCTTTAATAAGTAGCAGGAGAGGAAGATGGGGGCACTAGGCTGGGCAGCTCAGAACTAAAGGATGGGAGAGGACTGGCACCCTCGACGGGTTTGAAATTTATCTATAGGGGAAAGGCAGTGGCATCAGTTTACCTCCTGGGTGTATTTGAAGTGGTGGTTCTGGTTGGTGTGTGTGTGTGTGTCCGCATGTGCGCGAATGTGTGTGAGACTTCTTTATTTAGTCGTACGAATAGCAGGGTTTATTTATACCACCTCCTCCCTAGTCTCAGAGGAAGTGTCTGGGGATTGGAGTATGAATGATCCTGGAGCTAAAACTTATTAATCGCTTAACTAATTACTAACTAAACCATTTATAAAAACACTTCTTTCACCCTCGTGATCCTTACAGCTACCCCACGAAAAAGGCATCGTCTTCCCTGTTTTACTAATGAGCTTACCAGGCTGTAAGCACAGATGCGTTAGTAACTTGCACATGGTCACACAGCTAGTCTGCGGAAGAGTTAGGTTTCGAAACCAGATCTTGGCTCTTCCGGCTGTTGGCTTTGGCAGATGGTGGGTATTCAGGAGGATGAGGAGATGGACAGCCTGGGATTCCGGGTGTGCGTCTAGATGCTGGTCTGTGGCAGTCGTTCACTTCTCTACCCACCTCTCTACTGCCATGTCACTCTGGGACCCACTTGTTGTCTTTGAGCCGCCTGACAAAATTTAGTTTTTAAGAGGAAGACTAGAAAGAATAGTCTGGAACCACATCGAGAGAAATGTAGGTGAGATGTCTAACTATGTGGAGGAATAGGCCAGTAGAATAGGCCCTCAGGGGAGCGGGTAGATGAACCCAACATGTGCTTTTCAGGTAGGGGGATAAATAAGGGTCGTTTTTGTTGCAAAGGTTTGTGGAAAGGCTCATGGTTGGGTTAAGGTATTATGTCTCTGTCATCTAAGTGTATCCTTATTACACTTGTGCTTTGACATGGGGATACTGACAAATATAATCCTATGGAGGATTGCCTCTATAGAACTTTGTTAAGAGGATGAATGAATAGATTTCACATTGATTTCATCTCCCTACAGTCATAGTTTCCCTGAGAGCCAGAGAGGCCTACAGTCGTGGTTGTTTTGGTCAATGATGGACTGCATATATGATGGTGGTCCCATAAAATTATACTATTGTATTTTTACTGTACTTTTTCTATGTTTAGATACACAAGTACTTACTGGTGTGTTACAGTTGGCTACCGTGTTCAGTACAGTAACATGCTGTACAGATTTGTAGCAATAGGCTATACCATATAGGATATGTATGTAGTAGGCGATACCGTCAAGGCTTGTGCAGGTGTTCCCAGCATGCAGTTGCCTAATGACACAGTTCTCAGAGAGTATTCCTGTAGCTAAGTGAGGCATGACTGTGTTCCTTTACTAGGTTGCTATCAGTTCCTTCCTCTGTACCCATGAGAGGGGAGATGGTTATAAATATGTATCAATCATATGGCTTATTCTCAAATTACTAATGGTTTAGAGTAGTTGGAATAAAGGTAACTATACAAAGCAAAATCCATTTTAGTTCTTTTTTTTTTTTTTTGAGATGGAGTTTCTCTCTTGTTACCCAGGCTGGAGTGCAATGGCGCCATCTCGGCTCACCACAACCTCCACCTCCTGGGTTCAGGCAATTCTCCTGCCTCAGCCTCCTGAGTACCTGGGATTACAGGCATGTGCCACCGTGCCCAGCTAATTTTTTGTATTTTTAGTAGAGACGGGGTTTCACCATGTTGACCAGGATGGTCTTGATCTCTTGACCTTGTGATCCACCCGCCTCGGCCTCCCAAAGTGCTGGGATTACAGGCGTGAGCCACCGCGTCCGGCCATTCTTTTTTTTTAGACGAAGTCTTGCTCTGTCATCCAGGCTGGAGTACAGTGGCATGATCTTGGCTCACTCCAACCTCTGTCTCCCAGGTTCAAGCAATTCTCTGCTTCAGCCTCCCAAGTAGCAGGGATTACAGGCACCTGCCACCACACCTGGCTAATTTTTGTATTTTTAGTAGAGACAGGGTTTCACCATCTTGGCCAGGCTGGTCTTGAACTCCTGATCTTGTGATCCACCCACCTTGGCCTCCCAAAGTGCTGGGATTACAGGCATGAGCCTCCTGTAATGCTGGGATTACAGGCATGAGCCACCATGTCCGAACCCATTTTACTTTTTAACATAATCAGCCTCTCAGCATCATTGGACCTGCTTGACTTAATTCTGACCTCAAAACACTCTTAAATTCCAGGCTGCCTTGAGACCCCACTGTTCTGGCTGCCCTCCTCCTCTGGCCTTCTCATCCCCTTTGCCTGCTCCTTTTCCTCTGGACATGTGTACATATCGGGTCCTTTATGTCCTTATGTAGTCCTCTCCCTAGGGGATCCCATCCATCCCCATGGCTTTTCTCACCCCCAGTACCTACAGCTCAGACTCTCCTCCGAGTCTGGCTCCTCTGACACCCGGCTGCCTACTATCGCATGGCCATGAACTTAGCAGACTGGAAACTGAGCTAACTGTCTTCCCTCACAAGGCTGCTGCTTCCCCAGTCTTCCCTACTCTACTGATGGCACTACCATCTGCTGCCTCGCTCAGGCCAGGGATTCTTGACACTCCCTTCCCGCTCATTAGGTCCTGTTGATTTGACCACCGCATAAGTCTCACACGTGACTATTACTCATTCTTCTGTGGCTCTACCCTTAGTCAAGCCTGTACCGCTGCAGTCGCCTCCTTACTGTTCTCCCTGTTTCTGCTTTTCCCTCTTTTCCATCCACATCTGCATAACTAAAATCCTTCCAAGTTTTCCTGTGGCCTTAGAATAAAATAAAGCTCAGGCTCTTCACCGGGTCCCTGGCTGTCTCTGTAGAGCCACCTTCTAGTGACCACACTCTTCCTCAACTCTGGGCCCACTGGCCTTTTCTGGTTCTTTAAATACAACAAGCTCTTTCCTGCCTTTGGCCTTCACACATGTGATTCTTGTGCTCCGTGGGCTTTTACCTGCACTCTTTGCGGGGTTAATTCCTGTTTCTTCAGGCCCGGGCTGAGGTGCCATTTTCTCAGGCACTTTCTAGAACCACTCAATTTAAAGTAGCTCTTACTCCACGTGGTGTCTCTGAGTTTTCTGTTCTCCCTTCCATCATGTCTGCAACTGGTCGTTTATATTTATCTGCTTGCTTGTTTGGTGTGGCCCTTCCCTGCTAGACTGTGAACTCAGGGTCTGTCACACCACTTTACACCTAGGAGAATGCATGGTGCATAGAAGGTGCGCAAACAAGATTTGGTGAGATAATGACTGACAGTAGCAAGTAAGTGCTCAGTGCCTGGGGAGGACTGTCGGTGGCTCAGTGCCTGGCGAGGACTGTCGGTGGTTCAGTGCCTGGGGAGGACTGTCGGTGGCTCAGTGCCTGGGGAGGACTGTCGGTGGCTCAGTGCCTGGGGAGGACTGTCGGTGGCTCAGTGCCTGGGGAGGACTGTCGGTGGCTCAGTGCCTGGGGAGGACTGTCGGTGGCTCAGTGCCTGGCGAGGACTGTCGGTGGCTCAGTGCCTGGGGAGGACTGTCGGTGGCTCAGTGCCTGGCGAGGACTGTCGGTGGCTCAGTGCCTGGGGAGGACTGTCGGTGGCTCAGTGCCTGGCGAGGACTGTCGGTGGCTCAGTGCCTGGGGAGGACTGTCGGTGGCTCAGTGCCTGGCGAGGACTGTTAGTGGAGTCTGGCTCAGAGGGGAAGATAACATTGGGTTCTAGAGTAGGTGGGGGCTCCTGTGAGGGGTGGAACTGGGCTCTGAAAAAAGAGCAGGATTTGGGTGGGAGTTAGAGAGGAGAGAGGTCATTCTTTTCTGCAGAATCAGAAGGTATGGTTGAAAGATAAGCCTAGAAGTGGGCAGATAAACTTGTGCCTTGTCTACTTCAGAACTTAGGCAAGTAGAAACTTTTCTTCTCCTCCCCACTCCCACCATATTATCCACAGTTTTCACACCTCTCCCCCACCCGGGGGTATGCATATGTGTGGGTGCTTGTACACACACACACACACACACGCACAGCCTTAAGGAAGTTGCCAACCTGATCTTACCTGTAACCCTGGGTGTGTTTGAAGTAGATGCTGGGGACATGGTGCCAAGGGAAGCAGCCTGCTGTGGCACACTCAGAAAGTATGAGTGAGGGGAGGAGGTGTGGCGTGTGGAGGAGAGGCCTTGGATAGCCTCTGGACAGAGCCAGCTCCTTTCTGCTCTCTGAGGTCTCCACTGTTGTAGCCTGTTGGCCTGGCCAGAGCCTGCCCTCTTCACACCTCGGTTTTCCTGGCTGCAAATAGGGAAGCAACGTCCTGCCCCTCCCTTCCAGAGGGCTCGGGTTTGGGTCGTTCTGGGTGGGTCTTACTGCCCTGGGAGCCTTTGCTGGCCATCTTCCTCCCACACCTGAGTCTTTGGCACAGCCTGGCAGGGCTGTTTCTAGAGCAGGCAGGAGGAACTGGGCCCAGTGGACAGCAGGAGCCTGGGTGGAGATATTCTTAGGCCATGGCGGGGCTCATCTGAGCCTCCTGTGGCTGTCGTGTGGGGACTGTCTTCCTCTGCCCTGATCACATAGGGAGCTCAAGCCACCTCTAACCAGCTTCTTCTTCCCACCAGGAGCGTCGCTGGATTTTCTCTGAGACAAGCCCACCCGTCCAGCAAAATAGAGTCCCTCAGGGTGACAGTTGACTTCCTGAAGGTGCCTCTTGGCCTGAAGAAGCCGGTGCTGAAGGAGGTGGCTGTGGGGCCCCCCAAGAGGCCCCAGCCTGCGGCCCTGGAGCGCTACAAGGCGCGGCGTTCAGACGCCATGGACACCGAGTCCCAGTACTCGGGATACTCCTACAAGTCGGGCCACTCCCGCAGCTCCCGCAAGCACAGGTGGGCAGGCATACAGGGTGACGTGGGTGTCAGAGGGAGGGTCGGGGGGCCGTTAAGAGGTGGGCACGTGCAGGGGTGGCGGGGTGGGGTGGCTGCCCAGAAGACCCTGGTCCAGCACTGGACTTTCTGTGCCTCTTCTGGCTTCCCACCACAGGGACCGCCGGGACCGACACCGTTCTAAGAGTCGAGATGGGAGTCGAGGGGACAAGTCGGTGACAATCCAGGCTCCTGGGGAGCCCCTGCTGGACAATGAATCCACACGAGGGGATGAGCGGGTGAGCACTGGGGATGAGGTGTCCAGACCAGGCATTTTCAGGGTGCTCCTGAGGAGCTGGAGGCGCCACGGAGCAGGGAAGGGCTTGCAAACCTGGTCTCAGAAGCTGCCAGATCGGGGAGTGTGGCTTGTGTTATCCATAGCTTGATTTTAGTGTCTTAAGGTAGGACCTTCAGGAATTTCAGTTTAGAGATCCCTCTGGAAACAGCAGCCTCTCCGTATCTCCAGAGGGTCGGGGGTGACCTGGGCTGCGGCCAGCCAGTCAGGCCCGCTGAGAGTCTGGAGCAGGAGAGCGGTGATGGTGGCTAGGCCTGAGGTGTATATGGGCAAAGCCGAGCTTTCCTGGAGCCTCGAGGTGTGGGCACTCTGTGCGCTCTGGTGTCAGCCTGTAAAATGGCATTACCTGGGTCTTGGGGAAGGAGTATGGGAAGAGTAAATGGAGAAAGCCAGAGGGAGAAGAGGTGAGGCCGAGGGATGGAGCAGGGACCCTGGGAGAGGGTTCTCCAGGACAGGGGTGAGAAGGTTTTCTGTTCTAACCTGTCACCTGCTGTGTTCACCTGGTAGGGAGGACGGTGGGCAGAGCACAGTCCTGGAATAGGGCAGAGGCAGGATTTGAGGTGATGACACTGAGGTTGCCCAAGTCTCATTCCTCTTGGGAGCATCTTTGGGGCTGGAGACTCCCAGATCCTTTTTCCTCAGAAGAAACCTCTGTGGCTGACATTGGGAGTTCCTGGGCCTTGGGAGCAGGTCAATACCTGAAGGAAACGTCACTTTTCTCTCTCTCCTGATCCCTTCTCCCTGGGGCCTGGCCTGGCCTCCTGAGTTCTTGAAGTGACCCTGAGACATGACCATCTCCCCTGCTGCTGGGGAGGAGGTCCAAGCCCTTGGTCCTTGGAGGGGGTGGGCAGTACGTCTGGGGGTCAGAGGGTGGGGAGGAGACCCAGGGCCTTGAGCTGAAAGCAGTCAGTGCGTCCACCTTCTATCTTCACATCAGACCTGTTACCCATCCTGTGGAGAGGAGGTTCCTCAGCCTCCCTAATCACTGGTGCTGCTGGGCTGCCTCAGTCCTGTAGCCTGAATGTCCTGGGTGTCAGGATGTGACTCCGTATCCCCAGGCTGTCCCGGGAGTGAAGGGTGTGGGCGCTGAAGTCCACTGGTGGTCTTGTGACTCCTCTGTGGGATGGCCTCCAGCCACTGCAGAGAAACAGCTTGAGCAGAACACTTAGACCACACTTACAGGGGCACCTGGGGACCTCAGCCTGGCCACCTTCTTGCCTCCAGGGACAGGCAGCCTCTGTGCTGTGGACATTTAGATGGCTCAGCAGAGGTGGCCTTGCAGACCAGAGACCCAGAGTGGCCCTGAGTCTGCACAGTGTCCTTCACCTTCACCGCTTTACCCCTGGGGTCTTCTCTGTGCTACTTCGGTCAGGTTACTCCCTTAGCTGGAAACCTGCAGTGGCTCTCCGTGCCTGGAGAATAGGTGCTTATTGCTTAGCCCTGCACTGCAAGCATGACCTGCACAAGCTCCGCCTGGCTGCTCTCTGCCTCACCTTCCTGGTTGCTGCTGCATCCTCTGCTCTCATAGCGCTTGGCTGCCTCAGTTCATGCCATTCCTGCCCTAAAGGCTCCTCCTCTAGCTTCTGCCAAAATCATGGCATGCTGGAAGGAACTTAGATAGGACTTCTAGAATTAATGTTAATGTGTGAGTGATTCATGTGGATCTTGTTAAAATGCAGATTCTGGTTCAGTAAATTTACGGAGGGCCTGAGGTTCCGCCTTTCTAACAAGCTTCCGGGTGATGGCCACACTGTTGGTCCATAGATCACATTTTGAGTCGCCGGTTCTTAGAGAGAATTAGGTTCAACAATTCTCAATCTTGGATGACCACTAGAATCATCTAGGGAGCTTTTTTTGTAAAAAGCAGATCATACTCTCCAATAATTAACGTTATTTTCCAGTCTCCCTAAGTGATTCTAATGTGTGCCTCTGAGACTGGGAACGTCTTCCTGTTCCCTGCCCCAAGGATCTGCTCAGGTCCCCCCGTTTCTGGAAGCCTGCCTGCTTTGCTTGGCGAGTTTACCCTTGGACCCTAGTCACTGCCTGAGCAGCTCCTCCAGATGTCCTGTGCTGCCTGCTCTGAGGGTCATTGCTGCATGCGTGGTTTTTCCTCTCACTGACCATGTCCCGGTCCCTGAGGGCTCGGGTCTTGGACTTGGCTATCCGCAGAAGCCAGACTTTGACACGCAGTGGAGCTCAGTACATACTTCGATGGTTGCATATTTGTTGATTACTCTCTTCTTTCTGCCTTCTCCTTTCCCATGTGCTCCTCTCTGTCTCCTTTCCCCTCACCCTCTCTCCTGTTCCCCGCCTCTTCCTCCTCTTACCCTTTCCTCCTTATTGTGTGGCCGGCCCCCTTCTGCCTGTAGGATGACAACTGGGGGGAAACAACGACAGTAGTAACGGGCACCTCAGAGCACAGCATCTCCCATGATGACCTCACGCGCATCGCCAAGGACATGGAGGACAGTGTCCCGCTGGACTGCTCCCGTCACCTGGGTGTGGCAGTGGGGGCCACCCTGGCGCTGCTTTCTTTCCTCACACCGCTGGCCTTCCTGCTGCTGCCCCCACTGCTGTGGCGGGAGGAGCTGGAGCCCTGCGGGACAGCCTGCGAGGGCCTTTTCATCTCCGTGGCCTTCAAGCTGCTCATCCTGCTGCTGGGCAGCTGGGCTCTGTTCTTCCGCCGGCCCAAGGCCTCGCTGCCCCGCGTCTTCGTGCTGCGTGCCCTGCTCATGGTGCTGGTCTTCCTGCTCGTGGTCTCCTACTGGCTCTTCTATGGTGTGCGCATCCTGGATGCCCGGGAGCGCAGCTACCAAGGCGTGGTGCAGTTCGCCGTGTCGCTGGTGGATGCCCTTCTTTTCGTGCACTACCTGGCCGTGGTCCTGCTGGAGCTGCGCCAGCTCCAGCCTCAGTTCACGCTCAAGGTCGTGCGCTCCACCGATGGCGCCAGCCGCTTCTACAACGTTGGCCACCTCAGGTACTAGCCCACGGCTGGAGGAGGGTTGGGAGGGAAAAGGCAGGGGAGGAGGTGGAGTGACTGCTAGGGTGGGAGGGTGTGACGGTGGGCTGGAGGTGACGGGCTTGCAGGGCTATGCGGGAGGGAGTTGCGTACTTTGCACCAAGTAGGTTTTCACCAGCGTTTGCTGCTTCATGGGCAGGTTCCCAGTGGTGAGGCAAGATCAGTTGGGAGTTAGGAGTTGGGAATGAGCAGGCATTTAGAGGTAGGGAATATTAGAGGGGGATGGACCAAAGGGAAGAGATATCGGGGGGGTGTCACAAACAGGGGCTTTTTGGAATCCCTTTTCTAGTCCTTTCCGGGAGGCACAGCTTCTTGTGAGCACTTAGAGAGTGGCCTGTGAAGTGACCTGGCCAGAGGAGGGACCCCCAGAGAAAGAGATAAGGAGAATTCTTCAGCTCCCAGTACACAAGCTACCCCTCAAGGCCGTGCAGAGTATCAGCGGCACGTCCTGGGTCCTGTAGAGAAACTTGGGGGAATGTTGGATGGGAATGAGGGGACCTTTGGCTGGGGACCCAGACCCAATGCCCTTTCTCTGCTGGGCTTTGGCACAGCAGGGAGAGACTAGCAGGCCCAGCCCTGGGAAAGGCTTGGGAGCCTGGTAAGTAGACCTCAGGCCCGGAGCTAGCCTTCTTGGAAGCAACTTGTCCCTGTCCTGCGTCCTCTCCTGCCCTGCCAACCTGCCCTAATGTGTCCCTTCCCCTGTGCCCCTTGTCTGTCCCTTCTCCTGCCCCTCCTGCCATCTCCCCCACAGCATCCAGCGCGTGGCAGTGTGGATCCTGGAGAAGTATTACCATGACTTCCCTGTCTACAACCCTGCCCTCCTCAACCTGCCCAAGTCCGTCTTGGCCAAGAAAGTGTCTGGCTTCAAGGTGTATTCCCTCGGAGAGGGTGAGCAGCCCTGCTCCTCTGCCCTTCCCTGTCTCTTCCCAAGCAGGACTCCAAGTTACCACCTCTCTCTTTGTCCCTTGCTTTTTCCTTTCCTTAGCCTATGTTCCTGCCGCTTCTGTTCAGTCACTTCCCTTGACTCTAGGTGGCTGATCTCAGCTGCTCATCCTACTTGCTGTTGCTTTATGCTATGGCGCGTCCCCGATCTGGTTCCTCTGTGTCTCTCATCAGCCCTGGTCTAAGCCTTTCGGCTCTCGGAGCTGCAGAACCTCCTGCACTGGGGAGGAACACCCGCAGGACTCCTGCGCTCCCAGTGCCTTCACTGTTGCTTTCCTGTGGCCTCTCCCAGAGGTGGCCAGGAGGGTTGGGACTGGGAGGTGTTGCTGGGTGGTGGGAACAGCTTCTTCTGGACAAGCCAGGCTGCTGTCTCCAGAGCTCCTGGAGTGGGAAGAAAGGCCACACTCTGATGTGACCATCCCCTCTATCCTGTTCCTGTGCAGAAAACAGCACCAACAACTCCACTGGCCAGTCTCGGGCTGTGATTGCAGCGGCAGCTCGGAGGCGGGACAACAGTCACAATGAATACTACTACGAGGAGGCGGAGCATGAGCGAAGGGTGCGCAAGAGGAGGGCCAGGTGGGTCCCTGGGGGAGAAGAGGAGGAGGAGAGGTGTTTGTGGGGTGAACTGGGAGAGGAAGACTATGGAACTTCTGTAACTGCTGGAAATATAGAGCAATGATGACATGAGTGGGGGGTGTGTATTTGTTTTCCATTGCTGCCCTAACGGATTACCATAAACTTAGCAGCTGTGAAATAGCACACATTTATTATCTCCCAGTTCCATGGGTCAGGTGCAGGCTGGCTGAGGCTGAAATCAAGAGGACTCTCATCTGAGCCTATGCTTTCTCTTTCAAGCTCATTATTGTGGGGGAAATTCAGTTCCTTGTCACATGGCCCCACAGGCAGTTTACATGATGGCAGTGCACTTTTTTTTCCCAGCAGAAACAGGTCTCTGACTTCTGCCACCAGCTGGAGATAACTCTGATTTTAAAGAGCTCATGTTAGATCAGGCCCAACAGGACAGTCTTGTTTGGAGGCCACTGACTTGGCACATTAATTACACTTGCAAAACGTACTAAGATTGTTGTCTAATGAGGGGTGGGAGTCTGGTAGAAGTGGGGGTATCTTTGAATTCTGCCTACCATCTTGGGGTAGGGACCCAGTAAAGGGATGCGAGCTTTACCTGCAACAGTGGGGACTCAGGCTGGACGAGGCTTCCTGCCAGTAGATCTTGAGGGCACTCACCAGATGGTGCTTTTGTTGCCTTCAAAACATGAGGTTCTAGTGCCTACATGTTGGTAAATTCTTAAATGCCATCCTCGCTTCTTCCTTTCCCTGTTCATATTATCATGTGGCTGTAGTCAACCCTGAAGAATCTTACCTGATGCCGACTCTGCCAGGTCCCGTCTTGGTCTGTCGGGAGTTCCCTGAGGGAGGAGCAGAGTGCCTTGGGACTTGACCATGCACCTGCCCTCTGCCCCATCTTCCACATGATCTCCAGGCTTCAAGGGCAAGAGGTAGCCCTTACCCTGTTCTCATAGGAGGCTGGCATCCCCTGTAGTGGCACAAAGATCACCAACTCCATTTCTGTGGCATTCCAGCCTATCTCTAGTTGTCTTGGAAATGGCCCTCATGGGAAGGAAACCAGTGATGTCCCTACCCCTTTACCTTGTGCCCTGACCAGGGTCATTGAATCTCCTGTGCTGCCACCACCATTTTTGGCACATAGAGAACTCCTTCCCCATTACCTTGCTTGTAACCAGGAGCAAACTTTCTCCTTCATTTACCTGAGATAAAAGGATCTTTTCAAAAAGTACTTACTGAGAAATGTAGGGGAAGCAAGAGAATAAAGAAATGACAGACATAGATCCACACCTGCGTACCCGGAGTCCTGTTTGTAATAACTGACATTCCCGGTCTCCTGGGTTCCTGCAGTTTAGGCTGCAGGCCTCACGTTCTTCCTCCTGTCACTTCAGGCTGGTCCTGCTCTTAGGCCAGGGGGGTTTCGGTTTGGGTTTTGGACTTGAAGTGCAGAGAATTGCATTAGTTGCTCTTTTCAGCTTCTAACATGTTGTCATTAGAGGGTTCCTCGTGGTTCTTTTTTTCTTTAATCTTCTCATGAATTTCTGTCATTTGGCAGAAATTTCTGGAGTTGTTGCTTCTTTTTTTTTTTGAAAGGAAAGAAGAAAAGAAAGAAAAAAAGGAGTAAAGAAGAGGAAGAAAGAGGAAGAAAAAGGGGGAGAGAACGAGAATATTGCTTTATTCTAAAAATGAGTATTAATAATGGCCAATCAATATTTTGTGTATTTAAAGTAGAGAATGTATATTTTGTGTATTTAAAATGGAGAGCTCTATAAATATTTATTAAGTTTACTTGTTGCAGATCTGAGTTCAAGTCCTGGTTGTCCTCATCAATTTTCTATCTTGTTGAGTCTAAATCTCTTTGTGGGTCTTATGTATCTGGGTGTTAGGATCCTTAGCTCTTATTGTTGCATTGATCCTTTTACCATTATATCTTTGTTGCTTTGAAATCTATTTTATCAGATACGAGAATTGCAACTCCTGATTTTTATTTATTTATTTATTTATTTATTTTTGCTCTCCATTTGGTTGGTAAGTCTTTCTCCATCCCTTTGTTTTGAGTCTTTGTGTATCTTTGGATGTGAAATGGGTCTGGATGCAGCATACCGTTGGGTTTTGGCTGTATCTTTTGATTGGGGGATTTAGTTGGCTTAAATTTAGGATTACTGCCATTTGATGTTAACTGGCTATTTTATCCATTTGTTTATATAAATTCTTCTTTATGTTGATGCTCTTTACTTATATATTTAGAAAGGCTCATACTGGTTGTTCCTTTCTATGTATAATGCTTCTTTCAGAAACTTTTGCAAAGCAGGCCTGTTGGTAATAAAATCTCTGAGTACTTGCTTGTTCATAAAATATTTAATTTTTCCTTCAATTGTGAAGCTTAGTTTGGTTGGATATGAAATTCTGGGCTGAAAGTTCTTTTCTTTAAGGATGTTGAATATTGGCTCCCACTCTCTTCTGGCTTGTAGGGTTTCTGCTGAGAGATCTGCTGTAAGTCTAATAGGCTTCCCTTTGTGGGTAACCTGACCTTTCTCTCTGGCTGCCCTTAGTATTTTCTCCTTCATTTCAACCCTGGTGAATCTGATGATTATGTGCCTTGGGGTTGCTCTTCTTGAGGAATATCTTTGTGGTGTTCTCTGTATTACCAGGGGTTGAATATTGTCCTGCTTTGCTAGTTTAGGAAAATTTTCCTGAATAATATCCTGAAGAATATTTTCCAGCTTGGATTCATTCTCTCCGTCGCATTCAGGTACACCTATCAAATGTAAATTAGGTCTTTTCACATAGTCCCATATTTCTTGGAGACTTTGCTCCTTTCTTTTTATCCTTTTTACTCTATTCTTGTCTTCTCGTTTTATTTCATTAAGTTGGTCTTCGACCTCTAATATCCTTTCTTCTGCTTCATCAATTTGGCTATTCAAACTTGTACATATTTTGCTAAGTTGTCATGTTGTGTTTTTCAACTCTATTAGTTCATTTATATTCCTCTCTAGATTGTCTATTCTTGTTAGCATTTCGTCAAACCTTTTTTTCAAAGTTCTTAGTTTCTTTACATTATGTTAGAACACGTTCTTTTAACTCCCAGAAGTTTCTTATCATCCACCTTCTGAAGCCTACTTCATTTAATGGTACACAGTCCTTCTCCATCAGGGCTTGTTCCGTTGCTGATGAGGAACTGTAATCCCCTGTAAAGGAAGAAGGGTTCTGATTTTGGGTATTCTCAGCCTTTTTAGGCTGGTTTCTTCCCTTTGTTATAAATTTATCCATCTGTGGTCTTTACAATTACCGCCTTTCTAAATAGGTTTCTGAGTGGACGTCCAGTTTATTGATTCCCAGTGCTGGAATCCGAGCAACCCACTGCGCCGGCTAAAACAGCGGTGTTAAGATTGATGGTGCTCTTCTGCCTAGGAATCTCCGGTCTGGCTTTCTTCTTGAGTCCGTAATAAGTGGCTTTGCCTTCTCGGAGCTCCAAACGTTGGTCAGAAGGGGAACCAGTCCTGTTTACTCTGCAGGAAGAGCTGCCATGCCGAGGAGCTGGCAAAACCACTGCACCGGCCACAAGAGTCGTGCTGGCGACCTGTGGGGCTCCTCCACTGGGAATCTTCTGATCTGTGGGTGACGAAAATTCGTCTGAAAGTGTGGCGTCCTCTCATTCTCTGCACTTTCACTGGAAGCTACAATCCTGAGCTGTTAATGATCAGCCATCTTGGATTCTCTCCCTTTATTCTGTTTTCTCTTTTCCTCCCGTTTCTTCTTTCACTCCAGCCCCACATTTTAGGCATCCAGTTGAGTGTGTTTGATTTCCGTAAAACCTATATGTATCCTTGTGCAAAGTTAATGTTAGTGTAGTCACCTTTGATGGTGTTGGTGTGTGTATCAGTATGCTTTTTTTTTTGAGATGGAGCCTCACTCTGTTGCCCAGGCTGGAGTGAAGTGGCAAGATCTCAACTCACTGCAACCTCCGCCTTCTGGGTTCAAGTGATTCTCCTGCCTCAACCTCCTCAGTAGCTGGGATTACAGATGGGTACCATCATGCCCAGCTAATTTTTGCATTTTTTTTTTTTTTGAGACAGAGTTTCACTCTTGTTACCCAGGCTGGAGTGCAATGGCATGATCTCTGCTCACCGCAACCTCCGCCTTCTGAGTTTAGGCAATTCTCCTGCCTCAGCCTCCTGAGTAGCTGGGATTACAGGCACGTGCCACCATGCCCAGCTAATTTTTTGCATTTTTAGTAGAAGTGGAGTTTCACCATGTTGGCCAGGCTGGTCTCGAACTCCTAACCTCAGGTGATCTGCCCATCTCGCCCTCCCGAAGTGCTGGGATTACAGGCATGAGCCAACACGCCTGGCCATCTGTATGCTTTTAATGTAAACAGACCTCTTTTTCCTGCTTCTTCCTTAACACTGTGTTTTTGAGATTCATCCATGTTGTCTGTACATCTAGTTTGTTGCATCTTTTTGCGGCACAGTAGTTCACGGAATACTCCCAACGTCCTATCCAATATTTGGATTATAGTTATCTTCTTTTTTCCATTTTGATGGATAAGTAGGATCTTTTTTTTTTTTTTTTTGAGACAGTCTCGCTCTGTTGCCAGGTTCCAGGCTGGAGTGCAGTGGCACAATCTCAGCTCACTGCAACCTCCGCCTCCCAGGTTTAAGCAATTCTCCTGCCTCAGCCTCCCGAGTAGCTGGGACTACAGGCACGCGCCACCACACCCAGCTAATTTTTGTATTTTCAGTAGAGACAGGGTTTCACCTTGTTGGCCAGGATGGTCTCGATCTCTTGACCTGGTGACCCACCCCACCTTGGCCTCCCAAAGTGTTGGGATTACAGGCATGAGCCACCGCGCCTGGCCAAGTAGGATCTTATTAATATTTTCGTTTGCATCTCTCTAATTGCTAGCCAGTAACTACTTTGTATATATTTTAGCCTTTCAGTCCTCTTGTGAATTTTCTGTTCACCTCCCTTGCCCTATTTTCTCTAGGTTTCCTACCTTTTTCTTCTTGACAGAAATTGTAGCAAATTCTTTGCGTGTTCTAGCTATGAATCCCTTGTGGGTTCTAGATATGTATATTTCCCCCAAATTCATCAGATGTCAGTTAATGTTGTCCATGCTATCATGGTTGAATAGAAATCTGTCATTTTGATGTAATCACGTCTATGAATTATTAACCCAATGAAGTACGATTTAGGGGTCTTATTGAAGGAGGTTTTCCTTACAGTTTGATGGAATGCTTGGTCTCTCCCATAGCACAGTTCCTAGTTGTCTCTCTGGGTTTGACACTAGATTTGCCCTCTGAGTCCCTGGGCTGGGCCCACTGAGCTCTGTGGCTGTTTCCTGTTCCCAGTGGGAGAAAGGTACTATTGCCCCGGCTTTGTGTTGCTTTGGTTGAGCACAAAGGCCTGACTTCATTCAGGCTGCTGGAGTGTTGGAGCTAGGGGAGAGGGGTGGGTGAGGGAAAAGAGAGGTGGGCATCTGGCCCAGACCCCTTCTGTCCCCTAGGCTTGTAGTGGCGGTGGAGGAGGCCTTTACGCACATTAAGCGACTGCAGGAAGAGGAGCAGAAGAACCCCAGGGAGGTGATGGACCCCCGGGAGGCAGCCCAAGCCATCTTTGCATCAATGGCCCGTGCCATGCAGAAGTACCTTCGGACCACCAAGCAGCAGCCCTACCACACCATGGAGAGCATCCTGCAGCACCTTGAATTCTGCATCACGCACGACATGACGCCCAAGGTGGGCCTGCCCTGCTGCCAGCATCCTTCCTCCGTCCCCAGCTCTTCTCTCCCACCTTTGTTTTCCCTTATTCTCTCACTTCTTTCCTCACTGTCCACCCCATTTCTCTCCTCTCCACCTCCTTTTTGTAATCCTTCCCCTTGTTCCTAGTCTATCTGCCCCATCTGCGTGGGGTGAAGTCCTTAGGTGGATGAGGAGAAGGGGGGTCTTCAGGACCATTTTGGGGATGGCTGAGACTTAGTTCTCATCTCTATGAGGGCTCTGGAATTACCAGAGCCAAAGGCCATCTTTACCCCCATTACCCTCTTCACCTCCACTAGCTGGTCTTGGCTCTGTGCTCATTTTGAGCCATTGCCCCCCCCCAGCTCTGTTGCCAGCTTCCTAGAATTGCTTTCCCTGAGCTACCCTTGGTGAACAGGTAACTAAAGATGTTGCACTTTAACACCTCTGGCCCCTCCTGGTGCAGACCTGCTTGGCACAAATCATACAAGCTGTGTGGGAAGGAAGGAAGAATGAGGGAGGGCTTGCCCAGGTCACAGCCTGGTGCAGGGAGAAGAGCAGAAGGTGGCGGTCCTGGGAGCCAAGTTGAGTCCTACCTGATGAGCACACTCTCCTGTGCACTCCAGCACCCTCATTTATAAAATGAGGGTCTGAAGCAGTTGATCTCAGGCCCCTTCCTACTGTAATATTGTGACATTCTAGTTCATATGCATAGAGTGAGCTCAGGGATGTCCCTGTTGCTTTTGGAGACGATGCCCCACAGGCTGACGGATATGGGTGGGTGACAGAGATTCTTATGCAGCCCCTTCTTTCCTCTTCAGGCCTTCTTGGAGCGATACTTGGCGGCTGGGCCTACCATCCAGTACCACAAGGAACGCTGGCTGGCCAAACAGTGGACACTGGTGAGCGAGGAGCCGGTGACCAATGGGCTCAAGGATGGCATTGTTTTCCTCTTAAAACGCCAGGACTTTAGCCTGGTGGTCAGCACCAAGAAGGTCCCGTTCTTCAAACTCTCTGAGGAATTTGTGGATCCCAAGTCGCACAAGTTTGTCATGAGGCTGCAGTCTGAGACCTCAGTGTGACTGTGCAACAGCAGCGGGAGTGGGAGACTCTGGGGGGCTCCTGAGGGGGTGGGGGGGCTTGGTTCTCAGGCCCAGCCACATTCCTACCACCCTTCTTCGTGCTCTTGTTTTTGTTTTTTGTTTTTTTTTTTTACTTGAATTAACTTACCCCCACCTTCTCTCCTCGTCTCTTCCTTATTTTAACCCACGTGAACCTGGAGAGACCATCCTGCTGTCAACAGCACCTGGGAAGGAGCCCCCAACAACTTTTGTATTACTCTAGGCCTGCAGGAATCAGTGCCTCTCTCCCTCTTCTTTCCCTAGTCTTTCCCCAGACTACACTCTTTCCTGAAAGGGCGCAGGGCCCCATGATTGGACCTTCCCCTCCCGAGCTCCTACTCACAAACCCAAGTTCTTGTAGCATTTCTCTCCAGTGACCCTAGCAGGGTTTCTCTGGGGCACATGGACATGACTCCAGAGAGCCACAGTGCCAAAATCCTCCAGGGCAGCAGCTGGCCCTCCTGTCCCTCACCCCAGCCACAACAAACTCTGGGTTGTGAGCCAGGGATACTCCTGTCACACAGTTCCAGTTAGGAATCTCCTTGCCAGGAGCATTTGCTTCCACACATATTGAAAGCAAAGAAGGATCCCATCCTTTTCCCAGAAATCTCTCCCTCCTGTTTTTGATTTGTATGGTCACTTGACCATAGGCAAACAGGTGGAAACCCTCTGTGATCACTTTCAGCAGGGAAGGTAACTTTCTTCCAGTGTGTCTTTCCTAGGCAGCTCCTGGGGAGGAGGACTGAACAGATCCCTGAGGTTTTGGAGGGACCCCATCACTGACCTGCTCCCTGACCCTAGCCTTGCCTTCGTCCCCGCTCTTCCCAGTGGAGGATGGTATGTAGACTCCTGTACAGGGTTTGCAGACCCTGACCCAGCCCCTGTGGTCTTAGACAAATGTTTTTATTTTTGTTACCAGCCACCCCCATCCTGCTCTCTTCTCTCGACTCCAGAGACCTGTTGCCTCATCTCTTTTGGGGAAGAGCCGGCAGCTCCTCCTCATCCCCTGCCTTAAGTCCAGTTATTTGCCTCAGGGGTCTCCTTTCCTTGGCCTTCCAGTGTCCCCACCCCTTCTCTCCCTGCCTGATTCTCTGGGCTCTGGGCTCCCTCTGTATTGCGGTGAGGGACCAGGATTACTGCCTTTTGTAGGTACTTCACCCCTTACCCTATTTTAGCTTCCACAGTCTTTGCACCAAATCCAAATTCTTGATATTTTAGATCTCAGTTTGAGCAAAATTTGCTGGCCCTCTAATAAATATTTTCAATATAAATCAGAGCCTTTGACTCAAACATTTTGCCAAGGAGAATAGAATTAGGGAGCACCCATATACATCCAGCCGGGATCCACATGGAGGACTGTTCTGATGGCTGGAATGACTGGGCCAGTCCTCGGAGTAACTCAGTGTCCCTTTATAGACCCTTCTTTCCCCTGGAAGACTCGTTGTTACTTACCTTGCAGAGCACATCCTGGCATAAGATCTCCGCGGACTCTGTGTAGTGGCAGCCCTGGAAGTGATGGAGCCTAGTGATCGGGGTTTCTCCTGCTGTCTTTTCTGCAAAAGTTTACCTGTTCACCCACCACATGCTAGAGAGGGGCTCATCGGCCAATCCGACTTTGTTCCCAAAGGGGTGGGTTGTGGAGCTTGTTTAGGCAGGGCCTCTGGCTGGGGCCGGGGTTATGGGTTAGGCCTGTGTGAAATATGTCCTGTTCTGGGGGTCTGTCTCTTTTCTTCTCTTCAAAAACCTGGTGTCAGAGGAGTCCCTTCTGAGTCACATAAATACCTCACTATCCTGGAAAACAGGGCCTGGATGGTGACTGGGGTCATTGCCTTTGTGGGCAGGATGGAGTGTGGTGTGGTCTGAGGAGCAGGTTGGGTTTGGGGTGAGGGAAAGGATTTGGGATCTTAGTTGCTGCCGTAGGTTAGGGGCTGGGGAGTGTTTATTTTAAGATCCTGCCGTGTTTTTAATCACTGTGATTTTTTCATTCCCGTTTTCTAAATAATAATAATAAATTTTTCCTCCAACTCTCTCTCTAAGCACTAAGGGCTGTGACGGAGAATGGTAGCATTTGGGTCCTTTGCATCAGAACTGTGGTGTCTTTGTCTTCTTTGATTATTATTATTATTACTGTTTTTTTAAATGTCAGGATGAATCGTCAAATGTATGGCCGCGTGTTTGTCCTCTGCTTCTCCTCTGTGGGAAGTCGTGTCCATGCTGTGAACTGCCGTGGGGCGTGCGGCTGACTCAGTCCGCCTGAGCGGTCTCCCCACTCTGTCTGTCCCACCATGCGCTGGATCTGTTCATTCTCCTGCTGTGGGGGTGTGCCCACTTCTTGCCCCCTTGTCACCACAGGGCTGCTGTGGCTGGGCCTCTCCAGCACTCTCTCGTGTGCCCCATGGCATCCTCGCTCATCCCCACCGTGCCTAGCAGCCTTCCTCTTCACCACCTCGGAACGCTTGCCCTCCCTCGCTCCACACCAGGTCACTGTGCCTCAGTCCTTCACCTACCTCGCCACTCTGCCACTGTCCCCATTGGTCCCTTTCTCCTAAACTAGTCTTCGTGCTCTCTTTGTTTTTTCTCATTCATTTCCCTCTTGTCTCTCATCTTTTCATCCCATTTCCCCTTCCATTTCAGCCCTTAACTTTTTCTCTTCCCCATCTCCACTCAGTATCCCAATGGCAAACCCTGATCCAACACCTGTGGTGAGACATCGGGCTCTCCGGAACTTTCTCAGCTGACAGTCTTTTCCCCAGGGTTCGTGCTTCGCTTCTCCTCCATTGGTCCCAGGTGAACTCCCCTGCTCCTCTGTGGTGTCTGTCAGTCTGTATGTCTTCTCCCTCCTCTGCCCTTCCCACAGGGCAGTATCTGCTGATGGATTCAGTCCTGGTGTGTGATTGTTGTATTGTTCTTCTGTGTGCAAAAGGAAGGGGGCTTTTGGAGTCCCTTCCAAGTGAGATTGTAAATGTAGAATTTTCCACTGTTGGATCTAGATTTTTTTTTCTTTTTTTTTGGGGGGGGGGTTACAGAGCTGAGACCTTGTGCATGCATGTAGAAAATTGTAAAATGTAAATTTTTTTTAATATATAAAAAGCTTGTTTCTACAGTTTGCAGTGGATCTAAACATTATGGCAATTTTAGGGTTTTTTTTCTTAAACATAGGAACTAAAACTGTACAAATTTTTTTTATATAAAATAAAGACATTTGACTTTTGTGGGGGCATTCTGTTGCTTTTCTTTCTTTCTTTTTTTTTTTTTACAGGAATGGGAGCAAAAGAGGGCCAGGGAAGAATTAATATATACTTCTTGCTAGGGAGTGAATGGACAGGAGGGGGCAGTGTGAGCTCGTCATTGCTCTGTAGGCCTTCAGGGTATGTTGGAGAGAAATTGGAAAATGAAAAAGGAAATTGCTTATTCCGAATCCTGATTCTAAAGAGAGGGAAACAAGGATGTGGGACTCAGCAACTTCCCAGTGTAGTTGTCAGGGTAAAAAAAGCAAGATTACTTCCTAGGTCCGTCCTCCCGAGTAAGCTTGTGCTGGATGGCCTCCAGGGCAGGAGTGGGTTTCTAAAACGTCTTTCTAAAACAGAAAGTGCCATAGGAATTTCAGGGGATAGGTGAGATTTCAGTCCACGGTGACAGCTCATCACATTTCATTGAGACAAGTTTCTGAAGTGTGTGTGTTAGTTCTAGATATGTGGAGAGTTCATTGCTCTATTGTCACTGTAATGCATGTAATCAGGCTCTAGAATCATCCTCAAGAGATCGGGGCCCTGCTCCCAGCCTTACCTGGACCTGACCTTCTCTGTGACTTTTCGCAAGATGCTTAGCATGTAAACAGCCTTCTAAGGTTAAAAACAAACAAGCATTCCTGTGTGGAGGTGGCCTATTCACTAGATTTCCTCCTCCTCTCCCCTGCCTTATACTCTGCCAGGCTCTGGAGATGCAAAGGCAAGAGAGGCTCCATCCTGGAGGATGACCCAGTTTACAGGGGTGACAGGCCGGGTGACCCAGTGGCAAGGCTTCATGGCATGTTTTCAGGCAGAGTGCAGACGAACCCTCGGGGAATTTCCTTCTTCAGGAAATCTAGGGAGTTTGTTTAAGACTCAGATGGGGGAACACACTCACCTTGAGATTAGGTTTTGTTCATCTAAGTATTTCTAGAATCGAAACCAGTTCCTTGTATGTAGTGGGTGCTCAATAAAAACTTATTGAATGAATAATGAATTTAATAAATAACAGTACAATAGGGGCTCATGAACGGGATCATATACTCGCTTCTCCCTGTAAAATTGCACTCAACTCTTTCTCATGGGAAAACAAACAAAAACACTTCCCTTGAAACCACATCTCCCATTTTCATGACTGTTCTTTTTGTAACCAGGCTTGCAGACTAGTTTTACTTGCTGTTTTCAGTTCATCTTAGAGTCAACTTGTGACTTATTCTATGACCAAATTTCTACCTTAGCCTGCCTCTGAAATTATTCTTATTCTGGATAGCAAGTGTCGTAAACACCTTTTAAGTTTAGTCTTTATTTAGTGGTTATGATGTTCCCAGCCTGTTACTAAAGTGCTTTGACTAGTAAAGATACTGGTTATGGTCCTGCCTTGCTGAGCTTACCTTGGTGGACCCTTGAGGAGCCTAGTTAACCTCAGGGACCTCCTCCTCTAACACCAGCTCAGGAGTTCATGGATTTAAAGCCAGACCTCAGTACTGGACTGATAAGATCATATTTTCTCTAGAGGTTTGCCGCAAGCAAAAGTGGTAATCCTGACCGTTTGTCATGAGGCAAAGGGTATTTGCAACTTTTGTCTGAAAGGATGTGTTTTCCATGAAAGTCATTCACATAGCCCTGAAGATGGAGACTCAGCTTGGTGGATTATCAGGATCATTCCTGGGACTTCAGGACGTTACATGTGATTATATGTGATCACATATGCTGCCCATGTATGACTTTTTTTTTTTTTTTTTTAGCCTTTGCCTTTGAAATGCAGCCAAGATGGGGAGCTGGGGCTGGGGCTCTGGAAGAGGAGACATAAAGATCTTTAGACCCAGGTCTTAGTGATTTGTTATTAATTTTTTATTTTTTAATTTAATTTTTTTTTTGTTACGCATTTTTTTTTGTTTTGTTTGGGATAGTTTAATGTCTTCTACAGACTGAAAGTCAGCTTGCTTAAAGTAACCATTGGCTTTTTTGTTACTTTAAGCATATGATAGAAATTCTCTTCCAATTGTCAGGAGGGGCAAGTCAGCCTTTGGAAAACCACTGCATTAGTACACGCATGGTCATGGAAGATTCCAGAGAGATAATAAAGGACCACCTACATAGTAAATCCTGGAGAACAGTCATCCCTTTCCAGCTCCCCGGTTTCTTTTTAGGCTGAGAATGGGGTCCATTTCCCTTGTTACAAAGGGCAGGGCAAACATGATATCCTAGCTGCTCATAACAGTGAATGCCAGATTTAAGTATGTGGAATAGTGGGAGAAGGTACTGGTTTAGAGCTGGGAAACCTGGGCAAGGCATTGGCTTCTTTCTTCTTGGCAAGTTTTGGGGGCACACTTGCTGTGTGATAGGCATTGTGATACAAAGATAAATAAAACATTGCCTCCCTTTCCTTGGAGCGCATGGGACTTTTGCTAGATAAATTGGGAGTTTTATTTTGTGCATTTTGTAGGCAATCTGAGGAAATACACTATTTTTTCTGGAGGTGGTAAATACCATCTGCAAAAGGCATACCGAAGCCAACACTGTGTGAGTGTATTATTGAGCCTGATATGTAAACTATTTTGATGTCACTGCTCAGAAATGGCCATCTGTACTCTGGTATTCTGTAAGAGGAATGACTACTTATAATAATTAGAAGTATGAGATCTTCGCTTTAGTCTTGTCCCTTCTTGCTTTTGGGCACAATTGGGTCATGCTGCTGCTTCACTGAGGATAAGTATGTGGTTAAAAGTGAAACTGTGGATTTTTGGGGCAGTGGGACTACTGTGTACGGTGCTATAAATGCTATAAATGTGGGTACTTGTCATTATAAAATTTTCCAAACCCATAGGATATACAGTACCAGGGTGAAGCCTGATGTAAATGATGAGCTTTGGGTGATTAATTATAACAAATGTACCACTCTGGTGTGGAATGTTGATAATGGGAGTGCCCATGCAACTGTGGGGGCAGAGAATTTATAAAAAATCCTTGTACCGTCCACTCAATTTTTCTGTGAAACTAAAACTACTCTAAAAAGTCTATTTACACTTGACATCAGGAGTTTGAGACCAGCCTGGCCAACGTGGTGAAACCCTATCTGCTAAAAATACAAAAATTATTTTGGTAGCATATGCCTGTAATTCCAGGAACTTGGGAGGTTGAGGCATGAGAATTGCTTGAACCTGGGAGGTGGAGGCTGCAGTGAGCTGAGATCACGCCACTGCACTCCAGCCCAGGTGACAGAGCAAGACTCTATCTCAATAAATAAATAAATAAAAAGTCTATTTTAGAAACCTGAGTAAGATGACACAAAGCACAACCTTACCTAGTTCTAGACACCACTCCAGAAACAAGAGTGATAGTATTACAGGTACTTGTGTTTCGGGGGGGGGAAAAGCACAAGTGTGTGCTCTTTCCCTTCAGTCCCCTAATGGTGTCACTATGGAGGTTGGAAATCTGAGGAAGACTACTGAAGAGGAAGTGGAAGCTCTGGTGGCCCCCCCATACTGTAACGACCAGAAATTTGCATGAGGGGACTTAAATGAGTCAGGAAACATGTGATTTAACTTAGTGAAGATTTTCTCTCCTTTTAAGTTCATGTTCATGTTAGTTCTCTTTGACATACAAATGTGTGATTTGAGGGTGGAGTTGGCTGGGACAGTTTTTATTGTAATAAAGAACACTTGTTGAAGGACTTCTTGTCTTCTGTCGGTTTGCTTATGTCTTAACACAGTACCTGGCCTCAAAGATGGAATCCAGTTAAAACTCAGACAGAGCCAAACCATATCAGCAGGGAAAGCAGATCTTGTAGATTGCATTTTCAGCAACTGGTATGACATTGTGTACTTCTGGTTTGGAGCATATTTGAAGAATTTGACGCTGGGCAACCTTTTTCCTGGAATTGAAATGTTTATGGGGTTTTTTACTCTGTATTGAAATAGGTCCCCAACATAGAGTTTCTCAGACTTTAGTGGTGCATATAGCATGTGTACAAATCACTTGAGGATCTTGTGAAATACAGATCCTGATTCAACAGGTCTTGGGTAAGGTCTGAGATTCCTTATTTCGAACAGGTGCCCAGGTGTCTTAGTCAGCTCAGGCTGCCATAACAAAATAGAGTAGACTGACTGGGTGGCTTCATATCCGGAAATGTATTCCTTATAGTTCTGGAGGGTGGAAGTCTGAGAACAGGGTGCCAGCATGGTTGGGGTCTGATGAGGGATCTCTTCCCGGCTTATAGGATGCTGTCTTCTTGCTGTGTCCTCACATGGCAGAGACAGAGAGAGAGTGCAAGAGAGCCAGGTTTCTCATGTCTCTTCTTATAAGGGCACTAATTCCATCATGAGGGCCCTATTCTCATAACCTCATCTAAATCTAATTACCTTCCAAAGGCCGAGTCTCCAAATAACATCAAATTAGGGGTTAGGCTTCAACATATGCATTCTGGGGGAACACAATACAGTCTAAAGCACCAGGTGCTGCTGCTTTTGTTCTACAGATCTTATTTTCAGTAGCAAGGCCCAAAAGAAGCCTAATATACCCCTGACATTTCCAGGGTTCTAAACATGCCTTACTTAACTCTAAGATAATTGATGCAAGAGATCAAAATTGTCTTCTGCTAGCTTTTGAATTTGATCTTGCTTCTCCAGTTCTTTTAATTGTGACCATAGGGTGTTGATTTTAGATCTTTCCTCACTTCTCATGTGGGTATTTAGTGCTATAAATTTCTCTCTAGACATTGCTTTAAATGTGTCCCAGAGATTCTGGTACATTGTGTGTTCATTCTCATTGGTTTCAAAGAATATCTTTATTTCTGCCTTCATTTCATTATTTATTCAGTAGTCATTCAGGAAACTATAAATGCAATTCATCACATAAATAGAACCAAAGACAAAAAACACATGGTTATCTCAATAGATGCAGAGAAGGCCTTTGACAAAATTCAACAGCCCTTTATGCTAAAAATTCTCAATAAATTAGGTATTGATGGAACATATCTCAAAATAATAAAAGCTATTTACAACAAATCCACAGCCAATATCATACTGAATGGGCAAAAACTGGAAGCATTCTCTTTGAAAACTGGCACTAGACAAGGGTGCCCTTTCCCACCATTCCTATTCAGCATGGTATTGGAAGTTCTAGCCAGAGCAATCAGGCAAGAAAAAGAAATAAGGGTATTTTGATTAGGGAAAGAGGAAGTCAAATTGTCTCTATTTGAAGATTACATGATTGTATATTTAGAAGACCCCATTGTCTCAGCCCCAAATCTCCTTAACATGATAAGCAACTTCAGCAAAGTGTCAGGATACAAAATCAATGTGCAAAAATCACAAGCATTCCTATACACCAATAACAGAGAGCCAAATCATGAGCAAAATCCCATTCACAATTGCTACAAGGAGAATGAAATACCTAGGAATACAACTAACAAAGGATGTGAAGGACCTCTTCAAGGAGAACTACAAACCACTGCTCAAGGAAATAAGAGAGGACACAAACAGATGAAAAAAATTCCATGCTCATGATTAGGAAGAATCAACATAATGAAAATGGCCATACTGCCCAAAGTAATTTATAGATTCGATGCTATTCCCATCAAGCTACCATTGAGCTTCTTCACAGAACTGGAAAAAAAAAACCACCTTATACTTCATATGGAACCAAAAAAGATGCCACATAGCCAAGTCAATCCTAAGCAAAAAGACTAAAGCTGGAGGCATCATGCTACCTGATTTCAAATTATACTACAAGGCTACAGTTATCAAAACAGCATGGTACTAGTACCAAAACAAAACAGCATGGTACTAGTACCAAAACAAAGATATAGACCAATGGAACAGAACAGAGGCCTCGGAAGTAACATAGCACATCTACAACCATCTGATCTTTGACAAACCTGACGAAAACAAGCAATGGGGAAAGGATTTCCTTTTTAATAAATGGTAGTGAGAAAACTGGGTAGCCATGTGCAGAAAGCTGAAACTGGACCTCTTTCTTACACCTTATACAAAAATTAACTCCAGATGGATTAAAGATTTAAACATAAGACCTAACACAATAAAATCCCTAGAAGAAAACCTAGGAAAAACCATCAGGGCATAGGCATAGGCAAGGACTTCACAATTAAAACACCAAAAGCAATGGCAACAAAGCCAAAATAGACAAATGGGATCAAATTAAACTTAAGAGCTTCTGCACAGCAAAAGAAACAATCATTAGAGTGAACTGCCAACCAAGAGAATGGGAAAAAGTCTCTGCAAGCTACCCATCTGACAAAGGGCTAATATCCAGAATCTAAAAAGAACTAAAACAAATTTAAAAGAAAAAAACAACCCCATCAAAAATTGGGCAAAGGATATGAACAGACACTTTCCAAAAGAAGAAATTTATGTGGCCAACAAACATGAAAAAATGCTCATCATCACTGGTTATTAGAGAAATGCAAATCAAAACCACATTGAGATACCATCTCACACCTGTTAGAATGGCAATCATTAAAAAATCTGGAGACAACAGATGCTAGAGAAGATGTGGAGAAATAGGAATGCTTTTACACCGTTGGTGGGGGTATAAATTAGTTCAGCCACTGTGGAAAACAGTGTGGCAATTCCTCAAAGATCTAGAACTGGAAATACCGTTTGACCCAGCAATCCCATTACCTGGGCATATACCCAAAGGATTACAAATCATTCTATTATAAAGACACATACACACATATGTTCATTGTGGCACAGTTTACAATAGCAAAGACTTGGAACCAACTGAAATGCTCATCAATAATAGACTAGATAAAGAAAATGTGTCACATATACACCATTGACTACTATGCAGATATGAAAAAGGATGAGTTCATGTTCTTTGCAGGGACATGGATGAATCTGGAAACCATCATTCTCAGCAAACTGACACAGGAACAGAAAACCAAACACCGTTCTCATTGAGGTTCTCACTCAATGAGAACACATAGACACAGGGAGGGGATCATCACACACTGGGATCTGTTGGGGGCTGGGGAGCTAGTGGAGGGATAGCAGGGGGTGGGAGATTGGGGAGGGATAACATTAGGAGAAATACCTAATGTGGGTGATGGGGGGATGGAGGCAGCAAAGCAGCATGGAATGTATATACCTATGTAACGATCCTGCAAGATCTGCTCATGTACCCCAGAACTTAAGGTATATATAAAAAAAGAGATCAAAATTGTTAAGAGGTCTAAATTTTATGAATGTAATAAATAGTTTGGTAAAGTCATGTTGCTCGTGTTATAAAATTGCTCCATCTGTATCAAGTTGTGATTTTATGAGTATCTTAAATGATATGTTGTGAGATGGCCTTATGTGTGGAGTTTATACAAAAGCAGTTCAGTAGGCGACGTAACCGATCCACTGAGATGTTCATAATGACACAAAAAAGAGCCAAGATGAGATCTTATCACTAAAGGCCATAGGAGCAGTTCACAACATAAATTATCTTTGGCTAGAAATTTTATGCCGACATGACTGTATTAGTCCATTCTCATGCTGCTTTGAAGAAATACCTGAAACTAGCTTTAGTTGACTCACAGTTTCTCATGGGTGGGAAGGCCTCAGGAAACTTAGAATTCTAGCGAAAGGGGAAGCAAACATCCTTCTTCACATGGGAGCAGGAGAGAGAATGAGAGCCAAAATGCTACCAATCTCTTTGCATAGCAAGAGTGACATTCAAGTTCCTCATCTTCATTTGAGACCACCTCAGCCTGGACTTCATTGTCCATATCACTATTAGCATTTTGGTCAAAGCCATTCAACAAGTCTCTAGGAAGTTCCAACCTTTCCCACATTTTTCTGTCTTCTGAGCCCTTCAAGTCTCTAGGAAGTTCCAAAATTTCCTATATTTTACTGTTTTCTTCTGAGCCCCCCAAACTGTTTTAACTTCTGCCTGTCACCCAGTTCCAAAGTCATTTCCACATTATTGGGTATGCTTATAGCAGCACCCAATCTCTGTGGTATAAATTTACTGTATTACTCTGTTTTCATGCTGCTATGAAGATATACTCAAGACTGGATAATTTATAAATAAAAACATGTTTAATTGACTCAAAAATTCCTTATGACTAGGGAAGCCTCAGGAAAATTACAATCATGGCAGAAGGTGAAACAGGCATGTCTTACATGGTGGCAAATGACAGAAGTGAGTGTCAAGTGAAGGGAGAAGCTCCTTATTAAACCATCAGATCTTGTGAGAACTCACTATTATGAGAACAGCGTGAGGGTAACCAACCCCATGATTCAATAATCTCCATCTGATCCCTCCCGTGACAAGTGGGGATTATGGGAACTACAATTTAAGATGAGATTTTTGTGGAACACAGCCAAACCATATCAATGACCAGTATAACAGAGGAAATTTGTGAATTTTGCCATGTGTAGAGAGTTTTTGATAAGGTGACTTAATGTACTTCTATATTTGCATTAATTGCTATGGGTATGGAATGAAAATGTGAACCCTGAATATCTAAGACAGGTCTCAGTTAATTTAGAAAGTTTATTTGCAAAGGTTGAGGATGCTCGCCCATGACGTAGCCTCAGGAGGTCCTGAAGACATGCGCCCAAGGTGGTGAGAACACAGTTTGGTTATACACATTTTAGGGAGACATGAGACATCAATCTACATATGTAAGATGAACATTGGTTTGGTCTGGAAAAGGCAGGACAGCAACTCGAAGCAAGGAGGGGGCTTCCAGGTCACAGGTAGATAAGAGACAAATGGCTGCATTCTTTTGAATTTTTGATTGGCCTCTCCAAAGGAGGCAATCATATATGCATTTATCTCAGTGAGAAGAGGGGTGACTTTGAATAGAATGGGAGGCAGGTTTGCCCTAAGAAGTTTCCAGCTTGACTTTTCCCTTTGGCTTAGTAATTTTGGGGCCCCAAGATTATTTTCCTTCTACAAAGGGAACATCATATTTCAATAATTGTAGGTAGCGTCATATATCAATAATTTAGAAACATCTTGAGTTTCTTTGGTCAAGTAGTGGTTACTGTACAAACTTCAAGATCTTAATGATCTTGTAGTTAAATGTTCCTGGAAGCTGTCTTATCTGTGTTCAGTGTTTCTCACTCATTCTCTCCTTTAATTTGTTGAGCATTGTCTATGTGCCAGGAGCTGTGCTTGGTACTGGTGGCATGGCAATGAGTGATACATATGTAGTCTTCGTTCTCAGACAGTGATCACCTAATTTCAAAGGTGATGAATATAACGATGGAGTATAGGGGACTATGGGATCTTACAGTAGGAACCTGACCAAGTAGGGGCTGTCAGGAAAGGTTTCCTTGAAATAAAGGATGGGCCGCAAAATCTTTTTGACTAGGAAGAGCTTCCTCATTCTCTTCAATAAGCAAACTCTATCCAAGTAATTGCTGTCTAAAAATTGAGTGTCAAAATAACCAGACCTTGGGAGTTGTCAAAAGATTTCCTGAGAAAGCTGGCAAGGATGTGGAGCAGGGGGAATGCTTGTACATTGTTGGTGGGAATGTCAATTAGTACAGCCACTATGGAGAACAGTGTGGAGGTTCCTCAAATAACTAAAAAACAGAACTACCATATGATCCAACAATCCCACTGCTGAATACATGCGCACGAGAAAGGAAATCAGTATATTGAAGAGATATCTGCACTCCCATGATTACAGCATTTATGATAGCCAAGATATCGAAGCAACCTAAATGTCCATCAATAGAGGAATGCCTTTCTTCCCATAAAGAAAATGTGATACATATATGCAAGAGAATTCTGTTATTTTCAACAACATGGATGGAACTGGAGGACACTATATTAAGTAAAATATATAATTACTGACTTTGAAGCCTCCACTGAGTGAGGTTCTCTGTAGTGGAGAGGCCATTCTCATTCATCGGCTGATATAGCATGCAAATTCAGGCCTATGCTTTTTCTTCCTCCATTAACTGTTCATAGGGAATTCCCCATGAGGCCATCAGTGTAGGGTGAGGGAGAGGTAGAAGTTGGAATTACAAAGTTCCCTGCTTATGGAGCATACTTGTATATTCTGGACCTGTTCAGACCCAGTTTTGTATATTCTATTTCTGTTTTGTAATGAATTCCTGTGAGGCAATTCAGTTTTATATTTGGTGGTTCAGATAACATCCAGTTCATGATGGACAGTTTGTGCTGCATGATAATTTCGTGTCCTGAGGCAGACATTCAATTTCTACCAGTTCTCAGAAGCAAGCCAGGAATTGCTTTTCAAATGGGGAAAGGCTGTCAGCACAAGCGAACCTCAGCTTACTGCAAACCTCTGGGGGGATCTCAAAGACTTTCAAGGAGGAAAAAAAAAATCAATCCAAGTTTGATTACAAAGTAATGCAAGAGACTCCAGGCCTAAATTTCTTTGTTTTGTATAAAGGTAAAAATGATAGATTTATTATAATTTGAGTTACAAATTTAATTTTACAGTTTAACTATTTTAAAAGGCTGAAAGAAGCTCTTTTGTACCAAGTTTTAGAATAATTTGAATAATAAGAGGACTAAATGTGAATTAAATTTTACTTACACTCCTAATAAAAACAAACCATGTAATAAATTATTTTGTGAATTTAGGGTTAAATTACATCTACCGTTTTTGCTGTTTTTTCCACAGCATGAAATAAAAATGCAAGAATGGCATATTAATTAATTCAAGAATTTGTATTTCTGTTTTAACAAAAAAACTAAATTATATAGAACTATCTGAATTTCAGTTGAATTAAAATAGTTAACTAGAACTATCTAATTAATAATGGTCCTATAAGTGAAATAAATAATGATCACTATCCATTATTTAAAAATATGTAAATATAAACATAGATATATGCAAATACATTGAGTTATAATTTAAATAAGTGGTATATCTGTATAATTGGTCCTTTTATAGAAAAGTTAGGCATTTTTGCACATTATATAGACCTACAGAGCTTATCCATTTATACTATATGTGTACAGTTTTAAGGAGTTGTTGTTTTCTGACCCTTTCTTTTCCTTCCTTTCTTTCTCTTTTTCTCTTTCTTTTCTCTCTCCTTTTTTCTCATTCTTTCTCTCTCTCTTTCTTTCTTTCTTTCCTTCCTTCTTTCCTTCTTATTTCTTTCTTTCCTTCTTTCCCCTCCCTCCCTCCCTGCCTGCCTTCCTTCCTTCCTTCCTTCCTTCCTTCCTTCCTTCCTTCTTTCTTTCCTTCTTATTTCTTTCTTTCCTTCTTTCACCTCCCTCCCTCCCTCCCTCCCTCCCTTCCTTCCTTTCTTTTTTCTTTCTTTTTTTTTCAAGGTCTCACTGTGTTGCCCGGACTGGAGTGCAGTGGCAGGATTCTGATTCACTGCAATCTCAACTCCTGGGCTTACTCAGGAGTCCAGCTAATTTTTTCTTTTCCTTTTTTTGTAGAGACAAGGTCTTGCTACATTGCCCAGACTAGTCTTGAACTCCTGGTCTCAAGCAATCCTCCCACCTCAGTCTCCCAAAGGGATTATAGGCATGAGCCACTGCACCCAATCCCATTTCTTAATAGTGTATTGCATATGAATATTAATTAAAATGTATTTTAGAAGTTTCTTAATGAACTTTGAATGTAATCAAATATTAAATTAATACTCAATAAATGTCTATTATAATATTGAATTAATAAATCTTTGGCAACTTTTTAAAAACTTAAAATCAAGACATAAAATGTATAGCATGTAGCCACCGCATAGTGCACATGTGTTTTTAACCTCTATATTTTTCTATTTCTTCTGCAGTTAATCACATTAAGATAATAAAGTCAATACATTATAGACATTTAAAATAAAATACTCGATAATATTATGCTTTTTTTTTTTTTTTACACAGAGTCTCGCTCTGTCACCAGGCACCAGGTTGGAGTGCAGGAGTGCGATTTCGGCTCACTGCAACCTCCACCTCCTGGGTTCAAGCAATTCTCCTGCCTCAGCCTCCCGAGTAGCTGGGACTACAGGTGCACGCCACCACACCCAGCTAATGTTTGTATTTTTTAGTAGAGACGGGTTTCACCATGTTGGTCAGGATGGTCTCGATCTCTTGACCTCGTGACCCGCCTGCCTCGGCCTCCCAAAGTGCTGGGATTACAGGTGTGAGCCACTGCACCTGGCCAATATTATGTTTTATAAATGAGAATTTTAAAGATTTAAATAAATATTGTCATTTAAAATATTGTTTTGACTATCAAACAATGTAAAAGTCATACTAGGACTAGTAGCTGAAAAGAAGTGAAAATTTGCCTTTAGTTATGAGTCTGTGCCTCTTGTGAGGTACAAAAAGTCTTTTGTTGTTGTTTCATGTGTTCTGTTCAGTTAGCAAAACAATGCTCTGCCAGAGTGGGTCCTCTTCTCAAAATTAACATTTAAGGCTAGGTGTAGTGGCTTATTCCTGTAATCCCACAACTTTAGGAGGCTGAGGCAGGCAAATCATTTGAGCCCAGAAGTTTGAGATCACCCTGGGCAATGTGATGAAACCCTGTCTCTACAAAAAAAAAAAAAAAAAAAAAATGCAAAAATTAGCCTGGCATGGTGGCAAGTGCCTGTAGCCCCAGCTACTTGGGAGGCTGAGGTGGGAGGATCACCTGAGCCTGGGGCGGGGTTCAAGGCTACAGTTGGCTGAGATCACAGCACTGCTCTCCAGTCTGGGTGACAGAGGGAGATGCTGTCTCATTAAAAAAAATATTAACAATTAAGTTGACTCTGGTTTTATGCTTTTGGATATTTCATTGATTGTAAAAACAAGGGTGTCTTATTTCTGAAAGAACAAATATTCTCGAGGTTATTTTCTTACCTTGTTGTGGTTATAATAAAATGGTTGTTTTGGTTAATAACTCTGGACATTTCTGCTCAGTATCTTTGTTATGATCATTATCAATTGACTATATTCCCCCGGTAATTCTATCAAATGTTTCTCTTCAAAATCGGAGCTCATATTCAGAATTTTTGGAGACTATCAGAATGATTTTTTTTTTTTTTTGGCTTTTTTTTTTTGCACCTATAGACTTTAGGGCTCATTAGATAGATGCTTGGTAGCACCAAACTTGTGTAGTCCATCATATGGCACACGTGAACAAAGAAAGGATAACAGGGATTATTAGGTATGGCTGATTTGCTCCATGTGCCCAGAGTTATTCAACGGTATTGTTGTGGAAGGCATTGGTGAATACTTGAATTGAATTACGAAAGCAAAGTGTTGCTCACCTACACATTCTTTAGTGAGTGTGTATACCTTTATACCTTTATAGGATGTTCATCTAGCATGTTCATGAGTAAGGGCTTATTTGATTGATGGTCTGAAAGTGATTTCTAAAAGACACTATCTCTCAGTTTGCAGTATCCTTGTCTATTAATAGTAATCAGGGACCCCACTTTATGGAACAGACTATAAAATTTGAAAACCTTAAGATTTATCAATGTTTTCACTGCCTTTAATTTCTTACAAAATTAAAGGAGAGCAATAAAACACTAATGGAACTTAAAAACTAGCCAAGAGTTATGCCAGTTTATTCATTCAAAGTACAGTGACCAGATGTTCTGTCCGTAAGTATAATGAGCCTGACTGTTATAACAAATGTAAGGCTAGTACTATTCTCAAATGAAATATGAATGAATAGGTTCATGAGATGTCTGGTTACTAATGGCCATGCATTGGTGAGACACCCATGTGATGGATAATGTGTTAAATTATTACAAAGCATTAAGGGCAATTCATTCAGAAGTTCAAGAAGCCCTTACTTAATGGATTCAAATTAAGTTTCATTCCAAAAAGACTTTGTTTGAACTTTACTGGGAGGGGTCTAATCCTGTTAAGCTATTAATAAGGCCTCTGTTTAAGATATATGTCTGTTATAATGAGGAAATATTGCCCCCACCCATTTACCACCCATTTAAGCATCCATTTGCTATTAGTCTCTGTTTTTCCTTAGACATTGGGATGAACAACAAATTCACCTTTTTAAATTTCTTTTAAAATTAATATATATTTTTAATTTCAATACCTTTTGGGGTACAAGTGGTTTTTAGTTACATAGATGAATTGTACAGTGCTGAAGTCTGAGGATTTGGTGCACCTGTCACCTCAATAGTGTACGTTATACCTAATATGTGGCTTTTTATTCCTCACCTACTTCACCCTCCCTGCTTCAGAGTCTCCAGTGTCCATTAGGCTACTCTGTATGCCTTTGCATGCTCACAGCTTAGCTCTCACTTATGAGTGAGAACATGTGGTATTTGGTTTTCCGTTCCTAAGTTACTTCACTTAGAATAATGGCCTCCAGCTCCAAGTTGCTGCAAAAGACATTATTTCATTCTTTTTTATGGCTGAGTAGTATTCCATATGTATATTCGGTATATAGTATTCCATATATATATATATATATATAAAATATGTATATATTCGCTCTCTCTATATATGAAATACTATATTTTTTAATGTGATATATATATTTAATGTGAGATATGTATAATATATATATCTATCTTACATTTTAAAAATCCTCTCATTGCTTAATGGGCACCTGGGTTGGCTCCATATCTTTGCAGTTGTGAATTGGGCTGCCGTAAACATACATGTCCAGGTGTCTTTTCGATATATTGACTTCTTTTCCTTTTCCTTTAGGTAGGTAACCAGTAGTGAGATTGCCAAAGTGAATGGTAGATCTCCTTTCAGTTCTTTGATAAATCTCCATAGTTTTCTGTAGTGGTTGAACTCATTTACATTCCCACCAGGAGGGAATAAGCGTCCCCTTTTCACCACATCCGCATCAACATCCATCGTTTTTTGACTTTTTAAGAATGGCTATTCCTGGCTGGGCTCGGTGGTTCACTCTTGTAATCCCAGAACTTTGGGAGGTTGAGGCAAGTACATCATTTGAGGTCAGAAGTTTGAGACCAGCCTGGCCAGCATAGTGACACCCAGTCTCTACCAAAAATACAGAAATTAGCTAGGCATGATAGTGGGCACCTGTAATCCTAGCTACTCGGGAGGCTGAGGCAGGAGAATTGCTTGAACCCTGGAGGCAGTGAGCCGAGATTGCACCACTGCACTCCAGCCTGGGCAACAGAGAGAGAATCTGTCTCAAAAAAAAAAAAGCCAGTCTTGCAGGAGTCAGGTAGTATCTCATTTTGGTTTTAGTTTGCATTTCCCTGGTGGTTAACAACGTTGAGCTTTTTTTTTTTTGTATGTTTGTTAACCATTTATATATCTTCTTTTGACAAATGTCTATTTGGGTCATTTGCCCACTGTTTAATGGGATTATTCTTTTTCTTGCTGGTTTGTTTAGTTCCTTGTAGATTCTGAATATTAGACCTTTGTTGGATGCATAGTTTGCAAATGTTTTCTCCTATCATGCAGGTTTACTCTGATGATTATTTCTTTGCTGTGCTGAAGATTTTTAGTTTAATTAGGCCTCATTTAACTATTTATTTTTGTTTTGTTGCATTTGCTTTTGGGGTTTTGTCATAAATTCTTTAACTAGGTCAATGTCATGAAGAGTTTTTCCTAGGTTATCTTCTAGATTTAAGTCTTTGATCCATCTTGAGCTAATTTTTGTATATGGTGAGAGATAGGGATGCAGTTGCATTCTTCCACATGGGGCAATCCAATTTTCCCAGCACCACTTATTTTTTTTTCTTTTGTTATTATTATTATACTTTAAGTTCTAGGGTACATGTGCTGAGCGTGCAGGTTTGTTACATAGGTATACACATGTCATGTGGTTTGCTGCATCCATTACCCTGTTATCTACACTAGGTATTTCTCCTAATGCTATCCCTCTCCTATTCCCCTACCCCTTGCTATCCCTCCCCTAGTCCCCCAACCCCTGACAGGCCCCAGTGTGTGATGTTCCCCTCCTTGTGTCCATGTGTTCTCGTTGTTCAACAGCCACTTATGAGTGAGAACATGAGGTGTTTGGTTTTCTGTTCTTGTGTCAGTTTGCTGAGAATGATGGTTTCCAGCTTTATCCATGTCCCTGCAAAGAACATGAACTCATCCTTTTTTATGTCTGCATAGAATTCCATGGTGTACAATGTGCCACATTTTCTTTATCCGATGGGCATTTGGGTTGGTTCCAAGTCTTTGCTATTGTGCACAGTGCCTCAGTAAACATATGTGTGCATGAGTCTTTATAATAGAATGATTTGTAATCCTTTGGGTATATACCCAGTAATGGGATTGCTGGGTCAAATGGTATTTCTAGTTCTAGATCCTTGAGGAATTGCCACACTGTCTTCCACAATGGTTGAACTAATTTACAATCCCACCAACAGTGTAAAAGTTTTCCTATTTCTACACATCCTCTTCAGCATCTGTTGTTTCCTGACTTTTTAATTATTGCCATTCTAACTGGTGTGAGATGGTATCTCATTGTGGTTTGGTTTGCATTTCTCCCTCTTTGAATACCCTTTATTTCTTTCTCTTGCCTGATTGCCCTGGTCAGAACTTCCAATACTGTGTTGAATAGGAGTGGTGAGAGAGGGCATCCTTGTGTTGTGCTGGTTTTTAAAGGGAATGCTTCCAGCTTTTGCCCATTTAGTATATAGTATTGGCTGTCGGTTTGTCATAAATAGCTCTTATTATTTTGGCATATGTTCCATCAATACCTAGTTTATTGAGAGTTTTTAGCGTGAAAGGGTGCTGAATTTTATTGAAAGCCTTTTCTGCATCTATTGAAATAATCATGTGGTTTTTGCCATTGGTTCTGTTTATGTGATGGATTACGTTTACTGATTTGCGTATATCGAACCTCCTTGCATCCCAGGGATGAAGCCGACTTGATCGTGATGGACAAGCTTTTTGATGTGCTGCTGGATTTGGTTTGCTAGTATTTTATTGAGGATTTTTTCATTAATGTTCATCAGGGATATTTGCCTGAAATTTTCTTTTTTTGTTGTGTCTCTGCCAGGTTTTGGTATCAGGATGATGCTGGCCTCATAAAATGAGTTAGGAAGGAGTCCCTATTTTTCTATTTTTTGGAGTAGTTTCAGAAGGAATGGTACCAGCTCCTCTTCGTACTTCTGGTAGAATTTGGCCATGAATTTGTCTGGTCCTAGGCTTTTTTTGGTTGGCAGGCTATTAATTACTGCCTCAGTTTCAGAACTTGTATTGGTCTATTCAGGAATTCAACTTCTTCCTGCTTTAGTCTTGGGAGGGCGTAAGTGTTGACACCCTCCCAAGACTAAACCAGGAAGAAGTTAATTTATCCATTTCTTCTAGATTGGTCATGTTGGTGTATAGCAGTGTTATTGATTTGTGTACATTGATTTTTGTCATGTGAAGACTTTACTGCATTCATTTATCAAATCGAGAGATTTTTTAAACAACTAAAAGTAAATCTACACTTGGATCCAGCAATCTCACTACTAGGTGTCTACCCAGTAGGAAGGAAAGAAGTCATATTTAAAAAGACACCTACACACGTTTACTGCAACACAATTCACAATTGCAAAGATAGGAAATCAACCCAAGTGCTCATCAACCAAAGGATGGAAAAAAAAAATGACATCTCTGTCTCTCTCTCTCTCTATATATATATATGTATTTTTTTCATATATATATCACTCAATACTACTCAGCCATAAAAAAGAATGAGGTAATACTTTTTGTAAAAACTTGGATGGAATTGGAAGCCACTATCCTAAGTGAGGTAACTCAGGAACAGAAAACCAAATACTGGATGTTCTCACTTATAAGTGGGAGCTAAGCTATGGATATGCATTTATCGTGTTTATTGTTGTTATATGATGCTCCGTTCTGTGAACAGATCACACTGTACTTACTTATTCCACTGTTGGAAAGCATTTTGGTTGTCTCTGGGTTTTAGCTAATTTGTACAACACTCCTGTGAACATTCCTCCATGTGTCTCCTGGTTTATACGGCGCAAATGTCTCCAAGTCTAGTGTACATATTTATGGGTAGATTTACTGAGTGGAAGAAAATCTAAACCGCTTACACTAAATGACCCTGCACCCTGCAGGTACCAAGTTTCCATCGTTCCACATCCTCTCTTACACTTGGTGTTATTAGATTTTAATGTGTTTGTCATCCAGGGGTGTGTAGTGATCCTTCACTGTGATTTTAATGTATGTTTCCCTGATTATTAAAGAAGGTGAACAATTTTTTACATCTTCAGGATCATTTGGATTTCCTCTTTGCCCTTTGGAAAATGCTGTTCATGTCTCTCTCTCTCTCTCTCTCTCTCTCTCTCTCTGTGTTGTGTTCACAGGAATTCATTACATGTTTCTGAATATTAGTCCTTTGTCAGTTACGTATGTTGTAAATATCTGCTCCCGGTTGTGGCTTGGTTTTTACTTTCTTTATGGTTTCTTTAAGTAAAAGGATTTTTAAAAAATTAATGTATGGGTATGATTAGTGCTTTTTATGTCTTGTTTAAGAAATCCTTTCCTATGCCAAGATAATGAAGATATTCTCCTATATTGCGTTTTAAAATTTTTATATTTTTGTCTCTTACATTGAGGTCTTTCATACTCGTAGAATTGAGGTTTTTTTTTTTTTTTTTTTGAGACAGAGTTTTGGTGTTGTTACCCAGACTGGAGTGCAATGGCACGATCTCGGCTCACCGCAACATCTGCCTTCTGGGTTCAAGCAATTCTCCTGCCTCAGCCTTCTGAGTAGCTGGGACTATAGGCACGCACCACCATGCTCAGCTAATTTTTGTATTTTTGGTAGAGACGGGGTTTCACCTTGTTGACCAGGATGGTCTCGATCTCTTGACCTCGTGATCCACCAGCGTTGGCCTCCCAAAGTGACTGGGATTATAGGCGTGAGCCACCGCGTCCGACCTAGAATTGAGTTTTATGTACTGTGTCAGGTAGCGGGAGAAGGTCTAGTTGTTCCAGTGTGATGTATTTCCTTCTAATTATTTTCTTACTGATACGCATTGCGATCTTTTTATACATCAGTTTTCCATGGATTTTTTCAGTAGGGTAATCACTGTCCCCTGTTCACATTTGAGAACAATTGAATGATTAACTTTGTGTACTTGTTCTCTCTTCTCCATTTATTGTTTCTCTGTGGTAATTTTACAGATGTAGTATCATGGAAACATTACAGTGTAATCAGTATTATCTGTTAACTTCCTTGAGTAAGCTCTAGTCACACTACCCATTTATGACTTGTAAGTCCCCTTGGATGCTGTGTCCCCCTCGGTGGCCTCGTCCCAAGTCATGCAAATCAGAGCTGCATGTTTGGTAACTGTTGTAAATAGCTGACTCTCAGGCTTTGATACTTGGGGAGAAGAAGGAGAAAATTCAAGTCACTAAGCAAATAGTTTGGACAGTGAACAACAGGAGTAGTGCCTGCAGAAGTTGTGTACTAACCCAGAAGCTAGGGGGTCTCCATCCTTTCTCTAACTATTTTGTGTGTGACCCTATTCTCAGTTTTCTTATTTGTTGGGCTACATGACCTACACTATCTCTTTCACTTTTAAAATTCCAACGAGACTCTGTTGCTATCTTTCCTGTGACTATATGTATCTAAACATTTTTTGGTTTCCGTTTCCATAGCTCCAATTTCTCTTACAGAGACTATTTTGAGTGAGTACTAAGTAAAAAAACACACTGCCATGTGTGTACCTATGCAACTATCTTGCACGTTCTGCACATGTACCCCAAAACCTAAAATGCAATTAAATAAAAGCAAATAAAAAATAAATAAATATTCGATTTCTTTCTTCTTTGGGTGGAACAAGTGCTGATGTATCTAAGGAGGAAATGGAAAAGAGGACTCTTAGTTGATGAGAAGAGAAAGGATGAAGACCCATCCAGTCTGCCCCTGGGGTCACTATGAAGCTTAAAACAATAACCTCCTTCGTTGAGCCTGTTTCCTTCACTAGCAAATGAGGACAACAATAGCTACCTCACTTTTTTAACTTGTTGGGAAGATCACATCAGATATCATATATGCAAATAATAAAGTATTTTTAAAATGGAAACAACTGTATAGACATTCACTAGGCATCCACTCTAGTCTTGCCAAAACAGGTAAGATATTATCCCAGTCTTCAAGGATCTCACAGTCCAGAACTTCTTTAGAGACCATGGCAAGAATACTGGAGTAGATGCAAGAGGCCTTGTTTCCTGATAGTGTACTTGTGTGTGACCTTGGCCAAGTCTTCTAACTTCCCTGAACCTGTGCTTTTTAATTTGTACAATGAGGGATAGGAAAGATGAACCGGACGACTGATAACATCTGTTTTAAAATTCTGATTCTGTGGCCCTGGACAAACACAACTATTCCTTGTCATTTTTGCCTCGTTAGTAGACAGGCTGTAAGAGTTAAGTAAAATGTGTGTGAAAGGACTTTGAAACCTTAAGAAGCTATGCAAATGAGCCATAGTTATCAATATCACCCCCGCACTCTTCCTGCAGGTTTGAATGGATTGCAAAACAGGCTACCTAATTTGTGGAGCCTACTGCAAGATAAAAACAAGATCTGTTGCCTATTGCAAGATGAAGAGAGTCCTCCGTTAAAAAAGTATTTAGAATTTCAAAACAGCAACAGCAGATCATTAACTCAAATGTGGGACCTTGATTGACGATGCAGTTCACAAGCCCACGAATCCAGCCTTGGTAATTTTGTTTCTGGATTGTGATTTTCCAGGCACCTCGCATGTTTGCTATCCTTGCATTTCTTTTTCTTTCTTTTTGACAGATCTTGCTCTGTTGCCCAGGCTGGAGTTCAGTGGCCCGATCTCAGCTCACTGCAATCTCTGCCTCCCAGGTTCAAGTGATTTTCCTGCCTCGGCCTCTCAAGCAGCTGGGATTACAGGCACGTGCCACCATACCCGGCTAATTTTTGTATTTGTAGTAGAGACAGGGTTTCACTATGTTGGCTAGGCTGGTCTCGAACTCCTGACCTCAGGTGACTCACCTGCCTCAGCCTCTCAAAGAGCTGGGATTATAGGTATGAGCCACTGAGCCCAGCTTGTCCTTCCATTTCTTGGTGGTTTACAGGATTATGACTTCTGTCTTTTCACTCAACCAATGCAACACACAAGGATCAATCATGCAATTTATTACCAACTTAGTAAAAAGTGACGACATTCATTTAATAAGATACGTTTTCGAAACAGCCTCTCACTCTGTCACCCAGGCTGGAATGCAGTGGCGCGATCTTGGCTCACTTCAACCTCCGCCTCTGAGCTTCAAGCGATCCTCATGCCTCAGCCTCCCGAGTAGCTGGGACTATAGGCATGTGCCACCATGCCCAGCTAATTTTTGTATTTTTAGTAGAAATGGAGTTTCACCGTGTTGGCTAGGCTGGTCTTCAACTCCTGATCACAAGTGACCCACCCACCTTAGCCTCCCAAAGTACTGGGATTGCAGGCATAAACCACCATGCCCGGCCAGAATAAGATATTATATACCAAAATGTAAGTATTCTTAGTTTTAGTGATTTTGGTCTACTTTACTGATAGGGCCTCTTGATGTGGCTGATACCAAAGTGCTGCCTTGAATGGTTTTAAGCAGTCCCTTGGACTCTCCCATTAGTGTCTCCTAACTTTTTACTCTGTTGCTCTTTGCCCTTAGCCAGTACATGCTCCATAGCCATCCGTCAGTGCCAGCCCATCTTTGAATGTTGTACTCAATTCCCTTGGCCTTTGCTTCTGCTTTGAAGCTGGCAGGCTTCTTTTACTTATATCAGCTTTCTATTTGAACCTCAAGTGCTCAAGAATAATTCCCTTTAATAATTCTCCTGCCACCTGTCTTGGATACCAATGTAGTTCTCAGTTAGTATGGGGGATTACCCATAAAAGCCTCAGTGCTTCAAAGTGAGGAATAACTGTGTAATAAATAGATCTGGCCAAGGATGAAATGACTGTTAAACAAGACAGTCACTTATCACTGAATGTTGTCTAGCTGGGCTGGGTAACTACCCATCAGCCGTGTTATAGATGAGTTTAAACAGGGGAAGGGAGTTTAAGGTGGTCTTAAGAGCTTTCCAACACTAAAAATGTCATGATTCTGTGTTAGCAAATGTATTAGCAGATTGACTGCTCTTCTACATTTACGAGTCTCTTAAACTAAAAATGGGCATGGGGGATCTTTTTGGAATGGTGGAATGCTCTAATATAACATTGTGGTGGTGATGGTTGCCCAACTCCATAAATTTACTAAATATCATTGAACTGAACGCTTCACACCTATAATTTCATGGTATCTAAATTATGCCTCAATAAATCTGTTTTTAGAAAGTCTCTTAAGACTATAACTTCCATATTTTGAAAAGAATGTATTTACTTTAAAGCATACATTATATATGTTTAAAGTGTATGCTAATAATTTAGACACTTTTTAGAGTCTAGATATTCAAATAAGAAGTTAAATTTAATACCTGGAAAATTATCTAGAGTATATTAAAATGATGCAAACTTATACATGGATGTAAATCACTACGAAAGCTGTTGCCCTATTTTTAAAAATTATTTATTTAGTTAGCTTTAAATTTACATACAGTAAAATTTATTCTTTGTGGTATATAGTTTCATCGATTTTTGCAAATGCATATAGTCATGTAACCACCCTCACAATCAAGATACAGAACAGTTTCATCACCCTCAAAAATTCCCTGTGTTACTAATTTGTAGTCAACCTCTCTCCCCACCTGCAACTGTGGCAACCTCTGATGAGTCCTCTGTCATTATAGTTTTGCCTTTTCGATGACATTATATAACATACACATTTTGAAGAAATTTGCAACTTAAAACTTATTCATTTTAATAGTTGAATTATGAAAATAATGGTTATTTTGGGGTTGGAGGAATTTCCCTGCTGGTAACTAGTCAGAGGAAGAAGAGTGAAGTAGGCAGAGGCAGGATAAGACTAGCTTGAATTCAGTCACACTTGTAGAATCACAGGTGGTTAGACCTCGAAGAGTTTTTGGAGTCACTTAGCTAACATCCTGGTATGAAGAAACTGAGGTCCAGAGGAAAGAGAGGGTCTCGGACATGCACAACTAGTTGTAGAGCTGGCCTAGCCCTCAATTTCCCGATAGTCAACTATGCTTTCAACTATATGCCCTGATATGTCCTATCAGTTTTGCCTGACTCTGAGTTCTAGCACAAATTCTTCCCCTTTGTAATTCCTCTGCCACATCCCTGATTGAAATGATAAAAACAAGCCTTGATATATATCACTAGCACTGGAAAAAAGGACAATTTCTGAACTATCTGCTCAGTAAGTTGTTATTACTGACTCTTTGCATCACGAAACCATAACTCATTCACGCTGGTTATTGGATGGGTGTGCATTCTGCTTATAGGCAAAATGCCCAAGAGAAAATACACAATCCAGAACTAAGTCATCTTAAAAGGCAAGAACTGGAAAGGCCATTAGAGATAACTTGAGGTGGTTTTTAGGCATCCTTAGATATCTTGAAGTCCCCACTGGGAGCACCTGAGAAGACGCTTAAGGAAAAGGCTCAGTGGTAGCTGTGCCACTTCCTCTGATAAAATCATTTGTGATCACTTTCATTCTTCCTGAAGGGCTTCCTCTAACATTTCTTATAGTGCTGATATACTGTGGTGAATTCTTTCAGTTTCCGTATATCTGCAAAAGTCTTTATTTTACCTTTGTTTTTTAAGGCTGTTTTCACTGAGCATAGGATTTTATGTTGACAGGAGTGTGTGTGTGTGTGTGTGTGTGTGTGTGTGTGTGTGTTTTCCCTCCTTGCTTTCAAGATGTTGCTCCAGCGTTTTCTCACTTGCGTTGAGAAGTCTGTTTTTTTTTTGTTTTGTTTTGTTTTTTTTCCCCCAGAGACAGAGTTTTGCTCTTGTTGCCCGGGCTGGAGTGCAATGGCATGATCTCAGCTCACTGCAACCTCTATCTCCTTGGTTCAAATGATTCTCCTGCCTAAGCCTCCCGAGTAGCTGGGATTACTAGTGCCCGCCACCACAACTGGCTAATTTTTGTATTTTTAGTAGAGACCGGGTTTTGCTATGTTGCCCAAACTGGGCTCGAACTCCTGACCTCAGGTGATTCACCCACTTTAGCCTCCCAAAGTGCTGGGATTACAGGTGTGAGCTACTGTGCCCGGCCAAGAAGTCTGCTTTCATTTTTACCTTTCTTCCTATGTGCATACTCTATCTTTTTTCTCTATCTGCTTTTAAATTTTTGTTTTTATTACCAGTTTTAAGAAATTTGATTATGATGTATCTTGGCATTTTTTTCTTAAATTTCTTGTAGTTGGGATTTAGGGAGCTTCTTGAATATAAGGATTTATAGTTTCATCAAATTTGAAATATTCGGTTATTATTTCAATTTTTTTGCCTCCCCTCCTTCTACTTAAAAAAATTAAAAGGAGTTTTAAGTGGAAATAGCCATGAAAGTACATGTCAGAACTTTTGTTGTAGACAGCTAGATTGATTGATGGCTCCAGCAGCTGTTCACTGACTCTACCATTGTATTTCCACTGAAGCCAGACTTTTAATGGGCTGCTCCTAACCAATGATTGAATGTGGTACAGATGCAAATGCAGGCCTTTTCCTGCAAGATGTAGACTCTTTTGATGGGTGTCTTTGGCTTGAGGACTCCCCATCAGCCTGGCTGACACTTTTCTTTTCTCTTTTTTTTTTTTCCTGAGACAGAATCTTGTTCTGTCCCCCAGGATGGAGTGCAATGGCACGATATCAGCTCACTGCAACCTCCACCTAATGGGTTCAAGTAATTCTCCTGTCTCAGCCTTCTGAGTAGCTGGGATTACACCACCATGCCCAGCACCACCATGCCCAGCTAATTTTTGTATTTTTAGTAGAGACAGGATTTTACCAAGTTGGCCAGTCTGATCTCAAGCTCCTGACCTCTTGATACCCCCACTTCGGCCTCCCAAAGTATTGGGATTACAGGCGTGAGCCACTGCATCTGGTATTCTTTTTCTTTTATTTGTTTAAGTCAGGGTCTCTGTCACCCATGCCGGAGTACAGTGGCACGATCAGGGCTCACTACAGCCTTGACCGTCCAGGCTCAAGCAATCCTCTCACCTCAGCATTGCCACACCTGCCCCCTCACCCTGCCCAGGCACCCCTTGAATAGTTGGCACTATAGGCAAGTGCCACCATGCCCTGCTAATATTGTTTTGAATTTTAGTAGAAACGAGGTCTCACTGTGTAACCTAGGCTGGTCTGGAACTCCTGAGCTCAAGTGATCCTCCTGTCTCGGCCTCCCAAAGTGCCGTGATGACTTACAGGCATGCGCCACTGCGCCTGACCTGAAACTATCTTAGAACAGTGCAGAAGTCTGAGACTATTCTTACTTAATCCTTCTTCCTTTCCTCCCTTTTTCCCAGGGATCACATCTAATCACATCTAAGGAGTCTCCCTACCTTCTGCCTCTCCATCTTCTTTTTCCTTCATAGCCATCTCTCCCAATAAGTCCTTGGCATCTGCTTCCTGGAGGATCTGGGCTAACACATTTATTATTACCATTATTTTATTTTTATTTCCCATCAATATAATATTTCACTTAAATAAAAGTTTCCATATTTAAAAGTGTTTGAGAACTGGCGATCTATTTTTTACCGTGTTATAGTTGAGGGACTGAAGCTTGGAGGTCTGTTTTGAATACTGAGTTTATAAACTGAAATCAACCTAAATTATGGCATTATCAAGTCATAAAGGCTTGTTCTTTTTTCTGGGGTCTTGAGACCCTGGAGCAAAATTCAGGACCAATATTCTAATCACGACATTACTATTAACTTCTTTTTAGTACCTGACAAATTGCTTAACTTCTCTAAGCTTATTAAAGGGCTTGGGTTAGCTCATCTGTATAGACTTTTTAACTCTAAAATGTAACTTTATAGGTGAGAAAACTTAAGTAATTTACCTGACCCACTATCCAAGAACTTGTTAGAAAAAGACTGTATGGACTGGATTTTTTCTCTAATAACCAACAAAATGCGCAAAACTTTTTCTTGTATTGAACAGTCTTTGGGAAAATACCCTGAAAAACCACTCATGGCAAAAGATGTGGCTATGGATTTCAGGAACCAATAGAGATTTTTTTTTTGAGATGGAGTTTCGCTCTTGTTACCCAGGCTGGAGTGCAATGGTGCGATCTCGGCTCACCGCAACCTCCGCCCCCTGGGTTCAGGCAATTCTCTTGCCTCAGCCTCCTGAGTAGCGGGGATTACAGGCATGCACCACCATGCCCAGCTAATTTTTTGTATTTTTAGTAGAGACAGGGTTTCACCATGTTGACTAGGATGGTCTCGATCTCTTGACCTCGTGATCCACCCTCCTCGGCCTCCCCAGTAGAGTTTTTAAAAAGTGGCTGAATTATTCTGCATAAGCAAAGGAAGGAAGGAATTTGGTTTTGATCCTAGAAGGGAACAGGAAAGGGAGGAAAGAAGGGGAAGAGAAAGGTCAAGGAGCAAAGCCTTAAGCGGGTATACAACTAGAGAGCCATATGGAGTGAAAACCGCTGGGGACAGAAGGGAAAAGTGTTTTTTTGTTTGTTTTTTTGGTTTTAGACCAAGTCTTGCTCTATTGCCCAGGCCGGAGTGCAGTCGTGCGACCTCAGCTCACTGCAACCTCTGCCTCCTGGGTTCAAGCGATTCTCCTCCCGCAGCTTCCTGAGTAGCTGGGACTACAGGTGTCTGCCACCACGCCTGGCTAATTTTTGTAATTTTTTTTTTTAGTAGAGACAGAGTTTCACCATACCAGGCTGGTGAACTCCCAACTTCAGGCGAACCACCCACCTCAGCTTCCCAACGTGCTGGGCATACAGGTGTGAGCCACTGCACCCGGCAGAAAAGGGGCTTTTAAAGGTTAGAGATACCCAACATTTAATTGGAAACTTTCTGCTGTATTATTGACATTACTGGTGTTTGAAAGTAACATAAACCCAGTTCCAAGATCCCTTATACAAAAAAGGGATCTTAGTGGTTCACAGCGTTTGGAAAGATTCCAGGATCGTCTGCTGCATCCAAGGAAGAATTATAGAAACTAGAGCTGCAGAAACTGTACAGAAACTTGAATTAACGCTGCCAAATCGCTCTTTCTTTCCCTTCATCCCTCCTGCCCTCCTTTCTTTTCCTATCTTTCTCATCTCTGCTTGACTCTGTCTCTCTATCTTGACCTCACGTTTTCCTATGACAGAAAGGACTATGCCACGTGGCAGGAGACATGGTTGCAGCCAGACTCAGATCAGCAACCATAGAGAGCTTTTTTTTTCTAATTCTCCATATCACAATTTCAAGGATGTGTTATAATTATCCCTGCTTGGACTACACGTCCATCCCTTGTCAACTGCAGGGAGATAGGGCACTGTGATTATCCCACACAGGTCATGTGCCTTGTTTTGCCTGGTGGTAAGGGTCTTTTATGAGAAGAAAAGAGGTGGAAATTCTTGATGGGAAGACAAAGTAATAGTTGCCGCCTTGTGTTGCTTCAGTGTAAACCAATGCCTCTTTCAGAAACATTCAATGTAACCAGAATGTTCCATCTGTGCAGCAGCCTTGTGTAAATGGGGCTGTTTAGGTAAAAATTATGGCAAGGAACCTGGGCCTTGCCTAGATTTAAGGTGGTAACGAAATAAGGAAACACACACAGGGGCCAAATGACCCGTAATCTGAACTAATTGAACAGAATCAGGAATTTGGAGCCAGGAGTGACCCTGGGCGTGATGGAATAGAGGAAAGGATGTGGAATAGAGGCTTCAGTGCACTTTCTGTGCCTCTGCGACCGGGCATGGAGCACACGTACAACTGCTGGCTAGTTTTCCCACGGGATATATTTTAGGTTCTTCCAAGATTCCTCTGCTGGGAACTTTTAACTGTAATTCCTGTGAGGTAGGTGGTGCTTCTTATGTGACTGGCTGGTTTTCACTTCAACTTCTGGGGCTCAGTTTCCCAGAGCTGGTTATGGTTATCGCTCTATAATGAGCTTTCAAATACACTCCCGGCCAACTCCAACTTGGAAAGTCTGTGCGTGGTTTTAGGAAACACTTCTGCATTCCTGTCCTACCATCTGCAGATGGTCATCCCTCATTCTTTCTCTGCTGTGTGGTCCCAGGCACATCTACCCACAGCTTCTCTTCATGTTCCTTATATATGCCAAACTCCAGAGGACACGTGTGACTCTGAGTGATCTTCCGCTTATGGTCCTATTGAAGCTCATTCAACCGGCTTGAGGTGCAGGGAAAGTCCCACTTTCCCATGGACAAAGAGGAGTAGCACAGCATTCCAATGACTCTTTATTGAGAAATCCTCTTCCCTCCTTCTCTTCAACCTCAACTCCTGATATGGGTGACGTGCCAAGAGCCACAAAGCCAGCTTTTGGTCGTCTCCTTTGTCAATCCCTGAGAAAGTGGGAAGCTTTGTAACATGGGAAGAGCTTAGCATCTACTGCTTTGTTTTGGGTTGAAAGCATCCACACAAAGGCTAACTGTGATTTTTGGAGCTTGGGCTCAAATGAAACAAGAATCTCATTTTAAACTCCTTTTACACATGGACTATCTCACTTAATCTTTTAGGTATATTGGGCCCCTCTTACACATGGGAAAACTGAGGCTTAGAGAGGTCAAGTGATTTGTTCAAGGTCTGATAGTAAGTGGCAGAAAAATCTAAACCCAGATTTTTCTGACTCCAAAGTTTGTGCTCGTTCCACTTTGAAGCTGTTAATTGATTACCAGAGAGTCCTGAGTCTTGTGATTAATGCTCCGAGTTGGCATGGGGAGTCCTGTTCAAGTGCTGGAACCTCTGACTCACGACTGTGTTCTGAGTCCATTCACCTCTGCATCTCAATTTTCCTTTATGTAAGCTGTGTCACATATTAATAATAATAATAATAATACTTTTTTTTCCCTAACTGCTTCCCAACAGAACTGTGTTGATAATGAGGTTTGGGGGTGGGTGGGTAGGAAAAATTTGTTAGAACTAAAAACATTTAAACACCTACTACTATATGCCAGGCAGTCTCTGTGATCGGCTTTTTTAACAGACACTATTTAATTTAACCAAAGTTGACTAAATTTAGCAACTGGTCCAGCACAGTTGCTGACCAATCACAGTGATGCTGGCTACTGACCATCAAACTGTGCCAAGGAGATTGCTGGAGGAGGGGGGAGCAAGGCACACAGGGCCAGCCAGCCAGCAAGAAGCGGCCAGGGTGACTCTCAGAGCTGCCCCATGGCAAAGTTCCTGCTCTTCCGAGTTATTTGAACACTTCAGAAGAAAGCAGCCACATCAAGGCTAGCTACTATTATTCTTAGAGGTAGTTACTCCGAAGTTATTTGGACAAGAGTAAACAAGGTTAAGAAGTTTCATTTTTAGGGTTCCGCTTTCAAAGGAACACCGTTTTTGCTCCTTGCTCTTATCTTTTTCTCATGCTGCTGGTGGACCAGTGTCAAAATCTTGTGCTCAAAACCTGACTTCCTGTCGTTGTGGTAGCACTTCCTGATCAAGAAACATTTAAAGCACTGAAAGCAACACTCAAAAGAGAGAAAGGATAGAAAGGGAGGGGGGAAGATCATGAGGAAGGAAGGAAAAAAGAAGGAAAGAAAGAGAAATAAAATCAAAGAAGGAAGAAACAGTTCCGACCAGTTGGTAGGTTTAGAAGTAATTTCTGGCTTCCTAACAGTTTTATCCTCAAAGCGCTTTCAGGCCGCCAACATCATCACCCAGTACCAGCCTGTGATCATCATAGCCCAGGAGGGGAGGTAGGAGTGAAAGGTGGAGTTGACAGTTACTTGCGGAAAAACCAAGGACAAACAGGAAGAATTATAACAGGAAATGACTCATGGACAATGGAAGGGGTGCTCTTCTCACTTTCATTATTCCCGGCAAGGAGACAGAGTTTCCACTAGCTTTGTTTTTGGAGGTTTTCTTCAACAACAACTCTAACTCTAACCCTTCTAACCCCCTTCTGTGAGGGAGACTCAGTTTTTCCAAAGTTGCAGCACACTTGTCTGCCCTATTCTTTCACCCCAACTTCTCACGAGGCATCTTAACACTGAGTGTTGTGTTCAATATTTGCTTTTGAAGAAAACAGAGGAAAAACTCAAAGATTTGTAAATGGATTATTTGAAAAGAACCATGGCAGCAGTTTCCAATTTTAGGGTTGTTGAGAATTTATCTGAGAAGTAGAAGCCTCTTGGGTTTAGACAAACTCAACAGGCCACTTTGGCTCAGCTCTAGGCCCCATAGTATGTGCTGAAAAGGGAGATACTGTGACTAAAAAGAGTTTAAATTGGTCTGTATAATAGAGTTACAGGTGTGTTTCAGTTTTTTCCTGGGGGAGTATTGTGCTGGTAAACATTGAACAATCACCTTTCCAATAACAACAACAACAACAACCAAACCAAACAAAACTCCCTAAACCTCTGATTTGTAGCACTTGCCCATTTCTGTGGCAGCATTTCCATCCAGTCACTGAGTTAGGAAAGGATGTGCACCATTATACAGTGTTTCCTCTATGTAGGTACAGTAGCTATAAATCTTCCTAAGAGCACAGAATAGCAAAAGATAGGCAAATAATTAAGAAGTGATGCATTTGAGTACTTACTCCCTTTTAAAATATATATAATTTATTTAAATATCAGCATTTAGTTTTTAATGATGGGATGCTTAACAACCAGCTTGCAGAAATCCTGAAATTTTAGCGACTGACTCATGTGACTAGATGTGGGGGTCTAGAACCTGGAGAGAAGAGTGAGACACAGTAGGCTCCCAGGAAGGGTACATACTAGGGCCTGAGAAAAGTGGTAAACAAAGAGAAAGTTACTGCACAGGGATGACCAAGGGAGGACAGTGATTTAAAGAACTTTTATTTTGTATTTGTTTATTTATTATTTCTTTATTTTTGAGACGGAGTCTCACTCTGTTACCCAGGCTGGAGTACAATGGCACTATCTCGGATCACTGCAGAGTCTCCCTGATGGATTCAAGCAATTCTCCTGCCTCAGTCTCCTCAGTAGCTGGGATTACAGGCACCTGCTACCATGCCCAGTTAAGTTTTGCATTTTAGTAGAGATGAGGTTTCACCGTGTTGGCCAGGCTGGTCTTAAACACCTGACCTCAGGTGATCCACCTGCCTCGGCCTCCTAAAGTGCTGGGATTACAGGCATTTTTAATCTGTTTCCTAGTCTGTGCTCTGCTGTAGTCTCCTGCCATGATCCTCAAATTGTCAGGTGAAAGTAGGAGAGACACATAGGCTTGTATTGGTGTTCCTTTGACAGCTGGACCCATTCTTCTTGTTACATGTAAATTTTCAGTGCTGCAAAAGAAGTAGCACTTGAATATAAATTTCCTCGGCAAGGCAATTTACTTCTATAAAAGGGTGCAGCTCACAGATGGAACAATGGTGAGCACACACCTGGACAAGGGAGGGGAAGGGGTACTTATTCCTGACGGAGGTCACCCCTACTGCTGTGTCATTCTCCTGTTGGCTAGGGTTAGACTGCACAGTCTAGACTAATTCCAACTGGCTATTTTAAGGAGAGCAGAGGTATAAGCCAGAGTGGTAGGGTGGGTAGTTTGGTGGGAAGGGCGGTTACAGACAGGTTAGAGCAGGTAACCAGGAGTGACCTAGGTCAAAACAGGTGGCCAGAGCAGGTGACCAGAGCAGTGACTGAAATGAGTCAGGACAGAGCAGGAGACTGGGGCAACAGATGTGAACTACTGATTAGAACTGGTGGAGAAGATTGTTTACTGAACTGTAAGGAAGTTAAGCTTTAAAATGGAGGACAAAGAACTGAACATACAGACATATTGATTTTTTGAAGAGAAATTTAGAACTCGTTGTATCCAACACTTCTGATGAAGCAGCATGGAGAGAAACACAGTTCTAGAAGGTGAGGTGACAACAGAAACTGGAAATTCTATAGGAGCAGGAATGTGGATGAGAGGCTGTCAGCAGAATATAAGCACTGCCTCCTTCCCACCCATCCAGCAAACCTCATAGATGGAGGTCTCCAACTGGGTATGGGAAGGTGTGGGAGGTATTTTATTTAAGTGTTGAAGGAAAGGGTGATCTCAGAAGGCTAGAAGACTTAGAAACATTTGGTTTAAATGTTTAATATTAAAAATGGTTTAAACGACTAAGAATGACCCTAAGAGATAAGGTTTGATTGTTTGATTTGGATATTGGACAAATGAAGAGTGGTTCTAGTCAATTGTCCATCCCCATTCCTCCCTTGGTAATAGGACTGGCACAGCAATATGTACAAAAAGCCAGTCCCAAACGTTGTGCCTGTAAAATTATTCCAGAAATTTCCCCAGGCTTCCAGACATTTTAGACATTCAAATTCCTTGACCAGGAGGAACAGTAAGCAAATAAGAGCTAATCTGCTCAGGTGGCTACCACCATTCCCTTGTCCCGAAACCCTGTAGGAGAGGTCTTTGGGTAGTCTTTCAGAATACACCAACTCTTATTCATATAGAATCCAGGTTTTATTGTATTCTCAGACCACAGAAGAAAGGAAACAGCAGGCTACAAAGTACGGGGATTAAAAGAGACTCTATGACAAAATAAATAACTATTGTTGTCTTGATAGGAACAACCGAATAAAATACAAACACAATTCATCAAGAAATGGTGAAATAATAGTTATTGTCATCTATTTAAGAAGGGAGATGTTAATAGTCTAAATATCACTTCTGTTTACAACAAAAAGATGTTACTTGAAGAAGTAAACTTTAGTTATCTTAAAAAATTCATTAATGCAAATCATTTTGTTCCCTAAGGATGCTGGATACATGCAGTTTTACTATCTAATTTTTACATTTGAGTTTTAGAAAGCCATCTGTAACCACTTTCCTAAATTGTCAGAGTTGTCTGAATATTAACAGGAAGCTTAAATTATACCTCTGGCTACACTTTTCCACTTACTGTTCTGTTTTCATCTCATTCTCAACTTATTTATAACCAAACTCATAAATTCACCCAAACCAACTTCCTATCCAGACTACCAAGTTTCTATTTTTGCACCACAATCACCAAGCCTGAAGTTTTAAATTCATCTTTGAACAACCTTCTTATTTCCCATGTGCAATCAGTTTCAACGTGTTGTCAATGCTTCTTTGCTTGCTCTGTCCCTCCATTTTTATTCTCCTCATTAACCTCTTGTTACCTTACCCCCATAGTTATCCCAAAGCTCTCTAATTGTAATGGTCTCCAGCTTCCTGGGCTCTTTCTCCAAACCATCTTATAAACACACTTCCATTACATTGGCTTTGGAAACCCAATTCTTTCTATGGTGTGTGTGCTGACTTAAAGAGTGAAGTTTGCTTTTAGACCTGGATTTTATTCCAGCTCTACCTCTTTCTCTTGTGGAAACTTGGGCAAGTAACTTGGCTTCTAAGCCTCAATTTCTTCAGCTGTAAAATGGAAATAATAATAGCATCTAAACCACAAAGTTGTTGTGAGGATAAAATGAAGTGATTTTTTTTTTGGTATATGATATGATTTAATTTCTTCTTATATTCTTCTATATTTCCCAAATTCCTTTTCATAATGATGTATTACTTTAAAAATATAAATGAAAATATTTACAGGGTACATAGTGATGTGTAATGAACAGATCAGGATAATTAGAATATCCATCATCTTAGACATTTATAATTTCTTTGTTTTGGGAACGTTCAACGTCCTCATTCTAGTTATTTGAAACTATATAATATGTAATTGTTAACTGTAGTCATCCTACTGTGGTATAGAACAGTAGAATTTAGTCTAGCTGTAACTGCGCATTCTTTAACAAATCTCTCCTCTTCTCTCCTTGCCTTACCCTTCCTAGCCTCTAGTATCCTCTGTTCTATTTTTTACTTCTATGAGATCAACTTTTTTTAGCTTCCTTATCTGAATGAGAGCATGCAGTGTTTAACTTTCTGTTCCTGGCTTATTTCACTTAAAATAATGATCTCCAGTTCTATCTATTTTGCTATGAATGACAAGACTTTATTCTTTTTTATGACTAATGTTCCATTGTGTATATATACCACATTTTCTCTATCCACTTATCTGTTATTGAATACCTAGTTTGATTTCATATCTTGGCTATTGTGAATAGTGCTGCAATAAACGTGGGCCACAATGTCTCTTTGATGTACTGATTTACTTTCTTTTGGATAAATGACTGGTAGTAGGATTGCAGAATCATAAGGCAGTTCTATTTGTAGCTTTTATTTGTTTTATTTATTTATTTTTAGGAATGATACCTCACTCTGTTACCCAAGCTGGAGTGCAGTGGTGTGATCATAGCTCACTACAGCCTTGAAGTCCTGGGCTCAAGCAATCCTTCCATCTCAGCCTCCCAAGTAGCGAGGGCTACAGTGCACCACCATACCCAGCTAATTTTTAAAAGCTTTTTGTAGAGAGAAATGTCTTGCCATGTTGCCCAGGTAGGTCTTAAACTAATGTCCCCAAACAATCCTCCTGCCTTTGCCTTCCAAATTGCTAGGATTTCAGGTATGAGTCACGGTTCCTGGGCTTATTTTATTCGTATGTTCTTTAGGAACCTCCCTACTGTTATCCACAGTGGTTGCAGTAATTTGCATCCCCACCAACAGTATATGAGAGTTGCTTTTTCTCTACATCCTCACTGGCATTTATTTTTTGTCTTTTTGACAATAGCTATGCTAAGTGGAGTGAGATGATACCTCATTGTAGTTTCACGTCTGTAATCCCAGCACTTTGGGAGGCCAAGAAGGGCAGATCATGAGGTCAGGACATGAAGACCATCCTGGCCGACATGGTGACACTGGTCTCTACTAAAAATACAAAAATTAGCCTGGTGTGGTGGCGCATGTCTGTAGTCTCAGCTACTTGGGAGGCTGAGGCAGGAGAATTGCTTGAACCCAGGAGATGGAGGTTGCAGTGAGCCGAGATGGCACCATTGCACTTCAGCCTGGCGACAGGGAAAGACTCCATTTCAAACACACACACACACAAACACACACACACACACACACACACACTATTTGTTGGTCATATGTATGCCTTCTTTGAAGAAATGACTGTTTGAATCATTTGCCCATTTTAATCAAATTGTTCAAATTTTAGGGATTTTTGCTGTTGAGATGTTTGAGTGCCTTACATATTCTGGATATTAATCCCCTGTCAGATGAATAGTTTACAAATATTTTTTTCCCATTCTATATAGTCTTTTCACTCTGTTGATTGTTTCCTTTGCTGTGAAGAAACTTTTTAGTTTATTATCATCCCATTTTTAAATTTTTGCTTTTGAGGTCTTATTCATACAATCTTTTCTCAAACCAATGTCTGTAAGTATTTCCTCTATTTTTTTTTCTAGCAGTTTTGTGGTTTCAGGTATTGCATTTAGGTCGTTGATTCATTTTGAGTTAATTTTTTATAGGTTGAAAGAAGGGGTTCTAATTTTATTCTTTTACATAAGGATATCCAGTCTTTCTAGCACCATTTATTGAAGAGACTGTACTTTCCCCATTGAGTATTCTTGGAGGCTTTGTAAAAACTCAGTTAACTATGGTATGAAGATTAATTTCTGGGCTCTTTATCTTGTTCCATTGATCCATGTCTCTTTTTTTTTTTTTTTTAAATGACAGCACCATGCTATTTTGCTTTCTATAGCTTTGTAGTATATTTTGAAGTCTGGTAGTATGATAACTACAGCTTTGCATTTCTCCTCTTTCCTCAGGATTTCTTCGGCTATTTAGGATTTTTGTGCTTCCATATAAACTTTAAGAGATTTTTAAATTTCTGTGAAGAATGTCCTTGGTATTGTGTTAAGAATTGCATTGAATTTGTAGATTGCTTTGGGTAGTCTAGTTGTTTTAACAATATTAATTCTTCTGATTCATCAGCATAGGATGTCTTTCCATTTGTTTGTATTTTGTTCAATTTTTGTTTTGACAGGGTTTTGCTCTGTTTCCCCGGTTGGAGTACAGTGGTGCAATCTCAGCTCACTGCTTGGCCTCCCAGGCTCAATCAATCCTCCAACCACAGCCTCCTGAGTAGCTGGGACTACAAGCATGCACCAACACACTTAGCTAATTTTTGTACTTTTTTGGTAGAGACGGGATTTGCCATATTGCCCAGGCTGGTCTCAAACACCTGGGTTCAATTGATCCTCCCATCCCTGCCTCCTAAAGTGCTGTAATTACTGGTGTGAGCCATGGCCCTGGGCAGTCATCAGTGTTTTGTAGTTTCCTTTGTAGAAGAAGAAAACTGCCTTTTACCTCCTTGGTTAAATTTATTCCTAGTTTTTAATTTTGGTAGCTATTTTAAATAAAACCATGTCATCTGCAAAGAGGAACAATTTGACTTCTTTCCAATTTGGATGCCTTTTATTTTCTTCTCAAATGCTCTGGCCAGGACTTCTGACATGTGGTGATGTATATGCAGCCTTAGCATGCTGCTCGGCACATAGCGGCTTCCCCCATCTCGTCACCACTCCTGGTCAGACTTCTTTTTCATATCCTATTTGGGGGCAGCAGTCTGCGTTAACTCTTCCCTTTTCAGTCTATGCTCACATGTAGATGGTCTTGTTCAGTCTTGTGCCTTTAAATATCACATATATGCAGGTAATTTTAAGGTGTAAGTTATCTATTTCCACTGGCGTTTTTGGGTTGCTGGCTTCTTCAGCTTCAAGTTTGGGGTATATGAAGCAAAAAGAAAACTCAGGAAACTTACCACCTAGTCATTCCTTGGGTCCTCAGGACCCTAGCCTGTCTGTCCTCTTAGGCCCACCTTTCTTCTTTTGTGTATATACAAATTATATATAATTATACATATTATATATATCGTGATATATAATGTCTAGCGTTTTTTTTTGTTTTACTTAGTAGGAAGAATACAAAAAATATGTCAACTCTATCTTGGTGGCAGTGCCTGTTGAGGTTTTTTTTAAATTAAAATATATGTAATATAAAGTTACCCTCTTAGACATGAAGTGCACAGTTCAGTAGTGTTAACCACAATCATATCCTTGTGTAACAGATCACCACAACTCTTTCATCTTGCAAAAATTGAAACTCTAAATCTATCAAACAACTTCCCATTTCTCCCTTTCCCAGTTCCTGGCAACTACCATTCTACTTTCTGTTTCTGTGATTTTAACTACTCTAGATATTTCATTTAAGTGGAATCATATAGTATTTGTCCTTTTGTGATTTGCTTATTTCACTCAGCATGATGGTATCATATGTTTTGTAGCATGTGACAGAATTTCCTCTATTAGGGCAAAGTATTTATTGAGTTTCTAATTTTAGTGATTATATGCTTAATATGCAAAAAAAATCATTTTCTAAAATGTTGCTTTTTGTTTTCTTTATGTTTTTAGTAATTTTAAATATAAATATTTTATATTCTGGTTCATATTGTCAACCTACTATTTTAAGTGCTTGAGAGCTTTAGTGTTCCTTTTTAAATTTATGTTCTCTCATAATGAATTGTTTACTTGTGTGCTTCGAATTTTTTCTTGTGTGCTCATATTTCACAAGTTTTTGTTTTTTCTTTTCCTATGAGAATCCCTAGTGGTCTAGGTTTTGGACCTATCCCTTCTGAGTAAGCCCTAGAGGGATATCACAGATTAAGACCAAGTTTGATGTTAATTCTTGATTTGAGGATTCCAAAGCTATGTGGGTAGCATCAGTTTGAACCCTAAACCCAGTAGAAGATGGAGAGCCATGGTTTTGAATTCTCAGGTTCTTAGAGGAGACTTGTTTCTTCCACTCAGAGCTCAGGCAGACAGACAAGTTTCTTAGTCAACTCCCAATTCAGATGTATAACTGTTTCCCCTAATCTATCAGATAGCGCAGCTAGTATATTGTCCTATCTTTATGTGGGCTGGTTTTCTGTTTCATATTGCCACCTCGAAAGGTCTCAAGGCCGCATTTCTTGTACCTATTGAGATTCAAGACCGTGGGTTAACTTTAGCATTGTCTTTATTTTGAATTCTATATGGGTGAAGTACTGAGTAGGTAGCTTTCAAGATGACCTCCCTTTTTCCTGGTATTCACATCTTTGTGTAATCCCCTTCTACATCATGCCACAGTTCCTCTATATGACCAATAGCATACGACAGAAGGGTTAGCGTGTCACTTTCAAGGTTTAGTTTAAAAGAATCAGGGGTTTGATTACTCTCTTTATGACCATTTTCTCTGTGGGAAGCCAGCTGCCGTGTCATGGGAACACTCAGGGAGCTAATGGAGAGGCCCATGTCACCAGAAAATGACGTCTCTGGTCCATAGTGTATGGTGGATGCATCTAACAGCAATAACTTATGCATACCCTGAGGATGACCTTTTGGTCTAAGAAGACTGTTGATTCAAAGTTCCAAGCTAAGGAATCCAGTGGTGGCCAACCCAGAAGTTTACCCGTTATTAGGTTTGTGCAAAAGTAATTGTTGTTGCAATTATTTTTGTACCAACCTATACAAAGAACATCTGAGCCCTTGGCCCCTTACTTGGAGTGCAGATTGTACAAGGAACTAAGATTCTTTGTTTTGAGCTAGCTGGGGGTTGCTAGGTGAAGAATGCTGAATGAAAATTCCTATATAAACTGCGTGCGTTTTATAAACAAGTAGCAGTTTTTCCTGTCCAGGCTGTTGTTCCTGCGGCACTCCGTACCTAAGTCTTCAATACACCCTACGTCCGGTTTGCCGGTTCTGGGTCTCTTCTTTGGCCTCCTGGACATGGTGCTATCCCTGTTGGACTCAATAGGGGTCAGGCATGACAAATAGCCAGTGAGGCCCTGAGGCTTGCTAACAGCCATGTGAGTGAGCTTGGAAGTAGATCCTTCAGCCTTCAGAGGGATGCAGTGCTGGCCAGCATCTTGACTGCAACCTCATGAGAAACCCTGAACCAGAACCACCCGGCTAAGCCATTCCTGAATTTCTGAAGCTTGGCAACTATGAAAGATAATAAATGTCTCTTTTTTCAAGTTGTTTAATTTTGGGGTCATTTGTTACATAGTGATAGATAACGAATACAGGCACCATAATTGTTTGACTAGCTTAAGACCTTAAAGATATAAATCTAGTGCTGATATTTTTGATCTATACCTTTATCTTTTTGGCTGATCTTTTTTAAACCATTCTTTTCTATCCATCCATGAACTAGACCTCACCAGTTATCTAAAACTGCTCCACCCTTCTGAAATATTAGATTCTGCATCCTACCTTTGACTACAGCTTTATATCCTTCTATGTCTTGTGTCTTTTCTCCATACGAATGATAAGGCTTATCAATGACCCACTCATTTATTCCCAGTTTATTTGCCTCCTTTCTGGCCTTATTTAATTCTTTTACTGTGGTCAACCTATTGCTTTTCTGTATGTTGAATACCTATGTCTTTTGGAAACTGCTTTTCTCCCACTCCGTGTGGTGTTGGTGAAGCTGTTACTCATATGACCTAACCATTCTTAACACAGCTGTGGGCTCCTGACCTAAGCTGACCAAGCAATCCCTACTGGGGATTGATATGTACATTGTGAAAGAAAGGGTTGGAATCTGCCTAAGGGATTATGTTTTCTAAGGAATGTGTAAGACTAGAACTGCTGGAGGTTGTCCTGTTGTGCTTGAAGATATTTTAAAGAGAATGAAGTCAAGCAAAGGCAAGCAGAGCTGAGAGATGAAAAGAGACAACATTCTTACAATGTTATTTGAACCACAGATCCTGCTGGGCTTGAAGCCAGTTCTACCCTTTAGACTTTCCAGCTATATAAACCAATATATTTTTTCTCTGCTTTTTTTCTTATACTGCTTTATAACATTTTTGTTTTTTAACAACTAAAAGCATTGTGACTAACACTCTTAGCCTGGACCTCCATTTCAGTTATGAATGCATTTGGTTGCAAATCACCAGAAAACACAAAAAAACATGTCTTACGTAAATAAGAGTTTATTTGCTCCACGTGGTAAAGTCTGAAGTAGGGCAGTCCAGAGCGAATGCAGCAGCTCAGCAGTACCGTCAGGAATCCAAGTGCTTTCTGTGTTTCTGCTCTGTCACTTCATACGTGGATTTTGTCCTACGTGTTGCCAAGTGGCTGCTGCTTCTCTAGGTGTCCTAGGCAGAAGGAAAGAAGAAGCGAAGAGGCCATATTTGCAGACTTCTCTTTCTGTTTCATTGGCCAGAAGGGTGTCCCATGGCTTACTCAACTGCAGGGGAGCTAGGACATTCAGTGCTTAGCCTTTATTGTCTCTGTATTAGAAGTAGGCAAAGGAAAGAAGGGTTGGAAATGGACAAACTCAAGTTGAAAACTTGGATTTTCTCTAGATTCCAGTAATATATCTTACTTTTTCACCGGCCCTGCAAACAACAAACTACCGGCTAGCTTTACAGATCATTCTGTATTTGAATTCTGAGTGTTATTGGATAGAACCCGCAAAATTGTAAATAATGGAACTTTTACAAATTAATGGCACTAAGGCAGTCAGAACTGTTAGTTCTTTTTATTTAGTTTTCATGAGCCGCCTCTCCTATTCCCTTTGCTATTGCAAAACTTTAACCATTGTACCTTTAAGTCCCCTTCTGATATCCTCTTTACACTCAACAGATTGCAGTCCCTTGCTTTTCTAAGAAAATTGAGATGATCACGTACAATGTTTCTCAATTTCCTATAATCAACCTTTTCCTTTTCTTTGTTTCCTTTCAGTTTTTAGACTAGAATCTACAGTTGTGCTCTTAACCTCACCCACATTCATCCTGCTACAAATTAGCTGATGTTCATTCACTCATTATTGTATACCAACACTTGTCATTCTGTGATAGCAGGCACACCATGAATATTTGTTGAATGCTTATTGAAGCCTCCTTGTAGAACCTTGCTGCATCAATTATTCCTTTCCTCCCTGAATCTTTTCCTTCTCCCTCTTGTACTTCCTATCTTTCAGTCTATAAATACATTTGAACTGGTTTTTTTACCCTGAAAGTCAAAAAGAATCCCAAATGAACAAAAATCTTCCTTCTCATATACTTCTATTCACCTCCTAGCTAACAGCTGATTTTTCTCTTTCTGTACCAAACCAAACTCTCAAAATAATTGTTTTCATTTTCAGTCTCTACTTCCATTTTTTTCTAGTCATTTCTCAACTCATTGTTTACTGGCTTCAACTCTACCATGTGAATGGAAGGTCCCTGATGATTTCCTACTCACAAAACTCATATGTTACTTAAGTTTTCTGTAGAATGAGTTACAAATTTCCTATTTCTTGTAACTCTCTCTTCCTTAAATTTTGTGATACTAGGAATTTTTTGTTCCCCTCCCTTTTTTTTTTTTTTTTTACTTCTGTTTGGATTCTTATCATCAGTAGTGTTGCCCAGGGCTCTGTGTGTGATCATCTTTTCTTTTCATTAAACATATACTCCTTGCAAGATCTTACCAATACCACGGCTTCAGCTGCCACCCAAACAAAAATTGTTCCCAAGTCTGTAACTCTAGCTTCAACCATATCTTTCAATAAGACCTAAAAGAGGTGGAGGGATGAATCACATAAATATTTGGAAGAACAACATTTCAGGGAATGGAAATAGCACGTGCAAAGTCCCTGAGGTAGGAGTGTCTTCATCATGTTCAAAGAACAGCAAGGAAGCCAGTGTGGCTGGAGCTGAGAGAGCGCAGGAAAAATTATTAGAAAACGAAGTCAGAGAAGCAATGGGAGAGTGGAAGTCAAATCATGTAAGGCCTTATGTGCCTTATACGATCATAACTTCGACTGGGAGTGAGGTGAAAAGCCACTGTGGGGTTTCAGCAAAGAAGTAATATACTCTGACTGAAGTTTTTTTTTTTAGATGGAGTTTCACTGTTACCCAGACCGGAGTGCAATGGCACTATCTCGGCTCACTGCAACCTGCGCCTCCTGGGTTCAAGCAATTTTCCTGCTTCAGCCTCCTGATTAGCTGAGACTACAGGTGCGCACCACCATGCCCAGCTAATTTTTGTATTTTTAGTAGAGACTGGTTTCACCTTGTTGGCCAGGATGGTCTTGATCTCTTGACCTTGTGATCCACCCGCCTCGGCCTCCCAAAGTGCTGGGATTATAGGCGTGAGCCACCATGCCTGGCCCTGACTGAAGTTTTAAAAGGATCACTCTGTGTTGAATGTAGATCGAAAAGAGCAAAATAGAAATCAGGGCAACCAGATTAGGAGCCTGTTGTGATAATTTAGATGAGAGATGGTGGTGATCTGGACAAGGGTAGCGACAGTCACTCAGCTGGTCGTGAGTACACGTTATTGGAGAACCAGCAGCATATGATGACAGACTGGAGGTGTCTGAGACATAGGAGAACTCAAAGTGTTTTGGCTTGAGTAACTGGAATGATAGAGTTGAAATTTACTGAGCTGAGGACTACTGTGGGAAAAACAGATTTGGGGGAAGATTAGGAGGTCAGGTTTGGACCAATTAAATACGAGCTATTGATTAGACAATCAAATGTGGAAGTCTTGAGGCAGCTGGATAAAGAATGGAGTGTAGTGGTTAAGTGGGACTAGAGATATAAATCTGAAAATCATCGTCCTGTAGATGGTATTTAAATTCATGAGGCTAGTTGAGTTCATCACTGGAATGAAAATAAAAAGCAAAGAGAAATGCTTTAAGAACTGAGCCCTGGAGCAATCTGGCGTTAAAAGGTAGGGATGATGAGAATGAACCAGCAAAGGAATTAAGGAATGGCCACTCCGTGGGATGAACATTTGAAGAGTGCGCTGTCTGAGAAGATGACTGAAGACATGTTTCTGAAAGGAAGGGATTGACGACATCAAATGTTGCTGATAGATCAGTTAAGTTGAGGATTGAGTGTTTCAATGGGTCAAAATAGTCGGAGGAAAGAAATACGAATTTTTCTGCAAACAGCAGAGGAAAATGGGGCAGTAGCTAGAGAGAGAAGTGGGCTCAAGAACATTTCGTTTTATTAGATGACAGAAACAAAAACATGTTTGTAACTTGATGGGAAAGATCCAGTAAAGAGGGAATTTTGTTAAAGCAGGGAGGGAAACGGGAGAATTGCTGGAGTGATGTCCTTAAGTAGGTGAGAAGAGATGGGTTCTAGTAGAGGAATTGTCCTTTGCTAGAAGCACAGTTAATTTATCCATAGTAATAGAAGAGAAGATAGAGTAGGATATAGATGTAGGCAGGTGGTAAATGTCATTCTGGAAGTGCATAGAAATATTCTTCAGATGGCTTTTATTTTATCAATAAGGAAACTGGGAGTGAGGATGGGGTAAAAGTATTGAGCAGGCAAGGACTTCATGCTCTCATTACTTCTGTGCCCTCATCTCCTAGTTGTCTTGGGGAGGGAGAGAATGAACTAAGGAAATAAAGTACAATTGTCTGTCAGCATTGAGATTATGGCTCATAACTTTAAGTAAGACTAGTCAACGTGGTCGTATGCTTTTCTCTAGCTGCCTTTAGTTGTGCAAATTCAGGCATGATTGAGCCAAACAGTTGGATTTAAGTAGTATTAACTATGATTATTATTATTATTTGGCCTGGAAATTACAACATAAAGTTGAGGGACAACGGAGTCAACTGCTTTGTATGAAATAAAGTGGTGAGAACGACTATTATTTAAGCTGAGTAAGAAGGAAAGTTACGACCCAAGGGGTGTGAGGGATAGTAAAAAGTGGTTGCATCAATGGACTGTAGGCCCCGGGATGGAAGTTAAAGGACTGTTGGAGTTGGGGCACAAGAGGGAATGAAATGGAAAGATATAAGGTAGTGATTAGAGACAGTGGGGTGCTTGAAATTAAGATTATAGAAGGCTTATAGTTTTGGGTACCAGGGTATGACTATGCAAGTAAAAGGCTGAAAGGCTAAATGAATAAAACAGGTGGAGGACAGCATCATTGGAAGAGAGGAGGTCATGTGTCTGAAAAGCTGGGCTAATGGAAGGATCATCTACATGGAAAGAATTGTGAAGTAGTGGTGTTGAGGAATGTAAGAGGAAGCTAAACTCTTCAAGGAAGGAAGTAGTGACCTGAGAATAACAGATGACTGTGACAGGAAGAGTAGTGGTGGTACAGTCTTGTAGCATGAAATTCAAGGTTAAAATTGCTCATCTTATGGTCATGCTTGACCTTCTAGTTTCCAAAAATTGAGCTTAAGTTTTATACAGAATTTGTCATCACTTCCACTTTTATGAACTTTTTTTTTTGCGATTTTATGACCCTGGGATCTGTTGGTCCTTTTACTTCTCTGTCAATTTTCACCCCTAGCCCACCCCCCTCTTTTTTTTTTGTTATCTCTTGAATTCTGCTTCTCAGTGGCTATTACCTACGGGTCCCTACATGTCCTCTTTTTTCACACACTTCCTGGATGATCTCACCAATCTCCTGGCTTCAGCTTCCACTCAAATGCATGTGGCTTCCAAATCTGTATCTCCAATCCCAACTATGCTTCATTGCTTCAGTCTTGTATTTCTGACTGCCTACCAAATAGCTCTTGGATGACCTTCAGGCAGCTTAAATTCATTCAAGACTGAATTAGTTATCTTCCTCTCCAAACTTCCTTCTTCATTTTTGAATTTCAGTCTATCACTAAGACACTTTTAACTCATCATAGTCCCTCTTCCTCATCTCCCATATGCAGTCAAGTCACCAATGCCTATGGATTCTATTTCTGAAAAATGAATTCTATTTCTGAAATGCCAACACTGATTAAATCCAACTCTTTGCCTCCTTCAAAGCTATGTCTGCACTACAAAAAGCTGAGGAAGAAAAACAGAGGCACTGTGCTAGCTTTATAAAAGTCCAGGAAATATAGTTTATTAGATGCTCTGTTTCTACAACACAGGAAGGCACATCTAAGGAAGATGGATTGGGTGTTGAGTATCAATCCACTTTATTGACACATCTAAGGATGGATTGGATGTTGAGTATCAATCCACTTTATTGACACATCTAAGGATGGATTGGATGTTGAGTATCAATCCACTTTATTGACACATCTAAGGATGGATTGGATGTTGAGTATCAATCCACTTTATTAACATATCTAAGGATGAATTGGATGTTGAGTATCAATCCACTTTATTGACATATCTAAGGATGGATTGGATGTTGAGTATCAATCTACTTTATTGACATATCTAAGGATGGATTGGATGTTGAGTATCAATCCACTTTATTGACACATCTAAGGATGGATTGGATGTTGAGTATCAATCCACTTTATTGACATATCTAAGGATGGATTGGATGTTGAGTATCAATCCACTTTATTGACATATCCTGACACTCAGTTACATGGCTCTCTAGAAGGGCACATTATAGGTAGAGAATCACTCTATTCTTGTGTACCCACACCAGATAAGAAGCCATTGCTGCAGTTTATTAATATTTGCAAATTAAAAAAATGAAAGCAAAAGAAAAAGGAGAGAAATATTTACTACCTAAGAGTAGCCTTCCTTGTTACCCTATTTAGATAGGCATCTCCTTGCTATTCTCTGCTTCTTCGTTCGTCAAATATTCACAGTGTTTTGTATTAGGCATTATTTTAAGTGATAGGAATACAGCAGTGATGAAAAGGGACACAATCCATGCTTTCACTGAACTTAGAGTCTAGTGAGGGAGCTGCACAAAACAAAACCTGTATAGAAATAATGTATTTTCCAGTAGAGATCAGTGCTTTGAGAAGATAAAGGGTAACAGAACAGAATGAATGGGGGTGGGGAGACAGGGAACAATTTTAGGTAGGAAAATCAGGGAAAGCCTCTTTGAAGAGATGAAATTATAGTGTAGATACAAATGATGAGAGGAAGCTTGCTAGATTAGGACTTGGAAGAAGAGAATTTCACAGAGAGAGAAGAGCAAGCATTAAGACCCTGAGTTGGTAAAAGCTTGACATCTTCAAAGACATGGCCAAGATCTCCGAAGCCCTCTTTCACAACACATGTTATTATATCTTGTGATATGTGTTATATGTGTTATAATAGATCCAATAGGTACACACAAATATATGATATCATATATTTATTTGGATCTATTATATGTTTGTATTCTGTCTGTTATCCTTATGGTCTGTTATCCTCTTGAGGATGGAGGCCATTTTTATCTTGTTCAAAGTCACATACCCAGTGTTTGTTTAACTGGCACACTGTTGGCAGTTAAATGCTTACTAAAGTAGTGAATGACTAAATAATAACTATTTATTAAACAAATGATGTGTAAGATGCATTGTTTTATAGGTACTTTTTGCTTTCTAAATGTAATATTATAATGTTGACTATGCCCTTTTAAATGGCACATCCTGCCCTCTATCACAGGCAGGTTCCTTTCCCACACCCTTTTTCCTTTGAAAATCTTTGTGCTAAGAAGTTAGATATTCGAATTAATTCCCTCTTGTGTCTTAAATTGCCATGAATTCACCCTGTGTTTTGGATTGTTGTCGGATCCTGAGAGGGTCTTTGAAAGGGATGTTCTACTTTCCTTGGGTCATTAGAAGTCAAAGGGAGGATGAAAAATAGAAATTAAGGTAATTATGAGGCATCCAGGAAAATATCCAGTCAGCAGAACCTAGGAAAACAAATCTAATTATGGGACATAAGTAATAAGAGAAACCAAGCAAGGGAGAGGTAAGGAGGAGCCAGAAAGAGAAAACTAGGATGATGTGACTTAACTGGCACTAAAAGGAGGGAAACCTCAAGGGTGGTGGGGAATTATATAATGTCGAATGCTGCAGAGAGCACCAGAATGCAGAGAAAAGATCCCTGCCTCTAGAGGTTGGTATCCTTCAAGAGTGCAGTTCCAAAAGAGTGGGCTAGGGGTGAGGAAATGAAAGCTCTGGACATGGCCATTCATTCTAGAGGTCTGCTAGTAAAAGGTAAGGTTAGATGGATTCTGGGAAGGGGAAAGTCAGGGAGTCAGACTTGCTCCCTCTTCATTTGAGAAGTCACTTATCAGCCCATTCTTTGAAACCCAGGGTGAAATGTCTATTCAGTGACTGTGGACAGGGTAACCTTCTCTCTTTTCTGCATCCAGCTATGGCCAGTTTCCTCATATCAACATATACAGTGGACCCTGAGGGAGGCTAAACTCTAAATGCTTCAGGTAAGTGTCCTACAGCCATATGGGATTCAGGCGTTGGTGTGGGTGGGAGAGGGTGTGGACAAGGGAGATCAGACACTGTTATTTTGGGACTAGTTAATGTGCTTCTTTGACAAACATGAAGCGGGGCAAAGCTTCAAGGTGTAGGTAAGAGGTTGGACACTTAACTATTTTCAGTACTAGGCAGGTATGGCAAGTGAGTGAAGTAGGCAGGGCAGGCCAGGGGTGAAATGTGAAGTGAAAGCCCCATTTAGAATAGGACAGAAGCTACTCAGCACCAGCTGATTGTTGCCTTGTAGGGATGTGGTCCCAGTATGCGTAAGGCACAGAAGCAGGAAGGAGAGTCTGGATTATTCCAGGAGCTGAATAAAGAACAGTGTGGCTGGAATGCTGTGAAAGAAGGAGTAGAGATGTGAGTAGGGGTCTTGTGGGCCACGTCAAGGCTTTGTGGCCACCCAGTGGGTATGACTGGGGGCTGGCTGAGAGGGAAGAGTATTTTTATTCCCTTTTATTACCTTCCCAGGACAGCCAATAAATAATAGCCTTCTTACCTTAATCAAAGTAGTTCAATGGGGCTACCATTTCCTCACTTCTACAATAAAAATATTAAAGAACAAGCTTACCTCCTGGGCAAAGAAAGTTTGTTTTTTTGGTAGGAATTTTGTAAGCATTGCATGATTTTTTTCCCTGCTTGCAAAAGGCATAATTTATTTTTTGGGAATGGGGCATCCAGGTCTTAATGTATTTACCTTCAGAACAATAGATTAGGTTATTGTTGGTTAAATCCATTTGTTTCCCACAAGAAAACAAAAACGATTCATTACATGGTGAGTATGGAGTAGTTTTCAGTTTTGTAAAGAAGATCTGATCTGTGTCCCACAACAATGGTACCCTTTACTGATATGAAAAATCATAGTAGAATAAAAGACTTGATAAAAGAAACCAAGAGTTTTGATTTTTTTTTTTTTTTTAAGATGGAATTCACTCTGTCTCCCAGGTTGGAGCGCAGTGGCATGATCTTGACTTACTGCAACCTCTGCCTCCCGGGTTCAAGTGATTCTCCTGCCTCAGCCTCCTGAGTAGTTGGGATTACATGCGCCCGCCATCATGTCTGGCTAATTTTTGTATTTTTAGTAGAGACAGGGTTCCACCATGTTGACCAGGCTGGTCTCTAACTCCTGACTTAAAGTGATCCACCTGCCTTGACCTTCTAAAGTGCTGGGATTACAGGTGTGACACACCACACCTGCCCAAGGGTTTTGATTTTTTAAAAAAACTTTGATATGTCTACCAGATACACAAATGGAGATGCCAAGTAGGCAGTTAGTAAGGTAAACTAGGAGGTCAGGACTAAAGATGTGTTTGGGAACCTTTAGCTTATAAATGGTATTAAGGCAATAGGAATGGCTGGCATCAGATAAGAAGAGCTCATAGGTGTAGAAGTGAAAGGGACCCACATGTGAGCCTTAGCTCTAGTCTTTACTCGTCCTGCAGAGGAGGAAGTGGATCTTCAAAGAGCCCGAGAAGCAGCAAGGAAGGAAGGAGTGCAACTGGGGGAATGTAGTGCCACAGAAGCCAAGAGAACAGACTGATATTTATAATGAAAGGGGAGAAGGTTAAAAAGATTGAAGGAAATATGAGTCAGGAAGTCTGTGCTTTAGTAGTTGGTCTATAATGACACGTGAGCTTAGTTTTTCTTATGAATTATTTTCGTACTCACCTCTTAGATATCCATAGATAAGCCCTTAGTTTTTGTTTTGTCTGTGATCCTCCCCAGTGCAGTCCAGACTCAGGGTAGATTCTGGTAGATTTCCTGCTCTAGATGAATTAGTAGTGCATTCCATGACATATCCCCTAATTTTCTTGCTGGTTTTGGGCACCCTAGATGTTGCAAGTATTTTTCTACCTGCACTGACTTTACAGATTATTCCTTCTCCCACTCTGAAGAACCTTGGAAGTCTTCAAAATTTGATCCCCTAGAAAGGAAAGCATTCTCTTACCTGCCCAGTGAGATTTTCCCGGAGCTTCAGGTCATCTTGCACGGACATGGCAGTAACCCTCTTTTTTCTCTTTTCTTTGAAGTCTCCATGAATCTGTTCCTTGGAAACTCGTTCTTCTTCCTGATTAAGCTTCTCTATCTTGCCCAACTCCACTGACTAATAATGTAATTGATAGCTGGTATTTGAGATTAATTAACTTTGACGAGCTTTGTTTTTCTTTTTTATTGTTTTTAGACATTATTTCTGTTCTTCCCCACTCCAACTCCCTAATCCCTTCCCTTTGAACCTTGTGGTCTTGAGAGCTGGTCTCCGTCACATGTCTTGTTGTGCTGAAGGTTTGTGAGATGATTCTGTATAACTTAGTAATAATAATTAATTTATACTATTATTAATTTGTTCTAATTATATAATGCCAACAATGCTGACTGACATTTATGGAGCTCCTTTATGTGGCTGAGAGCTATGCTAAGGACTCCCGGTGTATAGTCTTATTTCGTTTTAACAAAAACCCATTATATATTCATTTATTTATTTAAAAAGTTTATTGAATACTTGCCGTATGCTAGATGTGCTAGGGTTACAGTGATAAACAAAACAGTCATTGTCTTTGTTCTTAAAGAGCTTAGGGTATAGTGGGAGAAATAGACATAAAAAATAAATATTTAATGATGTGATAAATGATACGGGAAGTGTAAGAATAATAAGATCTATTTATTTTGTTTTATTTTATTTATTTACGTTTTTTGAGACAGAGTCATGCTCTGTCACCCAGACTGGAATACAGTGGCACAATTTTGGCTCACTGCAACCTCTGCCTCCTAGGTTCAAATGGTCCTCCTGGCTCAGCCTCTCCAGTAGCTGGGATTTTAAGCATGCACTACCATACCTGGCTAATTTTTTTGTATTTTTAGTAAAGATGGGGTTTCACCAAGTTGGCCTGGCTAGTCTTGAACTCTTGACCTCAAATAATCTGCCGGCCTCTGCCTCTCAAAGTGCTGGGATTATAGGCATGAGCCGCAGCTGCCAGCCTAGATGATTCATTTTAGATAGAGTGGTCTGGGGAGGTCTCTCTTAGGAGGTGACATATTTAAGTTAAGAGCTAAACAATAGGAGGACCCCAGCATGCAGATGAAGGTCTGCAGACAGATATAAATAACCAACATAAAGAACTTTTCCTTTAATAGAGGAGCTGAAAGAAGATCAGGGAGGCTACATAGAGGGTGTTGGAAGGGGAATGCTAGCTGAGGCTGAAGCTGGGCCAGAATATCTAGGGCCATGGAAACTGGATTTCATTCTGAGGGCATTGGGAAGCCTACAGGATTTTAAACGGGCAACAGAAGGATCCAATTTATATTAAAAACATTACTCTGGCTGTCTTGTGGAGAGTGGGTTGGAGAGGGACAAAAAACAAAAGTGAGAATTGTTCTGAGGTTAAGGTAGGATTCCAGGTCAGAGGTGGTGATATAGGATGGTGGTCAAGGAGTTGGGGGAGAAGTGGAAGGTCCAAGAAATATTTTGAGGTAGAGACCAAAGGGCCTGGTGACAAAGATGCTGGAGTCAGGGATGACTTAGATTATTGGCTCAAACAATGGAGCTGATGTGATACCATCCTATTCCTTTTTCTGTCTGTGAGACTAAGGCTCCACAAGGTTAGGCAATATGTCCCAGGAGATATGTCTAATAAATATTGTACAAGTTGAGCATCTTAAATCCAAAAATCCAATATCCAAAATGCTCCAAAATCTGAGACGTTTTGAGCACCAACACGAATGAAACTCAAGGGAAATGCTCCTTGGAGCATTTTGAATCTCAGATTTTGGGATTTGGGATACTCAACCAGTAAATATAATGCAAATATTTCAAAATATGAAAAAAATGGAAATCTGAGACAGTTCTAGTCCCAAGCATTTCAGACAAGGGATGCTCAACTCGTATCAGCATATGAGTATGGGCCTATCCGACTCCAGAGACTACACATGTAACAAATACACTGCATTATTTCCCAGTAAGTCACAATCCTGCTGCTTTCTAACAGGAGAGAAGTGGTTGTCTTCTGGATTATAAACTCTCTGTCAACCATAATTCCATTTGCTTATTTCTCAAAGAGAGGGTCAATCTGCTGGTGTGTCATCTTTAGCGTGTTTTGGTCTGAAGTGAATTGGAAAATATTATCTGAGTCACATGCTGGAAGTGATGTTGTCCTTAGGTGTTGGACGTGGGTAAGCAGGTTTAAATCCGAAGGAGTGGAGGTGATAATCCTATCCCAGATACTCAAATTCTGTTGGCGGGCAGAAAACCAAGCTTCCTGCTCTTTGTTCTCTTCCATGGGATCAGAAGATGAGTCATTCCTGAATTCCTTTGAGGCCTTTCAGCAACTTACATGACGTTGTCAAGGGCAGTTGCCCTGGAAGAAGTGGGTTTACTCTGTGGGAAAAAGAGGAAGATGAAGTAGATAGGACCTGGAACCTCAGCCCACCCCTCATGGCTACAGAGAGAGGATTGGAGACTAGTGACAGGCAGATAGTAGAGATACAGATAGCATAGGGCAGGATTCAATTAGAAAAAAACATGTAGGTTGAAAATTCAGTTACGCATGGTGATCCTAATACAAAATAACTTCTTGGATATGTTTTGGTGGTGTCCCAAGGCTTCTGTATGCTGCTGGCATTTGTGCATCTGTAAAATGACCCTTTTATTTTTACTTTATTTGCAAAGTCATAGGTCTGTGGAGAGAGGTTAGAATATAAAAACGTGGAGCAATCATGGGCTTACCTCTTTGGAATGATTAATTGTGGAGTAAATTGTGAGAAGATCATTTTCTCTAGGTGTTGAGGTTTCCATTTCCTGTAAAAGTATTCATGGTAATTTGGCTTACACAGAGACAAAGAGACTTAAATAGACATATTCTTAGGAAAGGCTGTGTGACCAAAAAGAGAATATGTCAAAGTTCTTCCAGAGGAAGGCCAGAGAACGTTTAGTGGGAGACGAAACACCGCTAGCTTTCAGACCTGTGAAGGTTTACTGGCATTTCCTGAGCCCCAAACAGACGATCAACACGGTAGCAAACCAGTGGGTCGAGAGCCAGAGAAAGGCAACCTTGCTGTATGGAGGGCAGGAAGTGTTCTTGTCCTTTGTCCGACTCTATACTTTCCTCCATTTTTTTTTTTTTTTTTTTTTTTTTCTTTGAGACGGAGTTTCGCTCTTGTTACCCTGGCTGGAGTGCAATGGCGCGATCTCAGCTCACCGCAACCTCCGCCTCCTGGGTTCAGGCAATTCTCCTGCCTCAGCCTCCTGAGTAGCTGGGATTACAGGCTGCGCCACCATGCCCAGCTAATTTTTTGTATTTTTAGTAGAGACGGGGTTTCACCATGTTGACCAGGATGGTCTCCATCTCTTGACCTCGTGATCCACCCGCCTCAGCCTCCCAAAGTGCTGGGATTACAGGCTTGAGCCACCGCGCCCGGCCTCCTTCCTTCATTTTTAAGAACAGACTTATATACCACATAGTAATATTTTACGTTTTGCTCAAATTTTTGCTAGCTGTAACTGGAACTGCCCATTTTGCCTGCTCCATCTTCTGCTATAATTCTAACTGCCTTATCGTTACATCATTGGGGTCTCCTCAAGCATGGGGAATTGGTAGAATAGGAACATTTGACCTTAAGAATGGCTCTGCCTGGAATGCACATTCCAGAAATAACAGCAGAAGTCTCTAGCCCCTCCAAGATCCTGTTCAAAGATTTTGACACTTTAAATTAATTAAGAAGTATTTAGAGAATTATCAAGATCTGGGCTGGGCACAGCAGCTTATGCCTGTAATCCCACCATTTTGGGAGGCTGAGGCAGGCAGATCACTTGAGCTCAGAAGTTTGAGACCAGCCTGGGCAAGATGGTAAAACCCTGTCTCTACAAAAAGTAGAAAAATTATCCTGATGCCTGTAGTCTCGGATACTTGGGAAGCTGAAGTAAAAGGATCACATTAGTCTGGTTGAGTCTGCAGTGAGCTGTGATCGTGCCAGTGCACTCCAGCCTGGGTGACAGAGTGAGACTCTGTAAAAAAAAAAAAAAAAAAGTCAGCTAGGTGCGGTGGCTCATGCCTGTAATCCCACCACTTTAGGAGGCCAAGGTAGGAGGAACACAAGGTCAGGAGATTGAGACCATCCTGGCCAACATGGTGAAACCCCGTCTCTGCTAAAATACAAAAAATTAGCCAGGCGTGGTGGTGGATGCCTGTAGTCCCAGCTACTCAGGAGGCTCAGGCAGGGGAATAGCTTGAACCTGGGCAGTGGAGGTTGCAGTGAGCCGAGATCGTGCCACTGCACTCCAGCTGGGCAACAGAGCAAGGCTCCGTCAAAAAAAAAAAAAACAAAAAACTCAGAAACTCTCCAAAGTACATTTTGTTTTTCTTTTTGTTGTTAAAGAGAAAGCTAATAAATTTGTGGGAAATTAGTTTTGGGGTTTGTTGGAGAGTTAATTGACTTGTCTTCAAGAAGAATCTGGAAAGGCAGTAGAAATGTCTAAGCAACTGAGTGTACCCCCTTCTTGCTCCCTGTCACCAAGGAACGTGCTTTGCAAATAATTGAAGGGAATCCACGACTTCTAGCTAGATCATTGCTTATACCATTTGGAAAATGCTGAACTTTCCTGCCTTATTTTTCAGAAGACGTGAAAATTAGCCTCTCGAAATGTATAGTATCATTTAGAGACATGCCACCTGCAGGTCCTTTATTTAGGGGTGGTGGGAAGTTGCTGATGCATGACAGATGAGTTGCTGATGCTTGATCAAAGCATCCTGTTATGTTGCTAGATGTGTGGAGAGGAGTGAACCATTGCTTATGGTTTAGTGGCCTCTACTGTGCCCCCTTCCCCTCTTGAGAGACTACTTCTGAGCTCCCCCTAAGACCCCTACAACCACAGTGAGAAGTCAGGCCCCTGCTGTGGAACTGCGTCCATAGGAAATTTTCAAACTTAGTGGAACTCTGACCCATTCAGCAAGTATTTACTGATCATTATGCTAGGATATAGGGGAAGAGAGAGGAAGACATCATTTGTACTTTCAGGCAGCTTGTAATTAAGCGCAAGGGACAAGACTTACTGATGCATCAAGCAGTTGGAGAACAGTGTAAAGCAGGGTATGAATAAGCATTCCCTTATGGGCGAGAACGGCAGATACCAGAATGCTCTAGCACTGAACTTTGCAGCCCCTGTCGCTGTCGCTGTCTTCTCCTCCCCTCAGTGGTCATTTGATCAGTCAGATGCTTATGGTGGCAAGTTTGTGAACAATGACTGTAAAACTGACAACAATGGGGTGTAAAGCTGAAAGGACTCACCCTTGACGAATGAGTGACTGAAGCATACACAGTGTTGTTCACTGGAGAGACTGAAGCATTGTCTGTGTTCCCGGTGGACTCTGCTGTTAACACAGGAAGGCACAGTCAGTGGCAAAGGGACTCTGGGACTGCTATTCCAGGACCTCGTCCTCCCCAGAGCACACTGTGTCCCCACATAGGCAGGTGTTTGAGGCGTCTCCTTTCCTGAAAGATCATTCATTCTTGATAGTCTTTGGAGTTCTGGGTTGACCTTCTCAATCATGTGGTCAATATCTAACCACACCTCTTGAGGTAGGAGGTGGTGTTGTGGTCCCCTAAAGCTTCAGGGTCTCCCTCAGGCTGCACATGTAGGTCAGGAAGCTCCTGGGACCACATGGTACTGCCTATAGAAGGGCTAGAGACAACTTGTTGGCAAACATAATGGAGCCAGTTATTTCACATACGGGATATTATTGAGCTTTTCAGAGTCCGCTGTAGTGGATTTGATTACTTTGGAGATGAGAAACTGGAGGCTCAGAAGGCTTAACTGACTTGGACAAAGTGACACGGGAAGTGACGGAACAGGAACTCAATGCATGTCTTCTGACTTCAAACCTTATGCCTTTTCCTCTACAAGTGATGTCATGCATCACTCATGCATGAAATGAGATCCAAAGCCATTCTGAGTCCAGAGCCTGTGTTTGTGTTTCTACATAATGCGTTCACTTTTCACCATGTCTCTCCATTGCCCAAACTCTGGCTGAACAGCAGTGATGCAGTCAGGCAGTTTGGTTTTGTGCCTCGGATGCTGTAATCCTGCCTGTACCCTGGACTTGCTGGGTGACAAGGGAGGATCCCTTTCACTGGCACTTAGTTTCTCCATCAGCAGGGTGGTGAGTAAGCCTGATATCACCAAGAGAAACTGTGTGAGTGACTGGTTCGCCTGCCTGTGCCTGTTAACTCTATAGGACCCAAGATTACACAGGTCATGAACCTTGTGGTCTGAGTAATGGCATTCTGACTCTCTCCTCTCTCATTATCCAGCCCTCTGCCATCCCCCTTTCTTTTCCATTTGGTTCTTCCCACCTGCTTTATGACAGAGAGTTAAGAGTCTGAATGCTCACCGGGACCCTGTGTTTGCTGAGTAGACAAAGGAAGGGAACCTGAAAAATAAAACGAAAAAATTGAAATTTGTGACGGCAGTGGGAGAGGCATTTCACCCCCAACCTCATGGGTGTTGGGATATGGTGGGTGGGGACCCAAAAGGGAGGGCAGGCAGCCCTGAGGCAGGGTCCTGCTTTTCCCAATAGGTCACTTCCCTTAGAATATTAGCAGGTGCATGATCGCACCCAGGGATCATCCCAGTGGACCAGCCGAGCCAGGGTTTGCAGACTCCTTCCCTCCTCCTGTCCTCCACAAAAGATCCTTGGGAATCAGAAGTTCTAAACTCTCAAACCCTGGAAACTTGGAGAAGAAACAAGCACGAAGAAAGGAAACCTGCTCTTCTTTTCTTCCAGACAAGTAACGACACGCTGATGAACATGACTATGCCTATCCCAAGAACCACAAACAGAATCATATTGGTATCTGTATATTGATTTTCAACATCTGAAAAGAGAAAAAAGAAATGACATTGAGACACATCAAGTGAGGCCAACTGTTCTTGGAGCCTCCATGGAGCCTCTTCTAGTCCACCTTTGGGGACTGGGTAGGTTTGTCTATACCCAGAGGCTCTGGGGTCGGAGTCCTGTGTGGCAGGCAGGGGAGGGTGGGGCCCAGTGGAGTTGGGGAGGGAAAGCAACCCTGCCTTCCCAGGCCTTTGGTCTTGGGTTCTGAGTGGGTTGGAGGAGGGATTGGGGAATGAGGAGGAAGGAAGGAGAGTCCTCTGGGAGTACTGAGAGATGCAGAGCTCCAGAGGGCATCTGTCCCTCTCAGCAGCATTTTCTGCCTCCCACTGGGCCACTGTTTTGGAAATTATGTAGGGTGCGAGGATGCACTAAATCCCACAGCTGCTCAAGGCTCTCAGACCTGAGGCAGGGTGTTACCTCTGCAAAGCTTCTGGGCAGAGACAGAGAAAGATAAATTGCTGACAGCATTCTCTGCTATGCAAGTGTAGACTTGTTCACTGGAATTCCTGGGGTCCCAGGAGGTGGTGAGGTTTGGCTCACTTAGAAGTATCTTTCCCAAGGCCTCCCATTTGAATGAGATGTTGTCATCTGGATCCTCCACAGAACAAGTCAGATGGATCTCACAGATCCTAGTCTGAGATAGTTGGCTGTGATTGGTAACTTGTATGTTCTTCAGTTTTCCTGTTTGCAGAGAAAAAAAAAAAGGACCCAGATTAAAGGCAAATGTCTTGGCTCAGCCTCCTGTGAAAAATATCCTTCATCTCAATATTTTGTATTTCACCTTTGCTGTATGTTACAGCCTGTAAACTCTGTAAATGACTCTGCTTATATTGCCCAATTGATGTTAGCAAGGTCTAGGGTGACCAAATGATGTGGGACATTAGTATGGGTCAGGATAGCCAGTGGGAGAAGTGGGAAGGGAGAGAATGGAGTTTCCATCAATTAGTTGTGCGATTTTGGGGTGGTCACTTTGTATTCCTTGGCTCCACTTTATCCCTGGAGTCCCTTTGAGTCCTTGCCCTCTGCCAGAGAACTCTGAGGGTACCTCCATGAGGTCAGAAGCCAAAAGACCAGCTGTAACAGCCCTGTTTCCTCTGTTATCAGAATTCCCTTACTGGGGTGGAAGATGGAAGTGTCACTTCCTTGGGGAATCACTGCTCCCATCAATCTATGGGGACCCTGGTTCCCATGTATCTAAAGATGGTTCCAGTAGTGAGAAAGAGACTCAGATGTAGAAGGTCAGCAAGACAGAAAGGAAAGGGCTGAGAACCAAAGAACTGGGGAAGGAAGAAGTGAAGAAGCTGAGAAAGCAAGAAGGCATTTTTGGGGGCAAAGAAGTGTAGCATATTCAGGCCTGTGAGACGATACATGATGCAGATATTTCTGAGAGCGAAGACCAGGAAATATTGCCTAGTAAGCTGTCAGTAGCTGCGAAACAATGGGAACATGGGAGCAAGATAGAAAAGGCCACTGACTTAGCCTTGGCCTGAGGGTTGAAGTAAAGATGACACAACCAGAACAGAATGACTCAAATTCTCTGATTAGAAGAGACAGAGTAGACTGGGCGCGGTGGCTCATGCCTGTAATCCCAGCACTTTGGGAGGCCAAGGCGGGTGGATCACAAGGTCAAGAGATCGAGACCATCCTGGCCAACATGGTGAAAACTCTACTAAAAATTTTCTATACTAAAATTACAAAAAAATTAGCCAGGCATGGTAGCACACGTCTGTGGTCCCAGCTACTTGGGAGGCTGAGGCAGAAGAATCGCTTGAACCCAGGAGGCGGAGGTTGCAGTGAGCCGAGATTGTGCCACTGCACTCCAGCCTGGTGACAGAGCAAGACTCCGTCTCAAAAAAAAAAAAAAAAAAAAAAAAAAAGAAGAGACAGAGCAGTGCTTTAAGCTTAGTTGAGTAGGACCTGTGGAGTATCTGTACTGAAATCTTGCCAGAACAGTTTTCATATATGGGAAGAGTCTTGGATTTGGAGTCAGAAAGACCTGAATTAAGATCATGGCTTTGTCATTTCCTGGCTACATGACAATGGACGAATTATTGCTAGCTCTAAGCTGCAGTTTCCTTATATGTGAGACTAGGTAATAATATCCACTTCTCAGGTAAACCTGAGGAATAGCTGAGACAGTGCCTAGCGCAGGGATGGCAAGTATTTGACATGAAAATCACATCTCCCTCATCTCATGTTGATGGCCGAACAAAAAAAAATCCATCTTCTACCTTTTTCCACTTAATGAATATGTAAGGACATTTCCACATGTCTGTAAGTATGTAAGTGTATCTCAAACTCAGCATGTTCAAAAGGACTCCTGTTTTTCTCTCCCAAACCTTCTCAACCTGCAGTTTTACCCATCTGACCTGATGACAACTGTGTCCTTGCAATTACTGAGGCGCAAACCCCTGGAGTTGTCACTGACTCATATCTTCATCTCATACTCCCACATCAGGAAATCCTGCTGGCTCTACCTTCAGAATATGTCCAGAACGCAACCCCTTCTCACCATCTCCACTGCTACCACCATGATCCAAGCTAGCACTAACCCTTCCCTGGGTTATTGCAGTGACCTCCTGATTGGTCCGTTGTACCCTTCTCCCTTAAAGTCTATTCTCAACAGAGCAGCAGGAGGAATCCTTTAGGTAAGTAAGCCACATCATATTACTTGTTTGCAAAACCTTCTGATGGCTCTCAGTGTCACTGAGAGTAGAAGTCAAAGTCTTTGTGATGGCTCTGAGTCCTTATGCAATGTGGCCCCTGTTTCCTTTCTGGCCTCATTTTCTATTACCCTCCCCCTTTCTCTGCTCCTGGATGTTTGGCCTCCGTGGTGTTTCTTGAGTAGGCCAGGCACAAGGGATCTTGCTACTTATGCTGGATGGCTTGTCTTCCACGTACCTGCATGGCACACTCCCTCACTTCCAACAAGTCTTCGCTTAAATGTCATCTTTTCAATGAAGGCTGTTCTGATCACTCCCTTTAAAATTGTCCTCTCTTCCCTGGCACCCCTGATCCTTCTTATGCTGTTCTAATCTCTCCTTTGTTCATACCACTCAGGGCTTGCTTACATGCTATATTATCTGTTTATGTGTTATGTGAATAGTTTGTTACCTGCCTCTACTTCCCTTCCAGAATGTAAGCTCCATGAGGACAGTGACCTTTGTCTGTTTTGCTCATTGATGTATTCACGTGCCCACAACAGCACCTGGAATATTACTTGAGTCTATCAAATATTGTTGACTCAATTAATAAACTTAACTTGGCTTCAACATTTTCTTAATCCTGAACTCTAGGCAGTTGTATTATTTTGTTTTCACACTACTATGAAGATACTACCTGGGACTGGGTAATTTATAAACAAAAGAGGTTTAATTGACTCACAGTTCTGCATGGCTGGGAAGCCTCAGGAAACTTACAATCATGACAGAAGGGCAAGGGGAAGCAGGGCACATCCTGCATGGCAGCAGGAGAGAGAAAGAAAGCAAGAAAGTGCCACACTAAAAACCATCAGCTCTCATGAGAATTCACTATCATGAGAGAGACCAGCATGGGAGAAATCTCCCACATGATCCAATCACCACCCACCAGGTCGCTCCCTTGACATGCAGGGATTCCGATTTGAGATGAGATTTGGGTGGGGATGCAGAGCCAAGCCATGTTAGCGGTCACTCCTAATTAATTGGTATTGGCCCATAAAATCAAACATTTGCCATCCATATCCTGGCACATACCAAGAGATTGATCAATGTTAAAAATAAAACATACATAGCTTATACCTTGAAATACCTTTGCACTATTGTAAAACTAGCTGGTGTACTGATGTAGCTTACACAATTCTTTGTGTATGTGCCTTTGAAGGAGATGGCACTCCAAAAAGCCCTGAAAGAGATTGGCATTGAGCCTCAAGAGTGTGGTTGTTTCAAGAGAAGTCATACCTGGTCTCTCAACAATGTTAGAGGAACATTATCTCAGTAAATGTGATGGAGTCTGGTACCCATTTAAGGCTTCCCATTGGATGAATCTCTTCTCTCTAGTGTCCTACACTGCCTTGACAATCACTGGTCATCCAGAGTGATTCTGCCTGTAGTAGGTTGAATAATGAACTCACAAAAGATCTATGTCCTAATTCCCAGAATCTGCATATTACCCTATTGGAAAAAAGGGTCTTTGCACATGGAATTAAGTTATATGAGGTTATCCAGTATAATCTGGATAGGCCCCAAACCCAATGACAAGTGTTTTCGTAAGAGAAAAGCAGAGATGTTTGAGACAGACAGAAGAGAAGGAGGCAGTGTGACCATGGAGGTAGAGATTGGTGTGAGGCAGCCAGGAGCAAAAGAAAACCAAGGAATGTTGATAGCTACCAGAAGCTGGGAGAGGCAGAGAGCGGATTGACCCCTATGGCCTCCAGAGGGAGCACAGCCCTGCCCACACTGTGATTTTGGACTTCTGGTCTTCAGAACTGCGAGAGAATATGAATTTCTGTTACGGCACCTACTTTATGGTATTTCTGTCCCAGCAGCCTCAGGAAATTAACACATTGCCCCAGGGCGATTTTCCCCTTTTAGTTAGAGTCACTTATATAGTTTTCCAGACATCATCTCTTTCCCATTACATTTATCTCTTTGGTGTTCTATTCTTCAAGGATGTGACTTTGACTAATCTAACACAATACACCTGCCAGATATTCAGGGGATACCAAAAGTTAACATGTAATCTGTCTATGGAGACATTCCATTTAACAGTCCTTTTTTGAGAACCATATCTTAACCCCAAGGACTCTGAGTGAATTTTAGACACAACAGGCCCTCAAGTGGATAAGAATTATAGAATTTCAGTGGCCTTTAGTGTTGTCTGGTCTGATTGCCAATTTAATGCTCGAATCTCCTGCTAAGTGATTATAAAGCCATTAATGGCATCTCTGAATATTACTGATTGCTAGAAAGGTTTTTTCTGATAATGACTCATAAGCAATCTCATTATAGTTTACATAATTTTATGATGATAACATTTTCATTCTTTGTCATCTTGGGAAGGCAGATTGTTGACTGGTGATTAATATGAGTCATCTTGGGAAAATATTGTTAAAAATTAAATAACCTTGGCAGAAAGGATGTTTCTCATTATCAGTTTATCTTTGCAGAGCACTTTCTAGGTAGACCACTGTTCTGTGCACAGACCACTCTACTGGGTCAGACTAGCCTTTGTGAAAAGGGAGGTGTCGTGGCAGGGCAGTTATATGGGAAGTGCTGCCATCACTATCTCCGTGACTTGTAGACAAGTCACTGTGACTGAGGCTGTACCTCTAAGGGTAAGGTCTGTACCTACCTCATGGAGGTTTTGTGAGCATTACATGGCAAATACATGTAATGCACAAGGCAACACTATCATAAATATTTGATTTCTGTTACTTCTACTACTCTTCTGGTTGAAAAAGACTGTTTTATTGGAGTGAAGTAATTCTGGGTTGGAACACAAGACTTAGGTCTGTCCTCAGCTCTGTCACTAACTGACTCTGTAATGTTGAGTTGACATTGACTCAATGACTCCAAATGCCATACTCTATACTACTAGGCTATAGTGCACATTTGAAGTCACATAGGACTGAAATACATGTATATTTTTCAGTCCCTATGGAATTAAACCCCATATTTTGACTCACTGAATATCCTCAGAGTGTAACTGGACACATTTGCAGAGGTCTCTGAGGACATCTGGGCACTGTAAGAGCCTGTGTCTTCCATCTCCAGGTTGCTGAGTTGCAGGGAGTAGCACTGGGTGAAGTTCAGTCGCTTTCCCCATTTCGGATTAGTCACGTGGATTTGTGGACTTTTAGCTTCAGAGGGTGCTATGAAGGCAATAGATGTTCCATTGTAATGCCAGGTAATGGACTTGATCTTCTCTCCTGCACGAAACTCCAGAGGAAGAGTTACTGACTCCCCCAGAATCCCATTCACCATCCATGGGGTTGAGCTGGTTTGTGAAACTAGATTCCCTGTATTCCCTGTAAACACAGAAGGAAAAGGTTTTAAAAATGTTTCTGACAAAATCCCTGCCGAGTCCTTTACCCTTTCACTTAACTCTGCCAGTCTGTGAGAGCACTTATACCAAAATTCAGAGATATGACAGAGTAGGAAAGTTTAAGGAGATGTTTCTAAATGGAAAATCAGAGTCCCAGAGCTCTGCCTCCAGCAAAATGTCAGGCACTCTTGGTTAGTAGGCAGCTGGTCTGGATGAAACTGGCCCAGTCCACACTGGGTCCTACACCGGCTGGTCACTCCCAGGTCATGACTATACTTTGTGACCCCAGCCTCTGAATTCCTTGGGCATTAGGTTGAGGGGGACAGGAAACTATTATAAACTCCAAAAACTGCAAGTCTTTGCTGATAAAGTATAATTAAAGCCTGATATTTACTGATTACCTATTGTGTGTCCAATATAGTAGGCCTGTGCAATTTAGACGGTAACAGGGACTAATATCAGGGATTTATAGCATAGTCAGTTGTTCTTATACATTATTTCACTGATGCTGACAACAATTCTGTGAGGCAGGCAGGATGGATATTACTACTTTCATTTATAGGTAAAGGAATTGAGCCACAGAAAGGTTAACTATTTTTCCCAGGTTTGCACCGCTAAAGAATAGCAGTCAGGATTCAACTCAGGTCTTCTGACACCAATGACTTTGTGCTCTTTTCATGATGCCAGAAGATATTTTTTATTCTCTCAGAAAGATTATAATGTAGTTGTTGAGGAGATAAAATGGATACGTATAGAAATAATATAATTTCAAAGTAACATATGATAGCCACATTATTGTGAGCTTACTCAGAACCATCAATGTTTAAGCAAAAAAGGTGAAATGATCACAATGATTCTCAAAGAAGATACTTCCTTAGCATCCTTTCCCAAATTCTTAGCAATTATCGCATTATTTCGTAGTCTTGTTCGCCTGTTTGTCTAACTGGCCATGCCCTAGTTATCCTTGCATGTCAATATCCAGCACCATGTCTGACACGCAGTAGAGTCTGTGGAAATGTTCAAGTGGGTCAATGAATAAAGAACCATAACCATTACCTCAACCTTCTCAGGATCTCTTGCTTTTTCTTTCTTAAAAATTTCAACTTTTATTTTAGATATGGGGGTACATGTGCAGGTTTGTTCCATGGGTATGTTGCACCCAGATAGTGAGCATAACAACAAATAGGTAGTTTTTCAACTCATTACCCACTCCCCTCTAGTAGTACACAGTGTCTGTTAATCCCATGTTTATGTCCATGTGTGCTCGATGTTTAGCTCCGACTTACAAGTGAGAACATGTAGTATTTGGTTTTCTGTTCCTGTGTTAGCTTGCTTAGGATTATGGCCTCCAGCTCCACCCATGTTGCTGTAAAAACATGATTTTATTCTTTTATATGGCTGCTTAGTATTCCATGGTGTATATGTGCCATATTTTCTTTATCCAATCCATCACTGATGGGAACCTAAGTAGATTCCTTGTCTTTGCTATTGTGAATGGCATAGGGATGAATATACAAGTGTATGTGTCTTTTTGGTATAATGATCTATTTTCCTTTGGCTATATACTCAGTAATGGGATTGTTGGGTTGAATGGTAGCTGTGTTTTAAGTTCTTTGAGTAATTTCCAAACTGCTTTCCACAGTGAAAATTTACATTTCCCACTAACGGTATATGACTGTTTCCTTTTCTCTGAAGCCTCACCAAGTGGGACCTAACACCTACTTTTTTATTTTGACTTTTTATTAATAGCCATTCTGACAAAAAAAGTGTATTAGTCCATTTTCACACTGCTAATAAAGACATACCCAAGGCTAGTCATTTATGAAGGAAAGAGATTTAATTGACTCACAGATCCACATGGCTGGGAGTCCTCACAATCACGGTGGAAGGTGAAAGAGGAGCAAAGTCATGTCTTACGTGGCAGCAGGCAAAAGAGAGCATGTGCAGGGGAACTCCCCTTTATAAAACCATCAGCTCATGAGACTTATTCACTATCATGAGAACAGCAAGGGAAAGATCTAGCCCCATTATTCAATTACCTCCTACTGGGTCCCTCTCATGACATGTGGAAATTATGGGAGCTCTACAGGTCAGGATGAGATTTGGGTGAAGACACAGTCAAACCATATCAAAAACAAAACCAGCATTTATTGTTTTTTTGACTTTATATTAATAGCCATTCTGACTGGTGTGAGACAGTATTTCACTGTGGTTTTGATTTGCATTTCTCTGATGATTAGTGATGCTGGGCATTTTTTCATATGTTTGTTGACCACTTGTATGTCTTCTTTTTTTTTGAGATGGATCTTGCTCTGTTGTCCAGGCTGGAGTGGAATGGTGTGGTTTTGGCTCACTGCACTGTCTGTCTCCTGGGTTCAAGCAATTCTCCTGCCTCCATCTCCCAAGTGGCTGGGATTACAGGAGCCTGTCACCACACCCAGTGAATTTTTGTATTTTTAGTAGAGATGGGGTTTCACTATGTTGACCAGACTGGTCTTGAACTCCTGGCCTCGTGATCCACCCACCCTGGCCTCCCAAATTGCTGGGATTACAGGGTGAGCCACTGTGCCTGGCCTGCATGTCTTCTTTTAAGAAGGGTCTGTTCATGTTCTTTGCCCATTTTTTAATGGGGTTATTAATCTTTTTGCTTGTTGATTTAAACTCCTTCTAGATTCTGGATATTAGATCTTCGTTGCATACATAGTTTGCAAATATTTTCTTCCATTCTGTAAGTTGTCTGTTTACTGTAATGATAGCTTCTTTTGCTATGCAGAAGCTCTATAGTTTACTTAGATTCCACTTGTCAATTTATGTTTTTATTGCAATTGCTTTTGGGGACTTAGCCAAAACTTCTTTGCCAAAGCCAACATCAAGAAGGGTATTACCTATTTTTTTCCCAGGATTTTTATAGCTTGAGGTTTTATATTTAAATCTTTGATTCATCTTGAGTTAACTTTTCTATATGGTCAAAGGTAAGGGTCCAGTTTCAATCTTCTGCATATGGCTAGCCAGTTAACTCAGCACCATTTATTGAATGGGGAGTCCTTTCCCCATTGCTTGTTTTTGTTGGCCTTGTCAAAAATCAGATGGTTATTAGGGTGGGGCTTTATTTCTGAGTTTTCTGTTCTCTTCCATTTGTCTATGTGTCTGTTTTTGTACTGGTACCATGCTGTTTTGGTTACTATAGTCTTATGATATAGTTTGAAGTCAAATAGTGTGATGTCTCTGGGTTTGTTGTTTTTGTTTAGAATTGCTTTGACTGTTTGGGCTCTTTTTTGTTTGTTTGTTTGTTTGATGTGAATTTTAAAATAATTTTTCTAATACTGTGAAGAATGACATTGGTAGTTTGATTGAAAGAGCACTGAATCTATAAATTGCTTTGGGTGGTTATAGACATTTTAATGATGTTGATTCTTCCAGTCCATGAGCATGAAATGTTTTTCCTCTTATTTGTATCATTTCTGAGGGTTTCTTACTTCTTAGGAAAGGAGCTGAATAGGGAAGGAAATGTCTCTTGGTATCCTGGTGCTCAGCTCCCGGGTGAGCTTGTACACCGTCTCTCTTTCATGAATTGTCCTATGAATTCCAGGCACATGAACTTGCTGTCATCAATGTTTCCCATCAGCATTTTAACACATTGTGATTTGTCATCTTGACTCCTCTTTCCTCTGAATCACATGGGTGAATACCACAAGGAAAATTTTGAGCAAAATGTCCAGATACCAGAGAATATAATGATACAATTCTATTTATTTAAAGTGGATAAACAGACAAAACAAATCTGTGCTGTCAGAAGTCAAGAGTGGTTACATTTGAGGAGGGAGAGGTGGTGAGTAGGAGGGAGTATAAAGGAAGGATCCTAGAATGCTGATAATGCTCTATTTCTAGATCTGTATTTGGCTACACAGATTTATTCATTTTTATGATAATTCATTGAGCTGAAACTTAAGATCTGAGCAGTTTTTATCTTTGTATTTTCGTTTAAAAAGTTAAAACAGTAACAAAATAAAATTATGACAATGACCTATAAGGACTAAAATGATCTGGCTATTTCTCTCTCTTTGACTTAATTCCTCTATTTCCCCCCTTGTTCACTTTGCTCCAACCCCCTTGAACAAGCCAGGGCTTTTGCATTTACAATCCTTTCTTTCTGGAATGCACTTCCTCCAAGTATCCATGCAGCTCTCTCTTTTGCCTCTGTAAAGCCTTTAATGCAAACATTCCTGCTCAGAGAGTTTAAAGAAGTGTGATCACTCTTTCCTCACCATCAGCTCCTATCCACCCCTGCACATCCCGCTGCCTTTGGATTTACCATCTAGTACTTACTATGTAGTATACTTTATAATTCACATATTTGTTTTTATTTATTTTCTCACCTCTCCACTAGAATGTAAGCTCCATAAGGCAAAGATTTTTGTCTGTTTTGTTTACCATTGTGAACAGGATTCTTGAACAGTTCCTGGGACATGGTAAGCATCCCATGAATATTTATTGAGTGAATGGACATATCTCCATTCCATCTCTTGGAGGTTTTCTGTCTAGAATGTTAAAGCTCATATCCTTTTAGTAGCAAGTCTTGGGTTACTCAGTGGCCCAAGGACTCACCAGGAGCTGCTCTTCCCTTACCTAGAACACTCCTTTAAGTTCCCTTGATTTTATAGATTTCAATTGTTAGTTTATTTAACAAGCTAGTTTATTTAACATAATACTATTTGCTAACTTCTATGCTAATTCAATTAGTAAAACCTTAGGAACCATGGCATTTGGACCATATTTATTAGATCTGTTTTATGTGCCAGTTTCTGGACTGGAAACTGGGAATATAAACATCAGTAAGATACTCTCAGTCTTCTGGGTCCACCATTTGATAGAGGAGCCTGACAGGTAAATGAGTAGTTGGTTCTGATGTGGTGGGTTGAGCACTGAGCTAGTGTAGGGCTTGCCTCTGCATTGCCCTTGTATCACTACTGCACCTGCACATGCAATAGCAAACACTTCTTTCATAGTTAGACTATTTTCCTTTCTTTTCTACAATCTTGAGGTCAGGGATTCTGATGATTTTTTCTGTATCTCTAGAACTTAGCAGACAATTTCTAGCTCAATAAATTTTGAATTGTTAGAGATATGTACTCCACTGGAGCAAAAATTGAGAGAATCATAAACTGGGGACAGTTGGGAGTTGTCAGGGAACATTTCAGAGTAGATGACATTGTAGCGAAATTTTGAATAAAAACTATGTGTTCTCCATTTCTTAATTATTTGTAATTCTTCCAAGAATACTTTACTTTTTTTTTTTATACTGCTGTTCCCTCTGCTTAAAATGCCCTTGTTCACTTTTTCTACATGGTAAGCTCCTGTTTATCTTCAAGGATGAGGTAAAGTATCTGTTTGCCTCTGCTTATTTTTGGGGGTTTTGCATTGGTATGCAGGGGAGAGAGAAAGGAGTTTGGGGTGAAGGAAAGGGAGAAGGAGCACAGGATGGATGGGATGGTAGGAATAGTTCCCCACAGACCCAAAACCAAACCAAAGCAAAACTAGATTTGAGCCAATATGCTTAGGGACAGTGAAGGTCATATGCTACTGAAAATGTTCAAAAGACCCTATGTGAGTCTTTGGACAGGAGCAGAGCTGCTTCAGGGCCAAGGTGTTGTGGTGTGGCACAGAGGGCACATGGAGGTCCTTTTCTCTGCTCTGTCTGGAATCAACACTGATGCTTTAGGAGCATCTGGGGCATGGATATTGATTTTCTTGGAATAGGCAGGGCATCCAAATGGCTCCTCTGTAGAGGACTAGAACCAGAAAAAGAGATTAAGAATGGGAAATATGCCTCGTTAGCTGTAGCTAGTAGGCTGCTTTGGGGGCTCATGAGAAGCTTTCCTTTGGGGACTCTCATAAGTCACTGGGGAACCCCTTGCAACATGGAGGTGGCCCATCCTCTGGTGAGGATGTCAAGACAGCAGACACTCGGGGTACATTTGTTTACAAGTTTCATCTACCGTATGATGTGTTTTGGGGAACCCAAATAATGTCTTAGCACTGTATTTTCCCAGAACCTGGTCCAGGGAACTCAGTGAATGTTAAGTCGATTGGGATTAGAATACAGAAGTTTTGAAGGGTTACCTAATTACTGGAGGGCTAGTTTGGAAGGTATTAAGAAACATGGAGTATTTTTGAAAATTGATAAAGTATACAGACAGCAGTGTCGTAGTAAAGAGAGGAGAGAGGTAGAACTAAGCAGATTCTGAAAAAGACAGAAAAGTCAGAAGAAACTCTGGGGTTTCTAACCTGAGGGACTAGCTTAGGCCCATCTGTAGCAAAGAGTGCTAAGACTATTCAGTAGGGAAAGAATGCTCTCTTTAACAAATGGTTCTGGGACAACTGGATATCCACATACAGAAGAATGAAGTTGGACCCCTTCCTCTCATTATATGCAAAAATTAACTCAAAATGTACTGATCACCTAAATATAAGAGCTAAAACTCTTAGAAGAAAACATAATGATCAATATTCATGATTGGATTTGGAAATGGACTCTGATATATGACAGCAACGGCATGAGTAACAAAAGATTAAAAAGCGGGGAGGGACCAGGACGACCAATTAGAAACAGCTGTGGTCGAAGGATCCCACTGAGAAGAATGAAAACAGTGAGTGAATCCTGCACCAGCAACTAAGGTATCCAGGTTCACTCACTGAGACTGACTAGGTGTTTGGCATGACCCACAGGGAATGAGGAAAAGCAGGGTGGAGCGACAGCCCACCTGGAAGCTGCATGGGGCAAGTGGTGCTTCCACCCCCAGCCAAGGAAGGTGGAGTGATTGTGCTTCCCCACCCAGGAAACCATGTGTTTTCCATGGATCTCTGCAACCTATGGACCAGGAGGTCCCCTTGTGAGTCAACACCACAAGGGCCTTGGGTCCTAAGCACAGAGCTGTGCAGATTCTCAGCCGCCACTTGGCTGGAGACTGCCTAAGACTACTGAGTTCTTGGGGGAAGGGGCAGCAGCCATCCCTGCAGCTTCAGTCTGTTTTCCCCTACCAGTACTAGAGGGTCTGGGTGTTTTGGGCCCAGGAGGAATTCCCCATGGTGCAGCACAGTGGCTGTGGCAGACTGTGGCCAGACTGGCTCTTTAGGCTGGACCCAGACTCATCCCTTCTCACCGGATACGAATTTCAGCAATTCCACTCAGGGGTTTATGAACAGAACTCTGATCTCCCTGGGATGGAGCACCAGTGGGTAGGTGGGCTGCTGGCTCTGTGGATCAACAGACTTAGTCTTTTCCCACGCTGGCTCTGAGGAATCTGGGCTGTCTAGATAAGTGGGATTCCCCCCATCTCACCACACTCTTTCTGCCAAGGGACAGACAGAGTGCTTCATTAAGTGAGTACCTTATCCTGTGCCTCCTGACTGGGTGAGGCTCCCCAACAGGGGTTACCAGACATGTTATACAAGAGCATTCCCACTGTCATCAATTTGGTGCCCCTCTGGGACAGTGCTCCCAGAGGAAGAAGCAGGCAGCCATCTTTGCTGTTTTGCAGCCTCTACTGGTGACACCTCCAGGGTGGGAGGGACCCAGATAAATAGGGTCTGGAGTGGGGCCCCAGCAAACTGCAGCAGCCCTGCAGAAGAGGGGACTGATTGCTAAAATAAAAATGAACAGAAAGCAACAACAGCATCAACAAAAAAGTCCCCACAAAAAAAAAAAAACCCATCTAAAGGTCAGCAGATCAAAGCTAGATGAACTCAGGAAGATGAGAAAGAATCAATGAAGAATGCTGAAAACTCAAAAAGCCGGAGTGCCTTTTCTCCTCCAAATGACTGTAACACCTCTCCAGCAGGGCACAGAACTGGGCTCAGGCTGAGATAGATGAACTGACAGAAGTGGGCTTCAGAAGGTGGGTAATAATGAACTTTGATGAGCGAAAGGAGCATATTCTAACTCAGTGCAAAGAACCTAAGAACCATGATAAAACATTACAGGAGCTGTTAACCAGAATAACCAGTTTAGAGAGGAACATAAATGACCTGAAGGAGCTGAAAAACACAACATGAAAACATCACAATACAATCACAAGCATCAATAGCCAAAAAGAACAAGTGGAGAAAGGAATTTCAGAGATTGAAGACTCTCTTGCTGAAATAAAACAGGCAGATAAGATCAGAGAAAAAGGAATAAAAAGGAACAGACAAAACCTCTGAGAACCATGGGATTATGTAAAGAGACCAAACCTACAACTGATTATGGTACCTAGAAGAGACAGGGAGAATGAAACCAAGTTGGAAAACGTACTTCAGGATATCATCCAGGAGAACTTACCCAACCTAGCAAAACACGCCAACATTCAAACTCAAGAAATACGGAGAACCCCAGTAAGATACTACATGAGAAGGTCAACCACAAGACACATATTATTAGATTCTCCAAGGTCAAAGTGAGGGAAAAAAATGTTAAGGGCAGCCAGAGAGAAAGGCCAAGTCGCCTATAAAGGGAAGCCCATCAGAATAACACTAGAATGGTGATAATAATTTTTTAAAAAGGGGGAAAAAACAAGTAGAGAAATTATAACTTTTGTACTTAGCTAGCAGAAATATAAAATGGTACAACCATTGTGGAAAACAGTTTGGCAATTCCCCAAAAAGTTAAGCTTAGAGTGATATGATCCACAATTCTGTTCCTAGGTATATACCAAGATAAATTAAAAACAGGTAGTCAAATACTTGTACACACAGTAGCACTGTTCACAAGAGCCAAAAAGGCAAAAACAATCCAGATGTTCATTGATAGATGAATGGATAAATAAAATGTAGTATATACAGATTATAAAATATTATTCAGCCAAAAAGGAATGAAGTACGGATACATAGTACAACATGGATGAACCTGGAAAACATGATGCTAACTGAAGGAAGTCAGACACGAAACGTTATGTATATATTGCATGATTTCATTTATATGAAATTACCCAGAATAGGTAAACCTACAGAGACAGAAAGCAGATCGGTATTTGCCAGGGGCTGGGGGAAGGGGAGAATGGGAAATGACTGCTCAGTGGCTACAGGGTGTTCTTTAGGGTGTTGAAAATGTTTTAGAACAATAGAAGTGGTGGTTTCACAACACTGCGAATGTACAAAATACCACTGAATTTTATACTTTAAAATTATTACATTGTGTTACAGGAATTTCATCTCAATAAAAAATGTCTGAGTGTCGACAGAGAAAAACTAAAGTTGAATCTGGGTTAAGGGACCAAAAACAAAGGTATGAATGACTGGAGGTCACATTGGAGATTGTACATTCTCATGGGTGGAAAAACATACATCTTTGAGGATAATGAAAAAATATAAAACATCTCTCTACCTGTTGAGCAATAGCAAACACTTAAAGATGTGGACGGTTGGCAAAAAGTAGATAATGCTGCTCAGGGAGCCATTAGATTACAATCTCTTCACAGAATAGCATTGCACATTTGACTCAACCTCAGAATCAGCTCTCACAGGTTTGTTTTACTTATATTTCCAACCACTGACTGTTCTCTCCTGGACCTCATAATACCTGTATCTGCTTCCTGCAAGCACACTAAAAAATTAGTTCCTATGTCTCCCTCCCTAAAATCTCAGTGTGACTGAAGTCCAGTGAAATTTAGGACCTTGCTGTTCAGTGTGATCCATGGACAGGGAGCATTGGTGTCACCTGGGAGCCTGTTAGAAATGCAGACTCTCAGTCCCTATTCCAGAATCAGCATTTTAATAAGATTCCCCCAAGTAATTTATATGACCATTTAAGTTTGACAGGTATCTATCTATAGAAATTAGAATGAAGAAACAAGATTCACTTTCTCTAGGATGTCATGATGCTTGATTTCAGTTATAATTATTGTTCTGTTAGTTTTGCCACCCAGGGCTTCAGTTAAAGGAAATAGGATTATTTTTCAACAAGGTTTGTCTTTTCAACTAAATTTTCTAAAAGGAGGTGGGTTGGCTAGTGCCCATTCTTTGGAAAGAATGGAATATTCTTTCCCATTCATTGGAAAGAATGTAGGCTGGCATGAGTCATTGTTTTTCATGGTTGTTTCCATGATTGATTTCATTTGCCCTGCACTTTTGCAACGGGGGTCTCTTTCCCTTCCTAAATCGCTCCACGCTCTTCCCTGTATCAGGGTCTTTACTCATATGATCCCTTCTGCCTTGAAAGCTTCTTCATTTGATGTTTTCTGTTTAACTTTTCACACCCTTTAAATACGAGATGAAATGTTATTTTTCCAGAAAGTCCTTTCTTCATCACTCGGTTTAAAGCAGGTCCCTGTGTTTTTCTCCATCAACATGCCCTGCTTATTTTCTTGCTAGCCTCACATTTTCTAATTATACATGCATTTGTGTGAATATGTGACTGCGTGTAAGTTAAGTAGTATGATGAAGTGGTCATGAGCACACACACCAGAGCAGGACTTCCTGATTTCCAATTCTAGCAGCCACTTCTCCCCTCCTGGGCTTCAGAACACCTGCATCTGCCTCCTGCAAACACATTCAAATGTGTTTCTCTTTCTATACCCATTTCCTCCATAACTGTGGGACAGTAAGCAAGTTACTTAAGTGCTCTGTGCCTTCTTTCCCCATCTGTGAAATGGAGATGGGAGCACTGTATCTTTCAGAGTCATTATAAGAAGTATTCATGGACATAGGGAGAAGAAGAGGAGTTTTAACATGAGGACATTCAGAATATTTTTATTCTACAGGTGGATTTAATTTTGCAGGGAGGTAAAAATGAAACAAAAACTCAAGATTCTGCTCCTAGGTCAGGAAGTGGCTCTTGAATGAAAGCAAGAATTATCTCTCTTTCTACATTGTATATATATTTCCCAAAGTTCTATTCTCATTCCAGTTTTCTCCTTAGCTTAACTTACCTCTGTGCTGTTGATTTTTAAGTCTCCCGACTCAGCCCTCCTCCTAGTCCTAAATTCCCAGGAACTTTCACATAACTTCCTCATGGATAGTACACCGACATCCTAAAATCAGCAGGTCCAAAACTGAACTCACCTTCCTCCTGTGGCTGCTCTCCACCTTCCAATTTAGTCACTTTCTCTGGCTATCCTGTCAGAAATTTCACTGCCCTCTCTACCGTATTTCATCTCTCCCTTTTCTACTTGAATTTCTTTTTTCTACTTTTATTTCTTCCGTATCACTATTCAATACACTATTTTACTTGTTTTTTTTGTTTGTTTGTTTTTATGGTTTGTCTTTTGCTAAAATGTTAACTCCATGAGAGCAAGAATTTTTTTGCTTGCTTTGTTCATGATGTATTCATGCAAACTGAAACAGTGCCAGACATTCAATAGGTGCTTGATGAGTATTTATTAAATGACTTACGGAATCCTCCTTTCCCCTCATTCCAATTGCCAGTTAATCTACTTAACTCCATATTGAAGGGATCTCTTGTTTCTGTCCTTTCTCTTATGCTGCTGCCACACTTGTTCAATTGCCATTGTTTTTCAGAACTATTACAAGAGCTTGCCGCATGCTGGTTAATGAAATTTGGGCAAGTTATTTAAATTAACTTCATCTGAGTTCTTTATTTTAAAATGGAGATAATAATAGTACAAATTCATAGAATTCTCATGAGACTCAGAATGTGTGTACAGCACCTGAAACAATACTTGAAATATAATAAGCACTCAGTCCTAATTCGCACTTAAGGAGGGGAGAGATGGAAACTTTTTTGGGTGAGGGGGGCTAGAGAGGATTAATTTTAGTGTGTTTGGTTGGGCCTAGAAATTTTGGCTCAACTGAATAATAGGTTTTTAATATTTTAGATGAGGATAGTGAGGTTCAGAGAGGATAAGTAACCTTCTTGAGGTTCACAGTAAGGTAGTAGCTAAATTGGTATGAGGGCTCATTTTCTTGATCTTGGTACTCTTTACAGTATGCTGGCCATAAATCAGTCTTGTCTTGAAAAGCTTCTTTCCTCTGCCCCATCAAATAACTTTCTTACATACAGACACAGTTGAAATTGTTCACTGACAACCATCTCAGGCTTATAGCATTCAAAGTTGAGAGGAGGTATATGAGTGGTACTTATATCAAGTACCACTATGAGCATCCCCTTCCCCACCCCAATCCCTTGACAGGGAGCCAGACAGACAACCATATACAGATGATTTAGATTGAGCAATGAAGACCTGTGTAGTCACTAGTGACATAAAACCAGGGAGTCACTACTGACTACATGGCTCTGCATTGACATTTACCTGGGCCAACGCAGAAGTCAAGCAGGAGCAATTGGAACAGCCACAACATGCTTTCCGTGGTGAAGACTGGTGCTTGAGACCTTGAGGCAGTCAACACTGTTGCCATTCTGTCAGTAAACTGAAAATACTTTTTACTGAGACTTCCCCTTCCTTCAGAGGCGTGGTGAAAACTTCTTCCTCTGCCACTGTTTTGTTTACTTTTCAATTTACCTTTTTCTGAGCTAAACACGCAAATCTTTTTTTTTGTTTGTTTTTGGAAAAAAAGATAAAGTCCTTTATGGCATCTTTAATAAACTTGTATGTAAAAGTCTGTAAGGAATTTCCCAAAATCTACTAGAACAAATAAATGAATTCAGCAAGGTGAAAAGATACAAAATCAACACATATAATTCAATTGCAATTGTATATACTAGCTAGGATTAATCTGAAAATAAAATTAGAAAAACAATTCCACTCAAATTATATCAGAAATAAATTTTTAAACATAAAGCTAAGAAAAAGCAAAACAAAACGCTTAATTTCTAAAAGACTAATTTTCTTCTTTCTTTCTTTTTGCTGTTTGGGGATGCTTTTATTTATCTATCTATTTTTATTTATTTTTTATGATTATACTTTTAAGTTCTGAGATACATGTGCAGAACATGCAGGTTTGTTACATAGGTGTAACAAGTGCCATGATGATTTGCTGCACTCATCAACCCGTCATCTATATTAGGTATTTCTCCTAATGCTATCCCTCCCCTACTGCCCTACCTGCCAACATACTCCAGTGTGTGATGTTCCCCTCCCTGTGTTCATGTGTTCTCATTGGTCAACTCCCACTTATGAGTGAGAATGTGTGGTGTTTGGTTTTCTGTTCTTGTGTTAGTTTGCTGAGAATGATGGTTTCCAACTTCATCCATGTCCCTGAAAAGGACATGAACTCATTCTTTTTTATGTCTGCATAGTATTCCATGGTGTACATGTGCCACATTTTCTTTATCCAGTCTATCATTGATGGGCATTTGGGTTGGTTCCAAGTCTTTGCTATTGTGAACAGTGCTGCAATAAACGTGTGGATGTTTCTTCATAGTAGAATGATTTATAATCCTTTGGGTATATACCCAGTAATGGGATTGCTGAGTCAAATGGTATTTCTGGTTCTAGATCCTTGAGGAATCACCACACTGTCTTCCACAATGGTTGAACTAATTTGCACTTGCACCAACAGTATAAAAGCAGTCTTATTTCTCCATATCCTCTTCAGCATCTGTTGTTTCCTGACTTTTTAATGATCACCATTCTAACTGGCATGAGATGGTATCTCATTGTGGTTTTGATTTGCATTTCTCTAATGACCAATGATGATGAGCATTTTTCATATGTTTGTTGGGTACATAAATGTCTTCTTTTGAGAAGTGTCTGTTCATATCCTTCACTCACTTTTTGATAGAGTTGTTTTTTTCCTGTAAATTTGTTTAAGTTCCTTGTAGATTCTGGATATTAGCCCTTTGTCAGATGGATAGATTGCAAATTTTTTGTCCCATTCTGTAGGTTGCCTGTTCACTCTGATGATAGTTTATTTTGCTGTGCAGAAGCTCTTTAGTTTAATTAGATCTCATTTGTCAATTTTGACTTTTGTTTTCATTGTTTTAGTCATGAAGAATTTGCCCATGCCTATGTACTATGGCATTGCCTAGGTTTTCTTCTAGAGTTTTTATGTTTTTATGGTTTTAGGTCTTACATTTAAGTCTTTACTCCATCTTGAGTTAATTTTTTTTATATAAAATATAAGGAAGGAATCCAGTTTCAGTTTTCTGCATATGGCTAGCTTATGAGGCTCAGTTTTTTTTTTTTTTAAGTGTAAGGAAGGGATCCAGTTTCAGTTTTCTGCATATGGCTAGCTTATGAGGCTTAGTTTAAATGGGTATAAAATTCTGGGTTGAAAATTCTTTTTTTAAAGAATGTTGAATATTGGCCCCCACTCTCTTCTGGCTTGTAGGGTTTCTGCAGAGAGATCTGCTTTTAGTCTGATGGGTTTCCCTTTGTGGGTAACTTGACCTTTCTCTCTGACTGACCTTAACATTTTTTCCTTCATTTCAACCTTGATGAATCTGACAATTATGTGTCTTGGGGTTGCTCTTCTTGAGGAGTATCTTTGTGGAGTTCTCTGTATTTCCTGAATTTGAATATTGGCCCATCTTGCTAGGTTGGGGGAAGTTCTCCTGGATAATATCCTAAAGTGTGTTTTCCAACTTGGTTCCATTCTCCCCATCACTTTCAGGTACACCAATTAAACGTAGCTTTGGTCTTTTCACATAGTCCCATATTTCTTGGAGACTTTTTTTGTTACTTTTAATTTTTTTCTCTAATCTTGTCTTCATGCTTTATTTCATTTAATCTTCAATAACTGATATCCTTTTTTCCACTTGATCAATTTAGCTATTGATACTTCTGTATGCTTCACAAAGTTCTTGTGCTGTGCTTTTAAGCTCCATCAGGTCATTTATGTTCTTCTCTAAACTGATTATTCTAGTTAGCAATTCCTCTAACCTTTTTTCAAGGTTCTTAGCTTCCTTGCATTGGGTTAGAACATGCTCCTTTAGCTCAAAGGAGTTAGTTATTACCCACCTTCTGTAGCCTACTTCTGTCAATTTGTCAAACTCATTCTCCATCCAGTTTTGTTCCCTTGCTGGTGAGCAGTTGCTATCCTTTGGAGGAGAAGAGAAGAGGCATTCTGGTTTTGAAATTTTCAGCCTTTTTGCACTGTTTTTTCCTCATCTTCATGGATTTATCTATCTTTGGTCTTTGATATTGGTGACTTTTGGATGGGGTTTCCATGTGGACACTCTTTTTGTTGATGTTGATGCTATTCCTTTCTGTTTGTTAGTTTTTCTTCTAACAATCAGGTCCCTTTGCTGCAGGTCTGCTAAAGTTTGCTGGAGGTCCATTCCAGACCCTGCTTGCCTGGGTATCACCAGTGGAGGCTGCAGAACAGCAAAGATTGCTGCCTGTTCCTTCCTCTGGAAGCTTCATCTCAGAGGGGCACCTGCCACATGCCAATCAGAGCTCTCTTGTTTGAGGTATCTGTTGGCCCCTGCTGGGAGGTATCTCCCAGTCAGGAGGCAGAGTTGTCAGGGACCCACTTGAGGAGGCAGTCTACCCCTTAGCAGAGTTAGAGTGCTGTGCTGGGAGAACCACTGTTCTCTTCAGAGCCAGCAGGCAGGAATGCTTAAGTCTGATGGAGCTGTGCCCACAGCCATTTGTTCCTCCAGGTTCTCTGTCCCAGGGAGATGGGAGTTTGATCTGTAAGCCCCTGACTGGGGTTGCTGCCTTTCTTTTAGCAATGCCCTGCCCAGAGAGGAGGAATCTAGAGAGGTAGTCTGGCTATGGTGGCTTTGCTGAGCTGTCCTGGGCCATCAGTTCAAAATTCCTGGCAGCTTTATTTACAGTGTGAAGGGAAAACTGCCTACTCAAGCCTCAGTAATGGCAGATGCGCCTCCCTCCACCAAGCTCGAGCATCTCAGGTTGGCTTCAGACGGCTGTGCTGGAAGCGAGATTTCAAGCCAGTGGATCTTAGCTTGTTGGGCTCCATGGGGGTGGGATCTGCTGAGCTAGACCACTTGGATTCCTGGCTTCAGCTTTCTTTTCAGGGGAGTGAATGGTTCTGTCTCACTGGCATTTCAGGTGCCACTGGGGTATGAAAAAAAAACTCTCCTGCAGCCAGCTTGGTGTCTGCCCAAATGGCTGCCCAGTTTTGTGCTTGGAACCCAGGGCCCTAGCAGAGTAGGCAAGTTGCAAAGACCATGGGAAAAGCATAGGATCTGGGCTGGAGTGCACTGTTCCTCACAGGACAGTCCCTCCCGGCTTCCCTTGGCTAGGGGAGAGATCCCTGACCCCTTGCACTTCCCAGGTGAGGGGACACCCTGCCCTGCTTTGGCTTGCCCTCTGTGGACTGCACCCACTGTCTAACCAGTCCCAGTGAGGTGAGCTGGGTACCTTAGTCGGAAATGCAGAAATCACCCTGTTCCTATTGGGCCATCTTGCCCAGAAGTCAAGTGCACAAATCTTAATTGTGCAATGTGAATTGGAAATTTCACTTTCCATCTAAATACTTTTTCCATTTGGTGGGGGGAACTGTTTTATTATGGTAAAATAACCTAAATTATATGTTGTGATCATGTAACCTAAAATTTATCATTTTAACCATTTTAAGTGTACAATTTAGTGGCATTAATTATATGCACAATATTGTATAGTCATCAACACTATTTCCAAAGCCTTTTCATTACCCCAAACAGAAACAGTGACCATTAAGCAACAGTTCCCCATTCCCTTTCCCTCCAGGCCTTGGCAACCTCTAATCTACTTACTGTTTCTGTTAATTTGTTTCTTGTAGGTACCTTATATAAGTGGAGTCATACAATATTTTTCCTTTTGTGTCTGGCTTATTTCACTTAGCATAATTATTCAAGGTTTATTCATGTTGTAGCATGTATCAGAATTGTACCCTTTTTATGACTAAATATTCCATTATATGTATGTACCACATTTTTTAATCTATTCATCTATTGATGGACACTTGGGTTGTTTCTATCTTTTGTCTGTTGTGAATAATGCTGCTATGAACATTGATGTACAGGTATCTGTTTGAATTCCTGTTCTCCATTTCTCCGGGTTCAGCTAAGAGTAAAATTGCTGGATCACATGATAATTCTGTTTACCTTTTGAGGAACTGCCAAACTGCTTTTCATAATGGCATCACCATTTTACATTCTTACCTGGAATTGGAAAAAGGGTTCTAATTTTTCTATATCCTTGCCAATATTTTCTATTTTTCATTTTTTGATAATGATTATCCTAATGACTGTGAAGTGATATCTCATTGTGGTTTTGATTTGTGTTTCCTTAATTATGAATAATGTTGAGTATCTTTTAATGTGCTTATGGCCTTATTGGCCATTTGTATATCTTCTTTGGAATAACGTCTATTTAAATCCTTTGCCCAATTTTAAATTGGATTATGTTTTTTTGAGTTATAGAGTTTTTTATGTATTCTAGATATTCCTCATCAGATATTTGATTTGTTAATATTCTCTCCAATTCTGTGTGTTTTCACTCTCTTCACAGTGTCTTTTGATCCACTATAATTTTTTATTTTAGTGGTCCAATTTTTTTCTTTTTAAGATGGAGTTTTACTCTTGTTGCCCAGGCTGTAGTGCAGTCACGTGATCCCAGCTCATGGCAACATCTGCCTCCTGAGTTCAAGCGATTCTCCTCCCTCAGCCTCCCAAATTAGCTGGGATTGTAGGCATGCACCACCACACCCAGCTAATTTTTGTATTTTTAGTACAGATGGGGTTTCTTCATGTTGGTCAGGCTGGTCTTGAAATCCCGACCTCAGGTTATCTGCCTGCCTCGGCCTCCCAAAGTGTTGAGATTACAGGCATGAGCCACTGTGCCCGGCCAGTGAAGTCTAATTTATCTATATTTCGTGCCTGTGCCTTTAGTGTCATATTCAAGAAATCCTTGCCAAATCCAGTGTCATTAAGATTTTCCACGTTAATGGGGAAAGGATTCCCTGTTTAATAAATGGTGTTGGGAAAACTGGCTAGCCATGTGCAGAAAGCAGAAACTGGACCCCTTCCTGACACCTTACACTAATATTAACTCCAGATGGATTAAAGACTTAAACATAAGACCTGACACCATAAAAACCCTAGAAGAAAATCTAGGCAAAACCATTCAGGTCATAGGAGTAGGCAAGGATTTCATGACCAAAACACCAAAAGCATTGGCAACAAAAGCCAAAATAGACAAATGGAACCTAATCAACTCCACAGCTTCTGCATGGCAAAAGTAACAGTCATTAGAGTGAATTGGTAACCAACAGAATGGGAAAAAAATTTTTGCAGTTTACCCATCTGACAAAGGGCTGATATCCAGAATCTACAAAGAACTAAAACAGATTTACAAGAAAAAAACAAACAAGCCCATTCAAAAATGGGCAAAGGATATGAACAGACACTTTACAAAAGAAGACATACATGAGGCCAACAAACACATGAAAAAATGCTCATCATCACTGGTCATTAGAGAAATGCAAATCAAAACTACATTGAGATACCATCTCATGCCAGTTAGAATGGCGATCATTAAAAAATCTGGAGACAGCAGATGCTGGAGAGGATGTGGAGAAATAGGAACACTTTTACACTGCTGGTGGGAGTGTAAATTAGTTCAACCATTGTGGAAGACAGTATGGCAATTCCTCAAGGACCTAGAAATAGAAATTCCATTTGACACAGCAATCCCATTACTGGGTATATATCCAAAGGACTATAATTCGTTCTACTATAAGGACACATGCACATGAATGTTCATTGCAGCACTGTTTACAATAGCAAAGACCTGGAATCAACCCAAATGCCCATCGATGATAGACTGGACTGGGAAAATGTGGCACATATACACCATGGAATATTATGCAGCAATCAAAAATGATGAGTTCGTGTCCTTTGTAGGGACATGGATGAATCTGGAGAACATCATTCTCAGCAAACTGACACAAGAACAGAAAATGAAATACCGCATGTTTTCACTCATAGGCTAGTGATGAACAATGAGAACACATGGACACAGGGAGGGGAGCACTACACACTGGGGTCTATTGGGGGGAATAGGGGAGAGACAGCAGGGGGGGGGAGTTGGGGAGGGATAGCATGGGGAGAAATGCCGGATGTGGGTGAAGGGGAGGAAGGCAGCAAATCACACTGCCACGTGTGTACCTATGCAACTATCTTGCATGTTCTGCACATGTACCCCAAAACCTAAAATGCAATTAAAAAATGATTTTCCATGTTTTCTTATAAGATTTTTATAGTTTCAGCTCTTACAGCTAAGTTTTTGATATGTTTTCAGTTAATTTTTTTGTATAGTATGTGGTAGGGGTCCAACTTCATTCTTTTGCATGTAGATGTCCAGTTGTCCCAGACCCAATTATTGAAATGACTGGCCTTTCCCTCACTGAGTGCTTTCAGAACCCTTACCAAAGATCGTTTGACAACATATTAAAGGATTTACTTCTGGGCTCTCTACTCTATTTCACTGGTCTGTACTTGATTACTGTATCTTTGTAGTAAGATTTGAAATCAGGAAGGATGAGGCCTCCAATTTTCTTCTTTTCTGAGACTTTTTTGGCTATTTGGTGTCCCTTCAGATTCAATATGGATTTTAGTATGAGTTTTTCTATTTCTGCAAAAACATCTTTGGGATGGGGTAGGGATTGCATTGAATCTGTAGATTGTATTGCCATCTTAACAATTTTAAATCCATGAACAAAGGATGTCTTTCTGTTTATGTATATCTTCTATAATTTCTTTCAACAATGCCTTAGCTTTCAGTGTACAAGTATTCCTCTCATTGGTTAAGTTTATTCTACTAAGTATTTTATTCTTTTTGATGTTATTGTAAATTAAATTATTTTTCTTATTTTTTTTGGACTGTTTATTAATTTATCAAATAAACTGATTTTTAAAAGTTGATTTTGCATCCTGCAACTTTGCTGAATTTTTTGTGAGTCCTAAGAATTTACGTGTGTGTGTGTGTGTGTGTGTGTGTGTGTGTAGTCTTTAGGATTTTATACATATGAGATTGTATTATCTGTGAACAGAGATCATTTGGCTTCTTCCTTTCTAATTAAGATGTCTTGTATTTCTTGTTCTTGTCTAATTTCTCTAGCTAGAGCTTCTAATGCTACACTGAACACAAGTGGTAAAAGTGAGCATCTTGTCTTGTTCCTAATCTTAGGAGAAAAGCTTTCAGTCTTTCACCATTGTATATGATATTAATTGTGAATTTTTAATATACGATCTTTATTAAGAAAGTTCCCTTCTATTTCTAGTTTGCTGGATAGTTTTTGTCATGAAATGTGTTGAATTTTGAAAAATGCCTTTTCTGTGTGAATTAAAATGACCAGTTTTTTAAAAATTCTGTTTACACAGTATATTACATTGATTGATTTTTGTATGTTGAACTATCCTTGCATTAAACAGGAATACATTCCACTAAGTCATGTTGTATAATCCTTTTAATACGCTGCTGAATTTTGTTTGCTACTTATTTGTAAGCATTTTTACATAAATATGTATAAGGAATATTAGTTTGTAGTTATCTTTTTTTTTAGTGTCTTTGTCTGGCTTTGGTATCAAGGTAGTGCTGGCCTCACAGAGTGAATTAGGGAGTGGTCTCTTCTTGTTAAGGACTAAGTGTTTATGCCTCTACAAAATGTATATATTGAAGCTGTAAGCCCCAATGTGATATCTGGAGATGGGGCCTTTGAGAAGTAATTAGGTTTGGATGAGATCGTGTGAGTGGGACCCTCATGATGAGATTAGCATACTTGCAAGAAAGGAGAAACTAAAGTTCTTTCTTTCTCTCTACCACTTGAGGGCATACTGAGCCTGCGAGAGTTTCACCAGCAATTGAATCAGCTGGCACCTTGCTCTCGGACACTGAAACCTTCAGAACTGTGAGAAATAAATTTCATTTATTTAAGCTAACAAGTCTGTGGTATTTTGTCAAGGAAGACAGAGTGGATTAATATATTTCTTTTCAATTTTTGGAAAAGTTTGAGAAGGATTCATGTAAAATCTTTTAAAACTCTTCGGTGACCAGTGAATTCTTCTGATCCAGAACTTCTCTTTGTTGGGAAGTCGTTTTAAAATTATTTACTTAATATTCTTAGTAACAGTTATAGGTCTAATCAGATTTTGTTTCTTCATAATTCAGTCTTCACAAAAATTGTGTGCTCCTAAGAATTTGTCTGCTTCATCTGTGTTATCCAGTTGTTGGTGTACAATTGTTTGTAGTAGTGTCTTTTATTCTTTTAATTTCTGTAAAATTGGCTGCATTGCCCCCATTTCCATTTCCAATTTTAGGAATTTGAGTACTCTGTCTTTTTTCTGCAACTCCTCTAGCTAAATTTGTCAATTTTGTTGATCTTTTTAAGTAACCAACTTTTGGGTTCATCAATTTTCTATATTTTACATCTGGTCTAATCTCTGGGTTCATAGCAGTGGCACTTTCCCACTTGAGAGCTGAATTAGGTGAAATAGAAACCAGTTTTTCATGAACTGCCAAGACAGATTAGAATATTGCAAATAAGATTTGTTGTGTTCCTTCTTGTTCAAGGGCGAGCACTGAGAAGTGAACTTTATCTTTTCAAATGGTTACAGTATCAGCCTACAGCGTTTCTACACAGAGACTGAAATTCTTCATGGGTAGCAGTCAATTTCAACCCCACAAGAGGATGTAGCTGGGGAGCTAGAAGACCAGTCTCATCTGCAAAGACTGGCTCAGAACAGAGCAGCTGGGCCTCTTTGATAAGGGAATAGGGGAAGTGGTTTTGTTTCAGACCTAAAAGCCATTTACTATCTCACACAGAACCTCTTAGTAAGTGGCTTCCCCTTCAGTGTTTACAAAGCATTCTGAGGACTCCACCCACAGTTTTGTGGCAACCACAACCTCATTCTCCTCAGTTAAAAGCCCAGTCTTTTTATCCCTTTCCTCCAAGTCGCACTCTGGTGACACAGAGAATTTCTACTCTTTAATTCTGGACTCAGATTCTGAATGTGATTTCCAGAACTCCCTTTCCTCTCCTGATATGTGGGTACCAATCCAAATTCAGTTCAACAAATACTTATTAGGCTCTACTAGGCACTGGCTTCTGTGATGGGGCACTGTGAGTGAAAAATAAAAAAGGCGAAGCTCCTGCCCTGGAGGCACACGGCCCCCAAAACGTGATTTACGTCCTCAATTTCCTCTCTCTAGGTTGATCAAGGGAGAACTCTACTCTCCACCTGTGGCCAAGCACCTCTGCTTACTCTGGGTTCTGTCTGTTTCTGGTAGCTGTCCTTCCTGTCTCTAGTTTTTCAGTTTCCTCCCAGGGTCCCAATCATTTCCCCACATCAGCCTTTCTTTTTTTCATTGTCTGTCTTATCCTCTCAATCCCGTGGTCTCTTGTGCCTCCTCAGGGCCTGGGTTTTCAGATGGCACAGGGCTTTTATCATGTGGACCATCTCTGCTGTTCCATCTGCTTACTTCATTTTTGTTGCTCTCAAAACCAAGACAAAGTAAAACACAAAAGAGAATAGATGCATAATAAAATGATATTTATTGTGTTGATCTGCTGAAATGGAGCCTGTAGTCTCATTTCTTAGGCACTTTACAAGGTAAAATGTATGAACAAAATAGACATTTACAAATGCCTAAAATAAAAGGCGACATGTGGAGAGGATAAGATATCTTGTTGCAAACATGATACCTAGCTTCTGGAATAGGGTTAGTGGCATTTGCCACTAGTGAACATAATTTTCATGTTCAAATTAGTAATGAACTAATAAATAAACTTTTTTTGAGGAACTGAGGTTCGTTACGTACTCAGAGACAAAGCAACTTATTAACCAGTTGGAGAGAGAGCTAGGAAAATACCATAGCTATGGAATTATCATAGAATGTGATAAAAGCTACTACTCTGCACTTGTGTACCAAATGCTGTTAAAGTATAAATAGAGAGCTATATATACAGCTTTGGATGGGAGGTTTTGGAAGCCCACAAAAAGGGAATACTCAGTCTGATCCTTGAAGTATAAAAAGCCAGAGACAGAAGGGAGAGAAGGGCATTCCAGACAGAAGACACAACATGGGCAAAGGCATGGGAGAATTTGGTGGGTGTGTGGACCCATGGTAATCCTGTGTGGCTGGAGCCTAGGGACTAGGCAGGAGACAGCCTGGAAGGTCTGATGGGCCAGACTGCTAAGGAGTATAATATTTAGTATGGAAAATATTAGTATTTAGTTATTATGAAAAATATTTAGTATGGAAGTGAAGTGATAATAACATTGTTTTAGAAAGATTGCTCTTTACCTAACAGTATCCCAGGTGACACATGATAAAGCAACGATCTGAGGGAGTGAGCATGTAGAGGGAAGGTGTGTTAGAGAATTAGGCCGATTACGGGGACATGGCTGAGAGAAGCCATATAGAGAAGTTGAAATTGACGGGACCTATTCTCTGACTAGATGGTGTACGGGGATCTGGGGTGACAGGGAGAATGAAGGAGTCAAGGACGAAGACGTTTTCTTCCTTGGGTAGCTGCTGATTAGTGAAGAAGTGAAGAGTAGCAGTTCTGTACCCAGCTCCTAGAGTTGAATCCTGGCTTTTCTATTTAGTTGGATGAGCTACTGTGACTCAGCCTTAAAGACTTCACCTTTCTGTGACTCGGCTTCCTACTTTGTAAAACAAAAGATGACTGTATCTTCTTGAGAAGGCAGATGAGTTTTAATGTTTCTTATGGTCTTTAAATGAGTAAATGTAAGACAGGACAGGGAATAGTATACGATAGGCACGGGATAAATGTTAATTATTCTGATCATGGTGAATCGTTAGCATAGGAAAAGCAGAAGGAAAGCAAGTTGGGAGGTCAGAGACAGAACTGTCAGTTCCATTTTGGACACTACATTTGAGGTGACATCTGACATCTATGCAGAGATGACCCATAAACTGTTGGAAATACAAGTTATAAATGAAAGAGTTGAGATAGTGTGCATTTTCAAATTCTCTGACAAATAATTTATGTGATTAGTTGCCTATGGTAAGAACTTATAAGAAAAATCTTTCTCATTTGCAAAGATTTGGCCATTTTTCAGTCACAGAGTTGATCCATCCCAAACCCAGGGACTTATACAGGGCTGCTGAGGACTGTCTGGGCCATCAGCCAGCAACAGTTAATAATTCTCACCCATTCCTTTCTGAATTCCCAAAGTCTGCAAGTCTCTGCAGAATGTATTAGTCATTACTTTGCTTCTTTAAGTCAGAATTCAGGACTTTTTAAATGGTCCTTTGTCAAAATGTATTAACACTTACATATGTTTTGAAAAATTGCAAAGGCTTCTCACACTTGGATGGGGGTTATTTAAGTCTAAACATTCATAGCTGCTTTTTTAAATCACTAAATTGTTCAGCACAATTGTTTCTGTTATTCTTGTGATTTTTAGTAGTGGGAATTTACAGTTTCTCTCATTTTATATTAACTCATCAGGGTATTTATGACCTGAAACCCCTGTCTGTCCAAAATCCATATGGAGAGCTCTATCCAACCTTCTTTAATTAAATGGTCATTTTCAGCAGAAAAGTTGAGTGGTTATCCAGATAGCAATGGAATTAACATATTAATATATTTACTTTGAGCTGTTTTTAGTACCATAAAATATTAGTATATACAAGTATTCATTCAATAACTATTTGTGGTCCACCTGTTATGTGTTAAGCAAAGTGCAGGTGTATGTACACCTAAGGCCAAGTGCCAGGTATGAGGAATCCACAGGAGGTAAGAAGAAACTGCATGGCAGAGTACAAGTGCATGGCCCTTGGTGACAAAAAGGTTTGAGTTCAATTCCTGTCTTCCCAGCTTTCCAACTGTGCCAGGGTATTGATTCTATCAGCCTTAGTGTTACCTGGAAGAATTAATTTCTACTTTACAGGGCTGTGGTGAGTATTGACAACAATGTATGAAGCATCTAGTTTAGCAGTTGGTATACAAAATAAACCCTCAATGATTCTTACAGGCTCTCTGCCTTCAAGGAGCTCTTCGTTATTATTATTATTTATATTATTATTAATTAGATATGTCCCCTGTTTTCTCAGTGTAACTGGGGAGATAGGGATAGCATCAGGTAAATAGATTGTGGTATTTCATAAATTTCAATCAGCATCTTCTGAAGGTTTCAGGCCTATAAGAACAGTTTATTAAAAAAAAATCCAGGACTTTGCCCTGCACAGGCACATTCCTGTATGAGCAACACCTCATTTAATCCCCACAACAACGCTACAAGGTAGGAACTATTGTTATCTCCATTTTACAGATGGACAAACTGAGGTACGGTGGAGTTAAAGTAAGTTGACTAAGGTCACATGACTAAGAAACCGGGATTCAGACCCAGGCACTCTACTGTCAGAGCCCACGTTTATGACCACTCATTAGAGGTCCTCATGTTGCCTTTCTTCTTCAAGCTTCAGTTTTTCTTTCTTTTTTTTTTTTTTTTTGAGACAAAGTCTTGGTCTGTCGCCCAGGCTGGAGTGCAGTGGCACAATCTCGGTTCACTGCAACCTCTGTCACCCGGGTTCAAGCCATTCTCTTGCCTCAGTCTCCTGAGTAGCTGGGATTACAGGCATGTGCCACCAGGCCTGGCTAATGTTTTTGTATTTTTAGTGGAGATGGAGTTTCACAGTGTAGGCCAGGCTGGTCTTGAACTCCTGACCTTGTGATCAGGCCGCCCGCCTCAGTCTCCCAAAGTGCTGGGCTTATAGGCATGGGCCACTATGCCAGGCCTTCAAGCTTCATTTTACAACTAGTAGAGACTGTCACTATTCTTGAGAAAATTTTTACAAATCAAGGGTAATTCAGAGAAAAGTCAAACAGAAGCAAAATAATGAGTCTGAAAGAAAATATAGCCCAGCATTCCTTCTCTCCAGGCAGGACCTAAGAAGTTCTCTCTGTGGACACAGCACAAACCAGACGGGCTCCTTCCTGCCTGTGCCAGGTTTCCAAGCTGGCCCAACCAGGCTATTTTCTCATAGTCTGTGCAGTTGGAATGTTCTATAGATTTTTTAAAATCATATTTTAAAGTAGCTCCACTTTCTTCTTCAGGGGAACATGAGTGGCAGCGTTCCTCATTTTCTCAGTTGAGTCCCTCAGTAAAGCCCAAGGTGCCTGCAGGCAGAGAGACTGTCCTGACCTGCTAGAGCTTTCCACCAGAGGACTCTGTCTCTGACATTTCCATTTTGATGCACACTTTTTAAAACTGGCCCACTTTGGCTGGACACAAGATCCTATTCTGTGGTGCTTTGATTTTATACACCTCTTGGTCACAATCTAGTTTATCTGGAAAGTTGTGGAGAGGAAAATAAGATCACATGCATTTTACGGAGGAAAATCTAAGAACTGAGCCCTAGAGAGAAGGCTATTTAACGTGTTCATGAATCAGGAGATTTGTAGGAGAGAAACAGTGATAGGAGAGACAAGGCAGGGTGTCCTGAGCCCAAAGACCACCTTCAGAATTCCTGGGCTCTGGCTTCATCCTTCTGGAAGACCTAACAGATCTAGCCTGCTTCTGATTTTTATTTTTATTTTCAACAATACACACAGGGGCATTAGGACACTAGGAATTTTACTTGAGTGAGCATATTAGGAAGAGGAAGAGGACACGTTAGAGAATAAAGGTGTTCAGGAGTGAGTGTTCAACGCATCCACAGGTGAGGAGTGCTTTTATTTTAGGAGAAACGCAGCCTGCTCAGTGTCACTTTGGAACTCCTCCATCCTTTATGACCAAGCCTCTTTACTTCTTCCTGCATGTGTCTTTCTGGGGCGCTGCCTTCCACCTCCTTACAACTGGTTTGGTGCTTCAGCTGACCTCTTAGTTGGTCTGCCTAACTCTGAAAGTCTTTTCCCTCCGAAATGCCCTTACACCAGGAACAGCCTCTGATGTATGCATCCTGATATTTTTTATTTTATTTTAACTTTTTTTGAGACAGGGTCTCACTCTGTTGCCCAGGCTGGAGTGCAGTGGCAGGATCTCAGCTCACTGCAACCTCCACCCCCCAGGTTCAAGTGATTCTCCCACCTCAGCCTTCCGAGTACGTGGCATTATAGGTGTGCGCCACCACGCCCAGCTAATTTTCTGTATTTTAAGTAGAGACAGGGTTTCACCTTGTTGACCAGGCTCCTCTTGAATTACTGACCTCAAGTGATCCACCAGCCTCGGCCTCCTAAAGTGCTGGAATTACAGGTGTGAGCACCACATCCTGATATTTAGTGCTTGCCAGACTTTGATTGAACCATGATTATTGACTTCTAGCTCTCTTTCTCTCTCTCTTTTTCTTTTTTTTTTTTTTTTTTTTTTTTTTTTGCAGGGCGTGGGGATAGAGTCTCACTCTGTCTCTCCCAGGCTGGAGTGCAGTGACGTGATCTCGGCTCACTGCAACCTCCACTTCCCAGGTTCAAGTGATTTTCTAGTCTCAGCCTTCAGAGTAGCTCAGACTACACGTGTGTGCCACCACACTGGGCTAATTTTGTATTTTTAGTAGAGATCAGGTTTTACCATGTTGGCCAGGCTGGTCTTGAACTCCTGACCTTAGATGATGGGCCCACCTTGGCCTCCCAAAGTGCTGGGATTACAGGCGTGGGCCACCACACCCAGCTGGCTTCTGTCTATCTCTAATTCCCACATGTACAATGTTGTGAGGAAAACAAATAATTATTTATGCTATAAGGTAGAATGAGATGAGTTCTAGTGCTAGAAGGACCAAAGGGGAAAAAACAGCAATGTGAAAAGATCTCTGGTTAATTTTGACTCCTGATACCAGGAAAAGCTTTATAGAAGAGGTATAATGCCCATTTGAGGTGGGCATTGAAAGACATGTAAATGGACATGGGGTGAAGCGCACCTGTCTGGCTGGGGCACCCTGCTACGCATAGGTAAGGGACTGTGAGCATGCATGGTGCATCTGGAGAGGTGCTCTGAATACACTCCACTGATCCAGGCCCCTGCTCATTTTTCATGTTTCTTTCACTTGGAGGCCCTGTCTTCCTCATTCTCTATCCAAATTTCATCCATCCTTCAAGGCCCAGCTTCAGCCCTGCCCCCTCATAAGGTCTTTTTTGACTGTTCTAGTTCATGCCATCACTTGTAGCTGCAATTCAGACTTAACTGTAGTGTCTGTGCTGGAATTGCCTCCTCAGTTACACAAGGGCAGACATTCTGCACATTTTCTACTTTGGGGCCTTGCAGCCCCTAACATAGCACTGATAGTTGGTGCTAGATGGGTCTATGGATTCATTTACTGGGACTGATGTCGTCATCTGCCTAAATGCAGCTCATTTCTGCTGTCCAGCCTAGGACTGTTGGTGGGGATTTAGGAGTTAGCTGATTATATTTGCCAACACATAAGGCAAACACGTCCTCACATGGTCATATGAATGCCCTGCTCAGCTGCGAGTGATTCTTCCTCATTGCGGAGAGTTAATACACGTGTCAGCTGACTGGTGGTCTGTTTGTGGGGGGTGCCAGGGTGGGGGCACTCTGCCTCCGCCTCAACTCCTTAGTTCTCTGGGCCTTTGGAACTGGGATGAACCCAGTTTCATAATTGCACCATCATCTCCCAAGTTCCTTCTGGAGGATGACTCTGCTTCTTGAAAGGTCTTCTGTTTTGCTGGTTGGATTACACCCAGTTCCCCAGAAGTGTGAGAAATATAAGCTGGTCAATTCCTTTCAGAAAGTGAGAATACTGGGCATGACTGCTTCTTCCGCTAAGGATGCTTGGAATGATACAGAAGGAAAGCTTAGCCAGAAAGAAAATCCTACGAGGTTCTGAAGTAGCACACCACGAAAAATGCCCAGCAGTCTCTAGACCCTACAGAAACAACATTTTCCAACACTCCATTTGGAGAGCATGTTGACATGGCTGAGAGCCACAACTCTGACAGAGACCCACCCACACAGCACCATCATTTGTGTTTGGAGTTACCGAGCACGTTGTGCCCTGCACAAAGATTTCCAGAAAAAGGGATGAGTGTGCTTATATGCAGCCCACATTCTGCTCTCCAAGCCATGCACTCGGGGGAAGGGCTGCATCTGCCTCAAGTGAAGGGTACCTTTTCCAAATTTGTGAGGTAGGGACTGGGGGATGCCATGTACCGGGGATCTTCACACATATTGATGGTGAGGTGAGCAGAGCATCTTGGCTGGTGTGACATGCCCTGTTACAGGTGTGTAAAATATTGATCCCCTTCTCCCACAGTTGCTGGGCAGGTTTGTTACCTTTAGTCATGAGAGGCCTCTGGTCATATGCAGCTTCCAGATGTGAGCAATCTTGATTGTTGCAATCAATTATGACACACCCCGGTGTGCCATAAAAATATTATTTTCTATATATACTACGATGGGAAGAAGTTTGGGAAGCACTGTGTTAGATAACCTGCTTCATCATTCATCCAGATGGGAGCCCTTTCAGGAAGGATATGCATCCATTTGTCCACTTAGGCACAAGCTATGCCCAGTAACAGAAGGTTTCCTGCTTTGCTTACGTGTTGAAATATGGCAATTTGCATTCTCCTAGTAAGAGCTGGGCAGAGATCTGGGTCCAGGGAACCTGCCAATATTGGTGGCTGTAATTCAGTTTCCAGAGGGAAAACTCAGTCCGGCAGTCTAGATCACAATTTCGTAACTTGAAGTCCCAGGAGGTTTACTGTCCTGTGTGCTGGCTTTCCCCATCTGTGCAGGAGACGAAGACGTGAGAACATGTTAACTGAAAGGTACCTCAGGGGAACTCCAGTCCTATGAGTTCCCAGGGGAGTTGAGCAAATGGCACAGGGGGATGCTTTAGATTTGCCTGGTGTTGGGGAAATCTGGGGTAGCAGGGCCTTGTTCTTTGCTGAGTCCCTGTGTCTGCTCCAGCCAGCCCCCATCTGGGAGGCCCTGGGCAATTAACTTCTTAGCCCAGAAAAGAGGAGTGGGTGGGAATGGTGGCATGGAGTGGGGGGAGGGGGGCATGTATTTGGCATGGATTTTGATTATAGGCTTGAGGCAACATTCAGGTTCAAGCTACCTGCATTCCTTGTTCCCAGTTGGGCCCTAGTTTGTTTTTTTTGTTGTTGTTGTTGCTGGTTTGTTTTTTTTTTTTTGTATCACAATAACTCTACTTTCACCTATACATAGTGGGGACTCACTGCTAGCATCCCCTGTGCTCTAGCATTTAGAGGGCTACAAACAACCTTCCTATTGGCTTGAGGAGTCTTAGGTTTTAAATTAAATACTGACCGAATAACTGTCATCTAACTTGTCTATAAGGATTTATCTTGAGATGTCACGGTCCAGGACTCCCTGATTAATCCCTCAAATTTTATCTCCTCTTTATACCTGCTAGAAAGTTAGGTTACTCTTCTTCCTCTAACTCTCCTTGGGATCCCCGTGCAAATACGCTGGGCGCCCTGACCCTCACTTCTTGCCTGTCCTTCTCTTCTTTCCTCATTCCTCCCCTTCTTTTTCTTTCCTCCTTCCCTCTCCTGATCACTGAGAAGTAAAGGTCCCTCTGTCTGGTTGTCCAGTCCATTTGGCCTATCTCTAGAAGCAAACTGCCCTGTGCTTCAAGTCCTTAAATGGAAGTAAACTGCCCGCTTGTCGAGTTCATAGATGTCCTTCCTATTGCCTTATGGGATCAGCTCTTAATTCTTACTCATTTTAGCTTCCTGCTTAGTAACTCAGCTATTAAACAGGAATACTTAGAAAACATTTGATTCTTTAAGCAACCCTAAAGCTGACCTGACTGTAGCAGCAGTGAGGACCTTCAGATATGACAGTCCCTCCTTAGATGCCCAAAAGTTAAAGTCCTGTCACAGGGCTATGCATATGGCAGAGAAGGACATAAGGCACAAGGCACTTGACAGTACAAATGGTTGTGCAGGCTTCGTGTGGTGAAAAGGCAGCTGAGGGAACAAATGAACTGAAATTCAGCTTCTGCTCCGTTGTGCCCATCCAGGCATTTTCACACCGTGAGCTAGCAGTGGCCCCAGATATTATACGGGCCGGAGTTCCTGGGCTAGAGTTCCCATGCCATACTTCAGAGGCCTGGGGACTTCTGCATTTGAATGGTGCGATCGGCATCCCAAGTAGGACAACTTGTGGGTGGCCATTGGCCTGGGGAGTGGGGCTCTGTGCATGGGTGGGAAGTACACATAGACCAAAACCCTAGGGAGTAAGTCCTGAGAAGTATAAGGAGTCCCAAGGGAACCAGCTGCCCCTGGTAGGATGGACTGAGCACACCAGAATGGCTAGAAGAGACGGGAAAACGGATTAAAAATCCAGAAAGGGGTTACCTTATCAGATAAATGCACTTCGGAATAAACTGTGTTCACCAGCTCTTCCTTGGAGGGGAGCACCTGTAAAACACGCATCTTCCCCTCAGTGAGGGAGCCCAGGCCCAATCTTCCAAGTCCCTCTTCCTAATTCTGCCTCTACCCACTGTCCTTCCCTGGTCTCACATTTACTAGGTGACCTCCCCCTTGGCCTCAGTTCTGGTTCCATTCCACTCTGGAGAGTATTAGGATCAGGAAGGGATGAGGTGGGGGCTAATGGGTAGCAGCTGGCAGGGTCTCGGTGGTGGAAAACCTCAGAGGCCGAGAGGGGGATCCACGGGTCAGGCTGAATCCTGCTCAGTCAGGATTTTATCTTTCCATGGGCTCTATGGATCCGGCAGTCCTATCAGTCCAAACACAGCGCTAGACTGACCAGGCAGACCTCAGGTTCCCCCTTGATTCCTTGCAGACTTCAAGAAAGCAGGCCGGTGGGGACACAAGAGAAGGTGATCCAGGGTGGAGGGGAGGAAGGGCAGGTAGGGAAAGGGCAGGTAGGAAGAGGAGTGTGGGACAGTGATTCTGAGTCTGAGGAAAGCAAGCCGCTGCTGCTAGACCAGGAGGGGCATTCGAGGGAAATTCTCTGTCAGTTCTGCAGCCTCGGAGCTCCCTTAGCAATCTGCTCACCTCGTTGGTAGTCCCATGGCAGCCCTCGCCTCACACCAGGAGCTCCTCTGTTGTGTGGCCCCTCTAGGGGGCGCCTTACTCCTAGTCATGGCTCGTCTAACCTGGAGCCAGGCCCACTGTGGGGAGCTCAGGACCTCAGCCCCTGGAGGCTGCCATGGGGTGACAATGGGTCACGTTCCTGTCCTCATAGAAAGATCCATGGCATCACTTCCCTGGCATGGCATTCCTGGTTGGACCCTCCAGACTCTTGGCCGTGGCTAATTTCTAGACAACAACAAGCAGAAGGCAATGGCTGCCCGTCACTCCCCGTCATGGAGATGGTGGCACAGGGGTGTCCATGAATAGCATCAGCTCACCTTGGACTGGAGGATTTCATCATAAATTCTGGACTCTGCTGGCCGGGTGTTCCTTGAAGCCATGACATATGTGTATGTGGTTTTCTTTGAGGCAGCATCTGTCTCACAAATACATATAGATCCACAGTCTGTAAAAGGTGGGTTTTTTAGAGAGGATCTATTCCAATGTTCTCTTTTTAAGATGAAAAAAGGAAGCCGCCAGGGGTTAAACGGCTCCCATCCTTTGAGATGGATGCTTGGATCCTCAGAATGTCTCAGGAGGCACCTGGCTGAGGCCTCAAGCACAGCTCAGGGAATTCTCTTGTACTCTAGAATCCAGATTAAGCCAAAGAGAATTTCCCTACCCTTCCCTGTGCGGGCAGTCAAAGGAAGCTCTTCCACCCAGGATCTCCCTTCGTCTCTCTGACATTTACCACTGACTGTCTTGCATGGCTAGTTGACTTTCCATGTCACAGTCTTAGTTTTTTAACTTGATTGATTCTCTCTAGGTATACACAGTTTTGCATTCTTTTGGTGCAGACCTTGCTGTAACCATCTCAATGTTAAGCACACAGTGGATGTTCCACGAGCATTTATTGCTTGTTGGATTGAGTCACAGTTTGTCTTTGTTTTTGAGACAGGGTCTCTCACTCTGTTACCCACGTTGGAGTGCAGTGGTGCACTCATGGCTCACTGCAACCTCTGACTTCCAGACTCAAGCAATCCTCCCACCTCAGCCTCCTGAGTAGCTGGGGCTACAAGTATGTGCCACCACACCCAGCAAACTTTTGTATTTTTGGTAGATATATGGTTTCACCATGTTGCCCAGGTTGGTCTCGAACTCTTGAGCTCAGCCCATCCACCTGCCTTGATCTCCCAAAGTGCTGGGATTACAGGCATGAGCCATGGCACCCGGCCAATCCACACAGTGAACAAACATTTATTAAGCTCCTTCTATGTGCCAGGCTCTGTGTGAGGCCCCAAAGAAGAAAAGACAGTAGGTAGATCTTTCCTTTTAAGAATGCACGGACTAGAAGAGACACTCATGTCCGTGTACTCCTTTGCTTTGGTACTAACACAGAACATTTTAGGGTCAAGGTGAAGAAAGACGACCAGAATTTTGGGCCTTCATATCCAGGGCACCAACATATCTGCAAACAGCAGGTCTGAGCTGAGCAGTATTACAGAGCTCCAACATTCAGAGTTTAGTCCTGTCCCGGTCCCTGCCTCATATTTGGTGAGTATGAGACAAACTGAATGCTCTCTCTTATCTCATTTATAGATGCAGAGAATAGCCCTTTTCTCTTCCCAAAAGGCAGTGAGGGATTGAAGACCGATATCTCTTTGCAGGACCTTGCAGATCACCTGTGGCTCAAGCAGGCTGTGAATTCTCCCCATGGTGAGGCCATTTGTGTATGACAGATGTCACAAATGCCTTCCCCCTAGAACGCCTCCTCGGTACCATGCCTCAGGCCCATCAGTTATCAGTATACTAGCTAACATTTACCAAGTACTTACTATGTACTGGGAATTGGGCAAACTACATTATATTTCTAATTCCATTTCATTCACTTAATAAGTATATGCAGCACACCTTATTACTGTGAATATTTTACAACTGAGTAAATGGAAGCTTACAATGATAAAATAACTGGTAGCTGATAAATGGTCAAGCTGAGACTTCCTCCCCCAGACTGACTGGGAGTGAAACATGTCTTGGGCAGACATGGGATGTGGTGAATAGGAGGGTGTAATGATTTCTTGGGGTTCTAAGATTACTTTTTCTGAATTGGGAATGGCACAACTACAGAAAGATCCACAGGGATTCAGAGGGATCTAGTGACAACCGTGGAATACAGAATTAGAACATGTTTCTCAATGACTCTTCAGTGGTCATTATCAAAATACAATGAAATTGGAAGTGACCCTGGAGATCCTCTAGTCCAAACATTTCACATGGGAGGACACTGAGCTGGAGAGGTGACCATACTTGTCCAAGGAAGCACAGCTTGTTCATGTAGGTACTAAACTAGAACCCATGTTCTGGGCCCACCAGATACTGGTGCTCACAGGAATGGATTCTGAAGACCATTCAGGATAATGTCACACCATCCTCAGAGCCTTCATTCTGGGAGGTGGTGGGGTGGGGATTGGAGGAAGACTGATTGCCTGGAACAACGGACCTCTCTGCAGCACCTTGGATAAATGGCTTCAGTCCTGGGAATAAAGAAGGTGAGTTTCCACATTTTACCTTCTGGGAAAATCCTACCTTGTCTCCTCTTGTACAAACGGAACAAAAACACTGAAGATAGAATGAGAACAAGCAGAAAGAATATAGCCAGCACGCTCAGCAAACTGGTGTGGTGAGTACGGAAGCTCATTGGGATATCTGAAAATAGAAGATGCAGTGAGTCTTGATTCTCAGGAACGAGGCCCAAGAGGCTGGACAGGTTTATCCACAGTGAGGGGAATTATGAAAACTGGGTGCCCTCCAAAGGGGTGCCAAAGCTCCTAGGGAAACTAAACTTTCAGCTATTAAAAGCCAGGATGAGAAACTGGATCACAGAGTTGAGCAGGGGTTGCCACAGAACACCCAGACATGTCTAGCATCTCTCAGAAGGCTTTTGCCCCTTTCCCAGTGGGCTACTTGAGAGGTCATACCCCCAGGACTAGGCCAAACATAAAGGAAGCACATTTCTCTAGAGAATGTGGCCCACATTCAGACCTTGCAGCTCCTCAGAGAGATTGCTGGGACTCACCAGGAGAGAAGAACAGAGCTGGTTACCTGCACAGAGCTGCTGGGCAGAGATGGAGTCAGAATTGTTGCTGACAGGGTTCTGGGCTGTACACGTGTAAGTCAGCTCTTGGTCCTTAGGAGTCTGGAAGATTTGAAGGACATTACCCTCTTTTCCCAGGGGACTCCATCTGTATGTCACATTCTTTTCTTCTTTCTCCACAGAGCATGTCAGTGTGACATTACAGGTGCTATTCACAGATGTCATTAAACTCTGTGTAATTTTTGGTTTCCCAAGCCGACCTAGGAGGGGCAGACACATGAGCAAGTGGTGAGCTGAAGCTGCCTTGTACTAGTTTGTGGGAGCCAATTGTTAAATTCTCAGAAATTTTGCAAGCTATCATTAAAAATTAAATTATAAAAACTTAAATAAATTATGTTAAAAATAAAGGTAGTAAATACTAAAAACTGATCATTTTCTAATCCTTTTTGACTTTTTCTTACTGCCTATGCTGTTGAAGTTATATCTATTGTATCTGTCCTTTGTCAGTGGAGAACCTGTGGGCGTGTCTTTCCAACTCTGCATGTCTTAAAATCAGCCATGGTAGGAGTATTCACCCCATAGAAATTGGCAATTGCTATAAACTAGGTCTTGACTTGCTGTTTTGATGATTGTTGCTGTAGGTTTAAAATAGCAATGGAGGAATGCAGATTAAACTTAATATTGTGTAATATCTGTAGCCATTACATTATGAATATCACAAAGAATAGAAAGTATTCTTTTGGTATTTGGAAACCATTATTCAATTCAGCAAAGAAGTTGCTCGTGTCATTGATAAACGAATGAAGCTCCAATATGTACGTCTTTGTTGAATAACTTTTTTCTTATTATTTAACTTAAATGAAAATATCAACCAATGTTTGTATTAAAACTATATTCATGGCCGGGTGCGGTACCTCAAGCCTGTAATCCCAGCACTTTGGGAGGCCGAGGCGGGTGGATCACAAGGTCAAGAGATTGAGACCATCCTGGTCAACATGGTGAAACCCAGTCTCTACTAAAAATACAAAAAAAAAAATTAGCTGGGCATGGTGGCGCGTGCTTGTAATCCCAGCTACTCAAGAGGCTGAGGCAGGAGAATTGCCTGAACCCAGGAGGCGGAGGTTGCGGTGAGCCGAGATCCCACCATTGCACTCCAGCCTGGGAAACAAGAGCAAAACTCCGCCTCAAAAAAAACAAAAAAACAAAAAAAACCAAAACTATACTCATACATCAACTACAACTATAGGCTGCTTAGGGATATAAATGCTTAGCAAAATCAGTGAAAGCATTCTGTAAGACTAATTGGAATTTATCTTCTAGTGCCCTCTCAGCAAAATAAATTTTTTATGGAATTTAAAATAAAGACTATTATATATTTTATTATCATTAATGAAACTGTGTGCTACACATTTTTCAAGTCAATAAAATTTATACTAAATATAAATTGTATCTATATATGAATACACACACCCAATGAAGAACTAATTGAACACTTATCAGCATACAGCTGCATGAAATTATCTTTAAACATATTTTTCTTTCTGTTTTCTGGTGTTTGCATATTTTCTTAATTTTTTTTCAAACTATCCATGGTGGAAAGCTATAACTTCTCTAAAAGTCCATTAATCCCAGCACTTTGGGAGGCCGAGGTGGGTGGATCCCGAGGTCAAGAGATCAAGACCATCCTGGTCAACATGGTAAAGCCCTGTCTCTACTAAAAATACAAAAAATTAGCTGGGCATGGGGGCACGTGCCTGTAATCCCAGCTACTCAGGAGGCTGAGGCAGGAGAATTGCCTGAACCCAGGTGGCGGAGGTTGCGGTGAGCCGAGATCACGCCATTGCACTCCAGCCTGGGTAACAAGAGCGAAACTCCGTCTCAAAAAAAGAAGAAGAAAAAAAAAGGTCATTAAAACAAATTGCCCATGGTCATACAGTTGTCAAAGTATGTCTAATTTCAACATTAATGTTCTTTCCACTATGCTGTCCATCTGGATAAAATCTGATTCAATCATCTTGCATTAATTGAACATTCACAATTGCTAAGCACTGAGAAAACTAAGAATAGTACTATTCATTCATTCTTTTTCAACAAATATTTCTGGAGCATCCACTATGTACCTGATGATATAGGTGCTGGGAATACAGTGATAAACAACAGTCCCTACCTTTATGGAACTTGCCATTTAGTTGGTGACCTGTATATCTGCATCGTATCTGTCGCAACATGGATTAGCCACATTTCTGTGGTTTTCTGCTACGAGGCACATGAAAAGTGAAATCTTTGAGAAATAGCCAAGATGTTCTCTATGCTAGAAACTAGTGTTGCCCAACAGAAATGTAATGTGAGTCTCTCATTTAATTTTAAATTTTCTAATAATCACATTTCAAAAGTAAAAATAAACAGGTAATATTAATTTACATTAGGCATTGTATTTAACCCAATATAACAAAAATTTCATTTCCCTACTATGAAAATTACTGGGGGGAGGGGTGGCTGCCATCTCTGCCATTCACTGGCTTCAGCCATTCCAGCCTGCCAGCTTTGGAGAGTTCAAATGATCCAGAGGTGGAAGGGTCCCCTACAACATAGCACAGCTGCTTTGCCAGATCATGGCCAGGCTGCTTCTTTAAGTGGGACCCCCATCCATTACTTCTCACTGGGTGGGACCTCCCTGCAGGGACTTCAGCCACTCCAACCAAGGTTATACAGACAGAGCTTCGAACTCTTCCTAAGACAGAGCTGTGCGGAGAGGTGGCCACCATCTCTTCCATTCAGTCAACTCCGCTGTTCCAGCTTGCCAGCTTTGGAGAGTCCAGAGAGTCTGGAGAAAGAAGGGACCCTTTAATGCAGCACACCTGCTCAACCAAAAAGCATCCAGACTTCAAGTAGTTCCCTGATCCCATTCCTCCTGACTGGGTAAGACCTCCCAACAGGGGTCCCTAGCCACCTCCTACAGGTGCATTTGGGCTGGAAACATGTCAGTACACCCCTGAGACAGAGCTTTTAGAAAAAGAGGCAGGCTGCCATCTTTGCTGTGTTGCAGACTTCACTGGTGATACATCCAGGTACAGGAAAAACTGAGGCAATTAAGGTCTGGAGTGGACCCTCAGCAAACTGCAACAGCCCCACAGAAGTGTGGCCTGACTATTGAAAGAAAAACAAACAGAAGACAAGAGATTCAACAAAAAAGACCTCACAAAAACTCCATTTGAAAGTCAGTGACCTCAAAGATCAAAAGTAGATAAGCACACAAAGATAATAAAGAGTTAATGCAAAAATGCTGAAAACTCAAAAAGCCAGGGTGCCTCTTCTTCTCTAAATGACTGTAATACGTCTCCAGCAAAAGCACAGAAATGGGCTGAAGTTGAGATGGCTGAACTGACAGAAGTAGGCTTCAGAAGTTGGGTAATAACAAACTTCGCTGAGCTAAAGGAGCATGTTCTAATGCAATACAAAGAAGCTAAGAATTATAATAAGACAATACAGGAGTTGATAGGCAGAATGGCCAGTTAAGAGAGAAACATAACCAATCTGATGGAGCTGAAAACCACCGCACTAGACATTGATCACAAATATCAATAGCAGAATAGACCAAGTGGAGGAAAGAATCATGCAGCTTGAAGACTATCTTTCTGTAATAAGACTTGTCACAGCTGGCACCTGAACAGGGACCCACCGATGTGACCAATGCCAGCTGGTGCCCCAGTGTGAGGAGAACTGATGTGATCAATGCCACAGCTGTTGTCCCTGTTTGGGCGCCAGCTGTGATGAGTATCACGTCGGGGTCACCACCTGAGACATTGAACACCACCTGCAGAGGTCTGTCCTGCAGACCCTGACTCAGTGATGGATGAATAAATACACTCTCATACACCAGAGTATAGTGTAAAAGTCGGGCTAGGGATGGTCGTCAGCTGCTTTAGGTAAAGAGACCAAACGTACAACCTATTGGGGTACCTGAAAGAGGCGGGGAGAATGGAACCAAGTTGGAACACATACTTCAAAATGTTATCCAGGAGAACTTCCTCAGCCTCGCAAGACAGGTCAATATTCAGACTCAGAAAATTAAGAGAACAAAAGTGAGTTTTTCCATGAGAAGATCAACCCCAGGACACATAATCATTAGATTCTCCAAGGTCGAAATGAAAGAAAAAATGTTAAGGGCAATGAGAGAGAAAGGCCACGTCACTTACAAAGAGAAGCACATCAGACTAAAAGTGGACCTCTCAGTAAAAACTCTACAGGCCAGAAGAGATTTGGGGGCCAATATTCAACATTTATTAAAGAAAAACATTTTCAACCCAGAATTTCATATCTGGCCAAACTAAGCTTCAAAAGTGAAGAAGAAATAAAATCCTTTTCAGACAAGCAAATGCTGAAGGAATTTGCTACTAGCAGGCCTGCCTTGCAAGAATTTCTGAAGGAAGCACTAAATATGGAAAGGGAAAATAGGTAGCAGCCACTACAGAAACGCAGCGAAGTATGCAGACCAGTATGAAGCAATGACATAAATAAGTCTGCAAAATAACCAGCTAGTATCATGATGACAGGATCAAATTCACACATAACAATACTAAAGCTAAGTGTAAATGGGCTAAATGCCCCCAAATAATGGCAAACTGGTATGCTGAGATCCATCAGTATGCTGTCGGCAAGAGACCCGTCTCACATGCAAAGACACACATAGGCTCAAAATAAAGGAATAGGAAAAAATTTACCAAGCAAATGGAAAACAGAAAAAAGTAGGGGCTGAAATCCTGGTTTCTGACAAAACAGACTTTAAAACAACAAAGATTAAAAAAAAGACAAAGAAGGGCATTACAAAATGGTAAAGGGTTCACTTAATTCAAGAAAAAGACCTAACTATCCTAAATACATATGCACGCAATACAGAAGCACCCAAATCCATAAAGCGAGTTCTTAGAGATATACAAAAAGACTTAGACCCCTACACAATAATAATGAGAGAGTTAAACACTCTATTGACCACATTAGACCACTGAGACAGAAAATTGACCAAGATATTCAGAACCTAAACTCAGCTCTGGATCAAGTGGACCTGATAGATATCTACAGAACTCTCCACCCAAATTCAACAGAATATATATTCTTTTCAACACCACATGCACTTACCCTAAAGCTGATCACATAATTGGAAGCAAAACACTCTTCAACAAATGCAAAAGACCTGAAATTATTCAGGAAAACAGTTTCTCAGATCATACTACAATCAAATTAGAACTAAAAATTAAGAAATTCACTCATAACCACACAACTGTATGGAAATTGAACAACGTGGTCCTGAATGACTCATGGGTAAACAATGAAATTAAGAGAGAAATCAAGTTCTTTGAAACTAATGAAAACAAAGAGACAAGGTATCAGAATCTCTGCAAGGCAGCTAAAGGAGTGTTAAGAGGGAAACTTAACAGCACTACATGCCCACATCAAAAAGCTAGAAACATCTCAAGTTAACGACCTAACATCACAACTAAAAACACTATAGAACCAAGAGCAAACAAACCCCAAAGCTAGCAGAAGACAAGAAATAACCAATGTCAGGGGTGAACTGAAGGAGATAGAGACACAAAAAAAAATCCTTCCAAAAGTCAACAAATCCAGAAGTTGTTTTTTGAAACAATTAAACAAATAGGCTGCTAGCTAGACTAATAAAGGAGAAAAGAGACAAGAATCAAATAAACAATAAAAGCAATAAAGGGAATATCATCACTGACCCTAAAGAAATATAAACAACCATCAGAAAATACTATAAATATGTCTATGCACATACAGTAGAAAATCTAGAAGAAATGGATAAATTCCTGGACACATACACCCTCCCAAGACTGAAACAGGAAGAAGTTGACTTTTTGAACAAACCAATAACAAGTTCTGAAATTGAGGCAGTAATAAATAGCCTACCAACTAAAAAAAAACCCAGGACCAGAGAGATTCACAGCTGAGTTCAGAGGTATAAAGAAGAGCTGGCATCATTTCTACTGAAACTATTGAAAAGGAGGGACTTCTCTGTAACTCATTCTGAGGCCAGCATCATTCTGATACCAAAACCTGGTAGAGATACAACAACAAAAAAAGAGAAACTTCAGGCCAATATCCTTGATAAACATAGATGCAAAATCTTCAATAAAATGCTAGCAAACCAAAACCAGCAGTACATCAAAAAGCTTATATACCACCATCAAGTTGGCTTCATCCCCAGGATTCAAGGTTGGTTCAACATATGCCAACCATAATAAGTGTATTCATCACATAAATAGTACTAAAGACAAAAACCACAGATTATCTCAACAGAGGCAGAAAAGGCCTTTGATAAAATTCAACATCCCTTCATGTTAAACACTCTCAATAAATAGGTATTCCAAGAACATACCTCAAAATATTAAGAGCCTTATATGACAGACCCACACCCAATATCATACTGAATGGGCAAAAGCAGGAAGCAGTCCCTGTGAAAACCAGCACAAGACAATGCCCTCTTTCACCACTCCTGTTCAACGTAGTATTGGAAGTTCTGGCAAGAGCAATCAGGCAAGAGAAAGAAATAAAGGGTATTCAAATGGGGAGAGAGGAAGTCAAAATGTCTCTGTCTGCAGAAAACATGATCCTATATTTAGAACACCCCATTGTCTCAGGCCAAAAGCTTCTTAAGCTGATAAGCAATTTAAGCAATCCTCAGGATACAAAATCAATGTGCAAAAATCACTAGCATTCCTATACACCAACAACAGATAAGCAGAGAGCCAAATCATGAATGAACTCCCATTCACAACTGCTACAAAAAGATTGGTATACCTAGGAATACAGCTAACAAGGGAAGCAAAGGACCTCTTCGAGGGCCACTGCAAACAACTGCCCAAAGAAATCAGAGAAGACACAAATAAGTGAAAAAACATTCCATGCTCATGAATAGGAAGAATCAATATTGTTAAAATGACCATACTGCCCAAACTAATTTATAAATTCAATGCTATTCCTATTAGACTACCATTGACATTCTTCATAGAATTAGAAAAAAAAAAACACTTTAAAATTCATATGCAATGAAAAAAGAGCCTGAATAGCCAAGACAGTTCTAAGCAAAAAGAACAAAGCTGGAGACATCACACTATCCAACTTCAAACTATACTACAAGACTACAGTAACAAAAACAGCAGGGTACTGGTACAAAAACAGACACGTAGACCAGTGGAACAGAATAAAGAATTCAAAAGTAAGACCACACACCTACAATTATCTGACCTTTAACAACTCTGACAAAAACAGTGGGAAAAGGATTCCCTATTTAATAAACTGTGCAGGGAGAACTGGCTAGCCATGCGCAGAAAATTTAAACTAGACCACTTCCTTACACCTTAAACAAAATTTAATTCAAGGTGAACTAAAGACTTAAATATGAAGCCCCAAACTATAAAACTCTTATAAGAAAATCTGGGCGATACCATTCAAGACAGAGGCACAGGCAAAGATTGCATGATGAAAATGTCAAAAGCAGTTGCAACAAAAGCAACAGTTGACAAATGGGATCTGATTAAACTAAAGAGCTTCTACACAGTAAAAGAAACTATCATCAGAGTGAACAGACGACCTACAGAATGGGAGAAAAATGTTTGCAATCTATCAATCTGACAAAGGTCTAATATCTAAGTCCACAAGGAACTTAAAACAAATGTTTAAGGAAAAAACAAAGAAAAAAACAAACAGCCCCATTAAAAAGTGGCCAAAAAACATGAACAGACACTTCTCAAAGGAAGACATTCATGCAGCCAGCAAACAAGTGAAAAAAAGCTCAACATCCCTGATGATTAGAGAAATGCAAATCAAAACCACTATGAGATACCATCTCAGGCCAGTCAGAATGGCAATTATTAATAAAGTCAAGAAATAACTGATGCTGGCAAGGTTGCAGAGAAAAAGAAATGCTTTTACAGTGTTGGTGGGAGCATAAATTAGTTCAATCATTATGGAAGACAAGTGTGGTCATTCTTTAGAAACCTAGAGGCAGAAATACCATTTGTTACAGCAAACCCATTATTGGATATATACTCAAAAGAACATAAATCATTGTATTATAAAGATACATGCACATATATGTTCACTGCAGCACTATTCACAATAGCTAAGACATGGAATCAACCCAAATGCCCATCAATGATAGACTGGGTAAAGAAAATGTGCTATATATACACCATGGAATACTATGCAGCCATAAAAAGGAACAAGATCATGTCCGTTTCAGGGACATGGATGGAGTTGGAAGCCATCATCTTCAGCAAACTAATGCAGGAACAGAAAACCAAACACCACATGTTCTCATTTATAAGTGGGAGGTGAATGATGAGAACACATGGACACATGGAGGGGCACAACACACACTGGGGCCTGTTGTAGAGAGGGCTGGGGGAGAGAAAGGATCAGGAAGGTTACCTAATGGATGTTGGTCTTAATACCTAGGTGATGGGATGATCTGTGCAGCAAACCACCACGGCACATGTTTACCAATGTAACAAACCAGCACATCCTGCACATGTATCCCTGAACTTAAAAATTAAAGAAAAACAAGAGAAGAATTGAGATATTTTATATTCTTTTTTGGGTGCTAAGATTTCAAGATCCAGTATGATTTTTACACCTACAGCACATCACAATTTGAACTCACCACATTTCAGATGCTCAAGAGCTGCATATGGCTAGAGGCTACCATACTGAACGGGATATCTCTACATCTGTGCTTCTCAAACTTTGGCACAGATGGGAATAATCCAGAGAGAATACTAAACACAGATTCCTGGACTTCATTTATTCACAAAGGTCAGGGGCAGGACCTGAACATTTGCATTTCCAAAAAGCTCCCAGTTGATGCTGATGCTGCCAGTCCACAGACACCACTTGGGATAGCTTGTACAACAAAGCACTCATAGCTCCCAGTGAACTGTGGCAATTATAATGATGATAACAAATAGTTCTCATATTTTACCTTTCAAAAGCACTTTGCATCAGCTACTAGAGAAATTCAAATTAAAACCAAACTGAGTTACCACTGCACACCCATCAGAATGGCCAAAATGAAAAGCAATTACAAATGCTAGTGAGGATGTAAAGAAACTGGATCACTCATACATTCCTGGGAGACTGGCAAATGGAAAATAGTTTGCCCATTTCTTTTAAAACTGTAAACGGATTTATCATACGATTATATTCTTGAGCATTTATTCCAGAGAAATAAAAACTTATTTCATGCAGAAATGTGTACACACATATTCACAGCATTTTTTATTTGTAATAGCCCCAAACTGGAAATGTTCCTCAAGAGGTGATGGCTAAACAAACCAGTGCCTCCATACCATGGAATACTATTTCACAATAAAAAGGCAAAAACTATTAATACGAACAAGAGTTTGGATGAATCTCAGTGAGATTACGCTAAATGAAAAATACCCAAGCTCAAAAAGGTAAATCCTCATTCCATCTACATAACGTTTGTGAAATAACATAGTTGTAGATATGAACAAAGTGGTGTTTCTCAGGGATTGAGGAAGGGAACGATGGAGGTGTGGCCATAAAGGGAGAGCATGAGGGAATCTTGTGATGGTTAATCTTGGTTATGGTAGTGGTCACACAAAACTGCCCATGTGATTCAATCATACAGAGGTACACACATGCTCACACATAAATGAATGCATGCCTAAGTGTGAAACCAAAATAGCTCTATAGATTGTGCTAATGTCATTTTCCTGTTTTTGATATCGTGCTATAGTTATGCAAGGTGTTAACACAGGGTGAAGGGTACACAGAACCTCCCTGTATATTTATTTGTACCTTCTTTGCATCTATCATTATCTCAAAATAGAAAGCTTTTTTTTAAGGCACTTTACATATGCTGTCTCACTTGATCCTCATGATAACTCTGGGAAGTGAGTAGTATGATCACTAACGGTATGCAAAAAAAAAAAAAAAAAACCAATTGCTGATGGAAGATTACATAGCTGAAAACTGGCAAAGCCAGGACTGAGGTAAGACTACATCCTTTCATAAGTATTGATATATTAATATATAAGTATTAATAGACATAAAAAAATTTAGGGAACCCAATTATCAGAAACGTAGATGTGCTTCAGATAGTAAATTTGCGAAGTGTAAATAAAACACGAGCCCTCCATCTTCCCATGACTTACGATAGACTTGCAGGTTGTAGTGCTTGGTGGTGGTGTAGGGAGCAGTCTCTGTATTTATATCTGCTTTGTAGTCTCCTGCATCTTCCATCCTCAGATTGCTAATGATCAGGTCGCAGCTTGGATCTAAGACATGTATCCGATCATAATAATTTCTGTGGGTCACAGTAACCGTGGGTGCTGTTTCTGAGTTTCCCGGTTTTACAACAGCAACAGATGTTTCAGAAGTCCAAGCAATGATTTTAACTTGCTGTGGTTCTTGGATATTTACAGGGAAAGTGACTGATTCTCCCAGAATCCCAATCACCGTGAAGATTTCTGAGTCTTCTCCAGCTGCTTCTGGCCCTGAGAACGCAAAAAGTAAACTGTAGCCATCTGACTGTTGCCCCTTTTACGGTTCCTAATCTTTCTAGCCTTGGAGCTCCCTGAGGAGTTGCCACAAATGCAGTTAGTTCATCCAGTTTCTTGAGGATGCCCCCCGCTTTTTTGGCATTCTACTCTAGGTATATTTAGTATGTTATGACACCTAAATTTTCTAAAGCATTCTCATTCAAAAACTAAGTTTCTCATTAGAGATCCATTTTATTAAAAATATTTTTACCAAGACATAGACTGAAAACTAGAAGGCATTTGAGAGGTGAAGGCCATAGGCCTCCATGAAGTCTAAGATATTAGGTGCATTTCTTTCCCAAGATCATATTGCCAAGTGCTGGAAGAGCTGGAACAAGAATCTGGAATATCATGTCTGATGGACTCTTGGGTCATTGCTTTTTATTTTCCTGTGATCTCTGCAAAAATCAAGTAACAGTTTTGTCTCTTTTCCTGGAAGATACAGGCAGAGAGTGCTTTGGAGGCTCTGGAGAAAATATTCCCCAAGTTGGTGATTTTTGGGGATCTTTTTCTGTTTACTTTTATATTCCTAGTCTCTAGAAGAGTGCCTGACACATAGAAGGTGCTTAATAAATATTTGTGGAATTAATTGATAGAATTTACTCGTGTGTTTTCTAGACTCTCTTGGAACAACTTCTGAAATAAGCAAAGTTTGTTTATTCATTCACACATTTGTGAATGAACGCATGTATTTATTCAGGATCAGTTTTGTTCCAGATACTATGGTGGATATTTATTAAGTTAATTTACAATATAAGTATTTGTTGGACATCTACTCTTTTAAACAAGATACAAGGGGCTGGGGATACAACGGTGAGAAGAAGCAGCTGTAATTCTTGCTCTTTGGAACTTGCAGTCAGAGGAAGATACCAATGTTGATCAGATAATCATACAAACAAATGGATTGACAAAAAATATCTAAGTATTACGGTGATTTCAGAGAGATCAGCAAGAGGACTTGATCTGTTCTGGGAATCCAGGGAACATTTCCTAGTGAAAGCTGAAGGATCAATACTTTTAAAGCGTAACATGGGAAGATGAGAAGCTTATTTTCTCTTCCCTTTTTTCTCTCCTATCACTTGAAAATAAACTCATTTAATATGTAGTTTGTAAAATGAGAGACAATATAATTATATTATTTTTCTGCTCTTTCTCGCGCTCTTCTTCATTATCATGTAATTCTCAATGAGTGCTCTTCAGTGAGAAACAGTGTTTGGGGCAAGCATGGATGATATTCAGTGTATTTAATAACCAGTATGACATGGATCCTGACCAATCGGAAATGGCGTTAGCCATAAACAAATTAGTTGGGCGGTTCTGGTGTGTACTGGCTGCATGTGGCTGTGATGACCACAGCATCAGTTTTCCACGTAAGTGGGTTCAGGCTGACCCTAAAGTTTATCCAAGTCGTGATATATGAAAGACTAAGGATCATAACGTATACAAGTCGCTTTGAATTGGCACAAAAATAAAGGGATTTCTTTTTCTTTTTTATCGAGGCAGTTTCGCTCTTGTTACCCAGGCTGGAGTGCAATGGCGCGATCTCGGCTCACCACAACCTCTGCCTCCTGGGTTCAGGCAATTCTCCTGCCTCAGCCTCCTGAGTAGCTGGGATTACAGGCACGCGCCACCATGCCCAGCTAATGTTTTGTATTTTTAGTAGAGATGGGTTTCACCATGTTGACCAGGATGGTCTCGATCTCTTGACCTCGTGATCTACCTGCCTCAGCCTCCCAAAGTGCTGGGATTACAGGCGTGAGCCACCGCGCCTGGCCGGATTTCTTAAGCTAATGGGGCTGTCTCACTAAGGTTGCCCCTGCTCTTCAGCTCAGCAAAGCCCCCAAGACAGGTGATGTAAACCTCTTTCCTTTCTGACCAACAGAGATTTTTTTCCTTAGGAGTAATATCCAGGACAAGGCCTTAGGACTTAGCTGGGGCTGGTTAAGTACAGAAGATGTAACAGGGAAGGGCAGGGAGTATGTAGGGTGGGAGTAGTTAGCGCGTAATTGGGAACCCTTATCTGCAAACATTTGCTAAGTGCTAATTGTGTGTCAGATGCTGTGTTAAGGACGCATGGATGAACAGGACATCCTTGCAGCCATAAGGAGCTCATAGCCCAGAAATAAGACAGATGTGGACACAAATGAAAGATAATACAACACTATGAGTGCAAAATGGTAAGAGCACTAGAAATAAACCATTGCGGGGGGCGGTAGGTCAGAAAGAGGCGAATGCTGCCTTTGGTGTAGGAGTCACAGTTTGCCAAAATTCAAGAACATTAATTCTCCCCAGATAAACTGTTTTACTGGGTTGATGAGTTCTAGGAGAGAGGTGTTTGGAGTGTCCCAGCCTGAATCTCTGGATGTTCCAGACAGGAGCATGCGATCTATTCAGTTGCACAGAACCCTGAGCTCAAAAGGATGCTGAACTGGACTTAACGCTGCATTGCCACCTTGAAATTCTACATGCTATTTAAACAAGGGGCCCTCCATTTTCATTTTGCACTGGGCCTTGCAAAGGATCTAGTCAGCCCATGTCCCAGATCTCCCATGTCTCAATTCTTTTTTGAAGTCAGGCCCTCGTGCTTGATTGCTTGCCACTTCACTCTGTGGATTGAGATTAGGTGTGAGGAGATAGACAGAACATAGATTCCACAGACTCATAATTTTGGTGGATTCTCTCACTAAACCCCAGGAAGTATGTAGGTAGATTGTTTAGGCTGAGACATTAGGGCAGTTGAGCAGCCACGGTGGTTGGTGTGTGGTACAGTTTTAAAAGTATGTCTCATCTCCTGTAGCAAGTCATTTAGGAAGTGATGCTGGAGTATTTAAGGGCAATCAGGTGGTGGAAGTGGTGGGTAGGCAAAGCTGGGGGAAGCTGTTATATATGCTGCTGGTGTAATTGGCAAGAAAGCTTTGCTTGCTGGAAAAGGCAAAGGGGTTGCACATGTTTAATATGAAGATTCTGCCACCTTCAAACACTCCAACTGTGCTCTGAGAGAAGCAGCTGCAAAACCATTGCCTGCTGTGGAAAGATAGGGAGGCAGAAGGCGTAGGTGCAAGTACATCTACTTATGAGCTGCACAATCTTAACATGGTCACAAAACCTTTCTTTTTTCTTTTTTTTTTTTTTAATGACGAAGTCTCACTCTCTCACTGTCGTCCAGGCTGGAGTGCAGTGGAGTGATCTCAACTCACCGCAACCTCCACCTCCTGGGTTCAGGTGATTCTCCTGCCTCAGCCTCCCGAGTATCTGGGATTACAGGTGCATGCCATTACGCCCAGCTAATTTTTGTATTTTTAGTAGAGACGGAGTTTCACCATGTTGGCCAGGATTGTCTTGTACTCCTGACCTCAAATGATCTGCCCGCTGCAGCCACCCAAAATGCTGGGATTACAGGCATGAGCCACCTCGCCTGGCCAGGTCACAAAACCTTTCTGATTATGCAGGAAATGACATAATATGAGCCTCAGTTTCTTCATCCATAGAATGAAAGTAGTAACTAAGGCATTTGCCCTATTTGGTGAGCAGCAAATGATGTAATATGAGTAGAAGTACTTTGTTGATCATCAAGGCAAAAATAAGTTATTTCTGGAGTTTATAAAGATAACATTCATTATACCTTCTTTATCATCACCTTAACAGTTGGTACAAGCTCTTTGGGGCTACCCTAGGCCATCCTTTATGATGGCCTTGGCGATGCCAGGGCCATACCAGAGCATGTATCAAGAGCCATTTTTTAGGGCTAATTCAAGTAAAGCCTGGAGGGACAGTTTTAAGTACCCTGGATAGACTTTATTCTGCTCTTAAAAGACTTTAAGATTTAAAAGAAAGAATCTGCATATCAATCAATTCCAATATTTATGTTTCTAGATGCTAAAGGGACTCTAATATTATATTACCACTGGAAGTGACCTTAGTAAAATCTAATTTCAGAGATAACTTGTGACATAAAAACATCTTGAGGACTTAACATGAAATGCCCTATGCTAGTCTGTGACAAAGACAGATTCTCTGCCTTTTTGAGGGAATTTGATATCCGATTAGGGAAATAAGACAGACACACACACACGCGCGCGCGCGTGCACACACACACACACACACACACACACACACTTGAAATTGTCCTTTGCAATATGAGGTAGTGAATAATAAATTCAAATGAATGGTAGAAACAGTGATTACAGTAGAAATTCTAAGAAAGGAAGGATCACTGAGCTGTAGTGGTTAGGAAAACTATCTCAAAGAAGGTAGAATTTGAGGAGGATTTTGAAAGGTGAATAGAATTCTACTGGATGGAAAGGGAAAGGAAGGGTGTCTCAGGTCCTCAGATCCTGAATAAAAGTTTAGAAGCAGAACCTATGATGTTAGTTGGATGAATATGGATTTCCATAACAGAGTGGAGAGAGATACAGCTGAAGACACAAACTAGGTTTAGATTTGTGACAGCCTTGAGTTTGAGGTCTCCGTCACAGGCAGAGGGGAGCTATTAAGCTTTTTGATGGTGAAGACTAAAATAATGTTTTAGTCATTGTAATGCAGTAATGATGTGTGGGGAGAAAAACAGGAAATAGAGGCTGGCTCAGAGAGGCTATTTAGGGGCTACGGTAGTCTTCTGGACATGAACCAGGAAACAATAATGGGAATGGAAAGGAAGGACTGGATTTGACAGATAGCACAAAGAAAGGCAAGAAATAAAGAGGCATCTACTAGAACTCAATTGTTCAACAATATATTTTGAGTTTCTACTTTGTGTCGTTGGAAAACTCATAAAGTTTATGATGGAAGGAAGTCAAAGGGGGAAGACAAGTTTAGTTTTAAAAATATTAAATTTCAGGTGATGGTGGACCACATAAGTAAGTTGTTGGAAAGATGAAAGATAAGGAAAGAGAATGGACTTAAAGTATTATTTGGGGCAATGTGACAGAATCTGCTAGCCATTTTCCAACATTTGTTCCCACCTTCATTCTTCATAATAGAATCGCTAATTTTTACCAGGGCACATAGCCACCCAAAATAGACTATATTGTCCTGCTTTCTTCTAGCTGACATTAGTCATATGACTAAGTTCAGCCCAACGGAATGAAAGTAGAAGTGCTGTCTATGACTTCTCTGACTTTAAGAAGAGTGAGGAGCCTGGTGCGGTGGCTCATGCCTATAATCCCAACACTTTGGGAGGCTGAGGTGGGTGGATTGCTTGAGCCCAGGAGTACGCGACCAGCCTGGGTTGGTATGAGACCAACATGGCAAAACCCGGTGTCTACAAAAAAATACAAAAATTTCCCAGGCAATGATGGTGCACACCTGTAGTACCAGATGCCTAGAAGGCTGAGGTAGGAGGATCACCTGAACCTGAGAGGGTCAAGGTAGTGGCGAGCCAAGCTCACACCAGTGCACTCCAGCCTGGGCAACAGAGTGAGACTCGGTCTCAAACAAACAAACAAACAAACAAACAAAGAGGGAAATTTGCCCTTTTCATCTCTTCCTTCCTTTTGCAGGCCAGAAGGCCATGACAGCTGGATCTCAGACAGACATTCTGAGTCATGAGGAGGACATCAAGTTCTGAGGATGGTGGAGCAGGAAGAGAGAAGTCAGAGACCCCAGTGACCCTGTGAACTATTCTACCAGCTGTGAACTGCCAACTCTGGACTTTGTTACATGAGCAAGCAATAAACTTCTTTCTTGCTTAAGCCATTCTTACTTTAGTGTTTCTGGTACTTACTGTAACACTGAAATCCAAGGGGTTCAGAGATCATCCACAGAAACGGGGTGGGTGAAAGAGAGGAGGGTCATTCAGGAAGAGTAAGCCTGATGTCCATGACTGAGCCTTGTGAGAGTGCTCACATTTATAGAAGAGGCATCATCAAAAGAAACCGAATAGACAAAGCAGTAAGAGTGCAAGAGGGGCACCAGTAGTGGACAATATCACAGAAAGGACAAAGAGTCTCAAGGAGATTGCCACTGATGTCTAACGGTTCAGTGTTCAGTGGAAATGAAGACTGAAAATGGCCCTGGGTTTGCCTGTTACGAGGTTATTGATGGCCTTTGAGAATGTAGTGCAAGTAAGACAACTCAATGGGAGGCCGGAGTCTAGGGGACTGACAGAGTAGGTGGTAAAGTGTGGAGGAAAACTTGACAGTGAAAGAAGGGAGATAAAGTAGAACAATAGATAGAGGGTCAGGTAAAACTAATTTATCTGATTTTGTTTTAAAATAGAAGAGACTAGCGGGGCTGAGGGGCAGGTGCTAGGGAGAGTGAGCAGAGAGAGATGTCCCCAGTGGGCCTGCTCTAGGTTAGACGCTCCTGCTCATGGGCTTTCTGGAACTCCAGGTTTCCCTGTCATAGCAGTTGCCACATTGTGTGGTGGTCATCAATCTGCGTGTCTGTGTTCTGGACACTGTGAATGACTTGAGTTCAGGGTCTTGCCTGAAACCTCTGGTATGAAGCATACAGCACAAGACACACAGGCCACTAAGCTTGTCACCAAACAAAAGATGGAAAGGAAAGTGCAAGCAGTGGAAGCCATGAGTTTCCAATCAGAGGATGGTCACACCCTCACCTGAAGTGGAAAGGGAAAGGAAAGGATGAGTAGAAGAGTGAAGGGATTCTGAGATGCTATTAGACATGGGGCTTTAATAACAGGAAGAGGCTGCTTGGTGAAGCAGAGTGACCACAGACTTGAGCCAGGTGGGCTTGTGCTCAGGTTCAATCCCTGACATTTGCTGAGGTCCTGATCTTACTTGATCACAAGATGGGATATAATAATGCCTGCCTCATAGAATTGTTGTGAGAGCACATAGAAGGTGCTTAATACACAGTGGACATTTTGGAACAGATAGGATAAAATGCAAGACAAGCATTTGGTGCCTTCATCTCTTCAGTAATGTAGGAGGGGAGACTATCTGCTAAGAGTGAGGAGGCAAGAGTGGGACCAGTTAGGAGGTATACAGACTAAGGGTGCAGATTTTGAATCCAGGTATATTTGAACCCAGCTCTGTTATCTTGAGAAAATTATTGAAATTCACTCTTCCTCAGGTGCCTCATCTGTAAAGTGTGGACAATTATTTATTTATTTATTTATTTATTTACTCATTCATTCATTCATTTATTTTGGGAAGGAGTCTCTCTCTGTCACTAGGCTGGAGTGCAATGGGGCGATCTCGGCTCACTGCAACCTCTGCCTCCCGGGTTCAAGCAATAATCCTGCCTCAGGCTCCCGAGTAGCTGGGACTACAGGCACCTGCCACCATGCCTGGCTAATTTTTGTATTTTCAGTAGAGATGGGGTTTCACCATGTTGGCCAGAACAGTCTTGAACTCCTGACCTCGTGAGCCGCCTGCCGCAGCCTCCCAAAGTGCTGGGGCATGAGCCACCGCCCCCAGAGGGACAATTATTAAATGTAATTGTGAAGATAAAGCACTTAGCACAATGCCTAGCACATATAAATGGCAGTTGCTATTATTTTGGTGAATGTAAAAATTTGGGGGAAATGGTACTATAAGGAACACCATAGGGAGTCGACAAGAGATTGATGAAGGGGATCAAGTGTTCGCTAAGTAGCCTGGGGAGCTCAGTGAAGAAGCAGTAACACACATTTTCAACCTTTCCCAAAGAGTGTGATTTCCTGATCTTCTTATGCCAGAATTCAAATAGGAAGAGTAGGACAAAGGCCATAGCTCCAAAGGAGAAGCAAGGCAAGAAAAGGCTGAAACCCTGGGGTGGAGGCTTAGATGGAAAAATATGTCCACTGTGACTCTCAGGTAACTATGGCAGCGATGGAGCCCAGGACCCAGAGGGCAGGATGACCAGTGTTGAAAGAGAGCACTGAGGACTAGCTGCTCACTGGAGGTGGCCTGCCCCTCCTGGCTTGGGCTAAGGCACCCTTTCCAATGCAATACACCTTCCTGTGTATAAGATGATAACCCTGTTTCCCCAGATAATCCCAGGTATATGAGTGGATTTTACAAATGTACATTTCATGGTGAGGTAGCTGCCAAAACCACTGACTAAAAGAAGACAATAGGGATCATGAGAAGAAGAACATTTGAACAAACAAACAAATAGAAAAGAATCAGAAACCTCATACACAATATAAAGATTGATGGGGTATGATGCTTTTAACTGGTGAGAAGAAAATTCTTCGAGGCTGGGCAAGTGAAATTTACTGAAGTTTTGGGTGGAATCCAAAGTGATTTTGAAATGTCAAATATTGATGACAACGGCGAGGGCATTTAGGCCCAAAATCCCACAGTTTTCCTTAGATTCTATTAAAAATGTATACACTGTATTACAGTGTACCCTTGGAGTCTGGGGAGCTCTCCAGTCTCCTTTCACAACCTCTACCGTCACTACTAGGCTCTGGCGGATCTGCCCCTACTTCTCCCCCACTCCATCCATACCAGCTTCCTCTGCTCCGTAAACAGGCCAGGGGCACTTCGACTTAGAGCTTTTGCACCTGCTTTTCTCTTCTTTTCCTACTACACTCTTTTCAGCAGCCCCCCACTTTGTTCAGGTTTCTGTCCCAACATCATCTCATCATGAAGCACTTTCCTGGTCACTGTGCCTAAAACAGCAGGCCCCTCCCCATCATTCTCTATTGCCTTGCCTTGCTGCCCTTCGGTTCATTGCACCACTAAAGCATTGCCTGTGCATGTTTATTGACTGTCTCCCAACCTATCCCCTCAATACACTGCTACTATAATGCAATTATCAAGAATGCAGAGTTTCTGTCTGTTTAAATCACTGCTGTTCCTCCAACAACTAATAAATGATTATTAAATCTTCGTTGAGAAAATGAACACCAGCCTGGGCAACATAATGAGATCCCATCTCTACAGAAAAGAAAATTAAACAAAAAATTAGTCAGGTGTGGTGATATGTACCTGTAGTCCAAGCTACTTGGGAGGCTGAGACAGGAGGATCACTTGAGCCTGGGAGGTCAAGGCTGTAGGGAACCGTGACTGTGCTATTGCACAAGAATTTTATTTTTTTTTGCAACTGACTCAATTATTCTTTTCCAAGAATAGAAAACAAGAGAGAAAATCACAGCGAGAAAAAGAGTAAGGGCAAGAGAGGACTCTTTACTGGTCTCTGAGTCTTGATGTGAAAGATGAAGGATTTAAACTGATTATTAAGAAGAGGCAGATGGCTAACCATAACTTCTTTCTACTCCAAAATTCTATACTTTTTGTGAAGAAATTTTTTTAGATTCACAGAATGGGGACCCACAGCATAGTTAGTAAAAGTGTCATTAACTAGGGATTAGGAAACACATTCGTGTCAAGGGTCTGCTGTTGACTAGCTAAATGACCATGAACGTCACTTACTTGCTATGTCTCAGGGTTCCAGTTGGTAAAAGAAATAAAACAGAGCCATCCTGACGTTTTGAGGAATTATGAGGATTAGATGACATGAGAGTGCTCTCAAGTGTGTGTGCTAATGGAGACGAGTCTAGTGGTCCCAAGGGGAGCCTTGCCTTGTGGAGTCGCCTGTGTGGCACTGTGAGTTAGTGATTGAGAACTAGCCTGCCCGGGCTAGAATCCTGTCATAAACCCTAGGGAAAGTCAAGAAAGGCAAGAGGCCTTGTCTTCATCTTGAAGACCCCTCAATGCAAGAACTTCAGATCAATGGCAGGGAAAGTCAGTAACCTCTCTGTGCCTCAGTTTCCTCAACTTTAAAATGAAGGTAATATTAGCACTTTAGCGAAGGTAGTAGTAGCACAATATTTGACCACATAAAAATATTATGAGGGTTAAATGAGTTAATATTTGTAGACCTCTTAAAATAGTGCCTGGAATATACTAGGCACCATACGGGTTTGCTATGTAAATCAAACATCTTCAAAGAGACTAAACTAACACCTCAGACAACTATAAGGGAAAAATAAGAGTTGGGGTATTGGGGAGATGTTAAAGTCAGCAAATAGCTATTAATAAGAGTGGAAATGGGGAAGACTGTACTGCTGCTTAACAGATACCGCCACCGCTTACTTTCTTAGCATCCTCCAAATAAGCATTTCGGGTGTGTGTGTGTGTGTGTGTGAGTGAGTGTGTGTGTGTTTGATGTGCGAGGGACTAGCTAAACTTCCCCTCCTCTTCTCCACCCACTGCCTCCTAGAATCAAAAAGTGGGGGTGGAACATCGCTGAGTATTGCAGGTCTGGGAGAGTGACCAGAGTTAGCATGCGGTACCCAAAAGAGAGTTCATTATAACTGCTTACACGGAGTGAAGGGACATAGAGGGAAAGGGGAAGCACAGGGTTGGACAGCCAGAAATTTTGTGTCATTCTTCAAAGTGACGGAAAGTCCTTGATCATGAGATTTTAAGAAAAAGGAACCTACCACTCCCATGCAAGAGTACATTATTTTCCCCTGGAATTTTTACTTTAAAATCTTTATTGGGATTTAAGTTAACTTGAATCAGTTCCTTGAAAACACACACACACACACACACACACAATCTCAAAACAGACACGGGATCATTGCCATCCATCATTTTATCATTGGTGCCCTCTATTAGCATGTACTTGAACATTGAGTATAATGAAGGGGTCCAGTTATTCACAGTGGGCCCACTCACCTCTTGGACTTTTAAGTCGTAATTGCTGAAATGCCCATGACTATGTTCAACATCCAACAGGACGTCGAGATCATGTTGATCCTGGACTTCTATTTGTTTAAAGAAACTAATTCAACTCACGTTTGAATAATATTAAAACGAATGGTCTTTGAAACATATCTGGAGATGGTTATTTGCTTGGGTATTCTGCCTCACTGGCCTGCCTAAATTTCTGTTATTGGCAAGGACCTGCCGGCAGCTCCTTCTTCCTCTGTGTGCGGCTATAGAGACAGGTGTAGCTTCTATCCCAACAATCCTGTCTTGCCGGAAATAAATAAATCATCACTTTTTACTGACAAATTCTCAAATGTGATAAACATTAATAGTGGGGAGAGTAATTTACTCCACTTTAGCATCAAAGTGGGTGGACGCAGCATGACTCAGAGGTTAAATCTAAGGACACTGAAGTTTAAATCCTATTCCCTTCACTTTTTGTTAAATGACCTTTGACTCTCTGCGTATCAATGCTTGTATCTGTATATTTCATCTTTGACTCTCTGTGTATGAATGCTTCCTTTCTGTGAAGGAAGTTTAAATTCTACTTTCCTCACTTTTTGTTAAATGAACTTTGACTCACTGCGTATCAATGCTTTTTCTGTATATTTCACCTTTGACTCTCTGTGTATGAATGCTTCCTTTCTGTGAAGGAAGTTTAAATTCTACTTCCTTCACTTTTTGTTAAATGACCTTTGAGACTCTGTGTATCAATGCTTTCGTCTGTATATGAACATATTAATAGTACGTATCTCATACTGTGTTGTAAAGATTAAACAAAATAATAACTGTAGACTACTTAGAGTAATGCCGAATATGCAGTGATTGCTCCATAAATGGTTATTTATTAGTATTATTGATGGGAGATAAGATAGGAAATTGAATAAACAGAAATAAGAACGGGGCAGAGAAAAGGAAGAATTAAGAGTGTGAGACAGAATATGCAGAGGGGATGGGCAAGGATTAAAACTTGTGGACTGCTCCATCTCCTACCCCCAGAGTGGGAGTGTCTCCTAGGATATGTGGACAGACAGTCAGAGTCATAGTGTTTCCAAAGTCATGATTAGAAAGTTGAGATCAGAGCATAAGACTGTGAATTTTGACTCAGAAAACTTTTCCAACATGGAACAGTCATGAGTTTGCACACTCAGACTTTCCTTACGTCGGTGATTTCTGGGGAGAAATGGGGATTTCTCCCTGCATCTCTCCACTGCTTCTCAGCCTCTTCAACTGCTCTGAATTCCAGGAAAATGCATCAAATGTAGACTCCTAAGCCCAATACTGAATATAAAGGACTACCTCTAATAGGAGCAGCAGCAGGAGGAATTCAGGGTATATTTTTGTGCTCAGAAAAGTTTTGCAGAATAATCCTTAACAGGCAAACAGATAATTCAGTAAAAGCAGGCAGCATGTAAAAAGTATTCCTGGCTTTACTTTTATTAAAAAAAAAAAAAAAAAAAAAAAAAACAAAGAAAACTCCCATTCCTTCTTTCATGGATCCTTGATTAAATGTATATCTCATTCCTAGTCTCCTTTTCCAGAATCCCAACAACCAACACCTAAGCTCAAACTCCCACCACCTTCTCTCCTGTTTACATTCCTTGGACCATTCCCAGACAGAGAAGTCCTGCCCAGGATCTCCGTGCAGTAAAGCCATGGCTCTTCCTAAGAATACATGAAAAGTGAGTGTGAAAAACAGCAGCATTAGTTAATATCTGTTAAACGATATATTCAGCTACTATGCCAAGTGTTGTACATGCATTATCATCATTTTGATTCTCAAAACAATTCTACTTTATTAATACCTTCCCCATTTTGATGCTGAAACAAAAGTCAGAGGAGAAATATAACTTCCTCAGGGTCACAAAACTCATAAACAAAATAATTCACTACTAGTTGATTTGACAATTTATTTCAGTTTCAGTAGATGAAAGAAGTGTATCCAAGAGCTACCTTTTATCTTAGCAGGTATTAACCTTTTACATTAAGAATTTGAAAACGATGAGTGAGGAGGTCAGGTAGAGCAGAAAGAAGAACCAGTGAGATTGGGATTAATTTTAAGATTAGAAAAACCAATGTCTATTTCCACCTCTACCAATTTAGGTATGGAAATTTCAGGTGAGCTGGGCGCGGTGGCTCAAGCCTGTAATCCCAGCACTTTGGGAGGCCGAGGCGGGTGGATCACGAGGTCAAGAGATCGAGACCATTCTGGTCAACATGGTGAAACCCCGTCTCTACTAAAGATACAAAAAATTAGCTGGGCATGGTGGCGCGTGCCTGTAATCCCAGCTACTCAGGAGGCTGAGGCAGGAGAATTGCCTGAACCCAGGAGGCGGAGGTTGCAGTGAGCCGATATTGTGCCATTGTACTCCAGCCTGGGTAACAAGAGCGAAACTCTGTCTCAAAAAAAAAAAAAGGAAGAAAAAAAAGAAAGAAAGAAAGAAAAGAAATTTCAGGTGAATTTTTTAACCTCTAAATCTTACTTTATTTTTCTTGCATAATGTAATTAATAATATCTATCTTTCCCATCTCAGTGGTTTTCATATGGATAACATAAGAATGTAGGCATAGATATTGTAAAATGTTTTGAAAATTAAGTGTTATCAAATGCCACCTTTTCTAGTCTCTCTCTGGAAGATTAAGGACATTCCCAGTACCAACTTTTCCTCACCTAGTTGCATTTTCTGTTTGCCATTCTAGAGCAGCCAGCAGACGCTCCAAAAATTTGATCTGAACTGTGTTAATGTTACACAGTTTTCTTTGTACCAATAACAATCAATATTTATGTTGTTCTTTTAGTTTACTGTTATGCCATAAGTAAGAAAAATTGGGTTTTTAATTCAAGTTTTCCAACTATTTTTTGAGACTATTTGTGTAAAATGGGATAGTAATCTCTTCCTCATTTATTTTAGAGTTTCTGAAGGATAAAAGCAGTGTAATGTCTCTGTTTTGAAAATAAAGGAGTTTATAGAGATGAGGCCTACACAAGGATAGCAATGAGTCAAGCATCACTGTAACCTGATGGAGCAATCAACTTTAATTAGGAAAGACATTTTCTGTCTCAAAAACCACCACAATTGAATGCCAAGAAGAAATGGCTTTTAAGTCATTCAAGCTTTTAGATGATCTTTCCTTTGCCAGGCTTTGTGGGTGGGTTTACCAAGTTCTGGTTCCTCTGAGAAGGATTTGCCTGAGACCTTTGGAAATTGAGATCTCCAAAACCAGACAAAATTCAGAAATATAGACTTTAAAGCTGAAAACCACTTAGGTTTGGATTTTAAGTCTCTCCCCAACCAATTAGATCCTGCTGAGTACAGTAAATACTGAGACTCAGCAGTTCTGTTAAAAACATCAAAAGAACAGTTCAGTCTTTCTTAAGGGCAAGTTTTAAAACTTAACGGAAAACTAGGAGGGGATCAGCAAGGGTCAGAACTCACAGGTTTGCAGGCAAAGGAGCAAGATCCATACGTGGCGTTGAGCCATCTCTCTTGGGGTTTAATCTTCTGTGGAAAAGCACCGCACTGTTCTAGCAGAGTCAGTTTCACTTGAGTTTTTGTCCTTCTTTTTATAGCTAAGTTGAAGAAAGGAAGTGCAACTAATTTCCTTTAGTTAACATTGGTGTTGTATTACTGTGCTAGTTTTTTCTAATTTAAAGGGCCTAGCATTAATTATTTATTCAACAAATATGTATTGTGTGCCTACTATGTGCCAGACACTCTTCTGGGTGCTGGCAATATACAGAGCAACAAAGCAATTGATCGCCCTCTTTTCATGGAGTTTTTACTCTTTTTTTGGAGTAATCAACAACTAAACAAGCAATATCAATATAACGCAGTAAGTGTTGGAAGAGGGAAAATACAGGGAACTCTGAGAACAGTAGGGGCATCTATCTCAGGCTAAGAAAAGTTGGAGTAGACTTTCTGAAGAAATTGACAACCAACCTGAGGCAAGCTTGAAGAATAAATTACTATTATTAGGCAAATGGTGGCGGGGGGTGTGAAAGAGAAAAATTGTAGCAATTAAAATTATATAATTATCGTTATATAAAATAATCACAATATATGATTATGTATTATAATATATAATCATATTATTTTTAACATAATAAATTATATATTAATTATATCATAATCAATCATATATTATTAAATATTTAATATAATCAATATTTATTAATTACATATTAATTATATTTAGTCAAAGGTCAAAGGGAAGGTGGAAGAGACATAATACTGAGTTATATTAAGTATTATGTTAATAATGTATAATTATATTTATACATGATATAATAATATATAATTGTGTAGTATATTAATACATAACATAGTATAACTATATACATATAATTATGTATGATTCCATGATATCATCATGAAACATAATTATGATCACACCTTACTAGGGACACAAAAAGCATTTGATAAAAATTAAAGCTGAAAGGGATTTTTAAACTATCAAATCTATTTTGCAGAAGGAGAAACTGGCTCAGAAGGAGAGGAAATGATTTTTCCCTATTTCACTCAGTGAATTAGTAAACTGAGGTAAAAGGCAGCAAGTGTGACTTTGAAAAGACCATGACTCCTGGGCATGAGAGACAGCAGGTGCAGAGGCATGCTTAGGTGGAGTTGAGCTAGATTTAACAGGACTTTTTCTTGTAGAGGGTCCTCATCCTGGTTAGTAAGAATAAGAATGATTGTGTAATGTGTGTATGGGAGAGGTTGTCTGGGAATGGTGATATAAATGGATGTTTGGGCCCGGAAGCTAAGCAGTGTGACCCAGCTGTTTTGGGGAGTGCTGGGAAGGCTGGGGACACTACCCCTGAGACCTGGAGGATGTGTAAAGTTTTTCCAACTGAGAGGAGTCCTCATGCCAGATAACTTAATCCTAGGAAACCTCAGGTAGCTTATTCCTAGGAAATCTGGGCCTCTAGAATCGCTCATTAAACAATCCTGCTGATCATTTCCCATATATACTTACATAATACTGAATATAGTTGACCCTTGAACAATGTAGGGGTTTAGGGTGCTGTCCCCTCAAATGGTCAAAAGTCCATGCATAACTTTTGACACCCCGAAACTCAACTACTAATAGCCTACTGTTGACTGGAAGCCTTACCAACAACACAGTTGATTAACACGTATTCTATGTTGCGGGAAGCAGCAATGGCCAAAGGGTTTACAGTGTGCCTACATAAACTGGTTATAAGTAACGTATAAAAGAAATCGGGAACACCTTAAATCACTTCCACTTTAAACTGTAGAAGACCATGGAGGCCTCTGGGGAGGAAGGCCTCTCTATTATCAGCACGTTCCCAGAAACAGAGTGACCTAAGCTCTGATGTTCTAAACATAGTGCCTAAGGACATAACACTCCCTTGAAGCACTGGAATGTAACCAGACATGTAGGCTTCTTGCTAAGCCCACTCCCACCAGCTGCACGGTCTATTGATAAGCATATGCTTTTAGCTCTTGAGAAATTCATATAAACCACCACTGCTAACAATTTTATGTTTGATGCACAGCTTCTTTTCAAGAAGAAGAGATAGAAGAGGTCGAAGGGAAGGTGGAAGAGACAGGCAGTCAGTGTAACTTTTCAGAAACATATTCAATTTTTGTCTGACTTTTTTCTTGTTCATTTCTCTAAAAATGTTTCTGTAAGGTACCCCTTCTTACTTCTACCATTTGTTTTAGTTTTAGCGCCTGTATCATACTACAGAAGGGTCCATGTCAAAAAAGAAGTCAAAACTAGTCCTGAATAGTCAGAATTCTTCTGTCAGACTGTCTAATGTCAGCCTGTTTTCTGGCACTGCTGCTTCTATGTCTTCTTCCTCATTGTTTGATCCTGGCTTAGAAGCATTCTTCTCCATCAAGTCATCTTCTGTTAATGCCTCTAGTGTGGTGTCTATTAGCTCTTGAATTTTGGTGAGATCTATTTCTTGAAATCCTTTACCCCACCTTTTTTTCTTTTGGCCATATCCACAATATCTTCCATAATTTCCTTGATTAGCTCTGTCATAAATCCCGTGAAGACACACACAACATTTGAACACAGTTTTCTCAAGCAGAATTTATTGTCTCGGGCTTAATGGCTTTCACCACTTTTTCTACAACAGTGATGGCATCTTTAATGGTGAAATCCTTCTAGACTTTCGTGATGGCCTTCTCTTGGAGTTCTCTTCCACAGCATTGACAATCCTTTCCATACAGTACATGTATAATGAGCCGTAAAGGTCCTTATGAGCCCCTGGTCTATAGGCTGAATTAGAAACATGTTTGGGGAGACAAGTCTACCATTTCAGTGCTTTTGATGTTGAACACATGGGGCTCTGGGTGGCCGGGGCACTGTCCAAAATCAAAAGAACTTTAAAAGGCAGTCCCTTACTGGCAAGGTATTTTCTGACTTCAGTGACAGAGTATTGATGAAACCAGTCCAGGAAAAGTGTTCTTGTTGTCCAGACCTTGTTGTACAATCAGAAGACTGGCTGCTGGTGTTTATATTTTTCCTTCAAGGCTCAAGAGTTAGCAGATTTATAGACAAGGGTAGTTGTGATCATAAACTCAACTGCATTTGCACAAAACAGTAGAGTTATTTATTCCTTTCTGCCTTAAATCCTGGTGCCAGCTTCTCTTCCTTACTGATACATGTCTTTTGTGGCATTCCCCCTTTCAACACACACAAGGTACCACTCCCCACAGAATAGAGCACATTCATCTGCATTAAAAATCTGCTCTCCTTACTTGGTATATTCTCAGAAAAGAAAAGAAAAGAAAAGACCACAAACCTTCTCTCCAGTAACAGTTTGAATATGAAGAAAAAAACAAAAAAACTGCTCAGGCAGATATCTTTTCTCCTCAAGGATTTTCTTAATGGTGTCTGGGAATCCATCTGCTACCTATTGGTCAGCAAGAAGCTGCTTCTTTTGTTATCTTGAAATATTTAAGCAAGCCTCTTTCTAAACCATCAAACCATCCTTTGCTGGCATTAAACTCTCCAGCTTTAGATCCTTCACCTTCCTTTCGCTTTGTCATATAATGACTTTGCTTTTTCTTGAAACAAATTAGAGTCTATATGTATGCCTTTTTTATAGCCTCATTTTCGAATGAGATTAAAAAGGTATTTCACAAAAAGTGCCTGGTTTTTGAGCCCACTGGTATAGTTGCAGTGATGGCTTCACAAATTTTCTTTTTCCACAATGGTCCTTACACTGGATTATTTTATCCAGAAATGGCAGGCAACTGCAACTGCAGTTGCAGACCCAAATTTATGGTACATATCAGGCAATTCAACTTTTTTTTGTAATGTCATGACTTTTCTCCGCTTCTTGGGAGCACTTCCAACATCACTAGTAGCAATTTGTGTGGGTCTCATGGTGTTTACTCAAGGCTATGGTATTGCACTAAACATGATAAAAAAAATTTTTTTTAATCAGGACTGATCTCTATCAGTTCCTGCATAGTTTTGTTTACAGTGATACATAATTTACTGAAGAGACTAATTTCCTATGTGGAAATGGTTTGTATTACAAGATGTTTTAAGAGAAGACTGGCAACACTTGAGTTCACTGTAATGGCAACAGGATGTGGCTATGAAATTATTACAGTACTATAGTAGAACTAAGTTTATCTTAGATAGTTATGGTTTAATACAGTATCTCTACATTTGTCTACATTTCTCTTGACTGTGATAAAAGAACTTCAGCCAAATTAAATTTAAAGGAGTTTAATTGAGCAATGACCAATTTGTGAATTGGGCAGCCCCCAGAATCACAACAGATTCACAGAGATTCCTGGGGTGCCTCCTGGTCAGAACTAATTTGTACACAAAAAAGATAAAGTGATGTACAAGAATTGAAAGTGAGATACAGAAACAGCAACATCGGTTACAGCTCAGCGTTTGCCTTATTTGAACAAGAGTTGAATACTCAGCAGTCTATGAGTGGAAGAAGCATGGCCACTGGGATTGGCCAACACTCAGCTATTGTTATGGGTGCATACTATTAAGTTAGGTTTTCAATTTTATCTGACTATTAAGCTAGGATACAGTTCATCCAGAAGGGCTCAAATATAGAAGTATGGAGTCCTTCTCAGGCCATATTTAGTTTGCTTTAACTATTAACCCATTAGTTATCAGTGCTATGCTCCTAAATTGGAGAAACAACTGATATTCAAGAGGACATTAGTCCAAAGTTAAGCATGGAGTCATGAAGAACCAGGACGGCTTCCTTGTCCTTCCTGAGTCCTTAAAGCTTTTGTTATTGAAGATTCTGCATTTCCATCATGGAAAAGATAAAATAATCCAAACTGAATATACTAATATGGTGACTTATAAATTGTGAAAATAGTTTAAAACCGATGTTTGGTTCCATATTCCTGAAAAGACATTCAAAGCCTCAAGTACATTTGGCTACCTAATGGGCCATTTGAACATTTATAAAGGGATGTCACTTTCAATGCATGTTTTCTTGTTGTATAAAAGCTTTCCCATGCAAGAAGGCTGATGTTATCATAGTGGATTATTATTCTACTATGTATTTTCACCAGGTAAAGAGAGTTTTTTATGGTTCACTGAGGACAACCCCTTGACAATCCAGAACCTGAAGACTGGATCTTCTGAGAACATCAGAGAAAGACTGTCATTGCCATCCACACTACAGCGAAACTTTGGAGCCTTGAACCTTGGGTTCATAATCTCACAACTGAGAAAGGTCTTTTCACTCTCCTGGAACTGTATACCCATTGGAGTGTTTAAGGTAAAACTAACCAGGAAAGTTTCTCCTCAGAAAAGACGGCATCCTTCATGTGAACAGCTTTTCCCAAGATCATAGATCAAAATATCTACTATCACAAGATTCCTATTTTTGAGTATTTTTTCCTTGTTTATACCTCTATGAACAATAGAAATGAAAGGGGGATCTATTATGTGCATTTATAGGGATGCTTTTATTTGTGAAGGATTTTATAGCCAGCCTTATACATGAATAATCTTATGCTTTTAATAGATAAAAGATGAAGCTGCAATGTAGGTGAGAAACTTTATTGGTATATATGTTGCCTCGTAATCAGTCAAAACTCCTCTTAAGCCACATCCTGGATTAAAGGGAACATTGCCAGGAGGCCTTCAGTCTTATAGGACATCATTTGTTAGGTCCTTTTCCCACAGTTTAGAATAAACGAGATGATAATTAGAAATGTCTCTCTCATAACAGGTTCTACAGCAAATTCTACCTTAAAGGCTATCGCTACACAACAGATTTTAAATTCTCTTGTGAAAGTTATGCTAAATAATAGAACTGGCTAAACAAAAAGTACCTGTGCAGCTGCTGAAACTTGTGACCTATGGAGAAATCCATCAAATGCAGGTTATAAAAATTCAGCTGTAGGGGAATTAATGAAAAAACCACTTAGTCAAGTGAGTAGACTCTTCATCTAGCTCATTCTTTCATCTATTTAATTTTACATAGTTTGGTTCATGGGGACCCTGGGTAAGGAGCATACTCCAGGCTCTTGGTATTATTCTCCCAATGGTAATAACAATAGTCTCCCTGGCATGCTGTATTCTCTCAAAGGTTTTAAATGTTTGCATGCGGCCATCTCCAGAATATCAAATGGTCTCTCTTCAACTGGAATGATAAAAGCTGAAAGAAATGTACAACCATGAGGACACCATAACCTATGAATGACATGCTGAGGCCAGAAATGCAAAATGATGGTAACTGAGAGTGGTGTTAAGGCCCTAAGTTTTAGTTACACTTTCACCTGGCCAAAAAGGGAGATTTTTCTTTAAACAAAATTATGAGAGGCCATTATTTTGGACTGAGCTTATGCACTAGGCCCCAACAAACCAAACCAAACTAAAATGGGTTGATTATGTCATGCTAAATGTGACATAATCAAATTAAGGCTTCAGGAAAACACATAAATCCTAGAACAGACCAGATTTTGTATTTTCTCCTGAAAACAGGATGTTCCAGCTTAAGGAGGTACCCTCTCTCTACTCAGTCCTTATTCCCTCCTTGCAAAACCCACTGTTCTACTGTTTTTCAGTGGATTTCAAAACCATACAAGTACATTTACAATAGTGATAACCACATCAATGACTAAGGTTTTGGTCAATCTCTCAAAACTGTGAAAATGACCAAAAGGGAAAAATCGTTGAAGTAAATTAAATATGGTCTGAGAAGGACTCCGTACTTCTGTATTTGAGCCTTCTGGATGAACTATACCCTAGCTTAATAGTCAGACAAAATTGAAAACCTAACTTAATAGTATGCACCCATAACAGTAGCTGAGTGTTGGCCAATCCTAGTGGCCATGCTTCATGCACTCATAGACTGCTGAATGTTCAAACTATTCAAATAAGGCAAACGCTGAGCTGTAACCAACGTTGCTGTTTCTGTACCTCAATTCTGATTCCTGAACGTCACTTTAACTTTTTTGTCTATAAATTTGTTCTAACCACGAGGCATCCCTGGAATCTCTGTGAATCTGCTGTAATTCAGGGGACTGCACGATTCGCAAATCCTTCATTGCTCAATTAAACTTCTTAAATTTAATTTGGCTGAAGTTTTCCTTTTATCAACTGCAAATGCTACCATGCATAACTTGTGTTTGTGTGCGTTTTGATAAGTCTTAACTTTTTAGAATAGATTTGTGTATATTTTATGGTAGTAAATGATAAAATAGACTAGTATCTACATATATTTATGCATTCATGACATACCTAACTTTTTCATAGTTTTTAAAATATTTCTAGGCTATGCAGTTCATCTGCTGGTTTTTTCAAATTGTCAAAAATCTCCAAAAGTTTTTCAGTGCATTTATTCTCAGAAATCTACATATAAGTGGGCATGCACAGTTTGAACCCATGTTGTTCAGGAGCAATTGTAGTTGAGTGTCTTTGTGTAGATACAGTGAACTGGACAGTTATTTGGGACCAAAGAAGTATCAAAATAATGGAATTTCCAAAATTATTTTTTGTTGGTTTAGTGTATTATATATTTATTATAGCTTTGAAAACCATAGAAATCAGTTATCCCAGTTTTTTCCCCATAAAAGACCCATTGTTCCAAAGCATTATGCACAATTTTAATTAGAATATAACAACAGATGATATTCCATAATTTTTAAAATATAAAATGAAGTCCATGACTAAAAAAATTATCTGCTGGAATGAGTTTGAGGGTACATTTCATAATATCATTACAGATATAAAGTAGAATGGTTCACCTTCTTAGTGCTGATAGGGAGGACCATGCTAAAAAGGTCAATATCAAATCATTTGATTATAGCAGCGATATCTAACATTTGAAATGCATCCATGCTCTTTTGTATAATCATATTAAAGTATATTTTCACAACTGTTATAACTGCTATTGCAAAGGAGAAATACTGTTGTCTTATTTTCCAAGAAGTATACGCAGAGCAATTTTTTTCTCCAGGGAACTTGTGCAAACCAATATGAGCTCTAAATTCTTCACATAATATATAAAACAGGAGAAGCCTCTTCAGATTTATTTTCTGAAGTCTGGAATGCCGGCACTTTCCAATTAGGCAACAGTTCTTCATTCCTGTAATCTGGCTGAAAGCTGCTGCTACTGTGGGCTTAGAGCAGCAGACATGATTTCTTTTTAGGATTCTTCTTTCCACTGGTGTTTTTCTATTTATCTGTCTGGCCAGGTCATAAAATATCTCATTAACATTGATCTTTGACTTTGCAGAAGATTCTAAAAAGGCACAGTTACACCACTGTCTTGCTAAATTCTGGCCCTGTTCTTTGCCAACTGCTCACTCATCTTCCAGGTCACATTTATTGCCAACCAAAATCATTGGAACATCTTCTGTGTCCTTAACCCATAAAATCTGTTCCCTCAGGTTCTATAAGTCGTTAAACGTGGACGGAGCTGTAATAGAATATGCTAGTGCAAAACCCTGGCCATTCTTCAAATACAAATCCCTCATGCTGTAAATTGCTCTGCCTCTGCAGTATCCAGGATTTTGAGCATACACTGTTGGCAGTCGACTTCAACTTAACTTTCTGTAGGAGTCTTCCACAGTTAGGTCATAATTTCCAGCAAAAATTCCCTGAACAAACTGAACCATCAGAGCAGACTTCCCAGCGCCTCCTGAACCAAGGATCACTAGCTTGTACTCATGCATGATGTGGTCTGTTTAAATACTGGCAATCTTACCGGTCTGGCATCTCCTCCTCCTCCTCCTCCTCCTCCTCCTCCTCCTCCTCCTCCTCCTCCTCCCTTCTCTTGGCCGTGTCTCCTGCGCCAGCTCTGTGTGGTGACCTCCAAAATTAATCATATTTTATTTCTCAAGATTAAACCATAGTACTTTCAATTTTTTAGTGAGTAAATCTTCCTGCAATCTGTAATTACTACATGTGCAAAATTATACACCAGTCACATCTTAGATGCACATAGAAGGAAGAAAGGAGAACATGAGGTTGCCAAGAGCTAAAAAACTTGATTTTGTATCCTCTTTCTTTCCTATTCCTTCTCTGTAGAAATGTTTCTCCTTCTTTTGAGATTTCACGCTTGGTTGGTCTTATGTCTATGTCTTTAGAAATCCTACATTGGTGTCTTGTCCATGGTCTTATCTCCTGTTAAGTCTGAATCAGTGTCTTTGTACTTTAACCTTAGGCTACCTGATAACCAATGAGTATCAAGAAGATGTTGGCTTTTGAGACTTCCTTCTCTTGACGATGATATAAAAGGATACAAAGTCCTTTAATTCCATGGAAACAATAAGAAAACCATGGACAAAATAAAAATTCTACCTTTTGATAGTGCATATAAGAAACCTTTGATGGACTGAATTCCGTCCAGAAATGAGCTCTTTGTAGGTAAGCAGAGAGCCTACTCCCAGACCTGGAGCAGGAGGCTAGTCTATGGTACAGCTCAAGAGAAGAGACGGCCTGCCATTAACAAAGACTTTGTAGAAAAAGGACAAATTGAATAAAATTTGCATGAAAGATGGGCTGGCAGGACAGACTGGAATTTGGAAGAGCCCCCAGTGCAAAAACAAATTGCTTTGTACAACAATTCCCATCCCTTTCTAGAATTTTGCTGAGAAAGTGGCACAAAGAAGGGATTTGAAAGCAGAGACAAACTGTATGGTACCACATAGTTCATAAGAGTTGGATTCTGAGATTTTAATTTAAAAGTAAACCAAAAACACTAAAACTGCAGCCCCACCCCTTTCTACATCAAACATTGATAAGATTTAAAAGGCAGTTGTGTTCAACATGATTTGTGGAAGGAAAAAAAAAAGTAAAAAATAAAAATAAATAAATTGTAAATTTTAAAAAGGTAGTTGTGGTGAGGGAGGTTGAGGGTTGGGCTAATTACAGGTGAACTCAATCTAATTAAAACTGTGGTGTTGCCCCAGATCAATTTAATTCTATGGGAACTATTAATGATCAGCTGCTCACTTAAACTGCCAGACAAAGGAAAGGGCTTACATTCCAGGGATATAAACAAGGCAAAGCGAAATGAAAAAAAAATTACACTTGAATATCTACTATCCTTTTATACTTAATAATTGAGAATTGTTAAGAAGCAAGAAATTTTGATTCATAATGAGGGAAAAAATCAATAGAAGCAGGTTACAGATGACCCACTTGTTGCAAATAGCAAAGTCTTTAAAACAACTGTTACAAACATGAAGTGGGTCTTCAAAAAGTTCATGGAAAATGCATATAGTGAAAAAACTATGCATGAATTTTAAAAGTTTTTTTTGTTTTGCACCAAAACAAGCTCGTACTAACTTGTTATAATGTGTGAATGGAATCTAGTTTGAGGTATAAGGATAAGAAATCCGTTTGAAGAGAGCCCCTATTACAGCAACATGAATTTCGCTAAAATTGAAGTAAGAACCAACACCAAATTTGTCGTGAAGCTTGGGTGGAAGAATGCTGAAATCACTGATGCTTTATGAGAGTTTATGATGACAATGACCCAAAGAAATCGGCAGTTTACAAATGGGTAACTCATTTTAAGAAGGGACAACACAATGTTGTACATGAAGCCAGCAGCTGACCATGCACATCAGTTTGTGAGGGAAAAATTCATCTTGTTCATGCCCTAACTGTAGAGGACTCATGATTAAGCAGCAGAAACAATGACCAACACTGTAGACATCTCAATTGGTTCAGCTTACACAATTCTGACTGAAAAAGTAAAGTTAGGCAAACTTACCACTCAGTGAGTGCCAAAGTGATTGCTCCCAGATCAGCTGAAGACAAGAGCAAAGCTTTCAATGCAAATTTTAAACAAGCAGGATGATCCCACTTTGAAAATGCTTTGTCGAAGAATTCTTCAAAGATTTGTAACAGGAGATGTAACGTGCCTTTATCAATATGATCCTGAAGAAAAAGCACAATCAAAGCAATGGCAACCAGGAGGTGGAAGTGGTCCAGTCGAAGTGAAAGTGAACCAGTCAAGAGCAAAAGTCAATGCAACAGTTTGATCGGATGCTCAAGGCATTTTATTTGTTGACTTTCTAAAGCCCCAAAGAACAATAGCACTTGAATATCTACTATCCTTTTGCTTATTATAAAAGTGTTTTGAAAAAGTTAAAGCTTTAGCAGAAAAATGCCCAGAAAAGCTTCACTAGAGTCTTTCTCTACAACAATGCTCCTGTTCATTTTTCAATGGGAAATCGTTAGGATCCACTTTACAGTTCTGATTTGGCTTCTTCTGACTTCTTTTTGTCTTAAAAAAATCTTTAAAGGACACCCATTTTTGTTTAGTTGATAATGTAATAAAGACTATATTAACATGGTTAACCCTAACCCTAACCCTAACTCAGGAGACTCAGTTCTTTAGGGATGTTCTAAATGGCTGGTATCATCATTTACAAAAGTGTCTTGAACTTCATGGAGCTTCTATTAAAAAATAGAGTTTACATTTTTAATTTTCCTTTTTAAATTTTATTTTTTCATAAACTTTGAAGTCCGAGACTGGAGAGATTTGTATTTCTGGACAGAAATAAAAACCCATAAAGGAACCAAATGGAAGTTCTAAATTGGCTTCAGCATTTAGGAACAAGAAAACAAATACTAGTTTAATTCTCATTCTTTAACTTTTCCATTTGGAAACACTTAAGATTTTCCCTTATCATAGAAGTTTAAGCTTTTTCCAGGATGTGTCCTGGTGTGTTTGCATAATATATTTTTGCCTGGAATCTGTTGTATTTTCAGTCTGGTGGTTCAAATGTTTCTTTGGCAAAGGAAATTTTTCTTTTGTTTCTTTGATGGTGGATTCCTTTTCGGCCTTTCTACTTCCTCTTCCTAAAAGTCCTCCTAACTATTTAAAGCTATCCTCCATGTTGCTGAATTAATATCTCCTAATTTTCTCTTTTTCTTCTTGCTTTGCGTTATGATAGAGTTTCTTATAGACACCCTATGGAATGGGTTCTCAGCTATATCTAGAACTTTCAGCTGTTTGCTTGAGTTTGAAATTTTGGTAATATGCTTTTACTTCCAAGTCTCTTCACAGCCTCCAGTTGTACCTGATTCATAATTATCTTTAATTCCATGTTGAAAAATTCTCTATACTAGAGAAAGTGTAGATTAAAAAATAAAACATAAGGATAAAACTCTATGGAAAACAACTATAACTGAAAGAAAAGAGAAGAAAGAAAGAATTGTTAAAGCAATAGGAAAAGCACCAGGAGAGGTGATATCATGAAAGCCAAACAAGGAAGAGTTTCAATAAGAGAGAAGGAATATCTTCTGATCGTCATTCAGAATCCATGTGAATAGACCTGCGATGGCCAAGGTTGTCCAATTGACACTGGGTTGGAAACACTTGGCTCTCTAATAATTATTAAAATTCAGCTTCAATCTAACTGACCCTTGAAACATTCTTTCCTGTTTCTACATTTAAACTATTCTGCATATCTTACTTAGTCCCTTTTGATGATATTGTGAAGTTGTACTTTAGTGTTACAATAAATGAATTCCGGTTAAAAAAAGAGAGAGAAGCGTGAAAACATTTTCAGTTACGCAAATAATTAAAAGGGAAATGAAAAAGTACATGCAACTTTTTATTCTGTTGTTTTTTTTTATTAGACTTTAAGTTCTGGGGTACATGTGCAGAACATGCAGGTTTGTTACATAGGTATACATGTGCCATTGTGGTTTGCTGCACCCATCAACCCATCATCTACATTAGGTATTTCTCCTAATGCTATTCCTCCCCTAGCTCCCAACCCCCTGACAGGCCCCAGTGTGTGATGTTCCCCTCCCTGTGTTCATGTGTTCTCACTGTTCAACTTCCACTTATGAGTGAGAACATACAGTATTTGGATTTCTGTTCTTGTGTTAGTTTGCTGAGAATGATGGTTTCCAGCTTCAACCATGTTCCTACAAAGGACATAAACTCATCCTTTTTAATGGCCGCATAGTATTCCATGGTGGATATGTGCCACATTTTCTTTATCCAATCTATCATTGATGGACATTTGGGTTGGTTCCAAGTCTTTGCTATTGTGAACAGTGCTGCAATAAACATACGTGTGCAAGTACATGCCATTTTTATAGTGTCAAGCAAAGGTTAGGCTCTGAGTAAGCAATGCAAAACAATCAAACAGCATAAGAAGTCTCCAAAAACATGTATCTCTGTGACCATAGCTTTGAACTTTACAATAAAACCGTTGTGATGAATAAGCTAACTACTCTGCTCTGATCACTATACATTATATGTATCAAGACATCACTATGTACCCCATGAATATGTACAATTATTATTTGTCAATTAAAAAATTAATTAAATCTTTTTAAAGAAGACAACTTGAGTTTCAATTTCAGTTTTGCTACTTACTGAGTAGAATATTTGTATTAATGTCAGATGGTCAAATTGAATAACCTCTGATTTCTTTTTTTTTTTTTGAGATGGAGTTTCACTCTTGTCGCCCAGGCTGGAGTGTGATGACATGATCTTGGCTCAATGCAACCTCTGCCTCCTGGGTTCAAGCAATTCTCCTTCCTCAGCCTCCTGAGTAGCTGAGATTACAGGTGTCCACCCACCATGCCCAACTAATGTTTGTATATTTAGTAGAAATGGAGTTTCCTCATGTTGTCCAGGCTAGTCTTGAACTCCTGACCTCAAGTGATCCACTTGCCTCGGCTTCCCAAAGTGCTGGGATTACATTCATGATCCACTGCACCAGGTCTGATTTCTTATGCAAAGGTTATTTAGGATAACTAAACGACAAAACAAATTTAAACTAATTAATACAGGAATCATCAAAGTACATCCTGCCTGCTGCCTGTTTATGAATTTAAAGTTTTGTTTATGTGTTTTTGAGACCAAGTCTCACTCTGTAGCCCATGCTGGGGTTCGGTGGTGTGATCTCAGCTCACTGCAGCCTCCAACTCCTGACTCAAACGATTCTCCTGCTTCGGCCTCCTGAGTAGGTGGAATTACAGGTGTGTGTTATCATGCCTGGCTAATTTTTGTATTTTTAGTAGAGATGGGGTTTTATTACGTTGGCCAGGCTGGTCTGGAACTCCTGACCTCAGGTGATCTGCCGGCCTCGGACTCCTAAAGTGTGGGGATCAGAGACGTCAGCCAGCACACCCAGCCCATGAATGTAAAGTTTTATTGGAACATTAAAAAAAAAAAAAAAAAAAACTGTCACAAGGAAAGTGAAAGGAGGAAACCACAATTTACATGAGAACCAAAATAAAGTTCTAAGATGGCACTGTGATGCAAGTAAACGAAGGCTTGGGAGAAAAGGTAAAGGATCACTGCCCCACTCATGAGCTGTGCCACCATAATCAGGTTTCTTCACCGTTCTAAGTCTTGCTTTCCTCATCTATAAAATAAGATTACCGTAATAGCGTCTTAAGTTTGTTTGGGGGATTAAATAAGAATGTCTGAAAACACTTAGCAAAGTGCTTGACACATTATACACTTTTCATAAATGTTAGTTCTTAACAGTATTATCACTAATAGATGAATAATACACCATTTGAACATTAATGATCTGGAAAACTGTCCACCAGAGGGCAACAGATGGTAAAAGATCATGCACCGAACAATAAGACAGACAAAATGATCATTTATTGAGTGCTAGGTTTGTTTCCAGGGCTATGTTCCACACCTCCATATGAGAAACAGTGAAAGAACTGGGATTGATTGGCCTGGAAAAGATGAAGCCTAGTGAGGGGGCTGTGATTAAGGGATCAGGTGGATTAGTGTGACACTTATGGCCAGGTATTTGAAATGCTGGTGTTTGGCGTCAAAGTGTCTCCAAGGACATGGTCATGAAAAACGAAGAGGCTTGTGTTTAAACCATAGTAAACCGTAAGTGTTGCTCCAGGAAAGTACAGTGGTTCAACATAAATATAATCCCCCTAACAATTGTAGTCATCCCAGAACAGACAGTTCAAACCAAGACTAGATGGACTTTTGACATAAAGGTTACTGTGGGAATTTCTCATTGTGTAGTTGAATCTTGAATGTCCCAAAACATGCACAGTCTTGCCCTGTTGTCCAGGCTGGAGTGCACTGGCATGATTTCGGCTCACTGAAACCTCCACCTCCTGGTTCAAGTGATTCTCCTGTCTCAGCCTCCTGAGTAACTGGGATTACAGGTGCACACCTCCACGTCCAGCTAATTTTTGCATTGTTAGTAGAGATGGGGTTTCGCCATGTTGGACAGGCTAGTCTTGAACTCCTGACCTCAGGTGATCTGCCTGCCTCAGCCTCCTAAAGTGTTGGGATTACAGGCATGAGCCACTGTGCTTGGCCAAAATTGTTTCATTCTTATACAGTCTTCTCAAATAGCTAGTGTATAGGGTCATGAACTTAGAGTTGTCTGTCTAATAAATTGTACTTTTCTAGCTGACTCAAAAACCCTATCAGCAGCAGCATGTGCGTAACCTAACATGATAAATATCAAAAAGAGAAGGGCTAAATTTTGCAACAATTTTGGTATTTTCAACATGCAAGCTGAATTGAAGTACCTAATCACTTTCTCTTTATCAGCATAGGAAAATCTATTCTGGGGTAATGAAAAACAAAGAAGCCTGTGTTTAACTGTTGGTCACAAAGATCATGAAATGTCAGCCAATGCTCTCTAGCATTTTCTCAAGTTAATTAGGGGAAACAATGAAAAGAACAGCAAGTCCCCTACACACACACACACACACACACACACACACGCACACACAAACACATATGTGCACACACATTTCTTAGGTTATTTGCTCAGAGACAATTATTAGCATCTAATCCATGTCTTCAAACCGTCTTTTAAATAAAAACTTTTTTCTCTTCCTTCTTCTTCCTGTCAGTTCCTCTTTTTCTTTCCTATTTTTTTGAAACTGATTTGAAGAGAAGATAAGCAAGTTGATACGGTTCATATTAGTTTAAAGAAACATTCTCAATAATTCCAGTGGTCTTGTATAGGGAGAGATATAGCTGGAAAACTAATACTGCTATGGACCAGAATTAATTATTCTATTTTAGTTATTCTATTTATGTTACTATTTATGCTTATGAAAAAGACAAATAAAGATCAAATAACATGAGAATTAAGCAGAATAAGGAAGAGAAAAACTAACGTGTTTTCCAGAGAATGCTGTTGTTGCTTTGAATGAAAACTCGATAGTTATCTGGACTCTATCCCTTTCCCTCCACCCTGTGTCATCCATTTCTGCCTCATTACTGGGCAGTAACGTGAACACACATAGATACTTTATAACCTAGTTGCAAAAATAATTTCTCCTGACCTCAGTTCTTCCACCATATACCATCTCATTTTCTTTGCTCTTATTAAAAGCAAAACATATTAAAAAATAAATGTCTTGTTATCTCTCCTCTTCCTTACTTTGCTCCATTTTCAGCCTTCTCCAATACAGCTCCTGAGTCCACTAACGCTCCTCCTGCCAGGTTTATCAGTGATCTCTGTAGAGCTCTACTGGGTAGTTCTTCATTCTCCTCTTTCTAGAGGAAATATACACGTTTTTTTTTCTTTTTTTGAGACAGAGTCTTGCTCTGTCACCCAGGTTGGAGTGCAATGGTGAGATCTTGGCTCACTGCAAAAACCTCCACCTCCTGGGTTCATGAGATTATCCTGCCTCAGCCTCCTCAGTAGCTGGGACTACAGGCCTGTGCCATGACACCCAGCTGGTTTTTGTATTTTAAGTAGAGATGGGGTTTCACCATGTTGGCCAGGCTGGTCTCAAACTCCTGACCTCAGGTAGCCACCTACCTTGGCCTCCCAAAGTGCTGGGATTACAGGCATGAGGCACTGTGCCTGGCGTAGAGTAAACATATAATTTATTATCCAAACCAGGAGATGTTAGGGATAAAGAAGCACTTAGCGGATTAATGTTAGTTTATTTTTTTGAAATATTAATATATGGGGTGAAAAATATATTTTTATTACATTAGTAAACTAGTAAAACAGTTTTGTTAAAAACATTTTAAAAATAAAATTATTTCTAAAATATATTTATGTTTATCGAGATAAAAATCAAAATTTTATGTATTACTACTTATATATTAAACTATATTTATGTTATCGGTCATCTGGCCATCATCAATAACATAAGTAGAATAATTATTTCTGGGGCACAGGCACAGAGCTGCAGTTTTTTAGCTGTATCTGTCTTTCATACCAGGTCATTGGACTATTTTTCTAAAATGTACTTTTTAAGTAACCTTGATCTTATTACTTTAATTATCTTATAAAATTGTCTTGTGAGCTTCTTCAAATTTGCATTTTATTATATTTAATGGCAGCCACCATTCTGTGGGGAACTAGCAGATTCTCCACTGGCCCTGCAGAGCGCCTCACCCTCCTGCGAACTCACTGGCTGGTGCCTGGTGTGTGAGGAAGCATGGTGGCTGAGCCAAGGTCACAGTTGCAGAGGCAGTGGTGCAGCCTACAGCCAGGGCTTAGGGAGAGAACAGTTTGCTGGACAAATGTATTGGTGCCTTTAAATGGCTCTTTACAGACTCAATATTTTAAATTGAGAAACTAACTTCTCTGTAAGTGCTGGGATACTTGGTAAGCTCAAAGTAAATCCTGCTAAATGGAAGATGTTCTGTGTTTTATTCTGTTTGGACTGCTATAACAAAATACTATAAACTGAGTGGCTTGTAAACAATAAACATTTACTTCTCACAGTTCTAGAGGTTGAGAAGTCCAAGATCAAGGTGTCAGCAGATTAAGTGTCTGGTGAGACTGCCTTCCTCAAAGATACCTCTCTGTGTCCTCACATGGTAGAATAGAAGAGCTAGTTTTCTGGGGTCTCCTTTATATATTTTTTAAGTTTCATTTTATCTTTAATGACAAATATATATATATATATATATATATATATATATATATATATATATATAGTAAACTGCAATGTGGTATTTTAATACATATATAATACATTGTGGAGTTATCAATTCAGGCTAATTAGCATATTTATCACCTCAAATATTTATAATTTATTTGTGATGAGAAAATTTTAAATCCTCTGTTTTAGCTATTTTGAAATAATCATATAACAATATGTGATTATTATGGTCACTGTGCTGTGTAATAGAGCACCAGAATTTATTCCTTCTAACTAAAACTTCGTTCCCATTGACCAACAATCCGTAGACTCTGGTAACTACTCTCTACTTCTATGAATTCATCTATTTTAGATTCCACGTATAAGCAAGATCATACGGTATTTGTCTCTCTCTGCCTGGCTTATATCACTTGACATTAATGTTCTCTAGATTCATCCATGTTGTTGCAAATGACAGATTTTTTTTGAGGGTGGAATAGTATTCTATTGTGTATATGCATCACGTTTTAAAAATCTAGGCCAGGCGCAGTGGCTCACACTGTAATCCAAGCACTTTGGGAGGCCGAGGTGGGCGAATCACAAGGTCAGGAGTTTGAGACCAGCCTGGCCAACATGGTGAAACCCTGTTTGTACTAAAAATACAAAAAAATTAGCTGAGCATGGTGTAATCCCAGCTACTCAGAAGGCTGAGGCAGGAGAATTGCTAGAACTTGGGAGGTGGAGGTTGCAGCGAGCCAAGATTGCGCCATTGCACTCAAGCTCTGGCGACAGTGTGAGACTCTGTCTCAAAAAAAAAAAAAAAAAAAAAAAAAAAAAATCTATTTGTGCATTACCAGACACTTAAGTTGGGAGTGCAGACATATCTTTGATATGCTGATTTCAGTTCCTTTGAGTATGTGCCCAGTAGTGGGATTGCTGAATCATGTGTTAATTTTCTATTTTTTTTTTTCTTGAAGAACCTTCATACTGTCTTCTAAAATGGCTGCAAAAATGTACCACCAATAGTGTATACATATTTCCTTTTTCTACATCCTTGTCAACACTTATCTTTAACCTTTTGACAATAGCCAATCTAGCAGGTATGAGGTGATAGCTCATGGTGTTTTTAACTTGCAATTTCTCTTATGATTGGAGAGGTTGTGCAGTTTTTCATGTATCTGTTGACCATTTGCATGTCTTTTTTAAAGCAATTTCTATTCAAGTCACTTGCCCATTTTTAATAGGCTTGTTTTCTTGTTATTGTGTAGTTTGAGTTTCTTATATATTTTGGATTTTAACCCCTTATCCAATGTATGTTGCAAGTATATTCTCCCAATCTGTGGTTTGTCTCTTCACTCTGTTGTTTCCTTTGCTGTACAGAAGCTTTTTAGTTTGATGCAATCCCATTTATCTATTTTTGCTTTTGTTGCCTATTCTTTTGGGATAATTTCTAAGATATCACTGCCCACACCAATATATATATACATATTTTTTTGAGACAGAGTTTTGCTCTTGTTACCCAGGCTGGAGTGCAATGGCGTGATCTCGGCTCATCACAATCTCCACTTCCTGGGTTCAGGCAATTCTCCTGCCTCAGCTTCCTGAGTAGCTGGGATTACAGACACGCGCCACCATGCCCAGCTAATTTTTTGTATTTTTAGTAGAGACGGGGTTTCACCATGTTGACCAGGATGGTCTCGAACTCTTGACCTCGTGATCCACCCGCCTCAGCCTCCCAAAGTGCTGGGATTCCAGCCTTGAGCCACCTCACCCGACCAATATTAAGGAGAATTTCCTCTGTTTTCTTCTGGTGGTTTTACAGTTCCAGGTCTTACATTTAAGTCTTTAAACCATTTTGAATTGATTCTTGTATAAGAGGTGAGATAAGAGTTCATTTTCATTTTCTGTCAGTAGATACTCAGTTTCCCAGCACCATTTATTGAAGACACTATCCTTTTCCCATTTTGGATTATTGGCACATTTGTCAAAAATCAAAATCACATAGATGTGTGAGCCCCGTTTATTTCTGGGCTCTCTCTCCTATTCCATTGGTTGATGTGTCTGTTTTTATGTATCAAGTGATTTGACTGCTGTAACTTTGAAATATATTTTGAAATCCTGTAGTGTAATGCTTTCAATTTTGTTCTTGTTAAGATCTCTTTGGCTGTTCAGGGTCTTTTGTGGTTCCACATGAATTTAGGATTGTTTTTTCTATTTCTGTGAAGATCACATTGGAATTTTGATAGGGATAGCATTGAATCTGTAGATTTGAGTAGTATGGACATTTTAACAATATTAATTCGCTTAATCCTGAACATGGGGTGGCTTTCAATTTTATTTGTGTCATCTTCAATTTTTTCATCAATGTTTTATAGTTTGCAGTACACAGATCCTTCACTTCCTCAGTTAAATTTACTCCTACATATTTTTTAAATGATATTGTAAATAAAATTGTTTCCTTGTTTATTAAGAGTTTTTAGCATGAAGCAATGTTGAATTTTATCAAAGGCCTTTTCTGCATCTGTTGAGATAATCATGTGATTTTAATCATTGGTTCTGTTTATGTTATGGATTATGTTTTCGATTTTCATATGTTGAACCAACCTGGCGTCCCAGGGCTGAAGCTGACTTGATCGTGGTGGACAAGCTTTTTGATGTGCTGGATTCGGTTTGCCAGTATTTTATTGAGTATTTTCACATCGTTGTTCATCAGGGATATTGGCCTGAAATTTTCTTTTGTTGTTGTGTCTCTGCCAGGTTTTGGTATCAGGATCATGCTGGCCTTGTAAAATGAGTTAGGGAGGAGTCCCTCTTTCTCTATTGTTTGGAGTAGTTTCAGAAGGAATGGTACTAGCTCCTCTTCGTACCTCTGGTAGAATTTGGCTGTGAATCTGTCTGGGCCTGCCTGGGTTTTTTCCCCTTTGGTTAGTATGTTATTAAGCACTGCGTCAGTTTCAGAACTTGCTATTTGTCTATTCAGGGATTCAACTTCTAACTGGTTTAGTCTTGGGAGGTTGTATGTGTCCAGGAATTTATCCATTTCTTCTAGATTATCTAGTTTATTTGTGTAGAGGTGTTTGTAGTATTTTCTGAGAGTAGTTTGTATTTCTGTGAGATCATTGGTGATAGCCCTTTACAATTTTTTATTGCATCTATTTGATTCTTCGCTTTTTTATTATGCTGGCTAGTGGTCTATTTTGTTAATTTTTTCAAAAAACAGCTCCTGGATTCATTGATTTTTTTTGAAGGGTTTTTCTTGTCTCTATCTTCTTCAGTTCTCTCTGATTTTAGTTATTTCTTGTCTTCTCCTAGATTTTGAATTTGTTTGCTCTTGCTTCTCTAGTTCTTTTAATTGTGATGTTAGGGTGTTGATTTTAGATCTTTCCTGCTTTCTCCTGAGGGCATTTTTAGCACACCTAGAATGCTATAAATTTCCCTCTAAACACTGCTTTAGCTGAGCCCCAAAGATTCTGGTAAGTTGTGTGTTTGTTCTCACTGGTTTCAAAAAAACCTACTTAATTCTGCCTTAATTTTGTTATTTGCCCAGTAGCCATGCAGGACCATGTTGTTCAGTTTCCATGTAGTTGTGTGGTTTTGAGTGAGTTACTTAATCCTGAGTTCTAATTTGATTGCACTGTGGACTGACAGACTGTTTGTTATTATTTTCATTCTTTTGTATTTGCTGGGGAGTATTTTACTTCCAATTATATGGTCAATTTTAGAATAAGTTGACCATGTAATTTGTACTGAGAATAATGTATATTCTGTTGATTTGGAGTGGAGAGTTCTGCATATGTCTATTAGGTCTGCTTGTTCCAGAGCTGAGTTCAAGTCCTAAATATCCTTGCTAATTTTCCATCTCACTGAAACTAGGTATTGATGGAACATATCTCAAAATAATATGAGCTATTTATGACAAACTCACAGCCAATATCATACTGAATGGGCAAAAGCTGGAAGCATTCCCTTTGAAAACCAGCACAAGACATGGATGCCCTCTCTCACCACTCCTATTCAACATAGTATTGGAAGTTCTGACCAGGGAAATTAGGCAAGAGAAAGAAATAGAGGGTATTCAAATAGGAAGAGAGGAAATCAAATTATCTCTGTTTGCAGATGACATGATTGCATATTTAGAAAACCTCATCATCTCAGCCCAAAATCTCCTTAAGCTGATAGGCAACTTCAGGATATGGCACACATGTACCTATGTAACAAACCTGCACGTTCTGCACATGTATCCCAGAACTTAAAGCACAGTAATAACAAAAAGGCCAGATGAATTACAAAAATTTTGTTTCCAAAGGCATCAGAGAGCCTTTAAAGTGAAAGCAATGGGTTGCCATTAGCCCAAATTCCAGGGAGGCAGAAACTTTCTGAGGTGACCTGACATCATCAACCATTTTCTTCCTTGAGGGAGAGTTGGAGGGAAATTTGCTGATTGTAGACCTGAGCTAAATGTTGAGCTTAGTCTAGGCTGAGGAAGAAAGAACAGTAAACCTTTTCTTGAATGTGTAAGTGTAGAAGGAAAATTTGGAAGCTGCTATGGTCTGAACGTGTCCCTTAAAATTTGTATGGTGAAAATGTAATCCCCAATCCAAAAGTGTTGGGAGATGGGTCCTAATGGGAAGTATTTCAGTCACGAGGGCTCTACATTCATGAATGGATAATCGGCATTATGAAAAAGGTTTGTGGGAATAAGTTCACTCTCCTCTGCTTTTCTGCCATGTGAAGACACTTTATGGCCCTTCTATCTTCTGCTATATGAGGATGCAGCAAGCAGGGCCTCAAAAGATGCCAGCACCCTGAGTTTTAATTTCCCAGGCTCCAGAACTGTGAGAAAATAAGTTTCTATTCTTTATAAATTACCCAGTCTCAAGTCTTCTGTTATAGCAGCACAAATGGACTAAGAAACCTGAGGTGGTCCCTAACACGTCTGATTTTCCCACAGGACATATGCTAGGTTCTAGGAGTGCGTCGGAGTCTGGTGATCTAGACAGACGTCTTCTAAAAGCAGAATTAAATCTTTCACAGTCTGCATACCGTGAAAGAGGCAAATCATAGTGATTTCTCCCTTAGTTGATTTGCCAGATTTTGAAGCTATATAGTATGGGAGGCTGAGGGTCTGGGCCAAGAAACTCTGAAAAGAAGGGCTAGCTCTCCTATTGTCTTTCAGATTGGAGGAGATGGATGCCTGACAGTATCTTAATCAAAGGCCCAGGAGGGCCACAACCTTCAAGGAATGTGGTGAAGCAGAGGCAGATTAAGCTTTCCATAAATTTAAATCCAGGCCAATGAAGCTGGGTCCCTGACTGCCACAAGGTGATCAGCTTCTTATATCTGCCTAACAGAAAGAAGGGAAAACACTGTCTGGTGGAAGAAACTATAACTTTAAGCATATCTGGTTCTTTTATATATAAGGCACAGCATTAAATTTAAAAAAATACCAGGCAGATAAAAATATGATTGATAATCAAGAGAAAAAAAGACATTAGAAACAGACCTATAAATATTAGATTAGGATGCAAGGATGTTTAAATAGCTGTAATTAATGTTTGAAGACAAGAGTGGAATAAATATACACAATAGGTGAAAAGATATACATGATAGGTGAAAATTCTTTGTAGAGAATTTCAACAGAGATTTTGAATTTATTGAGAAATGGGGCCAGATGCAGTGGTGGCTCACTCCTGTAATCCCAGCACTTTGGAAGCCTAAGGAGGCAGATTGTTACAGCCCAGAAGTTCAAGACCAGCCTGGACAACATGGCAAAACCCTGTTTCTACAAAAGGTACAAAAATCAGTTGGGCATGTTGACATGTGTCTGTAATTCTAGCTACTAGGGAGACTGAGGTGGGAAGATTGCTTTAGCTTGGGAGGTCAAGGCTGCAACGACCCATGATCATGTCATTTCACTCCAGCCTGGCAACAACATGAGACCTTGTCTCAAAATAAAAGGGAGGGTTTGGGGAAAAAAAGTGAATTGGATATTATAAGCGATAGGAAAAAAAACTTTATGGACCTGCGTCACATAATACCCAACTATCCTTCTTCTCTTTGAAGAGACACCAGCTTAGGCACATATTGGAGACTATCTCTTCTGGGTTTGCAAACCAGTATCACTAATAATGCTCTCCTTCCTACTATTTATCCACCCTGATCATCTTTTCGACAACACAGCTCTCAGAAATAATGTTTCTATCAGCCCCTCGAAGGTGTCAGACTTTCAGTCTCTCGCTCCCAGGAGCCTATCCTTCCTAGATCTAGACAGGATGGGGCAAAGAAAGCCTGGCTGTTTAGTTCATGAGTGCAGATTTTTTCTACAGATGCAAATCTTCTCCACAAAAAGCAGCTTTGTAGGGCTATTCCCGTTTTCAGGTCATCTGAACAGCCATCTTGAAATAAGTCAAAAAAGCATATTTGGGAGTGAAATGTTTTTTGGCTTCCTTTAATGATCACAGGTTGCATAGAAATGACAGTTATTTTCAGATATTTAAAAAATTATTATGCAGAAGAGGAATTAGGTTATTCAGAGAAAAACACTAGGAGAAAGTAGGAAAGTTCCAAGAGGAAGGATTTTAATGTCCAACAGCTTGCCACCTGGACCTCTTTAACAATGGAACCTGAGAAACTGTTGTGAGAGGGAAGTTCAGGAAGACATGGAGGATGTTTGGCAAGGGAATTTGGCCAGAGAAGATGTTGGGTCTTCAGGGAGGGAGCAACAAATGATACTTCCTCTATTCCTGATTTGGAATCAATTTGGAAATAGACAGACGATTCATACAGATGGAGAAAAAGTGTCAGCTCTATTATTGATAAAGCTGGTTGGCAAATGTGGCTGTAGGTAAGTTAATGCATGATTCACACTCAGGACCATGCTTGGCACTTAGAAAGCACTTGATAAATGTTGACTATCACTATTATTACCATCAGGAGGAGGTGGGGGATGTAGGAGAAGGAGAAGAAGGAAGAGGCCTCAAGTGGGCAAACCCTCCCAATGTCAGTAGAGTCTGCCATTGCGAACAGGTATGAACAGACAAGAATATGTGTCTCCTATAGACAGGCTGGTTTCAAGCAAGACAGCTGAGAAGGGGCTGCATGGAGGTTGCTCAGTTATCTTCCGGAACTCACAAAACAGTTTATGCACTTGTCCCTACTGAGGTGGAGTAAATGAAGAGTGAGGGAGAGGCCAGGCCAGGAATGTCACTCAAGCTGAAGTGCCTCCACTTGAAAAGGATGTCTACATTGAGGTGGGGGTTAATTATAGAAAACTCTGATTCCTACGATTTATTTAAGTGTTTGAGGCTGTATTTTTCCCCTCCCTTCCTTCCTTCCCTCCCTTCTTTCTTTCTCTCTTCCTCTTTCCATGGTCTATATATACCACATTTTCTGTAGTTTTGCAACTGTGAATTGTGCTTCTATGAACATGCGCGTGCAAGTGTCTTTTTCATATGACCTCTTTTCCCCTGGGTAGATACCTACTATGGGATTGCTAGATTAAATGGTAGATCTACTTTCAGTTATTTAAGGAATATCCATACTGTTTTACATAGTGGTTGTACTAGTTTACGTTCCCATCAGCAGTGTAAAAGTGTTTCCTTTCACCACATCTACACTAACATATCTATTATTTTTTTCATTTATTAATTTTGACCATTCTTGGAGGTGTAAGGTGGTATCGCATTGTCATCTTGATTTGCATTTCTTTGATTATTAGTGATGTTGAGCATTTTTCATCATTATTAGTGATGTTGAGCATATTTGTTGGCCATTTGTATATCTTCTTTTGAGAATTATCTATTCATGTCCTTAGCCCACTTTTGAACAAGATTATTATTATTATTGCTGATTTGTTTGAGTTTCTTGTAGATTCCTTGAGGTGTGACATTAGTCCTTTGTCAGATGTATAGTTTTTGAAGATTTTCTCCCACTCTGTGGGTTGTCTGTTTGCTCTGCTAATTATTTATTTTGCCGTGAAGAAGGTTTTTAGTTTAATTAAGTCCTGTTTATTTCTTTTTATTGCATTTGCTTTTGGGTTCATGGTCATGAAGTCTTTGCTTAAGCCAATGTCTAGAAGGGTTTTTGTGATGTTACTTTCTAGAATTTTTATGGCTTCAGGTCTTAGATTTAGGTCTTTGATCTGCTTTGGGGTCTTTGATCCATCTTTACTTGATTTTTGTATAAGGTGAGAGATGAGGATCCAGTTTCATTCTTCTACATATGGCTTGCCAATTATCCCAGCACCATTTGTTGCATAGGATGTCCTTTCCCCACTTTATGTTTTTGTTTGTCAATTATCAGTTTGTTGTAAGTATTTGGCTTTATTTCTGGGTACTCTGTTCTGCTTCATTGGTCTATTGCCCATGTTTACACAATTACCATGCTGTTTTGCTGACTATAAACTTGTAGTATAGTTCAAAGTCAGGTAATACGATGCCTCCAGATTTGTTCTTTTTGCTTAGTATTGCTTTGGCTATGCAGGCTGGTTTTTGGTTCTATATTGATTTTAGGATTGTATTCTCTAATACAATCTCTAACACAGATTGTTCAGTGAAGTATGATGATGGTATTTTTATGGGAATTGCATTAAATTTATAGATTGCTTTGGCAGTATGGTCATTTTGACAGCATTGATTTTATTTTGTTGAGGATTTTTGCATCTATGTTCATCAGGGATATTAGTCTGTAGTTTACTTTCTTTGTGTTATGTCCTTTCCTGGTTTTGGTATTAGGATGATACTACCTTCACAGAATTATTTAGGAAGGATTCCCTCTTTCTCTATCTTTTGAAATAGTTTTAATAAGATTGGTACCAATTCTTTGATTCCTGATATAATTCAACTGTGAATCCATCTGGTCCTGGACTTTTTTGTTCTTGGCAATTTTTAAATTACCATTTTTATCTTGCTGCTTGTTATTGGTCTGTTCAAAGTTTCTATTTCTTCCTAGCTTAATCTAGGAGGGTTGTATATTTTCAGGAATTTATCCATCTCCTCTCAGTTTTCTAGTTTGTGCACATAGAGTTGTTCATAATACCTTGAATGATCTTTTGCATTTCTGCAGTATTGGTTAAAATATCTCCCATTTTGTTTCTAATTGAACTTATTTGGATCTTCTCTCTTCTTGGTTAATCTCACTAATGGTCTATCCATTTTATTTTTCATTTCAAAGGGCAAAGTTTTTGTTTCATTTATCTTTGGGTACTGTTTTTTGTTTGTTTTCATTTCATTTAGTTCTTCTGTCATCTTGGTTGTTTCTTATCTTTTGCTGGGTTTGTGTTTGGTTTGTTCTTGTTTCTCTGTTTCCTTGAGATGTGACCTTAGATTGTCTATTTGTGCTCTTTCAGACTTTTTGATATAGACATTTCATGCTATGAACTTTTCTCTTAGCACTGCTTTTACTATATTCCAGAAGTTTTGATAGGTCGTGTCACTATTATCATTCATTTCAAAGAATTTTTAAATTTCTATATTGATTCCATTGCTGATGCAAAGATAATTCATGAGTGGATTATTTAATTTCCATATATTTGCATAGTTTTGAGAGTTCCTTTTGGAGTTGATTTCCAATTTTATCCCACTGTGGTCTGAAAGAGTACTTGTTATAATTTTGATTTTCTTAAATTTATTGAGACTTGTTTTATGGCCTATCATATGGCCTATCTTGGTGACTGTTCCATGTTCTGATGAGTCAAATGTGTATTAGTTGTTGGGTAAAATGTTCTATAAATATCTGTTAAGCTGATTTGTTCTAGGGTATAGTTTCTTTGCTTATTTTCTGTCTTGATGCTTTCTAGTTCTGTCAGTGGAATACTGAAGTCCCCTACTATTATTATGCTCCTGTTTATCTCATTTCTTACATCTACTGGTGATTGTTTTATAAATTTGGGAACTCCAGTGTTAGATGCATATCTATTTAGTATTGTAATATTTTTCTGCTGGACTAGTCCTTTTATTGTTATATAATGTCCCTCTTTGTCTTTTTGGACTATTCTTGCCTTAAAGTCTGTTTTGTCTGATATAAGAATAGTTACTCCTGCTCAATTTTGGTGTCCATTTGCATGCAATATATTTTTCCACCCCTTTACCTTAAGTTTATATTAGTCCTTATGTGTTAGGCAAGTCTCTTGAAGACAGCAGATACTTGGTTGGTGAATTCTTATTCATTCTGCCTTTCTGGATCTTGTAAGTGGAGCATTTAGGCCATTTACATTTAATGTTAGTATTGAGAAATGAGGTACTATTTTACTCACTGTGCTAGTTGTTGCCTGAATATCTTGGGGTTTTTTTTAATTGTGTTGTTGTTTCATAGGTCCTGTGAGATTTATGTTTTAAGGAGGTTCTAATTTGGTGTATTTTGGGGTTTTGTTCCAAGATTGAGAACTCTTTTTAGCAGTTCTTGTAGTGCTTTCTTTGTAGTGGCAAATTATCTTGGTAGTAATGAATTCAGCATTTGCTTATCTGAAAAATACTTTATCTTTCCTTCATTTATGAAGCTTAGTTTTGCTGGATACAAAATTCTTGGTTGGTAATTATTTCATTTAAGGGGGCTAAAGTAAGGATAATTACTTTATTTAAGCAGGCTAAAGGTAGGAGCCCCATCCCTTCTAACTCATAGGGTTTCTGCTGAGGAATCTGCTGTTAATTTTATAGGTTTTCCTTTATAGGTTACCTGATGCTTTTGCCTCCCAGCTCTTAAGATTCTCTCCTTCATCTTGACTTTGGATAACCTGATGAGTATGTGCTTAGATAATTATCTTTTTGCAATGAACTTCCTGGGTGTTCTTTGAGCTTCTCGTATTTGGATGTCTAGATCTCTAGCAAAGCCAGGGAAGTTTTCCTCAATTATTCCCTTGAATAAGTTTTCCAAACTTTAGATTTCTCTTCTTCCTCAGGAACACAAATTTAACATAATTCCAAGTTGGTTGGAGACCTTGTTCATTCAAACAAAAAATTTTCTTTGTCTGTGTTGGATTGGTTGAATTTCAGTAGCATTGTCTTTGAGCTCTGAAGTTCTTTCTTCTACTTGTTCAATTCTATTGTTAAAACTTTTCAGTGTATTTTGCATTTCTCTAAGCTTGTCTTTTATTTCCAGAAGGTATTTTTTAATGTATAATATCTATTTCTCTATAGTATTTTTGTCCATGTCTTGTATTATTTTAAAATTTTCTTTAAGTTGGTTTTCACCTTTCTCTGGTGCCTACTTGAGAAGCTTAATAATTGACCTTCTGAATTCTTTTTCTGGCAATTCAGAGATTTCTTCTTGGTTTGGATCCATTACTGGTGAGCTAGTGTGATCTTTTGGGGGTGTTATAGAACCTTGTTTTATTATGTTGCCAGAATTGTTTTTCTGGTTCTCATTTGAGTCAGTTATGTTAGAAGAAAGGTCTGGGACTCAAGGGCTGCTGTTCAGATTCTTTTGTCCTATGGGTAATCCCTAGATGTGGTGCTCTCCCCTTTCCTGTAGAGATGGGGCATCCTGATAGCTGAACTGCAGTGATTGTTATTGCTTTTCTGGGTCTAGTCACCTAGGGAAGCTACCAGGCTCCAGGTTGGCACTGGGGAGCATCTGCAAAGAGTCCTGCATTGGAATCTATCTTCAGGTCTTTCAGCCATGGATACTAGTGCCTACTCCAGTGGAGGTAGCAGGGGAGTGAAGTGAATGCTCTGAGAGTCTTTGGTTGTAGTTTTGTTTAGTGCATGGGTTTTCTCAAATGCTGGTTATGCTAACTTGTTACATGGACAGACTCAGGACATCTGGCTAGCCAGGATGCTTACAAGTGGTAAAATTTCTGTTGTTTTCTCCTTCCTTGGGGCAGGGCTGTTTTGTTATGAGTTGCTTTAATGTCCTGACTTGATTGGCCTCCATACAGGAGGTGGTGATTTTAAGAGAGCATCGACTGCAGCAGTGCAGGGGATATACAAGCTTGTCCTAAAGTCACCTGTATAAGTATTTGTGTTTCTTAGGTGATGGGCAGGGCCATAGGGCTCCCACAAGATTATGTCTTTTTTCTTCAGCTACCGGGGTGGGCAGTGATAGATCATCAGGTGGGGGCAGAGTCTGAGCTCAAGGATGTCTGAGCTCAGACTATCCTTGGGGCAGGGGTTGTTGTGGCAACTGTGGGGCATGGGGGTGTGGTTCTCAGGCCAATGGAGTTGTGTTCCCAGGGGGATTATGGCTGCCTCTGCTGCTTTGTACAGGTAGCCAGGGAAGTGGGGGAAAGCCAGCAGTGACAGGCCTCAACCCACTCCCACACAGCCAGCAAAGCCAGTCTCACTCCTGCCATACTCCCCCAGTAGCCAACAGAGCCAAGTTTATAGCCAGGCCCCTGGTATGCAGGGCTGAGATCTTGCCATGGGTTACTAGCCTTTCTGCTGAGAAGGCAAGCAGGGCTTTCAGGCCTCATCCCTCCCTGCCTGCTGTGGCTTCTGTGATAGTATCTGCACTTTCCGTTCATCCCCACAGATTTCGGCCAGGACAATTCATACTCAGTCAAAATTATTACAAAGTTCAGCTAGAAGTTTCCTTCTCCCTGTGGCCCTTCCCCAATTCCACTGGCAGCCCTCCCCAAGGAACCCTGTGAGATTAAAGTCAGAAATGACTTCCCTGGACTTTCCGGGGGACCAGGAGTACCTACAGGGTTCTTCCCACTGCTTCTTCTACTTTTATATTTTGCTTGGCTCTCTAAATTCATTTCAGCTCTAGGTAAAGTTAAATCCTTCTCCCGTGATCTGGATTTTCGGGTTTCCCCAGTGAAGATGTGTGTTCGGAGGTAGACTTTCTCCCCCTTACACTTTAGGCACTCACATTTTTTCAGCTATCTCACAGAGTTTGGAGTGGCAACCCACTTCTTTTAAGGGTTGTGTGAATTCTTTCGGCTTTCTTGGTATGTTCTTGCAATGGTTCTTGGAGCAAAAGTTCATGATGTGGGTCTCCAAACATGTTCATCCAAGTGAGAGCTACAAGACAGTCCTGCCTCCTAGCTGCCATTCCCACCCTCCCCACACACCAGGGTAATTATCAGCATCATCGTCTTTTATTTTCCAATGGCTCTCAGTAGAGCGCGTAGTGATCTACCTATCATAATATTTCAGTTGCCTGTGTTCTTTGTATCTCCTGCTGGATGATGACAAGCTCAAACACTTAGTGGGAACTTAATAACTATTTGTTGAATGAATGGAGCATTGAGTAGAACTAGAAGTCTTCTGTGAAATAAACTTAGTACAGTTAACCTTGTAGAGCCTGTCATCAATCCACATTGGCCTCCCTGTCTCCTTTCAGCCTGTAAGAGTTTCAGCCAGCCTGTGACAGTCCACATCCTGTAGATAGAAGGGAGTGGTAGGGATGCTGAGTTTTGGTGGATTGTGTTGCTATATCACCCTCTTGTGGCTGGTATGTGAAACTCATTACAAAATCCTTTGTGTGGTATAATCTCTAAGGTGGTAGTTCTATAGATCTCAACCCAGATCTCATTTTGGTTTCAGGTTAAATTTGGGCATCAGTATTTTAAAAAGTTACCCAGGTAACTCTAACATTTAGGTAACCTTGGGTGTTACTGTCAGATTTGGGCCATGCTTAGTGACCAGGTGACCACCTTTGGTAGATCTACTTCTTGGTATATAGAGATGTATGTAGTCTTCTCAAAGCTCACCAGGGGGCCAGCATATCTCCAGATTAGTGGTTCTCAACTGGGGGAGATTTCGCCAAGCAGGGGACATTTGGTGTTTGGAGATACTTGATTGTCACAATCAAGGACAGGGCATGTACTATGACATCCAGTGGGCAGAGGCCAGGGGTGCTGTTAAACACCCTACAGTGCACAGGACAGCCCCACAAGAAAAATTTATCCAACTCCAAATGTCAATAGTGCCACAGTTGAGAAACTCTGCTCTGGATTTTGTCCACAGGGGCAATTTGGTGGACTTCAGGGAAGGGAATTACTCTGAAAGTGACAAAAATTAAACAATCCTTTCAACACAGGTCTCCATGTGGAGGGTGCTTCCTGACCTTTCGTGAAAGGGATGCCAAGCTAATCCTTGTCCACCCCCAGGAAAGGGACAACCTCACATCCTATCTGATCAAATCTGCCTCCTTCAGCATTTCATAACTAAGACATGGAGACACAAGGCCAGCAAACATGTCATGCCATACTACTGTGTTATAAATCCTTTAGGAAATACAAGACCAAAGTGCAATTTCCTTGATGGACTGGCTGTAATTTATTTATTTCCAGAAAGTAGAATCATAAACTTCAGAAGAAGAATCAATTCACAGTAGCTTCTCAGCCAGCGCACACCACCCCCTGTAACAATCACATCCCCGCTGTGTGACTGCAGGAAGCGTCCTGAAGAGCCTGGGGCCGTGCCCAGTTGTATTTCAGAACATCAGTCCCTTCAAACCGAGAATGTGTGTGTTCCTCCTGACTTCTCTAGAATTCAGACACGCTTGGTCAAAAGAAAACAGCATTAGAGGGGAAACACGGGGAAAACAGACTGAAATTTCAATTTTATTATTTTAAGCCTGAGGAAAAGGCAAGCTCCCACTTGCCACTCACCACTCCCACAGTGCCATTTGGGGCAACGAGAGAGTGGTGAGTGTATCACCAAAAGGGGTTGTTTTCCCACTTTGTAACCGTGGTCTAGGGGTGAGAGGCATAATGCCAGTGCTGTCAGGTGGGTGCCCTAAGGACTCCTTTCCCAGTGAGGTCTTGATGGACTGGCTGTAATTTATTCATTTCCAAAAATTAGAAACATAAACTTCAGAAGAAGCATCAATTCACAGTAGCTTCTCAGCCAGCACACACCACCCGCTGTGGAGGGTGGTTCTTGAGATCTTGAGTCCAGGGGTTCAGGAAACTTAGAAGTGATAGCCTCTTCTTTACCCTTGTTTCTGCCTTTCCATCAGGTAGAATTCAGCTATTGGAAAAACCCAAATGTTGGGAGCTGAGCTTCTAGAGTAATCTGAGTTGTAGTAAAGGATTGAGTGCTCATCACCCCGGGGTCCACAAATCCTCATTAGTAGCGCCACAGTCTTGAGCGTAGACAGCGAATGAGGCTAAGGTTATATATACAAGGATGGCGTAGTGGATAATTGTGAACCTTTTTTGTCTGCCTGCCACCTGAATCCCACTTCTACTATTTCTAAATTCCCTAGCTCATAATGAGTGAAAGTGGAAAATGCCAGATACTCAATTCCCAACCTCCCTTGGAGATAGGACATGGTTGTGTAACCTAAGATTGGCCAATCAATCCCAGACTTTGAATTATAAGCTAGAGATGAAAAGATATAGAAGGGACCCTGGATATTTCATTTTCATGGCAGACAGTGCAGCAGTAACAGTAATATCAAGTTTCCAAGTCCAGCAGAGATAGTGAGGCAACGGTAGAGTCTGTGCCTAGTGCTGGGGACGGTGGCTGTCCATGGACAGGATCACCAACCCTGGGCTCGTTTTGTAATTTTGACTGTGGACTCAGCCATAGCCTAGTCTTCTCTGTTCTTCCTCACTTTCAAAGCATGGTTTTACAGAACCTTCTAACAGTTACTGGACATGATCAGTATCTTTTCAATAGGTCCCTTGTCTACATAAAAAAGCCAAAGCCAGTTTCTGTTGATTGCAGCTAAGAACTCTATTACAGAAGCTGGTCCCAGAAAATGAGTTACGCTAAGCAACAGGCTTACAGTGTGAATGGACCGTGTAGAGGAGATGAGACATAAGGTAATAAGGACCTGAGTTTTGAGCTGGGAAGTTGGTGCCCCTTATTATGCAATGGTACGATAGTGGCTATCTCTTACAGTACTCGCCAAGTTTATATGAGAACCAATAAAAAAAGGAAGGGCTTAAATTGAAGACAGCCTGTTTGAAAACAGAGAATAGATAGAAAATAGGACTTTACTAAAAGAGGCTCTTTCTGCTTGTAGCCTGCAAAATAAGTTATTGAGCATTCAATGATTTGAAGCTCTTAGACCAAAATAACTTAATTTTCTACTAGAAGCTACATTTCATGTGAGGAGAGGTATGCAGGGAGTAGAAAGCGCCTAAGAAAGACCTTGAAGCTCTGGATATAAAATACCAACACCCCTCCAACACCCCGTGAAGCCCTGGATATAAAATAGGTTCGGAACCTGGTCGTAGAGAGTCTTAGCTGAGGCTCCAGGTTTGTGGTTCAAGGGAATAAACAGAGAACTGGGATTTAAACGTCATTTTGAGAAGTGAAAAATCACCCTGAAACAAGTTCCTCTGAATAGTCCAAGCTCCTTTGTAACAGCACCACCAAACATGTGCTACTTTTTTTCCTTAAAACTGATTACCATTTGAGCAGAACTGTCCTTTTAAGGCTCTTACACGGCTTCCAGTCCACTGTTCAAAAATCATTCTTTCTGTTTATTGACTGTTTAGCTTCTGGATTTTGCAAATAAAATGATGATATTCTTAGCTTCTTTTGTACAATAATATCAGAGTGTTTATACATATAATAAGAAATTCACCCTTCATCCTCTATTCACTCTTTATCCTGAGAGAGAAACTGAGGCGCAGAGGCTTGATCAGGTCTGCAAGTGATCATGATCAGCTCCCAGAACAAAGCAAAGACAGCCAAAATGTAAACTTGTCCAGACTTTGTGACCGGTGGTCCACTGTCTGAGATGGGTGCTCAGATGGCTTTCAGTCTTTGGTTTTTATTATCCAATTCCAGCCAAGAGCAAGATGTCCAAAGTCTGAACTCACGTCACTACCCATTTCATCTGCCACAACACAAGGATGCAAAGCTGTTCTGCGCCTGCAGCCACTGCAGAGCAAGCTAAATTCTTGGGAAGCCTCGCTTCCTTGTTCATTTCACAGATGCATGTGGAAGAAACATCACCAGGGAAGTGATCCAAGAAGGACTGGCCAATCAATCCAGACTGTCTGCCAGAGGCCCGGGGCCAAGTTCAGTGTTCGTTTTGGTTTTTCCATTTCAGAAAGTCCCTTTGTTGGGTCGTTGATGTCAGCTCTCTGGAAGTGTCACACTAGCATAGACTGTGATGGAATTTGTTTCCTGGGGACAAAGCAAAAGTCTGTGAGTGGAGGGACTGGATACTCACTTCACAGGATGCAAATGAAAATGGTGCCGCTAAGGAAAACGAAAGGGACTAAGCGATCATGTTGCATGTTGACGTGTGCAGGGTCTGTCACAGACAGGGCCTTGCTGGGGCAGCACCTGGGTTCCCACACTGCTTCCCCACCTGCAACAAGGGCCACAGCTCCCTTCCAAGCATAAGCAGGCCATCACGGGGAGCATGATCTGAGGACTGGCACTCAGGGCTCTGTCTCCCTCTTTGCCCTCTCCCCTTCCATTCTCTTGTAAGGAAAACCATTTGTTTTGCTGTTAGGCAGGGTCACAATCTGGGAAAGCCAAGAGAGTTGTAAATTATTGAGTTTTTAAAAAGCCTAGTGGGTCTCAAAGGGAGAGGAGAAAAGAGATATTGGCAGGAGAGAGGAAGGGAGGGGAGAAGACGGTTATGTGCAAAGATTTCTCACAGGGTAAGGAAAGTCCAAGAAACAAAGAGAAGAGAATGGGGAATTTAAGAGGTTGTGCCATAAAATGCTAACTATAGCATACTGCTTGTGTCCTTAAGTAAACGTCAGTAAAAAATCTACATTATTTTGAAGGTTTTGAAGTCCGGTTTATATTTTTACTTCCCTCTTGGCTATGACAATGTACTGAGAATGGACCTCAAGTTGAAGATCTATTTTATCTTGAAATAGGACAACTGCCCAGGTATTTCTGGATGTGTGTGCAGTAGGAGCATTGAAGAAGAAGGTGGATGCAGGCATTCTTGTGATCTTTGTGCCTCTATAATCCTGGGCTCTCTTCTGAAAAAGCCCAGGTGAGCAAAGATTTCAGCCCAGAACGTATTTCTGTTCATTCGGTAAAGGAAAGATTTCTGTCAGAAGTAAACTTAGTCCCTGCTGATCTTGCCATAGAGTAGAACACGCAAGTCTCATTTAGAGCTGCACCTCATATTCTCTTCTGGGCTTTACACCTATGCAGAGATCCAACCCTAAATATTCTGATTAAATGGTGCCAGGCAGAGTCTAGGCATGAGATGTTTTACAAAGCTTCCCTGGTGATTCTGTTTTGTAGCTGGAGTTGAGATCTCCTGGACTTCAGCTGCTGTTCTTAAACTTGAGGGTGTATCAGAATTACCTGGGGTGTAGGTTTTTTAAAAAATATGTAGGTCTCTGTCTACTCTTCATAGACATTTTCATTTAACAGAATCCTAGGTGGAAGGCCCCAGGAATCTTTATTTTTAACAAGTATGCTGGCTGGTTCTGATGTGGTCCTTGGACAATTCTCAGAGAAACACTGGCCAGTAGGGAGTGAGTGGTGGCCCCATGTGTGCAGGTACTGGGGGTTTCATGGAAACTGGAAAGCCGAGGCCACAGAGACTCCTTGCTGCCTGCGTGCTGTGGTCTACCTTCCCCAGTCCAGCACTCATCAATCTGTTTTATTTAATTTGTTTTTAAAGTTTTCTTTTTTTTAAAGAAAACTTTTATTTTAAGTTCAGGTGTACATGTACAGATTTGTTGCATAGGTAAACTGGAGTCATGGGGATTTGTTGTACACATTATTTTGTCACCCTGATATTAAGCCTAGTACCCATTAGCTATTTTTCCTAATCCTCTCCCTCCTCCCACCTAAACAAATCCCCTTTCTTTTCCCCTCCTCCATGTATTCCCTCTCTACAGAGAGTAGGCAGAGAAATGCCTCACCTGAACAGGCTCTGGGACAGGCTCTGTGGCAGCAACATAAATGGTGGTGCAAGGGTCCTGAGCTGGGAAGGAGTCAAGTTTCTTCTGAAGAGGCTACAAGAGAAGCAAATAATGCAGATTAGCTGAATAGAGAGAGCTAGCTCTCACCCAACTCTCCGATGGGGAAGCACAGACCCAAGAAGCCTTGAGGCAGAAAGTTCCTTCAAGTCATTTGGCCCAACCTCCTTCTCAGGTGTGAATTCTCCCCCAAATTCCCTGGAATTCAATTTCCCAGGCTTTGCTTGGAGTCCCCAAGTGGCGTCTTGGAGCTCGCAACCTCCCAAGGCAGCCCGTCCATTGTTAATGCTTCCCGGATGTTTTAAATGTCTTCCTCACAAGAAACTGAAATTGATGTGGCTCTTACAGAGGCAGCTGGAGGGGACAGAATAGTAACAGAATTTAGTCTGTCTCACTCATGTCACCGGCTACAGACAGTGTTCTTGTATCCCACCTGCCATTCCTATTCTTCCTCCTCCTCACATATGTCTTCTCATTTGCCTCACAACCAGTCTATGTGCTAAATACTGTTGTTACTCACACTTCACCGACGACAAAGCTCTTAACGTGTACATGAAAGAAGTGTCAAAGCCAGGAGTCCCCCGCCTTAAGCTCTTTTAACTTAAAGTGCATGTCCTTTCTATCACTATTCTTCTTTGGTCACGTCAACTTATAGTGACCTAATCCATACCTAAATTCCTCAGATATTTAAGGTCTAATTTACACATTATGGCATTCTATGCTATATTTAAAACATTCTGATATATTTATGTCTTGTTTCTCCAGTCTTTACATTCCTTGAGAAATAACATATATATATATATATATATTTTTTTTTTGAGACGGAGTTTCTCTCTTGTTACCCAGGCTGGAATGCAATGGTGCGATCTCAGCTCACCGCAACCTCCGCCTCCCAGGTTCAGGCAATTCTCCTGCCTCAGCCTCCTGAGTAGCTGGGATTATAGGCACACGCCACCATGCTCAGCTAATTTTTTTTTTTTTTGTATTTTTAGTGAAGACGGGGTTTCACCATGTTGACCAGGATGGTCTCGATCTCTTGACCTCGTGATCCGCCTGCCTCAGCCTCCCAAAGTGCTGGGATTACAGGCTTGAGCCACCGCGCCCGGCCTGACCTATGTATTTTTGAATTCCCCACAGAACAGTGTTCACGACATAAAAATAAACCCTTCAGTTGATATTTGCTGATGTTACTTTGAAGGAATCAAAATCCACAATACCTGAACAAAGTCCTCAAAGTAAATTGAGACGACATTCCTGTAAGATGCAAATGCCATCACTTGTAATAGGGAAGTCATTAATTTGACACACCTGGGGGAACACTGGTTATGAGATAATGCTGCTCTCCACTCTTCCTGGGTGTAGAGCCAGATTTGAAGCCACAGCAGAAGTGTTTTGACGAGAGAGAACTTGGAATCTTGTCGTGTGATGGAAGGATTAAGGAATTAGGCAAGTTTATTGGAGGAAAAAGGAGTGGGACATAATTTTTCTTTTCATGTATTTGATGAATTGCCATATAGAAGAGGAATTCTATTTGCCTAAGATTGGGATTTGAGGGAAATATTTTGGTTCAGTATAATGAAGATCTTCCTAATAGTAAAAGGTGAGCAAATGAGGGATAAATTGCCTTGGCAGGCAATGAGCTCCTAGAGTTATAAGTGCATGGACATGGTCTAGACCAGTGCTGCTGACGTTTACTATGCATATGAATTACTCGGGGATCTTGTTAAAGGGTTGATTCTATTTCAGAAAATCTGGGGAAGGGCCTGATTCTGCATTTCTAATAAAGTCCCAGGTGATTTTGATGCTGCTTGTTGACTAACAATATTTTGGTAAAAAGGAGCTAGGCAACACTTTGGAAGCAAGGTTGGAGAAGATAATTCAAGCAGTAATTGGGTGGTTCAAATTGATGACTTTCCAGATCCCATACGATTCTTAAATACTACATTTTGAAGACATTTAGAAATTAAGAAAGAATTTCTTGCAATAATGAGATAGATTAAGAGGTTCTGAAAACAGTTTTAACATTAAGAGACTTCTATCAACAGATGCAACCTCTGCTTGTCTTCCTGTTCGGGAGAACTTTAGCATGACCTGACCTAGAGGCAGAAGGAAGAAGGCAAATAACTTACATTTTAACATTAATTCAAAAGTTGTATAAAGGAGAAAAATATGTAAAAGAAATCACCCATAATCCTATTAAGACTATGTGTGTATTTAAATGTTCACTTTGGGATTTTTATCCAGGCACAGGGAATTATTTTAAACATAATTATAATAAGTTAGTATATTTTTGTATCTTGTCATCTTCAGTTAGGACCACTGATTTGTACAACCTTAGGGAGCATAATTTACAAACAAGTCCAGGGGCATTATTTTCACATATTCTTTGTGAATGATGGCCCCTGGAATTGATTCTGCAAGACAGTAGCTCTAATAAGTCCTGGAAGAGTTCCTAGCACACAGTAAACATCTGTTAAGTGATTTTCATTCATTATATATTCTTTACAAGATTATTTTATAGCCATTACAAATAAGAACAAAGGCATTGCTAATTTTTAAATAATTGTCTATATTATTACAGTCTTTATAATGACCTAATAAAGGCATTGCAAGTATGAACAAAAAAAATTGTGAGAATGCGGGTAAGTCTAAGTACATATTTTTATATATAAAACAATAATAATGTGTCTCATGTGTTTAAAATATATATGAAATTCAAATAATGACAAAAAAGTCACATAAATCAAGAGGTGAAATTACAGTGGACTTAAAGTATTATGGAGGAGGGAAGCAAACATTAGACTTTGGTAAGTCAAAAATGTGTTTTACAATTTCTAGGGTAGCCACTAAAGACAGAAAAAAGTTGTTCACTAACATGTAGAGGAGAAAATTGAATAATAAAATACAACTTTAAAAATTTCCACCAAAGAAACCCCAGTCTCAGATAGCTTTACTAGCAATTTCTACCAAATATTTAAGGGGAGAAATAAGACCAATCCTACCCAAACATTCCAGAGGATAACAAAAAGGAAAGGTACCCTGTAGTGATTTGAACGGTGGCCCCAAAAGATATGTCCACCCAGAATCTCAAAATGTGACTTTATTTAAATAAAGATCTTCACAGATGTCAAGATAAGGATTTCAAAATGAGGCCACCTTGGATTAAGATAGGTCATAAGTCTGATGATGAGCGTCTTTATAAGAGATGGAAAAGGAGAAGACACAGAGAGGCAGGTCACGTGAAGATGAAGGTGTAAATTGCAGATACACAACCACAAGCCAACAAATACCAGGGAGAGCCTGGAGCCACCAGATGCTGGAAGAGGCAAAGAGGATTTTTCCCTAAAGACTCCAGAGGGAGTGTGGCCCTGATGACCATGGCTCCTCGATGTTGGGCTTCTAACCTCCAGAACTGTTACCGAATACATTTCTGTTGTTTTAAGCCACCAAGTTTCTAGTAATTTGCTATGGCAGCCCTGAGAAACTAATACATACCCCAACTCATTATGTGAATTAGCATAAATCTTTATATCAAAACCCCACTGGTTGGGCATAACTACCCAGGTCTCTTCCAGTTCTTGAAGTCTGAATTTATAAGAGGAGAGTGACCAACCTTACCGTGAGGTGGGTATTAGGTAGAGCAGCTTTGTGTCATTTTGGGATCAATCTGAGGCTTGTGATTAGAGTCCAGGAAGAACTACGTTACTTATTTTTTTAAGGACATTTGAAATATTCTACCTCAACTTGCATCCCAGTTAGATATAGTCACAATAATGCTACATACCAGCCACTGCAAAATTCAGTGCCTTCAAAAAGAAAGAAAGAAAGAAAGAAAAAAAAAAACAGTGGTGGCTGGCAAGATGGCCAAATAGAACAGCCACGGTCTGCAGCTCCCAGCAAGATCAATGCAGAAGGCAATTGATTTCTGCATTTCCAACTTAGGTACCTGGCTTATCTCACTGGGAATGGTTAGACAGTGGGGGCAGCCCACGGAGGGCAAACAGAAGCAGGGTGGGGTGTTGCCTCACCTGGGAAGCACAAGAGGGTTGGGGAACTCCTTCCCCTAGCCAAGGGAAGCCATGAGGGACTGTGCCCTGAAGAATGGTTCACTTCAGCCCAGATGCTATGCTTTCCCACAGTCTTCGCAACCCACAGACCAAGAGATTCCCTCAGGTGCCTACACCATGAGGGACCTGGGTTTCAAGCATAAAACTAGGCAGCCATTTGGCCAGACACTGAGCTAGCTGCAGGAGTTTCTTTTCATACCCCAGAGGTGCCTGGAATACCAGCAAGACAGAACCATTCACTCCACTGGAAAGGGGGCTGAAGCCAGAGGGCCAAGTGGTCTAGTTCAGTGGATCCCACCTGCATGGAGCCCAGGAACGTAAGATCCACTGGCTTGAAATTCTCTGCCAGCACAACAGTCTGAAGTCAACCTGGGATGCTCCAGCTTGGTGGAGAGAGGGCCGTCTGCCATTACTGAGGCTTGAGTAGGTGGTTTTCCCCTCACCGCATAAACAAAGTCACCGGGAAGTTCACACTGGGTGGAGCCCACCACAGTTCAGCAAAGCCACTGCAGCCAGACTGCCTCTCTAGATTCCTCCTCTCTGGGCAGGAGATTTCTGAAAGAAAGGCAGCAGCCCCCTTCAGGGACTTATAGATCAAACTCCCATCTCACTGAGACAGAGCACCTGGGGAATGGTTGACTGTGGGCACAGCTTCAGCAGGCTTAAACATTTCTGCCTGCCAGCTCTGAAGGGAGCAGTGAATCTCCCAGCACAGTGTTGGAGCTCTGCTAAGGGACAGACTGCCTCCTCAAGTGGATCCCTGACTCCCGTGCCTCCTGACTGAGAGACATATCCCAGCAGGGGTCAAAAGACACCTTATACAGGACAGCTCTGGTGGGCATCTGGCAGATCCCTCTGGAATGAAGCTTCCAGAGGAAAGAACAGGCAGAAATCTTTGCTGTTCCGCAGCCTCTGCTGGTGATGCTTAGGCAAACAGGGTCTGGAGTGCACCTCCAGCAAAATCCAGCAGACCTGCAGAAGAGGGGCCTGACTGTTATAAGGAAAACTAACAAACAGAAAGGAATAGTATCAACGTCAACAAAAAGAACATCCACACCAAAACACCATCCGGAGGTCACCAACTTCAAAGACCAAAGGTAGATAAATCCATGAAAATAAGAAAAAAACAGTGCAAAAAGGCTGAACATTCCAAAAACCAGAATATCTTGTCAGCAAGGGAATAAAACTGAACGGAGAATGAGTTTGATGAATTGACAGAAGTAGGCTTCAGAAAGTGGGTAATAACAAACTCCTCTGAGCTAAAGGAGCATGTTCTAACCCAATGCAAGGAAGCTAAGAACCTTGAAAAAAGGTTAGAGGAATTGCTAACTAGAATAATCAGTTTAGAGAAGAACATAAATGACCTGATGGAGCTGAAAAACACAGCATGAGAACATCATGAAACATACACACCTATCAATAGCTGAATCAATCAAGTGGAAAAAAGGATATCAGAGACCGAAGATCAACTTAATGAAATAAAGCATGAAGACAAGATTAGACAAAAAAGAATGAAAATGAATGAACAAAATCTCCAAGAATATGGGACTATGTGAAAAGACCAAACCTATCTTTGGTTGGTGTACCTGAACATGACAGGAAGAATGGAATCAAGTTGGAAAACACACTTCATGATATTATCCCAGAGAACTTCCCCAACCTAGTAAGACAGGTCAGTATTCATATTCAGCAAACACAGAGAACACTGTAAAGATGCTCTTCAAGAAAAGCACCGCAAGACACATAATAGTCAGATTCACCAAGGTTAAAATGAAGAAAAAAATGTTAAGGCCAGCCAGAGAGAAAGGTCGAGTTACCCGCAAAAGAAAGCTCATCAGACAAACAGTGGATCTCTCTGCAGAAATCCTACAAGTCAGAAGAGCATGCGGGCCAATATTCAACATTCTTAAATAAAAGAATTTTCAACCCAGAATTTCATATCCAGACAAACTAAGCTTCATGAGAAAAGGAGAAATAAAATCCTCTACAGACAAGCAAATGCTGAGATATGTTGTCACCACCAGGCCTGCCTTACAAGAGCTCCTGAAGGAAGCACTAAACATACAAAGGAAAAACTTGTACCAGTAACTGTAAAAACATATCAAATTGTAAAGATAATTGACACTATGAAGAAACTGCATTAACTAATGGGCAAAATAACCAGCTAGCATCATAATGACAGAATCAAATTCACACATAACAATATTAACCTTAAATGTAAATGGGCTAAATACCCCAATTAAAAGACACAGACTGGCAAATTGGATAAAGAGTCAAGACCCGTTGGTGTGCTGTATTCAGGAGACCCATCTCACATGCAAAGACACACATAGGCTCAAAATAAGGTAATGGAGCAATATTTACCAAGCAAATGGAAAGCAAAAGAAAAAAGCAGGAGTTGCAATCCTAGCCTCTGACAAAATAGGCTTTAAACTAACAAAGATCATAAAAGACAAAGAAGGGCATCACATAATGGTAAAGGGATCAATGCAACAAGAAGAGCTAACTATCCTAAATGTAAATGCACCCAATACAGGAGCACCCAGATTCATAAAGCAAGTTCTTAGAGGCCTACAAAGAGACTTAGATTCCTACATAATAATAGTGGGAGAATTTAACACCCCTCTGTTAAAATCAGACAAATCAAAGAGACAGAAAATTAACATGGATATTTAGGATTTGAACTCAGCTCTGGACCATGCAGACCTAATAGACATCTACAGAACTCTCCAACCCTAATCAACAGAATATACATTATTCTCAGCACCACATCATGCTTATTCTAAAATTGACCACATTTTGGAAGTAAAACACTCCTCAAATGCAAAAGAATGGAATTCATAACAAAGTGTCTCTTAAAACACAGTGCAATCAAACTAGAACTCAGAATTAAGAAACTCACTCAAAATTGGACAACTACATGGAAACTGAACAGCCTATTCCTGAATGACTACTAGGTAAGCAACAAAATTAAGGCAGAAATAAGTAAGTTCTTTGAAACCAATGAGAACAAAGGCACAGCATACCAGAATCTCTGGGGCACAGCTAAAGCAGTGTTTAGAGGGAAATTTATAGCACTAAATGCCCACAGGAGAAAGCAGAAAAGATCTAAAATGGACACCCTAACATCACAATTAAAAGAACTAGAGAAGCAAGAGCAAACAAATTCAGAAGCTAGCAGAAGACAAGAAATAACTAAGATCAGAGCAGAGCTGAAGGAGATAGAGACATGGAAAATCCTTCAAGCAATAGATAAATTCAGGAGCTGGTATTTTAAAAAGATCAACAAAATAGACCACTGGCCAGCCTAATAAAAAAGAAAAGAGAGAAGAATCAAATAGACACAATAAAAAATGATAAAGAGGATATCACCACTGATCCCACAGAAATACAAGCTGCCATCAGAGAATACTATAAATACCTCTAAGAAAATAAACTAGAAAACCTAGAAAAAAATGGATAAATTTCTGGACACATACACCCTCCCAAGACTAAACCAAGAAGTCAAATCCCTGAATAGACCAATAACAACTTCTGAAATTGCAGCAGTAATTAATAGCCTACCAACCAAAAAAGCCCAGGACCAGATGGATTCATGGCCAAATTCTACCAGAGGTACAAAGAGAAGCTGGTACCATTCCTTCTGAAACTATTTTAAACAATAGAAAAAGAGGGAATGCTTCTTAACTCATGTTATGAGGTCAGCATCATCCTGATATCAAAACCTGGCGCGCACGCGCGCGCGCACACACACACACACACAATTTCAGACCAATATCCCTGATGAACATTGATGCAAAAATCCTCAATAAAATACTGGCAAACCAAATCCAGCAGCACATCAAACAGCTTATCCACCCTGATCAAGTCAGCTTCATCCCTGGGATGCAAGACTGTTTCAACACATGCAAATCAACATAATTCATCATATAAACAGAACCAAGGACAAACAAAAAAAAAAAACCAAGGACAAAAACTACATGATTATCTCAACAGATGCAGAAAAGGCCTTGGATAAAATTCAATACCCCTTCATGTAAGAACTCTCAATAAACTAGGTATCGATGGAATGTATCTCAAAATAATAAGAGCTATTTATGACAAACCCACAGCCAATATCATACTGAATGGGCAAAAGCTGGAAGCATTACCCTTGAAAACCAACACAAGACAAGGATGCCCTCTCATCACTCCTATTCAACACATGATTGGAAGTTCTAGCCAGGGCAATCAGGCAAGAGAAAGAAATAAAGGTAATCAAATAGAAAGCAAGGAAGTCAAATTGTCTCTGCAGATGACATGATTGTATATTTAGAAAACCCTGTTGTCTCAGCCTAAAATCTCCTGAAGCTGATAAGCAACTTTAGCAAAGTTTCAAGACACAAAATCAACGTGCAAAAATCACAAGCATTTCTATACACCAATAATAGACAAATAGCCAAATCATGAGTGAACTCCCATTCACAATTGCTACAAAGAGAACAAAATACCCAGGAATTCAACTTACAAGGGATGTGAAGAACCTCTTTAAGGACAACTACAAACCACTGCTCAAGGAAATAAGAGAGGACACAAACAAATGGAAAAACATTCCATGCTCATGAATAGGAAGAATCAACATTGTGACAATGTCCATACTGCCCAAGGTAATTTATAGATTCAGTGCTGTCCCCATCAAGCTACCATTGACTTTCTTCAAAGAATTAGATAAAACTACTTTTAACTTCATATGGAACCAAAAATGGGCCCATAATGGGCCCAATTCTAAGCAAAAAGAACAAAGCTTGAGGCGTCATGCTACCTGACTTCAAACTATACTACAAGCCTACAGCATGGCACTGGTACCAAAACAAATATATAGACCAATGGAACAGAACGGAGGCCTCAGAAATAATGCCACACATCTACAACCATTTGATCTTTGATAAACCTGACGAAAACAAGCAATGGGAAAAGCATTTCCTATTTAATAAATGATGTTGGGAAAACTGGCTAGCCATATGCAGAAAACTGAAACTGAACCCCTTCCTCATCTTATACAAAAATTAACTCAAGATGGATTAAAGACTTAAACGTTTATAAGAACTAAAACCATAAGAACTCTAGAAGAAAACCTAGGCAATACCATTCAGGACATAAGGATGGGTGAAGATTTCATGACTAAAACACCAAAAGCAATGGCAACAAATGCCAAAATTGACAAACGGGTTCTAATTAAACTAAAGAGCTTCTACACAGCAAAAGAAACTATCATTAGAGTGAACAGGCAGCCTACAGAATGGGAGAAAAATTTTGCAATCTATTCATCTGAAAAAGGACTAATATCTAGAATCTACAAAGAATTTAAACAAATTTACAAAAAAAAAAAAAAAAACCAGCCCCATCAAAAAGTGGGCAAAGGATATGAACAGAAACTTCTCAAAAGACATTTATGTGGCCAAAAACATGAAAAAAAAAGCTCATCATAACCAGTCATTAGAGAAATGCAAATAAAACCACAATTAGATACCATCTCATGCTAGTTAGAATGGCGATTATTAAAAAGTCAGGAAACAACAGATGCTGAAGAGGATGTGGAGAAATAGGAACATTTTTACACTGTTGGTAGGAATGTAAACTAGTTCAACCATTATGGAAGAAAGTGTGGCAATTCCTCAAGGATCTAGAACTACAAACACCATTTGACCCAGCAAGTCCATTACTGGGTATATACCCAAAGGATTATAAATTATTCTACTATAAAGACACCTGCACACATATGTTTATTGCAACACTATTCACAATAGCAAAAACTTGGAACCAACCCAAATGCCCATTAATGATAGGCTGGATAAAGAAAATGTGGCACATATACACCATGAAATACTATGCAGCCATTTAAAAAGATGAGTTCATGTCCTTTGCAGGGACATGGATGAAGCTGGAAACTATCATTCTCAGGAAACTAACACAAGAACAGAAAATTGAACACCGGCTGTTCTCACTCATAAATGGGAGTTGAACAATGAGAACACATGAACACAGGGGAGGGAAACATCACACACTGGGCTAAGGGAGGGACAGCATTAGGGGAAATACTTAATGTAGATGATGGGTTGATGGGTGCAGCAAACCACCGTGGCATGTGTATACTTATGTAACAAATCTGCACATTCTGCATGTGTATCTCAGAACTTAAAATACAATAAAATTTTTGTTTTAAAGGCATTACCAAAAAAAGAATTACAGGCCAATTTCACTCAGAAACATAAGTGGAAAACAAAACTCTTAACAAAATATTAGCAAATAAAATCCCGTAATACTTAAAAAGGACTACTAAATTGGTCTACAACAAAATTAAGACCTTCTCTTTATCAGTAGGTATCTCTAAGAAATTCCAAAGGCAAGCCACGGGTGAAGGTATTTGCTAACATACCTGCCAAAGGGCACATATCCAAAATATATGAAAAGCATATACTAGTCCATAAAAAAAGACTTAAACCTCAAAGGAAAATGAGCGAAAAATCAAATGGGCACTTTAAGAAAGATAATTTTAATATGGCTAATAAACATATGAAAAGTTATTCAACATCCTTAATAATTAGAGAGATATAATAAAAGCATAATAAGGCACATCCAAGAGTAGGACTAAAATTAGACTGCTAATACCAAGTTTTCATTAGAATGCAGAGCAGTTGAGGCCAGGCACAGTGGCTCACGCCTGTAATCCCAGCACTTTGGGAGGCTGAGGCAGGCAGATCACCTGAGATCAGAAGTTTGAGACCAGCCTAGCCAACATGGTGAAACTCTGTCTCTACTAAAAATACAAAAATGAGCCAGGTGTGGTGGTGTGCATCTGTAATCCCAGCTACTTGGGAGGCTGAGACAGGAGAATGGCTTAAACCCAGGAGGCAGAGGTTACAGTGAGCTGAGATCGCTCCACTGCACTCCAACCTAGGCAACAGAGGGAGATTCTGTCTCAAAGAAAAAAAAAAAAAAGAATGCATAGCAATTGAGATGCTCATATGTAGCTGATAGAAAAGTAAATGGAAAAACAGCTTGGCCTTATCTAGTCAATTTGAAGATATGCATGCCCTATGATTCAGTAATTCTACTTCTAGGTATATACCCAATGAAAATCTGTGTACATGTCCAATTAACAGCTTGCATATGAATTTCACAGCTGCAACTTTCATAATAGCCTCAAACTGGAAATAACCCACATGTCCATCAATAGTCAACTGGATAAATAAACTCTAGTATATTCACACATTTATGTTTTATGAAGCAATGAAAAAGAATGCATTATATCTAAATTAAAAGACATGTACGAATCTCATGAAGATAATATTGTGCAAAATAAATCAGACACAAGAGAAAAAAGAATAAAAAATTCCATTTTTATAAAGGTCAAAACATAAAAAAGGGAAAGCTAAACTGTATTTCTAGAAGTCAGGATAGTGATTATATTCTGGGAAGAGAGAGGAAGTAATGATTGGGAAGTGGCACAGGAGGCCTTCAGAAAGTATGAGCAATGTTCTATTCTTTGATCTGCATGGTAGTTTTGTGGTATTAGAAGACTCAATACTGAGGCCGGGCACAGTGGCTCACATAATCCCAGCACTTTGAGAGACTGAGATGGGCAGATCACTTGAGGTCAGGCATTTGAGATCAACCAGGCCAACATGGTGAAACTAAAGATACAAAAATTAGCCAGGCATGGTGGCAGATGCCTGGAATCTCAGCTATTGGGAGGCTGAGGCAGGAGAATCACTTGAACCCAGTAGGCAAAGGAGGTTGCAGTGTGCAGTGAGCTGAGATCATACCACTGCACTCTAGCTTGGGTGACAGAGCAAGACTCTGTCTCAAAAAAAAAGACTCAATACTGAAAGAAGTAATTTCTCCTCATATAGATCTGTAGATTCAATGCAATCCTAATACATTTTTTTCTTTCTGTGGTACTTGATAAGTTGATTCTAAAATACATGTGAAAGTACAAAGGAACAAGAATAGCCAAAAACTCTTGCAGAAAAACAAATTAGGAAGACTTGCTTTACCAAATATCAAGATATGCACTTATGGGTAATTCATTGAGTTGACACTTATGTGTTGTGTACTTTTTTGGTCAAAGTTGATCCTGACTGAGGGAGTGGGCATGCATGACAGAGTGTGTGTGTGTGTGTGTGTGTGTGTGTGTGTGTGTGTGTGTAAAATGGAGGGGAGGACTCAAAGTGTGATCAGAAGCAGTTGGAGGTAGCAGAGGAGGTGTAAGTTAGTCCCCATGAGTGTTTGCAAAGTTAGACATGCATGCCCAGCACTCTCCTAGGTGCTATAGTAGCTACAAATAGAGTACAGACTCCAGTCCTCAAAGACTTTCAGTCTTGCAGGTCAGCTCAGACTCAAATATTGAACTGGGAGGACAGTCCTGAACTGACGAATGCCACTGGATTAATTTTTATTTCATTCAAATTAATTTAAATTTAAAAAGCTATCATGTGGCTAGTGACTACCATGTGTCATGCTTCACAGTAAAAAAGAGGGATGCTAGCAGTGTAGGATACAGTAGAGAAGGAAGACATCCTGGTAAAGATGAACCTGGTTACCTAAATATTCAGATGAGAGCACAGAGGAAAAGGGTTACTCTTGGGATTCTCATCTATTTAAATGGAGTTTGGTTGAGGGTGAAGGATGGAGCAGGGCTGTGTAATAAACCCTCCAGGCCACTAGGGGAGAGCAGAAATAAGAACTTTGTCCAAGAGTCCATCAGAATGCACTTCTGGTTCTCACAAGTGCATTTGCTGTCATTTGATGCAATTTTCTAAGGTACTAATAAAAACTGTCTTTGCCTTCACATCCTTTACTCGAGAATTTGCCTCTCCCTACATCTCAAATGGCCAGATTCTGGCCTAAGCATTACCAAGAATTGCCTTCATGTTGAAAAACTACAGTGTCTCTATATCTAACCACAATTTTTTAGCGTCTCTATCTCTTCCTTCTAGCATATCTGCTCTCAACTTCACCATTGGCCCAGTTTTTCCATTCTTCACTTCTGAGTCCAATGATCACTCTATCACAGTTTTGATTTCTTCCACCTCCAGCCTATATATCATCTTTCATCTCTTTAACCACACTCTAACCAAAATTTTGAAGATTCTGCCTTCCCTGTCACTTCCAACATGTCACACAATAGCTTTTCCAAAGCTTCTCCTCTCTTTTCCCTATAGGGAATAATTGAGTAACATGGAACCCTAGACTACTGGAATGCCAGAGCTGGAAAGAGTCACACAGCATGGATTTCCAGCTTCTTCATTTTTTTGCTATGAAGAAACATGATCAGAAAATTATCCCATTATTTCAAAAACTGAGGTTTAGTGACCTTTAGGAGAACTCTTGTTCTTGACTCCTGTTCCCTACTTTCCTCTGCTCTGGATGGAAAACTGTGAATGCCAAACAGGCAAGGTAGACTGGCCAGGAATCCTATGGGAAACATGACAGGTTCATCTCAAACAATGTATAGAACTTACACCTGGTTTCTGGACTTGGGCATAGATCGTAAGGTTTTTTTTTTCCGTTGTTGTCTGGTAATGGTCCGTTTTACCTGGTGAAAAGAAACCGTAATGGTTATCTTCCTCTGGTCCCCAGCAGGAGCTTCCTACTCAGACCTCTCTAGTCTTTACTCTCCTTTGCATACTTACTTTCCCGAAGAGTACCACAGAAACAAAGCCCTGAGTCCCAAACCCCCTGAACATTTGTCATGTGGTCTTAGGTCAGTTACTTGATCTCTCTAGGCCTATCTGTGAAATGGGATTTGAAATACCTGCCTCATGGGGCTGTTGTGATAATTAAGTCAGATACCACTTGTAAAGTGTTTAGAACATTGCCTGGCACATAACAAATGCCCAATATGCATTAGGTGTTATTCTCATTGGTGTACCATTGGATTATTTTAATCTCTGTTGCTCAAGGAGCATATCTTTCTCCTGGTCTCCTAATAGGCTTCTAAGTTCTTTGAGGGCAGGGCTAGTTATTTATACCTCTTTTGTATTTTCCAGCTGGTAGTATGTTGCTTCACTCACAGCTTTCTCACCTCCCTATTTCTGGGGGAATTGATGTGTGGGGGATGAGGGTGGCACACATCCCCCACAGCGGGATGTTCCACCTGGGACTACTTGGAAAATAAAGCAACAATGTCCTTCTGTTGCCTACCATCTGGATATTTTGCTCAGGGCCTAGAGTCTCTGGAAATTAGTAAGTTACAGAACATTTTAATTTTTTGCCAATTTTAAAAAGTTTCTTTTTAAATCATAGGAGTAATTTATTCTCACCATAAAATAAAAATTGTGAAGAAAAGTATAAAGTAAAAAATATTAAGTCCCCTTCCCCCATTAACCAACCCAATTTTATTCCCAAAAGAAACCATTTTTTTTTTCCAATACCTGTGAAAAGAAGGGATGGAGGGAGGGGAAAAGAAGAAACTACTTTTAAGAGTTTGAAGTATATCCCTGTAGATCAGCTCTGTGCAGCAAGCATGTTGGCCAGGCTGACCTCTATTCCTATAAGAAAGGAAGGGAAAGCCCTCGTCTGTATGTGGTAAGCATGGTAGAATGTGCTGTGTGACGGTGTGAGTCTTGGGGAGGAAATGTTGGCCAGCCACTGATGAAGTTCCAAGAATTCAAGGAAAGTCAACATGGGTTTTTTTTGTGTGTGTGTGTGTGTATGAGCATGGTGTGCCTAGTGGTTTCAACTTCACTTTTTTGGTCAGAGTTGATCCTGAGGCGTGTGTGTGTGTGTGTGTGTGTGTGTGTGTGTGTGTGTAAAATGGAGAGAAGGACTCAAGAAGCAGTTGGAGGTAGCAAAGGGGGTGCACGTTAGTCCCCATGAGTGTTTGCAAAGTTAGACATGCCTGCTCAGCACTCTCTCAGGTGCTGTGGTGGCTACAAATAGAGTAGAGAACAGACTCCAGTCCTCAAAAACTTTCAGTCTTGCAGTCAGCTCAGACTCAAATGTCAAATTGGGAGGACAGTCCTAAATGGTTAGACAGATGAAAAAGGTGAGGTTGACTGTTGCTGCTTAAAAGTACCATTGGACCAAGATAATATAGTCTCAGATTATTTTCCCCATTGCAAGAACAGGCTTTCAGGAGCAAGCTCAACTCGGCTCCAAGTCAGCAAGGTCTTAGGCTTTAATGAAAAAGTCTTGGCCTTAGAATTAGGACATTTACATTCTAGCCATCATTAGCTGTGTGGCATAAATCATGTCATTTCAATGGATCTCTTCTCTTACCATAACTGTAAAATGAAAGTGTAGAGTATCTAATATCCTTTTCAACTCTTACCTGAAGCATAAAGTCTTACGTTACCATGACTTCAAATGCTCTAAACCTGTTCTAGATACTGCTTCCAGATGCTTCCAGTGCAGTCCTCTCCAGACCATAACACTTAAACATTGGTGTTGTAGTTCACCTACACTAAGAGATTTGTCTGTCCATGTATGTATCTATCTAACACTCATCCATGGGAACCACTGTGTTTAGTGTTTTCTCTGTGTTGATACTAGTCTCCACAACAATACCATGAAGTACATAAATTTCCCCTGTTTTGCAGATGAGAAGTTAAGTCATTTGACTACACAACTTGTCAGTACCAAAATCTGCATTTGAATGTAAGTTTGTCTAATGCCCATACCCACATTCTTAATCAGTGTATTCTCCTGGACATGAAACTGCCAGAGTCCACTGAAAAAGCTTTCAGAGTCAGGCTGCATTCTGAAGATTATATCATTAGAAGCTGCCAACAGAAGTTCTTGAGCAACGTTTTGTGGAAACTATAGCAACTAAATATAAATTTTACCACAAGTGTGAGGCAGAGTTTTTTGTGTTGCTAACTTACAAGGGACAAATGGTGACTAGAGATGAGGCGAGGATGGGTATATGTGTTGGGGAAGGTAATGGGGAATTGTGGGATGGGGCACACCATTCCCTTAGAGCACAACCATGTGATGAGCCAAGCATAGTTGAAGAGTGTATGGGGTAGGATCCCAGCAACTTTGCTAGGTGGGTTAAAGCAGATAAGTTCAGTCCAGTTTTCTCATCCCGGGTATCTCACTGTTTCTTTATAGTACAAGCTAAACGTGATTGTCCCACCTGCAGCCCCATAGGCTGTCAACATAATTTCTATCTGAATCACCCATCCCTCCTCCCTAGCTGACTCTTAGATGGAGGAAATGAGACACAAGTAGGTTGCTGTGTCTCACAATCTAGATTTTTTTTAATATAAGCAAAACCAACATCAGAGTGCCGAGGTAAGGGCTTTTCTAAGAAGGTTACATGTAGATGATATTGATCTACTTGAGAATGAAATCAGTCATCAGCTTGGTGGTATGAGGATCAAGTTCTATCCTTACCATGGGAAGGCAGCCGGGGCATCTTTCCTGGTCCTGGTCAGGACATTTTGACTCCAGTGTGGATTGGTAGTACTCAGGGTGGTTGAAGAGAGCACAATGCCCTGAGATATTGAATCATAGGGAAATTTGGAAGAGAGGACAGGGGATGGTACCTCTAGATGCTTAAACTGCAGGAGAATGACTGTGCCTTACTGGTTTCATTTTAACCTTGGTGACCTTTTGGATGAGATCCAAGAATTTTCTGAATTCTGTTCTCAGTGAATACTCTTAAACCTCTTGTACATCTCTTCAGCATCCTGTCTTGACCTTGACAGCAGTGCCAGTCACACTGAACTGAAATTATCTGAATAATGCCACTCACATTAGAAACCTATTTTATTTCTCTCCATAGCCTAGTAGAGGGGATCAAGACATGTTGGATTAGACTGAATTAAGCAAGGAGCCAGGATATGTTTATCTAGTATTTTTGCAAAGGTGGCCCCAGGCAGAAAGCCAACGTGGTGACAGCAAGTCCGAGCCGGTGGCAAGAGGTCCCCTGCTTACCACAAAGAGTGCGATCAGAATGTCTTTATTGCCAGACACCTACCTCTTCTTCTCAGCAGCATTATTGCAATCACGATGAGAATAATGATGACCCCCGCTAAGGACAGCCAAGCATACACTGGCCATATATTTGTCTCTGAAAAAAAAAAAGGTCAAAGAGCAATCTCAAAAGTATTCTGAGTTTAAAAACATCCTACGTGAAGTGGGATAAAGGAGCCTCATGTTCTATTTCTGCATTCTCTCCCAAGGGAGACGTTTGTTTTCATGGTTTTAGAGCTCAGCTTTAGACCACTGAAGATTCTTATGTCTGTTTTCTTATTCTGATTTCTCTATATATACTTTCACATTCTTAATTTCATCAAGATTTTTCTATCCAAATGCTTTATTTTTAACTCAACGACCACATGTCTAAAATTAAATTTATCTTCATCTCTCCTAAGTCAATCTCTCTGCCCAGTTTCTCTATCCTAAGATTTCTAATGTGTCCTGTATCCATTTTGAGTAAAGAGAACATAATGGTTTCATGTGCTGTCCCTGTGAATTCACATTACTCTCATGAGACACTGGGAGAAAGAAAGATCTACTTTTCTTTTTAAAAGATAAACATAATAGTGCTATTGTTGTCCTTTTATGCAAATAACTGTGTTAAACCCAGCAGACCTGAACTGAAAGGAAAGCATTTAGTCTTTCCTCTAAATCATCTTCATGTTTAAAATTAGCCTGAGAACTAATCACCAAGGCTTAAAATCAGACAGACAACTTTCATTGCTTTCTCTCCTTTACCCACTTTACCAAATCCTTTTGGACCAGGAGCAACACTTTGAAAAACAGTGAATGAGAACTATTGTCCCAAGACATGTAGCTCAGTAAGATAATAATAAACAATTATTCAGCACTGTAATGGGCCATATATTGTTAGTACATCATGTGTGCTAACATTTAATCCTCACGGTAATCTTACAAAGTAGGTACACTCATTACTCCCATTTGCAGAGAAGGAAGACAGCCTGGAGAACCTCAATAACTAACAGCTTGGTTTAGGAGTAGAAATGTGGCTGAATACTAAAGACAGACTTCTTAGAGAGCCAAAAAGACTTATGGGCTTGGGAAAAGTTATACCAGGGTATGAACAGTGGGGACCAACCTGAAGCACTAGGTTCTAAGTAGAGTATTCACACTAAGGTTCTAAATAGAGTAGCATCAGATAACATTAATGTGTAAAGGAAACTTATAAGGATGATTGTGGAATAAGCCTGCTTGTTGTTGAATCTGTGATGAATTTGTGGGGCAGAAATTGAAAAAGAAAAAAGTGGGTTCCAAAGGAACAGAATCATGATGGACACAACCAGATGTTTACAGAGTTGACCAAAGATACAGACAATCTCAATGAATTCGTAAAAGGCATCCTACCAAGATCCAAGGGGGCCTCCACCCTGATAGCTGACCACACATTTCCTTCTGAGTTTGAAAACAGCCTCACTTTTTCTCCTTAGGCCTCTCATACATCAAATTAGCCCAAGGAATCTTACTGAACTGACTTTGCAAACACCTTGGTTATGGATTCTATTCCCTAAAGTAAATGTTTTAATTCTGGTACCAGCTTCAACAGCCATATGCTCTGATTGAAAAAAAAAAGTTAGGGGGCAGGCAGAGAGTTCTGAATTTGTATAAGGCATGACATTTCGAATCATTGCTGATGCTAGAGCGGGGAGCAGTTCTACTCTGAGTGACTATGGTCACTGAGAACCCTCTATGCAGGAGTGTGCGTGTGTGTGTGTGTGTGTGTGTGTGTGTGTGTGTGTGTGATTGATCCATCCAAGGTTTATGATATCCACATCAGGAACCGCTGGAGAAATCACTCAAATACCACGATAAGAAGCAAAGCCAGTAGCCTGAACTTTGTGTTTCATCAGCCTATGGAACTGACCCAGCAAACTATTATAGTAGCACTTAGTATTTTGAGACTAGTTCCTCTTTCTTCTTCTATCATAGATATTTTGAGAACTTCTAATATAACGGTTGATTTGAGAAGAAACACCCCTGCCATTTATATCATTTTAAATGATACCATTTCTCTCCTATTTCATTTGAGATTAAAAAAATAAAACCAACGGAAAAGTCGTACCTTGGAATTGGAAAACAACACGATGAAAGTGCATCAGTGATACCTCCTCTCCCTCGCACCCGGTGCTGGTTGCTCTGCTGCCCACCAACTCACAGAAACTAACGGTAAGTGGGCGCAGCACCAAGGCTTCAGGACATGATAATGCCAGCCCTCTCTATCTTTCTAGGGTCTCAGGAGGATGAAAGCAATCTGCCACCTTTGTCCTAAGACAAGCTTCTGCCCGTCCATCTAGATCTGAGACACAAGTTGGCCACGGTCCTGAAAGATATTTTATAAGCTCTAATTTTTTTCCTAATCTTTGAATACAAATGTGAACCACAGACTTTATTTTTTAACCTTAAGGGAAGTATAGTATAGTGCCTATTTCACCCAACCTACTACTTTTATTTTGAGGACACTTAGACTCAGACAGGAGTATCTAGAGCCACAGAAAAAGTCAGTGACAGAGCTGGATAAGATGAGAACTGCAGATTTTTTTATTTATGTTTTAGCCTAGAGATGGGGTCCCAGTAAAGAAGGCACTGGTGATGTCAAAGCCCTTTTGACTCAAATCTTTTGAGTCAAAAGCCCTCTGAGCAGCCAACCCATCCTTCACTATCCTCCACCCAACTCATGCTCATCCCTGGCCCCAGGCTCCACCCCATACTCTCCTTCCAGCCTTGATGCCCAGGCCAATGTTACTTTCTCCGTGTTACCTTTCCTGGCCATCCCAGCTCTTGTTCTTCCCTCTCCCTTGAACTCCTGCAGCAGCAGCACCTGTGGTTTATGTCATGTATCTTAGAACCTGAATTTTGGCAACATCATCTTTACCATGAAGAGACCATTTTCAGTGGTAGTATTTGGAGCCAGATAGATAGGTTCAAATTCTGGGTCTACCACTTGATAGCTCTGTGACTATAGACAGGCCACTCACATCCTCTGTGGCTTCAATTTTCTCATCTGTAAAATGAGCATAACAATAAGTTCACCGTGTTGTTCTGAGAAACCCATGCAGTAATGTACGGAAAGTGCCCAGAGCAATGTCTGGAATCCATCCTGTGGTCAATAAACGTCAGTTACTTCGTTAGCCTCAATTCTCCAACTAATTGTTAGGTTCCAGGAGGCCAGAGACCACCTCTTACACTTCTTTTGCAGCTCTCTTAGTACCCAATAGGTAGAGTCTCAGTAAATTCTTGCTGTGTGATTGGAAAGACAAGAAAATGAATTTGATCTCAAGTCCAAAGGAGTCTCTTCACTGGTGTCCGGAGATGCTTCCGCCCCATCTGTTCTTTACTTACGGCTTAGTTTCCCCATCTGTATAGTAGGCCAAAGTATTTTTACACTCGGTGCTCATCCATTTGTTGCCATTCTCTAATTATGATATTTACATGGAAGTCAAATGTCAGAGACTCCATGCTCTTAGGAATTTGAATAAATATGAAAAAGGTGCTACTATTACAGCTTGTTGGGGGTCAAGCTGCACATGATTTCTGTAATTTCTGGGAGTAATGTTCTCGTTGTTCTCTAAGTCTTTGCTCCTATAGCTTCTCTTGCTCTATTCTGTGCTGTCTTGGGTGCAAGGTTCAGTCCCTTCATTAGGGATATGGTTAGGCTGCACCCGCACCCAAATCTCAGCTTGAATTGTAATAATCCCCATGTGCCAAGGGCAGGGTCAGGTGGAGATAATTGGATCATGAGGCGGTTTCCCGCATGCTGTTCTTAGGGTAGCAGATAGGTCTCACAGATCTGATGGTTTTATCCATGGGAGTTTCTCTGCACAAGCTCTCTTGCCTGCTGCCATGCAAGACATGATTTTCTTCCTCATTCACCTTCAGCCACGATTGTGAGGCCTCCCCAGCCGTGTGGAGCCGTGAGCCAATCAAACCTCTTTCCTTTATAAATCACCCAGTCTCAGGTATGTCTTTGTTCGCAGTGTGAGAACAGACTAATACAACCAGTTTCCACAAACAAACCAAAAAAAATTTTTTTAATCTACACCAAGAATTTTGTGGGTTTAAGTCCCCTACTGAAGACTGGAGGGTCCCAGAGAGCAAATTCCACTGTCAACCGGGCAGCTTTCATCACCTAGCAGGCCCAGACCCTCTCTTTCTCTTCCCATTTCTGCACAAGCATCATCTTCCTCCTTTCTCATACAGAACCATCCAACCCACAGGCAGATTCCTCGGGGGTCTCCACCTGCCTTCTAGCATTCATTTCGGTACTATCCTAAACAAATATGGTGCCTTTTCAAAGAGGAATTCTAGTAGCAGTTCCTTGATTTGAATATGTTTCTTTAAATATTATATTTTTCTACCTAGTAAGATATAGAAGTCCCACTTCAATTGCAAGTTCTATGAAGGTAGGCTCTGTATATTATTCTTTAGTTGTGTCCTCCATTCCACCTGAAAAAATATAGGGTAGGAGGTCACTCAATATGCCCTCGATGAACTAAGTTAAATTAGAATCCACAAAAATTGATCTGGAAAAAGACTGCTATGTACATTTTGTTTAAAAATTACCAGAATGAATGCAGGATCACCTTCTGAATGGCCCAAGGCAGGAATCAAAGCAAAGGAGCAGTGACCCACTTGGCTTATATGTTACAATAACAAGATGGAGCCAGGAGGCAAGTGTGTGTGCGTGCCGTCAGCGCGACACCTGTGCTCCCATTTTCAAACCACCATTTCCTGTGGCTGAAGCTCCAGCTCTTCCTCTCTTTGCTCAGTCATGTAGTGAGGCCTCTCTGGATGGTGATACTGAGAAATCGAAATTGTCCTGGGATCCACAAGCTCCTGTCTCCTTCATTCACAAAGAAATGCTACCTGAGCATTTTTGAACAAGAGGTTTGGAATTCCCCCTACTCCCAAGGCTCTTAGAGGCGGCTGAGCAGGCTGGTCAAGAACTCACATGCCATTTGGGAAGAGCGCTTTGCTCGAGTCTCCACCCTGGGCCTTCCCCACTATTGGCTGTGATTTAAACATGACAACTTGGCACATAGTCACACCTCCAAGCAAAAAGCTCAAGAGCTTTTTTTTGTCTCTGAAAGTCTGTTGTCACAGAAACACAAAAGCATGTCTCTCTCTCTTCTCAAGTCCCCAGATCTTATTTTTTTTAAGGAAAATGAAGAAGAAAACGAAAAAGAATCTGAGAAGCAAATGTAGTTTACCCAGGAGATACTGCGATGTTAGCGTAACGGTGGGAGCGTGCTGGAGCTCCTTCCTGCCTTTCATGTGGTTCTGTCAGCAAGGTTGCCATCTTCAAGAGATACATTCTTGTTGGTGGCAGTTTCCATTCAGAATTGGGGGTGGGGAAGGATGCTCATGAACCACATGCTAATTTAAGGTCTGGGACCATACAAGTAAACATTTTTACAGAGCTCACAGCTTCCAGAAAAATCACTTTCAACCTGCCTATCCCACCCAGCATCGCAGAGGCTGTGCTCCAGTGTGATTTCTCTCATGCTTTCATGGTAACACGAGTGTTGTCTGGGCATGTAGCTGCCCAGCTAGGAGAGTGGGCACACTCAGCTTCCCTTGTAGTGAGTGTGGCCACATGACCAGGCTCTGAGCTGTGCAAAGTGTCCAGGTTTCTTCTTTCCACCATTGTTAGGCTCGCTAAATTGGGAAGACCCTGGAGAGAGACCTGTCTTTGTGCTTGGAACATCTAAGTGACTCTGAAACAATGGGAACTCCCTATTTGAAGAAATGACCTTGTTAGAAAGGGGACGCCTCCGGAGCTCACTGGGAGGTGCCAGCCTTTTCTTTCACTGAGTTAACTCAGACATGCTGAGCCAGCGTTTTGCTCATCTACTGAAAAAGATCCTCTCTTCAAGATGAGCTTCCAGGGGCATTCCTTTTTAGACTCATTCATTCTAGCACAAGCATATCTATTTCAGAATGCAGTCACTGAGGATGGCAGCGAGTCACACTCTGTCCAGAGCTAACCCACATCTACTGGCTTCACATGACCTAGCCAGAGTACTTCATAGCACCCTAGGATTTGGACTTTGCGATAAAGATGCTTCGTTATGATTAAAACACTGAAATGGGGATTGGAACAAAGATGAATATATGACCTGGACAAATGTCACTTAAAGAAAAAGATTCAAGGAACAGACGTTTTTGCACTATTTAACTTAAGTGAGTCCTGTCAAGAGACAATGCTGACATCACATTGCATTCCATCTCATCACATCATTAACCACAGGGAGGTTTTCATTAATGAAAATGAAAAATGTCTTAATATCACTATCCTGATAACAGATGGTAAAGCAACCTCTAATAAAGCCTCAGACCCCCACCCTCTCATCCCAAGGCTGGAATTTCCCTTTGTGTGCCCTAGGAAAAAAGTTTTTGTTGACTGACAGTTGCTGCTTCAGCTTAGGTCTCATCATTCTGATGGATGACTGTAATAATGGCCCCCAGAAAGCAGTTCTCCTTTCTTCCCCGTCTTCTCTGCCCCAGTCTGTTCTCTATACCACTGGATTTTCTCTTTGAAAAGCAAGACTGATGGTGACACTCCTCTATCTAAAACTCTATATTAGTTCCTGTCACCTACAAGATAATACAGAGCAAGACCCAATTGTATCTGCTCCTCCCTCTGCCTGAAATGTCTTTCCTCAGCTTGGATAATTTCCACTCATTTTTAAAACCCAGTTTATGTCACATCCTCTGGGATAACCTCTCTAATCCCCTGAGACAGTGTTAATAATTCCCTGCTCTTTGTCGCCTTGCATATATTTCTGTTTTATATCAGTCACACTGTCTAATCTAGGATCATTATTTACTTACACAGCTGTCCTCTACCTTAAGGCAAGGATCATGTCTTTTTTGTCTTTGTGTACTCAGCCCCTAGCACAATGTTGGAACATAGTAGAGACTCAGTAAATGTTTTGTCAAACTAAGTGCAGTGTTTTAAGGATTGGTAGTATTCATTATTCATTTGCAAACACAAATCAATGTCCTAATAAAATTCTGTTTTCAGTATTTAGGCAACGCGGTATACTGGGAAGGGCAGGCCACAAATCAGTTGTGTGATCTGGTTCTGAGGCAGGGCCTGGTCCCCAATCCCTGCAGCCTGGCAGGGCAGGGAGGAGGCGTCTCTACTTGTATTACATGTGGAATTGTGTTTCCCCAAATTAATATATTGATTTCCTTAAACTATGGCCTTATTTGGAAATGGGATCTTTACAGGATTAATCGAGTTAAACAGGTCATTAGGGTGGTGTTAGGGTCTGAATTGTGTCTCCCCACAAATTTCTATGTGGAAGCTCTACAGGACCTCAGAATGTGACTGTATTTGAAGACAGGGTCTTTAAAGGTTATTAAGTTAAAAAGAGGTCATTAGGGTGGTCCGTAATCTAACCTGACTGGTGTCCTTATAAGAAGAGGAAATGTGGACACACAAAGACACACCAGGAAAAAGAGAGAGGCGAGAGGGAGACCGGGCAGTGAGCACACAAAGGAGAGACCAGGTGCGGACACAGTGAGAAGGTGGCTATACGCAAGCTAAGGAGAGAGGCGTCTGAAGAAACCAAACCTGCCAACACCTTCACCTTGAACTTCCAGCCTCCCAAACTGGGAGAAAATTTAATTTTTGTTCTTTAAACCACCCAATCTGTTGTACTTGATTACGGCAGCTCTAGCAAACTAAGAGAGGTGGCCCTAATCCAATGTGACTGGTGTCCTTAGACGAAGGCGAAATACACAGAAATACACACAGAGGGAAGATGATGTGAAGAGAGAAGGAGAAGACGGACATTTACAAGCCAGGGAGAGGAACCCAGGAGAGATCCTTCTCTCACGGCCCTCGGAGAAAAACAATCCTGCGGACACCTTGACTAGACTTCTAGCGTCTAGAGCCAAGAGCCAATCCGTTTTGATTGTCTAAGTCACTCGGTCCTTTGTGCAAGTAACTAAGTCAGTGTGCGGCCCTTTCTTACAGGAGCCTTAGCAAACCCATATACGGCGGCAAGCCTCTATTTGTGTTCTTATTGACACACACACACACACACACACACACACACACACACACACACACTGAATCAAGAACTGTCGACTCCGGGAGGGACTTCGCTTGTTCGCCCTTTTCATTTTACAGAGGATGAAACAGAGACCCAAGAGAGAGAAACGGCTGGACAGTTCTCTTAACTGACAGGGCCCTTCCTGTGGTACCAGTTTCTACTGCTTCCTGCTTCCTGTCCCTCCGCTCCTCACAAGAACCTGCTTCCTACTCAGTAAGTCTGGTTCCCACTGGTGTATATTTGGTCCTCTGAGTGGCTTAGATGGCTTCACTTGTTTTCTTAGAACGTCCTGAGCCAAGTGCCCTCAGTGTAAGCTTCATGGCCCACCAACACTTTGGTATGCACTAATTAAATTCTTTTTAAACCACATTGAAGATGATGAAGAAAGTTCTGCCCGTTTTTGGGGATAAGCCAGGGTAAAATATTCAGTGTCCTGTCTTTGCACTCTCAGAGGGCAGCTATAGCCAGAGAGGGTAGTGCTGAGGTAAGGGCTACTGCTTCCTCATTTAAATTTTAAAAATACATTGTATTTTTGTAGTTTTTATAATAAAAATTACATTTTCATTATGGTTTATAAGGCATTTTAGGTGCATTATCAATACCTATAAGGCTTCCAGAATCGGACAGCCTAGCTCCATCACTTGCTCTGTGTGTGACCTTACTTAACCTTTCTATAGCTTTGTTTCCTCATCTGTGAAGTGGGATACTAATACTGTCTATATTATTTTGTTGCTGTGAGGATTAACTGAGATATCACATAACTGGCACTTCGTAAACCATAATGACCCACCAGTTGCTGTTATTTACAGATGAAGAATCTAAATTTCAGAGGGGTTGAGGGACTTACCCGTGTAAGCAGAGAGGGCAGCATTGGCTCTAGAACTTCCAGGGCCACATTCTGTATGCTACCCACTATGCTGCACTGCTTGATTGTCCTGCCAGCACCTTCTAAATGACTGTGGGTGTGGAGAGCGCTCTGAACTGGGGATTAGCCTCTGAATCTGGTTTGTATGCAAGGTGGGCAAGCAGCCAGACACAGCCAGTAACTGAACAGATTGGGGACTCTGGCTATGAAATGGCTGGGGAAGAAACATAAGCAGTGGGTTAGACTCACTAAAGCACTCCCAGGTGCACACAAGAGGCCAGGTGGGATTTCCCAGCAGTCTATCTGGGAATACTCCAGGGTACTCCAGGGGAGTCTCTGTGACAGGCAGTGCTATGTGGAAGGGCATTACTTGGGTGAATTCCCCTGTCTCTTCATCCATGACCACCTGGGAAAGCCCTCCACATGGGCACCTGGCTACTGTGGGCAGAAGACCCATTGGAATGATTCCTATGTACCCCCAGTGGATGCAGAGAGGAGAACGTCAGGGTGTGAGCAATGCCTTGCAGAGCAAGCACACTGGTCCTATTGTCCCTGAACCTGCCTGAGGCAGGGACACAAGATCTATTGGTGAAAAGGGCCTGTGTTCTATCCTGTATCCAAGTGGTTAGATGGGCTTACTTAATAAGTTCTCTCTTCCTTTTGCTGACAGAATAAAGACACTTTTCTGTCTACAGAAAGAACAGTGAGAAGTTTTAGGTTTAGGGGCTAACTCCACTACTTACAATTTTTAAAAGCTTGAGGAGGGTACTTCAATGCTATGAACGTCAATTTCCTCATCTGTAAAATGAAAGTATAATAACACCTATCTGGCAAGGTTATTGTGAGAATCAAAAGAGATTATGCAGTTGAGAGTGCTTTGCTAATGATAAAGCACTATGCAATTTATCATCATTCATCAAACTTCACAGTCCAACTCTTAGTCTCTCTTTCTGACTCCCCGGTCCTGCTATGGGATTCACAGTTCATTCCATGAAACGAGGCCCTTCATTATATCTTGAGTCTCACTATTGAGAAAATGTTTTATGTCTTATCTTTACAATGAATTGTTAGAAATCACATACCATATTTATTCACCATTTCGTATCAAGTAGGTGATCAATAAATACTTATTGATGGTGTAGAACTGCCCCAGCATTAGTAGAGCATAGACTTGGGAGCCAGGCCTCCTGCCTACACCGCCTCACCCAGCCAACCTTGAGGGTTGGAGCCAAGGAAAGAGGCACAGAAGAAGGCTATGCCTTGGAGTCTTAGGCTCTTGGTCTGGCTTTATCATTTCCTGTCAGTTTCCTCAACTGTGAACAGAGCATAATAATGCCACCCTGGTCAACATGAGAGTGAGCTCACCAAATGCACATGGACAACTTTTGCAAACTATAAAGAAAATGTGAAGTATTGTTACTAAGGTGAATGCCATGGCTGGGGAGCGACGGGGCCAGGTGAAGACTGAGCCCATACTCATTACAGTGGCACACAGGCTGCCACCAGCACACTCACCTGAGGGTTCTTGCCTGCATCTGAGCCATGGAATGAAGTCCTGGGAGCTGTTGCTGATGGGGTTGCTCACAGTGCAGACGTAGATATTTTTAGCATGCTGGGGTCCGAGGGTGAGGGACAGGAGGTGGGAGCTGTTGGCTGGGCTCAGTGGATGGGTGCCCGCCTTTTCACTCCAGCTGTAAGCCACATGGTCCCCCTTCTTCACTATGCAGCCCAGTATCAAGGTGCAGGTCCCGTTCTCCTGGGTCTTGTTTAACACTTTAATTTCTGGAGTGGAGACCTGCTCTGTCAGGAGTAGGAGGAAGGGAACCATCACTGAAATGAACCCCTGGGAATTCTCACTTGACCTTTCTGTTAGGACAAAGTACAGACTAATGGCGTTCTCCCTCCCCTCAGTGTGATATATTTCTCGTGGGGACTCTATTGCTTCAAACTGTTCCTCATGGCCTGCTACACCCTTTCTAAGACCACCTTGGGATTAAATAGAAAAGAAGAATTTGCTCTTTAGGCCCCTTCTACCAATACTTTTGGGGCTTCATTCGCCTTTACTGATGTTCTTGACCTAGGTTGCTATTCTCTTGTCTCCTATCAGTGGAGTTTGCTGTCAACTAATCCACTATGGTTTTTAATTGGCTTATGTTGTTACTTCCCAGACCTAAAAGAATGACTTTTTAGTGGTGGGATTTCATCTATAGTGATGGATGTAGGAGGGTGTGTGTGTGTGTGTATGTGTGTGAGTGTGCGTGTGTGCGCGCAAGCACATGCCTGTGCATGGGTGAGTGGGTGGGTGTGTAGCAAGTGCTTTTGTGTGTCTGAGATAGAGATAGGTCCTCAATTATAACCATAGGCCTCATCGGTCTATCCCACTCTAAGGCCATGAAATAGGCCGGCTAAAAGGTAAAATCTTGCTTATTTAGCAACTATTATAGGACAAGCACAGTGCTCATTTATCATCTTTTTAAATCTTCTCAACAATTATAACTCTAGTTATAATTATTCCCATTTTATAGATGAGAAAGTCAAGTCCCAGGGAGGTGGAATGTCTTACATCTCCCAGCTTCTAAGTGGCCAAGTGAAGATCTGAACCTAGAACTGTCTTAACTGCGAAATCCAAACTCTTCCCTTGGCTCGACGCCATGGTTGCAGAGGCTACATTTTCCAAAGTAAGAATTTGATCACAGATGTGACAAAAGCAGGAAACTAGGAACAAAAGGATGGAATGTATGGCATCCACGCTGTTTTGAAAATGCATCCTGTGCAGCCTCCATGCTCATGGCCATCTTGCCCCGGAGTCACTGTTGGAGTGACTCTCAGGTGCCTGGGGGAGCGCCGTGGGAATTCTGCAGGGACTGTTTGAAGGAAGGAAATGCCGGGGCGGGCGAGGGAGGACATGTGAAAGTATTGCTGTCTTCCCTCTAGATATTTGAGAATTTCAAACAAATGCTGGTTACGTGGGAATTCCTGTCCCATCCCCAGACATAAGGATGTCATTTTGAAGAGGCAGAAAAGCCCCACATGGCTATCAGGACCCCTGGGAATTCAGATGAGCCTCTGGGTCTGAGAGACACAATCCCTGAGTGCACTCAAGAGGGACTGGCAGTTAAAGAGGCTCAAAAAAACACTCTCCTTGGATTCAGGTGGACCTGGTTCCTAGTTGAAGTACAGCAACTAACAGACTTTATAACCAAAGCCTTTGTTTAAATGTGAAAAAGGCACTTCTTCCACCAGGTAGGTGTGATCTGGTGCGGGAGTGCAGGGCCTAGCAAGTGGCATGTGGGCTGGATTTCAGCCTTCTTTATCCAGAACCCCAGTGCAGTGAAACACCTACACAAATGTGTGTCAATGTGCTAACCGCTTCTCGCTAGCTTTCAGTGTCTTCGTGTATGAGAGAGGCTGGGTTTCATCTGTGGTATTCAATTTTTTTAATCAGAAAAAAATCCTATTTTCAAATAAAATCTTATTTGCAAACCAAGATTCTTGAAGATATAGGCCCTCCAGCCCACAGGGAGCTGGCCCCCTTTTCTTTGGGAAATGGGAGTAGGAGTAACTAATGCTTAATCAGCTACCATCAATGTTCAATTTGGAAAAAAAAAATGTCAACCTTTAAAACGTCTTCCAAACAACAGGTTTAAATACCCTTGAATTAGAAGATCATTCAAGTTACTTCCAATTCTGAATACCCTTTGCTTTTGAAAGAGACCTAAATTCTTGGGCAAAGGAGCGCTTTGCCCCTCTAGTGTGGACTGGGGAAGCCGCCATTATTACCATAAAGCTTCAAATGCAGGCAGAAGCGCTGAACTGAGATATTTTTCTCCAGGGTCATAAAATACCACCCCTCATCCTTCTTCGTGCTCTCCCGGATAGCCAGGCTCAGGTTCTCCAGATAAAACCTGTAGCGGTCTTTTAGGTAACGTGGAGGGCCTGCTTCGGATGGATCAAGAGACACTATTTTGTTCTCGACACTGTTCTCCAGTGATTTTGCCATTGTGACAACAATGTGGATGCTTTTGTTCATGCTCGTATTTATCCTTTCATGCGTCAGGGGCAGCAGCACATCACTTCCCAACTGCTGGACAATCTTCGGGCAGTTCATCATGCGCCCACCTGTGGGAGGTAAAAGAGAGTCCCTTACTATTAAGGCCTTTAGAAAACATTGTGTCAGTGGATCAGGAAGGACAGGCGGAAAGCTCTTCCTTTTGGGCTATCCCTGGGGTTGCCAAGACGAGGTTCCCCACTATATTCTCAATATTTCAAAACTCTCAATAGAAATCTTAAAATTACTTAGGATAGAGTTGTATAGACTAACTAGAGCACTGGGTCTTTATCAACTCAGATTTATGGTTCTGGCATCTAAAAAGCACAGAGAATTAAATGGCTTCCCTAACTAGTAACTGGCAGAGTCAGGACTAGAATCCAGGTCTGTTAATCCTCTACCAGGGTTTTTTCCACCATTGAATGTATAGGATGAAGGATGGAGAGCAAATGAAAGTGATTCTGAGCTCGTGAGCCCAGGAACCATTTCAGATCATAAGAAAAACAGAAAAATCCGAGGAATATGGAGTCAGGAAGGGGGAAGCCCATGTTCAAACTGTGGAATCCTCTCTCTACAAAACACCCTGAGAGAGTTAATAATGTCGATGGTGATATATTACTGTATGCCTCTTTTTCAAAAAAGCTGAGCCAACAACAAGGTTAAAAGAAAAACCAAAAAACCAAGAGCCTTTCAAACCACTGTAAGGGATCCTGCTGCTGATTATTTAACACCTCCTCTCTCCTCAAAGCCACAACCTACCTACCCTCCTCTCTTAGGTGACAAATTTGCTTTTTGTTTCACTGAAGAATAAAACAGAAGAAACAAAAAGAGAACTTCCATTTATTACTGCCACTAAATCAACCTACCTACGTGGATGAATGGTCTACATTCCCACTCAAGGCCAGCCTCTTCCTCCATGGAGCACTCACCTACTCCAAGGCTTTGTTTTAGCAACTGCCTCTGTCCCCCGTGTTGTCAGTTTTTTTTACTGTGTTATTTCCATCAATACACAACACGTTAACTTGTAGTTTCCTTTATATTAAAAATCTCTCCCCGATCCCAGGTCCATCCCCAGCTACCTTTCCATTACTCTGTTTTCCTTTACAGCAAAGTGCTTTAATGTGTGTCTATAATTTCTTTTCCCATGTCCAGACCCATTTTTTGTTGGACCCACCATAAACAGGTGTTCTTCCCTACTGCTCACTGGAACCACCTTTGTCAAGGTCACTGTCTACTCCGCTGAGCCAAGTCAAAGTCCTTATCTTCCTTGCTTTCTCAGGGGTACTTGACATAGTTCATCCATTCCTTCTTGAAACGCTGTCTTCATTTGGTTCAGGAAATACCATACTCTCCCGGTTTTTCTCCTATCCCATAGGCTGCCTCTGCTCAGTGTTCTCAGCAGGAACCTTCTGCTCTTCCGGACCTCTAAATACCGGAGCATCCTATTACTCAGAGTTCTCATCCTCATCCACACTCATCCAGTTTCTCACCCAGTTTCACAGTCTGACACATTTCTGGGATGCTACCGAGTTATATCCCCCAACCAAACCCTTCACCGTACTCCCGAATGCCTACACGAGACAGGACTTGGAGGTCCAAAGGGCATTTCCAACTAAGCAAACAAACTCTTTGTTCCAAAGCACCTTCTGCGAACACTGTAATTCAGCCAGTTTCTCAGGACAAAACACTGGAAACATCCTTGACTCCTTTCTTTCTCGCATGCTCCACACTCATTTTAACAGCAAATCCTCCTGGCTCTGACTTCAAAATATGTCTGGTATCTGAGCCCTTCACACCTCCTGCATTTCCACCACCATCATCCCAGGCCTGGGTACTGACGTCTTCTTCCAGCTGGTCTCCCTGCATTCGTATGATGAATAGAGTAATCTTTTAAAACCTAAAAGAAAAGATTGTCCTATTCTGTCTCTCTCCTGCTTTTACATTTCTATGGCTTTCTGGCACTGATAGAATAAAACCATAGTATATTATTGATATGGCTTCAAAGGCCCTGCAGACCCAGTCCCCGGCACTGTTCCACCTCCACTTTCTGCCCTCCTCTTTGCTCACTGTGCTATGCCCACACGGGATCCTGGCTACTTCTTAAGCCCACCAAGAACATTCCTATTTCAGAGCTTTTGGTTTGGTGTTCCTCTCTCTGGATAATCTCTTCTCTCTCCTTTTTTTTTTTTTTTTTTTTTTTGAGACAGTCTCACTCTGTTGCCCAGGCTGGAGTGCAGTGGCACGATCTCAGCTCACTGCAACCTCCACCTCCTGGGTTCAAGCAATTCTCCTGCCTCAGCCTCCCGAGTAGCTGGATTACAGGTGCCTGCCATCACGCCCCGTTAATTTTTGTATTTTTAGTAGAGACGGGGTTTCACCATCTTGGCCAGGCTGGTCTTGAACTCCTGACCTCGTGATCCACCTGCCTTGGCCTCCCAAAGTGCTGGGATTACAGGTGTGAGCCACCGCACAAGGCCAATAGCTCGTTTTTTCACTTTATTTTAGGTATCTGCTCAAAACAGTATCTCCTCTGAGAGGCCTCCTCTGACCATCTATCTAAAATAGCTTTCTGTTTATTTCTGCTCTACCACTGCCTTACATTATATATTTGTCTGTTTTATTTTTGTCTCTCCCACTAGAATTGCAAATGCCTCGAGAGGAAGAACTTCATTTTGTTCACCATTTTGACCCCAGGACCTACAAACAGGTGCCATGTGCTTGGCACATAGGAGGTGTTTAATAAACATCTGTTCAATTTATGAATGCTGAAAACCGTATTACCTGACCAAAGCCTCTTATTTAGCTTTGTCTAACATATATGTGTGTGTGTGTGTGTGTGTGTGTGTGTGTGTCTATATATATATATAACTGAACTTAACCATAAGCTAGTGTTCATAAAAGAAGGAGCCCATGACTCAAAGAGAGCATAGATTGTACTAGTTGATAAGAAAGTCAGAAGAGTAAAAGAACCATCAGCTTAAGTAATGCAGCTACCTAGAAGAGACTCTTTGACAAGTGACTTGTGGCTAAGATGAGCTGTTGGAAAATTGGACACATTGGCCAAAATATTCTCATTACCAAAATACCCTGAAATCCAACATTGTTCAGTAAAGAGCTCAGCTAACAGTAGATTGAAGATTCAGTGATTGAGGAAGAAGAAAACGCAGTTTACCTGGGCTAAAATCAGGATTCGAGCGGTTGAAATTCATAATTGTTAAGGAAAAGTGAGAAAGGCAATTAGGCATTTGTTTTTTAAAATATTGCTAATATATTAACCTTAAAACAGAGTGCTCTCCCCTGCTGCTTGATGAGATGAGAAACATTATAGTTATTGTGGTGGTGGTTGTTTTTACATTAATAAATTGGGAAGCATGTTGGATTTTCTTCCAGCCACACTTACAGATGCCTGAATGTCTAGATAATGTGACCCCTTTGGTGGCAACATACCTGAAGTGTAGGCATAGTACCTAAGAGAGCAACCTCTTGAATCCTGAACCTAAACTTCTATGTATAAAGAAACAAGAAAAAATTTACAGCCATATGTGCAAGTATGAATTTCCAAACTTCTGTATAAAAAGTTGTGTAGATGAGCATATGTATATTTTTCTGGGAGCACATCCATAAATGCCATCTCTTAAAGAGATCTGAGATTCAAAACAAGATTAAGAATTGCTAGCATAGGGTTGGTGTTTAAGGCCAACTTTGATAGGGAGAAAAAAAAGAATAAAAATTCCCATTTCAGACCGTGACCCATCACCACCACTCCCCACAATGGGTCCCACGCACCCTTTCCCACCTAACCTGCAGGCTCTTTGCACCCCGGTTGCTCTCAGAACTTGGAGCTCTTGTGGGGAGGAGAAAGAGGGATATAAGAGAGGTAGGGAAAACCCATAATAATCAAAGAAAAAATAAAAGAAAGAAAATAGAAGGAGAAAGAGAAAAAGGGAGGGGCAGATGAGAGAGGCTGAGTGGTTTATGCATACTCAGGCATGAGGAGTGAAACCAAATATTCATCAGGAAGAGACCCTTACCCCACAACCCACATCAAGAATAATGACGCAACGCCTGAGTGTGTGAGTGTCGGGGTCTGGAGGGGGTACTTGAGATCACCCTCACCTAAGCATATGTGGAAAAATAAGTGGGGGCTTTAAAGTGGTTCATAAAACCCCTCAAAGTGGCGTCCCTGCTCCTGAAACATCCTGCTGCCTGATGAGTGTTTTCCAGTGTGTCTGTGATTCAGTCAGCCCTTGTTTACTAAGAGTCTGGGAGGAAACACTTGTAGCTGTTAACACCAACTCACTTTCCTTCATGGGTAATTCAACTTCGAAAAGTGAGTGATTCACATGGGCCTATGGAATTTGACCAAAAATTATTAATAGTAGGATTTAGCCAACCCTTTCACAAGATGGGCTTCTACCTAATGGTAACCCTTTTTATTTTATTGAACTATATTTTTTGCCGAGCCCTGATACTTTCATATGTGCTTTTAGCACCTTGCTACAGCATTCTTTCAGGTAGAGAAGGAACAGAACTCATGGGCCCCACAGTTCTTTTGGTAAATTTAGGCTCAGAAAGAAAAGACAACTTGTCTGGGTTTGCTTTTTAAACTGTATCCCCATCAGTCAAAGTCCTATTTTTATTTTTTGACACTGCTGGGTCTATTAGCATGTACCTTCCCTAGACTTAGACTCTATTACCACCCTTTACTTGCCTAGCTAACAACTTCCATCCTGCTGGTCTCCATTTGGACATCTCTTTCATAGGGAAGACTTTCCTGACTCCTGGCTTAGGTTGAGTTTTCCTGCCAGAGGCTTCCAATGGACAACGAATGCACTCCTTCATATCACTCATCACATGTTCAACTCTGGTTCAATGCCTCTGATCCCTTACTCTTATAAGTTTCCAACAGTAGGGACTGTGTTTGTTTTATTCACTACTGTATCCCTAACACCCACCTGGGACATAGTAGGAGCTCAGTAAATTCTTGTTGCCCAAGTGAATTAATAAAACGGAATGGGATGAATGAATTAATGAGCAAATGACAACACAGAGTCCAAGTTCTTCCCCCTCCAAAATCAGAATGTACTCTGATTTGCCTTTAGAACATCCCTAAGAGGTACGTTATGGAGGAAAGTGGTGGGGACCCTTTTCGCCACTTGCCAGCTGAGGACGTGGAAGTGCCTTAAATATGAACCCTAGGTTTCAGGCACAACGGACCACTTCCATTCTCCCTGAACACTTGAAACTCTTTACCTCTGCATGTGCAGATTTGGGATAAAATCAATAAAAATGAATATTAAAAACTTAGCCCCAAATAAATAGGTTGGATAGGTTGGATTTTTATGGACTACTCCTTCTCAATCTGCACATGAGATATTCTGGATTAGAGTCAGCTTTCCTATTAAATGACTCACAGTGAATAGTAAATGCTGTAGCCTCCCTTCCCCCTAGGACGATGTGATAAAAAGCAAGGTTAATTGTTCTATGTGAGTAACCAGATACTCCATAGGTAAGAAACAAGCACAAATTACTTTCCCTACCTATAGAGGGGAAGGACGCAGCTATCCCCACTCCCCTTCCTAGAGGTCTGCTCCTTACTCCAACACTTTGGTGGGTAGAGAAATCTCCCCAGGAGCCAGACAGTCCCTTACGTGTCTCGGCTTTTACGGCAAGTCCTGTGACTCGTCTCCGGGTTCTGGGGTGCATTCCTTCTTGCATGTTGCATAACGATGGCACAAGTTTACGCTGTCCTGCTTAGGAAGATAGTGACACCTTGGGCACTTAACCTAGGGACCTTGTTCAGGCTGTAACCACTTGGTCCTCTTGGGAAAAGTTTTATTACTCGTTTGGATTAGAGCAATTACCTATACAAATGACTACAGATTTCATTATCATGGTATGAAAAAAGCATCAGGAAGCTGGTATTCTTCACCAGGACACTGAAAGGTTCAGATAAGTTTTATTTCCCCACCCTCTTTATCTTTAAGCCTTGAGTTCTTCTCTGCCATGTTAAAAAATTGATACATAATAGATGTACGTATTTTCAGGGTACATGAGCTGTGATACACCCATATGATGTGTAAAGATCAAATCAGGGTAATTGGGATATGTACTGAGTATTTCTCTTTTCTTTATGCTAAGAACATGTGAATTATTCTCTTTCAGCTATTTTGGTATGTACAATAGATGACTGTTAACTATAGTCACCCTACCGATCTATCAAACACAAAGACCTATATACATTTGGAAAGACACACAAGAGACACACATACATGCCTCCAGTATGAGGGATGGAAGGGAGATTAGTCTTCACTAAATACTCGTTTGTACTGCTGAAGTTTCATAGACATGACATGTTTCATGGATGTGATAATCAATAAACAAGGTAGTTAACAAAATTTAAATAAACATTGGCGTGATTAAAAAAAAGTTTTCATTTTCCAAATTCCAGGTCAGATACTTCTTATATGCCCTCTACATGCTTCTGTGGTTTTTATCAGTCTTTCACCTTTTGAAATTTTCTATACTTCGATTTATTTCAATTCAATTCAATTCAACTCATATGCTTCAATTATAGATCGCACATGCTAATCTTCACCATGGGACCTGGATACAAATTTTAGCATTCCCCCTACCCCTGCTTCCCAAAAATAGGCTTGTCCAGTTTCACTCATTGAAGCCTCTGGAGTCAGACAACTATGTGAGCACAGGGAAATTGCTAAACTACTCTGTGCCCGTTTCCTCATTTATAAAGGTGTCATGATATCAATAATACATACATATCATATAGGGTTGGTGTGAAAATGAAATGACTGACACACAGAAAGCATTTAGAACAGTTTTTGGTGTAGAGCAAGTATGCCGAATATACTAATATTATTCACGCAAACATTTGTGGACAGGCTCTCGGTACAGACACAGTGTCAGGTGCTGGGCAGTGGCTGTGGTTCATTTTGTTTTCCTCTTGCCTTGCACAGTGGCTGCCACATCATGTGTCCTTAATGGTTGCTGAATGGGATCATTCAAAATCGATCTATGGATACAACCAATTAGCCCTGATACTCTGATTTCCAGTCCAGTGCTGGAGATAGCATCACATCACAATATTAACTTTTTTTGGGAAATAGAAGTGCCTAGATTGACATCTGGGGATAGAATGGGCCACTAAACACACAAGGTTAGGCCAAGTCTAGAACCCACGCTCTTGTCCCTCACATTCCCCCCAGAGTGTGTGAAGGAGATGCAGAGGACCTACATGGAGGAATAAAAAAACTTATGGAGGTAAGATCATCAGTTATAACAAATGTACCACCCTGACAGGGATATTGATAAAAGGGGCCCTATGCATGCATGGGGCAGAGGGTATATGGGAAATCTCTGTTCTTTCTGCCCAATTTTTCTGTGAACCTAAAACTGCTCTAAAAAATAAAGTCTATTGAAAAAAAGTCTCATTGGGGAAAATGAAAAATTCACTTTGTTTAGGAAATGAACATGTGGACTTTTTGATTATTACAATTCTGACTGGGAATTAGAAGTCGAGCTGAGTGGAAATCAGAATGGAAGTGGGTGCCAGCTTTACAAGAATCAAGCTTCTTGCTTGGGCAAATCTGCCATGACTAACCTGCCCCACTTGCAAAGCATTTCTGTCTGGGTTTTATTGGGGTCTCACAAAAGGGTGGGCATTTAAAAATAAAAACACTGAAAAAATGTGTGACTATTTCAGAGAAGAAAACGTGCAATGAAGTGAGCCACCTCCGATTGGATAGACCTGCCTTGTGGGGCTAGGCTGCTTCTCGCTGACCAGCGACCTCCAAAGCTTCAATAGGAATAGCTAGCGGTCAGCAGTGCCTAAGATGCTATGGGCAAGGTGGTCCAAGAGGTTAGCAAGCCAGAGATGGAAACGTCCCGCTCACAGTTTAGCACCATCACTCCTTAACAATCACCAAGAAGTGCCCAAAAATGGTGCAGTCACAAACTGGGTGCCACAAGGGAGACTTGGCTTCCCCTGTGACCACTTAAAGTGGCTGGATTTGGTTTCTGAGCCCTGAGCCCAGTTCTTCCTCTCCTAGACCTTGGAAGGTAAAAGTCATAGGTCTGCAGATTCCAGAAGAAAGTGGGCTGAGCAAGTCCTATTCATTTGGCTGTCTGGTAAGACACATCCCTGGCATATCTCAGGGCTTTTCCTAGAAAAGTCTATATTGGATTTGTGGTCATGAAAATCCCAAGCTTAAAACACCCTGGGCCTCAGGATTTCCCCCCCCGTCCGTAATGCCACCTCTTCTACTCCAGACTACCTCCCACAGTCTAAACAAACAAACAGAAGGAGATTCTCACCCCACTCACACAAGCAGCCCAAAGTCCACTTCTTGCTTGGCTTATTCCTTCTCAAATACCTTTTGTCATAGCCCTGATACTTCCAAACAGAAAGCAATAGTCTGCCTTGGGAAGAAGACAGCCAGAAAGAGAGGAGCAGAGCCCAGATCCAAAAATAGCTCTCGCCTGGCCTTCTGGCCGGAACTACTCTCTGAGGGTTCCCAATTTGCATTTCCCACACACCGTAACCAGCCTTAGGCTCCAGAAATCCCAGCTTCTCCCCACTTGCTGTCTTGGACCTTCTCTTCCATGAAAGTAGTTACAAGTATGACCACACTGTGGCTGCTGCCTGTTCTCAGCCAAAGACTTGGAGTTTTCACTTCTACTGTCTCTTCCCACCATAGCCAAAGCTTTCTGTTGACCCATGCTACTGCTTTTTCCGCCTGCATGTGCACAGATTTCCTCCTAGGTCAGGGATGTAGGGCAAATCATCTCCCAGAGCTCAGTGCATCCAGCACAGTCTCTCTAGGCTGGGTCTTTGCCAGAAGGATGCCCATGCAAAACCAACCACTCAACCAGGACTTCTACCAGAGCCTGTCACCCTGAAACTGCTCAGAAAAGTGACTGGAGCCTCTGGCCCAGAGCTCCTCATTTCTTTGGAAACTGGTGAGACTGAGGGTTGGAAACCCAAGGGCCCGGGAACTTATAATGTTCCTTCCTCTTTGAAAGAGGCAGTTGAAACTCAGAGCCAGTCCCTAAGGTACAGGTGAGCAAGCACAGTCCCCAGCCCTGTACCTTCTCTCCATCCACAAAGATACGCTGCTTCCTGGCAGCTAACACGGGACTCAAAACCTCATGCAGATGAACACTCACCTGTTCCGTAGCTTGGCTCAAAAGCCAGGGAGAGAAATAGCACGAAGGTCAAGGAGAAGAGTCCCTTGGGATCCATCAGCCAGTGAGGAGAAAAAAGGGGTCCTGGCCAGAGCCTGACAGCTGCTGACAGACGGCAGGCAGAAGCGAGCTTTGTGTCATGCAGTGCGCCTCTGCTGTCTAATTTATGTATAAGGAACCAACAGGTTCCTGAACCGCTTCCTGTATCACTGGGACTTTTTCTGTGTGTCTTGAGGATTGCTAATCTCCCATGAGGCTTTAAATCACTTTTTTTTTGTTCTCAAGAAACAGGCTTCTCAAGAAGCCAAGCACTTAGCCTATGGGAGCCAGGAAAGGAGCTGTGTAGTCAAACCCTGGCTTTGGGCAGAAACAGGCACCCCTCCTTCTTTCCTTAGCTGTCTCCAGGAACCGGATGTCACAGATTCTCTGAGCAGTTCTCTCCTGTACGTCTTCTTGGATTGCAAAGAAAAGATGTTTCGTTGGACCACTCCTCAAATTTGGCAGTTCACAGCTGAACTTTGATGACTGCATTGTGATGAGCTCATAGACCTCTTACTTCTGTTTTATTTTGTAATTTCAGATAACACCTCAATGTGCAGTCTGGTGCTGGTATCACTGTCACAGAGAGATGGGATGGGCAAGTGCAGGTCACTTGGAAGAAACCCTGTGACCCCGGTGAGTGCAATGTGGCATAGTTTAGTGGCCCATGCTCCTGGGTTGTCTTCTGCCATGTGTGTGGATTCCCTCCCAGGGCGGGGATGTAGGACAAATCTTCTCCCAGAGCTCCATCCCTCCAGTTCAGTCTCCTTGTTGTCGTTGCTGTTTTCTAATTTTTAACTTTTGTGGGTACATAGTAGGTATACATATGTACGGGGTATATAAGACATGTTGATAGAGGCATGCACATGTGTAATAGTCACACAGGGTAAACGGGGTATCCCTCACCTCGAACGTTTATCCTTTGTGTTACAAACAATGCAATTATATTTTTAGTTATTTTTAAATGTGCAATTAAATTATTATTGACTATAGTCACACTGTTGTGTTATCAAATACTAGTTCTTATGCATTCTTTCTGTTTTTTGTACCCATTAACCATCCACACTTCTTCCTCAACCCCCACTACCCTTCAGCCTCTGGTAACCATCCCTCCACTCTATGCCCGTGAGTTCAATCGTTTTAATTTGTAGCTAAGTGAGAACATGTAAAGTTTGTATTGCCTGTCTTTTAGATAAAAACCATGTGCCTGGCTTATTTCACTTACCATGATGATCTTCAGTTCCGTCCAAGTTGTTGCAGATGACAGGATCTCATTCTTTTGTCTCTGAATAGTACTCCGTTGTGTATATGTACCACATTTTCTTCATCCATTCACCTGTGATAGACACTTAGGTTGCTTCCAATCTTGGCTATTGTGAATAGCACTGTAATAAACATGGGAGTGCAGACATCTCTTCTCTATACTGATTTCTTTTCTTTTAGGTATATGCCTAGTAGTGAGATTGTGAGTCATATGGTAGCTCTATTTTTAGTTTTTTGAGGCACCTCCAAACCATTCTCCACAGCAGTTATACTAACTTATATTCCCACCAACAGTGTTCAGGGGTTCCCTTTACTCCACATCCTTGTCAACGTTTGTTATTGCCTGTCTTTTAGATAAAAGCCATTTTAATTTAACTGGGGCTGTGTTGTGTTCTGGGAGTTGCCTTTATTTTGGAGTTTGTGTCTAACTTTTCATGAGGAGAAGGAACTAGTACTGGCAGAAGGAAGAGCCTGTCCTCTTTCATGAGTTAAGCTATACAAATGGGACACTGGAAGTGTAACCAGTACTCACAGGGAGAAATGAAGGGGTACAGAAGTGTTTTTAGAGTCCATTGTAACAGGTTACAGGCACTCTCTGATGGGCCTCCCCATGGATTCAGGTAGTGAAAGTAGATGAGATATGTGAACTTGCTCTTTATCCTCACTGTTTTCTTCCTTCCTTTCCCCAGAACTCAACTGTCCTCCTCACAACTCTTCCCACTGGTGGTGTGTGCTCAAGCCAGCATGTACAAACTCATAAAATTGTTAAACTTTCAAGAATCTGGATGGGCACAGTGGCACGCCTGTAACCCCATCACTTTTGGAGGCATAGGTGGGAGGAACCTTTGAGGCTTTGAAGAGTTTGAAAATAGTCTGGGCAATATAGCAAGACATCATGTCTACAAAAAAATTTTTTTAATAAAAATAAAAAATAGGTTTTCAGGAATCTTGTGAGGTGCTTGATGGACATGGCCATTATTACACACATAAAATTAAATTATATAAACTTACAATTAAGCTAGGCATGGTGGTACATGCCTGTAGTCGCATCTACTTGGGAAGCTGAAGCACGAGGAACCCTTAAGCCCAAGAGTTTGAGGCTGTTGTATCTTTATAGCAGTGTGAGAACAGACTATCATGATCATGCATATTGATGTGGCTTGGCCTTGTGTCACCACCCAAATCTTATCTCAAATTGTAATACCCATAATCTCCAAGTGTGAGAAAGGGACCAAGTGGCAGGTGATTGAATCATGGGGGCGGCTTCCCCTCCATGCTGCTCTTATGATAGTGAGTGAGTTCTCGTAAGATCTGATGGGTTTATAAAGCAGTATTTTCTGCTCTTGCCTGCACTTCTCTCTCCTACTGTGATGTGAAGAAGATCCCTGCTTCCCCTTTGCCTTCCACCATGATTGTAAGTTTCCTGAGTCCTCCTTGGCAGTGGGAAACTGTGAGTCAATTAAACATTTTCCTCTATAAATTACCCAGTGTTGGGTAGTATTTTTATAGCAGTGTGAGAATGGACTAATACGCCTGTGAATAGCCACTGCATTCCAGCCTGGGCAACGGAGCAAAACCCTGCCTTTAAAAAAACCAAAAGCAAAACCCTGCCTTTAATATAATTTATAATTAAATAAATTATATTAAAAACAGAGGGAATAAAATCTCAAAGCTCATTGCTTCCTAATTATTTTATAACATTATTGATATCTATGTTCTTGAGGTAATCGACATCTTTTATATCTCTACGGTGGAAAAAAAATACTGGATTATGGGTGCTTCTGGACCTCTCTTCCTCACTCTGCATTCAGTGGTACAATGTTGGGAGCTTGAAACTGGCCATGGTGAGAGTTTATACCATGGAAATCAGCAAGCACTATAAATCAAGTTCAAAATAAAGAACTTGATTGTTTTGTTGATTGTAGATGTAAGAAAGTAATAGAGAAAACATAATGATGCAGAGTGAACTTAGATGTGTGCCATGACTGTGGCCCTTACATAGGGAATAGCATTAAAAACTGAGGAAACATTTTTCCAATATTCAAAAACTATCATCTGACTCAGCAAAAAGTTACTAGTGTCACTGATGAGCAAGTGATGTTCCAACATATGTTGTGTTGTTTCACAGTTGTTTAACTTGAAAAAAGACGCTAACCAACATTCATGTTGGAACTACACTCTTTCATCAATTGTAACCATAATTTGGCTGTGGATATGAATTAGGCCAATATGAAAGCAAGCAGCCTGTGAGAATCTGTGACTATATGGAATTTACCATAAAAGGCATTGTACATTTTATTAAAATATACATGGTATTTTATAAATTGTGTGTTATACGTTTTCAGAAGCAACATTTATAGCACACTCATTTACATATATGCATACATTCTTTTTTCAGCGATCTGGTTGTTAATCGTTTACCAACACACCACTGTTACAATAACTAAGAATCTAAATGCTGGACTGAATGGCATACTGTCTACATATTTATAAAATATCAGTTGAAATAACGAAACGATGTGAGAATATTGGGATCTTGGGAAACCAGTGATCCAGGTCTGGTTTCAAGACTGGTGTTCTCTCCTCAAGCCACGCAGCTCCTGGAATGCCTGCTCTATCTACTCACGTCAAACCGTTTCTCTCAAAGACAGCACTTGTTCCCTTGTTTACTTTGCCCTTCCTCTCATTTCCAGAAGTAGGCCTTCTCCAGCCTCACCATGAGGCATCTCCGCTCTGATCTCCTGGATCCCCTCTGCACAGATACACTGAGCTAATGTTAGGCACTATCTGAAGAGTTTTCCTGTTTGGTTCTATCTAGAACCCAATAAAAACATACATTGAATGAAGGTCAGAAATGGTTTAGATGAAGGTTCTCAGGTTCTAGAATGGATTCTATAAAGTCCTCCCTGCCCCCAAATTCTTCTTCGCCTGGAACGTCAGAATGTGGCCTTATTTGGAATAGGGCTCTTTCACATATGATTAAGGTAAGGATTGAGATGAGATTATATTGGGTGAATTAGGGTAATCCCCAAATCCAATGAGAGTAGTGCATCTTTATAAGAAATAGAAAAAGGACACACAGAGACACAAAGAAAATGGCTATGTGAAAAGACAGAGCAGAGACTAGAGCTGTGCAGCCACAATCCGAGGAACACCAGAGACCACCAGATGCTGGCAGAGGCACAGAAAGATTCAGAAAGAGCCTGGCCCTGCCAATGTCTTAATTTCAGACCTTGGGCCTCCAGAATGGTGGGAGAATGAATTTCTGTTGTTTTAAGTCATCAGGTTTGTGGTAATTTGTTGCAATAGCCACAGGAAACTAATACAGGACCTGAGAGGCAATAAAACTAACCAGAGATCTGCAGTTAGTACATCTGATATACCAAGTTGCTTCCTTCAGCTATTAAGAGCAGATGTCAACAGACCACAGATGATAGTGCCTTGTTGTTATAAAGCCATTTTCAAAAGCCTTCACATTCACGACCTTATTTGATCCTCCCTACAGCCCTCTGAAGAAGCTGGTGGCATTTGTAAGGCAGAGTCTGGACCAAACTTGGGAATCCTGACTCTGGTCAAAAGCTCTTTCCTTTTTCCTGGTGAGTATTTATCACCATGAATAAAAGTGAATCAAGAGGGTAAGGAGGAAGGAAATCTTGCTTATTGAACTACCCGGATGCCTGAGGTTTCCACATGTGTTATTTATTTAGTCTTTGTAGCAGTAAGAAGAAGGAATAATTATCCCCATTTTACAAATTGAAGTACAGTGCTGCTAAATAACTTGCTCAATGGCTCTGAGCCAGAAAAAAAAAAAAAAAAATGCAAGAGTTGGATTCAAACCCTGAATTATCTGACTCCAGAGTCTGTCCTCTGTCCATTCACCATACCACTTGCATTATACTAAGCAAGAACCTTAGAGAGCCAGTCTTCAGGCTCTTGTTGGCCAATGGTTCATCATCCATGAAACACTCCTTCTGGCACAGGCCACAGTGTGGGCAGTAGGAGAATCCTGGGGAGCGCTATTTCCCATCCTAACCTCCTGTGTCTGTAGCTCAGCACCACTTCCTTCCCACTGGCAATGCAGAGCCCCACCCTGAGAGTGAGGAGGACTCTATTTCCGTGGAAAATAGCCTTCCCCAAACAACCTCATGTGGGTTATGCAACGAAGCCATCTTCTATCTCTGAAACTGTTAAATGTGTCCCTAAGACTTGCCACTCTCTCTCGACACTATGGCTAGGGGTGCCAAAGTCTCCTGCCCAACTGTCTGGGCTGGACTGCACCTGAGCATCGTGACTTCCCAGCGAATGGTCATCATCATCACAGTCTCTGACAAGAGTTCCCCAGTAGCAAGAGCTGACCCCACAGAGAAGGGCCACTAAGGCCAGATCACCTGGCCACATGGAGCTCATGATGAGTACATTTATCTGGATAAGTTAAAACAAACAAACAAACAAAAAAACCCTGCAAGACCAAAATGAAAATATAGAATTCCCCCAAACTCTGGAACCTCTCCTAAGAGACCTGATTGAAGAGTCTAAAACTGACCTGGGGAAAGCACTGGGAAAAAACACCCTGGGGTCCACCCTGCTGGGTCAGATGAGGAAGCTTACAGGGCAGATGGCTGATATGGAGGCTGAGCAGACTAGTCAACCAGATAGACCTGTTGTGGGGCTGTGGCTGCCAGGGTTGAGGGGAGAGGGGAGAGAAAACTGGGCTTTGAAGTGGCTCTAGCCCAGATCCAAGCCCGGGCTCTACCCAGCTCCTTCATGCTCAGTGTTCATGCCTGCCATTAGCTCCCTGGACAGATGGATGGGCTGAGTGAGCAGGCCTAGGGAGGGGAGCTGAAGATACCACTGGCAGTGCCTGTTGCCCTTTATCCTGAGTGTGGGGCTGGGATTGCCCACTGCAAGGCCCTCACCAGCTTTCTCACATAGGCGTTTCCTCCAGGATTTCAGACCTGCTTCAGAAAGTGGAGAGACATCTGAAGGTCTTTGCCATCTGAGGACTTCCTCTCCAAACTACTGTCAATTCCACTGATGCTCCTCCATCCTTCCAGACCCCAGAGACAATATGTGGGGACCCCTCCCTTCCTCGGGCCTGCGCTGAACTGACTCTGAATTCTTCATTTCCCTTAAAGGGTGACTGACCGAGAGAGAGTCACTGCTTCACAGGCTCTCTCCACAGCATTTTTAGAAGCATTCTTGGTAGGACTGGGGTACTTCCTACTACCCTTCAAATGACCTCATGCTACCTCCATGTAATTTGCTAGCCTGCTTTTTACTGGCATAAGTTGTTAAAGAAAGGGAAATGCCCATGCCACACTCTACTCCTTCTAGGAAGGAATAGGGTTCAGGAACTGGTGACAGTGACTACTGAGTCACCACCCTCAGATCTTTTCTGTGCTCCAAAAACTGCTTCCCATAAACCTTCTTAGACCGAGTGGTAGATATGAGGATAATTTGCAAAGTACCCTGGAAACCCTGCATAACCACTATCAGAAGCGGAATTCATTCCCGTCTCTCTGAATAGTTCTGGTCCTTAAATAACCAGTCCCTTCCCTGAGAAACAGCGACAGCTGGGGAAATGGGGGCTGTGTGCTCCATGAAGTCATGTAATGACCATTTGAGACACTCATGGGCCATTTACACAGCCCAGAGCAGGGATTCCTGCACTGTCACACCAGTGAGGTGAGCTGGTCTGAAGCAAGTCCAGGGAAGAGGGTAGAGCTAGGACACGAGCTGCTTGGAAAGCTAGCTGTAGGGTAGACACCTTCAGTGAAGAAATCTAACTGGGACCACTGGAGAGGGAGGTGAATTGTGGAGAGTAACTCCAGATGAAGCCCAGTGTTGGGAAGCGAATCCACCTGCTTCTCCATCCACCTGCCTCTTCCCCATATACTTGCCTGCCCCAGCACTGACCATAAGAAAACCATTCCACAGGTTTAAAATATAATGACTCTAAACATCCTTTAATGATATATTCATACTCACAAGGAGTAACAAATCTAATTGTCAACCACTTAATGACTTTATCCGATAACACTGCTAGTTAAGAGAAAAATATTTAGGAATTATGGTCTTTTTAAACATTCTTCCAGTGGTTAATTTTACATGTCAACTAGATGGCGTTATGCAGTGCCATTCAGAAATAAAACGTTATTTCTGAATGTGTCTGTGAGGGTTTTCTGGATGAGACTAGCATTTGAATCGTGGACTCACGAAAGTAGATTGCCCTCCTCAGTGTGGGCATCATCCAATTCATTGAGGGCCTGATTAGAACACAAAGGCAGAAGGACGAGTTTGTCCCGTTTGCTCCCCACCTGCCCATTGATCCTTACACTGTCAGGTCCCCTGGTTCTCAGGCCTTTAGACGCAAACTGGAATTACACTACTGGCTTTCCTGGATCTCCAGCTTACAGATGGCAGGTCGTGAAACTTCTAAGTCTCCATAATCACATGAGCCAATTCCTTATAATAAATCTTTTTATATATGCATATATAAAAAACTATTATATGTTTATTATTATAATTTATAGATTTATTATTAAAAATCTTTATATGTATACACAATGCTAAAATCACACAGTATAGTAAATGCAGCTATATATAAAATAAATCCTGTTGATTCTGTTTATATATTCATATATATATATATATATATAAATCCTGTTGATTCTGTTTCTCTGGAGTTCCCTAACTAATATTCATCCCTTCTTTTAAAAAATCATGAATATAATACAACACTAAAAAAAGTTTATAAAAGAAAGAAAATGAAATGTCATCCAGGTACAGTGGCTTACACCTGTAACCGTAACACTTTGGGAGGCCAAGGCAGGAAGATCACTTGAGGCCAAGAGTTTAAGACCAGCCTGGGCAACATAATGAGACCCCAGCCCCACACACAAAAAAATTTTTTTAATTCGTCAAGCATGGTGGTGCATGCATGTAGTCCCAACTACTTAGGATGCTAAATAGAGAGGATTGCTTGAGCCCAGATGTTCAAGATTGCAGTGATCTGTGTTTGTACCACACGCTCCAGCCTGGGTAACACAGTGAGACCCTGTCTCTTAAAAAAAAAAGAAAAGAAAGGAAAATCTGCCATCGTTTTGTAACCCTGTCATAACTGCTTTCAAGTTTGCAATTTTCCAGATCTTTCTTTATAAGGCAGTAGACCGGTTCATGACTCCATGGTCAGTCCTGGGCCCATGTCCCCATTCTGTTACTTATAAATCATGTCACCTTAGGCAAGTTATTTAATCTCTCTAAGCCACACTTTCCTCATCAGTAACAGAGTTAAGTAGAGGAACAATCTCATAGGGTTGTAGGGAGAAGTAAATGGCATAAATGCAAGTAAGATGTTCGCTGCGGTGCCTGGCATGTGAAAGCCATTTTGCATTTGGTGTCTATCACTTTTTACTGTTTCTTGAAGGTGGTCATGGTTAATTAAATGACGAACCCCATAAAGCTGCAGCTGGGGATGCACAGGAAGTTCTGCTGTGTGGTCACGATCCACGACACTCCTCAGAGACATGGAACAGAATGCTTCAGGCACCCCACAAATGGATGTCATTCCTGGGCGTATCTATTGGAAGCGACAATAACTTTGCAACATAAATTAGGGAGAAAAGTACATTATGGGCCATTCAGACCTTTTGGCAATTGAAGGCAGAGACATGGATTTGATGCAATAAGTGTTTTAAAGCCCTGTCATAAAAGAATTGAAATTTCTCAGCATAGGCTATCACATTTCATAAAGAAAATATCAGTGTATACTATTTAACAGGAACAGTTATATATGTAAACTATGAATCAGAACAGAAAATGTGAAGCAGAATGAAAATGTGAACTGAACCCTTAGCCACACCTGATGCACTTTCACAAAACCCACGTGTGGAGCGATTGGAAGACAATACCAAAATCACACAGTACAGTAAATGCAGTTAGTGTTTATTTATTTTTGTGTTATCTTATTTTTTGAGACAGAGTCTCGCTCTGTCACCCAGGCTGGAGTACAGTGGTGCAATCTTGGCTCACTGCCACCTCCGCCTCCCGGGTTCAGTCAATTCTCCTGCCTCAGCCTCCCGAGTAGCTGGGACTACAGGTGCACATCGCCACGCCCAGCTAATTTTTTTGCATTTTTAGTAGAGACGGGGTTTCACCATGTTATCTAGGATGGTCTCTATCTCCTGACCTCATGATCTGCCCTCCTTGGCCTCCCAAAGTGCTGTGATTGCAGGATTGAGCCACCACGCCTGGCCTATTATTTATTTTCATTGTATAAAAATCCTCCAAGATTCTCATTCTGTATGGCGGGTTTGGTCACTTCAATTTATCTTTTTGCTGTATAATAAAGTGTCAAGTAAAAAATGCCTCTGGGTATCATCCTAAGTAAACATCTGATAGGCTCATCTCCAATACTAGTTACAGTCAAGACGCTGGTGCCTGGGATAGAGACCACGGAGGGAGTGCCCCTTACCAAGCAGTAGCTTAAGTGAAGTTTTTTTCTTGCCTCAGTGGGCTACTCATTCCAGAGGCACATTTGTAACTACAGTCACTGGGTTGCACATACTTTTGTATTTTTTTTAATTTAACATAATACATTAAAATGACCCACATGTTGTTGCCTGGTTTTATGAATAATTTCTTAAAGAACACTGTGTTCATTATCTCACCTTGAAAAAAGAACAAATGAAGATTATGAGATTGTTTAAAATGTCAAATTTTAAAAAGCGTTCTATGGATTAAAAGATGTAAAGATCATACTCAGAGATAGATACTTCCTTCTTTGGTGTTATTGTTTCTACACTTTGCTTTGTTGAGCAAGATAACAGAATTAAAATAACAAAGAGTACATTTTATTTTAAGAAATTTTCCTAGGTGTAAATAAGTCAGTGAAGAGGAAGCCTCTTTTTCTGTTGCATTTTCTTTTTTTTTTTTTTTTTTTTTTTTTTTTTTTTTTTTTTTTTTTTTTACTAGGCAAAGAACTTTATTAACCTTGGTTTCAAACTTGATTCCCAGGCTTCTTCGGCTTAATTAGCTGCAAAGAATGAATTGTGTATAAGCAAAAAACTGAAAAGAGCTGCAGTGTCCAAGGGGCTTGGGCTTAAAAATATTAGAGATCTAGATTTTATCAGATCCATAAACAAAAATTTCTTAAAAAGCAGTCATAATATAAAATAGCAGCTCCCAGTAACTTCTTCAAGTTTTATCTTCAGAAGTTGACTCAATTCAGTTTGCCTCATTCTTGGAAGCCTCATCAAAATTCTCCACAAGATCTGGAACTTCATCATCATCCTCCTCTCCAGTAGCAAGTGGTGCTTTTCCATCCACAGATTGTTTGGGCAGAGCTTCAGCCAGTCTCCTTAAACTAGTCAGACTGTCTGCCCCAAGCTGGTTTAAGATGCTGGGTAGCATTTCTGTCAGCTGCTTTGTCTCAGCATGGCCTGTAATGGTGAAAGTGTTTGCTGCCAGAGATGCCTGAACTTTAGGGTTGTTAAAGTGGATCACTGTTCCTTGGTTTGTAAACATATTCACCTCTTCAGTACCAGAGATATTGTTCACCCCTAACTTCTTTAAGGAGAACTGAAGTTTTTTATCATCTGCTGTGGCTGTTCTATGAACCACCTTCTTCTTTCTGCGAGCAGTTCCTTTCCCACCAATGCGCACTTGTGCCTGCAGTTTGGCGAGTTTTTCCTGGTTCATGATTGTTTCTTTCATCTTGTCGGAGCGGATAAGGGGTCGCGCGGGGGACTAGGGTTGGTGCTCAGGGGGTCTCGGGTGGACCAGCTGAGATTAGGCTCACACACGCGGGGACGCAAGATGGCCTGCATTTTCTTTAAGAAGGATGGCTCACGGTGCCAGTTCTAATGACAGAACCTGGATAAAGACTATTAAAATGAGCTCTGGTCTTGTCCTGCATGCTCAGATAGCATTCCGAGACCCAGCTATCCTTGAATTTTCCTCCAGCCAGAGCCTCCCGCAGAAGTTTCTGTAGAGACATTGCCCCTGCAGCTCAGAACATCTACTTTTTCTCCTGGGGGAGACTCCCACTCCACAAGAAAACCCTTCTCTAGAACAGAGGGCTTGGAGAAAGACAAGCAATTACCATTGCTTCCTGCATTGTTTACTGAACTCCTTAAAATACAAGAATCTAGTTTAAGAACATGAGTCCTTAATTAGGCTTGCCCACAGGGGCGTGGTATGCCATGGGACTATAAGAATGTGAGAATTCTACAGCAATACAGCCGAACTTTCCCATGAGCTCAGCACCAAGTTTAACTTTACTATCGTCCATATTAATTCACAGATGAGGAAACTGAAGCTTAGAGAGTTAAATAACTTGCTTGAGGTCATGCAGTAAATAAACAGCAGCGGAGCACTTGGATATAATCTCAGCTACCTCTTACCACACTGGCCCAGGATACATGTTATTTAGTAAAGCGGTTATCATCCCTTCATTATCATCCCTTCATATCTGGGGGCAAGAAGGCCAGATAAGGAGAGACCAGGGAAAGAGAATAGTGGTGGTTCTATATCCTCCTTTTATGACATTCTTTCTAAGCTCTCGCCCCATATCCTAATCTACTTATCATTAAGGATTTTTGACTCTTGAGTTCCTTTAGTCTTTTCCATCTTCTTAGGAACTGCCCCAGTCTTGACCTGGGGCTCTCTCTTTCTCCTCCTCCCCTTATCCCACTTCTTTCCACCCTTTGAGCTGTCTAACTCTCAGGCGATTTCTTGCCAGTGGCCCAAGTCAACAAACAGACTCATCTGGGGCCTGCCATAAGCATGATTCTGCTCTCCTTATCCTGAGTTATACATTGAGGCTCCACAGGCCCTGATATTTCTGATGCAGGACGGGTGAGATCCAAAACTGGGGCTTAGCCCAGGAGGGCTCTTGGCTTTGCCCAGGAAAGAATTCAAGGGTGAGCCAATGGTGTTAAACAGCAACTTTTATGAAGTGACAGTGTACAGCAGCAGCACCTATACTGTCCCCTGCAGAGCAAGGCTACCCCATAGGCTGCATGCCCAGAGTAGCAGGTCAGAGGCAGTTATGCATTCACATTTGTACCCACTTTTAATTATATGCTAAGGGGCAGTTTATGCAGAAATTTCTAGAAAAAGGGTGATAACTTCCTGGTTGTCAGGTTACTGCCATGGAAAGGAGCAGTAATTTCCGAGTGTTGCCATGGCAATGGTAAACTGACATGGCACACTGGTGGGTGTGTCTTATGAAAAACTGCTTCCACCCCAGCCCTGTTTTAGCTAGTCCTCAACTTGGTCCTGTGTCTGAGCCCTGCTTCCAGAGTCAAGTCCCACCTCTCCTACTTTACTTCCACTGTCTGACAGACTCATGGCTTTCTTTCTTTTTTTTTTCTTTCTTTTTTTTTTTTTTAGAAAGAAAGAAAGAGAAAGAGAAAGGGGGAGAGAGAACAGGAGTCTTGCTCTATTGCCCAGGCTGGAATGCAATCTAAAAATAGGTATCAAAAACCTCCTTTATGCCGACAATTGTGCTTAACAGCGGAGACAGGAAGGAACAAGGGAAGAAAACAACAACAAACAAACAGCCAACCAATATTTCATTTAAGTCTGTGAAATGCTATGCAAATGCTGAAGAGTGATTTGCTTCCAATTATGTGGTCACTTTCAAAATAGGTGCAATGTGATACTGAGAAAAATGCACATTCTGTGGAGCTGGGGTGAAGAATTCTATAAATATTCACTGAGTTTACTTGTTCCAGGTCTGAGTTCAAATCATAGATGTCCCTGCTAATTTTCCATCTCGTTGATCCATTGAATATTAACAATGTGGTGTCAAAGTCTCCTGCCATTATTGTGTGGGAGTCCAAGTCTCCCTACAAGTCATTGAGAACCTGTCTTATGCATCTGGGTGTTCCCACATTGGGTGCATATATATCTGTGATCATTGACTCCTGTTGTTGCATTGATCCTTTTACCATTATGTAATGTTCTTCCTTGTTTCTTTTAGTCTTTGTTACTGTTAAAGTCTATGTTGTCAGAGACGAAAGTTACAACTCCTGTTTCTTTTTTTGTTTTGTTTTTCTCTCCATTTGATTGGTAAGTCTTCCACCAACCCTTTGTTTTGAGTCTTTGTGTGTCCTTGCTTATGAGTTCAATCTGGATACAGCGTACTGATGGGTTTTGACTTTTTATTCAATTTGCCTGTCTGTGTCTTTGATTGGGGCATTTAATCCATTTAAATTTAGAATTAATATCAATATTTGTGAGTTTAATGTTGTTGTTTAATGCTAGCTGGCTATTTTGCCCATTAGTTGATATAGATTCTTCATTATGGAGATACTCTTTACCTTTTGGTAAGTTTTTAGGATGACTGATACTGGCTGTTCCTTTCTGTGTATAGTGCTTCTTTCAGAAGCTTTTATACAGCAGGTCTGGTGGTGATGAAATCTCTGAGTGCTTGCTTGTTCGCAAAAAATTTTATTTTTCCTTCATTTATGAAGCTTAGTTTGGCTGGATGTGAGATTCTGGGTTGAAAATTCTTTTCTTTGAGGATATCAAATATTGACCCCTACTCTCTTCTAGTTTGTAGGGTTTCTGCTGAGAGATCTGCTGTGAGTCTGATAGGCTTCCCTTTATGGGTAATCTGACCTTTCTCTCTAGCTGCCCTTAAAATTTTCTCCTTTATTTCAACCCTTGTGAATCTAATGATTATGTGTCTTGGGGTTGCTCTACTTGAGAAATATCTTAGTGGTGTTCTCTGTATTACCTGGAGTTGAGTATTGTCCTGCGTTACTAGGTTAGGAAAGTTTTCCTGAATAATATCCTGAAGAATATTTCCAGCTTGGATTCATTCTCTTCATGACATTCAGGTACACCTATCAAACATAAATTAGGTCTTTTCACATAGTCCCATATTTCTTGGAGATTTTGCTCATTCCTTTTTACTCTTTCTTCTCTAACCTTGTCTTCTCGTTTCATTTCATTAAGTTGGTCTTCGACCTCTGATATCCTTTCTTCTCCTTGATCAATTCGACTGTTAAAACCTGTGCATACTTCGCAGAGTTCTTGTATTGTATTCTTCAGTTCCATTAATTCACTTATATTCCTCTCTAAATTGTCTATTCTTGTTAGGATTCCATCAAACCTTTTTTCAAGGTTCTTAGTTTCTTTACATTGGGCTAGAACATGTTCTTTTAATTCATAGAAGTTTTTATCACCACCTTCTAAAGCCTGATTCCGTTAATGAAATACACTCGTTTTCCATCAGGCCTTGTTCCCTTGTTGATGAGGAACTGTGATCCCCTGTAGAGGGAGAGGCATTCTGATTTTGGGTATTCTCAGGCTTTTTACGCTGGTTTTTTCCCATCATTGTAAATTTATCCACCTGTCGCTTTGTAATTACCAACTTTCAAATTATGTCTCTGAGTGGACATCCAACTTGTTGATTCCCAGCGCCAGAATCTGAGCAACCCACTGCACCGGCTAAAACAGTGGCATTAAGATTCATGGTGCTTTTCTGCCTGGGAATCTCCAGTCTGGCTTCCTTCTTGAGTCCCTTTTTCAATCAGCTGAATAGGCGACTCTGCCTTCCCAGAACTCCAAATGTCAACCAAAAGGGGACCCAGTCCCGTTTACTCTGCACCAAGAACCGCCATGCTGGGGCACCAGCAAAACCACCACGCCAGCCACAAGAGTTGCACTGGTGATCCGTGGAGCTCCTCCGCTGGGAATCTCCTGGTCCATGAGCAACAAAAATTCATCTGAAAGTGTGATGTCCTCTCGTTTTCTGCGCTTTCACTGGGAGCTACAATCCTGAGCTGCTAGTAATCAGCCATCTTGGATCCAGACTCATGGCTTTCTATTTGAGATCTTAGATATTTGGCTCCGCTATTGCCCAGCTCTGTTCTTCCTTGAATGATTAATGTTTGGACAATTTATACTGCCACCCAAAGAATCTGAGGGTTAAGTCTGACCTTATGCTAATAAAATTTTTATGCCAAGTAAGTTTCTTTTTCTTAAATTTTAGATTCAAGGGGTATAAGTGTAGATTTGTTATATGAGTATATTGTGCAATGCTGGGGTTTTAACTTCTATTAAACCCATCACTCAAGTAGTAAATATAATGCCGAGTAGATAGTTTCCAACCCTTGTCCCTATCCCTTGCTCCCCATTCTCAGAGTCCCCAGTATCTGTCTATTGTTTCCATCTTTATGTCTGTGTATACCCATTATTTGGCTCCCACTTGCAAGTGAGAACCTGTGATGATTGATTTTCTGTTTTCTTGTTAATTTATTTAGAATAATGGCCTCCAACTGCATCCATATTGCTTCAGATGACATGATTTCATTCTTTTTTATGGCTGTATAATATTCCATGGTGTACATATGCCACATTTTCTTTATCCAACCACTGCTGATGGGTACCTAAGTTGATTCCATGACTGTGCTATTGTAAATAGTGCTGCAATAAATATATGAGTACAATCATATGGAAGGTGATAGGAAGCAGGCATGTGACATGGCAAGAGAGGGAGTGAGAGAGAAGCCATGCCATTTTACACAACCAGCTCTCTCATGAACTCATTATTGTGGGGAAGACACCAAGCCATTCATGAGCAATCTGCCTCCATGATAAAATGTCTTTTTGATAAAATGATTTTTTTTTCCTTTCAGTAGATGCCCAGTAGTGGGACTGCTAGATCAAATGGTAATTCTAAAATAACTAAAAGTTCTTTGAGAAATCTCCATATTGTTTTCCATAGGGGTTAAACAAATTTACATTCCCACCAACAGTATATAAGTGTCCCCTTTTCTCCACATCTTTGCTAACATCTGTTATTTTTTCACTTTTTAAGAATAGCCATTCTAGCTGTTGTGAGATGGTATTTCATTATGATTTTAATTTACATTTCTCTGATAATTAGTGATACTGAACCTTTTTCATATATTTTTTGGCCAACTTGTTGTCTTCTTTTGAGAAGTGTCCATTCATGTCCTTTGCCCCCTTCTTAATGGTTAATATAAATGGATGTTTGTCCCTTCCAAATATCATGTTGAAATGTGATTCCCAGTGACGAAGGTAGAGCCTAGTGGGAGGTGTTTGGGTCATAGAGGCAGATCACTCATGAATGGCTTTGTGTCCTCCCCACGGTAATGAGTTCATGAGAGAGCTGGTTGTGTAAAATAACATGACAGCTCTCTCACTCCTTCTCTTGCCATGTGACATGCCTGCTCCCCATCACCTTCCACTATGATTGTAAGCTTCCTGAGGCCTCACCAGATGCTGGTGCCATGTTTGTACAGCCTCCAGAACTATGAGCCAAAAAAACTCCTTTTCTTTAGGAATTACCCAGTCTCAGTCATTCTTTTATAGCAATGCAAAATAGATTGACACAATGGGGTTGTTTCTTTCTTGTTGATTTGCTTAAGTGCCTTATAGATTCTGGATATTATTCCTTTGTTGAATGCGTAGTTTGCAAATATTTTCTCCCATTCTGTAGGTTGTATTTACTCTGTTGATTTTTTTCTTTTGCTGTGCAGGCATTTTTAGTTTAATTAAGTCCCATTTGTCAATTTTTGTTTTTGCTGTATTTGTGTTTGAGATCTTAGTCATAAATTCTTTGCCTAGACCAATTTCCAGAAGAGTTTTCCTTAAGTTTTCTTTTAGGATTTTTATAGTTTGAAGTCTTACATTTAAGTCTTTAATTCATCTTGAGTTAATTTTTGTATATGAGGAAGGGTAGGGGTCCACTTTCATTCTTCTGCGCATGACTAAACTATTTTCCCAGCACCTTTTATTGAATAGAGTGTCTTTGGCCCATTGTTCCCTTTTGTCAGCGTTGTCAAAGATCAGTTGGTTGTAGGCTTTTGGCTTTATTTCTGGGTTCCATGTTCTGTTCTCTTGATCTATGTGTTCATTTTTGTGCCAGTACCATGCTGTTTGGGTTACTATGAACTTGTAGTATAGTTCGAAGTTGGGTAATGTGGTACCTCTGCCTTTGTTCTTTTGCTCAGGATTGCTTCAGCTAGCCAGGTTCTTTTTGTTTCCATCTGAATTTTAGAATTTTTTTTTTTTAATTCTGTTAAAAAAAATGATGGTAATATAATAGGAATTCTGTTAATTCATAGATTGTTTTGGGAAGTATGGTCATTTAAATGATACTGACTCTTCCAATCCATTAGAATGGAACGTTTTTCCATTTGCTGTCTCATCTATTTCTGTCATCCATGTATTGTAGCTCTCCTCATAGAGATCTTTCACTTCACTAGTCAAATGTATTCTTCGGTATTTTATTTTTTGTGGCTATTGTAAATGGAATTGAGTTATTGATTTGGTTCTCAGCTTGTATGTGATTGGTGTATAGAAATGCTACTGATTTTTCTACGTTTATTTTGTATCCTGAAGCTTTACTGAGGTTCTTTATCAGGTCTAGGAGCCTTTTGGAGAAATCTTTAGGGCTTTCTAGTTACAGGATCATGTTGTCAGTGAACAGAGATAATTCGACTTTCTTTTTTCTTATTTGAATGTCTTTTATTTCTTTTTCTTGACTGATTGCTCTGACTAGACTTTCCAATACTATATTGAATATGATTGGTGAGAGTGGACATCCTTGTCTTGTTCCAATTCTTAAGGGGAATGCTTCCAACTCTTGCCTGTTCCGTAGGATGTTAGCTGTGGGTTTGTCATAGATCATTCTTATTCTTTTGAGGTATGTTCCTTTAGTGCCTAGTTTATTGAGAGTTTTCTTTTTTTCTTTTTCTTTTTTTTGAGACGGAGTTTTGCTCTTATTGCCCAGGCTGGAGTGCAATGGCGCATTCTCAGCTCACCGCAACCTCCGCCTCCTTGGGTTCAAACAATTCTCCTGTCTCAGCCTCCCAAGTGGCTGGGATTACAGGCATGTGCCACCATGCCCGGTTAATTTTTTTTGTATTTAGTAGAGACAGGGTTTCACCATGTTGTCCAGGATGGTCTTGATCTCTTGACCTCGTGATCCACCCGCCTCGGTCTCCCAAAGTGCTGGGATTACAGGCATGAGCAACCACCTCAATAGCCTGGCTATTGAGGGTTTTCATAATGAAGAGATGTTGAATTTTAATTCTGCATTTATTAAGATGATTGTATGGTTTTTGTTTTTAATTCTATTTATGTGGTGAATCACATTTACTGATTTGTGTTTGCTGAATCATGTCTGCATCCCAGGAGTAAAGCCCATTTAATCCTAATAAATTGTCTTTTTGATGTGCTACTAAATTGAGTTTGCTATTATGTTGTTGAGGAGTTTTGCACCTATGTTCATCAGGGATACTGACTTGTAGTTTTCTTTTTTTGTCATGCCCTTGCCATATTTTGATATCAGGATGATACTGGCTTTATAGAATGAATTGAGGAAGAATCCCACCTCCTCAATTTTTTGAAATAGTTTTAGTAAGATTGATGCCAGTTGTTCTTTGTATATTTAGTAGATTTTCACTGTGAGTCTGTCTGGTTCTGGGCATTTTTTGGTTGGCAGATTTTTTTTTTTGAGACGGAGTTTCGTTCTTGTTACCCAGGCTGGAGTGCAATAGGGCGATCTCAGTTTTGCAACTCATTATTGGTCTGTTTATAATTTCAATTTCTTCCTTGATCAATTTTAGGAGACTATGGCTTTCCAGGAATTTATCCATTTCCTCTAGATTGTCTAGTTTGTGTGTATAGAGAGGTTCACATGAATTAGAACCACAGGGATTTCACTCATTACTTGCATAACTCAGGATAAGTCATGTGTTGGTGAAAATCAGTTTTCTTTCCTATAAAATAATGCACTACAAGTTATCTCACATAGTGGATGCTGTGGTGTGTACTGCTCAGATCTCCCCCTCAAGGTCAAAGCAGTCATTCCCCATGTGAGAAGTATAGGTGGCTGACAGCTCTCTGCTGAGTTCCTCCCCAGGAACTGCCCTCACCCAGTTCCTACCCTGGGGAACCCATATCAAACAACTGGGTCAACTGGTTGGTGAAAGGATAAAAAAGTCCAGTCTCCTTTGGCCTCAATATGCAACAGCCCTGAGGGTTATTCCAGCTCCAGGGCTCCTCACTGAGTCTGTTGAGGACTTTGTTGCAACTGAATCCACAGCTCAACTTCTCCCTCTGCTCACTCCTATTTCCCTCACCCCCTCACAGGTATTGATTATTTCATGGGCACTCCCCAATACACTTTTCATACAAAAATCTCCACCTCAGAGTCTGATTTTTTGAAAACCTGACCAAAGATGCCTAATAGCTTTTTAAGTGTTTAAACAACAATGCAAATAAAGTACAGTATTTGCTATATTGTGAACACTCAGTATTTGCTATTCTCTTCTCTTCCTCGCTGTTTCGACCTGTTTTTCTATCATTCCTGGAAGGATACACAACCCAGGACTTTCCATAGGAGGTAGTGTCTCCCTTTTCACCTGATCAAAACTCCTTTTTGCACACAAATAATTAAACACATTCTTGGAAAACCATTCATTCTTTTCTGGGGGCCACCAAAAGTTTTAAGCAGCTGAGTCACTTTTCATAATTTTGCTTTAGAAAGATTACTCTGGCCTTAGAGTGAGAGTGGGCTCACAATTTAGGACCTACAGGCTAGGAACAGATTTGAAAAAATGATAGGTCTTAACTGAAGAAGTGGTGATGAGGTGGGAGAGAAGGAGGTCCATGGGAGGGTTATCTCACAGGTGGATTTTTCAGGGTTTGGTGACTAAATTGAATATAGGCTGTGAAAAAGAGTGGCCTGTATACTATGGCCTTTAAAATTCCGGTTTATTTTGCCGGTAGATGACAGTGCTATTCTCTAAAAAAGAAGTATAAGAGGCAGCATTAACTTTGGGACAAAATTGGGAGCAAGGGGTATAAGAGTATTTGTTGGCCTGGGATATGGTCAATTGAAGTATTTCTGGTTCATGCATATGGAGATTTTCAGCTGACTTTGAGAGAGGTATAATCTGAAGGAAAGCAAACAAATTTAGAAGTCGTATTTTCAACTCCTTCATTTCACCACCAGAAAGCTAAGATTTAGAGGCTAAAACTTCTAAGGGACTTACCATATGGCTAGTTTTTGGAAAGCCATGACCAGAAACTCTATCTCTTGGGTTTCAGGCAATGCACCTATATCCTGATTGAGTTTCATTGTGCTCTATTTACTTTCATGTTTCCCCAGTCTAACAATGCCTGACATACAACAAGTGTTAAAAATGTTTGCGGAATGAATATATTGATTGTGGCCTTCTTTGGTGGGGGTAGGACTGGCCCCACATCTTCACATCATTGCTGAAATTTACCTCAGAAGCATCTTGGAAGTCAGCAGACCCAGGGAAGTCCTGCTTAGTCATGAAATTTGCATTTCCCCCAGGTACCTCACAACCCCTCTCCACTTCCTCTGAGAGCAAAACCTCCGTTGTTCATGTCACACCCATGGGCAGCCTTTATGTTCAGTGCACAGACCTGATTGGGAAGATTGATAAAAGCAAAATAGAAAGAAGGCATGATCTGGGTCATATGAATTATACAATCAATTCCTCTTATTTTACACTTGGGGAAACTTAGGCTAAGAGATCTTGTCTTAATTCACTCAAATTAGAGTTATGAGCTCAGAAGAGAGGAAGGAGCAGTCTGGGAAAGAGCAAGGCAGCTAATATTTATTGAGCACTTACTGTATGACAGACTTTATGTGGAATGATTTATTAAGGTTATCTCATTTAATCCTGATTTTTAAAATCATCCAGTTTTTTTCACATGCAGAAACTGAGGTTTAGAAAGTTTACTTTTCCTGAGGTTCTAAAGCTGGTAAATGATGGTTATAGAACTCAAACTCAAGGCTGTCTTGTTTCAAAGGTCATGCTCCTTCCCTTACACCATGCAGCCTCCCGGAAGCTTGAAATGTGGTTTTGGGTATTTTAGGTATAAGCTTGGAGACCAACCAAACATGGTAATTCCAGTGCTCTTTCTAGGAGCCAACAGGCACTCCAACGTTGCCACCCTAGAAGGTCCTGCAAAATTGAGTGGTCTAGGGTTTGACAGAGTCCGGAAGACCCTTAGGAAAGTAAGATGGGCAATGGGTCAAACCCCAACAAAGAAAGTAGAATGTGTATCTGACTTCCAGCCTTAGCCCTGCTGGTCACTTGCCAGATGGCCTTGGGCTGGCCACTTCCTTCTTGTGCTCCTCCAAGATTAAAAAAAAATAGGGAAATGCAAATTTTGTGGGCTTCCCTGATGACAATCTTCACGTCGTCTTTGTAGTAATCACTTCTATCACAAAGAAGGTGGGAAAAGGTGATGAATGGACCAGGGAGATGATCCTATTCCTAAGAAGTGGTTCTTGGACTCTGGAGAGGCAACAATTGGTTTGAGACCTAACAAACGAGTGGGAGTTTGTTAGGCCAATGAGGAGGGGGAGGGGATTCCAGGAAGTGAAGTGTAAAAGCTTTACAGTGAAGGCGTTGAGTAAATTCGGGGAATTGCTAGCAGTTCGGGAAAGTTGTAGCATTCAGTGCAAAGGAGGGGCCAAACTAGAAATAAGACAGGAGAAATCCACAGAAACCAAGCCACATAAGGACCAGTAGAACCCTGTAGGCTCTCCAAAGAGCCTATCCTTAAAGGTTGTAAGCATGTTATCAATCGTTGTTAAACTTGTGCTTTAAAGAGATCTTTCTGCTCTGCGTTCCTGCCCTCTCCCAGACATAGTGATGGAAGGTGTTCTCTTTCTGGGTCCACAAGGGGACATAGTTTTAAGACCAAGAATTTCCCGGCGCCCCTCTCCCATCTCTCTCCATCCGGGAGATTTAATGATTTATGTCTGAATTTCAAGGACATAGGAAGAAACTAAGAGTCAATCACTCCAGGGGAAGTTCTAAGGAACTCCTTTCATTGGCCTGGGGTCTTAGAGAAGGTGGGGTTCCTCTCAGGCTAAAAGTCCCCTTCTGCCACACCCCTTCGGACTCCATGTTTGGGTTCCCTTCCACGAACACTCCCTTTGTGGAAGCCATCTTTCTCTCTCCTGGATTTCCCTGCTGGAGTCCCATTCTACACTCTCTCGTGGAAGGCCGTCTTCCCCTCCTAAACTCCATGTCTGTCTCTATTCCCTTCCACTCAGTGTGGAAGCTGCTTTCGTCTCCTGGATTCCACCTTTCTGGATTCTCTCACTCTGTGAAAGTTAGCTGTTTCTCTCTCCTTCTCCTGTTTCTCTAAGTAAATCACTTTCTACAAACACTTTTGAGCCCGGCATTTACTGTGCACTGCACCATGGTCCCCTCTCTCATTCTTGAGAGCACAGGAGACCAAGAACCTGGAGAAACGTCCTCTCAGGGGAGCTGAGGGTACCCTGAACCCCTGAACCCCAATATTACAATAGCACGACTGACAGAGACTCTGCTCCTGTAGCCTGGGAGCCAGAATGGAGAGACACATTGGGCAGAACCCGGCAGAGCCACAGGAACTTGTAGTCCCCACCTATTTGTTATTCATGGAAGCTTTCTCCTCTTCCGGATTGAATCAACGGAATAATAAACTGTCATCTTTTGGCAGATGATTCAACGGGAATTCAGGGGATTCAATAGACATTCAAGGTTGAAAATGATTATGTACTCTGAGAACTCACAGGTCTATGAAAGGAGAGGCCTATACAAGGAAACAAGAGGACGTGGTAAATGCAGAACAGACCCTCAGCATCTTGAAGGACCATCAAGGGGAAACAAGTATTGCGGACCTTTCATTAATCTGTGTTTTTAACGTTTTATTTGAAAATAATGTCAAACTTAAAAGAGTTACAAGAAAAAATATGGAAAACAGTACAAAGAACACCCTTATAAATACCCTGCAAGGAGGGGCTACAAGTTGGCTGTGGCTGTGAATACCTCTCTGTAATGTTTGGCCCATTTTGCTTTATTATTAGCTACGAGCTGTCTCTCCCTTTCTGTCTCTATTTGAACTATTATAGGGTAGGTTGCATATATCATGGCTCTTTATCCTAAATACTTCAGTGTGAAGAATTAGGATAGTTTCTTACACAACTACAGTATAGTAGTTATCACTTAAGTAAATTTTACATTGATAAAATTTTTTTTTGTCTAATCTACTGTTTGTACTTAAATTTTGTCAGTTGACCCAATAGTGTCCTTTGTAGCCATATTTTCCCTTCCAGGTCAGGATCCACTCTCATTTAATTGTTGTATCTCTTTAGTATCCTTCCTGGAACATTTCCACAGCCATATTTTCCCCTTTATGACATGAATAATATATTTGAAGACTGCAATCTTCCCACTCTCTCTTTTTTAATAGCAAACTCCTCACTAGGTGTTTTTGGGTATTTCCTTACTATCAGATTCACATTATCCATTTCCAGACTAGGTACTATACAAGTGATGTTGTACCCTCAGGGTGTCTCATCTAGAGACCCTTCATGTCTTCTCATTGATGTTAATCTTGATCACCTGGCCAACACATTGCCAGATTTCTCTATTGTATAGTTCTTTTTTCTTTTTTTTGTTTTAACTAATAACTACGTGTTGGCATACGGTGTAAGGCCATGCAAACTTCTTACTCCTTGTCAAAATCTCCTCTGAGATTTAGCATCTATTGATCATTTTTGCCTGAGCCTGTCTTAACTGTGATTCTTGCAAAATAACAGCTTTCTTCACTTCAGCACTTTTCTCCCTATTTGGCATTCTGTTGCAAGCAAGAGCCCTCCCTTTATCTATCTAATCTATCACATCTGTCTTCTTGAGTCCGTTTTGGTAGTTTGTGTGATTCTTGAAATTTTTCCATTTTCTCTAATTTATTGCTGTACCATTGTTCATAGTATCACTCTTATAATCATTTTTATTTCTTTAAGGTCAGAAGTAATATCCCCTCTTTAATTCCTGATTTTGGTCATTTGAGTCTTCTCCATTTTTCATGTATCAGTCCAGCTAAACGTTTGTCAGTTTTGTTGATCTTTTCAAATAACCGACTTTCAAATTTGTTTTTCTCTTATTTTTCTATTCTCACTTTCGTTTCTTTCCACTTTTATCTTTATTATTTGCTTCCTCTTAATGAACTTGGTTTGTTCTTCTTTTTATAGTTTTTTCTTCCTTCCTTCCTTTCTTCCTTCCTTTCCCTACCTTCCTTCCTTCCTCTTTCTTTCTTTCCTTCCTTCTACAGGTCTCACTCTGTCACTCAGGCTGGAGTACAGTGGCACAGTCTCAGCTCACTGCAGCCTTGATCACCTAGGTTCAAGCAATCCTCCCACCTCAGCCACTCAAGTAGCTGGGACTACAGGCATGAGCCACCACACCTGGCTAATTTTTAAAAACTTTTTTACAGAAACAAGGTTTCACTATGTTGCTGGTCTTGAACTCCTGAGCTCAAGTGGTACTCCTGCCTCAGCCTCTCAAAGTTTTGGGGTTACAGGAATGAGCCACTGACGCCAGCCTATAGTTTCTTAAGGTAGAAGGTTAGATTATTGACTTGAAATCTTTATTTTTAAATGTAGGCATTTACAGCTATAAAAGTTTCTCTAAGCATTGATTTCCTGCATCTCCTAAGTTTTTGATATGTAACGTCTTTAGTTTTATTCATCTCAAAGTATTTTTCTGATTTCCCTTATGATTTATTCTTTGACCCATTAGTTTTAGAAGTATGTAGTTTGATTTACACCTAATTGTGAATTTTCCAAATATCCTTCCATGATTGATCTATAATTTCACTCTTGTTGTGGTTAAAAACATACTTTCGATATTTCTATAATTTTTGTTATTTCATATTTGTTGAGATTTGTTTTATGGCCTAACACATAGTCTATCCTGGAGAATGTTCCATGTGCATTTGAGAACAACAAACACATATTCTGCTGTTGTTGGGTAAAGTGTTCTATAAACTTTGGTTAAGTTTAGTTAGTTTATAATGTTGTTTAAGTCGTCAATTTCCTTGTTGATTTTATGTTTAGTTGTTCAATCCATTATTGAAAATGGGGTATTGAACTTACCAGTTATTATTGTTTAATTATCTCTTTATCCCTTCAATTCAGTACGTTTTTGCTTCATGTATTTTGGGGCTCTGTGCATGAATGTTAATAATTCTTAGATCTTCCTGATGCATTAACTCTTTTATTAGTATAAAATGTCCTTCTTTGTCTTTACAATAGTTTTTGTCTTACATCCTATTTTGACTGATCTTAATTTCTGAACTCCTTTCAGTTATTTCAGCAGCTCTCTTTCACTTACTGCTTCCATAACATATCTTTTTCCACCTTTTACTTTCAACCTGTAGGTATGTTTGAATCTAAACTGTGTCCTTTGTTCACAACTTATAGTGGGCTTATGGTTTTTTTTTTAATCCACTTTACTAACCTCTGCCTTTTATTTGTAATGTTTAATCTGTTTATATTTAACATAATTTCTGATAAGGTAGAATTTTTGTCTGCCATTTTCCTATTAGTTTTCTATAGGTTTTATATATTTTTGTGTTCTTCTCTTTCTTCATTAATGCCATTTGTATTAAATATATATTTTTTACTGTACACTTAACTTCTCTTGACATTTATTTTACTGTATTTAAGTTATTTTCTTCATGGTTGCTTTGGAGATTACAATGATCTTAATTTCAATAATGTAATACTTTGTTCTCACACAGCTTTTTCCCCTGCCCCATTATGTGCTGTTATTGTCATACAAATTACACCTGTATACATGTGTGTCATTAGCACTGATTTATAATTATTGTTCTATAAAGTTGTCATTTAAATCAGATAAGAGAAAAAATAATTATAAACAAAAACTACACTTATACTGTCTTTTATATACATTTTATGTATCATATATTATAGATATATTTTATAGATAAATCCTATTTTGACTGATCTTAGTTTGTATATATGATACATAAAATAATTATAATATAAATACATAAAATTATATATCATATGTCATACATTTTATGTATTATAATTTATATATTTATATACATTTTATATACATTTTATGTATCACATATAGATACAATATTATACAATTATAATATAAATACATATAATTATATACTATATATTATGCATTTTATGTATCATATATGATATATACTATATATACTAATAAATATATATACTATAAATATACTATATATATACTAATATAAATACATATAATTATATACTATATATTATCATACATTTTATATATCATATATGATATATAATTATATTTATTTATATTATATTTATATTAGTTATATAAATATATGTGTATTTGTATAATTATATATTTATATATTATATATTTATATAATATTTATATAATATAATTTATTACTTATGTATTTTATTATTATATAAATATATATTTTAAAGCTAGTATCATTTCTGAGGCCCATGGTTATACTGCATTACATTAATTATTCTCTACCTTTAAATAAAATAAACCCAAATTAATATCTGGCATGTTTCAATGAGAGTTCAAATGTCACAATTTACAGACTCCTGGGCCCTCTCGGTGAGGAGGAGGTGGAGGAGGAGGCGGCTCGGGGAGAGCGAGCAGTGAGCAGGAAGCGCAGAGCGCGAGTGAGGGAGCCCAGCAGCCCGCCGCCGCCTCCCACACGGAGAGCAGGAGCCCGGCCGCGGACCACCACGCCGCCCCAGCCCCTCCCTCATCGTCAGGTCTCCAGGGCAGCACGCGCGAGCGAGCAAGTTGGGGGAGAACCAGCGAACGAGGATGGGAGGCGGCCGGACCGAGAGAGCGCCTGAGCGTGTGGCGCGAGGGGAAGCCGCCTACCCACGCCCCGCCTTCGCCTTCCCTTCTCTCCCGTCGGGTCCCCCCACCCACCGCCTGACTCCGAAAAGCATCAAGTCTGCGCCTGCGGCCAAAGTGGGTAAAAAGGAGCTTAACTCCAACCGCAACCAGGCCGAAAAGATCAGCAAGAAGCAATTGCATTGATGAAGCACGAATGAAACAGACTTCATGAACAAGCTGGTGAGGAGATTCTGAAAGTAAAACCGAAATATGACAAACTCTGCCAACCATTTTTTTCAGAAGAGGTCAGAATTGATCATTGATGGCCCGAATCCACATTTTTGGGTAACATTTGTCAACCACCCACAAGTGTCTGCACTGCTTGTGGAGGAGGACGAAGACGCTCTGCATTATTTGACCAGAGTTGAAGTGATAAAATTTGAAGATAGTAAATCAGGTTACGGGATAGATTTTTATTTTGATGAAAATCCTTACTTTGAAAATAAAGTTCTCTCCAAAGAATTTCATCCAAATGAGAGTGGTGATCCATCTTCAAAGTCCACTGAAGTCAAATGGAAATCTGGAAAGGATGTGACCAAGCATTCAAGTCCAACGCGGAATAAAGCCAGTTGCAGGTGCTTGTGAATTAGGAGCGGTCATCACAGATAGAAACCCGCAGCAGTGCTACTTGGCCGATGTGAATGATGAAGAAGGAGAATAGGATGATGATGATGATGGTGATGAAGAGGAAGAAGGATTAGAAGATATTGATGAAGAAGGGGATGATCGGGATGAAGGTGAAAAAGAGAAAGATGGTGATGAAGGGGAGGAAGGAGAGGAAGATGAAGGAGAAAGTGACTAGCAGAACACTGATGGATTCCAACCTTTTTAAAATTTTTTCTCCAGTCCCTGGGAGCGAGTTGCAGTGCTTTTTCTTTTTTTCCCCTCTTGTGCTCAGTCGCCCTGTTCTTGAGGTCTCTTCTCTACACCATGGTTCCCAACGTATTTGGGAGGAAATACCTAGAGCATAATACAAAGGGAAGAGTCTCTACCCTTTTCTGTTTGGAATTCATTTTTACCCCTTCCTGTCTGAACAACAACTGTACGGAATCAACACCACCGAGCTCTCCTGGAAGCTGGAGAGTGCTGGGACCCTTTGTAGCAGTGCATAGAATTCTAGCTTCTTTCCTCCTTTCTCTGCATATTGGGCTCAGAGAGTACAGTGTGTCCATAAGTGAATATGGACAGTCAGTTACCAACATGTATCTGTCTACTTTCTCTTGTTTAAAAAAAGAAAAAAAAAAAACCCTTTAAAAAAAATGGGGTCATAGAAAGTCATCAAAGGGTAGGTATGAGATGTTTGGGTGGGTTAAGTGGCCATTTTGACAGCATGGCTTCTCATTTGGCATGTTTAATTGTGATGTTTGACAGACATCCTTGCAGTTTAAGATGACACTTTTAAAATAAAATCTCTCCTAATGGTAATTTGAGCGCTGCCACTCAATCAGCAGAACCCGTAGGATCTTATTTGGAATTCACTTTCTCTGTTGTAATTTTGTTTCTGTTTATTAAAAAAAAAAAAATTTTTTTTGTTTCACTGGAAAGAGGATGCTCAGTTTGAAACAAAAGTGTACAAATTGCTTTGTTACAATAAAACTAAACGTATACACCACAATAGTAATAATAATGAAGTGGCAACGTTGTCCAGAGTATATCTGGTTTAAGGACCTGGCCAGTGCTACCAGTAACTACCTTTGGACTCTACCTGGAAATTCACAAAAGAATAGAGCTGATTATTCTCCAACCTCACCTCTTCAAAGCCCTTGCAAGAGACTGGGGAGAGATCACTGACCCTTTTCAGTGTCTCTTGCCTAACTAGTTGTTTCTTAGAAAAAAATACACCCCATTTTACCATGAAAATTATATATATATAAAATTTTCATATATATATATGTGTGTGCATATATATATAGTTCTTTACTGAATTGTTCAGTAGATCTCAAAAGAACAGGGAACTTGAAAAGAACAGAGGTTATAGAAATTTGCATAATGAAGCATAGTGCACAAGTCTGGAAAACAATTGAGGCTGATTCATCTTGATGAAGAATTCTAAAATTTTGCACATTGAATCTTGCTATCTAGATGCTAATATTTAGCTTTTGTCTTGATTCTTCAAGTTACCACAAAACCTTTCCCGTGAAATTCTTCCCCACCTTTATTTGTTTGGGTATCTTGCATACATCCCGCTGATTTAGGAGGCACAGTTCCTGTCCTTTTCATCATTTCTCCTCTTTTACAAATGCAAATGCCTCATATTTGGCCAGATGCTAAGTGAAATTCTCCTTTGCTCACTCAAAGCTGATTTTAAACTAGGAAAAGATAAACATGGGTGTAAAGGATTAGGCAGAAAATGGGTCCACTGCATGCTAGCTGAATCTCCCTACCAGTGAGATTTTCTCACTAGTTTTCAAAAAAAATAAGCAGGCCTCAGTTACATTAGGAAAAGAGATCTCTCTCATTAATATGACTGATTTTGTGAAATCATAACCCCAAAATTATTAAGACAAAGAACATTTCATACTTTGAGAACTGGTTTAGTTTTTCAGAGCCACCAGCCAGGATGGTTATTACCATCTGGAAATTAGGCAACTGCTTTATTTAGATATCTTTTTATGGAAATCTTTCCAGCAACCAGATTGTTTTGTCCTTCTAGGCCATCCCTGCATCCTCCTCCTTGAAGGATTTTCCGCACAGACTCCCCTGACCTGTCTAACACCTCTCCTTCTTCAGTCTCTGATTCCAAAAGGAAGCTCTCTCTCTCTTTGACCCTCAAAAGAAGATTCAATCTTTCTGACTTATCTCAGACTTAAATAGTTCTTCCATCTAGCAATTGTCAGATTTGACACATGCAGCCATTGACATTATTGGAATTAGATTGCTGATTTTCTTTATGGTGATCTTCCAGATGAGAATGATATATGTAGGAAGGCAAGAACTAAACCTGCCATTCTCAGTGTTAAATCTGGAAAGGTGTTTTACTCATAGCAGCTGCTCAGTGAATACTTCTAACCAGTTTTTTTTAACAGTCTTAACTTGGTTTGTTGGGAGCTGACATCAAAGAACTATTTTCCCACATTCACATGAGGACTATGTCAAATCTGCCTCCCATCACTTAAGGATGTTTTGGGAAAATCATTCAGTTTCATTTCTAGCATTTCCAGTAACTTAACAGTACAGCTCAGATGTAAAACTCCCCTTTTACTTTTTCCTGTCACTTCAGCCCAGGCTTGTCTCATGATCTAAAAATCTGTAATAGGGAAGAGGGTGTGGTCTGATCTTTCCCCTTCGATTGTATCTCATCTAGTTCCAGCTTCTCAAATGATATAGGGCCAGGAGGAGAGGATCAAATTATGTCTTAGTTACCTGGCTCCTGGTGGTTGTCTCTGTTTTTTGTAGAGCACAGGGGCAACGGCTGTCAGGGTGGGGGCGGGGGACTCTCCACTGAAAAGTGTGCTGCTGTGGGAGATCTCTGGCTTGGCCTCTTCCGGCCCTCCTCCCACTCAGCTCTCCTGGGATCTGCTTACCTGGTGGCTAGAGTGGCAAGACAACTGAAGCTTGACTATGCCTGCAAAGTCCAAACTACTACATCCTTGCCATGCCAAACAGTGGGTGTGCAAGCTGCTCCCAATCTTGCTGCAATGTCGTGTTTCTGTCATGAAGAAAATCAACAGATCCACTACCCAACCAAGAAATGAGACATTAGTCTCCCTTTCTTTTGCATTCCTTGAACCTCTCACGTGGTACTCTTGGAGGTCTCTTTCATGTGGCACTATGGGTGGAGAACCTTACCCACAGGGAGGGAAGGGGAAAGCTGCAGGTCTCCCCAAACTCCAACGCTTTTGATCCTGATCATCCTCTTTCTCTCTTCTCTCCTTAGACTTCAGTTTATATAAAGTAGGGGTAAAGAGCACTGGGATAGTAAAACCAGTTTGGTCACCCCCCGCCAAGCCCTAGAGGTGGTGCTGCCCCCAATTTATTTGCAGCTTCCTAGAATGTGAAGTCTTTTTGTCCTAGTTCTAAATATGAGGCATTAGGGAAAGTGCCTTTGGGAATCCTATTGCAAATATCTGTTGAGAGAAACAACCAATGTGTTTGCTGCATTGTCAGCTCCTTAGGGAGTCCCCATCCAAGTCAGTCATGGGGATGGGAGGCACTTGTTGAGGGGACTATGCTTCCTATGTCAGTAAAGGAAGAAGGAAACAAACCAAGGCACTGCCTATCAGGAAATGTGCAGACCTTCATGGGCAGCTGGAACATCAGAGGCAGAATTGGCATGGTGAGGTCTGAGTGAAAAATGGGAGTAATGAAAAAAATGTATCAGCAGGATGGAGTGGGACAGAGGAATGGAACGATGAGAGATGGAAAGATGATGGGAATAGAACATAATGGTGACAAAAATTCGTAGAAGGTGATGGAAGAGAGAAGAGGAAAGACAGATAGGCTGGAGTTGGGGGAGGGGACTGGGCAAAAGGAGTGGGCTCTGACTCACCCAACTGGAACACAGGGCTGGGCAGAGCAGCTGGTGAAAGAGAATAGAGCCTGTGGTTAGCATTTGCCAGCTGGTGCAGGTGGCTCTGAGCTAAATCCATCCTCTGCCCCATCATGCAGTCTTCTAAGGAGGTTAGAGATGGGGGAGGAGGAGTGGAAAGAATTGTGGGGAAGAGAGAGCACACTCTCCAGGTGCAGGGGCTGCCACCTTCACAAATGCACTTGAACATAGCCCAGGAGCACTGTGGAGGAGGCTGATCCTTTTATTCCTGGACACGAAGTGACAGTGAGCAATGGAAGCTTTCTAAGGCTGCTTTGATCATACCAACAGTTGTGTAAAACTATCCTGGCCAAAGAAACCATTTAAAGTCCAAATCCTCAGTGAAGACTTTCAGAAACACTTCCACTCCCAACACCCTGCAGCCCTGTTCCATAAAGAAAGCCATTCAGGTAACGAGCTCAGCACAGAGCTGGGACATACACGGGCTCAGTCAGCGTTCTTTCTCAATAAGCAGCTTCCAGCATGAGACCCCTAGCTTAGGTAGATACTTGGTAAATATAGGCAGTAAATGAATGAACTCATTGATCTGAGCTACCAGGTCTATTTATATGTGCCCCTACCTGTTCCCAGCACAAAGGCCCAATCCAAGCTGTTGGTTAGTGCAAAGCCAGATATGAGGGTTACATTCTCTTAGTTCACAGGACCTCCTGGCCTTGTCTACCTTACATGTGTAACCTCATGCTGGCTGTTGAGACAAGCTGGTTCCCACCCAGACCTACTGATTCAGAGTCTGCATTTTCACAAGATCCCCAGGTGATTTACTGGCAAATTGGAGTTTGAGAAGCCCTGACCTAATCCAAGGCTTTAAGTTTTACTTAAACTTGCTGCGGTGGAGCCAGCAGAGGGCAGTGCAAAGGAGCTTGCCTGAGCAGCCTGAGGGACAGGTGAAGCACCTTATCCTGAGCTCTCAGTTCACAAGAGGATGCTCATGACTAGAACTTGAGGCAAATTCTGGAGTATCCTCTTTGCACAAAGACAAATGGGCTTGAGTATACTGATAAGGGAACACACTAACCCTTTTTTTTAAATATACAGGGTCTTGCTTTGTTTCCAAGGCAGGAACGGCAGTGGCTTTTCCCAGGTGTGATCACAGCACACCACAGCCTCCAGACCCTGGCCTCAAGTGATCTTCCGACCTCAGCCCTGGGAGTAGATGGGACTGCAGTGTACGCCATTGTGCCCAGCTTCTCATTAACTTGTTATTATTATTATTGAGATGGAGTCTTGCTCTGCAGCACAGGCTGGAGTGCAGTGGTGCCACTTCAGCAGAGGTTGCGGTGGTTCCTTAGCAGCTGAGGAATGTGCTTATTTGTGACAGAAAGTGGTATTTGTTTCCTTCTTACCATTTGTTTATTCCATTCCTCTGTGTGTGTGTGTGTGTGTGTGTGTGTGTGTGTGTGCGCGTGCGCGCATTTGCATATAGCTCCCCAAAAAACTTTTTCCACTGAAAAAAGTGAGGGGAAGGGGAAGGGTGCTGCTTGCTTACAGAAAGAACATGGAAATGGTCCACCTGGAGGACGCAGGCTGCTCACAGGTAAGTTGGGATGGGACTGCAAGCTGCTCACAGGTGAGTTGGGATGGGGATGCAGGCTGCTCAGGGGTGAGTTAGGATGGGGATGCAGGCTGCTCAGGGGTGAGTTGGGATGGGGATGCAGGCTGCTCAGGGGTGAGTTAGGATGGGGATGCAGGCTGCTCAGGGGTGAGTTGGGATGGGGATGCAGGCTGCTCAGGGGTGAGTTAGGATGGGGATGCAGGCTGCTCAGGGGTGAGTTAGGATGGGGAGGCAGGCTGCTCAGGGGTGAGTTAGGATGGGGAGGCAGGCTGCTCAGGGGTGAGTTGGGATGGGGATGCAGGCTGCCCAGGGGTGAGTTGGGATGGGGATGCGGGCTGCCCAGGGGTGAGTTCAGAGGGGGATGCAGGCTGCCCAGAGGTGAGTTGGGATGGGGATGCGGGCTGCCCAGAGGTGAGTTGGGATGGGGATGCGGGCTGCCCAGAGGCGAGTTCAGATGGAGATGCGGGCTGCTCAGAGGTGAGTTCCATTGCACCCACTTTCTGTTGGGCGGATCCTATCACATGGTTCCAGCTAAACACAAAGATAGCTGGGAAAAGGAGTTTTCGACTCACCCAGGGAAAAATGGAGGTCTCTTTCATGTGGCACTATGGGTGGAGAACCTTACCCACAGGGAGGGAAGGGGAAAGCCACAGGTCTCCCCAAACTCCAACACTTTTGATCCTGATCATCCTGACAGGCAAACAGCATTGTCACTGTCACTGAGGAGTTGGAGTGGGGAGGGGATGGCCACAAGGGGAGTGAAAGAGGCTGGTCTGGTTTGAAAAGAAAGCAGTCTGTGGTGGGCGGTTTTCTGAAGGGTAGTGCATGCTGTGGCGACCCTCTCAGCTCCAGGCACATGAGGAGACTTAGTGGCGGGGACATTAAGCAGAAAGCCCAGGTGCTATGTCAGCGGTGAACCTGGGGGCTCCTATCTGCATACAGTAGATGACTCTGGTGAGACCACTGTGTCAGTCTGATTGTTTTATTGGGTCCCATGACACAACTAGGAGTTGAGGAGTTGCCTACACAGCGACAAAGGAAAAGAGGAGAGAGAACTCAGCTCCCCACACAAGGTGTGTGGGGCAGGAAGGTTTGTTTTTTAAAAAAATTTTTTCTTTTATTTAAAAAATTTAAAAAAATATATGGAACGCTTCACGAATTTGCATGTCATCCAAAGCTTCTTATGAGATACAGCTGCATCCATCCTTCTGAGGATGCAAGCCTGAACCCATGTTCGCAGGAGACTTAAGGAGAGTGGTCCTCAGAGAGGCCAGAGCAAGGCAAACCACTGGAAAGGAGGCAAAGGCTTGACAGGGGAGCTGGAACCCCGGGAGGCTTGGCATGGATTTTGGAATAAGGATCAGAGGTAGCACAAATTGGCTTCTCGGCTGAGCTGACACACAGGAGCCTGTGGCCCCAGGCTCTCCCCCAGGTCCTCAGATTCGTTTCTCCCGGCTGATGGAGCAGGCACTGTCTGACAGATTTGGGACAACTTCAGGAATCCAGTTAGTTGACAATCATATCCAGTATTTATTTTTAAAAAACAAAACATTCACATAGTGTTGTTACAATTTCTGGTGGGAAAAATGCATGTGTTTCTCTATATGTGTACTAGAAAACTAAAAGAAGATATAAAACTAATAATAGTCAGTTTTTAAACGTTAACCTGAAAATTCTCAGTGATAACTCAGCAGCACATGGCTCATCCTGTATAGCTTCGGTCCCAGTGAGGAGCATGGTTACTGACAGGCAAGATCCTCTGGCCTCGAAGTTTCACTTGAGGTAAAAGAGCTCATCTCAGGTAAATAACAGGCCAAGAATGGTGGGCACCGTGATCACCAGCCAACTTGCAATCCATTCTACTGCAAAGGACCGGACTGAAAGAACAAGAAAACCCTATTCTTAGGCATCTTAACTAACGTATTGAGAAGGGTCAGGGGTACTGGACACTAGTGTGGGAGCTCACAGAGCAAGGGAATGAATTTCTTCCCTGAATCCAATCCTATTTGCCTGGGACATCTTCTTCCTCAATCTTCTCATAAATAATAAAAAGTGCAGAAATTTCTTAAATAGCACTGGCTTAGCTGGGTCCTGTGCTCAAAGGTTACCTTGACATACCTGTGGCCTGGGAAAGCATCACCCCCGTACTCTAGACATCAACGAGATAGGGCAGGTCTTCGGATGTAGACAGACGGCCGCGTGATACAATGCACAGCTGACGTTAGAGAGAAAAGGATCATTTCCTTTTCTTATTTCTCCACCCCACTAAGTATCTGCACCAACTAGAAAGAAGAAGGGAAGGGAAAGGAAGACAGAAAAGGAAAGAGAAAGAAAGAGGATGGAAGGAAAGCTTAGATGCTGGGATGGGGCAGGGCTGAGCTGGAGAAAATCAAAACACAAAAGGAATGGGTGACACAATAGGGAAGGGAGGTTGAAGGTGCTTTCTAGGATAATTTGGGTCACTAAAAAGTGACAGATGGGTTTACCCTTCCAAAAAAAATGGATGTGTTACTGCTTTATCCTCTCTTCGGATGAACATTCACACCCATTTGATAGAGGACAGGGAATGTGCTCCTTCCTTTTCTGGATCTCAAGATGTGATATTGATATGAGGGTGGTGTTGAAACCACCAGCCAAACTGTGGTATCATGGTCAGACACCAAACTGTCAGAGTGGGTCTGTGGTGGCAGAAGAGCAGGCCATGTCAGGAGAGGCTGGTAGAGACAGGGCCAATTAGTTAGGAAGAATAAGGAAGAGCAGGCAGGCTCCGTAGTCCACATGTGGGAGTAGAGGTAAAGGAATCAGTGCAGGTGAGGAGGGTAGACCAAGCCCAGGAAGACCACGAAGGATCAACGTTCTCAGAGGCTAGGATCCCTAATGACAGGGTCACAGGTGAATGTGAGCACCTCAGGTCTGAGTTATTCTAGAAGAATATGTACACCAGGGCTCAGGGATCTGACTTCAGGATTGTGGAGGTAGGGGGCCCAGAGTGCCGGATATTAATCCAGGTTTATTAAGGGGATCCCAAAACTCTAGGAGACTGTGTTTCATTTAGCTCCCACTTACTGAGGACCTGTCAGGCACTGTGACAGGCAGGTTATGTGTCTTGTCTTATTGAATCCGTAGCACCAGATAAGAACTGTTATTCTGCCTTTAGGAAGAGCATGACTTGGGGAAACTAAGTAACTTGTTTAGCTAGTGACCGTCCTAGAAGTGACCCCAAGTGTGACTGACTGTAAAACCCATGGCCTTAGCTGTCCCACGCTAGCACCAGTGTAGGCCTGATCTAGAACCAAGTGTGACACTCCAGTGAGTGGATCCTCCCAGGAGACGGGAATTTGGCTTCCTAACTTCACGTAGGTACATCAGCCTGGGCAGGAGAAGCTTTGCCTGACGCTCAGGCTCTCACGCCTGCTTGATGGCCTCTCTCATCCCCATCTCCTCTGTCCCTCTTTCCTTGGCTGACTTCGTCTGTCTAATGAAGCTTCTCTAGACAGCTGCTCTCCCACTTGCCCTTCCTTCTCCCTGTTCAACCTGATGTTTCAGACTGCTCTAGGATGACCCTGGCCTCAGATGTTAGGACTATGCTTTGTTAGAGCAGGAGGGAGAAGAGAAGCATCAGGGGTCTCTACCAAATGCCCTTTACAGGTGAGGACACTGAGCTCCACGAAGGTGAGGCGAGCCGACTGGGAGGTGGTGGTAGAGCTGGCAGCAGAACCCACGTCTCCCAGCTTTCCCAGACACCACCACACCGTGCAAGGAGGCTGAGCAGGACCCCCAGCCCTTCTTCATTACCAGTTACCCTGTGCGCCGCTCAGCTCCCCAGGGATCCTTCTTACCCAGGGTACACGGTGGACTGAAGCAGACGGTGTCATTCTCGCTGCTCACGGGATTGCTGACTTGGCAAGTGTAACACCTGGAGTAATCCTGTGACTTAAGGGTGGTTTCCAGCACACCGCTCTGGAAATCCTTTGGGAAGGGACCTTTGTCCCCATACCAGGTGTAGTTTACAGACTCGTCAGGTATCACACATGACAGTTTCAGATAACAGTCATCCTCTACTTTTGCTGTCTTCTCAATTTTGATGTCAGGCTTGGGTACAGGGTCTGAAAGTGAGGAGGATGTTATAAAATGAGACAAGGAGGCATTCATGCTGTGAGAGTTTAGCCAACAAAGAGCGAAGGGAGCCAGGGAAGGGGCCTGATTGCCCCAGGAGGCAGAGTCTTGAGGAAGAAGTCCTACAGAGGGAGCCAGTGAGCAGCCTTGACCTCCTGAGGCCTCACAGACTGTAAGGGCATCTCCTAGGCAGTGAAACTAAGCTGGGTCCCAGAGGGGGCGCTAGAGTCCGTTACATGCTCTGGGAACAAAATGGGGTTATGATCATGTGTGAACCTGAAAGAACAGTCCAGAGACCTGCTGGGGTCAGACTTAGTGTACCAAGTGTCTGAGATGCTCAGGGCCCCTTCTCTAGCAATGCTTCACAGTGGGCATCTCGGCTGGTCTGTCTCTCAAGAATTCTCGGGCTCACATTCATCAAGAGTCCTAGGTAAGCTGTACCCACCTGCACATGGCAAAGCCCTTTACACAACCATCCAGTGCAGGTGCCAGCCTTCTGGACTCTGGCAGAGCTACAGAGAAGAACTTCATGTAACTTCCAGCCACATCAATGGGGATAAATAGGTTGGTCTGCTGACTTTGGGATCTCTGTGTCTAGCACAATGCCTGCCACATGGCAGGTATTCTATAAGTATTTCATGAAAGGATGAATGAATGAAGTAGTTATGAGATAGGATAAAACAGGGCCGGGTGCAGTGTCTCACGCCTGTAATCCCAGCACTTTGGGAGGCTGAGGTGGGCGGATCATGAGGTCAAGAGGTCAAGACCATCCTGGCCAACATGCTGAAACCCCATCTCTACTAAAAAACACAAAAATTAACTGGGCATGGTGGCATGCGCCTGTGGTCCCAGCTACTCGGGAGGGTGGGGTGGAAGAATCGCTTGAACCCAGGAGGTGGAGGTGGTTGCAGTGAGCTGAGACTGCGCCACTGCACTCCAGCCTGGCAACAGAGCAAGACTCCATCTCAAAAAAAAAAAGAAGAAGAAGAAGAAGAAAGGATAAAACATGGCCGGGTGCAGTGGCTCCCACCTATAATCCCAGCACTTTGGGAGGCTGAGGCAGGAAGATGGCATGCAGCCAGGATTTAGAGACCAGCCTGGGCACAATGTTAGTAAGATAAAATATCACCTGTCATGGAGAATTGCTTTTTGCAGAGTGTAAGTATTGCAGCAGACATTCTAGAGGTCACTTTACCATTATTACTGTTGTCCTGAGGCCAGAGAGAGTGGGAGATAGTCCCAGTATCTGGTCCTTCCTTGGCTAAAGCTGGTTTACCTACAATCCTCTGAGATCTTTTCATTCTGTAAAACATCTGTAGAATCAATGCAACTCAAACTCCATAAGGTTAAAAGATGGCAGAGAATTGACCAGATGAGAGCTTGCCTCTCGACTGCATGTGGGGCTCTAGAAGCTCTACCAGTCTGGATCCTAGAACTCTAGTTTTATCTCCTCTGTGAAGCCGATCTCAGATTGCTAAGAGATTGTTCAGACTACAGAGGAGTTAAAAGTGAACTGGACTTCTCCTACATGCTTTAATTGAGCAATTCTTATCCTGATTTTCACCATTTCCTGTATTCTAGCCTCTTATCTTACACTCCTGCATATCCCATGGTGATCAGCACAGCACTGGACACTCTACTGATGAAATTAATTGACCAGCTTGGGTTGTCCAACTCTGAGATGCTCACTTTGAGCTGTCAAATGCTTGGGCTGAACCAAGTGTTTGAGGACTATTTTTCTGCTAATCACATCCTGAAAATCTTACCCTCAGACAGCATGTGCTTTCCCTCAGGCAGGAAGGTCAAGCCAGTTTGTGGATTTTTAAGTATTCAAAAATTTTGCAAGCTTTTTGTGAAACCATTAGCTTATTGAAAACAACTGTGGTAGTAGTATTTAAACCACAGACATTACAAGTTGGTAAATGATACACATTAGGGCTTTTTTTTTTAAAAAAAAAAACAACTTATCTTGGAAAGCTTGTTAACACCACTGTAAGAGACCTTGAATCTTTTCTGTTCCCAGGACTTTCTGAATTTTCAGGCTATATGACACAGAAGAAGAGTGAGAAGCGGAATCTGACTGCTTAGATCACGGACTATCTGGCTGGTGGAACCTGAATATATACAACACTCTTCATTTGCATCTTTTAACATTTTTTTAAATGTTTTCATTTTTCTTACCTACTTTGATTCTTATAACATCCTAAAAAGTAGGTAGAATTAGCCTCATAACATGATGAAGAACCCAAGACTCCCAACTCCACTGTTAGATATTTAGCCTGCTACCCTTCCACAAGAATTGCACACCTCAACCACTGGAGACCTCCCGAGATCCATGTTTCTGCCATATAAGCTGACCCTTTCACCATAAATGTTTAGATCAGGTACGCACCCCTGAACTAAGTTGGGACTGTCAGTTTCTCTCTCTTTAAATTGCCCTGAGAATTGCAACTCAGTGGAGCAAAAGTCTAAGCTTTGAGAGCTAACGAGTATAAAATGGCAGGAATCCAAATCCATAGGCACATTCCAGAGATTCCTGAGGCTAGGGGCTCCAGCCTGACCCTGGTTTTCAATCTTCTTCCCCTTCAGCCCTTCCTGGCTCTTTTAAACTGCTGGAATTGCTTTAAAGAGGCCCAGTTCCTTAAACTAAAATTTCCTTTTTTTGGTAAAGGTTCATTGAATTAGTTTCTGTTACTTGCTATCAAAAGAATCTTACCTAATATGGGCACAGAGATGTGAAGATCTTTTTCCAAGGTTGCACAGCCAGTGAGCAACTGACCAGAGTTTTGAACCCAAGTCTGTCTGACTCCAAGCATAATGCCCTAGTCCTTACTCCATATATACTGGTTAGACTGGAGCTGTGAGTGGAAGTCTTTTTGTCCCGCCCATTATGAAAGGTGAAAAATTCTCCTAGTAACTTCTGCCCCATTCTTTATATTAATACATTCTCTCTCTCTCTCTTTTTTTTTTTTTGTTAAGTCCAATGAAGCCTAAGTTTAGAGATATAATTAAGATGAGCTGAGCCAATTTAGGCTGATCACAGGACAGAATGAAGAAATAGAGAGAAAAAAATCTCTAGTTTTCCTTCTCCTCAAATATTAGACTCACTAACTTCAGAAGAGGTGTTAAATGTCCCAAGATTGTTAATTTGGAGATCTGCTGACCTACGCTCACTCTCAAATAGAACTGGATCCAGGAAAAATGAACCAAACCTGTCCTGAGGTTTTTCTCTCCTCCTCCCCGAGTGGCCCATGCCCCCCAGGAAGCCCCACAGTAGTCCGTCTGGGGCCCCTGGAGTGGGGATTTGCTCTCTGGCTCCCCTGACTCACCGAACACTTGCAGCCTGATCTTCCATTCTTGCTCGAACATGGTCTCCTTCAACACCCTCAAGATGTAGATGTTGGCATCCTCTTTCTGGACCTTAGACATGTACAGTGCGCCACTTTGAGAATCGAGTCTGACCCTGCCTTTAAATTTATTTTCATAGTACCTAAATCTTCTGACATCCCAGTCTACAATCTTCTGGTTGTAAGTACAAAACCAGGTTATTCCTTTGAAGTTCTCAGGTAGGCTCTCGGAGATGTTCAGAGTCACATTGCCGCCGGAGACTGCGTTTATAACATCTACCGAATCACCTGCCAATGAGAGTCAGAGTGAGACCTGCCCTAGAGAAGGCAGTGTTGCTGAGAGGCCCAGGGTGTAGCCTGGGCTGATGGAACAGGCGAGAAGGAAGCGATTTCTGCTTAGGAGCAGCGAGTATAGTTTTCATTGGTGGTCCAGGTCACCTGCTCAGGAACTCAAGAAAAGTTGGAGATTGAAAAGTGGACGTGAGGGGAGGGGGTGTTGCTTATAATTCATCTAGTGCTGCCCCCAGAAAATAAAAGAATTGAGTCAGGCCAACTGAGGTTGGGCCTGGCTCTCTCCCTTACTCTCATACCAGTAGACTTTCAAATAAACTGATGACAAGTCATACCTCCTCTCTGGTCTTGTGTTTCCTGTCTGTTCAATATTGCAATAAGCATTTTGTTAGTTCCCAGAGGCATAGACATAAAAAGTACATGATTCTATTTTCAAAGATTTAATACACCAATGTGAGAGGACAGACACACAAACAAATAATCCTAATATCTTGGTGACTGTAATACAGTTAATGTAGGAGCCAAGGAAAGCTTCCCCTTCACCTTCTGAAGATTTGCCAGAAATCACTGACAAGAGGCAGATTAAGGAGAAAAGGCATCCAGATGAACTTAAGGTGTATGCAGAGCCTTCAGAAGGAAGAGCCAAAGATACAGGGCAAATTATCCATTTTTACGCTTAGGTTCAACAAAGTACGGATAGTCATGGGGAAATGTGATTGGACAACAAGGATATGATCGAATGCTAATAGACTGATGGGGGGACCCAGCAAGGCCTGCCTGTCTAGACTCTGCTTGGCCTTTCTGTGCCGCATTCCTTCCTTCCTCCCGCATGTGGGGCAGGCTGTCTCTGGAATGGGGGTCTTATGATTCACAATCACACAAGATAGCTCAGGTAATTTCTTTGTGGCTATTTTATTTTTTTACATAGAAAGGCTCAAGGAAAGTTAGGGTAGTATATTTAAGTTCTATCACTGGCTTTGGGGAAAAGAGGTTTGAGTTTCTATGGCCTGCCTTGGGAAAGAGGGATTACAGTGTCTATGGCTAGCCTAGGAGAGGACAGGACTGAGAGGCAGAAGGGCAGGAGAAGGTCAGAGAAACACTTTCACTTCTGAGGCTGCTTCTGAGGCCATGAATTTGGGGCACTGTTTTCTGAGTCCCGACAATAAACACAGTGTGCTGTGGGAATATGTTCCTATCCAGAGGGTAGGGATAGAAATGGAGAAAATACTAAGAAAAATCTCTTTGGAGGAGATTTACCTTACCGCTAAAGTAAGCCAAAGGATGATTAAAAGCTAATATTTGTTGAGAACTATCTGTCAGGCGCTATTTGAGACGCTTGGGATACATCAGTGAACTAAGCAGCAAAGATCCCCACCTCAGCAAAGCTTACATTAGAGTGGGGTGAAAAGACAGGAAGCAATAAACACACTAACCAAACACACCAGCATGTAAGGAGGTGATAATTGCCATGATAAAGGAGAAAACCTAAAAGAGGGTAAGTGGAGTCACGAGTGCTGGTAGGTGTAGAAGGGTGAACTTCATTTATAAGGTGGTAAGTAGGTCACATCTGAGCAAAGACTTGGAGGAGACAGGTGGCCAAGCAGGTATCTTGGGTAAGAGGGACCCACAGAGAGAGGAAAGAGCCAGAGCAAAGGCCCTGGGGCAGGGGTGTGCCTGCCACATGTCAACAGAAACAAGTAGGTAGTATGAAGCGAGCAAGGGGAGTGGGTGTTGAGAGACACAGTGAGAGAGGAGTGGATTGGAGACAGTGGAAGAACACATTTTAGCTTTATTCATAATGTTTCATCCTGTAAAAAAAAAAAAAAGTTACCCTGTAAAAATGGCTCATGTCTTGTGTGCGCATTTACAATGTGTTTAGAAGCAAGTTATTAGAAAGTAAGAAAGTGGAGACTGTATAAACTATTATTTCATAAAGTTTGGATCAGAGGCAGATTTCCTGGAAAGGGATGAAGCTGAAGCTTCGGGGCTTCTTGGTTGGCCCTGGAGGAGCCCTAGCAGTGTATTCATGTGATCCGTTTTGGAAAACTTATCTTTAAACACAAATAATTAGACCACTGCTTCCGTCTATGCTAAAATCCCCTTCATCACATTTCTGTTTTTGTTGGGTGGCATCTCAATTATGGGCATTTTGAGGTTTGGCTAAGGGGAAGTAGTAATGGGGTTAGTTGGGGTTAGTGGGATATATGTATGAGGGTTGCAAAATCTTGTGCGTGAAGTTCCTGAGGGTTGCAAAATCTTGTGTGTGATGTTCTTTTACATTGCAATGCAATCTGAAGGTGAGGAAGGAGAAACAATAAAAATAGACTCTTCTCTTAAGACATTCCCACTTGAATGGGGAGCAAAATGGCAGGGCATTGTATAAAGGTTCATGAAAAGGTAGAGAGTATTTTGTTTTTGTTCTTAGTGGTATTTAAGGAGAGAAAAGACCTAAGCTATGGTAGGCCAAGGAAAGGAACCAGTGGAGGGAGACATGAAGAGAAGGGAGGTGATTGATGAGCTTGGGCTGGTGGGGCTCAGAGCAGAGTTGATGGCTCAGAGGAGAGATACTTCACCCTTTGAGGGAAAAGAGGAGGAGGAAAAGTTGGGGAGGCAATGGAGAGAAGTTACCAGTTTGAAGATAGAGGGCATATCTTCATATGTATGAGGGTTGCAAAATCTTGTGTGTGAAGTTCCTTCACTTCGGTGAAGAAATAGTATCCAGGAACATTCCTGCTGCCCTCTGCACTGACTCACTTGCAATGGCCATGGACATGTGGCAATCGGGCTACAGGTGGGAAGTAGAGGAGAAAGCAGATTGGAAGTGAACAACCGCTGGAGCTATTCAGTGGCAAAGTATTACAGAAGCGTGAGGCATTTCATTAACTAAAAATACAGTGCTATTTTTTCTGCTGTCATGGTCTAAGTAGTATTTGTATTTTTTAAACTTGTACTAACTCCTTGGGATTTCTTTTTTATTCTAATTGACTTTATTTTTGTTCCTATTTTTATTTATAGTTTTGTTCTTTTTCTTTTTCACGAGAATACTCCAAATTGTCTGAACCTCAGGTTATTTTTAAAAACCTAGTTTGGTTAAGGTAAGGAGAAAGAAAAGATGATAAGGACAAGGTACAAGGTGAAGGGGGGTCTGCTGGCTCTTTCTGTGGAGGTGGAACTTCGAATATGTATACAAAGGCTGAAAAGAGCAGTAGGAAAAAAAAACTACAGGTAGAAGAAGAGGAAACATGTCCTATATCACTCTGGTGTCACACGCTGCCACACACAAACTCAGTTGTACTCTTCAACATGATCTATACTAGCTGTTCACTTTACAGATAGCCATCGTTTCCAAAAGCATTCTCAACCACTAAAAATAAAAATGTCTGTGTCCCCGGAGCTTTCAAGTTCCTGTTCATTCAGACTTCTAACCACTCATCTATCTATTCGACAAACATTTGTTGAGCACTTACCCTGTCCTGGTTTCTATGCAGAAACACCTACGCATTCATTTCTACAGTGCTTCTGGTTGGTCCAGCCTGTGTCCTATAATCCCTCTGAAAGAATCAGTCCAAGTCATCACACAACCACAACACGTCTGGCACTGTGCTAGACTGCACTGTCGGCAAGGCAGATAGAGTCTCCGGCCTCTTGGAACATACAGCCTAGGAGGACATTCTTTCCAGGATTTTTAAATTGCTAGACATATTCCAGACTTGTTCTCCTTCTGTTACCTGTTTCCACATGAATTAATAGAAGCGATCATAGTAGGCAGTCTAGACCAATGTTTTTCAGTCTTGACGTTATTAACCTTTTGGGTCACATAATTCTTTCATGTAGGGGGCTGTTCTGTGCATTGTAAGATGTTTGCCAGCATCCCTGGTATCTGCGCACTAGGTGCCAGTAACACTTGTCCAGTTGTGACAGCCAAAAATGTATCCAGATATTGTCAATTGTCCCTTGAGGGACAAAATTCTCCCATGCTCACCCTGGTTGAGAAGTACTGAGCTAGGTCATCCTTGGCGGACTCCCCACAATGTCTCATATACTTAGGAAGACAGCACAATCCACTGTCTGATGACAGAGGCAGGTAGAAACACCAGACAGATCATTTCAAAAGAAAAAAATATTTATCTATATATAGATATAGATATAGATAGATAGATAGATAGATAAATAGATAGATAGATAGATAGATAGATAGATAGATAATTTTTTTTTTTTTTGAGATAGAGTTTTGCCCAGGCTGGAGTGCGGTGGTACAATCTCAACTCACTGCAACCTCCACCTCCCAGGTTCAAGCAATTCTCCTGCCTCAGCCTCCCAAGTAGCTGGGATTACAGGCATGCACCACCACGCCTGGCTAATTTTTTGTATTTAGTAGAGACGAGGTTTCACCATGGTGGTCAAGCTGGTCTCAAACTCTTGACCTTAGGTGATCCACCCGCTTTGGCTTCCCAAAGTGCTGGGATTACAGGAGTGAGCCACCATGCCTGGCCCATTTCAGTATATTATGAGTGCTGATGACAGGTATGCATACAGTATTGTATGTTTCCTCTCACTCCTTAACTATCTATGTGTACCAATTTCAAAAGACTCTCCTGATGGTTGACTGTGACTTCTTACTGAGAAATAAAGAAGTGATTAACTGCTGCTAAAATCTTGATTTGCCTTCTTAACAATTCCATCTTTTAGGAAGTAGGTAAAGCAACCTTTTAAAAAACCACTGTTTTGATTTAATTCTAACAGGAAGTAGTTGGTGATATGTCTGGATGGTTGGGATGAAGTAACACTGTTAGGGTTTACCTGATTTCTCCAGAATTTGGAAACTATTTCAGAGTATTCTTACCTTATGACAATACAGTTATTTGCATAAGTCCAATATGACTCTGTTTCCTTTTGCAACAGGATGCAATTGGAAAAACTGGTTGTTTTACCGAGGCTTTGACTGGAATGGTGTGCTTTCCTTTAAGGAATCAAAATTCACTTACATAGCTAATCAAATCCCCTTGGGAAAACTACCTTATACCTTGTCTACACAGTCCCTATGCAGGGTTTCTGACTTGTGGTAAGTAAAGAATGTCATTTTCTAACAGGCCCAGGAGCTCCAATTTATCTTGAGACCCCAAGAGGACAGGAATTTACTCAACTCATAGATACTTGAGGGTTAAAACCTATGGCTGAGCTTGGCTTCAAAAAAAAAGTCTTATCTGAGATTCCTTGTAGAAAAGAGTTCCATCAAAGCCAATTTTTAAAAAGCCCATGTAAAAAATAATTATTCTTGCTGCACTTTAACACTAATAATTGGGTCAAGTATAACAAAGCAAATCAGTCTTACCATGATCTGTCTTTAGTAAAAATGGGAGACCAGAGAGAGAGAACAATTATGTTTTGAAAACTATATTATACCTGTTATTACATTCTAGTCTCATCAGTTGCTTTTGAATTTTTTTCTGCAATTTAGACTAACCCTGCTTATTCCTGTGAACCAACCGGTGATACCTGGCTACAGTTCAGAAGAAACAAGAGGGATGGGTAACGTAACAATCTGGATCAACATTCTAATTCGGGGCACATATTAGAATCAGCTAACAATCCCATATCACCCTGTTTTCAACAATTGTCCAGTTCACAGAAAGCCTTCTAATTTAGTTTACTTGGGATAATTTGATTTATTTTGCTTTACTCTTGTGAAGCCTATTGTTGCTGTACTATGTGTAGAAATGCAGGATAAGCTTACTGAATGTTTTCCTAAATACCTATTAATCTTCCAAATATCACCTTTTGCCAGAACTCAGAGTTAAGAATGGTCTTCACCATACTGATGCTTTCCGACTGAGCTCTCTGCCCTGAATACGAGAGACCATAATGGTTAGGTGGAAATATCATCACCCCTATTCAGCCTGAAGAAGTTACTTTAGTTGGATTTTTGTCCCTCTACAACCCTTAAGATTAAGGGTTCTTTCATAAAAGGGAGGGAGAAAATGTCAGAGGCGTTTGAACTGGAATAACCCTATATTGAACAGGAGCTGCATGAAATAAGGTTGAGAAGCGCTGGGCTGCATTCCCAGGAGGTTAAGTCAGTCTAAGTCACAGGATGAGACAGAGGGTCTGCACAAGATACAGGTCATAAAGACCTTGCTGATAAAACAGTCTGCAGTAAAGAAGCCTGGCAAATCCCACCCAAAACCAAGAGGGCAACAAAAGTGACCTCTGGTCGTCTTCAGCAGCACCGTGACAGTTTACAAATACCATGGCAACATCCGGAAGTTACCACATATGATTTTAAAAGAGGAGGAACCCTCAGCTCTGGGAATTGTCCGTGCCTTTCCCAGGAAAACTGATCAATAATCCACCCCTTGTTTAGTATATAATCAAGAAATAACCATACAAATGAGCAAGCAGCAGCCCATGTCATTGCTCTGTCTATGAAGTAGCCATTCTTCATTCCTTTACTTTTTTAATAAACTCGTTTTTGCTTTAAAAAAAAGAAAAAGAACCAGATCCTGCCTGTGCTCACCCATGTTTCTTGTCTTTAGAAAAACGGAATTGTGAGGGGAGTAAAATCAGGTCAAAGGAAGTCATAATCCCATACCAAAGAGTCTCCCCAAGAAAGAGAAAGGTTTTAAAGAGTAAGTTCTGGTTACTCCAAAAAACCAAGACACATAGTTGACTTCTTTGGTTTTCTTGTATATTGAGAAAAATAAAAATAATAAAAACAAAGCACATGGTTTCTAGTAAAATTCTTAAGGAAGAAAAGAAGATGAGTTTTAAAGATGTGGAGATAAGAGTTACCTGGAGCTCTCTCATAAGATTAAATATTTAGCAAGCCTATACAAACCTTTTTAGAAAGTAATTTGTCAGTAGCTGCCAAGACCCCAGGTTTGTGTCTTGATGAGAAGCTGAGTGGGCTACTATTTTCTGAGATGGGAAGTATAATGAGTTCAGTAGGCAACACTGCAATGCATTTAAAGGTGAGGAAAGAGAAACAATAAAAATACTCTTCTCTTAAGACATTCCCATTTGAATGGGGGAAAAAAAGGTAGGGCATTATGTAAAGGGTCATGAAAAGGTAGAGAGTATTTTGTTTTTGTTCTTAGTGGTATTTAAAAAGGGAAAAGACCTAAGCTATGGTAGGCCAATGAAAGGATCCAGCAGAGGGAGACATGAAGAGAAGGGAGGTGATTGCTGAGCCTGGGCTGGTGGGGCTCAGAGCAGCACTGATGACTGGGAGGAGAGATGCTTCCTCCCTGGAGGGAAAAGAGGAGGAGGAAAAGTGGAGGAGGCCATGGAGAGAAGTTACTAGTTTGAAGAGTGGGTAGGAAGTTGAAAGGCCTCCTGCCTAAGGGTCTCCAGTTTCCATTTCTTCTGCAAAGAAGGAGGCACGTGCTTTGCCGAGAGGGCAGAGGACTGAGGCAAGGGGCCTTGAGGATAAGGGTGAAGGTTTGAAATAGTCATGGTGGGAAATGGGAGAAAGAATTTATTAGGGCCAGTAAGAGCTACTCTGAGACCCCAGCTTGACTGAAACAATGACTGAAAATTTACTCCTTCCCTCTTTCCTTTGCTCCTTTCCTCCCTCCATTCGCCCGTCTCTCCATGCATACGTGTGTACATGAACTTCCTCATGTATTCACTCATCTAATAACTACACAGTAAGCACTTCTATCTGCTAGTCTCTGCATGCATACAAGAGATGGATGCAGCTCCTTCCCTGGAGCTACCAGTCCAGTGAATCAACACAATTAATCAGATGCTTTCACTATTGACGGTAAGTGTTAGGAAAAGGAAAATATGGAACGCTTAGCGGGCACATAAAAGGGAGCACATCACTTGAATTTGGGGGTTGAGAATGGCTTCTGTAAGAGGAACTAGTCTGAGTGGGATTAAGCCAGGGAAAGGTGAGGACTGGGAGTAGTGAATATTCCAACAAGAGGGGAAAAGAATTAAATGCCCAGAGACACCAAAACAAGATTTATTTATGGAATAGAAAGTAGCTCACTGGCTAGAACATAGACTAAGGAGGGCAGGAAGGGAGCTTATTACAAAATGTAAACTTTACACTCACAACTTCTGCTTTCTCATCTCTCACAGTGGCTACTGAAGAGTTTTAAGCAGAAGAGTGAAGTAAACAGAGAACCATTTTGGACAATGTATACTCACCGCAGGGTAGAGAACAGGTTAGCTAGAGAGAATGCAGTAAATAGAGCAGTTAGGATAGCAGACCATTGTGGAAATTGGTGATAACAGAAAATTGTGGCTTGATAGGTAGCATGGGGGTACATGGAATTGGACATATTTGAGAGATATTTTTGAAAATCGAATTAACTGGACTTACTCATTGGGCATGAGAAGCAAGGGAAAGAAAAGAATCAAGGATGACTCCTAGAATTCTGGCCTGAGCAACTGGGCAAGTGGAGATGCCATTTATAGAGGTGGGGAACAGGAGAGGAGCAGTAAGTTCGGGGAAAAGAAGGATTACAGTCTTTTTTTTTTTTTTTTTTTAAGTCTGTAAATTTTTGACAGTCCTGTCATCAGATGATGGACTTTGTACCCCTTTTCCTTGAACTCGAGTAGGTTTGGTGATGGCCTCAATGAATGGAATACAGCAGAAGTGTGACTTGCAAAGCCAGCTTAGAAAACACTATGCACCGTTTGCCTGTTTCGTTTAGGACACTAACTCTGGGAGACTTGTGCTGGATGATGCCAGCCACCCAGCTCTTTGAGTCTCCCTCAGTTCAGGCAGTAGCCCTGTGAGTGAAGAGCCCTGCATGACTCTAGGCCACACCATGATCTGATTGCAAGCACATGAAAAGCCCTGAGTAAGACATAATATACAGTCTTCTCCCAGATCTGTGGGCAAAGTAAATCATTGCTATTACTTTAAGGCAGGGTATTGTGGCAGCTTGTTAAACAGCAACATATATCGGGAATAGGGATGATGAATCAACTTTTAGACGTGCGTCTGGAGATTTTAGAGAAGATGTTTAAGAGATAGAAATTCAGGTCTTGGCCTCAGGCAACTGCTCTGGGCTTAGGAATTTACATATGCTCTTCCCAGGCTTTCATCTGTATCAGCTTGTGTGCGTGTCATGATTTCAAAGCAATTGCAATTTTTTTTTTTTTTTTTTTTTTTTTTGAGACAGAGTCTCACTTTGTCATCCAGGCTGGAGAGCAATGGCACAATCTCGGCTCACTGCAACCTCTGCCTTCCAGGTTCAAGCAGTTCTCTTGCCTCATCCTCCCGTGTAGCTGGGATTACAGGTATGTGCCACCGCGCCCAGCTAATTTTTGTATTTTTAGTAGAGATGGGGTTTCAACATCTTGACCAGGCTGGTCTTGAACTCCTGATCTAATGATCCACCCGCCTCAGCCTTCCAAAGTGCTAGGATTACAAGTGTGAGCCACCACACCCAGCCCACAAATTTTTTATTTTATTTGATCTTAATAGCAACCCCTTGAAGAAATGAGGAACAGATTATTACACCCATTACAGAACTGAGGAAATAGTATTCCTAGTACAATACTATTTCTCCTCTATCCTGCTAAGTGTTCTAGGCAGATAGGGAATTGCCTGGTTGTGGAGTGTGCCCGGAATCATTGCCTTGAAACCAAAGAACTGAGAAACCCAAGTCTGAGGAGAGAAGGAAGGAGAGAGCTAAGAGTGCTTCTTAATTTGTTTTTTTGTTTTTTTTTTTTTTTTTGCCAATCATTGAGAGCTTGTAAGGTTGCTGAGGTCAGTTGGCCTTGAACTCTTGGCCTCGCCTTCGCAAGCGCCACAACATCCGGCCGGAGCCACTTTGGGCCCCAAGAGTGCTTCTTAAACTTTTCCACAGAAGCATCCCTTACTGCAGAGGAGAGAACTACTTCACTGTCCGGGAAGATATGGATGTAGAGTCCAAAAGGTAGATTTTGAAGTTGTTCATTCATTTGCTTAACAGTTATGTATTGAGCACATGCCACGCCCCAGGCTCTATGCTAAGTTCAGCAGCACAACACTGCACGTGTTTCTGTCCTCAGAAAGTTTAGGAAACAGATGATCACAAACCATAATCTGGAGCCAGAGGTTCCCGTGTGACCATGTCTTCAGAACACAGTCACAGGCAGACAGTCCAGGAAGAAGTCACATGAAAACGCAAGCTTAAAAGACAGGCAGGAAGAGAGGGAAGGAAGGAAAATCTAGGTGGAAAGAAGGCATGGACTTAAGCCCAGAGGCAAGAGAAAACACCTCTTTTAAAGCAAACAGTAAAATTAAGAGATTTAGACACATTGACCTTCATCAAGATTCCCTGCTAAGAAAAGCATACTTATAATAAAATGGTTTGGAAGTTAGACCTGTGTGCCCTTAGACAAATTTCTTAATCTCTCTGAAAGATAATATTCTCATCTGAAAAATGTAGATAATAATAGCCACCTCACCGTTTCTATGAAAGTTAAATGAAAACGCATGCAAAATGCCTAACACAATGTCTGACAGACAGTAAATGCTTACTTTCTATTTTACTAACCTAGGTTATAGAAATAGATAACCTAACCTCATCAAAACCAATATTATCCATTCAAAGATAACATCATCAGGTGGGGTCTGCATCTTTCAATCAAAGAAGAATCAGTGACCAAGATGAAGCCTAGGGATGACGAACTGTCAGGACGTTTTCAGTATGCCCAGAGAAAGTCCTGAAATATTTCAGTTCTCATTGGCAACCCTGTGTTTGCCAAAAGTTAGATGAATACTTCATGTCAGCCCCCCACTCCCAAGGCCATACCAGTGTCCTAAGCATTGAGTCAGCCCCACAGAACCCATACAGCTGTGGACCCACACAGTCATGAACGAAAAGACTGTCAACCTGAGAGGCAGAGTATGTGAGAGCCCATCTTCCACACATTCTATCTCATCTCCCTAAAAGTTACACTCTATCATCATTTTATGCCATGGTATAACTATCCCACATTTGTTCATTTTTACTGTTTTACTCACAGTGGTGAGCATTCATGCCCTTTAAAGTTAAAAGACCTGAGTATTTACTTGGGGGATTAGCAAGAAAGTCAAAAGTTTTCTTGCTGTTTCTCAGCTGGCAGAAGAAGAAAGGAACTGGATGAAGAAAGAGGGTGAGGCAGCTCTTATGGGAAAAGGAAAGTTTGCTCTCAGATGAATGGACCTTAACTCTTAGCAATCAGATGTGTTAAGATTCCTTTGACAGCCTCTTCTAAGACCCTCATTCAGAGACCCCAGACGGCAATCCTTTCCAAGCTTTTCTTCCTACAATTTTGATCTATCTTTTATTTGGTCAATGACAATATTATTTATCTTGGCTCAGAACATAATGCCTCACATATGCAGTGGTCTCAAAGAATGCCTAAGGGAATACAGCATGTCTGAACACAAAATGTAGCAGCTTCTTATTATTCAAAATGCAAAAACAAACACTTTCCCATAACTTCATGGACCACCAGCCATGAGACAAAATATGAGGGGCCTATTTCTCCTTCTCCCCAGCGTCCTGTTTTAGTCACATCCCCTTGGGAAAGGAGATAAAGCTCAATTCTTCAGTGCTCAGGAAGGCTCCCAGCCATGCCACGGCCCTGCTACCGGAATGGAAATATCTGCTCTCCGGACCCCAGATCCCACTTCCAGGGTTGAACCACATCCCATCTCCCTCCCCTTTCCCAGCTGACCATGCCTTCAGTGCACAATCACAGGCAGACGGTTGATGGAAAAGTACCTTGAATGCTGGTGGCGAGGACTAACAGATACAGCAGTAGCAGTTCCAGAGCCAGACGCCAAACCCAACCTCTGGGGCACATGCTTCCTTCCAGAATTTTCCAGGAATGCAGCAGACAGTTGAGAGCCTGGGGAGAAAGAGATCAGAACTAAAAGGGGGATTTACCAAATAAGGTTCCAGGAAAATACCCACCACACTTACGTGGAGCCCCAGAAACCCAAACAGGAAGTCTTGTAAATTTTTTTTACTAAGAAGCAGAACGGAAACAGACCAATTTTGTTTGAATGTACATGAGTGCTTTTCTGTAGGGAGAAGATTCATAGCTTCTGCTGGACTCTCAGGGGGGCAGTCAGTGCTCAGAAAAGATTAAGGGACTCTGATGCAGAATCTCTGCCTTTGGTTTCCAGGCAGGGATCACTGATTAATTCAGGGGCTAAGACATAGGAGGTACTCACTCAAGCCTGGGTAGGTGTCATTCATAGCAGACCCACACAGCCGTAGTGTGACATCTCTTACCCTCAGCACCACCCTCTAGCTCTTCCTCCTTTATGATAATTCACTGTTTGAAGCTTGACATCAGTCTACCCACTGAACATTGGAAGAAAAGTAAGATTACTTGGCCCAAAATAATGGATTCCCCACCCTTGTGGTCTGTATTAGTATGTTCTCACACTGCTAATAAAAACATACCCCTGACTTGGTAATTTATAAAGAAAAGGGGAGGTTGTTTTGTTTTGTTTTTGTTTTTGAGACAGAGTCTCACTCTATAGCCCAGACTGGAGTGCAGTGGTGCAATCTCGGCTCATTGCAATCTCCACCTGCTGGGTCAAGCATCTGTCCTGCCTCAGTCTCCTGAATAGCTGGGATTACAGGCAAGCACCACCATGCCCAGCTAATTTTTGTATTTTTAGTAGGGTTTCACCATGTTGGCGCAACTGGTCTCGAACTCTTGACCTCAAGTGATCCACCTTCCTCAGCCTCCTAAAGTGCTGGGATTATAGGCATAAGCCTGTGCCCAGCCAGGAAAGAGGTTAAATTGACTCATAGTTCAGCATGGCTGGGGAGGAATCATGAAATCTACAATCATGGCACAAGGGAAAGCCAATACATCCTTCTTCACATGGTGGGAGGAAGGAGAAGCACCAAGCAACAGTGGGGAAAGCCCCTTATAAAACCATCAGATCTAGTAAGAACTCACTCACTATCACGAGAACAGCATGAGGGTAACATGCTCCCATGATTAAATTACTTCTCACTGGGTGGCTCCCATGACGTGGGGATTATGGGAATTACAATTTAAGGTGGGATTTGGGTGCGGACACAGCCAAATCATATCACGGTCTAAGAAATTTCAAGCCCATTCCTGTTGAATCTAAATTAGTTATTTGCCCACCTAGGACCCCTAGGCAAGCCCCAGTTTCAGATATAACACATTTGTAATCATTTTTTAATTGGGAACATTTCTGATTTTCAACATGGAGATGAATAATAAAATGTCTGCTCTCCTCAATCCTCAAACCTGGAGGACGTTATGTTAAGTGAAATAAATCAGGCACAGAAGGCACGGTGGCTCACGCCTATAATCCCAGCACTTTGGGAGGCTGAGGCGGGTGGATCACGAGGTCAAGAGATCGAGACCATCCTGGTCAACAAGGTGAAACCCCGTCTCTACTAAAAATACAAAAATTAGCTGGGCATGGTGGTGCGCACCTGTAGTCCCAGCTACTTGGGAGGCTGAAGCAGGAGAATTGCTTGAACCCAGGAGGCGGAGGTTTCGGTGAGCCAAGATCGCTCCATTGCACTCCAGCCTGGGTAACAAGAGTGAAACTCCGTCTAAAAAAAAAAAAAAAAACAAAATCAGGCACAGAAAGTTAAACACCACACGTTCCCCATCGTACATGGAAGCTTAAAATAAATGAGCTCATAGAAGTAAAGAGTAAAATTGTGGTTATTAGAGGCTGGGAAGGGCAGGGGGAATGGAGGATGGGGATAAGTTGATTAATGGATACAAAGTTACAGCTAGAGAAGAGGAATCAGTTCCAGTGTTCTGTAGCACTATAGGGTGAATATAGTTAAGAATAATTTATTTTATATGTTCAAAAAGCTAGAAGAGAGCATTTTTAATGTTCCCAAAACAAAGAAATGATCAATGCTTGAGGTGATGGGTATCCTAATTACTTTGACTTGATCATTGTATACATTGTATACATGTATAAAAATATTACTTTGTACCCCATAAATATGTACAATTAGTATATGTCAACTGAAAATGAACGGAAAAAAACATAAAAGTGAAAAGAGAGACCTCTGCAAAGCAAAGTTCAGGACAGCACCACAATCAAATTCCTCTTGGTCAAATTGGTTACACTTTGGAACTGTGTATTTTTTCCAAGCAAATTGATGGGACACAACCCTGCTCCTTCAGCAAGAAAAAGATAATGCTGTGTTAAATTTTTTAAAAAGAGACACTGTAAATTAATGTTATATTCTCTTTTTTGCGGGGGGAGGAGGTCACAGGCTCCTGCTCTGTCACCCATACTGTAGTGCAGTGACCACTAAGCTTGGCTAATTTTTTTTTTTTTTTTTTGTAGAGATGGGGTCCCACCATGTTATGTTGCCCCAGGCTGGTCTTGAACTTCTGAGCCATGGGATCCACACTCAGCCAGTGGCTGGACCGGGCAGTGCAACATGGCAAAACCCCATCTCTACTAAAAGTAAGGAAGCGTGCCGTGACCTGCTTCCACCTTGGGCATCAGTGTCTAAATGCGGGGAACAGAGTGGCACTAAGAAACTCAGAGTTGCCAGCAACTATGGAGCCCCAAAGGGTGTTATAGCTTTTGCCTGGGGAGTCCCAAGGTTTGAGACCCCAAGAAATGCTATAGCTCTCTCTCGTTCCTGTCACCTGCAGCTCAGCAAATGAGGGCATGTCACAGCTCTTATTCAGTCTTGCTGCCTGCAGCTCAGGAAATGGGGGTGTGTCACAGCTCTCAATTGATCCCAGTGCCCCACAGCTCAGCAAACAGGGGCATGTTACAGCTTATTCCCATCAAAGAGTCTGCAATGTGCCTACAAGAAATGGAAAACACAAAAAAAAACCACTATGAGAATTATGTCCATCTGAAATTAGGAACTCAGAGAATATGGGGTCTTGAGTAGCCCACAAGTGTTCAAGGAGGAGTATGGGATTGAGCTGAGGACAGAAGACAGATATTCTGGTAGATTAAGCAGGGCCTTGAATGCCACAATGGGCACAGCTTTGGTAGTGCATGAAGCGTGAGAGAAAGCTAAGTCATTCCAATGAATTTTCCCCCAAAAAATTAGAGCAAAGATAGGAACAGGGTATACCTCCAGGAGACAGAATTGATGAGAACAGGTGGCTAATGTTGGAGTAGGTAGTCAGGCAGACATGAGCAGGGCAGGAGAGAGCCTCCCACACCACCAGTAATGACAGGTAACCATCAGGCGATGGTCAGGCCATTGGTAAAGTGCCTCTCTAAAAAACACTTGGTTGCGGCCAGCACCAGGGAAAGGTGGTCTCCAAATACATAGAATCTAAGTCTGAAACTGGTGATCAGCAGCTTCCCAGTAAGATCTCAGGAATTGTGTGAGTGGGCTCACACGTGCACACCAAGAGGGAAAATTGCAAGTTTAACTGGTATATCACCTTCCTCTAGGAACACTCAACTGGTAAGAGAAGAATGCCTGGCCAGGCATGGTGGTTTATGCCTGTAATTCCAACACTTTGGGAGGCAGAGGCAGATGGATCACTTGAGGCTAGGAGTTTGAGACCAACCTGACCAACATGGTGAAACCCCATCTCTACTAAAAATACAAAAATTAGCCAGGCATGGTGGTGAGCTTGTAATCCCAGCTACTCAGGGGCCTGAAGCACAAGAACTGCTTGAACCCAGGAGGCAGAGGTTGCAGTGAGCCAAGATCGCGCCACTGCACTCCAGCCTGGGAGACAGAGTGAGACTCTGTCTCAAAAACAGTGAAAATGGAAAAAGAATGCCTCAAGTGAGCATGCATACAACTCCAGTGAATACACTGCATGTGCGGCCCCTCCTAAGTGCTAGCAGGCCACTGTGCACGCAGATAGCCCACTCCAAGGGAAGAATCAAGGGAGAAGGAACGCTAATATACTTTGGTCCTGTGACTCAGATATGTTCTCTGGCAGTAAGAGATTTCCGCGCCTTCTTTGACTGAAGGCGTTCAACCCCCATATGTGAGTTTCTTCTCCCCTTTGCTCTCCTTCTTACTAACCAACATCTAGAACAATTCCTCTCAGCCTCCCTGGACAGGAGGCTTGCAAGACTGATAGGGCTAAAGCCTGAGACTGGCAATGTCTGGAGTTTCCTCTATTTTTTCAACTACTATTGGCTCTTTCCCCAAACCCCGCAGTGCCTATTCTCCTGTCTTCTGAAATGGCCTTGCACACCCACTGAACCATCCAGCTCAGGGGCAAATCTGCCTTTTCTCTGTTCTCATTTTGCATGCCATGTGACTTCTTAGACACACACTCCCTGTTATTCATGTGTCCGTGGCCCTTGCTGTGGCCCATGGCTCTGGCTGTGTTTGCATAGCAGCAAAGACCTGGGCTCCCTTTTGGATATCCCCTGAGATTTACACTTATTCTCACCCAACCAGCTCAGATGACCACCAACCCATTCCCTGTCTGCTGGCACATTGCCAGGACAGACACTAATGGGAATCCTAGCTCTGCCAACGCCTTCTGACTTACTATTCACTTTTTATCCCCATTCTGTCCCAGAGCCAAATTTTCTGGTGCCTTCTGAAGCAGTTTGTTCACCTGCAAAGGACCTCACTCTGTGGCCCTTTTAACAACCCCGAGTACTTGCTTTTTTTGAGTTAGCGCCCCTTTGGAAGCAGGGAAAATTCTTCCTTTGCCATTTGTGACTTCTTACTCCAAGCCTCAAGTCCTCCAGAAGTTACTACCTTATGTCAAGAGGGCAAATAAATGTCGTCCTCTCAAATCCAAAGGCTGCTGTTTTTGTGAGCACATGAAGACTTTCCATGAGTATCTCCCTCACTTCCTCCTGTAGCCTCCATTTCTCCAATCACTTCTACTTCCTACACAACATGCATGAAGGCCTTCGAGGTCATAGTCAAAGAAAGGGAAGTCCAGCTACTTGCAACAGTGAGCTGAAAAACAGGCTTCTGGGAGGCTGAGGCAGAAGAATTGCTTGAACCCGGGAGGTGGAGGTTGCAGTGAGCCAAGATCATGCCTGGCACTCCAGCCTGGATGACAGAGTGAGACTGTGTCTCAAACAAACAACACAACAGCAGCAACAACAGTCTTCTTAGCTTACTTAAGACCTAACAGTCTTACTCACCTAGTAGTAAAGTTACCTACTACTTCTTACCTACTTTAAAAATGTGGGCAATGGGAATCTGAGAAAAGAATCATTTTGTTGCTAGGATGTCCCAAGCAAGAGTCACTTTAAGGCCCAAGGCCACAGGAGTAAGAGATTCATAGGACAGAGAGGAAGACTGGTCCCAGGCAAACAGACTGCTATTAGAACAGAGATGAAAGTAAGGTTAGGGGCACATGGTAAGACAGGTTTATTCTGGAACCCCAAGGATGAACAGGGGGCCCTCCCTGTTCAGTCCAAGGGCATTCCTGCTGAACTAAGAGAATAAGCTTAGGCAAAGCTTCAGACTCTACAGTGCACTGGATAGCCTTAAGTAATTGTTGCAGAGTATTAAAAAATACTTTCTGCTCTTTTGTCAACCTCTGACCCATGGTAATCTGACCCCTGGTATTACACGCATTGGTCCTATCCTCCTGAAAACAGGTCGGGACTGTCCCTTACCAGTATTCCCCAAAGACTGGTGCGTTATCCTACTCCATGCGTAATTTCAAGGTGACCATATCGGGGTCACCCCTTGCAGTTTGCTCTGCAGTGATCGCAGAGAAATAAGTATTCAGACAATTACAGCTAAACAGGGCAGGGAGCAGCTCCTCTGAGGGAGTGCTGCTCCAAGATCTGTCCGCCAAGTACTTATTGGGAGGCTTGTTAAACTACAGACAAACAAGAGACATCCACCAGGTGGCTTTTTGCAATCGTGTCATGAGGCACATATGGCCTTGTTAGGTCTAGAAGCACTGAAACCATATTCTCAGAGGCTGTGTTCAGCGCTCATCACACATTCTGCTCCTTGTCCTGTTTTCAGGGTCAGGGAGTTACAGTGTCATGCACAAACAACACGCACACAGTGCCTCACTATTTTTTCATGCCTCCACTTCAGATGCCTTGTACACAAGCTTGAATGTGTTGCCGTGCACCCGCTACACTGGGCACATATTGGAACTGGCAGCAACCCCAAGCACCCAAGTCTTAGCAGGCATGACTGCAGCCACCAGCCACCTGGGTGTGTCAGCAGCCTCAGGGTTTTTTGGAGCTGCCCTCAACGCCTTGTTTCATTTTGACATCTCTACTTGTCCTTTTTGGTCCATGTCTTCCATATCTAATAATCTGATTTGTGTTCTCTCATCTTCAGGGCATCCAGCTCCAAATGATCGTCAGTGAGGAATACGTCCTCTCAACATTCAAGAGTTATCCTTCTATACCGAGCCCTTAGACTGCCCATCAGTGGGACATTTGAAAGAGGTTAAGTCCTGCGCCTTTCTCCGTTGGACCTGGCTGGACACTGCTCTCATGAACCCACAGAGTCACTCTGCCCTAACAGGTAGCAGGAGGCCAAGACCCACAGATAACCACCGCTGCTCTTCTGTGAGCAGGGAGCAGTTTACAGAAGACTGAACTTTGTCCATTTCCTCCCCAAAACTGGGCTACTGGACCCTTGAGGGGGGACATGTTATAGTAGGTAGTCAGGCAGACAGGAGCAGGGCAGGAGAGCCCCCCCCCCCCAAGGAATGTCAGGTAACCATCAGGTGATGGTCAGACAGTTGTTAAGCTGTCTCTCTAAAATAATAATTAGTCACAGCCAGCAAGAGGGAAAGGCAGTCCCCCAATAGATAAAATGAAATCTGAAGCTGGTAATCAGCAGTTTCCCATTAAAAATCTCAGGAGCTGGGTGAGTGGGCTCACACATGCGTACTGAAAGGCAAAATGGCGGTATTTAACTGGTGTATCACTCTCTTCTAAGAACACTCAACTGGTAAGGGAAGAACGGCTCAAATGAGCATGCGTACAACTCCAGCGAACACCCTGGGCATGAGGCCCCTCCCAAGTGCTAGCAGGCCCCTGTGCATGCAGACAGCACACCCCCAGGGAAGAATCAGAGAGGATGCAAGACCCCGGAAGTACGCCAACATATGAAACGCCAAGTTGAAGGTCACACAGTGCACTTGGTCTCTCAAGCCACATGCTTGACCCTCTTCCAAATGCACTTTTTAAAAAAAATTCCAGCTCCAAAGCTTTTCCATAAGCTCTCACTCCCACTCTAAAACTTGCCTTGCTCTCTCCCTCTGTCTTATGCCCCCTGGTTGAACTTTTTCTTCTGAAGAGAGAGTAATTGAGGTTGCTGCAAACCCATATGAATTCACCACCTCTAACACTAAGACGCAAAAAAGACGCCTGCCACCTCTGAGCTCCAGAGTCCAGAGTGTAAAAGAAAATGGAGGTTGAAGAGCCCAGTCAGAGGACTGTAGTCCTCCTGTCAGGAGTCTTCAGAAGTTCTACTGCCCAGTGTGTTTGCTCAGACATTTGATGCTTTAGTCAGCAGAGAATAGGAAAACCTATTGTCACCCCCATTAGGACTAGGGCCACTCCTATTCCTGGCTGGCTTTTCACGAGTTCCAGTGTAACCAAGTGCCCCCATTATTCTAAGAGATAGAATGCTTTATTTTACATGTTTATATATTTTATATAATGTTTAATTGCTTCCCCCCGCCCTTTTCCTTTTTCCTTTCCCCTTTCCCTGTACTTCCTACTTAGCCATTTTGAAATGCAAAATAACCTCTCACCTCCCCCCACCAGACACTCCCTACAGGGCAAGATCGCCTATATGCTCCAAGACAGATCTGTCGATTTGCAGATCAAAGCATCTCCTCAAGGAACTCCTACCTTGACGGGGTGGGGTTGCCTCAGAAAGACTTGTGGAGAGCATGCCTATTGGCCACTTTTACAACTTTCTCCTGCCTGGGAAGGCACCAACTCAACTGCTCAGTAATTAACTGCCCAGTAGCAGGGAGACCACCCTGACCTTGACTTTTTGCACCAAAGGCAAAATGGCACATTTAAAAGAGGACAGTTTGTGCCCTCCTCCCAAACTAGGCTTGGAAATAAATTCACTTTTCTTGTGCCAGGCTTCACTCTTGTTTAGACTCTGCATGTGGCCAGCAACTAACCTGCTTTTCAGTTACACCAGTAGGGGGCAGTACAACACTGCCTGAGTAGGATCCAGCTTGGTAGCCATTCCGGGGGAAACTAAAAGAACTGGGGGACTTGGCCGGGCGCGGTGGCTCAAGCCTGTAATCCCAGCACTTCGGGAGGCCGAGGCGGGTGGATCACGAGGTCTAGAGATCGAGACCATCCTGGTCAACATGGTGAAACCCCGTCTCTACTAAAAATACAAAAAATTAGCTGGGCATGGTGGCGCACGCCTGTAATCCCAGCTACGCAGGAGGCTGAGGTACAAGAATTGCCTGAACCCAGGAGGTGGAGGTTGCGGTGAGCCGAGATCGCGCCATTGCACTCCAGCCTGGGTAACAAGAGCGAAACTCCGTCTCAAACAAAAAAGAAAAGAAAAAAGAACTGGGGGACTCAGGACAATTTCCAGGGTACACTTTTTTTTTTTAGATGGAGTTTCGCTCTTATTGCCCAAACTGGAGTGCAATGTCATGATCTCGGCTCACCACAACCTACGCCTCCCGAGTTCAAGCAATTCTCCTGCCTCAAACTGCCGAGTAGCTGGGATTACAGGCATGCACCACCACGCCAGGCTAATTTTGTATTTTAAGTAGAGACGGGGGTTTCTCCATGTTGGTCAGGCTGGTCTCGAACTCTCGAACTCAGATGATCCGCCTGCCTCAGTCTCCCAAAGTGCTAGGATTACATGTGTGAGCAACTGCACCTGGCTTCCCAAGGTACATTTAACATATAAGAGGCAACAGAAGAAAGGGATCCTGAAGAGGAAAATAAGGGGGATCAGTCAGATTGAAGCAGGAATGGCCGTGAACAAACCTTTCGAACACGGAACTAGGAAGGAAATGGCAGTTTTATTCGACGGCGAGTAGACTCCCGTCTCAAGAACCGAACTCCTGGACTAGAAAATCCTGGCCTCTTTTAAAGGCTCACAATCTTAGAGGGTACACGAGAGTCGTGATCAATGAGGTAAGCAAAGGGTAAGTGACTTAGGTGGAGGTCTAATCGTGATTAAGCAAGAACTGTGCCTTCCGGGGAGGATTCCTCCATACCATGCCTGTGATCTATAGGTAGGATAGGAACGAGGGTGGGGGTTTCATCTGTGACCTCCAGTTCCAGCTGGTGGCACCGGTTTTGTCTCCTCCACTGACCCTGTGCCTTCTATTTTCAACTTTTACTTCTCCTTTTGAAATACAATGCCTTCTGGGTTCAAGTGACTCTCCTGCCTCAGCCTCCTGAGTAGCTGGGATTACAGACACGCACAACGGTACCCAGCTAATTTTTTTGGTATCTTTAGTAGAGACAGGGTTTCACCGTGTTAGCCATGATAGTCTGGATCTCCCAACCTTGTGATCTGCCTGCCTCAGCCTTCCAAAGTGCTGGGATTACAGGTGTGAGCCACCACGCCTGGCCAGAGGGTTTATTTTTATACTCCTTACTACTCAAAGAACTTGGCTAATTCAGAAAAATGAGGATATTTTGGTATGACTGAAATAAAGACTGGATGAGGAAAGCAGGTCCATTTTCCAGACTGGTCCAGATCACTAATGTTTTAGTGCACATGATGAAGGGTTTAGATTTTATTTTGAAGGCTTGTGAAGGGAGGTAATTAAAGGATTTTGAGATTAGTGATATACTCTGGTTCACGAGTTAAAAAGAACATTCTGATAAACAGGTGAATGAGACTACAAGCAAGGGGGGACATTCTAAGGCTATTGGAGGGCTCCGGCTGAGCAATAATGAAGGCCTTGGCTTCATTATTGCTCAGCTTGGCTGAAGCAGGGCTGGTGCTGTGAAGGGCAGGGGTTCAAATGAGCAGAACTGGATACCTGGTTGCATATGGGGGTAAAAGAAGAGGGAAGAGTCTGGTTTCTGGCTTGGGTGGTCAAATCCATGAATAGGATAAGGGACAAGGTGGGACATGAGAGATGATAAGTTCAATTTTGAATATGTGAAGATTAAGATGTCTAAGAGGCAGATGAATATATGTATCTGGGGCTCAAGAGAGAGATCTGAGCTATGATGTACCAGCACACAAATAATTATGGCACACAAATTCTTGCTCAGAAAGAATATGTCAAGTGAAAGAGGGTTGGGGATGGAATCCCCTGGTAATACCAACCTTTAAGGGATGGCAAAGGATGAGCATGTGCAAATGAGACTGACAAAGATTTACTAGAAAAGAATAAAGAAAATTAGAGCATTTTAAAGGAAATGAAAGAATTGGAGGAATTGAGATGTTCATGGTGTTGAGTGCCTGCAGCTTTTACAGGCTCATGATGTAAGAGGCCATGGCTCTACCGGTGTCAAGTGTTCCTTTATAGCAAGGCAAACTGAACAAACATGAAAAAATGATGCCAAGAGCTGGGCATTGCTATCAAGGTACCTGAAATGTGGAACTGGCTTTGGAACCTGGGAAGAGTCTGCGGGGTTCAGAAGAGGATTAGAAGATGAGGGAAAGTTTGGGACTTCTTAGAGACTTGGTAAGGGATTATGACCAAAATGCTGACAGAAATTAGAACAGTAAAGGCCAGGCTGATGAGATATTAGATGGAAATGAGGAAGTTAGTGAAAACTGCAGTGAAAGTCACTCTTGTTGCGCCCTAGGAAAGAGCTTGACTGCGTTGTATCCATGTCCTAGGAATTTGTGGAAGATTGAACTTAAGAGTGATGACCGAGGGTGTCTGGCAGCAGAATTCAAAGTGTTGCATGGGTGTTTCCAACAGCCTATGATCAGACATGGGAGCAGAGGAATTACTTCAAGTTGGAACTTATGTTTTTTTTTCTTTTTTTTTGAGACAATCTCGCTCTGTCACCCAGGCTGGAGTGCAATGGCACACTCTCAGCTCACCGCAACCTCTGCCTCCCGGGTTCAAGCAATTCTCCTGCCTCAGTCTCCCAAGTAGCTGGGACTACAGGTGCGCACCACCACACCTGGCTATTTTTTGTATTTTTAAGTAGAGACCTGGTTTCACCATGTTGGCCAGGCTGGTCTTGAACCCCTGACCTTGTGATCCACCCGCCTCACCTTCCCAAAGTGCTGGGATTACAGACATGAGCCACTGTGCCCGGCTGGAACTTAGGTTTTAAAGGGAAGCAGAGCATAAAAATTTGGAAAATTTTCACCCTGGTCATGTGGTAGAGAGAGTAAACCATTGAGAAACCCTATGTGGGAAGAGAAAAGGATGAAAAACACAATTTGGGGAAATACTAGTAATAAGAATGAACACGGAAAATGGAATCAGTGGAGAAAGTAGGAGTAGTGTCGTGGAGAACTAGATAACGTAAACTTCTGTGGAAGAAATGACAAATGGGTCAAATGCTCAAGATAAGTTGGAAAGATGAGGACTAAAAGCAGCCATTAGATTTGGCAACAGGCAACAGCTTTAGTGGTTTGGGAGGGCAGAGGCCTGTCTGTCCTGTGTGGGAGAGGAGGAGACAGAAAAAGCAATTACACTCTTCTCTCAAAGGATCTGATTTCTGCAGGGAGGAAAAGGAGAACAGTCTCCAGAAGGGTTTTGTTTCTTTTTAAAAATGAAAGAAAGCAGGTCATCTTGATAGCTGTCACCATAGATAGACACCCCTTTTACCTGAAGGGCAGAAGCAAGGTCAAGGTGGCTTACATAGATTCCTTCTTCAGGGCAGGCAGATGACTTTTAGGATTTAAAGCCTCAGTCCTACCTGTGGGGTAGGCAAGATCATCAGCATAGGAAGGGAGATGCAGTGTGATGGTGTGTGATATGTGAGTGCGTGTGTGAAGGTCTGCACCTGTTACCAAACACCAGCGGTTCACTCTAGGTCCTGCTGCTCATCACACAAAAAGAAGCAATGAGTGTTGCCAAAAAAGAAGGCTTTATTATTTTACTGGTCATTATCAATCATAGAAATGAGAGCCATACCTCAAATTTGCCCCTCCCTCTTGACTAAATGCTCTACCATTCTTAGGTAATTTACAAGGAAAAGAGGTGTATTTGGCTTATGGTTCTGCAGACTGTACAAGAAACATGGTGCCAGCATCTGCTTCTGGTGAGAGCCTCAGGAATCTTCCATTCATGGTAGAAGATGAAGGAAGAACAGGCAGCCATATGCAAGACAGAGAACAAGAGAGAGGGAGGAGGAGGTTCCAGGCTCTTTAAACATCTAGACCTTGTGTGAACCAATTACTGCAGTGAGGACAGCAAATCATTCACGAGGGATCCAACCCCATGACCCAGTCCCCTCCCACTAGGTCCCATCTCCAACACTAGCATCAATTTCAATATGAGATTTGGAGGGGACATACATTCAAACCATGTCCACTTTGAACTTGCAAATTAATGTTAGAAGTGAGAGAGTTCTGGGGGAATATCCACTAATTTCACATTTGACTAAACTTTGCAGATTCTTTCTGGAGGTTGAGGGACTACAGAGAGAGGTACCATTGCCTCCTCCCTTTTTGGATCTTACAGAATTAGAGGCACACTCGATCATCCGAGGTGGGGATTCATAACAAGGGAGTTAAAACTCTACTTTTCTGTGGTGGTGGCAATGTACTGTAAGAGATTAAATTGTGTTCAGTCCAGGCGCAGCGGCTCAAGCCTGTAATCCCAGCACTTTGGGAGGCCGAGGCGGGTGGATCACCAGGTCAAGAGATCGAGACCAACCTGGCCAACATGGTGAAACCCCGTCTCTACTAAAAATACAAAAATTAGCTGGGTGTGGTGGCGCGTGCCTGTAGTCCCAGCTACTGGAGAGGCTGAGGCAGGGGACTTGCTTGAACCCAGGAGGCGGAGGTTGCAGTGAGCCGATATTGTGCCACTGCCCTCCAGCCTGCCACCTGGCAACAGAATGAGACTGTCTTAAAAAAAAAAAAAAAAAAAGGACCGGGCGCGGTGGCTCACGCCTGTAATCCCAGCACTTTGGGAGGCCGAGGCGGGTGAATCACGAGGTCTAGAGATCGAGACCATCCTGGTCAACATGGTGAAACCCCATCTCTACTAAAAATACAAAAAAAAATTAGCTGGGCATGGTGGCGCGTGCCTGTAGTCCCAGCTACTCAGGAGGCTGAGGCGGGAGAATTGCCTGAACCCAGGAGGCGGAGGTTGCGGTGAGCCGAGATCGCGCCATTGCACTCCAGCCTAGGTAACAAGAGCGAAACTCCGCCTCAAAAAAAAAAAAAAAAAATTGCGTTCGGTTCTTTCTCTGTTCTCTTGGTTACCCTCTGCTGCTTCCATTATTTTAGAGGAAGTTTTTATAACTGATTATGCTGTTATATTTTCAGGAGGTAAATTCCTTTCATGATGCAGTAAACATATCGTTTCCCTTTTGTGCTGGTCTAACATCATGCCTTATATCTTAGTTTTTGCAGCAGTTGTACCTTATTTCAGACCAGTTTGCATGACTTTCTAAACACAGTGTTCTATGGTTTCAGTCCAAGGCCTTCCACTATAGTACTTGAGATAACTCTTTAAGTGCTCGGGGTCAGCGTGTGGGGGTCCAGTCACACCAGCCACTGTCCTTGAGACAAGCAAGGAGTAGCCTTCCTTCCCAGAGCTCCCTTGCCAAAGGTCATGCTGTGTGAATGGTGGAACCCAGACAAAGAGTGTGAGCAAAGGGGTGTGGAAACCGGAATGCACAGTACAGATGTGAGATCTGAAATGGATCTACCACCTCCGCCCACTCAGAAGTGACTTGTAGAAACTGGGAAGTTTAAGAAAAGCACAGTAGATTCATAGTCTACTGAGCTAGACACGTGACAGTCAAGTGTAGCCCTGTGAGTAGGAGGCGAACTAAAGCCCCCAGAGGAAAGGCGTGTGCTCCAGCTTCGGGCAGCAAGCTCAAGGTTTCACTGTGCACCGTTATCAACAGGAGTGTAGACTGTGGCTATGATGCAGCATGGCCACCGCCAAGGAGGAAAACGATAGTTAATCAGGTCTGTCTGTGGCTTTCCGTGAAGCCTCAAGTGTTAAACTCTGAAAGTTACATGCATTCTCAGGAAGGCTTTAACACCAATATCAATATTTCACAGTAAATGGGAAGTATTCTATTCAAGATGTCCAAAAGTTGGTTAAATAGTGATTAAAATATATTAGTGGCCAGGCGCAGTCACTCATGCCTTTAATCTTAGTGCTTTGGGAGGCCAAGGTGGGTAGATCACTTGAGCCCAGGAGTTTGAAACCAGCCTGACCAACATGGGGAAACGCCCATCTCTACAAAAAATCCACAAGTTAGCCAGTCATAGTGTCACACACCTATAGGGTATTCCCCAAAAACTCTCTCACTTCTAACATAAATCTGCAAGTTCAAGGATGATATGGTTTGAAGGTATGTCCCCTCCAAATCTCATACTGAATCCCAGCTATCCAGGAGGCTAAGGTGGGAGGATCACCTGAGCCTGGGAGGTCAAGGCTGCATTCCAGCCTGGGTGACAGAGCAAGACCCTGTCTCAAATATATATATATATGATTATATATATATAATTATATGTAATTATATATATTAATATATATAATTACATATATATGTAAGGTATTCAAATGTTCCTGTAGTTCTTTTTAGCTTAAAATTTAAAGTTTTCTATATCATGTTTTAGTGTCAAACTTAGTTATTTTATACAGATAGTTGTTGGCTTGTGTTTGTTTGTTTGTTTGTTTTGAGAGAGGGTCTTGCTCTGTCACCCAGCCTGGAGTACAGTGGTACAATCACAGCTCAGGACAGACTCGAACTCCTGGACTCAAGTGATCCTTCTCCCCCACCCTCCTGAGTAGCTAAGACTACAAGTGTACACCATCATAATAAGCTGATTTCTTTTTAAATTTTTCTGTAGAAACAGGGTTTTATTATGTTGCCCAGACTGGTCTTTAACTCCTAGCCTCAAGCCATCCTCCCACATCAGTCTCCCCAAAGTGCTTGGACTACAAGTATGATGCATCTAGCCTAAATAATAATTTTAGATGATAATTGAGTGCAAAATCACATTCATAAGAAGGTGACTGCACACTATTCACAATAACAAAGAAATGGAATCGACCTAAATGCCCATCAACAAAGAAAATGTGGTACACATACACCACGAAATACTATGCAGCTATTCAAAAGGATGAGATCAGCTGAGTTCAGTAGCTCACGCCTATAACCCCAGCACTTTGGGAGGCCGAGGCAGGCAGATCACCTGAAGTAGGGAGCTGGAGACCAGCTTGACCGACATGGAGAAACCCCATCTCCACTAAAAATACAAAATTAGCCAGGCCTGCTGGCACATGCCTGTAATCCCAACTACTCATGAGGCTGAAGCAGGAGAATAGCTTGAACCTGGGAGGCAGAGGTTGCAGTGAGCCAAAATCGTGCCACTGCACTCCAGCGTGGACAACAAGAGCAAAATTCCATCTCAAAGAAAAAAAATGATGAGATTATGTCCTCTGCACAGACATGGATGGAGCTAGAGGCCATTATCCTTAGCAAACTAACACAGGAAGAGAAAACAAGACACCGCATGTTCTCACTTATAAATGGGAGCTAAATGATGAGAACATGTGAACACATAGAGGGGAACAACACACACTGGGGGCTTTTGGAGGGTGGAGGGTAGAAAGAGGGAGAAGATTAAGAAAAGCAACTAATGGGTACTAGGCTTAATACCTTGGTGATGAAATAATCTATACAACAAACCTCATGACACAAGTTTAGCTATGTAACAAACCTGTACTTGTATCCCTGAACTTAAAAGTTTTTTTAAAAAAGAAGGTAACTACTATGCTTGCTATAAACATACTCTATGGATGTTCTGAAAAACAGGTGATTATTGAAATGCTATTTTTAAATCTACATTCGTTGTAACAGTACTATAAGGATGGCTTAAATAAGCAACAACAGTTTCTCTATTTGAGATGACACAAACTCCCCTCCAGGAAAGCAAAACATTCTAAATTTTCTGGGGTTTCTAGATTTCCCCCCACATTCTGCTCTACCATCATACCAGTCTCACAAAAGATAAAGTCCTGAGGGCCTGAGAAATCAAACTGTTTCATGCTTCCAATTTTTTTCTCCAAATACAAAGGAGGAAATGCTGGATATCATTCATAGTTACTCAACTTTTATTGCTCAGGACACCTGCTTACTCATTTCACGTACGTGTTGAAGGTCTGCTATATACCATGCACTGTTCTAGTTACTGGGGACAGGGCAGTCACCAAAGCAGACAAAGTCCATCTTCTGATGCTTCTTAGATTTTAGGATAGCAGACACTAGAAGGAAAAAATAATAGTAAGTCAGGGTAAGGGGATAGAGAGTAAAAGACCAGGGAGTGATGTGTTGAGGGGCACAGGACGCCCTGTCTGATAGCTGACACTGAGTTGATCTTAAGAAAGTGATAGCCAGCCAGGCACGGTGGCTCATGCCTGTAATCCCAGCACTTTGGGAGGCCAAAGTGGGCAGATCACAAGGTCAAGCGATCGAGACCATCCTGGCCAGCATGGTGAAACCCCTGTCTCTACTAAAAATACAAAACTTAGCTGGCTGTGGTGGCACACCCATAGTCCCAGCTACTCGGGAGGTTGAGGCAGGAGAATCGCTTGAACCAGGGAGGGAGAGATTGCAATAAGCCGAGGTCACGCCACTGCACTCCAGCCTGAGTGACAGAGTGAGACTTCATCTCAAAAAAAAAAAAAGAAAGAAAAAAAAAGAGATAGCCATATAGCTATCTGGGGTAAGTGCCCTCCTCTAGTGCAAACACTTTGGAGTGTGCTTGGAATATTCAAGAACATGGAGGTGGTTAGTGTGACAGATGTGGAATAGGCCAGGGGAAAATGATGAGAGATGACATTAAAAAGGTAGCCATGAACCATCATACAGGGTCTTGGAGGCCCTGGAAAGAACTTTGCATTTTAATTGAAGTGCTACAGGAGAATTATGTGTTTAAAGAATTGCTTTAGCAGCCAGTGAAAAATACCTTATAGAGGACCAAGATAGAGGCAAAAAGATTAGGTGGGTGGCTGTTGCAATAGTGCAGGTGAGAGATGGTAGTGGTAAAGGTGGTGAAAACAATGAGAAGTGATCAGGCTCTGGGCATTTTTTCCAAGGCAAAGTCAATAGAATTTTCTGATGGTTGGATATGGGGATGAGAAAGTGAAGTCATGGGTAATTATACATGTCTGAAAAACCTGAGTGATCGGAGCTGCAGTTTACTGAGTTGAAGAAGACAGATGGAGGAGGAGGTAGAGGGTAGGCAAGCAGAAGTTTGATTCGGCTCATGTGAAGCTTTAGATGCTTGTTAAATATCTAAATGGAGATGCTGAGTAGGTGGTAGCGGGATATACAAGGCTTGAATTCAGGAAAAAGGTGAGGGTTGGAAACAAAATTGGGTATTTCAAACCAAGAGACTGAATGAGACCACGTAAGGAATTCAGGATAGATTAACAAAAGAGTAAGTCTAAGGACTGAACCCAGAGACATTTTGCATTGCTATAAAGGAATACCATGACTGGGTAATTTATAAAGAAAAAAGGTTTATTTGGCTCATGATTCTGCAAGTTATACAAGAATGGCACCTACATCTGCTCAGCTTCTGGTGAGGGCTTCAGGAAACTTACAATCATGGCAGAAAATAAAGGGGGAGCAGGCATGTCACATGGTGAGAGAGGGAGAAAAAGAGAGAAGAGAAGGTACCAGGCTCTTTTAAACAACCAGCTCTCCCATGAGCTCATTTATACCATGGGGGAGGCAAAAACCATTCATGAGAGATCTGCCCTCTTGACCCAAACACCTCCCACTAAGCCTCATCTCCAGCACTGGGGATCACATGAAATTTGGAGGGAACAAATATCCAAACCATATCACTTGGGAAGGAGAGACTCAGAGAGTAAAGTCTCACAGGCCAAAATGTCTCAAGAAAGAGGGAATGATTAACTACTAAATGTTATAAATAAAATTTTAGTTTATAAAGGCAATTACTTTCAAATTCAGCATAGACTTTTCTTTTTCAGTTCTTCTCTGGATGTTTTTTGGTGGGGTACCCCCAGGACTTTTCACTGATCTCATTCCACCCAGTTCAGGCCCCTTTCCATTTCATAATAATTTTGCTCCATATCTTCCCAGAAACCTTGGCTTGGCAGGAATAAGGAAAGCTGAGACATGAAACAAAAGAGTAAAACTGTTTGAATGAAAATGAAATATCTGCTCCCAACCCACTGCTAGGTAAATTTATACAGGATATCTACTCTCCATCCTCATTCTGTTTGCCAAGATTTCTAGGATTCATAATCTCGGCACTTTTTACTATTTCTGCCATTGCCACATTTGTACTACTATGTTGCACAAATGGATGATACCTTATAATGGAAACATTACTGGATTTAAAGTCATCACAATGTTTTAGTTTCTGTCTGGGCTGTGCTAATAAAATGCCGTGTAACGTTGGGGAAAATGCCTCTCCAGCTCTTAATAAAATGAGGTCAAGATTAGTAAACAAGTTGTCAACCTGTGACCCTAGTTAAAAAAAAAATGTCTTCTTAACAATTATGGTCAGATATTATGCTCAGTCTCTTCTTATTTATCTTATCACAGTTTGTTTGCAGATTCCTTTGGATTTTCTACATCCACAATGATATGGTCTGAAAATAACAATTATTTGTCTCTCTTTTTCTAATCCAGTTATATCTTATTTATTTTTCTTGTCTCATTGCTTTGGCCAAGACACCAGTTAATAAATAAATACTATCAGTGACTAGAGAAATCATTGTCTTATTCCTGACTTTGATACTATTTCTTCTAAAGGTTCAGCATTAAGTATGATGTTTTCTAAAGTTTACTAAAAATTTTTCAAATTATAAATCCATATTTAATTTTATCAAAGTTTTTACTATGTCTTCTGAGATGATCAATGTTGTTTTACATTTAATCAATATGATGGACTATGCTGATAAATTTTTGAAATATTGGCCCATTCTCACATTCATGGGGCAAATGTCATTTATTCATGGTGTGTTTTTATATGTCAACAGCTTTGATTTGCTAAAGTGTCATTTAGGATCTTTGCGACTATCTTCATAACGATGCTGGTGTGTAATTTTCTTTCCCTGAATTTGCATGACACTTTTCAAGTGTTGAAAGAAAAGAACTGTCAACCTAAAATTTTATATTCAAGAATAAGGGTTAAATCAAGACATTCTCAGGTGAAGGAAAACTAAGATAATTTGTTAGCAGTAGCCTTGTCATAAAAGAGTGCCTATAGAATACCTTGAAACAGAAAGAAATAATTAAAGAAGAAAACTTGAAGGCTGGGATCACTGGTGGCTCAGCCTTCAGTGATCCCAGCACTTTGGGAGGCCAAAGTAGGCAAATTACCTGAGATCAGGAGTTCAAGACTAGCCTGGCCAACATGGTGAAACCCAATATCTACTGAAAATATAAAAAGTAGCTGGGAATGATGGCATGAGCCTGTAGTCCTAGGTACTCAGGAGGCTGAGGCAGGAGAATCACTTGAACCCAGGTGGCAGAGGTTGCAGTGAGCTGAGATCATGCCATCACACTCCAGCCTGGATGACAGAGCAAGACTTCATCCAAAAAAAATGAAGGAAACTTGAAACATTAGAAATAAAGAAATAACAATGAAAAGAGTTAAAATATGGGTAAATATAATAGCTTGTCCTTTTCCTCTTGAGCGTTCTGAATTATATTCAAAAACTGAAGCAAAACTTATATTACCTGATATGGTTCTCAATGAATATAGACAATATATTTAAGACAAGTATAAAGATAGAATAATAAAGAAACCTAATATAGGTAAGGATTTTATACCCAGTTTAACTGGTAAAATGTCAACAGAGGTAGATCAAAAGTTAAGTATGTAGAATGTAATGTGTACAGCAACCACCAAAAAAAAAACTCTTCAAAAAGATACACTGTAGATAAATCAAAATGGGATTATAAAAAATATTCCTGTAACACACAGGATGGCCAGGAAAGTAATACAGAGGAACAAAACCAACAAACAAACAGAAACCCAGAAGAAACAAAGAGAAAACAACACAATGGCAAACTTAAGCCTGACATGTAAATAATTATGTAAGGCAAAGAAATAGAATAAATAGCTCCACGATATACCCACACAAGTGTAACCGCTGATTTTTGACAAAGATACAAAAATATTTCAATGTATGAAAAATAATCTTTTCCATCTCATGGTACTGGAACAACTGAACACTCACAAAAAAAAAAAAAAAAAAAGTGAATCTCAACCTAAACTTCATACCTTATGTTAAAATTAAGTCAAACTGGATCATACATTTAAACGTAAAACATAAAACTATAAAATTTTCAGGAGAAAACCTTTGGGCCTTAGTCGTGGTTAGAAAAAAAACTTATAAGTTGAATTTCACCAAAATTAAAATTTTTGCTCTGCAAAAGACTAAGAGATGCCGTTAAGAAGATGAAAAGACTGGCAACGACCAAGAAAAAGTCTTTGTAAACCATATATCTGACCAATGACTCTTATACCTGGGCATATACAAAATTGTCAAAACTCAACAAGAAAAAGAAGAAAGAAAGAAAGAATCTGATTATCAAATGGACAAAAGACATAAACAGCCATTTCACCAAGGAGGATATGGACATATAGATGGCAAGTAAGCACATGAAAAGATGTTCAACATTATTAGGCTTTAGGGAAATGCAAATTAAAACCACAATGAGGTATCACTGCAACACCTATTAAAACAGCTAAAATATAAAATGGAAATATACTAAATGCTGATGAAGATGGGGAGCAACTGAATCTGTCATAGATTTTTGGGGCAAAGTAAAATATTATATTCACTCTAAAGTAGGTAAGAATTACTCAATCTCACGTGTTTATGTCGTGACCCCTCCTACTTCTTTTACACATCAGCGGAGGAAGAGGGAAGTGGCTTCATTTCAGTGGCTGACTTCCAGAGAGTGATATGGCTGGCTCCCCAACATGCCTCACTCTCATGTACATCCTTTGGCAGCTCACAGGTGAGTCCAGCCAGAATCTCTTCCACTTTCCTGTCTTCCCCATCCTGAAGTGTAGGTTTCTTGTTCCCCTCTGGGCCTCTGGCTCAACTCCGGAGGCTCTGTGTTCTCTTCTAACATTTGCTTTTTACTAACCTCTGATCTCTGAATCTCGGGTCAGGAAGAGACTAGAGGGAGAGGGGAAAATGACTGTGGGAATGGACTCCCCTACTGACTGTCCCAGGGATGAAGGAGCTGAAAGAGGTGGTGCTGGGTGTCAGAGACTATTTTTCTAATCCAGATTCTGCCATGAGTTAGATAAGGAATGTCTAATGTTTCCTGGGCCTCAGAAACTTTATCTACTAGCCTTCTCTCCTTCTGAGGGCAACTTTAAGAGCAAAATAACTATACAGTTATATATTTTATTTACTTATAAATGTATTTATAAAACTGGTTATACATAACAAAAATATAAATGGAAAGAACCACTTGAATTTTCTATCCTTACTCAAGCATCAGTCTCTACTTAGAGAGCCAACTCATATCATAGACACTTTATGTTTAATCCATGGAGGACCCAGGACTGTTCTGCACCTGTCAGTGGTATTCTAGTCTTTGAATATTTTTGTATCCTAAGGGCTCTCAAAAAGGAGCCCCATAAGTGAGAAATATCTCTTCTGTCATCAATCTCATGAAGTACCATCCTCTGGGGACTTCACATAACTGCTTCATTATGTGTATGTGTACCTGAGCCTGCCTGAAGTGACCTGCCCAAGACCACACAGGCAACTGGTGTCCCCAGTCCTCTCTCCTACATCACCTGGCCTTGCTAAGTGATCAGCCTCAGCAGACTCTGACCTGCTTTGTATTCATCAGAAGTTTGTATTTTGGGAAAATACCTTGAGATTCATCAGAAGTACCAGGTGGTTCTAGAATAGGCTCTCACTTTTTAAAAAAAGCCACTGCCTGAACAAATATGGTGAGCAGAAGTGGAACTTGAGGGAAATAAGGTGGAGGGTTGTGGGGAATGACAGAGATTTTGAAAGCACCAGGTGTCCACCTGAAACCAGTGGGTAAAAGGGCACAAGTATGAAAAGCTGCCATGCAGGTCCTCCTCTGTCCTGCTCTCGCGGCTGTGGGCAGCCTGTGTAGTACACCTCCTGAGGCTGAAAGGAGGCAGAGATTGCCCTGGAACTTTGACTTAGTAGCTGTATTATTGTGGGCAAGTTACTCTTTCTCTCTGAGCCTTGCTCTTCCCAGGTGTGTAACAGAGAATGAAATCTAAGTGGCAGAATGATTCTCACACTTTAAATGACATATCAAAATAATTATTAAAATAATTACCATTTATTAAGTTACTACATCCATGGGGTTTTTCATACCATCTCCTGCAAGTCTACAGGACAGATGTCTTTATTCCTGTTTTATAGATGAGGAAACCTAGGCTCAGCAGAGAGATTACGTTTCTTGGGCAAGATAACACAGCATTTAAAAGGTAGCTAGAGATTGAGTTTTCAAAGCTAGTGCTTTTTTCATCACAACAAGCTGCCTATCCCTGGACCTGGCACCAGAGAGGTGCTTACTACATGTGCATTTGAGCTGTATCTTCCTCAGGGAGTACCAATAGGGGTTTCTTCCCTCGCTAGGTACATAAATCTGAGGTAGAAACTGGAAAGGCCCAAGAAGGACAGGTAGCTCTGTTTCTGGGATATGGAGGAATCAACAGGGAGCTACCCTGGCTAAACTCAGAGGGGCCAAGGAGCAGCTCTCATGGCCTCAGTATTCTTGTCTGAAAAATGGGCACAATAATTTGCCAATAATTAGATGTTGAAAAGACTATCAATAAAAAGAAAACAAACAAGTGGGTGGGAGGAATTGGGAGAGTGTTGAAAAGAACCAGAAGAAACAAAGACGGGGCAGGAGATGAGTAAAAATCAGAGTGGTGGGCAACATAAATGTGAATATGGTAGGTTACGGCTACAGTGTTGGGAAAGGTGTGTGGTGAACTGCGAATTTTTTTTTTTTTTTTTTTTTTGAGATGAAGTCTCACTCTGTTGCCCAAGCTGGAGTGCAATGGTGCAATCTCGGCTCATTGCAACCTCCGCCTCCCGGGTTCAAGCAATTCTGCCTCAGCCTTCCAAGTAGCTGGGATTACAGGTGCCCTCCACTGCACCTGGCTAATTTTTGTAATTTTTTTTTTTTTTTTTTTTTTTTAGTAGAGACAGTGTTTCATGATGTTGGCCAGGATGGTCTTGAACTCCTGACCTCATGATCCGCCCACCTCAGCCTCCCAAAGTGCTGGGATTACAGGTCTCAGCCACCTCACCCGGCTGAAGTGGGAAATTTTTAAGCTCTGTCGCTGCCTTGCATGGCACTGATTTATAATGCTCTTTTGTGAGTACATTCATTAAGGGGAACTTGAGTAAAGTTCAATAGATTTCAAACCACTTTGGGTTTTTTTGTGTTTAATCCATGGTTTCTTTTTATGAAATGAAATTTTACACAGAAACAAATACATAAATGACCTCTCTAACAGAGGTAAGTCCCATAGCCTCCTAGCCTATGCTCACCCCTTAAACCTCCTCCTGAGCTCCCCAGAAGTACAATGAGGCATGCCACAGCCTCCTAGGGTAGCAGGGGGTGCAGTCTGCAAAATCCTGCCTTAGGAGCCTTGGCTCCTAATCCTGGCCTTCCACTGGCTTTAGAAACATCACCATAACCCTCTGAATATCAGCCTTCTCATCTGTGAAATGGGATCGGACTAAATATCCCTAAGACTCCTCCCAGCTCTGAGATGCTCTGGTCTGTGGTTTTCATGAGGAAAGTGCCATAACACACTGGAGTATTTGGACAGAGGCACCAAGTGCTCAGAGAAGTACTTGGGGATGGGGCTGGAAAGCAGGAAGTAGGCTTACTGCTGAATCACCACCCCTTGGTTCTGACTGCACTGATAGTGTACCTTCCTTATAATCAGGCTCCTTCCCTCCACTCAACTCTTCAAACTCTAGGGGACAGGACAGGAAAGGAGGTAACAACCAAGAGGAAAGGAAGGTGGCAAAGGGCAGGACCTGTTATCCCTTCCTGTTAGAGGGCATCTCACAGCTGACTTCCCTGATGCAAAGACATCTGAGTCTTGGCTGGGGCAGAAGACAAAGCTCCCTCCACCTCCAAAGGCAGGCGGGGGACAGCCGTCTTAACCTTCTGGCTCACTTTGCTGAGAAGCCACCCAAAGGTGTTTCGGGATATCTGTTTCTCATTTTTAGCTATCCGTGCAGAAATAAAACCAACGATGGGAAGCCTCCTCAAGGCCTGTTCTTGTGTTCCCATTTCCTGAGCTTGTCACCCACATCCCACCTTGTTGTTAGGCTGGCCTGTACTTCTCAAAATGCTTTCAAATCCGTATTCACACTTCATCTTCCCCAAATGCCTGGAAATTAAATGTTGTTATTTATTTCCTGTATGAGGGTTCAGAAACCAAAACTCGAAGTGGTAAATGGTGAAGCAGTAGTGGAAAGAACACAGACTTCTGAGACGGAGGAACTAACTCCTCTTCTCTATTACAACACTTCTTCACTGGGGGCTTTTGGAAAGTCACACCACTTCTCAAAACTCCAGTGTCCTCAATTATGAAGCCGGGCTTAAGCTCTAGCTCACGGGCTATTCTAAAGATCAGGAGAGAGGATGCCCATGGCTCTGGCTTAAAAACCGTGAGTGACACCAGGTGTTTGTTGCTGTTGTTATGACTATGGAGGCACCAGAATGGACCCAGGGTCCTGACTCCAGTTTAGGCCGGAGCCCTTTCTCTCTCTGCCACATGCTGGAGAAGGAGAAGCCACCTCTACCCCTCTCTGGGCAGGACTTGCTGACCCCATCACTGGGCAATCTTGCCTCTAATCCTGTGGACCAATCATTGGCTAATTCACAGCAAAATGACAGATTCAGTTACCACCCGGGGAGGATATTTCTTTCTGGAGAATTTAAAGTGTTAATGAGGTGAAATCAGTGGCAAAGTCTCAGGGGATATGTGTGAGGAAGAGTTGGAGATTTCCTCAGGAAAGAGCTTTGAACTAGAATTTACAGGTTTGAATAAGATTGAGATGAACAGAGAGGACGACAAAGCACAAACCATGGTGTGAGGTAGAAAGTGAGCTGAGGATCGGGAGACAGAGGAGGCCTGGTCGTGTGGTGGCCACACGTCAGTGGCAGTCCCAGCTATGTATCTTTCCACAGCAGCACATTGTCATCATTGGCCTTATACAATCAGCCCATATCACGTGACGCCCCTGAACTAATTACTGTGCAGGAGGAGGGCTACCACCTGAGCTGGGTATCCCAAACCATCTGGCTTCTACGGGAAGAGGAAGGGGTAAAATGGCTGTAGAAGAGGCATGTTACAATCTTCACTGCACTGACTCAGATGAAAGGTTGGCCCCTGAGCAGAGTGGATGAATATCATGGGACCCAGTCCTCTCGGGCCTTGTGGGCAGAGGTTGGTATCCACTTTGTCTCCAGGGTCTCACTCTGTCATCCAGGGTGGAGTGCAGTGGCAAAATCACAGCTCACTGCAACCTCCACTTTCTGGGCTCAAGAGATCCTCTCACCTCAGCCTCTCAAGTATCTGGGACCACAGGTGAGTGCCACTATGCCTAGTTATTTTTTTCATGTTTTTTTGTAGAGACAAGTTCTGGCTATGTTGTCCAGGGCAGTCTCAAACTCCTGTCCTCAAGTGATCCTCCTGCTTCAGCCTCCCAAAGTGCTGGGATTACAGATGTGAGCCACCAATTTCAGCATCTTCTCTTTTCATAACACATGTAGTTACTTATTTAGTGGCTGTCTACCAACTCCATGAGTGCCAGAATTATGACTGTCTTGCTCTCCAGTTATATCCTTGGCTCCTAAACAATGGGAATTAAGTACATTCTTGTTGAAAGAAGGAATGACTGAATCTGACAAGTGTGACCTGCTTAGATGTGGTAAAACTTTATAGGGTCACACACTGCAGGTGCAAAACCATCACAGAAAGAACTTCAGTTCCGCCTTGGACAGCTCAGAAAAGAAGTCTCTTGTTTCTGGATCCCTTTTCCCAGTCATTTGGGAAGAAGAAGCAAAGTTGGTTTGGACTCTCCAATCTTGCCCCTATTCTCTGAGCCTACATTCTGAGAATGGCATGGAGCTACTGTTTTCCTTCACTACCCCCTAGTCTCACCCTGGAGATACATTTATGATAGAACAATATGCTATATATAGGCTCATATTGGTAATTTGCCCTGTGTCATCCTGCAATTTTATTCTAACAAGAAACAATGAATTTGGTGACATTCCTGTATCTCACCCAAGTCATGTCCCTTGTCATTTACCCTGAGAACACAGCACTGTGGAAGGGTGAAGGGAGTAATTGCACACATGCCAGCAACTAAAGCCACATCCTGGTCGTTTTGCCACTTCGTCACCTTAAATATTTCTCCAGCCCGAAATGTGAAAATGAAATTACTTAGAGATTGCCCTAAGTGTAGAAAATGCACCCACTTGGGGACAAATGATACCCCATCTTTATTTGACTTTAAAATATTCACACTTTCATCTTCGCTGTTGAAGTAAAAGAACAAATGCATTAACTAATCAAAAATTCAGAATAAAATTAATTTTATCTGTCACATTCCCTGGCACTATTTTGACTTGACACTCCTAAAGATGAACAAAGAGAGCAGTTGAAAAACCATCCTGGCCTTAATATTAAGGAAGCAGAGAGGATAGTTGTGTTTTGTGTTTTTTTATCAGATTACTGAATGGGTTGATTTGATAAAAGCTTGAGTAATCCAAAGTATGTATGTACTGACTGATACGTTATAGAGGGAAAAATGTGTGCTCCTAAATGATACTTAGGAAGTAAATTGGTACTTTTAGAGATACATTTATCATTTTTATTATAATGAGGAAAGGGCCAGTTTGAGGATAAGTAAAATCAAAATGCACATGCTCTCTACAGGGCAATAGCTTTGCTTGAATGAACTCCATCACAATGCGAATGCTGAGGCTTGTTGTATGGACTCTAGAGGGTTACTGCCCACCGGAGGATTACTGCCTCCTGAGAACACAGTTACTTCCCTGACTACCTACCCTGCCTTACCTTTAAGGATTTAATCTTAGTTTTTGCATTTCTATCAGCCTTGAATAAATTCTTTTCATTTCTGCTATTTAGTTTTCTCATCTATAAAATATGTCCTTCATGATCTCAACCCTGTGGGTTTTGGTGTGTACTCTGCCTCCTGTTACGTGGCTTGAGTAAGTCACTTACCCTCACTGTGCCTCACATTCCTGATCTGTAAGATGGGGATATAAAGAATGTTTCCTCTAAGGACTGTTTTAAGACTTAAACAAGACTGAGTGCAGTGGCTCACGCCTGCAATCCCAGTACTCTGGGAGGGCAAGGTGGGCAGATCACTTGAGGTCAGGAGTTCAAGACCAGCCTGGCCAACATGGTGAAACCCCACCTCTACTAAAAATACAAAAGTTAGCCGGGTATGGTGGTGCACACCTGTAGTCCCAGCGACTCAGGAGGCTGAGGCAAGAGAATCGCTTGAACCCAGGAGGCGGAGGTTGCAGTGAGCAGAGATCATGCTACTGCTCTCTAGCCTGGACAACAGCATGAGACTCTATCTCAAAAAAAAAAAAAGTAAACAAGATCATAATTTGTGCTTTAAAACTGCTAGTCCCAAACTAAATTATCTCACTGCTCTGTGCTATTCCCAGAGTCTGTTGCTCAAGTTTAATAGGTAAGAATAAGATGACATACCCAACACCTGTTTACTAGTGGTACTCAGCTGGCCGCTTCTGGAAGTTTCTTCAGCAGACATTCTTAACTGTTTTTCACCTACAACCACATAACCAGTGATTTTTTTTATAAGTCATACTCTCTGGGAGTGAACTAAGATTGCTGTGAAACATAAATTTCTAATCTCAGTGCTTCCCATGTGAGCACTTACTTAACAGGGTAACATCTGAGGAAACTCCGTGTGAGAAAATTCCAAAAGGTTTCCCAGGAGCTGCTTGTGTTTGACTGAGTGGGTTTCTCAGCTCTCTCTAGGACCCAAAAGGGGTGAGTAATTGGTGGCAAGGACAGGGAATCGGGTTTATTTTATGGTTCCCTGTGTTTATAGGTTCAGCAGCCCCTGAAGCCGTGAAAGAACTGGTTGGTCCCCTTGGTGGAGCTGTGACATTCCCCCTGATGGCCGAAGTAAAGCAGGTTGACTCTATTGTCTGGACCTTCAACACAACTCTTCTTGTCACCATGCAGCCAGAAGAGGGCATTTTCATAGTGACCCAAAATCGTAATAAGGGGAGAGTATCCTTCCCAAATGGAAGCTACTCCCTGAAGCTCAGCGAACTGAAGAAGAATGACTCAGGGGTCTACCACGTGAAGATATACAGCTCATCCCTCCAGGATCCCTTCACCCAGAAGTATGTGCTGCATGTCTACGGTGAGCAGAATCAGTTCCAATGGTGGATGGCTGCCTTGGTGAGGTGGTGAGCTCCTTGACATGAGAATGTTTAAGCAGAGGCTGGATAAACACTTGGCAAGAATGTGGGAGAGGGTATTCCTTCATGAATGAAGTAGATATAGCTGATTCCTGAGATCCCTGCCTACTCAGAGATTCTGTAAGAAGCAGCGTGGTGCAATGGATGGCTGATACGTGCAGTGGGCATCATACAGATCAAGGTCAAATGCTGGCTTCTTCAGTTAGTCACATGATGTTAGCTAAGTTACTTAATTTCTTCAAGTCTTAGTTTCCATATCTGTAGTGGGGAGGAAAGCAATACCTACCTTAGGAAGGTTTTTTGGCCAAAGTATCAATTACACCTCTTCCTCTACAGATTTCAACCAATTGATACATAGATGCAAGGAGGAGGGGATAAAAGTATCAGCATTATTTCTGGTAAATGTAGACAGGAGAAATGCTTCCTCCCAAGTCTGGACCATGGCACTCATCCAGGGAAGTTAAAATTACAAAACAATTATTCAAACAGCTACAAGAATAGCTGCCTCACTCACTGAGCCACAGTATCACTGACATCAGGAGATGGGCCTCCAGACTTGCTTGTAGGAGGAAGGCCTGCACCTGATCCAGATGTCTTCCATATAGACATGGTTGAAGGCAACAGAAGGTACGCATTCTGCAGGGTAACTAGCTGGGGGAGGAGGGAAAAGGGCAAACCACATTTGAACAGCAATCTTTTAACATCTCAAACCCATGACTAGAGAAAGGTAAATGATGAGTGTCTGACTCTTACCATCTCCCCAGTGAACTAATTACTCATCCTCTGATTCAGGGGAGTGAGCGCAAGGTAGAGAAGGGGGCCAGAAAGGCTACTCCAATACTATTTTCTCCTAGAGAGTAAAGTGAACTCTTCTAGATAGTAAAGAGAAGCCTGGGGACAGAGACTAGGGAGCCTCTAGAATAGAAAATATTAGCAGACACCTAACATGCGTTTAGCACAGTGCTTCCCATGTGGCTATGCTTAGCAAACGGCAGTTACATTCTTGCTGCGTTATTATTTCTATCGTTCTTGTTACTGTTATTATATACCCGTGGGAAAGCAGACTTAGACAACCCTCTTTTCCAGATAAGAATGAGACTTCTGCTCTGAATTACTGCGTTTTCTCCAGTCTGGAGCTCCTAGAGAGATTCAGGTTCAAGGTATCCAAGGATAATTCAGAAAAAAGGAGAGCTATAGGCAGAGTTTCCACCCCTGGTTGTCCTTTCTCTTTCACAGAGCACCTGTCAAGGCCTAAAGTCACCATGGGTTTGCAGAGCAATAAGAATGGAACCTGTGTGACCAATCTGACATGCTGCATGGAACATGGGAGAGAGGATGTGATTTATACCTGGAAGGCCCTTGGGCAAGCAGCCAGTGAAACCCATAATGGCTCCATCCTCCCTATCTCCTGGAGATGGGGAGAAAGTGATATGACCTTCATCTGCTTTGCCAGGAACCCCATCAGCAGCAACTCCTCAAGCCCCATCCTTGCCAGCAAGCTCTGTGAAGGTAACTGCCTCTCCCCTCTCCACAGAAGCCTCTGCCCAGAACCTACACCTTCTTCAGCTCATGACCCCCATAGGAACAGACACTGTATGGAAACTGGAGGCTACTCGGTGGTCAATGGGCTGGGAGGAAGGCAGCAGGTGCTCCAAAGGCTGGGTCATTTTTCTGAGCTGACTTTTCTCCCTTCCCCATACCTCTACCCATTCTCTCTTTAAAGGTGCTGCTGGTGACCCGCATCCTTCCATGGTCCTCCTGTGTCTCCTGTTGGTGCCCTCCCTGCTCACTCTCTTTGCTCTGGGGCTATTTCTTTGGTTTATAAGGAGAGAGAGACAAGAAGGTACAGTGTGTACTATTTTTTGTCCTTACCCATATTCATGCTTTTCTCCTTCATTGATTCAACAAGCACATATAGAGCTGTATGCCAGACTTGGCATGAGGTGTTAAAGCCTCAAGAAGCACACAGTCAGTCTACAATCCTTAGTTCTGGAGTAGAGAAATGCTGGAGGCCTTTCCTGAGGACACGATTCTCCTAGTTCCCTTTCCAAGGCCCAGTTCTCTTCTTCTCCCAGAGGGACATCCTGATGTGGCTCTTCTGTTGATACCCACATTGCTGACTGCTCCCCTGACCTGGGAAGTGATGGCCTCCAACTCTGAGGTCCCCACAGACCAGCATCTTCCAGTCAACCCTTCCTATCCCTATCCCTGTCAGAGCCCACATACCACTCCCACCCTCTCCACAGGATCATCTTGAGACCTCACTTTACTACCCACCTCAGTTTAGACACATGGCTCCTGGAGAAGCCCTTCCCTGTCTCTCTCCAGCCATACCCTGTGCTGTGTTCCTAAACCCTGCGGATTTTTCTTCTGGGTTCCCACCATCCATGTGGGTGATGGGGAGGAGCCTAACATCAGTTGGGTATGATCTGTAGACTTGGAAATCTCCCTTCCCTCCTGGAAGCCCCTCTGAAAGTGTCTTTGACTTTCTCTACTTCCCACTTTGACCACCTTGATCCAGAGATCAGGAAGTGAAGTGATGAGGGTGGCCAATGCACCCTGTTTCGTTCAGGATTTTCCCAGTTTTAACACTGAAAGTCCTCTATCCTGAAAACCCTCTGTTACAAGGAAACTGGGATGGTTGGTCACCCTAAATGGGTCATCCAAGAGAAATGGTGGGTCAGTGTGAGTGGTGAGTGGTTGGAGAGATGGCTTTGATTCTCTCCCAACTTGCTTTTAGAGTCCATTGAAGGGAAGAAGAGAATGGACATTCATCAGGAAACTCCTAACTTATGCCCTCATTCTGGAGAGAACACAGAGTACGACACAATCTCTTATGCTAATGTGAGTCCCTTCTCATCTTTCCTGGGGACTGATCCTCTCTACGAGGCTCTCCTTGTGAGGTTTTTCTATGGGTTTGGGCAACATGGGAATGAAGAGGGGAGTGAGGATATATAGCCTTAAAACCCAATGCATCTGTGCCTCCTCCAAGTCTTCATGGATTCTCTTCTGTGCAGAAGAAGCTGGTGGTCTCTGGAGCACCTGGTTCTGACTCATAATGCTCATGCTGTGATCTATGAAGTCACCTGCTCCCCCTCCACAGTTCATAGCGGCCACTCAAAAGGCCAGATTCCTTTTGCATAAGGCAGTGGGTAGAAGAGTGTGACTTTGACAGGATGTTTGAATCATGGTGTCAGAAGACTTCTCTAGAGATGCCTCTTCCTCTGAAGTGACTCAAGGAGCCATCACAAGAAGGATCAGGGCACTTGTGGTGACTCTGGGTCCCCACTCAAGGCATTGCAAGTGTAGGTCACTGAGTGAAGTGAATGAACACGGTTTGTTCAAAGCAGTCTCCAAAAAGAAAATCTTAAGAGGCCAGGCGCGGTGGCTCACGCCTGTAATCCCAGCACTATGGGAGGCCGAGGTGGGTGGATCAGGAGGTCAAGAGATCGAGACCATCTTGGTCAACATGGTGAAACGCTGTCTCTACTAAAAATACAAAAAAAATTAGCTGGGCGTGGTGGTGCATGCCTGTAGTCCCAGCTACTTGGGAGGCTGAGGCAGGAGAATTGCTTGAACCCAGAAGGTGGAGGTTGTGGTGAGCCGAGATCACGCCATTGCACTCCAGCCTGGGTAACAAGAGCGAAACTCCGTCTCAAAAAAAAAGAAAAAGAAAATCTTAAGAATAAAGTTTTAAGAAATTCAAATAACAAAAGACAGTTTGGAGAATGAAATAAGTAGACAACTTCAAAAGGCTCCCCAGGGCCAATCCAATCACTGCAGCCCAGGCTGGGCTAGCTCTTTAGAGGTCATAGAGCCCTTTATCACAACGGCCTATATAGTGAATAAATAAAAATACTTTGGATCTCAAAACCCCAATTTTACTCAAACCTTTGGTTCGTCCCAATCAGGTTGCATCTTCCTACATTTATTTGCCTACCACATTTACCTACATTTACACCCTACGAAGAGGAAATGTTACCAAAGTCATTAGTATTCTGAGCGCTCTTTCCTTTCTCACAAGGGAGGCTTCTTTGTGCTCCATTTAACTGGTTTAAATCAAAATTTATTCTGTATTGCCATGTTTTTTCCTTTCCTGCTTAAGATACATCCCCAGAGGGCTGCAGGACTGCCCTGGATGTTCAGGAATAGACTTAGCCAACCCAGGATATTTACCTGTGGTTGGGAAGGAGTTTTCATTATTGTTGTTCTTGTTTTATTTTGTTCCATTAGTCATCTTTACTGATTTTCTCCAAGGGCTCTTTGACCATGGGGAAAGTTTATTTGCAGCATTAGCAATATTACTTCAAATTATCCTTTAATCTGTTTAGGAGGCTCATAGCTAATGAGACTTGTATATGTATCTTACATATTTTTGAGATTCAATTAAACACAATACAGTTTAAAAATAATGCAATGGCCTCCTGAAAAAGTTACCAAAAATTATTATAATAGCAGTCACCAACAAGAGAACTTCCTACTACCCCTCACTGCTCCAGAACCCTCCTTTCCTTTCCCCATCTCCTCCCCTCCCAGCTTTCCCCTCCCTGGATTCTGAATGTCTCTCTGGCCTTATCTATGTGACTCAGGAGGAGAGTGATGATTTCTTTTGTTTGTTGTTTGTTTTTTTAATAGAGAACGATCCCAATGGAAGATCCAGCAAATACAGTTTATTCTACAGTGGAAAGACCCAAAAAGGTAAGAAGCTTTAGAGCTGGATTTCATCTTAATGGTTCCGTTTCTTTTCCTGCTTCATATGTAGGTCAAAATTTCTTGGGCCCAGGGATTTCATATTCTCTGGTATTAAAAAGTACCCTAGTAGTTCCCCATTCCCTTTGCTTAGGGTAATATGAGAACATGGGGGATGGAAGAGAATTGTGTTTTAGGAGTCGAACTGGGCAATCTGAAACAAATGGAGTAGGAAAGAGGTTCTAGATGGGAATAATAGAGCAAATCAAAAGGCTCTGACTGAAGTTATAGATGAGGAAAAAGACCATGGCTTAGGTTATGCATGGAATGAAGAGAATAGCTGGGGAGGGGACTCCAGCTTGCTCCTGAGCCAACAGTAAACTGTAGGAGAGAGAGATTTCTATTTTTCACCTGCAGTCCAACTATGTTACATCTGGTGTGCATCCTCTCCTCAGTTAAACTACTAATGCAGTAGCTTTAACGCTTATTCCTTCACAGGATATGGTTGGCAGAAGTAATGGTACCTTTCTGTCTCCTTTCTCGTCCTTTCCCAAACAGATCCAAAAAAGATAAGAATCATTAAAGCAATTCGCTTAGTAATAGAAAATGTTGGTTTCATGAATTATTACAAGAAAAATCCAGTTCATTAAGCATTCAAAAGATAAATATGGGTTAAATTTAAAGAATAGTTTATCTAAGCTAGGGGTGATTAAGATTAACCAGTGGGAGCCAGCGTGGCAGCCGATTTGGGTTGGGTAACCTTGGAAATAAAGTTTCCTGGGTGCCGGGGTCTCCATGGAAGATTCAGAGCCTGTTCACCTCCCTCACTCTGCTTTCTTATTTTGTTTTCAGATAGAAAGTCCCCACTCACAGCTCACGATGCCAGACACACCAAGGCTATTTACCTATGAGAATGTTATCTAGACAGCAGTGCACACTTCTAAGTCTCTGTCCAAAAAAAAAAACAAGTCTCAGCCCAAAGAAAACAATCAAAAGAATTCATTGATTTGACTAGAAACACCAAGGAAGAATGAAGAACACTGACTTTTTTCCAGGACAAACTATCCTTGATGCTCCTTTAGATTTGGGAGTTCATAATTCCATCTACTGCTGAGAAATTGCCTCAAACCCAGAAGGTTTAACTATACCATCCCCAAAATGGGATTGTGAATTTTGTCAGCAAACCACAAGAAAAGTGCTTAGAAGTGGTCCTATAAAAATGTAAATGCCGCATTACACATATTAATGACAGCCTGTCGTATTAATGAAGGCTCCAGGTCAGTGTCTGGAGTTTCATTCCATCCCAGGGCTTGGACATCAGGATTATACCAACAGTCTTGCTACCAGGAGAGTAAGAAGGCCAAAACAGACAGACATGTCCAGCAGAAGCAGATGTACCTGATAAAGATGGATGTATTCATTGGCTCCGAAAACTATGTGCCTAGCACTATGCTCAGCTTACACTAATTGATCAGACATGCTCTTTGCTCTCACGAACTTGGCTCCAAATGAATGAACTACTTTCATGAGCAGTTGCCATAGGCCTGACCACAGATTCCCAGAGGGCCAGGTGTGGATCCACAGGACTTGAAAGTCAAAGCACACAAAGATGAAGAATTCAGGGTAGATGATAATGTTTGGCAGATACTATAATGGAGACACAGAAGCAAGGACAGTGACCTCAAGCCAGGCTTCATTCATGTACTTGTGCTGCAAAAGGAAAGCCTGAGTCTAAAGGCTGTGCCGGAGCCCATCCCTATAAAGAGATGGAGTCTAAAGTCACATTTTAAATCTAATATGGGAGACTTAGAGTCAAGCTGTAGAGACTGGTGGGGCACATAGGGCAGTGATTACTTGTAAACCATTAAAGATGGTTAATTCATTCAATAAATATTTATTAAGAACCTATGAGGTTGGACACAGTGGCTCATGCCTGTAATCTCAGCACTTTGGGAGGTCAAGGCAGTTGGATCACCTGAGGTCAGGAGTTCAAGACCAGCCTGACCAACATGCTAAAACCCCATCTCTACTAAAAATACAAAAATTTGCTGAGTGTGGTGGTGCGCACCTGTAATACCAGGTACTTGGGAGGCCAAGGCAGGAGAACCACTTGATCCCGGGAGGTAGAGGTTACAGTGAGCTGAGATCTCGCCACTGCACTTCAGCCTGGGAGACAAGAGTGAAACTTCATCTCAAAAAAAAAAGAACCTATGCTACATCGGTCTGAAACATAAGATGAACATCCCTGCCAACATAGAGCTCACCACCTCTTAAGTGAAAAACATGGGGAGGGGGAAAGGGGGATGGCTGCTTTTGATGTGTTCCCTGACACATATCTTGAATGGAGACCTCCCCACAAAGTGTTGAAAGTGTTGAAAAAACTTAAAAACATGCTTGTTGGGCAAGAATGGGATTGAGATTATCTTCTCTCAAAACGGCCTTGTAAAGGAACTGAGCCAGATATCTTCCCTTACTCCAAATGTACTGTAGTAGCCCCCCTCGCAAAAAGTCTTCTTTACTGTCTTAACGAAATAGCTATTGTGAAATTCATATACAAAAAGATGCATTATTTTGCTATTTGCAATAGTGAAATTCTGGAAACTGCCTAAGAATCTGACCACCACAGGTGAAAGGTCTGTTCACACACAGACATTACGAATTATGGGTTAGACTGGGTGTGGTGGCTCACGCCTATAATCCCAGCACTTTGGGAGGCCAAGGCAGGCAGATTACTTAAGGTCAGGAGTTCAAGAACAGCCTGGCCAACATAGTGAAATCCCATTTCTTCTAAAAATACAAAAAGAATTAGTCAGGCATGGTGGCAGGCCCCTGTGCTACTCAGGGGGCTGAGTAGCAGCCCAGCTACTCAGGAGGCTGAGGCAGGAGAATCTCTTGAACCAGGGAAGGGGAAGTTGCAGTGAGCCAAGATTGTGCCGCTGCACTCCAGCTTAGGTGATAGAGCAAGACTGTCTCAAAAAAAAAAAAAATTATGAGTTATATTCAGCATCATGAAATAAACCCATGTACCAAACCTGCACATGTAGCTTCCAAACCTAAAATAAAATTAAAAGTAACAATTTTTTAGCATGTGCCTGATCCCAGCTACTCGGGAGGCTGAGGCAGGAGAATCTCTTAAACTTGAGAGGTAGAGGTTGCAGAGATGTGGAGGTTGCAGAGAGGTGGAGGTTGCAGAGAGGTGGAGGTTGCAGTTAGCTGAGATCACATCACTGCACTCCAGCCTGGGTGACAGAGTGAGACTCTGTCTCAAAAAAAAAAAAAATTTTTTTTTTTGTAAAAAAAACTATGGGTTGACCAGGCATGGTGGCTCATGTCTGTAATCCCAGCACTTTGGGAGGCTGAAGTAGAAGGATAGCTTGAGCTCAGGAGTTCAAGAACAGCCTAGGCAACATGGCAAAGCCCCATCTCTACAACAAATACAAAAATTAGCCAGGCATGGTGGTGCATGCCTGTAGTCCCAGCTACTCGGGAAACTGAGGTGGAAGGTTTGCTTAAGCCTGGTAGGTTGAGGCTGCAGTGAGCTACAATTGTGCTACTGCACTCCAGCCTGGGCAACAGAGTGAGCTTATCTCAAAACAACAACAACAACAACAACTATGGGTTGTAAAGTTAGGAAATGTTATGACATCACAAATTTTAAAATTAGAATGCAAAATTTAATGTGTTATATGATTACAGCTGTGTTTAAAACAAAATCTATGCATGGAAAAATTTGGAAGAAAAAACATCAAAATAGTAACACCAGTTGTTTAGGCAGATGAAAGCTTAGGTGACTTGGTTTTCTCCAATTTTTCTTTATTTTCTGAATATTCCTTAATGGGAAAGTATGTATTACATAAAGGAGCGGAAGAAGTTTTAAATAGATGTTCAGTGAGAAAAAAGAGGTGCCACCCACTGCGTGGGGTTGAGGGGAAAGTCTGGACCCTCAGGGTGAGGGTGTGGGGGAGGATGGAAAGACCTCCTCAAGTGAGAATGGGTGGGGAGAAAGGAGGAAGCCCTCCACACAATGACACAGGAAAAGATGACTTTTCCTCAGAGAGGGCTGCTGGAGGCTGGGGAGAGCTTCACAGTGTGTTAAGACAGAGGCATGGAGAGGGGGACACTGGGCCTGAGGATGCATCTGTTCTGCCTTCCCCTCTCTTTAGAGCCCATTCAGATGGTAAATAATTATACTTTGGGGTTAATCATACTTTGGGTTTTTTAAACCAGTGACTGAAACAGGACCTAGGAAGACCAATAGATCTGGAGTCTGGACACTCAATAAATTCTGTCCCAAAGCTGGCTGCAGAAAGAAGCTTCCCCTCATGGGCTCAACCAGCAGGCAAAGGAAACCACCAGCTCTTCAGGGGTGAGAAGTCACATCACCTCCCAGCCCCATCACATGCAGCCCCCAAAGCTGTGTGGTTTGAAACTTGTGAGGTGCAAATAACAAATATGTAAACATTGAAACCTTGCTGGGAAAGTAAATAAGTTATCTGTACCATTTCAGAAAGGCTTTCACTCATTCATTTGATCATGCATGCATGCATTCATTTATTCATTCAGCAGTACAACTGAGCACCACTACGTGCTGGGCATTTTGCTGAACTCAGGGAATACAGCAGTGGGCCGCAACAGAGGTCTCTGCCCTCAGGGTACTTACATTCTAATGACAAAGGCCAAAGCTCAAATATCCTTTAAATAACACGGCTGCTATGAAAGAGAGGTGTGTGGTGCCAAGAATGGCTAATTTTCCTGTGGTCAGAGACGATATCTCCAAAGTGGTAAAGATTAAGCTGAGATCTGATGAGTAGGAGCTACTTACAAGAAGTAGGGAGGGAAAATAAAACCCTTCTAGCCAGAGGTGCAAAGGCCTTGTGGTGAGAAGACATAAAAGAATGAAACTCAGTGTAGCTGGCAGAGAGGGCTGTGCTTTTAAAATTTCATTAGTTACAGTATGCAAAACAAATTGTAGGGGGTAAAGGCTGGATGTAGGCAGACTACTCAGAGGGCTCTTACAGTTATCGAGGAGAGAGGTGATGGTAGGTTAGACAAGGATGGTAGGATGGAGAGGGAGAGGGAAAGATGCTCTTAAGAGGTATCTAAGGGATAAGGAGGTTTCTGCGTTCAGTACTGTCTTGGGGATGTTAGCTAATCTGGAAGAGGAGGTGGGAAGACAGGCCTTTCTTTTGATAGCCTCTTGGGACTAGAAGGACAAAGTTTGGAGTCTGGGACTTAACAAGGTTAAAGAACTGGTAAATCACTCACCTTTTTGACCTGGAACCCCCAAAGAATTACCCTAGGAGACTTACCCTTCTTGTAAACAAGAAGTACACCAGTTTTAAGTCATTTAATGTAGCCAAGAAAATCTCAAAACTGGTAGTAGATTAAAGACATCTAAGCTTATTAGCGTCCACAAGTACACTAAGCAAACAAAGACCATCACTAAAAGAAAATAACATTCTTAGGTCTCACATTTTTCCTGCAAATAATTTTTCTTCAGCAACGTTCATCCTATGTTCAGAGATATCCAGGCCCATGAGGAGACAAGACCCACAAGCAAGACCCTCCTGGTGGGAAGAGACTTTCACAGACTGCAGCCCAGGATGTATCCTGGCCACTTCCTTCTCATTTCATACCAGGAAGATGGAAGGAGGAACTGTGAACCTCCTCAGTGCTGGGGTAAAAAAAGGCTGATGCATAACCTGCTTATCTGGCACAGGATGGGAGTTAATGGAAGGCCATGCTCTGTGCTCAAAGCAAGGAAGACCTCTTTGAAGCATGACAATGTGGCCAGACTTGCTGGCTCTAGCAGCAGCCTTTTCCCTAGCTGTTTACTGATTGTATCTAAAGTAGAGCATGCTCTATACCTTCAAAGGAAGTGCCAAACCGCCACAGCTATAGACCATCTGCTTGATGCTTCACTTCCTTTTCGCCCCCCACATTCCTGACCACATGCTTCTTTGTTTAAACACTGAATAATTAGTGTGGGACTCTAGTGCTTGGGGCCTTCACATCCTCCTACTCCCGTCAGCCCCCTAGGAGCCCACCATTATGCACTCTTAACTCTTGTCTCTTCATTTTCTTTGTCTCCGCTGACCCTGGTACTTCCTAGGTTTTGTCTGGCTGGTCCCTTGACACCTCAGTTCCTGTATCTGTAGGCAGACTTTAAAGATGTTTTGAATTCTATCTGACTATAGCCCTAAGCATACTCTTTATTGCAATCTGTCAAGAATATAGCAAGCAACAGAGAATAGTGGATAAACCATAAAATGATCATTTACAATATTTAATATTTAGAGCATTCACAATATGCCAATTATTGTTCTAAACTACATGTATACGTGTGTATGTATATACATATATAAATTTATTTAATCTTTATAACAAACATACCCATTTCATAGATGAGGTAGTTGAGACCAAGGTTGTCTTGTGTCTAGTTAGGTTTTGTGGGTTGTTTTGTTTGGCTCGTATATGTTACTGCTCTAGATGGTATTAATTAACTGACCAATTTATTTAAAATGTATTATATATTATTTTATATGTATGTTGCCCAGACTGGCCTCAAAACTCCTGAGCTCAACTGATTCTCCTGCCCCAGCCTCCCAAGTGGCTGCGATTACAGATGTGCACCACTGTACCTGGCCTTCCTCTGCCTTTTTTGCTCTCTTCAGGCCTTCAACTGATTGGATGGTGCTCAGCCACATTGATAAGGGGGACCTTTACTCAGTCTACTGATTCAAAAATAAATCTCTTCTGGAAACATCATCACAGACACACCCAGAAATAATATTTTACCAATTATCTAAGCATCCTTTAACCCAGTCAAGTTGACACTAAAATTCATCATCACAAGTCCACCCTTTGTCAATTTGACACCCATACCAATCTCCTAAAACTCATACTTAATCTGCAAATAAACAGAATAACAATTCTATAAATTCTATAAATAGAATTGTTATTCTGTTTATTTGCAGATTAAGTATGAGTTTTAGGAGATTGGTATGGCATAATTCAATTTTAGGAGTTTTAGGAGATTGGTATGGCATAATTCAATCTAACATGATATAAAAATCTCACATACAACTGAAAACACATTAACCTCTTCCCTAGAAGAAGAGGTAGTCTTTTAGTAATGTTTACTCTTCTCCCAATATTCTGTAACTTAAATATTACGATGTAAAATTAACAATACTTAAATACTGATATAAATTTAATACATCTTATGTTACATGATAAGGGAATAAGACAGGAAAGAAAACAAAGATATTTGCCTAACATATGTACACGCAATTTTATTCATAACAAAATAAGGAGGAAATATCCATGACAAATACAGTCCTCATTTCTGTAACTGGTTATATGGTTGTAGGTGAAATTTACAATTATCTCTTTCTACTACGCATTCTGTATTTCCTTTAACTTCAGCAAGCACCTCAACTGGTTTTTGTTCTTTACCTGGTAGGGTGACCCAGATCTTCATTCCTGAAGGGTCTGGGCCATTAGCAGTTCTGCCTGGATTGGAATGTTGTGGTTTTCCACTGACCTTAATCACAGGGCATGATAATATATAAGAGATGCCCCTAAGGGATCACTTTGTATTTCAGACATACTCTTCCGTAACTGCTATTGTGAAATACTAGTCTAATTTCCCCCTTGGCAGTAAGGATCAGTATCCCAGCAAACACCAAGGCTCCCTTCTTTGCCTGTTGATTCAGAGGCATGAGGAGCCCCAAGTGCTCAAGTGGCGGCTTTGACTTCCCGTTCAATGGAGCAACCGTTGTGTCTCTTAGTGGAAGCATTCCTCCCTCTGTAACTAAGACATTGAGGCCAGCAAAACAAAGTTGCAGCAACATGAAGCAAAATTTTTGCTAGTGGGTCACTAGGGAGTAATAATGGGTGGTGCCACTCCGGTTGCCACCTCCTTGATTCCACAACCCGTGAATACTGGCTATTAGAAGAAAGAACACTATATGTTGAACACTGATTCCAAACACAGACACAACCTTCTGGAGAACCTTGCCCTAGTCTTGTAAGGTATGTGATGGTCTAAAGGTTGGTATCACAATTAAATTCATATTTGGGACCTAATGCCCAATATGATAGTATTAAGTGGTAGAAACTTCAGGAAGTGATTAGGTCATCAGGGATCTAGCCTCACAAATGGGATTAGTGTCCTTAGGAAAGAGGCTTCAGAGGGCCAGTTTGTCCCTTTTGCCATGTGAGAACACAGCAACAAGAGCCATCTATGAAGCAGAGAGCCCTTATCAGACACTGAATCTAGGGGTATATTGATCTTGGACTTCCCAACCTCCAAAACTGTCAGCAATAATTTCTGTTGTTAATAAATTATTCAGTTGAGGACATTTTTTATAGCATCAAGAACAAACTAAAACAGCATTTCCACCTAGTTCATGCTATAACTGAGTCTTCCAAAGCCCATTCTACTGTTCTATTGTAGGAATTCACTCAAGGTGGTGGCAAAAAACATTAAGGGAAAAATATTAGAGAAAGTTACAGAATATAGTCTCAAACCCTTTTAGAAGGCCTAAAGATTTTTTCTATAGTTCTTGGCTAAAGGCAGCCTAAATCCTCTTTATATTTAGTTAATAAGTAAAGCAAAAGCTAAGGTATGTAGAGGAGTTTATCTGAATAACTTGTTTACTCATGTGGTCTTAAAACTAAACTTTGAGCCAGGTGGTCCTCTTGAGGGGAGGTTGACCAAGGATATTACCCACTAATGTTTGCTTTGGACATCAGAATCTGTGCTATCTTCAACCTCTCGTGGTATTGACTCAAGTATTTGTCAATTAAACTTTACTAAATAAATACGAGTCTCACTAGCTAAGGAAGGCTGGTGGTTGCAACTGTTTACAGCACTCTCCAAGGTGCCTGTAAGTGGCCACACTCAGCTGAACTGGCAAAGCATAATATCTGTGTGTCAGTGTACTTTACTCATCTGTCGCTGAGTCACAGTCTGCGGATCAGATCCCACAGGTGGTGACCCCAACAGAAGTGCCCAAATGTAAGGCAACCCCAACAGTGGTGCCCATGTGAGGAAAATCAGGTGAAGAGGACCCTGACCATCACTGTAAAGGAAGAGCAACGGACCCCCTGAAAACAAAGGTGCAGAAGACCACACATCTGAGTCAGTAAAACAGTGAGTCAGTAAGTCATTGGTACCCACTGGGATTACCAAGTTGAGGGAGGGATTGTTCAGGCTGAGGTTTCATCATGGGACAACAGTTACCAGTTCAATAGATAAAAGTATTGAAACAGCTGCTTAACGTCAGTGAAGCGTTGATTTTACAGGCTCAGTTAAGATGCCTAATGCAAACTGTTGTTTCCCAAAGCCCAGGGTTCCCAGCAAAAAGTCTGGGAAAAAGTGGAGAGAACTCTTAAACAGCATCATGCACAAGGGCAACAGGTCCCAGAAATGTTATCACAGGGCCAAAATAACAAAGAGAAACAAAGGTTTTACCTGAGCCCCCTCCTCCAATAGATAGGCAAGCAGCATTAGAAGGGGAGCTCAGCCTGCTGGGAAAGAGAAACAGAGGTTTTGCCTGAGCTCCCTCCTCCAATAAATAGGGAAGCAGCATTAGAAGGGGGACTCTTAGCCTGCCCAGTAGTGCAAGATCAACAAGGCAATCAGGTACATAAAAAGGTAAGGAACAGCATTAAAGACCAAAGTCTCTCAGCCATGTGAGCAGTAAGAAAACTTGCAAACCAGGAGCCAACAAATTCTCCCAGAAACTTGGCCTGCATGACAGCAAGGGCAACGGAGAGCTAAGCTCATCATGCTGGGGTTAGCCTGCAGGAAAGTCCACCCAGCAGGCAGCGGCCGTCCAGCAGGGGAAGAAGCAGCAGAAGCAAAAAGTGGCTGTCGTCCCGGGACCCCGACTGCTCCACAGGCTGCCCACGCAGAAATCTCATATGTTCCTTGTTTACAAGCTCTGGTAAGATTTAAGTAACATTTAAGAATTTGTAAGGCCTTTTTCTGATAATGGCCTCTGTTGTTATTCCAACCTTTCCTCTAACATAGCTATCTTAAAATCCTATTTAGGTAGAACAAATTAAAAGCCAACCATGTGGCTTTGCTCCTCAGTAGAAAAGAATTTCCTAATTGACTGACAAGTTGCAAAACCTGTTTTCTATCTTAAAGGGCAATCCAGCCCTGGATTCTTCCAGATATTTAAACCCTGCAGCAGAAAGAGAAATAGAGAGACTCCAGCAAGCCATTTCTCATAGGCAGCTGATCACATAGATCTGCTTTATTTAGTTCAGCTGTTTATTTTTCCTACCAAACACTCCCCTACAAGGTTAATAAGACAAATGGTCCCCAGGCTACACTTCCTAGAATAGGATTTTTGCTCACACACCAGGACTAAAACTCTGTCCCCTATATTCCGTTAATTAGTGAATTCATCTATTCAGGTCACAAACAATGCAATCAGTTGCTAGGCTATGACCCGAATGTCATAAGAATTCCTTAAAGTAAAAAGCTATTTGAAGCAGTGGTGCCCCTCTCTTTATATCTGCAAATAGCCTTCTCTGATTACACAAGGCAACTAGAGCAGGTGCTTCCTGCTGCTAAGCTCCTTCAATTCTCCTCGGGTGCTTCTGTGATCTTACCTCCAGAGATAGTTCACTCCCCCATACCCAATGCTTTAACACTGTTTACTGATGGTTCAAGTAAACATGAAAAGCAGCAGTCTAGTGGAGACCACACAATTCACTCACTTAATCGAGATTTACCAGTACTCAGAGAGCTAAAACTGGAGCTTTAATTCTAGCTTTAAAGCCTTTTTCCAATCAGCTCATCGATATTTTTAGCAACTCTGCCTACTCTGTATATTTATTGCAGAACCTTGAAACAGCTCTAATTAAGTCCACTCTGGCACCCACCCTGTGTGCTCTTTCTTCAACTACAGCAATTGCTGGATCAACACACGTAGCCTATTGTTATCACACACGTTTGAGCCTACAGCTCATTGCCTGGCCCACTGGCTTATGGCAATAATCAAGCAGACCTACAAGTTATGACATCACTGTTTGACCAAGCCACCCAATCGCATTAATTTTACCACCAAAATTGGATACACTTAACTAAACAATTTCAGCTCACCCAAAGACTAGCTAAACAAATCATCTTGCAATGCCTGGATTGCCAGCTCACAGGCACGTCCCCGCCTTCCGCAGATGTTGACCCTAGAGGACTAGAACCTCATCAGGTAGTATAGCAAACAGATGCTACACACGTCCCTGAATTTAGAAAACTTATATATGTACATGTATCCATTGATACCAACACTCATTTAATTAGTGCACATGCTCTTCCTGAAGAATCCGCTCAATATGTCATTAAACATCTTTTTTTAACTTTTGCATTTCTGAGGTGGCTCACAAAAATTAAAACTGATAATGGTACAGCTTATGCCAGCTCACAATTTCAACAATTTTTTCACACATAGAACACCCAACATTCCACAAGAATCCCATATAACCCCCAAAGTCAAGCAATCGTAGGACAGGCCCACTCCACCCTTAAAAATAGGCTCAGAAAACAGAAAACGGGGAGTATAGGAAACGACCCTGCAACACTATTGGCACAAGTCTTGTTTACCCTTAATTTTTTAAATTTAGATGACAAATTTCAATCAGCTATAGAAAAGCACTTTGCTAAAACCTCTCAAGACATAAAACCTGCAGTTTTGTGGAAAGATGTGAACAGTAATGGATGGTATAGTTCAAGTGAACTATTAATGTGAGGAAGAAGGTATGCTTGTGTCCACATCCCCTCAAGTCCTCTTTAGATTCCAGCATGATGCATGAAACCATACCATGGCATGGTTAAGACTCAACCCAATACCAGAGATGCAGAAGATGACTGCAAGACCCACAACCTCAGAAGATGCAGCTTCCACAAACAACACAAGCCCCGGACATCACCTGGAGGATGCTGAAGAAGACAACTCAGGAAGCTGAATGAGTCCTACTCTGGAGACTGACACCATTTACTCCAGGTAATCTGTTTCCTGCTGTGCTTTCTGTTGTACATTGCAACTCATGTAAGCTATTAATCCTTTTTATGCTCTCTGTCTGCAACCTATACCTGCTACACTCTAATAGGCTCATATCTTAGATAGACCTTTCTTTCACTCTGTAACCTAGGCAGACACCCCCTTCCCAGCCTATAATAATGTGACTGCTTGGCTAGGAAGGATAGATTTACCCCCAGTGAGGTCCCTCAATAATGGCACACATTAGACTATGGTGCCAGATACCACTACATATCACTCCACTATCCTCCCACTGTGTGCAAGTTATAAAGGTTCTAACCCTTACTGTATACCTGCCCAAACACAAGTGTGGCTACACCATGGCAAAGGATATAGTTTAACATTCTAGCGGCAGACAGGCTCAAACCAGGCAATGCAATCAATGCCACTTTCTCAAACATTCCTTCCTGTGCTAAAGACCAAAGCTGGGAAAATAATAGGTTCTGTAAGGTCTCACCTCACCTTGGACAGCATGGCGACCCCCGTGCACTGCACATACACCTCTGGAAGGCCTTCTGGAATTAGAAAACCTGAAGTAGCTGGAAGGAAGAACCATCAACCCCTGCAGCGCCTAGCTAACCTGAGACATTCTTCTATTGTTTCTTATATCAGCGCCAGTTGTCAAAGCCATTGGACTTTGTAACTGACCTTGGCCCAATCTCTTGACTCCACACCCTACAACCTCCCCCAACTTGCAAAAAACCACCCTAAAGTAACCTCTGTACTGCCCACCCCAAACCTATAAAACCAACTCCTATCCCACCGCCCTTCACTGACGCCCTCTTCAGCCTCAGCCCACCTGCACCCAGGTGAATAAACAGCCATGTTGCTCACACAAAGCCTGTTCAGAAAATCTCTTCATTAAATGCATTTAATATTCAGTACTATTGGACACGAATAACAGAATTCCACTTTAGCTAAGAAGTCTGTCACAGGAAACAAGTCCATAGCCTCCAGTTAGGCCATTATAACGTCTTAGACTGGAGCCCCCATGGCTGATTGCAGGGGACAGGCTTGGTTTGCCTCATGTATCACTAATCACAACATATCTAATTTAAAAATTACTAGTGTCACAGTATTAAGGAGACAATCTGAGGCATTCTACCAACCTTGCTAATTTGACACGATTGTCAAGGTTCCTTTGCCCTTTCACCTTAGAATGTGCCCTGTTCCAGGTCAGACACAAAAGATTCATAGTTAGACTCAAAGCCATAGTCACCCTGGCAACTGCCAGCATTGCCATGACATCTGTTACTGAGTCAGTACAAACAGCCGCCTCTGTAGATAATCTGGTCAAAAATGTGTCTAATGAACTTCTCTTACAGCAAAGTATACATCAAAAAATTCTTGTACGTCTGCAAGCCCTTGAGGCTGCTGTGGAATATGTGGAGGAGCAACAAGATACCCTGGCATTCCGACAGCAATTAAGCTGTAAGAACATAAACATATCTTTGTCACTTCTCTGCCATGGAATCAATCAGTGTACAGTTAGGATGAGGTGAAACAACACCTCTGAGGAACCTTTCATGACAATTTAACAGCAGATAAAAGGCAACGTAAAACTAAAATGTTAGAATCCCTTCACACTATAAATCTCAGCACCCAACAAACAGCCGTATAGAAAGGTGTGCAAGACCATCACTCCTAGTTAGAACCCCGCTCCTGGAAGTCACCCTGACTGGAAAAGAATGTTGCTAATTGTACTGATAATTGTCTTACTTGTTAATTCTAAGATACAAGGCCAGAGTAAAAACAATAACGCCCCACCTTGTGGCGCGTGCTGCGTCCCGCGCTGCACAAGCATTCAAAGACCTAAGAGGGAACGGTGGAGGATAAAGAAAAACACAAAGGCAAATATAAATAGAGAAGGTGGGGCCAGGCGGTCCAGGAAAATTAGGACATCAAGTAAGAATTTAGTAGGCTTCCTATCTGTTTTTCTCCTAGGAACCCCATCATTACCTCATCAGTGCCACAGGTCTGCACACGCCAGGCTGTTCTGACTGCTGCTTTGACTCTGCTGTCTATTATGGTAACTACTTCCCACTTTGCCTTTGACAGTTCGGTACCATACTTGGCTCCTGCCATCCAAGGTCCAATTATTCCCATTGTGTTTAGGTTTTCCAATTGAGTTGCTGTGGTTCTCACTGTAAGGTCTAATCAAAGTGGAGAGTGACCTCAAAGCTCTCCAAGGATGCTGCGGCTCCCCTCACAAGTTTATTTCTCAGAATTTGTCAAAGTGATGTCTTCTGGATACTCTCAGTGTGGGTGAGTCTTAAAGAATATATCCACTCTAATATTGGAATCTCTCAAAGTCTCTGATCCTTTTCTCTACGCTAAACAAGGGAGGTCAGGCATTTCCAGTTCTTCTGGTGGGTAACCTTTTGGTCCATGATTGCAGTTAATCGACCAAACAGCCTTATAGGCCCTTTTGAACATCATGAGCTGCAACACTAAATGTAGAATCTCTGCCTAGTCAGCATATTAACTAGTAAAGTGAGACCCAACTTTATGTTTCTTCCACCATTATCCCACACTCTTATTATCCATTCCCAGCATGTTTCCCAGACTTCGCTTATGTAAATTAGAAAACTCACATAGTTCTTATGGTTTGTAGTGTACTTCCTCATGGGTCCCACTTTGTACCTCACCTTTAAGGGCCTGCTGGGACTTGAGTTTAGTCATAGGTCTCAAATCAAACAGGTGGGGAGAGCGGGTCCTGAATCATCAGTGTTTTGCATGGCAGTTGCCTTAGGGGAAGGCATTACTTTTCTCTTTGGCAATGCAGGGCCTCAGAAAGAGGTGGAAAGGCCAAGACCACTATGTGTGGAGAGGCTACTTTCACTGGGGATGGAAGAAGCCTTTTCCACTGGCAAAGAAGATTCATAAGCATATAGGGGCTGAATATCCCCAGCTCTATCATGGTGTTCCCAATGTCCCTTTCTCAACTTACAAGATGTCATTCTTTCCCAATGAATGCCACCACTTCAATGGTAGACACCCTGCAAGTTTGGGAGTTCAACTTGTATCGTAATTTAGCCAATCACAGGATGAGATTCTGCATTTGGTTTTCAGTCCTTCAGCTATAGGAACATAAGTCTCTTCTTGAGGGTACACTACCAGCTTTTAGGTCATTTATGCCACGCTCCAGTTGGGATTTTTTTTTTTTTTTGAGATAGAGTCTCACTCTGTCACCCAGGCTGGAGTACAGGGGCGTGATCTCAGCTCACTGCAACCTCCACCTCCTGGGTTCCGGCAATTCTCCTGTCTCAGCCTCCCGAGTAGCTGGGAGTACAGGCACCCACCACCATGCCCAGCTAATTTTTGTATTTTTGGTAGAGACAGGTATTCACCATGTTGGCCATGCTAGTCTCCAAGTCCTGACCTTAGGTGATCCACTGCCTCAGCCTCCCAAAGTGCTGAGATTACAGGTGTGAGCCACTGCGCCTCACCTCCAGCTGGGAATTTAAATCACTAAGCTCATCTTTTTCTTTCGCCACTTGTCCATTGACATTAGGAGAAACCAACCAATGTCATTATATTGTCATTTTCTAAAAATGTTTAAAAGTATCATATACAGAGTCAATGAGCTCCTTGCTTCATATAAGTGGTTGATGAAAAGTGTTCAATGCAGATATTTTTCATATCTCTCTATAAATCGTTTATGTCATGGACTACTGCTTTCCTTATTACTAGAAATAAAGTCATTAACATCTTTAAATGTAGTTGAATTAGAGAGCCAATTCCAGAGACTCCAGAGTCAGTTCAGAAAACTCTTTCTTAAAATTGTTTCCTCTAGAACCACTCTGAGTACCAAACTCTACCTCAGTCAGGGTTCTGCAGAGAAACAGAACCAACAGGTGGGAGATATATACATGTATAAAGATTTATTATAGACATTGGCTCATACAGTTATGAAGGTCAAGGGAGTCCCATGATTTGCTGTCTACAAGCCAGAGAACCAGGAAAGCCAGCGGTATAATTTTGTTTAAGTCTGAAGACCTTAGAATTAGGAGGCCAGTGGTATAAGCCTCAGTCTGAGTCCAAAAGTCCAAGAGCCAGGATTGTCAATGTCTGAGGGCAGGAGAAGATAGATGTCTCAGCTCAGACAAAGAAACTAATCTTCCACCCTTTACCTTTCTATTTTTATTTTTATTTTTTTAATTCTCATTTTAGCTTCAGGGGTATATATGCAGGTTTGTTACACAGGTAAATTCATGTCATGGGGGTTAGTCATATAGATTATTTCATCACCCAAATCTAAGCCTAGTATTCAATCATTATTTTTTCTGCTCCTCTCCCTCCTCCCACCCTCCACCCCAAGTAGGTCTCAGTGTCTATTGTTCCCTTCTTCTTTTTTTTTTTTTTTTTTTGAGACAGAGTTTTGCTCTTGTTACCCAGGCTGGAGTGCAATGGCATGATCTTGGCTCACCACAACCTCCACCTCCTTAGTTCAGGCAATTCTCCTGCCTCAGCCTCCCAAGTAGCTGGGATTACAGGCACGCGCCACCATGCCCAGCTAATTTTTTGTATTTTTAGTAGAGACGGGGTTTCACCATGTTGACCAGGATGGTCTCAATCTCTTGACCTCGTGATCCACCCACTCGGCCTCCCAAAGTGCTGGGATTACAGGTGTAAGCCACCGCGCCCGGCCCTGTTGTTCCCTTCTTTGTGTCCATGAGTTATCACTTAGATTCCACTTATAAGTGAGAACATGCAATATTTGGTTTTCTGTTCCTATGTTAGTTTGCTAAGGATAATGGCCTTCAGCTCCATCCATGTTCCCACAAAAAAACATAATCCCATTCTTTTTTATAGCTGCATAGTATTCCATGGTTTGTGTTTTATTTTTTTAATTGACAAATAATTATGTACATATTCATGGAGTACATAGTAATGTTTACAGCCATATAATTTGTAGTGATAAGGGTAATTAATATATTTGTCACCTCGAACATTGATCATTTCTTTGTGTTGGGAACATTCAATATCCTTCTTCTAGTTATCTAAAACTGTACATTACTGTTAACTATAGTCATCCTAGAGTATTTTTAGTAGAGACCAGGTTTCACCATGTTGGCCAGGATGGTCTTGCTCTCTTGACCTCATGATCTGCCCACCTCGACCTCCCAAAGTGCTGGGATTACAGGTATGAGCCACCGTGCCCAGCCCCTTTGTCTCATTTTTAATCAAACATTCTTTCATTTCATTTTCCTGGTGCTCTAAGCCAGCTCACCACAGGTTTTTTATTCTGCCTAGTTTGGGATGGATTATAGAATATTAGACCTTTTCCTCATATCTAGCTCTAATTGTATAACCTTTAACAAGTCCTTCCTTAATCCTCCACTCTGCCTTTCTGTTCTAGTCAGGTCCTTGATAGATGTATGATGCCCACCCTCTTTGGTTAGGGTGATCTTCTTTACTCCATCTACTGATTCCAATGCTGATCTCCTCTGAAAACACCCTCAGAGACACCCAGCAACAACGTTTTATCTGGTATCTGAGCATCCCTTAGCCCAGTCAAGTTGACACATAAAATTAATCATGACAGGGACCAAGAGTTGTTTTCCCTCTGCCAAGGCAGATCCTGTATAAGGCTGGGACAGCCCAGCTAGGTACAGGGCACTCCAGAAGGAACAATCCTGGAGAGAAGTTAGTCTGGAAGAAAGCAAACAAGATGAGGACATGGAGAGATGGAGGTGAGGCCCGGAGGTTAACGGCTAAGATCTAAACTTCAAAGATAGGTGGACAGGAAGGCACGTGGTTGAGTGGTTGAGGCAGTTAAGAGGAACAGTGGTGTGGATCACAGCTCCACTTTAGGGCTGAGGCCACCTAAAGCTTTTGCTTTTGCTCTTCCATACATACTACCTCCATTCCAAACTAGGCAGAATAAAAAAACCAGGGGTCAGCTGGCTTAGAGCACCAGGAAAATGAAATGAAAGAATATTTAATTAAAAGTGAGGAAAAGGGGCCGGGCGTGGTGGCTCACACTTGTAATCCCAGCACTTTGGGAGCCGAGGCAGGTGGATCACGAGGTCAAGAGAGGGAGACCATCCTGGCCAAAATGGTGAAACCCAGTCTCTACCAAAAATACAAAAATTAGCTGGTCGTGGTGGCACAAGCCTCTGTCTCAAAAAAAAAAAAGAGAGAGAGAGAAAGAATAAAAAGCCCATGTTCTGCTCTCCACAGTGGTTAATCACTAATCTGCATTACTTTCACAACCCTGAAAACTTGGAGAGAGGAGAGAGAGATGGGGCAGGGAGAGAGAGAGAAGAGAAAAGCAACTCTGGACATTATGTATCTTCTCCTAGTCCTATGACCATGACCAAAATGTTTAGCTTCTTGGAACCTCAGTTTCCTCTTCTATAAAATGTGGAAAATACTTTCTACCTCATACGGTTGTGGTGAGATTAAAGGTAAAGATAATCACACACATAAAATGTTTAGCAGAATACAACGTCATAATCCTTCCACAGAAGTTACGTCATCGTAAAGAGACTACTGGCTAATTATATAGACTCCATTCAGAACTGAGCCTCTAGAAATTTAAGCATAAAGAGTAATTGAAGACCTGAGAATAGCAGTTAATTGTATCATTATAAAGTTGAGGCATATGATAAAAGGCAACAGACCCATGCTCACAGACCAAGCAAAGTAGTTAACTCTCCCCTCTGTGTCATTCACTCATTCACGCAACTCTTACAGAAGGCTTGTCAGCTATACGGCTCCGAGCTCTTCCTCCCGACTCCTCCGGTGCTCTTTCTATCTCCTCTTCGCTGCGTTCTCCTTGTTCCCTCCCAGTCACTTGCATGCTGGGACCTGTGTATCTCCCCAGGAACAGAAGCAAGCCCTGCTGAGGGCTGCTAAACGGGCTTCCTGGTTCTGGAGGTGCTGCAGATCCAACTGTCCTGTGGGTACAACTCTGCCATGTCTCCTCCTGGTCAATCAGAGACCCACCACAATCCCTCTGATTGCCTGGCCCTTTGGAGAGCCTGTTCCCTACTCCCATCTCACTTGGCCCCAGTGAATTTCATCCATTTCCTGCTTTGCTCTGTCCCTGGATCTGTCTGATGTCTGCTGGTCAAGCCCTGGTCTGACTTCCTACCCAGCCTCATACTCTCCATTCCAGACAGCCTCCTCACCACTATGACAACCATCGCATCTGGAAGGCCCCATGGGAATGTAAGCTTCATAAGAATAGGATATCTTTGTCTGTTTCATTCACTTTTCTGTCCCCAGAGCTAAATCAGTCCAAAACATCTATTTAAAACTTACACACAGAATTTTGGAGTGGAAGAGACTCTAAGGATCACTTAGTCCAAGTTCCTCATCTCAGAGAAAATGAAAGGACGGTAACAATGCAGGCTGGGGGTAACAGGATTGTCCAAGTCACACAGCAAGTCCTGAGTTAGCTCACTGCTGCCTCCTCTTGGCCCTGCTCGCAAACCATGCACAAATTCAGCCATTTACTAGTCTGTTTCTTGTTTTGTTGTCTGTTTATCAATAAAATATAGAACCTTAGGAAAATACTTGCACGTTAAGCTTCATGAACACAGAGGAAAACACACAGTATTATTATTTCTTCTTCTTCTTCTTCTTCTTCTTCTTCTTCTTCTTCTTCTTCTTCTTCTTCTTCTTCTTCTTCTTTGCTTCTGCTTCTTTTCTTCTTCCTCCTCCTCTTCCTCTTCATCTTCTTCTTCTTGAAATGGGAGTGCCACTCTGTTGCCCAGGCTGGAATGCGGTGGTGCAATCTTGGCTCACTGCAACCTCCATCTCCTAGGGTCAAGCAATTCTCCTGCCTCAGCCTCCCAAGTAGCTGGGATTAAGTTGTGCACCACCATACCGAGCTAATTTTTGTATTTTTAGTAGAGATGGGGTTTCACCATGTTGGCCAGGCTGGTCTCGAACTTCTGACCACAGGTGATTCACCCGCCTCGGCCTCCCAAAGTGCTAGGATTACAGGCATGAGCCACCGCGCCCATCCTTACACACAGTATTTCCGTGTAGTAAAAGTGTTGAATGGAATCTGCTTCAGAAAGTCTTCTAAGGGAAGAATATTGAGGTAACATAGTCTGAATGAGAGTCTAAAAGCATGCAAGGAAAAGAATAGCTAAGAAGCAAAATATAACACGTATGAATAAGAGGAGAAAGGAAACAGATACCCCTGAATTTTATGTCCATTTCTGAATTTCCTTATTGCTTCAAAATTTAAAATAAACACCAGTAGAGATGTGAACTCTCCCTAGCCAAACCCAGAACTACGGGATAGGCAAACTGTGGAATAGGCTTCTTCCACAAAGACTTTCATTCATTCACTTTCTTTTTTTTAAATTCACTTACTCTGTAAGCAAAGTAGCATACATAAGAGGCCATGTTTGTTTATTCGGCTTCCAGCAGAATTTCACAAAGCCCCTGAATCAGTGACTGAGGGCAGCCTCCAGAAGGATGCCTTGCAGATAAAAAGGATAGAGCCCAGGTTACCACATCTCTTGCCTGAATCACTGCATTTTTAGAAAAGATAAATTCAATGATACTGGCCTTTGTCTTTTTTTCTATACATAAGATAACGGCTGACAGGATTAATCATTATGCCTCTATAATCTACAATTAGATATACCCTTGCACCCAGACTTTGGTGAAATTTTGCTCTTATGTAACTTCTGAGCACAGGCAGAATGTCACCTTATGTAGAAGCTGTGGGCTGAAACACTGCCTTGGAGCAGTCTAGCAGAAACTCTCTTGAAAGAGTCTCCTGGGTTGCAATCCTCAGTAAGACTAAGTAAAACTAACTTGAATTCTGTAAAAGCTTGGCTTTTCTTAAGTGGCATGCATCTCAACAAGTATTTAGTGAGCACCAACTATGTGCTGTGATCAAGCAGAGATGGATAAAGCATGACCCTTAACTTCAAAGAGCTCAGGACTGATGGAAAAACAAATGGGTCAAGAAGCAGATTGACACAGATTGAGCCAGATGGAGAAAGATCAACGGATCCCCTCGGGGAGAAAGAGAAGCAAGGTGACAGCACGGAGACATGTGTAGTGACCACGGGGCTTTAATGGCTGCACTTTGGGGTGTGGAGAGGGTGGGTAAAGCTACAAAGATGCCACATTGTAGCAGTCTGTTTACTTTTTGGCTAAGAAAAGTGAAGGGGGCTTTTCCAACAATGTGTTTCTGCACAGTCTGAACTGTCAACTTACTCTTTCATAGGATGGTCATCAATCTGCTCCTGAGGGTCATTAGTCATTTCCTCCTCTTTCTACCTCTTCTCACTTCCCCTGTCACACAGCAAGGGCATCTGACAGCACCCAGGCAGGCAGGAAGCCTTCAGATACATACAGTTCATACCTCACACCTAAAACAATTTCAAGTAGACACTCACTTCCCTAGCTTTTTGTGTAAGTGGCAATATTTGTGCTCTTCTCTTCCAAGGGACGTGCAGAGCTTTCAGTATCTTGGGACCTCTTCCAGCAAGAATTAGCTTCTCATTTTGCTGCCCGGAGGTTAGGGGCCAGGAGACGAAGCATTCCACTCCTACAAAATGCTGATAACTTCAAGATCTCAAAAACAGGTACTGTACTAATTCTTCTCCTTCACATTCAGATGGCAGGTTGCGGCCCAAGCGTTAAGGGGTTCTGGTTCTCTTCAGACACAAAGAGTGAACAGTGCCCTGTGGCACAGATTTGCATCTGCAAGTCTATGTCTTTAACGATGGTGGGCTTGCTCTCAGGATCATGCTACCTGGAGTCCCTGAATGACTTTGTGTGGAACAACAAGCAAGGTCACTGACAGCCCCAGAACTGCTTCCCTAGCTATGAAATGTTGTTATATTTGTAAATAAGCATAAATATTAACTAGTTAGCAATATTGAATTTTGTCGAATGCATAATTGAAGCTAGATTTGGAGAAAAGATATTCAACTTTAATTTTGTTTCAACTAAAATCTGACTGATTAATCTCTGCCTCTTTATTTAAACCATTCATTCGCTCTTCCTGTAGAATCCCATTGCCCATGGAAGTCCTCCCGTTTCCACACAGTCAAGTTCCTGGAGCTTTTAGTTCTTTTTTGTTATCATTCTTATTTGTTATTGCATGCGCTAACATTTTAATTTTTTTTCAAAATACTAAAGATATATAGTTCAACTATTCAACTAATAGCATAAGACATTTAAAAAAAAAAAAAAAAAAAAAAAAAAGCAAGGCCAGGCGCGGTGGCTCACACCTGTAATCCCAGCACTTTGGGAGGCTGAGGCAGGTGGATCACGAGGTCAAGAGATCGAGACCATCCTGGTTAACATGGTGAAACCCCATCTCAACTAAAAATACAAAAAATTAGCTGGGCATGGTGGTACATGCCTGTAATCCCAGCTACTCGGGAGGCTGAGGCAGGAGAATTGCCTGAACCCAGGAGGTGGAGGTTGTGCCATTGCACTCCAGCCTGGGTAACAAGAGCGAAACTCCATCTTAAAAAAAAAAAAAAAAAAAAAAAAAAAGGAGACTTCTGCCACACTATAACCAGAGCTGTTTCCCATAGGCAACCATTGTCAATTATTTGGTTTTTCTCATGATGCTTCCTTGATATTAGAAATGATATATTTGTTCGGCCCTTTCCTGATTTTAGACATTATTTACTGACTTCCTGCTATGGAGGTAGATATCTGGCTCTCTTATCCTGTCCTCCACCCTCATTAGCCACTCAGCAACACACACGCCTTTCTGCCCATCCTGCTAGAGTATGTTATAAGATAGCTTTTTGCTAAACTGTATTTAACATTTGTGATAATAAGTATTCACATGTGAGCCATGTAGAGTACAATGATTCCATTTCCTTCCTAACAATTCCTTGTTTTTCCTGTAGTTGATAATGTCTTTCACTGGGTGCTCTGGTCCTGCTGCCTGTATTAATCTCCAATACAACAGAGTTGAGAGGTGGGAACTTTAAGAGCCCTCATGAATAGATTAATGCCATTATCTTGGGAGTGGGTTAGTTATTGTGGGAGTGGGTTCCTAATCAACGGCTGGGTTAAGCCTCCTTTCTCACTCTCTTGCACACACATACATACACACACACCCTCTCTCTCTCAACATGTTATGCCTTCCACCATATTATGATGCAGCACGAAGGTCCTCACCAGATGCAGCCTCTTGATCTTGGACTTCTCAGTCTCCAGAATCATGAGCCAAATAAACTTCTAGTGTTTATAAATTTCTGTGGGATTTTATACTGTTTATAAAAGTCTGTGGGATTCTGGCATCGTAGCACAGAATAGACTAAGACATGTCCCTTTCTGGAACTGTGTTATTCAGGGTTTGGAGTTCCTGGGCTGATTCTTTAACTGTCTTATTTTTTCTCTTTTACTTTCATCTGTTTGCCTTTAGATCTACTTTGAGAGAATTTCTCCATTTAATTTCCCAACACTTCCATTTAAAAGTTTCATGCCCTGGTAAATCACTTTAGGAGAGCTCTGTATTATGTTGTATAAAGACAACATTGAATGTGTTCTGTTATGGGCTTTTTGTGTCTGTCTTCTCCACTGAGCTGTGAGAAAAACACATTCTTACTTTTCTCTGCATCTCTAATACACAACATGTAATAGGTATAAAAAAAATGTGGGTCTGAAGAGTATTTAAGAAGCATCTGTGCTGGGTGTTATAGGACACACAAAGCTAGTCAGGTGCAGGAGAAACTACCCCCCCCCCCCGCCCCCGCACCTTGCCTGCCAGAAGAGCACAGCCACAAGGGTCTCTCACAGCAGCTCTAGGCAAAGGGAGGTGCTAAGGCTTCTCTGAGAACACAGACAAGTGGTTTCGAAGCTCCCCTCTGTGGACTCTGCAGGATTGAGTGTGGGTGAGGCAGCACCTTTCCTCAGGGAGTCCCTAGAATGAGCTGAATGTCTCACTGAGTCTGCAGCAGGTCAGACACAGAGGACCAAGGCCAACAGAGAAAAGGTGGACCGAGGCAGGCCCTGGGATGGTGGCTCCAGAGCCCTCATCTTCTGCCACCCCACAGACACTTCCTGTTGCCAATTAATCCATCTCCTCCCTTCCTTCAAATACTTCTGGATCCAAGAGAAAGGCAGGCAGGGATGCTTAGAAACTAGACCAAGGCTTGCCAGGAAGAGAGTCAGAAGGAAAAATGTTACCTGAGGAAAAGGGTCTGATGAGGACAGAGCTGGAGCTCTGGCTGATGGGGTTCCTGGCAGTGCAGTGGTAGCTCTCACTGTCCCCAGGTATCCAGGGGACACTGAGAGTGGTCCCCCCATGGGACACAACTGCCCCATGACTGGGAGGCTCACAGCTATACTGTACATTCTCTCCAACCTGTTCCAGGGAGCAGGCCAGGGTAATGAAGCAGGTCCCATTCCTCATGATCTAGGAGCTGACAATGATGTTGGGCTCCTGCAGCCTTTCTGAACCAAGAAAGGAAAGCTTGAGCTATAAGAAGGCTCTGGTCTGGCCAAGCAGGGTAGAGGAAAGGTGAAATTCAAATGTGGGGCCCTCCACCCCTCCTTACTATAGACAAGCAGGGTGAAATCCCTGGTGATACTGACTGGGGAAGTATGCAGAGTTATGTAGGCTCATAGGGGTGGGAGTCCTGCAGCCTCAGGTGGCTGATCTGAAGAGAGTAGCTGTGGCAGGGGATGCTCAGTCATCCACTGTAGGGTCCCTGAGTCTCAGAAACCAGGACTGGTTTGCCTGTTGGTCCTTGTTTCAAAACAGCAACATGCTCTAGAGAGCTCCATGCAATACTTCCTACCTCTTGCTTTGCTGGGACCTCCAGGGGCCAAGTGGCCAACATCCCAAGGATACTGATCACTATCTTCCCCACTGTATCCTCTCCCAGCGTTCCTGACCCTGTAGACAAAGAAGGGAACCCACAATCTCAGTGTCAGTGTCTCCCCACCCAGTTAGGGCAGCCACAGGCTCGATCAGCTCCTCCTGTGTGAGCCCTTCCAGCCTCCCCACCAGCTCCAGTGGGTCTCCTCCTTTCACTGCCATGACCACACAGACCAACACCCACTTACCCCAGCCTCCCTCCTCCCAAGGGTGTCAGCTCCTTTGCCCTGGGTCTGAAGGGAACCAGGACTTCTTCCTCCACTCTCCCCGTCAACCCCAGAGCTGCTCAGGCCACTGGGCAGACTGAGGAGCCAGGTACCTATGCAGAAGTGAAGCACTGAGACAGAGTGGGGGCTGCTGTTACTGACTGGGTTCTTGACCATGCAGGTAAAGGTTAGAGCACTGTCCCCAGGCCTCAAGGAGACACCGAGGACAGACCCTCCACAGGACACAACAGTTCAGGGCCCCAGGGGTGTGCAGCTGTAAGTCACGCTGCCTCCTCTGCTCTCCGCCACACAATGACATATGAGAATGACAATGCAGCATCCATCCTCACCAATCCTGGAGTTCAGTGTGACATGAGGCCAAGCCAGCTGCTCTGTGTGAGCAAAGGGGAATGAACTGAGGACTGGGAAACTGCTCTGGGCCGCCACTTCACGGTACAGAAAATGCAGGGCATTGGTGCCCAAACCTTGCATCACCTTGAAAACACATAAGGAACAGCAGAGGCAGGATCTGCCCACATCTGTTCCAGAGCTTTGTGCATTGTAAGGCCACATCACTTAATATCTCAGTTGACTTCCAGAACAACTCCACAAAGTAGACAGAGACGATGTTAGATCAATTCCATTTCACAGGTTCAGAATGCTTAGATAACTTGCCCAAAGTCTCATCTAGTTAAGTGGTAAAGTCAAAACCCAAATCCAGTGAATTTGACCCAAAACCAGGGTTCCCACCCCTGCTCTGAATAAAGAAATGCAAGCATGGAGCTGTGTTGTAATTACATATTTGCCCCATGGGGGCTCTACAGTATACACTGTGCTTCCAGATGTTGATCAGGAGTGCCAGCGGAGGTGGCGGGGGCGGGGGCGGGGAGTGCTCTGTGAGGAGTCTCTGGTGTGGCCAAGCAGAGTAGAGGAAAGGTCAAATTCAAATGTGGGGCCTCCATCCCATAGACTAGCAGGGTGAAATCCCTGGTGACAATTATAGAGGAAGTATGCAGTTATCCAGGCTGGGGAGCAGGTCCCCATCTCCTCTTGCCCCAGGGCCATGACCCAGATATTCTTAAGTGCTTGAGGTGTCCACATTGCCATTATTTGTCCACCAGCCTCCCCAGGCCAGACCCAGGAGGATTTAGGGGAGGCGAGAAGAGCAGCTGCAGACACCAGGCCTGAGACAGGTTCAACAAAATCATGTAGAACAAGGCCGCTCTGCTACTCAGCCTCAGCCCTGTGGCCCACACGACTGCAGCCCCAGGGGCAGCCCAACTGTGCAAAGTAGGACCACACAGGCCCAGTGTGTCCCCCAGGAGAAGGCAGCCTGGACATTCCCGGTGGCGGGTCCCTTGCTGCTGGCTCTCCCCAGTGTGTCTTCTACAGATCGGGCCCTGGGATGCAAACCCTTTGACTTCTATAGGCCCTTTTCTCACCCAGCATCCTCTCTAGTTCAGGCCAATAAATATGGTGACATACCAGAAATCCAGAAAACCAAGGTACAGGGTACAGCATCAGAACACCTGAGTTCTATTCCCAAATCTGCCATTTTCTAGCTCTATGTCATAGGTGTCTTGTTTTCCCTTTCTAAGATTCCATTTCCTTCCTAGAAATGAAGACTCCTGTTCTGCATACTGGAAGGGCTATAGTGAGGCTTCAGTGACATGGGAAATACCCTGCGAAGTATGGGAGCCTGGCCATTAGCACTGCCTTGCCATTGCAGTATCAGCCCAGAGAGAAGGGCTCTCTGGAAGACCCCATCCCTGATGCGTTGGCACAACACTATCCTCTACCCAGAATCCACCCGACACAATACCACACTAAGTTCATGCTGTCAGAATGACCATCAGCAATGCCAGAGGGGCTCTCCCAGCAGCTTTGGGCCCAACTACCCTAGTGAGCAACCCAACCTCAAGTCCCAGCAGCCCACTTCCATTGCGCCCTGGTCCTGTTGAGAGAAGCAGGCCATACCCAGCCCAGGCCTGATTCATGGCAGACATGCCACCTCCCCAGCCACGTGGACCTGACTAGAGACCATCAACTCCATTGGATTCTGTGATAGGAAATATTTCCTTGGATTCTGTGTTAGGAAATATTCCTATTTCATCTAATAGGAATATTTCCTAACACAGAATCCAAGGAAAATGTCTGGGAAGTTTCTCTACCTGCCTTCCCACGTCCATCCTCACTCATCACCTGTCCCTTTTTCCCTAACTCGCTGCAGGGGAACGGCTCTGCCATAGCACCCTGAGACCTTGCACAGCTCTCTCAGGCAAAGACTGAAACCTCTGCTGAACTGAGTCTTGGCAAAATACCATGTGATCCACTCAGAACACGAGAGTTCAGGTGGCCTGTGAGGCACAGCCTCGAAGCCACATCCCCTGGGAGGCTGTCATGAGACCGTTTTCCCTGGCGCCTGGGGTTCTGATGTAGTATGGGACTTCCTGTCCTCAGAACACAGCTGCAGTCTCTAAGTCCTCTTTGCTGCACTGTAGAATTGGCCACTCAGCATCTGGGTATTCCTCAGCTCCCACTGCAGCCATGTGGCCCCTTTTGTTTCAATGTCATCTTTTCTGGTGTGTGGGACAAGTGCCCAGGGACCTGGGACCCTTGGCTACTCTTCCTTTCACTACCTATATGAGTAATCAGTTGTCTGAATCTCAAAGCGGCTCAGCATAGCATCTTTCATAGGCCTTTCTCGCTGCTGTATGTGCTTGACACCCAGCCCATCACTTCCTTTGTAGTTTCTCTTGCTAATATTTTTTAAATTTCTTCAAGGAATTTGATAAGAGCATCCCTCTGCATCTTTCCAAAGCACTTTCACATGCCCTTCATTCTCACAAGCAGGTATTGTTCCCATTTTAGTAATGAGAAAGCTCCAGGCCGTAAGAGTAGGTTGTGACAAAATATTCAGTTCTCAGGGCCTGAAATCCCATTCTCTGACCACTACCATCCCCAGAACTCTGCTTCAGGTTGTCTGAAGTAGATCCTCAGGCTTGATATTTTTCAGGAGATTCTCTCAGGCAAATCTAACTTACATGTCTTAAAAAACAACAGTGAGCATATATTAATCTTGCAATTAGAAAGAAAATTGTGACTGTTAGTAAAGGTGTAGAAATGACTGAGGGGCTGACACTGCCCCACCCACTGCTGCCATCTCCAAGACACTCACCATATGGGACTCCCAGGTGAGGGTGTTGCGGGAAATCCTCAGGTTAACGTGGGCTCGATTGGGCCCTGCATCCTCCCAGCTCAGGTTGCTGACCTGCATGCAGGGATAGACCTGGACCCATGACACTCAGGTAACCCACGTACCGGCTTTCCACTTGGGAAAAGGTGTCTGGGCCCCCAGCTCTTCCCACGATTATTGTGGTGATCTCCATAGGAACTGAAAGCAATATCCAGGAGAGGCTCTCCACCTGCCGTTCAGAGCAGCAGCAGGGGCAGAATGACAGACCCTCCTAGATCCTGGTGACCACCAGGGGTGTGGTGCACTCACCACAGACTCCACTGGCTGGCCCAATGTTATGTTCTTCCATGGAACTAACTATTCTGGCTCTGCCTGGAGTGGGCAGCACAAAGCATCCCGCGCAGGGTGCTGCTGACACCAGACAGACGTTCCTCTGCCCAAATACGGCCCATGCCTGAAATCTAACCTGGAAGTATTCCACCTGGAGCAAGCAGCTTTGCCCCCGGCTTGCACCCTCTAGTGTGGTAACTCACTAGCCCAGTTTCTTCTATTCTGCTTCCTTGTTGCAGCCTTATCTGAGCTCCACACTTCCTGTCCAGCCATGCTTCCCCTTGGTTTCATTCGGCCTGTGCTTTTACTGGATGGTTTTTTTCAAGCATTTACTCCATTCTGCCTCATACAAAAAGCTCCGGTGGTTTAGCCTCATAGTGAGGTGTAGTGGGATGAATCCAGTGAATCCTGAATTCAAGGGAGGAGGGGAAAGAGACAGGGAGGGATCAGATGCAGGGCACAAGTCCCAAAAGCCAGAGACTTTGCCACGCACATTATGCATATTACTTTCCTTAACCCTCCCAACACAGTTGTAAGGTGGGTGTTCCTTCACCTCCACTTTATAGGTGAAGACCATGAGACTCAAAGAGCTTAGTCACCAGCTAGGAACAGCAGAGTCCAGGTTAAAACCCAGGTGCATCTGTCCCCAGAGCCCATGCTCTGTTTACCATACCATGCTGTCGGCAGCGGGCCTTCCCGTGCCGAATTCTTTCCTGTCACACTGACACCCCCTTTTCCCCAGCCACACACACAGCCTAGGACCTGGCACACAAGAGGCCTTAACTGATGTTTCTAGAATTGAACTGAGGAACTGTAGGGAATAATAAACAAAAGGTTCCTCTTCAAAGCTTTCCTCTTAGTTCATTACGAATAAATAATAGTTTTTTCAAAGGCTAATTTATTTTAAAGCTTTTGCTAATAACCTTAAGGTAGCTGTTAGTCATAATAAAGAAATAAGTTCATCCCGTGTTCTTAGTTCCTACACTTCAACCTAGATATTTGCCCTGACGTGCCTGGAAAAGCCCAGGCAAGTCTTAGGTTATAGCTCGTTCGCTTTCCTTACTTGGAAATGTTATCACTTCTCTAAGCTTCCTCAAGTTACTTCCTCTTTTCCTTTGTTCTCTGCTGCCTTTACTTCCTTAGGAAGTTTCCAAGTTTTTAGCCAATATCCAAAATTTAGCCAATTTAGAATGTGAGGTCCCATTCCAGCCAATGGAAACTGGACACAGCAGTGGGGCGATTGTGTCAGGTTATGAAAGTTATAAATGTCCGTCTCCCTTGCTCAGTGTGTTCTCGTGGCAAGACTGCCAGCGAGTTGCACCCTTCCTGCAGAAAGTAAAATTAGCCTTGCTGAGTAATCCATTGTATTGGTGTGAACTTTTCCCGACGTTATAAACCCATTTCCAACAGAACGGTGAACATTTTTTAAGGCCACACTTGTCTTACACATTCTCTTGCCATGGGCCCAAGAGATGCCCCTGTGCTCAGTGACTACCAAGGGCTGGACCAGATGCTGTGGAGGGAGGAAAACATGGACGTGCATGCTCCACAATGGATAAGGAAAGCACAGGGATGAGAAATGTCACAGTAATCCAGCTTCTTGGTTTCAGTTCTGTCTGGTCAGGGACACTGTGGTTCTCTGAGGCTTTCTTTCTTCCTGCTACATTTCTACAGTTGGGCTGTGCTGACTTTTGGTTTCACTGATCACTGGAAGATGCCACATAATCTCTCTGAGCCTCAGTCTATCATCTATAAAATGGGTGAATGCTACCTGCCTTATCCATATCACAAGATTGTTACAGGGATCACAGTTTTAAAGATTTAAGTTAAAGTTCTTTATGAACAGTCAAGGTTTAAACACATCTAGAGGATTCATCAGCATGTTAAAGGGGAGCCCTAAAGGCTGGAGTGAAAACAACCCTGAAGGCAGGTGACTCTAATAACAGAACATGCTGGTTTTCCCTGATGGGTAATAAAAGTGAAAGCTTGAAACTCTGGAGACAAGAGAAGAACCTGTCCCCTCACCATGATTATCTCAAGATCTATGTTTCCCTAGCCACCAAGTCCCTGGCCCATCCCCCTGCCATCTCTCAGGTTCTTAGAGATGAGCACTGAGAATCCAAAGGGACAGGAATGGCCACTATGTGCCAGGCTTGAGCTCCCCCACTGAAACTACTTGTGGGACATGAAAGGCCCAACTCTGGTGAAGGGTGACTCCCAGGGGCCAGTAGGAGAGGAAGAAAGGGGAAAGAGATACAAGAGGACCAGACGCACCAGATACAGAGCACAAATCCCAAGGCACGACATCCCTACAGGTCCTCAAAAACCTGGATGTCTCTGGAAACATGACTGAAATGACACGATGCATACTACATGCGTCTTAGAACTGGCTCTGGCTGACCCTCTATCTCTTGCCTCCACAATTCAGCTTCTCTGGAAATGCTCAGCTCCTTCAAAGAAATGTGAAGATTGGCATGACCTGAGATTATAGTACATGCCCACACACTCACACACCCATTTGTGCACGCATGTACACATACACACATACATACACACACACACACACACAGCCTGGCTCCCATAGAGGCAGCACTGCAATGAAAATTGCACATTCCCAGAGTAAACCAATGTACCCAGCAAATAGAAGCGCGCCTGGCAGGGAGTGGAGGGGTGGACTTACCTATGAAAAGACCAAGGAGGAGCAAGAACCATAGCAGAAAATGGACCATATAGTGCACCCGCAGAATGACTTGTCACATGGCAGCTGATGGACTATGTGTGCGTAAATGTCAGCCTACTACCAGTTCCTGTTTTTAGTGTCACCACTTTAATCACATGTAGTTTATAAGTCACAAGCCATGAAGATGATGGGACACAAACAAAGGAAGGGTGAGAAGCACTTGAGCGAGCTACTTAAAAGCCAATGCCAGTGACATCATGACCTTGCTTTAAACCCCTCAGGGGTCTACCACCCCAACAAGGCTAAAGAAGTCTGGGATTGGCCGGGCACGGTGGCTCACGCCTATAATCCCAGCACTTTGGGAGGCCGAGGCAGGTGGATCACGAGGTCAAGAGATCGAGACCATCCTGGTCAACAAGGTGAAACACCGTCTCTACTAAAAATACAAAAATTAGCTAGGCATGGTGGTGCGCGCCTGTAGTCCCAGCTACTCGGGAGGCTGAGGCAGGAGAATTGCTTGAACCCAGGAGGCAGAGGTTGCGGTGAGCGGAGATCACACCATTGCACTCCAGCTTGGGTAACAAGAGCAAAACTCCGTCTCAAAAAAAAAAAAAAAAAAAAAAGAAGTCTGGGATCAAAATCCTTATGGACAAGGACCTTCATCATTGACTTGTGTCTTGTCAACCTACCTGGCCATACTCTCTGTCACCAAGTCTCACAGCTTGGACTCCAATCGCCACAGACTGCTTCTAAAGCAGTCCCCTTACAATTTTTCATCATTTATATAAATGCAGCCCTACTTCCTCAGGCCATCCTACTGACCGGATTGCCCTAGTCATTGCCATCTACCTCACCTACCTCGCCCTAACACCTTCCCATTGCCCATCTCAGGTCATCACCACCTTGGGAAAGGCCTCCTGAAGCCCAGGCTAGGATGGTGCTAGGACATCCATCCCCTCTTGCTGTTGGACATCCAGCCTGTGGTGATGGATCAGGACACTTGTACCACCAGCCTCCCAAGTCTCATGCCTTCCAATTGGGGCCGGGACCTACACCATCACCTTCCCCGATACTCCAGCTTGCAGTCCTCAGATCATGGGACTTCTCAGCCTCCATAATCATGTGAGCCAATTCCTATTAAAAGGAAACAAATATATATTCAAGGTACGATTTCTCTGAAGATCCCTGGCTAATACAACTGCCTGTGGCATTTGACACTTGAAATACTCTCTGCTCCGGGACGCCAGGATACTGTTCTCCCCAGGTTCTCCTCATTCCTTTACTCAGTGCACATTTGCTGAGTTTCTGCTAGGTGCCACAAAGGCTCTGTGCTAAGGACTGGGACTACAGAGATGAAAGGAAGGGTCTGCAGCCATGTTGCCCACAGTCTAGTGGGAAAGAAAAGGATATCGATAAAAAATAAGGTAATGCAGATGGTCTTACTTCCTGGTTAGGCACAGTGCGGTGGGCATGAAGCTTTCTGGTTTGAATCCTGCCTCTGCTGCTTGCTAGCTGTGTGACCTTAACAAACTAACTGCCAGTCAGTAAGACTTAAGAGTTCTCCATTATAATTTATTTCCTTGAAGATGGTTTTTGCACATAAAAATTTAAAAACCCATATTCAGTTTATTAAAGAAACAAATTTAAAACCTAGGTCAGCCTTAAGTTCAGTTCAACTTACAAACATTATTCTGCTTATAGATTGGGCAAATTTTAACTACCCTTCGACTATTAATAAGATTTAACTCTTGGCCAGGTGTGATGGCTCACACCTGTAATTCTAGCACTTTGGGAGGTTGAGGCAAGCTGATCACTTTGAGCTCAGGAGTTTGAGACCAGCCTGAGCAACATGGTGAAACCTCATCTCTACAAAAAATACAAAACTAAGCTGGGCATGGTGGCTCACGACTGTGGTCCCAGCTACTCAGGAGGCTGAGGCTGGAGGATCACTTGAGCAGGGAAGTGGAGGTTGCAGTGAGCCGAGCTCACATCACTGCACTTCAGGCTTGGTTACAGAGCAATGCCCTGTCTCAAAAAATAATAATAATTTGACTCATTTTACAAATTTGTATGGTGACTCCTTTATTTTTCTAACTAATAAATGTAATATATTGAGTTTTGTTTTAAAGTATTTGAATCAGCAAATAAACTCTTCCAAATCTTTAAAGGCTTGTAAACCTAATAAATTAAACTTGTAAGTATGGTAATTCTTAAGTTGTCTTAAATTATTCAGTACTTTCAATTAAGGCTTCCAACTAAAATCACAAATGTAAATCAATTACTCAATTACATAATTCAAATGAGAAACACAAATGTCTCCATTCATTCTGGCTGCTATAACAAAAATATCTTAAACTGGGTAATTTATAAGTAGTGGAAATTTATTTCTTATAGCTCTGGAGGCTGGGAAGTCCAAGATCAAGGTGCCAGCAGACTCTGAGTCTGTTTAGGGCTTCCAAGATGGGGCCTTATTGCTGCATCCCCCGGAGCGGGTGAAGACTGGTCTTCACATGGCAGAAGAGTGGAAGGGGAGGAAAGGCCCAGACAATTCTCTGAAGTCTCTTTTATAAAAGCATTAATCCCATATATGAGGACAGAGTGCTCACGACTTAATCATTTCCAAAAGCCCCCACCTCTCAATACTATCACTTTGGGGTTTAAGTTCCAAGATATAGGTCAGCCATAGTGTCTCAGACCTGTAATCCCAGCACTTTAGGAGGCTGAGGCAGGTGGACCACCTGTAGTTGGGAGTTCGAGACCAGCCTGGCCAACATAATGAAACCCTGTCTCTACTAACAATATAAAAATCAGTCAAGTGTGGTGGCAGGTGCCTGTAATCCCAGCTACTCGGGAGGCTGAATCACTTGGAACTCAGGAGGTGAAGGTTGCAGTGAGACAAGATTGTGCCACCACACTCTAAACTGGGTGACAGAGTGAGACTCTGTCTCATAAAAAAAAGGTTCCAACATATGGATTTTGGAGGGACAATTACATTTAAACCATGGTAACGAAGTTTACTGCAACTTTAATAAACTAAATTTCCTCAAACAATACATATACTTAAAAAAATATTAACTGATTATCTTGAACATGTCTATTTTATATTCCTTATCTTCCCAAGATTGAAAGATTCATAACTGCAAAAGAAAAAATTACATCATCCCATTTACAGCCATTTCCTGGGGCACCTTCTCAACTAGCTGAGGTTGCCTAATGACCACAGACATCACTGACCTGTTAACTGATGGTATTACCAGCACCCCTTTTTGCTTGCTTTGTTGCTACCCTCTAAAAGGCTGGCCTCATAGCCTATATCCCTAGATTCCTCTTGGACACTGTGACATTCCCTATTTCTTCCCTCTACTGTGGCTGCAGCACTTGATTTGATGTTGCATTTCTTTAGCTCCTAAGATATATCTGTCTTTTCATCTAAGTGTAAAAAGCTGTGAGCTCATCAGCATTCTATAGTCTTTCATATTCTTCCAATCCGTCAATACAATATTAAAAATAAAATCCAAAAAATGCAATTGTGAAAAATGCAGGGTCGTCTTAATTGCCCAGTGAATGAAAGGTGGGTTGGGGCTGGCGGTGAAGCAACACAGCTGAGTTTGGGGTTGTGGCTGCCAAACCCAAATCTCAACCCAGGCTGGAGTTTGATACTACCTGGAGGCAATGCCCAGTTGACAGGGGTGATTCTGGACCTGTAGCTGGCTGGACTCCCAGGACAGTAGAAGGGATTTCAAAAATTTTCCAGTCATTCACACCCATTTGCTGGGCTGGTGAAGACTACTGAGAAGGAAAACACTGGTGATGCTGGGGCCAACTTCACTGGAGGTTGCTCCCTGATTCCTAACACTAGGGGCTTTGCCTCCCTGTCCTGATGAGAATATTAGCCCTCTCCATGTGAGGACAGAGCACACTGAACAAACGCTTTGTACCAAAATTTATATTAATGTAGGTTTTACTATAGTTAAATGACAATACTTCAGTTGGATTCTGTGTATCATAAGACTGTGTCCTCCTATGGTCAAAGCTTCAAAGGAGGTCATTCTAGTGATGTTACTTCCCTGAATCTCAGTGTCCCCATTTCTAAAATGGGGATAATCGGAGTATAATCCAAATAGGGTTTAATTTCGGATTAAAGGAGAAAACACATGTAAAGTTCTAAACACAAAGCCTTACTCATCATAATTACCCAGTAAATGTTAGTGATGATTTTTATTACCAGTCTCCGAATTCCCTCCTGCCTTTGTCCTCGCCTCCCACGCAGGCTGTTTCTGCTCTCATGCTCCATACCCAGACTCTTTCAGTAGCTTCCTCACCCCAGGCTCATCCCTTCACCCATTCTCCCTCCACTCTGCAGCTCGAGGAAGCTTCCTACTCCTACCGGATCCCTGTTTCCTTTAGCTTGGCAACAGTATGCTCTATCTGGGCTCTGGTAACCTCTCCTGACTGTATGTCCTGCAATCCCTTCTAGACAGCCCATGTTCTAGTCTAGAGGGATTAGGACCAAGACTAGAGTGAAATAAGACAGGCTCCTAGTACATAAAATTTAAAGATTTTCAAGATTGTGCAACGTCAGATAATGACCAGCCTCTAAAGATGCTTTCCTGGAAAGAAGCCTGTTACCCTAACGATTCCTCTCTCTCTCCCTTTTTCCTTTGAACCTAGACTTCCTGGGTTCAAGTCCTTACTAAGTATAAAACTTATAGTAAGCTATTTAACCCCTCTGGACCTCAGTTTTCTCACTTATAAAATGGGAGTGATTAAATATATCTCATAAAAGTATTAAAAGATCAAATGAGTGAATGTGCTAAAGTGTCAGAAGACAGCCTAACGCTCTGTGGCTCTCACTGAATATTAGCTAAAAACACACAGTCTGCCAGCCTCAAGTTTTCCTACCAAGTCCTCTTCATGTTACAGCCTAAGTAAACTGATGCAGCATGGCCAGCTATGAAACTACTGACAAGAAGGAGAAAGCTTCCCGAGTCAGGATGGAGAGAATAATGCTGTCCTCCAGCCTGCCTTTTGTACTCAATCAACTCCACACTGTCACATACAATGTCCACCCCCACTGCAGTCTCCCTGATGCCTTTTTCCATCTAAGAAGTCCTGCACTGCATGTGACAGAAAGCCAGCACAAACTGCCTTGAGCAAAACAGAAAATGTATCGGGTCACTTTATTGGTTATCTTATAACAAATTGCCCCAAACTTCGCAGCTAAAAACAATAAGCATTTTTGATGAAAAATAAAACATTGAAAAAAATCTTAAAGACCGAACATTTATTATCTCACAATTTCTCTGGGCGTGGCTTAGCTGGGTCTCTCTGGCTTAAGGTATTCAGAAAGCTACAGTCACGGTGTCAGCCAGGTCTGTAGTCATTTCAAGGCCCTCCTGGGGAGGATTCACTTCCAGTGTCACTCGTTGTTCTTGGCCAGCCTCAGTCCTCGTGGACTGTTGGCCAGAGGAATCAGCTCCTCGCTGAGTGTTGGCTGGGGGCTTCCCTCTGTTCTTTGTTTTGGAATGCTTTCCCTAAAGTATCTCACAAAATAATACCTGGCTCCCCTCAGAGTAAGGCAGGGAGAGAGAGAAATAGTGAGAAAGAGAGAGAGGGAGAGAGGGCAAGAGAAAGAGAGAGAAAGAAAGCATTTGTACACACATGCTAGCCCAAGATGGAACTCACAGGCTTTTTGAGACCAATAAATGACATCCTAGTACCTCTGCCACATTCTATTCACTTAAAGCAAGTCACTAAATCCAGGCCACATTCAAGAAGGGGCAATTACACAGAGGCATGAATGCCAGGAGGTAGAAATCTTTAGCAATCAAGTTTAGGGGCCAATTTTAGAACCCAAGTCCCTTGATGCAAAAGCAAGTGATGCTCCACATTGGTCACAAACAAGACCCTGGATAGACTTGGGACCTCTTCCTGCCTATACAGCAGGAAGAGTCGGTGGGGTTTAGTATAAACAACCCTCCCTCTGACACACACACACACTTGCGGAAGCTGTGGTAAGTGCATCCTCCTTCAGTCTGAGATCTGAAAATAGATCATCATGGTAGCCTCAAAGAGTCACACAGATGACTGGGCTCCTGGGCCTTTCTACAATAAGCCACAGAGGAGTCAGCTGCAAATATTCTCTTCTGTTCTACGGACCTCTCTCCTCATCCTGCTCCTGGGTAAGTCCACTTTATGGCCACCACTGCTTGCTACTGGTGTTCTGAGGCTGGTCATTCTCTGTCTGGGAGATTCTTGTTGCTAAAATCAGGAAACAGGCCAGGCACGGTGGCTCACACCTGTAATCCCAGCACTTTGGGAGGCCGAGGTGGGCGGATCACGAGGTCAGGAGATCAAGGCCATCCTGGCCAATATGGTGAAATTCCATCTCTACTAAAATACAAAAATTAGCCAGGCATGGTGGCATGTACCTGTAGTTCCAGCTACTCGGGAGGCTGAAGCAGGAAAATTACTTGAACCCAGGAGGCAGAGGTTGCAGAGAACTGAGATTGAGCCACTACACGCCAGCCTGGTGACAGAACAAAACTCCATCTAAAAAAAAAAAATTGGGAAGCGCCTCTCCTTGCCGTAAATTACTCCACATGTGTGCATATTTGTGTACCATGAGGGGTTGACGTTCTAGCTCCAGTCTCAAATAACTCTGGGCTCAAACTACATTTCTCTCACCCTCACACTTTCCTAAGAAATTCCAAGTACATAATGGAAATGGTTACTAATGGCTAGATAAAAAAAAAAAAAGAAAAAAAAAAAGAAATGCCAAGTACATAAAGAGTTTGTTCCCTATATAGTGTAGATAAAACCCACAGAAGGACCCAGGAAAATCCCCTGATGAGAGGCCACCTAGCAATTTCCTAGGAATGGAGAGAATTCCTGGAGAAATCCTGCCTTGGTTATCACCTTTGTTGGCTTTATTACTGAGGCTTCACTGGGGACCTGCAAGTGGTTAGGTGACCCTGAGCAAGGTGGCTTCTATCTGGATATCCTTTTCTCCTCAACCTTCTTCTTCCCTATCAAGGCCCAACTCCTGGGAAACATCTCTATGGTACACGGTGCAGACCCCCACTGTCCAGCAGGCAGAGCCAATCCAGTAGATCAGAGAGGATCTCAGCCACCTGAGACTGTGGCAGCTATTGTCCTTCTGTGGTCCCACTTTCCCCAGGGTTTCAGGGAAGATGATACAGGTAGCCCAGAGATCTGAGAGCAGTGGGGTTGGCTGTTGGTGCCTGAGGGGAGCTCTAGAAAAACTCCTAGATGCAGATATGGGTGAATGAGAAGCCTAGACCTCAGAGCTGAGGTCTAGCTAGTCTGACCTCTCTTCACTTTCAATTTTATCTTGGCTTATCAAAAAAATGTAGAAAGCAGCAGGGCTATTTATGTCTACATCTGACCTTTGGGGTGTTCCTTGGTTCCATTGAGCAAACCTGAAATAAGCAACACTCCAGGTCCCCCAAGCCTCAAGTGATCAATGCAGTGAATTGCAAACAGTTCAGAGCAAACAGTCATCTCCTTCAGTCTGGCTCCGGTGATTAGGATGACCTCAAATCTCACTCTTGTGGTCTAAAAGGATGATGCTTTTGTGTCTCCAAAGAGTTGTTTCAGGAACTTAAACAGCAGGCGAGTGAAATGACCCCACTCACTTTAGTGTCAGGAACATCTGAAATTAAATCATTGCTCCATCACTTATTAGTGGTGTGAGCCTCTACTTCTTTTTTTTTTTTTTTTTTTTTTTTTTTTTGCCAATCAATGAGAGCTTGTAAGGTTGCTGAGGTTGGTTGGCCTTGAACTCTTGGCCTCGCCTTCGCAAGCGCCACGACATCCGGCCGGAGCCACTTTGGGCCCCGTGCCTCACTTCTTAAGTGTAAAATACAGTTAGGATGCATCTACAATCTGACAGATTGTAGATGATATATATAAAGTGATTGGCACATAGTTGGCAGAAGCTGTGATTGGTATTATAATAATTACCATTATGTGCATTTGGAAACTATTAAGAGATGGGCGAGTCAAATTCAGTTATTACAATCTTTGAACACTGTTTTATTATTTGTTCTATGGTGCAATTCAAAATAAAATGGCTGGTACTGGGGAACTGTCACTGTACTTACTGGGAGCTACATAGCACTGTTTTCTGTGGCAAGATTTGCCCTGTGAGGCCCACATCCTGTCCCCTCCACTGACAGTCTGAGAGGCCTTGTTTATGGTTTTTGTCTGATGATGTAAAGAAAATCTGAGGCCAAAACAAGTCATATGCACTCAGCCAAGACCCAGCAGCTCCTCGGCTTCCAGAATAGAGATGGGCAGTACTCCTGGCCTCCCTACTCCAGCGGCACCATGGACATAGGATCTGGACTCTATGACTGATCAACCCTGTAATCTCAGGGAAGTGGCTTAAATTCTCTAAATTTCAGCTCCTCATCTGTAAAAAGAAGCTAATTATAGTAGTTATTCGGATTAAATGAGATAATTTACATAATGTACCTAATGCACACATAGCAGTCACAAGCAGTGTCTTCTAGATGGGAAGAGCTCTCTTTTAGAAAACTTCAAATTAGCCTCACATCAACTCAGTCTGAATCTGCCCAAAGAATCCACCTGACCCAACCTTCTCACATCCAGGATCCCCAGCTCTGCATGCTCCGTAGCTGCCTCTCCACGAGGTGCAAGCGCTTGGCTGATGGAGGTCTAAGCAAAGAATCCCCATGACCTGCCGCAAGCAGCCTCTCTCCTCCTTGTGTCTGCACATTCTCTACCTCTGGGTTTTCAGAGCTTGCTTCCGCCTTCTTCCACTCCTCCAGGCTGTGCTTTTGCTCCTTTTTTTCTCTCTAACAATTTCTACTTATTTTCCCACCCAGAATCCCTGCTGGAGTCTGGATCCCAAACCCATCTGATTTGGTCTAGAATTTTCAGAGTGCTCTCCAGAGCCTTAGAAGCCCTGGAAATCCAAGCTGGGGTTACCCAGAAGATACCCACAGGCTCCCTACAAGAAAATTAGCAGCCTTGGACAAATGCCAGTTGCCAATTCCTAGATGCCTTGGTAACAATGTTTATCAGGAATAAGATCTTGCCTAAGATGAGGAAATCAGGAACTGTATCAGCTATTCTCACCCCCAAACCTGGCCAAAGTCAGTCTAAGATCCCATGGACAATGATGGGGAAAGAAGGGTAAGGTAGAGGTAGGAGAGGCTCCTTTAGTTCCCAACACTGCTATGAGAATTCTCAAACATTCAGAAAAGTTGGAGCATTTACAGTGAACATTCATATGCCTACTACCTAGGTTCCAACACTCATGTTTTACTTTGCTTGCTTTATCACTCATCTGCCCATCTAGCCATCCCTCTGACCATCCATCTATTTACCTTATTTTAAAAATATGCTCCTTTTCACTTCATTGGCCATTCACAATTTGCAGCAACCTGCTTTCATTTAATTTTTACTATATCCCTTGAAGAAAATGGTGCAGGCATGAGCATTTCAATCTCTTAGATAAGTAAACTGATTCTCAGAAAAATTCAGAAATGTACCCAAAGTCACAAGGCTAATTCCCCTACTGGAACAGAAACCAGAGATCTGTTTCACAGATTGTTGTAGCTACTTTTAAGGGAGTCAGTGTTTGGAGAATGGAGGAATGGATGACAAGAATCTCATTTCATTTCTCAGCATCTGCCATTTGTGCCCAATGTATGTTCACACAGTGAAAGAAGGAAGGGTAGCTCAAGGAGTCTAGCTGCTCCTCCAAGTCCCTCTTCTGTCTCTGCAGGACTAAGAGCCTCTGGAGAGGACTCAGCCCCAAGAGTGGTGTCAGGGATCCTAGGGGGTTCTGTGATTCTCCCCCTAAATATCTCAGTAGACACAGACATTGAGAATGTCGCCTGGAATGGTCCCAAAAATGCTCTTGCTTTTGCAAATCCCAAAGATGTAATCCTTATGGACAAAAGCTACCAGGGCCGACTAGACATCACCAAATGGAGTTACTCCCTTTACATCAGCAATCTGACTCTGAACGATGCAGGCTCCTACAAAGCCCAGATAAACAAAAGGAATTCTGAAGTCACCACTAAGGAAGAATTTACCCTGTTCGTCTTTGGTTAAGTTCCAGAGAGCTTCTGTGTTTCAATCTTTTCTTTCTCTTATGTGTGCAAATGTTCAGGGTATGTCTGAAATTTTGTTATATGTATATAGGGCACACTGATGAAGTCAGGGTTTTCCATGTGTCTTCTGCCTGAGAACAATACATTCTTGTTAAGTATAATCACCCTACTCTGCTATCAAAAATGGAATTTATTCTATCTTACTGTATGTTTGTACCCTTTAACCCACTTTCCTTATCATCCCCCCAACCATCCACTCCCCACACTGACCCTTCTCAGTCTCTGGTATCTCTTTCCACCATCTACCTCCACATGATCAAATTTTTATACTCACATATAAGTGAGAACATGTGATATGTGTCTTTTTGTGCCTGACTTACTTCACCTAAGACAGTGACCTGAAGTTTCACCCATGTTGCTGCAAAGGACAATTTCATTCTTTTTACTGATTCTTAAGTTTTTAAAATATATTTAGAGCTCACAAGTGTAGATTTTTAATTTCCAATTTAATTTCTTTGTTGACCCAATGGTCAGGAGCAAGTTGTTTAATTTCCATGTATTTGTATCATTTCATTTTATTCCATTGGAATTGAAAAGATATTTGATACGATTTCAGTGTTGTGGCCTAACATACGGTTTATCCTGGAGAATGCTTCATTTACTAATAAAAAGAATGTATAATCTGCAGTTGTTTGACAGAATGTTCTGTAAATATCTGTTAGGTCCATTTAGTCTAAACTCCAATTTAAATCCAATGTTTCTTTGTTGATTTTTTTCTGTCTAGAAGCTCTGTCTAATGCTGAGAGTAGAGTGCTGAAGTTCTCCTAAATATATTTAGAGGGTACAAGTGTAGATTTTTATTATTACTCTATTGCGCACGCTCTCTCTCTCTCTCTCTCTGATAATATTGCTTTATGAATCTAGGTGCTCCAGTGTTGGGTGTATATACATTTAGAATTGTTATATCCTCTTTCTGGATTGATCCCTTCATCATTATATAATGGCATTGTCTTTTTTTTTTTTTTTAGACTTAAAGTCTGTTTATCTGATCTAAATATAGCTACTCCTGCTTGCTTTTGGTTTCCATTTACATGAAATTTTTCTATTTCTTTACTTTCAGTCTATATGTCTTTACTGTTAAGGTGATTAGCATATAGACTGATTATATTTTTAAATCTATTCAACCATTCTATATTTTTTAAATGGAGAATTTAATCAATTTACATTCAAAGTTGTTATTGATATGTGAAGCTTTTTCCTGTATACTGTTATCTCCTGGTTGTCTCATATATTCTTTCTTTCTCTCTTATTGTTTGTCACTGTGGTTTGATGGGTATCTGTAGTGGCATCATTCAAGTCCTTTCTCTTCATACTTTGTGTGATTGCTTTACAAATGAGTTTTATACTTCTGTGTGTTTCCATCATGGTAAATGTCATCTTTTGCTTCCAGGTTTAGGACTCCCTCGAGCATTTCTTGTAGGACCCCATCTAGTGGCAACGAATTCTCTCAGCATTTGCTTGTCTGTGAAAGGCTATTTCTCCTTTTTTATAAAGAATAATTTTCCTGGATATATAGTATCCTTGGCTGACACTTTGAATATCTTATTCCATTCTCTTCTGACCTGCAAAGTTTCTGCTGAGAGATCCACCATTAGTCTGATGGGCTTTTCTGTATAGGTGGCTAGATGTTTTCCTCTGTTTTTATTATTTGCTTTGACTCTAGACAGTTTGACTATAATGTGCCATGGAGACCCTTTTGCATTGTATTTTCCTGGGAATTGCTAAGCGTCCTGTATCTGGATGTCTAAAACTCTTGCTAGGCATGGGGAGTTTTTATCTATTATTTCATTAAATACATTTTCTAATCAGTTATTTGTCTCTTTGCCCTCAGGAATAGAAATAATTTGAATGTTTTATCACTTTATGTTGTCCCAAATGTAACAAAGGTTTGGCTCATTCTTTATTCTTATTTGTTTATTTTTTTGTTTGGCTGGATTCTTTCAAAAGACCTGTCTTCGAGTTGTGAGATTCTTTCTTCTGCCTAATCTAGTCTATCATTGAAGCTTTCAAATATATTTTGTATTTCCTTCAATGAATTCTTCAATTCCAGACTTTCCATTTATTCTGTTTTTTAAATATCTATCTCTTTGGTTAATTAAATTATCATTCATATCCAGAATTGTTTTTCTGATTTCTTTGCACTGTTTTTAAGAAGTCTCTTGTATCTCACTGAGCTTCTTTAAAATCAATGTTTTGAATTCTTTACCTGGAATTTCAAAAATTTCTTTTTTGTTAAGATCTATTGCTGGAGAATTATTTTGTTCCTTTGAAGGTGTCATATTTCCTTCCTTTTTCATGTTTCTCATGTCCTCACATTGATATCTGTGCATGTGTTGTAGCTGTACCTTCTTCCTATTTTTGAATTTACTTTCATGGGTAAGTCTTTTTCCTGAAAATGCATCTATTGTGTTGTTGGGGAAGGGCACTCTGGTTTTGATTCTGGGTGTGTGGAGTAGTATAGTCTCTGCATGATTTATTTGGCTGTAAATAACATTAGTGTTATCTGTTATTTCCTCAGTGGGTCAGGGTGTGGTTATTAATAGAGGCTGTGCTGGGGATTTGTTGGGAAACAGCCCAGCCCTGTGCATGGTGCTCCATCTCCTGGCAGTAATGAGGGAGTGAGAAAAGAAATAAAGACAAAGAGACAAGAATAGAATTTTACAGCATGGTTCCAGGGGTCCAATGCCCTCTCACCATAGCAATGAGCTCTGGGCTTCATGCGCTTTTATTGGGTGCATTATCTTATTAATCTTGCAGGGCTGTGGGGAGGGGGTTGAGGAGGAAGCTCGCCAGAGGAAGAGCATGTGTCTGCAGCATTCAATAGCAAACATGGTTCTCCTAAGAAATGCTAACTAAGGACACTGAGATTTTACCACCCATTGTCTATCCAGGTGTTTTGGCAAGAGAGGTGCAGTGATAAGGTGCCATAAGGTCTGACCACACATAATGCATTAAGGGGCTTTTCTTTCCCAAGCATTATGGACACAGAGCAATTGGAATTGCTCCATCTTCTGAGAACGTAGGCAGAGCCTGTGGTGTTCCCATGATCTCTGCCCTATAAGACTTTCCGGCCTTACCAGCTCCCATCTGCAAAGACCCGCCCAAGTCTTGTGAGCAGATTGCATTACTTCCCAGAGTCTTTTGCATAAGCTCCCTGAGATCCTCACACAAACTCTATGTTGGGAAGAGTTGTGGGACCAAAGCAGTTTTTTCTGCTTTGCAGCCACACTGCAGTGTTCCGCAGTTGTAGGGCGCTCTCAGATGGTCTCCTGTTACCACTTCACCTCTGCTTTTATCTCACTGCACCATAGTTTGAATATGATCCATAGCACATATCTCAGTGTATAAAAAGCAAAGCAAGCTTGTACTCATTTAACTATCAGTAGCACAGGTCTGCCCCTGGCCATCTCTTCCCGTATCTCCTCCCTTCTTTTTAGCTAAGAGGATGAAAGTGATTATGGCTTGTTTGTATCTTTGTCTCTTTGAAAATTTCTGCTGCATTTGTAGAGTAAAAACAGGCAGAATAAACAGAAACCTGCTAAAACAAAATTAGCAATCGTGGATCCATCAAGAGTTTTAACCCACTTGATAGGATTTATTTGCAGCTCCTTCCAATATGTCGGCTGCAGGTAAAACATTTAAATGAGCCCGGGAGGCCTGAAAAATCTGTTCGTTTAATTTGGCAATATCCAACGTTGTTCTCCTTACTTGTTCCCAGTGATGTTCATCAGAATTATAAGTATGATGGAGAGGGCCGGGCCCGGTGGCTCAATCCTGTAATCCCAGCACTTTGGGTGGCCGAGGCAGGTGGATCATGAGGTCAAGAGATCGAGACCATCCTGGTCAAAATGGTGAAACCCTGTCTCTACTAAAAATACAAAAAATTAGCTGGACATGGTGGCGCGTGCCTGTAATCCCAGCTACTCAGGAGGCTGAGGCAGGAGAATTGCCTGAATCCAGGAGGCGGAGGTTGTGGTGAGCCGAGATCACGCCATTGCACTCCAACCTGAGTAACAAGAGCAAAACTCCATCTCAAAAAAAAATAAATAAATAAGTATGAGGGGTAATACAATAATCAGATGTGTTCCAATCATAATTGAACTGTAATCTCTGTTCTAAACTCATTATCCGATCTCCCATCCAAATTACAGTTTGTGGAAGATTATTAAGTTGATTTGCCAATTTTTTATTAATTCTTTTGAGAATTCGAAAACCTGGAAGAATTTTTCTGGCAAACATCCATAGAGTGGGCAGTTTGAACTGAGGTGTGCAGAGCTACTCCTGTAGCTCCAGCAGTAGCTGCCATGGCTATAATTCCCATGACAGCAGCAATCAGCATAAATATGAATCTTTTTGAATGATTTAAGACTCCTTTTAGTACCTTTGTGATAATATGTACTGAAGGAGAGGCTTTCCATGGTCGGTTAAGAGTTACTGGAGTCCACACTCCTTCTCTGGCTCTGACTAGTAAAATACTATTTTCAAGATTAAATGTTGAATTAGGCTGGGCGCAGTGGCTCACGCCTGTAATCCCAGAACTTTGGGAGGCCGAGGCTGGTGGATCACGAGGTCAAGAGATCGAGACCATCCTGGTCAACATGCTGAAACCCCTTCTCTACTAAAAATTAAAAAAATTAGCTGGGCATGGTGGCGCACGCCTGTAATCCCAGCTACTCAGGAGGCTGAGGCAAGAGAATTGCCTGAACCCAGGAGGCGGAGGTTGCGGTGAGCTGAGATCACGCCATTGCACTCCAGCCTGGGTAATAAGAGCGAAACTCCATCTCAAAAATAAATAAATAATAAATGTTGAATTAATGAAAGTAAACAGTTTACAATTTTTACAGGTAAGGGTTTGAGTATCAAGTCTAATGCTCACATTTCCTACTACCAACACACAGGGTGGCTTAACACAACTTAGAAATGGAATCGTTCTGTTTGAGATTAAATCATTATTAAAAGAAACTCGATTGTTTTTTGTGCCAATCGATCCTCTTCCTTTCCACACTCTCATGTGAGCTGTTGCCATAGCCAATTTCCACAGCTCCGGATGCTCTGGACTTAAAAGGGTGTCATAATCTTTGGTCTGGGCAGGGCTGTTCCTTTATCTTCCCATTTAATGGGAAAGGGAGATTCTATTCTTTTAGTAAGGTTATTTCTGGTTATTAAGTTTTCAGTTATTTCTAACAATATTGTGCATCTACACAAGATGCCTGTCTCACACAATTTTTTCTTAATTCACCTTTAGGAGCCCAATTAATGATTGCCCCATATCCATTATCTTGAAGTATGACTGCCCTGTCAGCCACACAATCTTTCCAAGAAAGAATTTCTAATTGCGGAGACCATTCTGGATCGGCTTTGGGGCAGCTTTTTCCTTTTGGCTTATATTGATTAGTGTACTCAAAAGTTGTGTAATGTCCATTGGGTTATATCTTACACAGCATATTTGGTCTAAAGGACATTCCACTGCCTATATGATAAGTAGGACCAGTTCTATTATCCCTTGGGATATATATTAACCAGCTTTGAGGCTTTAGGGTTAAACACCCTGGAGCTTTCCCGAGACAGACAGATGGAGGAAAGCAATATCCAAGAGAGACATTCATTAACATTCCTTCCTCCTCTGGTTGAGCAGGACACCGGTCATCAGTAGTAGGACCAGGCATCCAAATGCTATCATTTATGTACACTTCTACAGGTGACTCAATTCAAGTGATAGGTCTAATCAAAGGTGGGAATGGCACATAACCCCAATAAGTATAGTTCTCTTCTGCTGAAACAGGGTTATTACTTACCGCAGCAGCCAAACCATGACTGCTGCCAGAATAAGATTACCCAGTGCCACCTCCATGCAAGACCCCATTAGGCTTGCTGTTGCCATCTGCACCAGCCTCTTCATTTGACCCCATGTCAGCGGGTTGGCTTTCTGTGTTGCCTTCATCCCTGAGACACTCAGCTTGACTATCTTGTACCGTATCGCTCCTGGGCCTGGTCTGTTTCTCTTCTTGCTCTGTGGTTTGGAGGAGTTCACTGAAAATCTTCAGCTGTCTCATAGATACCCAAATGTGGGGTTGGTTTTCTCCTGGTAATATACAAGCATAGCCTCTTCCCCAGGGTACAACCTTTCCCAAGTTGCACTGATTGGTGGTGGAATCTTTCCACCATACTGTCTTTCCTTCCTTCTGATTAATTTCATGTTCAACAAAATGTTGTTCTGTAGCTGTGGACACTTGATCTTTGGAAATGTTCAAAAAATGTAAAGTGACTAGTGCCAATTGTAATTGTACATGGGGAGTAAAACACTTATTGTCTCCCCCATTTTTTTGTTTTGCCAATTGAGTTTTTAGGATTCTGTTTGCCCTTTCTACTATTGCTTGTCCCTGGGAGTTATGGGGGATTTTTGTTGCATGAATTATGTTCCATTGTTCTAGGAACTGGCTTTAGTGGCTTACTGCAGTATTCTAGCCCATTACCAGTTTTAATTTTTTGTGGGAATCTCATAACTGCAAAGCAAGAAAATAGGTATTTGTTAACATGTGCAGTGTTTTCTCCTGTTTGGCAAGTCACCCAAATGAAAGGAGAGAAAGTACTCACAGTAACATGAACATAAGATAATTTTCAAACTGAAAGAACATGAGTAACTTCCATTTGCCAAATTGAATTTCTGTATAATCCTCTAGGATTTACCCCTGCCTCCTGAGTGGGCAGTTGAAGAACTTGACATTGAGAGCAATGTTAGACAGTTTTACCCGTTTCCAAGTTAAAGGAAATTTGCTTTTTACAAACCCGCCGCATTTGTATGTGTTAATGTATGAAATTTTTTGGCTTCTGTAAAAACTGGAGAAACCAGTAAGTTTGCCTGTTTGTTTGAGCTAAATAAAGGTCCAGGTAAACAAGTATGTGCTCAAATGTGTGTGATATAAAATGGAGCTTCTTTGCTTTTAACTGCTTTTTAAAGTGATTCAAATAGGTTTCTTAATTGATTATCCCGAATGTATTTTAACAACGCAGTTTCTACATTTTTTGTAGAATGTACTACATAAGCTGAGTCGGAAACTATATTAACTGGTTGCTGCATATCTGTAAGGGACAAAGAGAACCGCTCGTAACTCTACTCTTTGTGCTGATTGAAATTGTTTGAGTAACTCTATGAAAAGGACCTTTGTAAGCTGCCTTTCCATTCTTAGATGCATCAGTAAAACCAGTAACAGGGTCTTTTATTGGCTGACCTTGAGTAATTTTAGGTAAAACCATGATGTAAGCTTTAGGAACTGAAAAACTTTTGTTTTAGAATAATGATTATTAATTTTGCCTATGAAATCTGCCAAGCTTAATTGCCAATTGACTGAATTGATGTAAGCTTGTTGAACTTGTTTTTTAGTTAAAGTAACAATTATTTTGTCAGGTTCATATTCAGACAATTGAACAATCTTTGTTCTTCCTTTACTAATGACACTAGCTATTTGATTCAAGTATACAGTTAAAGTTTCACTTGTATTGTGAGGTAAGAAGACCTATTCTACTAAACTTTTATCTTGAACAAAGACTTCTATTGGAGAATGAGGTTCAGAATACAATGAGCTGTAACTGTGAGTTACTGTTAATTCTTTCTACTTGGGCTTGCTGTATTTTTTCTTTAATTATTTTTAACTTCTCAGCTGCTTCTTTTGTTACCACTTTCACTATTTAAATTTGGATCTTCTTTTAAAATTGCAAATAGATTAGACATAGCATAAGTAGGAATACCAAGAGCTGGCCTTTTCCAATTAATATCGCCTAACAACTTTTGAAAATTATTTAGTGTTTTAAGTCTGTCCTTTCTAATTTCTACCTTTTGAGGGCGTATTTGCCTCTTTTCAACTTGCATTCCCAAACATTTTACTGGTGTTAAGGTTTGAATTTTATCAGGAGCTGTAATTAGCCCTGCTTTCTGCACACATTCTTTTAGGCAACTACAACATAGAACTAAGTTTTCTCTAGTTTCTGCAGCACATAATATATCATTAACATAGTGAATGATACAGCATTGAGGAAACTGCTCTCTAACAGGCTGAATAGCATTTCCCACAAAAGTCTGACACGCTATTTAACATTCCTTGAGGCAAAACCTTCCATTGATACCTCGCAGCTGGCTTTTGGTTGTTTACTGCAGGTTGTGAAAGCAAATCTTTTGCAATTCTGCTTTGCCAGTGGAATTTTAAAGAAACAGTCTTTTTCTTTTTTTTTTTTTTTTTTTTTTTTTTTTTGAGACGGAGTTTCGCTCTCGTTACCCAGGCTGGAGTGCAATGGCGCGATCTCGGCTCACCACAACCTCTGCCTCCTGGGTTCAGGCAATTCTCTTGCCTCAGCCTCCTGAGTAGCTGGGATTACAGGCACGCGCCACCGTGCCCAGCTAATTTTTTTGTATTTTTAGTAGAGACGGGGTTTCACCACGTTGACCAGGATGGTCTCGATCTCTTAAACTAGTGATCCACCTGCCTCGGCCTCCCAAAGTGCTGGGATTACAGGCTTGAGCCACCGCACCCAGCCCTGAAACAGTCTTTTAAATCTATGATTATTAAAGGCCTTTCTTTTGGGATCGTCGCTGGTGAAGGCATACCTGGCTGTAATGCTCCCATGGGTTGGATTACTGCATTTACTGCTTTCATCCCCCAGATTTTTTTTTGAATTACAAATACCGGGGAATTCCAGGGAGGAAATGAAGGTTCTATATGCCCTTTCCAGCTGCTCTTGTGCTAATTCGTGTAGAGCCTCCAATTTATGCTTTGGAAGCGGCCACTGCTCAACCCATGTCGGTTTTTCTGTTTTTCATGTTAAAGCAACGGGTTCTGGAGGCTCATCAGTAGCTGCTACTAAAAATTGTAGCCAATCCCTGCTCTGTCTAATTTTATAGCAGCTGCTATAAGTTTAGTGATTCCATTTTCATTTTTTCCTAATCCTTTTCCAGGCCAATATCCCATTTGAGACATAATCTTTTGACCATTTGCTTGCTGTAAGCGTTTGGTAGAAAACAGATTTCAGCCCCCATTGTTGTAAAATGTCTCCCCCCGACAAATTAATGGAAACATCAGTAACTATAGGTTGAATAGTGCCTTGCTGGCCTTTCGGTCCCACACAATGCAAAATTAAAGAGCTCCGATGAACTTCAGAGGCTATTCCAACCCCAACTAACTTTATATTAGCCTTTTGTTTTGGCCAGTGCTTGGACCATTGACTAGAGCTTATTATGGAAACATCCCCTCCAGTATTTACCAGACCTTTAAAAGTTTTTTCTTGAATTGTAATATTACAAACCGGCCAATTATCTGTAACTTTGCTTGCCCACTACACTGCTTTTACTTGAAAATTACCAATTTGCTTCTTTCTTACTGCATTAGTGGTTCCTACTTTTACATAAGGTAGAAGCAATAATTAAGCAATTCTGTCTCCTTGTTCTGCTTTCCAGGGTGCACTGGAAGTCACTATCAATTGAATTTCTCCTTTTAGATCTGGGTGAACAATTCCCACAAGAATTTGCACTCCCTGCAATTCGACACCAGCCCTATCTACAAGTGCTACCGTATTTTCTGGTACAGGCCCACACACTCCTGCAGATAATTTCTGTGGTACGTCCCCTGGGAGAATTGTTACAGGCCCAAGGCAGCACAGACTTACTGTTGCACGTCCTGAGGTAGCAGGAGACAATTTTTTTTTTTTTAATTTTACAACACTTGGTCTATGGTGGCATTTGCTGCACACCGCTGTAAACTACAGGTGTAGCAACTTCTACCCATCATTCTGTTAATTGTCCTGGTGGCGGAGGTCATACCTCCTGAGTTTGCCACTTAATGAACGAATTTGTACCTTGCCAGGACTGTGGAGGAGGTGGCCATTCATGACTATCCCATTTTGGTGCTGTTGGCTCAGCCCATTTCTGAGTGAATACAGGAGTTTCCTCCAAACTGTGACGCATTTTAGACACATTTGCATAGATTACCTCCTTTTAGTGCTGCCCTCCTGAAATTGCTCTTTCCGTTTCTCTTTTTCCGACCTGACAGATTTTCTATCAAACTCTTCTTCACTATTATCTTCTATACTGATATTTACACTATTCTCAGGCGTTCCTACAGCCCCCTGACTCTCTTCACCGAGAGTGCTTTGTACAATATTCTCAGGAGTTCCTTTGCCCCCCACGACTCTCTTTACAATATTCTCAGGAGTTCCTTTGCCCCCCACGACTCTCTTTACTGAGAGTGCTTTTTACAATATTCTCAGGTGTCCCGACTCTCTGAGTGCTTTTTATAATATTCTCAGGAGTTCCTATATCTGGGAACTCAGACAATATTGATCCACTGCCTCAAAGAGAGTATTGAGATTTTCCGTTCCAATCTTTATGCCCCCTTTCTTTAAAAGTTCCCGAATAAGAACAAAGTAATTATTATACTTGCTGTATGATTTTCCCATTTTGTTACCCTAGAATATTCAGGTGCACTAGCTTACCGCTAGGCCGACCGAAACACGTTCCCGGAAATCCCTCGATGAACTGCTCCCCGCAAGTGATCACGCTCGAGCGTCTCTTCACCAGGAACACAGGGAATCCACGTTGAGCGACAGACGTTGGGAACCAGCCCAACCCTTTGTGTGGATGCTCCCTGTCCCTGAAGTGACGAGGGAGTGAGAAAAGAAAGACAAAGACACAAGAATAAAATGTTACAGCAGGGGTCCAGGGGCCTAACGCCCTCTGGCGGGTCTGGGCTTCAGGCGCTTCAATTGGATGCATTATCTTGTTAATCTTGCAGGGCTGTGGGGAGGGGGTTGAGGAGGATGATAGCCAGAGGAAGAGCAGGTGTCTGCAGCATTCAATAGCAAACAGGTTCTCCTAAGAAATGCTAACTAAGGACACTGAGATTTCACCACCCATTGTGTATCCAGGTGCTTTGGCAAGAGAAGTGCAGTGGATAAGGTGCCATAAGGCCTGGCCACTATGTATGAATTTTGTGGGGGGACACAATGCATCAAAGGGCTTTTATCTCCCGAGCATTGTGGACACAGAGCAATTGGAATTGCTCCATATTCTGAGAACGTAGGCAGAGCCTGTGGTGTTCCCATGATCTCTGCCTTATAAGGCTTTCTGGCCTTACCAGCTCCCGTCTGCAAAGACCCGCCCTAGTCTTGTGAGCAGAGGTTGCATTACTTCCCAGAGTCTTTTGCATAAGCTCCTTTTATGAGATCCTCACACTAACTCCATGTTGGGAAGGGCTGTGGGACCAAAGCAGTTTTTTCTGCTTTGCAGCCACACCGCAGCGTTCGGCAGTTACACTCTCAGACGTTCTTTATCATAGGCCTCCTGTTACCGCTTGATCTCTGCTTTTTTATTTTCCTGCACCATAGTTTGCTTATCCGTGGCACAAATCTCAGTGTATAAAAAGCAAAGCAAGCTTGAATCATTTCACCGTAAGTAACACAGGTCTGCCCCTGGCCATCTCTTCGCACGGGGATTGAAATGTCAAGTGGGCCAGTCATCAGGCCACAGCGGTGGCAGCATACCTATCTTTGTGCCTCAAGGCAGTCTATGCGGTTTTCAGACTTCTCAGCAGGCCGATTTTTAGGTCTGCGGGTGGCTTGCTCAGATACCAATAATGGCAGCAGTGAGCTGGGCGGGTGAGCAGGTTCTCAGGCCCCTCTGCAGCTAGTGTGGCATGGGCAATGACAGTAGCAGGATGATTCTCTGGGTCCCAAGCAGTGTGCATTGATGTTGATGGTGGCTGCAATGGCCTGGGCAGGCCAGTCTCCAGGACCACAGGTGGCACTTGCAGGTAGGTGGTAGTGGCTGGGAGTTAGGCCCACCCTAGTCCCCTATAGAAAAGTGCTCAGGTGCCCAAGGTGGTGGGTTGGGTTGGGCAATCTCCAAGATGCTGGCCTATGTGTTCTCTTTCCAAGAGGGGAGGCTGAAGCCAGGCTGAGTGGGCTTGTGCTCAAGCCCCCAATGATGAAAGCGGACACCAGCTATGGTATGTGGGAGCAGGATGATCCTCAGGCCCCCAGCAGAGTGCTCAGGTGAGAACAGGAGCAGCTGCAGTGAGGCCCTGCCACTGGAGAGGGTGAGGCCAGTTTCAGTGGCCATAGCCTGGAAAGGTAGATGGGGAATATGCCTCCCTCTCAGCCTCGGTCCCAGGAGGGCTTCCCCTAAACCAGCCCTAGCTGGAGGAGCTTTTGACCAGCTTGTGACCAAGTCGCAGCACAACTCACAGCCCACTACTTTACCCAGTCTCAGTCACAGCAGCATTCACTTCCTAGGACCAGAAACTGCAGCCCACACCTCTCTTGCTACTTAGCTCTACCTGCAGAGTGCTCCCAGATCATACTCTAGTCTCAGCAGCAACAGTTTAAGTTTCCCTAACACTTCAGACCCAACACTGTTGGGCCCCAGGACAGCATGCAATCTGCCAAAGGCTAAGTTTGAAAATGTTCCCTTACTATAACTGCATAGGTCTCAGAAAGAGTGTGGAACACAGTAGGAGCTCCCTCCCTGGAGCAGTTCTGCCCCACAGTCTCCCAGCAGCTGCCTATGGTAGGCAGCCTGGAGGGTCAAAGGGGTTAGGTCTTGAGAGGGTTAAAGGGGTCTCCTGAGGCCAGGATTGCATGATTCTGCTGTGGGATGTGGGCCACTGGAAGTCTCTCACTCACCTCTATTGGGAAATCACTCCCAGCTCCCAGCAGATCCCAGCTAGGGAGGTTGCCTCTGTTCCATATCCTTCCCTGCTTTTAGTGTTTCCTGTCACCTCTCTGTTGAATTCCAGCATTCTCCCTTGAAAAATGTGTTAAAATGTTTTGACTGTTTGTATACTATTTTAGTTCTTCTAAGTGGAGGAGGTAGGCATTAAATGCTTCTAGTAAGCCATTTTGAAACTTGATCTTTTATTTTTAAAACCAGACATTCTTTTTCTCCAGGAATTCATCTCTCTAGGAGAAATATGACTACTATATTGGTCATTTTTCACCTAATTCCATATACGCAGATGTCAAGATTGGAAGACATGCCCATAAACTCCTTACATGTTATAGAATTGCCATAATTCATGTAACTGGTCTCCTACTTGTAGAAATATTGTTTCTGCTTATAGAAATATTGTTCCCAATATTTTCTCTTATAAACAATGCTGCAATGAATATTCTTATGCATCTATCTTTTCATGCTTATGTATGTAGGTTATATTCTGATGGATAAATCTAGAATGTATATACGTGGGGTCAAGTTACTGAATCCAATGGTATATGCATTTTAATATATGTACGTGAGGTCAAGTTACTGAATCCAATGGTATATGCATTTTACTGTTTTTGAGACATCATCCCACTACATCACCTAGACTGGTCTCCAATTCCTGGGCTCAAGTGATCCTCCTGCCTCAATCTCCCAAGTATCTGGGACTACAAGTACTTGCTACCATGCCCAGCTTTTAAATCCTGAATTTATTATTATTATTACCAGTATTTTGGAGAGACAGGGTCTCATTTTGTTGTCCAGGCTAGTCTCAAACTCCTGGACTTAAGCTATCCCCTTCCCTCATCCTCCCAAGTAGCTGGAACTACAGGCATGTGCCACCATGCCTGGCTTTACAATCCTAAATTTTTATTTATGATTATCATTTTATTTTGCAGAGACTGGTCACTGACCACATTGTTGATCAGGCTGGTTTCAAACTCCTGGCACAATTTGCCCTTCTCAGCCTCCCAAAGTGCTAGGATTGTAGGCATGAGCCACCATGTCTAGCCATCTTTTCATGTATTTAACAGCCTCTATATTCTCTTTTCCGTAACTCTCCATTAATATTCTTTACTCACCTGTATTAGTGTGATAGGGATGCTGTAACAAAATACCACAGAACAGATGGCTTAAACAACAGAAATTTATTTCTCGCAATTCTGGAGACTAGAAATTTAAACTCAGGTGTTGTTAGGTTTGGTTTTTCTTGGGACGTCTCTTTTCAGCTTGGAATTGGCCACGTTTTCACCGTGCCCTCACACAGTCATTCCCTTGTCTGCGTATGTCCTAATTTCCTCTTTTTTTTTTTTTTTTTTTGAGACGGAGTTCCACTCTTGTTACCCAGGCTGGAGCACAATGGCGCGATCTCGGCTCACTGCAACCTCCGCCTCCTGGGTTCAAGCAATTCTTCTGCCTCAGCCTCCCGAGTAGCTGGGACTACAGGCGCGCACCACCATGCCCAGCTAATTTTTGTATTTTTAGTAGAGACAGTGTTTCACCTTGTTGACCAGGGTGGTCTCGATCTCTTGACCTGGTGATCCACCCGCCTCGGCCTCCCAACGTGCTGGGGTTACAGGCGTGAACCACAGCACCCGGCCTCTCCTCTTCTTATAAGCACATCAGTCATGTTGTATTATGGTTCGCCCTAACAATTCCATTTTAACTTAATTATCTCTTTAGGGGCACTGTCTCCAAATACAGTCACATTCTGAGGTACTGGGGACTAGAACCTCTATGTCTGAATTTTGTGAGGGACAGAATTCAGCCTAACATTTTACCCGCTGGCCTCCCAAAATTCATATCCGTCTCACATCTTATATAAGTAGCAAGGAGAAACTGGGCGGTGCCTTTATCTCTTTTGTGACACCCTGCCTTTTGCCAGCTAAAACTAACTCTCCTTTTCCCTGACTAAAAGCTGTTCAGGCTTTATGTTAGCCTTTCTGAGCTGACCGGACTCCACCTTGGCTTCTGCATTTTAGTGACCTTCTCCCTGTTAAGTATGTGACTGTAATATAAAGCAAGGTCAGGCTGACACAGGGCACCCAGGAATGCCTTTGTTGATAAGAGGCGGAGCAAGTGGTATCAGCAGAGCCTGGAAAGGCAGCTGCAGTGAGCGCCCAGAGCCCGCCTTATCTATAGGTTGTATGTCTTTCAGACAGCTGTACTCCTCACACCTGGCACTGTTTTATTTGCTATGTATCAGTCTTTTCTTCTATCTTTTTGCTTACTCTGCCTTTGTGAAAACTTTGTTTCAGCTAGGTTCCCCACTTCCTGTTAAAACTAGTGTATAAAAGACCACCTAACTTTTTCTTCGGGGCCGAGAGAATTTTGGGCATTAGCCACCCTCGGTTGCTGGCTTAATAAAGGACTCATAATTCATTCTCAGAGTGTGGCACGTTCCTTGACTCGCTCAGGTACAACACTTTGATTAGAAATCTCCACAGCTAAGTCCCCAAATTTGTCACTTAAACGTTCTACTTTCCACAAAACACTAGAAGACAACGTGGCCAACTTCTTTGCCCTTTCCTCCAGGAAACTTCTCCTGTAACATCACTCTAATGTGCTCCGTGAAGGGGGCAGAGAAAAGTGTCCTATACAGCTGGACCCCAACGGACTCCCATGCTTCTGAGTCCAATGGAGACTCTATTCTTACCATCTCCCGAATGCCCTGTGACCCAGACCTGCCATACACCTGCACAGCTCGGAACCCCGTCAGCCAGAGCAGCTCTCGCCCTGTCCATGCTGGGCAGTTCTGTACAGGTAACTGGCTCCAGTTTGGCCCTTGAGGGAATTCCAGCAACAATGTGAGCAGCTGTGGAGTCTAAACTCCAGAGGTCTGATAGGACACAGAGTGGGTGGAGAAGCAAGAGGACAGGCCCAAAGACTCCTTATTCGCTATCTCAGGGACCTGGGAGGGGCTGGCAGGACTGGGGAAAGCCCAGAACACTGTGAGACTATAAGGGTAGAGCAAGGGAGGAGAAGACAGTATGGATAAAGGAGTCCAGATTGGTCTTTGCTTGGGCAGAGGTGTTTCCAGACACCCTCAGAAGGGCAGAAAGGGGCACGAGAGTCCAGGTATTCAGTGGGCAGAGCCAGGTGGAACAGGTGGTCATGGGGAAGTAGCAGACATGCCCCTCAGAGGATGCGGCTAGGGGGAAGAGGCAGAGGAGGAGGGACTCTGGTCCCCTCAGTCCCCTTTAGGCTGCCTGAGGGCCAAGGGAGTAGGGACACTGACTGAAGCTGCAATGTCTCACCTCTGACCACAGATCCAGGAGCCTCCAAAGAAGAGACAATGGGGGAAACTGTGGTAGGGGTCCTGGGAGAGCTAGTCACCCTGCCGCTGGCACTCCCAGTCACCTGTCGGGACACAGAGAAGGTTGTCTGGATGTTTAACACGTCCATCATCAGCAAAGAGAGGGAAGAAGCAGCAACAGCAGACCCACTCATTAAATCCAGGGATCCTTCCAAGAACAGGGTGTGGGTCTCCAACCAGGACTGCTCCCTGAAGATCGACCAGCTGATGATAGAGGATGCCGGTCACTACCATGCCTATGTGTGCTCAGAGGCCTCCAGAGTCACCAGCATGACACATGTCACCCTGCGCATCTACCGTGAGTCTCTGGGCAGGGCACCCCTCATTAGATTCCTTCCCTGAAAGCTTTCTTCTCTGCTGCCTTCTCCACCTTCCCCTTCTCCCAGGTCTTCCTTCATACTGAAATGCCTCAGACCACCCTGTTCAGTTCACACCAGTTGATGCACAGGAGGAAAACTCATGACTAGCTGCTGGGCAAGCCTGCCTGCTAAAGTGCCCTTGGTAGTAGGCTGTCAGTTAGACCTCTGCCACCCAAATTTAGGTGCTTGCCCCAGACCGTCTGCATTGAGTCTCAGAAGGGACTAGGAGGCCAAGCGTGGTGACTCATGCCTGTAATCCCGATACTTAGAGGTCAGGAATTTGAGGCCAGCCTGGCCAACATGGTGAAACCCTGTCTTTACTAAAAATACAAAAATTAGCTGGGCATGGTGGTGGACGCCTGTAATCCCAGCTGCTCGGGAGGCTGAGGCAGGAGAATCCCCTGAACCCCAAGGGGTAGAGGTTGCAGCGAGCCAAGATCATGCCACTTCACTCCAGCCTGGGAGTGAAAGGGCTAGGAACTCACCAACCTGCATATTCTTTTCTTTTCTTTCTTTCTTTCTTTTTTTTGAGACAGAGTCACATTCTGTCGCCCAAGCTGGAGTGAAGTGGCGTGATCTTGGCTCACTATAACTTCTGACTCCCGGGTTGAAGGGATTCTCTTGCCTCAGCCTCCCGAGTAGCCGGGATTACAAGCATGAACCACCACATCTGGCTAATTTTTGTACTTTAAGTCAAGACGGGGTTTTGCCTGTTGGCTAGGCAGGTCTCAAATTCCTGACCTCAGGTGATCCACCCGCCCAAGCCTCCCAAAGTCCCGGGATTACAGGAGTGAGCCACGATGCCTGGCCCCAACCTGCATTTTTATAGACTATTACATTTTCAATAAAGCTAGAGCTGGCTGGGGTGGAATCAGAGGAAACTAAGGAGAAGCTCCTGATGTCCAAAGACACTGTGGCCTCCGAGAAGGTGGGCCGCTCAGCTCCCCTGAGCGTGAGGAACAGAACTTGCATTCTACTTCTCAGTCCTGGGCCTCACAGGAGCTTGGCTTGGCACGCGCATGGTTTATGTTTACCTGTTCCTTCACCTGTGCCATTCAGACATGGTCACCTGCCCCCTGCCTGAGTTTGTCAGGGTCTAGGTATCTGTGAAGAATCACCGTCCTGGTTTTGTTAAAATATGCGGCAAGTCAGCCAAGTCCGTGCCTATTGCCCACAGTGACTTAAATATAAAGAAATCCACAAGGTTAAGTAAAAATAAGAATAAACAGGAAACAAATAGAGTCAGTCTTATCATTTCTTTTAAAGCTGCTAATATTTATTGAGCCTTTATTCTGTGTCAGGTAAGAGAGGTGTCAGTGCTCACCTCTCTGCATCCCTTATCTCAGATAAATAAGTAAATCAGCCTCAAAGGTAAGCCTTGAAGGGTCTTCACAGCACATGGAAGAGTCTTACCTGTGTTGACTGGTTTGATTGCTTTCACAGCTGTAACTACACTGTATAGAATAAGTTAGTACCCTTCTCTCTTCGCTTTTCATTAGTTCCCTAATATCTCACCTGAGCATCAAGAGGTGAAGAGGTATGTCTGAGATGTCACAAGTAGTGAGGAAAATGCCAGGTGTACACCCGAATTCCTTTGGCTCCTGGAGGCACTTTGCTGGCGGTGTCAACACTCAGCTTCATGAATACATTTGCAATGAATGAAGATGGGTGACTGCCCAGTGGGCAGGCCTGATTCCACAGGGAGTCTGCCCCTCTCCTCACAGGGAGGCTGAGGAAGCCCAAAATCACGTGGAGCCTCAGGCACACCGAAGACGGCATCTGCAGGGTCAGCCTGACCTGCTCCGCGGAGGACGGGGGAAACACCATGGTGTACACATGGACCCCACCACAGAAGGAAGCTGTGGTGTTGCAAGGGAAATCACACCTCAACATCTCATGGAGAAGTGGTGAAAATCACCCCAACCTCACATGCATAGCCAGCAACCCTGTCAGCAACACTTCCCACCAGTTTCCTTCTGAGAACGTCTGTCCAGGTTTCTCTCCATCTCTATTTACTGGGGCCACGGGGCCTTGGGGCCTCAGATCCAAGAGTCTACATTCTGATTGATTCTTTATGAATCAATGAGAATCAATGCAGTGAGAGGCTGTGGGTGAGAGCCCTTTAGAGTGGCATGTATCCATGGAAATATGAGCCATGCATGTAATTTTAGTGTTGTAATAGCCATGTTAGAAAAAGCAAGAAGAAATACATAAGGTTATTTTAATAATATGTTTTATTGGGGCCAGGCGCAATTGCTTACACCTGTAATCCCAGCACTTTGGGAGGCCGAGGCAGGTAGATCACCTGAGGTCAGGAGTTCGTGACCAGCCTGACCAACATGGCAAACCCCATCTCTACTAAAAATACAAAAATTAGCTAGGCATGGTGGCACATGCCTGTAATCCCAGCTACTCAGGAAGCTGAGGCAGGAGAGTCACTTGAACCTGGGAGGTGGAGGTTGCAGTGAGCCAAGATCACGCCATTGCACTCCAGCCTAGTTGACAGAACGAGACTCCCATCTCAAAAAAAAAAAAAGAAAGATATGTTTTATTTAACCAAAAGTATCCAAAATACATCATTTCAATGCTTATTCAATACAAAAAGTATTCATTAGACACTACATTTTATTATTTTGTATTAAGTCTTTGAGGACTAGTATGTATTTTACACTTACAGCACATTTTGATTCAGATGCTAAATTTTTAATGAAAGTGTTTAATCTATCTTCAGATTTTGTAAAATTTACAGTCGAAAAAATAGACTTAGGCACCCAAGTTATTTCAAGCATACTCACCAGTTTTTCAAGAGGGAATTGAATAGCCATTTTTAAATTAAAACTGAAACTAAATAAAAGAAACAGTTTGGTATCTCAGGAATACCAGCCACATTTCAAGGGCTCATACATAGCTTGTGGCTACCATATTGAACAGTTAGAGGTTTGTGGAGAACAGATGATAGGAAGTTGATATGGAAAGGAATGTGGACCACACAGGAACAAAGGCTGTGTGTGTGGGAACTAGAAAAGAAGCCCAGTGGCTCTTACTAAATGCCAAACAGTATTCTAGGCCTTCATGCATTTTTGCATTGTATTCACAACAATCCTACAGAGTACATATTCTCATTTTTCCCCATTATATGAATAAAGAAACGGGGGCTCAGAAAAGATAAGGGACTTGCCCAAGATCACACAGTAAAGGCCGGATTAGAACCCTGAGGTCTATCTGCTGCTCTCCCACAGCAGGAAGCAGAAAAAGGTATGGTCTACCCAGGATCTGACAGTGTTGGGTCAGATTGTATCTGTCAGACAGGTCTAGAACCCAGATCTTAGAGCCAGAGTTCCAGGAATCTGGAACTCCCCTCATATCATTTACAGAGGGGCAGTGTAACATGGCGATTAAGGGCGCTGTGGGATCTGTACTCAAACCGCAGGTCAGACACTTGAAACTCTGTGGCACTGGGCAAGCCATAAATCTCTCTACCCAGGGACTGTCTGCCTCAGGTACTGCTATAACCTCTTGCCTAGAATAATGTTTGCTCGAAAAATGGTTGTGAAATGAATGAATGAAAAGAAATACTTTCCGCAATGCATGGATTTTAAGGGGCGGGTAGGGACAGAACGTTTTTATGTTCTGTCCATCGTTTGCTCCAGTGTGTCTTGTCGTTATGTGTATTAATATCAGTCATTTCCTCTTCAAAGGGCCCAGGAGAAACATGAAGCTTTGGATTGGGTTGCCCCTGATGGTTTGCCTTCTGTGCCTTGGGATCTTCAGCTGGTGGTGCATTTGGAAGCAAAAAAGACAGTGTGGGTTTCTGAGATCAATGTTGTCTGCCAACGCTAGGCCATTTTCCCGGGACCTGTGGAGGGTTCTCTGCCCTTTCACAATCCCGTGCTACCCCTCCCTGCCAGCATCTTCTTTCTTCCCAGCACAATGGGGAAGGGGTTTCAGTTGGGACTCTTACAAATAATTGAAACCCAACTCAAACTAACTTAGAACAACAACGAAAAAAGAAGGGCATGTGGGGGCAAGGAGAGTGGTTTGTTATTTTGTGACTTAAATAATCAATCTGTGGGGAAGGCAGGGACAGAGATGGCATAATGGAGAAATGTCACCAGGGGCTCAAAAGTCACCAGAGCTCTCCACCTTTCATCTCTATTGTGTATTTTGAGTTAGCTTAACTCTCCTACTGCAGCCTGCTGAGGGGAGGGGTGGGAGGGAGGGGAGGAATGTACCACGTACAGCAGCTGGCAGCTCCAGACCCACACATGCTAACAGCCCTGACACCAGACAGGGGAGAAAATGTGCTTCCCTCTAACTCCAGTTTAAATCACACCAGAAATAGTTCTGAGTGGCCCAAAGTTAAGGTCACGTGGCTGCTGCTTGGACCAATTTCTACAGCCAAGAGGATGCGCTATGATGATCGGCAGCTCCTCTAGAATCCCAGTATTGGAGTGGAAATGAAGTAGTTAGTTGCCAAAAAGAGCAGAATTGCTAGAATACATGGGGTCCCTGGAAGAACTGCTGAATCGCAGGCAAACTACTCCGATCAGTGGCTACGGCAGAGGAGCTCTTCCTTTCGGAGGGATGGGAAGGAAGCTCCAGAGCCTGCAACTCAGCAGAAGGTATCCCTAGACTCTGGCCACCCCTTCCCACAGGCCTGGCTTCACATCAGGGTTCAACCTCCTTCCTGAAGCCTTTTCCCTGTCTTTGTCCCCCGAAATCTCTCTTCTCATTTGACTCTCACAGAATGAAAGACACCTCTTGCCTCACAGCTCTTGATAAACCTTCTCTATGGTTTCTCATATTCAGTCCCAGCCTTCTGTTCCAGCCAAGCTGAGGACCCAGCTGACACACCAGGTAACGTCACCCATGACACAGGCTTTGGGGTCCCTAGTCCAAATGGAAGCTCTAAAGTCTTGCTACTCAAAGTGTGGTCTGCTGGCCAGCAATGTGGGCATCACCCAGGAAGCTTGTTAGAAATGCAAAATCTGACCAGGCACCATAGCTTACACCTGTAACCCCAGAACTTTGGGAGGCTGAGGCGGGTGGATTACTTGAGGCCAGGAGTTCAAGACCAGCCTGGCCAACAAAGTGAAACCCCGTCTCTACTAAAAGTAGAAAAAATTAACTGGGCCTGGTGGCGCACGCCTGTAATCCCAGCTACTCGGGAAACTGAGGCATGAGAATTGGTTTAACCTGGGAGGTGGAGATTGCAGCAAGCCAAGATCACTCAACTGTACTACAGCATAGTGACAGGGCAAGACTCTATCTCAAAAAAAAAAAAAAATACAGAATCTTGGGCACCACCCCAGAATACTGATTCCAAACCTGTATTTTAACGAGATCCATAAGTGATACATATGCCCATTAAAGTTTGAAAAGAAAGGTGACATAGGAACAAAAATCAAGACAGACCCCTTAGAGATGGTCACCAGAGCTAGGAGAGGACTCCCATACCCTTACTATCTACCTAAGTAATTTCTTCTTAACTCCTATATCAAAATGGGCTACTCGATGTACCCCACAGGCAGGGTTGACATTCACCCCATGTGCCACGCCAGCCCTCACAGCGTATCCATTCAGCATTCCACACCAGCCCTCACAGCGTATCCATTCAGGGCTCCACACCAGCCCTCACAGCATATCCATTCAGCATTCCACACCAGCCCTCACAGCATATCCATTCAGCATTCCACACCAGCCCTCACAGCGTATCCATTCAGCGCTCCACACCAGCCCTCACAGCATATCCATTCAGCATTCCACACGAGCCCTCACAGCGTATCCATTCAGCGCTCCACGCCAGCCCTCACAGCATATCCATTCAGCATTCCACACCAGCCCTCACAGCATATCCATTCAGCGCTCCACGCCAGCCCTCACAGCGTATCCATTCAGCGCTCCACGCCAGCCCTAACAGCGCATCCACCACAACAGTGTTCACCACACCAGTGTTCACTGCAGGTGTCCACGCCGATTGCCTAAGCCCTGGCCATTGCAGTTGTTACGTATTTTTCATATCACACTTTCCAAAAAGGAGATTGCTCCAGGTTGTACACCTGCCTCTAATCATGCTGCTCCCTTCCCCAAGAATACCCTCCCACTCATCAAAATATTGAATCCTTATTCAAGACCCACCTCAATCCTGCTACCTTCATGAGTTCCTCTCTGCTTCCCTAACCAGAGTCATCTCCGCTCAACTCTGCACTGTCCTCATGTATTTCATGGGACACTTGGCAAAGCTGGCCTTACATTATTGGTTTACACATGCGCCCGACTCCCCAGCTAGACAGGGTGCTCCTCCAGGACCAGGTCTAGCTTATCTTTGTATTTCCCCAGATTGCCTGTCATGATGCTTGGCATGTTTATCCCATACGGCAAAGAGTTGCTAAATCTGTCGCGTCATATTTAATATTTATCAAATGAATGAATAAATGAATGCTTGAAAGGAAGGAGGAAGGAAGAGTGGAATGGAACCCCCCAGTCCCCAAGGGAAGACAGGAAAAAACAGTCTCCTTCAGTTCTCTAGGCCTCATCTAATGCAGGCATCAAGCAGGCTGGGGCCTTGCAGCAAAGCAAGAGAGAGGTGGGGTTGGCACACTTTCATCAGCCGCGTACCATGTGTTCCAGAACCCACAGCTGACCATACGCTATACTGCATGCTTCCCCAAGGATATGAGAAGCTGGACCCTCCCATCGGGCCTGCCAGGCCACAGCCCAGGCCCACCTCAGACAGCAGCTCTGACAGCAACACCACAACTGAGGAGGATGACGACAGGCCTGAGATGCACACGCCCATCAATGGGAGAGACAGAGTGAATGACCAGGTCACCCAGGAGGGTGCCGGACATGACTCAGCCCCAGAGGCCAAAGCAGACCACGATCTCGTCACTCCGTATGTCACAGAAGCTGAGTCTGTGGTTGGAGAGAACACAGTATATGCACAAGTGTCTCTCAACTTACAAGTGAGCCCTTCTGATTAATACACTTTCCTTCTCCTCCCGTGTCTAGGGGCATCTGAGATCATGATGACTAGTTCCTCCAAACTGGGGGCTGGGGCCTGGAAACAGGACTAGGGACATATGGGCAGGGACTCATGGCTGTGTCCATGTTTACCAAACTTGGGGATCGTGTGGAACAAGGGATTTGTCCCTCCACTCTCATTCTTGGGCCAGTAATAAAGGTGTTGGAACTGGAGGCACTGTCTCCACTGCACTAAGGCAGCTCCTAGTCTCTGTGTGAGACGGGAAGCTGGGGGTGTCCCCTCTCTTACTCCAGGGTTGAAGGTAAAACTGAAAAGCTCTCAAGTAGTCATTAGGGCTCATCTGCTGTTGGTCTGTTACAGGGAAAGACCCCGGCTTCTCAGAAGGAAGAGAGCTCAGCCACAATCTACTTGTCCATACAGAAACCTCAGACGGTGAGAACAACTTTCTCTGTATCCCAAGGCCCAAAGAGGGAGGAACTATTTTTTAGAACCTTTGAAGTGGAAATCCTAGATTCCCATGGCTGAGAATCTTAAATTCTACTCAGTATGCACCCTCCAGGTACATTCCGTGGTCAACAGAGATGTGTAAACAAATATTCCTGATGTCTGTGTGACTAAAGGCTGAACATTCTAATTAATTTAATAATATCGGCCGGGCACGGTGGCTCACACCTGTAATCCCAGCACTTTGGGAGGCCGAGGCGGGTGGATCACGAGGTCAAGAGATCGAGACCATCCTGGTCAACATGGTGAAACCCCGTCTCTACTGAAAAGACAAAAATTAGCTGGGCATGGTGGTACGTGCCTGTAATCCCAGCTACTTGGGAGGCTGAGGCAGGAGAATTGCTTGAACCCAGAAGGTGAAGGTTGCGGCGAGCCGAGATCATGCCATTGCACTCCAGCCTGGGTAACAAGAGAGAAACTCCATATCAAAAAAAAAAAAAAAAAAAATTTAATAATATCTCATGTTGGTTATTTTCAACACTGACCTGAATGACAGGTTATAAACTCAAACAAGGTAGGGTCTTTATAGATTTTTTAATCTATCTCTAAACCTAATCCCCATCTACCTAAATGGCAACTTCTCAAAACCATTGAAAATTAGCCAACAATTTAACATCAAGAATTTTTGGAAAATACGCCATTACCTACAATACATTGGTTTTATTCTAGTGTCTAAACAATTCCCAGCCTGGGCAACATGGTGAAACCCTGTTTTTATAAAAAATTCAAAAAAATTACCCGGGCATGGTGATGCACACCTGTAGTCCTGGCTACTTGGGACGCTGAGGTAGGAGGATTGCTTGAGCCGGGGAGTTTGAGGTTTCAGTGAGCCAAGATCATGCCACTGAACTCCATCCCAGGTGACAGAGTAAGACCATGTCTCAAAAAAAAAAAAAAAAAAAAAAAATCCTTTACAGGTAGAATTTACCATTAAATAATCATAATGATAATAATAACTAACTTACTTTAATATAAAGTTTTACAGATACATTGACATACATTCTCCTCTGATCTTTGATTACCTCTAGAAAAGTGTTGTCATCCACATTTTATAGGTGAAGAAGCTGTGATTCAAAGAAGTGATTTTTGCCGAAGGTCATATAGATAGCAGTTGGAACTTCCAGTATTGAGAACCACGAAGAGTTTTAAGATAATACTGAGTAATCTTAAATAATTCACCTTGATCTGACTAACTGTCCACTCCATTTTCACTTTCCTGAAAACATCGGGTCCATTCACACTTTTTTTTTTTTGAGATGGAGTTTCACTGTTGTTACCCAGACTGGAGTGCAATGGCATGATCTCGGCTCGCCGCAACCTCTGCCTCCTGGGTTCAAGCAATTCTCCTGCCTCAGCCTCCCGAGTAGCTGGGACTACAGGCGTGCACCACCATGCCCAGCTAATTTTTGTATTTTTAGTAGAGACAGGCTTTCACCTTGTTGACCAGGATGGTCTTGATCTCTTGACCTCGTGATCCACCCACCTCGGCCTCCCAAAGTGCTGGGATTATAGGTGTGAGCCACCGCGCCCGGCCCACACTTTTGCTTTCAAATCTCCCCCAAATTGCCTTCCTGTAACATAGTCAAAAAAAGTTTAAAAAAAAAAAAAACTCTCAGCAAGTGTAGTGACTCACACCTGTAATCTCGAGACTTTGGGAGGTTGAGGCAGGTAGATCACCTGAGGTCAGGAGTTCGAGACCAGCCTGGCCAACAAGGTGAAACCCCATCTCTACTAAAACTATAAAAGTTAGCTGGGCATGGTGGTGGGCACTTGTAATCCCAGCTACTTGGGAGGCTGAGGCAGAAGAATTGCTTGAACCTGAGACGTGGAGGTTACAGTGAGCTGAGATGGCACCATTGCCTGGGTACCATTGTTACCCAGCCTGGGCAACAAGAGGGAAGCTCCACCTCAAAAAGAAAAGAAAATAAAAGAAAGGAAAACACTACAGTTGAGCCTTGAACAATGCAGGGGTTTAGGGATGCCAACCCCACCCCACCCCATGCAGTCAAAAATCACTATATAACGTTGGCTTTCCATTACTTAACTACTAATAGCCTGCTGTTGACCAGAAGCCTTACCAAAGACATAAACATTCGATTAACACATATTTTGCATGTTATATGTATTATATACTGTATTCTTACAGTAAAGTAAGCTAGAGAAAATAAATTATTGAGAAATCATAAGGAAGATAAATATGTTTACTATTCATTAAGTGGAATTGGATCACCATAAAGTTCTTCATCCTCACCTTCACTTTGAGTAGGCTGAGGAGGAAGAGGAAGGGTTGGCCTTGCTCTCTCAAGAGTGGTAGAGGAAAAGAGTTAGACGAGGTAAAAAGGGAGGCAGAGAGGCAGGCACACTCAGTGTAATGTTTATTGAAAAAAATCCACATATAAGTGGCCATGCAGTTCAAACATATGTTGCGGTTATGCCTAGTGTTCCATTATTGGAACGCTAAGCATGTAAGAATTATTTATATCCTACTGCTCGAGGTCATCGCCAAGGTCTGATTTTTCAGTCATGCAAAAAATCAAAAAATTGCAACCTCCTACAGAAATGGGTTAAGGGTCAACTGTACTTGACTACTTAATAAATTATATGCACAGTTCCTAAGAGCTTTTTCAGACGTTGAAGGCGGGGGATATCATTGCACTGTGGTAAAGAGGAAAGACTTCGTAAAAAAGGAATTTGGATTGGGCCTTAAAAGATGGATAGAATTTGCTCAGTAAACACTTGTTGGAATGTACAGTTTAGTTCAACCATCATCTGCCTCATCCTGACTTCTAGACAGTAGTCTAATACTTAGCCAGCTAGAGACTTTGCCTCCGAACCTGAGGCCAAATCCATGCTGTTCACAGCATTCCCAGAACTGCTTTCTACTCTGGCCTGGCCCTTTGTGTTTGGCTCAATACTGGCCAAACTTAAAGTCACGAACGTCAGTCCCTGCTCTGAGTTTCAGAATGACCACCACATGGCTGGAGACCTGGGACCCCCGAAACCACCTCACCTACAGTGTAAGTGGAAATCAATGCATTTCCTGAGCCAAACTCTCGACAAATACATCCCTTGTCTTCAGAATTGTCAGGACCAGGAATTCTGGTTCTGGATCTCTCTCTTTTTTTGAGACGGAGTTTCACTCTTGTTACCCAGGCTGGAGTGCAATGGTGCGATCTCGGCTCACTGCAACCTCCATCTCCTGGTTCAAGCAATTCTCCTGCCTCAGCCTCCCGAGTAGCTGGGACTACAGGCGTACACCACCATGCCCAGCTAATTTTTGTATTTTTTGTAGAGATGGGGTTTCACCATATTGACCAGGATGGTCTTGATCTCTTGACGTTGTGATCCACCCGTCTTGGCCTCCCAAAGTGCTGGGATTACAGGCGTGAGCCACCGCGCCCGGCCTGGTTCTGGCTCTCTGAAGGCCATTATTGTCTACGATCCGGAAATTCTCAAACCTACTTTAGTTGTTTCTGATATACCCCTCTGCACAGTATCTCAAAGGTTTATGCTATCCCCAAGCTGTTGCTAGTACCTAACCTCCCACTCCTCTGGGTCAGCACAGAGCTGGTCTGCTCTTTAGAGCATTCCCTGAATGCTCTCAGACAGGGGAGCCTACGAACCCTTGGAAAAGCTTGGGGTCTAATGGTCTGGACCATTGCTTTGGAACTTAACCTCTGCCATCTAAATTATTTTCATACAAATGTTTGTTTTGTTTCTTCAGCTAGGGCAGAGATTGGAATCATTTGACAGTGGCTTCCGGAGGGCAAGGCCCTTGATTGTCATTTTTGTATCCCCTGGATTTGTTGCACTAAACTGTCTTGTATTGGCCTTGCAGAGAGTCCAGCCCCCCGCCTTTCTCATTAGGAGCCTCCGTAAATGCTTGACATCAGGTTGGTAGATTGTGCCATCCCTGGGCCAGCACACATGATTCTTCCTCTGTAGGATGGACAGTCACAGCTTGGCCTTGCCTTCCTCATTCATCAGCCTCGCTCTTCCAAGGCTTTATTAGCCATATTCTCATGTGGTTTTTTTTGTTTGTTTGTTTGTTTTTTTGCTCACAGGTGGTGCCACCACCACAACAGGATGATCTTAAAATTCCTGAAAGTCCTTCCTATGAAAATTTCACCTGAACAGAAAAGCAGCTGTTGCCTCTCTCCCGGGACCCTGGGGTTGGAGAGTTGGCTGGACCTCATGGGGTCTGGGGCTCGCAGACAGAAACACCTCGGATTTTCCGTCAGTGTCTCAGAGATGCCTGGATGTGGCCCCTCCCCGTCCTTCTCACACTCAAGGCCTCCCAAGCCCATTAATAATTAGAACACAGGCTCTTTCTTGGAGTTTATGGGCCTCCAATGTCTGTGCCCTATTTGTGTCCTCGCACATTCATAGCGTTTCCTCCTTGAAACTCTGCCAAGGCTGGTCAGATGTTGCTGAGGGGCCTGTGCCAGCTGTCCTTTACACCATCTTCTCAACACTGCTGAAATGAACACAAGAGAACTGTCACACATGACACAAGACGTACGTAAAATCATGCTCACTGCAGTGTTATTCAAAATAAAAGGCAGAAAATAACCTAAACGTCCATTCGGTGAGAATCCTGTTACATATTCGATTGCATACCCCTGCAATGGCAAACCCTGCTACTGGGAAGGAAATCAAAGACTCACAGGTGCTGATATGGAAGCGGCTCTAAGACACATTTTGGAGCAGAAAAAAGACAGTTCAGGACTTTGTGTATTGTATGCTACCAGCTGGATTAAAAAAAAAATGCATGTTGGTCACGCACAGTGGCTCACGCCTGTAACCCCAGTACTTTGGGGGGCTGAGGCGGGCAGATAACTTGAGGTCAGGAGTTCAAGACCAGCCTGGCCAACATGGTGAAACTCTGTCTCTAATAAAAATACAAAAAATATTAACTGGGCATGGTAGTATGTGCCTGTAATCCCAGCTCCTCAGGAGGCTGAGACAGGAGAATCACTTGAACCTGGGAGGTAGAAATTGCAGTGAGCAGAGATCATGCCACTGCATTCCAGCCTTGGCAACAGGTCAAGACTTTGTCTCAAGAAAAAAAAAGAAAGAAACAAAAGGAAAAATGTACATCTACATGCTTACACAGCCATAGAAAAACTTTGGAAAAAAATACAAAACATTAGTGGCTGCCTCTAGGGAGACATCGGGAATCTCAGGTTGGGAAAGAGACATTTTTTACTGCAAAATTTTTGTACTGCTTGAGTTTTTAAACCATATGTGTGTTTTAAAAACTCTTTTGCCGGTTGCGGTGGCTCAAGCCTGTAATCCCAGCACTTTGGGAGGCCAAGGCGGGTGGATCACGAGGTCAAGAGATAGAGACCATCCTGGTCAACATGGTGAAACCCCGTCTCTACTAAAAATACAAAAATTAGCTGGGCATGGTGGCGCGTGCCTGTTATCCCAGCTACTCAGGAGCCTGAGGCAGGAGAATTGCCTGAACCCAGGAGGCGGAGGTTGCGGTGAGCCGAGATCGCGCCATTGCACTCCAGCCTGGGTAACAAGAGTGAAACTCCGTCTCAAAAAAAAACAAAACTCTTTCACTATTTCATAAAGATGCTTAAAATCTTTAAAAACTCTTTCACTATTTCATAAAGGTGCTTAAAACGCCTGTTTCAAATAAGCTTCCCATATTTACCCAAAAGAACTTCCTTCCTTATTGCCCAGTCTGGATACAGAATACCCACAGTATCTCTCTCCAAGGCTGTGGACACAGCCCTCTCCCCTGTCTGTGATATGCACTATATTTGACTTACATTCATGATACTCTAGCGTACATTTCTGTTACCATCACCCTGCAGCCCATCTAGGTCATTTAACGGTGTACTTCTTCCATCATGCTCTCCTGCACGTGGGCCTGGAGTCAGTCTGGCTTCTGTCCCCTGCAGTGAGTACTCCCAGGGGTTCAGGCAGGGTTTCATACACAGAAGGAGCTTAATTACTGCTTGTTCATTGACTAGCTTGTTGCATGGATAATTATCTTTGTGAGGCATTATTTTGGAAGCTCAACAATCAGACACATAACATGATGGTGTTGTACATCTTACATTCTAGAACACAGTATCCTCAAAAGCCCTGGCCCATAGGGTCTCTTCTCCTCCTTAAATAAATCTGGCCAGTTCAAGATCTATGCAGGACACAGGAAAGGCCAGCAGCAGTCAATAGTCAGTGTCCCTGGTGTTCCTCTGGACTGTTTCTGACCCCAGTCATTTCCTGTTGCCTCTACTCACTGAATTCCTTAACTCTGCAACTCAACTCCCAGTACCTCCCTCGGACCCCCAGACTCCTTCCGAATGTATTTCCCTGGTTTTTAAGCTTCACGCTTGCTTTAAGATGTTGTCTGTCCATACTACTCTCCAGGAGGAAGTCAGCCTGGCCAGCAGCACAGCCTCAGGGAAGAGGGATCCTGCAAGGTATGAGCAAGCCCGTGTCTTGGCTCTCCTTCACAAGGTGGAGTGGCCCCTGGTGTCTGGTACTCTACTGTCCCAGTGTGAACAGGGCTGAAGGACACTGCCAGCTCACCAGGAAGCCAGACCTTCTGCAGCAGTATTCAAACAGACATGTGTTTATGGATGCCCACAAGTGCCCTTTGGCTGCTAGAGAGAATAAAAATGCAGGGTATGGAGAAGTTACACAAATTTAATTTGGGCAACAAATTCAGGCTGTATCTGCATAATACCACAGTTTTATATGAAACTCACATGTTAGATACAGGGTAGGCAATTGAACAACCAGGCTCTGTGCAGTATCACCTGTTGGGGTCTCTGAGTATGTCCTCTCTCAGTTCACCCTGTCCTGGGCTCAGCCAGAGTCTCAGCCCTTCTCCCCGCATCCTTGTTGAAGTGTCTGACCTGAGCCCAGCATAGTGGCTAGATTCCAACTGCCTCATGTTCAGCCCTCAGCTGTCTGAGCCTTCCCTTCAGTGTGCACCATGGGGCACAATCATGAGGACTCAGAGCTTAAATAGAACATGGCTTCTGAGAGGAGTCTTCTTCTGGGAAGCCACTTCTATGAAGAAGCCAAAATGGATTTCTAACAATGTGTCTTTGTAAATCAAACATCATACCATGGACAAAGCTGGTCTCAGCACCCAGTTACTAGGTCCGCATGTGCTCTGGGTGATTTCTCTACTCAGAGATGGGCTTGCTTTGCACCATCACCCTCCCTTCTGCCCACTCCCCCTGGTGGCCAGCTGGCCAGAGGTAAAGGTGTGAGATGCACGGGGAAAGGTTTTTCTCTGCGACTGAGTAAAGCCCACGCCCTGGCCCCCACGCAGAACCTGCCAGCCAGCTCACAGCCAGATAGTCCGGGCTGTCAGAGGAGGGCTGTTTCTTCTCCTGCAGAGTCACCATTATCTTTCCTTCCTCTTGCTTTGGAAGATGGGCCTGGGCCTGGGGAAAGTCTAGAAATGCAGTCAATCCAGATTGGGGAGAAAAGAAGACAAGGAACAGCCTGAAAATCAGGTGGAGGGAATCTCAACGCCAATAACACCACTTACATAGCACTTCCTAGACTACAAATACTTGTAATGTGGCCTTTTGTGAACAACCTAACCCCTCCACCATTCATGTCTGATCTGTAAATTGGAAGACATTCTTTAACAGCCTTGCTCTTAGAATGCTCATAGACATCATTTTCAAAACAAGATATAGAATGAGAACAAATTTCCATATCCTCTCCAGACTAGGAGCTGTTCTCTAGAGACTCCTGTGCCATCATCCACTGTGGCAGTTCCCAAAGCAGATGCTGAGAAAAGTAAGAATAGCTGCAGCAGCTAGGAATACACATCAAAGTTCTCCAGCTCTTTGCGGCTCAATCGAGCAGGGTTCCGAGCTTGAGGCTGACTCACTCCAATCTGCAAAACAAAAGGAAAAACTTCAGACCCTCCCGCTGGGAGGTCCTTATAACTGTCCTGTGGGGGATGAATTATTGCCATCCCCATTTTATGAATTTTAAAAGTGAAGCTCAGAGTGGTAAAACAAATTACTCAGAGTCCACGAGCGGTGGGAAGTGCAGGAGGGACTTGAATTCTTCTGGCTCCAATTCCAGTGCTCTCTTAATGGCATGTGCTTTTTCATAACCCCCCAAACTGCCTGGGTCTACACAGTGCCCTCTATGACCCTAGGCTGTCTAGCTGGCTTCAATGTTGGCTGATAACCAGGAACATTGGAAGTGCCAGGAATCCCAGCAGGCAGCCACCCACCCCTCCCTTGTGACCAATGGCAGCAGCTTTACTGGACCACAGGTGGGGAAGCTCAGGTGCATTATGAGGCTAATGGGTAGAGAGGGGTTGGGGGATGCTTTCCATGCCTTAATTTCTTTGAGTATGAATGGAAAGTCTAATTATACCTATCTTGTAGCATTCTGTGAGGATTACATGAAATAATCCATGTGAAGACACTGGCGGGCTACATTATCCATAATAAACCCCCAAGAAATGTTGACTCCCTCTTTTCCAGTCCCCAAATGCCCCGATGGGAACAAATTCAGCCACCAGGCTCAGTGGTCATCTTTGAACAGCGTCCGCCCCTTCAGAAGATGAAGATCACCTTTGTCCTGGAATGGCTCCCAAAGACTTGCTAATTTTAGAAAATGGTTTAGAATCCTTTATCTTCCCCTCTTTGACCCTCCCCCAACCACTCTTGGAAAGCAGAGATGTTTGTGTCCCACAGCCAGGGAACTAGCTTGGCGACAGCCCTAACTGAGAACCCAAGCTGACCAATAAGCATCATATCTAAACACACAATCTGATCTTGGGATAGACCCTCATTGTCCTTGGCCTTTAGTGTCTTCATCTCTAAAACAAAGACTTGCATTAGAAGATCTCTAAATTCCCTACAACACTGAGACTGCGTGGAGGACATTTTCCTAAGCATACCCTTTCATGGCTAGACTTCAGGGCTGTGCCACAGACACCAAACCCATCGAGGAGTTCCAGATCTTACCTCTTCATGCACAGTTCTATTGAAGGAAGGGCTGTGGTTCCTCTTCCTGGATCCAGACTAGAAATTCAGAGGGTAAAGAATGTTTAACTTCAAGGTAAGCACTCTCCCACTCCTAAGTGATGTGAGAGGTCCCAAAAGAGACTCAGAGCCTAGAAAAATTCTGAGGTACTCTCAGCCGGAAAATGAATGAATCTCTCACCCCAGAAGCAAACAATGGTGTATATGATCTCCAGGGGAGACACAATATATATAGTATTTGCCTGTAATATGATGTTTCTGAACCAAAATCAGAATTTAGAGTTCCATACCCACATACACGTAAAACCCATGCATATATGTGTGTGTGTATATATATGCATATATATACATATACACACACACATTCCCAGAACGCACACACACACACACACACACTCATATCCCTCAGGCAATCCTAATACAAATGCTGCCCCAAACCATGTATCTCTTCAACACACAGCATACACACACCCCTAATGTATACAACTCAGGCATATAAATAAATAATTGCCAGCCCAAGGACACTAGACTTCAGAGGCACATTCAGTAGCACATAGAGTTTTCCCATCCCAAAGCATGTGAGCATGGCGCCTGTGGACATCTATATGGCCTGATATTGTAGCATACAATTAAAAATAAATCTCTCTCATGATGGGATCCAAGTAGGTTGAATGTCTTACTGGAAGGAGGTTGATGAAAAGTCTGAAAATCTGTCCTAAACCCTTCAAACCTGTGGTTCCGGATCTGCATGGGCTTCCACAGTTGTGTGGACTCCCAACTTCCCATGCTGCCACGTTAAGGCTTTATGGCTTCATACTGTGGCTCCAGCCTTGGGAACACCACTCCTCCCAACCCCTTCTACACCAGAGAAAAAGAATGACCGTGGGTTTCAGGTTACCCAACTCTGGTTCCAAGTACAAAGAGAGTTATAAGCTCAGCCTGGAGGAGGATTTCAGTACACCAGGAGGGGGTGCCCCATTCTAGAGGCCTCTAGCAGCAGGTGACTGACTGGCCAGGACCTCTGGTCCCTGAAGGTCAGCATTGTGTCTCTCTCGATGCAGTGCATTCCTCCAGCTCCAGGCAATATGCTCTGCTTTGCAAAGCCCTCCAGTACCTCTCACCACAGCCTCAGCTGACCTACTAAATACCCTATAGTCTCTCTGCGCAAAGCACCTCCTTTCTGTCTCTGAGTGTCCTTTATCTCCCACAGAAACTCCAAAAAAGTCATCTAATCTGTTCTCTTTTTTTTTTTTTGAGACGGAATTTCGCTGTTGTTACCCAGGCTGGAGTGCAATGGCACGATCTCGGCTCACCGCAACCTCCACCTCCTGGGTTCAGGCAATTCTCCTGCCTCAGCCTCCCGAGTAGCTGGGATTACAGGCGCGCACCACCATGCCCAGCTAATTTTTTTGTATTTTTAGTAGAGACGGTGTTTCACCTTGTTGACCAGGATGGTCTCGATCTCTTGACCTCATGATCCACCTGCCTCGGCCTCCCACAGTGCTGGGATTATAGGCGTGAACCACCGCGCCCGGCCCTAATCTGTTCTCTTAGTCTAGAAGCTGTTATTTTTTTCCAGACAGACCCAGAAAAGCATTTCTCATTGGCCCATTGACATTTAAATACAGTCATTTAACAGAAGCTACTCAGATACACACAACGAAGAACAACTGGCTAGGATGTGCACACACACTCTCTGCAAACACATGCAAAATACATCTGCATCAACACATCCCACCACCACCACAGGAAGAGACTCACCTTCCTGGAAGGCTGAACTAATGAATATAATGTACATGCAGGTTCTTGTGATGTGGAAGTAGAAGTCTAATGAGAAGAGAAATAAAACCATTTCAGAAGCACAGATCCAGCACAACCCTATGAAAGTTATCTCTTCCATCCCTCCACCCTAAGCCTGCCCAGATGGAAGATTCAAGTTTTGGTGAAAAGAGCCCTGGACCAGCCAGGAGGTCAGACAACCTGAGTGCTAATCTCGCTGTCTCATTCATGATAGCTACTGCTTGTTGAGGATTTATTTTATATGGGTATTCTCCTCTAACTCTTTTTTTTTTTTTAAACGGAGTCTCACTGTATTGTCCATGCTGGAGTGCAAGGGCGCAATCTCAGGTCACTGCAACCTCTGACTCCTGGGTTCAAGCGATTCTCCTGCCTCAGCCTCCTGAGTAGCTGGGATTACAGGCACCCACCACCACGCCCCAGCTAATTTTTGTATTTTTAGTGGAGATGGGGTTCACCATGTTGGCCAGGCTGGTTTGAAACTACTGACCTCATGCTCTGCCCACCTCAGCCTCCCAAAGTGTTGGGATTACGGGCGTGAGCCACCGTGCCTGGGCTCTCCTCTAACTCTTTTAACACTCCTATAAAATAGGAATGATCATAATTTGTTCCATGCCACAAATGAGGCTCCAAAAGGATAAGCAGCCAAGTCATGCAGTGTGTACACAGTAGGAGCAGAATTCAAACCCGAGACTCTCCTGGGCTCTTTCCTCAACACCTCAATGCTTCTCCTTGACAACTTGCCTTCCTTCCCTGGACCTGAACCCAGTGTCCTCTAAATCAGGTAACAATCCTCCTTTTAAGATGCTCCGGAGGAGGACGCTCACTCTCACTCAACACCATAGTCTGAGAGGAGCCCTTTCTTGCACTGATTCAAATTCCTCTCGTTGGCGTTCAATGTGGCTAAAATCAGAGAACTGGCAGGTATCAATTACTCTTATTATCAGATTTTCTTTGCCCCACAGCTCAGCCACCAAACAGAAGATGGTGCTGTTTCGGGTCTCAATTTTTTTTTAAGCCATTTTTATCAGAAAGTTTTTTATTACTGGCCACCAGGGGGCAGTGTTTCCCTTGGGAGCGATGTCCCAGCCTGGGCTATCAATGTGATTTTAGCCGTCAATATTAGAGGATGTTTCTCCAGTTTATGGATGAATTTCTGTAATCCTAGAATATTAGAGGTGGAGTGTGAAGAAGGGCAATGGAGACTCAAAAACCCTTTGGCTCCGCTCTGCCACTACCTAGCTATGTGGCCTTGAGATATCAGTTGGCCTGAGTCTCAGTTTACTCATTGTGATATGGAATGTAGACCACATGTAAAGTATTAGAACTATTTCATGAGGCTGTTTTGTAAGATTTAGTAAGAAACTACGTTCAGGCACAGTGGCGCACACCTGTAGTCCTACCTATCCCAGGAGGCTGAGGTGGGAGGATCACTTAAGGCCGGGAATTCCAGGCTGTAGTAATCTATGATTCTACCACTGCACTTAGCCTAGTAGAAAGAACGAGACCCTGTCTCGTGATGGCTGCACCAAAATCTCACAAATCACTGCTAAAGAACTTACTCATGTAACCAAATACCACCTGTTCCCAAAAAGCCTATGGAAATAAGTTTGTGCATGGTGGCTCACACCTGTAATTCCCAGAATTTTGGGAGGATGAGGTAGGCAGATCACAAGGTCAGGAGTTTAAGACCAGCCTGGCTAACATGGTGAAACCCCACGTCTACTAAAAAAAAAAAATAGAAAAAATTAGCTAGGCATCGTGGCACGTGCCTGTAATTCCAACTACTCGGAAGGCTGAGATTGGAGAATCGCTTGAATCCAGGAAGCAGAGGTTGCAGTGAGCTGAGACTGTAACTTTGGACTCCAGCCTGGGTGACACAGTAAGACTCCTTCTCAAGAAAATAATAATAATAAAGAGACCTTGTCTCTAAACAGTAAATTTTTTTAAAGAAGAAAAGAAAATGGACATTATTTCTAAGTCACGATAAGATAAAAGGGACCAACCAATACAGATTCATCCTTTCCTGAAACTGAATATAATAGGAAATAGGGATAAAGAGTATAAAGTAGTCAAGTATCGGAAGCAGCAGCAGGGCGAGAAAGCAGACATCGAGTCCCCTAACCAGGTTTCTGCTCCCACAGACTTTATCTGGGCCAGACCTTGTGCCAGGCACAGAAGAAGGAATGCCCACATCAGGCTTCCCAGCTGTGTTAAGATGCTCCAGAACCACACTGATCTTTTCCAATAATCAGTTGAACCCAAGCTGTCTTCTGGATTCCAGGAGCACGAAGATCTTATTCTGCCATTCAAGGGTGTGAGTTTTGTGGGGGAGCATTAGGAAGCCCCAGAGATAGGTACGGAATGGACTAGAGAAGGCGGAGAGGTACCTGGGACTGGATCATAGAGTAGATGGAGGTCCCCTCTCCAAGAAAAGTCTGATCCTGCACCTGCACAAGAAATAGAAACGGGGTAACATGAGCAGACATCTGGGTCTGTGCAGATTTAGACTGAGCAGGGGAAAACAGCACAAAGAAGAGAGGCGTTCAGGAGGCTGGGAGGGAGGTGGCAGGACTGAGGAGAATCATTGACCCTCCGAGGATGGGTAGAGACAGGAAGAAGAGCAGTCTGCAGTGAAGCCATTAGTATCAGGAGCAAGGAACCACCCAGGTGTGAGGGATCCCAGCAACCCTGCCCAGCGAGAATGCTGTCACTTCCTTTCCTTTAGTAACTTAGAAACTCTTCCTTGCAGAGCTGAGTTGGGCTGTTATCTGAGCCTTGCCTCAGAGCACTGAAATTCAGGTTTAAACATTTCAAAGACCAAACACAGTTAAGCCTTCTCTAGATCATCTTCGAGGCCACTTTGCCCTTGACTTCAAGCCAGTCCCCTGGGGAGCTACAGTGCTGGATGCAACCTTGAACCCAAGGGCCAAAGCAGGGGGCAGCTCTTTCTGCTCCCCTTTCCTTATTCCTGCCCCTTAGGAAATCAGTGGTGGAGGTATTTCACGCTGCTGGCCAATATGCGAGCATATTGCTAGTTTGAGCTCTAATGGGAGCCAGTGGAGGCCAGCAGGGTTCATCAGGCAAGGTGCAACCTACACTCCTGAAAGCAAGAAGCTAAGAGGAGCAGAGAACTGTCAGCCATCCTTAGAGGCTGGACAGTCATGAGCATCTGTCATGGGCATCTGATTATGTCAATAACTTTATTTGTGTTTTAAAATACTTTTCTCTGCTGTCCAGACTCATGTGAAGTGTTTCCAGAAACATTAGAGCTGGATCTCAAAGTGAGACCTCCAAATTGGAACCCAGAGACAATAGAGAGCGAGCTGAGGCCAGACAGGGAGGAACTCTTGAGTCAGAAGTAAGCTAATAGGCCTGAATCCCCCGAGGTTTCTTTTGCTCTAAGTCATTTTTCCCTCATGGTCTCCTAATCTCAAGCCATCTTGTTTTTGGAAAAAAAAAAAAAAAAGATTATTTTTAGCAGGCACCCGGGCATCATTGGCTCTGGGTAGATTCACATGCTCCCAGGAATTTGTACCAGAGTCTTGTAGCAGTGAGAGATACAAAGTCTCCTTTTATTTTTCACATCCCAGTAGCCACTGCTAGGGGGAAAAGGAAAAAAAAAAAAAAAACAGGCGTAGGAAGCTGCCCTAACTGCCTCTGAACCCAGACCTAGGAGAGGATGCTTGCCTGCTCTGCGAGGCCGTACAGGGCCTCATGCACGTGGCCAGGGTGGAAGAGCTCCCCAACACGTGCTTCCTGTGTGATGCTGGGTCTCCACGGCAGAGTGCCGGGAGGAGTGCAAAGAAGACACTTCTGCCCCACTTCACCACCCCTTCCTGCAAGCAGTTCTGTGGGCCCCATCAGAGCTTCCCCTGGGCCTGTCACCACATCCTGCCCAGAGCAGGACACGGCAGCAGGGCCACCTGCAGCCCCTCTGCAATTGCCTCCTTTCCTAATTCTTGGATGACAGGTGGAGTTGGCCACTGCCTGCCACAGAGAGCTGGCGAGAAGCTGCTGGAGGAGTCCACGCAGGCTGATGGGCTTTGTGCCAGGCTGGTTACTCTCTCTAGTACCTCAGCCTCGCTCGGGCCTCTTCTCTCAAAAGGCTGTGAATGCAGGCGAGTGAGCCAGCTACAAAACCGTTATGCTTTCGCTGTTCACACTTCCCAGCCTGGGTCACCATAAAGGGACTCAAGAAAGTAAGCCCTGATTCATTAGGAAAAACAATTTGTGATCTGACAACAAATACCACAGCAACACGCTGCCTCTGCCATTGATTCTCTTGGGCTCCATCGCTTCTCAGCAGGTGCAATTCTGCACCAAGATGCCCCTTGAGCCTCCCTTTCATCTTCTCTGCTCCTTTTGTTTCCTCTTTTCCTCTATCACCAGAACTAGGAAGCACGTGGAGAAAAGATAGATGGGGAAGGCTAAGGGTCACATCAAGAGGACAATTATGCAGTCATTTTTGTCCCTCAGCTCTGAATAACCATCACTGGAAGAGCATCTTCCAGGTCAGTTGAGAGAGACCCCAGCCCCCGGGATGCCATACTTGATTCCTCCTGGTTTTCTGGTCCTTGACATCTTCATAAATTGTCAAAAACTCCTTGGTGCTGGTCTCTGAGGGAGGAAGAAAACAAAGAGTAGAGCTGCAGAAACCTCCAGAAGGGCTTTTGCTTCTAACAGGTCCCACCTCTGCCCCAAATGGCAAAACCTTAAGAAAGGTTCCAGAAAGGAGACAGGTTAGTGCTCTTTTTTTAAATGTATTTATATATTTTTTTGAGACGGAGTTTCCCTTTTGTTACCCAGGCTGGAGTGCAATGGCGCAATCTCGGCTCACCACAACCTCCGCCTCCTGGGTTCAGGCAATTCTCCTGCTTCAGCCTCCCGAGTAGCTGGGACTACAGGCACGCACCACCATGCCCAGCTAATTTTTGTATTTTTAGTAGAGACGGGATTTCACCACGTTGACCAGGATGGTCTCGATCTCTTGACCTCGTGATCCACCCGCCTCAGCCTCCCAAAGTGCTGGGATTACAGGCTTGAGCCACCGCGCCGGGCCTACACGGTTAGTGCTCTTCCCAGGAGACGCAAAGAGCACAGAGGCGGCAACCGAACCACCCCTGCCATGCCTCCTCCCAAACCAGCTGCCTGCAGGGAAATCTGCGCATTGGGGATCAGAAGGCATGAACTGGGAGAGAGAGCCTAGGAGCCTGCTTGCCTTCCCCCACCACGTACACGCATATACCGAAGCTCGCTGAGGAAAGGGAGATGCTTTGCTCCCAGACACATCCCACTGGACTGAGGACCAAGTCACAAGATCCGAGGCCCCGGGCAGCAGCACCACCCCAAGGACCTTCCACTCACCTGACTGCTTCCCCTTCTTCTTTCTCCTCCACACACAGAAGCAGGCAAGGGTGCCAAGCAATAGCGTGCTTAGGATCACAACGATCACCAAAAAAGGCCGAAATCTGAATTCTAAGGAATACAGAAGGCATGAGGACTGAGCATCAGCTCGCTCTCTTCTTCCTTCCCACCTGCCTGCGGGGAGCTGTCTCAAAACCCACTCTTTTCGTGGTGTAGCTGATCGCCTCACACTCTGTGAACTCACCGTCAAGGTTTACTCTTTGCTCCGTTGGGTAACCTCCTCTGAGTGATGCCAAGAGCATGGGTATTAATATCAAACAGGCCTGGCTCAAATTCTAACTCTGTGAGTTCTGCACTATTTATTTTACCTCTCTGGGCCTTTCAAAGGGCCTCTTAGATTTTCTCACCTGTAAATGGGGATAATGTTCTCTACCTATAGGGGTTAATCACATGATCTAATACAGTTGACCCTTCAAAGTTTAGAGTTCCACAACTGTGGATTCGATGAATTGTGGATCCAGAATATTCAGGGAAAAGAAATTGCATCTGAATACATAGAGACTTTTTTCCCTAAACAATATTGTCATTATTCCCTAAACAATACAGTATAACTATTTAAATGGCATTTACATTGTATTAGGTATGACAATTAATCTAGAGATGATTTAAGTAAGGTATACAGGAAGATGTGTATAGGTTATACGCAAATACTGCACCTGTTTATGCCAGGGACTTAAACATCTGTGGATTTTGGCATCTGTGGTTGGGGGGTGGGTGCTGGAGCCAATCACCCATGGATATTGAAGGACGTGTAAAGCATCTAGCACAACAAATGTTACATTTATCCATTTATTTGCTTTTAACTCAAAAAATATTCATTGTACAGGCAAGTTTTCCATCTCACTTTTCCACTATTCCTGCCTTCATAGCTCTTCCTCATTTGAATTTCTACTTAAAACATTTGTGTCACACATGTAGCCTGATGTACAATCCAGCCAAGAAAAAGGGAAAAGAAAGAAGTGTCCCAGGTACTGACAAGGCTCTTTACAAACATCGTCTCATTTACTCTTAACAGCAGTCCTGTGAGGTACCTATTATCATCCCAATTTTACCCAAGTGGGAAAGAAATTGAGGCTCAAAGATGTTCATGAATCAATGAATCTGCTAGAGATCACAGAGTTTCTTCTTTTTTTTTTCAAATAGAGACGGGATTACGCCATGTTGTCCAGACTGGTCTCAAACACATGGGCTCAAGTGATCCACCTGCCTCCCAAAGTGCCAGGACTACAGGCATGAGCCACCACACCTGACCTCTAAGAGAGCACAGAGCTTCTATGAATGATGAAGCCAGTGTCCTTGTCACTACACATTGCCTCAGTCTTTCATTCTTGTTTCTCTTTTTTTTGAGACAGAGTCTTGCACTGCTGCCTGTGCTTGGGTGCAGTGGCACAATCTTGGCTCACTGCAGTCTCCACCTCCTGGGTTCAAGCAATTCTCCTGGCTCAGCTTTCTGAGTAGCTGGGATTACAGGCACCTGCCACAATGCCCAGCTAATTGCTTGTATTTTTAGTAGAAACTGGGTATCACTATGTTGACCAGACTGGTCTCGAACTCCTGACCTCGTGATCCACCCACCTTAGCCTCCCAAAATGCTGGGATTACAGGCATGAGCCACTGCGCCTGGCCTGCCTCAGTCTTGTTTCTTTTTTGTCCACAAGCACTTGTTTTTATTGACCCAATTTGGCTATAAGTTCCTTACAAATGAGAGCTGTATAAAATTTTTCATATAATGCCCATGTTGCTGGCCCAAGAAGTCTCTGTTTATCTAATAAAAAGTTGTGCAAAGTTAACACAGGTAACTCTTAGGATGAGCATAAGCAACCCAAGAACTCGTCTAGGTGTCCCTGGGATCACTGTGATGCTCCCGCTCCAGGCTACTGCTGCACGGTGTAGTTACCTCTCAAACTATGCGGCTTGGGGAAAGTTATCACGCAAGAGAAGAGAACAGTTCTCCATCAGCCTCTCCCAGAAGAAAATGTTCAAGCCATTGCAGGACTGTCACTCACCAAACAATTACACTTTCCCTCTGCAGAGGAAACACTTGCATCTCCCAGAAAGAAATAGGGCTAACATTTTTTTTTTTTTTTTTTTTTCAGAATAGGATATGCCTGGCTTTAGAAGAACCATGTGGCTGGAGGCCAGGACTGCCCTGGGAAGGGCTACAAGGCACTAGGAGAGGAGACCAAGGGATTTTATCTCATACCACATCTGTCTTGAGCATGAGCCTGGTCGTGGGGAACACACTTTCAGCCCCTGTTATAGCCCAGTGTGTTCCACTTACCCTGACGGGCATTCTGACAACCTTGAGTGAGATTCAGGGTGTGGCTTTCCCAGCTAACAGGGTTGCTGACATTGCAGGTATATGTGTGCAGGCCATCAACGTCAACCTCCTCCAGGTAGGTGAGGTTCCCTGCTCTCTGGATCAGCTTGCTCCCTCTGTACCAAGCATAGGTCACATTGCCATCCCTGGACACCAAGCAGGACAGAGCCACTTGGCACCTCCCACTGTCCAGGATCTTCCCCTGCCCCTGTAGGCGGGGCTTCTCAACTGTATCTGGAAGCAGAGATTCTGATCAGAAAGGCATTGGAAATACAGAAATTAGAGGCCTATGGGAATCAGGGAGGGCAGTATGAGCAATCCTGGAGACTCACCAAATACAGAAACCTGGAACGTGGCTCTCTGAACTTCTCCAGATGTATAGGTGGCCTCTAGGCAGTAGAAGCCACTGTCCTGCGGCTGAGCTGCCTCGATGAGAAGAGTCGGGTTCTCAATTTCAAAATGGAATCTATCGTTGGAAGCATTGATAGTCAAGCCATTCTCCCACTTAAATATCTGATTAAATTCCTTACGTGAGGGCAGCCGCATCTTCCATTGAACATTTTCAACCTTCATCTGTGTACTGTTTGGTTGTAACTGAAGACGCTGTCCCGAGATGCTAACCACATGGTCAGCTGGAACTTGGCATTCTAGGAAAGAGAACCCAAGCTGAAGGTAGTGGGAGGAGTGTCAGTCCTGAGCAATGTGGGCAGCTGGATGTGACTTCCCTTAAGCCAATAGGGTGGGGATGAGTATGAGTAGCCCAGAGCCTAGGAGAACCAGAGCTTGGATTTAACTTAAAGTGAATCCCCTCCATCTGCCTCCCCTTGTCCCCAAACTCTAAGCCCTGGTATGAAGGATCCTACAGACCAATAGCTAAAAACTTGAGTACTTAGTATGTGACAAGCAGGTTTCACACTTTATACATTTTAACTGTTTAACTTAACAATGACCCTTATCCCCATTTTATGGGTGAGGAAACTAAGTTAGAAAGAACTTAAGTAACTGGCTTAAATCACACAGTGAGAATGATGAGCCTGAAACCTAGTCCTTTTGGTGTTATGTTTTTGTTTTCTTCTGTTTCATTTTTTAGAGACAGGGTCTCATTCTGTCACCCAGGCCGAAGTGCAGTGGCACAGTCACAGCTCACTGCAGCCTTGAACTCCTGGGCTTGAGGTGATCCTCCCACCCCAACCTCCCTAGTAGCTGGTACTACAGGCGCACGCCACTGTACCCAGCTGATTTGTTTACTCTTTGTAAAGACAGCAGTTTGACTTCAGAAGATAAATTCTTAACCACAATGTTATAAACACCACATCTAATGTGACTCCCTCCAAATAGCGCTGAGGCAATTACTAATGGCAGGTAGTGACTGTCAGAAATTCTGAATGGTCAGGCCCAGGAAGACTAACCCTCCAAGCTGAACTCATGGCCTCTCAACTGTACCCTCAGAGAGCCGAACTCATAATCTCCTCTCATGTACTTGGCACATTGAATTGTCATCATTAATGTTTCCAGTTTTCCAGTGATCAGAAAGTCTCCACAAGGATTTCTCCCTGGAAAACAACTGTAAAAATAAAACTAGACTTCCCAGGCAGATCCCAGGATTCCCTCTCAAGGGATCAAGATGAGAGCTAATGAACATGGGGGTGTGACAACACAGAGCAATTCAGTGCAGTCAGTGTACAAAACCGGAAGTTCTATAGCCATTTTTAGCAAGGACACTATGTGGCATGGCCCGGCAGATGCAGGAAATTAAAAAGTCTCTGGGTGAGTTGAGGAGGGTCAGGGAGGGTTTGGAGGAGAGAATAGGAGATGGGGAGAGTTTTACAAGTGGCTCTTTTAAAATGGAGGCCATTAAGAAGACAGCAGTGGAGAGAGAGGGGTTTTCAGATGTCCAATGCATTATAAATACAATCTCTCCAAGCCACAGCTTCACCCTGGCATTTTCTCAGAAGACTAAGTAAGTAATTAAAGGACTTGTAATACTATTTGTTTGATGAAATATGTTTATTTGATATTGATGCTCCTAAGAGCAAAACACATGGGATTCCCATTTATATTTATATAACTTGCACTGGCTCTGCCCATTAGCAAACCAAAAGTTTCTCAAAAGCAGAGACTGTGCAGTGCATATCTGCATCTCCATCTCCCATGGTCCTAGCACTATTTATGAGAACAAGTCAATTTGCCAAGTATTGCACAAAGATCCTGAGAACAAAAGTGAACGGAAAAAGTCATTACTAAACCTACAACAAGGATATATACTGTCCTAATCGATTATTCAGTCCTTACTGAGTCCAAATCTAATCCAGCCCCTGAAGAGGGAGCGCCTCTTCATGCATAAGACATGGTTCCTGACATAGAGAGTTTGCGATCTGGAAATAAAACATACTTTCTTCTACAGCGTGCCCTTAATGGTCGACATAAAGAATCATCTAAGGAATTCCAATTATGTAATAAAAATCCAGATTAAGGGATGCTAACCAATCCTCCCACTAAAAATAACTGGAAGAAAGATGAACAACATATAAAAACACATTGTTAAAGTTATCAGAGAGTTTATAAAGCAGTGAAAAATTATGGGGCCAAGATCGGAAAGAAAGAAATTCAGAGAGGGGAGACCAACATTTCTGTTGTTCTCTGGAGGCATATTCTGATCCCATAAATGGCAGCTCAAAGGCTGAGAAGCTGAGCAGAGCTCACAATGAAACTCAAGGAACTTAGAGAACATGGAGTTCAGGTCCCTCCTGTTAGGAAATGGGTATACCTAAAATCCATTAGATTTGGGGTTGGTACCACAGGGGGCTATACACTAAGGGTAAGAGTGAAAGAGAAACGAACAGCCCTCAGAAGAACTGTGGCTCAGTTCTAAGTCATCACAACCCTGGATTTAACTAATGATCTGGAATCTCTAGTAGCCCTAACCCGGCTGCCCACTAAAGGCAAACGTAAGTTAAAACTAGAGGAAAATAACATCGACCAAAGCACTGAATTAGTTCCAGAATTTTTCGTACAGAACATCCAAAATGAGATTTAAAAAAAGCAAGTATAAGAAAAGGAAACATGTCCAAAAACCAAAAGAATGGTAATAGAAACCAATGAGTAGGACATCTACATAATAGTCATTAGCCATAAGCTTTAAAGTAATCATATTTAATATGTTCAAGGAAATAAAACGTAAGTTTGAGAATTTCAGCAGAGAACTAATGTGATAGATTGCAAAAATAACCATGTCCTTGCAATGCGACTTTGCATCTACTTCCATCATCAAGAAATGGAATTCATTTCCCTATCTGTTGTAACCGGGCTGGTCTTCGTGAAGAAGTACAGCAAAAATGATGCTCTGCCATGTCTAAGCCTAGGTCTGAGAAGGCATTGCACATTTCTACTTGTTCTCCTGGAAACTCATCTAGCTGACATGTGAACAAGCCTCAAATAGCCTGCTGGAGAATAAGAGAGTACATGATACAAAGATAAACCAACACAGCTAAGGCCATTCTAAATCAGCCACCCCTGGCCTGGTGTGGTGGCTCATGCCTGTAATTACAGTACTTTAGGAGGCCAAGGTGGGCAGATCACTTAAGATCAGGAGTTCAAGACCACCCTGGCCAACATGGTAAAACCTTGTCTCTACTAACAACACAAAAATTAGCTGGGTGTGGTGGTGCATGCTTGTAACCCCAGGCACTTGGGAGGCTGAGGCATGAGAATTGCTTGAACCCGGGAGATGGAGGTTGCAGTGAGCCAAGATATTATGCCACTGCACTCTAGCCTGGGTGACAGAGCAAGACTCAGTCTCAAAAAACAATAAAAAATATATAAGTGAATCAGCCACCCATGATCAATCTGGCAGCTGACCATGTACGCATGGCCAATGCAAGCTGACCACCAAAAGAACAGCCTAGCTGAACCCAGCCCAAATTGCCACCTAGCAGAATCACTAATAAATAGGTAGTTGTTTTAAACTACTGGATTTTGGAGTGGGTCATTATGCAGCAATAGTTACCTGAAATTGAATTATTTTTAAAGAATTAAATAAAAATTACAGAAATAAAATGTAAAATGACTGTAAAACAAACTCAATTGAAGGGTTAAAAGGGTCATTTAGATGCCATTGAAAAGAGAATTAGAAAACTGGAATAAAATATCTAGACTGAAATACAGAAAAACGAGAGGATAAAAATACACAAGAAAGAGTGTGAGAGATATTTGAGATATGGCAAAAACAAAACAAACCCCTAAACTAAGTGTAGTTGGAAAGCAAGGAGATGAGAGAGGAAAGAGGAACTGAGCAAAAGAGACAACAGGTAAGCATTTTCCAAAACTGAAAAAAGCCATCAAGATAGATGTGTAAAATGTGTTAAAGGCCCCAAGCAAGATCAAAGCAAACCAATAGCTGGGGCGCAGTGGTTCATGCTTGTAATCCCAGCACTTTGGGAGGCCCAGGTAGGTGGATCACCTGAGGTCAAGAGTTTGAGACCAGCCTGGCTAACATGGCAAAACCCCATCTCGACTAAAAATTAAAAAGTTAGCCAGACATGGTGGTGCACCCCTGTAATTCCAGCTACTCCAGAGGTTGAGGCAGGAGAACCACTTGAATCCAGGAGGCAGAGGTTGCAGTGAGCCAAGATGGCACCATTGCACTCCAGCCTGGGCGACAAGAGTGAAACTCCATCTCAAAGAAAAAAAAGACAAAAAAAAACCAACGAACAAAAGACAACCTCTCAATACATTAAAAAAATTATGGTAACCAAAGATAAATAGAAAAATTATAAAATAGCCAGAATTGGGGAAAACTAAATTCCCTTCACAAAATAAACAACTTAGCTGACATTTCAGCAAAAATAATAAAAAGCAGAAGATGATGGGGTGATTTTTTTTTTCCGTAGCTTATTGGGGTTCAGGTGGTGTTTGGTTACATGAGTAAGTTCTTTCTTTTTTTTTGAGATGGAGTTTTGCTGTTGTTACCCAGTCTAGAGTGCAATGGCGGGATCTCGGCTCACCGCAATCTCCGCCTCCTAGGTTCAAGCAATTCTCCTGCCTCAGCCTCCCGAGTAGCTGGGACTACAGGAACGCGCCACCATGCCCAGCTAATTTTTGTATTTTTAGTAGAGACGGGGTTTCACTTTGTTGACCAGGATGGTCTCCATCTCTTGACCTCGTGATCCACCCACCTCGGCCTCCCAAAGTGCTGGGATTATAGGTGTGAGCCACCGCGCCCAGCCATGAGTAAGTTCTTTAGTGGTGATTTGTGAGATCTTGTATACTGCCCATCACCTGAGCAGTATACACTGCACCCTATTTGTAGCCTTTTATCCCCACCTTGCTCCCACCCCAAGTCTCCAAAGTTCATTGTACCATTCTTAAGCCTTTGTGTCCTCATAGCTAAGCTCCCACATATCAGTGAAAACATACCATGTCTGATTTTCCATGGAATGATATGTTGAAAGATAGTAGTAACTGCCTATCTAGAACTTTATACCAGTGAAAAAGTACTTCAAAAATCAAGGCAGGGCATGGTGGCTTACGCCTGTAATCCCAGCACTTTGGACGGCCAAAGCAGGCTAATCACTTGAGGTCAGGAGTTTGAGACCAGCCTGGCCAACATGACAAAACCCCATCTCAACTGAAAATACAAAAATTAGCTGGATGTAATGGTACATGCCCAGAATCCCAGATACTCAGGAGGCTGAGACACAAGAATCACTTGAACCCAGGAAGTCAAGGCTTCAGTGAGCTGATATGGTGCCACTGCCCTCCTGCCTGGGCAACAGAGTGAGACTCTGTCTCAAAAAAACAAAAACAAAAATTTTAACAGAGCTGAAATAAAGACATTTTTAGAAAAAATAAAAACTGAAAGAATTTGTCACAAGGAGATCTACAGGAAAAGAAATACCAAAGGTTGTTCTTTAGATATAAAGAAAATGGAAACTCAGGCTGAAGTGAAGAGCAATAGAAACAGATGTGATTTGTGACAATAAAGTGGGGGGATAGGGCTGTCTAGGAGTTTTTTATACTATTGAGTCTGAACTGGTATTAATTCAAACTATATGTTGAAGGTGTTCATTGTAATAGCTGTGGTAAACTTTGAGAAAATAACAAAATGTACAGAAAAAGAAATGAGAAGGGAATCAAAACGACGTAGCCAAAAAAATATCAATTAAATGAAAAAGAACGCAGTTACAGAGAAAATGAGGAAAAAAAGACATAAGATGTATAGAAACTATACAGGAATAGAAGGAAATGTCATCATTATAAAAGGGCCAATTAAGTGGGAATAAACAATCATCTTCAGTTTCTAGGCATACGGTGTTTAAAATATATAAAACAAATTCGACAGAACTTAAAGGAGAAGTAGATCCACAATCGTAGTTGGAGAGTTTTATCATATCTGTCTCTCTAACTGCTATAAAAAGAAAACAAAAAAAATCAATAAGGCTAGAAGAATTTGAAGATCATTAAACCTATATATAGCTTAATTATATATAAAACAAGTCTCCCAACAATGTCAGAAACCAAGTGCACAGGCAGTATTTACCAAAGTTTTATCTTATGGGACATATTAAAACAAGTGTCAACAATGTTCAACGTATTGAACTCTTACCAACTATATCCTCTAAGCACAGCAGAATTAAATAAAAAGTTAATAACAGAAAAATAACCAGAAAATCCTTGAATGTTTAAAACATAAGCAATATATTTCTAAAAATCCACGAGTCAAAGAATAAATCAAATGAAATTTGGGGAAGATTTAGAGCTAAGTTATAATGAGTATCAAAGGTGCAATATAGCTAAAGTAATGTTTAGAAGGAAATTTATAGCTTAAAATATGTATATTAGAGATAAAACAAAGTTTGCTAGTCAATAATGTGAGCTTCAATTTCAAGAGACAAAAAAGAAATAGTCATTCAAATCATGATAATGAGAACCCAAAGAAAGAGAAAGAGGAAAGTAAAGGTAAGAGCTGACCTCAACAAAATAAAAAGCAAATGTACACTAGAGAAAATTAGCAAGCCAAAAGCAAATTCTTTAAATAAAAGTGTTAAAATGTATATATCTGGTGCTTTGGAGGTGTCAACACTACCTAGAGTCTCTCACCATCAGCCACAGTTAACCCCACCACGTTCACTAATATAACAGTTGACTATGAACCCTTAGACTGTGTCTCCTTGGAGCTGTTTGCAGACAAAGTTCCGAAGACAGCAGAAAATGTTTCTATTCTGAGCACCGGAGAGAAATGATTTGGTGATAAGAGGTCTTGCTCTCACACGATTCTTGCAAAATTTATGTGCCAGGATGGTGACATCACACACCACAATAGCACTGGTGGCAAGTTCATCTCCGGGGTGAAATTTGACGGTGAGAACTTCGTTCTAAAGCATACAGGCCTTGGCATCTTGTCCATGACAAATGCTGGACCCAACACAAATGGTTCCTAGTTTTTCATCTGCGTTGCAGAGACTGAATGGGTGGATCCAAGCATGTGGTATTTGGCAGGTTGAAAGAGGGCATGAATATTGCAGACACCATGGAGCACTTTGGGTCTGGGAATGGCAAGACCAGCAAGAAGATCACCATTGCTGGGACAGACAACTGTAATCTGATTATGAACAAAAAGGCGCTCATTAAAGGGAAGTTCCTGCCTCAGATTCTAGAGAAAGAAATGCTGGACAGAGAGACCAAGAAGAATCTCAACACACAGGCCTCGCTGGGTTTCTCCTCTCAGCCTATTAATATGGAATCATATCCTTTTTGCCCAGTCACATTTCTACAAGGTTGTCAGTCATGCCTATGAAATGAAGCCTCATAAAAACCCAAGAGGACTGGGTTTGGAGAGCCTCCAGACAGCTGAACACATGGAGATTCCTGGCAGGTGGTGTGTCCAGGGAAGGCAATGGAAGCTCCGTGTCCCTTCCCCCATACCTTGCCCTCTGCCATCTCTTCATCTGTATCCTTTACAATAACTCTTATAACAAACCAGCAAACCTAAATGTTTCCCTGGTTTATATGAGCCACTACAGCAAATTAACTGAACCCAAGGAGGAGGTTGTGGGAATCCCAAGTGGAAACCAGTTGGTCAGAAGTTCTGGAGGCTCAGACTTACAATGGTGTAGAGGAGGGGCAGTGTTGGGGACTGAGCCCCCAACCTATGGGGTCTGACACTGTCTCCAGTTAGATAGTGTCTGAATTGAATTGGAGAACACCCAGCTGGTGTCCACTGCAGAATCCATTACTCAGTTTGTTGTGAGGAGAAATCCACCTCCCCACATGTGATCACAGAAGTCTTCTATGTTAATGACTGTTGTTATTTTGACGTGAGAGCAGACAGAAAACATTGTTGAAGAGGTTTGTTCAAAACAACAAACATACAAATTTGTACCCATCTCTTTCCTTTATTATTATTTTTTTAAATTTTATTTTAAGTTCTGGTATACATGTGCGGAACACGCAGGTTTGTTACATAGATATACAGGTGCCACCTATCAACCCATCATCTAGGTTTTAAGTCCCACATGCACTAGGTATTTGTCCTAATGCTCTCCCTTCCCTTGCCCCTCACTCCCTGACAGGCCCCGGTGTGTGATGTTCCCCTCCTTATGTCCACGTGTTCTTACTGTTCAACTCCTACTTACGAGTTGAACATGCGGCGTTTGGTTTTCTGTTCCTGTGTTAGTTTGCTGGGAATGTTGGCTTCCAGTTTCATCCATGTCCCTGGAAAGAATGTGGACTCGTTCTTTTTTATGGCTGCAGCACCCTTCTCTTTCGTATAATAGAAACTCATTTTTCGAAGCTAGTAAAACTCTGATAGCAAACTTTAACAAAAACATAATAAGAAAGAAATATCACAGGCCAACATTTGGCATGACCATAAATGCAAAGTGTATATAACAAGAATAATACATTCAGAACAATTGAGATTTGTCCCAAGTATTAAAGATTAACAAGTTTTAAATCCATCAATATAATTTACCACATTAACAGAATAAAATAGAAAAATAAAATGATTGTCTCAACAGGTGCAGAAGACGCATTTGTTAAAATTCAACACACGTTCATGATTTTAAGAGAATTTTCAGCCAACTAGAAATAGAAACATTCTTAATCTCATAAATGGGAAGCACTAAAAACCTACAGCTAACATCCTGTTTAGTGGTAAAATATAGAATGCTCTCCCCCTGTGTTCAGGAACAAAAAAAGGATACCATAATCAACTCTTTTAACCAAAATTGTACTGGAGATAATGGCTAGTTCAATAAAGGAAAATAGCCACAGGGAATAAAAATTAGAAATTAATATGTGAATTGGGCGGCCCGTTAGCTCAGTTGGTGAGTGCCTGGTGCTCAAGAAATGAATATGTGAGGCTGGGTGTGTTGGTTCACACCCACCTTGGGAGGCTGAAGTGGGGGGATCACCTGAGGTCGAGTTCAGCTGGCCAACATGGTGAAATCCCCTGTCTACTAAAAATACAAAAATTAGCTGGGCATGGTGGCAGGCACCTGTAATTTCAGCTACATGGGAGGCTGAGGCAGGAGAATCGCTTGAACCCGGGAGGTAGAAGTTGCAGTGAGCTGAGATGGGGACATTGCACTCTAGCCTAGGCCACAAAAGCGAAACTCTGTCAAAAGAAAGGAGGGAGGGGAGGGAGGGGAGGGAGGGAGGGAGGGAGGAAGGAAGGAAGGAAGGAAGGAAGGAGGGAGGGAGGGAGGGAGGGAGGGAGGGGGAGAAGGAGGGAGAGAGGGAAGAAGAAAGGAAGGAAGGAAGGAAGAAAGAAAGGAAGGAAGGAAGGAAAGAAGGAGGGAGGGAGGGAGGGGGAGAAGGAGGGAGGGAGGGAAGAAGGAAGGAAGGAAGGAAAGAGAAATGAATATGTGAAATTGTCATTATTCACAAACTGTGTATATAGGAGACTATATAAACCTGTGCATATAGGAAACTCGGAGGAATATGTGAAAAACTATTTGAATGTAGAGGTCAGTTTGGCAAAATTGCTGGGTATAGTGTCAGTATACAAAAATCATTTGTATTTCTATATATTAGTTCAAACAGATAGAAATTAGCATTTTGAAAACAATAGTATTTACAGCAGCACAAAAAAAATTAAATATATAGAAATAAATTCAACAGGAAATATTTAAGACCTATACACCTATTGCAACAAAGATTTCTGAGAACAATTTAAAGAGCTAAATAAACAAAAGAGTATACCATGGTTTTTATTGGAAGACTTTATATTGCTAAGATGTCAATTCTCCCTAAATTAATTTGTAGATTCAATAAAATTCCAATAAAAATTCTTGCAGGTCGTTTTTATAGAAATTAACAAGTTGATTCTAAAATTTATATGAAAATGTAAAGGACATAGAATAGCAAAGGCAATCTTGAAGAACAAAGCTGGAAGATTTTCACTACCTAATATCAAGATGTACTGTAAAACTTCAGAAATTAAGATAGCATACCAGTATTTCAAGGATTGAAAAGTAGTCAATGGAATATAATAGTCTAAAAATAGACCCTGTGTGTGGGAAAAACACTAACCATTTTTCCTCTGCTTTCACACCACAGCAATCAACACAGAAGACTTCAGTAACCAACATGTGGGGAGTGTTCCTTTGCACCAAGCAAGCAATCAGTTCTGCAGCAGACACCAACTGGATGTCCTCTAATGCAGTTTAATTCTGACACTATCTACTCATAGATAGTGTCAGATCCCACATGCTGAGGGCTCAGTCCCAAGACTGGTCCTTCATTCAAATGCCAATTGCAAGCTCCAGGTTAGTTTACCTGCACTTCTGATCAACTGGCTCTAAATTGGGTTTCCCGTTACTCCCTCCTTGGGTTCAATTAATTTGCTAGATGGTTCACAGAACTCAGGGAAACACTTAAATGTACTGGTTATTATAAAGTTTATTACAAAGCATACATATGAAGAGATGCATAGGGCAAGGTGTGGGGGAAGGGATACAGAGTTTCCGTGCCCTCCCAGGGCTGCCACACTCCAGGAACCTCCACACGTTCAGCTCTTTGAACCTTGTTCTTTGGGTTTTTATGGAGGCCTCAATAAGTGGGAATGATTGACCACTGGCCATTGATCAACTTAACCTTCAGGCCCTCTCTTATTCCTGGAGGTTGGCGATGACCTCAGAGTCCAGCCCTGCCTTGTTCTTTCTGGTGACCAGCCGCTATCCCAAAGCTACCTACAGGCTGCCAGCCATCAGTTACCTCATTAGCCTACAAAAAGACATCACTTTGGAATTTCTAAAAAATTCAGGAGTTGTATGCCAGGAAAGGAGGTTGAAGACCAATGTATTTCACTTTATCACACAATCCAACACATATTTGATCTTTTCAATAAATGGTGCTGGGTCAAATTGATATCCATAAGGAAAAAAACCCTTGATATTTCCCTCATACCATATACAAAACTTAATTCAAAATAAGTCATAAATTTAAATATGAAAGCTAAACCTATAAAGCTTCTAGAAAAAAGCACAAGAGAATATCTTCTACATCTTGAGGTAGACAAATGTTTCTTTTTTTTATTTTTACATTTTAATCTATTTATTCATTTATTTTGAGACAAGATTATGAGACTGGTGAATTTTTGCATTTTTGGTAGAGATGAGGTTTCACCATGTTGCTAAGGCTTGTCTTGAACTCCTGGTCTCAAGTGATCCACCCACCTTGGCCTCCCAAACTGCTAAAACTATAGGCATGAGCTACCACACCCAGCCAGCGAAAGTTTCTTTAACAGGACAAAAAAAAAAAATCACTGACCATAAAAGAATATTAATAAATTGGACTCCACTAAAGCTTAGAACTTCTGTTTGGTGAAAGACAACATTGAGAGTGTGAAAAAGCAAGCCACAGACTGGGAGAAAATGTTTGCAATACATGTATTTGAAAAAGGGCTCATATTCAGAATATATAAAGAATTCCATCAATAATTGATGACAATAATCAATAATAGACTGACGACAATAACAACAAAAAACACAACGGACTTGGGCAGGCACTTGACAAAAGAGAATAGCCAATAGCCAATAAGCATGCAAAAGGGTGCCCAACATCATTTGTTATCAGAGAACAATGAGATTTCACATTCCCACCAAAATAGATAACATTTAAAGATCTGAAGGCCGGGTGCAGTGGCTCAAGCCTGTAATCCCACCATTTTGGGAGGCTGAGGCAGGAAGATCACTTGAGGTCAGGTGTTCAAGGCCAGCCTGGCCAACATGGTGAAACCCCATCTCTACTAAAAATACAAAAATTAGCAGGGTGTGATGGCAGGTGCTTGTAATTTCAGCTACTTGGGAGGCTAAGGCAAGAGATTTGCTTGAACCCAGGAAGTGAAGGCTGCAGTGAGCCAAGATTGCCCCACTGCACTCTAGCCTGGGTGACAAACTGAGACTTGGTCTCAAAAATAAATATAAATAAATAAATAAATAAATAAATAAATAAATAAAGGTCTGAAAATTACAAGAGTTGACAGAGATAGGAGCAACTGAGATTCTCATTTATTTCTAGTGGGCATGTAAATTGGTACAAGCACTTTGGGAAACTATTTTACAACATTTTCAAAAACTAAATTTACATATACCCTATGATCCAGAATATACATAAGAAAATCTGGGCCAGGTGTGGTGAGGCAGGAGAATCACTTAAATCTGAGAGGCAGAGGTTGCAGTGAGCTGAAATTGTGTCATTGCACTCCAGCCTCGGCAACAAGAGTTTTTTTGAAACTCTGTATCAAAGAAAAAGAAAATCTGGTATTTATAGCCACTAAAAATATGTACAAGAGTGTCAATAATGGCTTTAGACATGATAATTCAAAATAAATTATCAAAAAAAAACCCAAATGTTTATCACCATTAGATGAGTAAATAAATCATGTTATAGTCTTATAAAGAATATTACACAGCAATGAAAAAGAAAATTTACTTTTTCTGGCAATAAGGTGGATGGATCTCACCACAATTATGATTATTAATGAAGCCAGACTCCAAAAAGTACATAGTAAACCATTTCATTGATATAAAGTTTAGAATCAGGAAAAACTAATCTACGATGAGGAAGGTTAGAATGTGGTTACCCTTGCAGAAGGGGGGTTATCAACTTGGAGGGGCAAAAAGGAACAATTGGGTGCTAGAAGAGTTTTACACCCTGATGTGGGTAGTGTTAATGTGTACTTACACATATAAAAGTTCACCAAGCTATTCATTTAAATTTTGTGCACACCACTGTGAGTTATATCTTGATAAAAAATAAAAAAGGAACTTTTCTGATCATTAAACTAAGTAAGATGTACTTCGATAAAAGCAAAGCATGGCTTGCCATGGTGGAAACATTACCATAGCAAGTGGATTTGTAGATTTCCTCACTCATCTCAGCTAAACCCGACTCTTAGCTAAATATCAGAAAAGTCTGGGAGGCAGAGGTGGCAGTGAGCCATGACTGCATCACTGCACTCCAGCATGGGAGACAGAGCAAGACCCTGTCTCAAAAAAAAAAAAAGTGAAAAAGGAAGATAGACCTGAAACAGCCAACCGAGATGCTATGTGGAATGTGCTATGGAGGTGTGCCCAGGTTGTGAGGCAAGTATCATAAGGAAAGCGTGTCTTCCTCTGCCTTGCAGAGTCAGGAGTGGCTGCCCAGAGGAGGTATGCGGGGGCTGCCGTTGAAAGAAAAAGCCAAGGCCTCCCTGGTGGATGCAGAAAGGAGCAGGGCAGGGGGATATTGCAGACACAACAGTAGCGCAGTTAGGGGAACACAATACACGTGTGGCTTATGGGTCTTGTAAGGATGGAGCAGGTTTGGAGAGTGGTGTGATGGAACATGAGTTTAATTTTTAGGGATTTTGTGGTGGTCTTATTTTATTTTTATCTTTTATAAAATTGTGAGAGGTAGCACAAATATTAAAACGTACTTGAATGTAAATGTACTGAATAATGAATAGTGATAAGGTAAACTCCAGTATAATCCACCAGTAGATCAGAATGTAGAACCCTATGTAAAAGAAGATTGTTCTCTGCTGTTATAGAACTAAATAGGAATCACACAGGAAAATGGTTAAGTTATTGTCTGAACTTCTTTTTTTTTTTTTTTTGAGACGGAGTCTCACTTTATCACCCAGGCTGGAGTGCAATGGCGTAATCTCACTGCAACCTCTGCCTCCCGGGTTCAAGTGATTCTCCTGCTTCGGCCTCACGAGTAGCTAGGACTACAGGTACCCGCCACCATGCCCGCTAATTTTTTGTTTGTTTGTTTTCTTAGTAGAGACAGGTTTTTGCCATATTGGCCAGGCTGGTCTCGAACTCCTGACCCCAAGTGATCCACCCACCTTGGCCTCCCAAAGTGCTGGTATGAACCACCGTGGCCCAGCCACAGACTTCTAAATACTTAAAGAATGAAGTGTATGATCTACAGTCCTCATGCTATACTGCCTTTGGGGTCTTTTAAAAAATTATATTTTATTTTTATGGAATATTGTATTGGTTTATACACTTAAGACTGGTTTATCTGCAAATAAAAAGGAGCTAGAGAAGAACACCAGGTATTGTTTTGATTTGTTGGTTTGATTTTTCATCTGAAAGGAAACTGTACTAAGGGTGGGAAGCCAGCAGAAAAGGAGCAGCTGAAGACAGATCAGGGATGTCTTCATGGACCAAACAGGTCCTAGATGACTTCTGAAAGAAGCTCTGGTGCCCTGAGCACACAGGGAAGTATTGGTCAAGGGCAGGACAAGAGCGCCCTCTCCCTGAGCAGAGGCAAGTGTGGTCATTTACAGGAGCAGATGACATACACTGACGCTGGAGAACTGTTGGCAAGGTTGGCAGAATCCCTAACTTGTGCTTCTGGGGTTTCCTTAAAAGAGGTTGTTGGTTTGTGGAGGCTGTGATAGAGGAAGAGGGCCTTGAAGAGATGATGAAGGTGTGGAATTCTCCCACCTTTTGGGGAATGGGAGAAGCTGTGGGCCAGAAATAAGGATTCCCAGGACACAGAGGGCCCAGCTGGGGTCAGAGATTATGACTGTGTAGCTACTCTTTGTTGCTGAATTTTCTCCTGCAGCCCCCAACAGTCCAGTGTGGGAAGGAGGAAGATAGTTGGAATGAGTTTCCATGGATGGGCTGGAAGGAAGGGGTGGGTGCCGGGGCCGGGGGCCGGGGTGCAGAGTAGATAGGTGAAAAGGCAAATAGACAAGTCACTACATCCAGGGTATTGTGATTTTAGAAATAAACCCTCAAAAGCACAGGCAACAAAAGCTAAATAAACAAATGGTATTATAGCAATCTAAAAAGACCTCAGTTTCTGTCCCACAGGGGTACACATACCAGACAGGGGAGAAGAAATGCTAGTATGAAAATGTAACTTCAACACAAGTTCTCACACACGTTTAGTGAGAGATAGAGGAGAACCCGACAAGTGAAACTTGTTCAGAGGAAAGAGGTCACCGTCCAGGAAGGCCCCAGGGCCCCTGCCACTGCTGTCGCTACTGCTCGGCAGCTTTGGGGCCGTTTTCCGGTGGTTAAGAATGGATGAGATGAACTAGTAACTCTGAAAGGGAGAGCACAGGGCACGTGATTAACTCTACTGCAGCCTTAGGAGGAACAGAGGATGGTCAAGGAGACAAAGACAGAGGATGGTGAAGGACACAATCTGACCCAGCAGTGAGCTGTGCTCAGCCCTGAGCTCATGTGCAGGGCTCTGAGTCAGCTCAGCTTCCTCCAACCTGGACCTGCCTGTCAGAGGAAGGTGTGGGGACTGAGCACCTGGGAGAAGGAGTAGGGGAGGGTCTCAGAGCAAGCACAACTTCCACCAGCCAACAAATGGATGTTAAGGTTTTCTCAGCTAGGGTTGTGCTACCAGGCTTAGGGTGAAGGCATCAAAAGATGTACCTGCTGGGGACTGAGCGAATCGAGCCCACTGAGATTCCAAAAGTATGGGGCAATCCGCCCTAGTCAAGGCAAAATCATAAGATAGATCAAGTATGCTATAGGGCCCACATCGCACTTCCTTCCTCCTCTCTATTTAACTTCATACTGGCTATATTAACTCCCCTCCTCAGGCAATGCAATTCCCTTACTTCTGTCAAAACTCACCTAGCCCAAGTCCCATTCTTCACATTAATTAACCAAATCCTCTCATATGTCATACACTTTCTCCACGATGGCAGGTGCCTCTGCCTTTCCGGTTTCCCATACTGCCCTGTGCATCTCCTGCTTTTCGAAGCGGTTTCTTCTGCTTCAGTTGTCCTACTTTGTACCTAACTCCTAAACTCTTATTTATTTTTTAAGGCCAGTTCCCCAGTGTTCCTCCCTAGAAGGAATCTCCATCTTCTTAGCTCATTTTTTTTTTTTTTGAGACGGAGTTTTGATCTTGTTACCCAGGCTGGAGTGCAATGGCGCGATCTCGGCTCACCGCAACCTCCGCCTCCTGGGTTCAGGCACTTCTCCTGCCTCAGCCTCCTGAGTAGCTGGGATTACAGGCACGTGCCACCATGCCCAGCTAATTTTTTGTATTTTTAGTAGAGACGGGGTTTCACCATGTTGACCAGGATGGTCTCAATCTCTTGACCTTGTGATCCACCCACCTCGGCCTCCCAAAGTGCTGGGATTACAGGCTTGAGCCACCGTGCCTGGCCCACTCATTCTTTATTCTAAATATATCTTGCCTGGTAATGACATGTAGCATTTCCATCTGCCCTTATAGCTGTAATTATATGTACCTATCTTCCTCTGTCTAAAAGATTTCTAAGGATAGAATAGACATCTGTTTCATCTTTGTTTCCCCCACAAAATCTTGCATAGTTCTTGAACCATAATAAGGGCTAGCAAAAGATTTTATAAATAAATCCTCAAAAGCACAGGCAACAAAAGCAAAATAAACAAATGGTATTATAGCAAACTAAAAGAAAAATTGTGTACAGCAAAGGAAACAATTCAGAGTGAAAAGGCAACCTATAGAATAGGAAAAAAAGTTTGCAAACTAGGAATCCTACAGGGAACTAATATCCAGAAGAGACAAGAAATTCAAACATCACAACAGCAAAACAAACAACCCAGGCAAGGGTTTCATGGATCAATTTAATTAATTAATTCAATAATGCATCTCACATAACTCCTAAAAATGGCGCTCGTCAGAATATCATGCAGGATACCAGAGAAATCACAGGAATGTAGTTCCCCTGCCTTTGGCCTCTTGCCAGGCTCCACATTCCTGCAATTTCATTTTCCATCTGCAGACCTTCAAAGCCAAAAGCCAGTGGTCCTGAAGCAGCATGGAACTCTCACGCACTATTTGGTTCAATCACTTTGGAAAACAGTTTGACAGCATCTGCTAGAATTATGTACACATATCCCATGATTCTGCTCCTAGAGATACACCCAACAGACATGCATGTACAAAAGGTTCATCACAGAATTATTATAATAGCAAAAACAAAATTGAAAACAACCCAAAGGTTCATCAATAATAGAATAACTGAATAAACTATGATATAGTCATGGAATAAAATACTATGTACCCATGAAATGATCGGCTACAAATAATAGCTACATAAATCTCATAAGATGTTGAGCAAAAGAAGTCAGACACAAGAGTGCATACCATTTGATTCCACATATACAGGCAAAACTAATCTGTGATGTTAGAAGACAGAATTGTGGCTATATTTATGAAAGACAGAAGAGGTAATGAGTGGAAGAGACCCATGTGGTAGACACAAGAGTGTGTTCATTTAACAATAATTCATTGAGATGCACATTTATAATTTTGTGTACTTTTCTATATGTTTCACTTCAATAAGAAAGGTTTGTCTATGAAGACAACGGCCTGACTGGGTGCAGTGGCCCACATCTGCCATCCCAGTACTTTGGGAGGCCAAGGCAAGAGGATTGCTTGAGCCCAGGAATTCAAGACCAACCCAGAAAACATGGCAAAACCCCATCTCTACACAAAAATTAAAAATTAGCCAAGTGCAGTGATGCATGCCTATAGTCACAGCTACTGGGGAGACTGAGGCAAGAGGACTGCTTGAGCCTAGGAGGTCAAGCTACAGTGAGCTGTGATCATATCACTGCACTCCACCTTGGATGATAGAGCAAGACTCTGTCTCAAAAATAAATAATAATAATAATAATAAGACAATGCCCTGGCTCCCCTTAAAGTGATTTCTGTGGATTCCTTTCCGGATGTGCTGCAGCCCAGGGTGCACTGAGTCCCAATCTCTTTTCTGTGTCTAGCTACTTTGCCATTCACCCTTTATTGGAGGGGAGGTGCAATGAGGAAGAGAAGAGCAAAAACGACTCCGGCCTTCCTATAGCTTGCCTGGATCCCAGCCAAAGCAATCGCAATTAGACACCACTTCCTGAGAAGGGAAAGTTCCAACACAATCTACACAAACAGCTGGCAACCCTTGGAGCTAATCTGTACGGTGTCACTTGTGCCCTTTTATTGTCCAGCATATCTCACCTCAGGCTCCAAAGCATCTAGGGGTTCACAGCCTCCAGCGTGTGTGTCTTTTGGGGTTTCCTTAAAATTAACAACTGAGGCTGGGCACAATGACTCACACCTGTAATCCCAGCTCTTTGGGAGGCCGAGGCGGGCAGATCACAAAGTTAGGAGATCGAGACCATCCTGGCTAACATAGTGAAACCCCATCTCTACTAAAAATACAAAAATTAGCCAGGGTGTGGTGGCATGTACCAGCTACTCAGGAGGCTGAGGCAGAAGAATCACTTTAAACCAGGAGGCAGAGGTTGCAGTGAGCTGAGATCGTGCCACTGCGCTCAAGCCTGGGTGACAGAGCAAGATTCTGTCCCCCTCCAAATAAAAGTAAAGAAAAAAAATGTACAACTGAAACCTGAATTTAGGGTTCAAAATGAACTTTAGGGCCCAGCAAGTCACGCACCATTGTAAAATGCAGGGCTTTTTTTACTGTACATGAAAGAAGAAGCCTTTGGAAGACTTTTGCAAAGCTCAGGAATTATATGTACATCTTATATGCACATCTTACATAATTTATGTAAGTTATACCCACATCATCTTACATAAATAGTACACCCATTAAATTATTCAGTAAACAGAGTTTTTTTAATTTCACTGTCATCATGACTCCTGATGGGATGCACTAAGAAAGACACGGTATCATTTGTGTGGTACTCCTGACAAAATGCATATGATATCTGCTGTCGATGGGTACAGAAAAAAAATTTTTAAGAAGAAAAAATAATTTTAAAAATGCATATGATGGCTGGGCGTGATGGCTTACACCTGTAGTCCCAACACTTTGGGAGGCTGAAGCGGGTGGATCGCCTGAGCCCAGGATTCGAGACCATCCTGGGCAACATCGGGAAACCTCATCTGTACAAAAAATACAAAAGTTAGCCAGGCATGGTGGTGCAGACCTGTAGTTCCAGCTACTACGGAGGCTGAAGTGGAAAGATGGCTTGAGCCTGGGAGGTTGAGGCTACAGTTAGCAATGAGCATGCCACTGCACTCTAGCCTGGGCGACAGAATGAAATCCTCTGTTAAAAAAAAATAATAAAAGGTGGGGTGTGGTGGCTCGTGCCTGTAATCCCAGCACTTTGAGAAGCTAAGGTGGACAGATCACTTGAAGTCAGGAGTTCAAGACCAGCCTGGCCAACATGGGGAAACCCCGTCTCCACTAAAAATACAAAAATTAGCTGGGTGTGATGGTGTGCACCTGTAGTCCCAGCTACTCAGGAGGCTGAGGCAGGAGAATTGCTTGAACTGGGGGTGGGGGGTCATGTGTGGAGGTTGTAGTGAGCCAGGATCAGACCTCTGCACTCCAGCCTGGGCGACAGAGCGAGACTCCATCTCTAAAAAATAATAATAATAACGATAATGATATAAAATAAAAATGTATATGATAACCTGAATCATATGAGAGAACATCAACCCCAGATTAAGGAACCCTCTACAAAACAATTGGCTTATCCTCTATCAAGAATGCAGTATCATGAAAGATGAAGAAAGGCTAAAGTATGGTCATAGACTGGACATGAGAAACATAACAACTGAATGTGATACATGATCCTGATTGCATCTTGGGTCAGCAAAAAAATAAGCTAAAATAAAGCATATTCTTGGGACAATTGGTAATAGGTGAATATGGGTGACATATTTGATGGTATTAACATTAAATTTACTAAATTTGATAATTTTGCTGTAGTAATGGTGAAACCCCGTCTCTACTAAAGAAACAAAAATTAGCTGGGCATGGTGACGCGTGCCTGTAATCCCAGCTACTCAGGAGGCTGAGGCAGGAGAATTGCCTGAACCCAGGAGGCGGAGGTTGCGGTAAGCCGAGATCACGCCATTGCACTCCAGCCTGGGTAACAAGAGCGAAACTCCGTCTCAAAAGAAAAAAAAGAATGTCTTTGTTCATAGGATATAAGTGCTAAAATATTTAGAAGCAAAGGGGCAAAAAGTCACAACTTATTCTTAAGTGGTTCAACAAAAATTATTATACACACATACGCATACAGCTAGAGAAAGAGAAATAAAGTAAACCTGATAAAATGTTCCCTGGTGAATCTAGGTGAAAGAAATTCAAGAATCCTTTGAACTATTTCTGCAGCTTCCCTGGAACTTCGCAATTATTTCAAACTAAAAGGTTTAAAAATTAAATAAATAGGGCAGCTTCAGTCAGCTTACACCAGGCCAGCCTCACAGACACAGGACAGAGGAGGAAGAAGCTCAGGGAGACCCAAGTCCATCCCTCTCTGTGCCTGAGTTACTCACAGCTTCACCCTACAAGGGCCAGCATAGCCAAGCCCAGATATGGCACTGAAGACCTGGGAATGGGGGTGGAGGGAACACTGCCCTCTGTCACACAGGCTCATAACCTCAGGCCCATAACCTCAGCTTCTCGGTCACACTCATCCCCACAGCCAGGCACCAATCCCATCAGTCCTCCTTCAGCTCTCTGAGCTGCTTTCAAGGCTCCTTAGACCAGGTTCCAACCTAGCTCTCCTGCCCGGAATCCTGGGCCACTGGGTCCCTGCTGCCCACTCACAAGAGCAGGCTCCACACCTCCCTCCCTGCTCCCTGTCTCTCATCAGGCTCTGCCCTAGGCTTCCTGTATCCTTACAAATGTCGAGTCCACCTGAGCCTTGACCACATCTTCCTGAAGGACACAAGAATGCTCAGGGACTCAGTAACTGAACTGAGTACCTGGGCATGGAACTTTATTGCATATGGGGATTGTACCCGGCCCTGAACCCACATACTATGCCTCAGTTTCCCCTCTTTGTGCCCAGAGTGTACCTTCTTCTCACTCCACACTCTCCACCCCTGTGAAACCCCTGTAGAGTCACTGATCTAAAATGCAGGATCCCAGTCGGGCATGGTGGTTCACACCTGTAATCCTAGCACTTGGGGAGACCAAGGTAGGCAGATCACCTGAGGTCAGGAGTTCAAGACCAGCCTGGCCAACATGGTGAAACCTGGTCTCTACTAAAAATACAAAAATTAGCCGAGCATGGCGGCGCATGTCTGTAATCCCAGCTACTCAGGAGGCTGAGGTGTAAGAATTGCTTGAACCCAGGAGGTGGAGATTGCGGTGAGCCGAGATGATGCCACTGCACTCCAGCCTAGGTGACAGAGGGAGATTCCGTCTCAAAATAAATAAATAAATTAATTAATTAAATTAAATGCAGGATCCAGGTTTCAGAGCATCCTGGACTCCAGGGCTGGAGAAAGAGGAGAGCAGCCCTCAGCTGGGATCCCCGGGAGTAAGCATTCGATGGCTCCGTGCCTGGCTGACAGCTTTAGGTTTGCTGTGGAGCTTCCTCATATTGTCTCCTTCTCCACCCCAAGCGAACAAGTCCCTAATAATTTCCAGGCTCCTGTGGCATCTGGGTGGCTGAAGAAACCGGGGAGCTGAAGGACCAGGCCATGCAGCCTCTTCCTGGCTGCTGGCCTCACCCTCTCCTCCTCGGGCTCAGCTCTCCTGCCTCAGGGATCCATCTGTCTGTCTCTGAGCTCCAGAACCACACAGCTTCCTTGGGACTGCTTCTCCTCTCTCATGCCACAATTGGAGGATGAATTTTCTTCATCTTTACAGGCAACTGGAAGAAGTCTTGTCTCTCCACTACATGGAAAGGTAAAATTGAAGCCAGTGGGAAGGAATCTCCTCACCCGATACTTCCCGGATGGCAGGCGGCGGGGCAGGATGCCCCTCTCACAGATTTGCCAGCCTGTCCTGTCTGATTTAGAATGTCAGAGCTGTCAGGAGCTGCTCGGAGTCACAGTTCCAGATGACCATGTATGTGGCAGTGGCTCTGGCTCTGATCTTCCCAAGGGGCACAGTCTCTAGCCCATCATGTGAGTCCCCCACCCCATGCAAGGTAGGACCTCCTTACCTTTGCCCTGATACCCCTTGAGGAGCAGGAGGAGTGTGAGGGTGACCACTTGCCCCAGCATCCCCACAGGACAGTGGGACCAGGACAGCCCCTCTACCCCACCAGACACTCTGCCGTGCACGGGCTCAGCAGCCCCCAGTCAGCAAGAGGACGATGGGGAGCAGTCCAGCCACAGTTTCCTCAATTCGAGGTGTGAACGCCTGCTGTGAGCTGACAAGACCACTGAGAAAGCCCCAGCGCCTGGAGCTGGTCTGCTGGTTCCCACAGCCAAACTAGTGAAACTTACCTCAAGTGGGAGGGTGCTTGAAGCTCACAGTGACTCACAAAGCCAGTTTCAAAATCACATCTCTTTCTCTGCTTCAGCCAAAGAAATGTTCCAATTCTCTGAATCCTACTGGAAATATGGAGAGACCCGTATGGGGGCCAAACAGCCAGCATCCCAGGCTGTTCCATTCCAACAGACGTTGTGGAGATGGAGTAAAGATGGGCTGGAGAAGGAGTGGGCTGAGAAGCAGGATAAGTGGCTAACAATGTTGAAGGAGAGGAGTAGTAGCTGAGGGAACAAAGGAGAGATCTAAGGGCTGGAGGCACCAGAAAAATCTAACAAGCCTGGGGATTCCATGCAAGTTGACACCAAAGCTTAAGCACATGCAAATTAAATTTATTTCATAAGAATTTGTTTTGCACCTAGCTTGGTGGCTCACACCTGTAATCCCAGCACTTTGGGAGGCTGAGGCAGGCAAATCACTTAAGGTCAGGAGTTCAAGACCAGTCTGGCCAACATGATGAAACCCCATCTCCACTAAAAATACAAAAATTTGCCAGGCACAGTGGCATGTGTCTGCAATCCCAGTTACTTGGGAGGCTGAGGCCGGAGAATCACTTGAACCCATGAGGCAGAGGTTGCAGTGAACCAAGATCACCCCATTACACTCCAGCCTGGGCGACAGAGAGAGACCCCGTCTCAAAAAAAAAAATCTGTTTTGCTCCACATTTCCGATCTGTGTGTCTAGATTACCTCCCTTCCTCTTTTTCTACTTTTCCATAGTAGTTCTCTTTTCTCTCTTTTGCCTTCTTCCAAAAGTGACATGGGCCTACTTTTGCTGCCTTTCCATCCATGTTTGGATGCGACCCTCCAGGGAAGGCCAGGCAGCTTTGGATCTGCTCAAGCCCCCATGAAGGGGTGGGGACAGCGGCTTCCCCGCTCCCCTGGAACACTGCTTCAAGGCCAGGCCCCAGGGTTCATGCCTCTTTCTTTCTTCCTTCTGCTTTCCCCTTTATGACAAATACTTTCTGTTCCCTTCTAGTCCACCCTTCTTCCCTTTTTCCATGCTTTGATCCACTTTCAGCCACCCTGTCTGAACTGGGCAGGGGGCAGCAGACTGACAGCTTCAGCTGTCAATAGAGGCAGCAGCGGGGCTCTGGACAGAGCGCTGGATTTAAAGTCAAAGACTTGGACTTCAAGCTCCCATTCAGCAACTTACAACCTTTGTGACTCTGGCCAAGTTACTCTCTGAGCCTGTAGGGTCAACAATACATCCTCCCCACCTTCACAAGGTAGTTTTCAGTATCAAATTTAAAATGATACTGGAGAATATGCATACAAAAAACAATGGACATAGGTGAGGTTTTATGGTTTTGTTTTCATTTTTTTAAGCCCTGAGTAGCATTTTCCAGCTGGTCTAATGGTTATCATCTCTTCTCTCCTCTGTCTCCTTCCAAGGGGCAGCCCTCAACCCCGGGGAATTTCCTCAATGGGTCCCCAAGACCACCCATTTCTGAGACAAATTGTGAGTTTGAGTTGATCTGGCCATATCCTTAACCTTGAGAAGTGGTGCACAAGACATAATATAACAAAGAAGGGTAAACTTCCTCACATGACAGGTGGAAAACAAGATCCAACTGTTGGAAGCCACTGATGAATATGAATTAGGAATCAGCCTCTCCAATCCTGACCACAGCGCCAGCTCCATCCTTCCCACCAGGCATGTGGATGACCTACCATCCCCTGGAAACTGGACTCGAAGCAGCTGTACCACTTAGTGTGTGTCTGTCTTGTGGTCCTTGACAAACTATATCACACAATTATCTGCTTATGTGGAGGCTGGGCACGGTGGCTCACGCCTGTAATCCCAGAACTTTGTGAAGTCGAGGCAGACGGATCACTTGAGGCCAGGAGTTCAATACCAGCCTGACAAACATGGTGAAACCCCATCTCTACTAAAAATACAAAAATTAGCTGGGCGTGGTGGCACATACCTGTAATCCCAGCTACTCAGGCTGAGGCAGGAGAATAGCTTGAATCTGGGAGACAGAGTTTGCAGTGAGCCGAGATCGTGCCACTGCACTCCAGCCTAGGCAACAGAAACAAGGTCGGGAGCAGTGGCTCATGCCTGTAATCCCAGCACTTTGAGAGCCTGTGGCAGGAGGATCACCTGAGGTCAGGAGTTTGAGACGAGCCTGGATAACATGGTGAAACCCCAATTCTACTAAAAATACCAGGCAAAGTGGCATGCACCTGTAATCCCAGCTACTTGGAAAGCTGAGGCAGGAGAATCACTTGAACCTGGGAGGTGGAGTTTGCAGTGAGCCAAGATAGCGCCATTGCACTCCAGCTTGGGCAACAAGAGTGAAACTCCATCCAAAAAAAAAAAAAAACTGCAATCTTTCTACACACTGACTTCCCCAGCCCTGAGCTCTTCAACACAAAGTCTATGCTCCTCTTAGCTTAGTGTTTCCAAGCCTGGTCCAGTGTCTGGTTCTTCAGAGTTGATAGTAGATTGTCAAGTGCTGACGGAATGAATGAATTCCCTAAGGGAGACATTGATATTTCCCCTGAGATAGACTGGTTAGCTAAGTCACCATGGTCCCTGCCCTCATGGAGTTTTTATCTTGCCCTGCCAAATTTTTGTGCAGAGAGCCCTTCTGTGCAATTCCACCACTTTAGCATGAGGACCCAAGACCTACAAGATCAAGATAAACTCAGAGACTCCGTAGCTTCATTTGCCACACGTATTTACCAGGTCTCTATGAGTCTGGGATGGGGACTCAAACAGGGGGATTTGCAGCCATTCAGGAATCAAAGGTTCATAAACCCCTGCCCTTTCATCTCGTCCTTTCCCAAATCATGCTTTCACCAAGTTTCAGTGAGTCCAGGTCATTCCAGTAAATCCCACTTCTGATGCTAAGTACAAATTTCATGAGTCCCCAAGACCACCCATTTCTGAGACACATTGTAAGTTTGAAATCCCCAAGATCACCTTCGGGTTTGAAGACAAGACAGTTTGATAATTAACTAGAATGACTCACAAAACTCACTGAAAGCTGTTTTACTCATGGCTAGAATTTATTAAAGCAAAAAATAAAGATGAAAATGAACCAAGGGAAGAGGTACACAGGCAAGGTCCAGGGGAATCCCAAACAAAGGAAACAGTCGCACCACTTCCAGTTCTCCTCTCCCAGTGGAGCTATGTGGACAGGGCCTACTTCTCCCAGAAACTATGTGTGACAGTATACACAGAGTGTTCCTATGCAGAGAAGCTCTTCCAAGTCTTGGTGTTCAGAATTTGTATTGGGGCTTGGTCACATAGACATGGCTGACCACTCACATGGCTGACCATAGTCTCTGGCCCCTCCAGAAACTGAGTTGATGCTATGTGGCCAAAGCTTCCACCACAAATCACATTATTAGCATAGACAATGTTAAGAAGATTCCCAGTAATAAAGACACTCTTATCAGACAGGACATTTCAAGGCTTAGAGATTACCTCCCAGGAGCCAAGGGCAAATGTCAGACCTCTCTTTTGACAAGATTAATCCTTTACTGTACCACTGGAAAGAAGTTGTCAAAGTCATCAAAGATGAGGCCGGGCACCATGGCTCATGCCTGTAATCCCAGCCCTTTGGGTGGCCAAGGCAGGTGGATCACCTGAGATTGGGAGTTTGAGATCAGCCTGACCAACATGGAGAAACCCTGTCCCTACTAAAAAAAAAAAAAAAAAAAAAAAAAAAGTTGTCAAAGAGGAACCCTTTAAAAAGAGCCCAACTGATCTTATAGGTATAGTCAACTGATCTTGCAAGAATTTAACAAATAATTTCTGTAATACCAGACACTAAACGAGAACTCATTGCCTTTATTTCTAACTATCTGAATATTGTCTGTGTTCCTGTTTGATGAAACCACAACAACATTTTTAATACGTACAACCTATCTTTTTCTCTCTTTTTCTTGAAAGGGCTAGAAAATCACTTCCCCTTCTATCTATATTTCTCTTCTGTGGGCTTTCACTTGTTGGAAGAGAAGTAGCCTTTTATAGTTTATTAATTGGCTGTGATGACTTTCAGGTTCAGGTTAAAGGTAAGAGATAGAGTAGTCTCATAAAGAAGATGGAAGATAGAGCCTCTCAAGACAATTCATGGGACATCAAATAATCCAGAGAACACACATCCCCAGGAGCAAGGACCAAAGAGTGCAATCCATGTCTTAACTCATCTCAGAATTTCAAAATAACAAGAAACTTGCTGTTGCCAGATTCATTGTGGAGAAACAGCTCTGACCATGCAGAGGACTGCCGACACCAGCAGCGTCCTCTCTCCGACACCAGCAGCGTCCTCTCTCCGACACCAGCAGTGTCATCTCTCCGACACCAGCAGTGTAGTGTGGGAAATGGAATCAATCTCTGCTTCCCTGTGTTGGAACTAAATGTTTGTACACGAGAAATGAACGAAAGAGTTTTTCCAAATTGCAAGGGAAATGCACCATAGAATAACCTCCTACAATTTAAAGATAATTAAACACAAATTTGTCATGTACATCTGTATATTTTATTACATTGTATAAATCAGAATCTGATTTAGTATGAAATTATATTCTGAGATTTTTATGTTTGACATATTAGTAAACCAAGTGTTTTGCAATTTAAAAAAATGACTTCCAAGTGCCCTGCCATCTAGTTTGTGAATTTTGTGTAACTTGTGAATTGCAAATATAGAAAATGAAAATTGAGCTTATAATGATAAAGTCATTTCTGCAAGCCATGTTCTCTTTTTTTTTTTTGTACACCTAAAAAGAAGTGCATGTGATCAAAGTTTAGTGGTGTAATCAGATAAATTTATGATACCGTTTGGCTGTGTCCCCACCCAAATCTCAACTTGAATTGTATCTCCCAGAATTCCCACATGTTGTGGCAGGGACCCAGGGGGAAGTTAATTGAATCATAGGGGAGGGTCTTTCTTGTGCTATTCTCATGATAGTGAAGTCTCCAGAGATCTGATGGGTTTATCAGGGGGTTCTGCTTTACTTCTTCCTCATTTTTTCTTGCCGCTGCCATATAAGAAGTAGCTTTCACCTCCCACCATGATTCTGGGGCCTCCCCAGCCATGTGGAACTGTAAGTCCAATTAAACCTCTTTTTTCTTCCCAGTCTTGGGTATGTCTTTATCAGGAGCATGAAAACGGACTAATATAACTTACAGCCAAGTTGTTATTTTAATGGTTTGAACATCCATAATTGACCATAAATGAAATTGTTTTGACATGACAAAACTTCACTGTGGAGTATTTTATTCTACATCATGTTGCTGTTTTATTCTATTTCACATTGCCATTTATCCCTCATGTAGAATTCTTATCAGTGCTGACAGTTTCCCTAATTCTATGTGTCACTGAATCTACCACACAGGTTGCAGGTGCCCACATATTCACACATGAGATTATAGAAGATGAAGAACCTAAAACTGACTTCCTGTTCCTCTAAGAGTTCCTCTTGTTCTTCCTCCATCCCTTCCCTATCCGACCTCCCTACATGATTTTCATGTGAAACTCTCTGGGTTTTTCTGACATACCCTCTCTTTCTAAGAAGTTGCCTCTGGCCAGGCACGATGGCCCACAACTGTAACCTCAACACTTTGGGAACTGAGTTTGAGAATTTAATGGGCAAAAATAAAGCAGTCTGGTAACACCAAGTATTTGAGAGCATATGAATCAGTTGGATCAATTATATACCTGCTGATAGGAATGTAAATTGGTACAATTTTGTGGAAATAAATTGGTGTTATCTTGTAAAGTAAAATATTTATAAACTCTAATGATCCAGCAATTTGACATCTTTATATACCCACATACAAGAGAAAGTTTAGCACATATGTACCTGGAGACACATAAGACAATGTGCATAGCACCATTGTTTTTTATTGGAAAAAAATGGAAACAAAATAAATGACAATGGGAGAGTAGAAAAACAAGATGTGATATATTCATAAAATGTAAACTCAATAGCATTGAAAATGAATGTGGGACAAGATAGGAGAATAGTAGTTACCTAATGTCATAGGAAAAAAATAAACACCAGAAGACAATATACAATATGATAGGTTTTTTCTTTTGTTTTTTTGTTTGTTTGTTTGTTTGTTTGTTTGTTTTGTTTTGTTTTTTGGAGATCTGTGTGCCTTTATTAGCAGAGCCACTACTTGAGCGGGAGGAAACGGGAGGAGTGAGGGGTTCCAATGCCCGGCCAGCTGTGCTTCATGGGCTTGTAGGTGATGGAGAACTCGCCCAGGTGGTGGCCGATCATCTCTGGCTTGATCTCCACCTGGTTCAAAGTCTTGCCTTGTAGACGCCCACCAATCGGCCCACCATCTCGGGGAGGATGCTCATGTCCCGCAGGTGTGTCTTCACCACTTCCGGCTTCTCCATGGGCGGCAACTCCTTCTTGGCCTTGCGCAGGCGCTTCAGCAGTGAGTGCTGCTTCCGCCGAAGGCCCGGGTTCAGCAGCCACCACTGGCGCGCACTGTGCAGCGGCCTCGCCTGCTCGTAGAACATGTCCAGCAGCTGGTCCAGGTCCACGCCGCGGTAGGTGAACTTGCGGAAGGTCCGCTTCTTCTTCTGCTCTACCTCTGCCATCTTGCCGGATCCTCAGAGAAGACCGTTCTTGTCCGCGCCTGCGCAGTTATCCGATAGTATTTTTATATAGTTTAAAAACAAAAAAAAAAATTAAACTGCATGTCATTTAAGCATGTGCGTTATGTGTGTGCGTGATTGTTACAAAGTAGTTTAAGCAATAGTACCTTAACCACAAATGGAGATAATGGCAAAAACTAAGGAAGAAGGGAGGGAGGGAGTTACTTAGAGGAATATGGAAGTAGGTGTAGATTATTAATAACATTCTAGTTGTTGGATTGTGTCATGAAAAGTGTCCATCGCATTGTGAAACAAAGGAAGGTAGGAGAGAGGTGGACAGGGAGTGAAAGGAGAGGGAGAAGGGAGTTGACCTAGCTGCCATGCATCTCTTCTCTGCCTTTTACAACCACAGAGAAAGACCAACAATAACACCTCAGCATAAAACCTTTTCGGTAATCAGTGTTGTTCACGGTGATACAATTCTCTTTTGGGGCAGGGTGGGGCATGGAAGACTGTACTTCTCTTTGAAGTTAAACAGGACCATGTGACTTGCTCTAGCCAAGCAATGTAAACAGAAAGGGTCACTTTCAGGCTGAAGCCTTTAAGAGAAGCAAGGCACTGGTCAACATACTCCTTTTTCCAGCTTCAGTAAATACCTAAAACAGGCAGCCTTGACTTGGTAATAGCCTTATTGGTGATGAAGAAACTAATTTTGAAGGTTGGAAAGATGGCACTCCCTGTTATGTAAGAAGTGAAAATGTTAAGAGCATTGCCTGTGGTACTCAAGAAGTGTGTTATGTTTGTAATGCTGTTGAGCTCTAAGGGAAGACATCAGGGAAACAGAATGTAACACTGTCACATTATAAAAAAGAGGCCCAAAGGAAAATCAGATTGTCTGTTTTGCAAGCAGGAATGAAAGAACTAAGTGATTGACTCTGTCTTCAACAGGTAAATGGTAAATAAAACTTTCATTGATAAATAATCTTCAATAAGGACACACACAAATACATACTTGTGGCTGGGCGTGGAGGCTCACTTCTGTAACCCAGCACTTTGGGAAGCTGAAGCAGGTGGATTGTATGAGCCCAGGAGTTTGAGACCAGCCTGGGCAAGGTAGTGAGACCACAACTCTACCAAAAAAAAAAAAAAAAATTTAATTAGCCAGGAATGGTGGCATGCCTGTGGTCTCAGCTACTTGGGAGGCTGAGGTAGGAGGATCTCTTGAGCCAGGGAGATCAATCTTCAGTGAGGTGTGATTGTGCCACTGCACACCAGCCTGGGCAACAGAGTGAGATTCTGTCTCAAAAATGGAAAAAAAATACACACACATACACATGCACACTATAAAAATCTTTCTCTCCATCCACCTCAGTCCAGAGCAAGTATTAAGTGCATTCATACTCTTGTACAACCATTACAACATCCATCTGCAGAACACTTCATCTTGCAGAACTGAAACGCTATACCTATTAAACAATAATTCCCCATGCCCCTCTCCCTACAGCCCCAGGAAATCCTCATTCTATTTTTCTGTCTATAAATTTGACTATAGGTACTCATAAAGTGAAATCATACAATATTTGTTTTTTACTGAATGGCTTATTTCACTTAGCGTAATGCTATCAAGATTCATACATGTTGTAGCTTGAGTCAGTATTTTATTTCTTTTAAAGGTTGAATGATATCCCAGTCTATACCTATATACTGCTTTTTGCTTCATCTGTCAATGGGCATTTGGGTTGCTTCTGCATTTTAGCTATTGTGAATAATGAATGAACATGGGTGAACAAATATCTCTTCAAGACCCTGCTTTCAATTTTTTGGGTATACACCCAGAAGTGGAATTGCTGAATCATATGGTAATTCCATGTTTAATCTTTTTTCTTTTTCTTTTTCTTTTTCTTTTTTTTTTTTGAGACAGAGTCTCATTCTGTCCCCCAGGCTGGAGTGCAGTGGTGCGATCTCGGCTCACCTCCGCCTCCTGGGTTCAAGTGATTCTCCTGCCTCAGTCTCCTGAGTGGCTGGGATTACAGATGTGCACCACCACACCCAGCTGATTTTTGTATTTTTAGTAGAGACACGGTTTCACTACATTGGCCAGGCTAGTCTTGAACTCTTGACCTCAGGTGATCCACCCGCCTCAGCCTCCCAAAGTGTTGAGATAACAGGCATGAAGATTAATCTTTTGAGGAACCTAATACTGTTTTCAACAGAGTCTGTACCATTTTACATTCTGATACAGTTTGGATCTGTGTTCCTGCCCAAATCTCATGTCCAGTTGTAATCCCCAGTGTTGGATGGGGGGTCTGGTAGGAGGTGACTGGATCATGGGGATGGATTTCCCCTTTGGTGCTGTTCTCATAAAAGAGTTCTCACAAGATCTGGTTGTTTAAAAGCATGTGGCACCTCTCCCCTCTCTCTCCCTTCCTCCGCCCACCATGTAAGATTGTAAGATGTGCCTGCTGCTCCTTTGCCTTCTGCCATGATTGTAAGTTTTCTGAGGCCTCCTAGAAGCCGACCAGAAGCTACTATGCTTCCTGCAAAGCCTGTGGAACCATGAACCAATTTAATCTTTATTTCTTATAAATTACCCAGTGTTAGGTATTTCTTTACAGCAATGTGAGAACAAACTAAAACACATTCACACTGTCAGTGTACAAGAGTTTCCATTTCTCCACATCCTTGCCAACACTTGTTATTTTCTGTTTGTTTTGTTTTGCTTTGTTTATAGTAGCCATCCTAATGGGTGTAAGGAAGCATCTCATTATGATTTTGGTTTGCCTTTCTCTAATCATTAGTGATACTGAGCATTTTTTCATATGCTTATTAGGCATTTGTGTATCTTGTTTGGAGAAAGGTCTATTCAAGTCCTTTGCCCATTTTTGAATTGGGCTGTTTGGTATTTTGTGTTGAAATTTAGGAGTTCTCCACATAGTCTGGATATTAATTCTTTATAAGATAACGTGATTTGAAAATAATTTCTCCCAGTCTATGGGTTTTTTTGTTTGTTTTTTTTTTTTTAAGATGGGGTTTCATCATGTTGGTCAGGCTGGTCTTGAACTCCCGACCTCAGGTGATCTGCCTGCCTTGGCCTCCAAAGTGCTTGAATTGTAGGCGTGAGCCACCACGCCCGGCCCAGTCTGTGGGTTTTTACTTTGTGTCTTTAGGTGCACAACGTTTTTAAATTTTCATGAAGGACACTTTGTTCCTTTTTTCTTTTGTTGCCTGTGTTTTGTTGTCATAGTCAAGAAATTATTGCCAAATCCAATGCTGTGATGCTTCTGTCCTATTTTGATCTAAGAGTTTCATAGTGTAGGTCTTATATTTAAGTCATGGATCCATTTTGAGTTCGTTTTTATGTATAGTATTAGGAAGTAAGAGTCCAACTTTTATTCTTTTATTCTTTTTTTCTTTTTTGAGACAAAGTCTCCCTCTGTCACCCAGGCTGGAGTGCAGTGGCACCATCTTAGCTCACTGCAACCTCCACCTCCTGGGTTCAAGCGATTCTCCTACCTCAGCCTCCTGAGTAACTGGGATTATAGGTAGCACCACCACGCCTGGCTAATTTTTGTGTTTTTAGTTGAAACGGGGTTTCACCATGTTGGTCAGGCTGTTCTCAAACTCCTGACCGTGTGATCCGCCTGCCTTGGCCTCCCAAAGTGCTGGGCCACCATGCTTGGCCCCAACTTTTATTCTTTTACATGTGGATATTTGGTCTTCTCAGTATCATTTGTTGAAAGCACTGCCCTTTCCCCATTGAATGATCTTAGCAACCTTCTCAAAAATCATTTGACCGTATATGCTAGGTTTTTTTTCTGGGATCTTTATTCTATTGTATTAGTTTATATGTCTGATTTCATGCCAGTAGCACACTGCTTTGAATATTGTAATTTTGTAGCAAGTCTTGAAATCCAGGTATGTGAGTCTTCAAGCTTAGTTCTTTTTCATGATGGTTTTGGCTATTTGGAGTCTCTTGAGATTCCATATGAATTTTAAAATGGATTTTTTTCTATTTCTGCAAAAAAAATCATTGGGATTTTGATATATAATGTGTTTAATCCACAAATCACTTTGGGTAGTATTGACATCTTAACAATATGAAGTCTTTAAATCCATAAACATGAGATGTCTTTTCATTTATTTAAGCCTTCTTTAATGTCTTTCAGAAATTTTTTGCAGTTTTCACTGTATAAGTCTTTCACTTCCTTGACTAATTCCTAAGTGTGTCATTCTTTTTGGTGCTATTGTAAGTGGAATTTTAAATTTTCATTTTCATGTTGTTCATTGTTGGTGTATACAAATGCAACTGATTTTGTGTGTTGACTCTATCTTGCTACTTTGGTGAATTTATTTGTTAGTTCTAACAATATTTTGTGAAATCTTTAGGGTTTTTTTTAACATATAAAATCATATCATCTGTTAACAGAGATAATTTTACTTATTCTTTTTAATTTAGATGACTTTTATTTCTTTTTCTTGACTTATTCCTCTGACTAGAACTTCCAGTACTATGTTAAATAGAAGTAGCCGAAGTGGGCATTCTTGTCTTATTCCTGACATAAAAGAAAAACTTTCACCATTAAGTATGATGTTCGCTGTGGATTTTTGTATATGCGTGTTTTATTTTATTGAATTGTGGTTTTCTTCTCTGCCTAGTTTGTTGAGTGTTTTATCATGAAAGAGTTCTGAGCTTTGTCAAATGCTTTTTTGCATCCACTGAGATGATCACATAGCTATTGTCCTTCATTCTGTTAATGTGATATGTTAGGTTGATCAAGTTTCATATGTTCAACCATCCTTGCATTCCAGAAATAAATCCCACTTGGTCATGGTGTAAAATCCTTTTAATATGAGGCAAGATGCTGAGGGTGATGGCTCATGCCTTTAATCCCAGCACTTTGGGAGGCCAAGGCAGGCAGATCACTTGAACCAAGGAGTTCAAGACCAGCCTGGCCAACATGGTGAAATTCTATCTCTACTAAAAATACAGACATTAGCTGGGCATGGTGGAATGTACCTGTAATCCCAGCTACTCAGGAGGCTGAGAAAGGAGAATCAGGGAGGCAAATGTTGCAGTGAGCTGAGATCATGCCCCTGCACTCCAGTCTGGGAGATGAAACAAGACTCCCTCTTAAAGAAAAAAAAAAATTATATATATATATATATATATGCAGCAGGCATGGTGGCTCATGTCTCTAATCCCAGTACTGTGGGAGGCCAAGGCAGATGGATCACTTGAGGTCAAGAGTTCAAGACCGGCCAGGCGTGGTGGCTCACACCTATAATCCTAGCACTCTGGGAGGCCGAGGCGGGTGGATCACCTGAGGTCAGGAGTTCAGGACCAGCCTGACCAACATGGTGAAACCCCATCTTTTAAAAAAAAAAAAAAAAAAAAGAGTTCAAGACCAGCCTGGTCAACATGGTGAAACCCTGTCTTTACTAAAAATACAGAAAAAAAAAATAGTTGGGCATCGTGGTGGGCCCCGGTAGTCTCAGCTACTCAGGAAGCTGAGGCCTAAGAATTGCTTTAACCCAAGAGGCAGAGGTTACACTGAGCCAAGATCCTGCCACTGCACTCCAGCCTGGGCAACTCCATCTCAATTTAAAAAAATTTATTTTAATATGCTTTTGAGGGGAGGGAGAAGACAAAGAGAAGTGGATTACAAGGTACAAATATACATTATAATAGAAGGAATAAATTCAACATTTGATAGCAGAGTAGGATGACTAGACTTAACAAAAATGTATTGTACTTGAGTGATGGACATCCTGAACACTCTAACTTGGTCACTACAAATTATATATATGTAACAAAATTTTTCATGTACTGCATAAATTTACATAAATTACCAGGCACGGTGGCTCACACCTGTAACCCCAGCACTTTGAGAGGCCAAGACAGGCAGATCACTTGAGGTTAGAGAATCGAGATCAGCTTAGCCAACATGGTGAAATCACATCTCTACTAAAAATACAAAATATTAGCTGGGTGTGGTGGCAGGCACCTGTATAATCCCAGCTACTGGGGAGGCTGAGGTGGGAGAATCACTTGAACCCCAGAGGAAGTGGAGGTTGCAGTGAGTGAGATCATGCCACTACACTCTAGCCTCCAGCCTGGGCAACAGACTCTGTCTCAAAGAGAAAAAAGAAAAAAGAAAAAATATATATGTATATATATAAATATATACATATATGTATACATATACATATATTTTTTTCTTTCTTCTTGTTTATACATGCATATATATGTGTGTGCGCAGCTGAATTTGGTTTGCTCGTATTTTGTCAAAGATTTTTGCACCAATGTTCACAAAGGATACTGATCTATGGTTTTCTTTTCTTGTAGTGCCTTCACCTGCCTGTTATCAGAGTAACGCTGGACTCACAGAATTAGTTAGGGAGTTTACCCTTCTCCTCAGTTTTTGGAAAAGTTTGAGAATAATTGATGTTAGTTCTTCTTTAAATGTTTCTTATTCACCAGTGAAGCCATCAGGTCCAGGGCTTTTCTTTGTCAAGAGATTTTTGACTACTGATTCAATCTCCTTACTAGATATATGTCTATTCATATTTTCTATTTCTTTATGATTTAGTCTTGATCTATGTTTCTAGGAATGTGTCCATTTCATCTAGGTTATACAATTTGTTGGTGTAAAATTGTTCTTAGGCCAGATGCAGTGGCTCACATCTGTAGTCTCAACACTTTGGGAGGCCAAGGTGAGTGGATCACCTGAAGTCAGGAGTTCAAGACCAGCCTGGCCAACATGGTGAAACCCCGTCTCTACTAATAATACAAAAATTAGCTGGGCATAGTGGCACATGCCTGTAATCCCAGCTACTAGGGAGGCTGAGGCAGGCGAATCGCTTGAACCTGGGAGGCGGGGGTTGCAGTGAACCAAGATGGTGCCATTGCACTCCAGCCTGGGCAATAAAAGCAAAATTCCACCTCCGAAAAAAATTTTTTTTTTCATAGTACTCTCTTACAATCCTTTTTACTCCTTTAGAATCAGTAATAATGTCCCCACTTTCATTTCTAATTTTAGTGACTTGAGTCTTCTTTCTTTTTTCTTAGCCATCTAGTTTAAGGCTTGTCCATTTTGTTTAGCTTTTTGAAGAACCAACTTTGCTTTAATTGATTTTCTCTATTATTATTCTATTTTCTGCTTCATTTATCCCTAATCTTACTTCCTTTTTTCTGCTAGACTTGAGTTTAGTTTCTTCTTCTTTTCCTAGTTCCTTAAGTTGTAAAATTAGGTTGGTTCTTCTTTTTTAAGGTAAGTATTCATAGTTATCAATTTCCCCTTAGCGTAGCTTTTGCTGTGTCCCATAAGTTTAGGTATGTTGTGTTTTCATTGTAATTCATCTCTATTTTTAAATTTCCCCTATGATTTCTTTCATGATCCATTGCTTGTGAGTGTGTTAATTTCCACAAATTTGTGAATATTCCAGTTTTCCTTCTGTTATTAATTTCTAACTTTATTCCATTGCAGTCAGATGAGATACTCTGAGTGGTATTTGTCTTTTTAAATCTATTAAAACTTAATTTGTGGTCTAACATAGTCTACTCTAGAAAATGTCCATTGTGCACTTGAGAATATGTGTTTTTCTGTTATTGTTGGATAGGGTGTTCGGTATATTTGTTAGAGCTTAGTTGGTTTATTATGTTGTTCAAGTCCTCTGCTTTATTTACTTCTCTTCCGTCTGGTCGTTCTATCCATTTTTGAGACTGGAGCACTGAAGTCTCCAACTATTATTGTAGAACTGTTTTGCCCTTCAATTCTGTCCATCGTTGTTTTATGTATTTTAATGGTTTGTTATTAAGTGAGTAATGTGTATGTCTTATACCTTCTTGCTGTATTAAACCTTTACTGATATATAATGTGCATCTTTGTTTCTTCTAAACTTTTGATTTAAAATCTATTTTGTATAATATTAGTGCAGACACCCTGCTCTCTTTTGGTTACTATTCACATGGAATATTCTTTTTCATCCTTTCATTTTCAACCTACTTGTATCTCTGGATCTAAAACAAATCTCTTGTAAATAACATATAGTTGGATCATGGTTTTTTATCCATTCTGCCAACCTCTGTTTTTATATTTAAGAATTTAATCTGTTTCGCTTGATCCGGGAGGCAGAGGTTGCAGTGAGCCGAGATGGCACAGCTGCACTCCAACATGGGTGACAGGAAAATAATCCGTCTCAAAAAGAAAACAAAAATTTAATCTGTTTACACTTGAAGTAATTATGGGTAAGAGAGATTTATTTCTGTCCTTTTGCTATTTGTTTTCTACACAACTTTTTGGTCCCTCGTGTTCTGCATTACTATTTTTTTGGTTGGTGTTTGGTTGGTTTTTGTTTTTTGGGTTTTTTGGTAATTAAATGTTTAAATTCCTTTCTCATGTCCTGTATCTATTTTCTCTGTGGTTACCATGGGGATTACATTTTACATCCTAAAGTTATCACACTTTAATGTGAATTTATACTAGCTTAACTTCAATAACACACCAAAGCTCTGATCCTTTACAGCTCTGTCCTAACCCCTTTCAGATACTGATGTCACAGAATTACTTCTTTATACCTGCTGTGTCCAAAAACATAAACTAATAATGTTTTTAATGCATTCATCCCTCAAATTATGTAGAAAAGTGTGAAACAGCCCAGTACAGTGACACATGCTGGTAGTCCCAGCTACTTGGAAGGTTGAGGTGGGAGGATAGTGTGGAGCCAGGAGTTCAAAGCTGCAGTGCTACAGTGCAGTACGATCACACCTGTGAATAGCCACTGCATCCTGCCTGGGAAAAAGAGTGAGACCTGCTCAAATAATAATAATAATAATCTGTGAAATAATAAGAAATATAAACAGCCTGAACTTGCCCTTTCAGCCCAAAGATGGAGTCCCCAAAAGGACCTCAGTTGTCATCAGTCCCCTCCTAGGGAGTTTCATTATCCAGGGAAGATGGACTCTCATCAAAGGGGAGGAGGCTAAAGTGACACCACACCCAGACAGATTTTGTCACCAACCATCATCATCTGTTCTCCTGAGGGCCAATTCGTCTTTCCAAAAAAATCATTACTCTCAAGTAATAATTACTCCCTTCCCCCAATGAAGAGGGAATATAAGCTTCTAAATCTCACTGGGTGTATTAGTCTATTTCCACGCTGCTGATAAAGACATACCTGAGACTGGGTAATTTATAAATTACCAGTTATGTGCACAGGGGCATCATGGGAAAGAAAAGTGAACACGCCCAAACCCTATGATATGGTTTGGCTGTATCCCCACCCAAATATCATCTTGTATTATAGCTCCCATTATTCCCACATGTTGAATTGTGGGGGCAGTTTCCTCAGTACTGTTCTCATGGTAGTGAGTAAGTCTCACAAGATCTGATGGTTTTATAATTGTGAGCCGGACACAGTGGCTCACGCCAATAATCTCAGCACTTTGGGAGGCTGAGACAGGTGGATCACAAGGTCAGGAGTGTTCAAGACCAGCCTGGCCAAGATGATGAAATCCCACCTCTACTAAAAATACAAAAATTAGTCAAGCATGGTGGCAGGTGCCTATAATCCCAGCAACTTGGGAGACAGGTAGGAGACTCTCTTGAACTCGGGGACCAGAGGTTGCAGTGAGCCAAGATGGTGCTACTGTATTCCAACCTGGGTGACAGAGTGCGACTCCATCTCAGAAAAAAAAAACATGGACTCATCATTTCACATGGCTGGGGAGGCCTCACAATCATGGCAGAAGGTGAAAGGCATGTCTTACATGGTGGCAGACGAGAGAAGCATTAAAACCAAGTGAAAGGGGTTTCCCCTTATAAAACCATCAGATCTCATGAGACTTACTACCATGAGAATACTGAGGAAACCGCCCCCACAATTCAACATGTGGGAATAATGGGAGCTATAATACAAGATGATATTTGGGTGGGGATACAGCCAAACCATATCATAGGGTTTGGACGTGTTCACTTTTCTTTCCCATGGATGCCCCTGTGCACATAACAAATTTGTCTACTTCTGCTCCTGTTTAAAATATATATATGTGCAGCTGGGCGTGGTAGCTCACGCCGGTAATCCCAGCACTTTGGGAGGCCGAGGTGGGTGGATCACAAGGTCAAGAGATCAAGACCATCCTGGCCAACATAATGAAACCCCCTCTCTACTAAAAAATTAGCTGGGTGTGGTGGTGCACGCCTGTAGTCCCAGCTACTCAGGAGGCTGAGACAGGAGAATTGCTTAAACCCGGGAGGCAGAGGTTGCAGTGAACCGAGATTGTGCCACCTCACTTCAGCCTGGCACCTGGCAACAGAGCAAGACTCTGTCTTAAAAAATAATAAATATATATATTAAGACTCTGTCTTAAAAAATAATAAATATATATATATATTTAAATAGCTAGATAGATACTCTGCTCCCAGTTTCTGGCACAGCACTCCTAAAAGCCTTGTAAATAAGAGTACTAAGAGAATGTTTTGTTCTAATATTTGGTCTCTCACCCTCGTCTCTGACACAGAGCTCCTAAATCTTTTGGAATTTCCTGGGTGATAGGAGTGTCTTTTGTTCTAATAAATGACTCCTGATGGGCTCCTGGAAGGAAGTTGATCACCAGAAAGACAAAGCCATGATCAGAAGCTTGAAACCTGGGCCACGTATGATGACTCGCATCTGTAACCCCAACACTTTGAAAGGCTGGGGCAAGAGGATCAGTTGAGTCCAGGAGTTTGAAACTAGCCTGGGTAACATAGTGCGACCCTGTCTCACAAAAAAATAACAAATAAATAAGCCAGGCGTGGCGTGTACCTGTAGTCCCAGATGAAGTGGAAGGATTTCATGAGCCTGGGAGGTCAAGGCTGCAGTGAGTTGTGATCATGTCACTGCATTCCAACCTGGGCAACAGAGATTATGCCTTGTCCCCCTTTTTCCCACTCACAAAAAAAGAAGCTTAGAATCTTCAGATCTTCAATCCCTCTAGAGAGGGGACAAGGGCTGGAAATAGGGTTAATATCAATCGATCATACCCACATGGTAAAGCCTTCATAAAAATCCCAAAAGTAAGGAGTTCAGAGAGCATCTGGGTTGGTAAACACATCCACATGTGGGAGGATGGAGTGTCCCAACTCTATAGGGACAGAAGCTCCTGTGCTCTGTACCCTTCTAAGCCTTGCCCTATGCACCTCTTCATCTAGCTGTTCATTTGTATCTTTTAAAATATCCTATATAATAAATTGTCAATATTTAGTAAACTGTTTTCCTGTGTTCTGTGAGCCACTCTAGCAAATTATCAAACCCAAGCAGGGGCTCATAGGATCCTCCAGTTTATAGCCAAGTCAAACTGAAGTTGTGGGTAACCTAGGGACCTACCACTTGCCATTGGCATCTGAAGTGGGTGGCAGTCTTGTGGGACTAAGCCCTTAGCCTGTAGGGGCTGCATTAACTCTGGTTAGTGTCAGAACTCAACTAATTGTAGGACAGTTGGCTGGGGTCACAGAATTGGCTGGTGTGGGGAAAAACACACACACATCTGGTCACAGAAGCATTGGGAGTGGTGTAAGTATAAAAGAAAAAACATTTTGAGTTTTCTAAAGGCAAAAACAAAATATATTCACAGTATTTGAATCATTTGCTTACATGTACATCTTTCCTGGCCATCTCTGACTGTCCTCCCTCCTCCTGCACTCTGAGTCAGGAAACATGTCTTCATTATCTTTACATCTGCCCCTCAGAACTTATAGCAATGCATGGCACAGTGATTCTTCAGCAAAAGTGACCCCAGTTGTTTTTTAATGAGTGAATGAAATTGAATTGAAATAGACTTTCAAAAAGCTTCAAGAATACAATATAATAAAAACAAAGCTGAGTGTGGTGGCTTATGCCTGTAATCCCAGCACTTTGAAAGGTTGAGGCAGGTAGATCACTTGAGGCGAGGAGTTTGAGACCAGCTTGGCCAACATGGCAAAACACAGTCTTTCCTAAAAAATACAAAAATGAGCCAGGTGTGGCTGCACATGCCTGTAATCCCAGCCATTCAGAAGTCTGAGGCACAAGAATCACTTGAACCTAGGAGGCAGAGGTTGCAGTGAGCTGAGATTACACTACTGCACTCCAGCCTGGGCAACAGAGCAAGACCTTGTCTCGAAAAATAATACCAATAACTAACGTATATCAAGCAGTTACTATGAGCAAGCCACTCTTTTAAAGGCTACACGTTATTACATTTAATTTTTATGAAAACCATATGTGGACTTTACTGCTCTTATCTATAGTTTACAGATAAGGAAACTGAGACTCTGATACATGAAAATTTTTTTAAGGGTCAGATTAATTTAGAAAGTTAGGATTTGGGCTAATTCCATCTATTTCCAGAGCACAGATCTTTAACAACTTCACTCTCCGAATGTAAGGCACGATGAAAACGATGACGGGTGAAAACTGTCCCAGCTCAGAGATCTCTGTGGTCAGCCAAGGCGGCAGGGAGAATTAAGGTAAAGCCACCTTCTCTGAGAGGTCCTCCCTAACATTCTTTTCTGGATTGGGGATCGCTCTCTTGTGTTTCCATAGCTCCCCAGAAACCTCTCATGTGAGACTTTATCACCTTGCACCTGAGGGCCCCTGGGCTCCACCACCTGCGGCTTTAGAATTGGGTTCATCCGTCTTCTCTATCACTTCTCTATCACCGTATCCCCAGCACTTAGCCTGAGAACTAGTACACACTCAATAAATATTGTTGGTAGTGCATAAAGGAATATATAAGAGAGAAAAGAAAGTTCACCTCTCCCTCCCACCATTAGTCTGTCACTCCCAGCCAACAGTGTCTGGCACACAAAAGGTGAGTGTCATATACAGGGAAACCCCAACCAGAGGTAAAAATGTACTCTGGTTTGCTATTGTCTCCTCTCGTTGGAAGAAGGACATCTGATAGTGAAGAGGGGCAGAGACATCTGTGTTTCAGGATAGAGAATTGGGACAAGGGATAAGAGAGAAGACAGGGAAGAACAGATGGCAGAAAATACCCTAAGAAGATAGAACTAGAGAAAAAAGTTTCTAGAGTGAATACTAACAATCTCTTTTTTTTTTCTTTCTCTCTTTTTTTGTTTAATTGGAGTTTCACTCTTTGTTGCCCAGGCTGGAGTGCAATGGAGGAAACTCAGCTCACTGCAACTTCTGCCTCCTGGGTTCAAGTGATTCTCCTGCCTCAGTCTCCCAAGTAGCTGGGATTACAGGCATACACTACCATGCCCGGCTAACTCTGTATTCTTAGTAGAGACAGGGTTTCTCCATGTTGGTCAGACTGGCCTTGAACTCCTAACCTCAGGTGATCCATCCACCTTGGCCTCCCAGAGTGCTGGGATTACAGGCCGTGAGCCACTGTGCCCAGCAACAATTTCTAACCCAGGTCCAAATAGATCTAGTTTAAAAAAAGGTAACCCTCCCAGACATTTTTTAAGCAAACTTCTTCCCATTCCTCTTTCCCTTCTTCTTCCCTTTCCTCTTCTTCTAATTCCCATAAGGCCTAAGAATTTTAAACTTCATTTTCTAGCCAGTGAGAAGTAACTTGACACTTAGAATGGGGAAGAATTGGAAGGGCTTGTCATAATCCAGATTTGCATTGTAGAGGAAACACAATAAAATGCCTAATATTTAGTCATGGGTAAGAACTGATGCCATCCCCATCCTATCTGTATCAATAACAGATTGGGGATGATTTGGCCACATGGCTCCTTCTGAATAAGCACCTGCAGATGGGAGTCCAGGAATGGTTAAGCCACTGCCCAAAGAGTCACCATCATAACATGCCAGCCCGTTCTCCCCTAAGGAGAATGCCCCAATCACTAAGGTTAGAATGTACTAGATAAAGATATTGGGTATATCTCCTTCTTCTTTGGTGCATCCCCCCAAAAACAGACTCTTCTTCTTTCGGGTCTTCAGGTTGAGGATACAAATTGATCAGTCCGTGTGGGTGAGTTAGGAAGGATTAGGATAAAATGCTTCCTTTCTCCTTGCCCTGCATTCCTCTGGCTATTTTAAGGCCTATCTGAAAGGGAAGTAGAGATGGCATGCTTATCAGGATTCCTGAGTCCTAATAGTCCAAGCACACAAACGGTTGAAAAGTACAATCAGCCAGAGCAGTACACAGACTTGAAATCTCCCACAGGAAAGGAATTCACAGAAACACCAAGCCTTGAATCAATATGATTTATTCTTTTCTCTTCTGCCATTAACATTCTAGCTATTGGGTAAGTTGTTCTCCATCCTTGGGACCCCATGGTTGAGGGGAGAGGTCTTCTATTCTACCACAAAGCTCTCAACGGTAGAATAGAAGCACGGCTGCCTCCGCTATCTCCCGGCTGCTGCTGCAACCAACATGAGTTCCATATCCACTCCAATCAAAACTAGAAAAATCTCCACACTGCTTGGGGCTAGCCTCTGGGAAGAATCCTCCTCCACCAATGCAGTGCTAAGAAACAAAGAAAGGAAGAGGCGGTAATGAGGGATCTCCCGGGGAGGCCAATTCCATCTTAACAGCCCAATCTAGTGATTTCTTCGGTCTTTATCAGACTCTCCATTGACAGTGTTGATCTATCTCTTCCTTGGCTCACACCTGTAATCCCAGCAGTTTAGGAGGCCAAGGAGGGTGGATCTCTTGAGGCCAGGAATTCGAGACAAGCCTGGCCAACATGGTAAAGCCTCATTTTCTCTACAAAAAATACAAAAATTAGCCAGATGTGGTGGCAGGCACCTGTAGTCCCACTTCTCGGGAGGCTGAGGAAGGAGAATCCCTTGAACCTGGGAGGCAGAGGTTGCAGTAAGCGGAGATCATGCTGTTGCACTCCAGCCTGGGTGACAGAGTAAAGTAAGACCCTGTCTCAAAACAAAAACAAACTCTCTTCCTTTAGCTTTAGTGACATATTGTCTCAACTTTCTCTCAACTTTTCTGAACATTCATGCTCAGAGCCCTTTCTGTTTTTTCCTCCATGCATCCTCTAAGTGCTGCTCCCTAGTGGAGGACCCACCTCCCTCTCCCTTAGAGACTACATGACTACTGTGGCCTCAATGACTAAAAATTCACCAGTGGCCTCAAAATCTCCATCTCCTGTCAAGATGCTTCTTGTGCTGAAGACCTCAAAATCCAACCGGGATCTCTACACAGGAATCTCAAACTCCAAATGACCAAAAAAGAGTTAATTATATCCCTCATTCACCCCAACCTATTCATCATCCAGACACTCTGACTTCATAAATGACACTCACTCACCCAGATGAAAACCATATTCCTCTCAACTTCCCTGCCCATCCTCTGTATTCAGCTGGTGATTCGGTTTGGAGCTGTGTACTCACACAAAATCTCCTATTGAATTGTAATCCCCAGTGTTGGAAGTGGGGCCTTGTGGGAGGTGATTGGATCATGGGGGTGGTTTCATGTGAATGATTTTAGCACCAGCCCCTTGATGCTGTCCTCATGATAGTGAGTTCTCATGAGATCTGGTCATTTAAAAGTGTGTCGCACCTCCCCTGCCCTTGCTCCTGCTTCTGCCATGGGAGATACCTCACTCCTTCCTTCCTGAACAGCCTGCAGAACCATGAGCCAATTAAACCTCGTTTCTTTATAAATTACCTAGTCTCGATATTTCTTTTTCTTGTTTTTTTGTTTGTTTGTTTGTTTGTTTTTGTTTTTGTTTTTGTTTTTGTTTGAGACAGTTTCGCTCTCATTACCCAGGCTGGAGTGCAATGGCGCGATCTTGGCTTACCACAACCTCCGCCTCCTGGGTTCAGGCAATTCTCCTGCCTCAGCCTCCTGAGTAGCTGGGATTACAGGCACACGCCACCGTGCCCAGATAATTTTTTGTATTTTCAGTAAAGACGGGGTTTCACCATGTTGACTAGCATGGTCTCTATCTCTTGACCTTGTGATCCACCCGCCTCGGCCTCCCAAAGTGCTGGGATTACAGGCACAGGTTGTTTTTTTTTTTTAAACAGGGTCTCACTCTGTCACCCAGGCTGGAGTGCAGTAGTGTGATCTTGGCTCACAGCAACCTCCACCTCTTGGGCTTAAGCAGATCCTCCCACCTCAGCCTCTCAAGTAGCTAAGACTACAGGCATGCACCACCATGCTCAGCTAATTTTGTACTTTTTGTACAGACATAGTTTCACCATGTTTCCCAGGCTGGTCTCAAACTCCTGAACTCAAGAGATCCACCCGTCTTGCCTCCAAAAGTATTGGAATTACAGGCGTGAGCCACTGCGCCTGGCCGGTATTTTTTTATAGCAGTGAGAGAAAGGACGAATACAACTGGTATTCAATTTACAATCTTTGGAATTTATCAATCCCTCCATTTGGGATTCCTGAGCCTTAACATTTCAAGCACACAAGAGATGGCCTGAGTGAGGTTTCTAGAAGGTGATGTCCAGGACTGCCCCAGCATCTCCCCAGTGCAGTGTGTATTTAGGCAAACCATGGCTAGGGTTGAGGAGGCCCATGTTTTTTCTGAAAGCTAAACCTCGGATGAAGAAAAACAGCACCTTAGGCTGGGGTGGTGGCTCATGCCTATAATCCCAGCACTTTCAGAGGCCAAGACAGGCAGATTATGAGGTCAGGAGACCAGCCTGGCCAACATGGTAAAACCCCATCTCCACTAAAAATACAAAAATTAGCTGGATGTGGTGGTGGGCGCCTGTAATCCCAGCTATTCAGGAGGCTGAAGCAGGAGAATCATTTGAACCTAGGAGGCGGAGGTTGCAGTGAGCTGAGATCGCACCATTGCACTCCAGCCTGGGTGACAGGACAAGACTCCATCTCAAAAAAAAAAAGAAAGAAAAACAACACCTTGTGTTTCTTAAGGAATCTCAGCTCTAAAGACTTCTACAGAATATTTCAGCACACAAGCCTCATCCCAGCTCCAAAGTGACTGTTTTCCCACAAAGGCTGAGCACCCAGCAATGGTTCTTTTGAAGCCTCAGCCCTTGATTTGGGTCCTCAAAGGTACAGAATGTCTGTACCTGGACAAAGGGTCCCACAGCCCTGGCCCCTGAAACCCAGCAATTAGCAAGAGAAGGTCACACTCCCACACACATACACACACAGCCCAGTGATACCACACTCAACACACACATGCATACAGACACACACTGACAAACTCGACCTTATTCACAGGCCCTTTAGGTCCCCACAGAGACTCACGTGCTCAGTGTTACATCCGGTGACCTTCATTCCAGCACACAAGGCGTTGGCTGCTCTCTCATTATTAAATACCCTGAACTGAACAAATCCTGCAGTAAATTCCTCTGAAAACAAGAGGCAGAAAACGGCATTCATGGAAGATGCTAGAAATAGCTTTCGTTAGGCCAGCCCAGAGATTCTCCATGCTGGAGCTCAGGCTACAGCCCAGCACTCCAGCTGGTGGAGACCAGCACCTCTGTAGCCAATGGCTGGAGCATCCTGGCCTCAAACTTAACCAAGAGAGACCTTTTCCCAACCCCAGAGACCAAAAGCTGGTCCTTAGAGAGGGCTCCTCATCTTCCAGAGGCTTGTGAAGAGAAATTCAACTCTGTAGGAAGATCGCCATTGAACACCTCCAAGGGCTCAGCTGCAGCAATTAACAGATGTATTCACTGTTTACATTTTTCTTTTCTCCTTTATTTTAAAATCTCAAATCCCAAATGTAAATAATAACAGCTTCGAGTTCTATATGTTCAGCCTCTGCGAAACATACTATGCTACCAACTTTGGCTTCAGACAAAATAGACTCACAATAGAAAAAAAAAAAAGTCGCAGCTAGGTGCAGTGGCTCACTCCTTTAATCCCAGTACTCTGGGAGGCTGAGGCGGGTGGATCATCTGAGGTCAGGAGTTTGAGACCAGCCTGGCCAACATGGTGAAACCTCATCTCTACTAAAAATACAAAAATTAGCCAGGTGTGGTGGCGGGCACCTGTCCTGGTGACTTGGAAGGCAGAGACTGGAGAATTGCTTGAACCTGGGAGGTGGAAGTTGCAGTGAGCTGAGACCGCACCGTTGCACTCCAGCCTGGGCAACAAGAGCAAAACTCCGTGTCAAAAAAAAAAGCCATCTGGAGCCAAATTTCCTCAGCCCAAATGCTGACTCTCCACACATATGCCTTGTGATCTTGGCAAGTTTCTAAACCTCTCAGTGCTTCATTTTCCTAAAATGAGGTTAATAACAGTTCAGATCTCAAAGGCAGTCATGCAAAGCAAGTGAGGCAATACGCGAAGCGTTACAGAAGAGAAGCAGGCTGCAGTCAGGGATACAAAACTGTTACCTAGCATAATTGAATGTATCCCCTTTCCTCCTCATAGTTCAGAGGATCATTGAATACTCACTCTGGCTACAGGGTGAGTAGTAAGATGCTGTTTTCTTGGCATCACCAAAGTCATAGACCACAGGGATCGCGGGGCCATTGTTCGTCCAACACTTTCCTTCTCCATATTTCACTGGGTATGTCTACAAAGAACAAAAAAAGTCATAAAGACGATGGCTTTGCCATTACCTGCATCTCCTGAGATGCTGCCATTCAAAGAGGGGAAACAAAGCTTTCTTAGTAACTGAGATTACTTCAAAACTAGTCAAAATGAGAACCTTTCCCTTGTACTGCTGCCAGTTACTTGGGAGCTGTGCTTCTGCAACAACCTAGACCACGTAATTCTCTCTCTCTCTCATCCTCCCTGACCTGTCCTCACTCTTCTTGCCCCACCTGTCCTCTCCCATAAGTCTTTTCTCTTGCCTGGCTCAGAATTCCTAAGAGAAGCCGTCAGCAAATCTAGGTTAGAAGACAAGCCCATTAAAAAATGATTCCTGACCAACTTCTAACATGTGCTTCTCTGTACATGCATGAAAACCAGTCCCAGCCAGCAGCCCTGTGTACCTGGTAGAGGCCAAACAGATTACGTCCCAGGCTCTGGAAAAAGCCAGTGTTGGTGCGGTACCTCAGCAGGGCTCTCTTTCTCCATTGCTGCATGGGGGACTTGTTGGGCACATGCCAGATGCCCAGGTCCTTGGCCTGGATGTCATAGTAGCCGGGGTTCTAGAAAGCAGCAGACATTGAGCCTGACTGGACCAGGAGGTCCCAGGAGGCAAAAGGTCCACAAACGCGGCCTTTGCTGGGCTGAGAGCTCTGGACTCCAAGTGAGCAGATGGCCAGCCACACTCAGACACCCCACTCCCAACAGATGATCCCACCACCACCCAGGGACCTAATAGCCTTGTTATGAGGAAGTTGTGATTCAATGTGTAAGTTGGCTGGGCAGGGTAGCCAGCACTTTGGGAGGCTGAGGCGGACAGATCATTTGAGGTCAGGAGTTTGAGACCAGCCTGGCCAACATGGTGAAACCCCATCTCTACTAAAAGTACAAAAATTAGCTGAGTGTGGCATTGGGCACTTGTAGTCCCAGTTACTTTTGAGACAGAGGATCACTTGAACCCAGGAGGCGGAGGTTGCTCTGAGCTGAGATCAAACCACTGCACTCCAACCTGGGCAACAGAGCGAGTCTGTCTCAAGAAAAAAAAAAAAAGATGTAAGTATTTCTCTTCTTCTCCAGCCCTTCCCCACATCCCACCTTCCAGCCCTCCCTCCTGCAGGCCTGTGACCAGCCACACTCCACTCCTCACCCTCACCCAAGCAGGTGGGAAGTGGCACCAACCTTGTAGTCATCGCTCGTGGCCGCCTCTGCAGACCCAAAGGTGTTGTAGTTGGCCCAGTTGCCGTCCCCCTCTGGGTAGTCTGCTTTGTTGCCCTGCTGACTGGACCAGCGATCGCCCACCGTGCACTTTCCATGCAAGTCATTCTCATGCACGCTGGCCACCAGGGTCCAGCCGCCACCCGCAGAGGTCATGTCACAGAAGGTCTGGTAGACAACACCATTCTTGGTGCGGAGAAAATACAAGCCATCTGTAGAGAGAACCATCCCAGAGCCCCGCTGTCTGACAGCTCAGGATCCATCTCAGCCCCATAACAAAAAAGTCCCTAGGAACCAGAAGCATGGCCTAAAGGTTCGTCCTGAGTCACATCACTAAGTGCTCCTAGGGGTACTGGGGCCTCCCTGAGTTCAGAAGATCATGTTCCTGTAGCTGAGGCAGAACACAGAATTACATAAAATCCCAGTGATATTTTTCATAAAGTTAAACATCAAATTATCATATGACCCAGCAATTCCACTGCAGGTCTGTCCCCAAAATAATTGAAAATAGGGCCTCAAGCTGATGCTTTTATACCAATGTTCATTGCAGCATTAGTCACAAGAGCCAAACAGAAGAAAGAATTCAAATATTCACCAATGGGCAAATAAATAAACAAAACATGTTGTGTGTGCATATATGTGTCTACAATGGATAAAAGGGAATGAAATGCCCATGCTACAACATGATAAACCCTCAAAACACTGTGCTAAGTGAAATAAGCCGGATACTAAAGGACAAATACCATGTGATTCCAATTACATGAGGTAACTACACTAGGCAAATTATAGTGACAGAGAGTAGAAGGTAGCTGCCAGAGACTGAGGGAAGGGAGTTACTGCTCAATAACTATGTTATTGTTTGTTTTGGTTTTTTTTTGAGAGAGAGTCTAACTCTGTCACCCAGGCTGGAGTGTACTGGCACTATCTTGGCTCACTACAACCTCTGCCTCCCGAATTCAAGTGATCCTCCCACCTCAGCCTCCCAAGTAGCCGGAATTACAAGCGTGCACCACTACACAAAATATTTTTTTGTATTTTAGTAGAGACAGAGTCTCACCATGTTGGCCAGGCTGGTCTTAAACTCCTGGCCTCAAATGATCCACCCACCTCAGCCTCCTAAAGTGCTGGGATTACAGGCATGAGCCACCGCACCCAGCCCCTCTGTGTTATTAGGTACAGAATTTCTGTTTGGGATAATGAAAACGTTCTGCATATGGATAGCAGTGATGGTACACAGGGTGAAGATAATTAATGCCACTGAACTGCACACTTAAAATTGCTTAAAATGGCCATTTTTTAAGCAAATTATAATGTACATATACTTTAGCACAATTTTTTAACTAAAACACAAAAACAAAAGGACTCCCAGAAGACAGTCCTGATACCCTGACTGAGCTCTGTTGGAATGTCTCGTCACTCACCACGTGCATTAGAGCACTTGTCTTTGATTTCCTTGCAGCTTCTGGGCAGAGACAAAGGTAAGTCCAGTTCCTTGGTGCAAGCATTAGCCTCATCTAGAGAATACACAGAGTTTTAGTCTCATTCCTGGTTTGATCCAAAACCTAGCCTCTCCTATCACCAGTCCCACACTCATTCCATCACTGTAGCAGAACCTGACTTCCAGGGTGGTAAGGCCTGAGATAGCCAGTGTCATAACCACTCAGCCCATCAGCGTCATATTCACTTAGCCCATCCGACCCGACAGCCTGCTGGCTGGCTTAATGCACACCTCCTGCCACATGACCTGTCCTTGTGCTGGGTCCTTTCCTAAGCACTGAGTAATCAAAGACATTAAACATCCCCAGCAAGAACTTGCCTCTAGAGGGAATTGCTGACAAGTCAACAGAAAATTGTATTGGGAAGAATAAATGGTAAAAGAAAGACTCTGCGGTAAAAAGAAAGACTCTGCAGAATGGAGAGGCCAGACAGTGGGAGGTGCCTGGGAGGAGGAGGCAAGAGGGGTTGTCTCATGTCTTAGTCACAGAAGAGCTTCCAGTCCAGGTGACATCTTAGCTTATTCTTTTTTTTTTTTTTTTTTTTTTTGAGACACAGTTTCACTGTTGTTACCCAGACTGGAGTGCAATGGCACGATCTTGGCTCACCACAACCTCTGCCTTCTGGATTCAAGCAATTCTCCTGCCTCAGCCTCCCGAGTAGCTGGGACTACAGGTGCATGCCACCGTGCCCAGCTAATTTTTGTATTTTTAGTAGAGACAGGGTTTCACCTTGTTGACCAGGATGGTCTCCATCTCTTGACCTCGTGATCCACCTGCCTCGGCCTCCCAAAGTACTGGGATTATAGGCGGGAGCCACCGCGCCCGGCCTCATCTTAGCTTATTCTGAGAGAATAAATATGATTTATCAGTAGGCAGAGAATTCAAGGCAGGGAAAACAGCATATCCAAAGGTCTAGAGAAAAAAAATGTAGTGCAATACAGCTGTAGAAATACAAGCTGCTTAATATGGCTGAAACATGGGGTGTGCACTAGAGGGTGGTGAGACTAACCTCTACTCTAGAGTCTGAAAACTCTTCTAACAGTCTGGTGGAAAGCTTTGAGGTCAGAGGTGACTGACCTCAGTTTCCTGATACCTAAAACACAGTTAATAAATGGTGCTTTTGCAAAGATGAAGGTATTTAGAAACAGCTTTTCTTTAAAGAAAAAAAAAATTAAAAACAGGAAGAAAAATACAAATTTTTAAATGTCATTGTTATTCTTGCTGTAAAGAAGAAGACTGTGAAGAGAACATTCTCCAGCCACCAAGCAGACCATGTAGTTCCCGTGGAAATCCCACAGCCAAGGCCACAGGAGTGGGCAGTGGCTGAGAGGTGACACAGTTCTTACCAGAGCCCCCTCGGGGCCATACAACAGCACAGAGCCTGGACCAGGACATGCCTCAAGTAACACCCTCACTGCCACAGGCCAGAGCCCACCAGAGACCGGAAAACGGCACTTGGTCTACATGCAAGTCGGCCTCTGTGCATCTCACAGACATCCTCTGTGTTGTGGGACAGACCAGGATCCCGATCTCTGGAGCCACCAAGCTGAAAGAACTGCTGTCCCTAGCAGCGTGACTCACCTGTACTCCACCCTCTGGCGGCCATAATGAGAAACAGCAGGAAGCGGAGTTGGTTCATTGTAATCTGCAGAAAAGCAAGATGAAGGTCACCATCCTGACCATCATTTTTCTCTACATTCCTGTCCCATCTCTGTCGAGTCCTACAGAGACTCCAAAACCCCTTGCCTTTTGTTTAAACTTCACACATCTCTGAGACCAACAGCAGACCTAAGCTGAAAACAGGGTTCCCCCAACTCACAGACCTTGTCTGAGTCTCAGCTGCACTTTCCTTGGGCACAGAGAGCTCCTTCACTCCCTCTGACCACCGCGGCCTGAGCTCAGTGGAGTGGAGCTTTCTCCAAAAACGCTCCTGATGTGGGATGAGGTGCTGAAACCTTTATGGAGAAAGCCCCGTGGGGCTAAACCCAGGCTTCCAGCCTCACCCTTCTCTGGCAAAATGCCCAATGCAGGGCAGGCTTCTGGTTATTTCAAAGAGGTTATTTATACAGTGGAACTAACAGGATCTAAAGAACAAACAAATCCTAAGTATCACCTACTAGTGTTGCTCCCGGATCTGGGGGTTTCGTGGACCTGTGTCAAGGTCCATGAAAACAAAATAAATAAACGAAGAGACTAACAAGAGCTGGTGCTGGTTTTGGGTTGTTGTGACTTTCTTTCTTGCAAAATAAAAACTTTATCCAAATTAAGCATCTGTTGGCCTGGCACAGTGGCTGAAATTCTAATACTTTGGGAGACCAAGGCAGGAGGATCACTTGAACTCAGGAGTTTGAGACCAGCCTGGGCAACATAGGGTGACCTCTTCTCTTCTAAAAATAAAAATAAAAAAATTAGCCTGCCGTGGTGGCACTTGCCTGTAGTCTCAGCTGGGGCTGAAGCCAGATGGGAGGGTTGTTTGAGCCGCGAAGATAGAGGATGCAGTGAGCTATGATCATGCCACTGTACTCCAGCTTATGTAACACAGCAACACCATATCTCTAAATAAATAAATGACATGAAACATAGACTGTAATTATCCTTTCATAGAAATAGAAAAAGGAAATTTTAACAAAATGGGAAAATGATTATTTCTGAATAAATCGGTAAAAAGGAATGGAGGAGAAAGAGATACAAAACATACACAAAACAAATAAAAAAAATTAAAAAGCAATAAATATAGACTTTACTTTGAATAAATTTCATTTCATACAAAGACTCACTACTTTGTCCTTAATTTTGTCATTTGACAACAAACTAGGGAAAATTTCCTACAGACTTCATTTGAGGCTGAATCAATACGAAACCTCTCTGATGCTTCAAACCTTCCATCTTACTGCTGTTCCTATGCCATGAAGTTCTCAAATCCTGCCCTTCAGCTATAATAGAATTGCTCAGTTCTTCCCCAGTGATATTATACACCTAATACATCATGTCATTACAGCATTAATAATACTGTAATCTTTTCTTACGAAGATTGTGAATCTCTTTTTTGTTAAGTTAATATTTCCTATTTGTTGGTTCAAAGTACTGATTTGCACAAAATACTCATATATTGCTAGAATAAAATAAAATAGCACCCAAAAAGAAAAAAAATCCAAAAAAAGTTAGACTTTTGTAAATTTAAAATCTGTTAGAAACTGTTTGCTCTGTGTATACAGAAAATAATTAAATAAAATTAGATCTATTAGAAACCAAATTAACTTATCAGTATAGGTAACAAAATTAACATACTCAGCTTTCATATTTACAAACAACAACCTCTTAGAAATAGAGGTCTTGGCCAGGTGCGGTGGCTTATGCCTGTCATCCCAGCATTCTGGGAGGCTGAGGCAGGTGGATCACTTGAGGTCAGGAGTTCAAGACCAGCCTGATCAACATGGTGAAACCCCATCTCTACTAAAAATAGATAATTAGCCAGGCATGGTGGCAGGTGCCTGTAATCCCAGCTGCTTGGGAAGCTGAGGCAGGAGACTCACTTGAACCCAGGAGGCAGAGGTTGCAGTGAGCCGAGATCACACCATTGCACTCCAGGCTGGGCAACAAGAGCGAAACTCCGTCTCAAAGAAAAAAAGAAAAAAAAAATAGAGGTCTCTAAGTCTACAGTTTACAATAGTAAATACGTGTATATAAACTTAACAGCAAGGGCCCAAGATCTAGAGAAAAAAATTAAACATCCCCTCAGTTGTTCATTACTGTGTAACCACCTGAAAACCTAATGGCTTAATAAAACAGTAACATATTTGCAAAAAGAAAAAAAAATGTAGACTGCTTGCAGTACTTTCTTTAGTTGATTCTAAGACCCTTTGTTTATATTTTGCTGTCTTTAACATCATCATGCGTCTCATCCTTAATGGTACATGATGCCATCTAATAGACTGGGAAAACGGTAGATCTATTTTAGGAACAATGTCCCTTCTAACCACCGCTATCCAATCAGTGATTGTGTCACATTGATTCTACCCCTACTTCCTCTTGAATCTGTTCCCCACACAACTTCCTCCAAACCCCACTGCCCTGGACATTCATTTAGTTCAGTCTGGTTGCTTTTAGCTGTAACTAATAGAAACCCCATCTCAAAGTGGCTTTTTAAAAAAGTAGCTGGTGGCCGGGCGCGGTGGCTCAAGCCTGTAATCCCAGCACTTTGGGAGGCCGAGGCGGGTGGATCACGAGGTCAAGAGATCGAGACCATCCTGGTCAACATGGTGAAACCCCGTCTCTACTAAAGATACAAAAAATTAGCTGGGCATGGTGGCACGTGCCTGTAATCCCAGCTACTGAGGAGGCTGAGGCAGGAGAATTGCCTGAACCCAGGAGGCGGAGGTTGCAGTGAGCCGAGATCGCGCCATTGCACTCCAGCCTGGGTAATAAGAGCGAAACTCCATCTCAAAAAAAAAAAAAAAGTAGCTGAGCGTGGTGGCTCACACCTGTAATCCCAGCACTGTGGGAGACTGAGGCGGGCGGATCACGAGGTCAGGAGTTCAAGACCAGCCTGACCAACATGGTGAAACCCGTCCCTACTAAAAATACAAAGAAAAAAAAAGTAAATCTATTAACTCATGAAATAGAAAATTGAGAGAGAGGGCAAGATCCAGGCTTGCTTGACAGCAGCTCCTCTTGTATGTATGTATGTATGTTTGTATGTTGAGACAAGGTCTTACTCCATTGCCTATACTGGATGGAGTACAGTGGCCCAATCTCGGCTTACTGCAGTCTCAACCTCCCAGGCTCAGGTGATCCTCCTGCCAGAGCCTCCCAAGTACCTAGGATTACAGGCACACACCATCACACCCTGTTAATTTTCGTATTTTTTGTAGAGATGGGTTCTCACCATGTTTGCCAGGCTAGTCTTGAACTCCTGGGCACAAACAATCCTGCCTCAGCCTCCCAACATGCTGGGAGTATAGGTATGTATGTGACAGTATGTTTGTGCATGAAGAGAGAAGGTTGTGGAAGAAAGCCCCTCCCCACCAACTGATTCCAGCCCCACATCTGCATCTCCAAGTGACTTGCTTATGCTTTATTACTGAAAACAAAAGAAGCTTTATTGTAAAAGTTAGGTATGGAAAAAGATATGACATTATCTTTTAGTCTTGGAAAAAGATATGACATTAAATTTGCAGTTTAATGAATTACAAAAAGGCAAACACCCGTGTAATTATCATCCTACCCAATAAATGAAATTTTGCCAGTGGCCAGAAGCTTCCCATATGCTCCTTCCAGATAACAGACCTCTCTCTTCACTAAAAGTCATCACTAGCTTAACTGTGATGGAAATCAGCACTTCCTTGTGCCCATACCACATGCAAATGTTTTAGATTCATGAAATGTCTTGACATCCAGTAGAGCAAGGCTTCTCACTTTGTTCTTCTTTTTTGGTTATTCTTGGTCATTTGCATCTACACACACACACACACACACACACACACACACACACACACCCTTTAGGATTTTATTGGAATTACATTGAATCTATAGATCATTTTAGAAATAATTTATGTGTTTAAAATATCGAGTATGGCCTATTTCTTCATTTATTTGGGTTTTTATTGTTTTTTCATATCTTATAGCTTCCTTATAGGGATTTTGTGTATCATTTGTTGTTTCTTAGTATTTGATTTTTTTTTGGACAAGGTCTTACCCTGCCACCCACGCAAGTGATTCTCCCACCTCAGCCTCCTAAGTTGCTGGGAACACAGGTACACACCACCACGGCCAGCTAACTATTTTATTTTTTGTAGAGATGGGATCTCACTATGTTGCCCTAGCTGGTCTCGAACTCCTGGGCTCAAGCAGTCCTCACACCTTGGCCTCCCAAAGTGCTGAGATTATAGGCATGAACCACCACACTGGCAGTATTTGACATTTTTGATACTATTATAAGTGCCGTATTTTTGAAATTTTCTTTTCTTTTCTTTTCTTTTTTTTTTTTTGAGACGGAGTTTCACTCTTGTTACCCAGGCTGGAGTGCAATGGCACGATCTCGGCTCACCACAACCTCCACCTCCTGGGTTCAGGCAATTCTCCTGCCTTAGCCTCCTTAATAGCTGGGATTATAGGCACGTGCCACCATGCCCAGCTAATATTTTGTATTTTTAGTAGAGACAGGGTTTCACCCTGTTGACAAGGATGGTCTCAATCTCTTGACCTCGTGATCCACCCACCTCAGCCTCCCAAAGTGCTGGAATTACAGGCGTGAGCCACTGCGCCTGGCCTGAAATTTTATTTACTAATGGCTTGATGCTTATGTAGAGAAATATAACTGATTTCACAAATATATACATTAATGACAGCACAGGAAAGACATACCTCAAAATAAATATAAATTTTCAGGGCCAGTGGCTGATGCCGGTAATCCCAGCACTTTGGGAGGCCGAGGCGGGTGGATCACAAGGTCAGGAAATGGAGACCCTCCTGGCCAACATGGTAAAACCCTGTCTCTACTAAAATACAAAATATTAGCCGGGCATAGTGGTGTGCACCTGTAGTCCCAGCTACTTGGGAGGCTGAGGCAGGGGAATCACTTGAACTCAGGAGGCAGAGGTTGCAGTGAACTGAGATAGCACCACTGTGCTCCAGCCTGGCAACAGACTGAGACTCCGTCTCCAAAAAAAAAAAAATTCAGCTTGAATAAATTTTATGAAAAATGATATTTTTTCTTACTTTTTTCATTTTGCTGCAAACCAATGAAAACACCCTTGTCAGGTGTCATTCTAAAGTAACACTGGCCCCCAGATTACATTTTGGAATCACTAATCCAGGACAAACTTCCTCTGATGCTTCAATTCCTGCTTTGCCATTTCTGTACCAGTGTCATTCCTCAATTTCCTGAGTATAAATGTCACTCATGCCTCTTCTCCCTCTGTAATGGAATGGATCACTTCCTCCTCTGTGCTGCCACATCCCTTATGCCCATTGTTATCTTAACACAATAACATCAACTTTTCACTGTTTACATGTTCCTCACAGCAGTTCTTAAGAAAGGATTTATGAGGTACCATATGTGTTAAGCTAACTATTTATCTGTGGAGATAAAATATTGAACTATATATTTCCAGATATGTTAACAAAAGAAAATTGAACTGTATCTAAGTTCAAGACAAATATTCGATTTTTTTTTTTTTTTTTTTTTTTTTTTTTTTTTTGAGATATGGTCTTGCTCTGTCACTCAGGCTGGAGTGCAGTGGTACAATTATGGCTAACTGCAGCCTTCACCTCCTTGGCTCAAGCAATACTCTTACCTCTGCCCCTTGAGTAGCTAGGACTACAGGCACGCACCACCATACCCAGCTAATTTTTTGTATTTTTAGTAGAGACGGGGTTTCACCATGTTGACCAGGATGGTCTCGATCTCTTGACCTCATGATCCACCCACCTTGGCCTCCCAAAGTACTGGGATTATAGACGTGAGCCACCGCGCCTTGCCTAGAAATCTCTTTATTATTACTTATTCTTATTAAGAGCCAGCTTAATACTGCAGAAAATTTCAAATCACCCTTGATAACACACTTTCTTTTCTCCTACCCGAATTCTTGATCAAGAGTTTTTCAAGTAAAAGCATGCTCTTCTCTCTTCTGTATAAAACTTTATGAAATAAAGGCAAAAGATTGTGTATATCTTGCTGGAAAATGCTGCCCAGGGCTCTGGAGATGGTGGCTGCCCGAGCTCCCTTCACTGTCCAGGTCCTGAAAGACTCTTGTTTGTGAACTGTCTCTTCACAAAGCAAGTCCACCGCTTGCTGGGTTTATCATTCTGAGGGTTGAAAACTTTCTCACAAAGTCTCAGTCTAGTCTCTTGCCTTAGCTGTTGTAAACAGGTTCTCATCACTTCATCTTCCTGTTTGTTTGCAGGTTTGGCATAAATCGCATTCAGTGGAAAACCAGGCTCTCCAGGAAGGGGAAAGTCAGTGATTCCCAGTGTATACATTTCCTTCTCACCTTGGCTTTTGGAATTGCACTTTTGGAGTTTCTTCAGACACTCAGAAATGTAGAGAGTTATATATATCAAGGTCCTATCAGCTTCATTCTTAATTTCATAATTCTTGAAGAAGACATTGGCCTTGAAGTAATAGATGGCTTCATCCACAATATCTGTATCTTCTGTCTCTCGGGGGCAGGTCCTTTGAATTCACTTCTGAGAGGTAACAGTGCCATGTTTCCACTGAGTTTGGTGTCAGGATCCTTGAGAGAAGAGTGGTAAGCCGGCATCTTGGAGGTGCCCAGGTTTCGAATATCACAACTTTTCTGTTGTTCTTGAGACAGAGCCTCACTGTTGCCCAGGCTGGAGTACAATGGTGTGATCACGGTTCACCGCAGCCTCAACCTTCCGGACTCAAGTGATCCTCCCACCTCAACCTTCCAAGTAGCTGGGACTACAGGCACACACCACTATGCCCGGCTAATGTTTCTAGGGTTTTTTGCAGAGTTGAGGTCTCAAACTAGCCCAGGCTAGTCTCAAACTCCTGGGCTCAAGTAATCCTCCCACTTGGCCCACCAAGTGGGAGGATTACAGATATGAGCCACCACAACAGCCAATATCATAATTTTGTTCTTATTTCTTATTTTAGAAAAAGAAGAGATACAGTCATTCCCTCTTATCTTCAGGGCATGTGTTCCAAGACCACAATGGATACCTAAAACCAATGATAGGACCGACTTTATATGTAGTGTGTTTTTTTTATACACACAAACCAATGATAAAGCATGTGCTAGGTAAGGTCCTATATCAGTTACCCTGGGGGACAAGCTGACATTGTCTGTCCCCTAGATGCTCTGAGCAACAACAACATATATTCCTGCCAGACAAAACAGCAACAACGTATATTCCTGCCAGAGATGTTTAGCCTGGAACTAACAACCTGAAGGAAGCAGCCAGACAAACCCAAATTAAGGAACATTCGGCAAAATGTTTGACCCTCCGGACTCTTCAAAAATGACAATATCATTAAGACGATAAATAATCTCAGTTACTAGTCTACATTAAAGGAGCCTAGGTTCACATGGCAAATAAGTGCAATGCATGATTCCTGGTGGATTCTGAGTCACAAAAAGCTCTAAAGAACATCATTGGAATAATTAGTGAAATGTAATATTAGCTATTATGAAGGACTAGTATTTTGTTAATGTAAAATTTCTTGAGTGATATTTGTATTGTTTGGGAGATTAATGTTGAAATGATTAAAGGTAAAGTGTCACGGGCCAGGTGCAGTGGCTCACGCCTGTAATCTCAACACTTTGGGAGGTTGAGGCAGGTGGATCACCTGAGGTCGGGAGTTTGAGACCAGCCTGGCCAATATGGTGAAACCCCGTCTCCACCAAAAATAAAAAATTAGTCAGGCCTGGTGGTGGTCGCCTGTAATCCTAGCTACTTGTAGACTGAGGCAGAAGAATTGCTTGAACTTGGGAGGCGGAGGTTGCAGGGAATTGAGATCACACCACTGCACTCCAGCCTGGCTGTGACAGAGCAAGACTCTGTCTCAAAAAAAAAAAGAAAAGTGTCACACTTGCAACTCATTCCAAATTCTTCAACAAACCGTAGTGTAAGAGAGAGAGAAAAAGCAAATGTAGCAAAATGTCTAGATGAAGGAATTCATTGCCAATCATTCGCACCTTGTTTCTTATTTCTGCTCTTAACAAATTACCACAAACCTGCTGTCTTAGAACAACACAAATGTATTTTCTTAAAGTTCTAGAAGTCAGAAATTCAAAATGAGCCTTATGGAGCTAAAAGGTGTTGGCAGAGTTGTGTTTCTTCTCAGGGCTCAAAGAAGAACGTTTCCTTTTCCTGATTCAAACACCACCCACACGCCTTAGCTCCTGGCTCCTTCCTCAATCTTCAAAACACATCCCTCTAACCTCTGCTCTGATCATCACATTTCCATTTCTGTACCCTCTACCTGCCTTCTCTACCCTTGTCTGACCCTTTACCTGCCTTTAAAGGTCTCGTGTGATTACACTGGGCCCACCTGTATAATCCAGGACACTCCTCCCATCTCAAGACCCTTAATCACTGCTGCAACGTTCATTTTGCCATCTAAGGTAACACATGCGCAGGTCCCAGAAATTAGAATGTGGACATCTTTGGGTAGCCATTATTATGCCTTCCATACCCTTTTCCATAGATTTGAACATTTTCAAAGTAACGAGGAAGAAAAATAAGGAAAATGTCTAGGAAATTAGGGCAACAATTATAAATTGTTAAAAATTTATAATTATAAACTATAATTACAAACCAAAGAGCTTGAAACAAATTCACTATTTTCCTGTCCTGACTTTCTTTTTTTTTTTTTTTTTTTTTTTTTTGGCTCATTAACATCAGCTTCCTTAATGCCATCAAAATAAAGTCTCTGCATTTTCTTTGGCAGCAGTGGGCTTTAAAAACATTTTTAGGCTCGGCGTGGTGGCTCACACCTGTAATCCCAACACTTGGGGAGGCTGAGGTGAGGTCAGGAGTTCCAGATCAGCCTGGCCAACGTGGTGAAACCCCATCTCTAATAAAAAAAATACAAAAATGAGCTGGCTGTGGTGGCGCAACAATGTATAATTGTTGCCCTAATTTCCTAGACATTTTCCTTATTTTTCTTCCTCTTTATTTGAAATCAAATATAATATAAAATATTCCAAATAATGTGGGCTTATAACTCTTTGTGAAGCTGTGAAGCCCTTCTCAGGAGCTAACCTTGGAGTCCAGGAAGACTTGCAAGGGAACCAAAGCCTAAACAGGTTCACAGAGGACTCCTGAAACCAGGAACACATCCTCCAATCATGTAGTCCAGTGCAGTTAATGAAAGAAAAAGCACAACTCTTCCTTCAAAAGCCCACTGCTGAGCCAGGCATGGTGGCTCAGACCTGTACTCCCAGCTACTCTGAAGGCTGAGGTGGGAGGACTTCCTGAGTTCAGGAGTTTGCATCCAACCTGGCAAAACAGAAATACCCCATCTCAATTTTTTTACTAAAACTTTTTTTTAAATTTTTGAGACAGAGTCTTGTTCTGTTTCCCAGGCTGAAGAGCAGTTCACTACAACCTCTGCTCCCAGGTTCAAGCAATTCTCCCTCAAACTCCCAAGCAGCTGGGATTACAGGCAAGCACCACTGCCGCCAGCTAATTTTTTTTTTTTTTTTATTAGAGATGGGGTTTCACCATGTTGGCCAGGCTGATGTGGAACTCCTGACCTCACCTCAGCCTCCAAAGTGCTGGGATTACAGGTGTGAGCCACCACACCCAGCCTAAAAATGCTTTTAAAGCCCACTGCTGCCAAAGAAAATGCAGACTTTATTTTGATGGCATTAAGGAAGCTGATGTTTATTAGCCAATAAAAATGAAGGTCAGGACAAGACGGAAAAATGGTGAATTTGTTTCAAGGTCTTTAGTTAAACTGATATGATGTGCATAAAACATTTGCACCAAATGGACAACAATAGTCGTCCTCAGAAAATAACCACTGCAGCGTAAACGCAGGCCTTTCTCACTACAGATGTATTGCTATCATGGATGGAAATGAACGTGTGGACTTTACTTTGGTGAGTAAACTGTTTTTTAAAAAAAAATCAAAAAATATGGGCAGAAGGGTGATTAAAAAAAACTTCAGCCGAATTGATTTTTTTTTTTTTTTTTAGACGTAGTCTCACTCCATTGCCCAGGCTGGAGTGTAGTGGCACAATCTTGGCTCACTGCAACCTCTGCCTCCTGGGTTCAAGCAATTCTCCTGCCTCAGCCTCCCAAATAGCTGGGATTACAGCCACATACCACCATACCTGGCTAATTTTTGTATTTTTACTAGAGACAGGGGTTCACTATGTTGGCCAGGATGGTCTTGAACTCCTGACCTCAAATCATCCACCCACCTCAGCCTCCCAAAGCGCTGGGATTATGAGCATGAGTCACTATGCCCAGCCTCAATTACAAGTTTAATTGAGCAATGTATGGTTCACAAACCAGGCAGCCTCCTGAGGCAGAGTAGGCTCAGAGACTCCAGCGCAGCCACGTGGTGGAAGAAGATTTACCGACAGAAAAAGTAAAGTGACACACAGAAAACAGAAGTGAGGTACAGAAACAGCTGCATTGGTTAGAGCTTGGCATTTGCCTTATTTGAACACAGTGTGAACATTTAGCCACATTTGATTGGCCAAAACTTAGTGATTGACACAAGAGTAGACGACAGTTTGTTTACATTTCCCTTTAAGCTCTAGTTCATGATGAAACCTTTACACTGAACTCAAAATACGTATGGAAGCCGCTTTAGGCTAAACTTGATTTAACAATTCCCCACTTTTGTTCATCCTCTCAATTTTGAGAGATTTACCAAAACTTTAGTCATTGATGTCACAGTCACCACCGGAAAAGTACTTATTTGGTCTTCAAACCCACTGGGAAACAGTAGAATGTGGGTTTTGCTGGGTGGGAACAAGGACTTTGGGTTTTTTTTTTTTTTAAGGGTTAGAGTAGAGGGTACTTCCTTAAGCTGGGATGTCCTGTTTACAGGAGAAGAAACAAAGCCTGGTCTGCTCTAGGATGTATGTGTTTCCTTAAAGTCTTAATTTGATTGTGTCACATTTAGCACGAGTGACCCCATTTTAATCCCATGAACTTAAGGAGGCCATTAAAAGCTCATGCTTTTAATCCCAGAACTTAAGGAGGCCAAGGCAGGTGGATCACAAGGTCAGGAGTCTGAGACCAGCCTGTCTAATATGGTGAAACCCTGTTTCTACTAAAAAATACAAAAACTAGCCAGGCATGGTGGCGCACACCTGTAGTCCCAGCTACTTGGGAAGCTGAGACAGAAGAATCGCTTGAACTCAGGAGGCAGAGGTTGCAGTGAGCCAAGATTGTACCACTGCACTGCAGCTTGGGTGACAGAGTGAGACTCTGTCTCAAAAAAAAAAATTATCACCTATATTGGGCCTTCATCTTCCATCTATCAAGGTATAAGGTCATCCATGTATAAGGCTCACTACAAAATCCTTCACAAATAAAAGTATACCCCATGAGTGTACACAACAGACCCTCTTTTTTTTTCCTCTTTCCTTTTTTTTTTTTTTTTTTTTGAGACAGAGTCTTACTCTGTCACCCAGACTGGAATGTAATAGTGCGATCTGGGCTCACGGCAAAGTCTGCCTCCCAGATTGAAGTGATTTGCCTGCCTCAGCCTCCTGAGTAGCTGGGACTACAGGCATGTGCCACAACCCAGCTAATTCTTGTCTTTCTAGAAGAGACAGGGGTTTCAAGACTAGCAAGGCTAGTCTTGAAGTCCTCACCTCAAGTGATCTGCCCGCCTCAGCCTCCAAAGTGCTGGGATTATAGGCATGAGCCACCATACCCAGCTGCTCTTTTCACTTCTGTTGTTCATAGAGGCATAAGCAAGGGGGAAAAGAATTCAGAGTCTCATGATAGTAGAGAAGTCTTGATGTGTGATCTCGGGAAAAAGCTGTTCACCTCAAGAATGTCATCTTCTTCTGGGGAGAAACTTCCCTGATTGGCTTTACCTTAAGGTTTCCAGTGGTGATACAGTTCCAAGAGTGTGGAGCGACCCTTTTCAGTTGTGAGATTATGAACCCCAGATCAAAGTCCCCACGTTTTGCTGCAGTGTGGATGGCAAGGGCAGTCTTTCTCCATGTTCTCAAAAGAGCCAGTCTTCAGGTTTTAGATTGTGAAGGGGTTGATTGTCCTCATAAAAAGTTTTCTTTACCTGTGGCATAATAATCTACTGTTATAACATCAGTCCTCTTGCATGGGAAAGCTCTTATACAACCAGGAAACATGCATTGAAAATGACAATTATTCGGGCATGGTGGCTCATGCCTATAATCCCAGCACTTTGGGAGGCGGAGGCGGGTGGATCACAAGGTCAAGAGATGGAGACTATCCTGTTCAACAAGGTGAAACCCCGTCTCTACTAAAAATACAAAAATTAGCTGGACATGGTGGTGTGTGCCTGTAGTCCCAACTACTTGGGAGGCTGAGGCAGAAGAATTGCTTAAACCCAGGAGGTGGAGGTTGCGGTGAGCCATGATCCTGCCATTGCACTCCAGTCTGGGTAACAACAGTGAAACTCCGTCTCAAAAAATAAAAAGAAAATGACAATTAAGGGGCCGGGCACGGTGGCTCAAGCCTGTAATCCCAGCACTTTGGGAGGCTGAGGCGGGCGGATCACGAGGTCAAGAGATCGAGACCATCCTGGTCAACATGGTGAAACCCCATCTCTACTAAAAATACAAAAAATTAGCTGGGCATGGTGGTGCGTGCCTGTAATCCCAGCTATTCGGGAGGCTGAGGCAGGAGAATTGCCTGAACCCAGAAGGCGGAGGTTGCGGTGAGCCAAGATTGCGCCATTGCACTCCAGCCTGGGTAAAAAGAGCGAAACTCTGTCTCAAAAAAAAAAAAAAAGAAAGAAAAGAAAATGACAATCACTTCTCTATATAAATGTTTAGCTTCTGGGCTGGGGCACTTTCAGGCTGCTTGGTGCCAGGGGGCTGCCCTCTATAAATGTTCAAACGGCCCATCAGGTAGCAGAATGTACTTGAGGCTTTGATCTTCTTCCCAAGGAATATGGGTTGGACAAACCAAACATTGGTCATAAACTATTTTAGCAATTTAGAAGTCACCACACCAATATATATTTAATTTGGATCATCTTATCTTTTCCATAATGAGTCATAGAATGAAGAGCTTTTAATAACAAAAGCTTTAAGGACTCAGAAAGGACAAGGCAGCCATCCCACTTCTCCATGAGTCCATGCTTACCTGGACTTACATGCTCTTGAATACTAGTTGTTTCTCCAATTTAGGGGCGTAGCACTGACAACTGACAGGTTATCATAAGTAATTTGACTTAGGCCATGGAATTTATACAAATTACATATTTAAACAATTTCAGTATTGGCAGATTTAGCATGAAAATCTGACAAAGTGGTCAGGTGTGGTGGCTCATGCCTGTAATCCCAACACTTTGGGAGGCCAAGGCGGGTGGATCACCTGAGATCAGGAGTTCGAGACCAGCCAAGCCAACATGGTGAAACCCTGTCTCTACTAAAAATAAAAAATTAGCCAGATATGGTATCATGCACCTTAGTCCCAGCTACTCAGGAGGCTGAGGTAGGAGAATCGTTTGAACTCAGAAGGCAGAGGTTGCAGTGAGCCCCAAGATTGCACCATTTTACTCCAGCCTGGGTGACAAAGTGAGAATCTGTCCCAGAAAAGGAAGGAAGGAAAGGAGGGGAGGAGGGGAGGAGGGAGGGAGGGAGGGAAGGAAGGAAGGAAGGAGGGAAGGAGAGAAAGAAAGAAAGAAAATTTGACAAAGTATTCCCTTAGTATTCAATTAATTTTTGTTCTACTTGGGTTAGCAGTTTTATAAACCAGTCTTTTCATTAAAGTCCCAGTCCAAATGGTATGATTCTAAAGTGATCAGAAACCTGTATTCAAGAGTGCTTTTCAGGGTCCTTTCCATCCTTTCACAAACCTCCTAAATCCTCCATATTGTAGGATTTTGTGTGCTTGTGAAGCTTTCAGAAACCACATCAGAATTAAGCAATTAACTGTGGAAATGACTAAGTTGTCATAGTTAAAGACAAAATTGAAAAGGAAATTTGGCTGTGGTCTATAATAACTTAATATAATAATTATAATTATTATTGATAGTGTATACTCAGACACATTAGAATTTTATAAATCCCATATGATTTGGGAACATGTATTAATAACATTCACTAAAATATAACCCGAAGAAGGACAGACAGTATTTCTTGTTTTCACAATGCTTTCCATGTAACTTAACATGTCAAATAATTCTGTTTTCCTCAGGGTCCTCTGTAGCATCCCAAAGTTAGAGACTTTTTTAAAAGACTTAATTTTGAAGCTAAAATTTGATTTTAGGAAGCCTGTCAAATATGTTAAAGTCTTAAAATACTTGATTTTATAAAATAGAATGGTGTGCACCTGTAATTCCAGCTACTCAGGAGGCTGAGGCAGGAGAATCGGTTGAACTCAGGAGGCAAAGGTTGTGGTGAGCCGAGATCGCACCATTGCACTCCAGCCTGGGCAACAAGAGCAAAACTCTGTCTTAAAAAAAAAAAAGAAAGGAAAAAAAAAAGGTAAGGACATGAGATTTGGGAGGATCCAGGGGCGGAATGATGTAGTTTGGCTGTGTCCCCACCCAAATCTTTTCTTGAATTGTAGCTCCCATAAGTCCCACGTGTTGTGGGAGGGACTCAGTGGGAGATAATTGAATTATAAGAGGTGTTTCCCTCCACACTATTCTCATGGTAGTGAATATGTCTCACAAGATCTGATGGTCATATAAGGGGAAACCCTGTTGCTTCATTCTCATTCTCTCTTGCTTGCCACCATATAACAGGTGACTTTTCCCTTCTGCCATGATGTGAGGCTTCCCCAGCCATGTGGAACTATGAGTCAATTAAACCTCTTTTTCTTTATAAATTGTCAAGTCTTGAGTGAGTCTTTACCCGCAGCATGAAAATGGACTAATTTTTCTGGCAAAATATTTAAGTACTTATTATTTTAAGCCAATTAATCAGAACTTTTTCATATCAACATCACACACAACACTTAAATATATAGACAAAAAAGGATCCAGTAGTTGTAAGATTGTTCATTAGCCAGTTTTTAAGATTCTTAAGGCTGGGCATGGTGGCTCATGCCTGTAATCCAAGCCCTTTGGAGGCCAAGGCAGGCAGATCACCTGAGGTAGGGAGCTCAAGACCAGCCTGACCAACATGGTGAGACCCTGTCTTTAAAAAAATAAATAAATAAAAATAAAAGATTCTTAATTGGATTACTGGATTCAGGGTGGAGTCCTTTGTGGAACAAGGCTAGGAAAACATGCAGTTTCTAGAGCCTAATAAAAAGGCACAGCTGGAAAGCAAACAGATCTTCAAAAATTCTGGATTCCCAAAAGAGAAATGGTATGGAACAAGACAGTACAATGATTTTACTGTACATTTCATTGCAAAGCAACCCAAAGCCAATCAATGTATTTTTGATTGAGTAAAAGCACCCCTTGATGCCTCTCTCTCACTCACATACCACATCCAATCAGTCAGCCTCACCTTCAAAATAATCTAACCTGACCACCATTTACACCTCCCGGCTATCATCTTCATCTAAGCCACTAGCATCACCTGGCTAGCTGCATGTCTCCTCTTTGGTCTCTCTGCTTCTGCCCTTGGCACTCTTTAAAATATCCTCAACACAGCCAAAGTCATCCTGGTAAATCAGGCTACTCCGCTACTCAGACCCCTCTGAAGGCTTGTAGTCCTGCCCAGAAGGCCCACAATATCCTACACAATCTGTCCCCATCTTACCTTTCTGCTGTCATGACCCGCTGTTCTCCTCCATACTTATTCAGCTTCTGCTAGCCAAACCCCCTCACAACTCCTGAACACAGTGAAGACACTCCCACCGCAAGATCTTGGCAGTTGCTGTTCTCTCTGCCTGGTACTTCGTGGCTCAATCCCTCACCTTCTTCAGATCTTTCCTCAATGTCACCTTCTCACTGAAGCCCTCTCTAAAGATCTGTTAAAGTTGTAAACCACCCCCGCCCCCGCAATATATCTATGTTCCTACTCAACTTTCTTTTTCTCCACAGCACTTTTCAAAACTTCACATTCTAGGGTGGGCGTGGTGGCTCACAGCTGTAATCCCAGCATTTGGGGAGGCTGAAGCAGGAGGATCATTTGAGCCCAAGAGTTCAAGAACAGCCTGGACAACATAAAGAGACCAGGTTTTTTAAAAAAAAAAAAAAATTGGCCAGGCAAGGTGGCTCATGCCTGTAATCCCAGCACTTTGGGAGGCTGAGGCGGGCAGATCACGCATGAGGTCAAGAGAGAGAGACCATCCTTACCAACATGGTGAAACTCCATCTCTAAAAAAAAAAATTAAAATAAATTTAAAAAAACTTGACATTCTATTATTGATTTTTTATTGCATATCATATGCTTCCTGGTACTAGAGTACAAGCTTCAGAAAGGCAGAAATGTTTACCTGACTTATTACAATATCCCCAGCATCTAGCATATGTTCTGGCATATAATAGGCTCTCAATTAATGCTTGTAAAGAAATGAACACACAAATTAGTGAACAGAAAACATTCATGAAAGCTGCTGTTCTAGAGTAGCCACTAAAAGGACAGGACAAAAGTATACAATTTTTCAAACTAGTAGAGAGAAAAAAACCAATACGACACATTGTATAGTTTCCTAAGGTTGCCATAACAAGTTTTCATAACCTAGGTTTAAAGAGAGTAATTTTAAGGAATTACACTCTTTCAGAACTTAGAAGTTCCAAAATTAAGGTATCAGCATGGTTATGCTCTATCCAAAGACTCTGCAGGAGGATCTTTTCTTGCCTCTTCCAGCTTCAGCCTCCATAGTAGCTGGGATTACAGGCACGCACCACCATGCCCAGCTAATTTTTGTATTTTTAGTAGAGACAGGGTTTCACCTTGTTGACCAGGATGGTCTCGATCTCTTGACCTCGTGATCCACCCGCCTCGGCCTCCCAAAGTGCTGGGATTATAGGCGTGAGCCACCGCGCCCAGCCAGTTTCACTATGTTTTTTGCCAAGGCTAGTCGCAGACCCCTGGGCTCAAGCAATCCTCCCACCTCACCCTCCAAAAGTACTGGGATTACAGGCGTGAGGCACCATGCCTGGCCAATCCTCGGTATTTCTTGATTTGTGGCCACATAACTCCGCTCTCTGCCTCCCTCTTCATATGGCTGCCTTCCTTCTGTGTGTCTGTGTCTGCCTCTCTTCTCTTCTTATGAGGGTATCAGTCATACTGGATTGAGGGCACACATTATCACTTAGCTAATTTTTGTACTTCTTGTAAAGATTTTTTTTTTTGCCATGTTTCCCAGGCTGGTCTCAAACTCCTGACCCCAGGCAATCCACATGCCTTGGCCTCCCAAAGTACTGGGATTACAGGCATGAGCCACCATCCCAGGCCCAGAATGTCTTTTTTATTTTTCAATTTTTTATATCTTTTGGCTAATCTTCTCTGTATTATTCCAATTTTAGTATATGTGTTGCTGAAGTGAACACTTATTTTTATTCAGTGGGTTCTTCCTAGCCACTGTACAAGCCCAGAATATCTGAGGTAAAATTCACAAGAACCATAGGTATTTTAAAATATCCCTCAACACATCAGCCAGTTTGTAAAAATAATTCAAAGAAACATAGAGTTACAGATTGATGTAATTTATTCTCCCCTCCTCCTTGTTAGAATGCCAGTTTTTCTGTCTCCAAATAGCCAGCGTCAGAAGATGGGTTCTCATCCCCACACTGCAGAGATCTCTTTCATCTATAGAACAAGAGTACAGAGGCCTCCATTATCTGCTGACTGCAGCTGCTCTTAACGTGAGCTCCATATCCATTCCAGTCAAAGGCAGAGAAGTCCTCACACTGACCGGGATTGCCCTTGGAAAGAATCCTCCTCCACCGATGCAGTGCTGGGAAACAGAAAGAAGAGATACCGTGAGGGATTGGATTGGCTGCTGATATCATTGAGCCCAAGGCTGGTCTTGAATGCCAGACCTCCAGTGATCCACCCACCCTGGCCTCCCAAATTGCTGGGATTACAGAGATGAGCCACCACACCCGGCCCTGTGCATGTATTTTAAAGAAGCAATGCATGCAGGAACATACACAAACATGCACTAATGGACAGTCTAAGGAGCAAGGAGCAAGTGGAGAAGGTTGTCAAGGAAAAGGGCATAAAGACACATACTCTAGTCCACCCCCAGTGCCCACATGGTCAGCATCCTCTGAATTCTAATCTACGAGTCCCTCCATGAGCACACAGCTGCCTCATCTTAGCTGGAAAATGCTCAAGCTGATAGGTGAGGCAGGGAAGTGAAGATGCAGCTGTGAGTTCAGACTGTCAGTTGGGGAAGGAAGAGGGCTCTAAGTGAATGTCCTTGTTCTTTTTTTTTTTTTTTTTTTTTTTTTTGCCAATCATTGAGAGCTTGTAAGGTTGCTGAGGTTGGTTGGCCTTGAACTCTTGGCCTCGCCTTCGCAAGCGCCACGACATCCGGCCGGAGCCACTTTGGGCCCCAAATGTCCTTGTTCTTAATGGTTCTGATGCTCTCTTCCTCCAGCCCCCAGGTACGAGATGTCCCTCAAATGAAATCTCCAACCACCACAGCTATGGTGCTCTCTCCTACAAGACTGGAAGAACAATACAAATATAAAACTTTTGCCAGGCGCGGTGGCTCAAGCCTGTAATCCCAGCACTTTGGGAGGCCGAGGCGGGTGGATCACGAGGTCAAGAGATCGAGACCATCCTGGTCAACAAGGTGAAACCCTATCTCTACTAAAAATACAAAAATTAGCTGGGTATGGTGGTGTGGGCCTGTAGTCCCAGCTACTCGGGAGGCTGAGGCAGGAGAATTGCTTGAACCCAGAAGGTGGAGGTTGCTGTTGCACTCCAATCTGGGTAACAACAGCGAAACTCCGTCTCAAAAAAATATATATATATAAAACTTCTAGAAGTTAAGATTAATATTGGAGAATATTTTCATGACCTCAATGTAAGGAGGTATGTCTTACAGAAAACACAAAAAGTACTAACCATGAATGAAAACTTTGAGCCGGGCGCAGTGGCTCACGCCTGTAGTCCCAGCACTTTGGGAGGCCAAGGCGAGTGGATTACCTGAGGTCAGCAGTTTGAGACCAGTCTGACCAACATGGTGAAACCCCATCTCATTAAAAAGTAAATAAATAAATAAAATTTTGATAAACTGAATTTCTTTAAATAAATTATAATCGGCCAGGCACGGTGGCTCACGCCTATAATCCCAGCGCTTCGAGAGGCTGAGGTGGGCAGATCATGAGATCAGGAGATCAAGACCATCCTAGCTAACGTGGTGAAACCCCATCTCTACTAAAAATACAAAAAATTAGCCCGGCATGGTGGCACGTGCCTGTAGCCCCAGCTACTCGAGAGGCTGAGGCAGGAGAATCGCTTGAACTGGGGAGGTGGAGGTTGCAGTGAGCTGAGATTGCACCACTGCACTCCAGCCTGGACGACAGCAAGAATCCATCTCAAAAAATAAATTAATAAATTACACTCAACTTCTGGCATCTACTACTCCAAACTTTGAAACACTTCACTTTTATTAAAAATCAGAACTCTTCAAAGAAAAAATTAAAAATAATTATACTCATAAGACATCATCAGAGAGTAATGAGAGTAAACAGAATCATGAGAATAAGCAAGTAGCCACAGAGACACACACTGCTACACACCACACAGAGACACACACTGCTACACACCACACAGAGACACACACTGCTACACACCACACAGGCGCATGCACGCGCACACACATGCAAACACATGGGCCACTGATCTCCCCAAAACTCACGTGCTCAGTGTTACATCCAGTAACTCTTAGCCCAGCACAAAGGGCACTGGCTGCTCTTTCATCATTAAAAACCCTGAACTGGGGCCCAAAGTGGCTCCGGCCGGATGTCGTGGCGCTTGCGAAGGCGAGGCCAAGAGTTCAAGGCCAACCAACCTCAGCAACCTTACAAGCTCTCATTGATTGGAAAAAAAAAAAAACCCTAAACTGGACGAATCCTGTAACAAATTCCACTGAAAAAGAAGAGGGGAAGAAAGGGCCATATTCAAAGGAGGAACTAGAACCAGCTTCCCATTGTCCAGTCCAGGGATTCCCTAAGCCGAAAGCTGAGGCTACAGCTAATCACTCCAGGCTGCAGGGGTTCAGCCCAGCACCTCTATGGCAAGTGGCTGGTGCTCGTCAGTCCTAAACTTGTCCCCAAGGAAACCTCTTTTCATCTGGGGCAAGAGGACAAAGGCTGGGGCTCACAAAAGGTCCCTTGTCTGCCTACAGCTTATAGGAGAAACTAGACTCTACAGAAAGATTACCAAAACAATCTGAGAAGGCCCAGCAGGAATAAGCAATGATCGGATGTGGCTGCCTGTTGCTGTTTCCACACTTCTCATCCAACCATGGGTTGATTTTCATGACTGTCACCTGCTTTCACCGGAATATCAAAGGACAACAGTGGTGTCTTTGAGTTTTTCATCCACAACTTAACTTCTGTGGCCTTATTATACTGAAAACTGTCTTTTGTAAGGTAACTAATAGTTATCCTTCATAACAAAAGTAAATCTCTCTCACCACTCTGCTAGTGGGTCTTTCCTGTGAACCTCAGCTTGCACCTTCTCTTAACTATTATAAGAGGCTATATGCCTTCCTTTCTCGCTCCCCAGCCATCTTAGCGTCTGCTCTTGGTTGAGGGCCGTCCTGCACCTAAGGCAGGAATATGGTGGCCACAAAGAAGACGAAAAAGTCGCTGGAGTCGATCAACTCTAGGCTCCAACTCGTTATGAAAAATGGAAAGTATGTGCTGGAGTACAAGCAGACTCTGAAGATGATCAGACAAGGCAAAGCGAAATTGGTCATTCTCGCTAACAACTGCCCAGCTTTGAGGAAATCCGAAATAGAGTACTATGCAATGTTAGCCAAAACTGGTGTCCATCACTATGGTGGCAATAATATTGAACTGGGCACAGCATGTGGAAAATACTACAGAGTGTGCACACTGGCTATCATTGATCCAGGTGATTCTGACATCATTAGAAGCATGCCAGAACAGACTGGTGAAAAGTAAACCATGCAAAATTTTCCTTTAATAAAATTTTTCCAAGCTTGTTTAAAAAAAAAAAGAGGCTATACAAGGCGGTGATGAGAAGCCTGGGATTACGTCCTGTGAAACAGGGGTAACAGCAATTCTAACTTCAAAGTTTTCTCATGATAATTAAATGACACAAAATCATCTTAAGTTCCCAGAAAAGAGTCTCGTGCATTTTAAGTGCTCAGTAAATCAGAGCAATGATTAACCGTTGCTATCTGCCACTCTTCTCCAAGACAGCAAGAAAATATTTACAATGGGACTAGGGAGCAAACACTCACGCTGACCATGTGGTGAGTAATAAGATACAGTCCTCTTAGCATCACCAAAGTCATAGACCACAGGTATGGCTGGGCCATTGTCATTCCAACATTTCCCTAATCCGTATTTCACTGGATATTTCTGCAGAGACCAAGAAGAGAGGTTTTGTGAGGACGTTAGAGATGCTGCCATAGTAGCGGGGAGGGGGGTTTCAAGTTAACCTGCCATTAACCAAAACCAATCATAATAATAGTGACTCCTGCCAGGCCTGGTGGCTCATACCTGTAATCCCAGCACTTTGGGAGGCCAAGGCAGGTGGATCACCTAAGGTCAGGAGTTCAAGACCAGCCTGGCCAACATGGTGAAACCCTGTCTCTACTAAAAATAAAAAATTAGCTGGGTGTGGTGGCACACAGCTGTAGTCCCAGCTACTCAGGAGGCTGAGGCAGGAAAATTGCTTGAACCCAGGAGGCAGAGGTTGTAGTGAGCTGAGATCATGCCGCTGCACTCCAGCCTTAGAGACAGAATGAGACTCTGTCTCAGTAAAAAACAATAATAATAGTGACTCCCCGTAGCTGTGTCTCCCCAACAGCCCCAAGCCCCTCGTCCCTGTCTCTTTCTCCCTATGCTCTCCTGTCCCATGGACCTCTTCCTTGCCTGGCTTAGAGTTTCTGAGAGGCTGGACATGAGTGTGCAGTGAACCAAAGGAAAGAGAAACAGCCAACCACTCAGTAGTGACGTGGAATCACAGACTGGATCTGTCCCCTACCCCAGACAGTTGGCTCTCTGGTCACCAAGGAAACTGCCCCCAGCCAGCAGCCCTGTGTACCTGGTAGAGGCCAAACAGATTATGTCCCAGGCTCTGGAAGAAGCTAGTGTTGGTGCGGTGCCTCAGCAGGGCTCTGTTTCTCCAGTGCTGCATGGGGGACTCGTTGGGCACATGCCAGATGCCCATGTCCTTGGCCTGGATGTCATTGTAGTAGCCGGGGTTCTAGAAAGCAACAGACACTGAGTCTGATGGGGCCACGAAGGTCCCAGGAGGCAAAAGGTCCACACATGCAGCCTCAGCTGGGCTGAGAGCTCTGGACTAGGCAGATGGCCAGCCACACTCAGACACCGCACTCCCAACAGATGATCCCACCACCACCCGGGCCCTAATGGCCTTGTTGGGAGGAAGTTATGATTCAAGACATGTATTTCTCTCTTCTTCTCCAGCCCTTCCCCACATCCCACCTTCCAGCCCTCCCTCCTGCAGGCCTGTGGCCAGCCACACTCCACTCCTCACCCTCATCCAAGCAGGTGGGAAGTGGCAACAACCTTGTAGTCATTGCTCATGGCCACCTCTGCAGACCCAAAGGTGTTGTAGTTGGCCCAGTTGCCGTCCCCCTCTGGGTAGTCTGCTTTGCTGCCCTGCTGACTGGACCAGCAATCGCCCACCGTGCACTTCCCACACATGTCATTCTCATGCACGCTGGCCACCAGGTTCCAGCAGCCACCCGCAGAGGTCATGTCACAGAAGGTCTGGTAGACAACACCATTCTTGGTGCGGAGAAAATACAGGCCATCTGTAGAGAGAATCATCCCAGAACCTCCCTGTCTACAGCTCAGGGTCCATCTTAGCCCCATGACAAAAAAGTCCTAGGAAGTCAAAAGTACACTCCAAAGGCTCCAACATGTACTTGTTGGAAGATGATGCTCCACGCGTCTTGTGTTCTGCTCACCTAGGAGCAGAGGCACTGCCTTGGCTTCACACTATCCTTTCAGAGTTGTAGAGCAAATAGCCTTAGAAGAGAGACAGATGGATCTCACTCTCGACAGTGCCACCCTGTGGCCAGGAGAGGCCAGAAATCAGCACACAGCCACATCTGAGACTACGACAGGATAGGGCCTCTGTGCAGCTCAGAGCAAAGGTTGTGCCCATTACATAAGAGTCAGCTTCCCTAAGCTCAGAGCTCCCCTCCTGCTCACAAGCTTGCAGGAGACTGGCTCCTCTGTGGCATCCCGGTGACCTTGCACATTCGCGTATAGGCCACATAGGGACAGCCGACCTAAGCCTTGCCAGAAAGCCTGTGATCTCCCTGAAACATGGAAAGGTGGGAAGCTTGAGAGGAACTGCAACGAGGTCACTTCTCACCCTCTTCCTATCTTCGTGGAAGCTGTCATGAGACGGCTGTCATGACTGTGTCGTCACCCCCCGGGTTCTGAAGAGGTATATGAGGCTTTTTGCCTCGCTCGCCCCCACGCCGTAAGGTACACAGGCTATGAAACGGCTATGGCAGCATGGACTGGCTCCTCAGCCACTGCCCATGTTGCGTTGTCACCTCCTTCTTTTCCATGTCGTCTTGTGGGACAAGGGATGGGAGAAGCTGACACTTTTGCCGATCTTGAATATGCTTTCTGTGTGAGTAATAAACACTCTGGCTCTAAAAAGGCCTTGTTTCTTTGCCAGCCAAATTTGTCAGCCTGCTTAACAAGCTTACTACTTGTGCAGATGTCACCTGATGCAGTACAGGAAAATGCTGATGCTCTCTGGCTACTGCTATTCCTGTGATTAATAAAGCTCTTTGTCTCTTGCTCAGGAGTTTCAGGTTTTCTGCCAGCATCTATAAACCCAGGGCAAGTAGGGGCAAAAGATTCATCACAGTTCTTACCACCACGCTAAGCATCGCCAGAAACACTGCACTGTCTGTGTTCAGAAGATTGTGTGACTGCAATGGGACACAAAAGCCTCAAACTTCCCACTAGAAATCTCCTTGAGTAGGAGCTGGGGGCAGAACAGGCTCCACATGGGTTTGTCCCTCTTGATTTCTAGGTGTGGGCTCTGTTGACCTCAAAAGTGGTGTCGGAGAGAGAATGCTGAGTTGGTTCGTTACTCACCACCTGCACTATGGCAACGTTCCTTGATTTCCTTGCAGCTTCTAGGCAGGGAAAAAAAGGAGGAGGCACAAGTTCTGTCCATCCTCAAGAGCATCTCAAGAGAAGAGGCCGCTGCTAAAAGATGTGAGAATGATTCTCATTACAAGTCTGACCACTGATGCCGGGAGCAGTGGTTCATGCTTGTAATCCCAGCTCTTTGGACGGCTGAGGCAGGCAGATCACAAGATTAGGAGATAGAGATCATCCTGGACAACATGGTGAAACCTCATCTCTATTAAAAATACAAAAAATTAGCCAGGCATGGTGGCACACACCTGTAGTCCCAGCTACTCAGGAGGCTAGGGCAGGAGAATCACTTGAACCTGGGAGGCGGTGGTTGCAGTGAGCCGAGATCGTGCCACTGCACTCCAGCCTGGGTGACAGAGCTAGATGCCGTCTCACAAAACAAAACAAAAAGTCTGACTACTGAGACCATCTTTCCTGGACAATCTCTGCCTCTGTATCAAATCATCACTCTGCTCTGAAGTCCCAGGAGGTCAGGGATTCTCTATGCTAAGATCATCTGATCCAATAGCTGGTACAGCTGAAACACCTGGAATCTTCCTCTCGACTACCTTTAATTAAATCCCTACTATGTAAACTACCTAGACACTGGGCAGAGACAACTGGACACATTTCTTCAAGAAACTACATTCTACAGGGGAGGAGCACATGGAAAGGGACCCAATTGAGATGTGAGGGCAGGCCCACCTGGGAACTCGCTGGGGAAGGGACCAGCTGTAACTCAGAGCAGGCTGATTTTGATGGGAGAATGGGAGCCAGCCATAAAACAGGAAGGAAAGGGGAGAGTGCACCCCAGGAAGAGAAGAAAGCCCATGAGATGGCCTGAAGCGATAGCAGAGCCCAGCCCAGCCCAGCCTGCTAAAAACTACAGGTCAGTCACTTACTGTGGCTGCACCATACGTTGTGATACAAAGAGACGTGGAAACCAAAGCCAAAAACTTCACTGAGGCCAGTGGATGAAGGACTATGTATATTAGTCTAAAAGCCTAGAAATTATTCCAAAAGCCTGGCAGAGTGGGAAAAAGTGTATTTAAAATTATAGGACTCAGCCTGGGCATGGTGGCTCACGCCTATAATCCTAGCACTTTGGGAGGCCAAGGCGGGTGGATCACAAGGTCAAGAGTTCGAGACCAGACTTGCGAATATAGCAAAACCCCATCTGTACTAAATATACAAAAAATTAGCCAGGTGTGGTGGTGTGCACCTGTAATCCCAGCTACTACTGGGGAGGCTGAGGCAGGAGAATCACTTGAACCCAGGAGGTGGAGGTTCCAGTGAGCTGAGATTGCACCACTGTACTTCAGCCTAAGTAACAGAGGAAGACTCTGTCTCAAAAAAAAAAAAAAAAAAAAAAAAAAACAGGACTCAAAACTCCAGATGCCTGGGCACGCTGGCTCACACCTGTAATCCCAGCACTTTGGGAGGCCGAAGCAGGCAGATCATGAGGTCAGTTCAAGACCAGCCTGGCCAACATGGTGAAACCCCATCTCTACTAAAAATACAAAAATTAGTGGGGCGTGGTGACACACACCTGTAATTCCAGCTCCTCAGGAGCCTGAGGCAGAAGAATCGCATAAACCAGGAGGCAGAGGTTGGAGTGAACCGAGATCGTGCCACTGTACTCCAGCCTGGTGACAGAGCGAGACTCTGTCTCATAAAAGTAAAAATTAAATTAAATAAAACCCCAGACGACCCCTGATGGCAGTGCCTCCTTGAGCAGACACTATCTCTAATCCTCTTTTTCTTTACCTTTAAGACGTCATTAGGCCAGGTGTGGTGGCTCATGCCTGTAATCCCAGCACTCTGGGTGGCCAAGGCAGGCAAATCATGAGGTAAAGGGATTGAAACCATCCTGACTAATATGGTGAAACCCTGTCTCTACTAAAACTACAAAAATTAGCTGGGCATGGTGGCGCATGCCTATAGTCCCAGCCACTCCGGAGGCTGAGGCAGAAAAATTGCTTGAACCTGGAAGGCAGAAGTTGCAGTGAGCCAAGATCAGCCACTGCACTCCAGCCTGATCACAGAGCAAGAGTCTGTCTCGAAAAAAAAAAAAAAAAAAATGATGTCATTAATAACTTCTTTTTTTTTTTTTTTTTTTAAAGATGGGGTTTCACTATGATGGCCAGGCTGGTCTTGAACTCCTGACCTCAGGTGATCCACCCACCTCGGCCTCCCAAAGTGCTAGGATTACAGGCGTGAGCCACCGAGCCCAGCATTAATAACTTCTTTATACTCATGGAGATCAAATGAGATGTCATATGTAAATGTGCTTTTTTTAACTGATTGAAATAAACAATGGAACCCAATATCAATGAAAAAGTATCACTGTTGTGCCTACTGTAAGAATAGAATTATGAGGATGGCAACTAGAGCAGGGTACACCATGGACACAGCACTGATCACCCAGCTCCCTCTTGAGATCCCAAGGCCAAGGCCACAAGAGGGAGAGCAGCTGAGCAGGGACACAGTTCTTACTCTCTCACCCATGAACCCCTCACAGCCACAGAAGCAGAGAATCAGACCCCAGGATACACCTGAGCTAACATCCTGACTGCTTCAGACCAGACCCCAGGGGAGACCAGAAATCAGTAGCTAGTCCACCCCTCAAGTTGGCTGCTTAGCATGGGTTCCGTGCCTCTCCAGGCCTTCCCCTCCCGCCCTGGACTTCAGAGCCCTGCCCAGCTCTACTCCCTCCAGGGCCCTGCACAGCAGAGGGGTGCACAGCAAACTGCAGCTCCTACTCTCAGGAGCAATTTACCTGCACCGCACCCACTGGTGGCCACAGACAGAAAAGCAGGAAGCCGAGTCTGGTCATCGTCCTCTAAGGAAAATCAAGATGCATAATATCACTGGCTGGCCCCTCCTTTGTCATCTTCTCATTCTTAATCCCTGACCTTTCTGACTCAGGAAACCTCAAATGGAAAGTGATGGGCTTGTGAGCATTCTAGAACCTCCTGGAATATCCCCCACTGCTGTCCAACGCTACAAATACCCAAGCGGCCATGGGCTCATTTTCCTGAAACTCAATCTCTGAAACTGAAACCAGACCTGAGCTGGCATCATTGCTCCCACACAGATGGATCAAAGACACCTTCCTCACCAGCGCAGACAGCTCCCTCCTTACTATCTCACAGATGCCAGGAGCTGAAAGTTCCTTTCCAGTGGACTCTCAGAGCTGCCCTGTAGAGGATCCGGATGCAGGGTGAAGTGCTGGTCCCTTTATGTAGATAGCCAAACCACCCAAGCCCTGCCTAGCCCAGCCCTGACCAGCCTAGGCTGCTGGCCCCTCCCTCTGATGTCCTTCCCTCTGAGGGTACCTGAGCCTGGGCCCTGGAAATGAGAAAGGACTGGCTGGAGAAGCAGGGAGCTGTGTTCCTGACCATACGGACAACTGTTGCCATCTGAGGAGGGGCGTCCTGCTTTCCCAGGGCAGGCCATACAAGGTAGCAGTATCTACTCAGATTTGTGAATAAGTCACAATCCTCCCCTGCCTTCTCCCTCTCCCTCCTCACCCAGATGCCCCGGCCCCCTAGACACAGCTCTGTCAAGACATCATCCTTATAGACTGAGGTGACACCTCATGAAAAAGAGATTAAGAATAATAATTGGGCTGGGTGTGGTGGCTCAAGCCTGTAATACCAGCACTTTGGGATGCCGAGGTGGGTGGATCACAAGGTCAAGACATCGAGGCCATCCCGGTCAACATGGTGAAACCCCGTCTCTACTAAAAATACAAAAAATTAGCTGGGCATGGTGGCATGTGCCTGTAATCCCAGCTACTCAGGAGGCTGAGGCAGGAGAATTGCCTGAACCCAGAAGGCAGAGGTTGCGGTAAGCCGAGATCGCGCCATTGCACTCCAGCCTGGGTAACAAGAGCAAAACTCCATCTCAAAAAAAAAAAAAGAAGAAGAAGAATTGGCCAGGTGCAGTGGCTCATGCCTATAATTGGGAGACCAAGAAGGGCAGATTACCTGAGGTCAGGAGTTCAAGACCAGCCTGACCAACATGGTGAAACCCCGTCTCTACAAAATATACAAAAATTGAGCCTGGTGCAGTGGTGAGCACCTGTAATCCCGGTTACTTGGAGGCTGAGGCAGGAGAATTGCTTGAACCCAGTATACAGATATTGCAGTGAGCCGAGATCGTGCCACTGTACTCCAGCCTGGCAACAGAGCAAGACTCCATCTCAAAAAAACAAAAAAAGAAGAAGAAGAAGAAAAAGAATTTAAATAAATAAATGAATGAATAGAGGAAAAGAAGACATGGTCCTTCCAGTCTTTCCTTCAACTTCTCTTTCAAGCCTTCCCCGACACCCCCACCCCCAGACAAAGCTGATGGTTCCTTCCTTTGTCCCACTACTGTACATTGTTCAAGCACTAATTATTGGACTGACATCACCATGATAATTTACAGTAATGGGAAGACATTGACCTCAAGAACTTAGGGAACAATTGATGACTCCTTGAAACACAGCATTTTGTGACATGCAGAGTAAACTTTGGGCCAGTGGTGTTTTCCCAGATCCTACTGTCGTTTGGCCCTTTTCCATCATCCCAAGCCCACAGCCACTTGACACAAAAGGCATATTCAGGAGGGCTTCCCTGTGAGGCCACAACATCTAAGGAGCAGGCCTTAGGGAGCAGATGGTGAGCCCAACAAGGATAAAGAAATTAATATGATCTTGGCCAGGCGCGGTGGCTCACACCTGTAATCCCAGCACTTTGGGAGGCCGAGGTGGGTGGATCACGAGGTCAAGAGATTGAGACCATCCTGGTCAACATGGTGAAACCCTGTCTCTACTAAAAAAGTACAAAACTTTGCTGGGCATGGTGGTGCACACCTATAATCCCAGCTACTCTGGAGGCTGAAGCAGGAGAATCACTTGAACCCAGGAGGCAGAGGTTGCAGTCAGCTAAGATCACGCCATTGTACTCCAGCCTGGGTGACAAAAAGGCCATCTCAAAAAAAAAAAAAAAAAAAAAAAAGTTGGTATGAATGTAGAGAAATTGGAATCCTTATCAATTGCTGGTGGGAATGTAAAATGGTGCAACCTCTGCAGAAAACAATACGGCAGTTCCTCAAACAAGTAAACAGAATTTGGCTGGGCACAATGGCTCATCCCCATAGCCCCAGCTCTTTGGGAGGCCAATGCAGGAGAATCGTTTGAGGTCAGGAGTTGGAGTCCAACCTTGGAAATGTAGTGAGACCCCTATTACTATTTAAAAACTTTTTTTTTCTTTTAGACGGAGTCTCACTCTGTCACCCAGGCTGGAGTGCAGTGGCATGATCTCAGCTCACTGCAACAACCACTCAGGTTCAAGCAATTCTCCTTCCTCAGCCTTCCAAGTAGCTGGGACTACAGGTGTGTGCCACCACACCTGGCTAATTTTTTGTATTTTTAGTAGAGACAGGGTTTCACCATGTTAGCCAGGATGGTCTTAATCTCCTGACCTTGTGATCTGCCCACCACAGCCTCCCAAAGTGCTGGGATTATAGGCATGAGCCACCACGCCTGGCTAAAAACATTTTTTAAGAAAAAAGCCATGTTAAAACAATATTTTGGCCACACACACATATTACTAAAGTTAATTCCACTTATTTCTTTTTACTTTTTTAAACAGAGTTAACAGAAAGTTTTAAATTTCATATGTGATTTGTATTATGTTTACATCGGACAAAGCTGCTATGATATAAACATATATGTTTATATATCTCTCAATAGATATAAATATATAAATATTTTAAGTACATCCTTAAGTATAGCTGTACTTAAATAAATATATAAATATAGATATGTTTATATATATGTTAGCAGTGAGTTGAGATCACACTGCTGTACTCCAGCCTGGGCAGCAGAGTGAGACTGCATCTCAAAAAAAAAAAAAAAAAAAAAAAAAAAAAACAGAAAAAGTAAAGTATGAGCCCCAGTAGGATCTGACTCCAAGGGAAGATTCAGAAACCCAAAGGGGCACAAGAGACTGGGTAAAGTAGACTGAGTTATGAGTAAAACTGTCAAGGATGAATGGAAATATGGAGTAATGCCTAGATTATATCTCCTATACAAATTAAAAGTATACTCAACCACATGGGACGCCATGGCTGAGGCCTATAATCCCAGCACTTTGGGAGACCGAGACAGGCAGGTCACCTGAGGTCAGGAGTTGAAGACCAGCCTGGCCAACATGGTGAAACACCATCTTTACCACAAATAGAAACATTAGCCTGGCATGGTGGCCCCATGCCTGTAATCCCAGCTATTCGGGAGGCTGAGGCAGGAGAATTGCTTGAACCCTAGAGACAGAGATTACAGTAAGTGGAGATTGCACCACTGCACTCCAACCTGGGCAACAGGGTGAAACTCTGTCTTTAAATAATTTAATACATTAATTAGTTAAAATAAAAGTATGCTCAGCCAGGCAGTGGGTCACGCCTGTCATCCCAGAAATTTGGGGAGCTGAGGCAGGATTGTTTGAGCCCAGGAATTCAAGACCAGGCTGGATGACATAGTGAGACCCCATCTCTGATTTTTTGATAAATGAAAAGAAAAAAACAACAAATTAAAAGCGTATTCAATAGGCATCATCCTTAGGTACAGCTGTATTAATTTTTTTTTTTTTTTTTTTTTTTTTTGAGACGGAGTTTCACTCTTTTTACCCAGGCTGGAGTGCAATGGTACCATCTCGGCTCACCGCAACCTCTGCCTCCTGGGTTCAGGCAATTCTCCTGCCTCAGCCTCCTGAGTAGCTGGGCTTACAGGCACGCGCCACCACGCCCAGCTAATTTTTTGTATTTTTAGTAGAGACGGGGTTTCACCATGTTGACCAGGATGGTCTCGATCTCTTGACCTCGTGATCCACCCGCCTCGGCCTCCCAAAGTGCTGGGATTACAGGCGTGAGCCACCACACCCGGCCTCAATTTTTAACACAACCACAGACAGTGGCTTAAAGAACAGTTCTGGGGGCTAGAAATCCAAGATCAAGGTGTCAGCATGCTTGGTTTCTTCTGAGGCCACTCTCTGTGCCCTGCAGATGGCCACCCTCTTGCTGTGTCCTCACGCAGTGGACCCTTGGTCTGTATTAGTGTCTTAATCTCTTGTGAGAACACTGGTCACATTGGATTGGAGCCCATCCTATGACCTCATTTAACCTTAATTACCTCTTCAAAGGCCACCATGTGGCCTGGCGTGGTGGCTCACGCCTGTAATCCAAGCACTTCGGAGGCCAACGCGGGTGGATCACCTGAGATTGGGAGTTCAAGACCAGCCTGACTACTATGGTGAAACTCTGTGTTAAAAAAATAAATAAATAAAAACAAAAAATAAAATAAAGGCCTCCCATGTCCAAATACAGTCACATTCTCAAAGGTACTGGAAGGTTAGAACTCGAACCTAAGGGTTTGAGGGGACAAAATTCAGTCCGAAACATCAGTGTTAATGATGACATTTGTTATAATTTTTGACATTAAAGTATAACAGCTGGTAAAGTTAAGACTCCTGGAGGGATCCTACTGAGAAAATCACATTCCAAATAAACACAAAATAATTAGGGGGAAGAGCCCGCTTTACACTGCCTCCCAAAAGACATTGAAAGGGGATAAATCCTTAATCTCAGTAACATTTTTTCGTTATCCCCTTTCTCTTCTCCCTCATTTTCTCCAATCCTACTCCCCTAACCCACCAAATCCTAAAGTACCCTCGTTCCCAAGAGCGTCCCCAGCCCCCGGCTCTTGGTAATGTAAATTAAGTCAACTTCCCTGTAAATTCCTTGCGCTGGCCTCTCCCAGCCTTTTCAGTTCTGCGCTTTCTTTCTTTCTTTCTTTTTTTCTCTTTCCCCACCTCCAGTTCTGCCCTTTCTATAATTCTGCATGGCCGGGATCTCCTCTCCCAGAGATGGGAAGTGAGGCGCAGTGCCGGTAAGGTGTCAGAAAAAGGGCCGCGAAACCTGGAGGAGGGGACGCGGCGCCGCCCCTGCACTCACCTCCACTTCCAAGCTCTGCGCAGGGAACATCCCCCTGCTTCCCGGCTGCCCCGCTTCAAGCCCAGCGCCAGGCTCGCCAAGGGGCTGAGCCTCCTCGCACAACGATTTGGAAACCACACCTCCTTAGAGTCAAGGCCTAGGGATTAAAGCCCCTCCACGGTTAGGTGTTCTGCCCATAAATGAGAGCAAGGGAGAGCAGGAGGACGAACGGCCACTTGGTGTCCCTCTGGCCCAGCCAGAGCACAAGGTCCCGGTGTTCGCTCCTCCCTAACTGGGCTCGGGGCGGCACAGCTTCGTGGCCCCAGCGCTTCCCCCTTGGGCCAGATTAGCAGAGGTAGCGTATTAGCCGAGGTAGTCTCCATCCAGAGGCCTCGGCTAGCTCTGTGAGAAGCGACCCCCGTGGGATCTTAAGAACGCGCTCGAATCCACTCGCAGGGACCTCACATGTGGAAGCTTTGTCTGTCCTTTGGAAATCGAGCCAGGTCAGGCCTGAGTCTCTCCCAGATCCCAAAGACACCCACAACCCCGAGGTACCGGGGGCGGTCTCAGGCTGAAGTAGAAAAGAATCTGAGGCAGGAGAATTGCTTGAACCCAGGAGGCGGAGGTTGCGGTGAGCCGAGATCGTGCCATTGCACTCCAGTCTGGGTAACAAGAGCGAAACTCCGTCTCAAAAAAAAAAGAATCTGCATTTCATTGCATTGTCGACGTGCTTCCAGGTTCCTTCTTTGAGGAACAGCATTTTAAGTCGTAGGTAACTGATAGTGTAGGTACTGTGATTTATCTAATTTGTATTACTTTCTTTCCCGCCCCAACGAATTTTTGCCTCCATTTCCAGTTCAATGTTCTTTTACTCTCCATATAAATTTGTGTTTTTTCTATTCTCACTTGAATCGGTTATACCATTTACCTGGCTCTCTCATACAAGTAAAATAAAGTCTTTCACCTGTGTTCACTTTTATATCGTTATTTTATGTCATTTTTATTCATGATTTGACTTTTTTCTGAAATATTTTTTAAACAATGATTAGAGGATGAATAACTACGATTTTTTTCCCCCTTTTAAAAAAATATCGGGTGTCTTGCTCTGTCGCCCATGGGTGCAGTGGTAGAGATCATAACTCACTGCAGGCTCGAACTCCTGGGCTCCAACAGGTCTCCCACTTCGGCCTGCAAAAGTGCTGGATTACAGGTGTGAGCCGCCACTGCAGGGACAATAGCTGCAACATAAAGTAACTGAAGCTTCAGGGCCCCATCCAAGGTCCTATGCCCAATTTTGTATTTGGTTTTTTTGTCGTTGTTGTTTTTTGAGAGGGAGTTTCACTCTTGTCACAATGGCAGGATCTGGGCTCATTGCAACCTCCACCTCCAGGTTCAAGCGATTCTCCTGTCTCAGTCTCCAGAGTAGCCAGGATTACAGGCACATGCCCCTACACCTGGCTAATTTTTGTATTTTTAGTAGAGACAGAGTTTCATCATATTGGTCAGGCTGGTCTCAAACTCCTTACCTCGGGTGGTCCATCTTACCTCAGATGATCCACCCGCCTTGGCCTCCCAAAATACTGAGATTACAGGTGTGAGCCATTGCACCCAGCCTGTATTCTTTTTCTTAAAGCGATCCTCAATCGATCCATGCTCAGTGACTCATGCCTGTAATCCCAGCACTTGTGGAGGCAGAGGTGAGCCGATCACTTGAGGTCAGGAGTTCAAGACCAGCCTTACCAAAGTGAAACCCCATCTCTACTAAAAATACAAAAATTATCTGGGCATTGTGGCGCACACCTGTAATTCAAACTATTTGGGAGGCTGAGGCAGGAGAATAGCTTCAACACAGGAAGCAGAGGTTGCAGTGAGCGGACATCATGCCACTGCATTCCAGCCTAGATAACAGAGCTAGACTGCATCTCAAAATAAATAAACAAACAAAGAGATCCTCTATCAAATGAACTTAAGGCCCACCAAACCTGTCTTCTCCCCTGCTACTGACTGCTATCTCACAGCTTCCATTAAATAGTTGTGAATCGGAAGTTTTGCCCAGGATTTTGCTAGCACATAGTCAGCAACTTCCTATTTTAAACTGCCCCTGTTTTTCTGCGAATAACTGCCTCTTTCTCCTTACTAGCTGAAAACCTTAAGGAAACTGCCACATCGTATAAAACCCGCTGCGTTGTCTACAGTTCTGAGTTACTTCCCCTGCCCCTTCACCTACAAAACTGTGTACTTTTCTTAGACCGGGTCTGGACTTCTGGATGTGAACCCTTCTGGGCCTGCCGGTGTAATCAAGTGTGTTCCTCCATTTCCCTGAGTGCCCCTTGGGTTTCTGGTCAGGTAAAATTTTCCACAACAGTTGAAAGATAAATTTTTTTAAGGTAAAATTATTCTCACCAAAAAGAAATAATAGTTTTGGTGATGTATAACATTTAATTTCTGAGATCATGTTTTTTTCTACAGAGAGAAACTCAATTGTACCTCTACCAGATGAAACAATTTGCATTTCTATTAATATGCACAGGGATCATTTGTACTGTAGCAGGAGCGTCCTCGAGAAACAGAGTTCTCGAACACCGAACTAATGGGGAAGAAAGTTTATTATTATTATTATTATTATTATTATTATTATTACGGCCAGGAGCCAGGTGATGATTTGTCTAAGTAACCCAGCTCTTCTAACAAAGAGACACCCTGCCTTTATATAGGCTTACACTCTAGATATTACACGTGAAAGAATCAAGTTTACAGCTCTAGTCTTGGGTTTACAGTTTTAGAAATCACGTATGAAAAAAAGGTTTGGGGTTTACAGCTCTAGGAACTACAAGCGAAAGGCTTCTGGTCTCCCGATGGAGGAGTAGGGTGGGGGTTTGATCTTGTTTGAGTAAAAACAGTATTTTCCAGAGTTTCTCCAATACCAAGCGTGCTATTTACAGGAAGGTGATTCAGCAGAAGCCAGTTGGCCAGCCTTTTCTGGTATTGAAATGCAGTGTGGAAGTCTAGGTGGAGGTGATCCCAGATGCCTGGGTCTCTTTTCTCAGTATCACTGTCAGGCTTCTACCAATTTAACTTTTCTTTCTAGAGTTGCAAGAGTACAAGACAAGGAAGGATACCGACCTCTAGAGAATCAGAAAACCCCCAGAAGCATCATCTCCTCTAGTTTAGACAAATCCTAGTAACCCATTGGAGGAATGCTTTTATTTGTCCATTTCAAAAACTGTCACAATTTTTCTTTAACTAACAGCAGGAATTTTGGTAGCAAAAAGTCATATTGTTTATTATTGCTGTGGGAGCCAAGGCCTTTGGCCCCCTGAAGTTTGCTGAAAATCACTGACACAAGGCAGATTAATAGGAAAAAAAGCATACAAATTTATTTAATATGTATACATAGGAGCCTTCAGAATGAAGACCCAACCTCCCAGTGAGGTGCAAAAGCTTACATGCCATTGTAAGGCTACAGAGAGAATGAGCGTTTGGATGCTGTGGGAGAAAAGGAATTCTGCTGAGGGGCAATAAATGATTACTAGAGACAGTGACCGGATCAGGAAACAAATTAACTTCTAAAGAGTTTTCTTTGGAAATTAGATGAGTATGAAAAACATGCGTTCACTTGTGAAAAGGTGTGTTCAGGTGTGGTTACATTCCTGGTCTTACAGGAGGAAAAGCAACCTGCTATTCTCCTTGGAGGGTCTGGATCTTAGGCAAATAAAGGAACTTCAGCTTCTTTGGGAGAGACCCTGTGGAGCGGGAAAGGCCAGAGAGACCTTAAGGTTGCTTCTTTGGTTCAGGTTCAGTGTGTCCACAGGCCTCCATGTGCAAGCCCAGACCCAGAAAGTCTGAAGTCCTGCCTGCCTCAGCTAATCACCCCCTACGCCCCCACCTCCCCACCCTCCCCACCCCCACCTCCATTTGCCACTATCCTGGATGCTTGGTGGAACTTCCCCTTGACATAAGCTTCCCCCACCCCACCCTGCCATCTTGACTACTCTTACACCTTACCCCACCCGCCATTGTAACTGAATTATGGTAACGTATACTCCCTGCCCCTACCCCCACCACTGTAACTGATCTTACTCTGTGACTGTCCACGGCCCACCCCAAACCTATAAAACCAACTCCTATCCCACCATACCCTTTTCGGCCTTAGCCCACCTGCACCCAGCCTGTTTGGGGGCTCTCTTCATTCAAAGCACACGTTTCCACGTTTGTTGCCAGAAACCCGGGATGGGGGAACTCCTACAGGAGACCAAATCCGCGTCCCTGTTTTTGTGCTCCCTCCATGAAGAGATCTACCTGCTGACCTGGGGTCATCAGACCAGCCCACAGACCCACAACACTGTTTTGGTGAGCAGTCTCTCTTTTCTGCTTTCTCATCCTTTTGTCTTTTCCCTTCCACTTCCTCCCCCTTTCGATTTTGTCCTTTTTCCACCTCAAAGACAAGGAAAATCAGGTAAACCAAGTTCTTCCGTGAGGTTCGTGACCGGAAAATCCTATGTAGGTCACGGATCTGGGGACCCAGTTTCCCCAGGGGTTTGACTATCGTGGAGACGTTCGCCCTCGTCACTCACCCACCAGGCTCATGGCCGATATTGGTGGCAGATCAATGTAGAGGACGCTCTCTTCGGTCACTCACCGAGGAGGTTCAACCCAGGCTCAACTAGGGACACCTATAGAGCGGCTGGGTTACGTGGCATTTTCCTTGTCTATGCTGCCTTTCCAGAACCGTGGACAATCGTCCATCCTCTATCCCTCCCTCCTCTCTGCTGTCCTGTGTTCTAAAGAACCTCAAGCTTGAGGTTCCTGACCTAAAACCTAAGTGTCTCATCTTCTTCTGTAAACACTGCATTCTCTTTACTGGACCACTGCATGGCTACAACACAAGTTAAACAGCAGCTCCAATTGGCCAAAACATGGCACCTTTAATACCTCTATTTTACAAAATTTAGACCATTTTTGTCACAGCATGGGCAAATGGTCGAAAATTCCCTACGTCCAGGCATTTTTTTACACACCAGTCCCTCCCTAATCTCTACTTCTCTGTGATATAGCTGGCCTAGAGTTAGAACCTGTACAATGTCATTTTATAAAGAACAAAACTGTTTCCATTCTCCTCACAGTGACTGCTAACCTTGGTTTCTGTAAACTGCTAGATTATTTGCAGGATGCAAATTGCAGTAAAGCTGCATACCTTCTCTTATCTGTAAATGCCAGAGTCGCTGGCCTTTGTTTACCAGAGTAAGCACCCCAAGATAATTCCATCCTGGTGCCAAGTAAATAAAATTCTATGGATCCCACCCCCACCCAGACGATGTGTAAACGCATGTTAATCTCAGCATCTGTGAACCCCTTAAATAACAATCAGAATGTCAAATAGTCCCCTGGCCCTCGAAAAATCCGGAACCCCCTCACCCTTATCTCCGCCCAGAAGGTGATTTGAATCCACTGGCCCTCGGAATGTTTGAAGCCCCTCACCCCCAAGGTGATTTTACAGGTATAAAAGGTCTTGCCACCCTCTTTTAGGGGGCCACGGGTTGGAGAGACGTGAGTCCTCCACGGTCACCGGCAATAAACCCTGCAATTTGGCATACTTTTGTCTTGGTGTTGACTTTCTGTGCTCGGTTCGATACAACACTCTTCCCTTCTGTCTGCCCCTCCTTCCTCTGCCTGTAAGCCAGAATCCTCCTTGTCCATCAACCCTTCCGACCTTTCTCCTTCCCGCCTGTCTGAACCAGGCCCTAATGTGGAACCTAACCCCAGCCCCAGAGCCTCCCTCCTCTTCCTCTGCCCACAACCCACCTCCTTATGCCCCTCCTGTCACCTCCCCACCTCAGACGGGGTCCAGCTTACAGTTTAGTCCTGTAGCTACCTCTGCCCCTCCCCGACAATCCCCCCTTCCAGAGGTGACTGGAGCCAAAGGCATAGTCAGGGTGCACGTTCCTTTCTCTCTCCAGCCTCTCCCAAATTGGCCAACAGTTGGGCTCCTTTTCATCACATCCTCCAACACTCAACTCAGTCCTCTAATCTGACCTGGAGTAACTTAAGTGTCATCCTTACTTCTACTGTCACCCCTAAAAAATGCTCAATATGCATTTATCACCCAATGAACCCCAACATTACAAAAAAGTATGGAAATTAAAATCTGGCCCTCAAACCCCAAAACAGGAATTAAGCAACCTCACCTTCAAGGTGTTCAGTAATAGGGAAAAGCGTGCCCAGCGGCAGTGCATCTCAGAAGTACAGATGCTTGCCTCTTCCATAAGACAAACCCAAGCCACACCACCGGCTCACAAAGACTTCAAAGCACCCCGACTGCAGCGTGTCCAGCCGCCCCTCCTGGACCTTGCTTCAAGTGTCAGAAACCTGGCCACTGGGCCAAGGAATGCCCGAAGCCCGGGATTCCTCCTAAGCCCTGCCCCATCTGTGCAGGGCCCCCGTAGAAAGTTAACTGTCCGACTCACGTTGCTGCTCCCAGAGCTCCTGAAGCTCCAAGCCTCGGCTTGGCAGCTAAAGACTCAGCTGCCCAAGCATCTCGGAAGCGTCCTGGACCATCATGGACACCAGACTTTGGGTAACTCTTACAGCGGAGGGTAAGTCCATCCCCTTCTTAATCAACACAGAGGCACCCACTCCACGCTGCCTTCTTTTCAAGGACCTGTCTCCTTGGCCTCCATAACTGTTGTGGGAATTGACAGCAAGGCCCCAGGCCTCTCAAAACTCCCCAAGCCTGGTGTCAATTAGGCCAGCACTCCTTTCCACATTCTTTCCTAATCATCCCCACTTGTCCAGTTCTTGTTAGGCCAAGATATCCTAGCAAAATTGTCTGCCTCCTTAACTGTTCCTGGGCTATGGCCACACCTCATTGCCGCCCTGAACCCGTACCTCCCTCAGTAGCTTCCCTTATGTCCCCCTACCTTAACCCTAGGGTGTGGGACACCGCCTTCCCATCTATTGCTACAAGTCAAATTTCCCAAACCCCACCCCATCCTCCAAAGAGCGTCTCTCCTTCCTGGATGTGGTTGCTACTTTCACCTCCGGATACCAGGCTTTGCTATTCTAACTAAGCCATTGTATAAACTCACTAAAGAAAACTTATCCAACCCTATTAATCCTAAATCATTTCCTCACTCCTTAAAGACAGCTCTAAAAACTGCTCCCTCCCTAGCTCTCCCCAACTTGTCTTAATCCTTTTCATTATATACTGCTAAATCCAGGGCTGTGCGGTCAGGATTCTTACACAGGAGCCAGGCCCACAGCCTGTAGCCTTTTTATCCATGCAACTCAATGTTATAGTCCTGGACTGGCTGGACACTGTGTAACTGGGAGTCACGGCTTCTTCCAATCCTTAGTCCTCTAATACTATCTTTCTCCTTCTCTTATTTGGACCCTGTGTTTTTCCAATTAATCTCTCAATTCCTACAAAATCGTACACAAGCAACAACCCATCAGTCGATCTGACAAATCCTCCTTCTAACAACCTCACAATAATACCCCTTTCTCCCAAATCTCCCAGTAGTCCAAATTCTTTTCCATTTTTGGGTTTCCCGCACTGCCCCCAATCACACACGAAGTAGCCTTGAGAAACTTCACCCCCACCCCCCAAAACCTGGTATCACCCCCTCTTCTCTAATTCTTTCTCTCTGTATATAAAAAGACAGGTATGTCCAACCTCCATGTGCAAGCCTGGACCCAGAAAGTCTGAAGTCTTGCCTGTCTCAGCTAATCACTGCCCCCACCACCACCACCTGCATTCGCCATTATCCCTGATAGCTCAGTGGAGCCTCCCCTGATGTAAGCCTTAGCCCACCTGCACCCAGGTGAATAAACAGCCATGTTACTCACACAAAGCCTGTTTGGGGGCTCTCTTGACAAAGCACACATTTTAACACAACGTAGTATATTTGGGGTTATCCATTTCTGAGCCCCAACATTAGCTAAGTGTATTGTTCACGCTGAGCCTCCCTCCAATTCCTTTCCCCTATATCCCAATGGCCAGCAACTTGTGGAAATTCTTCCCAAGACCTCTAAAAGCAGTGCTTGCTTTTGCCTGGTTGCTGATGCAAGTTATGAATTGCGCACATGAATCACTAACACTGTCCATCCACCACTCTCACTGCCGAGAGGTCCCAGGTAACAAAGACTCTCCTTAACCAAGCTCTAGCGTGGCTTCTAGCAACTTAAGACTCTGTCCCTAGGAGGCCCTCAGCCCCCCTCTTAAAATGCCTGCCTGAGAAAGCTCATTGCTATCAGAAAAGTTTACTGTTCATCCCAGCTCAAACCTAGTAATAGACACAGGCCCCTGAACTCCATCTTAGAGCAATTACTTAGAAAGAAAGCTTGCAATTGAGACATGCTTCTCTGCCTCTTTGAGATGTAAATCTTCCACTCAGAGCTGTCTTCACTGGGACCTGAGAGTCTCTTTGAAATGCAAACATTTGAGGAAATCTTGCTCCAGCTCTCATCCAGGTGGGAGCCTTACTCTAACTTGCACCACTTGCTCCTGTTGTAAAAGTAGGTGCTTATTTCTCTGCTGGACAAACACCAATTCACAAACCCAGATTGTCTAGTCACATTGAGCAACTCCCCTAACACCTTCATGCCTATCCCTTAGCACACCCCAGCATTCAAAATGCCTCCTGCTTTTTTTTTTTTTTTTTTTCTTTTCAGGAAGTTCAGTTCAGTTCACCTGGGGCCCTCTTCCCTACTGCAATAGTTACTACTTTAAAAAACCTATCTTCGCCAGGTGCGGCGGCTCACCCCTATAATCCCAGCAGAGGTGGGCAGATCATCTGAGGTTGGGAGTTCGAGACCAGCCTGACCAACATGGAGAAACCCCATCTCTACAAAAATAGCCAGGCGTGGTGGCGCGTGTCTGTAATCCCAGCTGCTCAGGAGGATGAGGCAGGAGAATCACTAGAACCTGGGAGGCAGAGGTTGCGGTGAGCTGAGATCATGCCATTGCACTCCAGCCTGGGCAAGATAGATACCTATCCATACTTCTTGTCTAAACTGTTTTCCGACTTTGACACTGGGTTTATGAGCCCACAAATAACTTTAGGACAAAACCTTATAAATCCATCCGAGGCACTATCTTGCAGCTCTCTAACATTTCCGTGACAGGCTTCGAGCTCACTTCAATGACCTTCCATTTCTCATCGATTTCTCAGGTTTCCAACCTGTTCCAAACCTTCTTTTTAGTTTTCTACTTCCAGAGCCTTTTTCCTTTGGTTAATCACCTTATAATTTAGGTCTGATTCTCGAGCTAGCACATTTCAGCCCCTATAAATAAATGCTTCTCCCAAAATGTGCAGCACCTTTGCCATTCGTTCTATTTGTCTTTCTAGTACTATTTTGATAAATATCATAGCTCAAGCATGGTCAACCCTCAACTTCTTTGTACTGTTACAGGAGTCTCTGACAAATCTTAGGACAAGTATGTTGTGCTTTTTTTTTTTAAGATGGAGTTTCTCTCAGTGCCCAGGCTAGAGTGCAATGGCATGATCTTGGCTCCACTGCAACCTCTGCCTCCCACGTTCAAACGATTCTCCTGCCTCAGCCTCCCAAGTAGCTGGGATTATAGACATGCACCACCACACCAGGCTAATTTTTGTAGTTTTAGAAGAGACGGGGTTTTGCCACGTTAACCAGGCTGGTCTTGAGCTCCTGACCTCAGGTGATCCACCTGCCTCGGCCTCCCAAAAAACAAAGTGCTGAGATTACAGGCATGAGCCACCGTGCCTGTCCTTGTGCATATTTTTTTCTTGTCAACTTTTTTTTTTTTTTTTGGAGATGGAGTTTCGCTGTTGTTACCCAGGCTGGAGTGCAATGGCATGATCTCAGCTCACCGCAACCTCCGCCTTCTGGGTTCAAGCAATTCTCCTGCCTCAGCCTCCCGAGTAGCTGGGACTACAGGTGCGCACCACCATGCCCAGCTAATTTTTGTATTTTTAGTACAGACGGGGTTTCACCTTGTTGACCAGGATGGTCTCGATCTCTTGACCTCGTGATCCACCCTCCTCGGCCTCCCAAAGTGCTGGGATTATAGGCGTGAGCCACCGCGCCCGGCCATCAACTTTTTTTCATGTGCAAAACATTAACATGGTTTCAAAAGTCAAAACTATACAAAATGGTAAGTAAACTCAGAGAAGTGATACTCCAACATGTATCTATTTCATCCAGATCTTACCTCTTGAGATAACAAATTTAGTTTATTTTCCTTCCTGTGTTTGTTTCTGCAAAAATCAGCAAATATAGTATGCTTTGTTATTTCCCCTTCTTTCTTATCAAAAAGGTGGCCTTTTTAAAATTGTCTCAGAGACAGGGTCTGACTATGTTGCCCAGGCTAGTCTCCAAACTCTTGGCACCAAGCAATACTTCCATCTCAGCCTTCCAAAATGCTGGAATTACAGGTGTAAGCAACCATGCCTGACCACTTTTCTTCATTTAAATATATAACCTGGCCAGGTGTGTTGGCTCACGCCTGTAATCCCAGCACTTTGGGAGGCTGAGGCAGGCAGATCACAAGGTCAAGAGATCAAGACCATCCTGGCCAACATGGTGAAACCCCGTCTCTACTAAAACTACAAAAATTAGCTGGGCGTGGTGGTGCACACCTGTAGTCCCAGCTACTCAGGAGGCGGAGGTTGCAGTGAGCTAAGATCGTGCCATTGCACTCCAGCCATGTGAAAGAGTGAGACTGTCTCAAAAAAATAAAAGTATATATATATACACATATATATATACATACGTATATATATACCCACACATATATATATACATACGTATATATATACACACACATATATATATACATACGTGTATATATATATACATATACACATATATATATACATACGTATATATATACACACACACACACACACACATACATACATCCTGGCCGGGGCAACATGGCAAAACCCCATCTCTACTAAAAATACAAAAAATTAGCCAGACACAGTGGCACACACCTCTAGTCCCAGCTACTCAGGAGACTGAGATGGGAGAATCACCTGAGCCCAGGAGTTTGAGGCTGCAGTGAGCCAAGAAATCCAGCCTGAACTTCCAACCTGGGCAACCAGAGTGAGACCCTATCTCAAAAAATAATACTTCCAGTTAGTTTGTAGAGATCTTCCACATTATTTTTGCAATTGCATAGTTTTTTATTGTGTGAATGTGCCAGTTTATTGAACCAGTCTCCTACATTTGAGAGAAACTAGCCTGTTAGCGTAGTTTCTATTATGTTGCAAATATAAATAATGCTGCAATCAAACAGTATATGTGCCACATAAAATACACTGCCATATGTATTTTATAATGTTAGAGGTATATCTTCAGGGTAAATTCCTAGACGTGGGACTGCCAGGTCAACTGTAAAACACATATGTATTTGTTATTTGTTATTTTATTACCATATTGCCATCCATCAGAGTTATAACTTCTGTATTCCCACCAACAACATGAAAGTGTTTTCCCATGGCCTTTTCAATAGAGTATACTGCCGTTGTTTTAAAATTAGGTAGCTTCCAGAACCTGCCCAGGCTCAGAAAGACTATCAAGCTTTTGAATTTTTGCCAATCAGATAGGTAAGGTTAACTATTTTTATCCCCTCATGCTTATCTCGAGGGAACCAGGCCTGTTACATAGCATCACTGTTTAGAAGTGCCAGGCTGGGTGCGATGGTTCACGCCTGTAATTCTAGCACTTTGGAAGGCTGAGGCGGGCTGATCACTTGAGGTCAGGAGCTCAAAAGCAGCCTGGCCAATATGGTGAAACCCCGTCTCTACTAAAAATATTTTAAAAATTAGCAGGGCATGGTGGCGGGCGCCTGTAATCCCAGCTACTCAGGAGGCTGAGGTAGGAGAACTGCTTTGAACCCGGGTGGTGGAGGTTACAGTGAGCCAAGAACGCGCCACCGCACTCCCGCCTGGGTGGCAAGAGCGAGACTCCATGTCAAAAAAGGAAGTTCCATGTCAGGAGAGTCTAGCTCCACCTGGTGGTAGCATTATCTAGTTGCAGAAAAAGTACCTTTTCTTCATAGCTGTTTGTCTTTGCACCTACTTCTACTTACTAAATTTCCTGCTCCTCTTCCCTAAATGAGAAAACCTGCATTCTAACCCCTTTCCTATCGGTTGCAGCATGTGCCACACTCTGAGTGAGGTTTCCATGTGGTCCTTATTGGCCACTTCAACATTTTAAACCATGAGCTGGGCTCAAAGGTAGGAGGAGTGGTGCTGAACTCTAGGGTCCATTTTCTCAACGTACCAGAGACAAGGAAATGAGGCTTTTTTCCCCCCCTTCAACCTGCTCTACTGTCCACACCAAGAACAAAGTGTTGGTGGTGGCAACTTTCAATTCAGGGCCAGCCTGAATGGCTCAATCCTGTAATCCCAGCACTTTGGGAGTTCGAGGCAGGTGGATCACTTGAAGCCTGGAGTTTGAGACCAGCTTGGCCAAGATGGTGAAACCCGTCTCCGGTAAAAATACAAAAATTAGCTGGGTGGTAGTGGCGCGCGCCTGTAATCCCAGCTACACAGGAGGTTGAGGCAGGAGAATTGTTTGAGCCTAGGACAGTGAGGCTGCAGTGAGCCAAGATCTGGACGCTGCTCTCCAGTCTGGGCAAGACAGTAAGAATCTCTCTTTAAAAACATAAAAATTAGCTGGGCATGGTGGTGCATGCCTGTAGTCCCAGCTACTCGGGAAGGGCTGAGGCAGAATTGCTTGAACCCAGGAGGCAGAGGTTGCGGTGAGCAGAGATCGCGCCATTGCACTCCAGCCTGGGTAACAAGAGCAAAACTCTGTCTCAAAAAAATAAATAAATAAACAAATAAAGGTTGGGCACGGTGGCTCACACCTGTAATCCCAGCACTTTTGGAGGCCGGGGTGGGTGGACCATGAGGTCAGGAGTTCAAGACCAGCCTGGCCAACATGGTGAAACCCCATCTCCACTAAAAATACAAAAAATAGCTGGGCATGGTGGCTCGTGCCTGTAATCCCACCTACTTGGGAAGCTGAGGTAGAATTGCTCGAACCGGGACCGGGGAGGCAGAGGTTGCAGTGAGCCAAGATCACACCACTGTACTCCAGCCTGGGCTACAGAGCGAGACTCCATCTCAAAACAAGAAACAAAAGTTGTTGTTCTAAAATGGGTATGAGTATCCACACCGGTTATACGACATCTCCCAACACTTCTCGTTGGTTTCTTTTTCACCCCTCTTTCTCCTTTCCTCATTCTTTTGGGGCTGCTCCCAGCCACTCTGCTTTCTGCATTCCTTTCTCCCCAGGGATGTTATAGACCAGGATCAAAGAAATCTGCATTTTATAAGTCTGCATTGAAAAACAAATGAGGCTAGCCACTTTTTCTAAAACAGATTTTTCTTTCTTTTTTTTTTTTTTTTTTTTTTTTTTTTGATACAGAGTCTTGCTCTGTTGCCAGGCGCCAGGCTGCAGTGCAGTGGCACAATCTCAGCTCACTGCAACCTCTGCCTCCTGGGTTCAAGCAATTCTCCTGCCTCAGCCTCCCAAGTAGGTGGGACTACAGGCGCACGCCACCACACCCAGCTAATTTTTGTATTTTTAGTAGAGACGGGGTTTCACCATGTTGGCCAGGATGGTCTCGATCTCTTGACCTGGTGATCTGCCCGCCTCAGTCTCCCGAAGTGCTAGGATTACAGGCTTGAGCCACCGAGCCCGGCCTAAAAACAGATTTTCAATCAGGACTGATAGCCTATTACCAGGTCATCACCTGTTTGTGCACAGCTTGAAATATAAAAATCATTTTTACATTTTTAAATGCTTGAAAAAAAAATTTTTTTTTTTTTTTGAGACGGAGTTTCGCTGTTGTTACCCAGACTGGAGTGCAATGGCACGATCTCAGCTTACGGCAACCTCTGCCTTCTGGGTTCAAGCAATTCTCCTGCCTCAGCCTCCTGAGTAGCTGGGACTACAGGCGCGCACCACCATGCCCAGCTAATTTTTTTTGTATGTTTAGTAGAGACGGGGTTTAACCTCGTTGACCAGGATGGTCTCGATCTCTTGACCTCGTGATCCACCCGCCTCGGCCTCCCAAAGTGCTGGGATTATAGGTGTGAGCCACCACACCCGGCACTTGAAAAAAATTTGATAATTATTACATGATACATGAAAATTATATAAAAGGCTCACATTTTAGTGTCCATATGTTTTTCTTTTTTTCTTTCTCTTTTTTTTCCTTTTTTTTTTTTTTTTTGAGTAGTTTTGCTCTTGATGCCCAGGCTGGAGTACAATAGCGTAATTTCGACTCACTGCAACCTCCGCCTCCCAGGTTCAATCGATTCTCCTGCCTCAGCCTCCTAAGTAGGTGGGAGTACAGGTACGCGCCACAACACCTGGCTAATTTGTATTGTTAGTAGATGTGGGGTTTCTTCATATTAGTCAGGCTGGTCTTGAACTCCCGACCTCAGGTAATCCACCCACCTCAGCCTCCGAAAATGCTGGGATTACAGGCGTGAGCCACCGCACCAGGCCCATAAAAGAAGTTTCATTGGAACACAGCCATGATCATTCATTGTCTATGGGTACTTTCTAAATACACCTGCAGAGTGGTATCATTGTATACCTAAAAAATGTATTCTCTAGCCCTTTACAGAAAGTATGCCAACCCTGATCTAGAATACCCCATTGAAATCGACCATAGACAGCTCTTGGTTGAGGTACAGCAAAGCGATTTACAGACCCCGCGATATTACATTTCCAAACTGCAGAATACATGTTACCAGTTTTTAAAATGAGAAAACTGAGGATGACATAAAATTCTGCCAGGAGTCTGGAATTAAACATGGTCTGCCTGACTTGGAAACTCTATATTTTTTCCAGTGCACAACACCTGGCCCCTTAAATCTCTGAGGGGTACTACGTTCTGAATTATATAAGCAGTATCCATCCATTGGTCCTAATTTTCTCCCTTCAGTCCATTATACAGCATATCTAGACTACAGTTTTGTTTTATCTGAGTCTTTCTTCTCTTGGCTCAATGCTGATTCTTTCAGAAGTTTCTACGTGACAAAATTTTAGGTCCTTTTGTCATCCAGATCACTCCTGAATATATTCATTTGTTGATAATGCTCTTCAAGCTTTGCACTTAAGACAGAACATGATACAGGGGTAAGATGCCATCAGCGGAGTGTCTCCCTAGTTCTAAAAATCCCGTGTCTTCCCTACTTATCTATAAAGAGTTGACTTTTGAACCCAAAGGCAGACTCTGACTTATTATTATTGAATTTCAATTCAATGACATTTAATAAGCTGGAGTTTACCATATGACTATTGAGATCTTTTTGAATCCTCATTTTGTATACTGATGAAGTTGCAATTCCTTATAACTCCTTGTCATCCACAAATATAATATGCATGCCTTCTGTTTTTCACCCAGGTCACTGGCAAAACTGCACTAAGTTTTATCCTTTATTTCAGAAGGTGGCACTTACGGGCCTTCCATTTCATCAAGAGCCTCATACTTACATGCCTCACTCTGCCCAGAGTCTGTCTGTTGGGATAGCAGACTCAATGAGATTTTGTCACACTTGGGAAGAAACCCCAGGTCAGATGTCATTTTTTTTTTTTTTGAGACTGAGTCTCACTGTCACCCAGGCTGAAGTGCAGGGCCGCCATCTCTGCTCACTGTGATGTCTGCCTCCCAGGTTCAAGCAATTTTGCCTCTGCCTTAGCCTCTAGGATAGCTGCAATTACAGGCATGCACCACCACCCCACCTGGCTAATTTTTGAATTCTTCATAGAGACAAGGTTTCACCATGTTGGCCAGGCTGGTCTTGAACTCCTGACCTCAAGTGATCTGCCTCCCTCTGACTCTCAAAGTGCTGGGATTACAGGTATAAGCCACCATGCCCAGCCCCAACATTACTTTTAAAGTCTTCTCTCAAATCCCCATACCCACCTCTACAAAAAGCTACCTCGTTTCCAGCTCCTCCTCCTGCATTCTTCTCCATTCTGGGTCACTGTGAGCAAGATATAGGTTACCCAACCTCCTCTCCCCAGTGTCTTAATCCCAGACCTGCCATTTGCCTGGTACTGGTTGTGTGAACTTGGGCAAATTCCTTAGAATTTCTTTGGCTCTCTTCCCCATCTGAGAAACAGAGATAGTAATAGTATCTAGTAAGCAAGTTAATGGATGATAGTAGTAAGAAAAAATGTTCTGTTTCATATCAGATTTTCATAGCTACTACCGGAGAAGGAGTAATAAGCTGGAAAAGCTAGATAATTAGTTTTTAATGCACATTGTAGTTTTTCTTCATCTACTTTATTAAGCTGTCCTCATGCCCCATGAAACATACTGTCCCCTCATTTGGAAACAGACTAACTCCATTTTCCTCCACTATCCCCTCCCATCCTTGATCTGTAGATCCTGTTAAGACAGAAAAAACACTGTTGGTCAAAGGGTACACGCTTTCTCTTACAAAATGAACAAGTTCTGAGTATAAGATAAAACATGGGAAGGGATGTGTTCATTGACTGTGGCAATCACTACACAAATGTCTATGCATTTCCTATCATGTTGTATACTTTGAAGAAGATGTAAAACTGACAGGAACAACAAACACATCCTTAACACTCAATCATTTTATCCCAGATTACGCTGAGTTTGTCTCAGGGGGAACACCCAAATCCATAAAACTGCTCTCATTTTCTGTCCCCTAAATGTCACTTTAACATAGGAAATGCCAGGCACGGTGGCTCACGCCTGTAATCCCAGCACTTTGGGAGGCCGAGGCGGGTGGATCATGAGGTCAAGAGATCGAGACCATCCTGGTCAACATGGTGAAACCCTGTCTCTACTAAAAATACAAAAATTAGCTGGGCATGGTGGCGTGTGCCTGTAATTCCAGCTACTCGGGAGGCTGAGGCAGGAGAATTGCTTGAACCCAGAAGGCGGAGGTTGCGGTGAGCCAAGATCGCGCCATTGCACTTCAGTCTGGCTAACAACAGTGAAACTCTGTCTCAAAAAAAAAAAAAAAAATAGAAAATGTCCATTTTGGGGTTATTCACATTCAAACATTAAAATGTAAATATCAAGGTGATGAAGCATATCCTAATCTCTTAACTAACAAGACTACCAGGAATATGTTAAATGTCCCAGTCACTCTAGGAGTCCCAATTCTCTTAAGGTAAGAACTTCAGGATTTAAACAAACTCAATGTGAAAAATAAACATTTATTACAAAAATTAGTTTTGACATTTTAAAGTGAAAGCAGACAAGGTGTTTTCCAGTCCAAAAGGTCTGTAGTAAGTTAGAGAGGTAAATTCCAAGGCTGGTAATAACTGACTCATATTCTTCCCAAGTAGCCTAGACAATAAGGAACCATTCATCTCAAATTGACAGGAGCCAGGAATCACTTCTGCCTCCCCATGGCCTTTTCTCCATATCCCTCTGACTCAGCCTTCCAACCATGATACAGTACTGAAACATACTTTAAAAAATTCATCCTTGGCCAGGCACGGTGGCTCACACCTGTAATTCTAGCACTTTGGGAGGCTGAGTCAGGCAGCTCATGTCAGGAATTCTAGACCAGCCTGACCAACATGGTGAAACTCCATCTCCACTAAAAATACAAAAATTAGCTGGTCATGGTGACACTCGCCTGTAATCCCAGCTACCCAGGAGGCTGAGGCAGGAGAATCACTTGAACCCGGGAGGCAGAGGTTGCAGTGAGCCGAGATTGTGCCACTGCACTCCAGCCTAGGAGACAGAGTGAAACTCCATCTCAAAAAATTAAAAAAACAAAAACAAAAACCTCATCCTTACTGAACCACTTCATAAGCTCTACTTTAATTGTCTAGTTGGATTTCATTTCCTCTGGAAAATTTATTTTTTATTAGCATGTGACCCTTAACTGATGGCTTCACATTAGTATTTTGTTTTTCTTTTTGGATCCTTAATAAAAAACTCAAATCTGTTAGGGATTTCCAGACAGGATAGGGCAAAGTGGCACTTAGTATCCTCTGCAGAAATAAAGAAGCAAAATTAACCCAAGAGGGCCCTTTATTTGCCCTCTTGCTAAGTTAATAAATAGACTGGGGGCATGGTGGTAGACGGAGAAACAAAAATGTAAGGGCAGAAAAGTGTCCAAATGGGGAGGAGGAAAGCAATGACAGCCAGTCCTGTCCTGCTCGTTCCTGTTCATTCACATGCAGACCACCCAAATTTCTTCTGAACTCCACCCTACTAAATATAGCAGCGGTTACTACTTTCAACCACTACTAAAGCAGCTGTTCTCCAAATGGCCTGAGAAATCCCCGCCTCAGCTCTGGGACAGTTGTTCCTATAGCCGTAGGGAGGTCTGTCAATGCACCTGGCTGGGCAGGAGGTAGAAGAGTGAGTACTTTCTCCTGTCACTTGGTGGAACAGGCCAAGGAGATCCCACAAGTATAGCATCAACTTCACCCTGGGCACCTTCCTCCAGCAGAGGAAGGCCTGGCCACAAGAGGGCTCTGGAATGAGGGCCTGAAATTCAGAAGCTCTGCCTTGAGATAAGAACCAGGAAGGGGCAGGGCCAGGCACAGGGAACCAGCTCCAGGTTGCTGGGAAGCGCAGCTTTGAAGCATTTTCCTGTTGTACAAAGGAGCCCAGGAACCCTCAAAGACCTTTTCCCCCACTTACTTCCTACAAAAAGAAGCCTTGACAAATCAAGCTTTTATTGCCAGCAACATCCAGCCGATACAAACACATAGAAATACAATCTCACCAAAGAGCTAAGAAGCCCTCCAGCACACACTCAATTTCAGCAAACAGCTAAGACCACACAACACACACAACCTCAACAAAGAGCTAAGACCACTACACACATCTCCACAGTACCACAGGCACATCTCAAAAGGGTCTGTCCAGGAGCTCCAGCCAAGGGAAGGGTGATTGCCTGACCCACTAGCTCCAGGTTTTTTTTTTTTTTGGAGACAAAGTTTCACTCTTGTTGCCCAGGCTGGAGTACAATGTCAAGATCTTGGCTCACCACAACCTACATTTCCTGGGTTCAAGCAATTCTCCTGCCTCAGCCTCCTGAGTAGCTGGGATTACAGGCATGCACCACCATACCCGGCTAATTTTGTATTTTTAGTAGAGACGAAATTTCTTCATGTTGGTCAGGCTGCTCTCAAACTCCTGACCTCAGGTGATCCGCCTGCCTCAGCCTCCCAAAGTGCTGGTATTACACGCTTGAGCTACCGTGCCCGGCCTCTAACTTTCTTTTCTTTAGAGCAGTGGTTTTAAACCTTTTTCACTTCACATTCTACATGCTCTGAAAATTTACTATGCTCTCCACAACAAGAGCGCCCATTTTCCATGGACAGTCAGTGTCTGTCTGCTTGTATTCAGGAGGAGGACAGGGTGGAGGGATTCCAGCAGCACTTCCCATGGGAGGACAGGAGAGAATGGACCCCGGAGATGGAGGGACCCCAGTGTCATCACCAAACAACCATTTCAGCCGTTCTAGCCTCCTCCCCACTCTAGAACAGCTGGCACTGGAAATCGGTACATAAGGAAAGAGCCCAGAACCAGGCTGAAGATCCCTATTCAAAGGCCCCTGCAGGCCAGGTGGGCAGTTGAGTGTAGATTCCTGGGAGCCACACCATTTTTGCTGTCTACTTAGAAGGGACGTCAACAGCATACCCAGGATTCCTGCCTGATCCCTCAGAGAAATGGGGAATAAACACTTTAAACAAGTTCCAGGCCACTCAGCAATCGTAGGAAAGGCAGGGAGTGCATGAAGGAGGAAGGGCACATAGCTGACATTGTTAAAAATACATCCTAAGAAGTGGGGGGCCCTGTGGGGTGTATAAGACAATTAAGGCATCCTGTGAATCTATAGACTTCAGGGGCCAGAGTCTGGTAGCACCTGAGTAAGGCAAGTGCAGATGACAGACGGAGAGCCCTAGCAGGCTCACACCAGGAACGACGAGGTCTGTTTGAATTCCCCCTGCAGAAACAAAACATCCAGTCAACTCTCAATAGTCTTCTTTAGCTGATAATCCTCAAAACACATAAACACAGGCCAGAAATCTCCTCACTCCAGCCCCAGGTGGCCCACCCTGCCCTGGCCAGGCATACTCACTTCACTTCGAGCACTAGGCTGGTTGTAAATCACCTTCTTACTCGAAGTCCTGTGAATAAGCCAGAAGACGAAGACGCTCAGCCACGTAGGTGCTTATTAACCTCTCCTTGCCAACTTTAAAGGCCAGAACCAAGACTGCTACAGAAGCACAGAGTGAACAGCAGAAAGGTATGGGCTGGGGGAGACAGGACAGGCCCGGGACCAAGGCCACAGAGAAGAGGCTGGATATCCAGATGCCTTCCCTCCAAATTGGTTGCTTCTACCTTCAATTCATTCCCCCAGGCCCACCTCAGCTTCAAACCACATGCATCCATGCTCTCAAACTCGGAGAACCCCAGGACAGCACCTCACTCACCCTTTCTTTGCTCCTGAAAGAGAAGAAACGGGATCGTGAGTGTCAGCAGGACAGAAGACAGCACAGCTCAGGAAGATGAAGGAGCGGGCCCACGGCTCTTGGTGTGTGTTAGATGGGTGATCAGTGCTCCCCAGGGGACAACACCCACACACATGAGCACTGTATCAGGGTCAGTACTCAGATGACACCATGCCAGCCCCTGGGAAAGGGACGGTACAAAGGAGAGCCTCTGGGGGCAGATACTTACTGTCAAAGTAGCCTCGGCTATAGGCAAACCAGATGCCAAAAATCAAGATTCCCAGGAGAATCAGGGTTACAAGGACAGCTGCCACGATGGCCCCCACATTCAGCTCCACTGTGAGACACAAAGAGAAGTCAGGCACCAGAATCCTCACGGTACCAACAGTGTCGCCAAAGGCAGGAGGAAAAGCAGACCCCGAACCCCATCCCAGGTCTGGGCTCAAGCCCCAACTCTCTCACCAGCTTCCATGCGCACAGCATTTGATTTCACTGCTGTCCCAAACCCATTCTCTGCCTGACAACTGTATTCTCCAGTATCAGAGGCTGACACGGGATCAAAGACCTGAAGGGAGGAAAACAAACTGGCTTCCTGCTTGAAGAAGCAAGTGCCCGTTTTTTCACATCTCCTGACCCCAATTCCAAGTTCACCCTGTTGCTTGTTCTTCCTCCTACCTTTTGGGGTTCTATAACTGCATCCCCCACACATCTTTCACCACCACCCCATCCATACCAGCTCTCCTGTCGTGGGATTAAGGTTATAGGAAGAGTTGCTGAAGGCACGGCTGGTCTTGGGATTGGCAGGCATCTCTATGCCATCTCTGTACCACGTGTATTTAGAAGGTGGGGAACCATCTTGTTCTGAGCATGTCAGCACTGCCCGGTTCCCAATGGTGGCAGAGGAGGGGATGCTAACTGTAGGCTTGGATGGAGGCACTATGGAGGAGAAAGACAGAAGGTGCTGAGTACAGGGTGGGGGCTGCTCGAGTCCAAGAAACCAACTAGAATGGTACCCCCGTCTACTCCGCTTGAGCCTCCCACCCTCACCATGCCCCCAGTTGCCACCTAACCAGGGGATCACCTGCTCTCTAGCAGCTCCAGGAGTCCAAATAGCCCCACCCATGGGCATTCTCACCATCAATGAGCTCCAAAGCTCAGCAGAGCCTGCTACAGGTTAGGGAAGTAACTGAGTCCATGCCCACCCAAAACCCACAGGGCACGTACCAAGCACGATGAGCTTGACCTTGACCTCCCCATAGCTGTTGCCGCCTTCCTCAGAGACCATACAAGTGTATGTCCCGGTGTCTTCCCGTGTTACGGATTTGAAGGTGATACCACTTGATGAGAAGGTCACTCGGTTCTCATAGGAAGCTACCACAAGAGGAGGCAAGGGCAGGGACAGAGTGAACTGGAGAGCTAAGGGAAGCTAATGATCCAAGGTACACAGTGCTCTCTTCTTCCCCCAGAAAGGGGCATGGGAAGGCCATGGGGACTTGAGCCCCAGGGTGTGCCCTGGGATAAGGCACAAACCCTGGAGCATAGAATCCCTCCACAACCTAGGCAGTGAGGAAGGAGAAGCAACTCACCTGTGATCTTGCTGTTATAGCAAACGAGTCTGGTGGTATCTCCATGATCAAATTTCCACTCCACACGGGGAGAAGAAAAGCCCGAGTAGGTACAGGACAACTTGACAGCTGCAGACAGGGTCAAAGTGAGCCGGAGGAGGAAGCGGCAGCAAATACACGAGATGGGGAACAGCCCCAAACCAGAGGCTGTGCTAGATGCTCTCTAGGTCCCCAGGCGGCTGGCAACTGCTCACCCTCATGCCCTCCACAGACACTCTCCCCAGCCCCTCCCAACTCACCATTATTCTCAGGAATTCTGACTTCAGGTTCAGAAGTGTGCACTGTACCACTGCCCAATGCCAGGGAGCCTGAGGAGAAAGGTGGGCCCCGTCAGGAGTAGACAGAGAAATGCCACAGAGAGGGAGGCACAGACCCAGCAGACGGGGCTTCTCCATTCATAGACCCTACGCTGAAGGGATTCCAGACTCAAGCTCCTCCTGGCTCTCACACTATCACCATGATCTCAAACATCTTTAAGTGCTTTTTGCTACAATTGCAGGCTAATACTTCTTTTATCAATGGAACTCTCTCAAATGCAGTTTCTTTTGCTTCTAATTTTTCTCTCTGTGACTTCCAATAATCTAATTACATTTCCACTAGTCCAAGGGCAGCTTCCAGAATGACATTTTATGGTTCAGAGAAAGCTTCTCAAATGATTGCAGCCACTTGTCTAGACAATCCTGGAAGGAAGCCAGCAGGGCTGGAAGCCAAGGAGGGAAGGGAAGGGCAGAGCCGTAATGAGGATAATAATAATACTTGACATTTGTAGAGCATTTGGTGCTTTTTAAAGTGTTTTCACATTCATTATGACACACTGCATCATTTGATCCTGGAAACAAGCATGACAGATTGGCAGGACGCGTATTATTATCCCAAGTTTACATAAGGAACTGAGAGTAAAAGAAGTTGTGCCTAAAATCACATAGCTGGGGTCGGGCGCGGTGGCTCACGCCTGTAATCCCAGCACTTTGGGAGGCCGAGGCAGGTGGATCACCAGGTCAGGAGTTCAAGACCAGCCTGGCCAATATGGTGAAAGCCTGTCTCTACTAATAATACAGAAATCAGCCAGGCATGGTGGTGAATGTCTGTAGTCCCAGCTACTTGTGAGGCTGAGGCAGAAGAGTCGCTTGAACCTGGGAGGCGGAGGTTGCAGTGAGCCGAGATCACACCACTGCACTCCAGCCTAGGCAACAGAGAGAGACTCTGTCTCAAAAACAAAAACAAAAATCACATAGCTGGTTCTGAAGTGAAGCTTGGACTAGAAGTGGGCTCAGATCACCTCATTAGAATCTCCTACTTGCCAAATGGAGAAAGAGAAGAAAAGTTCATGTGTGCTGGGTGGAGGGAGGGAGGAGCAATGAGGCTAATTAAATAATACGGGGGAGGTACATCAGAGTTCACAGAAGGGGCCCATGAGGGTTAAATTAAGAACCAGTGACCAGGGACTCTGAGATCACATGATTGAGCTACAAACCTGCACTTACACAATTATTCTCATTCATGTTTTCAAAGTCAAACTCATGAAATATGCTTTTATTTACAGCTTCAAGTCAGGGCCCTGTCTTAGATAAATGCTTGTAGAATGCAAGCACATCTGTTAAATTCAAGTACATTTTTTCTTAATTAGGAAAGTAACCAAATATGGTCTTTTGTCCTGAGACTCCCCTTCCTCTCTGAAATATCAAATAGATGTGCTCTGAAGTCCTTTAGGTTCTTTTTTTTTTCTTTTGGCATTAATGTTTAGACAATATGTTTGTATACATGTATTTCAATCTGATATAATAACACTATGAATTAGTCCAGATAAGTATTCTGTCTCCCATTTTATAGATAAGAAAATTAACTGTCTAAATAGTTAAGTGGTTGGCCCAAGGTTTCATGGTAAGGAAATGGCAGAGATAAATTAGCACACCATGGCAGGGATCCTGAGGAGAAGGAAAGAGGTGGGCCCATCAGGAGTGGACAGAGAAATCCCATGGAGAGGGAGGAAGAGACCCAGCGGACAGGGGCTTCTCCATGCACAAACCCAAAGGGGAAGGGATTTCAGACTCGAGATACAGGTTACTCCTATATCCTTTTTTAAAAAAAAAAATCTTACTATACCCTTTTCTTTTCTTTCTTTCTTTTTGAGATGGAGTTTCACTCCTGTTGCCCAGGCTAGAATGCAATGCCATGATTTTTGCTCACTACAACCTCCGCCGCCCGGGTTCAAGTGATTCTCCTTCCTCAGCCTCCCGAACAGCTGAATTTATACCCATGTATACCCACCACACCTGGGTAATTTTTGTATTTTTGGTAGAGATGGGGTTTCGCCATGTTGGCCAGGCTGGTCTCAAACTCCTGACCTCAAGTGATCCACCCACTTCAGCCTCCCAAAATGCTGGAATTTCAGGCATGAGCCACCTCGCCCAACCTAATTTTTTTTTTTTTTTTTTTTAATTTTTATTGCATTATAGGTTTGGGGGTACATGTGCAGAACGTGCAAGACAGTTGCATAGGTACACACATGGCAGTGTGTTTTGCTGCCTTCCTCCCCCTCTAATTTTTTTTTTTTTTAAGAGCTGGGGTCTTGCTCATTGCCCAGGCTGATCTGGAACTCCTGGCCTCAAGCAGTTCTACTGCCTTGGCCTTCCAAAGTGCTGGGATTATAGATGTGAGCCATCACACCTGGCCATATAGCATGGTTTTCAAAAAAGAAGGGTATAGGGAAGGGTATAGGCCAGGTGTGGTGGCTCATGCCTATAATCCCAGTACTTTGGGAGGCTGAAGTGGGCAGATCACTTGAGGTCATGAGTTTGAGACCAGCCTGGCCAACATGGCAAAACCCCATCTCTACTAAAAATACAAAAATTAGCTGGGCGTGGTGGCGGACACTTGTAATCCCAGCTACTCTGGAGGCTGAGGCAGGATAATTGCTTGAACCCAGGAGGTAGAGGTTGCAGTGAGGCGAGATTGTGCCACTGCACTCCAGCCTTGGTGACAGAGCAAGACTCCATCTCAAAAAAAAAGAGAATTCTAATAAAGTGAGGGCATTAAAAAAAAAAAAAGGGTCCGGCTCGGTGGCTCACACCTGTAATCCCAGCACTTTGGGAAGCGGAGGCAGGCAGATCACCTGAGGTTGGGAGTTCAAGACCAGCCTGACCAATATGGAGAAACCCCATCTCTACTAAAAATACAAAATTAGCTGGTGTGGTGGTTCGTGCCTGTAATTCCAGCTACTCGGGAGGCTGAGGCAGGAGAATCACTTGAACCCAGGAGGCAGAGGTTGCGTTGAACTGAGATCGTGCCATTGCACTCTAGGCTGGGCAACAAGAGGGAAACTCTGTCTCAAAAAAAAGAGAGAGATGATATTATTAATATCAGCTGAAATACCTTAATAATGCTGAAACACCTTGATTTTTGCCCAAGTCAGCCTTCTCTGCTTTGAGAATGGGAATTTTCGTTTTCAAAGATTTAAAGTTTTCTTTAAATTTAAAGAGACCGCACCCAGGCTCTTTATTTTTTTGATACAGTCTTGCTCTTTGGCCCAGGCCAGAGTGCAGTGGCACCATCTCGGCTTACTGTAACCTCTGCATTCCAGGTTCAAGTGATTCTTGACTACAGATGTGTGCCACCACACCCAGCTAACTTCTGTATTTTTAGTAGAGACAGGGTTTCACCACATTGCCCAGGCTGATCTCGAACTCCTGACCTAAAGTGATCTGCCTGCCTTGGCCTCCCAAAGTGCTAAAATTACACGTGTGAGCCACCACATCCAGCCAGAGATTCTTAAATTTTACAATTTGCCATCTGTGATGTTCCCCTGAGGCTCAAATCAGATCTCTCTTCACAAATGAAGCACTTATTGTCCTGGCTGCTGACAGTGCTACCAGAACAAGGCCCTCAGCTCTCAGCCCTGTGTGAAAATGGCTAGAAAACTGCCTTGCCTAATGTCGGGCCTCCTACCAGGTGCAGGGGAAGGGGCAGCCAGCACCCAGTGCTTGATCGATGAGAGAAGGTGGGGAGCATAAGTCCAGATCCATCGTCCAACTCCCCAGCTTGGGACAAATTAAAGGGGCACTTCTGTTCCAGAGCTGTCTGTGGGATAGGCTGAGACCTCACCGGGACTACAACACAAACTTGGCCCCTCCCTCTGTCCAATCTTGCTTCCTTCCCCTCCTTTCCACGGGTGTGGATCCCAAGAGTACTCCCTAATAAATGTCTTATATGATTACTGACATCTCAGAGTCAGCTTCCCAAGAACCCAACCTATGACACCACCCAAATAAATAGCAGCATCTAATTAGACTAAAAACTAGCCTTTGAACTAAAGACACATATACACACAAATCACAACATATGAATTTGACAGTTGTTCCTCCATCACTTCTGGCTTTAGCTAAAGTGCTCTATTGAATCCTCTCAGATCATCAGATCTAAAACACATCCACAGCACAAATATACATAAACACACCGGGCTACAGACATATTCCCTTTAGTTCATTAATCCTCACTGCCGTCACCTGATCTGGGCTTCTGTTCTTGTTTCAAACACATGAACCTCCACCTTAGTGTCCTCTCACCTACCTCTGTTGCAGGATTACCTATGTCTGCCTGTGTCCTGACTGTGCCAATACTCCCAAGTCTACTGTGACTGCCTACCATCGCATCATGAGTCAAGGCCAGCCTCACCGCCATGCCCTTTCCAGGACACCTCAGCCATCCTGGTCCAAACACCCCTAATCGTTCTTGAACAGGCCTCTGGAACCAGACTGCCTGCATTCAAATCTCAGCTCTGGGCTGGGCACAGTGGCTCACGCCTGTAATCCCAGCACTTTGGGAAGCCAAGGCGGGTGGATCATAAGGTCAAGATATCAAGACCATCCTGGCTAACATGATGAAACCTCATCTCTACTGAAAATACAAAATAAGCTGGGCGTGGTAGCCTACAGTCCCAACTACTCGGGAGGCTGAGCCAGAAGGATCACTTGAACCTGGAAGGTGGAGGGTGCAGTGAGCCGATCATACCACTGCATTCCAGCCTGGGCAACAGAGCAAGACTCTGTCTCAAGAAAACAAAAAAAGCGGCTGGGTGTGGTGGCTCACACCTGTAATCTCAGCACTTTGGGAGGCCAAGGTGGGAGGATCACCTGAGGTCGAGAGTTCAAGACCAACCTGACCAACATGGAGAAACCTCATCTCTACTAAAAATATAAAAATTGGCCAGGTGTGGTGGCGTAGGCCTATGATCCCAGCTACTCAAGATCCTCAGCTACTGCTGAGGCAGGAGAATTGCTTGAACCCAGGAGGCAGAGGTTGCTGTGAGCCGAGATCGTGCCACTGTGCTCCAGGCTGGGCAACAAGAGTGACACTCTTGTCTCAAAAAAAAAGAAAAGAAAAAACAGGCTGGGCAGCGGTGGCTCACACCTGTAATCCCAGCACTTTGGGAGGCCAAGGTGGGCGGATCACAGGGTCAGGAGATTGAGACCATCCTGGCCAACACAGTGAAACCCCATCTCTAAAACAAACACACACACACACACACACACACACACACACACACACACACAAATGCAAATATGACACTTGCTTTAAGCTTTTGATGACTCCACATTGCTTATATGATAAAATCCAAAATTTTCTGCAAGCTAAGAAAGTTCCAATAATCCTTTTCCTCTGCCAAACGCCCACCTCCCTATCTCTCCTCCCACCCACAAAAAAGAGAAAGTCCCAGCACTCTCTGACCCCTCTGATAAGGTTATCATCTTTATCACCTACTCTACTGTTGCGATTTACCCTCTAGCAATATAAAACTACTTAAAATTCCTAGCAAAGATTGGGCTGGTTCACAATCTCTGCCTTTGCACATGCTATTTCTGCTATGTAGAACACCCTTTCCCCTCTTTATCTGGGCAGCAGTATTCATCCACCTCCCACATGCTCAGTCCTCACCACAGCCTCACCTAGAGCTCCTTCCTAGGCTTTAATTATCTCACGCAAAACACTGTCAAAGCAATTCCTGCATTATAACGACATCGTCTGCGCACAAGTATGTCTCCCATGGTAAAACCCCAAAGGGACCGTGTGTTATTTAACATTCTGACTATCCAACACTCAGCATAATAAAACTGGTACAAGTTGACATTCAATAAATGTTTGCTCAGCCTGGGCAACACAGTGAGACCCCCATCTCTACCAAAAAAAAAAAAAAAAATTAACCAGCGGCAGTCACGTCTGCCTGTAGTCCCAGCTACTCAAGAGGTTGATGTGGGAGGATCTCTTGAGTCCAGGAGTTCAAGGTTACAGTGAGCTATGATCACACCACTGCACTCCACCGTATCTCTAAATAAATAAATAAATATGTCACAAATAACAAAGACCATTAACAAATTAAATTAGGTCATGGCAGACCATTCACTATAACTTCTACTTGCTAAGATTTATCTACAATGATAAGCCCACTTTTTATTTTTATTTTTATTTTTATTTTTATTTATTTTTTTTTTTTTGAGACGGACTTTCGATCTTGTTACCCAGGCTGGAGTGCAATGGTGCAATCTCAGCTCACCGCAACCTCCGCCTCCTGGGTTCAGGCAATTCTCCTGCCTCGGCCTCCTGAGTAGCTGGGATTACAGGCACATGCCACCATGCCAGTTAATTTTTGTATTTTTAGTAGAGACGGGGTTTCACCTTGTTGACCAGGATGGTCTCGATCTCTTGACCTTGTGATCCACCCGCCTTGGCCTCCCAAAGTGCTGGGATTACAGGCTTGAGCCACCGTGCCCAGCAAGCCCACTTTTTAAACTGGCAAATGGGGTATACCCAAATGAAGAAAAAACAAACTTCATTCAAAGCCCACTTGTAAAAAAATTTTAATATTAGCATTTTGTTGTTGCTGTTGTTTTGGGGATAGGGTCTCTCTCTGTCCCCTGAGCTGGAGTGCAGTGGTGCCATGGTGCCATCTCAGCTCACTGCAGCTTCAACCTCTTGGGCTCAAGTGATCCTCTCACCTAAGTCTCCTGAGTAGCTGGGACTACAGAAACACACTATCATGCCAGGCTAATTTTTCTATTTTCTGTGGAAACGTGTTCTGACAATGTCACCGAGACTTGTCTCAAACTCCTAGGCTCAAGCAATCCTCCCACCTCAGTCTCCCAAAGTGCTGGGATTACAGGTTGCCATTTTGCAAAAGGGACTGATTTGTGCTCCTGGGCCACGGTGCATCTGTAGGTTTTTGTATAAACAATGGAAAAGGCTGGTTTCCTGCATCCAGGTTGACTGACTTGGCCTTTTAGCCTCTAGAACTGTGAAAAAATAAATGTATTGTTTAAGCCACCCAGTCTGTGGTATTTCATTATGACAGCCCTAGGAAACTAATACAATGGTCTAAACTGGGCATCCACAGTGGACATCCTGGCAGAATCCCCAGCGACTACAGCCTTGACTTAAAAAGGCACAATGACATTTCTGCCAAAGAGAGAATCAGCATAACCCTTGAAGGCCTTTACAAGCTTGTCCTATACTCTTAATTCATCATACCTGAATTCTATTTTTTTTTTTTTTTTTTGGCAGTCTCACTCTGTTGCCCAAGCTGGAGTGCAGTGGTGTGATCTCAGCTCACTGCAACCTCCACCTCGCAAGTTCAAGCCATTCTTCTGCCCCAGCCTCCCAAGTAATTGGAACTACAGGTATGCGTCAACACACCCAAGTAATTTGTGTATTTTTAGTAGAGACGGGTATTCACCATGTCGTCCAGGTTGGTCTCAAACTCCTGGCCTCAGGTGATCTGCCCACCGCGGCCTCCCAAAGTGCTGGGATTACAGGCATAAGCCACTGTGCCCAGCTCATCACATCTAAATTCTAAACACACATGACAGAACATGACCAGGAAAATCACTAAATAAATTAACAGTGGCAGCTAACATTTACTGAATGCTTTCTATGTGCCAGATACTCTTCTAAGCCATTTACTAGTTTAACCCATTCAATTCTTGCAATAATGCTGTTAGATAGATACTATTATTGCTCTCATCTTACATACAAATTAATTAGGGCACAGAAATTTAATTTACACAAAGTCACAAAGGTAGTTGACGACACAGCTAAGATTCTAACCCAGGTAATCTGGCTCCAGTAATGATGTTCTTTTGATTACAAAAGGTAGATTGATTTTGACTACAAAAGGTAGATTGATTTGAATCGACATAAAAATATGCCCAAAATATAATAACAATATATAGAATAAGAACCATTTTTTTTTTTTGAGACAGGGTTTCGCTCTTGTTACCCAGGTTGGAGTGCAATGGCACGATCTCGGCTCACTGCAACCTCCGCCTCCTGGGTTCAGGCAATTCTCCTGCCTCAGCCTCCCAAGTAGCTGGGATTACAGGCGTGCGCCACCATGCCCAGCTAGTTTTTTGTATTTGTAGTAGAGACGGGGTTTCACCATGATGACCAGGATGGTCTGGATCTCTTGACCTCGTGATCCACCCACCTCGGCCTCCAAAAGTGCTGGGATTACAGGCGTGAGCCACCGCGCCCAGCCAAGAACCTATTTTTATAAACAATAAAAATAACCTCAGTATATGCTTTTTCTTTTTTGAGATGGAGTTTCACTGTTGTTACCCAGGCTGGAGTGCAATGGCACGATCTTGGCTCACTGCAACCTCCGCCTTCTGGGTTCAAGCAATTCTCCTGCCTCAGCCTCCCGAGTAACTGGGACTACAGGTGCGTACCACCATGCCCAGCTAATTTTTGTATTTTAAGTAGAGACGGGGTTTCACCTTGTTGACCAGGATGGTCTCGATCTCTTGACCTTGTGATCTACCACCTCCGCCTCCCAAAGTGCTGGGATTATAGGCGTGAGCCACCGCGCCTGGCCACTTTTTTTTTTTTTAGATGGAGTCTTGCTGTGTCACCCAGGCTGGAATGCAATGGCACAATCTCGGCTCACTGCAACCTCCACCTCCCAGGTTCAAGAGATTCTCTTGCCTCAGCCGCCCAAGTGGCTGGGATTATAGGCACATGTCACCACAGCCAGAAAATTTTTGTATTTTTAGTGGAGATGGGGTTTCACCAGGTTGCCCAGGCTGATCTCAAACTCCTGACCTCAAGTGATCCTCCCAAGGTGCTGAGATTACAGGCCTAAGATACCACGCCTGGCCCACATTTTAAAAAATCTCTAATAATAGACTCTAAACACTTGACTGTGCATATTATCTAAGAGAAGGAAACGCAGGCAACTTTTGTTTTTTATGTACTACATTTCTGTAATAAGCAAGTATGTATTATTAAATATTACAATTTAGAGAAAAAGAAAGTGGGAAGGAGGAATAAAAAAGAAAAAAAAATCATAAAAAAAAGTGAAAACCTGGCCAGGCACAGTGGCTAATGCCCATAATCACAGCATTTTTGGGGACCAAAGTAGGCGGATCACCTGCTTTGGTGATCAGGAGGTCAGGAGTTCAAGACCACCCTGGCCAACATGGTAAAACCCTGCATCTACTACAAATAGAAAAATTAGCTAGGTGTGGTGGCAGGCACCTGTAATCCCAGCTACTCAGGAGGCTGGGGCAGGAGAATCACTTGAACTTGGGAGGCGGAGGTTGCAGTGAGCCAAAGATGGCGCCACTGCACCCCAGCATGGGCGTCAAGAATGAAACTCCATCCCCCGCACAAAAGAAAAAAATGAAACCCTATCATTTACAGCAACACGGATGGAACTGGAGGTCATGATGTTAAGTGAAATAAGCCAGGCACAGCTTATTTATATGGTTATATGTTGGAGCTAAAAGTTGATATCATGTAGGTAGAGAGCAGAATGATAGTCACCAGAGGCTGGGAAGGGGCATGTGGAGGGAATAAAGAGGAGCTGGTTTATGGGTACAAAAACAGTTAGACAGAAGGAATAAGTCCTAGTGTTTCATAGCACAGTAGGATGACTATAGTTAACAATAATATATATTTCAAAATAGCTACGAGAAGACCTGAAATGTTCCTAACAAAAAGAAATGAAAAATCCTCAAGGTGAGAGATGTCCTCAATATCCTGACGTGATCATTACACATTCTCTGCATGTAACAAAATTATCACAGGTACCCATCATTATGTAAAAATATTACATATCAATAAATTTTTTAAATTATGCAGATAGATCACAAGAAGGAAAGAAAAATAAGACAAAGCCAGAAGGGAGAGGCAAACACAACAGCCAAAAAAACTTTGAAGGGCCACACACAGTGGCTCACACGTATAATCCCAGCACTTTGGGAGGCAAAGGCAGGAGTATCACTGAGCCCATAGGTTTGAGACCAGCCTGGGCAACATAGGAAGACCTCATCTCTACCAAAAATAAAAAAATTAGCTGGTTATGGTGGTACTGGGAACCTATGGTTCAAGCTACTTGGAAGGCTGAGGAAAGAGGATCGCTTGAGGCCAAGAGATTGAGGCTGCAGTGAGCTATGATCATACCACTGCACTCCAGCCTGGACAACAGGGTGAGATTCGGTCTCTAAATAAATAAAACTTTAAGGGCAAAATGAGGTAACGAAGATGAGTAAGAAATATGAGATTATGACACCATCAAGATCCTAGAGAGCCTATATAAGCCTGATAAATTTCAAGGAGAGAAAAGGGCAAAAGGAAACCGAAGCACAGGTAACCTGGAAACACTGGTTGAGAACAGAAAAGCAGGTAGGTGGAAGGGTAGGAAGTGGAAGAGAATGTGAGTTAGGTAAGAGAAGGGACGCTGGTCAAAATAACCACAAGGCATTAATAGCTAAGTCAATCCCCACGTTTGCACACACTTGAGAAGAGTTGGTGATGTATAAATCTATAACACTGAGGATATAATTCCTGGAAATTACTATGTACCTGAGTAATAATAATGACACAATTGTGGCAAATAATATTTTCCAAAATGGCCATATCTATCTATATATTTACCTCTTCCCCCATGCTCTACTTACATTGTGACAGAGACAGTCTTAGGTAAGTTCCCCTCCATGGGCCAGTGCAGTGGCTTACACCTATAATCCTAGCACTTTGGGAGGCCAAAGTAGGTGGATTACTTGAGGCCAGGAGTTCAAGACCACCCTGGCCAACGTGATAAAACACCATCTCTACTAAAAATACAAAAATTAGCCAGGCATGGTGTCACATGCCTGTAGTTCCAGCTACTTGGGAGGCTGGAGAATCGCTTAAACCTAGGAGGTAGAGGTTGCAGTGAACCAAGATCATGCCACTGCACTCCAGTATGGATGACAGAGTGAGACTCTGTCTAAAAAAAAAGTTTCCTCCCCATGAATCTAGCAGGGTCTTACAATTGCCAATGGCATAATCGTAAGAGAGTCCTATTATTAAGGTTAGGTCTTACGTGCATTTTCTCACTAAATTCTAAAAAACAACAACAAAATACCCTATGAGACAAGTACTACTGAAGTATTATTGTCCCAACTCTGCCTAATTTTGATGCTCCAAAACTATTATGTTATATGTAACTTTATTGGACAAGCAAGGAAATCCCATGTATCTCCCTTTTTTTTTTTTTGAGACGGAGTCTCACTCTTGTTGCCCAGGCTGGAGTGCAATGGTGTGATCTCGGCTCACCACAACCTCTGCCTCCCGGGTTCAAGTGATTCTCCTGCTTCAGCCTCCCGAGTAGCTGGGATTACAGGCACCTGCCACCATGCCCAGCTAATTTTTTTGTATTTTTAGTAGAGACGGGTTTCACTATATTGGTCAGGCCAGTCTCAAACTTCCGACCTCGGGTGATCCACCCGCCTTGGTCTCCCAAAGTGCTGGGATTACAGGAGTGAGCCACCGCGCCCAGCATCCACGTATCTTTCAACATCCTGTTCAAATGTCCCTTGACTTGTTATACCTTTCCTCAGTGAAAATTAATCTCACCCTAATTGCTAGGAATATAGCTAAGAAAACAATCAAAGGTAGGTTTAAAGATTTTGGCTGGGCACAGTGGCTCACGCCTGGAATCCCAGCACTTTGGGAGGCTGAGGTGGACAGATAACTTGAGGCCAAAAGTTCGAGACCAGCCTGGCGAACTTGGTGAAACCCCAGCTGTACAAAAAATACAAAAATTAGCTGGGCATGGTGGCAGGTACCTGTAATCCCAGCTACTTGGGAGGCTGAGGCAGGAGAATCACTTGAACCCAGGAGGTGGAGGCTGCAGTGAGTTGAGATCATTCTGCACTCCGGCCTGGGCAACAGTGCAGGACTTCATCTTAAAAAAAGAAAAAGCCAGGCACTGTGGCTCACTCCCGTAATCCCAGCACTTTGGGAGGCTGAAACAGGTGGATCACCAGAGGTCAGTTCAAGACCAGCCTGACCAATATGGTGAAACCTCGGCTCTACTAAAATTACAAAAAAATTAGCCGGGCATGGTGGCATGCGCCTGTAGTCCCAGCTACTCAGGAGGCTGAGGCAGGAAAATAGCTTGAACCCAGGAGGCAGAGAGGTTGCAGTGAGCTGAGATCGCACCACTGAACTCCAGCTTGGGCAACAGAGGGAGACTGTATCTCAAAACAGAAAAAGATTTATGTACAAAGATAATTTAATGTTATTTAGGTTTTTTGTTTGTTTTTTGGAGATGGAGTCTCTGTCGCCCAGGGCAGAGTGCAGTGGTGGGATCACAGCTCACAGCAACCTCCACCTCCCAGGTTCAAGAGATTCACCTGCCTCAGCCTCCCAAGTACCTGGGATTACAGGCACACACCACCATGCCCGGCTAATTTTTGTACTTTTGGTAGACATGAGGTTTCACCACATTGACCAGACTGGTCTCAAACTCCCAGCCTCAGGTGATCTGTTCACCTCGGCCTCCCAAAGTGCTGGGATTACAGGCATGAGCCACCACACCAAGCCAATTTAATGTTATTTACTATAGCAAACAAAAAAATAATCTAAATGTCCAACAAAAGGTGAATAATTAAATAAATTATGATATAGCCAAACTTTAAGAATACTATAAAAAGAACCTTATTTAAAGTATATTTTGTGGAAAATATATACATATATCACACATTAAGACTAAAATGAGGCCCGGTGCAGTGGCTCATGCCTGTAATCCCAGCATCTTGGGAGGCTGAGGCAGGTAGATCATGAGGTCAGGAGATTGAGATCATCCTGGTCACCATGGTGAAACCCCTTCTCTACTAAAAATACAAAAAAATTAGCTGGGTGTGGTGGCACATGCCTGTAATCCCAGCTACTCTGGAGGCTGAGGCACAAGAATCGCTTGAACCTAGGAGGCAGGGGTTGCAGGGAGCTGAGATAGCGCCACTGCATTCCAGCCTGAAGACAGAGCCAGATTCCCTCTCAAAAAACAAAAAGACTAGAATGTAACACCCGTAATAAATGTCTATCTCTAGATAATAGAATTACATGGGATTTTATTTTCTCCATAGTCCTTTGCATTTTCCTATTTTTCTACATTGCGCATGTAACACTTTTTTAATTAAGAAAAAATGCTTATCTTTTTAAAAAGTTACTCTTTTCTACTTTATGCTCCCAAAACATTTTGTACTTTGTTGACAGCCCCTGGTACACGCTGCTCTGTACTCTACCTCGTCAATATGTGTTTATGGTTTCTTGGGTTCTATTGTATCCTTCCCCAGAGCCCAGCACTACACTTGCACACAGGACACAGGAGGTGCTCCATGAACTGCACCAAAGCATTGCTGGGGTGAGAAGATGATCACAGAAGGCAGAGGCCTCCAGACACTTAGCAGAACCCACCAACAACCATCCCTTGTACATGAAGGGTAAGGTCAGACCCATAACAGAAATGGACCAACTTCCTTCCACTACTTTACTAAGAAAGCTTTAGTTTTTTTCTAGATACCCTGTTAATTATTAGAATTTCCTGGCCGGGTGCAGGTGCAGCAGCTCATGGGTATAATCCCAGAATTTTGGGAGGCCAAGGTGAGAGAATCACTTGAGCCTAGGAGTTCAAGACCAGCCTGGGCAACATAGAAAGACCCCGAGTCTATGCCTCAAAGACCCCTGAGGCATACTGATATATATCAGGGATAGCAATAACAAAAAATAAAAGAAGAACTACAACATTAAAAAAAGAATATAAGAAATTTTAAAAAGAGAGTGGCTCTGATCTCCATAAAAGAAAAAAAGAAGAATTTTCTTAGAGTTGCTTTTGAGTTTGAATCATTTATTTAACTTTAATTTTAGGCTCGGGGGTACATGTGCAGGTTTGTTATACAGATGAATTACATGTCTTAGGGATTTGGTGTACAGAGTATTTTATCACCCTGCATAGTACCCAAAAGGTAGTTTTCTATCCTTACCCTTCTCCCATCCTCTAAACTCAAGTAGGCCCTGGTGTCTGTTGCTCATTTTTATAAAAGGAACAAGAAAGAGGAGGAGGAAAAGGAGGGAAAACTGCCAGTCTCTCTGGTTTTCTCTAAGAATTCATCCAAACTTCCCTCTGGGCACACGACACTCACAACACCCACTGGTCGCCCTGGAATAGGAAGAATGAGTCAGGGCTTCCTAACCCCACCAGCTACAGCACACCCAGTTTTCATGGTTCCCCCCTCATCTCTAGCACAGTGCTCAGAACACAGTAAACACTAAGGTTGTTGGAATAACAAGTGAATTTTACATGGCAGTACAATTAGAACCTGGAACCAGAGCTTCCACCCTGGTTTGCCCCTTCCTCCCCACCACTCACCCTGTAGAGACTGAAGTTAACTCCCATAAGGGTTGGCCTCCTCGTAAAGCCCAAGAGGCTCCACTGGGCCAGGAAGTTCACGGCTGGCAGGCCCTTTCCGGGGGTTGGGGTAAAACAGTTAAGGAATGCGTAGGCAAGAAGAAGGCTCTGTGAGGCCAACAACAGGCTGGGCTATGTCTAAACAGCCATCTTGGCTGTACTTTCAGTGATGCTGATCAGCTGGCTTGGGCCCTCTGAGGACGGCAGAAAGTGGTAATGGCAGGGTAAGACAGGAGTGCTTTCACTCCCTGGCTCGCTCCTTCCCTCTCTCTGCAGAATTTCTGGTTCTACCTGCTCAGCTCCCCACCACTCCATCTCTCCAGTGCAAGGGAAGGCTAAGCCTGCCTGTCCAGGACTCACTTCAAGGGCCTGGCATCACACTTCCTGCCAGCCAGCTGCTTCCTCCTGTTCCACCCCCACATTTCGAAACAAATGACGCAGCCGGACTTTAGACAGAAACCTGCTTATCAGGGAGTCCAGGCAGATGAACTCTGTGTTTTCAATGCCAGGAAAACGCTGGTATGCGTCCACTCTCACAGTATGTGTTCACTCATACTGCTTTCCACAACTCTTACACAAGAGTGAAACCTCATCCTCCATTATATTTGACGCAAGGTCATCCAGGTCTTTCCTGAATCTAAAACGGAAACTAGTTTGAGTTTAGAGACCCCCAGGGTCTCTAGTCAAAGCTAACAGATGTGATAAACAAGACTCATTATTCCCATCCCATAAAATGTGCATAGCATTTAAATCTATTTTTGGGTGTGGTGGAAATGTGTGTTGCCCATTTCTGTGTCCATAAAACAAGTGCACATTGAACTCCACTGACTTGGAGGGCATGGGATGTATCCTAACAGCCAAGGCCACAATCCCTAAAAACCAATATGGGCCAGGCATGGTGACTCATACCTGTCATTACAGCATTTTGAAAGGGTGAAGCAAAAGGATCCCTTGAGACCAAGAATTCAAGACCAGCCTGTACAACATAGTGAGACCTTGTCTGTACAAAACAATTAAAAATTAGCCAGGTATGGCTCACCACTCACACTTGCCTATAGCCTCAGCTATTCGAGAGGCTAAGACTGGAGGACTGCTTGAACCCAGGAGGTTAAGGCTGCAGTGACTCCAGGTGTGGTGGCTCATGCCTGTAATCCCAGCACTTTGGGAGGCCAAGGCAGGTGGATCACTTGAGATCAAGAATTTGAGACCAACCTGGTCAACATGGTGAAAGCCTGTCTCTACTAAAAAGACAAAAATTAGCCAGACATGGTGGCGCATACCTGTAACCCCAGCTACTTGGGAGGCTGAGACAGGAGAATCACTTGAACCTGGGAGGCAAAGGCTGCAGTGAGCAGAGATCATGCCACTGCACTCCTTCCTGTTCCACAGAGCAAGACTCTGTCTCAAAAAAAAGGCTACAGTGAGCTAAGATCATGCCATTGTACTCCAGGCTGGGTAAAAGAGTGAGACCCTGCTTCAAAAAAAAAGCAAAACTGGTATGTATATATAAGCAAGATATAGTAGAATATAGTAGTATGCCTCTTTTTGTGTCAGAAGGTAGGGGAACAAATATATATTTATATATACTGTATCTATAAAATGAAACACTGAAAAGAGACATAAGAATCTATGGGGGTGGGCCGGGCACAGTGGCTCAAGCCTGTAATCCCAGCACTTTGGGAGGCCGAGGCGGATGGATCACGAGGTCAAGAGATTGAGACCATCCTGGTCAACATGGTGAAACCCCGTCTCTACTAAAAATACAGAAAATTAGCTGGGCATGGTGGCGCATGCCTGTAATCCCAGCTACTCAGGAGGCTGAGGCAGGAGAATTGCCTGAACCCAGGAGGCGGAGGTTGCGGTGAGCCAAGATCGCGCCATTGCACTCCAGCCTGGGTAACAACAGTGAAACTCCGTCTCAAAAAAACAAAAAGAAAAAGAAAAAAGAATCTATGGGGGTTTGGGTTAAACAGGAACAAGGTGGGAATGAGATGCCCCCCCACCCCTTTGATACCATTTTAATTATCAAACTATGTCAATTAACCTACCTATTCTAAATAAATATTTTTTCTTTTCTTTTCTTTTTTTTTTTTTTTGTTGTTTAGAAATCCTCACATTAAGGCTGGGCGCAGATCCTCACATTAGACAAGGCCCCTAAATAAATATTTTTAACTTTTTTTTTTTTTTGAGACAGAGTCTCACTTAGTCACCCAGGCTAGAGTACAGTAGTGTGATCTTGGCTCACTGCAAGCTCCACCTCCCAGGTTCAAGCCATTCTCCTGCCTCAGCCTCCCAAGTAGCTGGGATTACAGGCATGCACCACCATGCCTGGCTAATTTTTTGTATTTTTAGTAGAGATGGAGTTTTTCCATGCTGCTTAGGCTGGTCTAGAACTCCTGATCTCAGGTGACCTACCCACCTCGGCCTCCCAAAATGCTGGGATTACAGGTGTGAGCCACCTCACCCGGCCCTTCTAAATAAATATTTTTTTAAAAAATCACAGTAGCAGCCGGGTGCGGTGGCTCACGCCTTTAATCCCAGAATTTTGGGAGGCCGAGGTGGGTAGATCACGAAGTCAAGAGATTGAGACCATCCTGGTCAACAAGGTGAAACCCCATCTCTACTAAAAATAGAAAAATTAGCTGGGCATGGTGGTGTGCACCTGTAGTCCCAGCTACTTGGGAGGCTGAGGCAGGAGATTGCTTCAGAGGTTGCGGTGAGCCGAGATCGTGCCATTGCACTCCAGTCTGGGTAACAACAGCAAGACTCCATCTCAAAAAAAAAATCACGTAGCTATCTAGAATCAGAACCTGCTAGAGACTCCACAAGCCCTGATCACAAAGGAACTGAAAAGCAACATATTGGGGTACAAGTGGTCTGGAGTGGTCGTATGCAGTGGTTCACATCTGTAATCCCAGCACTTTGAAAGGCTTAGGTGAGAGGATCACTTGAAGTAAGGAGTTTGAGACCAGCTTGGCCAACGTGGTGAAACCCCGTCTCCACTAAAAATACAAAAAAAATTAGCCAAGTGTGGTGGTGCGTGCCTGTAGTCCCAGCTGCTGGGAAGGCTAAGGCAGGAGAATCGCTTCAACCCAGGAATCAGAGGTTGCAGTGAGCCAAGACCATGCTACTGTACTCCAGCCTGGGTAACAGAACAAGATTCTGTCTTAAAAAAAAAAAAAAAAGGGGTCTGGAGCCAGAAGGCAAAGACTAAAGGGCACTGGAATTCCACTGCCACTCACTTCCTAGTTCAGGGTAGAACTAGGAAAACGCAGTCACCAGCTTCTAGTTTGAAGAGAAATGCCACCCGGAACTAGAACTAGGAAGTGCCAGTCACCAGTTTCTAGTTTGGAGGGAATAATTTATTCCTGAGAGTAGAGAGAAAGGAAAGGAGGAGTGACTCACCAGTCTACTGTTTTGAGGTATGTCTGCCCCGGAAGAGCAAAGCTAGAAAGCGCTTGAGTCAGAAACATCAGTAGAAAACACCAGGACTCAGAGAATGACCCAGACACAGGGCAGCACGCCCTGCCCACCCAGAACTCCTCAGTGGTGATACCACACTTGAAGAAGGGCAGGGGAGCAAAAGCTAGCATTCCAACCCAGGTTTCCCTCTCTCCCCTGTGGTTACCAAAAGTTGACCTATCCACACTCACCTCCACCGTGTCTCTCCCTGCCTGGTAGACAGCTGAACCTTTTCTAAGGGAAAGGTTTTCTAGGGAAAGGGAGACTAGCACTCTGGGTCATCAGTTTCACTTCTCCCACATCCAGTTCTTCTACTGTCTACCCTGCGGATCCCTGCCCCGCAGGGTCAGGGTTTCCCCTCCATTAGGTTCCAGAGTTGGGGCTGGGCCTTTGCCTGACTCTTCAGTCCTATGTGCCTTTTCTACTTCCTCCCTGACAGCAGAGCCCACAGTGAGGAGCAGCCCTGGAGGAACAGGGAGTACATGTGGGCAACCGATACATGCCTCTCAGGGGGCAGAAGACAAACTAGACACCCGAGAAAAAGCTTCAGCTTTATCATTTTTGACTCTGACCATTTGGGATTTCCCTGCTTCCTTTCTGACCTACTCTGCCAGGGACAGCACTCTGGCATTCTTCCATCATCACAAAATCCAAAGGGGCTAACAGCTGCCCAACAATAATCCCTTCATGTATATATAATGTAATTATTATGCTGGTTGATCCTCATGACAAGGGTGGAACAAGTATTTTTTTTTTTTGAGACGAAGTTTCACTCTTGTTACCCAGGCTGGAGTGCAATGGCGCAATCTCGGCTTACCACAACCTCCACCTCCTGGGTTCAAGCAATTCTTCTGCCTCAGCCTCCCGAGTAGCTGGGATTACAGGCGTGCACCACCATGCCCAGCTAATTTTTGTATTTTTAGTAGAGGCGGAGTTTCACCATGTTGACCAGGATGGTCTTGATCTCTTGACCTTGTGATCCACCCGCCTCAGCCTCCCAAAGTGCTGGGATTATAGGCGTGAGCCACTGTGCCCGGCGGAACAAGTATTATTACTCCTATTTTATACATGAAAAGACTGAGCTACTGCCTAAGAAACCAAGCTAGAATACAGGTGTGGTGGCTCTCATTTCCATCCTCATTTGCACTAACCAGATCACTCCCCTCCACCAACCCCAACCCACATCTAGCCTGATTTAAAAGTTACAAGGTCAGTTCCTCCATCCCCTGGATATGCCACTTCCCAGGACCTACTGTCCAAACAGGCTAATATGACATCATCTCAGGTTCCCTCTGCACTACTGTGGCTTGGTTCCCTGAAGGCACCTCCAAGCTCAAAATGGTGCTATCATAAACCTTCCAGTGCCAGTATGTGATTATTTCAGGATTATCATAAATAATATAGGAAATTCGAGGGAGAGAAAAAAAAGGAAGCAGTGGCAAAGGATAGGGAGGAAGCAGCTCCAGGAAGCTTTTAAGACTGACAAATAACTGCCACAGACAAAAACTGTTACAGTCACTCACCCAGAAGAAACTTCCGGGCTTAGGTTGAAAATACTGGCACAGTACAAAGGTTGGAAAAATCTCTAGTACAGAACCACAGTACTAAAGAGTTCTTTAGTACCAGAACCACTGAACCAAAAATTGACTATGGGTATCACTAGCAGTTCTAAAATACAGGCAGAAGTAAAACAGTCCAGGGGTAGGGAAAAAAGGAAAATTGAAGAAAAGGAAAATAGAAGAGCAGAATAAAAGAGGGACATGGCCAGGCACGGTGGCTCACACCTATAATCCCAGCACTTTGGGAGGCCGAGTTTGGCAGATCACCTGAGGTCGGGAGTTCGAGACCAGCCTGACCAACATGGAGAAACCCTGTCTCTACTAAGAATACAAAATTAGCTGGGCGTGGTGGCGCATGCCTGTAATCCCAGCTACTCAGGAGGCTGAGACAGGAGACTCGCTTGAACCCAGGAGGTGGAGGTTGCAGTGAGCAGAGATAGTGCCATTGCACTCCAGCCTGGGTAACAAGAGCAAAACTCCGTCTCAAAAAAAAAAGGGGGGGGGAGGTGTAAATGAAGAAGCTAGTGGGAAAGTAAAAGTTTAAGTAAGATAGTAAATTCTGAAGCAGTATCCCAAACAGTTCTTGTGCCATAGGGTGCCTGAGATGCTGGATCCAAGAATGGCAAAAAAAAAAGCAAATCAAGAGAGTTTGGTTCCATTCCCAGGTTCCACCCCTAATTCTATTGTCAACCTGGAAAAGTCATTTCCCCTCTGGGACCCTTATCAGTAAAATGGAAAGAGGACCAGATACACCTCTGGTCCAATCTCCCCCAAGAGTTTGTTTTTGTGATGAGGGACAAATGAGCAGTCAATCCATGGAAGGGCAGGGAATCTACATCTGCCCTTCAAAAACTTAGCACAATAATTACAATACTGATTGTAATCATTCATTTATTTTACACGTTCTAAAACAAGAACCTTGGGGGTTGGAGGAGACTCATACTGACACAACTACCCACACAAGGACACGCACAGACACTCAAGAATCAGACGGATAAACATACAGGTGCTGCCGAAGGTTGACTAACCCACAAACGAACCGACTACTCGCTCAGCCCCACACAAACACATCTAGAGACAGAGGCATGCCCTAGCAAGTGAGCCTCATTGTTCCTCAGGAAAGGGAGTTTACAAAGGAAACAAAAACTCTCATACACAGCCAGGGGGAGGGCAGAGCTCTGACTCTGATAAGAATCCAGCCAACCAGCAGATACACTCTCCCCCTGGGAAGAGTCACTCAGTCAACAATACGTATTAAGGACTCCTGAGATAGTTATTCCAGAAATGAACTTCGCTGGAACCTATGCAGCGCTTGGAGAAATTTCAGGTTTCTACTTCATTTCCTCTTTAGACTGTGCACCCAGACATTTTCCCAGAGCAACAGCCGCAATCCAAAAATTCAGAGGAACCAGAGATTCCTTCAGCAAAAGCTAAGGAGAGAGCCTTCCACCCCAGCCCGCCTCCATTCGATTTTCTCCGAGGACCCTTAAGGAGCCAAGGCCCCCGGCTGCGCAGCAGGGGTTCGTGGATGCTGGGTGCACCTTGGACGGGGAGGCTGGCTCTTCCCAGGTGCGTGTGGAGCGCGCGCTGGGTAGATGAGTGTGGAAGGGTCCTTGGCCCGAATGCTCTCGCCGTGAGGACGAGGAGTGTACTTTTGGTGTGTGCAGATGGGTCAGCTCCCTCCCAGTGGGCGTGAGGGGTGGGGTCACAACTCACTAGTGTGGGGGAGGGGAGCCAGCCACTCACCCGGCTGCGAGAGTGAAAGAAGAGGGACCAGGCAGGGGTGGAAAAGAGAATTAGGAGACCGAGGTAAGCAGGTTCCTGAGCTCCTCCTCTCCCGCCGGCCAGGGGCGTGGGGAGCGCCTTCCTCCAACCTCTGGCCCGACCAGCCGATTCCTCCCGAAACTCCGAGAACTTACACAACAGGATCTCCAAAACGAAGAGGCGCAACAGTTTCCTCTCGGCTTGCGCCTTCGTCCCCATCGCGACCAGGATCCCGATACGATACAACAGCCACCACCGGACTCCGGGGAAGAGACACAGCTCCGCAGACTGCAGCGCGGAGACTGAGAACCAGCCGCCAGGTGGAGCCCCGCCCTGCCCCGCCCTCCGCGCCTGATTGGCCGGCTCCCCAACCCTGCACGTTCCGATTGGTGGAAGGAACCGCCGCTCCGCAGAGCAAGTCACCTCTGCCAGGTGCTACCTAGCCGCTGCTCCTTGGCAGGGCTCACTGGAGCCTTTCCCCACACGGGCTGCCTCTGATTGGCCCAGGAGACTGTCGCGTCAGAAGACGAATTCTTCACCTTCAGCAGCTGACGGCCACCTTCTTGGTTGGTGTTCCTGAAGTAGGTACTTCCTGCCCGGCTGGGTTCTCAGTTGGAGCTGGAAGGCAGTGAAGTACCTCTAACGAGGAGGTAGGGAAGGCATTCGTGCTGTGGGATTTACAGAGACGGGCTTGTTTGGGTTTCGTGTTTGTTTGAATGTAAGTTGCTTAGTGCAACTGCACCTGCAGTTTGGTACTGCAGAAACCTTGGTCCTGCCCCTTGGCAAGTGAAAACCACATGTGAATATGGGAGGGTGGGGGAGAAGACCGGGAGAGAAATGGAAGGTTACCTTCACACCACCTCCAAATTGTTCCTCCGTCCACCCCACCCGCAGCGTTCACAGGCTTTGAGAGATGAACTGCGCTGGGAGGAAGAAAGGGAAAAACAAGGGAAAAGGAGCTCAAATGGAAAATGGGAGCCTGGGCAATATAGTCCCAGCTACTCGGGAGGCTGAGGTGGGAGGATGGCTTGAGCCCGGAGACGGAGGTACAGTGAGCCCTACATCACTGACCTCCAGCCTGGGCGACAGAACCAGACCCTGTCTGAATCAAACAAACAACAACAACAACAAACCCACAACAACACAACTTGGGAAAAGCAAAATTACATTATCTCAACAAGAAAGTTAAACAGATGTACACAAAACACACCCAGATGATACAAACTGAGCTGAACATGCTCTGTAAACATCTCTGGGTGTCTGTGGATATGTCCTTTACACATATCTGATCTGTGAACAGGTCCCTACGTTTCAGAAGTATTTGTTTTCTCACGGTGACTAACAGTCGGGTGCTAACTAAACCGCCTTTTTTCTATAGACAATGTTGATACTCAAACTTTCTGTTAATATTTATATTGTTGGCCGGGCGCGGTGGCTCACGCCTATAATCCCAGCACTTTGGGAGGCCGAGGCCGGTGGATCACGAGGTCAAGAAATCGAGACCATCCTGGTCAACGAGGTGAAACCCCGTCTCTACTAAAAATTCAAAAATTACTGGGCATAGTGGTGCGCGCCTGTAGTCCCAGCTACTCGGGAGGCTGAGGCAGGAGAATTGCTTGAACCCAGGAGGCAGAGGTTGCGGTGAGCCGAGATCGTGCCATTGCACTCCAGTCTGGGTAACAACAGCGAAACTCCGTCTCAAAAAAAAAAAAAAAAAAATTATATTGTTGTATCATTTTTAATTGAAATTCATGCTCAACACCTTTACTCGTTGCAGTTTCTCTTTTAAGATGATTTAACTGTACCACGCATATGCAAACTGTAGAAAAAACTTCCTTAACATTACCTCATTGCAAGTGAAAAGACCACATTTTTATCCAAAAGAATGGTACTGTTTGACATTTCGCCTTTTTCACCTTTGCCCTCATTCCTTTGTTCCCATCTCTTCCTCCAAAGTTCTGCTTCTGCTTCCATCCAATGTAAAGCAGTGTTTATTAAGCACCTACTGGGTGCCATAAGGGAATACGAGTAAATACAAACCACAATCCCTGACTTCAGATGGCTTACAATCGACTTCCAAGAGTAGCACAGAAAACACTATGGAAGCCAAGGAGAAACATCCTACCACTAACTTGAAACAAGTGTTTTGTGTCTGCTAAACACAAAACTCTGTTCTTTCTTTCTTTTTTTTTTTTTTTTTTTTGAGATGGAGTTTTGCTCTTGTTACCCAGGCTGGAGTGCAATGGCGCAATCTCGGCTCACCGCAACCTCCGCCTCCTGGGTTCAGGTAATTCTCCTGCCTCAGCCTCCTGAGTAGCTGGGATTACAGGCACGCACCACCACGCCCAGCTAATTTTTTGTATTTTTAGTAGAGACGGGGTTTCACCATGTTGACCAGGATGGTCTTGATCTCTTGACATCATGATCCACCCTCCTCGGCCTCCCAAAGTGCTGGGATTACAGGCTTGAGCCACCGCGCCCGGCTAAAACTCTGTTCTTTACCCTCAAAGAAATGTCAAGTCTTGGTTGGGCACAGTGGCGGGCACCTGTAATCCCAGCACTTTGAGAGGCCGAGGCAGGTGGATCACCTGAGGTCAGGAGTTCAAGACCAACCTGACTAACATGGCGAAACCCCGCCTCTACTAAAAATACAAAAATTAGCTGGGCATGGCAGTGTGCACCTGTAATCCCAGCCACTCAGGAGGCTGAGGCAGGAGAATCACTTGAATCCGAGAGGCAGAGGTTGCAGTGAGCTGAGATCGTGCCATTTTACTCCCTTGGTGACAGAGCCAGACTCTATCTCCAAAAAAAAGAATAAAAAAAGATGGAAATACTTGTATGCTAACAGCAATGATCCAGTAAAGAGGAAGAAACTGATGATGTGTGGAAAAGAGAGGCCAGGTGCAATGGCTCATGCCTATAATCCCAGTGCTTTGGGAAGCCAAGGCAGGAGTATCGCTTGAACCCAGGAGTCCTAGACCAGCCTGGGCAACAGAGAGAGACCCCTGTGTCTACAAAAAATAAAAATTAAAAAATTAGCCAGGCATAGCAGTGCCTGTGGTCCCAGCTACTCTGGAGGTTGAGGTGGAAGGATCCTTTGAGCCTGGGAGGCAGAGGCTGCAGTGAGCTGAGATCATGCCACTGCATTCCAGCCTGAGTGACAAAGCAAGACCCCCCTCTCAAAAAGGGGGTAGGGGGAGAACAGTTGTGGTATGAAATAATAGAGGAGAGAAGAGATGGTATCCTGATCTCAAGTTGAAAGTTAAAAGAAAGAGAAAACCAGCCACCATAACAAGAGAAGCCTGTGGTACAGCTTGTAGTTCTGTTGGTGAGAAGATAATGGCAATTTCTCTGATTTCTTCAGAGGTAAACTCATTAGCTGAGAGTGCAAAGGAAAAAGAAACTTTAGGAAATCTAGAGAGGAGGCTGGGCGTGGTGGCTCACACCTGTAATCCCAGCACTTTGGGAGGCAGAGGTGGGCAGATCACCTGAGGTCAGGAGTTCGAGACCAGCCTGACTAACATGGTGAAACCCTATTTCTACTAAAAATACAAAAAATTAACCAGGGATGGTGGCAGGTACCTGTAATCCCAGCTACTTGGGAGGCTGAGGCAGGAGAATCGCTTGAACCTGGGAGGCGAGGTTGCAGTGAGCCAAGATCTTGCCATTGCACTCCAGCTTTGGCAATAAGAGCGAAACTCCATCTCAAAATAAAGGAAATCTAGAGAGTAGGGAGAAGTGGAGACTGAAAAGGTACACACTAGTGGCTGGGCACAGTGGCTCACACTTGTAATCCCAGCACTTTGGGAGGCCAGGCCAGGTGGATCACTTGAGTTCAAGACCAGCCTGACCATGGCAAAACCCCATCTCTACTAAAAATGTAAAAATTAGCTGGGCATGGTAACTTACACGTGTAATTCCAGCTACTTAGGAGGCTAAGGCACAAGAATTGCTTGAACCCAGGAGACGGAGGTTACAGTGAGCAGAGATCACACCACTACACTCCAACCTGAGTTATAGAGTGGCACTCTGTCTCAAAAAAATTAAAAAAAAAAGAAAAAGAGACACACTAGAGAAGTGTGTTAGAACTGGTGAGCAGTGTTAAGTGCCTACTAGTCATTTTGGACATAAATTTAAGAAGATACCAGACATACTGGTGTGAATTTTATTCCAGCTGTTTGACCACAGGGATAGAGTAAGTGGTGTGTTGTGTTTAACCACAGTTAGAATTTGCCTAAGCAAGGAAGTTAGAGCAGCAAGGAAGCTAAAGAAGTTTGCAAGGGAGCAACTTTTTATTAATTGTGAGCCCTTCCATAGCTTCTTTTTTGATAACATAAGCAATTATATATCCATGTTGCCTTTTTTCTTTTCTTTTCTTTTCTTTTTTTTTTTTTGAGATGAAGTATCAGTCTGTTGCCCAAGCTGGAGTGCAGTGCCTGGATCACAGCCCACTATAGCCTTGACCTCCCAAGGCTCAGGTGATCCTCCCACCTCAGTCTCCTGAATAGCTGGGACTACAGGTGCACACCACCATGCCCGGCTAATTTTTCTTTTTGTAGAGACAGTTTCCCCATGTTTCCCAGCCTGGTCTCAAACTCCTGGGCTCAAGCAATGCACCTGCCTTGGCCTCCCAAAGTGCTAGGAGTATAGGCATGAGCCACTGCACCTGGCCTTACACTTCTTTTTTACACAAAAGGTAATATACTACATTTTTTTCACTTCATAATGTGTCTTGGAGATCTTTCATGAGTACACTGAGTGCTTCCTCATTCTTTTTTGTAGCCACATAATATTCTATATTGTATGCTTGTACTGTTGTGTTTAGCCAGTTTTAAATTATAGACACTTCAATTACTTTCAGTCTTTTGCTAATGTAAATAATATAATGAATAAATAATACACATATCATTTCACATGTATGGAAGTTTATTTGTAGGATAAATCACCAGAAATGTAAATGTTGGGTCAATGTATATATTCATTTTTCTTTGTTTTTGTTCTTTCAGATGTTTGCAGAGACTTGGAACAGTTTTTGTTTGTTTGAGACAAGGTCTTGCTCTGTTGCCCAGGCTGGAGTGCAGTGGTTGGATCATGGCTAACTGCAGCCTCAACCTCCTCTGCTCAGGTGATCTTCTCACCTAGGCCTCCTGAGTAGCTGTGACTACAGGCCTGTACCACATTGCCTAATTTTTTTTTTTTTTTTGAGACAGTTTCACTCTTGTTGCCCAGGCTGGAGTGCAATGGCCTGATCTCCACTCACTACAACCTCCGTGTCCTAGGTTCAAGCAATTCTCCTACCTCAGCCTCCTGAGTAGCTGGGATTACAGGCATGAACCACCAAGCCCGGCTAATTTTGTATTTTTAGTAGAGTCGGGGTTTCTCCATGTTGGTCAGGCTGGTCTCGAACTCCCACCTGCCTTGGCCTCCCAAAGTGTTGGGATTACAGGCGTGAGCCATGGCACCCAGGCATTTTTTGTATTTTTTGTAGAGATAGGGTTTGGTCACATTGCCCAGGCTGGTCTCAAACTCCTGGGCTCAAGCAATTCACCCCCTTCAGCCTCCCAAAGTGCTGGTATTACAGGCATGAGACACTTCTCCTGGCTCCTAAGGAACAGTTATTATTTCGACTCATATTGACAAATTGCCTTCCAGAAGTATTTTACCAATTTATATTTACATAATCTATTAGCATGCCTGTTTTCCTAGTCTTGCCAAAATACTGTTTTATCACACATTTGAGTTTTTGTCAATCTGATAAACCTAAATTGATACCTCAGTTTAAATTTGCATATCTCTTATTACAAGTGACCTGAGCATCTCCCTGGGTTTAAGAACCAGTTGTGGCCGGGCGCGGTGGCTCAGGCCTATAATCCCAGCACTTTGGGAGGCTGAGGCAGGTGGATCACGAGGTCAAGAAATTGAGACCATCCTGGTCAACATGGTGAAACCCCATCTCTACTAAAATTACAAAAAATTATCTGGGCATGGTGGCACGTGCCTGTAATCCCAGCTACTCAGGAGGCTGAGGCAGTAGAATTGCCTGAACCCAGGAGGCGGAGGTTGTGGTGAGCCGAGATCGCGCCATTGCACTCCAGCCTGGGTAACAAGAGCGAAACTCCGTATCAAAAAAAAAAAAAAAAAACAGTTGTGGCTAGGCACAGTGGCGCACACCTGTAATTCCAACACTGTGGGAGGCTGAGGCAGGTGGATCACCTGAGGTCAGGAGTTCGAGACTAGCCTGGCCAACGTATAGTAAAACCCTGTCTCTACTAAAAAATACAAAAATTAGCTGGGCATGGTGGCACATGCCTGCAGTCCCAGCTACTTAGGAAGCTGAGGCAGGAGAATCACTTGAACCCAAGAGGCAGAGGTTGCAATGAACAGAGATCATGCCACTATACTCCAGCCTGGGTAAAAGAGCAAGACTCTGTCTCTTAAAAAAAAAAAAGGCCAGGCACGGTGGCTCAAATCTGTAATCCCAGCACTTTGGGAGGCCCAGGTGGGTGGATCAAGAGGTCAAGAGATCAAGACCATCCTGGCCAACATGGTGAAACCCCGTCTCTACTAAAAATACAAAAATTAGCTGGGTGTGATGGCATGTGCCTGTAGTCCCAGCTACTCGGGAGGCTGAGGCAGGAGAATTGCTTCAACCCAGGAGGTGGAGGTTGCAGTGAGCCAAGATTGTGCCACTGCACTCCAGCCTGGCGCCTGGTGACAAAGTGAGACTCTGTCTCAAAAAAAAAAGAAAAGAGCCAGTTGTATTCTGTGATTTGTCCCTTCATATGCTTTGCTCACTTTTTAATTGGGATAGTTGGTTTTGTTTCTGATCCATTTGTACATGTTCTTTATATATTCAAGGAATTAGCTCTTTGCATATGCTCTGAATTGAAGATTTCTCCAGTTTGCTGTTTGTCTTTTGTCTTGACTTTGGTGGATGTGTGTGTATCCCATGCAGAAGGCTTTGGCTTGTTTTGTTCTTTATCAGCCTTTTCTTTTATGGCTTCTAAATTTTGAGTCATAGAAATATTTTCGCCACTTTAAGGTAATGAAAGAGTTTGTACTAGTTTGTTCTCATGCTGCTAATAAAGACATACCTGAGACTGGGTAATTTATAAAGGAGAGGTTTAATTGACTCACAGTTCCATATGGCTAAGGATGTCTCACAATCAAGGTGGAAGGCAAATGAGGAGCAAAGTCACGTCTTACATGGCAGCAGGCAAGAGAACTTAATGTAGGGGAACTTCCCCTTATAAAACCATCAGATCTTGTAAGACATAGTCACTATCTTGAGAATAACATGGGAAAGACCTGTTCTCATGATTCAGTTATCTCCCACTGGGTCTCTCCCACAATACATGGTAATTATGGGAGCTACAATTCAAGATGAGATTTTGGTGGGGACACAGCCAAACCATACCAGAGGTCTTCTTAATGGTTTACATTTTTACTTACTATTTTTTTTGAGACAGAGTTTTACTTTTGTTGCCAGGCTGGAGTGCAGTGGCACTATCTTGGCTCACTGCAACCTCTGCCTCCAAGGTTCAAGTGATTCTCCTGCCTCAGCCTCCCGAGTTGCTAGGATTACAGGCATGCATCACCACACCCAGCTAATTTTGTATTTTTTTTTAGTAGAGATGGGGTTTCTTCATGTTGGTCAGGCTGGTCTCAAACTCCTGACCTCAGGCAATCTGCCTGCCTTGGCCTCCCAAAGTGCTGGGATTACATGCATGAGCCACCATGCCCAGCTGACATTTTTTACTTTCAATCTTTCATCCATTTGAAATTTATCTTGGCGAGCTGAGCACTGAGACCTAGGGCTAAAGCGGGGAGACTGAAAAAATGCAGACCACCGGGGCATTACTCATTTCTCCGGCTCTGATCTGCTGTTGTACCAGGGGTCTAATCAGGCCTGTGTCTGCCTCCTTCTTGAATAGCCCAGAGAATTCATCTAAACAGCCTTCCTACAGCAGCTCCCCACTCCAGGTGGCCCGACGGGAGTTCCAGACCAGTGTTGTCTCCCAGGACATTGAAACAGCAGCCAAGTTTATTGGTGCTGGGGCAGCCACAGTTGGTGTGGCTGGTTCAGGGGCTGGCATTGGAACAGTGTTTGGCAGCTTGATCATTGGCTATGCCAGGAACCCGTCTCTCAAGCAGCAGCTCTTCTCCTACGCCATTCTGGGCTTTGCCCTGTCTGAGGCCATGGGGCTCTTCTGTTTGATGGTCGCCTTCCTCATCCTCTTTGCCATGTGAGGCTCTGTGGGGTCACCTGCCTGTCCCTGCTGCAGCGACTCCATACCATTCCTGGTGCTGGGGTGTGCTAAGCTTTACCATTAAACACAATGTTTCTCTAAAAAAAAAAAAAAAAAAAGGAAATTTATCTTGGCATATGGTATGGGGTACAAAACCCAACTATATATTCATTCACATTGTTTTAATTACTAACAATATATTTCATTTTATTTATTTATTTATTTATTTAGAGGCAGGGGTCTCACTATGTTGCCCAGACTAGCCTCAAACTCCTGGTCTCAAGCAATCCTCCCACCTCAGCCTTTATGCAGCTGGGACTAGAGTTATATACCACCAAGCCCAGCTAATGAATCATATATTCAGGGGTGTCAAATCTTTTGACTTCCCTGGGCCATTTTGGAAGAATTGTCTTGGGCCACACATAAAATACACTAACACTGGCTGGGTACAGTGGCTCATGCCTGTAATCCCAGCACTCTGGGAAGCCAGGATGGGTGGATCATTTGAGGTCAGGAGTTTGAAAACAGCTTGGCCAAAATGGTAAAACATTGTCCCTACTAAAAATACAAAAATTAGCTGGGTGTTGTGGCAAGTGCCTGGAGTCCCAGCTACTAGGGAGACTGAGGCAGAAGAATTGCTTGAACTTGGGAGGCAGAGGTTGCAGTGAGCCAAGTTGGTGCCACACTCCAGCCTGGGTGACACACTGAGCCTCTGTATCAAAAAAAAAATCCATTAACACTAGCAATAGCTACTGAGCTAACAACAACAACAAAAACAAAACAAAATCTTACAATATTTTAGGAAAATTTATGAATTTGTGTTGGGCTGCATTTATAGTTGTCCTGGGCCATGTGTGGCCCACAGGCCGCGGGTTGGACAAGCTTGATACATATGAATAGCTGGTGGGGCTTGCTGCCCCTCATTAGTATTCTTTTTTTTTTTTTTTTTTTTTTTTTGAGACGGAGTTTTGCTCTTGTTACCCAGGCTGGAGTGCAATGGCACAATCTTGGCTCACCATAACCTCCGCCTTCTGGGTTCAAGCAATTCTCTTGCCTCAGCCTCCCGAGTAGCTGGGACTACAGGCACACACCATGCCCAGCTAATTTTTGTATTTTTGGTAGAGACTGGGTTTCACCTTGTTGACCAGGATGGTCTCGATCTCTTGACCTTGTGATCCACCCACCTCGGCCCCCCAAAGTGCTGGGATTACAGGCATGAGCCACCGCGCCCAGCTGATATTCTTTTTCAAGCTTTTCTGGCTATTCTTTTCAACTAAACATCATGATATATTTACAAAGTTGAGTCTTCCTTTCTAAGAACCTTTTAAGTCTTTTCATTTTTAAAAGTCTAATTTCAGGTCTTTTTATTGTATTTTTACCATTTTCTTCATACAAGGCTTGAACTTTTTCTTTTTCTTTTCTTTTTTTTTTTTTTGAGACAGAGTCTCGCTCTGTCGCCCAGGCTAGAATGCACTCTTGGCTCACTGCAACCTCTGCCTCCCAGGTTCAAGCAATTCTCCTGCTTCCACCTCCTGAGTAGCTGGGAATACAGGTGTGTGCCACCACACCCAGCTAGTTTTTATATTTTTAGTAGAGACGGGGTTTCACTATTTTGGCCAGGCTGGTTTCAAACTCCTGACCTTGTGAACCACCCACCTCGGCCTTCCAAAGTGCTGGGATTACAGACCTGAGCCACCACACCAGCAAGTAGTAAAAACTTTATAAGGTCAATTAATCAAAGGACTTGATAGGTTCAGGAATATGATGAGGAATGGCATGCTAGTAGAATGAGTGAGCTGGATTTCTCATAGGGAAATAGCATCAGGTCTAGTTTCTTAGGACTTTCCATTTTTTTGGCTTATCTTCACTTTAAAGTCTCTGACCATGAGCTCAACCTGTATTTTCTTTCAATTTTAAAAATCTAGGCCAGGCAAGGTGGCTCACACCTGTAATCCCAGCACTTCAGGAAGCCGAGGCAGGCGGATCACTTGAGGTCAGGAGTTCAAGACCAGCCTGACCAACATGGAGAAATCTAGTCTCTTATTAAAAAAAAAGGCGGGGGGGCCTCGGTGGCTCCGGCCAGTTGTCGTGGCGCTTGAGGAGGCGAGGCTATGAGTTCAAGGCCAACCTGAGCAACATAACAAGCTATCATTGATTAACAACAACAACAAAAAATCTGCTTTCCTTTAGTCTACTTCTCATGTCTAACTGTGCTTAGTGTTTTTTTTTCCTTTGGTTAATATGAATTCCAGGAGGCATAATCTATTAGTTCTCACGTAAATTCTAACCAAAATGGAAATGGTATTGTACTAATATCAGATAAAATGGATTTGAAGGTAGGAAGCATCCCCAGAGATAAAGAGGGACACAGTGAGAAAGGGATCAGTCCAGGAGGGAAGCATAACAATTCTAAATTTGTATACATAAAATAACATCGCCTCCAAAATATATAAAGGAAAACAAACAGAACTAAAAAGATACAATGGACAAATCCAAATCATAGTGAGAGATTTAAAAATACCTCTGGAGGTATCTAATAGAACAAGCATAAAAAAACAGTAGAGGTTGGCCAGGCGTGGTGGCTCACACCTATAATCCCAGCACTTTGGAGGCCAAGGTGGGAGGATTGCTTGAGCCCAGGAGTTCAAGACCAGCCTGGGCTACATAGCAAGACCTATTCTCTAAAAAACTAATAAAATAAAAGAGAAGAGGTAGCTTTGAACAACATAATTAGTAAACTGGACCTAACTGACATATATAGAACACTGCACCCAAAAAACTGCAGAATACACCTGCTTTTCAAGTGTTCAGTGACCATTTACAAAAGCTGGTCATATAGCAAATCTCAACACATTTTAAATGATTCAAATCAAACAGTATATATTTTCCTGCTGAGTACCTTTCATATGCCACATTATAGTTCTACTGTTGGCCATACAATAATAAAATAAAGTCCCTCCTCTTAGAAAACTCAGGCTATTTTGCTCCCTCTCACCCCCACCCACTTCAATAAGCTGGTCTAGAAAGCTCCATCTAAAGGGGGAAGAGCCATGCAATGTGGTAAGTGCTACAATACAGGTACATACTTTATCCACTTTTTCCATGTCTTATGTCCTTCATGGAATTCAGGTATATAATTTTATCTGGTTATTTTTCTCCCCTCTCCTTCAGTTTAAAAAAAAAAGCAGTCTTGATGAGAACAAGTCTCGCCAAAAACATTCTAATTCTTGTGAAATTCAGAGTGGTACAAAGGAGACTGGAAACTTCCCAATCAGGGAAAATGGCAAGTAAAGGCCAGGGTCAGGAAGGAGCAGGGCCTACTTAGAACAGTAAGAAAGCCAGCTTGTGGGCCAGGCACGGTGGCTCATGCCTATAATCCCAGCACTTTGGGAGGCCGAGGCGGGTGGATCACGAGGTCAAGAGATCAAGACCATCCTGGTCAACAAGGTGAAACCCCATCTCTACTAAAAATACAAAAATTAGCTGGGCATGGTGGCGCGCACCTGTAGTCCCAGCTACTTGGGAGGCTGAGGCAGGAGAATTGCTTGAACCCAGAAGGCGGAGGTTGTAGTGAGCCGAGATCGTGCCATTGCACTCCAGTCTGGGTAACAACAGCGAAACTCCATCTCAAAAAAAAAAGAAAGCTAGCTTGTGGGGAGCAGCCACTGGAGGGTTAGTTTGGAAAGGCAAAGTGACAGCAGATCTAGATTACAGATTGCTCAAAAAGCCAGGCTGAGACAAGTGCCTGAGCCACTAGACAACAAGGACCTCTGGTAAATAATCAACTCTGCCTGATAAGATACAAATGTTATTTGAAGATCAGGCAGGCAGTGATGCTTCAGAAAGGCTGAAATTAGAAGATTCTGAAGGTCAGAAGGCTAGGGAGGTTCAGCAGACACCTCCTGAGAAGTCACATTTGAGGTACTGGAGGTGAGGAAATGAAAGCCAGTCCCTGCCTTTGAGAAGCTCACAATCAATTAGGAAAGGCAAACAAATGAACAACAAAATGTGGTGTAACAGATATGATGACACAGATTTGTGGTAAATGTAAACCTGGGAGAGACAACATAGTATGAAAGGGAGGAGTTTAATTTAGTATGAAAAGGAAGGCCAGGCGCGGTGGCTCAAGCCTGTAATCCCCGCACTTTCGGAGGCCGAGGCAGGTGGATCACAAGGTCAAGAGATCGAGACCATCCTGGTCAACATGGTGAAACCCCGTCTTTACTAAAAATTAAAAAAAAAAAATTAGCTGGGCATGGTGGCGCGTGCCTGTAATCCCAGCTACTCAGGAGGCTGAGGCGGGAGAATTGCTTGAACCCAGGAGGCGGAGGTTGTGGTGAGCCGAGATCGCGCCATTGCACTCCAGCCTAGGTAACAAGAGCGAAACTCCGTCTCAAAAAAAAAAAAAAAAAGAAAAGAAAAGAAAAAGAAAAGGAAGGCATGAGGCAAGGAAGTCCATGTAGCTGGTAAACTCCAGGACTTCAACCTCACCTGCTGAAACAGTTGTGAGGAAAGGGAAAGAGAACTTTAAAGGGCAAGGTAATGGCTTGGAAAATCTTATTGGGACTATGAACCAAGCAGCTAATGAAGGAGAAAGAGAAATGTTCTCTTAAAGTTGATCAGGCCAGAGGGCATGGTTATGTAATCAGCCAGGTTCATTTACTTCCAGGATTCTCTCTAAACCTCATCAGTTATAAAACCGAAGAAAGCAATGGTCTAAGTTGGCAGGCCAAGAAGGGGGCTTGAAAACTCCTTTTTTGTTTTTTTTTAGTTTGAGGCAGGGTCTCACTCTGTCATGTGAGCCAGAGTGCAGTGCATGATCATGGCTCACTGCAGTCTCAAGCAATCCTCCTGCCTCTGCCTCCTAAGTAGCTGGGACTAAAGACGTGCACCACCACACCCAGCTAATTTTTTTGTATGTTTTGTAAAGGGGAGGTCTTACTACATTGCCCAGGCTGGTCTTGAACTATTTGCCTCCAGCGATCCTCCTGCATCAGCCTCCAGCGATCCTCCTGCATCAGCGGGTGTTATAGGCATGAGCCAGCACACCTGGCTAAAAACTACTCTATGGTGATAAAAGATAACCTGGTTACCTAGAAAGGGGGTAGGGTGGGATTGACTGGAAAAGGCCACCTAGAGATATTCTGGGGATTTCGTTGTTCGGAGATCTTGTCTAGGGTGGTGGTTACAAATGAGTATAGTCAAAATTCAATTAACTGAATGCTTAATAAGAATTGTACATTTTTGGGGAGGGCCCGGGAGGCTAGCCGAGGGCCCAGGCCGTCCTGGGCTCCAGGCCGTCGTGGGCTCCAGCGAGAGTGCGGGGTTGAGCTGGTCTCTCCGCCCAGTGGCGGCGGCGGCGGCGGCTTTGCTCCACTATGGGCACGGCAGGGGAAGCGGTGGCCTTTGGGGCCCAGAAGTGCGGGCGGCGCTCAGATGGAAGCGGAGTGGCTGGGCGGAACAGCTGGATGCGCTGGCAAAGAAGGACAAGATGGTAGTCTTCCTCAAGGGGACGCTGGAGCAGTTCCAGTGTGGCTTCAGCAACGCCATGGTGCAGATCCTGCAGCTGCACGGCATCGACGACTACGCAGCCTACAAAGTGCTGAGCCACCCCTAGCTTCCACAAGCCATTACAGGCTATTCTGGCTGGGCACGGTGGCTCACGCCCGTATCCTAGCAATTTGGGAGGCCGAGAGCACCGAGGATCACCTAAGGTCAAGAGTTTGAGACCAGCCTGACCAACATGGAAAAACCCCGTCTCTACAAAAAATACAAAATTAGCCGGGCATGGTGGCATGTGCCTGTAATCCCAGCACTTTGGGAGGCCGAGTTGGGTGGATCACCTGAGGTCAGGAGTTTGAGATGAGCCTGGCCAAAATAGTGAAATCCTGTCTCTACCAAAAATACAAAACTTAGCAGGGCGTGGTATCACACACCTGCAATCCCAGCTACTTGGGAGGCTGTAGCAGGAGAATTGCTTGAATCAGGGAGACCAAGATTGCGGTGAGCGGAGATCTCGCTATTGCACTTCAGCCTGGGCGTCAAGAGTGAAACTCTGTCTCCAAATAAATAAATAAATAAAATAAAGACTGTTCTGACTGGGCCACTATCTTACAAGTGTACACCAACGGCGAGTTTGTGGGGGGCTGTGACATTCTTCTGCAGATACACCAGAATGAGGACCTGGTGGAAAAATGGAAAAAGCTGGGGATTCGTTCCACCCTTTTAGATGAAAAGAAAGACCAAGACTCTAAGTGAGAGCACCTGGGTCCTCACTGAGCAGAGAAGGGACGTTCATGTCAGAGACTCACTGCCAGAAAAGCTTACTGAGACAACAACGGCTTGCACTGATCATTTCCATTCATGAGCAGTCTGGTAATTTTAGTTTGTCTGGTGTTTGGGATAAGAATATTTTATTGTGAACTTAATTACAACCACTGCACTATACTAATTAATGTTGTATTATGATATTGCTGTAAATAAAAATTCATTCTTATATTGTCATTTATTCTTTGCCCAATTCAGGAGTTAAACTAGGAGTTTTGAAATCATTATTATTCATGACCTCTCTGCTAATGTGTCAGTCTGCAAAGACAGTATCTCTCCCGAAATTTTGTGTAGCTTCTTTTGTTATGAAAAATGATGGATAAAAAAGAACCTGGGCCGGGCGTGGTGGCTCATGCCTATAATTCCAGCACTTTGGGAGGCCAAGGCTGGTGGATCACCTGAGGTCGGGAGTTCGAGACCAGCCTGACCAACATGGAGGAACCCCATCTCTAAAAAAAAGAAAGAAATAAACTGTGGTAAGTAGGGTGTTGATTTTGTTTTTTGTTTTTGTTTGTTTGTTTGTTTGTTTTTGAGATGGAGTCTCGCTCTCGTTGCCCAAGCTGGAGTGCAATGGTGGGATCTCAGCTCACTGCAACCTACATCTCCTGGATTCAAGTGATCTCCTGCCTTAGCCTCCCAACTAGCTGAGATTACAGGCATGTGCCACCACACCCAGCTAATTTTTGTATTTTTAGTAGAGACAAAGTTTCACCATGTTGGTCAGGTTGGTCTCGAATGCCTGACCTCAAATGATCCTTCCATCTAGGCCTCCCAAAGTACTGGGATTACAGGTGTGAGCCACGGAGCCTGGCTGTGGGGTATTGTTTTTTATTTTTTAATTAACTAATTAATTTTTTTTTGAGACGGAGTTTCGCTGTTGTTACCCAGACTGGAGTGCAATGGCATGATTTCAGCTCACTGCAACCTCCGCCTCCTGGGTTCAAGCAATTCTCCTGCCTCAGCCTCCCGAGTAGCTGGGACTACAGGCGCGCACCACCACGCCCAGCTAATTTTTGTATTTTTAGTAGAGACGGGGTTTCACCTTGTTGACCAGGATGGTCTCGATCTCTTGACCTCGTGATCCGCCCGCCTCGGCCTCCCAAAGTGCTGGGATTATAGGTGTGAGCCACTGCACCCGGCCTGTTTTTTAAAATAAACTGCCAACACAGGAAAAACAAAAAAAGAATTGTGTATTTTACTTTATTTTTTTGAGATAAAATCTCATTCACCCAGGCTGGAGTGCAGTGGCATGATCTCGACTCACTGCAAACTCTGCCTCCCAGGTTCAAGCAATTCTCATGCCTCAGCCACCAGAATAACTGGGACTACGGGTGAGTACCACCATGTCCAGCTAATTTTTCTATTTCTAGTAGAGACAGGGTTTCACCATGTTTGGCCAGCTGGTCTCAAACTCCTGGTCTCAAGAGATCCGCCCACCTCAGCTTCCCAAAGTGCTGGGATTACAGGCGTGAACCACCATGCTGGGCCAAGAATTGTGCATTTTATTGTAGGTAAATTATGCCTCAATAATAAAATGCTATAACCAAATTACAATAAAGATCTGGGGAGGGGAAACAAGAAGACTAGACCAGTTAAGACAAAACAAAGAAGGAAATAAGGCCCCAGAAGAAGCTTCCCAATCTGTCTGAAAAACAAAAAAATGTGGGTGTTTGGGGAAAGGTAACTGACACTATTTGCCAGACCCTTGGTTAGATTCTTTCAGATATTTCAACTTTATCTCCAAACTTGACAATGTCTGGCTAATCTCAGACAGTAATGTGGTAAGATGAGCCCAGGGAGAAAGTAGGATAGCTCTGTGACAGAGAAGCTGGAGAGCCAAGATCAATAGCAGATTTCATTGCGTGTGGAGTGTGTACTGTGAGATAAAAGGTGTAGCAGGGCTGGGTAAAGTGGAGAAGGCAGAAGCGAAGAAAAGGAGGTGAGAGGAAACCAAGCAATGCAGGAAAAGCCTGAAAGAAGTTCTTCAGAGGCATGAAAACTCAGAACACTGGATTCATTCCTGACTCAATCTTCTCTTCCACAGATAAATGAATAAATTTTCCAAAAATCAAACTTAAGAAGTAAAAACTCTGCCATGAAAATATTTAAAATGTATTCTGTATCAAACTATACACTATGCTAGAGAGAAGTCATATACCTACTGGGTAATGTTGAATTTTGTTTCAGTAAGCATGTGTAATTTCATCTTTTTAACCAATTAATTTTTTTTTTTTTGAGACAGAGTTTCGCTCTAGTTGCCCAGACTGGAGTGCAATGGCACAATCGCAGCTCACTGTAACCTCCGCCTCCCAGGTTCAAGCGATTCTCCTGCCTCAGCCTTTTGAGTAGCTGGGATTACAGGCATGGGCCACCACACCCGGCTAATTTTGTATTTTAGTAGAGATGGGGTTTCTCCATGTTGGTCAGGCTGGTCTCAAACTCCCAACCTTAGGTGATTCACCCACCTAGGCCTCCCAAAGTACTGAGATTACAGGTGTGAGCCACCGCACCCAGCCTAAATTTTGTTTTTTTGAGACTGAGTTTCTCTCTGTCACCCAGGCTGGAGTCCAGGGGCACCATCTCGGCTCACTGCAAACTCAGCCTTTTGGGTTCAGGTAATTCTCCTGCCTCAGCCTCCCAAGTAGCTGGAACTACAGGTGCACACAACCACGCCCAGCTAATTTTTTTTATTTTTGGTAGAGATAGGGTATCACCATGTTGGCCAGGCTGGTCTCGAACTCAGGTGATCTGCCACTTCAGCCTCCCAAAATGTATGGATTATAGGCATGAGCCACTGTGCCTGGCCAATCAATTAAATTTGTTTTGTTTTCTTTTGAGACAGAGTTTCACTACTATTGTCTAGGCTAGAGTGCAATGGCGCAATCTTGGCTCACTGCAACCTCTGCCTCCAGGGTTCAAGCGATTTTCCTGCCTTAGTCTCCCAATTACTGGATTACTGGATTACTGATTACTGGAGTGTGCCACCACATCCAGCAGATTTTTTTTTTTTTTTTTTTTTTGAGACCGAGTCTTGCTCTGTTGCCCCAGGCTGGAGTGCAGTGGTGCAATCTCAGCTGACTGCAACCTCTGCCTCCCAGGCTCAAGCAATTCTCCTGCCTCAGCCTCCTGAATAGCTGGGACTACAGGCGCACACTGTAACACCCAGCTAATTTTTGTATTTTTAGTAGAGACGGGGTTTCACCATATTGGCCAGGCTGGTCTCGAACTCCTGACCTTGTGATCTGCCCACCTCGGCTCCCCAAAGTGCTGGGATTACAGGTGTGAGCCACCACGCCCAGCCTTAATTTGTTAAATCCAGTATAAGAGATTAGCGTTGGCCAGACATGGTGGTGGCAATCCCAGCACTTTGGGAGGTGGAGGCAGGCAGATCACCTGAGGTCAGGAGTTCCAGAGCAGCCTGGCCAGCATGGTGAAACCCTGTCTCTACTAAAAACACAAAAATCTGCCAGGTGTGGTGGCACACTCCTCTAATACTCAGGAGGCTGAGGCAGGAAAATTGCTTGAACCCTGGAGATGGAGGTTGCAGTGAGCTGAGATCCACCCACTGCACTCCAGCCAGGGTAACAGAGCAAGACTGTGTCTCAAAAAAAAAAAAAAACAGAGAGACAGATCAATGTTGCTAAAAACAAAAACCTGGTTTTGGTGGCACAGGAAGGGCTCCTCACACCTGTAATCTGTGCATGATGCATCAGTAGGGATGAAGGGTGCCATCCATTCCCTCACCCAAAGGCCTGGGATTGCCCTTTCACCTCCTCAATCCATGGACAAAGCAGCCATAGACATAAGCAGAAGTCACAGCAGCACAGCCAGTTGGGAGCAGAGTTTGCTGACCTCCGGTCTAGAGCAGTGGTGCCTGCTTCTGGCTGCATATGAGAATCACTCCAGAGGCCCATGAAGCCACTAATGCTCAGGCTCCACCCCCATATTCTGAATTAAAAATAAAACAAAACAAAAAGAAAACCTACTGGGTGATTTTCATGTGCATTGTGGGCTGAAAACAGCTGTTCTAGAAGGAGAACTGTACACTGTAGCCTCTCAGGAAACTGCTAGAATTTTGCATGTGGAGAGTGGTAGGAGGTGCGGATGAATGCTAGGAGAAATGATGATCCAGGCTCAATTGAGGTCTAGATAAAGATTAGAACTATTTTCAGTCCACCTGGACAAATTAATTGCTTACAATACTTCAGATTAAATGCTCTTTATTTGGTACTTGTGTGTGCACAACACTGTAAGAAGTTGCCCAAAGGCAGCCATTAAGGGGCCAGGAGGTGGCAATAAGTAAGCCGCCTCCTGCCTAAGCCTCTTTCTCCAACCATTCTCTATAGGCCCCAGCGTAGTGGCGGGCCCTGTGGAGAGAAAGAAGGGTGAGAGACGGACACACCCGACAGGCAGTCCCCATCACGTCCCAGCTAGCAGCCACACCTCCGATACCCAGTGTATCCAAGGTCGCGGGCCAGCTGTGTAGCCTGGAGGCCCCGCTTGCCCATCTGACAGAAGAAAACGAGATGCTCATCTTCCAGCTTTGGCTTCTCAGCGGAGTACAAAGCCTGGAAGGCCGCTGGCTCCATCTGCAGAGCACTCTCCAACTCAGACACTGGAGGAGTGGAGAGGATAAGAAGGGAAAGCCAGCAGTTTGGCACTCAGGTTCGGAAGCTGGGCCTGGAAAGGCTGGGTACTGGGGGAGCCCAAACAGCATCTGATAGCCATCCCTACCCCTACCCCAATTTCAAGGACCAGAAACCAACAGCTTTTGAATGCCAGCCACTCCCCTAGCCGTGAGGAGGCGGGGCGGGATGGGATGCTCCCTTAGGCGTCCCGGATCCGGAAGCTATCCTTCCTATCTCTGGGAGGTCGAGAGGCTAGTCTGCCTCTCCTCTCCGCCTGCTGTACGCTCAAACTGAATAGGCCAATTCCACCTACGGAAGCTGAGGGCTGGCTCCCGGGAATGCAGGACCCCCATAACCAGTGCCTTCCCCATTCCATCCTAAGTGAGGTCCCATTGGCAAAGACTCCTCTGGATGGCCCCCTCTCCACCCCATACCCGGGATGTTGAGCGCCCCAGGAATGGTCCCAGCTGCCGCCTCCTCCCGAGAGCGCACGTCGAAGAGCCGGGCCCGGCCCGAGGCTAGGAGTGAACGGAGTTCAGGGAGCGAGACCGTGGGCGCTGAGGAAGGGGCACGACAGACTTCAGGAGAGGAGGCCTAGGAGTCACAGCCGCCACGGCGCCCCCTCACCTGACAGCGCCCCTCCGCAGTAGCGTGTGCACGAGGACCCCTTGGCTACGCCCCTTCGCTCCCCACTCCCCCTTGCTGCCACGCCTCAATGCAGGGGGCCGCGAGGACCGCGCTCGGCCCCAGGCATCCCCCGCAGGTACCTCCAGCCATGGTGTGTGCAGCAACCGCTAGTCTCCCGAGGGCGGGCCCGGCCCGCCCGCTCAGCACCCGCAGCATCTCCGTCACTGAGACCGGATCCGGAAGCAAGGGCACCGCCTCCCGCACCGCCCCCGCAGCACCTGTTCGCGGCGCCTCTAGCACCATCCCACCGCAGGAGTCCTTAATATTCTCCAGCGTAAGCCATAAGCGACACACGGATCTGGGCTAGGAACCAGGACGCAGGGTAATAAGTACAGGAGCAGCACCCCACCCTGAACTTGCCCCAGCCCATACTGGTCAAAGAGCAATGTGCCCCTCCCTTTCAGCCTGTGGCTCACAAAAGGAAGAAAAACAGACAACTGTGGCTTTGAAGTTTTATCTTAAAAAAAAAAAAAAAAGAAAAAAAAAACACCCCCACAAGGGGGGAAGGCCCCAAGCGGGCCCCTGCCTGTAGTTCTCCCTGGCTCCAGAGACGTCTGCACAGGCCTCAGCTTCTCGCTGGCCAATCTCCTCTTCATGGGCACCAGCCACTGCTAAACACCCTTCCCCCACTTCTTGTGTAAGCTTGCTCCCCTGAGCAGCAGGGTGCACATCTAAACCTCAGCTCCAGGGAAAGGAAGAACCAATGGAAGTGCCAGAGTCCTGGGGCAAGCCAGAGCATCACCCATCAGCAGACCTCTGCTGGGCACTCTAAGCAAGCACAGGACAAGCCCCCCAGTTTAGTGTGTCCAGTATCCAGCATGGAGACAGCACATGCATTGTGCGAGAACACAAGGGCCCAGGGGCTGCGTGGTGGGGGTGGGCAAGGCTGTCAGTGCACGTTCACATTGTGTTTTACACCACTGCAGGCTGCCGTATCACAGGGCCTCAGTTCAAAGACACACCTTCTGAAACCACCCCCAGCCCCCTGCCAGAAGTGGGCAGTGAAGGAAAGGGACACGGGATTAGGCTGTTGCTCCTGGGCTATCTGCAGTTCTTGGGCCCAAAGGCCCTGGATCCCCATAGTTAGTTGCTGTCATTCTTGATGACGACCTCTAATCCGTGGTGCCGCAACTGAGCTCGCAGCAGCAGATTCTTGTTTTTAAGATCTTCCACCTGACATGGGAAGGAGATAGTAAATTGAATGGGTAGTAAAGCTGGCACTACCAAGCCCCTGAATGTTTTCAGACATCCACTGGTGAGAGATGAAGCCCTCTCCATGGAGAATGAAGTAGAGGGTGTCAAACTGGGTCAGTGGCTAGTGGAGCTGAGAAGGACTGCACTGGGGGTAGGTGTCTGACCTGCTGTCGAAGCACATCATTGTCCAGCTGCAGTTGGTCGAGCCCCTGCAGCTCTTCAGACAGGCGGTGGTTACTCTGCCGAAGCTCCTGGATATAATCACAAGCTTTGGATAGAATCCCACCTTTACTCTGCAAGATAAGGCCGACAAAATGAGGACTAGGATTTCAGACACCCAGCTTGCTTTCCAAAACTAGGTTCATACTTTGGACCTCATTTTCCCCTAAGAAAGGTGGTATAGTATCTCCCAGGGATACAGGAACTTCAGGGAGAGGTCATGTGTGCCCCACTCTCTACCATTTCTGGAAACAATACCAGGAGACAGAATTCAGGCATCCTGCCCACTACCAGGGTCTTTCCATGACCTGGCCAGACTTGGTGCTCTCCATAGAGCAGTCTGGGATGATCTTGGAGAGCTGCACGATCCAGTTGTTGATCTTGTCTCGGCGGCGGCGCTCCACTGTGGGGCAAAGTAGAGGACAAGGTGATTCAGTGAAAACTCACCACAAGTCCCAGGGTAAAATTACCTAACCCCTCCTCCCCTCAGACATCACTGCTGTCCTAGGCCCACCAGACAGTTCCTAGCTCCACACAGATCTTACCTACCTTCATTGTGCTGAGCTCTGCGTTTCTCATCTCGAGTTGTCCGAGGAGCTTCTGACTTCCTGACAATAGAGCCCAGGGTGACCAGGGTAAGAGAAGGATAAAATATATGATTGGAGTTTCGGGTTAAAGAATTATACAAGATTTAGCAGGTATTAAGGCCACTTAAGGCTAGCTGGGTGAAGTGTCTCACACCTGTAATCCCAGCACTTTGGGAGGCTGAGGCAGGTGGATCAATTGAGGTTGGAAGTTCAAGACCAGCCTTGCCAACATGGTGAAACCCTGTCTCTACTAAAAATACAATAATTAACAGGCATGGTGGTATACATCTGTAGTTCCACTGACTCGGGAGGCTGAGACATGAGAATCGCTTGAACCCTGGAGACAGAGGTTGCAGTGAGCTGAGATTATACCACTGCACTCTAGCATGGGTGACAGAGCAAGACTATCCCAAAAACAAACCAACAGAACCACTTATGGAATCTGAGAAGAAACAAGCGTCACTCACGGGGAATAGGGGTGAGTCCTAGGGGCAATTGAGCGCTGGCTTCCTCCCTGCAGTACTTCTTGTGGTGACATCATTACAAAAAACTGACCTGTGAAAACGCAGGATGGTTCTGTGAGGACATGAGTAGGAACCTCACCAAGCCCTGAGATGAAGACCCTGGGCCCCTCCTCTAAAAAGAACATGCTAAAAGAAGAGCATCCCCAGACTCACTGCCTGCCCAGGTCCTTATGATCACTAAGAGTCATGAGTGAAGGCTCACTGCCTACCAGTCATGTCCCACAGCCTATCCTACCCCTTCCAGCCAGCATCCTCCTGAAATAGCTCACCAGTGCCAGGAGGGGTCGCCTGCCCCAGCAGTGCCTCTGAGCCCTGGGTAGTAACAACAGCAGCTGTACTCCCCGACGTGGTACCCCCTGCCCCATCTCCCACTGCTGTGCTGGGGAAGTAAGTATAGTGTGTCTCTGCAGCTGTCCCCTCTGTGTCAACTGCATCATCACTGGTGAAAGCACCCTGGATCACCGCCTGGGAAGGGGAGCAAGAGAACAGATTCTGGTAACAGTCAAAAACTTCTTCCCACTATACCACTCTGCAGTTTCTATCCCTTGGGGTAGGGGGTAGGGTGGAGAGACAGAGAGAGAGAGAGAAACATCCAGAAAGGGAGAGCCTAGTGTTTGGGGACAAGGTAGCCCTAGATGCCTCACTGTTCCTAGCTTCACCCCCATCATATTGCTTCCCTTCTTCATCTTACTTCTCAGAACTCTAGTCACCTCCCCAGCCCATATCCTGTACCTGGGTCATGGATTGAGTGGCAGGGTAGCCACTGATGGCACCAGTGCCCTCAGTCTGGCCATCCAGCTGCCCTTCAGACACCTGGATCACCCTGTACATCACCTAGAAGTGTGGAGGAAGGCAGAGGGAGGGGAAGAGAGAAGAACAGATTAAGTGCTGGGAATCCTAGAGCCCCTCATAAAGCTTCCCTTGGATAGGACCCCATCCTTCAGAGACACAGATTCAGCCATTCTTCCTTCTTTCTCCACACACAGGTTTCAGCATACATCTAACCACACACCAGTCTCTACTCCAGTATTCGCACCTCCCTCCCCTGCAACAATCTATGCTTTTGGCTCATCCTCCAAGCCAGGTCACCCCAAAACATGTTCAATTACCTCCCTCAATCCCAACCCCAAATAACACCTGCAGCCACCTGGCCCCCTCCCTTACCTGGCCCCCATTCTCAGTTCGGAAGACGTACTTGACGTTGGGGTCAGGGAAGGTGGCAGCTGACTGGATGCTGGCAATAGCCACACTGGTTGGGTCCTCCCCAGTAGCCACTGCACCTGAATTAAAAGAACAAAGGAAAAGTCTGCCTTTCTCCCCACCGCTCCCGGCCCCACACCATCCCCATTCCACTTTCATGTCATTGAAGGAGGACGCACAGGAGATGGTCTGGTCAGGGAGGAAGGGAGCCCATGGTGGGTTCATAGATGTGGTTCTGTTTCTGGCACTCACCTTCCTGAATCTGCACTGTCCCCTCTTCCGTTTCAGCTGTTTTCTGCTGCCTGTTTATGGTGAAAGGACAAAAGGAAGAATATGGGAAGAAGTGAATGAGAAACTCACTGGCCCAGTAACATATGGCTGCAAACTCACTGGCATTCCCAACAGATGCTGGGGTAGGTTAAAATAACAACTAGTGTTTACTGTTTACTATGAACATAAGCACTCAGCTAAGTACGTAACATGTATTCTTATTTAATACTAAAAACCACCATAAGATAGATAGCACTACTTCCATTGTATAGATGGAGAAACCAAATCATACAGTAAGTGATACAGCAGAACCTGAATCCAGGTCTACCTGACTCCTGAGGCAGTGCTCTTGGCCATTCTGCATTCTTCCAGGCCACCCATCTTTCATCCCAGATCCTACCTCTTCTTCACTCACCCCTTCATCTCTCTGTGAGGGGGCACATCCGAGGAACTGGTCCTTTTTTGGAGCTGTTGGTATCTCCTGATTCACAGGCCTCAGTGCTAAGTCCTGGTAGAAATCATGGAGTTTGCAGTGAGTCTAGGACACGGAACAGTATCTCTGGTTCTAGAACTTAGGTTCCATGAACACACAGTCAGGAAAATAACCCAGTCATCTGCAGGGGACAATCAGCCTTCACCATACTGATGTTGAGGACTGGCCTACAGTGATTGAAAAAGCAACTCTACAAATAGTATTCCTCATCCCTCCATCATCACTCCAACTCCTGATGGAAAGGGATAATTATACTGGAAGACAGAAGCAACACTTTTTTAAAAATTTTTTTGAGACAGAGTCTTGCTGTCACCCAGGCTGGAGTCCAGTGGCACAATCTCAGCTCACTGCAACCTCTGCCTCCCAGGTTCAAGTGACTCTCCTGCCTCAGCCTCCCAAGTAGCTGGGACTACAGGTACGTGCCATGACACTCAGCTAATTTTTGTATTTTTAGTAGGGACAGGGTTTCATCATGTTGGCCGGGCTGGTCTCAAACTCCTGACCTCGTGATCCACCTGCCCCTCCCAAAGTGCTGGGATTACAGGCGTGAGCCACCATACCTGGCCAAAACAACACAGTTCTTTTTTATTTTTTTTATTAATATTTTTTTAGAGATGGGGTTTCACTATGTTGGCCAGGATGGTCTTGAACTCCTGACCTCAGGCGATCCGCCCACCTCGGCCTCCCAAAGTGCTGGGATTACAGGCGTCAGCCACCTCGCCTGGCCAACAACACATTTCTAAATGGATCATTATTAAAGCTATTATGACCTGCCATGATGGCAGCTTCCTGGGAATCAGGTAGGGCCATGTATTGGCACACCATCAAAAAATACCGTGTCATGGACACTGACACTTCTTCCAGTTGCTCAGCCACATATTGTCCACTGAGACATTTCTGTTCTCAAATCTAGGAAGAGGAAATCTGAAGCCCGTTACCACTGGAAGAATGTCCTTAACCACAAAGACCAGACTTGGCCTATGGGCCCCATTCTACTGACAGGGCTCTTGTTTTTGGGGCATCCAGATTTATATAATGTGTTAGAAACCCTAAAGCCCAAGTGGATCATTTTCAAGCGCCCTCTATTTTATTCATCAAGCCTTCCAGTAGAACAACACAGTTGCTAAAATGTTGCCATGACAACTCCAAATCAACTGAGCCTCAGCAAGAAGGGGGAAAACACCAGAATTCTGAAGAAGAGACAAAGGGGGAGGAATCCACCTACAAGGTCTGCCTTAGGACCCTGAGACCCAGCCAGAGGGCAGGAAAAACAAAGGACTGGGCAGACATGCCTCCAGAAAGAAAAAGCTACACAGTACAAAGCAGTAAGATAATCCCAACACAAAAGGGCAAGATTTTTAGAATTTATCTACCCATAAGGTTCTCCAAATCTTTCCTATCCAAGGAAAATTTTCCGTGGATAAGGCTTGGAAGGACTGCGTCCGAGGAAAATGTTAAAAAAGGAACTGAAAGTGAAACCGTCCAAAGGAAGTAACGCTGCAAGGAGATCCCAGTCGGTAAGGGGAAGAAGCACTAGTGTTTTGGGACCACCTACATTTCCATCTTCAAACCAGAGGAGGAAATCCCCTACGAAGCTTGCCTAGCTGACTGCAGGAGAAGGCAATGAAAGAGAGGGCCCGGCACAGGAGGCATCTCTATTGGCCACAGCTGTCAGCCGGGGCAGTCTCTGAGGACACCCAGCAACCGGGTCGGGCTACTTATTCAAATCTTATTTGGACATCCGGAAGCATTTCCTAAGCATTAGGGATCTCTGACAAGGAAACCGGGATGGGATATTGTAGCGTGCACGCTCAAGCCAGAAGGGCCCAGTAAAAGCCCTTGCGAAGTCTGGACACAAAGGGGAAAAGAAATCAACTCCGAAAGAAGTCAGGCGCCTAGACCTTGCCTGAGAATGAGACGTTTCCCTGCAGGTTCACCAACCAGTAGGCGCTTACGGAGCTGAGCGCCCGCCAGGCGCGAGCCCGGGAGCCTGCGCCGTGACCCTGCAGCCCCGCAGCGCTAGCCCAGCGCCCCAGCTGCTCCGCGGAGGAGGCAGGAAAGGGCATCAGGGACGCGGAAGCTCAGGGGCCAGGTGCCGGCGGCTGCGGCCCGCAGCTGGACAGCGCAGGAAGGCTGGGACGTGCGCTTTCGGGGCAGGGAGAGAGTTCGTTCGGCCCACAAAGCCGGGTAGGAGATAAAGAACCAGCACGGTCCCCTCCCCCCAAACAAAGGCTTCCTCCCTGGCAGTGTTCTCTAACCTGAAAAACAGAAACAAAGTCAAAGCTGCCCTGCCTTGCCAGTCCACCCAGTCTCCAGACTTCTGCCTGGTCCTACACTCACCGGTCAAGGCCGTCTCAGCCGCCGATTTTCTCCAACTGTGTTCTCCCCGTCCCGATCTGGGTATCGCCATAGACAGCTGCTCATGCGCACTTCCAGCCCGCGGCCATGTTGGTGAGGGGCGGAAGTGTCGCCCTCGACCCGCCCATAAACTCAAACTCTGAGCCGCCGCACTTCCGCTAGCTCCATCTTGATGAGAGTTGAAGGTTGTCGATGATTGTGGGTTTTCTCTGAAGCCAAAAAGAAGCCGTGTCCTGGAGAATGTAGCTGAAGTCCTGGCCACTTTTGACAAGAACGAGAAAGAAACGACTAACTTGTACTAACATCTTAGTGCCGGGCAGGGCATTTTTTCATTCCAGGAAAAAAGAAGGAGTCCTGCTGAGATCAAGGGAGGGACGTCCGACGGAGACGCCATCTTTAACAAGGGCTATTTGGGAGGCCATCTTGGCTCAGGGCGTCTTTTTGAAGGGATACCCGCTAGAGATTACGACCTATCGGGGTACGCGTAGATCTGGGTATATTCCTTGTTAATTTGCGTCAGCAATTACTCACCCAAAGACCCCAAGGCTTCTAGTTTTCTAAAGGCTCACTTTATGTGACAGGAATCTTGATTCCCATTTTTCTCAAGATCTTTACCCTGAATGTATTTGGATTCGTGTGGTATGATAGGAAGAATTCAAACTTGGGGGCCAGGTAAATCCAGGTTTCACATCCATCTCTGCCACTTCTTACTTCTGAGATCTTTGACAAACAGTTTGACTTAGTTAAGCCTTAGTTTCCTCATCTGTAAACTGGAGATACCAGCAACCTTCCAGAATTATGTGGATCAAATAAAATCAAGGACATAGATTCTATGAGCACGGTATATACTTAGCCCAGTTCCTGGCATATAATGGGCATTATGTAAATATAAGTTTCTCTTCCCCATTTCCTGACCACCATGAACCTAGCTCTAGTTTCTAACCACTAGTCTCCATGACAACTGAGGAAGAGCGCCCAAACAGCAAGAAGAAAAAGAATGTTTTGCCAAATATATGAAAATATAATACCTATCATCAAAGACTTTAGTAAGAATGATGAGACCCCACACTATTTGTAAAAATACAGCCTTTATTCTGAGACATTGACCTTCACTAGAGTGGGACCCCATGGCCCCAGCCTGGCTGGAGAAGCAGTTCCAGGGCTTGAGTGACACCATTTCCCTTTCCTGAAATAGGAAGAAGTTATTCTAAAAGGAAAAATGAGAGCCCAGAGAGATCTGTACAGGACCTCTCTTGTACATATGACTGGAGGCAGAGGGTGGGGGAGCTGGAGAGGAGTCCAGTCCCTCCAACAAAGACTGAGGGCTGAAAAGAGCTTCCTGGACGTTTCTCCTAATCTGGAGCTAAAAGGGTCAGGAGGTATCTAAGGGTTCAAGAACAGAACAGGAATGGGCAACTCTAGAAGTGTTTGGGTATGGAAGGCTCTAACCTGGCCACATCCTCCCTGTCTCTACCCTTGGCTTTCATGAAGAGAGATTCAGAGGAAGGGAGGAACTTGGCTAGAATTCTCCAGTCTTCACTTTAAGAAACTCTCAAGTTTTCTCCTACCCTATGTTCCCTTTGACCAGTGACTCACTCCCTGGGGACAGGATATTGTTGACTTTCTTGGGAATCTCCTAAGAGATAAGTGCTTTGCATCTGAGACAAGTTCAGGTAAACCAATCAAGGCAGTGCCTCCCATAGTCAAAAAAAGAAGCTGGAGGGCCAGAGCCTATAAAGTTGGGCAACACAGCTGCTCTAGCTGCAGAAGAGACAGCCAGTCAGGGCCGGGCACAGTGGCTCACACCTGTAATCCTAGCACTGTGGAAGGCTGAGGCAGGTGGATCACCTGAGGTCAGGAGTACAAGACCAGCCTGACCAACATGGAAACACCCTATCTCTACTAAAAAATACAAAATTAGTAATCCCAGCTCCTCAGGAGAGTGAGGCAGAATTATTTGAACCCAGGAGGTGGACGTTGGGGTCATCTGAGATGGCACCATTGTACTCCAGCCTGGGCAACGTGAGCACAACTCTGTCTTGGGGAGAAAAAAGAAAAAAGACACAGCTAGTCAGGAACGCTAGAGATTCAAAACGACTTACCCAGAGCTCTGTCCTAATCACAAAGTCCCCTTGGCCCAGAGCTCTGGTCCTGATCACAGTCCCTCACCCTTCCCAGGATTAGCCTGTGTTTCAAATGCATAGGATCGGCGCTGGGGGGACAACAGGGGGTCAGGGACCTGGTGTTCTCTGGGGGGCAGACTAAGACGACTCCAGGATCCAGACCCTTGTGTGCCTTCAGATGGGAGCTCCAGGCAGCTAATGGGCCGAGGAGATTGGGCAGAGATCATGCTGCAGGGGGAGGTTCTGGGGATGAGGCAGTAGTCCCCACCCTCAGTACAGGTCTGGTTTCGCCGAACTCCCTGAGCCTCAGTCCTTTGGCGGTCCCGGGCTAGGGCCACAGCAGCATCAAAGGAAAGACTACCCCCATTCCTCCAAGAGGATCGAGAAGGTCGGGACCCCCAAGCCCTTTCTCCAGGAGTCCCATCAAGCCGTCCAGGCCTTGGGCTTGGATTTGCAGGTGCCACATGTATCTTGCTACACATTGCACTGGGCATCTTGGCAAACTGTGGTTTGGGGGGCACCACAGGCACAGAGCGGACCTGTTGGACCTGAACCAGAGAGGAAGCCAGACGCATGCCCACGCCACCCAAGCCCAGGGAACAGGGGCATAGATTACAGCCCTCTGGATCGGGCTGTCCCTCAGGCTCCATCTCCTCTGGTTGGGATGACTGTGGGGCTGTCTCTTCCATCTCAGAAGAGTGGGCATTGCCCTCTTTGGCACAGTCAACCTCCAGGGACTCTGAAGGACCTGAACCTTCAGAGAGGGTGCCTTCTTCTAAATAGTCCCCTCCAGTCCTCTGGTCTCCCTCAGCCTCTCTATCCCCATTCTCCCATTCCTTGCTGACCTCCCCTGCTCCTCCTTCAGCTGCTGTTTCTGGGCTTCTGCTGTCTTCACCATTTCTTCGGTCTTTTTGTGCTTCATCATCCCCCTTCCCCCTTTGTTCTTTGTCCTCATCCTCTGTGACTCCCTCAGCCTTTTGTTTATGTACAACTTCCCATTTGTCCTCAGCAACTTGATTGTCCTGGGCCCCTTGCTCTAGGTCCCTTCTAGCTTCTACCTGGGCTTCCTCTCCTTGCCCAACCTCTTCTTTCTCAGTTTCTTTTTCCTTCTCATCTGTATACTGCTCTCCTCCTGGTTCCTCCACACTTTTAGCTTCCACCATACTGTCAATCGTCTTCTGACCTTTGAACTTCTCTCCCGTGGCCTCTGTCTCTTCCCTACTCCCTTCTCTCAATCTGACCTTTGTCTCTGGGCTTCCCCCAGCCTTTCCACCATTCTCACTGGCCTTTCCAGCCTCCACCTTGATCTCTGGACTTCCCTCAGCTTCTTCCCGGATGTCTAGTCTGCCTCCAGGCTCAGCCTCCTTGTCCTCCCCAACTTGCCAGCATGCCTGCTCTTCCTCAGTCTGTCCCGGACCCTGCCTTCCACATTCTGCTGCCTCTTCCTCCAGACTCGATGCACCCTCCCAGATTGGGGATTTAGGTCCCAGAATGGGACTTAGGTCATCATAGGCACTCAGGAAGACTTCCTCGCCATTTTCCTCCACAACTTCAGCCCTGGGGCCAGCAGAGTCCAGGGAACAGCAGCTAGGAGCTAAGACAAACTGTGCCTCATCCAGAGACAGGTCATCCAGGGGCGGCTCCACAGAGAACTCCTCCACCTGTAGGCACAGCATTGTGGCTCAGGATCAGGAGGCCCTGTCCACCCTTGACTCCAGCCACCCCCAAACCCAACACAGCTCTCCTTACCTGAGGCCCAACTCCCAGGAGCTCCTCCAGGTAGCCCATCCCAGGGTCGTCCTCCCCAGGGGAGAAGGCTGCTCCTGCTGCTTCTGCCTGGGCCACCTCCCCATCCTCTGCCCCCACCCACTCAGGTTCTGAGCTGCTTGAATCCTCTAGGAAGGAGAAGGAGTCCTGCACCTCCTGGGACAGGGAGTCCTCCAGGGCAGGAGCCAAGTCGTCTGGGCCCGAGTTTGCCAGGGGACCTGGGGCTGGACTTCCTTCTGACTTCTCATCTGTTGGGGGAGAAGTAGTCCCAGGAATACAAAGGTCAAGCCCTGACCCTTTGCAATGTGGGTCATCCTAGCATTGCTATAGCAGGGGCCCAGCACTCCCACCATAGTTACTCTGCATGACTGATCCTCTCAGAACAGTATCCCTTATTATTGGCTTGCTACCTTAATTGAGCCCCTATCAGGTGCCAAGCACTGTGCTATCCATTTTACAATGCATTGTCTTATTTTTTCCTCCAAACTATTATGTGGGGTATTGAGGAAACTGAGGCTCAGAGAGATTAAGCAATTTGTGTAAGGTCATGTAACCAATATGCAACACAGCCAAAATTTGAACCCAAGTTTACTTAACTCTATAGCCCATGTTCTTACCCACTATCCTATCCTGCCTCAGGGCTTCTCATGAGTGACACTTCAGGAACTGGAGTCAGAGCAAGGATCAGATCCCAGCTCTGCTACTTCTACCTAAATCAATAGCAAATTGATAACCTAAGTTTCAGGTCTCAGTTTCCACTGCTGTAACAGAAAAATAACAATACCTATGTCATAAAATTATGAGGAAATGAAACAAGCTAATTCCTGCAATCATAGCACTTGATTTTTTTTTTTTTTTTTTTTTGAGACAGAGTTTCACTCTTGTTGCCCAGGCAGGAGTGCAGTGGCACAATCTTGGCTCACTGCAACCTCCACCTCCCAAATTCAAACAGTTCTCCTGCCACAGCTTCCGGAGCAGCTGGGACCACAGGCGCCCACCACCACGCCCAGCCAATTTTTTGCATGTTTGGTAGAGACAGGGTTTCACCACATTGGGCGGGCTGGTCTCGAACTCCGGACCTCAGGTGATTTGCCTGCCTCGGCCTCCCAAAGTGCTGGGATTACAGGCGTGAGCCACTGCGCCTGGCCAGTACTTAATAAACTCTTGATAAATGTTAGCTGATAGTATTGATGTTACTATTATTATTACCCATCTGTCCTTAGTAATCCCTGCTATATGTATCTGACACAGCCCCCATTCTTGAGTACATCAGTGCTCCGAAGGCTGCTAGAGATCTCCTCTCCATAGATTTCACATAGCCTGGTAATACTACTGGATTTCCGCAACCCTGAATCTAGGGAGGCAGCTGAAGGTAACCACCCCAAAGCCCAAGGGCTGAGGCCTCTGCCCTTTCTAGGGCGAATCTTCCAGCATCACAGCTTCAGCCTAGGGTTCTAGTCCCCTTTCCCAGTCTTGTTCAATCTTTGGGTCCTCACCTGGGGGGCCAGGGCCAAGGCCAGGGCCAGGGCCAGGGCCAGAGGCGGGGCTTGGCCGATGCTGTAGAGCAGGGCACTCGAGGCCACGAGTGAGCCTGGCCAAGGAAACGTTGGAGATGATGTTCGGGGGCACACTGAGGATGGAGGTGATGTGTAGTGGGAGGTTGACATTGTAGGGGTCTGAGATGTGGACCCCAGCACAGCGCTCTGCACGGCTGCTGCCCCCAGCCCGGATGGCTGACCGCCCAGCTCGTGGTGTGCCTGGTTCAGAGTTTGTGCCACCCAGTGCTTCTGCCTCAGGCTCCTGTTCACCCTCTGCTGTCTCTATAGAATCGTTCTCCAAGCTCTCAGGCAGCAATGGGCTTGGCCGGGGACTGCCGGGCCCCACCAGCCCCTCTGGCTCTGTGGAGGAAAGAGAGGGCCAGGTAGGCAGTGGCCTAAGCTCCAAGGGCAAGGGGCCTAGACATCTCAAGAAAGCTCTGGAGAATGCTCTCTGCTTTCTCAGGCCTGAGAGCAAGGACAGCCTGGAAGGTACCAGGCCCAGCTTCTTTTGATCACTTCTGCAAACTCTCCACCCAGCCAGTAGGTCAAAGATCACCCCACCTTCACATACCTAGGGAACTCCCTCCCTTCCCTGCAAATACAGTCACTGGCTGTCATCACCATCACCACCACCACCACACACCCATGCTGTCACTTCCCATACGAACACTCATCAACAAACCCATAGATTAGACAATGAGCTCACCATTGTAAATATAGCACTCAGTACTGTGGCTGGTGTGTAAGAGGCACTCATTAAGTATTTTTGAAATTATTGAACAGAGTTGGCTACATGTACACACACACATGCACACAGAGGCCCGTACTGGTCACATGGCACACACACGTACATACACAGACATGCATCCCTATACTCACCATCACTGGCCCCAGCCGCAGCACTCAGTGAGTCCATGCTTTTGGCTGGCCGCAGTGTCCCCTTATTGGATTTGTCCTCTGTAAGACAGGGATGTGGGTAGAGCCAGGGCCTGTGTACCCTCAGCAGAACTCCCCCCAACTCCCTAGACTTACCCCTGTCCTCAGCTCCCCGTGGAAGTTTACGCTTTGTCTCATGGCCAGAGCGACCTAGATTGAAGATAGACCTCCACTTCCTGACTTTCAAAGACCCCTTTCTCCTACAGAGAATGGAGGGGCATAATTGGAGGTTGGAACGTGGTGGTCAGCGCAGGGGAGGAGGGTCCAGGAAGGAGGCCTTACTTGTGCTCGGCAATCTCAATGATAGTGTGGTAGGGCCGCATCTGTGGGGGTCCATCGCCAGCCTGCAGAATGCTAGGCAGGTGGTAAGGCAGGGGCCTGGGCATAAGGTCCTCGGGGCTGCCTGATGCCCGGGTCCCTGGAAGTGATCGCCATCCGCTCTCCACCTCACCACCTAGGAAGAGAAAAGGAATTGGCCAGCCAGGAACAGGGCCAAGAGAGGGATCTCAGGCACCCAATCCTTCATCACCCCTCACCAACTACCAGGTTAGAATACACCAACACCCCTAAAGACAGTGCCTCTATGTCCATCACCTCAAAAGAGTGTCCTCATAGACAAAGAGGGCCGGGAGATCCCAGGATATTGGCCCTGTGGGCTGGGAGTGGGTATGAGCTGTCACTAGCCTTGGGAGCCAGGATGGTGACTCAGAGGTCAAGCTATGCCCTGGACTGACAGCAGAAGAGGTCTGCTCAAGTCCTGACTACACCATTATCTCCCCAGGGTTCTCTCCATGTGACCACTACCAACATCCCTGTATGAGACTCTACTGAACTAGGTGAACTTCAAGGCTCTCTGTAACTGACTTGACTCCCCAGACAGTGGGATATATGGAGGGCAGGAAGGACACTGACCAGAGAGGGCAGCACCCCCAAAGAGCTGGTCCACGTGTGTGAGGATGAACTCCACGACGATGGACTGCACACGCACCTCCATGAAGGCTGCTGTCCCATTGAAGCCTGAGGCCTCTATGTCCTTAGACCTGTGGAGATGTAGAATTATTCTCCCCCTCAGCCCGACCACACTTCCCAATCCAGATTCTCCATGAAAATACCTTATTCTCTCTCTCTCTCGAATGACCTTAACCCCATTTCCACCCTTAAACTGTATGCATAATTCTTCAATTCTCAAATGCCGCTTGAAGACTTCCAGGAAGGAAGCCTTCTTAGACACCCTTCTCAGGGTTAATTTCTGTTTCTTTTGCACACCAGGGTGTCTTGTTTATAATAAATTTTATAATGATTTAGAGGACTTCCCATACGTAGTCTGTCTTGCACCACCACAGTGAGTGATATGCCGGCCAGTTCTCCAACAGACTACAAGATGCTTTGCTCAAAAAACATTTGACATGGGGCCAGGCACAGCAGCTCACACCTGTAATCCTAGCACTTGCACAGGGAGGAGGTGGGTGGATCACTTGATGACAGGAGTTCAAGACCAGCCTGGCCAACATGGTAAAACCCCATCTCTCTACTAAAAATACAAAAATTAGCCCGCTGTGGTGGCTCATGCCTGTAATCCCAGCCACTCAGGAGGCTGAGGCTCCAGAATCATTTGAATTCAGGAAGCAGAGATTGCAGTGAGTTGAGATTACGCCACTGCTCTCCAGCCTGGGCAACAGAGCAAGACTCTGTCTCAAAAACAAACAAAAAATTGGCATGAAACTATTATGTTCTAGACCCTCAGCTCAGTGACACACTGTAGAAAAACACAAAAGTCTTGCCCTTTAGGGACTTTATTTGATCACAGAGACGGGGCTAAAATGAGTGGGCCCCATGTGACTCAATCTCAAAACTTCTTTCTTCACTGGGCTTTGTGAGCCCCATACCCTTCTCCAGTGTACCCACACAGTCGCATCTCAATCTGGGAGCAGCCTCCCGAGGCAAGGGTCTCACAGGATCCCCACACACTGCTCACACATGCACCTACCTCAGCAGATTGGGAGCCCACACGATGGCCAGGTTACGAGCATGCATGTTGGTCTGGGCACTAAACGAGGCCATGTGCACCAAGTGCCTCATGAGGAACTCCAGGGTCCTGCAGAAAGCGGAGGCAGGGATCACACAGGGAATGCCCAGGGCAGGCATTAGGACTGGGACCTAGGAGCCAGTAGGACCCCTTTAAGGCTCCAAGGCAGAGAGTGAATGAGTTGTCTCAGGTTGCTGGGCAGATGTGGAACCCCACATACTTGTAGTTTGGGATGGGGAGTTCTTGAAGCACCTCTAGGATCTTGACCAAGCGCTCAGGTTCCAATTGCACTGCTACAGCCTCCTGATTGAGAAGGGTGCAAGAAGCAAGAGTCAATGACCCAGCAATGCCCCTGCTTACTCCCCAGAGCTCCTAACCAAGTTCTCAGGAACAGTGTGCACTGGACTCTGTGCTCTTCTGTCCTACATCATCTGAGGTGCACTGACAGAGAGAGCTCAGAATTTGGGGCCCACAAAGATGGCAGCTGAATTTTGGTTATGCCACTTCATAGTTTTTGTGACCTTGACAACTCGTTGCCTTACCATCCACCATCTGTAGAGCTCTGGTACTGGGCTACTTCAGTGGTATCGCCCTGTGGGTGCCCCAGGGACTCCAGAGTTGTTTCATTGTGTCCAGGAAGGCCATTTCCCCACCCAACCTAGCCTGTGTGGACTGAGCAGGGTGCTGCTAGCATTCAGGGTCTCTCAGTGCTGTTGTGCTAAATAAAGTACAACTTATTTTTAAAGTGTTACTCAATTCAAGATAGCATATTTTTCATGTGTTTTAGCATTTAAAAGATGTTCAGGCTGGGCACAGTGGCTCACACCTACAATCCCAGCAATTTGGGAAGCTAAGGTGCGAGGATTTCTTAAGCTTGGGAGTTTGAGACCAGCCTAGGCAACACAGCAAGACCTTGTCTCTACTGAAAAATTTAAAAATCAGCCAGGCATGGTGGTGCATGCCTATAGTCCTATCTGCTCAAGAGGCTGAGGTAGGAGGATCACTTGAGCCTGGGAGATTGAGGTGTGATTGCACCACTGTACTCCAGCCTAGGTGACAGAAGGAGACCCTGTCTCAAAACAAACAAACAAACAAAAAAACAGGCCGGGCACGGTGGCTTACGCCTGTAATCCCAGCACTTTGAGAGGCCGAGGTGGGTGGATCACTTGAGGTCAGGAGTTTCAAACCAGCCTGGCCAACATGGTGAAACCCTGTGTCCATCAAAAATACACAAAATTAGCCAGGCATCATGGCAGGTGCTTGTAAGCCCAGCTATTCAGGAGGCTGAGGCAGAATTGCTTGAAGCTGGGAGGCAGAGGTTGCAATGAGCCAAGATTGCACCACTGCGCTCCAGCCTGGGTGACAGAGTGAGACCCCATTTCAAAATAAAGAAGAAGAACAAAGATGTTCAATACACAATTACAGTGAATGGAGGGGCATCCTTGAAAAAACTTGACTTCTAAAAAGCATTCTCATTATTTTAAGCATAGGGAAGTTCTGGTCTACATGCTTTCCAAGAGCCTTCCAGCTACAACAATCTGCCTCTGCCTCCCCAAGTCTCATCACTGTGCTGTGTGCAATCTGCAGGCCTTAGGAGAAGGACATGGCAGAGGGAGAATGAAGAGAAGAGGGTTGGAGGAGGACAGAGGTAGTAGGGGCTAGGATATTTGGTGAGGAGGGGTCTTTTCCCCAGTAAAGACTTTCTGTGGTCTCTGTCATTAAGGATCGCTAGGACTCTGGCTGGTATGTGACACACCTTGGATGTCAAAACCAGACTGTTCACCCCTGAGCCCTATCTTCCACCCCCCTGCCTCTCAACTCACGGCAAACTTGTCATAGAGCCGGTAAGTGAGCAGGGGATCCGGCAGTTCTCTGAAATAAGCCTTGCACAGCGAGGAGACGCAGTGAATGTCCTGGAGATATACATCCCGCCGCAGGTCTGGCTTCCGTTCTGCCTCAAATTCCTGCCTGGGTAGGTGCGGTGTGGTCAGGAGTGGTAAGGGCTGGGGTAATGTGGTGAGAGATGGGAGCTGTAGAGATGGGTCCTGGCACCATCATGGGTCAGCATGTGTGGGACTTGGAAGGAGAATGTTGGGACAAATATACATATGAGCCATGTGTGTATGTGTAAGGTACTGCACATGCTGACATGTAGATGTGAATGTGAGGATGGGTACATGTGCAGGTAAGTGGATATATGCATGAACAGGGATATGTTAGGGATGTAGCTAGAGATAATGTGTAGCAATGCAAAGGCATATAAGAGTCAATAGGGAATGATCCTAAGTCTGTGCCACTGGGTACATGTAAAAATGGGTGGGTGTGGCCGGGCGCGGTGGCTCACGCCTATAATCCCAGCACTTTGGGAGGCCGAGGCGGGTGGATCACGAGGTCAAGAGATGGAGAGCATCCTGGTCAACAAGGTGAAACCCTGTCTCTACTAAAAATACAAAAATTAGCTGTGCATGGTGGCATGCGCCTGTAGTCCCAGCTACTCAGGAGGCTGAGGCAGGAGAATTGCTTGAACCCAGGAGGCGGAGGTTTCGGTGAGCCGAGATCCCGCCATTGCACTCCAGTCTGGGTAACAACAGCGAAACTCCGTCTCAAAAAAAAAAAATTCGTGGGTGTAGCTCTTAGAAAGAAACGTAAGTGTAAATCTTTAAGTCCTAGGATTAGGCAACAGTTTCTTAGATATGACACTAAAAGCACAAGCAAACAAAACAATGGATACATTGAACGTCAAAATTAAAAACATTTGTATGTCAAAAGACCCTATTAAAAGAGTGAAGACAACCCACAAAATGGGAGTAAATATTTGCAAACTGTTTATCTGATTGAGGGTGTACTATTCAGAATGTATAAAGAATCTTAAAATTCAATGATTAGAAAGACAAATAAGCCACTTTTTTTTTCTTTTTTCTTTTTGAGACAGTCTTGCTCTGTCTCCCAGGCTGGAGTGCCGTGGTACGATCTCGGCTCACTGCAGCCTCCGCCTTCTGGGTTCAAGTGATTCTCCTCCCTCAGCCTCTTGAGTAGCTGGGACTACAGGTGTGCACCATCATGCCCAGCTAAACAAATAAGCCAAATTTGTATACGGGTAAAGTCAGCACCATAGGAAAGGGAGAAAAAAATGGGCTAAGGATTTGAATAAACATTACTATTGCTCCAAAGAAGATATGCAAATAGCCAATAAGCACAGGAAAAGATGTTCAACATCATTATCTATCACAGAAATGCAAATATAGGCTAGGGGAGGTGGTTCATGCCTGTAATCCCAACTACTCGGAAGGCTAAGGTAGGAGGATTGAGCCTAGGAGGTAGAGTCTGCATGACCGTGCCACTGCATTCTAGCTTAGGTGACAGAGTGAGGACCCAGTCTCACAAAAAAAAAAAAAAAAAAAAAAAAAAAAAAAGAGGCTGGGCACAGTGGCTCATGCTTGTAATCCTAGTACTTTGGGAGGCCAAGGCGGGCAGATCACAAGGTCAAGAGATCGAGACCATCCTGGCCAACATGGTGAAACCCCATCTCTCTACTAAAAATACAAAAATTAGCTGGCTGTGGTGGCATGTGCCTGTGGTCCCAGCTACTCAGGAGGCTGAGGCAGGAGAATCGCTTGAACCCTGGAGGCAGAGCTTACACTGAGCTGAGATCACGCCACTGCATTCCAGCCTGGCAACAGAGTGAGACTCTGTCTCAAAAAAAAGAGGAAAGAACAAAAGTAACTCAAATATAAATTACATTGAAATATTAGTTTACATTTACAGGGATGGCTATAATTTAAAAAATAGGCCAGGCATGGTGGCTCACACCTGTAATCCCAGCACTTTGGGAGGCCGAGGCAGGAGAATGGCTTGAACCCAGGAGCCAGAGCCTGCAGTGAGCCGAGATCTCGCCACTCCACTCCAGCTCAGGCAGCAGAGTAAGAATCCATCTTTTTAAAAAAAAAAAAAAGATACACAGGCCAGGGCATGGTGGCTCACGCCTGAAATCCCAGCACTTGGGAGGCTAAAGCAGAAGGTGGATCACTTGAGGTCACAAGTTCAAGACCAGCCTGGCCAACATAGTGAAACTCCCTCTCTACTAAAGATGCAAAAATTAGCCAGGTGTGGTGGCACATGCCTGTAGCCCCAGCTATTCGGGAGGCTGAGGCAGAAGAACCACTTGAACCCAGGAGGGAGAGGCTGCAGTGAGCCAAGGTCGCACCACTGCACTCCAGCCTGGGCAACAGAGCAAGACTCCATCTCAAAAAAAAAAATTAAGACCAGTCTGGTCAACATAGTGAAACCCCATTTCTACTAAAAATACAAAAATTGGGCAGGCATGGTGGTATGAACCATCAAAAAAGAAAATGTCCTGGAATTAGATTGTAATGATGATTATACATCATCACGATCTGAAGTATATATACTATGTGAATATACTAAAAACAACTGAATTTCTTTTCTTTTCTTTTCTTTTCTTTTTTTTTTTTGGAGTCTTGCTCTGTCACCCGGGTTAGAGTGCAGTGGCACAATCTTGGCTCACTGCAACCTCCACCTCCCAGGTTCAAGCAATTCTCCTGCCTCAGCCTCCTGAGAGGCTGGAATTATGGACGAATACCACCACACCCAGCCAATTTTTGTATTTTTAGCAGAGATGGAGTTTCACATGTTGGTCAGGCTGGTCTTGAACTCCTGACCTTGTGATCCGCTCACCTTGGCCTCCCAAAGTGCTGGGATTATAGGTGGGAACCACCACTCCCAGCCTGAATTATACATTTTTTAAATGGTGAATTTTGTGATATGTTAATTATATATAAGTTTTTTCTTTTAAAGCTGGGTGTGTGTAGGGATGGCATATGTGAAAGTGGAGTGTGTGTGTGTGTGTGTGTGTATGTGTGTGTGTGCACACACACCAAATTGGGGGAGTGCCCATGGTGTCCACCTTTTTTCTAGGAGTTGTTAGAGCACCTCCCTAGGACCTTATCTAGCCTCTGTGGTTCCTTCTCCCCACTGCCTGTCACTCCCCCCTCTCTGCTGTCCTTGGCAACCCTTACTATGACCTTCTGGCTTCCTGGCCTCCTGGTCACAGAGCCCTCCCACTCTGTTTGACTCACCGAAGCTTCTGGATGTTGGAGGAGACCCCTGAGAGGCGATAGATCCCATCCACCACTCCATACTCCTCCACAAATTCTGCACAGCTCTTTAGCACCTGTGGCACTGGGAACACAGACGGGGCAGAGACACCAAAATCAGAAGATCTGGAAGGTCAGAGACTGCAGTGAGTCTGAGAAATGGAAGATCAGAGAAGGGGATTTGGGGAGACCATGGGCAAAGCTCATGGAATAAAAACTCATTAGAGCCGGCCGCGGTGGCTCACGCCTGTAATCCCAGCACTTTGGGAGGCCGAGGCGGGTGGATCACGAGGTCAAAAGATCGAGACCATCCTGGTCAGCATGGTGAAACCCCGTCTCTACTAAAAATACAAAAAATTAGCTGAGCATGGTGGTGCATGCGTGTAATCCCAGCTTCTCAGGAGGCTGAGGCAGGAGAATTGCCTGAACCTAGGAGGCGGAGGTTGCGGTGAGCAGACATCGCGCATTGCACTCCAGCCTGGGTAACAAGAGGGAAACTCCATCTCAAAATAAATAAAAAAAAAATCTCATTAGAAACATTCCTACAGCTCCACCCTGCCAACCCGTCTTCAGTATCTCTACTTAGTGGGTCCTAAAGGTCCTGGGAGCTCGCTGCCCCTCCAAACTACCCAATCAGCCCCTTGTTAGAAAGTTCCTTTTGTGTGTGTGTGACATGGCTGTGCACATGTTAGAAAGTTCTGCCATTGTTAAAGTGAAATTTGTCAGGCTGGGTTCAGTGACTCACACCTGTAATCCCAGCCCTTTGGGAGGCTGAGGCAGGTGAATTGCTTGAGCCCAGGATTTCAAGACCAGCCTGAGTAACATGGTGAAACTCCGTCTCTACAAAACAAAAACATGAAAGGGGTGTAGTGGTGCACACCTGTAGTTTCAGCTACTCAGGAGGCTGGTGGGAGGATCACCTGAGCCCTGGAGGCAAGGGCTGGAGGAAGCCGCACTCGGGCCTGCTGGCTGACAGAGTGAGACCCTATCTCAAAAAAAGAGAAAAGAAAGAAAACAAAAAGAAAGAAATTTGTCTCTTTTGGGCCGGGTGTGGTAGGTCACGCCTGTTATCCCAGAACTTTGGGAGGCCAAGGCAGGTGAATTACCTGAGGTCAGGAGTTCAAGACCAGCCTGACTAACATGGTAGAACTCTGTCTACTAAAAATACAAGAAATTAGCCAGGCATGGTGGTGTGCACCTGTAATCCCAGCTACTTGGGAAGCTGAGGCAAGAGAATCACTTGAACGTAGGAGGCAGAGGTTGCAGTGAGCGGAGATGGCGCTATTGCACTCTAGACTGGGCAACAAGAACAAAACTCCATCTCAAAAAAAAAAAAAAAAATACAAAATCTACCTGGGGTGGATAGCCTGAGGTCAGGAGTTTGAGACCAGCCTGACCAACATGGTGAAACACCACCTCTACTAAAAATACAAAAACTACCTGGGCGTGGTGGCATGTGCCTGTAATCCCAGCTATTTGGGAGGCTAAGGCAGGAGAATCACTTGAACCAGAGAGGTGGAGGTTGCAGTGAGCTGAGATCATGCCACTGCACTCCAGTCTGGGCAACAAGAGTGAAACTTCATCTCAAAAAAAAAAAAAAAAAAGCAAAGGAAAGAAAATTTGTCTGTAATTACCAGTTATTTTTAAAGGGGCAACAATCTGGTTGGTAGGGGAGGCAGAGTCAAGGACTCATTTTTTTTTTTTGAGATGGAATCTTACTCTGTCACCTAGGCTGGAGTTCAATGGCATGATCTTGGCTCACTGCAGCCTCCTCAATTCACTTGCCTCAGTCTCCCAAGTAGCTGGGATTACAGGTGCCCACCACGAAGCCCAGCTAATTTTGTATTTTTAGTGGAGACAGGGTTTCTCCATGTTGGTCAGACTGGTCTTGAAACCCTGACCTGGTGATTTGCCTGCCTCAGCCTCCCAAAGTGCTGGGATTACCAGCATAAGCCACTGCCCGGCCAAGGATTTATCTTAAAAGTGCATTTACATAACACTGTACATAAGGTGAAGGAACATTAGTTGTCCCAACCAAAATGGAACAGGACTGCTAAGGATTCTTTTAAAACACACCCTCTGGTATGAAAGCTCAGCTCATGGCTGTTAGTTCTTTGTTGTTGTTGTAGGTTTTGTTTGTTTGTTTTTTGAGATGGAGTCTCACTCTGGAGTGCCAATCTTGGCTCACTGCAACCTCCACCTCCTTGTTCAAGCAATTCTCTTGCCTCAGCCTCCCAAGTAGCTGGGATTACAGACACGCGCCACCACTCCCAGCTAATTTTTGTATTTTTAGTAGAGATAGCATTTCATCATGTTGGCCAGGCTAGTCTTGAACTCCTGACCTCAGGTGATCCACCCACCTCGACCTCCCAAAGTGCTGGGATTACAGGCATGAGCCACCACACCTGGCCTGCTTTATATATGTCTATCATTTAATCTTAAAAATTAGATAATCTGGATGACAGAACCATGGCAATCAAAACAAGAAAATCTGAAAAAAAAAAAAAAAAAAAAAAAAAAAACTTAAAAAATTAGGTATTCTTGGGCCGGGCGCGGTGGCTCAAGCCTGTAATCCCAGCACTTTGGGAGGCCAAGGCGAGTGGATCACGAGGTCAAGAGATCGAGACCATCCTGGTCAACATGGTGAAACCCCATCTATACTAAAAATACAAAAAATTAGCTGGGCATGGTGGCGTGTCCCTGTAATCCCAGCTACTCAGGAGGCTGAGGCAGGAGAATTGCCTGAACCCAGGAGGCAGAGGTTGCGGCGAGCCAAGATTGCACCATTGCACTCCAGCCTGGGTAACAAGAGCGAAACTCCATCTCAATAAAAAAAAAAAAAAAAAATAGGTATTCTAGCCCCCATTTTACAGATAAGAAAACTGAGGGTCAAAGAAGTACTGAGTGTCCAGCAGCACCCAGCTAGAGCCAGAACTCAAATCAAGGGTACAACAAGCTGTACTCTTTCCCAATCCTGGCCTCCCTCCTGTTACTAGACTGTAAGCTTCTTAAGGACAAAATCTAAGTGTGATCCATCTTGATATTCCTTATATTTTCTGACATGGTGTCTCATACATGATAGATCCTCAGAAATTGGGTCAGGCGAGGTGGCTCACACCTGTAATCCCAGCACTTTGGGAGGCCAAAGCAGGCGGATCACCTGAGGCCAAGAGTTTGAGACCAGCCTGGCCAATATGGTGAAACCCCATCTCTACTAAAAATACAAAACTTAGCTGGGTGTGGAGGCACATGCCTGTAATTCTAGCTACCGGGAGGCTGAGGCAGGAGAATTGCTTGAACCCAGGAGGTAGAGACTGCCGTGAGCCAAGACTGTGCCACTGCACTCCAGCTTCAGTGACAGAGCAAGATTCGGTCTTAAAACAAAAACAAACAAAACAGTAACATGCATTGAATTCCATTTCCACAAGCCTACAGAGTTATCTTTCTAAAGCACCTCTCTAATTTAGATTTTTTGCCTCGAATACACCCGACTCTGCCCCACCTTAATCCTCATTACTTACCTTAAAGTTACAAAATAAAATAGAAACTCCTCAGCCTGGTATATAAGGCCCTTCACAAACCAGATCCAGACACCATTCCAGCCACAGCTCCAGAAAATTCCTTGACAAATCCTATAATCCAACCCTTTGCTGGTCCATAAACAAGCCTTGGTACCATTACTCATATTATTCTCTTGCCTGGAATTACCCTCTGTGCATTTCTTAAAATACCTCTTAGGCCAGGCATGGTGGCTCACACCTGTAATTCCAGCACTTTGGGAGGTCAAGGGGGCAGATCACTTGAGGTCTAGAGTTCAAGACCAGCCTGTCCAGCACGGCAAAACCCCATCTCTACTAAAAATACAAAATTAGCCTGGAATGGTGGCGTGCATCTGTAGTCCCACCTACTTGGATGGCTGAAGCAGGAGAATCGCTTGAACCTGGGAGGTAGTGATTGCAGTGAGCTGAGATTGCACCAGTGCACTCCAGCCTGAGTAACAGGGTGAGACTCCCTCTCAAACAAAAAAAAATCACATCTTAACATATCCACCAATTCTAACCCTTTTTCTTACATTATAGTTCACCAGTCTTTTGTTCACATCTGTATTATAGCACTTCTTGCAATCTGTTAGGATTAGTTTATTTTGTATTTATACCTCCTAACATATAATAACATCCTCCCAGCATCTAGTACAGTGTTGAAATAGAGCAGGTGCTCAATCTTTGCGAAATGACTCTGAATTAATCAATCAATTATGAGAATCAATAACATCCCTTGGAGATTTAAAGGAGAATATTGCCAATCACAGAACATTGGGTCCTATTAACTAGGACCCATCAGAGGAATTCCTCTCACATATCAGTATCAGAAAAAGCTGTGTTTGGCATGGAAGCTGGAGCCTGTAATCCCAACACTTTGGGAGGCCGAGGCGGGTGGATCACTTGAGGCCAGGAGTTCCAGACCAGCCTGGGTAACATAGCAAGACCTCATCTCTACAAAAAAAAAAAAAAAAAAAATAGTAGGATGTGGTGGCACACACTTGCAGTGCCAGCTACTCAGGAGGCTAAAGCAGGAGGATTGCTTGAGCCCAGGAGTTTGAGGCAGCAGTGAGTGATGATGATACCGTTGTACTCCAGACTGGGCAACATAGTAAGACTGTGAAAGAAGGAAGGGAAGAGAGGGGAGGGGAGGGGAGCGGAAGGGAAGGGAAGGGAGAAAGGAAGGAAAGAAAGGAAGGGAAGGAAAGGGAAGGGAAGGGAAGAGAAGGGAATAAAAGGGAAGGGAAGGGGAGGGGAGGGGAGGGGAAAGAAAAAGCTGTGTTTCTCCTAAGCCATCTATTTTTTTTTCTTATGGGCTGCATGAGTCTTGCACTTGATTATGTTTGTTTATTTGTTTATTTATTTATTTTGGGTCAGAGTCTTGCTCTGGGCAATTCTGGTCCCTCAGCCTCCTGAGTAGCTGGGATTACAAGCACACACCACCATGGCCGACTAATTTTTGTATCTTTTAGTAGAGATGGAGTCTCACCATATTGACCAGACTGGTCTCAAACTCCTGACCGAAAGCTCTGGGACTACAGGTGTGAGCCACCACACCTAGCCTATGTTTACCTCTTTAACCACTAGGAAGCTCAGAGCCCACCTCTAAGAACCATAGAGCCGTGTAATATGCATTTCTGGGTGCTGATCTTTCTCTTCCTCTTGTTTTTCCTTCAACCCAATTCCTTCAGTTATTTATTCTAACTTTTTGTAAAGTTTTGGGTTTTGGAAGTCATCCCAAGATCTATGTTGAATAAAGTATGACAGAAATGTGGAATGAAGAAAATAATGAATAAATTCATCAACCGCAATCTTTCATTCTTTTTTTTTTTTTTAAACAGAGTTTTCCTCTTGTTGCCCAGGCTGGAGTGCAATAGCAAGATCTGAGCTTACTGCAACCATGTGCCACCACGCCTGGCTAATTTTGAATTTTTAGTAGAGAGAGGGTTTCTCCACGTCTGGTCTCAAACTCCTGATCTCAGGTGATTCGTCCGCCTCGGCCTCCCAAAGTGCAGGGATTACGGGTGTGAGCCACAGTGCCTGGCCCTTTTCTCTTTCTCTCTCTCTTTTTTTTTTTTTTTTTTTTTTTTTAGACAAAGCCTTGATTTGTTGCCCAGGCTGCAATGCAGTGGTGCAATCTTGGCTCACTGCAGCCTCAGTCTCCTGAGTAGCTGGGACTGCAGGTGAACACCACCATTCCCAGCTAATTTTTGTATTTTTAGTAGAGATGGGGTCTCACCATGTTGGCCAGGCTGGTCTCGAACTCCTGACCTAGAGTGATCCACCTGCCTTGGCCTCCCAAAGTGCTGGGATTACAGGCATGAGCCACTGGGCCTGGCCAATCACCGTCTTTCAAGTCTCCTCGTACAACCTGGCTTCCAAACTCTTCATCTTCCTACACACCACAGCCAGGAGTTGGGTGGGATTATGGAAGCATCTAGTGTGCAAAATTTAAGGAAGCACTTATTCTCAGGGCCCCACAAATGCCAACAGTGCCCATGCATGGTCTTGAGTACGTCCTTAAGAATGCACCTGTAATCCCAGCACTTTGGGAGGCTGAGGTGTGTGAATCACCTAAGCTCAGGAGTTCAAGACCAGCCCGACTAAATGGCAAAAGCCTGTTTCTTTCTTTTTTCTTTCTTTTTTTTTTTTTTGAGATGGAGTTTTGCTCTTGTTACGCAGGCTGGAGTGCAATGGCGCCATCTCGGCTCACCGCAACCTCCGCCTCCTGGGTTCAGGCAATTCTCCTGCCTCAGCATCCTGAGTAGCTGAAATTACAGGCATGCACCACCATGCCCAGCTAACTTTTTGTATTTTCAGTAGAGACGGGGTTTCACCATATTGACCAGGATGGTCTCGATCTCTTGACCTCCTGATCCACCCACCTTGGCCTCCCAAAGTGCTGGGATTATAGGTGTGAGCCACCGTGCCTGGTGCAAAACCCTGTTTCTACTAAAAATACAAAACTTAGCCAGGCATGGTGGCGCACGCCTGTAGTCCTGGCTACTCAGGCGGCTGAGGCAGGGAGAATCGCTTGAACCTGGGAGGTAAAGGTTGCAGTGAGCCAAGATCGTGCCACTGCAATCCAGCTTTGGTGACAGAGCAAGACTCCATCTCAAAAAAAAAAAAAAAAAAAAAAAGGCACCTAGAGCACTTGTAGGACCCTGAAAGTGAATGCTTCCTTAAATTTTGCACCCTAGTCACCTTTCTTGCCTGTCCTTAGTCTCAGCCCTACCTACAGTTCACCATCCATCCTTTCAGTACCGCTCCCATTTTCTAGGATCCCTCTGACCTCAGGTTCCCAGTACTGAATGCAGAGATGGGACAGGCCCTCCTTGTTTGAGCTGCTGCTGTACTCTTGGGTGCCTAATGCTAAGCCAACTCTTTCCACTCATAAATAGTCTGCCGTCACCTAAACCACCAGGTTTTTGTCACATGAGTAGCATCCAAACCAGGTCTTCTCCATCCTGTCCTTCTCTGTTGATTTTGAACCTCCAGAGTCCTTTCAAGAGGACACTCCAGAGCCTAAGGAATCACAGCCATAGAGGAACTGGGTCAAGGAGATGGGGGAAGAGACAACAGGGTCACAGAGATGGGGGAGTTAGGGAGCTAGAGATCAGAGAGAGAACGTGAGAGATAAAGGCTACAGACAGGGTTAGAGGGATGAAGTCAAAGGGAGGGAGACATCAAGGAAATGAGGGTAGGCTCAGGGAGGAGGGCCCAAAGCTTAGGGACCTGGAGAATTAGAAATCTGAACAATCTATCAAAGATTAGGAAAAGAAAGAACTCAGTACATATAGGGCTTAGGGAAGGAAGAGACCCATGTCGGGGCAAAGAGCTGGAAAGAGGGTTGAGATGGAGCAAGGTTGTGAGGATGGGGGAGACCAAAATGATCAGGGAAGATAAAATAACTGGAAACACAGATCTCCTTGCTTTCATTTTCTTGTGGCTATTGAGTTAAAGAGAACCATCACCAGCCTTTCTCTGTCCTTCCTTTCACTTTCCACCTCTGTACTGGGAAGACCTGGTGGATAGGGAAGCGGCCACCACTGCTAGTTTGGTGCCCAAGATCACCCCACCCTTGGGCTCAGGTGAGGTTCTAGTCTCCTGCTCTGAGATTGAGCTAGGATCAGGACCCAGCAATCAGATGTCTGTCCCCTCTAGAAAGCGTACCCCTTCCCTGCTGGAAATGCAGGCAGAGGCTGGTCTGGCTGTGGGTTCAGTGTTTCAAGATAGGGATGGTTGGTGGACCACAGGAAAGGGCAGTACCAGGAAAGGCTGAACTGAGGGTTTGCCTTGAGCTGGGAGGACAGCATCCCTAATTAAATCTCATGGTTCTTGGCCAAGAATCACAGCTCTTGAGAGGAGTCCCTTAGAAAGGAGTAAGCCCTGCACTGATGGCTGTGCCACCGCCACTCTGCCCAGTGAGAAGAGGAAGGCTCGGATAAGTTTGCTTCACATTCTTCCTTGGGGTTTGGGCTTTCCCTTAACCAAGGCTAATGGGGATACGGGTCCTCGTCTCTCGCGGGAGGAGAAAAGGGGAAGGAGGGGTGCAGGGGTGGGGCTAAGAGCAGGAAATGATCTGGGAACCACCATCACCCTCCCTCCACTGCAAGCACCACAGCCCAGAGCAGAGGAGGGGACAAAGAGGAAATGACAGATTGGGGTGGGGTGGGATGGGGTAGAGTGGGGAAAGAATTGTGCCCTTCTCTAGGAGGAGCTTGAAGTGCCAAAAACAAGCTGGGCTGGGCAGTCAGGATACCTGGGTTCAATTTCAAATTGAATTAAGAAACGATTTTGAGTGGCTGCTCCATTCCAGGCCCTGCTGTGAACCTGATATTGTCCCTGGTCCTTCGGGCTTCAAAGCCCACTCCAAGGTAACCCAGGGAGGGAGCTAGGTAAGCTCCACAGACAGCTCCACACCCACCATCCTTTGCGCCCTGCACCTCCAGCTTCAAGCCAGGCCTCACGCTTTCCTTCATTCTTCCCCGTTTCTGCAGCTTCTCCCCTTGGCCCCCACTTTGAGCTTGTTTCTCTTTTGCACAGGGAGAACAAGAGAATCACAGAGACTGGGGAAGGAGGCTGTTTCCAGCCCCACATCTTCCCCTGCAACCCAGCAAGGCTGCAGTGGGAACAGAGCCCACGACCTTGTCCCTGGGTGTTCTCCAGCCAGGAAACCACCTGCTTCAAGGGCCATCCTAAGACCCTTCTGGGGCCCTTCCCTGTCTCCATTCAGATCACTGCCCTTTCAGGCACTCCTCTCCTGATGCTGTCACCTCACCCTCCCTCTCCTGTTCCCAGTCACCTGCCCACTGTTTCATCCACCCTTCCTGGGTTCCCAATCTCTCCATCCTCCCCCTCACTGCTCCCTGGGTGCTCACATTCTCATCCCCTCAGCCACCCAGTCCCAGAAAGTTACACAAGGCAGCCACCCTTCCTGTCTTGCCTGCTTACAGGTCTCTTGAATGGTGACCCCAGGCCACTGCCCCTTCCCTAGGAGCACTTCGAAGCTGCTTCTACCCCTCAGGCTGGATCGGGCTGCAGATGCTCAGAGCCTCCCCACCCACCCACAGCAGCTGAGCGGCCTCCTTACCCTCCTGGCCTGAGTGCTGCAGGTGCTCCTGCAAGTCGCACCCAAACACCCGCTCCTTGGAGCTGCCCTTCTTCTTTCCTTTCTGCCGAGACTTCATGGCCAGAGCCCCAGGACACAGGTTCGATTACCTCTATCCCCCAAGACCTGTTCCCTACCAGTCCCCCATGGGATCCCAGCCAGCTGCTGGGCTTGGCCCAGCCCCAGGGGGGCAGGGCTCCCAACTGGGGGTGGAGGGTGGCCTGGGCAACGGACAGCAGCTCCTGCCTCTGGGGTTCTGACCACACGGAAGTGGCTGTTGAAGAGGAAGCTGCCAGGACCCTGGCAAGAAACTGTCCTGTGTCTCGTGGCCCAGCCTGGCACTCGCCCTTCTTGCCCCGCTCAGCTTTTGGGGGCAGGAAGCAGTGCAGCTCCTTAACCCACTTCCTGTTAGAGCATCTTTGCAACCACAGGGTGGGGGAGGTAGCTGACATTCACATCCTCACCCATTGCTTGGACTTCGTTCATTGGTCAGGGGAGGTGATGTCAGAGCCCTGGGGTGGGGTGATGGTGTCTGGGGTGTGAGCACTTGACTGATTCCCTTAGAGACCAGAATTCTTGGGTCCAAGTTAGAGACATGGAGCTTGCCTGGGAGTAAGGTGACACAGGGATGTAAAAAGCACACTCACAAGGGAGGCCGACTGGGCTCTGCCTGAGCCTAGCACCTAAGTCAAATCACATGACTTCACTGAGCCTCAGTTTCCACACCTAGGAAAATGAAGGGAGTCAACTAGCGGACCTTTAAATCTTCCCACCTCTAACAGTCTGTAAAACTCATTTAACTTGAGTTTCAGTTTATTTACCTGTAAAAAACATACACTGCTGCCTATTTCATATAGCTGTTGCCTATTTCATATAGCTGTTGTTGAGTCTCCAGTACAATAAAGAATTCAGGCCAGGAACGGTGGCTCACGCCTGTAATCCCAGCATTTTGGGAGGCCAAGGCAGGTGGATCACCTGAGGTCAGGAATTAGAGATCAGCTTGGCCAATATGGTGAAACTCCATCTCTACTAAAAATACAAAAATTAGCTGAGCGTGGGGATGGGCGCCTGTAATCTCAGCTACTTGGAAAGCTGAGTCAAGAGAATGGCTTGAACCCCAGAGTTGGAGGTTGTAGTGAGCTTAGATCATGCCACTGCCTCCAGCCTGGGCAAAAGAGCGAGACTCTAAAAAAAAAAAAAAAAAAAAAAAAAAAAAAAAAAAAAAACACGCACACAAAAAAGAATTTAAAACACTTTGCAAACTAAGGCACTAGCTATCCTGAAAAAGGTTCTTAGCTCCACTCTCCTACCTGGGGACTGTCAGAGATAACCAAAGGCCTTGTGGAGGCCACTTCTTTCCCTTTCCCTCCCAGCTCCAGGCATCCTCAAGTCCTCCCCTACTTGAGACTACAGGAAGGATGGTCCTGAGACAGACAGTGTGTGACTCAGAGCTTACACAGTTCAAGGGGCAAGACAGGAACCAGACAGAACAAGTTTTGTCTGTTTATTTAAAAACAGAATATTGTTTATGTACAAATATGCACATATTTACACAAAATGTACATATTAGGATCTTAGATCTTCAGTCTCCGCATTCAAAGTACTAGGCTGGCTGGGGAACAAAGGATGGGAGCCTCTCCTTTAGGCCAGAAATCCAGCAGATTTCAGACTAAGAAGGGTTTGGGTACTGAATCTAGGTATTCTGCTGAGTGTATCTGGGTAGGCCAGCTAAAAATAAACCTCACAGAACTCCATCCCACACCCAGAGAAACATCCAGAAGAGCCTTGAATTAGTGATCCAGAAACCCAGAGTGAAAGGCGACATTCTTACCCCCAGCACCTCTTTCACCTCACCTGAACTACTCTCTCGGTCTGTAATCACTGCTCTCTCTCTCTCCCACACCACCACTGAACAGGAGCCTTGTCACCAAGTTCAAGCAACTCCCCAGGGTATCACAAACTGTGGATGCAACTGTACCTTACCAGCTTCAGCCTCACGGGGCTCACATCCCTAATTCGAGACTCCTCCAGCTCTCAGGCACCCTCCCAAGGGGATGCCTGCATAGAGATGCCTTGGAAGGAGCCCCTTTCACAATCACAGGAATTAACCCCCTGGTGTTGGGGGACGGGGGCTCACTTTAAGCAATCCCAGTAGTAAACATGGGATAATTTTATTTCTCTTATTGGATTCAAAGCAGGCACAGTGGTGTACACCTAAAGTCCCAGCTATTAGGGAGGCTGAGGCAAGAGGATTGCTTGAGCCCAGGAGTTCAAGGCCAGCCTGAGCAACATAGTGAGACCCCCCATCTCTAAAAAATAAAAATAAAAATAAATAAAAAATACAACTATTGGAAAGGGCAAGAAAAAAAAACAAAAAATTAAAAACGATTCGGAGCAGTATTCCTGCAAGAAGCTCCCAATGCAGGTTTATTTACAGAAAATATGTACATGCAGCAGGCCCAGAGGCCACCAGAGGGCAGAGGGCTTCTTCCATAACAGTTCAAGCCTCTGGCTGACCCCAGGACTGGCCGCTTCACACTTGCCCCCAGCGCTCCCAAGTGGCAGGAGGCAGGCTCCCTCGCACCGGAGGCAGATTCTAGCTCCAGCTCTGCCCGCACACCTGGGTCTGACCCACAGTCTCCACCTCTTGCCTCCAACCTCTGCATCATTAATACTGCTCTGGGGTCTGAAAAATATACCTGCTTTTCCAGGCAGAGGTCACATACAGCCACACAACATACACGCCAAACCCTGATAGTGTTCCCCACACAGCCACTCAAACCCTGTGGCACAGACACCACAATTCACTTGACTGTGATCTGACAGCACAGTACACACCACGGACACACACACAGTCGCCCCCAGATACACAGTCAGTGAACACTCACAGGCACGCGCACACACAGTGACCTGCATGCCTGGTGGGAGAGATTCAATCGGTGGAGACCTCCTGATGAACAGAAGGCTGGGGGTGAAGGTCGAACAGTCGGTGGGATGGGGAGCATGTTCCACAAGAAATGGGGGTGTTTAAGGAGGCCCCCAAGATGAGCTAAAATCTCCCATGTCAACAGAAGGAGCCAGGCCTAGGGAAGGGAGGCAGGCCTGGGTCAGACCAGGTGTCCCCGCCCATTGATGTAGATGCCATTGCCCGTGGGCTTGGCCCGTAGAGTCCCATTCTCCTGAACAAAATGGTTCATGGCCTGTTTGATGCCTTCATCCTGATCTTCCTCCTCCTCAGCCCGCCCAGAGCCAGGAGACAGCAGTTCAGTCTGTGTTTCGATCTCCCTCACTGTGGTCAGCGTGGAGTAACTGCGGCCCTCGGGCTCTTCACTCTGGAGGCCAAGGGCAGAGGGCAAGTCAGGAACCAGGGCAGGGTGGCTGGATGTGGAGGGGTATGGCTGGGTCACGGTGGGTTCAGAGGCCAGGCATAAGCAGGGGGAATGGTTGCCTCAGAAGCATAGGGACTCAGAGATGGGGGACCAGGAACGAGTGTTAGGCATGGGGATGGGGAGACAGGAGAACAAAGACATAGCAGAGATGCGGTGCGGGGCTGCGTGAGCCAGGGCTATGGCGAGAGGGACTGGTGAGGGGGCTGCTGACGCACCATATCTGGGACCAGGACAGGGGCCTGAGGAGAGTGGTGGGGACACCGGTGGGGCCGGGGGCCTCACCATCACAGAGCAGCTACTGTTGTCCTTGAGACTATCAGGGTGGCCCTCGGCTCTCAGCCCTACACTCTCCTCCGGCTGCAGGGCCCAGACATGGGGGAGTTAGAACAGAGCTCAGCCTCTTCCCCTCTTGTCCTCCACCAGCCTCCTCCCGACTCGCCTGTCCCCCAACCCAGCAGGTCCATTCTCTCCTGAAAACAAACATCCTCATTTCCCCACTGCCACCCCAAGCCTACCCTGGAAGCAGCACTGATGGTGGCTTCCCAGAGAAGGCCCTAGGCCAGTGATGAAGGGGGCCTTCCAGAGCAGCCCCGGCAGACCCAAAGCAGCTCCACCCTCTCACCTCTACCCAGCCAGCCCCAGCTGCAAGTCAGCGGCTGACCCCGCAGGAGCTGTGCTCCTGGTCTACAGAGGGGCCCAGGCACAAGCAGACCCCAGTGCCACCACACCCTACACACGTGCACCCAAGCCTGGTGCTCACCTGGCTCCTGGGGTCCGTGTGATGGGAATGCAGCCTCCGAATGGAGTTCTCCCTGGTCAGGGTCAGCTCCTCCTCACTGGGAAAGACACAGCCTTGTCAGGAGCCGAGGGTGGTGGCAGCCTCCCAAGGTGAGCCTAGCCTGGCCGAGCCCAGTGACACAGGCCTGGAGGGTGTGGGTGCCGTGCCGGCCCTGCATGTGTGAGTGTGTGGCTGCAGGTGGCAGTGTGGCTGGAGAGCATGTGTGTGCTGGGTGCGTGTGCATACTTGGTGACACCGGGACACACGGATCTGACCCTCACTCAGATGGAAGGACTGAGAGCTCCATCTGTGCTCCAGACCCTGAGCTCTCAGCTCTAGAAAGACCCTGCCCACCTCTATCTGAAGCGCCTCAGTTTTCAGGCCACCCAGTCTCCTCGGTCCTGCCCCACCTCCTGCTATCTTCCTCTTTGTTCTCTGCTTAGCTCTCCCCACCCAGGAGCGGCCAGTACTCACTATTTCTGGGTCATCTGCTGGGCCTTGCGCCGATGGTATCGGGACATGAGGACCACCACCACCACCAGAAGGCAGAACAAGAGGGCGGCGATCACACCCACCACCACCACCGAGGCCGACACTAGGTCCACCTGCTGCCCAGAGTCTTCCTGGGGGTCTGCTGGAGACAGGCCACTGTCTGAGGTGGACGCCTGCGGCCACAACCCACCCCAGACCTCACAGCTCCCCACAGAAACATCCCAAACTACACCTCAGTTTGACTCTCTGCAAAAGACACACAGTCCAGCCCCCTCTGAATAAACACTTTCCCAGTTCACTGTCTGTGTTGCTTCCTGCTGCCCCACCAAGCCCTTGGCCCAGGTCCCTTGTTTCTTCTGCCCCAGTGCTTACCAAGAACATCCACGGTGACCTGAGAATCCCTCGAGGAAAACTCATTGCTGACATGGCAGACGTAGATGCCACTGTGCTCAGTGGTCAGTGGGGGAAAGCCCAAAGTGTCGCCATCCACTCGTACCCCACTGGGCAAAGGCCCATCCAGCCTGGAAAACAGGGAAGCTGAAGGGTGCTGGCCGGGAAGGGCTGAAGCCACCACCACCCAACGTGCCCAGACAGCTCTCCACCCTCCACCCCCATGACGTCACCCAGAGCCGCCAGCTGTTCCCACGGTACCCCTCCCTCTGCCAGGCAGGTCTAGGCAGAGGTCCCTTCTCCCTGCTGCCCAGCCTGACCTGGGCACCCCACACACACACCCGAGGAAGATCCACACGTGTGCCATCCCACATGCTTTCACAGGCATCACGTCATCCAGCACTGGGTACCAGGTACACATGTTATAAAGTCCACACAGGAGGACACCCCACTCATTGCTGGGTGCAGAGGTAATTGGAAAATGTGACTGCATGCTCCAACACCTGCGACATCGCATGGCAGGACACATGAGCATAGTCCCCAGGCACAAGGCCACATGCATCACTCATATGCTCACATGAGAACATGCCTGTCATGGGCTCACACACATGTGTACCCAACCTCTCCCTGACTCTCTAGCTATTTCAGGCCTTGGAGGAAGGCCAAGGATGCCTTGAGGGAACTGGAGGTAGTGGGTGTTTTCGAGGTACTGCCAATATTGTGGTGGTTACTGGAGCACTGGCTTAACAACAATTACAAAAAGACACAGCTGTCTTGTGCACTTTACACACTCACATAAATATATAAAATATTAATATCAAAATATCACGTTATATTTCACAGTTTAAAAGTTAGACAAGGCTGGGCACAATGGCTCACGCTTATAATTCCAGCACTTTGGGAGGCCAAGGCGGGTGGATCACCTGAGGTCAGGAGTTTGAGACCAGCATGGTCAACTTGGTGAAAACCCGTTTCTACTAAAAATACAAAAAATTAGCTAGGCATGCTGGCACACACCTGTAATCTCAGCTGCTTGGGAGGCTGAGGCAGGTGAATCTCTTGAACCCAGGAGACGGAGGTTGCAGTGAGCCAAGATTGCACCACTACACTCCAGCCTGGGCAACAGAGCAAGACTCTGTCTCAAATAAATAAATAAAAGACAAAAAAATTAAGGGCTTATCCATTTATTCCCTACTAATGACCATGTATCTTAAATTCCCTGGGCAGGCCAATAGTATTTGGTGACCATGCACATTCTTATATAACAAGTATAATAATGCAAGGGATCTGAACACATACCGCAATTTATCTGGGGCTCAGAATATACTGTCCCATCCCATAGTGAGTATATCCTGGCCCTGAGAGGGAGGAACGTAGTCTCCAGTTAGGCCTTCCCCAGGCTGGGGCCCTTACCGTGTCCAGTTGTATGAGGGAGGGGGCTGCCCTTCACTCAGGCATTTGAGCATAGCTCCTTCTCTGCCAACATGCCACAGATTTTGGTCTTCAAGGCCTCTCACAGAGGCCTCAGCAAGGACTGGAATGGGAGGTGGGAGAGGAAAGAATGGAAATGATGCCTCTGATCATGTGGTACCTCAGAGGGCCCTGCCCCCACCCCACCCTGCCTGAAATATGCTCCCCTTGCCCTTCTCCATCCTACTCATCTGCTGCCAAACGTAGCTCAGCCCCACCCCACTGATGGCTCCTGGCCACACTGTTCCCTCCCTAAGCTCAGAGAGTCTATGTTGGTTTACCTGCACAGTGAGGCCGTAAGTCCCTCAAGGTAGTGATCCATCACACATTTTCTGGATGTCCTGTAGTGCCTAGCACAGTGCTAGTCACAGAACAGGTGCCCAATAAATGTTGCCTGATTCTTCAAAGGTGTAACAATCCTACTAGTTCATTCATTTATTCAACAAACATTTGTTGAGGACCTACTTTGAGCCAAATGCTGAAAACAGTCTTATCCCCTCCAGAGGCATGAAATCGAACACTGGGAAAACAATATCTACCATTTACCAAGTGCCTTCAATGCGCTAAGCACTGTGCAAGTTGCTCTGTGTTCAGTTTCTAATTCCCATCAAAACCTCTAACGTTGGTATGAGTATAATTAATTACACTTATTTTGCTGATGAAGAAAATGAAGCCTAACAGGACTGAATGACAGCTGGGAAGTAGAACTAGGGCTTGTCTAAGTTTATCTGTCTCCAAACCCTAAACCAACATTTTACAAAGTGCTTTCAATTCCGTGTTTATGGTTGATTTTCCCAACAACCCAGTGAAGCAGGGCAATCTCCTTTGTAAAGATAAGGACACAGAAGCTCAGAGAGGTCTATCATCTGGAATCGGGCTCCAGGTCTTCCACATTCGGAATAGTGCTCTCTCACACACTGTAGCCTCCAGGACCCAGGCTGGCCAGCCTGGTGTGGCTCAGGGACCTATGGTGTCTCACCAATCCGCTTAGAACCCCTTGGGCCTCGCTATCCAAGCATCCAAGTACTTACAGGACACGTGGAGGACGTGGGTGATCCTTTGGTCCTGGTTCAGGCCAGGATGGGACACCACACAGGTCAATGGCTGCCCATTCATGCTGCGGCTAGGCACCAGGTGGAACTCTGAGGTGACAGCGGCAGAGCGGGAGTGCTTGAAGGAACGGCTGGATGTGGTGCCTTTGACCTCTGTGTCCCAGGTCACACTGGGGGCTGGGCTGCCCTCAGCTGTGCAGGAGGCTGCCAGCGTCAGGCCCTGGCCCTCTTCTAGTGCTGGACCAGGATTCAGTGAGGGCAGGGGAGGCACTGCAGATGGTGAAAGGCAGGAGTCACGGGTCTGTGCAACCCCTGTCAGGAGGCCCCGCTCATCCCGTTTCAATCTTGCACAAGTACAAACTTTCAGGCCCCCTTTCCTTCTCTTGTTTAATGGAGACACAGATGAGTGGTAGAAATTCAGGTGACTTTGTATCTTTCTCCACTGTGTGAATTTTTTACAATCAACATGGGTCATTTTTTAAAATAAAAATAATGAAGTAATTTAAAAACTAACCAGATATCATCTACTGCTATTATATCATAGTAATGATATAATAGCCACCATCTAGTAAGCACTTACTATGTGTCAACTATTATGCTAAATACTTTATAAATGTTATCTCGAATTCTGTCAACAAACAGTGAGTTTGGTATTATTATCTCTATTTTCCAGATGAGGAAACCAAAGCTCAAGGAAGCTAAGTGACTTGTTTCAGATCAGCTATTAGGTGACAAAGTCTAGATTTACACTTGGTGGTGGTGGTGGTGGTGGTTTTTAACTCCAAGGCTGATGCTATTAACTTATATATGAATAAGAGAAACAATAAAAACCTTTATTTTATTTACTTATTTATTTGAGACTGAGTCTCCTTCTATTGCCCAGGCTGGAGTGCAGCGGCAAATCTGGGCTCACTGCAACCTTTGCCTCCTGGGTTCAAGTGATTTCCCTGCCTCAGACTCCGGAATAGCTGGGATTACAGGTGCGTGCCACCACGCCTGGCTAATTTTTGTATTTTTAGTAGAGATGGGGTTTCACTGTGTTGGCCAGGCTGGTCTTGAACTCCTGACCTCAAGTGACCTGCCCACCTCTGCCTCCCAAAGTGCTGGGATTACAGCCACCACGCCCGGCCAAAAATCTTTATTTTTCTCTTCAAAACATTAACACAGAATGGAAAAGACTTAACTTAACCATAAGTCCAGGGTTGGCCACAAGTCCCCACAATACAACGTGGTGGTTTAAAAAGTGGTTGTGATCTCAGACCACATTCACTGAAGGTCCATATCAAGGAAGGTATTAGCCCCACTGGTGGCCTATGGCCACACCATAGGTGGGCCTGTGTCTACATCTGGGACCCACATTGAAAAGACCCATGGAGCCCAGAGTGGCGAGGGAGGCTTTGGAACTGTCTTTGGTGGAACTGTGGCAGCAACCAGTAAGTTGAGCTTGGAGAAGAGTAGATTTGGGCGGGGCATGACAAAGAGCCTCTGCTTTGGAAAGGTTGTTGTGAAGACAGCCAGTGCCATATTGCCATATTGCCACAGGGCAAAAGTAACAGAGAGGGAGTTTCAAGTCGTTGGAAGAAAGAACTACCTAATAAATGAATTCTTCCCCAGTTTTTGGGGTTACTTGGAGAGAATTTCTGGATTGGGTGTAAGGATAGCTGGCTGGATGAAGCTCCCTCACCCGTACAGGACCCTACTTTTTTGGGGGCCAGGGGTGGGGTGGAGGACGGAGTCTCACTCTGTAGCCCAGGCTGGAGTGCAGTGGTGCAATCTCCGCTCACTGCAACCTCCACCTCCCGAGTTCCAGTTCAAGCAATTCTCCTGCTTCAGTCTCCCAAGTGGCTGGGATTACAGGCACGCGTCACCATGCCCAGCTAATTTTTGTATTTTTAGTAGAGACGGGGTTTCACCATGTTGGCCAGGCTGATCTTGAACCCCTGACCTCGTGATCCACCCGCGTCGGCCTCCCAAAGTGCTGGAATTACAGGCTTGAGCCACCATGCCCAGCTGAGGACGCTGCTTTTTATTTCTGTTCTACCTCTGCCCCATTCATCTCTGCAGTTCCCATCTCTGCTTCCGCCTGCCTTCAGCTTTTCCCCTCCGAGACCCCGAGCCTTGAGTCCTGGCGCCTCTGCATCACAGCAGTCCAGACCATACCCAGAGAGCCCCACTTACCCAGCACTCGGAGCCGCAGCCGCGCTTGGAAGCTGCCAGCGGGGAAGGTGCTGACCCGGCACTCGTACTCGCCCTCGTCCGCCTGCACTGCGTTGCGCAGGAGCACCGAGCCGTCCAGGGGGTTGCGTGGGGGCGGCGGCTGCTCTACGCGGCCCTCGTAAGCCGGGCTCACATGAAGCCCGTATTTGGAGTGCAGTAGCGCTAGCTCCTGGGCGCCTTCGCCCGTGTCCACCCGAGCCCAAGCCACTTGCCCCACCTGCTCGCCGGAGTCCCCTCGGTAGACGCAGGGCAGTTTTGCGTCCTGGCCCAGCACCACAGTCACCACGTCCAAAGTCTCCAGCTCACCCGCTGAGCACCCGCCTGCAAGGGTCAGACAGGAACGGCCACGATTAGGGGTGCTGCCAGAGCTGGGGGAGCAGAGTCATAATGATAATGACAGCAAAGGCGGCCGGAACTCCTGGAGCATTTCGTGCTTGCAAAGCGCATTCAGTTCATTACCTTATTAAATCTACAAAACATTCCTAAGAGGTAGGCGTTATTATCACCATTTAACAGATGAGGAAACTGAGACCCAGGGAAAGGAAGTGGCTTGCCTAAGGCCACACAGACCATTTATGGAAAACTCACACCCTCTTGCAGCTTAGGGTTGGATCCTGAGCAATTGCAAGGTGAAGGCTGTAACAGGACAGAGACCCAGCCTCTGCCCTCAGGGAGCTCACGGTCATCAGGAAAGTGGAATTTATACACAAAGAAGCAGGGAAAGCCGTAGACAAACTTTTTCAGAGGAGGTTCAACCTATCAACCAGGAAAAAGTGGATAGTTTCAAAAAGTGGCTGGGGGCCACAGCAAGAACCCAAAACTGTTGGTATCTGGATGGGGCACATAGTATGGGAAGGGTCTATCCATTAGGCACTTTGGAACATTCTTTTCATGGCTTGAAGATGAGAGACCCGGATTCCCATAGTGCACGAAGTATTCCATGTGGGAGGAAAGACATGAACCAAGGCTCAGAGGCAGGAATGAGCAAGCCACTAAAGACAGAAAAGGCCAGAGAGATGAGGTCAGGGCAGACACACAGCAACGGGGTCAGAATGTTAAGCCCAAAGCGGAGGACAAGGGACAAAGAGCTAGTACAAAGGGCTAGTATTTTTCATATTAATGACGCCTTCAGAAATTCTGGAATGAGAGAGGTCCATCATGTTACCTTATCTGCAAATAAGGATCCAGTCCCTGCTCTCATGTACCTTGAGGTCTGCTCAGGAGCAAAAGATACATATAGAGACACATATGGAAACGTGTGTCTGTCTGATTTAGTGCTCAGGGGTGTGTTACAGGCCAACTGTGGGATGGGGCAATCACTATGGGACTGAATCATTTGGGAGGGCCCCATGCATGAGCTGGATAGGACCAGGAGGGAGAGAGACCTAGAAAGGCATTCTAAGTCAGGGACCACCATGAGCAAACACCAAGGAGAGGGAGAAGATGACTTGTTCAGGAACCAAAGAGGAGAGGACCCAACCTAAGACAGGGTGTGTGTTGAGCAGGCGTGGAAAATATGGTTGGGGCAGGGTGGGGCCAAATCACCGCGGAACTTCCACACCAGCAAAGGAATTCAGACTTGGTCAAGAGGAAATGGGGAGTCACTGAAGGTTCCTTAGCCAGGGAGTGCCGTGAGCAAGTGGTGAGGGGCAGTCACTGAAGGCTGCAGCTGCAGCCCGGGCCCAGTAGTGCTAGGGTGGAGAGGAGGGGACAGCTTTGAGGGGGAGATTTCACAGGGATTTGGTCACTGACCAGAGAGAGAGGTGAAGGAGACGAAAGACTCAAAGACAGCGCCTCAATTTCTAGGATGAGTAACTTATGAGGGAGACAGGGCCTGAGGATGTTCATTGCTGGGAAGAAATACATCTGGAGTCATGGAATCAAAAGTGAAATCTGGGGCCTGGGGCCTGGGGCAGAGCAGAGGGACAGGTGGGGATGGCAGGAGCTCCTTGCCTTGGAATGTGTGCCCCAGCAACTCCCAACAGTGTGCTGTCCCTGCCTCTGCCCAGCACACCACACACCTTGTTTTTCCTCACTTCTGCTCACATCTACCCCTGCCTGGAATGCCCTCCTCCCTATGTCTGGCAGCTCCTACTCATCCTTTAAGACTTTGCTTAGACATCATTTCCTGCAGGAGTCCTCCCTCCTCCCACCCCCACCTCAGGCAGCATTAGGTGCCCTTCCTCTGTGCTCCCCAGCACCCTGCCTTTACTTCTGTCGCAGCTCTTTATCTCTATTTTCTGGGTCTCACATCACATGTGAAGCATTGTTTCTGACTTAGTGCTCAGTGGTATGTGGGTTCCGTCAACATTTATTGACCGACTGAATGAATAAGTGAATTAATAAATGAGAGAGACAGAAGGAAACTGTAGAATGAGGAGGAACAGGTTGGGCACAATGGCTTACACCTTTAATCACAACACTTTGGGAAGCTGAGGCAGGCAGATCACCTGAGGTCAGGAGTTTGAGACCATCCTGGCCAACATGGTGAAACCCCATCTCTACTAAAAATGCAAAAAGTAGCTGGGCATGGTGGCACACACCTGTTGCTCCAGCTACTCCGGAGGCTGAGGCAGGAGAATTGGTGAACCTAGGAGGTGGAGGTTGCAGTGAGCTGAGATCATGCCATTGCACTTCAGCTTGGGCAACAAAGTGAGATGCCATCCTACAAAAAAAAAAAAAAGGAGGAACAAGCATTGGGCTGGGAAGGGAGGGAGCGCATTGACATGGTAACCTTGGGGCGAAGGCAGGATAGGCTGGGCTGGCTAATTAGCTTCACTGCCAAAGGGAGCACCTCCAGACTGGACAGAGGAAAAAAACAGGGATGGAAGGAGGCAGGCACGGAGGCAGGAGGAAATGAAGCCCCACTGGCATGGATCCGAGGGTTTTAGTGAGGCAGCGCATAGAGCGCAGGAGGGGTTCTGTGGCCCTGCTGCCAGGACAGGGAAGAAGGATGCTGTTGGGTGCTGGGAGGGCCCAGATGATACAGGACAGACCTGCAGGGCCAGATACCAGGGCCCTGACCTGCTTAAGCTGATGTTGGTCCCACCCAGCCCAGCCTGGGAGTCCAGCTAACCACCCGCACCCCTCCCAGGCTTCTCCTCCTGCACTGGAGAGAACAGGGCTGCCAGCAAGGGCTGCAAGAGGGCCTGGGTAGGGGATCTCCAGCACAACACATCCTCTGCTTCAATGTCTGTGCAGGTCACAGGGATCCCAAGACCTGCCCCATTGGGACACTCAAACCCTTCTAAAGACTGTTTCTGAGACAATGTCAGATGGCATATTTTCCATCCCTATTCCTATACTAGCCAACCATCTGCTCCCTCCCCACCAATAATCACCTATATTTCCCTTGGAAAATACCTTCTTGGGGCACAGCAGGCGTTAGGTATCCAGCGCATGCCCGAATCTCTATCCTCCATGTTCTCACCTGTGAGTCCACGATCCCACCCCTAGGGGACAAACTGAAACTTTGCAGATGAGGAACCCAGTAAAACAGGAAATTCCCTTCTGGATATCTCCCACAGAGCCTCATTGTTCTAAATCCACTATTTAGGATCATCTCAGCCTGAGGCAATACCCTCCTCCAGTTGCGTACCCCCCTACCACCCTAGGGTACAAGAGGAGAGAAAACAGAATTTGGGCTCTAGAATCCCTGTCCTTGGCTAAGCAGGCCCAGGAGTCCAGGCTTCCAGGCCAGGGCAGGCCAGGACTGCCTCCTCCTCTCCTCCACCCAGTGTCAGCCTGGCGTCAGCATGATGATGTCATCAGACCAAAGGAGACACATTGCCTGCCTGGTGAGTTCACCTTGAGGGCATGTGGTGGCCAGGCCAGGCCAAGCCCACAGACCCTTCTGTTGCAAATTGTATGCTGAAGCTGGTGGACTCTGGCTGGTTGGGCACTCCTCCCTCTGACCCTCCCACCCCACCTCCCTGGAGCACCAGGACGCTGGTCAGGAGCCTTGGTGACTCAGAAGCTGCAGCACAGCAGCAAGCCTAGCCACAGCCACCACCACCTTGCGCAAGGGAGAGAACAGGCCCAACTGGCCAGACGGGATCCCTGCCCTTGGCCTCCCCCACCCCGGCCAGGCCCCCACGGGCCTCTTTGGAGCTCAGCCCTTTGTGTACCCCGCCCACTCCCAGACAGGCCCTCCATTCCTGGTTTGGGCTGGCTGGCTGTTCCGCACCCTATGCCTGGGTCCCAACTTTCCTTTCAGTGTGAGCCTGGCCTCTGATCTCAGGAGGGGAAACTGAGGCTGGCACTTGCCAATACCCAGCCATCAAGAGAATCTTTAAGGAAGTATCTTTTCTTTATGAGGGGCCTTTCTCCATCAGTATCCCCCGCTGGTACCTACAAGAGTAAATGTAGGGGTCCCAGACGTGGGTCTGTGACAAGGAGGGAGGGAGTATGAGTCTTTTGTGTATGGGGATCTGTGGCTGAGGGCCTGGCCAGTCTTAGCGCTGGTTCACACCCATGTGAAGCTATCTCCTTGCATAAACTGGTGGGTGTTTGGCACATATACGTGTTCATGTCTTCTCTTAGGGATATAGCCATACTTACTTGTCTGTGTCCAGAGGGAAGAGCTATGTATGAGTATGTGAGAACGTGTGTGCACACACCATTCCGTGTGCACGTCACACCTCTGTATGCATGCAGCGCATTCTTGTCTTGCGGAACTCTGCACACATAGTAAATATTTTGCTGTCAGTTTATCTTGGCTTCCACATATGTCTCTGTCTCGGCTGCCCTTGGTCAGTGACATGTGGCTCTGAGCCTTCACCTCTGCATGCCTGGAATGTAACCCCCAGCATCCCTCCCCACCTCACCCCAAGACTTGAGGAAAGATTCATCTCAGGCTCAAGGTGGAAGTACCCAGAGATGAGGTCACTGTCCCTCCAGGTGATGGGAACTTGCCATTAAGGGCTCCCCAGCAGAACAAAACAAGTGCTCGCTCTGCCCTTGTTCCTCAGGTTCCTAATAAAAGGACTCCCACCCTTCTCACCACTACCCCCAGCCACTCCCCTGGGCCCTCAGCAGCTCTGGCCCCCCAAGGAGGCCTCTCCCTGGGAATCTCTGTCAGGACTCTGCTGCTGCCACCACCAGAAAAACCAGCTCTGGCTACAGGCCTGGGTAAGGGTTGTCTGGTGTGGTTTTGAGGGGAGTGGGGGGAATCCTGCCTCAGGCTAGGGGGAGGGGTCCAAGCTGTCTAGGGTCTCAGGCTCCTTTGTTAACTCCTGCCTCCCCTTACCCCACAGCAACAGCCTCTACCCAAGAGCTGGAGTATGTGGCTGAGTTTGGGGTGAGAAGGGACCTGGGAGGGATGCACAGAAGCTCCCCATCCAGGACAGGTGACGCGCACAACCCAGCAAACCCTTTTCCATCCACTCTTTTCCCCATGACCTTGGCCTTGGAGTGCTAAGGAACTTTAGAAACCAGAAGATTCCCTCTCTGCCTTCATCCACCTCCCTCACTTACCCCCCATTGTCCTAAGCCCCCCAGCTTAATGAGAGCTTCCCAGCCTGGGCAAAATGCCCACCCTCAGATTAGTGTCTGGGGAGGGGGGCCACACAATCACAAAGGGAGATGAGAACAATGGGGAGGACAGGCCTTGAGGCAGCCCCAGCTCTGGCCCAGACACAGCTCCCAGCACAGATAAGTCCCCTAAACCCCCAGGAGCCAGAGTCTGAGCCCGCTGAGTCACCACAACAGCCACACTGTGGGTGGGAGACCCAGCATTCAGTTTCTCCCAAACTCCTGGGATCCTAGCCTCTGCTCCATACCGCCTCTCCAACCACTGTAGCCAGGTCTGCCCCTCCCAAGTCACAGCCTCAACTCCAGCTCTCAGGAAACACTAAATTTAGAGGGAAGCAGGTGGGGGATGGCCAGAAAATGATGAGGAAAGCTCTTGAGGCCACAGGCTGCCTGTTCTAGTGAAAGAATGACCCCAGCTGCCTTCTCCACAGCCTTCCTCCTGGAGGCATGGCAGATGCCTCCCCAGTTCTGAACTTCACCTCCTCTTTTTTCTTTTTTTTTTTTTTTGACAGAGTCTCACTGTCACCCAGGCTGGAGTGCAGTGGTGTGACCACTTCCCATCACCGCCATCCCTTCTCTCTGCCTAGACTTCGGTCAGAGCAAAGGCAAATTTTTAGAGGCTAGAACATCCAATCATTCTCTCCTCACTGGGTTTGTGCCCCAAAGTAGCTAATGCCCCATTCCCTTTGCCTAGAGGAGCCCTGGATCCTGAGGCTCTGGTCTGCCTGATGGAATCATGAACTCTAAGCTCCTCACCACCATCTCTAGCTGTGGCCCATCCTCCTTAAACACTAGGGTGGGAACAAGGTCACCGGGTCACAGGGCTCCCCTGGGATTCTCCCTGTTCTCACCACCTCCCTTGCTGGCTTCCCAGGTTTGGGTAGGTCCTACAGGAAAGGGCCTGCCCCCCTTTGTAAACAGGAGTAGCAAGGATGGGCCCCTCCTTTCCTAGGAAACTAACCTTAGACAGAAAGCTGATCCTAACCCCAAGAAGGCAGACCTCAGAATTCAGAGCACCACTCGCCCTCTAGTCCTGCAGGGTTCCTGAACCCAGACAAAGAGCTGGGGACTAGGATCCTAATGGGAGAGGGGTGTCTTGTGGATTTGGGTCCCTCAGCCCCAGGGCAAGAGATGGGGGAGGGAGAAGGGAGGAGACCTCACCCGGAAACTTATCCCTTTAAGGAGAGACAAAGAGCTGTGGTGCTGAGGCACCTCCCAAGCCTGGGCTCCTTTCCCTGTCAGGGGTGGGGCAGGGCCCTGGGGCTCAGAGCTCCTAGGGCTCAGGATTTGGGTGGGGGGTGAATTTGCAGTAGGGCCAGGAAGGCAGTATCTGGGGGAAAGGTACTCTGGTACCCTCTGAGAGACAGGACCAGAACCCTTCCCCACTTCTATCTCCACAGCCAGAGCCAGTGGCTCTTCCAACACCCCAGCACCCCGCTTCGGCCAGGGCTGGACAATCATAGAGTCATTGTATTACAGAGCTGGAAGGCCAGTAGAGATCGTCTTGGTCTACTGAAGTCTGGTTTCATAGCTGCCCAAGATAACCAAACAGATTAATAGCAGAAACGGGATCTGGACCCAAGACTCCTGACTTCCCAGTCCAAGGATTCCTCAGAGACATGAAACATTCCAGGTTCCTAGGAGCCCTTAAGGAGATGTCCACACACAGAAGAGCCAGAATGGTGGTGGTAGTGGAGGTGGGACCATCTGATCCTCAGGCTGGAAGTCTCCAGCCCCCAAAGCAACCTCATTTCTGTGCAGATGATAGCTGCAGCAGTAGCAGAGTGGCCTCCTACCAGTTCCAACTTTGTGGGGAATGCTGGGGCCAGGCTTCCTTCCTTACTGTCAGGCATTGAATGGTATCTAACTAGAAGTGGGTCTCCTTTCCCCTTCCCTCAGCTTCTCTTAGTAAGAACAGTTTTTCCTTCATGGAAAAGGAAGGCAAGGACCATGTGATGCATTCACCACTGCATCTCCAGCATCTAGTATCCAGGCTGTACCCAGCGTGCACTCTGAGTCAGAAGACCAAGTCACGAACCCTGGTTATGCTCCAAACACAGAGCAGAGGTAATCAGGGATCCCGGACATAGTGATCTGGCCTGGGGACTGGAAGGGAACATGAAGGGGAAGGGCTACTGGCTTTTCTGGAGACACTGCTGGAAGCTGGGGGTAGGAGAGAGAGATTGGCCCCTCAGTTCAGAGTCACAGGAAAGAGGTGTTCGTGTGCATGCGTGCGTGTGTCTACTTCTAACATTGGGTAATCTTGCAGATCTCACTTGCCCTAGCTAGTTCTCTCCATTTTCTCATCTGTACAATGAGAGAGTTGAAGTGGTGATCTCTCTGATCTCTTCCAAGTCCTGAGATGGCATGACTCCTCTCTTTAGGTGTGGGTAGATCCCACAGGAAGGTGACTGCTGCGTTCCCCAACTGCAGCAACTAGGCCCCACCTTTTTGTCTTAAACAAGTGAGAAGCCTTATCTGGAAGATGGGAATTAAAACACACATGGTAGGTGACTGTGAGGGGATGGCAGGGGTAGAGCTCAGTATCCTGTGACTGGAGGCTGGGCCCATGACCTATTATAAAATCAGAGTGGGGCCAGGAGCGGTGGCTCATGCCTATAATCCCAGCACTTTGGGAGGTCAAGGCGGGCAGATCATGAGGTCAGGAGTTCAAGACCATTGTGGTCAACATGGTGAAACCCTATCTCTACTAAAAAGAATACAAAAATTAGCTCGGCGTGGTGGCACAAGCCTATAATCCCAGCTACTCAGGAGGCTGAGGCAGGAGAATCGCTTAAACCCAAGAGGCAGAGGTAGCAGTGAGCTGAGATCATGCCATTGCACTCCAGCCTAAGCGACAGAGTGAGACTCCATCTCAAAAAGAAAAAAGAAAAAGAAAGCAGAGTGGGAGCAGCCCATACCTTCACCAACCCACATATCTAGGCCTTGTTACCCTCCTGAGAGCTTCAGCTGGAGACAGAGGTAGGGAAATCACTGCTAAATCTTGCTGGGCAACTGAGGCTCTCTCACTACTGCTCCTGGGGCTGAGAATCAAACTGTGCTGTTCAGATCAGGCCCCATCTTTTGAAGGAGAAAGATTTCTCAGTTACTCGTTACCTTAGGAACAGCCTATGGAATCCCACTGAGGTCTCACTGTGCACACACATGCACACGCGCTCTCCTCCACTCTGAAGATCATACATTCTGAGAATTCGTATTTGCTCTATATACATTAGACAGGCGGGAGGTGAGGAGTAATACAAGGCATCTAGTTCGAAAATGGGGGAACAGGAGATGAACGAAAAGGGAACCACACCCTAGCCAGAAGGTTTCCCACCTTAGACCCCCACCCATCTAAACCCCCTCATTACCACCCTGGCACCTAATACTGTGCCCAGAGAAAGGGAGGGGCCAGAGTGACAGACGTTCTCAGCTCTCCCATAGTCCCCAACAGGTGCCCCAGTCCTGGTGCTCTAGAACATTATGGAGAGAAGAGAAGGAAATAGAAATCCCCCATCTACTCTCTGGGCATCAGGCTTCCTGCACCCTGATGACTACAGAGGCCAGCTGAGCCCTGAGTCAGCCCCAGTTCCAGAGCCCAGCAGGTAGGCCAAGGCACCTCTGGAAACCCTGGGGTGAACAGGCTCCTCACAAGTCCCACCTCCCTGCCCACCTGCACTGGGTCACATCTATTCCCCAAGACAGCTCAGGCCTGGGCAAAGCAGAGGTGTCAGGGATCCCAAACATAGTGACCTGGCCTCGGGGCTGGGAGGAAACATGAAGGGGAAGGACTCTACTGGCTTTTCTGGGGGCACTGCTGGAAGCTGGCACTGGGAGAGAGAGACTGGCTCTGAGTTCAGAGTCAAAGGAAGGAGAATGTTTGTGTGCGTGTGTGTCAGTGCCGGGTTGGGCTCAGAAGCAAGTATCCTGACGGTTCAGGCAAGTCTTACCTGTAAACGATGCCAGCAGCAGCAGCAGCAACCCAGCTTCAGGCCCCCAAATCTCGGCTCCCAGGGACAGGGGCATGGCTGAAAGGCAGACTGCTCAGTGTTTCTGAAGTTCCACCGAGATCTCCCTGGGAGCCGCTGCAGACTTGAATAAGGAATTGACCCAGAAGGCAGGAAGCCGCAGAGTTCTTGCCTCTCTCACTTGGGTCTCCACTAGGGGACACGGCCCCGGCCCTGTTCTACCCACCCAGCCGTAGCTACCCGCAAGAAGCCGTGATCGGGAGCTCCGAGCTCCCCCAGAGCTGCTTCCCACGCCGTGGCCAACAACGATGGCAGAAACCTGGGAACCTGCTCAGCAGGTCAGAACAGGTGCGTCTCTGGGGGCTGGGCCTGGCACGGAGACTCAGCAGTCACCACCCCCACGGCCTGGGCTAGCTAATGGGCGCCAGGGAGGGAGGGAAGGAGGGAAGGACCTGGGTGGGGGCGGTGGGGTCCCATCCTCAGCTCCAGGCTTTACCTGTAAGTATGTGGAAGGGGTTGTGAAGGGAGAGGCAAGGGTGGGGGCGAAGGGAGGCCCAGGGCATCAGGCCAGGCCAGGATGAACAGGGGCAGGGCCCTTGTGGGTAGATAGGAACCCAAGCGTCCCACACCCCAGCTAGCCTTGCTACCTCCTGGGGGCCTTGACAAGTTCCTGGATCTCCTGGAGGGTCTGAGCTTTGGAGCCATAGAATCAGAGAAGGCCAGAACTGAGGAGGAGTCTGTCAGTGCTCGCTCGCCTATGTACTTCATTCTTCAGATGAGAGCGCGGAGGCCCAGAGTGGGGAGGGCCTTGTCAGAGGAGTCTCATGGTTTGCTCAGACACCTCTATCCCTGAGGTAGGGAAGTAGTTCAAAGACCCCTGAGAAAGAGCTTATGTAACTTATCTAACCCCAACTCCACATAGGAGAGGCCAAGAAATTAGCCCCACAGGTTCCTGGCTTCCCTATCGGGGCCCCTCTCAGCTTCAACAGCTTGTTACTGGCCAGGAGTCCCAAACGTGCCGCAGCACAACCTGAGGAGAAAGGTTCTGCTCTACCATCTCCATGGTCTCTTTTTTTTTTAGATGTATTCTCGTTCTGTCACCAGGCTGGAGTCCAGTGGCGCGATCTCAGCTCTCCAAATCCCTGGTTCAAGCGATTTTCCTGCCTCAGCCTCCTAAGTAGCTGGGATCACAGGCGCCCACCACCACACCTGGCTAAGTTTTTGTATCTTTAGTAGAGACGGGATTTCACCATGTTGGCCAGGCGGGTCTCAAACTCCTGACCTCATAATCCACCCACCTCAGCCTCCCAAAGTGCTGGGATTATAGGTGTGAGCCACTGTGCCCAGCCTCCAAGGTCTTTTTACCCATTTTACTCCAAGGTGATTGTACAAAACCACAGGTCTGGATTTTGCAAAGACAATCTTAATTTCAAGCACTCTGGCCCTGTATTCCTGTAAGTCCTTTCATCCTTGTCGGACCATGTGTTTCCTTTCTGAATGCATCAAAAGTGACTGCCAAGTTACACCAAACCTTACCGGCCTCCCTGGGTTAGCCAGAGGAAGAGGGCATATTCTCAGCCCACTGAAAATTTAGTGAAGAGGAGGGGCAAGCTCACTTGCAAACTAGGACTAAAAAAAAGAAGCAGGTAAATACAGCGATAGACGTGGGAGAAGAAAAAAATAGATTAAAGTTCCACAATAGGACCCTTCTGTCTGGAGGAGGCAGAAAGGAGGAATAAAGAAGCCGTAAGGAAGGGTCGTTCCGTGCGGATTTTCTTTTTTTTTTTTTTTTTCTGAGACAGAGTTTCGATCTTGTTACCCAGGCTGCAGTGCAATGGCGCGATCTCGGCTCACCGCAACCTCCGCCTCCTGGGTTCAGGCAATTCTCCCGCCTCAGCCTCCTGAGTAGCTGGGATTACAGGCATGCGCCACCATGCCCAGCTAATTTTTCGTATTTTTAGTAGAGACGGGGTTTCACCATGTTGACCAGGATGGTCTCGATCTCTTGACCTCGTGATCCACCCGCCTCGGCCTCCCAAAGTGCTGGGATTATAGGCTTGAGCCACCGCGCCCGGCCCCCATGTGGATTTTCTACCACCACCACACCAACTCGACCTGTAAGACTCTTATTCATCTTTCAAAGCCAACCTCAAATGCCACATCTTCATGAAGACTTCTCTGCTCCTCCCACCCAAATTAATCTTTCTTCTGTTCTTCCTCAGCCTTTGCTAGTCCTTTTATTATAGCTTATGTGCTCATCATTTGTGCACATCTTATCTCCTTAACTAAATTGTAAGCTTCAAGTCAAAAAAAAACATTGATTGAGGCCTGCTGTGTGCCAGGGATTCCGTAAATGTATTAAACTGTGGGACAGGGCAAGAGTTGTAGCCTGTGAACGCCTTGAACGTTGGGGTTGTTTTGTAATCTTGTCTCAGTGTTCCACGCTAGGACAGGCCATAGCATTTCCTGGGAACTGAAGACATTTTGGTGAAGGCCTGAATTTCTGAATAAACGAACTGTCCAGATGGAAAAGGTGGTGAAGCAGGATCAGTAAAGCAGAGATCCTGACTGGCCGTGAGTCAGGGTCAGGACCTGGACTTTATCCCTGTCGCTGGACTGTGACCCCAACTCTGGCTCTAGATCCCAACTCTCAGCAATGACCATGGCAGTTACCTCTTCTTCAGGGGCTATTTCCTGCAGGTCAGAGATGCTTAAAGGCCAGCCTGGATGCCAGAACTCCCCAGTTTCTCTCCACCTCTAACCCCTTCCCCTTTCAAATCCCCACCTGTGCCAAAGGAACAGCCCCACCCAGATGCTGCTTTGAGATCCACTGTGGCAGAGGTGGAGTAGGGCCAGCGGGAATGGGAGGGGGAGCATCCTGTGTTATAATTATAATTATCACACCTTGGATCCTTGTGCACGCTTTCGGAGGAGCTGCTTTCCTTCCCACGGATTCACCCCTCCAGGTAGAGGAAGCCACAGGAGAAACTGAGGCATGGGAGTGGGAAAGCAGTTAGATCACAAGATGGGGATCCAATCTCCTTCAGCCTATCCATTCACAGTACATGCCTGTGAAAGTGCTACCAGTCAGGATGTCTGTGAACCCCTGGCTGGGCCCCTCAATCACTCACCCTGAGCTCTAGCCATATGGAGCACGGAAGGGAGGCACAACTGTCCAGAGGTGGTCTTAGGGTATGGCCGTACTCATTTTTTCATGGGTATGTTTGGGTCCCAGTAAACATCAGAGGCAGCTGTGAAGTAGGCTAAGGGCACCACGGGGCCTGAGAGGAACCCTGGAGTCTGGCAGCCCTCTCCAGGCCTTTGGCAGAGGTAGGGATCTCTCTCTCCTCTTTTCACAAGTACCTATCTCAAGTCCCTCTGTCTCCTCCTTCCCTCAGCCCTGTATGTCTCACATGGGCCATGCTCTTGGAGAATATGGCCTCAAATTTAGGCCTTTCCTACTCTCTCCTAGGATGAAGGCTGGGGAAGGCATATTCTAGGATGGGGGCTGGAAGGAAACATTGGATAAGGAAGATTTTCAAGACCAATGCTTGGTATCCTGGTTCGGTTCTCTCTTCCACGTTGAATTCCCATTCCCCTCATGCCTCACTCCTATACTCCTCCCACCCATATGCTGGGCCCTGAGAATGAGAACAATTCAAGCCACGATAGTGTCTTTATCATGTGTGTTTGAGTGGCATTGCTGCGTGCACACCTGCACCCATGCATTCCTTCAACAGGCATTAAGTGAGTACCACTATGTGTCAGGCTCAAGGGAGGAGACCCAGACACATAACACATAGTCCCTGCCCTCAAGGAGCCCTCAAATCAGGAGAGACAGACACAGAAACTAGAACATGCTATATACCACCAGCGTGTGTTCCCTATGTATCTCTGTATACACACATGCTATGCACATACGTGGGACTATCTGTCTGCATAGCAGCGGATGTTCTGCATGAACTGCATGCATCCAAGCATCCACTTATACCTGTCTCTGTCCCCATGACAGGCTGCACGCCTCGGCCAAACCGGTTGGAGTAGGTTGTGCTGAAATTTTTGTTTGTGTCAATGGGACTTGAGGTGAGTCAGGGAGGGACAAGATGGGTGGGGTGGGGTGGGGGAGAAGAAGAGTGAGAGTGAGGGTCAGATTGAGTGAGTGGGGGAGGGAGGGAGTGGGCCTCAGTGGGAAGGGGTGGGAGGGAGGGTGAGGTGCAGGAGGATGGGTTGGGGGTGGAAGTAGATGAGAGAGCTCCTTGGTGAGTAATACCCTGTCTATCGCAGTGAGGTCCCAGGTCAGAGAAGAGTCAGAGGCTGGGGGAGAATCCCTTGTGCTTGGGGAGAGAGGAGGGTGAAAAATCAATCAGAGTGGAACTAGTTGGAAGTGTGAGTGTGGATAAAATATTTGTGATCCATTTCTATACAACTCTGTCTCTGTGATAAGCTATTCCTGATCTGCTCATTGCAAACTTTCTGCAGTTTGTACAGAAAGGCGCTGAGGAGCTGATGATGTGGTGAAAGATTACCAATAGGGGCCTTGATCCCACCCCCCAGGATGGGGGCTTCAAAGTCACTCCTCCTGCTCTTCCCTAGAATCACCCCCCCTCCATCCATGGAGGTGTGAGCATACCCACATACAGAACACAGGGGCTCCAGCAACTCTTCCTCCCCTAGAAAACACCTTTGCTCCCCTCCAGATGGAGCTTCATAATGCCCAGTATCAGGATGGTGGCCTCCTGTTTTCTAGGCAATTACATCGAAACCTTGCCGTGTGCTATATTGTCCTCAGCCTATCCTGTAGGCCCACTGATTCCCCAATACCAGCCTCATCCTTTAATGATAACCACATGTCCTGATTGCCTAACAACTCTTGGAGTGCAAGGGGCTGAAATTGCTTGTTCCTTGAGGGCCTTAAAGCTGGAGTGTGCCATCCGGGGAGGAGGCAGCTGAATGCAAGACATGTTCAGATCCTGTTTCTCAGTAGGTCCAGTTGTGTGCATAGCCCCTCCTCCTTGCTCTCACTCCACAAACTTCCCAAGTTCCCATGAACACACTACCACAAAATCTAGGACCAGAGTATGGATTAAGGGACAAACATCTTTGACACTAAGACCCCACTGAGGTCTTCTCTGGGGAAATCCTACTTCCTGAAGCCCTATGTATTGAAGCTCACTCAGGTCCTCATCGAAAATCAAGACATTATGACAGCCCAGGGGCCCCAAACTGGTGCCACAGTTCTAGAAAGCTGCCAAAGGGAAGAAGTCTGGCCACTTCTGGAAAGTTCTAAAGCTCCTTGCAGGAAAGACAGATGGCTGGCTCTGTTCAGCAGGGAAAAAAGGGTAGTAACCCAGAGACAGAAACACAAAAGTAGAAACGGTGAGAGACAGATCTCAAGGCACAGTGAGAAAAATGCAAAGTTAGAGACAGAAAAATACACAAGTGTTCCTTGATTCTTATGATGGGGTTATGTCCTGATAAGCTCATTGCAAACTGAACATGTAAGTTGAAAATGCATTTAATATACCAGTCGCTAGCCCTAGGAAATATCAAATTCAACTTTGGGAGGCTGAGGCGGACGGATCACAAGGTGAAGAGATAGAGGCCATCCTGGCCAACATGATGAAACGCTGTCTCTACCAAAAATATAAAAAATTAGCTGGGCATGGTGACACATGCTTGTAGTCCCAGCTACTCAGGAGGTTGAGGCAGGAGAATTGCTTGAACCCAGGAGGCAGAATCAAGCGATTCTCCTGCCTCAGCTTCCCAAGTAGCTGGGATTACAGGTGCCTGCCACCAAGCTCAGCTAATTTTTGTATTTTTAGTAGAGACAGGGTTTCACCATGTTGGCCAGGCTGGTCCTGAACTCCTGACCTCAGGTGATCTACCTGCCTCGGCCTCCCAAAGTGCTGAGATTACAGGAGTGAGCCACCGCACCTGGCTTGTCCATGTCTTTATTCTGGCTGAGCTGACAGCAAAGAGTCAGAATTGGGGCCAGGATGGCATGGAGCCAGGAAGTCAAGCAGCCAGAATGAGCTGTATGAGAAATAGAGAAGGGTCAGAGGACAGAGGAAGAAGAGTCAAAGAAAGGGCCTGAGAATGGGACAGCCTGGGAGACGGGCAGAGGGAACTGTGGGAGTCTTGAGAGAGGAAGAGTGTGACTAAGACCCTTTGGTGCAATTGTTGGTTTTCTTTCTTTCTCTCTCTTTTGTTCATTTGTTCATTCGTTCGTTCTTTTTTTTGAGACAGAGTCTCACTGTGTTCAATCATTCATTCATTTTTCTTTTGAGACAGAGTCTCACTCTGTCACCCAGGCTGGAGTGCAGTGGCACAATCTAGGCTCACTGCAACCTCCGCCTCCCGGGTTCAAGCATTTCTCCTGCCCAAGTAGCTGGGACTACAAGTTCGCACCACCAGGCCCGGCTAATTTTTATAGTTTTAAGTAGAGATGGGGTTTCATCATGTTGGTCAGGCTGGTCTTGAACCCTGACCTCGTGATCCACCCACCTCAGACTCCCAAAGTGCTGGGATTACAGGTGTGAGCCACCGCGCCAACTCCTTTCACTCCTCTTAACGCCCTTTCACTTTGTGTATCATTGACAAGGTCCTTACAGAGCGCTGCAGATGCTGTCCTGCGGTGTGAGGCATGTATCGTACAAGTCCAAGTTGGCTGGTTTGCTCTCTTACTCTCTCTGTGTCTCTCTTTCTGGCTTCTGTTCTCCTTCCTCCAGAATATAGATTTGGTTCAAACTAACCTAACAAGGTAGGAGTCCTAGGCAGTTCCGCTTCCAGGGTCTCGGGTTGGCAAAGCAATGGGTAGATGCTTCCAGCTATTAGGAGGACCTGGAAGCATCTAGGTACAGAATTGGAGAGGGTACAGCCAGGGAATATGTGAGGTTTAAGTTCCATGTCTAACTAAGATGCCTACTGCTAAGAACTCAGAGTCAGAGAGGAAGCTGAGAGAGAGGAGCTGGAAAGGCCCCTGGGGCGGGGAGTTCCCATTTCCATCCAGGAGAGGCAGAAAATAAGTCTGACAGAACAGCCAAAGACTTAGGCAAAAGCAAGAGCCTAAAATGGACATACAGGCCAATAAGATTTAAGGAAAATTGCCCCACCCCTGAGGCAGGCCCTTGCCTAATCCTAGGAGTGTGACAGATCCGAATCCAGCTGTTGGGAGGTCGGCCAGTGAGAAGCCTGAGGGAGAAGACTGACTTTCAGATTTCAGGCAAAGAGAGTAAAAGTTAGTGATTTTTTAGAGATTCTTACCGCGATTTTGGAAAACTGAGAATACTGCCTGTCATACTCAGGGAAAGCTATAGTTGGGAGGGCAGAGACTGTCAAAGCTATTGTTGAATCTTGGCTTTAAGGTACAGGTGGGGAACAGGTCCTGGTAAGCTTCCAGTCTCTATAACTGTGCCTTCCCTGCCCATGCTGTCCCCATGCTGTGTTCTCTGAGGACCAACAGTTGGAAAGAGGAGGGGAAGGCACTGCTGTGCTATTGGACCCTGCATCACATGCCCATCCTCACTGCACCCCTGGCCACTCTCTCCCTCTTTTTTCTTTTTGTAGAGACAGGGTCTCACTATGTTACCCAAGTTGGTCTTGAACTCCTGAAATCCTGGCCTCAAGTGATCCTCCTGCCTGGCCACTCTCTATGGTCTCAATTTCTCAGGTATGATGGGGAGCAAGGTGATGTGTAGAAACCAAAGGCCACAAGAGGCAGTTATTACTTACACTTACAGCCCAATCCCAGAGGACACAGATCCTGTTTTTGCCCCACCCCAGCTGTGTTGGGAGGGAAAAAAATCTGTCTGTATTTCCTCCTTCAACTGAACCAGTGAGCTTCCATCTGGGCCTCTTCAGTCATTACTGGGTCCTGGGAGCCAGAGTTAATATCGGGAACCTGGCTTAAATAAAAGAAAGATATGAGGGAAGGGCAGGAGTCTTGTTTTTCTCGTTTTCTCACTCTTCCACCACTTCACCCTTCTAAGTCTGCGTAGTTTCTCTCTTACTCTTTCTCTGAGTCCCCTGAGAGACTGGGTTCTGCTACCCTCTAGTGGCCAGAAGAAGGACTCTCCCACTCAATCAATCGGGACCTTCAAGCCTTTAGGAATAAACCAGCTGAGAAGGCCTGGAGAGAAAGAAAGAATTGCCTTTGAGGGTCAGGGGCACAGCTGGGACTAGGATCCAGGTCTCCTATCTCTCCGGCCAGTGCTCAGTCAACTTTCACTTCCCCACCCTCTGACTTTTGCTTCCCCTTCCTAGCCCAGCCCGAGTTAGAAACCCTGAAGCCAAATGATCCCTCCCGGCCCTTGTAAAGCAGCACCTGCACCTCAAATGTCACAACTGCAAATCACTTCACAGCTGAGATCACAGGGGGTTTCTTCTAAGGACCCGACTGCACTCCGACTTTCTGAGGTTAACTATCTTGCAGGATTCTTATTGACCTGATACAGCTCCCGTAGCCTTGGTGGTACCACCCGTACCGGTCCGGGTAGCCACCCAGGTGTCCTGTCTCCACGGTAACCGTTGCTTTGCGACCTTAGGTTTGCAGCGATCGCGCTGCAGCCGCTGCAGTGGTTGCTGAGTGACAGTGGAGAGAAGGCGGGGGCTTGAGGTGGGAACCCCGGTCGGCGTCCGGTACGGGGAGGTTCCCGGGGAAGACCGCGGAAGGCGAGGTGCTTGGCCCCATGTAGGGGCGCGTTCCTAGCCGCAGACCCCACCGCCCTCCCTCTCCCTGGGCCGCATGGCGGTGGCGGTGCCCCCGGGTCGGGCCTCGGGCTGGGCCTGGAGGCCGGTGGCTCGGGACGCGCTTTTGGCTCGGGCCTTCCATTCATGCACCGAACTGCGGGGACAGTTCTATCTCGTAGGTGGTCTCCTAGCAGGAGGAGCGAGAGAGCCCAGCAGCGACACGGTAGTTTTCGACCCGGCTAGTGGCCAAGCCGTACGATTGGCAGCCCAGGGAACCCCACCGCGCAGTCACCACGACGCGGCACCCGTGGGCGGGCGCTGGCTCTGTGTGGTGGGCGGCTGGGACGGGTCGCGCCGCCTGGCAACAGTGACCGCGCTGGACACAGAGCGCGGTGTGTGGGAGGCGTGGACAGCGACCCCTGGCGACTGCCCCCCCGCCGGCCTCAGTAGTCACACCTGCACCCGCCTCTCCGACCGAGAGCTGCGGGTGGCTGGCCGGGAGGGCGGTGTCCGCACTCAGCGACGCTATGGAAGCATCTATACGTTAAGGCTGGACCCCAACGCCCGCAGCTATTGGTATGGCACCCCCTGCCCAAAACCTTTCACTCTCCTTTCATCTACACTCTGGAAAAACAAAAAGCCTGAAAGATTTCTCTGGCAATTTATCCACGTCATCACCCTAGCACCCTCCTTCCGGGGAAACCCACCACGTTTAAGCTAGCTGAGCTCCCTACAATATTACCCTCCCTCTCATCCCACCTACCGCACTGCCCTCTGCCTCCTCTCCATCCAACCTTGGCAAGGGTGGTGGCACTTATTTTCCAGAAAACGCATGCAGGCCTGATTTTCTGCCATGTCCACAGCTACAAGGAAGAAGGCTGCCACACAGCCTCACGCTCAGGTCACTGTGCGGCCCTGCTCCAAATTCCTGGGCCCCATCCAGGTCATCAGCTGTTGCTCTTTGGAGGTTGCAACTTAGCTGAATCAGAAGTAGCTGGTCATTGGAGTCATGGGAAAATCAAGGTATCAGCTCCTCACACATCTTGTTTAGGATGGGAAGAGGCTAAAATTGTGGTGCCCAGGTTTTTCAGACAGTCCTTTTCTTTCTCTCCAAGGAGGAACCACCTGTTAGCCCTCATTTGATGGAACAGCTTGCAAGGCTGGTGAGCAGTGGGCAGGGGTCCCAGAAGGGACCCCAAGGACTACGGCATCACTCATGTTCTGTGGTCGGGCCCTTTGCTGTGCTGTTTGGTGGAGAAACTCTGACCAGAGCTAGAGACACCATCTGCAATGATCTCTACATCTATGATACCCGTGAGAGCCAGACTAATGATTGAAGGGGGAAACGGTGGGAAGATAGGGGAACCTATAGACTGCAGAAAGAGGATGGAGTGATGGGGTAGGGAAGAGGAAAAACTAGTTGACAGGAATTAAAGGAGTACACAGAATATTAAGCATTCGAAGAGGCCTACAAATCAACTGAGCAGAGTAACAACGGGCAAGCCCTTGGTCGTGTTGAGTTCTACAAATGATACAGTGCTACTGGCTCAATAACGCTCTGCCCCTATCCAACAGGCAAGTCTCCTCCTCTGTGGTTCCACTTCCCCTGTGCAGACCGCCGGCTGAAACGCGTGGGCCATCGCACCTGCCTTTGGAATGATCAGCTTTACCTGGTTGGGGGTTTTGGTGAAGATGGCAGGACAGCCAGTCCACAGGTTTGCATCCTGGACCTCTTTATCTAAATAGCACCAAGACACACCACTAAGCCTCGTTTTGTTTTGTTGCAAACCTATAAAGCATTATCAACAGAGCTATCTGCTTCACTTCCAAAGCTTATTAAATTTCAATCTGACAGTCAACATTTGTCTCTGAAATTTTTTTGGAGTGGGGAGGGCAGTAAATAAGTGGACACATCTTTATTTGCAAGGAAAGGATAAAAATGGGTCCTACTCTAATATTATGAGTCATTAACCTAATGGAAGCAAAAACGACATATTACATGCCGTCCCGTGCCTCATAACGATTTCCACCCCTAAGTGGGAGAAAACTTCAGGCTACAGCTAAGCAATCTGACCAAAACATTTAATTAACAAAAAATATTACAATAGCAGAGAAAATAATAATAATAAAGAGAAATTAGAAGTGGGAGTCAGGGTAGAAAAAAATGCAAAGGCCTTGGTCCCTAGGAGACCAACACTCCAGCTGAGCTGGCCTTAGCCCCAGCCCCTTCTGAGTTTTCCTTGGCTGCTGGCTTCTCATCTTCTCCCATGAGGCGAATGTTGTGCTTTTCCCGAAATTCATTTAGTTCTTTTCCCTTTGCCTGAAGCTGCTGTGTCAGTGTCTCAATGATCTTCTGTATCTAGAGGACAAGTGACAGGGATTATATAAGGAATTCAGAACTCCCTTCCCCCACCTGGAATGGACTATGGTTGGGGGAAGTATTAATACTTTTAACCTTACCTTTAACGAAGTAGAGAAGTAGAAGGGAGAAACTAAAATTACTCCCGTCTTAACACAGTGGTTTATACACTTTAATGTATTTAGAATCACCAGGGCTTGCAGGGCTGCTTCTTTTGGAGACGGAGTCTTGCTCTGTTGCCCAGGCTGGTCTCTGTCATACAATCTCAGCTCACTGCAACCTTCGACTCCTGGGTTCAAGTGATTCTCCTGCCTCAGCCTCCCGAGTAGCTGGGACTACAGGCACCTGCCATCATGCCCAGCTAATTGTTTATTTTCAGTAGAGACTGGGTTTCACCATATTGGCCAGGCTGGTCTTGAACTCCTGACCTCAGGTAATCCACCTGTCTTGGCTCTCAAAGTGCTGGGATTACAAGCATGAGCCACTGCGCCCAGCCTATTTTTATTTTTTATAGAGACAAGTTCCCACTATGTTGCCCAGGCTGGTCTCAAACTCCTGCCTCAGCCTCCCAAAGCACTGGGAATACAGGCATGAGCTTATTTTTAAAATGTCACTTCATGGCACTCCCAAAGGTTCTGATCCAGTGGGTCCAAGAAGCTGAATTTATAAATTATTCCTTCAGGTGATTTTGATGGATGTATCCCTGGCCCACACACTATGAGAAACATTAACCCCAATCCTCCCACCCCAATTCAGCCAGGTCACAGAGCCCACAGCAGCCAGCCATTCCTCTTGTCTAAGAGTTGGACTTAGCATAGCATAATGAACATAGGCGAATAGGCTATTTTACGTTTTTTGTTTTGTTTTGTTTTGTTTTGCGACAGCATCTCACTCTGTCACCCAGGCTGGAGTGCAGTGAGGTGATCACAGCTAATATAAGCCTCAACCTCTTGGGCTCAGGTGTGTAGCTGGGACTACAGTCACATGCCACCATGCCCAGCTAATTTTTTGTAGTGATGTGGCTTTGCCATGTTGCCCAGGCTGGTCTCGAACTCCTGGACTCATGCAGTCTACCCAAAGTGCTGGGTTTACAGCCACTGCACATGATCTTATTCAAAGATTCTTGCTCACCTGCTCCTTGTTGTTCTCCAAAGCAGGAAGCACCTCTTTGACAGTTCGCTCCACCAGCACTCCTCCAACCATGCGGTAGCACTTACGAGTTTCATCTACCTCCTTCAGCGTATCGATCACTAGGCTGGGATAGGAGAACAAGGCAGGACCTGAGGATTCAGCCCCACTCTACCCCAAGTCCCCCTCACGGAGTAGCCCATACAACTGTCCTATTATTTGCCTCTCCCTGACTTCCTCACCTGTGCTCATTCAACTCCATCTCCAACTCAGCTGCTTTGGATGCCAGGCCCCGCTGTTCCTGCCGAAGGCGGTTAAAGCCAGCAATTACCTAAGGTGAGAGAAGAGATGAAAGAGGGGACAGTGGAAATGGCAGAGTCCAGATAGCACATGGGGTGGCAGGCTTTCCAAAGGTGCAGTAGTGGGCACCTACCTTGGAAAAGGAATAGAACCAAGTGATTTCTACCTAAAATTTTTCTGGAATTCCAATCACCAAATACGGAGGGCCTACTATTTTTGAGATATGTGAGGGTCTACTGAGGGCTATCACAGAACAAATTTGGCCTCTGGCTTCTTGTAGCTTATAGTTTGGTAGGAAATAAGCATTTAATATAAGAATAGGGGTGGAGAGCTACTGGAGTACCTACAGGAGAGCTTAGACTTGCAGACAGGGCTGTCGGGAGGAGCTTTGTAATGAGAAACTCTTGTTTGGGTCTGCTCAGTAGCCCATCCATTGGTGAACTGCCACGCCTTAACTTGCTATGCTTCTTTTGGGGCTACTAACCACAGGACCCCTACCGAGGGCCAGTGACCTACAGAGTCTCTCTACAGGAACTGGAATTCCGTGAACAGACAGATGAGTAAAGGCAACTGGAGTTAACATTCTTATTGGTTCTATAGAGATGACTTTCCATTCCCATTCCTAGATTCCCTAAAGCTGCCCCAGTTGTTGAACTTTATTCAGTCTAGTTATTTAGCCTTTTTTTGGTGTTCAATTCTGTGAAATACCCACTATTATCCAAAAATAGTCCTTAAAAAAAAAAAAAAGGGCTGGGTGGGCATGATGGCTCATGCCTATAATCCCAGCACTTTGGGAGGCCAAGGTGGGTGGACTCACAAGGTCAGGAGTTCGAGACCAGCCTGACCAACATGGTGAGACCCCCGTCTCTACAAAAAATACAAAAATTAGCCAGGCATGGTGGTGCGCACCTGTAATATAAGCTACTCAGGAAACTGAGGCAGGAGAATTGCTTGAATCTGGGTGGTGGAAGTAGCAGTGAACTGATCATGCCATTGCACTCCAGCCTGGGCAACAAGAGCAAAACTCTGCCTCAAAAAAAAAAGGTGGGGGTGGTTGTTGCAGGCATGGTGCAACAACCATGCCTTTGGGAGGCTGAGGTGGGTCAATCACAAGGTCAGGAGATCGAAACCATCCTGCCCAACATGGTGAAACCCTGTCTCTACAAATACAAAAAATTAGCCGGGCATGGTGGCACGTGCCTATAGTCCCAACTACTAAGGAGGCTGAGGCTGCGGAATCGCCTGAACCTGGAAGGCAGAGGTTGCAGTGAGCCAAGATCACAGGACTGCACTCCAGGCTGGGGACAGAGTGAGACTCTGTCTCAAAAAAAAAAAAAAGAACGTTGGCCAGAGATGGTTTCTATAGCCTATAAACCCTAACTGATACAGGCTTCCTGATGGATAATCATCTTAAATGAAGCCTGAAAAATCAGAGGGGGAGTGAGGGTGTTTGGAAAAAAATGAAAAATATGAGGCTCAGAGACAAAAGACCAGGTTTCAGGTTCTGCCTCTGCTACTTTTTTGGCTCTATGGTCTGGGACAGACATTTAACCCTATGGTTCTTAAGCATGGCTACATGTTAGAATCACCTGAATCATTTTAAAAACATGAATAGTGGAGCCTCAGAACTACTCACAACCACTGGAGGTAAGGCCCAGGCCTCAGTATTTTTAGATCTCCCACATAATTCTAATGTGCAGTGTGAACTGAGAACTACTGGGTTAACCACTTTGTCCTGTAATTTTCTTACCTGCAAAATGCAGATAATGATACCCACTTCATAAGGTTGTTGTATCATGGGAACCAATGAATGTGAAATGTCTTTGTGAACAGTGAAGTATATTAATACTATCGTGGCCTTCTCTCCAAGTCCAGAACTGCCCACTTAAGCTCTCCTGGTCATCTGACAACAGTGGACCCAATCCATTCAAACCATTACCAAATCTCTCACTCATATGTATAAATATCATCTCCAGTCACACAGCCAGAAACTGTGCCCTAGTAAAGATGATTAACCACTTCATCTATACTAGGGCCGCCCCTAACTCTTTTCCTTTTTTTTTTTTTTTTTTTTTTGAGAAAGGTCTCACTCTAACACCCAGGCTGGAGTGCAGCAGCACAATCACAGCTCACGGTAGCCTCAATCTCCCTGGGTTCTGGTGATCTTCCTGCCTCAGCCTCCCAAGCAGCTGGGGCTACAGGTGCATACCACCTAATATTTTTGTAGAGACAGGGTCTTACTATGTCACCCAGTCTGGTCTCAAACTCCTGGGCTCAAGCGCTCCGCCTGCCTCAGCCTCCCAAAGTGCTGGGATTACAGGCATGAGCCACCATGCCTGGCCTGGCCCCTTATCTCTAGTTCACCCTCTTCAAGGATCATATACAGCAAATATTATCCAAATGGCTGAACTGTACCACCCCTATATCCCTTCTACTGCCAATAAACCAAGGAATAAAACTTGACCAAGAACTTGTCATTCCAGCAACTTCCTCCTTTCTCCCATCTATCATCCCTTCATCTCAATCTACTTTATCCATTCATTTCAACAAATGCTTTGAAAATCTAATTTATCTACAGGCTGTTTTTCCTTTACCTTCATTGCCTGTCTCAAAACATTCCCCATTTATATTAGCTTTTTATCTACTGTTAATATTCCAGATCAAAAAAATTTCACCTAAAAAAAATTACGATTAAAGCAGATTCTAGATGTTCCTTTAGCACCCAAATAATCCACTTTTCTGGATGTATGTTGTTAAACACATTAAGGAAATCAGTTTAAGTGTCTAAAATTTCTGATGCCCCAACTTTTAACTCCTGGGCTCAAGTGATCCTTCTACCTCGGTCTCTCGAGTAGCTGGGACTACAGACATGTGCCACCACAGCAGCTTTTTTTTTTTTTTTGGGTAGAGATGGGGTCCCACCCACCATGTTGCTAGACTGATCTTGAACTTCTGGCCTCAAGCAATCCTCCCACCTCAGCTTCCCAAACAGCTGGGATTACAGGCAGGAGCCACTATGCCTGGCAGAATTTATTTTCCTTGGTAATTAATACGAATCTACTTTTCTTTCCTTTTTTTTTTTTTTTTTTTTTTTTTTTGAGACAGTGTCTCGCTCTATCGCCACCTACTGGGTTCAAGCAATTCCGCTTCGGCCTCCTGAGTAGCTGGGACTGCAGGTGCCGACCACCATGCTGAGCTAATTTTGTATTTTTAGTAGAGATGGGGTTTCACCATGTTTGCCAGGCTAGTCTCAAACTCCTGACCTCAGGTGATCCACCCGGCTCAGCCTCCCAAAGTGTTGGGATTACAGGCATGAGCCACCACTCTTGGCTGAGATTTTTTAATTCAACTTTTCCTCAACATTCTTGCTAATAACTAATTTTCTCATTTCATTTTATGAACTTTTAATCAAAAACCAAACTAAAATCTATTTAAACATGTGAGTTATCCACAGTTATTATGAAAAATTTCAGCCATAAATGCACTTAAAGGAAATGATATCTCTTAGCAATTGATATAGTTTATGTGTCCCCTCTAAGTTTCATATTGAAACATAATCCCCAATGTTGGAGGTGGGGGCTGGTGGGAGGTGTTTGGATCATGGGGGCAGATCTCTCATGAATAGCTTGGTTGCCATCCCCTTGATGATAAGTAAGTTATTGGTCTGAATTCACACAAGATCTGGTTAAAAGTGTGACACCTACCCCGGTTAATTCCTCCTGCTCCCACCATGAGACTGCTGCCCTTCCTTTGTCTTTTGTCATGACTGGAAGCTTCCTGAGGCCACCCCAGAAGCAGTTGCCATGCTTCCTGTATAGTCTACAGAACCATGAGCCAATTAAACCACTTTTCTTATAAATTACCCAGTCTCAGGTATTTATAGCAACACAAAAATGGCCTAATACAGCAGTTAACTGCAACTTAACTGTAGGCTATATGCAAAATAAGCCAATATTAAGTCATTTCTGGGGTCTGCCAGGTAATGAAAACAAAGGCTATGCTCTATTCCCACATTCTTCCTCTTAAAACACAACTTTTCTTTTTTTTTAAATTTAAGGCCAGTGCAGTGTTCAGAAAAACACAACTTTTCTAATAAGTCTTCTGCCCTACAGCTAGGACCTAATTATATTTCCTTATTCTCTTTTAAGTTGTCTGGTGTAAGCAGATTGACAGGTCAGTGTTGCTTCTCTCAACCCTATTAAATCATCATCTATATAGTTTTTTTTCTTTTCTTTTTTTTCCAGACAGGGTCTTACTCTGTTGCCCAGGATGGAGTACAGTGGTGGAATCAAGGCTCATTGCAGCCTTGAACTCCTAGGCTTAAGTAACCCTCTGGCCTCAGCTTCTACAGTAGTTGGGACTATAGGCACCCATCACCACTTCTGGCTAAATTTTTAAACTTACTGTAGTATTGGGGTCTCACTCTGTTCCCTAGGCTGGAGTGCAATGGCACAATCATGGCTCACTACAGCCTTGAATTCTTGAGCTGAAGCGATCCTTCCACCTCAGCCTCTTGAGTGATGGAACCATAGGCATGTGCAACCATGCCTGGCTAATTTCTGTATTTTTTTGTTGCCCAGGCTGGTCTTGAACTCCTGAGCTCAACTGATCCTCCTATCCCAGCCTCCCAAAGTGCTAGGACTATAGGCATGAGTTACCAGGCCGACACCCTATTGATACATTTTAAAAACTGTGCTTAGCCAGGCACGGTGGCTCAAGCCTGTAATCCCAGCACTTTGGGAGGCCGAGATGGGTAGATCACGAAGTCAAGAGATCGAGACCATCCTGGTCAACATGGTGAAACACCGTCTCTGCTAAAAATACAAAAAAATTAGCTGGGCATGGTGGTGCGTGCCTGTAATCCCAGCTACTCAGGAGGCTGAGGCAGGAGAATTGCCTGAACCCAGGAGGCGGAGGTTGCGGTGAGCCGAGATTGCGCCATTGCACTCCAGCCTGGGTAACAAGAGCAAAACTCCATCTCAAAACAAAAAAAAAACTGTGCTTAACTAATTCTTTGTTGTTGGAACATTTAGGTTGTTTCCAGTTTTTCTGTAATAAATAGTACTGATATAAAATCTCATTGGATAGGCCGGTGTGGTGGCTCATGCCTGTAATCGCAGCACTTTGGCAGGCCAAGGTGGGCAGATCACTTGAGGTCAGGAGTTCGAGACCAGCCTGGCCAATATGGTGAAACCCCATCTCTACTAAAAATACAAAAATTAGCCAGGTGTGGTGGTACACACCTGTAGTTCCAGCAACTTTGGAGGCTGAGGCAGGATAATTGCTTGAACCTGGGAGGCGGAGGTAGCAGTGAGCCTAAGATCATACCATTGCACTCCAACCTGGGTGACAGAGTGCGATTCTGTCTCAAAAAAACAAAACAAAGGACAGGCTCAGTGGCTCACGCCTGTAATTCCAGCACTTTAGGAGGCCAAGGCAGATCACTGGAGGTCAGGAGTTCAAGACCAGCCTGGCCAACATGGTGAAACCCTGTCTCTACTAGAAATACAAAAATTAGGCCAGGTGCAGCTGCTCACGCCTATAATCCCAGCACTTTGGGAGGCCAAGGCGGGAGGATCACAAGGTCAGGAGTTCGAGACTAGCCTGACCAACATAGTGAAACCCCATCTCTACTAAAAACAGAAAAAAATCAGCCGAGCATGGTGGCGGGTGCCTGTAATTCCAACTACTCAGGAGGCTGAGGCGGGAGAACACTTGAACCCAGGAGGCGGAGGTTGCAGGGAGCCAAGACCACACCACTGCACCCCAGCCTAGGCAACAGAGTGAGACCCTATCTCAAAATAAAAATTTCTTAAAAAGGCCGAGCATGGTGGTTCACACCTGTAATCCCAGCACTTTGAGAGGCCAAGGAGGGCAGATCACCTGAGGTCAGGTGTTCGAGACCGGCCTGACCAACATGGAGGAGCCGTCTCTACTAAAAATACAAAATTAGCCATGCATGGAGATGCATACCTATAATCCCAGCTACATGGGGAGACCGAAGCAGAATTGCTTGAAACCGGGAGGCGGAGGTTGCAGTGAGCTGAGATTGCTCCATTGCACTCCAGCCTGGTCAACAAGAGTGAAACTCCATCTCAAAAAGAAAAAAAACAAAACAAGATTAGGTGCAGTGGATCACCCCTATCATCCCACCACTTTGGGAGGCCAAGACCAGCGGATCATTTGAGGTCAGGAGTTTGAGACCAACCTGGCCAACATGGTGAAACCCTGCCTCTACTAAAGAAAATACCAAAAAAATTAGCTAGGCGAGGTGGCACATGCCTGTAATTCCAGCTACTCAGAAGGCTGAGGCAGCAGTATCACTTGAACCCGGGAGGTGGAGGTTGCAGTGAACTGAGATCGTACCACTGCACTCCAGCCTGGGCAACAGAGTGAGACTACTTCTCAAAACAAACAAACAAAACACTTTGGACAAACAGTATGCAATTTACAGTCATTTTTCTTGAATTTCTTGAATCATATTCAAAAGTAAGGTGAATGAATCAAAAGGGCGTTAGCATTAATTATAGCTTCTATTGCATGTCGCTAGAAAGCTCTCCAAGATGACCGAATGAATTTATATTGCTACATCATGATATTGCAATATCATTTATATTGCAATATCATGATTATCTCTCTTTCCCCAGAGCCTTAATGGTAGCTATTATTATTACTATTTTTATCTTTTTTTTTTTAATTCTTTCAGTCTTTCTAAGGTTCAATTCAGGTATATTTCTTTTTCCTTTAATCTTATTTTTATTAATTTAGTAATTTTTAGAGTTGGAAACTCTAAAAACTCTGGAGTTACTCTAAAAGTAACTCCAGAAACCTTGGAATCATCCTTGATTTACTATCCACATCAGATGAATGCCATCTGTACTGCCGTACCCTTCTGATTTCTATACTGCCTCCTGATGTGCCCCCTTTAATCCACTCCCCACACTGCAGCATAAGTGACCAAAAATATAAATCTAACCAATTATTCCTATGCCTAAAACCTTCCGATGCTCAGAAGATAAAATCCAAACTCCTCAAAAGTCCCATAAAGACCGAGTTCTAGCTTACCTCTCCCAATCAGTCATTCCCTCCACATCTTTCTGCCCACCCTCACCCCCGAGATGGAGTCTTGCTCTGTTACCCAGGCTGGAGTGCCAGGGCATGATCTTGGCTCACTGCAACCTCTGCCTCTTGGGTTCAAGTGATTCTCCTGCCTCAGCCTCCCAAGTACTGGGATTATAGGCACATACTGCTACGCTCGGCTAATTTTTTGTATTTTTAGTAGAGATGGGTTTCATCATGTTGGCCAGGCTGACCTCAAACTCCTGACCTCATGATCCCCCTGCCTCGGCCTCCCAGAGTGCTGGGATTACACGTGTGAGCCACTGTGCTCAGCCCCCTCCACATCTTAAGTCAGCATTCAATGTCCTAAGTCACTGGTAGTTTCCCTTAACAGCTATCTTCAGGCATCTGCATAGAATCTTCACCCTACCTGGTATGCTTTCCCAAACTTCTCTCGTTCAGTTTTTCTCTGCCTGTCTAATTCTATCTTCAGGTTTCAGCTTAGACTCTTCTGGGAAGCAGAAGAATCTAGCCATCTTCCACTCCCATATGTTAACCCTTTCTATGTGTTCACATATAAATGCATATTACTTAAACTGACAAAATCTTTTCTATTTATATTATGTTATTTTCCACCATGTAGACTGCCTTCTATTCTTTATCTTCTTTTAAAATTTAAATTTGCAAAGGCAACCTATTTTAAAATATCCATTTCTTTCATAGTCCTACTATAATCTGCCTTCCACAGTCTCAACAGTAAAGGAACGCCTACTATATGCCAGGCACTGTGCTATACTCTCTGACTTAATTCTAAAAAACAAAAAAGACTGTAAGACCTAAACCTTCATAAAACAAACAAACAAACAAACAAAAAAGACCTGTACCTTCAATTTGTAAATGAGGAGACCAAGGCTGGTGGGGTGTTGGGTGGTAGTTAAAATAACATAGTGTAGGACCAGGCGTGGTGGCTCATGTCTGTAATCCCAGCACTTTGGGAAGCCGAGGCGGGCTGATCACTTGAGGCCAGGAGTTCAAGACCAGCCTGGCCAACATGGTGAAACCCCATCCTTAATAAAAATATAAAAATTACCCAGGCATGGCGGCAGGTGCCTGTAATCCCAGTTACTTGGGAGGCTGAGGCAGGAGAATCGCTTGAACCTGGGAGGTAGAGGTTGCAGTGGGCCCAGATCATGCCATTGCACTCCAGCCTGGGTGACAGAAGAAGACTGTATCTCAAAAACACACACACACACAAAAACAAATAAAATAGTGTGGGCTAAGTGCAGTAGCTCACACCTGTAATCCCAGCACCTTGGGAGGCTGAGGTAGGCAGATCATTTGAGCTCAGGAGTTCAAGACCAGCCTGGCCAACACAGTGAAACCCCATCCCTACTAAAAATACAAAAAATTAGCCAGGTGTGGTGGCTCATGCCTGTAGTCCCAGCTTCTTGGGAGGCTGAGGCAGAAGAACTGCTTGCACCTGGGAGGCAGGGGTTGCAGTGAGCCTATCACACCACTGCACTCCAGCCTGGGTGACAGAGCAAGGCTCCATCTCAAAAAATAAAAAAGTAAAATAACCTAGTGCATTGCAGAAATCAGACCTGTACCCAGGTTTGTCTAACTGTAAAAATCTCTCTCTGTTAATATATTATTCCTGGCTCGTCATATATTAATTTCTTTTTTTTTTTTGAGACGGAGTCTTGCTCTGTTGCCCAGGCTGGAGTGCAGTGGCATTATCTCCGCTCACTGCAACCTCCACCTCCCTGGTTCAAGCAATTCTCCTGCCTCAGCCTCCCAAGTAGCTGGGATTACAGGCGTATGCCACCAGGCCCAGCTAATTTTTTTCTATTTATAGTAGACACGGGGTTTCACCATGTTGGCCAGGATGATCTTGAACTACTGACCTCAGGCAATCCACCCACCTCAGCCTCCCAAAGTGCTGGGATTACAGTCGTGAGCCACCACGCCCGGCATCATATATTAATTTCTTATAAAAGCAAATTTATTTCCATTTGATTTATATTCCTGTTTTCTTTTTTGTTTACCATAAAGTTTTGACAATTTTAGGAAAAAAATCTATAATCATTACCTTTCTCTCCAAAATGTCCTTGGGTCTTCCGACATGACATTTACTCTTACTGGGTTCAATGGAAGAATAGAAGAGGTAGAGAATTATGATCGGATGCACCTGGAAAAGCATGATCTGGGATACTGCTCCACAAATTACCTTCTTTTCAGTTCAGTGCCCCCTTTTCTGATGAACATATTCAACTCTCTGTCAAAGAAAACTTTTTTGACCTTATTACTCCATCAAATAATAGTACTCATCCCTTCTCTTCATGAAATTTTTGTTTATTTTTCTGTAGAGATAGAGGTCTTACTATGTTGCCCAGGCTGGTTTTAAACTCGTGGCTTCAAATGATCCTCCTGCCTCAGCCTCCCCAAGTACAGGGATCCAAGTGGCAACATAGTAAAGTGAAAAGAACCCACATTTTCGATTCTGATCTGGGTTGAAATCCCAGTTTTGCCATTTACTTGCTATATGACTGAGTTGCTTAGCTTTCTTATTGCCTCATTTGTAAAATGGACCTAATATATCACAGGGCAGGGTTTCTCAACATTGTCACTACTGACATGTTAGGCCAAATCCTTCTTTGCTATGAGGGCTGTTTCAGGCACTATAGGATGTTTAACAACATCCTGGACTATACCCACTAAAAGCCAGTAGCAACCCCTTTTACTTGTGACAACCAAAAGTGCTTCCAGACATTGCCAAATGTCTCCTAGGAAAAAATCATGCCAGTTGAGAACCACTGCTATAGGGTAGCAATGAGAACTAAACTGAGATCATAGGTCAAGTGCCCGATACAATGTAGATCTTCGACTCCCGTTTGGTTTCCAGGTCCCTTCAGTTCTCCTTCCTATCTCAGGCCTCCTTTTTTCTCCTTTCTGAAAGTTTTTCCTCTTTCACTCCTACAAGGGAGACATGACCTAAGATTCTATTCATAGTACTTCTTCATCACCTGTATTATTTTTGAAATTATTTTTATTTATTCATAATCATTCATATTTTCATGGTATATGTGATAATTTGATACATTCATATAATCAAATCAGGGTAACCGATACTATTTTAAGTGGCATTCTTAGCTACTTCTATAGTTCCAACAATTGCCTTTATTCTAACTGCCTGCAAAACCAGGCCTTTTCAGAAATTCTAGTCCTGCATATTTACAAGTTAGAGGAAGGAGCTTTTTTGTGCCTGACAGAAATGGCTCAAAGTCTGATCATGATGAGTTATTTCTTTTCTGAATGTTTCTTCACCAATAAAATACAGATAATACCTGCCTCACAGAATGCCATAAGGATTACTTCTTTTCTGAATGCTTTTTCACCAATAAAATACAGATAATACCTGTCTCACAGAATGCCATAAGGATTAAGTAATTACATCAAGAACTTAGGACAACATCTATCATATAACAAGTTTTCAATAAATAGTAGCTGCTATCATTACAGGTCATCTCCACCTAAATGTCCCGTGGATACCTAAAACTCATGTCATTCAAAGCTGAAGTGATCTGATCTCTATTTCTGCTGCTGACACCACTCTAGCCCTCCTGGTAGGAAACTCTAGTTTAATCTTTTGTTTTGTTTTTAAAGATGGGGTCTCCCTATGGTGCTCAGACTGGTGAGCTGGGGCTATTCACAGGCATAATTATAGCATACTACAGCTTCCAGCTTCCAGCCCCAAGTGATCTTCCTGTCTCAGCTTCCTGAGTAGGTGAGACTACAGGCACTTGCCACCATATCCAGGTTCATCTTTGAACTTACCATAATCCCATCAACTGTCAAATGTATTGCACTTACTGCAGCTATTTTTCTTAGGCTCACTGACATCACCTTAGTTCAGATCTTCATTACCCTCTTCTCTGAACTACTGTAATAGTCTTCCTTTTTTTTTTTTTTTTTTTTTTTTTGAGACAGAGTCTCACTTTGTCGCCAGGCGCCAGGCTGGAATGCAGCGGCACAATCTCAGCTCACTGCAACCTCGTGATCCGCCCACCTCAGCCTCCCAAACTGCTGGGATTACAGGCTTGAGCCACCACGCCCGGCCCTTCCTTTTTTTTTTTTTTTTTTGAGAGGAGTCTTGCTCTGTTTCCCAGACTAGAGTGTAATGTTTTTGGACTGTCTCAAGAACACAAAACAAAACAAAATAACATAGTGTGGGCAGGACACAGTAGCTCACACCTGTAATTCCAGCACCTTGGGATGCTGAGGCAGGTAAATCACTTGAGCTCAGAAGTTCAAGACCAGCCTGGCCAATATGGTGAAACCCCATCTCCACTAAAAATACAAAAAATTAGCTGGGCGCGGTGGCTCACGCCTGTAATCCCAGCACTTTGGGAGGCTGAGGGAGGTGGCTCACCTGAGATCAGAGTTCAAGACCAGCCTGGCCAACACAGCAAAACCCCATCTCTACTAAAAATAAAAAATCAGCTAGGCGTGGTGGCAACTGCCTGTAATCCCAGCTACTCCAAAGGCTGAGGCAGGAGAATTGCCTGAACCCAGGAGGCAAAGGTTGCAGTGAGCCGAGATCACATCATTGCACACCAGCTGGGCAACAGAAGCGAAACTGTGTCTCAAAAAAAAAAACATAAAGGAAGGGGGAAAATCTCTCAAAGGATATACTCCAAAATGGCAAGAATCACCATCTTTGGATGGTTGGATTATGGGCAATTTACTTCCTGGTTTGAACTTTTTCCCGTGTTTTCTACAGTTCCAACAATAAATGTTTTATATAAGAGTTAAATAATACTATATATCCTTCTGTGACTTCCTCACTGCTTATGTAAAAGAGTCACAAATTCTTTGCCATGCACTCAAATACCTCTATGGCTTTACTCAACTACTCTCCTCTTATCATATTCCCTATTTTCTATTCTCACTGTCACCTGTTCAAAGCCATCCACTCCTTCAGGTTTCTGCTCAAATATCTCTAATATAATCACAGCAGAAGTGGAAAAAATAGGTCTGCCTAATTATTAAGTCCCTCATTTAAAAATCCTGCTCTTCCATTTACTGACTTTGGGCAAGTTAACTAAAGCCTCTGAAATTCAAATATCCTCACCTATAAATGGAGGACAATACAACCTTCTTCAAATGTCAGTAATTAAATAACAGAAGGCAGGCCTGAGCAGTGGCTCAGCTCACACCTGTAATCCTAGCACTCTGGGAAGTCAAGGCAGGTGGACTGCTTGAGCCCAGGAGTTCAAGACCAGCCTGGGCAACATGGCAAAACTCCATCTCTACAAGAAATACGAAAATTAGCTGGATAGGGTGCCACACCCCTGTAGTCCCAGGAACTTGGGAGGCTGAGGTAGGAGGATCACCTGAGCCTCAGGAGGTTGAGGCTGCAGTAAGCAGTGATCACACCTCTGCACTCCAGCCTTGGCAACAGAATGAGACCCTGTCTCAACCAGTAACAGAAGGCAAAACAAGTAAAGTGCCTAACACAATGTGTTCCTTGATTCCATCTTATATGTAAGGGACATACATGGCTCAAATTTGCAGCAGTGATAAATCTTGTAATGTTTTACCCAGTGTTCTCTTCAGAATAAACAAAGCCCAGAGAATGTTAATCAAGGAACAGCTTCAAAACTCAATTATCACAGTTCCTTGGTTTCCTTTGAGGGAAGTTTGAGGGCTTCTCTTTAGCGCCACTAAAACGGTGGTTTCACCCTTGTCCTATTTTGTCACTCTCTGTACAAACTGGAAAGAGTGATCATTTTTATCCACCACAACCATGGCTTTATCATCCATAAACGCAACTCTCAAATCTGTATCTCCAACTCAGATTTCTTTCTGTATCTCAAGATTTAAAAATCAAACTGTTTACTGAATGTTTAACCTGGATGTCCCCAAGAAACGTAAACTCAAAATCCTAAAATAAATTTATATTTTTCCCAAAATTGTCTGTCTTCCTACATTCCCTATAGTACCATTATCCACATCAAAGACAAAAACCTGAGAGACATCTTGTATTCCTCTTTTATCCCCTTTTCTCCATATTCAAATTCTGTAATCTATCGCAAACATTTAGAACCACCCGCATCCCAAACATGCCAGGCAGTTTCACGCTTTAGTGTTTTGGAACACATTATTCCCTCTACCTAGAAAATCTTCCACTTCCTTCTTTGCTTGACTAACTTTTCTTATCCTTTAGAACTGAGCTGAAGGATTTTCTCTAGAAAACAAAAGCATTTACTAAACACACACTATGTTCTAATCACTGTGCAAAACACTTTGCATGTATTGTCTTGCCTAATACTCTAAATACAGTCATGAGGTAGGTACTCTTATGTTTCTACAGATGGGGGAGGCCAAGATGTAACTTAGGGGAGGTCATATATAAATAGTAAATGGTAGAAATGAAATTCAAACTTAGGTCTCTCTGACCCTAGTGCATAAGAATGCTCAGCTGTCCTACCATACCACAGCTTCCCTTTTCCAGCCCCTGCCCACAGTCCTGCAACCTCATGATTAGTTAGGGGTCTCTCCTCTAGCTGCCCTAATGAAGGGATTGTGTAGCACACTATAAATCTTTGTTGTTTGATTCATCTTTTCTCAAATGAGTCTGTGAGTAAAGCGATTTGAAGACAAAGTCTATTTCATTTACAATAGTCTCTCATTATCCAGAGTTATCCAATGTCTGAAAATAAATGGAAAATTCCATAAATAATTCATAAGGTTGTTTGTTTTTTTGTTTTGAGACAGAGTCTCACTCTGTTGCCCAGGCTGGAGTGCAACGGTGCAATCCTGGCTAACTGCAACCTCCATCTCCTGGGTTCAAGTGATTCTCCCTGCCTCAGCCTCTTGAGAAGCTAGGATTACAGGTGCCCAACACCAGGACTGGCTAATTTTTGTATTTTTAGTAGAGATGGGGTTTCACCATGTTGGCCAGGATGGTCTTGAACGCCTGACCTCAGGTGATCCGCCCACCTTGGCCTCCCAAAGTGCTGGGATTACAGGCGTGAGCCATGGCGCCTGGCCAACAATTCATAAGTTTTAAGTTGCATGCTGTTATGAAAATAGCGTGATGAAATCTCGAGCCATCCCGCTCAGGATGTGAATCATCCTTTTGCCCAGCCTATCCATGCTATATATGCTACCTGCCCTTTAGTCATCAACTTCTCCTGCTCAGTATCGTCATGGCTCAATGATCTGAGATCACCTAAAGCAGATGATTCTCCTTCTGACTTTTCGTCAATAGTGGCCTAAGGCTACATCACAATGCTGTCATTCACCTCATCTCATCAGGAAGGCACTTTTTCATCTCACATCATCACAAGAAGGGTGAGTACAGTACAATAAAATATTCTGAAAGAGAGAGACCATAATCATGTAATCTTTATTATAGTATATTGTTAGAACTGTTCTATTTTATTAACTACTGCACCTATTATATAAATTAGACTTTATCATAGGTATGAGAAAAAACATAGGGTTCAATACTATCCCAGGTTTCAGGCAACTACAGGGGTGCTGGAACATGTCCCCCTCAGATAAGGGGGAACTACTGTATCTGTATTGTTGTACCCAGCAGAGTGCCTGACACATGGTATCTATCCTTAAAAAGTATCACAGCGGGCTGGGCAAGGTGACTCACATCTGCAATCCCAACACTTTGGGAGACCAAAGCAGGTGGATCACCTGAGGCCAGGAGTTCAAGACCAGCCCAAGCAACAAAGTGAAACTTCCCCCCATCTCTACCAAAAAAAAAAATTTTAATTAGCCACTCAAAAAAAAATTTTTTTTTTTCTGAGACGGAGTTTCGCTCTTGTTACCCAGGCTGGAGTGTAATGGCCCAATCTCGGCTCACCGCAACCTTCACCTCCTGGGTTCAGGCAATTCTCCTGCCTCAGCCTCCCAAGTAGCTGGGAATACAGGCACGTGCCACCATGCCCAGCTAATTTTTTCTATTTGTAGTAGAGATGGGGTTTCACCATGTTGACCAGGATGGTCTTGATCTCTTGACCTCGTGATCCACCTGCCTCAGCCTCCCAAAGTGCTGGGATTACAGGCTTGAGTCACCGCGCCCAGCCTCAAAATGCTTTATGCCTATAGTCCCAGCTACTCAGGAAGCTGAGTCAGGAGGATAGCTTCATCACCCAGGGATTTCAAGGCTGCAGAGAACTATCATCATGCCACTGCACTCAGCCTGGGCAATCTGCCTTTAATCCCAGCAACTCGGGAGGCTAAGGCAGGAGAATTGCTTGAATCCAGGAGGTGGAGGCTGCGTTGAGCCGAGATCACCCAACTGTACTCCACCCTAGACGACAGAGCGAGACTCTGTCTCAAAAAATAAAAATCTTTATGCTGATACCTCTGTCTGTATTAACTGTTCAACAAAACCTGATGAATAGCCGGGTGCGGTGGCTTATGCCTGTAACCCCAGCACTTTGGGAGGCCGAGGCGGGTGGATCACGAGGTCAAGAGATCGAGACCATCCTGGTCAACATGGTGAAACGCCGCCTCTACTAAAAATACAAAAAAAAAAATTAGCTGAGCATAGTGGCACGTGCCTGTAATCTCAGGTACTCAGGAGGCTGAAGCACGAGAATTGCCTGAACCCAGGAGGCGGAAGTTGCGGTGAGCCGAGATCACGCCATTGCACTCCAGCCTGGGTAACAAGAGCGAAACTCCATCTCAAAAAAAAAAAAAAAAAAAAACCTGATGAATAAACCTGTAATTAAAACAGCTGTAGGCTGGGCACGGTGGCTCATGCCTGTAATACCAGCATTTTGGAAGGCCAAGACAGGCGAATGACGAGGTCAGGAGTTCGAGACCAGCCTGGACAGTAAGGTGCAACCCCGTCTCTACGAAAAATACAAAACTAGCCGGACGCGATGGCCCCTGCCTCGGGAGGCTGAGGCAGAAGAATCGCTGGAACCCGGGAGGCGGAGTTTGCAGTAAGCCGAGATCAAGCCACAGCACTCCAGCCTGGGCAACAGAGCAAGACTCTGTCTCAAAAAAAATAGCTGTTTTTTCATTTTTATTGGGTAATTTCCTCCCACTCCTATTTTTCCACTTGGCAAAACACGGTTCTGAAGCCACAAGGGCTTTGTGATTAACTTATTAAACGTTTCCCGAAGCTAGGCAGTGGGGAAAATGCAAACTGGGATTAGAAAGGGGTTTCTAGTCTCTTAAGAAATTCGATCTAGTACCGAACTCTCGAATCCATTTAGTATGGAACACTAGGCTGTTCGAGTATGTGAGTCACGTGGCTCTGCAGCGTGACGGCGACTGTCAAAGTGGGTTCAGGATCACGTAACAGACTACACAACCAGCCCGTTAACTAATCCTCTGGGGAGTTACTTTAGAGCAGTCTTGCCCAGACATAACCTGTTTGGAGGTGCTGAGGAGAGATGGAGAAAGCAGCGAACCATCTCTCCTCAGACCTGTGCATCTTCCCAGACCCTGCAAGTCAGGGCTTTCCCCTCCCCCAGGCTCACCCAACACCCCAGGGAGGCGTGGCTCTCACCTGCCCAACCGTCTACCTCTCCGAAGGGGCTCGACTAGCTTCTCCGGGGACCCTTCCCTCTCTGGGTGCCACGCGCATGTGGTACTGGAGTAAAGACCTACACAAGCCACAGGCTCCCCCTTCTCGCAAGTACTCCAGACCCAGATGGGGACCCTCCTTCTCGCGCTCCACTCCTCACCTGTTCTGCGGACACCGCCCCCTTCCCCGCGCCGCTAACGCTGCTCTTGCCGGAGCGACTGCTGTTCTCCGCCATCTTCGTCGCCTGCTGGGTTTCCGGCCGGCGCAGCTCAGCCCCCGCCTTGCGTCACGTCCGGCCTACGAGTTACCGCCCACTCGCCCCGGCGCCTCTGGCTCCAGGCCGCCCTCCGGATCGGCTCGGATCCTGCGAATGGTTTTGGCAGTATCTTCATGTAGGACTTACTCCCTATCCCGTCGGCCGCAGGGAATCCCACTTGCGGTGCTTTAACCTGTGCGACAGAGATGCTGCCCCTGGGAGAGGCGGGGAGGGACGGGCCAACTGGAGCCGGGGGTGGAGAGCGGGGCGCGGCGTGGGGCCTGGGTTCCTTTGCTCCTTGCCCACCTTGGAGGGGTGGGAGTCGAGGTTGGGTGAACTTCCTCCTGAGAGATTCTGGTGAAAGGGGAAATACGCTTTGAGTTAGTAAATCCGTGCAAGTGCACAGTCAAGAAGAGAGTCTTGGGAAAACCAAGGGTAGTTCCTGGAGATGACTTTGGACTGCGGAAACGTTTGTCAGAGAAAAGGGCTTCAGTTTAATGTGAGATCATTGGAAGTTGATCTGTTCAGGCGGCGAGCAGAGCCCCTTCCTCCATCTTTCCACTGTAGGATCTCGTCCCTTAGTACTTACAGAAGTGAAAAATGTTTTGAAGACCAGAGGTTTTTACTGGCAGGGCCCTGATTCGGGCTCACAGTATAAAGAGAAGTCAGAGAATCCAAGAAATTTATTGCTTGAGGAAGGGATTGGTGTCCATTTCTCACCTTCCTCAGGCTGGGCTTCCTCACCAGGCCTCTTCACCGACTCCTGTCCCTTCTGTGTCCCGGACTCCGAATACCTCGACTCTCAGTACTTTGTGCTCAGCCCAGGTAACACGTTTTGTTGTGTCCTCAGTGCCTGGCACTTAGATGCTCAGTTTGTTAAATGGATAATGGGAGACACAGGACTGTCAACTATCCACATTTGATTGGTAAGCCCTGCTAGCCCTGGGCCTGTAAGAGCAGGATCAAAAGGAAGTCCAGCTTTCCTCCCTTGCACCCCTTAGCATTAATTTTGTTTCCTCATGCACTGAAATCTGAGAATCCTGCCTATGCTATTCACAGGCCCAGAGCCATGGCTATCTCCTCTCCCTCCTGCGAACTGCCCCTCGTGGCTGTGTGCCAGGTAACATCAACACCAGACAAGCAACAGAACTTTAAAACATGTGCTGAGCTGGTTCGAGAGGCTGCCAGACTGGGTGCTTGCCTGGCTTTCCTGCCTGAAGCATTTGACTTCATTGCACGGGACCCTGCAGAGACGCTACACCTGTCTGAACCACTGGGTGGAAAACTTTTGGAAGAATACGCCCAGCTTGCCAGGTATCAGGGAATGGGGGAGGGAGAGGTAAAATCTTTGTTGGGCAGTGCCCCTAGATTGCCAAATATGAGGGTACAGCCTTGAGAATTCAGTGAAGAGTTGTCAGTGTCCCCTCCCATCCAGGGAATGTGGACTCTGGCTGTCCTTGGGTGGTTTCCATGAGCGTGGCCAAGACTGGGAGCAGACTCAGAAAATCTACAATTGTCATGTGCTGCTGAACAGCAAAGGTGAGACTTTATAACCCTTTAGCCTTTCTCTTCCACCTAAACTTAGATTCTCCAGAATTGTTTCTCAACTCTATTTCCTTGACCCTAGGATTTAAGGGTGTTACTTCTGTTCCTAGCCTATAAACTACTCGCTGGGAAGAGTAAGCAAGGCTTCTGGAACACGGGCACTGAATATTTCTTCTTACTCTAGGGGCAGTAGTGGCCACTTACAGGAAGACACATCTGTGTGATGTAGAGATTCCAGGGCAGGGGCCTATGTGTGAAAGCAACTCTACCATGCCGGGGCCCAGTCTTGAGTTGCCTGTCAGCACACCAGCAGGCAAGGTGGGAGTTGTGAGAGGGTGAGGGAGGGGAACTGGAATACTTTGAACTGGTAGTAGAAAGTCCTAAGGAGGGGGTAATGAAAGTATGACTAGATGCTGTGACAAACAGGGCAGGAAGACTAAGTAGGCCGTTTTTCATTCCAGATTGGTCTAGCTGTCTGCTATGACATGCGGTTCCCTGAACTCTCTCTGGCATTGGCTCAAGCTGGAGCAGAGATACTTACCTATCCTTCAGCTTTTGGATCTGTTACAGGACCAGCCCACTGGGAGGTAAGATGGCACCTTTTTAAAACATAAGGGCCTTTTCTTAACCTCAGCCTCCTCCTTTGGCCCTACCAGTTAAATTCCTTCCCCTTTCCACCTAGTAAGAAAACTCATTTCCCAGATGATTCTGTTACAGAATAGTTAAAATAGTAAAATCATTCCTAGGCAATTATCAAAAGTCACAATGGGTAGATTGTAGTGTCCCTTGTTACTTCCCCACTATTTGCTACGTGTACTTAACTGAACACACATCTCATCCCCAGGTGTTGCTGCGGGCCCGTGCCATTGAAACCCAGTGCTATGTAGTGGCAGCAGCACAGTGTGGACGCCACCATGAGAAACGAGCAAGTTATGGCCACAGCATGGTAGTAGACCCCTGGGGAACGGTGGTGGCCCGCTGCTCTGAAGGCCCAGGGCTCTGCCTTGCCCGAATTGACCTCAATTATCTACAACAGTTGCGCCAACACCTGCCTGTGTTCCAGCACCGCAGGCCTGATCTCTATGGTAATCTGGGTCACCCACTGTCTTAAGACTTGACTTCTGTGAGTTGAGACCCGCCCTCGCCCCCATTGTGAGCCGGTGTTCATGTGACTTGGAGGCAGGACCCAGGCACAGCTCCCCTCAATTGGAGAACCTTGACTTTCTTGATGGAACACAGGCTTGGCTTCTTGGGAAAGAAGCTTTCACCAGAGGTCAGATTGCAGTTTCAGAAAGGTGGCATTTTATATAGTCATTGTTTATTTCATGAAAACTGAAGTTATGCTGAGGGCTGAGCAGCACTGGCATTGAAAAATATAATAATCATAAAGTCTGTGTCTGGACATCTCCTTTGGGAGCTACAAAGGGAGTTGGTATTGTACTAGCTGGACTGGGCTCCAGTTCTAGACCTCCTGGCTCATTCAACATGCCTCCCTACCTAAATAAAAGTGCAACACTCAGTGCATGTCCCAGCCCCATTCTCCCAAGCATGGGAGTGGGCACAGGAGTGGAGGGGGAAGGGAAAAGGAATTACTTCACTTTCACCTCTGATGCCCTTTGCCCAAGCCAGAAGAAAGCAAAGGGGAAAAGGGCTGCAGGGTACATTATTTATTTTCATTTGAACATGGAAAGAAAGTGTCACACTCCCCCTTCCCCTTTACAGGGGGAGTGTATTAATCAGCAACCTCTTCTCCATCCACCCTGTGTATGTGCATACACATCTGCCACCACAGTTGGGAGGCGTGACTAGGCTGATCCAGTCCTCTTATCTATTCCTCCCTTGAAGAGGGTTTGAGAAATGCGAAAAAGGAAAGAGCCACATCAGGCAGGTTTCAGCCATGGAATGGAGGAAAGAAGGCAGAAAGGAGCAGCACCAGAGGCCAGGAGAGAGTGGAAAGGGCCACAGCTTGTTTTAAAAAAAAATTCTGTAATTTGGAAGAGGGTGGCAATTAATTTTCAAAATACACTTCAGAGTCCCACCTTCCACAAAGCTCCCTTACTCACAGCCCTTTGGTTTTTTTTTAGACAAAATTTAAGAGTTCTCATAAAGCCAGAGTATTGATAACCCCTTAGTGCACCGCAGTGTTCACATCAATCCCTTACAAAGACTATGTTCTATAGACTTTGTTTCTCCCTATACATTTGTCTTACGGCTCAGTGGGAAGGTAGCTGTAGAGACACACGTTGAGGGGTAAATGGAAAAGGGAAACAAAGGGGAAGCCCAGGCACATGGGTGCAGGGAGGGGTGGGGAACACCACTTCCACTTTCCTTTGTCTTTTTCTTTAAAAAAAAAAAAAAAAAGGCAGGGGTGTCATTGGTTGGAAGGGTAGAGAACAAACCCCAGAACAGTGTAAGCTCCAGAGGTGGGTGATGGGAACAGTCCCCAAAGAAGTGAGAAGAGGGAAAATGTCAGGGCAATGCTTGCAGCATCAAGTTCCTCAGGAGTTTCTGTCGGCCCAGCTCATAGTCCTCCTCATCTACATTTACCAGCAGCTTGATGGCTTCATGGCCCACAGCTTGCTTGAGGGAGTCTGTGATGAAGACACCTTTAAGTGCCTCTAATAAAGAGCCATTGATGTAGTCGCGCCAGAATGCATCGAGGTAGGTGAGCTCAGAAAACTTGATGTCACAGATGATGGAGCCCAGGTCCCGGGACTTGAGGATGGTGTTGGCCTGGTTAAAGCGCTCAAACTGGCGCTCAAGTGGGTCCTGCTTGTTAGAGAAGACGTTGCCCTGCAGAGCAGTCTCATGCTGGCAGTATTCAGCCCGAACCCGCAGTCTGATGTCTGTTAGAAAGATAAGATACAGAGCAGAAGAGGTTACAGTGAGGGATGAGTTTACAACCCAAGCTTGAAAACTGAAAAGCACAGCAGAATAAAGTGGCGAACATCACCTGACAGCTTCTCTACCTCTTCCCCAGGACTAGTTCTATGTATCTCTAAAATCCTTGCCTGACTGCAGGAGGTTGCCTTAAATTGAACATGCCCAGGTCAGCACTGCTCCCATTACTCACAAGCAGCAACTTGCTTATAGGGAGATATTTTGCTAATTACCAGGCACAGAAGTTCATTTTAATACTCCCATCTTGACTTGGTTCATCCTACAATAAGGATGTCATAACAACATCCGGGTGATGGTAGAGTATTAACAAGAGTTTAAATGTACCCTGCCACAATCATAAAGAGCAGTTCTTCCACCAGACACCAAACCATTCAGCCTCACTTTGCAATGGCATTCAAAGTGAATCTCACACTGAATAGCATAAACTGTCCAGTGTCCCAGCAGGTTTTTTTTTTTTTTTTTAAAAAGAGATGGGGTTTCACCATGTTGGCCAGGCTGGTCTTGAACTCCTGTCCTCAGGCAATTCACCCGCCTCAGCCTCCCAAAGTGCTGGGATAACAGGTGTGAGCCACCGCGCCCGGCCTCCAACAGTTCTTTATAGTCTCCCTCAAGTCTGCTCCACCTCTGAAACTCTTGAACTTCCTCACCACATGTCTGTTTTTCCTTGGGATCTGGTGTCACTGACTTCCGGCGTTTTCGCTGGCTCCCAAGTGTGGCTCTCCCTCGGGCTGGCCGCTTGCTACACATCTGAGGACCCGAAGTGGGGCAGCACACCACAGGATAGTGGGGAGGCACTGACCAGCAAGTAAAAGGGAAGAAAACACAGTAGGATTAAGGCAGAAATTCAAACACGTCTCTTGGAATGAGGAAGGAATCATTTAGACTTAGCACTCAAAGCAGTGACAATAATGTGACTTAAAAAGACACAATGTGAGAGCAAATACAGGACCTAGGAGAAATGTCAACACCTCACTTGATTTTTTTTTTTTTTTTTTTTTTGAGACAGAGTCTCACTGTGTCACCCAGGCTGGAGTGCAGTGGTGCAGTCTCAGCTCAGTGCAACCTCTGCCTCCTGGGTTCAAACAATTTCCTGCCCCAGCCTCCTGAGTAGCTGGGACTACAGGTGTGCACCATGGCACCTGGCTAATTTTTCTATTTTTAGTAGAAACAGGGTTTCACCATGTTAGCCAGGATGGTCTCAATCTCCTGACTTCGTGATCCGCCTGCCTCAGCCTTCCAAAGCGCTGAGATCACAGGCATGAGCCATGGTGCCCAGCCATGATTTTTCTTTTTAATGGCACACAATGTGGGGGCACAGCATCCTTTCATTTAAGCTGGCAAAGCCCCAAATGTGATGAAATCAGTGTCATTTTACTTCATTATGAAAAGTAAGGGGAGTTAATGTCTTCTCACCTGTTTTAGGGGGCTGGGGAGACCTCGGTTCTGGATCACTGAGGGCCCTGGGGGTCACATAGCGAATTGATGTCTCCTCCAGATACTTGTCTACAAGATCAGGGCACACTGTAGGAGGAGAAGAAATCATTCAGGAAAATATACACCCTTCCCTTCTCTCAGTCCAAACATCCAATGGGCCTCACAACTTACTCTCCTAAGTACTCCCCATGGTCAGTGTTCTCCCCTTTAGATGCCTATGCTGCTCTTTCCTGGCCTCCCGCAACTCTTCCCTGATTCCAGCCCCTAATACACCCTCACCAGCCCGTCTCCTCTTGAGGGTGACGTAGGGCAGCAGGTCGTGGCGAGTGATGATGCGCAGCAGCTGCAGCACCTGGCGAAAGTTACTTTCATCACAGCGGCCCTGGCGCTCCAGCGCCAATAAGAAGTCACGTCCATTTCGGATAAGTCCACGCTCATGGTCATCAATGACATCAACAAAGAGGAAAGAAAGCACGCGTACATCTCTGTGCGTCAGATGAGTGCCCACGATGTCAAACATGCGGTGCAGGCTATACAGCCCATGTTCCTGCTCACCATGCTCTTCTGGCCACATCTGGCTTGCCCGCCGCTTTAGGCCCGCCATGCTGGGGGCTCAGGTATGCAATGCTTTCCAGAATCCCTGCTCAGCAGCTGCAATCCCCACCGTGCTGAAAGGTCAGGGAAAGAACCGATGAGTCACTCAATGGCAGGAACTAGTCTTAGGCGTTCCCATATTTGCAGTCACTAACACAATGCCTGGTATAGTACAGTGCTTTATACATGTTTATTAAATTTTCAAAAGTATTTGTTTAAACACTGGCTGGGCACAGGGGTTCACACCTATAATCCCAGCACTTTGGGAGGCCAAGGCAGGAGGATCACTTGAGCCCAGGAGTTCAAGACCAGCCTGGACAACATAGGGAGACTCCTGTTTCTACAAGAAAAAAAAAAAATTAGCTGGGCTTGCTGGGATCCATCTGTAGTCCCAGCTGCGCAGGAGGCTGAGGTGGGAGGATGGCTTGAGGCCAGGAATTCAAGATCAGCCTGGTCAACATAGCGAGACCCCATCTCTACAAAAAAAGAAAAAAAAAGCAGGGCATGGTGGCATGTGCCTGTAGTCCCAGCTACTCAGGATCACTTGAGCTCAGGAGTTCAAGGCTGCAGTGAGCTATAATCCTGCACTGCAGCCTGGGCGACAGAGTGAGACCCTATCTCGAAAGAAAAAGAAAAGAACTAGTTTAAATTCTGACTTTATCACTGAAAAGCTGTGTAGCTGTGTGACCTTAAGCAAGTCACTTAAGTTCAAATTCTCAGTGCCTTCATCTATAAACAGGGATGAATGAATCTACACCTCAGAGTTAAGAATCCAATGACAAAATACATGCATAATCACTTGGTAACCCTTATATAAATGGTTGTGAAACAGATTTCAAAGATACATGCATTCTTGGCCTTTGCAGCCCAGACTCATCCCTCCACATTATTCCTACAATCCAACCACATCCACTGCTCAGAAAGTTTATCAATAATATTCACCAAAACTCATGGATTTAAATCAACAAACATTTGTTAAGTTTCTGCAATAAGCATTCTTGTAATTCTATACCATTTGTACTCCCTTGATCTTCACACTATTTGACAACACCAACTTTTTTTTTTTTTTTTTTGCCGGAGTCTCACTCTGTCGCCCAGACTGGAGTACAGTGGCAAGATCTCGGCTCACTGCAACCTCTACCTTCAGGGTTCAAGTGATTCTCGTGCCTCAGCCTCCCGAGTAGCTGGGATTACAGGCGCATGCCACCGCGTCCGGCTAATTTTTGTACTTTTAAGAAGAGATGCAGTTTCACCATGTTAGCCAGGCTGGTCTTGAACTCCTGACTTCAGGTGATCCTCCCGCCTCAGCCTCCCAAAGTGCTGGGATTACAGGCATGAGCCACCGTGCCCAACCTTGGCAATACCAACTTCTAAGCTTTCCTCGTGAGTGTCATTTACCAATCCCCTATCAATGACCAATCACAGCCCCACATTCATTATATAGTTTGGCACTTGATTCACAAAGTTCTTCCATAACTGTGGGTATTAACAATGACACAGCCATTAATCAATTCTCATATCCGACCACTTTCACTCCACTCAAGTTACTCATATTTACTGCTCCACCAGACAGTACCATCCAGTACTGTCCACTCTCTGTTCACAATCTCCAATCACACAACCAATCCTAAATTCCTGTTAATGCCACTTTTAGATATTTCTTACATCTCTCCTACCTTTCCACTTCCACTGCCACAGTTCAGATTACAGTAATCTCTCACCTGGAGTATTGCAACTGCCACTTTAAGGGTTCTCTGCACCACCAATCTTAACCTATCTAAATCCATCCCCTACCATATCTAGTTCAGTTAGCTCTCTAAAGTGCACAACTGACCAAGTCACTTTCCTGCATGAGACCTGTTGATAGCCCTGTCCTTAACTATAAGAACACTCCAAATTCTTTACACATACATCAAGCTTTCTAAGATGAGGCCTACCTTCCAAACCTCATCTCCCACCACATCCACTTTTTATTCTCTAACATTATCAGTTTGTTTATAGTTCACAAACATCACGCAATTTGTTTCTCTATACTTTCTTCAGGCGTTTCTCTTTGTCTGAATGCCCCTCTCCCTTCTCTATTCCACACCCCCAACATCACTCTTTTTCAGATGGCTAACTCCTACTCATTCTTTAAGAGTCAGCTCAGATGCCATCTTCAAATTGCATTCTTTACACCCCCATGCTGAGATAAGTAGTCCTGTTCTGTGCTCTTATGGAACACTATGCATATCTCCTTTACACCATTTATCACCATGTACTAAAATTATTTGTGTACTTATTATCCCATTAGATCCTACTCAACTCATGGAGAGGGACTATGTCATAGTCATCTTTGTGCCTAGTAATGGACAGAGCCTCAAATACAGTAGAGACAACTCACTGTTGAACTGAACTTAATCTCCAAGAGATCACCACAAGCAATTCCAATCAAGAAACAAACTCACGGCCGGGCTCGGTGGCTCACGCCTGTAATCCCAGCACTTTGGGAGGCCGAGGCAGGTGGATCACGAGGTCAAGAGATCAAGACCATCCTGGTCAACATGGTGAAACCCTGTCTCTACTAAAAAGACAAAAAATTAGCTGGGCATGGTGGCGCGTGCCTGTAATCCCAGCTACTCAGGAGGCTGAGGCAGGAGAATTGCCTGAACCCAGGAGGCGGAGGTTGCGGTGAGCCGAGATTGTGCCATTGCACTTCAGCCTGGGTAACAAGAGTGAAACTCCATCTCAAAAAAAAAAAAAAGAAACAAACTCACAAAAGTCCAAGAATGAAAGAACCCTATTAAAAACAGATACAGGAGCTGGGCACAGTGGCTCACACCTGTAATCCCAGCACTTTGAAAGGCTGAGGCAGGTGGGTCACGAGGTCAGGAGTTCGAGACCAGCCTGGCCAACATGGTAAAATCCCGTCTCTACTAAAAACACAAAAATTAGCCAGGGGTGGTGGCAGGCACCTATACTCCCAGCTACTTGGGAGGCTGAAGCAAGAGAATTGCTTGAAATTTTGCCTTTTATCACTTTATCCTGAATGAAAGAGCAAAATTCTACACAGGTACCACTCAGTTACCATGCATATATGCTAACCATAGTCTCCTCTGCACTGTTCAGAACTACCACACCATATCACACCACACCACACTACCCTACTCAACAATAAGACAGGTTGCTCTGTCCATTTTATACAAAAAGGAACTGAGGCTAGACTAGGAAAGAGAATAAAATAATAAGCTTATTTGGAAAAACAAAGCTGATAGAGACTTGTAAAGCTGAAGAGTAAATAGAAAGGTCCTCTCTTCCTCAGATGAGAAACTAAGATGAAAGCAGAGAGAAACTCATTCTCTTTTAAAAAAAAAAAAAAAGGGGGGGGGTATACTCTGGGATCACTTAACCCTATACCATGGGTTCTGATATGTGGAAAGGAAATATAATCCATATATAATTTTGAGAGCCCAGATGCCCCACCCAAAGCATGGGAAACAGCTGGGAAAATAGCTATTCAACTAGAGACTGTTATTCCTTCCTCTCGATTCACCTGTTGCTGTCACTGGGTACAAATGAAGGTGCTAAAGGAAAATAAGTTCTTGCTCATAGCAAGAAACATGAGAAAACTGAGCCGCCTCAGAGCCCCTGCAACTTCTCCTTGTTGCCTATCCCACCTGTTCCCTTGGGCCAGCTGTTGATTATGAGGATCTCAGATAAAGCAGATGGGTAGGTTTCACATTAAACCAACCAGAAGAGCCGGTTGCTCCAGAGATCCCTAATTTAAAGTGTGCTTAAACCACAGGAAATGAAGAAACATTGTCCCCACAAACCCTCACAATGGAAAATGAGGCAAAATACAGGAAAGCACTGTGGTCCTAATTAGGCATCAATGGATGTAATTCTATCAGCTTCAATCCCTTGAAAGTTAACTCCCTACATTTGAGAGGAAACAAGCAAACACACACTAGCCACCTTTAAGTCCTACATCCCAGGCTAGATCATCAATGTACTAAGAATTATCAGAGCTTTTAGGTCACTGGTTCTCAACCAGGGGCAAATTTGACCCCTGGGGGATATGTGGCAATGTCTGGAGACATTTCTGATTATCATGCTTGGTAGGGAAGGGGCTGCAATCATCATGTAATGCGTAGAAGCCATGGATGTTTACAACATCCTACAGGCAAGGTACAGTGGCTCACGTCTGAATTCCCAGCACTTTGAGAGGCCAAGGTGGGTGGATCACTTGAGCCCAGGATTTTGAGATCCGCTTGGACAATATGGCGAAACCCCATTTCTACATAAAATACAAAAATCAGTCAGGCGCGGTGGCCTGCACCTGTGGTCCCAGCTACTTGGGAGGCTGACGTAGGAGAATCCCTTGAGCCTGGGAAGTCGAAGCTGCAGTGGGATGTGATAGCACCACTGCACTCCAGCCCAGGTGACAGAGTTAGACCCTGTCTCAAAAGAAAAAAGAAACATCCTATAATGCACAGGACAGTCTGCCACAACAAAGAATCATCTAGCACAAAATGTCAATAAACCCTATTCTAGGTGGACCATGATGAAGGGTCAAAAGAATGCATGTCACTTTCCACATTAGATCTAGAAAAAGCCATTTGGTCCCTCTAATCGAAACCCATCAAACAACATTCCAAAAAAAAAAAAAGAAAGGCCTATTAGACATAGAGGTTTATTTAACTTCCAACTCCAACTAGGACTAAGGTTTTTCATGCCACTCCAACCTTGGCTCCTCCATCACCTGCTGTAGGCATTCCGCTGAAAAGCAGGTGAAGCAGGGCTACACCCACTTCTGTCCCATCCCAGGAGGTCTACTAGGACCTAGTTCAATCTGGAGTTCTGTAATCCTCTGCAAGACAGACACAAAGCATCCTTGCTCATAAGCCTCAGGGCCATCTTTAAAGTCTTGAAACTAGAAAAGTAGCAGACTCTCCTTGTTAGGTTACTAATCAGACTTACACTGCTTATTCAATGAAGCAAAATATAGAAATATGTAAGTTCCTCGAGGCCATGTCCTTGGGAGAAATATGAAGATACAGACATGCAGGTTAAGAGGCAGCCCTCACCACTTAATGCAACCCAGATGAGAGTTCCAAGAATCTATCTCTACAAGCAATAAACAAAAATTAGCTGGGCATGGTGGGACACACCTGTGGTCCCAGCTACTCTGGTCGCACCACTACACTCCAGCCTGGGGAGCAGAGTAAGACCTTGCCTCAGAAAAAAATGTGACAAATCTTAAGTTCAACTAATTAGTAGAGTTAGGGGAAAAAAAGCCAGGCAAGGTGGCTCACAGCTGTAATCCCAGCACTGGGAGGCCAAGGCAAGTAGATCACTTGAGGTAAGGAGTTCAAGACCAGCCTGGCCAACATTGTGAAACCCCGTCTCTACTAAAAATACAAAAAGTAGCTGGGCATAGTGGCTCGTGCCTATAATCCCAGCTGCTCCGGAGGCTAAGACGGGAGAATGGCTTGAACCTGGGAGGCAGAGATTGCAACTTTATGTCACTAAACTCCAGCCTGGGCAATAGAGTGAGACTCCGTCTCCAAAAAAAAAACAAACCATGACCAGGTTCCTCTAAAACCAAAATATACTCATATTTCTGTGGCAGTGAAGCAAGGGAGCTCAACTTAAAACATAGAGATTTGAAGTATCAGAATGGTGAGGAGAATGTAACCCCGAAAACAGATTAGAAATAATTGAAGTCTGGGTATCTGAAACATTGCCAAATACCAAGAGACAAAACTCCAGTACACAGAGAGTCCTGATCCCACTGACTGGTCTGACTCCATTTGAGAAAGTAACACATGAATTCTCCCGTACAGTTTCCCAAGAATAATTGATTCTTATGAATTGCTATATTCCTGGAGTTTTGCTTTTTTCTTTAGAGAAGTCCAAGTCAGCCAACTCTATAGGCATCTTCAGGATTTCCTCCTGATTGGTCCTTCTCTACTGTGTTTCTACTTCCAAGCAAAATCTGGTCTCATCCCAACCAGGAATATCTGTATTTTTTTAGGTACTTGGCTCCCACAGAAGCCCTTAGGGGAAAGCCACGTGAAATATATAAAAAAGAGTAATATCTTAAGCCGGGCGTGGTGGCTCACACCTATAATCCCAGCACTTTGGGAGGCCGAGACGGGTGGATCACAAGGTCAAGAGATCGAGACCATCCTGGTCAACATGGTGAAATCTCGTCTCTACTAAAAAAAAAAAAAAAAAAAAAAAAAACTACAAAAATTAGCTGGGCATGGTGGCGCACGCCTGTAGTCCCAGCTACTCGGGAGGCTGAGGCAGGAGAATTGCTTGAACCCAGGAGATGGAGGTTGCAGTGAGCCGAGATCGCGCCATTGCACTCCAGCCTGGGAAACAAGAGCGAAACTCCATCTCAAAAATAAAATAAAAAAGAGTAATATCTTGAAATGAAAATGACAGTCATCTCCTCCAAACAGGGATATTTGTAATTTAATAGAATTGGAGCTGACTCTTTCTGAAGTCCTGAAAGGGAAAGTCATGCAGAACTACAAAAAAAAAGTGGTGTTCTGAAACTTTAAATGAAAGCTACATGGGAAATCTTAAAGATGGCTAAAAGTACATCAAGAGTTTTCTTGCTGGTGAGACTAGGAAATGTAATCAAATGTCTGGAAGTCAAAGTTACATTGTATGTTTTCAAAAGAAAGATGCCAGGAAGCCCCCAACAGCTGGAAGAAAAAGAGGAAAGGTTTCCCATGGAAGGAAGGTGCCCCAGTAACCTTCCAAGGCCAACATTTAGCAATGTACTAGAATAAAGTCTTCCATATGTTAAAAAAAAAAGTTTGAGAGCTGACCAAGAAGACCAGACAGTAACAAACCAAAGCTGGGGGATTGTCCCAAGACATCTAAGTCTCCTCTTTTCCTCCTATCTCCAATTAACTAAAGACAGCGATTGCAATAGATATCTCATGCATGAGTGAGTGAAAACTCATTTTCCCTGGCATTCTTCTCCTCATTAACGGACCCAACCTCAAAACAACTCTCATGCTATTCCATTCCCTTCCGTTGTTTGAAAACAATAAAAAAGTTCCAGACTTACCTCTGCAAGAAATTTAATTTCCCAGGTCTCTTCCTAGCACAAGTTTCACAGCCAGCAGCAAAACAAAAACAAATAAGGAGGGGAAAATAATTAATTTCAAGTTTTACTTTGAAACCTCAAAGGCCCACAGAATTAGTCAATCTTGTTGCAAAAATACACAAACAAGCCTAAAGCCATTTAGAGAACTTGCCCCCAACAAGTAAGTCCCCAGGCTTCCCTAACTCTCGATTAGTCAATTTACAAAAACAATACCAACTCCAAGAATTTCCAGTCTCATGGCTTGCGGCAAGAAAGTTCCCAAATTTAAGAACTTCTGGGAAAACCAATTACCCTCTAACACCTTCTCATCTTCCTCAATTCCTTATTCCTATTTTGTTACAATATTAACATTAACTTTCATCTTTAGAAAAAACTGGGAGGAAAGTGGTTACAGCCAAGTAAGGCATTTTCTTTCCCATTACTTTCACATCAGACCAGCACTATCCTCCAAATTCTGCCTTTGGCCCTTTCCCTTAACTTGCACACAATGAGAACAAAATATCCAATGGGGCAGCATCCACACATACATCTATGTTCACCAGGGAAAGTTTTTCTACATACAGTATGCATGTTCCTCCCTCCTAGACTTAAACAGCAAAATGGTCGGGAAACTACAGCACTCATTTAGCCTGTCTAGATGCCACGCTATCTTTTCTCTTTCCCTCCCTCAGACCTCCAGAGCCTCCAACTTAGCATACAGGATTCCAATATAGCCATGTCTGCTCCCCCACTCTTGTACTGCTAATGCTAAAAACTAGAAAAGTCCTTTGCTCCTCCACACTTGAGCGACACCGGTTTCCCCATTTTCCCAACCAGGAAAAACAAGGCAACAACAGTAAGCTAGGGAGTCTTTTGGAAAACAAACCCAGCTGAATTCTCATCCAACCCCAATTCTGCAAACCCACATGACCATTCCCTTCTGCCCTTCCCACCCTCTTAAAAGCTAAGGGCCTGGCAATTAGAATTGGCTGCAACTGATGCTGCTTAACTCTGTCCTCTCCTCCTGGGCACCGAGGAAAGGGAAACCCCCGAACCTCCATCACCCGTGCAGCTCCTCTGTCCTATCTCCCCATTCCATTACCCTTCCTCCCAAACTTTCCAGTCTCTCACTTTCTCCATTACCTCCCCCCACCGACACTCTCTCCATTCCCCAAACCTCCGTTCTCTCCTTTTCCACCCAAATTCTCCCCTAGGCCCTTCCCCCTTCCACCTCCAATTCAGCACTTTCGAAGCCCCGCAGAAACGTCTTAACTCCAATTCTCACCTTTCCCCACCTCCTCGCAACACCCCACATGAGTCCAGTCCTCCCTCCAACCGCATGCCACGGCCCCCTTCCCCTTCACACCCTCAGCCTCTCCCTCCTGCTCCTACCCGCTTCCACAAGACCGGATCGCAGCCCCACTCCCCACCTCGGCCTCTCTAATACCCCTGGCCGGGCCCAGTCTCAGCCCTTGTTTACGCCCCTCCCCGTGCCCTCACTCCTCCGCCTCGACCCCTGCCCTCTCCCGCAGTTGCCATCTCCCCTGCACGCCCCCCTCGGCAGCTCCCCTCCCCCACCTCTCAGCGTCCCGTCACCTCTCTCTCTCGAGGTTCTCAGGCTGGACGTCGCCACCGCCTCCCCCTCCACTTTCCTTCCCCAAGCCCTTTGCGGCCCCGCCCGGCCCCGCCCCGTCCCGCTCGACTCCCTCTCCCCACTCCGGCCGCCCCTCCGCCTCACTCTCGGCTCAGGCTCTGCGCCGCCATGTTGGATCCATCCGCGCCGCGCTCCCGGGCCTGTCTCACCGCGCCGCATCCGGGCTCCAGCCGCCGCCGCCGCCGCCGCGGGCGTGGGGGAGGGGAGAGGCGGGCGGGGGTGGCTGCATCCTGAACGGCGCCTCCCGGAACCTGGCCGGTTAGTCGCGGCTTCGAGACCATAGTGAGACATGAGCCGGAGTAGCCATAGTAAGTGAGGGCAGCCTGGCAGCGGCATTAAGCGGGGAGTGGATAGCTTCACTTCGGGAGGAAAGAAAGGGATTGGCAGCCATCTTGCTTTGGGGCAAGCTGGCAACGCCGGTTTTTCTTGACGGCTGCTTAGGGCGGTAATAAGGGATGGGAGAGGATAGCATTCTTGAATGTGGAAATCTTGGCGCCACAGCTGGCTGGTGGCGACTTCAAGACCCACTGAAAGGCTGGGATTTGCAGCCATGACTCATAAGGGCGGAATAGCACGGGGATCGGTTTGCCTGACGAACTTGAGTGAAGGGTCAAGATCTGGATTTCACCTTTCCTCTGAGCTTCCTGATAACCCGGACGTTCCGTAAACCCGGATCCGGAGCTGAAAGCGCTGCCCAGATCCCGTCTCGGAATTCATTCGTTCAGCATTTACCTTTTGAACGCCGGCTTCCTGTAGGAAGTGTCGCCTAGCTGATCCGTGTAGGGCTGTTGGGAATTGGGGGTGGGGAGGATGGTGCGGGTAAGTTCTGGGGCAGCCAACAGCCTGATGTGGCTTAAGAAGAGCTAATAGATAGGGGGAGACCAGATTATGCAAAGCCTTGTAAATTAATTGATTTTTATCCTTAAGGCAACGAAAAGTCTTTGAAGAATCTCAACAGAGGTGTGAACAGTGTTATTTGCATTTTAGATCGCTGCGTGCAGTGTGAAGGATGAATTGAGGGGATAAAGTGAGAATCGAGGAGAACAATTAGGCTCTTTTCCAGGCAAGAGATGATGATGGTCTGTCTTGTGGAAGGGAGAGTGCAGATGGGGAGAAATAAATTGGATTAAGAGGTATCAATGTTCTGACTTGGACAACTGGGGAATAATGATACCACTTCCTTTCTCGTTTAGGGGGAGATAATGAGTTTTGGGTGCCCCTGGGATACTAGCTAGTGCGTATTGGGAACCCAAGAGAAAGTGTTGAGGTGTGTGTGCGTGTGCATACAGGTAGCTGTTGAAGCCATGAAGTGGGCTAGAGAGAAGGATACCTGCATTTGCTGATAGGATGAGGGAAGCGGAAAAGAACACTGAGAAGGGGCAAACCGAAAGGAAAGAAGAAAACCATAGAGAACTATCAAAGAAACTGGTTAAAGCATTTAGTGTAACAGAGATAAGGTAAAATGCAAACTAAAATGTATCCATCAGGGCTGGGCATGGTGGCTCACACCTGTAATCCTAGCAGTTTGGGAGGCACAAGTGGGTGGATCACTTGAGACCAGGAGTTTGAGACCAGCCTGCCCAACATGGTGAAACCCTGTCTCTACTAAAAATACAAAAAGTAGCTGGGTGTGGTGGCACATGCCTATAATCCCAGCTACTTAGGAGGCTGAGGCATGAGAATTGTGTGAACCCAGGAGGCAGAGATTGCAGCGAGCTGAGATCTTGCCATTGCACTCCAGCCTGGGCAACAGAGTTAGACCCTGTCTCAAAATAAACAAATAAATAGGCCAGGTGCTGTGGCTTACACCTGCAATCCCAGCACTTTAGGAGGCCAAGATGGGCAGATCACTTGAGGTCAGGAGTTCAAGACCAGCTTGGCCAACATGGTGAAACCCCTTCTCTACTAAAAATACAAAAATCGCTGGGCGCGGTGGCTCACGCCTATAATCCCAGCACTTTGGGAGGCCAAGGCAGGTAGATCACGAGGTCAAGAGATCAAGACCATCCTGGTCAACAAGGTGAAACCCCGTCTCTACTAAAAATACAAAAATTAGCTGGGCATGGTGGTGCACACCTGTAGTCCCAGCTACTCGGGAGGCTGAGGCAGGAGAATTGCTTGAACCCAGAAGGCGGAGGTTGCGGTGAGCCGAGATGGTGCCATTGCACTCCAGTGTGGGTAACAATGGCGAAACTCCGTCTCAAAAAAAAAAAAAAATATATATATATATATATATATATACAAAAATCAGCCAGGCATGGTGATGCACGCCTGTAGTCTCAGCTACAGGGGAGGCTGAGGCACAAGAATCACTTAAACCCAGGAGGCGGAGGTTGCAGTGAGCTGAGATGGCTCTCTGTCTCAAAAAAATAAGTAAATAAAATGTATCTATCAGATATTGCAACAAGGATCAGGCACAGTGGCTCACACCTGTAATCCCAGCACTTTGGGAGGCCTAGGCAGGGGAATCACTAGAAGCCAGGAGTTGGAAACCAGCCTGGCCAATGTGGCAAGACCCCATCTCTAAAAAAAAATACAAAAATTAGGCAGGGGTGGTGGTGTACACCTGTGATCCCATCTACTCTGGAGGCTGAGGCATGAGAATCACTTGAACCCAGGAGGCAGAGGTTGCAGTGAGTGGAGATCATTTCACTACTCTCCTTGTAACAGAACAAGACTTTTTTGTTTGTTTGTTTGTATTTTATTTTATTTACTTATTTATTTATTTATTTATTTGATACGAAGTTTCGCTTTTGTTACCCAGGCTGGAGTGCAGTGGCGCGAACTCAGCTCACCGCAACCTCCGCCTCCTGGGTTCAGGCAATTCTCCTGCCTCAGCCTCCTGAGTAGCTGGGATTACAGGCACGCGCCACTATGCCTAGCTAATTTTTTGTATTTTTAGTGGAGATGGGGTTTCACCATGTTGACCAGGATGGTCTCGATCTCTTGACCTCTTGATCCACCCACCTCAGCCTCCCAAAGTGCTGGGATTACAGGCTTGAGCCACCGCGCCTGGCCTTTTGTTTGTATTTTAAAAGGCCAGGCACGGTAGCTCACACCTGTAATCCCAGCGCTTTTGGAGGCCGGGGTGGGCTGATCACCTGAGGTCAGGAGTTCGAGACCAGCCTCGCCAACATGATGAAACCCCTGTCTCTACTAAAAATACAAAAATTAGCCAGCGTGGTGTCAGGTACCTGTAATCCCAGCTACTTGGGAGGCTGAGGTGGGAGAATCACTTGAACCCAGGAGGTGAAGTTGCAGTGAGCAGAAATTGCACCAGTGCCCGCCAGTGAGACTCTGTCTCCAAAAAAAAAAGAAAAAGATACTGCAACAAGGAGGTCATTTAGGAAATTTGGAGAAAGCTGTTTTGTAGTTATGGTGGATAGAAAACAGATTGAATTGAGAAGGCACAACATATAAAGACAGTTTTTTTCATGGTGCTGATGTAAAAAGACTAGTGGTACGGTGTTGCAGGAGGGAGAATTCCAAAGAAAGGGAAGAAGTTTTAGCTACCTGTGTGGTAGCTAGATAGATATGTCCTAATGGCATGTTTAATATACAGATCTAAAATGTAAGAGAAAATATAAGTGGAGAAAAAAGCAAACACAGAATAAATATGACACATTTACACATGCATTTAAAAAATTATGAAGAGCAGGACTAAGAGTGATGAGACTTATACTTTTCATTTTACATCTATCATTGCCAGAAATTGTTTTACTATGCACATATTATTTATAAAAAACAATTTTTTTTTTTTTTTGAGATGGAGTTTCGCTCTTGTTACCCAGGCTGGAGTGCAATGGCGCGATCTCAGCTCACTGTAACCTCTGCCTACCAGGTTCAAGAGATTCTCCTGCCTCAGCCTCCCGAGTAGCTGGGATTACAGGCATGCACAACCATGCCCCCTCTAATTTTTTGCATTTTCAGTAGAGACAAGGTTTCATTATGTTGGCCAGGCTGGTCTGGAACTCCTGGGGATTACAGGTGTGAGCCATGGTGCCTACCCAGAAAACTACTTTTTAGAAAGTCCTATGATATATAGTCCAGAAATTCTGAAACATCAACATTTCAGTGGTAATTGAAGCCATAGATTTGGATAAGCTCCCCAGAAAAGAGCAGAGGGCTAGAAAGAGTGCTCTGGGGAATTCCAACATTTAAGGCATAAGTAGAAGAAGAGCTCTTGGAGAATCTTTGAAAAGGAACAACCAAAGAGGAAGAAGAAAACCTGGGAGAAAATTGTCACAGAATCAATGGGAAGAGTATTTCAAGGGGGTAGATGTTGAAAGTGTCAGATGTCCCCAGAGAGGCAACTAATAGAAAAGGTGTTTTTACCTCTGCATCCAGGTTTCTTGGAAGCTTGGCATGAAAATCAAATCCAGATCTTGAACCTTCCCCCAAGTATCACTAGGCAGTACAACCCCCATGCTGTTGTGCCCTTATGCATCATGGCTGCCAGTCCTAGTCTTTCAGTGAGTCTTCAAGGCAAACAGCCAGTACTGGCACCATCAATCTTACTACACTCAAGAATCCTACTCTCTCTGGGTGTGGTGGCTCATACCTGTAATCCCAATACTTTGGCCAGGAGTTCAAGATCAGCCTGGGCAACATAGTGAGAGACCCCATGTCTACAAATTTTTTTTTAATTAACTGGGTATGGTGGCACATGTCTGTAGTCCCAGCTACTTGGAAGGCTGAGGAGGATCACCTGAGCCTGGGGAGTTTGAGGTTGCAGTGAGCCCTGATGGCAACATTGCACTCCAACCTGGGCAACATAGGGAAACCCTGTTTCAAAAAAAAAAAAAAAAGAAAAAGAAAAAGAATGCTACTCTCTTCCAGTCCATACTATAGCCCCGAAGCTGCCATCAAGAAAAACCTGTTTTTCGAGAAATGGTGAAATTAAGGAATTGAAAGTAGGAGTATTAGTTGGAGTTGGAGGTCAGGAACTATTTTTCATGGGTTTTTCTAAAATTTCCCAGGTTGATAGTAAGAGTTGGTACAAAGAGGTTATTTAATAGGTGCTGAAGGCTGGGTCTGGAGGATCACTTGAGCCCAGGAGCTTGAGGCTGCAGTGAGCTATGATTCACCACTGTACTTCCCCCCACCAGAAACAAAAGAAGCAAGGTGCTAAAGGGCAGTAAAGCCAGATTGCATAAGCTCCAAAGGGGCAAGAATTTTTCAAGAGGATGGAAGAACAGTGGTCTGAAAGTAGCAGTGGGTAGCAAAGAAAGGGTTGATACCTTGCCACCTCTTCCTACAGGAGCAAGAATAAACAGCCTGTAGAAGGTTGAAGGGAAAAGGTGTTCATTAATTGGAAAAAAAAGTCAAAAATTTCTACCTCACCTCTGACAATTATTTCCTCTATACCCACTGGAATGCTTTTCTTTTGTAAACAACCTCCCTTATATACTCATTGTCTTCACAGATTGCTCCTAAACTTTTTCTAGAGGAATAGCCATCAGGACAGAGGTAGCTCTGATGTGTGGAGTGCAGATGTAATCCACATAAGCCCACAAAACAGGCAGACACAGGCACTACTTCTTAAAGTAGAATAATGTTCTCCCTCCATATCCATATTGTGAAGTGGTTTGATGGCAATTCCTTTCCATGAACCCACCTCTCCTCTCCAAACCTAACCCAGCTCCATTCAGAGGATTAGAGAAAGCTGAGCATTGCCTTTTCTTTTCTTTAAAATTTTAATAGCCAGCATAGAGAAGAGAGGATTGTCTTTTCTAGTCATAGTATGCTGTCCAGTCTGCGTATTGCAGCCAATGGGGGAAAAAATAGCTTTTTCACTGAGAATGGAAAGCTGAAGGAAAGGCTGAGATTTGCCTTCATTAGGGCCTTAAAGTAATCCCTCTTCCTCTGTAGGACTCACAGAACTCAATTCTTTTCCCTGGGGCCAGACTTGAACGACCAAATTTTCCGAATTCCAAACATTGGGACAGTTGCCTGACCAGCTGTTCCTAAGCTAGTCAGTTTATTTGAAGGGATGTTTTCCTCCTGGGGAGCCTTGGAAGTTCACTCTTTCAACATGAAGTGTTAAGATCTTAATGCCAACAAAGAGAGCTGTGCAGATTTCCTGAACTAAGCCAAAGGGACCTCCTTTGTAGAGATGGGCACCCCCATGTCCATCACTGAGAAAAAAATATTTCAAACAGGTTAGGGTTTTTTGTTAGCTATAACTAGACTGCTGTTCCTCTTTAGCTTAAACTGTACATCATCTGTACAGCTAATACAAACACTTCCATCTTTTGCCTTATGAATCACCCTCTCCTTGACTCAACTAAAAATTTGGAGGAAGCTCCTCCAAGAAGATTGAGAACCCTGTGTAGAATTCTCTCGTGGAAGTCCTCTGTTTGTTATGTTTCTTCCTTTACATTAGTTCCTATCTCTTCCTCAGCTGAGAAAACATTCCTCCAGCTTTCAAAGACTGGCGCCTTCAGCTTTACCTTGATGCCCATCCTTTTCAACTTATCAAAACACTACTCCCACAGTTATCTCTTCCTTCACTGGAATCTGCAACCTGGAATCCTTCAGCTGTCTCTCCACAGGCTCACATTCCCACTACATTCTTAACTGTAGTTTTCAACTCCCTATAATTCTCAGTAATTGGAAAGGCTTTTTTACCATCCTTAGATAAATCTCTTTGTAACTTCCCCGCTTAGTGGTTCTGTTTTTTCTCTCTGGATCAACACATCATAGCCACATGTCCCTACTAAATATTTTCATTCAAGTCAATGGTAGTACCAGTTTAGAGTAGATATATTATCTTTCTTGATCTGCATACTCTATTAAGGCTGCTTGCCCTAGTCCATGTTCCTTCCCAACTCTGCCAGATTAATCTTTTCAAACAAGATATTCCCTTAAGGAAGTCTGTATCTTGTTAGCACTAGCCCCTTGTCACAAGTATCCTCTTGACTCTTCCAGGGCCACTCGGATCCCTGTGTCCCTACCAGGACTTTACTCTTCTACTTTACCCTGCAGGGACTTGCTGACTTGATGACCTGCTCTACTTCTTGGTTTCCTATTAACTCTAAGCTGCCCCAGTTACTCATTTTCATCCAGGCTTTATACTATTGGCTCCTCCTAATTTCAGTTCAGCTTCGAACCTAGCTCTAAGTCCTTAACTAGAATTCTGGCATCTCTGGCTCCTGAATAAAAGAGTAGGGACCTTGGCCACACATGGTGGCTTATGCCTGCTATCTCAGCACTTTGAGATACTGAGGCGGGTGCATTGCTTGAGCCCAGAAGTTCAAAACCAGCCTGAGTAACATGGCCAAGCCCTGTCTCTACAGAAAAAATACAAAAATTAGTCAGACATGATGGCATGTGCCTGTCGTTACAGCTACTCAAGAAGCTGAGATGGAAGGATGGCTTCAGCCTGGGAAGTCGAGGTTGCAGTGATCCAAGATCACACCACTGCACTCTGGCCTGGGTGACAGAGCCAGACCCTGCTGCCTCAAAAAAAAGAAAAAGAAAAAGATGAGTAAGTAGAAGATAAAAAAAGAAAAAAGGAGTAGGGACCACAATCAGTTGTTGAATCCTAATGATCTGCTGTTCAAAAGTCTCCTCTACCTGTTCCCTTTTCTTCATTCCCCAGCTCTGACCCTCACTAATATGATAGGCAAGTTCCTTAACTTCTCTAAATTTGTTTACTTGTCTGTGAAAGAAATATAACATCCACCTCACAGATCATTGTTGTAATGAATATGTATGTGTGCGTATATATATATATAGATGGAGTTTTGCTCTTGTTGCCCAGTCTGGAGTGCAATGGCACGATCTCGGCTTACCACAACGTCCACCTCCTGGGTTCAAGCGATTCTCCTGCCTCAGCCTCCTGAGTTGCTGCAATTACAGGCATGTGCCACCACACCCAGCTAATTTTGGATTTATTTATTTATTTATTTATTTATTTATTGTAGAGACAGGGTTTCGCCATGTTGGACAGGCTGGTTTCGAACTCCTGACCTCAAGTGATTCACCTGCTTCAGCCTCCCAAAGTGCTGGGATTACAGGTGTGAGCCACTGCTCGCGGCCTAATTTTGTATTTTTTAATAGAGACAGGGTTTCTTCATATTGGTCTGGTTGGTCTTGAACTCCTGACCTCAGGTGATCTGCCCACCTCAGCCTTCCAAAGTGCTGGGATTACAAGTGTGAGCCACTGCACCCGGCCTAATTTTGTATTTTTAATAGAGACGAGGTTTCTTCATACTGGTCTGGTTGGTCTTGAACTCCTGACCTCAGGTGATCTGCCCACCTCAGCCTCCCAAAGTGCTGGGATTACAGGTGTGAGCCACTGCTCCCGGCCTAATTTTGTATTTTTAATAGAGACGGGGTTTCTTCATATTGGTCTGGTTGGTCTTGAACTCCTGACCTCAGGTAATCTGCCCACCTCAGCCTCCTAAAGTGCTGGGATTACAGGCGTGAACCACCGTGCTTGGGGTAATGATTATATTAAATGATGTACAGAAAGTGTTGCACAGGGCCTAGTGCTCGATAAATGTTACCTAATATTTATTATTATATTATATATATAACAAGTTTCACCAGGTTTCAGAAATTCAGCAGGCTGTTTATCAGTGACTCTCTGCTGCCCCCATGGGGATGACTTTTACAAGTCATTGGTTATTCCAAAGACCACAACATAAAATGGCCCTGTCTCACCAATCCCACCAGTTAATTAGAAAATTAACCAATTTTTCTTTGGCTGGTTGTTCAATTAAATAAATATGCTCTTATATTTCAGACCATTCTCAAACGTTTTTAAATAACAGGCTGGACATGGTGGTTCATCCCTATAATCCCAGCACTTTGGGAGGCCCAGGTGGGCGGATCTCTTGAGGTCAGGAGTTCAAGACCAGCCTGGCCAACATGGTGAAACCCCATCTCTACTAAAAATATAAAAATTATCCATGCGTGGTGGCAGGTGCCTGTAATCTCATCTACTCCAGAGGCTGAGGCAAGAGAATTGCTTGAACCCGGGAGGCATAGGTTGCAGTGAGCCAAGATTGCACCATTGTACTCCAGCTGTCTCTGAAAAAAAAAAAAAAAATACACTGCATCTATGATGTTCTCCTAATCTGTTAATCTAGTAACACTGACAAGAAGGAAAACTCATTTACTCATTTATTTAATAGATATATGTTAAGCATTTACTAATGTCAGGTATGTGATAGACATATAGGATAAGATACACAATGGAGAACAAATCAGAGAGGGCCCATGTCTTCCTGGAGCTTACCATTTACATGGGTAGACAGACATTATTAAGGAAATCAAATAACAAATACAAAATTCTAAGTTAAAATAGGTGCTATGAAGTAAAATAACAATGTTGTGACAGAAACCAGGGAAGGCCTCTCTTTGAGGAGGTAACATATAATAGAAGCCAAAAGATGTGAGGGAAGGGCCTGGCGCAATGGCTCACACCTGTAATACCAGCATATTGGGAGACTTAGGCAAATTCAATATCAGCCTGGGCAAGATGGTGAGACCTCTGTCTTTACAAAAATTAGCTGGTGTTGGCATGTGCCTGTAGTCCCAGCTGCTTGGCAGGCTGAGGTAGGAGGGTTGCATGAGCCCAGGAGTTCAAGGCTGTAAAGAGCTGTGATTACCCTACTGCACCGCCCTTCAGTCTGAGCGACAGAGCAAGACCCTGTCTCTCTAGAAAAGAAAAAGGAGGGGGAAGAAGAAGACATGAAGGAGGCATCTGTTTTGTGGAGAATGGAGAGGAATGTCCTTATATGCTCTCATATTTCAGACCATTCTCTAACTTTTTTAAATACAGGCTGGACATTGTGGTTCATGCCTGTAATCCCAGCACTTTGGGAGGCCGAGGTGGGTGGATCTCTTGAGGTCAGGAGTTCGAGACCAGCCTGGCCAACATGGTGAAACCCCATCTCTACTAAAAATACAAAAATTATCCAGGCATGGTGGCAGGTGCCTATAATCCCATCTACTCCAGAGGCTAAGGCAGGAGAATCACTTGAACCCTATCCTTTCTAGGCTGAGAAAGGAGACCTGCAAAAGACCTGGAAGAAGAGCTAACAACTTGGGGGACTGAATCATATCCTGATGAAACATTGCAGGCTTCTGGGTATCATTGCTTTTTCATCTCACTGCTCATAAATCACTCCTTTTAAAAAATAAAAAATAATGTGGCCGGGCAAGGTGGCTCACGCCTGTAATCAAAGTCTGGGAGACCAAGGCAGGCAGATAACAAAGTCAAGAGTTCAAGACCAGCCTGACCAACATGGTGAAACCCCGTCTTGCCAGGTGTGGTGACTCACGCCTGTAACCCAAGCACTTTGGGACGCTGAGGCGGGCAGATCACCTGAGGTCAGGAGTTCAAGACCAGCCTGACCAATATGGTGAAACCCCGTCTTAAAAAAAAAGAAAAGAAAAGAAATCCTGTGTCTACTAAAAATACAAAAATTAGCTGGGTGGTTGGGGCTCAGGAGGCTGAGGCAGGAGAATCACTTGAATCTGGGAGACAGAGGTTGCAGTGAGCCAAGATTGCATCACTGCACTCCAGCCTGGGCAACAGAGCGGGACTCCATCTCAATAAATAAATAAATAAAATAAGGTTACCAACAGGTTGAAAGTACAAATATGGGAAAAGATATGCAACATAAACCAAAAGAAGCTCATACTAAAATCAGACACAGTTGACTTGAAGGCAAAAAGTATTATTGGAAATAATGGCATTTTGTCAATAACTTTAATTTCCCAGGACATTAAAACATTTCTAAATTTGTATGCACTTAACAAAACCTCAAATAATATACGGCAACTGAGCTACAAGGAAAAATAGACACAGTCACAATCATAGTAAGAGATTTGGCACACCTCTCTCAATAGAGTATTCCTCTTTCAGAACTGATAGAAAAAGTCAGTAAGGGTCAGGTGCAGTAGCTGATGCCTGTAGTCCCAGCACTTTGGGAGGCTGAAATGGGAGGATTGCATGAGGCCAGGAGTTCAAGACCAGCCTGGGCAACATAGGGAGACCCCTTATCTCTACAAAAATTAAAAACAAAAAATTAATTGAGTATGCTGGTGCATGCCTGTAGTTCCAGCTACCCAGGAGGCTGAGGTGGAACAATTACATGAGTCCAGGAGGTTGAGGCTACAGTGAGCTATGGCAGCATCACTGTACTTCAGCCTAAGAGACAGAATGAGACCATGTCTTTCTCTAAAAAAGAGAAAGATCAGCAAGGGTATAGAAAATTTAAATAACAGGAGCAGCAAATTTGATTCAGCAAGCATATAGAGCCCACTATACCCAATAACTTCAAATTATAAATTATTTGCAAGCACATTTGGAACATTTAAAAAACTGGACAGATTGTTCTATAAAGCAAATTTCTTCCAGCTACTTGGGAGGTTGAGGCAGGGAAATTGTTTGAACCAGGGAGGTGGAGTTTGCAGTGAGCCCAGATCACACTATTGCACTCCTTCCTGGGTGACAGAGCAAGACTCAAAGTATGTTTCTTGCCTACACTGTAGTTAGGTTAGAATCAGTAACAAAAAATTAACTGGGAAGTTCCTATATTTACAAGTTGAATACAGCCGGGCAGGATGACACATGCCTGCAGTCCCAGCTACTCAGAGGCTGAGGCCAGAGGATCCCTTGATTGCAGGAGTTTGAGACTGTAGTGTGCTGAATACACTTCTAAATGACCCACAAAAGAAATCACAATTGGAGTTAGAAAATATTTTGACCTGAATGATAATGTAAAATGTCACAAAGCAAGGCCAGTGCCATGGCTCACACCTGTAATCCCAGCACTTTGGGAGGCCAAGGCAGGCAGATTGCTTGAGTCCAGGAGCTCAAGACCAGCCTGGCCAAAGTGGTGAAATCACAACTCTACCAAAAAAAATAAAAGTCACAAAGTGGATAAACACGGTGGCTCACACCTGTAATCCCAGGACTCTGAGAGGCCAAGGTGGAAAAATTGTTCAAAGCCATGAGATCAAGACCAGCCTGGCCGAGATGACAAGACAGTCTTAAAAAAAAAAAAAAGCCAGGTGTGGTGGCCCACACCTATAGTCCCAGCTACTCAAGAGGCTCAGGTTGGAGGATCGCTTGAGTCCAGGAGTTCAAGGCTGCAGTTATTCATAATTATGCCACTGTACTCCAATAGCCTGGGTGACAGAATGAGACCCAGTCTCTTTTTTTTCTGTTTCCTGAGACATTCTCGCTCTGTCACCCAGGCTGGAGTGCAATGGCGTGATCTTGGCGGACTGCAACCTCCACCTCCCAGATTCAAGCAATTCTCCCAACTCAGCCTTCCAAGTAGCTGGGATTACAGCTGCCCACCACCATGCTTGGCTAATGTATTTTTAGTAGAGAAGAGGTTTCACCATGTTGACCAGGCTGGTCTCTTAACTCCTGACCTCAGGTGATCCACCCACCTCAGCCTCCCAAAGTGCTGAGATTATAGGCATGAGCCACTGTGCCCTGCCGACCTGGTCTCTTAAAAAAAGGGTTTTTTTAAAATAGCATATACCCCAATTTATGGAGTATGACTAAAAATATGCTCAGAGGCCAGGCATGGTGGCTCACAGCTGTAATCCCAGCTCTTTGGGAGGTTGAGGCAGGTGGATTGCTAGAGGTCAGGAGTTTGAGACCAGCTGGCCAACACAGTGAAACCCCATCTCTACTAAAAATATAAAACATTAGCTGGGTGTGGTGGCGGGCACCTGTAATCCCAGCTACTAGGGAGGCTGAGGCCGGAGAAACACTTGAACCTGGGATGTGGATGTTGCAGTGAGCTGAGATTGTGCCACTGAATTCCAGCCTGGGTGACAGAGCAAGATTCTGTCTTAAAAAAAAAGAAAGAAAGAAAGGAAAAAAGAAATGCTCACAGGAAAATACATAGTCTTCGGAGCACATAAGGAAAAAGAGCCTGGGTTTCGTGGCTTACACCAGTAATCCCAGGGCTTTGGGAAGCCAAGGAAGGAGGATTGCTTGAGCTCAGGAGTTTGAGATCAGCCTGGGCCCCATAGGGAGACCCCTGTCTCTTTCAAAATAAGTAAGTAAATAAGTAGGGCTGGGCGCGGTGGCTCAAGCCTGTAATCCCAGCACTTTGGGAGGCCGAGGCGGGTGGATCACGAAGTCGAGAGATCGAGACCAAGCTGGTCAACATGGTGAAACCCCATCTCTACTAAAAATACAAAAAATTAGCTGGGCATGGTGGCGCGTGCCTGTAATCCCAGCTACTCAGGAGGCTGAGGCAGGAGAATTGCCTGAACCCAGGAGGCAGAGGTTGCAGTGAGCCGAGATTGCGCCATTGCACTCCAGCCTGGGTAACAAGAGCGAAACTCCGTCTCAAAATAAATAAATAAATAAATAAATAAATAAAAATTTTAGGATGAGGGCCGGGTGCGGTGGCTCACGCCTATAATCCCAGCACTTTGGGAGGCCGAGGCGGGTGGATCACGAGGTCAAGAGATCGAGACCATCCTGGTCAACAAGGTGAAACCCCGTCTCTATTAAAAATATAAAAATTAGCTGGGCATGGTGGTGCACGCCTGTAGTCCCAGCTACTCGGGAGGCTGAGGCAGGAGAATTGCTTGAACCCAGAAGGCGGAGGTTGCGGTGAGCCGAGATTGTGCCGCTGCACTCCAGTCTGGGTAACAACAGCAAAACTCCGTCTCAAAAAAAAAAAAATTTTTTAGGATAAAAGAAAAGCTGAGAATTTGTGAGTTCTGCATCCATGTCAAGAACCTAGAACAGTAAATTAAACTGAAAGGATTTAGAAGAATGGAAATGTGCACATAGAGATGTCTGGAATAATATATACCTAAAATGGTAGTGGCTTTAAAAAAATCTCTTGGGGTGATATTTTTGAGTTAATTTTATTTTTCTTATTGTTCAAATAAGCTAGAACAAATAATAAAGCCATTGTAATTTTGGGGGAAAAAAAACACTGGAGGAATTTTTTTTTTTGAGACAGAGTCTTGCTCTGTCACCAGGCTGGAGTGCAGTGATGTGATCTCGGATCACTGCACATCCACCTCCCAGGTTCAAGCAATTCTCCTGCCTTAGCCTCCCTAGTAGCTGGGACTACAGGTTTGCACCACTATGCGCGGCTAATTTTTTGTATTTAGTAGAAACGGGGTTTCACCATATTGGCCATGCTGGTCTTGAACTTCTGACCTGGTGATCCACCGCCTCAGCCTCCCAAAGTGCTGGGATTACAGGTATGAGCCACCGCTCCCGACTAAAATTTTTTTTTTTAAGACTGAGTCTCACTCTGTCACCCAGGCTGGAGTACAATTGCGCAATTTCAGCTCACTGCAACCTCCACCTCCAGGGTTCAAATGATTATCCTGCTTCAGCCTCCTGAGTAGCTGGGACTACAGGTGCCTGCCACCACACCAGATAATTTTTGTATTTTTAGTAGAGATGGAATTTCACCTTGTTGGCCAGGCTGGTCTAGAACTCCACACCTCAAATGATCCATCTGCCTTGGCCTCCCAAAGTGCTGGGATTATAGGAACGACCCACCATGATGACCCACCACACCCTGCCTGAGGAAAACATTTACAAAATAATTGAGATCATTATGGTAACACCACCACCAGAAGCCACAAGCAAAACACTGAAAAACTCAACCTCATATGTGAAAATTTTCTACATGGTTAAAAATACTATGAGCAGGCCAAGGTTCGGTGGCTCCTGCCTGTAATCCCAGCACTTTGAAAGGCCAAGGTGGGTGGATCATGAGGTCAGGAGATCGAGACCATCTTGGCTAACACAGTGAAACCCCATCTCTACTAAAAATACAAAAAATTAGTTGGAAGTGGTGGCACGCGCCTGTAGTCCCAGCTATTTGGGAGGATCAAGCAGGAAAATCGCTTGAACCCAGGAGGTGGAGATTGCAGTGAGCCAAGATTGCCTCATTGCACTCCAGCCTGGGCTCCAGAGAGAGACTCTTAAAAAAAAAACAAAACAAAAAACTATGAACTAAAGCAAAGACAAATAACAAACTGGGAAAAATATTTACAACTCATCACAATGGCTTATCTCTTTAATATTAATATTTTTAAAAAATACAAATCAGGCCAGGCACAGTGGCTAATGCCTGCAATCCCAGTACTTTGGGAGGCTGAGGTGGGAGGATCACCTGCGGTTAGGAGTTCAAAACCAGCCTGGCCAACATGGAGAAACCCTGTCTCCATTAAAAATACAGAAAGTAGCTGGGCGTGGTGGCTCAAGCCTGTGATCCTAGCACTGTGGGAGGCAGAGGCGGGCAGATAACGAGGTCAGGAGTTCAAGACCAGTCTGACCAACATGGTGAAACCCTGTCTTTACTAAAAATACAAAAAGTAGCTGGGTGTGGTGCCTTGAGTCTGTAATCCTAGCTACTCAGGAGGCTTGAGCAGAATTGCTTGAACCCAGGAGGTGGAGGTTGCAGTGAGCCAAGATCTTTCCACTGCACTCCAGCCTGGGTGACACAGCAAGATTCCATCTAAAAATAAATAAATAATAAATAAATAAAGTAGCCAGGAGGTACGGTGGTGGCTCACACCTGTAATCCCAGCACTTTGGGAGTCTGAGGTGGGCAGATCATGAGGTCGGGAGTTCAAGACCAGCCTGGCCAACATGGTAAAACCCTGTCTCTACTAAAAATACAAAAATTAGGTGGGTGTGGTGGTGAGCATCTATAATCCCAGCTACCTGGGATGCTGAGGTAGGAGAATCGCTTGAACCTGGGAGGTAGAGGTTGCCGTGAGCTGCGCCACTGCACTCCAGCCTGGGCGACAGAGCTATTTTGAGGGGCTCTGCAATGCACAATGCACCCAACTGTCCTATTGCATTTTCTTTTATTTTTCTTTCTTTCTTGTTTTTTTTGAGACAGAGTCTCGCTCTGTTGCCCAGGTTGGAGTGCAGTGGCACAATCTTGGCTCATTGCAACCTCCACTTCCTGCTTCCTCCTGCCTCAGCCTCCCAAGTAGCTTGGACTACAGATGCCACCATGCCCTGCTAATATTTGTATTTTTTTAAATAGAGACCGGGTTTTATCATATTGGCCAGGCTGATCTCAAACTCCTGACCTTGGGATCCGCCCACCTTGGCCTCCCAAAGTGCTGGAATTATAGGAGTGAGCCATCGCACCCGCAGCCCCTATTGCATTTTCTAGAATTTAGCTATTCAATTATCAATCCTGTTTGATTCCTTTTTTTTTTTCTTCTTCTTCTTCTTTTTTTTGGAGATAGAGTATTGCTCTGTTGCTGAGGCTGAGTGCAGTGGTGCAATCTCACCTTACTCACTGCAACCTCCGCCTCCTGGGTTAAAGCAATTCTCCTGCTTCAGCCTCCCCCTGGAGTAGCTGGGACTACAGGTGCACACCACCACATCCCGCTAATTTTTTGTTCTTTAGTAGAGACAGGGTTTCACCATGTTTCCCAGGCTGATCTCGAACTCCTGAGCTCAGGCAATCCACCTGACTCAGCCTCCCAAAGTGCTAGGACTACAGGCCTGAGCCACCACACCTGACTCAATTCCATTTTATAACTATTTTAGGATAATGTCCATGAGGACAGGAAATCCACCTGCCTGAGAATCCACTGTAGTTCCAATGCCTGGAACATATTAGAAACTCCAGGACTTGAACTCAGATCCGGAACAAGTAAACTTAATAAATATTTATAGAGCTCTCCACTTTAAATACACAAAATATACATTCTCCACTTTAAATACACAAAATATTGATTGGCCATTATTAATATCCATTTTTAGAATAAAGCAATATTCCCATTCTCTCCCTCTTTTTCTTCCTCTTTCTTCCTCTCCTTCACTCCTTTTTTTCTTTCTTTCCTTCTCTCCTTTCAAAAAAAAAAATTCAGCAAAAAAAAAAAAAAGAAGAAGAAGAAAATCTGCCCTCAATAATGTGAGCAGCCATCATCCAAAAAAAAAAAAGAAGAAAAACTTACCTGTTTACCGGGCTAGTCAGGCAATGGTTACAGGAGTGGGAGGAGGGTCATGGTGAGACTCTGACTTTACTGGAATGGTCCACAGATCTGTTAATATTGGAAATCCCTTCATTGGAGGCTTGAAAATTAGTTCCCAGCTTCCTTCTTTCATTTTCTCTTTTTTCTTTACTATTTCCTTTCTTTTAAAAATTCATTTACTGACCAGCCTGACCAACACGGAGAAACCCTGTCTCTACTAAAAATACAAAATTAGCCGAGCATGGTGGCACATGCCTGTAATCCCAGCTACTTGGGAGGCTGAGACAGGAGAATCAATTGAACCTTGGAAGCAGAGGTTGCCTTGAGCCAAGATTGCGCCATTGCACTCCAGCCTGGGCAACAAGAGTGAAACTCTTTATTTAGTTCTTTCTTTATTTTCCTTCTTTTATACCTAAGATCTTGTGGCATATAATTGAAAAGGTTGATTCTATAATGTGTTTACCAAAATAGGTAGTCCCCATTCTTCTACTTGAGGAAATAACTTTCAACTCCTTTTTTTAGTTCTTTTGTTATTTATCTCCATATGACTAAATAATTTGCTTATATTGCTACTTATAATTTTTTGTTTTGGAATTTTCTATTGGCCTCCTACTAGGAAGACAGTAATTTACTTCTCTTTTACCCCTTCACCCTGTTCCACCTCTTTTGTCATAAATGTTTGTCTTAATTTAATTAGATCAATATTAGTATTTAAAAAAAAAAAGAAAGAAACTTCATAAACATTTGCTCATGAATGAGTTCTTCTTCTGAAAAACAGTGAGGCTCAGGCCTACATACTCTTCCTTCAGCCTTCTCAATTTTAGCTTCTTGTCTCATGTGAGCATTACTTAATAATAAGCTAAATCCATAGTTTAAAACTAAACATTTCTCTAAAAGAGGCATATCCTACAGAGATGCAACTATGCCTATAGTAGAGGTGGGTCTATGTTTATAACAGAGACTGTACTTTATATTATCATACATATTATGTGCTGTGCTTTACTAAATGGTTTAATAAGATGATTTTCCAAAGCAATGAAACAAAAACAACATGCAACTTTATACAGACAGCTTTTCTGGTGCTTACCTTATGTATCAAGATACTCATTGATGTTAAAATATTGATTGAACATTTAATCTGTGGCAGACGCTATATTAAGTTTTAGAAGTACAGCATTGAACAAAATAGATACACAATTACTACCCTGATTGAGCTTCCAGGCTATCAAGACAATTATACAGTTAATAAAGTATGATGAGTAGTTACCATAGAAGTATTCTTAGGGAAACAGGTCTTCTGCCTGCACTTAAACAAGAGCAGCTCTGTATTTATCATTTTTGTAATTTGAGACTCCAGGAAAGATTTTGTTGTTTTATTGTTTTTTGAGTTGGAGTTTTACTCTTGTTGCCCAGGCTGGAGTGCAGTGGTGAGATCTTGGCTCACCGCAACCTCCACCTCCCGGGTTCAAGCAATTCTCCTGCCTCAGCCTCCCAAGTAGCTGAGATTACAGGCACACACCACCACGCCTAGCTAACTTTTGTATTTTTAGTAGCGATGGGGTTTCACCATGTTGGTCAGTCTGGTCTTGAACCTCTGACCTCGGGTGATCTGCCTACCTCTAGCATCCCAAAATGCTGGGATTATGGGTGTGAGCCACGGTACCCAGCCTAAGATTTTGTTTGTAAACCTGGCTTCACTACTATATAAAAGTTTGAAAACTGCCATTTATTTTTCTGAATTTCATCCTGGCAGCCTATTATGTAAATGAATGACCATTGCATATACAGTTATAACTATAGAAGCTTTTAAAAAAAATGTTCTTAAATAAAGATGGGGTTTCACCATGTTGGTCAGGCTGGTCTTGAACTCCCGACCTCAGGTGATCCACCCGCCTTGGCCTCCAAAGTGCCTGGATTACAGGCATGAGCCACCATGCCTGACCAAGCTTTTTTTTTTTTTTTTTTTTTAATTGAGACAGAGTTTCACTCTGTCACCCAGGCCAGAGTGCAATGATTCATTCACCACTCACTGCAGCCTTGACCTCCCAGACTCAAGCCATCCTATCTCAGCTTCCCAAGTAGCTGGGGACACAGGTGCATGCCACCACATCCAGTTAATTTTTAAACTTTTTGTAGTGATGAGGTCTCTCTATTTTGCCTAGGCTCTTCTCGAACTTCTGGGCTCAAGCAATTCTCCTCCCTTAGCTCCCAAAGGGCTGGGATTAAAGGTGTGAGCCACCATGCCCAGCCTTGAAAGCCTTATTATCCTCATTTTATAGTTGAGAAAATGCAGTTCACAGAGTTAACTCTCTAAAGTCTTACGACAATTAAATTGCAAAGCCTCATTCCAAATCTCTGCTCTCAATTATCACACCTCAGTGCCTACACCCAAAATAGAATAAATCTTATTTCCCCTAGAAGAGAGATCTCTAGTTAAGAAGTACAAAGTTTTGCCTTAGCCTTAACCAATATCCAATATTTTTAATGAAAGAGATATATAGCATGCTAATAAAAAACAAAAACCACACCATCATCTCAATCAACACGGAAAAAGCATTTGAAAAAAATAAGGCCGGGTGCAGTGGTGGCTCACGCCTGTAATCCTAGTACTTTGAGAGGCCAAGGCAGGCGGATAACCTGAGGTCAGGAGTTGGAGATCAGCCTGGCTGACATGGTGAAACCTCGTCTCAACTAAAAATGCAAAAATTAGCCAGGCGTGGTGGCCTGTGTCTGTGGTCCCAGTTACCAGGTGGCTGAAGCAGGAGAATCTCTTGAACCCAGGAGGGGAGGCAGAGGTTGCAGTGAGCTGAGATCATCACTGCCCTCCAGCCTGGGTAACAGAGGGAGACTCTGTCTCAAAAACAAACAAACATAAAACTCCCTTATGAGAAAAACCCTCAATGCAAGAGGAGAACTTCCTCAACCTGATAAAGGCCATCCATGAAAAATCTACAGGTAACATCATATTTAATGGAGAAAGACACTGATTTTCCCCCTAAAGGCAGAACAAGACAAGGATATCTGCTAGTAACACTCTTACTCAATATTGTACTGGAGACTGGGTGCGGTGGCTCATGCCTGTAATCTTAGCAATTCGGTAGGGCAAAGTGGTGGATCACCTGAGGTCAGGAGTTCAAGACCAGCCTGGCCAAGATGGTGAAACCCCATCTTACTAAAAATACAATATTAGCCAGGCATGGTGTTGTGCACCTGTAATCCCAGCTACTCAGGAGGCTGAGGTAGGAGAACCTTGAACCCAGGAGGTGGAGGTTGCAGTGAACTGAAATTGTGCCACTGCACTCCAGCCTGAGAGACAGAGGGAGGCTCTGTTAAAAAAAAAAAAAAAAAAATCACCAAAGGCTGAAATGATTCACCGAATAAACAGGATATTTATTTATGTCAAAAAAAAATTTGGTCTCACTTTGTCCCTCAGGCTGGAGTGCAGTGGCGTGATCTTGGCTCACTGCAACCTTGAGCTCCCAGGTTAAAGCAATCCTCCTGTCTCAGCCCCCCAAATAGCTGGGACTACAGGTGTGCACCACCACTCCCAGCTAATTTTTGTATTTTTTGTAGAGATGGGGTTTTACCATGTTGTCTAGGCTGTTTTCGATCTCCCGGGCTCAAGCCGTCCACCCACCTCAGCCTCCAGAAGTGCTGGGATTACATGTGTGAGTCACTACACCTGGCCAAACAGGGTATTTAAATTAAATCTACAATTAATGTGTTTAGATTTTATTATTTTTTGAAAAGGAATCTTTTTTTTTTTTTTTTTTTTTTTGAGACAGAGTTTCGCTCTTGTTACCCAGGCTGGAATGCAATGGCGCAATCTCGGCTCACTGCAACCTCCGCCTCCTGGGTTCAGGCAATTCTCCTGCCTCAGCCTCCTGAGTAGCTGGGATTACAGGCACACGCCACCATGCCCAGCTAATTTTTTGTATTTTTAGTAGAGACGGGGTTTCACCATGTTGACCAGGATGGTCTCGATCTCTTGACCTCGTGATCCACCCGCCTCAGCCTCCCAAAGTGCTGGGATTACAGGCGTGAGCCACCGCGCCCGGTCTTGAAAAGGAATCTTGCTCTTATTGCCCAGGCTGGAGTGCAATGGCTCACTGCAACCTGCGCCTCTTGGGTTCAAGCAATTCTCCTGCCTCAGCCTCCCAAGTAGCCGAGATTACGGACGTGGTATGCCCGGCTCATTTTGTATTTTTAGTAGAGACGGGGTTTTACCATGTTAGTCAAGCTTGTCTCAAACTTCTGACCTCAAGTGATCCACCAGCCTCAGCCTCCCAAAGTGCTGGGATTACAGGCATGAGCCACCACCCCTACCAAACAGAATATTTAAATTAAAGCCAAAATTAGCTGGGTGAGGTGGCTCACACCTGTAATTCCAGCACTTTGGGAGGCTGAGGTGGACGGATCACCTGAGGTTGGGAGTTCGAGACCAGCCTGACCAACCAACATGGAGAAACCCTGTCTCTACTAAAAATACAAAATTAGCCAGGCACGGTGGCGCGTGCCCATAATCCCAGCTACTCAGGAGGCTGAGGCAGGAGAATCACTTGAATCCGCGAAGCAGAAATTGTGAGCCGAGATTGTGCCCTTGCACTCCAGACTGGGCAACAAGAGCAAAACTCTGTCTCAAAAAAAAAAAAAAAAAAAAAAAGCCAAAATTAATATGTTTATATTTTAAGACCAACTAGAATATAAGTTTTTAAAATATTTATTTATTTATGAGATGGAGGCTCACTCTGTTGCCCAGGCTGGACTGCAATGATGCAGTCTTGGCTAACTGCACCCTCAGCCTCCCAGGTTCAAGCAATTATCCTGCCTCAGCCTCCTGAGTAGCTGGGATTTACAGGCACGTGCCACCACACCGGCTTTTGTATTTGTGTGTGTGTGTGTGTGTGTGTGTGTGTGTGTGTGTGTGTGTGTGTGTGTGTGTGTGTTTTAATCTATTTTTGTATATTTAGTAGAGATGGGGTTTCACCATGTTAGCCAGGCTGGTCTTGAATTCCTGACCTCGTGATCTGCCTGCCTTGGCCTCCCAAAGTGCTGGCATTACAGGTCCAGCCTTGAAATATAACATTTTGCAAAAGGATTACTGAGTACCTACTGTGTGTCATTCACTTAGGTTAGAGAGACAGTATTCCTTCCTAGATTAATTAATTTCAGATCAAAGTATGTCTAGGGGGCTGCGCCAGGTGGCTCACACCAGTAATCCCAGTACTTTGGGAGGCTGACGCAGGAGGATCGCTTGAGCCTGGGAGATGGAGGATGCAGTGAGCTATGATCGTACCACAGTACTGCAGCTTGGGCTGGAGTGAGTAAGACACTGTCTTTAAAAAAAAAAAAAAATCTAGGACTCAGCGAATGACTAGACTAAAGCGCACATTTTGCTGGGATTTGTCTTTTGATTCTGCATGGTTTCTAATATTTATCAGGAGTTAAACATCCTTTTACGGGATAACTGCATCTAGGCAGGCCTATATATAAGCAAAGGAAATGTCTTCGAAGAGGAAACACACGAATCGCTCGCTTTAGGCAGTGTCTTGAAAAGTGCCTTGAGCAGCCTGAAGTTGTAAAAGCTTTCCAGGTGTGGGAAGGTGTACGGGTTTTCTGAGATTACTTCTCTGAGTATGAACGGAAGTCACTCTTTGTGCCTTCTGCGGTGATTTAAATGACGTGTCATGTAGAGGACAGAGTAATCTATTTACATTCTGTTCTTCTCGAGGCACTCACAAGCGGGTAACTAGGTGACAAGAAAATAAAGATCTTATTCAAAGAAATCTGACGGCAACCAAACGTCTCATCTTCCCATAGTAAAGATGGCAGCGCCTTGAAGTAAGCTACAAGCAACACCACTTCCGTGTTTCCCTTGCGCCCTGGTCCAAGATGGCGGATGAGGCCACGCGACGTGTTGTGTCTGAGATCCCGGTGCTGAAGACAAATGCCGGACCCCGAGATCGGGAGTTATGGGTGCAGCGACTGAAGGAGGAATATCAGTCCCTTATTCGGGTCAGTTGTGTTTCTACTGTCTAACGCGTAGCGGAAGGGTTGCGGGAAATCAGGTGTCCTCAATAATAGGCTCCGTGTGGAAGCTGCTTCCGGTTTTTAAGTTTAACTCCCAAATCATAGAAATGGGACGATTGCGGAGCTGGGGGACTAAGGAGGGATGGTGGGGAAAGGGCAAAAAAGACTCAGGTGAGGTACACAGGGGGGCCAGACCTTGCGGCTAAAAGCAGCAGTTATTTTTGGGATACGCCTCCCCGGAAGATGACGTGTCTCCCCGGCTCCAGATGTTTGTTCACCTGGATGTGGGAGAGGTGGTCAAAAATCCTCAGGGCGCCAAGCCCTAGTCCGCATCTCTCTGCTCCCTCCTTCACTCTTTCAAACCACGTTAGGGCTGAAAATTCAAGTAGGTGTTAACTACACAGAGTTGGGGAGTTTAGCTCATAGTTAGAAACGGGTGGTCTTCTCACCTAATCTCTCTACTGTGGGAGGATAAAAAAGTTTGTCTTTTTGTAGTCGTTTCGGTCTGCTTCAAAGGCCAGCAGTGCTAATTCTCCTACCTCATGTATTCATTCACTTAAAAATTACTGTACATACAGAACCTAGGGAGAAGATACCAAGCCGAATAAGGTCGAACTTACTGAGGTAGACCAAACCAGATAACTAGAACACAGTGTTTAAGTGGAGGAAGACGGAGACAGATAGGGACAGATGTAAAGCGAGAAATGGCTAGGATGTTTTGAGAGCATGAGGGGAGATACCCAGCTTGCATTTGGTCACGGAAGGCTTCGTGGAAGAGGTAATGCTTGAAGCTGAAACTTAAGGAGTAAACATAAGTTAGCCTGATAAAACCTAAGAGTGGAAGGACATTCAAGGCAAAAGGGACAGCATGAGCAAAGGCATAGGCTCTAGAAATGGCACTGGCATGATGTGTTTGAAGAAACAAAGTAGCTCTGAGTTGTTAGAGCATCAAATGTGAGGTAGGCAATGGTAGACAAAGCTAGGAAACAGGTTTGCACACCTTAATTTTCTCTTGGAGGCTTTGGGATGCCGTTAAAGGATTTTAAGCTGAGGAATAACATGGCCAGATTTGCGTTTAGGTCAGTTGCATTGGCAATAAGGGGAAAACAGAATTGACAGGGACAAGGTTGAAGGCAGGAGACAAGTTAGGAGACTGTCATTAATCTCAGCAAAACAAAAGGCAATCTAAACTAGGCAGTTGTAGTGAGACTAGAGAGAAGAGGTAGATTTGAAGAATATTCAGAAGGTAAAATCAGCATGACATCATTGATTAGTGGAGTAAGGGATAGGGAGGGTCAGGGATGATTCCCAGGTTTTTCCTTGGGCGAATGCTAACACTGCCACCTGAAATTGGTAATTCAGAAAGTGTATCCGAAGGAATATTATAAATTCCAGATGGAAATGCTGAGTTTGAAGTATCTGTGAAATGAAGGTCGAAATTTCAAAATACAGTTGGATACTAGAGTCTGAAGTTCTGAGGAAAGACCTAGACTAAAGATAAAAATCTGGGAGTCAGGCGGGGCACGTGGCTCACGCCTATAATCCCAGCACTTCGGGAGGCCGAGGCGGGTGGATCACGAGGTCAAGAGATCGAGACCATCCTGGTCAACAAGGTGAAACCCCATCTCTACTAAAAATACAAAAATTAGCTGGGCATGGTGGTGCGCGCCTGTAGTCCCAGCTACTCGGGAGGCTGAGGCAGAAGAATTGCTTGAACCCAGAAGGCGGAGGCTGCCGTGAGCCGAAATCGTGCCATTGCACTCCAGTCTGGGTAACAACAGCAAAACTCCGTCTCAAAACAAAAAAAATCTGGGAGTCATTAGCATGTGGGTGCTAGTTGGAAACAGGACTATATGAAGCCAGAAGGAAGGGAGTCACTCAAGGAAGGGGTCTACTGTTATGAGTTTCGGGATGAGGGCAGACAATATCAGTAGTGAGAGGAGAATCCAGATGATATCTTCAGGTCTTTTGTGTTTGCTAAATTGAGTGGTGGAACCCAAACATTCTGTTCTCTGTTATGGACAAACCCCCACTTACCAGTATAACCTTGTCTTCAGCTTTGTTAGAAAAATTAGATAAACGTATTAAAGAAAAGTAACCCCACACTTTTCTTTCGAGAGGGGGACTGCCCTTGACCCCAACTCCTCTCTCAAAGAACCTCATTCTCTGCTTCCAGTATGTGGAGAACAACAAGAATGCTGACAACGATTGGTTCCGACTGGAGTCCAACAAGGAAGGGACTCGGTAGGTACAGCCTCTTGGGAGGTGTGGGGTAGGAGTCTTATATGACTTAGGCAATTTGGTATCCTAGTTCTCACTACCAAAGCTGCCCTGTCTCATGTCAGCTGTCTCCACTCCGACAGCTCCAGAGTTCCCCAGTTCCCATTCAATGAGTTTTCGAGGCTGGTGGCCTAAGCAAAGATGTCATTTGAGTATTGGAAGAGTAGGTAAATTAGACTGAGGTTTGGTCTTTGTTACAGGTGGTTTGGAAAATGCTGGTATATCCATGACCTCCTGAAATACGAATTTGACATCGAGTTTGATGTGAGTGTGATGGAGTGGGAAATATGAAAGTTAGTAGAAGGGGAGGGATTAGATGATTGGTAACACGCTAACCTTTCCTGAAGGAACCAAAGAAAACTTTAAAAATGGGAGGGAAAAGCTGAGGTTTGAGGCAAGCATAAATTACAGTTACTCATCTCCGTGTCCAGAATCCTGGTATAGACATGCTGCTTGGGGAGTTTGCTTAACATTTCAGTTTAATCAAGAAATATGTATGTCTGATTAGATTAGTCCCTCTCTATCCTGATTCTGTTTGATTAAGGTTTTATAATTTCTCCAGATTCCTATCACATATCCTACTACTGCCCCAGAAATTGCAGTCCCTGAGCTTGATGGAAAGACAGCAAAGATGTACAGGTAGGACTGACTAGGAAATGGCAAGGGGTCAAAGAAGGCCTCAAGCAAGAACTTCGTGGGGGGAGGGAGAGCAACAGGAAGAATAGCTAACGAATGCTTGGCTTGATGTTTGGGTGATGGGATGATCTATGCATTAAATCACCATGGCAGATTTTTACCTATGAAACAAACCTGCACATGTACCCCTGAACTTATAAAGCTGTAAGAAGAAAAAAGGAAGAACTACTGAGACCAGCTCAACCATAGAGACCCCCACCCAGGCGGTGCTGAAGGAATAAAGAAGCAAACACCCAGATAGAACAGCAAAGTGGGACTATCCAGAGGGCCAGCAGCTTTCCGAGCTGAGAGCCTCTGAGGGCTGACAGCATTCTGGGCTGAGGGCCTCAAGCAGATGCTGACTCATGTATTTATTCTCTCTGAACAGGTGATTATTATTAACAAAAGGTGTTCAGTGTTTTCTCATACAACCAAGATAAACTAGGTAGGCAGCTGGTGGCTGCTTACCACTGATCAAGGACAAACCAGAAAGTATTCTCCACGAGGGAGCCACGGGGGCAGGGTCACATAGCCCCCGCTTAAAGAATTGTTTTAACCTATGTATGATATTCATCTACTGTCTTGCCACTTTGGAATGCCCCAAGTAGTTTTCTACTTGAGCTGGTGTAGGGGGAGGTGGCTAGGTTTTCCTTGCCATGGTTCTTCCTAGCAAACATTATATTCTATCATTCATTCAGCAACTCTCAACAAAGAACTTTGGAGGCAGAGATTTTCCCAGGGTCTGCTGGCCTAGTAGGGTGCCAGGCTCTCCTCTTCTGAGCCTAGGCAAACTACTTAGCTGACCCTGTTCTTAATTCTGATCAATAGCAGTCTTCCTATGCCCCCAAGAGGCTGCTGTGCTTTATGGTAAACTTTGCATGTCTTCCCCTCCCACAACAGTGTGGGAGCTGTCTTCTCTCTCTCTCTAATAAATAGCTTACACACACACACAAACCTTTGCATGTCAATATCTTCTATGTGTCCCTCTCATAGGGGTGGAAAAATATGCCTGACGGATCACTTCAAACCTTTGTGGGCCAGGAATGTGCCCAAATTTGGACTAGCTCATCTCATGGCTCTGGGGGTAAGTTTTGTGTATTTGGTATGAGAGGAAGAAGAGGGGCTTAGGCCCTGAGCAGTACAGGAAAAGCAGCTAAAAGGAGTAACAGTGTCGTCCCTTAAGCATGTCTCCAGGAGGGAGCTTCTAATGGAACAAGAAGCACTGACCGGTTGTAATCTCACACGATTTTCCTTGTATTGCAGCTGGGTCCGTGGCTGGCAGTGGAAATCCCTGATCTGATTCAGAAGGGCGTCATCCAACACAAAGAGAAATGCAACTAATGAAGGATCAAGCCACTGAGGCAGAGCAGAGGGACCTTTGATAGGCTGTGATCCTGTTTTCCTGTGCATCACACTTAACTCATCTAACTGCTTCCCCAAACACCCTCCACCTCTAGTTGTTACTAAGTAGCTGCAGCAGGCATTGCTGGGGGAGAAGCAAACACCAAACAGTATCGCTACTTAGTTTCTAAGGCTGCACAGGGAAGGGAAAGACTGGGGTTTGGAAAATCTAGGGGCAATTTATATCCGCCCCAGGCGGAGCAACATGCGATCCTGGAGGCATAGGGAGTAACTGAAAGTGAGTACATAGTCTTTCTGGTTTCTGGAGATAACTCAACAATAAAAGCTGCATCCTCTGGTAGCCTGTGGTTCTCATTGGGAGCTGTTAAGAGAGGGCAAGTGGGCTAAAACTTGAGACACATGAACAGCTACGCTGGGTTGGGCTGAGAGGGAGTCGAAGAGGATGCTCTGGTCAGGAGTGGGGAATGAAATGTTGACTGTTCTCCCTGCTGCTCAGCTACCTTTGTCCTTTAGTGGTGATCCATGCTTCACCCTGTGTTAGCCTGCAAGAAATGGTTTTGCAGGGCTAGCACTTCTCGCCTTCCAGGGATCTTCCCATCCCTCTGTGAAGTGGTAATGCTTCACTGGTCTACAGGCTGGACCCAGGCCGGCAGCTTGCCACACTTGCACCCCTGCTGTTTGGGAAGGATCTGTGCTGTAAGCCTCGTGGCCATACTACGACGGTCAGATCTCCATCCCTATGGCCTATAGGATGGGGCGACGGCACCCTATACCTCAGGGACTTGCTTTGGAGTCATGGATTAAAGCCCACTCTGGGCAAGGTTGAGAACCAGCGGCCCTAAACTTGGCCGCGTTTCCTTGGTGTCAATCGCGGAGCCTTGGGGGCGGGCTCACGCAAGCGCCAATGTGCCGGGTGGGAGGAGTTCGAGTGTGGAAGCGCAGGCTCCTTGACAGCCGGTGAAGCCGGTGGCCGGTGGCCGGGCGGGACCAACAAAGATGGCGGCGGCCCCTGCGGCGGGAGCGATCTGGGCAACGGCTGCGGCTAAAGCTGCAGCCGGGCCCACGGGGGGGCTGCACGGGGGTAGTAGGGGGTGGCCCTGAGCTGCACCTGGCCCCGGCTGGCCTCTCCCGCCGCCTCACCGGGGGACAGGTACGGGCCGGGGCGTTATGGCATGGCGGGGTGTGGGGGGGCGCAGAGGGAAGACTGCTCCAGACCCGAAAGGACACTCTCCACAAAGGCGCGTGGGGCCCGGTGGGACCTGGGAGAACTGGGCTGGAGGGACAGCATCCCTGGACCTCGGAGAATACCCCGCCGGATTCCGTAGCCAATCAGCGGCCTCGGCCTTTCTGCCCTCGAGGGGGGCGGACCCGGCTAAAGCCCTGCTGTGGTGGGAGAGGTGCAGAGATTAAGGGTCTAGGAGTTGCTCGTCCTCCAACCCCAATCACTGCCCCTTAACCTCGACACCATGTCGGAGGTCGGAGATGGGGGAGGGAATGGATCGTAAGTCACCCATTTAGTCTGCTTCATTTAGCAGCCCAAAGGGGCAGGGAATTGTGGATGGAGGGCTGTCTTTTGGGTTGTTATTCTTGCATCTGCACTATCATTTGGTTGGAGGTCTTAAGTGACCCGAGGCACATCCTACTTTATTAGCCAGGTATGGGGTCCCATGTTATGTTAGAGCCCAGAGAGAAGTTACCACTGGGTTTACAGTAAAGCTGTATTCTGCAGGCAGGGGACGGGAGTATAGAAAGGGTTAAAGCCATGGACTGCTATCTTTCATTCATTCGTTTACTCCTTAGATACTAAGTATTTATACCAAACACAAAGCCAGGTATTGGGGATATGATGGCTGATTCAGTAGACCTGGTTCCTGCCCTTAGTACATATACTGCTCCCCACTTTCGTTGATGTGGTAGTGGTGATGACTGAGCCAATCTAATGTGGACAGTCAGAGGACAGCAAGATATTGGGTATGGAATGGGGCAAAGCAATAAGGGAAAATTAGTGTGGCAGGGTGCAGTACAGTAGCCTGGGTTCCTGTTTCCCCCGTGTTCAAATGCTGACACTCTTCTTCTCCCAGGTCCAGCCTGTGGTGTCCACAATGCCCCAGGCCTCTGAGCACCGCCTGGGCCGGACCCGAGAGCCACCTGTTAATATCCAGCCCCGAGTGGGATCCAAGCTACCATTTGCCCCCAGGGCCCGCAGCAAGGAGCGCAGAAACCCAGCCTCTGGGCCGAACCCCATGTTACGACCTCTGCCTCCCCGGCCAGGTCCCCCTGATGAACGGCTCAAGAAACTGGAGCTGGGACGGGGACGTACCTCAGGCCCTCGTCCCAGAGGCCCCCTTCGAGCAGATCATGGAGTTCCCCTGCCTGGCTCACCACCCCCAACTGTGGCTTTGCCTCTCCCATCTCGGACCAACTTAACCCGTTCCAAGTCTGTGAGCAGTGGGGACTTGCGTCCAATGGGGATTGCCTTGGGAGGGCACCGTGGCACCGGAGAGCTTGGGGCTGCACTGAGCCGCTTGGCCCTCCGGCCTGAGCCACCCACTTTGAGACGCAGCACTTCTCTCCGCCGCCTAGGGGGCTTTCCTGGACCCCCAACCCTGTTCAGCATACGGACAGAGCCCCCTGCTTCCCATGGCTCCTTCCACATGATATCCGCCCGGTCCTCTGAGCCTTTCTACTCTGATGACAAGATGGTGAGGACTTGACAGTGCACGTGGCCTTCATGCCCATGTTCCTCTATGCTTTTCTGCCATCCTCTGCCTTTCCTGTCCCCCATTTCCTTCAAGTTCCTTTCTCATACCCTTGAGCCTCCCAGACCCTTTTCTGGGTTGTTGGTGACCCCAGCATGGTGTGCTGTTTTGGTCCCCAGGGAATTAGCCCAACTATTTAGAATTCTTCTTTGGGTCCCCAGGCCCTTCCTTTCCCTTGCTGCACCTTATCTGCTGGGACTCTGCCTGGGCCTAATTAATCTCTGGAGCTAAAGAGAGGCGGGCTCAGAACATCTTAGCAAATGTGGTTGCACATTTTCTGAGCTAAGTAAGCTAGGCTGATTGCAATTGGAGTCAGCAGGAGAAGGGGCAAGAAGGGGCCACGGGGGCAGGAGGGGGTTTTGGGGGCAGAAAGGTGGGAGTGGTGAGCAGCTGGGCAACCATGCCAGTCCTTGGGGAGTTGCCCCAGGAGCTGCAACGTCGGCTAGCTGAGCAGAGGAGTAAGTGGGCAACAGGTGGGACAGCCATGGCTGAGTCCGTGGTACATTCAGCTGTGATGGGCTTACTGCTCATGACCAGTGAGGTAGGGAGACTAGAATACCTAGTGAGGGGAATAGCGTAGAGTTTGGGGATGAAACATGCATGGATGAGGGAGGCAGTGGGCAGCATGCTGTTGAAAGGATAAAGTGCCAGCTAGGATATATAGGAACTTGCCGATTGTACTCTGACCTTCCAGGCTCATCACACACTGCTTCTGGGCTCTGGTCATGTTGGCCTTCGAAACCTGGGAAACACGGTGAGAGTCATTCTCCTATCTTTCCTCTCTAAAAGGAATGTGAAATGGTGCTGGGGCTGGGGAACCGGCAAGCTTGGGGAAGGCATGTGGAAGGAGAGTTCTGAAGCTCTTTTAAGGCTTCCTGGGCAATGGTCTGGAGAGACAACAGCAGTGTCCCTGCTGCTCCCCAGTGCTTCTTGAATGCTGTGCTGCAATGTCTGAGCAGCACTCGACCTCTTCGGGACTTCTGTCTGAGAAGGGACTTCCGGCAAGAGGTGCCTGGAGGAGGCCGAGCCCAAGAGCTCACTGAAGGTGGGGCAACAATTCCTGCTCCCTCTGTTCAAGTCCCTTTTTCCCCAACCACTTGCAGGTCCATCTGCCAGTGCTGTTGGCCCCAACCCTTAAATCTGGCAGTTGTATCTACTTTTCCCAGTGCCTACTTTCCTAAAGGTTGTTTTCGCCCTCTTAGCCACCTGTTGCTTGCCTCTTCCAGACATTAACCTTTGTTTCCCTTCGCCACTCATATTCCAACAGCCTTTGCAGATGTGATTGGTGCCCTCTGGCACCCTGACTCCTGCGAAGCTGTGAATCCTACTCGATTCCGAGCTGTCTTCCAGAAATATGTTCCCTCCTTCTCTGGATACAGGTGGGAGAGCTGGAGGCTATGGGGTTTCTCTCTGGCCATGTCTGGGGTAGGGCCAAGCAAGGGCCTTGGCAGCACTGTTCTGAGCCTTGTGTTCTTTATCCAGGAGATGGGGACTGATATCTGGGCAGGGAATAGTGTCTGTGGACTAGGAGGGGGGTCAGTTGCCCATACTCTTTACCTGGCTGTAGCCAACAGGATGCCCAAGAGTTCCTGAAGCTCCTCATGGAGCGGCTGCACCTTGAAATCAACCGCCGAGGCCGACGGGCTCCACCAATCCTTGCCAGCGGTCCAGCTCCCTCTCCACCCCGCCGAGGAGGGGCTCTGCTAGAAGAACCTGACTTAAGGTAAGGGTCGCTCCCCCTACCTCCTCTCCCCAGTAGTTTATCCACAGCATTCACGCTTCATAGAACTGAACTAGTCAAGATTGAAGATTTAGGGTCCAGGGAAACCCTTTAGTACAGAATATAGTGTGAGAAGCTCTTCTAAGAAATGGAAGGAAGGAAGAGGGGGAGTCTAAGGGGAGCAAATGGAGGCAGAAGATCATGCTAGGGATGTCACCAAACAGAAGGACAAGGGGATAATTAATTTACAAGTAGAGGATGACAGCATATTCTTCCCTTGTGTACATTCCTTTCTTTTCCTCTCACCTTGGATTTCCCTAGAAAGTTCACTGAGGCATTATTTCTTTGACTTTTCTTTGAAATTTAGGGAAGGAGCAGGGGTGTGGGTGGGGTATAGGGCTTTGTGGGTCTTTTCGGTGGCTGATGGGGGTGCCCAGTGTTCCCACTGTCTCATGGGTGCTTCCTACTTCCCTTGATCTGTGGTAGTGATGATGACCGAGCCAACCTAATGTGGAAGCGTTACCTGGAGCGAGAGGACAGCAAGATTGTGGGTATGGAACGGGGCAAAGCAATGAGGAAACATTAGTGTGTGAGGCAGTACAGGCTTGAGGGGAGGAAATCGATACTGTCAAGGGGTATGGGAACAAGACTGGATGATGCAAATGTGAAGTTGTGTGAAGAGTTGGTTAGAGTGTTAGTAGTGGGAAAGGGTCAGGCAAAGGGGCAGGAAGAGATGGAAATCAAGAAATCATCTCACGGCATCCAACAATGACTTTTTCTCCTGTCCCTGTGCTTCTGTCTAGACCTGTTTGTGGGCCAGTTGAAAAGTTGTCTCAAGTGCCAGGCCTGTGGGTATCGCTCCACGACCTTCGAGGTTTTTTGTGACCTGTCCCTGCCCATCCCCAAGGTGGGATTCCAGAGGATTCCAGGGTGGATAGGACAAGGGCTCGGTGACCCAAGCCTACCCACCCCAAAATGTGGGAGGGAACCCTGTGGGTCTCTGGAGCAGAACTGAAGCCTGGATTGATTGAGAAGAGTTGGAAAAGGAAATTCAGAACATATTGACCCTTTCTTCCCCTTTTCCCCCAGAAAGGATTTGCTGGGGGCAAGGTGTCTCTGCGGGATTGTTTCAACCTTTTCACCAAGGAAGAAGAGCTAGAATCGGAGAATGCCCCAGTATGTGGAGGTTCACAAGGGTTATATTATAGTAAGGGTGGGAGACCTGGGGGGACTCTATGTGGGTAAAAGGGATTGCATGATGCCTTAGTATGGGGAATAATATTTATGTATCTGGGTTTATGTAGGAGTCTCAGACGCATTCTAGTACTCCTGGGGCAAAGGGGAGAGGCCAAGAGAATCCAGCCATAATTGGGAGCACAATGAATGGATTGGGGTGTCAGAAAAGCCAGTTGAGGTTAGGATCACATTAACCCAACACTGTTTGCCATTTATTCAGGTGTGTGACCGATGTCGGCAGAAAACTCGAAGTACCAAAAAGTTGACAGTACAAAGATTCCCCCGGATCCTTGTGCTCCATATCCTTATCTTCAGATTCTTACTTCTCTTAGGATACCTCCCATACATTCTCTTTCCTCACTCTCCATGTTTCCAGAGAATTGAATTTTCCTTAGGAAATGCCTGCCACCCACCTTTCCACAAGCCACTCTGCGTGTGTGTTGAGAGAGGGGAAAGAACAGCCTTCAGGACAGAAGTCCCCCCTCAGAGGCCCTCTGCCTCCCAAATGCTCCTTAACCAGGGCTTAGATCTGAATCGATTTTCTGCCTCCCGAGGCTCCATCAAGAAAAGTTCAGTAGGTGTAGACTTTCCACTGCAGCGACTGAGCCTAGGGGACTTTGCCAGTGACAAAGCCGGTGAGTCTGGTGGGGAAGGTTCTAAGGAGCTGAAGGAGTGGGGGCACAGCTCTGATTTTAGAACTTGATCATCTCCAACCTCGCAGGAAGTCCTGTATACCAGCTGTATGCCCTTTGCAACCACTCAGGCAGCGTCCACTATGGCCACTACACAGCCCTGTGCCGGTGCCAGACTGGTTGGCATGTCTACAATGACTCTCGGTGAGAACAGCCTCCTATTTACATCCTGCCCCGTTCCCACTGCAGCCCTGACACTCTCCCCTTCTGTCAAGCCCCAGGAGAGCAGAGTGCCAGGTGAAAGGAGATGTGGAGGTCCTGCCTGATCTCTTCCTGGATGCTCTGACGTAGGGAGGAGCGGGTAAACCGGAATGACCACAACCTGTTCCCGATCTCCTTTTTCCTAGTGTCTCCCCTGTCAGTGAAAACCAGGTGGCATCCAGCGAGGGCTACGTGCTGTTCTACCAACTGATGCAGGAGCCACCCCGGTGCCTGTGATGCCCTCTCTAAGCCCTGGCACCTGTGAAGCCCTTTAAACACCCTTAAGCCCCAGGCTCCCCATTTACCTCAGAGACGTCTATTTTTGTGTCTTTTTAATCGGGGAGGGGGGAGGGGGTGGTCGTAGCTCCATTATTTTTTTTATTAAAAAGTACCCTTCCACCTGGAGGCTCCCTTGTCTCCCAGCCCCATGTACAGAGCTCACCAAGCCCTTGCCCATGTACAGCCCCCAGACCCTCTGCAATTTCACTTTTTGTGAATAAATTTATTAAGAAAAAAATGACGTGCTTATTTGTATTTTTGCTTAGCGGGTGAAACAGGAAATTGGAGACTTCCTGGGACCCAGTTCCCTCTGTAACAGGTGGGGGCGCTCTTAGAGCCGAGGGGGAAGGTTTCGGGGATGGTGCTGGACCCGGACCTGTGCGCCCCAGCAGTGAAGGTTAAGTACTGGGAGGAAAAGAGGGAAGGTACACTTGAGTGAGGCTGCGGGGAGGCCTGAACTAGAGTGCAAGCTGTGGGGCGACGGGTTTGGTGGGCGACGGGTTTGGTGGGCGATGGGGGCTGACGCTGTTGACAAACACGGTACGTTGCCGGGCGGCCCTAGCTCCCGCAGGCCCGGTCTGTTGCTAACATCAAGGAGCTGTTTATGGAACCGCCTCCCCGTGGACCGGTCTCCAGTGTCCCTATTTACTCTCCCTAGAACCAAGCTTCTGGGGCCTTCCCTCCAGGGTTGTCACCCTAGCTGGACGTACGAAGCTTGTGCTGGGGAACGCTAACTCCCCAGCGCTCGCCGCAGCGGCCCTAGGGAGGGCAGTGCCGGGTACTGCCGCTCACTTCCAGCTTGGCGCTGACGCGGTTAACCTCCGGCTCTTCCCGCGGCCGTCGCTTCGCCTTTGCCAGTTCAGTGTTTTCATTGGTGAACGTGATCCGGGGCCTTCCAGCGCTCGCCAATCCCGAAGTAGGAGTGATAAGGTCAGGCGCGTGCCGCGAGAATAGAGTGGACGGAAAGTCGGAGAGACCGAAAGGGTTGGGGGTGGGAGTAGCGGATTTGAAGCACTTGTTGGCCTACCGAGGCGTGGGAAGCAGAGCGCATTAGAACTCAGGCGTGCTGCCCGCCGCCCGAGTCCTGCGAGGGCAGATAGCTAGGGTGTGGCCCTTATCGTACCCAGCGGAGCGCCGGCGGGGTACGGTGTTAGGACCTCGACCTGCTCTCTCATTTTCTCTCATCCCTACCTCTTGTGAGTGAATCCTGGCCCCGGATGGGGACCTCACTGTTCCACCAGCCCATCGGTGCACGCATAGTTTCCCCTAAGCAGTGAGTGGCCGGGGGTAGAACTCAAAATCCGCAGGGCTTCTGGAGCGCAGGGGCTTCCCCATCTGCCTGTCCATATCGCCCCCTTTCCCCTAGGTTTCCCCATGGGCCGGACCGTGGTCGTGCTGGGCGGAGGCATCAGCGGCTTGGCCGCTAGTTACCACCTGAGCGGGGCCCCCTGTCCCCCTAAGGTGAGTGCTCCACTCGTGCCAGAGGGAACTTCATTTAATGCCCTTTTCCCATTTCTATCAGAAGCTAGATGGATCCTGGCCCGCCGAATGTGCCTCTTACCCTCCCTTCCTGACTTCTCACTGGCGGCTGCAGTGTCTCTCTTGTCGCCAGGTGGTCCTGGTGGAGGGCAGTGAGCGTCTGGGAGGCTGGATTCGCTCCGTTCGAGGGCCGAATGGCGCTATTTTTGAGCTTGGACCTCGGGGAATTAGACCAGCGGGAGCCCTAGGGGCCCGGACCTTGCTCCTGGTGAGAGGCTTGTGGGTGTCTAGGAGAGGCTGTGGAGGGGCTTTCACTGGGGAATAGAGTTTAGGAGAGGAAGTATGTTTGGTGGGTCAGACCTTCCCTTAGTTTCTCATCTTCTGAGGGCATGTGGAGAGCAGGTTTCTGAGCTTGGCTTGGATTCAGAAGTGCTGCCTGTCCGGGGAGACCACCCAGCTGCCCAGAACAGGTTCCTCTACGTGGGCGGTGCCCTGCATGCCCTACCCACTGGCCTCAGGTAACACCAACACCTCCTTACTGTACCCCCTTTTGCTGTGCCCCCATCCTCATATGCCTTCCATATATTTCTTTTTCTCCCTGTCATCCTTCCCAGCAAAAGGGAACCAAATGAGTGAAAATGACCCTAGCTTCTGGAGCTGAGGAGGTATGTCAGGAGCCTCTCCCTCACTACGCCTTTCTCCATGCAGGGGGCTACTCCGCCCTTCACCGCCGTTTACCAAACCTCTGTTTTGGGCTGGACTGAGGGAGCTGACCAAGCCCCGGGGCAAAGAGCCTGATGAGACTGTGCACAGTTTTGCCCAGCGCCGCCTTGGACCTGAGGTGACACCTGCTCAGAGGCCCCAAACCTCTTCCCTCCTAAACCAGCTTCAGAGCTCTCCATTCGAACCTACCGCCTAGGGGCTCTTCTGTATCACTTGGGGATGCCCTCTTCTCTTCATACCGCACCCCCTCATCATTCCCAAAACTCATTATTGGGAGTGAAGGCCTTCACTTCCATCCTTCTGTCATAGTGTGAATGTCCCCCAACCCAAACCCTATCCCACTCCCATTCCCTACCAAATAGGGGCTGTGGAAATGAGTCAGTGCAGATTATTCTTTGGCTCCTCAGTCCCAGTCTCACCCTCAAGGTGGCGTCTCTAGCCATGGACAGTCTCTGCCGTGGAGTGTTTGCAGGCAATAGCCGTGAGCTCAGTATCAGGTCCTGCTTTCCCAGTCTCTTCCAAGCTGAGCAAACCCATCGTTCCGTATTACTGGGCCTACTGCTGGGGCCAGGTGAGGGGGATTGGTTCAAAGGGTGAAGATACTAAGGACTGCCAAAGTGAGGGACAGGGGACAAGGGGTGCTATTCAATTATTTTTTTTATTATTATTTTTTTTTTGACGGAGTCTTGCTCTGCCTCCCACGCTGGAGCACAGTGGTGGGATCTCAGATCAGCTCACTGCAACCTCTGCCTCCCAGGTTCAAGCAATTCTCCTGCCTCAGCCTCTTAAGTAGCTGGGATTACAAACATGTGCCACCATGCCCGGCTAATCTTTGTATTTCTTTTGTAGAGAAGGAGTTTCACTGTGTTGGCCAGGCTGGTCTCGAACTCCTGACTTCAAGTGATCCACCTGCCTCAGCCTCCTAAAGTGCTGGGATTACAGGCGTGAGCCACCACATCCAGCCTCGATGATTCTTTTTTTTGTTTGTTTGAGGCTGAGTCTCACTCTGTCACCTGGGCTGGCGTGCAGTGGCGACATCTCGGCACACTGCCACTTCTGCCGCCCAGGTTCAATCGATTCTCCTGCCTCAGCCTCCTAAGTAGCTGGGATTACAGGCACCCACCACTACCCCCAGCTAATTTTTTATATTTTTAGCAGAGACAGGGTTTCACCATGTTGGTCAGGCTAATCTCGAACTCCTGACCTCATGATTCACCTGCCTAGGCCTCCCAAAGTGCTGGGATTACAGACATGAGCCACCATGCCCAGCCCCTCGATGATACTTCTTTGCTTCCTCTGCAGGGCGGACCCCACAACCAGACTCAGCACTTATTCGCCAGGCCTCGGCTGAGCGCTGGAGCCAGTGGTCACTTCGTGGAGGTCTAGAGATGTTGCCTCAGGCCCTTGAAACCCACCTGACTAGTAGGGGGGTCACTGTCCTCAGAGGCCAACCAGTCTGTGGGCTCAACATCCAGGCAGAAGGGCGCTGGAAGGTAGGGGAACCCCTGGAGTGTAATGAACCTGTCAATGCTTCCATCTTTATCCGAGTTGTTTAACTAGGCCAGGGCCAATAGGACTGGAATTCCTCATTGTTTTCGTGCCTTAGAAGCTAGTTAGACATGGGCTACCCCAGAATCCTAGGCCCTATTTGTGAATCTTTGTCAGAGATTCTATGCAAGTCTGTAGATAGAAGTAGTACTTATAAGTGGCTTAGAGTTAGGGGAAAGAACCCAGCTTTGCTGGGCATGGTGGCTCATGCCTGTAATCCCAGCACTTTGGGAGGCCGAGGCAGGAAGATCACCTGAGGTCAGGAGTTTGAGACCAGCCTGACCAACGTAGAGAAACCCTGTCTCTACTAAAAATACAAAAAAATTAGCCGGGTATGGTAACACATGCCTGTAATCCTAGCAACTCAGGAGGCTGAGACAGGAGAATTGCTTGAACCTGGGAGGCAGAGGTTGTGGTGAGCCAAGATCATGCCATTGTACTCCAGCCTGGGCAACAACAGCGAAAGTCTGTCTCAAAAAAAAAAAAAAAAAAGAACCCAGCTTTACTGAACATTTCAGAACAGCCACACTGGCCTGTATGGTCCACTTCCTGGAGTACACAGAGGAGTGATTTTTGTGAAGTCTACACAGTCACCCAATCTCTTCATCTTGGGTCAGAATGCAGTCTTCCTGGCCACATGGGTGCCTGGGAAACTGAGAGTGAGGCACCAGAAGTCTCTTTTCACTCATCAAATTCTCATTTTCTGGGTCTCTCAAATGTTTTCATTCTCTCAGGTATCTCTAGGGGACAGCAGTCTGGAGGCTGACCACATTATTAGTGCCATTCCAGCTTCAGGTAATGGGATAGCCACCTTCCCCTTCCCTCACCCCTACCAGTGAGAGGCAAAAGCTGTACCTTCTTGGGCCAGCAGGACCACACCATGCCCCTGAACTGATTATCTCTATGGGAGTCTAATCCCAAAGAGGACTGACAACTATAGTGGAAATGCCTCCTGAATCAGGCCTCTGCCTTACCTCTAGTGCTCAGCAAGCTGCTACCTGCTGAGGCTGCACCTCTGGCTCATGCCCTGAGTGGCATCACTGCTGTGTCTGTAGCTGTGGTAAATCTGCAGTACCGAGGAGCTCATCTGCCTGTCCAGGTATGATAAAGAAGGGAAGGAGAGGCTGAGTGCAGTGGCTCACACCTGTAATCCCAACACTTTGGGAGGCCAAGGTGGGTGGATCACGAGGTTAGGAGTTTGACACCAGCCTAGCCAACATGGTGAAACCCCATCTCTATGAAAAATATAAAAATTAACCAGGTGTGGTAGCACACAACTGTAATCCCAGCTACTTGGGAGGCTGAGGCAGGAGAATCCCTTGAACCTGGGAGGTGGAGGTTGCAGTGAGCCGAGATTGTGCCATCGCACTCCAGCCTGGGTGACAGCAAGACTTTGTTCCCCGCCCCCCCCCCCCCCCCCCCCCCCCGGCAAAAAAAGGAGAGACAGGCTCAGCTAGAGCCCTTTCCTTCTGACCCATGAATGTCCTTCTCTCTAGGGATTTGGACACTTGGTGCCATCTTCAGAAGATCCAGGCGTCCTGGGAATTGTGTATGACTCAGTTGCTTTCCCTGAGCAGGATGGGAGCCCCCCTGGCCTCAGAGTGACTGTGAGAGGAGGAAACTTTGCCTAGTGGCATTTCCAGAGGGCTCCTCTGTGCTCTAGTATAGGCAAGGCCAAGACTGATCAGTGCTATATTCCCTCCCTAGGTGATGCTGGGAGGTTCCTGGTTACAGATGCTGGAGGCCAGTGGCTGTGTCTTATCTCAGGAGCTGTTTCAACAACGGGCACAGGAAGCAGCTGCCACACAATTAGGACTGAAGGAGCTGCCAAGTCACTGCTTGGTCCATCTACACAAGGTAAGTTGGGATAAACTTCCCTCAACTCTCCGTTGAAGGCCTTGAAGACAGAGACTGGAACATTTGCCAATGTATGTCAGCCAAGGCCTGGGGCATCAATAATAAACTTTCCCTGCATCCTCTCTTCTCAGAACTGCATCCCCCAGTATACACTGGGTCACTGGCAAAAACTAGGTAAGTTGGGAAAATAGCTGGGTTGAGGAGGGCCAAGGGCATCAGGCCCGTAGCTATAACATTCCTTTCATGCTTTCCTTCCAGAATCAGCTAGGCAATTCCTGGCCACTCACAGGTTGCCCCTGACTCTGGCTGGAGCCTCCTATGAGGGGGTTGCTGTTAATGACTGTATAGAGAGTGGGCGCCAGGCAGCAGTCAGTGTCATGGGCACAGAACCTAACAGCTGATCTCCAACTCTCACTCATGGAAATAAAGGTTGCTGGAGCTTGGCTTGGTCTGGCTATTCTATCACCTATAGGCATAAAAACATAGTGGGGAGCAAAGAGGCAAAGTGTGCCTGGGATACAGAAAGCAGAAGCAGATGCGAGACAAAGTCCTTTATTAGAAAATATATCAAAATCCCACCCCCTGAGCCAGGACCAGAAGAGGGAGCTATTCCAGCATGGGCAGAAAATGCCCAGGGAGGGGCTTCCTTCACCAAACTACTTCCCAGGAACCATAAATAGAATAAATATTCACAGAGGTCCCAGGAGAAGCCAGATCACTCTTCTCTCCATGAAGAGGAAGGGGCTTGGGGTCCAGCCCTGCTCCTACCCTAGGGGCAGGGACTCCCAGGAATCGTCACATAAAATCATGACATCAAGGATTCACAGTCATAAACCCTACAGGAGACCCTAGAAAGAGGGGCCCCCGCTGGGTCTAGAGGAGCCCAGCTCCAGTCCAGCAGTGCGGAGAGACCCCTGCCCCCTAGCACGGCACCAGAGTTCAGTTCCCCCACAGCCCTCTGAGAACAGTGAGGAGCTGAGGGTGGGGAGAATACAACCCTGTGAATTCGGTTTCATAAGGTAGGCAGGAAGGAGGAGTCAGTGTGAACCTCGGAGGGCTGTGTGGTTGGCAGTAGGTGGAGGCCCAGGCCTGGCTGGGGGCTGGCGTTGCAGCATCTCTTGACGGAAGGCTTGGGAGGAACCAGGTGGGTAATGGGGCCCAGAGGGAGCCCGAGGACCCCGAGGGTCAGTCCCAATGTCTGCTGTGATGTTGGTATAAAGAGGCCCCAGCTCTCGAGCCAGCAATCGGTATGTCAGTGAGTTCATCCCGTCTTGCGTCCAGGAATTCTGGGTACGGACCAGGAGGTCAAATCTGAGGGTTAGAAGTTGCAGACTAAGACACAGAAAGGAAGAGCCAGAAATCTAGGGACTTTTAGGAGTTTCCTGGCTAGCGGTACAGAACCCTGAGGATCCAGTAACAATTCCCAGGCAGTCCTTCCTTCTTCCTACCTGTGGGGATTTTCCTCATTGCCCTTATCTCCTCGGTGCTTCACCATCTTATAGTGCCCTACAGATGTGGGGGGCCGAGAGATCTTCATCCCAGCCAGGCGCACCCTATGGGAAAAGTGAGGAGATCATGGAGGATCCAGAGTGGAAGAAAGCAAAGAAGGGATTCCATGTTTCTGTACACAACAAACAACTATTGCTCAGTAAGCCAAAAAAAAAGCCCAGGGCTGAAGTCAAACAGAAAGAAGGAAATGGGTGAAGAGAATGTAAATGCTGGATATATCCAAATCCTCAGGGCCCAGTGCCAGTCACCCTGGAACCTTTAAACAGTTGGCAAAGGTAGGTTTGCACCTCCTCCCCTGGCTTCCTAAGTGGCTCCTAGGAGCTGCCCTTGCAGTCTAGGAAGGACACAGAGAGAGGCCATTCTGTCAAAAGGATAAGAAGACTGGGAGTTGCAGACCCAAGCTTAGCAATTCCTATTTAGAATAGTGACTGAGCTACCCCAAATTCTCTCCCACATCCCCCATGTTAAGGAAAAGGTAGGCCAGGTGCAGTGGCTCACACCTGCAGTTCTAGCACTTTTGGATGCCAAAGCAGAAGGATCACTTAAGGCCAGGAGTTCAAGACCAGCCTGGGAAAATAATGAGACCCTGTCTCTAAGGGAGGAAAAAAAAAAAAACCTCGAAAGAGGCCAGGCACGGTGGCTCACGCCTGTAATCCCAGCACTCTGGGAGGCCAAGGCAGGCGGATCACCTGAGGTCAGGAGTTCGAGACCAGCCTGACCAACATGGTGAAACCCCATCCCTACTAAAAATACAAAATTAGCCGGGCGTGGTGGCAAATGCCTATAATCCCAAATAGTGGGGAGGCTGAGGCAGGAGAATCATTTGAACCCAGAAAATGGAGGTTGCAGTGAGCTGAGACCTCGCCATTGCACTACAGCCTGGGCAACAAGAGCGAAACTGTCTCAAAAAAAAAAAAAAAGAAAGAAAGAAAAGGAAAAGGTAGAACCAGGTAATCAGGACCTTGAAAGAAACAAAATACACCTCTGACACACAGAAGCATGGAGTGCAGATGGTCTGGGAAGGAACTAGAAAAATATTTATATTTACAATTCACAGGGTGCTTCACACACATACAGAGGATGAGAATTCACAGAGATGTCATCACAGAGGACACAAGGGGAGGGAAGGCAATTGGTCCTGCATACCAAGCCCAAATATTCATACCACAGACATGAAATTGGGTCAGCTGAGGCTGAAGGTCAGAATGTTTCACATGCTTAAAATGAGTTGGCCCTGTGCCAATGGCACAGGCCGTTTACAAAGTGATTCTGGGATACAATGGAGCAGAGTCCCTCTCTCCTAACCCCACAGGAAGTGGTCTGGCTGGAACGCTAGCAGAAGGGAAGACTAAACTGTCTCTGGGCCGCTTTCCAGCTCTGGAATCCAGTGATACCATTTCCTATTGATCTTACTTCCTCTCCCAAGAAAAAACTAACAGGAGACTGAGGGATGACACAATGGGCAGCAGCATGCAAGCCTGACCTGGGTATCCTGAAAAGACTAAGGGAAATAAATGGGCTCGGTGCAAGACCAGGGAGCTAAAGGTTAGTGTTGAAGGACTATGGCCAGAGGTGGTCTTAGAGGACAGGAATCCAGACTGAGCTCAGGTGGGAGGGGGTGGCAGGAAGTCTGACCTGGTAGCAATGTCATCATCCTCACCACCCCAGCCCCAGTATTCATTGGGGAAGCCATTCATCTTCAGGTACTGGTCAGGAGTAAGTGCCGAGACTCCTCCGAAGTACTGGGGGTACGGGAGGCTGGGGAGAGAAAGATCCTTGCATGCCACAAGTCTTCTGGGGAGACATCCCCAACCATAATTCCCTTGGCTCTCCTCCTTCCACTGGACAGTGCGCTTCCCTGTTTCCCAGCACCCTTCCATGCCCTCTACCTGTATCCAAACTTGTTCATAGCAACAGCAACATGGCGGGGTCCCCGGGGGTCACACACATACAGATTGTGGTCATTTTCTGGCAAGAGGTCCACATCATGCAAGAACAGGCAGTCCCACTCTTCATCACGCAAGGCCTCTCGCACCCCAACATTCAGCAGTTTTGCCCTGTTAAATGTTCCATTTCCAGCCTGGAAGATAATGGAGGGGGACCAGACTATGTCTGTAGGTGGCATGGAGAAGAGGTGGCTAAAGAATAAAAGTAAAAAGAAGGAAATCCAAGTGGGGTGGAGGGAAAGGAGAATGAAAAAGAAAGACTATCTTTTTATTTTTCCATTTAGTCATTTGCCAGATCTAGCTTGTATTGGTATGGGCCTGATCTTAGATGCTGCTGTCTAGCGTTTAATCTTGACAACCGGCAACCAACAATGCTGTGGTGTGGAACAGCTGGTGTAGTAGTTACCTTCTGCTCGTGCCTCATGTTAGATGGTTAAGTTTCTTGCTCATAGTTATATATGTAACAAGTGACAGAACTAGAATTTTAGCCCTATTGTGTCCAATTCTAAATATGCACAAGGCATTCAACAAAGGAAAAAAATCACAGAAAAGTGTAGGACAGTGGGAACAACCTAAGCAGATTAAGGAGAGGTGTGGGACTAACAGATTTGGAAGAGCAGTGCCAGGTGCCTCTCCGCACTTGATAGTCTGGCCTTCTTAAAATTATTCTAGGGACCCATTAGATGTGAGTGGCATGGCATGTGCTTGAGGAGTCCTTAGAAGGAAGTCAAAATGAAGTGGAGATTGGGGTTACCTGGTGGATGACATAGATGCCATAGGCAAGCTGCTGGCGCTGCAAGAATGGGTGCAGGTGATAGAGCAGCAGGCGCAGGTGGTGCTCCCGGGCACGATGGGGCACAATGATGGCTGTCCGGGAGCGGGGCTCACACCCTGCAGGGCGGTACCGGCCCCCTGGTTCTACCCGGGGATTCCGCTCCACAATCTCTGCCAGTGATGGCACTGGGCTAAAGGACACCGACACAGGACCCACTGTTGGGAAAGAATGGCAAGTAGAGGGATCAGAGGGGTAAAGAGAAAAGAATCAAACTAGGGTCTGGGAATACTTCTGGCACTGGCAGTCTGGTTCGGGGGTTTAGTTCTTAGCGCTCACTCAGAAATCTCACATGCCTTGATTGCCCTTCATTGGGACAAAGGCTGGAAGGTGCAGGATCCTTACCTAGCCTACTTTTCTCATTTTAGGGTTGCATAACTTTCTCCTGTCTCACAGGGTTGGAAGCTACAGTTGAAGGCTGGAGAGAACAAGACTTGCAACTAATTAAACCAGGGCTCATCTACAAGGAAAACAATTCCTAGCCTGGGGCAGGAAAAGCCCATAAAGGGGCAGGCAGTAGAAAGTGTGGGGTGGCTCATGCCTGTAATTCCAGCACTTTGGTAGGCCGAGGCAGGTGGAACACAAGGTCAGGAGCTCAAGACCAGCTTGGCCAAGATAGTGAAACCCCGTTTCTACTAAAAATACAAAAATTAGCTGGGCATAGTGGTGCCCGCCTGTAATCGCAGTTACTCAGGAGGCTGAGGCAGGAGAATTGCTTGAACCCGGGAGGTGAAGGTTGCAGTCAGCTGAGATTGTGTTACTGCGCTCCAGCCTGGGTGACAGAGCGAGACTGGGTCTCAAAAAAAAAGTGGAAACGCAACAGTCTAAACTCCGAATTCAGAGTCCACTCTATCTCAACCTCAGCCTATCTTCAGAGTCCATTATCCTCTTCTAAGTCCCACTCCTGCCACTTCATGCCTCCCTGTCCCCAAGCCTCCTGTTCTCACACCTTGTCCTTCCTTTCACAACCTCCTTCCTCCTGCACTTACCTAAGAGAGGAGATCGTTCTGGACAGTAGGGCAGATCTTGAGGAGCTGGAGGACCCCCTGGGGCCCCAGGCAGGTGACTGAGGTTACTGTAGACATCACGAGGATGAGAATAGTCAAATGTTGGCCCTTGATCTCGGCCAAATAGGGCACTGAGACTTCGGAAGCCCCCCAGTGACAGGTACATCATGACAGCCAGCTGGGAGCCCACAAGCAGGGCCAGCGTGCAGGGCCGCTCCAGCAGCCTCCGCAACATCCTGGGGGTGAGATCTAGGAAGGGAAAGGGGAATTCTAGGGGTAGGCAGGAAGAGAGCAAGCCAGCAGAGAGGTCAGTGGGTAGGGATGAAGGTGGTGCCAGGGGTAAAGAGGAAAAAGAGGCACAGAAAAAAGTCACAGAAGGGAGCACACAGGTGCACAGTCATGCAAGGAAACAAAATAGAATGTAACCACCAGTAGCCCTACCACCTGTCACTTCAGCCCAAGTTTCACTCTCTTCTACCTCCCCCCAACCACTCCTACCATCTACTGTCAGTCCTCACCCCCAAGAATGTTTACATCATTCAAGTCTCATGTTCATTTCAGAAGTCTCTAGAATACCCCTCTTCCAATTTTAGAGGGGAAGAGATAGACTCACCTAGGTTCAAGCTGTCTTCTTGGGGATCGTGGGGGCTCCAGGGGGTCCCGGGGGGACAGAGATGTGAGGCATTATCTAAAATTGGAAATGTCACAGAGGGCAGAGAAAGGCTCCATCTAGCACTCCAGCAGCAAATCTGGGACCAGCTGGAACAGAAGTAGTAAAGGATAACTAGCCACCTGCTCCGCCAGAGATCAGGATCAAGGTGAAGCCGGTTTCCCAGCAGGTGAAGTGAAGCAAAGTGGTTGGAAAGGAAGAAGAGGAGCAGGAGATGGTAGGTCCCTTGCCTCTCTCCCGTGCTACTTTGGAATGACAGCGTCAGGTTCATACTCAATCACCCCCGTACCTCCACCCCAACAGGATAGACTTGTTTGGGGAGTGGGGATAGGACAGCTAATGGAAACAGTTTTCCCCCAGACCAAGAACCCGTTCAAGTGATGACAGGGTCATGACAGGACCGTGGAATAGACTAAGGAGTACCCAGGGTGAAGTAGGAAATAGGCTCCTTCCGTTCTTCCTGGGTGCCAGCTCCTCAGGTGCAGAGACCATGACCACCTGGGAGCTGAAAGCAAACAGCCCCGGAGCTCGGCGGAGAGTAGGGTGTTCGTGGCGTCCTCTACCTTTTTTTTACCTTTTCCCCGTTCTGGGGGGTTGGGAGGAGGGTTACTGGTGAAGAGAGCGGAGAGGAAGAGCAGGGGCAGAGACAGTCGGGGTTGATGGAAGGGCTCACCTGGAGGGGCGTGGTCCGCGCTATACAGGGGGTTAAAACCCAGCTCTTTCGGAGCACGCCCATCCCATCCCAGTCTCTAGCTTTTGCCCTACCTTGCAACGTGAGCCCGCCCGGCCCCCGTCCTTACTTCCACCTGGGACCCCGTCCCTGCTCAGACTCGTCTCCAGGCATTACTCAAACTTCTCACCCTCTCGACTGCCCGAACCTTTATCCCAGACCTCCGTCCCCACGCGTCCTCAGTGTACATACCCGGTCTTTTGCTGCCTATCGTCACCGCCACCCCAGCAGCCGGGCAAGCATCACTGCCGCCATCTTGGAAGCGGGCGCCGCGGAGGCGGAGCCTCGCGTCACGGGGCGTGGCCTCGGGGCGGAGCAACCCCGGTTCGGGAGGCACAAGGTCTGAGGTACCGCGTGGCCAGGGGCTGGTGCGGAAGCGGCGCCGGAGACTGTCCGCCTCGAACGCATCGTAGGCTACCCCTTAGGGAGCGGGAGCGGGAGCTCAGGTCCACTCCGCAGACTGTTAGTGGGATTTCATTTCCTGCCCCTCAGATTTATAAAAGCAGAAGCTGAAGCCCTTCCTTTTCCTCTGGGCCGAGACTGATCAAGAGGCTAGTGAGCCGGTTTCTGGTGCTCCCGCTGACCTCATTATCACCCTGGGGTTTGCTGAGCCCTCTCCCAGTGTCAGTGGCACCCCCTGCAGCCTAGTGCCACTTAGTATCAATTGGTTCCTCACGCAGGCTACAACGTTGCGGACTGCTCTAGCGCATTTTTGTATTCCCATGGTATCTCGCAGGCCTGGAAATAAGAAAACGATTAGTTAATAAAACAATGAAACATTGAATGTGGAGGGAAGGGCAGAGTCTTCTTTAAAGTAAAATTGTGTTTCCCCAGATATTAGAGTAAAAATGGATGCTGCGTTAATATGAAATATGTTTACCATACGACAAACACTCCCCCCAGTATATATTGTGTTCCTTTGAAGCAGATGTCCACGCTGAAGAAACAATCAGAGACTTGAATAACTCACAGAATCTGCCTCAGAAAGCCCATGATATTGTGTATCTTGTATGGAGGAAGGGATGTAAACAATATAATGTGATAAATATGCTGGCCTACAAGGGGCAACTCATTCATACATGGAGATGCCAGAAAGGCTTCCCAGAAGTGATGGCTAACAGGGAAATCTGAAGGACTTACCTGTAGTATATACTTCTGCTTTAAAGAGTCTGTTTTCATGGAAGTTATTTTACAATTCAGTATAGGTAACTGATCTGTATGCAAATTCCGTCCTGTAGAGGTTCAATTAACCTGCTACTCCCCACATTGTGGGGAAAAAAAAGGCAGCTTGCAGCTGGGCACTGTGTTCACGCCTATAATCCCAGCACTTTGGGAGGCCGAGGAGGGTGAATCACTTGAGGTCAAGAGTTTGGGAACAGCCTGGCCTACATGGTGAAACCCTGTCTCTACTAAAAATACAAAAATTAGCTGGGCATGATGGCATATGTCTGTAATTCCAGCTAGGTGGGAGGTTGAGGCAGGAGAATCACCTGAACCTGGGAGGTGGAGGTTGCAATGAGCAGAGATCTAGATACTACACTCCAGCCTGGGTGACAAGAGTGAAACTCCATCTCAAAAAAAGAAAAAGCAGTCTGAGCCTCCATTTTCATATTCATTTCTGTTTTCCTGATCCATAAATACGCCTGTTCTCGGCCCGGTGCGGTGGCTCACGCCTATAATCCCAGCACTTTGGGAGGCCAAGGCGGGTGGATCGTCAAAAGATCGAGACCATCCTGGTCAATAAGGTGAAACCATATCTCTACTAAAAATACAAAAATTAGCTGGGCATGGTAGTGTGTGCCTGTAGTCCCAGCTACTCGGGAGACTGAGGCAGGAGAATTGCTTGAACCCAGAAGGCGGAGGTTGCAGTGAGCCAAGATCGTGCCAATGCACTCCAGTCTGGGTAACAACAGCGAAACTCCGTCTCAAAAAAAAAAAAAAAAAAGTCTGTTCTCTAGATTTTCTCTTGTATTATAACATCTGTTAGTTTCTTCATGAGTTAAGTAAAATCAGCAAGTGTTCATTTTTCTCTTAATTTCTTTTTTCCTTCCTTCTCTCTCTCCTTCCCTCCTTTTTTCCTTTCCTTTCCTTTTCTTTTTTCCAAATACCCAGTCTTCAATGCAAATGTGTTCATTTTTTTTTCTGAGATGGAGTCTTGCTCTGTTGCCCCATCTAGAGTGCAGTGGCTACAACCTTCGCCTCCCAGGTTTAAGTGATTCTCCTGCCTCAGCCTCCTGAGTAGCTGGGATTACAGGCACCCACCACCGTGCCTGGCTAATTTTTGTATTTTTAGTAGAGATGGGGTTTCACCAGCTTGGCCAGGCTGGTCTCAAACTCCTGACTTTGTGATCCACCCGCCTTGGGCTCCCAAAATGCTGGGATTACAGGTGTGAGCCACTGCGCGCAGCCTATGTATTCATTTTTATATTGACAAAGACCCTCTCCTTAATGAAACTTTCAACAGGCTCCTCTGAGACCTCTTTTTGACTAGGTCTTGTCCTTAGGCCCTGTCTTGGACCTGCCTAGCTAATTATAGCAAGAATCCTGCCAAGTCTGTTTAGGGATAATTCCCTGCCCACTTCTCCATCCACCCCTGATATCTGATCTATCTCATCACCCTCACTTGCCTTCAGGAAAGATCCTGTTAGGTCAAGGTCTGTTTAGCAAGCATCCTCCTAGCCTTGATGTAATTTTCCTCCCATCTACTGACTGATTCTGCTCATTGACTATTGCAATAATCCAGAAGAGTCTTCCATACTGTTTTAACAAGTGTCGGAATAATTTTTTCTTTAACAGCATGAGCATCATAATTTTACCTTTTTCTGAAAATTGCTTTTTGTGTGTGTGTGTGTGATGGAGGTTTGCTCTTTTGCCCAGGCTGGAGTCCAATGGCACGATCTTAGCTCACTGCAACCTCCGCCTCCCGGGTTCAAGTGATTCTCCTGCCTCAGTCTCCCAAATAGCTGAAATTACAGGCATGCGCCACCACACCCTGCTAATTTTGTATTTTTAGTAGAGACAGGGTTTCTCCATGTTGGTCAGGCTGGTCTCAAACTCCTGACCTCAGGTGGTCTGCCCACCTCAGCCTCCCAAAGTGCTGAGATTACAGATGTGAGCCACTGCATCCATCTGAAAATTAACTTAGCAGATGAGCAGTATTCTAGGGAGAGGACACCATAAGTGCAAAAGTCTGGAAACAAGGAAAAAATTACAGAGTTTGGAAAATTAAAACTGGGCCCCCAAGGCTGGACAGTAGAGTGAAGGGAATGTTGAGATATGAGACTGAAGAGGTAAGCAGGTGCCAAATAATGAAGGACCCCACAAACCACATTAAAAGAGTTTAGATCTTAAACACAGGGCAAGAAGAAGGCATTAATGTGCTGTAAATAGAGAGTGCTATGATCAGAACTTTAGGAAATGTGGAGCACTAATTGAAGTAGTCAAGACTGGAGGCAGGGAGACTATTTAGAAAGATACTGCAGAAATCCATGAATATGATGAAGCTCACACAAAGTAGGTAATACCCGTGGGACTGGAGGAAAGAAAGTACCTTTGAGAACTTTCAGGAGGCAAACAGACTTAACTGACTGGATGTGCCAACTTAGGGGTTGGACCCCACGAGGACATCCAGATTTCTAATTTGGACCACTGGGTGGTGCCATTTAATGAGAAACAAAACTTAGGAAGAAGCACATTTGCGGGGAGGGGTGGAGGTGACAAACTTTAGACATAATGAGTTTGAGGTGCCCGTGGAGGCTCAAAATGAGATAATGCTGGGTTTAAATAAAATAACAGTTTTGAAACCCATTGGCTGTGTACTGAGCAACACACTCTCTGGATTTCATCTGTAAAATGAACTCTAGTCTTAAGGGGTTTTGTGATAATTAGTGAGATCTATGGAAATCTTTTGAGCACAAGTAGAAGCCAAGACAAAGCCTTGATTTTATTATTATTATTATTATTATTTAAAAGGCAAAGTCTCGCTGGGCGTAGTGCCTCACGCCTGTAATCCCAGCATTTTGGGAGGCTGAGGCAGGTGGATCACCTGAGGTCAGGAGTTCAAGACCAGCGAGGCCAATATGGTGAAACCCCATCTCTACAAAAATACAAAAATTAGCCGGACATGATGGTGGGTGCCTGTAATCCCGGCTACTTGGAAGGCTGAGGCATGAGAATTGTTTGAACACGGGAGGCGGAGGTTGCAGTGAGCTGAGATCTCACCACTACACTGCAACCCGGATGACAGAGTGAAACTCTGTCTCAAAAAACAAAAAAGAAGAAGAGAGACAGAGTCTCACTATGTTGCCCAGGCTGGCCTCAACTCCTCGGTTCAAATGATCCTCCCACCGTGGCCTCCCAGACTTGATTTTTTTTGTTTGTTTGTTTTACTTTTATTATTTTTTGTAGCTTCTGATATATTATAACTCAAAAGCCTTGATTTTTTAAGGAGCTCACTGTGTAGTAGAAAAGACAGACTTAAACAGATCATTGAAATGTGGTTCTTGGCTGGACGTCATTGCTGATGCCTATAATCTCAGTACTTCAGGAGGCTGAGTTAGGTGGATTGATTAAGTTCAAGGGTTCAAGAGCAGCCTGGACAATATGGCAAAATTCCCTTTCTACGAAAAATACAAAATTAGCTGGGCATGGTGGCTCACGCCTGCAGTTCCAGCTACTCATGGAGCTGAGGTGAGAGGGTCACTTGCACCCGGGAGTTCAAGGCTGCAGTGAGCTGTGGTCACACCACTGCACTACTCCAGCCTGGGTGACAGAGTAAGACCCTGTGTCAAAGAGGAAAGAAAGAGAAAAAGACAGGTATGGTGGTACATGCCTGTTATCCCAGCTACTTGACAGGCTGAGGCAGAGGAATCACTTGAACCTGGGAGGTGGAGGTTGTATTGAGCCGAGATCATGCCATGGCGCTCTAGCCTGAGACTCTGTCTCAAAACAAAGAAAAAGAAAGAGAGAGAATATGCTAGTGTGTCTCTATGAAGTTGGATGTGTGTATGTCAATGTTTCACTGTCGGTGTCGGTATGGGGCCTGTTTGTTGTCCCAAGACTGTGAGGGATGCTTAACTCTACTTCCTCCCCTCCCTTTCCTTCCTAATTCTACTTAAATACTCTAGGCCTGTCCGCATGTAAGGTCCTGCCTGGGGAAGTTGTTCAGTGTTGTTCTCCCCCGCCTTCCCTGACCCCCCTCTTTCTGAGCATTTTTAGCACTAGTGGTTTCCTCCAGCTGTCATCTGGTTTCTCTTGCTGCCAATGATTTTGGCTTTCCCCCAGCAACAGTCAATGGGGAAGATATTCAATTGGTTCAGAAACACCCTCTCAGCCAATAAAACGTTAATACATTGAAATCCACTTTCTTCTCCCTTCCTCCCCCATAAGCCCTGACCAATGAGATGCTGGTTTTGTCACTTACTGCCAATCTGGTATTTTAGAAAACAAAATACTGTAATACTGTACAAAGATTACAGAAGTGGGACTAGAGATGGTAGAGAAGTGTGAATGCCCATTCCACAGCACCCTCCAGGAATCCTGGCTCTCCCACCTCCATTACAGACATAGTGGCTGGACAAATGCCCAGATTTTCTCTGTTTGAACCGCAGAAGCAGAGAATCTCAGGGGCAGGAGGGGCTTTAAGAAACTGGCTCAACTTATTGCTTCAACTTCCTCCCCCACCTCAAACACATACTCATGCACCACACTTGTCATCCCGCAAAATGGCTTTCCCGAATTCGCTTGAACTTCTCTAGGGAACTTCACTCCCTTGTCATTCAGTGCCTCTTCTTCCATTTCCTCTTTTCCCCTCCAGGACCAGATACTTGAACGGTTTCAGTGCCTCCTTACTTCCTGCTCTTTCTGTTTCTGTTCCTCCTTATACATCTGCACCACAGCTCAGGCCCATGAGGGCATTAAGTAGGCAGATGGGAAACAGCTCACTGTGGCTCTTACAAGGAACTATGTGCCCCCACACCCGCCCCATCCCTAGCAAGAACTTGTTGGACTCCTATTAGGTAAAGCCTACCTACAACCTGGGTCTTGGAGGGGTGGTAAGGCAGAGACCGTTCAAGAAATGGGTCAGGCCTTGTCTGGGATTGAGGGCTGGCATGCCCATCACTTCTCTTTGATGAGCTTGCTCTCTCTGCCCCTCTTTCACTCTAGCTTCTGCTTACCCAATCACAGAGGTGGCCACTAAGCTCAGTCTCATCCTCAGAAAAACTTACTTATGCCAGTAAGAACCCTTCTCGGTGGACAAAGGGGTTTCTCTCTCTCTCTCTTTTTTTTTTTTTAGAGGGAGTCTCACTCTGTCACCAAGCTGGAGGGCAGTGGTGAGGTCTTGGCTCACTACACTGCAATCTCCACCTCCTGGATTCAAGCCATTCTCCTGCCTCAGCCTCCCTGGTAGCTGGGATTACAGCGCACACCACCACATCCGGCTAATCTTTGTATTTTCATTAGAGATGGGGTTTCACCATGTTGGCCAGGCTGGTCTCCATCTCCTGACCTCCAGCTGTCATCGGGTTTCTCTTGCTGCCAATGATTTTGGCTTTCCCCCAGCAACAGTCAATGGGGGAAGATTTTCAATTCTCTCAAAGGATCTGCCCACCTTGGTCTCCCAAAGTACTGGGATTACAGGTGTGAGCCACCATGCCTGGCCAAAGATCTTTCTCTTAAAATAACAGGCAGAAAAGTGATTTAAAAGTGAATCTACACCTGGAGTTCCAGCTACTCAGGAGGCTGAGGTGGGAGGATCTCTTGGGCCCAGGAGTTCAAGGCTGTAGTGAGTTATGATGGTGCCACTGCACTCCAGCCTGGGTCAAAGAGTGAGACTGTCTCAAAAGAAAAGGCCGGGGGTGGGGGCTCATGCCTGTAGTCCTAGGTACTTAGGAGGTTGAGGTAGGAGGATTGCTTGAGGCTGTGAGTTCAAAGCTGTAGTGAGCCAAGGTCACACCACTGTACTCCCCAACCTGGTCAACAAAGGGAGACCCTGTCTCCAAAAAAAAAAAAAAAAAAGTGTATCTCCCTGAACATTAAAGGAAGATGAGAAGGACTATCATGATTGCTGTTTTCCAGGGCCCAGCCCGAGGTAGCCCTCTGTAACCCTCATGCCCATTCAGTTCAGGGCTCATTAGGCTCTTTTTTTTTTTTTTGAGACAGAATTTTGCTCTTGTTGTCTAGGCTGGAGTGCAATGGTGCGATCTTGGCTCACCGCAACCTCTGCCTCCTGGGTTCAAGCCATTCTCCTACCTCAGCCTCCTGAGTAGCTGGGATTACAGGCATATGCCACCATGCCAAGCTAATTTTGTACTTTAAATAGAGACGAGGTTTCTCCATGTTGGTAAGGCCGGTCTCGAACTCCTGACCTCAGGAGATCTGCCCCCTTGGCCTCCCAAAGTGCTGGGATTACAGGCGTTAGCCGCTGCACCTGGCCCTAGTCTCTTATTTTACAGTCCCTTTTACTGTCTCATTGCTTCTCTTTGGCGTGGAGGGAGGCAGGGTGGGGGCAGTATACAACCTCCCCTGCCCAGAATGCAGTGTGAACCACTTTAGGACAGTCATATAAATTGTTTGTATTTGTACCTTACATCTACTTATCACAGAGCTCAGCTCATTGTACCATCAGCTCATGGTATCAAGGTTCATAAACATACTCTCTGTGGTCTCATTTTGCTGACTAGAAGAAACAAGTAAAGATCACTCTGGTCTTGTCTGCATCTTCTTCAGCCTGGTTGGTAGGAGGCCCACAGGAAGGGCCACAGGGCCATGATTCCTAGCAGTGGGAATCATGTTTCCTGGAGAGAAGACAGTGTGGGCAGTCTTTTCTCACTGGTGCAGAGGGAGCAGGCGCTGTGCTGGCTGGTGTGGAGTACAAAGTGCTGTGTAAGGCACTGCCTGATTAGCAAAGCCCAGCTCCGGTGAGCATAGCACATAAAACCACTACAACCTCTACAGCCTGCCTCAACTCCACAGGCCCAGCTCCACATTCCAAGCAGTGTTTGGCAGCGCAGCTAAGAGCTGCGATGGCAGAAGTGCCTTTGGTTCTCCCATTCTTCCCTATTGCACTTCAAGCTCAGGGTCTTCTTTACCTATAGTTTCTCCCTCAACCCCACATTCCAGTTCCTTCCCCAATCCCTAGCAGTCCTGCTTCTGTCTCTCAAAACTCCAAATTCTTGCAGGCTCTACCTACCACCCTTGCCCATTCCTGTTCCATCCGTGACACACTGCCCAAGTTGTTGTTCTCCTCCTCCTCCTTCTCCTCCTCCTTCTTTCCTCCTCGTCCTTCTTCTTCTTCTTTTGAGATGGAGTCTCACTCTGTCACCCAGGCTAGAGTGTGCTGCAACCTCCACCTCCCAGGTTCAAGTGATCCTCCTGCCTCAGCCTCATGAGTAGCTGGGACTACAGACGCATGCCACCACGCTTGGCTAAATTTTGTATTTTATTGTTTAGTAGAGATGGGGTTTCACCATGTTGGCCAGGCTGGTCTCAAACTCTACTGACCTCAGGTGACCCACACACCTTGGCCTCCCAAAGTGCTAAGATTACAGAGGTGAGCCACTGTGCCTGGCCCCTTTTATTTATTTATTTTGGAGTTGGTGTTTTGCTCTCTCACCCAGGTTGAAGTATAGTGGCACGATCATAGCTCACTGTAGCCTCGAACTCCTGGGGTCAAGCAATCCTCCTGTTTTAGCCTCCCAAGTAGCTGGGTTTACAGGTGCCACCACGCCTGACTAATTTTTCAATCTTCCTTTTTTTTTTGGTAGAGTTGGAATCTTGCTATGTTGCCCAGGTTGGCCCCAACATCTTGGCCTCAAGCAATCCTCCTGCTTTGGCCTCCCAAAGTACTGGGATTACAGGTGTGAGCCACCTCATCGAGCCCCAAATTCTTTCTCAAGCAAAGGTGCCTTACCCAGAGGGGAAATGCAGCTGTTTTAGTCCCTCCCTCTGCTCACGTATCAAGTATTTCAGGGCACCTGGCTCCCTCACCTCAGATTCTTTTCCAGGTTATTCTTTTACCTTTTTGTCTATCTCCTGCCAAATCATGTCCTGTTTGGGTTTTTTTTTCTTTGAGATGGAATTTCACTCTTGTTGCCAGGCTGGAGTGCAATGGCAAGATCTTGGCTCAATGCAACCTCCAACTAACAGGTTCAAATGATTTTCCTACCTCAGCCTCCCAAGTAGCTGGGATTACAGGCATGCGCCACCATGCCCAGCTGATTTTTTGTATTTTTAGTAGAGACATGGTCTCTCCACGTTGGTCAGGCTGGTTTCGAACTCCCGACCTCAGGTGATCTGCCTGCCACGGCCTCCCAAAGTGCTGGGATTACAGGCACGAGCCACTGTACCCAGCCTTTTTTTTTTTTTAATGAATTTTATTCTAATTTCTTCTTCTTCTTTTTTTTTTTAAGATGGGGGTTTCTCCATGATGGCCAGGCTGGTCTTGAACTCCTGACCTCAGGTGATCCACCCACCTTGGCCTCCCAAAGTGCTAGGATTATAGGCGTGAGCCACCGTGCCCAGCCTAATTTCACATCTTCTAGGCATTCTGCTGGGTTTACACTGGCAGATTCTGGAGACCCTGTTCCATCTCCAGATAGTCATAGGCATAACCTCTCACATGGCCATGGCTCTGACCTTTACTATTTTGAAAATACTTTAGCATTTGTTCCCAGAAGAACTTTGTGGGAGCAGATACTATTAGTCCCATACAAGCAATCTAAGGCTCAGCATCAGTGACTTACCCAATACCACCCAGCTAATAAGATGCCCAGCCCCAACTTGAATCCAGACCCGCTGGCTCCCACTCCAGTGCTCTTTCTACTGTTGTGAAACCCAGACCCCGCAACTTTCACCCTTATTACTAAGCACCCATTTGTGTTGATAGAGTTGTTTTGTTATCCTTCACCGTCATGTTCTTGTCAATTGTATTTGTAGCCACGTGTTTACCACGTCTCCTTCCTGTGACTGGGAACCTCCAGAGGTGAGGGCTGGAATTTTCCTTTCTCTGTTGGTCCCTCAGAATCCAGGATAGGGGTCTGCCAACCAAAGGAACGGACCCTGGGGGTAAAGGCAGGCACTGTGAATGTGGATCTTTGCTACCTTCAAGTGTACATGGAGAGTGGATGTGGACAGAAAGTTGATAATAACAAGTACCAGGAGCTGCCATTTGTTGACAGCCTACTAGGTGCTGAGCATTTGCTAGTTCTTTATTTACATTATTTAATCTTCACAACAAACTTCTAAGGGAGGTATTATTATTGGTAAATGAGAAAGCTAATGCTCAGAGACATGGAGTTAGGATGCAACCACATCTGTCTGACCCCAAAAGGAACATATAAATAGCAGAATTCAATTCAGTTTTTTAAAATATGGACCAGGAGTGGTGGCTCATGCCTGTAATCCCAGCAATTTAGGAGGCCATGACGGGTGGATTACCTGAGGTCAGGAGTTCAAGACCAGCCAGGCCAACATGGTGAAACTCCATCTCTACTAAAAATACAAAAATTAGCCAGGTATGGTGGCAGGCACCTGTAATCTCAGCTACTTGGGAGACTGAGGCAGGAGAATTGCTGGAACCCGGGTGGCGGGGGTTGCAGTGAGTGGAGATCGTGCCACTGCACTCCATCCCTGGCAACAACAATGAGACTCTGTCTCAAAAAAAAAAAAAAAAATTAGCTGGGCATGGTGGCAGGAGCCTGTAATCCCAGGTACTCAGGAGGCTGAGGCACAGAGACTCGCTTGAACCCGGGAGGCGGAAGATGCAGTAAGCAGAGATAGTACCACTGCACTCCAGCCTGGGCGACAGAACAAGACTCTTTCTATTAAAAAAAAAAAAAATCCCTTACTCCCTGAAGGCCCATCCTATCCTTGACTTTTCTTTTCCCAAAAAAATAAAATTCAGGAAGAGGAAAGCAGGGCAGGTTATAACTCATACATAAGCAGGCACAGGCACACACACACACACACACACACACACACACACACCACTTATACCTATCACCACCACCCTGGATTTCCTAGCCCCAGGGTGAGGGCTATGAGGGGTCAGGGGTCAGGTTTGCTAGGACCCTAGTCCTTGCCCCCTTCCCTGGTGCTAAATAAAAGTGAATAAATACTAAATAAATACAACTGGGGCCCAGGCCCACCCTGCCTTCCCCCTCCCTCCTGTGACCTGCAGGCAGAGGGGGCAGTTTAGATGGAGGACTGTCTCTCAGCCCCTTCCACCCACTAACCCGTGACTGCCTCCCAGGGCAGGAAACCAGGGCAGGGCCAGCCTGCGCATTAGGGCAGAGAGGAGGGGCAGGTCTCATACCCACAGCCCCTCCCCACTGAGTCTTAGCATGAGGCAGCTGCAGGAGCCATCTCTTTCTCCCAGCTAAGTCCGAGGCCCCGGTGCCCAGAAAGGGCAGCCGGGATAGTGAGGTTATTTCCTGCCCGCCCAGGTGCGCCGCCGTAGGATCTCCAGAATCTGTGCTCTTCGGTGCAGCCAGTCCTGGGGAGTGGGGCGTGGTGCTGAAGTTGTCGGCCGGGGCACAAAGAAGCTGTATCGGAGGCGTGCATTCTGGGGGTTGCCAGCCACTAGGACTTGCAGTGTCAAAGGCTGGGCCAGTGGCCCGTGGCCTGACAGTGTCTCTGAGGCTGCAGTGGCTCCACTGTAGCGCAAGCTGACTGCCCCAGGCAGTACCACATCTGTGGAGGAGGGCATCAGTGTGTATTCGCCATTGAGGGCATAGGAGCCATCTGGCAGCTTCAGGGCCAAGTAGATGCTCCGGTGGCCAGGATTCCCCTGCTGCCGGACAAGAATGTGGGTGGCCCCTGCAGGGATAGTGACCACATTGTTGTATCCGTACCTGCATGGAAGGAGTACACGGGGAGGTCAGGATCACCTGAATCCCCCCAGCCTTCTGAGCTGTGTTTATGTGATGTGTGTAGTGGTTGTCACCCCAATCCTATGTGAGTGGTTCAGTCTGGATCAGAACTACATGCACATGTGCCCTACTGCCTCTTATCTCTGGACCTTTACACCCACTGTTCCCTTACTGAGGTGCCCTTCCAAGCCCCATCTCCTCGGTACGTGTCCAACTCCTACCCTCCTTCTGAGGCTCAGCTCAGAGTTCACCTCCAAGCAAGTTTTCCCTGATGCCCATAAGGACACTCGCAGCACCCGGTTCCATCTCCGGCTGAACACATGGGACACTGCACTGTAACTGCGGACTCATCTATTTCCCGCTAGACTGTGAGCTCTCTGAGAGTAGAAACAGTGCTGAGTTCCCCTCTGCATTCCCAGGACCCAGAATGACCAGGAAGGTAGAGGGAGGGATCGTGGCAAAGAACCTGAATTTCCTGAAGGAGCCTGAGTGCTTGCTGCAGCCAGAACCATCCCCTCCGCACACCATGCACTTGTCAAACTTCTTCTTGGAGCCAATGATGCGGTCACAGCCAGCATGGATGCAGCGGCCCTGGACACAGACTGAGGAGCTGTCCGGGGCACAGGAGGTCCCATCTACCACCTGAGGAGGAGAGAAAAAAACAATTCGAAGGTTCCTCCTAAGTCAAGAGGGGTTGGTAAATCAAACAAGACCCATGCCCAATCAGGGAAGGGATGTCAGAAAAGTTGGTTGAGGTAGGGGATGTAGATGGGTGAGTGCCAGCCACCATGTGGTGATAATCATAACAATACAAATAGTTAACACATATAACATCTAGTCAGCATTTTCAGAGCCTGAGTATAAATCAGGCAGTGTGCTAAGTGTTTTACAAACACAAACTTAAATCTCACTACCACTATTTGAGGTTTCTAGGGATGGAACATTAAGGTTTAGAAAGGTTAAGGAACCTGCCCAAAAGCCACACAAATGGCAAGCCAAGGAGCCAAGACTAGTTTTTTTTTTTTTTTTTTTTTTTTTAGAGATGCGGTTTCACCATATTGGTCAGGCTGGTCTCGAACTCCTGACCTCAGGTGATCCACCCGCCTCAGCCTCTCAAAGTGCTGGGATTACAGGCGTGGGCCACTGCGCCCAGCCAAGACTGAAGTTCTTGCAAGAATTGCAGGTCTTAGGCGGGTGGATCACGAGGTCAACAGATCGAGACCATTCTGGTCAACACGGTGAAACCCCGTCTCTACTAAAATTACAAAAAATTATCTGGGCACGGTGGCGTGTGCCTGTAATCCCAGCTACTCAGGAGGCTGAGGCGGGAGAATTGCCTGAACCCAGGGCGCGGAGGTTGCCGTGAGCCGAGATCGCGCCATTGCACTCCAGCCTGGGTAACAAGAGCGAAACTCCGTCTCAAAAAAAAAAAAAAAGAATTGTAGGTCTTGTCTGGTCCCAGCACTGAGCAGTAAACCTTGATGGCACTGCCCCTGAATGGACGCTAGAGGGCAGCCAGCCTGTAGAAATTCTCAGGTTAAGGGCGAAGGGAGCAAAAGGCTGCTAGGGCTTGTTTTCCTTTGTGCAGCCTTCAGCTCACCATCCTATCACAGAGAGGGAGTGTCGGGACTTCAGTCATCTCCAGGGGGCCTGGCCATTGAGGGACTGGCTGTCCAGGAGCTGAATGAGGCCACGACTATAAATTGACAGAGGAGCCCATAGAAGAGGGGTCAAGAAGTTGCCCCAAAGGCCACACATTCCATTCTCACCAAATGCAGCACTAGAAGATGGGGAGACAGAGGAAAAGAGCCCAAGGGAAATAGAATAGCCTGGAGGGACCTGTTGGCCATGTGTCTGGAATCTGGGGCTCGTCTTCCTGATACCCATGTACAGATAAGTCTGAGTAGATTCCTGGACTGGGCTGGCATGGCTGTGGGAGCCATGCTACTTTGGGGATCTTTGTCATCAGAAAGCTGAGGGAGCACTGAGGGTGTGTGTGACCATGGACAGGGCCTGGGGGTGCCCTGGCCCTCACCCGTGGCTCCAGCACATAGTAGTAGCCTAGTGCCCGGGCCTGGCAGGTGAGTTTGCACTGGTCCTGGGGGGCCACGCCTGTGTAGCGAGGGACCCAGTCCATGGGCCCTGGGAAGCTCTTGAAGAGGTCGGTGCGGTGGTTGTAGGCAGCGCACTGCTCCTCGCGGAAGGTCAGGGCTGGAGAGGTGAAACAGACAGTCAGAGCCCCTCCTTCCTCACATCACCCCACACCCCTCCACCCAGCCCCTTAGAGCTCTAGACAGCACAGCTCCGCTTTTTTCCACAGATGGCCAAGGACAATTCCCAGAAGTTAAAGGCACTCCGCCCAGCAGCAGGAGAATCAATACCCTCTTGGTCTTGCACTCAAGGGATCATACTTCCTGCTCTACTGTCCCCTCCCAAGGGCTCCCATCCCCGCAACTCCTGACCTGAGCCAGTTGGGCAGTCCTCAGTGTTGCAGGAGCGGAATCGGGTGCGGCGGCCCTCACAGTACTTGCCACCATTTCGGGGGACAGGCCTCGTGCAGTCTCGGGAGGAGAACTGGACACCACCCCCACAGGTCCGAGAGCAGTCGCCCCATGGTCCCCAGGGACCCCAGCCACCAGCCTGTGGAATCTGCAAAGGCACAGAATGGAAGTGGGGGATAAGTGAACTCTCTCCTGGGCTTAGGGCCAGTCCCCACACCCTCGGGCCCTTTACCCCACCCTGCCCTAGGATCTCACATTGAAGTCCTGGAGCTGGTCCACGTGGAGGCAGCGACCACCCATGCAGGCCTGTGCAGGCCCGCAGGGGGTGCCATCAGCCCAGGGTGAGTGCTTGGTCTGGCACATGGCATGGCCATTGAGGTGGCCAGAGCACCAGAGGGCAGCACAGGGCGGCGGCAGCTGCGGACAATGGCTTGAGTCGGGCCCAAAGGTCAGCTGGCACTGGCGGTCAGCATCATAGTCCTTGCCAGGGAAAGTCACAGGCAGATGCAGTGGAGCCTCTGGTTTGTCTAAGAGACAGTGCCCTGGGAAAGAGATTGAGGCACAAAGTCAGCAACGGGTTTAAAGGAGCATTCAGAATTGCCAGCTGAAAGCTTAGGCTCCCCGGGGGCTGATGGAACCTAGAAAAACAGGCCGGGCGTGGTGACTCACGCCTGTAATCCCAGCACTTTGGGAGGCTGAGGTGGGCAGATCACAAGGTCAGGAGTTCGAGACAAGCCTGGACAACATGGTGAACCCCTGTCTCTGCTAAAAATACAAAAATTAGCCAAGCCTTATTACAGGCACTTGCCTGTAATCCCAGATACTCAGGAGGCTGAGGCAGGAGAATCACTTGAACTCAGGAAGTGAAGGTTGCAGTGAGGCGAGATCAAGCCATTGCACTCCAGCCTGGATGACAGAGCAAGATTCTCTCAAAAAGAAAAGAAAAGAAAAAGGAGAAAAAGAGAAAAACAACTCTAGGGCTATAAGAGGCCTTAAATTTTTTAAATTTATGATTTCTATTTTAATTACTTTTTTTGTAGACAGACTCTTGCTTTGTCATCCAGGCTGCAGTACAGTGGCATGATCATGTCCCACCATGGCCTCAAATTCCTGGGCAAACTTCCTGCCTCGGCCTCCTGAGTAGCTGGGATTATGTACCATGTCCAGCTAATTTTTTTGAATTTTTTGTAGAGATAAGGTCTGCTATGTTGTCCAGGCTGATCTCAAACTCCTGGTTTCAAGCAATCCTCCCACCTCAGCCTCCCAAAGTGTTGGGATTACAGGTGTGAGCCACTGTGCCTACCCCGTAAGAGGTTTTAATGGGCAGCTACAATTTATTTTTTATTTTTATTTTTAGAGACGGGGCTTTACCATGCTGGCCAGGATGGTCTCCATCTCTTGACCTCGTGATCTGCCTGCCTCAGCCTCCCAAAGTGCTGGGATTACAGGTGTGAGCCACTGCACCTGGCCCTGGGCAGCTATCATTTATTGGATGCTTATTATGTGATGAGCATTAGCTAAATGCTTGACCAGCACATATTTAATCATGACAAATACTTATGAGAGAGGTACCGCTATTATACTTATCTGACATATCAACTACAAACACAGGTGAAGTAATTTACAGTCATACATCTATATCTGCTTAAATAACAGAATAAGGGGCGGGGCATGATGGCTCAATGCCTGTAATCCCAGCACTTCAGATGGCTGAGGTGGGAGGATTGCTTGGGCCTAGGAGTTCAAGATCAGTCCAAGCAACACAGTGAGATCTCATCTCTATTTTAAAAAGAAAAATAAATTATTAACAACAACAACAAAAACAAAGCTGGGTGTGGTGGCTCACGCATGTAATCCCAGCACTTTGGGAGGCCGAGGCAGGCGGATCACCTGAGGTCAGGAGTTTGAGACCAGCCTGACCAACATGAAGAAACCCTGTCTCTTCTAAAAATACTAAATTAGCCGGGCATGGTGGTGCACGCCTGTAATCCCAGCTACTCGGGAAGCTGAAGCAAGAGAATCGCTTGAACCTGGGAGGCGGAGGTTGCAGCCATTGTACTCCAGCCTGGGCAACAAGAATGAAACTCCATCTCAAAAATAAATAAATAAGTAAATAAAACAGAATAAAGATAGGAACCCAATTCTGCCTATTCTATTCCAACCAACTATAGAATACTTGAATTTGCCTCTCATCAGCATCTCTGCCCAATGGCAGTTATCCTGCTGCTCTTGCATACCTCATTATGTGACAAGGTAATCACCTTCACAGCCAGCACATTCCAGTGGTGGGCAGTTCTGGCCCTCAGAAGGTCAGTTCTAATTCTATTGAGCCAAAATTTGCCTCCTCTAGCTGTGGTATTTATTGTGGGAGGAAGTGAGAACCACGGAAAGACAGCAGCATTTCTTACCCCTTCCCACACTGCAGAGGAAGCACACTTTTGGGAGGCAATTTGGCCCATGCAGAATGCCAGCAGAAGTGAGAGTGCCATGGAGGACAGGAATCGAGTCCTACCTAGGGAAAGGTGAGTGCCATCTGCTTACCATAGCCATTGTCCAGGAAGTCAGTGATGAAGCGGGCACTGCAGGGGGACCAGGGCTCCTCAGGATCTACATGAGCCATCACAGGGGCCATGACATGGCGAGAGGTGCTCAGATGCCCATTCAAACTGCTGCATGGCTTGGAGTTGTCATGGAGCATGTTGAAGACGTGGCCTGTGGGGGCAGAGGCCCTGCTAGGGTCTGAGGGTCCCTTCCCCATGCCCTGAGGGGCTCCATCATAAATCCCGCTGCAGCTGTGATGGTCAGATCCATTCCCTACTTCACCCTGCCCCTAGTCCCTTCTTTTCTGGTACTCTCAGGGCTCCTAGTATGTAGCCCCATCTCTTGCTCTGTCTCTTCTTCCCCAAAATATACTCAGGGCCCCTCCCTATCCACTTTTCCTTATAGCCAACATTCCCAACTGTGACTCCACCCATTCCCTCTCTGACTCCCCCTCCAAATACACACACACATACACACACACACACACACACACACACACACAGTTCACAGTAGTTTCTACCAACTAATATATTTAATAGAAGAATCTAAATATATATCTACACCTGGAGCAGAAAGGAGTAATAGCCCTGTACCTACGCCTGGAGGAAGAAATACCTTGGGACCCCCATTAACACTCTGGTGAACTTGCTACCCCCTCCCTCAGTTCATCCTCCCTAATGCCTTTCTCACCCACCCCAGGTGGCCCATGGCCCCACCCCCACCTTACCCAGTTCGTGAGCAGCAGTGAAGGCTGACTGGAGCCCATCATCCTCCACGATAGCACAGCTCCGAGCTGGGTCGCACACAGTGCCTACATCAGCCATACCCAGTGTGTCGCAAGTGGAGACCCCACACAGGTCCTACGGAGAGGGATCACAGAAGGTAAACAGAGAGCCATGACACCTGGACCCACTGGGATGATTCAGATTCCTGGGGACCTGGGCACTGAGGATCCAGCAGTGTCAGGATCTAGGAAGCCACACATGGCAGTGTAGCTGGGCCTAGGCACCATGTCACACAACTCTAGGGCATCATTTACATCACACTCTACGTAGTGGTACTTCTAAGAATTGAGTAGTGCGTGGCCTGCGGTGCTGACTGGGGCCTCACCTGGCGGGTGAACAGAATGGCCGTGTCAAAGTGGTCAGGGTCTGAATCCTCAGGGGTGTTGAGGCCCCGCTGCCAGGCACAGAAGCTGCGCAGGGTCTGAGCAGCACTGGGCCCCACTTGGGGTCCCTCCTCGCCTGACCCCAGGATCACTAGCCGAGTCACCACCAAGCTGACAGGATTGCGGATGCTTGGGTGCTTGAAGGCCTTGGCTGCTGCTGCCATCACCGTTAGCAGGTAGCGCTTCAGCCCCGCACCGTGAAATGCGGCCATCTTGTCATCTGCCACCACCAGTGTCTCCACGAATCTACTCAGTGAAGCAAAGCGCTGGAGAGAAAAAGGGAAAGGAAGATCCTGAAATAGCCTCAGACGCATGGGTCGATTGGTTCTCCCCTCCCTCACTTCCTGGGTCTGGAACTCGGCATCCTCAGCTGCGCCCCACACACCCCACTGGATTCCTGACTCCTAACTCCTGATGGGTCTTGGTCAGGCCCTTCCCCCAACACCAAATCTCAGGGCTTTTGTGGTAACTCTGAGGAGTCAGCAGCTGGTTCTAAGAAGGGGAGGGGAGGGGACACCACATCCCAGGGCTGCAGGAGCCCCAGAGGTGGGACTTTGGGGTCCTCCAGGGCAGAGTGTGGCTGGGGCCTGTGGGACCAGGGCTAGAGGGCTGGGCTGCAACGTGTCTGGCCTGTGTGGTTGGAGGAACGATTCAGTCAGCAGCTAGGGCCAGGGCCAGAGCTCAGCGTGGCGGGTGTGGAGGGAGCGTCTGGTCTGGATTAAAGCTGGAGAGGGAGGAGGGAGGAGGGAAGGGAAGAAGGGGGAGACCAGGAGTGGGAGGGAGAAAAGGATGGAGCCTCAGGCAGCCTTGCAGTCCGGCCACAGTGTGGGAAGGGGATTGACCAGGAGGAGGTACGGGATGCCCTCCCTCTCTTGCCACTCCTGCCCTAGTTTGCAGTTTGCCACAGTGATTTTAAAGGCAGCATCAGAAGCCAGAGACCAAACCCTCGGACCTCAAACCTGACTCCTTTAGCTGGGGGTGGGGGATGTAAATCAAATTTGGGGCAGAGAAAAGAGCCAAGGCCACAGGGCTATTAGGAGACCTTTGCTGCTGGGCACTGTGCCAGCAGAAGATGCCATGGCCAGGCAGGGGTGTGGTGGGGAGGGGGAGCAGTTATTCCCAGCCAGTCTCTGACCCACCTCTGAGAACTCTCGGTGGGTCTGGCTAGGAGAAGGGTAAAGGGGAGAGGCCTGAGCCTTCCCTAGAAAGGAGGCTTGTGGAGAGAGGAAAGGCAGGCAGAAGGGAGGGAAGCAAAGTGGCCAGAAGTCGAAGTGGGTGGAGAGAGGGTGAATAGGGGTCAGTAGGACAGACATGGTGGGAGGACGCGGCAGGACACAGACTCCAGGGTTGCTTACCTTGGCTCTTCGGGGTCTGGGGCTGGGGCTTCCAGGAGGAGCCTTGACGTTGCACATGGGTCCTTGGCCGCTGGCAGGACTTTTCCGGCGTAGGATGTGAGCCCCAGGACCCCCAGCGGAGTTAGGGGTGCCTCCCTCCAGGGGCTGGAGGTGGAGTTCAGCCCCCCGATACTGTAACACCCCTAACAAGGCTCCCCCATCCCAGTGCAGCGATGCCACCGACTCCGGATCTCCATTGATGGTACCAGTCAGGTAGGTGCCAGGCTCTGCTCCTCCCAGCAGCTCAGGCGCCTGGCCCAGGTACTGCACTGTCAGCCCCTCGACCTGCACGCCGGAGTCCTGATCCAGCTCTAGTAGCAGCGTCTCCCCAAAGGCCTGCAAGCGGCACAATAGTCTGGCAGGGGCGCCCGAGCCAGGCAGGACGCTGCCGTTGAGCTTCTCTGGAAACACGATCTCCTCCTCCCGGGGGAGGGGGCTGGCCAGCCGGGCTGAGGGCAGGAGAGAGGCCAGCAGTAGCAGAAGCAGCCACACCAGCCCGGAGAGCGGCACAATGGGGAGCTGGAGGCAGGGTTGGGCAACCCACAGCCAGCGCCCCGCCAAGCCCCTCCGGGGATGTGAGCCCGTCTGGGACATGGCACTGGTACTGCTGCTGCTGAGAGGGACTGAGGCCGTCTGGGGCACCAAGTCCTCCACACCCGAGCTTTGGAAAGCTCTCCTCTGTAGCCTGGGGGCTTGGACTCCTGCCAAGGTCAGAGGCAAAGTTTTCAGAAGGGCTGGGGACCTTTAGAGGAAATGGAGAAAACTTAGTCCTCGGGCTTAGGAGAGGTGCCCAGGGGTCTGGCTTCTCCAAACTCTCCTCCTGAGTTCTCTTTCCTTGGATCTTTGTCTCTCCCTGCCTGTGTCTTCTGCAGCTTCTCTGGGTCTCCCTCTGTAGGACTCTGTCTGGGCCGATTCTGTGCCTGTCCTGTCTCTGCCTTCTTCTGCCGTGCCTTTGTCTCTGTCTCTGTTCTCTCTCTCTCTCGTGCCTGCCTATGTGTCTGTGGGTCTCCCTGTGGGTTCTCCCCAGCCTCTCTCCGCGCCAGCTCTTTTAAGCAAGTGAGCTTCTGCGATTGGCTGATCTCTAAGCCACTCAGCTGAGCTCTGTCGGTGGGACTCAGAGGGGTGTATCATCGCTTCCCAAAATCCTAGTTTTTGTTTTCCTTTAAAAAAAAATGGGACTTGCCCAGGGGAGGGGAATCTCTAGCAGCCGAATGGATGTAGGCACTGGGCCAGCTGATGACACAGCCTTTTCCCAAACCCCACAATCAGCCCTCAGCTGTCTCTTCCTTTTTGGTGGGACAGAGCCCCAGGAGAGGCAGAGAGTGAGGGAAAGGGCCTGGGCGGCACGCAGATAGGATCACAGTCCTGGGAGAATTCCTGCTCTTACAGTCTAACCTAGCACAGCCTCTCTCTTCTCTCAAGGCTTCCTCATGCTGCCCTTTGGCCCTAGTGGCTGGTTTCCAGGGCTGAGGGGACCGAGTGAGCTGCCTGAGAAAAGAGGGTAGGGAACAGGTAAGGAGGCATCAAGAGTGAAGAATGAAGAAAGGAGGTAGCTTGACATGGCTCAGGATAGAACTGAGCAGCTGGGAAGAGTGAAAGAGGCAGAGCAATGGGGGGAGGCAAGGAGACAGCGATCAGGGAGTTTACTGCCCAAAGGTAGGATGATCCAGCTTGGAATGAACATACGGAGGCAGCAGATGACAAGGCAAGCAGGGTTAACGACTTTTCCTTTTATAGAAGGCAGATCCAGGGTGGCACCTCCTCTCTCTCTCTCTCTCTTTCTTTTTCAGAGTTCCACTCTTGTTGCCTAGACTGGAGTATAATGGTATGATCTCAACTCACCACAACCTCCGACTCCCAGGTTCAAGCAATTCTCCTGCCTCAGCCTCCCAGAGTAGCTGGGATTACAGGCATGCGCCACCACACTGGGCTAATTTTGTATTTTTAGTAGAGACAGGGTTTCTCCATGTTGGTCAGGCTGGCCTCTAACTCCTTACCTCAGGTGATCCACCCACCTTGGCCTCTGAAAGTGTGGGATTACAGGGGTGAGCCATGGTGCCTGGTGCTGGCCAGGACCTCCTCCTCTTTTCTAACGTCTCTTCTCTCCCTTAGGCTCCCCCTTCCTGAGTTAACACTACCCACCCCCTCCAAGGCCCGGAACAGCTATGTGGCCCGGAAGAGCTATTCCGCTTCCATTTCCCCCCAGGGTTCCCCTCCCCACTTCCTGACTCCCCATTTCCCTGGCCCAGCTCCCAGTAGCTTCCCCTAGGCTCTTGGCCCTGCTCCTACCCACTCCCAACTGCCCTAAACCCTCCCCCAGCCTCAAGTCAGACAGCCCCAGCATAGGCAAGACTTGCTCTCAGGAACCCGAATCTGGGAGAATCCCCACCTGGCTCACAGGGCCCAGCCCACCTTGCTTTGAGAACCCATTGGTTCCTGGAATATCTAGTAATCTTTTCTTTTTCCTTCTCCCTGGGGCAGGGAGAGGGTGGAGGCAGCATTGTGCATATAGGGAAATGAGGGTACTGAGAGAAATCCATTGCCTGGGAAGGGGAGAGAGGCTGGGGAGGAAGAGGTGGTGTTAGGGAAAGGAAGCAAATTATTCCTCTGGCTTTGAATAGAAGGGAACTCAGAAAAGAGGTCTTGGGTGTGAGCTGTCAAGGCAAGGAAGGCTTCAGAAGTAGGGGCAATTTCTGCTCACTCCATCCTCTGGCTGCTTGTTTCCCCAGGAAATCCCCAGGAAGGAGAATGCAGTCAGCCGTCCCTTTCCTTTCCCAGAAGTGGACCACCTTCTCCTGCTCCTAGTCCCCTATTCACTCTGCTTTGTCACCTCCTGTCCCCGGCATATTGGCATATCGTATCCGTCAGAATGCTTCCTCTCCCCCTCCCTTCCTGCTCAGGTTGGTAATACCTGCCCTGGTGCCTATCACTTCCTGGATCACCCACCCACTCCTTGTGACTGCCAGACCCACCTCTTGACCTACCACTTGCCTACCCCTGGTCCTCAGCCAATGGGGCTGGGGCTAGAGGAGTCAGACAAGGGATGGGAGACCAGAAGGGACAGGGGCAAGAGGAGCTATCACCAGAGGACTCTACTGCCCCTTTCCACTCCCCCATTTGAGATGAGGACAAAGGGGGTGACTAAGCAGTGAAAGACAAAGGGCTTCAGAGTGGCTGCAGCAGCGTGTGTGGGGGTGTTGGCAGCAGGGAGAAGGCACAAAAGCTGCAGTGTCCTAGGCAGCCCCTCAGGAGCCCCCACCCCAGTCACAGCTCAAGCTGCCCCCAGGGCCAAGCGGCCCAGAGTCTATCCTGACTTCTCCCAGGCTGGATCAAGGCAAATAAATGCAGTCCTTCCCATCCCCCATCACCATGGCCACATTTGCTGTGCTTCAACAATAGACAGAAAGAAGGCCCAGGGAAAGAGCGAGGAATGAGGAGGGTAGAGGGACCAAACCTCTGCCCTGGCTCTGTGGCAGCTGCCTTGTCTATCTACCCCAGGTCCCGGTCAGTTCCCACAGCCAAGGATTTGGCCACACCCTTTGGTACTGTTCCCATTAGGTCAATTCCCAGGCCAGAAGTCTGGCTTCCCCTCTTTTTCTGCAGTGAAGAATTCCTCGTCTCTGTCTGTCTGCCCCACCCTGCTGCGCTGCTGGTGGGCTGTGTCCCAGGGATCCTGTCTAGGGGATATCTAGGGAAGGCCTCTTTCCAGGCTCAGAGTTGGAGAGTTGTACAAACTCAACGAGTGGGTGGCCCAGCTGGAGTCAGGCTTAGAGGGAGAGGGAGAAAACAGGAACTAGCCTCTAAGGCTGGAGAAGTCTGTCCATACAGAATTGGGATGAGACTCCTGGTGCTACTACATTTCCATGCTGTTGGCCATTACTCAGGAGGACTAAGGCAGAGTCAGAAAGACGTTAGGGAAAAGAGGCTGACGCAAGACGGAAGTGGGGTGTGAGGCATCCCTAAGGGCCCTTCCTGGGTCTGTGATCCTGTAGGTTCGGGAAGCCTGGCGGATGTCAGGGTCACCCACAGAGGACCTCTACTCCCCCATCTGGGATGAGGTGGCTCCTACACATCCCGACACTCCCCTCCGCACCACCAATGCCGGTGGCCTTGGCATCCTATTATTTTTTGTTTTGGTTTGGCGGGAGCCCTCAGACCCGCCCAGCCCCACTTAGGTTCCTTTCTCCAATCTCAGTTTAGGACATCTGGAAATTAGCTGGCTTTCCTGACTCGGATCTTTTGGATTCAGGGCTCAGACACAATCCGAGGGCAGGACTAAAGCGGGAGGGCGGCCAAGGCGGAAGGGAGTAGGGAAGAAAGCGCCGCGCGTTTCCAAGATACGCAGGCGGGCTCGGCGAGAAAGCACGAAGTATTTGCCCCTCGCTGGAATGGCAATTTTCCCTTACTAGCTCCTAGAAAAGCCAGCCAGGAGCTGTGGGAGGAACCGCCCTCAGTAAAGATGACGGCAGTCACCGTTATCTAAACGCAAGTGAAGCGAAAGCACAGGACCCGGATGTTGTCAGGTAGCCGGTAGACGACCCTGCCAGCTTCCAAGAGGGCGGCTTCGCTGTGCGAATAGGTGAGAAGGCAACAAGGAGGCGCTCAGGAGTCACTTCCGCCCGGTTCTCCTTCCCGCAGTCTGCAGCCGGAGTAAGATGGCGGTGTTGAGGGCTCTGTGCAGCCTCCGCGGCGTCGCGGCCCAGGTGCTGCGGCCTGGGGCTGGAGTCCCACTGCCGATTCAGCCCAGCAGGTGAGATCGAGGGCAGCCCGCGACGCACTTTATCCAAGGCTAGGGTTTCGCAGGTTGGGGACGCTCCATGGGCCCTGTGACTTCCCCCAGAAAATAACTCAGGCCTGTGACCCCATCGTCCAGCCTTGATTTCTTGGGCTACAGGATGCAGTGGCGCCCACTCTGGCGAAGGAGGGGAGAGGGTCTAGATTTCGTTTGGCCGGAGGTGAAATCAGCGGAGTGGGAGACTGCCTTTTAGCCTCAGTAATTTGTATGCACCTTTCCTGTCATTCCTGAGTAGAGCTCAGACAAAGACCCAGAATGCTCGCTGGCTCTCTGTTGTTGACCTTGAATAAACACTTTTCTCAAGTTTATATTCACCTGGTTGAGTATGTCAATATGATGAAAATATGAAGAAGCTACGATCCCAGCCTTGCATGCCCAGGGGTTATGGGTGAAGTTATTCCAGGAATAAATAAATAGTAGGAATGGAACCTCTAGAGTTCTGGCTTATTTTGCCGAAGCTACATTAACTTCAGATCAGTGACTTGGCATTAAAAAATACAGGACAGGCCGGGCGCGGTGGCTCAAGCCTGTAATCCCAGCACTTTGGGAGGCCGAGGCGGGTGGATCACGAGGTCAAGAGATCGAGACCATCCTGGTCAACATGGTGAAACCCCGTCTCTACTAAAGATACAAAAAATTAGCTGGGCATGGTGGCGTGTGCCTGTAATCCCAGCTACTCAGGAGGCTGAGGCAGGAGAATTGCCTGAACCCAGGAGGCGGAGGTTGCAGCGAGCCGAGATCGCGCCATTGCACTCCAGCCTGGGTAACAAGAGCGAAACTTCGTCTCAAAAAAAAAAAAAAAAAAAAATACAGGACATTGGCCGGGCTCGGTAGCTCATGCCTGTAATCCCAATTCTTTGGGAGGCTGAGGTGGGTAGATAAGCTGAGGTCGGGAGTTCGAGACCAGCATGACCAACATGGAGAAACCTCATCTCTACTAAAAAAAACCAAAATTAGCCGGGCATGTGGTGCATGCCTGTAATCCCAGCTACTTGGGAGGCTGAGGCAGGAGAATTGCTTGAACCCCGGGAGGCAGAGGTTGCAGTGAGCCAAGATCCTGCCATTGCACTTTAGCCTGGGCAAGAAGAGCGAAACTGTCTCAAAAAAAAAAAATAATAATAATAAAAATAAATAAATAAAATCCAGGACGTCCTTCCTGGGTCCCCGTGAGAGTGAATGGGAACACAGGAACCAAGCACTGTTCAGGACCTTGTATAGGATCTGCCTTTAACTCCCCAGAGGTGTTCGGCAGTGGCAGCCAGATGTGGAATATGCACAGCAGTTTGGGGGAGCTGTTATGTACCCATCCAAAGAAACAGCCCACTGGAAGCCTCCACCTTGGAATGGTAAGTGACCAGAGTTGCTGTTGCTGCTGTCCCAACCCATACCCACCACTGCCCCCACCTAATTTCTTTTCTTTTCTTTTTTTTTATTTTTTTTTGAGACACGGTCTCCCTCTGTCTCCCTGGCTGGAGTGCAGTAGTGAAAAAGTGGCTCACTATAGCTTTGAACTTAGGGGCTCAAAGCAACCTTCTGTCTCAGCCTCCCCAGAAAGCTGGGACAACAGGCCTGTGCCACCACAACTAGGTAATTTTGAAAGTTTTCCTTTTGTAGAGACAGAGTCTTGCTATGTTGACCAGGCTAATTTCAAACTCCTAGGCTCAGGCGATCCTCCCTTCTTAGCCTCCTAAAGTGCTGAGCCACCATGCCTGGCCTCCAGCTGATTTCTAAGTGCTCTTGAGCTCTCTGTCTTAGGCAAGTTTTAGTCCCTATTCTGTTTGCTTCTTTCACCACGAAATTCACAGACATAATAGTGATAATAACAGGTATTTGTCAAGTAGAGAAGGAAAGAAAGGATATTGTAGAAGAAAAGGAAGAATAGGTCCCAGTCAATACCCAAAAGTCCCTACCAATTTAAATCCTAGTGCCAGCTTTTTCCATGTTCAATACGTTTCAGGTTCAATACCTTATCTTCCTCTCCAGACAAAATGGCGGTTTTCCCATTGGTACTCCAATGAAACCTACGTGAATACAAACAATTTTTTCCCCTATCAAAACTAGCTCTTTCTTTTGACTTTTCATTTTGATCAGTGGTACCCTCATTCCCCTAATCCCTCAGGATTGAAAGTTTTTTTTTTTTTTTGAGATGGAGTCTTGCTCTGTCACCCAAGCTAGAGTACAGTGGCAAGCTAGAGTACAGTGGTGTGATCTTGGCTCACTGCAACCTCCGCCTCCTCAAGCAATTCTTCTGCCTCAGCCTCCCAAGTAGCTGGGATTACAGGCGCCTGCCATAATGCCCAGCTAATTTTTGTATTTTTAGTAGAGACAGTTTCACCATGTTGGCCAGACTGTTCTGGAACACCTGACCTCAGGTGATCCACCTGCCTCGACCTCCCACAGTGCTGAGATTATAGTCGTGAGCCACCGCGCCTAGCCAGGATTGAAACTGTTTAGTCATCTTTGGCTCTTTTATCTTGCCCTCCATGTCTGTGTCCAGTAACCAAACCATGTAGATTCTTTCGTAATGTCTCGTATCTGGTCATCTCTCTCTTTTAATTTTCATTGCCATCATTCTTATTCAGATTTATCTTGTATTAGACCCTGATTATTTTAGGAGTCTATTCACTGACTTTTTGCTACTGATGTTGTCCCCTTTCCATCTATCCTCTACAATGTCATCACCTTCATCTTCCCCAAACATTATTTTACCACATTATTCATTCTCTTGCTCAAAAACCATCAAAGACACTTCCAGTTACTTTCCACAAACTTAAAGTAACAATAGCCGAATGCTTACCATTTGCCCAACATTTTTGTATGCATTATTTTGTTTAATCTTTACAACAGCTCTATGAGAATATTACTCCAGTTGTGAGGAAATTATGGTCCAGGGAGATTAAAACTTGATTAAGAGCACACAGGCAGATTTGTACTCAGGTCTGTCAGACTCCAAAGCCCATGATGAAGAATTTTGGTTGAAAAGATGGGCTCTGGTTTTAAATCTCAACTCTCCATTTACCAGTGAACAAAATACCTATTTATAGCATTATTTTAAGGATTAAATGAGATAACATGTGCCTGGCACATGTAAGTCCCCCATAAGTGTTAATTGTTATTAATGATGTGTACAGATAACTGAATTGCTACCCCCTAATTTGTCCCAATACTCATCATCTCTCTCTTGGGGAGTCCCAATAAGGGTTCCACAGATGTTTACTTTCTTGTTTCTAAGATTTGGCCTATGTTGATTTCATAACCTGGCATGTCTCTTCTTCCTTCTACCTATCTAAATCATTTCCTATATTTAAGCTCAGATCCTAAGTACATGAAGTCTTCCCACTGTTCTTTCCTTCTTTCAAAAACTTAATGGCTAAGGCACTTTCTTGGTAACTTACAAATTTGACCTCTGTTCCTAGTTTTTCACATGGACTTCTTTCCCAAATTAAAATGTAAGCTGCTTTTTTTTTTTTTTTTTTTTTTTTGAGACAGAGTTTCTCTCTTGTTACCCAGGCTGGAGTGCAATGGCGCGATCTCGGCTCACCGCAACCTCCACCTCCTGGGTTCAGGCAATTCTCCTGCCTCAGCCTCCTGAGTAGCTGGGATTACAGGCACGCGCCACCATGCCCAGCTAATTTTTTGTATTTTTAGTAGAGACGGGGTTTCACCATGTTGACCAGAATGGTCTCGATCTCTTGACCTCATGATCCACCCACCTCGGCCTCCCAAAGTGCTGGGATTACAGGCTTGAGCCACCGCGCCCGGCCCAAAATGTAAGCTTCTTGAGGGTAAAAGCTCATTTACTGGGAGTAAGCATTAGGTATACATTTTCTGACTGGTCGGCCATTCATTGGATACATTCGGAGGGCAGTATATCATAGTAGTTACGATGTTTGGATCCTGGAGCTAAACAGGCTGAGTTAAAATCCTGGTACTGCCTCTTATGAGCTTTGTTATCCTGGAAAAGTCATTGAAGCTCCATGGCCTCAGTTTATCCAATAAAATGGGGATAACGATAGTACCTATTACTCATAAAGTACCTAAGGTAGTGCCTGGCACATAATAAAGTTATATAAGCATCATCTATTATTAAAAAGATGACTCTATGCACACCGACTATGAACCATGAAAAACAAAGTATTCTAGGAGATACAGAGTGAGATTCATGGTGTCTGTCATCAGAAAGTTTAGATCTTCCGGGCCGGGCATGGTGGCTCACGCCTGTAATCCCAGCACTTTGGGAGGCCGAGGCGGGTGGATCACGAGGTCAAGAGATCGAGACCATCCTGGTCAACATGGTGAAACCCCATCTCTACTAAAGATACAAAAAATTAGCTGGGCTTGGTGGCACATGCCTGTAATCCCAGCTACTCAGGAGGCTGAGGCAGGAGAATTGCCTGAACCCAGGAGACAGAGGTTGCGGTGAGCCGAGATCGCTCCATTGCACTCCAGCCTGGGTAACAAGAGCGAAACTCCATCTTAAAAAAAAAAAAAAAAGAAAGTTTAGATCTTCCTTTTTCCCATCTAAGGGTCCTCTTCCTGGTTATAGTAGAGATTAGGAAATTAACAAAGTATGGAATGGTGAGTTAGAAGATCTATAGAGAGAGGCTAACTCCTTGCTGTCTTTTGGGGGAATCCTAAGGGAATTACCATTTGGCTCAGAACTATTTCGTACTTCTTAGATGTAGACCCTCCAAAGGACAACATAGTGAAGAACATGAAGCTGAACTTTGGGCCCCAACACCCAGCAGCCCATGGTGTCCTGCGACTAGTGATGGAATTGAGTGGGGAGATGGTGCGGAAGTGTGATCCTCACATCGGGCTCCTGCACCGAGGCACTGAGAAGCTCATTGAATACAAGACCTATCTTCAGGTGTGGGGGGCGAACAGGGGCCTTTTGGTGGGATCTCGGGTTGCTTTAGCCTGGGCTTTGCCAGTTTGCTGCCCTTAAAATCCGAGGGGAGGAGGGTGTTGAGAGGAGTAACCTGTTGAGGTTATTAGGACACTGTTGGTTGGTTGGGTAGAGGGAAGTGGCAGGGATGCTTGAGTCACTAGGATTTGGTTTATTCAGCAGCAGTGCTTTGAAGCTGGAACTACAGTCAGACTTTCTCTGGCTGACTTTTTGGCTGGCCCCTTTGCCATTACTTGAGTGCCTCAGTTTCCCTGTTACTATGTTATACTAGTGCGTCAAAGCCAGTGTCCCTAGGGACAGGGAAAGAGGAGAGAGACGTCAGCTCACTAAAATGAACAGCTGATTCTTGTATCTTCCAGCTGTCTACGTTTGTTTTCAAAACATTCGGTGAGTCAGAGCAACTGAGAGGGGGTTTATGACAGAGTTTGCCATTTTTAGGAGAACTTTATGACCCAAAAGATGAGGGTCAGATTTGAAGGAGTTGGATCTCTAATAGGAATCTGAAGTTTTTTTCTCACTGTCATGAAGAAAGCTCCTGATAACAGGATGGTAGTATTAGGATTTAGATCCAGCCCAGTCTTGGGGTACGCAACGACTAGAATGCAGTTCCCCAAGAGAGTCTTGGCAATGACAGTTTCTGGTCCCGGAGTCTGTGGGTTAACCCCTGCAGCATTAGCCTCCGTCACAGTGACATCAGAATAAGAACAGGCTGTCCCAGCTAGTAGCATCTTAGCTCCACCCTCTTCCTGGAAGCTGAAGCTAGGTCAGCAGACAGCTAGGACTTCGCTTTTTGCATTCCGGAGGAAAGACCGTTTCTACCTGGTGCTCTGTCTTCCTTAAATACCTCTGACCGGGCGTGGTGGCTCATGCCTGTAATCCCAGCACTTTGGGAGGCTGAGATGGCTGGATCACTTGAGATCTAGAAGTTCGAGACCAGCCTGGCCAACAAGGTGAAACCCCATCTTTACTAAAAATACAAAAATTGCCCAGACATGGAGGCACACACCTGTAGTCTTAGCTACTTGGGAGGCTTAGGCAGGAGAATCAGTTGAACCCAGAGGCAGAGGTTGCAGTGAGCCAAGATCATGCCATTGCATTCCAGTGCCTTGGTGACAGAGCAAGACTCTGACTAAAGGAAAAAAAAAGATGAAACAACAAAAAGAAACCCTCCCTGATACTCCTTTTTTTTGAGTCAGAATCTCACTCTGTTGCCCGGACTGGAGTGTAATGGTGCGATCTTAACTCACTGCAACCTTCGCCTCCCGGATTTAAGGGATTCTCCTGTCTCAGCCTCCCGAGTAGCTGGGATTACAGGCATACACCACCATGCCCAGCTATTTTTTTTTGTATTTTTAGTAAATATGGGGTTTTACCACGTTCCCCAGGCTGGTCTTGAGCTCCTAAGCTCAGCCAATCCACCCACCTCAGCCTCCCAAAGTGCTAGGATTACAGGCGTGAGCCACCACATCTGGCCATGATACTCCTAAGATTGCCTTTCTCCTTCATTATCTCAGGGTTTTTTTTTTTTTCCAGACCTGCTTGTGAAAGGAAGAAAAGGAAAAGTTAATTTATTTAAAAAATAATAAAAGTATCTCAGGTTTTTTGTTTGTTTTTGTTTTTGTTTTTTGAGATGGAGTTTTGCTTTTGCTGCCTAGGATGGAGTGCAATGGCACAATCTTGGCTCACTGCAATCTCTACCACGAGGGTTCAAGCATTCTCCTGCCTCAGCCTCCCAAGTGGCTGAGATTACAGCCATGTGCCACCATGCCCGACTAGTTTTATATTTTTAGTAGAGATAGGGTTTCTCCATGTTAGTCAGGCTGGTCTCAAACTCCCAACCTCTCGTGATCTGCTCGCCTTGGCCTCCCAAAGTGCTGGGATTACAGGCGTGAGCCACTATGCCCAGCTTTGGGATATTTTATCCTGCCTTGTTAGGGCTCCTGAAACTAGAAAGGTTTATGCAGCACCAACTTCTGATGCCCACTGAGAACAAGGCTTCAGGCAGCCAGACTGGGCTCCTAAGCCTGTTAGATGTGACCCACATTCCTCCATCTTCCCAGGCCCTTCCATACTTTGACCGGCTAGACTATGTGTCCATGATGTGTAATGAACAGGCCTATTCTCTAGCTGTGGAGAAGTTACTAAACATCCGGCCTCCTCCCCGGGCACAGTGGATCCGAGGTATGCCCCCCCCCCGGCTTCTTCTGCACCCCACTGTGGCGTGGCACAGTGCCTTTTCCACCCCTTCCCTGCTGAACCCGAGCTTAGTGTTCACACCCCAGGCTCTGCCCAGACCACCTCTCTGTCAGCCTCAGTGCTTGGCTCCTGTATCTTTTCTTCTCCTTGTCTTCACCTCTCCACAGTGCTATTTGGAGAAATCACACGACTGATGAACCACATCATGGCTGTGACTACACATGCCCTGGACATTGGGGCCATGACCCCTTTCTTCTGGCTGTTTGAAGAAAGGGAGAAGGTAAGAGAGGGAGGAAAGGATAGGAATAGGGAAGGAAGTACAGGAAGCAGAGAAGGTATGAAGGAGATAAGAGACTAAAAGAAGAGAGAGAACATGGGAGAACATTTAGAGGGAGAAGGAAACTTGGTTTATATTTGTAGAAACCATGAGGGGTTGGTTGGGAACAAGAAGGCAGAAGGTTGGGGAGTAGACCACCATGGGACCTGGGGGCCTAGGGCTTTGATGCTAATTCTCAGCATGTCCTATCAAGATGTTTGAGTTCTACGAACGAGTGTCTGGAGCCCGAATGCATGCTGCTTATGTCCGGCCAGGAGGGGTGCACCAGGTGAGCAGGTCCACCGCTTCCCCAAACCTCCAGCCCAGGCCTATTTCCCCTGTGGCCACTGGAGGGCAGTGCTGGCTGATGGAAATGCCAACCCTGTAGCCCTGCAGGAGGGGGTGCTGAGCCGGCTCTCCTTAGGGAGGCTATGCAGCACTCAGTACCACTTCCATTTGGCTTCTAGGACCTACCCCTTGGGCTTATGGATGACATTTATGAGTTTTCTAAGAACTTCTCTCTTCGGCTTGATGAGTTGGAGGAGGTAAGCTAGGAGTCAATGGAAAAAGTCTCTCTTTCCCCCACAAGAAGGGCTTGCAGGGTTTTATTCCCCAGTTGTAGAGAAATACAGAGGAATCTGAGGAGTGTGATGAAGAGTATTAACACCAGTTTTCTCAATCGATAGTTGCTGACCAACAATAGGATCTGGCGAAATCGGACAGTTGACATTGGGGTTATAACAGCAGAAGAGGCACTTAACTATGGTTTCAGGTGAGGGGAATACAACTTCCCTCCTTAGGAGTGGGGGAGTTCCAACCTACTATCTCGCCTTTGAAGACTTGTTGGCCCCCTCCTAGTCGTACCCTGAATGTGAAGGAGAAACAAGGGAGGCGGAGGAAGAATGAGCCTCTATTCCTGGTTTGTGGACAGTGGTCCTTATTCCCATTATGCTCTCCGCAGTGGAGTGATGCTACGGGGCTCAGGCATCCAATGGGACCTGCGGAAGACCCAGCCCTATGATGTTTACGACCAGGTTGAGTTTGATGTTCCTATTGGTTCTCACGGGGACTGCTATGATCGGTAAGGCCCCAATCCTTTCTTGGCTGATTGTCCAGCTAGTTTCTCTTGCCTCACTCTTCTCTTTGCCACTTCCTTCTTTGCTTCTCAGTATCTGTGGGAGCTCTTGTGTGTCCTAAACTAGGTTGCTGTCAAAGCACTTTCACATTCATGGCATTTTTTTTTTTTTTTTTTTTTTTGAGATGGAGTTTCACTCTTGTTTCCCAGGCTGGAGTGCAATGGGGTGATCTCAGCTCACCACCACCTCCCCTTCCTGGGTTCAAGCAGTTCTTCTGCCTCAACCTCCTGAGTAGCTGGGGTTACAGGCATGTGCCACCATGCCTGGCTACTTTTGTATTTTTAGTAGAGATAGCGTTTCTCCATGTTGGTCAGGCTGTTCTTGAACTCCCAACCTCAGGTGATCTGCCTGCCTTGGCCTCCGAAAGTGCTGGGATTACAGGAGTGAGCCACCTTGCCTGGCCTATGACATCTTATTTTATCTTTACATTATCCTTGTCTTAGATGGAGCTAGCTTTGGCTGCATTTTATAACTGAGAAAGCTGAGGCATAAAAGTTAGGGATTAGCTGGAATTTTTCTTCAGAAGTGATTGATACTGGAATCCTCCTTATCCAGTGTTCTTTCTACTAGATTCTTAGCTTCAAATTCTCCTCCTGGGCCAGCACGGTGGCTCACACCTGTGATCCCAGCACTAAGACCAGCCTGGCCAACATGGTGAAACTTCATCTCTACTAAAAATACAAAAAATTAGCCAGGTATGGTGACACATGCCTGTAATTCTAGCTACTTGGGAGGCTGAGACAGGTGACTCGCTTGAACCCAGCGGGTAGAGGCTGCAGTGAGCTGAGATTGCACCACAGCACTCCAGCCTGGGCAACAGATCAAGACTCTGTCCCAAAATAAATAATTTCTCCTCCTGTTTACTGACCCTGAGTTAGATTTGCTACTGTATATTTTTTCTTTGTCTGTTTTTTTTTGTTTTGTTTTTGAGACGGAATTTCGCTGTTGTTACCAAGGCTGGAGTGCAATGGCGCGATCTCAGCTCACTGCAACCTCTGCCTCCTGGGTTCAGGCAATTCTCCTGCCTCAGCCTCCTGAGTAGCTGGAATTACAGGCACACGCCACCGTGCCCAGCTAATTTTTTTTGTATTTTTAGTAGAGACGGCGTTTCACCATGTTGACCAGGATGGTCTCGATCTCTTGACCTCGTTATCCACCCACTTCAGCCTCCCAAAGTGCTGGGATTACAGGCTTGAGCCACTGCACCCGGCCTGTTTTTTTTTTTTAACTGGTAGCTACTGTGTATTTTTGTTTGTCCATTTGACGCTCACCCATTCTATCCATTTGCTACTGTGTATTTTTATTTGTCCATTTGCTACTGTGTATTTTTTGTTTGTTTGTTTGTTTTTAACTGGTAGCTACTGTGTATTTTTGTTTGTCCATTTGACTCTCACCCATTCTGTCCTCTAAAAAGTGTGTAACGGGGTAATTAAAGAAATAAATACTATAGGCCATGTTCTGAGAAAATGAGAGTGTTTGGGGAAGCACCCAAGAGTAGAAGCAAAAGACTACAGGGGGCTGGCCTGGTGGCTCATGCCTGTAATCCCAGCACACTTTGAGGGGCCAAAAGCAGGCTGTCGCTTGAGCTCAGGAGTTGGAGATTAGCCTGGGCAACAAGGTGAAACCATATCTCTACAAAAAAATAGTCGGATGTGGTAGTGCATGCCTGTAATCCTTGCTACTTTGGAGACTGAGATGGGAGAATCCCTTGAGCCCAGGAGTTCAAGGCTGCGGTGAACTGTGTAACCCTGACTCAAAAAAAAAACAAAAAAAAAGACTGCAGGGTTTATATGGGTGGCCAAGCCAAGCAGAGATGCTATACTTGGAGAAAAGATTGGGGAAAGTTGACCTAACCCTTTTGAGGCTGGCCAAAGGACATCCTTCCCAGCCCATACCTGCTCCTCTGACTGTTCTTCTCATCTCTGTCTTATCTACTTCAGGTACCTGTGCCGGGTGGAGGAGATGCGCCAGTCCCTGAGAATTATTGTACAGTGTCTAAACAAGATGCCTCCTGGAGAGATCAAGGTTGATGATGCCAAAGTGTCTCCACCTAAGCGAGCAGAGATGAAGGTTGGCTGCAGGGAGGGGGAAAGTGTGGGGTGTTGGAAAGGGGCCAGTAGCTGGGGAGGAGTATCCTTGGATTCAATCCCACCTTTCAGTTTTCTTTCTTTGTTTCTTTTTTTTTTTGAGACAGAGTTTCATTCTTATCGCCCAGGCTGGAGTGTAACAGTGCAGTATTGGCTCACTGCCATCTCTACCTCCCGGGTTCAAGTGATTCTTCTGCCTCAGCCTCCCAAGTAGCTGGGATTACAGGCATGTGCCACCATGCCCAGCTAATTAATTTAGTAGAGACAGGGTTTCACCACGTTGGTCAGGCTGGTCTTGAACTCCTGACCTCAGGTGATCCACCTGCCTCAGCTTCCCAAAGTGCTGGGATTACAGGTGTGAGCCACCACGCACAGCCCAGTTTTCTTTTTCTAGAGAGTGCACTGTATAAGAGATTTTTAATCTCCCATAGCTCTCTTGTTTTATTCTGTATCCTCTCTACTTGCTGACTTACATGTGGATTTAGTCTTCCTGAGAGTAGAGATTATTTTCTGTGCTAGGGGAAGGCCTAGGAGACAGAGTTTGGATTTGGTTTATTGATGTTCCCTTTTTCCTCTCTTCAGACTTCCATGGAGTCACTGATTCATCACTTTAAGTTGTATACAGAGGGCTACCAAGTTCCTCCAGGAGCCACATACACTGCCATTGAGGCTCCCAAGGTGAGGAGAGGAGGGGAAGGAAAAGACCATATGTGGAGCATGTAGCTAAAGATAGATGTTTAACAAAATGCTCATTCATCGATGAGAGAGAAAACAGCAGGATGAATAGAGGTTTTCTTGGCCAAGAAAAGTACTCTTCCTGTTAATAGAGACACCCAACCTTCTTCCTTGAACAGGGAGAGTTTGGAGTGTACTTGGTATCCGATGGCAGCAGCCGCCCTTATCGATGCAAGATCAAGGCTCCTGGTTTTGCCCATCTGGTAAGAATCAATCCCAGCAACTTTAACTCCAATGAATTAACCCAGTAATTTACTGAACTTGGTTGAGTTTTTTATGAACTTCTCTTCTTTCTCCTCCCACCTTGCAAATCTTATCTAACTGTTGCCATCTCAATCTCCCCAGGCTGGTTTGGACAGGATGTCTAAGGGACACATGTTGGCAGATGTCGTTGCCATCATAGGTATGAGGCCTATTGTGTAGTAGAGGTATCCTAAACAAAGGAGTTGGGGACGCCCACTGGGGACAGAAGCAGAACATTCGTGTTCACCGTGGGGCATGGGCGTAGACTCAAGTCCACAGTCTCTTGAGCACAGTAATGGGTTCTGGATCTTTGGTAAAACTGCTTTGTTTGTTTTGCCTCACAACAGGAAGATAAGTCACATCACTGTTTTCCTCCATCCTCTCACTCCTAGGTACCCAAGATATTGTGTTTGGAGAAATAGACCGGTGAGCGGGGGAGCAGCGTTTGATCCTCCCTGCCTGTTAGCTTCTTCTGTGGAGCCTGTCCCTCACTGGAAATGGGCCTGTGTGTGTGTGTGTGTGTGTGTGTGTGTACACGTTCATGTACACTTGGCTGTCAGGCTTTCTGTGCATGTACTAAAAAAAGATTATAATAAATTAGCCGCCTTGCGGCCCCTAGGCCTAAACTTCTGGTATGTCTTTCTCAGTATCTTAAGTGTCCTTCACCTTGACTATAAACCTGAGTGCTCATTAGCCCTCCATTCCTGTTAGAGTCAGTCGATCTTTGCAATTTTTCCTGCTCGTCTCCACCCCCTTCTCTGACTCTTGTCCTTTCCACTTCTCCATTCCCTATTTCCTCTTTCCCCTCAGTTCCCCTCCTGCTCAAACATTCTCAGTGCCCACATAAATTGGTAAGCCACTCAAATCAAGACTTGGGGTAAGGTTCCTGTAGGGAGGAAAAGGGCTATAATGGGGTCTGAGGGAATGTCGACGGGTAGTTTAGCACAGATAAATTTCTGAACCAGGCGGAGTGGAAAATGGCAGATATAGACAGCCTTTCCCAAGCGTGAGAGTCTCCTCGTTCCATGGGTTAGGAGTTGGTCATTAAAGGGCTGAGGCTTAAGAGCCCAGATCTTCCAGCTCCCTTAGTTGGCCCTTCCGGGAGCCGCCCGGTCTCTTGTGCAGGAAGGGGAAGGGGCCGAAGTGTGGGGGAAGGCGTGGCAGGAAGGAGGGTACTCTGTGGTCAGGGAACTGCTCGCTGAGCGCAGCTGCACAGTGCTGTCAGAGCGGCCAATCTCTAGCCCAAGATGATTCCAGCAGTGGTCTTGCTCTTACTCCTTTTGGTTGAACAAGCAGGTAAGAGGGTTTGGTGCCGGATACTGTAAGCTGGCTCCAGGGTGGAAATCCAGAGCATGGGTCTGAGGGCTGAGTCAAACACGCATGAAGGAAGTCTGACAGTGGGCAGGTGGGCATAGGGAGACCCTGAGGCTGGTTCTATCTATCCCAGACTCGGCACCAGACTCAGTTCCCTTCTTTCTTGTTGCCGTCTTACCTCCTCCCAGACTTCTTTGTTCTTGTATTAATATTATTATTTTGGAAACAGTCTTGCTGTCGCCCAGGCTGGAGTGCCCTAGCATGATCTCAGCTCACTGCAACTTCCACCTCCTGGGTTCAAGCGATTCTCCTGCCTCAGCCCCCAGAGTAGCTGGGACTACAGGTGCCAGCCACCATGCCCAGCTAAGTCTGGTAATTTTAGTAGAAACGGCTTTTCACCATGTTGACCAGGCTGGTCTCGAACTCCTGATTCAAATGATCCACCCACCTCGACCTCCCAAAGTGCTGGGATTACAGGTGTGGGCCACCGTGCCCAGCTAGTTTTATTATTTAAAAAAGGTCTTGCCGGGCACGGTGGTTCACGCCTGTAATCCCAGCACTTTGGGAGGCCAAGGCGGGTGGATCACAAGGTCAAGAGATCGAGACCATCCTGGTCAACATGGTGAAACCCCGTCTCTACTAAAAATACAAAAAATTAGCTGGGCATGGTGGTGCGTGCCTGTAATCCCAGCTACTCAGGAGGCTGAGGCAGGAGAATTGCCTGAACCCAGGAGGCGGAGGTTGCGGTGAGCCGAGATCGCGCCATTGCACTCCAGCCTGGGTAACAAGAGCGAAACTCCGTCTCAAAAAAAAAAAAAAAAAAAAAAAATGGTCTTGCTACATTGGCCACATTGGTCTTGAACTCCCGGCTTCAAGCAATCCCACCTTGGCCTCTGAAAGTGCTACTGTTCCTGGCTGACTTTTCTCTTTTCATGGTTGATAGAAGGTGGCAGGGGAAGGGTCTGGTTGTATGGCATGAAGAACCGGTCTGGTGAAAAGCTTCATTCCCCGTGATCAGCATTTCCCATGGGGTGATTTGGTCTTGTCTGCTGGGAGCTGATCTCTAGCTGGTTTAATATACAAAGCACCCTGGGTGCCTGTAATCCCAGCTATTCAGGAGGCAGAGGCAGAAGAATCACTTGAACCCAGGAAATGGAGGTCGCAGTGAGCCAAGATCGTGCCGTTGCACTCCAGCCTGGGTGACTGAGACCCAGTCTCAAAAAACATATGTATATATATCTATATACAGATACAGATATATACAGAACCCTTTAGGAAGGTAGGGATCTGTCCTTGTTCTTGGGAGTGAGGCAAGGGTATAGCTGAGACAAACAGACGTGATTGCTGTTTCTGTGGATCCTTGCTAATGCACCATTCTGTCAGCAGTTGATATGAGGGTGGGCAGCATGAGATGCCCAGTTCCAGAGACCTGAGCATCAGCTGAGAAACAGAGGCAGAAATAGGAAAGTCTCTGCAGCTCAAAGGCTCCAGTCACTCTATTAAGAATTCTCACTTCTTGTTCACTCTGGGTTGTCTGTGCTGGATTGGTGTGTGTGTGTGTTGGTGGCAGCTGGGTGTCAAGGAGGAGGAGGTCAGTAAACTTCAGGGAAACTGGGGACATTGAAAGAGAATGACTAGGGAGGAATTCCAGCAGCCTAGCTGAGAAGGTTAGCCCCTCGTCTGCTGCCTTGGGATGACGAAGGGGGAGGGTTGCTGAGGCACAAAGGCAAGCATGGGCTTTGGGGGCAGAAAACCTGCGTTTGCGTTCCAGCTCTGTCACTTAACTCTGGCTCTGAGTGAGTTACTTAGCTTTTCCGAGCCTTGGTTTCGTCATCCATAAAACGGCCATGATGATGTTTCCCTCACAGGGTGGTTTTGAGATTTGTGCAGTATCATGTGTGTGAAAGAGTGTTGCAGAAGTAAGAGTACTTGGCCGATGTCAGCATTTGACCGACATTGGTCACATGCACCCTACTGGTCCTCTGATAGTGGGTGAGAGCAGTCTCTGGAGTCCAGACTTGATTTGATTTTTTTAAATTGCCCAAAACTTCCCCTCTCGGAGGCCCAGAGAGTGAGTAATAGGGCAGAGTAGCAGGAGCTGGAATCCATATAGCTTGTGATCATTCCCCGAGCCTTGTGTGCAGGGCCAAAAGTATCTATAAGGCCTGGGAAAAACAGACACGCTTTTTTTTTTTTAAACATATGGAAGTGTCTTGTGGTGGGACACAAAGCAATAAGGCTGAGGCTAGGAGATGACTAGTAATAGAGTAATTGCCTTCCCTCCCTTCCCCAGCTCACATCCTTCCTGTCCAACCCTCAGCCACGGGTCACAGGACTTAATAGAGACACTTCTGTGGTTTCTTCACTGAAATTTGCCACTGCCTCTCCCTCCCACTACCCCTCTCAGATGAGGTTTTGGTTTCAGTCCAGTGGACTCAGATGGGTCCCTTGAGGTGGATAAAGTGCTCAATGGTGCCTGAAGAACCCACAGTGCTAAAAAGTAAAGGTTGAAAGGTTGGGGGCTGAGGGGGAGGTCCTCAATTATTCATAGATGTAAGTCCCATCTCAATAGAACCCTCACACTTCCTATCCTAGCACTACCCTACGACAGGGGAGAAGAGGGAAAGGTAAGAGCAGGGGAAGTCCAGAGAGAAACAAAATGTCTTCCCTTAGAGGGATCCCCTCCAGGCCCTATCCTACCTCCCAGAACCCCTTCCCTTCTCCCCTCTAAGCACCAGAACCTCCCTGATGCCCCTGACCTCATGGGCACCCTTTATCCCCTTAGCGGCCCTGGGAGAGCCTCAGCTCTGCTACATCCTGGATGCCATCCTGTTTCTGTATGGAATTGTCCTCACCCTCCTCTACTGTCGACTGAAGGTAGTGTGGGGGGTGGAGGGAGGTGCAGGGGAAGGGGGTGTGCGCTAAGCACTGGAAAAGGAAGTGGGAAAGTGGGAGGGGGCAGCAGCAAGGATTCAAAGAGAGGGAATAAAAGAGGAGCACAAAGTTTGGAGGAAAGGGGATGGGCCACTAATTTCCCCTTTACTGATAACCTTTCCCCCATTCCAGATCCAAGTTCGAAAGGCAGCTATAGCCAGCTATGAGGTATGGACCCTCCCACACCTGGTGCCAACAACTTTTCAGACCCTCAGCCCTTCTGGGGCTCTAGCCTGGGGTTCCAGCCTCTAGGCGAGCATGCCTCCCAGGTGCTGATCTGCATAAACCTCAGAGGCCTCCCTCTCACCTTACCTAGCCAAGCCATGCGTGAAATGTTTGGCGGGTGACAGGGAAGAATCCAGCATAGAGTGACGAGGGATATGTGAGAGACTTGGGTGTGGTACGTCGGGTGTCTGTGTGTGCTTATAGCCATGGGGACAAATGTGTATCTGTGGCCCAGAGCATCATGTGAGTGCCCTCTAGCCGAAGTCGGCTGGCTGCCCACCCCTCCACCATGCTTCCCTGGGTGATGAAGATGCTGAGGGGCCCTGGATGTGTGGGTCTCTAATGCTTTGCTTCTTTTGTCTCTGCAGAAATCAGATGGTGTTTACACGGTAAGTGTCTGTGCCTCCCCATCTCGAGAAGTCAGCACAAGAGGGTGGGATTTTGAGCAACCTTTGGGAGGGGCGGGCCGGTGGAGGTGGGCGGGGCCTCTGGTGGGCTCCAGCGGTCTGCTCATCTTTTGACTCCCACCTCCAGGGCCTGAGCACCAGAAACCAGGAGACTTATGAGACTCTGAAGCATGAGAAACCACCACAGTAGCTTTAGAACACATGCGGTTGTATTCTTCGGCTTCTTGTTCTTCCAGTTCTCATAGTTGGCATCACATATGCCTGCATGCCATTAACGCCAGCTGGCCCTACCCCTACCCCTATAATAATCCTGTGCCCCCAAATTGATATACACCGGTGGTTCCTCCTCTCTGTTTTGTTTTTAAGATGGAGTTTCGCTCTTGTTGCCGGGGCTGGAGTGGAATGGCTCCATCTCGGCTCACCGCAACCTCTGCCTCCTGGGATCGAGCCATTCTCCTGCGTTGCCTCCCGAGTAGCTGGAATTACAGGCATGCGCCACCATGCCCGGCTAATTATTGTGTGTGTGTATTTAGTAGAGACAGGGTTTCTCCATGTTGGTCAGGCTGGTCTTGAACTCCTGACCTCAAGTGATGCGCCCGCCTCGGCCTCCCGAAGTGCTGGGATTACAGGCACGAGCCACCACACCCAGCAATCCTTCTCCCCGTTAAAGACATGCTCAGATACTATTCACAGATGTTTATATACTAGTCTCTCTCTCTTGTCCCACCCTTCTTCTCTTCCCCATCCCCAACTCCAGCTAAAATATAGGGAGGGAGACTCGCCAATAAAGCTGCCACAGACTGGACTCCATTCATTCATTTATCATATATTTATTCAGTCTCTACTAAGCACTAGATACAGTTTTTCAGTTCCAGAACTCACAGTCTAATGGACTTCAGGGATGTTTTACTCAACTGAGGGATGAACGCTGACTGGGCTTGGGGAGGGATAAAACCTTTGACCTCTAGGTTCTCTGAGGACAGAGCTGGAGCAGGGCATAGTGTATTGGGAGTCTAGGCATATTTGGAAACATAAGAAATGACTTCTGAAGCACCATAGCCTTCTGTATTTGACAATTGAACCAAGGTTGGGTTGTTGGCGAGCCTGGCTTTCCCAAGATAGTCACCAATCCAGACAGTACCAATCCAGTACACGCATATAGGAATGAGCATAGCTGAAAAGCCAAATATGCAGAACGGATGGTGTGACTAGGGCTGTGTGCAGCTCCTAATAGAAGGGTTTATAGAAATAGTGAATTTTCAGGGCATCTAGGGCAAGAGGGACCTTAGAGATCTGGATAGGTTAGTGGTAGGTAAGGCAAAGAAAAGTAAGTTGGATCCAGATGGGGGTCGTCTCCCTCAAGTGCATGGGTGGTGGTCAAGGCCCTGTCAGTGCCTGTCCTGTTTCTAGAGCTACCAGGAATAGTTGCCTGGAAGAATTTAAACCTCCGAAGATGCTGCCAGTCCTGCTTGTGACCCACAGTCTTTTCAGAATGGGTCTAGAGACTCCAAGCTTACCCCTGCCACACCCCATCCCCACAGTGCTGCACACCACTTCACACTGCATAGTGACTGATACTATTCCAAGTATTTTCCAGCTCATTGTACCATTTGATCTGCTAATTAACCCTGTGAGCAAATTCAGGCTCTTTGAAGTGAATTAACTTGTCCAAAGTCACCTTGCAAGGAACCCACTGAGACCTCCTTTGTCCCTGCACATTTTGCCACATGAGAAAAAGTGGATATTGAGAAAGAGAAGGGGTAGTGAGTAATCATGAATGGTGAGGGTCTTAAAGGCCAGGTGAAGGAGGTTGATCAGTATCTGGAAGGAATTGGAGCCATCTCCAGTATCTGGGGGGAAAGGTGATTTCAGATGAGATATGAGAAATGAGCCAGGGTAGGAAAGTAACTCTTTTTTTCTTTTTTTTTTTTTTTGAGATGGAGTCTCACTCTGTCACCAGGCTGGAGTACAGAGTACAGTGGCATGATCTTGGCTCACTGAAATCTCTGCCTCCTGCATTAGGTGATTCTCCTGACTCAGCCTCCCAAGCACTTGGGATTACAGGTGTATGCCATCATGTCCAGCTAATTTTTTTGGTATTTTTAGTAGAGACAGGGTTTCACTATGTTGGCCAGGCTGGTCTCAAACTCCTGACTGCATGATCTGCCCACCTTGGCCTCCCAAAGTACTGAGATACAGGCGTTAGCCTTGGTACCTGGCCTAGATAAGAGGTTTTTTTTTTTGTTGTTCATTTTATGGTTTTTGTTTGTTTGTTTGTTTTGTGATGAGGTTTCACTATTGTTGCGCAGGCTGGAGTGCAATGGTGCGATCTCTGCTCACTGCATCCTTTGCTTCCCGGGTTCAAGCAATTCTGCCTCAGCCTCCTTAGTAGCTGGCATTACAGGTGCCTGCCACCACACTCAGCTAATTTTTTGTATTTTTAGTAGAGATGAGGTTTCACTATGTTGGCCAGGCTGGTCTTGAACTCCTGACCTCAGGTGATCTACTTGCCTCAGCCTCCTAAAGTGTTGGCATCACAGGTGTGAGCCACCATGTCCAGTGATAAGAGGTTTTAACTGGAGAAATTAGAGCACTTCTAGGGAAAGGAGCAAACCCAAGTCTTTTATTGTGGGAAACGGGGACATACAGTGTCCTCTTGGCTCAGAAGGGAAAGGAGGGTCTGGGGTGACTCCTCTGGAGTAATTTTTGGGAAGATTTCTTTTCTTCAAGGAAATTATGAGAGGCATCCTCATTTTCTTTTCTTTGTTTGTTTCTTTCTTTTTTTTAAGATGGAGTCTCACTGTATCACCCAGGCCGGAGTGCAGGGATGTGATCTCAGCTCCCTGAAACCTTTGCCTCCCAGGTTCAAGCAATTCTCCTGCCTCAGCCTCCTGAGTAGTTGGGATTACAGGTGCCCACTACCACATCTAGCTAATTTTTGTATTTTTAGTAGAGACGGGGTTTTACCTTGTTGGCCAGGCTGGTCTGGAACTCCTGACCTCAAGTGATCCATCTGCCTCAGCCTCCCAAAATGTTGGGATTACTGGTGTGAGCCACTGCACCTGGCCAGGGTAGCCTCATTTTCTATGACCCAGAAATCAAGACATTCAGTTTGTGAATCCTTCCTTCCTCTCCTAGTTCTGTGTGCATCGCAAAGGCTCTTTAGTGTTTTCCTGCAGAGTTGTGCCCAGCCTGTAGGAGACTCTTTGGATTTGGAGAATAATCATGGCACCCTCATCCTGTCATTTCCATGAGTTGTGTCTTCCATACTTTCTTCACCCCTCCACACCCAAACTTCTCTCCTTCTAGAAGCAGATTTTTCCTTTTCCTTCCTCTTCTCCTCCCCTAATCCCCTACTTTTTCCAGTCCCCCAAACATCCCAGACTCACAGCTAGATTCCTTCAGCATTTATTGTAGCAAAGTGTGGGTAGGGAGATGAGCTCTAGGCCTGGCCAGTGAGTGTTCTAGAGGCCAGGTGGGGTTAGAAGACAATGGTCTGGACACTTCACTTGGCGGCAGGCGGTGTTCTGAGTTCCACAAAATAGTTCAAGAAGTTAACCAGATCCGTTCCAGCTTTCTTGACCAGGGGTGTCAGCTGCTCCTTTGACTTTTCAAAGTAAGCCCTGGATAGGTGGGGGGATTAGAGCTTAATTTGAGGGACCCTCGCACTGGCAGGGACCTTGGTGGTGGGAGGCCAGAGCAGGCTGACTCAGGTCCCCAAACTGTACTGCCTGGTCCATCGCATGGCAAAGCCCCTAGGTAGGAGTAGAGGCAAGACCTTTGCTGGGTAGAGGAACAGACTTTAGAGACTGAAATGCAAGGCCCAGTTCTTGCTGTTCCTCTCTATCTAAGAGACATGTCAGGTCTGTGGGTGATGAAGGAATTTTCTTCTCCAATTTAAACCTAATCTGCCCTAATCCCCACCCCTGAGTTCAGTCTTCTGAGGGACCTCTCATCTTCCCTTCTTTCTCTCCATAGCTCCACAGCCCTTGAACTCTTTTCCCTGAGACTTACTTGGCCTGGGCCTGAAGCTCTGAGCTCTTGACCTTCTCCATCAGGTCCTTGCCATAGTCAGACACGGTCTGGAAGTACTGAGACACCAGGCTTTCCACACTTGACTCCTCTGCCTGTCTTCGAACCAAAGCTCCTGCACACACACACACACACATACATTCTTTGCAGCTGGGTCCACAGCAGTGAGTCCTGGCCACTTGCCATAGCTCTGCCAGTACCCACCCCAGCTCTCCAGCCCCTCCCCAAAATGGTATCCAGCCAGATCTTTGGACGGCTTTCTCGGCTTTAGAGAGGGAATGATCTTTCTTTTGAGCCCTCTGGTTGCCAGACCCGGACATAAGAGCACAGGCAGATAGGTAGCTATAACCGCCAGCACCTTCTCCCTTCTGCCCCCCGCTCCGTGTCATACCCACCTTCAAGGCTGCAGATGGTGAGGAGCAGCACTGTTGCTGTGAGCAGCTTCATGTTGGTAACAGAGGCGAAGGCAGCCTAGAACAGGGTGGTGGGGGTTGGGGTGACACTGAAGCCAAATGGGCTTCAGCTCCTCACCAGGGATCTCCCTACCTGCTACCCATTCCAACCTGGCTCTCTCCCTCTCCACAACTGAAACCCAGGCCTCTTTGGATGCTGCCCACACCTCTTGCCTCCCCATCTTACCCAGTCAGCGTCTCTGTCTTTGGCGCCTGTGCCAGCCCTGGCTGGAGAGGTAGGGGCTATATACTACCTGTCTGTTTATCCACCCCCTGTCAGGTGACAGGAACTATTGATGGGCCTAATGGGGCAGGGACCATTTTGGGATAAACAAGTTGGAGAAATGGGGGAGGAGAAGACAAGCACATGGGAGACTGACTCATCGTGATGGGGTGACAGGCAGAGGGTACAGCCCTTAGTGAAGACTAAGGGGGTACACTTCAATATATTTGAGGTTCATTCTTTTGAGATCTGAGGTACTTGGATTTGAATGCAGCAGGAAGCAGGGTTTGAAGTTATTTCTCTGGAAACCTCTGATTTATCAACACCTCAGCTCATGGTATCTTTATTTCATTATGGGTAGATCTCATCTGCCAACTTTATCCCGCTTTACTGCGACTTGGCAGAGCGATACTGGGGAGCAGAAGAAAGGAGAAAGGAATTGAAATCAGAGACAGGGCTGAGGGCTGTGGGGGTTAGGGGAATGAAGGTCAGGGTTAGAGGGCAAGTGTAAATGATCTTGTTCCTTTTTGAGTTAATGTGTAATGAGACAGGGGGAGAAAACAAGAGAGCCCAGCCTGACTTGGATGCTGATCAGTGAGCCTACCCTACCCCCAGTAAAACAAATTCAGAAAACAGCTTCTGCCCATCCTCTCCCAGTGGAAGGCTCTGGCAGGAAAAGAGGTGAATATGAGGCTGTTGCCAGGATAAAGGTTGAAGGTGCCAGGTCATTTGATTACCTTATCAGTTCCAGGCAATAATCAGCCAATATTGAGTCAGCAGGGGCAACAGCCCCGGCCCTCCTCTCACTCCTGTTGGGGGCAGAGGAGGGAGAGAGGTACATTCCCAGGTTTAAAGCATTTGGGTAAAATCAGTTAAATAGATATCAGAAGTATTTTTATTTGTATCTTTCACCCTTTTGTCCCCTAAGCTTACTCCCTGAGCATGTGGAACATTCCTGAGAAGTAAGGGTGGAGGTGTGGAGCTAATGAGGGAGGTAGTGACCAGAGACCAAGAAATCTTTGTTTTTTTAACTTTTGTTTTAGGTTCAGAAGCATATGTGCAGGTTTGTTACATAAGTAAACTTGTGTTATGGCGGTTTGTTGTACAGATTATTTCATCACCCAGGTATTAAAAGCCTAATACTCATTAGTTATTTTTCCTGATCCTCTCCTCCTCCCACCCTTCACCCTCCAAGACCAAAAAATCTTACTCCATCTTCAATTATTCCCCTGTGGAGTGTGTAGTGCTTGAGGACAGCCCATTGCCTTCCCCATGGTCCTGGGATGGGGTGTATTTGGGGGTCAAGCCCCGTATTCCTAGATTTTATTTGCCAACTGTGCCTGGGGACTCAGGGAAGGAAGGGTTAAATACAGAGAACAGCGGTTTCAGCCAGTACTTCCGCTAGAATTCACTCCTCTGAGCCAAACTCACACCAGTTTCCATTCTACCAAGTGGGCAAGAGTGGGGACTTCGAGAGATGTAGACCTCCAGAAGAGAAGGGTGGGACCCTGTCCTAGGGAGTGCTGCGCTTAATGAGTAGTACTCATTTGGAGGTGAGCTGTGGGGGGCTGTGAGGATTCCCCAAGGGCTCTTTGGGGAGAGGGGAGAGAGAGAAATAAACCAGGGTTCTAAAGAAGTCTTCATAATCGTTCTCTCTGTCACCCTTCACACAATGCCAGTCTACAAGCTGCAGTTTCACTTTTCTCATGAGTGAAACTACATGGGTGGAAGGAGCTTCAATGGCCCAAGCTACAAGATGCTCCCTCTAGTGTCTTGCATGCTCATAAGTTTTTTCCCGACCTTGGAGAGGCCTAGTGATCTAAGGCCATCCACTTAAGTCTAAGGGGTCACCAGTCAAGTCCCGCCCGCCTCTGCAGCGCCAGAGTTGAAGCTCTTGGGCCGGCAGACCTGCCACTCATTTGCTTCCTCCCTTCGCGTTGGCCCCGGGTAGATAGAGAGGCTTCTTTTTTTCCCCCCACTGATTGGGCGGGACCCAATCGGGGTGGGTTGGGTCTTTGACAGCTTTCTTTGCCAGATTCAAAGATGGCGCTTATGGCCACGCTAAGAATGCAGCGTGAAGCTGCAGTTCTGCCATCACTCAAGATGGCTGCCTCCATCAAGATGACCGGGGTGTGCCGGGGGAAAGGGGCAGCATGATGGTCTGAGATGGTAAGGGATACTGCACCATTGCGGGCCTGGTCTTGGGGCCTGGGAATGAAGAGTAGAGAGACTAGGGAGCAAGGTGAGGTCTGTGGTGGGGGCTAGGTTAAAGAAAGGGAGAGGGGACAGGGGTGACAGGTGGGGGTGAGAGATCAAAGATGGGGCGGGACTGTGCCTGGGGTTGCCTCCCCATGAGTGCTCTCTTCCCCTACTCTTCCTGTTCCAGGTCTAGCGTCGGACCATGTGGAAGTGTCTGGGACTGGGGAGCCGGATAATGGGGGTGGGGCCTGTTGGGGGGTAAAGGGGCAATAGCGTCCTTTCACAGGCTAACCCCGGCCCTTCCCCGCCCTCTGGACTAAAATGGGGAACACATTGGGCCTGGCACCAATGGGGACTTTGCCCCGCCGGAGCCCCCGCCGAGAGGAACCTCTGCCCAACCCTGGGAGCTTCGATGAGCTGCACCGGCTATGCAAAGGTGAGAACTTGACATTAGGGTATCTCAAGATGAAGGGGCAGAGAAGTGGAGGGTCTTGAATGCTGCATGTCCGGCGATGGGAGCAGGAAAGGGGAAATCACAGCTGGAGCATGCAGAGTCAGAGAGGATCCGGTGCCCAAATGAAGTGGAGCATTTCATTGCAGGACTTGAAAGGAGGTTAATTCCTCCAGAGTGCTCCCTATGGGATTGAAAGGGGAGACTACCTTTTGGGGTAGGGGTTCCTTGTTTGTGCTTATTCCTTCCCTCCCCCTACCCACTTCAGATGTATTCCCAGCACAGATGGAGGGCGTGAAGCTCGTTGTCAACAAGGTTCTGAGCAGCCATTTCCAGGTGCTCCCACTTCTCTGGCCCCTCCTTACTATTCCTCCTGTCCTGTCCCTGGATCCTCTTCTTTCCTCTGTACTCCAGCCCTAGCCAGGCTATGTGGGACAAATGAGGGAGGATGTGGGGTTCTCTTTACCTCCCTTGCCTGTGGGACTTGTTGCTTTTAATCCAATGATCCTGTGTATGTTGGAGTATTTGGGATTCTTGAGAGGCCCTCTGGATGGGGAGAAGAGATGAAGGGTGGGATGAGGGATTGAAGTGGGGCAGGAATGTGACACTCTTCTCCACTGACTCCTCTTTCCTCAGGTGGCTCACACTATACACATGAGTGCCCTGGGCTTGCCGGGATATCACCTCCATGCGGCCTATGCAGGGGATTGGCAGCTCAGTCCCACGGAGGTGAGGGCTCCACACACCTGGGTCATCTCCCTAAAAGCCAATCTGGGACCCAGTTCTGGAGGAGGAGGAATTGTGGGTGTTATGAGGAGGAATGGGATATCTCTTCTGAATGGGAGTGGGTAGAGAAACATTTTCTGTGAAGAGCCCAGAGTGTGTCTCTGTGACTCCACCAGGGGGCGCTGTGTACTGTTAATGAAGTCCTATATTTGGGTTGAGGCTGAGTGGTGCCACCCGGCTCAGTCTTACTACTGTGTACCCACTCCCACAGGTGTTCCCCACTGTAGTAGGGGACATGGACAGCAGTGGTAGCCTGAACGCCCAGGTCTTGCTCCTCTTGGCAGAGCGGCTCCGAGCTAAGGCTGTCTTCCAGGTGACCAGTTCCTGCCTCCATCCCCTGAGGCACCTCCTCTTTCTCCTCCACGGGTTTCCTGCTCTGAGGGCTTGGAAGGAGGAGCAGGGTCAATAAAGATCATAAAGAGGGAGAGGCCGCCGCCGCTGCCCACGCCTATAATCCCAGCACTTTCGGAGGCCTACGTGGGTGGATCGGCAGAGGTCAGGAGTTCCAAGACCAGCCTGACCAACATGGTGAAACCCCGTCTCAACTAAAAATGCAAAAATTAGCCGGGTGTGGTGGTGCAAGACTGTAATCTTAGCTACCTGGGAGGCTGAGGCAGGAGAGTCTCCTGAACCTGGGAAGCGGAGGTTGCAGTAAGCTGAGATCACACCACTGCACTCCAGGCTGGGGAACAAGAGTGAATTTCCGTCAGGGAAAAAAAAAAAAAACAAAAAGAGGGAGGGAGATTTTACTTCTTGCTCTTGCCACCCAGACGCAGCAGGCCAAGTTCTTGACATGGCAGTTTGATGGCGAGTATCGGGGAGATGACTACACAGCCACTCTGACCCTGGGAAATCCTGACCTGATTGGAGAGTCAGGTGAGGAATGGGACAGGCTTCTTTTCATCTTGGCTGCCCATTTTGCTAATGTTGACTATGCCTCTTCATCTTCTGTACGGTTCGGAGTTTAGAAAAGGAACTTCTTGGGCAGGCTGGGGTGGGGCTTATGGGGGTGAGGGAGCAGATCTGGATGTTGTCTCTACGGCTGACTCCATGTCTCCCCATTCCCCCACAGTGATCATGGTGGCTCACTTCCTGCAGAGCCTCACTCATCGGCTGGTGCTGGGCGGAGAGCTCGTTTATCACCGGCGGCCAGGCGAAGAGGGGGCCATCTTGACACTGGCTGGGAAGTACTCAGGTATGGGGTTAAGTCTAGTAATGGCCAGGAGAGGCAATTCTGGACTTTTCTGGGGTTCCTGGCCCGTGTCATACTATAGTAACACACCTTCTCCTCTGACCATTGGATTTTACAGCTGTACACTGGGTAGCTACATTGAATGTGGGATCAGGCGGGGCCCATGCAAGTTACTACCACAAGGCAAATGAGCAGGTGAGACCTCTGGCCTCATTCCCCTCCTCCTCAGCAAGTCAGTCGTGAACTTCTGTCCATCTGGACCTCTACCGCCCTGCTGACCTAGGCTTCTTCCTACCATGCTGTGTATATATTCCCATGCATGCCTTCATTCTGCTGATCCCCTGTCAGGACCCTTCTGCTCTTCACTGATGATCTCTCATCCTTGCCCGTGTTCTCAGGTTCAGGTTGGAGTGGAGTTTGAGGCAAACACAAGGCTACAAGACACAACCTTCTCCTTTGGTTACCACCTGACTCTACCCCAGGCCAACATGGTGTTTAGAGGTGAGGGTTACTGGGAAACATCTGGCTATGTTGAGGGGTGGAGGATGCAGAGGGAGGGAAGCTTGACCTTACTTCTGGTGACTATTTCCTCCAATCCCTGTTAAATAACCTGGTTGGTATTCTCTCCCCCAACAGGCTTGGTGGATAGTAACTGGTGTGTAGGTGCTGTGCTGGAGAAGAAGATGCCCCCTCTGCCTGTCACCCTAGCCCTTGGAGCCTTTCTCAATCACTGGCGCAACAGATTCCATTGTGGCTTCAGCATCACTGTGGGCTGAGGTTGTCCCGGAGTCAACCCCACAGCTGCTGGAACCTCTGAGTCAGGTGCCCTAGGGCCAGAGACTAGGCCACTCTCCAGAGCCCGCCTTGCTGGGTGACCTCTAGGACCCAGGAGCAGAGTGGGGGACAGGACCATGCCCTCCTCAGAACTGGAGCTGCCACAGGGGCAGCTGGTGAGGTGGAAGTTTGGGGATTCCCCCTCTGCTACCAGCTGCAGTATCACCTTCCTCCCCATGCTCTTGTGGCTCTGGACTAAGGGGGAAGGATTAAGGGGTATGTCTGGCTGAATTCCCTCTGGTGCCCCCTGCCCCCAGACTTCCTTATTCCTTTCCCTGTGGTTAATCCTGCATGGGATTAGCTGACCATCCTGTTTTCCATCCCAGAGCCTCCCAAGACTGGGGAAGTAGGGCTGAAGGGCTAGATCTTTGGTCTCAGAAAGTGGGGCCCATCCATTCCCAGAAGGAGCTTCTTTACCTCTTAGCCCCGAGGCCTCCTCCTTCCCATCTTCTGTGCTTCCAGAGAACAACTGCGTTCCCATGGTCACCCCCAGTATCCCCATGACCGCATGAAGAGGCAGTTACTGCTTTAGTCTTTCATTGCAACCACTGGGCTCTCTTTGAACATGGTCCAATCTTTTGTCCCAGCATTTTCCTTCTCCAGAGTGTCCAGGGTGTCCCAGGAGCTGGGGAAGGCGGTGAGCCTGGCCTCAGCTGCAGATCTCCTGGAGCAGCGGCATCATGGCAGACAGTCCCTGGATGTGCTGGATTTGGTACCCATAGGCCTCATTAATGCTCCGGAGCTCAGCCAACAGGCCCAGCAACTTTGCATACAGAAACCTATGGAGGAAGTAGTGGGGTTGCCAGGAAAACAGAAGGGAAATAAGGCACCTGGGAGTTTTGTCTTGAGGCCCTGATCCCCTGAACTGTTCCTCAGTGAAGCCAGGTCTGACATTAGAGAAAATCATGCTCTGGTATGACAGATTATCAGAAGTTCCAAAGGTCTTCCAGGGGGCCTCAGTCTGACACTGTCTTCTCTCACCAAGCTCAGTTTTGCTGACCCCAGAGCTCTGAGGGCTGAGTGTGAAGAAAGCTCCAGACTTGGCCAGAACTCCCAACTGTGGAATCTGAGGGCCTGGGCCTGGCCCTCTAGAGCAGGTTCTAGAAGGTGGATATGTTTCTGTGGCATAAAGTGTCCCCTTTCTGGCCAAACTGGCTCTTGGAGGAATGAGCAAAACAAGCGGTTTATACCTCAGAGCCTGGATGAATCACAGACTGTGAACCTGGAACTGGCTTTGGCCTTGAAACTGTGAATGACCATAACTTCAAGGGAAATGAAACATCGAAGCAATCAGCCCAATGGTGAGGAGAGGAAAGGCCATGGGAAGGGAGTGAACAAGACTTAAAAGTCTGCGTTAGTCTGGAGCAGTTGGACTGGTGAGGTGATGGATGTCCTCAATCTCAGGAATGCTATTACCCAGAGCCTCTGAGCTACTACTTTGCGTCTGTACTGAATAATAATAATAAAAAATTCTGGAAAAAGTGAGATGAAACAGTAGTATCCAAATTCAGCAATTTGGATGCTGAAATGATGTGAGACAGGGATGGCTGGGGGGAAAGACTAGACCCCAAGAGACCTGAATTCCCTAAGGAAAGGACAGTGAAAGACATTCCTCCCAAGTTCAATGTTTCGCCAACCCCGTCCTGCCCTCGTGTGGCCTCCAAGCCCTCAGTGTCCCACCGTACCGATCCCGGGGCCTTCGCTGCTGGCCCTTGATGTAGCTTTGCAGAGTCAGTGCCATCTCCTCTTGCAGCTGATCAATCTCGTCTCTCTGGGTAACTCCAGGTCGGTCTGTAAGATAGGGAACTGGGAAGGACAAAGTGGGCGGCAGGGGTGGGCCTGCATAGTGCCCTGGGGACCGAGGCTGCGATAGACCTAGTCTGCAGGTTTGATGGCTAGAAGGCCTGGGGTGGATGGACTCAAAGAGCTGAGTGTTTGGGCAGAAGTGGAGCAGCAAAATGTTCTGGGCTTTGGGAGATGCTCACCAGGAGAGAAGAGGGCCATGGCGGCCAAGAGCACATACTCGGGCTCCTGGAGCTGCAATTTTCGTAGTGTCCCATGGAAGTGAAAGAGCAACTCCAAAAACTCTACCTGGAACCCCACTGCGGGAGACACTAGGATTAGGAGCCTCTAGGTCACCTGACCGCATACTGTACCACGAGGACACAGGCCCCCACTGCTTCTGCACCATCTCACCACGGGCGCCATCTTCAATTGTGTAGCGAAGAGGCCCGCAGAGGAAGTTTTTTGTTTGGAGACAGAAAGTGGTATTGAGTGCGATGTGACATATTTCTACAGCTGCTCCCTTGAGAAGGGAGATCTGATCTTCAATGGGCAGGGACCTGTGGAAAGCAGGAAACAAGGGCACTTTTTAACTTTTTTTTTTGGGACAGTCTCACTTTCTTGCCCAGGCTGGCATACAATGGCGTGATCTCCGCTCACTGCAACCTCCCCCTCCCAGGTTCAAGCAATTCTCCTGCCTCAGTCTCCCAATAGCTGGGATTACAGGTATGTGCCACCATGCCTGGCTAATTTTTTGTATTTTTGATAGAGACGGGATTTCATCATGTTGGCCAGGCTGGTCTCAAACTCCTGACCTCAAGTGATCCACCTGCTGTGGCCTCCCAAAGTGCTAGGATTACAGGCGTGAGCCACTGCTTGGCCCACTTTTTAAAGTTTTGTTTGTTTATTTTTATTTTTTGTAAAGATGGGGTCTTGCTATGTTGCCCAGGCTGGTCTTGAATTCCTGGGCTCAAGCAATCCTCCTGCCTTGGTTTCCCAAAGTGCTGGGATTATAGGTGTGAGCCTCACTCTGTCACCCAGGCTGGAGTATAATAGCCTGATCTTGGCTACAGCAAACCTCTGCCTCTTGGGTTCAAGTGATTCTTCTGCTTCAGCCTCCTGAGAAGCTGGGATTATAAGCACCCACCACCACTCCCAACTAAGTGTTGTATTTTTGTTAGAGATGGGTTTCACCATGTTGGCCAGGCTGGTCTCAAATTCCTGAGTTCAAGTGATCCACCCGCCTTGGCCTCTCAAAGTGCTGGGATTACAGGCATGAGCCACCGTGCCTGGCCTATTATTATTTTTTTTAGTTTTCATTTTTTTGAGACAAGGTCTCACTCTGTCACCTAGGCTGGAGTGCAACGGTACCATCTGGGCTCACTGCAGCCTCAAACTCCTGGGCTTAAATGATCTCCCTACTTCAGCCTCCTGAGTAGCTAGGACACAGGTGCACACCATTGTGCCCAGCTAATTTTTGGATTTTTTTGTAGAGATGGGGTTTTGTCATGTTGCCGAGGGTGGTCTCTAACTCCTGTACTCAAGTGATCTGCTGGCCTCTGCCTCCCAAAGTGCTGGGATTACTAGCGTTAGCCACTGCAAGACACCTCAAGGGCACTTTAGATGCCAACCTGTACCTCAGAGAGGGAGAAGAACTCCCAGTTCTGATTGGCTCACTTAAAAACAAAGCTGGGAATTCAAGACCTAATGCTTGGAAAGGCTGAGGCATGTGTTAATTTGTTGTCAGTGACTTTTCGGGGTGGGCATACAACTTACTAAAATGCCTTGCCTCCTGAAAGATGAGGGGAGGTTACTCACCGGAAGAGGGGCAGGTCCTTGGTAAACTTGATGACTTGTTGTACCATGAAAGTGTTGATGTCTGCGAAGTGTGCGAGCAGAGGCAGCACAGGGGCCAGGGTGGGCAAGGGCTGGTGATGGATGAACAGATGAGCTGGAGGCTGCAATGATCAGAACGTTAGCTAGAGGCCCTGGCCCTAGGGCCCTCCTTTAGGCCTCGCCAGCCTTATCTTGGAAGAGTTCCTTGCTGAGAAGCCTGCTCAGGCTGGGGTTCTAGAGATCTGTCCTCTGTGTTGGTGCATGGCACACACCCCTCTCCCTCAGACAGCCTTATTGGGTGCCCTTTTGGTTGTATTCCAACCCCAAACCTGTCGGTGCTCACCCTAAACTGCACAAACTGTTCAAACATGGTGCCCATGTGGCGCGTGTGGGCCCCCAAGAGTGTCCGGATCAGCTCTTCTTGCTCCTTACTCAGTTGCATAGGTGTTTGCTGTGCCCGCCGCTGGGCCTGCTTTGCTCGCCGCAATGCCAGGGCTTCTGCTGACAGTATCACTGTGCCAGGCAAGAGATCATGACAAAGCTGTTGAGACTAGCAGAGCACCTCTCTCTGCCAGTCCCTGATCTGGGGCCCCTCAGCCACCCTGCACAATGAAGGATGGGGGGAAATGGGAATTCCTGAGACTTTCTTGGGTTTGGCTAAAGTCCTAGAGGCTCCAGGAGGCCGGGGGTTCCTGCACACTTTCATCTGCCTGTGAAGAACTGCAGCAGAAAACTGCACCATGGGAGAGAAGGGAAGGGTGATGAGGAAAGCAGGAAAGGAGGAAGGAAAGTGCAAGGGCTTCTGGGGAAACAATGATGAGGGAGGGGTAGATACCTAGAGCATCATCTTATGTGATGTTTGCAAATAATTCTTCAAAAATAATCAAATAATCATTTCAAAGAAACCCTTATTTCATTTTTGTTTGTTTGTTTATTTAATTTTTATATTTTTAGAGATGGGGTTTTGCCATGTTGGTCAGGCTGTTCTCAAACTCCTGACCTTTGGTGATCCACCCACCTCGGCCTCCCAAAGTGTTGGGATTACAGGCGTGAGCCACTGTGTTTGGCCCCTTGTTTGATGTTTTAGCATACTTTCAAAACTTCTGAGGTTAAATCCCGCTGAATGAAACAACCCCAGGTTAGGCAGGGCTGGTATTCATCATTTATCTATCTGTCTATCTATCTATCTATCTATCTATCTATCTATCTATCTATCTATCTATCTATCTATCTATCTATCTATCTATCTATCTATCTATCTATCTATCTATCATCAATCATCTATATTGAGAGAGAGAGAGAGAGAGAGAGAGAGAGAGACTCACTCTGTCTCCCAGGGTCTCAACATCCTGAGTAACTGGGATTACAGGTGTCTGCCACCACACCAGGCTAATTTTTCTTTTTTTTTGGTATTTTTAGTAGACACGCAATTTCATCATGTTGGCTAGGCTAGTCTCGAACTCCTGACCTCAGGTGATCCACCTGCCCTGGCCTCCCAAAGTGCTGGGATTACAGGCGTGAGCCACCACGCCCAGCCTAATCATATTTTTTAGAAATATAGTCAGGCTTAGATTCCAGTGATGGGACCAAGGTCACAGAATAAGTAATGTAGATTTAATTGAGCCCCAAATCTTTTGACTTCTACAAAAGATCCAAGATTAAACCAAGATCTTAAATTCAGACCAAGATCCTTTGACTTCTTCTTTTTTTTTTTTTTTTTTGAGACGGAGTTTCGCTCTTGTTACCCAGGCTGGAGTGCAAGGGCGTGATCTTGGCTCCGCAACCTCCGCCTCCTGGGTTCAGGCAATTCTCCTGCCTCAGCCTCCCGAGTAGCTGGGATTACAGGCACGCACCACCATGCCCAGCTAATTTTTTGTATTTTTAGTAGAGACGGGGTTTCACCATGTTGACCAGGATGGTCTCGATCTCGTGACCTCGTGATCCACCCTCCTCAGCCTCCCAAAGTACTGGGATTACAGGCGTGAGCCACCGTGCCTGGCTGCTAGATCCTTTGATTTCTAGTTTCTTTTCATTCTTCCATGGTGAGAATCGTGTGAGATGGAAAAAGCAAGAGTTTGGGAGTCAGCTGGACTTGAGTTTGAGTGCTGACTCTTCAACTTCTTTTTGCTTTGTGTTTTTCTAGAGAGGAGATCTCACTCTATTGACTAGGCTGGTCTCGAATTCCTGGCCTCAAGCAAATCCTCTTGTCTCAGCCTTCCAAAATGCTGGGATTAGAGGCATGAGCCTCCACTCTCAGACTACACAAGTTTTTAGTTGAACTAACTTGGGCAAATTAACTTCTGTGAGCCCCAGTTATGTCATCTGTTGGGAGCAAAGAACAGTTACTTGGCACAGAGAAGGCATTAACTAATTCGATAATTGAGCACTTACTAGGTGACAGGCACTATACTCAAGAGATAGAAAGAAAATAAAAAACTCACACTTGTAATCCCAGCACATTGGGAGGCCGAGGTGGGCAGTCACCTGAGGCCAGGAGTTTGTGACCAGTGTGGCCAACATGGCGAAATGTCATCTCTACTAAAAATACAACAAAATTAGCTGGGCCTGGTGGTGCATGCCTGTAATCCTAACTATGCTGGAGGCTGAGGCGGAGAATCACTTGAACTCAGGAGGCAGAGGTTACAGTGAGTGGACATGGGGCCGCTGCATTCCAGCCTGGATGACAGAGTAAGACTCCATCTCAAAAAGAAAAACCTAGCCATGTGGCTATCTAGGAGAAGAGCGTTTCATGTAGAGGGAATGGCAAGTGGAAAAGTCTTGGGGGAAGAGTGTGCTTGTTGTTTCTGAGGATGGCAGTGAAGTCAGAGTGGCTAGAATTGATTGAGTAATGGGAGAAGAGTATGAAGTACAGTCTGAGGTGTGGGAGAGCTAGACCATGAGATCATGTACTTTGAGATGGGGAGTCATTGGAGGTCTTGAGTGAATAGTGACATAATTCAACTAGTTTAAAAAAGATAGCCGGGCGCGGTGGCTCACGCCTATAATCCCAGCACTTTGGGAGGCCGAGGCGAATGGATCACGAGGTCTAGAGATCGAGACCATCCTGGTCAACAAGGTGAAACCCCGTCTCTACTAAAAATACAATAATTAGCTGGGCATGGTGGTGCATGCCTGTAGTCCCAGCTACTTGGGAGGCTGAGGCAGGAGAATTGCTTGAACCCAGAAGGCGGAGGTTGCAGTGAGCTGAGATCGTGCCATTGCACTCCAGTCTGGGTAACAACAGCGAAACTCCGTCTCAAAAAAAAAAAAAAAAAGATTACTGTGTCTGCTATGTAGAGAATGCACTGTTGGGAACAAGGACAAAGCAGAGAGACACAGTCAATGAATTCTTGGGATGTAGGGGGCCAACTCACTGTCTTTCCTCATGCCAGCATCTAAGCACTTCTGCAACCTGCAGGCTGGGCAGTGGCGCCTCTGAGCCTTGCTGACTTCACAGCTTCCAGCAAAGGGGCAGGTGGGACCAATGCTTTTGCTGACTGTTCTCCTGTGAGACACAGAGACATTGTTAGGGTCTGGGATGGCAGTGAACAGGCAGGTGGCTAGGTGGGGGCATGAGATGAAATGGTCTAAAAAACCCTGGGAATCTGGTGAAATGGACTGACTAATCTGAGCTGTGCCCAAACGTCTCCCAGGGGTGCATAGGGTCCAACACATCTCAAGCATTTCCATGGCAACACAGGATCCCTTGGGAAGGCCTAGTTGATGTAGGACTAGCTGGCTGCTTCACAGGCAGTGGGTACATAAGTGCTCTTGACTAATGGGCTGTGTCCATCAGACAAACATTAGGCCTTCCCTCTGTTATGCCACCAGTTTATACAGTGTTGTGTTTGGCAAGATGTACAGTGCCAGCCACGGGGTAGTTAGATTCTAAGATAAAGGAGTAATGTAGCTGGATAGTCTCGGGCACGGGCAGAGGTATAAAGGATAACTGATAGGGAGTTTGGTTTGGAGGGTTATGTCCATTGGGGAGGAGGCTCTCACCTGAAGAAACCCTTGCAGCCCTCACAAGTCAGCGCATTAAAGTGGTAGCCTGTGGCCTGGTCCCCACATACCACACAGTTCCTCAGCTCATCTTCCCTAGTGGCCATGACACCAGGTGTTGGGGCGGCTGTCACAGGCTCCTGAATGTGGGAGGGGTCAGCAGTTAGTTCTGGGCCACCTTGACCCTTTTCTGTCCCTTCTACAGAGTTTCTTTCCAAACCAAACCAAACCTGCCCTTGACTTGATCCCCAGTGTGTTTTTTTTCTTTGCTTTTCTTTTTTGAGACTAGTTCTCACTCTGTCACCTAGGCTGGATCTCCACTCACTGCAACCTCTGTCTCCTGGGCTCAAGCAATTCTCCCACTTCAGCCTCCTGAGTGGCTCCACCATGCCCAGCTAATTTTTTTTTTTGGCCATGTTGGGATTTTGCTAACATGGGGTTTTGCCATGTTACCCAGTTGTTGTTGTTTTTTTTAGATAGAGTCTTACTCTGTTGCCTAGTGTTGCCTAGGCTGGAGTGCATCATAGTTCAATGTAACCTCACATTCTTGGGCTCAAGGCATCCTCTGCCTCACCCTCCTGAGTAGCTGGGACTATGGTATACACCACCCCACCAGGATAATTTTTTCTTTTTCTCCATTCTTTCCTCCCTTCTTCCCACCCTCCTTCCCCTCCCTCCCCTCCCCTCCCCTCCCCTCTCCTTTCCTCTCCTCCCCTCTCCTCCCCTTCCCTTCCTTTCCCTTCCCTTTTTTTTTTTTTTTCCTGAGACTGAGTCTTGCTCTGTTGCCCAGGCTGGAGTGCAGTGACTCAGTCTCAGCTTGCTGCAACCTTCGCCTCTCAGGTTCAAGCTATTCTCATGCCTTAGCCTCTGAGTAGCTGGGATTACAGGCAGCCACCACCATGCCCAGCTAATGTTTTATTTTTAGTAGAGACAGGGTTTCACCATGTTGGCCAGGCTGGTCTCGAACTCCTGACCTCAAGTGTTCTCCCACCTCGGCCTCCCAAAGTACTGGGATTACAGTCATGAGCACCTGCACCAGCCCTCTTTTCTTTCTTTTTCGTAGAGATGGATCTGTTGTGTTACCCAGGTTGGTCTTGAACTCCTGGGCTCAAGCAATCCTCCCACCTTGGCCTCCCAAAGTGCTGGGATTACACGTGTGAGCCACCATGCCCAGCCCCCAGCATTATCTGTACTTTAATGCTTTTAGTCCTTGGCCCCCAACAGATTTCCTACCTGCTTCTCTTAGGCAGCATGTCACCTGCAGGCCACAGAATCTGGTATGGAATGTCTCTCCCCAAACTCCCACGCGGATGCTGTTTTTCCTCTGATCTCAGGAGTTGCCTGTAATTGGAGTTAGGGATTATGACCCTTAGTACCTGGAAAACAAACGATGTCTGTTGTATGTGGCCTACAGTTGCTCTCAGTGACTGTGGGGTTAGGGCACAGACCCTGGACTCAGGGTAAAGTCCTAGGTGGGAGGTTTTCCCAGCATGACAAAGGTGCTGGTACATGGGGAGGGACTCTGGTGGGCGGGAACCTTGTGATTCATTGGAGGCTGCTTCTTATCAGATGAATGGAGATTTTCCCTGTTGATGAGCTTAAGGCTACATCTGCAGTCTCCTGTGTACAGAGATCCTGAACAAGCTAGGAGGAGAGAGACAGACAAATAGGCAGACAGACAGAGCAAGCTTTTTCACACACAGTATGTCCGTACTAAAAGAAGAGGTGTAACCGTTGCACAAGGCTCCCAAAAGGAAAGTTTTTAAGAGACTAGGGGCTGGGCACAGTGGCTCACGCCTATAATCCCAGCACTTCGGGAGGCTGAGGCAGGCGGATCACTTGAGGTCAGTAGTTTGACACCAGCCTGGACAACATGGTGAAACCCCGTCTCCACTAAAAACACAAAAATTAGCTGGGCGTGGTGGCACACACTTGTAATCCCAGCTACTGGGGAGGCTGAGGTGGGGTGATCGCTTGCACTCCGGAGGCAGAGGTTGCAGTAAACTGAGATCATGCCACTGCACTCCAGCCTGGGCACACAGAATGAGTGAGACTCTGTCTAAAAAAAAAAAGAGAGAGAGAGAGAGAGAGAGACACTAGGGTCTAATTTAGAGCTTATGCAAAGAGCCCGCTCACTTCCTAACTAGGGAGGGCTCAGAGTTAATCAGAGTGATCACAGGGCACAGTGGCATGCAATTCTAGTCCCCGCCACTCTGGAGACAGAGAGTGGATTGAGCCCAGGAGTTTGAATCCCACCTGGGCAACATAGCAAGACCCTATCTCTAAAAAATAAAAAAATAAATAAATAAAGAGTGCTATTAAAAATATATATATACCAGGCGTGGTGGCTCACGCCTGTAATCCTAGCACTTTGGGAGGCCGAGGTGGGTGGATCACCTGAGGTCAGGAGTTCAAGACCAGCCTGGCCATCATGATGAAACCCCATCTTACAAAAAAAAAAAAAACCATATATATATATTTTTCCCCCGAGATGGAGTCTTGCTCTGTCACCCAGGCTGGAATGCAGTGGCGCGATCTCAGCTCACTGCAACCTCTGTCTCCCGGGTTCAAGTGATTCTCCTGCCTTAGCCTCCCAAGTAGCTGGGATTACAGGCACCCACCACCTGGCTAATTTTTGTATTTTTAGTAGAGATGGGGTTTCACCACGTAGGTCAGGCTGGTCTCGAACTCCTGACCTGTGATCCGCCCACCTTGGCCTCTCAAAGTGCTGGGATTACAGGTGTGAGTCACTATGCCTGGCCAAACTAATTTTCAAAAAATAATAGTGACCTCTAACCAGAGGTAGTTGGGGTTGATTTAGGAACTCTTGCACCAGAAATGGCTTCATGCATGTGTGACCCGTACAGTCCCACGAACTCTGCATTCAGAAAACTCTCATGCTTGTCTCAATGCTCTGCTGTTGCTGTCTTAAAATACTTACTTTTTGAACAAGGGGCCCTGGATTCTCATTTTTCAGTGGGCTGGCTTCCAAAATTATGTACCCAGTCCCATCTGGAGTCAAAATGAAGGGCTTCTAATTAATAAGTTTAAGATTCAGAAGTAGAAGTCAGCTGGGCATGAGGGCTCACATTTGTAATGCCAGCACTTTGGGAGACCAAGGTCAGGAGTTCAAGACCAGCCTGGCCAACATGGTGAAACCCCGTCTCTACTAAAAATACAAAAAATTAACTGGGTGGGGTGGCACACACCTGTAGTCAGTCCCAGTTACTCAGAAGGCTGAGGCAGAAGAATTGTTTGAAGCTGGGAGGTGGAAGTTGCAATGAGCTAAGATCGCGCCACTGCATTCCAGCCTAGGTGACAGAGCAGGGCTCTGTCTCGAAAGAAGAAGAAGTCTTCACTGGGGCTTAGTGCTCTATCATCATTGAAGAATATTTTTGCTTGTATTTGTGTGTGTGTCTATACCTATCTATCATTTATTTGTCTGCTTTCCCAACATCTATGAACAGAAAAAGTCATTTCAAAATATTTGGATGTTTTGGGGATGGGCAATATGTTGGATAAATCTCTGTTAGATAAATTTGATTCCACACACACTGGAATAAAGTCCAAAGTCCATCTTCCAATTTGAAAGGTTCTTCTCACTGCAGATCTCTCTGGGTGTTTGCTATTTCTGCAGTATATGGTCTTTTCTTACTAGAAATCAGTATTTATTTGTGTGTGTGTGTGTGTGTGTGTGTGTGTGTGTGTGTGTGTGACCAAGTCTTGCTCTATTGCTCAGGCTGGAGCACAGTCATGTGATCTTGGCTCACTGTAACCTCCGCCTCCCAGGTTCAAGTGGTTCTCCTGCCTCAGCCTCTCGAGTAGCTGGGATAATAGGTGTGTGCCATCACACCTAGCTAACTTTTTGTATTTTTAGTAGAGACAGAATTTCACCGTTTTAGCAAGGATGGGCTCCATCTCCTGACCTTGTGATCCGCCTGCCTTGACCTCCCAAAGTTGGGGATTACAGGCATGAGCCACCACACCCAACCTATTTTTCTTTGTTTTGTTATTATGTCTTCTGCTTCTTCAGTTGAATTAAATTAAATTAATATTTCTCTAAAGATGAATTAAAACCCCAAGAGCAGGCTAAAGTCATAAACACACACACACAGAAAGAGAGAGAGAGAGAGAGAGAGAGAGAGAGAGAGAGAGAGAGAGAGAGAGAGAGAGAAAAGAAGAAAGAAAGAAAGAGAAAGAAAGAAAAAGAGACTCAGTTAAAAAGATCCTTGTTTAGGTTCCCAGAATGAGTTGGTAGAACCCCTAATCTCAAGTGGTATAGCATCCAGCTATTCATAACTTTGCATTTCGAAATAAGCTCAGTTCCAGAGAGCACAAATGCTTGGATCTGTTCCTTGGGAGATGGTAAGAATACTTATGTGGATATATCTGTTGGTGTCTTTGTGACTCTGACAATTCATGCTAATTTATTCAATCAACAAATATTGGCCAAGAATCCACCTATATCTTAGATACTAGAGGTAAAAGATGAGTAACATGCTCTCCTACCCTCATAAACTTTAATCATTAATGGGGGAGACAGACCTTTACACAGACATAAAGAAATATAGGGCTGGACGCGGCAGCTCATGCCCGTAATCCCAGCACTTTGGGAGGCCAAGGTGGGTGAATCACAAGGTTAGGAGTTCAAGACCAGCCTGGCCAACATAGTGAAACCCTGTCTCTACTAAAAATACAAAAATTAGCTGGGTGTGGTGGCACATGCCTGTAGTCCCGGCTACTAGGGAGGCTGAGGCAGGAGAATCACTTGAACCTGGGAGGCACAGTGAGCTAAAGCCACGCCATTGTACTCTAGCCTGGGTGCCAGGGTGAGACTGTCTCAAAAGAAAAAGAAAAGAAAAGAAATATAGTCAGATCAATGATGGTGACCTGTACAGAGCATTATGGGACTGAAGAAGCGGGGCACCTAATCCTGCTCTGGCAAAGGGGTGTTGAGGAAGAGGCAGGAAAGGCTTTTTGGAGGAGTGACATCTGAGTTGACTTTTAAAGGGTAATGACGAGTTAGCCGGGGGAAAATAAAAGGCAGTTCAGGCAGAGGGGGAAATCTGAGAGGGTCAAGAAGCCACATACAAAAAGGCAGAGATGGTAGAACCACAAATGGGCCTCTCTTGCTGGAGCATAACATTTCAGGCTGGGAGTAGGAAGAGATAAGGCTGGAGAGGTGGGATATAAGGCTGAGATGTAGGCAGGGCCAGATCACAGGAGACCTCATGTGTTAGGCTAAAGACTTGGAGTCCATCAGGAAACTTTAAAAGAGTAATCTGTGAAATGACATTGGCATATCTATATTCTAGATATTTAACTCTGCTGGCTGTTGGAAAGATGGATTTGAGGGGGCAGGACTGAAGGCAAAGAGACCAGCTAAAAAGCTATTGGCAAAATGTAGGTGAGAGAAGATTAAGCTGGAGCTACGACAGTGGAAGGATATAGAGGAGGAGAGGTTTTTGAGAAATACATGGAAAGTGGAATTATTGGAATTTGATGACTACTGGAATGCCTGGATTAAGGAAAAGGACGAGGAGTTAAAGACGACTCCAGGTTTCTGCCATGGGTGACTGAGTGGATGGTGGTACTGCCAACTGGGAGAGAGATTACAGGAGCACAAGGGCCCTCCATGCTTGGGCCCCAATCCATTTTCACAGTTTTTTTTTTTTTTTTTTTGAGATGGAGTTTCGCTCTTGTTACCCAGGCTGGAGTGCAATGGCGTGATCTCAGCTCACCGCAACCTGGGTTCAGGCAACTCTCCTGCCTCAGCCTCTTGAGTAGCTGGGATTACAGGCACGCGCCACCATGCCCAGCTAATTTTTTGTATTTTTAGTAGAGACGGGGTTTCACCATGTTGACCAGGATAGTCTCGATCTCTTGACCTTGTGATCCACCCACCTTGACCTCCCAAAGTGCTGGGATAACAGGCTTGAGCCACCGCACCCGGCCATTTTCACAGTTGACAATTTACTCCAGCAATAAGTTATCAAGTGTCCACTCAAAATTAGGCACCATGAGGAGAGACGAAAGAGAGTCCCTATTACAGAGACACTTCCAGATTAATTATGGAGACCGAATAAATAAATCGAATTCATAGGTCTTAAAAGAAAATGTATAATCAAACCCTAAATGTTGTGATAAAGACTATGTATAATATTGTAGGTATGCCAGGCGCAGTGGTGCATGCCTGTAAAAATCCTTTCCTGTGTTAACACTAAGATAGGTAATATCGCCATTTTACAGATGAGAAAACTGAGGCTCAGAGTGTTTAAATAACTTATACAAGAAACAATATACCCAACAGTGTATTAGATGACTTAACTTGGATGCCACATAGGCACCTCAAATTCAATATGTCTAAAATGGAGCTCACTGTCAACCCCCCACAAACTAACTTCTCCTATATCACCTAACTTGGTGACTACTCCAACTTGAGAAAGTGGAAAGAACATGGGTTTTGGGGTCATATAGACTTAGGTTCAAATTCTGACTGGCTCTTGCTGGCTGAATTACTTTTTATTTTGCCACTTCTCTAATGGTTTGGCATGACTGAGACCCGGCTCCATGGGATCCTGGGAATCAGATTTCATCAGGCTGAGCCAACACCAGACCAGGGAAGGGAGGCATTCTTCCTCTTCCTACATTAGCTTTGAATGCTTAGGGAGAGGCTAGGCTAGAAAGATGTTCTGGTCCAGGGCTGCCCTTCACCTGGGGCCAGGGATTACACCGAGCCTTGTTCTTCTTGGAGAAGTCCACCTTGAAGTTCTTTCAGATGGGGTTGCTGGGGAACAGACTGCTCTGAGTTTGCTCTTCTGTGTACAGAAACCCTCCACTGGCTTCAGGGTCTCTGCTGTGAAGCAGATGGGGAGTGGAATCTGCTGCAGGATTCCCCTGGCAGCCGTGGTAAACAGGTTTTCAGGGTTAACTGATACCCTCATCCTCTTCCAACATGCCTCTTCCAGGCCAGGATCTGAAAAACCTGTGAGGATTATGACCCGATGGGTTAAGCTCTCTGAATTTCAGTTTTCTTATCTGGAAAAAAAAAGGTTAATAACATTCATTATCCAGGTTTGCTGTGAAGATTAAACAAAGTAATAAAGTAGTAAAATGTAAAATTCCTTACACGGTGCTTGAAACATGGAAGGAAATCAACACATATTCATTCTCTTACATTCTTCCTTTTCTTTCCCTTTTACTGCTATCTTCTCCCAGATGCCAAACCAGAAACTGGTGAGTCACCTAGCCTCCTTTCTCTCCCTCACTCCCTATAAATGACCAGATGCCATGACCTGTCATTCCTATCCGCTGACCTCTCCATGCCCACTACCTCTTAGCTGAGTTTAGGCCCTCATCATTTTCCATTTGCTGCTGCAGTAGCCTACTAAATTATTCTCCCTGCTCCCAGCCTCATCTCCTTCCAACCCATCCTCCATGCTGTTGCTATTTCTAAAATGCAAATTTGATCATGTCTCTCCCCTGCTTAAAATTCTTCATTTGCTTTCCATCACCTTCAGTATAAAATCCCATCTCTGTAGCATGTCACACAAAGTCCTTTGTGAGCTAGCCCCTATTTAATCACTCTGGCCTCATCTATTCCATCCCCGCTTCCCTCCCCTGACCTAGCATATCATACTTTGGCTCTAGATGTGCTTAAGCATTTAGAGTTCCCTGAACAAGCTCTGCTCACTCACCTCTAAACATCTGCCCTTGTTGTTCCCTCTGGTTGGCATCACCTTGCACACCCTCACTTTCAAACCCTCCTCCCCTGGTCCTCCTGATCCTCTTGGTCCTTCAGACCTGGGTGCAACAGATTACCTCTGTAAACCTAATAGAGCTACACCTCTGCACATCAATTTGTCACAGCACTTATCACACTGCAGAACAACTGTCTGTTTCTTTCTGACTCTGTCAATCAACTGTGAGTTGATGAAGTCAAGGGCTACATCTGCCATTTTGGGATCCTTAGAGTCTTATGTACTCCAAGCATATATAATAAATATTTATGGAATGAATAAATGGACTAGGATACAAATTAAGATCTGATTTCAAACCCATGCTCTTTGCATGCAACATCATATGCTATTGTTTGTGAATGAGTATAGTAATTCATTCAATAAATGTGTAATGGGTATCTACTTTGTGCCAGGCATTTTGCTCGCACTGCCATCTGAATACATTTCTATTTCCCTTTTAGCTGCTGACTTTATTTTTTTAATTAAAAAAATTTTTTTTTGAGATAGAATTTTGCTCTTGTTGCCCAGGCTGGAGTGCAGTGGTGCGATCGCAGGTCACTGCAACCTCTGCCTCCCTGGTTCAAGTGTTTCGCCTTCCTCAGTCTCCCAAGTAGCTGGGATTACAGGCATGCACCACTGCACCCGGCTAATTTTGTAAATTTAGTAGAGACGGGGTTTCACCATGTTGGTCAGGCTGGTCTCAAACTCCCGACCTCAGGTGATCTACCTGCCTCTGCATCCCAAAGTGCTGGGATTACAGGCATGAGCCACCACAACTGGCCTAGCTGCTCTTTCATAGCTTTAAAAAAAAAAAAAAAAAAATGAATTCTGAGACATGACTGGGCATGGTGGCTCACGCCCACTCTGGGAGGCCAAGGTAGGTGGATCACTTGAGGCCAGGAGTTCGAGACCAACTGGCCAACACAGCGAAACTTGGTCTCTACTAAAAATACAAAAATTAGCCAAGTGTGGTGGCATATGCCTGCAATCCCAGCTACTGGGGAAGTGGAGGCTTGAGAATGGCTTGAACCTGGGAGGCAGAGGTTGCAGTGAGTCAAGATTGTGTCATTGCACTCCAGCCTGGGTGACAGAGTGAGACTTTGTATCAAAAATTAATAATAATAATAACTAAACATTTAAAAATAAAATAAAATACATGCTGAGACAGGCTCACTGCGGCCTCCACTTCCTGGGCTCCAGCGAATGAATTTCCTGCCTTGACCTCCCAAGTAGCTGGTGTATGCCACCACACCTGGCTAATTTTGTTTGTTTTTTGAAGAAATAGGGCCTCACTATATTGTCCAGGGTGGTCTCAAACTCCTGGGTTCAATTGATCCTCCCGTTTGGCCAGACTCCCATTAGTCTTCTAGTCCTATTCCTGATTCCTTTCATACTTCTGAACGGTTCCTACCTGGTTCTCCTACTTGCCATGTTTGCATTTGCTATCTGGCTGATGTCACTCATGGATCTATTGAGCCAAATTTCCAGTCCGGGCCTGTTCTGCCCTGTTTGACCTCCCAGATTCTGGCACAAACACTTCTTTGAACAGGAAGAGTTCCTTTCTTTTGGGCCTCGTAATCTGGTGTTAATCTTCTTTCTTTAAATTTACCACCAATCTCACGTGGTCTATTGAATTCAATGGGCTTTCTTTCATGTTTCTCCCAAGCAACCTCCGTATTGCTTTTGACCTCCTAACAACTACTTTCTCTTCTTTGAAACTCTCTCCCTAATCTCTATGATGTTATGTATTATGTATTCTTGGTCCTCCACTTGTATTTCTTCCTTTTTTTTTTTTTTTTTTTTTGAGACAGTCTCACTCTGTTGCCCAGGCTGGAGTTCAGTGGCTCGGCTGATCTCGGCTCACTGCAACCTCCACCTCCTGGGTTCAAGTGATTCTCCTGTCCCAGCTTTCCCGAGTAGCTGGGATTATAGGCATGAGCTACCACTCCCAGCTAATTTTTATATTTTTAGTAGAGATGGGGTTTCTCCATGTTGGTCAGGCTGGTGTTGAACTCCCGACCTCAGGTGATCAGCCCGCCTCAGCCTCCCAAAGTGCTGGGATTACAGGCATGAGCCACCGCACCTGGCTAATAGGTCTTTTTTTCTTTCTCCTCTAATTGATCTTCCTTTTTTCTAGGTCCACAAGTTAGGAAAAACTATGGAAACGATGGGTGTTTTTCCCCCAAATGCTCCATCTTCTTATTCTTTTTTTTTTGAGACGGAGCCTTGCCTCTGTCACTTAGGCTGGACTACAGTGGTGGGATCTCGGCTCACTGCAACCTCTACTTCCTGGTCTCAAACAATTCTCATGCCTTAGCCTCTAGAGTAACTGGGATTACAGGCACACGCCACCACACCTGGCTAATTTTTGTACTTTTATTAGAGACAGGGTTTCGTCATGTTGATCAGGCTGGTCTCAAACTCCTGGCCTCAAGTGATCTGCCTGCCTCGACCTCCCAAACCATCGGGATTCTAGATGTGAGCCAACACGCCTGCAACCTAAAGCTTGATCTTCACCTTCCTACCCTTCTTTCATGTTTTTCCCTAATGCTTAATTTCTATATGAGACTCTAATAAAAAGTAAAAATGTCTAATGTTTTAACATCACAGTTTACAGAGTTTATATGCTTAATTTTGTTTACCCTCATCTCAGCATATTAAACTCTACAACTCTACCTCCATGAAATCTTGCTGTTATTTTAATTTTAATTTTAATTTTTTTTGAGATGGAGTTTCACTGTTGTTACCCAGGCTGGAGTGCAATGGCGCGATCTCTGCTCACCGCAACCTCCGACTCCTGGGTTCAAGCAATCCTCCTTCCTCAGCCTCCTGAGTAGCTGGGATTACAGGCATGCGCCACCATGCCCAGCTAATTTTTGTATTTTTAGTAGAGATGGGGTTTCACCATGTTGACCAGGATGGTCTCGATCTCTTGACCTCATGATTCACCCACCTCGGCCTCCCAAAGTGCTGGGATTATAGGCGTGAGCCACCATGCCCAGCCTTTAATTTTATTTTTAAATTATTTTGTAGAGATGGGCTCTCACTATGTTGCCCTGGCTGGTCTTCAGCTCCTGAGCTCAAGGGATCCTCCTGCCTTGGCTTCCCAAAGTGCTGGGATTACAGGCATGAGCCACTGTGCCTGGCCAAATCTTGCTGTTCTTAGTAGTCACTCTTTTTTTTTGAAACAGGGTCTCACTCTGCCACCCAGACTGGAATGCAGTGGTGTGGTCATGGCTCAATGCAGCTTCAACCTCCTGAGCTCAAGTGATCCCCCCGCCTCAGCCTCCTAAGTAGCTGGGAGCATAGGCTCACACTACCATACTCAACATTTCTTTTTTTTTTTTTTTTGTGGAGACAGGGTCTCACTATACGGCTCAGGCTGAATAATCACTTCTGATGCCTCTACAGATTATATCTCATTCTGTTCCTTTCTCTGGATTCCCACTCCACTTGCCCAGACTTCTATCATGTAACCTATAACAATATCATACCTTTGCATTCACATGACTGCCTCTCCCCTACTACACCATAAGCTCTATGTTGTGTAGGTATTTCTATTCCAACACTCAGCATCTGTCCTGGCCATAATGTGGGCTTAATAAGCCAATGAAAGATTGAAGATTTTCCCAACTTCCTGATCTTAAATTCCAAAGTCATTGTGAATCCTCCTCTACATCTTTCTAGTCACCAAGTCTTACAGATTTCTTATGCTATGTGTTTCTTGATGCTGTCCCTGCTCTTATACTTTGTACAACTGCAGCGTCCCCGTCTTGGCCTTTCTGCTCTTAGTCTTTCTCTTATTAAATCAGTCCTATGTTTCTTCTGCAAGAATAACCTAAAGGTGCTATTTGTATGAAGGCTAAATTTAAATTCCTTATTCTGATATTTAGGACCCTGCCATATCTCCTGTAACTTCTCCATCAAAAACCTGAGTTTTCTGTCACCATTTTTTCTTATTGTCACCCAGATACCAGAGAGACACGTCTTTTCCTCCTTCTTTCTCTTTGTCCATTTGTTTATATTCTACTTTTCCTTTGAGGCCTAACTCAAATTTCACTTTCCTCAGGAAGCTTTTGATTCTTTTGATCTCTGGCTGATCTCTGTCTTCTTTGACTATATATTTATTTATTGAGACAGAGTCTTCTCTGTCACCCAGGCTAAAGCGTAGTGGCATGATCTTGGCTCACTGCGACCTCTGCCTCCTGGGTTCAAGTGATTCTCATACCTCAGCCACCTGAGTAGCTAGGACTACAGGTGTGCGCCACCACACCTGGCCAATTTTTATATTTTCAGTAGAGACAGAATTTCATCATGTTGGCCAGGCTGGTCTGAACTCCTGGCCTCAAGTGATCTGCCCACCTTGGCCTTCCAAAGTGCTGGGATTACAGGAATGAGACACTGCACCCTGCCTGTCTTCTTTGAATTATTACTATTTTTTTTTTTTCAGAGACAGAGTCTTGCACTATCCCCCCAGCTGGAGTGCAGTGCACGATCTCCGCTCATTGCAACCTCTGCCTCTAGGGTTCAAGTGACTCTCACACCTCAGCCACCCGAGTAGCTAGGACTACAGGTGTGCGCCACCACACCTGGCCAATTTTTGTATTTTTAGTAGAGACAGAGTTTCGCCATGTTGGCTAGGCTGGTCTTGAACTCCCGACCTCAGGTGATTCGCCCGCCTTGGCCTCCCAAAGTGTTCCCAGCCATGCCCAGCCTGACTTATTACTTTTTATTGTTATTATTTTATTCTTTTTTATACTTTTTATTATTATACAATTTACCATTGTAGCATACTTCGGCATTTAGTCATCTGTGGCAGGGACTGGCAGTTTATGGCCTATGAGCCAAATCTGGCCTGCTGCCTGGGGCTAAGAATGGTTTCACATTAATATTCAAAATTCTTAAAAGAAGAATATTTTGTAACATAAAAATTATGTGAAATTTAAACATTAGCGTCCACAAATAAAGTTTTACTAGAACATAGCCACAGCTATTTGTTTACATATTATCTATGTCCTCTTTCAAGCTATAATTGGGAGACTTAAGTAGTCTTGACAGAGAACATATATACCCTGCAAAGCCTAAAGTATTTATCATCTGGTTGATACAGAAAAAGCCTGCTGATCCTTGATCTTGAATCATCTTTATAATCTTTTCATAGTTGTTTAAGAACTTTGGAAAGGTCTGCTTCACTAAAGACAATCTTTTGATGCTAATTAGTGGTTCATTAGAACAGTGGGGAAAGCTGGAGGAGTAGGCTTTATAGAGTGAGTAGGAGCTATCCTAGTTAGAAACTTAGTAACTTAGGCAACTGGATTCCCATTGGAAAGTGAGAATCAGAGGATCTCAGGTGGATGAGGGGAAAGAGGTGATCTGTTATCCATCTTCTCTTTTTCTGACCTGGCAGAGGAAATGTAAAAGCAAATGGGGTGTAGCTAGAGAAAGGACTATTTGAAGTCTTACCTGAATCTGGTTGTTGAGAAGAGATCAATGGTGGCTGACTGAGAGAAGCTCATCTTTTTTTTTTGAAACAAGAGTCTCACTCCGTAACCAGGTGCCAGGCTGGAGTGCAGTGGTGCGATCTCTGCTCACTGCAACCTCCGCCTCCCGGCTTCAAGCAATTCTCCTGCCTCAGCCTCCTGTGTAGCTGGGACTACAGGCATGTGCCACCACCCCCAGCTAATTTTTTTGTATTTTTTTTTAGTAGAGACAGGGTTTCACCATGTTGGCCAGGATGGTCTCGATCTCTCAACCTCGTGATCTGCCCACCCTCGGCCTCCTAAAGTGCTGGGATTACAGGCATGAGTCACTGCGCCCGGCCACAGCTCAACTATTAATGACACAGTTATATCAGGCCAGGAAAGAAACCATCAAAAGGGTTGAAAGTGGCCTTGGCTGACTGAAGCTCTAAGTAGGCTGAGAGGTTTTACAATGCCTAGGAGTATTGTAGGCATGATAATTTAAAGGATTTCTTTTTCTTTTTTAGATGGAGCTTTGCTCTTATTGCCCAGGCTGGAGTGCAATGGCACAATCTCAGCTCACTGCAACCTCTGCCTCCTGAGTTCAAGCCTCAGCCTCCCGAGTAGCTGAGATTACAGGTGTGCACTACCATGCCTGGCTAATTTTGTATTTTTAGTAGAGAAGGGTTTCACCATGTTGGTCAGGCTAGTCTCAGACTCCTGACCTTAGATGATCCACCCACCTCAGCCTCCCAAAGTTCTGGGATTACAGATGTGAGCCACCATACCTGGCAGGATTTCTTTAAAGACAAAAAGAAAGCTAGATATTTAGATAAACAAGAATAGCAACTGAAGTTATCAGAAAGTTCATGACTTTTACCAGGTGTTCTATTTCTTTTCCATCTTTTCCTAATCATAGTTTTTCCTTAAAATTATACAGCATAGTAATTATTTAGTAATAAATTATATAGGTTGGATTGTGGGCCGCATCTTTCATAGCTGCCCCTCACACCCTGACAGAATGCACTTGGCTAGTTTGGGTACTCATATATGGACCACCAGATGGTGAGTTGCTATCTGAAGTGTGGGAAGAAAGAAGCTAGACTCTGGGAGACAGGACTGGCATATTTTAATGTCAACAATAGGGGCAAGGTCATAAGAAGTATCTTTTAAAAAACAGCTTCACAGCCTTGGCACAGTGGAGAGCACATTGTCAGACTGAGATTGAATGAATAAGCAGTTGTAAATTAACTTTTGTGGGGAGTCATTTACATATTCAAGTGGACACTGGAGACCATCATTTTATTGGAGAGTTTTTTGTTCCTTGCATTGTGTGGGAGGTAAGATTTGATGAATCCTAAAATGTCTTCCGACTGCTAAGATCTATGATCTTGCACATCAAACAGGCCCTGTTCTTTGCCAAAGAACCCTGTCCATTTGCTCCAGCCTCTCTCTCTCTCTCTCTCTCTCTCTCTCTCTCTCTCTCTCTCTCTCTCTCTCTCTCTCTCTCTCTCTCCTCCCCTCTCCCCCCATCCCCCAGCCTTCCTCACTCTCTTGTGCTGTTCCCTTGTCCAGGGTGACATCCTAGTACTAAATCTTAATCTGCAACATCGCTTAGCTTTATCTCTTTCATTCGTTGTTTCCTGCTTTCCGTGCACCCTCTTGATTTCCTTCCAGCTCTTCTTCTCTTTCTGAGACTCACACAGTCCTTCCTTATCTTTCCCTCCTTGCCTCCTTCGTGTACCTCTCCTTCCTCCCTCTCCTTTGCTCTCCCTACTTCATTTTCTGTCCCCGCATCCCCCGACGGTCTCCCCCTCCTTCCCGCTCTCTGTCTTACCCTAGTTTGGAAATGCAGCAGACCTCTAAACCTGCCACCATTGGATGCAAGAGGTTGTCACTCTGCGATAGGAGAAGCTACTATTGGTCGGCCTGGAGGCGGGTACCGAGCTGAGTATAAAAGGTGGGGCCGGAGGCGGTGCGTTGAGGGGCTCTGACAGGACGGGTCGAAAAGGGTCGTCTGGTAGGAGCTGGGCGCAGAGAATCCCGGGCGCCAGCACCAGAGCAGCGGCTCTCCGTACTAACTCCTCTCCTGGTCAGCCGTAGCCCCTGCCGCAGAGCCCGGCAACTCTCAGCCATCGCCCGCGCAGCCCCGAGGGCCCCTCGCCTCACCTGTGCGTGTCGCGCCCCGCGCGCGCTGTCCGGCTGTGGAGATGAGCGAGGTGAGCGGCGCGGCCCCCGGCGCTCTCGGCAGTGCTGCGGCGGGGAGGGGGCTGCAGCTCGGGATCCCAGGGAGGCGAGGGAAAGCTAGGCAGCCCGGAGAACCCTCCAGGAGCGCCCCACTGCCCTCCTGGGAAAGCTCCCGCCTCGGGGTGCTGGGAAACGATTGGAAGGCGGGGTGCGGGGAGCTTTCAGTCTCCCTACTGTAGACGGGGCTTTTGGGGGTAACTAGAATCGGTTGTAGAGTCTGGAGGGGGAGATGCTGAGCTCTCAGGTGGTAGGTCATCCCCTCGGGATACTGCCCTCTGCAGCTGTCTTACTGACCGAGGTTATTCTGGCTCCCCATACCTCCCTCACTTCGCTTCTATCCCCTGTCTCCCAGGGATGTAAGTGTAAGGCTCTCGCATTCCTTAAGTAGCCTCTAACAATAACTCCATCCCTGACCCCCGGGGAGGGCCACTATTCCCTTTTAGAAAGGTGGCGTCCTGCCCTGCACTCATTCAGTCAGGAACGTTGGAGGGACCTTTTCTGATATTCAGAAGCCCCTGCCAGCACCTGGGGAGATGTCTCCTTCAAGAACAGACTTCCCTTTGCAGTGCTTGTTACAAACTAGGTCTTCCAGCACGCTCTGTGGTGTTCATCGTGGCCAGACCAATTCCATTAACTGATTTACTGTTTCTAAAGAACACTGTTCATGGGGTAGGGGAGTGGGGGGCGGGCCAAGGCAGAGACTTTGGAAAGACTCCTCCCATTGTCTTTTTGTAGGCACAGTCTCATTTCCAAAAACAAGGATCAGCCTTCCCAAGTGAAGTCAGTCTGGGTAGTGGCATCACAAGCTTGCCCTCTGCAACCTCTTTCCTGGTACCCACACAGTTGTGTTAAATCCAGCTCCTCCGCTGTATGTCAGATATGTATGTAGCTCTGCTACTTACCTGCGATGTAGGCAAAGTACCAAACCTTTGTTTCGGCCGGGCGTGGTGGCTCACGCCTGTAATCCAGGCACTTTGGAGGCCAAGGAGGGCGGATCACCTGAGGTCAGGAGTTCAAGACCAGCCTGACCAATATGGTGAAACCCCGTCTTTATAAAAAACAAAAACAAAAAACCTTTGTTTCATTTTTTATCTACAAAATGGGGTTAATATTGGTTGTTGTGATAATTAAATGATATAATAAATGCCAAATACTTCAAACAGGACCTGGCACTTTGTATTAGCTATTATCTTTCTGTTTCTGTTTTTTTTTTTTTCCCCCATTAGAGTATTACAGAAATTTAACAAGAATTCCCAAAGACATTAGATTGCTGAAGGGATAGGACCCTGGAGCCGGGGTTCCAGTTTAGATACTAAAAATGAAGATCTCTACTGACTCCTACCAAAAGTCACCCAGGGAGCTAATTAGTGCTGACTGCTGTGTTGTCTTGGTTGCCATGTTCACTAATTTTACCCTGGAAAATTCAGCTAGTTTGGGGTTTGCAGATGAACCACAGTGGTTTCCAGTCCCACAGCTGGTTGTGACTCTGATGATGGCAATCTTTCAGAAAGAAAAGGAAAAAAATGCATCAACCTCCTCTTTCAGCTCTAACATGGGAAGAGAGGTTTTCTTTGCCCTCTTTTCACTGAGGTCTAGGGTTCATACCACTCCTCCTACCCCGAGCATTTCTAAATCTGAAAGTTGTAATCCAAGCCATCCCCTGGGAGTTTGTGATCTGAAGGCTATGCCAACATGAGGATTCGTGGTTAGCCTGGGCTTTTTGGGGGAAGTGCACAGCCCCTTTGTAGGACACCCTTTAGGGGCTGGTGTTTATGGTGGTATTTGGTGGAATGATAAGCCTGTTTTGTGGCAAATAAAACAATTGGGTGTTTGAGGGGAAAGTCAAGTCTCAGGCTCCCTCCTGACTCAGCAGCTGAATTTGGTTAGCCTTCAGGGCTAGGGGCTCAGTAGAATGAAGAGAGAAGGGTCCACAGATGAAGACTGTCAGTGTATACAAGGCTTCCCAGCCTCCTAGGCTCTCAGAGCGAACTGGTTTTAACTAGCAATTTACTTATAAAAGCTGCCTCCTAATACGGAGCTGAGCCTGGTCTTAGGGATGAGTACTTATAAAATCCAGAAGCAGCTGTCTCTGAATCAGGTCACAGAGGGGTCTCTGCTTCTCTAGGGGCTGAGACCCAGCCTATTTTCTTTTGTAAAAGTTATGGTAGAAGGTGCAAGTGTTGCCCAGAGCTCTAGGGAGACTCCAAACTGCTTCATTTCTCTCAGCCCGGCCCCATGGGGCTCCTCTTTCAGGCTGAAGAGCCCAGCTCAGGAAAGCCCTGTGTACCTTGAAGCTTACGTAAGTTTCACCTCCCCCAACTGCTTATTTTCTTGCTTCAGAGAAACTGCATGAAATGAGACAATTTGGGATGTCTTTAAGAGACTCCTATTTCAACTGAAGAACAAAACCAGGGAAGAGTCTCCAGACCTAGAACAACCAACAGTGCAGGGGTTCTGGTGGGGCTGCTGGGGAGGATCTTTGGCTCTGCCTTGCCTTTGTGGCTCTTTGCTGTCACTGATTACTGCAGTAGAGCATTTCCCCGTGAGTGTGTGCAGGAGCGTTCGTGCAGGAAGGAGCTGCAGGGACTCATCTCCAATTTGTCTGCATTCACAGCTGCAGGCAGGATTTGATTGCTGTGGATCACAGGCTACCTCCTATGGTTTAATAACTTCTTCCGAGTTTCAGTAATGCATGGGAATGGGAGATGTGTTCAGTCCCTGAGGGCTCTTTCCTATAATCCTTTTTCATCCAGTGTAGCTGGCTGCTTAAAGCAGAATTGCTGGTTCTTTTGTAATCCTGTTGCATTTCTCATCTGTGAGGAGTCTTGTTGGGGAAATCCTTTGGTCCAGCAGTCATTCTGCAGAAATGGGAGTCGTGGACTACTGGTGACAATCCTCATGGTGTCTGTCCTGTGTTTTGGCTGGCAGGGGCTGGAGCAAGGGACAGATCAACTAGAAATGTAATTTAGGGGAGAGCTTAGATCTGGTGCTCCTTCATTATCCTGTTTGCTCTCTTCTTACCTAATGAAAATGGGATATCACACTTTAAAGATTCAAACTCTCTTCTGTGCACATCTGTCTGCATCTGCCACCTTCCCAAGAAGGGAAGTTCAGTTAGAGTGATACTGTTCTGTTATGTCTCCTGAAGCAGTTGTTAGGGAACCTGGTGTGGACTTGGAGGAGATCCAAGTTTCTCTCATTGGTATGTTACTTTTATTTTGGTTATATTGGGTTTACAAAATAGGAAGGCTAGTCACTTACTGATATTGAAATGCCTTCTACCTCTGGAAACATCTGACTTGGAGTGAGGAAAACCAGAACTTGCTCATCTCTTTTTTAGTCTATTTATGTTGCTGGTTTTAGCTGTTTAGGCAGGAGGCTCCGGCTGGTAGAAGTGGATGACTTTGTCATCCTGTGACCTGGAAATATGGATGATTCTTTCTCTCAATTACAGCTGTGATTTGTTAGCTCTTAGAATGTTGTCTTTTTATGGTCAGGCAGCCATAAGTAATATGGCTGAAGTCCAAATACACAAACCTGATGCATCTTTCATGTCTGCCCATGAAGGGTCTTAACTGATGGAAGTGGTGGAGATAGGGTTGCAGGCAGAGAGGATGAAGAAAGATGAATAATTATCTCTTCAAGGTGGTGGTTCTGTGAATACCTCCCTCTATTTTCTTTTTACTTTTCTCTATTTCTAAATTGTCCTCCAATAGTCTATTTTTATCATAGAGAAAAATAAACTTAGTTCTGCAAAAAATTCCTCAAAATAGAAAGATATCTTTCAAGAAAACCTCAAATAAAATATCAAAACATTTTAGCGATGCAATTTTAGATTTGTTAAGGAGCCCTAAAGATCATCTGGTCCGATTTTCTCATTTTACAGGTGAGGAAACGGGGGCCCAAAACTTAATCTAAGTTTACACAGTACTAGGGCACAGTACTTCTGACTTCTCATTCTAAAAGAACATTCCACAGGACTCCTTTAACATTTTACTTCGGTGAATACAGAATTATTTGATTAGCATGCAACCTTTTAATGAGTATATTTCAAGTACTTTTTTTTTTTTTTTGGAGACAGGGTCTCTGTCACCCAGGCTGTAGTACAGTGGCACAATCATGGCTCACTGTGGCCTCGAGCTCCTGGACTTAAGCAATCTTCCCATCTCGGCATCCTGAGTAGCTGAGACCACAGGTGCACACCACCATGCCCACAGGTGCACACCACCATGCTAATATATTTTTGTATTTTTTGTAGAGACAGGTTTCACCACGTTGCCCTTGCTGCTCTCCAACTCCTGAGCTCAAGCAATTCACCCATCTCAACCTCCCAAAGTGCTGAGATTACAGGCATGAGACACCATGCTTGGCTTCAAGTGCTTTCCTTTATTTATTTATTTATTTTTGAGATGGAGTCTCACTCCATTGCCCAGGGTGGAGTGCCGTGATGTGATTTCAGCTCACTGCAGTCTCTGCCTCCTGGCTTCAAGTGATTCTCCTGCCTCAGCCTCCGGAGTAGCTGGGAATACAGGTGTGTGCCACCATGGTTAGGTAATTTTTTTTTTTTTTTTTTTTCAGTAGAGATGAGGTTTACTGTGTTGACCAGGCTGGTCTCAAACTCCAGGCCTCAAGTGATCCACCTGTTTCGGCCTCCCAAAGTGCTAGAATTGCAGGTGTGAGCCACCACCCCTGGCCTCAAGTACTCTATAAGAAATACAGGCTGGGCACGGTGGCTCACGCCTATAATCCAGCACTTTGGGAGGCCAAGGTGGGAAGATCACAAGGTCAGGCATTTGAGACCAGCCTGGCCAATATGGTGAAACCCCGTCTTTACTAAAAATACAAAAATTAGTCAGGCATGGTGGCAGGTGCCTGTAATCCCAGCTACTCAAAGCTGAGGCAGGACAATTGCTTGAACCTGGGAGGTGGAGGTTGCAATGAGCTGAGATCACACCACTGTACTCCAGCCTGGGACAGAGTGAGACTTTGTCTCAAAAAAATATAAAAAAAGAAATATAAGCAGTGTGGCTGAGTGTGGTGGCTCACGCCTGTAATCCCAACACTTTGGGAGGCTGAGGTGGGAGGACTGCTTGAGCTCAGGAGTTTGAGACCAACCTTAGCAACATGGCAAATCCCTGTCTCTACTGAAAATTTAAAAATTATCTGGGCATGGTGGTGCATGCTTGTGATCCCAGTTATGTGGGAGGCTGAGGTGACAGGATCTGTTGAGCCTGGGAGGTCGAGGCTGCAGTGAGCCACGATGACACCACTACACTCCAGCCTGGGTGATAGAGACCCTGTCTCTCTCACACACATAAAAGAAATATAAGCAGTATGATTTAATAATGCTGAGCAAGAGAATAGAGACAAGAGACCAACATTAGATAATATTTTATCAACAGGATACAATCTAGTAGAATACTAGTCAGGGCAGGTACTATCCATTCTTATGCAGGGTGCCTCGTCATCTTAAAATTGGATGTAGAAAATGTGCTGGGGTGGAGTAGGTAAGCTGATGGGAGTGAAGGAAGTAGGGAGCTTGGAGGCCCTTTTTCCATGGGTTCTTAATTTCGATGTTCATCATTGATTCCCATAGTTGCAGGAAAGCAGGTGTCTAAGTAAAATTGGTGCACCTGGTGACCAAACAGCCTCTGAATATTCAGTCCTCTTTTGTTTGGCCACTTGACTTCCAAGTAGGGAGTACAAAGCCTTTGGGAAGAGAACAAACAGTAAGGTCAGGTGTGGCTCATACCTGTTATCCCAGCATTTTGGAAGACTGAGGTGGGAGGATTGCTTCAGCCCAGGAGTTTGAGACCTGCCTAGGCAACATAGCAAGACCTTGTCTTTACAAAAAATAAAAAATTAGCCAAGTATAGTGGTGGTGTGCACCAGCTACTTGGAGGCTGAGGTGGGAGGATTGCTTGAGTCCAGGAGGTCAAGGCTGTAGTGAACCATGATTGTGCCACTGAACTCCAGCCTGGGCAACAGAGCAAGACCCTGTCTCAGGAAAAAACAAAAACAAAAACAAAAATAAAAAACAGCAAGAAGATGGGGAAAGAAGAATGCATTAGGCTGGCAAGGTAAGTGATGAAAGCCTATTGGGATTCAAGCATCCTGAGTGCGTGATTTTCTAAATCCGTACTCCAAACCTGCTGCTCAAAATGGCTTGACTTGCACTGGAATTATTTTAGCTATAAAAGTAAGCTAAATCAGAGCAGATCCAAAACCACTTTTCTTTTTTTTTTTGAGATAGAGTTTCACTCTTGTTGCCCAGGCTGGAGTGCAGTGGCACGATCTCAGCTCACTGCAACCTCCTCCTCCCAGGTTCAAGCGATTCTCTTGCCTTGGCTTCCCAAGTAGCTGGGATTACAGGCACCTTACACCACACCTGGCTAATTTTTTTTTTTTTTTTGTATTTTTAGTAGAAACAGAGTTTCATTGTGTTGGCCAGGCTGGTCTTGAACTCCTGACCTCAGGTGATCCACCTGCCTCAGCCTCCCAAAGTGCTGGGATTACAGGTGAGAGCCACTGCACCTGGCCTTAAAACCAGTTTTCTGAGAGATCCACATCCCTAAAAGGTGCCCATAAACAAGTACATGGAAATCTAGACCTTGTCACAGTCGTCTCCTCACTGAAGGCTGATTGCTATTTCCCTCTAGGTTTATTCCTGAAGGCAGGCTTACCTAGATTTCCCAGTACCCTACCCAGGGAAAAGGGGTGCCATTTACCGTTTTGTTGTCTCTGGTGCTGCCTCCCTCCCACACAGAGCCCTCCAGCTGAGTGTTTGCTTTGCAGACTGCAGGGGAGATATTTTGGGATAGTAACACCATGAGTGGGATGCACATTGAAGATTATAGTAATAAATGATACTTTGGTACTACTCTCTCCCCCATTCCATATCCCCTAGTATGGGATAAAGGCACAGCTTTAAGCTGTGTGCAGAGCACCACAAATAACCACTTATTAAACCGTGGCAGCCCAAGGTGGGGAGGGGGGGCGGGGTTGGGGGGGTGGGGAACAGGCTGGGGCTGTTGACTCACTGCATACCATGAGCTGGCATGGCCAAGAAATTCTGCCTCTGACTCCAGTTGGGGGTACTTCTATTCCAGGAAACAGGGGTGGGATGGCTAAGAGGGGAGGATCAGACAAGGGGGCTTGGGAGCTAGAGCTGTTTAGGTTCTATTTCTGTCTTAGGATGCATCTGAGATATAGGGCATTGGGGAAGTAGTCTATATATTAAGAGAGGAATATGTGTATATAGAACCTGGAGTAAGGATTCCTAGTTCTTTTTCTGTTATTATCTTGAGGGTGACCTTGAGCAAGTCTTTCTGAAGCTGTTTGAGGACTGCAGCTGGTTGCTGCACTGAAAGAATTGAAACAGTTCCAACAGTGCTCCAAAAACAGCAGTCTAGGGTCTTCCAGGGGCACTAGAGGATCCCAGAGGCCTCTATAAGTTTTTTTCTTTTATTTTTTTTAAGCAGTTACCTTCATTTAGCACTGGAGGAGAATATGTCAGGAGGGATAGAAGGGTCTCAGGGGTGGCGTAGGAGGGTGCAAGCCTCTTTGTTACCACTTAGAAGCAGATCCACTAACTCCTGTCCCCCTTCACTTCCTGCACCTCTAGAGCAAGCAGGGAGCTTATGAAGCCTAGGATTTATGTCAATACAAAGGCAAGGAAAGAGATTTTTAAAAGCTAGTATTTAGGAATTTTAGGATTCAGTCCCTTTTTAGGTTTTTCTGCCTTGGACTGTAGGACAGGATTGTGAGTTCCTGTGTCTATTTATCTAAACTAATTCTGGCAGTAAGTACCAAAATGTGTTTATAATGTGTTTTTATTTGCACAGCATCCAAGCTATGTCATGCAAATGCAGGTATAGGTGGTCTAGGTATGGTGAGGTGATCCTTGTTTCCGTTTATTGCTGCTGGTAACACCCTGTGATCTCTTTTTAAAGAGCCTAGTGGGCTGAGGAATATGGGGAAATCTGGGTAGTTGATCCTTTCCAAGGTTCTAACTCACTGCTTGGAGCAGAAGGGGTAACACTATCTTACCTTTTCTGGTGACAATGGTTGCTGTGTTAATGCTATTAAAGATGAAAGCCACAAAAGAAGGAAGAAACACAGCCCAAGAAGGGAGCAGGGAGGGTTGAGCCTAGAATTATAGGGTATCTGTTCCCCAATAGTGGCAGCAGAAAAACAGCATCAAACTTGCTGCCTTTTTGACTGTCTAGGTGCTTGCCACCACAATACTATCTTCTTTTTTTTTTTTTTTTTTTTTTTAAGACAGAGTCTGGCTCTGTTGCCCAGGCTGGAGTGCAATGGTGTGATCTTGCCTCACCACACCTGGGTTCAAGCAATTCTCCTGTCTCATTCTCCTGAATAGCTGGGATTACACCACCATGCCCGGATAAATTTTATATTTTTAGTAGAGACAGGGTTTCACCATGTTGGCCAGGCTGGTCTCGAACTCCTGACCTCAGGTGATCTGCCTGCCTCGGCCTCCCAAAGTGCTGGGATTGCAGGCGTGAGCCACCATGCCTGGCCAACAATACTATCTTGTGAGGCAAGGAATAGACTTATACAATCATTTTCATGATACGAAAGTGAACTCAATCAAGGAGATATAGTTTGTTTACTGCTGAGCACTAATCTCCTTCTCCCTGTGGTGTATAACTTAAAAAAGATATGTCAGCGTTCCCAGAGGTTTACAGCCATTCTCAGCACTTTTGGGGAGACATTGGGAAGACAGGGAGATTGTGATTTCTGGAGTTTGTTTAGAGGGAAAACAGAGCATTTATGAAACTCCTATGATAGCAGAATAAGCCTCAAGGGCCCTTCGAGCAATCTTAGGTATTCTGCTCCTCTTTCAGTTCTACTTAGAGAAGATCTACTCTGTGGCAACTCAGTCTCTGATTCTAGTATTTTAACCCTGCAGTACCTCAGCATCTTTACCTAAACCTATTGTTATATTCAACCCCGGGTGATATTATTTTGGAATAATAACTATTTATTGCAATATGTGCTAGGTGTTTTACATACATTTTCTCTAGCTTCTTTTACCTTTTTTTTTTTTTTTTTTTTTTTTTTTTAAATTTGAGACGGAGTTTTGCTCTTGTTGCCCAGGCTGGAGTGCAATGGCACAATTCTGCTCACCGCAAACTCTGCCTCCTGGGCTCAAGTGATTCTCCTACTTCAGCCTCCCAAGTAGCTGGGATTATAGGCATGTACCACCACACCTGGCTAATTTTGTATTTTTAGTAGAGACAGGGTTTTACCATGTTGGTCAGGCTGGTCTCGAACTCCTGACCTCAAGTGATCCATCCACCTTAGCCTCCCAAAGTGCTGGGATTACATGCATGAGCCACTGTGCCCTGCCCTTTTACCTTTCAAGGTAGATATTATCTCTCTTCTGCAGATAAGAGATCTGAGCACAGCAAAGCTAAGTAATTTACCCAATGTCACACAGCTAGCAATGGCAGAGCTGATATTTGAACAGATCAATGCAGATCCAGGGTATGAACCCAGATCTGACTGACTCTGTCTAGTATGCCACATTGATGCTCCTAGGAATTTGAAACCTAAGAGAATTTTATTTTTTTTCTTTTATCCTCATCCTCTATGTGATGGTAAGGCCTAAGCAAATTTTAATTCATGTAATATTCATTGAGTACCTACTGTTACAAGACATGGGTTTTAGTTATTGTAGGCTAGACACAAATGGAAAACAGGGACCTTGCTTCAAAGGAAATAAAATCTAGCAGGGTGCTGAGGGTGGGGAAGAGGAGGTAAGACATATTACTAAGACATATTACCTGTACTTGTAGTACAGGTACTTCTCATGAAGTATATTTCATATTACCTGTACTTGTACAGGTAATATGTCTTATCTGTTACCTGTACTTATAGTACAGGTAACATGAAGTATACTTCATAAGAATGTCTTTCCTTCATTCTCAGCTCTTTTTCAGGCACATATGTTAAAGTAAAGGAAAGCAGTGACCTGGCTTCTGAATCCCTTTTCCATAACCTCTGAACTGACTACAGAATGGAGGCCCTCAACTGACCGAAAACAAATTTGATTTCAGAAGTTTAGATGAGATTGTAAATAAAACAGAGAGCTCCCTTCATTTATTTAAAAAATACTTAGTGTAACTCATGTGTAAAGGATCAATAGGAATTAATGACATAAAAAGGAGTCAGGGATAAGGGAACCATATGCCAAGGTCCTGAGGTGGGAGGGAACATAGTATGTTCCAGAGATGAGGTTACTGAGGTAATCAGAGGCTGCATAATGTAGAGTCTTTTAGGCTGTATTAAGGATTTGGGGCTGGGTGTGGTGGCTTACACCTGTAATCCCAGCACTTTGGGAGGTCAAGGCAGGAGTACTGCCTGAGCCCAGGAATTTGAGACCAGCCTGGGCAATATGGCAAAACCCAATCTCTACAAAAGATCCAAATGTTAGCTAGGAGTAGCGGTATGTGCCTGTGGTCCCAGCTACTCAGGAAGCTGAGGCGGTGGGGGGATTGATTGAGTCCAGGATGCCAAGGTTGCAGTGAGCTGAGATTGTACTACTGCATTCCAGCCCTGGAAATGGAGAAAGACCCTGTCTCAAAAAAATAATAAAGGGCTGGGCATGGTGGCTTATGCCTGTAATCCTAGCACTTTGGGAGGCCGAGGCAGGCGAATCACCAGAGGTCAGGAGTTCAAGACCAACCTGTCCAAGATGGTGAAACCCCAGCTCTACTAAAAATACAAAAAAATTAGCCAGATGTGGTAGTGGATGCTTGTAATCCCAGCTACTCTAGAGCGAGCCAAGATTATGCTACTGCACTCCAGCCTGGGCAAAAAGAGCAAGATTATGCTGCTGTACTCCAGCCTGGACAACAAGACTGAAACTCCATCTCAAAAAAAAAAAAATTGGTATTCCTCAATATTGACAATTCCTATTTTCCTAGACCTACTTTCTTCTCTAATGGTAGTTGGAAAAGAAATTCAGGTTGAGGAAGGCTTTATTTTTTTAACTGACATCCTTAAGTCATATATTTATTTACTTCTTAAAGAGAGAGGAAAGCTTTATACATAAGAGTATAGGGAACTGATTGTCAAGCTTCCTGAGAAGGAGAAGGGTGATTGGATCTAGCGCTCAGATGGCAGGACAAAACATCATCTCAATGCTGACAAATGCTCTGGGAGGAAGTGGACAGGGCAAGTGTGTGGTGCTTCTCTTTCCTGGAAGTGGGAGGAAATGAAAAGGGTAGATACTCCTGGGGAAAGTATTAGGGAAGGGAAATGTTACTATGTCACTTTCCTCTCTGCAATCTCAAAGCCTAAAGAAGAAAGGACCCTTAAGCCAATAAGACTCTCCTTTTCCTTCTTCCCCATGGGAAGGGAGAATCCACAACTTTGAGCTGCAGAGGAAACAAAAAGATTACTCATGGGGAATTGACAGCATCACCAAGATGATGGAATGAAACATTGGTACACATCAGGCTCAGAGGCATGGAGAAAATAAATATAGAAAGATAGGCAAGGAAAGAAACTAGAACCCTCTGGGGAGAATAAATTGGGGAAAAGAGTTGGGCCTCACAGTTGCTAATTAGTGTTTGGTATCTATTGAGATGTGAGAAGCATTTAGTCCCAGCTTGTGGGGTGCAGGTAGCTCACGCCTGTAATCCCAGCACTTTGGAGGGCCAAGGCTGGAGTATTGCTTGAGTGAGAATATGTTTTTTAAAAAAACAAACCAAAAATCCCATTTAGTCCTGTGTGGGCAGCAAGGCTGAACTGAACCAACCTCCAAGCTCACTAGAAACTTGGAATAACAGCCTTGAATGACAGTGATGGAGTTACTTGAAATGGAAGCCAGTAGGATGATCCTACACACAGAATTCTCAGACTCTGAAGGGCTGGGTTGTGGCTCTGTGAGTAAAGAACACATATGTAAACTATGGCTGTCCAGGAGTCAGCCTCGTGTGTCAGGAGACCCACCGAGAAACATTAAGATGAAAACGGGAATCAGGGTGGTTAGATCAATGAGCAGAGCAGAAATCTGAGTGATAGGCATGGTCTGGGATCAGGTTGTCAAATATTACTAACATGTAAAATTGCTCCATAATGGCAGGACTGAACCCTGTTCCCCAAGTTCCTTGTGGAGTATATGTGAAGATAGTGTTGTACACGCATGCACATACACACCCATACATGCCCATGTGTTTGATTGGACATTGAGAAAGAGTGTAGCATAATGATCAAGAGCGTGGACTTTAGAGTCAGACTTGCCTGGGTTCAAATCCTAGCTTTCTGGCTTGTTTGGTCTATGACTTTGGGCAAGATAACCTCTCGACTTCAGTTTCCTTCTCTGTGGAATAGAAATAATAATTATATCCTATTTTATAGGTCTGCTATAATCATTTAATGTGTTAGTGTTTGTAAAGTGCTTAGAAAAGTAGCTGGCACATGGTGTATTATACATGATTGTTCACATATACAAAATAAAGTAAGGTGACATTCTGAAATCCTTGCTTTCTTCCAGTTCCCCTAGATAGGTCCTATAAGGAGAAGGAAGTATTTGCTAAATCATTTCATTGTTGTTGTTTCTGGTCAGAAAAGCTCAGTATTAAAAGGAATAGAAGGCTGGGTGCAGTGGCTCACTCATGTAATCCTAGCACTTTGGGAGGCCAAGGCGGGTGGATCACCTGAGATCAGGAGTTCAAGACCAGCCTGGCTAACATGGTGAAACCTTCCCTCTACTAAAAATACAAAAATTATCTGGGAGTGGTGGCATATGCCTGTAGTCCTAGCTACTTGGGAGGCTGAGGCAGGAGAATCACTTGAACTCGGGATGTGGAGGTTACAGTGAACTGAGATTGCACCATTGCGCTCGAGCCTGCACGATAAGAGCAAAACTCCCTCTAAAAAGAGTAGAGGAGCACCTGAGAGGTTGCTAGAGTGAGGAGCTGAAAATTGCTGACCTGTTACAGTTCTTGCAGTTTGGCCTCACTCCTCTGGAGGTATGAGTTTTTGTAAGAAACAGTAGAGTATGTGGTTTCTAGTTCACCCAGAGTGGACCTCCATGCCTCCTTTGTTTATGTGAAGTATGGTTAGTCCGATGGCTTGCAGATGCATATACCAGAGGACCTTAATTCATCTAAAATTGCTGTGATTCTGGAAGATAAACAAGAGGATTGAGGCAGAGGCCAGGGACTAATAAAGGACTGAGCACCATGTAGAGGGTGGGAGCAGGCAACTTGTGATCTAACTGCCCCCACCCCTAACCTCAGCAAATCACAAATAACTAAATCCAGAAGAGTATCTAGAGTGGCTATTTTGAGAACTGGCTAGAGAGAAAGGAGGAAGAGGGGCAGGCAATAAAAGCCCCTGTACCCTTTTCAGCAGAAGGTGAGAGGGAGATTTCAAGAGGCATTGTGAGGAATAGGAGTTTTCTTCTCCTTACAGCATCCTTTTCTGGTTTCCCAAGTGGAGACCCCCATTTTTAGGTAATTATCTCTCATAAATTTAACCTAAATGGAGCTGGAAACCCCGGGGATGGGAGCACCAGATGGCAGCTGAGCCACTGCTCCATTCTAGCACCAGTGATCTCAGGAGGGGATGGGGAGGGGAAGCAGCTGGCAGGGCAGAGGGAAAGTGGCAGCCTGTGTGGTTTAGTCCTGACACATATTCCTGCTTAGGATTCTCAAGGTCTGCTGATATAAGAAGGAACATAGAGGAAACAGCCACTTGAGGAAAGATATTTAGAGTCAGTGTCCAGATTTTCCTTCAGAGAGAAGGGGTTGGGGTGAGAGAAAAGATCTGATCGATTAAGGGAACAGACTTAGAGTCAGACAGAGGGATAATGGCTAAATCGTGGATCAGAGTCTGAGATTTACTGGCAAAAGAGCATAGGCTTTGAAGTCAGAAATTTTGAGACTATAGAATTTGCTTCTTAACCTATGACCCTCTCCTCTGGACAGCTGCTGTTATCATATTAACTGCACACTCTATCCAGGTCATACTTTTTTTTTTTTTTGAGACAGAGTCTCACTCTGTCACCCAGGCTGGAGTGCAGTGGCGTGATCTCAGCTCTTTTCAACCTCTGCCTCCCCAGTTCAAACAATTCTCCTGCCTCAGCCTCCCCAGTAGCTGGGATTACAGTTGCCCGCCACCATGCCCAGCTAATTTTGTGTTTTTGGTAGAGACGGGGTTTTGCCATCTTGACCAGGCTGGTCTTGGACTCCTGACCTCAAATGATCAGCCTGCCTCAGCCTCTCAAAGTGCTGCTTTATAGACGTGAGCCACAGTGTCTGGCCAGGTCATACTTTTGCAGTGTGGACAAACCTCTTGTGATGACAGTGTTCCTGTGGGAGGTGTTATCTCAGTAACTACTAGGACATTTTATCGATTATGTACAAAATTAAGAAAAGAAAAACATTTGACCACAGAGAGATTATGGGGAGAGAAGAGTAACAACTGGGCCAGTCTCCTAAGTCTCCGGAACAGTCCTTTCTCACATGGAATCTTTCTTTTGGTCAAAGGGGAACAAGCAGGAATTCCATAGGATTTCAAGAACACCTTTATGTATGTTCTTCCAGATTTTTAAATGAAAATGTATATGGGCCTGGCATGGTGGCTCATTGCTGTAATCCCAGCTCTTTGGGAGGCTGAGACAGGAGGATTGCTTGAGTCCAGGAGTTTGAAACCAGCCTGGGAAACACAGTAAGACTGAGTCTCTACGAAAATTAGCCAGGTGTAGTGGGGTAACTGTAGTCCCACTACTTGCGAGGCTGAAGTGGGAGGATCGCTGGAGCCTGAGAGATTGAAGCTGCAGTGAGCCATGATTGTGCCACTGCACTCTAGGCTTGGTGACAGAGCAAGACCTTATCTCTTAAAAAAAAAAAAAAAAAAAAGGGAAATGCATATATGTACATAGACAAACACATATTTATCTTACACAAAATTTGGACCATATAATTTATAACCTAGTTTGAAAAACTTCCCCATGTCAAGTACAATATTGCATTAGCATTCTTAATAATTTTTGTTCTAAATGATTTTCTCCTTATTTCCTCCTAATGTTTTATTGGACCCATTTACCAGAACTGAAAGAATAGTTCAAGCCAGGTGTAGTGGCATTACACCTATTATCTCAGCTATTTAGGAGGCTGAGGAGGAAGAATTGCTTGAGTCCACCAGTCTGAGACTGGCCTGGGCAGTATAGTGAGACCCTGTCTCAAACAAACAAATAATTAGAGTTAATAAATGAATTGAGCAAAGTCGTTGGATACAAGATCAATATATAAAAATTAGTGGTGTCTCCAAACACTGTCAATGAAAACTCCAAAAAAGGAAATTAAAGCAATTCCTTAAGGAAAGAAAAAATAGTTTCATACATGTCCATATGTCTTCCACTTAGATTCAGTAATTGTTAGCATATTAGCATATTTGTGTCAGCATGTGACAGTATTTGGTCTTATAGAGACAGTACAGCCTGTTGTTTAGGGGTATGGAGTCGGTATATCTAGGTGACAAACCCAGGGCCACTGTTTTCTATTGTGTGATTTGACTTGGGCAAATTCCTTAACATCCCTCTAAGCCTGTTTTCCTCAACTATAAAATAGGGTGCCATCTTCTTAGAGATTTCAGAGGAATAGATGGGATAATGTTTGGCATATAATAAACAATAAATATTATTTGGGTCCTTCTCTAAAATCACTTAGCCTGGCAAATAGAAACAGTATCTTGATTAGTTTCACCTTAAATTCATGGTCATTAACTCCCAACGTGCCCTTTGTGCTATCTGGTAAGCATGCTACATCTTTAGGGTCTTGTGTTGCCCAGGCTGGTCTTGGACCCCCGGGCTTAAGTGATCCTCCTGCCTCATCCTATATCTCATCAGTTCACTCACTCTCTTACTTTCTTAGATAATCCTTTCACTCATTCTCCTCTTTCCTTAAACATTTAATACTTCCTGTGCTTTCTTCACTCTCATCTGATACCTGTCTGTCTTGTTTCATTAAGACAATGGGAACAATCCGAAGAAAACTTGGTACATTTCTACATCTACCTTTCCTGCATCTATGCCTTCATTCCTATATTGTAGGTAAACTGTCTATATACCTATCTAAGGGCAAACCCTCCACTTATGCACCAGATCTATTTCCTCATGCCCATTAAAGACATCACTGGTAATTGTCCCCTCTCCTGCATCATCAGTTTTTTTTTCTTCCCTACTATATTGTTTCCATCAGCATTTAAAATCTCCCACCTTACCAAACCCTCTCATAACTCCACATTCATTTCCAACTAATATCCAATTTCTCTGCTGCCCTTTAAAGAAAGGCTCTTTGACAGAGCTCTCTCTACTCAAAAATATATGGGCAGATCCAACTTATTTTAAGTTTTAATACTTCCTATTATCTTCATCACTACCACCCTAGTCCAAGCCCCATCATCTTGCTTGTTTGTACCACTGCAAGATGTCCCCCCCTACCCCCGACTTTTTTTTTTTCTTCAAGATAGAGTCGTGCTCTGTCACCCAGGCTGGAGCGCAGTGGCAGGTTGCTCAGTGCAACCTCCACCTCCTGGGTTCATGCAATTCTCCTCCCTCAGTCTCCTGAGTAGCTGGGATTACAGGCACACATCACTATACCCAGCTAATTTTTGTATTTTTAGTAGAGACAGGGTTTCACCATGTTGGTCAGGCTAGTGTTGACCTGGTTTCTCTCTTGCTCCTCTATTTATTTTCTTTCTTTCCTTTCTTCCTTTCTCTTTCTCCCCTTCCTTTCTTCCTGTTTTTTTTTGTTTGTTTGTTTTTTGTTTTTTGTGTTTTTTTTTTTGAGACGGAGTTTCGCTCTTGTTACCCAAGCTGGAGTGCAATGGCGCGATCTCGGCTCACCGCAACCTCCGCCTCCTGGGTTCAGGCAATTCTCCTGCCTCAGCCTCCCGAGTAGCTGGGATTACAGGCACGCGCCACCATGCCCAGCTAATTTTTTTTGTATCTTTAGTAGAGACGGGGTTTCACCATGTTGACCTGGATGGTCTCGATCTCTCGACCTCGTGATCCACCCGCCTCGGCCTCCCAAAGTGCTGGGATTACAGGCGTGAGCCACCGCGCCCGGCCCCCCCTTCCTTCCTTCCTTCCTTCCTTCCTTCCTCCCTCCCTCCCTCCCTCCCTCCCTCCCTCCTTCTCTCTCTCTCTCTCTTTCTTTCTTTCTTTCTTTCTTTCTTTCATAAAGATGGGGTCTCACTATGTTGCCTGGGCTTGGTCCTGGGCTCAAGTGATCCTCCCACCTCAGCCTCCCAAAGTACTGGGATTATAGGCATGAGCCACCATACCCAGTCAGTCTTTTCTACCCATCTGTCAGAACAATCCTTTAAAAATATGACAGACCATGTTTTCCTCTGCCCCAAAACATATAATGCCCTTTTATCAACTTAGAAAAAAATCTAAATTCTTTGCCCTGTTCTAAAGACATATATTCTGGCTATCTACCTAACCTCATTTCTTATATTCTCTCCCTTACATAGCTTCAGCCATGATAGTCTCCCTTTCTCTTTCCTCTATCCTTCCAGTTCTCTCCTCTGTTACTCAGGCTGGAAATGCAGTAGCACGATCTCAGCTCCGCAACCTCTGTCTTCCAGGCTCAAGTGATCCTCCCACCTCAGCCTCCTGAGTAGCTGGGGCCACAAGTACATGCCACCATGTTTGGTTAATTTTTGTAGTTTTTGTAGAGATTGGGTTTACCTTGTTACCCAGGCTGGTCTTGAACTCCTGGACCCAAGCAATCCACCCACCTTGGCCTCCCCAAGTGCTGAGATTACAGCCGTGAGCCACTGTAGTTGGCCCGTGATGGGTTTTTTTATTTTTTGCTCTTCCTTGAACATATAGGCACAAACCTGCTTCAGGGGCTTTCTACTGATACTTCATCTGCCCAGAAGATGTTTTCCCAGACATTTACATAGTTTATTCTTATATATCATTAAAACCTCTACTCAAATGTCAGTCTTCAGAGAGACTTGACTACTCTGCTTTATTTTCTTTTGTGATATTTTGCTAACTGATATTATTTGTTGAATGAGTGCAGGGACTTCCTTTTGCTCACTGCTGTATGCCCAATGCCTAGGATAATGCTTGGCATGTGATTAGGCTCTGAGATACTTGTTGAATGAATCTTTTGCTGCTTTTATACCTCTTTAGCATATAGAACAGTGCTGAACACAAGTAAGTGCTTGATAAGTATTGAAATGGGGTGGAAACAGCATAATCTACAGAACATAAATTGGATTCCATCAGTTTCTTAAAGCAGAACCCTTATATCTGGCAGTCATTAAGCAAAGGTTTACACCTGTAAAATGCGGGATAATCCTAAATACTCCACTAAGCTGTTCCATGAATTAGATGAGAAAACCTTCATGAAAGTACCCAGTTTTTGTATTTTGTTAAATAAAAAGTACTCAAGATTGTGAAATGAATAAACAGTCTCCAAAGGTACCAAGTTCAGGAGTGACTCTGTCTGCAGATATAACATACTTTGAGACCGATGAATAGCCAGATGAAGTAGCCTTATAAATATGATTCTGAGGAAGGAGAATTACTTTTTTTTTTTTTTTTTTTTTTTAAAGAGCTAGGGTCTTTCTATGTCTTGCCAGACTGGCCTTGAAGTCCTGGGCTCAAGGGATCATCCCGAGTAGCTGAGACTATAGCTGTATGCCACTGTACCTGACCTTACTATTACGTTTAATTTAACTTTCCATCTGAGCAGGGAACCTAGAAAAAAGCATGCATATCACCTGAATTAGTCTCACTTCAAATTCATGATCTCCTGCCTTATGAGGGGCCTTAACGTCCCCAGCAACCCTACCACTGTTCCCTAGTCCATTTACTCTCCTACTCTCCTAGATTGGTATTTTATACCTTCTTTCTACCTTCCTTCCTTTAATACTTCTTTCTTCCTCCTCTTGGATGATGACTTTGTTACACATTTTACTTCAAAAAATAGAAGCAATTAGGGAGACCCTCCAAATGTTCCCTGTGCTTACAGCTGGGCCCCTAAGCTCTGCCTTCCCTCCAGTTCCTGTGGGTATCCTAGTCTGGCTCCTATTCAAGGCCAGCCATCTACTGATGCATTAGATCTCACCCCCTCTCTCCTATTACAGTAATGATCCTCTTTCTCCCATACAGTTTTTACTTGCCTACTGGATCATTTCCATAAGAATACAAACATTTTGTAATTCTGTCATCTTAAATAAGATCTTGTGACCCCCATATCTACCAAATGTTATACTCCCATCCCCGTTTTTGGAATTATGTTCATATTTGCTGTTGCAATTTCTCTCTTCCTTTGCCCTCTTGAGCCCATTACAATCATGCCCTCCTCTTTCTCCCCTCCTTCATGGAAACTTATCTTATCAATGCCACCAGTGATCTCCCCACAGCAAAACTCAATGGTCAATCCAGTTCTCATCTTACTTGGCTTACCTGCAGAATTAGACATAGCCATTTTCTACTCCCTGAAATATTTTCTTCACATGGCTTCTACATTACTGTAATCTCTTGGCTTTTCTCCTACCCGGCTCTTCTCCATCGTGTTGATTTTTCTTCATTTCTGCAATTCAAATCAGTGGGATGCCTTAGGATTTGATCCTTTTCTCTATCTGAACTCACTTTCTTGGTGATCCCATTCAGTCTCAGGGCTTTAAAAGCTATCCATATACCAATAGCTCCCTAATTTATAACCGTAGCCCATGACCTTCTTTTTTAACTCAAATTTTCAATTGTTTATAAAAGCATTTTTCTTGGTTAATTAATAGTCATCTCAAACTTGTTAAAAATAAGCTCCTGATTCTCCCCCTAAAACCTCCTTTCCCTTTTCTCTACATCTCAGGAAATGGCAACTCTATTTTTTTCAGATCATCAGGCCAAAATTTGGAATCATCCTTGACGCTTTTCTTTCTCACAATGCCATTTTTGAGTCAACAAATCATGTTGGTCATAGCTGGAAAATATACCCAGAATCCAGTCATTTACCATTCTTCACTGCCACCATGCTGATTCAAGCTACCATCGTTTCTTGCTTGGTTTTCTGCAATACCCTCTTAACAGACTTTTCTGCCTCTTTTCTCATTATCTGAATCAGAGGTCTCCAGTGACTTCTCATCTCACTTGTAGTAACAGTCAAACTCCTTAAAAAGACTTCTAAAGCCCTACATAATCTGCTTCCACCCCCAGTTAACTATGTTCTCATCTCCATTAATCTTTCCTCCTTCCTCTCTCCACTCCAGCTACACTGGTCTGCTATTCCGCAAACAGGCTAGTCACACTTCCAACCCAGAGCCCTTGAAAACTCCTGCCAGATATCTGTGAGCCTTACTTCCTCATCTCCTTCAGCTCTTTGGTCAAATGCTGCTTTTCAGAGAAGCTTTTCCTGACTACTCTGTGTAAAACTGTATACTTCCATTTCCACCCCAGTACTTACTACCTCCTTTCCCTCCCTTTTCTCCATAACACTTATCATAGTCATTTTATGTGCTTTATTTAATTGTCTCTGTATATACTGGAATGGAAGCCCCATGAGGGCAGAATTTCTTTGTGTTTTGTCCTCTACACTTTCTAGCATCAATAAATCTTTGTTGAATAAATTTTGATGACTTTTCATCTGGTCTCTGATCTCCAGACTCATTTCTTCAAAAGACTAAGGGAATGCACCTGGTAATAGGGGGGCTTGAGAGTATATAAGAGGTCTAAGGTGATGGCACCTTCAAAATCACTCCCATGAATATCTAATATTCTGATACTCTGATTTTTTTCCAGCTTAATACCGAAACATCCCCAGCAACCAACCAGGCAGCTGGCCCAGAGGAAAAAGGTGAGTAGGGTTGGGCTAGGCTGTTTATAGAGCAGGTAACTGTAGAGACATGAAGACAAGTAGAAAGAGTCTGGAATTTCCTAAAGTCAGGCATGAAAGGAATAAGAACATGGATAAGTGAAACAAAGGACTAGGTTAGAACTATAGTACTGTATCTATAGGCTTCCTTCTATTTTTCCTAGTAAGTAAACCTATAGTATTTACTCTTCGATTTTAGAAACTGGGTCTGCAGTGTTGGGGGAGAGGGGCACAAGATAAGAAGAAACTTAACAAAAGTCCCAGCATTATCTCCATCAGAAATCGAGGGAAAGCTGAGAACAGTGAGCGTGTGAATAAGTGATTAAAGAAGACATTTGTTGTTTGTTTCAAGAGTAGCAGAACTCCTCTAAGTGACTATAGCTAATTCCCAGCCTAACTACCTTGACTCAAACTTCTAGAGGAATTATGAGGCATTCATAGTCCTAGCAAAAACTGGGGGACCCCACAGAGTCTGGCACAAAATGCACCTCACCCCACTGTATTGGGGGCCTGGAGAAAGGGGCTGGAGCAGGTCAGGTTAACTCATTAATGAGTCTCCCAACTATCTGCAGGAAAAGCTGGCAATGCCAAGAAGGCGGAGGAGGAGGAGGAGATTGACATTGATCTGACAGCACCAGAAACAGAGAAGGCTGCCCTTGCTATTCAGGGCAAGTTTCGGCGTTTTCAGAAAAGGAAAAAGGATCCCAGCTCCTGAATGGCCAGCCTTGCCCTTCACCTTCACCCTGGCCCCTTCTCTCCTCTTCTTCACAGCCCTGACTCCCATGCATCTTTGTCCCTTGTCCCTCTAGTGTTTCCTTGAGGCAAGTTCAACCCTTACATATTCTTGTATCTGGCCCCCTTAAGCCATCACAGAAGTAGAGGCACAAGAGAGGTGGAGAAGATGAAGACTTCAATCAGCAGCCACTTGTCTAAGGGTGGAACAGTTTCTTCTTGGGATAAGGTCTTTGTTCAGTAGCTATGCCTGTCCTGTAGAGTTGAACAATAGGCTCTGAGGCTGAGAGCTCCCCAACCACAATGTGGGAAGGAGGGAAGGCCTTCAAAGTAGGGTACTTGAGGGTGGGACATATGCACTGTTCTGCTAGTTATAGCATTCACATTTCAGGTAACATTTTTTTTCCCTTTCAGATCCTTCTGCACCAACTCCAACTTCCCCTCCCAGGATCTAAGCCACAGTGGGGACTGGGGCCTCCCTTTCTCCCTAAGCAGACCTCAATCAAGCAGCTTACCACATAGTGCATGCTAAATAGATTAGTTCCAAGGAAGGGAGACTGGAATGGTGGTATCAAGGAAAAGACTCCCTCATCATCTAGTCTAGGACCATAAGGGGCAGAAGCAGAAGAGGTTCCAGGGTCACAGGCAGGGGAATGAGAAGTAGGGTAGATATAGGGAGGAAAGAACAGTGAAGAAGCGGGGCTGGGTGCGGTGGCTCACACCTGTAATCCCAGCACTTTGGGAGGCTGAAATGGGTGGATTACCTTAGGTGGGGAGTTTGAGACCAGCCTGACCAACATGAAGAAACCCCATCTCTACTAAAAATACGAAGTTAGTTGGGCGTAGTGGTACTTGCCTGTAATCCCAGCTACTCAGGAGGCTGAGGCAGAAGAATCGTTTGAACCCAGGAGGTGGAGGTTGCGGTGAGCCGAGATCGTGCCACTGCACTCCAGCCTGGGCAACGAGAGCAAAACTCCATCTCAAAAAAAAAAAAAAAAAAAACCGAAGGAGGGGAAATCTCTGAAACACCTTACTGCTGGGAAAAGAGTACTACATGAAGGATTCTTTGGGCTTTGCTAACCTGCCTGGCTCTATTTCCCAAGTCTAGCCATCCCCAGAGACCACACAAACCTAGTGACTCCTGTAGTTCCCATTTGCCCCACTGTGAATTGGAGTCAGGGCAAAAATAGAATAGCCACTCTGTGATTTTAGCATGTTTAATAATTATGACAATAAACCTCCCCCTCCCATCCACAAATGGAGTCATTTAACCTCTACTAATGTTTTTTTCTTGGGAGAATTGTGAATATAAGCCTGAGGGGCCTCAGGGAGTGGGGTGGAACAACTGCATTGATTGTGTGGTGGCACAAGAAACTAACACTGCCTGAGCAATTTTCAGACTGAAGCCAACCCTGCCTTCCCCACCCCTACCGACCTTGCCCTCACCTTGATTTGTTGCCCACATTGTCTCTGTGTTGCTGTCACCACCCCCGGGGTGCACCTGCAAGAGTGCTCATCTTCCCTTTCTCCTTCCAGCTGAGAGCGTGCTGGGTACACATCCCTCTGAAAACAAACTTGGTCTTTTTTGCTCCAGATTCCCAAATGACCTATCTTAGATTTCCTTCTTGCTTTGTCTTCTTACCACATTCTTTCCTCCCCTCCGTTTATCAAATGCAAGGGAAGGAAAAGACTCTGCTGGTCACTAGAGAGCACCACTGTTACACTAAAATTTTAAACCACCAATTACATAAAATACTAGCTTTTAAGTAGCTTATATTGCTGAGAAATAACATCTATACACTAAAACCAGAAGCCAAACATTTAAAGATTGAGCAAAGAATGATCTGTTTTTCCCACTCCTTTCCCTTCTTTTTTTATTTTTTTTCCCTTTTCAATTGTTTTTATTGTGGTAAAACGTAACAAAATTTTCCATCTTAACCATCTTGAAGTACAGTTTAGTGGCATCAAATACATTCAGTAATGCTGTGTAACTATCAACACTATCCATCTCTGTAACTCTTTTCACCTTGTAAAACTGAAACTCTACATCTATACCCTTTAGACAATAACTCTCCATCTCCTCTCTTCCCAGCCTCTGGCAAACACCATTCTACTTATCTCTGAGTCACCTTCATATTTAAGACCATTGATGGTGGTCTTTGATCCCTTCTTAATTTGAGAATATAGAAGTCAGGCCAGGTGCAGTGGTTCACACCTATAATCCCAGCACTTTAGGAGGCTGAGATGGGGGATCATCTGAGGTCAGGACTTTGAGACCAGCCTGGCCAACATGGTAAAATCCCGTCTCTACTAAAAAAATACAAAATTAGTTGGGCATGGTGGCAAATGCCTGTAATTCCAGCTACTTGGGAGGCTGAGGCAGGAGAATCACTTGAATCTGGGAGGCTGAGGCAGGAGAATCGCCTGGGAGGCAGAGGTTGCGGTGAGCAGAGATGGCACCACTGCACTCCAGCCTGTGTGACAAGAGTGAAACTTCATCTCAAGAAAAAAATATAGAAGTCAGCTGGAGGCCGGGCGTGGTGGCTCATGCCTGTAATCCCAGAACTTTGCAAGACTGAGGCAGGTGGATCACCTGAGGTTGGGAGTTTGAGAACAGCCTGACCAACATGGAGAAACCTTGTCTCTACTAAAAATACAAAATTAGCCAGGTGTGGTGGCACATGCCTGTAATCTCAGTTACGAGGGAAGTGAGGTAGAAGAATCACTTGAACATGGGAGGCAGAGGTGGTGAGCCAAGATCACGCTGTTGCACTCCAGCCTGGGCAACAAGAGTGAAACTCCGTCTTAAAAATCAGCTGGGCATGATGGTGCATGCCTATAATCCCATTTACTTGGGAGGCTGAGGCAGGAGGATCATTTGAGCCCAGGAGTTCAAGACTGCCATGGGCTATGATCACACCACTGCACACCAGCCTGGGTGACAGGAGACCCTGTCTCTGAAAAAAAATTGTGTAAACCATGTGGCAGCTGTGAATGGGAAGCAAGGGACAATAACCCTAAAAGGTAACCTATAGCTCAAAGTTTACTCACACCTAGCAAGCCCATTGACGTAGGATATTAGGAGAATTGACCAGTAATTCATGGGAAGGCCCTACGTTAAAGGAATTCCCCCCTTCTCCTGATGCCAGGGAAAAGGAGAAAATTTTACTGTTACTTTTGGAGTCTGTTCTGAGTACAGTATGGTAATGATGGTGGTCTTTGGTCCCAGCCTCAAAGGCAAATAAAAGGATAACCTCATTGCCACACCTGCTATGTGTCCAGTGCATCTGGCAAAGCTGGTGTATTCCCTCTTCCCTTGTTCTATGGACACAAGATGAGAATTGACTGGTGCTTTACCTGGTCTCCCGCCGTGGGCATTAAGGTAAGGCAGGGGCTTCCTGTTTCTGGTGAATTGAGCTTTTGTGGCTGATGCTAAGGCAATGCTGGAGTTCTTTGCCACCAGCTCCTCTCCTGCAGACTCAGCTGCTTGGGAGTATCTGTTGATTTGTTTTTTGCCACACTGATCTGGAGCACAGTGCTAAAATTATTTTTCCCTTTACCATCTCTTGCTTTAAAAATGTTATGCTGTTCTCATGCTCATGCTCATTTTTAATAAAGGGCATGGTAGCGAAAACAGTCATTGCTTTGGGAAAGATAGTTCTGACCAGAAAGAGAGACTTGAACATCTTTTGCTGAACCAATGGTAATTCTCAGTGACGGTTCTGAACATGGTATTATCTGTGCCAGGTTACCTATTCCTACCACGGGCAGTCAAACTGATCCTTTTCTCTCCAGCATGCCTATAACTCCTCCTTGGGGCCCTGAGCTGAGGTTGGGATCTTGGGGCTCTAGAAACTTGCTTCTCTTCCCTGTCCTTCTGGTACCTACTATGGAAGAACTAATTCTCAAATACTAATCACTGAGGAAGTATTCTTGAGTGCTTTCTTTTGTGGAGCAAAAACTGAGTCTTTGGGGAATTGATGAAAGCCTTTATAAATTAGCAGAAAATACAGGCATAAGAACAGCCAAGGAAGAAAGCTAAAAATAAAAAACTAATTTTGAAAAATATTCAGCACTTCTGACACCAAATGTTTGAGTTTTCTCCTTCTATTAGGCAATTATCCAACTCTGGACACCAGCTGGGTGTCCTACCAATCCAATTGTGACAGTCGGTATCCAGACCTCACACAAATTGCAAGTCTCAAATTGTGGCCTATACTTCTGGCAAACTGGCTGTGTATCAGGGTTTCCCCATGCCTCATGGGAACCATCAGGTTCAGTAATTTCTAGAATGGCTCATAGAACTCAGGAAACTGCTTTGCTTACTGTTACTGGTTTATTATAAAGGGTGCAACTCAGGAATAACCAAATGCAAGAGATGCATAAAGCAAAGTTTGGGAATGAGGAGTGCATGGGACATCCATGCCCTTCCTGGTGTGCCACCCTCCCAGCACCTCCATGTGTTCACCTGAAGCTCTCTGAATCTCAAGCCCCATGTTTAAGGTGCTTATGGAGGCATTATGATGAAGGCATAGTTGATTGAATCATTGACCATTGTTGATTAAGTCAATCTCCAGTCTCTCTGCCTTTCCTGAAGTCCTGGTGGGGGGTGGGAGGGCTGAAAGTTCCAAACCTCTAATCACAAGGTTGGTTCCTCTGGCAATCAGGCTTTCATCCTCCGAAGAGTCATGTCATTAACATAAACACAGGTAAGGTTGAAAGGGGCTTATTACAAATTATAAAAGATGCTCCTCCTCTTAACACTCAAGAATTTTTTTAAATTAAAAAATTTGTTTCTAGAGATGAGGTCTCACTATGTTGCCCAGTCTTCGGTGCAGTGGCTATTCACAAGTGCAATCCTCCCACCTCAGCCTCCTGAGAAACTGGGACTACAGGCATGTGCCACTGCACCTGGCTCACTTAGGAAATTCTAAGGGTTTTGGGAGCTCTGTGCTGGGACCCGCTGTACCAAAACTGGAGGAGGAAAACCAAATATATATTTCTTATTATATCACAATATCAAATCCATATCACTGATATCTGTTTTGGTGTTTTTTTTTCAACTGTGTAGGGGTGGCAGAACTGGGATTATAGTCCCACCTATACATGGGAGAGGTCTGGCAATCCACGCAGGGGATGTACTTGTAACTATGCTCCAAAGTTCAAATATGAAGGTCTTGGTGAAGTTTCAGGCAGCTAAAGGTAGAAGGATTCTGCTCCCTGGACAATCCTGCAGTTCTGATTTCAGAGACTTGGTGTTGCTGCTGGGTGGGACCCTCCACATTCCTTGATCTTGCCCCAATCTAGAACTAGCTCTTTCTACTTCCATTTTTCCATCTCCTCCTCTTGCAGCTAGTCCCTGCCCTAATGTCCTTTTTGGGAGCTGCCCTCTGTGCCCACCTCTTTGCCATTCTCTCCACCCTCTTGCCGTTGCTGAGTTTCCCTTATTTTTGGAACTGTTTGCAGTGGGAGTGGCTCCTGGCAGCTTCCTTGTCCCTGCTGTACTCAGTCCTTGACAACTAGCCCTCACTGGAATCACTGTCCAGTGAGCTGCTGTCTCCCTTCACCATCTTATCTCCAGATGTAGCGCCTCTGCTGCCTGTGCCTCTGAAAATTGAGGGTGGGGGTCAGGAGGTTTGCTTTTTGTAGTAAAATGATGCCTTTCTTTCTGGTTGTTTGGGTGGCAGCTCTGACTCCAGATCTGCAAAGGCAGAGATTCACAGTCCACAGATAAGCACAAAGTCAGCCTGTTCACTAGAGTGCAGGAAGAGCCTCCTCATTCCCTTGTTAGCCCCCTCCTCCCAGCATCATGCTTCAGTCATCATCATGATCATGATCACCATGGTCACTGTCATCAAAGGCTTTCCTTAATCACCGGTCAGCATGAAGCAAGGGGAGCCAGCCACTTCCACTAGATCACTTGAGAGTATCCTTACCTGCACATAACTCTTTGTTGGCTCAGGTTACATCAGACTTACGGTCTTCAGGAATGTTCACCCCAAACTTGAGGTGATTCCCTAGCCTTATGCTACCTACAGGACATGAATGGCGATGATAATAGCAATACCTATTTGTAAGCTGTATTGTAAGATTTGTAAATTGTTCTGTGTCAGATCCCATTCTAAACATGTTTACATCTATTAACTCACTTAGTTCTTGCTGCTTGATGACATAGATACTATCCCATTTTACAAATGAAGAAACTGAGGCACAGAAATTTTAAATAAGCTGCCCAAAACAAGTGAGTGGTTGAGCTAGAACCAGAACTCAGGCAGTCTCACTCCAGAATCTGGACCCTCTGTATTACCCTGATAAGGGACTAGATAAGTGAAAGACAGTAGATTGCTTGTCGAGGATGTTGTCCAGCCTAGCTTATAGGGCAGAACTTCCCTTAGCTGAGCTCAGGCATATCTGCTCGGTCCCTCATAACCTACACAGGTAAGATGTGTACCTTCTCTGGTCCCTCATCCTTCCAGGGATGAACCAGATCCTGGCTTTACCTGATGGTCCTAGCAGACTCATTCCAGAATTGTATCAGTACCTTGATCTCCTCATCTAGCTGCTTCTCCTGGTACTCCAGGGAACATGTGACTAGGCTCTCTGGAATTAAAAGTGGTTTAAATGAAACCTAGAAATGGGGCTCAGAACTTGCAAAGTAGAGCCAAAATCCAGGCCTGGAAGCAAAGGCCAAGACTCCCATTAGTGTATGACAGTGAGTAGGTGTGGATATCCTGAAGCTAAGATAAACTCTCCTATAACTCATGGGAAGGCCCCAGGCCTCGTTTAGGCTTCTAAATCAGTTCTCAAACAGTGGGTACACTGCCCTCTAGAGGATATTTTGGGAATCTGTGGGGGTGTTCTTTAGGGGAAGGTGTGTGTGTGTGTGTGTGTGTGTGTGTGTGTGTGTGTGTGTTGATGGTGGTGAAGGTTCCTGGTATTTAGGAGGCAAAGATGCCAGACAATACTGCAAGGACGAGGACAATGCTGCACAAAAAAATAATCGTCCCACCTCTGACTTGACTTCAAAAGTCCCATTGGAAGCCTGGAGCAGTGGTTCACGCCTGTAATCCCAGCACTCTAAGATGCCAAGGCGGTTGGATCACCTGAGGTCAGGAGTTCAAGACGAGCCTGGCCAACATGGTGAAACCTCATCTCTACTAAAAATACAAAAATTAGATGGGCGTGTCAGTGGGCTTCTGTAATCCCAGCTATTTGGGAGGCTGAGGCAGGAGAATTGCTTGAACCCGGGAGGCAGAGGTTGCAGTGAGCTGAGATCGCACTGCACTCTAGCCTGGGTGACAGAGTGAGACTCTGTCTCAAAAAAAAAAAGTATATGTATACATCTATATATCTATATGACCCTGACTTGTAGACCAGTGGCACACTCAGCTCCCTTAAATGAACTAAGCAGGAAAAGAAGATTAGAAGACATCGGGTAACTATGGGACCTTAGCTTCTCTTCATAAACTGGATATTGTTTAACTCACCTAACCATAATATTGGGTGTACACAGCAGCATTTTTTTTTTTTCTGAAACAGGGTCTCACTCTGTTGCCCAGGCTAGAGCACAGTGGTGAGGTCTCAGCTCACTACCACCTCTGCCTCCTGGGCTCAATTGATCCTCCAAGTTCAGCCTCATGAGTAGCTGGGACTGCAGGTGTGCACCACCTCACCTGGCTAATTTTTGTGTCTTTTGTAGAGATGGGGTTTTGCCATGTTGCCCAGGCTGGTCTCAAACTCCTGGGCTCAAGCCATCCGCATGCCTTTGCCTCCCAAAGTGCTGGGATTACAGGCATAAACCACTGTGCCTGGCCACAAAGCAGCAACTTATCATTAAATGGAAATGGTTGTATGTGATAGTTAATTTTAAGTGTCAACTTGACTGGGCCACAAGGTGCCCAGATATTTGGTTAAACATAATTCTGAGTGTGTCTATGAGAGTGTTTCTGGATGAGACTAACATTAGAATCAGTAGTTTGAAGCAGATTGTCCTCCCCATTATGGGTGAGCCTCACCCAATCTACTGAAGGTTTACATAGAATAAAAGGCTGAAAGAGAGAAAATTCATTCTCTCTGCTTGATGGTATTTTAACTGAGACATTGGTCTTCTCCTGCCTTTGAACTTGAATTGGAACTTATGCCATTAGCTTGCTGGTAGTCAGGCCTGCAGACTGCAGGTTTTGGGACTTCTCTGCAGATCTTGAGAATTCACACCCTCCAAAATCATGTGAGCCAATTTCTTATAATAAACATATATCTATATCTATACCAGTTTATATTACAGATGAAGAATAGATATATGAATGGAACACAGAATGGATACACATTGTGAAAAAAATTAATGTTCCAGGTGAATATCCACCAAAGGCCTCTTTTCCTGGCACCCCCAGTGCTCCTCAATTAGCCCTTGGTCAAAGTGGCCATTTTGGCAGGCATGGAGGCTATGCATGAGGTCGACAACGTAACTTTCCCTTACCAAGGCTGATCTAATTAATGCTGCTGCTGAGTGCCTAATATGTCAACAGCAGAAACCAACACTGAGTCACTGATAGACACTATTCTCTGAGGGGACCACCTTCCCACTTCAGCCTCCCAAGTAGCTGGGATTATAGGCATGAGCCATCACGCTCTGCTGAAAGATACATTCTGAATATGGATTTGCTTTCCTTGTCCACAGTGCTTTTGCCAGGACCACCATTTGTGGGCTCACAAAATGCCTTATTCATAGTCATGGCATTCCCCATAGCATTGTGTCTAAATGAGGAACTTACTCCACAGCAAAGGAAGTACAGTAATGGGCTCATGTTCATGGAATTAAGTGATCTTACCACATTTCTCATCACCCGAAAGGAGATGCCTATTTGAAACATGGACTGACTTACTAAAGACTCAAAGCAACACTTGGGAGAAAATACCCTGAAAGACTGGGGATCCATCTTACAAGGTGTGGTATGTGCCTTGAATGAAAGGCCATTATATGGTGATGTTTTCCCCATAGCCAGAATATATGGGTTCAGGAGTCAGCAAGTAGAAGCGGGAATGGCTCTTCCACTGTTACACTAATAACCCGCTCATAGAGTTTTTGTTTCCCAGCAGCTCTGAGCTGGGAAACAAAAGAAGTTTGGAGGACTTAGTCTCCAAAGGAAGATTGTGTTCACCAGTGAACACAGCAATTGTTTCATTGACTTGGAAGACAAGAATGCCACCTGGCTGTTTGGGGCTTTATATGACACTGAACGAAAAAGCCAAACCAAAAGATTATAATAGTTCCCCATACCCACTTATTTATGGCTTCACTACTCAAGGTTTCCCACGTCCAACTGTGGTCTGAAAATATTAAGTGGAAAATCCCAGAAATAAACAATTCATGAATTTTAAATAACATACCGTTCTGAGTAGCGTGATGAAATCTTGTGCTGCCAGAAATGTAATTATCCTTTGTCCAGCATATCCATGCTGTATACATTACCCACCCTTTAGTCATTTACTAGCTGCCTCAGTTATCAAATCAGCTCTACAAGTGCTTGTGTTCAAGTAACACTTATTTTACTCAATAGCCCCAAAGTGCAAGAGTAGTGATGTTGGCATACTGTTATAATTGTTTTCTATTATTAGTAGTTATTGATGTTAATCTCTTACTGTGCCTAACTGGTAAATTAAACTTTATCATGGGCCAGATGAGGTGGCTCACACCTATAATCCCAGCATTTTGGGAGGCCAAGGTGGGTGGGTCACTTGAGGTCAAGAGTTTGAGATCAGCCTGGGAAACATGGTTGAAACTCATCTCTATCAAAAATACAAAAATTAGCCAGGCATGGTGGTACACACATATAATCCGAGCTACTTGGGAGGCTGAGGCAGGAGAATCACTTGAATCAGGGAGGAAGAGGTTGCAATGCGCTGAGATCGTGCCACTGCACTCCAGCCTGGGTGACAGAGCGAGACTCCATCTCAAAAAAAAAAAAAATTATCATAGGGATATATGTATAGGACAAAAACACAGTATATATGGGGTTCAGTAACATTCCTGGTTTCAGTCATCCAGGAAGGCCTTGGAATACATTCACCACAGATAAGGGAGGGCTACTGTATTCCACTGGCTGGTGTGACTGATCCTGATTACATAGGGGAAATTGAGTTGGCTGCACAGTGGAGACAGGAAAAGCTATTTCCAGAACCCAGGGGATTCTCTGGGAGTGCAGCTTAGTACTTCCCAGCTTAATAGTAAGGGTAATGGACAAATATAGTAGAAGCAACAACAAAAAAAGGTAAGACAGTTGAGAGCTCAAACCTTGAGTGAGAAATGGAAGTTTGGGTCCCTGTACAGGTGAAGAACATCTGAGGTTCTGACTGAGAGTGGGGAAATACAGAAAGTGTAGTGAAAGAAGTGGAATATGGCTTTTGGCCCAATTAAGGAAACGAGGACTGGCCTGTAGGGAATTGGCTTGTTTTCTATTTGCTTACTATAGATATGTGTTTATGTTAGCCATTTATTTGTCTCTCCTCTCTTCTTCTTCTTCTTTTTTTTTTAAAGACGGGGTTTCACCATGTTGGTCAGGCTGGTCTTGAACTCCCGACCTCAAGTGATCTGCCCGCCTTGGCTTCCAAAGTGCTTGGATTACAGGCGTGAGCCACCGTGCCCAGCCTCCTCTCTTCTGTTTATATTATTAGACAAGTTACTGGAAGTGCATTTTGCAATGTAGTCTACATGATAGAATAATTGATGGGAATATGACTGAATTAACGTAGTCAGAGATGGATACAACCACTGGTGGCCTATTTGAAGAACTGTGAAAAGCTCTGTGTGTGTAGTCTGACCATGTCTTTCCTTCTCCAAACTTACTTCCACACATGAATATTTGGCCAACAATTTCTTAGATGTTTTAAGGCAGGGTAGCAAACTCATATGTTCATAGTGGTCAGGCAGGTAAGGAAATGAGAGAAGTGAGGATTAGATCCCATCTAAAAAGGAAAACAATATTCATCTCAAGGTGATGGTTGTCCAGTGACAACCAATTGTAGCATTATTTGAATAAACAAACATATCGTATAGGACAAACAAAAGATGTTTTCCAAGTTGTTGCAATCTCTGATTTAAAGTTAATTTATCAGCCAGGTGCAGTGGTTCATGCCTGTAATTCCAGCACTTTGGGAGGCCAAGGCAAGCAGATCATTTAAACACAGGAGCTTGAGACCAGCTTTGCCAACATGATAAAACCCCATCTCTACTAAAAATACAAAAATTAACCAGGTGTGATGGTGCATGCCTGTAGTCCCAGCTTCTTGGGAGGCTGAGGCAGGAGAATCACTTGAACCCTGGAGGCGGAAGTTGCAGTAAGCTGAGATCGCGCCACTGCACTCCAGCCTGGGTGACAGAGCAAACCTCTGTCTCAAAAAAAAAAAAAAAAAAAAAAAAAAAAAAAGTTATACATTCCTCAAAGAGATAGGAGAAAATCAGGTTAGTATGTTTCTGGGAAATCAAGAGATAATTCACAGAAAGAGGAAGTGGCTGGTAATGTCGAATACTGCTGAGAGGATGAGGAAGGCAAAAGTGACCATTGAATCTGCAAAATAAGCATCATTAACACCCTTTGAAACAAGCAGTTTTAGTGGAGTGATGGGGATAGAGGCATGATTGAAGAGGGCTGAAGAAAGAATGGGCAGTATTAAAGATAGTAATCCTGGACTTGTTCAAGGAGTTTTGCTATACAGCGAAACAGAGAAATGGGGCAGTAGCTGGAGGTAGGAATCTGGGAGATATTAAGAAATGTGTAGAGGCTGGGCAAGGTGGCTCATGCCTGTAATCCCAGCACTTTGGGAGGCTGAGGTGGGCAGATCACGAGGTCAAGAGATCGAGATCATTCTGGCCAACCTGTGAAACACAGTGGCTACTAAAAACACACAAAAAATTAGCTGGGCATGGTGGCATATGCCTGTAGTCCCAGATACTTGGGAGGCTGAGGCAGGAGAATCACTTGAACCCGAGAGGCAGAGGTTGCAGTGAGCTGAGATCGCGCCATTGCACTCCAGCTTGGCTACAGAGTGAGACTCCGTCTGAAATGAAAAAGAAATGTGTAGAAAGACATTTCATATGTCTTGTATTTTATCCATCATCACCAGTTGTCTTTTGCCTTTGTTTATAATATATTTTGCCATGAAAGAGGTTAAACTAGGTTGGGCACAGTAGTTCATGCCTGTAATCCCAGCACTTTGGGAAGGGGAGGCAGAAGGATCACTTGAGGTCAGAAGTTTGAGACCAGCCTGGCCAACATGACAAAACCCCATCTGTACTAAAAATATAAAAATTAGCCAGGCATGATGGTGGACGCCTGTAATCCCAGCAACTTGGGAGGCTGAGGCAGGAGAATTGCTTAAACCTGGGAGGCAGAGGTTGCAGTGAGCCAAGATCATGCCACTGCACACCAGCCTGGGTGACAGAGCGGCACTCCATCTCAAAAAAAAAAAAAAGAGGTTGAACTTTTTATTACTTTATTTTATGATTTCTGGATTTCCTGTCTTGCTTAAAGGTCTTCCTTATTTGAGATTAAACAAATATTTTTATTTCCTTCTAATATTTGTCTTTTTTAGAATTGTGTTTTATTTTTGTATAGGATGTGAGGGAAAAATTTAGTTTTCTTCCAGACATGTAAGTCTATTGTGCCGATGCCAATCTATTTATTAAATAATCCATTTATTTACCACTAAACTGAAATGCCTTTTTTTTTTTTTTTTGAGACAGGGTCTTGCTTTGTCACCCAGGCTGAAGTGCTGTGGTGTGATTTCAGCTCAGTGCAGCCTCCACCTCCTGGGCTCAAGTGAGCCTCCCAAGTAGCTGAGACTACAGGTGCTCACCCAAACCTGGCTAATTTTTGTATTTTTTGTAAAGATGGTAGTTTCACCATGTTGTCCAGGCTGGTCTCAAACTCCTAGACACAAGCAATTCGACGGCCTTGGCCTCCCAAAGTGCTGGGATTACAGGCGTGAGCCAACGTTCCTGACTGACCAAGATTTTTAAAGGCAAAACAAGGAGGCTTACATAATTGTTTTGAGATATTAATAATTATCCTTTGCTACAAGTCAATAAAGGCAATGCCAGTTAGAGGTTTCACAGACAGTTGCTGGGTAGATGTCCTTGTAGATGTATTTTTTGTGTAACGTTCTGACGGCCTTTGTGCAAGTTTGCAGTTTTTGCATTCTTTTTGTTTGTTTGTTTGTTTAATTTCAACTTTTGTTTTAGATTCAGCGGGTACACGGACAGGTTTGCTACACTGGTATACTGTGTGATGCTGGGGTTTGGGGTAGGAATGATGCCATCACCGGGTAGTGAGCACGGTACCCAGTAAGTAGTTTTTCAGCCCTTTCCTCCTCTCTCTTTCCTTTCAGATAGCCCAGTGTCTATTGTTCCCATTGTTATGTCCATTTGTACCCAGTACTTGACTCTCACTTATAAGTGAGAACATGCAAAAATAAAGAAAAAATATGGCGGCAATACAGTGGGCAAAATTGATTTGCAAGGAGATCAAAAATCCATTTGATTATAGCCTAATCTAAATAGATTTATCATTTTATTTAATAATTTAATGAGGGGGAAGAAAATATTTCAAAAATGTTGAACTGTTTATTTCTCATAGAATTAAAAACATTTTTTTTAAAATTTCCAGTCAGGTGTGGTGGCTCACACCTGTAATCCCAGCACTTTGGGAGACTGAGGTGGCCCTATCACCTGAGGCCAAGAGTTCAAGACTAGCCTGGCCAACATGATGAAACCCTGTCTCTACTAAAAATACAAAAATTAGTTAGGCGAGGGGGGGCCCTGTAATTTCAGATACTCGGGAGGCTGAGGCAGGAGAATCGCTTGAACCTGGGAGGCAGAGGTTTCCATGAGTTGAGATTGCACCGTTGCACTCCAGCCTGAGCAACAAGAGCAAAATTGTCTCAAAAAAAAAAAAAAATTATTTCCATAGGTTCTTGAGGAACAGGTGGTATTTGGTTACAGGAGTAAGTTACTTAGTGGTGATTCGTGAGATTTTGGTGCACCCATCACCCGAGCAGTATATACTGAACCCCGATTTGTAGTTTTTTATTCCTCACCCCCTCCTTCCTTCAAGTCCCCATTTTGCATTCTTTTGTGATAGCTTTTGTTATCAGGTATTTATGCATGAGAACCTGTTTCTTCATAGCCCTCCCTGGCTCTGTCAGCTTTTTTTTTTTTTTTAAGACGGAGCCTTGCTCTGTTGCCCAGGTTGGACTGCAGTGGCTCGATCTTGGCTGACTACAGCCTCCGTCTTCCAGGTTCTGATTCTCCTGCCTCAGCCTCTTGAATAGCTGGGATCATAGGCGAGTGCCACCATGCTTGTCTAATTTTTTGTATTTTTAGTAGAGATAGGGTTTCACCATGTTGGCCAGGCTGGTCTTGAACTCCTGACCTGAAGTGATCCACCCACTTCAGCTTCCAAATTGCTGGAATTGTCTGGTCTTGTTTTTCCTTTTTTTTTTAACATGAATGTCCATTTGGATTCTGACAATTTTCACATATTGTTATTTAATAAATCTTATTTTTTCACATAGGTTATGTACCTTTCTTGTTAATTTTTGTTTTTGTTCTTTTTACTGTCATCAGTGGGTTTCCCTCTTATTTCCATTTCTAGCTAGATTTCTAGTTATAGACTGAAATAAACTGATTTTGTAATCACACTACCAGATTGACTTCTTAGTTCACTACTTGCCTAGTTTTATCTTATAGATTTCCTAGAAACGCAATTATATTAGCTGCAAATAAAGATAAGTTTCTCATCTATGTATACAGGTTGTTCCTTGTTCTTCGTTTATTATACTAGCTAAATTCTTCAAAAACAATATCTAAAATTATTAGTGATAATATATGTACTGTCTTGTTTTCTAATTTAATGACAGTGGCTGCAATGTTTCATATTTGATACGCTTTTTTTTTTTTTTTTGCGACAGATTCTCATTTTGTCGCCAGTCGCCAGGCTGGAGTGCAGTGGCACAATCTTGGCTCACTGCAACCTCCGCCTCCTTGGTTCAAGCAATTCTCCTGCCTCAGCCTCCCGAGTAGCTGGGACTACAGGTACACGCCACCATGCCCAGCTAATATTTGTATTTTTAGTAGAGACAGGGTTTCACCATCTTGACCAGGATGGTCTCAATCTCTTGATCTCGTGGTCTACCCACCTCAGCCTCCCAAAGTGCTGGGATTACAGGCTTGAGCCACCACGCCCGGCCTAATATGCTTTTTAAATGATTTTTGAAAAACAGTCTTCGTTATGTTTATTTCCATTTCTATTTTACCTAGAATTTTTTTTTTTACAAAAACCTTGTGTCTATATCTAAGAATTCCTAGAATGTTTTGTAGAATAGCTACTAAGAAACAATGCTTTTTTTCCACATCTCTTGATAGAATTATGTTTTTTTCCCCTATGTTAATATAATACATTCTGTTAATAGGTTTCCTGATACTGAACTATTCTTTCATTCCCAGAATAAATTCTTCAAGGTCATAATTAATTATTTTATTAACTCACTGTGGAATTCTCTTGTGCAAATATTTTATTTAGATGTTTTGTATGTATATTCATAAATTGGGTTATAATCTCGGTGGTTTCTTTTTTTCATGGTCAACACTGAAAAAGGCTTTAAATTATTCTCAAAGTGCTCACATGCCTGGTCAAAATTATTGCCATTATTAACAATGCACGGAGGATTATGAACAATTTATTTCAAAGTAATAATTAGATAGGATTCAAAGTTTCCCATATAACAATGTCATTTCCCTTTACCTGAATCATTATTCTGGATTTTATTTAATGGTTTACTGTAGAGGAAAGAAAGGGGTTTGTGGCTTACTTTGTTGGGGATTGTGGAAAATGGGCACAGTCCTAGAAAAACCCACGTTAAGTGTGGCAATGCTTGTGGAAATGCTTAATGCAAAGGTTGCAAAATGTTGTCCCAAGGTACCAGGATTCCTGATGGAATAAGAAATATTAAAATAATTGGGTAAACTGAGCTAGCAAAATGCAGGTGGCTGATAAATTTTAGAACAACAGTGTGATTAAATGAGAAGCTTTGAGCTATGTTCTATCTCATAAGTAGCATAATGTTTCATCTGACTCTCTCTCTCTCTCTTTTTTAAATGAGACAGTCTCCCTGTGTTGCCCAGGCTGGAGTGCAATGGCATGATCTTAGCTCACTGCAACCTCTGCCTCCCAGGTTCAAGCAATTCTTGCGCACCAGCCTCCTGAGTAGCCGAGATTACAGGTGGGTACCACCATACCCAGCTAATTTTTGTATTTTTAGTAGAGGCAGTGTTTAGCTGTGTTGGTCAGGCTGGTCTTGAACTCCACTATCTGTCCATCTTGGCCTCCCAAAGTGCTGGGATTACAGGTGGGAACCACACACCCCATCTCATTTGACTCTCCTAACAGCCTGGGAAGTTTAAGCAGAGAACCCAGCTGCAACTATCTAATGAATAATGGACAGTTTAGCATCTTAACTAACAAGGAATCTTTTTTTTTTTTTTTTTTTTGAGACGGAGTCTTGCTCTTTTTGCCCAGTCTGGAATGCAATAGCGCAATCTCAACTCACTGCCACCTCTGCCTCTTGAGTTCAAGCGATTCTCCGGCATCAGCCTCCTGAGTAGCTGGGATTACAGACAACTGCCATCATGCCTGACTAATTTTTGTATTTTTAGTAGAGACGGGGTTTTATTATGTTGGCCAGGCTGGTCTTGAACTCCTGTCCTCAGCTGATCCACCTGCCTCAGCCTCCCAAAGCGCTGGGATTACAGGCATGAGCCACTGCACCCAACCAATAAGGAATCTTGATCTTAAGATATTCCCAACTTTATTACTGAGTTGTGACTAAGTTTCCTCTCCCACCTTCCCCCAGATGAAAAGTTATATATAATTCATTAGCTTTTATATTTAAATGAAGTCAGATTAATTTTTTTTTTAAAGATGTGGAAGACATCCCTTAAACAAATGGAAGCACTCTGGGTTTTGGTAAAGCTGGTGTTAATCATATCTTTAGCCTCTTAACAAGGGGAAGAAATGACCTGTGAGTATTGTTTTTTGTTTGTTTGTTTTTTGCCATCAGTAACCCCCAGGGGAAAATGATAAATATATGTTTTTCCAAGACCAGTTCAGGATACCAGCTTATTGATGGTGTATCTAAATTGACATACCAACAAACTAATGAGTTATTAATAGTGTACCTATTAATAGGTAAACAGAGGTAAAGCTGTATACAAACAAAACAAAGTAGTGTCTGTTTAGAGAGGTGAATGGGATTGGTGCTAATTTGTAAAGTGTACTCCCTTAGGCAAGGACTAGAAACAGATATTAAATTCCTTAATATTTTAGTTGTGTATCAACTTATTATCAACTGTATTAAAAACTTACAAAGTTTTTCATACACAGAATCTCATTTGATTATTACAAAGTCCCTAGGAATTAAGCAGGGCAGGTATCATTTAAGTTGTTTACAAGTACATAAATAAGCTTACCAAAGTCACACAACTGTCCTGGGGATCACACAGCTAGTGAGTGGCTGGGATGTTTTAAGATTCAGGTCTTAGTGAAGAGGAATTCTGTGTCTTAACTCATGTCAAAGCAGAGACTGACAGAGTTTACAACGTAGTATAATCTCACTGCCTATTTGTTGAATGTATGAATGTGTCTTGTGAGCCTATTTCAGAGTTCCTTCTAGTACACTATATAAGCACACCCCCCCAAAAAAAACACTCAACAACTGAAACCAAGTATGGAAGGTTAGGGATGGGTGGGGGGCAGGAATTATTCCCAGGAGAACTAGGAAATTTGTGACGAGGCAGCAGCTTCTGGAAATGTCAGTGTTTATTAAACATTTAAGGACATTTGGAGGTTTGAGAAGAAATATACAGAATGTAGAAAAATCCTAAGAATCCCTTGTGGCTGGAGTGCAGCCTCTTCCTCCCCCCCTCCCAATTTCCCATTTGTTTTTCCTGCTTTCTGTTTGGTTGTTTAAAACCATTTCTTAAGGCTCATTTGCCCCTCCTCCACTCCCTGACCTATGAGGATCCATTCTCTCTCCCTCTCTTTCAAGACCTGGAGTCCCAGAACAGTGCTCCAAAGTGGTGGTGGTGGGGGGGCCACCAACGCTATACCGAAGTGTGAGGATCAGGGGCCCCTCTGCTTGGGCTGGCTCTTCATTAAGGACTTAAGGTGGGGGGGTGAAGAATTGCAAAAGCCACATGACGTCATTGGTCCTCAGTCATGGGTGTAAGGGCAGAGGATGGGCACAGATAAACAAAGAAGGGATTAAAAAATAAAAAATAATAACCTAAATAAACCCTGAAGGACAGTCTGATCTGGGTGCTCTGGGCATTAGCTGGGGGGGACAGAGTATGGAGCTGGGCCACCTGGTAGAGGGGAGGGGGGATGGGAGAGAAAACAGCCGAGGGGTTTGGCTGGGGAATGCAGGGGTGGGAATGCCAGGTGGCCTGGACGTGAGGCAGAAGGTATCAAGGTCCCTTTCTTCTCAGTGCCCAGGCGGACAGGCACCAAACACACAGTCCTTGGGGCAGGTGAGGGGTAGGATTAGCTCCTGGGCTCCCAGAAAGCCAGGGGTGAAGGTGGGGGAAAATACAATTGCCTAAGGAATGAATTCTGGAATGAAACTTACATCTCAAAGGGAGGTGCGGGCAGGGCAGGGCGGGGGAGCAAGGAAGGGAAGCACCTAGACGGGGCTAAGAGGAGCCTAGGTCCCCCTGCTCTGGCAGGGCCTAGGGTGGGGGGCGGCCATTACTTGTCCGAGTCCAGGCCCATCATGTTCTTGAGGGCGTTTTTGAGGCTGGTTCTGCTGGGGGACTTGACAGCAGGCCGGAGCTCCGAGCTCTGCTCATCCTTTCGTAGCTCCATCTCGATGACCACCACCTTTGGGCGTTTGGCGGACTCCACCCCTAACCCCCGACCCCCCGCCCGGCCCGCTAACCGCTATTTCTTATCCTTGCGAGACTCCCCCAGCCCCTTGGGTTTCTTCTCACTGGCAGCTTTGGTGCTTCTGCTGTGGTCCAGCATGGCATACAGCACTGGCGTCTGGGAGAGAGGCGCACACATCAGTCACCGCGCGACTGGGGCTTGACCGTTCCCATCCCACCACTCACTGCTGCCCGGCGGCTCCCAGAGTTCTCCTTCCCATCTTGCACAGGCCCCAAGTCCAGCTAACCTGCCGCCCGCGCTTCGACGAGTCCTTTCCAGGCTTGTGCAATTTCCCCTTCTCCATGGCACTGCAGGAGGAGAGGGTGCTGTGCGTTTGGCCTCGCCGGAACCCCTAGCTCCGTGGACACAGCTTCCTCTTCACCTTGGCCCTTCCACCCACTGGAGTAGTCTCCGCCCAGGTGGGGGAACGCGGGATAGTGGGGAGAGGGGCAGGGGAGCCAGGTTCCCCCACTTACCTGAGCCTCCTCTGCAGGGCCGCTTGCCGGCGAAGCCAGCAGTACCGAATCAGGTAGAAAAGCAGCAGCAGCAACAGCACCACCCCGAGGACACCCCCGATCACAGCTCCCAGAATCACCCCGTACCTAGTTGGCACTAGGAGTGGTGGGAAAAGAAGTGGGAGAATGAGCAGGGCGCTGTATCTGTGGTTCCTAGTCCACGTCTGTGCCCTGCATTGAGGATGCAGGACTCCCAGTCAAAACTGCCTTCTGCCCACCCTCCCAGAGCCTGAAGGTCCTTAGGAGGGGCTTTTTGTCCCTTGCCCCAGCCAGTCAGTCCTCCCCGATCCCCTCCCAAACTGCCTCCCAGATCCTTGTCCCCATCTCCTCTCACACCTTTTTCAAAGACATACAGCGTGACCTGAGAGGTCTTGCCCACTATGTCTGGAGGGTTTTTGACGTCACAAGTGAAGGTGCCATTGTCGCTGTAGTCTAGGTTGTGTATGACAATGGAGCCATCCTTCCAGCGAGGGTCCCCTACCCACTGGATGCGCTCTTTGAAGGTCCCCACCTCGTCGATGTAGGGTTGTCCCTTGGCATAGTGGAAGATCTGTGAGGAATGAGGGGAAGCATGTGAGAGGACCCTAATGAGAACACAGCTGTCAAAACTTAGCTTCATAATTAGTTACAGAAAGAAAGCAAAAGAAAAAAAAAAGGAAAAAAAAACGCTTAGCTCCAGCTTCAGGGTCAGGGATCTTGGGCTGGAAAAGCTAGTGCTGGGGAAGGGAGGACTATGTAGACTGGACATAGTCTGGGTGATAAAGATTGCCATTTGCCTTACCAAAGGTGCAGTTATGGTTCTTAAAGGATTTCCCTCTCCTTAGCCCAAGTTCTCTTTTTTGTTGTTCTTTGAAGCACTTTCTGTTCTCCAACCCCAGGATTCCTCCAGGCACTCACCGAAATAGCATCTCTGCCCCCTTCGGGCTGGTAGCGCCAAGTGAAGGAGATGTCATCTGAGACCCACTCACTGGACCAAAAGGAGCAGTGCAGGGTCACCCGGGAGCCCACAGCACCATGGACCTCCCTGTCGGTGTAAACCACGATGGCCTGGGCCGGGGACAGCACTGCAAACACAAATGGGGGAATCAGATGCACATATGGGCCCAGTGAGGTAGTGAGATCAGTAGGAAATCAAAGGCTGAGACACAGGTCAGAGGCCAATTTGGAAAAGAAACAACAAATTCTGAGCCCCAAGTCTCTAGGGACTAACTGAACAGATGAGCATAAATGCCGTGTCTGTCAAGCTCATCAGCATGTCTGTACAGATGAAATCAGCACTAACAGAATTCTCCCGTGGACTTCTAGAGATTGGGTTCTGTCTTTTAAGTCTTACGTTCCCTTTGGATCAGTATCTAACTCTTAAGCTATCCTTTAGCTGTAGTGTTTTAAATTTTTTAAATTTATTATAAATTATACAGGTAATACATATTGTGTTCTTATAAACTGTTCAAGCAACAGAAATAAAACAAAAGTCTCCTTGGACACTCAGCCCAACAAATTCCTTTCCTCTAGTCCCTTCCAAGATGTAACCAGTTATCTATTTGATATGAGTCAAACTCTGTACAAACTCAATTAACTCAAGATATACATGTACTTACAACAAATAGTTTTTTTTAACATACATATTGCATTGTATTCTAGTGTTTATTTTTTGCATAAGAATATATGTATCTGGAGGAGCTTTCCCTGTAGATTCGTAGATATCAATCTTATTTTAACAGCTGCATTGTATTTCACAATGCAGCAAGCTCAAATTTATTGCAGAAAAAAAATGAAGATAACTAGAGAATGTAAGTCTTCTTCCTAGCACAACTGTCCTCATTGCTGAATCCCTGGTTGCCACACAACTTGCTCTTGGCTGGGGAGTCAGGAAGGGAAGGACCTCATATCCCTCTCAGCCAGGTGCAGAGCAAGACCCCAAGCCTAGAGCTCAGATGACTCTACATGTGAGCCCTCTATAGTTCAACCGTCCTCACCCTCTTGGCCATTCTGGCCCAGTGCCACCCCCAAGACTTACCCACACAAGGAAGGTCATTCCAGAGAGACTATGTGTGTGGGCTGGCCCCAGGGATGGGCAACTGTAGACCTTTTTGTTCTACAGGAGGGGGAGGTGGAAATCAAACAAAGTCCCATTGTTCGACGAAGGTTGGGGGGCTCATGCCACCCCTACTCCCACCCCCATTGTCCTGAATCTCTCACCTCAGCATGCAATACTATTTACTTACCTCCTGGAACTTCCACCTGAGAACCTTCTTGGGAATCCCTCTTGTGTAACAAGAGAGGTTATTCATTGGCTCTAACTTCTATTCCTCTTGTTATAATGTCAACCTTTGCCCTTCTCGGCTCTGCTAAATGGTTCTATGAGTGGAATAGGTGTTGAGATAGAACTCTCCCTCTCTCTTATACAACAAGATTCCTTCCCTCTACTTCTCTCAATGTGCCCTTCTCCAACTCTCTATCTTTAATATTTTCGTAGGGTAACTCCAAGTAGCCCAGTATAACCCAGAAGAGTCTGGAGCTCAAGCAGCTGACAGCAGAGAACCGTGGGTGTTCTGGCCAGCCCCCTTTCCCTTGCTGCCCCCCTCCCTCCCACCACTTGCCTATGGCTCACTTGTTGCACTAGGAGTCAGGGCAGTTCAGAGAAGGAAAGGAGCCATTCCAATAATACCGCTTTGACCTCTTGCTCACCCAACATCTGCCAGGGGGCAAGGAAAGGGCTTGTTAACTTATGAAGGAAGACAGCTTTAGAGGGACAAGATCGCAGAATCTCATAGAACCTTCCTCCATTCCCCCACACAACAGGTGAGGAGCCACAAAGAGACAAAAAATCTGAGGAGCGGAGACCACAAACCTGGGCTCCCTATTTAGATCTCATTCTCTTTTTCCTTCTGGAAAACTAAGGTTAGGCACTTCCTGCACTACCAGAAGATGAGTGGGAACCAAACCCAGGGGTTTGTGTCTGTTCCTTTATGAGATCTAACACTGCTTCCCACTGGCTCTTAGCATGGCTCTGGGGGCAGGCTGCTGGTTTCCAGCCTGGGCCAGCCATGCCCACTCTCTTTTACCCTTGCTACAATCTCTTTTACCCTTTCTTTTCAAAGAATACCTCTATTGCCTCCCTCTAAATGCATATTTTTTCTTGTTTTCATATATAACTCTACATAAAACTTTATATCTATATAATTATTTTTTATTTTATAGATGGAGTCTCACTATGCTGTCCAGGCTGGTCTTGAACTACTGTGCTCAAATAATTCTCCCCCCTTGGACTCCCAAAGTGCTGGGATTGCAGGTGTGAGCCACCTCACCCAGCCACGTACTTTTTTCTCTCTGTATATAATGTCACCTTCCTGCTCCCAGTTGCTCTTTATTTGGTTGCAGTGGGGAGTGCAGCAAAGGCAGTGGGGGCTGCTGAGTTCCCACACCTGAGTCCTGAGGCTCCCAGACTAGGGTGGCTCCACTTACCCAAAGAAGAGAAGAGCAGCACAGCCAGGATAGGGCTGGGGCTGGATGAGGGAGCCCCAGGAGCCATAGCTGGGGCAGGGGCAGGGGCCCGGAGCGTCTATGGGGTTGAGAAAGTGGGGAACCAGGAACTGAGCGGGGGGTTCCTGGAACCTGCTTAAAATCCCCTGGGGCCCCAGCATGAGGAGGCTGTCCTCAGCCAGTAACCAATTGCAGCCTGGCATGTGCAGTTGAGAGGTGGTGGGGAGGGGGGCAGAGTGCAGGGAGCAGAAGGGGCATTGTATAGTCTGGGTGGTGGGGTGGGGGACACATACCACCCCATACACAGAGGGCTTTGTGTTTACTGGCCTCTCCCTGTCCCAGGCTGGAATGTTGTGGGGGGCTGGCTGGTGAGGGAGAGGGACAAAAACAGGGACATAGACTTCTCTGAGGGACAGATAGGGAACCTCAATTTAAAGGCCATAAAAAGGGATTCCTCCTTAGCCTCCTTGCCTGAGGGGCTGCTTCAGAACCCTAGGAACTAGTGGTGGGTGTCCCCCAGAGAACTCTGAAAATAGGATATCCCTTATCTCTACTAATGTGGGCTCCATTATGGACTTCTTGAGATAACCAAGACCTATAGGAGTTTTTTCCTGTCACTTCCCTGCATCCTGCATGATTCTTCCCAGATAGAAGTTTTTCTCCACCGGACTATTTCCCGCCAAGAAGCCTCTGACCTTTCCCCCTTTGTCAAGGAGTCCTTCAATGCCTGATGCTGCTATTTAAGTCAATTTCAATTTATATCAAGGCTACAAAATTGTACCGAGTGCCAGCAATATGTAAAGTATGAGAATGCAGGTAATAGAGAGAGGAATAAAAATTAAGTCCTTCCTGCAAGGAGTGGAAAATTTGGTTTGGGGAAGTGGAAGTGGGAGGATCAGAGGACAAACCCATCAACAGCCAACTATAATAAGCTGTGATGCTTCCTTTAGTAATGAACAAAGCTCTGGGAGTACAAAAGAGGGCACACACAGCTGCAACATCAGGGAGACTGAGTAAGTTACGTGAGAAATTAAAGACAAAATAAACTTTATTCAATAAATGAAGTTTATGTCAGGCACAGTGGCTGACACCTGCAATCTCAGCACTTTGGAAGGCTCAGGCAGGAGGATCACTTGAGTTTAGGAATTGGAGACCCACCTGGGCAACATAGTGAGACCTTGTCTCTACTAAAAATTTTTAAAAAATCAGCTGGGCATGTTGTTGCATGCTTGTAGTCCCAGCTAATTGGGAGGCTGAGGCAGGAGGATTACTTAAACCTGGGAAATCAAGGCTACAGTGAGCTATGACTGCGCCACTGCATTCCACTCTGGGCTACAGAAGGAGACTCTGTTTCAAAAATAAATAAATAAACAAATAAATAGTTCAGAGGGAAGAACAGTTGTGTCTAGGAGGTGATGTTAAATATGAACCAACCTTGAAGGATGACTGCCATTTTGGAAAGGGAGGAAGGAAAGGTTGCCAGAAGATAGAACAGCAAAAGCAAGGACAAAGAGGTGAGAGAATGTGTGTGTGTGTGTGTGTGTGTGTGTGTGTGTGTGTGTGATGTAAGAAGACAGAACAGCAAAAGCAAGGACAAAGAGGCGAGAGAATGTGTGTTTCTGTGTGTTTCTGTGTGTGTGTGTTATGTAGCTTTGTGATGCGCTGGATATATTCAGGGCAGCTCTTGTGCCATTAATTTTGACTTGATTTGGGGAAACTTGAAGTGTCATAGTCAAAAACAAGACCAGACAGAAAAGTCAAAGCTCGTCTGTGACAGGCCTTAAACGACAGGTGGAAGAGGGTGAATTCAATTCGGTACATCATGAGAATCTGAAGGTGTTGGTGTTAGGGTGGAGTTAGCAATGGGAATGTCTACATAACCAGAGCTGAGTTTTTTTTTTTGTTTTTTTGAGGCAGTCTCGCTCTGTTGCCCAGCCTGGAATGCAGTGGCATAATGGCTCACTGCAGCCTTGACCTCTGAGGCTCAAGCAATCCTCATATCTCAGCTTTCCAAGTAGCTGGGGACCACTACAGGAGCATGCCACCACGTCCAGGTAGTTAAAAAAAAATTTTTTTTTTCAGAGACAAGGTCTTGCTCTGTGGCCCAGGCTGTAGTGCAGTGGTGTGATCATTGCTCACTGCAGCCTCAATCTGTCAGGCTCAAGCCATCTTCCTGTTTCAGCCTCCAGATTAGCTGAGCTACAGGCAGGCCCCACCACACCCAGCTAATTTTTCAATTTTTTTTTGAGACGGGGTTCTCACTATGTTGCTCAGGTTGGTCTTGAACTCCTGTACTCAAGTGATCCTCCTGCCTTGGCTTCCCTAAGTACTGGGATTACAGGTGTGAGTCACTGTGCCTGACCTCTAGAGGTTAATTTGAGTGGGGTAGTCATTGTTATTCTCGCTATGAGACCACTGCAGACCAGCCCATGTAAAGGAACAGTGTCCTGGTACCTTCCTGGGATCTCATTAGGCCACAGTCCTGGTGGGTTTGGTCATTAGTATTAGATTTGGGTTGTGGAATTCTAAATATGGGATTGATTATGAAGTCCGCAGGCAAAATTATCATCATTGACAAATGTTTACAGGATGTTGTAGTCAACATTTGTATAAAACAGCAATTCAAAGTACTGTAAACAACAACAACAAAAAACCCAAAACTCTCCCCCTCCAAAATTTCCACCTAACTCCACCTTCCAACTGTAAGTAATCATTTTCTCCTTATCTAACTGTAAGGTTTACCAAAAGGATGGAGAGGCAGACGCAGGGTTAGGTTTAACAAGTTTATTTCAACCTGCCAGGCTGCTGCCTTACCATAGGCAGTGAAGGCAGCAGTCCGGCTTACAGACTACGTGGGTTATATAGCCGGTTTGCAGATAGCGGGATGCTATTCTAAGAAAAACTGCATCTTGGTTCTCAGGGGCTGCCATTCTGCTTAATTGAGTTAACATCCTGGGTTTGTTTGCGACCACATCCTGGAACCCAGGTGCCCTGTTTACAAGGCTTGAGGCTGTTTTTGTTATGGGCTTGGCTTAGCATAAGAGAACAGGGAGGGAGTCTATGGGCTTGTCTTGCTGTGACCCTAACACTAACCACCCCTTTTATCTACACTTTTCAATTGGCTGTTGCTACTTTGTTGCATTTCTTTATTGATCCTGCTAAGGCTATAGCCTTCTTGGGGACAATATAAACTTCTGTAGCTTTGAACCCCCTACAGAACTTTTCACAGACTGAAGAAAATTCCATACCTACATGCTAAATGAATGATTAATATTTAAAGAGCCTATTGGGCTGGGAGCGGTGGCTCACACTTATAATCCCAGCACTTTGGGAGGCCGAGGTGGGCAGATCACTTGAGGTCAGGAGTTTGAGACCAGCCTGGCCAACATGCTGAAACTCCATCTCCACTAAAATTACAGAAAATCAGCCTGACACGGTGGTGCGTGGCTGTAATCCCAGCTACTTGGGAGGGTGAGGCAGGAGAATCGCTTGAACCTGGGAGGCAGAGGTTGCAGTGAGCTGAGATCATGCCATTGCACTCCAGCCTGATTGACAGTGTGAGACAGTGCCAAAAAAAAAAAAAAAAAAAAAAGCCGAGTGAAAGAGGCATCCCCTGGGTTAATGTGAAGCTCCAGAGAGCAAAGGTAGGATCAATGACTGGAAGTTCGATAGCACAAAGCTGTATTTAAATGTCTTTCTAATGAATAAGTCGTTCACTAAATAAAACTTGTTTTTTGAGGTACCCATCATTAAATGTGTGGGAGCAGAGTCTTGAAGATCAGCTGTCAGGGGTGTTGCAGAGGAGATCCCAGCTTGGATTAGAGAGGCTCTTCCAATCCTAAAGTGTATGAATGTGCTTTCTTTGTCAAGCATTATATAAATGCAAAATGGTATTATTCATTTGATGCAGAAATAAATGAATTTGTGCTATTTAAATCCTGAAGTGCAGGGATGATAAATATACATAAGATCTGAGTATTAATATAATTAAGTATTTTTTTGTAGTAATAAAATAAAAATTTTTGCTCTGGGCTGTCCTTTCTTACTCCTCTCCACCCTACTCCCCACAAAACACTCAAGAATTTTGCACTCTGTTCCCTTCCTTTCTCACTTGTTCGTCTTCTTTCTTCAGTCTTGAGTGGTCGTCAGTTGATTCCTGTGCTTGGGGCTTGGGTTCCTATATATACATAAATCAAAGCGTGTTCTCCCCATCACTCCAGGTTCTTCTAACTGTGGGTATCACCCACATAGCGCTGAAACAAGGAACAAGAGAGCATTGTCCTCGGCTAGTGGGCGCCTGGTTCATGTGGCAGCTCAAACCCAGGAATTGTGGGGTCTGGATGGTTAGACGAGGCTCCTCGTTCATGGGAATGGGGGTCCGCAAGGTCCTCTCGAGACCCCTTTACACACTCCCCAACTTAGATCACAATTTATGTTTATCTCTCTGGTTAAAGCTTCACATTAGAACAGGAGGGAGCCCAAAGTATCTTTTTCCTTGGGTGTCTGAACTGGCCAACCACGACGTTTTTAGGCCGACCTAGGAGGGATAGGGAGTACAACAGACAACTAAGCCCTCAAGGAAGACTCTAAACGAGTCCGCCGTTCAGTTCGGGAGTGGGATACAAAATGAATATGCACGCAGGTGGAACATGGACTGCAGATTTTGAGCCAGCGGCGTTTCTGCCGAAATCCTGGCAAATTCCGGTAGAAATGAGCGGAAGGAGGCGGGGGAGGAGACCAAAGAACCAGAAAACAGCAAACCATCTGGGGAGAGATGAGCAGAGAAGCTCCCAAGCCTTTTAAAGAGACTCTAGTCACCTGACATCCCAACCCCCGCCCGCGCGCCTCCACCCTCAGGTGGCGGGGCCGTCTGGCGTCACTTCCGTCCAGACCGGAACCCGAGATGGCGGCGTTCTTGCTGAGGTGACTTTCTTGTGGGGCTGGGAGTTGGTGGCTGCGGCCCTCCGGAGACCGGAACTGGTCCCTCACGTTTTGCTGACAAGTGTTTACCCTGTACCTGGGCGGGGAGAGGACCCATGGGTGTGGAGGCCAAACCCTCGGGAATCCTAGAGACCCCTTTTCCAGTCCCCCGCCAGCAGCTCCAGTGCGCTCCGTAGGGCTTCGGGGTCATTGACTCCCTATCGTGGGGCTCGCGGCTCTCGTCCCTTCTGTTTTCTCCACCTCCTCTAGTATTTCTTCCGCAAATTGCTCTCGTGCCTGCACCCAGAGCCGAGCTCTGAGAAAATAACGTCGAGGTCAGCCACCCACAGCTCCTACGATTTCGAGAGCGTTCTTTAGGAGAGAGAGTTCTTGGAGTATTTTGCCTTTGCTTCTAATGCCTTCAAACACTGGCTGCTCCCGGCAGTGAGTGGCACTGTCAGCGTTCCCAGCGGGCTGCTGGCAAAGAGTGCAGAAGGCCTGGACCCCTACTGGGGTGGTGATTGGCATTGGCACCCAGGGCAGTCCTCTGCTGCCGCAAAGCAGTACAGGGACTTCGTTTTTAGTTCATCTTTTTATTTGAGAGAGAAAGTGAGTGTCCCAGTTTTTCTCTAAAATATGAGTTAGTTGTCCAGAGAAATACCCTAGATTTTCTTTCATTCTGAACTTTCTGCTCTATAGGTCTCATTCTCTACTCAGCCTCTCTACTCACAGCGACTAGACTAGCGCCTTTAGAGGCTCCTGGTACAAATGCCAGTACAGTTTTGTGCCAGCCCTATTTTTGGAAATTATTTGTTGTGGAAAGTTAGCTTCAATGCTATTGAGATTTAAATCCCTGATTTTCCCAAATGTGTTCTCATTTCTCTTTCCACTTCAGTCACCCAGTTTAAAAATAGAGGGACTTGGTTTAATTTTTTTCAGTGACGAAATGATTCCTATTGGAGTTGAAATCAGGGTTATCTTAATCCGTCATTTTCCCCCTGTTTTTCATCTCCATCTGTGTCTTCTTTCTAAGGTATGTCAAGGCTTGTTTTGCTAGTGCTGCCTCCTTTATTCCAGATGGTTTGACCATAATTGAATGGTTTTGAATTCTCTGATATATTTTGGTATTGATGTTAGGGGCTTTTGGTAGAATTAACATTTAGTTTGAAATGATCATATTGGTCCCAAACAGTTCATTATAGGAGTTTTGGGATTAGTATTTACAAGCTGAGGATCATTATACTCATTAAGTGTATCCATACAGTATCATCTGAGTTGTAAAGCACTGTCCATACTAGGATTCAATGCCAAGAAAGATGTATTTTTCATTAGTGGCAATCTGAAGCTCTCATGGGAAGGGCACCTCTATTTCTCATAAGGGTTTTTTTTTTTTTAGGAGGAAAAATGAGGAATTACATTTTTTTCCTTGATAGAAGTTTCCAGTCTAATTCCATTTTACCAGAGGGATCTGGAACTGTTCATAATGTTCTGATTTAACCTCAAAGGAAAATACCTTCTGAGAAATCCTAGGAGCTGGCTTCTAGTTCTACATTTATTTTGGACAAGTCAAGGTCATTGATTCCATGATTGTAGTTTCCTCATTTGTGTTGACAACGGCAATAACTTGGGCTCACTTAAGAGAAATATTGGTTAAACATTTTTTTTTTGGGGGGGGGAAATCTTCTTTTTTGTTATTATTATTATTATTAATTTTTGAGACGGAGTTTCACTCTTGTTACCCAGGCTGGAGTGCAATGGCGCGATCTCGGCTCACCACAACCTCTGCCTCCTGGGTTTGGGCAATTCTCCTGCCTCAGCCTCCCGAGTAGCTGGGATTACTGGCGTGCGCCACCATGCCCAGCTAATTTTTATTATTATTATTTTTTGTGATGGAGTCTTGCTCTGTTGCCCAGGCTAAACTGTAGTGGTGCGATCTTGGCTCACTGCAATCTCTGCTGCCCTGGTTCAGGTGATTCTCCTGCCTTAGCCTCCCGAGTAGCTGGGAATATGGGCGCCTGCCACCATGCCTGGCTAATTTTTTTTTTTTTTTTTTTTTTTTTTTTTGAGACGGAGTTTCGCTCTTGTTACCCAGGCTGGAGTGCAATGGCGCGATCTCGGCTCACCGCAACCTCCACCTCCTGGGTTCAGGCAATTCTCCTGCCTCAGCCTCCTGAGTACCTGGGATTACAGGCATGCGCCACTGTGCCCAGCTAATTTTTTGTATTTTTAGTAGAGACTGGGTTTCACCATCTTGGCCAGGCTGGACTCCTGACCTTGTGATCCACCTGCCTTGGCCTCCCAAAGTGATGGGATTATGGGCGTGGGCCACTGTACCTGGCCTTTATTTTTATTTTTGGTTAAACTTTAAAAAATTTTATTTATTTACTTCTAATTGGCAGATGAAAATTGTATATATGGTGTAAAACATGTTTTGAAAAATTGTTTATGCGAAATGGAGCTATTAACATATGTATTACATCTTTGTGGGGAGAACACTTGAAATTCTTAGTGATTTTCAAGTATACAATGCCTTGTTATTAAATATGATGAACAATAATAATCTAATAATGTAGTAATTGTACTGTGTAGTTGTACCATCAAGATCTCTTGAACTTATTCCTTCTAACTGAAATTTTGTATCCTTTACCAATTCTTCCCCTTCCCCCCATATAAATATGTTTAATGCTTGTCTAATTATTAGTTATCAGAGTATTGTCATGGGTTTTGAATATATGCTGTATATTTTGTATATTCCCTAAACAGTCCAGGGACCAGCCAGAGATGAACAACCAGCCAAATAACACAAACCATTGGCAATCAGTCAAGGAATGACTTGCCAAAGCCAAGGAGTCAGAGAACTAAACTAAGGACAGCTAGGCTTCTGTCTAACAATGTTCATGCTCCTTAAGCACAAAGTCACCAAGAGTCATTAACTATCTAATTGTATTAAATACTGTGTGTGAAATGCCCCTAAATATTAAGGTTTAACTCTCAATTTATGAGACTGCTTTTTAAAATAAGCACATTCATTCACAAACTTTTTTCTTTAGCTTCTTCTATGTGTCAGACATTATTACATTATTATAAGTACTGTTTGAATCCAAGGCCTGACCTTGAATTGAGACCAGCCTGACCAACATGGAGAACCTCTCTCTACTAGAAATATAAAATTAGTTGGGCATGGTGGTGCATGCCTGTAATACCAGCTACTCGGGAGGCTGAGGCAGGAGAATCACTTGAACCCCGGAGGTGGAGGTTGGGGTGAGCCGAGATTGTGCCATTGTACTTCAGTCTGGGCAACAAGAGCAAAACTCCATCTCAAAAAAAAAAAAAAAGTACTATGGATCCAAACAATTCCAGTCCTGTCCTTGAGCTCAAAGTCTAGCAGGGTGGTAAATAGATTAATTATTAAACAATGTAAGAAATATTGATACATATGAACAAGTGTGAGAGCATGGTAGATACAGCAAGTAAGGCTAAAGAAGTGATCTTACTACCCAGGAATTGTTTTTTTTTAATTTTTTTGGCTTTTTTTTGAGACTGAGTCTTGGTCTGTCACCCAGGCTGGAGTGCAGTGGTATAATCTTGGCTCACTGCAGCCTCTGCCTCTTGGGTTCAAGAGATTCTCCTACCTCAGCCACCTGGGTAGCTGGGATTGCAGGTCCGTGCCACTATGCCCAGCTAATTTTTGTATTTTTAGTAGAAACATGGTTTCACCATGTTGGCCAGCTGGTCTTGATATCCTGACCTCAAATGATCCAACCACCTTGCCCTCCCGTAGTGCTGGGATTGCAGACGTGAGCTACTGTGCCCGCACTTAGAGGTTTTGAAGGATGAGTTTAACAGGCTCTGAGGGAGGCGCTAGTCAGAGAACAGCATGAGCAAAGGCTTGTGGTCAAACAGGGTTTGCTGTATCTGAACATAATGTAATGTTCAGTGTGGCAGAATTAGAGGGGATTGAAAGGAATTTGTGGGAGGTTAGGTCCAGAGTTGGATTGGGCCACATTGTAAAGTGCATTGTTTGTCCACAGTTTGGATCTTATACTGTAAGCAGTGAGAAATTAACTGTTAAAGACTTTTAGGTGAAAGAATGATGAAACCATGTTATTTTATTTACTTTTCAGTAAATTAGTGTTGGTGGTATTGAATCATATGTAAGAGATTAGTGCTAGGGAGATCAGTTCAGGAGCTCCTGTTACAGTTCTAGTGAGAAGTGAAGGGGATATAGATTATAGCAATGGATTGGAATGGAGTTTCCTAGATGTTAATGATAAGGTTGGGCGATTCCATGCATATATATGGGGCAAGAGAAAAGAAATCAAGGATGACTTAGGTTATAGCTTGGTAGTGGAGTGGTAATAATCATTAACCAGAACTTTTGTATACAAATTATTGTTCATCATGTCATTCAAGGTTATATATTAACTTTATGTATTAATTTAACGCTGCTAAAAATACAAAAATTAGCTGGGTGTGGTGGCGGGCACCTGTATTCCCAGCTACTCAGGAGGCTGAGGCAGGAGAATTGCTTGAACCCAGGCAGCAGAGATTGCAGTGAGCCAAGATCACACCACTATAGTCCAGCCTGGGCAAAAGTCATATAATATATGACTATAAAAAGAGAAACTCATATTATAGTCACATCTTGCTTTGGACTAAATTTGGTATAATTCAATTTGATTGCATAGACTTGACTTTGAATAACTTTTATTTTTTTCCAGAAATCAAATTTATTTTCAGTAGATGATATTCTTGTCACCTCTGAGGGTTTTAAAGAGAATGTGATGCAAATTCTAAAGACCATGGGGAGATCAGTGATAATATCTTACATATATATGTGGTGTTTTGTGGTTTAGACAATGCTTTCCTGTATGTTTTCTTGTGCAGTCCACTCAGCAACCAATAAGGTAGGTATTATCAGTCCCATTTTATAATGAAAACGCTGGAGCTCAATGACTCACTCAAGTTATACAACTTATTCTGAGATTTCAGTCTTGATTTTTTACTTTCTAATGTTATTTTTACATTACCTTTGCTGCCCCAATCCAGAGAAGAGTTTCAAAAATGATTTGAGCAATGATTACATTTTGGGGAGACAAGTATAATGCATTTAGAAGGGGGCAACAATAACTAGAAATTCTAAGTTCTGGTTTGTCAATTAAAAATACAGAGTTCTGTTTTCACATGAAAGGGAAGGACAGATAACTACTTTTGTCATATTTCAAATAAGGTTATGGCATTTGTGCAGCTAGTTTCTGTGAGGGCCTTGTAGAAAGTTTACATTGATATTTGTCTGGGAAACAATAGCACTAGACAGAGAGGGCACGCCATAGATTCCAACCCACATCTGCAAACTCTTGCTGGGTTGCTGAGTGACTGGGCCTAGCCTGGTGTGAGGAATGCGTGCCCTGCAACTTCAGAGTCACAATTCAATTGATTGAAAGAGATTTGTTCCCACTTCTTTCTGGGAGCCTTGGGTGTACAATGTCTGTATTCACCTCTTTCCTTCAAAGCTGGAAAGAGGGAAGAGCTGAAGAAGGAAGTGTTGGTTAGATTTTTTTCCTTCAAATACTGGGCCCTCCTAGTGTACTGATGGAAGCATACAGCTTTTGAAAAGTTTGTGCATTTAATATCAATGGTGTGAGGGACATCATGAGCTTTTTCAGAAGATCATTAGATCTTTATGAGATCTTGTATACTCCTAGTTTCTTGCACATAGTGGATATGCAATAAACTTTTGTAAAATCAATGTATTTTAAGTTTTAGTCCCAGAAATTCACTCTATTCACCTTCTTAAATACTTTTGGAAAGATTTGGTATAGTGATGTGACTGAAGGGTATAATGGTCATGTGTTTTTCATGATACACGATGAACATCACTTTTCTGAAAAGCTTGGGACCAGAAGTATTTAGGATTTTGGATTTTTTTCAGATTTTGGAATATTTGCATTATACTTACTGGTTGAGTATCACTAAGCTGAAATCCAAAATGCTCCAGGGAGATTTCTTTTGAGCATCATGTCAAGCGCTCAAAAAGTTTTGGGTTACGGAGATTTCAGATTTTGGATTTTCCAGAATAGGGGTGCAAAACCTATACTGTGTAAACTTTGGATCAGTTACATTCTCCTTAGATAGAGAGCCTGGGTACGTCTTAGTTTTTGACTTGAAAAGCAATTCTGGCACTGATATATACATTTCAAAAATAGCAACTTTTAAGTAGAAAACTTTCATGGGGTCAGTAAAAAATTTTTTTCATTCCCATTTTTTTGTATATTATTATAATTACATGAAAGGCTTTTTGCCTTTTTATTTTTATTTCTCATATGGATTTGTAATCCAATGAAAGTCTTTTTGACTTGAAATCTTCACTCAGGTTATCTGGAGCTTGATTGATGTTAGTTTCTGAAATGACCTAGTTTAATATTTAGGAGGCTGTATTCACAAACCCCTTGCAGTCTTCAACGTTTTTTTTTTTTTGTTTTTTTTTTTTTGAGACAAGGTCTAGCCCTGTCACCCAGTCTGGAATGCAGTGGTGCATTCTTGGGTTGTTGCAACCTCTGCCTCCCAGGCTCAAGTGATACTCCCACCTCAGCCTCCAGAGTAGCTGGGACTCTGGGCATGTACTACCATGCCCAGCTAATTTTCATATTTTTTAAAGAGAAGGAGTTTTACCGTGTTGTCCAGGCTGTTATTGAACTCTCAGGCTCAAGTAGTCCACTGGCCTCACCCTCCCAAAGTGCCGGGATTATAGGCATGAGCCACTGCACCTGGCCCAACCTTTTAAATTCATTTGGCCAGGCACGGTGGCTCACGCCTATAATCCCGGCACTTTGGGAGTCTGAGATGGGTGGATCACAAGGTCAAGAGATCGAGACCATCCTGGTCAACATGGTGAAACCCTGTCTCTACTAAAAATACAAAAATTAGCTGGGCATGGTGGCGCACGCCTGTAGTCCCAGCTACTTGGGAGGCGGAGGCAGGAGAATTGCTGGAACCCAGGAGATGGAGGTTGTGGTGAGCCGAGATCACACCATTGCACTCTAGCAACTGGGTAAAAAGTGCGAAACTCCGTCTCTAAATAAATAAATAAGTAAATAAAAAGTAAGCAAATAAGTAAGTAAGTAAATAAGTAAGTAAATTCATCCATTTGTAGCAGGTTTCTGTTAAAGCTAAGCTATACGCTTGCAGTTACCAGTGGGATTCTTCTGTTTTTGTTTTGTTAACCCTGTCTCTTATACCTCACCTCCTATAAGACCTAGCTTTTAAAAAATGACTATTTCTCTGTTGAACATTTCCAACTCTGATTATTCTTATTCTTTTTTCTTGTATTATTTGTGTTTGATTAAAACTTTATTTTGCAGCTGGGCACGGTGGCCCCCAGCACTTTGGGAGGCCGAGGCAGGTGGATCACTAGGTCAGGAGATTGAGACCATCCTGGCCAACATGGTGAAACCCTGTCTCTACTAAAAACACAAAGATTAGCCAGGCATGGTGGCACGGGCCTGTAATCCCAGCTACTTGGGAGGCTGAGGCAGGAGAATCCCTTGAACTGGGGAGGCGGAGGTTGGAGTGAGCTGAGATTGCACCACTGCACTCCAGCCTGGCGACAGAGCAGGACTCCATCTCAAAAACAAAAAACAAACTTTATTTTGCATTTTTAGGTAATATTTCTGATAATTTTCAAGTTACATAGAGTTGTAGCTTTTCAACTGGAAAATGATATCAAGGACACTGATACTGTCATTGTTTTTATCTTATTTTTAATCCATCCCTTCACCCCTAAGTCTAATATAGTATAAAAATAGAAGTTGATATACTGAAGTTGATCTTTAAATGTATATTGATTTTTGATTTTCTTGTCTTGCAGACACGTTGGTCGTCATTGCCTTCGAAACCACTTTAGCCCTCAGCTCTGTGTCAGAAAGTAAGTTTCTAAGTCTGGAGATTAATTTATTTTTTCCTGAGGTAAAAGCAATAGATTGTTGACTTAGATCTGGTGGATATGTACAAAAGTGGGCAGTTGTAGACAGTTGACTGAAACTTAAGTAATTGTGGTCACTATTTATTGTTTGTGTGTATGCATGTTGTTTGTTTTTGAGACAGGCTCTCTATTGCCTAGGCTAGAGTGCAGTGGCACAGTCAGAGCTCACTGTAGCCTTGACTTTCTCAGCTCAGCTTCCTGTTGCTGGGACTACAGGTGTATGGTGTGCCACCATGCCTGGCTAATTTTTCGTATTTTTTGTAGAGATGGGTTCCACCATTTTGCCCAAGTTGGTCTTGAACTCCTGGGCTCAAGTGATCATCCTCCTGCCTTGGCTGGGATTATAGGCATGAGCCACTGCACCTGGACTTTCATGCTATATATTTATTCTCAGCCTGTTGATGTCAACAATTGCCTTTGTGTGACTTTTTAAGAACTTTTTATTTTGGAAATATTTTATACTTTCAGAAAAGTTATAAGAATAGTTTGATGAAATTCTGTATGCCTTTCACCCACATTTGTCAGTTGTTAACATTTTATTGTGTTTGCTTATCACTCTTTTTCTGTGTTTTAGATTATGCTATATGAAGTTTTTATTTTTGTAGGTCAAAACTGGTGGAATATTAATGACTTAGTGTAGTTCAGCCTAATAATATTTAATTATTACTATTTTCACTGAATGCTTTAAGAGTAAGTTGAATATCATGACCATTTACCTCTAAATGTTTCTCCTAAGGATAAAGAAATTGTCTTACATAACACAGAATAATTATATAAGCATAATTATCAAATTCGGGAAATTTAACATTTATTAACTTTTATCTGATATACAGTTGATTTTCAGATTTTTCATTTGTCCCAAATAATGTATTTTATAGAAATACAATCGATATACAGTTGATTTTCAGATTTTTCATTTGTCCCAAATAATGTATTTTATAGAAATACAGTCAGCTGGGCACGGTGGCTCATGTCTGTAATCCTCACAATTTAGGAGGCCTATGCAGAAGGATCACTTGAGGCCAGGAGTTCAAGACCAGCCTGAGCAACGGAGAGAGACCCCGTCTCTACAAAAAAAATTAAAACATAAAAAGTTAGCTAAGTGTGGTGGTGTGTGCCTATAGCCCCAGCTATAGGGGAGGATAAGGCAGGAGGATGTCTTGGGTTGAGCAGTTTGAGGCTGCAGTGAGCTATGATCATGCCACTGCACTCTAGCCTGGGCAATAGAATGAGACCTCCATCTCTATTTTAAAAACAAGAAGGTCGGGTGCAGTGGCTCACGACTGTAATCCTAGCACTTTGGGAGGCTGAGGTGGGTGGATCACCTGAGGTCAGGAGTTCAAGACCAGCCTGGCCAACATGGTGAAACCCTGTCTCTACTAAAAATACAAAAAATTAGCCTGGCGTGGTGGCGGATGCCTGTAAGTAATCCCAGCTACTTGGGAGGATAAGGCAGGAGAATTGCTTTAACCCAGAAGGCGGAGGTTGCAGTGAGCTGAGATCATGCCATTGCACGCCAGCCTGAGCGACAAGAGCTAAACTCCGTCTCAAAAAAAAAAAAGAAAGAAAAAAGAAACACAATTCTCCATTGTTCATGCAGAATCTAATTTGGCTCACACATTGAACTTAGTTGACTTCTTTCTTTAGTATCCTATAATCTGGAACTGTTGCTTAGACTTTCTCTACAGTCTTATGAGATTGACAGTTTTTGAAGAATACAGGCCAGTTTTGTAGTGTTCCTCAAGTTGGCTTTTTCTGATTCTTTCCTAATGATTAGATTCAGGTTGTGCTTTTTTGGCAGGACTAATGGATGATGTTATATCCTCAATACATCATGTCAAGGGCCATATGATGCCATATTTTACCATTATCAGTAATTTTTCCTTTTTTTTTTTTTTTTTGTTGAGACGGAGTTTTGCTCTTGTTGCCTAGGCTGGAGTACAATGGCACGATCTCAGCTCACCACAACCTCCTCCTTCCAGGTTCAAGTGATTCTCCTGCTTCAACCTACTGAGTAGCTGGAATTGCAGGCAAGTACCACCATGCTTGCTAATTGTGTATTTTTAGTGGAGATGGGGTTTCTACATCTTGGTCAGGCTGGTCTTGAACTCCCGACCTTAGGTGATCTGCCCTCCTTGGCCTCCAAAAGTGCTGGGATTACAGATGTGAACCACTGCACCTGGCTTTTTTTTTTTTTTTTTTTAATTTTGTTTTTTTTGAGATGGGATCTCGCCTAGGCTGGGTTGCAGTGGGGTGATCATGGCTCAGTGCAACCTCCACCTCCCAGGCTCAGGGGATCCTTCCACTTCAGCCTCCTGAGTAGCTGTCACCACAGGAGCTCACCACTACACCTGGCTAATTTTCTGTATTTTGGTAGAGGTGGGATTTTGCCATTTTGGCTAGGCTGGTCTCAAACTCCTGAGCTTAGGCAATCTGCCTGCCTAGGCCTCCCAAAGTGCTAAGATTATAGTTGCAAGCCACTGCGCCTGGCCCTCTTTCTTTTTTTAAATTAGAGATGGGGGTCTCACTGTGTTGCCCAGGTTGGTCTTAAACTCCTAACCTTAAGTGATCCTCTTGCTTTGGCCTCCCAAACTTCTAGGAATTACAGGTATGAGCCACTGCACTCAGCCTAATTTTTAACTTTGATCATTTGGATAGCAAATGTCTGCTAGGATTTTTCTATTGTAAAGTTACTGTTACTTCCTTTTGTAATTAATATATAATCTCTAGAGAGATATTTTCTTGAAGGAATGGAATCATTTTTAATATAGGCACATAATATATATATATTTTTCTGAGACAGGATCTCAGTCTGTCACCCAGGCTGAAGTGCAGTGACATGATTATGGCTCACCACATCCTCAGTCCCCCTGGGCTCAGGTGATCCTCCCATCTCAGCCTCCTGAGTAGCTGAGCTTTAGGTGCACACCACCACGCCCAGCTAGTTTTTGTATTGTTTGTAGAGAAGGGGTTTTACCATGTTGCCCAGGCTGGTCTTGAACTCCTGGGCTCAAGCGATCCATCCACCTCAGCCTCCAAAAGTGCTGGGATTACAGGCATGAGTCACCATGCTCATCCTAATAAATTGTTGAGGTTAGCTGTTTCTTATTTATTTATTTATAGAGACGGGGTCTCCCTATGTTGCCCAGGCTGGTCTCGAACTCCTGGGCTTAAGGGATCCTCCTGCCTCGGCCTCTCAAAGTGCTAGGATTACAGGCATAAACCACCACACCTGGCCTGAGCATAGCTAGTTAATAGTTGGTTTTAACCTAGCCCAGTAGCAAAGGAAACCAAGAAATTGTTACGGTACCGAGCTGAATCTAGTTCTTGATTTTTGAGAACCTGAAAGGGAGTCTTGAAAAGCCAGATGGTAATGTATGAGTTAAAACTCTGGCCTTGGAAAAGCATAATCCATTTATGTGAATATTTTAAAAATACATTTGCCCTGCCACCCAATAAGAAGTTGTACTTTCACTGCCAGACCTGTGTATTGGGTGGGATTAGAAAGCAGAGTTATTGGCTGGATGTGGTGGCTCATGCCTGTAATCCCAGCATTTTGGGAGGCCAAGGTGTGCGGATCAGGAGGTCAGGAGATCAAGCCCCATCTCTACTAAAAATACAAAAATTAGCGAGGCATGGTGGCACACGCCTGTAGTCCCAGCTACTCGGGAGGCTGAGGTAGGAGAATTGCTTGAATCTAGGATGCAAAGGACGCAGTGAACCGAGATTGTGCCACTGAACTCCGGCCTGGCGGCAGAGCGAGATTCCATCTCAAAAAAGAAAAAGAAGTCAAAGTTATCGTCTGATATGACCTCATCAGATGATTGAGGTTATTAACTGAATTAAACTTGGTATAAAAATAAGGTAAGTGGAGGAACATGTTTTCCCAATACTGTGGATTTGTCTTGCCCACCATACTGTTACTGGAAAAGGGGTCTTGGATCTCATGTAGGAAGGAATTCAAGGTGGGTAGCAAAGCACAGTGACAGAAGCAAGTTTATTAGAAACTACTCCATTATATAGTAGGATGTCCTAAGGAAACAAGTGGAGGAACATGCTGTCTTTAAGTTTCTTTTTTTCTTCTCTCTTTCTTTTTTGTGTTTTGTTTGGTTTTATATATTTTTTCTATGTCTTTAAATTTTTGTTTTTTTAATTTTTAATTTTTTGAAAATATTTTGAGATAGAGTCTTGCTTTGTTGCCGAGGCTTGAGTACCATGATGCAGTCACAGCTCACTGCGGCCTCTACCTCCCTGGGCTCAGGACATCCTCTCACCTCAGCCTCCTGAATAGCTGGGACTATAGGCTCGGACCGTCATGCCTGGCTTAATTTTCTTTACATTTTTTGTGGAGACAGGGTTTTGCCATGTTGCCCAGGCTGGTCTCAAACTTCTAGGCTTAAGTTGTCTGACCACCTTAGCCTCCCAAAGTGCTGGGATTACAGGCATGAGCCACCATGCCTGGCCTAAGTGTTCCTTATATAGAGGTCTTGTCTGTGTAAAGACTAAACTAAGCTGTGCTTACATGCGGAAGAGCAGACAGCATGACAAAGTTTATTATTCTGTTGATTTAAAGAAAATTATCCTTGACATTTTAGTGTGTAAGGACATCAAAGCATAACAATAATTATTTTGAAAGCATATGTTGTTATGGGTATTGGGACATCTGGACTTTCTGTTGTTAGAGTTTGTCTTTGCAGGTATTACCGAGCTGCTTCCTTAGCTGTAAACATCTTAGGACCGTGGGTTGTGACTGGCAAGGAATGTGCCTTGCTAGTTTTAAGATGGAGTTGATTTTATTTTTATTATTTTCTGTTTTCTATTGCTGTAGCAAGATGGAGTCAACTTTAAAATAGTGTCGCTCTGGCTCTCCTAGGTTCCTGCTTCCATAACAAAACCTTTTCTAAAAAGGTATTGCAATTTTTTTTTGAGACAGTTTTGCTCTTGTTGCCCAGGTTGGAGTGCAATGGCACAATCTCGGCTCACTGTAACCTCTGCCTGCTGGGTTCAAGCAATTCTCCTGCCTCTGCCTCCAGAGGAGCTGGGATTACAGGCGCCTGCTGCCACACCCAGCTAATTTTGTATTTTTAATGGAGACAGGGTTTCTCCATGTTGGTCAGGCTGGTCTTGAGCTCCCGATCTCAGGTGATCCGCCCACCTTGGCTTCCGAAAGTGCTGGGATTATAGGTGTGAGCTACCATGCCCGGCCTGTATTGCAAAATATTAACTTAACAAAAAGTTATGCAAAATATTAAACCAAGCTTACTCTGGTTTTATTTTAGTGCTGTTCCTTTGGGAACCACAGCCAAAGAAGAGATGGAGCGTTTCTGGAATAAGAACACAGGTTCTAACCGTCCCTTATCTCCCCACATCACTATCTACAGGTAAGGACTCTGGAGCCAGAGAATCTAGAGGTAGTGGGTGAAAGTTCTTAAGGTTGATCTTTAGCCTACCTGATACTTCCCTCACTTTTGCTCAACTAAAATACAGCTATGTAGATAAGGTGAACCCTTCACCTTATCTACATAAGGATTATCTTAGGCCTTTTTTATATGGAAATGACTAAATTCTATCTTCTAGCATTAGAAGGGTAATTTATCCTGCAAAACTACCATTAAGAAAATTCTGGGCCGGGCGCGGTGGCTCAAGCCTGTAATCCCAGCACTTTGGGAGGCCGAGGCGGGTGGATCACAAGGTCAAGAGATCGAGACCATCCTGGTCAACATGGTGAAACCCCGTCTCTACTAAAAATACAAAAAATTAGCTGGGCATGGTGGCGCGTGCCTGTAATCCCAGCTACTCAGGAGGCTGAGGCAGGAGAATTGCCTGAACCCAGGAGGCGGAGGTTGCGGTGAGCCGAGATCGCGCCATTGCACTCCAGCCTGGGCAACAAGAGCAAAAACTCCATCTCAAAAAAAAAAAAAAAAAAAAAGAAAATTCTGGGCCGGGTGTGGTGGCTCATGCCTGTAATCCCAGCACTTTCGGAGGCCCAGGTGGGTGGCGAAGTCAGGAGATTGAGACCATCCTGGTCAACATAGTGAAAACCTGTCTCTACTCAAAATGCAATAGAAATGCACTGTTGTACATTTCCACTAGCAGCGTATAAGGGTTCCAGTTTATCCACAGCCTCACCAACATAACATCCATATTTCTGCTAACATCTGTTCAAGGCAATTTGGGCTTTTTAAAAATTATGGTTCTAAAAATTATTTTAATCCTTTCCACGGCCCAATTTCAAAGGCACTTCAGCATTTTTGGGTATTCGTTACAGCTGCACTCCTCTTTCGGTCACCACAGTCTATACTAGTTTTCTGTTTGCTGCCATAACAAATTATTGCAAATTTAGTGACTTAAAACAACACAAATTTATTACAGTTCTGTGGGTCAGAAGTCTGACAGAATCTTCCTGGACTGAAATCAAGGTGTTTGCAGGGCCCTGTTTCCTTCTGGAGGCCCTAGGGAAGAATGCATTTCCTTGCCTTTTCTAGCTTCCAGAGGCTATCTGAATTCCTTGGCATGTGTCCTCCTTCCTCCATCTTTGTACAGCGTTCGCCCGAGGGCTTGAGACAGCTAGCGTGACTCGCCTTGACTCGGTTACTGGACCTATCTGTACTCTCCCACCTGAGGGCTGTTGAGCTGAGGCAAAGGCCGCGGCCTGAGTCACTGAGGCAAAAACAGAATGCCAAGCGAAGGTGTGCGGTTGGTGAGGACATTGTGCTGTCTGTCTTCATGTCCCCGTCAGTCTCTGTGTAAGCAATAAAACTTGGGGCAATTGAGATGCCTAAGAGGAGCAAAGACCCCTGCCCATATTTTCCCTGGAGCCAAGTCTGTTCCACCCCATGATGGAAAACGGGTTTGACAAGCCACTTTAAAGGCATCTTTGAAAGACATAAACTTCCTTTTGAGTTATTTTCACAGGCCTCTGATAAATATTCTGTTTACCCTTTATTTGCATAAACTTCTTTGTGAGCTACTTTCTCAAGCCTCTGCTAACTATTCTGTTTACCCTTCTTTTACATAACCTTTGTGAGCTATTTCCAGGAGCCTCTGTTTACCCTTTCTTTGTGAGATAAAGTAACTGTAGACAAGAAAAAAGGTATAAAAGCTGTAACCCACAAGAATAAATTTGCCACGTTTTCCACCCCAGATTACGCAGCCCTCCAGACTCTGCTTTTTTCTCTCTGTCTTTTTTCCGCGCGCACTCTCCCTCAGGTTGAACAAGACATCTACATCAGCGGTCCCGGGGACTCCCGCAGGTCGGTAGCCCCCCGGCAGACGTGCCGGACCCCGACACATCTTCAGAACCAGCAATGCTAAATTGAGTTCTTCAGTCACAACAGTTGACCCTGCTTCCGTCATCACATTTCTTCTTTGACTCCTTTCTTCTGTGAGCCTCTTCTGCTTTTCTTTTTTCTCTTTTCTCTCTTCTGCTGTTAAAGACCTTTATGATTACACTGGGCCCATCCTAATAATCTAGGATAGTCTATGTTGTTTTGTTTTTGAGACAGGGTCTCACTGTGTTGCCCAGGCTGAAATGCAAAAGTTTTCTACAAGATTTTTTTTTTTTGAGACGGAGTCACTCACTTTGCCACTTGGCCTGCAAAATTTTTACTCTCTGCTTCCCCCTCTCTGCCCCCCACTTTTTAAATTTTTTATATATTTTTTATTCTTTAAGTTAGAACCCGCTTTTTTTTGAGACAAAGTCTCACTCTGTTGCCCAGGCTGGAGTGCAGTGGTGTGATCTCGGCTCACTGCAACCTCTGCCTCCTGGGTTCAAGCGATTCTCCTGCCTCAGCCTCCCGAGTAGCTGGGATTACAGGCATGCACCACCACGCCCAGCTAATTTTGTATTTTTAGTAGAGAGGAGGTTTCACCGTGTTGGTCAGGCTGATCTGCAACTCCTGACCTCAGGTAATCTGCGTGCCTTGGCCTCCCAAAGTGCTGGGATTGCAGGTGTGAGCCACAGCACTTGGCTATTTGCTGTTTTATGATTTATGCATTTTTGGCAGGAATACCCCTGCAGTAATGCTATAGTTCTCTGAGTACATTGTATCAGGAGGCAGGTGCTGATGATTTATCCCATTATTGGTGATGTTAACTTTTGTCACTGTTTAAGATGTGTCTGCTAGGTTTCTCTACCATAAAGTTATTGAATAAGGATGTTGTATTTATTAATTAATACATATTTTGGAGGGGAGATAGTTTGAAACTAAATATTTTTTCTCATCAGATACTTACTCATCAGTATCTGTTGGAGGTACTTGCTTAAATCATTTATTACTGAGATAGTTGACAAATGTATTGTTACTAATTTTATATAATATTTTCTAGATTTATTTGTTAGGATAAGGTAATGCTTGCTTTCTTTATCAATATGGACTCAAGGATAATATGGACTCAAGCATTATTTTGCCCAAAGGATTATACTGTGTATTTATTTATTTTTGTCACCCAGGCTGGTGTGCAGTGGTGCAGTCTCAGCTCACTGCAACCTCTGCTTCCTGGGTTCAAGTGATTCTTTTTCCTCAGTCTCCTGAGTAGCTGGGATTACAGGCATGTGCCACCACATCTGGCTAATTTTTGTATTTTTAGTAGAAACTGGGTTTTACCATGTTGGCCTGGCTGGTCTCTACCTCCTGACCTTGTGATCCTCCCGCCTTGGCCTCCCAAAGTGCTGGGATTACAGGTGTGAGCCACCAGGCCCAGCCCTCTGTTATTATTTATTTTGGTCTTCAAATTGTCCCAGACCTGGCCAATAGGAGTTCTTCAAAATGACTCCTGTGAAATCAGTATCTGGGTGCTAGATATGCTCATTGCTACTGATATGTCATTGCTTCTAGGCCCTCTGTGGATAGAGGTAGCGTATATATATATATGCATTCTCTGTCACACCACATGTGTATGCATATGAGTACATACATACATCATACATGCATATGTACACATCTCTGTTTATCTCATCTTCAAAAGTGGCATTGATAGTTGTTTTTTGCTGATGTCTTTGAAATAAGTCCCTGTAAATCTGCTTTTTTTTTTTTTTATAGGCTAACCCAGCAAAGCATCTTGAGCTCTGCTACTCTCTTGGGTTTCTGCCAATAAGGCAGGCCATTTTTTAACCACCTCCACAAATACCACAACTCTTAAGTTTTTTTCCAAGCCAGATTCCAGGAATAATCCTGTTCGTAGAAACTGGACATGCCACTAAAACGAAGGAGACTAATAAGTGATCTCATTTCTTCCTGTTTAATGGTGAATCTTTTTTTTTAAGAGATAAAAGTTTTGGGGAAGAATTATAATGAAAAAGATCTTCCCAAATTATTCTGAATCTATATTTAAAGCCCTGGCCTTTTTTCGCAGGCCGTATAAAGAATGGTTGTAGGTTGGTGAGGTGATTCTTTCACTACCTTGTTTGCTTTTCTTATGTAACTCCAGACATACTTGGGGTTGGTGGGGGGAAAGCAGCCGGGAACATGGGGCTGTTTTCAGAGTGGCATGTCAGGGAAACATATCTGAGATATCTGAAATCATATTTTCTATTAACCACTATTTTGGATTTTTTGAGAAGCGTGGAAGTAAATGGTTAGTGATGCTAAATATCTTTTCATGTACTTATTGGCCATTGGCAGTCTTGGCCATTGGAGAAATGTTTTTACTTTTCTGGAGGTATTTTTTGTTGTTATTTTTTGCTTTTCAGGCAGGGTCTCCTTCTGTCACTCAGGCTGGAGTACAGTGGCAGGATCACTGCTTGCTGTAGCCTCCACCTCCCGGGCTCAGGCAATCCTGCTGCCTCAGTGCCCCCAAGTAGCTGGGACTACAGGTGCATGCCACCATATCTGGTTAATTCTTGTATTTTTTGTAGAGACAGAGTTTTTTTTTTTTTTTTTCTCCCATGTCGCCCAGACTGGTCTCAAAGTCTGCCCACCTTGGCTTCCCAAAGTGCTAGGATTACAGGCATGAGCCACTGAACCTGGCCACAATCTTGATTTTCTATAATCAAGATGTAGAATCTTCATAAAGGGCTAGTGAAGAAGACTTATCTTTGCTCCATGATGCCTGAGACCTCAGCTGGAAAACACAAAGGCTAGGGGCTAAATTAATCTGAAGATCCAATGATTCACGTGTCTTGGGTTGATTCTGGCTGTGGATAGGGCCCTTATTTTCTCTCTTGATAGGCCTTTTCACATGATATCTGTGTAAGCTGCTTTGGGTTTCCACATAAGATAAGGGAGGAAGGAGGATTTATAAGTCATGCAGCATCACTTCTGCTGCATTCTATCTTTTGAAGCAGTGGAGCATCAAGTCCTGCCCAGGTTCAAGGGTAGAAGCTAAATACTTGCTTGATGAGAAATGACAAGATTCTGGAAGATCATGAGGGACTGGAAATAATGGGGTTATTTTTAGAAAACAAAATCTTTTACCTTGTCATTACTGGGCTAACCAGGCTATGATTTTAACTGTTTTTGAAAATTAGGGTAACATTTGAATTCAGCAGTTTCATATTACATCACTCGCATTTTCTATATCAGTATTTCTGAAAGATTTCCAAAACATTGCATATGTTTCTTCTATTAGCTCTTTCAGTCATGGGATTTGATTCATCTGGTCCCAGAGCCCCAAGTATGTTTGGAATCTTCTAATTTTCTCACCTCTTTAGGGTTTCAAGTCTTTCAAATCAATATTTCTTCCATCTTTTTCATGCTGATAATAATTCTCTTTGACAGATAAAATAGTTGTGCAATCTGTTTCACACTGTGTCATCAATTAGCATAAAGTTGCCTATCCCAGTTAGGAGGCTCTCTGTCTTAGAATACAATTTTAAAAGCTCCTTTTTGTTGTCCTTGAGATTTTTGCAAGCCTCAGCTCATTCTGAGTTTCAGTCTCCTGATTCTTCTTGCCAAATCACCCCATTGTTCTCTGCCCTTGGTTGTGTGGCTCTTCCACCTTTTGTATTTCTGTTAAATCTGAGTTGATCAGAGTGGTATCTAGCTAGTATTAATATTTTTAATTTATTTGGCAATACTCCTTTCTTACTGTGACCATTTTCATTATGTAGGTAGAATATTCTTTTGAGATCTTTTTAACCTCCTCATTTCTCTAAATTAGAGTGTTTAATATATGGTTTCATTATGTTTGCTATTCTTTGTCTAAGCTAACATTCCAAGATGAGTGTTAACTTTCTACAGAAACTCTTGTTCTTTCCATTTACTCACCAGTTCTCTCTTGAGCTTGAGAACTAGGTCTAGAATAACAATGTTGGTTGTCCTTCTATGGAAAGTTGATGATGCATGATTTAAAAGGGGGTTTGATGACAAAAAGTATTTCACAACTCCTGTGGATTAAGAAATATATACTAAATCCAGATGACTGGATATGAAAATTTGGGATAGGTAATTTATTGTAGCATTTTCTTTCTTTCTTTTTTTTTTTTTTTTTTTTTTTTTTTTTTTTTTTTTTGAGACGGGAGTCTTGCTCTTTTGCCCAGGCTGGAGTTCAGTGGCACAATCTTGGCTTACTCTACTCCTGGGTTTAGGCATTTCTCCTGCCTCAGCCTCCCAAGTAGCTGGGATAACAGGCATGTGCCACCATGCCCAGCTAATTTTGTATTTTTAGTAGAGATGAGGTTTCTGTATATTGGTCAGGCTGGCCTAAACTCCCAGCATCACTTTATTTTATTTTTTGAGATGGAGTTTCGCTCTTGTTGCCCAGTCTGGAGTGCAGTGGTGCAACTCGGCTCACTGCAGCCTCCACCTCCTGGGTTCAAGTGATTCTCCTGCCTCAGCCTCCCGAGTAGTTGGGATTATAGGAGTGTGCCACCATGCCCGGCTAATTTTGTATTTTTAGTTGAGATGGGATTTCTCCATGTTGTTCAGGCTGATCTCAAACTCCTGACCTCAGGTGATGCCCCTGTCTCAGCCTCCCAAAGTGCTGGGATTATAGGTGTGAGTCACCGTGCCCGGCCCAGGTTTGTATTTTTAAAGTAAAAAGTGGAAACATGGCTGGGCACAGTGACTCATGCCTGTAATCTCAGCACTTTGGAAGGCTGAAGTGGGATGGGCAGATCACGAGGTCAGGAGTTCAAGACCAGCCTGGTCTAGATGGTGAAACTCTGTCTTTACTAAAAATACAAAAATTAGCCAGATGTGGTGGTGCGTGGATGTAATACCAGCTACTCAGGAGGCTGAGACTGGAGAATCTCTTGAACCCAGGAGGCACAGGTTGCAATGAGCTGAGATTGCACCATAGCACTCCAGCCTGGGTGACAGAACAAGACTCTGTCTGTGGGGAAGAAAAAAAAGTGAAAACACAGAAATTTGAAAGCTGGGGTTTTGTTTGTTTGTTTTTATTTTTAGAAAATAGTGCCTATTCAGGAGAATCGCTTGAAACTGGGAGGGGAGGTGGAGGTTGCAGTGAACCAAGATCGGGCTGCTGCATTCCAGCCTGTGTGACAGAGCGAGACTCTGTCTCAAAAAAAAAGGAAAAAAGAAAATAGCACCTATTTCAGAATTAGTTTATATTTTTGCCAAGATGAACTCTACATGGTGTCATCTTTTCTTTTTTAAAATTGTCTTTGTGTGTTTTACAGTTGGTCTCTTCCCATGGCGATGTCCATCTGCCACCGTGGCACTGGTATTGCTTTGAGTGCAGGTATGTATATGTGTTTTTACACACACATATTTGCTTATTTGTAAATCTTGGCTGTTTCAGTGGCCCTAGTCACTGCCTCCTTTGCAGCTCTGCAGCTTGATTTAGAGGAAACAATAAGTCTCTTTTAAGTTTATTGTTCATTCATCCCCTTAATTAATTATGAGTTGCACTGTGCACAGATTCTTTTTTTTTTTTTTTTTTTTGAGACAGTTGTTCTGTTGCCCAGGCTGGAGTGCAGTGGCTTGATCTTGGCTCACAGCAACCTCCACCTCCCAGTTTAAGCGATTCTCCTGCCTCAGCCTCCCGAGTAGCTGGGATTATAGCCATGCACCACTGTGCTGGGACTACAGGAGCGTGCCACCATGCCTGGCTAATTTTTGTATTTTTAGTAGAGACGGGATTTCACTGTGTTAGCCAGGATGATCTTGATCTCCTGACCTCGTGATCCACTTGCCTCAGACTCCCAAAGTGCTGGGATTACAGGCGTGAGCCACTATGCCCTGCCCAGATTATTTTCTTAGCAAATTTTTAACCCATTCCCTAGCACTTCCTAATATCATATTTATTGAAATTATAGAGAGCAGAGAAATGTAATAGAGATGGGATGGCTGACTGATCATTGATGAAACATAGTCCAAGATGAATCATCAACCTTATTCTTCAGAAACTCAGTTTTAGCACCCATTCTTATCACCTAGACTTGATCAGTCCCCAAAGACTAGCTTACTAACCAATCTCATGAAATCTTGTTTTACAGACCAGAATGTCTGTTTATTCATTTATATAATATGAAATGGAGCTACAGAATGAATTATATACTGGTCTCAGATAATTAGTACATCCTTTTTAGGTAGGAAGGTTTATTATATGGAGTGCAGATTACAATCAGGTTTCTGGGATATGATTTATCTTATTACAGTAGGGATATGCTTTTCAAGAGGTCAATTAGAGTTAAAAATTTTCTCTGGCTGTTGCTGGAAACAGACATTTTTGCTTTTTTATTTTTATGTGTTTATTTTCTCAAGAATATGCATATAACATATTTTTACTTTTTTAGCTTTCCTTTATCTAGCCTTATAGCATACTTTGTTCTCCTGTCCCCACCAAAAACAGAAACAGAAACTAGATTATGTTCTCTAGATACATACTCTCAAAGCATTCTAGTTTTTCTTTCATAACAATCATCTTAGTTGTGGTTTACTTGTTCATTGTCATTCTTCCTTACTGGATTGCCTGTTACCTGAAGCTTAGACAACATCTGTCTGTATTTTTAATCATCTATTATGGTAGCTAGAATGCAGTAGATAATTTAATAAATATTTGATGAATACAAAATGAATAACAGTCTCTTTTTTGTTAATATGTTTTATATATTTCTGTCCTAAATTTTTATTCAGTGTATGATCATAGTTTTGGGCTCTAGAAGTATCTTGTTTTGGTCCCCTGCATACCAACTATAATAACCACCTAACTAGTATTGTGTTTCAACTGGTATTTCTGTGTGATATGATTACTAGTTTAGCTGAAAGCTATTCAATTCAGTGGGAGCAAGAAGAGGTTATTGGTCATTAGAGTGCTGCATAGATAAATCTAAGTTTGTTCTCTATTAGTCACCTTGAGATGTCGGGGGAACTTGTGTTCTCTCCCAGCAAAGGTGATGTAGCTCTTATATATCCACAGGGAGAACAGATACAAACCAAGAGTAGTGGAGTGCTTTCTAAAAGAAATGCTCCAATGAATGGTTAGCACATATTCAGTAAGACTTCTGTTCTAAGTTAAGAGTCCTAGGACCCTGGCTGGGAAAGGAAAATGTTCTTATGAGTTTGAGCAGTGTGTAAATCCCTGCTGTGTGTACAGACTCTTCTCCTGTGGATTGTTCCCTGGTATCTTTTTTTTTTTTTTTTTTTTTTTGAGACAGAGTTTCACTCTTGTTGCCCTGGCTGGAGTACAATGGCACAGTCTTGACTCACTGCAGCCTCCCAAGACCAGCTTCCCAGGTTCAAGCTATTCTCTTGCCTCAGCTCTCAAGTAGCTGGGATTACAGGTGCCTGCCACCATGCCTGGCTAATAATTTTTGCATTTGTAGTAGAGACAGGGTTTCCAAACTTCTGACCTCAGATGATCTGCCTGCCCCAGCTCCCAGAGTGCTGGGATTACAGGCGTGATCCATCATGCCTGGCCCCTACTATGTGTTTAACCTCATCCTAGGGAATAAGAGAAAATATCTTGCCTAGAATCTGTATGAAGTTATATACCTGAGAGACAGAAGCCCCGCTGTTTTACCTTATGTAAAACTCAGTCAAAGCCCCTCTGTCTCATCTCTTTTGGTACTTTAGCCTGGGAGCAGTGCCTAAGTTTTATTCATCACATCAGGCATCATTACAATCTTGCCAAGAGATGGCCCATTTGTACAGAGTAGAGCAGATGGCAGCCTGCAGGTCCTAGCATGTAGTGTGCTCTTGCTTCAGAAATTTGGTGCCAAATAGAGCTGTCGAGGTAGGAAAGGGAGTTTCTCTTGAGTTTTCCTTTGTTGAAGTGATAGTGGTATTGTAAAAGTGCTCTTTGTTTTCTGTTTTTCTTTTTTTTTTGCCAATCAATGAGAGCTTGTAAGGTTGCTGAGGTTGGTTGGCCTTGAACTCTTGGCCTCGCCTTCGCAAGCGCCACGACATCCGGCCGGAGCCACTTTGGGCCCCTGTTTTCTGTTTTTCGTAGTATCCTTTCAGGGTCCCTCCTAGGCTTCTATAAACTATTTTTTTGTTGTTGTTTTAGAGACAGGGTTTTACCATATTGGTCAGGCTGGTCTGGAACTCTGAATCTCAGATGATCTGCCCACCTCGGCCTCCCAAAGTGCTGGGATTACAGGCATGAGCCACTGCGCCTGGCCCTGTAAACTGTGTTTTTAACTGAAGTGGTCAGCAGTAGGGCTATTGGCTCTAGTGTATATCTTGTATTTAAGGAGCTGCTGATGAGACACTGGCAGGAATTATCTGAATCTAAGCCAATGCTATTTGCAATCTCATACGTGTGTGTGTATAATTATGTATGTCTACTTATAGACATGTACATATAGTTTTGTTGATAAGGATAGAGACTCCTATCTAAGATCTGATGCTGTCATTTCTGTTCTTTCATTCCTTTTGTTGGTAAAGGGATGATGGAATTGAGGTACAAGGATGATTCATCGGCCAGGCACGGTGGCTTACACCTGTAGTCCCAGCACTTTGGGAGGCTGAGGCGGGTGGATCATGTGGTCAGGAGTTCAAGACCAGCCTGGCCAATATGGTGAAACCCCATCTCTACTAAAAATAGCTGGGCATGGTGGCTTCCGCCTGTAGTCCCAGCTGCTTGGGAGGCTGAGGCAGGAGAATCACTTGAACCTGGGAGGCAGAGGTTGCAGTGAGCCGAGATCGTGCCACTGCACTCCAGCTTGGGCGACAGAGTGAGACTCCATCTAAAAAAAAAAAAATAAAAGATGATTCATGTTGTTAGGAATCCATATATAGTTCTGGTTTTTAAGCTGCTTGCACTGAACTGATAAGGGTGATAGAGTAAATCTCATGATTAGGTCATTCTAACTGTAGATTCATAATTACTTTTTAATTTTTTTTAATGGAGAAGGAGTCTAGCTTTGTTGCCTAGGCTGGAGTGTAGTGGTACAATCTCGGCCCACTGCAACATCTGCTTCCCAGGTTCAGGTGGCTCTCCTGCCTCAGCCTCCTGAGCAGCTGGAATTACAGGTGCCCACCACTGCACCCAGCTAAATTTTGTATTTTTAGTAGAGATGGGGTTTCACTGTCTCGAACAGACGAGCCTATTTGTCCAGGCTGGTCTCAAACTCCTGACTTTGTGATTTTTTTTTTTGGAGACGGAGTTTCGCTCTTATTACCCAGGCTGGAGTGCAATGGCAGGATCTCGGCTCACTGCAACCTCCGCCTTCTGGGTTCAGGCAATTCTCCTGCCTCAGCCTCCTGAGTAGCTGGGATTATAAGCATGCCCCACCATGCCCAGCTAATTTTTTGTATTTTTAATAGAGACGGGGTTTCACCATGTTGACCAGGATGGTCTTGATATCTTGACCTCGTGATCCACCCGCCTCGGTCTCCCAAAGTGCTGGGATTACAGGCGTGAGCCACCGCGCCCAGCCCTCACCTCGTGATCTTTTCGCCTTGGCCTCCCAAAATGCTGGGATTACAAGCGTGAGCCACTGCACCTGGCCAATTACTTTTATTTCTGCTTACTTAGAATAAGAAATTTTTAGATTGATTAAGGAATTTCTAGATGGATGCTTTCTGCTCAGTTTGGTGATATTGATGAACAGATTTAATCCTATTATTTCTGCTTACGTAGAATAAGAAACTTTTAGATTGATTAAGGAATTTCTAGATGGATGCTTTCTGCTCAGTTTGGTGATACTGATGAACAGATTTAATCCTAAAAATTACTGAAAGAATAAGAGCAGTTTATTTATTAAGCTGTAGTTTCCCTTATTATCTCAGTATATTTGTCACCACTAAATGAAAAAAAGGATATTGACTCTTTTATCAACTATAATGATAAAAAATGTATTCATTCGCATTCATGGCTAAAATTAGATAGTTTTCACAACTGAGGAATTATTTAGGCAGGGTGCAGTGGTTTACATCTGTAATCCCTTTGGGATGCCGAGGCGGGAGGATTGCTTGAGCACAGGAGTTCAAGACCATCCTAGGTAACATATCAAGACCCTATCTCTATAAAAAATTTAAGAATTAACCTGGAATGGTGGCTTGCATCTATAGTCTCAGCTACTAGGGAGGCTGTGGTAAGGAGGTTTGCCCAGGAATTTGAGGCTGCAGTGATCTGTGATTGTGCCACTGCACTCCTGCCTGATCACAGCAAGACCCTATTTTTAAAAAAGTTGTTTTTTATCTCTTTACCCCTTTGAATGGTGGGCTTGCATTCATCAGCATATGTCCTGTTTTTCCCAAACCTTCTCTTCTAATTCCATATTGAATATAGTAGCTGTGTTCTATAGAGTAGTAGTTACACTGTTTTCTTCAAATGCTGATGGTCCCTCCATCAAAATTATAAAGGAACAGGTTTTTGCCGGATGGATGACTTAGACAAATTACCTAATTCTCTAAACCTCAGTTTATTCTTTATAAAATGGGCATATTAATAATGCCTATTTCAGAATTCATGGGATTTCAAGAAACTTTATGCTCTGGGTGTTGCTATATGGAAACATTTGGCCTGAAACAAAGTCAGTTCCAGCAACTGTAATCTTTGCATTCTTGTGGCCCTCATCCCATCCATTTTTCACACAACAGCAAGAAAAATCTTTTGAAAATAAATGGAATCATGTCACTCTCTTCCTTAGATTCTTCCAATGACTGTATTCACTTTAGCACTTAGATTAAAATTCGGGTATCCACCATAGCCTTTGCCCTGCCAGAGCTGGCCCTTCCCTAACTCATTCTTGCCATTCCTCCCTTTGCTTACTGTGCTCTAGCAACACTGATGTTTGAATTCATTGGAGCAGGCAAAATTCTTTCCCACCTGAGAGCCATTGCATGTTATTTTTTCTTTAGTTTGAAATGCCCACCCTAACGTCTTGCTGCACAGTGCTAGTTTAGGTCTTTCTTATCCTTTATGTCTTTGCAAAATTGTTAACTCAGAGAGCACTTTGCTTACCACCATATTTAAAGTATGAGCTTCCTTATTTCTGTTATACAGTACTATTCCTTCATAGTTCTTATTGTGCTGTGTTGTGTCCTGCAAAGCTTTTATTACACAAGATGTAATTATTTTGTTTGCTAACGTTTTATAAATCTGTCTTTTTTTTTTTTTTTTTTTTCATGCAGAGTCTCACTCTGTTGCCCAGGCTGGAGTGCAGTGGCATGATCTTGGCTCACTGCAATCTCTGCCTCCTGGGTTCAAGCAATTCTCTTGCCTCAGCTGCCTGGGTAGCTGGGATTACAGGTGCTCACCACCATGCACAGCTAATTTTTGTATTTTTAGTAGATACAGGGTTTCGCTATTTAGCCAGGCTGCTCTCAAACTCCTGACCTCAAGTGATCCACCTGCCTTGGCCTCCCAAAGTGCTGGCACTACAGGTGTGAGCCACTGTGCCCGGCCAAATTTGTGTCTTTTATTAGACTGTAAAGTCTTCAAAGAGTGGGCACTGTACCTATCTTATTTATAATTCATACCCTCTAGCACTCAATAGGTGCTTAGAAAATCTTTATTTACTAGATGAGTATACCCATGTAAATCACTTTGCTCATAGTGGTCACTTAGACACATTCATTCTTTCTACCTTCTTTTTTTTTAAAAAAATATATTTTATTGCATTTTAGGTTTCGGGGTACATGTGAAGAACATGTTAGATTGTTGCATAGGTCACACATGGCAGTGTGGTTTGCTGCCTTCCTCACCATCACCTATATCTGGAATTTCTCCCCATGTTATCCCTCCTTAACTCCCCACCCACCGCTGTCCTTCCCCTAGTGTGTGATGCTTCCCTCCCCGTGTCCATGTGTTCTCATTGTTTAACACCCGCCTATGCATGAGAACATGTGGTGTTTGATTTTCTGTTCTTGTGTCAGTTTGCTGAGAATAATGGTTTCCAGGTTCATCCACGTCCCTACAAAGGACATCAACTCATTGTTTTTTATGACTACATAGTATTCCATGGTGTATATGTGCCACATTTTCCCTGTTCAGTCTGTCATCGATGGGCATTTGGGTTGGTTCCAAGTCTTTGCTGTTGTAAACAGTGCTGCAGTGAACATTGGTGTGCATGTGTCCTTATAGTAGAACGATTTATAATCCTTTGGATATATACCCAGTAATGGGATTGCTGGGTCAAATGGAATTTCTATTTCTAGGTCCTTGAGGAATTGCCACACTGTCTTCCACAATGGTTGAACTAATTTACACTCCCACCAACAGTGTAAAAGTGTTCCTATTTCTCCACATCCTCTCCAGCATCTGTTGTCTCCGGATTTTTTAACGATTGCCATTCTAACTGACATGAGATGGTATCTCAATGTAGTTTTGATTTGCATTTCTGTAATGACCAGTGATGATGAGCATTTTTTCATGTTTATTGGCCTCATATATGTCTTCTTTTGTAAAGTTTCTGTTCATATCCTTTGCCCACTTTTGAATGGGCTTGTTTTTTTCTTAAAAATTTGTTTTAGTTCTTTGTAGATTCTGGATATTAGCCCTTTGTCAGATGGGTAGATTGCAAAAAATTTTTTTCCATTCTGTTGGTTGCTGATTCACTCTAATGATTGTTTCTTTTGCTGTGTCTTTCTACCTTCTAATTAACCTCCTGTTATGCATTAAAAATTAGATAGGGATAATATGTAGCCTCTACTCTCAAGGATAGAGGAATCTAAGGAGTAAGACAAATAAATATTGATAATGCACTGTGATAGCTTTTTAATAGGAGATATGAGACCCCAGAGGAGAGACCAACAAATACTGTTGTCCCTTAGTATCTTTGGGAGATTGGTTCCAGGATCCCTCCTCAGATACCAAAATCTATAGATACTCAAGTCCTTTATATAAAAGGATATGGTATTTGCATATATCCTATGTACATTATAGACTTTGAATCATCTCTAGATTACTTATAATACCTAATACAATGTAAATGCTATGTAAGTAGTTATATTGTTTATGGAATAATGACAAGAAAACAAAAAGTGTGTACGTTTTCAGTACAGATTCATCCATTCTCCCACCCAGTATTCTCAATCCACAGTTAGTTGTATATCCAAATGCAGGACACAGAGTTGACTGCACTCTGAAGGAGATAGGGAGCTTGAAAGAAGGATGAATAGGAGAGTTTGTGAAGAGGAGGTAGAGGAGGGCATTCCAACAGTGAAACTCTTTTATGCAAAGGCATAGGGATTGGAAATCACCCGGAATCACTGGATAATTATGATGAGAGCTGTTTCTTAAGAATGGTGTTTATGGGAGAAGTGACAAAGATAAGGCTAGAAAGTGGGCCACACAGTAAAGGACTTTGACTGCTATGCTGTAGACCATGAAAAGCCATTAAAAGTTCATGTTCTCTTTTGTTTCAGTAACAGGACTAGCTGGTCTAAATAAATCCAGGATAAGTCATTTATTTTAACTATAGAGATTTTATGATTAATATGTAAATTTTAAAAAGCATGTTAACACTAATTTGACTTTTTAATAGAATTTATTTAAAAGGAACTTTATAATTTTTGTTTGTTTGTTTTTTTGAGATGGAGTCTTGCCCTGTCTCCCAGCCTGGAGTGCAGTGGCACCATCACGGCTCACTGCAACCTCTTGTCTCCTGGGTTCAAGCAATTTTCCCATCTCGGTCTCCCAAGTAGCTGGGACTACAGGTGTGTGTCACCATGCCTGGCTAATTTTAGTATTTTTAGTAGAGATGAGGTTTCACCATGTTGGCCAGACTGGTCTTGAACTTCTGACCTCAAGTGATCCACCCACCTTGGCTTCCCAAAGTACTGGGATTACAGGCATAAGCTACCGTGCCTGGCCTACAATGTTTTAAAAGGTTGAAAGAGGAGACTAATAGTACTCTTCCATTGCTTAGGTTCCATAAGGATTAAAATACTCAGGGCTGGGTGTGGTGGCTCATGCCTGTGATCCTAGCAGTTTGGGAGGCCGAGGCAGGTGGATCATCTGAGGTCAGGAGTTTAAGACCATCCTGGCCAACATGGTGAAAACCCATCTCCACTAAAAGTACAAAAATAAAAAGAAAGCCAGATATGGTGGCACATGGCTGTAATCCCAGCTACTCGGGAGGCTGAGGCAGAAGAATTGATTGAACCTGGGAGGTGTAGGTTGCAGTGAGCTAGGATCGCACCAGTGCACTCCAGTCTGGATGACAGAGCGAGACTCTGTCTCAATAAATAAATAAAAATAAAACAAAATAAATACTCAGGATATTTCACAGTGCCAGAAAAAATTTATTTGACTTTTTCATATAAAAATCAAGTTGAAATTAAGTACATGTTTGAGAATGGCAGATAACTGAAGCTGCAATAATTAATAAGTCTAGGAAAGTGTAAATAACAAGATAAAACATACAACAATTAAAAAGTATGAGATTAGGAAGAGAGAATAAGGATGCTAAACAACATATTTTAAGCTTTGAGCCAATATATACAGGTATTCATAGATCTGTATATGAATAAAAACAGGTTCAGATGGAAGAATCAGAACTTTGCTGAGAGATACTTGAATTTGTAGGCAAACCTGCTGCTCACGCAGGTAGCCTATTCTCTAGAAAAAGCCAAACGACTTATAGATTCATAAAGTAATTGATGGTCTTTGAAAATGGCTGTTTTTTTCTTCTGGACATGTCTTGAGATGGGATATCCATTATTGATTCTTAAATGTTATCTGTTATACTTTAGAAATTCTGGTTATTCCAGACTGAGTGTAGAAAAAGTGAAAAAAGTGCAGACTTTGGAATGAGACAGATCTGTGTTCAGTTCTAACTCTGTCACTAACGGTGAGACCTTACCTTGAAAAAGTTATTTGTCACCACTCACCTCTCCAAGCCTCAGTTTTTTTTGTCCACAAATTTGGATATTACCTTTTTTTCTCTCTTTAGTTTAAAAAAAAATTTTTTTTTTTTTTGAGACTGAGTTTTGCTCATCTCCCAGGCTGGAGTGCAATGGCATGATCTTCGCTCACTGCAACCTCTACCTCCCAGGTTCAAGCAATTCTCCTTTCTCAGCCTCCCTGTTACCTAGGATTATAGGCACGTGTCACCATGCCTGGCTAATTTTTGTATTTTCAGTAGAGACAGCGTTTTCCCATGTTGGCCAGACTGCTCTCAAACTCCTGACTGCAGGTGATCCACCCTCCTCAACCTCCCCAAGTGGTGGCATTACAGGCATGAGCCACCATACCCGGCCTAGTTTTTAAATAATTTTTAAAAAATAAAGATGAGGTTTCAGTGTTGCCCAGGCTGGTCTCAAACTCCTGAGCTTGAGCAATCTGCCCACTTCAGTCTCCCAAATTGCTAGGATTACAGGTGTGAGCCACTGTGCCCAGCCTGGATAATACCTTTTTGTTCTATATGGGGGGCAACTGTTAGAATCTAGAGAGAGACCTTAAAACTAGTATAAATTATTTCATAATAGATATGATTTGCTCTGCATTTGAGAAAAAGAAAAGTTTATGCATGTCACTGAGTAATGTAGCGTAGCTTAAAACATCAAAGTTCCAGACTCATAAAAACATACGCATTAAGTATGTACAATTTTTTGTGTTTCACTTATACCCAATAAAGATATTTTTAAAAAAAGCAGGATAGCCTGAATGTGTTAGAGACATAAGACCAGAATGTGACTGAAATTAAGTAAGGCAAAAATTCAGTTGGTAGTAGTATATCCTTTCTCACAATACAAACTGGTAGCCTGTGGACCATGTTTGGTCAAGAGATGTACTTTGTTTCTTTGTGATGTGATGAAAAGGAATGGAATTTGAATACCTTTAAGTGGAACATATGTAGCTCCCCTCTCCCAACAATTTTCTGTGAGCACCATAGTCTATATGGCCTTAATTGCCTCATATTCTGCTTGATTCACACATCTGTGTGGCTCATATAGGCATTTGGGTTTGACCTGCCTCTTGGGAGAGGCAAAGAATGAGATGAGTGGTGGTGACAGTAAGAGGGAAATGGATAATCAGAAACAAAAAAGGAAAAAAGAGAAGGCCAAGGAACCTGATATTCAATGTTTATTCTCTGGAGTCCAAAGGAGAGAGACATTGAACCTGGAAGGCACAAATTATCCAGTCAGTGAAGAAATGTGTGTGGTGTATGTGTGATTCTGGTTTATCCAGCCTCAAGTTGGCCTAAATGACATTTCTGTCAAAATTTCCTCCATTTGTTTTAACCTGCTAATTTTTAATTTGGCTTTCTGGGCCTTAGATTTTGATTATTAAAGAGGTTTTGCTGTCTATCTTCTATACTTTAGTCTTTTGTCATTTTGACAGTCCTGAAGACCAGGTAGGTCTTGGGCTGTAGAAAATGCACCAAGAGTTCTTGTCATCTTTGAGATATCTTGAGAGATGTTATAGTTACTTTTCAGTCTGCTACATGATCATTTATTTTTCTACTTAATCACTGTTAAGGATTATAAAAATTAAATACTCTGAAATTCCTAATACAGGCCTGGTGGTGATTTTTATTTACATTAATAATCGGAATAGTTAACCCCATACCTCTCAGAAAATGTGTGATTATTTGTAGTTAAAAAAGTCCTTCTCAGCCCTTCCTATTTCACAGCTGCATCTTAGTCCTTGTATCACCAGGATGGGATGACCTGGCAAAACTCTAACCAGAAGAGAAAATGCTTCTCAGAAATGCTTTACTTTACCTCATTGCATGAATACTCTTGACCTCCAGAGAGATTGTGGGGAAGCAGATGGGCAGTATACATCATGATGAAATTAGTGTGACAACACTGTAAATAAAAGAACAATCACGTGCTGTCACACTGAGTTTTAATCATCAGTTGGACAACTTCATGAAGCCTCTTTTAGATGCTTTATTTTCATTTGTAGTGACATCTGCAGGGGCTTGCTAGGAAGAATTGTCTGAGAGAGAGCTTATGATGATTTCTGGAAGTGACAATAGGACTTGCTGACAGTCTGCACAGTTCCATATATAGCACTTAACTGTGGTGGAGCCAGCAGGAACTGGTCTTGGCAGTCAAGCAAAAGCATCGGTTAATATTTCTTAGTGATTAAATAGGACAGCTTCAGTGGCTTTATTTTCCCAATTGAAATTTTTTTTTTTTTTTTTTTTTTTTTGAGATGGAGTTTCGCTCTTGTTACCCAGGCTGGAGTGCAATGGCGCGATCTCGGCTCACCGCAACCTCCGCCTCCTGGGTTCAGGCAATTCTCCTGCCTCAGCCTCCTGAGTAGCTGGGATTACAGGCATGCACCACCACGCCCAGCTAATTTTTTGTATTTTTAGTAGAGACGGAGTTTCACCATGTTGACCAGGATGGTCTCGATCTCTTGACCTTGTGATCCACCTGCCTTGGCCTCCCAAAGTGCTGGGATTACAGGCTTGAGCCACCGCGCCCAGCCTGAAATTGTTTAACTGTTAGAGGACGCTCTCCTCAGGCACTCAGGTTCTAGGAGCAGGGTCAGTTTCTTGATTCCCAATATACTGAACATCAGAGGAGAATTTTTAAAAATGTCATATTTAATTCTCCTATGTTTTTCACTTGCAATGATTAAAGTTTTGGCTAAAATAACTTTCAGTTGAATTAACTGATTAATATTCCTGTCTGAAGAGGTGGAGCCTTTTTTGAACTATTAGCGAGGCAGTCAGCCAGCATGATCTCTCTCCTAATTAATTATATCTGGGTTGGAATCTGGTAATGATCCCAGATCTCCTTGACCTCCCAGAGATTTGTATAAATTTTTTTCCCCCTGATTATAAGAACATATTGCAAAGAATGAAAATATTATAGAAATATATACTTAGAGACTGGGCACGGTGGCTCATACCTGTAATCTCAGTGCTTTGGGATGCTGAGGTGGGTGGATCACGAGGTCAGGAGTTTGAGACCAGCCTGCCCAACATGGTGAAACCCCATCTCTATGCAAAATACACAAATTAGCTGGGTGTGGTGGTCAACACCTCTAATCCCAGCTACTTGGGAGGCTGAGGCAGGATAATCACTTGAATCCGCGAAGTGGAGGTTGCGGTGAGCCGAGATTGTGTCACTGCACTCCAGCCTGGGACACAGAACAAGACTCTGTCTCTCAAAAAAAAGAAATATACTTCGAAAAGTTACCCATAATCCTGCCGGTCAGGAATAACCAGTATTCTGTGTATATCCAGAGACTGTATCATTTTATGTTTTTTTGCTTAAGGACTCAATCCATCAGAAAAATACCATCTAATTCAAATACAACTATTGCTGTAGCCATTATTTACTAAACATTTACATAATTATTTAACCCTCATAATAATCTGAGAAACAGAAACTGAAGCAGACAAGGTGGATGGGAGGCCGAGGCAGGTGGATCACCTGAGGTCAAGAGTTTGAAACCAGCCTGGCTAACATAGGAAACCTCGTCTCTACTAAAACTACAATAAAATTAGCCGGGCGTGGTGGCACATGCCCGTAGTGCCAACACAAAGCTCTGAAACTTCAAGAACCACGCAGATGCCTTAGATATCTGGGCAAACTCAGCCCTGATCTATGCACCAAAGGGGACAGCAGGCTCATGGCTGAGTCCCAGGGATGGTCACTCATACCAATACTAACCAACAGAAGACCAGACCCTGATATGATGTTATCCTAGGATAACACCACCTACTCCCAAATGACAAGAGTCAAAACTCATGGGAATCCTAGGGATGTGAGTAACAGTATCTTCAGCTTTTGCTTTTCCTATGAATGATACAGAATTATGTCAATTAGTTTAATCAATTCAAAAAGAGAAGACTACTTCTAAATAAGTCAGATGTCCTCAAAATCATTCTACTACTACATAGCTCCACACCAGTTTTTTCTTTTCTTTTTTTTTGAGATGGAGTTGTGCTCTGAGACCCAGACTAGAGTGCGGTGACACGATCTCGACTCACTGCAGCCTCCACCTCCCAGGTTCAAGAATTTCTGCCTCAGCCTCCCGAGTAGCTGGGATTACAGGCGCCCGCCACCGTGCCCAGCTAATTTTTGTATTTTTAGTAGAGATTGGGTTTCACTGTGTTGGCCAGGCTGATCTCGAACTCCTGACCTCTTGATCCGCCCACCTCAGTCTCCCAAAGTGCTGGGATTACAAGCGTGAGCCACTGTGTCTGGCCCAATTTATTTATTTCTTAGCTATTGAGTAGACCTTTTTTTTTTTTTAATCATTCACATAGGCCAGGCACAGTGGCTCACAACTATAATCCCAGTGCTTTGGGAGGCCAAGGCAGAAGTATTGCTTGAGCTCAGAAGTTAGAGACCAGACTGAGCAATATAGCAAGACCCTGTCTCTATGAAAAACAAAAACAGGTGGGCTTGGTGGCTCATGTCTATAATCCCAGCACTTTGGGAGGCCGAGGTGGGTGGATCACGAGGTCAAGAGTTTGAGACCAGCCTAGCCAACATAGTGAAACCCCGTCTCTACTAAAAATACAAAAAATTAGCCGGGCGTGGTAGCGGGTGCCTGTAATCCTAGCTACTGGGGAGGCTAAGGCAGGAGAATCAATTGAAACTGGAAAGCGTTGGTTGCAGCGAGCTGAGATCGTGCCACTGCATACCAGCCTGGCGAGAGTGTGAGACTCCGTTGCCAAACAAACAAATCCACATAAATGAAATTTAAAAATATTTTTATTTCATTCTTAAATAACCATACTTTTTTTTGGTTTGTTTTTAAAACGAAGTTCTCACTCTGTTACCCAGGTTGGAGTGCAGTAGCACAATCACAGCTCACTGCATCCTTAACCTGCTAGGCTCACATGATCTGCCCTCCTCAGCCTCCCAAGTAGCTGGGACTACAGGTGCACACCATTGTGCCTGGAGAATTTTTTTATTTTTATTTTTAGTAGAGACGGGGTCTCATTATGCTTACTAGGCTAGTCTCGAACTCCTGGGCCCAAGCAGGTCTTCCACCTTGGCCTCCTAAAATGCTGGTATTACAACCATGCCCAGCCAGTCATAATTACTTACTAATAGGTTGTATATGCTGTTAGATATTACACAACTCCTCAAACCTTAGAAATCAGATTGGACACTGCCACCCTCATTTCTTATTCCACACTGATTTTCACACAGCACTTCCTTTTTGTTAAAGAACCCGGTTTTGCAAAGATGTGATCATTGAAAGAAATCTAACATCTAAGGCCGGGCGTGGTGGCTCACGCCTATAATCCCAGCACTTTTGGGAGGCGGAGGCGGGTGGATCACGAGGTCAAGAGATGGAGACCATCCTGGTCAACGAGGTGAAACCCCATCTCTACTAAAAAATACAACAATTAGCTGGGCATAGTGGTGCGCGCCTGTAATATCAGCTCCTCAGGAGGCTGAGGCAGGAGAATTGCCTGAACCCAGAAGACGGAGGTTGCGGTGAGCCAAGATCATGCCATTGCCCTCCAGTCTGGGTAACAACAGCAAAACTCTGTCTCAAAAAAAAAAAAAAAAAATCTAACATCTGATGTTGAAACTGGACTACCTTGAGCTAATAATGGTTCACATTATGTCCAGTAGATGTTAAGTATCACTGTGTTTCATTTGAATATGTAAAATATCCTGTCGAACCTGTGAGTTTGCTGTAATATAATACCCCAGGGCAGCTTGATGTACAGTTTGGAAACCACAGTTTAGCAGTGATCTCAACCTGTCAGATCAGGGTCTTTGGGAGTTGTGGTGTGAGTACTCTTTTTTGCTTCCCTGAGATATTTTTGTTGATTGTGGGAAACAACTGGCCTTTTATTTCTTTTTTCTTTTAAGATGGAGCCTCACTCTGTTGCCCAGGCTGGAGTGCAGTGGTGTGATCTCAGCTCACTGCAACATCCACCTCCTGGGTTCCAGCAGTTCTCCTGCCTCAGCCTCCCAAGTAGTTGGGATTACAGGTGTGTGACACCATGCCTGGCTAATTTTTGTATTTTTAGTAGAGACCAGGTTTCAGCATGTTGGCCAGGCTGGTCTCAAACTTCTGACCTCAATCTGCCTGCCTTGGCTTCCCAAAGTGTTGGGATTACAGGCATGACTCACCTCACCAAGATGACATCTTATTTCTAATTTGTGTTTCATATTTGTTAATCATTGGTGGTCGATAGCCACTGAGCTCCGACAAATAATGCAGCCCTGTCAGACATTAAAATATTCATACTTTTTCTTTCACATAGGGAAATAATCTTCCAAATATATACACATAGCATTTACATTATATCATTATGGTTTTGATTTGCATTTCTCTGATGGCTAATATTGTTAAGCATCTGTTCATTTACTGATTGGCCACTTATTTATCTTCTTGGAGAGATCTCTGTTCAGATCCATTTGTCATTTTATTAATTGAGTTGTAAGAGTTCATTATATATTCTGGATAAAAGTTCCTCATGATTTGCAAATATTTTCTCCCATTCCTTTGGGTTGTCTTTTTACTTTCTTGATGGTATTATTTGCAGTACAAAAGTTTGTAATTTTGATGAAATCCAATTTATCTGTTTTTTCTTTTGTCATTTATGATTTTGGTATCATCTGTGAAACCACTACCTAATTCAAGATCATGAAACTTTATTTCTGTGCTTTCTTCTAAGAGTTTTATAGTTTTAGCTCTAATATTTAGGTCTCTAATTCATTTAAATTTAAATTTTTGTGTGGTAGAGATTTGAATGATTTTAAATTTTTTCTCTCTTCAGAGGTAGCAACACTAGAAAATAAAGATAAAAAATAGGCCAGGTACAGTGTCTCATGCTGGTAATCCCAGCACTTTGGGAGGCCAGGGTGGGCGAATCACTTGAGGACAGGAGTTCGAGACCAGCCTAGCCAATATGGTGAAATCCTGTCTCCATTAAAAGTACAAAAATTAGCCAGGCATGGTGGCATGCATCTATAACACCAGCTACTTGGGAGGCTGAGGCATAAGAATCGCTTGAACCCAGGAGGTAGATGTTGCAGTTGCAGTGAGCTGAGATCGTACCACTACACTCTAGCTTGGGCAACAGAGCGAGAGTCTGTCTCAAAAAAAAAAAAAAAAAGAGAACCTAATTTTTTTTCCTCATTCTTCTCTGGACTGAGTATACTGTTCTTACCTTTTCTTACTTAGATGATCAACTAGATGATATACCAAGGCGTTAGTTACTTCTAAACCGGCAGGTGAAGTTTTTATAGAGAGGGATGTTGAAAGGAGGAATAACGTGCTAAAATACATGGCACATTTAATTTATGAACAGATCCCAAGTAGCCTATCTCCCACTATAAACTTGAACATGAGTTTGAATCTTCTCCATTTTAAGGCCGGGTGTGATGGCTCACATCTGTAATCCCAGCACTTTGGGAGGTGAAGGCGGGTGGATCACTTGAAGTCAGGAGTTCGAGACCAGCCTGTCCAACTTTGTGAAACGCTGTCTCTACTAAAAATACAAAAATTACCTGGGCATTATGGTGGGCACCTGTCATCCAGCTACTCGGGGGGCTGAAGCAGGAGAATCACTTGAACTTGAGAGGTGGAAGTTGCAGTGAGCCAAGATTTTACCACTGCACTCCCAGCCTGGGTGACAGAATGAGACCCTGTCTCCAAAAAAAAAAAAAAAAATCGTCTCCATTTCAAAATGGCTTAGAATTGTGCTGTCATGGAACCCAGTGTTATGTATCATATTAGTTGTAATTTGGTTTTCTCCTCAGGGGTCTCTCTTTTTGGCATGTCAGCCCTGTTACTCCCTGGGAACTTTGAGTCTTATTTGGAACTCGTGAAGTCCCTGTATCTGGGGCCAGCACTGATCCACACAGCTAAGTTTGCACTCGTCTTTCCTCTCATGTATCATACCTGGAATGGGATCCGACACTTGGTAAGTTAATTAGGGATTTGCACATTTTCTCAGTGAAGCGGGTGGGGAGGCTAGGAGGATTCTCTCCTTCATTACTGGGTTTAGTACTGTTCTTCGTTGTTGTTGTTGTTCCAGAGGTGGAGTCTTGCTCTGTCGCCCAGGCTGGAGTGCTGTGGCGCCATCTCAGCTCACTGGAACTTCTGCCTCCTGGGTTCAAGCGATTCTCATGCCTCAGCTTCCCAAGTAGTTGGCGTTATAGATGTGTGCCACCACTCCTGGCTAATTTTTGTATTTTTGGTAGAGACAAGGTTTTGCCACATTGGCCAGACTGGTCTTGAACTCCTGGCCTTAGGTAATCCACCCACCTCAGCCTCCCAAAGTGCTAGGATTACAGGTGTGAGCCACCGTGCCTGGCTAGTGCTGTTCTTAAGGTTAGTTGTGACTCAGGGTCCTCTTGGTGAAAACTAAACAAGTTCCTCTGTGCGTTCTCTGGCAGTCCTGCTGGTGGTGTAGCTGAGCAGTGATATAGGCTTCACAGATACTTGCAGAGTCTCATTGTGAGCTCTTCCTTTTTAAGAGGGATATTATTAAAAGAGATCCCTGAAGGCATAGAAGGCATGTTTATTAGATAAATATTAATTGGTACCTATTTATGTGTCTGGTACCATTGTAGACACTGGGGATTCAGTCATGAGCTAGATAAACATTGTTGCTACTTTCATTCTTATGTTCCTGTTGACCAAGAGTAATGCTTCTGACAGGACTCAAATAGATTACCTTTTGTTATCTAGACATTACGTTGCATTTTTGCTTTCAGCTATTGGACAGAACAGGCCAACTTCAACAGCAACTGGGTGCCAAGAATCCCAGGTTTTAATATCGAGTTTAGGAGTCTTTTAATGGAGTGAAAACCATCCATGTTGCCTCCTATGTGACCTCATGGTCAGCTCAAAACTGGTTTCTAAAATTAGACAGGTATGGTGGTATGCACCTGTGGTCCCAGCTACCTGTAAGGCTGAGGTGAGAGGATCGATTGAGCCCAGGAGGCAGAGATTACAGTGAGCTGAGATCATGCCACTCACTGCACTTCAGCTTGGAGGACAAAGTGAGACCACATCTCAAAAAAAAAAAAAAAAAATAGGCTGGGTTCAGTGGCTTACACCTGTAATCTCAGCATTTTGGGAGGCCAAGGAGTGTGGATCATAAATAAAATCAAAATCAAGGCCGGGCGCGGTGGCTCAAGCCTGTAATCCCAGCACTTTGGGAGGCCGAGGTGGGTGGATCATGAGGTCAAGAGATCGAGACCATCCTGGTCAACGTGGTGAAACCCCATCTCTACTAAAAATACAGAAAATCAGCTGGGCATGGTGACGCGTGCCTGTAATCCCAGCTGCTTGGGAGGCTGAGGCAGGAGAATTGCCTGAACCCAGGAGGCGGAGGTTGCAGTGAGCCGAGATCGCGCCATTGCACTCCAGTCTGGGTAACAAGGGCGAAACACCGTCTCAAAAAAAAAAAAAAAAAAAAATCAAAATCAAAATCTGGTGTCTTTCTTTTTTTTCTAAAGGAATTAAAGTTTAATCAAGCCTTCAGTTCAGAACTCAGTCCTCCTCTAGAATTTTAAGATTTCATATTTTGGCTGGGCACAGTGGCTCACACCTGTAATCCTAGCACTTTGGGAGGCCTAGGCGGACAGATCACCTGAGGTCAGGAGTTTGAGACCAGCCTGGTCAACATGGAGAAACCCCATCTCTACTAAAAATACAAAATTATCTGAGCATGGTGCCAACATGGCTGTAATCCCACCTACTTGGGAGGCTGAGGCAGAGGTTGCAGTGAGCCAAGATCACACCATTGCACTCCAGGCTGGATAATAAGAACAAAACTCCATCTCAAAACAAAAACAAAAACAAAAACAAAACAAAATGAAAAAAAAAAAAAAAAAAAACTTTAGCTGGTATGGTGTGGTGGCATTCGCCTATAATCCCAGCTACTCAGGAGGCTGAGGCAGGAGTATCCAGGAGGTAGAGTTTGTAGTGAGCCAAAATCACACCACTGCACTCCAGCCTGGGTGACAAGAGTGAAACTCCATCTCAAAAAAAAAAGTTATATTTTGTAGTCTCCCTAGTTTTTCTTCCAAGAAGATAATTGAAATTCAATTCTTGGCTGGGTGCCGTGGCTCATGACTGTAATCCTAGCCCTTTGGGAGGCCGAGATGGGCAGATCACTTGAGGTTGAGAGTTCAAGACCAGCCTGACCAACATGGAGAAACCCTGTCTCTACTAAAAATACAAATTAGTGGGGCATGGTGACACATGCTTGTAATCCCAGCTACTCAGGAGGTTGAGGCAGGAGAATCACTTGAACCCAGGAGACAGAGGTTGTGGTGAGCCGAGATTGTGCCATTGCACTCTAGTCTAAGCAACAAAAATGAAACTCCATCTCAAAAAAATAGAAATAAAAATTAAATTAAAGTATTTCTGTATTTTTGTTACTTCTGAACCTGAGCCAACTGTCAGATGGATGCTTTTGCCTTAATTTGACTTTTTATTACTTCTGAATCATAGCCTTAGAGACAAATACTTTCTGGATGTTGGTCTGGTCCAATAGACAGTTTAATGGAATAAAAAAAGGGAGAGACTAAATGACTTATCAAATTAAGTGTCTGTATCAACTGTTCCCTGGGGCAGTGTTCAGTGTGATTTAAAATGACTTTTCACTTCCCTGAGGGGGAGGGGGTAGAGAGGGAGGACATTTCCATTAATGACTTCTGATTCCACAGAACAAAGCTCTCTAAAGAAAATCAGCTGATCAGCTTCCTCTGTTCATATTTTGGCTCAGGCAGAGACTTGCCCTATATTTGTCTTTGTCTCAGAATTGGGGGAAGAGTGGGGAGGTTTTACAAAATCCCAGAACTTAGAGCTTTTCTGTCCTGGTTCCTGGCTGTGATGGTAATCTCTTTGTTGAGAGAAGTGAGGAACCTAAAGGCCCTTAAGTCTGCTTTTATTTTTTCTTCTAGCAAGTACTGGTTCTGAGTGTGGGACAGGATTTTGTGTTTTCTGTGACAGCCTGTAGTTTTTGGCCTCTGAACTTGATAGTTGACTTGCCAGAAGATCTAATGGGCGAGTGGGGAGTAGGATTGATATAAAAGTCTAGGAGGTTATAGGCTCTGTGGCATTCTAGGGGCTATCCCCGCCTACCACCCCTACCCAGTAGGACTCAACTGTTTATAAAACACTGTTCCTATTTAAGTAAAACAACTCTGGGATTTACTTGACTTCTAATCTGATCTAGTTAGAAGCTATTTGAGGGTTGAGGTGGAAGCATCTTCTCATCTTGATTTTTTTTTTCTTTTCTGGGCTCTCTCCATCTTTTCTTTGAACTGACTCCTAATTTAGGCAGTTTTACATTGAGACTGTGGGTGTATGTGTGTATGTGTGTGTTAAGACAGCCATGTATGTGGGAAGTGTGGAAAATGAAGACTACTTTTGCCCCAGGGACTCATTTAGTTACTTATAATATAATATTAATATGTTAATATCCCTAGAACACAAGAGAGTCAAAGTTAGTGTTTTGTTAAATGTGGGGCGGAGGGTGTGGTAGCTCACACCTGTAATCCTAGCACTTTGGGAGGCTGAGGCCAGCGGATCTCTTGAGCTCAGGAGTTCAAGACGAACCTAGGCAACATGGCGAAACTCCAGCTCTACCAAAAAGACAAAAAATTAGCGGGGCATGGTGACCGGCACTGGTAGTCCTAGCTACTTGGGGAGCTGAGGCAGGAGGATTGCTTGAACCTGGGAGGTCAAGGCTTCAGTGAGCTGAGATTGTGCCACTGCACTCTAGCCTAGGTGACAAAGTGAGACCTTGTCTCAAAAACAGAAAAGGAGTGGGGACTGGGTGAGATGGCTCACACCTGTAATACCAGCACTTTGGGAGGCCAAAGCAGGAGGATTGCTTGAGCCCAGGAGTTCAGTACCAGCCTGGGTGAGACATAATAAGATTCTGTCTCTATTTGTTAATATTAAAAAGAAATATGCGTTTTAACTCAGTGGGTAGAAAACCAATTTAGTAGCATGCTACCAACAAAAAAAGAATTTAAATAGAATAGAATAACTAGACTGGGACTGGGTGTGGTGGCTCATGCCTGTAATCCCAGCACTTTGGGAGGCTGAGGCCGGTAGATCACTTGAGGTCAGGAGTTCGAGACCAGCTTGGGCAACATTGTTAAACTCCCATCTCTACCAAAAATGCAAAAATTAGCTGGGCATGGTGACCGGCACCTGTAGTCCTAGCTACTTGGGGAGCTGAGGCAGGAGGATTGCTTGAACCTAGGAGGTCAGGGAGGTCAAAGCTTCGGTGAGCTGGGATTGTACCACTGCACTCCAGCCTAAGTGACAAACTGAGATCTTGTCTCAAAAAAAATTTAAAAAGCAGGGGGTGGGTTGGGTGAGATGGCTCATACCTGCAATCCCAGCACTTTGGGAGGCTGAGGCAGGAGGATTACTTGAGCCCAGGAGTTCAATACCAGCCTGGGCAAGGCATAACAAGACCCTGTCTCCTTTTTTTTTTTTTTGAGATGGAGTTTCTCTGTGCCATGCAGGCTAGAGTGCAGTGGCACAATCTCGACTCACCACAACCTCTGCCTCCCAGGTTCAAGCAATTTTCCTGCCTCAGCCTCCCGAGTAGCTGGAAATAGGTGCCCACCACCATGCCTGGCTCATTTTTTGGTATTCTTAGTAGAGGTGGAGTTTCACTATTTTGGCCAGGCTGGTCTGGAACCCCTGACCTTAAATGATCTGCCCACCTCGGCCTCCCAAAGTGCTAGGATTACAGGTGTGAGCCACTGCACCTGGCCTATTTTTTAATATTAAAAAGAAATATGGGTTTTAACTCAGTGAGTAGAAAACCAATTTAGTGGCATGCTACCAACAAAAAAAGAAATTTAAATAGAATAGAAAATATAGGCTGGGGCTGGGTGTGGTCACTCATGCCTGTAATCCTGGGAATTTGGAAGGCTGAGGCAGGTGGATTGCTTGAAGTCAGGAGTTTGAGACCAGCCTGGCCAACATTGCAAAACCCCATCTCTACTAAAAATACAAAAATTATCTGGGCGTGATGGGACTCACTTGTAGTCCCAACTACTCAGGGGCCTGAAGCAGGAGAATCACCTGAACCTGGGAAGTGGATGTTTCTGTGAGCCAAGATTGTGCCAGCTGGAGAGGCCAGGTGCAGAAGTTCATGCCTGTAATGCCAGCTCTTAAGGAAGTAGAGAGGCAGGAGGATAGCTTGAGCCGAGGATTTCAAGACCTGCCCAAACAGTGTAATGAGACCCCATTCTCCACAAAAAGGAAAAAAAAATTTTTTTAATGAAATTTATTTTATATATAACATATATAAATATATATGTGTATATGCGTGTGTGTGTGTGTGTGTGTGTGTGTGTGTGTGTGTGTGTGTGTATGGCACCACTCAGTAATGGTAAATACTATTTTATCAATTTTTCTATATTATATATACATATCTACTGGGTTCCAATTTAAAAGGTATTTCTTAGTAGAGTCACAGTCAAAACAAAATTGAGAAATAGTGTTCTAGATCAGAGTATCCTTTAGAAATACTAAAAAGATTCTGTGATTGACTGTATCTAGGAAATCATGTATATTATATATCTCTTTTGGAGATTCACAGTATGCATTAATAAACTGTTGAGAAAGTCTTGCAGTTAAATGTTTACGAACTTTGTATGACCACAGAACTGTTTTTGCCCCATATAACGCTTTCAGCATTCTGAAGAACAAGTGTTTGGAAGAACATACTTTGAGAAACATTAATCTAGACGTGTGGTCATGAGGAAAAGTTGTATCTATTCAGTCTGGAAGCTTTTGTACACCACATAGGGCCTGTGGCATTCTAGAGAACATTCCTCCTACCATCACCACACAATAGAACTTAATTTTCTGTCATTGGAATAAGTGGATAATAGGTTCCATACTGTGGGTTTTGAGAAAGGTAAAGGTGGGGCATAAGGGTAGAAATGCTTTTCTCTAGACTTATGCTGAGAGGAGGTGTCTTCCTTTACGTAGAATTACTTTCTGAGGCAGAACTGTAAGTGTCCTGGTTACTGAAATTCCTTTTTTTTTTTTCCTCTATCCACAGATGTGGGACCTAGGAAAAGGCCTGAAGATTCCCCAGCTATACCAGTCTGGAGTGATTGTTCTGGTTCTTACTGTGTTGTCCTCTCTAGGGCTGGCAGCCATGTGAAGAATGGAGGTTCCCAGCATCATCTTCCTACACATTATTACATCCACCCATCTTTCTGTTTGTCACTCTTATCTCCAGCCTGGGAAAAGTTATCCTTATTTGTTTAGATCCTTTTGTGCTTTCAGATCCCCTTGGCGCAGTAGAGTACCTTGTAGACTGTAATAGTGGAAAAGGGTCTAATTTCCCCCTTGTTTCTAAAGATGAGGTGGTTGTAAAAACTCCCCTTTTATGCCCACAGCTTGCCTACTCTGGGCCTAGAAGCAGTTATTCCCTCTCCATATTGGGCTTTGATTTATGCTGAGGGTCAGCTTTTGGCTCCTTTTTCCTGAGACAGTGGAAACAATGCCAGCTCTGTGGCTTCTGCCCTGGGAACTGGGGGTGAGGCTTTGGGTGCCACTGTCTGTGGGTTGCTGGCTTAAAGGACAATTCCGTTCGTTGATGAGAGCCCAGGCCGTTAACACCTACGCAATGTTATTGAAAGAAGAGAGTTGGGGGTGGAGGGGAATTAGTCTATCCCAGCTAGAGGGAGATAAAGAGGGCTAGTTAGTTCTTAGAGCAGCTGCTTTGAGGAGAAAATATATAGCATTTGACATGAGGAAAATCCAGAAAATTATCACTGAACATATTAAAGGTTATTTCTTTTTCTTGCATTTCCAGAAAAGCCTCCTAATTTTATGCTTTCTCATTCCAAGTCATATAACATTTTTTTCTGAAACTGAATTAAAATACTCATTTTATCTTTGATTCTCCTTGAAATCTAGATAAACCAAGAAAATGACTGTTGGGAAGGGACCAATTTCCTCCTCTTCCCTTTGGTGTTCAGTTTTCCTACATCTCATAACTGGAAAAATTTTCAGGGAAATAAAACTTAGCCAGAGATTTAAATATCACAGAGAAGCCTCAGAGAAGGAAGGAGAAAAAGAAGTGATGCATATAGAGTGCTTTTGAGTTGTTACAGGCACCAAAATCCCATTAAGGACTGATTATAAGCCTAATGATACAATTCAGCAAATTATGATTCAGTCAGGGGCACAGAGAACTACTGTTGGTGATAGCTAAGGGATGATGACCTGAAGATACAGGCTTGGGGAGAAAGGAGAATAGAGATAAAGAGAAGGGATTGTTGAAAACCTGCAAAAAATGTATAACAAAACTTGCTGCTTTTAAAATCCATATAGGCCAGGCTTTAGCAGGCATGCTGTTTGATAGTTTTTGGAAACTCTGGAATGACCTATCTCATCTGTCACTTTGAGTTGTTGGCCAACCAGTTAAAGCGTGAGTTGAAGAGGGGAAACAGTAACTGGCTGCTGTCAGTTGGATAGGAAGACCTTACTTAAGGTGCGGACCTGCTGCTTCAGTAGTCTTCATTCAGGGTCCCAAATAGTATTTGGCCTTAAGTGATGATTGCTTTTCTGTTTTTACTAGAGGGGCCCTGGGAAGTCCTTGTACTTTTCCTCCATTTTAAAGGAGCTGTTCTCTACTTTGTCCTTGGAATTAGGGACAAGTGATCATGAGAGAGTACTTCGTCATTGGGACTGGGAAGGGTTTGGCAAGGGCATTAAATTTAACAGCCAGTGCCAGGAAAATGTAAAATAAGGTCAATGATAAACAGATGTTGGAGGCTAGAAAATGGGTAGGGCAGTTGAATTTTTGGTGCTTTCTTACCATTTGGGTGTTTGAAGCATGGTAGTGGGTGGGTGGGAGATGTGACAGAGCATCATGCCTTAAATTTCTACTTAACATCTTTGTTTTTCTTCGCTGTCTTCCAATCACTTTAATATCTTCAGTTTTCAAACTATATTTGTACTTGTGCTTAGATACAAAGTCTTACACAAGCATAGTATCTTCTCCTTTGGCTTTCTCTACCTTTTCTTCCCCACCTCCAAACATATATACACATACTATGTTCAACAATTCAGTTTCTGATTTTGAAGTCATTAGTTGTACGTGCTCAGGATAAAAAATGAGTGGGTAGGGGTGAGGGACTGGTTCTTTTTGAGATTCTGCCCTCTTTCCATGATTCAGACCAACTTTCCCTTGGTCATTTCTGGAGTATAACTGACTCAATTCTTGTAAAAATGTGTTCCACCCAAACCACCGTATGTTCTTTTCCTTACTTTATTTTCCCCCACCTTCTTTCCCCTAATTGTGTTACAGGAGGCAGCCATAGCAAGAATAGGAAATCCAGATCAGTAAAAGATTCAAAAAAAAATGTTTATTTTCCAAATTTGCTTTTACTCCCATCCCAAAATTTCCCTGTTCTACAGTTCTGCCTGGGGGCTCTTGTTTATCTCACTCAGTCACTATACAGGTTTTTCAGTGTGTGGCTACCTTGTCCATATGAAGTTTAAGGTTTGTATTTCTGGACCTCAGCTAGCTTAGGCCCTGCCCAGAGTTCTACCATACGTGGACTTCTAGGTGGGCTTTTAGGATTTTGCTGGGCTTTGGGGACCTGGAGTATGACCTGCAGATGGGTGTGAGCTTTGGAGTTCATCTGGGGAATTGAGGTTGGCAGCTGGGGAGCGTGGAATTACGGTTGGACTTGGTGCTTGTTGTACAGTCTTTGTGATAGACTTCTTCCTGAATGTCTTCTGACTGTCTGGATCATGGGACTATCAGTGGTAGAGTGGAACAGATAGTCATGTCTCTGGTCAGGCCCAGATCATTCCCAGTGTACCTCAGGATTCGAACTCCCTTTCTCCCCATACCATGGGCAGTAGATCAAGTTTCAAATAAGAAAATTTAAATTTGATTTCTCTAATTACCCACCCCCACTTTGAGATTAGATCATTTTCTACTGTTCGGGGTAAGATGTCCTTAGCCCATCCCTTCAGGCCTCAGAAGGTGATTAGGGACTAGTCAGGATAAGATGAATTGGTTAGAGGTCCCCCCTGCTGGGATAGTGGTGGTATAACATACATTTTTTGAGGTTGAAACAAAATTGAGAACAGGGTTTGGGGTTAGATGGGAAGAATAGATACCTTGCCTAAGATTTCAGGATGCAGCCCATTGGAGGCCTTGAGTAAATCAGGATTTTTCTGTATCCATTTGGTAAGGGAGGCAGCACCAGCAGTTGTACGGGAGGTCAGTGTCACCCGAGCAGGGGGTATCTTCAAAGGCATTTGCCAGGTGCCCATGAAGGAACCCCAAGGATTTGCCTAAAAATGAAAAGGGATACCTCAATAGGGCTTCTCACTCCAATTAACTGACCAATTGACAGAACCTCTGTTCATCTTATTTCCATTCTTTACCTTCAGGAATGCATGGTTATAAAACAAGACTGAAAGCATAATCTTCCGACTCTTCCTTACCCACCTCCCTCATTTAGGCTTTGCAGGCTTAATTTTTTCATCCCCTTCCCTCTGCCAACTTAAATTCAGCATCCTTAGGCTGGGCGCCGTGGCTCATGCCTGTAATTCCAGCAGTTTGGGAGGCCGACGGTGGCAGATTACAGGTCAGAAGATCGAGACCATCCTGGCTAACATGGTGAAACCCCATCTCTTCTAAAAATAGAAAAATTTAGCCGGGAGTCCCAGCTACTCGGGAGACTGAGGCAGGAGAATCACTTAAACCCTGTAAACCCGGGAGGTGGAGATTGCAGTGAGCCGAGATTGTGCCACTGCACTCCAGGCTTTGAGACTCTGTCTCAAAAAAAAAAAAAAAAAAAAAGGTTGGGCGTGGTGGCTCACCCTGTAATCCTAGCACTTTGGGAAGCCGAGGCAAGGCGGCCGGATCTCCTGAGATCAGGAGCTTGAGACCAGCCTGGCCAACATGGTGAAACCTCCTCTCTACTAAAAATACAAAAAAAATTAGCTGGGTGCGGTGGTGCACACCTGTAGTCCCAGCTACTTGGGAGGCTGAGGCCAGAGAAGCGCTTGAACCCGGGAGTCGAGGTTGCAGTGAGCCGAGATTGCGCCATTGCACTACAGTCTGGGAAACAGAGTGGGGCTTAGTCTCAAAAAAAAAAAATTGTGCATCCTTAGGCTGAGTGTGGCAAAGGAATACCCACTGCACAGGTGTAATCACCTGAAGGCTTTCTTTTTACAGATCATTGATCAATTTAAGAACTTGTGAAGGGTGCTAAACACAACTCTATCCTGCTGGACAAGCTGGCTGGAAGTTCAGGAGCTCTCACATTGCAACATTAATTAGATTAAACTTTAATTTTTCAGATAATGGCTGTGAGAGACTGCAAATCTCCCAGTTCTGTGCCTCAGTTGTTTACCTTTCTTGATAGGAATGAAGATAGTATCTCACCTTGGAACGGGGCACAGAAGGCAGTAGATGACCACGATCATTGGCAATAATTTGAGTGTAGCCTTCATGAGAAGAGATACACTGGGGTGCAAGTGGAAGAGAGAAATGTTTATGAGTGAAAAAAAAAATATTTGGGGAGCTTAAAGGGTGTGGTCAGAGAAGGCTATGAGAATTTAGAAAAGGCTAAAAGGAGTTAAGTGGCAGGAAGAACATGAGACTGTCTTGTAGGTGCACTGAACATGGAATACCTCTTTTGTTGGCTTAGCGGGAGACCAGTTCTGCAGATACTTGGATGAGAAGGCCTTTTCATACTGTGGAGAGAAAGATAAGTATCCTTTTGAAGCTTCAAGGCCCCAAACCCAGGAATTGATGACTAGGCACAGTTCTTTAGATTTGAAGACCAAAGGCCTGACCAACCATGTAGGCTTTTAACTCACTATGACAAGAGTGTAATTTGTTTGGTCTAGTTGTGTGCTGTTCAGCATGGAGCCAGTAGCCACATGGAGCTGTTAAACACTTGAAATTTGACTAGTTCAAATTGTTGATTGAGGTGCTTTGTAAGTATGAAATACACTGAAGGCCGGGCGCGGTGGCTCACACCTGTAATCCCAGCACTTTGGGAGGCTGAGGTGGGCAGATCACGAGGTCAAGAGATTGAGACCATCCTGGCCAACATGGCAAAACCCCTTCTCTACTAAAAAAAATACAGAAATTAGCTGGGCGTGGTAGCGCATACCTGTAGCCCCAGCTACTCGGGAGGCTGAGGTGGTAGAATTGCTTAAACCCAGGAGGTGGAGGTTGCAGTAAGCTGAGATTACACCACTGCACTCAAGCCTGGCGACAGAGTGAGACTCCATCTCAAAGAAAAAAAAAAAAAAGAAATACACTGAATTTTGAAGTGTTTTTTTTTCTTGTTTTGTTTTGTTTTGTTTTGTTTTTGAGACAGGATCGTGGTCTGCCACCCGGGTTGGAGTCAGAGGCGTGAACCTAGCTCGCTGCAGCCTTGAATACCTGGGTTCAAGCAATCCTCCTCCCTCAGACTCACCAGTAGCTGGGACTACTGGTGGACATGCCATCATGCCCAGCTAATTTTTAAATTTATTTGTAGAGATGAGGTCTCACCATATTGCTCAGGGTGGTCTCAAACTCCTGGCCTCAAGTGATCCTTCTGCCTCAGCCTCCCAAAGTGTTGGGATTACAGACATGAGCTACCACATCCAGCAGGTTTTGAAGATTTAGTACAAAGAACGTAAAATGTCTGATTATAATTTTTTCAATACTGATTAAATGTTTAATATTTGGATTTATTGGGTTAAATTCAGTGTATTTAATTTTTTCAATGTAGCTACTAGAAAATTTTAAATTACATTTGTGGCTCACACTCTTCATCGGGCAGCACTGGTCTAGGTCAGGAGTTGGCAAACTATGGCCTATGGGCCATATCCATATTGCTGCTTGTTTTGGGATGGCCTGAGAGCTAAGGATGATTTTTATAGATGAACATTTACAATTGATTCAGTAAAATGGAACAATAACTTTGAAACCAGTTAAGTGAAATTTTTTCTCACCCCCCAAAATTCCGTTATTTTCATTAGTAGCACAAAAATTGTATTCAGTTATATTTTGAATTTGTTAAACATTTTATGGAAAAATGGTTTTCTCCAATTATATAAGTAGCTACATAATATTTTTGACTTTGTCATTTGGCCTGCAAAGCCTAAAGTTTTTACTTTCTGCCTTTTTTTTTTTTTTTTTTTTTTTGAGACAAAGTCTCACTTTGTTGCCCAGGCTGGAATGCAGTGGCATGATCTCAGCTCACTACAACCTCTACCTCCCAGTTCAAGTGATTCTTCTGCCTCAGCCTCCTGAGTAACTGGGACTACAGGCATGTGCCACCATGCCCAGCTAATTTTTGTATTTTTTAGTAGAAACAGGGGTTTCACTATATTGGACAGGCTGGTCTCAAACTCCTGACCTTGTGATCTGCCCTCGGCCTCTCAAAGTGCTGGGATTACAAGTGTGAGCCACTACGCTAAGCCTACTCTCTGCCCTGTTACAGACAGAAAACCAAATTGCCAACTTCTGATTTATACCCTACAAATTTAACCCGGAGATAACTTTGGATCTTCCCTGGGCTCTCTATCCTGAGGAGGTAAAATACTATCTCACCCCACTTTCAGCTATCTGTTCAAAGATCAGAATCCTATGAGAGGGGATAGTCCAAAGATAGAATCTGAAAAACAAAAGTAAACATTAAAGAAATGGAGAATGTGAACTTACCTGGTTGGCACTGTAGTTAGTGGCCATGATCTTGTGCTGTTTACACTTGTTGCTTGGCAACTGCAGAATGCGACCTCCTGGGACTACCTCCCAATCAGCACGGACTGCCTTTCCCTCCTACTTATTATTCACTTCTTGGCTCACACTGCCCCCATTTGTTTTCTTTGGAACTTAGATTCATTTTCATTTTAGAGATGGGAAAGACTGAGTAAATGTGAGAAAACTAGCTGAACAGCAGCTACTTTTTTTTTTCTGGCATAATCTACCCCTTCTTACACGTGACCTTTGATTGGCTTTTTTTTTTTTTTTTTTTTAATATGGAACACTTCATCAATTTGCGTGTCATCCTTGCGCAGGGGCCATGCTAATCTTCTCTGTATTGTTCCAGTTTTAGTATATGTGCTGCCGAAGTGAGCACTGATTGCTGTTTTTAACCTCTTTAACAAACCATGTAACCTCAACAGCTGTGTTTGTTGGACAACACAGTGTAACATACCACAGGCTGTAAAGCCAGATACTGGAGTTTGAATCCTTATTCAACATGGGAACACAGGAGCTATATAACATTAAGCAACTGATTTGCCTTCATTAATTTCTTTTTTTTTTTTTGAGGCGGAGTTTCGCTCTTGTTGCCCAGGCTAGAGTGCAATGGCGCGATCTCGGCTCTCGGTTCACCGCAACCTCCGCCTCCTGGGTTCAGGCAATTCTCCTGCCTCAGCCTCCTGAGTAGCTGGGATCACAGGCACGCGCCACCATGCCCAGCTAATTTTTTGTATTTTTAGTAGGGACGGGGTTTCACCGTGTTGACCAGGATGGTCTCGATTTCTTGACCTCGTGATCCACCCGCCTCGGCCTCCCGAAGTGCTGGGATTACAGGCTTGAGCCACCGCGCCCGGCCTTTTTTTTTTTTTTTTTTGAGACAGAGTCTTGCTCTGTCGCCTAGGCTGGAGTGCAGTGGTGCAATCTTGGCTCACTGCAATGTCCACCTCCTGGGTTCAAGCGATTCTCCTGCCTCAGCCTCCTGAGTAGCTGGGATTACAGGTCCGTGCCACCACATCTGGCTAATTTTTGTATTTTTAGTAGAAACAGGGTTTCACCATGTTGGTCAGTCTAGTCTCAAACTCCTGACCTCGCTATCTGCCCACCTCGGCCTCCCAAAGTGCTGGGATTACAGGCATGAGCCACTGTGCCCGGCTGCCTTTCACTAAATTTCTATCAACTCATTTGAATCATGGAGATAATAAAGCCTGCTTGTACAGGATAAGTGAAATAAAATGAATAAAGTGTCTAGACAATACCATAGCATAGTAGGTATTCAATACTGGAGAGATCCTGTTTATAAGACCCACTGCTTTGTTTTCTCAGGCAGAATGACAAAGGAACAATATTTAAAAAGCAACTAACTCCAATCTGTCCCTAGAAGGAAAAACATATCTTGGCCTTGGTCCTTAAATAATTTCCTCTATCACTCTCTAGAAGTACAGTGCTTAAGAACACAGGTGTTTATTGTTGGCTGGAATAAAATGGAATCAGGTGCTGGTGCAGGGAAATTGAGCAGGGATGAAGAGAAAGTCACAGAGTGGAAAACACCAGGTTTGGAGAATTCACTGAGAGTGCTGGGACATAAGCCTAATATTTGTGGGACAAAGCAACCCCTCTGAAACTTATCTAAAATGGTATTGTAATACCCATCTACAAGATGGTTAGGAGAATTAACGAGAAAGTAGAACTGTGCTTTGTGAATTGTAAAGTGCATTTATATATAAGATGAAAGGGAAAAACTAGGAAATAAGTTGCCCAAAGATATAATTAGGACCAGGAAAGCATTATAAATTATATCCGTCAGTCCCTTCCCTTTTCCTTCTTCCCCCAGAGTCCTCATCTTAACCAACACATTGAGTATAAGAACACTCCTATACTTCTGCATATGGAGGGAAGAACAGCTCTTGTTTTATAGGCTCTGGAGTTAATATCTGGATAATGTGAGATCTGGAAAGAACTTGTGTGCTTAGTCCCCGTGGTTGAAAAAGTATGGATACTTGGCCTCAAGGACTTGAAAAAAAAGAAAAAGTAGGCTGGGCATGGTGGCTTATGCCTGTAATCCCAGCACTTTGAGAGGCCAAAAGGTGGGTGGATCACCTGAGGTCAGGAGTTCGAGACCAGCCTGGTCAACATGGTGAAACTCCCGTCTCTACTAAAAAAAAAAAATATATATATATATAAATTTTTTTTTTTTTTTTTTTTTTTGCCAATCAATGAGAGCTTGTAAGGTTGCTGAGGTTGGTTGGCCTTGAACTCTTGGCCTCGCCTTCGCAAGCGCCACGACATCCGGCCGGAGCCACTTTGGGCTCTATATATAAATTAGCTGGGCATGGTGGCATGGGTCTGTAATCCCAGCTACTCAGGAGGCTGAGACAGGAGAATCGCTTAAACCCGGGAGGTGGAGGTTGCAATGAGCTGAGATTGTACCATTGCACTCCAGCCTGGGCAACAAAGCAAGACTCGGTCTCAAAACAAAGAAAGAAAAAGAAAAAGTAATGTACATGGAAAAAAGTTTCATATTAACAAGATGTTCAATGAATAGCAAATTTCCATTTGATTTCAACTCTCAGTCTTGCTCCTCAGAGGCAACTACTGTTATTCATTTCTTGTGTCTCCTTCCAGAAATATTCTATGAATACAAACACTAATGAGAGAAAGCTATACACATTGCTTTTTGATTTGCTTTTTTACTATCTTGGGGATTATGTTTTTAGCATAATACTCTATTTTGGGATGCACCATAGTTTATTCGTACTCATATGGATGACCATTTAGGTTATTTATAGTCTTTCACTATTAAGGACATTGCTGTAATGAAAAATCCCTATGTATCTTTATGAACATATATATATTATATACATATGTGATCTATAGGATACGTTTTTAAAAGTACATTGCAAAGTCAGAAATGTATTTTTATGTACATATGAGATCTATAGGACACGTTTTAAAAAGTGCATTTAAAATTAGCAGATAATGTCAAATGACCACTGAAAGACATTGCACCAGTTTGTACTTCTACCAACAGCCTATGTGTGACTAGTTCTCTCTTTTCAACGCCATATCGTTTTTCTATTTTTTTCAGTCTAAACTAATTTCAATTGAACTAATAGAACTAATGTTAACTGAGCAGTCACTATGTACATGCCAGGCACAGTTCTAATTGCTTTATTACATTTTCTCAGTCCTCAATCCAACCAAGAAAACTGGAGAAAACACAGTGAGGAGTAGAGCCAGATTTAATTCCAAGTATTCTGACTCTAGAGGCAGCAGTTTTAACCATTATATCATATTGCTTCTTTTTTTTTTTTTTAAAGATGGGGGTTTCACCATGTTGGTCGGGCTGGTCTTGAACTCCTGACCTCAGGTGATCCGCCCGCCTTGGCCTCCAACATGCTTGGATTACAGGTGTGAGCCACCACGCCCGGCCTATCATATTGCTTCTTAAGCTGTAGGCTGAACATGGTATATAATTTTATTTTTATTTATTTATTTTTGAGATGGAGTCTTGCTCTGTTGCCCAGGCTGGAGTGCAGTGGCACAATCTCAGCTCACAGCAACCTCTGCCTCAGCCTCCTGAGTAGCCGGGATTTGTTCCACCACTCCCAGCTAATTTTTGTATTTTTAGTAGAGACAGGGTTTCACCATGTTGGTCAGGTTGGTCTTGAACTCCTGACCTCATGATCTGCCTACCCTTGGCCTTCCAAAATGCTGGGATTACAGGCATGAGCCATAGCGCCTGGCCTTTTGTTTTTGTTTTGAGACAGGGTCTTCTCCTGTCACCTAAGCTCTGGAGTGCAGTGGTGCCATCAATATCCTGGGTTCAAGTGATCCTCCCACCTCCGCCTCCCAAGTAGTTGGGACTATAGGCATGAGCTACCATCCCCATCTAATTGGGGGGAAAAAAAACAGTTGTAGAGATAGGGTCTTACTATGTTTCTCAGTCTTGTCTTGAACTTCTGGCCTCACGTGATTTCTCCCCTTTTGACTTTTCGAAGTGTTGGGATTACAGGCATGAGCCACCACATCCACCAACATGGTATATCATTGTTTTAAATTTGCATTTCTTTAATTTGAGTGTTTTTATATGTGTATAAATCCTTTTTATTGGCCAGGCATGGTGGCTCACGCCTGTAATCCCAGCACTTTGGAAGGCCAAGGCGGGGTGAATCAACTGAGGTTAGGAATTCGAGACCAGCCTGACCAACATGGGGAAACCCCATCTCTACTAAAAATACAAAAAAATGAGCTGGGTGTGTTGGCACATGCCTGTAACCCCAGCTACTTGGGAGGTTAAGTCAAGAGAATCTCTGGAACCCTGGAGGTGGAGGTTGTGGTGAGCCGAGATCACGCCATTGTACTCCAGCCTGGGCAACAAGAGCAACACTCTTGTTAAAAAAAAAAAAAAAAAAAAATCCCTTTCAATTTTAATTCATTTTTCCTGAAAATGGCCTTTGATGTCTTTTGTCACTTACTATTGGGCTGTTGCCTTTTTTTTGTTTTCTTTTTTGAGACCAGGTTTCTCTCTGTCACTAAGGCTGGAGTGCAGTGGCACAATCTTGGTTTTCTGCAACTTCTGCCTCTCAGGTCCAAGCAATCCTCCCACCTAAGCCTCCTAAGTAACTAAAACTACAGGGATGTACCACCATGCCCAGCTTATTTTTTTGTTTTTTGCTTTTTTTTTTTTGTAGAGACAGGGTTTCCTCATGTTGCCCAGGCTGGTCTTGAACTCCTGGGGTCAAGCCATCTGCCCACCTCAGCTTCCCAAAATGCTGGTGTTATTTATAGGCTTGAGCCATTGCATCCAGCCTGTTGATCATTTTTATTAATCTGTTTGAACTCTATATATTAAGGAAATTAGTCCTTTGTCCAATATGTTGCAAACGTTTCCTCTAGTTTGTCACTTACTTTTGTTTGGTTGGTGGCTTTTCTGGGTTTTTGTTTTTGTTTTTTTTTTTTGGTTTTGGTTTTGCGGTGTGTGTGTGTGTGTTTGCAGTGGACATGTTTTGAGTACTTATGTAGTCAAATGTATTAGTCATTTTTTCTTTTTTTAAACATGATCTTGTACCTATCTTTTTTTTTTTTTAAGACGGAGTATTGCTCTGTTGCCAGGTTGGAGTGCAGTGGTGTAATCTCAGCTCACTGCAACCTCCGCCTCCCGGTTTCAAGTGATTTTCTTGCCTCAGCCTCCTGAGTAGCTGGGACTATAGGCGCGTGCCCCACCACGTCCTGGCTAATTTTTTTTTTGTATTTTAATAGACAGGTTTCACCATGTTGGCGAGGATGGTCTCAATCTGATCTTGTGATCTGCCAGCCTCAGCCTCCCAAAGTGTTGGGATTACAGGCATGAGCCACCATGTCCGGCCATTACTCATTTCTTCTATGCTCTGGATTTTATGCTTTGAATGGCTTTTTGTAAATTCCAACATTTGAAAAATAATTCACCCCGGCTTCAGTTTTTACATTTTATATTTTCGTTCCTGCTGTAATTTTAGTGAATATAGACAAGGTTATGCTTCAGATGCCCTAACTAGTTGCCTTGACATCATTTGAGTAAGTTGTTTTTTACTGATTTGAAATACCACGTTTAATGTATTCCCTAAAATATTGGGGTCTGTTTCTGGATCCTCTAACCTGTTGTTCTGGAGAGAAAGGTGATCGTTTTAGATTACTTGTCTTTATAATCTAAAATCCAGGGTATAGGGTGGGCACAGTGGCTCACGCCTGTAATCCCAACACTTTTGGAGGCTGAGGTGGGCAGGTCAGGAGTTTGAGACTAGTCTGCCCAACATGGTGAAACCCCGTTTCTACTAAAAATACAAAAATTAGCTGGACATGGTGGCACACACCTGTGGTCTCAGCTGCTTGGGAGGCTGAGGCAAGAGAATCGCTTGAACCTGGGTGGCAGAGATTGCAGTGAGCTGCGATCGAGCTACTGCCCTTCAGCCTGGGTGACAGAGCGAGACTCAGTCTCAGAAAAAAAAAAAAAAAAAAATCCAAGGTACAATCCTGGCTTGATCTATGTGAATTCTTCCATTTAAGATTTCACATGGCCGGGCGTAGTGGCTCACGCCTGTAATCCAAGCACTTTGGAGGCCAAGGTGGGCGGATCACCTGAGGTCGGGAGTTCAAGAACCAGCCTGACTAACATGGTGAAACCCCGTCTTTATTAAAAAAAAAAAAAAAAGATTTCACAGACACTATGAAATTGTAATATCAGTAGTAACAGGAAATTGTAAGCTTCTAATAAAAGTGTATTGAATTTTAGCCTTTCTTCAAATGAACTGGTTGACTTCAAGTACAGCTGATGGGCTTTTAGTAGGACCAGATTTACTTCTTCCAAAGTTGGAAGGGCTCATTAAAGGCCCTATTCTTTATATTTGCCTTAAGATATTTCTTCCATTACTTAAATTCTCTGATAACTGAAACTAAACCGTTAGGAAATCTTTTATTTGGATTGTAATAATCTGCCATCGAAGTACAAGTTTAACCTGTACTCTATAGGTGATGTATAAATTGGACCTAAGTGAAGGCAACCACCAGCATGAGTACTAGAGTCATATTGCCTGGGTTAAATTCTGGCTCTGTCTAAATGTGTGGCCTTATACAAGTTAATCTTTCTGGGTCTCAGTACCCTTATATGTAAAATGGAGATCGTGTGTGTGTGTGTGTGTGTGTGTGTGTGTGTGTGTGTGTGTGTATTCATATATATATATAATATATATTACATATATTATATATATATTATATTTTTATATATATTATATTATATATATATAAGCCCAGGGGGCGGGGAGAGGAGAGACTGGCTCTTTCACCCAGGCTGGAAAGCAATGGAGTGATCTTGGCTCACTGCAACCTCCATCTCCGAGCTTTAAGCGATTCTCCTGCCTCAACCTCCCAAGTAGCTGGGATTATAGGCACCCACTACCACGACTGCCTAATTTTTTGTATTTTAGTAGAGAACGGGTTTCACCATGTTGGCTAGGCTAGTCTCGAACTCCTGACCTCAGGTGATTCGCCCGCCTTGGCCTTCCAAAGTGCTGGGATTACAAGCATGAGCCCCTGCACCCAACTTAAAATATAAAATCTATATTTTAGATATTACTACTTTTATTTGGAGACAGGGTCTCACTTTGTTGCTGAGGCTGGAGTGTAGTGGCATGATCACAGCTCATTGCAGCCTCAAACTCCTGGCCTTAAGTGATCTTCCCACCTCAGCCTCCCAAAGTGCTTGGATTACTGGCATGAGCCACCATGCCCAGCCTGGATATCATTACATATAGAAATGCATAATGCATAAAGAAATTTCTTACTTTTTTGTAGCTGTGTAGTATTACCTTAATAATGTATTATGATTTATCTCATCGATTTCCCATTGTTGAACATTTAGGTTGCTTCCAAACTTGCTGTTACAACAATTTGGCAATGAATAATTTCATTCATGTGTCATTTTGCATGTGTATGAGTATATTTGGAGCATAAATTTATAGATATGAAATTGTGAAGCCAAAAAGTAGTATGTATATTTTGATAGCTATTACCAAATTTCCTTCCATAGGGGTTACACCTCCTTCAATGATGTATGAGAGTTCTCTTGACAGATCTTAAAGCCTTGCTGAATTGATTTTATCTCCAAGTTGTTTGGTTTCATTCTGCATCATTTCCCAGATATTAAAGAGATGCACAATAACCTTTCCTTTAACACTTTGCATTGTTAAATTACCTTATTTAATCCTTTTTACTTTATAATAGCCAGAAGTTAGTAACTGAAACTTTCAATGTATTTTTTTCCCATGGCAATTTTTAAAATCAGAAAAAATGATTAGTAACCCTTTATAGTAAAAACATGGGCATTTATCTCATCTATTACACAGTTTAACCACCTGAATCACTGTCTCTAGTTATACCATCAGCTATCCAGGGTTTCTTCTAAGTAGCTCCAAGGTGCCCTGCATGTCACCTCACTGGGTCAGGTGGTGATGGGTCTTGGATAGGAGACCTGGCTTTTGCCCCATTTCCTGTAACAGGATTTCATCCAACCAAACTACTGGCCAAATTTTGAGCTATTCATACACCCTGGCTTTTGTAGATTTCCTCATAGGAAATGAAGGGGTAGTTCTGACCCTTGAAGAGAGGCATGGCTACAAATGTAAAAGCTGTATTTCAAGACTCTATAGTTAAAATAGCTGATCCAGTTTTCTTTCCTGAGGCTAAGGCTCCCTCTATTGGAAACTGCCGTTACATCTCTCCTTTCCCCTGACAATACCACAAAAGAATAATCATCTTGATGAGATCCCCTTCCTGAGGAGCCAAAGAGCAAGCTTTGTCTACTCTTCACACACTGCCTATGGGGTAGCCCTCTCTGCAGGAACACTCATGGAGATGGAGCTATAACACTATTTCTTAAAAAGACCAAAGAACAAGCTTTAAACAACCAAAATCACTGAAGAGACATCAATATCTCACTAGTGGTGTGAATAAATTTGTTAACTTGCATAACTAAGAATAAATGATGGTTATAATGGTACCAATATAGGATACCATGGCTATATGCTTTGACAATATATAGGTTGACCACGAAGTCTGGAAATAGATACTATTATTTTATGTATTTAAATACATCAAGAAACCATTAATATGTATTCATTAACTTTTTCACATTTCTTGGAAATCTTGTAAGCACAGTACAACTATTGGGCCGGACGTGGTGGCTCATGCCTGTAATCCCAGCACTTCGGGAGGCCGAGGCAGGTGGATCACAAGGTCAAGAGATGGAGACCATCCTGTTCAACATGGTGAAACCCCGTCTCTACTAAAAATACAAAAAAAAATTAGCTGGGCATGGTGGCCCGTGCCTGTAATCCCAGCTACTCAGGAGGCTGAGGCAGGAGAATTGCCTGATCCCAGGAGGTGGAGGTTTCGGTGAGCCAAGATCGTGCCATTGCTCTCCAGCCTGGGTAAAGAGCAAAACTCCGTCTCAAAAAAAAAAAAAAAAAAAGTGCAATTATCAATGAAGAGAGATTAGGGGGTCAGGCTTGGTGGCTCACGCCTGAAATCTCAACACTTTGGGAGGCTAAGGCGGATGGATCACTTGAGGTCAGGAGATTAAGACTAGCCTGGGCAGCATGGTGAAACCCCGTCTCTACTAAAAATACAAAAATTAGCCAGCTGTGATGGCACACGCCTGTAGTCCTAGCTGTTTGGGAGGCTGAGTCACGAGAATTACTTGAACCCAGAAGGTGAAAGTTGCAGTGAGCTGAGGTCTTAGCATGACACTCCAGCCTGGGCAACAGAGCCAGACTCCATCTCAAAAAAAAAAAAAAAAAAAAAAGATTAGGGAGTACATGAGAAATAAAATAAGCTCTCTATCAGACACAGATACTAACCAGGAGCAAAAGGATTTTTCCTCAAGGTAGGTTCTAAGGAAAATAACAGATTACTAGATAATTTCAGTGTTGCTCATATAAATAGCCAAAAAGAGAGAACTTACGAATTGTATAGACCTATTAGGATAAAGGTATCCATTAGAGCAAAAATACAAACTCTTCCTAAACACCAAAGATATGTTTAAGGCCAGGGGGATAGCAGGACAGGAGGAGGAAGCAAGCGAAACAGACCACATGGTGAAATTAAATATATATACAGCATAAAATTTGTAAGGCAGATCTTTGGCCAAACATACTGATAATATCAATAAATATGAATGGGTTTACAACTCCTATTAAAAGAAAATAATTTTCACATTGACTAACATAGCAAAATCTAACAATGTGCTGTATAAAAGAACTACATCTAAGAAGAGTTTCAGGAAGGCTAAATAAATGATGAATTGATGTACCAGAATTTGTTCCTAAATTTAAGCAGGGGTTGCAGTTGTCATTATCCATCAAAGTAGAATTCTGACTAAAAAGCATTAAAAGAAAATTTAACAACAATTTTAATTCAAAAGGTAATGACACTTTATACAAGGAAAAATAGAGGCACACAATAATAGGAGACTAACAAATCCCTCAGATCTAGAAAGATCAAGTGAACAATAAATTAGGATATAGAAGACCTAAACAACCTAAAATAGATTTATTTAAGTAGATTCAATAATATTAAACTGAACCTTAATAATAGAAAATAAAACTTTAAAAAAATGCATAAAGCATTCACAAAAATGTGATATTTACTTCCTAAGCTACAAAGAAAATCTCTTTTATTTTTTATTTTTCTTGAGTGCTGTTAAAGGCAAGAAACTCTCAATATATCCAAAGTGAAGAAATAATAATTCAAATAGTATTCTCTGACCAAAATATAATACAATTAGACAAACCAAACAATAACAAACCAAAAAGCCTTTTCCAAAGGGAATTTTATTTGCATACACTCACACCCACTCTCCCATACACTTCCCCAAAGGGAAATTTCAGAACATGCTGTTAAACCACTCCTGGGTCAAACGCAAAATGCAAAAAAAATGGCAGGTTTTTGTTTTTTCTTAACAATACAAGGCAAAACGTTTATTCATTTTAATGTTGCACAAATGTAAGGACTATAGAATCTGGGTTTATTAACTTTAGGTAACGATAATTAAAAGATAGAAAATGTCTCATTACAGAAATTTAAAAATTGACTATAAAATAAATGACGAAGAAAACTAAAAATAGAACAGGACAGTGTTCAGATAGCAAATACAATAAGCAAATGGGGCCAAAAGATCAACATATATCTCGAATCATCTTTCATGCAGTGTCTCAGCTATTTTTCCCCAAACATAACAGGTTAATTAAAACTAGCCCTATTAAGAATATTAGTTTGCTGGGCGTGATGGCTCACACCTGTAATCCCAGCACTTTGGGAGGCTGAGGCGGTGGATCACCTGAGTTCAGGAGTTCAAGACCAGCCTGGCCAACATGATGAAACCCTGTCTCTACTACTACTAAAAAAAAAAAAAAAAAAAAAAAAAATTAGCCAGGCATGGTGGTGCATGCCTGTAATCCCAGCTACTCAGGTGGCTGAGGCAGGAGCATCACCTGAACCTGGGAGTTGAAGGTTGCAGTGAGCCAAGATCACACCACTGCACACTCCAGCCTGGGCAATAAGAGCGAAACTCTGAAAAAAAAAATTAGTTTATGTTTCCTTCTGAAATTAATATTCGAATGAAAGATGTATTAATAACTCATGGTTTCCTACTGAAGATTCCACCAGATGATGCTCAGAAATATAGACTGCTAGAATAAGACACTACTGGGTGATTATTTCAAAGTATGAACTACAGGTAAAATCTATTCATTTATTTTTATTATTTTTTTCTTGAGATGAAGTCTCACTCTGGCTCCCAGGCTGGAGAGAAGTAGCATGATCTTGGCTCACCACAACCTCTGCTTCCCAGGTTCAAGCGATTCTCCTGCCTCAGTTTCCCAAGCAGCTCGTATTACAGGCGGGCACCACCATACCCAACTAATTTTTGTATTTTTAATAGAGATGGGGTTTCACCATGTTGGTCAGGCTGGTCTCGAACTCTCGACCTTGTGATCCACCCTCCTTGACCTCCCAAAGTGCTAGGATTACAGGAGTGAGCCACCACACCTGGCCTTTTTTTTTTTTTTTGAGATGAAGTTTCACTCTGTCACCCAGGCTGGAGTGCAATGGCATGATCTCAGCTCACTGCAACCTCCACCTCTTGGGTTCAAGTGATTCTCCTGCCTCAGCCTCCTGAGTAGCTGGGATTGTAGGCACCCACCACCACTCCCAGCTAATTTTTATATTTTTAGTAGAGAAAGGGTTTCACCATGTTGGCCAGGCTGGTCTCGAACTCCTGACCTCAAGTGATCTGCCTGCCTCAGCCTCCCAAAGTGCTGGGATTACAGGCATAAGCCAACTGCACCCGGCTGAACTACAGGTAAAATCTAAAAGGACGTACATAATAATTTTTTTGAGACAGCCTATATGTCTTTTAAATTAGAAAATATTTTTTTAGGCCGGGTGCGGTGGCTCATGCCTGTAATCCCAGCACTTTGGGAGACGGAGGCAGGAGGATCACGAGGTCAGGAGTTCAAGACCAGCCTGACTAACATGGTGAAACCTCATCTCTACTAAAAATACAAAAATGAGCTGGGCATAGTGGCAGGCTCCTGTAATCCCAGCTACTCTGGAGGCTGAGGCAGGAGAATCTCTTGAGCCCAGGAGGCAGAGGTTGCAGTGAGCTGCGTCCTTTCAATGGTGTTTAAGAGAAATTCTCTTTCTTTGGGATCTTTTACGTAAGTGTCAATAAGGAGACTATATACTTAAGAATGTATGTTTTTAGGTCATAACGGGCTTCTGCAATCTGACCTTGTTGGCTAAATCGCTCCACTAAGTTTTCATTTACTATGCCATCACCTGCTGCAAAGAAAGCCAGAACATGGGCTATAAAATTTCACTCCTTGGTTCAGAAGGAAGCCTCCGCCTTCTTAATACATCTAATTATCATGGTACTCGATGGGGAAGGTGACAAAGCGGCAGGGATTTTTCTCTCAGCAATGGTTCATCCTCCACACCAGGGGTAGCTACTTTAGTTTTCAGCTCCGCAGGCTCCTAGAAGATCCTCCTCACGGGTTTGCTGGCCCCGTCACGGTCCCGCTCAGGACCAGGGACGTGTTCTCCTTGTTGGCCAGGCTGAGACCCTTCAGCAGCAAGAGCTGCAGTTGCAAAAAATTAGCCAGGCGTGGTGGTGGGCGCCTGTAATCTCAGCTAATTGGGAGACTGATGCAGAAAAATCACTTGAACCCGGGAGGCGGAGGTTGCAGTGAGCCCAGATCGCGCCACTGCACTCCAGCCTGGGCAACAGAGCGAGACTCCGTCTCAAAAAAAAAAAACAAAGAGCTTTAGTTGCTGCGGGTCCGCAATGGGAGTGAGTGAGCGGGACGCGGACCAAGAGCATGGTGGTGGCGTGGCAGAGTTTTTAAAAACAGTAATGCAAACCAGAATCTATGGGAAACAGCGAAGCTTTATTTAACACAGCATTTCCAAAACTTGTTTGAACACATAAATATAGTGACTTTAGCATTCTGTGAAACAGAATATATAGGGGCTTAGGGAAACATACAGGATTTGGAATAGGATATAAATTAGTAGTAACACTGGATGACATTGGGTACGTTGTTCTTTATGTCTATTTTTTTTATCTATTAGATACAGTTATTCCATACCAACTATGGCATATGGTGGTAATCCTGATGAAATGTTACTTATGAGAAGTCTGAAAAATATAAAACACTACAGATGCTGAAGTGGTTTGGAGAATTTTTAAAAACTCTACAGAAATACAAAGTTTTTTTTTTTTTCTCAGATTTTATAATAATAGGAGATTTAGGGTTAGTGCTCAGTATATCGTTTCAATGGTGTTATATTCGTAAGTCTCTTGCCTTATATCTTTTAAGTTTCTTTTTGAAAAAGTTGATGTTGGGTAATTTGGCTTTTCTCTTGTACTGTAGAAAAACTTTGTCAATAACTGAGAAGGAGAATAGGTAAGAAGGGAGAAACGGAAGGAATTTTTTTTTTTTTTTTCAGACAGTCTTGCTCTGTGGCCAGGCTGGAGTGCACAATCTTGGCTCACTGCAACCTCAGTCTCCTGGGTTCAATAGATTCTTCTGCCTCAGCCTCCCAAGTAGCTGGGACTACAGGTGCGCACCACCATGCCCAGCTAATTTTTGTGGTTTTAGTAGAGACGAGATTTCACCACATTGGCCAGGATGGTCTCGATGTCTTAACTTTGTGATCTGCCTGCAATGGCCTCAGGGTGTGAGCCACCTTACAGGCATAAGCCACTGTGCCTGGCCAAGGAATTTATTAATATGAATTTTTTTTCCTGTAGATATCTCAGTATTGTAGATTACATTGAATTGTCCTTTTTTTTTTTTTTTTTTTTGTGACGGAGTTTCGCTCTTGTTACCCAGGCTGGAGTGCAATGGCACGATCTTGGCTCACCGCAACCTCCGCCTCCTGGGTTCAGGCAATTCTCCGGCCTCAGCCTCCCGAGTAGCTGGGACTACAGGCATGCGCCACCATGCCCAGCTAATGTTTGTATTTTTAGTAGAGACGGAGTTTCACGATGTTGACCAGGATTGTCTCGATCTCTTGACCTCATGATCCACCCACCTTGGCCTCCCAAAGTGCTGGGATTACAGGCGTGAGCCACCGTGCCCGGCCCTTTTTGTTTCTGATTTTTTGAGATACAGTTGAGATTCTGTTCCTGACAATCTGTGTTGGGACATTGAGGCATTGGTATAATTAAGAGTGTTTATTTATTTATTTATGAGACAGGGTCTCACTCTGTTGCCCAGGCTGGAGTACAGTGGTGTGATTGCAGCTCATTTGATCTCCTGGGCTCAAGCAATCTTCCCACCTCAGCCTCTCAAGCACCTGGGACTACAAGCATGAGCCACGATGCCCAACCAGTTTTTAAATTTTTGTAGAGATGGAGTCTTACTTTGTTGTTCAGGGTGGTCTCAAACTCCTGGACTCAGTGATCTGCCTGCTTCAGCCTCCCAAAGTGCTAGGATTACTGGCATGAGCCACTGCACCTGGCCAAGACCATATATTTAAACTTTAGAAGTTGTGCACTTTTAAGGTGCATCAGAACCAGTTGTTTAATGACTGCCATAAAGATGGAATAGTGGCCAGGTGCAGTGGCTCATGCCTGTAATCCCAGCACTTTGGGAGGCTGAGGCAGGCGGATTACCTGAGGTCAAGAGTTCAAGGCTAACATGGTGAAACACCGTTTCTACTAAAAATACAAAAAATTAGCTGGGCATGGTGGCACAGGCCTGTAATCCCAGCTACTCAGGAGGCTGAGACCGGAGAATCGCTTGAACCCAGGAGGTGGAGGTTTCAGTGAGCTGAGATCACGCTGTTGCACTCTAGCTTGGGCAACAAGAGTGAAACTCTGTTTCAAAAAAAAAAAAAAAAGATGGAATAGTTTTCTGAATACATGAGTACATGAAAGTGTGAGGGGCTCTTAGTGGTTGTCTAGGTTCATTTGTATGTATACTCATCAGTAAAAGAGGGTTTTTTTTTTGTATGTTCTTTTTTGTTTGTTTTTCATTACAAAAATTAAAAGAGGCTCGGCGTGGTGGCTCACGCCTGTAATCCTAGCACTTTGGGAGACCGAGGCGAATGGATCACCTGAGGTCAGGAGTTCCAGGTTAGCCTGGCCAACATGGTGAAACTTCATCTCTACTAAAAATACAAAAATTAGCCTGGCATGGTGGCACGTGCCTGTAATCCTAGCTACTCAGGAGGCTGAAGCAGAAAAATCACTTGAACCCACGAGGCGGAGGTTGTAGTGAGCTGAGATTGAGCCACTTCACTCCAGACCAGGCGACAGCGCAAGACTATGTCCAAAAAAAACAGAAAGGAAGAAAAAGGAAAAAAGGAAGCTGGGCTAGAGATTAAACATTTCATAGAGAAGGAAATACAAATGGTCAGCTGTGGTGCTCATGCCTGTAATTCCAGCACTTTGGGAGGATCACTTGAGTCCAGAACATCGAGACCAGCTGGGCAACATAAATGAGACCTCATCTCTACTAAAAATCAAGTGATTGCCTTTAGGGAGAGAGAAAGAATAATAGGAAGGCATTGGGGGTAGATGATAAACTTATTTGAATATTGTTTTATAGAGTTTATTTTGAAAACATGTATTTTACATAATTATAAAACAAACATTTAAAAAATTTTAAATAATCTATTTTTACAACAAAAAGTTTTTTTTAAAAGAAGAAATAGTTGGCAATAATACAAAAGCTATTATATAAATGAGTTAATACCTCTACTTCCTCTCAACTTGACAAATTTCATATTGTTTTCTTTCTTGAGATTTAGTCTCCCTCTAGTGGAGACTAGTTTTACAACTAGTCCCCAACACCCAGCACCACAAAGGAAAAAATCCTTGGCCTATTGCCTCCTGCGGCTGTAAAATTATATATTATAGGTATCAGTCTTGAGAAGGAGGATGTGGTGGAAGATACTGAGCAATGGGATAATAAAGAGTTGGGAACAGAGTTAAGTTTCATAAGGAATTAGGGATATGAGAAGCTCTAAGAGCCAAGATTTGGATTATTCAACTCAGAAAGGGGAAGGAATCTTGACTTCATGACGGTAAAAAATTCCACCACCTTTGCCCAGAAAGAGGTGATTCACACACTGATATCACTGTGTTCTCAGCGAAATAGCTCCCCACGAGGTATTGCATTAGGGAAAAGCCACGGTGAGGAACAGTGATGAGTAGGGCATGAAGAGTGATCATCCGAAGCCAGATATGATGTCATGAGGGTGAACTCCAGGACCTCCTGTCCTTCAGGATGATCCCACAGTCTCACTGACCACTGAGGCCAGATTCATGAAAGCTTTGCCTTTCCAGAGACTGATCAGGGGAAAAGGTACTGACACAGCCTCTTCAGCTCCTGGCAGGGAGGGGCAAGGACTACTCACATTGAAAGTGTCCCCTTGGGGGATGACAGGAGGATCCTTGTGTCCTGGGCTATCCTAGGTCTCATCTGACCTTGCATAGTGAAAGCTACTCATGGGAGAACTCCCTTATCAGGGAAGCCCTTAGAGTGGAAGGGCTTTCCTAACATCGACTCCCATTTGTGGAAGTATATGCCGTTCTTCTCCACTCTCTGCTGCACTGTGGTCTTAGTCTCTGTGAAGAATGTTTGTTGGTTGCCACCTCAGCATATATCTTCCACCCTCTTTACAATTTTCAGTAAGAAGACAAAAAGAAATGAAGACTAAAAATGGCCCAGTTTCCTAAGATCATTTTCTGATCCTATAAAATCTGATTCTTTAATTCAGCTCTGTGATCCTGCTCTTTTGCATATCTAGCATGAGAATGCTGTCCAGGAAGGGACTCATTTGAAGAATTATTTCTGCCAATTCTTATATCTTTTTTGTCTCGCCTCACTTTCTCCTTTAAGAGGTGAATTTATAGACACATTAAAATTCTGGAGGAAAACACTGGGCTAATTAAGTGTGGTGACCCTTCCTAGAAGCAAAATGTAGCATATTTCTGTAGGAGTACATCAACAAAGAAGACCATTGAGGAAGATATCTCTCTCCAAACATGTTGATTGCTAAAGGCCAGCCCCCAGATGGTAATTCCTAAAGTAAAAAAAGGTAATGTCAACCTTATATAATAGAATATTATTCAGCCTTGAAAAGGCAGGATATTCTGACACATGCCAGAACATGGATGGAACTTGAGGACACTATGCCCAGTGAAATAAGCAAGTCATGAAAGGACAAATGCTATATGATTCTACTGACATGAGGTACTTTGAATAGCCAAAATCATAGAACAGAAATGAGAAGAGTGGCTGCCAGGAGCTGAGGGAAGGGATGATGGGGAGTTATTGCTTAATGAGTACAGAATTTCAGTTTTGCAACATGAAAAGAGTTCTGGAAATGGATAATGGTGATGGTTGCAAAATGATATGAATGTATTTAATACCACTGAGCTCTACACTCACAAATGGTTTGGATGATAAATTTTATGTTATGTAATATTACCACAATAAAAAAATTGGGGAAAAAAAAAGCAATATGACCCTTACTAAGGACTGCCAAGGAGTAGTAAAAGCAGATAACAGGCCAGGTGTGGTGGCTCATGCCTGTAAACCTAGCACTTTGGGAGGCTGAGGCAGGTGGATCACCTGAGGTTGGGAGTTTGAGACCAGCCTGACCAACATGGAGAAATCCCATCTCTACTACAAAATACAAGATTAGCCAGGTGTGGTGGCACAAGCCTATATTTCCAGCTACTTGGGAGGCTGAAGCAGGTGAATCATTTGAACTCAGGAGGTGGAGGTTGCAGTGAGTTGAGACCATGCCACTGCACTCCAGCCTGGGTGACAGAGCAAGACAGCAAGACTCCGTCTCAAAAAAAAAAAGCAGTGAGACTAGAGTCTATCTAGATCAGAATTATTAGTCATATCGTCATTATGGAAGTGATTAAAATGTAACAAAAATGTTTTAACGTATTTTTGCGATAACCAAATATAAAATTATAATAGTCGTACATTTTGCATATGAGAAAATTGAAGCACAGGAAAGTTAAATAATTTCTCCAAGAACACATAATAAGTTGTAGAACCAGTTACCAAACCCAGGTAGTCTGGCAAACCCCCACACTGGCCTGTTCCTGAAAGCCCAGACCCTAAAATCTGAAATCTCTAGCCTTCAACTAATTTGATTGGTTAAACAAATTGAATAAATTTATTTCCTATGGGAATGCTCAGATGTTTAACTTCCTAATGTTTACTGAGACTCTTCAAGAGTGGGTGAGGGATAGAATATACAGCATTTCCTCAGTTTATTTAGCCATTGAATTGATTTTTTGTAAACATTTCAAGGAACTTGAGCCCAAATTTTGCAAAACTGCATGTAATATGCAATGTTGCTTTTGTTTGTCTTTTCCAGATACTTTAAGAGAATATTTAAATTATTTTCTCTCATTTGGAAAAATGTTTAAATTGAGATATTGAGAAGCAATGATTTGCTCAAGGTCATAATCAGTTGCTATTGTAGTCAGAATTAGAATCTAAGCCTGGCTACAATTTCAGGGATCTTCTTTTAAAGTTGTTTTTTTTTAAAACACTTTTTTTTTTTAAAGACAGGATCTCACTCTGTTGCCCAGGCTGGAGTGCAGTGGCATGATCACAGCTCACTGTAGCCTCGACCTCCCCAGGCTCAGGTGATCCTCCAACCTCAGCCTCCTGAACAGCTGGGACCACAGGCATGCGCCACAATGCCCAGCTAATTTTTGTATTTTTTTGTAGAGACGGGGTTTCACCTTGTTGCCCAGGCTAGTCTTGAACTCCTCAGCTCAAGTAATCTGCTTGCCTCAGCCTCCCAAAGTGCTGGGATTACAGGCGTGAGTCACCAGTCCCAGCCTAAAGTTATTTTTTTTAATTACGGAAGGAATACTAGCAGATACCATTCTAGCAAATCAAACAATACCAAGCATTTACCTAGAGGAACTAAGTAAACCCCATAACACTAAGTCTTAGTTATCTATTTCTGTATAACCACTTCAAAATTTAATGGCTGTGACAGATTGTATTTTTCAAGAGGGTTGTAACAAGATATTCCATACTACATGCGCTTCTTAAATGTGACACTCCTCCCATTAAGAGGTGGAGTCTATATTCCCTCCTCTTGAATTTGGGTGTGCCTGTAAGTAAGATGGAAGTGATGCAAGGTCGGAAAGGTGATACATCTTCCACTCGATTCTCTTGGGAGTCACTCAGAATCCAGCCACCTTGGAAATGAGGAAGCAGAGCGACCTCATGGAGAAACCACATAGGTGTTCCTGCTGACAATCCCAGCTCAGATCCCAGTCAACAGCCAGCATAACCTCAGACATATGTTGAAGTAAATTAAAATGGAGACTGGGCTGGGCGCGGTGGCTCACGCCTGTAATCCCAGCACTTTGGGAGGCTGAGGCGGGTGGATCACGAGGTCAAGAGATCGAAACCATCCTGGCCAACACCGTGAAACCCCATCTCTACTAAAAATACAATAAAATTAGCTGGGCATGGTGGTGCATGCCTGTAATCCCAGCTACTCAGGAGGCTGAGGCAGGAGAATTGCCTGAACCCAGGAGGCGGAGGTTGCGGTGAGCGGAGATCGCGCCATTGCACTCCAGCCTGGGTTAACAGCGAAACTCCGTCTCAAAAAAAAAAAAAAAAAAAAAAAGGAGACCATGCCTGAAGAATCCCTGAGCAGACAAAACCAGGCCTCATAAGTGACCTCAACCTTGCTTGATTTACAAACACAAGGGAAACTTACGTTGAGCCATTTCTTGTAAATGCCTATATTAACGAAAAACAGAACTTAAGCTCAACCAATTGGAAGTAGCCAACAAACTTATATAACTAGGGACTTTCCAACAAGTTAGAATGAATAAAGCAACTGTATAATTGCAATCAATCAAATTTTTTATTTTGCTTCCACATTTACCCCATAAATACTTGCCCCTGATGATTTGTCATGGGAAAACTAAGCTTCTAATTTCTTTTGGTTTGGTATTTCCCAATTCATAAATTGCTTCCTACTCAAATGAACTCTTAAATTTTTTTTTGCTGTTCCTCAGTTTACTTTTTACATATGTGAATGAGCAATTCCAAATGATTAGAGTCCCAAGCTTTTAAGTCATCTCAGGCTTCCAAGTCTTCTCAGCTGAGGTCTCAGTGCTTCTGAAGCACAGACAAATCATCCACACTATACCCTTTCCAAATTCTTGACCCACAGAATCCGTGACATAATAAACTGGTTGCTGTTTTGCACCAGTAAGTTTGGAGTGGTTTGTTACACAGCAATAGGCAACTGGAACACTCCTTTATCTTCCCCAAGGTAGCATCTTGGTGAAGGTGGAGCTACCAATGACCTAGAGATAGCAGAAAAAGGAGGCAACCTCAAGTCCCTGTGACTAGACTCTGGCACCCTAATGCTCTCACATGTGTTGGGCTGGCCTTGTCCCTGGGTACCTTGTGCTGAGCGAAGTGCAGCTTTTTCTGTTGGGTCTTTTGGAGTATCATCCTAACATTGACTCCTTAAGTCCCTGGTCTCATACCATCCCATTTGCCTCTAGTTGCCAAGTCCCTGCCCAGTGGGCTTCCTTGTCTTATTCCCAGACTTCTACAAAAGACATTTATTCTTGTCTAGGTATATTCCCTTAGAAGGAGATGGGAGTCAAATTTGCTCAGAATCCATTCCTCTCTCCATACCCCCAACTCCTGATAGAGCTGGGTGAAGTTCTCACCACTTACTCCAAAGGGTTTTAAAATCCATTCCCTCAGGAGCAGGAGGCTTAGATTTCTTCCAGCACTGGCTTTGCCTTCAGGGTTTCACTGGAATATTTGAGAGTGTTCTGCAAGGGATGAAGGGTGAGCAGCTGTGTTTGTTCAAAGCAGCAGGAAGTACTGCTGGACACCAAACCTAGCCTCCTGCAGTTTCCTCACTGCCTCACCTTGTGGCCAGAAGAAGCCAAGCTATCCACCCCTTCCATGGTAGGGCTGGGGCTCATGTTCCTTTATTTGGTTCGAACCTCCCAGTTTACCACTCCAACGACTTGAAGATAAATCGCATTCTCAGCAGGCCTGGTTTCAAGTGATGCACCAGCATAAAGAGGGATTTGCGGGCAGTCAGTATAAATGATCTGGGTTTGGATCTAGCTCCAACACTTAATATAATGGGATCTCAGGCATGTCTCTACAATTTTACCTCTTCATCTGTAATATTTTTCTTTTTTCTTTTCTTTTTTTAAAAGATGGGGTTTCACCGTGTTGGTCAGGCTGATCTTGAACTCCCGACCTCAGGTGATCCGCCCGCCTTGGCCTCCAAAGTGCTTGGATTACAGGTGTGAGCCACCACGCCCGACCCATCTGTAATATTTTGGTAATAGTTATTTCATAAGATTATTAAAAGGATTCGATGACACTGTAAACTATTTAGTCTGATAGGAAGTAAACGTAAAGCAAAAGTTAGTTACGATTAGAAAATGCATGTTAGCAAATTAAAGACTGAGAAAGCGATTTAATTAAAGAGAATTGCTTAATTATGTTCAACCCCAGATTTTCCTTCTTGATAAATTTACAGAACCCTTTCAAACGACACACCAGTAATTAGGATTAGGGTGGAGACGGAGGAACTGGAGTGAACGGGACTCGACTGGAACACGTCCACGCACGAGTATGAGGTGAGGTGTGCAGGTCAGTGGGACCGCCACTCCCATCGGGAAGGACACGGCAGTCTTTTAGTCCTCCTGGGGCTGAACCCGTGACGTCTACGCGAGGCTGACGGAACAGCGCGTTTGGATTAACTCTTTCTCCGCCCCCTCGCCACAGCCCGCGCGCGTTCCTCTCTGCTTCCCTTCACCGGCGTGTTGCCAGTACTGTCTCCGTCTCGTCCAGAACCCATTGTCGGGAACTGAGAGCAGCCTTTCCCAGACTTCTGGTCTTGATTCACGCCTGCTGGCGGGAAAACTCCCTACTTCGGCGAGGCGCCGGGAGGGGAGCGGGACGGGGTGCAGCGAGAGGAGGGGCGGGGCTCACGAGTGACGGAGGGCAGAAGGGCGGGGCGCAAGAGCGACTGAGAGCAGGACGTGGGTGAGAGGTGGGGCTCGGCGTGGGAGTGACTGAGGGAGCCCTCAGGGGTGGGAGTGGGTGAGGCGCTCCTGGGTGTCCTTGAGCTTGCGGGAAATTCGGGTAACTGTTTCCCCAGGCCGCAGGCCTTCTGCGTCAAATTTGGGGTCTTCACTAGGCCTATGAGGTTGGCCGACGTTCGGCGCGGGAGAGGAGCCGCCTGCCCTGGGGCTGGGCAAGGGACTCTGCCTGGCAGCGTGCCTGGGCCGGGGCCGGAGCGCAGGGCTGGGTGCAGGGCACCTCGGCGTGATTCGCGGCGGAGTCTTTTTTCCGCCCCTACCCTGATTTTCCCCATTCTCTTTCCCCGAAGCAACTGTTAACAGTTTCTTGCGTGCCCTTCCTAGATGATCTTCAGTCGTCCCTCGGTATTTTTCCAGGATAGCACCCCATACTAAAATCTGCGGTCGCTCAAGTCCCTCCTATAAAATGGCATAGTATTTACATATAACTACGCACATCCTCCCGCAGAATTTAAATCAGCTATGGATTACTTGTAATAACTAATACAATGTAGTTATACTGTGTTGTCTGTATTTGCATTATCTTTTGTTATTTTCCCAATGTTTTGGGAACCTGCTGACGTGGGAGGCCAACTGTGGGAGGCCAACTAGATCTATACATGTATATATTTATATGTGCATAAATATATTTCCTCCATTTTCCCCTTACGCAAATACCACACACTATACACACACCCGAGTCTTTTCAGTTAGCAGTAAGTCTTGAACCTGTCCAAGGGCAGGATGACATGCAAAATAAGTGATTTAAAACTCTTTCTATGGCTAGGCTTTAAAGTACTTCCAACTTCCTTTCTTTTTTCGTTTTTCCTTTTTGAGACGAAGTCTTGCTCTGTCGCCAGGCTGGAGTGCAGTGGCGCGATCTCGGCTCACTGCAACCTCCGCCTCCCGGGATCAAGCGGTTCTCCCGACCTCAGGTGATCCACCTGCCTTAGCCTCCCAAAGTGCTGGGATTACAGGCGTGAGCCACCGCGCCCATCTAGTCTCCATCTATTGACTTCGTGATCCGTCCGCCTTGTACTGCTATTTTGGCAGAGGGCTCACCTATGGGAATTAAAAGATGCATTTCTAGCCTGGGCATATAATAAAACTTGTCTCTACAAAATTAAATTAAATTAACTGGGTGTGGTGGTGGGCGCCTGTGGTCACAGCAACTTGGGAGGCTGAGGTGGGAGAATTGCTTGAGCCTGGGAATTCGAGGCTGCAGTTTCAAGCAATTCTGCCTCAGCCTCCCTAGTAGCTGGGATTACAGCGTGCACCACCAAGCCGGGCTAATTTTTGTTTATTTAGCAGAGACAGAGTTTCACCATGTTGGCCAGGCTGGTCTTGAACTCTTGACTTCAGGTGATCAACATGCCTCGACCTCCCAAAGTGCTGGGATTGAGCAACCCTGCCTGATCTGAAGTGGGGAGTTTTTATGCAGTTGGCGAATAAAGGAGGGGGAGTTTCAGAGACTTAAGGGGAAAAGTCTGTGCTTCTTTAGTCTCAGATAACACCTTGAACAACCAGCTTCTGGGTGTCAGCAGCTGGGTGCAACATCCTTAAAGGCATTCATTAGAATCTTCTGCATTTTTTTTTTTTTTTTTAAGACAGGGTCTCACTCTGTCACCCAGGCTGGACTGCAGTGACACGATCTTGGCTCACTGAAATCTCCGCCTCCTGGGTTCAAGCGATTCTCCCACCTCAGCCTCCTGAATAGCTGGGATTACAGGCATATATCACCATGCCTAGCTAAGTTTTGTTTTGGGGTTTTTGTTTGTTTGTTTGTAGAGTTGAGGTTTCACTCACTGTGTTCGCCAAGGTGGTCTTGAACTTCTGACCTGAAGTGATCCGCTTACATCCACCTCCCAAAGTGCTGGGATTACAGGATTGAGCCACCATGCCTGGTCCTTCTGCAATTTTTTTTTTTCCCAAGACTTTAAGTTATATTCTTCGGCTTGACAAAGAAAGCAGTACATTAGCAGTTTTAAATTATATTGTGGAAGGAATATTGGGCAAAACACAAGTGCAAGCAAGCAAGGGCCTGATCAGAATTTTCATCATTTCAGTTACTAGAAATGCTGGTGTGGTGAAATCTCAAGGGGTCTGGTTACAAATTACCTTAGACATTCCGTGGGAAGCTATGGTCTTGCTTCTTATCATAAACAAGGCCTGTCTCTCTGTCCCTGGATTTCCCTCTTGTAGCCTACTAAGGATCAGACTTTGTTTTTTGTGTTTATTTTTAAATATGGAGTTTCACTCTGTCACCCATGGATGGAATGCAGTGCTGCAATCATAGGTCACAGCAGCTTCAAACTCCTGGGCTCAAGCCATCCTCTGGTTTCATTCTCCCAAGACCAGCCTGGCCAACATGGTAAAAGCCCGTCTCTACTAAAAACACAAAAATTAGCCAGTCGAGATGGCGTGCACCTGTAATCCCAGCTACTCGGGAGGCTGAGGCAGGAGAAACACTTGAACCCAAGAGCAGAGGTTGCAGTGAGCCGAGATCGTACCATTGCACTCCAGCCTGGCCTACAGAGCAAGACTCCATCTAAAAAAAAAAAAAAAAAAAAAATCGCAGGGCCTGGAGGCACATGCCTGTAGCCCTGATTCAGGAGATAGAAAGAAATTATTTAGGCACTCTAGCCTCCAGTCTGGGTGACAGAGCAAGACCTTGTCAAAAAAAAAAAAAAAAAAAAAGCCTTAAAAATATTTAAAAATATGTACAGATGTACACATTGGCTGTGTGCCATTACTCACGCCTGTAATCCCAGTACTTTGGGAGGCTGAGTGGGTGAATCACCTGAGGTCAGGAGTTCGAGACCAGCCTGGCCAACATGGCAAAACTCTGTCTGTACTAAAAATACAAACATTAGCTAGCTGTGGTGGTGGGTGCCTATAATCCCATCTACTCAGGAGGCTGAAGCAGGAGAATCACTTGAACCTGGAAGGCAGAGGTTGCAGTGAGCCGAGATTACTCCATTGCACTCCAGCCTAGATGACAAGAGCAAAACACTGTCTCAAAAAAAAAAAAAAAAAGAAAAGAAAAGAAAAGTACAATTTGAGTATTTTTATCTGAAATACTTGGGACCAGAATTGTTTTAAATTTTGAATTTTTTCAGATTTTTGAATATTTGCATTATACATACCCTAGTTGAGTATCTCAGATCTGAAAATCTGAAATCCAAAATGTTGCAATGAGCATTCCTTTGGTTATCCTGTCAGCACCCAAGAAGTTTAGGATTTTGGAATATTTTGGATTTAAGATTTTCAGATTTGGGATGGTCGACCTGTATTTTATATGAATATTCCAAACAGCCTTCAAATATGTGGGCTTTTTTTTTTTTCTGGGAAATGCTAAAATATTATAATACCTATGTTAAATCTTAACTGACAACAATAAATAGAACATATTTAAAATGTACAAGTTTTGGCATGTATATACACCTGGAAATTAACATCACAAGTCAGGGCCGATTTACACTGCTCCGGAGGGACCCAGTCACACACGGCCGACAGCGGAGCCCGCCCGCTCGCTCGCACCCTTTGTCGAGAGCGGCTTGGCCGCTGGGGTCTGCGTTTGAGACCTTTCAGCTCTCCTCCGACCTAGAGTTCCGCTATCTTACCGCGGTCTTGGCGGATTGTTACGTAAAATTCGAGTGGATATGAAGAAGGAAAAAGAAAAGCAAAAAGTACCACCTTGTTTCCGCCCGGTTTCGAACCGGGGACCTTTCGCGTGTGAGGCGAACGTGATAACCACTACACTACGGAAACTAGCTGACAGCTGGCGCCTCGCAAACGACTCTTGAAAGGTAGAGGCTCACCACTGTCCCTGACCCATGAGAAAAGTACCCGGGCGAGCCACCCACCGTTTGGGCTCGAGGCGCGTCTGCAAGTAGCCAGCAAGGAAAGTCAGACCCGGGCTGCTCACGTGGGGTCGCGACCGAGACTGCAGGGGTGAACTCGATGGTGTCTCCTCAAGAAACTTCCGGCGCAGTCAGGGCTGCAGCCAGAGCCCCGAGACACTGGGGCAGGGCTCCAGGAGTCCTCTAATTCTGGTCGTGGAGTTTTCCTGATCCTGTCGGGTCCTTAAGGAGCGCTTGGAGGGGAGCGCGGACTCCCTGGGGCCAGGCCACCGCGGCCACTGAGAGCTGAGCCCAACCTGGGGACTGGAGAAAAACGGAGTAGAAGAGACCTAGGGGACGGACTTGGCCATGTCAAGGAAAACCAGCTCATATTTGAAACAAAATACGCCTTAGGTTTGCCCAGCACTGAATTTAGAAGCATTTTCACCTTCTCGTGTTTAACTAGATTTACAGCAGTGCCATGAGCAAAGTATTAAACCTGTCTTAAAGATGAAGAAACTGATACTAGTTAAATAGGACTTGGGTAGGATGGAAGCGCTACTTAAAGTCAGGAAAGAGTCTGCCACCCTGCTGTTCTCAGGCTGTATCTCGCTTAGCGAAACTACCCCATACTGCTGTCCAAGGAAGCAAACGAAGAGAAAAGAGAGTGGAGAGTATTCCTGGAGGGACTCAAGAGACCTCTCCAGGTAGAACCCCAAGATACCTTGGGTAGAGTGACAGCTGAGGTCGAATGACCTCATTTTTTCCACTGTTTCGGCTGAAATTATCTGAGGAGGTAGGAAGAGGAGATGGGTTAGGGATGCCAAATGACAAAGGCTTTAGAAAATTAAGAAGAGAAGGGTCGTGCTCGCTTCGGCAGCACATATACTAAAATTGAAACGATACAGAGAAGATTAGCATGGCCCCTGCGCGAGGATGACATGGAAATTCGTGAGGCGTTCCATATTTTATTATAAAAAATTAAAAAAATAAAATTAAATAAAAATTAAACAAAGAGAGAAGGGTGAGAAAATTATCAAGGCAGCAGTGAAGACTTACATGCGGTTGTATGATACAAATGTCCAGGGGCTAGCATGGAACGATGTTGGCTGATTGTGTCAGGAGCTCTAATCTGGCAAGAACCTAGAGGAGAAAATGGGTTGTGGGATGAATAAGCAAAGGAGCAGGGTTAAGGAGTTGGGGTGGTAGTGAGAGAGCACAAGAGAAGCACCTGGTTACAGGTTGAGCCTGTGCAGAATGTAGAAATACGTCAGAGATATCCAACGGTGCTCGCTTTGGCAGCATATATACTAACATTGGAATGATACAGAGAAGATTAACATGGCCCCTGTGCAGAAACGGGGCACAAATTCATGAACTGTTCCATATTTGTTTTAAAGAAACGTCCAATGGACTGAATGCTAGGCAGATAATAGTTTATCAGGTTAAGGCATTTTATCAGAAAATTGGCTTAAATAGTAAAGGGAAAATATTGCCTTACAATCCTAGGTAGATGTAGGCAGAAATCTCTGGGCCTGGCATGGTGGCTCATGCCTGTAATCCCAGCACTTTGGGAGGCTGAGGCGGGCGAATAAGAAGGTCAGGAGATTGAGACCATCCTGGCCAACATAGTGAAACCCCATCTCTAATAAAATACAAAAAATTAGGCTGGTGTGGTGACGCACGCCTGTAGTCCCAGCTACTCGGGAGACTGAGGCAAGAGAATCGCTTGAACCCGGGAGGTGGAGGTTGTAGTGAGCCGAGGTCGTGCCATTGCACTCCAGCCTGGGTGACAGAGTGAGACTCCGTTTAAAAAAAAAAAGAATTAAGCCAAAAAAAAAAAAAAAAAAAAAAAAAAGCGTGTACTTCTTGCAGAACTCATTATCGTATAACAGGGATGGGACATACTGCTTCGTTTAAATAATTAGTGCCTACTCCTCCTGAGATCCAGGTTAAGATTAATCCTACTTGAACTCTAATCCTACTCAAATTCAGGGTATCCCTAAGAAGAGAATGGGATGTTGTAATGCTGAAGAGAACCAACAAACATTCTCCACAGAGACTAAGACCACAGTGCAGCAGAGAGTGGAGAAGAATGGCATATACTTCCACAAATGGGAGTCGATGTTAGGAAAGCCCTTCCACTCTAAGGGCTTCCCTGATAAGGGAGTTCTCCCATGAATAGCTTTCTCTATGCAAGGTCAGATGAGACCTAGGATAGCCCAGGACACAAGGATCCTCCTGTCATCCCCCAAGGGGACACTTTCAATGTGAGTAGTCCTTGCCCCTCCCTGCCAGGAGCTGAAGAGGCTGTGTCAGTACCTTTTCCCCTGATCAGTCTCTGGAAAGGCAAAGCTTTCATGAATCTGGCCTCAGCGGTCAGTGAGACTGTGGGATCGTCCTGAAGGACAGGAGGTCCTGGAGTTCACCCTCACGACATCATATCTGGCTTTGGATGATCACTCTTCATGCCCTGCTCATCACTGTTCCTCACCATGGCTTCTCCCTAATGCAATGCCTTGTGGGGAGCTATTTCCCTGAGAACACAGTGATATCAGTGTGTGAATCACCTCTTTCTGGGCAAAGGTGGCGGAATTTTTTACCGTCATGATGTCAAGTTTCCTTCCCCTTTCTGAGTTGAATAATCCAAATCTTGGCTCTTAGAGCTTCTCATATCCCTAATTCCTTATAAAAGTTAACTCTGTTCCCAACTCTTTATTATCCCATTGCTCAGTATCTTCCACCACATCCTCCTTCTGTAGACTCTGAGGCCAGGCGTTGAGGCTCATGTCTGTAATCACAGCACTTTGGGAGGCTGAGCTGGGTGGATCACATGAGATTAGGAGCTCAAGACCAGCCTGAGCAACATGGTGAAACCCCATCTCTACTAAAAATACAAAATTTAGCTGAGCATAGTGGCAGGTTCCTGTAATCCCAGCTCTTCAGTTGGCTGAGACATGAGAATCGATTGAACCCAGGAGGCAGAGGTTGCAGTGAGCCAAGATGGTGCCATTGCACTCCAGCCTGGGTAACAAAGCAAGACTCTGTCTCAAAAAAAAAAAAAAAAAAAGACTCTGATACCTATAAAACATGATTTTATGGCAGCAGAAGGCAATAAAGGATTTCTTCCTTTGTGGTATTGACGGGGTAGTGGTGACGGGAAGATCAGGAATGTTAGAAAAGGAGTGTTCAGTAGAGGGATATAGTGTGAGGGTAGAAAATTGATATTACATTTGTAATCTGGAAAGGCAGTAGAGCAGTTAACTCCAGTTTCAAAACGAGTTTTTATGGCTTCTAGATTTCACCTTCTTAACCTTGATGCTATATAGTTTCCCAAAGAGGCACAACTGTTTTGATTAGCTACATGGAAAATAAAGCAGAATTAATAAACTATTAGAACTAACAAAATAGTTCAACAAGATTGTTGGCTACAAAACCAACATTAAAAATAAAAAGTTTCCACCACATCAGTAGTAATCACCTAGAAAATATGAGGAAGTAACATATCATTCATGATAGAACAAAATCATAATATGCCTAAGAACAAGCCACTGAATAAATGCACATAATCTTTGTATAGAGAAATACTTAAAATTACTGAAGGGCAAGATGAGAACTAATTAAGTAAAGAGATTTACCTTATTTATAAATGAGGTAATTTAGTATTATAAAGATGTCAATTTCCTCCACGTTCTTCTGCAAAACCCATGCAATATCAATATATCAACAGAATGCCTTATATAACTTGACAACTGATTGTAAAATTTCCATGAATGCATAAGTCTGTGGTGGGAGACCCTGCAAGTACCGAGGCAAGGCTCAGAAGCCTCAGCCTGTTCCCGTATAAATAATGAAATAGAAAAGAATTAGAAATATAATCACATAAATAATCATAGATACAGATACCTAAATATATATACTCAGTATAACCTTTTAATTTTGCTAATATTTCTTGGGTTTCGAAGTGTGAATTTAAGGTGACATTGTGAAAGAAGTGACCCTAAGGCAAGATGCTCTAAGCCCTCTGTCGCACCCCCATAAGGGCTGCTGGAGGGCACCTTGGCTATGCGGCAGTGCTGGGAAAGTGCCTGCTCTTTAGCAGCTGTGGAAGGAGACGTTGGAGTTAGGAGAAAATTCTGCTCTCTCAAGCTCTTGTGGTAGCCCTGACAGCTGTCAGGGAAGCCCGCAGACATCCAGGGACTTGATTGTCTCTATGTGATGTTGTGCTTCAGTGGTCACGTTCCATGTCCACCTTCGTGTTCCGCTTCTGCACCTGGTTCCTTTTTTTCTTAGAAGATATAATCAGTAATAGTAACATAAATCTTAATGTCTTTGTTCTCTCTTGACAAGTATGAAAAAAGTGCTGACACAATATGCTCCTGTCCTCGCCTCAGCTACTTGAAAGTCCTGGGCCCCTGTCTCTGAGACATGAGATTTACCTGACCCTGTCACTGACCACTGTAGGGCTATTGGCCCCACTGGGTCGTAGGATGTCCCTTATGCTGTGCTGAGGTGCAGGATCTGAGAAGTAAAGAGACTGGACGCCGAAGAACTGGAGAAGAGCAGCTGGACTCAGGGAGCCACGCCACCTATGAGTGGAGACTGAAGAATCTGTATTTATTGGGTACAAGGCGGGGGGGCAGGGTCATGCGTGAGGTCATCTATAGGCTTAATGATAGGGCATACATAATCACGTGAGTAGCAGGCGAGGGGAGCCACCCCATTAGGTCACCTGGGCAGAGAGGTGGGCCATGGGCAGTAGGGGGCTGTGCCATGTGTAGTAGTAGAGGGTCATGTACAGAAAAGGGGTCCACCCCCATTAGGTCACCAAGGCAAGCAGGTGTGCTGTGTGCAACAGGTGTTATGCACAATACTTCTCATCTGGGGGTTGGAGACTTCAAAGGATTTCTAATAGAAGGATACTGTTAACAAATGCAGTGGGAGCTGACAGACTTGTGCTCTTCTCTAAGATATTTATGGGTGGATGATTTGAGCTAAAACAGAAGCAAGAAAAGACTGACAGGGTGTACAGCCACAGTGACTGGTCACACCAGGGGAGTTCTTCTCCCTCGGTTATTCGTGGGATCTCAGGCCTGAGGCCTGATTTCCACAGGAACTGGATGCAAGGTACTACAACTCCTTTATCAGGAGGAGAGGCTCTTGCTCCACGCCTGCCATACGTGTATGCCCTTTTGAGGCCGGGACGCCACCGCCTGGGTCTCCGGTTCTTGTCCTGGTCTGGCTGTTTTCCTATGTAATGCTTCTGTTCTGTGACTGCTCTAGGCATTCCTCCTACTACAAACCACTATATGGTTATGTAGAAGGATTATATAAATCAGCACTAAATGTGTCAGTATAGCTCCAACTACATCCATTATATGATTATATAGAAAGATTATATGGAACTAAGTATGATTATATATGTAAGCTAGATATAGTAAGCAGTAAGATATTATATGATTATATAGAAAGATTATATGGGACTAAGTATGATTATATATAAGCTAGATATAAATAAGCAGTAAGATATACTTCAGGCACTAACTGTGCCAGGGGTCTGTACAGTTCTCCTTCCTGGGTGCCCATGTGGGGTGTTACCCACAGACCACCAATGACCTGCCCTACCAACCCTGCCCCCTGCTTTGTACGCAATAAAAGTCAGAGTGACCAGGCACTTGGGGCCACTGCTGGACTCCGAGATTTGGTTGGCAGTGGACCCCTGGGCCCAAACTCTTTCTTGATCTCGGTGTCTTGTGTCTTTATTTCTACAGTTTCTTGTCTCCACACCAGTAGAGAGGGGCTTATAGGACCCTGTAGGGCTGGACCCTACATAAGTCCATGGATAATCAAGGGAATTTTGACAAAAGAGAATAAGGAAACTCATAGTAACTGATAATTGGGGAAGGGGGAGCATCTGCTGGAGCCCACGGCACCAGCTCCAGACACGTCCCATGGAGGAGTCCAGTGAGCTGCCACTGGATGCTAAGTCTGAGGTCACCAACACGCTTGTAGATTTTCTTTTCTTTCCTTCTCTCTCTCTCTCTCTCTCTCTCTCTTTCTTTCTTGTTTCACCCTTTGGTGCCCAGATTGGAGTGCAGTGGCATAATCTTGGCTCACTGCAACCTCCACTTCCCAGATTCAAGAGATTCTCCTGCCTCAGCCTCCTGAGTAGCTGGGATTACAGGCACATGCCACCATTCATGGCTAATTTTTGTGTTTTTAGTAGAGACAGGGTTTTACCGTGTTGGCCAGGATGAAAGAATGGATGAAGAAACTGGTTTAAATCGCAGATTTTTGAGTGTTTCTCAGCACTCTGAATCTAAATCCGTAAATGTCTAAATATCTGGTTATCTAATTTTAAACAACTTTCCTGGTGTTGTGGTGCACGCCTGTAGTCCCAGCTACTCAGGAGGCTAAGGTAGGAGAATTGCTTGATCCCAGGTGGCAGAGATTGCAGTGAGCCAAGATCACACCACTGCACTATAGCCTGGTGACAGAGCAAGACTTTGTCTCCAAAAAAAAAAAAGCACATTCTTAGGTCTCTCTGCTGGTGGGAATCATATATGAAACAAAGCCCAAGAATCTACATTTATTTATTTCTATTTTTTAATTTTTTAATGTTTTTTTCTGCTTTTTTTGAGATGGAGTCTCACTCTGTTGCCCAGGCTGGAGTGCAGTGGTAAGATCTCAGCTCACTGTAATCCGCTTCTTGGGTTCAAGCAATTCTCTGGCCTCAGCTTCCTGAGTAGCTGGGATTACAGAGTGCCTGTCACCATGCCGAGCTAATTTTTGTATTTTTAGTAGAGACGGGTTTCACCATGTTGGCCAGACTGGTCTTGAACTCCTGACCTCAGGTGATCCACCTGCCTCAGCCTCCCAAAGTTCTGGTATTAGAGGTATAAGCCACTGCACCTGGCCAAGAATGTACATTTAAATGCAGTTGTTAAATGTTCTTCTAAGTAACTACACACATTTATCTATTTTGTGGAATTACTGGAATATAGATCCGTTAAATTTTGGATAGCTTTAACTCAATATGATAATTTTAGGTTTTGAATGGCAGTTTATTTTAAGCCATGGCTTCTGGAAGAATTTAATCTGATCCAGTGTTGGATTTTTCTTTCACTCATAGAGACAATAATAAAGATAACAGCTAGAGCATGTATTGAGCACTAACTATGTGCCCACCACTTGATCCTCGTCAAACCCTCTGAGGCGTGGACCACTGTACTACTGCCATCCCCATTTCATGGAGAAGATACTGAGGCAAAGGGGGGTTAAGAACCTTGCTAAGCATGGGTAGCTATTAACACAGTAAAGCTGGGGTCCCGAACCACTCTTGTAACCAATGCGACACTGTGTCTCTGGACTCCAGACCAATTTCTCTGATGCTCAAAATTTGCCTGCATTAAATGCACTTTTGTGAAATATATTTCTTCTATTTCTTTTTTGAGATGGAATCTTGCTCTGTCTCCCAGGCTGGAGTGCAGTGGTACAATCTCAGCTCACTGCGACCTCCACCTCCTAGGTTCAAGCAATTCTTCTGCCTCAGTCTCCCGAGTTGCTGCAATTACAGATGGCCGTCACGACTTCTGGCTGATTTTTGTATTTTTAGTAGAGACAGGGTTTCACCATGTTGGCCAAGCTGATCTTGAACTCCTGACCTCAGGTGATCTGCCCACCTTGGCCTCCCAAAATGCTCAGATTACAGGCATGAACCACCACACCTGGCCAAAATATATTTCTTATATAGAAGAGAAAGTTTTCATTGTGCTATGTTCTACTCATGGCTAAAAGTTTCCTAAAATGGATTTTGTTCTTCTTTCTTCTTCTTCCTTTTCTCTAGAGCAACTAGAAAGAAAGAGCATTTTTCTTAACCCAAAGAGGCCTCTTCTAAAAATTTCTATATCAATGAAACTAATTATTTTGGAAAATATCACCAACTAAATAAATAAAACAAGGTAAAGCTTTTTGCTAATTATTTTTGAATAATTTATTCCTGGGCTCCCTATGACTCGTTGAGGAATTGCAAGATACTGGAAAGTCTCTAATTATGGAGTTTTAGAATAAACAGAAGAATAAACATTCACAGGAGTTAGATTTGAAGACAACTGCTTTTAACATATAGACCCATCAGGAAGTTAGCATCTTGGTGGGAGTTATTTATTATATGTTTTAGTCTGAACAGAGAACATGTACACTGATGATCTCAAAAGTGTTCTTATCCTCATATAGTGAAGAAAATGTATGCAAGGCAAGGTGAATGTACTATGCAGGGAGATCCAGGCACAGCTGGTGTTTGGCTTTGCTATTGGCTGCAATGTGGACTGTGGGCAAATGAACTCACCACTTTGTGAAAGGCCCTTAGAGAGGAAATTGAAGACTCAATCTCCTGTGTGACTGCTGCAAGTCCTGGGATCTAAAAAGATCTAAGAGGATCCCAGGACTTGCAGTAGTCACACAGGAGATTGAGTCTTCAAGGGAACAGAGTACTGGAGAACACAGAGACACTTAGGTTAGCTAAAGAAGATGAAACATGAGGCTGGGCACAGTGCTTCATACCTGTAATCTCAACACTTTGGGAGGCCAAGGCAGAAGAATAATTTGAGCCCAGGTGGTTGAGGCTGGCCTGAGCGACATAGGGAGACCACCATCTCTACAAAAAAATCAAAAGAAACCATCTGGGCCAGACACGGCAGCTCACGCCTGTATCCCCAGCACTTTGGAGGCTAAAGCAGGCAGATCATGAGGTCAGGAGTTCGAGACTAGCCTGACCAACATAGTGAAACCCCATCTCTACTAAAAATACAAAAAATTAGCCAGGCATGGTGGCATACATCTGTAATCTCAGCTACTCTGGAGGCTGAGGCAGGAGAATCGCTTGAACCCGGGAGGTGGAGGTTGCAGTGAGCTGAGATTGTGCCATTTCACTCCCACCTGGGCAACAGGGGGGAACTCTATTGCAAAACAAACAAACAAACAAACAAACAAAAAACAATCAGGTATGCTGGCATGCACCTGTGGTCTCAGCTACTCACGAGGCTGAGGTGGGAGAATCGTATGAGCCTGGGGGAGGTGAGATCCTGTCAAAGAGAAAGAGGAAGAGGAGGAGGAAGGGGAAGACAAAGAAGGAGAAGAGGAGGAAGAAGAAGAGAAGGAGGAAGAGGAAGAAGTAGAAAGAGAAGGAAGAGGATGAAGAAGAAATAGAATAAAAAGAAGAATCTGGCTGAGCACAGTGGCTCATGCCTGTAATCCTAGCACTTTGGGAGGCTGAGGTGGGTGGATCACCTGAGGTCAGAAGTTCAAGACCAGCTGGACCAAGATGGTAAAACCCTGTCTCTACTAAAACTACAAAAATTAGCCGGGTGTGCATGGCAGGCACCTGTAATCCCAGCTACTCAGGAGGGCTGAGGCAGGAGAATCGCTTGAACCCAGGAGGCAGAGGTTGCAGTGAGCTGAGATTGCACTACTGCACTACAGTCTGGGTGACAGAGTGAGACTCTGTAACCAAAAAAAAAAAAAAAAAAAAGAAAAGAAAAGAAAAAGAAGAAGAAGAAGAAAGAAGAGGAAATAGAAGAAGAAATTGTTTCTGAGTGGCCATGAAGAGTAGGAGGAAAATCCAACCTACCTCTTGCTGGGTCTATGGGGAAAACGTTGATTAAGGTAGAGAAGGTCTTCCAAGAGAGACTAGGTTTGGTGAGTAAGAGATTCAAAAAGCTAGAAGGAAAGGAAGCTATTGAAGTTACTCTTACTGTGTAATATATAACGCCAAAACTTTGGGTGCTTAAAATAACAATCTGGTTTTTTTTTTTTCATGGTCTGGGAGTTAACTGGGTTCACATAGGTGGTTTTCACTCAGGATCTCTCATGCTGTTGCAGTGGCTGGGGCTGGAGTCATCGCAAAGCCATCTTTGGTCTCATGTCTGGCAACTGATGTTGACTGTCATCTGAAACCTGTGCTGGGACTGCTGATTGGAAGATCAAAATGTGGCCTCTTCCTGTGATCTAGCCTTCCACACAGCATGGCGACTGGGTGAAAGAGCAAGCATCCCAGGAAGACCACAGACAAATGGTGTCACCTTTTATGATATACCTTGAACGTCTTCTGCCAGTCACAGACCTTCTCAAATTCAAAGGGAAGGAGCATAGACCTGACCTCATCATGGAGCAATGTTAAGGTTATGTTTGAAGAAGCACATGCTATTATTGTTGTTGTTATTATTATTAAGAGGGAGTCTTGGGGCCAGGTGCAGTAGCTCACGCCTGTAATCTCAGCACTTTGGGAGGCAGTGGCAGGCAGATCACCTGAGGTCGGGAGTTCAAGACTGGCCTGACAACATGGAGAAACCCTGTCTCTACTAAAAATACAAAATTAGCCTCACTTGATGGTGCATGCCTGTATTCCCAGCTACTCGGGAGGCTGAGGCAGGAGAATCGCTTGAACCTGGAGAGAGAGGTTTTGGTGAGCCGAGATCGTGGCACTGCACTCCAACCTGGGCAGCAAGAGCAAAACTCTGTCTCAAAAAAAAAAAAGAGGGAGTCTTGCTCTGTCACCCAGGCTAGAGTGCAGTGGTACAATTTTGACTCACTGCAATTTACACCTCCCAGGTTCAGCAATTCTCCTGCCTTTGCCAGGCATGGTGGCTCACACGTGTAATCCAAGCACTTTGGAGGTCAAGGCGGACGGATCACCTGAGGTCAGGGGTTCAAGATCAGCCTGAACGACATGGTGAAACCCCATCTTTAAAATTAAAAAAAAAAAAAAATTCTCCTGCCTCAGGCTCCTGAGTAGCTGGGATTACAGGTGTGTGCCACCAGGCCCAGCTAATTTTTGTACTTTTGGTATAGATGGAGTTTCACTATGTTGGCCAGACTGGTCTCAAACTCCTGACCTCAGGAGATCCACCCACCTAGGCCCCCCAAAGTGCTGGGATTACAGGCGTGAGCCACTGCATCCAGCACATGCTATTAAAAAGTCAAAAAACAGCCAGATGTGGTGGTTTGTGCCTGTAACCCTGTACTTTGGGAGGCCGAGGTGGGAGGATCACTTAGGTGGGGCTTTGAGACCAGCCTGGGCAACATAATGAGACCCCCCCATCTCTATAAAAATTAAAAGCCATAAAACAACAGATATTGGCAAGGATGCAGAGAAAAGGGAATGCTTATACAATGTTGGTGGGAATGTAAATTAGTACGATCATTATGGAAAACAGTACAGTGACTTCTCAGAGAACTAAAAATAGAACTGCCATTCAACCAGCAATCTCACTACTGGGTATCTACCCAAAGGGAAATAAATCAATATATCAAAAAATACCTGTACTCATATGTTTATCACAGTGCTATTCATAGTATCAAAGATATGGAAACATCCTAAGTATCCATCAACAGATGACTGGATAAAGAAAATATGGTACATATACACCATATACATGTGGAATGTTTCTCAGCCACAAAAAGAATGAAATCATGCCTTTTCCAGCCGTGTGGATAGAACTGGAGGACATGTCCTCAGTGAAATAACTCAGAAACAAAGTCAAATACTGATCGTTCTCGTGTGTGGGAGTTAAACAATATGTACACAGGAGGCAAAATAGGCACTAAATACTCCAAAAGACGGCAGGAGGGTGAGGGGTGAATATCCTCCTATTGAGTACAATGTTCACTGTTCGGTCATGGCTACACTCAAAGCCCAGACCTCAGCACTCCACAATAAGAAAACCTGCCCCTGTACCTGCTAAACAGATCCAACATTTTTTCGGTTTTATTTATTAAAAAATTCAACTGGCTGGGTGGAGTGGTTCACACCTGTAATCCCAACACTTTGGGAGGCCAAGGCAGGTGAATCAATTGAGGTTGGGAGTTTGAGACCAGCCTGACAATATGGCAAAAACTTTTCTCTACTAAAAATACAAACATTAGCAAAAAAATTAGAATTAGCCAGCCTGTGGTGACACGCACCCGTAGTATACCCAGCTACTTGTGAGGCTGAAGCAGGAGAATTGCTTGAAGCCGGGAGGCAGAGGTTACAGTGAGCTGAGATGGCGTCATTGCATTCCAGCCGGGATGACAGTGAGACTCCATGGAGGGGGAGGGGTGCAGGGGAGGAGGAATGAACTTTTGGCTGAGTGTGGTGGCTCATGCCTGTAATCCCAGCATTTTGAGAAGCTGAGGCAGGCAAATCACTTGAGGTCAGGAGTTTGAGACCAGCCTGGCCAACAGGGTGAAACCTTGTTTCACTAAAAATACAAAAATGAGCCAAGTGTGCTGTTGCACACCTATAATCCCAGCTATTCAGGAGACTGAGGCAGAGGTTGCAGTGAGCCAAGATTATGTCACTGCACTCCAGCCTGGGTGACAGAGCGAGATTCTGTCTCAAAAGAAAAAAAATCAACTTTTATTTTACTATTATTTTTGAGACAGGGTCTCACTCTGTCACCCAGGCTGGAGTGCAGTGGTGTGATCATGGCTCACTGTAGCCTTGACTTCCTGGGCTCAAGCAATCCTCACCCCAGCCTGCTCAGTAGCTGGGACTACGGATACATACCACCATGCCTGGCTAATTTTTTTTTTGTGTGTGTGTGATGAAGTTTCACTTTTGTTGTCCAGATTAAAGAACAGTGGCTTGATCTTGGCTTGCTGAAAACTCCGCCTCATGGGTTCAAGCGATTCTGCTGCCTCAGCTTTTCTGAATAGCTGGGATTACAGTTATGCACCACCATGCCTGGCTAATTTTGTATTTTTATTTTTTGTAGGGATAGGGTCTTGCTATGTTGCCCAGGTTGGTTTGTAACTCCTGGCCTCAAGTGATCATCCCACATAGGCTTCACAAAGCATTGGAATTACAGGCATGAACCACTGTGCTCCACCACAAAACACTCTTTATTTATTTATTTATTTATTTATTTTAAAAGATGGAGTTTCGCCTCTTGCTGCCCAGGCTGGAGTACAGCCTCAGCCCCTTGAGTAGCTAGGATTTCAGGCATGCACCACTACGCCCAGCTAATTTTGCATTTTTCATAGAGACAGGGTTTCTCCATGTTAGGCTGGTCTTGAACTCCTGTCTCCAGGTGATCTGCCTGCCTTGGCCTCCCAAAGTGCTGGGATTACAGGCATGAGCCACCATGCCCAGTCTACAAAACACTTTTTTAAAAGTTTTCATCTTTTTTTTTCTGGAGTGTGAAGTAATTAATCTCTGTGGTGACGACTTCCTTTTTATTTGGGAAAACATATTTGCTGTGGGCCTATTGTTTGTGAAAAGATACTAATAGCTAACATTTTTTGAGTGTCCATTCATTCATTCATTCAAAATATATATACTGGGGCAGGCATGGTGGCTCATGCCTATGATTCCAGCACTTTCAGAGGCCGAGGCATGTGGATCACTTGAGATCAGGGGTTCGAGACAAGCCTGGCCAACTCAGTGAAACCCCACTTCTACTAAAAATACAAAAATCAGCCAAGTGTGGTGGTGCATGCCTGTAGTTCTAGCTGCTTGGGAGGCTGAGGCAGGAGAATCACTTGAACCTGGGAGGCAGAGGTTGCAGTGAGCCAAGATTGTGCCACTGCACTTCAGCCTGGGTGAGAGAGCAAGACACTGTCTCAAAAAAAAAACAAAAACAAAAAAAGAGCCTACTGCAAGAGGTCTGGCTGGCCAAGACACTCCATCTGTTACACACTTGGGCCCACCACAGGCTTCATGCTGAGGCATGGTCTTCTCAGGCTGCGCTAGCCAATGACTCTGCATGCCATGGATTCCAGATTTAGTCTTTTCCTGCCTTACAAACAGCTCCTATGTGGACAGTCTGCTCTGGGCTCTCTGCAGATCTCTCAAGCAGTTGTCAGACCTGCATTGTGGTCAGTACGCTCTCCATGAATATTCGTTTTGTTTATTTTGTTTTATTTTATTTTTATTTTAGATAGGATTTGGTGTGCAGTGGCTCGATCATGGCTCACTGCAGCCTCCACCTCCTGGGCTCAAGCAATCCTCCCACCTTGGCCTCCAGAATAGCAGTGGCATGCAGATACATACCACTATACCCAGCTAATAATTTTATTTTTTTGTAGAGACAGGGTCTTGCCATGTTGCCCAGGCTGGTCTTGAAGTCCTGGCCTCAAGTGATCCTTCTGCCTTGGCTTCTCAAAGTGCTGGGATTATAGGCATGAGCCACGGTCACGGTGTCCATCCGTGCCTTTTAAAAAAAATTTTTATTTTTGTTCATTCTGTCACCCAGGCTGGAGTGCAGTGGTGTGATCTCAGGTCACTGCAACCTCCCCCTCCTGGGTTCAAGCGATTCTCCTGCCTCAGCCTCCCGGGTAGCAGGGATTACAGGCACCCATTACCATGCCAGGCTAATTTTTGTATTTTTAGTAGAGATGGGGTTTTGCCATGTTGTCCAGGCTGGTCTCAAAGTCTGGACCACAGGTGATCTGCCTGCCTTGGCCTCCCAAAGTGCTGGGATTACAGGCATGAGCCACCTCATCCGGCCCATCCATGCTTATTCTTGCTCCTGCTTTCCTTTATTCTTCACAGGCTTTTCTTTTTTTTCCTGTCAATCTCTTGCACATCAAATTCCACCTTGGCATCTGCTTCCTGTGTTATGGAACCGAACTGGGATCAGCTCACCTGGTTACTCCTTTGTTCATTGCTCTGTCGTGACACAATGGCTATCGGGAGTACCCTTCCTGCAGCCCAGGAAGTAAAAAATTGTGTCGCTGAAAGAGCCTTTGTCTCAGTGCTAATATTTCTTTGCAGTACCGAGCATCTATTTCTAACATCTATTTCCAACACTACCCAACGCCAGGAGTTTGAGACTACCAGCCTGGGCAATAACACCATCTGTACGAAATTTAAGAAAATTAGTCAAGCATGGTGGTGCAGACCTGCAGCTGGGATTACAGGCACGTGCCACCACACCCAGCTAATTAGTAGAGACAGGGTTTCACCTTGTTGGTCAGGCTGGTCTCGACCTCCTGACCACGTCATCCACCTGCCTTGGCCTCCCACAGTGCTGGGATTAGAGGCATGAGCCACTGTATTTTAAACATATTTTGGCTTAGTTGTTCTGCCTGAGTTTTTGAAAGAAAATGTTTCTCTTTTCTCTTTACACCATTTCCAGGCCCCGCCCCTCACGCGCGCCGGGATGTGCTGCCTCAGTCTCCACCGGCCAATCCAGCCTCCCTGGAGGTTGCGCGCTCTGTCCCCTCCTTCCGCGCTTGCGCGCGCCTTCCCCGCTCCTCGTGCCTCTTCTCCCTGGAGTTGTGCGGCAGGCCTATGGGGGCCGAGCCTGGAGTAAGCGACCGAGCCATTGGGGTGCTGCGGTGGTTGTGGGGTCGGTGGCGGCGCAGGAGAAGGAGCGGGACCCCGAGCACCGGGCCCTCGGGCGAAGTGCTCTGCAGTCCTTGCCTCGAGGTAGCTGGCTGGGGAGTGGGCTGGAGCGGCCGCGCGGGGCGAGGGCGGAGGCTGGGGATGGGGAGCGCGAGGCGGGAGCTCGGGTCTGGGGTTGGCGCGGACCTGGCCGCGGGGGAGCGGGCTGGGGCCGGGCGGGGGGCGGCAGCTGGTCGCTCCTGCCCCAGGGGCAGCCCAAGCCCAGGCTGCACGGCGAAGGTGGTGGGGCCTCGAGGTCGCCAGGGAGGGATGAGGTGACAGAATGCAGTCGGGAGGCCGGGGCGGTCGGGGTGCGGTCGGGCCGCGCTGGGCTGGAGTGCGAGGGTCTGGGGAGGGTGGATCCCAGCCCGCCTGACAGGTTTCCTGGTTCCCGGGAGGCGGGCCGGGGGTGTGGGACTCTGTCCGCCGCACCCGCGAGGCCAGCGGCCACCTCTTGCCCCCCATTGCTGCAGCTGAGGCTTTGGGGCCGGCGCCGACTCAGGGTCTTCCTGGTGCTAGGACAGGTGTTTCTGTGGTCAGGCCTGTTTGTACTCCAGCTCTAGTAAGAATTTGCAGACTTCCAGGGACCGTGACATTTGCGCGCAAAAACGAGTTTGACCCTACTCTGGAAGAAGATACCGGCACTTAACATATCTGATTTCTTTGATTTTCCCCTCGTATATTTCAGTGTGCCAGGCGGGGCAAATGGTGTGAGTTTGGGTCCGAGTTTAAGCTTCGTCGGAGTAAAGGATAAGTATGTTATGTGTATCGTGGTGTTTTAGGCATTGGGATGACTTAAACATTGTTGCTTATTAGTATAATAGGTTACCCCCAACAGATTAAAAACACATGCTTTGCTAAACTTGAGCGATTTGTGTTACTGATCATTTTAGTTTTTTAATGTTGTCATTGGTTTGTCTGTTACATTTTATTTTAACGCATTAAATTTTCCTAGGCAAGTTAGTTTGTTTATTTCTACTCACATATTGTTGATTACATGAACAAGGTAGCATTGGAGTTTGTCTTGTTATTGGTTACAGATTTCAGGGCGCTGATCTTTCCACTTAGCCTTCTCATGGACTAGATCATCTGTCTTATTGCTCTTAAACTAAAATCCTGTAGCTTTTTACAGGGGAAAATAATTAACACATGGCCAAATGAAACATTTTGAAAAGGCATTTAAAATGTACGTATTAGTTTACAGGGGAAAATACATAGATGACAAAAAGCTCACATTTGTTGTTGGTGATTATTCTGAACCAAGTTAATAGGCTGATACCCGTTGAGAAACATTGAGTGTCTTTTATGCAAAATTTTCTTGTTATTTCCACTTTGGGAAAGGACTTAAATTCGTAAGTACCTTCCACCTGAAGTTAGTTGAATGAATGAATATATAAGGAAAACATGGTGCAGCAGCACATTTCCAAGTATTTAAGAAACAAGAACTAAAAATAACTTTTGATCCTAGGTTAATATGGAATTTAAGCAGAATTAGGATCAATTTTAGATTTTTTATGAAACAGGTAGTCTAAAATAAATGGATCTTTTAACACTGGGGCATGGAAGGAGTACTTTACTGTATGCTTAAGTTCTTAAAATAGACTTTCTTTAAAAAAGAGAGTTTGAACCATTTAATAAGCATACAGTCTAAATATTCTCATAGTTATATATCCTGCAAGAGCTGCATGTTTGTGCATCATAAAACATCAAGAAGTATATTAAAAGTATATATATGTACATGTAAGACTAAAGGTAACTGGATCTCTTTTTAGTTTTAAATGTGAATTTAATATGTTGTGACAAAGTGTGCTTTCAATGTGTAGTTGTGGACATAAAACAGTTTAACTTAGATGTTTGTTAAAGGATAGGTAAAAATAAGATATGCTGGTAAGAGTAACTTACTTGCTATCTATACAGTGAAATTTTTTTAAGAAATTTGTTCAGTTTGATCAGCCTGTTTATAAACTACTTGCAAAAATCAAGTAGTTTATAAGCTACTCATTTAATAAATGAATTTACAGGTCAGCTTATTTTGGAAATAGTTTATAAACAGGCTGATCAAAATCACATATGTATATATACATATACAATCACATATATATACATATATAGACTAATTTTGGATGCAGGTAGACAAGACATTGAAAGTTTTTGTTTTGTCTAGCTGAAAGAGACTTTAAATGAAGGCTGATTATTGGACACCTCAAGTTAATTTATTTTGAGTAGTGATTGCCATGTAGCAGTACTACTCAAAGATGTGACTCTTAGGAAAAGAAAGTCTGAGCCCAGGCCAGGTGCAGTGGCTCATGCCTGTAATACCAGCACTTTGGGAGGCCGAGGCAGGCGGAACACCTGAGTTTGGGAGTTCGAGACAAGCCTGACCAACGTGGAGAAGCCCAGTTTCTACTAAAAATACAAAATTAGGTGGGCGGGCATGGTGGTGCATGCCTGTAGTCCCAGCTACTCGGGAGGCTGAGGCAGGAGAATTGCTTAAACCCGGGAGATGGAGGTTGCAGTGAACCGAGATCGCACCACTGCACACCAGCCTGGTCAATAAGAACGAAACTCTGTCTCAAAAAAAAAAAAAAAAAAAAAAAAGAGTTTGAGCCTAGAGAAAAGTTAACAGATGAAAAAGATTCTGAAGAAAGTCCTCTTCCAGGATCCAGTTCAGCACATGGTTTTGGTTTGCTTATAGTCAACTTGATTCTCATTTCACAATCCCCAAATGTCCTAATCCAAACAGAATAAGGTAGAGGTTAAAGAGAGAATCTTGAGGGGCATGTGTTATCTCTGTGTAAAGTCCCCTATTATTTTGGAGCCATAATGATGTAAAGGATCAGACTTTTCGATTTCTAAAGAAATATTTCCCCAAAATAAGGAGGCTGCAATAGAAATGCTTATTTTTTTATTTTTTTTTGAGATGGAGTCTTGCTCCAGCCTGTTGTCAGGCTGGAGTGCAGTGGTGTGATCTCAGCTCACTGCCGGCCCTGCCTCCTGGGTTCAAGTGATTCTCCTGTGTCAGCTTCCTGAGTAGCTGGGATTACAGATACATGCCACCATGCCCAGCTAACTTTTGTATTTTTAGTAGAGACAGTGTTTCACCATGTTGGCCAGGATGGTCTTGGTTTTGACCTCGACCTCGTGATCCACCATGCCTGGCCTGATTTTTTATTTCTACCAGCTACAGCCAATAAAAACAAATATCACACCACTGTCTCCTGTCACCATCATTTCATTTAACAAAAGGATATTTTCACTCAAACAATTGGAAAGAACAGAATCTCTCACAATAAATTTTATTTTTTATTTTTTGAGACGGAGTCTTGCTCTTTCGCCAGGCTGGAGTGCAGTGAGTGAAGTGATCGATTGTGGCTCGCTGCAACCTCTGCCTCCTTGGATCCAGTGATTCTCCTGCCTCAGCATCCTGAGTAGTTGGGACTACAGGTGTGTGCCACCACGTCCAGCTAATTTTTGTATTTGTGGTAGAGACCATGTTGGCCAGGATGGTCTCGATCTCCTGACTTCATGATCTGCCCACCTCAGCCTCCCAAAGTGATAGGATTACAAGCCTGAGCCATTGCACCCAGCCAGAATAAAAGATCTTTAAATGGAATTATTTAGTTATATTGAAAACTTTACTTTCAGACCAGCCTAGCTAACATGGAGAAACCTGTCTGTACTAAAAATATAAAATTAGCTGGGCATGTTGATGTGCACATTGTAATCCCAGCCACTCCAAAGGCAGAGGCAGGAGAATCACTTGAACCCGGGAGGCAAAGGTTACAATAAGTGGAGATGGTGCCATTGCACTCCAGCTGAGCTACAAGAGTGAAACTCCGTCTCAAAAAAAAAAAAAAAAGTTTATTTTCTCTCCTTACTTTTCCCCATTTTCTCATAAATCAATGAAAATTCTGCTGCAAACTTATACCAGCCTGCCAGCTAATATTAAGTTAGCTCTTCCTGCCCCCTTGGTTTGGTGTACTGAGCTCAAATCTAAGGGATCCAGCTCTCCCAGTTCTTAGACTCGTGGCCTTATGTTCATGGTGCCTCAATTTCTTATGTGAAATAGGGATTTTTACACCTGCTTAGGGGTTGGCTCACACCTGTAATCCCAGCGCTTTGGGAGGCTGACACCTGGGAGATCTCTTGAGCTCAGGAGTTTCAGACCAGCCTGGGCAACAGGGCAAAACCCTGACTCTTAAAAAAAAATACAAAAATTAACCAAGCATGGTGGTGCATGCCTTTAGTTCCAGCTTCTTGGGAGGCCAAGAGGATCACTTGATCCTGGGAGGCTGAGGTCACTGTGGAGTGAGCCATGATGGTGCCACTGCACCTGCCTGGGTAGTAGAGAGACCCTGTCTCAAAAAAACAAATCAACCAACCTACTTTGCCAGATGAATGTTAGGATGAAAAGTGATTATGTATCTGTTTCTGAAATAAAGTCTGTCCTTAGTTATAGCTGTTACCATTAATTGGAGATGTTACTTTTTTTTTTTTTCAGTGTTTGATAATAAATGCCTTTAAGTATAATAAGTTTCTTGTATATAGTCGTTTATATGTTTAAATGATGTTTTAATGTATTTTATTGCTGATCATGGCATAGCATAAAGATGTGTTCATTTAAAACGCTTTTGAAGTTGTGCAAGCAATACTAATATTCAGAATATTTTTTTTTTTTTTTTTTTTGAGATGGAGTCTTGCTCTGTCACCCAGGCTATAGTGCAGTGGTGCGATCTTGGCTCACTGGAACCTCCGCCTCCCGGGTTCAAGTGATTCTCCTGCCTCAGCCTCCCAAGTAGCTGGGATTACAGGCGCCCGCCACCATACCCGGCTAATTTTTGTGATTTTAGTAGAGATGGGGTTTCACCATGTTGGCCAGGCTGGTCTTGAACTCCTGACCAAAGTGCTGAAATTACTGGCATCAGCCACCACACCCAGCCCTAATATGCAGAACATTGTATGTAGATATTTCCTATGTATTAGACCCCCCTCTAAGAAGGGTTTCTATGTAAGACTAGTACAAATGATCTAGAAAGGTTAATAGGTTTGACAAATTTATGTTTCTTAACACTGTAAAATTACTCCAGTTGTCCTATGGTATATGCATAGGACATATACCATACAGGGTTGGTTCCAGGACCCCTATTTGTACCAAAATCTTGGCATACTCAAGTCCCCACTGTGGGCCCTGCAGATCCTGGGTATGTGAAAAGTTGGGCCTCCATATATACAGGTCTGCATTTGGTTGAAAAAGATCCACATATACATGGGTCCAAGCAGCTGAAACCCACTTTGTTCAAGGGTCCACTGTATTTGAAAATAAAGTCCACAAAAAAATTGCCTTGTTTTATAAAATGTTGGATTACTGTCTCTCTCATATCTTTAAAAAAAAAAAACCATCTATTTACTGCCCCATTGAGATAATACAACTTTAAAATATATATATATATATATATTTTTAAGTTTTACTTTAGGTGCATACTGTGGCATTTCTCCCCATTTTATCCCTCCTCACCCTCCCCACCCCCCACTGCCTCTCCTCTACCCCCCACAACGGCCCCCAGTGTGTGATGCTCCTCTCCCTGAGTCCCCCTGTTCTCATTATTCAACCTACCTATGAGTGAGAACATGCAGTGTTTGGCTTTCTGTTCTTGTGTGCAACTTTTAGAATAGAACCTAGGGCCAGGTGTGGTGGTTCACATCTGTAATCCCAGCACTTTGGGAGGCTGAGGTGGACAGATCACCTGAGGCCAGGAGTTTGAGACCAGGCTGGCCAACATGGTGAAACCCCGTCTCTATGAAAAATAAAAAAATAATCCAGGTGTGGTGGTGTGCGTCTGTAATCCAATCCCAGCTACTCCCGAGGCTGAGACAGGAGAATTGCTTCAATCCTGGAGGTGGAGGTTGCAGTGATCTGAGTTCACGCCACTGCACTCCAGCCTGGGCAACGAGCAAAACTCCATCTCCAAAAAAAAAAAAAAAAAAAGCCAGGGATGGTGGTGGGTGCCTGTAATAGCTACTCAGGAGACTGAGGCAGGAGAATCACTTGAACCCAGGAGGTGAAGGCTGCAGTGAGCTGAGATTGCATCATTGCACTGCAGCCTGGACAACAAGAGCGAAACTCTGTATCAAAAAAAAAAAAAAAAAAAAAAAAGAACCTACAAGTATTTATTGCTCCTTGCTTTGTCTGAGACTCAGAGGTTAAGCCACTTGCCCAAGATAACACAGGTAGTAAGTAGCAAGTTGAGACTTGACACCTGGCTTCCAGAATACTTATTTAGTCACCTCTGCACCCCCATTTTAAAAATTAAATCTTGTCTAGATAATGCATTTGCTGCTTCAGATTTGAAAGATAACAAGGCATGTACAGTGAAAACTCTTCACATCCTTTCCCCCAAACAGACAGTTCTCCCTGTCAGTAGGCCGCTGTAAAACTTTTCAGAGCCATTTGACGCATAGGCAAACATCCATATGACCATATTATGCCTCCATTTTTTTTTTTTTTTTTTTTTTTTTGTAAACAGAGGAGTGTCATGTATGTGTTCTGTTAGACAGCCTGCATTGGCTTGGCATTTGTTCCGTTACTCCTGTACTTTACATGCTTGCATTTATATTTAGTGAAATGTTAATAACTGCTAGGACTTAAAAGAGAATTTGTTCTAGTAGTTTTGACTAGCCAAGATGAATTTAAGAGGTAAATTTCTTAACATTGTCATTGTTTCTTGGTATGGAAATTTTAGAAGCAGCTTGAACTGAAAAGAGTCCAAATATCACAAAGAAGTGAATGTGGACTGTAGTAGAGATTAATGTTAATACTTACAGATAATAATTACTATGTGCTAGGCAGTGGTCTAAATGCTTTACATATGTTATTAAAGTCTCACAACAGTCCCATGAGGCAGGTAGCTTTTACCGCCATTTTACAGATGAGTAAACTGAACACAAACTGACTAACTCTTGATCCAGGTGGTACAGTGGCAGAGGCCCGATTCTGACCTAGGCAATCTGGCTCAAGAGTCCAAGCTCTTTACCACTACTCCTTCTTTCTGTGTTTGTCTTCCTGTCTTCTTTTCTTTCTTTTTTCTTCCTTTCCCTCCCTCTTTTCATCCTTCCCTCTCCTTCCCTTTCCTTTCATTCCCTCCCCTCCCCTCCTCTCCTTTTTCCTGCTTTCCCTTCCTTCACTTACTTCCCTTCCTTTCCTTTTTTCTTTCCTTTATTTTTTTTGAGACATTGTCTCTGTCTCCCAGGCTGAGTGCAGTGGTGCAATCATGGCTCACTGCAGCCTCAACCTCCCCACATCAAGTAATCCCCTCACCTCAGCTTCCCCAGTAGCTGGGTCTGCGGATGCACACCCCGCCATGCCTGGCTCGTGTTTTCTATTTTTTATAGTGACAAGGTCTCACTTTGTTGCCTGGGCTGGTCTCAAACTCCTGGCCTCAAGCGATCCTCCCACCTTGGCCTTCCAAAGTGCTGGGTTTACAGTTGTGAGCCACCACAACCAGCCTTTTACCACTATTTCACATTCCATTTAGATGTAATATTGTTAGAGCGATAAACGTATTAACCAGATTTTTTAAATTGCAAAAAAAAAAAAGCTGCCATTTTCGGTATCTGTATGACAAAAATATGTATAGAGTTATAGCTTTTACCTGTTTAGAGCACTCTTTGGAAAGGCAGGGAAGTTACTGTGAAGGTACTGGTATTCAAGAAGTAAGTTCCTGGAGTGTTTGCCTTGTAAACCTGAAGGTGTGAGGACTTGCTTTGTCACACCCACTTAGCTAACAGGCAGTGGGGATGAGCTATTCGGAAGACTTAGCTGGTTAGACTAGGGAGGAATGAGATAGGGAATCTAGGCATCTGGAGGGAGGGAGAGGGAGAAGAGTTTGAATCTGTCCAAGGTCAGGATAGCTGTTTCTGAGCGAGGCCTTGTCATGTGGACCTGCTGCATATAGAGATGGGAGAATTGGACCTGAGGTGTGGTGCTAGCTAAAGCACCACACAGATCTGGAAATTTGAGTTCATTTTCTCGATCATTAGGAAGAACTTGAAAGGGTAATAAACTGTCATTTGAGAAGAAGAGCAAGTGGTCATGTTTGAATGTCACATACTCAAGTGGGTTGGGAAAGAACTGGAATCTAGAGCTTGGCCATAAAAAGTGCAAAGCAGGAGTTCTTGTAAACCATGTATGCTTGTAAACACTGATAAGACACAGCACTGAGCCCTGGGCCTTTCTTCTATAAAGTGCTTGTACAGGCTGAGGATCCCTAATCTGAAAATCCAAACTCTGAAATTCCCTGGTGAGCATTTCCTTTGAGTGTCACATTGGCACTCACAGTTCTGGGATTTTGGAACATTTTGGATTTTGCACTTTCAGATTTGATATGCTCAACTGGTATATAGTGCACATATTCCCAAATCTGAAAAAATTCCAAATCCAAAGCATTTCTGCTCCAAAGCATTCAGATAAGGAATACTCAACCTGTAATGGATTGTACTAGACATGTATTAGATTACCAGTTTTCAAAATTTGTATCTCAGAATTCTTGTTCTGTGTCAGTGAAACAGGGATTTCATATGCCTTTGATTCATATTTTAATGTTTAAACTTTAAAATGTTAAAAATGTTTATATACACAAGTGCATATCATGCTAAATTTTAACATATTAGGACAACTGATTTGTACTGCTAGCTTATCTCAAGAGAGTTATACTGAGTGAAGTCCTGGCATGGTGGCTTACGCCTGTAATCCCAGCACTTTGGGAGGCCAAGGCAGATGGATCACCTGTGGTCAGGAGTTCAAGACCAGCCTGACCGACATGATGAAACTGTGTCTCTACAAAAAATAGCCAGGCATGGTGGCGCACGCCTATACTTTCAGCTACTTGAGAGGCTGCGGTAGGAGAATCACTTGAACCCGGGAGGTAGAGAGTGCAGTGAGCCAAGATTGTGTCACACACCAGCCTGGGTGACAGAGCAAGACTCTATCTCAAAAAAAAAAAAAAAAAAAGTCAAAGGTTACATATTTTATGACTGCGTTTATGTAACATTATTGAAATAACAAGACTGCAGAGATAGAGAACAGATTTAGTGGTTGCTAGGAGTTCGGAATGGGAGGTGAGGGGTGTTGTGGTTGTAAAGTGGTAGCATGAGGGAGCTGTGTAGGGATGGAACAGTTCTGTATCTCAGGTGTGATTATACAAAGCTACAAATATCATAAAATTTCATCTAACCACACACACACACACACACACATACTGCATACAAATCCTAGCATTCTCAAGTCCCATTTTGCGTACAAAATTGTTGAAACCTGAATAAACTTGGGATTGTACCAAGATCAGTTTCCTGATGGTGACAGTCTACTAGAGTCACATAAGTTATAACATTGGAGGAATTTGGGCGTGAGTACTTGGGACCTCCCTGTATACTTTTTTGCAAATTCCTATGGTTTGTAATTACAGTACTTTTTTTTTCTTTTTTTAAAATTGCATTTTAGGTTTTGGGGTACATGTGAAGAACATTGCAAGATTGTTGCAGGTGTACACACATGGCAGTGTGATTTGCTGCCTTCCTCCCCATCACCTATATCTGGCATTTCTCCCCATGCTATCTCTCCCCAACTCCCCACCCCCACTCCGCTGTCCCTCCCATATTTCCTCCAGACAGAGCCCAGTGTGTGATGCTCCCCTCCCTGTGTCCATGTGTTCTCATTGTTCAATACCCGCCTATGAGTGAGAACATGCAGTGTTTGATTTTCTGTTCTTGTGTCAGTTTGCTGAGAATGATGGTTTCCAGGTTCATCCGTGTCCCTACAAAGGACACGAACTCATTGTTTTTGATGGCTGCATAATGTTCCATGGTGTATATGTGCCACATTTTCCCTGTCCAGTCTATCATCGATGGGCTTTTGGGTTGGTTCCAGGTCTTTGCTTTTGTAAACAGTGCTGCAATGAACATTCATGTGCATGTGTCCTTATAGTAGAACAATTTATAATCCTTCGGATATATACCCAGTAATGGGATTGCTGGGTCAAATGGAATTTCTATTTCTAGGTCCTTGAGGAATCGCCACACTGTCTTCCACAATGGTTGAACTAATTTACACCCCACCAGCAGTGTAAAAGTGTTCCTGTTTCTCCACATCCTTTCCAGCATCTGTTGTCTCCCGATTTTTTAATGATTGCCATTCTAACTGGCATCAGAGGGTATATCTCAATGTAGTTTTGATTTGCATCTCTCTAATGACCAGTGATTATGAGCATTTTTAAATGTTTGTTGGCCTCATGTGTGTCTTCTTTTGTAAAGTGTCTGTTTATATCCTTTGCCCACTTTTAAATGGACTCGTTTTTTTCTTGTAAATCTGTTTTAGTTCTTTGTAGATTCTGGATATCAGCCCTTTGTCAGATAGGTAGATTGCAAACATTTTTTCCCATTCTGTTGGTTGCTGATTCACTCTAATGACTTTCTTTTGCTGTGCAGAAGCTGTGGAGTTTGATTAGGTCCCATTTGTCTATTTTGGCTTTTGTTGCCAATGCTTTTGGTGTTTTGGTCATGAAGTCCTTGCCTATGCCTATGTCCTGAATGGTTTTGCCTAGATTTTCTTCTAGGGTTTTTGTGGTGTTAGGTCTTATGTTTAAGTCTTTAATCCATCTGGAGTTAATTTTAGTATAAGGTGTCAAGAAGGGGTCCAGTTTCTGCTTTGTGCACATGGCTAACCAGTTTTCCCAACACCATTTATTAAACAGGGACTCCTTTCCCCATTGCTTGCTTTTGTCAGGTTTGTCAAAAATCAGATGGTTGTAGATGTATGGTGTTGCCTTCAAGGCCTCTGTTCTGTTCCATTGGTCTATATATCTGTTTTGGTACCAGTACCATGCTGTTTTGATTACTGTAGCCTTGTAGTATATTTTGAAATCTGGTAGTGTGATGCCTCCCACTTTGTTCTTTTTGCTTAGAATTAACTTGGCTATGTGGGCTCTCTTTTGGTTCCATATGAAGTTTAAGGTGTTTTTTTCCCAGTTCTGTGAAGAAGGTCATTGGTAGCTTGATGGGGATAGCATTGAATCTGTAAATTACTTTGGGCAGTATGGCCATTTTCATGATATTGATTCTTCCTAACCATGAGCATGGAATGTTTCTCCATCTATTTGTGTCCTCTCTTATTTCCTTGAGCAGTGGTTTGTAGTTCTCCTTGAAGAGGTTCTTTATGTTCCTTGTTAGTTGTATTCCTAGGTATTTTATTCTCTTTGTAGCAATTGTGAATGGCAGTTCGTTCTTGATTTGGCTCTCTTTAAGTCTGTTATTGGTGTATAGAAATGCTTGTGATTTTTGTACATTGATTTTGTATCCTGAGAGTTTGCTGAAGTTGCTTATCAGTTTCAGGAGATTTTGGGCTGAGACATGGGGTCTTGTAAATATACAGTCATGTCGTCTGCAAATAGAGACAATTAGACTTCCTCTTTTCCTAATTGAATACTCTTTATTTCTCTTTCTTGCCTGATTGCTCTGGCTAGAACTTCCAATACTATGTTGAGAGTGGTGAGAGAGGGCATTCTTGTCTAGTGCCAGATTTCAAAGGGAATGCTTCCCATTTTTGGCTGTTGGTTTGTCATAAATAGCTTTTATTATTTTGAGATACGTTCCATCAGTACCTAGTTTACTGAGGGTTTTTAGCATAAAGGGCTGTTGAATTTTGTCAAAGGCCTTCTCTGCATCAATTGAGATAATCATGTGGTTTCTGTCTTTGGTTCTGTTTATGTGGTAAATTACATTTATAGACTTGCATATGTTGAACCAGCCTTGCATCCCCGGGATGAATCCTACTTGATCATGGTGGATAAGCTTTTTGATGTGCTGTTGCAATCGGTTTGCCAGTATTTTATTGAAGATTTTTGCATCTATGTTCATCATGGATATTAGCCTGAAGTTTTCTTTTCTTGCTGAGTGTCTGCCGTGTTTTGGTATCAGGATGATGTTGGTCTCATAAAATGATTTGGGAAGGATTCCCTCTTTTTGGATTGTTTGTAATAGTTTCAGAAGGAATGGTACCAGCTCCTCTTTGTATGACTGGTAGAATTCAGCTGTGAATCCATCTGGATTTGGGCTTTTATTGGGTGGTAGGCTCTTAATTGTTGCCTCAACTTCTGCCCTTGTTATTTGTCTATTCAGGGTTTCTACTTCTTCCTGGTTTAGCCTTGGGAGGACACAAGTGTCCAGGAATTTATCCATTCCTTCCAGGTTTACTAGTTTATGTGCATAGAGTTGTTTGTAATATTCTCTGATGATGGTTTGAATTTCTGTGGAATCTGTGGCAATATCCCCTTTATCATTTTTTATTGCATCTATTTGGTTATTCTCTTATTTCTTTTTTATTAATCTGGCTAGTGATTTATTTTGTTGATCTTTTTGAAAAACCAGCTTCTGGATTTACTGATTTTTCAAAGGGTTTTTCCTGTCTCTATCTCCTCCAGTTCTGCTCTGATCTTAGTTATTTTTTGTCTTCTGCTGGGTTTTGAGTTTTTTTGGTCTTGCTCCTCTAGCTCTTTCAATTTTGATGGTAGGATGTCAATTTTAGATTTTCTTTGCTTCTTGTGTGGGCATTTATTGCTATATATTTTCTTCTAGACACTGCTTTATTTATTTTTTTCTTTTTTCTTTCTTTCTTTCTTTTTTTTTTTTTTTTTAGACACTGCTCTAAGTGTGTCCCAGAGATTCTGGTATGTTGTGTCTTTGTTCTCGTTGGTTTCGAAGAACATCTTTATTTCTGCCTTCATTTCATTATTTATCCAATCAACATTCGAGAGCCAATTGTTCAGTTTCCATGAAGCTGTGCAGTTCTGTGTTAATTTCTGAATTCTGAGTTCTAACTTGATTGTACTGTGGTCTGAGAGACTGTTTGTTATGAGTTCTGTTTTTTTGCATTTGCTGAGGAGTGATTTACTTCCAATTATGTGATCAATTTTAGAGTAGGTATGATGTTGTGCTGAGAAGAATGTATATTCTGTGGATTTGGGGTGGAGAGTTCTGTAAATGTCTATCAGGTTTGCTTGTTCCAGGTCTGAGTTCAAGTCCTGGATATCCTTGTTAATTTCTATCTGGTTGATCTGTCTAATATTGACAATGGGGTGTTAAAGTCTCCCACTATTATTGTGTGGGAGTCTAAGTCTCTTTGTAAGTCATTAAGAACTTGCCTTGGCCAGGCACGGTGGCTCAAGCCTGTAATCCCAGCACTTTGGGAGGCCGAGGTGGTGGATCATGAGGTCAAGAGATTGAGACCATCCTGGTCAACATGGTGAAACCCTGTCTCTACTAAAAATACAAAAAATTAGCTGGGCATGGTGGCGTGTGCCTGTAATCCTCAGCTACTCAGGAGGCTGAGGCGGGAGAATTGTCTGAATCCAAGGGGCGGAGGTTGCGGTGAGCTGAGATCACGCCATTGCACTCCAGACTGGGTAACAACAGCGAAACTCCGTCTCAAGAAAAAAGAACTTGCCTTATGTATCTGGGTGCTCCTGTATTGGTTGTGTATATATTTAGGATCATTAGCTCTTCTTGTTGCATTGAACTTTTTACCATTATGTAATGTCCTTCTTTGTCTCTTTTGATCTTTATTTCACTTTATATATATCTATATATCTATATATGGAGTCTCCTTCTCGGCCAGGCTGGAGTACAGTAATGTGATCTCAGCTCACTGCAATCTTCACTTCCTGGGTTCAAGCGATTCTTCTGCCTCAGCCTCCTGAGTAGCTGGGATTACAGGCACCTGCTACCAAGCCTGGTGAATTTTTTTCTTTTTAGTAGAGATGGGGGTTTCACCATATCAGCCAGGCTGGTTTTGAACTCCTAACTTCAAGTGATCAACCTGCCTTGGCCTCTCAAAGTGCTGGGATTACAGGTGTGAGCCACCGAGATCCCACCACTGCACTGCACTCCAGCCTGGGTGACAGAAGGAGACTTCTCATCTTAAACAAAAAGACCCCCCCAAAAACAAACTAGACATGGCAAAAACTAGTATAAACAAAATTGGGACTCCAGTGATAAGCTGGGAAAAAGTAGTTGCCATGCAGCATGTTCAAAGGGCTAATTTCCTTTACAAAGCAGGATCGCTTGCTGATAGAAAAGGCCAAGTGGGCACATTCAGAGGCAGTTCAAAGGAAAGACAAGTGGCTTTCAGACATAAATGTGTGAAATCTTTCTCAGTTTCAGTCGTTATAAGAGAAGCAAATTGAAACTGTACTGAAAGCATTTTTAAAATATCCAATTAGCCAAAGTTAAGAAGTTTGATTAGCTGTTGGCTAAGGTGTAGGAAAATAGCTACTTCCATATATTAATGGTAAGATTCTAAACTCTATGGTGAGCAGTTGAATAATATTTATTAAAATTTAAGAATGCACATACCTTGTGTAGTATAGATAAGTTTAGGTAAGTTGTGGTATATTTACATATAGGATATTAGAGAGCAATAAGAACGAATTACTATTCACACAACATGAATGACTCACAAACATAATGTTAGGTGTGTTAGAAGTCAGGGTAATATTACTCTTTGGGAGTTTACTGGATGGAGACATGAGGGGCTTTTGGAGGCTTATAATCTTGTTTTGTTTAATCTCTATTAGGTGGGATTGTGTTGGGAAAATTCATCAAGCTATGAATTTAAGAATTATGTACTGTTCTGAATGAATGCTATATTTCAATACACATTTGTATGTAAATAAATACAGTGTGCATACATGCTGTCACACAAGAATGCACATAACTTTTGTTTAGTAGTTTTATCCTAGGCATATAACATATATGTACACAGTCTTGCATATGTGAGGTTAAAGATAGCACAAAGGAATTCATTGCTGTGTTTGTAAGCACAAACGTTCTTACAAAACCTAATTACCCATAAGTAGGGAACTAGTAAATAATTGATACAGTCATACAGTGAATGAGTAGCAGCTCTTAAAAGGATTAAGGCAGCTCTATATGAAGTAATTCAGTAAAGTCCCTAAGGTATAGTAAAAGACCAAAGTGCATGAACAGTACATGTAGTATGCTACTATTTGTATATGAGTGTGTTTTATCTCAAAAGGTATATATTTGCAAGTATGTATAGATGCAATATATTTGGAAAGATGAGAATATATCCTAACACTGGCTGGCTGTGAGGAGTGGAACTGAGTGGCCACAAGGCACAATTGGGTGATACTTTCTATACTAATTTGTGACTTAAATTTTTAATTGTGATAAAATATGTATACCAAAACTTACTACCTTAAATATTTTTAAGGATACAGTTCAGTAGTGTTAAGTATATTCATATTGTACAACAAGTCTCCAAAACTTTTTCATAGCCATTAAAAGTACTTAATACTTCCCCTTCTCTTCAGCAGTCACCATTCTACTTTCTGAGTCTGTAAACTGGACTACTCTAGACGGCTCATGCAAGCAGAATCATATAGTATTTGTCTTTGTGTAACTGATGTGTTTCACTTAGCTCAATGTTCTCAAGGTCTATGCTATTTTGTGACTTTTGAATTCTGTACATTGTTCATTTATTACCCATTTTCAAAAGAGCATTAAAGTAAAAAGACATGACATTATTCAGAGCTGGTTAATTACTTGGTAAAAAGTTGATGGCTGGTATGTCTTTTTTTATTTCAACCAATATTAAATGCGAGTTTGGGCAGCAAAATAATTTTATGCCAAAGCGCCATTTGAAGCTGGGTTTATGACGTGTTTCTCCTTTTGTCATCTATGGGTACCCCCAAAATGCAGGCTGAAGTCCCCAGCCTCTTGACTGTGCTCAACAGTTTCCCCCTTTGGCTTACTGTCCAACTTTGGCCTGCTCGTCCAAATTTACCTCTTTTCCCAGGAACAAGCTGCTTCTGTGCCAAGGGCATGAAGCATGAAAATAGGTTAAAAAAAAAAAAGGGGAAAATTTGACATAATCAGGAGAAAAATCAACTAGATCCAGAAATGACAGAGATGATGGAATTAACAAAGACATGAAAATCTTTCTCCTTGCAGATTTTCCTCACATCTCTGACCTGGAAAAAGAAGGGGTTTTTCATTCAGCTAGCTTTTTAATGCTCCTTTGAGATCATTATTCTGGAGCCCTCTGCAATAATATTGTTTCTCATGGATTGAAATTTACTGTTTCCAACAAGTTGAAATGACTCTGAAGCTTATGGGAGGACTGGGTATCACTAACTGGCACAGAGGGAGACAGGCTCTAGGTGGAAGATATGTGACTTGCTTTTGAAAATGGTGGTGTGAGATTCTGGCCTGCAAAAACAGCTGGAGGTATGAGCTAGAAATGAGGACTTAAAAAATAGGTGTGTGTGTGCGTGCATGTGCATGCATATGTGTATTGAAAAAAACAGAAAAATAAGATAATGTTACCCATATTAGAGATCGTCATTCTTAATGCTTTAAGTGAATTAACTTCTGTTTTCCCCCCTGGCTGTATGTGTATAAAAGTATTTTTATAGCCAGCATGGTGGCTTATGCCTGTAATCCTAGCACTTTGGGAGGCTGAGGCTGGCGGATCACTTAAGGACAGGAGTTCGAGACCAGTCTGGCCAATGATGAAACCCCATCTCTATTAAAAATACAAAAATTAGAGCTGGGCTTGGTGGCACGTGCCTGTAGTCCCAGCTACTCGGGAGGCTGAGGCATGAGAATCGCTTGAACCTCGGAGGCAAAAGTTGCAGTGAGCCAAGATTGCACCACTGAACTGCTTGGGTGACAGAGCAAGACTGCTCAAAAAAAATTACACACACACACATACTCACTCTCTCTCTCTCTCTCTCTCTCTCTCAAATGTAGAAATTATATTTTGTATTCACCTTTTTCCCCCCTCTGTGAATGAAGAAGTCTAAGGCCAGTCACATAGTTACTTCTGTTAAGAGCCTCAAAAGAGGTCATGAAAGAATTTGTGGGACTTGTTGAAATTTCACAGGGTAAAGTCCTACACAGATGTAGAAGAAAACTTGGCAAGAATAGGATTTTGGAAACTTGCCTAAACTTTCCTAAAACTTTCAGGATTCAAGAATCAGAAATCATAATCAAAGAGGTTGGAGAATTAAGAGTTCAGTGTCAGACTAAGAAAAGCAGAGCAAATTGCAAGATAAAAGGAAGAAAAATATTGTTTGGTGTTTTAAAGAGATAGAGTGTGATGAAGACTAATTTTTGAGATACCAAATTGAGGGTGTAAAGGCACACACATGCTTGTAATCCCGGTGCTTTGGGAGATCTAGGTGGAAGGATGCCTGGAGCCCAGGAGTTTGAGGCTGCAGTGAGTTATGAGACACTGCACTCCAGCTTGGGTGAGAGCGAGACCTTGTCTCAAAACAGCAACAAGATACAAAATTGAGAAACTGTTACTTGAGTATATACTTGAATGTATATTGTGCAGCAGTGATAGGATAACAAGGAATGGATTTACCTTACTATTTTAAGCAATTAGAAAACTGGACAATATACGAAATAGCAGTTTGTATGCACTGGGTAACAGGCAGCACAGGACTGTGGTCCCTGAAAGGTGGGAAACAAACCTGCTGAGTTCTATGGTTGCTCCAATTTATTATCTGGAGGTAGTTTTCAGGGTGCAGAGCAGGGATGGGGAACCCAAATTAAAGCCTGGTGTCTTACTGAATTGAGAGGACAAGATGGGGATTGTTGGGGAGGGAAGATTGTCATAATTTGTGGGGCAGAGTACCAGAGATGTGGGGGTTGTACACAGAACTCCAGAGGCAGGTGGAGGAGTCTCCTGACAGGAGTCAGGTTGAGTCCTGACCTACACATGCATGAGAGGAGAGCACCTGAGGCAAGAGAAAGAACTTCACTGGAAAGCAGCAGGCCAAATGATTCCTGGAACTCACACAGAGCTGGGAGTGGTCTGTGTTGCCATTAGAGGGTATATACAAGGGCATCAAAAGGGCATGGCCTTTTGTAATGAGGCTAAATTTGTTGGGGTCTGGCACGTCTGCCAGGGGGCTACCAACCTGCAGGAGTCCCTGAGACCACCAACGTAGATGTCTCGTTCAACCTGAGGGAGAGAGCATGTGGAAAAAAAGAGGAAAGGAAAGCGGAGTCTGGAGGTCTACCTGACCCGAAGTCAAGCAGCAGTTTTATTTTTGTGGGTTACAGCTTTTATACCTTTTTTCTTGTTACATTTACTTTATCTCAGCAGAAAAAGGGGTGAACAGAAAAGAGAACAGAAACCACGTAAAAATAGTTATCAGGGGCTTGTGATAGCAGCTCACCAAGCAGTTTTAAGGGGGCTTGTGATAATAGCTTACAAAGCAGTTTAAGAGTTAATATATGTTTTTCAAAGATACACAGTGCAAACAAACAGTGGTGCCCTTAAGGTGGCTTGTTAACTATGTTTCCCATCAGGAGGTAGAGCAAAGGCTCAGCTCCTGAGAAAATATGGGCAGGAATCTCTGCCCCTCTCAGGCACCTCAATTGCAGCAAGCCTATTGCTTACACAGAGACTAAGGGGGATATGAAGCAGTCAGCACAATGTCCTCATAAACCACAGGCCATTACTCTGCATTCTGTTTTTGCCTCAGTGGATGAACCATTTTTACCTCAACAGCCCTTGAGAGTGGGGGGAGAGCAGATAGGTCCAGCAGCCAAGATGGGGCGAGTCATGCTAACTGTCTCAAGCCCTTGTTGCAAATGCTGCATAAATAGCCCTAAGTTGAAGGGTACTCTGTGCCTACTCTAACAATGAAAAAGCAAGTCTTGGAAGATCCAGCCGATTTACAGAATCTTACCTGTGTGTGAGAACAAAGTCCAGTGCTATTTAAGGAAATACACAAAATCTAAAACAGAAAACTCATAATGTTAGGAATTCGATAAAATGACCAGGCATGCAGAAAACCAGGAAAATATGACATAATCAGGAGAAAAAATCAACTAGATCCAGAAATGACAGAGATGATGGAATTAACAAAGACATGAAAACAGCAATTACAAATATGTTCTTGGTTCAAAAAAGTAGAGGAAATGGGTAACATAATGGGAAGAGAACTAGAAGGTATATTTTTTAAAGACCCAACAGAACATCTGGAGTTTGAAATAAATTTTAAGGTACAATGGTGGCATTAACAGTAGTTGAGGCACTGCATATCTGTGAACTTCAAGACAGCCATAGAAACTATCCAAAATGAGAACAGAAAGAAAAATGGAAAAATTGATAAGAGCATCAATGACTATAACAGACAATTGTTAGAGATAGAAACAGTCTGACATATATGTAATTAGAGCCCCAGAAAAGAGGGAAAGGGGAGAACAAAGATTCTAAAAAATAATGACCAGAAAATTTTCAAATTTGATGAAAACTGTAAACCCACATATTTAAGAATCCCAAGGAGGGCCAGGTGCAGTGGCTCAAGCCTGTAATCCCAGCACTTTGGGATGTCGAGGCGGGTGAATCACGAGGTCAAGAGATCGAGACCATCCTGGTCAACATGGTGAAACCCCGTCTCTACTAAAAAATTAGCTGGACATGGTGGCGCATGCCTGTAGTCCCAGATACTCAGGAGGCTGAGGCAGGAGAATTGCCTGAACCCAGGAGGCAGAGGTTGCGGTGAGCTGAGATTCCACTGTTGCACCCCAGCCTGGGTAACAAGAGCGAAACTCCGTCTCAATAAAAAAAAAAAAAAAAAAAGAATCTCAAGGAGAATAACTATAAAGATAACCACACCAAAGCACTCATTGTCACATTGTTGGCAACCAATAATAGAAAATCTCGGGAGGCTGAGGCAGGAGAATTGCCTGAACCCAGGAGGTGGAGGTTTTGGTGAGCCAAGATTGTGCCATTGCACTCCAGCCTGGCTAACAAGAGCAAAACTTTATCAAAAAAAAAAAAAAAAAAAAAAAATCAAAAGCAGGCAGAGAAAAAATACACATCATGTACAGAGTAACAGAGACAAGAATGACAGCAGACTTCTCATCAGAAACATAGCAAATCAAAGTACAATGGAGAGACCTCTTTAATTTTTTTTTTTTTTTTTTGTCTGAGACAGTCATTCTTGCCCAGGCTGGAGTGCAGCAGAGATCACTCTCATCTCACTGCAACCTCCACCTCCTAGGTTCAAGCAATTCTCCTGCCTCAGCCTTCTGAGTAGGTGAGATTACAGGTGCATGCCACCACACCTGGTTAATATTTTTGTATTTTTAGTAGAGTTGAGGTTTCACTATGTTGGCCAGGCTGGTCTCAAACTCCTGACCTCGTGATCTGCCTGCCTTGGGCTCCCAAAGTGCTGGGATTACAGGTGTGGGCCACTGCACCTGGCTTGGAGACACATCTTTAAAGTACTTTTTAAAAAGCCCACTGGGACTGGGTGCAGTGGTCACACCTACAATCTCAGCAGTTTGGGAGGCTGAGTCAGGAGGATTGCTTGAGTCCAGGAGTTTGAGACTAACCTAGGTAACATGGCAAAACCCCATCTCTACAAAGAATGCAAAAATCAGCCAGGCATGGTGGTACACCTGTGGTCCCAGCTTCTTGGGAGACTGAGGCGAGAGGATCGCTTTAGCCCGGGAAGCAGAGGCTGCAGTAAGCTGTAATTGAGCCACACTGTACTTTAGCCTGGGTGACAGAGTGAGACCCTGTCTCAAAAAAAAAAAAAAAAAAAAAGCCTACTGGAACTTTTTTCTGGCAGACATCCACAAGAAATATTGAAGCTGTTCAGGCAGAAGGCAAATGACAAAGGATTGAGAAGTGCTAGAAATGGTAACTATGGAAGTAAAATAAGACTATTTTTTCCCTCTTTTAATCTCTTTAAAAGATTGTTGTATTGAAGGTGATTGCTAACAGGTAGAGGATTTCTCTTTTCATGTGATCAAAATGTTCTGCAAGTAGTGGTGATGGTTGTGCAACATTGTGAATTAAAGAAACAGTAGCTTTAAAGAGATAGTTGTTTAAAGCAAAAATAATGCATTGTAAGTTTTGTAATGTGGGAGTAAAAGGTATGACAATAGCACAAAGAATGGAAGGGGATGGGAAGGGTATAAGAAACCTTACTAAGGCTTTATTTATTTATTTATTTGACAGAGTATCACTTTGTTGCCCAGATTCTATTTATTCATTTACTTGACAGAGTATTGCATTGCTGCCGGGGCTGGAGTGTGGTGGCACAATCCCTGCTCACTGCAACCTCTGCCTCCTGGATTCAACAGTTCTGCCTCAGTCTCCCAAGTAGCTAGGATTTCAGGTATGTGCCACTACACCAAGCTAATTTTTCTATTTTTAGTAGAGGTGAAGTTTCATTATGTTAGCCAGGCTGGTCTTGAATTCCTGACCTCAGGATTTCAAGTGATCCACCTTCTTCAGCCTCCCAAAATGCTGGGAATGCAGGTGAGCTACTATGCCTGGTAGAAACCTTAGTAAGGTTCTGAAGCTGTACATGAAGTGGAATCGTCAAATTTACATCTGGAAAATGAAAACAATTTATCTTCCCACTTCAAATGTATGGGAGTGCCAATGTAACTGTATCCTTGTCCACATGTGGTATTTGTTTAAAAACATTGCCATCCAGATGTTTTTAAAAACTTGATTACCCTAGACACCAAATCCTCACCATGCTTGAAGGATACTTTATCTCTGAAATCTTTGAAATTCTATCAGAATCTCTTTGCCTTAAATTTGGCTAAAACATAAAATGTATACATTTATTTTTTTCCTTTCCTTCTCTGCATACCCCCTTTTTTCATAAGCATAGTTTTCTTCAGTAATTTCTTTGGTTACTACTTCAGCTTCATTTGTTCTAGAATGTGGATGTTTTGAAGACACATTCCATGTTTCTCATTATTGTATCATGACTGTAGTATACTAGATGTTCGATGCTCAATAAATTTGTCAAAAAAATATTGTTTTCTTTCTATACACAGTATTGGTAAGGTTGATCTGCATATTTCTAACATTTTTTTCTTTTGTTAATCTATTTTGTCCTTTTGATTTGAGTTGTAGGATAATTCAGTTAGTGATTTTTTTTTATGTTACTAATTTTTGTTTGGTTATATTTCATCTGCTACTTATTGCTTCTATTGCTGTTTTAAATTTGGCAAATCATGCTTTTCATCTCTGAAAATCTTTTCATCTCTGAAATCACTGTGAGACTGTCAAGTTTTTAAATCTCTTTTTCAGCTCTAGGACATTTAAACTTTAATATTAGTGTGTTTAAAACCCCTTAGGACTTGGAAATAAAAGAAAATGGAGTACCCATTTCTTCCTTCAATCCAGCCACCTCAACACACAATTAAAATGTATTGATACTGGACACAGTGGCTCATGCCTATCATCCCAGCATTTTGGGAGGCTGAGACAGACAGATCCTGTGAGCCCAGAAGTTTGAGACCAGCCTGGGCAATATGGTGAAACCCCATCTCTACAAAAAACTAGCCACACATGGTGGCTTGTGCCTGTGGCCTTAACATTTGGGAGGCTGAGGTAGGATTGCTTGAGCTCAGGAGGATGAGGTTGCAGGGAGCAGTAATTGTACTCCAGCCTGGGTGACAGAGCAAGACCCTGTCTCAAAAAAAAAAAAGTATCATGAAATTTTTATTAGCATAAAGTTAGGTCTAAGAGTTTTGTTTGCAAAGATTACCATGTGGGAGTAATCTCTAGACATTTTTTACTTCCCCACCAATTTATAAGACCCACCAAAAGTAGAGAACTGGATCAGGAAAACAAGCAGAGCTTGAATACACACTGCCATTTTTGAGAGGACCACGAATTCAGAACTTGAAAGAATTGGTTATTTCTTTCCTTAATTACACTTTTGAGTTTGGCCCTTGGGACCGAGAAATGAATGTGAGTTCTTCTTCCTGAGGAGTCCAGTCTAATGCTAGACATACATGGTGATAAGCACAGTCAGTGCGACAGAAATTGGTGGTGTGAAGGTAAAGTGAAGAGACCCATAATTCATGGTTGATGTTTTCCACTGAGGGGCCAGCATGGGTTTTATGCAGAATGGAGGACATTTGAGATTTCATTTTGGGGTAATAGGAGACTGTAACCTGAGATGGGTAAAAAAATTACAAAGCAATGCTTACGCTCAGGTTGGAAACCTTCAATTTGTACTGGTCCTAATTGTGTTTTATTTTCCTAGTAGTATTTACCACCACTATACGGGGTGGAAAATGAAACTAGTGTATTTACTCAAAATAGGTGATTTGAAGGAAAATGGGACTGAGCAAAGTAGTGCTTTATAATCAGCCTGGTTTTGGGATAAGACTGCTAGAGACTCATTACTTTTCACATTATAACATGAGATTAATCATTAAAACCTTAGGCCGGGTGCGGTGGCTCACTCCTGTAATCCCAGCACTTTGGGAGGCCTAGGCGAGTGGATCACGAGGTCAGGATATCGAGACCATCCTGGTCAACATGGTGAAACCCCATCTCTACTAAAAATACAAAAAATTAGCTGGGCATGGTGGCATGTGCCTGTAATCCCAAGTACTCAGGAGGCTGAGGCAGGAGAATTGCCTGAACCAAGGAGGCGGAGGTTGCGGTGAGCCGAGATTGCACCATTGCACTCCAGATTGAGTAACAAGAGCGAAACTCTGACTAAAACAAAAACAAAACAAAAAAAACCCTTAAGTAAAAATGCAGGTTTTTGGCCTGTCATGGTGGCTCATTTCTGTAATCCAAGAACTTTGGGAAGCTGAGGTGGGTGGATCACTTGAGGTCAGGAGTTCAAGACTGTCCTGGTTACCAACAGGGTGAAACCCCATCTCTACTAAAAATACAAAAATTAGCCCAGTGTCCTGGCTCATGCTTGTAATCCCAGCTACCTGGGAGGCTGAGGCAGGAGGATCACTTGAACCCAGGAGATGGAGGTTGCAGTGAGCCAAAATCACACCACTGTGCTCCAGCCTGGGAGACAGAGCAAGACTTTGTCTCAAAGAAACAAATCAAAATACATGGTATGTTTCAGCCCATTGCACTTACTCTCCTTGTCCAAGCTCAAATTGTCCCTTTTTTAGGCTGCAGTGCCACTTCTGCTTGGCTCTTGGGCCTTGTAACAATCCTGTTTATGCTTAGTTTCCTTGTCCATTGTGACAAAATGTTCTTGGCTTATCCTGCCCAGCCACTTTTCCAAGAAGAAAGTGAATGTGAAAAACAGTTTCAGGGCCCCAGTTGTACCCCAAACCAGCTTAATCAGAATCCCTGGTGGGTATAGGGCCTGGATACAGACAGGGTCCCCAGAGTGTGTGCCAAGTGGAGTGCAGTGATGGGATCTCAGCTCACTGCCAACTCTGATTCCTGGATTCCAGTGATTCTCTTGCCTCAGCCTCCTGAGTAGCTGGGACTACAGTTGTGAGCCCCTACTCTCAGCTAATTTTTGTGTTTTTAGTAGAAACAGGGTTTTGCCATGTTGGCCAGGCTGGTCTCCAACTCCTGACCTCAAGTGATCTGCCTGCCTTGGTCTCCAAAGTGCTCAGATTACAGGTGTGAACCACCACACCCCACCAGGATACAGTATTTCTTTGAAAGCACACTTAACCTTGGATGGAAAACCACTTGAGTATGCTGCCTTATTGGGCTCTGTAAATGGCTTATCTCTGTACAAGGCTGGGACTTTGAGTGGAGTCCTTGGCTAAAGCTCTCATTGCTACATGGTGACCTTTTTTCCTCTCCTGCTTAAGGCTTGTGTTTCAGAATTTTGACCCGAATGCATCAGTGTTGAAAGCCAGGCTTGGTCTGTCATCCCAGGACTCTGTGTCGGTCCCTTTCCTTGCCTGTATGTTGAGTTGGGGTTCATCTTTGTGCCTCTGGGAAATAAGTTATTTGATAGCTTGCTTAGAGTCTCTCAATACTTTCCCTTGCCCTTAGAATGAATACCAAAATATGTGGCCTGCAGTGTAGACTGTGCACAGCCTTCAGTGTAGACTGCTCAGGTCCCCTCTTGGTTCCTGGAGTCTGCCGTGCTTCCTTCTACCACCAGGCCTTTGCACATGCTGCTGTCTGCTGGGGATGCCTTTCCTTTCCTTGTTACTTCATTGTCCTCTACTCATCTTTCAGGTGCCAGCTTGACTGTCTTCCTTGGGGGAGCTTCGCTGACCTTGGTATACCAGATCAGCCCCCATGTGCTGACTTTGTCTCATTGGTAATATTTCTCTACCTTCAGGTTACATATCAAGGCTCAGAAATTGCAGTTTTGCATTTGTTTGTGTGATCATTTGACGCATGTCTCTGGAGCCTGACTCTGGGGATCACATCCTGTCCCCACCACTTTTAGCTGTGGGACCTTGAACAAATCATTTCATCTCTGGTTTCATGTTTCTTTCAACTGCAAAACAGGGATGATATAATACTTTCACCTATCTTGTGAGTTGGAGATGAAGATTAGATAGGGTAATTTGTGTAAAGCACTTAGAACAGGGCTAGCTATTAATAGTAGAGAATCTTGACATGTATTACTGATGATTACTGCAGTGGACCATAAGCTCCATACAGGCAGTGGTCATTTCTGTTTGTTTAGATTTGTGTGCAGGGTGCTTTGTTGGGGACCCACCCATGTGAGACTGCAAAGCGGTGTTCACTATACGGGAGGTTGACCCCAGAAGCAGAGCCCCTAGGCAGAGGGAAGTAGAGATAAGGAAGTCGAGGACAGGAAAAAAGGAGAATCTAAAAGATAACCAGACAGGTGAAATCAGATGGCCCCCTGCATTCATGAGGAACAAACTTTTTTGCTACAAGAAACTTGCTTATGAGCACCAAAGATATTATTACCTTCCATAGCCACCTTTCGCTTAGCTGTCAATTTATTGTATAGAATTGATGATTTAGCTACTTATTTTTCTTCTTACCGTGACATCAATAAGACCCTGAAAACTATATATTCTTAGCCCTTAGATAATAAACTTGATGAGAGAGCAACATCTCTTCATCCCTCCTGACCCCACTTTCTGTATCCTTTATTATTTCCAGCGCGCTCCCCATTCAGGTTGGAACCTTCTTGCTGGTCAAGAGTTCCCAGCAGTGCTTGGCACATGGATGGTGCTCAGGAAATATTTGTTGGATGAATGAATGCAGTGGAGATAATAGTAATACTAGGTTTATGGAATTCCATAAGGATAGAAAATGATGCAAGTATATAAGTTCTTGGTAGCATATCTAGCTCAGAGTAGGTGTCAATAAATATTCAATGCCTGAATGAGGAAAATGAGGACAATAGTAATACCAGCTTAGTAGGTTGTCATGGGGATCTAAGGTAACCCTGTAGTACCTTATAGAGTGCCTAGCACATAGTAGGTGTTCTGAAAATATTTGTTGAATGAATGAGTGAAGTGGGAATGATGGTAACACCAGCTCCTAGGGTTGCTGTGGGGATAGAAGATAAGGCAGGTTGATAGCTTGTTGTATTGTGGTTGCACCTGGTAGACACTCTGTTGAGTGAAACAGGAGGTGCTATGAGTTTCTTTCTCCTGGAGCTTAGGAGATAATCCTTTTGGGGTACAGAATGGTATGAAGTGGACACTGGTCCTCTTGAAGGAAGAATGGACAGCTGACTACTCCTTGCCAAGCTCTGGCCTAGATGAAAAGTTGAATTGTTCCTTCCTTTCTTCCTCTGTAACCTGTTCTTTCTTTCCACAAGAATTCTTGCCCAGAGTCCAGCACCTCCTTCCTATCCAGGATCACCTTCTGGGGTAAGGCTGGGCCCCTGAGACCTCAGGGAGGTGGTGGGGAATGAATGAATGAACATGCTGAGCTCCCCACTTGACCTCTCTCCTTTGCTCTTCTGCAGAGTTGTCTTGAATCTGCCTGTGCTGGCCATGTTGTCTCAGAGACACCAACTCTGTCCCTCAAGTCCATCACCTTGAATGTGATAAACACATGAGCCATGAGCAGCTTAAATATCTGCAGAAGGCTTGGCCTGGGACAGCCATATACTGGACTGCTCTTGCTTTAGCTTCAGATTTGGGTATGTGTGTTTGTATGTATTTAATTTCTTGCATACACATGTTCAACCTGACAGATTTGGCTTTATAAAATATTAGGTATGGTTATTATTGACATTGTTCCCCTCCCATCCCCCACCCCTTAGAAAAATAATACTGTGGGCCAGGTGCGGTGGCTTAAGCCTGTAATCCTGGCACTTTGAGAGGCTGAGGCAGGTGGATCACAAGGTCAAGAGATCAAGACCATCCTGGTCAACATGGTGAAACCCCATCTCTACTAAAAATACAGAAATAAGCTGGGCATGGTGGCGTGCGCCTGTAGTCCCAGCTACTCGGGAGGCTGAGGCAGGAGAATTGCTTGAACCCAGGAGGCAGAGGCTGTGGTGAGCCGAGATCACGCCATTGCACTCCAGCCTGGGTAACAAGAGCAAAACTTTGTCTCAAAAACAAAACAATATTGTCTCACCATAGGAAACATGGGTTAAAAAAAATGTGCAGATCAGTAGTAAGGAAACACCCAGAGGCAACCACTTTCATCATTTTAGTACACCTCCTTCTGGTCTTTTCTTTTTGAGATGGAGTCTCACTCTGTCTCACAGGCTGGAGTGCAGTGGTGTGATCTCAGCTCACTACAACCTCTGCCTCCTGGGTTCAAGCAATTCTGCTTCAGTCTTTCAGGTAGCTAGGATTACAGGCATGCACTATCATGCCTGGCTGATTTTTGTATTTTTAGTAGAGACAGGGTTTTACCATGTTGGCCAGGCTGGTCTTGAACTCCTGACCTCAGGTGATTCACCCACATCGGCCTCCCAAAGTGCTGGGATTACAGGTGTGAGCCACCATGTTCAGCCACCTTGTGGTTTTCTTTTTGTACATCTTTTTTGGCCATTGTCAACATCTTATTGGGGATTATTTGAAGAATCTTTTTTTTTTCAAATAATCATCTAATATACATCATCGTTTTGGCTTTTTGCATCTAATATGCATCATCTATTTGGAAACAGGCTTTCACTCTAGCTGAGGTTGGAGTGCAGTGGCTTAATTGTAGCTCACTGCAGTCTTGATCTGCTGGGTTCAGGTGATGCTACTGCCTCAGCCTCCCGAGTAGCTGTGACTATAGGCATGCTCCACCATGCCCAACAGATTTTTGTATTTTTTGCAGAGATGGGATTTCACTGTGTTGCCTAGGCTGGTCTCCAACTCCTGAGCTCAAGTGATTCTTCCACCTCAGCCTCCCAGAGTGCTGGTATTATAGGAGTGAGCCACCATGCCTAGTTTATTCTTCTCTTTATGAAATTTTTACAGACATCTTTTTAAAAGATTAGATGTTTTAAATAATTTCTTCAAATTACTATTAAAGAGCATCACTGGGACAGCTGATGTAATTTGTATATGACTGCAGGACACCAGATGCATGCTAATAACATTCATTCTTGTTTTGGAAAATTGTGCTCCACTTACATAAGAGCATGTCCTGGATTGTAAGGGGATACCCCCAGTTTTGGGGGGGTAAAGATATGTAGAGCCTACATCTTACCTTTTTTTAGAGGGACAGAGTCTTGCTCCATTGTCCAGGCTGGAGTGCAGTGGCGTGATCTGCAGCCTCTGCCTCCTGAGTTTAAGTGATTCTCCTGTCTCAGCCTCCTTGAGTATCTGGGATTATAGGCATGCACCACCATGCCTGGCACATTTTTGTATTTTTAGTAGAGACGGGTTTTCACCATGTTGACCAGGCTAGTCTGAAACTCCTGACCTCAGGTGATCCACCCACCTCAACCTCCCAAGGTGCTGCGATTACAAGTTTGAGCCACTGTGCTAGGCCTTTAACTGTCTGAATGGTATAGAAAAAGATGATATGATGTGTTTGCATGTGTGTGTGTGTGTGTGGATAGAGACAGAATGTTACTGTATACTTGGCAATGTGTTAATGGTGAGTTGAGCGAATTCTTAGTATGATTTGAGTAATTTTTCTGTAAGTTTGAAATGATTTTAAAACAAAAAATGAAAGTGTTTAACTTTTTATTATAAAAGTGTTCAACTGGCTGAGTGTGGTGGCTCACACCTGTAATGTTAGCATTTTGGGAGACCAAGGTGGGTGGATTACCTGATATCAGGAGTTTGAGACCAGCCTGGCCCATGTGGTGAAATCCTGTCTCCACTAAAAATACAAAAATTAGCCAGGTGTGGTGGTAGGTGTCTGTAATCCCAGCTACCTGGGGGGTTGAGGCAGGAGAATCACTTGAACCCAGGAGGCGGCAGTTACAGTGAGCCAAGATTGTGCCACTGTACTCCATCCTGGGTACAGTCACAAAGAAAGACTAATATAATAAAACTCAAAAAGTTTATCACCCAGATTTCATGATTGCTAATGCTTTGTCATGTCAGCCTTTTTTTCCCACCCCTCAACCTGTGTTCCTGCTGTTTGAAGTGTTTCTGTCCAACAGAACATGTCCAGCTGACCATGTATGTTTGTTTAGCCAAAGAAGCCCCATTTGCAGGTGATTTTGGCTGTACTGGATTTTAGATTCTACCCCTTATGTAAGGCATGCCCCACTGCGCCACCTCTCATTCTTTTGGGAATCAGGTCAGGGCCTCCACTGCACATACCATAACTCTTCAAATCTGAGACACCATCAGTTGTGTGATACATTATTATTATGTTTAACAGTAAGAAAGAAAAGCAACTGCCAATTAAATAAGGATGTAAGATGCATCCCGAGATCGGGACTAGTTGGAACATGAAATTGCAAGTGACGTGGGGGCAGTGGATTTCAGCCATGGGGGCAGTAGGGTGGCTGTTTTTGTTGCCTGTTCTGGGGTAAGCTTACTATGGTAAGCTGTGACAAGGCCAGCCTCATGCATTGGATTCTCCACAGACCTGTTGGCCTTACAGAGAAGAACCCCAGACCTGGGTTCAGTTCCTTATTCTATTCCAGGGATGCCCAGGATACAGGCCTTCAGTCAGACCCAGATGGTGGATGGAAATCTGGGACATCCATGGTGCCAGCCACCAGGACATTAGCAGAGGACCTTTTGACCCTGGTAGGAGGCTGTTTGGGTGGTCCAGGTGATGGGAGAAATTGTCTCATGTGAGACAGATAGAGCTTGGGCCTCCATGACTAAGCATTGTACAGAAATGGCCCATGTCCATTTGAAGTTTAAGTTGAAGGTCATTGGCAGGCAGAGGTGGGGTCCCTGTTTATTAGATGGAGACAGAACTAGTAGGATGGTTGGATGGTTGGATGGATAAATGATAGATTGGTAGATGATTGGTAGATGATAGATGAATAGATAGCAGATGGATACATGATAGGTGGATTGATAGATGATAGATGAGTGGATGGGTTGAGGGTGAGAGAGGATCTACTAGGGAAACTGGATCATGTCATTATGAAGTCCTATGCTAGGCCATCTGCAGGCTGGAGACCCGAGAAGCTGGTAGCATGGCTCAGGCCAAGTCCAAAGATCTCAGACCCAGGAAAGCTGATGCTGGAATTCTCAGTCCACAACTAAAGGCCTGAGAACCTGGAATGACTGGGGTAAGTCCAAGAGGCCAGTTCTGGAGTTCTGATCTCCAGGGGCAGGAGAGGATGATATCCTGGCTGCAGAAGAGAAATCACATGAATTTATCTTTTTTCTGACTTTTTCTTGTGTCTGGACCCTCTGCTGATTGGGTGGTGCCCAGTCACATGGGGTGAGGATGGATCCTCCTTATTGAGTCCACTGATTCAAATGCCAGTCTCATCTGGAAACACCCTCACAGGCACACACTCAGAAATAACTTTACCAGCAATCCGTGTATCCCTTAACCCTGTCAAGTTGACCCCTAACATCACCTATCACCTGGATTCCCACAGCCTCACCTGCAGTCTTCTCCCTGCTATGAAGGCCACATTTGTAACATGGACTTCAGCATTCCTCATCACCTCTGCTGATTGCCTGGCTCGGCTTCCTTTCATGGAAGAAGGATGCTCACCTTTGTGTTAACTGGAGTTTGCCAGGTGAGCAGGTTGTTGGAGACACCATGGGAGAGGCAGAGCCTCGGGAGGGGCATGGAGTTTGAATTAAGAAGCTCCTTCACTGACCTGGCTCTTAATTCACTGAGCAGGTGAAATTGACTGCTGTTTTTGTGCTTAGTGATGTTTAGTCCCTGAGGGTTCGGGAAGTAGAACAAAACACATACACTTTTTTTTTTTTTTTTTTTTTTGAGATGAAGTGTTGCTCTGTCACCTGGTTGGAGTCAGTGGTATCATTTCAGCTCACTGCAACCTCCACTGCCTGGGTTCAAGCTATTCTCTTTCCTCAGCCTCACAAGTATCTGGGATTACAGACATGCACCACCATGCCCGACTTACTTATTTTATACATACACATTTTTTGAGACAGAGTTTCACTCTTGTCACCCAGGCTGGAGTGCAATGGTGCAATCTTGGCTCACCACATCCTCTGCCTCCTGGGTTCATGTGATTCTCCTGCCTCAGCCTCCCTAGTAGCTGGGATTGTAGGCATGTACCACCACACCTGGCTATTTTTATATTTTGAATAGAGACAGGGTTTCTCCATGTTGGTCAGGCTGGTCTCAAACTGTCAACCTCAGGGGATCTGCCTGCCTCAGCTTCCCAAAGTGCTGGGATTATAGGTATGAGTCACTGTGCCTGGTCTTTTTATTTTTAATAGAGACAGGTCTCACTATGTTGCCCAGGCTGGTCTCCAACGCATGGCTTTTAGAGATCCTCCTGCCTCAGCCTCCCAAGTAGCTGGGATTACAAGTGTGAGCCACCATGCACAACTGAGTTCTGGTTTATAACAACCCAGGCTGCCCTGGGGAAGGTGGATATTGTGATGAGAGTGAAGGCAGGGAGACCTGGGAGGGCGCCTCAAGGCCTGTCCATGAAGTTCCTTCATGCCTCACTGGGAGCCTCTATTATTTTGACACAGGGTCTCTTGTCCAGGTTGTATTGCAGTGGTGCCATCTCAGCTCACTGCAGCCTCCATCGCCTAGGCTGGAATTATGCTCCTGCTTCAGCCTCATGAGTAGCTGGGTCAATGGGCACACACCACCACACCTGGCTAATTTTTTTTTGTAGAGATGGTATCTTGCCATGTTGCCCAGGTTTTTCTTGAGCTCCTGAGCTCAAGCAATCCACCTAACTTGGCCTCCCAAAGTGCTGAGATTACAGGCATGAGCCTCCATTTATTGCCCAGAGCATTTTCTGAAAATTCAGTGAGATAAATGTCATAATAAGCTGTGCCCTGGTCCTGAGTAAATGCTGGGCAGCTTTTAGTTGTGCAAGTTGTATTTATTCATCTCTACACTTCCATTTTGCCAGGGAGGGTGTGGTGAGAACTGGCACATTGGGCTTGAAAGCGGGCCACCTGAAAGGGGTCTGGCTGTATGTGTACCCTGGTGTTTAGGGATGCTCAGCTTGGGGCCAGGGCATCATTTCCTAGGGACATTGACAAATGGATTACTTGCTTAATTTGCAGAGGCATAAGCCAGATCTGGCACCTGTAACCCCTGTGGAACTGGAGACAGTGACAAGAACAGCCCTGTCCTAGGCTGGAATTTCCTGGTGTGGCCCTTTATACACAGATCCCTTTAGTTAACTGGAGAAGGGAATGCAGTCTGTGCAGCTCTGGGCTGCTGGGTTTCCTAGGCTCAGGGACCCAGGTGAGGGAGGCCTGGGCTTGGGAGTCTGCATGGCTTCTTGGACCCCTTTACAACATTTCTTCATCCCTGAGTGACTTCCTCTCAAAAGCCCGGCGTGCTGAAGCACGGTGGCTCATGCCTGTAATCAAAGCACTTTGGAAAGTGGAGGTGGGAGGTCATGAGTTCGAGACCAGCCTGGCCAATATGGTGAAACCCCATCTCCTAAAAATACAAAAATTAGCTGGGTGTGGTGGTACTTGCCTGTGCTAATACCAGCTACCTGGGAGACTGAGGCATGAGAATTGCTTGAACCTGGGAAGGAGAGATTGCAGTGAGCCAAGATTGCACCACTGCACTCCAGCCTGGGGGACAGAGTGAGAGTCCATCTCAAAAAAGGAAAAAAAAGGCAGGTGTGAGTGATCTCCTTGCTTCTACCTTTGGGTTTGAAAGCCCAATGCTTCATTGGTTTGTGTGTAGTAGTTTTATGTCCTCTTTTTTTGTGTATGGCCTCTTAGAGCTTAGGGCTATTTTGGATTGTGGTTTCTGCTGGCATGACTATAAAATGCTTCTGTGATTCTGGAAGAGTTTAGCAGTTTCTTTTTTTTAAAAAAATTATATATAGTGACCATACAGCCAGCCACTCCCTTCCCAGACATCCACCCAAGAGAGCTGAGAACATGTTTATGAAAGACTGATACAGGAACATTCTTAGCTACTTTGTTTGTGATAACCCAAACTGGAGGTAAGCCAGACATCTATTAGCAAGTGAACAGACCAATTTACCCATTATGTGCATCTGCACAACTGAACACTAAATTAGGTACAAGAACGAACTATTGGCTGGGCACAGTGGCTCATGCCTGTAATCTCCTTTGGGAGGCCAAGTTGGGTGGATCACCTTGAGTCAGACTGGCCTGGCTAACATGGTGAAACCCCATCTCTACTAAAAATACAAAAATTAGCCAGGTATGGTGGTGTGCACTTGGTAATCCCAGCTACTCAGGAGGCTGAGGCACAAGAATCACTTGAAACTGGGAGGCAGAGGTTGTAGTGAGCCGAGATGGCACCACTGCACTCCAACCTGGGTGACAGAGTGAGACTCCATCTCAAAAAAAAAAAAAAGATGATTGTGGCTCATGCCTGTAATAGCACTTTTGGAGGCCAAGGCAGGTTAGGAATTCAGATACTCAGGCCCCACCCAGACCTACTAAACTGAAAATCTGAGTGGGGCCCAGAAAGCTGATTTATAGTAACAAGCTATCGGCCAACACAGTGGCTCATGCCTGTAATCCCAGCACTTTGGGAGGCCAAGACAAGTGGATCACCTGAGGTCAGGAGTTTGAGACCAGCCTGGCCAATATGGTGAAACACTATCTCTACTAAAAATATTTTTAAAATTAGCCAGGTGTGGTGTTGCATGCCTATAATCCCAGCTACTCTAATGCTGAGGTAGAAAAATCACTTGAACCCAGGAGGCGGAGGATGAAGTGAGCCAAGATCATGCCATGGCACTCCAGCCTGGGAGACAGTGAGAATCCATCTCAATCAATCAGTCAACCAACCAAATATATTAAGCTATCCAGGCGATTCTGATGCAGGCTTGAATTTGAACATCATCTTTCCTGCAGTTCCAGACTCTGAGAGATTTAAGGTAAGACTAAGAAAATTCAGTATCAGCATGAGCACACTTTCACAAATACTGAAAAGGCTAGAACTTCCTTAAACATTCCACCTGCAATTCAGCTAACATGAAGCAGGTGGTAGTTTAACAGATAAGTTTCATATTTATAAAAATGTTTAATGCTGCTTCACAGAAAAATTTGTCAACCTGACCAAGAAGGAATAGTTGTAATGAGCACAACATTACAAAAAGAATGACACAGTTAATAATAAAAAGACAAAAAAGACATGGGGCATCATCTGAAGTCATCCTTCACCATTAATTGTTTTTAACTATGCTTAAAAGAGAATTTCTATAGTCCATCTCTACATGGTCTCCTGATACGGGGCCAACTTTGCAAAATGTTAAGTTGCACTCTTTTTTTTTTTTTTTTTGAGATGGAGTTTCACTCTTGTTGCCCAGGCTAGAGTGCAATGGCATGATCTCAGCTTACTGCAACCTCTGCCTCCTGGGTCCTAGTGATTCTCCTGCCTCAGCCTCCCGAGTAGCTACAATTACAGACATGAGCCACCACACCTAGCTAATTTTGTGTTTTTAGAAGAGACCGGGTTTCATCATTTTAGTCAGGCTCACCTCGAACTCCTGACCTCAGGTGATCCACCCCCACCTCTGCGTCCCACAGTGCTAGCATTACAAGTGTGAGCAACTGTGCCCGGCCTGCACTGTTGTCTTTAAACTTTTCAAAGCCAGCTAGGCAGGGATAGACCTGTCACTGTACCCCAGTACAGGCACCAGGACACTCATTGTAGCATGCATCATGATAGTAAAAAACAGGGAAAAACCTGTGTTTGCAATGAATGGGAGAAAGTTAATGCCAGCAGGGCACATCCACATGCCAGACAAGCATGCATTATGAACACAAATGAAGCAAGCCCGGTATGGCAGCAGTGCACCTGCAGTCCCAGCTACTTGGGAAGCTAAAGCAGGAGGATTGCTTGAGCCCAGGAGTGCGAGGCTGTAGTGAGCTATGATCATACTACTGTACTCCAGCCTGGGGGACAGTGTGTGACCCCATTTCAAAACCAAAACTTAAAAAAAAAAATCAGAATGAACCCAGATGATATATTATTAACTACACCAAGAGAACTCTGTATAGTATGATCCATTTAAATCTCTCAAAATATTTTTTTAAAAACCTATATGCTTGTACATTTTCTTCTAAAAGCATGCACTAAACTATCACTTTGGAGGAGAGGAAGTGATGGAAGTGAAGACAATATACTTTTTATTTTACATATTTTTTGTATGATTTGGTTTTTTTTTTTCCTACAGTGGATGACAAGTATTTGTTCAGCACCTGCTGTGCACTGTTTTATGTACTGAGGATACAGCAGCCCACCTCGAACTGACATTCTAGTGGGAAAACAAAGTAAGTATACTTAAAAAAAGTCTTACTTTTAATTTTTTTTTTTTTTTTGAGACAGGGTCTTGCTCTGTTGCCCAGGCTGGGGTGCAGTGGCTCAATTTTGGCCCACTGCAACCTCTGCCTCCCAGGTTCAAAGGATTCTCATGTCTCGGTCTCCTGAGTAGCTGGGATTATAGGCATGCATCACCATGCCCCGCTATTTTTTTTTTAATTTAAAACTTTAATCCACATATTTAAGAAATTCAATAAACTCCAAATTGGAAAAATTCAGAGATGAACAGTAAAAACATCATAATCAAATTAAGAGATACAAAACTTTGAAAGCAGCATGACACAGGCATCTCACCATTGAGAAGGGATTTTCAGCAAATCAATGGCTGACTTCTCATTAGAAATTATGACAGTGCCATAATATGTTCAAAAGTTCTCAAAAAGAAAATGTTCAAAGTTCTGAAATAAAGACTTTTGTCAGGGTGTGATGGCTTATGCCTGTAATCCCAGCACTTTCGGAGGGCTAGGTGGGTGGTTTACCAGAGGTCAGGAGTTCGAGATCAGTGAGACCAACTTGGAGAAACCCCATCTCTACTAAAAATACAAAATTAGCAGGGTGTGGTGGCACATACCTATAATCCCAATTACTTGGGAGGCTGAGGCAGGAGAATCACTGGAACCAGGTAGGTGGAGGTTGCTGTGAGCCGAGATCATGCCATTGCACTCCAGCCTGGGCAACAAGAGCAAAACTTTATCTCAAAAAAACAACACAACACAAAAAGACTTTCAGCAAAGAATCTTATATAGAGCTATACTATCTATCAGAATATGTGATATCAGTAATTCATAAAACAAATATATTTCTCATGGTTTTATAGTCTGGGAAGATCAAAGCACCAGCAAGTTTGTAGTCTTGCAGGAATCCAGTCTTTCTTTCCAGGATGGCACTTTGAATGCTTTATCCTTCTATGAGTGAGAACATATGGTGTTTGATTTTCTGTTCTTGTGTCAGTTTGCTGAGAATGATGATTTCCAGGTTCATCCATGACACAAACTCATTGTTTCTTATGGCTGCATAGTATTCCATGGTGTATATATGCCACATTGTCCCTGTTCAGTCTATCATAGATGGGCATTTGGGTTGGTTCCAGGTCTTTGCTATTGTAAACAGTGCTGCAGTGAACATTTGTCTGCATGTGTCCTCATAGTAGAATGATTTATAATCCTTTGGATATATACCCAGTAATGGGATTGCTGGGTCAAATGGAATTTCTATTTCTAGGTCCTTGAGGAATCACCACACTGTCTTCCACAATGGTTGAACTAATTTACACTCCCACCAACAGTGTAAAATTGTTCCTATTTCTCCACATCCTCTCCAGCATGTTGTCTCCAGATTTTAATGATCGCCATTCTAACTGGTGTGAGATTCTATCTCAATGTAGTTTTGATTTGCATTTCTCTAATGACAAGTGATGATGAGCATTTTTTGGTATGTTTGTTGGCCTCCTATATGTCTTCTTTTGTAAAGTGTTCATATCCTTTCCCCACTTTGGAATGGGCTTTTTTTCTTGTAAATCTGTTTTAGTTCTTTGTAGATTCTGGATATCAGCCCTTTGTCAGATGGGTAAACTGCAAAAATTTTTTCCCATTCTGTTGGTTGTTGATTCACTCTAGTGACTGTTTTGCTGTGCAGAAGCTGTGGAGTTTGATTAGGTTTCTTTTGTCTATTTTGGCTTTTGTTGCCAATGCTTTTGGTGTTTTGGTCATGAAGTCCTTGCCTATGCCTATGTCCTGAATGGTTTTGCCTAGATTTTCTTTTAGGGTTTTTATGGTGTTAGGTCTTATGTTTAAGTCTTTAATCCATCTTGAGGTAATTTTAGTATAAGGTGTCAGGAAGGGGTCCAGTGTCTGCTTTCTGCACATGGCTAACCAGTTTTCCCAACACCATTTATTAAACAGGGAATTCTTTTCCCATTGCTTGTTTTTGTGAGGTTTGTCAAAAATCAGATGGTTGTAGATGTGTGGTGTTGCCTCCAAGGCCTCTGTTTTGTTCCATTGGTCTATATCTGTTTTGGTAGCAGTATCATGCTGTTTTGATTACGGTAGCCTTGTAGTATAGTTTGAAGTCAGATAGCATGATGCCTCCAGCTTTGTTCTTTTTGCTTAGAATTAACTTGTATATGTGGGCTCTCTTTTGGTTCCATATGAAGTTTAAGGTGGTTTTTTCCAGTCCTGTGAAGAAGGTTTTTGGGTTCTTGATGGGGATAGCATTGAATCTGTAAATTACTTTGGGCAGTATGGCCATTTTTATGGTATTGATTCTTCCTAACCATGAGCATGGAATGTTTCTCCATCTATTTGTGTCCTCTCTTATTTCCTTGAGCAGTGGTTTGTAGTTCTCCTTGAAGAGGTCCTTTATGTTTCTTGTTAGTTGTATTCCTAGGTATTTTATTCTCTTTGTAGCAATTGTGAATGGCAGTTCATTCTTGATTTGGCTTTCTTTAAGTCTGTTATTGGTGTATAGGAATGCTTGTGATTTTTGCACGTTGATTTTGTATCCTGAGAGTTTGCTGAAGTTGCTTATCAATTTCAGGAGATTTTGGGCTGAGAACCTAACTCTTTTTATGAGACCAACATCTTGACACCAAAACCTGGCAGAGACACAACTAAAAAAGAAAATTTCAGGCCGATATCTATGATGATCATTGATGGGAAAATCCTCAATAAAATACTGTCAAACTGAATCCAACAGCACATCAAGAAGCTTATCCATCATGATCAAGTCAGCTTCACCTCTGAAATGCAAGGCTGTTTCAACATACTCAAATCTATAAACATAATCCAGCACATAATCATGTGGTTTTTGTCTCAGTTCTGTTTATCTCAGTAGATGCAGAGAATGCCTTTGACAAAATTCAACAGCCCTTTATGCTAAAAACTCAATAAACTAGGTATCAATGGAACACATCTCAAAATAAGAGCTATTTATGACAAACTTGCAGACAATAACATACTGAATGGGCAAAAACTGAAAGTGTTCCCTTTGAAAACCAGCACAAGACAAAGATGCCTTCTCTCACCACTCCTGCTCAACATAGTATTGGAAGTTCTGGTCAGGGCAATCAGTCAAGAAAAAGAAATAAAGGGTATTCAACTAGGAAAAGAGGAAATCAAATTGTCTCTATTTGCAGATGACATGATTGAATATTCAGAAGACCCCATTAATCTCAGCCCAAAATCTCCTTGATAACCAACTTAAGCAGTCTAAGAATACACAATGAATGTGCAAAAGTCACAAGCATTCCTATACACCAATAACAGAGCCAAATCATGAGTGAACTCCCATTCACAATTGCTATAAAGAGAGTAAAATATCTAGGAATACATCTAACCAGGGATGAAAGGACCTCTTGAAGGATAACAACAAACCGTTGCTCAGCAAAATAAGAGAGGACACAGATCGAAAAACATTCCATGCTTATGGTTAAGAAGAATCAGTGTTATGAAAATGGCTATACTGCCAAAATAATTTATACATTCAATGCTACCCCATCAAGCTACACTGACTTTCTTCACAAAATTGGAAAAAACTACCTTAAACTTCATATGGAACCAAAAGAGAGCCCGCCAAGGCAATTCTAGCAAAACCAACAAACAACAAAAACAAAGCTAGAGGCATCATGCTACCTGACTTCAAACTATACAAGGCTACAGTAATCAAAACAGCATGCTACTGATACCAAAACAGAGATATAGACCAATGGAATACAAGAGAGGCCTCAAATTAACACCACACATCTACAACCATTTGATCTTTGACAAACCTGACAAAAACAAGCAATGGGGAAAGGATTCCCTGTTTAATAAATGTGTTGGGAAAACTGGCTAGCCATCTGTGGAAAGCTGAAACTGCATCCCTTCCTTACACCTTATACCCAAATTAACTTCAGATGGATTAAAGACTTAAACATAAAACCTAACACCATAAAAACCCAACACCATAAAAACCCTAGAAGAAAACAACCTAGCAGTACCATTCAAGACAGGCATAGGCAAGGACTTCATGAGTAAAACACCAAAAGCAATGGCAACAAAAGCCAAAATAGACAAATGGGATCTAATTAAACTTAAGAGCTTCTGCACAGCAAAAGAAACAATTATTAGAGTGAACCAGCAACCAACAGAATGGGAAAAAATTTTTGCAATCTACCCATCTGACAAAGGGCTAATATTTAGAATCTATAAAGAAATTAAACAAATTTACATGAAAAAACAACCCCATCATCAAAAAGTGGGCAAAGGAAATGAACAGATGCTTCTCAAAAGAAGACATTTATGCAGCCAACAAACATGAAAAAAAGCTCATCATCACTGGACATTAGAGAAATGCAAATCAAAACCACATTAAGATACCATCTCACACCAGTTAGAATGGCGATCATTAAAAAATCTGGAGACAACAGATGCTGGAGAGGATGTGGAGAAATAGGAAAGCATTTACACTGTTGGCAGGAGTGTAAATTAGTTCAGCCACTGTGGAAGACAGTGTGGCAATTTCTCACAGATATAGAACTAGAAATACCATTTGACCCAGCAATCCCATTACTGGGTATATACACAAAGGTTTATAAATCATTCTGTTATAAAGACACATGCACATATATGTTTATTACAGCAATGTTTACAATAGCAAAGACTTGGAACCAACTTAAATGCCCATCAATGATAGACTGGATAAAGAAAATGTGGCATATATGCACCATGGAATACTATGCAGCCATAAAAAATGATGAGTTTATGTCCTTTGCAGGGACATGGATGAAACTGGAAACCAAGAACAGAAAACTAAACACTGCATATTCTCACTCATAAGTGAGTGTTGAACAATAAGCACAGGGATGCAGGAAGGGGAACATCACACACCAGGGCCTTTTGGGAGAAGAGGGAGATAAGGGAGGGATAGCAGGGGGTGGAGGGATTGGGGAGGGTTAACATTAGGAGAAATGCCTAATGTAGATGACAGGGGATGGATGCAGCAAACGACCATAGGACGTGTATACCTGTGTAACAAACCTGCACATTCTGCATATGTACCCCAGAACTTAGTATAATTATTAAAAATCAATCAGATACAGTCTTGCTATGCTGCCCAGGTGGTTCTCAAACTCCCAAGTAGCTGGGACTATAAGTGTATATCACCACACCCAGCTATTTTTTGTACAAGTTTTAATATTTTAGTCTCACTACAGAACCAATAATACAAGTAGAGGAACAATCTCTCCTACGGAGTATATAATACCCAAATAATAAGTGTCCAAGAAAAACAGCTATATGCTATTTGTTGTACACTTTTTCAGTTAAAAGGTGCCAGGGAGGTTCCATAACTACCACAAGTAATTTGATCCACTGAAGACTGATACTGGCAAAAACATAGATGTCACACTAGTATGATTTAAAAGCCAAAGTATTAATATTTATCTAATTAAACCCTAACCAAATTTCACATTTTCTCCATTGGGGAGAGCATTTCCTAAGGTGATTTTTCTGTTGCTATGCATCTTTCAGTTCATTTTTGTTCAACCTTCACGCTGTCACAGTACTTATCAATCTTTTGTTAGTTACCAACACTGAATAAAAATTTTTAATCAACTAGCCATATGTCTATGTTTTTTTCTGACCAACTTTCCATAGCCATCATAAAGCAATAATAGGTAAGCCACTGCTAAATTTTAAAAAAGTAAATACTATGCAAAAGTTGACTGAGAGAAAATTTTGCAAGAGACTACTTTACCTTGGTAGTAACGGTCAAGTCTTCATCATCTGGTTTAGGCATGAATCCACACACGGTTTCTTGGAAAATGCTTTAGAGCAGAAATATACAATAAAAATCAGCAAGTTGATTTTTTTTTTTTTTTTTTTTTTTTTTACAAAATTTTTACCTGCCAGTTTATATTCAGCTTCCCTCTCCAATAAACAAAAACACAATCTGGGAAAAGGTCAGCCATCTGTATATTAAATAACATTTCTTAATACAATTAAAATATGGCCTCTTCTAAAAATTTCTGCCTCCAGCTGTCTAAATCTATAAAATGTTAAATGAAAACTGACCTTGAGCTTCATAACAAATAGTGCCAGCCAATATGTTGGCAGAACTTGACAGTAATTTACCCTCACAAATTATCTGTCCTGAAGCAGAACATGAAATTCAATTAATGGATAACATAACTTTTGTCACCTAAACTGGAAGGAACATTCTGACCTAAAACAAGGTAGGAAGATTCATTGTGTCTTGTCCATTATCTATCTCTGGTTGAAAGACTAATCTGTGTCACTTCAAAATGGCAGTCTTGATTCCTCAGCATGAAAACCACTTAAGAAGGTCCCAGTACTTTCCTTTGTCCTAAAAGAGTGCAGAGAATCCCCTGCTGTATTTGAAATGTGTGAGAGCTAAATGTACAAAAGTCTAATAACGAAGGTGTATTTTCATATTAGGGATACTCTTCCCAGAAAGATTAAAACATTAACAATTATAAAAATCCAATTATTTTCACTCTATAGGTCCTACCTTATTCAGGTCCACATAAACTAGTAAGCCCTTAAAAATCTTCATAGGCACTCGGATATCAAACGAGAGAGACTGCTGGAAAAACAGTTCTGGCAGTTGTACCTCTAGTTCCCTAAATACTCTCTGAATGTCTTTCTTCCTATGGGTTCCCACTTCCAGATTCCACTTATGCCGGGCTCCATGGCAGTTTCCAATCTTCAAATCTTCAGTTTGTGAAAGCACAGATTCCTGAAAGGATGGCCTCAAATGACCAGGAGTGGCAGCGCTCTCTATGCCGCCTCCTGAATAACAACCTAACTGGAGTCCCTACTAACTAGCATCACACACACACCTCCAACTACCCAGCTGAATTTCATGACTGATTTGACAGCCGGTGATGCCCCTGACCCAGTCTGCATGGATATAGGAAGGACATCAGTGAATTGGGAAAAGAGGCAGAGATGTGGAGATACCTGCCCTGGGCCATAGATCTATGTAGTTCAGCAATCTCCAGCCCATCAGTACTCAAGGGGTTCTAAGCCACCCCTCTAAGTCAGGATGGAATTAGATGGTACCACATTTCGGTCTGCGGTAGAGACTGCTGTCAGTGTCTCCAAATGTCTTAGCATCTTACAGTAAAAATCTTCAAGTTTGTCAGTTTTTTATTTAAAAAGAGCACAGCAGTCTGTTTAGAGCTTCCTTGAACCTCTATTTTAATGTGCCTTTGTAGCTTGTGTCCTTCATCTTTATAATTTATCAGACTTGTCATAAACCCCAACATTCTAATCTCTTATTGAATAATCTGTATCCAGTGTCATTTCTCTTCAAACTTGGCCTTCCCCTGCTCATTCCATTCTTAGCCATTTCCATTGGGTTCACCAGCTAATTCCATTCTCAGTCTATCCACTGGGTGCACCAGACTCACTCCCCCTTTGTATTGTTAAAACACATGCCAGGCCAGGTGTGGTGACTTACACCTGTAATCCCAGCACTTTGGGAGGCCAAGGTGGGCAGATCACCTGAGGTCAGGAATTTGAGATCAGCCTGACCAATATGGAGAAATCCCATCTCTACTAAAGATACAAAATTATCCGGGCATGGTGGTGCATTCTTGTAATCCCAGATAGGCTGAGGCAGGAGAATCGCTTGAACCCAGGAGGCGAAGGTTGCAGTGAGCCGAGATTGTGCTATTGCACTCCAGTCTGGCAACAGGAGCGAAACTCTCAAAACAACAAAATGCCAATAGAATAAAACAAGAAGGAAGAGTATTGGGCTTTAAAATGAGTTCAAATCTCATTTCTACCACGTCTTATGTTCAAAAAAAAAAATCCTAATCTCAAGTTCTCTGTCTAGAAAATTATTTGACCAGAACATACAACACAGATTGAAGTACTAGAGATATTGTAATTTGTCCTAAGATTCCTTAAGTTTCTGTGATTCTGTATGCTTTTGGTTCTGTCTATAGGAAAATTGGGAATACATAGCCAGCAGAATTTGAAAACCAAAGAAACACCAAGGAAGAAAAGTCATGGAAAAAGAAAAACAAAAAATAAGCATTATGGAAGTAGGCAGAAATAGCCTACAGGGAAAACAAAACTGGGAATTTAAATAATTTCTCTCCAAGACCTGCCAAATCTTGGTTTTGTGTAACTTCCAGTCCTATGGCCAAACCTTTACTGTGCTTAAAGGCCTCGATGGTTAATTAAAAAAAAAAAAAAAAAGATGCTGGTTACCACAAAAATTGTCAAATTTATTAGGACAAACTCAAGGACTAACCTCATTTCTAACAGTAACCTAAAATGAGAGTTTAACTTATTTAAACTCATTAATGTAGACATTAAAATAATTAATCTGACTAATCTTATTCAGACCTATACCTTGATCAAAGTGCTGCACAGATATCGCTATCAATCCATACTGAGGAACAAGAGAAAAGATTTGAAAGCCAGATAGGCTGACAGTCAGACTGTGGGTCAGCTACTTTGTGAACTACGGGATCGTGATCCAATTAATCAGCCTCTCTAAACCACGGCTGCCTATTTAATAAACAGTAGATCAGAAGAAAATAGACATTGTGATGGCTTTATGAGATAAATGCATAGCACATAATAGAGTATTTAGCCTAGAATACAACACTCAATAGTTTCTTCCATCTGTATTTTCTTAGTTAACATAATTTTTAAAATATGTAAAATCCTACCTGACTGCAGATTCATCAGAACTCCCAGAATCTATTAAAGGAAAAGGTAAAATGCATTTTAAATCAATAATGTATAGAATATTAAAACCATAAGAAAGCACAATGATGCATGCCTGTGATTTCAACTACTTGGGAAGCTGACGAAGGAGGATCACTTGAGAAACTCAGAAGTTTGAAACCAGTTCAGGAAACATAGGGAGACTCTAACTTCATTAAAAACAAAAAACACATGCACAGTTGTGTACATGGTTTAGATTATTTTTCTTTAAAGTTTAGGATTGATGCTTTGTTCCTAAGTATTTCTTTGGGAGCATACCTGGGACCTTACCAGAATTAATATAAATTATACCTATTGGTATGTAATTAATGCAGTAAGAACTCTTACTTCCCTTTGTATTTATTAAATGCAAATAATAAATTTATCAGAATTTGATTTCTACAAGTGAACTGCAGTATACTAGTTATCCCAGCCAAATCAGATGAAATTGCTGAAAATGGTTTGTTAGCAGAACAGATGGAATGAGTGACCAGTGTCAAACAGCATGATTTCTGGACCAAAATATGAGGGGCAGTTAAAACAGAGTAAACAGTAGCACCTCTTATCCACTATATGTGTGGAAAGACATTTGCCACGTTTTTCTCTGCTCTCACACCACAGCAACAATCATCAACAAAGGGCTTTTGTGACCAAATGTGGAGAGGTTTTCCCCACCAATAAGCAAGCAATCACTTCTTGCTTGTTGGTGGGGAAAACAGACGTCAAGCAGATGACACAAACTGGGTGTCATCTAATTCAGTTCTCACACTGCAGATAGCATCAGATTCCACAGGTAAAGGGCTCAGGCCCATGAGACTGCCTCCCTCCATCAGTTCTGAAACTCCATAACTTCTGACCAATCGGCTTCAAATTCTGGTTCCCAGGACTTCCTCTTTGGGTTAAATTGAATTGCTGGAATGTCTCAAAGTACTCAGGGAAACTTACCAGTATATGGAAACACACTTACCTGTATACTATGAATGATATTACAAAAGGTACAGATGAACACATGCATAGTGCAAAATATGGGGCTAGTGGCAGAGATTTCCATGCCCTCTCAGGACATAGCACTCTCCAGGAAGTTGCATGTATTCAGTGATCTGGAAGCTCTCCAAGCCCAGTCCCTTTGGGTCTTTATGAAAGCTTCAATATATAGGCATCACTAATCACTGGCTGTTGGTGACTGACAACCTTCAGCCCTTCTCTATTCTCCAGTTTGCAGAGTGAGACAAGATCTCAACCCTCTAATCAGTCATGTGTTCAGGATGGTGACCAGTTCCCATCCTGAATCTGCCTAGGAGCTTCCAGCCTTCGATTATTAGCATTCCAAAAGACATCACTTTGGAAATTCTAAGGAGTTTAAGAACTGTACACCAAGAAATGAGTCAAAGTCCAAACACAGATTTTACATCTGCAGTTTTGAATTATGTGGTTACAGCTACTAACAATTAACTGTATTCTAAACATATTACATTAAAAACTCTAGAAATAAACAAGTCATAAGTGTTAGTGTGCCAGTCTGAGAAGCACAATGAAATCTTGAGCTCTTGTCCTCTATCCATCCCAGGATGTGAATCATTTATTTGTCCAGTGCATTCACACTGCATGTGCTGTCCAGCTATTAGTCATCAACATGGTCTCCTTCATCCAGCCATCAACATCATTAAGGCCCAAAGGTCCAGGAACACTCAAAGCTGATAATCTTTTTTTTCTGACTTAGAGTTAGGGGGTGAACACTAACACTACATGACAATGCCCACATCATTCACCTCACTTCATCTCATTACACAGGCATTGTATCACTTACATCATCACAGAAAAAGGGTGAGAACTGTACCATATATTTTAAGAGACCACATTCAAATAACTTATTACAGCATATTACTATAATTTTCCATTTTATTTTTAGTTGTTAATTCTTACTGTGCCTAATTTATAAATTAAACTTTATCACAGATATGTAAGTGTAGAAAAAAACAGTCATTCAGTACTATTTGTGCTTTCAGGCATTCACTGGGGGCCTTTGAATGTATCTCCCATAGTTAAGGGGGAACTACTATACTTACTTCATTGTAACACAACACATTCTCTCTAGCTCTTCAGTTAAAATTGTTCAGCTTAGGATAAAACACCCTATCACCAGAAGTCAGCAAAACACAGGAATCAGACCAGAAACAGGGATTCTTGCAAAAACTTTCCAGCTGCCAGTGGAGAAGAGCTCAAGAGATAATGTGTTACTCTGGCTGATACCCTTGGGGAAGGTGCTGGGTGTTTTATGTAGTTGTAGCTATGTGCTCTGCCCTACCGAGAAGCACAATATGTGCTCTGCCCTACTGAGAAGCACAATATGTGCTCTGCCAGTCTGAGAAGCATAATAAAGTCTTGTTTGTAATAACAAGGTCCAAAGTCACCTGCCATTTTCCCTCCCACAGAAAAACCACTAGAAAGATTACTGCTTTAAGAGCTTATTTACTCTGAACCACATCACAGAACAAGACTGTCTCAACAAAAACCACCACCACAACAAAGAAACAAACCTCATTGTTCCCATGTAAAAATAAGTCTAGGTCCACATGAGATCTGAAGAGCTCACAATGCCATGAGACAGGACAGAAATGTATTTAAAAATTATATTCCTGCTTTCTGTAGAAATAAAACTGTTGAATTTAAGCTTTTGTAAGACAAGAAAAAGAGCAAAAAATCCAAAAGTAAAACTTGAAAGGCCATTTCATCATCAAGGGCTCATTCACAAAGTATATACATTGTTCAAAACGTTGGTTCTGAATTTTGACATGGGTTGCAGTTTCATTCGAGGATGTCCAAGAGGTCAAATAAGACAATGTCATTTGCTATTTTCAGTCTTTTTTTTGAAAACAGTAAATTTCATTAGAGAAATGAATTGTCATAACTTCATAGGCTAAAACTCATGAGTCATAATTCTAAGGGCATTTGTTAAATATGGTGGTGCATGCTTGCATTCTGAACTTCTCAGCCTTAAACTCTCATACAGTAAATATCCACATTACAAAATGATTAAACAAAAGCCCCTTTTAATCTGACATTATTTTTTCCTTTTCTTTTTTTTTTTGTTTGAGACAGAGTCTTGCTCTGCTGCCAGACTGGAGTGCAGTCGCACAATTTTGGCTCACTGCAGCCTCCACCTCCTGGGTTCAAGCCATTTCTGTGTCTCAGACTCCCAAATAGCTGGGACTACAGGCACGTGCCACCACATTCAGCTAATTTTTTATATTTTAATAGAGATGGTCTCTCTCCTGACCACGTGATCCATTCACCTCAGAATCCTAAAGTGCTGGGATTACAGGTGTGAGCCACCACACTCAGCCTATTTTTTTCTTTTTATTCTTTCTTCATTTATCAGCAACAAGAGTCTAATTAAATGTGATAGAGTGGTATAAGGGAACACAATGAAAATTGTAAAATGAATTAAACCAGAGCTAATCGTATTAATGTGGATACATCTGGAAAATAGAATACAAAGTACACAAAAGAAAGTGGCAGAAAGACATGTAAAGCCTGGAACCACTCACCTTCCATTTTAGGACACAAAAATTCTGCATATTATTTCTGAGCATCACAATATAGTTAAGGATTCAAAAAGGTATTGAAATGGAAAACAGCCAATGATGTTGGTAGCCTCAATGATGTTCATGACATTGGTCGCCTATATGCAATTATTTTTTTTAAAAAACTTTTATACCAAAAAATCTCAAAATCACCATTTTAAAAGACTGTCTTCCAGTTATGAATGAATGGTTACTTTCCTAGTTTTTAATAACCAAAGATGCCACAAACACACCTATACACACACCCATACACACACATGCATACACAGTCTGCTCATTAGAACATCTCATTTCCTTCAGATCATTGGTGTAATAACATTAACAGGAAGTCTCTAACGTTAATACAGAAACTGACATCTAAGTAAAGCATTTCTTTAGGTAAATACTAGAACTCCAACTAGCACACAAGACACTGAAAATATCTCAGAGTCTCAAAATTCACTGCTTTGAATCCCTGACAAGTATAAAAATTCCATATTGGAAATGTTATGCTATTTAAAACATTAAAACAGAAACAATTTGAGTTAAAACTCACATTAAAAAAAACTTGTTTTCTTATACTTCTAAATTTATTTTTATCAAAACATGGATGCCAACAATAACATTTATGTCAATGTCTTCCATTCAATTTAGAATAAAAAGAATTAGGGGTAAGAAGAATTTGAGTACTTCCAATCATTTAAGGTACTTATTTCCAGCATTCCATTTGTATTGAAAATGTACCTGCTTTCGATGTCTGTACATTTTTTCTTTGTATTGTTTCTCTCACAACAGGATCTTCCATTTGAGTGGTAGGCTGAATGGGTTTTTAAAAAAAATTACTAATAAATCACATATATTTTATGCAATAAAAGTTAGTAATTAAAAATAAATATATATAATTACATTCAAGGAAGGATGTTATTCAGGAGGCCCAATAAAGCAAAGGGGACATGTCATCAATTATATTTAGATATGACAGGGCCAACCAAACATTCATGCAGTGTTAGTATCAAGCTGAGTCCTCAGGCCTGGCTCAGAAAATAATTACTTAAGATTTTGAGGGTTCTTTTTGGCATCTCCTTTTCATTGCCTAGGACAGCAACATGATGGAAATATACTGAGCAAAATATGAATACAGGATTCCTAAATCACAAAGTTGGTATTTCAAAAGTGAGATTGTTTCAAATGCCTATAACTAAAATAGAAAAGTATGGATATTAAATGCTCATCATCACTGGTCATTAGAGAGATGCAAATCAAAACCACATTGAGATACCATCTCACACCAGTTAGAATGGCGATCATTAAAAAATCTAGAGACAACAGATGCTGGAGAGGATGTGGAGAAATAGAAACATTTTTACAGTGTTGGTGGGAGTGTAAATTAGTTCAACCATTGTGGAAGACAGTGTGGTGATTCCTCAAGGACCTAGAAATAGAAATTCCATTTGACCCAGCAATCCCATTACTGGGTATATATCCAAAGGATTATAAATCATTCTACTATAAGGACACATGCACACAAATGTTCATTGCAGCACTGTTTACAATAGCAAAGACCTGGAACCAACCCAAATGCCCATTGATGATAGACTGGACTGGGAAAATGTGGCACATATACACCATGGAATATTATGCAGCAATCAAAAATAATGAGTTTGTGTCCTTTGTAAGGACATGGATGAATCTGGAGAACATCATTCTCAGCAAACTGACACAAGAACAGAAAATGAAATACCACATATTCTCACTCATAGGCAGGTGAGAAAAATGAGAACACATGGACACAGGGAGGTGGGTACTATACACCAGGGTCTATTGGGAATAGGGGGAGGGACAGCAGGGGTGGAGCTGGGGAGGGATAGCCTGGGGAGAAATGCCAAATGTGGGTGAAGGGGAGGAAGGCAGCAAAACACACTGCCATGTGTGTACCTATGCAACTATCTTGTACATTCTGCACATGTACCCCAAAACCTAAAACAAAACAAAAATTAAAAAAGTATGGATATTAATGTGAACATGTTGGGCTGATAAGGATAAAAGGGACATTAAACAGTGGAGCAAATCATAACGAGAATCAGTGTCAAGGCTGACAGTGAATGCTACAGAGTATTTAAACTCAAAACATAAGAGGCACTGATGCCAGAACACCACATATATTTATCGTGTGCTTCCCCTTCTCCTGTCACTTAGGAAATACACAGTTGGGATGCCAGTTCAGGTGAATGTGTAATTCACCTCTCATCAAAGAAAGTCTTCTAAATAGATCAGCTATGATACGCAGTTATGAAATATCAGTTTCTCAAAATTCTCATTTTCGCATGCCCACATGGCTACTGAAGCACCTTAATTTCTCATATCCTCTTGTTTGACCTTTTCTTAAGAGTGCCTTGATCCTTGCAAGACTTAAAACATGTCAAATAAATCATATAAAATAAGCTTTTCATATCAAAATATTTATCAAAAGAGAAAACATTGAATTGCCACAGTCTTGATAGAAAAGAATAAACATTTAATATAAATGCGGTATTCTTAGAAAATGATAATTCTGGTAGTCACAGAATAAATTTTATAATATGACTGCTTCTAAAATTAACTAAGCATGGCATGTCATCTTACTCTGTAAATGACTTTTATGAAATAGCTATCATATCAAACTCTGTAAATGACTTTTATAAAACAGCTATCATATCAAAGAACTGGCTGACATCCCCCCCCCAAAATTAGCCAAAATGCAAATTAATCATACCTTATTCACTCATGTCAATGAAACTGCTTGCTCTGAGGCCTGACAGTTATGAAGAGAAATTAGCTGCTGTGGTTTGCCCCAATTCTAGCACTCCCTCCTGCCCCCAGTATGCTCCACAGCAATAACTGCTTTTGCTAGACTAGGCATACGCCCAAGAAACTGAATTGAGGTGTCTCAAGCTTCCTTGGTTTTAACTCCAAAGTCCCCCAACAAGCTTTCTTTTCTCCCCCACTCCTTGCCCTTTCACAATCTCTCTTCCCTTGCAAAAGTAATCTTTAGATCTGTCATCCCGATACTTCTCTTCCTAACTGCTTTTTATGGATAATTGTGACCACTTTTTCCATCTGTATTCTGCAGTAGTATACACCAATACTTTCTTTTTTCATCTCATTCTGCTTCCTCTCTGGCTAGAATCCTACTTCAGAAATAAAAGGAGATTAATGCCTTCCCTTGATTCTGTTATTTTCAAAAATTGCTGTCCAATGGTTCCTTTTCCAGATTTCTCTAAAGGAAGGCTATTTCCTTGTTATTCAGAGTGTGTCCAAGGAACAGCACCACCACCACCTGAGTACTCCTGAGAAAGGCAGAATCCCACATGCTGAATGAGAGTGTCCATTTTCCAGAAGCTCCTCAACTAATTCATGAAAATTTGGATGCTCTGTTCTATACTAATTGCTTCCACATTTGTTTACATTAATTGCCCATCTGGAACTTAGCCTCAATTTCTTCCCTATGAAGTCCCTGAATTTAATTCTGCATTATAAGCCATAATGTCTTTAATAAACTTTTAGTCAGGCTATACCTTCTCTAACTTCTTCTCCATAAATCACATGACACTATTCAATTGTGTTAATTTGGCCTATATGATACTATCTGATGAAGTTATAACATTTTCTATAAAACTAAATTATGGCCATACGTGGCTATTTATGGTGATATTCATCTATGGTAGATAAAACACAGGTCTGTGTTGAGGTACCTCAATCCTTAATGCCTCTCCAATAGTGAGAATGACAGCAAGAGCAGGAAGATGTTACTCTAATTCGCTAACACATTTTGGGGCTGGAAGCTGATGTTACCTTCTTTTTTATTTCTATCGCCCTGCTCTTCCTTCTTCTCCAAATCAATGTGACTTTACTATCCTCCTTTACATACACCCACATACTGTTCCTTCACTTATTCCACATACACTCTGCCCTCCACATTCATTCTCTTATTCATTTTCTCTTCCCTCTTTCCTGACTTGCCTCAGATCTTAGAGTATCTTAAAATGGGAACTAATAATTCAGCTCCTTTGGTGCTACTCTCAATAGACTCAGTGGCTGACCCCTGATTAGATACACAACTTGTCACCATTTTACCTCTCCTTTACTTAATATACATTTAATACAACATTTTCTTTAGCTATTTGAATATATTAGTGCTCATATTTTTAATAAGAAAACATTCTATCATATGACTTTTTAAATAAAATAGTATTCTTACTTTCTCCTTTTACACTGACTATATATTGTTTTCTGACTGGAAGGTTTGGGTAAAGGCTCTGACACTTTTTTAGGGACACACTGTTGAGGTAATATCAAACATGAGTTTCTGTTTAAAACATTATAATGAGTCACATAAAGACTTTCTTGTCAATTTTTTTCTTTTTTTTTTGAAACAGGGTCTCACTCTGTCACCGAAGGCTGGAACGTAGTGGCAAGATTATGGCTCACAGCAATCTCAAACACCCAGCTAATTTGTTTTGTGTTTTAGTAGAAATGGTGTTTCACCATGTTGGTAAGGATGGTCTTGATCTCATGACCTCATGATTCACCCACCTCAGCCTCCCAAAGTGCTGGGATTATAGGTATGAGCCACTGCACTCAGCTCAAACTCCTGGTTTTAAGTAATTATTTTACTTTTGCCTGCCAAAGTGTTCAGATAACCAATGTGCACCTCCACACCCAGCACTAATCAATTTACTTAAATAAATCTCACTTTACTCAAACTTGGTGTCTCACTGTTATAATCGCAGCCCTTTGCAAAACCAAGGTAGGTAGATTGTTTGAGCTTGGAGTTCAAGACGAGCTTGGGCAACATAATGAGAACATATCTCTTAAAAAAAAAATGAGTTAGGCATTGTGGTGTGTGCTTGTATTCTCAGCTACTTCAGAGGCTGATGTGAAAGGATTACTTGAGCCTGGAAAGTGGAGACTGTAGTGAGCCAAGATCATGTGACTGCACTCCAGCCTAAGCAACAGAGCAAGACTCTGTCTCCCCCGAAGTTTCAATTTAGTATTTTAAAACTAATTTGACTTAAAAAATAATAGAAGCATGTACTGTAAACCAAATTCCAGTAGAGAATGTCATCTACACTTTCCAGATCAGGCTCATCTCTTATCTTCATATGTCCATTGACTTGCTTATCCGAGCATGGCACCCCAAAGGAAACATTCATAGATGAAATATTAGCATGTGCATATTTCAGTCAGGAACTAGCTTCGAAGTACCTAACTCTACAAACTCCACCAAAAATAAGAAAACATTTAAAAAATACATATTGGCAGCCGAGCACGGTGCCTCACACCTGTAATCCCAAAACTTGGGGAGGCTGAGGTGGGTGTATCACGAGGTCAAGAGATAGAGACCATCCTGGCCAACATGGTGAAACCCCATCTCTACTAAAAAATACAAAAATTAGCTGGGCATGGTGGCACATGCCTGTAGACCCAGCTACTTGGGAGGCTGAGGCAGGAGAATTGCTTGAACCTGGGAGGCAGAGGTTGCAGTGAGCCTAGATTGTGCCACTGCACTCCAGCCTGGTGCCTGGCAACAGAACGACACTGTTTATATATATATATGCACACCAGGTGCGTTTGCTCATGTTTGTAATTATGGCACTTTGGCAGGCTGAGGCAAGTGGATCACCTGAGGTCAGAAGTTTGAGAGCAGCCTGACCAACACGGTGATACCCTGTCTCTACCAAAAATACAAAATTAGCCCAGATTGGTGGTGTGTACTTGTAGTCCCAGCTACTTGGGAGGATGAGACAAGAGAATTCCTTAAAGCAGGAGGTGGAGGTTGCAGTGAGCAGAGATTGCACCACTGCACTCCAGCTTGGGTGAAAGAGCAAGACTCCATCTAAAAACCTTATATATATATATATATGTACACACACACACATATATATTAATATATATAATATATGTAATACATATAATACCTGTTATACATAATATATAAATGTGTGTATAATATATAATATGTAAATATATATGTAATATATAAATAACATATATATTACTTGGTGTAATATTTACAATATTAAAATTTTTTAAATATCCTCATATAAAAATTTCAGTGTTAAGATATTTATGATAGGCCAGGCGTGGTGGCTCACGCCTGTAATCCCAGCACTTTGGGAGGCTGAGACAGGTGGATCATGAGGTCAAGAGATCGAGACCAACCTGGTCAACATGGTGAAACCCCATCTCTACTAAAAATACAAAAAAAATTAGCTGGACATGGTAATGCATTCCTGTAATCCCAGCTACTCAGGAGGCTGAGGCAGGAGAATTGCCTGAACCCAGGAGGCAGAGGCTATGGTGAGCCAAGATCACACCATTGCACTCCAGCCTGGGTAACAAGAGTGAAACTCCATCTTAAAAAAAGAAAATAGAAAACTTGGAAATATGTCATACTGAGCATCAATAGAACACCATAGAAGATGCTTCGTTTAGGTAAACAAACATCTGAAAACACATATTTTTTGATACAATTTTCACTGATAGAAAAATAAGTTTGAATACGATTATAATGCAGTAATAAAATTTTTATGTTATATTTAAATAAAAGCAAGCAAATATGTGATCAACTGTGCCACAATTTTATTTATTTTTTTAATTATACTTTAAGTTGTAGGGTACATGTGCAGAACATGCAGGCTTGTTACATATGTGTACAGGTGCCATGGTGATTGGCTGTATACATCAGGCCAGAACAGTGGATCACACCTTTAATCTTAAGACTTTGGGAGGCCAAGGTGTGTGGATTGCTTGAGCCCAGGAGTTTGAAACCAGCCTGGGAAAAATGGTCAAACCCTGTCCGTGCAAAAGACACATAAATTATCTGGGCACGGTGGTGCAGGCTTGTAATCCCAGATACTCGGATGACTGAGATGGAAGGATCACATTATCCTGAAAGGTCAAGGCTGCAGTGAGCTGAAATTGCACTATGAACTTTAGCACAGGCAACAAAGTGAGACCCTGTTAAGAAAGAAAAGGAAAGGAAGAGAAAGAAAGAAAAGAAAAAGAGAAAGAGAGAAAGAATGAACTTCAAAAGTGTAGCAAGCTTTCTTTAAAAGGAAAAAGAACATTTATTTAGGAAGCATCTAAATTGTGCCAGGTTCTATTTCACATTTGTTGTACATACTGTAATCATAAAAAATTATTATGATGATGGCTTTCTGCTCATTCCAGGGTGTTAAGAGCAAAATGAATAGATGTAATCCTTTTTTCTCTCCATTCAGAATTTCCTCCTCTTAGATTCTCACATGGCTGGCTCTTTCTCATCCTTTAGTTGGCAGCTTAAATATCATACTCAAAGAGGTCTTCTCTGACCACAGATTTCCATTCCTCTCCCATTCCCATCCTAACTAAAAACTTCCTTCATATCTTCTAACATTTTCTATTTTCTTTATAGAAAGCCTTTATAGTGAGAACTATTTGTTCTTTTTTTCTTTTTCTGTTCCTACTACTATAGCATAAGATCTCATCTTGTATATTTAGTGTCTCACTGACTAGCACAGTTTGTGAGCTATAACCAAAATAAATTCGATGTCACAACACTTAAAATTTCATCAGAAAATCTCATGTGCCAAACTGCTATGTGCCTACAGGACATCTTCAGTCCTAGCAGCCTGCCGAAACTGAACACACCCACCCCTACCCCAAATTTAAAATCCACAAGCCATTTCCTACTTTCCCATTCTTTTCTTGATGCTACTCTCATTTTATCATCCTTCAGGTTTACAAAATTTTTTCTTGAGATTTACTAAGTCACTGAATACTGCTGTGACCATTTTCTCTCATATTTGTAAACAAATTTTCCAGTTTACAAATGTTTTTACATTTCTTATTACTTTTGTTCATTACATATACCTGAGAGGTACCATTAGTACCATTTTTATGAATGAAGTCAATGACAATCAAATAAAGAATTTTTCCCAAGGTCCTGTACCTAGTAAGTGAGAGAACCAGGATGCTAACATGTCTTTTGACTTCTACTTGGTGCTGGCAAAACTATGCACCAGGTGCTTCTAGTGAAAAGCCAGGCCCCTCCCATTTCTCTCCACAGTCATAACATTAGAATACACCATTATTATTTTATACTTCTGCTGCCATAAGTGTGGCTGCCACAAAAGTACTCAGTGTGTTCTCTTTTTGAAAATGACTTCTACTTACTACGACACTAATTAAAATTGTTGTTATTACAGTCCCACATAGTTACTACTCCCCATGTTTTCAACTTCAAAATGTTTGTTGTAGATCTATATTGAACAATCAAAGTATATAAACATATTAAAATCACAGCTTTATCTTTTCAAGTTCCAATTTTAATAAAAACTACAATTCAGACTGTTTCTAACTCTCCTTATGATTTTGCACATCCAGATATACCATAGAATGATACATTCAGCCACAGCTTAACCTGAAATAATCTTTAGATTTTAGATAAACTTACTTTCAGAACACAAAGCAATTTTTTCCACATTCTAAACTTTATTTTTCTGTTACTATACTAGCTTCTTAAATGAATCATGCAAATTGGCAGAATTACACTATGAAGCAGTAATTTACTTAGCACATAAATACTTTATCAATTATGAGCTCAAAAACATGAGAAAATAATTCATTATAAGCATATGCAGGAGGTAATTATAAGCATAAATCACTTCTTGTGGGGGAAAATGAGAATTTAGTTTATAGTGGTACCTTATTTAAGTGGGTTGGCATTGTAAATAGTATTAGTTGCTTTTATTCTGTTTGTTGAAAAGATAAAGATAAATGTATAAATTCAGCTCTTCCAAAGAAAAGGAAAAAAGCAAGAGTAAATCTTGAGGGCAGTAATTGTTTTATGAAAGCCACACATAGATAACTAAAGAGAAAGCGGTAACTAAATATGCTGACTATGAAGACACAGATGGACTGAAAGACCAGTCACTAAAGAAATGAGATCTGTGAGAAAAAAATTAGGTGGGGATAATTCATTTTAAAAATGTGAGGATGAAGGGAGAAACCACAAAGAAGCCTAACCAGCCAATTTAATATAAGCTTTAGCCAAGAAAGAAAAGAAACAACAAGATGTACCATAAAGTACATGGAGAAATAGATATGTAACTGACCCTTTTGTTCCTTTATAGCCCTAACAGTACAGGTTAATACTTATGCTACAATTAGTTTTTTAAAAATATTTCTGTAGTACATTTTAATATTATTACTATAAAACATTCAATTAGCTAACCATGGTCATCTGCCACTACCTGAAAGACCATTATTATTGATTGCAGAGAGGGAAAACTAGAACTTTCCATCAACTTTCCACATAGAGAAAGAGTTGGTCACCAGAATTCTAAAGAGTAATGCATGTTGGCTTATTAGTGGCATTAAGGGGAAAAAAATAAGAGTAATGCATGGCTTATAAAGGCATATTTATTAGAGCGTGAGTTGGGGCTAATAAAATGTTTAAGAAATTTTAGTCTAAAATCATAATCTAAGATTCCAGTAGAATTATACTAGAAAATATATTGTAATGCTCTTTGCTATTAATGACCTATTTCTAATTTATTTCCTTTTTATTTATGGCATAATTTCTCAAAATAACACATCAAAACTTATACCTCTTTAGCAATATTTTTTAACTGTAGCATTTAATCAATAGATACATTATACATATATTACTTGTAACATTCCATTATATAAAAATTTATTCATTTATTTATTCAGATTAAACAACTATTAAGGCTGAATGTGGCAACTCATGCCTGTAACCCCAGCACTTTGAGAGGCTGAGGTCGGTGTATCATGTGAGTCTAATAGTTAAAGGCCAGTCTGAGCAACAAGGCCAAACCCCATCTCTACAAAAAGTACAAAACTCAGCCAAGCATGGTGACAAAGGCCTATAGGCCCAGCTACTTGGATGGCTGAGGTGGGAAGGTCACCTGAGCTCAGGAAGTGGAGACTGCAGTGAGCCAAGATCCCACCACTGCACCCGCTTAGGTGACAGAGTGAAACTTCATCTCAAAAAAGCAACAATGACAATGCTTCTTACATGGAAGACTGTATTTCAGGTACTCCAGGATACACACAAATATGTCTATGACCTCCAGTAGCTCCAGGTATGCAGCAACTTCAAGTGAATATTTAAACAACTAAATATAAAAATTCTGAAATTTTAAATTTCCAGATGTAATATAAAGACTTTGAGTGGATATTTTAAATAAACTACAATGACAAAGTTCTGTGTTAAAGTCTCACCATATTGGTATTAAGAGTCTGCTTATATGACTGGTTATTCACAGTAAAATACATGTTATTCATTAGATGAAGTGTTTTACATATACCCTTTATGGACAACTTATAAAACACACAAAATCCATTTGTAATACAAAGTTTCATAACATAAATTTAAATGTCTACATTTCTCCAATTTGTATTTTTGAAGCAGATACAATCTGGTTATGTTGCCCAGGCTGTTCTCAAACTCCTGGGCCCAAGTAATTCTCCTCCTCCTACCTCAAACCCCCAGTAGCTGGGACTACAGGTGTACACCATTATACTCAGCTAGTTTTCTACAAATATTAACATTATTTTAGTTTCACTACAGAAGTAGTGATAGAAATAGAAAAAAAACTCCTAAAAACTATATAATACCAAAATAATAAGTGTCCAGAAAAAGGTATATGCCATGTGCTGTACAGTTTTGCCAATACAAAGTGCCAGGGAGATTCCATGATATCTACAAGTAATTTTATTCACTGAAGATTTATACAGGCATAAATATTATGAAAGTAACACTAGTATGATTTAAAAGCCAATATTAATGTGTATCCAAATAAAGCTTAACCAAATTTTATATTTTCTTTATTGGGGAAAGCATTTTCTAATGTGATTTTCCTGCCACTATGTATTTTCCAGTTCACTTTCTTTCAGCCCCCATCACAGTACTTAATCAATCTTTTGTTAGTTAACAAGGTTAAACAAATTTTTTTAATCAGCCATGTCTATGCTTTTCTCTGACCAATTTTTTATTACCAGCATAAAAAAAGATAAACTACTGCTAAGTATTAAAAGTCAATAATATGCAAAACTTGACTGAGAAAATTGATTTTACAAGAGGCCACTTGGTGGTAACAGTCAAGTCATCATTATCTGGCTTAGGGTGTGTATCAACATACAGTTTGTGAAATATGCTTTAGAGCAAAAATATACAATGAAAATTAGCAAGTTGATTTCTCTACAAATGTTTTAACTGCCAGCTCATATTCAGCTTTTCCCTCCAGAAAACAAAAACACAATCTGGGAAAGGGTCAGCTATCTGTACATTAAATGATGTTTCTTGATATAATTAAAATATGGTTTCTGTTCTAAAAATAGATTTTGGTTACCTATTTTTACACCTCTACCTGTCTAAATATATACAATAGTGAATGAAAACTGACCTTGAGCTCCATAACAAATATTGACAGCCAGTATATACCAAAGCCTGATGCTAATTTTCCCTGACAAATTATCTATCTTGAAGTTGTACTTAAAGCTCAACTAATAAATGATGTAATTTTTATTACTGAAACTGGAAGAAACCTGATGACCTAAAACAAGGCAGAAAGATCCACCATTTCTTGTCCATGATCTATCTCTGGTTAAAAGACTCATCTGTGTCACTTCAAATTGGCAGTCTTGATTCCTCAGCATAGAAACCACTTAAGAAGGTCCCATTGCTTTCCTTTGTTTCAAAACATTATAGGGAATCACCTGCAATATTTGAAATGTGTGAATGCTAAGTGCACAAAAGTCTAATAACAAAGGGGTATGTTCTCTTTTAGAACACTCTTCCCAGAAAGAGTGACACATTAACAGTAATCAAAATTCAATTGGCTGGCCTCCCAAAGGCTCACACCTGTAATGCCAGCACTTTGGGAGGCCGAGGCGGGTGAATCACGAGGTCAAGAGATCGAGACAATCCTGGTCAACGAGGTGAAACCCGTCTCTACTAAAAATAAAAAAAATTAGCTGGGCATGATGGTGCATGCCTGTAGTCTCAGCTACTTGGGAGGCTGAGGCAGGAGAATTGCCTGAACCCAGGAGGCAGAGGTTGCAGTGAGCTGATACCATGTCATGCCATTGCACTCCACCCTGGGTAACAAGAGTGAAACTCCGTCTCAAAAAAAAAAAAAAAAAATCAATTATACTCACTCTATACATCCTACCCTTTTCAGGTCCACATTAACTAGGAAGCCCTTAAATCCTTCACAGGTAGGGTCAGGCATGGTGGCTCATGCCTAATATCCCAGCTCTTTGGGAGGCCGAGGGGAGCAGATCACTGGAGGTCAGGAGCTCAAGACCAGCCTGGCCAACATGGTGAAACCCCATTTCCACTAAAAATGCAAACACTAGCCAGGTGTGGTGGCAAACACCTGTAATTTCAGCTACTAGGGAGGCTATTATGTTTGAACCCTGGAGGCAGAGGTTGTGGTGAGCCAAGATCATGCCACTGCACTCCAGCCTGGGTGATGGAGCAATACTCTCTCTCAAAAAAACAAACCTTCAGAGGCACCACTCAGATATCCAGGAAGAGAGGCTCCTGGAAAAACACAGTTCTGGTAGTTGTACCTCTATTTCCCTAAGCACTATCTAAATATCTTTCTTCCTATGGGCTTCCAGATTCCACTTGTGCAGGGCTCCATGGCAGTCTCCAATATTCAAATCTTCAATCTATGAAAGCACAGGTTTCTGAAAGGATGGTCTCAAATGATCAGGAGTGTCTCCCTACATCCCTGCTCCTGAATAAAAAGCTAACTGGAGTCTCCATCAACTGCCCCCAGCATAGACACACCTCCGATTACCCAACTGAACTTCATGACTGATTGGCCAGTCAATCATGCCCCTGACCCAGCCTACATGAACATTGGAAGACCATCAGTGAATTATGAAAAGAAGCAGAGGTGAGGAGGCACCTGCTCTGGGCTTCAGATCTATGTTGTTCAGCAATCTCCAGCCTAGTACTCAAGCAGCTCTAAGCCACCCCTCTGTAAGTCACAATGGAAGCATGTGATACCACATTTCTATCTGCTATAGAGACTCTTCAGTGTCTCAAAATGTTTTAGCATCTTTCAGCAAAAATCTTCAAGTTTGTCAGTTATTGATTTTATAAAATGCAGCGTGTTTAAAGCTCCCTTGAACCCTCTATTTTAATGTGCCTTTGTAAATTCCCAACATCTCATGTTCTTCATCTTTGTAATTTATCTTTATTAAATTTGCCATAAACTCCAATATTCTGATCTCTTGCTGAAGAATTCATATTCCTATCCAATAGTCTTATTTCTCCTCAAACTTGGCCTTCCCCTGCTCATTCCATTCTTAGCCACTGCCATTGGGTTTAACAGTTAATAATTTTCATTCTATCCACTAGGTGCACCAGACTCACTCCCTCTTTGTATCATCATCATCATCATCATCTTCATCATCATCATCATCTGAAACAGTCTTGCTCTGTCACCTCATCATCATCATCTGAAACAGAGTCTCGCTCTGTCACCAGGCTAGAGTGCAATTTCATGATCTCGGCTCACTGAAACCTCTGCCTCCCATGTTCAAGCAATTTTCCTGCCTCAACCTCCCAAGTTGCTGGGACTACAGGCACCTGCCACCATGCCCAGCTAATTTGTTTTGTATTTTTAGTAGACTGATTTTCACCATTTTGCCCAGGATGATCTGGATCTCTTGACCCCCTAATCCATCTACCTCAGCCTCCCAAAGTGCTGGGAATGCAGGTGTGAGCCACCACGGAGGGGCTGTAACCCTAGCTATTTAGGAGGCTGAGGCAGGAGAATTGCTACAACTCAGGCAGCAGAGGTTGCAGTGAGCCTTTTTTAAAGCCTACAGTACCTTTTTTAAAGCCTACAGTACCCGGTATTCCCAGGTGGTCTTCCACCCAAGTACTAACCAGGCCCGACCTTGCTTAGCTTCTGAGATCAGACAAGATCGGGCGCGTTCAGGGTGGTATGGCAGTAGAAAATAGTTACTTTCTTAGTGACAAAAATTAATATGTAATACAGTTCACCCTGAACAGCAAGTGTTCAAACTGCAGGGCTTTACTTATATGCAGATTTTCTTCTGCCTCTGAAATCCATAGACAGATGAAGACCTGTGTGAGGATCCACTTGTGTTTTATAAAAAGTCAATATATTTTTTCTGATGATTTTCTTTCTAACAGCTTCATTTCTCTGGCTTACTTTGTTGTAAGAACACAGTATATAATAATGCAGCACAAGTAAAATAGGTTTTAATGGACTGTTTATGTTATCAGGAAGGCTTCCAGTCAATGGTGGGTTACTAGTAGCTAAGATGGGGAAATTAGAAGTTATACTCAGATTTTCAACTGCACAGAGATTAGAGTCCCTAACCCCCACATTATTCATGGGTTAACTATAATTATTTATTTACTAAATACAAAAAATTTATTATAAAAATGAAATGTGACTATAGGAAAAACATACAAAATACTAACTTAACAATTTCATTTCTTATTTATGCAAAAAATATTATATAGAATTTTAGGGATTGCAATTAAGTAAATAATTTTTTTCAGACAATACTGTTTCAGATTATAAATTAGATACAACTACCTTCTTAAATAACTCTGAATTCCAAACTAAACAAGTTAAATTTTGAAAATTAATTTACATATATTTATATACAAATATATACTTGCAATTTACACATATTTTTAAACTGGTCATTTTCCATTATAACTACCTTAATCTTACATCTCACTTTCTTTTTTATCAAGAGTAGTACCAAGATAAATTAGAAATTTACTATCAGAAGTCCTACTTGCCTTGAAGTATCTTTTTTTTAATGTTCCAAAATTTGGTGTCAAATTCTATGCATAAAAAAGTAATAGGGGGAAGATCCAAGATGGCCTATTAGGAGCAGTTCAGGATTGCAGCTCCCAGTGAAAGTGCAGAGGGTGAGCAGATGCCACATTTCCAGATGGATTTTCATTGCCCACAGACCAGGAGATTCCCAAAAGGAGGAGCCCCATGGGTTGCCAGTGCAGCTGTTTTGGCTGGCATGGCTGTTTTGCCAGCACCCCAGCACAGTGGTTCTCCATAAAAAATACACTGGTCTGGGTGCCCTTTTAGCTGGCAATTGGAGCTCTGGAAAGGCAGAGTCACCCATTCATCTGATTAAAAAGAAGACTGAAACAGGGAGCCAGGTCAGGAGATTCCTAGGCAAAAATGACACCAAGAATGTCAGCATCACTGTTTCAGATGGTGCACTGGGTCACCACATAAGAAATCACACAGATCCCAGCCCCTATTCAACAGGTGACTGGAACACCTGGGAGAGTCAACTGTTCAACTAAAAAAAAAAAAAGCCTCTGAGGCATGGAGCCAGGTGATCAGGCTCAGCTGGTCCCACCCCCCCCCCCAAGAAAAACCAGCAATTGGAAACTATCTGGGTTGAGAATTTCACAGCAAGCACAGCTGAACCTGGAACAGTCCAGTTCTGTGTGGGAGGGGCATCTGCCATTACTGAGGCACTCCACCACTATGGAGGTAGTCTGCCATTGCTGAGGCAGCCCACCTTTGCTGAGGCAATCTGCCATTGCCAAGGCAACCCACTATTACAGAGAGAGTCCACCATTACAGAGGTGGGCCACCATTGCCAAGGCAGTTCTAATTACACCCATATAAACAGGACTGCAGGGAAGTTCACACAGCAGTAGGGCAGAGCCCACAGCAGCTCAGCAAAGCCTCTGCAGGCAGACAGTGACTAGGCTGCCTCCTTGCTGAGCAGGGAAGCCCTGATAGAAAAGGCAGCAGCTTAACAGAAATTCATAAATTAAGCCCTAACTCCCCAGGACAGAACACCTGGGGAAAAAAAAGAGGTTTATGAGTTCTGTTGCAGCAGACTTAAATGTACCTGCCCAGCAGCTCTGAATGAACAACAGAACTCACAGCTTGGCACCTGAGCTCCTATAAAGGACAGACTGTCTCCTCAAGCAGCTCCCTGACCCCCTTATATCCAAAGAGTCACCTCATAAAAAAGAGATCAGACTGACATTTAGTGGGTATCCTTCTGAAACAAAGATAGCAGCAGAAGAAACTGGTAGCAACCCTTACTGTTCTGCAGCTGCTGCAGGTGATCCCCAGGCAAGCAGGTCCTGGAGTGGACCTCAGCAGTCCTATAGCAGAGGGGCCAGACTGTTAGAAGGAAAACTAAGAAACAGAAATAATTTCATTATCAACAAACTGAGAGACACAATGTGAAAGTCAGCAACTACAAAGATGACAGGTGGATAAACCCACAAAGATGGGAAGAAACCAGCACAAAAAGGATGAAAACAACCAAACCAGAACATTTCTCCTCCTACAAGGGATTGCAACTCCTCTCCAGCAAGGGAACAAGGCTGGATGGAGAATGAGTGAGATGAAATGACAGAATCAGGCTTCAGAAGGTGGGTTATAAAAAATTTCTGTGAGCTAAAAGAACATGTTCTAACCCAATGCAAAGAAACTAAGAAACTTGAAAAAAGATTTGATGAAATGCTAATGAGAATTGACAACTTAGAGAGGAATATAAGGGAATTGATGGATCTGAAAAACACAACATGAGAACTACGGGAAGCATGTACAAGTTTCAAAAGCTAAATTGACCAAGCAGAAGAAAGGATATCAGAAGTCAAAGATCAACTCAATGAAATAAAACAAGAAGGCAAGATTAAAGAAAAAGGGGTAAAAAAGAATGAACAAAGTCTCCAAGAAATATGGGACTATTTGCAAAGACCTAATATACATTTGATAGGTGGACCTGAATGTGACAAAGAGAAACAATCTAAGCTGGAAAATACACTTCAGGATATTACCAAGGAAAACTCCCCTGACCTAGCAAGGGAGGCTAATATTCAAGTCCAGGAAATACAGAGACCACCACAAAGTTATTCCCCAAGAAGAGCAACCCCAAGGCACATAATCGTCAGATTCACCAGGGTTGAAATGAAAAAGAAAATGCTAAGGGCAGCCAGAGAGAAAGGTTGGGTTACCCACAAAGGGAAGCCCATCAGGCTCACAGCAGATCTCTCTGCAGAAACCCTGCAAGCCAGAAGAGAGTGAGGGCCAATATTCAACATCCTTAAAGAAAAGAACTTTCATCCTAGAAGTTCATAGCCAGCCAAACTAAGCTTCAGAAGTGAAGGAAAAATATATTTTTTGTGAACAAGCAAGTACTCAGAGATTTTGTTACCACCAGGCCTGCTTTACAAGAACTCTTGAAAGAGGCACTACACATAGAAAGGAATGGCCAATACCAGCCACTCCAAAAACATACCAAATGGTAAAGAGCATCAACAAAATGAAGAATCTGCAGCAACTAATGGGCAAAACAGCCAGCTAGCATCAAAACAGCAGTGTCACACTCACACATAATATTAACCCTAAATGTAAATGGACTAAATGCCCCAATCAAAAGACATAGACTGGCAAATTGGACAAAAAGCCAAAACTCATTGGGGTGCTATATCCAGGAAACCCATCTCACATGCAAGGATACACAAAGGCTCAAAATAAAGGAATGTAGAAAGATTTAGCAAGCAAATGGAGAGCAAAAAAAAAGCAGGAGTTGCAATTCTCATCTCTGATAAAACAGACTTCAAAGTAACAAAGATCAAAAGAGACAAAGATAAACATTACATAATGGTGAAAGGATCAATGCAACAAGAAAAGCTAACCATTCTAAATATATACACACCCAATACAGGAGCACCCAGATACATAAGGCAAATTCTTAATGAGTTACAAAGAGACTTAGACTCTCACACAATAATAGTGGGATACTTTAACACCCTATTGTCAATAATAGACAGATCAACCAGACAGAAAATTAACAAGGATATCCAGGACTTGAATTCAGACCTGGAACAAGCAAACCTAACAGATATTTACAGAACTCTGCATCCCAAATTCACAGAATATACATTCTTCTCAGCAACACATCACACCTACTCTAAAATTGACCAAATAATTGAAAATAAATCACTCCTCAGCAAATGCAGAAGAATGGAAATCATAACAAACAGTCTCTCATACCACAGTGCAATCAAGTTAGAACTCAGAACTCAGAAACTAACTCAGAACCACAACAGCTTCATGGAAACTGAACAACTGGCTCTTGAATGTTGACTGGATAAACAATGAAATGAAGGCAGAAATGTTCTTTGAAACCAATGAGAATAAAGACACAACATACCAGAATCTCTGGGACACATTTAAAGCAGTCTCTAGAGGAAAATATATAGCAATAAGTGCCCACTTGAGAAGCAAGGAGATCTAAAATTGACACCCTATCATCAAAATTGAAAAAGCTAGAGGAGCAAGATCAAAAAAACTCAAAACCTAAGCAGAAAACAAGAAATAACTAAGATCAGAGCAGAACTGAAGCAGATAGAGACACAAAAAAACCCTTTAAAAAATTAATAAATACAGGAGCTGGTTTTTTCAAAAAGATCAACAAAATAGACCACTAGCCAGATTAATAAAAAGGAAATAAGAGAATAACCAGAGTGGGACTAAAGATGGCATGGTAGGAGAATATCAGGATTGCAGCTCTCAGTGAAGACACAGAGGGTGAGTGCAATCCACATTTCCAGATGGATCTTTGTTGCCCACAGAACTGGGAAATTCCCAGGTGTAGGAGAGACACAGGACACCAGTGCAGCTGTTTCAGCTCGCATGGCGGTTTTGGCTGGTGCCACAGTGCAGCAGCACTCAGCACTAAACACACTGGTCTGGGTGCCCTGTTAAACTGGGAATCTGAGATTTGGGAGAACAGATTAGCATACCCATCTGACTAAATGGGACTTGGACAATGAGCCAGACCAGGAGATTCCCAGGAAAAGATGTTTGAGCTGGCGCAGTGGGTCGCTGCATGGGAAATCACACAGATTCCAGTGCCCTATCAGCAGGTGACTGAAACACCTGGGAGAGAGTCAACCATTCAACTTAATAAAAAAAAAAGAGCTGTGAGGCAGGGAGCCAGGTGATCAGGCTTGGTGGGTCCCACCCCCACAGGGACAAACAAAATGATGATTTGAAACACTTGGGGTTGAGAATTTCACTGCAGGCACAGCTGAACCCAGGATGGTGCAGCTTGGTGAAGGATGGGCATCTGCCATTACTGAGGCATTCTGCCCCTACTGAGGTACACTCCTATTGCTGACACAGCCTACCATTGCCAAGGCAACCCGGCATAACAGAAAGACCACCAACAGGGCAGAACCATGACAGCAGGGCGGAGCCCATGGCAACAGGGTGGAGCCCACAACAGCAAGGTGGAGCCCACAGCAGTAGGGCAGAGCCCACAGCAACAGGGAAGACACCACAGCAGCAGGGTGGAGCCTCAGCAGGCAAATAGTGACTAGACTGCCACCTAGCTGGGCAGGACAGTGCAATAGATACTCATAAAGAAAGCCCTAACTCCCTGAGACAGAGCATCTGAGAAGAAAAAGGGGTTTTATGAGTTCTGCTGCAGCAGACTAAAACGTACCAGCCTAACAGCCCAGAATGATCATCAGAGCTCACAGCTTAGCACTTGAGCTCACTTAGTACAGACCACCCCCTCAAGCAGCTCCCTGACCCCTGTATATCAAAAGAGTCACCTCACAAAGGACTTATCAGACTGACATTTGGCAGAAATCATTCTGGGACAAAGATAGCAGCAGAAGAAACTGGTAGCATCACTCACTGTTCCACAGCTGCTACAGGTGCACCCCAGACAAGCAGGGCCTGGAGTGGACCTCAGCAGTCATACAGAAGAGGGGTCAGACTGTTAGAAGGAAAACTAAGTAACAGAAATACTTCATCATCAACAATCTGGGCACCCACTCAGAGACCCAATCAAAAAGTCAGCAACTATGCACAGATAAACCCACAAAGATGGGAAGAAACCAGTGCAAAAAGGAGAAAAACACCTGAAACCAAAACACCTCACCTCCTACAAAACACCAAAACTCCTCACCAGCAAGGGAACAAAGCTGGATGGAGAATGAGTGTGATGAAATGATGGAATGAAACTTTAGAAGATGGGTAATGAGAAACTTCCATGAGCTAAAGAAACATGTTCTAAATCAATGCAAAGAAACTAAGAACCTTGAAAAAAGATTTGAAAAAAGATTCGAGGAAATGATAACAAGAATGGACAACTTAGAGAGGAATATGAATGAATTAAAGGAGCTGAAAACACAACATGAGAACTTCATGAAGCATGCACAAGTCTCAACAGCCGAATTGACCAAGCAGAAAAAGGAATATCAGAAGTCAAAGATCAACTCAATGAAATAAAATGAGAAACCAAGATTAGAGAAGTGCAAAAAGGAATGAACAATGTCTCCAAGAAATGTGGGACTAAGTGAAGAGACCTAACCTACATTTGATAGGTGTACCAGAATATGACAAAGAGAATGAATCCAAGCTGGAAAATACTCTTCAGAATATTATTCAGGAAAATTTCCCCAACCTAGCAAGGTAGGCCAATATTCAAGTCCAAGAAATACAGAGAACACCTCAAAGATATTCAGCAAGAAGAGCAACCCCAAGGCACATAATCATCAGATTCACCAGGGTTGAAATGAGGGAGAAAATACTAAGGGCAGCCAGAGAGAAAGGTTGGGTTACCTACAAAGGGAAGCCCATCAGACTCACAGCAGATCTCTCAGCAGAAATTCTACAAGCCAGAAGAGAGTGGGGGCCAATATTCAACATCCTTAAAGAAAAGAACTTTCAACCCAGAAGTTTATATCCAGCCAAACTGAGCTTCATAAGTGAAGGAAAAATAAAATCCTTTGCAAACAAGCAAGTACCCAGAGATTCTGTCACCACCAGGCCTGCTTTACAAGAGCTCCTGAAAGAGGCCCTACACATAGAAAGAAACAACCAGTACCAGCCATTCCAAAAACATACCAAATGGTAAAGAACATCAACAAAATGAAGAATCTGCATCAACTAATGGGCAAAACAGCCAGCTAGCATCAAAATGGCAGTATCACACTCACACATAACAATATTAACCCTAAATGTAAATGGACTAAATGCACCAATCAAAACACACAGACTGGCAAATTGAATAAAAAACCAAAACCCATTGGTGTGCTGTATCCAGGAAACCCATCTCACATGCAAGGATACACAAAGGCTCAAAATAAAAGAATGGAGGAAGATTTAGCAAGCAAATGGAGAGCAAAAAAAAAAGCAGGAGTTGCAATTCTCATCTCTGATAAAATAGACTTTAAAGCAACAAAGATCAAAAGAGACAAAGAAGGTCATTACATAATGGTAAAAGGATTGATACAACAAGAAGAGCTAACAATTCTAAATATATATGGACCCAATACAGGAGTGCAGCGTTTGCACCAAGGGCTTGAGACAGTTAGCATGACTCGCCCCATCTTGGTTGCTGGACTTATCTGCTCTCCCCCCACTCTCAAGGGCTGTTGAGTCGAGGTAAAAATGGCTAAGCCACTGAGGCAAAAAACAGAATGCAGAGTAAGGGCCTGTGGTTTATGAGGACATTGTGCTGACTGCTTCATATCCCCATTAGTCTCTGTGTAAGCAATAGGCTTGCTGCAATTGAGGTGCCTGAGAGGGGAAGAGACCCCTGCCTATATTTTCTCAGGAGCTGAGCCTTTGCTCTACCTCCTGATAGAAAACATAGTTAACAAGCCACCTTAAGGGCACCATTGTTTGTTTGCACTGTGTATCTTTGAAAAACATATATTAACTCTTAAACTGCTTTGTAAGCTATTATCACAAGCCCCCTTAAAACTGTTTTGTGAGCTGCTATCACAAGCCCCTGATAACTATTTTTACGTGGTTTCTGTTCTCTTTTCTGTTCACCCCTTTTTCTGCTGAGATAAAGTAAATGTAACAAGTAAAAAGGTATAAAAGCTGTAACCCACAAAAATAAAGCTGCTGCTTGACTTAGAGTCAGGTAGACCTCCAGACTCCGCTTTCCTTTCCTATTTTTTCCCACATGCTCTCTCCCTCAGGTTGAATGAGACATCTATGTTGGTGGTCTCAGGGACTCCTGCAGGTTGGTAGCCCCCTGGCAGATGTGCTGGACCCTGACATCTGGCACCCCCAAACAGGGACCTGAGTTTGAGAGGTAAAGTGATGCACCCCAATTCAGAGGAGACAAGGTAAGGCTGCAGCTCTTGTAGTTCTGGACTCAAAATTCATCTGGAGTAAAAATGGGGCAATGTGAGTCCAGAAATCAGTCTATGTTCATGAAATTATTACATCAAATGTTAAAAAATAGAGGTGCTGATGTAAAGATGAAACATGTTTCTAAGTTTTTAGGGATTGTCTATGAATTATGTCCATGGGTTCCTGAGGAGGGATCCTTAGATGAATCTATGTGGAGTAAAATAGGAACTAAGATTGAGGAATATGCCGCCACTCATCAATCTTCCTGGCAGGCAGAACTGTTGCTTTCGGTTTGGCCACAGCTGCACCAGGCTGTCTGCCTGCCTTCCTGCAATGCTGCTAGCACTCACTGCTCTCCTGCTGCCTCTCTTGCTTCTAATTCCTCTTCCTCTTACAAATCTAACCCTGATGATGGAGGGGGCGGCTGTAATTTACCACCTTGTAATCCTCAAAATGAGCCCAATTCTGCCCTCAGAGTCAGACCTGGAGCCAGAAATAAAGGAGCTCGAGATGAAGGGATCGAAGCTGAAGTAAAAAACAGCTCTTTGGAGAACACACAGGTAACACTCCTCTGAGCAATTTTCCAGGCTCCTGGCTTTGCTTTCTAAACCTGCTCACACTTTTCCTGTAGTTGCTATGCCTTCTTCTAAGGCTGTAGTGCGCTCTACCCTGCAAGAACCTATCCTTGCAACTACTTATGCCTTTGAATCCATGAAGCAAGGATTTCCCAATTCTGACCTCCACCTTGTCTGTCCCCTTGTAAGTGTGACTGATCAAAATGGTGAGATTGTCCATCATTATGAACCTATTCCACCAAAATTCATGAAAGATTTCAAGGAGGCAGTGAATAATTATGGACCTACTGCACCTTATATTCTCTCTTTACTTGAAAATTTTGGTACTCAGGCTATGACCCCTGCAGACTGGCACTGCATCGCCAATGCCTGCCTTTCAGGTGGTGACTACTTATTGTGGAAAGCTTATTATGATGATGCCACTTTCAACTTGGTGGTAAAGAATGAGAGACAAAGAGTGGTAGTCAATTTGCAGATGTTAAAAGGCACAGGTGATTATGAGGTTGTTCAGGCACAAATTGCCCTCCCAGAAGTGGCATATGGGCAAGTAACTGCTTTAGCTTTGTGTGCCTGGAGAAAACTTTTCACTCATGGAGAATTTACTGATGAAATTACCAAAATTAAACAGGGAAATGAGGAACCTTACCAAAATTTTCTCTCTAGATTGATGCAGGCGGTCAAATGGCAATTTGGAGATAGTGAATCAGCTCAATTATTTACAAAACAATTGGCCTATGAAAATGCTAATACTACTTGCCAGTCTATTCTCTGTCCATGGAAAAAGGCTTCCCTTATGGAATATATCCAGCAATGTGCTGATGTTGGGCCAGCCTATCAACAGGGCTTAGCCATGGCTGCAGCACAAAAGGGACTTTCTGTGTTGGCCCTTTTAAGGCAGCAACAACAGCAAAATCGTAGGCCACCTGTGAAGTGTTTTCAATGTGGACAGTCTGGTCACATTGCTAAAAACTGCCCTCACCCTGTTGGCATTGTTACCCCCCCCAGCCTGCACCATCTTTCCCTGATGTGCAACAAAGGCCTTGCCAGCCTTGTGAGTGTCCTCGGTGTCCCCATGTCAGCCATTGGGCCAGCAAGTGCACATCTAAGAGAGATTCTCAAAGGAATTCTCTTCTCCCTCATTTGGGAAACTTCCAGGGGGGTCACCTTGACCCCCACAACCAATTGAGGCTCTTCCTCTCTCGACCTACTGTTCAGGACTTGACCTCTGTCCCACCACTGAAGTCCTATTAACACCTGATTCCGGTGTGATTCCAATCCCAACAGGTATTTTTGGCCCATTACCAGATGGATATATAGGCCTTTTACTAGGACGTAAAGCAATTCCACATATTGTACCCACTATTGTTGATCAAAACTTCACTGGGGAGCTGACTGTGTTAGCTTCTGCTACCAGAGGGGTAGTTACTTTACAGCCAGACTCTCCCTTTGCCCAGCTTCTGCTTGTTCCTCTCAGAGAGCACTATCTCAGATATGTCCCCTTCTTGGGACAAGAAAGATCCTTCTTACCTGTGCTGGGTACAAGCCATTTCGGCATCATGACCAGAAATGATTATTACCGTTAATGGAAAGAAATTTAAGGGACTTCTGGACACTGGAGCAGATGTTTCTGTTATTTCCTCAGAGTTTTGGCCCCCTGCATGGCCTGTCACACAGGCTTTTATGTCCCTGCAGGGCATAGGCACTTCCTCTAACCCTTATCAGTCCTCTCAACTGTTATCTTGGACAGATGAAGAAGGCCATAGTGGCTCTTTTCATCCATATGTTTTGCCCAACATTCCCATTAACTTGTGGGGCCGTGAAATTTTACAGTCTATGAATGCTCACTTGGTTACTTCTAGCCCTGCCCTAGATATCATGATGAAACAAAGCTTCCATCCCTCTAAGGGTCTTGGTTGAAATTTACAAGGTGACCCTCTGCCCTTAGAAATTGTTCTTAAAAATGATTGTTCAGGGTTAGGGTTTTTTTTTAATGGGTCACTGTGACTCCTGGCACCCACGCTGATTCCATCACTTGGCTTTCTGACTCTCCTGTGTGGGTAAACAAGTGGCCCCTTTCTGCTGAAAAAAATTACTGCAGCTAGAGAGCTGGTCCAGGAACAGCTCGCAGCTGGCCATTTAAGACATTCTAATAGTCCATGGAATACTCCTATTTTTGTCATTAGAAAGAAAAAATCTGGTAAATGAAGACTCTTACAGGACCTTAGAAAAGTAAATGAAATTATGGAAGTCATGGGACCTCTACAACCTGTTCTCCCTTTGCCTGTTTTTGTTCCTCAAAATTGGGAATTACTAGTTATCGATTTGAAAGATTACTTCTATCCCCTTGGCGCCTCAAGATTGCTGCAGGTTTGCCTTCAGTGTTCCTGCTACCAATTTTGACAGGCCTTTTGAGCACTATGAGTGGACTGTTCTGTCTCAAGGTATGGCAAATAGCCCCACCTTGTGTTAGAAATTTGTTGCTCAGGCAATTGCACCCCTCTGTGAGTGCTATCTGGATGTTCTTTTGCTACATTATATGGATGATCTCCTTTTGGTCACTCCTTCCCCTGGCCTCCTACAGGAAGCCTTTCAGGATTTGTGACCTCCTTACAAATTCAAACTTAGTTATATCTCCTGATAAAGTCCAAAAAGTAACTCCTTTCCATTACTTAGGTCGCCTCATTGACTCCAATCAAGTGTCCTATAAGACTCCTGTCTTATCTACTGCCCATCTCAGTACCTTAAATGAATTCCAAAAGTTTTGGGAGACATTAATTGGATCAGACCTAGCCTTAAATTAACTACTGGTCAACTCAAGCCTCTTTTTGATATACTCAGAGGCCCCACAGACCCAAAGTCTCCCTGGACACTTACTGATGAGGCTAGACATGCCTTGCAATTGGTGCAAGATGCTCTCTCAGAACAAAAACTAAACCATGTCACTATTGGGGTATCTTGGTGTTTATGCATTTTACACACCTCCTACTCCCACACAGGCCTTTTCTGGCAAAAGGGAATCTTGGAGTGCCTCCATCTGTCTGCCAATCAGCCTCATGTTGTTACTCCTTACTATGACTTAGTGTCCATGCTAACTGCCAAAGGCTGCCTCAGGGCACTTGCTCTCTTTGGCTCTGACCCAGCTCTTATAATTGTTCCTTACACCGCTCAAGAACAGTCCTGGTTATGATCATTCTCTGACTTGTGGCAAGTAGCTCTTGCAGGTTTCACAGGACAACTTTCCTGTCACTATCCCAAAGACAAAATATTGCATTTTTATTCTCAATGTAATCTATTTTCCCCAAAACTTGTTCTTTGCAGCCAATTTCTCAGGCTGCTTTGGCATTTACAGACAGTTCCTCAAACAGACTTGCCGCTGGACAAATTGATGAGGTTCCCTTTTTTTTCCAGACACCTGAAACTTCTGCCCAAAGGGTGGAATTGCTTGCTGTTCAACATGTGCTCTCCACTTGTGGTCAATCAGTTAATATATACTCTGACAGTCAATATGTAGTTAACCTGATTAATCTGCTGGAGACAGCACCCCTATCATTCTCTGACAGTTCTGCTATAATACACCTACTTCTTCCTTTACAGCAGACTATCCGCAAGTGGACTCATCAATTTTTTATAGGCCATATTCATGCACATACTGATTTACCCCGACCTCTCTCTGCAGGCAACAGACATGCTGATGCTCTCACTCACCCAGTCATAGCCCCTGCCCTTTCTCCTTTACAACAGGCCGAGATGTCTCATGCCTTGCACCACCAAGGCTCATGTAGCCTGCGACTTCAGTTTCACATCACCAGAGAACAGGCTCATGCCATTGTTAAACAATGCCCTGCTTGTGTGACTCACTTGACTCAAACTGCACATATCAGAGTAAACCCTCGTGGCCTACAGCCTGGCCACATCTTTCAGATGGATGTCACCCATATTGCTTCTTTTGGTCATTTAAAATATGTGCATGCAACTATTGACACTTTTTCTCATTTCATAATAGCTTCAGCCCATATAGGAGAGGCAGTCAAGGACATGACTGCTCATTGTCTACTCGTGTTTTCCAGCCTAGGTGCACCAAAAATTTTGAAGACTGATAATGCTCCAGCTTACACTGGTTCTTCATTCCAAACCTTTTGTTCTCAATTTCAGGTGATTGATAAGACAGGAATTCCCTATAATCCTCAGGGACAGGGAATTGTTGAACATGTTCATGCCACCCTTAAAACTTTACTACTTAAACTAAATAATTCACCTCCTTCCTTTTACAAGTCTCCACATGATGTACCAGCATGCTCTTTATGTTTTAAATTTTTTAACCCTTGATGCCCAGGGCCACTCAGCAGCTGATCGTTTCTGGCACCCAAGGGACTCAGCCACACCTATGGTGTTATGGAAAGATTTATTCTCTAATCAGTGGAATGGCCCTGACCCAGTGTTAATTTGGGGCAGAGGTCACATTTGTGTTTTTCCTAGATCTGCCCCCTCACCTATCTGGGTACCTGAATGACATGTCAAGCATGCCCCAAAGAGGACAGTCCTCTCTGAGACCAGTGACTGTCCCATTTCCCCAACTGACATCTCCCCATTGGCTGTGCCCTCAGATGACTTCACTGAACTCCCTTCTCCTGAGAATCTGATGTCTACGCCTACAGAGGATGACATCCCACCATGCCTATCACCCTTGGCACCAGCCAGCACCTCCTCAAGAAGTCCCAGTCCTGACCTAGACCCAGATGCAACACCTGGTGACTGATGCATCCTGCATTTTTTGTCAGCAAGGACACTCCCTTAATCTGGCCACTCTACTTTTAGCTGCTCCCTATGCCCTTTTGCTAGGGCCAGTGTCTTTTCATGTTCAAAATGGTCATTATACTATCTCCTGTTTAAATTGCTTACTCACAAACTGTATTGATGCTTCCATGTTCCCTGTTGACACAATTCTTGTTGTTCATCAACCCCCTTATGTTATGCTCCCTGTAAATATTTCAGGTCCTTGGTATGATGAGCATTCATATTCTCTGTTCTACAAAACCCAATCTCTGTTCCTTCGATGCCAAAAACATTTCCTTGGTATGCTCATTGCTGGAATTGTTGCCATTGTGTCTGTGATAGCTTCTACAGCTACAGCTGCTGTAGGTCTTACTAAATCTGTTAATACTGCTGTATATGTGAATCACTTGGCAAAAAATGTTTCTATTGCTATGGGAACTCAAATGTCTATTGATGATAAATTAGAAGCTAAACTGAATGCCTTAGAACAAACTATAACCATACTAGGGGACAAAGTGTATAACTTACAAAATTGACTTTCACTTCATTGTCATGCTCATATAAATATATTTGTGTTACCAGTGCTCCTTACAATGATTCTCAGTGGCAGTGGCCACTTAGTAAGGCCCATTTACAGGGCATCTGGTCTCATAACAATCTCTCTCTTGACATCTCATGTTTGCAGCAAGAAATTTAAGCCATTGACCTTTCTTGGTCACAATTACCTGATGATGACTCTATTGCTCACAGTTTTGTTTATGCCATGTCCTCTTGGGTACAACAGTTTCATACCCCTTCCTTTTCATCACTGCTTGCCATTGCTGCTTGTCTTCTTGTATTGCTGATGTGCTTGCCATGTGTCTTCTGCCTCTTGTTCTCTACCCTCTGAGAAGTGCAATTGAAGGTGTTTGCCCTTCATTTGCAAAGTAAAAAATGGGGAGATGCAGCGTTCATGCCAAGGGCTTGAGATAGTTAGTGTGACTCACCCCATCTTGGCTGCTGGACCCATCTGCTCTCCCCCTGCTCTCAAGGGCTGTTGAGTTGAGGTAAAAATGGCTAAGCCACTGAGGCAAAAACAGAATGCAGAGTAAGGGCCTGTGGTTTATGAGGACATTGTGCTGACTGCTTCATATCCCCATTAGTCTCTGTGTAAGCAATAGGCTTGCTGCAATTGAGGTGCCTGAGAGGGGAAGAGACCCCTGCCTATATTTTCTCAGGAGCTGAGCCTTTGCTCTACCTCCTGATAGAAAACATAGTTAACAAGCCACCTTAAGGGCACCATTGTTTGTTTGCACTGTGTATCTTTGAAAAACATATATTAACTCTTAAACTGCTTTGTAAGCTATTATCACAAGCCCCCTTAAAACTGCTTGTTGAGCTGTTATCACAAGCCCCTGATAACTATTTTTATGTGGTTTCTGTTCTCTTTTCTGTTCACCCCTTTTTCTGCTGAGATAAAGTAAATGTAACAAGAAAAAAGGTATAAAAGCTGTAGCCCACAAAAATAAAGCTGCTGCTTGACTTTGGGTCAGGTAGACCTCCAGACTCTGCTTTCCTTTCATCTTTTTTTCCACATGCTCTCTCCCTCAGGTTGAATGGGACATCTACATTGGTGGTCTCAGGGACTCCCGCAGGTTGGTAGCCCCCCAAGAGATGTGCCGGACCCCAACACAGGAGCACCCAGATATATAAGGCAAGTTCTTAATGACTTACAAAAAGACTTAGACTTCCACACAATAATAGTGGGAGATTTTAACACTCCACTGTCAATATTAAACAGATCAACCAGACAGAAAATTAACCAGGATATCCAGGGCTTGAACTCAGACCTGGAACAAGCAAACCTGATAGACATTTACAGAACTCTCCACCCCAAATCCACAGAATATATGTTCTTCTCAGCACCACATCACACCTACTCTAAAATTGACCACATAATTGGAAGTAAAGCACTCCTCAGCAAATGCAAAACAACTGAAATCACAACAGTCTCTCAGACCATAGTGCAATCAAGCTAGAACTCAGAATTCAGAAACTAACTCAGAACTACACAGCTTCATGGAAACTGAACAACTGGCTCTTGAATGTTGACTGGATAAACAATTAAATGAAGGCAGAAATAAAGAAGTTCTTCAAAACCAATGAGAATGAAAACACAACATATCAGAATCTCTGGGACATATTTAAAGCAGTCTCCAGAGGAAAATATATAGCAATAAGTGCCCATATGAGAAGAGTGGAGAGATCCAAAATTGATACCCTATCATCAAAATTGAAAGAGGTAGAGGAGCAAGATCAATAAAACTCAAAACCTAGCAGAAGACAAGAAATAACTAAGATGAGAGCAGAACTGAAGGAGATAGAGACACGAAAAATTCTTCAAAAAAATTAATAAATCCAAGAGCTGGTTTTTTTAAAAGATCAACAAAATAGACCACTAGCCAGACTGATAAAAAAGAAAAGAGAGAACAACCAAATAGATGCAATAAAAAATGATAAAGGGGAAATCACCACAGATTCCACAGAAATTCACACCATCATCAGAGAATATTACAAACAACTCTATGCACATAAACTAGTAAACCTGGAAGAAATTGATAAATTCCTGGACACCTGTGTCCTCCCAAGCCTAAACCAGGAGGAAGCTGAAACTATGAATAGACCAATAACAAGGTCTGAAGTTGAGGCAGCAATTAAGAGCCTACCATTCAAAAAAAGCCCAGGTCCAGATGGGTTCACAGCCAAATTCTACCAGACACACAAAGAGGAGCTGGTACCATTCCTTCTGAAACTATTCCAAATAATCCAAAAAGAGGGAATCCTTCCCAAATCATTTTATGAGACCAACATCATCCTGATAACCAAAACCGGGCAGAGACTCAACAAGAAAAGAAAACTTCAGGTGAATATCCATGATGAACATAGATGCAAAAAATCTTCAATAAAATACTGGCAAGCCGATTGCAACAGCACATCAAAAAACTTATTCATCATGATCAAGTAGGATTCATTCCATGCAAGGCTGATTCAACATATGCAAGTCTATAAATGTAATTCACCACATAAACAGAACCAAAAACAAAAACCACATGATTATCTCATTGACGCAGAGAAGGCATTTGACAAAATTCAACAGCCCTTTATGCTAAAAACCCTCAATAAACTAGGTATTGATGGAACATATCTCACAGTAATAAAAGCTATTTATGACAAACCAACAGCCAATATCATACTGAATGGGCAAAAACTGGAAGCATTCCCTTTGAAATCTGGCACTAGACAAGGATGCGCTCTTTCACCACTCCTATTTAATATAGTAATGGAAGTTCTAGCCAGAGCAATCAGGCAAAAAAAAAAAAAAAAAAAAGAAATAAATAAAAGGTATTAAAATAGGAAAGGTGGAAGCCAAATTGTCTTTATTTGCAGATAACATGATAGTATACCTAGAAGACCCCATCACCTCAGCCCAAAACTCCTGAAACTGATAAGCAACTTCAGCAAAGTCTCAGGATATAAAATCAACATGCAAAAATCACAAGCATTCCTATACACCAATAACGGACTTAAAGAGAGCCAAATCAAGGACAAACTGCCATTCACAATTGCTACAAAAAGAATAAAATACCTAGGAATACAACTTACAAGGAATGTAAGGGACCTCTTCAAGGAAAACTACAAACCACTGCTCAACGAAATAAGAGAGGACACAAACAGATGGAGAAACATTCCATGTTCATGGTTAGGAAGAATCAATATTGTAAAAATGGCCATACTGCCCAAAGTAATTTACAGAATCAACACTATCCCCATCAAGCTACCATTGACTTTCTTCACAGAACTAGAAAAAACCACCATGAACTTCATATGGAACCAAAAAAGAGCCCGCATAGCCAAGTCAATTCTAAGCAAAAAGAACACAGTGGGAGGCATCACACTACCGGACTTCAAAATATACTACAAAACCAGAGTAATCAAAACAGCATGGTACTGGTACCAAAACAGAGATATAGACCAATGGAACAGAACAGAGGCATCGGAGGCAACACAACTTATCTACAACCATACAATCTTTGATAAACCTGACAAAAGCAATGAAGAAAGGATTCCCTGTCTAATAAATGGTGTTGGGAAAACTGGCTAGCCATGTGCAGAAAGCAGAAACTGGACCCCTTCCTGACACCTTACACTAAAATTAACTCCAGATGGATTAAAGACTTAAACATAAGAACTGGCACCACAAAAACCCTAGAAGAAAATCTAGGCAAAACCATTCAGGACATAGGAGTAGGCAAGGACTTCATGACCAAAACACCAAAAGCATTGGCAACAAAAGCCAAAATAGACAAATGGGACCTAATCAAACTCCACAGCTTCTGCACAGCAAAAGAACCAGTCACTAGAGTGAATTGGCAACCAACAGAATTGAAAAAAATGTTTGCAGTTTACCCATTTGACAAAGGGCTGATATCCAGAATTTACAAAGAACTTAAACAGATTTACAGGAAAAAAACAAGCCCATTCAAAAATGGGCAAAGGATATGAACATACACTTTACAAAAGAAGACACACATGAGGCCAACAAACACATGAAAAAATGCTCATCATCACTGGTCATTAGAGAGATGCAAATCAAAACCACATTGAGATACCATCTCACGCCAGTTAGAATGGCGATCATTAAAAAATCTGGAGACAACAGATGCTGGAGAGGATGTGGAGAAATAGGAACACTCTTACACTGTTGGTGGAATTGTAAATTTGTTCAACCATTGTGGAAGACAGTGTGGCGATTCCTCAAGGCCTTAGAAATAGATATTCCATTTGACCCAGCAATCCCATTACTGGGTATATATCCAAAGAACTATAAATCATTCTACTATAAGAATACAGGCACACGAATGTTCACTGCAGCACTGTTTACAATAGCAAAGACCTGGAACCAACCCAAATGCCCATTGATGATAGACTGGACTGGGAAAATGTGGCACATATACACCATGGAATATTATGCAGCAATCAAAAATGACAAGTTCCTGTCCTTTGTAGGGACATGGATGAATCTGGAGAACATCATTCTCAGCAAACTGACACAAGAACAGAAAATAAAATACCGCATATTCTCACTCATAGGTGGGTGATGAAAAATGAGAGCACATGGACATAGGGAAGGAAGTACTACACACTGGGGTCTATTGGGGGGAATATGAAAGGGACAGTGGGGGGGAGCTAGGGAGGGATAGCCTGGGGAGAAATGCCAAATGTGGGTGAAGGGGAGGAAGGCAGCAAAACACACTGCCATATGTTTACCTATGCAACTATCTTGCATGCTCTGCACATGTACCCCCAAACCTAAAATGTAATTAAAAAAAAAAAGAAGAAAAAAAAAAGAAAGGGACAACAGGGAAATCTTTTGTTAACGTGGGATGTGACATAATACAAGTTGCTAACTTGTAGTCTCTTAAAGGCCAAGAAACTGTGCTGAGGTCATTTATCTAAAGTAGGCAAAGATTTAAAGGAATATTTCCCCATTGCTTTCCTAGTCTGATATATTGTAATTTATATCAGTTGGGAGTCATATAAGAGCCATCTACAGCCTGAAAAAAATAATTACAACAATGGCAATACTAGTAGTCATAAACTAAAAGTCCACACTTCAAAAATTAATGAAACTAATACAAAAACCTTTAGCTAATATAAGATTACAAGACCAAAAACATCAGATTACAAATAACAAACACTCTATATTATAAGAGAAAATGGATCCTGCTATATGTCCTTTAGGTTGCTTAGTCCAGATATTTGCTTTTCTATCTGATCATTTCTGTTGATATTTTTCACTATATGTCAATAATTATGTTAATCTTATTATTAATATTTCTGAATTGAGTGACTCCACTCTAGAACACTCAGGTTTTTATTTTAAATGAGAACTACTGTACTGTCTCAGCCTATCAACAGCACATACATTTGCCAGGTTTTTCATTAAAAATTTCACCACTTGATGTCTCTTGCAAATTATAGCAAATAAAAGTGGTGTTTCTATCTTATAAATGAGCAAAAAAATTCATAAAATTACAAATTTCTCAAATGAACTAAAAATCTTCTCTAAGATGTTTCAACTTCAACATACAACATAGAAAGGAAGAAGTTGAAACCATGAATAAACCAATAACAAAGGCAAAAGTTGAGGCAACAGGTAATAGCTTACCACCCAAAAAGCCAAGGTCCAGATTGGTTCACAGCCAAATTCTACCAAACACACAAAGAGGAGTTGGTACACCTCCTTCTGAAACTATTAAAAACAATCCAAAAAGAGGAAATTCTTCCCAAATCACTTTAGGAGATGAACATCATCCTGATACGAAAACCGGGCAGAGACTCAACAAGAAAAAAAATTTAAGGCCAATATCCATGATGAACATAGATGCAAAAATCTTCAATAAAATACTGGCAAATCGATTGCAACAGCACATGAAAAAGCTTATCTACCATGATCAAGTAGGCTTCATCCTGGGGATGCAAGGCTGATTCAACATATGCAAGTCTATAAACATAATTCACCATATAAACAGAACTGTGGGGATTGCCCCTGTGAGAGGCTAACAACTTGGCCTCTGCCATTAGGTGAGCTTGATTCCTTACACACTTTCCCTGGCTGGAGGCTGTCGAGCTATGGGGAAGAAAAATTGGGAGAAGAATGACTAAACAGAACACTGTTTTTCAGCCTTCTTGGCTGATGAGATAACGGCTGAGTGAATGCTGAAGTGATTTAACTGGGTATTGTGTTCCCCTTTCTGGCTCCTGATCTAAACCTGTTTTATGACTTTGTTTACCAGGCATTGTTTCAGACTGGTGACCTCCCCTGTGGTCCTTGTCTTTTGCAGATGCATGATTTACTGCTGAGCTTGTGACTTCTAGATAATTGAAGATTGCTATCCGAGTTACTGGTTGACAATATTGATAATCAGCATCATCTATTTCCCCTTGATCTTTTAAATCAGTATTTGTTCCTTTTACTAGTTCCCCAGAATTGTTTTCTGTTTCTTTTGTTATTTGAGAAAAGCTGTGATCTGACATGAACAACATTAAGTAGAAAAGTATATAATGGAACCTACTGCACAAATAAAATTGCCATTTGGGCACTGCCTAATCAGTCCTCCAGACCCCACTCTCTGTCTCCTTTTTTTCTGTGCACGCTCTCTTCTAGGTTTGGGATGCTCTCACTGGACGAGACTCCTGGGCTCGTGCTCAGTTTCCAACACAGAACCAAAGACAAAACCACATGATTATCTCAATAGATGCAGAGAAGGCCTTTGATGAAATTCAACAGCCCTTTATGCTAAAAACCCTCAATAAACTAGGTATTGATGGAATGTATCTCAAAATAATAAAAGTTATTTACAACAAACCAACAACCAATATCATACTGAATGTGCAAAAACTGGAAAGATTCCCTTTGAAATCTGGCACTTGACAAGGATGCCCTCTCTCACCACTCTTATTCAATATAGTGTTGGAAGTTCTAGCCAGAGCAATCAGGCAAGAAAAAGAAATAAAGGGTATTCAATTAGGAAAGGAGGAATTCAAATTGTCTCTATTTGCAGATGACATGATTGTATATCTAGAAGATCCCATTGTCTCAGCCCAAAATCTTCTGAAACTGATAAGCAAATTCAGCAAAGTCTCAGGATACAAAATCAATGTGCAAAAATCACAAGCATTCCTATACACCAATAACAGACATAAAGAGAGCCAAATCAAGAATGAACTGCCATTCACAATTGCTACAAAGAGAATAAAATACCTAGGAATACAACTAACAAAGAATGTAAAGGACCTCTTCAAGGATAACTACAAACTACTGCTCAATGAAATAAGAGAGGACACAAACAGATGGAGAAATATTCCATGTTCATGGTTAGGAAGAATCAATATGGCATAAATTGCTATACTGCCCAAAGTAATTTACAGAATCAATGCTATCCCCATCAAGCTACCAAAAACGTTCTTCACAGCACTGAAAAAAAAAAAAAAACCTTAAACTTTATATGGAACCAAAAGAGAGCCCACATAGCCAAGTCAATTCTAAGCAAAAAGAACACAGCAGGAGGCATCACGCTACCAGACTTCAAACTATTCTACAAGGCCACAGTAATCAAAACAACATGGTACTGGTACTAAAACAGAGATATAGACCAATGAAACAGAACAGAAGCCTCAGAGGCAACACAACATATCTACAATCATCCGATCTTTGACAAACCTGACAAAAACAAGCAATGGGGAAAGGATTCCCTGTTTAATAAATGGTGTTGGGAAAACTGGCTAGCCATGTGCAGAAGGCAGAAACTGGACCCCTTCCTGACACCTTACACTAAAATTAACTCCAGATGGATTAAGACTTAAACATAAGACCTAACAGCATAAAAACCCTAGAAGAAAATCTAAGCAAAACCATTCAGGATATAGGAGTAGGCAAGGACTTCATAATCAAAACACCAAAAGCACTGGCAACAAAAGCCAAAATAGACAAATGGGACCTAATCAAACTCCACAGCTTCTGCATGGCAAAAGAAACAGTCATTAGAGTGAATCAGCAACCAACAGAACGGGAAAAAATTTTTGCAGTATACCCATCTGACAAAGGGCTGATATCCAGAATTTACAAGGTACTAAAACAGATTTACAAGAAAAAAACAAACAAGCCCATTCAAAAGTGGTCAAAGGATATGAATAGACACTTTACAAAAGAAGACATGCATGAGGAGAACAAACATATGAAAAAATGCTCATCATCACTGGTCATTAGAGAAATGCAAATCAAAACTACATTGAGATATACCCTCTCACGCCAGTTAGAATGGAAATCATTAAAAAAACTGGAGACAACAGATGCTGGAGAGGATGTGGAGAAATAAGAATGCTTTTACACTGTTGGTGAAGTGTAAATTAGTTCAACCATTGTGGAAGACAGTGTGGCGATTCCTCAAGGACCTAAAAATAGAAATTCCATATGACCCAGCAATCCCATTACTGGGTATATATCCAAAGGATTATAAGTTGTTCTACTATTAGGACACATGTGAGATTAAAACTTTTCAGGGACAGGATACAAGATGGCTGTTTAAAAGCAGCTCAGGATTGAAGCTCCCAGTGAAAGCACAGAGGGTGACTGGATGCCACATTTTCAGATGGATCTTTTTGTCCACAGACCAGGAGATTCCCAGGTGGAGGAGCCCCAAGGGTCACCAGTGTGGTTATTTTTGTCAGTGTGGCTACTTTGCCGGTGCCCTGGCATGGCTGTTCTCTGTACAATATACACTGGTAAGGTTGCTTTTTTAAGCTGGCAATTGGAGCTCCAGGAAGGCAGAGTCGCCCATTCATCTGATTAAATAGGGGACAGAAAGAGGAAGCCAGGCAGGAGATTCCTGGGCAGCACTATTGTTTCAGCCAGCAAAGTAGGTTGCCACACAGGACATCACACAGATCCCAGTGCCTTTTTAACACGTGACTGGAACACCTGGGAGAGAGTCAACTGTTCAACTTAAAAAAAACAAAGGCTCTGAGGCAGGGAGCCAGGTGATCAGGCTTGGCGCATCCCAGCCCCACAAACAGACACACAAATAAACCACAATTAAAAATGCCCTGGGTTGAGAGTTTCATGGCAAGCACAGATGAACCCAGGATGGTCCAGCTCTGTTGGGGAGGGGTGTCTGCCATTACCCAGGCACTCCACCCCTATAAAGATAGTCTGCCATTGCTGAGGCAGCCTGCCATTGCCAAGGCAACCTGCCACTACAGAGAGAGTCCACCATTACAGAGGTGGGCCACCATTGCTGAGGCAGTTCTAACCACACCCATATAAACAGGACTGCAGGGGAGTTTTCACAGCAGTAGGGCAGAGCCCACAGCAGTTCAGCAAAGCCTCTGCAGGCAGGCAGTGACTAGGCTGCCTCCTTGCTGGGCAGGGCAGCCCTGACAAAAAAGGCAGCAGCACAAGGGAAACTCATAAAGCACTAATTTCCTGGGACAGAGCACCTGGGGGAAAAAAAGGAGTTTATGAGTTCTGCTTAAACATACATGCTGAGAAGTTCTGAACAATGGAGATCACAGCTCAGCACTTGAGCTCCTATAAAGGACAGACTGTCTTCCTCAAGCAGCTTCCTAACCCCCGTATATCCAAAGAGTCACCTCACAAAGAACTGATCAGACTGACATTTGGTGAGCATCATTCTGGGACAAAGATAGCAGCAGAAGAAACTGGTAGCAACCCTTACTGTTCTGCAGCTGCTGCAGGTGATTCCCCGGCAAGTAGGTCCTGGAGTGGACCTCAGCAGTCCTACAGCAGAGGGGCCAGACTGTTAGAAGGAAAACTAAGAAACAGAAATAACTTCATCATCAACAAACTGGACGTCCACTCAGAGACCCAATCTGAAAATCAGAAACTACAAGATGACAGTTGGATAAATCCACAAAGATGGGTAGAAATCAGCTCAAAAAGGAGGAAAACACCCAAAACAAGAACAACTCTCCTCCTACAAGGGATCTCAACTCCTCACCAGCAAGGGAACAAAACTGGATGGAGAATGAGTGTGATGAAATGACAGAATCAGACTTCAGAAAGTGGATAATGAGAAACTTCTGTGAGTTAAAAGAACATGTTCTAACCCAATGCAAAGAAACTAAGAACCTGGAAAAAATATTTGATGAAATGCTAACGAGAATTGACAACTTAGAGAGGAATATAAGTGAATTGATGGAGCTGAAAAACACGACATGAGAACTTCAGGAAGCATGCACAAGTTTCAACAGTCAAATTGACCAAGCAGAAGAAAGGATATCAGAGGTCGAGGCTCAACTCAATAAAATAAAACAAGGTGGCAACATTAGAGAAAAAGGGGTAATAAGGAATGAACAAAGTCTCCAAGAAATATGAGACTACATGAAAAGACCTAATTTGTAGGTGTACCTGAGTGGGACAAAGAGAATGAATTCAAGCTGGAAAATACTCTTCAAAATATTGTCCAGGAAAACTCCCCCAGCCTAGCAAGGCAGGCCAATATTCAAGTCCAGGAAATACAGAGAACATTGCAAAGATATTCCTCAATAAGAGCAACCCCAAGGCACATAATCATCAGATTCACCAGGGTTGAAATGAAGGAGAAAATGCTAAGGGCAGCCAGAGAGAAAGGTCAGGTTACTCACAAAGGAAAGCCCATCAGTCTTACAGCAGATCTCTCAGCAGAAAACTCTACAATCAGAAGAGAGTTGGGGCTGATATTCAACATCCTTAAAGAAAAGAACTTTCAGCCCAGAAGTTCATATCCAGCCAAACTAAGCTTCAAAAGTGAAGGAAAAATAAAATTCTTTGTGAACAAGCAAGTACTCAGAGATTTTGTTACCACCAGGCCTGCTTTACAAGAACTCCTGAAAGAGGCACTAAACATAGAAAGAAACAACCAGTACCAGCCACTCCAAAAACATACCAAATGGTAAAGAGCATCAACAAAATGAAGAAGCTGCATCAACTAACAGGCAAAACAGCCACCTAGCATCAAAATGGCAGTATCAAATTCACACATAACAATATTAACCCTAAATGTAAATGGACTAAATGCAACAATCAAGAGACACAGACTGGCAAATTGGATAAAAAGCCAAAACCCATTGGTGTGCTGTATCCAGAAAACCCATCTCACATGCAAGGATACACAAAGGCTCAAAATAAAGGAATGGAGGAAGATTTACCAAGCAAATGGAGAGCAAAAAAAAAAGCAGGAGTTGCAATTCTCGTCTCTGATAAAATAGACTTTAAAGCAACAAAGATCAAAAGAGACAAAGAAGAACATTACATAATGGTAAAAGGATAGATGCAACAAGAAGAGCTAACCATCCTAAATATATACGCACCCAATACAGGAGCACCCAAATACATAAAGCAAGTTCTTAATGACTTACAAAGAGATTTAGACTCTCACACAATAATAGTGGGAGACTTTAACACCCTATTGTCAATAATAGACAGATAAACCAGACAGAAAATTAACAAGGATATCCAGGACTTCAACTCAGACCTGGAGCAAGCAAACCTAATAGACATTTACAGCACTCTGCATCCCAAATCCACAGAATATACATTCTTCTCAGCAACACATCACACCTACTCTAAAATTAACCATATAATTGGAAATAACCTCACTCTTCAGCAAATGCAAAAGAATGGAAGTCATAACAAAGAGTCTCTCAGACCACAGTGCAATCAAGTTAGAACTCAGAACTCAGAAACTAACTCAGAACTGCAATAGCTTCATGGAAACTGAACAACTGGCTCTTGAATGTTGACTGGATAAACAATGAAATGAAGGCAGAAATAAAGATGTTCTTCAAAATCAATGAGAATGAAGACACAACATACCAGAATCTCTGGGACACATTTAAAGCAGTCTCCAGAGGAAAATATATAGCAATAAATGCTCAAATGAGAAGCAAGGATAGATCCAAAATTGACACCCTATCATCAAAATTGAAAGAGCTAGAAGAGCAAGACCAAAAAAACTCAAAACCCAGCAGAAGACAAGAAATAACTAAGATCAGAGCAGAACTGAAGGAGATAGAGACACAAAAAAACCCTTTAAAAAATCAGTAAATCCAGGAGCTGGTTTTTTGAAAAGATCAACAGAATAGACAGACCACTAGCCAGATTAATAAAAAAGAAAAGAGAGAATAACCAAATAGATGCAATAAAAAACGATAAAGTGGATATCACCACAGATCCCACAGAAATTCAAACCATCATCAGAGATTATTACAAACAAGTCTATGCACATAAACTAGTAAACCTGGAAGAAATGGATACAATCCTGGACACTTGCCTCTTCCCAAGCCTAAACCAGGAAGAAGTCAAAACCCTGAATAGACCGATAACAAGGTTTGAAGTTGAGGCAGCAATTAAGAGTCTACCACATAAAAAAAATCCCAGGTCCAGATGGGCTCACAGCCAAATTCTTTCAGACACATAAAGAGGAGCTGGTACCATTCCTTCTGAAACTATTCCAAATAATCCTAAAAGAGGGTATCCTTCCCAAATCATTTTATGAGACCAACATCATCCTGATACCAAAACCCGGCAGAGACTTAACAAGAAAAGAAAACTTCAGGCCAATATCCATGATGAATATAGATGCAAAAATCTTCAATAAAATACTGGCAAGACGATTGCAACAGGACATCAAAAAGCTTACCCACCATGACCAAGTAGGATTCATCCCGGTGATGCAAGGCTGGTTCAACACAGGCAAGTCTATAAACATAATTCACCACATAAACAGAACCAAAGACAAAAGCCACATGATTATCTCAATAGATGCAGAGAAGGCCTTTGACAAAATTCAACAGCGCTTTATGCTAAAAACCCTCAATAAACTAGGTATTGATGGAACATATATCAAAATAATAAAACTTATTTACAACAAACCAACAGCCAGTATCATACTGAATGGGGAAAAACTGGAAGCATTCCCTTTGAAATCTGGCACTAGACAAGGATGTCTTCTCTCACCACTCCTATTCAATATAGTACTGGAAGTTCCAGCCAGAACAATCAGGGAAGAAAAAGAAATAAAGGGTATTCGATTAGGAAAGGAGGAATTCAAATTGTCTCTATTTGCAGATGACATGATTGTATATCTAGAAGATCCCATTGTCTCAGCCCAAAGTCTCCTGAAACTGACAAGCAAATTCAGCAGTCTCAGGATACAAACTCAATGTGCAAAAATTACAAGCATTCCTATACGCCAATAACAGACATAAAGAGAGCCAAATCAGGAACGAACTAACATTCACAATTGCTACAAAGAGAATAAAATACGTAGGAATACAACTAACAAGGAACATAAAGGACCTCTTCAAGAAGAACTGCAAACCACTGCTCAATGAAATAAGACAGGACACAAACAGATAGAGAAATATTCCATGTTCATGGTTAGGAAGAATCAATATCATGAAAGTGGCCATACTGCTCAAATTAATTTATAGATTCAATGCTATCCCCATCAAGCTACCAATGACCTTCTTCACAGAACTGGAAAAAAGCACCATAATCTTTATATGGAACCAAAAGAGAGCCCACATAGCCAAGTCAATTCTAAGCAAAAAGAACACAGCAGGAGGCATCACACTACCAGACTTCAAACTATACTACAAGACTGCAGTAATCAAAACAGCATGGTACTGGTACTAAAACAGAGATATAGACCAATGGAACAGAACAGAGGGCTTGGAGGCAACACCACACATCTACAATCATCCGATCTTTGACAAACCTGATAAAAACAAGCAATGGGGAAAGGTTTCCCTGTTAAATAAATGGTGTTGGGAAAACTGGCTAGCCATGTGCAGAAGGCAGAAACTGGACCCCTTCCTGACACCTTACACTAAAATTAACTCCAGATGGATTAAGACTTAAACATAAGACCTAACAGCATAAAAGCCCTAGAAGAAAATCTAGGCAAAATCATTCAGGACATAGGAGTAGGCAAGGACTTCATGACCAAAACACCAAAAGCACTGGCAACAAAAGCCAAAATAGACAAATGGGACCTAATCAAACTCCACAGCTTCTGCACAGCAAAAGAAACAGTCATTAGGGTGAATCGGCAACCAACAGAATGGAAAAAGATTTTTGCAGTTCACCCATCTGACAAAGGGCTGATATCCAGAATTTACAAACTGCTAAAACAGATTTACAAGAAAAAAACAAACCAGCCCATTCAAAAGTGGGCAAAGGATATGAATAGACACTTTACAAAAGAAGACATACATGAGGCAAACAAACATATGAAAAAATGCTCATCATCACTGGTCATTAGAGAAATGCAAATCAAAACTACATTGAGATATACTCTCTCACGCCAGTTAAGGTGATCATTAAAAAATCTGGAGACAACAGATGCTGGAGAGGATGTGGAGAAATAGGAACACTTTTACACTGTTGGTGGGAGTGTAAATTAGTTCAACCATTGTGGAAGACAGTGTCGCGATTCCTCAAGGACCTAGAAATAAAAATTCCATTTGACCCAGTAATCCCATTACTGGGTATATATCCAAAAGCTTATAAATTGTTCTTCTATAAGGACACATGCACATGAATGTTCATTGCAGCACAGTTTACAATAGCAAAGACCTGGAACCAACCCAAATGCCCATCGATGATAGACTGGACAGGGAAAATGTGGCACATATATACCATGGAATATTATGCAGCCATGAAAAATGATGAGTTCGTGTCCTTTGTAGGGACATGGATGAACCTGGAGACCATTATTCTCAGCAAACTGACACAAGAACAGAAAATCAAAACACTGCATGTTCTCACTCATAGGTGGGTTCTGAACAATGAGAACACATCAGCAGGAGGAGGGAAGCATCACACATTGGGTTCTGTTGGGGGATAATAGGGGAGGGACAGCAGGGGGTGGGGAGTTGGGGAGAGATACCATGGGAGAAATGCCAGATATAGGTGATGGAAAGGAAGGCAGCAAATCACACTGCCAAGTGTGTACCTAGGCAACAATCTTACATGTTCTTCACATGTACTCCAAAACCTAAAATGCAATTTAAAAAATAATAATAAACAAAAGAAAGGAAGTAAATGAAAACAAGTCCCTTACTTCTCAATCCTCTGTGCTTTCAGATGTGCTGCTCTCTGCCTTGCAAACCTCCCTCCTCTGCCTCCCCACATTAACTGTGGTAATCAAATCTCCCTTCAAACATACCAGTCCCAAGAATCCTTGCTTTGATCACAGCACTTAGCATGGTGTATTGTAATCACTTCATTGTTACTCCCTGAAACCAAGAGCTTCTTGAGGGTAAGACCTGTGTCTTTTATCTCTGTAGCCCCCAAAACCTAAAATACAGTGGCAAATACTTCAAGTTTTTTACATAAATTAATGATCTAAATTATTATCTCTGGAGCAGTGTTTCTTAAACTATATTCCAAAGAATATTTGCTTATTGTATCCCAAGAGAAAGGCTTCATGACAATCTGCATATGAGAAGTATTACAAAACTGTTTTTATATCCAATAATCAAGAAATCTCTTGAACTTTACCTAATACCCATCTGACAATACTTTTTGTGGCAAATATTAACATTTAAGGAACTGAGTTTCAGGGATACAGCTTCCAGAGCTTCCCAATACAGTTGGAGGTTTCCTCTGGGTTGTACGAACTTGCTTGATTCACTTCTATCAATGATGTTAGGATCCCAGATGCCAATGTCAGACACTCCTGCTCCAAATGGGTCACTAAGGAAATGAGCTCTGAATTAAGAGTGATAGGCTTCAAATGTACATATTTTTCATATTATTAAATAGTCCGTGGGTTTCTTTTAATACAAGAGAACAGATTTTTATCTTAACTGTTATAAAGCTCAGTATGTTCTGTGTAAGAGAGAGAAGTTTTGAAAACTTAAAAATAAATATAAAGAAAAAAAAAAACAGTGGGGCGTGGTGGCTCATGCCTGTAATCCCAGCACTTGGGAGTCTGAGGCAGGTGGACCACTTGAGGTCAGGAGTTGGAGACCAGCCTGGCCAACATGGTGAAACCCCGTCTCTACTAAAAATACAAAAATTGGCCGGGCATGGTGGCATGTGCCTGTGGTTCCAGCTACTCAGGAGGCTGAGGCAGAAGAATGTCTTGAACCCAAGAGGTGGAGTTTGCAGTGAGCCGAGATTGCGCCACTGCACTCCAGCCTGGTGACAGAACAAGACTCTGTCTCGAAAAAAAAAAAAAAAAAGCTCAGTAAGAAATTCTATTCTCAATTGAAATGGTAATGCTGGGACCCTAATGCAACTCTACCTTTTAAATCCATTTTTACTGGTTTCCATTTAAACGGCTATTTAAATTTTTTATTTTAGGCAAAATATAAAGCAAATACAAATATAATGAAAGTTCTCATACTGATCCATATGGGTTATTTCTAGCATAATGAAAGTCAATAAGTCTCTTGTATTTTTTAAGGAAGATTGCTGAGGAGAAAGATGTAATGCCTGCAATATTTATAAACTATCCAACTATAACCAGGAATAATCTAAAAAAACTTCTAGGCATTCATATGGAAAGATGATTATTTGTGGTATAAAGAAAAACAGTTTTAAACTAAATTCTAAATTTCAACCCCAAAACTGAGGGATTTATATAGTCTATAGACTATATATTATAAACAAGTACACATTGACTTAAAAGCCTCAAAATCTTTATCAAAATATACTACAATGTAAGAGTTGTAAACTCAAATACTTACAAGGACAAAGGAAGGTGATCTGAGTAAGGAAAGTACTGACGTGGGCACAGTAGCAAACTGGAGAATGTACGCCTTTTATAAAGGAGCATCCTCCGCACAGCAGGCCGACAGCGATAGAAACTCAGGGGACACCATATTTGATTTTTTAAGACAAGTCTGAAGTCCAGATTTCTGCATAAGTCTTCTAAATTTTACATGTTGACTCAATTTATAGAGGCAAACAAATCTGTGCACATTTAGAATATAGCCCTTTTGTTTTTATATTTGCTGTGAATGTGTAACTAAATGGTTGTGTAAAATCCAAGTATTTGCACGTAAAGTATTTTCTTTCTCTAGTATCATAAGTTTTACCAAAAAAAATCAGGCCCTCATATATAATAAAAATTGCTATTAAGAATAATACATTTTTCAACATGTATTCATTTACAATCTATTTGTATAGAGTTTTCCCAGATTGTTGGCCAAATAGATAGTTTATATGACTGCCAACACTAAATTATTAAAATAATTTCTATGGAAATTCTTTTAATCAAAAAAATTTTGATTTATATCAAATTTATATCAACTTCATGGATTTCAGTGTGTAAAGCTGACATCCTGGTTATGCTAAAGATAAACTTAACAGACATACTGAGATAGTTCATAATACATCAACCAAAAAGAAATGTAGGATTGGTTATTATTTTAATTGAGAAAACCCAACTTGTAATGAACATTTGTTGACACAGAATCACCTGTATGGTGACAAAGGAGCATGAAATCATTAAAGAGTCAGCCTCTACTTATGGAAAGATTACCTATAAGCAAATTTTTGAAGACTCTCTGAATGGTAGTGAATGATTAATGATGGGAAAATAGGTGCTATTCTGTAAGTTGAGAGATACTGCCAATAATATTCCCTTGCACTTCCCAGTCACAGACATAGAGAAAGACAGGTAAGTCAGGCTAATCTTATCAAAAAGAACTTTAAAGAAAGTAGCACCTAGCAAACGCCAACTCTTCTAGAGATTTTGTACATTTTTTGAGATACAGAAATGTATATATTGCACTTATCTATTCTGGGGATCTTAAACAGGAGTATATCCAAACCTCGAGGGTTTTGTTTATTTGTTTTTGCTGTTATTGTGGTTAGAGATAAGAGTCTCACTATGTTGCTCAAGCTGGACGCAAACTCTTAGGCTCAAAATGGGACTAAAGGAACATGCCACTATGCCCAGCTTCAAGAAAACATTTTAAAACATACACATTCAGTCCTTATTAGATCTATTACATCAAAAGCTTCAGAGGAAAGCCGAAATTTTAGATTTTTAACAAAATTTGCTCAGGTCACTATAATGCACAATTCTGAAAATTAGTGTAGCAGGCAATCACTTCAGTCCCATTCCTCACCCATGTGGCTGATTCCCTTTATCAATTGTAGATGTGGCCAAAAAAAGAAAAGAGTAAGAGAGTCATTTATCAAATCTACATTTTATTTTCATGGTTATGAGTAGAACAGGGACAAATAAACTCAAAATCCAACTTTATTTTGCTATTAATAAGCTCCTTATCTCCCACCTTTCCATCAATACATTCTAGATTTGAGAGAAAAGTTTAGAATCTTAGATTTAAGTGGCTGTTTCTGCCTGGATGGGTAGTAAGTCAGTTAATTTGTTTCATCTTCTGTTGAAGTGTTTCTCATTTTGTAACCACATATTCACTGCCAATATGGTTTCCTCAGAGTCCTCCTAAAATTAATCTCTAGGCAAGTTTCAACTCACTCTCTTTTTCAAACCAAAATTTATTAGTCCCACAGCTAAAGAGCACCTTGCTCAACACATAAACTGGAAGAACACCAATCTAAAAAACCTGTTCTTGGCATTTTCCCTTATTACCTAATTTCCAAGTGACCTGCATATTCCTGAGGGTTCTCCTTTTCCCTTCCCATTTTTTCTCTCTTAAGCCTCCCTACTGAGAGATGATACAGCAGGTTTTTAGAAAATTGTCAGCAGCAGCAAGATGTCCATTTATTCTAAGTTACTTTAGTTTTGTTTGAGTTTTAAGATAAAGCCTATTTTCAGGGCATGTTTTCTTTCCTGTGTTATTTTACATTAATTAGGGAAAAAAACTCTGCATTAAAAGGTTTTACCTTTAAGAAATTCACAAATAATTTCCAAAGTGTATTTTAAAAAGTTATGTCCTTTAATGCTTCTTTCAAAGTATCATTATTTAAAATATGATTTTAGACAATTAAGTTATTTCAAAATAATTTGCTTGCATTGAGTAAATGCTTGAGCTTCCAAATAGCAAAAATGGACCTTTACCTATGTCAAGTTTAAAACAAATACTTTGAAAAGAAAATTGATTGACCTACACCTTGTCCATTGCTTCAATATTTGCATCTTGAGAAAGTAGTTTTTCCGCCAGTAACATACTCTCATTATACCCAGCATAATGGAGAGCAGTGATGCCATAGATATCTTTAAGATGTGGGTTGGTGCCCTGTTTCAGCAGAATGATGGCACAAGTTTCTTTCTGGCAATGTACAGCCTGTCCATATTAGATCAAGAACTAGATTGTAAATTCTAAGAATTCAAAATACATATTTCACAGGTTTCACCAACTAGTTATATTTAAATAAAATAAATTTATTTTAATTTTACATATGTAAATCAAACCCATGTCATGCTGAAAGAGCTGGCTACTATATACCTGTATTAAAGGTGTTCTGTTTTGTTTGTCACAAAGGTCAACCTGGCATTTTCTGTTCACCAGAAGAGTGACCACTTCCACACAGCCACTGGCACAGGCCAAATGCAGAGCAGTAGTGCAAGAGTAAGAGGACCTTTTAGGAAACGGCAGTGAAATATCTCAAAACATACAGTCATTCACATAATTGTAAACATTGAATGTTTTCCCTCTTCCTTATTTTTCTTGAAGAAAGTACAATACTTTTTAGCTCACTACCTTAATGAGTAGTGAGCCAAAAAGCAGCCTATTTGAATAGAAAGAGCTCGGTCTTTGGATTCAGTTCAACTAGGGTTTTGGTCCTACTTTAAACTCTGTCATTTACCAGCTATTACTTAGCCTTTCTGAGCCTCAACTTCCTCATTAATAAAAACAACAATAATAGCTATCTCATAGGACATCATGATGCTAAAATGAGAAACTATGTAAAGTATTAAAAATAGTTCCTAAAGCAACAACTTAAAATTGTTAGATTTTTGTTTTTTGAGACAAGGTCTCACTCTTTTGCCCAGGCTGGAGTGCAATGGTGTAATCACACCTCACTGCAGCAAGAAACTCCTGGGCTCAAGAGATCCTCCATACTTAGTCTCCTGAGTAGCTGGGACTACACATGTGCACCAGCATGCCCAGCTACTCATTTAAGATTTTTGTAGAGCGAGAATCTCATTTTGTTGTTCAGGCCGGTCTCAAACTCCTGGCATCAAGCAATCCTCCCACCTCAGCCTCCCAGAGTTCTGGGATTGTTTCTATTACTACTTACTTAACAAAAAAATTTTAATTAAGTAAAATAATACAATTATACCTACTTTGTAGGATGACTTAAAGAGTAGGTCACATTTTAACACCTCTGATATTTGAATGCCACTTACAATTCATGATTTATTACAACTATAATTGGTAGCATTTAAAAAATTATTTTATTGATATATATAATAATGGGGCATCACACAATCCATGAGTCCTTAAATTAAGTAGCATATGGTATACTGAGCAGGTTTAGGGCAGTTCTAGGGATATAACTGGCACTTAAATACATTTCAATTCTTAAAGGCGCTACAAGGAAAAACACTAAAACAACAGTAACGCATTTTTTAAACTAATTCTTGGAACTTTCAAACAACTTGAAGACAAAGGAAACTCATGATTCAAATGAATAGGTATGAATCATTTAATTCAATACTTATATTTAGAGAATATATGCAAATCGGACTTTCCCATGATTAATATTAGTGTTTACGACTGATAAACTTTTGAAAGGGCAGTTCCAAGTTATCATCTACTATTTTCTAACTTCAGAAATTCTTTTGTTTGAAAGATGGGAGATAAAGTTTAAATGAGATTAAGTCCTAATATCCCCATTTCAAATCTCTCGGCTTGTGCAGACAGGGCAGGTCAACACGAAGTTTTTAAGGATGGAAGGGTCCTGAGAGAGAGTAGAATACGTCTGCTACAGAATAGGTACTCAGGTTACATTTGATAAATAAACTGAATGACAGAATGGATAAATACAGATGGGGAGTTTAACATTTTTAAATAAACTCCTATAAAGCAGTATTTTTGCAATAGTAATCATTTATAGTTATCTTCATTTTCAAAGAATCCAAGTAAAATGAAATGACTGATCTATCATTGTTTGCATATATGAGATAAATCTACATGTAAGAAAAATATATGCACATAATAAAATATATACATAAAATCTGGAGACAGATAAAAACATTCCCTTTTTATTTCTGAAGAGGCTAAAAGTTCATAGATAATAACACACAATAATGATGATAATAAATAGAAAGTGAGAGATTATTTTTATCTGGGCAAAGTTCATATTTTTCTTCCCAAGAATTATTCCATTAATAATAAACATGTACTAGAAGTGTTGTACATGCTCACTGAAACAATCACAGATAAGAAAACCTTTAAAATGCAAATACCCAGAAATTAAAAATGTTATTGTATTTTGTATGCATTTTTTGTTAACACAAGACCATAGTATGTTTGTGTATGTGTATAATAAATGGATTCTATTTTCCTTGCTGGCTATAACAAAATATATCTTCACACATCAACATACTTCTATATCTATTGTCACATTCAATGGTCACATATTATTCTATCCTATGGCTGCAACAGAAATTTATTTATAGAATTCATTCTATCTGTTCTTTTAAAAATAAGTGCTGCAAAAAACAAAGCGCCTGTATCTCTACTTCCTAAGGATATTTTAGTATAATGGAATTGATGGGCAAAGAGTATACACATTTTTTAAATGTAGTACTTACCACCAAATTGTCTATTTAAAAAGTAATCAGCAGCTTAAACCTTAAGCAGCAGTACAAAACATCCTCACACATATTGTGGACAGAAAACAGGTTCATTCCTCTTTTAATTTAAATTCTTATACCAGAAATGCAAAGAATTCTTTCCTATGTACCTAAGTAACTTGTAAATCTGAAAAAAATTTCTTTGCCCACTTTTATTAGAGTTTTTGATTTTAAATAATTTCCTGTAAAATGAAGATGCACTTTTCATCTTATGTGTATACATGTAACTTTTCATCTAATTTGTATATATAACTGATATAAATATAACATTATATATGTAATATATATGCTATACATACCAGTACTATACATATCACATGATATATAATATAATGAATTCCCTGCAAAATGAAAACACACTTCTCATCTGAATATATATATATAGTATAGTACATACTTTTCAAGTGTGTTTTCTTTCTCATTTTTTTCTGATACACAGGTGGTTTTAATTTTTAGTTTGCTAAATCAACTTTCAGAATGCCTGCCTCTGAGGGCATTCTTAGGAAGACTTTGTCAACATAAGATATACCTGTAAAATAAGCATTTGTGTTTTCTTCTGATACCTTTCTCATTTGCATATGTAAAAGTTTCAATCTGTGTTCCATCAGGCACTCATGTTTGTGATATAAAATTTCATTAGTTTTCTTCAAAGAGCAGGCATTTTTTTCATTAATAATTATCCTTTCCTATTTATATCTGTCAACATTATCCATCCTTACGTAAGTCTTATATCATTTCAGTGTTTCTGGATTTCCTATTCTGTTCCATGCATTTATCTGTATTTTCAGCTGTTAGTAAACAATTAATTATTCAAATTAATAGCACATTTTAATATCTAGAGAAACGTTTTTCAGTCCATTATAAAATTATTTAAAATGTCATCACAATAGTAAAAGACAGCAGGTGTCGTGCAAAAATGTTAAAACCTTGATACTTTCATTCCGTTTATGTAAAATTGATAAACACAAAAAGAACACAAAACCCACCTCCCACTTCCAACTTTCCCTCTAAGACCCTTCAGTAAAGAACCGACCTATGTAAAACGGGCAGTTTTATCTAAAAATTTTCGCCTACTGAAAATGAGTCCCGGTATTTTTGATAGGGAAATGTGTTCTCTCAGTAGGGACCTCCTGTAATCTATAAAACACCATATTTTAAATATGAACGTTAAAAATAACAACACTGTATATGCTTAACTTAGTTAAATCACTCACATTCTCCAAGTGCTCCAGCTGGGGAATTAGGAGGGATACAACAGCTGAGGCTCATTTGGCTCCGCTGCTCAGAGGGTGCCCAGCGTCCTCCAAGGCCGCATCCCGGGGGGAAGCCGGGCCTAGGGAACCCTCCGACCCCGGGCTGAGCCCGGCTACCTGTGCGGCTTGTCCCGGGCTTCCAGGTCTCCGCTCCTGTGTGCCAGGCAGCTCCACCTCCGCGGCGTTGGCCCTGACAGCCACCCTGTGGATCTTCCGCTGTTCCGCGTCCCGGATTCGGTGCCGGGAAGCGGTGTAGACGGGGTCTATGGAGCCCAGGACCTGAGGTTCTGCTCTGCCTTGGCTCCTGGCTCCCGAACCCGAGGAACTTCTTCAAGATGGTGACTTCTCAGATCCCCAGCAACCAGCTTCTGTCTTCTCCCACTCCCACCTGGCGGCAACCCCCAATCTACAATCCCAAATCTGCTTTCTAGCCCAGAATCCGTGATCCAACCGGGTCCACCACAGCCTTCAGCAGCAACACTTGCAGCCTCTGACCTCTCAGACCAAGCGAGCCCTCACAAAGCCGTTAGGTGCGCGCCTGCGCCACGGTGGCCGCCCGGCTCCCGGAAGCCGCTCCCAGGTGCGCGTAGGCAGGTGGGGCTGCAGCTGGGGGCAGGCATCGCTGGGCTCCAGGTTCTCTTGGGCTCGCCCGGGCTGCCGGAGGACAACAGGCGCAGGATTGCAGGCGCGCATTTCATATCACAAACATGAGTTCCTGATGGAACATTATCAGTCCTTACATACATCTCATATGAGGGAGGAGGGGGAGACCTATCTGACCATGCCGCCGCCCCACTCCTCCTCAAAGGGATACCGGGTCTGGCATGGGCACTCCGCGGCACTGGAACGGCTTCGTGGATGGCCTGGCTTCAACGCTGAGACTCTGGCCCCGTGTCTGCCTGGCAGGTGTCACGGAGCGGGAGATGCATGGAAAGTCAGGGGTTGCTCCTTCTCCCACCCGCCCCCACTGCTGCCCATGCGGGATGCGCAGTTTGCAGTTACAGCTCTGGTACTGGTTTGGGATGGTGGAGCTTCGCTTGGGTGGCATCAGGGTCGCCGAATGCACAGCCCATCTGGCCTGAGGGTCCGCTCCTCTTTGACACCTCTCTGGATCCTGGGCCCCTGCACTGGGCACTCTGCAATCACACTGATGAGACTGCTGGCAGGGCGGACCACCTGACTTTAACGCCCGAGTGCCCAGGATGAGGAGCTGGAGGCATGGGCATAGTCTGGGGTGTCCAGCCACTTGCTGCTCCCATGCCACGTCCAGGCTGCAGTGGTGACTTGGGCGCCAGCAGTGGATGGGGGGGGGGCAGGTACCTGATGTCCTCGGGGTCAAGTGCATTGCCTGCCCACCTGAGGGTCTGCTCTGCCTTGGCCTCCTCCAAGAGTGCAGGGGCCATCAGGTGGCAATTTAGGAATGCTTAAATTGAAGGAAATATTCTTTCTCTCTCTGAGAAATAAGTGGTGGTTTTGTTTTGTTTTTGATATTCAGTTACAGCACAAAACAAAGGTGACACAGAGGTGAAGGTCCACAGCCAGTTCCTCTATTGATTCCCTCCAGACATAAATGTTCAACATAACTGCTTTGCTTGTCACTTTCACCTCAACCCTTACATATGCCTACAGATCTGTTCAATCACAACTGTTGGATTTAGAATTATTTAATACACAATTATTTCATAATAATTTAATACCCAAACTACTTTTAATAGTCTACCATCTCTGCAATCCTGAATTATTCATTTTTCTTTGTTTATAAAATGATTGCCATAGTAAGATCAAAATCACAAAACTCACATTTCATTAGGTTAAAAAATATTAAAACATACATAAAAGATGATAAAATGTATTTGTTTCATCATAATTATGGGTTTGCAAAGTTTTTATATGTTTAGCTACATTCCTATGATTCTTTGACCCCTCAAATCTTATGTCCTCGCATTTCAAAACCAATTATGCCTTCTCAACAGTCCCACAGGTCTTATTTCAACATTAATTCAAAAGTCCACAGTCCATAGGTCTCATCTGTGAAAAGGCAAGTCCCTTCCACCTAGGAAGCTGTAAAATCAAAAGCAAGTTACTTCCTAGATACAGTGGGAATACAGGCATTGAGAAAATACAGGTGTTCCAAATGAGAGGGATAAAAGGGGCTAGAGGTCCCATTCAAGACAGAAATCCAATAGGGCAGTCAAATTATAAAGTTCCAAAATAATCTTGAGGAAATCGTCTTACCTGTTTTTCCTGTTGTGGTTTGTGCTTTTGGTGTCCTCCTGGAGGAAGACACAGCTCCACCCGTGAAGTGCCCCCCAGGTCTATACTGAGGAGAACACAACTCTGCAGACCACTGTGACGTGACACAGGGTGGCGCTGTGATGCGATGCACATCAGTGGCGGAGCCTGAGCAATCTGAAAAGGAGGGCTTGGGTACTCTCTCCTGGCGGCCGGGCACTGCAGGGTCCTTTTGCTCACGGTGTGGTGCCTGTGCTGCTGGGCCCTCTTACTCGCGGTGTAGTGGCAGCATGCCCCCTGCTGGCAACTAGGGGCACTGCAAGACCCTCTTGGTAGTTTCATGGCAGCACCCCCGGTACTGGCATGGCAACCAGAGAACTGCAGGGTCCTCTTGCTCACGGTGTGGTGCCCGCATGCCCCCCTGTTGGCTTCTCAGGGCACTGTAGGGCCCTCTGGCTCACAGTGTAATGGTGGCACACTGCCGGCTGGCAGCTGGGACACTGCAGGGCCATCTTGCTCATAGTGTAGTGGCAGCACGCCCCCTGCTGGCTGCTGGGGCACTCTAGGGTCCTGTTGCTCACGGTGTATTGGCAGCACGCTCCCTGCTAGCAGCTGAGGGACACTGCAGAACCCTCTGGCTCAGTGTCGTGGCAGCACATCCCCTGCTGACAGTTGGGACACTGCAGGGCCCTCTTGCTTCCAGTTTGATGGCGAGCGCCCCCTACTGGCCTCCTTCTGCACCACTTAAAATCAGAGCCAGTTATTCAGCTCCCACAGTTCTGGAAATATGAACTGAAATGAAGTGATTACTGGAAAGAGTTGATGTCCCAGTTCTTGTCTAACTTGGAAGAAAGATTTTCACCAAGAGGCAGTACAAAGATGGCAGATGACTTCATTGAAAATAAATACAGTGTAAAGAGCTTATTGTAGAAAACACAGGTAGCCCCAAGGGAGGAGCAGGCTGATCATGCGGGAAAACAGCCGGAGAGTCCTGGGCAGGGAATTTTATTTTGGACTTCTTTACATTACTGCCTCTGTCTCAAGTCTCCACCTGTTTTCTTTGTCTGGTTTTTCTGCTTCTAACTTAGGTCCCTGACTTGTCTCTTTTTGGCTTGTGGGAACTCCTCACTGTTGGTTAAGGCACATGTGTGGAGATCAATCCAAATCCACTGTTGGGGCTGGCTCCTTCCCATCTCCCAGGAAGGCCCTACAGTGGTCACGTCTGTACCTCCTGCGCCTGCCTGTCTCTTGTGAATCTCCTTCTCTGCCCTAATCTGTGCTTATGGTGCCAGGTTTCTCCTTAAGAATGGCCTTTTGTCCTTCTTATCAGCATGTAGCTAGCAATTTTCTGACATTTTAACTGCAGAGTGAATGATGATTGGGGCATCCTAAGAGGAGTTCTAGATGTTTCTTTCTGCATAGATATTTCTTCTTCCTCCTACCCACAACTGACAAGTGGCCATCCACTCCAGCATTAGAGATGCTGCTAATATATAAATTTTTGATGGTCCCTCGAGGTGAGCCTTCCCATCATGTTCATGTTTAGCTATCTACCTACTCTAACAGAGCCCACTATCCTGTGTCTTTCCCAAAAGTAGAGAAGGAACCATTCATTGGAAACCATAGGAAATAAAATGAATGTAGGTGAAAACTTTACAACTTATACAAATAATCACTCAAAATTATCCTTACACTAAAAATGCAAAACTATACAATTTCTAGAAGAAAACATAGAATAAAAGCTATCTGCCCTTGGGTTTGGTAATGAATTTTAACAAGCAACACAAAGTGTCAATACAAATAGAACAAAGAATTAAGTGGATTTTTTAAATATTAAAAGTGTATACTCTGGAAAAGACCTTGTTAAGAGAATGAAAAGCCACATATTGAAAGAAACTATTTGCAAAATACAGATCTGAGAAAGAATTTGTATTCAATATACAAAAAAAAAAAAAAAAATCTTAAAACTAAGTAAAACAGCCCAATTAAAGATGCACACAAATCCGAAGAGACACCTCACCACGGGGGTTAAGAGAAACCAACCCTTTCAAAAGACTCCACCACTGATATAAACCAACTGCTTGAAGCTGCCTCTCCTTTCTTGCCTGATAACAGACCACCCATGACAGAGAGGGTCAGGCCAGTATGAAGAGGATGCACAGAGCAAGTTTTCATGCCCTCTGCTTCACCTTTTAATGTCAGAGGGCTGGAAACTTCACCCTGGGATCACACTAACACTGCCATTATTTCAACATGGGACCCCTGAAGGAGTAAGAAACTCAACTGCGATTGCACGCATTTCTCCTTTCATAAATATTCATGACTCCTCCTAGAGCTTATTAAATAAGTGTATTTGGCCATGCCACTCAGCATAAATTACTGTTTCCTTTATCTCTCCCTTGAAGTGTCTGGTTCTGGTTTCTGGCTGGAGTCTATGCTTCCCAGCCCATTAGAAGGACTACCCTGCAGGCTGCAACCCTTTACAGAAAATAAATCTCTCACTGAGTGCAGCGGCTCATGCCTGTAATCCCAGCAATTTGGGAAGCCAAGGTGGGTGGATCACCTGAGTTCAGGAGTTTGAGACCAGCCTGGCCAATACGGTGAAACCTTGTCTCTACCAAAAATACAAAAAAGTAGCCAGGCATGGTGGTGGACATCTGTAATCCCAGCTAATTGGGAGGCTGAGGCAGGAGAATTGCTTGAATCCAGGAGGTGGAGGTTGCAGTGAGCCAAGATTACACAATTGTACTCCAGCTTGGGCAACAAGAGTGAAACACCTTCTCAAAATAAATAAGTAAATAAATAAAAATAAAGAAATATCTCCTTTCCAAAGTTATGAACCTCGTCATTCTTCAGTTGACAGTGTTACAAAGTTCAAAAGACCTTCCATTCTCTCCCTCTGAAGTCCTAGAAATTGTCATTTTGTTAATTATTTTAGATGCCTGAGAACTTGTAATCAAATGAGTAGAAATGTTGAAATTGTGCTTTACCACCTATGTATCTCTTAATCAAATCAAGTGGATCTCTAAAATTAACCATGAGAATATGGATGCCTGATTTATGGCTAAAATTTTAGGATGAAAGCTATAGATCTCTATTTGTGTTTTATGCCTATTAACGTATGATATATATATATATATATAAATATCATATATATGTGATATTTTCTTAACTCCAGATAGCAATGCAAAATTCATTGATAAAATCCTCTAAAAGTGCTCTATTCTAACTTAGCTTGGAAAAAAAATAAGCATTTCTAAATAAATATTCACCAAACTCCTAGAAATGTAGGAACTGATACAAATGTTTTTTAAGTTAACACAATTTAAAATACCTAGGAATACAACTAACAAGGAACGTAAAGGACCTCTTCAAGGATAACTACAAATCACTGCTCAAGGAAATAAGAGAGGACACAAACAGATGGAGAAACATTCCATGTTCATGGTTAGGAAGAATATCATGAAAATGGCCATACTGCCCAATCCCCATCAAGCTACCAATGACCTTCTTCACAGAACTGGAAACAAAAAACAAAAAACAAAAAACCTTAAACTTCATATGGAACCAAAAGAGAGCCCACATAGCCAAGTCAATTCTAAGCAAAAAGAACAAAGAAGGCATCACCATACCAGACTTCAAACTATACTACAAGGCTACAGTAATCAAAACAGCATGGTACTGGTATCAAAACAGAGAGATAGACCAATGGAACAGAACAGAGGCCTCAGAGGCAACACAACACATCTACAACCATCTTATCTTTGACAAACCTCACAAAAACAAGCAATGGGGAAAGAATCCCTGTTTAATAAATGGTGTTGGGAAAACTGGTTAGCCATGTGCAGAAAGCAGAAACTGGACCCCTTCCTGACACCTTACACTAAAATTAACTCCAGATGGATCAAAGACTTAAACATAAGACCTAACATCATAAAAACCCTAGAAGAAAATCTAAGCAAAACCATTCAGGACATAGGCATAGGCGAGGACTTCATGACCAAAACACCAAAAGCATTGGCAACAAAAGCCAAAATAGACAAATTGGACCTAATCAAACTCCACAGCTTCTGCATAGCAGAAGAAATAGTCATTAGAGTAAATTGGCAACCAACAGAATGGGAAAAATTTTTTGCAGTATACCCATCTGACAAAGGGCTGATATCTAGAATCTACAAAGAACTAAAACAGATTTACAAGAAAAAAACAAACAAGCCCATTCACAAGTGGGCAAAGGATATGAACAGACACATTATAAAAGAAGACATACATAAGGCCAACAAACATATGAAAAAAATGCTCATCATCACTGGTCATTAGAGAAATGCAAATCAAAACTACATTGAGATACCATCTCGGTCATCTGCGAAGCCTGAGTCCTGTCCTCTCACTCTCCTCCCCGGGCAGCATGAGCTTCACCACTCGCTCCTCCTTTTCCACCAACTACCGGTCTGTGGGCTCTGTCCGGGTGCCCAGCTATGGTGCCTGGCCGGTCAGCAGCGCGGCCAGCGTCTATGCAGGCGCCGGGGGCTCTGGTTCCCCCATCTCCGTGACGCGCTCCACCAGCGTACGGAGGGGCATGGGGTTCGGGGGCCTGGCCGCGGGGATGGCCAGGGGTCTGGCAGGAATGGGAGGCATCCAGAACGAGAAGGAGACCATGCAAATCCTGAACGACCGCCTGGCCTCCTACCTGGACAGAGTCAGGAGCCTGGAGACCGAAAACCGGAAGCTGGAGAGCAAAATCCGGGAGCACCTGGAGAAGAAGGGACCCCAGGTCAGAGACTGGGGCCATTACTTCAAGACCATCGAGGACCTGAAGGCTCAGATCTTCTCAAATACTGTGGACAATGCCCGCATCGTTCTGCAGATTGACAATGCTCGTCTTGCTGCTGATGACTTTAGAGTCAAGTATGAGACAGAGCTGGCCATGCGTCAGTCTGTGGAGAGCGACATCCATGGTCTCCGCAAAGTCATCGATGACACCAATGTCACTCGGCTGCAGCTGGAGACAGAGATCGAGGCTCTCAAGGAGGAGCTGCTCTTCATGAAGAAGAACCATGAAGAGGAAGTAAATGGCCTACAAGCCCAGATTGCCAGCTCTGGGTTGACTATGGAGGTAGATGCCCCCAAATCTCAGGACCTCACTAAGATCATGGCAGAAATCCAGGCTCAATATGACGAGCTGGCTCGGAAGAACCGAGAGGAGCTGGACAAGTACTGGACTCAGCTGATTGAGGAGAGTACCACAATAGTCACCACACAGTCCACTGAGGTTGAAACTGCTGAGATGACGCTCACAGAGCTGAGACGTACAGTCCAGTCCTTGGAGATCGACCTGGACTCCATGAGAAATACGAAGATCAGCTTGGAGAATAGCCTGAGGGAGGTGGAGTCCCGCTACGCCCTGCAGATAGAGCAGCTCAATGGGATCCTGCTGCACCTGGAGTCCGAGCTGGCCCAGACCCGGGCAGAGGGACAGCGCCAGGCCCAGGAGTATGAGGCTCTGTTGAACATCAAGGTCAAGCTGGAGGCTGAGATCGCCACCTACCGCCGCCTGCTGGAAGATGGCGAGGACTTCAGTCTCAGTGATGCCTTGAACAGCAGCAACTCCATGCAAACCATCCAAAAGACAACCACCCGCCGGATAGTGGATGGCAAAGTGGTGTCTGAGACCAACGACACCAAAGTTCTGAGACATTAGACCAGCAGAAGCAGGGGACCCTTGCGGGAGCAGGAGGCCAATAAAAAGTTCAGAGGTAAAAAAAAAAAAAAAAGAGAGATACCATCTCACACCAGTTAGAATGGTGATCATTAAAAAATCAGGAGACAACAGATGCTGGAGAGGATGTGGAGAAATAGGAACAGTTTTACACTATTGGTGGGAGTGTAAATTAGTTCAACCATTGTAGAAGACAGTTGGCGATTCCTCAAGGACCCAGAAATAGACATTCCATTTGACCCAGCAATCCCATTACTGGGTATATATCCAAAGGATTATAAATCGTTCTACTATAAGGACACATGCACAGGAATGTTCATTGCAGCACTGTTTACAATAGCAAAGACCTGGAACCAACCCAAATGCCCATCGATGATAGACTGGACAGGGAAAATGTGGCACATATACACCATGGAATATCATCCAGCCATAAAAAACTATGAGTTGGTGTGCTTTGTAGGGACATGAATGAACCTGGAAACCATCATTCTCAGCAAACTGACACAAGAACAGAAAATCAAACACCACATGTTCTCACTCATAGGTGGATATTGAACAATGAGAACACATGGACACAGGGAGGGGAGCATCACACACTAGGATCTGTTGGGGGGAAATAGGGGAGGGACAGCAGGGGGTGGGGAGTTGGGGAGAGATAGCATGGGGGAAATGCCAGATATAGGTGATGGGGAGGAAGGCAGCACATCACACTGCCATGTGTGTACCTATGTAACAATCTTGCATGTTCTTCACATGTACCCCAAAACCTAAAATGCAATTTAAAAAATTGATTTAATATTTTTGGGCTAATAAAACAACTATGTCTTCAGAGCTATCACTATTGAATATAAAAAAGACATAAATTTCTATTCTGATTGAGTTCTAGTCCAATAAGCTAATATTATGTTTACTAGATACTTAAAATCTTAAAGCTTATAATTTGATTCTAATTATTATTTTTATTAAAAACATTATTTCAGTAATAATTTTCTACAGTAAATCTACCTAATAAATTTTCCAAAATACTATTGGTAATTTTTAACCTTAAAGTTAAGCTAACTAAAAGATTTGCATTAAACATCTAGATAATTTATAAATAAGATAAAATACTAAAACATTAATTACTGAACATAACTAATTCAACTTTATATACTCTTTCCCCCTATTTTTATGGAGAGACTAAAGGCATTTTGGCCTGTTAATAAATATTATTTTTGTCTACCACACTGAGAAATTGTACTATGAGGAAACACATCCCTCTAGGTGTTGGGAGATCATATACTCATACATTGTCTAATCTACTATAGAATGTTAATATATGACAATTTAAAATTGTCTACTTCCTAGTTTACTCTGGAAAATAAAGATTATTAAGTATTAAAAATATAATAAATATATATAAATAAAATTACTAGAAATAATAGAATAATTAGAAACGTAGCCCACGAGGAATCCCGGTGGAAGCTTTAGATCCCCTCACGGGCCCACAGAGGGCCAGCGCCCGCCAGGACCAGCTCTGCGCCACACCGCATTTCCACGTGGGAAACCGCGACCTGGACCGTCCCAGCCACACCCAGCGCGCCTTCTCCCCGGTGAGCAGCTGCGGCTCTGCCAAAGCGCTTCTCTGCTGCATTGTGGCCTCCCTACCGGCCCATCGGGTCTGCACCATGTACGAGCCAGTACGGGGGTCGGTGGCGGGCGGTTCAGAGCGCAGAAGCGAGGCTCCCACAGACTTGGTCGGCGTTTCTGAGCCACACGCAGCGGCTGCGAGACGCGTGCCCCTTCACCGCCTCCTCTCGCTGACACCGCCACCCCCAACCCCGGCGGAGGGCCAGCCCGGCGGGAAAAGGACTTTGGGTTTGGGCCGGGGATCCGCGCTCAGCAAGACCCGCCACAACGCACCTGCCCACATGGACCTTCAGCCGCGGACCAGGGCTGGTTTTTTTCCTGGCGACCCTGGTGGCAGAGAAAGTGCAAGATGGGAAGAGTCGGCCTCTCTGCCTCCCCGCGTTGCGCCCATGTTCCCTCAACGTGACGTGACTGGAGCCTCCCCTTCTGCTCGCCCCATAGGGCCAGACTCTCGTGGATGCTACAGTGGGACACACGCCCACCGCTCGATGTGACCAGTGAAGGGAGGCTGGTGGCGAGCACCCTTGTGCCAGCTACCCTCAGCACCTGTCATTGGTGCATGGGTGGTTCAGTGGTAGAATTCTCGCCTGCCACGCGGGAGGCCCGGGTTCAATTCCCGGCCCATGCAGTGCCAGGGCTTATTTTGGTGCTGCAGCACCAACATATAGCTGTGCTCCCCTCTGCCCCCTGCTTAAGCTTGGAGCACTAGAGCGTGTCCTGCCGTGGCCCTGCTCCCACATGGGATCTGCCTCCGCCCACTCCTCTGAACCTCTCTGGACTAATGCATGAGGCCACCCTGCCCTACCCTACCTCGGTAACAACACCCTCTCCAAACCCAGGAGCATGCCAGACACCAGCCTTTGGCAGCCTCCTGGTCCTGCTTCTCTTCACTGCTCTGTCACAGCCTCTGCCCCATGCATTTCACTTCAAGGAATGCCACAAGGCAGCACGAGCTTGCACCCGCTCACCCCACCTCTTCTCTTCACTTTTCACCACGACTACCTCCCTCTCTCTCTCTCTCCTCTGTCTCTGTTTCCTTCGCTGGCTCCCTATCTCTAGAAAATCATGCCATGGATGCCCTTCCAGTAACAAGGAGGTCGCAACTTGAGAGAAACATCACGTTCCCTGGGAGGGTGGGTCGCACAGCCCTAAATGCCACCACACCAGTAAATGCGTGGCATGTGCACAGCCTCCATTCACCGTGTTCCAGACACTCCACACTCTCTCTCCTCATGAGGCTCACACAGCACCCTCACCGCCATCCCACCTCTCTTAACCTAACTCCCATCCACCATTTGAGTCCAGGATCCCACCTTGCTGCCGTCGCTAGGACCTCTTTTCATCTCAGCCCCAGACACATACACGCCCGAGACGTGAATGTGTGTCCTGAAGGCTGCTTACTTATGTCTTCAGTCCAGGTGTATTCCTTACCCCTTTGGGACCGAGGACATGGCCCCCAGTCACTCTGTCATGTTGTCTGTCCAACCGTTGGCTGCTTGCCACTTCACCCCAGCCCCACTCCATACTCTGACCATGTGGCCCAACAGCATCCCAGTCTCCCCCCGCAAGGGTCCTCTTTGACCACACTGACTTCGTTCCTACCCAGACCAGAGCCCAGACAGACCAACCCACTGAAAATCTACTGCTCCTTCCAGCCTCCAGGCTCAACCTTCCCTCAGCTCTATCTCCCCCAACCCCACATGTTCTTACACACCACACACACACACACACACACACACACACACACTGGCACAGCCAACTCTCCCTCTGGCTGCCAGTGCCTCTCTCTCACACGACTCACATCCCCTAGTCCTGGTTTCCTTCAGGCTCTTCAGACACACGCCAGCTCCGCCATCACCTGGGATTCATCAGAACACACACGCCGCCTGCGATGTCCCTCAATGCCCAAGGCATCGGCACAACCTCCTTCTGACTGGACCGCCTCGTTCGCAGACCTTGGCCTGTGTGCCAGCTGGACATGCTAGACTCCTTCTCCCGCTTCCCAGTCCGTGGTCGGCATGCTTCTGTCCTTTCCTTGGTGTCAGCCCCTAGTCCCATGCTGGGGTGGTTGCCAGCCACGAAAACACAAACCTTTGTCCATCACTATCACACACTGATACACACCCACATCTTGCTGGCAAGCAAGCTGGCCTCCCATGGGGATGCCAAACCTCTCTATCCCTGATAGGGTCTGGTCTCTGCAGGCGATCCGACTTTGCCAAGGTCCCCCAAATGTCAAGGGACAGGCTTGGGCGGTCGGTGGGACCTCTAGTTTGCCCCCAAGGAAAGTTTCAGCAGGGAGTCGACTGAGCTCTGCCATTGACTTGGGAGATTGACCAAGCTCTGAGGTCGATACCGGGCTGGACAGAGGCTGGGACAACTGGGCTGATCTGTGCTGAGGAGGGGATGGGAAGAAATTCTACAGCAAATCTAGGCGCTGGGGATATGCACCATCTCGGTGTTTTCCTTGCCAGCTGGAGAGAAGTTAGAGTGTAGGTGAAGAAATGGGAAACCAACGTCCGCTACCATCCATCCTGAGCCCCAGCTTTCCACATGCGCTTTGGTCAGCTTGGCTGATGGGTTTTTCCCAGCAGCTCCTGCATCTCGACGCTTCAACGCCCGTGGCCACGTTGGTCTAACTAGCAGGATCTCCCAAGCGCCATCGTCACATCCCTAATAGGTGAGAAATTCAAACATGTGAACTGTGATGGGGAGCATGCGTACACACACACACCAAACCCCCAAAACACACACCAATAGACACCCACCGTGCCACGCGCATGCCATCTGATCCCACTGGAAAGTGGGCAGAGAACAGACATGAATGGCCCACCAATGGGTGTATGAAGAGAAAATGCTCAGCCTCGCCAATCGTGGGAAATGCCAATGGAAATTAGGAGGAGCTGTCATCAACCCCGCTTAGGATGACCATCATAAACCCGCAGAGAAAATAACCCATCCCGAAGAGGACGCGGACCAAACGGAAGAATTAGGCACCATCGGTGGAAAGGTGAATAAGGCCGGCCACCCTGAAAAGCAGCATCGAGATTTCTCCAAACGAAACACAACAAAGTAACAACAACAACAACAAAAAACGAAACTGCACCTCAACCGACCCTTCCGTCTCCTCCACCCCCTCCCACACACATAACTACAGGTAGAAATACCACTGCCTCGGGGAATCCCACGGATGCGATGGGTTTTCAACCTCCAAAGCATAAGGGAATCTGAATATCAGAGGGATACCCGCACCCCCATGTTGAACGCAGCGCTGTTCACAATTGCAGAAACATCGCATCAACCTAAGAGTCCATAGGCTGGGAAATGGATAAAAGAAATATGGCATATAAACTGCAGGGAATACTACTTGGCCTTCAAACAGAATGGATCCTCTTCTTTGCAGCAATACAGATAGAGCTAGAGGTCACAATGCAAAGTCAAGTGATCCAGGGAGAGAAAGACAGAGAGGGCAGGTCCTTACTTCTATCGTGGGAGCTCAAAAAGTCCACCTGGTGGAGGTAGAGCACAGAACGGTAGGAACCAGAGGCTGGAGAGGGCGTGTGTGAGACCGGGGTGAGGAGTGGTTGGAGGAAAGGGGTACGAGCCTGCGGTTCGAGGAAGGAATACGTTCCAATGTTCCATCGCAGAATAGGGCGACTATAGGTAACAGCCGATGTGTGTATGAGTGTGTGCTTCCAAAGAGCTGGAAGACAGCGTCTGTGATGTTCCCAACAGGGAGAGCTGACAGATACCGATGGGATGGATGCCCTACATCCCCTCAGTTGATCATCCATCACTCACAATCTACACGTGTTCCCACATATCACAGGAATCCCATCGATATCCCCTCCGCACGAAGAAAATCACAATCAGGCCAAAAAAGTGAACCTCACAACTCTGCCTCCCCGGCGCCATGGCCGGTGGTCTCTGCTCAAGGTTCCCTGCCATCCCTATGAAAGCCGCTGACGCGCATGGATCCCAATCAGGGACTCCCGCCCACTCAGGGCCTGGCAGGCCATGGAAAATCCAGTGCGGTGGCTGGCATGAGTGGCCCTAGCAGGTGGCCCAACCGTGAGGTGCAGATCCCTTGCAGATGACAGAGAAGTGGCCCTGGAGCCCTCCATCCCCCACTCCCTGGCTTAGCTTGGCAGAAGCCTTGCTGCTGGAGAGTCGTGGCCCATTCCGTGGCAAGATGCCACTGAGAGTGCCGGTGTGGTGCCGGTGGTGGCGGCGGTGGCGGCGGCAGCGGGTCTGCTGGCGACCACGGGAGGAAAAAGCCTGTCCTGGCCAGTGGGCTTCGCCACCGAGGCAGAGTGGGAGAGAGGGGAGCACCCGACAAGGAAGAGCTGTGAAGCTGATGTGGCGCAGGTGGCACCGGCGAAGTCAAAAGGACAAATGAGTGGAGGCAGGCGGGGAGCCTTCGGGCCTCAGGTGGAGGCCGCAGGGGTTGTGGCTGGGGTGCGGGAAAAGCAAGCCAGCCTGGTGGCCAAAACGGGAGGTGTGAACGCGCCTGGGAGTTGGCAGGCGGAGCCAAAGAAGGAAGACTTCCCTGGCCGGTAAGCGAACCTGGGCCACGGCGGGAGAGCGCCGAATCCTAACCACTAGACCACTAGGAAGCTTCAGCTATCTAGTCCAGGCTTGCGCTTCCGGGCCCCAGAGGCTGTGGCCCCATCACTGGGCGATACCTTGGCACCTGTCCCCTGCTTGGATTTAAAACAAACACGCACCGCCAGCCCCCGCCGATGCTGTCCCCGCTGCAACCCGCCTGCCCCAGCAGCTCTGGTCCTGTTCGCAGTCCACCCTCCAAACACCGCCACCTCCTTCCCCTGCCTGGACGCACACACGTGCAGCCAGAGGCCAAGCCCTGACACGACACGGACTCCAGCGCCCGAGACCCCCGCAAAAGGTGGGCCGCTGCGTTGGCCGGGAATCGAACCCGGGTCAACTGCTTGGAAGGCAGCTATGCTCACCACTATACCACCAACGCCGCAAGGTGCGGGCAGCCACGCCACGCCTGCCGGGGGTTCCCGCGAGCTAGTGGGACGCCTAAGCCTGGCGTAGCCCGCCTGGCCGCTGCGTCCCTCTGTCCGTCCGTCCTTCCGTCCGACCGACTGACCGCCCGGCCGCCGCCCTCCGCGTTGCCACGACGCCGCCTAAGGCTGCCCAGCTCCCCACCGGATCGTGGTAGATCCGGTCAGACCGCCTGTCTGCCTGCATGCCTCTGAGGGCGCTCTATCTCCCTCGCTGTCCGGGACCGCCAGAGCCCTACTCCACCAAGTGCCCGGCGGGGCCACAGCCGCTGCGTGCCCACAGGGTTCTCACTCCTCCGCTTCCCACCCGGCCCCGGGCCCCGTGCGCGGCAGGGAGCCTCTTCCGTCAGCCGCTTTGGGCCGGCCGCTCGTTGGGCGCCGTGGGGGCGAGAGGAGGCCGCCATGCTGTGGCGACCAAACGGCCAGGAAAAAGAAAAGGCAGGAGGTGCAGGAGGTCAAGGAGGCCAAGGGGTTCACGGAGACCAAGGGGCCAGGCAGTCTAGGCCCGAGATGGCGGCTTGCGGCTAGATGGGGGGCGGAAGGAGGATAGGTTGGGTCCGAGGCGGGGCCCAAAAAGGACTGCTGCCTCCCCGTCGGGGAATCGAACCCCGGTCTCCCGCGTGACAGGCGGGGATACTCACCACTATACTAACGAGGACGACGGCGACGGCCGCCGGGACGCCAGACCCCACTCCGACCGCGGACGCCGAGCCCTGCCTTCATCCCCTCCACCGACCGACCGCAGGGGCCCGGCACGTGCCCGCCCGCGACCTATCACCCGCCACCCGCAACACGCCACCCGTCACCCACCACGGTGGCGTGACCTAACCCGACACCGAACAAAGCACCCTGCGATCCCACCCGCATCCGGAGCGGGACCCCGACAGCTCCGGGTCCGAGTGGCGGGGAACCTCCCCGTGCGCCCTGTCTGCTGTCTCCAACGCAGGGATCCCGCCGGGAGGAAGAGGCGCGGGCGAAACCGCCAGGCAGCTGCTCCTAGGACGTGGTCCGCGCGCGCCCTGCGGGGGTCCGGCCGGCGGAGGCGCGGGGGCGGGGGCGTGCAGGGGAGGCCTGCACCCGCGGACCGTTTGGGTCCGGGGTGGGGACGCCGGGGCGTCCGCGTCAGGGCCAGTCGGTAGCGTTCACTCGGTGCCCGCTCCGCCCGCGCGATCCGTCGGTTGCGCACGGAACGCACCGGCCAAGGGCGCCAGCTCCCAGGCAGGCGAACGGCGACGGCGCCACGGCGCGCCGTCAGGATGGCCGAGCGGTCTAAGGCGCTGCGTTCAGGTCGCAGTCTCCCCTGGAGGCGTGGGTTCGAATCCCACTCCTGACAAACGGACCTTTTGGCCCGCCCACCCGCCGGAGGGCAACGCCCACCGCCACCCCGGACCACCTCGCCTGGTTCCCGCCTTGAGCCCTCGCCCAGGCTTCAAAACTCCAGTCCCCTTCAAGCAAGCCTCCGAAGCGCAGCCGCTTCTCAGGCAGGTCCGTTCTTCCTGCCTGCCCACCCACCCACCGCCAGTCACAGAAATACCCCAGGACTCTGCGCCAGCGCTCCCGACCCTCTACCAATTGCCCTTCCGGCAGACGCACTCCCCACCCCTTCACCCGCCCTCGTACGTGGCCCAAACATACCGAGGGACCGCGAACACCTTCCTGGCTCTTCCCTGCAGGTCTCCTCCGTCGCCCTTCTCCTCACTCGCCCTAACACACACAGCCCTGATCATCTCGCCTTCCTCCTTTTCCCTCCTTCCTCCCACGACCCAGCGCCCAGCGCCCACCACCCACAGCTCACCGCTCACCGCCCTCGGCCCACCGCCTGGAATCGCCGCTGCGCTGCCCAGAGGCGTCCGGAGTGCACGGCCCGCCCGTTTGCACCCTCCAACTTCTGCCCGCTGAGCAGCAGTGACTCGCTCGTGAAGCCCCGCGCACTTCCGCAACCAGAGGCACGCCATCCAACGTGCTGTCCTTGCCTCCAACCCCTAGGCCCCCGCCTGCCCATTCCATTCTCCGGACACCCTACCCAGGTCGCCGATTTCACCGCGCTAACTGTGCTCCCTTCACTGTGGGGCCCTAACCGCTAACACCTGCCTGCCGGCGGTCCTCCTGCAGCCCGCACCCCTGCGGGCCAGAGGCGGAGGGATGCCTGCACACAGCCTAGCAGGCGAGCCCAAACCCGGCAACATAGCCCACGAGGAGTCCCGGTGGAAGCTTTAGATCCCCGTCACGGGCCCACAGAGGGCCAGGCCCCGCCGTGACCAGCTCTGCGCCACACCGCATTTCCACGTGGGAAACCGCGACCTGGACCGTCCCAGCCACACCCAGCGCGCCTTCTCCCAGGTCAGCAGCTGCGGCTCTGCCAAAGCGCTCCTCTGCTGCATTGTGGCCTCCCTACCGGCCCATCGGGTCCGCACCATGTACGAGCCAGTGCGGTGGGCGGGGGGCGGGGGGCGGTTCAGAACGCAGAAGCGAGGCTCCCACGGACTTGGTCGGCGTTTCTGAGCCACACGCAGCGGCTGCGAGACGCGTGCCCCTTCACCGCCCCCTCTCGTTGACACCGCCACCCCCAACCCCGGCGGAGAACCAGCCCGGCGGGAAAAGGACGTTGGGTCTGGGCCGGGGATCTGCGCTCAGCAAGACCCGCCACAGCGCACCTGCCCACGTGGGCCTTCGGCCGTGGACCAGGGCTGGTCTTTTTCCTGGCGACCCTGGTGGCAGAGAAAGTGCAAGATGGGACAAGTCGGCCTCTCTGCCTCCCAGCGTTGCGCCCATGTTCCCTCGACGTGACGTGACTGGAGCCTCCCCTTCTGCTCGCCCCATAGGGCCAGACTCTCGTGGACGCTACAGTGGGACACACGCCCACCGCTCGATGTCACCAGGGAAGAGCGGCTGGTGGTGCGCGCCCCTGTGCCAGCTACCGTTGGCACCTTTTGTCGTTGCATGGGTGGTTCAGTGGTAGAATTCTCGCCTGCCACGCGGGAGACCCGGGTTCGATTCCCGGCCCATGCAGGATGGCGTCCCATTTTGGTGCTGCAGCACCAAGGTATAGCTGCGCTCCCCTCTGCCGCCTGCTTACGCTCCGGACGCTAGAGCGTGTTCTGCCGTGGCCCTGCTCCCACGCGGGATCCGCCTCTTCGCACTCCTCCGCACCTCTCTGGACTAATGGATGAGGCCACCCTGCCCTGCCCTACCTCGGTAATAGCACCCCCTCCAAAACCAGGAGCGCGCCAGACACCAGCCTTTGGCAGCCTCCTGGTCCTGTTTCTCTTCAGTGCCCTGCCACCACCTCTGCCCCACGCATTTCACTTCAAGGAATGCCGCCAGGCAGCACGAGCTTGCACCCGCTCACCCCACCTCTTCTCTTCACTTTTCACCACGACTACCTTCTTCTCTCTCCCTCTCCTCTGACTCTCTCCATTACTGGCTCCCCACCTCTAGAAATCATACCATGGATGCCCTTCCAGTAGGGAGGAAGTCCAGACTTGGAGGAGAGAAACATCAAGTTTCCCCGCGGTGGTGGTGGTGGGGGGTCATACAGTCCTAAATGCCACCACACCAGTAAACGCGTGGCATGTGCACAGCCTCCATTCCTTGTGTTCGTAACACTCCACACTCTCTCTCCTCATGAGGCTCACACTGCACCCCCATTGCCATCACGCCTCTCTCAACCTAACCCCCCATCCACCATTGGAGTTCAGGATCCTGCCTTGCTGCTGTCGCTAGGACCTCTGTTCATCTCAGCCCCAGACACATACACGCCTGAGACGTGAATGTGCGTCCTGAAGGCTGCTTACCTGTGGGGACCAGGTGCATCCACCCCCCTCTTTGAGACCTGGGGCATGGCCCCCAGTCGCTCTGTCACGCTGTCTGTTCGACCGTTGGCTGCTTGCCACTTCACCCCAGCCCCACTCCATACTCTGATCGCGTGGCCCAACAGCATCCCAGTCTCCCCCATGAGGGTCCTGTTTGACCACACCGACTTCGTTCCTGCCCAGACCAGAGCCCAGACAGACCAACCCGCTGAAAATCTACTGCTCCTTTCAGCCTCCAGGCTCAACCTTCCCTCAGCTCTATCTCCCCCCACCCCACAAGTTCTTACACACACACACACACACACACACACACACACACACACACACACACACACACCAGCACAGCCAACTCTCCCTCTGGCTGCCAGTGCCTCTCTCTCACACGACTCACATCCCCCAGTCCTGGTTTCCTTCAGGCTCTTCAGACACACACCAGCTCCGCCATCACCTGGGATTCATCAGAATGCACAAGCCGCCCGCAATGTCCCTCAATGCCCAACGCATCAGCACAACCTCCTTCTGACTGGACTGCCTCATTCGCAGACCTTGGTCAGTATGCTTCTGTCCTTTCCTTGGTGTCAGTCCCTAATCCAGTGCTGAAGTGGTTGCCAGCCACGGGAACACACACCTTTGTCCGTCACAGTCACGCACTGACACACACCCACATCTCGCTGGCAAGCAAGCCGGCCTCCCGTGGGGATGCCAAACCTCTCTCTTCCCGATAGGGTCTGGTCTCTGCAGGCGATCCGACTTTGCCAAGATCCCCCGAACGTCAAGGGACAGGCTTGGGCGGTTGGTGGAACCTCTACTTTGCCCCCGAGGAAAGTTTCGGCAGGGAGTGGACTGAGCTCTGCAATTGACTTGGGGGATAGGCCAAGCTCTAAGGTAGATAATGGGCTGGACAGGGGCTGGGACAACTGGGCTGATCTGTGCTGAGGAGGGGATGGGAAGAAATTCCACAGCAAATCTAGGCGCTGGGGATATTCGCCATCTCCATCTCCGTGTTTTCCTTGCCAGCTGGGGAGAAGTTAGAGAGCATAGGTGAAGAAATGGGAAACCAACGTCCGCTACCATCCATCCTGAACCCCAGCTTTCCACATGCACTTTGGTCAGCTTGGATGATGGTTTTTTCCCAGCAGCTCCTGCATCTCGACGCTTCAACGCCCGTGGCCACGTTGGTCTAACTAGCGGGACCTCTCAAACTTCATCGTCACATCCAGAATACGCGAGAAACTCAAACATGTCAACAGTGAGGGGGAACATTTGTACACACACGAACACACACACGCACCCAACCCCCCCAAAACACACACAATAGGCATCCACCGGGCCACGCGCACGCCATCTGATCCCATTGGAAAGTGGGCAGAGAACACATAGGGATGGCCCACCAACGGGCGTATGAAGAGAAAATGCTCAGCCTCACCAATCGTCCATTGGCGAAATGCCAATGGAAACCAGGAGGAGCTGTCATCAATCCCGCTTAGGATGACCATCATTAAACCCACAGGGAAAATAACCCATCCCGAAGAGCAGGTGGACCAAACGGAAGAATTACGCACCGTCGGTGGAAAGGTGAATAAGGCCGGCCAGCCTGAAAAGCAGCATGGAGATTTCTCCAAACGAAACACAACAAACTAATAAACAAAGGAAACTGCATCTCAACCCGACCCTTCAGTCTCCTCCACCCCCTCCCACTCACATAACTACAGGTAGAGCTACCGCTGCCTCCGGCAATCCCACAGATGCGATGGGTATTCATCCAAAGCATAAGGGAATCTGAATATCAGAGGGATACCCGCACCCCCATGTTGAACGCAGCGCTGTTCACAATTGCAGAAACATCGCATCAACCTAAGACTCCATCGGCTGGGAAATGGATTAAAGAAATGTGGCATATAAACAGCAGGGAATACTACTTGGCCTTCAAACGGAAGGAATCCTCTCCTCTGCAGCAACACGGATGGAGCTGGCGGTCACGATGCAATGTCAAGTGAGCTGAGAAGAGAAAGACAGAGAGGGCAGGTCCTTACTCCTATCGTGGGAGCTCAAAAAGTCCACCTGGTGGAGGTAGAGCACAGAACGGTAGGAACCAGAGGCTGGAGAGGGCGTCTGTGAGACCGGGGTGAGGAGAGGTTGGAGGAAAGGGGTAGGAGCCTGCGGTTCGAGGAAGGAATACGTTCCAATGTTCCATCGAAGAATAGGGCGACTATAGGAAACAGCCGATGTGTGTATGAGTGTGTGTTTCCAAAGAGTTGGAAGACAGCGCCTGTGATGTTCCCAACAGGGAGAGGTGACAGATACCGACGGGACGGATGCCCTACATCCCCTCAGTTGATCATCCATCACTCACAATCTACACGTGTTCCCACATATCACAGGAATCCCATCAATATTCCGTCCGCTCGAAGAAAATCACAATCGGGTCGAAAGAGTGATCATCACTGCTCTGCCTCCCGGGCGCTATGGCCCGTGGTCTCGGCTCAAGGTTCCATGCCATACCTATGAAAGCCGCTGACGCGTGTGGAGCCCAATCAGGGACTCTAGCCGGCTCAGGACCTGGCGGGCCATGGAAAATCCAGTGCGCTGAGTGGCATGAGTGGCCCTAGCAGGTGTCCCAACCGTGAGGTGCAGACCCCCTGCAGATGACAGAGAAGTGGCCCGTGAGCCCTCTACCCCCCCATCCCCGGGCTTGGCTTGGCAGAAGTCTCCCTGCTGGAGAGTCATGGCCCATTCCGTGGCAAGATGCCACTGAGAGTGCCGGTGTGGTGCCGGTGGTGGTGGTGGCGGTGGCGGCGGGTCTGCTGGCGCCCAGGGGAGGAAAAAGCCTGTCCTGGCCAGTGGGCTTCGCCACCGAGGCAGAGTGGGAGAGAGGGGAGCACCCGACAAGGAAGAGCTGTGAAGCTGATGTGTCAAAAGGACAAATGAGTGGAGGCAGGCGGGGAGCATTCGGGCCTCAGGTGGAGGCCGCAGGGGTTGTGGCTGGGGTGCCTGAGAAGCAAGCCAGCCTGGTGACCAAAATGGGAGAAGTGAAGGCGCCGGGCAGTTGGCAGGCGGAGCCAAAGAAGAAAGAATTCCCTGACCGGGAATCGAACCCGGGCCGCGGCGGTGAGAACGCCGAATCCTAACCACTAGACCACCAGGGAGCTCCAGCCCACTCTTCAGGATTACATCTACTGGCCCCAGAGACTGTGGCTCCATCACTGGGCGCCACTTTGGCACCTGTCCCCTGCTTGGGTTTAAAACAGGCCCCGCCTGCCCGGCCGACGCCGAAGCTGCCACTGACGCTGCCCCTCGCGCGGCAACCCTACTGCCCCAGCAGCTCTGGTCCTGTTCGCAGTCCACCGTCCAAATACCGCCACCTCCTTCCCCTGGCGCACAGGGGTGCAGCCAGAGGCCAAGCCCGAACAGGACACCGGCTCCGGTGCCCGAGATCCCCGCAAAAGGTGGGCCACTGCGTTGGCCGGGAATCGAACCCGGGTCAACTGCTTGGAAGGCAGCTATGCTCACCACTATACCACCAAGGCCGCACTGCGCGGGCAGCCACGCAACGCCGGCCCGGGGCTCCAGCGAGCGAGAGCGCCGCCTAAGCCCGGCGCAGCCCGGCAGGCCGCTGCGTCCCGTCCGACCGCCCGGCCGCCCGGCCGCCGTCGCCGCCCTCCGCGTTGCCACGGCGCCGCCTAAGGCTGCCCCGCGCCCCACCGGAGCGTGGCGGCTCGGGTCCGGCCGCCTGCCTGCCTGCCTGCCTCTGGGGGCGCTCTCCAGCGGTTCACCTGGTGCCCGGCGGGGCCACAGCCGCTGCGTGCCCACAGGGTCCTCACTCCTCCGCCACCCATCGGCCCCGGGCGAGGCAGGGAGCCTCTTAGGACAGCCACTTTGGGCCGGCCGCTCGTTGGGAGCCGTGGGGGCGAGAGGAGGCCGCCACGGTGTGGCGACCAAGCGGCCGGGGACAAGAAAAGGCAGGAGGTGCAAAAGGCCAAAGGGGTCAAGGGGGCGACGGGGGCCACAGAGACCAAGGGGCCAGGCAGTCCAGGCCCGAGATGGCGCCCTGCAGCTAGCTGGGGGCGGAAGGAGGATAGGTTGGGCACACAGGCTGGGTCCGAGGCGGGGCCCAAAAAGGACTGCTGCCTCCCCGTCGGGGAATCGAACCCCGGTCTCCCGCGTGACAGGCGGGGATACTCACCACTATACTAACGAGGACGACGGCCTGGCTGCCGGGACGTCAGACACCACGCCGACCGCGGACGCCGAGCCCTGCCTTCATCCCCTCCGCCGACCGACCGCAGGGGCCCGACACGTGCCCGCCCGCGACCTGCCACCCGTCACCCGCCACCCGCAACCCGCCACCAGCCACAGTGGCGTGACCGCACCCGACACCCAACAAAGCACCCTGCAATCCCACCCGCATCCGGAGCGGGACCCCGACAGCTCCGGGTCCGAGTTGCGTGGAACCTCCCGGTGCCCCCTGTCTGCTGTCTCCAACGCGGGGATCCCGCCGGGAGGAAGAGGCGCGGGCGAAACCGCCAGGCGGCTGCTCCTAGGACGTGGTCGGCAAGCGCCCTGCGGGGGTCCGGCCGGCGGAGGCGCGGGGGCGGGGGCGGCCTGCACCGTTTGGGTCCGGGGTGGGGACGCCGGGGCGTCCGCGCCAGAGTCAGCCGGTTGCGTTCACTCGGTGCCCGCTCCGCCCGCACCATCCGTCGGTTGCGCACTGAACGCACCGGCCAAGGGCGCCGGCTCCCAGGAACGGGAACTGCGACGCGCTACGGAGCGCGGTCAGGGTGGCCGAGCGGTCTAAGGCGCTGCGTTCAGGTCGCAGTCTCCCCTGGAGGCGTGGGTTCGAATCCCACTCCTGACAAGCGGATCTTTTGGCCCGCCCACCCGCCGGAGGGCAACGCCCACCGCCACCCTCGACCACCTCGCCTCGTTCCCGCCTTGAGCCCTCGCCCAGTTTCAAAACTCGAGTCCCCTTCAAGCAAGCCTCCGAAGCGCAGCCGCTTCTCAGGCACCTCCGTTCTTCCTGCCTGCCCACCCACCCACCGCCAGTCACAGAAATAGCCCAGGACTGTGCGTCAGCGCTCCCGACCCTCTACCAATTGCCCTTCGGGCAGACGCACTCCCCACCCCTTCACGCGCCCTCGTACGTGGCCCAAACATACCGAGGGACCGCGAACACCTTCCTGGCTCTTCCCTGCAGGTCTCCTCCGTCGCCCTTCTCCTCACTCGCCCTAACACACACAGCCCTGATCATCTCGCTTTCCTCCTTTTCCCTCCTTCCTCCCACGACCCAGCGCCCAGCGCCCACCACCCACAGCTCACCGCTCATCGCCCTCGGCCCACCGCCTGGAATCGCCGCTGCGCTGCCCAGAGGCGTCCGGAGTGCACGGCCCGCCCGTTTGCACCCTCCAACTTCTGCCCGCTGAGCAGCAGTGACTCGCTCGTGGAGCCCCGCGCACTTCCGCAACCAGAGGCACGCCATCCAACGTGCTGTCCTTGCCTCCAACCCCTAGGCCCCCGCCTGTCCATTCCATTCTCCGGACACCCTACCCAGGTCGCCGATTTCACCGCGCTAACTGTGCTCCCTTCACTGTGGGGCCCTAACCGCTAACACCTGCCTGCCGGCGGTCCTCCTGCAGCCCGTACCCCTGCGGGCCAGAGGCGGACGGATGCCTGCACACAGCCTGGTAGGCGAGCCCAAATCCGGCAACATAGCCCACGAGGAGTCCCGGTGGAAGCTTTAGATCCCCGTCACGGGCCCACAGAGGGCCAGGCCCCGCCGTGACCAGCTCTGCGCCACACCGCATTTCCACGTGGGAAACCGCGACCTGGACCGTCCCAGCCACACCCAGTGCGTCTTCTCCCAGGTCAGCAGCTGCGGCTCTGCCAAAGCGCTCCACTGCTGCATTGTGGCCTCCCTACCGGCCCATCGGGTCCGCACCATGTACGAGCCAGTACGGGTGTTGGTGGGGGGGTGCTGGTTCAGAGCGCAGAAGCGAGGCTCCCACGGACTTGGTCGGCGTTTCTGAGCCACACCCAGCGGCTGCGAGACGCGTGCCCCTTCACCGCCCCCTCTCGTTGACACCGCCACCCCCAACCCCGGCGGAGAACCAGCCCGGCGGGAAAAGGACTTTGGGTCTGGGCTGGGGATCTGCGCTCAGCAAGATCCGCCACAGCGCACCTGCCCACATGGACCCTCGGCCGCGGGCCAGGGCTGGTCTTTTTCCTGGCGACCCTGGCGGCAGAGAAAGTGCAAGATGGGAAGAGTCGGCCTCTCTGCCTCCCCGCGTTGCGCCCATGCTCCCTCAACGTGACGGGACCGGAGCCTCCCCTTCTGCTCGCCCCATAGGGCCAGACTCTCGTGGATGCTACAGTGGGACACACGCCCACCGCTCGATGTCACCAGGGAAGAGCGGCTGGTGGTGCCCGCCCCTGTGCCAGCTACCGTTGGCACCTTTTGTCGTTGCATGGGTGGTTCAGTGGTAGAATTCTCGCCTGCCACGCGGGAGACCCGGGTTCGATTCCCGGCCCATGCAGGATGGCGTCCCATTTTGGTGCTGCAGCACCAAGGTATAGCTGCGCTCCCCTCTGCCGCCTGCTTACGCTCCGGACGCTAGAGCGTGTCCTGCCGTGGCCCTGCTCCCACGCGGGATCCGCCTCTTCGCACTCCTCCGCACCTCTCTGGACTAATGGATGAGGCCACCCTGCCCTGCCCTACCTCAGTAATAACACCCCCTCCAAACCCAGGAGCGCGCCAGACACCAGCCTTTGGCAGCCTCCTGGTCCTGTTTCTCTTCAGTGCCCTGCCACTGACTCTGCCCCACGCATTTTACTTCAAGGAATACCGCCAGGCAGCATGAGCTTGAATCCGCTCACCCCACCTCTTCTCTTCACTTTTCACCACGACTACCTCCCTCTCTCTCCCTCTCTGTCTCTCTCCTCTGACTCTCTCCATTACTGGCTCCCCACCTCTAGAAAATCATGCCATGGATGCCCTTCCAGTAGGGAGGAAGTCCAGACTTGGAGGACAGAAACATCAAATTTCCCTGCCGTGGTGGTGGTGGGGGTCGTACAGTCCTAAATGCCACCACACCAGTAAATGCGTGGCATGTGCACAGCCTCCATTCGTCGTGTTCTGACACTCCACACTCTCTCCTCATGAGGCTCACACCGCACCCCCACCGCCATCACGCCTCTCTCAACCTAACCCCCCATCCACCATTGGAGTTCAGGATCCCGCCTTGCTGCTGTCGCTAGGACCTCTATTCATCTCGGCCCCAGACACATACATGCCCGAGACGTGAATGTGCGTCCTGAAGGCTGCTTACTTACGTGTGGGGTCCAGGTGCATTCCCCCCCCCACTTTGAGACCTGGGGCATGGCCCCCAGTCACTCTGTCACGCTGTCTGTCCGACCGTTGGCTGCTTGTCACTTCACCCCAGCCCCACTCCATACTCTGACCGCGTGGCCCAACAGCATCCCAGTCTCCCCCGTGAGGGTCCTGTTTGACCACACCGACTTCGTTCCTGCCCAGACTAGAGCCCAGACAGACCAACCCACTGAAAATCTACTGCTCCTTTCAGCCTCCAGGCTCAACCTTCCCTCAGCTCTATCTTCCCACACCCCACGCATTCTTACACACACACACACACACACACACACACACACACACACACACACACCGGCACAGCCAACTCTCCCTCTGGCTGCCAGTGCCTCTCTCACACACGGCTCACATCTCCCAGTCCTGGTTTCCTTCAGGCTCTTCAGACACACGCCAGCTCTGCCATCACCTGGGATTCATCAGAACGCACATGCTGCCTGTGATGTCCCTCAATGCCCAAGGCATCGGCACAACCTCCTTCTGACTGGACCGCCTCATTCGCAGACCTTGGCCTGTGTACCACCCGGACACGCTGGACTCCTTTTCCCGCTTCCCAGGCCGAGGTCGGCATGCTTCTGTCCTTTCCTTGGTGTCAGCCCCTAGTCCCATGCTGAAGTGGTTGCCAGCCACGAGAACGCACACCTTTGTCCGTCACAGTCACGCACTGACACACACCCACATCTCGCTGGCAAGCAAGCCGGCCTCCCGTGGGGATGCCAAACCTCTCTCTTCCCGATAGGGTCTGGTCTCTGCAGGCGATCCGACTTTGCCAAGATCCCCCGAACGTCAAGGGACAGGCTTGGGCGGTTGGTGGAACCTCTACTTTGCCCCCGAGGAAAGTTTCGGCAGGGAGTGGACTGAGCTCCGCAATTGACTTGGGGGATAGGCCAAGCTCTAAGGTAGATAATGGGCTGGACAGGGGCTGGGACAACTGGGCTGATCTGTGCTGAGGAGGGGATGGGAAGAAATTCCACAGCAAATCTAGGCGCTGGGGATATTCGCCATCTCCATCTCCGTGTTTTCCTTGCCAGCTGGGGAGAAGTTAGAGAGCGTAGGTGAAGAAATGGGAAACCAACGTCCGCTACCATCCATCCTGAACCCCAGCTTTCCACATGCACTTTGGTCAGCTTGGATGATGGTTTTTTCCCAGCAGCTCCTGCATCTCGACGCTTCAACGCCCGTGGCCACGTTGGTCTAACTAGCGGGACCTCTCAAACTTCATCGTCACATCCAGAATACGCGAGAAACTCAAACATGTCAACAGTGAGGGGGAACATTTGTACACACACGAACACACACACACGCACCCAACCCCCCCAAAACACACACAATAGGCATCCACCGGGCCACGCGCACGCCATCTGATCCCATTGGAAAGTGGGCAGAGAACACATAGGGATGGCCCACCAACGGGCGTATGAAGAGAAAATGCTCAGCCTCACCAATCGTCCATTGGCGAAATGCCAATGGAAACCAGGAGGAGCTGTCATCAATCCCGCTTAGGATGACCATCATTAAACCCACAGGGAAAATAACCCATCCCAAAGAGCAGGTGGACCAAACGGAAGAATTACGCACCGTCGGTGGAAAGGTGAATAAGGCCGGCCACCCTGAAAAGCAGCATGGAGATTTCTCCAAACGAAACACAACAAACTAATAAACAAAGGAAACTGCATCTCAACCCGACCCTTCAGTCTCCTCCACCCCCTCCCACTCACATAACTACAGGTTGAGCTACCGCTGCCTCTGGCAATCCCACAGATGCGATGGGTATTCATCCAAAGCATAAGGGAATCTGAATATCAGAGGGATACCCGCACCCCCATGTTGAACGCAGCGCTGTTCACAATTGCAGAAACATCGCATCAACCTAAGACTCCATCGGCTGGGAAATGGATTAAAGAAATGTGGTATATAAACAGCAGGGAATACTACTTGGCCTTCAAACGGAAGGAATCCTCTCCTCTGCAGCAACACGGATGGAGCTGGCGGTCACGATGCAATGTCAAGTGAGCCGAGAAGAGAAAGACAGAGAGGGCAGGTCCTTGCTTCTATCGTGGGAGCTCAAAAAGTCCACCTGGTGGAGGTAGAGGAAAGAACGGTAGGAACCAGAGGCTGGAGAGGGCGTTTGTGAGACCGGGGTGAGGAGAGGTTGGAGGAAAGGGGTAGGAGCCTGCGGTTCGAGGAAGGAATACGTTCCAATGTTCCATCGCAGAATAGGGCGACTATAGGAAACAGCCGATGTGTGTATGAGTGTGTGTTTCCAAAGAGCTGGAAGACAGCGCCTGTGATGTTCCCAACAGGGAGAGCTGACAGATACCGACGGGACGGATGCCCTACATCCCCTCAGTTGATCATCCATCACTCTCAATCTACACGTGTTCCCACATATCACAGGAATCCCATCAATATCCCGTCTGCTCGAAGAAAATCACAATCGGGTCGAAAGAGTGATTGTCACAGCTCTGCCTTCCGGGTGCCATGGCCCGTGGTCTCGGCTCAAGGTTCCATGCCATCCCTATGAAAGCCGCTGACGCGTGTGAGCCCAATCAGGGACTCTGGCCGTCTCAGGACCTGGCGGGCCGTGGAAAATCCAGTGCGCTGAGTGGCATGAGTGGCCCTAGCAGGTGGCCCAACCGTGAGGTGCAGATCCCCTGCAGATGACAGAGAAGTGGCCCATGAGCCCTCCACCCCCCATCCCCGGGCTTGGCTTGGCAGAAGTCTCCCTGCTGGGGAGCTGTGGCCCATTCCGTGGCAAGGTGCCACTGAGAGTGCCAGTGTGGTGCCGGTGGTGGTGGTGGCGGTGGTGGCGGCAGGTCTGCTGGCGACCACGGGAGGAAAAAGCCTGTCCTGGCCAGTGGGCTTCGCCACCGAGGCAGAGTGGGAGAGAGGGGAGCACCGGATAAGGAAGAGCTGTGAAGCTGATGTGGCACAGGTGGCGCCAGCGAAGTCAAAAGGACAATGCGGTGGAGGCAGGCGGGGAGCCTTCCGGCCTCAGGTGGAGGCCGCAGGGGTTGTGGCTGGGGTGCCTGAGAAGCCAGCCAGCCTGGTGGCCAAAACGGGAGGAGTGAAGGCGCTGGGCAGTTGGCAGGCAGAGCCAAAGAAGGAAGACTTCCCTGACCGGGAATCGAACCCGGGCCGCGGCGGTGAGAGCGCCGAATCCTAACCACTAGACCACCAGGGAGCTTCAACCCACCTTTCAGGTTTGCGCCTCCTGGCCCCAGAGACTGTGGCCCCATCACTGGGCGCCACTTTGGCACCTGTCCCCTGCTTGGGTTTAAAACAAACAGGCACCGCCAGCCCCCACCGACGCCGCCCCCTCACCCCTCAGCAACCTGACTGCCCCAGCAGCTCTGGTCCTGTTCGCAGTCTACCTTCCAAACACCGCCAACTCCTTTCCCGGGCGCACAGGAGTGCAGCCAGAGGCCAAGCGCGGACAGGACACCGGGCACCGGAGACCCCCGCAAAAGGTGGGCCTCTGCGTTGGCCGGGAATCGAACCCGGGTCAACTGCTTGGAAGGCAGCTATGCTCACCACTATACCACCAACGCCGCACTGCGCGGGCAGCCACGCCACTCCAGCCCAGAGCTCCCGCGAGCGAGAGCGCCACCTAAGCCCGGAGCAGCCCGGCTGGCTGCTGCGTCCCTCTGTCCGTCCGTCCGACCGTCCGGCGCCGCCGCCGCCGCCCTCCGCATTGCCACGCGCCGCCTAAGACTGCCCCGCGCCCAACCGGAGCGTGGCAGCTCCAGTGGGACCGCCTGCCTGCCTGCCTATGGGGGCGATCTCCGTCCCTTGCCGCCCTGGGCCGCCAGAGCGGTTAACTAGGAGCCTGGCGGGGCCACAGCCGCTGCATGCCCACAGGGTCCTCACTCCTCCACCTCCCACCGGTCCCGGGCCCCGTGTGAGGCAGGGAGCCTCTTCCGACAGTCACTTTGGGCCGGCCGCTCGCTGGGCGCCGTGGGGGCGACAGGAGGCCACCACGGTGTGGCGACCAAGCGGCCGGGGACAAGAAAAGGCAGAAGGTGCAGGAGGCCAAGGGGGCCACGGGGGCCACGGGGACCAAGGGGCTAGGCAGTCCAGGCCCGAGATGGCGCCCTGCAGCTAGCTGGGGGCGGAAGGAGGATAGGTTGGGCACACAGGCTGGGTCCGAGGCGGGGCCCAAAAAGGACTGCTGCCTCCCCGTCGGGGAATCGAACCCCGGTCTCCCGCGTGACAGGCGGGGATACTCACCACTATACTAACGAGGACGACGGCGATGGCCGCCGGGACGCCAGACCCCACTCCGACCGCGGACGCCGAGCCCTGCCTTCATCCCCTCCGCCGACCGACCCCAGGGGCCCGACACGTGCCCGCCCGCGACCTGCCACCCGCATCCCGCCACCCGCAACCCGCCACGGTGCCGTGACCTCACCCGACACCCAACAAAGCACCCTGCTATCCCACCCGCATCCGGAGCGGGACCCCGACAGCTCCGGGTCCGAGTTGCGTGGAACCTCCCCGTGCGCCCTGTCTGCTGTCTCCAACGCAGGGATCCCGCCGGGAGGAAGAGGCGCGGGCGAAACCGCCCGGAGGCTGCTCCTAGGACTTGGTCCGCGCGCGCCTTGCGGGGGTCCGGCAGGCGGAGGCGCGGGGGCGGGGGCGTGCAGGGGCGGCCTGCACCTCGCGGACCGTTTGGGTCCGGGGTGGGGACGCCGGGGCGTCCGCGCCAGAGCCAGCCGCTTGTGTTCACTCTGTGCCCGCTCCGCCCGCGCCATCCGTCGGTTGCGCACGGAACGCACCGGCCAAGGGCGCCGGCTCCCAGGCAGGCGAACGGCGACGGCGCCACTGCGCGCCGTCGGGATGGCCGAGCGGTCTAAGGCGCTGCGTTCAGGTCGCAGTCTCCCCTGGAGGCGTGGGTTCGAATCCCACTCCTGACAAACGGACCTTTTGGCCCGCCCACCCGCCGGAGGGCAACGCCCACCGCCACCCCGGACCACCTCGCCTCGTTCCGGCCTTGAGCCCTCGCCTACGCTTCAAAACTCCAGTCCCCTTCAAGCAAGCCTCCGAAGCGCAGCCGCTTCTCAGGCACATCGGTTCTTCCTGCCTGCCCACCCACCCACCGCCAGTCACAGAAATAGCCCAGGACTCTGCGCCAGCGCTCCCGACCCTCTACAAATTGCCCTTCCGGCAGACGCACTCCCCACTCCTTCACCCGCCCTCGTACGTGGCCCAAACATACCGAGGGACCGCGAACACCTTCCTGGCTCTTCCCTGCAGGTCTCCTCCGTCGCCCTTCTCCTCACTCGCCCTAACAGACACAGCTCTGATCATCTCGCCTTCCTCCTTTTTCCTCCTTCCTCCCACGACCCAGTGCCCAGCGCCCACCACCCACCGCTCACCGCTCACCGCCCACCGCCCTCGGCCCACCGCCTGGAATCGCCGCTGCGCTGCCCAGAGGCGTCCGGAGTGCACGGCCCGCCCGTTTGCACCCTCCAACTTCTGCCCGCTGAGCAGCAGCGCCTCGCTCGTGGAGCCCCGCGCACTTCCGCAACCAGAGGCACGCCATCCAACATGCTGTCCTTGCCTCCAACCCCTAGGCCCCCGCCTGCCCATTCCATTCTCCCGACACCCTACCCAGGCCGCCGCTTTCACCGCGCTAACTGTGCTCCCTTCACTGTGGGGCCCTAACCGCTAACACCTGCCTGCCGGCGGTCCTCCTGCAGCCCGTACCCCTGCGGGCCAGAGGCGGACGGATGCCTGCACACAGCCTGGCAGGCGAGCCCAAATCCGGCAACATAGCCCACGAGGAATCCCGGTGGAAGCTTTAGATCCCCGTCACGGGCCCACAGAGGGCCAGGCCCCGCCTGGACCAGCTCTGCGCCACACCGCATTTCCACGTGGGAAACCGCGACCTGGACCGTCCCAGCCACACCCAGCGCGCCTTCTCCCGGGTCAGCAGCTGCGGCTCTGCCAAAGGGCTCCTCTGCTGCATTGTGGCCTCCCTACCTGCCCATCGGGTCCCGCACCATGTACGAGCCAGTGCGGGGGTGGGGGTGCGGTGCCGGTTCAGAGCGCAGAAGCGAGGCTCCCACGGACTTGGTCGGCGTTTCTGAGCCACACGCAGCGGCTGCGAGACGCGTTCCCCTTCACCGTCCCCTCTCACTGACACCGCCACCCCCAACCCCGGCGGAGGGCCAGCCCGGCGGGAAAAGGACTTTGGGTTTCGGCCGGGGATCCGCGCTCAGCAAGACCCGCCACAGCGCACCTGCCCACGTGGGCCTTCCGCCGCGGGCCAGGGCTGGTCTTTTTCCTGGCGACCCTGGCGGCAGAGAAAGTGCAAGATGGGAAGAGTCGGCCTCTCTGCCTCCCCGCGTTGCGCCCATGTTCCCTCGACATGACGTGATCGGAGCCTCCTCTTCTGCTCTCCCCATAGGGCCAATCTCTCGTGGACGCTACAGTGGGACACACGCCCACCGCTTGATGTCACCAGGGAAGAGTGGCTGGTGGTGCGCGCCCCTGTGGCAGCTACCTTTTGTCGTTGCATGGGTGGTTCAGTGGTAGAATTCTCGCCTGCCACGCGGGAGGCCCGGGTTCGATTCCCGGCCCATGCAGGATGGTGCCCCATTTTGGTGCTGCAGCACCAAGGTATAGCTGCGCTCCCCTCTGCCACCTGCTTACGCTCCGGACGCTAGAGCGTGTCCTGCTGTGGCCCTGCTCCCAGGCGGGATCCACCTCTTCGCACTCCTCTGCACCTCTCTGGACTAATGGATGAGGCCACCCTGCCCTACCATACCTCAGTAATAGCACCCCCTCCAAACCCAGGAGCGGGCCAGACACCAGCCTTTGGCAGCCTCCTGGTCCTGTTTCTCTTCAGTGCCCTGCCACCACCTCTGCCCCACACATTTCACTTCAAGAAATACCGCCAGACAGCACGAGCTTGCACCCGCTCACCCCACCTCTTCTCTTCACTTTACACCACGACTACCTCCCTCTCTCTCTCTCTGACTCTCTTGATTGCTGGCTCCCCACCTCTAGAAAATCATGCCATGGATGCCCTTCCAGTAGGGAGGAAGTCCAGACTTGGAGGAGAGAAACGTCAAGTTTCCCTGCGGTGGTGGTGGTGGTGGTCATACAGTCCTAAATGCCACCACACCAGTAAACACGTGGCATGTGCACAGCCTCCATTCGTGGTGTTCCAGACACTCCACACTCTCTCTCCTCATGAGGCTCACACCACACCCCCACCGCCATCACGACTCTCTCAACCTAACCCCCCATCCACCATTGGAGTTCAGGATCCCACCTTGCTGCTGTCGCTATTACCGCTATTTATCTCAGCCCCAGACACATACATGCCCGAGACGTGAATGTGCCTCCTGAAGGCTGTTTAGTTACATGTGGGGTCCAGGTGCATCTCCCCCGACTTTGAGACCTGGGACTTGGCCTCCAGTCGCTCTGTCACGTAGTCTGTCTGACCGTTGGCTGCTTGCCACTTCACCCCAGCCCCACTCCATACTCTGACCGCGTGGCCCAACAGCATCTCAGTCTCCCCCGTGAGGGTCCTGTTTGACCACACCGACCTCGTTCCTGCCCAGACTAGAGCCCAGACAGACCAACCCACTGAAAATCTACTGCTCCTTCCAGCCTCCAGGCTCAACCTTCCCTCAGCTCTATCTCCCCCCACCCCATGCATTCTTACACACACACACACACACACACACACACACACACACACACACACACACACCGGCACAGCCAACTCTCCCTCTGGCTGCCAGTGCCTCTCTCTCACACGGCTCACATCCCACAGTCCTGGTTTCCTTCAGGCTCTTCAGACACACACCAGCTCCGCCATCACCTGGGATTCATCAGAACGCACACGCCGCCCGCGATGTCCCTCAATGCCCAAGGCATCGGCACAACCTCCTTCTGACTGGACCGCCTCGTTCCCAGACCTTGGCCTGTGTACCACCCAGACACACTAGACTCCTTCTCCAGCTTCCCAGTCCGTGGTCGGCATGCTTCTGTCCTTTCCTTGGTGTCAGCCCCTAATCCCGTGCTGAAGTGGTTGCCAGCCACGGAAACGCACACCTTTGTCCGTCACAGTCATGCACTGACACACACCCACATCTCACTGGCAAGCAAGCCGGCCTCCCGTGGGGATGCCAAGCCTCTCTGTCCCCGATAGGGTCTGGTCTCTGCAGGCGATCCGACTTTGCCAAGATCCCTCGAACATCAAGGGACAGGCTTGGGCGGTCGGTGGGACTTCAACTTTGCCCCCAAGGAAAGTTTCAGCAGGGAGTGGACTGAGCTCCGCAATTGACTTGGGGGATGGACCAAGCTCTAAGGTCGATACCGGGATGACAGAGGCTGGGACGACAACTGGGCTGATCTGTGCTGAGGAGGAGATGGGAAGAAATTCCACAGCAAATCTAGGCACTGGGGATGTGCGCCATCTCCATCTTCGTGTCTTCTTTGCCAGCTGGGGAGAAGTTAGAGAGTGTAGGTGAAGAAATGGGAAACCAACGTCCGCTATCATCCATCCTGAACCCCAGCTTTCCACATGCGCTTTGGTCAGCTTGGCTGATGGGTTTTTCCCAGCAGCTCCTGCATCTCGACGCTTCAATGCCCGTGGCCACGTTGGTCTAACTAGCCGGACCTCTCAAGCTTCATCGTCACATCCAGAATAAGCAAGAAACTCAAACATGTCAACAGTGAGGGGGAACATGCGTACACACACAAACACACACACGCACCCAACCCCCCCCAAAACACACACCAATAGGCATACACCGGGCCACGCGCATGCCATCTGATCCCATTGGAAAGTGGGCAGAGAACACATAGGGATGGCCCACCAACGGGCGTATGAAGAGAAAATGCTCAGCCTCACCAATCGTCCATTGGCGAAATGCCAATGGAAACCAGGAGGAGCTGTCATCAATCCCGCTTAGGATGACCATCATTAAACCCACAGGGAAAATAACCCATCCCGAAGAGCAGGTGGACCAAACGGAAGAATTACGCACCGTCGGTGGAAAGGTGAATAAGGCCGGCCACCCTGAAAAGCAGCATGGAGATTTCTCCAAACGAAACACAACAAACTAATAAACAAAGGAAACTGCATCTCAACCCGACCCTTCAGTCTCCTCCACCCCCTCCCACACACATAACTACAGGTTGAGCTACCGCTGCCTCCGGCAATCCCACAGATGCGATGGGTATTCATCCAAAGCATAAGGGAATCTGAATATCAGAGGGATACCCGCACCCCCATGTTGAACGCAGCGCTGTTCACAATTGCAGAAACATCGCATCAACCTAAGACTCCATCGGCTGGGAAATGGATTAAAGAAATGTGGTATATAAACAGCAGGGAATACTACTTGGCCTTCAAACGGAAGGAATCCTCTCCTCTGCAGCAACACGGATGGAGCTGGCGGTCACGATGCAATGTCAAGTGAGCCGAGAAGAGAAAGACAGAGAGGGCAGGTCCTTGCTTCTATCGTGGGAGCTCAAAAAGTCCACCTGGTGGAGGTAGAGCACAGAACGGTAGGAACCAGAGGCTGGAGAGGGCGTCTGTGAGACCGGGGTGAGGAGAGGTTGGAGGAAAGGGGTAGGAGCCTGCGGTTCGAGGAAGGAATACGTTCCAATGTTCCATCACAGAATAGGGCGACTATAGGTAACAGCCGATGTGTGTATGAGTGTGTGTTTCCAAAGAGCTGGAAGACAGCGCCTGTGATGTTCCCAACAGGGAGAGCTGACAGATACCGACGGGACGGATGCCCTACATCCCCTCAGTTGATCATCCATCACTCTCAATCTACACGTGTTCCCACATATCACAGGAATCCCATCAATATCCCGTCCGCACGAAGAAAATCACAATCGGGTCGAAAGAGTGATTGTCACAGCTCTGCCTTCTGGGCGCCATGGCCTGTGGTCTCGGCTCAAGGTTCCATGCCATACCTATGAAAGCCACTGACGCGTGTGGAGCCCAATCAGGGACTCTGGCCGTCTCAGGACCTGGCGGGCTGTGGAAAATCCAGGGCGCTGGCTGGCATGAGTGGCCCTAGCAGGTGGCCCAACCGTGAGGTGCAGATCCCCTGCAGATGACAGAGAAGTGGCCCGTGAGCCCTCCACCCTCCACCCCCGGGCTTGGCTTGGCAGAAGTCTCCCTGCTGGAGAGTCGTGGCCCATTCCGTGGCAAGATGCCACTGAGAGTGCCGGTGTGGTGCCGGTGGTGGTGGCAGCGGCGGCCGCGGGTCTGCTGGCGACCACGGGAGGAAAAAGCCTGTCCTGGCCAGTGGGCTTCCCCACCGAGGCAGAGTGGGAGAGAGGGGAGCACCCGACAAGGAAGAGCTGTGAAGCTGATGTGGCACAGGTGGCGCCAGTGAAGTCAAAAGGACAATTGGGTGAAGGCATGGGGGGAGCCTTGGGGCCTCAGGGGTTGTGGCTGGGGTGCCTGAGAAGCCAGCCAGCCTGGTGGCCAAAACGGAAGGAGTGAAGGTGCCGGGCAGAGCCAAAGAAGGAAGACTTCCCTGACCGGGAATCGAACCCGGGCCGCGGCGGTGAGAGCGCCGAATCCTAACCACTAGACCACCAGGGAGCTTCAGCCCGGTGTTCAAGCTTGAGCCTCCTGACCCCAGAGACTGTGGCCCCATTACTGGGCGCCACTTTGGCACCTGTCCCCTGCTTGGGTTTAAAACAAACACGCACCGCCAGCCCCCGCGGAAGCCAACGCCGCCGCTGACGCTATCCGCGCCCCCCCCAAGTGCCCGGCGGGGCCACAGCCGTTGCGTGCTCACAGGGTTCTCACTCCTCCGCCCCCCCAGCAGAGCTGGTCCTGTTCGCAGTCCACCGTCCAAACACCGCCACCTCATTCCCGGGCGCACACGGGTGCAGCCAGAGGCCAAGCCCGGACACGACACCGGCTCCGGCGCCCGAGACCCCCGCAAAAGGTGGGCCGCTGCGTTGGCCGGGAATCGAACCCGGGTCAACTGCTTGGAAGGCAGCTATGCTCACCACTATACCACCAACGCCGCACGGGGGGCAGCCACGCCACGCCTGCCGGGGGTTCCCGCGAGCTAGTGGGACGCCTAAGCCCGGCGTAGCCCGTCTGGCCGCTGCGTCCCTCTGTCCGTCCGTCCTTCCGTTCGACCGACTGACCGCCCGGCCGCCGCCCTCCGCGTTGCCACGGCGCCGCCTAAGGCTGCCCAGCTCCCCACCGGATCGTGGCAGCTCCGGTCGGACGGCCTGCCTGCCTGCATGCCTCTGGGGGCGCTCTATCTCCCTCGCCGTCCCGGGCCGCCAGAGCCCTACTCCACCAAGTGCCCGGCGGGGCCACAGCCGCTGCGTGCTCACAGGGTTCTCACTCCTCCGTCTCCCACCCCGCCCCGGGCCCGTGCGCGGCAGGGAGCCTCTTCCGTCAGCCGCTTTGGGCCGGCCGCTCGTTGGGCGCCGTGGGGGCGAGAGGAGGCCGCCATGCTGTGGCGACCAAGCGGCCGGGAAAAAGAAAAGGCAGGAGGTGCAGGTGGTCAAGGAGGCCAAGGGGTTCACGGAGACCAAGAGGCCAGGCAGTCTAGGCCCGAGATGGCGGCTTGCGGCTAGATGGGGGGCGGAAGGAGGATAGGTTGGGTCCAAGGCGGCGGCCCAAAAAGGACTGCTGCCTCCCCGTCGGGGAATCGAACCCCGGTCTCCCGCGTGACAGGCGGGGATACTCACCACTATACTAACGAGGACGACGGCGACGGCCGCCGGGACGCCAGACCCCACTCTGACCACAGACGCCGAGCCCTGCCTTCATACCCTCCACCGACCCACCGCAGGGGCCCGGCACGTGCTCGCCCGCGACCTGCCACCCGCCACCCGCCACCCGCCACTGTGGCGTGACTTAACCCGACACCCAACAAAGTACCCTGCGATCCCACCCGCATCCGGAGCGGGACCCCGACAGCTCCGGGTCCGAGTGGCGGGGAACCTCCCCTTGCGCCCTGTCTGCTGTCTCCAACGCGGGGATCCCGCCGGGAGGAAGAGGCGCGGGCGAAACCGCCAGGCGGCTGCTCCTAGGACGTGGTCCGCGCGCGTCCTGCGGGGGTCCCGCCGGCGGAGGCGCGGGGGCGGGGGCGTGCAGGGGAGGCCTGCACCCCGCGGACCATTTGGGCCCGGGGTGGGGACGCCGGGGCGTCCGCGCCAGAGCCAGTCGGTAGCGTTCACTCGCTGCCGGCTCCGCCCGCGCGATCCGTCGGTTGCGAACGGAACGCATCGGCCAAGGGCGCCGGCTCCCAGGCAGGCGAATGGCGACAGCGCCACGGCGCGCCGTCAGGATGGCCGAGCGGTCTAAGGCGCTGCGTTCAGGTCGCAGTCTCCCCTGGAGGCGTGGGTTCGAATCCCACTCCTGACAAACGGACCTTTTGGCCCGCCCACCCGCCGGAGGGCAACGCCCACCGCCACCCCGGACCACCTCGCCTCGTTCCCGCCTTGAGCCCTCGCCCACGCTTCAAAACTCCAGTCCCCTTCAAGCAAGCCTCCGAAGCGCAGCCGCTTCTCAGGCACGTCCGTTCTTCCTGCCTGCCCACCCACCCATCGCCAGTCACAGAAATAGCCCAGGACTGTGCGCCAGCGCTCCCGACCCTCTACCAATTGCCCTTCCGGCAGACGCACTCCCCACCCCTTCACGCGCCCTCGTACGTGGCCCAAACATACCGAGGGACCGCGAACACCTTCCTGGCTCTTCCCTGCAGGTCTCCTCCGTCGGCCTTCTCCTCACTCGCCCTAACAGACACAGCCCTGATCATCTCGCTTTCCTCCTTTTCCCTCCTTCCTCCCACGACCCAGCGCCCAGCGCCCAGCGCCCACCACCCGCCGCTCACCGCCCACCGCCTGGAATCGCCGCTGCGCTGCCCAGAGGCGTCCGGAGTGCACAGCCCGCCCGTTTGCACCCTCCAACTTCTGCCCGCTGAGCAGCAGTGACTGGCTCGTGAAGCCCCGCGCACTTCCACAGCCAGAGGCACGCCATCCAACGTGCTGTCCTTGCCTCCAACCCCTCGGCCCCCGCCTGCCCATTCCATTCTCCGGACACCCTACCTAGGTCGCCGATCCCACCGCGCTAACTGTGCTCCCTTCCCCGTAGGGCCCTAACCGCTAACAGCTACCTGCCTGCCGGCGGTCCTCCTGCAGCCCGCACCCCTGCGGGCCAGAGGCGGAGGGATGCCTGCACACAGCCTAGCAGGCGAGCCCAAACCAGGCAACATAGCCCACGAGGAATCCCGGTGGAAGCTTTAGATCCCCGTCACGGGCCCACAGAGGGCCAGGCCCCGCCGGGACCAGCTCTGCCACACCGCATTTCCACGTGGGAAACCGCGACCTGGACCTTCCCAGCCACACCCACCGCGCCTTCTCCCCGGTCAGCAGCTGCAGCTCTGCCAAAGCGCTCCTCTGCTGTATTGTGGCCTCCCTACCTGCCCATCGAGGTCCCGCACCATGTACGAGTCAGTGCGGGTGTGTGTGTGTGGGGGGGCTGGTTCAGAGCGCAGAAGCGAGGCTCCCACGGACTTGGTCGGCGTTTCTGAGCCACACCCAGTGGCTGCGAGACGCGTGCCCCTTCACCGCCCCCTCTCGTTGACACCGCTACCCCCAACCCCGGCGGAGAACCAGCCCGGCGGGAAAAGGACTTTGGGTCTGGGCTGGGGATCTGCGCTCAGCAAGACCCGCCACAGCGCACCTGCCCACATGGGCCTTCGGCCGTGGACCAGGGCTGGTCTTTTTCCTGGCGACCCTGGCGGCAGAGAAAGTGCAAGATGGGACGAGTCGGCCTCTCTGCCTCCCCGCGTTGCGCCCATGTTCCCTCGACGTGACGTGACCGGAGCCTCCTCTTCTGCTCGCCCCATAGGGCCAGACTCTAGTGGACGCTACAGTGGGACACACGCCCACCGCTCGATGTCACCAGGGAAGAGCGGCTGGTCGTGCGCGCCCCTGTGCCAGCTACCGTCGACAACTTTCGTCGTTGCATGGGTGGTTCAGTGGTAGAATTCTCGCCTGCCACGCGGGAGGCCCGAGTTCGATTCCCGGCCCATGCAGGATGGTGCCCCATTTTGGTGCTGCAGCACCAAGGTATAGCTGCGCTCCCCTCTGCCGCCTGCTTACGCTCCGGACGCTAGAGCGTGTCCTGCGGTGGCCCTGCTCCCACGCGGGATCCGCCTCTTCGCACTCCTCCGCACCTCTCTGGACTAATTGATGAGGCCACCCTGCCCTACCATACCTAGGTAATAACACCCCCTCAAAACCCAGGAGCGCGCCAGACACCAGCCTTTGGCAGCCTCCTGGTCCTGTTTCTCTTCAGTGCCCTGCCACCGTCTCTGCCCCTCGCATTTCATTTCAAGGAGTGCCGCCAGGCAGCAGGAGCTTGCACCCGCTCACCCCACCTCTTCTCTTCACTTTTCACCACGACTACCTCCCTCTCTCTTCCTCTTCTCTGACTCTCTCCATTGCTGGCTCCCCAGCTCCAGAAAATCATGCCATGGATGCCCTTCCAGTAGGGAGGAAGTCCAAGTCCAGACTTGGCAGAGAGAAACATCAAGTTTCCCCGCGGTGGTGGCGGGGGTCACACAGTCCTAAATGCCACCACACCAGTAAACGCGTGGCATGTGCACAGCCTCCATTCGTCGTGTTCCAGACACTCCATACACTCTCTCCTCATGAGGCTCACACTGCACCCTCACCACCATCACGCCTCTCTCAACCTAACCCCCCATCCACCATTTGAGTTCAGGATCCCGCCTTGCTGCTGTCGCTATTACCTCTATTTATCTCAGCCCCAGACACATACATGCCCGAGACGTGAATGTGTGTCCTGAAGGCTGCTTACTTACGTGTGGGGTCCAGGTGCATTCCCCCCCCCCGACTTTGAGACCTGGGGCATGGCTCCCAGTCGCTCTGTCACGCTGTCTGTCCCACCGTTGGATGCTTGCCACTTCACCCCAGCCCCACTCCATACTCTGACCCTGTGGCCCAACAGCATCCCAGTCTCCCCTGAGAGGGTCCTCTTTGACCACACTGACTTCGTTCCTGCCCAGACCAGAGCCCAGACAGACCAACCCACTGAAAATCTACTGCTCCTTCCAGCCTCCAGGCTCAACCTTCCCTCAGCTCTATCTCCCCCCACCCCACAAGTTCTTACACACACACACACACACACACACACACACACACACACACACACCAGCACAGCCAACTCTCCCTCTGGCTGCCAGTGCCTCTCTCTCACACGGCTCACATCCCGCAGTCCTGGTTTCCTTCAGGCTCTTCAGACACACACCAGCTCCGCCATCACATGGGATTCATCAGAACGCACATGCCGCCCGCAATGTCCCTCAATGCCCAAGGCATCGGCACAACCTCCTTCTCACTGGACCGCCTCGTTCCCAGACCTTGGCCTGTGTACCACCTGGAAACGCTGTACTCCTTCTCCCGGTTCCCAGTCCGTGGTTGGCATGCTTCTATACTTTCCTTGGTGTCAGCCCCTAGCCCTGTGCTGAAGTGGTTGCCAGCCACAGGAACGCACACCTTTGTCCGTCACAGTCACGCACTGACACACACCCACAGCTCGCTGGCAAGCAAGCCGGCCTCCCGTGGGGATGCCAAGCCTCTCTGTCCCCAATAGGGTCTGATCTCTGCAGGTGATCCGACTTTGCCAAGATCCCCCAAACGTCAAGGGACAGGCTTGGTCGGTTGGTGGGACCTCTACTTTGCCCCCAAGGAAAGTTTCCGCAGGGAGTGGACTGAGCTCCTCAATTGACTTGAGGGATGGGCCAAGCTCTAAGTCGATACCGGGCTGGACAGAGGCTGGGACAACTGGGCTGATCTGTGCTGAGGAGGGGATGGGAAGAAATTCCACAGCAAATCTAGGCACTGGGGATGTGCGCCATCCCCATCTCCGTGTTTTCCTTCCCAGCTGGGGAGAAGTTAGAGAGCGTAGGTGAAAAAATGGGAAACCAACGTACGCTATCATCCATCCTGAACCCCAGCTTTCCACATGCGCTTTGGTCAGCTTGGCTGATGGGTTTTTCCCAGCAGCTCCTGCATCTCGACGCTTCAATGCCCGTGGCCACGTTGGTCTAACTAGCCGGACCTCTCAAGCTTCATCGTCACATCCAGAATAAGCAAGAAACTCAAACATGCCAACAGTGAGGGGGAACATGAGTACACACACAAACACACACACGCACCCAACCCCCCCAAAACACACACAATAGGCATCCACCGGGCCACGCGAACGCCATCTGATCCCATTGGAAAGTGGGCAGAGAACACATAGGGATGGCCCACCAACGGGCGTATGAAGAGAAAATGCTCAGCCTCACCAATCGTCCATTGGCGAAATACCAATGGAAACCAGGAGGAGCTGTCATCAATCCCGCTTAGGATGACCATCATTAAACCCACAGGGAAAATAACCCATCCCGAAGAGCAGGTGGACCAAACGGAAGAATTACGCACCGTCGGTGGAAAGGTAAATAAGGCCGGCCACCCTGAAAAGCAGCATGGAGATTTCTCCAAATGAAACACAACAAACTAATAAACAAAGGAAACAGCATCTCAACCCGACCCTTCAGTCTCCTCCACCCCCTCCCACACACATAACTACAGTTTGAGCTACCGCTGCCTCCGGCAATCCCACAGATGTGATGGGTATTCATCCAAAGCCTAAGGGAATCTGAATATCAGAGGGATACCCGCACCCCCATGTTGAACGCAGCGCTGTTCACAATTGCAGAAACATCGCATCAACCTAAGACTCCAACGGCTGGGAAATGGATTAAAGAAATGTGGGGCTGGGCGCGGTGGCTCAAGCCTGTAATCCCAGCACTTTGGGAGGCCGAGGCGGGTGGATCACGAGGTCAAGAGATCAAGACCATCCTGGTCAACATGGTGAAACCCCGTCTCTACTAAAGATACAAAAAATTAGCTGGGCATGGTGGTGCGTGCCTATAATCCCAGCTACTCGGGAGGCTGAGGCAGGAGAATTGCCTGAACCCAGGAGGCGGAGGTTGCAGTGAGCCGAGATCGCGCCATTGCACTCTAGCCTGGGTAACAAGAGTGAAACTCCGTCTCAAAAAAAAAAAAAAAAAAAAAAAAAAAAGAAATGTGGTATGTAAACAGCAGGGAATACTACTTGGCCTTCAAACGGAAGGAATCCTCTCCTTTGCAGCAACACGGATGAAGCTGGGGGTCACGATGCAATGTCAAGTGAGCCGAGAAGAGAAAGACAGAGAGGGCAGGTCCTTGCTTCTATCGTGGGAGCTCAAAAAGTCCACCTGGTGGAGGTAGAGCACAGAACGGTAGGAACCAGAGGCTGGAGAGGGCGTGTGTGAGACCGGGGTGAGGAGAGGTTGGAGGAAAGGGGTAGGAGCCTGCGGTTCGAGGAAGGAATACGTTCCAATGTTCCATCGCAGAATAGGGCGACTATAGGTAACAGCCGATGTGTGTATGAGTGTGTGTTTCCAAAGAGCTGGAAGACAGCGCCTTTGATGTTCCCAACAGGGAGAGCTGACAGATACCGATGGGACGGATGCCCTACATCCCCTCAGTTGATCATCCATCACTCACAATCTACACGTGTTCCCACATATCACAGGAATCCCATCAATATCCCGTCCGCACGAAGAAAATCACAATCGGTCGAAAGAGTGATTGTCACAGCTCTGCCTCCCGGGCGCCATGGCCCGTGGTCTCGGCTCAAGGTTCCATGCCATCCCTATGAAAGCCGCTGACGCGTGTGGAGCCCAATCAGGGACTCTGGCCGTCTCAGGACCTGGCAGGCCGTGGAAAATCCAGGGCGCTGGCTGGCATGAGTGGCCCTAGCAGGTGGCCCAACCGTGAGGTGCAGATCCCCTGTAGATGACAGAGAAGTGGCCCGTGAGCCCTCCACCCCCCACCCCCGGGCTTGGCTTGGCAGAAGTCTCCCTGCTGGAGAGTCATGGCCCATTCCGTGGCAAGATGCCACTGAGAGTGCCGGTGTGGTGCCGGTGGTGGTGGTGGTGGTGGCGGCGGCGGCGGGTCTGCTGGCGACCACGGGAGGAAAAAGCCTGTCCTGGCCAGTGGGCTTCGCCACCGAGGCAGAGTGGGAGAGAGGGGAGCACCCGACAAGGAAGAGCTGTGAAGCTGATGTGGCGCAGGTGGCGCCAGTGAAGTCAAAAGGACAATGGGGTGGAGGCAGGCGGGGAGCCTTCGGGCCTCAGGTGGAGGCCGCAGGGGTTGTGGCTGGGGTGCCTGAGAAGCCAGCCAGCCTGGTGGCCAAAACGGGAGGAGTGAAGGTGCCGGGCAGTTGGCAGGCAGAGCCAAAGAAGGAAGACTTCCCTGACCGGGAATCGAACCCGGGCCGCGGCGGTGAGAGCGCCGAATCCTAACCACTAGACCACCAGGGAGCTTCAGCCCGCTGTTCAAGCTTGCGCCTCCTGACCCCAGAGACTGTGGCCCCATCACTGGGCGCCACTTTGGCACCTGTCCCCTGCTTGGGTTTAAAACAAACACGCACCGCCAGCCGATGCCGATGCCGCCGCTGAGGTTGCCCCCAGCGGCAATCCGACTGCCCCAGCAGCGCTGGTCCTGTTCGCAGTCCACCGTCCAAACACCGCCACCTCCATCCCGGGGCGCACAGGCGTCCAGCCAGAGGCCAAGCCCGGAGACGACAGCGTCTCCGGCGCCCAAGACCCCCGGAAAAGGTGGGCCGCTGTGTTGGCCGGGAATCGAACCCGGGTCAACTGCTTGGAATGCAGCTATGCTCACCACTATACCACCAAGCCGCACTGCGCGGGCAGCCACGCCACGCCTGCCCGGGGTTCTCGCGAGCGAGAGCGCCGCCTAAGCCCGGCGCAGCCCGGCTGGCCGCTGCGTCCCTCTGTCCGTCCGTCCGTCCGACCGCCCGGCCGCCTCCGCCGCCGCCCTCCGCGTTGCCATGGCGTCGCCTAAGGCTGCCCGGCGCCCCACCGGAGCGTGGCGGCTCCAGTCCGACCGCCTGCCTGCCTGCCTGCCACGGGGGGCGCTCTCCGTCCCTCGCCACCCGGGGTCCCCAGAGCGGTTCACCAGGTGCCCCACGGGGCCACAGCCGCTGCGTGCCCACAGGGTCCTCACTCCTCAGCCTCCCATCCGCCCGGGCCCGGTGCGAGGCAGGGAGCCTCTTCCGACAGCCACTTTGGGCCGTCCGCTCGTTGGGAGCCGTGGGGGCGAGAGGAGTGCGCCACGCTGTGGCGACCAAGCGGCCGAGGACAAGAAAAGGCAGGAGGTGCAGGAGGCCAAGGGGGCCACGGGGACCAAGGGGCTAGGCAGTCCAGGCCCGAGATGGCGCCCTGCGGCTAGCTGGGGGCGGAAGGAGGATAGGTTGGGCACACAGGCTGGGTCCGAGGCGGGGCCCAAAAAGGACTGCTGCCTCCCCGTCGGGGAATCGAACCCCGGTCTCCCGCGTGACAGGCGGGGATACTCACCACTATACTAACGAGGACGACGGCGACGGCCGCCGGGACGCCAGACCCCACTCCGACCGCAAACGCCGAGCCCTGCCTTCATAACCTCCGCCGACCCACCGCACGGGCCCGGCACGTGCTCGCCCGCGACCTGCCGCCTGCGACCTGCCACCCGACACCCGTCACCCGCAACCCGCCACCCACCACGGTGGCGTGACCTAACCCGACACCGAACAGAGCACCCTGCGATCCCACCCGCATCCGGAGCGGGACCCCGACAGCTCCGGGTCCGAGTGGCGGGGAACCTCCCCGTGCACCCTGTCTGCTGTCTCCAACGCGGGGATCCCGCCGGGAGGAAGAGGCGCGGGCGAAACCGCCAGGCGGCTGCTCCTAGGACGTGGTCGGCACGCGCCCTGCGGGGGTCCGGCCGGCGGAGGCGCGGGGGCTGGTGCGTGCAGGGGCGGCCTGCACCGTTTGGGTCCGGGGTGGGGACGCCGAGGCGTCCGCGCCAGAGCCAGCCGGTTGCGTTCACTCGGTGCCCGCTCCGCCCGCGCGATCGGTCGGTTGCGCACGGAACGCACGGGCCAAGGGCGCCGGCTCCCAGGCAGGCGAACAGCGACGGCGCCACGGCGCGCCGTCAGGATGGCCGAGCGGTCTAAGGCGCTGCGTTCAGGTCGCAGTCTCCCCTGGAGGCGTGGGTTCGAATCCCACTCCTGACAAACGGACCTTTTGGCCCGCCCACCCGCCGGAGGGCAACGCCCACCGCCACCCCGGACCACCTCGCCTGGTTCCCGCCTTGAGCCCTCGCCCCCGCTTCAAAACTCCAGTCCCTTTCAAGCAAGCCTCCGAAGCTCAGCCGCTTCTCAGGCACGTCCGTTCTTCCTGCCTGCCCACCCACCCATCGCCAGTCACAGAAATAGCCCAGGACTGTGCGCCAGCGCTCCCGACCCTCTACCAATTGCCCTTCCGGCAGACGCACTCCCCACCCCTTCACGCGCCCTCGTACGTGTCCCAAACATACCGAGGGACCGCGAACACCTTCCTGGCTCTTCCCTGCAGGTCTCCTCCGTCGGCCTTCTCCTCACTCGCCCTAACACACACAGCCCTGATCATCTCGCTTTCCTCCTTTTCCCTCCTTCCTCCCACGACCCAGCGCCCAGCGCCCACACCCACCGCTCACCGCTCACCGCTCACCGCCCTCGGCCCACCGCCTGGAATCGCCGCTGCGCTGCCCAGAGGCGTCCGGAGTGCAAAGCTCGCCCGTTTGCACCCTCCAACTTCTGCCCGCTGAGCAGCAGCGCCTCGCTCGTGAAGCCCCGCGCACTTCCGCAACCAGAGGCACGCCATCCAACGTGCTGTCCTTGCCTCCATCCCCTCGGCCCCCGCCTGCCCATTCCATTCTCCGGACACCCTACCTAGGTCGCCGATCCCACCGCGCTAACTGTGCTCCCTTCCCCGTAGGGCCCTAACCGCTAACACCTACCTGCCTGCCGGCGGTCCTCCTGCAGCTCGCACCCCTGCGGGCCAGAGGCGGACGGATGCCTGCACACAGCCTGGCAGGCGAGCCCAAACCCGGCAACATAGCCCACGAGGAATCCCGGTGGAAGGTTTAGATCCCCGTCACGGGCCCACAGAGGGCCAGGCCCCGCCGGGACCAGCTCTGCGCCACACCGCATTTCCACGTGGGAAACCGCGACCCGGACGGTCCCAGCCACACCCAGTGCGTCTTCTCCCAGGTCAGCAGCTGCGGCTCTGCCAAAGCGCTTCTCTGCTGCATTGTGGCCTTTCTACCCGCCCGTCGAGTCCCGCACCGTTTACGAGCCAGTGTGGGGTTGAGGGGCCGGTTCGGAGCGCAGAAGCGAGTCTCCCACGGACTTGGTCCGCGTTTCTGAGCCACACGCAGTGGCTGCGAGACCCGTGCCCCTTCACCGCCCCCTCTCGCCGACACCCTCACCCCCAACCCCGCCGAGGGCCAGCCCGGCGGGAAAAGGACTTTGGGTCTGGGCCGGGGATCCGCGCTCAGCAAGTCCCGCCACAGCGCACCTGACCACATGGGCCTTAGGTTGCGGGGTAGGGCTGGTCTTTTTCCTGGCGACCCCTGCGTGCAGTCTCTTGGCCCTGGGCGGTAGAGAAAGTGCAAGATGGGACGAGTCGGCCTTTTTCCCTCTACGCGTTGTGTCCATGGTCCCTCGACGTGAGGTGTCGGGAGCCACCCTTTCTGCTCGCCCCATTCGGGCAGCCTCTCGTGGACGCTGCAGTGGGACAGAGGCCGGCGGCAGAATGTTAGCAGTTACGGGCGGCTTGTGGCGATCGAGGCCGTGCCAGATTCCCTTGGCGTCTTCTATCGGTGCATGGGTGGTTCAGTGGTAGATTTCTCGCCTGTCACGCGGGTGGCCAGGGTTGAATTCCTGGCCCATGCAGTGCGCCGTCACATTTTGGTGCTGCAGCATCAACGCATAGCTGCCTTCCCCTCTATCGCCTGCTTACGATGTGGTCCAGTATAACGTGTCCTGCCCCTGCTCCCACGTACGATCCGCCTCGCCTGCTCCCCGGGCGCTCTCTGGACTAATGGATGACGCCACCGCGCCCTTCCTCACCTTGGTAACAACACCCCCACCAAACCCAAGAGTACGCCATGCACCAACCAGCCTTTGGCAGCCTTCTGGTCCTGCTTCTCTTCATTGTCCTGCCACCGCCACTGCCCCACGCATTTCACTTCAGGGAATGCCGCCAGGCAGCACGAGCTTGGGCCCACTGGCCCCAGATTTTCTCTTCAGTTTTCTACCTCTTTGTCTCTCCCCGTCACTGGCTTCCCAGCTCCGGAAAATAATGGCATGGTTTCCCATCCAGTAGCAAGGAAGTGGGACTTGTAGGAGTGACACATCACGTGTCACATTCTTCCTGGCGTTACACACCACCGCAAGAGTGAACTCTCCCCCCGACCTAACCCCATCCACCGTTTGTGTTCAGGATCCTGCCTTGCTCCTGTCTTGCTTCTGCAGCTGGGACCTCTTTTTATCTCATTCCCAGACACGTGCCTGAGACGTGAATGTGCATCCTGAATACAGCTTACAGGTCTCTACCAAGTTTCCTTAGGATGGATAGTAACTGGGTTTATTTTCAGCCAGTTTTGATTTGGATTGTAGACCCTTTTTATAGCAGAGTCTGATATTGAGAGAGCCACTGGCAGTCAAAGGTTTCCCCTAGAGGACAGCAATTCTGCTACATTACGTGAAGGTATAGAGAGTTGTGCCATTTCCCAGGGTTTGGTAACTTCTGTTACCAGTAAGACCACTGCTGCAATTACCCGGAGGCATGCTGGCCATCCTTTAGCTACCCAATCAAGTTCCTTACTCAGATAGCCAACTTGTTGCTGAGCTGGTCTTCGGGTTTGAGTTAAAATTCCCAGTGCCATTCCTTTTCTTTCTAATATGTAAGTTTCGAAGGCCCTCCCTATGGAAAGGCTTAGGGCTAGTGCCTTAAATAAGTCTTGTTTTAGCTGGTTTAATGGCCTTTCGAGCTTCAAGTTCCCAGGTTAGGAAATGAGTTTTAGCCACCTGAGTTTCTTTTCTGAGGTGTTATCAGGGGTGAACTGTCTCATCATATCCATAGTCGGCAAAATCTTGTAATGTCTCAAAATTCTCTTAGTTGCTTGAGGGTCTTAAGAAGGGGTAAGTAGGAAATGGGCTCTATCCTTTTTATCCCTAATGCTCTGGTCCCTTCAGACAACAGTAAACTCAGGTGCTTTACTTAGGTTTGGCAGGGCTGGGACTTGGATTTTGAAACCTCATATCTTTTGTCAGCTAGGAAATTAAGAAGAGCTTCTGTGTCTTCATGAGAAGCTTTTTCAGTTCGGGCAGTGTATGATGTCATCTACATATTGCAAGATACTGACCCGAGAATGAGAAAACTCAGAGAAGTCCTTTGACAGTGCCTTTCCAAACAAGTGAGGACTGTTTTGAAATTCCTGAGGCAGTACCATCATGTTAACTGAATGGTTTGGCCAGAGGGATCTTCAAAGGGGAACAGGTATTGAGAGTTAGGATGTAATGGTATCAAGAAAAAGGCATCCTTTAGATCTAGGACTCTGAACCATTTAGTCCCCTCACAGGTATTTGAGTTAGCAAGGCATAGGAATTAGGGAACACTGGATGAATTGGGACTATGGCCTTATTAATGACGCAGGGGTCCTGAACAAATCTCCATTCCCCACTGGGCTTTTGTACTCCTAATATTGGGGTGTTGCAGGGCCTTTTACAGGGTTTGGGGAGTTCCTGCATTTTGGGGTTATTAATAATGGCTTCTAGTCCTTTCCTAGCTTTTGGCTTTAGGAGATATTGTCTCTGGTTAAGAAAAGTAGCATTCCTAACTTTGATCTGGATTGACCTAGTGGTTAACCCTGGACCTATTCTTCCTTCAGTTGCCCAGGCTTCTGTATTAATATTACTTCCACCAGGGGGAGGCAAAGAGTTTCTTTTGGGGCTATAAGGATGCTGGCTGCTATGTCAGCTAAAATGTCTCTACCTAATAAAAGAGTGGGACTTTTAGGCACGATTAAGAAGACATGCATAAATAATAGGTCCCCTTAACTAAGTAACGGGCTGAGAAAAAGGTTAGAATCTTTCCTGAGACGCCCATTATGGTTGTGCTATGGGAAGAGGGAGATCTGGATTGCAAAGGAGAAGACAGAGACGGGATCCAGTGTCCAGAGGGAGGTCCACTCTCCTTCCTTCAATTTCCAGAATCACCTGGGGCTCCTGAGCGGTAATGGAAGTTCGAACCTCTGAAGCCAGAGTTTTGAGCTCTGGGACCCATCAGTCCTGTTGGACCAGCTGTGAGATTGGTTCTGACCCCAGTGACCTTCATCTCTGGGGACAGTCCAATCTCCAGTGGTCCCTAATACCAGTTGGACAGGGTCGAGGTGGCTTCTTCTTGCCTGGACAGTCTTTCTTAAAGTGCCCTGACTTGCCACACTGGTAACAACTAGTGGATGCACCTTGGGGATCCTGGACTTTGCAAGCCTGCAAAGCAGCTACTAGAGACTCTGTCTTTCTCTTGTGTTTTCTCTCCTTCTCCTGGGCCTTTTCCTGGACCCTGTTGTAAAAGACCAAGGTGGCCACCCTCAGGAGGTTTTCCAAGGTCCTATCTGGTCCTATAGCCTGCTTCTGCAGTTTCCTTCTAATATCGGGACCTGCCTGTGTCATAAACTTGTTCTTTAGGATGAGCTGTCCCTTGACTGAATCAGGCGATAAGGAGGTGTGTTTTATTAGCACGTCTCTCAGCCTTTCCATAAAGGCTGAGGGATTCTCATCTGGCTTTTTGTCTCTCATGAACAGTTTAATTAAGAGGTTTGACCCTAGTTCTTTGTAGGCCCTCCAGTATGCACATTAAAAAGTGTTGCCTTTTCCATTCATATTTGGAGTTATTGGAGTTCCATTCAGGGTTGTCAACAGGCACCACCTCTCTTCTTATTGCAAATGATAATTCCCTTATTTCTTTGCCTTTCCTATTTTCTCTTTTCCTTTATGGCCTACTATAGGAGACATATTGCTCATCTCCAAACTTCTCTGCTGTCTGTAGAGCTGACTGTTTTTCAGCTGTGGTTAGGGTTTGGCTTAAGAGCAGTGTAACATCCCTTCATGTGAGGTCAAACACTGGGGTTAAGTTTTGGAAAGCATCTATATATCTATCAGGGTCATCAGAAAATCAGCATCTCTCTTTATTTGCCTAAAGTCATGCAATGAGAAAGGAACTTAAACCCTAAGATGGCATCACCTTTGTTGGGCATTTCCTGCAGTGGTAAGAGCAAAATTGGGAGGGTGGGAAGTTGTGGAGATGGTGGAACTGGAGGAGCTGATGGCAACGTTGGAGGGTGCCCTGAATAAGAGGGATAAAAAGGGCCAGGACACTAAATTTCTGCCTCAGATGCTTCCCCAGAAGTTGCATCTCTAGTTTTGGGGAATCATTCCCTTTGGGCCTGCCTGATATGATTGCTAAAAGAACTGAGTTGATTGTACAATGCTTGAAAAGGTCTAATAAGAGGGACTTGCCCTTGTGCAAAAGCAGTGTTTCAGGGTCAAAGGAGTCTCAGTGCTTCAGAATGCACTCAAAAGGAGTCCTTTGTTCCCTTCTTCCTTTGGAGTGGCCCAAGGTAGAGAGGAAGATCATGGGGGCATGCAGCCAACTATTTTCCCTCCTTGGTTCCCTGGGCCCCAGCATCCACATGGGTCCCAGTGCTACCCATGGATGCAGGCATGACCTGCAGCCATGGATCCAGAGGACCCAAGTGATGGAGTTAGTCACACTCACCCATGTGACTCTATTCCTTCACTTGTGATTTCCCTTTGACTTCCTAGACTTGTTTGATCTGTGTGGCTCCCCGATAGATGGATCTCAGGAAAGACTATGTAACAGTTGTATTTGGCAAGGCCCATTAATGGGGGGAATGTACTCGGTTGAATTCTATAATCTGCCACCTGGACTAAAGCATTTATCCTTAGGCAGTGATTATGGTTAACTTCCAGACATAAAATCTCCTTACTATTTAAGTACCATTTTAATTAAAGGATGAATGGGTGTCTTAAAAGATCTTAGGGACTGAATGGCAGTTTTCCTGCTGATGGAACAGTATTGGGGCTAAATTTGGTTTCTGAGGACACTTTCCTCCTTGTTGCTGAGTTTTCCTATTCATAAATGGGGCATACAGCCTGGTCTCTAGTGGAGGGGAACAAAAAGGGAGGAGAATTAGAAAAGTAGAGTGTTTTGGCAAAGGGCCAACAACATGCCTCATTGAGAGGATTTCTATGTTTTTCACACAAAGAACAACAAGAACAACACGCCCACTAACAATGGATGTATATACACAAAGAGAGACACTTATATATATAAAGAATTGGCCAGGACTTTGCCATTGCAATCCTTCTACTAGCAAAATCTTTGTGACTGAAAGGTGACTTTTATTTCTGCTGAGGGCATCTTTGTCTACTGCTTTGGCCACCTGCCAGAGTCTTTGATTTCTGAGGTTGACACTTATGCCATCAAGTGCTCTGGCTGTCTCACTGGTTCAAGATCCTGAGCTGTGTGTATAAAAAATTGAGGTTGGCCGGGCGCGGTGGCTCACGCCTGTAATCCCAGGACTTTGGGAGGCCGAGGCGGGTGGATCACGAGGTCAAGAGGTCGAGACCATCCTGGTCAACATGGTGAAACCCCGTCTTTACTAAAAATACAAAAAATTAGCTGGGCATGGTGGTGTGTGCCTGTAATCCCAGCTACTCAGGAGGCTGAGGCAGGAGAATTGCCTGAACCCAGGAGGCGGAGGTTGTGGTGAGCCGAGATCGCGCCATTGCACTCCAGCCTGGGTAACAAGAGCGAAACTCTGTCTCAAATAAATAAATAAATAAAAGAAAAATAAAAGAAAAAATTGAGGTTGTGGCCAGGTGCGGTGGCTCAAACCTATAATCCCAGCACTTTGGGAGGCCAAGGTGGGCATATTAACTGAGGTCAGAAGTTTGAGACCAGCCTGACCAACATGGAGAAACCCTGTCTCTACTAAAAGTATGAAAAATTAGCCAACTGTGATGATGCATGCCTGCAATCCCAGCTACTTGGGAGGCTGAAGCAGGAAAATCACTTGAACCTGGGAGCTGGAGGTTGCAGTGAGCCAAGATCGTGCCATTGCACTCCAGCCTGGGCAACAAGAACAAAACTCCATCTCAAAAAAAAAAAATGAAGTTCTGTACTCTCATTTATGTTTCAAAATTTTTATTTAATTTACACATATTTATAGTAAAATGAGAAATCTTACATACTCGTTTTTGGGATGTTGATGATGTATTAGTCTTTAATCAGATATTTCTGCAAGCACTCTTGCAAAATATTCTGCAAGTGTGTTTTGTCATTTGCAGCTTGGTGGACAGCCTGTGAATAAAGTGAAAGTAAATGTTATCTGTGTAAAAACCAGGAGAGGACACACAGAAACACACTGAAAAAAAGGCCATCTGAAGGTGTAGGCAGAGACTCCAGTCATGTTGCCAAAGACCAAGGAATGTTAAGGATATTTGGGAGTCAGCAGAATGCAGTAGGCAAAAAAGGGTTCTTCCCTAGTGGGAAGCATGGGAAGACTTTAGTGGGAGCATGGTCCTGCTGACATCTTGATTTCACACTTTTAATTTGCAGATCTGTGATAGAATAAATTTCTGTCATTTTATGCCAGCCAGTTTGTGATAATTTGTTGTAGCAGTCCTGGGAAACTAATAAAACCTGCAAACTCATCATCTAGATTTTGTGTTTAACATCCTATTATGTATCCTTTATCATATGTCCATCCATCTATGCAAACTTCTAATTTGTGATATTTTTAGCCTTTGATATTATTATTATTTTAAATATTTGGTAGTGCAGTGTTGCTGAAGGTCTGAGAAAATGGTCAGTATTATCCTTCTTTCTTGAATGTGAAAAGATACGACTGTTACTGGCAAGTGTGGGAATCCTAGGTTCTTAACTTGGAAGAATGAATTCAGCCAAGAGACACATAACAAGGGTTAAGTAGTAGAGTTTATTGAAGAAAGACAAAGTACATTCCTAGAGAGGAATTGAAAACATCTCCAACCTGACCTAGCAGAAAAAACTGTAGTAGCAGTGTCTATTTAATTAGATATTACACTCTGAGAGATGAGTCAGAGCAGGTTGCCCAAAAGAATGAGCCAGCTGCAGGTAGTGCTGGGTGACCCTCTCTATGAGAATCTTACATGATTATTCATGAAAAGGCTTGAGGGCATGTCACTTGCAAGCATGTTTCAGGAAGTCCCTTTGGGTATGCATGCTCTGTGGTTGTACACACTGGTATACATGGTGCAGTCTAATTAGCATTTAAAATCTCCACCTGGGGTGTGTTTTTACTATTAAAATGAGCAAAAGTATACTCTAGGGCAAGTTTCTGGAGGAATGTCTGTGTTCACCAGTGGGGAAAATTCCTAGCATGATTATCTCCAGCTAGGGCCTGATAAGTCCCCTTCAGGGCTGGTGAAGTCTAACCACAAGGCCAAATGCAGCCAATCTAGCCATTGTCCTTTTGTTGGCTGTCAGTGGGAAGCACTGACTGTAGTGGGTAGCATCTCCAGTACTTCTTTTTCCAGGGGGGCTCCCTTACCTGCTCATTGCTGACTGTCTGCCTACTCTAATACTACCAAGTTTTAAAATAAAAATTTGGAAGAATGTATCTACACTTTAAATGTTTATTCTTAACCCTAACAAATCCAATCTAGATATTTATCTTACTCAAATATTTGCAACCATTGGCAATGTTGTATCTTCATTGCTTCATTGTCTCTATTATAGAAAATTAGGAAATATGCCACATATTTATAGTTTAGAGCCTGTTTATGAGCTACATAACGCTATGTGGCAGTTTAAAAGGATGAGGGAGGAGTAGGTAGGTACATACGCCAGTTATGCTTTTGTGGCAGTCAACCTCTAAAACAGCCTCTGACTATCACACCTCTTCTGTCTACGTTCCCTGCAGATCACTTCCACATCATATCATAATTTGTCTGTGTGAAAAGAGGATATGGCAAAAATGAAGGTACATCCCTCCCAAGATTAGTTTTTAAAAGCCTATGACTTTCATCTGAGGCTCCCTGTCCCTCTTTTTCTCTCTGTCTCTCTCATACTTTACTTTCCAGGGAAGCCAAGTGTAATTTTGAGAGAACACACAGTTATTTCAAAGAAGCAGTAGACGTTTTGTAGGACATACAGGCAGCCTATGGAAAGGCCCACATGCGGAGGAGCTAAGGCTACCTAAGTGAGCAACCATCTAAATGAGCTGGGAATGGGTTCTTCAGCCCCAGTTGAAGCTTCAAATAATGGCAGCCCCAGCCAACAGCTTGACTGTAACCTCATGAGGACACTGTGCCAGATCCATGAGGCTAGGCTAAGCTGCTCCTGGATTCCTGACCCACAGAAACTGTGACATAATGAGTATTTGTTACCTTCAATTGGTAAGTTTTGCAGTAATTTATTATGCAGTCATAGATAACTAATATAAGTAGTTCATTTAAAAAGCAAATGGAATCAAAGTATAATCATATAGATGATAATAAAACATGTGTATGTATTTTTCATATAATCCCCGACATTCATGATATGATATGATGAGTAGGGGTTTCTGTCATTTGTCCTTCTGTAGTATTTAAATATTTTTACAATTAACTTCCTCTTACAGCTTTATTGACTTGTACTTGATGTACAATAAAATGTACGCATGTTGATATTCTATCTCCCAGCACCTGCAAGTGTGCACTTATTTAGAAATGATATCTCTGCTTTCTACATAGTTGAGATTAGGTCAAACTGGAGAAGAGCGAGCCCCTATCTAATATGACTTGCATCCTAATTTAACAAGGGAAATTTGGATAGAAAGACAGACATGTAGACAAAGAGAACACCATGAAAAGTTGGAGCTCTGCTGCCATACGCTAAGCAACTACCAGAACCCAGGAAGGTGGCCTGGAACAGAGCTTTCCCTAGTGCCTTCACCCTACTGACACCTTGATCCTGGACTTTTGGCCTCCAGAACTGTGAGACAATACATTTCTGTGGTTTAAGCCACCCCGTTTTTGGTACTTTGTATGGCAGCTCTAGAACACTATTACATTGGGTTAAATAAAATATATTATTAAAATCAATTTTTAAAATGCAAAATTGAATTTCTCATAGCTCTGTTGGACAGCACTGGTCTAGAGGTATATTCAGCAACAAATTTATCCTGTCAGGTTTAACAGGAAGTGATTTCTTCTTCCCCAAGTGCTTTATGTGTGGATGCCTATCTACTTCACAACTCTAGTTAATATGGAGAGTCAGTCTATAATCAGCAAACAGTAACTGGTATTGGCTTTGTTATTTACCTCGATACTGTTCCACTGATCTGTAATCCAACTCTCAAACTCTTAGGATTTATTAATTATCTATTTTGAAAAATGATCTGTCTTTGACACCTGATACTCTCTCCTGAACACAATTCTTCGTTTGTACTTAAAATTTATGCACTTTCAGCCATCGAGATTTTTAAAATACTTTTAGAAAGCTATGATTTTTTAAGTTTATTTTTAATTTTTTGCCATAGATAGTTTTGCTATCAACATACCAATAGCCATCCATCCATCCATGACCCCAGAGAACCATATCAATTGGGCTGACCTGCTTGATTTTGATACTAGGGGTGGAGAACTAAACACAATCCGTATTGTTCAAAAATCAGTCAATCAGTGGGAACATAAACATTGTTCTCTGAGCCATGATGAGTATTTTAGTACCAGTTACTTTGACAATTTTCTAGGCAAATGTCATCTTGATTGTATGCAATGGTGTTAAACTTTAGGGACTAAATTGTTGATTTGTTTAGAAGTTGATGAAGATGCTGTGTGCTTTCTTTTGGGGTCAGGGTGGGGATCCATTCTTGCTCTGTTGCCCAAGGCTGGAGTGCAGTGGTGCAATCTTGGCTCACTGCAATCTCTGCCTCCTAGGTTCAAGCTATTCTCCTTCCTCAGTCTCCCAAGTAGCTGGAACTGTAGGTGCCTGCCACCACACCTGGCTAATTTTTTGCATTTTTGGTAGAGACGGGGTTTCACTGTGTTAGCCAGGATGGTCACGATCTCCTGACCTTGTGATCCACTTGCCTCAGCCTCCCAAAGTGCTGGGGTTACAGGTGTGAGCCACCGTGCCCAGCCACTGTGTGCTCTTTAAGTAAAGTTCTGGCCTGCAAGAACTTTCTCCTCCTATCTTCTAATGAAGCAATATAAAAAAACTAATCTTTGGGGGAAATTTACTCCTAAATATCACTTTAGAGAAGCTGATATTAGATAGATAGCTGATGTTGCATAGAAAAATAAGTATTTATAATAAAGTCTGATGCTCAACAAATGTGAGTATTCTTGTCTTCTTGTGCCCATTTACCCAATTCAGCAAAAAAGTATTACGAATCTATTAGAATTTCTGCCCTAGAGAAACGTTCATTCTGAAGATCTTACTCTTGAATTATGGAAAAACTAACAACAGAGACAATTAGATACACGGACATAATAAAATACATCTTGAGTAAGCAGTGCAGGTGAGTGAATGGAGACAATGAGGTGCAGCAGCATGGGAGAGGTCTGCCTTGGGTCAATCACAATTCTTGTCTGAGTTATGGTTTCCTCACTGGTAAAATGAAGGAGTTGGATTTCAATGTTGTATTCCTGTGATTTACAAATAAAACTTCTGCCCTTAAATTCTAGTGTTGGCAGCTGGAATTAGCTGTCATCAGATGTCATCCTCCACATTTTTCTTTCCTTGTTTTTGGCAATGCATAAACCTATTGTAAAATCTATCATAAATTCAATTTTTTGAAACAAGATGCAGCACTTCAGTACTCTTGCATCCAGGGAGAATAGGAATGTTCTGGTGCTTATTTAGGTAATGTCAGTTCGAACCCCTCGGAGCCAAACTGTAGCAGGAACAATTTCATTATGGTAAAGGAGAGCTGTAGCTGTTAAGACAGATTGTGGTAATACTAAACAAACAATTGAGGTTATACTTATGAAATAATCCAAAAATAGATTACAAAGAGATTTTAATATTTTGGGATGAAGAGATTTTAAGAGGGTGTTGAGCAACCTGTTATACGTGTGAGAGTGACCAGGTTACAGCAAAATAAAGGAATTTTGTTTGCAAACCTCTTCCTACAAAAAATCTGGGAGCAGAGGCAAAGGCATTCAAACTTGGAACTCTCAGAAGCCTGAGGGTTCTAGGATTTCTGACTCTAAGACAGATGAGATCATGAAACTCTGACCATGTGGAGAAGGAGTGCAACGCTTCTAAGAAGGGTTTGGAGGGATCTCACACATGAGTTTCCAGATGTCCTATATCCCATCAAGGGTATAAAAGCAGCTCTGTCCAATACATATATCACATAAGTCACACATATATTTTAAAATTTTCTAGTAGCCACATTAAAAAGAGTAAAAAGAACTAAGAGAGTAATTTTATTAATATTTTATGTAACCAATATATTCAAAATAATATTTTAACATGTAATTAGTATAAAATATTAATGAGATATTTAGTATTCATTTTTTAATACTAATTCTTCAAAAGCCAATGTATATTTTATGCTTACAGCACATTTCAGTTTGGACTAATGACACTTCAATAGCCATATGTGGCTGATGACTCCCATCATATTGGACAGCGAAGTTCTAGAGGAAGACAATGTACAAAGTTACTTGTTGGAAAAAGCAGAAAAGGATAAAGGACTTACAGAGTGCCCACATAAATTGGTTATGAGTAACACATAAACCAGGAACAACCAATTGCAGAGGGCCGCAGGAGGCCTCGGAGGAGGAAGGCCTCTCCATGCCTCATGTTCTGGTGCAGGGTGACCTCGGCTCTGTTACCATAAACATTGTGTTCAAGGACATAAAACTCCTTCGTAGTGCTATAACATAGCCAGACTTGTAGGCTCCTCATAAGGTCCGCGTTCCACCAGCTGTACATAGATAATAAGTTAAAGATAACCACATGTTCTTGTCTTGTGAAACTCCCAAACTGCCACTGTTATCAAATCTTAAAATGACACACCAGTTCCGGCTCACTGATTCACTCAACCATCTCTCCACCCCTACCCTATAGATCAAAGTGATTGTAATCAATAAATAGTGTGGATGATCACAGCTCAGGGCCTTCACTGTCTCCTCCAAAGTAATGAGTGATGGCCCCCTGGTCCCACTCTCTCTCTCTTAATCTGTCTTTTTTCTCATTCCTTTGTCCCACCGAACTCAGGTACCCACGGGTGATGTAGGGCTGGTTCCCTACATTCTGGTGCCCAACGTGTGGGGCTCATGGATCCCTACAATTACTAATTCCCCAAAGAGGCCAAGACCAATCTTGGAATTAGTAATTGTAGGGATCCATGAACCCTTCTAATTGGTAATTAGATTACCCAGGACTTCTACCCTAACTCACTTAATTAGGGTCAAGAAAGGCCATATATTTGGAGTAATGAATGCTTGCTTCTCTAGGCAACCTCAACTCCATTGGCAGGAGTAAACACACAGAATTAACTCAGGACTTACAACCAGCCTTTTGTTAACAGGGATCAAGAGGGAGCCCCAGATTACCACTGTCCTCTACATGCCAACTCTCATAGCTTTGCTGGCATTACTCGTCTTGAATATATCATGATATCCTTTACCCATGTTTATGCCAATCAACACAAAAAACATTATTCTCCCAGGTCATCTCCTGCATTCAAATCTGCATAAGACTCTGCCACTGCCTGACTGCAGCAACATAAAAGACCCCAAACAAGAATGCCCAACTGAGCCCAGTCAACCCACAGAAGAAGCATAAGAGATAATAAGAAATTGGTTGTTTTAAGCCATTAAGCTTTGGGGTAGTTTTTTATGGTGCAATAAACAACTGAGACATTTAGATGAAAGATCTTGGACTTATTCCCTTCCCATATTTAATCTATCAGGAAATTCTGGTGGTTTTATCTTCATTTTATTTTTTATTTTCATTTTTATTTTATTTTTTGAGACAGAGTCTTGCTCTGTCACCCAGGATGGAGTGCAGTGATATGATCACTGCACTGCACTGCACTGCACACCCCCCTGAGCTCACTGCAGCCTTGACACCCCAGGCTCAAGCAATCCTCCGGCCTCAGCCTCCTGAGTAGCGGGGACTACAGAAGTAGTCCCATTATTGGTGGCTAATATTTTTAATTTTTTTGTAGAGATGAGGTCTTGCTATGTTGCCCAGGCTGGCCTCAAACTCCGGGGCTCAAGCAATGCTTCCACCTTGGCTTTCCAAAGTGCTGGGATTATAGGCGTGAGCCACTGTGCCTGGTTGTTCTGTCTTAAAATATACATAGGATTTAGACTTCCTGCCACCTCTGTACTACTATCCTAGTACTAGCCTCCATCTTGTCATGCCTGGCTGACTGCAACAGTGACCTACTTGTCTCACTGCTTCTGCCCTTGCCCTGTCACAGTCTTTTCTCAAGACAGCAATCAGAATGGTGCTTTAAAAACATGTCAGATCATGTCACTCCTATGCTCAAAATCTCTCCCAAAAGTTCCCCATTTCATTCGTGTCAGTGAACAATCTCATGATGCTTATGAGGTCTTGTGTTTTTTTCCTCTCTGACTTCATTTCCTACTGCTCGCTCCCTCCCTTAGTTTCACTCCAAACAACTCCTGGAACATTCCAGGCATAAAGCAGTTTCAGTTCCTTGCCTGATTGTTCCGTCTGCTAGAAATGTTCTTGCACTAGATAGCCTCAAGCTCAGTTCCTGTCATCTTTCAAATCTTTGCTCAACTGTTACCCATTTAAAATTGCAATCCACTTCCACTACCAAATCCCCTTCCCCTGCTTTTTTTTCTCCCATACTTTGTATCATTTTGTATATTATATATTTTGCTTATTTAATGTGTTTATTGTTTACTTTGTGTCTCTTTCCAATAGAATGGAAGCTCTCCGAATGTAGGGATATTCGTCTGTTTTATTTACAAATGTATCTGAGGCATCTAGAACAGTCTAGTACCTGGTAAGCACTCAATAGATAATTGCTGAATGAATGAAAATCTGCTGCCTGGGAGCTCTGAGGCTGTTTCCCAGGCAATTCTCACAGTTATACCTGAGGACACCCCTCTGAGGATCTGTTTGCACGTTGTCATTCTAATGGGTCAGAGGCATGTCTGATTACATGAAAAATAACAATGCCCAATAATGGAAGAAGATATTCTTTCCCATTGGCTGTTGTGCTCAGACACATTTCAACCCTCCTGCCTCAGGGAGAGTTTACTATATATGAACTTCTTCCAGAGATGGGGGAAGACTTTATGTCTTTGCTTTTGTAAGACATACTGTTTTTATTCCTGACCTTGTTCACAGGTTATCATAAGCCTTAAACTCTTGTAGACCTTTCCCACTAAGCTTGAAACCCTCTTCAACACCACGGGAATGATGCTCCTGAGATCTGGATGCTGAATAGAATTTCTATAAGTTCTGGAAAACGTGTTGGGGTAAGTGGTTAGGAAATCTTACAGCAGGACTGTTAAAAATCCAAGCTTGGTAGGATTTTCTCCTACAAAGGAATTGCTACGGTTCTGTCCACTAACCTGAAATAGCAGAACAAGTCACCAGGAGATGCGTGTACACGAGGGCCCTGAACCTTCCTGGAGTGAACTCCTCTTCTGTCTATCATACATTTAAATATTAAACTCAAGTATGTATTTCTTCTCTCAAGAACTGTTCCTTTACAAAGCCTACAAAACAAAAAACTGTTCCTTTACAAAGCCTATGAAGCCTACAAAAACAACTAATCTCCTGAGGTTCTTTGTAAATTCTATTGCCTTCCTTTCTCAATAGCAAAAACAAACAGACAAAAAAAAAACAAAACAAAAAAAAACAACCAAAAAACAAAAATAAAATCTTGGGCCCTTCTAGTAAATGAGAAGAGTCTTGGTACTCTGCTAGGTCAAATTTATACACACACACACACACACACACACACACACACAGATACATACACATACATACATACACATATACGCATGCACACATCCACACACACACACATTTTTCTCTAGAAAAATATACCCTTTCCTAATTTTCCCTAGAAGGGGAAAAATATCCATCTACTGGCTCTTGATATGCCATTTAACTTTTTAGTGGGTTTCCTTTTATATTTCTTCCATTCTTCTAGTCTGAACTCCAGTTTCTGTTCTGTCTCTACCTGCAGTGTGGTTAGACTATGATGCACTCATAGCAAACTGTGAGTAGTAACAAGCCAAGAACTAGGGGTCATGTCCAGGTTCAGATGCTGATGTGGGAGGGGAAAGTATTAATATAAAGAGGCAAAAGTAGAGTAAGGGGGAAGGCAAAGCTGGAGCTGAAGTTTTGGAAGAAGCTACTGACTGCTCAGAAGTCCAAGCAGGTTGAATTTGCCAGAACTTCTTAATATCAAATTTCTCTGTGTCTTAATTCTGATTCTCCTGTGTTCTTTGTTGTGTAGTAGTGAATAGTTTCCTATCTACTTTAGTACTAAAAAAACAGCATTTCTGATATTCTGGGAAACTGAAACTATTATTTCTAACTTTAGATTGCCCCTCAGTTCTCAAGGCCTCAAACACAATATCCTCTAATGACATTGTCTTTGGGGTGACCCCAAATTATCATTTATTTCTTACTCATGAGCAGACAGTTTGTAGCTTTGACTTGCTTTGTCTCTTTTAATACTTTCAGCCACCGCCTGGGAGCGGAGGAGGGAATGTGCACAAAGTACGTTTCCACAATTTGCCATTTATTTCCACTTAAGCTGATTACAGGCTGTGTTTCCTTTTCGTTACTCTGCAGCATCTCTTTAGCTCTGCTTCAGAGGTACATCCCTCTGATGGGCCAGTCTTTCTCCCTCAGCTGGATTCAATCTGAAAAGTAACTTAATAAAATCCTAAATGTAGACTCCCTCCCCTTTGGGGTCAAACTAGAACTCCACTAAGGAACTCCTACAAACAAAAAAGCAGGAGTAGCCCTTTTTGAGCTGGCTTGACATTAGTGATTCAGTGTAGGTGCTGGCATCCCGGTCATCTCAAAGAGGAGATTTTGTTAATGAAACAACATGAAGAGGTGAACTGTCTTTTGAGAACATAAGCCAGAGATAGATGTGGATGCCCTGGGAATGTGAGTGCTACGGCACTGTCTAGGTGAAAGGAGATGCCTGCTTCCACACTCTAACAGCACAGTGCACCACCTCATGCTTTGCTGTGCAATGGGAGGGGGTGGTTGACCTAGAGGCTTTGATTCAGTCCCACATCACAATTTCCCTCTAGAATCTCCTTATTTAATAACCACTGACCCTTCCATAATAGGTCTCTGGGGAATATGCCAATTCTCTTTCAACGTTCTGGCCAAAGAGTGGACAAAAATCCCTTCTCTTGATTTCCCAAGAGCAGGCTGGGACTCTCAAGAGATTTTACTAAATGGCAATAAAAAAACAAACAAATTAAAGAAATTATAAAAAAAATATAAAAATCACAGAGAATACAATAGTTACTTAGGGATGAGGAATACAAAGTATTGTGAAAAGTCTGAAGAATCTACAATTATTTGTGGCTGATTTCTAGGAAATTTCTCCCTGCCGAGAATAGCTTTATCTGACTATCCAGAAAGTTTAAGTCCCTGCCACAGAAAGTCCCCAGGAGTCACTCAGGATGTGGTCTTAGTGATCGGGCAAGATATACTGCTCTAAAGTGCTGAGAAAGTTCTAGGAAAAGCACTGGACTCTGTGGCTCATGCCTCTAACTCCAGCCCTTAAGGAGGCAGAGCCGGGAGGATAGTTTAAGTCCAGGAGTCCAAGACCTGCCTGGGCAATATAGCGAGACCTCATTCTCAAAACAATAACAACAAAAAAACAAAACAGAAAAGTTTAAACATATTTGTGTATTTTAAAGGCTGCCTTAGGTACAAAATCATTGTCCTGAAATTTTACAGCTTTACTGAGGTAGGGTATAGTATATCTCTTGGGTGAGCAGAGTATAGATGACCTGAGAACAATTTTCTGCTTCCATTGCAACTGCATGTGTGAGCATAACATTCTTTTGCCTGATTAGTAATGAAGTGTGCCTTTAATGTTCAGTGTGTGGATATTCCCCTCAGAATCTCTGCTCTGGGAAACATTCCTCCTTACACACTGGGAATGACCACCTTTTCAGGTAAAATATCACCATCTAAATACAGGGTATCACTGTCTTCTCACAGGCCCATCCATAAAAGAGTAGCATAAACATAGTAATTAAATTACTTAAACTATCAGAAAATATCACATTTTCTGATATTTTTGTTAGTGTCTATTGTAAGTACTTTATACAATTAGTTTACCTGACATTATTTAACCTCCAAAACAACTCTATAAGGCAGTTGCTATTTTATTGTATTAAATTTATAAAAATAATAAATTTTATTTATTTAATAAATAAAATCCCCATTTTATTTTTTATTAATTTTATAGAGATGAGATCTCACTCTGTTACCCGGGAAGTTCTTGAACTCTCTATTATCTTCTAATCTTGACATTTCTCCTTATATATTACAATACTGCAGTGAATACTCTTATTGATATTTTTTTCACATTTAAGTGTTTCTTTTGGACATATTTTTTGAAATGGAATTATTAGGTGATAAGACTTACAAATTTCAAATTTTTAATAAATAGTGCCTAAATCCCCTTCAAAAATGTTCGCCAATTTATCCCCATTATTTGTGTTCCATTTCTGAAATATATAAATGTGTGTGCAAATCAACTGCTCTGCATGGGCAGTTCCTCACAATTTCTGTAATGGAAAACAGAGAGGAAAAACCACTTACACTTTCTGGAGGAGAAAAGGTTTCAGCTTCAAGGAAAGAGAATTTCAGTAGGAGAAACTATTGTGAAAAACAAGATCATTTTCTTTTTTTGTTTGAGACGAGGTCTCACGGTGTCGCCCAGGCTGGAGTGCAAAGGCACGATCTTGGCTCACTGCAAACTCCGCCTCCCAGGTTCAGGTGATTCTCCTGCCTCAGTCTCCTGAATAGTTGGTATTACAGGTGCCCACCACCACGCCCAGCTAATTTTTATATTTTTAATAGAGATGGGGTTTCGCCACGTTGGTCAGGCTAGCCTCAAACTCCTGACCTCAGGCGATCCTCCCACCTTGGCCTCTCAAAGTGCTGGGATTAGAGGTCTGAGCCACTGTGCCTGGCCAACAAGGTAATTTTCTACTTTGGGTAAAAATAGCTGGACATTATCTTCTTCCCAGGCTCTGGTACTCACTTCAGCAGGCTGCATTGCTGGTCATTTTTGGCTCCTGTTGGGAGCAAACTGCTCTAATGCCTTTTGGATGAGATTTTGACCAGAAATTACCTTAAACAAAAAAGAATACTCTAACAAGGAGTATACCGGCCAGCACAACAGTAACCCCTTCCCGGAGTTTTCACAAGGACACAAGGGGGTACATAATACATTTATCTGTAAAGCCAACTCAACTCCTACCTGGAATTGCTCCTGATTGGTTAGCAGAAACAGAATTGAGGACTGATGACAGTTGCACAAGAAGATGAAACCATTTCCTTCCTCTTTTCTAAGCTTGTCTCTTAAACCCCACTAGACTTTGGCACAGTGTGGGATGACTATGGAGACCCAAATGTCTCAGAATGTATGTCCTGGCAACCTGAGGCTGCTTCAACTACTGACAGTTTTGCTGCTGCTGGGTGAGTGAGGGTCATTCTGAAATATGGCAATTTCAGCCACTCCTACTGCCAGGACTCCAGGCACCAGTGTGGTAAGGAGCAGGCCTGAGCCCTGGAAGCGGACAATAGATTGAAAGAGGAGAAAGGACCCTGAATTCTTAAGTGTTCCAATGGTTCCTAAGGTCAGAACTCAAGAGCTAGTTTTGTAGTACCTGGGAAGTCCATTCTGCACCAAACATTCATGTGTACTGTGTAGCCATGAGGAGGGACAGGGAATGAGATAAGGGGGACATGTGAAGTGAATACTCGTATAAGAGAATAACTGGAAACAAGATCTTGAGATGGGTTCTGGAGAAGGAGGAGCCTAAGCTAAACTCCCAGGCCCCATTAACATATGCCCCTAAATTTGCAGCCATCTTCTCCTGCTCAATGTTAACTCACTGCCTTCTTTTTTACAGCTTCTGCAGACAGTCAAGCTGGTGAGTATGCTCTTTGCTTCCTTGTATTGACAGTGTTATTTCCTCATAATATGATGCTGTGTTTACTCTGGGGGGGTATGCCTGGGCCACCGAGAATCAGGCTTCGGTTCAGCATGGGCAGTTCCCTTATTTTAGTGCGGTCCGGGATTTGCTTCTTAGATCTACTGAAGACCCAAGGGAATGAGGCTGCTGCAAGTACAGATCTTGAACTGAGTCTACAATAGGATTCTTTGGTGCCTGACCTCCCTTGGGAGTTCCTTTGGCATCCACAGTACCTTCAGGGTTATTTATTCACATCCCTTTCCACTCTCTCCCTCTCAGCAGCTCCCCCGAAGGCTGTGCTGAAGCTCGAGCCCCCCTGGATCAATGTGCTCCAGGAGGACTCTGTGACTCTGACGTGCCAGGGGGCTCACAGCCCTGAGAGCGACTCCACTCAGTGGTTCCACAATGGGAATCTCATCCCCACCCAAATGCAGCCCAGCTACACCTTCAAGGCCAACAACAACGACAGTGGGGAATACAGGTGCCAGACCAGCAGGACCAGCCTCAGCGACCCTGTGAATCTGACTGTGCTTTCCGGTCAGTGGAGGAAGGCCCTCGGGTGGACCTGGGAGGGCCAGGGTGGATGAAATCTGTTCACAGGCAGAGGTTTACAGGAAAGGGGGGTAGCTTGCTTACTGGGAAGCACGTTGATCTCATTCATTCCCCATTTCACCCACCCACCTTGCTTAGCATGTGTAGTGGGGGAGGGAGGAATTGTTAGTAATTTCCTCAGTATATATTAGGTTGTTTTTGCCTCAGTCTTGATTGAGCAAGAGGGTTACAAGGCCACAGACAGCTGAGTGTGAGAGAAGCAGAAGAAAATCCCTACTTTAAAAAACTATCTTTCGCCTGAGGCTGTGTGGTAAAGCAGAGAGGTTGGAGGGAATAGACCTGTAAAGGCTCTAAGGCGGAAGGCTGCCAGACAGGTGTAAGGAGGAGGGAGTGCAGAATTCAGCCTGGAAGATGAAGTCAGAGGTGACGGGAGGGTGAGGGTAGGTCAAGCAGAGGCTGGTACGCTGTTGCAATTATTTTGACTTTTATTCCTGAGTAAGTTGAGATGGCTTTAATTAAAGGAGTCATATATTCTGATTTAGGTTTATGTCAATATTTGACAGTGTTCAGTTAAAAAGACTGTAGAGAAAATGCTCCTAGAAGATAATATTCTATCTTTCTTTTTCCTCAAGTAGTTGGGACTTCAGTTGCACACCACCAACCATACCCAGCTAATTATTTTTATTTCTTTTTATAGAGACAGGGTCTCACTATGTTGCCCAGGCTGGTCTTGAGCTCCTGGCCTCAAGTGATCTTCCCTCCTCAGCCTCTCAAAGTGTTGGGATTACAGGCGTGAGCCACCAAGCCTGGCTTAGATACTGTTTCTACCTGCTTCCAGTGTCTGAAAATATAAGCATATTTCTACTGTTTTTAGTTAAGCTGCACTCTTGGTGCATAAGCCCCAGCAATGATCACGGTAAACATTCAGTGTTTTAGATTCTCCTGTCCACTGAGAGGGTGATGTTTTTGTGGTCCTTTAAGGCTGCTGCTGTACCAGAGAAATCCTGGCAGTGGATTCATTTTCTGTTGATGAAGGGGAATAAATATTGAGTCAACCTCAAAAGCTGCCCATGACATCATAGTTCGTCTTTGTATTGGCTTTCCAGAAACAGCTGATAGTAGTTCTAACCCTTCTTACGAAAATGTAAAAATATAGATAATAAAAATTGAGGGCTGGGTGAGGTGGCTCACGCCTGTAATCCCAGCACTTTGGGAGGCTGAGGTGGGCAGATCACCTGAGGTCAGGAGTTCAAGACCAGCCTGACCCCACATGGAGAAATCTTGTCTCTACTAAAAATACAAAATTATCCTGGTGTGGTGGCATATGCCTCTAATACCAGCTACTCAGGAGGCTGAGGCAGGAGAATCGCTTGAACCCGGGAGGCAGAGGTTGCAGTGAGCCAAGATCACACCATTCATTGCACTCCAGCCTGGGAGAAAAAGCAAAACTCTGTCTCAAAAAAAAAAAAAAATGAGATTTGAATGGTTGTTACAGAGAAACTACCTAGTCCCACCCATCCATTGTACAAAGAAATGAAGCTGATTAGACCCAAGAGCAAAGCCAAAATCCCAATCCTTACTTTAGTTTCTCTTTCATGCCATCTCAATAACAGTACCTGGCCTTTCATATATAGAATACTATTTTCTTAAATAAATTTTTATTTAAATAAGATAGAATAAATTATATGTATTTCTATAATAGAACAATTTGATTTTCTTCTCTATTAAGTTTATTGAAACTTTGTTAATAGATTTGTCTTCTGAGGTAGCTGAATTTTGGAATCTGATTACTCTGCCATCAATGAAGGGAAGGAATTATTGGGAGTGAGGATGTTTGTAGGCAAAAAGGAAAAAGTGATTTTAAGTTTAAATTTTTTTTTGAATTCCCTTTATTCAGAGTCACAACTGAATGTTGAATTCACCTGTGCGAATTCAAAAGCCATACCTTTTCATTTCTTATGTGGATGGAAGATTGAGAGTGTGGTATGGTCTGAACATTTCTGTGCCCCAAAAATTCATATGATGTGGATTAATCAAATAGCAACCCCCAGGATGATGGTATTAGGAGGTGAGGTCTTTGGGTAGGTGATTAGGTCATGAGGCAGAGCCCTTGTGAATGGGATTAGTGCCTTTACAAAAGAGGGCCAAGGGAGCTCAAAGGTCTTTTCTCCCATGTGAGGACACAGCAAGAAGCCTCAGTTCTGTGAACCAAGAAGTAGGCTCTTACCAGACAAAGAAGCTGCCAAGCACCTGATCTTGGACTTCTCAGCCTCCAGAACAGGGTGAAATACATTTCTGTTGTTTATAAACCACCCAGTATATAGTATTTTGTTATAGCAGCCTAAGACAGACTAAGACAGGGAGGGTGAGGTATGACTAAGGGTCTATTTTTTTAAAAACCAGCAATAACATGTGGAAAAAAGAGGGAAAAAAGGCTCTATTTATTGCAAATACAGTTGGTGGCTGCTCACCCTCACTTCCCAAAGCTTGTACAAACTTTACAACTAAATTAGTAATCCCCAGACCACAAAAACTGATGGCTTCAGGTACTGTTGAGTAACCTCTATGGTTACTGAAATGCACTCATTTCTCTGCTCAAACACGGTATTTTAAATGCCTCAGAATTGTTTTAAATACCTGTTCTACATCTTTGAAACTTCTGAAAACTTCTGTTTTTTAGAGGACCCATAGATATAAATACCATATATTGCCTATAAGAGAATGCTCATATCTGTCATGAAGCATCTTCATTTCTCTCTGCCAGACAACATGTCAAGTTCTGCGAGTAATGTACCTCTGAGAACGAGACTGAAAAACCCTTGGAATCTCGCCTTACAACTTTTTCTTCTCATATTTGTGTCTTTCAGAGTGGTTGGCGATCCAGACCCCTAGGTTGGAGTTCCAAGAGGGAGAAACCATCCTGCTGAGGTGCCACAGCTGGAAAGACAAGCCTCTGGTCAAGGTTACATTCTTCCAGAATGGAAAATCCAAGAAATTTTCCCGTTTGGACACAAGCTTCGCCATCCCACAAGCAAACCACAGTCACAGTGGTGATTACCACTGCACAGGAAGCATAGGCCACACACTGTGCTCTTCCAAGCCTGTGATCATCACTGTCCAAGGTATGGGGAGTCTGCCAAGATGTAGGGAGAGAGAGGAGGGGATGGACAAGGGCTAAGGTCACATGGGCCTACATGGAGATCTGAGAAAGGCCACAGCAGCACAATTGGGTGCTGGAGCAAAGAAGGGATGTGGGGAAGCCTGGCTAAGTATTGGCCAGGAGTAGGGGTAGGAGCTTGGAGCCCTCAGCTCCCAGTGATAGGTGGCCAGGCTGTTCCACTTTGAAATGCAGGCCCCAGACTAAAGATGGTATTCAAAGCAGAGTTCCTTCATTGATGCAGAGGGTCCCTAAGCTCCTGGGCATTCTTAAGAGCTGAGTTTCACCTCGTTTCTTCTCATGACTCATGGTATAGCCATTCACTCCAGAAGGCCTGGCATGTTGTGGACTGTTCAAGGCTGTGCTCCACAGAGTAATGATGCCTCCAGCTATGGGAGGCTATGCAGCCACCCTCCCCACTGCCCCAGAGGGCTAAGGGGAGCTCTTCTCTCTGCTCCTGCATGCTCACCAGTGCCCTTTTATTAGTTTGGTGGAGAAACCTGGGTAGGCAGGAGGCACAAGTCCAGCCACAGAAACCCCGTGCAGGTGAGGCTGGGGATGTAGTGAGTGCTGCACAGGTGAGTGACTCAGACACAGAAGAGCTTTGGGTGACAAGCACTGGGACATAGCACTGGAGGAGGGGGGAAATGGGACAAGGAGAGTGCTGCCCATCCTGTCTTCCCTAGTGCCCAGAGTGAGCAGCTCTTCGCGGATGGGGATCACTGTGGCGGTGGTGGCTGGGATTGCTGTAGCGGCCATTGTTGCTACTGTAGTGGCCTTGATCTACTGCAGGAAAAAGCGGATTTCGGGTTAGTAGCTCCTCCTGGTCCCTTTTGTTATCAGTTTCCACTTGGCCCAGGCCCTAAACCCAGACACTGCCAAAAGATCTGGGGGGAAAAAAAAAAGTCCAAGCAAGTGGATTAGCCGCCTTGCTGTGTGGTTCTGTCTACACTGGCGTAAGCATATTTTGCAAGGCATTTATGCAGCCAGGCACTGGGGCTGAACAAATGATTTTTTAAAAATTGTTTCCCAAAAGGCAAGCTGTGTTGCTGGGATTGTTGGGGACTGTATTAGAATGGGAATTCAGAATATGGTTTGCTGTAGAATTTGGAGCATGGCAGTAAAGACTCTCTGTGTTCAGGGGGTGAGAGAAGAGACTAGTCTCAGATGCCTCCCAACTTCCTGAGAAATGTGGCTTTCAGGTACTGAGGCTGCTTTTCACACTGGCTAAGTCAGTTTATGACAAAAACATGAGGCAATTAGGTGTGTTTTGAACACTAACCAGAGAAAGTCCTTTCCTTCCTTCCTTCCTTCCTTCCTTCCTTCCTTCCTTCCTTCCTTCCTTCCTTCCTTCCTCCCTCCCTCCCTTCCTCCGTCCCTTCCTCCCTCCTGTTTCTTTCTCACTCTCACTCTGTCTACCTTTTTAATGTCATGGAATAGTATATTCTTCAAAGTTTCAACAAGATGCACTACATTTGAACAACGTGGAAATGGCCCTCAGCCTTCTCTCCCTGATGTGGTCAGCAAAAATCTGGACTTTCTTTCACTCTGATGCTGAACACCCCTCCCCAACTTCTTCCCCAATATCTCAGATCCCCAAGCTGCCGAGTTTGCTTCTAGGAAAACTCAGCAATTCCCTGAAAAGAATGTGGCCCAAGTGACTGCTTCCCTCTGCCAGTGTGGCCCGTGGGGAAGGCTGTGGTTGGGCGACCCCAAGGATGGGTACATGAAGCCATATTTACTTAGCCCTTGGCCTTACAGGACTGTGTCAAGGGGTCTAGTTATGGTTTTGCAGCCTCAGCATCAGCATGGGCAGGCCCTTTTCTACAACAGTGCCCTGGATAATCTTTCTTTTTTCCCCCACAGCCAGTTCCACTGATCCTGTGAAGGCTGCCCAATTTGATGTGAGTAATCCCAGCCACCTCCTTTTCCTCCCCCGCCCCATCCCTTCTTCCCTGTTTCCTCACTTTTTGCCTTTGTTAATGCAAAATTAAAATGGAGACTGGGCCTGGAAACTCCTGAGCAGGCAAACCACCCAGGCCTTAGAAATAGTCTTAACTTTGCTTAAACTGCAAACACAAGTGAAATTCAAGTTGGATTATAACCAAAAATAGGTAATACTTAGATTTATTTTTGCAAAAACAACTTTAATTTTTGGTGAAAATGGAAAATGAAAATATTTTTCACCAGAATAAAAACAATTATATTTTAGTAGAAAACTATTGTGCGCCCATTGTCGAATTCTAGGTCTGTTCATTTTCTTTGAGGTTTTATTATCTCTCTATCAACTGGATTGACTCCTGAATTTTTTTCAACTAAAAACTAAAACTGCCCTTTTCCGAATCTCTACAAACTGAAACTGGTGTCTGTAAGCTTCAGAAAAATCACGACAACAGAGCACGTATGGACAATCTCAATGCCTGCTGCTATATGGGTCACTGAGAAAGTTTACCAGAATATTTAATGATATAACCAGAGACATTCAAATTGCAAACCAGAAAATCACATCACATTGCAGCTGCCATCTTCAGTATGCCATTTAAACTTGCTTCAAACTCACATCTAGAAATTGTTTCACCTAGCTGCCCTCTAAACTCGAAAACTAAGATCATAATTTGCTCCAAATATTAACTTCAGTTTTTTAATAGACTAATACCCCGAATTCCTCTCAAGCAATACAATAGAAAATGAGCCAAGTTAGCCTCAACCACATCCTAAAACAGAAGTTCTTGATATCTTCGCAGCTTAACAAGGAGGAGCTTGTGTTCCCACTGATGTCAAAAGAAATGCTTAAAAATCTCAGTTGGCTTTATGGTGATTCTAGGACTGGGCAACACACTTGTCTCCTTAAATTAGAATAAGGTTTCCAGTGAGTTACAGCAGAGGAGCTTGGCTTCAAAGACAGAAAAAGGTCTAAAGAAAGCAGAAACAAAGAATTTAAAGTGGATTGGCTATTTTAAAGTTGGTTAAAGTTGCAAAAGAGAGGAATAGCAAAACAGAATAATAAATAACTGGTTGATTAACATCAGGTTACTTTTTTGTAAGGATTAAAACATGGCAATTGAAACTGGCCTGTTTGGGAAATTAGGTTGTTCTCTCTCTCTCCTGATTTTTCTAAAGGCCAGATAACAATGTAGTTTCTGTTTGTGACTTAAAACTTTAGCATGGGTGATTCCATTTTGATTTTTAATCTGTTCTGTTTGGGGCTAGTGCAGGAGCTTAGTCCAAAACAATAGCCTCCTAAAGTTTAAAAGACTTTAAAGAACAAATATGCGTTTTTCATCACCTAATATTTATATTCATTAATTTATTCAGTTGGTTAAGTCTTGGCTCTGGAGAATCTTTGCTCAGAGGAATTTTTCAATCCTTGGCTCTTATTCTCCTTGTAGTAGTTATTGTAGTTACCTTCCTGGTGCATTGAAGTCCCTTATGAGTTTTAAATGCTTTCCTGCAGCCACTTGGACGTCAAACGACTGCCATCAGAGCGAGACAACATGAAGAAACCAACAATGACTATGAAACGGTTGATGGCGGCTACATGACTCTGAACCCCAGGTCACCCGCTGAAGATGATAAGAACCTCTACCTGACTCTTCCTTCCAACAACTATGTCAACAGTAATAACTGAGGGTAACGTTGTGCCATGTGGTCACACTCTCAGCTTGCTGAGTGGTTAACAAAAAGAGGGGAATTGTTAAAGCAAAATTGAAATGGAGACTGGAAAAATTCCTGAGCAAACAAAACCACCTGGGCCTTAGAAACAGCGTTAACTTTGCTTAAACTACAAACATAAGCAAAATTCACTGGGGTCATACTACAAGCATAGTCAAAACGTAACTGTTTATGTTAGAAATAAGACAACCCCAGCCAATTATAAGCAGCCTACCAAGATATAATTATGAGGCTAAGGACTTTCTAACAAGACACCCACCCCGCCAAAACAATGATGTAATTGAAAATCAATTAAATGTCTTTATTGTGCTTCCACATTTTCCCAGTAAATACTTGCCTGTGACATTTTGCCACTGGAACACTAAACTTCTTTTGGTTTGGGGTTGCCCAATTCATGAATTGCTTCTTACTCAAATAATTTTTTAAAAGTATATTGTTCCTCAAATTTTTACTTTAACATTTGTTTTTGAAACAGAGTCTTAATCTGTCGCCCAGGCTGGAGTTCGGTGGTGCTATCTTGGCTCACTGCAAACCCTGCCTCCCAACTTTAAGTGATTCTCGTTCCTCAGCCTCCCAAGTAGCTGGGATTATAGGCGTGTGCCATCATGCCCAGCTAATTTTTATATTTATTTTTTAAGTAAAGGTAGGGTTTCGCCATGTTGGCAAGGACGGTCTCAAACTTCTGACCTCAAGTGATCTGCCCGCCTTGGCTTCTCAAAGCCAGCATCAGCCACCATGCCTGGCTTCTTAAACTTCTTTCCTATGCCCTCTCTGTGGATCCCTACAGCTGGTTTCTGCCTTTTCCAAGCTGAGAACAAAATCACCTATTCACTGTGTATACAGTCCGAAGCTCCAGAAGAACAAACAGCTCAATTACCAGAACCACATTTAAGTCTCCATTGTCTTGCCCTGGGATTTAAGAGAGAATTAGAAGAGAATTAGAGAGGTGAGGATTTGTTATTTCCTGGACTAACTTCCACTTGGGGAAGACAAGGGGATGCTGCAGTTCCAAAAGAGAACTCTTCCAGAGTCATCTGAGTCCCCAAAGCTCCGTGTCCTGAAAGCCATAAGGTCCCAGATGACTGACTGCACCTTCTGCTCCTCAGCCCTCTGGATATCAAGAATCTTCTGTTCCACATCCACATAGCCAATACAATTAATCAAACCACTGTTGTTAACAGTGGTTTGTATAGATTGTAGCAACATGAGAAATGCTTATGTTACAGATTACATGAGAACAATCACGTAAGTCTATATGATTTCAGAAATGTTAAAATAGACTAACTTCTAATAACAAATTGAAAGTGATTGTTTCAAGGTGATGGAATTATTGATGACCTATTTTCTTTCTTTAGTTTTTAATAATGATCATATATTATTTTTGTAATAAAACATTATAACCACAACATTCTGTTTACCTTTTCAGGGCTGTATTGGTTGGGATGTAGACTGAGCTATCTGGGGTCAGTTTCTTTTCACTAATAAAATTTTGAGAAGGTAGTAATGGATAGAATGTCGGGGAGAGGAGAGATGGGGATTTGGAGTGTAGGGTAAGTGCCCCTCTTCTTGAAACTGAATACTCTTCTTCTAATGAACTTGAATTCTTGTCTCCATGTCTTCTTCCCTTTTCTCCTATGGCAAGTAACACACTCACTTTGTTTTGCAATACAAGTTCTCAGAAAGGCAAACTTCAGATTAGTGGTCAGTGGAGATAGCTGACATGTCCTGCTCTGCTATTTTCCCAGTGTAGTTACCAGACAGATGTAACCTTCCCAGAGAAGCCATTCCAGGCTGATTAGAAACATGACCGACAGTCTCCTTGACAGTTTGGTGAGTGCCCTTAAAAAGCCTTCCATTTTCCTGGGACACAACATCATTGTGCAAACCTTTTCTTGCATTTGAAATTTAGCAGCTTCCTCTGTTGGATAATTTACATTGATTTTTAAGGAGGCTATGGAGCTTCCACCCACCCTTTAGCTTCCAGACCCTATGAAATGTCCTTTCTCATGCTGCTATGAAGAAATACCTGAGAGTGGGTAATTTATAAGGAAAACAGGGTTAATTGACTCACAGTTCCTCATTGCTGGGGAGGCCTCAGGGAACTTACAATCATGGCAGAAGGCAAAGGAGAAGCAGGCATCTTTTTCACATGGTGGTTGGACAGAGTGAGTGCAAGCAGGGAAAGTGCTGGACGCTTATAAAACCATAAGATCTCATGAAACTCACTCACTATTATGAGAACAGCATGGGGAAAACCGCCCACATCACCCAATTACTTCCACCTGGCCCCACCTTTGACACCAGGTGGGGATTACACCACCTGGTGGTGTATTACAATTGTTGCATTACAATTACACTGTTACATTACAACAGTGGGGATTACAATTCAAGATGAGATTTTGGGTGGAGACACAGCCAAACCATATCACCCTAGACAGAGACTCCTCAAATATACAAACCTTAGTAAATCCTGCTTTTACATTAAATTGCACCCAGCAATCTGACTGCTTCTTGATATTCTACTCCCACCACCCTGGTCCAAGCCACCGTTATTTATTTCTCACTTGAATTACTGCAATAGGCTCCTGACTGGACTCCCTGCACTCACCCTTGCCATCCTATAGTCTCTCGTCACCACAACAGCTGTTGTGATCTTTTAAAATTATGTGTCATATTTGTCACTTCATTCCTCAAAATCATACATTAGGAGGAAAGGCTAGAACCTTTGCAATGTTCCACAAGATGCCACAGGACCTTGATGATCTTGCTCCTCACTCTCTCTGACCTCATCTCCTACTGCTTTTCCTTGCTTTCTTTGGGTCACTGTTGCTTTTCCTTGAACATGCCAATTATACTTCTGCCCAGAGCCTATTTCATTTCCTATTTCTTTCTCACAGACCCACTTCATGCCTCATTATGTCCTATAGGTCTTTACTCACATGTCACCTTATCAGTGAGGTCTCCTTGATCATTTAGTATAACCCATCTCCCCTTCCATACACCTAATGTCCCTTTCCTGCTGTATTTTTCTCCGCTGTATTATTAATATATGTTTACCTGTTTGTTTTGTGTCTGACTTCCCCACGCCTCTCATTAGAATGTGAGCTCCAGGAGAAGCCTTTGTCTGTTTTGTTCATTACCACATACTCAGAACCCAGATTAGAGTCTGGTGCATGATAAAGCACTTAGTAAATATGTGCAGAATGAATAAATTCTTTGATGTTTGAAATCAGAGACTTTTAAACTGGGAACTCCTTAGAAACAATATAGTCCAGTCTCTTCATTTTAAAATTGAGGAAGCTGTGGCCCAGATAGGTGAAATTACTTGTTCAAGGACATACAGGTAGTGGATGTCACTGACCTTTATATACATACAGTTTCTGTATCTCCTTTCCCGGGTGCTGCGTTCTCCCTTGGACTGAGCGGCGAAGTCTCTCCCGTCCTAGGGCTACAGCGATGTCACGTCTCCTCTGAGGAAAGTGGTAAAAGGAGACGGAACAAAACTGGAGGGACCTAAAGTCTTCGGCCACCTGGTTTCATTTACTCAAGAGTCATTAATCCTAGATTGGAGAAAGAACTGAAGTTAATCGGAAACGTTAAGCAAACGAATTGAAATGAATCGGGAAAAAAGCAAAAAAAAAGCGCGTGCATTGGCCGGGAATCGAACCCGGGCCTCCCGCGTGGCAGGCGAGAATTCTACCACTGAACCACCAATGCTACCGGCAAAGGTTATGTTTGCAGTATTATCCCTTAAGGCTTATTATCTCTGGGCACTCAATAAGCACTCAGTCGGCTTAAATCGCGATTTCGAAAATATTTTGTTCAAGATAAAACTGTTTTAAGATACATACCTGTCTTTGCATGGTAACATGTTTTCGGCCCCCCTGAGCCTCTGGACTCGCAGCGGCCCTCCAAGGCCGCCAACCGGCCTGTGAGCCGCAGGGATCCGACGTCCCACAGCCCCAAAGATACCTTCTTCTCAAGCTGCTGTCTTTGCGGCCTCTGCCACAGCCGGGCGTCCTCAGAGCCCGTCGGGAGGAGCTGGAACCTTCCCCGCGTTTCTTTCAGCAGCCCTGAGTCAGAGGCGGGCGGGGCTGGCGTAGCAGTTCAGCCCCGGGCTCACGACCCGATCCGCCCGAACCTTCTCCTGGCGTCAGCGCGGCGCCGTCCCGCTGAGTCAGCCCGGGAGGGCGGGAGGCTCTCTGCCGGCCGGGAAGGTGCGGGAAGGTTCGCGGCGGCGCGGGCGGGAGGAGGCGCAAGCGGATAAAAAGCCCGTGGAAGCGAAGCGCAGTAGATCCGAGCCGGGCTGGCCGGAGAGAAATCGCGGGGAGAGCCCACGGCGGAGCGCCCTTCGACTGCTGAGCGGCAGCAGCCTCAACGGCCTCGAGCATCCACGAGAAGCTTCAGCCATGCAGGCCCCACGGGAGCTGGCGGTGGGCATCGACCTGGGCACCACCTACTCGTGCGTGGGCGTGTTCCAGCAGGGCCGCGTGGAGATCCTGGCCAACGACCAGGGCAACCGCACCACGCCCAGCTACGTGGCCTTCACTGACACCGAGCGGCTGGTCGGGGACGCGGCCAAGAGCCAGGCGGCCCTGAACCCGCTCAACACGGTGTTCGACGCCAAGCGGCTGATCGGGCGCAAGTTCGCGGACGCCACGGTGCAGGCGGACATGAAGCACTGGCCCTTCCAGGTGGTGAGCGAGGGCTGCAAGCCCAAGGTGCGCGTGTCCTACCGCGGGGAGGACAAGTCGTTCTACCCCGAGGAGATCTCGTCCATGGTGCTGAGCAAGATGAAGGAGACGGCCGAGGCGTATCTGGGCCAGCCCGTGAAGCACGCTGTGATCACCGTGCCCGCCTACTTCAATGACTCGCAGCGCCAGGCCACCAAGGACGCGGGCGCTATCGCGGGGCTCAACGTGCTGCGGATCATCAACGAACCTACGGCTGCCGCCATCGCCCATGGGCTGGACCGGCGCGGCGCGGGAGAGCGCAACGTGCTCATTTTTGACCTGGGTGGGGGCACCTTCGACGTGTCCGTTCTCTCCATTGACGCCGGTGTCTTTGAGGTGAAAGCCACTGCTGGAGACACCCACTTGGGTGGAGAGGACTTCGACAACCGGTTGGTGAACCACTTTGTGGAAGAATTCCGGCGGAAGCATCGGAAGGACCTGAGCTGGAACAAGAGGGCCCTTCGCAGGCTGCGCACAGCCTGTGAGCGCGCCAAGCGCACCCTGTCCTCCAGCACCCAGGCCACCCTGGAGATTGACTCCCTGTTCGAGGGCGTGGACTTCTACACGTCCATCACTCGTGCCCGCTTTGAGGAACTGTGCTCAGACCTCTTCCGCAGCACTCTGGAGCCGGTAGAGAAGGCCCTGCGGGATGCCAAGCTGGACAAGGCCCAGATCCATGACGTCGTCCTGGTGGGGGGCTCCACTCGCATCCCCAGGGTACAGAAGTTGCTGCAGGACTTCTTCAACGGCAAGGAGCTGAACAAGAGCATCAACCCTGATGAAGCTGTGGCCTATGGGGCTGCGGTGCAGGCGGCCGTGTTGATGGGGGACAAGTGTGAGAAAGTGCGGGATCTTCTGCTGCTGGATGTGGCTCCCCTGTCTCTAGGGCTGGAGACAGCAGGTGGGGTGATGACTACGCTTATCCAGAGGAATGCCACTATCCCCACCAAGCAGACCCAGACTTTCACCACCTACTCGGACAACCAGCCTGGGGTCTTCATCCAGGTGTATGAGGGTGAGAGGGCCATGACCAAGGACAACAACCTGCTGGGGCGCTTTGAACTCAGTGGCATCCCTCCTGCCCCACGTGGAGTCCCCCAGATAGAGGTGACCTTTGACATTGATGCTAATGGCATCCTGAGTGTGACAGCCACTGACAGGAGCACAGGTAAGGCTAACAAGATCACCATCACCAATGACAAGGGCCGGCTGAGCAAGGAAGAGGTGGAGAGGATGGTTCGTGAGGCCGAGCAATACAAAGCTGAGGATGAGGCCCAGAGGGACAGAGTGGCTGCCAAAAACTCGTTGGAGACCCATGTCTTCCATGTGAAAGGTTCTTTGCAAGAGGAAAGCCTTAGGGACAAGATTCCCAAAGAGGACAGGCACAAAGTGCAAGACAAGTGTCAGGAAGTCCTTGCCTGGCTGGAGCACAACCAGCTGGCAGACAAGGAGGAGTATGAGCATCAGAAGAGGGAGCTGGAGCAAATCTGTCGCCCCATCTTCTCCAGGCTCTATGGGGGACCTGGTGTCCCTGGGGGCAGCAGTTGTGGCGCTCAAGCCCGCCAGGGGGACCGCAGCACCGGCCCCATCATTGAGGAGGTTGATTGAATGGCCCTTTGTGATAAGTCAGCTGTGACTGTAAGGGCTATGCTGTGGGCCTTCTAGACTGTTTCTATGATCCTGCCCTTCCGAGATGAAGGGCTGGGGAATCTTCCCCGCAAAGCTAGAGCTTTCTTCTCAGGATGTTTCATAACTGAAGTCTTTTGACTTTTCGGTGAGAGAGAGGTTCATCCTCTTCTGCTTCAAATTAAAAGTCGTTAATGTATTAACATTTGTGTGGCACTTTAACATTGCTTTCGCCTATATTTTGTGTATTTTATTACTTGCATGTATGAATTTTGATATGTGAAATATAGTTACAGACCTAAATAAACTTTTAAAACTCCTTCTTGCTTTTGATTCCGACCAATCAAAGTACACAAGTACACGAAGGGACTAGGCTTTCAGAAGCAGAAAATGTTGGGGTGGGTGCTGAAAGAGGAAAGTGAAGAATATTTCCGAGGCCATGTACATGATTTCTATAGGGGAAAGCAGGATTTGGAGAAGAGTTTGAGGCCAACACATTGGAACGGTACTGAAGAGTGAGGGCTGATAAAGAGGAGAAGACTGAGACTTACAATGGAGGAAGAGAGAGGGAGAGATGTGGAATTGGAAAAGCAGAGAATGAGAAACTTAAGTACTGGCAAGCTTTTCATGTGTGATCCTATGATACAAATTCTATATTTTTATCATAAGAGCCTGGTCGGTTTGTCAGTCTAGATGTTTTAATAAAACTAACAAATAATTTACATGCTTATTGGCTCTTTCTAATCACATCACTTTATCCAGTTCTTTCAGAGAAAAGACTCTGAGTCCTGGACTCTGGAGGATGGTGTATATTAGAGGAAGTAGGTCTGGTGATACTTAAAGTTACTATTGACTTTACCTATGTCAGAGAAATAGTATGATCCCATCTGGTTTCTGCCTATGGATCCCAGGATAATAATAACAATAACAGCAACAGTGTAGCATAATGAGGATGTTGGAACAAGACTCTATAGATTTTCAGCCCTGCCACTTTATATACTGTGCAAATTAAACTCTCCAAGCTTCAGTTTCCCTTTCCCTGCAGTGGGGATGATGATGATAACAGTACCAACCTCCAGATTGTTGTGAGGGTTCAGTTAATTAATATATATAAGAGGCAAAGAAGAATGCCAGGCATATAATATACTATCAACAAACATTAGCAATTCCTACTAGTTGTTGAGTATCAACTATGTACCAGGTACTTGATATACACAATCTAACAATCTTCACGGCAGCATCATGGAATACTATCTTCTTTTTGAAGATGAGGATTATGAGGTTCAAAGAGATTAAACAATTTATTCAAGGACACATAGCTATTAAGTGGGGACAGGAGAAAGGAGGGCTGGAATGAAGAACCCTGTCCTGCCTGATTCTAGAGCCTGAGCATGCCACCTTATAAATAACTTGACATAACTCCACTTACTACCACCTTACATAACTCCAACTTATATAATTCTACTTATTACCAGACCTTCCCTTAGATATTTTGAAATTGGGCTGGTCACGATGGCTCAAGCCTATAATCCCAGCACTTTGGGAGGCTGAGATGGGTGGATCACGAGGTAAGGAGTTCAAGACCAGCCTGGCCAAGATGGTGAAACCCCATCTCTATTTATATATATATATATATATATGATATTTTCCTTTGGAATACAGTTGGATGCTGAGCCCCGTGGAAAAAAAGTGTGCATTTTATTGCATATCTACGTTATTCATTTAGTGATCAGTTGCGTGCTTTTTATAGCAAGTGACTGAACCTGGGAAATATCCTTAGTCACGAGTTTACTGCCACTTGAGTCAATCACAATATAAAAGCAAGGACATTTGCCTTTGCTTTGTTGGTGTAAACAAAATAATCAAAAGGATAAACTTGTGTTAGTTCCCAGTCAATCCAGTCCATAGTATATTTGCCCTATGCACAATGGGAAATTTATTTTTAATCTCAGAAATTATGGGAGAGCTTGGCTAGAACAATGCTACATTATACATTATATTTCTTAGGTTGATTTTTTAAAGATAGAGAGAAGGTTAGACTAATAACACACTTGTCCTTGGCTGTTATTTCACATTTTTAACTACCCTCTTTTCCTGGCCCTGGCCCAAGTCTTATGCAATCTGGCTTCACATGAAAGAAACCTGCACACACACACACACACACACACACACACACACACACACACACACACACACGGGGGGGGGGAGAGAGAGAGAGAGAGAGAGAGAGAGAGAGGTGTATACCCTGCACTACATTCTTCCTTTCCTGAATCTCCTCCCAGCTTCTGACATTGACATCCTCAACCTGTTTATACTTCTCAAGAGGATTGATGGTACTCACTTTTGTATAGTTTCTTAGTGTTTTGATAGCATGCCTCTTTCCCCTTTTAAAAAACCCAACACAGAATATAAGAAGAAAGATTTTTATGGTATTTAGTTTTGACATCTCAGATCCTCCCACTTGAGTGCAATCTATTTTTCTATAGAGAAATTTAAACAAACTTCACTTACTTTTAAATGGCTGTTGATCATTTTGTTTTAGTTTCTCTAGGGACTGTTTCTTGTATACTAGGCATCTAAAAATCCTTATGTTGTACATAGTCTTAGTTTGATTATTGTAATCACAATGATGTCACCTAGTTCAAAAAAAAAAAAAAAAAAAAACTGGAACAAAGTAAATCAGAACACATGCCCATTATTTAAAAATTGATTCTTGGTACAAGCAGTTTCTTGACCCATTCCCAGGTTCTACTCCTCACAGACAACCACTTTCAAGTTGTTGGTTTTTTAAAATAATTTTTAATTTTGCAATAATTTTAGATGAAGAGATGTGTTGCAAAGATACCATATAAAGTTACTCTATATCCTTCCTGCTTCCCCTAATGTTAAAATCTTATGTAACCATGATATACTAATCAAACCTAAGAAATTGGCATTGGTGGGCCAGGCGCGGTGGCTCAAACCTGTAATCCCAGCACTTTGGGTGGCCGAGGCGGGTGGATCACCAGGTCAAGAGATCGAGACTATCCTGGTCAACATGGTTGAAACCCCGTCTCTACTAAAAATACAAAAAAAAAATTAGCTGGGCATGGTGGCGCGTGTCTGTAATCCCAGCTACTCGGGAGGCTAAGGAGGGAGAATTGCTTGAACCCAGGAGGCGGAGGTTGCGGTGAGCCGAGATCGCGCCATTGCACTCCAGCCTGGGTAACAAGAGTGAAACTCCGTCTCAAAAAAAAAAAAAAAACAAAACTCAGACTAAGTACTGTATGGCAAATTAAAAGATCCTGAGTTGGGTGATTTCTCTTGTTTAGTCAAAGGAGATGGTATCTGCCTGCCTTAGTGTGATTGACGCACAGAAAGGGCTCTACACATTGTTGTCGAATAAAGGAATGAATACCTTGACATTGGGAAGCTGGAGTCCAAAGTTTAACAACAACAAAAAATGCCAGTTAAGGATAAATCTTAGTCTCACGTGCTCCCTGATTTCATAAACCCAGACTCCAGCCTACAATACAGAAAAAAATAGAGTTAGTACTATAAGTGCAGAGAAGCACAAATAATTTTCGTAAATTTAGATACGCAGGATAAAACGCAGGGTCGATCGATTGAAAATTCCTTCCCTAAGAATTCAAACACAGTTGCTGGTTGATTCAAATCAGGAAAAAAAATCAGAACGCAAAATATAGTTTGTCAGAAGTGGGATTCGAACCCACGCCTCCAGGGGAGACTGCGACCTGAACGCAGCGCCTTAGACCGCTCGGCCATCCTGACATACAGTAAAACGGATTTCCTAATTTCCCCTAATTTTATCATATACTGATGGTGCATGATATCAGGTCATATTAACGTGCCTATTAATTGTTTCAAATAAAACTCTCTCTCTGAACCCTATCGCAAAGCGGGAAAAATAAAACAGTCCCCGACAGCTCTTTCCTCTTTCCTACTTACTTCCTCACTACCCAAACTAAACCTTAAGGCTCCATTTTCCCTGGCAACTCTTCGAGGTTGAGGGGTCAAACTAAGTCAAGGTAGATCCTGTGTCGGCCGGTCTCGCTCAGATCCTCCGCACCAATCGCCATTGCTGAATCCGACACCCGGCGGATGCGGTGCGGAGTCTCGAGGAGCTGCGGACCTGGGAGTGCCGGGACGTGAGGAGAGCGAGTGTGCGAGAAACGGCGGAGGAAAATCCCCCGGTGGTGCTTAACTCCGGCTTTCCCTCTGGGCTGTGAGCCAGCCCCGCCATCCGGCTCCGGGAGTCAATGGCTTCTGCGTTCACAGCCCCCAGCAGTCTGCGGGCTGGGCCGATTGAAAGGAATCGTTCTCGTCGAGTGAGGGTTTTGCGTGCTTAACCTCAGTATGGTAAGCAGAAGAACGCTACGAAAATTGCCGGGAAACACGTGCGCCTTGCTTCTGTCATATATAGATTTTTAAAACATCTTGTTTGGCTGCGTTGGTGGTATAGTGGTGAGCATAGCTGCCTTCCAAGCAGTTGACCCGGGTTCGATTCCCGGCCAACGCAAAGCTTATTTTCTCTGGAAAACTTTTCTGTGCCGGAGCTGCAGCGCGGCCTGTACTCGTTTCACGCCTCAACAAAACTGCAGCAATACCTCACTTTCTGTACTCTGTCTCCCTGTCTTTCCCCTGGCCTCTTTGTAAACCCAGGATTTTTTTTTTTTTGACGGGATTAGATTCTGATGCTTCTTTCCTCCTTTCCTTCCTTTGTAAATTTCTGACTCTTGAGGAATCTTTGGGATCATTTGAATCCTGGGATGAGTCTTAGCCTCAGAATGGGGCTCTTGAACTGTGTTTACCCACGAGGTTCGCACGGTAGCCATGAACTATTGAGTACTTTACTTGGCTAGTTTCTCTAAGAAACTGCATTTTCAAATTTATTTTTAATACATCAATTGAAATAAATTAATAAGTATCCATTTAAAATTATTAAGTACCCATTTAAAAGGGGAACATTTTAAATGGATACTTAACAATTCAACCATTGGAGAAGGTTTCAGAGCATTTGGAACAACTTACCTACTGAATCTACTTTTTCAATTGCAAATTTTATGAAATCTAAAAAGATTTTTTTTCCAATGAGAGTTTCCTTTCCTAGTTGAAATGTGATGTCTTTAAGTGTAAAATAAATACATAGCGATTTTGAAGACTAGGTAAGAAAAAAATATAACCAATTCATATTTTTAGATTGATTACATGTAATATTTTGCATATATTGGGTTAAAGAATCAGATTTGTTATTAAAATTATCACCTCTTTCTTTTTACCTTTTACTGTGACTATTAGAAAATTTAAAATTACATGTGGGACTCAAATTATTTTTCTATTGCAGTGTGCAAATCTGGAGAATAAAAGCATAACTTTGCTAACAGCTAGCTACTTCTGCTCAAAGTATGCTAGTAGTTTAGAAATACCTTTTTCGAAACTAAAATTTTTGGAAATATGTTTCCAGCTGTCCTCGTTAGTATAGTGGTGAGTATCCCCGCCTGTCACGCGGGAGACCGGGGTTCGATTCCCCGACGGGGAGTAGTAAGTCTTATTTTTTTTTTCTCCTGCCTCTTCCAGTCAAGTAAAAAAAAAAATAGTTACAAGTGCTTAAAAATCCAATTAAAATCATTAACATATTAAAAAGAAACACAAACTCCAGTCCCAGTTAGCTACAATCCCTTTTTTATAAATTCCAGTCTTGATTTTAAACCTAGTTAGCTTCTAAAACTTCTTTTTCTTAGATGGCTTGTGTTAATGTTTAGGCCTTACATACTCAATGCTGTGACCCAAATTGTTTGCTCTCGCCTAAACACTATCAAGCTCCAAATGGTAATGCAATAAAACCATGCATAAATACTCCTTTCTTCCAAAAACCCTTCAACCTGCCCCCCAAAAAAACCTTAGCTGCTGTTCCCCACACGACAAAAAATAGTCAAAAAAGATCAACACCCAATCTCCCTAACAGCAGTTAGTGTCACCACTCCTAAGGGGGACTGAAAGGAGTTAGTTAGCAAGGAAAGGGTCTCTGGAGAGCCTGCAGCCCTCGGGTCAGTGCCGCATTCTCACATAACAAAAAGGCAGCCTGGGAAAAAGTCAAGCTTCAGGCGCCCATAAGGGAACTAGCACGGGAAGTTGTGCCTGAGCACACGCTGATGGCTGCACAAATAGGAGAACCTCTGACTTAACGAGATTAAAAACTTGCACAAACCTCCAGCGCACTCAAATAAGGGAACAAAGCCTGGCACAGAAATGCCTTTGTCCTTTGTATAGTCCCCAAGCTCTCAGGAAAAAGTTTCTTCTTTTTTCCTGAGCAGAGGCACAGTAAGCTCCAGTGGGTTCCAGTAAGCACTTTCCTTTCCTTTTTTAAAACTGTAAATCCATCCTCTATATATCATCACTCAGTTCCTAATTGGTCCTGACCTAAGGTCCAGGCCGAGCTTTCACTTCGGCTCTTAATAGGTCAGGGCCAAGCTCAGCAGCCTCTATAAATCATCACTTCAGCCCCTAATTAGTTCCTGGCCAAGGTCCTAGGCCAAGGCCGGCAGGCAAGCTTTCTCAGTGGTCTGGGGCCAAGGTCCCAGGCCAAGCTAAATCACACATTCTCCAAAGCAGCCCACAAACTAAGCACATTCTTTCCACTTTCCAGACAACCTCTAAACTGGCCTCATAGTAAGCAACCCATTCTGGCCTCCCTCTCTGCTGGCAAAAAGCTCAGATGTACGAGAGTGAGAGTTTGATTTGCAACTGAGTTACCTGGGAGAGAGGCAGGGATTCAATTGTCTGGGAATCAAACTCCTTTGATTATTTCCCAAAAAACTGATAGTCATTAGATGACTTATAGTCTCAATAAGTTGAAACTTTTCCCTAACATGCTGTTTAGATACTCAGTTCTTTGTCATTGGATGAACTAACAGCAACTGTACTCACAAATTTTCTAACCTTTAAAATATTGTCTGAAGGTTTCTGTATCTGTTATCTTCTATTATACAAAAGTCATTTATTGGAATGACATTTATAATTAGATTGATCCTAACCATTCAGGCTGGATGAGGCAACACAGTGTGATGATTAAGTTCTTGGGCTCTGTTGTGCTTCCTGTGGTTGAACCTTGGCTCTCTTTGTTTCAATTTCCTCATCGGTAAAAGAGGATAACGATGATAATTATAATTTTCAAATGGATTAATATATAAACATATATTACAAATATATAAATATTGCCAGATGGTCCCTGGCAATAAGCAAGCATTAATTATCCTTTTTATTGCTAACATGAATGTTGTTAATGCCTATAGTGGGATGATGTTTGAGATTTTAAAAAGTCTTATTCCATCAAATGGAGGTGAAATTCAACAGGGATGGGAAGAAGGGACATCTGCACCTCAGCCACCATTTAGCTCCAAACCTCCCTTATGCTCTCATCTGCCCCACAGCCCCCATCCTGTAACAAGAGGACCATCTGTATCAGCAGAGGCCACAGCATCTAGCTTATGCCTTTAGTGCAACCTGTTACTGCCTGCCTGCTCTCCCTGATATTCCCTGACTCTTAGTACTAAGGTCTCATGGAGGCTGCAGTCCCAAAAGCAAGAAGAACCAAAGGGTGGTACTGACTGGTAGAGGCTAGCCACAGCTGTGTGGGGCCAAATTGACACTGGGCAATCACTAAGTAGATCAGGGCTCAGGCTCTCCTGTTTTGGGAGCATATAGTGACAGGGACCTATAACCAACACCAGCCATAGCTGGATTCAATTAGCGCTGCAGGTTGGGATGCACTGAGTGACTTTTCTGGAAGTGGCCATTTACAGTTCTCTGTGGCCAGCCAATGTATGGAAGCTGGATTTTTGGGCTGTCTAGGGAAAGCCAAAAGCAAAACCCAGAAGATAATTCTTTTTGTGGTGGAATTAACAGATGTAGCACTGACCAGTCAGAATAGCCACTGGCTGTACATTTCCCCATGATAACCGTATTCACTGCATTCCACAAATTGTTTTTTTTAATTTCCAAATATATGAATTATTTTAAAAGTTATTTTTCTCATTGATTTCTGAGTTCAATTCCTTGTGTTCAGAAAATGTGCTTCATATAGTGCTCTTCCATGATATATGTTAACACTTACGGGCCTTGGCCAGGTATGGTGGCTCAAGACTATAAGCCCAGCACTTTGGGAGGCTGAGATGGGTGGATCTGTACCAAAAATTAGCTGGGTGTGATGGCACGCACCTGTAGTCCCAGTTACACAGGAGGCTCGGGTGGGAGAATCGCTTGAACCCTGGAGATGGAGGTTGCAGTGAGCCAAGACGGCACCACTCACTCCAGCCTGGGTGACAGAGACTCTGTCCAATCCTGCTCCAAAAAAAATTTCTGATATATTTGAATTGATTTCACCAGCCCGTTTTGTACTTTTGATCTCGATTATTCATTATTCTTTTAAAATTCTTTTTTTTTTCCTGCTTTTGGATTGCTGTCACATACATGTAAAATGAAGCATGGAAAACGTATGTGTATTCACAATCAACTGGAAACTAATACCTTTTTATTTCTGCTGTCAGTCCAACAATAGAGATAAATCACAGAGTAGTGGTTCTAAACTTGAACTTCACAGATGAACAAAATTTCCCCATAATGTTAGTTGCTGATTGGGCAAGGTGGCTCAAGCCTGTAATCTCAGCTACTTGGGAAGCTGAGGCAGGAGGATTGCTTGAGCTCGGGAGTTTCAGGCTGCAGTGAGCTATGATCATGCCACCACACTCCACCCTAGGTAATAGAGCAAGATTCTGTCTCTAATAACATCAAAAAAGTTGGTTACTAGTATAGGGTTGCCAACTTTTCATTTTGCGAAGTTAGGAAATTCATAAAACAAATAGCCGTGCAAACTATCATCTGTCCTTATTATAATTTTAAAAAAGAACGGACATTTAAAAACAACTTTTTTTGGCAAATGAAAACTTATTGCTATTGGGTTTTCACCATTAAAACAGGCGTTCTTGGTCTTTCCTCCTTGCTTTTGATAGGCCAAAGAGAGACACTGGTTACTTTAAAAACTTTAAGGTGGACTCCAGGAATATCACCAACAGCAGGATCTTTTCCACCAAATCCAGCAACCAGAACTTCATAGTTTTTTCAATAAAGTTCGAGCAACCATCATCAGGTACAAAGGCTATGATTTTCTTACTCTTCTTGATCAGCTGGACCCTGGCACACTTCCCAGTGGCAGAGTTGGGCTATATGGCTCCAACCCCTACTTTTTCCAGCCCAATTCCCTTTGGATGAGAATCATCTCCAAAAGGGCTGGTCTTCAGGGTTGTGCCCAAATGGGCTTTCTTGTACCTTTTACCATGCCACTTCTGATCCAGTCGGTGACTATGGAGCTTCCAGGTGATAAACAGTCCACAACACTTACCTCTATTGCCGACTCCACAGGTCTGAGTAGAAGAGCAAAAACAAAAACTTAAACTATAGAAGAAATGACTCTAGGCCTGGCGTGGTGGCTCATGTCTGTAATCCAAGCATTTTGGGAGGCCGAGGTGGGTGGATCACCTGAGGTCAGGAGTTTGAGACCAGCCCCGCCAACACAGTGAAACCTGTCTCTACTAAAAATACAAAATATACCCAGGCATGGTAATCCCAGCTACTTGGGAGGCTGAAGCAGGAGAATCGCTTGAACCCGGGAGGTGGATGTTGCAGTGAGCCAAGATCACACCACTGGACTCCAGCCTGGGTGACAGAGCAAGACTCCATCTCAAAAATAAATACATAAATAAATAAAAGACTCTAAAGGTCATTTGGCAAATTTATTTATTTATTTATTATACATACAATACACATATATGTATTTTACATGATATAAAATACATGTACACATAAACATGCATATATAATTTCTGCATATGCATATCTATGCTTGCATATCTTTTCATTTCACTGAAAATCATTGAAAACTTCCACCTGCATCTAAACTGGAGTCCGCTAATGAGAGAGGATGGCAGTGCAGAAAGAAAAACGGTTCTGTGTGGAGGATACGGAGGGGTCCTGGGTCTTGGGCAATATAGAAAATGGCTTTTTAGACCCAGCACTGACCAGGTGCCGTAGGTCGATGGTGGTGGAATTAGGGGGCTCTGTCCTCAGATATTTGGATCTGGGTATGTCGGCATGAAAGTCCTTAAGTTGTAGGCAATTTTTAAAAAAATATTTTTTATTTCCAAGCTGAACATCGTTAACTGGAATATTACAGGGTTTTTAAGCTCTGTGTTTTGTCTGCATGTCTAATATGCCGGTAGAAACCTTTCGAAACAGCGAGGATTGAAGACTAATTTTGTAATACCAAACTCCCTTACTTAGATATCACATTCTGCCGGACGTGATTGGACACATAAGAAAATATTTTTAATGTTCACGATAATAAGCTTATTATGAGTCAGCACTAAACGTGTGCACAGGCATACATAAATTGTCTACATAGGCAAAAAACAAAACAAAACAAAACAAAAAAAAAAAAACAAGCTCAAAGTCGTACTTCTCTAACCAAACCAACAGAACCCCCGAACCCACAGATAGCATCCATTTTGGATTCCCCAAAGACCCTTTGTTCCTGCATCCTCTTCTGCTCTCCTTTTCTCAGCCTCTTCTGGTGGAAGCTCCAGATCCACCGAAGTGCTAGCGCGGGAAAAAGACCTGCCTAGCTCAGAGCTATGAGCAGAGCCCTGGAGCACAGAAAGCTGATTGTCTTACAGATTTCAACATCAGTCTGTTTTTTGAAGACATAGAGCGCTGAGCATTTTCTCTTCAGTGAAGTAACTTGGCAGCGGAACTTATTAACGGCCGTCTCTGTGGCGCAATCGGTTAGCGCGTTCGGCTGTTAACCGAAAGGTTGGTGGTTCGATCCCACCCAGGGACGGAAGTGACGTTTTTATGAACCTCGGGCTTTTGAAACCTTGACTGAGAAACGGCTTCCGATACTAAGTGCTAACCGCGGGGAACCCTGACAGCCGACCCCCGCGATGGGTGATTCCCAGTGTCCTCTTCCACCTTAGTGCAGTACCGGTAATTTTGAGGTATTTGGTTTTTCCGACTAGGGTTGCGATTAGAACTTTTAGCTGCTTAGCTGCTGCAATTATGTTTTAAAATTGACAAAGAAAATTTACCGACCAAAAGAAGAAGTACTAAAAAATCTCAAATTGAATTATCTTTCCACCAAACCTGTGCCTGCCTTGCCTTCCTATTTCCTAACTCAGAAAACGGGCACTATGTGTGAAACCTGGTCCTTAGTCATGCAGCGTCCTACTGGCTGACACTTCTTGGAGAGTCAACCTCCTAAATACCTTGTGGATTAGCACCTTCCTCTCCCGCCTCACTGCCAGTTACTTCCTCATTGCTCCCTTTGGGTTACTGCATCTTACCTTGCCCCTAGATGGCTTCCTGTTTTCAACTCCCCCGACCAGTCCATCCTTCAAGTAGTTGCCAGAGAATCCTTCTAAAATACTATACAGTACAAACCTGATCTAATTAAACTCCCTCAAGGTGTTGCACGGTCTGATACAATATCCTTAGTTTGAAAGGCAATGCCCTTTATAATCTGACCCTGAAAACTCTTTCCTCTCCTTCACCAACGCTGTAAACAACAGGACTGAACTACTTTCTTGAACTAACACTCTGGCTTTCCAAAGGGCCCATGGACCTTGGCCCTTTCTCTTCTTTGCCTGGCAAACTCCTACTCATCCTTCATGACCACACACCCCCGAAATGAAGCCTCTTTTCTGCAGCTCTTTCTTCACTCTCATCCTATTTATTTTGCTCGTTAGAATTAAAGTGAGTTGAATGTCCAAGGTTTCCAAATGCACTTGTCTCATGTCTGAATCTTATCTAATATTTAATTTATGTATGTACTGTAGCTTGAATAGTCTTGGTATATAGCTCATAATTCATACAATCAGGCTGACCCTCTACTTCTGCCAAGGCCTCTACCTACTGCGTAGCTGTGCCTTCTCCTCTCTGCCCTAATGCTCTAAAACTCTCTAATTCCTATTCACCCTCCTATCCCATACTTCCCATCAGAAGCCCCCTTCACCCAATTGTCTCAGCAAGCTGGCTAATTCATAAGAGTTGTGGTGAGATGGTTGCTGGGATGAGCGGGTGTTTTTCACCAATCCAAACTGATCTCTGTTACAATCTTGGACAAAGGGAAGAAGAAAGGATTTTATCATTTATAGTTTATTACCATGGTTTTCCCATCTTCTATCTAAGAGTAGCATGCAAGATCTTGTAATATGCTTTATTCTAACAGAGAAATGTTGCACTTAAAACTTCCAAAACAGGAAGAGACAACTAAAGCTTACTTTCATAAGCAACAATTGCCATCTCCATCTCCACCTCATTGGAACTGACATGATGAAGGATTTGAAAGTTTCATAATTTAACTCAGTGAAGCTCAGTAGTACATTTAGTATTGGTTATCTAACATTTGTTTAATAAATGAAATGAACAAAGCTACACCACAATTGTGTATTGAAGCAGAAAGGGTGGTTTTACAGTCCCTGCCCTTACCCTCTAATTCTTATTACCCTGGCCAAAAAAAGCATTTTCACCTCCTGTGCTTTCCTTCCTGTGTGCTTGTGGGTGGCTCTTTCTTCTCAGACTTTCCCGCGCTGACTCTGAGATCGTTCTGTTCACTTAGCTTAACTTGGGACAGTGACACAAGGTTTGCTATGTACTTTCTTTTCCACCCCACCCCACTCCAATCCTCAGTCTCCTTCCTAGGACCATTTTCTGCTCCTAGCATTAGGAGGGCTCATCATTATAACTTGCAGGTTCAGTTCTGATAGATTCCCCTGGAAGACCCAATTCTAACTCACCCTCATTATTTCCCGTTAATTCCACCGTGGCTAATGTTCTAGGAAGACAGTCTCATCTATCTCTGGGTGCATGGGGACACCTTCCTTAGTTTAACCTGCACTACCCTGCTGTTTCTCAGCCACCCTTTCATTGGTCCCACTGAATTCCCTGAATCCCCAGCAGCTTCCACACTCTGTATGGCCCTGCCTCAACATTAATTCTACCTATTCATTTATTTAGGAATAATTATTTTTCTTTTTTTCCCCCATAAACTGGGTAACTTATAATAGGAACAGTTTTTTGTTTTTTGGTTTTTTTTGAGACGGAGTTTCGCTGTTGTTACCCAGACTGGAGTGCAATGGCGCGATCTCGGCTCACCGCAACCTCCGCCTTCTGGGTTCAAGCAATTCTCCTGCCTCAGCCTCCCGAGTAGCTGGGACTACAGGCGCGCACCACCATGCCCAGCTAATTTTTGTATTTTTAGTAGAGACAGGCAGGGTTTCACCTTGTTGACCAGGATGGTCTCGATCTCTTGACCTCATGATCCACCCGCCTCGGACTCCCAAAGTGCTGGGATTATAGGCGTGAGCCACCGCGCCCGGCAATAGGAACAGTTTTTATATGTTTCAACATTACCGTCTGTAGCCTGTATCGTTGCTTTGCTGTGAGGGAATGGTTGGGACAGAACAAGTGTGTAGCTCTGAAACTTCAATTCCTAGGGATGCAGCTACTCACTGGGGCTTCCCTGCTGGCACTTGAAGATCATGGGCCTTTCCCTTCCACTGAGACCAAGGAAGAGTCGAAAGTTGGGTAAGGGAGTTGGGCTCTTAGTTCTGTTTCCCGCTGCTCATGGAGAGGCCTAATGAGGATGACAGGGTTGCAAATCCAGAGAAAGGTTCAGAGACGCTGCTGCCACTGCTCTTATCACCCCCATGGGATGGGAGTCATTTGTCTTGAGGGTCCTTGCTCCATTTAAATTTATGGTCCTTCCAGTCCCTTGTTGAGCTTCGAATGTTTCTCTTCACAGAGAAATACAATCCTGTGTCCACTGCAAAAAGGAGTACCATCACCAAGCAGAAAGAGACTTGGTATCCCGGTAGAAAGACTGGTGATGCGGGTGACTGTGTCGAATCGACTAGGAGAAGTGGAGAGAGGAAAAAAAGACAGTCACTAAGGCAGATATTTGGAACAAACAATGAGGTCACCAGCAGAGGGTCTTTGACAACTGCCAAGAGACAAGTGGTAGGAGTGGCGGGGGAGTCTGGGGAAAGTATTGCTTCCTCCAGTTAGCTCCTGATCTTAGTGCTATCTGAGCAGAGTACAGCTCACCAAACACTTAGCGAAGGCTTCTGCTTGTTTGACAGAGATGTGACAGAGAGCCTTAGCAAGTTACGTTGTAAGCTTGGTTTTGTGTGACAGTTAAGAAATTGTCAGACAATGCTGTTGTCTAGAAACTGGGACAAATTTGTTGATTTTGCGTTTCCATTTTTTAAACTCTTGATTTTTATGTATTTTCAAACTTAAAAAAATGACCAGAGGCCAGGCGCGGTGGCTCACGCCTCTAAGCCCATAACTTTGGGAGGCTGAGGCGGGCGGATCACGAGGTCGGGAGATCGAGACCATCCTGGCCAACATGGTGAAATCCTGTCTCTACTAAAAATGCAAAAATTAGCTGGGCGTGGTGGCACGTGCCTGTAATCCCAGCTACTCAGGAGGCTGAGGCAGGAGAATTGCTAGAACCTGGGAGGCAGAAGGTTGCAGTGAGCCGAGATCATGCCACTGCACTCCATCCTGGTGCCTGGCGATGGAGCTAGACTCTGTGTCAAAAAAAAAAAAAAAAAAAAAAAAGCCCATCAATGATAGACTGGACAGGGAAAATATGGCACATATACACCATGGAATACTATGCAGCCATAAAAAACGATGAGTTCGTATCCTTTGTAGGGACATGGATGAACCTGGAAACCATCATTCTCAGCAAACTGACACAAGAACAGAAAATCAAACACTGCATTTTCTCACTCATAGGCAGGTGCTGAATAATGAGAACACATGGACACAGGGAGGGGAGCATCACACACTGGAGTCTATCTGGGGGAAATAGGGGAGGGACAGCGGGGGTTGGGGAGTTGGGGAGAGATAGCATGGGGAGAAATGCCAGATATAGGTGATGGGGAGGAAGGCAGCAAATCACATTGCCACGTGTGTACCTATGCAACAATCTTGCATGTTCTTCACCTATACCCCAAAACCTAAAATGCAATTTAAAAAATCACAAGCTTTTAGCTTCTCACAGCTTGTTTTCTTTTAAAGAGATGATGTTCAAGGTTATGCAGTATTCTTTGGAATGTTTATATTTAAAATAAAATCTCTCTTTGTGCTAAAAACAAAACCAGAATAGTACAAAGAACTCTCATATATCCTCATTTATCCAGATCCACTCATTACTTACATGTTACCCCATTTGCTTCATTCACTCCCTCTTTCCCTAACCACTTGGGAGTATTTACTTTCAGTTTAAAGTGTAATGAAATTATTTTTGTACAAATTATGGCATTGTAATGTCAAAATCTCAAAAGGTGTTTTGCTGCCTTTCTACATGCAAACTTTTTACAGTTTATGTCTTGGACTAGCTACAGATAGAAGTTGTGTGAAACTGGCAGGTCCAGGCACACCACACCAGAGCTCTGACTCTGGAGGCTGGTGCTATAGAACCTAGGGAGGCTTTGTGGTTGACTTAATGGGATCATAGGATATGAGTGCTTGTTCAAATCTTTTGCTTAATGGTTAGATACACAGGCTTTGAAGTGTTTGATGTGACCTTAGGGACAAAGTATTTATTTATTTTTACTCCTCCATTACTTGATCTGTAAAATGGAATCAATATTACCGGTCTCATGTTGTGAAGGTCTTCTACGATAGTCAAACCAGGTGCATGTAAAGAATTGTTTAGCAGCCGGGAGGGTGGCTCACGCCTGTAATCCCAGCACTTTGGGAGGTTGAGGTGGGCGGATCAAGAGGTCAGGAGTTTCAGACCAGCCTGGCAAACGTGGTGAACCCCGTCTCTACTAAAAATACAAAAATTAGTCAGGCGTGGTGGTGGGTGCCTGTAATCTCAGCTGCTCGGGAGGCTGAGGCAGGAAACTCACTTGAACTTGGGAGGTAGAGGTTGCAGTGAGCTGAGACCTTGCCATTGCACTCCAGCCTGGGCGATAGAGTGAGACTCCATCTCAAAAACAAAAACAAACAGACAACAACAAAAAGAATTGTTTAGCACAGTCTGCCACATTGAAAGATGCCCAATAAATGTCAGCATATCTTTGTTACAGAAGAAGAAATTGGGGTTCAGAGAGACTAAGTGGCTCACCTCTGGTCAGACGGTTAATTAACTGCAGAGCCAGAACCCAGGTTCTGGGCTCTTTCTGTGAGGGGCTCCTGCCAGTTTGTATCATGGCTAAAAGGCTTGGATAAGAAAGAGGCCAGCATAGGAACCTATGACATAGTGGGTGTGATTAGAGTAAGGAAAGACAGAGGTGTTTACTGGGGAGGAAATATGGCTTCTGCTCCTGCGGTCACACTGCAGAGTGAATGACACCTCTTAGCCATCCTAAAAGAATGGACTGAAACAGAGCTGCAAACCTACCCAGCAATCAGGGACTTTCAGGGACCTCCTGCTGATCACCAGGAGGGAACCACATATGAGGAAGCAGGTATAAGAATCGGGAATCTCCTTCCAACTCATCTTCCCAATGTGAGGGCAGGCTCAACACAGGTGTCCCTGGACATTCCAGGGTGGCACATTTCTTACCTTGAATAACGGTGATGTTCACACTCTCTGAAGACACATTTTTACTCCCAACAAGCCCCCTGCAGAAGTAGGAGCCATTGTCTTTGAGTGTGGCTTTTGGAATGTAGAAGTCAGAATTCTGATGAAAATACTTCTTCCCTTTGCCATTCTGTAAATATGTGACCTTATGCAGAGGAGTGTTCTTCCAGCTGTGGCATCTCAGGTGAATACGGTCTCCCTCCTTGTATATCCACCGAGAGGCCTGGAGCAACAGCCAGCCTGAAAGACACAGAGACACCCCAGGCCCAGGAGACCTCAGCTCTTGGTGCAGAGCTTTGCGAAGGGGACATGTAGCACCCAGATCCTGGGACATAAGGGAAAGCCAGATTGGGAGCCAAACCTGCATAGCTCCCTTTGGGGAAGAGCTGATGGGCCCCTGCAAGAGAGCTCAAGTCACATCAGGACCTTTGTCTAATGGGGAAGAGGGACACACACACATAAGATCAACACAGAGCAGAGGGAGTAAGTGATGAGGTAAGTGAGAACCAGTGCCGGGCATATCTGCAGGATCCTTAAGTGTTAGCCTTAGATATGCTGTGGCAGGTAATAAGGGCTCACAGCAAGTTCTAAATGAAAGTAAAAAGTGCATTTGAAAATGATGATTTGCCCTATTAGAGAAAAGGTAGATTTCCGAATGTATAGACAATCGGAGGAATATTGAAAGACTCTTGCAGCAGTCAGGAATAAGGTGATGATGGCCGCGGACTGGCTGCAGACATTGTGAAGGAGAATTCAATGTAAACATCAGGGAGGGGAAGGGCATGGTAGTGCTCAGCGTGGCAATTGGTGGTTCCTGAGGTGTCACGGGGCTTCAGTGAGACTACCTTTATTACTGAGCATGGCCTTCAAGAGAGAAAATTTGTATATCGTCAGAGCTTTTTCTCACAGTCATCAGATTTCTCAAAGAGAAGACATGAAGTCGTGGTTGGGAGAGGCCCTGAATAATGTTTAAAAAATGATATTGTAGATAAATATTATAATAGCATAAGAAAATATTCATGAGACAATGTTAAGTTAAAAAGCATAATACTAAAAATACTTTAAAAAGTACTATGCACAGAATAAAAGAAGGATATGCACTTACATATTAACAGGGGTTTTCTCTGAAGGAGTGGGACTGAAGGACATTTAAAATTTCTGCTGTTTACTTTTATATATTTTGAAATTGACCCCAAATGACTTTTGTAATAAGAACAAAACAAAATTTACTGTCATTTTATTGTTTATTTTTTTAAATCTACATTCTCAGGTTGAATTACTATAATTTAAAAAATCTACTACCTGATGCTAAACAAAATTGGTAGGACATGTGTTGGTCATGATTCTCTACCACAAAGATTTGCTAAATAGAAAGTAATTTTTATTACCTATTAAGACATATCATTTATCAAAAGAAGCCATGTGCCTATCTATCCACTTTTTCAACAGAGAGATGAATCATTATTAGCATAAAGTCATGGTTAGTATATAGTCTGGTGGCCTTTGGAAGAACATTGTTGGTCCAATATGTCCTGTCATGGACTCAGTGAATGTCCATATGTATATATATTTCTTCAAGTGATATTTCTTCAAGCACTCACTATGTATGGCACACTGTGTGGACTAGAGAGACCCAGATGACTAGACATATGGTTCTCAGCCTTAAATAATCTACAGTCTAGACATAGAAACACAAGTATTCAGAAATTATCACAATACAATATGATGAGTGCTACTACAGGCTAAGAATAAAGGACTGCAGGGACAACTAGATTGGGACAAAGACATTCTGCTTGAAAGAAGTAAAAAATACTTCTCAGAGGCAGACATAGGTGCAATGGGTCCTAAAGAATGCTCAGAAGTTTACCTGGTGAAGCTAATTCTCATGGTGACAGTTTAATATAACCTTGATATTAAAGGCTATACTTTTTTTTTTTGAGACAGAGTCTCACTCCGTCACCAGACTCCAGGCTGGAGTGCAGTGGCGCGACCTTGGCTCACCACAACCTCTGCCTCCCGGGTTCAGGCAATACTCCTGCCTCAGCCTCCCGAGTAGCTGGGACTACAGGCACGCGCCACTATGCCCAGCTAATTTTTTTGTATTTTTAGTGGAGACGGGGTTTCATCATGTTGGCCAGGATGGTCTCGATCTCTCGACCTCGTGATCCACCCACCTTGGCCTCCCAAAGTGCTGGGATTACAGGCGTGAGCCACCGTGCCCGGCCGATTGACTATACTTCTAAAGCCAATTTCTAGAGCCAAGTTCAAGGCAAACTAATAACTCCTGTAATTGATTTTTCTGTTGCTTCCTCTTGGTAATTCCCCATTGTATTTGGTTGTAGGTGGTCATCTCTTACCTAGCTAGAAATGGACATTCCTTCTTGTAGCTCTGGAGAGTGAAGACCGTGTCAGCTGGGTGGTACGGTCAGAGGCAAAACAGCCACAAAGATTAGTTTCAGAGGCTCAATTCCAAGAAGCTCTCTTGCAGATCCACCTCTTTATGCCCTTCTTTTCCCAAGCCTTGTTCCACCCATTAACATTGTACGAATGGAGCAGTCATGGAAGTAGAGTTAGGTTTGCAGGTGACACTGCAGGGACCAGTCTATGTGGTAAGATTGCAGGGACACCAGGAAAGACTCCTGCCTTCAAAATATTCCTCCTGCCTGTGTCTGATGTCTATATTCTATTAATAGTACACAAAGACTTTCATTGCATGATTAATCTGCAGGCTGAACATATATATACTGCCATTGGAAGAGATATCACATTGCCAAATTTATGCTTAAGAATAGGTTTGAGTATGGCATTGATTAGGAAGTCTATGGTATTAAATATTTTTAAATTAGAAATAAAATTAAAAAGTAAAAATTATTTCTTTAAGGCCGGGCATGGTGGCTCAAGCCTGTAATCCCAGCACTTTGGGAGGCCGAGGTGGGTGGATCACGAGGTCAAGAGATCGAGACCATTCTGGTCAACATGGTGAAACCCTGTCTCTACTAAAAATACAAAAAATTAGCTGGGCATAGTGGCGCATGCCTGTAATCCCAGCTACTCGGGAGGCTGAGGCAGGAGAATTGCCTAAACCCAGGAGGCAGAGGTTGCAGTGAGCCGAGATCGCGCCATTGCACTCCAGCCCGGGTAACAAGAGTGAAACTCTGTCTCAAAAAAAAATTATTTATTTAAAAAAAAACGAGTAAGGCATTGATGGGGCGAGAGAAAGATATGATGCTAAGCCATTAGGATTGCTTTGGGAGGTAGCTTAAGGTATTACATGCCTGAGAGTGAGAAGGAGATTGAGGTCCTAAAATCAAATTCATTAACTTATTCAATACATATTATTGTCATGGTGGCTTATGCCTGTAATCCCAGCACTTTGGGAGGCAGTGGTTGCAGTGAGCTGAGATGGTGTCATTGAACTCCAGCCTGAGTGACAGAGAGAGACTCCATCTCAAAAAATAAAATAAATTAAAACAAACAAATAAATCAATAGTATTGAGCATCTATGCCATGGCCTACCTTTCAGATGACACGTGCACATTGTATGCATCTCATATGATCCCTGGAATACTGCAATGCAGCAGTCCTGTATCTACTGTCTGACAGGCTTTGACATTTTGCCTGCTTAGAGCTAGGACTACAACTCTGATACCACTCAGTGGGACCACAGATCATCTCATCTTAGCTTTTATCTAAGAATATCACCTCTGGCTCTTCCCAAGTATTTCAGGGCCCTTTGTTTCACCCTTTATTGGTGATTTTCCTCTTCCCCTTCACCAACTCACCAGTGTGGACTTCTAGCTGCACCGGGTCACTGCGTGTGGAGAGGCGTGTCTGGCACCTGTACTCTCCACTGTCGTTGACTCTGACAGACTCAATGAAATAACTTGAGTCCTGGCTTGAGACGAGCTTTCCATTGTGAAACCACTGTGTGGAATTGTCCTCAGGAAGAGAGGCCCCCTGGCACTTCAGAGTCACACAATCCTTCTCTAGTACCCTGTTCCATTGGGGCTCCAGAGACACCACAGCCTTTGGGAGATCTTCTGAGGAGCCAAGAAAATGTGGGGTGAGGACAGGGAGAGGAGCAGGCTCTACACTGGTATTCCCAGGGAGCCTCAAAGCCAAAATGAGCCCATTGTAAATTCATGCTTGGTGACTCAGTCTTAGAGCTTCTTGGTCCCATTTTTGGCCTGTTCAGTATCTTGAGGAAAACAACTAGCCAGAGAAGCATAGGGCCAAGCCCTGCTGTGTTGGAGGAACTACCCCTGTGAACCCCCCATCAGCATTTTCCCATGCAGCAAGCATTTCCCAGTATCTTACGGCCATCACCCCCATATGTGCCTCACTGAGTCAATCTGAGACCGTGAAACTGACTTACCAGCTGGCATGTCAGCTGAAACTGCAAGAAAAAAGAGTGAATCAAATATTGAGTAGGAGCAGAGATCAGAGTGATTTTAAAACTCCCCTGCCCTCCCCTGCCCCACGAATCAGAATATTTCTGGTGGAAACCTTCTTGCTATCTGCTCTCTGGTTTGCAGCGTCCATGGCTCCTGCCCCACTGTCAACCCAAATCCCTCTTTCAACACTGTTCCCTTTCCCCTTGCTCCCTGTGCAAACTCACAAATGAAGAGTACAGGTTGAATTTCCCTGAACCAAGCCACAGAAACAGCCTCAACCCACATCCCCACAAGAAAGGGAAGAAATTAACAATCAGAGGAAAACCCTGAAATGTCAAATTGAAAGAGACCCTAGGGACCATCTAGTCCAAGCTCTTCAATTCCACGTAGAGATTCTGAGACCCAGAGGGATCAAGTGGCCCACTCCTGAGCATGCCCCCATCGGAACCAGCATTCTCCTCATTTCTAGCCTCATCTTGGCTCGTCCTAGGAGCTCAATCCAGGGCTATAGCTGTGGTGAGGGGTCCCATTCCTTGGTGGGGGTTCCATTCCTTGGTAAGAATCCCATCCCTTGCTTGAAAAGAGGTCTCTGCTGAATCCAAGGCATTTATAACTTCTCCCTCAACCAGGGAGACCCTTGACTTACCTAGAAGTAGCAGAGCAGTTGGGAGGAGCAGCTGCCACATGATGCCACGCTGGAGTGAACAAGTCACCACCGTTATCTGGAGCCCTAAAGAAACCGAGCTGACTGGACAGGAAGAAGTAAACAGCCTTTCCCCCAACCCCTCCACCCATCACCCACCAGGTTCCTTTTCTTGAAACGTCATCTGACTTGTGAATCTGAAGTCTGGCAAGTGAGCCCCACCATAGGGCAGAAACAGGAAGGAAAGAGCCTGGAGGCGAGATGGGTGGGTCTGCCCCCTTTTCTCCCCAGAGGTCTACGGCTGAGCATCTGGGGGCACATGCAGAATCTGCCAGACAGTACCCTCAGCCATCCCAGGATGATTGCCCCCATCTCCTGGGTTTGGATCCACTTAGCACCAACAATGGGACAGCATGACCCTGGGGATGAGATTCAAGGTGAGAGGAGCATTCCCTGAGGGCTCTCTTCATTCCACCTCAGAACTTCTCACTCTCCTGCCTGGCCCAGATCCATCTCTCTCCAGCCGAGGGCCTGCCTGCAGAGAGTGGTCCTTTCGAATCTTCAGACCATTAGCCATGTCTCTTCCTCAGTACTATCTCTACCCATAGTTTCTTTCAAAATTCAAAATTCAAAATGCATATGCTCCAGGATATGTAATCCACAGGTGCCACTGACTTTTTTAGGGTGATTTGATCATTAGCTTTCCAGGCTAGAAGAAATCCAGGTAGGGGAAGAGAAATGGGCCCTGGGAGAATGAGTCACCAGTGAAAGGCTGAAAGGGGCTGGGGGCAGTGGCTCACGCCCAGCACTTTGGGAGGCTGCGTTGGGCGGATCATGAGGTCAAGAGATCGAGACCAACCTGGCCAACATGGTGAAACCCCGTCTCTACTAAAGATACAAAATAAATTAGCTGGACGTGGTGGCGCACACCTGTAGTCCCACCTACTCCGGCGGCTGAGGCAGGAGAATTGCTTGAACCTGGGAGGCGGAGGTTGCAGTGAGCCGAGATCAAGCCACTGCACTCCAGCCTGGCACCTGGAGACGGAGCGAGACTCTAGTCTCAAAAAAAGAAAAAAAAAGAAAGGCTGAAAGGATCGCAGAAAAGGTGGGGGTGGGGAGGGACGAGGACAGCAACTCTTCGCTGTTCCCCTGGTCCTGCGGAGCAACACTAGTGCAGTTTAGCTCAGGTCTCTTGGGGCCACTGGATCTGGTCTGTCAGCCTAGTAGCCAGGGCTCCAGGGCTCCTTATCATAAAAGATGGAGTGGGGTGGCCAGGAAGTGGGAGGGTTGTTAACCTCTTCTCTTCCCTCCAAATGCTCCCCCATACCCACACATTGTTTACTCTTGCAATGGTACGGGTCCCAGACAGAAAATCAGATGACTCTGCTTGATAGTGCCACTCCCCCAGGGGATTCCTGGACATCTAGGACAGGTCTCATCTGGCTTAGAAAAGCACAAGAGGTGAGTAGCAGGCAGGTGTGGGCACCTGATGCCTGTCAGGGGTGGAATGGAGGCAGGGGCTGGCACAGGTGCCCGCTGACCTTTGCTTTGGATGAAAGCTCTTTCTACACCAGAATCACATAAAAACCACTACCCAGGATTAGATGCTGGGGTGGACAAGGGTAATGAACCAGCAGCCGTTCTAGTGCTCCTTCTCAAGTGATTCATTTACATTTTGCAAAATCCAGACAAATATTTGTAAACTTAAAGTTCCTTGCTGTAACACTTCAGACGCTTATCTGGGAAACCTAAAGCAGAAACAACACCTTCAGGGCTAAGGATGGCCTCTGAGGCAAAAGGTGGGTATCTCTCAATTCTCTCCTCTTTGCAGATATCCAAGTGGCTTTCTGCCACGTGACCTCTGATGCAAGGCCTTCACTTTGTTTTCCTTCTTTGAGGTCTTATTTTCTTATCTGACTCCTCTTTTGTCTGTAGCTCTCCAATGGAGGGAGGAATTCTTAGCTGCCAAAAGGGTGGGCTAGATAGGAAGAAGGGGAGAGAGAGCACAGGAGGAGAGAAAGGGACCGCAACAGATTGGGAAGTTTTCAGGGGGGTTTCATCAAGTCGTTGTTGAATAATTCTCAGAGTGCTGTTGGAGTTGTAATTTTACAGTGAAGGATAAAATACAAAATTTTGTCCTGTGGTGGCTTACTGTAATCCCAGCTCTTTGGAAGGATTACAAAGGTGAGGTGGAAGGGTTGCCTGAGGCCAGGAATTTGAGACCAGCCTAGGCAACATAGCAAGACCCTGTCCCTACCAAAATAATAATAATAATAATAGCCGGATGGGGTGGTACATGCCTGTCCTCCCAGCTACGCAGAGGCTGAGGCAGGAGGATCACCTGAGCCTGGGAGTTAGAGGCTACAGTGAGTTATGTTCATGCCACTGCACTCCAGCCTGGGCAACAGAGTGAGACCCTGACTCTTGGGGAAAAAAATAAAAAAGCAAAATTTTTACAAAGGAGCAGATGGTCTTGAGATATCGTATACTGAAGTGTTTGTCTTGCCTTCATGTTTGCGTTTATTTCTTTTTTTTGAGATAGAGTTTCGCTCTTGTTACCCAGGTTAGGGTGCAATGGCGCGATCTCGGCTCACCCCAACCTCCGCCTCCTGGGTTCAGGCAATTCTCCTGCCTCAGCCTCCTGAGTAGCTGGGATTACAGGCACACGCCACCGTTCCAGCTAATTTTTTGTATTTTTAGTAGAGACGGAGTTTCACCATGTTGACCAGGATGGTCTCGATCTCTTGACCTCGTGATCCACCCGCCTTGGCCTCCCAAAGTGCTGGGATTACAGGCGTGAGCCACCGCGCCCGGCCCCCGTTTGCGTTTATTTCTTCTCTTTCCCTTTGTCTTCCCTCCCTTCCTCTTCTTTTTCTCATTGGAAGGCCAGGCACAGCAGAAGTTCCTGACTATGCAGCTCAGTTGATTGTCATCCCCTAGGACTTACAGTTTCTTAGGGGAGAACATCAGGTAAGTATCTGAAGTGCTAGAGGGACTGTGAGAGTATTTATGAAATGCCGTGCATGCACAAAGAAGACAGTGGCTCATTCTATCTGGGGGAGGAGTGTGCATGGAAGAGAGAACACTTCAGTTAGGTCACAAAAGATTCAGCAGGAAGATTTTTGAGGGAAATAGGCATTCCAAGCCAGAGGAGCAGCATGAGCAAAGACTGAGTGAAACAGGCTGGTGAGTTTGCAGAGCTGGGTGTAGTTCACAAGTGTAGTGAGGACTACAGAGGAGAAGCACAGGCTCCAAAAGGATTCAGATGTCTGGGTCTCACATGAGTCTGGGTGAAATCCCAACTCCATCACTTATTTAACCTTCTAGGCCTCAGTTTCCTTATCTGTAAAGTGAGGCTAACAATAACGGCACTCATGGCTTAAATGAGATAATGCAGATAAAATTGTTGGTTCCATATTTGGTACCACACCTGCTGATTACTGCTGATTGTAAATGCAGAATGGGAGATTGAGACCTTCCTCAGTTTTCTAAATTAGGTTGTGACCCCCACCCCCATCCCAACTCCTTTAGGAGCTCGTGCTTCTTCTTTGTATACTCGTCGCATTTGCAGACTGAAAGGTCTTGGGGAGCAAGGAATCTATTCACCTTGTTTACCACTGTACCCTCAATATTTAGCACAAGGGCAGACACGTATCAGGAACTCAATTAATATTTATCATGAAGAGTTTTGTATGCCAGAATAAACAGTATATATTTTATTCTAAAAGCTAATGGGAACTAATAAAAAGGCTTTAGGCTGGGGAGTCATAAGATCTGTTTTACATTTTATTTATTTATTTATTTATTTATTTTTTAAAAGACAGGGTTTCACCATGTTGGTCAGGCTGGACTTGAACTCCTGACCTCAGGTGATCTCCACTTGAGGCCTCCAAAGTGCTTGGATTACAGGCGTGAGCCACCACACCCGGTCTGTTTTACATTTTATAAAAATGACTCTGATAGCAGTCGAAGGAACGAGTTAGAGGGAAGAGAGATAGAAGGCAGAGGGAAAAGTTGGAAGATTATTTCAGCATTCTAGTTAAGAGACAAGAGCTACTCTGTTTAACAGGTGGATATGCAATGAAAGTGTCTAGGACTGAAGTTAGGAAGGAAGAATGGACAAGATTTGGTGAATGATTGGCTATGGGGGGTAACGAAGAGGGAGAGGTCTGGGTGATGCTCAGATTTCTAATTTGGGTGATAAGGAGCATGGCAGTACCTTTCATGGACAAAAGAAAAATGGGGAGATGAGCAGACTTTGGGAGGGAGAAAGTGATCTCAGCTTTTGATGTTATTGAGTTTGAGGTAGCTGTGAAGATTTCAGGTGAAGATGGCAGTGAGACACATAGCCCTGGAACTTAGAAAACAGGTCTTGACAAAAGACAGTGTAGGAGACACCAACATGGTTGAGGTTCCAAACTTCTGACAAAAGCTTTGGGCCCTCTCCCAAGAAAGGATGCAAATATACAAATTATGTTTCCTATAATTTAAGAAGCTCTATCTGAACCCGTCCAGAGATCCTAGGGTAAGATAAAGTATGGATAAGATCTCTCCAACTGTAAGAGTATTAAGTGAGAAATAAAGGGGGACAGTGAGGGAAAGGAAGGAGGGACTGAGAGGAAGAGAAGAAGAGGAGAGAATCAGTGACAGAAACTTGGTATGCAAAAATTTTTGAAGTGTGCCCAAGAAAAATAGCTGACAAAGGATTTTGGATAGGCGGGGCTGAAGAAGAGAGAACAAGGAAGTTTAGTGGGAACAGATCTTCAAGGAGGGCATAGTCAACAGTAACAGTATTAATGTTGCAGAAAAAAATTCAAACGAGTTTGATTGAAATATGGCAATGCCACATTGAAACGTGGCAATCAAGGAACTATTAATTACCTTTGCCTCAGCAATTTCAGGGGTTGGGGCTGAGAAACAGAAGTTTAACAGCTTTTGATTGAAGATGGAGCAGGAATGAAAAAGTGTTTCATGAAGTACTTCTCCTCTTCGGAATCTCCATTATGAAGGAATAGTGCACATGACCTGGCTATCCAGGATCTCCTCCTCCTCCCCTTCTTATTAGCATCTCATTCTCCCCTGGAGAAGCCTCACTGTGAGCACTTAATAGAAAGTAGTGATTGCTTTCTACTATGGAACCCCAAGAGTCCAGATCTTCCTTTTCCCTACCGTGGAGCACTATTACTGTGGAGTATAGTGGAGGACTAAACTGTGTCTCTCTCCCAGTTCATATGTTGAAGTCCACATGTGGAACCCCCTGTAACTCAGGATGCGACTATATATGGAGACAGAGCCTTTAAAGAGACAATTAAGTTAAAATAAAATCATTAGGTGGACTGTAATCCAATACCAGTAGTGTCCTGACAAATTGGGACACAGACACATACAGGGACAAGACGGACACCTGCAAGCCAAGGAGAGAGACCTCAGAAGAAACTAACCCTATGGACTCAAAAGGTAACAACAGACACACTGGGGCCTACTTGAGGGTGGGGGGTAGGAACAGGGAGAGGATCAGAAAAAGTAACTATTGGGTATTAGACTTAGTACCTGGGTGATGAAATAATGTGTACAACAAATCCCCATGATAGGGGTTTGCCTATATAGCAAACCTGCACATGTACCCCTATATCTAAAATAAAAGGGTTTTTTTAAGATAAGAAGAACCAACCCTGTCAGCACCTTGATCTTGGACTTTCCAGCCTCAAGAACTGTCAGAAAATAAATTCGTGTTGTTTAAGCCACACAGTCTGTGGTACTTTGTTATACAAGTGCTAGCAAACCGATACAGGCAGATAGAGGATAGGCACGTGACCTAGGTTTGGCCCATTAGAGTCTCTCCTGAGCTGAATCCTGAGTAAGTGACACCTGTTTACTCAAAAGGGAGATTCGCTTCTAGGAAAGGGAGATGGTAGGGTCCCAGTCATCACAGCAGTGGGATGGGCTGACCTCCTCCAGTTTCCATCCAATAAATATCTTTCTTTTACTTAATAAATCTAGATTCTGATAAAGTTGCTTATAACCCAGAGCCCTAAGTGACACAATAAGAAAGGAGAAGTGGAAGATGGTGACTAGACAGAGCCGATGCATCAAGTCAGGGGAACGGCAATAGAGGATGAGTAATTCACACAGAGTAATTCACACAGAGTTGACCATGTTGGAGACTGGAGCTGCATTCTTAACTCCTATCAGTCTTTCAGAACATTCGGGTAGCAGAGTTTTTAAAGACAACTTGGTGGGTGGGAGGGGAAGCCAGTGAGCCAGGAGTGTTGATTGGTCAGGGATGAAATCACAGGGAGTTGAAGCTGTCTCGTTGCACTCAGTCAGTTGCTGGGTGGGGGCCACAGATCAGATGAGCCAGTTTATTGATCTCGGTGGTGCCAGCTGATCCATCAAGTACAGGGTCTGCAGAATATCTCCAGCACTGATCTTAGGGTTCAGGGAGGGTCAGAAACTTGTAGCCTCCAGCTGCATGACTCCTAAGCCATAATTTCCAATTTTGTGGCTAATGTTAGTCCTACGAAGGCAATCTGGTCTTCAGGAAAGAAGTTCTGCCCTGGGAAAGTGCTGTTATTGCCTTTGCTTTAAACCACAAACTATAAACTAAGTTTCTCCCAAAGTTCGTTCAGCCTATGCCCAAGAATGAACAAGGACAGCTTGGAGTTTAGAAGCGAGATGGAGTCAATTAAGTTAGATCTCTCTCACTGTCTCAGACACAATCCTGCAAAGGCAGTTTCAAAAGAATGGGAGTTTTCATTTTCTTTTAAGCAAAATATTTGAGCTTGGTTATAGGTCTTTGGGAAGAAGCCTGCAGGGTGGGAGAAGTTGGATGCCTAACAGGGATGGAATACCTAGTGAAGCAAGCGTGGGTCCTGAGGAGTCGGAAATGGGGTATGGACAGGGAGCTGGCTGTGAACTGGATATGGATTCCCTCTCTCTCTCTCTGACCTGAAGGCAGGAGCTGTGGGGGTACATATGCAAATCCATTTTCAGATGTTGAGTGACATCCACATCTAATGGTACTGAGTTTCTTGGTTAAGGAGGAGTCAAAGACACCTGTCGAGAAACAGTGGGTAACAGTTGTGGTCAGGGGTTTGAGAACACCAGAGTTGAGAAAGACCATTGTGGTGCATGGGAGAAGGAGCCAACTGTTTGTATGCACAAGAATTACCAACAATTTCAAACAATTGTAAAAGGATTGCCAAGTAATGCCAAGGGCCCAGCTAAGGTGGGTCGCTATGGATTTGTAGCTGGAGCAGTCCTCAGAGCTGGTAACGTTTCCCCAACTGGACTCAGTGCTAACTGCTATCTGACTAGCCTGCTGAAAGCGGTCCTGAGCAGGTGTGGAGAGAGGTCCTATAACCTGTAGTACCTCCAAAGCAGCTCAACCGGATTGAGGAAATGCCAGAATGAAGGTATGTGGGCCTTCAGTGAGCTCATCCAACAGGGAGTCAGGAGGACTGTGAGAAAGGTAGGCTGGCCTGGCAGTCTTTGGTATAGTCCAGCAGTAGAATTCCAGTTACCTATTGCTGTAACTGCAGAATAAACAAACTCCGTTCCTCCCACTCTGCTCTCACAACACGCTTCTGACAACAGATATGTGGGGATTTCTCTCCACTGGCAAGCAAGCAATTCAGCATTGGGTACTTACTGGGTGTCTTCGAATCCAGTGGTCCCCAACTTTTTGGCACCAGGGACCGGCTTCATGGAAGACAGTTTTCCCACAGACAACTGTAGGGGGTGGGGGATGATTTCAGGATGATCCAAGTGCATTACTTTTATTGTGCACTCCATTTCTATTATTACTATTTAATGAAGTAATTCTACAACTCACCATAATGTAGAATCGGGGTGAGTCCTGAGCTTGTTTTCTTACAACTCGACAGTCCCATCTGGGGGTGATGGGAGACAGTGTCAGATCATCAGGCACCAGATTCTTGTACGGAGCATGCAACCTAGATCGCTTGCACACGAAATTCACAATAGGGTTCGTGCTCCTATGATAATCTAATGCCGCTGCTGATCTGACAGGAGGAGGCGCTCTGGCAGTGATGTGAGCTATGGGGAATGGCTGTAAATACAGATGAAGCTTTGCTCCTCACCCGCCACTCTGTCGTGCTGTGCAGCCCAGTTCCTAAGACGTCACTGACCACTACAGGTCTGGGGATTGGGGCCTCTGCTCGAATTCAATTGAATTCCAATGCTATCTAACTGGAAACAGCATCAGGTCACACAAGTGAAGGACTCAGTCTCACAAGACACTTCTGATACTCTAGGATGAAGCCCCAGATTGTTTTACTTCTGCTTTTGACTGACCAGGTATAAATGGGGGTTCCCACAACCCCCATCTTGGGTTCAATTAATTAGGGTGGCTCTCAGTACTCAGGGAAATGTTTACATTTATCAGTTTGTAATAAAGATTACAAAGGATACAAGTAAAGAGTACATAGGGCAAGGCATGTGGGAAGGCGCTTGGTGCTTCCACGCCCTCTGGTGCACCACCCTCCAAGAACCTCCACGTGTTCAGCTATCTGGAAGATCTCCAACCTCTGTCCTTTTGGGTTTTTATGGGAGCTTTATTACTTAGGAATAATTGATTAGCCATTGGCAATCAATTCAACCTTCAGCCCCTCTCCACTTTGAAGATGGAGTTGGGAGGGTGGGGCTGAAAGCCCCAACCCTCTGACCTTGCCATAGTCTTTCTTGTGACCAGCCCCTATTATGAAGCTGCCTAAGAGCTGCTAGCCATCAGTCACCTCATTGGCACACCAAAAGACATCACTTTGGAGATTCTAAGGATTTTAGGAGTCGTATGCCAGGAAAAAGGATGAAGACTGACTGTATACAGCACCCTTGACATAACTAACTCCATCTTAGAAAAAGACTCCTTTTTATATTTCATAGGGCACTTGGTCAATAAGAATAAGATGTTTTAAGAAACAAATTATAAAAGATAAAGACTGCATCCAACCAAATAAGGCCACAAACAAGCACACTCTTCCAACTTTCAGTTCTTACCAAAGGACTCTGGAACTAAAAGGTAGGCCTTCAGCAGCTTGAAATGGTTGACTTAGCTGACACTGTCTTGCAGTCACTCACGGTAATAATTTGCATCTGCCAGCGAAGGCTCTGACACCTCAGAGTCTTCCTTGCAAGACCGATGGACAGCCAGAGCCAGACCAGGGCTCCTTTGGTCTTCTTAGATCCTTATGGACTGTTTTGTTAACGCTTTCTCCTGTCTCTTTTCCTCTTGATGTTAAACAGTACTTTCTTTGTCGTGGAATGTTTAACCTATAACATTTACATAAATATTATAGGTAGAGGGGCGTGCCATATTTGGAAGAGAGGTTCTCTCTCTCTCTCTCACTGGACATGAATGAGGGCTCATTTTGTCCTACAGTCTGCCAGAAGCTATTTTTAAGACTTTATGGCCGGGTGCAGTGGCTCAGGCCTATAATCCCAGCACTTTGGGAGGCCGAGGTGGGTGGATCACGAGGTCAAGAGATTGAGACCATCCTGGTCAACAAGATGAAACCCCGTCTCTACTAAAAACACAAAAAATTAGTTAGGCATGGTGGCGCGTGCCTGTAGTCCCAGCTACTCGGGAGGCTGAGGCAGGAGAATTGCCTGAACCCAGGAGGCGGAGGTTGCGGTGAGCCGAGATCGCACCATTGCACTCCAGCCCGGGTAACAAGAGGGAAACTCCGTCTCAAAAAAAAAAAAAAGATGGAAAATGCATGAAGAGCAAGGCCTATACAGAGAGACCTGGAAACAGAGATTCCTCACAATATATCATACAAAGGCAGCCATGGGACAAGGAGAGGACACTTTCAAAAAAACCAGGAAGAGACAGATAGCCAGGGAAAAAACCATAAGGGACTGAAATAGATTTTGTGGGATGACCTTAAACTGCACCTGTTTACTTTGACAGTGGTTATTAACATACTATGACCTGTTGACATATAATAACTTTCCGAAATTTTATGCTATAGCTAAGAGTGAGTTTCAAATGCCCTGCGTTATGCTGTCTCACATCAGGACGTGCTTATACATGTCCCTCAAACTTGCAAATTTTTAAAGTTTCAAAAAGAGAGTGATGGTGATGTGTTCTGGGAAGGATACTAGTCAAGGAGGAAGGAAATCTCAGTTTTGGTTTCAGTCTGAGAGGGGTCAGTTGTCAAACCACTTCTCTTCTCTAAACTTGTTTCCTCATCGCAAAGTGAGGTAATTGGGCTAGATTATATCTAGCTCTTTCCGTCTTAAATATTCTCTAATTCTGAATGTTGGCTTCCAGTGGTAATTTCTATATATTGCAGAATGTAGTAGGCTTTGCCTTCTAAACATCCTAATGAAGGCAGCTTTGGGGAGCCAAAAGGATTTTCTAGCACAGCTAGGAAATTACACTTCTAAGAGTTAAAAGTTATAAAAACTAAACTCATGCTTTTGCTCATGTGCAAAATCTTCAGAATCTACTAGAACAATAAAACATAAAACCAAAAGGAAAACTTAGTTTGTATTTTTAGTAGACACGGGGGTTTCACGGTGCTGGCCAGCTGGCCTCGAACTTCCGACCTCCAGTGATCCACCTGCCTCAGCCTCCCAAAGTGCTAGGATTACAGGCATGAGCCACCACACCTCATCTCTTTTTTTTCCTTCTTTTTTGTTTATTCTAAACTTAGAAATCCTTTTTCCTTCAGAGAATTTACTCAAGATTCAATTCTGTTATCCTCTGGTGTGTTGATAGCATGATTCTTGTGGTTCACTCTATGATTCTTGAGAAACAGATTTGCTTCTATTCTGAGAGGAGTTGTCTGCTTAACAACTTGCCTGGCTGGCAGGGGGGCTTACTAATGCCTTTTAGCTCCCCGCTTTTCAACTCTCCTTAGAATCCAACAAAAAGAGATACGAAAGAAGTGACATAGAAATGTGAAAGGTTTAAACCATTTATTTTATATTGCTGACTTTTTCCCATGTATCTTTCCTTTCTGATTACTGCTTAAAATCAAGACAGAAGCACCTTAAAGATGGAAATAGCTAAACATTCTTGAACCTTTCAATCTTACGAAGCCAGAACAGGCCTCTAAAGTAGATAATGTCTACTGAGATCAAAGAGTCTCCCCTAGAGCAGAGTTTATTGTATTCTGTATAAGGACTATAGTTCGGGGAGTGAAGCTGCAGTGAAGTAAATGGGTCTTGTTACCACAGTGCTTTACAGAACACATTAAGGAGTTTGGGCAGGCCAGGCGCAGTGGCTCACACCTGTAATCCCAGCACTTTGGGAGGCCGAGGCGGGTGGATCATGAGGTCAAGAGATCAAGACCATCCTGGTCAACATGGTGAAACGCTGTCTCTACTAAAAAGACAAAAAATTAGCTGGGTATGGTGGCACGTGCCTGTAATCCCAGCTACTCGGGAGGCTGAGGCAGGAGAATTGCCTGAACCCAGGAGGCAGAGGTTGCGGTGAGCCGAGATCGTGCCATTGCACTCCAGCCTGGGTAACAAAAGTGAACTCCGTCTCAAAAAAAGAAAAAAAAAAAAGGAGTTTGGGCTTTGTCCTGAGGGTGTAGGGAGCCATCAGATTATTTGAAGAAGGAAAGTAACATAATTCGTACTTTAATAATATTACTCTGGTTGCTACTTGTAAATAAGTTGGAGGAATAAGACTGGAAGCAAAAAGATGAGTTGGTCTCTTGCAGTAGTCATGGCGGTAGATGAAGATGGCCTCAGACTAAGGTAATGGTGGTAGGGGTTGAGATATTTAGCAAGGAGAACCAGCATAATCGGATGTGGGTTATGAAAGAGAGGTGGGAATCACAATGGCATCCAGATTCCTGGCTTAGGAGGTGCCATTCCCTGAGGTGGGGAATATGATGGAAAGTGGCTTAGCTGGAAGGCGTAGGGGAAAGATGGTAAGTTCAGGTTTGGAGATTCTAAGTTTGAGGTACCTGTGGACATAGCAGGTGAGTGGTCAATATCAGCTGGATAACTGGAAGGAGAAATCTGGCCTAGAACTAGAGCAACTAGACTTGAGCAAACTGTGCTCTTAGGAAATTAACTGGAAGCCAAAGAAATGATTCCTTATATGCTGATGCCTTGCAGCAGGTCTATTTCCAGTGACAAGGAGGCAAGTTAGAATTGCTTAGCGCCTCATTCACATTTCTTCAAATGTTCTTGTCAAGCATTTATTTGCTACTAAGCAGGACAGCCTCAACCTTCCCCAGGACTATTTTCCAGCATCCTTTAGCATGTTTGGCTTAGGACCAAGTTCCCACCCTCCTGCATCTTTACCCTTGCTGGAGATACACACACATGATATAGTGAAAGGACAAAACAGGTGTGACTGGGAGGTTCCGAGCCATTTGAGTTGCAGACCCTAGGTGTTGGGACCTAACTCCTAGTTTTCTGTTACAACTTCAAATGCCACCCTCCTCACTAAGGGTCTAAAAGCCAAAATGTGGATGAAGGAAAGCAAGCCTTCCTTCCTGAATATCACTGTTTGAAGCCATGCTGAGGTCAAGAGACATTCCATCAGAAGAGCAGACCAGGTGGCTCAAGGTGAGGTTCTCCTTGCTCCGGACTCTGAATCTTGCTCCCTTAGATGGTTAGCTGGCTGTTTCTTGCGTTAAACCACTCAGATCTTTCTTCAATTTCCTTGAAAACTGGGTTCCTTTGTCCTGCAGAAGAGATGTACGTTGCCCACTTTTGTTTCAACAGAGGGCAGTAGAGAACAGCAAACAGCTTATGTTTCTAAGACCAGAAGAGACAAGCCGATTTCCAACATTCTCCCCGGGGCAAGGTACCCAAAATATGGCACACTGTGCTTCATGTGTTCATAAATGGGACATGTCTTTGTGAGGTAGGGCAGACCCCAGAGAGTCAGTGACTCGTAGACCACCCTTCCTCTTGCAAACAACAGTTTAGCTATGTGTAACTTATGGAAGACTTTATGGAGAAGGAGTTTGATCTTGAAGGATAAGTATGAGTTGGCAAGAAAGCTTTGTTCGCAGAAAGCAGCATGGGCTCAAACATGGAAACAGCATGGCAAGTTTGGGGAAGTTGGGAATAGGATTGGGGTGGGGGCAGCCGTGATATTTACATGCACTCTCAGATGCTATGTGCCATCCTGAAGTGTTTGTCTGTCACTTTGAAAGATTTAACTTCATCCCAAAAGCAATGGAAAGTCACTAAAGAATTTTGAGCAGGGTGGTGATCTGACCTGTTAGGCAATTTGAGATTTTTCTGTTTGTTTTTAACTGAGGTATATTGTGGTCTTTTCAATCTTTTAAACTTTACACAACCAGGTGGGTATGTAGTGATACTGTGTTATTAATGTGCATTTCCCTGATAAGTAAGGACTTGAGTACGTTTTCATGTGTGTATTTGGCCATTTTGATAGCCTGTTTTGTGATGATTCTGTTTAAGCCTTTTGCACACTTATGAATTAGCTTATCTTCCTCTCATTGATTTTTAGTAGTTCTTTATGTATTTTAGATATGTTTTTTGTCAAATACACCTATTACAAATATTTTCTCCTACTCTGTGGCTTGCCTACTCACTTTTTAAATGATGTCTTTCTTTTTTTTTTTTTCGAGGCAGAGTCTTCCTCTGTCACCCAGGCTAGAGTGCAGTGGCGCAAGTTTGGCTCACTGTAACCTCCACCTCCAGGTTCAAGTGATTCTCATGCCTCAGCCTCCAGAATAGCTGGGACTACAGGCACATACCAGCACACCTGACTGATTTTTTAATTTTTATTTAGTAGAGATAAAATTTCACCATGTTGGTCAGACTGGAAAAAAATATTTTAAGCATTATATTTCAATAATTATACCAAGAATATATTTTATATTATTTGACAAAACTGTAATGTATATTTAGGAGATTAATGAATACACTTATGAAGGTCACTGAAGCATGACTGTCCTAAAACAAGTTAATAATACATCCTACAGAAGACCATTTAGACATTACAACTTCTAACCTATAAAATGGAACTCTAAATACCTTTTAACCATCTCAGTAGTAATTTCTGCCATAATACTTTTAGAAGGCTCATAAGCCAAGTCACATACAATCATGGTATTAACAAGGAAAGCAGAGAGTGTCAAAGGAAAAGATTGAAAAGAGAAGTGTTATGAAACTCCTCTTTTACTTTTTGCATGCCATCAAAATCACTGCCAATAATATGAATGTCGAGCTGGGTGCGGTGGCTCACACCTGTAATCCCAGCACTTTGGGAGGCCGAGGCAGGTGGATCACAAGGTCAAGAGATAGAGACCATCCTGGCCAACATGTTGAAACCCTGTCTCTACTAAATACAAAAAATTAGCCGGGCATGGTGGCACATGCCTGTAATCCCAGCTACTTGGGAGGCTGAGACAGGAGAATCGTTTGAACCCAGGAGGCAGAAGTTGCGGTGAGCCGAGAATGCGCCATTGCACTCCAGCCTGGGCAACAAGAGCGAAACTCCGTCTAAAAAAAAAATATATATATATATATATATGAATGTCAGGTCAATTTCCATAGGAAAATCAGTTATCTTTTACCTCATTAAAATAAAATTTTTGCAGAAGAGGGCTGAAAATTTCTTGAGCCATTTTAGCACAAAGAATGGAAGTTCAGTTCTCACCATGATACAGCTCTACCCTGCTGTCATTGTGATAATGGCATAAGTTTAGCAGGGTGCAAGTGACCACTAAATGACATCTTTTTGTCAACAAATAATTGAAAAATCTTTTTGAAAACCGTATGAAAGATGCATTGGAATGGAGCAAGAATGAGGCAGGAAGACTAGTTAAGAGCTTGTTTCAGCCCTTCTGCCATTTGACGACACACAGAAGCCACGAACTAAGAAGCAGAGAGCAGGCCCTCACCAGACAGAGTCTGCTGGCATCTTGATCTTGCAATTCCCAGCTTCTAAAGCTCTAAGAAATAAATTTCTGTTGTTTATAACTAGGAGGCAGATGTACTATTATTATTATTACTATTTTACAGTAGAGAAAACCAAGGCATGGGGAAATTAAATGACTTGCTTAAAGGTTTTCTAGTGCTAATAGTTGGCAAAGGAAAAGAAATGTGCAAGAACTTATTGATTGAATGGGAATGGTAAAGGACATACACTAATTTGAAGGATTTTCTCTTAGATCTTTCTAAGTAGATCATAGAGAAAAAAGACTAAACTTGGGAAAAATAAGTGAATTTCATTTTAGAAAAACAGTATGAGTGTGAGTGTGTGTGTATGTCTGTGTGTGTATGTGTATGTGTGTGTGTATATGTGTATGTGTGTGTGCATATGTGTGTGTGAGTGTGGGTGTATGTGTGTGTGTGTGTATTTTTTGGACAGAGTCTCTCTTTGTTGCCCAGGGTGGAATGCAGTGGCATGATCTCGGTTCCCTGCACTCTCCATCTCCCGTGTTCAAGGGATTCTCTTACCTCAGCCTCCTGAGTTGCTGGGACTACACACCACCATGCCTGACTAATTTTTGTGTTTTTAGTAGAAACATTTTGCCATGTTGGCCAGGCTGGTCTCAAACTCCTGACAATCCTTGACCTCCCAAAGTGCTGGGATTATAGGCATGAGCCACTGTGCCTGGCAAAAAAAAAAAAAAAAAAAAAAAAAGTGATTTGAAGTGGAAATGCCTAATAGGTAGCTATCATTATATTATATATGATAAATATATTAATAAATATATTTTTCTAGAGTTGAGTTGAAAAGTGTTGGCCAGAGATAAGACTGAGGAGTCATCAGCATATAAGAAGTGAAGCAAGGCTCTCATTCTCAGCACTATTGAGCCGTGGGGCCAGATAATTCTTTGTTATGAGGGTTTATGCTCTCCACTGGAGGACATTTAGCAGCATTCTTGGCCTCCACTCGATAGATGCCAGGGGCAATGCTCTCTAGCTGTAATAGCCGAAAGCGTCTCCAAACCTTGGCAGATGTCCCCTGGGAGCAGGGAGCAAAATCAACTCTGCTGGGAACCACTGGTGTAGAGGAAGTCATGAACGTAGCTAAAATCATTTAGACGTAGTGAGACATACACGGATCATGCTTCTTAGCCTTTTCAAGTTCATTTTCAACCTTTTTGAACATAAACATATTTTCTTTAATTTCATCTTAATTTTCATATCTAGTTTGTCAAATTTACAAGTATTAAGTTGTATCATAATGCTGAGTAAACTTTTCAAATCACACTTTTACCTCTCCTTCCCCCTCCAATTCTGATACACCCCTTGAGGGAGTCTCTTCTCACTTAGAAAATTATTGACAGAGAATTACACTGAGGACAGAAAGCTGAACAAACACCAATATTTAATGGGCAGGTGAAGATACAGGAGTGTACAGGGAGCGTAACAAGAGTCATCGGAGGGACACCAGGAGGAGAACCCTAGTAAATCATGATGAGGCAGACGGTGGATGACTTCAGAGTACTTTGGCCCTGCAAACTGCAAAGGTACAACCTGAAAGACTGCATACTGCCCCTGTGGTTCATAAATCACTTTTTAGAGAAGGGAGAGAATTCTGAGTTCTCTCTGGGCTGAGAGTCAAAAAGGCATTTCCAGCGATAGGGCCCAATGCAACATTTAGGAGATCTCAGGGGAGAAAACTGAGATTCAGAAAGAAAAATGATTTCTCACGTCAAGGAAGAGATACGGAAGACTGCAGATGAGGAGATGGCCAGAAGTTTGGTCCTGAAGGAAAGACCAGAAAACAAGGTCTAGGTTCTCCGTTTATTTTGGAGGCAGAGTATTATCGTGCATTAGAAACTAGCTTGGCTACTGTTCTTTTGCTCATCTTTGTGTCTTATAAAAAATTTCTTTTAAAATCTTCCAGCCAGTTGAGTTGGCTAACACAAAGATTTAGATTTTTTTTTTTCTTTTTTTTAAGACGGAGTTTCGCTCTTGTTACCCAGGCTGGAGTGCAATGGCGTGATCTCGGCTCACCCCAACCTCCGCCTCCTGGGTTCAGGGAATTCTCCTGCCTCAGCCTCCTGAGTAGCTGGGATTACAGGCACGCACCACCATGCCCAGCTAATTTTTTGTATTTTTAGTAGAGACGGGGTTTCACCATGTTCACTAGGATGGTCTCGATCTCTTGACCTTGTGATCCACCTGCCTCGGCCTCCCAAAGTGCTGGGATTACAGGGTTGAGCCACCGTGCCCGGCCTAGATTTAGATATTTTTGACATTCCTGCCAGTATAACTTCTGATTATCTCCTTTGTGGCTGGTTAGAGTGGGGGCACTCTAAATTTTAGAGTCTCTAAAATAAAGACAGATGAGTATTTTAATAATTTTCTATTTATCGTTGATTTTCAGCAATTGAAATATATTTCAGTGTGTGTGTGTGTGTGTGTGTGTGTATTTTAGTCTGTCTATGGTTCTCTGACCTTCTTGGATCAGAAGTGGTTTGGTAACTCTTCCATCATTTTTGAAAAAATTGTTGGCCATTTTCTCTTTAAATGTTTTTTCTCTCCCATTCTTTCTTCTTTGGGATTTCAATTACCTATACGTTAGGCCAGTTTGTATTGTCCCACAGTTCTTGTTTTCTTTTCTTTTCTTTTTTTAACTCTTAGAATTTCAGCCGGGCGCGGTGGCTCAAGCCTGTAATCCCAGCACTTTGGGAGGCCAAGGCAGGTGGATCACAAGGTCAAGAGATCGAGACCATCCTGGCCAGCATGGTGAAACCCCATCTCTACTAAAAATACAAAAAATTAGCTGGGCATGGTGGTGCGTGCCTGTAATCCCAGCTACTCAGGAGGCTGAGGCAGGAGAATTGCCTGAACTCAGGAGGCGGAGGTTGCGGTGAGCCAAGATCGCGCCATTGCACTCCAGTCTGGGTAACAACAGCGAAACTCCGTCTCAAAAAAAAAAAAAAAATTCAGTTTGTGTAATTTCTATGAACCCATTTTCAAAGTACTGATTTTTTTTTTTTCTCAGCTGTATGGAATCTACCGATGACCCTGTTGAATACATTCTTTTTCTCTTTTACTCTGTTTTAAAATTTTCTAACCTTTCCATTAGACTCTTCCTATAGTTTCTTTCTGCTGAAATTCCACATCTGTTTATGTATGTTGTCTACCTTTTCCACTGGCGCCTTTAACATGTTAAATATGTTATAATTAATGGTTTGATGCTTAAATTCCCTGTTCGATATTACCAACATCTGAATAATCTTTGAGACAGTTTCTATTGCTTGTATTGTCTCTTGATTGGATTTTTAAATCTTGCTTTTCTGTGTAGGTTCATTGTGTTCATTGAATTCTGGACATTATGTGTAGGACAGGAGGAACAGGGGTAAATTGTATTTATGGTTGGAAATGAGCCCCCCTCTTTTTCTGGTAAGCTCTTAGTGAGGGCCAATCAAGTCAAGAGTCGAGCTGGGTTAGGGTTTTGTTGTTGCCATAGTTACCTTCAAATTCTTCTAGTGTTATCTTGTGCTTGGGTGGGGGCTGGTATTCCTGGAGGGTACTTTCTCAATTTTCCTGCACTACCCCAACTTTAGGCCTTCCTAAAGTATGTGCCTACACCTCAGAGTCTTTCTTCAGTGATAGAGTACTTTTGCTTCTTACTCAGTACTTGTTAGCCTGGGAGGTAAGGGGGAGATGTCTCCATTGTGAAACTTCCTTTGCAGAATATATATATAGATAGACAGTGAGAGAGAGAGAGATAGAGATGAGAGAGAGAGAGAGAGAGAGGAAGAGAGAGAGAGAAGAATCTAACCAGGGCAGTGGCTCATGCTTGTAATCCCAGCACTTTGGAAGGCTAAGGCAGGTGGATCACTTGAGGTTAGGAGTTTGAGACCAGCCTGGCCAAGATGGTGAAGCCCCATCTCTACTAAAAATACAAAATTAGCTGGGCATAGTGGCAGGCACCTCTAATCCCAGTTACTTGGGAGGCTGAGGCAGGCAGAGAATCCCTGGAACCCAGGAGGCAGAGGTTGCAGTGAGCCGAGATCCCACCACTGCACTCCAGCTAGGGAGACAGAGCAAGACTCTGTCTCAAAAAAATAAAAATAAAAAATAATTAAAAAAATAAATTAATAATGAGATAAACCTAACATGACTGACTCCATCCAGCTTCTAGGCCCCCCGGCTAATTTTTTTTTCTTTTGCTTATTCTAGTGTGACATGGTAAAAGCTCCATAAAACTGCCTACCTCAACCATACCTCGGCTTTCTGTTGAAATTGCTCTCTGTAACCCTGATGTGACAGGCAAGCAGTCCAAACCCACACCATCTTGGCCCCTGAGACTTGTAATAAGTAACTAAGGTCTGTAATTTCCACCCTACACAGGCAATGTGTAAACCACTTAAGTAACAATCAGAATATCCAAAGTCCCCTGGCCCTGGGAATGTCCGGAGCCCCTCACCCTCATTTCCACACAGGAGGTGATTTATGGAATCCACTGGCCCTCAGAATGTCTGAAGCCCCTCCCCACCACCCCCGCCCCTCCCCCTCCCCCCCGAGGTGTTTTACAGGCATAAAAGATCTTGACACCCTCCTTTCAGGGCCACAGGTTGGAGAGACGCGAGTCCTCCGTGGCCACCGGCAATAAAGACCCTGCAATTTGGCATACTTTTGTCTTGGCGTTGACTTTCTATGCTCGGGCTGGTACAACACTAGCATGGAGGTCAAAATAGCTATGAGAGGAATTTATAGTTAAAATTTGAGGTAGGGGAGATTGAACTCTCTCCTTGTTCAAGACTGAAGCTACATTCATAAGGCAAGGGTAAAATACGGTAGAGACTTCAACTTTGCTGAAGAATAGACCCAGCTAAATTATGACATGCCATTGCTGAGTGTGTCTCCCTCACTTTCTTGCTTTGTGTGTCCTTACAGTAGCATGTTGCTTACTGCTCCAGAGTCACGTAACCGGGGGTCGCAAAATTTATGACTTCCCCAACTACTCCTGTAGATAACATCGCTATTGTGAAACCTGAAGAGTCTTCGAGGTACTTTTCAGATTCAGCATTTAAGTAGACAGAGAGACGCCACCAGGTCCTGAGATCCACCCCTTCCTGGGAACTTACTTGGCTGTGCGAAGACAGTTTTAGATGCCCTGTGATTCCATCCCCAGCCAATTAATTGTTACAGTTTCCAAGCCTCCTGCCCGCCAAAGTACCCTTGAAAAATCCTAGTCTCTGAATTCTCAGCGAGACGGGTTTGAGAAATTGCTCCCTGCTCTCTTCACTTGTCTGGCCCTGTAATTATTAAACTCTTCCTTTGCTACAATACCTGCTGTTCTCATTGATTTTTTTCTGGGCAGTGGCTAAGAAGAACATGGGGGGCTGTGACAGCTGTACTAGTCCTACCTCCGTTTTAGTCGGGCCGTCTGTCCCTGGATCTTGAGGACAGGGCTTTTTCAGTGATCCTGGACCTCACTCAATAGTAGAAGACCTCTAATCATCTAAGCTTGGGATGGTTTCCAGGCCCTTACCCAAGGGTAGAGAGTTTTTTTTTTTTTTTTCCCCCTGCTCCTTTCCTCCAGGTGTAATGGGCTCTTTTCCTGTGCCCTGGGGCCTTCATCTAGTGATTTAAGGTATTTGTTCCTTAGAAAAAAGGATTCAGGTGGGCTTCATGCCTTTCCTAGAATTTTGGCTGCTCCATTACCTAGGTACGGGTTCCCTGCCCACAAGCTTTTCATGAGTTCTGGTAGAGGTCCATGAAGACACTTCAAATGGGTGGGAATGAATGCCTCTTGTGTCATCACCTCCCAGTTCTTGGTCACATCTGGCTTTCAGCGGTTTATTAAAAATTGTAGCTGAATTCTTCTAACCCATTTGAACCGTAGCCTTGTCTTCCTTCCACGCTGCCTCACTGGTGAACCTGTGCTCATGTCCTAGCCCTCTTTAGAAACACCTGTCTTTTCTTAGCAGGTTTACTTGGTTGCCTCTCTACCTCAGCACTCTGATGGGTTCAAGAAGTTATCACTTTGTGTAGTAGCTGTTTTGTTCAGGTGTTTCTAATTAATACAGGTGCTTCTCTTTCCAGGTGTTTCTAATTAACACATTTTAGTGAGGCTGGTTTTCACAGCTGTTTTTAATACCACAAATCAAAATTTCCAAGTCCAAAATGAAAAATCACGAGAATGGCAGGGCGTAATGAGTTTAGGCACATCTGTTTCTCACATGACTTGATCATCTAAAAAGCAGAAAGTAAAATGGTGTGTTTTTAAAGTTCTCATCAAAAGTGTGCTGGAGGTAGGCCCCGAGTGTGTCCTGATGGCCATGCAGGCAGAAGTTGTGCTATGTAGGCAGGCTCTGCTATTTGCTCTGCTCACCTCTGGGTAGTTTGCAATCTCTCCTTATGCAAAGCTTGCACCAAAGCCTGATATTGGCGTCTGTTTTCCTTGAAGCTGTGTTGTTTCTCACATAAACATGATGTCCGTTTTATGACTGTCCTAACCTTTCATGGTGCAAACCTGTTTCTCTGAGCTACTAAATTCTTCATACATTTATGTTATTACTGCTTCATACTCAGAATTGCCTTGCAAGTGACATGCAGATATGTTTGAAATCAGAATCCTTCTGATTAGATATTTTGGCTCTATAATCAATTATTTCTTCTAACACTCACATTTTTCCTCATTTTCTTTTTCCTTTTTTTTTTTTTGAGACAGAGTCTTACTCTGTCACCTAGGCTGGAGTGCAGTGGCATGATCTCAGCTCACCGCAACCTCCGCCTCTCAAGTTCAAGCAATTTTCCTGTCTCAGCCCTCTAAGTAGCTGGGTTTATAGGCATGCACCAGCACACCTAGCTATTTTTTGGTATTTTTAGTAGAGGTGGGGTTTCACCATGTTGACCAGGCTGGTCTTGAACTTCCAGCTGAAGTGATCCACCCGCCTTGGCCTCCCAAAGTGCTGGGATTACAGGCATGAGCCACTGTGCCCAGCCTCAATCTTTAATTCTAATCTTTTTTGCTCTAATTCAGGTGAAGCACAGGATATGTGTGTATTGTTTTTGTATCTGTCTCCTGCATGTATCCTGTCTTTCCCATTATAATGAGAGTTCCTTAGGACAGAGACCACTGTCTTTTCTAGTGTCTTCATCTTTGCCTCTCATCCCCACCCTGTCTTTCTTACCTAGCAGAGTCAACGCTTGATTAGAGCACTGGGTATGGATTGATTAAATCAGTCACTAGTGGATTCCCATGAGTTATTGCTTTCCTGCTCAGAATTTGTTGCTATTGCCACTTTCAGTATCATTTCCCTCTAGCGATTCCTGAAGACCTCCTTTTACTTCTGCAATCCTGCCAGGGCCCAAGTTCACTGCAGCCTGCCCTCCTGCTCTGGTCAGAGGAAACTCTTCTCCTAGGGCCTGTGCTGAGACTGCAAGCCACAGGAAAGAACAGGTGCTAAGCAGGAGCTTCCACTGTCCTCTGTACAAAGTACTTTTCTCAGTTTCTAGATCGATAAACTGAGACCCGATTGAAGGGCTTTTCTATAAGGCTACTCAACCGGCAGCCATACTTACCTTCGTATTTGCAGCTTTACTTAAACATCATGGTCAAAGAAGATCTCTTTTTAATTTTTGCTGTTTATTTGCTCTGTTGAGACAGAGATCTCCTTTATTTCCATTCCAATCACTTTTAGGATCAATCTGCCAGTAAATGCACAAAAAGAAATGGATGGTGGGAACTTGATGTTAACAAGATTTGTTTCTTCCTTTTTTTAAAGATGGAGTCTCACTCTATTTTTGAAGACCGCCTCCCTTTGCTGCCCAGGCTGGAGTGCAGTGGCATGGTCTTAACTCACTACAACCTCCACCTCCTGGGTTCAAGTGATTCTCCTGCCTCAGTCTCTCAAGTAGCTGGGATTACAGGCATGTGACACCATGTCTGGCTAATTTTTGTATTTTTAGTGGAGATGGGGTTTTAGCATCTGGTCAGGCTGGTCTTGAACTCCTGACTTCAAGTGATCTGCCTGCCTGGGCCTCCCAAAGTGCTGGGATTACAGGTGTGAGCCACTGTGCCTGGCTGACAGGATTTACTTCAAACTGACCCTGGACCAGTACTCTCCCATCTGTTCTGACTCCTTACACACCAGTCCTTCTGCTTTGGATACCTGATTAATGGGCATTTCTGGTTCTTGACCCTTCTGCTTTCTCTTCAGGGCATGGCATACCTCTTTCTTCTTGGCTGAGCACCTATTTAGGGTGGCGCTCACAATTAGCTACCTCTGTGTCCTCACCCTTCTGTGTGTTGCCTCAAGGAGCCTGCCCAGGGATGACTTAAGATCTCAACTCTCTTCTGTCCCTGACAGGTTAGGACAGATTGGGCACTCCCATACTGAAAATCATCATTGAAGAGAGTAGAATCTGGAGCTTCATGGAGGTGGAAAGTTGTGATAACTTTCCTCACCCATCATAAGTTTCATAGCTGACAGTCTTATAACAAAAGATGGGTTAGCAAGAGAAAAGCATAACAAATTTATTTCATCAGAATTTTACGTGACACAAAGGCCTTCTGAAATGACCCAAAGACTCAGGGAAGACTCTGTTTTTATGCTTAGGTTCTATGAAGAATGCCTAGCCCTGTAGAAATGTGATTGGACAAAGGCTATGGTCTGTTGGGGAAAACTTAGCAAGGCCTGTGTATGGAGATGCTTCTTGGCCTCTCTGCGTACTACTCCTTTCTCCTGGGTGTGGGGCAGGACCCTTCTGAAATGAGGATCTTTTCTTTTTTTGCAGTTTCAGGTTTTATTTACTTGAATGAGATCACATCTCTTCAGTCTAATTTCCCTCAGCTATAAAATACGATTAAATACATATGTATGAGAGACTATTTTACCTCCTTGGCTTGGGGGTCAGGAGAAATCAGGAGAGTAACCTTTCTAAGTTTTATGGTTTGCTTTGGAGAAGAGGGATTTTGGTTTCTATGACTTGCTTCAGGGAAGAAGGAAGGTAAAAGACAGGAGCGCAAGAGTATGCCAGAGAGACCTTGCTTCTGGGGCCTTCCAATCTCCTTTAGTTCAAAGTACTCAGCAGGCCAAAGTGCCATACCTTCGGGTATTTTTTCTGTGCCCCAACTGGCAACACTGGGTAAAACTGGAAATGAATCAATGTTTATCATCATTAGGAACATGGTGGTTAGAACCAGGAAGAACTTGTAAAGAGCATCCAATTATTGGTGAAAGAATAGACTAATAGATTAATGGAACAGAATAGAGAGCCCCCAGATAGGCTCATATGAATATAGTCAACTGATCTTTGACAAAGAAGCAAATGCAAAGCAGCAGAAAAGTCATCGCCTTTTAAAGATACAATACCGAAGATATGGTCTGGAAAGAAATCATTGACAAGCTGGACTTCATTACAATTTAAAACTCTGCCCTAAAAAGGACAACATCAAGAGAATAAGAAGACAAGCTACAGACTGGGAGAAAGTATGTACAAAGACATAGCTGATGAAGAGCATCTAGTCCATCTCCCTCACTTTACTGAGGTCGGGAGAAGCAACGCCTTGCTCAAGATCACATAGTGGCATAGCTGGGCCTAAAACAAGGTCTCCTCTGTCCCTTCCTAACTTAGGTTTTCAGTGATAAATAGCACTTTATTGTCTAAAACCCTGATTTTGTCAACAGTCTTGGTAGTCTCACAAAGAGCTCTGCTCCCACGTTGTTCCTTTTATCAAAACTCTTCAGCACACTACTGCTCTAAAGAAAAGTGACCAGTGAACAAACTCACACTCTGAAGTTAAAGATCCACATAGCTTAGGGTATTTGCCTGCCTTCCTTCCTCCTTCCTTCCTAGACAAAGTCTCACCTCTGTCACCCAGGCTGGAGTGCAGTGAAATGATCTTGGCTCACTGCAATCTCCACATCCTGGGTCCAAGGAATTCTTGTGCCTCGGCCTCTTGAGTAGCTGGGACTACAGGTATGCACCATCACACTCAGCTAATTTTTGTGTTTTCAGTAGAGATGGGATTTCATCACGTTATCCAGGCTGATCTTGAACTCCAGACCTCAGGTGATCCACCCACCTTGGCTTCCCAAAGTGCTGGGACTACAGGCATGAGCCACCACCCTTGGCCAGGTATTTGCATTTCTAAAAGGTTGTTAGAGATGATGATGCTTTAACACAAAGACCTGAATTTCCTGAGGACATAATGCTGTTGCTTAGTCCTGGCTGAGACCTCTCCAACCAGAACCTCCATCAGTCAATCATTCTTTCTGTTTGTTTTCCTGGTAGTTGCCTTCCCTGCCAGGCTTTCTTCTCCTTTGGGATTGGCAGCTGGTTGTAGTGCCTGGCTGTCTCAGCTTAGGGGGAAGTGGCTGTAAGGAGGAAACTGTAGAGAGGATTGATAAAAACAACCACAGGGATTTACTGAGCCTGTGGTCAGAATATTAAGAGGAAGAGAAACAAAATTCAACCAAGCAGAACAAAAAGAAGAGTGAGCCTGGCGCGGTAGCTCAAGCCTGTAATCCCAGCACTTTGGGAGGCCGAAGTGGGCGGATCACGAGGTCAAGATATAGAGACCATCCTGGCCAACATGGTGAAACCCCATCTCTACTAAAAAAAAAAACAAAAATTAGCTGGGCGTGGTGGCATGCGCCTGTAGTCCCAGCTACTCGGGAGGCTGAGGCAGGAAAGTTGCTTGAACCCGGGAGGCAGAGGTTGCAGTGAGCCGAGATCATGCCACTGCACTCCAGCCTGGCGCCTGGCAACAGAATAAGACTCTGTCTCAAAAAAAAAAAAGAAAGAAAGAAAGAAAAGAGTGCACTTATGAATCAAGTGGCTGAAATCTGAGAGTATGTAAAATGGAAACATTTGAGTTTATAGCATTTATCTGCCTTCCCAAAGTGGGTCTATAAACACTAGTCCCAACTGGAAGCAGAGACTAGACTCTTCTAGACTTTTTTTTTTTTTTTTTTGAGATGGAGTTTTGCTCTTGTTACCCAGGCTGGAGTGCAATGGCACAATCTCAGCTCACTGCAACCTCCACCTTCTGGGTTCAAGCAATTCTCCTGCCTCAGCCTCCCGAATAGCTGGGACAACAGGCGCGCAGCACCACGTTCAGCTAATTTTTGTATTTTTAGTAGAGACGGGGTTTCACCATGTTGACCAGGATGGTCGCGATCTCTTGACCTCGTGATCCACCCGCCTTGGCCTCCCAAAGTGCTGGGATTATAGGCATGAGCCACCACGCCCGGCCGACACTTCTAGACTTTTAATGATAATAATGATAAAGACTAAATTTATACGACAGGTTCTGTTTAGCATTATTTATGGATTTTCTCATTTAATATTCACAACAACATTATAAGGTGGGTACTCATGTAATCTCCGTTTCACAGATGAGACAACAGAATTTAAAAAGGATGAATGGGGCAGGGCGGCGCAGTGGCTCGCACCTGTAATCCCAGCAATTTGGGAGGCTGAGGCGGGCAGATCACTTGAGGTCAGGAGTTCAAGACCAGCCTGGTCAACAGGGTGAAACCCCATCCCTACTAAAAATACAAAAAAAATAGCTGGGCGTGGTGGCAGGTGCCTGTAATCCCAGCTACTTGGGAGGCAGAGGCTGGAGAATCACTTGAATCCAGGAGGCGGAGGTTGCAGTGAGCTGAGATCATGACACTGCACTCCATCCTGGGCAACAGAGTAGGAATCTGTCAAAAAAAAAAAAAAAAAGATGAATAATATATCTAAGATTGCACAGCTGGTAAGAGTTGAGATGAGGCTTTTGATCTCCGTCTGTCTCCAAGCGTCTTCATCATGGGTTCTCATGATTTTTGAGTTATTCATACTTTTCCCATTTCCAGAATACACATTTTATATCAAATCACGCCTTTCAAAGAATTGAATTCTCCTTCCTTTTTTTTCCTTAGAGACAAGTCTTGCTCTGTTGCCCAGGCTGGAGTGCAGTGGCATGATCTCAGCTCACTGCAACTTCTGCATCCTGGGTTCAAGCAATTCTTGTGCCTCAGCCTCCTGATTAGCTGGTACTAAAGGCTTGTGCCACCATGCCTGGCTAATTTTTATTTTTTATAGAGACAGGTTTTCACCATGTTGGCCAGGCTGGTCTTGAACTCTTGACTTCAGGTGATTCGCCCTCTTTGGCATCCCAAAGTGCTGGGATTACAGACATGAGACACCACGCCCCGCCCAAGAATTTTCCTTTCTGACTGGCATTATTTCAGTTTTTATAAATAGTGTGCCCCCTCTATTTGTAACCATTTTGTTTTAGAAATATCTCCTTGTATTTTGTGCTTTCCCTTTCCCAGTTATGATGTGAAAAATACACTCATTTCTGTTTTGATTTAATGTCCCTGGAAATGCCCTACCTGACTCTGTGACTATCTCCTTTAATAAGTCATCTAAAATATAATGTCTGGTTCTTTTATCTCAGTAAAATGGCTAGTAGTGGTATTTGGATCCTGAGACAATTCAGGGAAGTAGCGTGTGCACTGTGCAGGACTTCCTGACCATTTTTATGTCGTGGCACAGAGAAAACCATATATGTAACGTTGTAAACAAGTGAGGCTGCTTACAGCCAGGGGTGACTGAAAACCCTAGGCCCGAGAGCCGCTCATTAGTTCTGTGTTCTGGTAACTCATACACGGCATGCAGGTGGTCCCTGCACACTGTTTGTGAAGCTCCTTTAGTGTTGTAGAGAACCTAAGTCTTCAGCATCAGGCAGACTTGATTTTGTATTCTGACTCCACCACTTACTAACCATGTAGCTTTGGAGAAATCATTTTAACTTCTCTGAAAGCTAAGTTCTTCATGTGCAAATGAGGATGATAATACTTATCTTCTGGGGTTGTAGAAATTAGAAATAATGTGAGTCTAGTGCCTTCTCCATAGTAACATGAAAGGAAATAAAAACTCGAGACCCTTATTCACTATGCCAAAAGAAAAAAAAATTAAACGGAAAGCTGAGTCATGCAAGAAACTGACTTTCCTTTCACTCCTAAGCAGATGACTGCAGATAAAAGGTTAAAAATCTCCACAGGTGGCAAGGTGCAGTGGCTCACACCTGTAATACCAGGCCTCCTTTGGGAGGCCAAGGCAGGTGGATCACTTGAGGTCAGGAGTTCAAGACCAGACTAGCCAACACGGCGAAACCTTGGTCTACTAAAAATACAAAATATAAAAATAAAAATTAGCTGGGTGTGGTGGCACACACTTGTAATTCCAGCTACTTGGGAGGAGGAGGCAGGAGAATCACTTGAACCCAGGAGGTGGAAGTTGCAGTGAATCGAGGTCACACCACTGCACTCCAGCCTGGGCCACAGAGTGAGACTCTGGCTAAAAAAAAAAACAAAACCCAAACCAAAAAAACCTCCATAGGTCACTCTTATTTTCACCTTATCTTACATAAAGTGCCGATTTACTGAGAGCAAGGCAATACATAACTGCCTATTTCCCACCTGCTCCTTTTCCCTTACAACATGTGGATCACCATACTTTCTCCTTCTCCTCCGGCCTGCTTTTTCTCTAAATATTGAAGCGCTCAAATTTATCTTTGGAAAAAGGCACAGACAGACCACCTCCTGTTTCTGTGATTCCGTGTTTTCTCCTTCCGGGCATGTCCTTAACCTTGGCAAAATAAACTTCTAAATTAACTGAGACCTATCTCAGATATCCTTTGTTTTACAGAAAGAATTCATATGCTTACATAGTAACTATGAATTTTGGTTTCTTCGTGTGTTACCTGTATATTGTTGTACGCCTTTGTTTCTAATGATATTTATAAAGTGTTGATGCCAGCTCTTTGATATCTCATTTCAAGTTAGAAAAAATAAAATTTTAACCTAAAAATTAGATAAAAGCTGGAGATAGATTTGGGGAAGGATGGGGCCTGTAGTAAAAGCATGAGTCAGAGTGGGTGGGTCTGTTGAAGGTTTCTGTAGACCACAGAGTTTAAGAACAAGGTTTTTTTTGTTTTGTTTTGTTTTGTTTGAGACGGAGTTTCGCTCTTGTTACCCAGGCTGGAGTGCAATGGCGCGATCTCTGCTCACCGCAACCTCCGCCTCCTGGGTTCAAGCAATTCTCCTGCCTCAGCCTCCTGAGTAGCTGGGATTACAGGCACACGCCACCATGCCCAGCTAATTTTTTGTATTTTTTAGTAGAGACGGGGTTTCACCACGTTGACCAGGATGGTCTCAATCTCTTGACCTTGTGATCCACCCGCCTCGGCCTCCCAAAGTTCTGGGATTGATTATAGGTGTGAGCCACCGCGCCCAGCGAGAACAACGTTTTATAGTGTCATTTCCTTAAGTTTTACAGCTTGCTTCCTGAGAGGGCATTTGGGAAAGAGTCCCAAGGAAGGGGCCGCAAGAAAGATTCCAGAGAAACTTGTGTTCTGGAGATGTTGAGGGTGAACAAATGGTGATGAGAATGATGACAGACTGCAAGGAAAGGAGACTAGCATTTACCCAACACCCACCACATACCGATCATTTGCTAACCCTTGTATTGGATTCTACTTTCCAAAAACCTGTAGTACTGTCTCTCAACCGGGAGCAATTCGTCCCCTGGGGAACACTTGCCAATATCTGGAGACACTTTTGTTTTCACAGCTGGGCTCTAACGGGGAGAACCCAGGGAAGCTGCGGAACATCCTACAATGCTCAGGGAAGGTCCTCACAGTAAGAATAATTTGGCCCCAAATGTCAGTAGTGCTGAAGCTGAAAAACTGTGCTTAAATGGTAGGAACAATAATATTCATTTTTACAGATTTGGAACCTGAAACTCTGAGGAGCCACCTGGCATTCAAACCTAAACTTAACACAGCTCCAAAGCCCATGATCTTTCACCATGCCATTCCATTGAGAACAGCAATAGAAATGAGGATGGCAAAAATGACCAAGATAAAAAACCAGGGCACAGATTGGTGCTCAATAGATATTTATTGGGATATTCATCGAATGGAAGAATGAATAAGTAAAAGAATGAATGACAGCAGGGGAATAATGAGGATGAGTGTGGTCATTCTATTGCCATCCTGACATACCTCCCTGTCCTTGTTCCACAACCCAAAAGTGAGTCCAAGATTATGATAATAGAGAAAATTAAATGGTGGTGGGTGGCCTGGAGCCCCCATGCTCAATTTCAGGAGGAGTCCAGATTCCAGTGCCTGGGTCTCCAAAGGAAAGTAGAAATACTAGAAGATTGCTGGTGCATGCTGTCCTCCATCACCCCTTTTCAGGAGGATAGGGACTGAGACAGGAGGTTCCAAGCTGAGCTTTGGTGACCATTTCCCTCTTTCTCCCAGAGACCCAGGCCATCTGTGGCCTCAGAGGAAGAAGAAGGGAGTTGCTTCCCCAGTTTCTAAAATTTCTGTGAATTTGAACGTGGGCTAAGCCAGATTTATTCTGGGAAGCTCTGAATCTTCTAGGAGGGAACAATTGAGAGGAAAGAGGATGGAAAGGGAGGAGCCTATGATAAAACAGAATGTTTCTTTCACTTCCTCTTTCAGACTCCAGAATTTGTTTGCCCTCTGGGGTAGAATCTGCCAAGCTTGGAGAGGAGGCTGTGACTGCTGTGCTGTGGGTGCCAGCTCTCTTCCGGGGGTGATGGAAATCCTGTCATTCCTACCTGTCCTTGCCAGTGAGAATGAACGGGCTGACTGCAAGTCCCCCCAGACTTGGGGCCACGTGCTTCTCTGGACAGCTGTGCTATTCCTAGGTGAGTCAGGACCCCCAGGAGGGAGAGAGGAGCAGGAACCTCAGTTGGGGCTGAGCCTCGGCCAGGATGAGGGGTGGCATGGGAAGCCTGTCAGCGCACCCAGGGGAGGGAAGGCAGGCTGGTGAAGATGAATCCCTGATAATCCTGCTGGCTTTGGAAAGGCATCCAATGTGGCAGAGTTCGGGGGTTTTTCAGTGTCTTTTACCCAATCTCGCTGAGCACCGGGCCCTTTGACGTTCTGTTACTTCCCACATCCGAACCTGCTCTGAGGAAAATCTAGTAACCTACATTTGAATGACAAATGAATGGCCAGAGTGTTTGCCTTCTTTGAAATTTGTGTTTCATAAGAGACCAAATCTTAGGCAATAGGGCCAGTGCTGCCTTAGATAAAGGATAGGGAGGAAGTTATAAGATGCATTTTTTGGAAGGAGGTGATAGTGGCCATTCTCTGTGCCCCTGAAACCACTTCAGGCAGCAGAAGCCCATTGTCTTCATGTGTAAGGATATTCCCCTGGGCAGAAGCACAGGGAGATCTGGGTTATCCGGGGACCCGGGGCTCTGAGAATACACAGACATGGGTAAGTCCAGAGTCATCCGCTGTGGGACCAGAGAAACCAGGCATGTTTCTTTTTACTACACAGACCATGAAGGGGAGATCCTGAATCTGATCAGCAAGAAAGCCAGGGTCTTAGACCAACATAGAGGGCGTTTTTCTGACCATGTTCTCAGCTGCTGGGCAGGGGACAGGGACTGATCATGCTGGATGGTTGGAAAAGCCTAGGGGAGGCCAGGTAGGGAGACCTACTGCCAGGACTATCTCTTCAGGCTCAATTCCTGGGGCTTCCACCCTCACATCCCAGAGGACAGCATACTGCCACTTATCCAAGTCGTGTGCTATGATTGCTAGTGAAATCTGATCAGCTCTGGGGGCCCTCAGCTCTTGGCTATCAATGCAGGTTGATACTGTGCTACAGGAGGCAGAGGTCAGGAAGAGAGGGTATTCCCCTGTGAATGGGATGGAATGAATTAAGGTAGAGGAGAAGGTAAAGTGAACTACCTCATTTTTCACATGGAGACGCCCAGGCACTAGTGCCACCAGTGTGCCAGTCACCTGGGCAAGACTCTTGGGAAAGATCTTTGGTATTTTCTTCCATTTCGCTTTTGCTAAGTCACCAAAGATTTACCCTATTTCTCTCTATTCTTATGGGGGCTTCCACATTTAGGTCTTCATCACTTGATAACTCAATTTTTATAGCACCCTCTGATGGGGTCTTGATTGCTCCTGTCTCCCCTCCCCTGCATCCATGCTGCACACGAAGGCCATGGCATCTTCAGGTCCAGCTATGGCTGTATCAGTGCACTTCATACATGCCTTCCATGCTGCTCCGCTGCCTACTGCAAAAACTCTAATTCTCCCTGCTAAGTGTTCCTCATTGCACCGCAAATGGATCTTCTACAGCCAGGCAGCACGTACACTGCACTTTCTGTTTTTACCGCCTTTGCTCCTGCTAATTCTCCAAATTCTATGTGTAGGCACCGTTCTAGGACTTAGAGACTTATCAGTGAACATGACCGACAGCTTTCCTGACTGGAAGTACAGGTCAGTGTACTTATTGTGAAGCAATACGTACATTGGGTAGGAACATATTTGGTATTTATTAATATTTAATAAATGTGGAATGGATAGTGACTTCTCTCTCCTTTCCTCATCTTTTTCTTTTTTTCTCTCTCTCTTCCTCTTCCTCCTCTTCTTTTTGACCCTCTCTCCCACTACACTGCCCCTCTTGCCAATCCTACGTACTCAGGTTTTTAGCTACCACTTCCATGTCAATAACTCCTAAACCTATTTCTTTTGCTTCCTTCTGTCAAGTATAATTTTACATTTCCACTGATGATTGGGCACCTCTAAAATGATTCACCAGCCCCAAAACAAAACATATTCAAAATCCAACTTATCATGTCCTCCTTACAAATGTTTTTCTTCTCCTAGCATTTGTATTTGCATAAGCACAGCCACCCTTTTCCTAGTTATCCAACTTAAGTCATCCCCATACGCTGTTAGATGCCAACTCCTCTCTGCCACTTAGACTTCTTTTGCACCTGTTTCCTCTTCTTCACTTACTATTGTCAATACAACTTTGGGCTCTCTTATCTCCCACCAATGAGTGATTTCCAGAGCAATGGCACATAAAATTAAACGGCTACTGCCGTCTTTGAATTTATATTCTCCTGAGGCATATAAACAATAAGTAAACAAACAAAAAGGCATAAGCACACATTGAAAAGGACTATGAAGATGTAAAGAGTGTATTGTGATAAGATTAGTTGTGGGAAGACAAGAGAGCAGCCTACTTTAAACAGAATGTTATGCAGAGTTTTCCGAGGCGGTAACATTTAAGCTGACACTTTCAACATGGTAAGGATTTAGCCATTTGATGATCAGGGACACATTTCAGGGTAGAGGAATTGGCATACAGAAAAGCCCCAAATTTGAACAATATTAGGAGGGCCAGCGTTAATGGAGCTCAATGAGTAGCAGAAGAGGAATCTGAGGTGTGGCTGGAGAGATGAGCACGGACCCCATCGGATAGGGCTTGTAGGCCAATTTAAGAGCAAAGAAAGGCAACCAGAGGCTTGTAAGCCGGGGAGTGACATCATCTGTTTCTTTTTTTTTTTTTTTAAAGAACTAACTTCTTTGTGGAAAAGGGATTGTAGGGGGAACATAAGAAGTGAGGGGATAAATTGAGATATGGGGAAAAGCTAATGGTGACCTAAACTGAGTCATCATGGCTATAATGGGGGTGAAGAGAAGTTAGTGGGTTCAAGGTCTAAGTTGGAAGGAGAATCAACAAGAATTCCTGGTGTGGAAGGGGCTGGTTTTGGGGAGACACGTTAAAAGATGGCTTGCAGTTTTCTGGCCTGTGTAGCTGGGTAGATAGTGAAGATAGACATTGACATGCAGAAGACTGGGAGAGAAACAGAATGTGTCCAGTTGATATGACAACACAAAGCCATGGGTGATTTTGACAAGAAAAGTTCTAGTGGACTGCTGAGGGCTGAGTCCATATTGTAGAGGATTCAACAGTGAATGGGAGGAGAAGAAATGAGGACGGCCTATGTAAGAAAAACAATGGAGAAGTTTAGTTGTTAAAGAGACGAGAGAGGTTGGGCAGGATGGCTCAAGCCTGTAATCCCAGCACTTTGGGAGGCCAAGGTGGGTGGATCACTTGAGGTCAGGAGTTCAAGACCAGCCTGGCCAACATGGTGAAACACCATCTCTACTAAAAATACAAAAATTAGCTGGGTGTGGTATTGCACGCCTGTAATCCGAGCTGCTCAGGAGGCTGAGGTAGGAGAGTCACTTGAACCTAGGAGGTGGAGGTTGCAGTCAGTTGAGATCATTTCACTGCACTCCAGCCTGGGCAACAGAGTGAAACTTCATCTTAAAAAAAAAAAAAAAAAAAAAGGACAAGAGAAATGGGGCAGTAGCTGGAATTGTCAAGGAACAGTTTTTTTTTTTGTTGTTTTTAATGGAAGATACTGAAATAAATTTACCATTGATGGGAAGATCTGGGTAAGAGGAAGTACCTGGTGATGCGGAAGAGAAAGTATATATATAATCCCAGCACTGTGGGAGGCCGAGGCGGGTGGATCACAAGGTCAAGAGATCGAGACCATCCTGGTCAACATGGTGAAACCCCGTCTCTATTAAAAATACAAAAATTTAGCTGGGCATGGTGGCATGTGTCTGTAATCCCAGCTACTCGGGAAGCTGAGGCAGGAGAATCGCTTGAACCCAGGAGGCGGAGGTTGTGGTGAGCCGAGATCACGCCATTGCACTCCAGCCTGGGTAACAAGCGAAACTCTGTGTCAAAAAAAAAAAAAAAGAGAGAGAGAGAGAGAAAGTAAATAACAGAGAGGGAAATCCTTGAGAGGATTAAAGGGAATGGGATCAGAGTACTTGCGCTGAGACTGACCATAGACAGGAGGAGAGATACTTTCTCCAATGAAATTCAAGGAAGAAGACAGGAAGAGATGTAGATAGACTGGTAGATTTAGTCAGGGGATGACATGAGATCTTCTGTATAACCCTTTTGTTTTCTCTGTGAAATATGAGGAAAGGCAAAAAGCTAAAAATGAGAGGGGACTGGAGGCAGAGGATGGGATGGGAAAGTTTGGAGAATGAGGGAAAGATGAATGTCACTACTCAGAGTAGCAGAGCGAATTTCTTGGAGGAAAGTTCCACAATGGCAGCTCTGTGTCCTTTCGAATGCCGTGATCGTAAATTTACTGCATCAACAATTTGCCTTCTTGTATGGTAATCTCAGTAACACGCAGCTGAGCAAGTAAAGGCATGGAGAGTACAGGTGCATTTGGTGGAGATAGAGAAAGGCAAGGAAGTTAAGGGGATTAGCAAAGAGGTAATTATAATGATGCCTCATTGAACTCAAGCTGGATTGGGGTGGGCGGGAGGTGCAGGCAAACATGGGCTCAAGGATAGACAGTGGTAAGACGGATGCTTTGGGGTTCTGGATAAGGTCAAAGATTATTCGGGAGCTGTACTTGAGAACGTTCATCTCCAAAGAAAGTAAATTTATTAATTATGAGTAGTTCAAGTTATGAAGAGGCCAGATGGTTGATAGATTATCCACACATTCTGGATCACTGCAGTCATCTCTTTTTTTTTCTTTTTCTCTGACTTCATTCTTCCATCACAATTAGTTTCTTTCTTAATTAATCTCTTTGGCATTTACCCTGTTCCAATCTATTTGGCAGTGCACTTTCAGCTCCGATTTGAAAATACTAAGTGACTTGCCAATGTATACTGAACCAAGGAGCGAACTTATAAAAAATTAACAAATTTATTTGAAATTCACCACATGCCATTTGGCTCACTAAATACCTTATCTGTATTATCTCATTTAATTGTTACAACACGCCTATGAAATAGATACTGCTGTCATTATTTTCATTTACAAGCAAGAAAACTGAAGCAGAGAAAAAGTTAAGTAATTTGTGAAAGGTCACTTAGCAGTAATGAGGTCAGCATTTAAACTCAGTATGTGCTTTTTCCCCACTGTCACCTCACCTGGCACTAGGAGCCCTCCAGAGTATGACTTCTACCTTCCTTTCCTGCTTTGTCCCTTATTATTGGAAATGCTTGAGGAGAGACCAGGAATCAAGTAGAAGCTGGGCTGCAACTTGCTGGGAATGTTGCCAAGTACCTGCTGCTCCTTCCCATTGGATACCTCTTCCCTCTCTGCTGAAATCCTATCAGTCCTGGAAGGTCCATGATGAACCTGGAAGGTCCCATCTTCTCCGTGGGATTTCCCTCCTTACGAACGCCAAACCCTCCCAAATACAGAGCTCTGGGATCTTTTCTTTCTCTAAACTTCCATAGTATTTTATCCATATTCCTCTAACAGCATTAAGTGCATCTCTGACATCAGATTACACATGTGCTTATCTCCACCGTTAGAGTCTTGTCCTCAATGGGGGTAGGGACTTACTTTATTTTCCCTTAGGAGGACTCAGCATGCATTGCGGGACAGTAGGAAGCCAGTTCAGGTTTGTTGATTAATGTTGGGTTGCAAAGGAAGGAAGTGATTGGTCCAAGTGTATATAGTGTATATATCGAGACATGGGAGCATCGGGACCAGAATCCAGTTCTCTGAACTTTGAAGCGAACACTCTCTCCACATTGCCTGCTTCTTACCCCTTGGTCTGCTTCCATTTCCTTCCATACTTTTGTCCCTGAAAACAAGCTTCTTGACTTTCTCTTAGCCCAGATGCAAGAGAAAACCCTCACCAATGGACAAACGGACACATGTGCGCACGTGCACACATACACACACACACACGCACACGCACACACACAGGGCTCTGATTCACCTAAGAACCCAGCTTTGCTTCTTTACCCAATAATAGCACCCACAAATCTTTACCCACCCAGGCCCACACTTTGCCTCCACTAGGGAAGCTCTTTTCTTCACTCAGTGGCATCCCCCTACCCCTACATGAAGTCACAGATCTCATGTCCTTTTGCAGTCTCTTCCTCCTTGTATTAGATATTTCTAACAGCAAAAACCTGGAAGACCTAAATGCCAAGCAATAGGGTTGTTAAATAGATCACAGGAGAGCCAAATAGTAGGGTACAGTGCAGCCATTTAAAATGACAACATGGGAGGGGCGCAGTGGCTCATGCTTATAATCCCAGAACTTTGGGAGGCCGAAACGGGCAGATCACTTGAGGTCAGGAGTTCGACACCTGCCTGGCCAACATGGTGAAACCCGTCTCTATATGTAAAAGTACAAAACTTAGCCAGGTGTGGTGGCGCAGGCTTCTAATTCCAGTTCTTGGGAGGCTGAGGCAGGTGAATTGCTTTAACCTGGCCTGGGAGGTGGAGGTTGCAGTGAGCAGAGATTGCACCACTGTACTCCAGCCTGGGCGATAGAGTGAGACCCTGTTCCTCCAGTCCCTCCCCCACAAAAATAAATAAAATAAAACAAAATGACAACATGGAAACAGATTCATCTACTAGAACATGCATTGCTCAGTGAAAAATCAAGTTAGAGAACAGTTTTTAGAATATGTCTTCATTTACTACTTATGTATGTCTGTATGTGAACAGCGTGTGTGTGTGTGTGTGTGTGTGTGATCACAGAAAAAAATCCAACAGGATGTATGCCAAGGTGATAATATTTTGCTCCTGTGTATTTTCTATTTTTCTGCAGTGATCATGGATTATCTGCGCAATCTCTACCCCTCCCAACAAAATAACAAATCTTGCTCTCAGGATAAACTCTAGGAAAATTATTTATGCTGATGCATAAATCATATGTAAAGCCCAACAGAGACCTCTTTCCAGAGGTATTTTTTATTTTAATCGGTCAAGAGGGTTAAGCCAAAGGAAAATGTCACAAAACAGGTGGACGGGGGTGTTATATAATTTTATTTCATTTTCGTATGTTACTGGGAAGGAGTTCTCAGTTCTTCTGAAAGTGCAGCTCATCCAGCAGTCCCAGGGGATATAGGGTGAGGGCTGTGCTATAGGTGAAGGGTGCTCTGGGCCTGGGCAGTCTCTGGGCCAAAGTGGGCAGGTGTCAGTGCAGACGCTCCACTGTGGGCTGATCTTTGCTTTCTGTCTTACAGCTCCTGTTGCTGGGACACCTGGTGAGTACTCCACCACAGCCTCTCCTTCCCCCAGCCCCCCTTTTCTTCTCCTCCCAGTGCCCTGTCTGGAGGTGCTCTAAATGCACCAGCAACTGAGCCCAGTACCAAGTCAGGGCCAGGAAAGGGCAATTGCTCCCGAAAGATCTCCTGCTCCCTCTTCTGCTTTCCTCCTTCCTTTACCTCCTTCCATGGAGGCAAGTGGTAGGTAGCCATGGGGGAGTTGTCACAAAAAATGGGAACTCTGACCTCTCTCTCAACTGCCTTCCACTGTCCAAATAAAACCAAGAGCTTCCTCTCCCCAAATAAAATTCAGGCACATGCAAAATCACATGGTCTTCGTGTGTTGTCCCCCTGTGTTGCTAAATCCTCGACTGTACAGGTCTCTGAGAGCTTCAAGACCTGTTCCCTGGCAGAGAGCGGTCTCTGCATACCTCTGGCAACACTTTGCTGGGCACTGCTGTGTTTGTGCCACTCAGCCTCCACCACCCCAGGACTGGCCCTCCAGCTTTTCTCCCTCTCTCTTTATCCTTCTGAGGCCAGAGAGACTTGACTACGCTTGGGTGTGAGGACAGACCATCCTGACCTCTTTTTAAGAGGATACAGAATGACATTAGGTCAGAACAGAAACCTAATATCTGATTCCCATGCCTGCCATCTCCACCAGACCCCCCACTTATCTTCAGCCAGCCTGGGAGAAAACTTACCCACTAGTATCCAAATGCCTCTGTTTGTCAGGGAGAAAAGTTAGTCTCAAAAGAGTGTGTATGCATGGGGTGTCTGTGTGTGTGTGGTGGGGGGAGGTTGGTGGGGAGAGAGCAGGAACTGGTGAGGATATCTCTTGAAGTAGGTGTGTTTCTGGGGTGTTTCTCTTGCCCGCTCCCTCCCTCTTCCCTGTTGCACAGTCTGAGTCCCTGGGTTCCCTAGGGCCCTGTGGTGGGATGTATGAGCAAAAGCAACTGCCTTCCATTGCAGAACCATTCTGGACCTGACTCAGGTTTTGGTGCCCCCAGTAGGACCACAGGTGCTTCTTTGAGATTCAGGGCCTGCTCAGGCTCTTGGGCTCCCTGTTCCTCATGCTACCTCCTCTCTCTGCCTCTCAGCAGCTCCCCCGAAGGCTGTGCTGAAACTTGAGCCCCCCTGGATCAATGTGCTCCAGGAGGACTCTGTGACTCTGACGTGCCAGGGGGCTCACAGCCCTGAGAGCGACTCCACTCAGTGGTTCCACAATGGGAATCTCATCCCCACCCAAATGCAGCCCAGCTACACCTTCAAGGCCAACAACAACGACAGCGGGGAATACAGGTGCCAGACCAGCGGGACCAGCCTCAGCGACCCCGTGAATCTGACTGTGCTTTCCGGTCAGTGGAGGAAGGCCCTGGGGTGGCCCTGGGAGGGCCAGGATGGATGAAATCTGTTCACAGGCAGAGGTTTGCAAGAAAGGGGGGTGGCCTGCTTCATGGGAAGCATCGCAGTGAGTTACTCACTTGTTTCCCATTTCTCCCACCTCCTTTGCTTAGCATGCATGCTGGGGGTGCATATTCCTCAAAATTTCCTCAGCAAATATCAGTGGTGGTTTTTGCCTCAGTCCTGATTGAACAGAAGATACTTACAAGGCCACAAACAAGCAGCCAAGTGTGAGCAAAGCAGAAGGAAATCCCTACTGCATAAAACCCATTTCCATTTTAATGGCAGACCTGAAAAGCAGGAACAGACCACTGCTGAATCCTAGCCCTGGAAATGACTCACTACACAAACTTGAGGAATTCCTTTAACCCTTCAGTTTCTGTCTCCTCACCTGCTCCTTGCGGCAGAAACGCGTTTCCCTGCCCCCAGGGAACTCCCCACCCTCCATGCCCCTTCTCTATGTTCTCACGGTGCTGGGTGCTCTTCTCTTTCTCTTCTACCAGCCTGTGGGCAACCTGGGGCGCAAGTTCTGTCCTATCCATCTTTGTATTTCCAGCACCTGAAACTGGGCAGGGCTTAGTAAATATTCTGCTGGAGAGGCTGATGATCTTACAAAGCTCCCAGTGGAAAGTGGCTCTCTGCAAAGTTACAATGAGATGATGATGAACATTTTCCTTGTTACTTTTCACTTAGTCCTCTCCCTTCACCTGAATAGCAAATTTTCTTCAAAAGTATGCAGCAAACGAATGACCCACTGGTGACACTGCTACCTTTAGACAAAGACCCCGCTGGAGAGAAGCTCCACATTTATGAATATTCCCCAAGTAAATTTATCAAGTAGAGCATTCATCAGGTGACATTTGTTGCAGGTTCATGACTCTACTGTCCACAAAGGCATATGTCATCCTGATATGCAGTCTCCCGGGTCAGATGGGATTTCTCCTTCCCTCCCTGACATGGAAGAGACGGCACCTTAGGGTCTCTTATGTTCTTCCTGCAGAGCCTGCTGGGCGGGACAGGCCTGCAGCTGCCTTCCTGGGAGAAGGAGGAAATGAGTGTGTCCTGAACACCTATTATGTGCTAGGGGCTATTGTAGATATATGACGTTATTGTGCCGTTTTCACAAATGAGGAAACTGAGGCTCGGAAGACTTAAATTATTTGCCCAAGATGACAGAATTCATAAATGACAGAGCCAGCATTAGAGTCCAGGACTGTCCGATTTCAAACCCAAGCTGTTCCCTCTGCCTATCATGTCCCACCAGTGAGAAAGGTCTCAGTCTCAGAGCTAAGCCAAGACCTCCTGAGTCCTCTACGTTTTTTACCATCTTTCAGAGTGGTTGGCGATCCAGACCCCTAGGTTGGAGTTCCAAGAGGGAGAAACCATCCTGCTGAGGTGCCACAGCTGGAAAGACAAGCCTCTGGTCAAGGTTACATTCTTCCAGAATGGAAAATCCAAGAAATTTTCCCGTTTGGACACAAGCTTCGCCATCCCACAAGCAAACCACAGTCACAGTGGTGATTACCACTGCACAGGAAGCATAGGCCACACGCTGCGCTCTTCCAAGCCTGTGACCATCACTGTCCAAGGTATGGGGAGTCTGCCAAGATGTAGGGAGAGAGAGGAGGGGATGGACAAGGGCTAAGGTCACATGGGCCTACATGGAGATCTGAGAAAGGCCACAGCAGCACAATTGGGTGCTGGAGCAAAGAAAGGATGTGGGGAAGCCTGGCTAAGTATTGGCCAGGAGTAGGGGTAGGAGCTTGGAGCCCTCAGCTCCCAGTGATAGGTGGCCAGGCTGTTCCACTTTGAAATGCAGGCCCCAGACTAAAGATGGCAGTGAAGCAGAGTTCCCTCACTGATGCAGAGGGTCCCTAAGCTCCTGGGCATTCTTAAGAGCTGAGTTTCCCCTCGTTTTTTCTCATGACTCGTGGTATAGCCATTCACTCCAGAAGGCCTGGCATGTCGTAGACTGTTCGAGGCTGTGCTCCATAGAGTAATGACGCCTGCAGCTATGGGAGGCTATGGGGCCACCCTCCCCACTGCTCCGGAGGGCTAAAGGGAGCCCTTCCCTCTGCTCCTGCCCACTCACTAATATGCCTTAATTAGTTTGGTGGAGAAATCTGGGTAGGCAGGAGGCACAAGTCCAGGCACGGAAACCCCGTGCAGGTGAGGCTGGGGACGTAGTGAGTGCTGCACAGGTGAGTGACTCAGACACAGAAGAGCTTTGGGTGACAAGCACTGGAGGAGAAGGAAGGTGGGACAAGGAAAGTACTGCCCATCCTAAGTACTCTCTGCCTGTCCTGTCTTCCCTAGTGTCCAGCATGAGCTCTTCGCGGATGGGGATCACTGTGGCCGTGGTGGCTGGGATTGCTGTAGCGGCCATTGTTGCTGCTGTAGTGGCCTTGATCTACTGCAGGAAAAAGCGGATTTCAGGTTTGTAGCTCCTCCTCGTCCCTTTTGTTATCAGTTTCCACTCGGTCCCCGCCTTAAACCCAGACATTTCCAGAATCCCTCTTTTGGGGCTAGATATGCATTCAGATCTAGGCCCATATTGTATTATTGTCATTCATTCATTTATCAGATCATTCATTTGACAAGACTTGAACAAACTGGCTTATGTGTTGGCAAATGTGTGAGACATGGTGGCTGATGCCAAGATGAAGTCCAGTCCCTGTTCTCGGCATTGTGAGGAAGACAGAAGTACAACTAGGTCATTGTAATAAGATGGGATAAGAGCAATGATAGGGACATGAAAAGCCTAGGATAGGAGTACAGAAGAGGTTTCATAGCTCAGCAAGGGCTGAGGCAGTTGAAGAAGGTCTCGGGGGAGCAGTGTAGTGTGGTGATGGAGTGTGCACGCAGTGTCGCCGGACTGCCTGGTTCAAATCTAGTTCCACGGTGTACCAGCTATATGACCCAAGTGAGCCTCTCCACCTCTCTGTGCCTCAGTTGTCTCATGTGGAAACTGGGGACACTAATAGGACTCGCCTCACAGGATTACCATGGGGATGAATGAGGCTGACGCTGTTACACCAGCCTGGCAGGCAGGAACAGCATGCACACAGGAGCTGTGGCTGTTTTGGAGGAGGTGTTGTGAGAGGGCAGCGCTTAGCTAGGAAGGAGGACTCTCTAGGCATGGGGCCAAGGCATGGACTCAGGCTGGGTGGGGCTTACATGGGATTGAGGGGGGAGTAGAGAAGGTGCTGCCAGCTGCTGAGAAAAAGAAATAATCCCACTAACACCTCACAAAGCACTCTGCAATTGGTTCATAGCCAGGACCTCAGTTACTGATGATAAGTAAATACAGAGAAATAGAGAGAGACTGAGACACAGGGGTGTTTTTAAAAGGCAGAGCAAGCCTCACACAGATGCCATGGAGTGGCCTTTCTCACACTCCTGGGTGTCCCCACAGATGATGTGAATTCTGTCTCCAGACCAGCCTTTTTCCAGGTGGGAGCAGTCCCTGAGCAGGGGAACTGGGGGTGGGAGGACAGGAGGCATCTGCCAGAGGGAAGGCCTGAGCTGGTCCCATCTAATCCTGGCCTGGGTCGTTGGTCCTGAGGACTCAGGCCCCACCCCATAACTTTACTAACCTCCTATGTGCCCCTCCCAGCTCTCCCAGGAAACCCTGAGCGCAGGGAAATGGGAGAGACCCTCCCTGAGAAACCAGGTGAGTACAGCGTTGTCTCAGGGATTTGGTGATGCCTCACCAGGGCTGCTGGCTGGACTGGAGCCAGCAGGAAAGCGCTTGTGTGAGTTCAGCTGGGAGCCGGGGAGGGAGCAGCGGTGTGGGGATGGCCGGGGCTCAAATTACTTGGTCAGCTCTGAGTCTAACTCCTGGGACTGAGGAGGACCTCAGTGGAAATGAAAAGAGAAACACCAGTCCCAGATACAGAGGAGAGGTCTATGTCCAATTTCTGGGGATATTCCAGAGCAAGAAATCAGATACTTTGGTCTTTCTGAGGAGCTTTGGCAGAGCTGGAAAAGGAGAGGGCCAGGGGCTATAAAGCTGAGACTGGATGTGGGAGGTGGGAGTCTAAGGGGGAAAAGCAGGAGGCCTGGAAACCCTTCAGACAGATTTGCTGAAGAATCTGTCTGTTGGGGGATGGGGCAGAGTGGCCAGGCTCCGTTCTCTGTGGAACACTAAGAGGAGATTTGGGCTTGAGAAAATTCTGGGGGACTAGGAGCACTAGTGTGCTCTATCCTGCAGGCAAAGCTCGGTTCCGATGCCCACGCACTCAAGGTTGATTGAATTTTGGCCTGGTTCTGCCCCCGTCACACAATGGAGCCTTGAGCAAGATAGTCTCCCTGATGGGGTTCAGTCTCCTCACTGGGGAAATGATTGGGTGGCCAGGGTGACCTCTCAGCCATTCTAGGTCTGACATTCTGAGAGCCAGGGGCCATCGAAGCCACGGCCCAGGTGGGAGTTTGTAAAGGAACAGGAGGCAACTTCCAGACTGTGGTTAAAGTCAGAGCACAAAGGACACTGGGGCTTTCTCTGAGAGCCTCCAAGACAGTAGGAACAGGCAGAAAAAAGAGGCCCTGAAAGAACCCCTCAGATGGCTGGAGTATGACTCAGAGCAGAGCCAACAGATTTGAGAGCTTGAGCAAAATAGCACTCTTCCAGCTGTGTTTTCAGCAAGGTCACATGTCCGCTGGCCCGGCCCAGAGGGGATACCAGCCTGCATTCACACCAGGGCCAAAGCAGATCTGGAAAAAAAAAAGCAGTCCAAGCAAGTGGATTAGCCGCCTTGATGTGCAGTTCTGTCTATACTGACAGAAGCACATTTCACAAGGCATTTATGCAGCCAAGCACTGGAGCTGATGATTTCCCAAAAGACAGAGCTGGGTTGCTGGGATTTTGGGGGAATATATTAGAATGGGAATTCAGAATGTGGTTTGCTGCAGAATTTAGAGCATGGCAATAAATGCTCTCTGTGTTCAGGGGTTGAGAGAAGAGACTAGATGCATTGTCTCAGACTCCTCCCAACTTCCTGAGAAATGTGTCTTTCAGATACTGAGGCTGCTTTTCACACTGGCTAAGTCAGTTCATGGCAAAATATGAGGGAATTCTGTGTGTTTCGGACACTAACCAGAGAAAGTCCGTCCTTTCTTTCTTCCTCCCTCCCTCCCTTTCTCCCTTTATCACTCACTCTCTCTTCCTTTTTAATGCCACAGAGTACCAAATTTTTCAAGTTCCAACAAAGATGCACGTCATTTAGTGGAAATGAGCCTCAGCCTTCTCTCCCTGATGTGGTCAGCAAAAATCTGGACTTGACTTCACTCTGATACTGAACACCAGGCACTCCCTCCACACCCCCACCCTCAACCTCTCCCCCAATATCTCAGATCCCAAAGCTGCCTGGTTTGCTTCTAGGAAAGCTCAGCAATTCCATGAAAAGGATGTGGCCCAAGTGATGGCTTCACTTTTTCAGCGTGGCCTGTGGGGAATTCTATGGGTGGGCTACCCCAAGTGTGAATCAATGAGGCCGTTTTCACCCAGTGCTTGGCCTTGAGGCCGAAGACAGGGTCGTAATGCTTGCTTTGGCTCTAGTTTGGGTGTTGGTTTTGCAGGCTCAGCATCAGCATGGTAGGCCCTCTTCTCCAGTAGTGCTCTGGCTGATATTTCTTCTTTTTGCCCACAGCCAATCCCACTAATCCTGACGAGGCTGACAAAGTTGAGGTAAGTAATCCCAGCCATCTCCCCCTCTCATCTCCCTTGTTGCCTTTTCTATTGCCTTCTTTCCTAGGCCCTCTCTGTGGATCCTCACTGCTGGTTTCTTCCTTCTCTAGGCTGAGAACACAATCACCTATTCACTTCTCATGCACCCAGATGCTCCGGAAGAATTAACAGAGCCCGATGACCAGAACCGTAATTAGTCTCCATTGTCTTGCCCTGGGATTTGAGAAGAAAATCAGAGAGGGAAAGATCTGGTATTTCCTGGCCTAAATTCCCCCTGGAGAGGACAAAGAGATGCTGCCATTCCAAAAGAGAAGGACTCTTCCAGAGTCGTCTACCTGAGTCCCGAAGCTCCCTGTCCTGAAAGTCACAGACGGTATGGTCCCAGATGACCAACTGCACCTTCTGTGCCTCAGCCCTTCTTGACATCAAGACTCTTCTGTTCCACATCCACATAGCCAATACAATTAATCAAACCACTGCTATTAACAGATTGTAGCAACATGGGAAATGCTTATGTTACAGGTTACATGAGAACAATCATGTAAATCTATATGATTTCAGAAATGTTAAAACAGACTAACCTCTACCAATAGTTTAAAAGGGATTGTTTCTGGGTGATAAAATTATTGATGATTTTTATTTTCTTTATTTTTCTATAAAGATTGTGTATTACTTTTATAATAAAACATTATAAAAACAACACTCTGCTTAATTCTCAAGACCGTGTTGGTTGGAGTGTAGACTGAACTGCCTGGGATCTGTTTCTCTTCAGTGATGAGACTCTTAGGAAGGCAGGAATGGATAAGATGTGGGGGAGAGAAGAGATGGGGATTTGGAGTATAGGATGCCCCTCTTCTCAAAACTGAATATATACATGCACTGCATATATGATGGTGGTCCCATAAGATGATATCAGGGCCGGGTGCGCTGGCTCAAGCCTGTAATCCCAGCACTTTGGGAGGCCGAGGTTGCTGGATTATGAGGTCAAGAGATCGAGACCATCCTGGTCAACAAGGTGAAACCCCATCTCTACTAAAAATATAAAAAATGAGCTGGGCATGGTGGCGTGTGCCTGTAATCCCAGCTACTCAGGAGGCTGAGGCAGGAGAATTGCCTGAAACAGGAGGCAGAGGTTGCAGTGAGCTGAGATCACGCCATTGCACTCCAGTCTGGGTAACGAGAGCGAAACTACATCTTGAAAAAAAAAAAGATAAAAAAAGATTATGATATCATACTTCTACTGTACCTTTTCTATTCATATGTTTAGATATATGAGTACTTACCATTGTGTTACATTACCTACGGTATTCAGTACAGAAGCATGCTGTATAGGTTTGTCGTCTGGGAGCAATGGGCTGTACCATAGAGCTGAGGTGTGTAGTAGGCTATACCATTTAGGGTTTGTTTGTTTGTTTGTTTGTTTGTTTTTGAGACAGAGTTTCGCTCTCATTACCCAGGTTGGAGTGCAATGGCGCGATCTCGGCTCACCGCAACCTCTGCCTCCCAGGTTCAGGCAATTCTCCTGCCTCAGCCTCCTGAGCAGCTGGGATTACAGGCACGCGCTACCATGCCCAGCTCATTTTTTGTATTTTTAGTGGAGACAGGGTTTCACCATGTTGACCAGGATGGTCTCGATCTCTTGAGCTCGTGATCCACCCGCCTTGGCCTCCCAAAGTGCTGGGATTACAGGCGTGATCCTGGTTTAGGTTTGTATAGTACATGCTATGATGTTCCACGACAAAATTGCCTGCCTTTCTCAAAATGTATCCCATATTTCAACAATGCATGATTATACCCTTCTGACAATGACCTTGTAATCTTGTTTCCATGTCTTCTTCTCTTTCCTCCTATGGCAAATAAAACACTGTTTTGCAACACAAGTTCATAGGAAGGCAAACTTCAGAAGAGCCCTAAGTGGAGATTGCTCACATGTCCTGCTCTGCTATTCTCTCAATATAGTTACCGGAAGGATGCGACCTTCTCAGAGAGGTCATCTCAGGCGGATTAGAAACATGACCGGCAGTCTCCTTGAGGGTTTGGTGAGTGCCCTTGAAGAGGTTTCATTTTCCTGGGACTCTAACACAGTATCATTGTGCAACATTTGTCTTGCATTCAGGACTCAGCCACTTTCTTTGCTGGGTAGTTTCCATGGATTTTTATGATACTTTTTCTGGTCCCACAGTCAGATTTCATATGTACACATTGTTATAGTAGTAAGGGGTAGTAATTAAAATTACTGAGTTATTAAGGGCTTACTTTGTGCCAAACTATGTGCTTTGGAATTTAGAGAATTTAAGATTATTAGACTTTCATATTTCCTCTTTTGTGAGTTTCCTGTGTATTTATTCTTTATCCATTGTCATAGATACAATGTATGTCCCTTTATTTATGAATTACATAGTAGTAATGTATTTCTTTTTATTTATACGTAAATTATTCACTACACTAATAATATATTCTTTTTATAAAATTAAGATACAGATAGGCAAAATGAAACAATTAGACCACCCATAAATCCACAAATGCTAATAATTAATGCTAATATTTAAGGATATCAATCCACATTCCTGTCTGGTGGCAGGTGTGTATTTGTGTTTTAAAAACTGGATCATGTCATATATTTTTACATGTTCATAAATGCACTCAGGCAAAAATGTGTGCTCATTGTAGGCAGGTAAGCCCAAATAATACAGAAAGATAAGGAGTAAAAAGTAGAAGTTCCATTTTGTTATCAGTCCCTTCTATCCTATTCCCTTTTCTTTCTTTCTTTTTTTTTTTTTTAAGAGATAGGGTTATAGGCCAGGCTGGAGAGCAGTGGCAGGATCATGGCTCACTGCAGCCTCAAACTCCTGGGCTCAGGTGATCTTCCCCCATACCTGGCTAATTTTTTTTTTTTTTTTTTGGAGACTGAGTTTCGCTCTTGTTACCCAGGCTGGAGCGCAATGGCGTGATCTCGGCTCACCCCAACCTCCGCCTCCTGGGTTCAGGCAATTCTCCTGCCTCAGCTTCCTGAGTAGCTGGGATTACAGGCACGTGCCACCATGCCCAGCTAATTTTTTGTATTTTTAGTAGAGACGGGGTTTCACCATGTTGATCAGGATGGTCTCAATCTCTTGACCTCGTGATCCACCCGCCTTGGCCTCCCAAAGTGCTGGGATTACAAGTGTGAGCCACTGCGCCCAACAGCCTGGCTAATTTTTAAACATTTTTTGGCTTGGCACAGTGGCTCACACCTGTAATCTCAGCACTTTGGGAAGCCAAAGTGGGTGAATCACCTAAGAAGTTCGAGATCAGCCTGGCCAACATAGTAAAACCCCATCTCTACTAAAAATACAAAAATTAGCCAGGCATGGTGGCTCACAACTGTAGTCCTAGCTACTTGGGAGGCTGAGGCATGACGAATCACTTCAACCTGGGAGGTGAAGGTTGCAGTGAGCTGAGATCATGCCACTGCACTCCAGCCTGGGCAACAGAGTGAGACTCGGTCTCAAATAAAAAAATTTTTTTTTGTGGAGACAGGGTTTTGCTGTGTTGCCTAGGCTGATCTCAAACTCTGAGCCTCAAGTGATCCTCCCCACTTAGCCTCCCAAGGTGGTGGGATTACAGGTGCGAGCCGCTGTGCCTGGCCTTGACAAGCTATTTAAAGTCTGAAACTTGACTCCTGATCCCCAAGGTCAGTTCCTTTACTAATACTTTTTCAATAAGCCTAACCATTTAGATAGTTGGCTTGATTATGTAGCCAGAAGGGGCATAAAAATCCCTCTGTGAATCTCTGCTATGAGCTTTCCCATACCCAAGATTCCTTGCATGGATCTTGGTGGTTCAACCCAGACAAAAAGTGCAAATAAGGTACAGTGACTATAAGGATGCTGGCGAGCTTGCTCGTGGAATCTCTTGGACTCCCAATAATTGCCTAGACTCTCTTTCTCTTGCTATACTTTTAAATAAGCACTTTGTGTAAGCAAGCTCTGCAGAGTTTGATGAGTACTTTCAAATATCCTCTTAGTAAGGACATCCCTGACTGCCCTTCCCACACTGTTATTACTCTGTTCTTATTTCCTTCATGGCATCTATCACTATATGTAATTATCTTATGCATTTTTTTTGCTTAAATATTTACTTACATGTTCTAAAATGTAAGCTCACTGTGGGCAGGGTGTTTGTATTATTCACTGGTGTATTCCAGAGACTAGAACATGCAATCACTATTACTGAATGAGTCAATGAATGAAACTTTTACTGTTTCTGGGTTATGCGACGTGCTTAGGAAGGAACTCTTCATCCTAAGAGTTCAAAAAGATAATCATATATTTATTAATTTCCCTTGAATTCTTATTATATTTATCTAAAACTCTTAAGTGCTTTAAAAATGTTAGATGTTTACTATATCTGGAACTTATTTTTGGATTTGTTGTAAGGGGAGAACCTAACATAATTTTTTTCCACATGAAAATCAGTTGTCCCAATACCCTCTGTTGAATAGTTGATTGATTTGAAATCCTAAGTTTTCACCTAAATTCCCACTTACAGGTCTATTTTTGGCCTCTCTTCTGTTATACTGTTCTGTTTGTCCATTTCTGCATCAATACCACATTGCAACTTTATAGTGTACTTTGATATACAGAAGGTCATGTTTTCTCTTATTCTTTTGTTTCAAGGTTTTCTTGGCTGTTACTGTGCTGCTTCTCTTCCAGATGTACTTAAGAATTCCATAATACCATTAAGATATTGGTTGAATTGCATTGCATTTATAGATTATTTGGGTAAGGTTTGACATCTGTGTCATATTGAGGCTTCCCAAGTTACAACTCTTCGTTCATTTAGACTTTTAGAATTCTCTTATAATATCATATGAGCTTGGTACCTTTTTTGTGATAGATCTTTAACAAACTTTTTTTTCTGTCATTTTTGGTCTGGTTAGGATTTTCCATCTCTCTTGGGAGTCCATTTTGAAAACTTTTGCTTTCCTAGGAATCATGTTTATTGGTATGCAGAGGTACATTGTACTTTCCCCTATTTTTTGATAATGAGTTGTGTGTTTGTATTTATGTCCCTCCTCTCATTCCTGTTTTGGGTTTTCTTTCTTTTATCAATTAGGATGATTTCAGTTGGAAATAACAGGAAATCGTGATTCAAATTGGCTTAAACATTAAGGAAATGTATTATCTCACATAACAAAAAGTTCAGAGACAGTTTCCAGCAAATTCAAACTCTCGATCCATTCTTCTACAATTCTGTGAGCACTGCCCTTGAGCTAGCAGCAAGATGATTATAGTGATTCTAAGCAACAGCATACCCAGACCTCTGTAGAAAGAAAGGGACTAACGATCCCTTTTATGTGTCTTTTTTTTTTGAGACAGATTCTCACTCTGTTGCCCAGGCTGGAGTGCAGCGGCGCGATCTCAGCTCACTGCAACCTCTGCCTTCTGGGTTCAAGCAATTCTCCTGCCTCAGCCTCTTGAGTAGCTGGGTTTACAGGCATGCGTCACCAAGCCCAAATAATTTTTCTATTTTTTAGTAGAGACAGGATTTCACCATGTTGGCCAGGCTGGTCTCAAACTCCTGTCCTTAGGTGATCCACCCATCTCAGCCTCCCAAAGTGCTGGGATTATAGGCATGAGCCACTGTGCCTGGCCTGTGTCTCTTTGACAATGAGGAAAATTTTCTCAGAAGTTCTGCAATCATGTTCCCATCATATCGTATTGGTCAGGACTGGGTCACGTGCTCATTCTTAAATCCATCACCAGAAAGGGGACTGAGATGACCATAATTCATTTAGCTTAATCATTTGGAGAGTCAACCATCTCAACACTACATCTCTGTTCATCATAATCAGACTTACCAAAGGTTTGCTTTATTAGTCTTGTCATAGCTTTTGACTTCTGGATCAAGTACTTCGCCTTTTGCTTTTTTTCTAACGTATTATTTCTTTCTTAGATTTCATTTATATTTACTGTATTATTCCTTAATTTCTAAACTTCAACTTTTCCTATTCTGCCATTTTGGCCACACCCATTAGATTTTGAGATGTATGTAACTCTGTCATTGTTGTTTCTAAACAATCTATAACTTTAGCTTTATTTTCTTCTTAACCCAAAGTTTATTTGGAAGGGTTTGTTGTTGTGTTTGTTTTGTTCAAGAGAAATGAGCACTATCTTTTTTGTTTTCTACTTTTATTGCAGAACGGTCATGTGGTCTGTATGATTTTTCTGTATGTGAATATCTTTAAGCTTATGTATGAAGACAATGTTTTCTTTGATTTTAAAATAAATTTTTGTTTTTTGTTATAGCAACACACACACTTAGTTACATTGTATAACAGAATAGAAGGCATAAAACAAGAAATAGCTGTTTCTTACCCCTTCCCTCACCTCTCAGCTCTATTTCCCGGAGGCAACCATGTTCAATTCTGTCAACTATGTCTTCTGATAATTTACCTCCAAATTTCCAAATAATACAATATGCTTCTATTTCTCGACTTTCCAATATTAGATATTATCTATTGGATTTCTTACTATAGAATATGAGGACCATTCTTTTTATACCATGCTTACTCACTTCCCACTTTCCCTACCACGTGCTCCAACACAGCTTTATCACAATTTATGATTACTGTTTGTTCCTGAGACTAATAGTGTTGTCTGACTATGTTTCCCTTCTTAAACAATCTTTTTTTCCTCGAGAGAGAAGAAATGCCTCACTTTTTTTTAGATTTCTATGTGTTTATTAGCTTTTCCAAATATGTAGCTTTTTAGTTTCTCTTTCATTCTCCCTCTTTTTTTTTTTATTATCAAGATGTCCCTCCATTTTTGACACTATTTTGGTCATTTGATCTCTAGACCTCTTGCACAGCTGCTGTCCTGGGACTTCTCTATCTGTCTTTTACATGAAATCCTGTTTCCTGAATCTTATATCTTTCTATTTCTTGGTTTCTTCCTTGTGTGGCTGCAGCATGTTTGCCAGGGACATCCTGAGAAAGGATTTTCAGGTGATAAAATGGAGGCCGTAATGTCCCATCTCATACTCACTCAACTCACCTGAATTCGCCTGCAGCTGCTGGCTGGTTTAGTTTACCCTCAGAATTAAACCATGACAGGGAAAATAGTCACCTGCAAATTGTCACCCTGGGTAAGAGAGAGGCACTAAGAGTCTAACTTCCCCAACCTAGCAAGACAGGCCAAGATTCAAATTCAGGACATACAGAGAACACCACTAAGATACTCTTTAAGAAGAGCAACCCCAAGACACATACTTGTCAGATTCTCCAAGGTTGAAAGGAGGAAAAAATGTTAAGTGCAGCCAGAAAGAAAGGTCAGGTTACCTACAAAGGGAAGCCCATCAGACTAACAGCAGAGCTCTCTTCAGAAATTCTACAAGCCAGAAGAGAGTGGGGACCAATATTCAACATTCTGAAAGAAAATAATTTTCAACCCAGAATTTCATAAGCAAAGGAGAAATAAAATCCTTTCCAGACAAGCAAATGCTGAGGCATTTTGTCACCACCAGGCTTGCCTTACAAGAGCTCCTGAAGGAAGCACTAAATACGAAAAGAAAAAACTGGTACCAGCCACTGCAAAAATACAGCAAAATATGAAGACCAATGACATTATGAAGAAACTGCATCAACTAATGTGCAAAATAACCAGCTAGCAGCAGGATGACAGGATCAAATTCACACACAACAATATTAACCTTAAATGTAAATGGGCCAAATGACCCAATTAAAAGATACAGAATGGCAAATTAGATAAAGAGTCAAGACCCATCAGTGAGCTGTATTCAGGAGACCCATCTCATGTGCAAAGACATATGGGCTCAAAATAAAGGGATGGAGGAATATTTACTAAGCAAATGGAAAGCAAAAAAGCAAACAAATGAACAAAAAAACCCACAGGGATTGCAATCCTAGCCTCTGATAAAACAGTCTTTAGAAGGCCGGGCGCGGTGGCTCATGCCTATAATCCCAGCACTTTGGGAAGCCGAGGCAGGTGGATCACGAGGTCAGGAGATCGAGACCATCCTGGTCAACAAGGTGAAACCCTGTCTCTACTAAAAATACAAAAATTAGCTGGGCATGGTGGTGCGCGCCTGTAGTCCCAGGTACTCGGGTGGCTGAGGCAGGAGAATTGCTTGAACCCAGGAGGTGGAGGATGTGGTGAGCCAAGATCGTGCCATTGCACTCCAGTCTGGGTAACAACAGCAAAACTCCGTCTCAAAAAAAAAAAAAAGTTTTTAAACCAGCAATGATTAAAAAACAAAAAAGACAAAGAAGGGCATTACATAATGGTAAAGGGATCAATGCAACAAGAAGAGCTACCTATCCTAAATATATATGCACCCAATACAGGAGCACCCAGATTTATACAGCAAGTTCTTAGAGACCTACAAAGAGACTTAGACTCCCACACAATAATAGTGGGAAATTTTAACACTTCACTGTCAATATTAGACAGATCAACGAGACAGAAAATTAACAAGGACATTGAGGACTCAAATTCAGCTCTAGACCAAGTGGACCAAATAGACATCTACAGAACTCTCCACCCCAAATCAACAGATATACATTCTTCTCAGCACCGCACAGGACATATTCTAAAACTGACCACATAATTGGAAGTAAAACATTCCTCAGCAAGTGCAAAAGAATGGAAATCATAAAAAACCGTCTCTCAAACCACAGTGCAATCAAATTAGAACTAAAGATTAAGAAACTCAAAACCACACAACTACATGGAAATTGAACAACCTGCTCTTGAATGTCTACCGAGTAAATAACGAAATTAAGGCAGAAATAAAGAAGTTATTTGAAATCAATGAGAACAAAGAGACAATGTACCAGAATCTGTGGGACACAGCTAAAGCAGGGTTTAGAGGGAAATTTATAGCAATAAATGCTCACAACAGAAAGCTGGAAAGATCTAAAAACACCACCATCCTAACATTAAAAGAACTAGAGGGGCCGGGCGCGGTGGCTCACGCCTCTAATCCCAGTACTTTGGGAGGCTAAGGCAGGTAGATTATGAAGTCAAGAGATTGAGACCGTCCTGGTCAACATGGCGAAACCCCGTCTCTACTAAAAATACAAAAAATTAGCTGGGCATGGTGGCGCGTGCCTGTAATCCCAGCTACTCAGGAGGCTGAGGCAGAAGAACTGCCTGAACCCAGGAGGCGGAGGTTGTGGTGAGCCGAGATCGCGCCACTGCACTCCAGCCTGGGTAACAAGAGCGAAACTCCGTCTCAAAACAAACAAACAAACAACAACAACAAAAAAAAAAAAAACTAGAGAAGAAAGAGCAAACAAATTCAAAAACTAGCAGAAGACAAGAAATAACTAAGATCAAAGCAGAACTGAAGGAGACAGAGACATGAAAAACTCTTCAAAAAATCAATGAATCCAGGAGCTGGTTTTTGAAAAGATTAATGAAATAGATGGACCACTTGCTAGACTAATGAAGAAGAAAAGAGAGAAGAATCAAATCAAAACAATAAAGAATAATAAAGGGGATATCACCACTGATACCACAGAAATACAAACTACCATTAGAGAGTATTACAAATACCTCTACACAAATATACTAGAAAATCTAGAAGAAATAAATAAATTCCTGAACACATACACCCTCCCAAGACTAAACCAGGAAGAAGTCGAATCCCTGAAGAGACCAATAACAAGTTCTGAAATTGAGGCAGTAATTAATAGCCTACCAACCAAAAAAAAAAAAAAAAAAAAAAAAGAAAGAAAGGAAAGAAAAAGCCCAGGACCAGAAAGATTCACAGTTGAATTCTACCAGAGGTATAAAGAGGAGCTGGTACCATTCTTTCTAAAACTATCCCAAACAATAGAAAAAGAGGGACTCCTCCCTAACTCATTTTTACGAGGCAGCATCATCCTAATACCAAAACCTGGCAGAGATACAACTAAATAAGAAAATTTCAGGCCAATATCCCTGATGAAGGTTGATACAAAAATCCTCAATAAATTACTGGCAAACCAAATCCAGCAGCACATCAAAAAGCTTATCTACGATGATCAAAACAGCTTCATCCCTGGGACGCAAGGTTGGTTCAACATACGCAAATCAATAAACATAATCCATTGCATAAACAGAACCAATGACAAAAACCATGATTATCTCAATAGATGCAGAGAATGCCTTCAACAAAATTCAACATCCCTTCATGCTAAAAACTCTCAATAAACTAGGTATTCATGGAACATATCTCAAAATAATAACAGTTATTTATGACAAACCCACAGCCAATAGCATACTGAGTGGGCAAAACTGGAAGACAGTGTGGAGATTCCTCAAGGATCTAGAACCAGAAATACCATTTGACCCAGCAATCTCATTACTGGGTATATGCCGAAAGGATTATAAATCATTCTACTATAAAGACACATGCACATATATGTTTATTGCAGCACTGTTTACAATAGCAAAGATTTGGAACCAACCCAAATGCCCATCAATGATAGATTGCATAAAGAAAATGTGAAACATATACATCATGGAATACTATGTACCCATAAAAAAGGAATGAGTTCATGTCCTTTGCAGGGACATGGATGAGGCTGGTAACCATCGTTCTCAGCAAACTAACACAGGAACAGAAAACCAAACACCACACGTTCTCATTCATAAGTGGGAGTTGAACAATGAGAACACATGGACACAGGGAGGGGAGCATCACACACCTGGGCCTGTCAGGAGGTGGGGGGCAAGGGAAGAGAGAGCATTAGAACAAATACGTAATTAATGCAGGGCTTAAAACCTAGATGATGAGTTGACAGGTGCAGCAAACCACCATGGCACATATATACCTATGTAACAAACCTGCACGTTCTGCACATGAATCCAGAACAATAAAAATTTAGAAAAAAGAAATTAAATTTATTATCAAAATTTTCCTGCAAAGAAAATTTAAGGTCCAGGTGGTTTTACTGCCAAATTCTAACAAACATTTAAGAAATAAATAATACCAATTCTATACCTAGTCTTACAGAAAATTAGAGAGAAAAGAACACTTCGCAACTCAGACATCCGGGCAAGGGCATGACAAGAAACCAAACCTAGGCTATGTTTCCTCGTATGCATATATTAATTCTGTTTCTCTGAAGAACCCTGGCTAATGCAACCAATTTGGAAAACAGTTGACATTTCTCTAAAAAATTAAATATGTACCTACCTAGGCATACACCTACACTTATATGATCCAGCCAGTCTACTGGTAGTACCCAAGATAAATGAAAGCCTGTGTCCATACAACTTGTACATGAAAGTTTATGTTCCTTCATTTGTAGTAGGCTTAACTGGAAGCATTCCAAATGTCAATCAACAGGTGAATGGACAAAATGTGGTATAGTCATGTAGTGGAATATTACTCTGCAAATAAACGGAAAGAAATATTAATAAACACAACATGGACTGATCTGAAAATAATTATACTAAATGAAAGAAGGTAGACAAAAAGAGCACATGCTGTATGATTTCATCTATATACAATCTCAGCAAACTCTAGAAAAATTATCATGACATAAAACAGATTAGTGGTTGCCTGGAGAAGGTAGATAGGGAGGAAGGGATTTAAAAAGTGCACAAGTAAATTTGCAGGAGTCATTCATCTGTTTAGTATCTTGATTATGGTCATGTTTTCACAGATACACACTTTGGTTATAATTCATGAAATTGGGCCGGGCGCAGTGGCTCACACCTGTAATCCCAGCACTTTGGGAGGCCAAGGTGGGTGGACCACGAGATCAAGAGATCGAGACCATCCTGGTCAACATGGTGAAACCCCATCTCTACTAAAATTACAAATAATTAGCTGGGCATGGTGGTGCATGCCTGTAATCCCAGCTACTCAGGAGGCTGAGGCAGGAGAATTGCCTGAACCCAGGAGGTGGAGGTTGCGGTGAGCCGAGATCGCGCCATTGCACTCCAGCCTGGGTAACAAGAGTGAAACTCCGTCTCAAAAAAAAAAAAAAAAAAAAAAAAAAAAAAAAAAAAATTCATCAAACCGTATAATTTAAAAATGTGCATTTAGTGTATGTCATTATTTCTCAATAAAGTGATTTTACAAACACATAAAATGAAAAGACAAGCCATACATTGAAAAATATTTGTAACACATATAATTGAAAAAAAATTATGTTTAGAACATATAAAAACTCTTAAAAGTCAATAAGAAAATTCCATTCGTACACGTACCTTAGAGAAACTCTTATAATAACAAATTATGTACATGAATAGATGCATGGTTTTTGACAGCAAAAACCTGAAAATAACTCAAATGCCCATTGTCGATAGGATAATTTGTGACATGATCACATGATGGAATACTTCACAGCAATACAATTAGTGAACTGTGGCTACAGAGAGCATCTGGTTGAATTTCAGGAACATACAGTTGAGTTAAAAGAAAGCAAGTTGGCTGGGCACAGTGGCTCATGCCTGTTATCCCAGCACTTTGGGAGGCCTAAACAGGCAGATTACGATGTCTGGAGTTCAAGACCATCCTGGACAACATGGTGAAACCCCACATCTACTAAAAATACAAAAGTTAGCCTGGCATGGTAGCATGAGCCTGTAGTCCCAGCTACAGCTATTCAGGAGGCTGAGGCAAAAGAAACACTTGAACCCAGGAAGCGGAAGTTTCAGTGAGTGGAGATTGCTTCACTGCACTCCAGCCTGGGCGACAGAGTGAGATTCTGTCTCAAAATAAATAAAAAGAAAAGAAAAAAACTCTTAGAATGATAAATACAGTATGATTCCACTTACTAAAAGTTAAAAAATACAAAATGTTTACTACTATGAAACAATGACAGTGATAAATACAAGGTAAGCATTGTGGTTGATGATGGTGGGGAGGGAAGACAGTGTAATCAGACAGGGATCCATGCAGTACTTCAAGGATAACAGTACTATTCTGTTCCTTCAACCATATAAGGGTTCAAAAGTATACATTGCATTATTAGTTTTTACACCTTCACACTTTTTTTTTTTTTTTTTTTGAGATGGAGTCTCTCTCTGTCACCCAGGCTGGATTGCAGTGATGGGATTTTGGCTCACTGCAACCTCCACCTCCTGGTTCAAGTGATTCTCCTTCCTCAGTCTCCTGAGCAGCTGGGACTACAGGCACACACCACCATGCCTGGCTAACTTTTTATATTTTTAGTAGAGACAGGGTTTTACTGTGTTATCCAGGATTGTCTTGATCTCCTGACCTCATGATCTGCCCACCTTGGTCTCCCAAAGTGCTGGGATTACAGACATGAGCCACGGCGCTCTGCACACCTTCACATTTTTAATAAATATTTTTATCTACTCAATTACAAATAAAGAAAAGATAAGCATTAGCCCACTAGTGACAAGCCAGGAACAGCAAAGGAGGGCATCCAGCACTTAATTTGTCTGGGATGGGATGAGAGCTGGGATTTGTTCCAACTCTGAGTATTCTGAGGTGATCCTGATGGGGGAGCTTAATAAATGGAATCTCAGTCTCCATGAACAGCAGACCCAATGTTGTTTTTCTCCCCTAGTGAATCACATCTATTCTAAATAGTTCATCAATCAAGCTTCAAGTGAGTAAATTTTCCCAGCAGCTTAATGGAGATTTAAGTGTAAAGAACTTTATAGCTTCACCCCAAATCTTCAGCAGGTTCCTTGCTTTCCATTTTGACAGGTGGATCCTGGAAGAATTGCTGCAGATGATATAGGGGAGGGCCTCTATTCAGGTAAGATGCTATGGTAAGGGCAGTTAAGGAGGAAGGGTGACATTAGAAGAGAAAGATAGGCTGGGCATAGTGGCTCACGCCTGTAATCCCAGCACTTTGGGAGACCGAGGTGGGTGAATCATCTGAGGTCAGGAGTTCAAGACCAGCTTGACCAACATGGAGAAACTCGGTCTCTACTAAAAATACAAAATTAGCCAGGCATGGCGGCACATGCCCCTAATCCCAGCTACTCAGGAGGCTGAGGCAGGAGAATCACTTGAAACAGGGAGATGGAAGTTGTGGGGAGCTAAGATCACACCATTGCACTCCAGCCTGGGCCGCAAGAGCAAAACAACCAACAAACAAACAAAAAAAAAAAAAAAAAAAAAAGGAGAAGAAGAAAAGAAAGATATTGTGATTTGTTTAGAAGCCGCTTAGTCTTTGCCTAACCCTGAGGGTCTATGTTTTATATAGTTTTAGAAGTGGAGATGCATCTAAACACATTTTATTTATTTAATTTTTATTAGGGCTAGTTAGACTTTTCTTCCTCTTCTGAGGCTTCATATCACATCAGCTGCAAGGCTTACTGCCTCACTGCTTCCCCCAACACCCATACTCAACCACCCCTGGACTCCCTGGGGCCACCTGCACAAAAGCATATGCCTCTCAGATAATGGAAATTTTATTTTAAATGTTTATTTTAGACTCAGAAAGATCCACTCTTTTATGCCCGTGTGGTTGATGTGTCTGCTCTGATCTGTGGTTTTTGCACAGCTGAAGTGTCATACTGTCTCTCTGCCTTCAAGCAGGACTAAATTACATTCCCCTACTTCTCTCTCTCTTTTTTTTTTGAGATAGAGTCTCACTCTGTCACCCACACTAGAGTGCAGTGGTGCAATTTCAGCTCACCGCAATCTCCGCCTCTCGAGTTCAAGCGATTTTCACGCCTCACCCTCCCAAGTAGCTGGGACTACAGCTGTGCACCACCATGCCTGGCTAACTTCTTTTTTCTTTTTCTTTCCTTTTTTTTTTTAAGTAGAGACAGGATTTCACTATGCTGGTGAGGCTAATCTTGAACTCCTGACCTCCAGTGATGCGCCCGCCCTGTCCTCCCAAAGTGCTGGGATTACACAGGCATGAGCCACCGTGCCTGGCCTACCTTACCCCATTTCCGATGGCTCGTTTCATCTCCAGATAACCTATCGGAGGCCTGGTGGGTGTTACGATGAAAGAAAGGGGAGGAATGTAGTCAATGTGAAAACACATGGGCCCTGCCATTGAGAAAGCCTCAAAGAAATAGCAAACATTCCAAGGCAGGGACAATGGTTCCCAGAAGGCCACCTGGAGCTGAAGGGAGAGGCTGTAGCCTCTCTATTGCTCCTATTCCTAAGTCTCCTCAGGTTTCTAAAGATATCAGATGCCTCTGTCTCTAATTTCCTCAGGATCAGTGGCTTGAGCTCTGGCTATGAGCCTAAGCCCTGGACTGACTGCTGGATCCTCTGGGAATAGATTTTCTTTTTCCTCTACTCTTTCCCAGTGGACTATCCCTGCCTTGTACGCATATTTCCACTGAGACTGAGCAGCCTTAGTCATGCTGCAGAAACAAAGAACTGACACGAGTCTAGAGAAATCTGTGTGCAAATTTGTGTGGGCTTTGGATAGCCAGAGTCTATTAGAGACCAGTCTGATATCTGACGTGGTGCCATGACTAATCTTTCTTCTCCGTCTCCCTATCTTCTAGTCACTAGAAACACATACGTGTTTGAATGAGCAGGACATTTGAATTCTCATCGATTTCCCAGTGATTTTCTAACAATGTCCCACCTTCTGTCCCCAGTTGCATCATCAGTGAAAAGCGTGGTTGTTGGGCCAGGTGCGGTGGCTCACGCCTGTAATCCTAGCACTTTGGAGGCCAAGGCGGGCTGATCACCTGAGGTCGGGAGTTCAAGACCAGGCTGACCAACATGGTGAAACCCTGTCTTTAAAAATAATAATAAATGAAAAAGAAAAGGGAGGGTGGTTGTTGTACTGACCTTTCCCAGAGTGTACATGAAGGCCAGCTGGCTATCAGACAATGATATACTTTGAAAGGCTCCTGAGCTCTGTGAGGAAATTCTTGAACAGTTGAGGGTGCTACCATTTTGTCACTGCCTAAGGATGCAGATGATGCTGGAAGCACATTGGCCAAATCTGAACGATGAAAGCCAATTACAAACTTAAAAATGAAAACAGACCCCAGATGCAAGGAGATGAGACAGTTAGATTGACTTCCTCTTTTCTAATTTGAGAGGTTTCACGTTTAAGAAAATCAGTGTTAGGGTTGCAGGAGACCTAAACAGAGTCACCATGAAGCTGGGCTGCCTCATGGCTGGGGCCCTCTACCTTTCTCTTTTTGTGCTCTGGGCAGCCCAGATGCTACTGGGTAAGTACAATATCTGAATATTGGTGTGGGAATGGGGCTATGCTTAACTTTGGGGAAAGGATCTGAAGGAAAGAAACATGGACTAATTCTGACTCTCCATGGAAGCAGTGTTCAAGTGGAATAATAAGAAGGGTAGGTATAAGAAAGTTTGGTGTGCAGGATTGAATGACTTTCTGAATATGAAAATCTTCAAGCCATTTCCATCCTGAAAGTCCCTCTGACCATGATGTCCTCTCTAGCTTTAATCTCAACTCTCATTTCACTTACGGGACAAGTTTCTTGAAAGAATAGTCTGCACTTGCCATCTCCACTTCCTCACATCTCATTCACTCCTCAATGCTCGCAGCCTGACTGCCATTGGAATTGGTTTCGTCTAGGGCACAAAGACCTCCGCATTGACTGGGTTTTTGCGTGCTTTTCAGTTCATATACTGCTGGACTTCTCTGCTGCCCAGGGCTCTGTTGATCACTTTTCCTTCTCACACTCTCTATCACCCTGGCTTCCATGGCACTCTTTTCTCCTCTTACTACATGGACTTCTCTTGATTCTTTCACAGCTTCTCTTCTCTTCCCCTTAACACCAGTGTTCTCTATAGTTACAGCGTTGCCTCTGTACCCCTCTTTCTTTACACAATCTCCTTCATGAGCTTATTTGTCTATAGAATTTTTACCACTATAACTCTGTATTTAAGAGTCCTAAATCATATTCTCAACCCTAGCCATCCCTTTGAGCTTCATATTCAAACATCAAGCTTCATACCAGACATATCTACCTACACATCTCACAGGTGTCTCTGCACCATGTGACCACAGCTCAACTTATCTGTCCTTCTGGCCTCTGCCTCTTCAAATTCATTTTCCACCATTTCTGATCTCAGCTAATGACACCAGCAACTACGCTTACAATGCCAGTCACCTGAGAAACACCCCAGACTCCTCCTTCTTCTTCATTCTCTGAATCTGATCAATCATTAAGTTTTGTAAGTTTTACCTCATGGATTGTTTGTAGAAGCAGTCCCTTCCCTGGAACATCACTGATGTCATCCTCTATCTCTTGGGCTAGTCTGGTATTTTTCTAACTAATCTCCTTGTTCTAACCTTGTGTTCCTGAAATGAATTCTGTACGCTGCAGACAGAGTCATTTCTGAAATTCATGTCCCAACCCGAAGTCCTTATCATGGTACAAAAAGCCAGGCAGAACCTGACATCGGCTAAACTTTTCCTACCTTCTGAGCCTTGTTTATTTATTATGCTCTAACAAATTCCAATCAGTTCGTATTTACATATTCATATTCACACACCAGACTCTTGCCTGTCTCCAAGGCTTTGCTTATGCCACCATCTCACCTAAAATCAGCTCTTTCCATGACCCTCTATTCCCCTCCTCCTTGCAAACGTGTAGGTTTCCCTAAAGACTCAGCTCAAGTGGTATCTTCTCCAGGAAGCTTTTCTTGAATGCCCCTTTCTGAACCAACAGCTGCTTGTGATACACTTTTCTTATTATAATGTTTTCCTACTTATGCTGATATTTTCATCTACCTGTGTCTTCCACTAAATTGACAACTATTTGTGGGTAGGGACAATGTTTCCTTGGTTTTGTCTTGTGACAAGAACTGCAGACTTGAAATCAGATACTCTGGTTTCAAGCCCCTCTTCTGTTTACCAGCTGTATGTCACCTTAGGAAATCACTTTTTATATCTCTGGTTCAGTTTTCTCATTTGTAGAATAAGAATAATAATACCTACCACCTAAGGTTTGTTGAGTGAGTTCCTGGTAACCCAACAAGGTTTTATTTTATTTTATTTTATTTTTTGAGACAGGGTCTCATTCTGCCACCCAGGTTGGAGTGCAGTGGTGCAATCACTGCTCACTGCAACCTTGACCTCTTGGGCTCTGGCAGTTGTCCTATCTCAGCCTCCCAAGTAGCTGGGACCACAGGCAAGTGCCACTAGGCATGGCCAATTTTTAAAAAAATATTTGTTGAGATGGGATCTCTCTATGTTCCCCAGGCCAGTCTTGCACTCCTGGGCTCAAGGGATCCTCCCACCTAAGCCTTCCAAAGTGCTGTGATTATAAGGTTGAGCCACTGTGCCTGGACAAGATTTTATTTTTAAATGGAGAGGAGGTAGAGTACAGTTGAGTGACAGTGGAGGAACTGAAAAGAGGTAGCATTACAGTGAAGGGAGCTGAGAGAGGACGGAAAGAAAACAACTGGTACTGATGTGATGAGAATTAGGAAGTAGGGAGGGGCCTTGGTAAGGGACATTACAAAATCAAAGAACACTGGGCTATTGGGAGTGGGAGAGAATAAAGGCAAGTGGGGCGCAAAACGACAGTTGGATGGAGTGAAGAAGTATGCACATGCGACTGGTCATGAGGCTGGAGGAGGGGAGAAGAGCTAGGGAGATAAGGAGCAGTCACAGAGATGGGAGAAATGCCACTTCCCTTGCCTGGGTCTACCATGAAGGGAAGAGATAGGTTGAGGAGATGTGGTGAGAAATGGATAACTCTAAATTTCAATCGGAAATTGAAAAGAATTGTTCCATAGTTACCAGTATGGACCAGGAGGAGTGGGGTAGGGGTACAGGAAAAGACGGAGAGAGCGCTGTGTCACTGCTAGGGAAAATTCAAAGTGGCAGAGGACACTGAAGTAGAGATGGCTGAAAAGTGAAGACCTGCATGAGGGAGGAAGACAGGAGAGACACCGCTGGGTACTGAAAGCTCTTTGATGGTTAACATATTCAAGGCTAAGGAGCCAAGTGAAATTTAGGAAAATCAGAATATGAAAGAGAGTCCCTGAGGAGGGTCAGAGGACTGAAGCAGACCATATCTGCACAGTGAAGTAAAAAGAACACTGATTTTGGACTCAGACACACCTGCCTTTCCTGCTCCATTGCTTAGTCTCTTTTTAAGCACTGGGTACGTTAATTTTGTATTCTAAGCGTGTTTCTTTAAGATTATAAAATGAGGCCGGGTGCAGTGGCTCACGCCTATAATCCCAGCACTTTGGGAGGCCGAGGCAGGTGGATCACAAGGTCAAGAGATCGAGACCATCCTGGTCAACAAGGTGAAACCCCATCTCTACTAAAAATACAAAAAATTAGCTGGGCATGGTGGTGCACGCCTGTAGTCCCAGCTACTCAGGAGGCTGAGGCAGGAGAACTGCCTGAACCCAGGAGGCAGAGGTTGCGGTGAGCCGAGATCATGCCATTGCACTCCAGTCAACAGCGAAACTCCATCTCAAAAAAAAAAAAAAAAAAAAGATTATAAAATGAGAAGAAAGTCACATACATGGAAAGTTCATGAAGATGAAATAAGATACTGCACACAAGGGCTAGCTTTGTCTGGTACCCAGTGAACGTTAGAATCTGATGTCTCCCTTTCCTTCCTGTCCTATCCCTCCCTCCTTCGGGTTACCATTGTCTTTGCTCCTGATTTCCAGTACCAGCAGCTGGATGTCACGCCGGTGAGTTCACCATTCTTTCATTCTCTCCCCTTCCTCTTCTCCAAATCACATTGCATTTGCAGAGAGCACCTGGATGACAGTGAATCAAGGTCAAAGCTATTCCCCTGAGACACTCACAGGGGTCTTTCCAAAAAAAAAAAAAGCTTTTGGTGTCTTACTAGTCTCATTCTAAAAAGGATGATTCTCCTGGGAGATGGAGGAACCCTGTCCTCCTTCTCCAAGTTGCGGCATCATGTTCTGATTCTCCCTGGGCCATGCCCTCTTCAGCTGCCAGTTTCAAGACACTGCAGTGTAAGGAGCCTGTCCACACCGAGGAGAGCAGCTGCCACATGGAGGATGACTTGACCGACCCAAGGGAAGCTGGCTTCCAGATCAAGGGCTACACTTTCAGTGAACCCTTCCACCTGATTGTGTCCTATGGTGAGGTCCTGGGCAGGCCTGAGCAGTGCCCCAAACCCCTTCTTTCAGCCCCAGAGCCCACCCAGGAAGGTATCCTCCAGAAAACTGGCCACAGAATGACGTACTTTTTTCCCAGTCTTCAGCCCACAGAAACCAGGGCACTCTCAGTCCTAGGCCCTAGGGAAGTTGTCTCATACTCCCAACTAGGGGTGAGAGTTTACCTGAACCCTCGGAGAAAGCTTAGGGGAATCTGTTGTAGGCACCCCTGGGGGTAGCTCCCAAGGAGGTCCTGGGTGACACGCAGCTCTTTCTCTGGACCATAGACTGGCTGATCCTCCAAGGTCCAGCCAAGCCAGTATTTGAAGGGGACCCGCTAGTTCTGCGCTGCCAGGCCTGGCAAGACTGGCCACTGACTCAGGTGACCTTCTACCGAGATGGCTCAGCTCTGGGTCCTCCCAGGCCTAACAGGGAATTCTCCATTGCTGTGGTACAAGAGGCAGACAGCGGACACTACCACTGCAGTGGCATCTTCCAGAGCCCTGGTCCTGGGAGCCCAGAAACAGCATCTGCCGTGGCTATCACAGTCCAAGGTAAGAGCTAGAAGCAGCAGCATCATGGCAGGGGAGGGTAAGGAGAAACAGGGAGCCCGATTTGTCTTCCTTTAGCTGGGAAGTGACAAGATCATCAAAAGTTTATGGAGCAGGTTGCTGACAAATGCCCAAGTTGGGCTTCAGAAGGGATGAGACTTCGGCATCGCCTTTTCAAGTCATCCAGCCCCACTCAGAGTCCAGCATGGTTCCTACCACCCACATCTACGCTTCCCAGCGTTCACTGATTGGGTGTCTGGACTACTATCAGATTTGCCCATCTCTGGATATTTCCTAGTCCTATCTACTTGCAGAAAGAACTTGAAAGATTCAAATGGCAACTAAGAGAGCCCATTCCTGCTGGAAATGGGAAAGGAAGTATGACTCCCCGAGGCTGTTCGCTTGCATGTGTCTACCTGTATACAGGATGGCTGAGCTCTTCCTTCTTGCCTATCTTTTCCCCAGAACTGTTTCCAGCCCCAATTCTCAGAGCTGTACCCTCAGCTGAACCCCAAGCAGGAGGCCCGGTGACCCTGAGCTGTCAGACAAAGTTGCCCCTGCAGAGGTCAACTGCCCGCCTCCTCTTCTCCTTCTACAAGGATGGGAAGACAGTGCGAAGCAGGGGACTCTCCTCAGAATTCCAGATCCCCACAGCTTCAGAAGATCACTCTGGGTCATACTGGTGTGAAGCAACCACTGAGGACAACCAAGTTTGGAAACAGAGCCCCCAGCTAGAGATCAGAGTGTGGGGTGAGTTCTCATCAGAGTGTAGGGTGTCTGGTGTGTGTGTGTGAGTGAAAAGGGGGGATAGGATGAATGGGCCCATAAGCTGGGGTTCAGTGTGAACACGTTAAGGAGGGACACAGAGGAGGCAGGAACAATAAGCCAGAATCCCTGATGATGAGAGACAGCACAAATAGAGAACTTCTCCCTCAGACTGTGGTGCACACCTCGCCAGACCAAGAGCTGAGGCAGCTCCATATCCACTACCCCACAAGTGTTAGGATCCCCCCATGCTCTCTGGGCATTTACAGGAATTTAATATCTAGAATGAAGATGGAGTAGTCTGAAGTCTATGTTCTGGGAGCCACTGTTAAGAAGGCTGCCTTTGACCTGAAATACTCCCAGAGGAGGTGACCAGGGTGATAAGGGGGCTTGAAGTCATGTTATATGAAAAATAAATGGAAGGGGCTGGAGATGCTATCCTGAAGAGGAGGTGACTCAAAGGCCAGCAGAGGTGTCCTCAAAAAGTTGAAGGCTGGCATAAGCACAGGGAATTAGACTAATGTCATAAATAATAAAGAGGCTGACCTAGAACCAGTTACCACATTCATGCTTCAGGGAATTAGATTCAGCCTTGATAGAGAAAGAACTGGCTAATGGTTCTAGCTGTTCAATGATGAGACCTCACTGCTAAAGGATTTCAAACAGAGATGGCCAAGCTTGAGATTAAAATTTGGACCAGGAGGGACACTAGCGTCCTCAAGTACCTACTGTCATTGGGCTCCACAGCCACTTTCAGAGAACAAGAAAGATTGCCAGGGATAGGAGGGAAGGGCCAGAGTCAGACTTCACTCTTATATGTGCCTCCTGCCTGGTAATCCAGGTCCCCTCGCCTCTGCTGCACCTCCCACCTCAAATCCAGCTCCTCAGAAATCAGCTGCTCTGGGAACTGCTCCTGTGGAGCCCCCTGGGCCTCTGCCTCCACCGCCAGCTCCATCTTCTGAGGATCCAGACTTCTCTTCTCCTCTGGGGATGCCAGATCCCCATCTGTATCACCAGATGGGCCTTCTTCTCAAACACATGCAGGATGTGAGAGTTCTCCTCGGTCACCTGGTCATGGAGTTGAGGGAATTATCTGGCCACCACAAACCTGGGACCACGAAGGCTACTGCTGAACAGAAGTAAACTATTCACCCATGATCCTGCTTAACCACCCCAATAAATCCAATTCTTTCTACTTTTTCTCTTCCTGTCCGGCACATATGCATACGTACTTTTACAAGTTGTCCCAGTGTCTTGTTAGAATAATGTAGATAGGTGAGTGTAAATAAATTTGTATAAAGTAAGAATTGGAGTTTAGCTGTAATTGTGTATTCTCTCTTAACATAACAGAATTCTGCTCGCTACATCAGGAATTTCTGTTATGCAGACCAGAATTTTGTGATTTAAAGAGAACAAATGGAGGTGGATTTAATGCAGCAGTCTCAATTGGGGGAAATTTTGCCCCCCAGAGGACATTGGGCAATGTTTGGAGACATTTTGCTCATCATAATTGGGGGGTTGTGGGGTGGTGGGATGTGTGTGCTGCTGGCATCTAGTAAGCAGAAGCCAGGGATGCTGCTAATCTCCTGTAATGCATAGGACAGCACTTCACAACAAAAGATAATCTGTCCCAAAATGTCAGTTGTACTGAGTTTGAGAAACCCCAGCCTATGAAACCCTAGATGCTGGACTCCGGCGTGGGACTTTGCCCACTGTAATTATTATCTCCTTCCGCCTCATTCAGCTAGTCTCATTGACATACTAGTCTTTGGTGGGCACTGTGAGCTGTGCTTTAGTTTAAGTTTGTGTCCCCTCAAAAGCTGTATGTTGAAATCCTAATCCCCAAGGTGATGGCATTAAGAAGTAGGCCTTTGAGAAGTAATTAGATCAGGAGGGCAGACGCCTCATGATTAGGATTAGTGCCCTTATTTAAAAAATGCCCCAGAGAGCTAATGAACACTTCCACCATGTGAGGACATGGCAAGAAGGTGATGCATACGAGGACCAAAAAACAGCTCTCACCAAACATGGAATCTGTTGTCATCTTCATCTTGAACTTCCAGTCTCCAGAACTATGAAAAATAAATTTTTGTTGTTTATAAGCTATGCAGTTTGTGATATTTTGTTATAGCAGCCCAAATGGACTAAGGCAGTTGGCCTCTGCTACATGGTTGAGTTTATGAGATGTTAAAAATACTCATAAGACAGTGTCTCTGTCTACAGAGCATTTACACTGTGGGATAGAAGGGAGTAGTAGCCTTCCTATAACAAGGGTCTATAAAAATTCCCTACAGGATCCTACTGTGCTCAGAAATAAGTGACTGAGTATAATGTTGCCAGAGTTGCAGATATTTGTTTTTAATTCGTCTCTGAAATATTTTTCTTGAATAACATATAATAACTCTATTTTAGTCTCATTAATATTTTTTTTCTATGCTTGGACTTCTATTGTACATTCTCAGCCAATGAGAGCCGGCCTGGCAGGCTCTATAGTAACCTTAATGAGTTAGCACATCATTTTAGAGGTCAAGAGATCGAGACTATCCTGGTCAACATGGTGAAACCCTGTCTCTACTAAAAATACAAAAAAATTAGCTGGGCATGGTGGCGTGTGCCTGTAATCCCAGCTACTCAGGAGGCTGAGGCAGGAGAATTGCCTGAACCCAGGAGGCGGAGGTTGTGGTGAGCCGAGATCGCGCCATTGCACTCCAGCCTGGGTAACAACAGCGAAACTCCGTCTCGAAAAAAAAAAATGTCATCTCTGTACTCCTCATCTATGTGTATGTGCTCCCCTCTATCATCACACTGCATTTTAATTTTTTATTACTTATTTTGCTTCACCAGAGGGTGAACTCTTTGAGAATACTCCTGAGCTCTTTGTTCCCGGTTGTGTCCTTGACATTTAGTTTAATAGGCATATGTAAGTTCTCAGTAAATTTTGTTTAGTTGAATCAAGTTGGGCCAGCAAAATAAGGGAAAGCATCTTGAAGAGGATGGGAATGAAGCTGGACTTTAAAGGATGAGTGTTATATCTGGCATCAGCAAAATCTCCAGACTCTATCCAGGGGACCCAGCCTCAGTCAAGGACTTAGAAACTTCAGAGGCCGGGCGTGGTGGCTCACGCCTGTAATCCCAGCACTTTGGGAGGCCAAGATGGGCAGATCACTAGGTCAAGAGATCGAAACCTTCCTGGCCAAGATGGTGAAACTCGTCTCTTCTAAAAAGTTATAAAAATTAGCTGGATGTGATCGCGCACCTGTAATCCCAGCTACTCGGGAGGCTGAGGCAGGAGAATTGCTTAAACCTGGGAGGTGGAGGTTGCAGTGAGCCAAAATCATGCCACTGTACTCCAGTCTAGCGCCTGGCAACAGAGCAAGACTCTGTCTCAAAAAAAAAAGGGGGGGAAGAAACTTCAGGAGAGAAACTTCTATCAAAAAGAATGAGGAAGGCTAGAACAAAGCTGAATGAATGAGAGAGACAGAGAGAGAGCAAGCATTTACCTGTCTCTTTCTGTCTAGCCTGGGGAGGTTGGAGAGAGACTAGGGAAGAGGAATTGTTACAATGGATCTGGTTTATATGGCTTGTGCCATTTAGGATTCTGTAATCAACAGAAGTCCCAACACAGCTATGCTCAACATGGTCTCTGAAATGAACATTAGATAGCAAGCACGTGAAAGGAAAACTGTTCTCCATTCACAACACCTCTGACATCAAATATGTGGGTTTTCTACACCAAGCTTTTCTCTGCTGGTTCTAACTAAGCAGAGTTAGCACAGACCCTATAGGTTAAGGGGTCAGTCCCACAAGACTGTTCTCACTTCAAAAGCCAGTTGCAAGTCCCAGGCCTTTGGTACTTGAGACCAACCAGCTATAAGTCAGAAATTCTCAGAACTCCTTGGGTTCAATAATTTGCTAGAATGGCTCACATAACTTAGGAAAAGAGTTTTCTTAACAGCAAATGGCAATATGCATAAGGCAACATACGTGGGAAGAGGTGCAGAGCTTGCACACTCTGGGTGTGCCGCCCTCCAGCTTCTCCATGTGTTCACTGAGCTGGAAGCTCTTAGAACGCCACCATTTAGGATTTTTTAATGAAGGCTTCATTACACAGGTATAATTGATTAAATCACTGGCAATTGTTGATTAACTCAAAACTCCAGCCTCTCTCTCTTCCAGGAAGTCAAGGTGGGTTTCCCACACCAAGCAAATCTCTAATTCTCAGCAGAAACCAATTAGATAGTCTGTAATTTACCAATTCTTACTCTAACTACCCAGAGTTAGCACAGATTCCTGAAAGTTCCAACTCTCTATTTGCAGTTAAGAGTCACCTTATTACCATAAACTCAGGTATGATGGAAGGAGCTAATTATACATAACAAGAGATACTCTCTCATCCCTGTCACTCAGGAAATCCTCTGTGCCAAAGAACAACCCAAAGGGGCAGAGAAAAAGTACACATTTCTTATTATGTGATACACATCCATTGTCTTATAAGTTGGATAGTACACTTGCATACCCTATAGCCCAGAATTCCATGCCTAGGTGGATATGTCCAAGAGAAAATTTAGCATATGCACACTAGAAGACAGGTATGATATTTATAGTAACAAAGCTTGTAAAAGCAAAATTTGGTATTGAAATGCCTTTCTTTTGTTGAAAAGAAGTCAGTGCAGATGTCCACCAACAGGAAAATGGGTAAATTACCATGTTAATTTGTTTCAAAGCATATTAAACACCAAACTCTATAAATAGGATGTTGTACTACCGGCTATGCATTTGGAAGTGGGGATGATGAACAAGACAGGAAGTCAGGAAATAGATCAGTCACTTGGGTGTTTAGGTACATTTCATGAAGAAGATAATACATGCATGGGGCCTTGAGAAACATGACAGACCTAGAGAACAAGAGAAGAGAGGGAAGGACATTCCAGAGGGGATGATGCAAGCAAGGGCATGGAAGGAAAATCAACACGCAGATGTCAGGAAAAAGGAAGGCGAATCCTTTGAAACAGAGTTCAGTGGAAGGAAATAATAATGGAGAAGTAAATAGAGTATAAGGCTCTTAAATGTGCTCCAGAGGCTCTTTATACGTCCACAAGAAAACAGATCAAATTCTGTAGGTGAATTTCAATTAGGGGAGGAGCTTGTAAAAAGCTAAGTTTAGGAGAATCATTCTGGTACTCTGGTATGAGGTGACTGGGATGACTAGAAGAGGGGTTGAGGGAGGTGGATTCTAGGTATGGGACCCAGTTTGAAGCCTGTTGTTCTCATCCAGCCTTCGGAGACAAGGGCCTTGGCTAGGGATAGAAGGAATAGAGAGTAATGATCTGAGCAGTGATAACAGGTCTGGGTGATCAGATATGGAGTAGCATTGACTCCTCCCAAACACAAAGGTCTCTTTGCCCAGTCCAGTAGCCTAACCTAGAAAAACTTGGAGGTCTCTTTGCCCAGCCCAGTAGCCTAACCTAGAAAAACTTGGTTCAGTTACAACTTAGAAGAGACTAGGGAAGGGATAAAATGACCTGCTTAGAATCATAGGAGGAAGTTTAAAGAGGGTGTGTTGGGATAGGCCTCATTGTCATCCAACAATGCCACAATACTATCCCTTTCCCCAAAATCTCCCAGCAGTCTAAATTCTTTCCCATTTTTAGGTTTCTAATCCCGCTCTAAGAAGCCTGAAGAAACTTCGCCCCCACCCCCCGTAAAACCTGTTATCACCCTTTTTTAATGCTTTCTCTATATATAAAGGACAGGTATGTCAGGTCTCCATATGCAAGCCTGGACCTGAAAGTCTGAAGTCCTGCTTCCTCCGCTAATTGTTTCCTACTCCTCCACCCACCCCCCGCTCCCCCCTTACCCCCCACCCCTGTGTTCGCCATTGTTCCTAATTGCCCATGGAGCTTCCTTGACAAGCCTCTCACCCCACTCTGCCATCTTAACTGTTATTATAGTACTCTTATCCCACCCGCCATTTTAACTAACTTACCGTAATGTATACTCCCTGCTCCTACCCCCCTCCACTGTAACTGATCTTACTCTAACTTTCCACTGCCCACCCCAAACCTATAAAGCCAACTCCTATCCCACTGCCCTTTGCCAGTGCCCTCTTCAGCCTTAGCCTACCGGCCCCCAGGTGAATAAACAGCCATGTTGCTCACACACACACAAAAGAAAAGTTTACGTTAAAGAATAGTAATTAAAAAATACATTATTATCAACCCTGTCCTGAGTTACAGAAAACTAGTAAAATAAAAAAGTTTTTTTAAAATGTTCTTATTAAGGAAAAGAAAAATTTGTTTGGAAAAATTGCAAAATAAAAAAATACTGAATATTAATGACAAGAAGGAACAGGAGCCCTGTGAATTGCTGGTGGATACATTAACTCTTGCAGCCACTTTTGAGAGTAATCCACAGGATTCAATCTCTTCCTTTATGCCACAAATACTGACACAGCACGTGCTAGGTGCAGTCACTGTTGTAGGTGATACATCAGCGAATAAGAAAAAATTCCGGTCTCAATGGAGCTTACATTCTAACGGGGAAAACCTACCGCAAACAAGTAAATACAATGCCAGGTAAATACAAGTGCAATGAAGAGAAAGGAAGCAAAATATGGGGCCAGCGAATGACAGTGAGGAGGCGCTATTTTAGCCACTGTCTCTCTGAGGAGGTAATATTTGAGTGGAGTGAGGAAGTGAAACTTACAAAGATCTGGGAGGAGAGTAAGAATCTTTCAGGCAGAAAGAGCAGTAAGTGAGGCCCTGAAGCAAGACTAAGCATGGAATGTTCCAGCAACTGTTCTAAACACAATGTGGCTAGATCAGAGTGAGTGAGGGGGAGAGTCATAGGAAATGAGGCCAAGGGTCAGAGAAAGGCCTGATTGTAGAGCCCTGAAGACCATGGGAGGGTGTTTGAAACTTATTCTGAGGGCAACTTTGGGGAATTTTGAAGGAAAGTAACACAATACAGTTAACATTTGAAAAGTATATCTCTAGCGATGAGGTGAATAAATAACTATGAAAAGATCAGTGTAGCAGGTAGAGTCGTCAGGACTTGTCAGTGAATTAGATTTGGGTTTTGGAACGAACTTGCATGTAACTCATGAACGTAACTCTGCAGTCTCGCTCTCAGGGTGCATCCCATAGAGGCGCTTCAGGGCTCTGTAGGGAAGCATCATGTCCTTACCAGCACTAATTTACATGAAACCTCCTATGTGCCAAGTCCAGTTCTAAGCCCTTTACATATGTTAATTCATCCAGCCCTCACAATATGTACCAAAAAGTCCAGTGTGGAATTGTCTGGGGTAGCTGAGGGTGGGCAGCAACTAGGATGTTAAGGGAATGGACAAGTGCAGTGTAGCAGAAGCATAGAATATTAGGGCAGTCATGGCCAGGTGTGGTGGCTCAGGCTTGTAATTCCAGCACTTTGGGAGGCTGAGGTGGGTGTATCACCTGAGGTCAGGAGTTCGAGACCAGCTGGCCAACCTGGTGAAACCCCCATCTCTACTAAAAATACAAAATTAGCCAGGCATGGTGATGCATGCCTGTAATCCCAGCTGCTCAGGAGGCTGAGGCAAAAGAATCACTTGAAACCAGGAGGTGGAGGTTGCAGTGAGCTGAGATCATGCCATTGCACACCAGACTGGGTGACAAGAGTGAAACTCCGTCTCAAAAAAAAAAAAAAAAAAAAAAAAAATAGGGCAGTCAAAAGCAATAAACAAGATTCAAGTAGAGCAATCTGAATAAATTTTAAACATCTGGGATTAATTTTTCGAAGTGAATAATATCTAGAACACAATGCTGCTTATGTAAATTAGCAACACTAACTATTTCTCAAAGATAAAAATTGCGTATATGTGGAAACATATAGTAAACATTGTACAGCGCGTGCTTATGTGGAGGGTAGGAGAACAGAAGTGTGGATGAAGGTCAACAAAGTAAGACAACAAGAGGGAGAACTTGCAAAGACCAGTAATAACAGCCAGCCATGAGCAGCATCTTGAATCCCAGACAATCAGAGAGAGATGAGAGAACAGATTTTGGAGACAGACTTCTGTTCAAATCTCAGTTTCATCAGCTCAGTTTCCTCTTATGCAAAATGAGGATATTAATAATTCTTCTTCAAAGGGCCTTACAAGAATGAAGTAATATCTATGAAGCACTTGGCTGGTGACTGCCACACCCCGAGGCACTAAGGTGAGCTGGCATCAGCAACAACAGCATTAGCTCATTACCATCATTATCACTGAGAACATTTTATCACCAGCATGTTATCAAATGGTAACATGAATTATCCAGATGTTACCTTGTGATAGGCCTCAAAGAATTCCTCAAGTTACATATGATGATTTTGAAATTTTTCTGCATTGTAAAGGAGTAAAGAATTGGAAATTCTGGGGAAAAGACCTAGATGGAGTAAAAAGACTCACTTTGAGAAAAACTCAGAGGAGAGCCTAGAATAAAGAAATGTTTGGTGGGAAAATTTCAAGTCAAATTCTGAGCACTGTATAATAGGAACACTACAGACAGTTCCAGAGATTTCTAGGGAAGACTATACAGCTCAAAATTTTTTGGTGTACTAAGGTTTCTTCTGAATCCAGTGAAGGGGCTGAGATCTGTGCTCTGGAGGATGAGAAGCCAAAATAGAGCCAGCTTGTGTTGCCTAAGAGGACAGCTAACAGCTGCATTGCATTCTTACTGTAGAAGTGGTGGCTTGGGGGGCAAAAGTCAGACCTCTGCGGCAGGCTGTGGATCATGTGGGAAGCCACACACTGACCCCCGAGCTGAGGCATTAGCAGGCTGGAGGCGAAGCACAGGAGCACTGGCCAGCCCAGGCACTCCTAAAGCAGGCAGGTGATCATCCCTGTTCCCAGTAACTAGTTCTTCTCTGCCTCCCCTACTCTAGGACATGTTATCAAATATGTCCCTGCTTTGTTTGAGATCTACATGACTCTGTCTCTCTTTTATCAAAACCTGCACTCAAAACAGTATCTGAAGTGACCAGCATAATTTAAATAACCAGTCACATTTTTCTAAGAGGCATTTGCACTTTTAAAGGGGGCTAGTCCATTAAGCAAAATATGAGGACATTCTCAGAGTGGAACTTCAGGCATCCGTCAGAGGGGAAGATACTATCTTACTGGGAGTTGACAGTATCTGATAATTGATCTCCTTCCCTCATATTTCCAAGGAATCAAGGTGCCCCGGTTCTAAACAACCACAGGTAAGGACAAGATAGAGTCCAGGGAGACACACTATCAGGTTGGAAAATTCATTAAGTATTTACATGAAAATTCAGGTTCCTCATTGCTCAGGTATGGTCACATGGCTCAGAAAGCACAAGAAGAAGAGGTCAGATCTGAGAGGCTTCTGAGGGGCTGATGCAGTGACTTCTCTGCCGCAGGTCAGGAGTCCAGGAACTGGGGCATGGTTGGGGAGGGGTTGCAGGGAAGGGTGGGAGGAGGGAAGAAAGGAACAAGTGAGTGAAAGCACCGCAGGATGAGATCATAGGGGTGGAAGGAAAGAAGAGTTTTTTTTTAACTTCTCAAGAACTTAAGAATGTATGAGAACTTAAGATTTCAGGAAGGGAGGAAGAAGAAACACATTGCATTTCTATCCTTGACTAGGGAACTAGATGATAAGGACATGAGGGTGGTTGGTGAGTCACGCCTTTCCGTCTACTCATTGTGGGAGGATGTGAGCTCCAGGGGCAGGCAACCCAACATTGACCTCTCTAGGTCTCACGCCAATATCTGTCACCAGGAGTGAGCAGGAAAAAGGACCTTAAGGACATGAGGCTGTATCTTCCTCAGCTGAGCCTTGCAGGGCTGGCTGGAAGGTGGAGAAGGGGTGCGATGGGAGTGGGATGTCAATGGGAGCCTGAAGATGTCAGGGTCATCTGCTGGAGCCTGGTTCTAGGGAACTCTCGTATGCTATGGAGGGCACAAGTTCTGTGGGCCTTCCTTACAGTAGTCAGGGCTTGCCTGAACTGTGAGGTGGCTATAGAGGCGGTAGATGAGACATTTGTGATACCTGATATTCAGCCTGTCTCCCACTCATTCCAATCTGCCATCTTCAGGAACTAGGAGTGGGTGGGAGAAGCAGCAGTGTCTCCTGGTACTCAGTGGCATCCTCTGGCCACCTTGTTTCTCTCTGTTCCCCGTCCCCTGCCAGTGTATCTTCATCCTTCTGCCACTGCTGCAGTCAGATCCATCATGTGGGCACTGACAGCTTTTCTGCTCCTGGGTGAGTCTGCAGTGAGGCAGCAGAACAACTTTGGGTGGTGGAGGAAAGGGTGGAACAAGCTATGGGGAGAGAAGGGTGGGTATCCAATCCTCAGTTTCCAAGTGGCTCATTATCTATTTTTGGAGGGGTGAAGAAGAAGGGGCTTTCTAAGAGCTTGGGAAACCAGGGGCAGGAGAAGAAAAACAGGTTTTGGGACTATTCACCCTTTCTTGTTGTCAAGAGTCTCTTTCCTCTCATCACCAACACTCTCCTTCTCCTTCCTCTTCCTTCTTTCTTGTTTTGCAGTTCCAAGCAGCGGGCAAGCTGGTGAGTCTTATACCCTCATCCCAATTTTCTACAAATTCCACTCCAACCCCCTAAGTGACCTGCTCAGGTAGACTCCTCACTTCCTGGCTGCTCTGGGATAGTGTCTCTTCCCACTCTCCTCAACTCCTGGGACTAAATTTGCTTGAAGGTATTTAGAAATGGGTGCTGCTTGGTGGACTGATAATCTGTAACCCAATGAATGTGATCTCCTCTCCTGCAGGGATGGGTTAGTACATGGGCTGGGGCCTGGGAGCTGGGGCTTCCTAAGATTTCCCAAACTCAAGACTGTTTCTTTGGGCACCTCACCTTGATTCTCTTTGCATGCTGCCTCCTCTCACCCTGCCTCCTACCCCAGCTACTCTGGAGAAGCCCATACTGTCTCTACACCCACCTTGGACCACGATCTTCAAGGGGGAGCGGGTAACTTTGAAGTGTGATGGATACCACCCACTGCTCCTGGAGCTCCGGCCCATCAGCACTCTCTGGTACTTGGGCCACCTACTTCTGCCCTCTCACAAGAAGAGCATTGAGGTGCAGACACCAGGGGTGTATCGATGCCAGACACGGGGAGCACCAGTCAGTGATCCCATCCACCTCTCTGTATCCAATGGTGAGTGGTCTGACCATGAGGGGATGGCGAGCATGTGTCTCCTCTGGCAATAGGGGCCCTCTGGTGGGAGGGGACAATGGGTCAATCCCAAGGTCCAGGAAACAAGGGCCACACTGGGGCCAATCTTAAGTCTCTGGAGCAGATAGGGACCTGCATGACACTCTGCAAGAGATGCAGTAAGCACACCTGGCCCCAAAGGTCCCTTTACCCTCCTGCCACAGTGTGAGGCACGGTGTGAAGATTTCTGTTTGTTTCTGAGACCAGCTCAGAAGAGCAAAGGCTCCGAGGACCTGGAGTGCTGGACAGAGAACTTTAGGGGTAGGAAAGGAAACTCACCAAGCAGGAAAGGTGAGTCTCCCTGGCAGACAGAGCACAGACGGAGGATGTACTCTCAATTGAACAGTGTGATGCTTCTCTGTGCCTCGGTGTCCATCTGTAAAAAAGGGACAATAATGGTATGTCCCTTATTTGGCTGCTCTGAGGATTAAAAGTGAATTACGTTTTGTTAAAGAAAAAAAGCAGCAATTGAACTGAGCACTTACTCAAAATTTTATTACAGATATGTATGTATGTGTACACAGGAGTCAACTGAGAAACTGATTCTCGAGGTGCTTAAAAGGTTTTAAAACAGGATAAGAAAAATAACAATAATTTGTTCATTAAGGTCCAGGATTGCCAGGCACAGTGGCTCACACTTGTAATCCCAGCACTTTGGGAGGCCAAGGCAGGCAGATCACCTGAGGTCAGGAGTATGAGACCAGCCTGGCCAACATGGTGAAACTCCATCTGTCTCTACAGAGATACAAAAAAAAAAAAAAAAATTAGCTGGGCATGATGGTGGGTGCCTACTTGGGAGGCTGAGGAATGAGAATCGCTTGAACCCAGGAGGTGGAGGTTGCAGTGAGCCAAGATCATGCCATTGCACTCCAGCCTGGGTGACAGAGCAAGACTCCATCTAAAAAAAAAGAAAAAGAAAAAAGGTACAGAATTGGCTATTTCACAGGGAATATTACATCATCTTGTCTCAGCCAGCTGGGCCACAGTTGTATTCAGAATTTAAAGGATTTCACTCAGTGTTCAGATTAGCACTTACACACACTGCATATTCACACCCGTGGTTTTTGTTTGGAAATTGTTAGTGATAGCAATAATTATACTGAGGGCAATAGGAGTAATTACTGCCTACAGATTGAGAGTGTCTGTGGACTGGGGCTATTACTTGCAGGGCCCTTTCTCAATGTACAACACCCAAAACGGCCTCTGCTCTGTGCTAGGGATATATAAGTGTGCTTTGATGATCACCGGGTAATTGTGGGGTGCTGTGGGAGACACCTTAGGCTGTCCTGGGGTGTCAGGGAGGTTTTCTGTAGGAGATACGGTCTAAGCCTAGACATGCAGGACAAGCAGGCCTCAAGTTAAACAGGTGGAAGAGGGTATCTTGGCTGAGGAAATAGCAGGTACACAGCCCTTGCCCTCAGAGCAGGGCCAATTCTCTCAACAGTTCAGTATGGCTGGAACTTAGCCTGTTAGGAAGACCCTGACACGATCCTAAGGGGGTTATAGTTGATTCTCGTGGTCAAAACTCTGAGGCTGGAGCCAAGTCTCTGGCCTCTTTGCCTCCCTGGCTAAATGAAAGACCAGCCATCCCCCTTCCTCCCCACTCACCTAGGAATATATCTTGCACTATGAGGCTCCTGCGTGCCAACCACCAGGGAAGGCCTGTCCGCTCAGGAAAGCAGTGGGAGGTGGCGGGGAGGAAAAGGAGAGGAGTTATGGGGAGAAAGCAGTAAGGCTGTGAGAGTGGGAGATCTCCAGGGCTGGACTTTCTGTGGACCAGCTGTGGTGTCTGCCGCAGACTGGCTGATCCTGCAAGTGCCCTATGCTCCAGTGTTCGAGGGCGAGCCGCTGGTCCTGCGCTGCCGCGGCTGGTACGACAAGGTGGTCTACAAGCTACACTACTACCACGACGGCCAGGCCGTGCGCTACTTCCACTCCAGCGCCAACTACACGGTGTTGCAGGCGCGAGCCAGCGACAGCGGGCGCTACCAGTGCTCGGGCACCATGCGCATCCCGGTAGAGAGTGCGCCCATGTTCTCCGCTAAGGTGGCTGTGACCGTGCAAGGTGGGAGAGACCAGGGGCCCCGCGAGGGAGGCATACGAGCACTGGGAAATTTGGGGATAGGAGCCCCGCGGGAAAAGAAGGGGCGGAAGTTCAAATAGCTGCCACTTGGCGGGTTTCTCTTAGACCGCGGACGCTGCCCCCTCTCCTCGGCGGTGAAGGAGCTCTTGATTCGCAGCCTGCCTGGAGGCTGGTCCCTTTCCCCGACGCACACCCTGGCTTCTCACTCTGGCTGGGGACTCCCATACAGAGGGCAGCTCTGGCCACAGCCACAGCCAGGAGAGGGGCAAACAGGGGCAGGGGCACCGTGGGATTGGGACCAAAGCGGCTCCATAGCGTCCTGCCAGGCAGCGTCTCCTCTTCCAGGCTGCAGAACCCAAGCTGAGTGTCAGTGGGGATGTGACAAGAAACGTCTGGCCTTGTTCCTCCTCCTGTCAAGCTCTCCCCGACCCTCATGGACCTTGTACCCCTACCCCACATTTCAGAAGGCTCTCCTTCCCCCTCCACGTGGACACACGGCCTCCTCCCCTTTGTCTGGGTCGGCGGGTCTGCTAGGAGCCCTGGCGGGAAGCAGGCAGGAACGCGGTCGCGGAGCCGTGGACTAGCAGGCGCCTTTGCTCCCCGCCCTCTCCGCAGAGCTGTTCCGGGCGCCGGTGCTGAGGGTGACCGGTCCGCGGGAGGCCCGCGGCGCGGCGCTGGGCGGGGTGGTGCTGCGCTGCGACACGCGCCTGCACCCGCAGAAGCGCGAGACGCCGCTGCAGTTCGCGTTCTATAAGTACAGTCGCGCCGTGCGCCGCTTCGACTGGGGCGCAGAGTACACTGTCCCGGAGCCCGAGGTCGACGAGCTCGAATCTTACTGGTGCGAGGTGGCTACTGCCACGCGCAGTGTCCGGAAACGCAGTCCGTGGCTGCAGCTCCCGGGGCCGGGTGAGGGCCTGCATCCACGAATCTCCCCCGCCTCCCAGTCCCCTTCCCGCTCCGCGTCCCCGTCCCGCCCCCGCCTTTCCCATCTCTCCCTCGCCTCCTTCCTCCGCACCCCTCTTCTGGCCTTCCCCATCCCCCGCACCGCTCCACCCCTCTCCCCCAGTTCAGCGCTGAGAAGAACCATGCCAGCGGCGCGTGACTGGGCGTGATGCATTCACAGGTTCTCCCCTGGTCCCGGCCTCCACCACAGCCCCAGCTCCACGGGCCGCAGCCTTGGCTCCTGGTAACAAGCCGCTTTCCTTCAGAAAGCCCCCGGTGTCCAGATCGGTCCCGTCGGTCACCTCCGTCCCAAACACCACCTCCACTGGGCTGCAGTTCCCGGCGGGCGGCGTCCCGACTGCGGGGCCACCCGCCTGCGCTCCGCCGACGCCCTTGGAACAATCGGCTCGAGCCCCGAAACCCGACGTGGACCTTCTGCTCCGAGAAATGCAGCTGCTCAAAGGCCTTCTGAGCCGGGTGGTCCTGGAATTAAAGGAGTCACAGGCCCTCCCGGAGCTCAGGGGAACGCCCGAGACCCCCACCTCCCACTTTGCCATGAGCCCGGGAACCCCAGAGACCACTTTTGTAGAGAGCTGAGGGGCGGCTACCGTCCCGTCTGCAGGCTCATTCCTCCCTGGTCTCTCCTACTTCCCCCCACGCGGAGTCCTTTGAAAGACATCTGTTTGCATCCCTGAGTTTTGCTGTGGTTTTTAAAGGAGCGCCCACGAAGTGTGTGTGTGGTGGCCGACGATTTCAACCTCACACAGCAGTTTGTAACCACAAGCATTCTCTTTGAATTCTCACAGAATTCAGCAAGGAAGTAGAAACCTGTTATTTACTACTTTGTGGTTTGCCTTTGGAAGTGAGTTTAGGTCACCCATAGCCCTTCAGATAAGCCTATCCAGTACATATTTCGGCACAGGCAGTTTTTTGGTACTTAAGTACAATGAGGTAACTGAGGACTTGAGAATATTTTAGTGTTAAAGTGTAATTATTCGTTTTGAATTTACTCTGGTAATGTTAAAAAGACGGTCAGTCCTATTACTGATGAGTTTACATCTTCAAATAAATCCTGGGTTCTGTTTAGTTTTAGAGAGGGAAAGGTGTTTGTGTGGGTCTCTCATTCCCTGGTTAAAGGGGTCAGAGTTCTGTTTGACTCACCCCGGTGCACCCCCTGCCCCAGGGTAGCTAGACAGACTGATGGGCTGGGGCAGCAGCAGGCAGACTAGGCTAACCTTAGCCATGTTAAACAAATGTACCATTTGATTGAGAACTCTTTTTGAGGAAACTTTAAGACAAATTCTCAAAATTGAATTGTCATTCTTAGCAGATTTTTCTTTTCTTTTCTTTTTGAGATGGAGTCTCACTCTGTCACCCAGGCTGGAGTGGAGCGCAGTGGTGATCTCGGCTCACTTCAACCTCTGCCGCTCAGGTTCAAGCAATTCTCCTGCTTCAGCCTCCAAGTAGCTGGGACTACAGGTGCTTGCCACCACACCTGGCTAATTTTTTGTATTTTTAGTAGAAACAGCTTTCACCATTTTAGCCAGGATGTTCTTGATCTCCGGACCTCGTGATCCGCTCTCCTTGGCCTCCCAAAGTGCTGGGATTAAAGGCATAAGCCACTGCGTCAGACCCCTGTTAGGGGCTTTTTTCCTAAGAAACACATGAACACACCAAGATACACACATGTACAGATCAGTATCCACTCCTGCATGGTGACTTTACTGTCACTTGGTTAAAAGAAGAAAAGTGAAAAGCCATTTCCATTGCAATTTCAGGGTTATGTTCCTGGAAAGTCCCATTTCGATGGTTTTCTCTACTGGAGCCATCAATCCCCTGCAGGGTTAGTGTGACTTGTCCCCAGGAGGTCTCATTCTCATCAGGTCCATACCCTTCAGTTAAGTTTCACTCTTAAGGCTTGGAGCTATAACAGCTGTACCCTCTCATCCTTTACTTCTACTTGATAGAAGTAAACAACCCCATTTATTTCCTAGTTATTAACCAGGATAACACCAACAGCCTTTATCCTACTCTTCCTAATATTATTCTTCACCATATTATTACTACAAAGTCACTGAAATTATACAGAGAGGCAAGTAGGCAGGCAGGTGCACACATAAATTACAATGCAATTTGATAAGTGCTCTATGAAACATTATAGGAATTTGGAGAAGAAAGTTGAATCTTTAAGGAAGAGCAAGAAGTACCACATGGAGAAGTGAGAAAGATTGAAAGGTATGGCAAGTAGGCTGCGGATGCAAAGACACAGAGAAGTGAAAGACTGTAGTATGTTTATGAAGTGGCAAATAATTGGAAATGGTTGGAGAATTATGTATATTTATGTATATGTGTGTAGGTATATTTTAGGGAGGAGGTGGCAGAAATGAATATGGGGAAGTAGGAAGGAATCAGAACATGAAAGTCTTGTTAAGAAGTGCTTTATTAAAAAAAAAGAAGAAGAAGAAGAAGAAGTGCTTTATTAGGCCAGGTGCAGTGGCTCAAGCCTGTAATCCCAGCACTTTGGGAGGCCAAGGCGGGTGGATCACGAGGTCAAGAGATCGAGACCATCCTGGTCAACATGGTGAAACCCCGCTCTACTAAAAATACAAAAAATTAGCTGGGCATGGTGGTGTGTGCCTGTAATCCCAGCTACTTAGGAGGCTGAGGCAGGAGAATTGCCTGAACCCAGGAGGCAGAGGTTGCAGTGAGCCGAGATTGCGCCATTGCACTCCAGCCTGGGTAACAAGAGCTAAACTCTATCTAAAAAAAAAAAAAAAAAAAAAAGAAGTGCTTTATTAAATGAAAGTTGCCAGGAAAAAAAAAAAAAAAAAGACGTGCTTTAGCCGGTTGGATACTTGGGATGGATATTTGAAAGCATTCCTGACATAAAGACATCAGTATGTCTAATTGGAGAAAATGCTAGCTTAAAATTAGACAAAAAGAATCAAATAAGCATATCTCAGTGAATCTTTGCTTAACTCTGAGAAGGTATGTCCAGGTCCCTATAATTCATTACTGTTGTCCTGATCTACAATAACCTTTGTGGCTCTGATTTCCAGCTTTCTGATGCAGGCTCATCTCACTTCGTAGAACTGTCCTCCTCCAAGGCCACTTTTCCTAGCTAACTGAACTCTATTTCAGTGCCCAGGCTCTTTGCCCCTTCTGATTTTGTTCCCCTGAGGTTTCTGCCATCTAGATGTAGACAGGATGTGACTAACAGTAGTGGCAAGAGGCTTAATAATCAAAGAATCTCAGGTCATTAAAAAAAATCAGTTGATCATTTGGAAGAGTACAAAAAAGAGAAATAGTCACTCAAAGTCGAGCTAGGGTGGCAGTATCTCTTTCATTCATACCTTTTTGGCAACATCAACATCCTTGTTCTTGTTTTGCCATCTACTTCCATTTAGAACTGGGATGTGGGGGAATGGAGAAGAACAAGAACTTTTTGGTGAGAATGAAAGTCATTCATGACTCAACTTTCCTGTGTGGGGGAGAGGAGTTGACTTTTATGCCTGTAGACTCCATTGTCTCTTTTATGCACCCCAGCTCTTAAAGAGGAGGGCAGGATCAAGATGATCTTCTAAGATATCTGTTATTGATTGCCCAGGAAGACCTACAGAAAAAATCTGGTCACATTCCCCTTGGATTACAGCCTTTCATTCTGTCCTCCCAGAGTCTCAGTTTTTTAACTTGACCTTACTCTATGGAAGGGGGATCTCTTTGGGTTTGTGAACTAAAATTAAAATTCTAAGCCCCTCAACAGACTGAATGGACGACCCCTCACAGTCAAGGGAATTTCAAAGAAACCTGAAAAACTAGTTTAGGCCATGAAGGAAAGTTGGGGATTAGACATCCCTAGTTATACCCTCTCTCTTTTGGAGTATAGGCACAACTGACCAGCATAACATTAAAACAGAGATCCTAAGACTGACAGAACTGACTCTGTAGCAATAAGTTATCAGCTCCAACCTGACTCTGAAATCAAAGTATTTTACCCAAACTATATTTCTTTGACTTATTTTGAAATGACCCCACAACGTTGTCTCTTGTAGGGGAAATTGACATTCTGTAGAAATCCGCTTCCCTCTCCAGGTCTTTTCCTGATCCAGAAGAGTTGTAACTAAGAGTCTGACATCTTTTAAGGTCAGATAAGAGACATTCACCATCTATTCTCTCTGAAGCCTGGAGGTTTCACCTACATGAGAACAACTTTGGCTTCCACAACCCCTCCCTTCCCTTAACTCAAACTGACTTCAATTCTTCAGCCATAGCTTAACTCTTTCAACCAATTGCCAGTCAGGAAATCTTTGAATCCACCTATTATCTAGAAGCCGCCCCTTCAACCCGATTTCGAGATGTCCTGCCTTTCCAGGCCAAACCAATGTATACCTTACATGTATTGATTTATGTTTTTGTTTATAACTTTTATTTCCCTAAAATGTATAACATCAAGCTGTAGCACAACCGCATTGGAAACATGTTCTGAGGAACCCCTGAGGCCGTATCATGGGTTATGGTACTTAACTTTGGCAAAAGAAACCTATGAATTGAGTGAGACCTGTCTCAGATGCTCTTTGGTTTAGAGGTTTCACACTCATGGCTCTTTTTCCTAAGAGATTGAATTAAATCCTGTAGGTTAAAGTCCAAACTTCCTATCACAGCATATTGAGCCCATGCATTCTATATGGCCACACTGACCACTGTTCTTTCCCCAACACACCACCACCTTTCATGACTTCATTTTTGATATACTTTTGCCTCAGTCTTTATAGGATGGCTGTACAGGCCTTCTGAGCCCAAGATTCCTCATTTGCAAAGTGAGGGAAATAACAGTATCCTCATAGGGAGAGACAAACAAATAAATGGGTCCTTTCATCATTAGAGGTTTTAAAAACGGTGATGAGAAGCACAGAGGAGGATATTAAGCCCAATGTGGGGTCCAAGAATCAACTTCCTGCCAGTCCCCACTGATGGACTATTTGTTTCTAAACTTGTGCTGTTTTAAATTATGTTGCAATGACTATCTTCATATCTATATCTTTATGCACATATCTGAATATGTCTGTAGGATAAACTCCTAAAAGTAGAATTGCTGGATCGAAGGATATGTGTCTTTTTAGAATTTTGATAGATAGTTGCAAATTATTCCTCGAAGAGAATGTATCAATTGGTGCTTCTACTAATTATGAAGGTGAAAGCTTGTTTCTCCTACCTTGATCAGGAGAGCACATCATTGTACTTTTATTTTTTAATTAAACCTGCACAAACCTTAGCCTCTTTATCCACTGTTGAGTGCCCCTGGTTGGACCCTGATAGATTTACTATCCTGTGTCATACAGCAGCCCAGTGGTACAGCCCCCCAAGGGTCAGTGCACTTATTTGTAATGCTAACCCATCCAACCTCTGAATTCCTTGCTAGCTGCTCTGTAGTTAAATAACTGTACTTCTGACCATACTTCCTTATTAAATACCCATTTTCTGTCCATTAGAGCTCTTATTCCAAGCCAGATCATTCCAGTCCTTTGCGAGATTTTCAACATGTAATATTTTTAGCCCATATTGGTTTAGTTTGTCCCCAGGCACTACACCTGCAAAGATAATTGGTTTCAATGCTTGATATTCTACTTATAATAAGAAGCCTCATATAAATGTACATGCCTGATAGAGCCGAGACTAAATAATTGGTACAACACACCACTGTCTTTTTCAGTTCAAAGGAGCCAGTCTCACTGCAGTGCGGCAGATGACCATTCTCTCATCTCTTAACAGTAAATATACCCCAGTGTATCATGTTAAGTTGTAACGGTGAAGCTAATTAGCTTTGAACCTAGAGGTGGCAGATTTGTATAAAATTAAGAATCTTGGCTCAGGAGTCAATAGACTTGGGTTCAAATGTTGCTTTTACTACTTAACAGCTAGATTTAGGCAAGACACATTGTCTCTGAAATTCTGTCTCTTCTTTTGTAAAACAGCATGATAATTGTATAAGCCTATAGAATTACTAGAAGGATTAAATGAGATTATGTAAGTAGCGCATCTAATACATAAGAAGCAGTAAATTGTTATTATGACTGTAATTCACTGAATCTAAAATGATATTAGTTATAGAATGCACCATTAAAGAAAGCACTATGAGGCTGGGCGTGGTGGCTCATGCCTATAATCCCAGCACTTTGGGAGGCCGAGGTGGGTGGATCACAAGGTCAAGAGATCGAAACCATCCTGGCCAACATGGTGAAACTCCACTCTACTAAAAATACAAAAATTAGCTGGGCATGGTGGCACACGCCTGTAATCCCAGCTACTCGGGAGGTTGAGGCAGGGAGAATTGCTTGAACCCAGGAGGCGGAGGTTGCAGTGAGCCGAGATTGCACCATTGCACTCCAGCCTGGGTAACAAGAGCGAAACTCCGTCTCAAAAAAAAAGAAAGCACTACAAAAAGGGAAAACATGGCCGAATACCTACACAATGTCCTTTAGACTTAATTAAAATAGACTTACAAAATCATAGATAATGAATAAACAGGGAAACATGCATGAAATAAACTGGGTAAGATACTTCTAAAATGGTTTTACATTCAGAAACGGACTTTTCTAAATCACTTTCCAACTTAAATGTGTCATCGTCCATGTTTCGTCACTCCTGTGACATCTTCTTTCCTGTGAAAAGCAGGGGAAGTGCAGCATTTCTTAAAGGAACTCATAAAAAAATAACAGTCATTGTTGCCAGACTTTTAAGCTGGTTTTACAATTATCTGGAGCTAACTTGTTTTTGACTTCTGCTTCAGGAATGTTGCTACACAAGTCTGATTCACCACCCACCCCATTTTCCCTTCAACTAACAGTTCCTTCACTGTTGTCTCCAGAAACTTCCTTCAAACTGCTTATACCATTTGTAAATTTTGATGCTGGCACTTTAATGTTCATATTTATGTAAGTTATGAAAACTGTAACAAGACAGCGATTATTAGATGCATCATGATTTCAGAGATGTCAAAACATTGTTTAAAAAATGTCTTAGAATTAATAAAATGTAAAAAAAAAAAAAACCCATCCTGAGCTCTAGGCAAACAAACTTCAAAATGTCTAGGAAAAAAAGTTATATATAGTCCTATATGTTGCCAGAGACTAATGGTGGACATATTTCAGGATGAATTGGAGGTCCTCAAAAATCTGAAGGGGAAAGTAAAGTCTGCTTAGTTCAACCAAGAAACCATTTATTGAGATGCTTCAGGCAGAGCATGGTGTTTCATGCCTATAATCCTAACACTTTGGGAGGCCGAGGTGGGCAGATCACCTGAGGTCAGGAGTTCAAGACCAGCCTGACCAACATGCTGAAACCTTGTCTCTACCAAAAATACAAAATTAGCGGGCTGTGATTTTGCGTGCTTGTGATCCCAACTATTAGGGAGGTTGAGGCAGGAGAATCACTTGAACTCGGGACACAGAGGTTGCAGTAAGCTGACATCCACCGCCATTGCACTCCAGCCTGGGCAACAAGAATTGAACTCCGTCTCAAAAAGAGAGAGAGAGAGAGAGATGCTTCTCAACTTTTTCTGCCATGTGGCCACGCAGCTGTGCTTGACTTTTTGTGGGAATGTGACTTCATTACTTCCCAAGGACAGCCCACTCTATCTTTGGACAGCTCTAGAAATTAGAAAGTTCTTCCTTAAAATAATGAGCAAAATTATTTTGTTCTAACTTCTACTCACTGTACCTCCTTGAGTTACACAGAACAAATCTAGTTCCTTGTCCTCTTGACAGGCCTTCAGATAGCTAAAGACACTGCTTAGCTCATGCCTATGTTTTCTTAAAAATTCCCAGAAATAAACATCTAAAAAGTCTACACAAATAGTGAGATACTCTTTCATTCAAATTTTTTTCTTCCCTCAGGGTTTTTAACTCTTCCAAATTTGGAATTCCTTCTCCATCCTGGCCTTTTTTTTTTTTTTTTTTTTTTTTTTAAATACCCTATCTCGGCCAGACGCAGTGACTCAAGCCTGTAATCCCAGCACTTTGGGAGGCCGAGGTGGGTGGATCACGAGGTCAAGAGATCGAGACTATCCTGGTCAACATGGTGAAACCCCGTCTCTACCAAAAATACAAAAATTAGCTGGGCATGGTGGCCTGTAATCCCAGCTACTCAATAGGCTGAGGCAGGAGAATTGCCTGAACCCAGGAGGCAGAGCTTGCGGTGAGACGAGATCGTGCCATTGCACTCCAACCTGGGTGACAACAGTGAAACTCCATCTCAAAATAAAATAAAATAAATAAATAGCCTATCTCCAGTTTTAAAATGTGGGACCCATGACTGACTTACCATGTTCCCCAGATGGATGCGTCCAGCGAGAATAAGACAGGAAGGCAGGGTTTTATTTTTATTTTTTACAATTAAGCAATTGCACTTGTGACAGGATGTTAAACACAATATTTCAAGATACGGTGGACATGAAATTCTGAAGTTGGATCATCATATGCAGAATTTACAAAGGAAATGGTTTGAGGATCTGTTCCTTGACTTTTGGACTCTGAAACCATATCAAGGGATAAAAAGGGGCCAGGATGTGGAGAGGAGAGAGGCTTTGTGAGACGATTTCTTTGCCATATTTCTCCTTCATAGTGGGGAGGTATGGAGAGCTTACCTCCTCCTTCTCAAGCCTAATGAGAGAGATACCCATGGAATCACCCAGGTAGGTCTGAAACATGTTCTCTGCAGTTGGGAAATACAAGGAACTGGGCCTGACTTAGGCTTGAGAGAGCTAAACTGAGCTGTGGCTGTAGGATAGGATAGAAGAGCCTGTTTTAAGATTAACCAGCCCTACAAAAGATCCTGAAGCCTCATCTATATGTATTTCTGTGGACTTTGACAAATAGAGTGCTTGCTGGGCACAGTGGTGCATGCCTGTAGTCCCAGCTATTCAGGGGGCTGCAGCAGGAGGATTGCTTGAGCCCAGGAGTTCTGGGCTGTAGTGCACTATGCCTATGGGATATTCACATTAAATTTAGCATCAATATGATGACTTTCTGGGAGCAGGGGACCACCATATTGCCTAAGGAGAGGTGAATGACACAGATGAGAAATGGAGCAGGTCAAAACTGTTGTGCTGATTAATAGCATGATAGCACCTGAGAATACCCACTGCACCCCAACCTGGGCAACACAGAAAGACACTGTGTCTTTATAAAAAGAAAGAAACAATAACAATAAAGTTGAGAAAGAGACCTGGTATGGGTTTGCCTTGGTTCCTGTACTATAAGGTCACCAGGAGGGGGAGACAAAGGCACCAGAAAGCTGGAGTTGCATCTATAATCCTAGAGGCAGAGGAAAGAGGTACAACCGAACACCTAAAGGAGAGCTGCATCTGCCTTGAGCACAATACCACAAGAAAGCAATTCTCAGCTGGGCGCGGTGGCTCACGCCTATAATCTCAGCACTTTGGGAGGCCGAGGAGGGTGGATCACGAGGTCAAGGGATCGAAACCATCCTGGTCAACAAGGTGAAACCCTGTCTCTACTAAAAATACAAAAATTAGCCGGGCATGGTGGCACTCGCCTGTAGTCCCAGCTACTCAGGAGGCTGAGGCAGGAGAATTGCTTGAACCCAGGAGGCCGAGGTTGCGGTGAGCTGAGATCACGCCATTGCATTCCAGTCTGGGTAACAACGGCGAAACTCCATCTCAAAAACAAAACAAACAAACAAACAAAAAGCAATTCCCAGAAATAAACATCCAGAAAGTCTACAAAAATGCTCAGAGAACAAGTTAGCTTTAGCCAGCTGCCAAGTTCAGAGAGTAGAAAGCAGCTCAGCCAAATAACTTTCTGTTCCCTTACCTATACTTTGGTTTAAGTGAGAAGCAAAGGAAACATATGCTAATGAGAAGAGGAGAAGATGTGGAGAGATAGATAGATAGAGAAAGAGAGAGAGAGAGAGAGAGAGAGAGAGAGAGAGAGAGAGAGAGAGAGAGAGAAAGAGAGAGAGAATCTTTAGAACTGGCATTCTGATTTAGAAACTGAAACTATACTTGCAGCCTAAAGTCATTATAGGACTCTCCATTACCTAAAGAAGCAGAAAAATCATGGATATTTGCAAACTTTACTGTACACAATCACCCAGGGAGATCTTCTGGGTGATTCATGTGTACAGAAAAGTTTGCAAATATCCAGGGCAAATGTGGACTGTGATTCAGTGGTCTGGGGTGGGGCCTGAGTCTGCATTTCTGAGAAGCTTCTTTTTTTTTTTTTTTCTTTTTTTTCTTTTTTTTTTTTTTTTGAGACGGTGTTTCGACCTTGTTACCCAGACTGGAGTGCAATGGCGCGATCTCGGCTCACCGCAACCTCCGCCTCCTGGGTTCAGGCAATTCTCCTGCCTCAGCCTCCTGAGTAGCTGGGATTACAGGCACGCGCCACCATGCCCAGCTGATTTTCTGTATTTTTAGTAGAGACGGGGTTTCACCATGTTGACCAGGATGGTCTCCATCTCTTGACCTCGTGATCCACCCGCCTCGGCCTCCCAAAGTGCTGGGATTACAGGCTTGAGCCACCACGCCCGGCCTCTGAGAAGCTTCTAACTGTTGACTATGTTGAAAGTTTTTGGGCCACACTTTGAGTCGCAGGGATTGAGACCATCCTGGTCAACAAGGTGAAACCCCGTCTCTTCCCTGGCTGTGAGCCAGGGAAGATTACTCACACTGAACAAATTTTAAATGGCTTTTGAAAGATAAAAGAGCTACATTTTGATCATGTAATGAATTGTGCTTTAAACATACGAGTTCCCGACTTTATTTAATTTTTCAAACATAGCATTATTATGAAAATAGTCTATCTGAAAAATTCATACTGTATTAAGAAAATGTTAAGCCTATTTTTCTTGCCACCCTCCACCTGCTTCCTCAGTGGGTTACAGACATAACCACTATTCGACAATTTGATGTGCACTCTTCCAGTCCTTATACTTTTAAAAACAGCTTTTTAAGTATATTATTATATTGATCAGAATTCAATTTCAGAGAACAGAATTAATTCTAGCTCATGCGTGTAATCCCAGCACTTTGGGAGGCCGAGCTGGGGTGGATCATGAGGTCAAGAGATCGAGACCATCCTGGTCTACATGGTGAAACCCTGTCTCTACTAAAAATACAAAAAATTGGCTGGGCATGGTGGCGCGTGCCTGTAGTCCCAGCTACTCAGGAGGCTGAGGCAGGAGAATTGCTTGAACCCAGGAGGCGGAGGTTGCGGTGAGCCGTGCCATTGCACTCCAGCCTGGGTAACAAGAGCAAAACTCTGTCTGAAAAAAAAAAAAAAAAAAAAAATCTAGCTGGATTAAGTAGGAAGGAATTTATTGCATAGTATTTAATAGCTTACATAATGATTGGGAGAGATGAAAAAACAGACTCTAGTTTGTGTTTTCAGCAAAGTTTCCCAATATCAGTTTGCCAAGGGAGTTGCTCCTTCTTCCAAGATCAGAAATTTGCCAGCCTCAGGTCACACAACCATTGCCGTGATTGAGAAACAGCCATGATAGAAAAGACACTGCTATTGTGGGGGTGCCAGGACCATACCTGTCTTCTAAGGTCCAAGGAATGGATGCTGAGGGCTCTGCCCCTAGCACCATAAAGCTAGAGCCTGGACACTAGCTGGGTACTATTGCTGCTACAGAAAAAACAAAATCTTCCCCAACCAGGTTTCCAGAAGCAACATCAGCTGCAGAAGCACAGCCTCCGCTTCACTTTTACCTTCCTCGCGGTGTGCAAGGACTTCCGGGCGGCCCGACTGAAGTTACACCCAGCACCTCACCGCAAGGAAGTCAAGTCCCTTTTGCTTTTCCAGGCTCTGCAGTTCAGAAAGCCACTTGAGATGGTAATGAGTGCACGTTGATACCACTTCTACAGACAATAAAGGGGTTAGTCATAGAATTTTACTGCTGGAAAGGGCTTAGGGATTTAGTATAACTTGCTAATTCAAGAGAAAGGAAATTGAGACCCAGAGAGCTGAAATGACTTGGTAGTGATGGAATAGAAATAGAACTCTGGGGGGCGGGTGCGGTGGCTCAGGCCTATAATCCCAGCACTTCGGGAGGCCGAGGCAGGTGGATCACGAGGTCAAGAGATAGAGACCATCCTGGTTAACAAGGTGAAACCCCGTCTCTACTAAAAATAAAAAAAAAAAAAAAATTAGCTGGGCATTGTGGCACCCGCCTGTAGTCCCAGCTACTCAGGAGGCTGAGGCAGGAGAATTGCTTGAACCCAGGAGGCGGAGGTTGCAGTGAGCCGAGATTGTGCCATTGCACTCCAGTCTGGGTAACAAGAGCGAAACTCCGTCTTGGAAAAAAAATAAAAAAAGAAAGAAAGAAAGACATAGAACTTCGGTCATTTACATGGAGTTCATGTAGCCTAAGGAGATAGCTTCCTGTACAAGAGTCAGTGATATTCTCCAGCCTCACTGGGGTTATTGCCTATAAACTCACCAGAGAGATTGGTTTTATCTAAAGCACACCTCTTTTCTCCTCAACTTATATTTATGCAGTTCATTGTGAGGACCAAAATGCAGAACCTTATATTTGTCTCTTATAAATGATGTCTTTGTTAATGTAATAAGATAATTTTTGAACCTAGTACAGTCCCTCCCGGTTTGTAACACACGCACACTAGGTAAGCATATTTTTGTGCCCTAATCAAAATTACTTTTTAAAAAAGTTGAATAAAGCAGATAAAAGAAATTTGGGTGGAGCTCTGTCTCAGTAGAAAGGTTTCTTGATTGCTATTTATCCAAGTCACACTCTTTTGATATAATTGCTTAACCAATTACCAACCTAGTTGACTGTTCTCTCTCACTCTTTCTTCTTTTTTTTGATACAAAGTCTTGCTATGTCACTCAGGCTGGAGTGCAATGGCACAATCTTGGTTGACCGCAACCTCTGCCTCCTGGGTTCAATCAATCCTCCTGCTTTATCCTCCCAAGTGGCTGAGATGACATGTGCTTGCCACCACGCCCGACTAATTTTTGTAATTTTAGTAGAGATTAAATTTCATCATGTTGGCCAAGCTGGGTAGTTGACTGTTCTCATATCGAGCTTATAATTGTCTCCCTTGTCCACAAGGAGGTCTGTCCAGAAACCCTGGGAAGTGCCAGCGTATGAACATTTCCCCAAGCTGCCTGTCTATTCACCCTGTCAAAAAACAAACAAACAAAAAAACCAGACTATCGGGCAAGACCATTCTTGGTAAGCTCATGCTGGCGCCTAGTGGACACTGCTTCTTTTTAGGAGCATTTACAAGCCCTTCCTGCAGTCATCTGCTCTGAGAATATCATTTTGGATTGGAGACAGTCTTAATGTTTGATAGCCTGAAGGTATAGAAGCAGGTGGGACTTGTCCATGGAGTACCCCTGTCGTCCCACTAAGGGAATTCGAGATCCTCTGTGAGAAGTCTGTGAACATGAACCCTGTGAGGGACAAGGACACGAGACTGCAGGAGCCCTGCCCATGACAGCGCTGTGACTCAGTGGCCCCCATAATGGCGGATGTGGCCAGGGTGACTGAACACGTTTCAGGACAGCTTGCAAAGTCTCAAAACAAATTCTCCTTTTTGCCTAGACGTGCCGGGCACATTGAATACAACTTCAAGTGTCTCTGCCACCTTTGCCTCATCGCTCTTTCTACCACCCTTTCCAGGCCCTTACCCCTCATTTCTTTCACCTGTGAAAAAGACTCAGTTTAAAGCCACCTATTCTGAGAATTTTTCTCAGCTTCCTCCTGCTAAAATGAATTATTTCTTTGTTTCAGCCTCCGAAGTATTTTGTCTGTGCTGTCAATTTAACATGTGGTTTGAGACATCCAAGAGAAAGAAGGGGATGTATTTGGTGGTAAGGAGATATGTTTGCTGGCATGACATTTTAAAGGATTTGGAAATAATCTGTGGACTGACCTAAAGTTGATAGGATTTCTGATTTTTCTAGTTCAAAAATCCTTTAGGGAATGTTAGAGCAGGCATGATTGGCCTTGACTATTTTGGATAGGGGCACAGAAGTTCAGAGAGCTTAACTGGCTGGGCCAAAGTTATTCAGCTACCACATGACAGAACCAAAATTTAAATCTGGGGCTTGTGCATGCAAGTCCAGAGCTCTTTCTGCTATAACATGCTGGCCTAAGTGCAGGCAGCAAAAGCTCTCCAAGGTTGTGACACTGGGTTAGGGGACCCATGGCCATTCCCTGCATTTTGTCTGTCTGGGGAAGAATGGAGGGAGAGGGTTTTTGCAAAATGTCACTCAGCAAACCTTGATGTGGAATGGGGAACATCTGTGGTCTCCCTCACCCCACTCACCCGATTCTCTGTTTACAGTTTCTCCTTGAGTCAAAAAAAGAACTGAGAGCATGGCCCAAATGTACAGAGTTTGCACCGAGGGCTTGAGACAGCTAGCGTGACTCGCCTTGACTCGGTTGCTGGACCTATCTGTACTCTCCCACCTGAGGGCTGTTGAGCTGAGGCAAAGGCCACGGGCTGAGTCACTGAGGCAAAAACAGAATGCAAAGCGAAGGTGTGCGGTTGGTGAGGACATTGTGCTGTCTGTCTTCATGTCCCCGTCAGTCTCTGTGTAAGCAATAAAACTTGCTGCAATTGAGATGCCTAAGAGGAGCAAAGACCCCTGCCCATATTTTCCCTGGAGCCAAGTCTTTGTTCCACCCCATGATGGAAAAAGGGTTTGACAAGCCACTTTAAAGGCATCTTTGAAAGACATAAACTTCCTTTTGAGTTATTTTCACAGGCCTCTGATAAATATTCTGTTTACCCTTTATTTGCATAAACTTCTTTGTGAGCTACTTTCTCAAGCCTCTGCTAACTATTCTGTTTACCCTTCTTTTACATAACCTTTGTGAGCTATTTCCAGGAGCCTCTGTTTACCCTTTCTTTGTGAGATAAAGTAACTGTAGACAAGAAAAAATGTATAAAAGCTGTAACCCACAAGAATAAATTTGCTACGTTTTCCACCCCAGATTACGCAGCCCTCCAGACTCCGCTTTTTTCTTTCTGTCTTTTTTCTGCGCGCGCTCTCTCCCTCAGGTTGAACAAGACATCTACGTCGGCGGTCCCGGGGACTCCCGCAGGTCGGTAGCCCCCTGGCAGACGTGCCGGACCCCGACACCCAAATATCATGAACTGGCTCCTGCCCCAGCATTTCTTAGAAGGAGAGGCTGGGATTACAGGTGCCTGCCACCACACCCAGCTAATTTTTGTATTTTTGGTAGAGACAGTGTTTTACCATGTCAGCAAGGCTGGTCTCAAACTCCTGACCTCAGGTGATCCACCCACCTCAGCCTCCCAAAGTGCTGGGATTACAGGCGTGAGCCTCTGCTCCTGGCCAATGCTGGAAATATTAATAGAAAGAGGAATTTGTCTTTGGACCATGATGAGGAGGTGATGGGACAAAAGAGGGCAAATCTCTCTGTGATTGCTCAACAGAGATCTGCCCTCACAGTAAATGTTCTGTAGATGATAATTATAAATCATATCTGTGACTATGCTCTAGAAGGCCACAAGTTTCAGGAAACAACCAGAGTGAGAAGACTGGGTCATATGTATCCCCACGCGATCAGTCAAGTTACATAAAATGAGTGCCTTCTCAAAAAAGTGAGCCATCACATACTTGACGATCTCTTAGCAATTATAAGAAAATTTTGCTTGCTCAATATTCAAGATTGCAGTTTCAATATTCAATATTCATCAAGATTGCAGTTTCAATGGTGATAAAAAATTGTGGCTGTGTGTGTGTGTGTGTGTGTGTGTGTGTGTAGCTACCAATCTTCAGACAGAGAGCCTCTTCTTTCCTCGACAGGAAAGCAACCCAGCTGTAAATCCTTACTTGGGCCTAACATCCTGATTGTTCTCTTGCAGGGCTTCTATAATCACTTTTCCTTTTTTCAAAACAAGTGCCGACAAAACAGATCTTACAAAAGGCAAACAATGCCACCTAGTGGCTAAAATCCTAAATACAGACGCTGTTAAATTCACTTCAGAGGATACAAATTGAGACTTTTTCCTTTTTTTTTTTCTTTTGAGACGGAGTCTCGTTCTGTCGCCGGTTAGATACCTACTGAGTCAGCCTCTGTGGGCATTCAATGACAATTGAGATGTGTCTCCTACTCGTATCCTTGAAGGAACTCATGCAGTAATTTTAGGGAATTGAGAAGGGAAATCTCACTTCTAAGGATACCATAAAATGTCAGTAAATAAACCCTTACATTTTCCCTCTTTCCCCGAATACAAGCATCTATTATTGTTAACGGTGAAGAATTTTAATAATACTAGTTGAAACAGATAAGTAAAAACTATATAAGAAGAAGTGCATAATGCATTTCATGTAAGTCTCTCTTCTAATGCTGGCTCCCATCAAACGAATGGTTTGATGTATACATATCTTTCAACATTTTTCATATGTAGCCATACAAATTGTATTTTTAAAGTAAATGTGCTCATACATTTCTACTTGTAAACCAGCTTTTTAAAACTGTATGATATAACCATAGATCCAGCAATCCAGCAATCCCACAACTAGGTATATAATCCCAAAAAAGGTAATCAGTGTACTGAAGAGATGTCTGCATGCCCATGTTTGCTGCAGCACTGCTCACAATAGCCAAGATAAGGAAGCAACCTATGTGTCCATTGACAGATGAATGGATACAGTAAATGTGGCACATATATGTGATAGAGCACTATTCAGCCACAGAAAGAATTAGATTCAGTCACTAGCAACAATATGGGTGGAACTGTCAATCGTTATGTGAGTGAAATAAACCAGGTACAGGAAGACAAACATCACATGTTCTCACTTGTGGGATCTAAAAATCAAAACCATTGAACTCATGGAGATAGAGGGGATGGTTACTAGAGGCTGGGAAGAGTAGTTGGTGGTTAAGGAGGAGGTGAGGATGATTAATTGTTACAAAAAAAAAAAAAAAAGAATAAGGTTGGCCTGGCGCGGTGGCTCACGCCTATAATCCCAGCACTTTGGGAGGCTGAGGCGGGTGGATCACGAGGTCAAGAGATCAAGATTATCCTGGTCAACGTGGTGAAACCCCGTCTCTACTAAAGATACAAAAAAAAAAAAAAAAAATTAGCTGGGCATAGTGGTGCCCGCCTGTAGTCCCAGCTACTCGGGAGGCTGAGGCAGGAGAATTGCTTGAACCCAGAAGGTGGAGGTTGCGGTGAGCCAAGATCGTGCCATTGCACTCCAGTCTGGGTAACAACAGCGAAACTCCATGTCAAAAAAAAAAAATAGAATAAGGCTTACTATTTGATAGCCCAACAGGGTGTTTACAGTCAATAATAATATAATTGTACATTTAAAAAGAACTAAAAGAGTGTAATTGGAGGCCTGGCGCAGTGACTCAAGCCTGTAATCCCAGCACTTTGGGAGGCCAAGGCGGGTGGATCACTAGGTCAAGAGATCAAGACCATCCTGGTCAACATGGTGAAACCCCGTCTCTACTAAAAACACAAAAAATTAGCTGGGCATGGTGGCGTGTGCCTGTAATCCCAGCTACTCAGGAGGCTGAGGCAGGAGAATTGCCTGAACCCAGGAGGCGGAGGTTGTGGTGAGCTGAGATTGCACCATTGCACTCCAGCCTGGGTAACAAGAGCGAAACTCCATCTCAAAAAAAAAAGAGTGTAATTGGATTGTTTGTAGCACAAAGGATAAATGCTTGAGGGGAAGGATACCCTGTTTTCTGTAATGTGATCATTGCATGCCTGTATCAAAACATCTTGTGTACCCCATAAATATATATACCAACTATGTACCCACAAAAATAAAAAATAACACATTATTTTAAAAAACTTTCTGCTATAGCTAGCATAGACGGCTTTGTTATATTTCTTAGTAGTTGCCTAGTATTTCAGTGAATTGATAAAACAACCCACTTAACCAATCTATTCCTTGTCTCCAGTTATTCAATATTATAGCTGTATTAGCAGTTACCAAGATCATCCTCAGGCTCACTTATTTAGTAGGAGGATTCACTGAACTCAGAAGAGCTGATATAAAAAGTTACGATTTATTAGAGAGAAAGGATACAGATTAAAATTCAGCAAAGGGAAAAGGCCCAGGGGTGAAGTTCAAGAGAAATCAGGTGCAAACTTCCAGGTATGGCCTACCTGAAGAATTTGTATAGAGATGTCCTTAATTTTCCCAGAAATGATGTATGACAACATGTGTGAAGTATTGCTGAGAAGGAAGCTCACTCAAGCCTTGGGTTTTTATCGGGGGCCAGTTACATGGGCATGCATCATCTGCATGGCTGACCTTACCTACTCCATTTCCAGGCTCCCAGAGGTGAAACTGATGTAGCATGGCCCAGGGCCTCAGGCCTACAGAAACAGGCTTTACCATAGTCACCCTGTTGGTACATCTAGTCAAACTGCTATCGTGTGTCACAAGGAGCTGGTCAAGGGCCAGTCCTCCCAAAGACAGGCCCTTCTTTGCAGGGCTTGAGCAAACACAGCTTGCGCAGTTAACCCTCTACGACACACACATCTTTTATATTTATGATCGGAACACTGACTAGGCCTTCGGCAGCCTGTTCCTACAGGTCAGCTTCCATATACATGCTCCACAGAGAATACTCACATATTCGCCACTCTCTTCAGGCAGTTTGTCCTCAAACTGGCTATTCTTCTCACAGCTCTATCCTCACAGAATAAAAACTAGATTTGTATTTCACCCAGAAAATAGAAACCATCAGAAGAGAATGCCTTTAACTTCTTGCCACCAAACTCCTGAGGCTCCCTCCATCCCTGCCCATTATTTTCTGTTTTCCTCTGGTTACCATGGAAAAGGAGAATCATCCACCTAGCTTTGGATCCCATCCCACCCCTCAAATAACTCAAGGACTTCTTTTCTCCTGTATCTTTAATCGTTTTCTCTCTTCTGATATGTCCACAACCTTTCCTATAGAAAAAAGAAACACCTCCCTCTTTCACACTTTGCTTTGGGTGTGGTCGCTTCTTTCTTTGTGTCTGGAAAGATGAGTCTACACCCACTGCCTCCATTTTCCTGCTTTCCACTGCCTCCTTGTCCCCTGCAATCAGGCTCCCTTTCCCCAAATATCTTTGATATCCCACTTTTAATTCTTTTGGCTATATAACCTAGAAGTGAGATTGTTGGATTACGTGGTAATTCTATTTTTATTTTTATTTTATTTTATTTTTTGAGATGGAGTTTCGTTCTTGTTACCCAGGCTGGAGTGCAATGGTGCGATCTCGGCTCACCGCAACCTCCTCCTCCTGGGTTCAAGCAATTCTCCTGCCTCAGCTTCCTGAGTAGCTGGGATTACAGGCATGCGCCACCATGCCCAGCTAATTTTTTGTATTTTTACTAGAGACAGGGTTTCACCATGTTGACCAGGATGGTCTCGATCTCTTGACCTCGTGATCCACCCACCTCGGCCTCCCAAAATTCTGGGATTACAGGCATGAGCCACTGCGCCCGGCGTCTTTATTTTTAATCTTTAGAGGAAACTACATACTGTCTTCCCTAGAGGCTGCACCATTTTACATTCCCTTCAGCAGTGAACAAGGGTTCCAATTTTTCCACATCCTTGCGAAGACTTATTTTCTGTGCTTGAAAAAAACGCTAACCATCCTAATAAATGTAAGATGATATACCATTGTAGCTTTGATTTGCATTTCTTTAATGGTTAGCAATTTGAGCATCTTTTCCTATGCTTTCTGGTCTCTTGTATATCTTCTTCAGAGGAGTGTCTATTCAGGTCCTTTGCCCAGTTTTTAAAAATTTGGGTAACTTGTTTTTCTGTTGAGTTGTAGGAGTTTTTTTAAATATGTTCTGGATATTAACCTATCAGATATATGCTTTGCAATTATTTTCTCCCATTCCATACATTGCCTTTTCACTCTATTGACTGTTTCTCTTGATATGCAGACATTTTAAAGTTCAATATAGGCCAGGTGCGGTGCCTCACGCCTGTAATCCCAGCATTTTGGGAGGCCGAGGCGGGCGAATCACGAGATCAAGAGATCGAGACCATCCTGGCCAACATGGTAAAACCCCATCTCCACTAAAATTACAAATACAGGGTGGCACGCACTTGTAGTCCCAGCTACTGGGGAGGCTGAGTTAGGAAAATTGCTTGGACCCGGGAGGCGGAGGTTGCAGTGAGCCGAGGTCGCACCACTGCACTCCAGCCTGGCACCTGGCGATAGAGCAAGACTCCGTCTTAAAAAAAAAAAAAGTTTGATATAGTTCCATTTGTCTATTTTTGGTTTTGTTGCCTGTGCTTTTGGTATTTTATCCAAGAAATTGAAGGATAAGAAAAGGAAAAACTGTTGCACCAAGCGAGTGGAAATTCAACACCAAGACAAAAGTAGGCCAAATTGCAGGGTCTTTATTGCCGGCAGCCACCGAGGACTTAAGTCTCTCCAACCTGTGGCCCCGAGCTCAGGGGGAGCAAGGCATTTAAGCTGCAAAACCACATACTTGTTCGGGGGGGCCCAGGGCTGTGCAAGGCAAGCTGACTGTACAGAAGCTAAAGTTAGCGGTTTATTGCAAGGGGAGGGGGGTAGCAGTGGAAATCTTTACCCTTAACACTTCTGAGAACTGCAGTACAATAACAGTTCTGAGAATTACACCTCTGCCCAGGGCCCAGGTGGCTTCTCTATAAGATGGCAGTGCTTAGGTTTCTGTTTTTGCCCCTATCTCAAAACCAGTTAAGTACACAGCTAAGGCCTGTCCTCGGAGAAGCAGCCTACCTGAAAAATCACAGCTACGAGTAAACTAGAGCAACCTGGAGAACTTGCATAGGGAGGAGGAGAGCAAACAAACCCGCAGTGATACAAACTAGAGAAGCCATGCTTTGTGCTTGTCTAGGGACTTACCCATAGCGGCAGAAGATAAGGGGAGTTGCACAGACAGCTTTATTCATAAGTAAGTTACTCAAACAGCTATAGAGATGAAAGGAGTTTCTTGTAATAGCTTTTGAATTTTACTGTAAAAACGACACCCCACTTGGGCTCCCCTCTACACTGTGGAGAGCTTTCTTCTTTTGCTTTTTAAACTTTCACTTCGACCTCACTCTTTGTGGCCACGCCCCTTAATTTTCTCAGTCATGAGACAGTAAGCTCAGATAACACCTTAGACACCAGATCATTGGCCCTTACCTGTTTCAAAATTTTTGTCAAATTTAAGGCCATGAAGTTTTTCCCCTATGTTTTCATTTTAGAATGTTATATTTTTAGATCTTTATTTGAAGTTGTTTTTTGTATATGGTCCAAGGTAAGGGTCCACCTTCATCCTTTTGCATGTGGATATCTAGTTTTCCCAACACCATTTGTTGAGGAGATTGTCCTTTTTCCCTTGTGGTCTTGGCACGCTTTTGAAAGATTATTCAAACATATATACAATGTTGCACATGATCAGCAACTTTCTGGGCTGGTCACACGGGTGGCAGGAAGAATTTACCAAGACAGTTGTAGGTAAATAAAAGCAAGTTTATTAGAAAAAGTATGAAAATACATTGTAAGGGCGCAACAGGTGGGTCAGCAAGAGAGAAGCTGACTGGCAGGAAACAAAGGCTTGCTGGGAATTTTGTAGAATGGTGCTTATGTTGTGTGCACAAGAGGGCGTTGTGCAGCACTAATAATGCCAAGGTTGCAGTGAGCTAACTTCCATTTTTCTATCAGCTGAGGGTCTAGTGATAGCTAGGCACTGGAAGATTGTGAGTTATTTGCACAGGAGGGCTATGTGTCCTGGACCACGAAGAAAGGCAGACTTATGGCTTATCTGCTTTCTCCTTTTGCTTCCCTTCGTCCAGCCAACCTGACTCCTTTTCCCTAATTAGGACCCCGACATGCAAGGGTTTGTTCTGTTCCAGGATAGAGACAAGTCAACCTATCTATCTTTATACTGGTACTATAGCTGCTACTTCTTGATCAATTACAGCTTTAGTACCTCTCTCGCCTGTCCTCCCCATACAAGAGATATATAAAAGATACTCAATCATAGTAGTGCCCCCACTTCCTGGCAGCATCCAATCTGGAGCAAAGCCTGCTTCCTTAAACCCTTGCCAAAATCACCAAATAAAAGCCCCACATCTGTATAGGATGTTCCTAACATCCTCGTTCTGAGATGCCCTGAAATTCTCCGTTGCTCATGACTGAGAAGTAAAACCAACTTGTTTAACTAAAGGCGGGTTTCTGGTAGTCCTGGCTGGAGGGCATTGACTTACAAAAATATAGGATTAATATCTTCAAAATAAATAGAACAGTAAACATCAACAAGGATTCACACCCCGATAATGAAATTGGGCAGAAAAAGGAAAAATTACGTAAGATGCAAAGTACAAATGGCTTTATAATATTGAAAAAATTTTTACTTCAAATTCTTAACTTGATGCTTCTGATTCAGTTGGTGAGACCTTTATTTCACATTTGAGTTCAGCTGCTCCTGATGTCCCTTTCCTGAAAATCTCAATACTGAAAGCTCGAGAAACCTTGTAGTTGGTGAAGTTTGTCCTTTACCATCAGCTTTGGGGGCGGGGGTCAGGCGAAACACGGATGAAAATGCAGCGCAGAACGAGGCTGAAGCTCCGCCCCTCAACAATAAGTTCATATTCCTGCGGCCGACACGGTCCTCCGAGGGAGCCGCTGAGCCGCTGAGGCTGGTGGGTCCCAAGGTAAGTACATTCTAGCAGGAGCCTACTCGATGGTAGGCAATGGAGCGGCCTGGTCTCCGGGAGCGGCCATGTTGGAGGCTCCGGGTCCGAGTCATGGCTGCGAGCTCCGCAACCCCAGCAGCGCCGTTAGAGTCAGCTCCGTCGGGCAGATGCTGGAAGTGCAGCCCGGAGTGTATCTGGGTGGGGCCGCGGCCGTCGCGGAGCCAAACCACTTGAGGGAAGCGGGCATCACGGCCGTGCTAACGGTGGACTCGGAGGAGCCCAGCTTCAAGGCGGGGCCTGGGGCCGAGGGTCTGTGGCGCCTTTTCGTGCCAGCGCTGGACAAACCCGAGACTGACCTGCTCAGCCATCTGGACCGGTGCGTGGCCTTCATCGGCCAGGCCCGCGCCGAGGGCCGTGGGGTGTTGGTGCACTGGTGAGTGGCCGGGTCAGTGGGCGACGTGCCCCGCCAGGCTTCCAGCCGGCCCCTGTCTCCCCTTTCCTTCCAAGGCCCTCAGAGGAGTACTAGGGCACTGTCATGCCGCGTGAACCTCCTCCCGGTGCCTCCCGTAGGAGGCGGGTATCTAAGAGAGGTGGAGTCTGGAGGCGGGCCCTGGTGTGCTGGCTTTCATCCAATTCATGATTTAGTTGGTTCTTCCTGCAGCAACAAGGGGCTGGGTAGGTGTCATCTGGTAAAGGACAAAGTCCCTACACCCCATGGATTTTACAGCTCTGTAGGAGAAGCTAGACACCCACCCCAATGATTGTAATGCAGATTAGGTTGCTTCCTGTCTGGTAAATGGGATTAACAAAGATTTAGGGTTAATGTTTTGGGATGGGTGGGGGATAGTTGATGTAGAGGTGAATTGGTTTGTATCTAAAGGATCCCTGAGCCTTGCCTAGGAAGGAGATAGTTGCTGCAAAACCAAAAAAAAAAAAAAAAAAAAAAAAGGAATCCCTGCTGGGCGCGGTGGCTCACGCCTGTAACCCCAGCACTTTGGGAGGCCGAGGTGGGCGGATCAAGAAGTCAGGAGTTTGAGACCAGCCTGGCCAATATGGTGAAACCCTGCCTAAAAATACAAAAATTAGCTGGGTTTGGTGGTGCTCGCCTGTAGTCCCAGCTACTGAGGCAGGAGAATCACTTGAACCCGGGAGGCAGAGGTTGCAGTGAGCTGAGATCGTGCCACTGCACTCCAGCTTGGGTGACAGAGCGAGACTCCGTTTCAAAAAAAAGAAAAGAGAAAAAATGGGAATCCCTAAGCAGTTCTTGGTTGGACTGGAGTGTAATAACAATAGTTTAAATTTATTGCTCACATAAAGAAGTCGGACCAGATCTCGAGGTCCCTGAACGCTAAGACGAAAGGAGATTGGATTTGTTTTTGTTTCATTTATTTTTATTTTGAGACATGGTCTTGCTCGCTTGCCCAGGCTGCAGTGTAATAGTGTAATTACAGCTCACTGCAGCCTCAACCTCCCAGGCTCAAGAGATCCTACCGCCTCTGACTCCAGAGTAGTTGGGACTAGGACTACAGGCACATGCCACCATATTCGGCTAATTTTTAAATTTTTTTGTAGAGGCGGGGGTCTCTCTTTGTTCCCCAGGCCGTGGTCTCCAATTCCTGGGCTCAAGCAGTCCTCTCACTTTGGCCTCCTAAAGTGCTGGGATTTCAGGCATAAGCCACTGTGCCTAGCCAGAAGTTTAGATTTGTTCTGAGCCCTTATAAATTTTTTTTTTAAATTACTGTTACTATTTTTGAATAGGTAATACATTCACATGGTTCAGAATTCAAAAGGAAAAAAGAGTAATTCTTTTGTACATTGATAATATTTCAGAGACAATGAGTTTATTTAAGAAGTAGAAATGAATGGGCCTAAGCTTTACTATTAATAGGGAGCTGTGTTTTGTGTTTTTTTTTTTTTTTTTTTTTTAATTGTTGCTATTTGCTGTTTTATTTTAAAGGTCTCTTTTTCAGTCATGCAGGAGTCAGTCGAAGTGTGGCCATAATAACTGCTTTTCTCATGAAGACTGACCAACTTCCCTTTGAAAAAGCCTATGAAAAGCTCCAGACTCTCAAACCAGAGGCTAAGTGGGTTCTTTTTTATAGTAATAATTCTGCTTTTGTGATGTGATTTTAAGAAAATGAAACTATGTATTTCTTTGTCATTACAGGATGAATGAGGGGTTTGAATGGCAACTGAAATTATACCAGGCAATGGGATATGAAGTGGATACCTCTAGTGCAGTTTATAAGCAATATCGTTTACAAATGGTTACAGAGAAGTATCCAGGTAAGTAATAATTGCTACTATGTAATAGGCTTTTTAGATGTCATTTACTTTGGCATTGCATACATTACCTCACTTCCAGCAATCCCTGAGAAACTTGTTTCTTTTTGAAACTGTGATTTAGCCAGAAATAACCTGTTCAAAATCACATGGTTTATCAATGGCAGGTTCAGGATTTGAGCTCAGGCATTCTCTGCCCAGAACCTAAGCACTTAAATCACTGTCCTCTCCTACTTTAGCCTGATTTGTCAACACTGGAGTTCTATTTAATTTTATTTTTTAAATGTCTGAGGTTATCACTTGTTGCCTCAATTTGATATTAACTGAATTTATCTGAAAATGCAGAGCTGATTTTGATGAATTAATATATTTTAATTATGTCATATAGAATTGCAGAATTTACCTCAAGAACTCTTTGCTGTTGACCCAACCACCGTTTTACAAGGATTGAAAGATGAAATTTTCTACAAGTGTAGAAAGTGCAGGTAAAATATTTTGTATCCTTTGGAGATTTTATCTTGTTTCAGTAGCTGAAAAGTACTTAGTGTTTTATTTTCTTAAATTATTGTAGGAAAATTTTGTTTAATTGAATAATACAGAAAGCTTTAGTTCAGATATGCTTTCAGGAAGAATATAAATTCTTAAAAAGAGAAATAATAAGATTGTAGGGGTTACTGAAAATTTGAGTAGCATAATCAGTGTTACATTATTTTGTCCTTTAAGAAATATTGCGGGGCCCAAAGTGGCTCCGGCCGGATGTCGTGGCGCTTGCGAAGGCGAAGCCAAGAGTTCAAGGCCAACCAGCCTCAGCAACCTTACAAGCTCTCAATGATTGGCAAAAAAAAAAAAAAAAAAAAAAAAAAAGAAATATTGCACACTTCGCCAGGCATGGTGCCTCACGCCTGTAATCCCAGCACTTTGGGAGGCAAAGGCGGGCGGATCACATGAGGCTGGGAGTTTGAGACCAGTCTGGCCAACATGGTAAAACCCCATCTCTACTAAAAATACAAAAATTAGCTGGGCGTGGTGGCAGGTGCCTGTAATCCCAGCTACTCATGAGGCTGAGGTGGGAGAATTACTTGAACCCAGGAGGCAGAGGTTGCAGTAAGCCAAGATTTTGCCATTGCTCTCTAGCCTGGTCAAGAGAGTAAGACTCTGTCGCAAAAAAAAAGAAAAAAAAAGAAGTTGCACATTTCATCCATGTTTTCATCCTTTTGGAAGTCATTAATATTTGCGTTTGTTTGGGGTTGCAGGCGATCATTATTTCGAAGTTCTAGTATTCTGGATCACCATGAAGGAAGTGGACCTATAGCCTTTACCCACAAGAGAATGACACCATCTTTCAAGCTTACTGCAGGGAGGCAAGCTCAATGTACATCTTACTTCATTGAACCTGTACAGTGGATGGAATCTGCTTTGTTGGGAGTGATGGATGGACAGGTGAAAACACGTTTTATTTTCTACGATTTTATTGAATCATCTATATTTTATTCCTTCTTGCATTTTAAACTCTATTTTAACTAGTGTTTTACTCCATTTCTTAACTCCTTTATTTCTGAAGATTATATTTTTCTAGTGTAGGTAAGACTATCAAAAATAAAATATTTTTCAAAAACCAGCTGATCCAAAATAGTGAATCACTTCTGATTGAGAGCCCTGGTCTAAGTTAATAAATTTCCTTTAAGGCTATTTATATTTTTTCAACTATAAGGCTAACATTTATTTTTAAGCTAATTAGAATATATTGGCTGGGCACGGTGGCTCATGCCTGTAAATCAGAGAACTTTGGGAGGCCAAGGCGAAGGATTGCTTAAGCCCAGGAGTTCAAGACCAGCCTGGGTAACATAGTGAGACCCCATCCCTATAAAAGAAAGTAAAAAAATTTTAATTAAAAAAAAAACATATGGCCGGGCGCGGTGGCTCACGCCTGTAATCCCAGCACTTTGGGAGGCCGAGGCAGGTGGATCACGAGGTCAAGAGATCGAGACCATCCTGGTCAACATGGTGAAACCCCGTCTCTACTAAGAAATACAAAAAATTAGCTGGGCATGGTGGCGCGTTCCTGTAATTCCAGCTACTCAGGAGGCTGAGGCAGGAGAATTGCCTGAACCCAGGAGGCGGAGATTGCGGTGAGCCGAGATCGCGCCATTGCACTCCAGCCTGGGTAACGAGCAAAACTCCATCTCAAAAAAAAAAAAATAATAACAACAACAACAAAAAACATATGTATATATATATAAGAAAAAATATATTTAACAAGATTTGAACTTTGTAACAACAGTAGGGTAAATCAGGGATTTTTAAATTGGGTTAAGAGTTCTTTCTTTTTCTCTATTGGCTTCCTGTATGTGTCTCTTTTTTTTCTCTGATCTTTCAGGAAAGTGAAATTTAATATGTTTTGCTATGAGATTCTTTTTCATTTCCAGTTAAAGAATGCAGCTCATCCTATTGCTCCTATAACCAGTGGGTGGGGAAAAAAAGAAAGAAAGAATGCAGTTCATGTGACATCTTACATAAATATGTGTTTAACTTGGTTGGAGTGTGCCATGACAGCCACATTTCTCCTTTAGGTTTACCTGATATTAATGTGAAGGTATTCTATAATAATAATCTTAGTAATGATTTTGAATGTTTGTACGATTTGTATAAAACTTTGTATAGTGGCTATTTTATGAAACCCTTTAACTATATTATATCATTGGAAGAATGCCATAGCTTTATAAAATAGGTAGAGCAGTTATATTTACATTTTATGCATGAGGGAACTGTTTTATCAGTTAGTGCCTTGCCTAGAAGGTGGTACCCTATGATCAAACTCACATTTTCAGATGATGCTCGTTTTCAAAAAAACAACCTTATTATAGTATAATTCACAGGACATACAATTTACCTATTTAAGGTGTATAATTCAGTGGTTTTTTAAAAGTGTATTCACAGTGTTTTTTGCAACTGCCATCATGTATTAGTCCATTTTCACACTGCTATAAGATAGTACATGAGACTGGGTAATTTATAAAGGAAAGGTTTAATTGACTCATGATTCTGCATGGCGGGGAGGCCTCAGGAAACTTATAATCACGTTGGAAGGGAAAGCAGGCCTCCTCTTCACAAGGCGGCAGGAGAGAGAAGCATGTGTGAAGGAGAAGCTGTCACTTATAAAACCATCAGATCTTATAAGAATTAACTCACTATCACAAGAACAGCATGGGGGAATCCACCTCTATGATCCAGTCACCTCCCTTCCTCCACATGTGGGGATTACAATTTGAGATGAGATTTGGATGAGGACACAGAGCCTAACCTTATCACATTACCATTCACATCACCCTAAAAATAATGTACACATTATCAGTCACTTCCCATTCTTGATGGCATTATTTTTAGCAGTTAGAGTTTTTAATTTCGGTTATATCTGATTCATCAGTTTTTCTTTTTTGTGGCTTGTGATTTTGACTTTCTGATTTTATTTAACCTGGGAAACAAACACATACACTCCAACCAAGTTAAATACATTTTTATATAAGATTCTGAATCCTGTGCATACTTCTTTGTATACATAGTTGAATTTTTTCTATAGAATATGTACCTAGAAGTGGAATTCCTGGTTCAAAGAAGATATGTTTCAAATATTAGTGATATTCTAGGACAATATTCAAAATGCCCATATAAATTTGGGTTTCAGTAACAGAATGCATGTACCCCATATCCTTGACATGATAGATGCTATACAACTGGTAATGTTTTGTCAGCCTGTGGGGTAAAAAATGTTAATCCTAAAATGTTTAATTGGAATTCTGTGAAAATAGTCATCGACCACCATCTTTATATATTTACTAGCCATTTATAGTTTACTTTTCTATAAATTGCTTTCATATTCCTGGGCCCATTTGTCTATGGGTTTTATAAACTCTTTCTTACTGATTTTTTTTTTTTTGAGACAAAGTCTCACTCTGTCACCAGGCTGGAGTGCAGTGGCATAATCTTGAAATCTCCACTCACTGCAACCTCCGCCTCCTGGGTTCAAGTGATTTTCCTGCCTCAGCCTCTCAAGTAGCTGGGACTACAGGTGTGCGCCACCACACCCAGCTAATTTTTGTATTGTTAGTAGAGATGAAGTTGTACCATGTTGGCTAGGCTGGTCTCAATCTCTTGACCATGCGATCTGCCCACCTCAGCCTCCCAAAGTGCTGGGATTACAAGTGTGAGCCCCTGTGCCCGGCCTTCTTACTGATTTGTTGGAACTTTATATATTCTAGATGTTAATAGTTTATTTAATATATTGTAACTATTTTCTTCATTCAGTCTATTGCTTTTCTCATTTTTTTGGTATGTTTTGTCATATTAAAAAAATGAAAGATATTTACATAATCAAATTTGTTAGTTTTTTTATTTGTGGCTTCTGAATTTTTTTTTTTTTTTTTTTTTTGAGATGGAACCTGTCACCTAGGCTGGAGTGCAGTGGCACAATCTCAGTTCACTGCAACCTCTGCCTCCCGAGTTCAAGTGGTTCTCCGGCCTCAGCCTCCCAAGGATTACAGGTGCCTGCCACCATGCCTGGCTAATTTTTGTATTTTTAGTAGAGACAGGGTTTTACCATGTTGGCCAGGCTGGTCTCGAATTCTTGACATCAGGTGATCTGCCCACCTCAGCCTTGCAAAGTGCTGGGATTACAGGTGTGAGCCACCGCACCTAACCCGCTTCTGAGTTTTATGTCTAGATTTCTATAGCTCAAGATTAAAAATAAAAACCCCTACCATATATCATGCACAAATCAAAAAGCTAAACATAAAAAATAATGCTGTAACTAAGTACATTAGAAGAAAATGAAATTGACTTACTAGGTTTTTTTTTGATTTAGCTATTTTCCTGGAATATCAGTTTGTCTTTAAATAGCGAAGAATCTGACTTATATGCTGTCAATACATACGGTTAGTAATATAGCATGAAAATCCTAATACGCTTTTCTGTCCTTTAGCCGTGATGATTTTCATTTGAAATCCTAAATTATAAACTGATTTAAAAGCTATATATGTATGCCACATCCATGAAACCTTCCTTAAATCACAAGCTTCACTTTTCTGCCTTCAAGCTACATCTGTTCCTCCTCTAAACTTCCTGAATACAACATTCTTCCTATGCAGTAATTGTAGTCTAGTATCTATTACAGTAAGTTTCCAATGCATTTTACCCTAGTGATTAGATTATAAACTCAAGGTGGGGACTGCGCCTTACTTGTTTTAATAGCCTGTATTGAATACCAGAGATAATGGCTTGTTTTATATAAAGTGAATGAATGAAGTAACACATTTGCTTTATTTCAGCTTCTTTGTCCAAAATGCAGTGCCAAGTTGGGTTCCTTCAACTGGTATGGTGAACAGTGCTCGTGTGGTAGGTGGATAACACCTGCTTTTCAAATACATAAGAATAGAGTGGATGAAATGAAAATATTGCCTGTTTTGGGATCACAAACAAGAAAAATATGAATATGGTATTTTACAGCTTCGGAAGAAACTTGCAGATGATATGTGCTGCCCTTACTTCTTACCGTTCACGGCAGATTGTTTTGAAATGTGAGAAGATAAAATCACTTGATGTAACCTGGAAACTGTGCTTTGTTAGCTTATTACATGATATAAGCAGAATACTTTATGTGGCAATCAAAACCTTTTAGTCATATACATTTTATTTGATATTAAAATCTTTTATAACCAGATACTGTCTACGTTTCATGTATTTTTTTAAGTTCTGATTTTTGGAATGTTACGTGATCTTAAGGTCTGTATAGACAAAATTATTTACAAAAAAATTTGAAACTATTAAATTTAAATGGGTATTCTTTTATTTTCAGAAATGTAAAGCAGATTCGTTGAGACATTTTTTGGAATTATTTCTCTTTCTTTCTTCCTTTCCTTTCCCTTATCTTTTCCTTCCCTTCCATTTCCTCTCCCCTCCCCTTCCCCTTCCCTTCCCCCCTTCCCCTCCCCTCTCCTTCCTCTCCCCTTCCCCTTCATCTTCCCCTTCTCTTCCCCTTCCCCTTCCCTTCCCCTCCCCTCCCCTCCCCCTTTCCTTTTCCCCCCCTCCCCTTCCCCTTCCCTTCCTCTTCCCTTCTCCTTCTTTTCCTTTCTTTCTTTCTTTTTTTTTTTTTTTTTTTTTGAGACAGACTCTCACTCTGTTGCCCAGGCTAGAGTGCAGTGGCAGGATCTCAGCTCACTGCAACCTCCGCCTCCCAGGTTCAGGTGAATCTCCTGCCTCAGCCTCCCAAGTAGCTGGGATTATAGTCGCCTGCTACCACGCCCAGCTAATTTTTTTATATTTTTAGTAGAGGCAGGGTTTTGTCATGTTCCCCAGACTGGTTTTGAACTCCTGAGCTTAGGCAATCTGCCCGTCTTGGTCTCCCAAAGTGCTGGGATTACAGGTGTGAGAGCCACTGCACCTGGCCTCTTTAAGGGATGTTAGTAAACCCATACATCTCTGGATTTTTTTTCTTAGAAATATAAAGGAAAGGCCATTAGTAAAACACTAATTAAAATGTGATTTTCCTATTATTGTTCAGTAATCCCAGTTATCTATATTTTTAGAAAAGTGTTTGAGATCTCTTTTGAAGTGATTTATATAAAGAAATGTGTTACTGTTAGATGTGTTTCTAATGATAAAACAAATGTAGTTACTATATATCAAGTCATTTTTAGCCCAATATGTGAATATTGGAATAGGTAATATGTTCAGATTAGATTTTTAACCTGATCTATAGAAACTAGAATTATTTTACTCAGTAATTACAATTGGACCTAATTCGATATTTGAACATTTACAAGAATCAGAATTAACTAATAAAGGCCAGGTGCAGTGGCTCACGTCTGTAATCCCAGCACTTTGGGAGGCCAAGGCAGGCAGATCAATTAAAGTCAGGAGTTTGGCCAACATGGTGAAACTCCATCTCTACTAAAAATAAAAAATTAGCCAGGCATGGTGGCACATGCCTGTTGTCCCAGCTGCTCAGGAGGCTACTCCAAAAAAACTAATAAAGAAAAATATTGTCCATGTCCTTAAGACATTTTGCATATTTACACATATGTATGTATCTATGTATATAATAAACACCATAGTGGGAGTAATTTTAAAATACAAAAATATGTTGTGAATAATGATCCTCTTAATAAATGACTAGCTCAATTTTTTAAATATATGGGAATATTACGGAAAATTCTTGAGAAAAATCATAACATTGGACCTGAAGCCTTTGGCAATCTCCATGTAATAATTTTTCTTTCTTGTTTTTTAAAATTTTTTGAGATGGAGTTTCATTATTGTTTCCCAGGCTGGAGTGCAATGGCGCAATCTCAGCTTACTGCAACCTTCGCTGCCTGGGTTCAAGCAATTTGCCTGCCTCAGCCTCCCAAGTAGCTGGGATTATGGTGTGTGTCACTACGCTTTGCTAATTTTGTATTTTTAGTAGAGATGGGGTTTCAATATGTTGGTCAGGCTGGTCTCAACTCCTGACCTCAAATGATCCACCCACCGTGGCCTCCTAAAGTGCTAGGATTATAGGCATGAGCCATCGCTCCCTGACATAAGTTTTCTTTTGAGAAAAAATTACTTCATTGATTTTAGCTTTCATAAAATCATACTTTTTAGCTTCACACTATTATTCTCTAGAAAGCTTTTTAAAAATAGGTTGAGGAGACTGGGCGTGGTGGCTCATGCCTGTCCCAGGACTTTGAGAGACAAAGGCGGGTGAATCACTTGAGGCCAGGAGTTCAAGACCAGCCTGGCCAACATGTGAAACCCTGTCTCTATTTAAAAAAATAATAATAACTGGTTGCAGCATATGAAATTACCCCTTTTGTAGGTAAGAAGCAGTTACATAGCTGCAGTTTAATATGATTCAAATTAATGCCTATCCATCATACATTGTTGATCAGATTATAAAATCAAATAGTATGGATCAAATGCAATTTTAATTAAGTTGTAAATTCACTAGTCATACTCCCCACCATTTGCAGGGTTCCAACAATAGTATACATTGAGGCCTATATACTATTTGTCTTTTAAAAGTTATAAATTGGCCAATGCAGTGGTTCACGCCTGTAATCCCATTACTTTGGGAGGATGGTGGATCACTTGAGGTCAGGAGTTTGAGACCAGCCTGGCCAAGGTGGGGAAACCCTGTCTCTACTAAAAATATAAAATTAGCCAGGTGTGGTGATGGGTGCCTATAATCCTAGGTACTCAGGATGCGGGGAGTCAGGAGAATTGCTTGAACCCAGGAGGCAGAGGTTGCAGTGAGCCAGGATCACACCATTGCACTCCAGCCTGGGCAACAGAGCAAGACTGTCTTAAAACAATAAAATTATAAATCAAGCTACCTGTTTAATAAAATGTTTTGTTCTATTTTGACAAATATACCTTCATAATGACCTGTCTGACCAGGTTTGAATTTAGAATTCTCTGATTTTATAAGATTCCATGACAAAACATGGCAATGCAGGGAGAGGTGGTCCCCACCCACAGGCTGCTTCCTTTATTTCCCCACCCCTTGATTTGTTCTGTGTCATGAAGAGCCTGGTGCATATATATTATATGTGGATCCCCCACCTATATGTATAAAGTCTGGCTACAGCCCTGGTGTATACCATTGGCTCATTTCATTCTTAAGAGGTAAGAGGCATGAGCAAGCCCTAGAAGCAGGCTTGAAGCAATTTGGGCTATCTGGGTGTTAGATGCACGTCTAGAGGGGACATGTGTTCTAGCTGAGCACATCACATTGGCAGATGGATTCTTACCCTGTGGGGACAGAGCTGGAGGTCAGAGTAAAATCTTATTAAAAATTTTGGGTCCAGAGTAGGAGCTCCTCTTACCTAGACCAAAGGGCGGTATTGTCTCTAGACATAAAGTTCTCTTTCAAATTTTGTTTCTATTCCAAGGGTTTAAGTTGAAAACGAATGAGGAGTAGATTCAAGAGAAAAGATTCAGTGACATTCAACACTTAATGATTTAAAAAGAAAAGCCTAGACACTAGAGTGGAAGGAAGCTTCCTTAATCACAGTGTATATAAAAAATCTATGGGAAAAAAATCTTATTTGGTGGTAAAACTTTTCAAACATTCATATTAAAATTGAAAAACAAGTTAAAAGATGCCTACTCTAGCCCCTACCTTTGGTATCATATTTAGAGGTCCTAACCATTGCAGTAAAACAAGGGGTAAAACAGTTTAAGACTTAGGAAAAAAATCTGAACTCACTAAAAAATCTCAACATCTCTAAAAGTGGGACAGTATGTATATGCTGCCTGCTATGATGCAAGGGAGCACCTATGAAGTATTCTTGCAAAAACTATCCATTCAAGCCTTTAGATGTCACTGGCAGTTTCTGGAACAAATTAAGCATCACCATGAAGACATAATCAGCAGAATCACAAAGTAGGAAGTTCTAAGGACCAATGACTTAGATTTTTCAATAAATGGCATGGGGGGAAGAAATGGAGAGGGAATTTTCATATGAACTAAATGCAATGTGAGGACGTTTGGATCCTGATTTTAACTAACTGGATGGAAGGTTATTTATTTATTTATTTATTTATTTATTTATTTATTTATTTATTTATTTATTTATTTTTGAGACAGAGTTTTTACCCAGGCTGGAGTGCAATGGTGCGATCTCAGCTCACCACATCTGACTCCTGCCTCAGTCTCCCGAGTAGCTGGGACTATAGGCGTGGGCCACCATGCCCAGCTAATTTTTGTATTTTTAGTAGAGACGGGGTTTCACCATGTTGACCAGGATGTTCTCGATCTCTTGACCTCGTGATCCACCCGCCTCGGCATCCCAAAGTGCTGGGATTATAGGCGTGAGCCACCGCGCCCGGCCTGGAAGGTCATTTTTAAGACAGAAAACTGAACACGGGACAAGCATCAGATGATATTAAAGAATTACTAATTTTGTTGGGTATGATAATGGTATTATCAGTATGTTTTTTAAAACTAAGAAAAGGCCTTGTCTCTTAGAGATACAGGTTGAAGTATTTATGGGTGAAATAATATGATATCCAGATTTGCTTTAAAATATTCCAGGAAGGCCAGGCATGGTGGCTCATGCCTGTAATCCCAGCACTTTGGGAGGCAGAGGTGGATGGATCGCCTGAGGTCATGAGTTCGAGACAGCCTGGCTAGCATGGGGAAACCCCTGTCTCTACTAAAAGCACAAAAATCAGCTGGGCATTGTGGCAGGCGCCTGTAATCCCAGCTACTTGGGAGTCTGAGGCGGGAGAATGGCTTGAACCCAGGAGATGGAGGTTGCAGTGAGCTGAGATTGCACCATTGCACTCCAGCCTGGGTGACAGCGAGACTCCATTTCAAAAAAAAAAAAAAATTCCCAGAAAAAAAGCAAAACGAAAAAAGTTGTGGAGAGGCAGGATAGATAAAACAAGAATGGCAAATTGTTGAAGCTGAAGCTGGGTGATAGGAACACGGGGATTCATTATATCAGCTCTTGTGTTTGTTTGAAAATATTCATACTAAAAGTTTATTTGAAAAATGAAAACATAAAATAGAATGTAAAAGGTTGGTATTTGCATAATGTTCTTCTACATAAAAAAATCCTAAAGAACTTTAGACAATTTTTTTAAAAATCATTTTTATTTTTATCACATCTTAATTTTCATCTACCATTATATATATATACTTTTTTTTAAAGACAGAATCTTGCTATATTGCCCAGGCTAGCCTTGAACACCTGGGTTCAAGCAATCCTCCTGCCTCGGCCTCTTGAGAAGCTGGGATTACAGGTGCACACCACTGTGCCTAGCAAAGACAAAATATTAGAATAACAGAATTCAGCAAGGTTTTTGGTACAAGATTGCTGTACAAAAATCCATAGTGTTACTATACCCCAATAATAGCCAAATAGAAAAAAAAGGATGTGAAAAACAACACTACAAAACTATGAAAATAAAAACGAAGATCTTAATGACCTCAGGAGAGGGAAGGATTTCTTAAGAAAGCTACAAATTTCAGATATCATAGCAATAGCTTGATAAATTTGACTACATTGAAATTAAAATCTAGAGAACAAAAGCCCCATAAACAAAGACAACAAGTGTCAACCTAGGAGAAGGTATTTACAAGATATATACCAAGTGTTAACTTAAAAAAACCCAACTGGGTGCGGTGGCTCATGCCTGTAATCCCAGTACTTTGGGAGGCCGAGGCAGAAGGATAGCTTGAACTCACTAATAAATCTCAATAAATAGAATCTCAATAAGTAGGTCTCAATAGAGTTTGAGACCAGCCTGGGCAGCAAAGTGAGACTCTCTCTCTCTTTAAAAAATGTATATATTAAAAAACTCCACAATGAATAAATTTGGAAAAGAAAAGGAGACTTTATGGCCTGCATGGTGGCCATCCCTCAGGCTGGGAAGCTGCCTCCAGAAACAGGCACTTTGAAGGAGGAGGGTTTGGAGTAGGAGCTTCATGCTGAATAGGTTGGCTAAACATATATTTTCAGCAGGTTACTGGAAGTGCTATGAATATTCATGAAAGTGGTCCTGACACATGCGTATTGAACAAACATTCATGTAACATGACACATATTCACTTTGGGATGGAGACTTAACTTTTTGTTGTTGTTGTTGTTGTTGAGATGGAGCCTTGCTCTGTCGCCGAGGCTGGAGTGCAATGGTGCAATCTCAGCTCACTGCAATCTCTGCCTCCTGAGTTCAAGTGATTCTCCTGCCTTCACATCCTGAGTAGTTGGGATTACAGGAGCCCACCACTACTCCTGACTAATTTTTGTATTTTTAGTAGAGATGGGGTTTCCCCACGTTGGCCAGGCTGGTCTCAAACTCCTAAACTTGTAATCCACCCACCTCAGCCTCTCAAAGTTCTGGGATTACAGGCATACGCCACCGCACCCAGCCATGACTTAACATTTAAATGTATTACGTTGAATCCTATACGTCAAAAGGTTTTTCAGGACATGAAGCCTTGTAAATGTGCAACCTCTATAAACCAGCCAGAACCAGTCCATGACTGGTGGTCTTTTTATCTGGAGAAATTTACTGAAAAAAGCTGTGGCTGGGCACGGTGACTCATACCTATAATCCCAGAACTTTAGGAGGCAGAAGTGGGGCAGATCACAAGGTCAGGAGTTTGAGATTAGCCTGGCCAATATGGTGAAACCCGGTCTCTACTAAAAAGACAAAAATTACCCGGGCATGGTGGTGGGTGCCTGTAGTCCCAACTATTTGGAAGGCTGAGGCAGGAGAATGGAGGTTGCAGTAAGCTGAGATCACGCCACTGCACTCCAATCTGGGCCATGGAGTGAGACTGTCTCAAAAAGAAAAAAAAAGTTGTCCAGTGAAAGCTATAGCTATGGCTGGTGGAACAGTGGCTGGGGATCAGTAAGTCAGCATCTGGTGGAGCTGCACAGTGTTTTAATACTGCTTATCTTGAGGCCAGTACTTGTTTAGCTGCTAGAGAAGAATCTTGTGGCAGTTAGAACACAGTCTATTCTTTAAGTATAGGGGTGTGTGACTCAACCCTTGCCTAGAATGGCTTTAGGTCTTGTTTATAATTTGGCTCTTATTGCCAGAGTCTGTTCTGTCAGTCTTATGATCTCTGTTTCAACATTAATGCTGACTAGTTGTTATGTCTAAACCACAAAAGGGAGGGAGTATAACAAAGTGTGTCTAACCTGTCCCACCATGGTCTAGAACTATTGTAAGGCTTTCTAGGATCCCCATGGTCACAAGGGGGCCCATTCTGTTGGTGGGGGATTTAGGAGTTTACTTTTAGTTTATACAGGTGAATGAATAGAGCAGGCTATCTAACGATGTACACATCATTTGTGAAAGAAAACCCCATAACTAACTTCATAAAAGGTAAGAGTGGACAGTTCACCGAAAAGGAAATAAGATTTCATAAGTATGGAAAAAGGCACCAATTTGTTAGGGAAATGTAAATTACAATTTTCACAGTAGTAAAGATGGTAAGAGTCTGACCATATCTAGTGTTGGAGAGAATATGGAGAGCAAAGAGAACTCATCAATGCTAGCAAGGGTGTAAACTGGTCAAATAGTACATACATTATTAAAGACATTCTTGAGGCTGGGCGAGGTGGTTCATGCCTGTAATCTCAACACTTTGGGAGGCAGAGGCAGGTGTATTGCTTGAACTCAGAAGTTTGAGACCAGTCTGGGCAACATAGCAAAATCCTGTCTCTACAAAAAATACAAAAATTAGCTGAGTGTGGTGGTGGGTGCCTTTAATCTCAGCTACTGGGGGCAGAGGCAGGAGGATTGCTTAAACCTGGGAGATCAAGCTGCAGTAAGCTGAGATGGTACCACTGCAATCCAGCCTAGAGGACAAAATGAGCCCCTGTCTGAAATAAAAGAGAGACTGAGATTTTTGCATGTATGCACAAGGAGACCCCATACAAGGATATATTTTATGTAAACAATTGAAACAACCCAAATTTTGTTCATCCTTAGGGAAATGGAAAAATAAATTGTGATATACATATTTATTCAAGGAAATACCATGGATATATCCTCAAATAGTAATGTTCAATAAGAAGTGATTTGCACAAATTAGAGTACAGCAAGTTTACATACATTAAAAACAACAACAACAACAAAATTACACTAAACACATATATCTATAAATATGTTTAAGCATCATAAAAGTAAAAAAAAAGTGGACTAGCATTCCACTTTTATAAAAATAAAAGAAAGTAAAATTTTATACCTATAAAATTCATGGTAGAAGTGGCCTATGCTGAGGGAGGAAAATGAAGCAGGGAAGAAAGAGGAATTTAATTCTATAATATTTAATTTCTTTTGAAAAATCTGGGACAAAAATAAAAAATGCTAAATTTTTAAATTCTTGGTGACAGGTCACAAATATTCGTTTCATAATTACTTGCACTTTTTGAATAAAAAATAAAATCTTTCAGAAATTAAAAAAAATTTGGCCATTTGTCATGGTGATTTTCTTAAAAGTCTAGTGGGATACAGAAGACTCGCTTTTCATTTTATTTATTTTTGTTTGTTTGAGACGGAGTCTCGCACTGTGGCCTGTGCTGGTGTGCAGTGGCACGATCTCGGCCTCCCGGTTTCAGGTGATTCTCCCGCCTCAGCCTCTGGAGTAGCTGGGATTACAGGCGCTGGTCTCGAACTCCTGATCTCGTGATCTCCCCGCCTCTGCCTCCCAAAGTGCTGGGATTACAGGCTTGAGCCCCCACGCCTTATTTTAGTTTTTATATCAATTTTTGAATTGGTAATTGGATGAGAATAAAAGTTTTATAAATAAATAACATTCACCTTAAATGAAAATTTGTTAGTTTTCTGGTGACAAAAGTAGTCACATATGACGTCAGGGGATTTCATAATCTTTTTCTGGGCTTGCGTCCGGGAGGGATCCTGTATTATGCAATCTGTAGTAATATCCAGCCACGAGAAGTTTGGAGTATTCTGGGAAGCACATTTGTTTTGCTTACCTACCATGGGAAAGATTCCACGTGGTCCTAGAGGCATACGTGTTCTTAAGTTACAGTATTTTAAATAGTCACTGGCCGCTGAAATTTAAAATAGATGAAAAAGAAATTCTCTTAAGTAGCTTTCTTGAAACTGCTTTATCAAACTCAATTCATATTTTCAGTTGGAGTTCCTGATGTGTGTGAATTTGTTTTAAATAAAATCCGAATCTTTAGCAATATAAAGATTGGGAACTTCCATTACTGTAGGTCGCTTGGACTTTGACTAAATACTATGTTTTAGAAATTTATCTTTAGGAGATAAATTTTGGGAGTTTATTTTTTACATTTGCTTCATTTAAATAAAAGTAGGCTTTCTAGAAGTTATGTTTTACAGTACCATTTAACTCGGATACTGTGCCAGTTAAACAGTTTTAACGAATGTGGAAAAACTGTGTTTTTCTGTCATACACGCGTATATGAAGAATTTTTACACTGATAGAGAATTATTCATAAAAATGAAACTAAATTTACTGTTAGCCTCTAATTTTGTTCTGAGGTCTCTACGCTGCGGTATTAAGAAAGATAATCAAGGAATAAGCCAGAATGTTCAGAAAGGTGTTTTACTTTTAATTTTTAACATTATTGATAAATTTTGTTTAGTCGAAGCGATGTCTGCGTGTCTCCCCACTCCTCCCCCATAAAACAGCGGGGCAGAAAGTCTTGGAAACTCCAAAAGGTAAATATTTACTCAGAGGTCTATTTAAATTTGCTTAGTTTCTGATGTTCTCCTGTCTCGTACAAAGCCCTCGTGCGGCAGAGGCAGTTTGTCTTTAATCGGCCACCGTCTCATCAGCGTTACAGAGTATTTTGTCCGCCGGCCGCCGCCGTCCCAGATATTAGTCACCGAGTTCCAGGGCAGAGGAGCTTGTGATATGGGGGAGCCGGTTGGTGTTGCCGGCACCATGGAGTCACCTTTTAGTCCGGGACTCTCTCACCGGCTGGATGAAGATTGGGGTGAGTGGGATCTGAGAATGTACCAGGGTGGCTCGCGTTCGCGTCTACAGGTTTCTTCCTCCCTACTTCCGCTACTCGTGGTGACAGGTGTGGAACAACCCTGCCTGGAGAGTGAGGCCACTCGTCACTCCCGTCCGTGCTCCTCACAGAGTCTGGGAGGATCGTTCTGCTTCTGTCCTGGCCACAGGGCGAGTAGAGTATAGTCTAACTGGAGTTAGTATCGTTTTTCACTGTTTCCGCTGGGGAAGTACCAGGTGATCTTTTTGTGGGGCGAACACTGGACGTTATTAGGAGGTTTAGGGCAAGATGGCTGGGACCGCCAAAAAGGCTACAAGCTATTCCTGAGTGTGAAATGTAGGCTGTGAGCACAGTGGAGTGGGCGTATATGAGAGAATGTGGTTATATACAAGAAATCCTAATCTTACAGCTTTCACTGTTGGTTTAAGCCTCGTGTCCATCTTGGGAGAAAAGACAGCACCGAAGCACCTGACGTCGGGTCCCTGCTTTGCTAGACCTAATACTTACGATGCAATCCCGACTGCTCTGCAGATACAGCTCTTAATTTTCTTGTTAATGGATATTTTGTTTCGTTTTGGTGGTCAGGAAGGGTGGAATGGAATGAAGTGGAAATGAGAGTGGAGAAGCTTTGTTATCTAAGTATTTAGAGGAAACTTTCATTCTCCTCTTGATTGCAAGATATAAAAGTAATATTGTTCTTAGGTTCCAATATGAATTTGGGATTGTGTAGGTTTCCAAATGGGCCGCGAGTGAGCCTACACCACTCATCAGCCTTGGAACTGGGGGGAACCCCATTTATCTTTCTCCTTTGGACTAGCATTCTCAATAGCATGAGTGGAAGGAATCTCAACTTTTTGTTGAACAAAGTCATTTAATTTTTTTCAAGGGGAGATGTTCTCTAAAACTATATTCTATTGGAGATTTATTTCAATCCTTGGGTAGATTTTCTAAGAGTTGCTGGAAAACTTTAGACTTTCTATTCCCATTTTCCCAAGCCAAATGGATTAGGAACAGTGTGTTAGCTACCATTTATTTAGCACTTTATTTGTGTCAGGCACCCTGCTAAACTCTTTACATGCAGTATTTTGTTTAATCCTCCCAGCAGTCCAATGAGGTACTGTTATTTTAGAGAGGAGGAAACTGAGGCTAACAGAATTTGTGCTCAGATTCTTAGAGCTAGTTAGTGGCAGAAGAAGGTTCAGACCAGGTTTTTCTACCTCAAAAGTCTGTACCCCTAGTATCTATTCTATAAGGCTTTCCTAACTCATTTCTACAGATTTTATTCTTCATAAGATCCCTGGTTATTAATAACACTACTTGAATATATTGGGTAGTTATGATTTGTTTTGTCAGCTAGTCAGCTATTATATTTTCATGACATTGCTTAAACTATAACTGTGGGACACTTCCTGGTATCATTATTTTGTGTTGTCTTCTGATGATACCTAGGCTGCATTTTCCTGTCTGATCTGATCACTTGATTTAATGTTCTCTAACAGAGCATTCAGTTCTTTATAGTCAGTTCACTGACTCACTTCTGTCAGGTGTCTGGCCCTGCCATTCCCTGAATGTGCGCATTTCCATTGTTTTCCAGTTTTCCCTTTTCAAACTGTTCAGTCTTCTCTTTGAACAGTTTAGTTTAAATTCCTTAGGTGTTCGGTAAGTAGGATAGAGTTTGTTGGCAATAGACTGAAACACTAATGTCTGTTAGTGTTTCATTCTGTGAGAGTTGCTTTGGGTGTTCAAGTACTTCACTGATTTACTTGATTTTTTTTTTTTCTTTTCTTTTAGAGACAGAGTCTCACTCTGTCGCCCAGGCTGAAGTGCAGTGGTGCAATCATAGTTTACTGTGACCTGGAACTCCTGGGCTCAAGTGATCCTTTCACCTCAGCCTCCTGAGTTGCTAGGACTACAGGTGCATGCCACCACCAGGCCTGGTTAATTGTTAATTTTTAAATATTTTGGAGAGACAAAGGTCTTGCTGTGTTGCCCAGGCTGGTCTCCAACTGGCCTCAAGCAGTCATCCTGCCTTAACCTCCCAAGGTGCTAGGATTACAGGCTCAAACCACTGTGCCTAGCTTTGATTTTTTTTTTTTTTTTTTTTTGGAGATGGAATCTTGGTCTGTTGCCAGGCGGGAGTGTAGTGGCAGAATCTCAGCTTACTGCAACCTCTGCCGCCTGGATTCAAACGACCCTCCTGTCTCAGCCTCCCAGGCAGCTGGGACTGACTACAGGCACATGCTACCATGCCCATCTAATTTTTTGTACTTTTAGTAGAGATGGGGTTTCACCATGTTGGCCAGGATGGTCTTGATCTCTTGACCTCATGATCCCCCGCCGCAGCCTCCCGAAGTGTTGGGATTACAGGCATGAGCCACTGTGCCTGGCCATTTTTTTTTTCAATATCAGAAACTAGTTAAAATTTTAAAATCAGATTATGTAATTAGTATGTCTTGTATTTTAACAACTCTAAATGATTTAAATAAGTGATTAACTCAACAACCTATGAGGGATGTGCTTTCCTTTTTTTTTTTAAACTTAGTTAATGAAATTTAGAGCAAGGGTCTTCAAACATTTTCTGTAAAGCTCCAGATGGTAAATATTTTAGGTTTTGTTACTACATGGTCACTGGTGCAACTACTCAAGTCTGCTGTTACAATGTAGAAGCAGCCATATACAACATAGACAAGTGAGAGTGGCTGTGTTCCTATAAAGCTTTATGGACACTGAAATGGAATTTCACATAATTATTTTAAATAATAGGCTTATTTTTTTAGTATAATTATAGATTTACACAATAATTGAGCAGACAGTACAAAGAGTCCCATGTACTTCCCCTCCATCCCCAGTTTCTCCTCCTGGTAGCATCTTGCATTAGTGTGGTACTTTGGTTACAACTGATGAGCCAGTATTGATATATTATTACTAACTAAGCCCATAGTTTAAAGTTCATTGTGTTATACATTCTATGGCAGGGGTCCCCAGCCTTTTGACACCAGGGACTGGTTTCATGAAAGACAATTTTCCCATGGGGGCTGGGAGCAGGGAGGCACGAGAGATGTTTTTGGCATGAGTCAAATGCATTACATTTTTGGTGCACTTTATTTCTATTATTATTACACTGTAATATATAATGGAATAATTATACAACTCACCATAATATAGAATTAGTGGGAGCCCTGAGCTTGTTTTCCTGCAACTAGACCATCTCATCTGGGGGTGATGGGAGACAGTGATTAGATCATGAGGCATTGGATTCTCATAAGGAGCATGCAACCTAGATCCTGGCATGTGCAGTTCACCATAGGGTTCACACTCCGTGAGAATCTAATGCTACTGCTGATCTGACAGGAGGTGAAGCTCAGGTGGTAATGCAAGCAATGGGGAAGGCCATAAATACAGATGAAGCTTTGCTGACTCACCCACCTGCTGCTCACCTCCTTAGCAGGCCATGGACCAGTACCCCTGGGAACAGGAGTTGGGAATCCCTGTTCTGTGGGTTTTGACAAATGTATAATGACATGTATTCATAATTACAGTATCATACAGAATAGTTTCACCGCCCTAAAAAAGTCCTGTGCTCTACCTGTTTTTTCCATCCTGCTTTTCCCTACCTCTGGGATCTTTTTCCCTACCTCCGGGATCTTTTCACCGTCTCCATAGTTTTGCCCTTTGCAGAATGTCATATAGTTGGAATCATACAGTATGTAGTATTTTTGAATTGGCTTCTTTCACTTAGCAATATGCACTTAAGGTCCCTCCGTGTTTTTTCATGGTTTGATAGATAGCTCCTTTCTTTTTAGCACTAAATAGTATTACATTATACGCATGTTCCGCAGCCTATTAGTCTGTCTGGGCTAACGTAAGAAAACACCACAGACTGAGTGGTCTAAACAAGAGAAATTTTTTTCTCACAGTTCTGGAGGTTAGAGTTCAAGACCAGGATGGCAGCATGCTCAGGTTCTGCTTAGGGCCCTCTTCCTGTCTTGCACATGGCTGTCTTCTTGTGTACTCACATGGCATTGAGAGAGAGAATTTTCTTCTTTTTCTTTTTTTGTTTTTTGAGACGGAGTTTCACTCTTGTTACCGAGGCTGGAGTGCAATGGTGCGATCTCGGCTCACCGCAACCTCTGCCTCCTGGGTTCAGGCAATTCTCCTGCCTCAGCCTCCTGAGTAGCTGGGATTACAGGCATGCGCCACCATGCCCAGCTAATTTTTGTATTTTTAGTAGAGACGGGGCTTTACCATGTTGACCAGGATGGTCTCGATCTCTTGACCTAGTGATCCACGCACCTTGGCCTCCCAAAGTGCTGGGATTACAGGCTTGAGCCACCGTGCCTGGCTGAGAATTTTCTTCTTATAAAGCCACAGTCATATCAGATTAGGGCCCCACTTTTATGACGTCATTTAACCTTAATTATCTCCTAAAGACTGTATCTCTTGATATAGTCATATTTGGGGTTAGGGCTCCAACATGTGAATTTTGGGGGACACAGTTTAGTCCATAAATTCACAGTTTGCTGATCTGTTTACCTATTGATGCAATCTTGGTTGCTTCCAACTTTTGGCAATTATATATAAAGCTGCTGAAAACATTTGTGTGCGGGTTTTTGTATGGACATAAATTTTCAAGTTGTTTCAGTAGATATCAAGGAGCACAAGTGCTAGATTGTGTGGTAAGAACATGTTTTTTGTTTGTTTTGTAAGAAACTGCCAAACTGTCTTCCAAAGTGGCTATACCAGTTAGCATTCCCACTAGCAATAAATGAGCGTTTTTGACGCTCCACATCCTTGCTAGCATTTGGTGTTGCCAGTACTTTGGATTTTAGCTGTTCTAATAGGTGTATAGTGGTATCTGGTTTTAATTTGCAGTTTCCTGATGACATGATGTTGAGCATCTTTTCATATGCTTATTTGCTATCTGTATGTTTTCCCTTCCTCTCTCCTCTCTTCTCCTTTTTTCTTGCTTGGATCTGTACAAAAGCTACTTTCTTCTTCTTTTTTGGCTGCACTGTATGTATCAAGATCAGAAGCGTCCATCAGTCACTGTGGTTTCTTTTGTGTTTGCAGTCCCTTCTGTGAAGGTTCTCTTGGCCTTCTGACATTAAGCCAAAATCTAGTGCTCCAGATGACACAACTTCCCTTAATGCCCTGGTGAGTGGTGGCCAATTTTATTCTCAAAACCTTTTCACCACAGGGCCTCTGATGGTGGGATAGGTGTCTTCATTGTCCTTCACCATTTTTCTCCTTTCCTCCTCCCTAAAAATATCTAAATTTAAATCTCGTTTTGTCATAATATCCCATCCTCTACATCTCTTGATTCCTGGATCACTCTCTTTCATTTTTTTTTTTCTTTTAGAGATGGGGTCTTGTTCTCTTGCCCAGGGTGGAGCTGGAGTATGCAGTGGAGCAGTCACAGCTCACTGTATCCTCAAACTGCTGAGCTGAGGGGATCCTCCTGCCTTAGCCTCCTGAGTAGCTGGGACTACAGGCACATGCCACTTATGCCTTGCTTCTTTTTGACTTTTTGAAAAATTTTAGCCACTAGCTTACTGTTACTGTCTTCACCGTTACTTCCATCATGACTCTTGGATGATTTTAGAATCCTCAGAGAAGATTCTCCAGATGCACTGACCTCTCGTTTTCTGGACCTCCTCTTTATCACAGATCTTGCCTTTCACCGAGTCTCAGCCATCTGCTTTCCTGATCATAAGCTTAAGTCTTGTCACAACCAATAACTGAAATCTCACTTTCAAACATCCTGCTCTACCTTTTCCTGTTTTACCAGGTTACTCCCTTTCATATTCCAATTTCAATAATCATTCAGTCCTTCTGAGATTTTGCCATGTTTCCAGTGTCTCTCCTTCCTTCAATTCATCACTTCCCCCTTTCCCAGTTTAAATACCATGGACAATCATTGTTACCCTTTCTTTGCTTTCACCTTGCCTATCCTTGTCTGTCTCTTGTCTTGTAGGTTTCTCTTGGATAAACCTATTAGTTAAATTCAGTTTTGCCTACTTCATGCTTGCCTCGGTATAGTTGAATGTGACTGAAAACAAACACTTCAACTATCCTGACTGGTCTCACTTTCAGTGTTGCCAGACCAATCATATTTCCCTGGTCCTCTCACAGTCCCATTCTGATGGTTACTTTTAAAGTTTCTTCAGTCTTCAAACCTTCAACATTTCTCTCATCCTTCCAGTCAGAAGAGAGCTGTTCCAGTTTCCTACTACCGCATTTAGCCACCTACCAGCATGTTTGCTTTCTCTTTTGTTACTGAGATGCAGCGGCTTCTTGCTCCTAGCTAGCGCCAATCCTTCCATGTGTGCTTTAGCTTCTTCCTCTTTTGTTCAAGAATATTGCTCAAGCGATTCTTCCTCCTGTTTCCTGCGTCAGCATTTTCCCCTCTCTATAGATCATCTCTGTCAGTAAATGAACATGTTGTTATTTCTCCTAGAAGTACTGTTTCTGTATTTGGATAGTACTCTATCTAGAGTTAAAAAAACAAAACAAAACCAACAAACCCAAAACTCTCTTCACATTTTACTTCCTCTCTTGCTGTTACTGCATTTCTCTATTTTACAGCAGAATTCCTTTTAGAAAATGTCCGTGTTCACCGACTCTAGTTTCTTATTTCTCATGGTCTCTTGAACCCAGGCCAGTCAGGTGCCACCCCCTCCACTGAAACTGCTGTTTCACTACTGATTTCCACGTTGCTAAACCCAGTGGCTGTTTCTCATCTTACTAAACTTATAAGGAGTAAATGAATAAATAAATGGGCAGGGTGGAGGTGAAGTGGGAAAGCTTGCTGAGCACACTAAAAATGACTACCATCGTTTACTACTGTTGAGGGAAATCTAATAGTGTGGGACTAGTGCAGAGGATATAGAAATAGGCAATAGGTTTTAGAGATACTTTAGGTGTAATAATGCCAACAGTTTCTTTTGGATTCTTTTGGGATGTTCTGTAAATATACAAGTATATTTATCAACTCACCATCTGTTTTTTTTTAACAACAGAGAAGTTGAAAGATCAGTACACTGATAAACTTGCGGTTTCCTTATCTAGATTTACCACCTGTTACCATCCCGACACATTCACTTAATCTCTTACTGTTAACCCACTTTTCTCCTCTTCCACATCTGAAAGTGGGCTGCAGATAATAGGAAACTCCTAAACATTTCACTATGTATTTTCTAAGAATGGGGAAATCTTTATTTTTATTTAATTAATTAATGTATTTTTTTGAGATGGAGTCTCGCATTGTCACCCAGGCTGGAGTGCAATGGCATGATCTTGGCTTACTGCAACCTCTGCCTCCTGGGTTCAAGCGATTGCCTCAGCCTCCTGAGTAGCTGGGATTACAGGCACCCACCACCACACCCAGTTAATTTTTTGTATTTTTAGTAGATACAGGGTTTCACTATGTTGGCCAGTCTGGTCTCAAACTCCTGACCTTATGATCCACCCGCCTCAGCCTCCCAAAGTGTTGGGATTACCAGTGTGAGCCACCACACCTGGCTGGAAATACTTATTTTTAAAAAGCATCAATTTATTTTAGTATGCTTTATACTTAAAAGCTAACATAACAGGGTTCTTTTTCACCTTCTTGCCTTATATGCTCGTATTTCTCTTCTGCCACTATGAGCATCGTGATTCCAAATAACGTCTTTTGTTTTTATAGGCTCACTTCAGTGGCACTGTTGGAAATAGACTGAAAGAGGGCAATGGCAGAAGCATGGAGACATTTTGGAAGCCACTAAAGCAGTCCCCATGAGTTACAGTAGTAACAGTGGAGTAATGAGAAGTAGTTGGATTATGGATGTGTACACACATACATGCATATACACATGTTATATACATACATTTTAAAATTTTAAAATAGTTTGAAATCTATAGAAAAGTTGTAAAAACAGTGCAAAGAACTCTTGCATGCCCTTTACACAGACTCCTCAGTTGTTAAATTTTACTGCATTTACTCCATTTCTCTCTCCCTTGAGAGAGAGAGAGAGAGAGAGAGAGAGAGAGAGAGAGAGAGAGAGAAAGAGAGAGAGAGAGAGAGAGAGAAAGGGAGAGATGTGTTGACCCATCACCTTTAAATATTGTAGTGTATACTCTCTACCCTTCTACCCCCAAAACAAAGCCACTTTCCTATATTACTGCCCTATATTTCTTCCAGTCAGGAGATAAACATTGATACAAGACTGTCATCCAATTCAAAGACACCATTCAAAATTTGCCATCTGTTTCAATAATCATTTGTTTTTCTAGTCTAGGATTACCTGCAAACACTCATTGCTTTTACTTGTCATGTCTCATTAGTGTCCTTTAATCTGGAACAGTTCTTTGGTCTTTTCCTGTGTCTAATGTCCTTGCCAGTCTTAAAGAGTACAAGTGTTTTATTTTACAAGATGATCCTAAACCACTAAGAGGTTCCTAGGAGAAATGACCAATACATGGCTGGAGAAGTGCAGGGAAAGTGCAAAATTAGCCTTGAAAATCTTGTGCCAGAAATTCTCAGCAAATGAACATGTCAAAAAGAACAAAGACACCAATATGAATGAACTCCCAGTGGTCAAATCTGGAAAGTTTGAGCATCAGAATAAAATGAAAGCATACATTATAGTATAAATATGATGTTCCTGTGCTGTCATATCATCCTGTGATACAGTCACGTGATCACTTGGTCAAGTTGGTATCTTCCAGGTTTCACCACTGTAAAGCCACTGCTTTCCCTTTTGTATTTTACTACTATTTGGGGGGAGATAATCTGACATGACACCAATATCTTTTTCTTATTAAACCTCTAACCAGGAGCCCTAGACTCACTGATAATCCCAGTCTATATCAGTTACCACTTTAATGGTTGCCAAATGGTGACTGTCTAACTCTGATTATCATGCTGTCTATATTTGTTAATTGACCTTGCACTATAAGAAGCTAGCTTGCTTGCTTGTTTCCTTCCTTCCTTCCTTCCTTCCTTCCTTCCTTCCTTCCTTCCATCCTTCCTTCCTTCCTTTCGTGATGAGCTGTTGACTCCTTTTTTAATTGATGGTTGGTTAACTGCTACTCTCATTTTATTCTGATGCTCAGATTCTCCCAGATTTGACCACTGGGAGTTCATTCATATTGGGGCCTTTGTTCTTTTTGCCATGTTCCTATCATTTGCTGAGAATTTGTGACACAAGATTTTCCAGGCTTATTTTGCACTTTCCCTGCTGCAGCCCTGGAATCGGTCATTTCAAGGAATCCCTTAGTGAACTTCTATTTGGTGGAAGATGGTATTTAGTATCCAAGATCTGAGCACCCAGTGTATTCATTGCTACTGGGATATCATTGCTTCTAGGACCTCTTAGCAGACGTAACTAGGAAATATATATACATGTATATGTGTGTGTGTGTGAGTGTGTATACAAACATCTGTATATGTGTGTACATAGTATTTCTATAGCTATCTGTGTGTATGTATACTTTAAATGAGTTTATTTACTAATGCTTTCAGTTCCAATCAAACATCTCAGGATTCTTTTAGTCTCCTGACTCTTTCTATGTTCTTAAATTCTTTCTCAGACTGTGAGAAATCTGACTCTATTTATTTTAGAAAAGGCAAAAGATTTATTTGTTCTGAAGAGAAACCAGAACATTCTAATTATTTTAGATATATTCAACCATTTGCTCAATGAACTAACATATTTATTCAGTATGACCAGTCTTCTATCCTCTCAGGCTGCCTTTCCATTTGCCACTCCGTTCCCCCTCCCACTGGGCTGGGGCATGCTGCCACCTTTGCTGGGCAATAGTCTCTCCTACACTGTCCTATTTCCTTGTATATGAGGTACATTGCTGGAGATGACTGTGCACAAAGCCCCATCACCCTTGTTGCCCTGCTTTCTCGGAAGCTGACATCTCTGTGATGGGACTGGTAGGGAAGAAAAGGAAGGTTGGAAAGGGAAGGAAGAATGGGAGGAAAGGTAGGAAGCCATATTACAGATATATATTTTAAGGACAGAGCTGACAGGATTTGTTGGTAGATTGAATATGGAGAGTGAAGAAGAGAAGTAAAGAATGGAGTAATAATGATCCCAAGGTTTTTGGCCTGAGCAACTGGTAAAATTCATTTGTCATCAACTGGGTTGAGGACAAAGCAGTAGGAAGTTTGGTGGGGTTGATGAGTAACTAATTTTGGATATGTTAGGTTTGAGGTGCCTTTTAACATCTAGAGGAGATGTCAGTACTCAGTGTACATGCATCTTGAAGTGTGGGTTGGAGATGTATATTTAGAAATCCTTGACATATAGATTTTATTTAAAGCCATGAGCTCAGCTGAGATTACAAAGGGAGTAAGATAGATAGAAACGTTTATGCCGAGCCCAGGGACAATTTCATGTTAGGGAGATGAGGAAGAACCAGCAAGGTTGGGTCAACCAGTGAGGTGAGAGGAAAACTCAGTAGGTGTGGTCTACTGAAACTCAAGTGAAGAAAATGCTCCAGTTAAAATGAAAAGATCAACTATGTTAATGCTGTTGGCAGGTCAAGTAAGATGAGGAATGTGAATTTACCATTGAATTTAGCAATATGGAAACCACTGGAGACATTAATAATTGTGTGTATGTGGAGGGGTGAGCTTGATTGGAGCAGGTTCAGGAACAAATAAGAGGAAAGAAATGAGAAAGCCCACATAGAGAACTTTTTAAAGGAGTTTCAGCTTATATATAAGCCACAGTCCTCTGCTTACATGTTTGTTGGCTGTGCAGCTGAGTAGTCTTTTCTGGAGTCATGTGAGTAACCTTTGGTTATTCCTATGTATAAAATTTTTGCTAAATGCTATTTTGTTTTAGGGTGGTGAAATGTTACTGTAATTGGTCAAGTTAATAATAGACTGGCAGTGTACTTCCTAAACTTATGCAATGAGGAAATCATCAGAGCAGTTTCAGTGGACTATAATAGATAAGGAGTACAGAGGAAGACCTAGCTTTGAAAAACTCTTCAAAGTGCCTGAAGTTTTGAAAGTGTCACAGAAAATAGGAACTTCATGGATTCTGTGGCAAGCAGCCTTCTTGGGCCTTGGTCAACACCTTGACCTTTCTCTACAGAAAGTTTTCAGTATAGTGTATTGAAGAATGTTTTCTGTATCCACATATTTCTTGGTTTATTATGAAACCTCATTAGGAAATTGCAATATAGTTAGATTTGCTGAAATGAATTTGATGGTTTAGATGAGTCAATCCTTTATTGTCTAGATAGAAAGTTGGTTATACCCTTAACTTAAGGTGTGGATGACAAATATGCAGTGCATGGATACTTTCCTTAGTCCTCTCTATTACTATTACTTATGGACCACATTAACTCTTCCTGCTGAACCCAAATATAGCATCAGCATTCTTGTTAGTAATGTTCCATAAAGCCATTACCAATTAGTCTTACATGACGTATGACATAAAATCTTTTTTGATCTCTGGTGTAAGAATTCAGCTCACAAGATGAAAATCATGCAGAAAACAACACATAAATTGGAAATGAGCTTTGAATTGCTTGTCATTTACATTTCTGGAGTTCATTAATAATAGTCATGGCTAATAAGAAACCTTAATAGAGGTGACATAGGGGTATAGTGCTTGTTTCTTTGTCAAATAATTGAATTGACAGTTAATCTCTATTTTTTTTGTCCAAAGATTCTGCCCTATTTGCTGAACTCGGTTATTTCACAGACACTGATGAGCTGCAATTGGACGCAGCAAATGAGACTTATGTAAGTATTTACTAAGGTTGAATAATGTGATTTTTAGTCTTTAACCCTATTTATTGCAAGAAAGTTTCAGGCCAACAGGTTTAGGCTAATTTAAGTTACATACTTAATGGTAAATAGCTTCTACCATTAAGTGTGAAAGTTAGTAGCCATTTTGTAGTCAGCAAATGTAGGACAGTAGAAATTGCACTGGTCTTGGTATGAGACTTGTATTCTAGGCCCACCTTTGGCCCTAGGTAAAAACCTGCCTACTTGGTTTTTACCGGTACTTTGCTACGTAAGGGAATTGGTGGGTGACTCTGGAAAAGTCACTAACCTGCCTACTTCTTGGTTTTTACAGATTATTTGCTTTTAAAAAGGAAGTTGGTAAGTTCTGTGTGAGTAAGTTGGTATGCCAAGCAGAACTTACCAAATTCCTTTTTAAAAGTTGTATATTTATATAGAAAGCTCTGAAGAGTAGGTATATCCTTGCCTTTGGTTAGAGGTCTGTGTGAAAACTATAACACTCTGGGTCCTCAAAAATATCTTAGATTTTCTTTCTTGATTAGTACATATTAAGCTGTTTGGCCTATAGAACTTTGATTTTGTCTTATTCTTTAATGGATGAGGTGCTATTTCATTGAAGAAGTAATTCAAGTGAGCAGAGTAATTTGTCAGGTTGAATATCACATCATTTTAAGCTCTTATTAACTAAAGTACAAAACATGTACAGATTGCTTAGTGAATTTCAGATATTTCTTAAATAATGATTTAGCAGTTGTTTTACCATGAATCAACAGAAGAGGATGAAGCACGTGATGTATTTTAAAAAATTAGTACATGGGATTTTAATGGTTTCATTTACTCCATGAGATACTTTAGAATGTGGCCTGTTGATTAAATTGCCTTTTAATATTGGCTATTTAAGTAAGCAACTGATATTTGTATTTCATAATATCTAGAATCCTAAAGGAAAGTATTTCTTTTAAACTATGTGAAGAAACTGTGTGCGCAATTGGAAAGATCAAGGGAAATATATTCCTGCTTTTATGACTTAACATTCTATTGTTTTATGCAAAGCACTCAATCTTTCACTTCCTTGTTTTTTTCTAGTATAACATGAAGGGATTGAATCTCTGAGAGCCCTCATGTCATCCTTCTTCCAAATGGTGGTAGAATTTCCCGTGCTAAGTCATTGAAGAGCTAGTGTATAGAAGTGTTTCATTTTGCATAAATTGGGCCCATTAAATTTCTGACAAGATATAATCTTTATGCTCTAGAAGGTATTTGACTTGGCTGAAGGTTGAGTCAGAAGTTTCTTGAAGTAGATCATGCCGTTATTTAAAAGTATTGCTGGCACTCAGGCATGTAGCATTGGTAACTTTATATAGATTAAGAAAGCTTGGCCGGACGCAGTGGCTCAAGCCTGCAATCCCAGCACTTTGGAAGGCCGAGGTGGGTGGATCACGAGGTCAAGAGATCGAGACCATCCTGGTCAACATGGTGAAACCCCGTCTTTACTAAAAATACTGGGCATGGTGGCACGTGCCTATAATCCCAGCTACTCAGGAGGCTGAGGCAGGAGAATTGCCTGAACCCAGGAGGTGGAGGTTGCGGTGAGGTGAGATTGCGCCATTGCACTCCAGCCTGGGTAACAAGAGTGAAACTCCATCTCAAAAAAAAAAAAAAAAAGAAAGCTTACGGATTTTTTGGTTGCTAAAAGTACAAGGCAGCTTAATTTTTTTTTTTTTAAGACAGAGTCTCACTCTATTGCCCAGGCTGGAGTGCAGTGGTGTGATCTTGGCTCACTGCAACCTCCCGCTTCCTGGGTTCAAAAGATTCTCATGTCTCACCCTCCTGAGTAGCTGGGATTGCAGGTGTGTGCTACCATGCCTGGCTAATTTTTGTATTTTTAGTAGAGATGGGGTTTCACTACATTGGCCAGGCTGGTCTCGAACTCCTGAACTCAAGTGATCCACCACCCTTGGCCTCCCAGAGGGCTGAGATTACAGGCGTGAGCCACCATGCCTGGCCAAGGCTGCTTAATTTTTTGATGTGTAGATCCAAATAAGAAAAAAAAGTGAAGGTTGACTTTTCCTTTTTATTTATTTATTTTTTTAATTAATTTTTTCTTTTTCACCAGTATGAGGTACACAGCTACTTTTTTCTTTCCTTTTTCTTTTTTGATTTTTATAAAAAAATGGTTCTTTTATGATTTAAATAGTTTTTTTTTTCATGTACACTTCCACATATTCTCTTTATGTACCCTGTACTAATATTTACTCAGTTACGGGCACTATAAGGAAAGTTTCCCTTCTCTGTTTCTGTTATAGTCTCAATAAAAATTAACCATGTAATACTCATTTTGAAATGATAACACTCTTCTAGAAATTATTAACAAATGGTCGTTACCAGTTATTAGATACATTTTTACTTTTCTTTTTTTTGCCTGAGGCATATTTTCTTTATTGTTGCTTTTTTTTGAGTCAGGGTCTGGCTGTGTCTCCCAGGCTGGAGTGCAGTGGCCTGATCTTGGTTCACTGCAGCCTCCATCTTTGGGACTGAAGCAATCCTCCTACTCCAGCCTCCAGAGGAGCTGAGACCACAGGTGCATGCCACTATGCCCAGCTAGTGTTTTTATTTTTTTTTTTGGTAAAGATGGATTTTGCCATGTTTCTCAGGCTGATCTTGAACCCCTGGGCTTAAGCAACCCTGTTGTTGCTATTTTATCATCTGTGACATTGTTAATATTTATTGCCTTTATTGCATTATTTATATATTAAATTTACTTCTCTTTTTGTCTCGGTGACTCCAGACACTTAATTTAAAATAGTACTGTTTGGTACTAACTTGATCTCAGATTTACATGAGGGCTCTGAAATTATGTGACATTTCTTTATTTATGTATATAGTATAAGGTGGTCATCTGGATGACCCAGAATATGCTTATATTTCAGTTAGAAAAACCATCGAAATGAAAAGCACTTAATGGAGCCTTTAAGAAGTTTGCTGACCCCTGTTTGAAAAACTTAGTTTTATTTTAGAGGATTAAAAAGTGTTTTTTTTTTTAATTCATAAAAGTTTTAGAAATTTAGGATGTATAGAACAGTAGAAAAAAAGGAAAATTACTCAGTGGTAACTGAGTGGTAACTGATTCTTGCCTGTCTTTTGGATATGTCTGTATTCTTTCTATTTTATATAGTGATTATATTGCAAATAGCATTTGCTTTGTCTTGTTTTTCTTAATGGCAATGGGAAAATGTATTTTGATGGACTTCTCTTATGATAAAAGACACATTTTTGACTCCTGTAAAGGTCTGTTCTCATAGCAAAGAGTAAAGCCAACTGAATCTTTTAAATACTCAATCCCTTGCCTCTTTCCTAGTTGTTACTGCTGTGCTTCAGGTAACTGAATCTCTAGGCTGTCAAGATGTATTCTCATACAAGACTGACTTAGAATATTCATTTTACTAGGTTGGCTAATAGCAGTTACCTTATTTGTGCCAAATTGTGTCTGATAGCTTGATTTTAAGATGAATATGTTTTATTCTTTTAATATTCTTTTGGTGATTTGAAACCTACAGGAAAACAATTTTGATCATCTTGATTTTGATTTGGATTTGATGCCTTGGGAGGCAGACATTTGGGACATTCACAACCAAATCTGTACAGGTAATTATGTGTTTCACTAGTAAAAGCTTTAAACAGATCAATTTTATTTTGCAGTTTGGTCCTACTCAAAATTAGGCGGGGTTATTGGGCTATATTGGTAGGTTAAAAGATTCCTCGTGTTGTGCATTCTACTTCTGGTATGGCAATTGTGTAAACAAATTTCTTGTCAAAAATGGATATGAGGAATTTCATAGTTATGTTTCAGTAGCATAATGAATGAATAAATAGTTCATATCAGAAATGGAAATGTTGATTTTGAATTTTGAATAATGTCTCTATGTAAGATTAACCTGAGAACCAGACGGGGCTCAGGGAATCCAAGGGAAGAGGCTGGGTTACCAGAACCTAGGAACTTGGTAGAGGAGTTCCCATGCATTTAACACATGTACTTCTGAGAAGGGGAAGCACCTGGCTGATACTATCTTTAAGGGGGCCTAGTGAAGTTGGGGTTGAGTATACTGAAACCTGGAGCAAATTGCCAATGTTGGGGTACAGCTGATGGTAGAATCAAGACTATCTCTTCTCGCTTCTGGCGTCTTTCTAGTATCTCCTATTGACAGGACTTAAAAGGATGCCAGCTGGGAATAATTTGTATCACATATTATAGAAAGTGGACTTGGTGCTGAGAGACAGTGAATAAATAAGCAGCACATTATCCTATCTGAATTCCTCCCTACCCCTGCACTACCTATTCCTCTTTATTTTATGTATTGCTTCATGCCTGTCTGCCTTCATAGAATGTGGGATACACAAGGTCAGTGTTCTGGTTTTATTGTTTGACAAACTACTCTAAGTCTTAGTTGCTTAAAACAACAGCCATTTTATGAAATTGCTAGAATCTATGGGTCACAGATTTTGACTGGGTGCTCCAAAGATGGCTTGTCTCTGCTCCATGATGTCCAGACCACAACTTGGGAGATTTGAATACTGTAGTAGCTTGACATTTGGGGGCCGGAATCATCTTGAGGTTTCTTCACTCATATGTGTAGCGCCTGGGGTGGAATGACTTGAAGACTAGGACTATGAACTGGAGTGCCTGCATAGGGCCTCTCTATGTGGCGTGGTGTTCGCAAGTCATGGTGGTCTTAGGGTAGTCAGACTTCAAAGGCTCCAAGTGTGAGTGTACCAGCACACAAAGCAGAGGCTGCATTTCCAGCCCCAGAATTCACATAGCATTACTTCTATTTTCTCTTGATTGAAGGAGTCAAGCCTACCTAAATTCATGGGGTGGGGAAATGGACTCTACCTCTTGGTGGGGAAGTTGCAAGATCACATTATAGAAGATCATGAGGGAAGATCATGACGGATGGTAGATATTGTATGGCTAATTCTAGAAAACACAGTCTGCCATCCCTACCTTGTTCTATCTTCGACACCAAGGGTCACTGCCTGGGCCATAGTTGCTCAGTACATTTTTATAGGATGAATTAATAGTTTAAAAGATACAAACATTTTTATGAGTTTTAATTGTATCGTCAAAAATGCTTTCCAGAATAATTATTTCCTGTTTCTTACTTTTTTAAAATTAAATTTTTGGGAATCTATAATATTTTGCATGTGGTATAATATTCAAAAGGTACAAAAATCTGTATAGTAGAAAAATGTCTCCTGCTTTTATTCCTCAGCCAACAAGTTCTGCTTTCCAGAGACAACTGCTGTTACCAGTTTCTTCTGTTTACCCTTCCAGAGAATTAGTGCAGATGCAAGTGTACACACACACAGCCTCCCCCTACATATGTAATTTGTTACACAAGTAGAAGCATACTAGATACTGCATCTTGCATTTTCACTTGATAAATTTCAGTGACCTTAGCTTCCATATCTAATTGAATTTTAAAAGATTTTACCTTCTTTCTTGTTCATTTTATTCTAAGTTTTTGTTGCCCAGTGGGTAAAACCTTTCCTCCATGTTTTCCAGTTAAAGATATTAAGGCAGAACCTCAGCCACTTTCTCCAGCCTCCTCAAGTTATTCAGTCTCGTCTCCTCAGTCAGTGGACTCTTATTCTTCAACTCAGCATGTTCCTGTGAGTAGCCAGTCTTTTACAGTGATTTTGGTTATAATGCTATCTGAAAAATATATACATATGGGGGAGGCAGTTAACATTTGTTGAATACTACCATGAGTTTTATTCTCTCATTTAATGAGGGAACTGAGAATCAAGAAAGAGCCTGTGGGAGCTAGACACTTGTTAGTGTCTTTGGTTTTGCCCTCTTTCGCTTGTGTTCATGCCTCCATAATTTCATTGTTTCTTTGCATTTAAACAGTATCCAGTATTGTTTTGTTTATTGGCTTACTGTCTTCTCCCTGCCTTTCTTTCTCCTTCCTGTTAGAATATATATTCTTTATATATGGACATAGAAGAATGTAATATGGTCAGTCTTTATATCTCTTTAGCCAAAGAATCTAGAATGATTGCCTTAGTTCGGGAATGCCTAGTGCTACCTTTAGAAGCCGCTATTTTTTTTTTTTTTTTTTACTTTGGGCTCTGGGGTACATGTGCATATCCTGCATCCTGCAGGATTGTTGCATAGGTACATACATGCCATTGTGGTTTGCTGTCTCCATCCCCCCCACTTCCTCCCCGCCTACATCAGGCATTTCTCCTGGTGTTATCCCTTCCCATCCTCCCCACCCTCCTGCTGTCCCTCCCCTCCCCAAAATAAGAGAGGACACAAACATGTGGAAAAACAGTCTATGCTCCTGGTTAGGAAGAATCAATACTGTCAAAATGGCCATACTGCCCAAAATAATTTGTAGATTCAATGCTGTCTCCATCAAGCTCCTTTTGACCTTCTTCACAGAACTTGAAAAAACCACTTTAAATTTCATATGGAACCGAAAGAGAGCCAGCATAACCAAGACAATCCTAAGCAAAAAGAACAAAGCCAGAGCCGTCACACTATCTGACTTGAAACTATACTAAAAGCCTACAGTAATCAAAACAGCATGATACTGGTACCAAAACAGAGCTATAGACCAATGGAACAGAACAAAGACCTTGGAAGTAATGTCACACATCTACAACCGTCTGATCTTTGACAAACCTGACAAAAACAAGCAATGGGGAAAGGATCCCCTGTTTAATAAATGGTGTTGGGAAAACTGGTTAGCCATATGCAGGAAACTGAAACTGGACCCCTTCTTTACACCTTATACAAAAATTAACTCCAGACGGACTAAAAATTTAAACATAAGAACTAACACCATAAAAACCCTAGAAGAAAACCTAGGCAACACCATTCAGGACATAGGCATGGGCAAGGACTTCATGACTAAAACACCAAAAGCATTGGCAACAAAGGCCAAAATAGACAAATGGGATCTAATTAAACTTAAGAGTTTCTTCACAGCAAAAATCATTAGAGTGAACCAGCAACCAACAGAATGGGAAAAAATTTTTGCAATCTACTCATCTGGCAAAGGGCTTATATCCAGAATCTACAGAGAACTAAAGCAGATTTACAGGAAAAAAGCAACCCCATTCAAAAGTAGGCAAAGGATATGAACAGACACTTTTCAAAAGAAGACATATATGCGGCCAACAAACATATGAAAAAATGCTCATCATTTGTCATTAGAGAAATGCAAATCAAAACCACATTGAGATACCATTCTCACACCAGTTAGAATGGTGATCATTAAAAAATCTGGAGACAACAGATGCTAGAGAGGATGTGGAGAAATGGGAACAGTTTTACACTGTTGGTGGGAGTGTAAATTAGTTCAACCATTGTGGAAGACAGTGTGATAATTCCTCAAGGGCTGATGTTTTTACAGAAGTGCGGTAGCTCTTTAAGAATGCTTCTGCTCTGCGTCCAGACAAAAGCCCTCAGGCCAGGAAAAGGAAGTATCTGATTTAGGTACTTTTTAGAATGGGGAAAGGGAAAGTATAAAAATAAAAAATTCAAATCATATTTTAGAATATTATATGTGCTATAAGTTGTGATATCTTTGTTCCTGCAGGCTTTACATTTAGTTACTAAATCCTGGTGGTTTTATGCACATATTAATTCAAGGATTCATCTTTTCTGCCCCTGCCAGGCCATCACCATCTCACCTGGATTAAGTCAATAGGATTTTAACTGGTCTGTCAGCCTGCCAACTACTCAAACCTTTTTTAGCAGAGGAATCTTCAAAGAGAAATATTTCAGTATCACAAGCTTGACTGTATCAGTCATTTTCTTAAAACCTTTTCATAACTTCCCAGCCCTTACAAGAATGAAATTTAAATTCTCAAGCGTACTAGGCCCTCCATGATCTGTCCCCCATTTACCTTTCCAGTCTCCTTTCTTGCTATCCCCACCTACTTCCACATTCCCCTTAGCTTGAGCCCTGTGAGAGTTCCTGCCTGAGAGTTCCTATGCACTCCACTCATTCAGCCACTGTGCCAGGCCCTGTTCCAGATGTTGGCAGTGAACAACAGCAGTGAGATCACTGCTCTTACAGTTCTAGGTTTTTGTACATCTTCTTTCTTTTTCCTAGAATAGCCCCATTTTTTTCTTATCTTGAAAAACTCATCTTTCAAGTCCCAGTTCAAAAATTACTTCCTTTACGAAGCTTTTCTCTGATTGCTACTGTTTGTAGCTCTCTGAGGTCCCACAATTTCTCCAATGATTTAATTTTTAAAAAATAATTTATTTTTGAAGTCAAAATTATATAAGATGTATTCAGAAAAACCTGGTTTCTGTCCTTGTCATTTCTATCCTTTTTTACACAAAAGGCAGCATAGTATATACCCTGTTCTGTACCTTGCTTTTTTAGCTTAGCAGGATATCTCTAATTTCAGAGTATATAATTTTCCCATGATGCTACATAATATTTCATTGTATGGCCATATCATGCTTAATTCAGTGATTTCCTTATTGATGAGTATTTGTGGTGCTTTTAGTCTTTTCTAGAGTCAGATAACTGGTGCATAAGTCCTTTCCAGACTCGAATAAACTGTAGTAAATAACCTCGTACCTAAGTCACTTCATATATTTTTTTTTTTTTTTGAGACGGAGTTTCGCTCTTGTTACCCAGGCTGGAGTGCAATGGCGCGATCTCGGCTCAACGCAACCTCCGCCTCCTGGGTTCAAGCAATTCTCCTGCCTCAGCCTCCTGCGTAGCTGGGATTACAGGCACGCGCCACCATGCCCAGCTAATTTTTTGTATCTTTAGTAGAGACGGGGTTTCACCTTGTTGACCAGGATGGTCTTGATCTCTTGACCTCGTGATCCACCCGCCTCGGCCTCCCAAAGTGCTGGGATTACAGGTTTGAGCCACCGCGCCCGGCCAGTCACTTGATATTTTTGCCAGGATGTTTATGGGATATATTTCAAGAGGTGGGATTGCTGACACCAGGGTAAATACACTTGAATTTTGCTAGATATTGCCAAATTTCTCCTATAGGGGTTATAAGATTTTACATTCTCATCAGCAGCTAGAGTGCCTATTTTCCCATCATCACGCCACATAGGTTTTATTTTATATTTCTTTTATTATAAGTATGGTTAAATATCTATTCATGTATTTTGTATGCTTAAGGCCTATTTGCATTTCTTTTTTTTAAAATGAACTGTCAGTTCAAATTTTTGTTCATTTTTTAATTGAATTATATTGGTCTTCTCTTTAATATTTTAGGTGCTTTATTATATATTGGGGTTGTTAATCCTTAGTTTGTGGAATAAGCTGGAAATATTTTTTTCCCAATTTTTCTTTTGTCTCTTTATTTCTGGTGTTTATTTTCCCCAGGTATACTGTTTTCTATAGCCAAATTATTGACCTTTTCTTTCATTGCCTCTTTTTTTGTCACTCAAAGGAAGGTTTTTACTACTCAGAGGTTATAATTCATTCATATTTTTATTTATTTATTTTTTTTCGAGATGGAGTTTTGCTCTTGTTACCCAGGCTGGAGTGCAATGGCGCGATCTCGGCTCACCGCAACCTCCGCCTCCTGGGTTCAAGCAATCCTCCTGCCTCAGCTTCCCGAGTAGCTTGGACTACAGGCGCGCACCACCATGCCCAGCTAATTTTTGTATTTTTAGTAGAGACGGGGTTTCACCATGTTGACCAGGATGGTCTCGATCTCTTGACTTCGTGATCCACCCACCTCGGCCTCCCAAAGTGCTGGGATTATAGGCGTGAGCCACTGCACCTGGCCCTCATATTTTTATTCTTATTTTTTGTTTATGCTAATTTTTTCATTTGGAATAATCTCAAATTCACAAAAGTGTTGTGAGTACATTCCAAATAACTTGTTTTTCCCTTATGCACTTGAGAGTAAGTTGCTAGCCCAATGCCCTATCTCTCCAATACTTTAGGGTCTACTTCCTGCAAGTACAGATATTTTTTTAGATAGCCATAATACAAGCACAAAATCAGAAAATAAACATTGATATGTTACTATAATCTAGCCTTCAGCTCTCATTTAAATTGTGCCGGATGTCCCAGAGGTGTCCTTTACTCTATCAGAAGGATCCAGTTCAGAATCAAGCATTGCATGTAGTTGTGTTGTCTTTTTAATCTTGTTCAGTGTGAAACAGTTCTTCATTAATCCTTGACTTTCTTCACCTTGTCACTTTTGGGGATTAGGGGCTGGTTGAAGAATATTTCTCAGTTGGGTTTGTCTGATATTTCCTTAGGATCAGATTCAGGTCTTATATATGTGGCAGGAATGTCACAGAAGTGCTGTGTTCCTCTCATTTACTTTTGATAACCCAATTTTGATTTTTTCTAATACTGATGATGTTCACTTTGATCACTTCATAGATGGTATCTGCCAACCTATTCCATTGCGAAGTTGCTTTTTCTGTCTTTGCCGTAAATATTTTGCGCGGAAGATACTTTAGGACTATGTAAAAATATCCTGTTCCTTATAGAATTTTTTATTTCTTCACTTATTTGTTAATATCAGTATGGACTCATCATTTCTTATTTTATCCAACAGATTTATAATCTGTTACTATAATTATTTATTCTGATCTTACATTGTCCTGGATTTGCCAGTGAGGATCCCTTCAGACCAGTTCTTATGTTCTTTTAACATGTCTCCTTTGGTCTCTGACATCTTATACCAGGCTGTCTCCCATGTGGATGCCATCTTCACTCTGCTCTGACTCCTCATGCCAGGCTGTCTGCCATATCAGTGCCCCCTCTACCCTTCTTGGACCCTGACATTCCACCAGGCTGCTTCTCTGCATGGGTGATGGTCTTGCTTTGCCTCATCTAGTGGTGTAGGATAAAATTATTCAGGAAAGAATTTTTTTTTCTAAGTGACTATGAATGTGTATTTATCATAAGATATTCTTTTTGTTATTTAGATCTCTGATCTATTTGAAATTATCCTTGTGTATGATATGAGATACAAATCCAATTTTATGTTTTTCCAAATGAATGTCAAAAGGATTATTCTAGTGCAATTTATTAAAAAGTTCATCTGATTTCAATTATATGCATGTATTTTAAATTTATGTAAATGATATTATAGAAGATATCTTTGTATTATTTACTTTTAAAAATCAGCACAGTGTTTTTAGGATCAATTCCTATTGCTCTGTTTACATCAAATCTGTTGCATCTAACTCTGAACAACATTCAAGTATGCATTCACTACATTTTACTTACACCATAATGAATATTTAAAAAAATATTTCGTTGTGGACAAATCCAGTTTATGCCTAGAATTGCTGGGTGGTAGAATGTGCAGGTATTTAATTTGACAGGTGCTTCCATATTGCTCTCAAGGATCATCATAGTACTCTGTAGGCTGGCAGCAGTGCCTGAGGATCCCTGTGATCTGATGCTTGGCATTGTCTGGCTTTAATTTTTGCCCCATGGCACAATGTGTTTTGTTGTTGTTTGCTTTTACTTTGTTTTATTTTGTATTTCTTTGGTTATTGTATTCAACATTTCTTTAGATTCTTACGAGCTTTTTGCATTCTTTTTCCTTTATACACTGTTTCTTCCTGTCCTTTGCTCTGTGTACATCAAATCTGTTTTATCTAACTGTGTACAACATTTAAGTATACATTCACTACATTTTACCTGCACCACAGTGAATATTTTTAACAGTGTTCCCTTGCAGACCCATGTGAGAAGTCCCTTAGGATACATGCCGAGAATTTCCACTCAGTTGTTGTCTTCTTGTTTATTTGTAGGAATTCCTTGTATATTTGAAATAGTAAACTCTTGTTGGATTTAGACATTGCCTACATATTTTTCCTTCCTGTTACCTATTAACTTTATAGTCTTCATTAAGTATAAATAGTTAATCTTGAATTATTTAGGCTTATCTTTTTTTCTTTTCCTGTATGGTTTATTTTTGAAGTTGTTAAGAAGTCCTTCTATGTTTTTAGGTCACAAAGATATTCTCCTTCATTTTCTTCTGTTAACTACCTGGTTTACCTTTCACATGTAGGTTTCTTAATACTCTTAGAGTTCACTTTAATATGTGGTGTTAGGTAGGGATCTAGTTTCAATTTTCTCTCTAGAAGTGAACCAGTTTTCCTAACTGTATTATCTTTATAATCATTCGTAATCATTCTATTCAACAATCTTTATGGACCTCTCTGTTTACTCAGAGCTTCTTTTATGCCTCTTAGTTCAGTTTTGTGGTTTTCTTCATATAGATCCTGCACATTCTTTAGAAAATTTCTAGGTATTTTGTAATTGTTACTACCGTTGTGAGTGAAATACTTATTTATTTGTTTTATTTAAAAATCTTTTTTATTTGTAATTCTTTTGGGTACATAGTAGGCATATATATTTGTGGGGTGCATGAGATGTTTTGACATGGCATGCAATGTGAACTAATTAGATCATGGAAAATGGGGTATCCCTCCCCTGAATAATTTATCCTTTGTGTTATAAACAATCCATCCAGTTATACTCTTTTAGTTATTTTTAATTGTACAGTTAAGCTCTTATTGAGTATAGTCACCCTGCTGTGCTAGTAAAGATTATGTCTTATTCTTTCTCCTTTTTTTTTGAGACGGAGTCTTGCTCTGTCACCCATGGTGGAGTGCTGTGGCACCATCTCAGCTCACTGCAATCTCCGCCTCCCAGGTTCAAGCAATTCTCTGCCTCAGCCTCCCGAGTAGCTGGGATTACAGGTGCCTGCTACCACGCTTGGCTAATTTTTGTATTTTTAATAGAGACAGGGTTTCACCATCCTGGCCAGGCTGGTCTTGAACTCTGGACCTTGTGATCTACCTGCCTTGGCCTCCCAAAGTGCTGGGATTATAGGCATGAGCTACCATGCCCAGCTCCTTTTTATTTTTTTAACCCATTAACCATCCTCATCTCACTGCCAGCTTCTTACTACCCTTCTCAGCCTCTGGTAACCATCCTTCTACTCTGTGTTCATGATTTCAGTTGTTTTGGGTTTTAGGTCCCACAAATAAGTGAGAACATGTGATGTTTGTCTTTCTGTGCCTGACTTGAAATATTTATTTTTTATTATGTTTTCTAAGTGAGTATTAATACAGTATTTTCAAGGTCAAGTTTTTTTTTCCAGTGGATTGTTACAAGTGCTTCTAGTACATAGCATATTACCTTGTTAAAGGCACTCTTTTTTGTTTTAATGTTTTTTAAAATTTCCTTTTTTTGAGACAGAGTTTCGCTCTTGTTACCCAGGTTGGAGTGCAATGGTGCGATCTCAGCTCACCGCAACCTCTGCCTCCTGGGTTCAGGCAATTCTCCTGCCTCAGCCTCCGGAGTAGCTGGGATTACAGGCACGCGCCACCATGCCCAGCTAATTTTTTGTATTTTTAGTAGAGACTGGGTTTCACTATATTGACCAGGATGGTCTCGATCTCTTGACCTCGTGATCCACCCACCTCGGCCTCCCAAAGTGCTGGGATTACAGGCTTGAAAAATTTCCTTTTTTTAGTGTAATTATACTAGAATTACAGAAAAAGCAGGTATCTTTTTTTTTTTTTTTTCCAATCAATGAGAGCTTGTAAGGTTGCTGAGGTTGGTTGGCCTTGAACTCTTGGCCTCGCCTTCGCAAGCGCCACGACATCCGGCCGTAATCTTGACTTTAATAGTAATGCATTCAGCATTGGCTTTGGCTGTATAATTACTCATAGCTTTTTAATATTAAGAAAATATTCCTCTAATCCTTGTTTTCTAGGATTTTGTTGAGAAATACTTGTCGAGTTTTATCGAATATCTTTTAAGCATCAATCAAAGGCCATGAAGAGAATAGTCCCCTCCCATGTTCTCTTGTTCTCTTTGGTTTCTTGGAAATATATTTTAATACACTACATACTGCTCAGCATACGTGCTGAGTAGGTGTCAAGGATGAATGAAGATGCAGTTCTCACTCTCACCAATGAGACTGAGCGTATCTCTTTCTCATATCCTCTCCAGGTTGTTTTAATTTTTCTTGGGATTAAAAGAAAGTTTAAATTTGCCTTTGGCTACCATTTGTATTTCCTTTTCAGTGAAATGGCTGTTCCTGCCCTTTGCTTGTTTTTCATAAACATTTTCTCCCAATGTGTATCTTTTAACTTCGTTTAGAGTCTAGTTTTTATAGTTAAATATTTTAATTATTATTTGTTCAAATCTATTTTTTCTTCCTTTATGGCTTTTGGGTGTTTTGATATAAGAGGGTCTGCAACATCCTGAGAGTAAACAAGTATTCTCTTAAATTTTCTTTTTATATTATAATCTTATAGATTATTTTGAAGATGGTATGAAGCAGAGATTATGTCTATTGCCTGATCATACATACCATCTTTTCTGTCTGAATTGAATTGCTACTTTTATCCTATGTTTTTTTTTTATTCTAACAAAATGAGAGATTCAGCGAATATTAAAAGACTTCGGGAAAATTCGAATGTTACATTTATGTATCTCAATCACTATGAATTCACTCACTAAATTAAAGAAAATAGCACTACTGGCTGGGCAGGGTGGCTAATATCTGTAATCCTAGCACTTTGGAAGGCCAAGGTGGGCAGATCACATGAGGTCAGGAGTTCGAGAGCAGCCCAGCCAACATGGTGAAAACTGGGTGTGGTGGCACATGCCTGTAGTCCTAGTTACTTGGGAGGCTGAGGCAGGAGAATCACTTGAACACAGGAGGCAGAGGTTGCAGTGAGCTGAGATTGCATCACTGCACTCCAGCTTGGGCAAGAGAGCGAGACTCTGTTTAAAAAAAAAAAAGAGCACTGCTCCATTCATGCATCTTTCTTTTACAACATTTAGAACAAAGGCAGTATTGCAAAATAGAAAAGGATAAAAATAAAATTATTTTGCTTTTGATATTCTTTTAAGACTAAAAGAGATTATGGGGAAAGGATATTGGCATTTTAACTGAAACCGTATAGTGATACTGAATGTGTGACTAGGAACCAAGTTCGTGTGTGTGTGTGTGTGTGTGTGTGTGTGTGTGTGTGTGTGTAGTTTGTGCAAAGAAATGTAGAAACAGATCAACTAGAAACCAAGTTTGTTTGTGTGTGTAGTTTGTGCAAAGAAATGTAGAAACAATTGTATCTTTAATATAACAGGATAGCATAGACTTACTCTGCATTTTGAGTTATTTTTCCTTTGGTATTGATGGCTCATGCTGATAGTCACTTGGTACTTAATATATAGATACAGTTTCTAGTATACTTTTCCCTCGAAGTTACCTTGAAGTGTTTTTCTGTTTATATATGGGCCTCCTCTCTTTCTGTGTAATTTGCTGCTTAAGGATTGTACTCATCAGTTTTTGTTTTTATTTTGCTACAGGAGGAGTTGGATTTGTCTTCTGCTTCTCAGATGTCTCCCCTTTCCTTGTATGGTGAAAGCTCTAATAGTCCCTCTTCAGCAGAGCCACTGAAGGAAGATAAGCCTGTCACTAGTCCTAGGAACAAGACTGGTATTACTCTGTCTCCTAACTTTTGTTATTTCTATTTCAGATTGAGTTTAGGTTCCATTTCTTTGAAAGAAAATGCTGGATTAAGTATATGTTTATTAAGCTGGCTATTTTGCTTGTTGTGAGTGATTACTGTGGAGAGGAAAGGGGAGAAATAATCTTTGGTTGACTCTGTCTTTTTAGGTGAAAGATACTTTAAAATAGAGTCAGACCCCATCATTTTAAGGAGAGATTTCAAAGTTTCAGTTAAAGATAACTGAATGGAGGGCCATTCAACAATGATGTTTATTACCTCATTAATCTCTGGGCTTTATTCTGTGATTTTAGCTATTCTCCTTTACCAGTTAGTGTGTCCCATTCCCTAAACTGCAGCTTGGTTATAAAAGAAGGTAACAGTTTAAGTACTTTTCTTCAGTTCATTCAGGTATCTGTATAGTAGCTATGCTTAAACTCCAGTTAAAGGTTGTTACTCAGAAGTTAAGATAATGTGTAGAGAAAGGTGTGATAGAATCTGGTTTTTAGGGCTTGTGTAATTGCCTTCAAGTTGACATATTGTTTATCTGGTTTTTCTCCAGAAAATGGACTGACTCCAAAGAAAAAAATTCAGGTGAATTCAAAACCTTCGATTCAGCACAAGCCTTTATTGCTTCCAGCAGCACCCAAGACTCAAACAAACTCCAGTGTTCCAGCAAAAACCATCATTATTCAGACAGTACCAACGCTTATGCCATTGGCAAAGCAGCAGCCAATTATCAGTTTACAACCTGCACCCATAAAAGGTACCTGAGCAGAATTTAAGGCCGTGTATGTTTATCTGGAGGGCAGTAAGGGTTGTGTCATATGATTTGTTTTAATTTGGGTTGTAATTTCTGAGCACATGCTGTATGTCAGGAATGTCTTTAGTTCTGAGAAAGTTGCAGAGACGACTAATGTGTGGTTCCTGTCATAACAAGGGAGATAGCTCTCCAGACCAGTTATATCTGATGGTTATTTTGAAAATCTGGGACACTTTCTTGGTGCCATTTTATTCTGGTGGATAAAATACAGAAACACAAATTTTTAGGTAGTTGAAGGCAAAGTTCAGGTCAGCCAGAGTTTTGTGGCTGTGAACTTCTTTTATTTTTAAGGAGTGTTTAAAATAATAGGATCCATTTCAGGTGTGTTACAGCAATAGAATCAAGCCCTTAACTGAGGGGGCTGCATGATTTGGTAAACAGGATATTGACTTGGTCATTACAAGGAGACCTGAGCTCTGCTTTCATTTAGCTAAGAATTTGTGCATTTCTGTATTTTATCCACCAGATGGCGTCATATACTTGTGATTCTACAAGAGGTTTAGGTCATTATTGAAAGAAGTTCAAATCTGAGGATTTGGTACTATTGAGATATAGGAGTCATTTGCATATGGAGATAGGTAGATTAGTCATCATTGTACTCATACTGATATCTGTATACGTTGAATACAAGAAAACTTGTGTAGCATTCTTCTCTCGATTTGGTTTGTTGGCACCAATATGAGTAGGCGACAATAGGCTACGGGTTGTAAATAAACGCCAATGTTACATTTGCTTTTATGACTATATCTCTAATTGTGAATAGTTAGCTCATTTTTTTTGGAGCATAGTTTTAATGAGGGTAAATTTGATAAATTTAATTTCCAGATACTCTTAGCTTTGCTCTATTACGTGGTCGTAGACAATATGCTGTTGATAAAAAGAAGACCTAGATGAGAGAATGGAAGATCAGTGAAAATTCATCAATAAATCCCACCAAAAACAAACAAACAAAAAAACAGTTTGAAATTCTTGCCCTCTCAGTACAGTCAAAACTGCTGCGTTTTGCATATGAAAAGTAGTAATCCTATAGAATAGGTAGTCTTGTGATTTATAAATGTGTATTGAGGTTCATGAACTCCTTGAAATAAAATGCAGGATTTTATGTATATTCATATGTGGATTGTTCTAGGGATAGTCTCCAAAACCTTCATTAGGATCTTATAAGAATCTGCGCCTTCCCAAAGGCTAAGAATTTAAACTAATGAAGAACCTCATTATAGTTCCCATAAACTATTAAAATACACCTATACAAAAAGTCTGTTATTAATATATGACTAGTGTGTAAAGCAGGGTTATTCCTAAGAATTTGCCCTTAGCAGATCATTGACTGTGTTTGAGTGAGGAAAGATCTTTCCTATAGTAAGAAGACAGACTGTTCTTTTCTGATCAGTTTATCAGTTCCAGAAACTTGAATTACACATTATTTGAAATTTCAGTACTTTCTTGAAGACTATACTTATTTTTTTGTTCCCATGTGCTCATATGAGAAACAGCACCTTGTCTTTTTTTTTTTTTTTTTTTTTTTCCGGGGAGATGGAATCTCTCTCTATCACCAGGCTGGAGTACAGTGGCATGATCTTAGCTCACTTGAATCTCTGCCTCCTGGGTTCAAGCGATTCTCCTACCTCAGCCTCCCAAGTAGCTGGGATGGCAGGCATGTACCACCATACCCAGCTGATTTTTTTTTTTGTTTTTTGAGATGGAGTTTCGCTCTTGTTACCCAGGCTGGAGTGCAATGGCATGATCTCAGCTCACTGCAACCTCCACCTCCTGGGTTCAGGCAATTCTCCTGCCTCAGCCTCCTGAGTAGCTGGGACTACAGGCACACGCCACCATGCCCAGCTAATTTTTTCTTTTTTTTTTTTGTATTTTTAGTAGAGACAGGGTTTCACCATTTTGACCAGGATGGTCTTGATCTCTTGACCTTGTGATCCACCCACCTCGGCCTCCCAAAGTGCTGGGATTACAGGCGTGAACCATCGCGCCTGGCACCTTGTCAGTTTTTATAGTACAATCTGAAGAGGTGGTATTATTATAATAACATATAGATTTAAAGTATATTTGAGAATGAGGAAGGAGGAGGAAGGGAAGTATAGGCAAGGCCTTACACAGTTAATCATGTTAATACTGTAGTAAATATTTTACCATTGAAAAGAAGAGGTAATTGCCACAGGATTAAGACTGAGATTCTCTAGCTTGGAGCGTAAATCTCATCACAATTTGGCTCTAGTTTAGTTTTTTAGTTTTTTTTAGTTGTGTTTTTTTTTAAAAGAGACACCGTTTCACTATATTGCTCACTCTGATCTGGAACTCCTGGGCTCAAGGGATCTACCCACCTCCATCTCCCAGAGCTCTGGGATTAAGGCATGAGCCACCATGCCTGGCCTTCTATTTTAGTTTTTTAACTTTATATTACTCTTTTCTATAAATCCCTTCTTCTAGCTCAGCGAATCTGGCATTGCCCTTTGAATTCTCTTGTTTTTCCTACTTTTTTTTTGGTCACCATTTTCTACAAACCAGCAACAACTTATGCCTGCTTCTACTTCTCAGTTCTCCATGTCCTTTAAGACTGTTTTGATTAGTGTAGACCAGAGATAATGAAAGCCTGAAATATCAATACAAGTAGAGAACCAGGATGGAGAGTAGAGATATTAGAAGTGTAGAATTGTAGAGATTGGTAATTGGATTGGATCCAATCTCCATAGAGACTGGATCATGTGGAAGGATAGAGAGGAAGGTATCTAGGATGACTTCCATTTTTCTATCTTGGGGCTTTTTGGGTAGATGATGGTGAATATTTTTGAAATGGGAGATAGAGGTAAACTACGTTGCCCAGATCTCTCTGCTGGTAAGAAATGAAGCCAGAACTTGATCCCAGGTGGTCTGGCTCAAAGTCTATGTAAATAACCACTATACTGTATTGCCTTAAAAAAAATGACAAGATATAGTCCTGGCTCTTAAGAATTGTACACTTTAATTGGGGAATTAAATTTACACAAACAGTTAAATAACAGTCACTGTGATAACTAGTAAATTAATAACTCATGCAGTGTCCTTATGGAAGCCATTATACAGAAAAGGAGATTAATAACAATAATAATTGCATGTAAGTTCTTACTATGTGCCAGAAACTCTTCTAAGTGCTTAAACTCATTATCTTATTTAATCCTTATGTCAACTCTGTGATGATAGGTTCTAATATCTCCATTTTACAGATGAGAGAACTAAGCACAGATTATGTGCCCAAAGTCACACAGCTATGCTATTTCAGACAACGTAAGCATTCAATAAATGTTTGATACATAGTTTGAAATCATTGAAGGAAGTTGAAAAGCAAGAAGTATCAAAATCAGTGAGTCACACACACATAGTCAAAAACTGTATGGCATTGAATCCAGCCGTGTTTCATTAAGGGGGATTTGCATGTAATGCCGGATTTTGAGTATACTGAAATGGATAAACAGCCTTTGGAATGTCCTTTTTAACTGTTTCCACACTAGGAACAGTGGTAACTACGTTCAGCTGCTATTTAAGGCCCCAAACAATTCTTCGCATTGTAGTTCATGGTCTGGTCAGCATTTAGCACGTCACCATGAGAATTTTTTGTTCTTTCACTTGAACATATTGTAGTAGAAATTTAGTTGTTTCCCCTCATTCTGTCTTGAACCCAAACATACCTAGAATATTTAGGGGATCCCAGATTTAGATGCTGGGTAATTGAGGATAGTTGGGTACTCTGGGATGAAAGGCTTGATGTCCAATAATGGAAAAAAAGGAAGCAGCAGTGGCTTGGTAGTAGGACTCAAGCCACATTTGGTGCACAGGCTTTGCCTTTGTATTTTTCCATCTCCTTCTTTCTGTGATGCAGTCCTCTCAGCAAGGAGACAGTGATAATTACACAATTGGCAGTACAGATTTGGATTATTTTTCTTAATTAGTTCAAGAAATATTACAAAGCCATCTGTACATGTTATCTGCCAGGGATTTAAATCTGTAACTATAGTTAGAAATAGGATTCTTTCTTATAAGTTACTTAATTCTTTATGTTTACACTTCTTCTGTCGTCTTTTTAAAAAATTATTATACTTTAAGTTTTGGGATACATGTGTAGAATGTGCAGGTTTGTTACAAAGGTATACATGTGCCATGGTGGTTTGTTGCACCTATCTACCTGTTATCTATATTAGGTATTTCTCCTAATACTTTCCCTTCCCTAGCTCTGCACCCCTTGACAGGCCCCAGTATGTGATGTTGCCCTCCCTGTGTCTATGTGTTCTTATTGTTCAGCTACCACTTATGAGTGAGAACATGTGGTGTTTGATTTTCTCTTCCTGTGTTAGTTTGCTGAGAATTATGGTTTCTAGCTTCTTCCATGTCCCTGGAAAGGACATGAACTCATCATTTTTTATGGCTGCATAGTATTCCATGGCATACATGTGCCACATTTTCTTTATCCAGTCTATCATTGATGGGCATTTGGGTTGATTCCAATTCTTTGCTATTGTGAATAGTGCTGCAGTAAATATATGTGTGTATGTGTCTTTATAGTAGAATGATTTATAATCCTTTGGATATATACCCAGTAATGGGATTGCTGAGTCAAATGGTATTTCTGGTTCTAGATCCTTGAGGACTTGCCACACTGTCTTCTACAATGCTTAAACTGATTTACACTCCCACCAACAGTGTAAAAGCGTTCCTGTTTCTCCACATTCTCTTCAGCATCTGTTGTTTCTTAACTTTTTAATGTTCACCATTCTAACTAGCGTGAGATGGTATCTCATTGTGGTTTTGATTTGCATTTCTCTAATGACCAGTGATGATGACTTTTTTTTATATGTTTGTTTGCTGCATAAATGTCTTCTTTTGAGAAGTGTCTATTCATATCCTTTGCCCACTTTTTAATTTCATATCTAAACCAAACTAGGCTTCATAAGTGAAGGAGAAATAAAATCCTTTACAGACAAGGAAATGCTGAGAGATTTTGTCACCACCAGGCCTGTCTTACGAGAGCTCCTGAAGGAAGCACTAAATATGGAAAGGAAAAACTGGTACCAGCTACTGAAAAATACTAAATTGTAAAGACCATCGGCACTATGAAGAAACTGTATCAACTAATGAGCAAAATGACCAGCTAGCATCATAATATCAAATTAACACATAACAATATTAACCTTAAATATAAATGTGCTAGGCCAGGTGCAGTGGCTCACACCTGTAATCCCAGCACTTTGGGCGGCTGAGGCGGGCAGATCAAGAGATCGAGACCATCCTGGCCAACATGATAAAACCCTGTTTCTACTAAAAATACAAAAATTAGATGGGTGTAGTGTTATGCGCCTGTAGTCTCAGCTACTCAGGAGTCTGAGGCAGGAGAATTACTTGAACCCAGGAAGTGGAGGTTGCAGTGAGCTGAGATGGTACCACTGCACTCTAGCCTGGCAACAGAGTGAGACTCCCTCTCTCTCTCTCTCTCTCTCTATATATATATATATAGATAGATAGATAGATAGATAGATAGATAGATAGATAGATATAGATAGATATATATATATTTTTTTCGTGTGTGTGTGTGTGTATGTGGGCTTAAATGCCCCAATTAAAAGACACAGGCTGGCAAATTGGATAGTTAAGACCCATCTGTGTGCTGTATTCAGGAGACCCATCTCATGTGCAGAGACACACATGGGATCAGGGAATCAAAATTTGCTTTTACCAAGCAAATGAAAAGCAGAAAAAAGCAGGGGTTGCAATCCTAGTCTCTGATTAAACAGACTTTAAACCAACAAAGATCAAAAAAGACAAAGAAGGGCCTTATATAATGGTAAAGGGATCAATGCAACAAGAAGAGCTAACTATCCTAAATATATATGTATTCAATACAGGAGCAAAGCAAGATTTACCAGATTCGTAAAGCAAGTTTTTAGAGACTTACAAAGAGACTTAGACTCCCAAACAATAATAGTGGGAGATTTTAACACCTCACTGTCAGTATTAGACAGATCAGTGACACAGAAAATTAACAAGGATATCCAGGATGTGAACTCAGCTCTGGACCAAGCAGACCTAATAGACATCTACAGAACTCTCCACCCCAAATAACAGAATATACATTCTTCTTAGCACCACATCACACTTATTATAAAATTGACCACATAATTGGAAGTAAAACACTCTTCAGCAAATGCAAAAGAATGGAAATCATAACAAATAGTCTCTTAGACCACAGTGTAATTAAGAAACTCACTTAAAACCACACAACTACGTAGAAACCGAACAACCTGCTCCTGAATGACTACTGGATAAATAACAGAATTAAGGCGGAAATAAATAAGTTCTTTGAAACCAATAAGAACAAAGAGACAATGTACCAGACTCTGTGGGACACAGCTAAAGCAGGGTTTAGAGGGAAATTTATAGCACTAAATGCCCACGGGAGAAAGCAGAAAAAGTCTACAGTTGACCCCTTAACATCACAATTAAAAGAACTAGAGAAGCAAGAGCAAACAAAGAAGGTAGCAGAAGACGAGAAATATCTTCTGTCTTTAAAATAGTCCCAAAGTTCCCTGAACAGTGTTTAATTTTTGGGAAGGGGGTCTTTTAATCATTATTTTTAAACTTAGAGGATATAGAACATTGCTTCCTATAATACTGTTCTCAAAGTATTGGTTTAAGTCAGTGGTTCTCGTTGTAGACTGTGGACCCCAGGGCATGGATGATGGGGGTGGTAGCCTTATGGCATTCTGCAAAGCATCTGTAAATCCTTTCTTGAAGCAAGCATTTTCTGTAGACCAAATAAATAATTTGTTTTATTTATCTTTGTACAGCTCTTCAAATTTTTATAGCTATACTTCCGATTAACAAATAAACTCCAAGTTTATTTTAAATCTTCACTAAATTCTTAGCAGCCTTCTTTCATCATATATTTTCTCAGCCCACAGAAACCGAAAGGACAGCCTTGACGATTTTAGGTGACCACGATATAAATTTATATTAAAAGAGAGCTCTTGTATTCAGGAACCTTTGGGCAGAGACTATGGGTTTTCTAGGCATAGAATTATATCATCTGTGAAGAGAGATACTGTGACTTCCTCTCTTCCTATTTGGTTGCCTTTTATTTCTTTCTCTTGACTGATTGCTCTGGCTATGACTTGGGCACTTGGGAACCCTTGATTTTTTACATTATCATGAATATATATTTTCCTAGTGCCAGATTGACTGTAATTTCTTATTGTTTTTAAAACCCAATACTTGGTAATATGCTATGTAGTTTATGTGTTACTTATTTTTATTTGCATGTTTGGCCTAAGCATATTTATATCTGCTAATGAGTAATTTCTTTATTTTGTAAGTTTTTACTTCATAAAAGAACCAAGTCCACCTCAACAAATTAGGCATCAAAGGAATATACTTCAAAATAAGAACCATCTATGACAAGTCTACAGTTAACATGATAGTGAATGGACAAGAGCTGGAAGCATTCCCCTTGAGAACCAGAACCACAGATGCCACTCTCTCCATTCATATTCAACATGGTGCTGGAATTTGTAGCCAGAGCACTCAGGCAAGAGAAAGAAAGAAAAGGCATCCAAGTAGGAAGAGAGGAAGTCAAACTATCTCTCTTTACAGATGATATGATTCTATACCTAGAAAACCCATAGTCTCTGGCCAAGGCTCCTAGATCTGATAAGCAACTTCAGCGAAGTTTTAGGATTCAAAATCAATGTAAAAAATTAGCAACGCTTCTATACCTCAGTAACGTCCAAGCTGAGAGCCAAATCAAGAATGCAATCTTATTCACAATAGCCGGAAAAGGAATAATGTACCTAGGAATACAGCAGCTGGGGAGGTGAAAGATCTCTACAGTGAGAATTACAAAACACTGCTGAAAGAAATCAGACATGACACAAACAAATGGAAAAACATTCAATATTGTTAAAATGGCCATACTGCTCAAAGCAATTTACAGATTTAATGCTATTCCTATCAAACTATGACATTTTTTTCACACAATTAGAAAAAACTATTCTAAAGTTCACACGAAACCGAAAAAGAGCCTAAATAGCCAAAGCAGTCCTAAGTAAAGAGAACAAAGCCAGAGGCATCAGCCTACCTGATTTCAGACTATACCACAAGGCTATAGTAACCAAAACAGCATGAAACTGATACAAAAACAGACACATAGACCAATGGATTATGTTGGAGAACCCAGAAATAAAGCTTTATGCCTACAACCATCTGGTCTTCAACAAAAACAAGCAATGAGGAAAGGACTCCCTGTTCAATAAATGATGGTGGGATAACTGGCTAGCCATATGCAGAAGATTGAAACTGGACCCCTTCCTTTTACGGTATACAAAAATCAACTCAAGATGGATTAAAGACTAAACGTACACCCCCAAATTATAAAAACCCTACAAGAAAATCCAGGAACGGTTCTGGACATAGGCCCTGTAAAAGATTTCATGATGAAGACTTCAAAAGCAATTGCAACAAAAACAAAAATTGACAAATGGGATCTAATTACAGAAGCTGGGTGTGGTGTCTCGTACCTGTAATCCCAACCCTTTGAGAGGCCGAAGGTGAATCACTTGAGGTTAGGAGTTCAAGACCAGCCTGGTCAATATGGCGAAACTTTGTCTCTACTACAAGCACAAAAATTAGCCAGGTGTGATGGCGCATGCTTGTCATCCCAGTTAAGAGGTTGACACAGGAGAATTGCTTGAACCCAGGAGGCAGAGGGTGCAGTGAGCTCAGACTGTGCCACTGCACTGTAGCCTGGGCGACAGAGCGAGACTGTCTAAAAAGAAAAATAAGTAAATAAAAATCAACTAAAGAGCTTCTGCACAGCAAAGGAAACTGTCAACATAGTAAAAGGACAACCTATAGAATGGGAGAGAATATTTGCAAACCGTGTATCTGACAAAGGTCTAATCTCCAGAATTGACAGGAACTTAAATTAACAAGCAAAAAACAAACAACTCCGCTAAAAAATGGGCAAAGGACATGAAGAGACACTTTTCAAAAGAAGATATAGATATGGCCAACAAGCATATGAAAAAATGCTCAACATCACTAATCATTAGAGAAATAAAAATAAAAACCGAAGTGAGATACTATCTCACATCAGTCAGAATGGCTACTATCAAGATGTCAAAAAATATCAGATGCTGGCATGGTTGCAGAGAAAAGGGAATGCTTTTCTCTTTTATACATTGCTGGTGGGAATGTAAATTGGTTCAGCCACTGAATGCAGTTTGGAGATTTCTCAAAGAACTTAAAGCAGTACTATCATTTGACCCAGCAGTCCCTTTACTGGTTGTATTCCCAAGGGGAAATATAAAGACACACACACACACACACACACACACACACACACACGTTCATCACAGATGTATTTGCAATAGCAACCTAGATGCCTATCAGTGGTGAACTGGATATAGAAAATGTGGTACATATGCACCATTCAATACTACACACCCATAAAAAAGAAGGAAATCATGTTCTTTGCAGCAACATGGATGGAGCTGGAGGCCATTATCCTAAGATAATTAATGTGGGAACAGAAAACCAAGTACAGTGTGTTCTCTCTTATGAGTGGGAGCTATACATTGAGTACACATAGACACAAAAAGGGAACAATAGATAACGGGCTACTTGAGGGTGTGGATCAAAAAATTACTTGTTGGGTACTGTGCTCATTACCTGAGTGATGAAATAATCTGTACACCAAACACCTGTGGCATGCAGTTTACCCATATAACAAACCTGCATGTGTACCCCCGAACCTAAAATAAAAGTTGGTGGGAAAACTAAGTCCCAGGGAAAATGAGAAGGTAAAAATGTGTAATCATTTATGCCCAAGTGTTAATGCATTGTATCTACTCCAAATCTATGAAGTTATTTTTAGATCTTCTTACTTATCTGGGGTGAAATGCGTTTTATTGAATTCTGCTACTTTCAGTGTGTTTTTGAGGCCATGTGAAACAAAGACTTTGCTTTTGTAAGTGATTTCTTTAGCCAAGACAGATGTTCTTGACTAACAGGTGTTCTGAAGCATTATTTTGGTTTTTAGTTTTCCCCGATCCTTTGAAATACTGAGCTGAGTTTTACATGGGTCAACCTGTCTGCAAGTATAATGCTTTTTTTTCTTAAACAAATTACAAATTTATATGGTGTTTTAGTTGCCAGTTATTTTAGTACCTTCATTTTGTTAGATAGGCTCAAGCAGCTGTGGATGTTAGGCAAGGTTTTCAACACCTTGTAAAAATCTGGCCAGATCTGAAGGGAAACACTTAGCAGGCAAGAAAATTTTTAATAGATTAGTGTTATGAGTTGTATAAGTCTTTAGGTTAATGGCACAGGTTGAGTATCCCTTAAATGAAATGCTTGGAACCATAAGTGTTTTGGATTTTGGGTACTTTTGGATTTTAAAATATTTGCATATACATAATGAGATATCTTGGGGACAGAACCCAGGTCTAACATGATATTTTTTTTATGCTTCATGTATATCTTATATACATAGCCTGAAGGTAATTTTATATGATATTTTCAATAAGTTTGTGCATGAAACAAAGTTTACATACATTGAACCATCAGAAAGCACAGGTGTCACTATCTCATGTGGACAATCTGTAGTTGTTTGGCACCACCATCATTCCTGGCTCTGAATTCATATGCTACTGACAAGCAATCATTTTCTTACTCTTATTCACAAATTCATGCCTAAGAACTTAACAAAAATTATGACATACCATTAATACAGTGGAAAAATAATGTGTGCAGAGTAACTAGGCAGGACAGTAGAATCACCAGAATACTAGTGTCAACTACTACACAACAGCAACAACAAAAAATGGCAGCTTTCAGTCTCTGCCTTTGATGGTATGTTTTCATTAAATGCTTACCATACACTATTTTATGTCTTCAAGTGCGAAGAAACATCAGAAGCAGTTGAGGGACTGGAAGTGGGTCCTCTAGAGATGAGGACTATTCTGCTGGATGCCTTTTTAAAATGTTTTTTATGGAGTCATCTGCCTCATTAACAGTAGTTTTTGTCTTAGAAATCTCTTTTTGATTTTATAAACTGACACAATTTCTTTTTCTGTTGTGAATGCATGCTGCTTTAGTCCTTCACGAAGCCCATCGCACATTTTTACCATGTCATCTATAGGCACTTTTTCTGCCGAGTTAACAACATCATCTTCATTGTTACTATTACAGATTGAGTATCTCTTATCCAAAATACTTGGGACCAGAAGTGTGGAATTTTCCACTTGTGGAGTCATAAGGGCACTCCAAAAATTTTGGATTTTGGAGCATTTTGGATTTTGTTTTTTTTGATTAAGGATGTTCAATCTCTACAAATTCTCCTCAGATTAGCATAAATTTAAAATAATGCTGCATGTGAAGACTCAGAAGAATTGAAGGCCATTTTTTGGGGGAAGAGGAAAAGGGCTGGTATCATCTACAGACTATTTTAAATCACAGCTTTATGTTTAGCATGATTGTTAGCTACGATTTAATCTCAAATGGTTTTAAGTTTTTGGTATTTGTAGTCCTTTCTTTTTTTTTTTTTTTTTCCTTTTTAGGGATCTGGCTGCCTCAGCCTCCTGAGTAGCTAGGACTTGAAGCACATGCCACCACACCTGGCTAATTTTTAATTTTTTTTTGTAGAGACAGGATATCACTATCTTGCCTAGGCTGGTCCCAAACTCCTGGCCTCTCAACGCACTGGGATTACAGGTGTGAGCCACAGTGCCTGGCCTTTAGCTCCTTCTAGTATTGAGTTACTAAGTTTATATTCATATATTTTTGGTATTGTATGCATTTGCAAATCCTATTAATTTATACATGGTTCTCCATGTTCAGTGTGAAAAGATTTGTTATTTATATGTCAAATCCTTTTAGCACTAATAAGTTTCAGGGGTTAATTCTTAGAAATCTAGGGATTACAGCAAATTTGAGAGTTGTTTAGTTGACAAAGAAATAAGAAAGTATGTTAAAATATATTGTTAATGATAACTCAGAGATGAATTTAGTTGGTCCCATTTAAAAACATAATAAGGTTACCATAAGCATGTGCTGCTATTGATCCAGTGTTTACCTTGATGGTGCCAAATCCCTTGGTGTTGATCTTACCCATTACATCTGTAGAAGAGACCTAAATATAAGCTACTTCCCCTGCCACAATAGTTGTGCACCCTCTGATTGTTTTTCTTTTTTCTAATGCAGGTCAGACGGTTTTGCTCTCTCAGCCTACTGTGGTACAACTTCAAGCACCTGGAGTTTTGCCCTCTGCTCAGCCAGTCCTTGCTGTTGCTGGGGGAGTCACACAGCTACCTAATCACATGGTGAATGTGGTACCAGCCCCTTCAGCGAATAGCCCAGTGAATGGAAAACTTTCCATGACTAAACCTGTCCTACAAAGTACCATAAGAAATGTGGGTTCAGATGTAAGTTTTGAAACTTGGTGCTTCTCTTAATGCCTGATGTAAAAACCAACAAAAAACACCTTTTGTTTTTGTTGCCCTGCTTTTGTTTTTTTAGAGCTTCTTCTATTGTATCAAATAAAAGAGAGTGCTGAATTGCACTTCTAGTCTTTGGAGGAAAATTAGGGTAAGGCTTACTAGGTTGGAATCTAAGTGAAAAGGTTTTTGAAAGTCTGAAGTGGTTTGATGAAAAGCAAATTGTGCATACCTCCCTCTTCTTTACTCCTTCTTTAGAACTAACCCTCTTATTACATTCCTCAAGCCCCTACACTGTCAACCCAGTCATCCACTAGAATTTTACAGATTCTTTCATGTTTCCTTATTGAAATGTTTTAGCAACTCTACAGATAAGAGTCTATAGACTACTTTTTAGGAAGGTTTTATATTTAGCTTTCTTTTCTGCCCTTTTGAAGGGTTTTCACTACTTCATGATGACTTGCTACTCTTAGGAATCCTGTTTCTTAGTGATTATTTGGTACTTTCCCATTTTTGCAAACCTTTAAATTTTCTAGCATGTTGTGGGGATTTCTTATAATTTATAAATCACATAGTTTCCTAAGATCTGTCACTCGCTAAAGCTGGCTACTGCACTTGCCAACTAACTCTTGCTTTCTTTCAAAATGATTGGAAATAGCTCATGTTATATATTAAACAGTAATTGAACATATTGGTTTTTAAATTTAATGAATTTTTTTTTAAGACGAGTTCTCACTCTGTCACCCAGGCTGGAGTACAGTGGCACGATCTGGGCTCACTGCAACCTGATTCTCCTGAGTTCAAGCAATTCTCCTGCCTCAGCCTCTTGAGTAGCTGGGTGGCATGCACCACCATGCCTGGCTAATTTTTGTATTTTTTAGTAGAAATGGGGTTTCACCATATTGAACAGACTGGTCTCAAACTCCTGACCTTGTGATCCGCCCACCTTGGTCTCCCAAAGTGCTGGAAATAGAAGTGTGAGCCACTGGCACCCAGCCATGAATTTTAAAGTTGAATAGTCAAACAGTGGATTCTCTAAAATTATGCCTGGGAAAGCAAAGTCTATATGTTTTCTTTAAAATAAAAATGGATACAACTAGTTGTTAATATTGTTACATCATCCTTTCTTTAGGTAGAATGCTTTTGCAAAGTAATTTTAAAACCCTGTGGGTCATGCAAGGTTGTTTATCAGACTACTGTCTGATCTATCTACCAGAATTTATTAACCAGCATGTCAGTGACCCATTTAATTATAAAATTGCTCTACAGTTACATAAACAGTAAACTCAGCCAGCAATATTGTAAAAATCCATAACAGGAATATTGTCTAGTGACAGTAGAACATCCAATTTCTAGAATAAGAGTCCCATCGTTTGTATAGGTATTGAAAACAATGGATGTCAAGACATGGAATAGGAAAATTAGTGTTGCTATGAGACTAGAGACCATGGATAATACAGGATTAGGCTTGACTGTTATGTTGGTTTGTTTTGAGGACTAGAAGAAGTAAGCACAATGCTTATGGCATTTTGTATTATAGGCTCTAATACATAGTGTGTGTTTCAGTTGAAGATGAAACAATGTGTTGCTGGCTAATAGAAAGGTGGTAAGCACAGGATAGAGGTGGCAACTGGATTGGCAAAATGTTGATAATCATGGAATCTGGGTGTTTATTTTTCTCTCCTTGTGGTGCATGGAAAAATTTCTACAATGTGTAAAAAAAAAGACAGTAACAAAAATCCAAAAATTATCTGCGATATTTTCAATTAAAAAGTTGTGTGGCCAATAAGAAGAGTATGGTTTTCATAGAAGACCAACCAGGTTAAGAATGATGAAAAATGATTTTTGAAAAATAATCCCTTGACATTTCCTTTTAATACTCTTTAAATTATGAACTTGAATGTTTCTTGTATAATACCTCCAAATGAAAGTTAAAACAGAAAATATCCAAAGTTGCCTTTATGTAATATGTTAGGACATTTAAAATATTTGTATAAAATATTTTAGATATGAAAAAAGATAAGGACTAATTAGAAGTTTAAAAATGCATAGGGCAACAGTATATCATTGTTGTTAAAAATATTAACATAGTTGGCCGGGCGCGGTGGCTCAAGCCTGTAATCCCAGCACTTTGAGAGGCCGAGGCGCGTGGATCACAAGGTCAAGAGATCAAGACCATCCTGGTCAACGTGGTGAAACCCCGTCTCTACTAAAAATACAAAAAATTAGCTGGGCATGGTGGTGTGTGCCTGTAATCCCAGCCACTCAGGAGGCTGAGGCAGGAGAATTGCCTGAACCCAGGAGGCGGAGGTTGTGGTGAGCCGAGATCGCGCCATTGCACTCCAGCCTGGGTAATAAGAGTGAAATTCCGTCTCAAAAAAAAAAATTAACATAGTCTAAGTCATCCCAATCATGGAAAAGTCCAGAAAAGCATAGCTAGGATGGGGATTGTATCTAGAAACTGTGTACATAGGTAGAGGAGTGGCTTAAGGGTTACAATGATTCAGTAGACTGAAGAAGAGAGGATGAAAAGTAGACCTGAGGGACGATCTTCCAGGAAAGGAAGGTTGTTAATATGGAAAATAGAATCGTTCTGCTTATTCCAGAAGAGTTATCTGGAACAGGTGCAGGAAAAATATAGAAAGATTTCTTCTAAACATAAGGCTTTTTGGTACAGTCATTGTGTTTAAAAACCAGAAGAGCACCCCTCTGCCTTTTTTTCCCCCTACTTTAAGGCTTACTATCTGAATAAGCATTTTAATGTTGGCAATCATCACTGTATGCCACTGACCCATTTTAGAATCTCTAAACATATTCCAATTAATTATATGTTGGTCTATTAGCCAGACATCCTTCATTTGTTCTCTGATGTGAAAGACTGTGTCTGTGTGGCTTTTGTACTCTTAAGGGGGCTCTGTAAATTTAAAGTTTTTTTTTTTTTTTTGAGATGGAGTTTCACTCTCGTTACCCAGGCTGGAGTGCAATGGTGCGATCTTGGCTCACGGCAACCTCCCTCTCCTGGGTTCAGGCAATTCTCCTGCCTCAGCCTCCCGAGTAGCTGGGATTACAGGCACGCGCCACCATGCCCAGCCAATTTTTTGTATCTTTAATAGAGACGGGGTTTCACCATGTTGACCAGGATGGTCTTGATCTCTTGACCTCGTGATCCACCCGCCTCAGCCTCCCAAAGTGCTGGGATTACAGGCTTGAGCCACCGCCCCCGGCCTATTTAAAGTATTTTTAATGAAATATTTTAGATGTGAAAAAAAATCAAGACTAATTAGAACTTTAAAAATACATAGGTCAGGCCGGGCACGGTGGCTCAAGCCTGTAATCCCAGTGCTTTGGGAGGCTGAGGCGCGTGGATCACGAGGTCAAGAGATCGAGACCATCCTGGTCAAAATGGTGAAACTCTGTCTCTACTAAAGGAAATACAAAAAATTAGCTGGGCATAGTGGCGCGTGCCTGTAATCCCAGCTACTCTGGAGGCTGAGGCAGGAGAATTGCCTGAACCCAGGAGGCAGAGGTTGCGGTGAGCCGAGATCGCGCCATTGCACTCCAGCCTGGGTAACAAGAGCAAAACTCTGTTTCAAAAAAAACAACAACAACAACAACAAAAAACATAGGTCAACAGTATATCATTGTTAAAAATATGAGAAAATATAGAACCAGGAAATACTGCTAGAAACAAAAGCTAATACTTATTGGTTCTATATTTTCTCATTCACACATCCCCCTACATTGATGATATGAATATACACTTAGATAAAGTTAATATTTTTTAATAATGATATACTGTTGACCTATGCATTTTTAGAGTTCTAATTAGTCTTTATCTTTTTTTCACGTCCAAAATATATAAAAATACTTTAAATTTTTTGTACCCCTTAAGAGTACAAAAGCTGAACAGACACGGTCTTTTCAAAGTTTAGAATTGACAGGATTACAAAAGAAAGATTCAATTACTGTATGTTTAATGCAAAGAGACCTAAAGACAATTAGAATAATTTTCTAGTCAACCTGCATTGAGGTTTTTATGCTTATTTTTACTTGGCCAACACATCGAGACGTGAGCCAAGCCTTTTCAATATGAGTTTTTTGGTAGAAATTTTGACTGAATGTTTATTTCAAGTAAAGAAGCATTAGTCTGTCCTAGTAGCAAGCCAGCTCACTCAGGAACCCAAAGTAAATCTGTTCCAGAAGGAGTTGCAGAGAACTTTGATCAGCTTGTATAGTCTTCTACATTAGTAACTGGGTTGACCTTAATATTACATGTGTTTTTTAAAAACACAAGTCCTGTTAAATTAGGATAAATTTGAATTAATATAAATTCCTAATTTAAAATGGCCAAAAAGAAAATGTTTTTTATCATACACTTTTTGTGCTTTTAAACCAAAAGTATGGTAAAAAAGTTGTAAATCAGCAAAAAAAAAAAAAAAAAAAAAAAAAAAAAAAAAATTATATCAGTCTCTTGTGGCTTTGTAATGCTGACATGGCTTCTTTTTCTACCTTTTTTAGTTCTTTTGTTTGGCTGGTTTGACTCTCTAGAGGCCATAAGTAGCGTTTTTAGCATACCATATTCTGCAGACTGCATTAAATGCCACATTTTCTGTTATGAAACAGTTTGCCTGGTTCAAATTATAATCTTACTCTTCCAGCTTTTTGCTGATAAATCTGTTTTGTTTAACTCTTGGAGACCTCACCTAAGTTTTCAAGAAATAATGGTTTGTTTTTGGCTGTGATCCTGATGGAAGAAATGAACATGATCTCTCATTTCAGTGTAGAAGTTCTCTGTGCAGTTTCTTAATAACTGGCAATCTTGGAACTACAAAATCTGCCTCCATGATCTAATCACCTTTCACCATGCTCCTCCTCCAACATTGGGGATTATAGTTAGACATGAGATTTGGTTAGAGACACAAGTCCAGATCATATCACACCCCTTTACCCCACCTCACCCCATCATTCATATAGTTGTTAGTGATGTGCATGTGCATTTGTCTGGGGAGTCCATAACCACTTTTGTTGTTGGTTTTTTTTTTTACAGCTTCATCAAGATAAAATGCACATTTCATAAGGGTCACCCTTTTGAAGTGTACAATTTAGTGGTACCATCACTGCTATCTAATTCCAGAATGTTTTTATCACCCTAAAAAGAAAACCCCATAGTCATTAGCCATAGTCATTCTTCATTCTACCCTCCCTGCATCCCCTGGTAGCCATTTAATCTGTTTTCTGTGTGTGTGGAGTTGTCTGTCCCAGACATTTCATATGAATGGAATCATATACTACATTTTTGTGTATGGCTTCTTTCACTTAGCATGGTTTTCAAGCTTCAGCCATGTTGAAGCATGTATTGGTGTTTATTCTTTTTTATGACTGAATAATATTCCATTGTATGGGTATAACACATTTTTGATAATCCATTCATAAGTTGATAGACATTTGGGTTGTTTCCATTTTTTGTCTATTTTTTTTTTTGAGACGGAGTTTCGCTTTTGTTACCCAGGCTGGAGTGCAATGGCACCATCTCGGCTCACCGTAACCTCCGCCTCCTGGGTTCAGGCAATTCTCCTGCCTCAGCCTCCTGAGTAGCTGTGATTACAGGCACGCGCCACCATGCCCAGCTAATTTTTTGTATCTTTAGTAGAGACGGGGTTTCACCATTTTGACCTGGATGGTCTCAAACTCTTGACCTCGTGATCCACCCGCGTCGGCCTCCCAAAGTGCTGGGATTACAGGCTTGAGCCACCACACCCAGCCATTTTTTGTCTATTATGAGTAATGCCACTTTGAACACTCACGTTCATTTTCACAGTTTTTTAAGAACCGTTTTTAAGATATAAAGAGTATAAATCAGAAAAATACAAATTAATCTAACAATGGACAGTATATGTGAAGAGATAATTCACAAAGAAGAATGGTAAATTTTAAAAGTGAAAGTATCAGTGGCTGTGTATTCTTGAAGGGGTATCCCCTCTGAAAGATTACTGTTTTAGAATTATGTGAAAGAATATTGTTAGCAAGAGAGATCTTGTGGCTGGTTACAGGTAGTTAGAGAATGATATTCAATAATTTAAAGTGTTATGGTTAGACTTTTCTGTGGCTTTTACCTCCCTTGAGTATGAGTTGTAAAGGAAAGTATCTTACGGCTTCTTATAACTTCCCAGTGTGTGTACACTGCAGCTGTGTGTGTCTGCTCACCTGTTAAACTTTGTATTTGGTTATTATGTGGGTGCACATGTTAAACTTTGTATTTGATTATAATTTTAAATTTCAAAAAGTACAAAAACAAAAATAGTACAGAGGATACCCAGGTATTCTTCAGACAGATTGACCTGTTGTTAACGTTTTACCCAATTTGGTTGTTTATTCTTCATCCACCTACCTATCCGGCCGGCCATCCATCCATCCATCCATATACACACACAGTTTTTCCTGAACTATTTCAGGGTAAGTTACATACCTCACAGTATTTTACCCCCAAATTTTTCAGTGTGTATTTCCTAAGAATAGGGACATTCTTTTATCAACTTGAATAATTTGCATTAATAAAATAGTTCAGTTGCCTGTCGGTATTACAGTTCTGTCAGTCGACCAGATATTTACTGGATTTTTCACAAAGTCCTTGTGAAGGGGCATTATTTATTCCCATCAGTTAGTTAAGTGTGATTCAACAAATGTCATATTGCTAAGATGGCTAATAATAATCAAGTACTACGTGCCAGGCACTTTTCTTAAGTGCATAAATTATAAATACTCTTTTTGTTTTTGAGATGGAGTTTCGCTGTTACCCAGACTGGAGTGCAATGGCACGATCTCGGCTCACTGCAACCTCCGCCTTCTGGGTTCAATCAATTCTCCTGCCTCACCCTCCAGAGTAGCTGGGATTACAGGCACGCGCCACCATGCCCAGCTAATTTTTGTATTTTTAGTAGAGACGAGGTTTCACCTCGTTGACCTGGATGGTCTCGAACTCTTGACCTCGTGATCCACCCACCTCGGCCTCCCAAAGATAAATACTCTTCTTAAATCTTATAACAGCTCTTTGAAATGAATCAGGGCTCTGAGAAATACAGAGTAAGGAACATACTGAGAGTGCTCAGAGGAATGTTAATTTTTAGGCTCTTTTTCTGCTTCTGTAGTGACTAAATAAGATTTCATGCTTTGTGTGTGTGCATATGTTTAAATTTTTTTCTTTTTTTAATTGCATTTTAGGTTTTGGGGTACATGTGAAGAACATGCAAGATAACTTGCATAGGTACACATGTGGCAGTGTGATTCGCTGCCTTCTTCCCCTTCACCTATATCTGGCATTTCTCCCCATGCTATCTTTCCCCAACTCCCCACCCCTCTGTTTTAATTTTAAAACTTAAAATCTGAGAATGGGAGCTGGAATAGGGGCAGATATGTTCAATATTGCTTTACTTGCATGGTTTATTAGAGCAGCTGTAAGGTGCATTCTCATGGAAGTAATAATTTTGCCTCCTCTGTGTGTGTGTATGTGTGTATTATATATGATTTTCCTGAAACTCATATTTGTATGGTACATTGTAGCTTACAGAGAACTTTCATGTCTGTTACCCATTTGATTCTCACCCCAATCATTTGACCACTTATAATTGAGTTAGGATTCAAGCCTACCTCAATTGTAACTGGTCTTCTTCTAGTCCAGTGCTATCTTCATTACTCTGGGCTCCATTAATGAGGAGGCTTTACTTTCATGGTAGTCCTGATGCAGTTCAAACTTCAAATTACCCTAGTTCTTTCCTTACAATTTTATGGAGGAGGGGAACAAAAGAAAAAAAGAACAAATTACCCAAGTCTTGAACTTGCTGCTACCTTTTTTTCCCTTTGCAAATGTTTTCTCTTAATTTATAAAAATTAAGTAGTTTTAAGATTTGCATTTTAAAAATCAAGGCAGCAGATAGTTTTAAGTCATGAGGGACAGAGTTTTAGAAAGATGGACCTTATTTGAATAATCTGATGGTATCAAATGTAACCTATTGCAAAATTAATCAGATCCATATTTTATTATATAGTAGTCATTATTGCGCTACGTTGTTGTGCCAATAAAATTCATTGCATCTATTTAGCATCAGCCCTGGAACTATTTTGCTTTTGGATTGTATGACGCCTTTAGAGGACTGTCAGGGTGGCATTAAATTTTCTTGTCCACAATCCACAGTACGAAATGTATTTAACCTCTCTCTCTCTCTCTCTCTCTCTCTCATACATAATCTCATGAAACAACTCTCACTACATATAAAGCATCGTTTCTTTTATTCTGTCCTGTGCTTTTCTGTCTAATTGTTTTTAAAGGCTGTAGTGATTCACTAAATTGATAAACCTGATACTGTGTTAGGATAATGTCAAAAACGCTATTCTGGTTCAACTCCCTCTTTTTACTAATATATAAATAGACCCTAGAAGGAGATGTGATTTTTTTTTTTTTTTTTAAGATCTTCCAATTAACTCTTTGTGATGCTGGGCCAGGAATTAAGGACACCTAACTTCCAATTTTGTATTTTCGTTTAATGACTTAAATTACTATTATTTAGTTATATCAAGTATTTCTAAAGACACTTGAAGCAATGGAGTCATTAACTGAAAAAGACAGGAAACCATTTTGAGGCTCCTTTGAAGATCCCTGTGTAGAGAGGACTTGGGTCCCTCCATTCTTCAAGAGGCTGTGCCCACGGTGTGGCTTTCCAAAGAGTATGTGGTGCATACTCCTGCTTTTACCTCTCTTTTGGTTGTTCTTTATCTTCATTCAGAAGATGAGATTGGATAGGGCAGCCTGGTCCTACAGTCTAGCTGGGACTTTGTCTATTATCTGTTCTCATTCTGGAAATTATACTACATATCAGAAGGCATTCTTCATTTAAAAAAAAAAAAGAAATCGTTTGTAGGATGAAGATTATCTCCTGACCCTGCCAAATAAATGGTTCAGGTTGCCACTATGAAGCTTCTTTAATTTTTTGCAAATGGGAACTAGCTGTATGCATACATATACATAAAACTTAATAGAAAGAGTAAAATAAAATTTTGACTGTCATGAGATTGAGAAGAGTAGAGATAGTGTAAGTCTAAATTTCCTTTTCTTTCTGCTTTAAACAATAAAGAAGTGTATGTAAGATTCTTAACATAAATCAAATTAAGTTTTAAAGTTTATTTGAATATTTAAAGTAGGATTGCCTCAAATTAAATTTGCCAGTGATTTTAGCTATATGTGTTTTTTTTAGGATTTTTATATATGTTTACTGACATGCAGTAATGTATGTTATGTAATTTTTGTTTAATTGAAAGATTGTATTTTTATCTTTGGTCAGATACAGTGAATAGGTTAATCAGTAATAGTTTCCACTTTATCAGTTTAGAAGGCAAGATTCAGCCAAATGAGAATTAGAACTGTTAGAAAGATGTACAGCAAGTCAGTGATTACTGTGTGATTCACCCATAGGTTATCAATACTTGATCTGACTTGAGTTTACATGAGATATTCAAATGTATTTCTTAGCATAAAAATCCCATTAAAAAATTTTTAAGCGACAGGCTTTTACTCTGTCACCCAGACTGGAGTACAGTGGTGTGATCATGGCTCACTGCAGCCTCAACTTCCTGGGCTCAAGTGATCCTCCTGCCTCTGCCTCTAGGGTAGCTAGGACTACAAGTGCGTACCAACATGCCAAGCTAATTTTTTATTTTTAGTAGAGACGAGGTCTTCCTGTGTTTCCCAGGCTGGTCTCAAACTCCTGACCTCAAGCAATCCTTCTGCCTCAGCCTACCAACCAAAGTGTTGGGATTACCACCACTCCTTGCTCCTATCTTAATATTATATTTAATTTAATTTGTAGTCATTGAGCTCATCTCTTAGCCACATCACAGAAACAAGTGTTTAGTTTTGTTAATAAAAAGGAGACTATAATAACTTACAGTATTTATCAGTCAATATGGTTTTAAAAATTATGAACAGGCTGGGCATGGTGGCACACACCTGTAAAGCCAGCACTTTGAAAGGCTGAAGCAGGAGGATTGCTTGAGCCTAGGAGTTTGAGACCAGCCTGGGCAACATAGAGAGATCCTGTCTCTACAAAAAAAAAATTTTAAAAACTAGCCAGGTTTGGTAGCATGCACTTGTAGTCCCAGCTACTGGGGAGGCTGAGGCTGGAGGATCTATTGAACCTGTGAGATTGAGGCTGCAGTAAGCAATAACTGTGCCACTGACTGCACTCCAGCCTGGGTGACAGAGTGAGATTCTGCCTCAAAAAATTAAATTAAATTGAATTAAAAATTTGAATGTACTCGAAACTTTGACTCTTAAATTGATTCAACCTTCAAAAGGAACTTGTCCATTTGTGAAAGTTTTCCTTTTACAAAAGTCTTTCTTACAGTCAAATAAGTGTTTACTAAATGAAACACTACATTTTATAGCGGTGGCACTAAAGGGAAACTACTTTGCAGCTGTGGAGTTGTTTCTTTTGTTCTTTCTACTTTTTCCAAGGCAAGATGCCTGGTGGGAGAGTTGTCTGGAGGCAGGATGATCAGAAGCAGGAACTGGCCAGCTGTTCACTTATTTCAGTCTGTGTTAAAATCATCTGATATGCCCATAAGGGAGATGTGTCAATTGGGTAATGGGCCAGAGTATTGATTTGATGTTTTCAGATTGCTAACAGAAGAGATTAGGCTTCCAGATACAGGCAGTTCCACAAGTCTCTCTTTTCAGACAGGCACATAATTAAAGTAACCACATAGTTCTCTGAGGTTAGAGTTCCATGCTGTGATGCAAGCCTCTCTGTTATTTAAAAGCAGTTTGAAGCTGCTGTGTAAGTACCACTGGGCTTGGAGTGAACTGACCTAAGTTCTAGCCTTGGCCCTTCTACTCTCCTAACAGTGGATTAAATGATGAGGCTTATTTTAAAGCCTTGAAAACTACAATAATTTCAACAAGAGGAGATTATTGAATATATTATAAAACATCAAGATAATTGAAAAACTGTGCTGCCATTATCGCATGTCAGAGGTCATTATGATACATTGCATGTGGTAAAACAGTTTACCAAACAATTACACTACAGTGTAATCATTTTTTTCTTTTTTTTAATTTTAATTTTAATTTTTTAGTCATGCTTGAACAACCTTTTTTTCTTATATAGGAAAATACTCACCTCCCCCTCAATACCAAACACCACAATATGTGTACGTATTTATCCTAAAAATCATATATATATTTTTTGCCTAGGAAGTATAGAATAATTCAAATATTTTCTATTCAGATAGCTGAAGATGGCTTGCTGAGATACAACATTGAAACCCTGCGTTTGGTGATTGCTGTGGGTTTCATTTATTTTTGCTGTCTTTACCCTGTGTATTTATTGGTAGTATTGAATATTTATTTTCAGAACTATGATAATGTATCTTTTTCTATGGGAAGAAATGAATATTTGGCCACAGATGGTTTTCATTATTTTAGTATGGGGCACATGAATTGACAGTCTTTGAAACTTTAATGCTGTGTAATATGCAGGTGCTTTTATTGTTTATAGAAATGCCTAATCCTTGTTTGAAATTTATTAAATGGTTTGCCATCTGTAACCCCCTCTAAATTCCACACATTAGTTTAGCCTTTAAAGTAAGGTTGCCTTTTGTCTAACTTTTAGTATAAACTCTTCCATCTGGGAACTTTCACTTTTATGTCCCTGTTCAGTGTTCTGTGTGCTTCAGCACTCTAGTATTAATTATGGACAGTGGCATTCTAAGTAACAGTGAAGATCACTAAAAATAAAAGTAGACTGAACAAACTGGCATTGTCCAGAGAATAGTTTGCATTTGGTGAATAATCAATCCATCATGGCTTTGCCATTGCTCTGTGTGTGTGTGTGTGTGTGTGTGTTTAGCTTTACTTAAGAGGGAGATAGTTATGCTGCAGGGAAATTTTTACAGATGATGGGTTCATAAAAATCAGCATTTTTATAGTTTAAAGAAAAAAAACCCTTTTGACATTTCATGTAACATGTTCTTTTCCTTGTGGGTTCTGATTTAAAGGTTGTTGAAAGTATTTGGTGTTGGGTGATTACTTGGTTGGCTTTGGCATACTTCTTTCCAGGAAATACAGTATCATGGTGGGAATTGTGTTGTCATTTTAAAAGAAATCGGTTATATTCTTTAACTGTATTTACTGGTCTCAGTAAGAGTTATGGAACACTCTAGAGTAGAGTGTTTATTTTTTAAAGTCTATGGCAAAATATATTGAAATTAGTAATTCAGCCATCTGTGTGCTCATACTAATCAGTTTGTTGGTGCTTTTTATAATTTTGCCACCTCTTTCACTTCCCCAAATAAATTAGACTAATCTATAACAATAGGCTTCATAACTTAATTTAGAAGACGTAACAAAAATAATTTCACTCAGTAAGTTTTTATTGTAGCAGGTATTGTTGGTATTAAACAAAAAAGTAGGATCAGATGTGGTTTGGCTTTCAAGGTATAAAATCTAGGCGGTGAAAGAGAGAGTTAACATTCTTGAAACAATTGAGACCATTAGAGTGTTCCAGTCTGTCCTCCAAATTTTAAGGGTATGTAGTAAGATGTTCAGATAAAATAAAACAAATCAGGGTGGGTTAGAATATTTTGAGTTTGAATGGGCCTTGGAATTAGGTTAGTGGAGGAGATAGCATTCCAAATGGGAATAAACAATATGAATAAAGAAACAGGTTAGACATGTGTGGAGATTATGGAGTAAACTTAAATGATAAGATTGGAGGAGTGTGGCTTGAATAGCTGTGAATTAAGGGCAGAAGGTCTGGTTAGGCAGTGGGAAGTCACAACATGGAAGACCTTAAAAGAAAAGATGGGTAGCAAGGACACATGACTGGCTTGTTTTTGCAATTGAGTAGTAAGATAAAAATATTTTCTTGGGAGAAGTTATCTCAGAAATGATAGACAGGATGAGATGGAAAACAATTGAAATAAGAGTCTTGCAGTAGTACAGGTTAGGAAGGAGACCCAGGCATCTTCCACGTGTAATATCTAAAGTCTGAGCCTATATAATGGCAGAACCTTCCTTTGTTAGATGAGCTGAACTTCAGACAAATTATCGCTCAGGCTCCCGGGCTGAATAAACTTCCTTCTTCGTTCGAGAGATCCATTTCCCGTGGCCGCTCCTGCTACATAGGGATGAGTCAATGAGTGCCTGTGTTAAGAAAGTGGAAGAGAGAATAAGAGAAAGGAATAACTGAGACACATTTTCACTGGAAGAAACTTGGTCATTAGTATATACTTTTAACATATTCAATGAGTGAATGAGAGATTGAGAAGGACTGAATATAGCGAGTAAAGAAAAATAATAGTTACTATTGATAGAAGATGGATAGATTTTTAAAAAAATCTAGTTAGAAGGGAGATAGTGAGTTCAGTTTGTATGTAATAATTTGAAGTGATAATGACTCTGTAAGTAGAAGTGGCCTTAGAATTAATTGAATATATGGTTCTGGTGCATAGCCATTTCAAGGCTAGAGATGTAGATTTAAGGTGTGTGTGTGTGTGTGTGTGTGTATATGTGTATATATATATATATATATATACTTAAAGATACTGTTTGAGGGAGTTTCTGAGGAGAAAATTAGAAGATTAATAAATGAGCCTTAGAAAATATCAGAAGAAATTATTTAACATTTGGGTTTTAGAAAGTCTAATTTAGTCATTTGATTTTAACTTGTTTAGTTTGAGCAGTGTTTTTTCAAATGTGTTTTGAAACAACTAGTAACCTATGCTCTGAAAACTAGTTGGTTAACAATAATTGGAAAAATTAGTATATTCTGATCTATTTCGATCTAATTCTAAAACCAGGATATTCAAATTCATTGTAACTTTTTCTAGATTGCTGTGCTCAGGAGACAGCAACGTATGATAAAAAATCGAGAATCTGCTTGTCAGTCCCGCAAGAAGAAGAAAGAATATATGCTAGGGTTAGAGGCGAGATTAAAGGCTGCTCTTTCAGAAAACGAGCAACTGAAGAAAGAAAATGGAACACTGAAGCGACAGCTGGATGAAGTTGTGCTAGAGGTGAGTGCTAGTAATAGGGCTGGGTTGAGATGGGCTGAAGTATCCCCTGGATGAATAAATAGAGAAACATTTACATTTTAAATTAAACTGTAGGAAAATGATGGTACAATAAGGTCTAAAACATTTGCAGTAAGGATAAAGCCTTTGAAGAGGACCCTTTGAATTGTAACCCCGATCTACATAGAAAAGTTGTCTCCTTTTCCTGGGTTTCTTCTCACTCATTGCCTTAGCACCCTCTTTTCCTGACTAAATGAATCACATTGAGGCTTAATAGCCCTGCTGTATTTTCCCTTTTAAAAAACAATATAAAATAAAAGTATGTTTTTATTTTTTCTCAGTCCACCTGACTACTAATGTGATTTTTGCATTCTGTTACTATGCTGGCTCCAAGAGGGTTAATCTCCTTAGTTCTATTTGGGAAGTTTGCTGCTTTCAGAATTTCTCACTGCAGTGCTGAACTATACACCTATCTACAGAGTTGGGCTTCTTACATTATTCTTTTTGTCTTGCCCCTGAGTACATAGCAATACTCCTATATGTTACTGAAAACAATGATTTAAAAGTTAGGGAGGCAAACTGTAGAAATGTCTCAGAATTCTTTGGGAATCCATAAAAATATGAAAATATTGAATCCTTTCCTCTTGGGTGAAGAGGAAACTGCAGTGGAGCAGCTGTTCTGCTTTTTCTCTGCTGGTTCTCTCCTTTTCTCTCTCTGCTAGAAAAGGGAACTTGGAAGTCTCTGCTCTAGTCTTTTGAAAAGTATTATTTCCTCACCTTTGATTTTTTTTTTTTTTTTAAATAAGACAAGGTATTTACATAACTGGTAAGGAGGAATATTCTAATCTTAGGCGTTGCTTTTTCTGAAATTGATGTGTAGTTTAATTGTATTTAATGTGGTCATTTCCTTTAGAACCAGAGGCTTAAAGTCCCTAGTCCAAAGCGAAGAGCTGTCTGTGTGATGATAGTATTGGCATTTATAATACTGAACTATGGACCTATGAGGTAAGTGAATATATATTTGTTTTGGATACTAATGCTAAACATTTAAATTCTCATTGTTCTTCAGCTCTTGTCATAAGCTAGAAAAAAATGGTTTGTTTTTCAAGATGTATAAAGAGTAGTAAGATAGGAGCCATGCCTTCAGAGATCTCATGACCCAGCTGGGAGGAGAGAGAAGTCGAAGGATGACTATGGTATAATATGAACGTAATAACAATAGTGTGAATGAGTCCTAACATAAGATAGAGTACAAGTTCCTTGAGGTAAAGTTTCATGCCTTCTTGATAGATACTCAACACATTTTTTGTTGAGTGACTGAGTTATAAGGGAAATACCTACCAAAGAAGCTGACCATTGAACTTGGATATCAGTTTGCCATGTGGAAAATATGAGAAAGTATGTTCCCTGCAAGGCAAAGGGAACAGCATGTTTAAAGGCACAGTTATGAAATGGCATGACATGTTCATAAAAAAGTGAAAAGTTCAGTATATCTTGTAATGTAGAGAATGTGCATGAGGCTAAATATGTGACTAGAGGTATAGGTGCTGCTGGGTACAATGAGGCATCCCTAGATTTTAGGTGGAGGGTAATATAATCAGCTTTGCATATTAGGAAGAGGACTTTGAGGGTTGTATTGTGTATAGACCCTTGAAGGGAGTGAGGATAAACTATTGGCAGAGAAAGCATTAGCAGACTATTGAGGTATTTCAGGTAATAAATGAAAGTCTGAACTTACACTATGGTTATAGAAAGGATGGGCAATCTTAGGGTATCTCTGATACAGATTTTGTGGGATTTGATAACTAGTACAATGTGGGAAATGAAGAAGAAAAGAGGGAAATTAAGGATAATTCCAAAATTTCTGTTTTGAGGGACTGAATGGTAGTGCTGTCATCTGAGGAAGCAAACAGACAATGGATAGATAGTTTTATGATGTTTATTTTTAGTTTAGGAAGTTTGTGGCACTGACTAGATATTGAGAATTAACATTATAGGTAGGTAGATAGTTTAACAGACAGATAATGTTAGTGGAGTAGATGAGATTATCCAAGGAGGACAAGTAGAGGAAGGACACCGTAGATAACCTCGGGAAAAGAAATTCATGGCAAACAGGGTTGGGGCAGAACTGAATAGCTTTTTGAAGCGAAGTTAAAAAGAGTTTCAAGTGGGTCTTGGGCAGTGGTATCACATGCTGCTGAGAGCTTGGGAGATGCAGAAAGCTGAATTTGGCAGTTGTCAGTCAGTTGTAATCTTGGAAAGCAGATTTAGTAGGGGCAGGGGTGAAGTCTAAAAGTTGGTTGAGAATTGAAATTGTTATAAGCTGAATAATCTTTTTTTTTAACACAATGTTTTGTTATGAAGATTTTCAAACATGCAGGAAATTTGAGAGAATAATATAATGAACCCCCTGCTGTCCTGAAATTTATAAGCTAATATAGGCGACACATACTAATCAAAATGATTATACAAATAAATACAAAATTGTAACAACGTTAGGTGCCATGAAAGAAAGGTACATAATATCATGAGGCCATATAAAAGGTTCACTTGACCTAGTTAGGGAAGTAAGGCAAGGTTTCCCTGAGAAAGAGGTGATTGTGTTAAGATCTGAAAGAAGATTAGAAATTATTTAGGTAAGATTCAGGAAGAACATTTCATATGGAATATAAATGTCTATACTCACATTTGCGTTGTGTCTTTGTGTTTATATGTATTTAGTTTAAAAATTTTAGTTTTACATGAAAGAATTATATACAAATTGTACTTTCTTTAAAATATATGAATATGTTATTCTCTTTTAATTCTACATAGTTTTTTGTAGTAGAAATGTACCATAATTTAGCAATTCTCAAACTTTAGGTCTTGGGAATCCATTTGTACTCTTAGAAGTTACCAAGGATCCCAAATAATTTTTGATTTTTGTAGTTTATATATACTGATATTTATTATGTGAGAAATTAAAAATTTAAAGGTAAAATAAAAATTTTTTAAATTAGTTTATTTAAAAATAATAAACCATAAATCATTACATGTTAATGAAGAATAATTATATCTCCCAAACCTCCAAAAATTTAGTGAGATAGAGAAGAGTGGCACTACTTTATAGTTTTGTAAAAATCTTTTATTTTGGGGGGGAAAACTCCGTTTTAGTGTTTCTCTGTATACACATTTATTTGCAACTAAAAATTGAAATAGCACATTGAAATTTCCTTTTATTGCAATACACATTTTTGAAAATCCGGCAGGATTCTCAGATCTGTTTCTTCATGTAATCTGTTGTGATATATTTGGGTTGAAATAAATGAAGAAAATTTAGACTCACATAGGTATGTAGTTGTAAAAGGGAGGACTTTGCTGACCCTTTGAAAGACTTTTAGGATCCCGAGAGTTCCTTGGACTGCTTAAAACCCCAGTACATACTTACACAACTGCTGCCATAACTTATTTAACCATCTGTTGATATGGTATTTCCAGTTACTTATTGATAATGTGTGCATTAAATGTATTTTCATGTATCTGTGTGCCTGTATGTGTATGGTAGAATCTAGACTAGAACTAGATGTTGCCTGTCTGAAATTGTGATAGATTTTGACAAATTGCCTTCCAAAAAGACTGTATCAGTTTACATTCCCACCAGCAGTAGAGAGGAGTATCCATTTTCTCAGGTTTCCTAACACTGGATATTGTGTTTTTAAAATATTGGGCTGTCTCTTGGGTCAAAAATGTTATTGTTAGTGTGTCGCACTGGCCTGTGTGGTGTGCTCTTCCTCAAACACACTAAGCCTGCTATTACTTCATTTACATTTATTCCCACTGCTGGCAATGCCTTTCCCTTAGAGACTCTTTCTGTCAGGTCTTAAGCTCAAATGTCACGTACCCCTGAACTTAAAAGTTTAAAAAACATTAATTTTTTGGGGCCAAAATTTCAAAAAAAAAAGCTCAAATGCTACCCCATTGAGGCTTTCCTGGACTACCTTTTCTAAATGTCCATCCCAGCTCCTGCCATTGCATTCCCTATCCTCTTTCTTCCTTCACTTTTCTGTGTAGCACCTCTCACTTTCAATTATGCTATGTAACTTATTTATTTTATTTTCTTTCTTTCCCTGCAGGGATTTTTCTCTCTTTTGTTTTCTAGTGCTTAGAACAATGCCTGGCACATAGTAGTTACTCAATACATATTTGTAGTATGAATGAATGTGTGTCTCTCCCTGACATTAATAGGAAATTTTTTTTATGTCTTTAGCTAATTGTATTTCCCTTTAAAAAAAATTACTTGCCACTTTCGGAGGCCGAGGCGGGCGGATCATGAGGTTAAGAGATTGAGACCATCCTGGTCAACAAGGTGAAACCCTGTCTCTACTAAAAAATACAAAAATTAGCTGGGCATGGTGGCGTGCGCCTGTAGTCCCAGCTACTCGGGAGGCTGAGGCAGAATTGCTTGAACCCAGGAGGCGAAGATTGCAGTGAGCCGAGATTGCGCCACTGTACTCCAGCCTGGCACCTAGCAACAGAGCAAGACTCTGTCTCAAAAAAAAAAAAAATTACTTGCAGCTTTGACCAAAACAAATCCTTCCTTTTTTGTATGAGTTGCTATAAATCCACTTGTGTGTAATTTACAACTAACCTACTTGCCATACTCCTTCCCTCTTTCAACTTATTTTTCAAATTCTATGTATGATTTCAAGAAGCTCTCTGTCCTGACATCCTTGGTTTTGCTTTATTCAGCCTCTTTTCATCGGTTATGCAGTTTGTCGCAGACATTGACTTCCAGTTGTTAAAGTTTTGCTTTGTGTTACTATTAAGTTTGTGTTACGTATATTTTATCTCAGTGATAAGGTCACAGATCATCTTGTCTAATTCTTTAATTTTCTCCTATAGAGATAATACAGTGTTCATTCCAGAGCAGATATACATTTATATATGTTCATGAACTATTTCTTAAAAAACTGTGTGTTCTTTTAGTTCCTCATTTCTTATCTGAGGCTACATGAGGTACTTATTTATTTAGTCAGACATACAGCAAATATTTATAGAGCACTTAATGTTTGCCAGGTACTGAGCAAGGAATCAAGGAGGCAAATATGAATAAAGTTGGTCTAGTAAGAGAATCAGATATGCAAACAGTTGTGTGAGAAAGAATTATATGGATGTTATATAAACATGGGCATTAAAAATAGGAAAAACTGTTTTCTGTACACCCTTCTGACACCAAATAGGTGAATTTTCTACACTGAGCAATTCTCCAATTCTCTGGACACCAACTGGATGTCCTACAATTTAACTCAATTCTTTTTAAAATTTTAATTTTAAAATATTTTTTATTGAGACAGGGTCTTGCTGTGTTGCCCAGGCTGGGGTGCAGTGGCACAATCATAGCTCACTATAGCCTCCATCTCCCAGGCTCAAGCAATCCCCCCAACCTCAGCCTCCTAAGTAGCTGGGACTTGCTGGTCTTGAACTCCTAAACTGAAATGGTTCTCCTTCCTTGGCCTTCCGAAGTGGTGGGATTACAGGTGAGCCACTGTGCCCGGCCAATTTAACACAATCCTGACGGTAACTACCTGGAGTTAACACAGGTTGCCACAGGTTAAGGGGCTCAGTTCCCAAAGACTGCCTCCCACTTCAGTCGCCAGTTGCAAGTCCCAGGTTGTGACCTGTAACTTCTAAGTGGCTATAAGTTAAGGGTTCTTACAATCCCCTCTTGAGGTTTGATAATTTTCTAGAATGACTCACAGAAGTCAGAAAAACACTCTTTACTAACACTTCATTAACTTTACATCCTTTATTGTAAAGGATATGTGGGGCAAGCCAAATGGGAGAGACTCATTGGGTAAGGTATGGGGGGAGGAGTGTGGAGCTTTCATGCCTTCTCCAGTTGTACTAGTACCTCCTTGTTTCCTAACCTGGAAGCTCTCCAAATCCCATTGTTTATGGGTTTTTATGGAGCTTCAGTACCGTAGGCATGATTTATTAAACCGTTAGCCATTGGTGATTGCATTCAATCTCCAGCTCCCTCTCTCCTACCTGGAGGTTGAGGGATGGGGCTGAAAATCCCAACCCACAAATTATGTAGTTGATTTCTCTGGCAGTCAGCCTCCATCATCCAAGAGTCACCTCATTAGCATAAACTTAGCTCCAGGTGGAAGGGGCTAATTATGGATAACAAAAGATGCTTTTCTTACCCCCATCACTCAGGAAATTCCAAGGCTTTTAGGAGCCCTGTGCGAGGAAGCAGAATAAAAACCAAATATATTATTTCTTATTATATCACAAATTCACAGGCCTATTCTTGAGGGAACATAGAAGTAACCAGCAGTGCTGCTAGTGGCAATCATGGGAGGCTTTACGCAGTAATACTTGATTAAGGAATAGGGAACGATCCAAGATGGCTGACCGCTAACATCTCAAGATTGTAGCTCCCAGTAAAAACGCAGAGAACGAGAGGATGCCACACTTTCAGACAAATTTTGGTCGCTCTCAGAGCAGAAGATTCCCAGTGGAGGAGCTGCACAGGTCACCAGCGCGACTCTTGTGGCCGGCACAGCGGTTTTGCCGGCACCTCGGCGCGGCAGCTCTTGGTGCAGAGTAAATGGAACTGGTTCCCCTTCTGACCGAGGTTTGGAGCTCCGGGAAGGCAGAGTCGCCTATACGGACTCAAGAAGGAAGTCAGACCGGAGATTCCCGGGTAGAAAAGCACCATCAGTCTTAACGCCGCTGTTTTGGCCGGCGGAGTGGGTTGCTCATAGTTCAGCCCTGGGAATTAACAACTTGGACCTCTACTCAGAGACCTAATTTGAAAGGTGGTAATTACAAAGACGACAGGTGGATAAACTTACAATGATGGGAAGAAACCAGTGTAAAAAGGCTGAGAATACTCAAAATCAGAATGCCTGTCCCTCTAAAGAGGATCACAGTCTCTTATCAACAAGGGAACAAGGCTTGATGGAGAAGGAGTGCATCCCAATAACAGAATCAGGCTTTAGAACATGGATAGTAAGAAACTTCTGTAAGTTAAAAGAACATGTTGTAGCCCAATGTAAAGAAACTAAGAACTTTGAAAAAAAGGTTTGACGAAATCCTAATGAGAATAGACAATTTAGAGAGGAATATAAGTGAATTAATGGAACTGAAGAATACAATACGGGAACTCTGAGAAGTATGCACAGGTTTAAACACTCGAATTGTTCAAGCAGAAGAAAGGATATCAGAGGTCGAAGTCCAACTTAATGAAATAGAACGAGAAGACAAGAATAGAGAAAAAAGGATAAAAAGGAATGAGCAAAGTCTCCAAGAAATGTGGGACTATGTGAAAAGACCAAATTTACGTTTGCTAGGTGTACCTGAATGCGACGGAGAGAATGAATCCAAGCTGGAAAATATTCTTCAGGATATTATTCAGGAAAATTTTCCTAAACTAGCAAAGCAGGACAACATTCAACCCCAGGTAATACAGAGAACACCACAAAGATATTCCTCAAGAAGAGCAACCGCAAGGCACATAATCATTAGATTCACCAGGGTTGAAACGAAGGAGAAAATACGAAGGGCAGCCAGAGAGAAAGGTCAGGTTACCCACAAAGGGAAGCCTATCAGACTTACAGCAGATCTCTCAGCAGAAACTCTACAAGCCAGAAGAGTGTGGGGGCCAATATTCAACATCCTTGAAGAACAGAACTTTCAGCCCAGAATTTCATATCCTGCCAAACTAAGCTTCACAACTGAAGGAAAAATAAAATCTTTTATGAACAAGCAAGTACTCAGAGATTTTATTACCACCAGGCCTGCTTTACAAGAGCTTCTGAAAGAAGCATTACACATAGAAAGAAACAACCAGTATTAGCCTTTCTAAAAATATACCAAAAAGTAAAAAGCATCAACATAAAGAAGAATTTACATCAACAAATGGATAAAACAGCCAGTTAACATCAAATGGCAGTAATCCTAAATTTAAATCGACTAAATCCCCCAATCAAAAGATACAGCCAAAACCCAACGGTATGCTACATCCAGATCCATTTCACATGCAAGGATACACAAAGACTCAAAACAGGGATGGAGAAAGATTTACCAACCAAATGGAAAGCAAAAATAAATAAATAAATAAATAAAAAACAGAAGTTGCAATTCTCGTATCTGATAAAATAGATTTTAAAGCAACAAAGATATAGTGGTAAAAGGATCAATGCAGCAATAAGAGCTAACAGTCCTAGTACCCAGATACATAGAGACTTAGACTCAATGAGACAGAAAATTAATAAGGATATCAAGGACTTGAACTTAGATCCGGAACAAGTAAACGTAATAAATATTTATAGAGCTCTCCACTTTAAACACACAAAATATACATTCTTGTCAATACCACGTCACACCTAGTCATAGGTTTAAATGAAATATTGATTGGCCATTATTAATACCCATTTCTTTTAGAATAAAGCAACATTTCCGTTCTCTCTCCCTCTTTTTCTTCCTCTTTCTTCCTCTCCTTCACTCCTTTTTTTTTTTCTTTCCTTCTCTCAAAAAAAAAGGAAAGAAAAAAGAAAAAAGAAATCAACTTGTAGACCTCTAGATCCAGGTCAGCAATGTCTCTCTCATTGCCTGATTTCCTTCCTTCTTTTCTCTCTCTCCCTCCCTCCCTCCCTCCCTTCCTCCTTTCCTCCCTTCCTGCCTTCCTCAAAAATAAAAAAAAAAATTTAAAAAAAAATTTTTTAAAAAAGGAATAAAGAGTATTAGATTATGTTGCGGAAGTGACGGTAGGGTTGCAAGAGACATCTCATCGTAGAAGCCCTCACGAATCAGTAAAATTTTAGGAAAGAAAAGACTGGAAAAACAACAACAAAAATGTAGTGCCCCTGCCCACCAGGCAAAAAAATTTAAATGAATTAATGATCTTCATAGCTGCTGAAGTAAAGGGGGCAGGTGGGGATGGATCTCATTTCCATGGTAGGTTGATTATGAAAGGAAGAGATGATGGTCCCTTTTTTTTTTTTTTTTTTTAATCAAGAAGTGACGGTAGGGTTGTCAGTAGTAAAAAGGGAATAAAAATCAGAAAAAGTTTAAATATTTGAAAATCTTGAGGATCTACCAGTTAAGATCTGTATCTTTCTCTGTGTGAGGCTTTAGGAACAGAAAGCCAAGAAGTAGTTGGAATATTAGGAACTATTCAAGTTAAACATGTTAAAAGACTTAAATTGAAGAAAAGCAACAAGGAGAAGAGCTGGAAGGAATGAGGAAGTATAGAAGTGTCTTAACAAGTCAGAATATCTCCAGACACCGACAAGGAAATAGGGAAGAAACTGGCTCTGAAATTCATAAAAACCAAGAACTATTTCCTGTAGACAAAATTTGGCATGAACAGTGAAATAGTAAAGCCCAGAGAACCACAATGATTTGAAAGACTGAAACTTGTCCCTGAACCAAACGTTGGGAATTGAGATGTTTCTTTATTTGTGTTATTCAGAACCATTTCTTGATTGGCCTCAATGTTTTTAGTCTTTTTACTGCAAGACTGCGATTTTCTCCAGTCTGGGAATCTGCCAGATGAGCGGGAACTTCCCAGTTGAATCTTATTAGTAACCACCTGGAAGATATTTATTGAACAAGTGTCACATCTGTAATCTTGTGTATTTAGAAACCTTAAGCATGCATTATTATGTTTTAATTGGAAACAATATAGGCTAAAAAAAAACAGATTGTGAGCTCTATCTGAACTTTTCTTAAGTACCACAGAATTAAATTTGTCAAATAGACATTTGAATCAGAGATCCCGAAAGCATTTTAAATTTAGAAACCTACGCTCTTTTAGAACAGATCACATTACCAAATAAAGTGATTAATGTGGTTTCAGATGTATAATTGAATGTTTGTGCCTTGTTGATATGGGCCCAAATGAAAAAATATAAAACACACAAGTTTGCCAAATACTGGTATGCCTTAAACATTTCCTGAAGGCATTTGGTGAAGAAGTGTAAATATATCTAAAGAAAGAGAGTTTCGTCAAAGGTAATGTGCAGCCAATCTGACTAGTTTGAAGAGGTTTGGGTTACTGAATAATCATCACACAGAAAAAGAAAATAAACTAAATGGACTTAGGAGGGTTAATTTTTCTTACCTTATTGATGTTTTCTGGATGGTAAAGAAGGCATCTAGTTATTTTTGGCATAGGATTCAAGGAGCTGTCCCACTTTGGGTGGTCTATAAAAATAATAACTCTAGGCAGCAAGGAATGGCTAAACAGGACAAATGTGAATTGGTTAAAAAAAGAAAACCTCTTCTTATTACTCATTGGGGTTAATTCTATAATTATTAGTCAAATTTTATTGTTGAAGAACCTGAAATTTAACCCAGGTTTAAAAAAAAATTATCCCTACAAACTCCACCTTTTCTACTATACTAAAGTGTTATTATTTTTCCTACCTTAAGGTTAAGAAAGCTTAACCTTTTGTTTTTGGCAATATGGTGGGCTAAAGGTACAGAGAAATTCATTGCAGTTTAACACACTAGAAAATGATGAATTAAAAAATAAATCAAAACTTCTATTTCATGGCACAACTGGAGACAAAGTAAGGGCTTCTCAGAGGCCAGAAATAATAAAAGATAACATGAATCTATAATAGTAAGCTAGCATTGAAAGTGGTGCTTGTTTTGGATATAGTTCCTGATCCTTGTGGCCCAGTGTCTGGGGATGGGAAAGAAAGCTCTGGACCCAAGTAAGATGGGAAGTCACAACTGAGGGCCCCCTTTCCTTTACCCAAATAAAGCCAGAACTTATAAAGAATGACATTCTTTGTTGCCAAAAGAAGGGAACAAAAGTTGTCGTACCACACAGGGAGACTGTTATTAAGAACCAGTCTTGGTTTTGGCTTTAGTTAGAGTGAAAACAAATAAAAAGTCTTTCCTGATAATATTTAAGCCCCTGACTCGTATAGGTTTGAGCCTAAATTTATACTACTAGTGTGATTCCCCCCAAAATCAAGCCAAAACTGCATTTTAGGTGGGCTTATGTTGGTGGTACCTGTAGGCACCTGAAGGAATCATATGCAAATTCTTCTCAGAAGAGACACTTTAAAAAAGGAAGTGTCCATCCTAGAAAAATTCCCACAGATAGAGAGCCAATTGAACATGAGCACATGTCTGCTTCTTCCCCTCAAAAGTCATTAAATGTACCAGGAAACCATGCCATCATGAATAAGGGTTAGAAAATATGCACTGCAGAATCATTCTCTGAAAGACTATAGATGTTTCAATTGTCAGAGAATATAAAATATATTAGAAGAGGGAATTAAAGTCTGGCAAAGGAATAAAAGACTACCAGAATTGACCAGAACATTATGGAAAAAATTCTGGAAATAATTTAAGTTAAAATTACAAAAACAGTGATCAGGTTAAGACAACAAAACAGGTATACTTGAAGAAAGAAATAGTGAATGGAAAGATGGATTTGAAGAAATTATACAGAACATAACACAGGGAGACAAAGAGGTCGAAAATGTGAGAGATGTTGGACAAGAGGTTATGCCACTATATCTAAATAATAAAGTAACATTCCCAGTTGTGAGACATGATGGCATCTGCAGCTCATGATGGGATGCACTGAGAAGGGCACACTATCACTTCTATGATATTCTTATCCCCAAAAATGCATAACTTCAATTGTCTTTAATTTTATTGTTTATTTATATTTTTAGAGACAGGATCTTGCTCTTTTTCCCATGCTGGAGTGAAGCAGCATGATCACAGCTCACTGCAGTCTTGAACTCCTAGGCTCAAGCCTCCTGAGTAGCTGTACTCTAGGTACACGCCACCACCCCTGGGCCAATTTAAAAAAATTTTTTGTAGAGATAGCGTCTTGCTATGTTGCCCAGGCTGGTCTCGAATTCCTGGGCTCAAGTGATCCTCCTGCTTTGGCCTCCCTAAGTGTTGGGATTACAGATGTGAGCCAGCATACCCAGCCTCACTCTGGAATCTTAAAAATATTGCTAACTGAGTCCTACCCAGGACTTACGGAGTCTGATAGGATAGGTTGAAGGTATTTGTTTATAAACAAAATATTTTTCCCAGGTGATTCTGAAGTATATCTAGAGTTGAAAACTGTTGTGTATGGTTTTGTATTTTTTTCTTCCTATACATTAGCCATTATGGAAATTGTAAAAGCACTTATTCATTAGATTATAAGATAATGTACATAAGGGAAGTTTTTATTAAAATATCTGTAGACAGATACCTCTATATAGATAGGTTTGTCTTATATACTTGAGGAAATTTGTGGAACTCTGTTTTGGACAGAGTAGGGGCCACAGCATAATCCTGTGAGGGGACCTTCTTTCTGGCACATAGGATTGCAGATGATAAATTCCTTTGTTATGTTTTCCCCTTTCTATTTTAAAGGTCACTATAGTCATCCTCCTTTACTGCAGTACATAAATGAACATCCTAAGGAGGTTTTACATATGTTTTAGTTAGGTCTTAAAAAATTAACAAATGTTTGGAATTGATGGGGCTTTTACCTGTTTTTATTCCAGTTTAGTGCCCTCACTAGGTCTGGAATCTTATGGTTTGAGACATCAGACTTGGATGAGGAAGGGTAAATCATGCTACTAGTGGGCCAGCTACTCTGTGGTTTTCTTATGAGACTGTGCTTTAAGGAAAAGGTAACCACAGAGCATATGGCATTGAGTTTGAGTCATCTGGAACTGGTTAGAAGTAAAATGCTTCTATTCCAGCATTCTCTAAGTTTGTCAGCTTTTCATTATTTTATAGGAAGAATTCTAGCTTCTTATCCTGAGATGAGCTTGTTCCCAAATCTGGTTTCAATTTTTCTTTGTTGTTGTTCAATTGTTAAGCACATTTCGCCATATGATATCACTATTGGCTGTAGGTTAAAAGTTACTGTGTAACTTAAATGTCAGAATTCAAACCTCCAAGTATATATGGTTTTGTTCAGCCAGAGTTTTAAATGAAATCTAATTTGAGTTTTTGGCTAAAAATACTTTCCACATTTATCAAAGTGACACATGAACTGAAGAAATACAATGTATCTAAGTACCAGGTGTTATTGAATCTGGAATTGCAGGAGAGTAACAGAGCCAAAGGCAGTCCTTTCCCCAAATAGTCTAATTTATTCACGTTTGTCAAAAATGTGTCTGCACAAAGTAATTGGTTCTCTTTTCTCTGTAGATTTTGTCCTTTGTTGAAAAAGATGTCTTAGAGCCTATCAAGCCAGAGCTGGGTTTTGAGGGCCTGGAAAATTCTGTTGAAGCTTTTCACTAGTTTTAGCTTTCATGTGAGTTGTATATAGGGAAAGTTAAGTTATAAGGAGCATCCCAGTGGCTTTATCATGCATCACTTGGCTACTTTTCCCTCACACTTCGTTGTTGTAGTGAAGGGAAAGGCAGTTGAAACCAGAAACCTACATCTCTTGCTAACTTCAGAGATAAAAGGAGATGAAGTGGTAACTTCAGCTTTCTACAGAGAAGGGGTCAGTGAGAAACTAGGCCAGATGAGAAAACTACTTTCAGAGTTTGAATTGAATACTTTGATATGTTCTTTAGACCATACATCTTATTTGACATAAAACAAGGACTCGACGGTGGTTTATGTGAAGTAGCCTTCTCAGCCACCATTTTCAGTACTTAATATAGTCAGGTGGAATCATGCCGTGTAAGCTCTGCAGAATGTAAATAAAAGATATAAACACCTTAATTTTGTAAAGTGAAGGTCTAACCTAGTATTAAGGTAATATAGATACCTTAGAAACTTTTGAATATACAGAAGTACATATGTAATTATTATATATTGCTTACGTTTCTTGGCAGTTTGCCACTCATTTTGTCTTTTTTGTCACTTCAGGAAGCATCTGAAACATACATTTTAAGTGTCATTCTACAAATTGTTCTTAATTGATTTATGACTAATGTCAGTATGAACTGTGGGTGTGTGCCATGCCTTTGAACTTTTTGGTGTCTGTGTGTTCTGAACATAAACTGGCATCAGTATGTTATGCCCATGGTCAATTTATCACAATTCATGGCCTCTGAGGAACTAGAATTAGGGGATGTACAGATGATCTATATACTGTATATTACTTTCTGTCTCAGCCCTTTTCCATAATTCTCAACAAAGCATTTCTCAATTACTTTTATTTTTCCTTCCCCCCCTTTTTTTGTAAATTAGAGAGTGAGAGCTAAATGGAAATTAGGCAGTTGGAAGAAAAGAAGATGAAAAAAGGTGAAGATTCTTAGTTCTGGAATAAGCTAGGTTGGCTGTTGATAACAATGTGTGCTTGGGTAGTAAGGTAGCTAGTATTCTCTGCTTGTTGCATTAGGCCATTAGTTGTCAAACACTAATTACTTTTTATGCACCAAATACTAGTCCAAGTATTCTATTTAATATATGGGTTAATTCATTTGTTCCTCCTGGTGCCATGAGGTAGGTATTATTATCCTCACTTTACAGATGAGGAAACCGAAGGCACAGCTGATATGTGGTAGAGATCAGATTCACAGTCTGCCTGTGGAGCCTTGGCTTAATCACTGACAGTGCCACAGCCACTCAGGCAGAGGAAGGCAGCTGGAGGAGTTAGGACTCTTATCTAGTAACTCTGCCCATTCCCCTAAAACTTAGGATTGGCTGTGATAAGGGAAAGTATCTTATGAATTGACTGAATTGATGTAAGTATAACAGAAAAGAGAGATTCTATTCAAATTTACAGCCATTCTTTTTGACATTTAAAATAATCAGAGGATACCTTTCTGTAGTGAGAAATATGCAAAAAGTTGTTCACACACACTTTTTATATTAAACATTGACTCAGTGATGTCAGCAATCTAATAGCTATAATGTATCTGTTATCTAATACTGTGGAACAAACCTCCCCAAAACCTAAAGGCTTAAGACAATAGCAGTTATTTTGGTAAAAAATCTGCAAATTAGGCAGGATTCAGGAGAGACAGTTCTTCTTTGCCTACATGGAGTGTTAACTGGGGTGGCTTAGGTTGGAGGACCCACTTTCAAATTGGCTCATTCACATGGCCAGCAAATTGGTGATGGCTTTCAGCTGGGACCTGAGCCTGGGCTGTGGGCCAGGGTTCTGGGTTTTTCTTCATTTGGACCTCTCCACAGCTGCTTGGGTTTCCTCACTGTTAAGTGGCTGGGTTCCAAGAATGAGCATCATCTATTAGAATAGTGCTTGCTTTATAATTGCTTATTGAATGAATGAAAGAATCTCAGGTTGTTTTCTTGCTCATGTTGGCCCATTTGGCAAATAACCACTGTAAAGTGCAGGTTTCTTCCCAGAGCACAGTAATCCCTGGCTCTGAGAACTGCTATTTAAAGGGTTCTTTTATCTTGACTTAAAGGTCTATTTCTTCATTTAACCACATTTATGTTTCTAATGAATTACTCCCAGTTACTACCAGGCTGCAAAAATCATCTGTGAGCCATTCAGTAAACAGAGAAAAGAAAACCTTTTTAAAATTTGGAAACTACCTTGAAAACTCCCATTATTTCTACTTTTAGCCTCAGTTGCATTAAAAATTAGTGTAATCTTCTGTTCCTGGATCTGAAAATTGTGTAATAGTAAGTTTACCACCTGCCATTCTTGAGTTGTGGGTTAGTTTCCCTAAAATATAGATCTTGACAAGAGGGAGATGGTGCATAAAGTTGATTTGTTTATTTTTTGAAAAAGGAATACCACCTATGAACCAGGAACTTGGAACACCCCTTGGCTTATGTTCTAGCAAGAAGAGCGACAATAAACATAAGTAAAATGAGAAAGTTATAAATTCTTTGAACAAAGGGATAAAGCATAGTAGGGTAAATGGTTTTACATACGGAAGGGTAGTTGTTGGGACTATAGTTTTATTTACTTATTTTTTATTTTAATTTTTTTGAGACAGGGTCTTGCTCTGTTCCCCAGTCTGAAGTGCAGCAGTGCAATCACAGCTCTCTGCAGCCTTGACCTGAGCACAAGCAATTGTCCCACCTCAGCCTCCCGAGGAGCTGGAACCACAGGCACACCCCCACACCCAGCTAATTATTGTATTATTATTATTATTATTTTTTTTTTTTGTAGAGATGAAGTTTCACTATGTTGCCCAGGCTGATCTCAAACCCCTGGGCTGAAGCAATCTGCGTCCCTTGGCTTCTCAAAGTGCTGTGTCCCCTCCTGGGACTGTAGTTTTGAATGGTGATCAGTGTAAGGCAGATGTTTGTGCCAAGGCTTAAAGGAGAGGAGAGGGTTAGCCATATGGATATCTGGGAAAGAAGAGCATTCCTGGCAGGGGAACAGCCATTGCAGGGATCCTGGCATGGAAGCATGTCTTGCATGTTCAAGGAAAAGCAAGGTGCTCAGTGTGGCTTGGCTAAAGTGAGAGTAGTAGAAGATGATGTCAGAGAGGTAAGTAAGATACAGGGAGGGGTCAATTGAAGTAAGACTTTGGTCATTTTAAAGGTTTGGGCTTTTACCACGTTAGAAATGGAAAGCCATCAGAAGGTTTTGAGCAGAGGTGACATAATATGATCTAGATTTTAAAAGGATCACTTTAGTTACTCCGTTGCCACTAGCCTGAACCTGGTAGGCAGGAAGACAAGTGTTCTGCTCTGTGTCATCTCTGGACTTTCCAAACCATGTTCCCATCTGTTGTCTCATTCGAATCTCAGGAAAACCTTGTGAATTATTTGTTATTTTTCATGTTTTACATGTGAGGAATTGGAGGCTCAGAGAAGTTGACCAAGTTTCCCAGGCATACTCAAGCGAGGAGTCTCAGAGCAACATCTTGAACCCAGATCTCCTGTCTTTAAATTTTGTGCTCATTCTACTATTTCACATTAAAACCTGAAGATCTCTATGCTCTTTTCATCTTAAAGTAATTTCAGCTTTTTGTGTGTGGTTCTCAGAGCCACAGAGCAGCAACAGCATGCAATTTCTTTCGAGGATAAGAAACAGTTTGATTCTTACCTGCTGAGATGGCTTAAATTTGAAATTGACCTACTTGTACCATAAGAAAGCAGGTTTGCAAGGAGTAGAATAGACTTGGAGATGTGCCATTTTTATTCAGCTACTTGGTATGAAGACTGAGTATCTGAAATCACATTGTAAGGATTAAGTGATTTCATAAATAATGTAAAACAGTTGTTGGCTTTTAGAATTTAATAAGTGAAAAAGTAAGGTAACAATTCCTATAATACTTTTTCCAGACTTTTGGGGAAATTGAAATGATTTGTGTTTTATTAATCCATGCTTTTCAGGACCAGTGGCCCATAATATGAGCAAGGTTTACTGGCGTGCTGATTATTTTGTGGCATAAAACTATTGTGACTCTTGTGGACTAGCATGTTTCTGATCATAGAGACATAGAGACTTCTATTTTTTTAATATTTATAGCTTGTTTTAAACATATTGGATAGAGCCTGATTTAAGCTAATTATTAAAAGTTTGGTTAGATTGCTTTATGAATATAATGAACTAGAAACAGTCACCAAATGCACAATCATTATACTAATCCTTACTGTGACTGAGTCATTTCTTTGCGATCTTGGAAATTTAGTTTTTCTAAAATTAACAAAAGGGGACATTTGAATGATGCGAAAACATTCATGTCAAGAATCTAAAAGTTCACGTAAACAATAATTTTCTCATACTCTTTTGTACATTTGACCATTACAAGAACTGTCAAATTCCTCTCTTAATATTTGTGGTGTCACAGTCATACTAAAACAATCTTGAATTCTGGCAGTGAAATGAAGTTCTTACCTATCTTTCAAATATTAATAAAAATAAGGGAAATACAAATCTATAGTTATTCAGATGGTTAAAATCAGTTTCTGTGGGTCACTTCATAGAGTTTGAGCATTTAACTTTTTTTTTGGCTGAATTGGACAGTCAACTTGTCTGTAATTTAGCTTAAGAGAAATTCCATTTTAAGATTAAAAAAAAAAACTATGGGGAATGGAGGCCAAAAAATAGTAACAACCAAAAACAAACAAGTGAAAAACTTTAAAAGATTCTTAACAGAATTTATTGATATATTACCTCTTCAAAATATATTCTAGCCAATGGATAGATGATAAAATTGAGACTCAGACTATTTGGATTCTAGATTTTGCTTCATCATGACTCCCTTGTTGAAAACACTTTATTGATTCTGTGTCATGTAAGTATGATAATTTTTGTGAAGCTCATTGAATGAGTCTGAGCTTCTTGACTCAAAAAGGTTAAAAGTTACTGAAGTAGCTATGGTTAAGGGTATATTGTCATTACAATGTGATGATCATTAGCAAAGTGGGCAGTGGGAAAAGTAGTGACCACTTATGAGCCCAACCAGTCAACATTAAAACTTGATTTCCAGCAAATAGAGCTGTTAAGTGATTACAGAGCAGTCTGGGTACAGATGGGATAGACTAAACTGATAGTTACGCTCAAAGCATTTGCTTGTTAACAGGCACGAATTGTGAGTTGAAATGCTAGTTTTCTTAATGTTACTAAAAATATTAAAAGAACAATAATTAGTAGAAGGGTTCTTTACAAACTTTAAAGTATCAATAGTCCTGAATTAATTCAATTTAGAAATCATCCATAGTCTTACAAATAGCCACTTTTGTTTGTACCCTTTCATGTCCCTCTTAACTCCCCCAGTCCCTCTTTCCAAACCGTCCACTTCTGTTGAATTCATTGTAAAAAATGTATACCTTTTAGGGAATTGAGATAGGAAAGGTGTTATGAAAATCAGGGTTAGTGTAGAATAGTGGTTCTCAAACATTGGTAAAGTCACCAATGTTTGAGACTTGACTAGTAAAACCACTGGTTAGTGTGGAGACTCCTTAAAGAACTAAAAGTAGAACTACTATTTGATCCAGCACTTTCACTATTGGGTATCTACCCAGAGGAAGTCATTATACAAAAAAGTTATTTGCTCACACATGTTTATAGCAGCACAATTTACAATTGCAAAAATGTGGAACCAACCCAAATGCCCATCAATCAACAAGTGGATAAAGAAACTGATACACACACACACACACACACACACAAACACACACAATGGAATACTACTCAGCCATAAAAAGGAATGAATTAATAGCATTCACAGCAACCTGGATGGGATTGGAGACTATTATTTTAAGTGAAGTAACTCAGGAATGGAAAACCAAATATCGTATGTTCTCACTCATAAGTGGGAGCTAAGCTATAAAGAGGCAAAGGCATAAGAATGACACAGTGGACTTTAGGGATTCATGGGGGAAGGGTGTGAAAGATAACAGTTTACAGATTGGGTTCAGTGTATAGGGAGATGGGTGTACCAAAATCTCACAAATCATCATTAAACAACTTGTTCATGTAATCAAATACCACCTGTTCCCCAAAAACCTATGGAAATAAGAAATTTTTAAAAAAAAACCAAGGTAATTATTAGTACAGTTTTTGGTGAATCACTGAGTGACAGTGGTTATAGTGGTGGTGGTTTAAATCAAGGAATAAATGTTTGCAAAGTGACACAGTTCAAAAACAGTCACAAATATGGCAGGCTTGCTGAGAGCTTTCATACATCGTTTATTGTCATGAACTTGTATACTGTACACATTTTTACAGTGACTTATATTCATACACATTTTTATTTTACAGTGACTTGTATTCATTTTCCAATGCATTTATTTCAGTTCAGGGTGGTAGATGGCTGGAGCCTATCCTGGCAGCTCAGCACACAAGTAAAGAATTAACCCTGGACAGGGTGCCATCCCTTTGAAGGGTGCACTCACACACATTCCCCACACTCATTCATACTGGGGTAATTTAGATATGCTGGTTAACTTAACATGCACATCTTTGAGATGTGGGAGGAAACTGGAGTACCTACAGGAAACCCATGCAGACTTGGGGACGGTATGCAAATACCACACAGACAGTGACCTTGGCTGGGAATTGATTTTTTTTTGTCATCAGTGTTATCACAAAATGACATTGCATGAACCAGTATTATTTGAAGATCTGTAATCTGATCTTTTTATCTTTCATCTTTGAGACACTAGCACTAAATATAGTTCTTGGAACATAATAGGTATCTACTACATAAATAAATGAATAGATGAATCATTCATTCTGGGAAATGTGGTCAACATAGTACAGTGATGGAATTCCAATCCTGACTCCAAATCCTGACTTTATTAGTTATTTAGAGCATAATCTTGGGCAAATTGTTTAAACTCTTTGAGCCTTCATAGTACGTAGTTGGCACTCGAAAGTAGTAGCTTCTGTTAAAATATACTGTATTGGCATTTGAGAAGAGCATTTAACATTCTTGTGATATCTTAGTGATCAAGATGGGAAATTTTGGGCTGGGTGATATTTCAGTTAATTCATAAGTAGATAAACCTACATTTTTAAAGATTTAAAAGGAGCTCCTTATTTTAATAACAACTCAGTAGAGGATATTGATGGCATGTTGATACTTTCTTGGAAGAATTTCTTTTCCTAATGAGGAGCCTGAAAGTTCTTGATTAATTAGTAGGCAAATGTTTTAAAAATAATTGATATAAATTATTCAGCTGGATCCTGAAACTCAGTTACATAAATTCAGAGTTGGAGGTGGAATAGGAAGAGAAGTAAATAATAGTTCAAAATCCATTTGTGAGAAAGGACTTAGGGTTTTAATTAAACTGGGCTCAATGTACATAGAGTGTAATATAACTGCCAGAAAAGCCTATGTGATAATCGACTGCATCAGTAGAACAACAGTGTCTAGAACAAGTGAAGGAATTATCCTTTTCCATTCTGTAGTGGTCATGCTACCTAAGAAGTACTATGGCCAATTCTGATCATCACCTCTGAGGAGCATATTGATAGGAGAGTGATCAAATATGCTAAAGGAATCTCGGACTGTGCTGTAAAGAGGAGCATGTGAAAGAATCAAGAAACTATAATCTTGAAAAAGAAAACCTGGGGTAAAGGGGGTGTTAAATGTCTTTGGACTTTAGAAGAAGTCTTGCTTAGACTTGTTCTGGATAGCCACAGAATCCATAACTAGTATCAAAAGGTGGAAGGTTTTTTTGTTTTTTGTTTTTTTTAAAAAGGAAGCACATTTAAAACAGGGAAAACTCCTAATAATTAGTGTGATAGAGTTCCTCCAAGTTATTGGCGGGATCAGGGAGTAAGTACTTCCACCAAACAGGAACATTAGTATATGGAGATTTCACTAATATGATGGAGGGGTCAGTAGGGGTTGAATTAATTGAGATTCTGTAAACTTAGGGGGAAGTTCTTAACTTTGATTTTATTCATAGCTTACTTTCGTAAGTCGAGTTTTTGCTCAGTAATTGCCGTAAAGGATTTTATTTCTCCTTCACTTGTGAAGCTTAGTTTGGCTGGATATGAGATTCAGGGTTGAAAGTTCTTTTCTTTAAGGATGTTGAATATTGGCCCCTACTCTCTTCTGGCTTGTAGGGTTTTGGCTGAGAGATCGGCTGTGAGTCTGATGGGCTTTCCTTTTTAGGTGACCTGACCTTTCTCAGTAATTGCTTGAGGACTTACACATAAGACCTAACACCATAAAAACCCTAGAAGAAAACCTAGGCACAACCATCCAGGACATAGGCATAGGCAAGGACTTCATAACTAAAACACCAAAAGCAATGGCAATAAAAGCCAAATAGACAAATGGGATCTAATTAAACTTCAGAGCTTCTATACGGCAAAACAAAGAATCATTAGAGTGAACTGGCAACCAACAGAATGGGAAAAATTTTTTGCTATCTACCCATCTGACAAAGGGCTAATATCCAGAATCTACAAATAACTAAAACAGATTAACAGGATAAAAACAAACAAACTCATCCAAAAGTGGGCAAAGGATATGAACAGACACTTTTCAAAAGAAGACATATATGAAACCAACAAACATATGAAAAAATGCTCATCATCGCTGGTCATTAGAGAAATGCAAATTAAAACCACATTGACATACCATCTCACGCCAGTTAGAATGGTGATCATTAAAAGATCTGGAGACAACAGATGCTGGAGATGATATGGAGAAATAGGAACACTTTTACATTGTTGGTGGGAGTGTAAATTAGTTCAACCATTGTGGAAGACAGTGGCAATTCTTCAAGGATCTAGAAATAGAAATTCCGTTTGACCCAGCAATCCCATTACTGGGTATATACACAAAGGACTATAAATCATTCTATCATAAGGACACTTGCACATGCATATTCATTGTGGCACTGTTTACAATAGCAAAGACCTGAAACCAACCCAAATGCCCATCAATGATAGACTGGACAAGGAAAATGTGGCACATATACACCATGGAATACTATGCAACCATAAAAAACAATGAGTTTGTGGCCTTTGTAGGGACATGGATGTACCTGGAAACCATCATTATGCAAACTTACACAAGAGCAGAAAATCAAACACCACATGTTCTCACTCATAGGCTGGGTGTTGAACATTGATAACACGTGGACACAGAGAGGGGAGCATCACACACTGGGGTCTGTTGTAGGAGACTAGAGGAGGGATAGTGGGAGGGAGGGTGGGGAGGGCTAATGTGGGGAGAAATATCAGGTATAGGTGATAGGGGGATGGTGGCAGCAAACCACCTTGCCATGAATGTACCTGTGTAACAATCTTGCATGACCTGCACATGTACCCCAGAATCTAAAGTACAATTTAAAAAAAGGTGTTAAGGCTGGGCACTGTGGCTCACGTCTGTAATCCTACCACTTTGGGAGGCCAAGGTGCTAGGATCGCTTGAGCTCAGGAGTTTGAGACCAGCCTGGGCAACATATTGAGACATTGTTTCTACTAGAATTAAAAAAATAAATAAAAATAGGTGGCGTGGTGTTACATGCTTGTAGTCCCAGCTACTTAGAGGGGCTGAGGTGGGAGGATCACTGGAGTCTGGGAGGTCAAGACTTCAGTGAGGTGTGATTGCATCACTGCAGTCCAGCCTGGTGACAGAGCGTGACCCGGTCTCAGAAAAAAAAAAGTGTTAAGTAACTATGCAATATTAGCTTATATGTATATATTTTGTTGTTTTCCCCAAATGCTTATGCCTCTGAATAGGATATACATTGATGAATGAAGATATTAGGGAGGGTAGGGAGAAAGAATAGAAGTTTTTACATATAACTACAAATAGAAGTTTTTAAAAATAATATTTTGTTAGCTTTATCTGATAGCCTACCTTCTGGAACTGTGAAAGGCTAATGATGAATTTGACCAATGAGAAAGAGAATAATTCCTACTTCATTTAAAGTATTCCCTCATTGAAAACATCAGTTTGCACTATCCAGAAGGCCTTCTTAATTCAGTTATTATCTGAGTTTAAAATTTGTTTTTGCAGCTACTCAGGAGGCTGAGGCAGGAGAATTACCTGAACCCAGGAGGCGGAGGTTGCGGTGAGCCGAAATCGCGCCATTGCACTCCAGCCTGGGTAACAAGAGCGAAACTCCGTCTCAAAAAAAAAATAAAAATAAAATTTGTTTTTAGCTGTGTTGTATTTATTTCTACTTCATATACACATGTAATTGCAGGGTTTTTTAAAGCATATATAACACTGCTAGTATTTAAACAGTTTATAAATAAGGTACTTTTTTTTTTTTTTTTTTGAGACAGAGTTTTGCTCTTGTTGCCCAGGCTGGAGTGCAATGGCATGATCTTGGTTCACTACAACCTCTGCCTCCTGGGTTCAAGCAGTTCTCCTGCCTCAGCCTCCCAAGTAGCTGGGATTATAGGCATGTGCCACAATGTCTGGCTAATTTTGTATTTTTAGTAGAGATGGGGTTTCTCCATATTGGTCAGGCTGGTCTCAAACTCCCAACTTCAGGTGATCTGCCCACCTTGGCCTCCCAAAGTGCTGGGATTACAGGTGTGAGCCACTGCACCTGGCCAATAAGTTACTTTTATACTTAAAAAAATTGTTTTTGATAATGTGCAGGATACCAAGCTAGGGATTTGAACACATCAGTACAGTATTTGAACTTCTGTGCCCAGCATTTTTGTTATATGCATGGATCTACAGAAGAATTGTGGTTTGTTTCAGAGATGCATGTAGCAGGCATATGTGTGACTTATTTTTATTTTTATTTCAGCTGTTATTTTCTGTTTTTTATTTTCAGCATGCTGGAACAGGATTCCAGGAGAATGAACCCTAGTGTGAGCCTGGCAAATCAAAGGAGGCACCTTCTAGGATTTTCTGCTCAAGAAGAGAAGGACACATCAGATGGTATCATCCAGAAAAACAGCTACAGGTTAGATGTCATGCTTCTATCTTTTGGTCTAAGTGATTTAATGAAGTTGAAACAGAGAATTATCCTTAGTATAACATTGCATCTAAATTGTTCATGTATCATTTTGACTAGTAGAACACATAAATTACTGAAGCTATTAATAAATTTTACTTTTAATATTCTAAAAATAAATTTACTTTGAAACCTTTTGTAGTTTTAATCTTTTTTTTGAGACAGTCTTGCTCTGTCACCAGGCGCCAGGCTGGAGTGCAGTGGCGCAATCTCAGCTCACTGCAACCTCTGCCTCCTGGGTTCAGGCAATTCTCCTGCCTCAGCCTCCTGAGTAGCTGGGATTACAGGCACCCGCCACCATGCCCAGCTAATTTTTGTATTTTTAGTAGAGACGGGGTTTCACCATGTTGGCCAGGATGGTCTCGATCTCCTGACCTTGTGATCCGCCCGCCTCCGCCTCCCAAGGTGCTGGGATTACAGGCGTGAGCCACTGCACCCGGCCAGTTTTAATCTTAAAATCTCAGTTTGTGTGCTTTAATATACATATTGAAATACCTATAATGTATACATGTTATATATAGTGTCTTCAATAGTTATTTTATCTGTTGTATCTATTATGTGCTTATACATGTAATGCATATAATATTTGTTACTGTCTCATCTGTGGATAGATATGGTATGGTGGAATAATATTATTGAACCTATTTGCAGTCATTAGGTAAACCCATTTGTATTCATTTATTGTGATCTTTATTGATTCCATCCATTGTTGCAATTTAATAATGACTTGATAAATTTCCATATTGCTTGTCAATAGGAAAAGGCTTTAATTGTATAAAATGCAATTTCTGTATTATGTTAGCTAGAAGAAGGTATAGTGGACATTTTTATAGTTATATACTTTTGATTAACATTTCCCTGTGTTATGTAGAATTTCTATTAGAGCCAAGTGGAGCCAGGTCCTTGACTAACAAGGCAAAGGGAGGTCACAGCATGCTAACCATTGCAGGGTATAATACTTGAAAATGATTACAGATTTGTTTACTCTTATCTTTCTAAGTATTTACAGGCTGAGGATAATCATTCTTCCTGATTTTTACTGTGTTACATCCACACTATTGAAAGGTGATTACCACAATCCTGCAGGCTTGTCTCCACTTAGCCTTCCTGAAGAAACTTATTTTTGTGGAATGCACTATGCTAAGTCAATGGAGGACCAAAGGATTTTATGGTAGTAGCTGCAATGCAACATAGCAGTGATAGTTGGAAAACGTATAACATTTCCTGCTCTTTTACATGCCAAAATTTATCGTACTTCTTAAATATTGATCTTGATGATCTCTTAACAATGTCCTTGAATATTGGTAGAGTTTAATAGTATCTTTAATTTTGCTAAATGATTTGTCCAGGTTTGCCCTACATGTTCTATAATTTTGAATTCTGTTATTGTCTGTGATCCATCAAAAACTAAATTTTTAACTTAATAGCCTTTGGATTTATGAGAGTTGAGATAGCTTCTTGCTAAAGAATAAAACAAGTTATGGGTTGAATTCTTGAAATTACAATTCAGGTAACCTTTACAAGAATATTATTTATTCTGTACTAACTGCAGCAAATAGAAGCCTTCACTTTTTATCCACATTAACATAAGATAACATGGTGGCTTTCAGAAAGCATAGTAATCTGAATTCTAGTTCAACATAGAAGTCTGAATGACTTTCTGGATGAAATCTATCAGCTTTCAAAGTAGTACATGAAATGCAATCTATTTTATCTCTCCCTACTCCAAAGTCACCATGGAGTGACTAATCTAGGTTACTCATCTTGGAAAAAAAAAAAACAGGAAAGAGTATGGATTCTTGATTATATGCAAATCTCTTGAAATATTATTCAGCAACTTGAGAGATTTAAATATAGTCCATTAATTTGATGTTCTTGCTTTTATCAGTATAAACACTAAATAAAAGATACTCAAAAATGTTTGTGAAACATTTGAAAGCACCTTATATTACTTTGTTCTGAACTGAATTTTAGATGTTTTATCTATTTTCAGCCATGATACCTACACTTATTTTTAAATGCAGCTTACTTTATGTTTCTTTTTCTAAGGAGAGTTAGGAGACCTTGCTCAAATGAAAAAGGAGTAGATTCTGATCCCATGGTTTATAATATTGTATTTGCCTGTCATTTAGTAATTAACTACATATATTTTTTCAGTCATTGAAATGTGTGGCATATAAATAATATGACCATATAATCTTCAATCAAACGGGGACACTTTTAAGAAACAAAGGTAGTGCTAGTAATAATTATATCAGAACATCAGTACAGCTGTCCTGGATCAATGGGAAAGGATGGTCATCTTATCTTACAAGATGTCAGCCAGAACTGGTCTTTACTCCAAGAATTCTCATTTACTCTAGCTCCCTAGCACTGTCCTTTAGTGATTTATTTGCTGATTTTTTTTTCTCTTGGCATAAAATGTTTGCAGGCAGACTAGAACTCTGACTGTTTCTGGGTTAATGTTGGTCTAATTGTCTCCAGATTGCATGTTGGCTGATTTTCTCTCTCCTTTAACTCCACCTAGTCCTTGTCCTGGTATTTCTCCTATCAGACTTTTTTTTTTCTTTTCCAAAGAATATTTTTGGCTGATAAAACAAAGCCAGACGGCACAGATGTGCAGAAATCATTACTAGAGTTCAAATCAGAAATATATTTTTAAAAGCAGTTTTAGACTTTTCTCATGGACTACCGTGTTTGTATTTTTTATGCAGGCATGGTTTTTAAAATAATGTGTATGTCGTAGATTTATAAGAGGCGGTGTTAAGCAACCTCCTCTTACAGGCATTCAGATTTATCAAACACCAGACATACTTTTTTCTTCTCACTCAGTGCTTCATTTTAGGCTGATCCTTTTGTGTATGCAGTCATTACCTGTGCACCAACGTGTCTGTTTTATTCTAAACAACTTAAACCTATTTAACTCTTACAGCTGCAAGAGAGGACATTGAGAATATTCCTGGTGCAAGTTGCAGGGAACAGTGCTCTATGTATCCTCTGCTATTGTTTCTTTTCTCTCTTGTGTGGCATAAATAGATATCTCTTAACTTTTAACTTAGAGTTAGCCTTTCACTCTACCAAAATTATTTTTGTTAAGGGGCCAGGGCTTTCTGTTATTTTACTTGCCCTTTCCTGAGCATTTGACTGTGTGGGTCATTTGCTCTTTGAAAGACTTTCCTTTTGTGTTGCTACTTTTTTTAGTTTCCTTTTTTTAATTGGCTGATGCTTCACAGTAATCTTTGCGGCCTCCTCCTTTACCCAAATCTCCAGGTTTGGAACTGTAAACTTAAACAATTTTTTTTGTGTGTGGGTGACTCATCCATAATATCGTGCACAATCCATATCTGTATTTCCTGATGACTCTCAAATTTATGTTTTCAGTCCAGACTTCTGTTCTGAGTCTCCAGACTGACATGTCCAAGAGTCTCTTTGGCATCTCTGTTTTAACATTTCGAACTTAACATGTGCACTTTGGAACTCAGTTCCTCTCCCTATTTTACTTCCAACCAATTTTCTACAACTGTGTTTTTTCCTTTCCATTGCTTAAGCCAGAAATCCTGATTCCTCTCTTTCAACAAGTATTGTTGATATTCGTTACAAAAAATTGTCTTGAATCGGTCCACTTCTCCCTGTCTCTGCTGCCATAAGCCCAGTCCATGCCCTCATCAGTTCTTGCCAAGGTTACCAAAGCTCTTTCCTAATTGGTCTCTTAGCTTCCCTCTTGCCTCCATTGAGTCCATTTTTGGTACCGTGGCAAGGTATAAATGTAAATTGAAATATATCACTTCTCTATTTGAAACATTTTTGTGACTTACTGCATTTAGTAATTCCTTATTATGATTTGATCTCTTTTGTTCCAACCTCATCCTGTTCCCCACTACATCCCCACTCTTCAGCTAGTGGTCTTTTTAAAGTTCTTAGAGCCCACCTTTCCCCAACCTGCCTCTCTCTGCCTGGAACACTCTTACTTACCCCAGTTTCTATAGAGATGGCTTCTTCTCATCATTTAGGACTTGATGTAACTACCATCTCCTTCTCAGACCATTTTATCTAAAGTATATACTACAATTGTTTTTCCATTCCAAACATTTGTTTGTTTCTTTCATAGCACCTACTAGTGTTTGGATTTATTTTATGCATTTACTTTCTTCTCTTTGGTCCATCTTCCCCATTAAGATCTTTGGGAACAGAAACATTGATTCTCTCATTCCCTACTGGATTCTCAGCACTGAGTACAATACCTGGCCACACAGTTGGTATTCAGCAAGTATTTGTTGAATGAATAAATGCAAAGTGTGAATCTCACTATGTTCAGTTTTATGTGTTTACATGTTTTCTTTTGGGATATTAGCATATCTAGTTTTCTAAATCCAGATTATCTTATATAAAGAAATTCAGGAGAGTTGCAAGTTTTGTTAGTGAGACAGATTAAGATTGCCGACTGAAGAGCATAAATAGCAGTAATGTCCACAACTCAAATTCTAACTTTCAAGTCTGGTTTTGCTTCCTCCATCACAACTTGGGTATGAATTCACAGTGTGATGGCTAGGAAAGAATGTATTTTTGAAGTGAATGGAGTAACTAGTTAATATTAGTCACCCTGGTGTTTTATTAGTGATTCAAATTCTTCTATGATTCCATAGTTTATATTCAGCTTTTCAACTTTCACTTTTCTCCTGCCAAGTATTTTATGTCTCACCCTATCCCTAACATAAACACACACACACACACACACACACACACACACACACACACACACCCCTACCTGTTTTAGGGATACTATTCAGTTTTATTATCAGAGAATTATGAATGACCTCAAAACAAATCAGATAATACCAGTTGATTTTTCCCTCAATTACCCCATTATTGTATTACCACCTCTGTACAAGCAGTATTTTGTATGTCTTAAGCTCATTGAAGACATAATGAATCATGTGTTACTGTATCTCTTATTGCAAATTAATTGCTCAATAAAAGGTGACTGGACAAATGTGAATTACCATGCTGTCTCTGTAGGAAATCAGAAAATGACATTTCACGTAAAATAAGTTTCCATCTTTTATACTTTATCTTGGAGTATGTTCTATTTACGTTTTTAAATTTACATGAAAAGTTAACACTAATGATGCTTTTCTTATAGCAGATTTCTTAGGAATTAAACATATAAGGAAACAAATTTTGTGCATCTGTGTTTCAGATATGATCATTCTGTTTCAAATGACAAAGCCCTGATGGTGCTAACTGAAGAACCATTGCTTTATATTCCTCCACCTCCTTGTCAGCCCCTCATTAACACAACAGAATCTCTCAGGTGAGTGTTGGAGATTATTGCAGAACATCTGAGTTGGTTCCCATGTTTGGCTTTGAAACCTAGACAAGTAATTGGTCAGGTTAATTAAGTGACTGAGAGAATCTCTGAATTATTTGTTGGATAACTGTAGGCATATTAGTTGTCCAGTTTATCCGCCAGCCTGATAGGGATGGTGATGGGTCTGTTTTATGTGATGGTTGCTTACTTAAATCTGTCTTCTTTGAAAACTACAGAAGGAAATTAATACTAAAATTTCAGTGTAAGTGTTAGGCTTAACAGTTGTTAACATTTATAGCAGAAAGTACCTTTTTCTTCAAATTAGGAAGATAATAATTTGTGGATATGTGATTCTGGGGATACCTTACCATTAGTACACACTTCTTTATCAGCATTTCCCTTGAATTTTTTTCCTGTGATTTTGGACCTTATCCTTAAGGTCAAAAACTACCTCAGGTTTTTTGTGATAGGTAGTAATCACCTTCAGTTAAACAGTTTAACATCTTTATAGCTGCTGTAAAAAGTAAGCAAAGTAAAAGAAGTTATATTTGAGCTTCGCTTTTATTTCCTGTGTTTAAAAATTTGAATATTTTTTTACCCCAGGCAATTGAGTTCATTCTTTTTCTTCTCCCAGAAGAGCATGATTTTCAAAAGGCTTTAATGCAATCTATTTGTTGTTAGGGATCCTGTGTCTCATTAAGTTCTCTACAGTGTCTCAAATGTTTGTGTTTACATAGCCCAAGAACAGAAACAGGAAATACTTTTTATTTTGTTTTGTTTTGTTTTTAGACAGAGTCTCACTGTGTTGCCCAGGCTGGAGTGCAGTGGCTCGATCATACCTCAGCTGCCCCAAACTTCCAGGCTCAAGCGATCCTCCTGCCTCCGCCTCTTGAGTAGCTGGGACTACAGGCACATGCCACCATGCCCAGCTAATTTTTTTTTGTTTTTTATTTTCTGTAGAGACAGGGTCTTACTGTGTTGTGCAGGCTGATCTCAAACTCCCGGGCTCAAGCAGTCTTACCACCCCAGCCTCTCAAAGTGCTAGGATTACAGGTGTGAGCCACCATGCTAGCAAGGAAATACTTTTTTTGGTGGAAAAACCTTAGCATCCAGTGTTTGTATTTGGCAGGTATTTAGCTGTAGTTTTCATTGAATTTTGAATGCATAGTTGACGAGTTTACCATATAAAAATGCATATCTTATTAAAAACAACATTATCATTCACTCAGAATGCTCTTTAGAATCTACAAAGATTAGATTCATTTCTACCCACAGGGCGAAACATTGATTTCTATGTTTAATTAATTAAACTATATTTTATAGGTTAAATCATGAACTTCGAGGATGGGTTCATAGACATGAAGTAGAAAGGACCAAGTCAAGAAGAATGACAAATAATCAACAGAAAACCCGCATTCTCCAGGTTTGTTTCTGCTCGTCTTTGAACAATAGATGGCATATTTGTTCGAAGGCTGCTCCCAGCTGGGTTGCTCTCTTCCCTAGAAGATTTGGTAAGCTTGAGCTTTAGCCACTTCCCTCTGTCTCCTGCTGCTTCTGATGCAGTTGTCATTGCCACTGAAGTCTTCCTCCCAGGTTTTATAGCACTAGTTTAGGGTTTATAGTATTAGTACTTCCCTGATCAGGCATTGTATGATTTCTTGCACTCACCTTGAAATTTGCTTTCAAGACAGGAGTTCTTGTGCATGGATATCTACATCAAATGTCTTTGGCACAATGGTATAATAAATAATACCGTTTGTCTCCTCTCGTCTTAGAGATTTTCAAAAAGAGAATATTGAGATATGGGACAGTTTGGAGATGAAGACACATCCATGGAGGGCATTTCTGAACTTAAGATATTTACCACTCTGGCTTAATGACAGGTCTTACTTAGAATCTGTTAAGTGGGGCTTCCATCTCAATGTTGTTTGCCACAAAACACCATTAAGTCATTCCATCATTCATCAAATATTTGTTGTTAGCACTTAGACTAGCAGTTGGCATATGCAAGTTCCCAATAATGAGCCAAGGACTATTCTTGATCCCGAAATAAAGGAGTGAGTATGATAAAGTGCCTACCTTAGTGGAGCTTACTCTCTAGTGGGAGAGCTAAACAATAAGCAAGTAAATAAATACACAAACACACTCAAAAGTAGAGATCAGTTCTCTAAAAAACACAGAGCAGCATAGGAGGTTAGAATCTGAATTGAGAAATGAGTGACTAGACTGAGTGGTCAGGGAAGGCTTCTCTGAAGAAGTCCCACCTTAAGATGGCATTGTCAAGGTAATTAGTGCTAACTGTTATAACCGCCTCCAAAATCTTAGTAGCTTAATGGAATAAAAATTTTTCACTTGCACAAAATTTGACATCACTTTCTAGGATTCTTTTTCTCTAAGCAGTGAGTAAGGGATCTGGGTTCCTTCTGCTGTGTAGCCCCAACAAGTTAAAATTCTTTGCTTATAGCTTGGGATATTAGGGAAGTAAGAGTCTGGTGGATTCTACAAAATGTTTTAGGGATCAGGCCTGGATTTTTGACAATGTTTAGTTGGCTAAAACTCTTGTCACTTTGCCTAACCTCTACTGCAAGAGAGACTGGGATCATGTATCTTTCCGTGTGCTCAAGAAGAAGAGGGTTTGGTGAGAACATTGACAGAAAAGTGACTGAAATAACAATGTAAAGATTTAGGAGAAAATCTGGAGCAAGAGATTCTAGACAGAGGGAGCAGCAAATGTAAAGACGCTCAGTAGGGAACAGTTTGTATATTTGAGGAACATGAAGAAGCTGAGTAAGACTGGAATGCAGGGGCTGAGGGGAGAGTGGTAGATGAGATTAAAGAGACAGCAGATGGAAGCACATAGCAAACTTCACAGGCTTTCGTGGGAACTTTGGATTTCATCCTAGGTTTGAGTAAGGGAGTGACTTGATCTGATTTATATTTTGAAAAATTAGTTGTTGCTACATAAAGTGGACCGTGATGGGGAGCATGACTGGAAGTAGGGAGACAGTTAAGCAGGCATTTTAGTGAGCTAGGTGAGAGATTGTTGTGGTCCATACTAGTGTGGTGGTCATGAAGGTGGCAGAAGGTACTGGGATGCCAAATATAGTTTGAAAGTAAAGCTTATATAAATTCTTGATATAATGATAAATCCTATGCTTAGGTAACAGATGATTGGTGATACCATTTACTGAGACCAGTACTGGAGAAGGAGAAGTTAGAGGCAGGAGTCAATAATTTTAAATATGTTAAGTTTGATATGGCTATTAGGCACTCAAGTGGAGAAGTCAAGTGGACCATCAGGTACCTGGGTCTGGAGTTTAGGAGAGAGGTTGAAACTGGAAGTTTAATTTGCAGTGCTACTACCTAGAGAGAAATAAAGAGGGAAGAAAAGAGAGTGAGGTACCAAGCTCTGGGCCAGCTCCAACATTACAGGCTGCAAGAGAAAGAGGAACCAGTATTTGAAAAGGAAGAAGGGTAGCTGGCCAGTAAAATAGGAGAAAACGTAGGATAGTGGTGTCCCAAAACTCAAGCAAAGAAAGTTCTTAAAGAAGGGGATGTAGCTAAGAGAGCTAAGAGACGCTGATTAAGATAAAAAGTGAGGAATTACTTTTGGAATTGACCATTTGAACTTGTTAGTGACCTTGGTGAAAGTTCTTTCATTGGAGTGGTGATGGCAAAAGCCAACTGAAGTGGATTCAGGGAGGTAATAACAGAGGAGGAAATGGAGAGCGTTATTTCAGGGTGATCCCTATACATGAGAATAGAGAAATGGGGTAGCTACAGGAATCAAGGAAGAGTTTTATTTTTAGATGGGAAATATTTCACCAGGTTTACATGTTTACAAGCTAATGGAAACATCTTAAACTGTTTGATTATTTCATGATTAATTGGTAGCAGTATATGTTATGTTCCAAAGTATATTAAAAGGATAATAAGGAACATGGGTTTTTAACCATTATGGGATTGTTTTCCTACGTAAAATGAGGGTTAGTGTTGGTGAGCTCAAACTGAAATTCTGAAATTTTGTAATTATCTACTGTGTGCTTCTCTTGGCCTCTTCAACAACTTTTTTTTTTTTTTTTTACCTACTATAGTAGGTAACTTTATTGGTTGTTAGTACTTCTAGAGGCTGCAGGCAATCATTAACAATGTCACAAGCACCCCAAAGTCCCAAAGCTGCTTATTGGCGTTGGAATGTGGAGTCTAGTACTTCAAAAATTCATGTCTGCCAAAGCCTACACATCAGCTGCCACAATGGTCAAAGGAAAAATGGACTCTGTCCCCCTCTGCTTTCCAAGTATGAAGCAAGTGCATCTTATTGGCAGAGTCTAAATTATATCCAGAACCCTGGTGGCAAAACAGTTTGAGTAATACATGTTTCAGGCTTCCATCCTTTGCTATACAGAGGAAGAACACAGGAGTCAGGAATAGACCATTGACAGTAGGTAATCCCACACAGCAAATATAATGGACTTAATGAAAAATTAGATTAAAATTCTTGCCCTAAATGCTTTTTGTTTGGCCTTATCATTAGATATAATTTGTCATGTTTTTCTTTACTGTTCATTAGATAAATGAATCGAGCATTTACTGTGGAAGGGATGCTTGGTACTCTTTAGTCTTAAAGGAATTCCAATGCAAGAAAAAGAATTTTGTTTTAATTTTACTGTCTTTGTTCATTTGGAGGAGATTTGTAGTTTAAAGTCTTATTTCTTTCTATGCTATTTTGGATATATATGTTTCTGTAGGGAACTTAGATAGGCTCAGAATTGTGGGAATCTTAGCTACTATAGAAGGGAATGATGAGGAAGAATCTATATTTGTCAATCATAAAGAAGTTCCTGGTTAGAGGAAGGAGAAGAATTTTTCGTGCTGTTGTCAATGGCAAAGCATATTAAGATTTTAAACAATTCTCTTTCTTAATGTAAAGAGCCTATAACTGCTCTCCTTTTTCTTTTTTCATTTCAACCTTTTTTTTTCTTCCAGATACCACTTTCAGTTGCTAAGAGTATCCCGACGTCTTATAAAATATTCTGTAATTTTAGTAAACTGACATTTCTTTGAAATATCTGCTGTATCTAAGCATTATTATGTTTTTGACTTGACTTGTCCTGTTTCATAGTTCTATCCTCTTCCTAGACAGTTTACCTTTTAGAAAAGGTAAAGAGGAAAATTAATGAAATATCTTTCAAAATGAAGGCAAAATAAGGACATTTTCACATAGAGAAAACGAAGGGAATTCATCTCCAGAAGACCTGCAGTGTAAGAAATGCTAAAGATGTCTTTTATAGGACTTGGGTAAATGATACCAGAGAGAACCCCTGATTAGCAGTAAGTAAGAACATCAGAATGGGCAAATATTTGGGTAAAAAGTACAGGCCTTTAAAAAAAAAAAAAAAAAAAAAAAACACAACTATCTTGTGTGTGTGTGTGTTTAAATGTCTTTAAAAGACTGTTGTCTTTTTTGAAGCAATAATAATAGCAATTTGTTGTGGGATTTATAGCTTATATTGAAGTGAAATATAAGACAATATGAACACAAAGGGAGGGAGGGAGGGATAAACAGAATTATACTCTTAATAATAAAGTTTTTATGTTGTTCAAATAATATTTCATTATCTACTGTGGTAACTTAGATCAAAGTATAAGCTCTACAGCAACTACTAATAGCCAACATTAAGACGTACAGCTAGTGGTGGCTTGCGCATATAATCTCAGCTACTAGGGAGGCTGTGGCAAGAAGATTGATTGAGCCCAGGAGTTTAAGAAGCTGTGGTGAGCTATGATCATGTCATTGCTCTCCTGCCTTGGGAACAGAACATGACCCTGTTTCTTAAAAAGAAAAGAAAAAGTATAGCTAAAAAGACAATGTAAGAAATAAAAATGGAATGCTAAAAAAGAATGCAGTTCAATGAAAAGATAGAAAAAGAGAAACACATAAAGAATAAATAGAATAAATTAAAAATGCATACCAAGATGGTAGACTTAAATCCAACTATATTAGTAATTAAATTCAGAGGGCTAAACACATCAATTAAAAGGAAGAAATTTTCAAACTAGATTTTTTTAAAAAAGGAAAGATCCAACTATATGTTGTTATAAGAAATAACATTTTAAATATGAAGATACTGACAGATGGAAAATAAAAGTGAAAAAGTGTGTATGCCATGCAAACATGAAGCATTAAAAAGCTGGCATGGCTATATTAATCAGAAAAAGAAGACTTCCTAACAAAGGTTATTCTAAGAGACAACAAAATAAATTTTTTAATTGATAAAAGGAGCATACAAAGAAGATATAACAATTCTAAACATATAGGCCCCCAATAACAAAGCTTCAGCATACACAAAGCAAAAAGTGACAGAACTACAGAAAAAGATCTACAACATAATTGGAAATTTTAACATCCTCTCATTTCTGTGTAAATGCCTCTCACATTTTTGCCAATTATGACCTTTAGCTAAACCTACACAGCTAAAAATGCAAAAGCTCATGACCAGTTTTTCAGAGCTTCCTTAGTTAATTGTTAAAACTCTTGGATAGGTAAACGGAATATCTATTTTCTGTTTGCCCGATATCTCTGTAACTTGGCTTTCCCTAAGGCCTACCCATTCCTTTCTGAGACTAGGGAAAGAAGTCTGGCTTCTTTCAGACTTCTTTGCTTATTTCATATGGGACAAAGTAGTACAAATCATTTCATATCACCAGCTATTTAATTCTGTTCATTTGAAACCTTGTATTTATCAACTAGCTATAATTTAGTTTTTGCTTTGTTTTCTACTTACTTGATAGCTATGCCAGTAAGTATAGTATTTCATTATTTAACTGTGTGTTTCTTTTCATTTTATTGGTGATTTTTTTCATTTGTTGTTAAAACATTAACTGAGCACCTACAATATACAAGACCCACATTAGATTTTTATAAAATAAGATCTTTGACTTGTTACAGAGCCAGAAGTTGGAAGCCCCATATTCAACCCTGTATATTGGTTCCATCCACCAAACAAAATTGTTTCCTCTTCTTTTCTCTCTTAAACTTGTGTATATACTCTGTTTTAGCACTTATCACATTGTATTGGTTTCCTATATCTGTCTTCCCAGTTAAACTGCAAGTTTTGTAAAGGCAGAAGTCAAATATTTAATTTTGTAGCTTGGGCACATATAGGTGCTTTGATTACTAAAAGATGGATATATGGACACAGTAATGAAGACATGATTAAAAATCTATTTAAATCATTGTTTGACAGGGTAAGATTACTTTCTAATGTAACAGAAGTTGGTAATATGCTCTTGAACTCTGATATTGTGACAAATCTCTTCTGAAAATCAGCTTACAAAACTACCAGGAAGAATAAAAGGGCATGATGCAAAGCAAATGCTATGTGAAAGACAGGATTCCAGTGTAGCATATGTGGGCCACTAATGGGTCTAGATTGAACTGTTCTCTTGCCAGGAGTCATCAGTGAGAACTCTTTAATGATGGCTTAGTTCATAGATGTGTTTTGGCATGAAGATCTCTGTGTTTAACTCAGTAAACAATAGGATCTAGTTTCATTTTGGACCTTTCATACTTCTTAGGAACTTGTCATTGGTAAGAGAATTATTTTAGACAAGCATACATTGTTATATGTCCAGTAAAACTTATATGGCTGGGTCATAAAAGTTGTGGTGCTTGGACTAAGCTTTTGGGCTCTTTCTTTAAACTTCATGGAAAGTGCCTTTAAATGCCTTAATCTCCATAAGACTTCTCCCAGACCAGAATGGACCTAAATAGTTCTAATATCTGTTAGTGTTTAATTATTTGAACTGAATATGTCAGAAATCTTAGCAATGCAAGTTTAACAAATTTAAGTATAGAATGAGTCAGTATAGGAGGGTTTCATATAATTTCATGATACAATATTAAACTTTTTTTTTTTTAATATTCCAGGGTGCTCTGGAACAGGGCTCAAATTCTCAGCTGATGGCTGTTCAATACACAGAAACCACTAGTATCAGGTAAAACAGTGCGGAAGCTCTTGGCAGAGGGATTTAAAATAGTTGGTAGTTTAATAAAGTTGAAACTTAACACTTCCCTTTCACCTTAAATTAATTTGTTCTCACCTATGATTTTATATTATATAATGATTATATACACACACACACACATACACACAACTGAGCAGTTGGAATAAAGCCAGATAATTTCAAAAGTTCAACTCTTCCAAATCCCTTAAATACAGATTTAGTCAGAATGCTGTTCTATCATAATTTGGATGAAAGTCTTGAATACCCATAGCTCTCTTGCCCTTGATTTGCATCTGTTTCATGAGCCTAGGAGAAGGGAATGTTATTTTTTTAATGCTCTGTGCCAGGTGTCCTGCTGAGTGCTTCACATGCATTTATCTTTAAATCCGTATAATAACTAAAAGTATATTTTATGTACAGAAAAACTGGTCAGTCATTTATTTACTTTTTGTAATTTTCAGAGTCATAAGACCTAGTGGCAGACTCAGAATCCAGATCCTAGCTGTGTTACTTACAGTGCATTTTTCACTACACAGTACTACTCAAGATTTTGAAAGATTTCAAAGAGAATCCTGTATCTAGAGGTTTCAATATCTTCAAACGGAAAGATAATACGGGAAGCAATATGGTGTCATGGTTAAGATGCTAGTTTTATTTGGTCTATTGGGCAGAGTTCAAATTATAACTCTGCCACAAGCAGGTTACATGCAAATGAAGTTTCCTCATTTACAAAATGCTGGCTGCACAGAGTTGATATAATGGTTAAATTAGGTAATATATTTAGAGCACTTAGCATGGTATTTGGTACATATTAAGTGCCACCCCAAAATGGTAAATGACAATGATGTGATGTTATTGACAATAGTATCACTGAAGTGAAAGTTGAGAATCTCAGCTTCTGTCTGTAGCTCTACCACACATTTGTAGTTCACTATTTATTAACATTAATTTCATATTTACTTAGAATATACTATGTGCCAGTGTTCTAGGCACTGAGAAAAAAACATAGATAGATAGTAAAAATGTAGGTCAAAGCTATTTTATTCATTATACTAATAACTGAGAATTTCTATTAAATGGCAATACACAGCATATCAGCAATCATGAATGTTTAAAATCCTCAGATTGTATTATTCTGTTGAAATTGATAATTAAAATATATTTAAATAGTAAGTGATAATTCTCTCCTAACCAGAATATATCATTCAATCATAATACATTGATTTTAAAAAATATATCAATTTCAGATGCATGGTTATGATGGCATGGTATGTCTTCATTAGTTAAAATGTTTGAGTGAATTACAGTTAATATTTATTAATTGTGGATTCCATATCTGCTAATTCACCTACTAAAATCTGCTAAAACATATTTGTAACCCCTAAATCAATATTAGCAGGGCTTTTGTTGTCATTCGCAGACATGCATAGATGCTCCCTGGTGAGGTTGAACAAGGCAAAATTTGCCTTCTAGTTTCAGCTGTATAAATAGGGTCCTTTTCACAGTCCACATTTTTTTATATTTTTGTGCTTTTTGTTGATAATTTTGCTGTTTGAAATGGCCCCCCACGCATATTGCTGAATTGCCGTCTAGTGTTCCTAAGCCCAAGTGGGCTGTGATGTATTGTGTGGAGAAACTACATGAATTAGAGAAGTTTCATTCAGGCATGATTTATAGTGCTGTTGGCTGTGAGCTCAAGTTAGTGAATGAATAATATATGTCAAAGAAGATATCTTTAAACAGAAACACGTAAGTAAGGCTGTATGTTGATCACGTGACCAAAATATTGTAACCAGAGGCTTGCAGGAATCTAAGTCTGTATTTCCCCTAGGAGAATGATTTAGGATTCACTAATTCATTGTTGTCAGTAACTTTTTAGAACATAACCATCACAAAATAGCAAGAAGTGACTATATATTCAAGATATTATAATCAGAAATGGCCTAGTGAACAAACAGAATTATTTCAAAAGAAGTTCTTATGACTCATTTATTGTTTCCATTGAGGTCAGTCTTATTCTACTCTTAATAAATAATGTTTGATTGATACATACAAATTTTCTCTTTGAAGAAAAACGAAACATTATAGGATCTCTTTAACTCTGAAATAAATAGACTTCTGAAATGTACATTTTAGAGCCTTGTTTCAGAAATCAGAATTTTAGCATTAGTGAATGAGATCTTATAAAATACTCTGATCTTGGGCTTTACAAAATGTTGTTATAAAAATTACCGCCAAAGTGCAACTAATATTTTGGTTGAGAGAGACTCTTAGAATTCAGTCATGGCCTTAGAATGGGAAGTATTCTGGGGAAACATAAAACTTTATTTTAGTATAACCTTATTTTTTTCACTTTAGCAGGAACTCAGGGAGTGAGCTACAAGTGTATTATGCTTCACCTAGAAGTTATCAAGACTTTTTTGAAGCCATCCGCAGAAGGGGAGACACATTTTATGTTGTGTCATTTCGAAGGGTAAGTTTATCTTGAAAGAATAAAGCAAATATTTTTGAGTGCTTGCGGTACTCAAGACCTTGGGCTGAATATTGTAGAAAATACAAAAATGTGAGAAACAGGAAGCAATATAAAATAAATTATGTGACTGGAACAGTCTAAGTACTGTAATACAGGCTTTACTTGAGCTGCTGAGTATTATAAAGATGAACATGGAATTGGTGTCAGACTATGAATTTATATTTAGGAAATATAAATTACTTGTTGATTTTTATTCTTTGTAATCCTGTAGCCATACTGTTTATAACAAAAGGAAAAGTCAAAATATAAAATTCCCATTTGGTTATTGATAAATTGACTTCTGAAATGTAGGTTTGAGATGGATTATGGGCTGATTATTATAATAATTGTGGAATGTTTGGATCTATGTTCCTAAGACTCTCTATTCCTCTTTTATATCATCTTAATCAAACACGTGGTTGGTGAAGAATGTGTTAATCAGTTAGCTCTGACTCTCATACCTTTTTTACATCTTCTTAATCAAACATTTGGTTAGTGAAGAATGTGTTAGATAATCAGTTAGCTTTGACTCTCTATTCCTCTTTTATATCTTCTTAATCAAACATTAGGTTGGTGGAGAATGTGTTAGATAATCAGTTAGCTTATGTAAAAGTAAATGTTTATACTAGCACTTTTGAATGTTATGAATCTTAGGCTAAATGGAAAAAATGCATAGCTATTTATATTTCACCTACTTTTGCCATAAAATGAAAATATTTTCTTCATAGAGTTGCCATGTAAATATCTCTGTGCTGTATGTTAACCCAGGAGCACGTGAATGAGTTGGAATTCCTCAGTGGTGGTTTCCATCTCAAGCCATTTTTTCTTTCTCTCTCTCCCTTTTTTTTTCGTACTTTGGGCTCTGGGGTACATGTGCACATCCTGCATCCTACAGGATTGTTGCATAGGTACATACATGCCATGGTGGTTTGCTGTCTCCACCGTCCCCGTCACCTGCATCAGGCATTTCTCCTGGTGTTATCCCTCCCCAACTTCCCCGCCCCTGGGTGTCCTTCCCCTCCTCTCCCCTCCATCCCCACCTTCCCTGTGCCCAAGTGTTCTCATTGTTCTTCACCTGCCTGTGAATAAAAACATGCGGTGTTTGGTTTTCTGTTCTTGTGTCAGTTTGCTGAGAATGATGGTTTCTGGATTCATCCATGTCTCTACAAAGGACATGAACTCGTCATTTTCTATGGCTGCATAGTATTCCATGGTGTATATGTGCCACATTTTCTTTGTCCAGTCTATCATTGATGGGCATTTGAGTTGGTTCTGGGTCTTTGCTATTGTAAACAGCGCCGCATACTGAACAGGCAAAAACTAGAATCATTCCCTTTAAAAACCGGCACTAGACAAGGATGCCCTCTCTCACCACTCCTATTCTATATAGTATTGGAAGTCCTAGCCAGAGAAATTAAGCAAGAAAAAGAAATAAAGGGCATTTAAGTAGGAAAAGAAGAAGTCAAATTGTCCCTATTTGCAGACGACATGATCGTATATTTAGAAGACTCTGTAGTCTCAGCCCGAAACCTCCTTAAGCTGATAAGCAACTTCAGCAAAGTCTCGGGATACAAAATCAATCTGCAGAAATCACAAGCATTCCTATACACCAACAGACAGAGAGCCAAATCATGAGCGAACTCCCATTTACATTGCTACCAAGAGAATAAAATAGCTGGGAATACAACTAACAGAGGATGTAAAAGACTTCCTCAAGGAGAACTACAAACCACTGCTCAAGGAAATAAGAGAGGACACAAACAGATGGAGAAACATTCCATGCTCATGGTTAGGAAGAATCAATATTGTTAAAATGGCCATACTGCCTAAAGTAATTTATACATTCAACTCTATCCCTATCAAGCTACCAATGACCTTCATCACAGAACTGGAAAAAACCTCTTTCTCTCCTTTTTTAAATAAGAGAAGGGGTCTCATTATGTTGCCCAGGCTGGACTCAAACTCCTGGGCTCAAGTGATACTGAGTAGCTGGCTTTCTTTTCTTTCTTTTTTAAATAATGTACTGGGTGTGGTTAGAAGTAAATACAGTTGACCCTTGAACAAAAGTTTGAATGAAGCAGGTCCATTTCTATGTGGATTTTTCTCAACCTTAGCAGAGTGCCAAACCCACTTATATGCATGGCCAGCTTTTCACACATGTAAATTCTGCAGGGCTAACTGTGGGACTTGAGTGTGTGCAGATTTGGTTATATGTAGGCGGCTCTGTAACCAATTCTCCACATTTGCAGAGGGATAACTGCCTATACTACCAATAGAATGAGCAATTCATTCTCTGATTATTGTTACCACTCACTATCACTGAAATTCTCAGTAAACTAGCTAATTCTTTTCTGAAGGTATAAATATCTAACAGCTCAGGTTTTTAGGGCCAGAGTACTTTGACACTTGAAAACTAGGGAGATCAAGTATTTTGTATATTTTCAGTTATAATAAAAAATGCTAAGAGATTTGGAACACTTTAGCCATAGCGTCTCATGATCACTGACTTTTCACAAAATTCCCTGTGCTCATCTTACTCTCTCAGACATAATTTGTATATTTCTATACAGCATCAGCCTCAAAGTTTCTTTTCAGCAGCAAGGGGGCAGCTGGGAACAGTGTCTTCCACCAGGCTACAACTGTACTGCCCTATGAAAACAAGGTATTTCCTTTACTATTGACACAATTATGTTCAAAGTAGGAGAAAAAAAGTAAACTTTTAAGAATAGGATTCAGCACTATGAAGAAGAAACCTGCTAAACGATTGTGTTGAAGTATATTTTATGGAAGTTATTGTGGAAGAATGCTTTTAACACTCAAATAGACAGACAGTTTTTCTGAGCTTCTGGATAATTACTGTGTTATTTGATCAAAACAGTATAACAGATATTAGAAGTAATTCTTGTCAAGCCATGGATTGAAGTCATGGTTAGTAATTTCTTTCTAAGGGAAGGGAACAAGTATTTTTTATAGAGAAAATAATCCTAGTTTTAAAGGGACTGTATTTTTATAAAAGACAATGAATGGTGGTTTAAAAATATATATGCATTGCATTTGTAAAAAGTGATTTCTCATTTGTTTACTGTAAAGTTCTGTTAGAAAATTACTGATTTCCACCCCACCAACCCTTTGATATTCAGGAAGACTGTTAGGACTGTCTCTCACACAAATACTTTTAGGACTATGTCTCACATTCTGGTTTGATCTTTCATTTCCCAATTACTGATTTATCACATTTTGGTGTTTATATCAAGGAATAGTAAGGATAAGCCTGAACTGAATTAGATAATAGTAGTTAGACAACATTTATTTTTCTTGTTTTGTTTTGTTTCAATAGTAGGGAATAGGGGAAAGAAAGTTATTTTATCTTGATGACTGTAAACTATGTTATGGGACAGGAATTTAGTTCTGAAATACTTGGATTGTTCATTTTGCTCTTCCTAAAATGAAAAAGAATAAATTACCTCATACTTGGTCTTTTCTTTCATCTTTCAATATAAAATATTCTAGCAGTTTCATCAAAAAGGTGAGTGACACCATTTCTTATACAGAAGGATGTAGACTTTTTCTCCCACTTAGGTTCTTAATTTTATCGGCAGAAATTATTGTAATTGATACTATATGGGAAATTCAGAAATAGATTCCAGAGCCCCAGGTTTTGGCTTAGCATGAACCAGACATTTATAACGAAGCCAATAAGCAAGCCATATTATTTTATGTTATGAATGAATGGACATGTATTTGACAAAATATTTTAATATCTAAAAACGTAGTAGTAGCCACGGCCTGTTTAGTGCTGTTATTTAAGCCACTCTCTCCCAAACTTACACTCCCTCACACCCTGCATTCCTGTACCCTTTAATCTCTTTGCAGTTGAGCTGTTGAAATTATTTTCTGTAAAGCAGACATACTCTTGGATAAACTATTGAGTTCCTGTTATAGCTCAGCAAGAAAAAATGCTTATAATCTCAGTAGTCCTGACAAAGGTTCAAACTGCTTCTGTTCTTTTGACTTTCCTTGAAGAGTTTTTAACCTCCAACGTAGTGACCTATTCTGCTTTTTTTGCTTGGTTCCAGTTATTTATAGCTTATTTTCCTGTAAAGACTATCTTTTTTTCCCTCTCTTTGACTTGTTTTAGTATGATTTGGAGAGGGAGTTTGGGGAAAAACCTTTTCTCAAACTTCCAAGTCACTGAGTGTAGTATAACTGATACATTAATAAGAAAAAAATCCAATTAAGGTTAAAGCTTTTTTTGTTTGTTTTAAGAGACAAGGTTTCTATTGCCCAGGATGGAGTATGGTGGTACAGTCATAGCTCACTTCAGCCTTCAGCTCCTGAGCTCAAGCAGTCCTCCTGTGTCAACCTCCAGAGTAGCTGGGACTACAGGAGAGTGCCATCACACCCAACTAATTTTTATTTATTTATTTTTTATAGAGATGGGGTCTCACTTTGTTGCCCAGGCTGGTCTTGAACTCCTGGGCTCAATAATGCTTATTTTAAAAATGCTTTTGTATGATAGTCTATTTAGGAATGGAGGGAGGAGTTCAATTAAATAACATAACAAAATGAATTCAAGAGTTAAGACAGAAACAAACACTCAGGAAAGCTCAAATAAAGTTAAGAAGATGATGTTAAAAGGGCAGAAAAGAAACATTGAGAAGAAAGGTGGGGAAGTGATATTAATTTATCTATTATTTCAATACATATTTTAAATACCATCCTTACATATTGCTGTCTCATCCACTAATATATATATAGGGAAAGAATTTCTTCCTGGGGCAGTTTTTTATTAAAAACAGGTTCTCTTTGATTCAGATGGCTATGAATGTCAATTTGCCATATTATCTCTACCTGTTTAGTATTTTTTCTTTTGCAAATGAGATGGATGCCTACTTTGGGAGCTTTTTTATATCTTTTACATTTTCTGTTTTCAGTACCTGTCTCAAATCATAAGTAAGCACATGAAGTGTCTTTTCATCAGTTTCAAATACATACATAATGTTACAGAAGACCCTGAGCTATAGCCATATAACTGCCTAAGAGATGTTTCTCTCTCTTCTCTTTCCAAGTATTTTATATATTCTAGCAATAGTACCATATTTGGGTATTCACCCCTTATTGGTCCCTTAAAAAAATCATTAACACTATCATCTATATGGCATGGATTATAAGGTTAACCTTAAGTAATAGGGACTTATTGTAAGGTATATGTGATTAAAGAAGCACAGGAAACTGGCTCAGAATCCAAATAATCCCTCTGTGCTTCTGCTTCGTAGAGTAGAATGTATACTATTTTTCATGGAGAATTAGAATAGTGGTTTATTGTCATTTCTGATTTGACAGCAGCTCCAGTAATTCCACTTTAGTTTTTTTTTTTTTTTTTTTACACATTACTGATTCATACTCCTCAAACACAAAGATTTGATTGGGTAGTTCTGGTCAACATCTCTTATGCAGAGAATTCCTATGGCAGCTTTGGCTTATGATCCATAGTTCATTCATTTGTGACGAGGGAAATGGGGTTGGCTTCATTAAGTGTATTCTCTTGCTTTGTAAGCCAGCAACTTTATGCAGAAGGAGAAACCTGGGGCCACTCTTCTAAGAAAATGATTGTGGCAGGCGCTGGGAACTTCATAAACTGTTTATTATACCAGGCAACCTGTTTTTCATTAATTCTTTTTTTCCCTGTTCTTAGTAAGTGTGCATTAAATTCTTTCTTATATTGGTTCCTAGTTGTTTGATTTAAAAGGCCCATCTTCTCGTCTATATGATAAGCCTTTTAAAGGCAGGAAATATTGTATGCTTTTGTGACCCACCCCTAATACTCAGTGATGCCTACCACTCAGTGCTTACTGAACGGAATAGTTTTAGATGTGATCCACTGAGAGAATTTGCAGTGATGGAAATTTGTTGTTTCTCATAATCATTTAAAAGGTATTTTTTTACATTGGTTTGCTTAAAGAAATTGGAATCTATTTTACTGATCTAAGAAGTAATATAAGCTATGCTAAATTCCAGTAGAAAGTTAAGTTACTCTGTTTTTTCCATTTATGGTTTGCACTAGCCAGATATCAATCATCAGCTTATTCTTGTCTCTGAATCTAAGCTGTAGGGCTAAACAACTCACCTGGGTGCAGTGTTTAATAGCTTTCTGTGTCAGAAAGTAGAACTTAGAGGTATTTGCATCTTCATTTAAAATTATTTGTTGGCAGCATTTTTGGAGTAGATTGTTGTTAGACCTCAGTGCTTTCCTTTTTGGAGAAGGGATGGGTTCTGCTGTTTGTACAGATTCAAGCAGTAGGAGCCAGAAACTTGAAACTTTGGAAACATTGTAGGAAATGCTATGATTATTGCAAAAAAAAGTTGACTGATGATGTTATTTGTTCAAAATGTTTGCCAGAGGTTTAGTCTCATGGATGGGCATAAAAATGAATTTCAAAAATAGCAGTAATATTTTCTCAACTAATACTAGGTTGATATCTAATACATGAAGAATGGCGTATTCTCTTAATGCCAGTTATTTATTTCTTAGAAATTCATGTTTAGTTTATATGCACATATAAAAATTCTATATGCAATGATAAATGTATAAAATCTTCAGAAGCAGGAGGAATTTCTTTAGTAATCAAAGGAAATTAGTTTATAAAGTCTATTTTAAAAGGATATAGCTCCTTCTTTTGTTTTTGAGACCTCAAAACTTGAGTATACACATGGATCTTGGAGTATGGCCATTTTCTTATCTCCACTTTGGCCTTTCAGCCAAATTCTAGCTGGAAAAAAATGTGAATAGATGAGTTTGGAAAGATACTTGCATTTAGAAAAGGGTCTTATTTCAGTTGAGAGATGTTTTAAAACACCTTCTTTTAAAAGGCTTTTTAAAATTAATTTTTCACTTTAAAATACATTCTCATTCAGGTCTAAAGCACGTGTAAAAAAATAGAGCAGAGTTGACTAAGTATCCTAGCTTAATAAACTTAACCTAGATTTATTTAATCACTATACCAATAATGTTCTTTTTATATGTCCATTTTCTGTTTCACTTTATTATATACAAATATTAACACTTTAATGTATACTACCTTTGTAATTTACAGACCTCTTTCATACACGTAATCTCAGCTGTTCCTTACGTGTAATCACATAAGTATTCTTAGTCCTGTTTTATGGCTGAAAGAACTGAAGCTCTTAGATAAGTAGCTTATCTAAGGACACAAAAATGGTCAGCATTAGAACTAAGGCAATAACTGATGTATTCTAATTTAATACAGCGATTTTTTTCTTTACATTGTGGTGCTTTTTTCTCTATATCTGGTACTTTTAGATATATTACAGCAGATGTAAATAGCAAATTACTCTAACCCTCCCAAACCAAGATGTTTCATTGCCAAATCTGCCAGACAGTTTTGGCAGATTCATTACACAATTTCAAAAAAAATTTTTTTGTTAATTACCTGATTATAGATTAAGTACTTTATTAGATTATGCTTTCATAATACTGGAGAATAACTTAATGGTTTGAAATATTATAATATAGCTTCAGATTTCAAGTTAGGGAATAGAATAAATAGGCCTTGAAAGTTTCTAATTTCTTTTTAAAACAGTATCTGAAATTTCCAACATAGAGGGAAAGAAATGTCTTTGCTTTGTCTTAAAAAGGAAGTAATTTATTGAAAATATAAGCTGTTAGGCAGCAAATCACACTGCCACGTGTGTACCTATGCAACTATCTTGCATGTTCTTCTCATGTACCCCAAAACCTAAACTGCAATTAAAAAAAAAGAAAAAGAAAATATAAGCTGTTTTACTTATTGGTATTCTAGAGCTTCTCATTGAAAAGAGTGGGATTTTTGTGTGTGTAAATACATTTTATTATGGATTCTGTATATGGCATGCTAGATCTTTGAGATCAGAAGCATTTGATCTCAAACTCCTTCTTAAATGTGAGTTACTATTGTGTAGTTTTAGAGGATTTAACTATTTGTTCTTTGTCTCTAAAACATTGCTAGCTAACATAATTTTTTTTAATTTACACTTTTCAATCACAAAGTCTAGAATTGCTTTATATTTGATAAGTGATTGTTCAGTAGTCTATAACTAGACTTGTATGGAGCCACAGAGAATTTATAACTCAAGAATAATATGAAGTGTTCAAAATTCTCAGAATGGTGGCAGATCTCTCTGAGTCATGATAATTTTTCAACTGTTCATTATTTGTTTGCTCTATTTGGTAGTCTTATTATTGTAAAATGTGTTTTTCATATGCATTTGTTTAATCTCCCCTTTTTAGGTTATGTGCTTTCTCTGGGTGGGGATAAAATCTATTCATTCTGTTTTGTCTTTTACAAGATCTTTTGCAATGAGTTGCAGGCTATGCAGAGTAAGTCCTAAATAAATGTTGACTACTCAGACCACTAACTGTTTATTTGTGCCCTTTACCATTATTTTTTATGTCCTACTCTTCAAAAGATTACTAGAGGTGGGGTTTGCAGAAACAAAGGAAGATGTTTTCTCAATGAATGTTTAGAATTACTTCTGTAACTTGGATAGCAATGAAAATTTTAAGAATATATAGTCTGCTTTGATGTGGGTAGACTTTCAGCTGTGGAATGGAATAATTCCTGAAAGACTTCTAAAGTTACATTGAAAAAAGGCAGGCTTTAGGGTGAGAAGAGGGAGAGGAGCAGAAAAAATAACTGTTGAGTAATTAGGCTTGCTATCTGGGTAACGAAATAATCTATACGACAAACCCCTGTGAGACGAATTTACCTATAAAACAAATCTGTGCATGTAACCCTGAACTTAAAATAAAAGTTAAAAAAAGAAAAGAGCTAGGATTTAATGATTGATAACTTAAAGTTCTCAATTTTCTTGTAGTGAGGGAAGAAAATATTTACCCAAAGCAAAACTGCATTTCCAGAAAGAACATTTCTTCACTTCATGAATATGTGAGGAAAAAAATATATGTTAAGCAACTCATAGGTGCAGATCCTAGGGACCTGCATTCTAGCCCCAGTGTTGCCACTCAGTGACATTTACTGTGTGACTTTAGACAAATCACTTAGTCCCTCTTATCTTCAGTTTGCTTATCTGTAAAGTGATAAAGTTAGTGTAGATTTGCTTTTTTCTTTCTGGCTCCAGAAATCTATAGTTTTGTGTGTTTGTGTATGTGTGTGCTTTCCTCTTAGAAAGCTGCAGTATTGCTTTAAACTCTTTGAAGTTTGCAAAATGATTCAATCTAGTGGAGTCAGTATATTTCAAGAGTTTTGGAAAAAAAAATCATAACAAAAACAACAAAATGTGAAGTTACAAGGTGGGTGGGGCTATAAATTAATGGGTTTATTTTTGAAAAGCCGGCAGTTTTGTAATTTAATAACATTTATACAGTACACAATATAACAATCTTTAATCTTCATAATATTTCTATGAGATAGGTACAGTTACTTATCATCATTTTACAGATGGAGAACCTGAGGCAGAGAGATTAATTAATTTGTCCATTGCAAACTCCAATAAGAAAGATGAAAAAGAAGGAAGAAAAACTGGGCTTTAGAAATGAAAAAACAAATTTGTCCATTGTGACATAGTTTTGAAATGGCAGAGTCAGAATTTAACTAAGAAAGCCTGGGTCCAGAGTCTGTGTTCCTCATCATTTTCCTCTATTGCCTATTTAAAACTTTTATAACCAAATATCATATATTTCAAGGTAGTCAACTTGGAGTTTAATTTCATTGATCTCTGTTTTCAAAACATATTTTGAGTTGTGTCAGGATCCTTTTCCAGAGACCAAAACAAAGCCCTGTGGAAAACCAAGCCACATTTTACTCAAAGTAATAGTGTGGGAGGAATAAGAACCAGCAGGGAAACACAGAGGAAATTATTAGAACTATAGGAGAATTGAAAGAGTACAGATGAGGGAAAATAAATCAACTTGTTTGTGTTATTTTAAAACATAGAGGTCAAGGAAGAAGAGTTCAGAAAAGGAGGTTTTCAGTGGTATCAGATGTTACAGAGCTCCCTGAGAATGAGAAATGAAAGCAGCTCATTTGTCTTGTGTAAACATAAAAATCGTTGGTGACTTGAGATTATATTTATTGTAGAGTAATCAGAACAGAATCCAGAGAAGAGACAGAAGAGAATGGGAAAGAAAAACAATGGTTTAGTAAATTTGACACTGAAAGGAAGTAGAGATAGCCTGCATATAGATAAGGAGAAGAGAACTAAGAGTATGTGTATGTGTTTGTGTTAAGTATAGGAGAGACATAAAGATAGGGTATAAGATAATAGGGACTACTGTAGTTAGTTTATCTACATGTAAATATAAGAACAGAGTATGTTTTATGCCATTGTTTGTTCCTCATCTGTATTTTTTTCTGTTTAAAGTGAAAGCATGGAGAAAGTTGAACAGTTTTTGTTTATTTGCAGTAGGACTATAGAAAAGAAAAATAAAAGAGTGTATGGAATTAAAACCAGATTTAAAAAAAATAAAATCATATTTAAAGTACTCCTTGACATATCGAAAGTCTTTTAAATCTTAAATAAGGAGCTGGTTTTTAATAACAGTAAAGAGTTTTCAAAATGTTAAAGTTGACAGAACTATTTATCATTTAACTTATATATAAATGGTTTTATAATTTTTTTCTCATATTAAGTTAGAAAACTGGCAAAGTAACCTACATAAAATTTGTATAACCTTTTTGGTGATGCCATAAACTTAATTATGGAGGAAGCAATTATTATAATTAGGAAAAGTTGATGACTTATGATCTGACTCAGGATCAAGGTCTGAAACACTCATGTCATTTCCTTCCCTCCTCTGTATACCGTGATTTGCTCGTTTTGGATTCTTAATATTTTAACTTTTGAAACTATCAGCAAATCTAAACACTGACACTTAGTTGCTGTTTTCCTGAAAAATCTTAAGGCTAATAATTGTGTGATATTTATTTTAACACATTGCTGCTAATCTTCTATCAAGGTCTCATTATGGGTAGGCTTTGAGGAGTTATCCATTTCACAATATGGGCATCGCACTGAAAGCCTGCAGGATGGATGATTGGCTGAGAGTAGGAGGATAGTATCTAACTAAATAAGAATTATGTGATTAATGTCTGTTTCCCCTGCCAGGCTATAAGCACTCTGAGGGCAAGAACCCTCTCTGTGTTGGTCATGACTGTTCCCAATACATGGCATATCAGGTATGCAGCAGGTATTCAATGAACATTGAATGAATAAATGAACTAATGAACTAGATACCAAATCCATCAGTTTGTCACTGTATTCTAAATTAGCTTATATAGTCACCATAATGTGATAAAGAATTTGTGATAGGCCAGTTAAGAGTATTGTTAACAGGGCCATCTATGTCTCATGTTAAGTCTAGAAATCAGTCTTTGAAAATGAGTGAATTCAAATGCATTTTTAAAAGGCTAAGTGCCATTTTGCATGAGGGAAGCTATATACCCAGTAAGAATTTCTCTATGTTTCAAAGTTGAAACACTGAACTTGGTAATATGTGGACAGAAAAGATTATTTTCAGTAAGGGTGCTAAACAGATTGTGCTATCATTTTAACCTCTGGAGTGAATAAGCCCCAGACTGAATAAGCTCTTTATCTATAAGATGCCTGTCTGTAATGTGTCTGTGATGTCCTAGAAGGATGATTATACCCTGCATAGTGCTTATTTCATGTATGGAATGAATTTAAGATAAGCTTGTCAACATAGACTCTCTTTTAAATGATTTGGAGTCATCTCTGTTTAATTATAATATGCCTTAAAATCTTGAAAAATTAACCTAAAATATACAGAATAGACAATTTACACGTAACAGTTAATAGTTACGTGTAAACTGTTATTCAGTTTACATTTTACAGCTCTTTCTTTTCTAATTCCATAACATTTATTACTGAGGGTCAATGTCACATACTTACTTTGAAGTTCCTTGAAAAGGTTAGTTGAATTCTTTCCCCCAAAATGTGCTTTTGAATTAGCAGCTTTTGAATATTCTAGTGGAGGTACGAGCAATATGAACTAGAGGGAATGATATATAGTAAAAATAATTTTTCTTTGACTTTGGAATGAGGATAATCCGAGTCACAGCTATGTAGGCAGACATTTTCTGATGTATGTAGGTATGTATGCATGTCCGTCTATGTATCCATCCTCTTGTTTTCTGTACATTTGACCCTAACCTTTCAGGCTCCTATTTTGCCATCAGGTCCAAAACCAAACTGAGTAATAAGAAAGTGGAGATCCTTAAATCAGTGGGTCTCAAACTTTTTGGTTTTCAAATCAAAGAAACAATGAGAAGAGTAGCATTTTTTTTTAACATTAAGAAAAACCTTTTTAATAACTGGCTTAATAGAAGCCAGCTAGATTCTAATGTCTGTTCTTTTTGGTCAAAATATATGAAGTAAATCTAGCCTCACACAGAGATGTAGTTGGAAAGGAAGGAATATTTTAAAACCCTTTCAGATAATTGTGGGTATTCTTTAATGCTACACCAAAATACAACAAGAGGTAGTTTCTTAAAGGTTAGTTGCAGCAGTGGAAACCAAATCTATGAAATTTTAGTACTCTGAAATTAAAGTCCATTGGTTTATCTTGCTCTTTGAATGGATCTTTTACCTATGCAAGGTTTTGTAACATCATACATCGGTCGTTTGAAAATACTGGTTCACTGAGTTATACAGATCTTCCAAATGTTGACACATTTTATTATATATTAAAACATCACATTCTTTAATATTAACACAAATCTTATCAAAAAGGTCTTCAAGTATTGTGAGGAGTTCATGGTAGCAGATTCAGGTTTTCCAGAATTCTAGTTTTCATTTGAAGATTCAAATTTTATCATTGTCATAAATATGTCACTTTTCTTTGAAGTGTTAAATTCACTTGACTCATTTTCAAGAACATATCTATCAGATACCCAAGGCTAAACAACTATAGTTTATCAGTCAGTCAATCTTTCAAGTAAAAATGGTGTTCCACGAAGAAAGTAGCTAGGATAGCTCACAGCTCCATTACACAAGTGATTTTCCTCTAGACAACAGTTGTACTTTGATACACGGCAGAAATGCTTTATGTGTATTTCCATTTTGTCATACAGAATATTAAAAAGAAATCTGTTCAAGGGTCAAGATTTCATGTAATTAATAACTTTTATTGCTTTGTCAAAGACTTCCCTCAGTTAAATTGACCATATGGTACGTGCATGTATACGAACAAGGGGCAGTAATATGATGAACTATATAGTACAGTTTGATGTTGCTGTCTTAATTCATGTGAAGGCACCATCATTGCTTTTGCATCATCAGTGTAAATGTCAACACAGTTATTCAAGATAAATGATGAGATTTAAGCAAGTTATTCAACACTGAATATTTCAGTACTGTTAGTGTTTGTTGCCAAACTTTCCTATAAAAGGTCTTTGTTGGCCGGGCACGGTGGCTCACACCTGTAATCTCAGCACTTTGGGAGGTTGAGGCAGGTGGAACATCTGAGGTTAGGAGTTCAAGACCAGCCTGGCCAATATGGCGAAACCCCATCTCTACTAAAAAATACAAAAATTAGACAGGTGTGGTGGTGGGCACCTGTAATCCCAGCTACTTGGGAGGCTGAGGCAGGGAAAATTGCTTCAACCCGGGAGGCAGAAGTTGCATTAACTTCATGCCACAGCACTCTAGCCTAGGTGAGATCACGCCACAGCACCCTAGCCTAGGCGACACAACGATACTCCGTCTCAGGGAAAAAGAGAAAATAAAGGGTCTTTGTTGTTGATTGCTTGGGGCTCATACTGAATGAATAAAACCAAAACGTAAAATCTATAGATTCTTCTACTTGTGAAACAAAAGCACAATTTTGTAATCAAGATATTAACTCAGCCTTCATATTTGCAGCTAAATCTAATTTGATGAGTTACCACATAGCTGGAAAGTGACATGATTCCTTATACTGACTTTTCAGCAGGCATTGAGCCAGGTTGAATAATCCACAATTTTATTAGTCTCTCAGCTATTATATGTACTTTTTCAGTCAATGTGTCATATTAATAACTTACAATGTAGAATACTTCTGTGGTCTGTTCATTTTCAGTATGAAAAGCTGTAATGGAATTTTTCTTTTAGAGGATTCATCATATCTGTGTTTAAAATATCCAGTTCCTTTTTCTTTGAACTCTACATGATTAGTTGCAGAATGACATCACAACTTCAATTGGCACCATTATAGTATTTGAAAGACACTTTTGTTGCAAAAGAGACAAGAAGGTAGATTATTACCTCTGAAACAAGAGAAACATGGCTTTCAACATATGATCTTTTTTTGAGACGGAGCTTTGCTCTTGTTACCCAGGTTGGAGTGCAATGGCATGATCTCGGCTCACCACAACCTCCGCCTCCTGGGATCAGGCAATTCTCCTGCCTCAGCCTCCTAAGTAGCTGGGATTACAGGCACGCGCCACCATGCCCAGATAATTTTTTGTATTTTTAGTAGAGACGGGGTTTCACCATGTTGACCAGGATGGACTTGATCTCTTGACCTCGTGGTCCACCCACCTTGGCCTCCCAAAGTGCTGGGATTACAGGCGTGAGCCACCGCGCCCGGCCCATATGGTCATTTTTTAACAATTTCAAACCCCATCTCTACTAAAAATACAAAAAATTAGCTGGGCACGGTGGCGCGTGCCTGTAATCCCAGCTACTCGGGAGGCTGAGGCAGGAGAATTGCCTGAACCCAGGAGGCGGAGATTGCGGTGAGCCGAGATCGCGCCATTGCACTCCAGCCTGGGTAACAAGAGCGAAACTCCGTCTCAAAAAAAAAAACAATTTCGACTAGTTTCTTTGCTGGATTCCACCTTTCCATGAGTCATAAAATTCTCAAATGTATCAGATTTATCTTTTTCTGTATCTTATATGTAGACAATATAGTTGTGGGTTAAGGAGGCAAGTTTTCTGATCTCCCATCTTTATGTCAACAATTCATTCTTAAATATAAGAAAAAAAAATATGTAATAGACTTTCATATGAAATATTAAAATATAAGAAGTTTTAGATAAAGTAAAAAATTTAGAAACTTTTCCAAAAAATTTTAATAATACTATTATAAAACAAAACAAAGTATACATTCTTCTTTGTTGCATTTAGATAGAATTTTTAGTAGTGGAATCCATATAACTAAACTCTATAATAATGTGTTTTCGTAACTTTCTTCATTATTCTACTACTAGATCATAGGAGGCTTGTTTCTCTTAGGTTTAGTTTTTCATGAACTCAGAAAATAGTTTTACAGGAAGTACCTACTGAGTATTCTGAGGATATGCAAGGAGGATGGGTTCCAATGATAAATAATACACAGCCTCTGTGCTCAGGGAGCTTATAGTTTAGTTGGTGCTAAACAGATAAATTAGCAAAACAATTGACATATAATAAGTATTATGATGTAAACACATAGTGGCTCAGAACAAAAAGGATGCTCTCCTCAGACAGCGACATCTAGCTGATATCTCACACATGGGGGGAATTCAAGGATTCCAGGCAGAGGAAAGAGCATATAAAGGCAGTTAAGTAAGGCAGAAAAGAGCTTTATTTGAGGCACTGAAAGAAAACCAACATGACAGGAGTAGTGAATGGGATGGGGCGGTGAGTAATGAAAATGAGGTTTAGGATATTGGAAGGGGCTAGATCCACAAGGCCTTCGGAGCTATAGGAAATAGTTTGGGTTTTATTCTGAGGGCCAGTGAAGGGATTTAAGCAGCAGAATAACATAAATGATTTAGTTCGTAGAAGAATGTTCAGTGCTATGTGGACAATGCATTAGCGAGAGAGCTATTAACAGTAGAAGCAGAGAGAGCAGAGATACCAATTAGAAGTCTTTTTCAGTACCTCTGGCAAAATGATGATGGCAGCAAAGTGCAATGGATTCCAAATACATTTTATAGCTAGATTTGGTGGGAATATATTAGATGTGTTCAGATTTCTGTCTTGAATTACTAGGTAGAAAGGACTTAGTAATTTACTAAAATAAAAATATTTGGGGGGGACAAGGTAATATGTTTGGTATAAATGTGGAGAGTTATTTTTGGACACATTTAAATTTGAAATGTCTGTGAGACATTCAAGAGAATGTGTGCAATTGGCTCTGAATCTGGGACTCGTTAGGATAGATCTGAGCTAACAAGAGGAATTAAGAATTGTCAGCTTATACACATTTATTTATTTATAGACAGAGTTTCACTTCATCTCCCAGGCTAGAGTACAGTGGTGTGATCTCAGCTAACTGCAACCTCTGCCTCCTGGGTTCAAATGATCCTCCCACCTCAGCCTCCTTAGAAACTGGGATTACAAGCGTGCACCACCACACCTGGCTAATTTTTGTATTTTTTAGTAGAGATAGGGTTTCACCATGTTGGCTAGGCTGGTCTTGAACTCCCTACCTCAAGTGATCCACCTGCCTCAGCCTCCCAAAGTGGTGTGATTACAGGCATAAGCCATTGCACCTGGCCAGCTTGTACACATTATCCCATGGATTTACATGGGAATAATGGAATCATCAAGGAACAGAGTGTATAGCGAGAGGAGGGTTCTGGACCAAATTAGATTTTGAATTGGAGAAGGATGAGAGCAGCAAAGGAGACTAAATAGGAGCAGTTAGCAGATAGGGAGGAAACTGAGAGAAGAGACTTGAAGAAGGAAGAGTAGTTTATTCTTGAATACTGCTGAGACGTTAGACAAGATGAAGGATTCGTTTTCACTGGATACGCCAACAGAGAGTCACTGATATACTTGACAAGAGCCCTTTAGTCATGACATGAAAGTAAAAGTTAAAAATGGATTAAGTAGTAAGGAAGTGAGAACAGCATAACTATTTTAAAATTTTTGCCTATAAAAGAAAATAGAGAAAAGGTAGGTTTTTGTCTTGTTTTTTAAACTCTAGATATCTATATATATACTTAAAGGAATGAACCCATAGACAAGAAGAAAGCAATGTTGCCGGGCGCGATGGCTCACGCCTGTAATCCCAGCACTTTGGGAGGCCGAGGCGGGTGGATCACGAGGTCAAGAGATCGAGACCATCCTGGTCAAAATGGTGAAACCCCGTCTCTACTAAAAATACAAAAATTAGCTGGGCATGATGGTGCACACCTGTAGTCCCAGCTACTTGGGAGGCTGAGGCAGGAGAATTGCTTGAACCCAGGAGGTGGAGGTTGCAGTGAGCTGAGATCGCGCCATTGCACTCCAGCCTGGGTAACAAGAGCGAAACTCCGTCTCAAAAAAAAAGAAGAAGAAAGCAATGTTAAAAGAGAAGTGAATTCCTTGAGAAGGGGCAAAAGGGTGGAATTCAGATAACACATGGAAGGATGGCACTTTGCTAATGAGGCGGGACATTATGGTAGAGGCAAGATGAGTTCATAGATAGGACCTTAGGTTCCAGGAAGATAAAGAGAAGACACTTCTAATAGTTTGTTTTCCCAGTGAAGGACATCTCAACTGATGTCATCAGCTGAAAGTGAGGATACTGGAGGAGGTATAGGAGATTTAAGCAGAGAGGCACAAGTATGAAGTAGTTGTCTTGGCCAGTGGGATAGTCGGAGACATTTGGATTGTGAGGCCTTCATGGAGTGCCAATATGCAGTATGCTTTAAAGTGAAATCTCAGCAACAAAATGTCAGGTGTAGAGTTACAGTTGATTAATAAGACACAGCCGCTCTACTCAGGGAGTTTATAATTTAGAGAACGAAAGACATATAGTTAATTACAATATGGTATGATGGTTGCGATGAGCAATGTAAATATAGGGTGTCGTAAGAGCACACATTAACCAGTCTCGGAGGGGCCGTCCCGTGCAGGGAGGTCTTCATGGAGACTAATCAGCTTAGCAAAGACTTTCCTGCTCTGCAGGCACCTTACTTAAAGCTATTACATCTTAGCTTCTGGGGATAAAAATATTCTAGAATGTATGACAGTCACACTGTATTATCACATCTTTACACAGCGGCTTTTATTTCTGCTCACATCATCCAGCATCTTTGAAATTTTTTTTAACACTCTGAAATGCTGTGAGGAAAACTATCATCCCTCTCTTTCCTCACCTTCTGCTCTTCCCTTTCTTCAGTTCTAGCTGTTGGTAGCTAGAAATTTTACAATAATTTGTAGATGTAACTTAATAATACTATTTTGTTTTCATTTGGCATGTCGTTTATCATTTTCCAAATATATAAACTTAAGTTTTCTGCTGCTACGGTCAGGAATATTTGAACATTTAGTGCTTATCTTGAATATCTGTCCTTATTGCTTTCTGAGGAGCTACGCTTTATAGCAATCAGGGAACTATACCACTTGGAAGACTTTATACAACAATAAAATCCTTGTGTTTAGATTTCTGTCTTGAGTGGCTGGTTTGAACCTAATTCTCTGGTATATGAAGCAAATATTTATTATTTAACATAATTTCAAAATTAAAATTGATAATGAAATTTTATATGCCATGCAATGCCATGTGTGTGTTTTTTAAGGTGAAGTTTCAATTTTTAGCAGCTTTATTGAGGTCTAATTGACATATAATAAACTGTACATACTTAACTCCACATTTTGATATGTGTGTGTGTGTGTATATATATATGTACTTATATATGTGAAATGTACTTATATATGTGAAATTGTCACCATAATCAAAATAATTAGCATGCCCATCAGTCTCAAAAGTTTTGTTTCTCATGCACCTTTGTAATTTTTCCCTGCCTCTGTTTGTTCTGTCACCAGGCAACTGATCTTTTTTTCTGTTACTACAAATTGTTTATAGTTTTAAAACCCATATATAAAGGGATCATAATTATATTTTTCCTTCCAGAAGAATTATTTTGAGATTAATCCATGCTGTTACTTGTATCAGTAGTTCATTTCTTTACTAATATTCTGGTGTAGGGATAAAGCACAATTTACTTATATATTCACCCTCTACTGTTAGCTACTACAAACAAAGTGACCATGAATATTTGTGTAGAAGTCTCTGTAGGAACACATGCACTCACTTCTCTGGCGCAAATATCTAGAAGTGGAATGGCTGGGTTATATAGTAGGCATATGTTTAGCTTTTTTTGAGAAACTACTAAACTACTTTCCAAAGTGGTTGTACCATTTTATATTCCCACCAGTGAGAATAAGAGTTCCAGTGCCTCCACATCCTTGGCAACACTTGATATAGCCTTTCTTTTTAATTTTAGCTATTCTAATAGAGGTGTGTAGTGGTATCTCATTGTGGTTTTATTTGCATTTCCCTAATGACTATTAATTTTGACCATCTCTTTATGTGCGTATTTGCCATGCATAAATCTTTGGTTAAAGGTCTGTTCAAATCTTTCCCCATTTTTTATTAGGTTATTTTCTAATGATTAAGATTTCATTTTGAGGATTTTGTGTGTATGTGTGTATGTGTGTGTGTTGTTTTGTTTAGCAGCTTAGAACAACACACATTTATTATCTCACAGTTTCTGTGGGTCAGAAGTCCAGGATAGATTTGCTGGGTCTTCCACTCCAGGTATTCATCTTAATCACAGTCTTGGCCAGGGCTGCAGTCACATCATAAGGTTTTACTGGGGAAGGTTCCACTCATAAGTTCACACGATTGTTGGTAGAATTCAGCTCCTTGTGGGATGCCATACTGAGGGTCAGTTATTTGCTTAGTTGGAGATTACCCTCAATTCCTGCCACATGGGCCTCTTGATATGGCAGCTCACAACATGGCAACTTGCTTCATGAAAACCAGCAAGTGTTTATGTTTACTGGTTTATTATGATTAACAAAGGATACATATGAATACTTTGATGGAAGAGATACATGGTGCAAGCTATGTGGAAGGGGTATGGAGCTTCCATACCCCCTCCAAGTAGGCTACCTTCTAGGCACCTCCTCATGTTCAGCAATCTGGAAGCTTTGCGAGTTCTTTATATATTCTATGTACAAGTCCTTTATCAAATACATGACTTGTAAATATTTTTTCCCAACTTGTTGCTTGTATTTAGATATCCTTGTTAGTGTTTTTCAAAGGGCAGAAACTCTTAATTTTGATGAAGTCCAATCTGTCAGCTTTTTATTTTATGGACTGTGCTTTTGTGGTTTTAAGAAATATTTGCCTAACTAAAAGTCACAAATATTTTCTCATATGTTTATTTTTAAAAGTCTTACAATTTTAGGTTTTACATTTAGGCATATGATCCATTTTGAATTAATTTTTTTTATATGTACGAGGTATATGTAAAGTTCGTTTTGTGTTGTGGATATCCAGTATTGTATGATCTTCAGTGCTGTGTTTTCATCTAATAGCTTTTAAAGGAAGAATTAAAGCAAAGCCAAGTTAAATAGGTTCTACCACACTGTCAGTTTTCTTTGTGTTATCCTTGACGTTGTTAGATTGCACATTTTGCTGGAACCTCTTAAAACAGTATCCTATGATTGAACTTCTTCAACCTCAAATTTCCAGTCTTTATACTTAACCAATGAAATGTTATTTATATATTCTTTGGAAACATAATATATACTGTAGATAATTATAGCAAAAAGTGTAATGGGTAGCAGAAGATATTGCCAAACCAAAATTCTGGAGACCAGATGAGACAAATACATAATATGTGCCTGAATAGAACACAGTGCTAGGAAATGCACTGAAAAGTGAAAGAAGAACTAAAAATAAGCCTCTTAGAAGAAGAACTGATACTTCTGGGCTAATTTATTGGTAGTTTTTTTTCCTTAATTTGATAAAGAAGAGCTTCAGAATCAGACTCTAGAATGAATCTTTTAAAACTATATATATATATTATATTATGCATTTATACACATATACATATTCTATACATTGGCTTAAAGAATATAGAAACAGCACATGAATAGTTTATGCTGTAGTATTGTGCAGGCTTATTCAGAAATAAGAAAAAAAGTTTTTCCACTCAGCTGTGAGTCATTACTTTTTAGTTTAGGGTGGTCAATACTGCATTTTTGTTTTTGTTTTAGTAGAAAATCAGGTAGCATGGGCTTTGGAGTCAGACAAATCTCGGTTTTAATTTTCAATGTCCTTAATTCTAATATAGTAATATTAATAACTCTTCCTAGGTTGTTGAGAGGTTTAAGTGAAATAATAAGTACTGGCATGGTACTTAACACATAATAGTTATTCAAGATATGTATATTTCTTTATCATCAGGGGGTTGACCTTGGAAGCATATGGCTACATAGAAAGAATCCATAAATGGATATGACAAGGGGAGAGGAGTTTTCATTAGATTTAGCAAAATTATTCTTTCCCCCAACACCCCAGAAAGATTTATTTTAATGCCATTATTTTCCTTATCACCCATAAACAGACAGAAAATTAGCATGTTTTGAAAGAGTGTTAAAACTGCAAGAGTGTTGCATTACATTGCCACCCATTATCTAACTGGGTTTATTTATGAAGGTTAGATTTAGATAATTTAGACTTACCCTTTTTCCATTTTGTGAGGAAAGAGAATCAAACTTGAAAGGAAGAGCTCTTCCAAACAGAAAGATAGCTAGAATCTCCTTCCATAGTCTATATAATCTCTTCTAATAATCTTTAGCAAAAGTGACTTTTGAGTTCTTTTAAGTATTTTCTGTATTGATTCTAATTCAACATTCATTTCATGTGATGTCTACAGAACTAGAGACTTAGATTAGTCAGAAAACTGAGTAACAGCAGACACCAGGTTTACAGCTGTTTTTAGGGTTTACTCAGATTGACTTCATCACATTCATTTGGATGGATTGAGTGACATCAGCTGATAATCGTAAAGAAACTAGCCTTTAGTCTGACAGTTTCATATTGATATTAGATAGGAGCCACATGACTATTTCGTGGGTTCATTCATAAGATATAATAAGCATTATTTTCATTTGTAGCATAAAAGCAGTCTTTATTATTTTCTTAGAAGCACGCACACACACACACACACACACACACACACAGAGTCATATATAGATTTAAAAAATTCTATCAGCATAGGTTCTGTAATTGTTAATAAATGTAATTGTACAAAGTCGCTATTCGTTGTTCCTCATTTCCAGATGAAGCCTGTTACCTTTTTTATATATAATAGGGATTTTTATATATAATAGGGATCCACGGGTTGTTAAAAACAAAGAAATTAAGATAATTTGAATTCAGATTATAAAACAGTCCAAGTCTATTCTGATGAAGCAACTTAGGTCTGAGGCTTTTGGGTCAGCTTTCAAAAGTTTATCTTATTTTTCATTAAAATATGTATGTATAATATTCTACCATGCAAAGAGAAATGGTCAACAGAATTTCTGTGCATATATGGTTGCTGATTATTTGAAAGCCATTATTCTCCTAGGATTATTTGGGCAATTTTGTATTCAGCCTAGATTAGGGAGAATATAGTGTCTCCTTACATAAAATATTTATTAGAACCAAAAAGTCCAGATTAAATTGTTTTTATTTTATTTTACTGCAGTTTTGTGCAGTTGACCTGATTTTAAAATATAAAACTAGAAAGGCATATTTCCCATCCACCAAAATGTGAATCTTACTTTCATTTTGAAACAACAGCTCTGCTTTAAGAAGATGAACAGTGGTGATAAATACAAAAACATTAAATTTTTTTAAATGAATAATGTTTTGTTGCTCTTGAAGAGAAAATTTAAATGTGAAATATCTTTAGAGCTTAAAAGTTTTCTTCCTTAAATGTTTTAGGAATTGATTTTACTATCCAAAACAACTTTATTCATACTATGTTTGAGTATCTGAATAATTGCCTTACTTTTATAAGGCAATTACTTATAAAAGTAAGTACTTATAAAAGTAATTGCCTTACTTTTTTTAAAAAAAGGCTCTTCCAACTGCAATTATCCTCAAAGAATTAAGAAATTTAATCAATTTTCTGTCATTAGTCCCACAAGATATTTACTGAATAGCTGTTACGTTCCTGGCTGTTAACACTACAAGGAATCCAGCAATGAGCAAAACAGTCTCTTTTCCAGAGCCCACATTCTAGAGACAGATGCTAAACAAATACACAGATAAATATGTAGTAAAATATTGGTTTAAGTGTTGAGAAGCAAAATCAGAGTAAGAGGGCAGAGTCATTTTAAATCTAACTTCAACTAGTGAATTTAGCATTTACAAATGGAGGTGTCTATAGAGGAATAAAATCTTTGGTTAGCCACTACTTTACTTTTAGCAGTAAAGTCTACAGCTCATGAAATTTGTAATTCTGGAGTGGTTTCAGTTTGCACCATCCCCTGGAGAGCCTGTTGATACAGCACTGAGCTACAGATTATTATTCAGCTGTAGAAGTTTTATGCTTAGGCATTTTCTTACATCTTCCTCTCTCAGTCAGTTGAAATCTTGTATTTTTGCCAAATTAAACAAATCCCATATTAATAAGAAGCTATAAATAAACAGTAGGAGCATGAGTCAGAGCCAGCATCACCCTTATTCCTGTGTGTACCTCTCTGGTACCCCCCAGTATGTTCCTTTTGCACAAACATGTAGTGCTGCATAACTACTGTTCTACAGATGAACTCCAGTTATTTAAGTGAGGCCTATTTTTTAGAACTAAGTAATACTGTAACTAGTAGAATTCTGGCATGTTACCAGAGTCAAAAGCAGAATGTGAAACTGTATGCTATTGATGGGAGGAAAAAAGAAATATATGTCCTACCTTTCCTGTATAAAGCCCTAAAGAGTTCAACCCAGAAGACTGCTGTTAGATTTCCAAAATGGGTTTTTATATGATGTAATATAATACAACATTTTTTTCCAGAGGAAAAAAAGAAACAGATAAGTTGCTTCAAAGTCCCATCTCTTGCTAGTCAGCTTCTGATAAAATTTTATTCTCTTTTGCTTCATTGTTTATTCATTCAGTAAATGTTCACTGAACACTTACTGTTGCCAGGCACTGTGCTATCCCATAGGCTATATAAAGACAAATAAGCTAAAATCCTTGTTCTCAAGGAATTTATTATTGTGGAGAAAAGTGACTTGTAAATCCAAAATTTCATATTGGTATGGGAACTATAAAAGAGACATCCTGCAGAATACTGAGATTACAAATAAAACTACTATGTTTGAAGCATTTGCTGTCCTAGCTGTTTTACAGAAGTTATTTCATTTAATCCTTTCAACAGCTTCATGAGGTAGATATTATTACACTGTTTTACTTGTGCCAAGAGCACTACATTCATCAAGAAAGGAGGAGGTAGTATCAGATTTTTCAGAAAACAATTGAGTTGATTATAGAAGGATGAGTAGGGTAGTGAATATGTAAGCACATAGGGTGAGTGAGAGAACTGTTGGAATGTAGTCAGTTCTGGGTAATAAAAGATGGCAGAATCCAGATCATGAAGGAATTTGTGGGCCATGCTTAAGGAGTTTGGTTCTTAACCTGTGGAAGACAGAAGTATGATCAGACTTTCGTTTCAGGAAGATAACTCTAGTTTTTTGCACAAGGCATTTAGAGGCATGCTTTTCCTTTTAAAGGAAGACATTTTCTCGAGCATTGACTTATGTTTATTAAATAGATCTAAAAACTAAATTTTAGAAATATCTTATTATTTATTTATTTATTTTTTTGAGACGGAGTTTTGCTCTTGTTACCCAGACTGGAGTGCAATGGCGCGATCTCGGCTCACCGCAACCTCCGCCTCCTGGGTTCAAGCAATTCTTCTGCCTCAGCCTCCTGAGTAGCTGGGATTACAGGCACGCACCACCATGCCCAGCTAATTTTTGTATTTTTAGTAGAGACGGGGTTTCACCATGTTGACCAGGATGGTCTCGATCTCTTGACCTCGTGATCCACCTGCCTCGGCCTCCCAAAGTTCTGGGATTACAGGCGTGAGCCACCGCGCCTGGCAGAAATATCTTATATAGTTATGTGCCACTTAACAATGGGGATACACTCTAGGAAATGCATTGTTAAGCAATTTCTTCATTGTTGTTAGAGTATACTTACAAAAATCTAGGTGTATATCTTTATTTATGTTTATTTTTTCATATGGAAAAACACATTTCTTAGCCACATTACTGAATATCAGTCATTTCCCCTGCTTGATCCGCAATGCCAACGTTAAGTGCCATGTATCAGATTTCTATAAATGTTCCATTATAATCTTATGGGACCACTGTAGTACATGCATTCCATTGTTGACACATTATTATGTGGTGCATAAGTGTACATACAGTTTTACAACTACAAAATGAAGCACAGAGAGGTTACATAACTTAGCTAGTGTCACACAGCTAATAAGTAGCAAAGTCAGGATTTGACATGATAGCCTAACTTCATAGACTTAACCATAGTCCTGTATTGCCACTCCTCTTCATTTATTTACTTATTTATAAAATATATATATATATATATATATATATATATATATGTATACACACACACACACACATATAACTGCATTTTAGGTTTGGGGGTACATGTGAAGAACATGCAGGATTGTGTTGATGGGTACATACATGGCAATGTGGTTTGCTGCCTTCCTCCCAATCACCTATATCTGGCATTTCTCCCCATGTTATCCCTCCCCAACTCCCCACCCCGCACTGTCCCTCCCCTAGTTCCCCACAACAGACCTCAGTATGTGATGTACCCCTCCCTGTGTCCATGTGTTCTCATTGTTCAACACCTACCTATGAGTGAGAACATACAGTGTTTGATTTTCTGTTCTTGTGTCAGTTTGCTGAGAATGATGGTTTTCAGGTTCATCTATGTCCCTACAAAGGACATGAACTCATCGTTTTTTATGGCTGCATAGTATTCCATGGTGTATATGTGCCACATTTTCCTCTTCATTTAAAGCCATGCATACACAAATTAGATTTGGAGACAGCTCTGGAGACACTGAATTGGCAACTACAATCGACAGACATTGCTGTGCAGCAAGTACCTCTACATTGTTTCTGTATCCTTAATTTGCAGCAGTCTAGGAGAAAGAATGAAGGAAGGGGAGTAATATTTGTCAACCCTTACTACATTGTAAAATGAAGCATTTTTTTTTTTGAGAGGGAGTCTCGCTCTGTCACCCATGCTGGGTTGCAGTGGTACAGTATCAGCCCACTACAACCTCCACCTCCTTGTTTCAAGTGATTATCCTGTCTCAGCCTCCCCAGTGGCTGGAATTAGAGGCAAGTGCCATAACGCCCACCTAATTTTTGTGTTTTTCTTAGTAGAGATTGGGTTTTGCCCTGTTGGCCAGGCTGGTCTCGAACTCCTGACCTCAACTGATCGGCCTGCCTCTGCCTCCCAAAGTGCTGGGATTATAGGCTTGAGCCACCGTGCTCGGCCTGAAGCATTTTATGATGCTCACTGCAGGGTGTTCATAAGTGGTAAATAAGGTCATTGATCTAGATAACTTAAGATCCACTGCAACCTGGAGATGAAGAACTTTATAAAGGGGATAATTATTACCACCCATCAGAGTTTAGATTTAGTCCCACTGATTATATTTCTCCTTTTACAGACAGAGAAATCAGTGAAAAATAAATATGTATTTGGAGGATTAAATCCCAATCTGTATCTCGAGGTTAACTTTATATCTAATAGTTGTGATATAACATGTTGCTTAAAATAGTTCTATAAATGGAATTCACACATAGGACCACAGAATCGTTTCTTCACAGGATTTCAGAGTTGGAGGACATATAAAATGACAAATCAATCCATAAATCTGTAAGTAATCCTAAAAGAAGAGTGGTGTGTCAGTTATTGGCACCAGTACATGATGAATCCTGCTGGGTTGTGGAAAAAGGAGAAACTGACCTGAACAAAACCATACTCTACACAGCTGTCCCTGACATTCCACCACCTGTTAGCATTCAGTATTAATTTCATGGATCAAATCAAGGCATGCAAGTGCATTAAACAATTTTTTAAAAAACAACTGCTGATTGCTGAGGGTCTCTGAGGGAAGAAAAATTAGGAGCTGTTATTTTCCTACCAACCATTACCCAAATTAACGAGAACAGGAAATGTGAATAAATAAAACTCTTACATCATACCAGAAATAAGAACAGCTGAATCCCCTAAAGGATTTTATATTCTATCATCATACAACTAAAGAAAATAATTCCATATAAATGGCTGCATTAATCATTGAAAGAAACTTTCCTGCTTTTTTAAAAGAGCAACTAGAAATACTTTTTGAAAATAGAGTAACCATTTGTTAAACCATATACACCACTGAGGATATTTTGGGCATAAAAGGGAATTTTCACAATAATTCTATAGTAATCTTTTATAGCTAAAGTTATGAAGAAGATCAGGATTTGGGAAAATTGTGGTCAAGATTTGATTTTCCTTTTCTGTTTGATAGCCTTATCTAAATTCTCCTAGCTTGAACATAGTAAATATGAGTGTGTAAAAACATATGTATATCTAATTCATCTCTTGGGGGAGGTTTAATGTAACTATAAATAAAAATTCTTTCCCCAAGTAAAAAAAAATGTTACATAGTGGTGAATTCTACCTTTTCTCATTTCTCTACATCCAAAACTATCACTAAGTACTGTTAATTTTACTTTTTAAAGCTCTCTTGATAGGTCTCTTCAACTTCATCACCACTGCTTTAAATGAGGCATACTTTCTCGTTTGGATTATGGCAGCAGTCTCTCTTCCTTTAGTCTCTTGTTCAAATCCACCTCTGCCACCTCCACCCTTCATGTGATATATCATGTATTTTTCCCTGCCTAAATTCCTTGGTTGGCATCTGTTAAATCCAAGTTCCTTAAGCATGGCATACAGGGGCCAGCTTCTATGAGCTGTTCCTTACTTACTTCTCCTGTCTCATTTCCTGACACTTTCCCTCATACCTTGAGATGCAGCTTACCAGTACCTCTACCGCATGTACAACCACATACATATACACCCTGATCCCCTCCCTCATGTAAGCCATATGTGATTCTCTCCACCACATCCTTTATCATTACTCCTACAAGCCTTGAAGCAATCTGAACACAGAAACCATCTTTGATTTTCAACTCGTAATTGGGGCTGAACATACTTGTCTTGAACACAAATTGCTGCTTTTTAGTATAGGTATCCTAATATGGCACATGTATATAGTTAAAGCTATAATGCATTCCCCCAGTTCCCCTTTAGGACTAAAGAGTTATTTCCCAACAGCTGGAATTCTTGCTGCCAGAAAGCCTTCTTCAGGAATTGCCTTGTCTCAACTCAAGACAACCCTGAAGGACATTTCCCAGTTTCCTGTGGGGGTCCACTGAGGCCTTGAGATTGTACTGAAGTCAACTTCTCCCTCTGCTGTTGCTTCCCTTCCACAGGTGTTTATCACAAGAACAATCTCTGATAAACTTCCTGTAAGCACACTCTGAGTCAGCTTGCTGGCAAACCCAAGCTATAATATGTTTGTCTTGTTGACACTTTCTTCTGAGTTCTAAATCATGGGAAGTTATGGTTACCTAAAATCTTACTAATTGAAGATCATTTAATCAGACTTGTATTCAGCACCTGCTCCATGCCAGGCATTGTGCCAGATACAATGGAAACAAATCAAGACTTGGCCCCTGCCCTGGAGTTTACAGTCTGAGGTGACAGTTACACATGAAACTAACTGTACTAGAGCGTCTTGAGAATCTTTTTGACTTAAACATCAATAATTTTAGTATAAAAGTCAAAAGCAGGGACTTTGTGGTATTAAAAAAAAACAAAAGGAAAATATTTCAGGGGAAGGAAAATGAATATAAATAAGTAGAATGAAATTTTAGAAGAGCACAGAATTTGTCTTTGTAATTCTGGAAGCCTTTAGGGAAAAGATAATTTTTTCACTTTTCATTTTGAAATAATTTCAGACTTACAGAAAAGTCACAAGAATACTGAACTTGCATATACCTTTTATTGCAAATTCATCAGTTTTTAACATTTTCCCTCATTCTTTTTCTTTACACACATACAATTGGTTTTTGTGAACCATCTGAAAATAGGTTAAATACTACATTATATCACTTTATTCCTTAATAATGTACTTCCTAAAAACAAGGGTATTCACCTGTGTAAGTAACCACAATGTAGTTATCAAAGTCAGGAAATTTGACTTTGATCTTTAATCTAGAGTCCAGATTCAGATTCTGTTAATCGTCCCAAAAAAAGATGAGTTTAGGAAGAGTCATATAACTTAACATTTGTAATGTAAATTAAAAATCGTATGAAGTAAGCCATAGAAGATCTCGGAAGTTTGATAACATTATTTAAATACCACAGTGCAATGAACCACTTCTGATTTTCTACGGAGAAAGCAAGGATTAGGCTCATGTTACCTGTAAAGGTGTGACCTATGGCTCCCCAGAAATGAACCTTACTCTGAAGAGCCCATTTGGTGAGGTTCTTTTCACAAGAGATTATATATTTTTGACTCAGGGATTGTCGATTTGTTGAGCTTCCATGTAAGTATGACGCCTTGTCATTAACATGTCTTCACAATGCTTATCTTAAATGACATTCTTTGGAACTGTCTTTCTTTCTTTTTTTATTTTTATTGCATTTTAGGTTTTCGGGTACATGTGCAGAATGTGCAAGATAGTTGCATAGGTACACACATGGCAGTGTGTTTTGCTGCCTTCCTCCCCTTCGCCCACATTTGGCATTTCTCCCAAGGCTATCCCTCCCCAGCTCCCCCCACGCTGTCCCTCCCCTATTCCCCGCAATAGACCCCAGTGTGTAGTACCCCCTTCCCAGTGTCCATGTGTTCTCATTTTTCCTCACCCGCCTATGAGTGAGAATATGTGGTATTTCATTTTCTGTTCTGGTGTCAGTTTGCTGAGAATGATGTTCTCCAGATTCATTCATATCCTTACAAAGGACACAAACTCATCATTTGTGATTGCTGCATAATATTCCATGGTGTATGTGCCACATTTTCCCAGTCCAGTCTATCATCGATGGGCATTTGGGTTGGTTCCAGGTCTTTGCTATTGTAAACAGTGCTGCAATGAACATTCGTGTGCATGTGTCCTTATAGTAGAACGATTTATAGTCCTTTGGATATATACCCAGTAATGGGATTGCTGGGTCAAATGGAATTTCTATTTCTAGGTCCTTGAGGAATCGCCACACTGTCTTCAACAATGGTTGAACTAATTTACACTCCCACCAACAGTGTAAGAGTGTTCCTATTTCTCCACATCCTCTCCAGCATCTGTTGTCTCCAGATTTTTTAATGATCGCCATTCTAACTGGCGTGAGATGGTATCTCAATGTGGTTTTGATTTGCATCTCTCTAATGACCAGTGATGATAAGCATTTTTTCATGTGTTTGTTGGCCTCATGTATGTCTTCTTTTGTAAAGTGTCTGTTCATATCCTTTGCCCATTTTTGAATGGGCTTGTTTGTTTTTTTCCTGTAAATCTGTTTGAGTTCTTTGTAAATTCTGGATATCAGCCCTTTGTCAGATGGGTAAACTGCAAAGATTTTTTCCCATCCTGTTGGTTGCCGATTCACTCTAGTGACCGTTTCCTTTGCCATGCAAAAGCTGTGGAGTTTGATTAGGTCCCATTTGTCTATTTTGGCTTTTGTTGCCAATGCTTTTGGTGTTTTGGTCATGAAGTCCTTGCCTACTCCTATGTCCTGAATGGTTTTGCCTAGATTTTCTTCTAGGGTTTTTATGGTGCCAGGTCTTATGTTTAAGTCTTTAATCCATCTGGAGTTAATTTTAGTGTAAGGTGTCAGGAAGGGGTCCAGTTTCTGCTTTCTGCACATGGCTAACCAGTTTTCCCAACACCATTTATTAAACAGGGAATCCTTTCCCCATTGCTTGTTTTTGTCTGGTTTATCAAAGATTGTATGGTTGTAGATATGTTGTGTTGCCTCTGATGCCTCTGTTCTGTTCCATTGGTCTATATCTCTGTTTTGGTACCAGTACCATGCTGTTTTGACTACTGTAGCCTTGTAGTATAGTTTGAAGTCTGGTAGTGTGATGCCTCCCACTGTGTTCTTTTTGCTTAGAATTGACTTGGCTATGTGGGCTCTCTTTTGGTTCCATATGAAGTTCATGATGGTTTTTTCCAGTTCTGTGAAGAAATTCAATGGTAGCTTGATGGGGATAGCGTTGATTCTGTAAATTACGTTGGGCAGTATAGCCATTTTCACGATATTGATTCTTCCTAACCATGAGCATGGAATGTTTCTCCATCTGTTTGTGTCCTCTCTTATTTCGTTGAGCAGTGGTTTGTAGTTTTCCTTGAAGAGGTCCCTTATGTTCCTTGTAAGTTGTATTCCTAGGTATTTTATTCTCTTTGTAGCAATTGTGAATGGCAGTTCGTTCTTGATATGGTTCTCTTTAAGTCTGTTATTGGTGCATAGGAATGCTTGTGATTTTTGCACATTGATTTTATATCCTGAGACTTTGCTGAAGTTGCTTATCAGTTTCAGGAGTTTTTGGGCTGAGGCGATGGGGTCTTCTAGGTATATTATCATGTCATCTGCAAATAGAGACAATTTGGATTCCACCTTTCCTATTTGAATACCCTTTATTTCTTTTTCTTGCCTGATTGCTCTGGGTAGAACTTCCAGTACTATGTTGAATAGGAGTGGTAAGAGAGGGCATCTTTATCTAGTACCGGATTTCAAAGGGAATGCTTCCAGTTTTTGCCCATTAAGTATGATGTTGGCTGTTGGTTTGTCGTAAATAGCTTTTATTACTTTGAGATATGTTCCATCAATACCGAGTTTATTGAGGATTTTTAGCATAAAGGGCTGTTGAATTTTGTCAAATGCCTTCTCTGCGTCAATTGAGATAATCATGTGGTTTTTGTTTTTGGTTCTGTTTATGTGGTGAATTACGTTTATAGACTTGCGTATGTTGAACCAGCCTTGCATCCCCGGGATGAATCCTACTTGATCATGATGGATAAGTTTTTAATGTGCTGTTGCAATCAGTTTGCCAGTATTTTATTGAAGATTTTTGTATCTATGTTCATCATGGATATTGGCCTGAAGTTTTCTTTTCTTGTTGAGTCTCTGCTGGGTTTTGGTATCAGGATGATGTTGGTCTCATAAAATGATTTGGGAAAGGTTTCCTCTTTTTGGATTATTTGGAATAGTTTCAGAAGGAATGGTACCAGCTCCTCTTTGTGTGTCTCGTAGAATTCGGCTGTGAACCCATCTGGACCTGGGCTTTTTTTGTGTGGTATGCTCTTAATTGCTGCCTCGACTTCAGACCTTGTTATTGGTCTATTCATAGTTTTGGTTTCCTCCTGGTTTAGGCTTGGGAGGACACAGCTGTCCAGGAATTTATCCATTTCTTCCTGGTTTACTAGTTTATGTGCATAGAGTTGTTTGTAGTATTCTCTGATGATGGTTTGAATTTCTGTGGAATCTGTGGTGATTTCCCCTTTATCGTTTTTTATTGCATCTATTTGGTTGTTCTCTCTTTTCTTTTTTATCAGTCTAGCTAGTGGTCTGTCTATTTTGTTGATCTTTTCGAAAAACCAGCTCTTTGATTTATTGATTTTTTGAATGGCTTTTCGTGTCTCTATCTCCTTCAGTTCTGCTCTGATCTTAGTTATTTCTTGTCTTCTGCTAGGTTTTGAGTTTTTTTGGTCTTGCTCCTCTAGCTCTTTCAATTTTGACGATAGGGTGTCAATTTTGGATCTCTCCACTCTTCTCATATGGGCATTTATTGCTATATATTTTCCTCTACAGACTGCTTTAAATGTGTCCCAGAGATTCTGGTATGTTGTGTCTTCATTCTCGTTGGTTTCGAAGAACTTCTTTATTTCTGCCTTCATTTCATTGTTTAAGCAATCAACATTCAAGAGCCAGTTGTTCAGCTTCCATGAAGCTGTGCAGTTCTGAGTTAGTTTCTGAATTCTGAGTTCTAACATGATTGCACTATGGGCTGAGAGAATGTTTGTTATGATTTCAGTTGTTTTGCATTTGCTGAGGGATGCTTTACTTCCAATTATGTGGTCAATTTTGTAGTAGGTGTGATGTGGTGCTGAGAAGAATGTATATTCTGTAGGTTTGGGGTGGAGAGTTCTGTAAATGTGTATCAGGTTTGCTTGTTCCAGGTATGAGTTCAAGCCCTGGATATCCTTGTTAATTTTCTGTCTGGTTGATCTGTCTATTATTGACAGTGGAGTGTTAAAGTCTCCCACTATTATTGTGTGGGAGTCTAAGTCTCTTTGTAAGTTGTTAAGAACTTGCCTTATATATCTGGGTGCTCCTGTATTGGGCCCATATATATTTAGGATAGTTAACTCTTCTTGTTGTATTGATCCTTTTACCATTATGTAATGACCTTCTTTGTCTCTTTTGATCTTTGTTGCTTTAAAGTCTATTTTATCAGAGATGAGAATTGCAACTCCTGCCTTTTTTTGCTCTCCATTTGCTTGGTAAATCTTCCTCCATGCCTTTATTTTGAGCCTTTGTGTATCCTTGCATGTGAGATGGGTTTCCTGGATACAGCACACTGATAGGTTTTGGTTTTTTATCCAATTTGCCAGTCTGTGTCTTTTGATTCGTGCATTTAGCCCATTTACATTTAGGGTTAATATTGTTATGTGTGAATTTGATACTGCCATTTTGATGCTAGCTGGCTGTTTTGCCCGTTAGTTGATGCAGATTCTTCATTTTGTTGATGCTCTTTAGCATTTGGTATGTTTTTAGAATGGCTGGTACTGGTTGTTCCTTTCTATGTGTAGTGCCTCTTTCAGGAGCTCTTGTAAAGCAGGCCTGGTGGTGACAAAATCTCTGAGTACTTGCTTGTTGGCAAAAGATTTTATTCTTCCTTCACTTATGAAGCTCAGTTTGGCTGGATATGAAATCCTGGGTTGAAAGTTCTTTTCTTTAAGGATGTTGACTATTGGCCCCCACTCTCTTTTGGCTTGTAGAGTTTCTGTTGAGAGATCTGCTGTGAGTCTGATGGGCTTCCCTTTGTGGATGACTCGACCTTTCTCTTTGGTTGCTCTTAGTATTTTCTCCTTCATTTCAATCCTGGTGAATCTAATGATTATGTACCTTGGGGTTGCTCTTCTTGCGGAATATCTTTGTGGTGTTCTCTGTATTTCCTGGACTTGAGCATTGGCCTGCCCTGCTAGGTTGGGGAAATTTTCCTGGATAATATCCTGAAGAGTATTTTCCAGCTTGGATTCATTCTCTTTGTCACATTCTGGTACACCTATCAAACGTAGGTTAGGTCTCCTCACATAGTCCCACATTTCTTGGGAGATTTTATTCATTCCTTTTTGCACTTTTTTCTCTAATCTTGGTTTCTCATTTTATTTCATTGAGTTGATCTTCGACTTCTGATATTCTTTCTTCTGCTTGGTCAATTCGGCTGTTGAAACTTGTGCATGCTTCGCGAAGTTCTCGTGTCGTGTTTTTCAGGTTCTTCAATTCATTCATATTCCTCTCTAAGTTGTCCATTCTTGTTATCATTTCCTCGAATCTTTTTTCAAGGTTCTTAGTTTCTTTGCATTGATTTAGAACATGTTCTTTTAGCCCACTGAAATTTCTCATTATCCACCTTCTGAAGTCTGATTCTGTCATTTCGTCACACTCATTCTCCGTCCAGCTTTGTTCCCTTGCTGGTGAGGAGTTTTGGTCCTTTGTAGGAGGTGAGCTGTTTTGTTTTGGGTGTTTTCCTCCTTTTTGCACTGGTTTCTTCCCATCTTTGTGGATTTATCCATCTGTCGTCTTAGTAGTTGCTGACTTTTCTATTGGGTCTCTGAGTGGGCGCCCAGATTGTTGATGATGAAGTATTTCTGTTACTTAGTTTTCCTTCTAACCGTTTAGCCCCTCTGCTGTACGAGTGCTGAGGTCCACTCCAGGCCCTGCTTGTCTCGGGTACACCTGTAGCAGCTGTGGAACAGTGAGGGATGTTACCAGTTTCTTCTTCAACTATCTTTGTCCCAGAATGATGCCCACCAAATGTTAGTCTGATTAGTCCTTTTTTGAGGTGACTCTTTGGATATACAGGGGTCAGGGAGCTGCTTCAGGAGACAGTCTGTACTTTATAGGAGCTCAAGTGCTGAGCTGTGAGCTCTGTTGTTCGTTCAGGGTTGTTGGGCGGGTGTATTTAGGTCTGCTGCAGCAGAATTTATAAAACCCCCTTTTTTCCCCCTCAGATGCTCTGTCTCAGGGAGTTAGGGCTTTCTTTATGAGTATCTGTTGCACTGTCCTGCCCAGCTAGGAGGCAGTCTAGTCACTATTTGCCTGCTGAGGCTCCACCTGCTGCTGCGGGGCTTTGCCCTACTGTCGTGGGCTCCACCCTGTTGGTGGAGTCTCTCTGTTATGGCGGGTTGCCTTGGCAACGGCAGGCTGCTTCAGCAATGGGAGTGTACCTCAGTAGGGGCAGAATGCGTCCGTAGTGGCAGATGCCCCTTCCCCACAGAGCTGCACCGTCCTGGATTCAGCTGAGCCCTCAGTGAAACTCTCAACCCCAAGCGTTTCGAATCGCTGTTTTGTTTGTCCCTGTGGGGGTGGGACCCACCAACCCTGATCACCTGGCTCCCTGCCTCAGAGTCCTTTCTCTCTCTCTCTCTCTCTCTTTTTTTTTTTTAAGTTGAACAGTTGACTCTCACAGGTGTTTCAGTCGCCTGCTGATAGGGCACCAGGATCTGTGTGATTTCCCGGGCCGCGACCCGCAGCACCAGCTCAAATCACGCTTCCCAGGAATCTCCTGGTCTGGCTCACTGTCCAAGTCCCATTTAATCAGATGGATATGTTAATCTGCCCTCCCAAATCTCAGATTGCTGGTTTAACAGGGCACCCAGAGCAGTGAGTTTTGTGTGGGGTGCCGCTGCGCTGCGGCGCCAAAACTGCCGTGCAAGCCGAAAGGGCCGCGCTGGTGTCCCGTGTCTCTCCTACACCTGGGAATTTCCCTCTTCTGTGGGCAACAAAGGTCTGTCTGAAAATGCGGCTAGGACTCACCCTCTGTGCCTTCACTGAGAGCTGCAATCCTGAGTTGTTCCTACCGCGCCATCTTGGAAATCCCCCCGAGCATAATTCCGGAACAGTCTTTCACAGTGAAGCACCCTGCCAGCCAGGCCGGCAGGTAGGTAGAAGGGCAGCTTTGGGAACTAGAACCTGCTGGTCTCCCCTAACATGTGGTCCTTGATGCTCTAGCGGACTGGGCCGTGAACCTCAGCACCCAGCGCTTTGCCAGGGCCCGGGGACACAGGTCAGCCTGCCGAAGGTGTCTGGAGGACTTGGGCGGGGGCGTGACTTCTGCTGCACCACTTCCTCTCCAGGCTTGTGGGCTTCTAGGACCCTATGACATAATTTCTGGAGTGGTCTGTTGGGAGTTGTGGCGGCAGCGAGGCCCAAGCACAGCCAGCCAAGGGGGGCAAAACGCATGTTGTGTCCACCCCAAAGCTCAGCACCTCTAGAAGCCATGGCTTTTCCGCTGAAGCTAGAGCCGGACATGTAGGGGAAAGTAGATTCGTTTCAGGCCCTTATCACCCAGGAAGCAGAGGATCTCCTGTCCACCTTCTTTCCTCAGAAGCTCTCAGAGTTGGATAACCAAGTTCAGGAGCTCTGGCTGCAAGACCTGCCCAGAATCCATTCAGTGCCAACCCCGGAGCCCCTGGACACCCCAGTCACCGTGGGGGATGGGCCTGACTGGGATCTGCTGTCTCTGCAGACCCAGTTCTCCATCAAGGTCCCAACAGTGCCTGGCAGCAAGGGACAGCTTCTGCGGAGCAACCAGCATCTGGTGTAGCTGATTGATTGGATAAAACCTGAGATCCAGCTGCTGAGAGAGAAATGCAACACAGTGCAAATGTGGGTGCAGCTGCTTATCCCGAAGGTGGAGGACGGCAACAACTTCAGGGTGTCTATCCAGGAAGACACTGTGGACCGTGGAGAACACAGCAACCTCCTATCTACGAGGCTTCTCCACCTACTACAACACCCAGGCCAAGTTGGTATCCAAGATAGTGAAGTACCTGCAAGTGGAAGATTATCACTGCACTGTAGCAGAGGTGGATGAAAACGAGTATCTGAGTGTGCGCCAGATCCTGCTGCACCTACGGAACGAGTATGCCACCTTGCATGATATAATCCTTAAAAACTTTGAGAAGATCAAGACCCCTCGGAGCACCAACACTGATAACCTATACTAATAGCCTTTCTTCACCCCATTTGCCTTCAGGAGTTGGCTGAGCTGTTTAGGCAGCTACAAAGCTGGTTTTTAATGACTACAGGTGGTGAAATGACTGGAAATGTGCGTTATTACTTAGTTAGAATTTCATACAGCTTACCCTCATACGGAATGATCTTTTGGTGTAATTTTCATTTGATTTTCCATTTGTGGGGAGAATGGGGACAAACCATCAAGGAGAAAGGACTGCCATTTTACAAAGCAGCTTTGTAGATGAATGTTGGCCAAAGTTTCTTTATTATGACATTGGTGACGTTGAATGGTTTCAGGGGTTACTTAAAAACTAAAGCTTAAAAGGAATTTAAATGTAGCTTTTCCTAAAGTTCTGCTGTCTGTTAAACTTTGTTCAAACTTCAGAATGCTTCTTTTACACCATCATTTTTCTTTTTTTGCAAGGAAGGGAGTTTAAAGGGATATGTTTAGGTCATTGTATGCCTCCAGTTTAGCAGATTGAAATAAAACTGGTTATACAATTTTATGATGGCCTAAATGTGCTTATCTGAACTTTAATTTGCAGATGTGGACAATTCAGATGATAATTTCCTACCTCAGAGGTACTGATACACTTGATACTTTTCAACTCTGATATGTAAGAAAAATGAGCAAAGAGTAATAGATTTTAATTCTTCTAAACAAATGGATACCCACTTCCCTTAGAATGAAAAGGAATCGATGGAAAATGACTTCCTTCTGTAACTTTCTACCATCTCAGCATCTTCATTTCCTTTTACACGATTTAGAATTTCTTCTGTGTATCCATCTGTCTCTTTAAGTCTCTGCTAAATCCATCAAGCTTTAAATCCCATAATACTTTTCCCCCAGTTGATTTTCATTTCGTTTCTTTTTGTCTCTTAAGATATTTGTTATAGTCCTCATTAGCATTTATCTCTCACGTTATATAGGTCATTCTTTAAAGACTCTAAAATGTGGCTTTGCGTATTCCTACCTCGTTGAGGGGAAGCCATTGTCTTCTCAACAGTGAACTGTATGGTTGGTATTTTTAAAGTTCAGCATTTCCAAATTTCATTTTCAGGTAAGGTAAATTACTGTACTATGAGTCTATTCTAGCCTATGTAGATTAGAAAAATCATGCACTGGATTAGCAGAAATTTTATTTTCAAAGTAAACCCTGAAAAATGATAACAAGTGAAATTATTCTTTTGTTGAGCTTCTGAAAAGCCCAAGTCTTTCAAATCTGTGCTTAAAAAGCAAAAGGTATTGCCTAACAGATGTCTTACATCCTCCCCCTTCAAGTAAAGAGTTCTTTCTATTTTCCCTTTAAGGTATTCTATCTGATTCAGAAAAGTACCAGGAACCCTAAATCAGTTCATACCATTTGATAGGCTTTAATTGCAGACAAATAATGTAATGGACAATGTAAGGAAAGAACAAATGTTGCTTAATTTTTCAACTAATGTTAATCATCTAAGATTTAACATATCTGTTCCATACATTATATAATCATCTTTTGCTTGTTTCTTTTACTCAAACTGTCAAGCCTTATGCCAGGTTGAAATAAATTTTCTCCAATCCCCGGCATTCCTTTGACTAAGAAGATATTCATGTCCTTTGTAGTTAAAGATTTCTGGTATATGCATTTTTTACCTTTTTCCATCTCTATGTCGAATTAAGTTGGCTCTGGAATACTTTATAAAGGCCCTACTCTGCAAAAATTAATCCCTTTGTGATTTTCCCCTTTCTTGCAAATGGTTAGAAAAACTTTTATAACAATAGACTTAGGAACTGATGTTAAAATATGGTATCAAGTATGAATCATTTGCCTATTATTAGGACTAGAGACTTAAAGCCACCCTTTTGTTCCTTTTAAGATGATAGCTGAACTGCTTGGGTGTGTTTTGAAGAAATGGTTTTAAAAGCTTATTTTGGAATTAAGTAATTTTAGTTTTAAATTCTAAAACTAAAACATGAAAGCCACTAACAAAAATTTGATTGGAAATTGAAATTCGTAGATCTAGTTTTTAAAACTGAGTAAAAAATGTCTTTCTTAAACCACATTAATGATGGAGGCAAGTCTTAATTTTAAAGTTCCTTAACTTAGACTTCTTAAACATTTGGACTTAGAGGTTTTGTTTTGTTTAATGTTGAGAAGGAGTCTCATTCTGTCACCCAGGCTGGAGTGCAGTGGCGCCATCTCGGCTCACTGCAACCTCTGCATCCTGGCTTCAGTGATTCTCCTGCCTCAGCCTTCCAAGCAGCTGGGACCACAGGTGCACGCCACCACAACTGGCTAATTTTTTGTATTTTTAGTAGAGATGTGGTTTCACTGTGTTAGGTTGGTCTCAATCTCCTGACCTCATGATCCACCTTCCTTGGCCTCCCAAAGTGCTGGGATTATAGGCATGAGCTATGGCTTAGAGTTCCTAAAAATTACTGAATTATTTAAAAATTCTTCTTTGGTTATTAGAGGCAACATTTATTTTATAGTCTCTGTATAGAATTCTTACCAAATGGTCTCAACCATTAATAGATAACTGTGTGATCAATTTAAGTGCTTTAGAATTTCAGGCCAAGGTGGGCAGATCTCTTGAGGTCAGGAGTTCAAGACCAGCCTGGCCAGTGTGGTGAAACCCTGTCTCTACCAAAAATTACAAAAGTTAGCTGGGCATGGTGATGTGTGCCTGTAGTCTCAGCTACTCGGGAGGCTGAGGTGGGAGAATTGCTTGAATCTGGGAGGTAGAGCTAAGATTTCTAAGGTAACTAAGAGGATCCCCGGAGTTGAGCCAAAACCTGCTACTGTGGTATATTTTGGAGATGTGGGTTTCCATTAGATCTAGATGTTTTTGACTCCTAGTAAATTTTTTATTGATTTGTCATTTGGTTCATAATGTATAATTCAGTAAAAGCCATTCAGAGACAGGCTAACATTGCCGGCCAAACATTCTCACAGTGCAACTTGGTCTTGGAACTTAGAATGCTTACAGGAATGGATGGCTAGCATACTCCTTACGCATGCCTTCTAGATATCATATCCAGGTTTTTGCTGAGAGACTAATACTAATATTCCACATTGCTAAGTCAGGGGTACTCCATATGCTTTATAAACCAAATAGAGGGTAGATTTGACATCTTATGAATATTGAGACATTTACTCAGTGTTTTTATCTGGATGAAAGAATAACATATCTCTTGTGCCTTGAGAGAACCTATAGGCAGTTAGGCTTTTCCTCAAGGAGCGACATTTGAACACTCAATTAAATCCCCATGATTTCATTGAATTCCCATAATATGGTTTTGTCGTATTCATTGTATTCTGTTTTATGTGTGTGTGTGTGTGTGTGTGTGTGTGTGTGTTTTTGAGGTGGAGTCTCACTCTGTCACCCAAGCTGGAGTGTAGTGGTGCAATCTTGGCTCACTGCAGCCTCCACCTTCCAGTTTCAAGAGATTCTCCTGCCTCAGCCTCCCGAGTAGCTGGGATTACAAGCTTGTGCCGTCATGTCTGGCTGATTTTTGTATTTTTAGTAGAGACGGGAGTTTCACCACATTGGCCAGGCTGGTCTTGACGTCTTGACCTCAGGCGATCCTCCCACCTTGGCCTCCCAAAGTGTTGGGATTACAGGGGTGAGCTACCATGCCTGGCCTGTATTTTGTATTTTTATGTATATCCTCCTCACTAAATAAGTTTCTTGAGGATAATGAAGGGTTTTTTATTGACCCCTTTATCCATTATGGTGTTTTGCATATGGTAAAATTCTAAAGTATGAGCCAAACCAAACCTGGATCAAACTTAAGAAAATAGTTTCTCCCCTTTCTTATTAGAGGAGGTACTTCGTTACAACAGAGGATATATGTAGGTAAGTGTACCCAGGAATATGTAAGAATGTTGAGACATCTGAAAGTCTGATTCAGAATTAAACAAAGGCAAATGAAGTTTCTACACTGTTTTCTGGCTTCTAATTAAACATTTTTTTTCATATCACAATAACATAAATATTTTAAAGTACTCCAGGCAGTTCTCCTTCAGTATTCCCAGTGATGTCATTAAGCCTATTCACTGCAACAGCTGCAAGTTATTCCAGACATCTGTACTGAATCCTTACGCTATACAAGACCATTTGAAATCAACTTTCTCACCCCATTAACAGCTTCAGTAATTCTCTATTACTTTTCTAACCAAGGGTTAGGGAGAAATAAATCTAGTGTATCAGAATGAAAAATCCTGAAAATTGCTTTTCAAAACTAATTCTCCGTGGTCACGAACATAATGTTTAATTTACTCTTCTAGATTTCTGTACTTAAAAAGTTGGTTTCTTAAATACGTAAAAGTTAGATCATTTGATAAATGCCTAAAAATAATTTCCCTTAAGTTTATTAAGTCTTATTTGGTAGTAAATATAAAGGACAAAATATTCCAGGTAAAAGTTATTTCATACATTTTAAATAGTTTATTTAGAGTAAGTATAGTCAGCTCAAATCTCCACTGCCTTATTCCTCTGGGTCTTGCATATTGGTGGAAATTTTTCTCTACTCTTTTTTTACATTATATGTTGTGGGATAAGCATGGAATTATTGAACCTATGACCTATATATTCCACAGCTTACTTCAATCCTTCTATTAGGCACCCATCCAGAGTAGAAGAAACTTCTCAGATCACAGAAGACCCTTAAAAAATGTCATTGTGTTTAGCTTCATTTCAGTATTACATTGATGAGCAAAAAAATGAGTTCCCAGCTGGGGCCACTATCTATCTGTGTGGAGTTTTCATGTTTTCCCCATGCATCTGCACGGGTTTTCTCCAGTTTCCTCCCACATCTTTATAACCTTTGCTTCGCAAACATTTATTTACTCAGCCCACCATCACTATGACTGCCATCACTTACTGATTCACCAAAAATTGCATAAATTATCTTAATTGTTTTTATTAGCCTTTATTAAATGCATGTATAGTTCACATTTATTTCAATATTTAATATTAGAAGTGCTTGGGGTCTTTATTTAGAAGTTTGGTGATGTTTTTGTAGCCAGAAATATGCTATAGGAACATAACTCCTGTTTATATCAATTAGGCTATGGTAAATTATGTCATTTCACTTAAAGAATTTATGGACAACATGAAGAATAGTGTTCAACTTTTGCTTATAAATAATTAACAGATGACATGAAGAGAGACCTCTTAGGAAGCCATTTTTACGAGCCTATTGAGCTGGGGGTTAACATTTTCAATAAGAAGCCAGTAAGTCAAATATAATCTTTTGCATTTAAATGCCGTATCATTATGTTATAGTACCAGAAGTCTAAAGACCAAACAGTGTGGTAGGAAGAATAAAATGTTACTTATGAATATAATTTCTGCTTATACTTTTAGAAAGAAGATTAAAAGTATTGACAACAAATGAAGTCAGAATACATAAAGTAGTTTATTAAAAGTATCTCCTTAATGTTGCTAATCATTTGCTTTGCCTATGTACACATAATGACGTACATTTATGCATTAGCTGAGACGTGTTCATTCTGTAAGTTTTGTGCATAGCTAATCTTCAGTTACACAAAAGCATTTAAAAATTTGACAGTTGAAAGAAAATTAAGCAATGCTGTATGAAATTGAAAAATGAAAACTTTGATTAAAAAGTATTTTCAAATACAGGATAGTATATATGAGAATATATATATGTTTGAGAATTTTTTGTGTATAATATTAGTAACATCATTATGTTTGATATAAATTATAGTAGATAGACCACTGTATTACCCTCTTACACATTCTTCTGTCCTATTAAGTAACAAACATTGTTCTTACTGTAATAAAACAGGTATTTCTGTCTGTCATACATATGAAATACTTGTATGTATTTATGGGAAGTAATTTTTAAAGCTAGTTTGTCCTTTTTCATAATTTCAACTTTTATTTTAGATTCAGGGGTACATGTGCAGCAGGTTTGTTACATTTGCCATATTGTGTGATGCTGAAGTTTGGGGTAAAAATGATCCCATCATCCAATAATGATCATAGTACCCAACCAGTTAGTCTTTTAACCCTAGAGTAGATATTGCTCCAAAGGAAAATATACAAATGGCTAATAGCACATAAAAATGTGCTCAATATCATTAGCCATTAGTAGAAATTAAAATTAAGAAATGTTTAAAATATTTAATGTTTTATTTGAAAATAATAAACCAATTAAAATGTTAAATAACATTTTTAATGGAAAATAATTATATCCCCCAAAGCAAAAAAAACAAAAATTAGTGAGAAGACTAGCACTGTTTTACGGTTTTGCAGGTTTTTAATATGTGATTTAATGGAAGATAATAGGATTATTATATATGTTTCTGTATTCAGTCTGTTGCAATATATTGTTTTAGTTGACATATGTGAAGAAACTCTACCCTCATGCAGATAAGTAGTTGTAAAAGAAAGGAGTATTTTAACAGCCTTTTCAAATACTTGTGAATTATTATATTTTGATACTACATAAAAACTCAGCAAGTGATAATTTCTTAAATGATTAGTTGCACTATAGAATCTAAAGCCATATTAATGACACTTTTATCCTCTATAACATTAAAAAATCTATTGATCTGTCTTGCAGTTTGAATGGAACTTGTACCCATGCATGATTTTGAAATATCATTTACTGCTCATTTGGAAGATATTTGTTCACTGACACTTAGGCAGATCTTCCAAATATGAACCTATTGCATTATACAATGTCAAAAAATCACATTCATTAATATCACCACTAATCACATTAAGAAAGTCATACTCATGGTGGTAGATACATAGTTTCCCAAATTCTGATTTTTACTTGAAATCCCAATTTTATCATTTGCAAATACTGAAAAGTTTTTTCTTTGAAATATCAGGCTTAACTCATTTTTAAAAAGTGCTTGATGGGTTACCGATGCCTGAATAACAATAATTTGCCATTATTTCAAGTAAAAGTGGTATTGAAAAAAAGTGGGTTGTTCAGCTTGCAAATCATTCACCCAAGTGCTTTTTCTTGAGATAGCCATTATTTCAGTAGGCAGCAGAACAGTTTTCTGTGTCCTTGCCATTTCATCGCAGAGAATGTTAATAATTTTACTGCTTCAACAAGGATATTCTAAATTGCAATTTACTTTAAAATATTTTATTTGTTTATTTGTTTGTTGATTCATTTTTGTATGTGGCAATGAAAAATACAGTGACAACTAGTCTAGTTTGGTCCCACTACATAGATCTATGCTAAGGCCTAGCAGTTTTGCCTTTTTCACCAACAGAGTAAATTTCAACAAAGTGCAAAAAGGCAAATAATGTCCTCATGCTAACTTGAAAATAGCTTGACCTTAGTATTATTGTGAAAATAGTTTGACCTGAAAGGGTCTTAGTTTTTCCTTAGGGAAAAAACTAGTCAAAAAACTATTGTAATAGTCCTCCTATAGCTAATTTACATTATAAATTATTTGTGGATACCTACTATATGAAAGGTGGTAGTAGATCCTGGGGATTCAGCAATGGGTAAAACAGATGAAATGTCTGCTGTTATGGAGTCATTTGTAAAGGGTGAAGATATATAATAAGGGTTAGAGAGAAAAGTAAAGCAAAGAAGGGAAACGAGGTGAGTGTGTTTGGTGGGCATGTGTGTGTATAGTTTAACTAAGGTGGCCAGGAAAGACCTCACTGAGAAGCTGACATTTGAATGAAGATCTGAAGTGGGGGCAGGTAAAGGTGTATGCCTATACAAAGGTCACAGCTGAGGCTGCCCCCTCTTTATCCATCTCTTTTCATCCAACTTCCAGACCTTTTTTTTCCTGCTGGTAACTCATACCTTTTAAAGTTGAAACCAGTTTACTTTCTTCCAACTCTGCTTTCCACCACTTCCTTGCCCCTAGCACACACACAATTAATCGGCACTTAAAAACAAAAACCTAGCTCTTTACAAAAGGTACAGGGACAGAGTGGAGGCTTTGAATACTTGTGCTTCATTATTTTCCCCTGTCATCTTTTATATTAAAGGAAATAAAATATAGGGGTGTCTTCTTTTCCTGGTTGAATTGGTAGAGAATATCTGTGGCAGTTAGTGCTAGTGTTTATAAAAAGAGTAAACACTAATGAGATCATGATGGAGAGAGACCAAATCAGTAGGGACTGAATTATAAAGAGATTTCATTTCTAGGCTAAAGAGTTTAGATGGGTCATGAGTGCATGTCATCCTTTATTTTAATCAGTAGTGGAACAATGGCTCTCAACTATGTGGTTGAAGGGATAAACTTAGACAACAAATCTAAATTTCCTGTATCCATTGCATTTACCTGTTGCATTTCCTCAAGGACTTTGCTCTCCTCAAACTTTTTGGTCCCTTTTTTTTTTAAATCAAACACTTATAAGTGTTGGAATACTAATTTGTCTAATCTTTATAAACAATTGGTGCAGTAGGTATCGTTACTATCCCTGTTTTACTAATGAGAAGACGAGGATGCAGAGAGATTAAGGAGCTTGCTCTAGATTCTACAGCTAGAAATTACGTGGTGGAAGCAGAATTCAAACCTAGGCAGTCTATAGCCAGAGTCCCTCCTCTTAATCTCTGTCTGTGCCACTCTGGCCAGTGTTTGTGAATCCTGGAACTATCTGCATCAGAATCACCATGGATACTTGGGAAAAGTGAAAAATTCCGGCCCACCTCAGACTTATCATGTAAGAAATTGTTTTTCAAGAGTTGAGGAAGGTGTATGGTTATAAAAACCTGCAGGTGATTCTGATATGTTATATAATAAAATCCTGCAGGTGATTCTGATATGTATCCTTTGTTAGGAACTTCTGTTTTAGAAGGACCTGCTACTGGCACTGTATTTGCTTCTCTAATCCCAGCTTCCTTTGATTAAATGCTTTCTGAAAGATACACAGTTAGTACAGAACTTAATGCTATTATATACTATTATACCCCAGTTTGACTTTTAAGTTCATTACCACCTGAAATTTAAATGAAATCCTTTTTAAAACAATACTTGACCAAACAATTAAAAATTTCATTTTTTACAAATGCATTATAGTTTAAAAATGCACTTTAAAACTGAATGAAGGCCATGCGTGGTGGTTCATGCTTGTAATCCCTGCACTTTGGGAAGTGAGGCAGGTGGATCACCCGAGGTCAGGAGTTCAATACTAGCCTGGCCAACATGGTAAAACCCTGTCTCTACCAAAAATAAAAAAATTAGCTGGGCATGGTGGTGGGTGCCTGTAATCCCAGCTCCTCAGGAGGCTGAGAAAGGAGAATCACTTGAACCCAAGAGGCGGAGGTTGCAGTGAACTGAGATTGTGCCACTGCACTGCAGCCTGGGTGACAGAGTGAGACTCTCAAAAAAACAAACGACAAGCACTGGAATGGAAACTGAGAACTTACTGTTCTGTTTATGATGAAAGAAAACTGCTAGACTTTAGAAAGTACACCATATGTGATATGAAAAGTGAACTCTTCTGGATTGTGGAACAGCTCTATATAGTATCATACCTCCATCTTTAACTAGGATTGCAGCTGGCAATAAAGCTCAGCTTCCAACGTGAGCAACTGTTGAGTTTGGCTGTTTTGTTAACCCAGTATCCTGAGAGAAAATTTGTTCACTGAAGAACATAAAACATATTATGGTTAAAATTTTTTTATTTCACTTTGTAGTTTGCCTTGTCAAGACTAGTCTTTCCTAAAATGTGCTTTGGGGGCATTTTATAGTCTTCCCTGTTTCTTTATGGGAAGCCAAGATCAAAATTGCTTTGAAAAGGATTAAGATCTGGAGTGAAGGCTGGAGGAATAGCTAGACACTGAGGCTCATGCAAGCAGATAACTTTAGAAATATAAATTACATGGAACTCCTTCTTTTCTGCCTTTCCAGAAAGTTGTAGAATAATTGATATGAAAGAGTTGGCTAGTTTATCTCCCTCTGTTCCATTCCTACACTTTGAGCTATCTACACAAGATACAGAGCTATCTACACAAGATACAGAGCTATCTACTTTGAGATTCTTCCCGGAACATACAAAATTATTTTTTGTCTCAACCCAACATTTCCCCTCTTTTTTTCCAACAAAAAGTAAAACGCTTCTCTTAGATATCTATGTTTAACTCTTTCCTTGAAGTGTTTGCTAATAACTTTTCTCAGGAAACTTGTTGACTCAATTCGCTGTAGCCATAGACCCTCCTACCTGTCCCCACTGTGGTTTGCTTTGGTAGCACACCTGTAGGACGCAAGGTAATCCAGGAAATTCACTTCCTACAGGTAGTCCTGAGTAAAGGGAATTTTCTAAAATGAAGCACCTCGTAAACATTATATATGACAAACTCCCAAATGGTTAAACTCTTTATGCATTTAGTGTTTGATCTTTTTCCTCAAGAAGAGTTTTTTTGGATTGCTGCTCTGTTGGCACTCAACAAATTACAATTGCTAACAAGTTTCAGGGGCCCTAGCTTACTTTACTAAATCATATACTTACCAGTTTTTAAAAAGGCTCTCTATTATAGCTAAGAAAGTTTTGAACTTTGATTAACTCGAGTTATTGAATGAAGTAATATGAAGCACATGGTCAAAGACTTCCTGCTCCTATACCTGTACAAAGCATGTAACCAACATTTTGTCTAAGAGCTTTCCCTAGGGAAACCAATAAATCAATACTGACCTGGTTTAGAAACATTTTTTCTGAAACTCTCCAAAAGAGAGGCATGATTTTGGATGCTACTATCTTACCCTTAGGAAAGTATTTACAAGAAACCATTTTGACCAAGAAACTCAAAATTAATTCTGGTTTTTAAAAAGAGAAGCATATATAAATCCGAGATTGAACCTTATGAAATGACTGATACTTGACTCACAAAAATGACATGTTTTTTATGGTACGGCCTAATACTTTTTTGTGTGAATAAAAGGGGAGGCAGGGTTAGTTAGGCAGTTTTGGAGGGCATACTATAGACTTGGACATGAAAAGCATATCTTAAATCAGAGTTTGAATTTGTACTTACTAGGATTTCAAGCTCTTTTTTTTCTCTCGTGACCTTGCCAGCATTATCAGATTTGTATTAAGTGTCAACAGTTTCCTCTTGTCAAAGCATAAACCTTGGCTCACTCTTAGGCCATCTGTTGAACACAGGTACTTTTGATTTATTCTTCTGGCTGACATGCTCGCTAACGGTGCAGATGCAAGCTTTGCATTTCCTTTTATTGGTCTGGAGTTTTATTGCATACATTAGTGGCACAAATACTGCATTCATATTAGCTATTTATATGAACTATTTCTAGTTTTGGGGTGAGTAATATACTTTGCTTGTGTTTTTACTGTGCTGAGAAGCCCTGTATCATAGACATTTTAATAGACTTTAAATGATTAGATTACATTCTACTTAATTTTACCACCCCTAATTTTTTTTGTGTGATTTTTATTTCCAGGATATGTTACAACATGTGTTTGTGTATTTTCATGATTTCAAATTTTCTAATTGCCATTGCTTTAATGAATGAACACATTTGATTTTTGATCAGCAATTACTATAACTACTAGAAAACAAAAAACACTGGTGTCAAATGTAAATTTAGATAGATAACTCTGGAAGGCCTACTTTTAGCTGATGCGTTGGCTCTGATTTTTGAGGGTTAACATGCTCTTCGACTTCTTTGACAGCTTGAAAGATGTAAAGTAGAGTGATAGAAGACAACGAAAGCTCTCTAGGACAGGAACGTAGGTTAGAGAAGATTTAATACAAAGCTATTTGTGAAATAAGGCTAGGTGCTATTTTTATTTTTGATCTGTTTTTATCAGTTTTCTATTTGGAAAACCAACCCCTCTCTGGCATCCAGTGGATATGGGCCAAATATAAAATGTTAAGAGGCCATTGTTACGGTTGGTCTGCTATGCAAAACTTTTTTCCTAATAGAGGTCTGTGTGGATTGTGTGAAGGCTGCTCAGTGTCACAAGTGCAGCCTGAGTTTCCTTCATTGTAGGGGAAATTATGATAGAAATACATTCCTTTCTATTAAAGATAAAGGGCCCCAACCTTGAGCCAGAGTTTTCTAATACAGTAGAAGCCATCTTATCTAGTATAATAGGGACTAGTGAATGGTCTGTTAATAAACAACACAGGTTAAAATTATTTTTTAAAAAGATACGTATCTTTATTTTATTTGATGATGTTAATGTGCACTCATTGGCTAGTTTTGTGTGTAGAGCCAATGTCTTTCTTTGAGTCCAAATCCATTCTTCAGAGTTCCATGTTGCCCTTCTTGCATTAACTACACTCACAATTCGGCAACCATAATTTCCAGTATTGGTTACAGTTACTTTAAATTGGAATAAGAACTTAGAGGTACTTGTTAAGCACTCTGAGGGCAGACTATTAAGATTTTTATGGTTGTTTTGCAAGGAGAGAACATTTTATAACTTATTTTTATCTTTTTGCTCTCTTTTCACACTATTAGTTTATGTAATATTTTATTAAATTACACAGTAATACTAACTAATACAATTAGTGATTAGTCTTGAAAAAAGACACAGCTCAACTAGTCATGAATGTTCCTTGTGCTATAGGCACCAGTCAGTGAGTTTTATAGGGGAAATGAGAAGGGTCATTTAATCAGTTTCTACTCTACATGGATATGAAAACATTTGATAACTCTCAGTAGGGCCTGAATTTTATTGTGAGTTACCATCATAAACTTCAGCTGAGCAAAATATGGTCCTTTTCTTTTGATAAGCTAGTCTCCAATGCTTTTGTTTTCTTAAAAAGAGAAGAAACATAACTTTGAATGCTGTGTTATGCACTAGTACTTTGTTGGTTTCTATCAAAGTGCTTGGAAGAGGGAATTGGGAGAATTGTATGAAAGTAGCATATTTTCTTGTGTACAATATTGCATAATGTTAGAAAATGGATGTTTTATTTTCACAGTGAAATGCTTTGGTATTTCTCCCCACTCCCCACACCCATGTTTCTCTAACTTCTTCTGCGAATAAGAGTAACAACACATTGATTATAATATTTGTCCACATGATTTCATTCCAGAGAAAATCCTATGGTATCTAATCCCTACGGAAGGTCTGATAAAGACATTTCAGGAGTCCATTTGAAGATGTCTTAAAATTAGTGACAGTTTTGAATGACAGTGCCAAAGTGTATTTCTTTCTATGGTAACATTCTTTTTCTCCTATCCTTTTTATTTTTAAGTAGTTTCATTTTTCTTGCAGTTGGGTTATTTTTAAACGATTTAATTGGAGGGAAAGAAGTACAAATTCATCAAATTGTACCTCCAGGATTGAATTTCCTTCACTAGTTCCTTAATAGTATTTAAGTAAAAGGGGGTGCGATATCAAGAAGACTAAATTATAAATATGAATTTTCTATGCTGTTAAAAAACAACAGTGCTGTCCTTGGTTAACCATTATGGAGATTCTGCTTGACCAAATACCTTTAGAACTGTTTCACAAATTTATAATTTAACTAGTAATTTGGTTTAGGGTTAGGCTTTGAGTGACAGAAAATCCAAAATATAGTGGCTTAGATAAATTAGAAGTTTATTCGTCTTTCTTTCATGTGTAAGTTTCAGAGATCTTATGGTAGCTCCTTAATCATCAGGATCCCTGTCTCCTTCTGTCTTCTTGCTCTGTAATCCCTGTCTTGCAGCTTCCCTCTCATGGTCCAAAAGATGGCTACTCCAGCTCTAGCAGTCATATCTGCCTTCTAGCTAGCAAGAAGGAGAAAAGGGAAGGAGGGAAGCCTTCCACCATCACCACCTTGAAGCAGTTGCCATTTCTTCTTACAGTCCGTTGACCAGACAGTGTAACCTTAATTGGTTGCAAAGGAAGCTAGGAGAGAAATATAGTCTTTATTCTGGGTGGCCTTCTGCCCAACCAATTATCACAAGTCCTGTTGCTATTTTAATATTATAGAAGAAGAAGAGCATATATTGGGTAAAAAAAAAAAAAAAAATGGCCGTTTCTACCACAAGTTAGTTTCCCTAACAAAATAAAAACTTGGATTTATATTCTTCAAAAGAAAATATCTTCTGTAGCACAGTGCTGACTACATGACAGGGCACTGTGCTCAGTAAATTTTTTTTTAAATGAACAGTAAGAAGCCAGTAAATATTTGTTGAGTGATTACAGCTCCTTTGTTTCTGAAAACGTGACTCACAGGATTAATGATCTAAAAAGGAGTAAGATGAACACAGAAAATAATGATTCGAGATTCTTTGTTGTGAGGTTCAAGAAACATTTATTTTGAGGAAGTATTGAGGAAGTGAAGGTAAATGTTCAGTGAAGTAACTACGCTCCCAGATATATAGATAAGCTGGGTAGATAGATAGCATATATATGATATATTAAATATATATACACTTATTTTTATTATAAGATAAGTACTGTTAGAGTTGGTAGTATACCAGCTTTGGTTCCCTACAGTCTGATTTTTGGGCCTCTTGGTAAACAAGTACTTTAAACTGTTCCCCGTTTGCAAACCTTTAATAATTAGACACAAGGCAGGTTAACTGTAATAATTTGTATGCGTGCAAGATGTGATTCTTCTTTTTTCATAAATCATAATGTGGTTTTTAGCTTTCTGCTGCAAAAGTTTAACTAGTTTGTTAGAAATTTAAAAAGAGAAAGTAGGAGACATTGTGTTCAGAAAATCGTGTTTAAAAGCAACAATTAGTATGGCATCTATATCTTAGCAGGAAACTCAGAATTAAGTCTGAGCCTAACCTTAACCCATGACCAGTGGTATCTGAGTGTGTTTATTTTTACAATAGCCTTAATTTAGGGCTTGCAAGTTTTTTGGTTTGTTTTCACATTCAATTTAGAGACCCTGAAGCAGTATTTTAATGATAGGAATTAAGCTATGTATAACTTTCATGGGTTGAAGATCAGCAAATTCTGTTTTCCCTTGGATATAATGTTATCTTTCTCCGAAATGAGTGATCTTTGTGTCTAACAATGCACTTAAAAAAACAAAACAAAAAATTCCCTTGCTGCAATGCTGGAATTCTAACAGAACTTTACTCATCTTCTCTCCCCTCCCCGATTTTTAAAAACATGTTCTCATGGAAATATTGCCTTGAGTTACACAAGATAGAAGCAGTTACTGGAAATGTTTTCTACACAATTCTGTTCATGTATTTCAATTTCCATTTGTTTTTCACTTTTTAGATTTTTTTCTTAGTTTCGCTGATAATTGCACTTCATAATCATACCAACTTTGAACTTTGAAGTTGTGTTGAATTTATATTGCTCTCAGCTGTATCAGATCCTACTTTTTGAAGAGTTATTTTATATAGTAAATTTGTTGGATGAATGGTGAAACAATGAACATAGGAACAAGAAAAGAAAGCAAAATGGGTCAAACTTAGGTTTTGGTTTATCTCCAGTTTAACCATGCTCCCTTAAATGGAAATGCTAATACACTTTTTTTCTTTTTTCTGTGACAGTGCTTATGTTTTTGCTAGGAAGAAGAGGAGTTATTGGAAACAGTAGTTAATAACAAAGTCATAAGTCATTTATAATCAGCCTTAGAATGCCTACAGATGTACATACATTTTTCAAAACACTTATATTCTGCCTTTTCTGAAGCCAGACTTCTCTTGGCTCAGTCTTACTTTCAGTGCTTGTGTGATGGAAATTAGAAACTTCAGATGCCCTATAAAATTTAAGACTATACAGCTGTGGTAGGCATATATTTATAATTTTTTAAAATTCTTCTACCAAACTGTATGCTTTTTAAGGGCAAAAACTGTACATCTGCTTTACTAAACACCTGTCACTTGCAAATAAATGTCTAATGCTGTGGTCACTTCAAAGGGAGACGAGGAGGCTAAGCAGGTAAGGCTCTAGGCCTTGGCCCTGCTTCAGTCAGAATCTTCTTCTACATGTTGACAGTTTGTTTATTCTACATGTAGAAAATTCTTCGGATAAGAATTTTGATGGGAAAAAAAGTTTCTCCCCTTTTAAAAAAAATTTGAAAATGACTGTTTTGTGGATACATACTTTCAGTATCTTGTGACATTTTCTGGTCCAGCCCCCATCGTTTTACAGGATTGAAAACGGAAACACAAAAAGGATATATAGTCTTGTCCAGATTTTACAGGTATTTAGTGGCAGAATTAGAATTAAAATCCCTTGTCTTTACTGCTTGACCAATATTCTTAATAGTGTGCTACAGCATATGTGTTGTAAGAACCTAAGAGTTTTCCAAGATCACTGCACAGTGCCTGACACTACATAAATGTGTATTACATGAATGAATGAATGATTCTAAGACAGTTTGTAGTTAATTACCTCTAAGCCAACTTCAAAAAAAAACTATCATTTTTCATGACCCCAGTGAAATATTGGCCTCTTAGAAACCCTGAATTTGGCCCATTGTAGAACTAAGTCAATTGTTATATATAACAGATTGTTCTTTGTTAATTTTAGGATCACCTGTTGTTACCAGCTACCACCCATAACAAGACCACAAGACCAAAAATGTCAATTGTGTTACCAGCAATAAACATAAATGGTAAGTTGAAATTTAGGTTTATGAATAACACAAGATTTCTTTGTTTAGTTCAAAGACATTTGATTTCTTTGTTTAGTTCTTTGCATTAGTTCAAAGACATTTAAAATGTTCAGTTAAACGAGTATATATCCATGCATTCATTATTTCTGAAACATTTTCCCACTGTTTTCACAAAAATATTATTTTTTAAATCCATTATTCTTTTTTTAAAAAATTACTATATCCTTAAAAGAAAAAGTAGCTCTCTTTTACTTACAAAACTGGAAAAGCTAGCATCTTGACTGCTCTACAGGCTTGCTATCTGGGACGTTTCTCATCATAAATGTAGTGTAAGAAGCTTCTGCTGTATTCTGACAGTGAATTTGTAAATTAGTTTTTTGGAACTCAGAGCAGTTTTCTGTGTTACCTAAATATTGATATGATCCTAGAGCATGCCACAGAAGCTTATTTAGGTTTAATTGAAAATACTGACGAGTTTGGTCTTGATAGTATTTCTATTGCATTTTGTTCTATTACTAGCACTGGACATTAAGCAAAATATAAATAATAATATAAGACACAGATGTTAAGGCATAGTATACCTGCTTATAGTTTAGAAGGAAAAAAAGACAAGCACAAAAATCACTGTACTCCAAAGAGAAAGTCACATAACTAATATGTAAGGTACTGAGAAATCTAGTGAAGGAGAGATTACTTCCAGCTGCATTCTTTGTGGAGACGAGCAATAACTCACTCCCATTACCAGATGTGGATTATAAGTGAGCACAGTGTATATTACTGACTAATTGCTTTCTCTGACACATCATATTGAAAATTGGAGAGTTGGCCATCTTTTTCAAGTTTGTGTATCTGAAAAAATGGAGGTACTAGTACATTTTCTGTCTGGTAGTAAAAACCTCATAGTGTATGAAGAAGATGAAAATGAAAAGCCCTTGGAACTAATCTGCAGTTGAACCAGTTCACATTCTGATTGATGAATATGATTAAACCATCAAATGCAGTCATAAAACAGAATACTAGGACTTTGGGGGAATTCTAGATAAGTTTCAATAAAATTTAGTCTTTGGGGAAAAAGTAGTATTCATTGTACATTTTAAGACCATAGAGGACTATAGAATTTCCTGAGCTGCATATAGACAGCTTGTTAGAAATGCCTAGGAAGTAAATTTATAGACACAAACATAAATGTTATGTGAAAGCATAACAAATTACAGTATTTACTTAGCCTTACAAAGACATTCAGAAGAAGTTTAAGAAAAAATGATAACATTGAGAAGAAAGTATCTTTCTTTGGTAAAGACATACCTCTGAAATTATTCATGGAATAATCATATTACTACCTGAAGAAGAAGAAATTCCAAAGTGCATTTTATTACATTCCAAAGAATGTATTTAGGAAGTCTCATTTATTCTCAATCTACAGGTACCTAAGTTTCTCCACCTGAACTCTAATAGACCAAAGGGTCTGCTTATGCTCAGACAGGCTGTTTTCTAAGCTTTATCAAGGCAGAATTCACTTAATTTTGTTATTCTGATATTGGGTTCTTATGCAAGAGAATGCCTGGTCTTATTTTATAACAGTGAGCTATCTATATTAAGCCAAACCCAACAAGATGATGTTTGACTATGTTTATCTTGGCCAGGTGACTGTTTTTGAAGAGGAGCCTTTCATGATTTGGAAAATCTAGTCATTAGAGGATTGCTGTCTTTTTAATCTGTTTCAGACCCTTTGTAAATAGTCTTCTAAAAAACTTCCCTTTTTAGGATAAGTTCTATTAAAAAATTAAGATTCAAATTCAAGAAATCCAAGAAATATTGATTGAGTATGTACCGTGTTTCAAGTACCATGCTGCATCCTCAGCCTTTTCTCTGAACAGTCTCTTTATTTTTTTGCTCTGAAGATGCTTCTTAAATTAGAGCCTGATTTTTTTCCCCCACCTCATGTACCTCAAAGTCTGCAGCAGGGTAGGTGATAGCTTTGCTTCCCACTACAACCTTCAAATTATTTCTCCTTCTTTCTCCTTCAGTCCCCCTAACATCTTGCAAATCTGTCACATCACAGCTTACTCCTCCTACCCTCTTTGTTGCTGTCATCTGCTCCACCTTCACTGATGACTCCTCCACTGCCTCTGTCATCCTGCCTAACTTCAGCATCCACATAGAGCTGTCATTTAGTACTTTAGCCTTTTCTGATCCAGTTATCTTATATTCCACGCCACCTCAGCCTCCCATCCACCTGGTCATAATCTAGACCTTATTGTCATCAATAGAAGTACTCTCTTTGAAATCTCCTTTTCAGATATCCCGCTCCCTGTTACTTACTCTCTTACTTCAAAATTCACACTCCACTACTCTCTTACCTCACGAGTCTACAGTCCTTTGACCTACCACTTATTTTCTCTATCCAGCACATCCTTAATGGCCATACATTCCTCCTTACCCAGCCTAAATTTCATGGTCCTGTACTGTCACCACTCTCTTGGGAACACCCCTTACTCTGGCTCCTTTCTTCTTAGGTGCCACTCTCTTGGCAAAACTGCTCTCTAGGTAAACCCAATTCTCCTCTCTATGCCTGCTCTCAAACAGCTGAAAATTGCTAGAAAGTATCACCCAGTGAGAACAAGTAGATTCACTTCGAATTTATGACCATTAATTTCAAAGGGGTATTTAATTCTGCCAGTCATTGCTAGTAAATTCACTTTCCCTCTCTCTGAAAAAAGAATTTCTCACCTTCTCTTGTCAAAACTCCAACATCCTCTCTCCCACCCGTCAGCTGATGAACTCACCAAATACTATACTGAGAAAATAGATGTCATCATGCAAGAACTACGTCATGTTTCCACTACCACTGTCCCAGCTGCGTCTGCACCCACAGACTCTGCCTTCCCTCTTCTTGCACTGAAAGGAAAGTCTCTTCCATTGGGTTCTAAATCCCAGCTTTGCTACTTACTAGATATGTGTCATTGGGCAAGTTAATTAACTTCTGTACCTCAGCTTCCTCATCTGTAGAAGAAGATATTAGTAATACCTTCCTCTAAGAGTTGATGTGAGAATGAAATGAGTAGAAAAGCTTTAAATAGTGCCTATTTTGGGGTTGGCTTCTGTGTTACTGCAATAATCGTCATTGCCATTGTCCTTAGGTCATCATCGCCAGTTCTAAGGTGATTTCTTCCTTTTGGACCCTGACTCCTAGCACCTCTCACAGCACTCAAAAGACTTTACTCCTGCATTTATATCATTCCTCTTTTAAACAGTTTCTTCTTTTCTACTGGATCATTCCCATCAGCATACAAATGTCTTTTTTGTTGTTGTTGTTCTGAGGCAGAGACTCACTCTGTTGTTCAGATTGGAGTGCAGTGGCATGACCCCATGGCTCACTCCAGTGTCCCCCTCCTGGGCTCAAGCAGTCCTCCCACCTCAGCCTCCCAAGTAGCTCCCGAACACAGGTCCATTCCACTCCCAGCTAATTTTTAAATTATTTGTAGAGACAGGGTCTCCCCGTGTTGCCCAGGCTAGTCTTGAAACCAAGACCAAAGGCTCAGGTGAAACCAAGACCAAGGCTCAAGTGATCCTCCTGCCTTGGTCTCCCAAAGTGCTATGATTACAGCATGAGCCATTGCAGCTGGCCCAAAAGGTCTTACTATTACTGTTACCTCTGGTGTAGGAAGACTTCTGTGACTTCACATTCTATTTCTCTGTTACCCTTTAGAGCAAAACACTCAAAAGAGTTACACTCACTGCTTCTACTTCCTTACCTCTGATTCTGTCTTCTTTTCATCCTTACCAAGCTTTTGCCCTTCTACTGCACTGAAATGCTTTTGCAAAAGGAAAAGAATGACAAATATCTCGCCAAAGTCAAAGGTCGTGTCTCATTGTCATCTTACTTGACCTCTCAACGGTATTTGACACAGCTATTTCCTCTTTTTTTTATTCCACCCAATTCTTATTTTAAAAAAATTCAGATCTATACAAAAATTGAAAGATGAGTACAGTAAATATCTAGAGATCCTTAGCTAGATGTCAGCAATTGTTAACATTTTTTCTGTATTTGTTTTATGTTTATCTGTGTACACTCACCAGATTTTTAAAACCTATTTGAGAATGAATTGCAGGCATCATGATACTTTACCCCTAAATATTTGAAAATACATCTGCTATGAAAAGGACTTTATGTCACATAACCATAATAAAATGATCATACCAAAAAAGTTTAACATTGATACAGTAGAGTTCAATATGTAGCCTATATTCAAATCTCTCCATTTTCCCCAAAAATATTCTTTATAACTTTTAAGTTTATGTCCCTAAGATTATACATGACACTCACTCATCATACCTCTTCAGTTTCCTTTAATCATGAAAAGCTCCTAGCCTTTTTACTACCTTTCATGATGTTTACATTTTAAAAATTAGACTTATTTAGGTGTAATATACATACAATAAAATTCACCAATTTTTTGTGTACAATTTAATGAATTTTGACAAATGTAAACCATTATGAAGCCACCATTTCAACCATGATATAAATGTTTTCATTACTTCAAAAAAATTCCTCATGCTCTTTTCCAGTCAGTCCCCTTCTATCCATTTTGACATCTCTTCTTTCTTGAAATATGCTATTTTCTAGGCTTTCATGAAACCATGACTTGTCTAGGTTTCCTCCTGTATCTCCTCAGTCAGCTTATTCAGCATCTCTTCTTCGGTGAGAACGGAATTTTGTCTGTTATGTTCGCCACTTCCTACCATATCCCCAGCACCTGGAACAGTACCTGGTGCAGGAAACTTTGAAAGATGAGGCACTTTCATTTACATTAACTCATGTAATGCTGAGCTGCCAGATAAGTGCAGGTTGACTGTTCTTTTTTCAAAATGCTCGGGATCATGTGGTATGAATCCATTGGTCAAAAAAAGGAAAGGTACAAAGGACAAAATGCATGGGACCAGAATTATTTCCAATTTTGGAATATTTGCATATACATAAGGAGATATCCTGGGGATGGGACCCAAATCTAAACATGAAATATATCATTTATGTTTCAGATACACCTTATATATACATAGTCTGGAGGTAATTTTATACACGATTTTTAACAATTTTGATCAAGAAACAAAGTTAATATACATTTAACCCTCAGAAAGTAAAGGTGTCAGGTGTGGATTTTCCACTAACCACAGATTAGTGTCAACATTCAGCAAGTTTTAGATTTTGGAGCACTTTGGATTTCAGATTTTTGGATTAGGGATACTCAACTTTTATTCTCTTTATTTTTTTGTAGATAAAGACATTACGCCTCAAGAAAGCAATCCATGCCATTTACACAATTACTGTATAGCAGAGCCAAGATTTAAATAGATTGTATAAAATATCTTCCAATTAATTATATTGTTAATTCAGTATTAAAGACAGATGTGCAAGGATTGAAAATATTTGGGACTCCAAAATTTAAGATAGATTTTATGCCACTTTATTCCTGCACTACAGGGTTGTACAGATTCATTGGGAGCAGTATAATGTAATACAGTCGTTTGAATTTGATAGGTATATGTTTGTTGAATGAAAGAATATGTAAGGTAAATGTTATTTGGTGATTACTTTGTGGCCGCTTGAATATATTTTACTAGTTAAATTCTTTATATGATTAATAATAGTTGGCAACCACAGATTAGTCTCATCTTTTCAAGTGTAACACAATTAAAACATACTAAGCCACCTTTCTACCACATTGAGATTTGGAGTTCAGGGTGAATTGAAATTATTAGCCTCCTTTTCAGCAATTGTTCTATACATAAAACTGTACAAAAAGTTGTCCTATAGGAAACTGTAATTCCATAGAATTCTTCAAGACCCAGAGATAAATTTCTTAGGCTTATTAGACATATAGATTTGACAAATTATAATTATGTAATGTATAATCTGAAGAGTTTAAGTTATGTAGGCACAAAAAGTTTGAGTACCTATTTATTGAAAGAACAGAGACATTGTAAGAATATCTCTAACATCGGAGTTTTTCATTCTGAGCATATAAGCATTTGAGAAGGTTGAATAAAATATATTTTAGGTCATTTCTGAGTTTAAAAGTTACATATAACTTGGAAACAAAAATGAATTGTAGATGATCCCTCTCTCAGACTCAAGTGGAACTTGTAAAATTTTGGAGAGGGTGGCAAAGGACCGAAAGTGAAGACAGAAATTCAGATTTTATTGAGCAACTGGTTTATGTAATACATTGGATGAGGATGTTTAGAAGATGAATTTGATTTTCCAATTTGAGCACAGTAAATTACATTTCCAGGTCAATGTCTGGTCTTAAAGTGTAATGTATTATGATTATATTTGGTGGTTTTGAGTCGTGGAAAAAAGTTTCAGAAATTGCTAAAGAGAGTTAGTAGGATATGGGTGTGAAATTAATGCCATTAGAAATTACCAGTCACATCATTTGTGTTCTCTATGCCAATTTTAGTTTTATAATTTATTGTTTTTTACTTTGCATTCTGTTTATTATTTAAATTCCTTTGTTTCATAAGAGAGTTGAAAACAGGTTAGAGAAGCTGCAAGAAAGTCTTTCTTTGTCTGAGGAAGTTGTCACACAAAAGATTATTGAAATAAAAATAGAATGCTAGGTATGCTTTGAAAAGGCATTTTTAAAAAATGATTGCATGGTTGGTGGAACAGTGGATGATGGATTAAAACCTACTGCTATTTTTTTTAAGGATTTTGGAAGTTCTAGTAGTTACTGTTAGCTAACATTTCATGCTTTAAAATTATTTCTACTTATGTTGAGGTGAAACTGCCCATTGCCTTTCTTTCACTTTTCATAAATCATTGAACAAGATAGAACATAGAAGAGGGGGTTTTTGGTTTAATTTTTAGTGATAGATACGTTTGGTTTTTTAATGGTAGCTGGTTACTTTGTAGGTATCTTTCGTAAGAGAATGAATCCTATGAACAAGGCATTGGCAGATATGTTTCACAATTTGACCAACACATTCATTGATTTGTTCTTACTGTTTCCCTTCCCTTCTGTATGCCATGTACCTGTTTGTGTGGTACACATGTGTAATAAACAATACTCTTACTTGAATTAAGGGCCCACATAGATGAACAAATGACCATCAGGCTAAACTGTAATTATATTTGATCTCAAAGTAATTTCCATATAAAGAAAATCTAGAAGAACTTAATGACAGTGGTTGCAAGTGCTAGTGCCAACATATGAAACACATTTTTAGTTGGAGAGGTCAAACAGAAGGGCAGGAAGCAAACCAACCAAATAAATGTGTTGGTTTTAAAAATAAAAGAAAATATGTCACATATACACCATGGAATACTATGCAGCCATAAAAAAGGATGAATTCATATCCTTTGCAGGGACATGGAAACCATCATTCTCAGCAAACTGACACAAGAACAGAAAACCAAACACCGCATGTTCTCACTCATAAGTGGGTGTTGAGCAGTGAGAACACATGGACACAGGGAGGGAACATCACACACCAGGGCCTCTGGGGAGGTGGGAGGCTAGGAGAGGGATAGAAGGGGATGGGGAGGTACGGGAGGGATAGCATTAGGAGAAATACCTAGTGTAGATGACGGGGTGATGGATGCAGCAAACCACCATGGTTTGTTACCTATGTAACAAACCTGCACATTTTGCACATGTACCCCAGAACTTAAAGAATAATAATAATAAAAAAAAGGAACGTTGATGTAACTGCTTTTGATGATCAGTTTTTTTGGTTATGTCTAATTGAACACAAACTGTGTCAGCTATTTAGGCGTAGCTTCAAAGAAAGCTCAGAAATATAATATTTTAACTCGGCACAGTATGATTTGAAAAAAAAGTTGGAGTTCTTTTAAGAAAACAATGGATATTGGGTAGACAAATTAGCAGCAGCTGCGTGCTGCAGCACTGCATCATGTGCTAAATTGGAATTGAGCAAAGTGTCTGGGAAGAGACAGTAAATAGAGGATTTATGTTGAAAAGAGAAATAAGTATTTATTGCATGGATGCAGCCTGATGATTTAGGTTATTAATGAGTTAAGGACGTAACTTTAAAGTATCAGACATAAGAATAACACAATGAGGACTCTATGAAGAGATTATTAATGTGGCTGAGAATTGTATACAGAAAAAAGTAAAGAGAGAAGATGAGCTAGGATACTTTGCAGCAATCTCGGGATGAGGTGATTCAAAGCTTGGAATGAGAAGAAAGGAAAAATCTCCAAAGAAATCCAAAGGAAAAATATATAACATTTGGCAGCTGATGATTTACGAAGGAGAGAGAAGGAAAAGCTGAGTCCATGATTTTGAGGCAGAACACTGAGCAACTAGTACTACCATTCAAAGAAATGGGTAAAATGGGAGGGACAGTGTGAGATTTACGCATCTTGAATTAGAGATGGCATTGGTGGGTATTTTTGTTTATCTCTTGTAACAGAATACCACCAAGTAATTGTTGACTGATGAATTTCGTTTTCTCTTTCCTTTTTGTTAGCTAATACCAGCCCCTCACAAGTTAGTGTCCCTTTCCATCGTAGACTTCTCCTCATTCACTACCTTGATGCTTTTACAAGATACAAAGCTTATGGAGATAGGCATGGGGCAGCAAGAAATACAGAGTGGAGCTCTGCAGAGAAAAGGAAGAAAAATGAGCTCTCTCTTTGCTTGTTTTCCATTTTTTTTTCTTTGCTTTGCCTTGGGCATGATTGGAATTACTGAGATTATTCCTCTTGTTTATAGTTGCGGTAGTATTTTAACTGGTTTCTCTAATTTATTATTTTTCCATCTTCCTACAATTCACCCTGCATACTGCTGCCAAGATGAGTCATCCTTACATACTGCTTTTGTTATATCATTATCCTTCTTGAGAACCGGTGGTAGATTTTCAGTGTCTATCAGATGAAATCCAAGTGCTATAGCCTGGCATCAAAAGCCCAGGACAGTCTGTCCCCACATTACCTTCTCAACTCAGTTCTAACTAAACTGTTCTACTGACAATTCCTTGAATCTCTATTCATTAGTTCATTTAAAAATAATCATTCACTGAGAACCTTCTTTATGCCGAATGCTAGAGATACCAACATTGAATTGGTATCTCCGAATGCTGGAGATACTAACATTGAAAGTACACATGATTTGTACTTTACTGTAGCTCTAAATAGAAGACACAAAAGAAAACAAACTAATAATTAACAATCCAAACAAAACAATTGCAACTTATGATAATTTGTGAGAAAGAAATACGAAATACGGTCCCTTGATGAAATATGATGGTGGGAGTCAGGGGTAGAGAAGGCCTTTTTGATTGGATAGTGAGAGGATAACAGTTAAACCAAGATCTGAAGGATGAGAAGAATCACCTGTGAAGAGCCCAGGGGCAGAAGATTCCAAGCGGAGGGAGCAAAAGGAGAGCAGAGGCCCTGAGGTTGGAGAGAATGTTAATTTTAGAAATTGTCTGAAGACCAGTGAGGCTAGAGTAAGAGCCAGTAGGGAGAGGTAGGAATGATAGGAGATCAGATCCGGAAGGTAAACAGGAGCCAGATCAGACAGGGAATTATAGGCCGCAGTGAAGAGTTGTGATTTATCAATATAGTGGGAAGGTGCTGAGGAGTTAGAGGTGGGAAGTGACTTGGCGGCCTTTATGTACTTGGAATGTTATTACTTTGCCAAGAATAATTATTGTGTTGATGATTTATTGGCAGTTGCATGGGTAATTTTTCCATGACTAGTTTGTCTTTATTGTATTTTATTTACTAATTATTTAGTTTATAGGAAGCTTCACAAGACCCCAGAGGTTTAGATTCAATCAACTTGCATTGCACCTTCTAGGATGTTAGCTACTTCCTTGACCCAAAGGAGCCAGTTGCTGAGCCCACTGTACGTAAGTGAGCTTCAGAGTCCTGTTAGCTTTCAGTGAGATCACGTTCGCTCCTTTTCCCTTGTGGCAAAAATCTGTTTCTACTCAAACAGATGGTTTAGCTTTCAACAAATAAAAGCTAGAGATCAGCATCTATTTAAGCCAACAGAGTTGGTTTGAGCCTCCCACTAACTCTCCAAAGTCTGTGTTATTTCTTTATTTTTTAATATTAAGCTCCTCAGAATGGATTTATCTTTGTACGGGGAAATCAAGAACCTTGCACTCTGTTAGAAGATGAACCACTTCACATAATCTCAAGTTTCCGTTTTTTAGAAGAATAGCTTAGTAAGCACAGGTTCAACTCCTCTATGTATTCTTTTGCAGTTACACCAACTGGAAACACTGGAGGTCATAACTTTCTGTAGAGTGTTACATAGGTCTGTCAACACTTACGTGATACTTTCTTTGTTATCGAAGACATCTGTAAGCTGAGGATGGCCAGTGTGATTTCACAGATGTACATGTCAAAGACATGGTGGTTTTCATTCACATTGGGAAATACTTCTCTTGAGCTGTTATGAATAGAGAGTTCTAAGAAATCCATATTTTTAAAAAACTCTAGAATCTTGACATTGAACATATAAATGCAGATTGTTAATTACGTGTTCCTGTGTTGAGAGAGCATTCTTGCTTTGGGGATCTTGAGTATGTCAGGCAAGAGTTGCCTTTGAACTCAACCAAGTATCCATAGAGATATTTGCCTCTATATGTATTATAAATATTACAGAAATGCCTGGTTTAAATAGAAGATTTAGATTAAATAATGAGGCAAATGTAAACTGCACAGTAGTTCGTTGCAGGAAAGGAATTGTTGGGAAGGCCATATGAGCAGTTTCTTTGAAGATACCAAGGACCTATCTCTTTGTTTTCACTGTAACTAATATATAGGACAGAGCCTTGTGGGAAATGTGATCTACTTGGCATGATTATGGTGCAGATTAGGACAAAGAAAGATGCATTAATATTCATGTATTCATGCCATAAAATATCAGGGTTAAGGCTTTAGTACAAAGTCATCCATGGTAACTCCCTTACAGGAATTGGATTCCTTTCTGTAACATGTTGCTCAGTGAACAAACAGTTTAGATATAGTCACCTTTATGTATAGTGACTGCCTGCTTTCAATAGCTGTGGCAATTTGTAAATTGTTCCTTTTCTGTCTCTTCCTTACTTTAAATCAACAGGATTATATATAAATATAATCTTTCTTCCTCATGACAAACCTTCAGCTGTATGTACACTGTATACCTTCTGAGTCTTCACATACTAAGACCTTCCAGTTTTTGGAAGCTATTCTTGTGACCTGGGTTCATGGTGCCTCAATTCTGGTCATTCTCTTCTTAATTGGCTCTGGTTTTTCCACATCTCTTAAAGAGGGCCGACGAATGCTGAGCATAAGGAGTATCTCCTAATTCTATATAGTATATTTCTATATGTGAAACCAAGGTGTTTTTTTTTTCTAGTTACATCATACATTGTACCTTCTGTCAAATATAGTCTTTGGCTTTTTCATATGTGTTATTGCCAAGCTTTTCTGTTTTATTTGCTGATTTGGATTTTTGGGCTGAAGCTTAGGACTGTGTTTTTATCCTGATTAGATACAGTTTTTCATTAAGTCCCTTACTCAATAAACAGTCAGGGAAGATTTCCCTAAGTCCATGGAACAGATTAGGATCCCTTCTCCACTTTATATATTCATAGTACTCTGAACTCTCTTGTTTCTGTAACATTCATCTCATTTGTAATAAGTAGTTGTCATCTAACTTGCTAAATTGGAGGCTCCTTAAGGTTAGGGACCTTGTTTATTCAATATTCTTTGTTATTCCTACTGCCTGACAAAAATAAGTGCTTAATACATAGTAGCTTCTCAAAAATGTTTGTTGAATTGAATTCAATATATGAAGTATCTATATAAGCCAGGAACTGTCCATTGTATCCAGGAAACAATGTAATTAATTAAATGAACACACAGTGAAATTTGTACTGAATCTTCAATCCTGGCCAAGTGAATAAGGCATTCTGAGCATAGGGAATAGTGTAAGTAGGAATAGCCGAGAAAGAAAAGTACTTAGTCCATTTGGAGAATTAAAGTTAGACTAAAGTACACATGGGTCAAGGTACAGATGAAGCTGTAAACCCAAGCAGTAGCCAGTTCGTGATGGCTTTGTAGGACATGATACAGAATTTGACTTAAGCCTCTGAGTAAGGGGAAACTATTTAAATATTTTGAGCAGGGAAGAGGCACAAACAGAATTATATTTCAAAAGATTCCCCTAGCAGCAATGTAAAAGACAGATTAGAGGGGATGATGCTTTCGTAGGGTCAACCATAGAAAGTTATCATCTAGGCAATAGATGATGGGTACTTCATATTTGAAAAAGGATTCTTTACGTCTGTTATCTATTGTGTGTCACAAGTTGCCCCAAAGCCTAGCAGCTGAAGGAAAACAAACATTATCTCAGACAGTTTCTGAGGGTCAGGAATCTAGGTACAGCTTAGCAGGGTGATTCTGCTTCCAGGTCTCTCTTGAGGTTGCAGTCAGGCTCTTGACTGGGGCTGAAGACTTAACCCAGTCTCAGGAATGTGCCTCCATATTCACTCATGCAGTGGATGGCCTCTCCCTGGGGCTGCTCACAACATGGCTTCCCCAAAGTAACTGCTCCGTAAGAGTGAGAAAGCAAGTGAGTAAGAGCACTCCCAGGATGGAAGCTGTTGTCTTTTAAACTTAATCTTGGAAGTCTTATACCATCACTTCTGCTGCATACTGTTAGTTACATAGACCAAACCTGGTACACAGTAGGAGGGGACTGTACAGGGGTATGAATACCAGGAAGTGGGGATCATTTGGGGGCATCCTAGAGACTGCCTTCCATGCTGCTTGTCACAGAATGTGTAAGAAAGAGTAAGTACAAGTCCATAATATTTTGATGGCTTATGGAGATAAGAGGACAGAACACTCCACATAGAAACTGTCCTGTTACCTAGAGAAGGTAAATAAAGCCATTTGCTTGAATGAAAGGTAAGAGAGTTAAGACCACCATTATAAATGTCAAGTGGTAGTTACTTTGCAGTCATTGCTTAGTTTTGTACTATAAATTATGATAACTTAATTGCTGTTCATCTTTATATTCAGCATATAGCACTATGCTAAGAAATGTACAGGTTTCAAAAGAAGAATAAAACATGATTCATGCCTTCAGAGAGTTGATAATCTAATAGGAAAGCAGGGTATACATAGATCATAGAGAATCTTAGACTCAGGAGAAAACTTAGGAGCAGTTTAACACAATAGCTTCATGAAACAGCTAAGAAAATAGGTTGAGGGAGGTGAATGGCTGATCCAACCCAGCTACTAACGGATCTGAGACCAGATCTCAGGCCTTTAGGTCTGTAGGCGAACATTTTATTTAAATGTAAAATGAAATTTGTTTATAACACCAAGAACATTCTTTTTTTAAATATAACTTTAAAAACTTTATAAATTTTTAGAGATATGTTAAATCTGTGTTTCCCAGGCTGGTCTCAAACTCCTGGGCACAAGCAATCCTCCTGCCTCAGCCTTTTAAAGTGCTGGTATTACAAGCATGAGCCACCGTACCAGGCCAAGAACATTCTTTTTTTTTTTTTTGAGACGGAGTTTCGCTCTTGTTACCCAGGCTGGAGTTCAATGGCGCGATCTTGGCTCACCGCAACCTCCGCCTCCTGGGTTCAGGCAATTCTCCTGCCTCAGCCTCCTGAGTAGCTGGGATTATAGGCACACACCACCGTGCCCAGCTAATCTTTTGTATTTTTAATAGAAATGGGATTTCACCATGTTGACCAGGATGGTCTCCATCTCTTGACCTCGTGATCCACCCACCTCAGCCTCCCAAAGTGCTGGGATTACAGGCTTGCGCCACTGCGCCCGGCCCCAAGAACATTCTTTGATGACTTAAATCATTTTTATATTTGAAAGCAGAATGACATAGTATTTGATGTGGGGAAAGGCAAGACATAAATGTGTTAGAAGACATTCCTGTCTTCTCATGGAAGACCAACTCATCCTGTCACTGATTACTGTGTGACTCTGAGCTAAACACATTCATAAATACAGAAGAAAACAATGAGCAATGCCACATCCCTTGCATTTTTTAAAAGCAAGGACCACCCTAACTGACAGTGAGATCTTTATGTCAGTTTCCCCATTTAAAATAGATAATACTTAGGGTTCAATGAAGAAAGAATTATGGAATAAATTATAAAATAATGATAGAAATACTATTACTGTTAATAGTAAAAAAATATCTGAACTATACTGTTGGAATAATAAGAGTAGAAATAAGTAAAATTAAGTATTTATAAAGTTTATTCAGTGTGTGTCACAGTTCAAAGTATTTTGAAGTTTTGTTTCCTTTTTTAAAAACAAAATGCTTTTTAACTATTCATTGCTTATATTACTAAATAGTTATAAGGTGCACATTCAGGTTCAGCTCCCCTTTTTTGAGTACCCACCATGTGTGTTAAGTATATTGCTTGTTCTTTAACATATGCAATTGCATTTGGTCCTCACAAAAGCTCTGTGATATAAACATCTTCCTTATTTTACAGCTCAGCTGGCTGAGAAATTAGGAGAACCACAACTAAACTTTCTGCAAGGTCCTTTGCAGTCATTTTTCTGAAAAGCCAGTGCTTTTCATAGTGTCTTTAGCCTTTCCCTCAAGTAACAGCCTATGACTAAGTCAAGACAGTAGAACTAAATACCAGTTTATGTTACCATAATTTCAGAGTAACAGCTACTGTTTTATGTTCTGGTCATCTATTACATAAATATTTAATATTGAGCACAAAATTTGGCATGATGGCAGCAAAAAGATGTATTTATCCTGGAATTTTCATGATAAATCAGAAAGGCTTTTTTTTTCCTCACCAGTTTATTAAAATATGGAGAAATAAATTAGGAGATGGTAAGCTACAGCTTTCTTGGCATCTTAAGTTTACTTAATTAAAGCACTTTAAAATAAATTAATTCCAACCACATTTAGCAGCCATCTCCTGCAAAGTTTGCTTACTTTTTCCATGGCATTTTAAATATACAAAAGCCTTAAAAAAAAAAAGCATTTTCTAGTAGGTAAATGTCAGTCACTTTCTTAAACTAGCCTGTCCTAGACCAACAGAACAATTCTACTTTCAAAACAAAACATACCATTTAATAGTAAAAATAAACAGTGTCTTCTCACTAATGAATTTACTGTCTACATTTCTATAGATGTGGCCATGCGTTTTCCCAGGAAAACTCGCTTGCACTCAGACTAAGATAGCTAGTAAGATCCATTAGACAAAGTGGGCTATAAACATGAAAAATCTCCCACCCCCATTCTGTGTTTGGTTAATTTTGCCGCTGTCACACATTCTGGTGATGTACCATCCTCTTCTCCCTTTTACTCCAGGAAACTTCATTTGTCATATAGTTAGTCATACAGTTATGCCATATAGTTTGGCATACACCTCTGAAAATAGTCAATGCAGTTCCACATTTATTAAGACCCTAATAGGTACTAGGCATTGCCTTATGAGCTGAGAGGTATAAGTATGAAAACTATTGAAGTCCCTGCCCCAGATAAACTCACAGTATAGAGGAACATTCGTTAGCTACTTTTTAGGTGCTGTATATCATCAATCAGCTTTCATAGTTTCAGGTGACAGAAACTAACTCTGGGTAACTGAAGTAGAATTTCTAGGAGGGCCAAAGAATCTGACTTGGATAGAGGTATGGTAAACAAAAACAAAGTCCCAAATTACAGCACAGAGTTGGACAGAGACCATGGCTTACATCAGTGATATCACTGATCCTGAACTGTACTTCCAGGACCGAAGCCATGGCTGGCCCCTGCAACTAGACACCACTCATTCCAGGCCACTCTTCTTTCCAGAAGAGTCTTCTTTGCAGTCTGGAGCTGGTGCGTCTGGGTGGCAGAGCCTAGGCCATATGCCTGTACCCTTGTTACAAGGAAGTCTGGGAAATAAATTATCTGGTACTTTAAACACTTCACTAGTGGGAGGTCAGCTGTATCTCACAAGATAGGAGGTTCTGTAAATCCAGGTATGCAGTTAGGCACTAAGTGGCCAAAAACTTCTATCAGCAGCATTTTGAATAATCAGAGAAGATTCAACAGGAGATGAGAACAAGGAAACAACAACCAAAAAAGAAATATGGTGAGTTTGGCCTTAATATCACAAAAAGAAGAAAAAGTATTTAGTGAAAGGGTGGGTGATAGCTTATATTCTCGAAAATTATAAAGTCCTAAAGAATGTAGCCTCTACTGGAGACCCATTTGGTCTGTGCAGGTACAGGCACTATCATCTCTCTCTCTAAAGGGTCAGTATGATGTCTAGGAAAGCAACCCACATTTGGAGTCGAAGCCTTTTGTTCTCACCCTGCCGAGTCTTAACCAGATGTGTGATGTGTAAGCAAGCAGTTCTGTTAGTATCCTCATCTATAAAATGAGAAGGTTGAGGTAGATGATCTTTCAAGTTCCCTCTTGGCTCTAAAATTCTATACTTTGTACATGATAGGCCAGTGACAATTAATGTTTTTATTCAAGCCCATTGTATGTTTTAGAAGGCAAATAAATCATGAGCTTGTTTTTTTGTTTTTTTTTTTTTAATGACATTACATTTTCATAAATCCCCAAAAATTCAATCTCCACCTCCCACTTAGTTTAGGTTGTTTTGGGTTTTTTAAAACAATTTTATTTTCCCCCACAGTACAGTTTAGGCATTCAAGTTGCAGCAGGGGAAATACTCATTGAATTTGTCATCATTATTTTTGGCTTCTATTTTTATGTGAGGTGTTTTAGTTTTCTAGTTTTGATGATCTATTTTTTAGATTTTAAGCTACAGCATACTTTATTTAAGATTTGAGGATTCAATTGCATTTGTCATAATAAATTAGAATCTTATGTTTCTTTCAAAACTAGTTTATCTCAATATGAAATGCAAGATTCTTTGCATTTATAATAAGGTGGAGAATTTTTGGGACATTCTGTATCCACTGGTCAGTTATTTTTTCCAGTTTTGATTCAGTGATGGAAAATTGTAGCAAATTTTACATTTAAAGTAAACCGAAGAAGTAACTTTATGCAGAGATAAAGATTGAAGTAGCCATTTGGAGATAAGAATTTTATCTCCATACCTTCAAAAATGACTATATGTAAACCAGGTCAGAAAAATAAAAATTAAACCATATTTATTTTAATAGAACCATCTTTAAGGGAGACTACAAGATCTACACAAGAGAATTTATTTCTGGAATTACTTGAAGGAATTTATTTAAAAAACTGTTCATCTAAAACATGTTCCTGTAATGTAGGCTCCAATAATAGGTTCCTAGAAACTCTTTTTTTTTTTTTTTTGAGACACGGTTTCACTCTGTCACCCAGGCTAGAGCACAGCAGTCTGGTCTTGGCTCACTGCAACCTCCTCCTCCCAGGTTCAGTCCCTCCTGAGTAGCTGGGATTATAGGTGCATACCACCATGTCTGGCTGATTTTTATATTAGTAGAGACGGGAGTTTCACCGTTTTGGCCGGGCTGGTCTCGAACTCCTGACCTCAAGTGATCCATCTGCCTCAGCCTCCCAAAGTGTTGGGATTACAGGCATAAGCCACCGTGCGTGGCTGGTTCCAAGAAATTCTAATGTTTGTTCTGTTTTTAAGGAGGAACTTATTGAACAACTTATGTCTAAACTGTAGTCCTTTACTGATAAACACTACTGTTAACAAATTCTTACAGTTAACATAATCTGATATTGTGACTTAAGTCTTTGAGGAAATAGAGAAAAACTAGCTAACATCCCTTATGACTGCATGTTTTTATATATTAAATACTAGTACCAAATTGCCTTCCACTGTCTTTTTCACACTAAATAATATATATTTAAACTTTGCAAGTCTTACACTTTTTTTTAATACTTCTTTTTTTAAAATATATATTTTATTGCGTTTTAGGTTTTGGTGTACTATACATCTTTCTTCTAGAACAACTTTATTGAGTTATAATTCACATACCATACATTTCACCCATTTAAAATCTATAACTCAGTGGTTTTTAGTACAATTTTAGAACTTATCACCTCAAAAGAAACCCATCCCCATTAGCAGTCCCTCCTCACTTACCCCTTTCCCTGCTCCAGTAATGCTGAGCACCTTTTCATGTGTTGCTGGCCATTTGTATATCTTCTTTGGAGAACTGCCTATTCAGAACATTGCCCATTTTTTATTTAATAATTTATCTTTTTATTGAGTTATAAAAATTATTTATGTCTTCTAGGTACAAGTCACTTATGAAATATATGACTTGCAAATATTTTTACTCATTCTGTGGGTTTATCTTTTCACTTTCTTGAGCAAGTCTTATTCTTTTATTTTATTTTTTTTTTTTCAAAAAGAAGGAAAGTAATTCATTTATTATCATGTGCCACAGAAGGCATTTTCCCAAAGGATCACTTTCTCTTATTGATGGGATTGCAGTCCCAACCACACAATTCCAGCCATGTTTTAAATTAAATAGGCTCATGTCATTTAGCTTTGGGTCTTAAGTATCATGGATATTTCCATGGAAACATGCCTCGGTTCAAACCATTACATAATCTATAAAGCACAGTTCATCTGTTAGTTGAGGGCTGACTATATACTTTTTCTTCTTTTTTTTTTAATTTATAATTTTTTTTTAATTGCATTATAGGTTTTGGGGTACATGTGCAGAACGTGCAAGATAGTTGCATAGGTACACACATGGCAGTGTGTTTTGCTGCCTTCCTCCCCTTCACCCACACTTGGCATTCATCCCCAGGCTATCCCTCCCCAGCCCCCCCCCCCCCGCCCCCGCCGAGCAAGTCTTATTCTTAACTCCGGTTAAATTTTGGTTTTCTGAACATTCTGCTAAATTTTCTAAATGTCTCCAGTTGTGGAGTAGCCTGAAATGAATACTTTATTTTTTGAAAGTGGAACTAAACTCTAAATTTAAGACTATAATAGAAAATAATAATTGCTATAGGAACCAACTTGTTTTTGGTTGTTTACCCTGTGCAAGCATTGTGCTGAGTGCTTTGCAACCCTAAAATATAAGGTTGTTATTCCTGTTATATAGATGAAGAAACAGAGACTTGAAGAAGTTAAGTAAGTTGCACAAAATCAAAAAGTGCTGGTAAGTGGTTAATTGGAATGACAATACAGGGTTTTTTTGACCAGCTTTCACATTTTATTTGGGGTGTTTGTATTCCACTATTGTACCTTTTAAAACAACATTATTTTACAGCCTCATATTCCATCCACTACAATCTCTAGATTTTTTCAGGCATATTGGAACCTAATCATTCACTTCTGTCTCTTTAAAACTGGAATTTCTTGGTTTCTAACCTAATATTTTGATTTCTCTTAACCTTTTTATTTTTTGACTGTCCCTTCCAAATTGGCCCTTTTAAACAAACTCTAATATTAGTCAAAGCTAAAAATAATATATAAAGGTAAACATGCTATTAAGATGATTAAATGTATATTGCAGACCATTTTAAATGTCTTTTTGATTAGCCACTGTTAAGAGTTTAACTGATTTACTTCATTAAAATGTTTTAGTAGCTCAATGAATGAATATTTTATATATAATTGTTATGTTGCCATGTAACAAGTTACCAAAAAACTTAATGGCTTAAAGCAGCATTTTTTATTCCACAGTTTCTTTGGTTTAGGAATCCAAGTATAGTTTAGCAAGGTGGTTCTGCTCTAGGTCTCTCATGAGGTTGCAGTCAGGCTGTCAGCTGGTGCTGCAGTCTCATTTTTGGGGAGGATCTCTGTGCAAGTTCACTCATGTGGTTGTTAGGAGGATTTAGTTTCTTGTGAGCTTTTGGACTGAGACTTGCAGTTCCTCACTGGCTGTTGGCCAGAGTTCTCCCTCAGTTCCCTGCCACATGCGTCTCTCTGTGAGACAGCATATGACATGGCCTCTGGCTTCTGTCACAGTAGCAAACGAGATCGTCCAAGATGGAAAGTATAATATCTTTGTAACCTAATCTCAGAGTTGATATATCATCACTTTTTACCATATTCTACTCATTAGCAGCAAACTATTACATTCAGCTCACTCTCTATAGAAGGGAAATACCAAGTATGAACACCAGGATGTGGGGCTTACTGAGGGTCATCCTAGATTCCTTCACACTCAGTGAATCTATTGTTCAATCATGGAGAATCCAAAAGTCATGGTGTTTTTATACAGAACACTGATATACACAATTCCATCTTGTAAACAAGTGATAATTTTATCATCTGAAAATATATAAGAAAGTCTCTCCATCCTAAAATATGTGTATGTGTATATATATTATTTTTAAAGCATCTTTATTCTACATATACATTTGCTACTTGATCCATTTTATCAAGAGACAGCATTAAAGTTGTAAGACACAACTAGAATAGAAAGCTTTTTGTGTAACTTTATGTTTTCCTCTTGACTTAGAAAGATAGCTATTGAATTTTGGCCAATGTATAAGCTGATTTTAACTTAAACATGTACAATATGCAAAAGAATATTTTTTCTTCTTAAATCATGCTTTAGACTTCAACCCTAATTTAACAAAGGAAGTGATCCTCAATGGACTTTAATTCATTTGCTCAGCAAGGCTTATTGAATTACTCTTTAACTCATCATGAGTTACACTCATAATTAAAGTCCACATTCCTAATTTTGGCCTCCGATAGCTCAATGATCTCTGTCTTTCCCATTTCATTTCCTATTGCCATCTTCGTTAACCTTCCACTCCAGCACAGTTTTTCTCGTTCTTCCCCATGTTGACTGCTTGTGCATGCCTCAGGGCTTTTCCATCTTCCTGAAAACATTTTACCCAGATCATTACATGGCTCACTTCACTGCATTTATTTCTCTGCTCCAGAATCACTATCATAAAGAAGCATCTCACCACCACTCTTCACAATATAGCAGGGACCATCAAAAAGCAAGAGACACAATAAAAATGACGGTTGAAAAGATTAATCTCATGACAATGTACAAGATAACTTGTATGTAAACAGAGGCTGGATTAGACACGGATGAGCAGGGGCCACAGTTAGGAACTTTCACATTCATTCAGGTGTGAATTGATCATGATCTGGTTATGACCACCTTGGGCATGAGCAAAGCTACACAAACATTCCCCCCAAGCCAAATCTTCCCTCAGATTTGTAATGCCAGTAAATTGTTTCCACCTTCCTCTATCCTCTTCTAACAAGCCATGTCAGAACCCAAAACTATTTAAAGAAAAGTTTGAAAACTATAGGAAGCACCGAAGAAGTAGCAGGAATTGGTTAGGTTTTAGGACTAGAAACCACGATGCAGTGGGGGCTCTGCTAGAGGAAGGAGTGAGTGTGCTTCAAATTGACATAGCAGCTGTGTGCTGTTGTGCCTGCGATTCCTTCCAATCCTACATGTTTCCTAGTGGTGTTGGCAGAGCTTTTGTTGGATGTACCATGCCCTTTCCCAATGCCCTTTTAAAGAAGGTGTATGGCCAACTCCCTCTATGTAAAGTCCCATAACTCTCAGGAGTGTGGGTTCAGCTGTAAGTTTCTTCCATAGTAGTTACCATTTGGGTGTTTCTGCTTCTTCTAAACTCCCTTCTAATTGTTTTTCCTCTTGTTTTTAAGCCCAGTGATTTTTTTTCCCTGTATTTTACACATGCTTATGGAAAGAACAGATATGTTTTCATGGCACTTAGCATGTTATAAATGCCTTGTTTTCCATGGAGTAAGATTATTCTGCCACTGAGAGCATTAAATCCATGTTCCTAAGGTAACCCATGTTTTCCTAGAGATAGGGAAGAGTCATGACCAACTTTCACATTCTCTGTGTTTTTTTGGGGGGGGTCATTACAATCCATTGTGGTAACCATTCTAGTCTTTTGCCTAGATGATTTTATTCAATCACATGGCATATAAATTACAATATAGTTGAGGCTGCTATGACAGAGGCCCCATAATACAGGTGCTTAAACAAGATGAAAGTTGATTTCTTTTTCCTGTAAAAGTTTGGGAGGTGGTCCAAGACTGATAGGATAGCTTGTTAGTACTGGAGACCCAGGCCCTTTCTTTCCTGTGCTCTACTGTTCTCAACAGGCTGCCTCCATTTCCTGATCCCAGACAGCTACTCCAGCCCCTCCATCCTGTCAGAAGAAGAAAATAGGAAGTGAACAACATATATCCCCTCCCTTTAGGACTCAGAAGTTAAACTTGTTTCATCTACTCTCATTTCATTAGACAGAACTGAGTCACATGACGATAACTTGTTGAAGAGAATTTAGGAAATGTAGTCTTTAAGTAGGTAGCTATGACTTCCGGCTAAAATGGAGCAGTTCTTTTACTAGAGGAAAAGGAGAATGATAGATTTTGGAGGATAGGGAGCAGTTTCTGCCACACATGGCTTTAAATATTATCTATGTGCTAATGTCTCCCAGATTTGTATCTATTTCCTGAGTTCAGGACTTCTTACTCAGCTGCGTCTGTAACATTCTCAAACACCTGCATGTTCAAAATTGAACTCTTCACTTTTCTCACCAAACTCCTACCCATCTTAGGTCTCCCAGCTGCTCATACCAGAAACTTAGAACAATCTTGATTTCTCTTTCTCTTTCATCTACCTCTGATTTTTCTGCCAATCCTATTAGCTTTACCTTAAAAATGGACTTCAAGTCCAACCACTTCTCATCAGATCTGTCTTCCACATTACCACCAATGACTTATTTTAATGAAATACATATCCCACCCTGTTTCTCACTTCCTTAATCCCTTCCTCTGTCTCTTCATTGCCTTTGGGATAAATTCTAAACTCTCTGTGAACCACCTCTTTTCATCTCTCCAGCCTCACTTTCCACTCATATTTTGTATTTCTGTACGATTTGGCACAACACACCTCATGACTTGATGTATTTACTAATGCTTATCCCTCTCTAGAATTTCCCCCACCTCAGACCTGGCTGAAGAATCTTTTAGTCTCAAGTGTCACCTCCTTCAGAAAGTCTTCTTTGTCATCTCTCCACCTCCCCAGGCTAGGTAGGCATCCCCCTTTTTATTCTTGTTGAACCATATGCATACCCATATCACACCTATCCTGGATGATAAGAGTTTATGTCATTATCTGTTTTCCTAAACAGCAAGCACCTTGGCCAGGGGCAAGATCTTACTCATCTCTCAGTGCCCAACACATAACAGCTGCTAAGTATTTATGTAACTGAATCGTATTGAGCATAGGAACAAAATCCCATTGGAAAAGCATCACGCCTCGCTTACATATCTGAGAAAAGGCCTTGTTTATTGTACCCTATCAACTGCATCTGCTGTGCTATATATTATATTGTGTATTTTGTCCCTGCTTAAAAAATAAAAGTTGAATTGAGCACATTCATTACTCCGTTAGGATTATATAATGCCCAATAGTGCAAAAACATGGGTATTGACTGAACTTTACAGTTGTCTGGGGTTTGTGAGGCCCAGCTGCAGTCTAACCCTAGACTTTGTGTATTTGGAGGTATTCTGACTAGATGAGCCAGTATTATAAAAGTAAGAAGTCACTGTTGGTCTAGGGAAGAAGTTATGTGGACTTCAACTTGCCTTCTCTGATTTAAAATCTTGCTTTTTAAAATATCCCAAGAAAGGTAGGTTCTTTTAAGAAAGTTTATGGCCTGCATTTCCTGTCATAAACCAACCCGGTTTTCATCCTTTAGCCTGGCCCCCTTAGAGATGAATGGTAACCCACATATACTACATGGCACTTCTAGTTGTTTTTAGGCAGGAAAAGCCCCAAGGTTTTTATTAAGAAGCCCAGAAAGAAGTGATGTCAAGGATTGTGCTGAGAAGTACCAAGTTATAAGAAGCAGATTAAGATAACTTGTCTTAAAAATGAAAAAGAGATGAAAACTTGCCAAATTTTTAGTGCTTTCTTAGTACTAAACGATGACTTAAAGTTTAGTCCTTGCCAAATTTCCCTCTCTGGAACTATTTTCACTGTGTGGTAGAGATCTGCTGTTGCGAGCTTGCCATCGTCCTCATCCATTGTTTTCTTCAAAGTCATGTCCCCTGCCTCCTCTTCTTTTTCTTCTTCTTCTTCTTTTTGTGCACTAAGTCATAGAACTGAAAAGACTCTGGGTAATGTTTTCAAGATAAAGCCACACTGTTTCCAGTACAACAGCTTTCTCTGGATTCTTTCACTGTCTCCTTAATGTAAGTCTTAGTCACACTTGTATTAACAGTAGAAACACTCGGCAGTATCTCATTTTGTACAGTGGGGTTACAAGCATTAACTCCTTATACCTCACACCACCACAGGAAAACAGCAATCATTGTAACCCCCATCCATTGGGGAGTTGAAGAAAATGAACAAACTATGAAGAATGCAGTTTATTTCCTCTCCATACGACTGAGAGGCAGTGGAAGATAAGGGCTAGACCCCAGGATTGCTGATTGCCAGGGCTCGTTCCTGTGCTCTAGAACGCAGTGACACCTTTCAGTTCTTGCTGTATTCAGAGGTGTGTGTTACATGTGATAGGTATAGTACTTGACATTATTATGTTTAACTCCTGTAACCACCTTATGGGTTAGGTGTTAATATCCCCATGTTATAGATGAAGCCTGTGATTCCAAACCCTGATGTCTCTTCACAACACACTGACTCCACACAATAACAATTACTCCCATGTTATATCACTTGACATCCTGAAAGCCCTCCACAAACATCATCATATTTAATCCTTAAGAACTTTGGAAATATGAGTGATTATATACACTTTGAAATAAGCAAGTCACTAATCAAAGTGATCTTATTAAAATATAAGTCAGTTCATGATGGTATTGCTCAAACCTTCTAATTGTGTCACATCTAACTAGAGTAAAGGCGTAAATTTGTGTGACCTGTGATATGGTTTGGCTTTGTCCCCACTCAAAAACCTCTTTTTTTTTTGAGACAGAGTCTCTCTCTGTTGCCCAGGCTAGAGTGCAATGGCACAATCTCAGCTCACTGCAACTTCTGCCTCCAGGGTTCAAGCGATTCTTCTGCCTCAGCCTCCTGTGTAGCTGCGATTACAGATGTATGCCACCATGTCCGGCTAATTTTTGTATTTTTAGTAGAAACGGGGTTTCACCATGTTGGCCAGGCTGGTCGTGAACTCCTGACCTCAGGTGATCCACCCACCTCCACCTCTGCCTCCCAAAGTGCTAGAATTACAGGCATGAGCCACCGCACCTGGCCCCAAAACCTCATCTTGAATTATAATTCCCACATGTCGAGGTTGGGACCACGTGGAGGTAACTGGATCATGGGGGCCGTTTCCCCCATGCAGTTCTCATGATAGTGAGTCTTACAAGATCTGATGGTTTTATAAGTGTCTGGCATTTCCTCTGCTTGTACTCACTTAGTCCTGCCCCCTTGTGAGGAGGGTGCCTGCTTTCCCTTTGCCTTCTGCCATGATTGTAAGTTTCCTGAGGCCTCCTCAGCAGTCTGGAACTGTGAGTCAATTAAACTTCTTTACTTTGTAAATTACCCTGTCTCAGGTATTTCTACACAGTGGACTTATACAACCTGTAAGGAGACTGGTCCACTAGTTTCCTTTCCAGCCTCATCGCCTCCTACTCTTCCCTTGATTCTCTCTGCCCAAGTCACACTGGTCCGCTTACTATTCCTCAGCTACTTAGGGCATCCTCCTTCCTCAGGGCCTCTGTACCTGCTGTTCTGTTTATCTGTAATGCCCTCTCCCCAGACACCTACATGACTAGCTCCCTGAAAAAGTCACCTTTACACACAAACACACACACACGCTATTTTGCTGGTCAGGCCTTCCCAGACTGCTCTTTCCAAAATTCTAGTCTAGCTCTTAACATTTCATATCCACCTTTTCTAGGCTTTTGTTTTATCCTTAGTTTTTATCAATTTAAAACATTCTGTGTATTGACTTACTTCTCTTGCTTACCGTCTGCTCACTAGAATGTGAATGCTGTGAGGGTAGGGCTTTCATCTGTTTTGTTCTTCACTTTCCCCTCAGCATTTATAACATGTGAGGCACATAGCAGGCACTCAGTAAATATTTGATGAATGAAAACAGATTAGAAAATAGAAAGTCAAAGAAGCTAAGTGAGTTTCCCCAAAATGATATGGTGTAGCAATATCAGAGCTAAAACTGAGAGTGGTCCTCTGATCCACATGCAGTTTGGAGCCCAGCTAGGACAGAATCAGAAAAAGTTGTAAATAATATTCTGAAATAAAACTCAGCTAAAAGTACCATATTGGTACTTTTATGTAATTTGCACTTTTACATAATTGATAATTGTTTCATCAGTTGCTATATCATAGAGGATGAAGAGCCGTCCTTCATTTGGACTGTCTCCAAGCAGCAGGAATAATGAGAATAAGTTACAGAACTTAAAATAAACCCAGGTGTTTCTGGGCCTCAGATTCCTAATGTCCACAATGAAGAGACGGTGTCGTTTCAAAGCTCGTCACAGCTCTAACTAATCTTGACTCCATCTCATGGATGAATGAAATGCCTGGTTTTCTTTTTAATTTGTTCAGTTCTATGCATACAAGGTATGCAGTTTGTTCTGAGATGATCTACACATGGATGTTTCTATAATTCCCCTTTTATCATCAGCACCATCTGTTTGGTTCTTTCCCTACATTTGTACAAAATGTAGGCTTGCCATCTCACTGTGTGACATTGCAGGATCAGCAAGCATGTCAAGGATCTCATGTGTCCTCTGATCTCATGCAGCTTCTGCTGCAAGGAAGCTCTCGCCACTGCCTCCTCAGAGTTATCCAATGGGTAAGGAAACCAGAAGGCAAGACCACTTAAGGCCAGATGACTAAATCAGCAATAATGGTGTCTGGGTCAGGAAAGGAAATATTTCTACAACATGGCCTAGCACTGTTTGCCACTCTGAATTAAAGCTGCATGTAGGAATCAGACCTAAAAGAAGTGCGCCAATAAGTCCGGCTTGGTTATTCCGCTCTGTACAAGTTTTGGCCAAGAAAGTTAAATGCAGTGTTTGGCATTGTATCTCAGCCTGGTTCATTTCTTCATTAGAAATTCCCTCTATAGAGAGTAAAATACAGTTATTTTGAGGTGGTGTCCATATCCTTAAGAACAGGAGGTACCGTCCCAAGTTCCTTTACACATACTAGCTCTTAAATGCGCAACTTTTTTTTTGTTTTTAGAGACGGGATTTCACCATGTTGGCCAGGCTGGTCTCAAACTCCCGACCTCAGGTGATCCGCCCGTCTCGGCCTCCCAAAGTGCTGGGATTACAAGCATGAGCCACCATGCCTGGCCTAAATGCACAACTTGAGTAAGGTTTATAATTCTTATTTCTCTTATATGCCGCACATGGCTTATGACAAACTGAACCTGCAAATGATGGCAAGATAGAACAAGTCTGTGAAAGTAAGAATGGCAAGTTAATTACAGAAGTTGAGATCCTATCAATAATTTAAACGAAAACTTATATTTGAAAACAAAACAAAACACCAGTGCCCTCAGTCACCTTCTTCTTTTTCCATTCCCATTTGCTGCAGAAGGAATTAATCTCTTCTTTCTCCTTATCCTTGAGCACTTTTATATATCTGCACTTGGGTTAAAGCCAGTTCTGTTAATTCCTTTGTTTGGATAGAAGTTTCCTTAATTTACTATAACCATTACTGCTGTCACTGTGCCAGTCCAGTATGTTTGGACTTCACAGATAAGTCCTGCAGTTTCCACATCATCCCATCCTCACTGTGTTTATTCTTGAATGACTTTTCACTGGGAGACAGTATAGTTATCTTTTACAACATAACTACAAATAGGATCCTAATAACAAGTTTACTGTTTGTTAATTTGTGTTAGATATAGGCATACTATTAAATTTTCCTATAATTTTTCATGTCTGGTCTCGTGAACTGTTACTAGTGTTTTTCTTCCATATGTATTTTACATACCAACTTGATTGTAAACTGCTTAAAGATAGAAACTGTGTTATATAAGCGTTTTACGCATGCTGGCTCTATGAATGATCACAAATAATTGGGAATTGGTTGGTCATCTCATCTGAAACAGTCCCTGCCCTGATACCACCCTGGAACATTCAGCCCTTGGCCACCTGCTTTTATGAGTGCATTTCCGTGTCTCCCGCTTAAGTACTTACATAAGATGCTACTGAGTACCTGACTTCAGACCTTTTTTTTTTTTTAAAGACAGGGTCTCAGTCTGTCACCCAGGTGGAGAGCAGTGGTGAGATCTCAGCTCTCTGCATCCTGAACCTCCCAGGTTCAGGTGATCCTCCCACCTTGGCCTCCTGAGTAGCTGGAACTACAGACACATACCATCATGCCCAGCTCATTTTGTATTTTTCATAGAGACAGGATTTCTCCATGTTACCCAGGCTAGTCTTGAACTCATGAGCTCAAGCGATCTACCTACTTTGGCCTCCCAAAGTGCTGGGATTACAGATGTGAGCCACCACACCTGGTCCCTGTGGAGTCCACCACTCCTTAACAAACAGGAGTTAGATAAGGAGGAACCTGGGGAAGAATCCTCATTGATTTTAACCCTGGTGTTAACACTCCTGCGATACAACTGTGGATCCTCCAGAAAGACTGTTTTTGCTGTATCAGTGCCACCTATTAGGAATTGTTCCATAAGAGAGCATGAGAAACTCTCTGGAGTTCAAAAAGTCAAAATGACATCCTTGCTAAAAAATCTCTTTATGGTTTAAGTTCCATAGTTACAACCAGGAATCTCTGGGAATTTGGTCTCTAAGCTATTCTCAGAGCCTGTGTTGCATACATTCCGTGAGGGCCTTGGGGGATGGAGCAGGCCTAGTTTTCGGTTTTCAGCAGTGTTTGTTATCTTCACAGCTAAATGGAACACTGGAATGTGATATTTATTCAATTTTGCCCATTTTTCATTCAGTATTTATAATTTTTATAAATGGCAGTTCTTCTAAAAAATCCAACAAAAAAATCTCTGATTTTGTGAATTTAGTTTCTAAAACAAATGAGAGCAAGAAACTTCTCGCCCCTGAACTCCATCCCTGGCTGTTATCCTTTGCTTTCTGTCCTTACTCTTTCCTAAGCAAGTAAGATATGACATTTATTGATCAGAGCATCTTATGGTTAATTCACTTTCTAATTTTCTAAAATACCATTTGGCTTCTTACCTACAGAGCTATCATACCAGAATTCAGTCAGTATATTTGTAAGAGCGACTGCTTCCATTTTCTGAAAGAAATAGAAAGAACTGAGAGCAATGACTTCCTTGTGTTAAAGAAAAAATTTTCATGACATCTGTTGAAGACAATAAAGAAGACTTTATTCAAGGAAGGCTGTGGGAACAAGTACAAGGATTACTGCAGTGGAGTCTTGCAGTGTGGGAGAGAGATTAGGCTGGAACCTGACTCCAGCAAGGACAGTGGGGATTTATAGCCCAGGAGCAAGTTGGGAGTCATTAAGTGGAAAATTACTAAGTGGAAAAAATATCAAAGGAAAGGGAGGTTCTTGGTAGACCAACTCAACAGAATTCTTGCTGAAGGTAGGCCAAGGTAATTAGATATCAAGGATAATCAAATACCAAGGGTAGAGGATTTTTGTTAAACTTTACCTGGATTCTTGCTCAAACTGGATTCTCTAAGGACAGAGAGGGAAACCCAGGGTCAAGCCCATTTGAACAGGGGCTCAGGGAAGTCTGATTAGAGTTAGTTTAAGGAGAATCTTTGTCACCTGCTAAAAATAATTCCTTTTTATGTCTCTGAATAATCATAGCAAGAGATGTCGTGTCTATATCCCATTTTATAATAATTCAAAAATCTTGATAATTTCTAAAAAAAGAAGCATTTGTTATCAGAGTCATAAATGTTGCTGTTTATATGCTAAAGTAGTATATTGGAATTCACAGAATGGAACTGTTATTTAATGTGCAGGATAGTATATTCCAAATTATTTCATATTATGGAAATCAAAAATATTCCATAGTTGTTAAACCATTTCTTTTCTTCTATATTTTTTTCTTTTCTTTTTTTTTTTTTTGAGATGGAGTTTCACACTCCTAAGCCAGGCTGGAGTGCAAGTGATCTCGGCTCACTGCAACCTCTGCCTCCTGGGTTCAAGCAATTTTCTTGCCTCAGCCTCCCAAGTAGCTGAGATTATAGGCATGCACCTCCACGTACAGCTAATTTTGTATTTTTAGTAGAGATGGGGTTTCACCATATTGATCAGGCTGGTCTCGAACACCTGACTTCGAGTGATCTACCTGCCTCGGCCTCCCAACGTGCCTTAAGCCATTTCTTTTGAGACTCTGAGGAAAGGATACATTCTTGATGTTTTTGGTTTGGATTATCAGTTCACGGTAGAGCAGTGCCTTAATTGTACTTGGTAGTGACCCCCTACTAGCTGTTCAATCATGAATCCTCCAGTACTTCTTATTTGAATAATATGGAGATCCCTTTCGCAGTACTTTGTTAGACAACTTTTTTAGATTGGTTTCTAATAGAAGCAAAAGAGAACATCCTTTCTCCCTATCTTTTCTAGAATTAATGTTTTCTGATCACTTTATTTATAGGAGTAAAGTGAATATTGAAAATACCAAAGTGAGCTTTAATCATTTATAGGAATTGCTTAAAGAAGGCAGTCATCAGTTACTTTTCTTCCCATGATTGTATTGCTGAGAGTAGTATCTGCATTAGTCTCTTAGGCAAGATTTCAAAGAATCCTACAGTTGTCCCAACCTTTATTTTCAAAAGATAAACTTAAAAATTATGTTTGTAAAATTTTAAATGACTCAACACTTGGTTAAATTACATCTAAGGATGAGATTGAATTCGCAGTCTCAGATTATCTGCATTTATTTGGCCTTACCTATTGTTTTTGTTTGTACTAGGCAAAGAACTTTATTAATCTTGGTTTCAAACCTGATTCCCAGGCTTCTTCAGCTTAATTAGCTGCAAAGAATGAATTGTGTATATGCAAAAACTGAAAAGAGCTGTAGTGTCTGATGGGCTTGGGCTTAAAAATATTAGAGATCTAGATTTTATCAGATCCATAAACAAAAATTTCTTAAAAAGCAGTCATAATATAAAATAGCAGCACCCAGTAACTTCAAGTTTTATCTTCAGAAGTTGACTCAATTCAGTTTGCCTCAGTCTTGGAAGCCTCATCAAAATTCTCCACAAGATCTGGAAGTTCATCATCATCATCATCATCCTCTCCAGTAGCAAGTGGTGCTTTTCCATCCACAGATTGTTTGGGCAGAGCCTCAACCAGTCGCCTAAAACTAGTCAGACTGTCTGCTCTGAGCTGGTTTAAGATGCTGGGTAGCACTTCTGTCAGCTGCTTTGTCTCAGCATTGCCTGTAATGGTGAAAGTGTTCGCTGCCAGAGATGCCTGCACTTTAGAGTTGTTAAAGTGGATCACTGTTCCTTGGTTTGTAAACATATTCACCTCTTCAGTACCAGAGATACTGCTTACCCCAACCTCTTTAAGGAGAACTGAAGTATTTTATCATCTGCTGCGGCTGTTCTATGAACCATCTTCTTCTTTCTGGGAGCAGTCTTTCCCACCAATGTGCACTTGTGTCTGCAGTTTGGCGAGTTTTTCCTGGCTCATGATTGTTTCTTTCTTCTTGCCGGAGGGGATAAGGGCCGCACAGGGGTCTAGGGTTGATGCTCAGGGGGTCACGGTGGACTAGTTGAGATTAGGCGCACACACTCAGGGAAGCAAGATGGCAGCTAAAGGGGGCCTTATGTATTGTTAATGAAACTTGCCTGCAAGTAGGGCTGCATGTTGCAGAGCTTAAACGGGGCAATAAAATTATTTATAAATCCAGATACCTTTATGAAGATGTTTCCTTGGTTTCACTTATATAAGCCTACAAAACGATCAGTTTTAAGGAACTGAGGGAATTAAACACTTAAATGTACCCAAACGTCTAGGCTTTGCTGAACATTATATGATTAAAGAGCAGTCAAGCTCAATGCAGACAGAACTGCTGACCATGGAGAAAATGAGACTCAGAATGGCAAATAATGTTTCAGACATTGACTTGTGAGCCTTGTCTCCACCTTGTACTTAACCCCATTCTTGCCCTTTTTTTGGAGGGGAAAGGAATTATCTAGTTAAAAACTGAATCTATAGGACAACCTCTCTCTCCCGAGGCAGCCGACTTACGTTAATTCTTTTTTAGCTCAGTTTCTTGAGTTTAGCAGAAGAGAACACTTCTACTCACACAGTCTTTAAGTCAGCCTCCTGTGGGGCCATTTCTACACAACCAAGTCCTCATTTATTCAGTTATTCCAAAACATATTTATTGAGTGCCTTCTGTGTGCCAAGGACTGGAGATTTAGCAGTGAATAAACAGATAAAAATGCCCGCCCCTAGGGAACTGATATTCTAGTGTGATTACTGCTAGGAGTGTGTCTGAGTTGAATTGAGGCTCAGAAGTGGATGTGTCTGAGAGGCCTCAGGAGTTTGGGAGTGAGGGTGCCCAACCTGTTTCTGTGTCTTTCAACAGGCTTTATTACCTATACAGGTATGGTTGGGGACTGTTGTAGTCTGTTTTGTGTTGCTTTAAAGGAACACCTGAGGCTGGGTTATAGATAAAGAAAAGAGGTTTACCTAGCTCTCAGTTCTGCAGGCTGTACAAGAAGCATTGGGCCAGCATCTGTTTCTGGTGAGGGCCTCAGGCTGCCTCTACTCGTGGCAGAAGGTGAGCCTGTATATGCAGAAATCACATGATGAGAGAAGCAACAAGAGAAAGAGGGAAGATGCCAGACTCCAGCCCCCATGGGAACTAATAAATAAGAACTCACTCACCCCTGAGGGAGGGCATTAACCTCTTCATGAGAGATCTGCCCCATGACCCACATACCTCCCATTAAGCCCCACCTCCAACATTAGAGACCAAAGTACAATGTGAGATTCAGAGGGGACAAATATCCAAATCATAGCAGGGAGAGACATTCCCTCCCTTCAGTGTTATACAAACTGCTTTCTGATTGCATATGAGAAAATTCAGTTTACTGGGTTTTGGTCCAAAATTATAATGCTGTGCCAGATCTCAGTCATTTTAACTTAGGGCAGTTATTCTAGTCTTTGAATACATTTTTCCCTTGAATATCCCTAGTATTGTGTGACAAACATCCAAAATATTTTAAGATTCCATTTTGTCAGTAAAACGTATGCTAGGCTTTTTAATAGGCAGAGAGTAATTTGGTAGTATCAGTCCTCATTCTTTAAAGTTCCTTCATGCTCTAGAATTCTAATTCAGTGATTCCTTGTAGAAGCTGAGCCTGCCCAACACAATGGGCAGAGATATTACAGAGAATGCCATTTTCATACTCCGAGGAGAACATGTAATTCCCATGCCTTGATTTTAAATGCTGTTAAAGAGCTGTAGTTTTTCAGAAGAAAGAGTACTCTCTGGTCCACCAGTAGTAATTGCAGAGGTTTGGTCCTTAATCTGTCTTCAGGGTAGTTATTTCAGGGTTACTAGATGTTATAGGGACGTGCTTCTGAACATTGGTTTAGTTTTTATGGGTCTTGAATTTCAGATTGTGACATAAAACAGTTTTCTAGTATGTGGTGCCAGTGATTTAATTATTAGAAGCCAGGAAGTAATTGGTCATTCCTCATATTGGCTCACGACCCCAGGCTAAACCTCCACACTGTGTTTAGGACAGTGAATCAGGTTCCAGGGCTAGTTCATTCAGCCTTCAGAATGACTTTTTACACCAACCCGGTCTTCTCATGGGCCCCTTTGTACACCAACCTGAAGTTCACTTGTTTTCTGTTTTTGAGGCACTAATTGTAACTACATAATTGGCTGTCAGTTTGGTAGTCTAGAAAGTCAGTTTGAAGAAAACTGGTAATAATTTTGATAGTCATACTTTTTTTAATGCAGCTTCAGGAAGTGTTTGAGATCGATGAAATGGTACTCTCTTCTGTGATCTAATGAAGAAACCTTCCTCAGTTGTGGGCAGCATTTTTGGAAAAGAGTAGCCAGTCCAGTGAAAAGCAAATGTAGTACCATTAGTCTTTGAACTTCAATGGAATTAGCCAGATTTCCTGAAATAGTCTAGAAGACTACCAAAAGCCCTAGGAGAGCTAAACTTGATTGAAAATATTGTAGGAACTTGACCATATATAGCTTAGATCTCTGTTGCATAGGCTGCTAAATTTCCCAGGGAAGAAATGTCATCGGGTCGCCTTTTGAAGAGTCCCTGTTGATGGTTATAAATTCAAAAGATAAGCTTGAGGTTGGAGAGAAGCGACTCTGACTGTGTTTAGGGACAAGGTCTTAACAAAGTGTAGTCTAAATTTGTATTTGAGGTTATTAAAAATTCAAAAAAGAATTTCTAATATCCTCAAATACAAATTTATACTTTAAAAACCACCGTTTCTTGAACTATTCTGGGATGGCACTTTCTCAAGTTGGAGCCAAGAATGGTGGAATTTTCAGAAAGCAAAGGATTTCTTGATGACTTGACCAGCAAGTATGAGAGGACAGCCTTCTCAGTACTGAAGGTTGTGTTCTATATTTTCATCATCTGCTGGGTGCCAGACACTGTGCTAGCTTTGGGTATGTAGTGGTAAACAAAACAGATGTTCTCTTGTGATTTTATGGGGTGGATAGTCTAGTGGGGGTGACACACTTTTTAAAATAAGCAAATAAGCCAAAGTTTAATTACACTTTGTAACAGATGCTGTGAAGGAAAAGAACAGACATGCTTTGGGGGTGCTACTTGAGTTTGGTTCATAAGAGAATACCTTAGGAAATGCATTTGTTTGAGGATTTACCACTGTTTTAAATGTAATTTCTGCTTGCACAGCACTTGAGTAAGCTGCACAAGGGAAAAAAAAACCTCATCTTCTGTAATTCCTCCCAGTTTCTAATGCCGCTCACTAAATGTTGACTACGGTTTTGTGGATCCATTTTGTGATGTCCATTTTCTTTCAGGCAGTCCTTCGTCTATCTAATTTGGATACAGAATCTAAATCTTTGTAGGAGTCTGTAACAGTACCTGGCCATTACTGGTCTATAATCAGTGCTCATAGAATTGTTGAATGAATTAGTGAAGGTTACAAATTGAGTGTGGTTTCTCAGTTAAAAGTGCTCTTCCAATGATCTAACAGAACCATAAACCTTCTCTTTTCCCATTATGCCCCTCCTTCGTAACACAGGTGTTCCCAACATTCTCTCCCCAAGAGTGATACCCTGTGGCCCCAGGGCTTCATCTATCTCTTATTTACAGATAACTCCCAACCCTACTGGTTCTAGCCCTGTTTTCTCCTGCAGAGTGTCAGTCCTCACCCCTGTTTCTTATTGCTTGCCAGTCCTCTCCACTAAAATGTCCTCCTAGAAACTCAGACATGTGTGTGCAGCTCTTCCCCCTCTGCCTCCTTGGGTCTTTAGAGGTCACCTTCTCAGATAGGCATTCTTCTGGCTTATGAATGAGGGGCTCTAGTTTTACCACCTTCGCCGACCCACTTCAATTTTACCCCCCGCCTCAATTTTTGCCAGGCACTTCTTAAGGGAGCCAAACTTCATTTCTAAAAGTAACTTAACATTAATTCAAATAAATGGAGCATTTATAAATGTTATCAGGGAAAAGATCAATATTGGAGTTCCCATGGAAGGTTTCTAAGAAGAAGTGGGCCTCAAAGAATTAATAGAATTGGACTAAGTAGAGAATCAGACCAGGGCAGAAAAGAGCAGGAAATGAGGGATTTGTCTGTTGGCCAAACAGAGGAAAAAAATACTAGCAAAGGTGCAATGCATGGTGTGTGGGATGATCAGAACCAGGACTCAGACTGAATATTAGGTAACAATGGCATATAGAGTTAACTTAGAGAAGTTCTGGGAAACCACGGTAAAAACATGACATTCTACCACTTCCTTGTTCATTGTATTCCTGCCTCCCTTGTTTTTCTGTTTGTTTTGCTTGAAGGTATCTCTCATGGTCCATGCATGAGTGGATATTTATTTACCTTCCAGGCCCCCATACATGCATACCCCACACACCAGGGGATTCAGGCACAGATACAGCAAGCAGCACTATCTGTAACCATCCTAGTTTACAGAGAAAGCCTACTCTTTTTAGGATTAGTGTTTGATTCTGAATAGAAATCTCATTATATAGGCTTCTTTGCAAAGTACTGGTGAAGTCTTATCACTTTTTAATATTAAATTTCATGTAAAATTTTTGGATATTTAGTTGTTTATGGTCAAGATTCTTTCTGGCCTGTGTGTTAGTCATCTCTCAGCTAACAGTCTCTTGGCAGGGCCCATGCTTGATTCAGTCACTGTGTGTTAACAGGCTGTTCAAAATTCCACATTGCCTAGAGTTTTTCCACCTTCAGTGTTCAGACACTTTTTCTGGCTTCTCCAACCCTTCCGAGCATTCAGAATCATATTTCAGTGCTCATGTTGGAAGCCATTTAGCTCTTTCCTTTTTATTTGCCTGATTAATTTTGAATTTGAAGTAATTATATTTTATACCCTTTGCCTGACTCAGTTCAGTGTTCATCTCATTCTGTTTACTCAGAAAGCCCAGAACATGAGATTTGTACCATTTGTGCCGTGCTCAAATGTGTGCTGATGGAAGAACGAACCTTTAACATTTTTACTCCGGTACTATTCTATTTAGTTCTATTTTTCCTAAATAAGTCATGGTCTTTTTTTCGTTAAGTATACCTTTGCACAAATGGTTCATCAGTCTTTGCACATAACTCAGCTCTCATAATTCCCTAATCTAATGTTGACCGTCTTCTATTTTGTCATAAAACCCATGATTTTACGGCTGTCTCTTTACTAGAGCCCTGCATATTAGCAGTGAAGATCTGGTCCTTAATGAAAGTGTGTAGTCCATCCTCAGCATCTCACATCTCTGCCTGTGTTTTCCTTCACGAGACCTTCCTTTCCTTCCCATCTAAGCCAGAATCTTCTCTGTTTCCCCAGTTAAAACTTGCTCTGAGATTTTGTATTCACACTGACAGGCAAATTGTAGGCAACGACTGAAGGCACCATTCTTCCCAGGGGTGGTCACTTACTAACAGAACTCAAAGCCTTAAAGGGTAGCAGAAGCTTCATCTGCCATGATTAAGAAGAATTCTCAGGACTCTCTGCTCCTGGGTGCCTACTATATAAACAGATGCCCGCCCACCCACCCAGGGGAAGGACCTACAAAGATCATGAGTTGTCACAGCTGTTTCCAGTTTGTCCTCCTTTAATTAAAACAATTATAGCCTCATTAGTAATGATGAATTGTCTCACTAACTGTCCAAGGGTGTTAGTACTAAGCCACCCAATGAACCCTTTTATAATGTCTCATGAGTAGACCAGAGAATGTTGTTGTGACTCCTTTATCCTTTAGAGGTGTGGCTATGTTGGGACTAATGGCAGGTTACCTCAAACGCTGAACTATCCAGCTTATCATTCAGAAGGAGCTTTCTGAATTCACCTTCAGGCATTCACATGCTATCTGGTAGAATCATCTTCTAGCAATGCTGATAGTTTCCTTGGTCCAGAATTTGTTATCTTCAGAAGAGTGTGAGGAACAGATCCCATTTTAAAGCCACCTAGACCAAACCTAGCCTGAGTCTCCTTCTGGTTAGGCTTAAGATGACAATGCCATTCCAATCATGGCCAGGAACTCCTGAGTCTTGGAATCAGATCACAGCTTTACTTTTCCCTGAAAGCATCTGAGCTTATATTCCCAGGTTTTCCATCTCTTCTTGATATTTAAAGCTTTAAAAGAAACCCAGTTATCAGTTTAAACCATAACAGGCACATGGGCTCTAATGACTTCTGCAGGTGATTTGGGCTATATTAGAGAACCTAGTCTTGATCTTAAACTGTCATCTGGATTCTGAGTTAATCCAGGAAACCAGTAAAAATTAGTAATGTGTATTGCATGTCTCTGATACATGTGTTTTCCATTATTGGTCTTCCACAGCACATGCGCGTACACACACACACTCTCTCTCTCTCTTTCAGGTTTTCTAAAATGGGGAGAGAGGGACTATGGTTCCAAAAGGAAATGACTGGTGTGGTGCCTTGAAATCTGAACTTAGTCACATGTTCTAAATGAAATTACTCCAAGCACATTAACAAGTCTTCTTTCTTTCATCTCCTACTTTTTTGGAAAACATTTTGATGAGAAACATTGGCTAACTTATAGGCATTCAAATGTATTTCTGTAAAGATAAGTAATAGCCATTGCAAAGTAGTAGTACTTGTGAAATTGGAGTTAAGCTTCCATAACAGTGGTCTAAAAGAATAGGTAGGGTTAGCAGCAACCAGCTGTTCTTTGTCCCTCCTAAGGCTGGGAAAGAAGGAAATTAGCTTCAACTATAATAGAAAAGATTTTCAAGACTGGTAATGGGAAATTTATCATCAATGAAGACTATTTTAAACATTGGAACAGATGAGTGACCAGTAGAAGTGGAGGAGTGATCTTTTCTATTGGATTTAAAATAGAATATATCATTTGCTCAAGGCACTTAGAATTGGTAGATTAGATCTATCTAGTAATTTTTAACTTTGATGGGGGAGTCACAGACCCCATTCAGAATTTGATGGCCCCTCTCTCCAAAAACATGCACACACAAAACTTTGCGTACGATTTCAGGGAACTTACAGACTCTCTGAAGTCTATTAATTAGATCCGAATTTAGGACACCCTGGACTAGATGAGCTCCAAAAGCCTGTTTAACTCCCTAAGTGACAAACTCCACAGCTCAGTTTTCCCATACATAAAAACGGAATCTGAAGATCAAGTGTCAGGCTTTGGATTTTCTTCCTCCAGATTTGTAATGCTTGGCATGCCCAGTGTTAAAGTTAAAAAAAGAATAGAAAGAATTCTACTTTTAATTCAATTCTTTGTCCTGGAAAAGCCAAATATTTAATTAAAAAAATTATTGGTTGGCTCTGTGTCATCTTCATAGAAAGGCAGTACAGAAATAGGCTGTCACCAGCAGCTCTTCCCCAGCCCCGCGCCCTGCTCTGGATTCACAGATGAAAATGCAAATTCAGATGCCACATTCACTACCCAGAATTCTTCCATGCTCACACATCTTCTTACTGTATTGCTGTGATTATTCAGCTGGGATTGAGAAAATATTATCTACTTATAATTTTCTTATTAGTTTTATGTCCAGGTTTCATTGACTGCAAGTTGGAAAATGACCATCCAGAATTACAAATCAGGGAGTAATTTTTTGGTCCTCTCCCTAAAATAAAGAGCTTTTATCCTCTTAAGAAGTAGGAATGGAGTATAGTCTGTGTCTGTGTATTTTAAACTCATGATAATGAGTTGCCCTGTATGTAAAAAGTATGACTCTACGTGGTTTTCCTGTTCCCTTCTGCAAATATTCTCTAGTTTACCTGCAAGTTCTATAGCACTCCCTTTCATTCCATGTTGGCATTACAAGTTAATTACTTGACTCTTTGCACTTGGAATCAGGAACTGTGGAAATAAAGATTGCCTCAATATGGAAGGGAAGTGATCTTTGGGAAAGAGCATAATTGTCAGATGTCTGTAACTTCTCATTCTCAGTTTTCACTGTACCTCATGCTCCTAATGGCAAACCCTTAAATTCCTAGTTGGAAGTGTCTTAATGAAGTTAGAAATATTACTGATGAATAGGAGTTAAGCATACTTAGCCAAGGTCTCCTTTACCATTCACATGGAACGCTGATCCTTTTGACAGTTGTTTCTTCCCATTGTTGAAGGCAAGGAGGAGGACTTAAGGATTCTTCTCTGTACTCCTCACTAAAAACCCCTCCTGTTTCAGTTGCCCCAATCAGAGTAATACACTACATGGAAAACGTACAAGACATACGATGTCCGGACAGATGCTCTGTGGCATTATTAACCCTGGCAGCCGCTTTAGGCCTTGTTACGCCAATAGAGGTTGTTTGGGAGCTAGAATAGGGAGAGGACAGGCCATCCTGGCACCCAGCCCACCTGTAGCTCTCTGCTCAGTGACCGAGACTCCCTCTGCATCCTTGAAAGTTTATTGACATTTCACATCCTTAAAGCACATTTCTGTCTTTCTGGGGCTGAAGCTTATTATGGCAGAGATGCACATTCTGTTGAATATGTATTCTTTGTGTATTCCTGTCTGCAGACAATGTGATCAATGGGCAGGACTACGAAGTGATGATGCAGATTGACTGTCAGGTGATGGACACCAGGATCCTCCACATCAAAAGCTCATCAGTTCCTCCTTACCTCCGAGATCAGCAGAGGAATCAAACCAACACTTTCTTTGGCTCCCCTCCCGCAGCCACAGAGGCAACTCACGTTGTCAGCACCATCCCTGAGTCATTACAATAGCACCCTGCAGCTATGCTGGAAAACTGAGCGTGGGATCCTGCCAGACTGAAGAGCAGGTGAATGAAATGCTGCTTTCTGCCTTCTTGGTGGCAGCCAGAGAACTGCCTCTGCTAGAATTCAAGGAGGAAAGAAGAAGAAATAAAAAAAAGCTGCTCCGTTTATCATCATCTACCCATCTATTTGGAAAGCACTGAAATTCAGACACAAGAGAACAATATTTCTTCAGTGGCAAATGTAGCCCTGCATCCTCCAGTGTTACCTGGTATAGATTTTTTTTCTGTACTTTTCTAAACCTCTCTTCCCTCTGTTGGTCTTGTGTTTAAACAGTCATCTTCTTTAAAATAAGATCCACCTCTCCTTTTTCCATTTCACTTATTGATTTGTAAAGTGAATTTTATTTAAAGCTATGCCACACATGCATGTTCAAATAGTTTCCACTGATGCGATTTTTCATTCATTTAATGCAAACCCATTCTGGATATTATGCTTATTTAAGAAAAATGCATTTCAAAACCAGAACAGCCAAAAACAGTCCAAAAAGAATCAAAACAATTTGGACCTTTAGGTAAAAGGGAAAACCCCCAGTTGGTAAAGTTTATCTTTACTTAGAATTTGTGGCTTGCACCTGAACGAAGTGGGTGAGGGAGTGGATGCAAATGAGATAGTTCCATTCATATACATGTTTAAAAGATGGCAAGTTTGATGTGATTGCAGTCTGAGATAAAGCCACAGCTATCGTTTACTTTGAGGACTCTGGGCCATCAAGTATTAGCACACATACTTAAGTTTTCTCTTTACTAATCTGGTCCTCATGGACCACAGGACACAGCTTTCGTTTTCATTCATTCTTCTATTTAAATTATACCAAATTTAGCTGAGGAACGTGGAAGTAACTTTAGACTTAAACAAGACTAAAGCTTTTTCACTGAAGAACTGGGAAGTATTTGCTCCTTAAAACAATGCAGATTAGTGAACGTGGATTCCTGCTGAGGGAGTGCATCCCATAATATGGCAATAATTATCAGTTTTTCCAATGAAAAGACAGTGAAGGAATTAAATCTTTTGTCCTCCCATGGTTTAAAAAAAGGCTGTGTTCATTTTTACTGTACTTTGCCTCTTTTTTTCATGTAGACAATTACGTTTCATTTGATGAATTCATAGAAATGGATCTCAGATCATGATGTCCTCTCTAATGTTCTGCCTTCAGTTTCTAAAGTGAGTCTTCCTCCCTGTTCTACAAAACTTTTCAATTTCTTGATGTAACTCATTCTACAAACACTGCTTCTTACCCCAGTTGACTTGCCTTTGTCCGATTTCTTCCTGTTCCACACTATCAATCAGTTCCTCTTCTTCCTTGCAAAAAAGGGAAGGAGAAGTTATAGCAACCTCTCAAGGATTATATGCAGCTGGTTAGTTTTCTGCCTGTGAAATTAGGCCTGCCCCTCAATAATTTTAAAGAATCATCAGCACTTCTAACTCTCTGGACAGGTGACTCTTTGTCCAAGCTAGTTAGATGCTTTCCAAGGAAATCAGTTCAACTTTTGTGAGTGGGAAAAAAGGGGGCTTTACTGTTGTATTACTTGGGAGTCTGGAGTTTGAAAAATGCGAATTAACCTTCCTCTTTTTCCACATTACAAACATTTTAAGTCAGCGCAGCCCTCCCTTTAGATTTGGCTATCCTGGGTGATTTTCAGACAAGAACCATTTTCCCTGGGGAACATTCTTCTAGTGGGTACCAAGGAATATAAGGCAAATGCCCAGAAGTCCTTCAGGTGACTGGGCAGTCTTATCGTGGGATATTTTCTCCTGGCCCTGCTCCTTCCCATTCTGTAATGTGAATTAGCCACACAAGAGGCTGTGACCACAGCTAGTAGACAGCGGCAACAAAGTCTTCCTTAAGCTGCTAATCTTCTGCTGGAACTGTCATACGTTTTCATGGTCAATGTAATTTGGTTCAAGTGGGGTGATTAGAAATGGAGTTTCCCTCCTCTCCATGGCACAGAATCACAGAAGGACACATCACTTTTACTTCATCCCTCGATTCCCAGCTTTTTCTGTGATCATTTTACCAACTCCTCAGATGGAAGACTTCGGTTATGTCATATTCACCAACGTTAGTCCCTGTCTTCCAGGTGAAAAGGTGGGTAGCGGTTGGGGGAAGTCTCCACTGAAGAACAGGAAGGTTGCAGCAGGGCTGCCCGGCCACAGAGCTACGGGTGCCTGTGAGGTGCTACCCAGAGCAGCCTGGGAGCTTTGCCTTCTCTTCTCTCTCACTGGCCCTTCCGCTGTTTGTCATTGCCTGTTCTTGAATGGATCTTTGAGATGAGGGAACAGGATTCTCCTAAGGGTGGAGTTTCAGGAATTGAGTGAAAGGCAATTGACAAGTGCAAAGAAATATTCTACTTTTGAAATTGCTGGCAAAGCTATAATGAATCCCTAGGCATAATTGTAGTTTTAATTTTAATGTTTGTATGCACAGGCCCTTTAGGAAATGGAAAGTTACCATGCCAGATTAAAATTTTTTTTGAGTGGGGATTGCCTTTTGGGGGGGGCTGCAACCAGAAATTGTGGGAAATATGTGTATTTTTTTATTTATTAAATTTTAAATGAGATTTTGCAAGCTTGTGAGAAAATTAGATAAACTCATGGAAGAGCTAGATCTTCCTGTTATTAGAGGATTTTGTGCTCTTTGGGCTAGCAGTAATATCATCTTGGGAAGTGATGGTGGATGCTGATGGAAACAGTCTTTCTGCCTGGTTGCAAGTCCCAAATTTTTAAGGCTTAACGGAAAGTAAGTGGATGTTTCCTCATGTTAACTACTGAGTCAGATGTTAGAGCTTATCCCTTGAAACAAATCTGTTGTTTGCCATGCTTGTAGTACAGAAACTTCACATTGATTTTTGGGTGGGATTGTGTTTTCACAAGTAAAAAAACCCCATAATTATAAAACTCAGAGCATCATCTAATTTTTTTTTAATGACTATAAGTTCCAGCACAAACTGGCATTTCTTTGTCATTTCTTGCTAGTAAGAAGTAGGCATGGAGGTATTTGAAAGCAATATTATGTGAGTCATTAAGTGCTTCAAGTAAATTTAGAAACAGACAAGGAACTTGGTATTCCATTTGATTTTTTAAATTATTTTTAAAGAGACACCATCCTGATTAAATCCTCTTGGCCTGAACCTTCCTTCCCGGTGTGTATTCCCCGGTAGTCACCGCAGTGAGATGCTGGTGGGACTGCTGTGGCAGCATTTAGCATCATTAAAACTGGAGAACTCTGAAGCTCTTTGCCAGTTTCCTACTGTTTTTTGATTCTTGCCATTTTACTAAGCTCAGGTTGTGAAACTTGACAGAAATGTATTACAGGAAAAACTTGTAATTATATTTGACTTTCTAACACATTGAAAAATTTCAAAGTGACTTTCACTTTCAACCGCATATCAGAAGTAACCACTTTTGCTTTCACGGCCTGAAGAGCTAGAGCCTGATCCGATGCTCCCTTTCAGTCTGAAGTCATGGGAAATTTTCCAGCCATGAAAGCCCTCTTTCCACTGCATACTGATGGGCTGACTCAGCTTCCTTCAGCCGACTGAGATCTTTTGATACTATTGGCTATTTCATACCAATTAACCTCTTAAATAAGATTGCTGATTGATAGACACTCATTACCACCTGTGGACCCCATATTCCTTACCAGAATGTTTTTTTTCGTCAGTCCTGAGTCATTTCAACTTACAGAAATTAGGATTGTTGCTGCTAAAATGAATACCAATCATAACTTTTAAAAACAAGAATAAAGCCTAAAAGAATGAAATATAAGAAATGTTCATTCCCACCCCTAATAACATTTCGAAGTGAATATTCCCATTTCCTTCGACCCACGGGGATTGGGATTGATTTTTAATTTTCTAGGAAATGATGCTGGACTACCCAAAAAGATGTTGCCAGAATCCAAAAGGAACTATGCTCATAAAAGAAATTCAGTTTTCTCCTGCCTGAAAAAGAAGTGTGTTCTGTTCTTATCTTTTTAGTGACTAAGCTTAAAACAGTTTATTGTGGTTAAGACTAGAACTTTCAACAATTTGTTCTAATATCTGTGTTACTAGTCAAATGCAATAGAATTTATGAAAAGAAGAATGACAAAGGTATCTGATTAGGAAATTTGATCTTATGTATGAACCCATGTCATCGCCAGCCACTGTCACATAGTGGATGCCATTCTCAACATATTGGCTCTAACTTTAAGCATTAGGGATTTAGCACATTAAAATACCTTTAATTATATTAGGCTTGGTAACTAAGGAGTAAATAAATAATAGTTTATCATTTGCCAAACAGCACAAATAACTGTTGTGCTGTTTGCTCTTAATGAAGTTGGTGACCATTAGTTAAATAAACCAGGAGGCTTGGCCTATCCCCTTTATATTAATCCCAACTGGAGATTAGCAGGTAGACTTTCACAGTAATTGTAGATTGATCCACTTTAACTCATACTTGCCCTAACTTCCAGGCCAGTCACCAGGACAGAGGAGATGACGGGAAAACAGAGCTTTAGATGAAAACTATGCACTACCAGCCTTAGAGGCACTAGTTTCCTGTTACCACTTTGGCACGTATGGCTAAGTTCAATCAGGCTTCATCCATGGAACCGTTAGAACTGAGGAGGGTGTCTTAGAGATACCATGTCACCAGGATCTTTTTTCTCAGGTTGTACCCATGTCACTTTAAGAACATGTTGAAGATGAGCAGGAGAGATGCACCATCTCTCCCTTAACAATGATGTTGTTTTGCAAAACCTAAAGAAATAACAACAGATTATTTCATACTTTCAAGCAAGTCTTTATAATGCAATACCTGTTATTTCTCTAAAACTCAAATAAAGAATTTTTAAACTTGCCTTGTTTTATTCTGTATATAGAAATAGAGAAAAAACAGCCCCCAAATGAATCTTCAGTGTTAAGGGGTTAGTCATGGGAAAGGAAGCCTGAAAAGGCCTTGTGGCTTGTGTTACTGTTAAGATGAAACTGTTGAACTCTTTTCTACTTTTCTCCCAAGCCAATTAAGTAAAAATGTCCTTTATTTATGTGTCCAGATATTTAAACCACAATCTTATCAAGGAAAAAATAATCTAAAAACCCCATATTTTATCTTTCTGTGTCTTCAGGAAACCGTGTTACCCAGTCACGCATCTTGTCCTCACCAAAGGCCTCTTCCCAGCTTTGCAGTGGCAAATGCAACCGCACCTGAAGCTAGTCACTGCAGACTGACAGCAAGGGCTCCATCAAGGAGTAATTAATGCAGGCATTTACTGAGCACCCAGTGAATGCCTCAGACACTAGTTTATTAACTATATTATCTTATTTTAATCTTTTACAACCTATTTTGTAAGATGGTTATTAATAAGTGGAGCCAGCCAGGCACGGTGGCTCACGCCTGTAATCCTAGCACTGTGGGAGGCTGAGGTGGGTGGATCACCTGAGCTCAGGAGTTTGAGACCAGCCTGGGCAATATGGTGAAACCCCATCTCTACAAAAAATACAAAAAATTAGCCAGGCATGGTGGCAGGTGCCTGTAATCCCAGCTACTTGGGGAGCTTAACTGAGAGGATCACCTGAACCCAGGAGGCAGAGGTTGCAGTGAGCCAAGATCACATCACTGCAATCCAGCCTGGGCAACAGAGTGAGACCCTGTCTCAAAAAAAATAAATAAATAAATAAAAAAAAATATATATATATATATACATACACACACACACACACAACTTCCTCCAGCCTCCCCACCCCAATCTTTATGGCATTGTCTCCTGAGACTTCTCACTCTATGTGGGATATGGTTCAAGCCAATTTTTGAATCTCAAAGGGTACCCACAAATGACATTTGGGTTATAAAATACATGGCATCATAAATATAGGGCTTCTTTAGCACTCACCCTGTAATTTACCTAACTGGTCCCATTTTGGTAAAGATTTAAATCACTTCCAATGTTTTGCTCACCATAGGAAACCTATAGCATATTTCAATCTATTGCGTTCATTGGGCATGACCTATATAAATGCCTGAAGAGAATCCTCAGTTCAGTTAATGGTGGTAGCTGATGCATATTGAAGACCTAACCTTCCAGACACCATGCTAAGCCTTTCAAGCATTAGCTCATTTGAGCTTTGCAGCAAGCCTTAATCATAGACATAATAATATTAATACCTATATCTGTGAATTACAGATGAAGAAATAGTCACAAGAGATTTAGTAACTTGCCCAGTAACTCACAACTCATATATAGCAGAGTTGAGATTTGAAATTAAGTCTGTCATGATTTTGAAGCCACGTTCTTTCTACTATCCTATGTTGTCTTTCATCCTTTGAAGTCATAGACAAATGGGTGAGGAAGAAACCAAGCCACACAACGCGGGCAAGCCAGGTGCTGAGACATGTTCAGGAAAGAGGGAGAGTCGCTAAGGGGCAAAGTCCAACAGTATCCGAGGGTCTTCTGTGAGTGACTCAGAAGCATACACTCAATGCTGCCTGCACGCAGAGCCTGCGCTGGGCTGGTTCTTCCAGGCCTTAGTCCTTGTAGTCCCCATCTTGGATGAGTTACCTAGTGGGGTGGTTTCAAGCTGGCTCCCCCGTAATTGAAGATCCCAGGCTCTTCCAACTCTCCTACTCTATTCATATTCAAAAGCCCACCCAAGTGTGACATCCAACTCCATCCCAGGATGTATCCACTGTTTGCCTTGTGATCTCAAGTTCTATAGAAAGTTTTCACTGCAGGGTTAACTGCTGATGTGGATGCTGGACTATGAAATAGAGATGCTTATGTGAGAGGTCACTAATCTGCAGATCCAAAATTGAAATGTTTCAGAAGTGGAGATACCTTTAAAATAAATACACCATATTAACAAGTGGATCATCTTGTAAGATTGACTGCAGCAGTGTCAGTCCTGAAAGCTGTATTCATTTAGAAGGGGGACCTTGACAGGCTAACAGAAAATACTGTTTCCAGTTCTTTACGGTATAGCCCATATGCCTGCAAACATCAAAGGTGTACAAAGGAAGAACTGACAGCCTCAAAAGCCATCTCAGATGCTCCTTCCCCAGGTGTCCTGCTTCACTTCCGAAGGCTCTGAGGTTATCTGCATTGCCTGAGCACCCGATGGAGCTTCGATTCTTGGGCTGCATTTCTTCATAGTGGACTAGAGGCAATGGCCCTGGAATTTAAACCTTTGCTGCCAGTTCTAAGTGTTGTGTGAAGCTCGGACATCTACCATGGAGCTGTGGGAAGGCATGCAGATGAACTAGACAACATCCTTGACATGTCCTTCACATGTCTAGAGACGTGAATGATGTCTCTTCCATGGGACTGTGTGGTCACACTTCTGTCCCCACGGAAGAGTAAAGATAATTTCCAGGCGAGGATAAGATTTCTGGTCAGCCTGAAAAAGAAAGTTCAGTTGGACACAAGCTGCTCTCAGGAGAGTTTTGGGGTGAGAGGTTCATGGCCAGCATCTTTGTCATGGGTACAGAGCTCACCCACTCACTTGGCTGCTGGCCCCAGGATGTCAAATGATACATTTTGCCATATTGTCTCTGGTTTCCTCAAGTTGCTGGAATTCTCCTTTGCTGAGCCACTCATTCACACCAGATCAACGTGTTGCCCCCTTCAGCCTGGCAGCTTTTAGGAAGACAGAATTACAGCAACCCCCACACATCCAGCTAGGCTGTTTCCATCAAATCGCCAGCTGGGGGGAACTGGAAATACGTCTTAATTTAGACAATATGAGCAGGAAAGATGCTGAAACACATATTCCCTTGTTTGAAATGGCTCTATGGGTCATTTCACAGAGCACAACTAGAAGCACATTGCGAGTAGCAGCACGGTTGGGGCTGATTCCATCTTCCCAGGATGTATCATCCGGCACAAGTCAGCAGGGCGCTCACAGTCCAAGGAAGGAAAAGGCCACTCACAGGAAGATTGCTTTTGTCGCCGTAGCAGCGTCTTCCTAAGTCTCATCGCCTTTGCAATTACCAGTTAAACATTTATCATCCCTGTGGGGCAGTGAGCTCCAGAAGAGCAGGAACCCTACTATTGTCTTGAATTTGATTTTTTTCTCCAGTAGTGGACATAGTGTGCTTGGGCCATGGTGCTTTGGGCATTTTAGGCTAAGTCAGGATTTCACTGAATTATTGAGCATTTAGAGAGACACATATATACCCTGTCCTTCCAGGAGTGCGCATGACAGACAGGCATTTGTCATACTGCACTACCTACCACATCCTTTGCAAATATTCACAGGGCACACATGTTGCAGGATGTGTGATGCCCAGTGCCGAGGCAGGACTGCAAGGGAAACAGCAGAGATCCCTGCCTTCCCCTAAAAGATGAGGCATTGTTAGTTTTCCTCTTCCCCGTTTCATTTCATCCGACTGCCTTTTCCTCTGGCTTCAGTCTGGGGCATATTAGAAACGGGCCTGGAAAGAGCATGTAAACCAGCGGGTCTGCAAGTGGGGCCCTGAGACTCCAGCAGCACCTCAGAACTTGCTAGAAATGCAACTTTCCTGGCCCTAACCCAAACCCACTGAGTCGGACAGTCAGACTCTGAGGCTGGGCCTAACACCCTGTGTTTCAACAAGGCCCCTCAGAGGACTGAGAGGAGTCTGAGAAACACCCGTGTAATTCCCTGTCAGTGAGGCTGGAGGATGGGAAGATGCAGTCTCCTGCCAGGGATAAACCTCCCAGCTGCTATTGCTGGGGTGGGTAGGAATATCAGGATCACATGAGGTCAGGAGTTTGAGACCAGCCTGACCAACATGGTAAAACCCCAACTCTACTAAAATACAAAAATTAGCTGGGCATGGTGGCATGTGCCTGTAATCCCAGCTACTCAAGAGGCTGAGGCAGGAAAATTGCTTGAGCCTAGGAGGCGGATGTTGCAGTGAGTGGAGATCACACCACTGTCCTCCAGCCTGGGTGACAGAGCTAGCTAGACTACACGTCCAAAAAAAAAAAAAGAATTGTGTGTGTGTGCTGCCTTTTTGGAAGTCCACAGGGGTTAGATCTTCAGCATTCACAGCCTCCTTCCCTGCTGCTGCCCTGGGTGGCTGCACTCCCAGCTGAGGGGCCAGAATCAGGCCTGTGCCCTTAATCAGTTACATGCACTCAGTCAAGTCAGCAACCATCCAGGCTTGGGGGCTGCATCCAGGACGGGGAGGCAAAATCAGCTGCTTGCTCCCCCACAGGTCCATGGCTCTCCTGGGCACTGAGCTCAGGGAGGCCCTGCTTTGAACCAGCACCCTTTGTCGTGGGAGGGGGCCGTCAGCCTCCCTGGAGCAGGTCTTCACTGAGTGGCTGGGAGAACCCCGGCACTGGGCAGGGGCAGCCTGGAGAGAATGCTCCTGGCCCCTCCTTCACAGCTCTAAAGACAAGGTGTGTGCCCCAGGCTCCATGGTCAGAGGCTCGCGCTAAAGGCTGGAACCCCCTTCAATTCAGCCCTAGCTTGGTGGTTCCCAAACTTTGCTGTACTTTGGAACCACCTGGGGACCTTTAAAAAATGCTTGTGCCTGACTCCCACCCCGAGACAGTCTGACTTAATTGGTATAGGCTGTGACCTGGGCATAGGAGTAGGAAAACTTCCCCAGGTGATTCTAATGTGCAGAAAAGCTTGGGAACCAATGAACGCTGTCTTCCGAGGCCTAGTTCCGATGTTTACGGAGCAACACCATCCTAGAGGTCAAGGGCAGAGTAGGGGCCCAGGAACAAGAAAATAAATGTGTTTGGATAATCAAAGTTCAAACCTAGCAAACAGCTGGTAAAGAAAGGAGGGGAGAGAGGTAGGGGTGGGGGTGGCGAGTGCTGGACTCGCTGGTGGAGATGATGTCAGACATTCCTCTGCGGTAGAACGGGGAAATGCATGAAAATAACCACGGCTGCGAAAATGGAACTTTCTGGGAAATGGCATATTCTTGGAAGGAGAGGGAGCCGGGAGAAGAGGGAGAGACGAGGCAGTAGGGAGAAGGAGAAAAGGGAGAGGGAGAGGAGTCTCACCCAGGCCTCAGGGAACTGGAAAACAAAGACCAACATGGTTCAGATGTGAAAAGAACCGCAGAGGGAAGCGGAGAATGTTTGGGACGGGGAGCGGGGGAAAGAGGATAACTGCCAGCCCGGAAGAAGCCTGAAGCAACCCAAGAAACGGTAAACCAGGAGAGAGAGAAGGAATCAAGCTAGGACACAGCACACAGACAGTGGCCCAGCCAGAGCCACCCTGCTTCGGGCTCCCAGGCCAGTGGGACGCTGAGTGCACCCCTCCTCACCACAGCCCTCAGGCAAGGGACAAGACACTGCTGTTTGCCTCTGTGTTCATTCCCTTCCGTCCTGAAGGTTCTCTCCCCTCCAGACTTTGCAGAGCTCCTAGTGGAAGGAGCTCTGGGCCTGTGGCTGGAAAGCCAGGCCCTCCCTCTTTGAAATCTCCCTGTAGCGGAGAGGGCTTGTGTGGCCCAGGAGGCGGAGGGGCAGTGCCCCGGGGACAGGCAGGTGGGCTGTGGGTGCAGGCCTCTGGCTCCATGGCTGTTGGGGTGGAGGCAACTCTGCTTTCCTAAGGCTGGCGCCAGCCTGATCCTTAGCTCTCACCCTGATGGCTTCTCTCAGGGAGAGACATCCAAATATTGAGTCATAGTGGGGGAAGAAGCTTTGAAGACAAAACCAAGAAAAATTACACAGGTTTTTAAATTCCTAGAAGAAAGATTGGACACCGACTTTGTACAAAATCAGGAGACGTCTCACATGTGGGTGTGATTTAACCCACCTGCTATGACAAGCCATCTGCAAAGTCAAAATACCAGCCCATGGCACGGCCCCTCTGGTTCTCAGTGTGCCCTGGGAGCAGGCAGGCAGGTCCCATCTTTGCTCGTGGGACAGCACAGGGCAGAGCAGGCACAAAGACCTGCACCATCCCAGCCTGCCATCAGTGCTCGCCACCAGCGGAACTGCTTTCCTGACGGTGTCAAGATAGGTGAACCGTTGGGGCTTATTCAAAGCTAATGTCAACATCAAGTGCTTCAAGATACTGAGTGTATCCACCAGCCAGTATTCACTCTTCTGGGCATGGCAGGCCCCTCGGCTCCTGGGCTCAGGCTGTCCTCTCCCCCGGACTGTCCTCTCCACCTGGACTGTCCTCTCCACCTGGACTGTCCTCTCCCCCGGACTGTCCTCTCTCCCTGGACTGTCCTCTCCACCCGGACTGTCCTCTCTCCCTGGACTGTCCTCTCTCCCTGGACTGTCCTCTCTCCCTGGACTGTCCTCTCACCTGGACTGTCATCTCCCCTGGACTGTCCTGCCAGCTAGGTTTGAGGTGCTCTGTGGATTCACAGAACAATGCTTTGGCCCTGCAGCTGAAAGCTGCCTTGCATGGCTCCAGACAGCAGTTTCTGCACAAGAGTGGCCTGGGGTCAGCTCCTCCCTGCCTGGCTGGCCTCCCTCCTCCCTGCGCTGCCTTGTTTCCATCCTGACCACAGGATTGGCCTGGCCTCACAGGGGAACAAAACGTGAACTGGCTTCCTCAGAGTGAGAAAGGCAGCAGAGCCTGGGGCCAGTGCCAGCCACTGGCCCTTCTTTTTCAGGAGAAAGGAAAGAAGTTAGGGGTGGGGGTCACCCGGGATAGCTGGGGGCCTGTCTCCCGCAGAGCTGCAGGGAGTAGGCCAGTGCTTCTGCAGGAATGCCGTAACCCCGAGGGTGTCCCAGTGAACGCCCTTTCTGTTCTGAAAATGCGCCACAGTGGGGTATGGCCCCTCCATAACAGAAGTGGCCATTGTGAGGTGAGGGAGTCAGCACGGGGCTAGGGGCTTTCGTGGGTGGAGGGGAATTCCACTGCTGGAAGAGAGGGCCAGAGGGGCAGGGTGACCAAGGGGCTGCTGGGGCCTGGTGGTTCCAGGGGCTGTTGAAGGGTCAGAAGTCCTTCTGTGTGACCAGAACTGGAGCTTTCTGGAGGCCCCACATCAGTCCATCAGTCCGTCTCATGTTCTGGCCATGCTCCGACAGGACACAGAGATGTCCTCCAGCAACCAGGCTGGGGACAAAAGCACACAGAGTGAGTGGCTGGAGGCTGCCAGATGCCAGGCAGGCTAAGACACAGGTGTGGAGGCCCGAGGGAGAGGAACTGGAGGAGAGGAGGGGCTTCCCGAGGGAGGTGGGCTAAACCTTAAGAAAGGGGAGAAGTCGGACAGGCGCGGTGGCTCAAGCCTGTAATCCCAGCACTTTGGGAGGCCGAGGCGGGTGGATCACGAGGTCAAGAGATTGAGACCATCCTGGTCAACATGGTGAAACCCCGTCTCTACTAAAAATACAAAAAATTAGCTGGGCATGGTGGCGCGTGCCTGTAATCCCAGCTACTTAGGAGGCTGAGGCAGGAGAATTGCCGGAACCCAGGAGGCGGAGGTTGCGGTGAGTCAAGATCACGCCATTGCACTCCAGTCTGGGTAACAAGAGCAAAACTCCATCTCAAAAAAAAGAAGAAAGGGGAAAAGTCGAGTGGGTCGTGACTGGGGAGGGACGCCTGTCAGGCAGGATTCCATCTGGACCCTGAAGCTGTTTTGGGTGAGAACAGCTTGAGTAGAGGTAGGGAAGACACACTCAGAAGCCAGCAGAGACTCATGGCAAAGGCCTGTTGGGTCTCAGGGGGTGTAAAGCTGGTGGGTGGACAACTTTCTGCATTTCAAGTACCCCTTTGATGTGAAATCGGTGTTGGATAACCCCTGAGGGCGCACATGCTTCCCAGAACTCTGTCTCAAGAGAGTCATGCTGGAGGAGGTCCCTAGGAGGAACTATGCAGGTGTCAGCCTGCAAAATGAGTCTGTTTCTTTGGAAGTCACAGAGCACTGCTCTTTGTCAGTGACCAAAACACACCTGGTGTCCTCAGAGTCCTTGAGCCCAGTGGCCCTGGGGTGCAGGAATCCCTCCCACAGCGCTCTCGACAGGACCCTCCATCTGGACCCTGAAGCTCTTGCGGGTCCTCTCAGTGACCCTTTGACTAGAGGAAGAACCAGTGTTCACTTCCCAATGGGATTCACATGTACTGAGTCCTCTTATGAGCCTAGGGGTCTACTCAGCCTGCTCCTCCTACACAGCTGGCTGGATGAGGGATGGACATGGTCAGTCCCCATGCTCAGCATGGACAGATGGGCTGAGCCTCTCAGGGAGTCTGAGGGGACGGTGAGTCATGGATGCTCCAGCTCGGGGGGGGCTGGGAGGCTCATTGTGCTGCTGCCATGTTGGGCCACATTGTAAGACAGGTGAGCAGGGAGGAGCAGAGTGCTCTGAGGATGGTCATCCAGCAATTTGGGGGGAATTTCCTGTCCCGGTCCCTGAGAGGAGCCTGAGGCCTCACTGAGTACCTGTGGGACCGCCTGGGGCGCTCTTATGGCTAGCTTCGCTTTGAGCCAGGCTGAGTGGGTTTCTGACCTGCACAACCAAGACACCCTTGATGAGAGCATAGCCCTCAGGCCTCTCCTAGCCTCTGAGCTCAGGGGGGAACGCCGGCTTATCACAGAGGTTGGAGTGTGGAGCTGGGGTTCTTCTGAGGGCAGCTGGCAGACCTCTCGCTTTTCACTCCAACCCCAGACTTGCCTCTCCAAACCATAACTGAAGTTGCTGTGTGACTCCGGAACATTCACCAGTGTTTTCCAGTCCTTTCCTGGCACCTGCTGCTGTTGGCCGCACTTTGCCTCAGGCACTGCCAAATTTTCCTTGGTGCTCCAGGGCCAGGCAGGCTCCTCCAGAAAGAGAGAGCTCAGCTGAGGTCACATGGAAAATAACCCCCCCCACCCCCCCCACCCCCGCACAGGGCCGTGCCCCAGGCTGTGTCAGCCAACCTCCCTTTGTTCTTTTCTCTCTCTCTCTCTCTCTCTCTCTCTCTGAACTGGCCTGTCTTACCGTGGGTCAAATTACATTCCCCTAACCATAGGAATACTATGCAGTAAAGTTTGATGCGACTTGTCTGCATCTAATCGCTCTGGGGAAGCTTTAAAAGTAGAGAACTCCAGGGATTCCGTGCCACGAGGAGGTCTTCGTCACTGTTGGCTTCCAGATTACAAGCGCTTCCAGTGGGAAAATTCGCAGCACAGACAAACCTTGCTTTACACCGTAACGCATTCCCCGAAGACTCACCGATAATCTTTTCATTTATATTCCGCCTTATTCCAGAAAAAAAAGTCACAGCCTACACCAAGGCAGCAAACTAGAGATAAAGGAACATTAGAGACAAAAAAATAAATAAATAAACAAACAAACAAAAAAACCATAAAATAGAACCAGGAGAGAGGCAAAGACACCGTCCAAATCCTACGTGCTTGATATGAACCTTAAACTTTCCAGCAGGTAGTAGGAAAAGAGAAAGTCAGTTAAGCAAGAGTTGTGTATACACTGAACTTTGGAAATTGAAGCATATTTCAGATGGATTAGTGGAAATGTTTCAGTGGACATCTGGTTTTGTTTTTGGTTTTTATTTGTTTGTTTTTGTCTGCTCAGCAGCCCTTCACTGGGGGAACTGGCCCTTCCCAACTTGGTGTGACTAAGGCAGGGCTGTCAACCGCAGAATCCGACCCTGGTGATAAGGTGGTCATTGGACCAAGCTCACCAGCCACACTCTCTCCTATAAACTTGTGTCTTGAATGGAGGCAGCTGGGGACTATGCATGGCTGAAACAGAAGCTCCCATGAAGGTATCTTCAGAGAGAATGTCCTGCTGCCCAGAACCGGCCTGGTTCTTGCCTTCCCATGGCCTGATTTTCCAGGTTTTCCTTCGACTCTGTGAACTTCCAAGTATCCTTCTAATAAATTCCTTTTTGCCCAAGCTAGAAAAACTCTACTTCTATTGCTTACAACCAAGGACTCCTAAAGGTATAATGCTAATAAGTTCATAAGGAATATTAGAATGCTCTCAAAAAGCAAATATTCCTTCTGTGTTGTCTTCTTGGTGAGTTATAGTCCGAGACCCTTTCTTGGTGCCCATTTGTGATTTCATGATGGTTGAGGACAGACTGAGAGAGTTAGGCGTTGATGGAGGAGGCTGGGAAGATGACTTGGCTGTTGAGGGTGGATGGGCAGCCACGTGAAGCTCCCTTGTCAGGAGAGCAGAGGTCACCCACCAGCCCACCCAGGATCGAGGCCTCAGACACTGAATATTGCTCATCTGTGCTCAATAAAAAACCCCAAGTAGTCGTATTTCCTGTTCATTGTATAACTGGTTTAGAAACTGGGCATAATTCTATGTCTTTTGCTTTCAAGTGGAGAAACAGCCCATTATCCTCACTGAGGCCTTGGCAATGTAAGATGAACAGTACACGTCCTGGGCTCACGGATGACCCCTGGGTGGAGATTGTTGGTCCCTGCAGGGATCTTCTCAGAGTGGCTGAGAGCCTGCCCTCCTCAAGCTTCAAATTCCTGAGTTCCAGTAACAAGATCCACCTGGTCTGTGGGCATTGCACTACAGGTCTGTGGGCAGGATAACCTTGGCAAAAGCACTGTTTGAGAATGGCTCCCCAGATACAGACTGCAGGAAGTCCTGTGACTTTGGTCAGGTTCCAGTTAGGGAAAGCGATGCTATGACCTTGAATATTGTATGGCCAAAGTGAATTCCTTATTTGTTTATTTATTCATTTAACAGATCCCCAACGAGCCGGTATTGTGAGTCAGGCTCTGTGCTAAGTGCTGCGGAGAGTCCTGGGTAAATAAGGAACAGCCTCTGCTTTTCCAGAGACAGAAACATCCCTGAACAGATTAGATGTGTTCACAAATACATGCAAAAAAGACACAGGTAGTCGGTGCGATGCATAGTAGTAAGGGCTACTGTTGCTCTGACTAGGGAATCGGACGAGACTTTACTTGAGCTACACCCTGAGGACAGTCTAAGGTGTCAAGAAGGGCAGGGTGGTGGCTGAGAAGGCATCCTGGGAGTGGGGGAACTGCCAAAGCATTATGGGGTGTAAGAATGGGAGTTTCAGCCAAGGCCCCAGGAAACGCCAGATCTCACATTCTGAAGGATGGGCCAGACCGCAGGCAACATTCACCAGGGAGGTGTCGGGAAACTGGTTAGAGACCTTTAAACTCTTCACCCACATTAAGAGTGTAAAAGAATTGAGAGTTGGAACGTTTTTAAAAGAGATGTTAGAAGAGGATTCCTCTGGAGAGAGCTTTGTGGAGTCCCACCCCTTCCACCCTGGGGACGGGCGCGCCTGCCCTTTATTGCAAGGCTAAGAAAAGAGAGCTTTAAGTGGACCTCCTGGGACACGTAGTCTGTGTTCTTTGCAGTTTGGGGTAACAGTGGACCAGTGACACAGTCCCATTTGGGAGAAGGTGGGCTGGCTAGCTACTCTTCAGCAAAGATGACTTAGCTGAGGACCAACCTGCACTCCAGGCTTTGTCAGCATACATATTGTATGAGAATTTCTGTGCACCAGATGTGGCCTTACATGGGGTCATCTTAAATCCTATCCAAGTGGACCATTGAGAGGGGCAGAGATACCAGTAGAATCAGCCAGATGTACCCCTAGATTTCTAAGGACTGGAGAAGTTTCTCCAGCCGGAATGGAGAAGCTTTAGTCCACGTGAAGAGAAAGTGACAAGGCATCCCTAGCAAAAGGGGCGAGTTCTTCAAAGAACCCACAGAAGTGCTCAGGAGACTTTACGCACCTCTCAGGAGTGCTAGACCCCATGACTTCACCAGCAGAATAACACCTTTCCTACGCTTTGTCCTCCTCTCCTTCTCCCGCTCAACTCTGGAAGGGCAGGCACCAAAGTTAGCCATGGGGGCAGTGGATGACCCCTCACCGGTGGCCTCAGCAAGGATAAGGTGGGGAGAAGCAACCTGAAGTCAAGTTTAACATTCTGATGACTACAATGAACTGGCTGTTTCAATTACCCAACAGAATCTGTGTTGTTCTTGTTTTAATTTAAAGTGACCCCAGGACTTTTTATTACCTGAGAGTTGCCAGAGAAATCAAGGGGTCTGTCCAAGTTTTCATCCAGGAGTAGGAAAAGAACTAGGCCTATCAAATAAATTCATGGGGATATTGACAGGAAGAAAACTAAAGCTGCTTGATGACTACTGCCCAGGAGGCACTCTTGTTCAACCTGACAGTGGTTGCAGAGTCACGACCAAGGCAAGATCCATCTGTCAGCATGGGAACCACGGATGTGTGGGGGTGGGAGGGGACCCAGGAGGCAGGCAGAACATGTATGGGGTGTTTGCAATGCATCATTGTAGGGTGGTAAGGCTGACAAAAGGCAGTGAAAAGAGTAGGACAAATGTGGAAAATATAGCACACCAAGTTCACAGCATCACAATGAAGTCTTTTGTTTAGATCTAACCTCCGCTTTAAGGCAAAAGCTGGAAAGAGGATGTCTTAGCCCCTTGAGACTGCTATTGAAAAGGGAGGTTCCCTGATTCCCCTTGCAGCATGTGAGACAGGGGTGTGGTCTGCCTGCTAGGTCACCCTGCAGCTGAAACCCCTAGGGACAGGTGCAAAGGCCGGCTCGTGTGCTTTTGAGCTCTGGCCCCACAGCAGCGTCTAGGGGTGGGTGTCTGCAACTGCCAAAGCCCAGGTGGACGTGTGTTACAAGGCTCTTCCAGATTTGCCGTCTGCCAGACGGCTTGTGTGTTAATCAGCTCAATGGACCCTCTGCCTTCTGTATCCCGAGCTCTTGCCCAGTGTCCTGAAAGAATCGGATCACATGCAGGCTCGAAGGATGAGTGCAAGGTTTTATTCAGCGGTGGAGGTGGCTCTCAGCGAGATGGATGGGGAGCCAGTAGTGGGGGATGGGTGGGAAGGTGGTCTTTCCCCGGAGTCGGGCCACCCAGTGGCTGGACTCTTCTCCAACAGCTGCCAGCCAGACTCCGCTCGGCATCCAGTGTCCCACCTCTTCTCTCTTTCTCTGCTGTATTGTTCCTCCATTGCTGGTCTGCTAGTCCCAATGTTCAGCTGCTGGTATGTTCCCACGAAGGACTTGGGTTTATATAGGGGCAGGATGGCGGAAGCATGGGAGGCCAAAAACAGAAATGCCTGTCTTCAGGCTTGAGGGTGGGGCCTTTGCCAGAGAACCACCCTCTTCTACGCAGTATTTCCCTGTCTTCCGTTCATACCACTATAACAAAAATACCCTAGACTGGGTAATTTATAAACAACAGAAACTTATAGCTTACAGTTCCAAAGGCTGTGAATTCCAGGATCAAGGCACCAGCAGGTTCAGTGTCCAGTGAGGGCACCGCTGCTTCCTAGTTGACGCCTTGCTACTGCGCCCTCACATGGCTGAAGGGGCAAGGGACCTCCTTGGAGCTTTTTTGAGACAGAGTTTTGCTCTTGTTACCCAGGCTGGAGTGCAATGATATGATCTCAGCTCACTACAACCTCTGCCTCCCAGGTTCAAGCAATTCTCCTGCCTCAGCCTCCCAAGTAGCTGGGATTACAGGCACCCACAATCACACCCAGTTAATTTTTGTATTTTTAGTAGAAATGGGGTTTCACCATGTTGGCCAGGCTGGTCTTGAACTCCTGACCTCAGGTGATCCACCTGCCTCAGCCTCCCAAAGTGCTGGGATTACAGGCCTGAGCCACTGCACCCGGCCCTTGGAGTTTCTTTTAATCCCATCATGAAGACTCTGCCTTCATGGCCTAATCCTCCCATCACCATCACACCTATTTCAAAATAAGAATTTGGTGGGGGTGGGGGCACAAACATTCAGATCACGGCAGAGGAATAAGTTAAATGACACCTGCAGGGAGTAATCAGATAAATCCAGAAAGTGATGTGTCACCAAAACCCAACACGGTTTCTTCAGCAAATCAATGACATGGAAGAAAGAGGTCAGGCAGAGAGAACCATTCTAGATGAAAAGAGGCTCAACTAGGGCTGATGGTAATTCACTAATGCAGGTTTCTCAAGCTTTGACAAATACCATGATTATGTAAGATGTTAATATTAGGGGAAACTATTTGAAGTATGTGCAGGAACTCTCTGTACTGACCTTGCGACTTTTCTGTAAATTTAAAATTATTCCAAAATAAAAAGTTTATAGGAGAGGAGGGGAGATGAAGGGAGAGGAGGTAGAGGGAGATTTCAGATATGGAAACATAATTCAATGTGTGGATATTGATTGATCCTGGTTCGAAGTCCCAGCTGTACAAGACACTTTGGAGAACACTGGGGAAATTAAATTTGGGTTGTGTGTTACTGATTTTAAGGACTCATACTTAATCTTGTTAAGGTTATATTAAAATTTTCATTAAGAGATACTTACTAAAGTGTTTGGGTAAAATGTCATGTTGGCCTTAATTTAAAATATTTTTCTCTACTTTTGAAATATACTGTTGGGAAGTCTTTTAACAGGAAAATAAAAGTATATATCCCATCAATATCAAGCAATTAAAACGCTCTAAGTTTGACGAGGTGTTACAGAGCTAGAGAAGATTCAGCCAGCGAGTGTGAGGGCTGAGAAACACCCCTTCATTTTACAGGTGAGGGCAGAGGCCCTGGAGGGTCTGGGCGCAGGTCTCAGGCCTCGCACGAGGCAGCAGCAGGTGGGGCACAGCCTGGCCATTATTCTGCTCTTCAGGCTTTGGAGAAACTCATTCTTTGTTTAAATCTTGGCGTTTCCAAAGTTCACCCCATAACAGAAAGCTGCTTGAAGACGTCCTGGATGTTGCGCTCAAGGAAAACATTTCCGACCACCCAGCTTCAGGCTGCGGCCACCCCTGCCTCTGCTTCCTCCTTCTGGCATGTGGGAGGCACCTGGGAAGCGTCCTCACCTGGCCTGAGTAGGCAGTTTGGCCCAAAAACAATTAATTCACCCAGACGAGCTGTAGCCGGCCTCCCTGGAGGGCTGTTCCTCATGGCCCCCCACCTTGTTCTCTACACAGGGGGAGCTCCCTGGCGTGACCCTCTAACTGGGGGTCAGGAAGTGAGGCCGCCTACAGAGGGGCTGGGAGGAGGCTGAGGGGAGTTGCAGGGGAGAGGTTTGCTGATCTCCCCACTGCACCCCTGGGTCCTGCCCTCCTCTATAACCTCAGGAGATGCCTGTTGAGGCTTTTTCAGATGTTCTGTCTCCTGTTTTGTGTAACGTGGAGGAAAAAATCACACTTGCGGACAGCAGGCACTGCACAGGACTCAGCCTGGAGGGAGAGGCTGCAGCTCTTCCTCGCCTCTCAGCCGTTTCCCTCTGGGATCTTGTTTCAGAAAGGGGCTCCTTCCCTGAAAGGGAAGGTGGGAGGGAAAGCCTGGTCGAATGAGCATGTTTAAGACAAGGCAGACAGGGTTATGGGGAGAAGGAGAGAGATGGATGGATTGAGAACTTCTTAAGGAAGTGAAGGAACAAGGTCATGCTCACTCAGCTTTGTATCTTCAACAGTGCGTAAGACCAGATGTCAAGAAGCAGGGCTAAGGAATGAATGGGTTCCCCACACCTTGGGTAAAATGATCAGAGGAGTAGCAGAACAGAGCAAGGAAGCCGGTGCAACAGAGAAACGAAGGGATCAATGCCATGAAATAAAGAGAACACAGGGGTCGGCTCATTCCAAATCCCCCACCAGGAAGCCCCTATCAGGAGGGGAGGAGGGGCTCCTTGGAACTGAACTTGGACACAGCCCAGTTCAGCTAGAGAACATTTCTGAGGAACACCAGACCTCGTCTCCTTCCGGGAGTGGGATCCAACACCTGGCCAGACAAATCGGTGCTAAACACAAGTGCACTGGGGGCTGATTTTAAATTTCTTCTTTATTTTAAAAAAAAGCATTTTTCTGAGTTTTTAAAACTTCTCCAATACATTAAAACCTTTTTCCCGCCACACAGAACTTCTTTCTTGCCTCTTTCGTTTCTGCTCCTGGTGTTGTCTGCCTCCTACGAGACTCAGATGAAGAAACCTTTTCAACGGTTGATATCTGAGATCTGAGCTGGAGGGGCTGCAGGCTTGAAGGAAGGTGGTTACTGGTCAAAAGGAGAAGTTCATTTGCACAAAAATATAAACTGGGGAGGATGAGACCAGCACATATGCGTATGGATTGATCTACAATCCATATAAAAAAATAGACCCAAATTGTCATTTTACATTTGTAATATTATACAAAATAATATATATTTTTAAACAATACATACCCACCTACACACACGTGCACACACACACACACAAGGTGCTAGTGACCCCTCTGTGCTTCTGCTTGCGGGGACAAGGGTGTCAGTAGGCAAAGATGACGTGGTAGGTGACCTGGTGGCCATTGTCCCAGGCATAGAGCAGGCGATCCTTGGGGTTGTAGTCTATCTGGGTCGTGTAGGAATACTCATTCTCAAACAGCAGCCGGGGGACGATCTGTGTGTTGGTGTGGGTGTCGAAGGCGTAGGAGATGTTAGCGTTCCGCTGGTTGTAGCTGTCCACGGCATACAGCACCCCACAGATGACGAAGCAGTTGCCGTAGAAGTTCCTCCGGAGCCCCGTGCGCCACGTGGTCTCCTTCTGCGTGCTCAGGTCCGCAGCATTGAGCTTGCTCAGGACAATGACCTCCTGGCTGAAGCCCTCATCATCCAGGGCCGGGTAGATGAGCCATAGGCCATTCTCGTCCACAGCAAAGTCCACATCTGAGTGGCCCTGCCATCGCCAGGGGGTGGCCTCCTCGTAGGCCACATCATGCAGCATGGCCCAGGCAGCCACGTAGCGCTGCTTCAGGTCATACTTGATGATGTTGCGGGTGAAGGCGCGGTTGTAGTAGAAGGCGCCATCGTACACCACATGGCCTGTGCCGATCCAGCTGTACGGGAGCTTGTAGGAATTGCTCCAGCGACCTGCGGGTGGGGACAAAACAAGAAGCTTCAGTGTGGCGTGGCGTGGGGGGGCCTCCCATGTGGTTAGGTGAGTGATGATCAACGAGGGGTCTGGAAACCCGGGTTTATGTCTTGGCTCTGCCTCTTTCTAGTGTCCTGTCGCACATCATTTAACCTGTCCACACCTCAGCGTCCTCATCTGTCACAGGGAGGTGACAATTCCCACCTGCCTGTTTCAAGGGTCCAGGGAGCTAATATGCATGAATGTGGTTCATACATTGTCAAGGGTTATGGAAAAGGGAGGATGCTTCACTACTCTCTTCTGGACTGGAGATTGTCCTGTGTCCCAGGAGCTGGGAGGAGGGGCAGCACTGAGAGGCAGAGAATGTGAGGGAGTGGAGAAGGGGGACCGCTTTCCAAGGGGGACCACTAACCATCAGAAGAAGGTGCCACCCTTCGCATCTGCCATTACCACCCAAAGAGGGTCGGCTGTGATGAAAACAGAGGACGTGGGGAAGGGAAGGAGCCACCTGGGTTGGATCCGTATCACGCACCTTGTTTGAAGTTCTCCAGGTTCCGGAACTCTACCAGGGTGTTGCCATAGTAATAGTTGGTTACATAAATTCGCTCATCCTTGGCCAGGGGGTCCTTCATCCAGGCCCCTTCATTCCGCCCATATGTGTTCTGGGTGGTTGGCCCCGTGATTGTGGAGAGAGTGTCCTTGCACCTTCCTGGTGGAGAAGAGGTGGTTGAGGTGTTATGCTGATCTAGTGATGCCTTACCCCCTAAATGTTTGCTGCTCTTCCATTTAGAGTCTGGACTCCTTGGCAGGCTTTAACAGCCCTGTATAACCTGACCCCACACATTTTTCACGCATCATCTCCTGCTACTTCCCTGATCCACCCTACACTTGACCTGAGGCTCCACCGTGCCCATCTTTTGCCACTTTTTCACCACCATGCATTGCTCCTGTTGTTCTGACTTCTCAATTCTATCCCTCAAAGACCTAAGATCCAGATGCCTTGTATGACACCATACCCTCCTCTGGAGAACTATTCTCTTCTATTCCATTCAGCTCTCAAGGTACCATGAATGCTGCTGTCTTACACAGCATGTCTTCCTGCATCTCCACAATGCTTATGCTTCTTTCTCTTCCCTCCATGCCTGCCCTCAACTGGAGTGTAGGCACCAAGGGACAAGGGAATGTGGTTTTTCCTCACTGCATTCTTGGTGCTTAGAACACAGTGTCTGGCATGCTGCAGGCACCCAGATGTCTGATCCCTGGGTGAACACACAGCATGAGAAGTGTGGCCAGAGGAGAGGACTCTGCTGGACATAACCAGGAACTCTGAACTCTGCCAGCTGCTGAGCTACCCCAGGCTGCAGGACCAACCCTAACTGAGCAATGGCTATTCATATCCCTGAGGCCCACCTGCTGTCCTACAGGGCTATCCCCAAGCCCATGCCCCTGTCACTACTGAGAGCAGGATGCCAGACCCCCCTGCTGGGGAACTGGGGGGAAAGATAGCAAGTTCTTGAATAAGGAGCTGACTCTGGCTGTGGACGCCTCCTTCAGAGATTGAGTCAGCCACAATGGGATGGGACTCAGCAATATCCTTCTGAGTGGCTCTGGGGTGACCTTGTGCCCAGGAGAGACCCTAAAAGGCCAGTGGAACTATACTGGGTTCTAGATCAAGTTGAAAGCCTGCAATGCTTATCTGCGGTATTATTATTGAACATAGCCTTGAATGATAGTGAAGTCACCCGTGACTACTACAGGAGTGTGCTCCCTCTGTCCCTTACGCTCGTGGATTATGGAAGAGGTAGGAAGAGAGCAGTGAGTGGGAGGGGCATGAGAGACCTCCATGAAACCTGCTCTCACAGCTTCCTGAGCCCTGCTGGCAGCTGGGACCAGCAGAACCCCTGCTCCACCTGCCGCCAAGGTTGACAGCACACATGGGTGATGAGAATAATTGCTCCTTGACACTCACCTGGGACAAAAGTAACAAAGGCCCTACAGTTTGTATTCCAGAGTTCTCTAAATTCTAGGCCACCCTCATTTCCAAATTGTTCCAATCCGTTCTGTCTATTCTGCTCCCCCCGGAGTGGTGTGAGGATGGTGTCCAAGCCCTGCAACTGACAGGACAGGGGCAGGCAGCTGGGCCCTTGGCCCTGGGTCTGGGGCAGGCGGGGGCAGAAGTGGGATGAACATTGTTTTGAAGGCAGGCCCCATAGCTGGGTGCAGTTGGCAGGGCTTAGGCAGCTCAGTGTGGGGTTTCTTGGGTCCTGGTCTGATGGAGCGGGGAGAGATTCAGTCTCCCTAAGACAAACAAAAGAACCTCCCTGCCAGTGCCTCATTCCCCAAGAGCTGAGCTCATCTGTTCAAGACAATAAAATACAGGACTCTGACTGAGCCCTGGCAACAGAGATCTGATGGAAAAGCTCTCATTCCCTGGAGCTAAGCAGGGCCCTGGCTGCCAGTTGAGATGTTACGTTCCTTCTGCACTGAGGTGAGCCCTGCCATGCCACCGCCGGGCAGTCTTCTGCCCTGGCAAAGCCCAGAAAGGACAGCAATTCCCTGTCCAGAGGCACCCCTGGCTCATGCCCCCAAACCCCACAGATGGCCATGAAGTGAGGTGTTTTCTGTCCAGGGCTTGTCATGGCCACACCACCTCTCTGACCAAACACAGAAATTGCAGATGGACTCTTGAAAGTTAGGACTCAACTGTGGAGCTCCAGCAGCCCTGAAAATCCTGGCAGGGTCCCGCCTCACCCTGCAGCTCTGCAGTGGCAGGGCTCTAATGCAGGGCTATAGATGTGCCCCAGGCTAGGGCCAGAGGCCTGGCTCTGGTACTGGCCTGGCCACCAACTCCAAAGTCTGTGTTGCCATTATAATGTCAAAAAGTTTTAATCTCTTCAGCAGTAAAATGAGGGTTATGCATGCCCTGCCTGCTTCACCAGTGCACGGAGAGTCCCCTCTGATCATGATGTGGTAGACTGAGTAATGGCCCCTACAGAGATCCAGGTCCGAATCCCTGGAGCCTGCAATTGTGACAAAACGAAACAAAGGGGACTTTGCAAATGTGATTACATTTAAAAAATCCTGAGATGGGGAGACACTACTGGACTATCTGGGTGGTCCTATTTAATAAATGCAGTCACAAATATCCTCATAACACAGAGGCAAAGGGAAATTTGACTACAGGAGAGGAGAAAGCAATGTGATGGAAAAAGCAAAGAATAACCGATGTGGCCATAAGCCAAAGAATGCTGGCAGCCACGAGAGGCTGGAAAAGGCAAGAAATGGATTCTCTCCTTGAGCCTCTGTAAAGAATCAGCCCTTCTGACACCTTGATTTTAGCCCTGCAAGACTCGTTTTGAATTTCTGGCCTTCAGAATTGTTAGCGAGTAAATTTCTGTTTTTAGCCAGTAAGCTTGTGGCAATTTGGAGGCTTAAGAAATGGATACAGATGGAGTCAGCTTCTTGGGTTAGGGCATCCTTATTTCTGTAGGAAGAGGGGAGTTCCCACTTGCAGCTTCATAGTCCTGGTACTAGGACCTCAGGTTGTATTTTCACACGCCCTCAGAGGGAGCAAACACTGCTGCCCTGCAGGGTGGACGAGCCTAGGCAGGAATGGCAGGACAGATGCAAATGATTTCAGAGCATTTGAAGACAGAATCGAGGGAAGAGGGCAGTAAACCATGAGACCCAGACACATCACTGTGCTCTGAGAATCTGGGGCAGCTCAGATGCTCCCACACTTGGCAGCAAACCATCAGCCCTGGAGAGAAGGCACTGCATGTTGATTCCTCTTCAAGGGGGATGACAGAAAGATGGGAGAAAGTTCAAAGGAACTGCAGAGAGGAGAGTGCAGTCTGCATCTCATCTTAGGTTTCCCCAGGGCAGGGCTGCCAAGGATGCCGATGACGCTGACATTTACTATGCGCTTTCTACATACTCCGTCATTTAACTAATAGTCCTGGGAGGCAGCTGGCCCTGTTTCAAAGTTTGCCAGGGTCTGAAAAGAAGGGGCCCTTCCCCTCAGCATATAAACCTCCTTGAATCTCAGCATTCTAAAAGAAATAAATCAGCAAGCAAGAGCTTTCCTGGCTCTCCCCGGCTCTCAGCTCTGGTGCTCACTTGGCGAGCCTCCCCAGCAGGGACCTCAGGACATCTGTTCCCCTGGTCACCCTCATTGGCAATGCCCACATGCCCCTCAGCCCCTCAACCCATCTGCTGCCAAAAATGCTCCTGCACTGCCCCTCAGGGTGCTCTCCAGTCCTCTTATTCTAGTCAAGCCTCTCTTTTGCTCAGAAACTGAGGTAGCCACCCACTACCAGCACCCACCCCCCCACCGGCACCCACCCACCTACCTGAGAAGGTGTCTCCTCCCTCCCTTGGCTTCCACCACCACTCTCTCCTGGTCCTGCCTGCTTGCCTGGTCGGGCCTTCTCCAGCTCTTTGACTAGCGCTTCCTCTTCTGCCCACTTTCAAATGTCACTCTCTGGAGTTCCACCTTCAGCCTCCTCTCTCCTCATTGCTCCTGCAGACTCAGCTCCTGCTGACAACCCAGCCCAGGTTCTGATTCTGAGCATCCTGAATCCATCCAACTACCTATGAGGCGCTTTCCTTCTGGGTGTCCTCCTGGCTCCTCAAACTTAAAGGATTGAAAATGCAAATCATTTGCTTCAGTTCTCAGCCTGCTCCTCCTGTATTTACTGTCCCAGAAAAAGCCATGGCACACCATCCACCAACCGAGCCAGAAGCCTAGGTCATCCCTGACATCCCCTTTCCCTCCACCCACACTCCCGATCAGCACTGAGTAACACCTTGACCCTCATCCTCCACCTTTATGATGTAGCTCAGACCTCACCACCTCTTGCCTGGATCGCCCCAATTGTGCCAGTTGATCTCTCTGGCTCATCTCTGCCCACTTCTAACTTAACCTGCCCAGTATTCCCTTTGCTGCTTTTCCAAGAGTCACATCTTCTTAAATCCTTAATGACTCACCATCTCCAACTGCCACAAGCAGCTCAGAATCCCCATCCTAGCACATCAGCCCCTCCCCTTCTTGCTTCTTGTCATCTGCCTTGATTCAGAGGTCTCAGACTCAGATGCCTACAGGGGCCAGGTAGGAACTGAAATGATGATTCAGGCTGAGTGTGAGACAAAAGGCAGCAGAAGACACTGTGGTGAACTGGAAGAGCTGACCTGAACGCATTCAGATCCAAGAACATAAAAACACATTGTGGGATGAATTTGGCCCTCAGGCTGCCAGCTTGAGATCTCTAGCCCATACCTAGCTGCTTGTATTCACCATGGGTGCCATGCCCAGGGCTGCTTTATGGGCATATGTGTAATCACACAGGATCCTTGCTCAGAAGGGCTGCCCTTCATTTAATGATCTGCTGTTACCATCTCGAACATCTTAATATTTTCATCCTTGAACTTGTATTTATGTGAAGTTTAACAATGCAGCCTGTGTGGGTGAGCAGAAGAGAATGCAAGATGCGTGTGGCCACCTTCCTTGTGCCCCGCTTGCATATAGGGTTTGCTATGCCCAATGAGCACAGAATTGCAGGTAGACCCACTGCGCACCTGAGTTCAGTGAGACTCAAAGTGAGCACAAGGTAGGTCCATTACCCCAAAGGCCACATTTTCCATTTGAACCAGATCATGCTCCAAAAGCAGAAAGGAAGCAGTGGCATACTAAGGAACACAATGGTCAAGGAACCCTATCATATTCTTTCTTGTGTTACTTCCCTGTATTAGACAACAACCTATGCTGAAAACGATACAGAAGAGGGAAGGATAGGGCAACTTATAATTCTTTCTCTTTTCAGTCCTTCCTCACTCAGTAAGCTGAAGGTAGGGAGCGTTGTTAAAACGTTCGCATATCAAGGGAAACAAAAGCAGATGAGTCAGTTCTGTGCAGTGTTTCCACTGTTCTGGTAAGAACAAAATACATATGTATGTAGGAGCTACAAAATACGAAATGAGTCATTTTGGTGGATTCTGAATAAAAGTTGAAAGATCTTATATTTGCATTTAAAACTGACATTGCACAATATAAAGATGAATGGTATAATTCATGCTAGTAATTTACATTTTTAAGACAGGCATACTCAAAGATCTTGCAGATTTGGTTCCAGACCACTGTAATAAAGTGAATATCACAATGAAGTGAGTCGTGTGTCTTTTTTGGTTTCCCAGTGAGTATAAAAGTTATGTTTACACTACCACACTCTATTAAGGGTGCAATAGCATTATGTCTAAAAAAAGTACATGCCTTAATTTAAAAATACTTTATTGCTAAAAAATACTAATGATTATCTAAGCCTTCAGTGGGTCATCATCTTTTTGCTGGTGGAGGGGCTGCCTTGATGTTGGTGGCTGCTGACTGATCAGACAGGTGGATGCTCAAGGCTAGGGGACTGTGGCAGTTTTCTAAAATAAACAACAATAAAGTTTGCTATATCTGTTGACTCTTCCCTTCATGAAAGGTTTTTCTGTAGTGTGTGATGCTGTTTGATAGCATTTTACCCAAAGTAGAACTCCTTTCAAATTTGGACTCAAGCCTCTCAAACCCTGCCACTGCTTTATCAACTAAGTTTATATAATATTGCAAATCCTTTGTTGTCATTTCAACAACCATCATGGTGTCTTCACCAGGAGTAGGTTCCATCTCAAGAAACCACTTTCTTTGTTCATCCAGAAAAAGTAACTCCTCAGCTGGGTGAGGTGGCTCATGCCTGTAATCCCAGCACTTTGGGAGGCTGAGGTGGGTGGATCATGAGGTCAACAGATCGAGACCATCCTGGCCGACATGGTGAGATCCCATCTCTATGAAAATACAAAAATTAGCTGAGTGTGGTGGCATGTGCCTGTAATCCCAGCTACTCAGGAAGCTGAGGAAGGAGAGTCACTTGAACCCGGGAGGCGGAGGTTGCAGTGAGTGGAGGTCGCACCACTGCACTCCAGTCTGGCAACAGAGTAAGACTGTCTCAGAAGAAATAAAACAAAACAAAAACAAAAATAAAGAAGTAACTCCTCATCCATTCAAGTTTTTTCATAGGATTGCAGCAATTCAGTCCCATCTTCAGGCTCCACTTCTAATTGTAGTTCTCTTGCCATTTCCACCACATCTGCAGTGACTTCCCCCACTGAATCCCTCAAGTTCATCCATGAGAGTTGGAATCAAGTTATTCCAAACTCCTGTTAAAGTTGATATTTTGACCTCCTCCCATGAATCATGAATGTTTTTAATGATAAATCCTTTACAAAGATTTTCCATTCACTTTGCCCAGATCCATCAGAGGAATCATGATCTATGGCAGCTACAGCCTTACAAAATGTATTTCTTAAATAGTAAGAGTTGAAAGTCAAAAGGATTCCTTAATCCATGGGCTCCAGAATGAAGGCTGTGTTGGCAGGCATGATAGCATTCATTTCCTTGCACATCTCCATGGAGCTTTTAGGTGAATAGGTGGGTTGGCAAAGAGCAGTCATGTTTTAAAAATAATCTTTTGGCCAGGTGCAGTGGCTCAAGGCTGTAATCCCAGCACTTTGGGAGGCTGAGGTGGGTGGGTCACTTGAGGTGGGGAGTTTGAAACCAGCCTGGCCAACATGGTGAAACTCCATCTCTACTAAAAATACAAAAAATTAGCCAGGCATGGTGGCATGCACCTGTAATCCAAGCTACTCAGGAGGCTGAGGCAGGAGAATCACTTGAACCCAAGAAGCAGAGGTTGCAGTAAGCTGAGAGTGCACCACTGCACTCTAGCCTGGGCAACAGAGCAAGACTCGGTCTCAAAAAAATAAAATAAATAAAATAGTAATAATCTCTTTTTCTGAGCAGTAGGTCTCAACAAAGGGCTTAAATTATTCAGTAAACTACACTGTAAAAAGATGTGCTGTCATCCAAACTTTGTTGTTCCATTTATAGAGCACAGGGAGAGTAGATTTAGCATAATTCTTAAGGGCCCTAGGATTTTTAGAATGGTAAATGAGCACTGGCTTTGATTTAAAGTCACCAGCTGCATTAGCCCCTAACAGAAAAGTCAGCTTGTCTTTTGAAGCTTTGAAGCCAGGTGTTGACCTCTCTTTTTTAACCATGAAAGTCCTAGTGGTGTATCTTCTTCCAGTAGATGGCTGTTTTGCCTACACTGAAAATCTGCTGTTTAGTGTAGCCACCTTCGTCAATGATCTTCACTAGATCTTCTGGATAACTTGCTACAGCTTCTGCATTAGCACTTGTTGCTTCACCTTGCATTTTTACGTTACAGAGATGACTTCTTTCCCTAAACCTCATGAACCAGCCTCTGTTAGCTTCAAACTTTTTTCTGCAGCTTCCTCACCTCTCTCAGTCATCACAGAATTTAAGAGAGTTAGGGCCTTGCTCTGGATTAGGTTTTCACTTAAGGGAATGTCGTGGTTGGACAGACTTTCTATCCAGATCACTAAAACATTCTCCATATCAGCAATAAGGCTGTTTTATTTGCTTATCATTCATGTGTTTACTGGAGTAGCACTTTTAATTTCCTTTTCCTTTGCATTCACAACTTGGTAAACTGTTTGGCACAAGAGGCCTTGCTTTCGGCCTATTTCAGCTTTTGACATGCCCGTCACCACCCAGCTCTGTCATTTCTAGCTTTTGATTTAAAGTGAGAAGTGTGGGATTCTTCCATTCACCTAAACACCTAGAGGCCACTGCAGGGTTATTAATTGGCCTAATTTCGACATTGTTGTGAGTCACTGAATAGGGAGGCTCAAGGAGCGGGAGACAGACATGGGAATGGCCAGTTGGGGGAGCAGTCAGAACACACACATTTACAGATTAAGTTCACTGCCTTATATAACTGTGGTTGGTGATACCCCAAAACAATGACAACAGTAATATCAAAGATCACTGATCACAGATCATCACAACATACAAAGAAGAAGTTTGGGATGTTGCAAGCATTACCAGAATGTGACACAGAGACACAAAGTGAGCACATGGGGTTGGAAAATGGTGCTGGTGGACTTGCTGGACACAGGGTTCCCACAAACCTTCAGTCTGTGAAAAATGCACTCTCATCTGCAAAGCACAACAATGCAAAGTGCAATAAGATGGGGGCATGCCTGGATGTCTTTACTTACAGAAGCATGGAAAAGCAAACAAAGAGCACCGTAAGGAGAGAGGCAGAGAGAGAGAGGCACGTACACACCATGAATGGAAGAAGAGCTTTGTATTTACTGCTGGCATGGCACTTTCCCTGGCCTTTTGAGCACGGGCCCCGCATTGTCATTTTGCACTGGCCCTGGTGCTCTTGTTTGCTCTGGTTCTTCTCACTGCCATGCCACTTTCCTCCTTTGCCTAATTTCCCCTCATGCTACAAGACAGCTAGGCCAGCATCTCTTTCCCGAACAGGGTCCTGGGCTGCCTCAGTCTCCCTCTGTGACCACTGTAGCCTCTGCCCTCCAGTGCTCACCACCCTGCACTGAAGTCAGTGTTCGTGTCAGTTTCACATACAAGCTGTGCAGCTCCAGGGCAGGGCCCCTGCCATTTCTGTCTTTGCATCCCTGACTCCCACAGCACTCACATGTCCTGAGTGCTCAGCATTTAATACTGGACCAAATCTGAATATCGTTTCCATGCCAGAGTCCTCTCTCTTTTAGCATCGAGTCCCTACTTCTCATTCCCTTCATCATCAGGCCCCAGCTCCCTACCTGGAATTCCATCATTCTCTCTCATGCATCCCCATCTGTGCCGGTGCACCTGGGCTGCCTTCCATTCCCCGATCACCTGGCTTATGCTCTGGGCTCTGCCTGGAGAGTTATTCTTTGCCCTCTGAGCCTGGTGAGCTGGGGAACACCCTCAGAGAGGAGCCCCATGGCAGAAGTGATGCGACACCCCAGGACCACATGCATCTGTTGCTGGCCACACTTCCCACGTGCTCAGCCACTTCAGTCACTGCTGCCTCCCTGCACCTTTGGGAAAGTGACACTTCTTGCTCACTTTGGATCTTTGCAGTCGACCATGCTGTAGTGCTGGATGAATTATTAATACTAGTTGACTCTTTATCCTCATCAAGAGGCTTAGACTTCAGTCCTTTACCACCTGCAAGGATATATTTTATCCATTTTATATTCTTACATCTAGGACTAGAGGCCCCTGCATTGTACGATATTGGGATTCCCAGTGGTCTGAGGGAGCTGGGTTAGGAGCACCAGCAAAGACACTGAGACCAGTGGAGCTGCGGCCAAGGAGCTGGGGCCGGGGAGCTGTTTGGGCTCTGCAGAGGCTCTGGAAGCTGCCTCAGCCCACGTCAGCGTAGCCTTCCTTGGGCTGCCCCAGATCAGCCTCCTGGACACGAGACAGGCAGGACTGGCCATCACGCCCCATGGTCAGCACAGCTGTCCAAGCCTTGGGGGTGGTTACAGTCATCTGCTTTGTGGGGGAGATGGAGACATTCTTCATAGTTCATGATATTTCCTAGTTTCAAATAGAAGCCAGGCTCTCTCTGGTATTGTCATAAACTGACTATCCTCTTTGTCTGCTCCTCCCACCCACCCTCCCCCACTCCAAACCAACCCCTTCTACAAAATGCATCAGGAATTGTAGTTACTAAAGTCTGGGAATCTGCAGAGCCTTGGCCACGCGGCAGTTTTATTTCTCTGCAGTAGCCGGGGCTATTCCCAAAGCCAGGGCTGTCTGGAGCAGAAGTGCCTTCTCGGATGGTACCAATCCTACCCAAGCCCCGGCTCCAATTACTGACAACGTTTTTCCTCCCTCTGTCTTACAGCTACACTATGGCCAAATACTTCATTTGCACAGCCAAAAATACATTCTAATTTACTTGTTTTGGATTTTTTTAAAAAAATGTTATAACTCTCCTGAGGACAACAGTAGACATTTTAGGACATCACAGAATCAGGATTGGAAACCATGGGATAAAATCTTTTAAAAGCAACCCTGTTTACCACCACATCTTAAATAGCTCAAAAATCAAAATTGCTGGGTTCATCAAACAGCAAACAAGCTTTCCCAGGTAGCAAATCAGCGGCACATGTCTATTTCAGACAAATGCTTTTTATTTAACTGATGGCAGGGAGATGTCAGCCCACCACAGTCTTCCTTAGCCAGGCACAGGCAATTCGGGGGCTGCAGAGAATGTTAGGGCATGAAAATTCCATCTTTGAGATGGAGTTTCACTCTTGTTGCCCAGGCTGGAGTGCAATGGTGTGATCTCGGTTCACTGCAACCTCTGCCTCCTGGGTTCGAACGATTCTCCTGCCTCAGCCTCCCAAGTAGCTGGGATTACAGGCATGCACCATCATGTCTGGCTAATTTTGTATTTTAAGTAGAGACAGGGTTTCTCCATGTTGATCAGACTGGTCTTGAACTCCCAATCTCAGGTTATCTGCCTGCCTTGGCCTCCCAAAGTGCTGGGATTACAGGCGTGAGCCCTCGCGCCTGGCCTTGACAGTGACAGATTATTGAAAATAATTCCCAGAAACAAACTTATCGAAGTTCCACATCACCTAGACAGCCAAAGCTTTCTTCTTCTCTGGGCCACCCCTCCTCTCACCCCTTGGCATTTGAAGAACACACTACCTCTGTGTCCATGTCTGCAGTTGACATAAGAGGCAAGAACCCCAGCTCCTCTGAAAAATGCCACAGGCTAATCTTGAAGCAAACCTTACATCCTCAGCATGATGATGTTATTCAGTTGAACAGAATATTGAATAAGGGAAAATGTCATTTCTACCACCCGGTAAACGACTCTGGGACCCAGGGTTTCTCTGGGCATCAGCATCTCATCAGGCTACTGGAGGGGCACAGAGTTCTAAGAGCCCCTGAAAACAGCAGAATAGCCCACTGGTGGCAAAGCCGTGGGGAGGGAGCTGGGGAGAGGCTGGGTGCTGGGACCCAGGTTAGGAGGTTATGGAGACAGAGGAAGACTCACTCCTGGCTAGCAAGGGAAGAGGCTCCCAGGCCAGCAAACACCATTGCCTGATGGCATGCAAGGTGTGTGGGTCCTACCTGCAGCCTGTCTTCATTGTTAGTGTTCTAGCAAACTGTGGTGGGGCAACAGGGATTTCCAACTATTTGGAGGAACATTCCCTCTCACCCAAGGGTGACAGGAAGCTGAAGTGGTGGAGGTGTGGGGGCCTGGGGAAGTTCACTCCCACGGCAGAGGAGGAGGTGGGGTGCTGGCTTCAGGGCCTGTTCTCAAGAGCACAAAGGCCAGGCTGCTCAGAGCTGCTGCACAAGCGGTAGCCTCTGCTCCGACCCCAAGGCAATCTAGAGAAATACAGCGGGATCCCCGCTTTGGAAACGTAAACATTCTCTCCTGCTCCCACCCTCACCTCTGAGGCTCAAGAACTGCCTTCTTGCTTAGCTTCCACCAGGCCAGGGTTCATGAGATTTTGCCCTGGGGACCATTTTTATGGGCTATTTCCCTGCTCTCACTTTGCCATTTTTCTGAAACTTTCACCCAGTAAGAATCCACTCCTGTATCACGGCCTGATAAACTTCCTAAAGAAAACCACAGCATATACTGAGACCCAGAGAAGGCTGAGATTTGGCCAAAGTCACACAGCTATCAACAGCAGAGACCAGAGTGTCTGGCTCCCGGCAGGTGCTCCTTCACCACCCTGTCTCTGGCAGCGGGAGGCACCTTATGCTGAGGAGGGATTGGGAACGAGGCTGCCAAGGGCATGAAAGATGGGAAAAAGGAAAGATATGTACAGGGCAAGCCATATCCTCTGTCAAATCAAGTGTATTTTTCAAAAAATATTGGATGAAATTATTACTCAATATCGTTATTTTTCAGTGGTGATTTAACGAACGCTTGGTTGAGTTCTCTTTGGAAGGACATTTGTAACTAGCTCCCATTTTTCCTTTTTCAGTTCCCCCCACTTTTTTTTTTTTGAGACGGAGTTTTGCTCTTGTTACCCAGGCTGGAGTGCAATGGTGCGATCTCGGCTCACCGCAACCTCTGCCTCCTGGGTTCAGGCAATTCTCCTGCCTCAGACTCCTGAGTAACTGGGATTACAGGCACGCGCCATTTCAGTTCCCTTTTTTTCTTAGTTTCCTATTTCACTGCTCTGAGTTCTCTTGGGCCGTAGAGCTCCCAGGCACAGAATAGGGCTGCATTCTCCATGCTTCTGGAACATACCTTGTTTTTTTTTGACCTAACAGTCAGGAGGCTTCCCTTCTCTGCTTAGAAAACTCCTATTCATCCTTCAAATCCCAGCTCAAATGCCACTTCCTTAGAAAAGTTTCCCCAGCCTTCCTGGCAGCCAGACTGAGCTAATATTCCTTCTTTCCTTTCCGTTTCTCCATTTCTCTGGTACAGCACTTGTCACACGGCGCCATGATGTTTCCATGCTCTCCATGGGTGGGGATTGGTGCTGCGGCCCATCGCACTGGGTATTTCCCTGCTCTCACTCTGCTACAAATCTGGGACTTCCCCCACAGTAAAAACCCTTTGTTCTTTTGTGGCCTGGTAAACTTACAGCAAAAAAATTCACTAATTCATTACTGGATACCCCAACACCCATCATAAAGCCTAGTGTACAGAAAGCACTCAACAAATATTTATAAAACTGCCTCATGACAGGAGAATTGCCTGAACCCAGGAGGCGGAGGTTGCAGTGAGTCGAGATTGCGCCATTGCACTCCAGCCTGGGTAACAAGAGCGAAACTCTGTCTCAAAAAAAAAAAAAAAAAAACTGCCTCATGAAAGCAAATCTTGGCTTCATTAATTTACATATATATTTTGGAAAAAAGGGCCCCATTCTTGCCACTGGCACATTTTCATAACACATAAACCTTAGGTGTTAAAACTAATCGTTGTTCAAAGGCATAACTCCACTTGCCATTCCCATGAGAAACTGACCGTCTGGCCTCTCCTCCTCTCAACATATTTTCAGGCTCAGCCTCTTCCCTGAGCTGCTCCGGAGACCAAGGCCAGGTACAATGAACTCACCTATGACATTCCGGATGTCATCTTCTTCTTCGGGGCTCAGCGTGGGACTGGCAGGGGTTGTTTGCTGCCCAGCAGGAGCATTTTTCCCCCTTGAGTGTGTTCTGACTGTGATGGGAGGCACTGGGGCTGTGTGCGTAGCTTCCATCAACTCCTCCCTGGGAGGCACTGCCGGAGGAGCTGGGGCTGTGGGTTGCTGGGTGGCTGTGTGGGCCACGGTGGTGGCTGGTACTTGAGGAGAGGGCTGCTGGACTGACTCCCTCGTGGGATCTGGAGACACCAAGGTTGTTTGGAGTGCTGCTGAGAGTGGTCCCACTGAGGCAGGGTCGGCGATGCTGGGAGCTGAGGTGGAGGGCGGTGGCAGTGCCGAGGACCAGGCTGTGGTCCGAGTGTTCAGGTCGGTTGCTGCAGCAGTGCTGTGTCCCTGATGGGTGGCTGCCGGCCTCCGGGTGGCACTGGCCAGCAGGTCATTGTGTCTCAGGAGCTGATCTTCAATCAGCAAATCCACTCCATTCTCACCGCTGAAAAACTCGTCTTCTGTGAAACAAACACAAAGTTCACTGTGGCGCAGAAGAGAAACAACCTACAGATGACAAAGAGCACATGGCCATGGGCAGGTAAATGAGAGGGAGCCTTTCCTTAACACGGTGGCCTGAGTTAGAGAGAGGGCCTGGCTGGGATTTCGGAAGAAGCTGGGCAGGAGCACAGATGGAAGGACAGTGTACATCCGGGAGCTTCCTCTGAACAGATTGCAGCCACGCACCCCCCAGGACTCAGGGGTCACTGGCAGGACACATAGTCACAGGCCCTGAACCCCAATGGCTGGGAGTGAGTCATCCAATCCATCCATCCAACAAATGTTTTTGTTTGTTTCGTTTTTGAGATGGAGCCTCAGTCTGTCACCAGGCTGGAGTACAGTGGCATGATCTCAGCTCACTGCAACCCCCACCTCCCTGGTTCAAGTGATTCTCCTGCCTCAGCCTCCCGAGTAGCTGGGATTACAGGCACGCACCACCACGCCCGGGTAATTTCTGTATTTTTAGTAGAGGCGGGGTTTCTCCATGTTGGCCAGGCTGGTCTCCACCCCCTGACCTCATGATCCACCTGACTCAGTCTCACAAAGTACTGGGATTACAGGTGTGAGCCACCGCGCCCGGTCTCCAACACATGTTTATGAAGTTTGGATAACAACAGTGAGCAAAACAAGGATCCTTGACCTCATGGAGCTTCCATTTAGTGGTGGAGACGCTAGATAATAGGCAGGATTGTGCACTTGAAGGTGCTATGGGGAACAAAGAGTAGGGTAAAGAGAGTCAGAAAAGCTAGAAGGGAAGGGAAAGTTGCAGAGAAGAATGAAGTGGTGAGGATGAGACTCACTGAGCTGGGGGGATGAAATCACTGAGCTGGGGGGATGAACTCACTGAGCTGGGTGGATGAGCAGCTGCCTTGAGGAGGTAAAGGAGTCAGCAAGCGGCCAGCAGGGACAAGGATTCCAGGGGTGAGTAACCGCAGAGCAAAGGCCCTGAGGCAGGATGTGCCTGCAGTGGCCCAGGCGCAGTGAGGTGGCCAGTGTGACTGAAGCAGAAGAGGGAGAAAGTGGCCAGAGGTGAGGTCAGAGCGAGGGCAGGTGCTGGGCATGCATGGCTTAGAGGCTGTGCGTGGACTTCAGTTTTTATTCTGAGCAAAACAGGGAAGGCTGCAGAGATGGAACACAGAGAGGCCAACATTTCTTAGAACACAAAGAGCTCTAACCACAAAAAAAATAATTAGTAGACTTCATGTGCTCATCAAAAGCACCATTAAGGAACTAAAAATGCAAGCCATAGGTAGGGAGAAAATACGTGCAACACATATGAAGACAAAGAACTTGTATCCAGAATATGTAAAAAACTCCCACAAATCAACAACAGAAAAAAAGACCAAAAAAAAAAAAACACACACACACAGTTAAACATGGGCAAAATGATGATGCCAGCTACTGGGTGGAGAATAAACGGGGTGGAGGCAAAGGCAGAAGCAAGGAGACAGACAGGAGGCTGCTGCATCCGCCCTGACGGGGAAGGATCTTCTCAGACACAGTCAGGAGAGGGGAAGAGCGGATGCCTGCTGGGAACGCTGGGCAAGGAAAAGAAAGAAGACAAGAGGAGGAGAAGGAGGAGGAGGAGGAGGAAGAAGAAGAGGCGATGAGGAGCACAGGAAGAGGAAGAAGCCTAAGGAAACAAGGTAAAGGTGATGGAGAAAGGGATCGTCCCTCTTCCGTAAAAAAGGAAGAAAGACAGAGATGAAAAGGGAGGTGCTGGAGACTCAGACAGGAAGCTCAGGATGCTTAGAGGAAGGAGCAGGTGGGGAAGCCCACTGTGTGGCTCTGAGGGAGTCAGTCCCCCCAAGCCTCAGTTTCCTTATCTGCAAACGGGGAGGACTGAACTGGAGGGCAGTGAAGTCCCTTCCAGCCCAGCCACGCTCTGCCATATGGTCTTCTGCAAGCCCAGAGAAGTTAAGTGCCTTGCCCAGCACCACTCAGTGAGTTGTGAGGAAATGCAGTGAGAGCTCTGGATAACAGACCCACAGCAGTAATCGAAATGTAGAAGGAGTATATGGCTTCCAGAAAGTCCATCCCCACATGGTCCAAATGGTGACTCCCTCGCTGCCCTGCCTCTGGGGCCACCCTGCTGACCCCAACTCACGCTGCTCTTCGATGTCATTCTCTTCTTCAGAGACCTTGGCTTTATAGTAGGTGATGCCACGGATGACGGTGGGCTGGGAGGCTGGCCGGCCTCTCAGGTGGACCTGCCTCTGCAGGGGCCGCTGCGGCTTCACCACCTCAGGTGGAGCCAGGGGTCGCGTCTGCAGGAGCTCGATGGAGTTGATCTGCTGGGACACGGTTTCTTCCTGCAGAAATTGCTCTTCATACTGTTCCTCAGAGGGGACACAAGGAAAGGTCGGGTCACTGGTCAGGGAGGCAGTGGGGAGGTGGGGGCAAGGCTGGAGCCAAAGCCATGCTAATAACAGCAGCGCCTCCGAAGAGCCAGGCATTGTTCTAAGCACTTTATAAGTTTACATATGTTAACTAATTTAATGTTCTCAGCAGTTCTATGAAGTAGGCTCTGTTCTTATCATGATCATATACAGATCAGGAAACTGAGGCCCAGAGAGGTTACATAAATTTCCCAAGGTCCCACAACAGGTGAGTGGAAAGGCAGATTGAACCCAGGAAGTCTGGTTCTAGAATCAGTCTCTATGCTTGACTCATCATACTGCCCAGAGAATGCAGTCCTCCTCTTAGCTCTGGCCTAAGGATTCTGGGTGACTTAGATCTGGTGTAAGTTGCTTCCAGAGAGATCCATGTGAGGGGAGGGTGCTTGGCCTGGGATGAGAAGCCAAAGGACCAGGATGCACACTGCCTCAGGATGAAGCTTGTTACAGCAACCAGAATAAGCTTCCTAAAACACATGTCACACCCATCCCCCAAACCCTCCTCCTACATACTTTAGTCCAAAGTAAAACTGATCTTGACCTAGCTCAGCATTCTCTTTTGTTGTGTCCTGCACCCCACGCCCTAGGCACTCCAGTCACTTGGCTCCCTACTGAAACTCTTGGCTCTCCTGAGCCGCTGGATCTACGTTCAGACTGTTTTCTCTTCCTGGAAAGCCATTATACTTCCTTCCCCCAACATAGCTCCTTATTTGTCTATTTCTCAAGGCCCAGCTAAAATCTCAGGCCCCCAAGGAAATACTCCTGGACCTTCTAATTCAGAATTAATCCATCTCCCCAAGACGCATTTTGTGCTTTATGGCAGAGATTTCTCATTGACTACTCAAATTCCCTGCCCTCTTGTTCCTTACTAATGAAGACCTGGTTTTATGGGGATGGCCTTGGGACTGAATTCTAGCCAGTGGGGTATGGGAAGAAGTTGGTGGGATGTGCATTTGAAAAAGTTCTCTGCATAAGGGGGGCTGACTCAGCTGGGAGGCATCTTTTGCTCTCTTCCTCATTTCTCTGGACTGAAATGTGGACAGAATGGCTAGAGCTGAGCAGCCATCTTGTAATCATGAGGGGGTTTTGAGGGTGAAAGTCACTAATGACATCTTGGAGCTAATCACACCAGTTCTAGACTGCCTGCCTCCAGGCCTTTTTTTTACGTGAAAAAACAACAACGCTTTCTATTGTTTAAGGCACTGTATTTGGGTCTCTCACCCAAGCTGAACACAAGTCCTAATGAATACAAGTCTGTGATTCTACTGTAGCACCTCTCCTAGCCTGCTTTCCATAGGCACTGTTTAGTCTCTGTAGACTACGGGAATCTGAAAGAAGAGAGACCATTTCTTGTTCATCTTTGATTTATCTGGATGGAGGCTCCCTAATATTCATACTTTGTAATAATAACAAATCCCAAGGAATTGGTAACTGGCATTTGATTTTGTCAAACAAAGGATGCTTAAAAGTAGGCAGCACATGGCCGGGTGACTGGGCATTTGGATGGCACTATGAGAGTGCCCCTGTGACAGCTCTGATCATGCAGATGGAGCACCCTGTCCTCCACAGAGCTGCTGCCCAAGGAGGAGCCCCCGTGTCCACAGTGTGGCAGGATCTCAGGTCCTGTGTTGGTCTGTCCAGGCAGTCTCCCTGTCCAGGATTATAATCACCCACCTTTGAAAGCAAAGGAGCTTGGGCATACGACCTGTGTACTGACTGTGCTCAAATTCAGGACCATCCCACAGGTGGGTCCAGCTGCTGTGGTGGCTCCATCAGAGAAGTGTGGGAGCCTGAGAGGAGCGTGGCCCAGCCCTGCTCTACCCAGGGCTCTGATGGCTGAATAATGAAGAGACTGCTTCCTGCAGCCACATAAACCATGAGGTCCCTTCTTAACCAGGGGGAGGGGAATGAGCTCCTTTTAATACTGTAATTCTAGGCCTTGGCAGAAGCCACCCAGAGAGCAGAGCCCATGTGGAAGCTCAAACCTGTGTTCCTGGATGCCCGGTGCCCCGAGGCAGGGCCGGGCCTTTAGCCACTCCATGTTGGCTGTAGGGACCCAGCCACTATGACCAATGTGCTCCTTTTGCACAGAAAGAAGCAAACCAGGCTCTTGCTTTGATCTTTAACAATTTGGCCTGGAGAAAGCCCTGAGTCTTCATTAACCCTGAGAACACCCCTAAGCCTGTGCCTGCTTTCTCATGCCAAGAGAATTCATCTGGATGCCACAACCAATGGGCTCACGTGTCTCTCTCTCCCTCCCTAGCACACAGTGGTGACCGACTCCTGAAGGCAGGGGACATCCTCCTGCCAGCCTGCTCTCTCTGCCCAGGGGAAACAGGCTGACATGCCCTGCTGTGCCTGGGACAGCCCCCCACTCCGGCTCCTTGCCCCCCCCTCAATTCCTTGTTCTTGCTGGTGATGTAACCTCCACCTCAGCTGTAGGCGATAGCTGGTTGCTGGAGATGATATTTTAATGAACACTTATTATGGCCATGTCCCTCTGTATTATTTTTAACCCTTACAACAATGGGGAAGGTAGATACCATCGTCCACATTTTACAGATGAGGAAACAGAGGCTCAGAGTCATTCAGCAACTTGGTTAAAAGTCAATCAGTTAAGTGGCTGAGAGGAGCACTTCTCAAGTCACTCAACTCAGGTTGGCCCCATGCTGCCTGCCCTCAGCCCTGCCTCTTCCTTCCATTAAGCCCTCCACCCACAGCTGTGACCACAAGACGAACTTGCCTGCCATCCAAAAACTCACCTGCCTCCCCAAGTCCTCCGCACCGTGGTCTGGCTTCCACCCAGCAGACTTGGGAGATCCCTCATTTCCCACTGGGAAAAGCAGCCCGGCAGGCTGTCAGGAGACCCTGGCCACAGCCCGTGACTCAGACGCTGAGGGGCATCTAATTACCGGACCCTGGTCTCCCTCTGCATTGCAAAAGCAGGTTGTCATTTCTTCGTGGCAAACCCCAGGAACTGTCTTTAATTCCAGGCTCTTGGGGAAGGGTGGGAACTGCAGTGCCTTCTCCCAGCCAAGGAGATGGAGCAAGACCATGGACAGCCCTTGCCAGGGAACATATAATTTCCTCAGATCCACTGGCGACAGGCTGCACGGGGTGGCAGCGGCCCCCACCAAGCTTCGATTTCCTTTCTCTGTGAATCCAAGAGTCTGTTGTATGACTTCAGCTCCTGGAGCTGAATGTTCCCACTCCCACCCTCCCCTCTCTACTCCCAACCCAGCCCTCAGAGCCCCGTGCCAACCCTCCAGGCGAGGACCATCTTAGAGAGAAGCCCTCAACAAATTACCACTCACCATTCCAAGAAAGCTCTGACATCACCTACAGGAACCCTGAAAATAAACAACTAGACCCAGTGCCCCTTCTACCCACTTTTTGGCATGGGGTTCACTAAAGAGAGGGACGGCAAGGTCCTGCCTCGGAGCCTCTGGTACCACTTCCCCTTTCTGCCCCACTGCCCTGGTGGGGAAGGATTGTGCTAACTTCAGCAGTGTGATGAATGGGGGACTGGAGGAGGGGAAGGGACTTTGCTGAGCAAGGAGAAAAGGGGTTTGGTGTATTTGATTTGGTTTGCCGTTTGCCCTCAGGAAATCTGAGCTGGGTTGCCAAACATACCACATAATGTGGCATCCAGACAACAGATGCATTCTTAAGCTCAGTCCAATGGGAAACTGGAAGCCAGAGCAGCCAAGGGACGCCTGCTTCCACTGGGCAGCTGGGCCGCTGATGCCAGGTGGGCTGAGATAAGAGACACTGTGCCCCAGGTTTAATGAGTGGGACACTTCAAGTTCCCTTCCAGCCCAAATGTCTTCTGGCTCCTTGGTTTATGAGCTCAGACCTACTCAGGGATGCCCCTCTAAGCAGCCTAAACATGTGCTCAGTAGCCAGCATGTCAGGGACACCCAAATTGAGAATCAAAATAATTTTTGAAGAAATATGATGTTTCCAAAAAAGCACCGAAGTAGTCATCATGGGCAAAGCCAGCAAATTATCGGCCTTTCTTATGGCTAGTTTATGACTTGGAATTGTTATTTTTGAGTTACATATTGGGGAGAGTGGAGGCACCATATTCTTGTCAGGGCTTGTTGCCTCAAAAGCCCCAATCTGCCTGCAGTCCTGCCTTTGGAACATGTGTGCCCAAGATCGCCAAAGCCAGCCGCTGCCTGCCTGTTAGCACTTTGATGAACTGCCCTACCCAAGAGTTTCAGGCCCACATACCCAGCCTTCCTTCCTCTCTCAATTCTCAATGGTCCAGGCAACACAATCCTGCACAGCAATGCGTCCCCAAAGTTCTCCACACCACAACCTACAGAGAAACCAGCTCAGGGGCTCCAGCTGTCTCAGGTCCTACTCAACCCATACTCAGAACAACTCCCCAAAGCCGAGGAGACCCCTCAGTGGCCCACCTGGAACTCACTCCCTGGAAACCAGTGTGCCACAACTCTGCCATCTACCATCAACCCCTGGTAACCAGTTAAAGTAAACAAAGTCTCTCTTAAATGCTGCCATCCCCAGGCTGCCCACTTGCTCCAGACCTGTCTTGCTAATAGTGTGCCTTGCTAATAGAACTCTTCAAGTCCCGCCACCAAAACTTACCTGTTTCCTCTTCCACTCTTTTGGATTATCTCCCAAAATTAATGCCTATTTCTTAGACAACAATTCAGTAAACAACCCAATAGATTAAATGGTAACAGATTTAACCTTTAGTACATAAACATAACTTAGTAGGAACTGGAGCCAAAAGAAGCAGGCACCCAATGGGGAGGCATTTTCAAGCAAGTGGGTCTTTCAGTATCACTCAAATTACATTAGACAGCGTTCCATTTGTGGGTCACTTCGTGCTAGGGACACAACTGGGTGGGAAGAAACAGAGGTTTGAGACCCTCTGCCACCACTTCCCAACTGAATGAGGGAGAACATGACCATAGCTGGATCGATTTCCTTATCTGTAAAATGAGGATATTGATCTCTGTCCAGCCTGCTTTTCTAGAGCTGTGATGACGGCCACATGGCATAGTGATAAAAATATGTAGTAAATTACAAAGTATCCTATAAATGAGGAGGGAGGGAACATAATTTGTTTCCAAACTGGGGCATTTTTGAGAGTAAAAGAGAGTGCTATTAATAACCACGCCAGGGCCAGGTACGGTGGCTCACGCCTGTCCTCCCAGTGACTTGGGAGGCTGAGGCAGGAGGATTGCTTATGGCCAGGAGTTCAAGACCAGCCATATTTACAAAAAATACATAGCAAGACCCTGTATTTACAAAAAAAAAAATTAAAAATTGGCCAGGCATGGTAGCATGTCCCTGCAGTCCTAGCTAATCAGGAGGCTGAGGCAGGAGGATAACTTAAGCCCAGGAATTTGAGGCTGCAAATGTTGAGCTATGATCACAACACTGCACTCCAGCCTTGCTGACAGAGCTGGACTCTGTCTCTTAAAAAAAAAAAAAAAAAGTCACAGCAGACAGCAGGAGTAAACCAGGATGGTCCTAGACAAGACAGCATGCATGTCCTCCCTATTTACAAACACAAGAGACGGTCACACACAAAGGTGGGATATGAGATTGTGAAAAAAATGGGGGCTGGGACTCAGACTCAGATTTCAGTTCTGGCTTCAATACTCGCCGAACCTCTTGGGGCTTCAGTGTTAAGTAAAACGGGGTCAGCTGCTCATCAAACCTACAGAAGCTGCAGAACTGTTGTATGGATGAAGTGAGCTCCTCTCTGTGAAAGGACTGAACCGTGAAAAGTTCTATGCAGAGGAGAGATGCTGGTGTCCACTTCCAGGGCTTGTGATCAGAGGCCCTTGGAGGCTGGGGCCGTACCTCTGGGTGGGCGTAGGCTGCCGCCGCGTCCCTCTGCAGGGCTGAGCGGATGTCTGGCACACTATCTAGGATGTTTCCGGAGCAGTTTTCTTTGCCTCGCTTACTCATCTCGGTTCGAATTTCTTCCATGTCCTCTTTGATTTGTTCGTTTTCCTTGGTGAGGTTTTTAGAAACTTCCTAAGAAGGAAAAAAGTTAAAAAGATGATCCATGAAAGCACCCTGAAGACAAGCAGGAGGCAGCTAGCAGCCATCTTTGCTCAGAGCACAGAGACACAACGGACAGGCTGAGAAATCATCCAATAAGTGACTGGGGCTGGAGAGTGTGTCTAGTCCTGGGCAGGGCACGGGCTGGCCCCCAGGCAGCATTTCCAGGGCAGCTCAGTGCCGGGATGTCCAACTACAGGAAATACTTACCGAACTACCATAGCTGTTCTATTAATAACATGGCCAAGTCTCTGGGCCACCAGGACACCGGGCTCTTTTTCTGTCCTTTGTATACAGCCCAGCCTCAACCAGTGTTGAAGAACATTAATGAATTCCATTGACTCTCATCCCATGCATGTGAACCAGTAGCTCAGCAATTTTAGAAGAGGTGGCCAAAAAAAAAAAAAAAAAGAAAAAAATCCAGTCTGCTTTTCTAATGACCATAAACCATTCCCTGGCACTTTAAAAGCATCATTTACATAGAAAATTGATAGTCTGGCTTCAAACTTTTCTATTTACCCATAAAAACAGTTTCACTAAATGACCCCTTACTTGGCAAATTAGACCTGGTTCATACCAGAGAGGGCCAAGGCTGCATTTCAGTCAATCAACACTGCTGAGTATCTCCCGACTGTCTAGGTCCAGTGCTACAGAAAGAAAGGCTTTAGGATTCCTGGGGCTCTGGACCTGGGTCAGGGTGGGGAGATGGCAACTATAACTGGGGATGGACCAACCATGTCAGGTTCTGTAAATGGCAAAGGTGAGGTTTCCTGAGTTGATAGCAGGAGAGTGGAGGCATCCAGGCAGCTTCCTAGAGAAGGTGAACACCGGATGGGAGTTAAATCAAGAAGAGTTGTCGACAGCCTTAGAGGTGCCCCCTCTCCTCTAGTTATTTTTAAAGAGGTTTGACTGCATTGAGATCCAACTTTGCCCTCATACTATGGTTTCCATGGGCATCTATTTTTTTAATGTGATGTTCTCCTTTGGGCCTGTTTATGAGGTTGAGGAAGGAACCATGTAAAATAGAGAATGTTTTCCAGTCCAGTCTATTATCGATGGACATTTGGGTTGGTTCCAGGTCTTTGCTATTGTAAACAGTGCTGCAATGAACATTCGTATGCATGTGTCCTTATAGTAGAACGATTTATAGTCCTTTGGATATATACCCAGTAATGGGATTGCTGGGTCAAATGGAATTTCTATTTCTAGGTCTTTGAGGAATTGCCACACTGTCTTCCACAATGGCTGAACTAATTTACACTCCCACCAGCAGTATAAAAGTGTGGGTGATGAACAATGAGAACACATGGACACAGGGAGGGGAGCACTACACACTGGGGTCTATTGGGGGGAATATGGGAGGGACAGTGGCAGGGGGGAGCTGGAGAGCGATAGCATGGGGAGAAATGCCAGATGTGGGTGAAGGGGAGGAAGACAGCAAATCACACTGCCACGTGTGTACCTATGCAACTATCTTGCATGTTCTGCACATGTACCCCAAAAACCTAAAATGCAATAAAAAAAAAGAAAAGAAAACAAATAAAAATAAAAAAATAAAATAGAGAATGTGTTTGCTTTCCCTCTTTCTTTAACAAACAGATGCAGGAAGTATAAAAGCTCAGTCATTGCCAGGCACAGCCCTGCAGCCTGGGGGGATGCTACTAACATCCTAGAGGGAAGACCCAACGATGCAGAGCCAGGGGACGTGGGCATATCCAGGCAGTGACACCCAGACACTGCGGCTCCAGAGGCTCCTACAGGGGCTGCCCAGAGAGCCCAATAGGTGCTTGTTAAATGAACCTGGCTCTGAAACCATCAGCCACGCCATTCTTATGGCATTTCATTGCATGCCAGATCCTGAGCGCTGGAAGGGCTCAGAGTGTTCCGTGGCATTCAGGCTAAGCCAGCCTCTCTAAATTGCACAGAATTAACTATGAGAGCTAACATCCATGAGAAAGAGGTCTTGTTTTAAGAATGCCCAGAATGAGTGGATCTTCCTGGGTGCACAGTCACTCCTGATGGGTGTTATCTATCAGGCGGTCAAGTGTAATGGGTAAGAGCATGGATTCTGGAGGAAACCGGTTCACCTCTCTTGCTGCTATTGCTAGATCTGAGATCTCAGGCACATTACTGGAACTCCTCTGCTTCAGCTTCCCATCTGGAAAATGGGGATAATACCAGCACTCTTCCTATAGGTTGTTATGAGGATTAAGTGAGTTAACATATATGACTGTGTATGAAACATACTGGACTAAGTGGCTATCATTTTTCATAGAATGTTACAGCTGGAATGGACCTAAGAACTCATGCCTAACCTTTCATTTCACAGAAAGGAAACTGAGGCCCAGAGCAAGAATGTGACTTGCTCAAGGTCACTACAAAAAAGTGGCAGAGTGGAACCAGCACACGGCCTCCTGGCCTTTGCTCCTTCAGCTCACTTGCTGGATCGCTAAGAACACCAGGAGAGGATCCCAGCACACAGACGGCTCTCAGCAGCACCAAGCATGTCAAAAAGCCAGAGCATACTTGCAGTCTGGTTTCAGGATACATGACAGGAGATGCATAGATGCTTAAAAATACAGAAGTGTTGGATGCTCATAAATCCTCACTATCCAAAGTGTGGCGCAGAGACCAGCAGCATCAGCATCACACAGGTGCTTGCTAGAAATGCAGATTCTCAGGCCCACTCAGCCCTGCCGAATCGGAATCTATATTTTAACAAGATCCCCAGATGCTCTGCATACACATTAAAGTTTGAGAAGCACCGCCTTAAGTGGAGAAAGCTTGGGGCACAGCTGCTTGAAAAGCAGACAGAAATGTGTGACAAGGGCTGTTTTACAGGAGCTGAGTTCTTTCTGTGACTGATGGGAAAGGTTTCTGGCCTCTTAGTGGGGTTCAAGCATTTCTGCAATCCATAAGCACCTGCTGAGAGCAGCACCTGGGGATGCCCCTCCTGCAGCTCTCACAACCTAACACAGATCACCAAGCTCAGCAGGTGCAGGGATTCAGTGTGTTACCTTTCTATTAAGGCATTCATGTGCTCAGTGCCACACTGAAGGTTCAAGCGTGAGCAAGGCCACTGGGATCCTGCCCCGGTGAAGGTCACCCTCCATGAGGGGGAAATAGGCAATAGACAAAGAAATAGACAAGAAAACATCAACTAGTAAAAAGTGCTCTGAAGAAACTCTGCCAGGCCAATATGGCAGATGCAGGCATTGACTCCTCAGCCAGGTCCATAGGCTTCTCTGAGGAGCGGACTGAGGGGTGTCCACACCTGTGACCCAGCTCTGGCCCTAGGACTCTTCTAAAGGTGCTGGCACCTCTGGGTGGACTGGCTGGCTGGGCCTAAGTATCCTTACTATTAGACAGAAGATCTCACTGGATTCCTAAACACCGTGCATCAGTGGACGTGGCATGCTCACTGTGAGGCAAAGAGCGGCCCTCCAGGTCTTGGGGTTTCTAGGGCCCTAGAGAGCCCCCTTCACACTGATTTATAGTCTCCCAGCCCCTTTCTGGTGTCAGTGAGGAGGCATTATTTGGCATTTCCAAAAAGGAGGGTTTCAGGCAAGCCCGCCCTGAGAACCCAGAGGAGCAGCACACTTTATTCCACTCCGGGGAATGGCAAAGCCCACCAGCCGCCTGAATCAACAACAGGCTGGCAGTGGCATCACCCCATTGGCCTGCAGGCTGAGCCAGCTGGTGTCCCCCAGGGCAGCAGCCACAGCTGCCTCTCCTTGGCCACCCCCAGTCAGCCACCTCTAACCCAGGGGTGCTGACGCTTAAGAGCTCCCCACTCCTCCCTGGAACTCTGCACGCCAAGGGCCTTTTGTGAGGTGATTCTCAGGAGATGCAGTGAATGCCACCTGTACAGGGTCCCTTCAATTCTGCCCTGGCAGATGAGTGAACCCCATGACCTCATGCCTCAAGCTTTTCCCCCGGGACAGCTGCAGCCATGACGTTTATGGTGTGTGCAACTCGGCTTGTGGGTAGAGCTGGCAATGTGGCAGAGGAGGTGGGAACCATGCCTATCTGGCAGAAGCAAGTGTACCCATGGCCCCTGCCAATGATCCTGGCACCATGAAGAGGGAAGGGAAGAGGGAGGAAGAGCAGGTAGATACAGGGCTGGGACAGAAGGCTGGACACAGACAACTGTGCAATGAAAGTTTTGAGAACCTTGTCGTCATGATTCTTTGGGTCAGGCAGAGCTGAGGAACTGAGAGGTGTTCATAGAACAAGTGCCATGTGTGGGAGAGGTATGCAGTTGGGCATTGGAGGGTGCCTGATGGGAACGGGTGTCCACTGGTGCTACGCTGCCAGTTGGGAACAGGTGTCCACTGCTGACTGCAGACAGATGTACACACACCAGAGGGAAGAGAGCGTGCAAATGAGGCAGGGACCCTCAGCCAAGGGGAACCGGATGCAGGTGGCATTAGGGGTACAGCCACCAGTCAGCCCTAGTCAGCATGGCTGGTGCTTTGACAAGCCACGGAGGGCCGGCGCAACCAGATGTGTAGACTGATGGAATAGGTATGAAATGCATAGACCATATCCTGGCCTTGTCCAGCCCTTGTACACGTGTGCGTGTGCCTGGGTGAGACCGTGTAGTGGGTCTAAGCCAAAACTTTGGGACCAAAGGAAAGATGACCACAGGGCAGAACTCTAGAAGTTCTCTGTGGTCTTGTTTTTACAACCAGAACCGGGGACGGGGTGTGCGTAGGGGAAGATGCTGGCTCTGGAGGCCAGGTGTAAAGCACAGTCACGGCCTGCTTATATAACCATACAGGGCAAGGATTGAAACCTCTCTAGGTCCCAGGTAGAAAAAGAAGGAGTGATGGCACCTACCTCACCCAGGCTTGGCATGGAGATGGATGAGGTGCTGCATGTGGTACAGTGCTGGGCACAGAAATCAGGCTTGAGGCATGTGGGTGAAAGTGGAGTGGGAGGGACCCTCAGGGTCTCTATAGCAGACATGCAGGTGGAAAAAGAAAGGGAAGCTAGGGCTTGGTATGGCTGGCATGGGGAGGAAGGTAAGAAGCCAAGGCTGGTGTGCTGTATAGAGACACACCAGACATCTGTGGGAGGAGACGAAGCCAGACTACAGGTGGGCCAAACCCTGGCCCCAAGACACATAGCAGGTGCATGCGGCCACATCTGAGGAGGCTGCCTGATAGGTCCTGTGGGCATCAGGATTCCCTGGCAGATAGCTGGGTGTGCACAAGGCTAAGGTGCAGATGGCAAGCCCGAGGGCAGACGGGACACAGTTTCTCCTGGGAGTGAACTGAGCAAGTGTGAGGGTAACTGGACTCATGGGGGGAGAGCGTGCAGTTCCCATCAGCTCACCGTGCTCACCTTTGCACCCTTCAGGAGACTGCTAGGACCAGATGGCCTGGGACAGCCACCTTAGCTGACAGCTGTCTCCTAGCCCCTGGTAAGAGAGCTGGGGAAGAGAACAGCTGGAAACAGCAGGTGCTCCTGATGGCAGGACAGGCGGGCTGCAGCCTAATCCCTCAGACCACAGCTGATGGGAGAGACAGGCAGGCCTGGGTTCAGGGAGCCACCAGCTGCCACATCGAACACTCATCCAACCAAACAGCTGTGGAGCATTTGTCCCATGTTAGGTGCTGGACTAGGGCCTGGGTAACAAAGATTTGACCCAGCTTGCCCTTAAGAAGTCCAGGGCCTGGCAGGAGAGTCAAACAAGGTAAGAGCAAGAAGTTCCAGGCCTCTGGTGATGAATTTCTATATTAGGGGTAACCTCACCCCTTAAAATAGGGCCACTTGAGCCATGCCTGCCTGCACATTCTGGCAGCTCTAAACTGTTCCTAGGCCGACAGATGAAGGGCTGACACACTGTAAGTCTCTTTAGCCAAGAAGAAAACCTTGTGTCCCATAGTGGCAAATTAGATTTGAAGTAACGCAACCCCTGGAGAGGTAATATATTGGTTAAGACGTAAATTGAATTAAACAGCATTAGGACTGAAATATATCTTAGAAACATTAACTTCAACCCTCTGCCTTTTCACGTAGGAGGACACTGAAGTCAGTGGGTAAGCAGTGCCCCTCTCCAAGCCTTCACTTGAGGAAGAAGAGTGAAACAACTTACAGCAAAGCCCTTGGAGAGAGCAGATTTGATCAGGAGAGTGAACTCTGGGAGTGTCTTGATAGGGGTGGAGGGTGGGAGGAAAGGGGAGGCTTGGAAAAAGACAGCTCTGCACAGATGAAAGTTACATTTTCCTATTACCTGGTGAAAAGATGTATCCCCCAGGGTCAGGAATGCTTCTTTGATCTTACCTTTCAGTCCCGAAACACAAAACCCAGCAAAGCTTTAGGTGTGGGGAAGAAGCTCTCAGCAATGCCTGTGCCAGTACATTCTGGGGATTGGGCCAGCTCTGGGTCTGAAAAACCCATCGTGGACTTAAATCTTCCTTTGAAGCAACATTACTAAGAGAAAAGCCTTCAGCTGGGACACAAGGTTCCCTGGTGCCATCTATGCTCATGGATGTAGTTTGCAAATTCCAGCAGGTAGATTCGAGAGGAAGAAAAGAGACACACACACCAGAAGGGGCAAGGTAGAAATTACACTATGGAAAGCTTGCAGGTATGCATCTATTTTAAGAGCATGGGCTATGCACCCACACATACACAAAGGCACGTGTGTACATAAGCATTTCAAATACTACAAACACAGGTAGCTTACAACAAGGTGGGGTGGGACATTTCTTCACAAAATTTGCAAATTTTATGGAAACGACTGGACCCAACTAAAGCCTCAATGCTAAAAGATTATTGTAATGATCTGTCCCTCTTTGTCTTTTTCTCCACTTTAGTGATGAATCTGCCCCGGAAGCAGTATGTGCTGCTAAGGGTTGAACACCAAGCCTCTAGTTCTGCTGACATTCAGAATCCAGCTTTAGGCCTGGGCAGCCTACAGGTCTGGGTCTCCAAGTGCACTTAGAGCTCGTGTGAAGTCTTTTCTTGAGTTGAGTGAGTGCCATTGAGAGCTCTATATGCAATAAACAAGGCTTGCCTTTGCCTTGGGAAGCTACAGATTTTCTTTCTAGACTTTTAACTCCCATCTCTTCGGATATTTATGTTCTGTGCCCACCCACCTCTCAACTCCAACATGTACCCGCACTTCCTGCATGCCCTTTTCCTTCCCAGCCACTCACAGGAAAGAGGTGAGCTGGGGTCTGTGCTGGACTGCTGACCACCTTGAGCATTTCTTATTCCTGGAGCAGTTCTAAAACTGGTCCATGAGGTTTCAGACTTCCTCAGTGAACTGGAAAGATATTTTCGAAGTTAAGTTTCTGGAACACAGTGAAATGACCCTACTAAGCTATACCTTCCAAATTGACAAAAACTAGAAAGTCTGACATTCATTGTTTATCCACTTTTCTATGCATGTGTCATTTTTCTTTCTTTTTTTTTTTTGAGACGGAGTTTCACTCTTGTTACCCAGGCTGGAGTGCAATGGCGTGATCTCGGCTCACCGCAACCTCCGCCTCCTGGGTTCAGGCAATTCTCCTGCCTCAGCCTCCTGAGTAGCTGGGATTACAGGCACGCACCACCATGCCCAGCTAATTTTTTGTATTTTTAGTAGAGATGGGGTTTCACCATGTTGACCAGGATGGTCTCGATCTCTTGACCTCGTGATCCACCCACCTCGGCCTCCCAAAGTACTGGGATTACAGGCTTGAGCCACTGCGCCTGGCCCCATTTTTCATTTTTTAAAACAAAAGCTCACCCCAAATCATTCCGCTAAGCAGAGCTGCTCCCAGAGCTGATTTTACCAAAAGGTAAACTCAAAATAGTTCAGATTCCATTTCTCTCTCCTTCCTTCCTCTTTTATCTGCAAATGAAGTTTCCATTCCTACCTCCTCCTATATACTGAAGGTGGAACTGTGGCTGTATCCCATAAATGTGTACCTGCTTATACTGCCAACCATGGATCTTACTCTGAGCAAAATGTCTCTCCAATCTGATCCCTTTTGTCTTGTCTGACCTCCAAAGAACTCCCCTTGGGATTCAAGAATATTCAAGGACCAGGAGCAGAATTTAACTTCCATTCCTCCTGCAGACTGAGCTAGAGAGGGAGTGTTTTTTCAATTTACCCAACAGTCTGCCTTTTCGATTACTGCAGACTCCAGACAGTCAGCTGGCGTGAGCCTTGAGACAAACTCAAGTGAATACAGTGCTCTACTCTTTGGGCACAGGGGCCCCGACCCATCTGAAGACTGCTGTCACACTTCAGCACCCTATCACCTTAGGCTGTCTGGTTTGGGGAAACCTTCCCTAACTCAACTTTAATCCTATTTAATGGAACTATGGGATATAGTCACAGTCCTGCCTAGAAATTCCCTTGGAGGAGCTGTTGTTTGGAGTTCTCATTAGGAAAAACTGATGCTTGCAGGGAAGATGGCAATGATTTGAAGAAGCTTACAGGGCTGATGAGAAAGAGTCCTGGACAAGGAACCAGAAGGCCCTGTGTTTCCTAGCACTGTGAAATTGGTCAAGTCATCTCATTTCCTTGGCTCTCACACTATCCAGGAACAAATGGGCTAAATGTATATGGAATGCTTTTAAAACATAATATTCTATACAAATATAAGGTATTATTATTATTATTATTATTATTATTATTATTAAGGTCCAGTTGCTGCTAAACATTCCACAGTCTTGCCAAGGAGATACTTTCATTGATGTAACTAAAACTGTTTTTGGCAAAAACCAGGTTACTGTGTGAATGTATAGATGATACAACCCTGCTGGGGCAGTGGTGTTGCACCAGATTCACCCATACTCCCTCCTGAGCAGGGAGGGCTCAGCTGCTCAACAAGGCTAGAACAAGGCTGTTGCCTTTGAACAAGCCCAGCCCATTGACCTGAGCACCTGACCTTGGCCTCCTGAGCTGTACTCTCCCCACCAGATCTATCTTTCTTGAACTGTGTTCTCCAGGCCGAATGACACCTGTGTAGCTGCCAAGGTCAGATAAAAGCAGAAGTTGCTGTGGCTCCTGTTCCTAGAGAAGAGCAATCCTTTTCTCAAAGGGGCGTTGCACATTTGGATGATTCTGGGGCCTAGGGAAACAGAGGCACTTCCCAATATTGGACCTTGGTTTAATGCCTTTTGAATGCATCTGAAAGAGTCAGAAAGTGGTTTTTAACTAGGAGGAAGAGTCCCAAGCCTGCATGAAGTCCACTGGTAGTGGGATGGTGCTGACCACCCCAGTGTCATCACTCTGGGTGTTAATGTTGAGAAAGAAGAGACTCAAGATGCCCAGTGTCCTAATTCTTTGAAAGAACCTCTTAAAGAGAGTGGCAGACAGTGAGGAGGAGGCTGATGCGGTTCTATTGGCCATCCTGATCTATCTGCAAAGCTCAGGCTCCAAAACCCTCTCATCAGACCTCTTAATTGATGTGATTAAGGACCTTCCAACCCTCTCAGAGCCAACAGCCATATTCAGAAAACACTCATCATAGCATTGGAGGCGCTAAGCCCAACGGCAGGTGGAGAAGAAACTGTTGTTCACTTTCTGGGAAAAATTTTAGGAGTGGAAGGAGTGTGCTGAAACCAGTCCTTGTAACTGCAATGTTTCATAATCTTTGTGGCAGCTGCTTGGGAAAGCAATGTGGGAATATTTGTCCCCAGTCTGTCCATGGTCAGAGCCTTGTTTAATTTCACAATTTCAAAGTCTTTTAATACTGATTGCTGTGCTTTGCATCCTCTCAGCAATCATACAGAGTAGGCAGGGTGCTATTCTCGCTGTACAGATGGAGAAGGTAGGACGTGGCTGCTTGGCAGCACAAAGGGTAAGGAACTCATCCTGTCCTGACTCCAAGCCTGCTGCTCTAACTGCCACAAATCACTACATCTACTAATCATGGACCAAGGAACTTTAGCTCTTTCGTGATAGCCCCCCAAAAGCCAACTTTTTCGTGAGGAATATTGCTATGTTTACAGTCATTGTGTTATTTAATTTACCACTTACAGCAATGCTGTAAACATTAAAGAAATAGATTTCTCCTTGGAGCAGCAGCTCTTTGAGTCAGTTTCAAGAACTGGATGCAAGTCAATGAAACATATCCATGAAGTTTCTTACCCATAAGGTTGAATAATGATGGTTAGTTACTTTTTGGGTGACTAAATGATTTCTCACTATATGTTAAGGCATCACAGCAACAAGCACTGTCAACATTATCACCGTATCTGTAACAACTCCCAGCTCCCGCCATCATGTCACACACCACTAGATGAAAACCACAGCACCACCTGTACAACCCTCAGAGCCCAGACAGAAGAGTATGGTGTGTTTGTCCATGAAAACTGCATGACTCGTCTATTCATCCTGGACATGATCAGCCTGAATGCTGAGTAGGAAACATTACTTATTAGTAATCATTTTTATGTCTTCTTCCTCTAAAATGAATTTCAGATGGATTTACACACATAAAATAAAGGGGTATGCACCAGAACAGAGAGAAATTAGGAACCATATACCAAGGAAGGAGATGACCCCACCTTAAAACTGGAGGTAAGATGCTTATTGTACCTTTACATTTCATTGAGTTCTGAGGTTTGGAAGTCAAGGTAAAAGTGAAAAGACGTTGGTTATACGATTAAGAGGATCTTATAGATGAAAAAGAGAAGCTATGGTATTGGCATTTCTATTTAACTGATTTTCTTTGTTACCAACAATTTGGCATAATTTTGGATGAATCTTTAATGTATATTTTCCTTTTCATAAAATAGAATGGGCTAAGTCTAGTCAGGGCACATGCAAGCTGAAAATTTACTGTGGGAAGTTTGATACGCTTTTGGGCTCCATCAAGAAAAAGATATGGAAATCAGAATCCTCCTTACCTCCTCCAGTTTATCCACTCGCCCCACCAGTTTGGTGGTGACTGAATGTAGCTTCAGGAGATCCAGGCCATAGAATGCTCCTTCCAACATGTCTATGATTGTGGAGAGCTAGGAAACAAGGCAAGGGGTTAGTTCAGGGCTGGGACAGACAGACCACAGGGCAGAGTTTCCTTTCAGATCTGCATGCTGGAGGTTCAACAGGAAAGACACTAGCCAGGAATTGAGAGGCTGCTGTGAGAAACACGTTTGTGTAGGCAGGGATGTAGGCAAGCGCAATGGCGTATGCACATTCTGCCTTCTGAAATGTTTGGGTAAGAAAATGGTAGAGTCCTACAAGAACAAGTGAACCTGAGGTCTAGACTCCTTCACAAACCGTTTATGCCTCTTTTATGAAATCTACCACTTACATTGACATCTTTCTTTCCTACTAGACTGTGAGCTCCTTGAAAGTAGTGTCTCAATAGCAAACGCATGGAGTCAACCTAAATGCACATCAGTGACAGGTTGGATAAAGAAAATGCAGTACATACATACCATGGAATACTATGCAGCCATGAAAAAATGATATCATGTATTTTAGGGAAACATGGATGGAGCTGGAGGCCATTATCCTTAGAACAGAAAGCGAAATACCACATGCTCTCACTTATAGGTGGGAGCTAAATGATAAGAACTCATAGCCACAAAGAAGGGAACAACAGATACTAAGACCTACTTGAGGGTGGAGGGTAGGAAGAGGACAGGTGCAGAAAAAAATACCTATTGGGTACTAAGCTTAGTAATAATCTAATAATCTATACAACAAGCTTCCGTGTTGCAAGTTTACCCATATAACAAACCTGCGCATATACCCCTGAACCTAAAATAGAAGTTAAAAAAAAAAGAAAGAAAGTAGTGTCTTCATCTCTGTTTCCCAAGATCCCTGGCTTATAACAGGTATTCTTATTCCATAAATATTCAAGAAGGTGGCTCTACATGCCAATACCTTGAGAATAGGCTTCTGAAACAGTAACTTCATTGTCTATTAGAGGCTCTGAAAGATGTCAACAGGTTTTCCTTAGCACAGAGAGCTAAACTGACCCTGGGGTAAAAGAAGACTCAGTGTCCCACCTTTGAGACTCTTGCTCTATGGCAAGCTGCCATAGTGTACCAAGACTTCTCGGTTTTTATCAATACCATCCTGCCCACCGGTACAGAGGCCCTGGGACGAAGGCGGCTGAGGCTCTGGTGGCACCGAGGGCATGCAGAGTGCAGGGAAAGAGGGAAGATGATGAGGGTCAGTTCCTGGAAGAGTTTGCTGGGCCACACTTTTGCAATCTACACTCCCTGTTTATCTCAGAGCCTTGCTTCTGAATGAAGAACCCCAAGTATGAAATACTCCTGTTTAGAAGGTGAGCTCTTCTCCCCATCAGAGGAAGAGAGCAGAATCTAGATAGGAGCCATAAAAATATTGCTGGATATTGGTATGTGCTGTGATGATTTCCTGATTTCTAATAGAAATTTTGCCTTATGGCGTTCCCAAAGTCCCCCAGAGTCCAATCCTACAACTGGGTGAGGGTGGCATTAGGTTCCAAAAGTTGTTTCATGGCAGAGCTACGGCTCTGGCTGAATCCTGAGATACTCCTGATATTGGTAAACACTACTCTGCTGAAAGAGACACCAATGACTACCGGTCACTGAGTGAGTACCAGGTGCCAGCAGCACTCTATATGGTCACCCATTCATTCATTCATTTACATGGTCATGTCTAACTGAATGTCTGGTGTTGTGCCAAGTACTTACTAGTTGTTATCTCATCAATTCTCATAATCCCATCAACTAGATGTTATTATTCCCACATGTGATTCAAGGAGCTGGAGGGCAGACAAATTAAATGACTTAAGTGGGATCACACAGCAATAATTTGAACCCAAGTCTGCCTGACTCCAAAACCCAGCTTGTTCCACTACCCCAGGGTGCAAGGGAAGGGGAAGTGCAGGATCAGAAGCCCCCAGCCAACCCATGGGGCTGCTTAAGTAGGGCCTGAGCTTCCCTACCCTATGGACCGTGATAGAACCACAGTTTGAAGACCCAATCTACAGCAAGCCCCAGGCCTCTCCTTCCCTGGGCCAACCCAGCCCTTGTGCTAAGGACCAGAGGCTTACTAGAGTTTATCTTTTGCTTCTTTGGGGTGCGTGCTGGGCTAACAGTAAATTGTGGCAGCAATATTCCTGAAGAACGCTGAGTTCTTTTGGCCAGCTGGACCTGGCAGCTGCTCTCAGGCCCAGCCTCTCTGGCTCCATAAGGAGTGGCAGGCACACTTTGCTTTCAGCATCTCCCTCATATGCCAGAACCGAAAAGGCCCAGAACCGAATCCCAGAACATCACCCTTGGATTCACACACAGCACTCCAGGGACCAGGCCTGACCTTCTTCAAAGGCCTTACAGTCTTCAATGATAGCCCTGCCAGATTTGTGGGTCGCAAAAGTGCCCACTAATCCAAGGCATTGCCCCATACCAGGTCCTACCTTCAAGTCCTGGCTGTCCGCCTGCCGCAGCTTCTGGAGTCTGAAGTCTCCCTCGCAGGGATTGAGAGCCGATGGCGGCGCGACACAGGCACACTTGCAGGACGAGCCGGAGGTGATGGTTTCCACAGTATAGAAGTCTTCCTTCCTGGAAGCGCCTGCATTGATCCTTTGGCAAGCATCTCGGCCCAGAGGTCTCACCACACACTTGCACTGACAGTCCGAGCCCTCAGACATAGCCTTGACCTTGTCATAGTCCCCCAGCAACTAGACACACAGAGAATGGGTTGGGGGCATGCAAACACAGGTGTCAGTCAGCCTCCAGAAAGAGGCCCTCCATTTACTTAGTCAAATGTCCTGCACTAGCCAGAGACCTCAGACAACTCTGACTCATGGAGCCAATAGGTCACTGAGATGAAGTTTGCTGACTCTGACATTTCCTTGAATGCATTCAGAGTTCAGCTCTCTTCATCTGTCTTGGAAAGCTGTGCCTTTCTCATGAGACCTTAGCCTTTCATTATTGAACGGAAAAAACAGATGAGTCCTGTCATTTGTCCAATAGCCTTTGCCTTCTGCTAAAATTTAGGTTTAGGCTTTTTTTTTTTTTTTTTTTTTCTGAGACAAGGTGTTGTTTTGTTGCCCAGGCCGGAGTGCAGTGGCATGATCTCGGCTCACTGTAACCTCCACCTCCAGGTTCAAGTGATTCTTCTGCCTCAGCCTCCTGAGCATCTGGGATTATAGGCACATGCTGCCATGCCCAGCTAATTTTGTTTTTTCATTTTCACCATGTTTGCCATGCTGGTCTTGAACTCCTGACCTCAAGTGGTCCACCTGCCTTGGTGTCCCACAATGCTGGCATTACAGACATGAGACACCGCGCCAAGTCAGAATCCAGGTTTAAATGTAAAAAGGTAAAGAAGGAATTGGAGAGATTGAAAAGTTGTTATTCGAGTTTGAAGACTACTGGCATCTCTCATTCATTCATTCAACATTTATGGAGTGCCTAGTAGGGACTGGGAGGTGCTGTGAAGGATAAAGAGATAGGCCAGACAAAGAGCCTGCTCACAAGGAGCCTACAGTGTGGGAGGCATCGAAATAGCAATCACACGGAGTAGAGAGTTGTAAGTGCTCCTGAAGAGGCAGAGAGAAAGGGCAGTGGGAGCTAAGAGTGGCTCCAACTGGAGGCCAGGGAAGACTTCTTAGAGGAAGTGGCATTTAATCTGGGCCTTGACAGATGGTTTGGATGTGGAGAAAGGGAACTGAGAGGAAAAAGACATGTCCAGAAATCAGTAAGGTTTACTCAGTCTAAGAGTTCTTGCTTTTGAACCCAAACCCCAGGCCAAACCCAGGAGAGCAAACTGGCAGCACCTGCTGCTTTTGTAATGCTAAACATTTCCTTCTGGGCACTTACTCCTGCCAGGCTCTCTTGTCAGGAAAACACGCAACAGTAGGCTTTCTGGAGCCCCTACCCTGGGCACTTGCTGCGAAAAGGCTCTTCTCTCCCAGTTCTCTCCAAAAGCCCCTATATCCCCAAAGCCAGGGCTCCCTTTCTAGGCAGGCAGAAGGGATCCCGTCATTTGACTAAGGATCCTGTCAGGCAAGCATTGAGCGTGTTTGAGTGGAAATGTTCCTTGGGATGCTGTTTGCAGGGAAGAAGGCTTGTAATGTTTTCTCTGCGAAGGTTGGGTTTCTTCTAATACTAATATTTGCTTTAGGGCTGTTGTCAAACAGAATGGATCAGTAGAAGAAGGTGGTATAGTTAAGGATGACTTAAGCGGCTGTTCTTTACAGGCTGATAGTAAATTGTGGCTATCTGCTCTCTGAAACTCTGCCTGGATTCCTACATAACCCTGCTCTGAGAACCCTGGGTGGATTCCTTCCTTTCGGGAGGCTCCGGTTTCAGGAAAGTTTTTGTTGATAGTGTTCCAGAGCCCCAATGTGAGAGATTTTTATGTCTTTTCGATTTAGGGGTCAGTGTGAGGTAATGGGTGGGTAGAGGGCATATATTAGCATGATTATTAAAGGTAGAGTGAGGAGGCTAGTGTTGGATAAATCACAACGTGCAGCTGATTATTCTCTCTACAGGAAGGACACAAGGCCCAGTCCTAGGGTTTGGTGGAGGTGGAGGTACAGGTAGCTCTGGAAGATCCTTTGGCAGACATCCCCATTCTGAGGATTCTGGTGACACCCACCACACGTCATCGTGACGGCTCTGGAGAGCATGAAATAAGCACTCCAGAGAGAATTATCCCTTACAGACATGGGGTCTGGGCTGGAGACTGTCAGAAGCCCTGGCTCTACTCATGTCTTTTATGGTCTTTATCTAGAGATGGGTATCAGGGTGTTTTGAAGATTGAGTCAGAAAAAAAAAAAAAAAACAAGTGTAAGTACTTTGTAAACAGACATGTTACAAAGCCCATCACTATCATGGGTTACTTGGCTACCCACTGACAGTCTGCCCTGGTTGCCTGCATCTGCATTCCCACCCTCCCCTCCCAATATACTCGGTCACATTCTCAATCTCTCTGTTTGGGGGTCACCTCACATTCTTCACACATGTTGCTGTTCTGACTTCACCCCATGCCTCTGCCTGAATGTCACACCCTCTGCCATAAAATATCTCCCAATGGGATATGCCATCTGCCTCCTGGTCAACATACCCGCCTGTTTTCACATTCCAATTCTGACAAACAGCCACATAGACAAGGGATACTTTTCACAACCCTGAAACCGAAAACAACTCTTTTCCTTTCTTCTCAAGGAGTTGAGCAGCATCTTCCCTTCCTTCACCTCTCCTTTCTCCTGATTTGATGACCTTGAAAGACCCCATGATTTTGAGAGGAGAACCTATATACTTCCATTAAGAAAATATTCTGATACATGAAAATCAAATGCCTTTTCCTTTGGTAAGGAAAGGAAAAACAGCTGCCCCCAGACACTTCAGCAAGGACCAGTTCGGGCTTTCATCACCATCCAGGGCGAGAAGGGCAGTCGTGGCACTCAGCATCCTACCTGAGATAAAACGTTCTCCTGGTTGTCCGCCTCGTTTTGCAGAGTCTCATCCGCCGTGGGCGCCACTGTCTGCGCATTTGGGGGCTCACTTGTCCCTGTGGGGACAATGCTGGACACCCAGCCCGGGGCCACAAGCAGAGAGAAGTAGAGAACTAGTAGCAGAGAGTTGGCCATGGGGGACGCGATGAGAGAGAGGGTCCTCAGCCCCTGCAGAGAATGGCTGGGGCGGGTGGTGTGGGCAAGGACTTGTGCGAGAGGGTGTCCTAGCTAGAGCCCCAGAGTGGCTGCTCAGAGCGCCTTCTAAAGCTGGCTGCAGCTGAGGGCGACAGGAGGGTGCGCCCCAGAGACTCTGGGCATCTCCTTCCGGACGCGAGCAGCCCTCGACTGTGCAGTCCCAGTGGACAGCGGGACGCAGGGAAGAGGGGGTGACGGAGAAGGTGGAGGCGGGCAGGGGCTAGCTGAGCGCGTCGCCCGCCGGAGGGCTCAGGTGGCAGGAAGGCGATCGGACAGATGCCCGCGGTGCGCGCCGGGACGGGCGGCGGGGAGCCTCGGGGCGCACGGGTACCGGGCACGGGACGGGCAGAGGCGGTGGCGGCGCGGGAGGCGAGGGCGGCTGGGCGAGGGAGCAGCGGAGAGCTCGCGCGGAAGGAGGGCGGAGCCTCTATTGTGCCGGGGCCGCGGAGATGCAGCCAGTGACCGCGCGGAGGAGGAGGACGGGGAAGCGCACAGGGCTCGGGCGGAGGGGCACCCGGCGGACCCCGCCCCGCCTGGGGCTCAGCTGCCGCTCGCCTGCTGAGGGTGACGTCAGAAGGGCTCTCCTTTCCTTTCATCTGACCTCAAATGAGTGCAGAGAAGTTACCCCGAACGGCTTCCCTGAAGTTTTGGGGTTTGCCTATCCTTGCCGAGAGGAGCGACTTTCCACCGCAGGCCCCGAGCGCTCGCCCCAACCCCAAGCCAGTCAGGGATCTGCCGCATCCTCCTTTAGCACGCTTGGGGTTGGGGAGAAGGCCGCGTTTGCTTCCAGGCGTTTCTTTCCCCTGACTTAATCCTGGGCGAGACCTCGGGCAGCTTTGAACTTACGGCCGTCGGTCGCTTGCTTGTCTGCCACAGCTTTAGAACCTAGTAATACCTCCACCCAGAGGAGAATCATTGAATTCCCTCCTGGAGTGTGTCCTGAGTTGAAAGTTAAGAGGAATGACTGTACATCTCTGACACTCTTTGTGAGTTCCCAAGGGGAAAGCTAATGCCTGATAATCAAATGATTACTGAAGGGAACAGCTCTTCCTGTCTTCCTGGTTTGAGACCAGACTCTGGGTCTCTGTTACCAGATTATTGCTAAGAGGGAGTCCACTTTCAATAGTGTGCAATTATGTTACTATGTCCCTCAATTACTGAGGACAACCTTTTATAAACCTACAATGAAGATTAACAACGTGTGAATTTAAGGAAGGGCACTGTGCCACCCTGGACAACTGTCACTCGGACTATTGAACAGAGCCAGGCGCCTTCAAAAGATATTATGCATCATTGGGAAATTCGAAGACAAAGTTGGCTGTTTGAAATTTAATTCAGCAACTTAGTGATGTCATTGAGAACCCTCAAGCTCTTTCCATTTTCCACTCCATTATACTTAGACCATTTGGCTTTTTGACCTAATCATAATTGATTTAAGTAAGTCCCAGCTACCCCTGTGCCAGACATTCAATTTCCCAGTCTCCCTTACCGCTAGAGGTAACCACCTGGACAGGATATTTTGCTTCCTGATAAAAGAAGCAAATAGGAGAGAGGGCCTTTCTGGTGCTACTCTTCCGCCACTTGTCTTTGATTGTGTCTTTGACCACAGTCAAAGTGTTACAGGACAAAGAGGTTCTTATGCCCACTGTGTAGTAACATACCAATTACGCTGCATCAGCCAGGTTTATAGCAGAGAAAGAATTTAATGATTGCAGGGCACAAAGTGAGGAGATGGGAGAAGACCCTCAGATCCAACTGTCTGAGGAGTTCTGGGCTAGAGTTTTTAAAGGGATTGTGGAGCATGATGGGCTAAAAAATTGAGGTCATTGATTGGTCAGGCCAAGGGGATGGAACAAAGTTCCATCATCAGGATATGGAAACTGCCTTCTTTGGTGAGTCAGCTCCTCATGGGGTCCTTCAAACCAGCTGAGTCAGTAGTTTCATCAGTATGCAGAACCTGAAGGAGCACCTCAAAGGGAAAACATCATGTTTCATAATGTCCAGGTTATCTATAGAGCAGTTAAGGGGCACTATAATCTTTTAACAGGGTCTATGCAATTCTGAGGCAATAGGCACAAAGTAACTATGAGGAAGCAGATCAGAGAACAAGCGGATCTCACGATTACTGCTGAATGTGCTATGAACTTGGTTTATTTTCATTTCTTTTCTTCCCTTCTTCCCTGGTTAATTTTATAAAGTTTATAGGGGCAGTTTCAAAAGTGCCAGGAGCTGTGGCAGCCATCTGATGACCGTGAGTCCTTCCTATTATCTAACTAAAATATATTTCCTTTAAGATTTTTTTTTTTGAGACGTAGTCTTGCTCTGTCACCCAGGCTGGAGTGCAGTGGCATGATCTCAGTTCACTGCAACCTCTGCCTCCTGGGTTTAAATGATTCTCCTGCCTCAGCCTCCCAAGTAGCTGGGATTGCAGGTGCCCACCACCACACCCTGCTAATTTTTTTTTTTTTTTGTATTTTTGGTAGAGATGGGCTTTTACCGTGTTAGCCAGGATGGTCTCAATCTCCTGACCTTGTGATCCACCTTCCTTGGCCTCTCAAAGTGCTGGGATTACAGGCATGAGCCACCACGCCTGGCCTAAAGTCTACTTTAAAAGTCTCCTTTTAATGTTCAGTCCTACAGTCCTACATAGAATATGTCTAATGACTTTCATACACAGAGTTTTTCATTCCTTTCATTTAAAGATAAATAGTTAAGTACTGGCTGGACATGGTGGCTCACACCTGCAATCTCAACACTTTGGGAGGCTGAGGCAGGTGGATTACTTGAGTTCAGGAGTTCAAGACCAGCCTGGCCAACATGGTGAAACTCCATCTCTGCTAAAAATACAAAACTTAGCTTGGCCTGGTGGCATGCACCTGTAATTCCAGCTCCTTGGAAGGCTGAGGTAGGAGAATCCCTTGAACTGGGGAGGCAGAGGTTGCAGTGAGTCGAGATTGCACCAATGCACTCGAACCTGGGCAACAGAGCAAGTCTCCATCTAAAAAACAAAAAAGCTAAGTACCTTCTAAATATCCTCTTTCTCAACATCACTAGGCCAGTTTTTTCATCTTTTTTCTCCATTTTATTCACCTGTTTCTCAAACCACATGGTCTTCCAAACTTTATTGTTTTGGTTACTTTCTCTCTAGAAAGACTCCAGTTTGAGTAGATATTAGAACATATTGAAACAATTTGTTCTTTTTTTCTGGGCATTGTTCTTTTATTAATGCGGCCTAAGATTGCCTTAGCTTTGGCAGCCACATTGCACCAATGATTCACATTGATTTATTTTTTAAGTGTAGTTTTTTCTTTATTTTTGTATGAACTTTTTGCTGGTTTCCTCTATTCTGTGCTTCCCAGCTAAGTTGTTCTTTTTCTTTTTGTTAACCCTAGTGCAGGCATTTACATTTTTACTGTAATAGTGTGATGATTTGGGCCCGTTTTTTTGTCCTGTTGAAATATTGCTGTTTCTGCTGTTGTCCCAGTTTTGGGTTATTTCCAAATTTACTAAGCTAGTTTCCATCTTAATTCAAATAATTAATTTTAAAAAGCCATCTTCATTCAGATAGGGCCATATTCCAGAGCTCTACCTCCATAATAGGAAGAGTCTCTCTTTCTTGATGTTAACCCTTTTGCTGTGCGACTGTTCAGGCAGTCATGGTGTTGTCTGGTCTTCATCATTCTACAAGCATTTTTCGAGAGACTTTTATCACTGTCTCTCAGAAATCAAGATGCACTGCCCATGGTATTTCCTCTACCTGCCTATTTGGCAACCTGATCTGATGATTCTGTGATGAGCTTGGTTTAGCTTTAGTACATTGTGTTAAATGGTTTTTACTTGTGTTAAAAAAAAAAAAAGAAGAAGAAGAAGAACATAGCTGGAAAGCACAGAATAGAGGAAATTGGCATAAAATTCACATAAAAATCCCCACATCTTTTGCTCAGAGCCTACGGATTCCACGCTACTGGATCCGCAGTATCATGGTGTAAAATAAGTCTTGCTTTCCCTGGTTAACAGATGAAGTCCCTGAAGCAGCCAAACAATAAGATGTATGAGGCGACTCTGTACTGAGTGCTTCCTATGTGCCAGGCATCATTTGATGGTCAGAAATTCCCCGAGTCAGTATCATTTCCTCTTACAAATGAGGAAAAAGGGTTAGAGACAGACAGACTGTGGAAATGTTCCAAGTACTGGGTCTCAGAAAGCCGTAAGTGTGCCCCTTCATCCACCTGAGACCCTGGACCTCACCAGTTGTGGCTGGCTAGCAGGTTGTTGAATTCAGAGTATCCCTCAGTGACCACAACCACCATCCCTCACCAGCCAGTTCGCATCTGGCAAAAACATCTGTTTTCCCGTTTACCTGGGAGCCTTCTGACTTTGCTCTGAAATGCCTGTCTGTTGAAAATTAAGGCTTCATTTGCCAGGTGGGGCTAGGGTGGCTAGAAATGACCTGCCACCTTTGTGTGTAATTGAGAAAATGCACCTGCCCCACGGCAGCAAAATCAAAGAGTAAGGCAAAGTCCCACGGGCAACATCATTCTGCCATCTCCTTTCTCTGGCTCGCTGCAGAGTGGGAGCTGTGCCAGGGAACTGCCATAAAACACTGGAAAGGAATGAGGGAAAGTACAACTGAAAATGAGGTCTTTTTTCCCCTGTTCACTCTGCTTTGCTGCTTTCCCAGCTTCTTATTTTGCCTCTGATCTTCTGCATTCTCTCTCTCCTTTAATTCAGTTTAACTCATTTATTGAATGTATACTATGAGCCAGGCACTCTGTGACCTGCTGAATACACAAAGAGGAAGATGACAAGACCTCTGCCTTCAGAAGCTCATGTTATAAAGATTATAAATGTTCTATCCTGCGGAAGGGTACAGAAGAGCATGTTTCCCCTCAAGATATTTTAGCACAGAAAAAAATGTTTTTCTTCTCTGAATTTTTCCAGTTTTAAGAACAATTTGCATATCCTCATATACAAACCATGGTAATTTCTTTTTATTAAACTAAGTTTTACATGATAAAATTTAAGTTTAAAGCTAATTAAAATGAAACAAACTCAGGTATTGAGTATAATATCTATGTGCCAGGACCTGAGGTAGACACTAAGGAAACATGAATGAATAAGACATTATTAATAATTAATTCAAGATAACAATTCAAGGCTCTCACAGGCTCCTGAGAGAGACACATCAATGGACAAGTACCAGACAGTGTGGAGGCCCACTGACAGGATGGCCATGGTAATGACCATCCAAACCAGCTGTCTATGGGAGGAGGGTGGTATCATGGAGCTCTGGGGAACCTTCCAGGAGGAACAGTAGTTTGCCAGGTAAAGGACAATGGTGCCTGAGGGGCAGGACAAGTAGGGAAGTGGGGTCAGGGAAAGAAGATGTGGAGGAGGAGAGAAGGGCATTCCAGGCCAAGGGGACCACAAGGACTGGGATTGAAAGATATGAACATTGTGATGTGGGCAGAGGCTGGAGTGTAAAATACATGGCCAGGAGTGAGAGGAAATGAAGTAGGTAAAAGAGAGGCCTGATCATGGGGACCCTTATGCCAGAGAACTGGGAGTATGTTTCACAGACACTGAGGGGCCATTGAAGAAATGGGGGCAGGAGAGTGCCATTGTCAGATTTGCAGATTAGATGAATGACTCAGGTGGTGAAGAGTGGACAGAAGAAGGAAAGGCAAAGCAATGGCCGCAGTTCCCTGCCTGCAGACCACTTGGCCTCCTAGGATGGCTCTGCCTGAGCCAGAGTCCTGTCCTGAGTGGGTTATTGCTCTGACTCAAAAGGTAGCTCCCTTGCCCTCTATGATTGATGGTGACTAAAGGAGGGATAGGTAGGCAGAGACTCTTTTCCTTTGCAGGGAATTTTCCAGGGCTGCAGCATGGCACAACTCTAGGGGAGATAGAATTCATATCATAGTCCCTGTGAATGGACCCCCTGAGAATCATGCAAGGCATGTGTGGCACTGAACGCTGTCCTGGGACAGGTCAGGAACACTGCATATAGTTCCTTGCTTTCTACACACCACATTCTCTCTCTCTCTCTGCCTCTCCCCTGCTTCTAAGAGACCTCAGTGCTCAGGGCAGCTCCTACACATTATGTGCTGTCCGTGTGGTGTGTTTGTTCAGGGCACTCACATACCTCCCCTGACTTCTCACAGAAGCCTGATAGCCTTTTAATAGGGCTAATGAGTTCTGCCTTCAGTGATGAATCTTCACATGCAGATACTCCTGGAAAAGGTGACTCATTGCCTTAAATCTATACCAGAAAGTAAATAACAGATCCCTTCCTGAGAGCTGATTTTGCTAGAAAAGTAGCAGTGGAAGACACTGGGAAGTCAAAAGACCACGTTTATGGGACAACCCCAGAGAGGCAGAAGTAGATAGAAGGAAGACCTGGCCCATGCGTTACCACCCTTTAGACTAGAACTGAGGTCTCAGGGCTCATACTGACTCCTGATCAGCAGGAATGAATAGAAGCTGGTTGAGGAAAGTCTGGGAGAGGAGTGTGCCAGGTAGAAGTCTAGAGACTAGAAAATGGGGATGAGTTACTGGGAAACGCAAGCTTAGGTGGAACGCAGGGGTCATAGCAGAGGGAGAGAGGGGAAGTGGCTAGTGGTTAGAGTGGAGGGCCAGATCACATGAGGCCTGGGTATGTGTTGTGGAGTTTGGAGTTCAAGCCAAAGGCTATGAGGAGATACCAAAACTGGGGTAAGCAAGGGGGTGAGCTCTAGTAGGTGGCCCTGGCAGTGGCATAGAGAATGGATGGGAGGGTTAGGCTGAAGTAGGCTGTTGTGGAAATCCAGGCATGGATGGGAAGGCTTTGATGAAGGCAGTAGCATGGAGGTGAAGAGAATGGGGTGGGTATGGATGTGCCAAAGAGGTGGTGGAATTCACAGGACTTGGTGACTCTCTGGGTCTGGAGGTGAGAGAGGGGAAGGATGTTAGTTAGGATTCCCGCTTGGAAGTTACAAGCAACTTTATATAGACTAAGGGCAAAAAAGGTGTTGGGGCACAGGAGACTTTATTATAAGGATGTAGGAGTGTCTCACAAAGCCTCTAATGTCACTGGGGTCATCAGAGGCTCATTTGAACCTAGGACTTCTCTGGTCCACACAGCAGACTGAAGATGCCCAGTCAGAGTTACTTGAATATTGAGTGAGATTATTTTTCCTTCTCAGGCCCAAATCCAAATACTCAGGGAAAGGATTGTTCTAATATGGGTCAGATGCCCAATCCTTAACTAATCAACTAAGGAGAGGGGCAGGAGAACCGGTCACTTGGTAGAAATAAAGTGGAAAGAAGGGTAGTTTCCCGGAATGAGCCGCTAGACCAGACACATCAATGGATGTCCACTGTCTCCTATCCCATTGCTGGCTGGCTCTCTGCCACCTGCTTCTGAAGATGTACTTATATGACATAAATTAATCATCTTATAGAAAAGAAAAGTCTCTCCCCATAAGAGACAACCCGACTTAGTATCTAAAAATGGCCAAAGCAGCTCTTCTGTGTGCCTGTCTCTCCAGGTGATATTTTTTCCTCCTCCGGCTTGGCTTATTTGAATCCAGATGTGATGTCTCACCAGCCTACAGCCAACAGACTAAATGGTAAATTTAACCTGGTGTGTATACATGCACATCTCAGCTTGCTATAGATATTTCACTTGGTAGATTAACCACTGAAAATATTTAGTCAATACACTTGCTTATCCATGCCTTCATACATTTTAATATAGAATTAAATTACATTCATGCACCCCTCCATTCTGGGGGTACCTAAATGTAACTTAATTTTAGCCTCCTCAGGCAGCCTAGAGCCAGGAGGGAGTCTGGGATATAGGGTCAGACAGACTGGCTGTGGAATTCTGGCTCCACCGTAACTACTATTGATCTAGGGCGAGTCACTTCATCTCTGGGAGCCTCAGTTTCTTAATCCTAAGGAGGGGATCATAAAAATACTCACCTCTGCTTATTGGTGCTCACTACCTGTTCCTTTCTTTATCCTCTTAGGAATGAAACTCCAACCCTCATTGGAAGACTGAAAATAACAAAGAATGTAAAGATCACAGAAGGCTTAACAAAGGGTAAATTTTAGATTTAGCATCGAGGGGAAACCTGGATGCTGATGGGAAGGTGAAGACTTACTTGGGAGCAGGAGATCTGAAGGTCCCAGCTTTATGGGGGCTTTGAAACCACAGACCCAGGTTCAAATCTCAGTGCTGTAACTCATATGGTGGGGAGTCTTGGCAAGTTTTTTTTTTTGTAAGACATAGTTTTCTAACAGTACTAGGTTGTTGTGGAGATTAGAGATGTATGTAAAAATCTCCAACCCATTGTTTTCCTCATTCAGAAATACCTGTTGAATATTGAATGAATTTTAAAATAGTAATCATTTATTAGGGAACAATTATAATTATGCCCATTTCAGACTCAGCATGCAAACTGATTAGGAGCTCTGTCTGCACCTCAGTTTTCTTATTTGAAAAAGGGAACTTTATCATTTTTGATGCTCTATTTCTTCCAACTGGTGACTGTGAATTAAGTCGCTGTGTTTCTCCCAACCCACCCTTCCTGGGGATCTGCTTTGTTGCAGGGACTGAACTTGAAGCAGATAACTTTCTAAAGCTTGAGTGATTCCTGAGGTATTCTCAGAGACGGGTCTGTGGAGCCAGCTGCCAGTCCCTTGCTTTTGTTGGCAGGCATATCTGGTGGCTGCAGCTGTCCAGGGAGTTGCTGCCTGGAACCCCAGAGAGTGGGGAGGATTTTCTCTGGAGGACAGACAGCACAGCCTGAAGCGAGGCAGTGAGCAGAGTGAGGCTGGCACAGGTGTCGTTGGCCTGATGCTGAGTCCTGAGTAGAGACCCAAGGGACACCTCGCTTCAGACAGGAGGAAACCCGGCTATGTGCTCTAAGAGCCAACGCTGTCATCCAAAGAGACACCTAAAATAGCAGCAACACGATTGAGAGAGGGCAGCACCGCCCCACAGTTCCAACTCCTGCTGACATTCCTCATTCCCCTTCCTCTAAAAAATTACTTTCTTTCTTTTGAAAACCCAACTCAAGCTGTTCCAGTGAATGTTGGGAGACCCCTCACATCTCATCTTCCTTCAGTGCTTTGATTTCACCCTCCTTTCCTCTTATTCTCTTTTACTTACTTCTCTCAAGGAAAAACAATTTAGAGCTCTGTTATATGAAGTGGTAGACGTGGGTCCCAAAAGACCTCATGCTATTCAAGTTCTCCATTTCTTCACAGGAGCTTTTCGGTGTTTTAGCTCCACTTCTTATTGACCTAGAGATGTATGCCCAGAACCACATGGCTTTTGTATAACTCCAGGGGAACCCAAAATGTGATTTGTATCCCTTGGGATTAGTGAGGATTTGAGCACTGCTATGGCTTGTGTGTCAGTCCCCAAAAGTTCGTGTGGAAACTTAAACCTTCTGTCCTCATGAATGGATCAATATAGCTAAGGGTGGAGTGGGTTAATTGTCAAGGGAGTGGCTCTGTCATGAGAGTGAGCTTCCTGTGACTCTCTTTTCCTGCGCTCCCTCTGTCTCTTGCACTGACTTCCGCCTTTCCACCGTGGAATGACCGTCACCAGATGCCGGTGCCATGCTCTTGGACTTCCCAACTTCCAGAGCAGCAAGCCAAATCAACTTCTTTCCTTTTTTTTTTTTTTTTTGAGACAGAGTTTCGCTCTTTTTACCCAGGCTGGAGTGCATTGGCGCCATCTCGGCTCACCGCAACCTCCGCCTCCTGAGTTCAGGCAATTCTCCTGCCTCAGCCTCTTGAGTAGCTGGGACTACAGGCACGCACCACCATGCCCAGCTAATTTTTGTATTTTTAGTAGAGATGGGGTTTCACCATGTTGACCAGGATGGTCTTGATCTCTTGACCTTGTGATCCACCAACCTTGGCCTCCCAAAGTGAACTTCTTTCCTTTTTAAATTGCCTGGTCTGTAGTATTCTGTTACAGCAACAGAAAATTGACCCGACAAGTACTTTGTATAGCCCTGTGCAAACATGTTATCTCATCCTCACAAACCATCCAGCAGTAGCTCATAGATTAGGAAATGGAGGCAGACAGCTTGACTAACTTGCTCAAGAACAAGAATATACAGCTAGTAAGTAGCAAGCTAGCTTTGGTCCCAGGTCGGTGTGATTGCAAGCTCATGCTATCCATCACACCCTCTCCTGGAACCCTTTTTAAAACATAACTTCAGCCCCTCACCCTCATGCCTTATCTCATTATAGAATTCCAGGCTTAAGGCTCTCCCATCGCTTACATGCAAAGTTGAGCGAACAGCTTTAACCACCCAAATACGGAAGCAGTTAGGAAGTGAGGTGCCACCCCAGCTCTGTGAACTTGGGAAGTCATTGACCTCTTTCGGAAGTCATGAGCCCCAGTTTTGCCTGTTTTCCAAAACAATTGGTTGGACTGTGTGATTTTCAGTGTGGTCCCTTTCGGCCCTAAAATTCTGAATTCTTGGGTAAAGCCAAGCAGCTTGATTTATTGGTCCTTTGTAGTGTGTTCTAGAACACATGGCTGTTCTGTATGTTTTCATAAGGCCATCAGTAGAAAATGTTGAACATTTGAGGTGTAAGAAGAATAGACATTCTGCGCATTTCATGCCACATTCTTCAACACCTGTACAACCTGTGTTTTTGTAAATTACAGCGTGGTGATTGCATAGCCATTGTGGGCAGCCTATACCTCGAAGGTGGGTGGGAGAGGAGTGGGGAGCAGGAGGGCTGCCCCAGGGCTTACCGCCAAGAGAATTTGGCTGGTCCGGTCTGAAGTGGTGAATCACTTCCCGTGGAGCACGAGTCCTGGCCCAGGTGGCAGGAGAAATGGTCCTGGTTCCATACCTGCCCCTGGCTCACTCTGGGATGGGAACAAGCTAAGCAGTGATAGCAGCATTCACCATAGCTCCACTTCTTGAGTGCTTCGCATGCACTCTCACTAATTCTCCAAGCATTGCTGGGAGGCAGGTGCAGTTTCCTCTATGTTAGAGATGAGAAAACACAAACTCGTAAAGTGTAAGCAGTTGGACAAGGTTGCAGAGTGTGGATTGGAACTGAGGGCCTATTTATTCAGAGCCCGTGCTTTTGAACACCAAACTATATTCAGCCTCCCTTAACCTTTTTATCTGTGGAGTGAGGGATTTGAACCAGTGCCTTTCAGCATACATGCATACTTCTGGGGGCACCTGAGAATATTTTAGGTGGTGTCCAGATATTCACTTTTAATTTTAATAGCTATGTTTTTTATTTTAAAGTGTGTTGAAAAAAAAACTCATACTCACATTTCAGATGAGTATAAATATAAAGGGAATTGATTTAAGGTCTGTTTAAAGATAAGTCAGTTCAGATGATAAGGCAAAATGGTGAGGGTGAGGACCTTCACAATGCCTGAAGTTTGGGGACCACTGAGTCAGATAATATGCTCCAGTGTTCTCTGGTTCCAGCAGGACACGGCAGGACCATGGCCTCCCTGAGCCTCCAGCACAGTGTCCTAACTATAGGGCATTTGAGATATAAACAGGGAGAGAAACAAACTGTCTTCAGGAGACTTAATAGGCTAATGGTCAATTCATCCTCTTTCTAATATCTACCCCTTCCCTTCCTTTTATGTTTCCTTCGAGGCTTTGATGTCGACATATTCCTTGAGTAAGCAGCTTGGCATAGATTGCAAAGCAGTTGGAGGCAGAGTATTTAGTTAGGCCAGCACAGTGGTTTGTTTTTGATTTGTGAATTTGAGGGGGTCTTTAGGTTGGGCACGCGCTCTGGTTTGCACAGACTTCCTCCTCCTGATAATATTACCTACAGTAACTACTTGAAGGTTTATGAGTTTGTGACTCTTGGCTTAAAATTTTATTTCCCCAAGGTCAAAATCCTTAAAGGCCCAAATAAATAGTTCTTTAGGGCATAGGGCTCCCAGGGAGCCATCAGCAATGTGGGATTTCTAATGCACCTAGAGTCTCTAATGCATGCGGTGTTTTTGGGCCAGAAGAGAGGCAGGCAGGACAGGATCCCGGTCAGGAGACTGCAATCTGCACAGCTTTTTAAGATTCTTTGGTAGCTCAGTGGCTGCTTTGCAATTTTCATACTGGGAGTATAGTGACACCTGGTGTCTGGTGTCATTCTTCAAACCCAGCAAGTCCCAATCTGAGCTCATCATTTCCATCCCCAAACTAGCTTCTCCTCCCTCTCACTCTCCTGTTTGAGTGAAGGCAGCCACCAGGCTGGAAACCTCACACTCATCATGATTTCTTTTCTTTCTTTTCCCATACCTCTCAGCCCTCGCCTAGGACTCTCAGCCTGACTCATGTTGATTTTATCTATCTTGCCCCTTTATAGCTCATAAGTTCATCTTTCCCAGTGCAATAATTTTCTGAGAATTCTCATCTACACATTACTGCCTGGTTAATATTTAAATGACAGTTCTGACTGCACCACTTCTCAACCAGAAGTCAACAGCTCCACATGCCTTTCAGGATAAAGTCCTCATCTTGCCAGTGACTGGGTCCTGGGCTACCCACTTTCCACTATCCCTGTGTTCTCCAATCATGCTTCAGGCTTTCTTGAAACTCAGGTTACAGCTTCCACCTGCATGGTGGAAGAGTTTAGGTTATGAAGCGAAATGGAGAGAAACAGCCCAAAAGAGAAGTGGAGAGGAACAACGAGTGGTAGGGGAGATGATCTAGAGAGGGATTTTTATTTCCATAGATGTGATTTGAGCATGATTTGAAGCAGAGATTAAAGGGCCCACTGATGAGAAGTGAAAGATATGTACTGGCACCTACTGAATAGCCTCTATGGGCCAGAGACGCAACTCCGTTTTACAGGAATAGTTCATGTGATCCTCTCAACAACCTTACAAAGTAGGTGCCATTTTACAGATAGAGAAACCAAGGCCCAGAGAGAAAATGTATTCATGTACTAGCTAGAGAGAAGTGGAACTAAGAAGGAAACCCAAGCCATTCCACTTCGAGCCTGCTCTCTTCACCACTTCATATAAGAGAGAGGGAATGACAAGCAGAGCAAAGTCCCTTACAAGGTGGGAGGAGGAGTAATTCCAAGCATGCGGTGCGGTGGTCACCGGCCCGCCTCACACTCTTCCCTGAGCCAGGGGAGAAATGGGTAGGATGTGGGTGGTGCAGCTCGACTCACAGATGAATGAAAGCTGTTGAAACCGTTCTTGCTAACAGTTTTCTGTTGAGAATTAGACGGAAGTGGTGGGGTAGAGCTTGGGGAGAGTGAGGGGATTCTAAAATAGTTGCTGTGGGGGAATGAAAGAGGAGTTATAAGGATCTGGAGTCAGCATGCCCTGTGCTGAAAGCTTGCTCAGCAGAAGTCACAGACCATGGATCTGTACAGGACTCAGCCACACAGTTGTGGGATTTCTCTTCTGCTCCTAATTCTAAGTGTTACTCACACACTGTCTGTCTCCTTTGTGATACCTTCCCTGATCTCTTAAGCTGGTTCTGGATTTTCCTTTAAGTTCCCACAGCAGCCAGCTGCGGTAGTGCATGTCTGTAGTCCTAGCCACTCAAGAGGCTGAGGCCTGAGGACTGCTTGAGCCCAGGAGTTTGAGTCCAGTCTGGACAACATAGCAAGACCCCACTTTCTAAAAAATTACTTCCCACATCATTTTGACCCTTTTGTATGATCGTTGTATTAATATATCTTGCATTATAGTTAGATGTATATACATCTGTCTTACTGATTAAAGGCTCTCTGATGGCAAGGATGATGTCATACTTGTTTTCTTTCTTTCTTCTCATATGATGATATGATATGATATGATATGATAGTTTCTCATTAAATGTACAGTCATTTATTGGTTAACTATTCCCCTCCAGATGGAGCTATTTCTTTTATTTTTTCTCTTTTATTATGTTTTTCATCTCTTACTATCTGTCTGTGCCCCAGAATCTCTCTTTTTGCTTTTTCTATTTTTTCCCCTCCCTGAAACTCTCAGGTGACTAATGGTGGCTGTGGGCACTGCCTTGCTGATCTGGGTTCTCTTGAGGCTAAGAGGCTGTGCAAAACAGTTCTAGAAGATGTGAAGATCATCTAACAAATAGAGATGGTAGTGCTGTCTGAACAGTCTCTGGGGTCTATCACTCTACTTCTTACTGACGTAGGGAAGCCTTGACTAGAGTGGGCCTGAAATGGATGAAAAGAAAAACCCTTAGTTTCTGCAGACAGAAATGGTATGTAATTTAACAGTGTTACACGGGGGCTTCCACAGGGGCCCCATAGCACCCACATTTCTACTCAGTTCACTGTTTCTGGATTTTACTTTCTTTAGATGCTACCCTGAAAGTGTCACAGCATGAACAGAAGACTTATCTTACAGAATTCAACAGTCACTGAGGAGATGCACGTAGACATGGAGCAGAACCCCCATGTGGTGGGCTGCAGACTGCTTCCCCCAACCTCCCTGCCCCCTTCCCACACAAAAAGACACCCAATTCCTAGTATCCGGAACCTGTAAATGTTACCTTATTTTGAAAAAGAATCTTTACGGATATGATTAAGGATCTTGAAATGAGGAGCTTATTCTGGCTTGTGCAGGTGGACCCTAATTGTCATCACAAATGTCCTTACAGGAGAGGGGTAGAGGGAGATTTGATACACACGAAGGAGAAAGCAGCGTGAACAGAGAGAAGTGTGAAGATGCTGGCCTTGAAAACAGGAGTAATATGTCCCCAAGGCAAGGAACAGATTTTCCCCTAGAGCCTCTAAAAGGACTACAGCCCTGTTAACATCTTGATTTTGGTCCAGTGAAACTGATTTTACATGTCTGGCCTCCAAGATTGTGAGAAAATATGTGTCTGATGTTTTAAGCCACCAAGTATGCAGTAATTTGTTATAGCAGCCACAAGAAATGAATGCACCAAAGTACCACTAGAAAGACAAGCCATTCCTTGATGGTAAGTAACTGACAGGGGGCATTTTGCAGAGTATATTGTAAGAAAGAAAAATCTTAGGCCAGTTGCAGTGGCTTACGCCTGTAATCCCAGCAATTTGGGAGGCCAAGGCAGGCGGATCACTTGAGGTTGGGAGTTTGAGACTAGCATGACCAACATGGAGAAACCCTGTCTCTATTAAAAATGTAAAAATTAGCTGGGCCTGGTGGCGCATGCCTGTAATCCCAGATACTTGGGAGGCCGAGACAGGAGAATGGCTTGAACCTGGGAGGCTGAGGTTGCAGTGAGCTGAGATCCTGCCATTGCACTACAGCCTGGGCAACAAGAATGAAATTCTGCCTCAAAAAAAAAAAAAAAAAAAAAAAAAAAAAAAAAAAAAAAAGAAAAAGAAAAGAAAAATCTTATTATTATTTTGGTTGTTAAAGACCTTGACATTCAAATTTTAAAAGTGATATTTCAGACAGAGTTTAAAAAATGGTCATGCATGAGGTAAGAAGGTCACTGATGAATAGGAGACTCCCTCCAGCACAGACCCGTATGAAACAAGAGCAGCACAGATCACTCAGAAGAGGATCAGCCAAGCCTCAGCAATGCAAGAAAAGGGAAATCCAGATGGTACCAGAACAGACACAACCTCTTAAGCATATGCAGTTAGAGATTTTTTTCCCCCACTTTCCTCATACGGGAGAATTTGAAATTAATATAAAAGAATCAAATGGTCAGTATTTATTTTATGCTCAACTAGATATAACCAATTGTACTTTAGACTCATTTGTTGATGTGTGTTCAGTTACTTTCAATTAGTCCTTATAACATTTTATAATTTCCTGAGGAGAGAAACTCCTCCAGATATTGTTATGGATCATTCTGGACCCAATGGGCCCCACCTGAGTGCAGCAATCAAGCTTCTGTTGCTCAGAGAGGGTGAGCCAGGTGCAGGTGCTCTTTCAGAATGCAGCTTCCACCAGGCTTTTGCAGGGTGTGTGGGTAATCCATTCACTAGCGGTAGGGGAAGGAGTAGCATAGCAGGTAAAAGAGTAGCAAGCTGATGGTTTCTATGAAAACAGAAATAAGATAAGTTCCTTCTTTGTAAAAGGAAAATATAAAATCAGAAATGGGATATCTTTCCATATGAGAAGAATCAGCTTTCCTTAAATGGAAACTGAGAATGACTCCCTCTTCTGGCTGCAATGGAACAACTGCTAACAGACTTCCACCCAGCTACTTGGGAGCTACTGTAAACAACCAGAAAACGAGAACACGTGAAACAAGTTTCAGACATTGCACGACCGGCAGCCAGGACCATGGGCCTTCAGAGAAAGGAAACAAACAAGGTGAGACTTAAGATTAGCACAGTTTTCTGCCTGGAGGAACTTTCTGGAATGTGATGCAGGGATGGGAAATCCAGGAAGATTGTGGCAGCTTCCTGAGTTAAGGAGATAGAGATCAGAGTTCAGGGAGGCCAAGGCAGCTTGAATGTTCAAGGTAGAGTACCAGGAGGAAGGGAGTGAGAAATGGGCATAATGTTTTCTCTTTAACCCTTGACTGAACACTAAGCTGTACATGTGTAGAATGGAACTCCAGGACAGGTATGCAAATAAAATTATGAGAGAAGGAACAATTACTGGAGCTCACACAGGATGGACAAGATGTTCAATTTCTGACTGTTCAGAGTAGAGAGGCCTCTTTCAACAGTGAGACATTCAGTAGAGACCCCAAATGGTTATGCTTCAGTATTAGGGCTCAACTAGGCCAGAGTAAAGGCAGTGGTATGTTGGAGTTCACTTGCACTGGTTTGTGAGAGCCAATTGTATATATCCCTTCTCTCAACTTCAGTGACATACATTGGTAGCTGGAAATCGGTTATTACAGAATATTTATGCCAAGGAAATCAGCATATACTACAACTTATAGTTGTTTCAGTCACCCCCACCCCAGAGAGCTGATTTTTGAGCATTTACCAGGTATAATACCAAAGGTATTGTAGCAAGATATATGGTCTTTGTCCCTGGTCACTGGCACATCACTCCTAAAAATCCTGGCATTTTCGGAATGATAAGGGTGATAGGAGTGTCTTTTGTTCTAACAAGGAAACTCTTGGCAGGCCACTAGATAGCTTCAGGATGGAGGCTGGTCACTAGAATGATAAAGCTTGGAATTTTCCACCCTATCCCTCAACCTGGGGGTTGTGTGGGACAGTGGAAGGTGAGGGGAATGAAGAACAGGGGCTAGAAATTAAGTCATCACTAATGGCCAATGATTCAATTAATCATGCCCTAGTAACAGAACCTCCGTAAAAATCCCCAGATGACAAGGTTTGGTGAGTTTCCAGTTGTTGAACACATCAATGCACTAGGAGGGAATGGATACTCTGAGTCCCCCTCCCCTCAGACCCTTCCCTGTGTATCGTTCCATGGCTGTTTCTGAGTTGCAACCTTTATTATAAATCAGTAATAGTAAGCAAAGCACTTTCCTGAGTTCTGTGAATCATTCTAGAGAATTATTAAACATGAAACAGGGTGTTGTGGGAACCTCTAACTTTGCACCCAAATTGGACAGAGTGGGGATAACCTGGGGACCCAAGAATTGAGATGCATCTGAAGTAAGAGCAATCTTGCAGACTGAGCCCTTAAACCTGTGAAGTCTGATGCTAACTCCAGGTAGCTGGTGTTAGAGTTGAATTGAATTGTAGGACGACACCTCATTGGCATCAGAACTGGTTGGTGTCAGGAAGAAAATAGCCTCTCAATACCACTGAGTAAAACCTAACCAAGGTCCACCCTAGAAAAGCTTTGAAACAAGTCTCAAAAGGATCAAGCTAATCTGCAAGTAACTTAACTGCCTCTCAAAATAAAATTAAACTTTCTTTAAAGGAAAACATTAAAACACCACCAACAGCATAATATTCAAAATGTTTAGCATCTAATTAAAAAAATTACTAAACATATAAAAAAGCAAAAAAATGTGGCTTATCACCAAGAGGAAAATCACTCAATAGAAACCAAAATGGACTAGCTTGGACAGCATAGTGAAACCCCCATCTCTACCAAAAAAAAAAAAAATTAGCCAGACATACTGGTGAACGTCTGTAGGTCTAGCTACTCAGGAGGATGAAGCAGGAGGATTGCTAAAGCCCAGGAGTTCGAGGCCGTAGTGAGCTATGATTGTGCCGTTGTAATCCAGTCTAGCCTGGGCAACAGAAGGAGAACTTCTCTCAAAAAAAAAAAAGAAAGAAAGAAAGAAAGAAAGAGAACAAGATGGAATTAGTAGAAAATATGTTAAAATAGATATTATAAATATAGATATTCTAAGTAGATATTATAAATATTTTCTACAATATAAAATTTCCACAATATTTAGTGGAAAAAAGTATAAATGGTCCCATACAATGAACAAACAAAGCAAGGCTCAAAAATGTTTAATGGAAAATATGAATATGAGAAGAGAAATGAAAGATAAAAAAGAATTAAATGGAATCTCTACAGCTGAAAAATACAATATCTGCAGTGAAAGTTTCACTGGATAGACTTAACAATAAACTATTATAGAAGCTATAGAAAACGGGTTAACAAACTGGATAACCTAACAATTAAAGATATTTAAAATGAGCAACACAGAACAAAATAAATTTTATAAAAAGCAGGCCAGGCATGGTGGCTCACACGTATAATCCCAGCATTTTGGGAGGCCAAGGCGGGTGGATCACCTGAGGTCAGGAGTTGGAGACCAGCCTGGCCAACATGGTGGAACCTCATCTTTACTAAAAATACAAAATTAGCTGAACATGGTGGCACATGCCTGTAGTTCCAGCTACTCAGGAGGCTGAGGCAGGAGAATCACTTGAAATCAGGAGGCGGAGGTTGCAGTGAGCCGAGATTGAACCATTGTACTCCACTGTGAAAAGAGCTAAACTCTGTCTCAAAAAAAAAATAATAAAAATAAATTTGTGTGTGTGTGTGTGTGTGTGTGTGTGTGTGTGTGTGTGTGTGTGTATGTAGCTGAGAAGAACAACAAACTATGCCAGGACAAACTGTGGAACAATATCGAGAGACATAATGTGTAATTGGAGTCATAGGGTGGGGGAAGAAAAATATTTCAAACGACAATGGCTGAAAAAATTCCATTTTGATGAAAACTACAAATCCAATGATCTAAGGAGCAAAATGAACCCTAAATGATATAAAGACACCCTCATACACAAACACACAAAACAACATCATAATTAAGCTACTAAGACCGATAGTAAAGAGAAAATCTTAAAAGCACCCAGAAAAAAAAGACACACTATATACATTGATATAATGATAGGAATTCTCAAACTTACTATCAGAAACAGTGCAAGCCAGGAGACAATGTAATGACTGATTTAAAGTGCTGAAAAAACAACAACAAAAAAGAGCCTCTGAGCCCAGAAGATTCTACTATATCTGGCAAAAATATTCTTCAGAGATGAAGGCAAAATAAAGACATTTTTAGATAAGCAGAGGTGAGAAAATTTGTCATCCACAGACCTGCATTAAAATACATGCTAAAGGAAGTTCTTCAGACTGAAGAAAAATAATACCAGATGGAAAGCCAGATAGATAAGGAATTAAAAGATCAAGAAATGGTAAATATGTGGAAATATATAAGACTTTCCCTCATCGTAAGAACCCTTTAAATGTAATTGCTAAAGCAAAAGCTTAAAAAAACACAATGTATTTTTGGGTTCATAACATAAGTAAAAATAAAATACAAGAATAGCGTAAAAGATGGGGGGAACATTTTAAGTATACAGTTGTACATTTCTTAAAATATACCTGAAATTGGCTGGGCGCGGTGGCTCACGCCTGTAATCCCAGCACTTTGGGAGGCCAAGGCGGGTGGATCACAAGGTCAAGAGATCGAGACCATCCTGATCAACATGGTGAAACCCCATCTCTACTAAAAACACAAAAAATTAGCTGGGCATGGTGGTGCGTTCTGTAATTCCAGCTACTCAGGAGGCTGAGGCAGGAGAATTGCTTGAACCCAGGAGGCGGAGGTTGCGGTGAGCCGAGATCGGGCCATTGCACTCCAGCCTGGGTACCAAGAGCGAAACTCCATCTCAAAAAAAAAAAAAACCCTGAAATTGTATAATATTTTGAAAGTAGACTGTGGTGAGTTAAAAATATTTAACTCTAAGTAATCCCCTAAAAAGTAAGACCAAGAGGTAGCTAATGTGTAAGTTTCCTGGGGCTGCCGTAACAAACTATGCTAAACCAGGAGGCCTAAAACAAGGGAAATGTATTATTTCACAGTTCTAAAGCCTGCAAGTCTGAAATCAAGGTGTCAGCTGAACCAAAGTGATTGAAGGCTCTCTTTCTTGCTTCTCTAGCTCCTGGTGGTTGCCAGCAATCTTTGGCCTCCCTTTGACATTCATTGGTTTGTAGATGTTTTGCTCCAATTCCTGCTGGCATCACATGGCATTCTTCTGGGTATCTCTGTCTCTGTTTTCTCTTCTTAGAAGGTTACCAGACATTGGATCAGGGTCCATCTGAACTCAGTATGACTGCATCTTAACTAATTACTAATGGAGTCTGCCAAGACTCTATTTTCAAATAAGGTTTCATTCTGAGCTTCCAGTGGACATGAATTTTAGGGGACATTATTCAACCCAATATAGCTAACCAATCAAGAGTGGAGAAAACATGAAGTCATAAAATATATTCAATAAATTAATTGATTATTGGAGAGTAGACAACTTCCTCAGATATGAAAAACAATATAGTTAAATCTCTATCAATTTTTTTTTTTTTTTTGAGACAGAGTTTCCCTCTTGTTACCCAGGCTGGAGTGCAATGGCGCGATCTAGGCTCACTGCAACCTCAGCCTCCTGGGTTCAGGCAATTCTCCTGCCTCAGCCTCCTGAGTAGCTGGGATTACAGGCACGCGCCACCATGCCCAGCTAATTTTTTGTATTTTTAGTAGAGACGGGGTTTCACCATGTTGACCAGGATGGTCTTGATCTCTTGACCTCGTGATCCACCCGCCTTGGCCTCCCAAAGTGCTGGGATTATAGGCTTGAGCCACTGCGCCCAGCCTCTATCAATTTTAATTTGGCTAATCACTTAAAATGCCCAGTTGGTGAGTGGAGGACATGATTTTTTTATTTTATGCCCATCTTGTATCCATTTCTTTCTTTTTTCTTGCTCGCAGTGATCCACCTCTATCTAAGCGATTCGTTGGATGGTAACCCAAACCTGCTCAGTGCTAAGTCCCAGTTGGCATAAACTACTCATGTTGGTTCCATTTTCTTGCCAGTCACTTATTTAGAGGTGACCTTTTTTGGTCAATTTTTGGCCAATGAAATGTGGTGGACATGACTAGATTTTTCTGGAAAAAGTTTTTCTCACCTCTAAGGAATACACATTAGGCGGTGGGGCGTGGTGGCTCACCCCTGTAATCCCAGCACTTTTGGAGGCTGATGCGGGTGGATCACTCAAGGTTAGGAGTTTGAGACCAGCCTGGCCAATATGGTGAAATCTCATCTCTACTAAAAATACACACCAAAAAATTAGCTGCACATGGTGGCAGCTGCCTGTAATCCCAGCTACTTTGAGGCAAGAGAATCTGTTGAACCCAGGAGGCAGACATTGCAGTGAGCTGAGATCGAGCCATTGCACTTCAGCCTGGGCAACAAGAGCGAAACTTGACTCAAAACAATAATAATAATAATAATAAAATAAGAAATACACACACTAGGAGAAGCAATCTGGTTCCTATCTCTGAGTATTTTTGTGTTTGAGTCCATGTTTATAATTAGAATGGCTGCAGCTGTCTTGCTACCAGGAGAACCACATAAAAAAAAAAAAGAGTTGGACCTGGTGCATGATACATGGAAATTCCCAACCTCTGAATATCTTATTATAGGGAAAAATGTATGCCTTTTTTGAGAAAGCCAAATGAATGAGGATTATCTGTCATTGCTGCTAAAGTATTCTAACCAATGGAGTAGGTCTACACAAGGCCTGGGTGAATAGCCCAAATTTCCATTAATCACAACTGTATGAATGGGACATACTTCCCATTCATGGGATTATAATCATGCATCTTTTGAGGACCAAGAATGAACCAGAAAACTCCTACCAATATAAAAATGAAGATTGCCTGCCTTTAACAGATGTCTTAAAGATTTCATATCTGGTTGTAATTTTTTGTGTTAATTTTATTTTTCTTGGTCATATATTTAGCCTACAACTTAACTGTATGGTATGGTGACTATATCAGTCACATATCTTCATATGTAAATGTCTTACAAAACATCTTATATGTAGATAATTGTACAAGAGTAAGATGGGGGTAAATCTGACATTAGGATAGTACTGATGTCATAATAGGGAAAAATCTGATGCTATTAAACCTTCCCATTAGAATTTTTTAAATTGCATTTTAGGTTTTGGGGTACATGTGAAGAGCATGCAAGATTGTTGCATAGGTACACACATGGCAGTGTGATTTGCTGCCTTCCTCCCCATCACCTATATCTGGCATTTCTCCCCATGCTATCTCTCCCCAACTCCCCACCCCTCACTGTCCTTCCCCTATTTCCCCGCAACAGACCTCAGTGTGTGATGCTCCCCTCCTTGTGTCCATGTATTCTCATTGTTCAACACCCACCTGTGAGTGAGAACATGTGGTATTTGATTTTCTGTTCTTGTGTCAGTTTGCTGAGAATGATGGTTTCCAGGTTCATCCATGTCCCTACAGAGGACACGAACTCATCGTTTTTGATGGCTGCATAATATTCCATGGTGTATATGTGCCACATTTTCCCTGTCCAATCTATCATCGATGGGCATTTGGGTTGGTTCCAGGTCTTTGCTTCTGTAAACAGTGCTGCAATGAACATTCGTGTGCATGTGTCCTTATAGTAGAACAATTTATAATCCTTTGGATATATACCCAGTAATGGGATTGCTGGGTCAAATGGAATTTCTATTTCTAGGTCCTTGAGGAATCGCCACACTGTCTTCTACAATGGTTGAACTAATTTACACTCCCACCAACAGTGTAAAAGTGTTCCTATTTCTCCACATCCTCTCCAGCAAGTGTTGTCTCCAGATTTTTTTATCATCACCAACTGGCATGAGATGGTATCTCAATGTAGTTTTGATTTGCATTTCTCTAATGACCAGTGATGATGAGCATTTTTTTCATATGTTTGTTGGCTTCATGTATGTCTTCTTTTGTAAAGTGTCTGTTCATATCCTTTGCCCACTTTTGAATGGGCTTGTTTGTTTTCTTCTTGTAAATCTGTTTAAATTCTTTGTAGATTCTGGAATCAGACCTCTATCAGATGGGTATATTGCAAAATTTTTTTCCCATTCTGTTTGTTGCCGATTCACTCTAATGACTGTTTCTTTTGCTGTGCAGAAGCTGTGGAGTTTGATTAGGTCCCATTTGTCTATTTTGGCTTTTGTTGCCAATGCTTTTTGTGTTTTGGTCATGAAGTCCTTGCCTACGCCTATGTCCTGAATGGTTTTGCCTAGATTTTCTTCTGGGTTTTTATGGTGTTAGGTCTTATGTTTAAGTCTTTAATCCATCTGGAGTTAATTTTAGTGTAAGGTGTCAGGAAGGGGTTCAGTTTCTGCTTTCTGCACATGGCTAGCTGGTTTTCCCAACACCATTTATTAAACAGGGAATCCTTTCCCCATTGCTTGTTTTTGTCAGGTTTGTCAAAGATCGGATGGTTGTAGATGTTGTATTGCCTCCGAGGCCTCTGTTCTGTTCCATTGGTCTATATCTCTGTTTTGGTACCAGTGCCATGCTGTTTTGATTACTATAGCCTTGTAGTATAGTTTGAAGTCAGGTAGTGTGATACCTCCAGCTTTGTTCTTTTTGCTTAGAATTGACTTGGTTATGTGGGCTCTCTTTTGGTTCCACATGAAGTTTAACGTAGTTTTTTCCAGTTCTTTGAAGAAGGTCATTGGTAACTTGATGGGGATAGTGTTGAATCTGTAAATTACTCTGGGCAGTATGGCAATTTTCATGATATTGATTCTTCCTAACCATGAACATGAAATGTTTCTCCATCTGTTTGTGTCCTCTCTTATTTCGTTGAGCAGTGGTTTGTAGTTCTCCTTGAAGAGGTCCTTTATGTTCCTTGTTAGTTGTATTCCTAGGTATTTTATTCTCTTTGTAGCAATTGTGAATGGCCATTCATTTTGATTTGGCTCTCTTTAAGTCTGTTACTGGTGTATAGGAATGCTTGTGATTTTTGCATATTGATTTTGTATCGCGAGACTTTGCTGAAGTTGCTTATCAGTTTCAGGAGATTTTGGGCTGAGACGATGGGGTCTTCTAGATATACAGTCATTTCGTCTGCAAATAGAGACAATTTGACTTCCTTTTTTCCTATTTGATACCCTTTATTTCTTTTTCTTGCCTGGTTGCTCTGGCTAGAACTTCCAATACTATATTGAATAGGAGTGGTGAGGGAGGGCATCCTTGTCTAGTGCCAGATTTCCAAGGGAATGCTTCCAGTTTTTGCCCATTAAGTATGATATTGGTTGTGGTTTGTCATAAATAGCTTTTATTATTTTGAGATATGTTCTGTCAATACCGAGTTTATTGAGGGTTTTTAGCATAAAGGGCTGTGGAATTTTTTCAAAGGTCTTCTCTGCATCAATTGAGATAATCATGTGGTTTTTGTCTTTGGTTCTGTTTATGTGGTGAATTACGTTTATAAACTAGCATATGTTGAACCAGCCATGCATCTCTGGGATGAATCCTACTTGATCATGGTGGATAAGCTTTTTGATGTGCTGTTGCAGTCGGCTTGCCAGTATTTTATTTTTTTGCATCTATGAAGATTGGCCTGAAGTTTTCTTTTCTTGCTGAGTCTCTGCCAGGTTTTGGTATCAGGATGATGTTGGTCTCATAAAATGATTTGGGAAGGATTCCCTCTTTTGGGATTGTTTGGAATAGTTACAGAAGGAATGGTACTAGCTCCTCTTTGTGTGTCTGGTAGAATTCGGCTGTGAACCCATCTGGACCTGGGCTTTTTTTGGGGTGGTAGGCTCTTAATTGCTGCCTCAACTTCAGACCTTGTTATTGGTCTATTCAGGGTTTCAACTTCTTCCTGGTTTAGGCTTGGGAGAATGCAAGTGTCCAGGAATTTATTCATTTCTTCCAGGTTTACTAGTTTATGTGCATAGAGTTGTTTGTAATAATCTCTGATGATGGTTTGAATTTCTGTGGAATCTGGTGATATCCCCTTTATTGTTGTTTATTGCATCTATTTGATTCTTCTCTCTTTTCTTTTTTATTAATATGGCTAGTGGTCTGTCTATTTTGTTGATCTTTTCGAAAAACCAGCTCCTGGATTTATTGATTTTTTTTGAAGGGATTTTTCTGTCTCTATCTCCTTCAGTTCTGCTCTAATCTTAGTTATTTCTTGTCTTCTGCTAGGTTTTGAGGTTTTTTTTTATCTTGCTCCTCTAGCTCTTTCAATTTTGATGATAGGGTGTTGCTTTTAGATCTCTCCTTGCTTCTCATATGGTCATTTATTGCTATATGTTTTCCTCTAGAGACTGCTTTAAATGTGTCCCAGAGATTCTGGTATGTTGTGTCTTCATTCTCATTGGTTTCCAAGAACATCTTTATTTCTGCCTTCATTTCATTGTTTATCCAGTCAGCATTCAAGAGCCAGTTGTTCAGTTTCCATGAAGCTGTGTGGTTCTGAGTTAGTTTCTGAATTCTGAGTTCTAACTTGATTGCCCAGTGGTCTGAGAGACTGATTGTTATGATTTCCATTCTTTTGCATTTGCTGAGGAGTGATTTACTTCCAATTATGTGGTCAATTTTAGAGTAGGTGCAATGTGGTGCTGAGAAGAATGTATATTCTGTGGATTTGGGGTGGAGAGTTCTGTAAATGTCTATTAGGTTTGCTTGGTCCAGGTCTGAGTTCAAGTCCTGGATATCCTTGTTAATTTTCAGTCTCATTGATCTGTCTAATATTGACAATGGGGTGTTAAAGTTTGCCACTATTATTGTGTGGGAGTATAAGTCTCTTTGTAAGTCATTAAGAACTTGCCTTATGTATCTGGGTGCTCCTGTATTGGGTGCATATATATTTAGCATTGTTAGCTCTTCTTGTTGCATCGATCCTTTTACCATTATGTAATGTCCTTCTTTGTCTCTTTTGATCTTTGTTGGTTTAAAGTCTATTTTATCAGAGATGAGAATTGCAACTCCTGCTTTTTTTTGCTCTCCATATGCTTGGTAAATCTTCCTCCATCCCTTTATTTTGAGCCTTTGTATAACCTTGCATGTGAGATGGGTTTCCTGAATACAGCACACTGATGGGTTTTGGCTTTTTATCCAATTTGCCAGTCTGTGTCTTTTGATTGGAGCATTTAGCCCATTTACACTTAGGGTTAATAGTGTTATATGTGAATTTGATCCTGCCATTTTGATGCTAGCTGGCTGTTTTGCCCTTTAGTTGATGCAGATTCTTCATTTTGCTGATGCTTTTTAGCATTTGGTATGTTTTGGAGTGGCTGGTACTGGTTGTTCCTTTCTATGTGTAGTGCCTCTTTCAGGAGCTCTTGTAAAGCAGGCCTGGTGGTGTTGAAATCTCTGAGTACTTGCTTGTTTGCAAAGGATTTTATTTTTCCTTCACTTATGAAGCTTAGTTTGGCTGGATATAAAATTCTGGGTTGAAAGTTCTTTCTTTAAGGATGTTGAATATTGGCCCCCACTCTCTTCTGGCTTGTAGGGTTTCTGCTGAGAGATCTGCTGTGAGTCTGATAGGCTTCCCTTTGTGGGTAACCCGACCTTTCTCTCTGGCTGCCCTTAGCACTTTCTCCTTCATTTCAACCCTGGTGAATTTGATGATTATATGCCTTGGGGTTGTTCTTCTTCTTCTTTTTTTTTTTTTTCTGAGACAGAGTTTCACTCTCGTTACCCAGGCTGGAGTGCAATGGCGCAATCTCGGCTCACCACAGTCTCCACCTCCTGGGTTCAGGCAATTCTCCTGCCTCAGCCTCCTGAGTAGCTGGGATTACAGGCATGCACCACCATGCCCAGCTAATTTTTTGTATTTTTGGTAGAGATGGGGTTTCACCATGTTGACCAGCATGGTCTCAATCTCTTGACCTCATGATCCACCCGCCTCGGTCTCCCAAAGTGCTGGGATTACAGGCTTGAGCCACCGTGCCCGGCCGGGGTTGTTCTTCTTGAGGAATATATTTGTGGTGTTCTCTGTATTTCCTGGACTTGAATATTGGCCTGCCTTGCTAGGTTGGGGAAGTTTTCCTGGATAATATCCTGAAGAGTATTTTCCAGCTTGGATTCATTCTCTCTGTCACATTCAGGTACACCTATCAAACGTAGATTAGGTCTTTTCACATAGTCCCATATTTCTTGGAGACTTTGTTCATTCCTTTTTACCCTTTTTTTATCTAATCTTGCCTTCTAGTTTTATTTCATTGAGTTGATCTTCAACCTCTGGTATCCTTTCTTCTGCTTGGTCAATTTGGCTGTTGAAACTTGTGTATGTTTTGCGAAATTCTCATGTTGTGTTTTTCAGCTCCATCAATTCACTTATATTCCACTCTAAGTTGTTTATTCTCATCAAATCTTTTTTCAGTATTCTTAGTTTCTTTGCATTTGGTTAGAACATGTTCTTTCAGCTCACAGAAGTTTCTTATTACCCACCTTCTAAATCCTGATTCTGTCATTTCATCACACTCATTCTCCATCCAGCCTTGTTCCCTTGCTGGTGAGGAGTTGTGATCCCTTGTAGGAGGAGAGGCATTCTGGTTTTTGGGTGTTTTCATCCTTTTTGTGCTGGTTTATTCCCATCTTTGTGGATTTTTTCACCTGTCATCTTTGTAGTTGTTGACTTTCAGGTTGGGTCTCTGAGTGGACATCCCATTTGTTGATGATGAAGTTATTTCTTTCTGTTTCTTAGTTTTCCTTCTAACAGTCTGGCTCCTCTGCTGTAGGACTGCTGAGGTCCACTCCAGGCCCTGCTTGCTTGGGGCATCACCTGCAGTGGCTGCAGAACAGTAAGGGTTGCTGCCAGTTTCTTCTTCTGCTATCTTTGCCCCAAAAGGATACCTGCCCGATGTCAGTCTGAGCTCCTTTACGAGGTGACTCTTTGGATATATGGGGGTCAGGGTAGTGCTTGAGGAGACAGTCTGTCCTTTATAGGAGCTCAAGTGCTGAGCTGTGAGCTCCATTGTTCATTCAGAGCTGCTTGGCAGGTACATTTAAGTCTGCTGCAGCAGAACTCATAAACCCCCTTTTTTTTCCGCCAGGTACTCTGTCCTGGGGAGTTAGGGCTTTATTTATGAGTTTCTGTTGTGCTGCTGGCTTTTATCAGGGCTGCCCTGCCCAGCGAGGAGGCAGCCTAGTCACTATCTGCCTGCAGAAGCATTGCTGAGCTGCTGTGGGCTCTGCTCAACTGTCATGCGAACTTCCCTGCAGGACTGTTTATATGGGTATAGTTAGAACTGCCTTAGCAATGGAGGCCCACCTCTATAATGGCAGACTCTCTCTGTAATGGTGGACTGCCTCAGCAAAGGCGGGCTGCCTCAGCAATGGCAAACTACCTCTGTAGTGGTGGACTGCCTCAGTAATGGTGGACACCCCTCCCCCCCAGAGCTGGACCATCCTGGGTTCAACTGTGCTTGCTGTGAGACTGTCAATCCAGAGCATTTCTGATTGCTGTTTTTTTGTGGGGGTGGGACCATCTGAGCCTGATCACTTGGCTCCCTGCCTCAGAGCCCCACTTTTTTCTTTCTTTTTTTAGTTGAATAGTCAATTCTGTCTCCCAGGTGTTCCAGTCACCTGTTGAAAAGGTGCCAGGATCTGTGTGATTTCCCATGTGGTAACCCACTATGCCAACTGAAACAGCTGTGCTGAGATTCATGGTGCTTTTTTGCCTGGGAATCTCCTGGCCTGGCTCCCTGTTTCAGTCCCCTTTTTAATCAGATGAATAGGTGTCTCTGTCTCCCAGGAGCTCCAATCACCAGCTAAAACCATGCCTGGACCTGTGTATTTTATATGAAGAATCACCACACTGGGGTGCTGGCGAAATACCTGTGGCGGCTTCACCACAGGGGCCAAACCAGCCGCATTGGCGACCCGTGGGGCTCCTCTGCCTGGGAATCTCCTGGTCTGTGGGCAATTAAATTCCGTCTGAAAATGCGGCCTCCACTCACCCTCTGAGCTTTCACTGGGAGCTGCAATCCTGAGTGGCTCCTAATTGACCATCTTGGATCCCTCCCAAGAATTTTTTAATCTCATGTTTTCATTTTGAAAATATTCTAGAAGTCAGATATAAGGTATTCTAGAACATATGGAATATTTCAGTGAGATTTAAAAGTGCTCATTTACATTTGCATTTATGATTATGTTGTCACCCAGTGATCCCTAAGTGACAGTGTTTGATTTTTAATGTATTGGTAATAAAGTTTCATATATCCTAATGTCAAAATAGCAATTGACCCATGACTGTTATTGTGGTCATATTGAATCCTTTTAATAGTTTAAGAACTTTTCTTCTGCAATGATAATTCATGCTGCAACTCATTGAATCTTCTCTTGGTATAAATGCATTATTCATATTCTTTGAAGAATTGAGACACCTGAATATAGTGTCAATGCCTCAAGTGCAGATTATTTTGAATTTAGCCACATGTGCTATTGGATGCCTTGAGATGATTCTGTTCTGCCCTCATTTTTGTCGGGTTGAACTACTAAGAAGACTCTCTTCCCTGTGACTTCACTGAACTCCACTGGGCTTATATGAAGATGCAAAAGCAGACACAAACCTTGAAATATGCGACAATATTTGATTACATGTTGGTGTTCCAGATGATCCCCAAATATGCTTTTTACTGCTCATCCTCCTTTTAAAAATGAAACACAAGCTCAGAAATGTGAACTAATGTTTTGAGGTGGCATAACTACTAAGCGGCAGAACAATAATTTGAACTTAGGTATTTTGGCTGCAGTTACTGTGCTTTTCCCCACAGTATCAGTGTTTTCCAAGGTGATATGCATATTACTGGTAATATATCCAATAATCTTAGATGATAAGTGGGCAAACATTTTAACAGTTTTCTAGTTAAATGTATGTTCAAAAATATAATGAATTATACATCAAAACTTTGCTTTCTCAGATTTTTGCATAAGACAGGGCTAACACAGACAGAGCCATGAAAATCCATCCTGGACATGTAAAACACAGGGTACACTCAGTTAAGTATATGGATATTTTCAAATTCTAGCAACTGAACTTTCTGTTATATAAATTATTGATGTTAGAGATGATATACATCAGTTATATAGCTTCTCATATGATGAGTGCTTACATCCTTTTTGGCAAAATATTAAAGTCTTTCTTCCATAAGCTCTCAGTTACTTGCAAGATCAGTAAGACTTCTTTCTCATACATAACCTAATGTAAATACAGAGAAGTCTTTCCCACAAGAGAATTGTATGAATATTTAACAAATCTGCTAAAATTGTCAATCGCATTAAGAGCAGCCCAATACATTTTTGACTTTTTCCCCTCAAGATAGGTGGTGACCACAGATGACATTTGTTTTACAGTAAAGTTTAGTGACCTTTGCAAAAGGTTGTCTCTTGTCTGTTCAAGTTGCAAGAACTTCAGAGTTTCCAGAAGGAACTCATCACTCTGTAAAATTGTATCCATGATTGAAATTGACTTTGCAAACTAGCTTATCTCATAGATATATTTGCTCATCTGAAAAACGTAAGTTTTTCCTTTCAAGGCAAGCTTATGGAAATATATCATGTGCAAAACCAAATGCATACAATCCTCATGAAAATGGAATATGGAATACATGCCATGATTGTGTGGTCTTAGATTCTTCTCATTATGTAAATTATCTGGCTCTTGTTTGGATTTCTGAGGTTACCAATAACATAATTTCCTCCTGTACATTCTGCGTGTATATTTACTTTGTGTCCTGTGAATTGTTATACCCACTTATTAGTTCATTTTTTTATAGATTCTTCAGGACTTTCTATGTAGATGATCATATTATCTGAGGATTAAGACAGTTTTATTTTTTCCTTTCCCGTCTTGTCTTACTGCATTGCTAAGACATCTAGCATGGTGTTGCAGAGAAGTGAGAGAGGACTTGTTCCCTTCTTAAGGGGAGATGTATTTAGACTAATCATGAGAATAATGTGAGCTGAAGCTTTTCATAGATTTCCTTTTTTATATCATCTATTTTAATTATCCCATTAGACTTAGTGTTTGGGTAGAATCATCTACATTTACAGATGAGAATACTGAGGTTCAAAGATGTTATCTAAATTGCCCACAATCATACAGCTAGCAAGAGGCAATCAAGACCATGATTCCAGTGCTGTTTCAGCTGTATCAATGATTCCATTTGTCAAGTGTCTGGTGCCTTATTCCATATAAATTATTCACTTAGGAAACAATTATTGAGCTCATACCATGTGCTATACTTTAAAGGTGCAAAGCACTGAACGAAAGTTATTTATTTGTATTAATAAGTTTTAAAACTGAGATGATACCCATGAAATGTTCTAAGAAAGATTTGCAAGAGGTTTTGCATAGATTATTTAGAAAGACAAGAGGAAATCACCTTACTGATGAAAGTAATACATCATCAGGATGGCATATCCCATTAAGCATCAAAGGGATGCTGAGTTTTAGTTCTTAAAGCATGAATTTGTGTCTCCAGAGATAATTTGTGACAACTGTGTATTTGATAGCTCTATTTATCTGTGTTGAAGAACACACAGATTCCGCTTTTAATACAGGTTGTTCTTATGAAACAGCACCATTGGTTTGGTGATTATCATCATCTTCTTTAGCATTATATCAGAGAATGTCTTTTTCTTATTTTATTGGGAGCTAATTTATTCATATTTTAAGTGTTTTCAATAAGGAGATTATAATTTTAGGTTTAGTTTCTTTTTATCTTTGTCCATATGTATGTTCTAATTCATTCATTCTAAATTGAGGGATAATTTGCAAAGTGAAAATCAGCTCATCTTCCTTTTTCAGGTTATGAATAAATATGCCAAGGAAGATGAAGATCAGAGAAGGGAATCATAGAATGTTAGGACTGAAAGAGATCATGATGGTCACCATATTATTTTACAGTTGAGGAAATTGAGGCCCAGGAAACTTTAGCCACATGTCTAATATTATACAGCTGCTGGCCAAGTGGCAAAGCTGGAACTGAAGCCCAGTTCTTACGTCTCCCAGGCCTGTAGTCTATTTCTTTCTCTCTCTTTTCTTTCTTTCTTTCTTTCTTTCTTTCTTTCTTTCTTTCTTTCTTTCTTTCTTTCTTTCTTTCTTTCTTTCTTTCTTTCTTTCTCTTTCTTTCTTCCTTCTTTCTTCCTTCCTTCCTTCCTTCCTTCCTTCCTTCCTTCCTTCCTTCCTTCCTTCCTTCCTTTCTTCTCTTTCTTTCTTCCTTTCTTTCTCTTTCCTTCCTTTCTTTCTTTCTCCCTCTCCCTCTCCCTCTCTCTTTCTCTCCCTCCCTCCCTCCCTTCCTTTCTTTTTTTTCTTTCTGGCACAGTCTCACTCTTTTGCCCAGGCTGGAGTACAGCAGCACAATCACGGCTCACTCCAACCTCAACCTCCATGGACTCAGATGATCCTTCTGCCTCAGCTTCTCAAGTAGCTGGGATTACAGGCACACACCACCATTCCTGGCTAATTTTTGTATTTTTTGTAAAGACGGGATTTTGCCATGTTACCCAGGCTGGTCTCAACCTCCTGGGCTCAAGCAATCTGCTAGTTTCAACCTCCCAAAGTGCTGAGATTACAAGCATGAGCCACCACACCTGGCCCTGAAGTTTCTGTTTCCAGAGTCTGACTAACATTAGATAAGTGGTTGGAATAGTTTACTTTTAGTATCCCTTTCAACTCAGAGAGTCGTTTGTTATTTTATTCCATTAGGGGTACAATTATCTTATTTCTGCATCAGCTAATATGTGAAGTATTTCATGCCATTCTTCCTAAGTAAACATTTCAAATTAAAGATAGTTTAAAAAATCTGCTATAGGTCTGCTTAATCAGAATCAATACCAATTTTGATGAAAATACTTTTACTTCATATATTTGCTATAGTTAAACAGAATAATTTGTTATAACGGTTGATGTTTTATAGAATCAGTGCTTGTCCTTCTACCACCTGTTTTGAAAAGGACCCATGATGTTTCTGCCTGGTTGGAGATACTCACCTGCAGTGACTCCACACATCTGTGCCTAAACTAACAATGCAACATTTGGCTTTCTCAAGACACAGAATCAGCCTCAAAAATTAAAAAATAGATTGCAGCTTTGAAATGTAAAGTGTGTACTGCCAAAAAATGAAATATACATATTCAGTTTTTGAAAGTTCCATGATAAAATGGTATCAAGCAACAAAGCTGTTTTTTCTCTTAGGAAAAATTATTTTTCAGCTGGGTGCGGTGGCTCATGCCTGTAATCCTAGCATTTTGGGAGGCTGAGGTGGATGGATTGCCTGAGCTCAGGAGTTTGAGAACATCCCAAGCAAAGTGGTGAAACCCTGTCTCTACTAAAATTGGGAGCTATATAATACCATGGGGTATTATATAGCAATCAAAATTAGCCTGGTGTGGCAGTGTGTGCCTGTAGTTCCAGCTAATTGAGAGGCTGAAGCAGGAGAATTGCTTAAACTGGGTAGGCAAAGGGTGCAGTGAGCCGAGATCATGCCATTGCACTCCAGCCTGGGCAACAGAGCAGGGGGTCTGTCTCCAAGAAAGAAAAAAACATTATTTGTCCTGGATGATGATAGATATTATTTTATTTCTGTCAAATCCACCAGACTGTAGCCTCTTAGCCCATAGTTGTTTTCAATTATGTCCCCAGGACATATTTGAGAATTACCTGGTCATGCTTATTAGAAATGCAGACATCTGGACCACTCCCAGACTACTGTTCTAGTTGGGGCCCTGGAAATTAACATTTCAATACACTCTCCTTCCCATACCCAAGATGATTCTTTTATTTTTTGAGACGGAGTTTCGCTCTTGTTACCCAGGCTGGAGTGCAATGGTGAGATCTCGGCTCACCGCAACCTCCGCCTCCTGGGTTCAAGCAATTCTCCTGCCTCAGCCTCCTGAGTAGCTGGGATTACAGGCACGCACCACCACGCCCAGCTAATTTTTTGTATTTTTAGTAGAGATGGGGTTTCACCATGTTGACCAGGATGGACTTGATCTCTTGACCTCGTGATCCACCCGCCTTGGCCTCCCAAAGTGCTGGGATTACAGGCTTGAGCCACCGCGCCCGGCCCCAAGATGATTCTTATTTGCACCAAGTTTGAATCAATGGTCTAGAAGACAAGAAGTATGTCCTTTTGTTATTGTTGTTGTCATTAAATGTAGCTTTATTTGTAAATGACCCAAACTGGAAACAACCAAAATGTTCTTCAGCAGAGGAATGGACAAACTGTGGAACATCCACACCATGGGGTATTATATAGCAATCAAAAAGAACAAATGATTGATAGATGCAACAACTTGAATGGATCTCAAAAAAACTATGTTGGGTAAAAAAGGCTAATCTCAAAAGGTCACATACTATATGATTCTATTTATATAGTATTCTTGAAATAAAATTATAGCGATGGAGAACGGATTAGTTGTTGCCATGGGTTAGAGATGGGGGAGGGGGTGGGGAGGGCTACAAAGGGCTATAACAGAGCCCTGCAGTGGTGGAGCAGTTCTGTATCTTGATTATATTGGTGATCACATCAATCTATGTACGCAATAATTTTTTTTTTTTTTTTTTTGAGACAGAGTCTCGCTCTGTTGCCCAGGCTGAAGTGTGGTGGCATGATTTCGGCTCACTCTGCTTCCTGGGTTCAAGTGATTCTTATGCCTGAGTTGGCTAACTTTTTATTTTTAGTAGAGATGAGGTTTCACCATGTTGGGCAGGCTGGTCTCGAACTCCTGCCCTCACAGTTGAGGCCCCACACCTGCCTCAGCTTCCCAAAGTGCTGGGACTACAGGAATGAGCACCTGGCCTCACATGCAATAAAACTGAACAACCCTACATGCACACATACATGAGTGCATGTAAAACTGGTGAAATCTGAATGGCCTCTGTGGATTGTCTCAATGTCAATTTCTTAATTGTGAATTAAAAACTACATCCTTTGGGCCGGGCGCGGTGGCTCATGCCTGTAATCCCAGCACTTTGGGAGGCCGAGGCGGGTGGATCACGAGGTCAAGAGATCGAGACCATCCTGGTCAACATGGTGAAACCCCGTCTCAACTAAAAATACAAAAAAATCAGCTGGGCATGGTGATGCGTGTCTGTAATCCCAGCTACTCAGGAGGCTGAGGCTGGAGAATTGCCTGAACCCAGGAGGCGGAGGTTGCGGTGAGCCGAGATCGCGCCATTGCACTCCAGCCTGGGTAATAAGAGTGAAACTGCGTCTCAAAAAAAAAAAAAAAAACCTACATCCTTTTTAATCTTAGTTTGAACTCCACTAACCAGTGCTTCATACTGTCATACTGTATTCTCTGATGATGATAATGTAATGTGTACCCAGTCCCTACTTGTAAACCCTTTATAGCTAGAGCTACTCAGGCCCTACTTATAGGCCAGTCCCCCACCTAGATTTTTGGATTAGTTTTCTACTTGTGCAGAAAGAATTTAGGAGCCACCAGGGGTCAGCATCAAGGGTGATGATGCTATGACATCTATATCTGTTTAGCCCTTCCCTCTGTTTTTCCTCTCTTTGGTAGCTCCAGGGAAGGGAGAGAGTTCACTCCATAGGATCCACCTTTTCTAGGAGAACCATTGCCCACATCGTTAGTTGGTTCATTGCATAAGGCATATCTGCAGCCTTCTACCAACCTCTTCCCTCCCCTTCCCCTCCATCTCTCCCACAGCTTCATATAAGCAGCTGATTGGGTAGGATTTTAGGCTTGGGTAATATTTATATCTGTGCTTTGGCAAAAGAGTGAAGCATTATTCATTTTTACTTCAAACAGACTGTTCCAGGTCTTCAATCAAGTTTTAGAGTTGTCTCTAAATTTTAATTATATTATTTCCCGTAGCCTAATGGCACTCAATTTAAAATATATCATTGACAAGTCATCATCTCTATGTGCAAACCTATATGTCAGACCAGAGAATCCTTTGATGTTTAGGTCTCATATTTTAAAGGAAAAGATGTAGACATCAGTGGCTCCAAACCCATTCCCTTCTGGACCAGTGAAGGCATGCAGAGGAGGTCAGGGCTTCCCTTTCCTCTCAAGCTGATTCCTCAAACCACTTCTTCCTTTTGTATCAAAGGTCCCAGTCATCCATCTTTCTCAGCTCCGAAACTGACACAGGGAGCTTACTTGTATCTGTGACCTGTCTGTTGTGCCTGGAAGTGTGTGAAGGGACAGAAATTTTACTTGAAAGAGATCATTTTGTTTCCAGAGAATGACACAGAGGGGTTCTTTGCCTTTCCCATCAAGTAAGACTTCCCTCAGTCTGAAGAGAGTCAGCCTTGAAGGGCACTTGGGTCCAACCCTGCCCCCACTCATCTGTATTGTACCCTTGGGTTCCAGCTGCAATTTGATGGCAACCCAGGGGAGCAACTCTGTGGAGATCCCGGCAGGGTTAGAGGATCCTTGGGGGTACAACTGATCATTCTAGCCAAATCTCCCCAGGAACGGGTGGTTTTTCCAGATTTTACAGAATATTGTATTTATAAGATGGTCTTTTTTTGATTTCCCTGTCTCTCATGGCAGAACTTGTAATGCTTAATTGTTCCAAAATACTGTTTTGGCATAGCCAACTACACCAAAAATTCATGTTCCCCTCTGAGATGGAATTACTGCTAACAAGCAGCTTTCCAGCCTGAGAACCCATCTCAGCTTCCAGCATATGTGAGAAGGGCCATGCTACTAGTCCTCATCAAAAGGTCTTAAGCAGAGAGGATGTGTGTCACCTCTGAGCCGAGGCAGTTACGTTCCAAGTACAGAGCCCTCTCTCTGACTGTCATCTGGCTGAATGCAGAGGATCCAGTAGGAGCGACAAGGAGGGCCTAGGAGATGGTAGAGCCAAAGGATAGAAGGAGCCTGAATGCTGAGTTGCCACTTTAGGGGAGAGCTGCCCAGAAGAGTGGCCTGATCAGGAACGTCTGGATCTGTGACCTGCCATTTTGCTTTGTTGTGCCTGCAAGTGTGTGAAGAAACAGAATCTTCAAATTTACGTGAAAAATAAACTTTTATTGTTCCAAGTTACTGAGATTTGGGATTATTTGTGACAGGAGCAGGGGTAATTACCCTAATACAACCATCTTCCTTAGAATGAGGATGAGGAAGAAAAAGACAGTAGAGGGTCAGGGAGAGGATGGTCGCCATTGGCCACATAAATAAGAACAACACATAGAACTATGAACTAGAAACCCAAGTGCCTAGAATTCCATACTTCACAAATGGAATCAGCATCTCTATTTGTCTTGCTTAAAAACACAGTCCTTAAATCTAATAGTTATCGAATTGCATTATGCTGGCAGTGCGGGAGGCTTAGAGACAAACGAGACAGAGTTGCTTAAGTCTTTTGTGGCAGCAGAGTGCCTGCCAAACAGAAACTCTGGATAAATGTTTTTTTGAATTGGATAATTGGAGTCAGATACGAAACAAAATACAACACAAGATAAGCGTCTACTCAGGGCTATGGGAACAGACAATAGAATAATTAATGTTGCTTGCATAGAGTATGTGTGAGTGGTTAGTAAAGGCCCCAGTATCTAGGTGTCTTTTACAGAGCAAACGCAGACAGCCCTGGGTTCCTTACAGCTCTTGGAAATGAAGCTGATGGGTTGGCCCTCACCCCCTGCCACTGCTGCTGCTCTGAGAACTTCCAGGCCTTCCCGACTCCTCCACTCGTGGTCCTCCCCATCTAGGTCCCCCTTTGCTGGTGCCTTTCCTCCTTCCCTTGAACATTCTTGTGGCACTCTCACACCTCCCTTCCCAGCACCTCGGCTCTAGGGAGGTCAGGGCTTCAGGACACCACCAGGGAGACATTTTTGCCCATTTATTTGACTGTGAGTCATTCCCCACACTCCACCCAGGGCTTTGTATCCTGAGCATAGGTCTTCTCCAGCCCTTTGATGAGAGGGCAGCACTGTGGCTCTCCTATGACCAAGAGAGGAAGCCGGCACCTGGTTATCCATGGAGTCACCTTACCTCACCACCTTTCCTTCTGCTCACACCTTTCAAGTTTAGGTTCTGGAGAGGCTCTCAGGGGAACAGGCCCATGGCCTGGGCCTATGGGCTTCTCAGTTCTCACAGGAGTCCTGGCCCTAGTTCTAGTCTATGCTTTTTTTTTTTAAGCTGGAGTCTTGCTCTGTTGTCCGGGCTGAAGTGTAATCGTGCAATCTTAGCCATGTTCAAGCAATTCTCCTGCCTCAGCCTCCTGAGTGGCTGGGATTACAGGTTCATGCCACCACGCCCAACCAATTTTTGTATTTTTTTTTTTTTAGTAGAGATGGGGTTTCACCATGTTGGCCAGGCTAATCTTGAACTCCTGACCTTGTGATCCATCTGCCTTGGCCTCCCAAACTGCTGGGATTACAGATGTGAGCCACCGCTCTCGGCCTCTAGTCTATGCTTCTAAGGAAATTAGTGGAAGTTTGAGTTTTCAAAATATTTTGATATACTTAAACATGTTTCATGATCTTTAAAATAAAAAGGCGAATCCAAAGTGTTCTGTAAAATTGGGGTGGAGGTGGATCCGAGGGTTTATTTCTTAGGCTGCAGCTACATCTTTTATAAGGGCGCCACTACTCAGTTCTGCCTCTTGAGGGCACCAGAGACTGCTTTGCCAGCCACAGAACAGCGCGGAACCAGGCAGCCATAAGCTGAGTGATCCAGGAACAGGCGATGTTTGGCCAGCCAAGGGAGCCCTGCTGGGGGCACAGCCTTGCAGAGCTCTGCCAGGTTAGTGGGAAGATGACAAGACCCAGAAGCCTGAGCTATAGGTTCAGCTCTGCTCTCAGTTCGCTGTGTGCCTTGAAAGCCATTTAACTTCTCTGGCCTTCAGCTTCCTTCTATGTGTTAAAAGTAGTCGCCAAAACCTCAATTAACTTTGCACCAACCCAATAACAGGCCAGGGGTAGAAAGAGCTGACTCAAATGAGTTCTACTTTTTTTTATTTTTATTTTTATTTATTTATTTATTTATTTTGAGACGGAGTTTCGCTCTTATTACCCAAGCTGGAGTGCAGTGGCACGATCTCGGCTCACCGCAACCTCCGCCTCCTGGGTTCAGGCAGTTCTCCCGCCTCAGCCTCCCGAGTAGCTGGGATTACAGACACGCATCACCATGCCCAGCTAATTTTTTTGTATTTTTAGTTGAGACAGGGTTTCACCATGTTGACCAGGATGGTCTCGATCTCTTGACCTCGTGATCCACCCGCCTCGGCCTCCCAAAGTGCTGGGATTACAGGCGTGAGCCACCGCGCCCGGCCGGTTACATTTTTATTTTTAAGACGGAGTCTCCTTCTGTTGCCCAGGCTGAAATGCAGTAGCGCAATCACTGCAACCTCCGCCTCCCAGGTTCAAGCAATTCTCCTGCCTCCGCCTCCCGAGTAGCTGGAACTACAGGTGCGTACCACCATACCCGGCTAATTTTTTGTATTTTTAGTAGAGACGGGTTTTCACTGTGTTAGCCAGGATGGTCTTAATCTCCTGACGTTGTGATCCATCTGCCTCTGCCTCCCAAAGTACTGGGATTACAGGCATGACCAAATGGCTTCTTCTGTATTTAGGGCTTTGAATTACTCTAAATCATGGAAACACTGGAAATGATAGCACGGCATAGATTCTTATTTCCTGGAGCCTTTGAAAGTGTCCCTGTCCTGAGCACAGACCTCGACATGACCAGAAATTGGTTATGGCAAGATGGCTGGGGCTGGGGCTGGGACAGGTGATGACAGAGAGTAAACTAAGAAAATGAGACTCGGGAGATAAATCAGAGTGGAAATGTCACAGGCTCTTCCTAATTTAGGATCCTAACTGATGCTAGGAAAAGGACCCGGGGAAGATTGCTTAACGTTTTTGTAACTATCCTCTGCTCTGTCCAAGCTGTGTGTGAAATAATAGCTGTGAAACACAATACAAGCCAAGGGGCCTTTGACAGCACTCGACGGCCCTGTTGAGATGTGGGTGGTTGTCTCAATGGCATTCTGAGTCACAAATGAACTTTCCTTGACGTTTCATTTCCATACCTGGATTGCATATAATATTTTGGTTCACACCAACTCACTGGGGTAGGAAGACAAAATGCATGTCGATAGCATTAATCTTGGAAAAATGAATGAATGAGTCAACTAACGAAAGAAAGAGCAAGCGCCGAGTGGGAGAGTCTTGGCTGTGAAGGTAATAAAGGCAATTCTGATTCAGGCACATCTTAGGAATGGAAGTCTTTAGCCCCTGAGCAGAGAAAACTTGGTTGCAGGTCAGTGGGGGTGTAGTTCAGTGTCCCAGATAGCGCTTGTATGTAGGTTAAACTCAGAATCCAGAGTGTTGCTAAAGGACTGTATAGAGAATATGTGGGGAACGGAAGCAAAGTGTGGTTTTATATGTTGTGAATGCCAGAGGAGAGATAAAGACAGCATGAGATGTTCTGAATGCTGAAAAAAACCTGTTACCATTCTGTTGGGGGCAATATCAAAATTCTGTACCTTGCCTTGTAGGGATGTCACATGGGATATGGGTCAGCAAAGCAAGATAGAAGTCTGGGGAATAATAGTACTTAGAGCAGCATCAAGGTAGTGGGATCCCTAAAAGGCATCTTGAGAGGTCATTGCCATTCCAGGTTAGAGAACTTGCCACTCTCCCTAGGGAGCCAGAAAGAAAGCAAAGTACCCTTTCTTTGGTCTTGCTTTGTAGACATGTCTTCTCTCAGAAAGTCTCTCCCATCAAGGGAGCCACAGGTAGATAGGGGTGCAGTGGAGTGGGTTATGGAAGTCAAGGATTAATGAGAAAGAATACACAGAAAATGTGAGGTAAGCATGGAGGGGGGGCTTGCCTTCAGACCTGGCTCCCGTGTTTATACCTATGTGATCTTGAAAAACCCTATAATCTTCCTGACCCTCAGTTTCCTCTTCTGCACCCTGGGAACCATACTTGTACCTCTCTCAGAAGGTTCTCCTAAGGATTAGGTGAAATATAAACAAATATAAACAAAAGGGCCTTTTTAAACTTTAAGGCATGGACGAAAAATAAGCTATTATTATTATGAAATGCAGAGATGGTAGGTGTATACCAGAGTGCCAGGATTATTACTATTCACACATGGTGGTGTTTGAGGGACCCCTGCAGCCTTGCTGTAACTACTGCTACTGGGTGACTGCAGGTGTTAGCAAATTAAGTTTTGAAAAGGGCTCAAGAGCACCTGTGTGTGGGCTGAATCCTTGCATTACGACTTGGCAGCCTGGTAGGGCATGCTGGTCTGCGGAAATCACCTTTTGTAACAGGCTGGGAGTAGACCTGGGGGGTACCCACAAACTGTCTGCTAGTTCCCCACTTTACACAGGAGACCTACTTCTACCTCATCAGAGTAACCTACAACCTATGTGACAGCTAGTCATGGTGACCAGGAAACTTTATTTTTTTGTAACCCACTAGGCCATGAGTGCCTCCCTGCTGTGCCAAGAAATTGCATACACCACAGTTTCAGAGCCAAGTAATATAGGCATGTGTAGGTTTGGAAACACAGCTTAGGAGGACAAATCCCAGGGACCAGCCAATGTAGTGTCGTCCCAAAACATGTCTTTGAAAGGCTGAATGGACCTTCTTGTCTCAATGCACCACTAATGCCACCATGACATGCATCTAATAATAACAGATATCAACTGAGAGCTTACAACATGCCAGAAACTGCTATTTTACATGCGTAATATCATTGTTTTAAAACTTTTTAAATTGTAAAATATACAGAACAAAATTTAGCTTAACCATTTTTAAGTGTACAGTTCAATGGTATTGAGTACATTTGCAATGTTACATGGCTGTTACCACTATTCATTTCTACAACGTTTTCATCATCCCAAACAGAAATTCTGTACCTATTAAACTCTAACTCCCCATTACCCCTTCCTTCCAGGCCCTGGTGACCACTCTTCTACTTTCTGTCTCCATGAAATTGCCTATACTAAGCATATCATACAAGTAGAATCATACAATATTTGTCATTTTGTGACTGACTTATTTTATTTTATTTATTATTATTATTATTTTTGAGACGGAGTCTTGTTCCGTCGCCCAGGCTGGAGTGCAGTGGCACAATCTTGGTTCACTGCAACCTCTGCCTCCCCAGGTTCAAGTGATTCTTCTGCCTCAGCTTCCCGAGTAGCTGGGACTACAGGCATGCACCACAATGCCCTGCTAATGTTTGTATTTTTAGTAGAGATGGGGTTTCACCATGTTGGTTAGGCTGGTCTCAAACTTCTGATCTCGTGATCTGCCCACCTCGGCCTCCCAAAGTTCTGGGATTACAGGTGTGAGCCACCGTGCCCGGCCCTTCACTGCCTTATTTTATTTAGCATGTATAATTCCTAAAGTTTCATCCACATTGTAGTATGTGTCAGAATTTCCTTCTTTATTAAGGCTGAATAATATTTCATAATATGTAAATAATTGTAATAATAATCATTGAAATAATATTTCATGAAATATAAACCACATTTTGCTTATCCGCTTATCTGTTGATAGATATTTGAGTTGTTTCCACCTTTTGACTATTGTGAATCATGATGCTTAAAAGTTTTTAAGATAGAAAATCCCAAACATATACAAAAGTAGAGTAAAAAATATAATGAACCCCCATGTACAAAAATTATCAAACTTGTCAACAATAATCAACTGATGGCCAATTTTGTTTCATCTATATCCCCATCTATGTCCCCCATCCCATATTATTATGAGGCATCTCAAACATCATACAATAATTGTTTCCTGTTTACAGATGAGGAAGCTAAGGCACAGAGAGGTTATGTTATGAAGGTTACAGAGCTCATAAGTGATGGACCAAAATTTAAACTTAGGCAGTGTGATGACTGGGCTCCTACTTATAAGTCTTTGCTACACTTGTGTGTGTGTGTGTGTGTGTGTGTGTATAAGTGTGTGTTCATACATAAACACACATGCATAAGGTCAACACTGGGCAAAATTGCACAGTTGGAAAAGTTTGACTGTGGTGACTCTTCCTGCATCTTTTTCCACACTTTGATGCCACGTGGACTTTAAACATATGAGCATGAGTTTGAAGTCTTAGTTACAAGTAGAGTCAGTAACGCCTGGCCTCCAGAGCAGGTGTGAGGGTTAAAGGAGATAAGATCAGTAAAAGTGCTGGGCACCTTCAAGCATGTGGCAGATCAGTACATATGCTTTCCCCTCCCCTCCTTGGGGCGCCAGGCCCACCTTCCCTCCACAAAAGCAGACGTCAAGGAAACGTGCTATCAGAGTGCAACGCTCAGATGTCAAGGGGTAATCACTGCTGGGGGATTTGTGTTGTGAAACAAAGGATTTTCATCCTGCCAGTGAGTACAGAACAGAGGTGGTACAATTCCTTCTTGCCAATGAAATCATGTATGTGTAGTATGCATGCATGTGCATGCACAAATGTGTAAAGTAGGCTGGTGAACAAGTTCAGACTTCATTCTCTGCCCAGAGCATTACATTTTCTTTTCTTGGAGGAACTGTGACCCTGAAACAAATAACAACCTTTTCTCTCTTTGTCCTCCATTAGCTAAAATAGGAGGACAAGTCCTTTGTTGGGACCCTCATCATTTTCTGGCCCAAGATACGAAGCCACAGGACAGAGGTCTGAGCTCAGACAGGTCTTGGCAAGACTGGCTGATCTCACTTCTAATCCGCTGTGGCCAGGCCCCTGGAAGTAAGTCGGGAAGGGCTGCAGAGCTCAGTGGACAACTGAGCAGGACTCATTGGTTGACCACAAAGTCTCAGGTAACCTCAAAATGCATCTGCAGAGGGGACAGGAGGGGACTGTGACCATCGAGTGATGGTCAGCAAGAGTCTGATTGGCTGCTTCCTCTACCTGGCATGGGCTTTTCTGATCTTGCCCATGGAAGTAATAGAATCCTTTAATGCCAAGCTCAAATACTGCCTCCCTCATGACATTTTCTGTGTTTCCTCCCACTCTTCACTTCCACCCACCCCTGGCTGCCAGACAAAGTGATCTCTCCTGCTCTGAACTCCACGGCATCACTTTTATGCCCTCTGAAGCACTTTTACTGCTTTATTTTTGTACCATCTGAATACCAGTCTTAACTCCTTGATGGATCAAAGTGAGTTCCTCCAGAACGAGAATCATCTATTTCTTTCCACTGTGAAGAGCCATTCACAGAGCACCCAGTCAGCAACTAATAAATATCTGTTGGTTAAATGATCAGATGTCTCACACAACCGTGGCACATAGCAGGCCTTACTAAATGCACACTGAATGAATTAAAATCCATCTCCAATATAAGAGACGGTTTACCCTGCTGTTGGTGTTCAGATGGAAACCAGTTTCATACAGCCCTTCAAGAAATAAGACATTTCAAAATCTCCATGGAAATAATCATAAAAACTGCCTTGGATAGCACCTGAGATGGTCTCAAATGGGTTTCAGGTTTTCTAATATCCCAAAGTGTGGCATTTTTATTAGTCTGTTTAATATTCGAATTGGTTTTGTGAAGAATTTGAATGTCACAAAGTAGTACATACTTGTTGATTGAAGACAGTCTCAATTAGAATATCTGACCAGAGTATTTAGTCAGAACTTTTTTTGCTCATCATCAGAATAATGGTTGATATTTCTAACAGTGACCCTGTAGTTACACAAGAAACCCAAATACCCTATTTAAGGAAGTGTTATAATATCTTTTGGAACATGATTTAAAAGAAATTATTTATTATACTTTAAGTTCTGGGGTCCATGTGCAGATTGTGCAGGTTTGTTACATAGGTATACATGTGCCACATCGCCCTGTCACCTACATTAGGTATTTCTCCTAATGCTATCCCTCCCCAATCCCCCCACCCTGCTATTCTTCCTCTAGCCCCCCACCCCCAGGTCCCAGTGTGTGATGGAAACATGCTTTTTAAAAAGCCATTTTAATCTTTTGTTGTTGTTGTTGACAAGATTTCACTCTGTCGCCCAGGCTGGAGTGCAGTAGGTGATCTTGGCTCACGGCAACCACTTCCTGGGCTCAAGCGATCTTGCCACCTCAGCCTCCTAAGTAGCTGGGACTATAAGTGCACGTCACCACACTTCACTAATTTTTGTATTTTTTGTAGAGATGGGGTTTTGCCATGTTGCTCAGGCTGGTCTTAAACTCCTGAGCTCAAATGATCCACCTACCTCTGCCTCCTAAAGTGCTGGGATTACAGGTGTGAGCCACCTCACCCTGGCTTATTTTAACCATTTTTAAGTTAACAATTCAGTGACATTAAATGCATTCACCACTATCTCCATAACTGTTATCATCTCAAACAGAAACTCTATACCCATTAAACAATAACTATACATTAACCCCTTTTCCTGCTTCTGTAACCTCTATTCTATTTTCTGTTTCTATGAATTTCCTTGTTATAGGTACTCCATATAAGTGGAATCATAATTGTCCTTTTCTGACTGGCTAATTTAACTTAGCCTAATGTCCTCAAGTTTATTCCATGTTGTAGTATATGTCAGAATTTCCTTTCTTTTTAAGGCTGAATAATGTTCCATTGCACATATACGCTACATTTTGTTTAACCCATTCATCTATTGATGAACATTTGAGTTGTTTCTGCTTTTGGGGAAATTAGATGACTAATGCTGCTATGAATATGGGTGTACAAATGTCTGCTCAGAAACGAGCTTTTTATGATAGTCTTCTCGTCAGTAAACTTTTATCCACACTAACTTCCCACTAACCAGAACATGTGACTAACTAGAAATACTCTACTTTACCTCCAGGCTTGGTAAGAACATTTCCTGGAATATATGGTAGCTGTACAATAGATGGTGATGGAGAATTATGCCTCCAACTCACACATGGACATGGGGCCACAGGCAGGCAGATGACTGGACTACAGTAGCCTAGCATATTAGTACGAGCAGTCAGATTTGCACTTAGAGATCCCGCCCCACCCCCACTCTCGCTCTGACCCCCATCACTGTTCTAGCTGTTAGACTGGGCTGCTTTTCCAAAAAGGTATGAGCATGGGGAACATTTGTTCTGAATTAAACTTGGCTGCAGTTAAAGTGTTATCATTTATGTGAAGCTCAGATTACAGAGGCTGCCTTTGGCCAGTGAATGGCACAGCACGGCTGCTCAGAGAGGTGGAAAATTCTGAGGCCCCTCCAGCACTGTTTCAAGAAAAACGCTCCGAGTGGTGTGGAGAGGGGCCAGCTGGTGATGTCAAGAGATTTATAAAAGAGATTACAAGACCTTTTAAGGGAGTGAGGCAGTTGTTAATGATGGAAAACTGCTAATGCTGGATCTGGATGAGGCCTGAACACTTAATTTGCTGGTTGTCCTGAAATGCCTGTAATTTTTAGAAAACATATTGTGCCATTCCCTTTATGTGGAGTTCAAAAGACAATATCAGAGTATGGCGAGAACCTGTTATGCTAATCAAAGTCTGGGGTAACTGAAACTGAGCTCTCAGAACACATAAAACTCAAAGTGGGAGATCTTCGACCTGGCAGGAAAAATTAAGGTCCAAACACACCTGGTTGCACTGTGCTTCTGTATTTTTCTTTTCTTTTCTTTTTTCTCTTCTCTTCTTTCTTGCTTTTTAAAAGCACACTACTGGAGGGTCCAGAGCAGGCATTATTTTTTTAAGCAACTAAAAAACTACCTAAAAGTTTTGCACCTCCAAAGAGATCTGAAAATAACATTAATTTATATTGCATTTATAAGGTTTTTCATAGTCTTTTTACAACTCTTGCGTCATCTCAAGAATGTAGGATTTATAAAGAGGAAGCAAGATCAGTTACAACGACACAGGATAGATTTAGTTGAGCAGACAAGCCCCAACTTTCTAAATGTAACAGCTGGGCTTACTCTGTGTTTTCAATAAATAATTAATGTAAATAATCCTAGACTTAGGAATACAGATTTAACTTTGGAAAGGTAAAAGTGAGGGCCTTAAAATCAATTTTTAGTAGGGGAGCTAAATGAAAGAAAATTCTCCATCAAGATCTCTTTGTCATTATGAAGCACTAAAACCAATGAACAAACAAAAAAAACCAAACGAAGGACCATATATAAATAATACTAATATTGTCACTCAATGAGGAATGGAAGCAAGAATTAAAAAGTATCTGGAAGTGAGCAATGTGAAGGTACTTTGGGACCCATAATACTGAGGTATAATTGGCCGCTTTGTTTTCAGCATCCTTCATTTGTGGATACAAGAGATCAGCTCGAGGATTATCTGGTCAACTCTTTATATAACCTTATAATATGGAAAATCCAATCATCCCCTTCAGCTGTTTCTCAATTTTAGCTTAAATAAAGAATTATTCATTTTTTGGTGGTGGTGGGGAGGTAATCTTTCTGAATTAGCACCCCGGGTCACATCCCAGTTCAAAAATATCCCATGGAGTGCAGTCATCTCAGCCAGCTGTTGAAGGCCTCTCTGGCTGTCTCCCAACTCTGTTCCCAGTCTTATCACTAATGGCTCTCCAATTGGAATTCTCCATCCTGAGAGCTTATCTCCTTACTGTTCTCTGAGGACATTTTGCAGATTAATGTCTCTGTAGACCCTGACTCTTATGTCTGCCCTCCTCCTCTTATGTTTTTTAAAATCAAAATGCTTTCCCTTTTTAAAGCCCAATGTAAGCCTGACCTTCTTCCCTGAGGCCTTTCCCGACCCTGCCAGCCCTACCGATTTGTGTTCATCCTTTCCTGCCACGCCACTTAGAGATGGGTGCCTCATTTTTATGTGTAGATCATATATTACCTTCTGCACTTAAAAGTGTCCATCTCATGAAGAGTGTATACCTCTCTTACGTTCCTTGCTACGCCTGGGAAACTATTACAGCAGGAATACTTGTTAAATATGATTTTATTGCCTTTGACCAAAAGGCTTTTTGACCCAGAGTCGACAAATTAATAAGTACTTTTTGCTTGAAATACTGTGGACTGAGAAATCCAGCTATTATCTTTAACTTGAAAAAGAATACTGAATTAGAAGAGCAGGAAATGGTTACCCCATCCAGTAGAGATTACTGAACAAATCTACATGAGAAGGGGAACACAAACCTTGCCAGGAACCTAAACTTCTTTCTTCAACTCAAAATTCTTCAGACCTCCCTCTTTTCCCTAGATCTCCTAATTCCCCACAAGTGTTCCAAGAGGACCTTTGATACTGCTTGCTTCCTGCTGTTCTGCTCCAGGGATATGAGGAAGTGCTATAGGAGGAAGGAGCTCTGGCTACTGCTTCCCACTCACCTTGCGTCTTTCCTCTCATTTTCTCTGCATTAGCTAGCTGTTGAGGAAAGTTTGGAACCCAACGGGCATTCCCACCTGGAAGCTGATTTGAAAGAGTATTCAATTTATAAGAACATAATATGCATCTTTTGTAGAAAGAGAGATTTACCTTTGAAACAAAAATAAATTACTCAAATGGCTTACCTCTTGGTATGGGGGTGGTAATGGATAAAATCAGCTTCAATAAGGGGAAAAAAATACGTAAACCAGCATCACAATAAGCAATATGGTTCTGAAAAATCTTTTAGATGGGGCAAACACCCCAAATAATTACTTTATTGTTTAGGTAGTAAAAGATCATACTAAACCAAACTTGTGTTAGAAACCATTAGTGACAGAGGGTGCTATTTTTTCCTAAAGATAAATCATTTAATGTCTTTATTGCCACTTTAAAAAATGGGCTAATGATTTCCAACTCTGTAAGTCTCAGAGAAACACTGTCAGGGAAAGATGGCAAAACATGCCTTTTTTCAGTCCAGGAAGATGGAGGACATTCAGACCAAGCGTGCCTACCAAAAGCAGCAGACCGTCTTTCAAAACAAGAAGAGGGTCCTGCTGAGAGAAACTGGCAAGGAGAAGCTCCTGTGGTACTGCAAGAACATCGGTTCAGGCTTCAAGACACCTGAAGAGGCTAATGAGTGCACCTAAATCGACAAGAAATGCCCCTTCACTGGTAATGTCTCCATTCAAGGGCAGATCCTCTGGTGTGACCAAGATGAAGATGCAGGGGACCACTGTCATCGCTGAGACTGCCTCCACTACATCCACAAGTACAACCGCTTCGAGCGCCACAAGAACATGTCCGTACACCTGCTCCCCTGTTTCAGGGACGTCCAGATCGGTGACACCGTCACAGTGGGCAAGTGCAGGCTCCTGAGCAAGATGGCACGCTTCAACGTGTTCAAAGTTACCAAGGCCTCGGGCACCAAGAAAGTTCCAGAAGTTCTGAGGCTGGACATCTGCCCACCCTACTCACCTGCTCCCCACAATAAAATTATTTTCTCATTCCAAAAAAAAAAAAAAAAGGTAAAACATGAAAAAATAATCTGAAATCATTATGTGTTGTTAATGTTTAAGATTTTGTGAGTTCTATCATCTGCATATCTGAGTAGTATTGAGCAAGCTGACATACTCTTCATTCTTTATTGGCTCTACTCATGCAAGGACTCCTACTTATGTTTTATGACCTACACGAATTAATTCCCTCTCTCAGCTTCAGATTCCTCTCCTGTGAAATGTGAATAACCTGTCTCATATGGTTAAGTGAGGCAATGCACATGCAATACTTACTTAGCATGTCGGAGCTGGTACTTACGATCAAAAGCAAATTAAGGCTGGGTGCGGTGGCTCATGCCTGTAATTCCAGCACTTTGAGAGGCCAGGGTGGGTGGATCACCTGAGGTCAGGAGTTCAACACCAGCTTGACCAACATTGTGAAACCCTGTCTCTACTAAAAATAAAAAAATTAGTTAAGTGTGGTGGCAGGTGCCTGTAATACCAGTTACTTGGGAAGCTGAGGCAGGAGAATCACTTGAATCCCTTGAATCCGGGAGGTGGAGGTTGCAGTGAGCTGAGACTGCACCTTTGCACTCCAGCCTGTTAACAAGAGTGAAACGCTATCTCAAAAAAAAAAAAAAGCAAATTAATTTTCTCATTTCCAAATATGCGCTAAAAGTAAAGTTTGCTATCAATTCATTTATAACCCATTACTATGTGATAGAAAGATTACTGAGTTAGGAGCTCTAGTTCATAGTAATTTGATAGGCAAATTACTTACCCTCTGTGGGCTTCTAGTTCTTTGTCTTTAAAATGAAGGAGCTGGATTAAATGATCTCTGCAGTAACTTCCAGTTCTAAAGTTCTGTGATGCAGGATTTTTTTGCAATTAATTTTTAAGCAAAATTAGCATAAGAAGTACTATATGATTGACAATTTATATTTTAATTAAATATACTTCAGATTAAAGTTTTTAATCATGCAATGTTTAAAATAAAGAAGGGTATGGAAAGTGATAAAAGTACCTGTCATTTACTATAAGAAATAAAACTTGAGGCCAGGTGAGGTAGCTCATGCCTGTAATCCCAGCTCTTTGGGAGGCCGAGGTGGGTGGATCATTTGAGGTCAGGAGTTCAAGACCAGCCTGGCCAACACAGTGAAATCCTGACTCTACTAAAAATCCAAAAAAAAAAAAAAAAAAAGAGAGAGAGAAAAGAATAGAAAAAAATTAGCTGGGATTGGTGGCCTATGCCAGTAATCCCTACTACATGTGGTGCTGAGGCAGGAGAATTGCTTGAACTGGGGAGACTCAGGTTGCAGGGAGTGGAGATCATGCCACTGCACTCCAGTCTGGCAACAAGAAACTCTGTCTCAAAAAAAAAAAAAAAAAAAAAAGCCTGGGTAACAGAGTAAGACTCCATCTCAAAAAATAAATAAATAAATAAATAAAAGAAATAAAACTTGATTCCTTTTTTAAAATGCGTTTGGAAATACTGTGGGTGAAATTCAGTTACATTTAAAGGTGTGAAAACAAGATTGAAATCACTGCTTAAAAAAAAGGAAATTACTTTGGATGCCCATTGTTTCTGGAAAAAGGGTGTTTTCATGCCTATGTGGCACTGACATTATATTAGGTGGAGGCCAAGGTAGAGAATGAGACTTTTGTTTTTGGAACATTTCTTTTTTTTTTTTTCTTTCTTTTTTTTTTTTTTGAGACAGAGTTTTGCTGTTGTTACCCAGACTGGAGTGCAATGGCACGATCTCGGCTCACCGCAACCTCGGCCTTCTGGGTTCAAGCAATTCTCCTGCCTCAGCCTCCCGAGTAGCTGGGATTACAGGCATGTGCCACCATGCCCAGCTAATTTTTTCTATTTTTAGTAGAGACGGGGTTTCACCATGTTGACCAGGATGGTCTCCATCTCTTGACCTCGTGATCCACCTGCCTTGGCCTCCCAAAGTGCTGGGATTATAGGCCTGAGCCACCGTGCCTGGCCGGAACATTTCATGTAACTGAAATGGAATGAATATTACCTTAGCAATAATATGTGCCTAAATAAAACATGGGTTCTGAATTTGACATGCATCTCATTTGTGATATGAAGCTTTTCTTATCAATCCAGGCATACCAGAACCACCTCTTGACATAGAATTGACCTGCATTCAAATTCTGGTTCCATTCCTTTCTACATGTGTGACCTTGGGCAAGTTATTTAAACCCCTCTGTGCCTCAGTTTCTGTGTAAAACAGGGCTAACCGTAGAGTTGTGTGCATATTAAATAACACCTGTAAGACTCTAAGGACAAAGTCTGACACATAATGAAAGGAAATAATCATTATCTATTATTATTCGGTTGCATAAATAATTATTGGCTGTCTACTCTGTAGTAGTCTCTGTACTAGACCCTGAAATACCTTTGGTATTTTAGCCTTTTTGTGTTTTGTCTACAAACAATGTGTTACAGACTTAGATATGAAATTCTGGTAAATTCGGCAGTTCAGTGAGACCCAAATTAATCTAGAAAAAGGCCATTTGGAGTCAGAGGACATTTTAAATTCAGGAAAGAATATGAGATGTAAATGAAGTACTTACTTAAGGTCTTGCCTTTAAGTTATTGAGTTACTGTGCCAGGTTTTAGAGAGTACATTTACGATGCATATTAAAACCACTTTGACATTCAAAGAGTCAAACATGCCTGATTAGACTTTCATGTCCGGTATTTATAAAAAGGTTAGTGGTGCCTTTCTTCAGTGCAACTTATTTTTGGTTCTTACTAATATTTATGAATATAATGAAATCTAGACAGCATAATGTATGTGATTAATTTGTCCCTATCATCAATTTTGCTTCTATTTAAGGAGATATATTGGAACTGGCTACATCTTGACCAGTAATTTCAGCAGTTAGGGAATAGGCACTATCTAGTTAAGGACAATTGTACTTTAGCACTTCGGGACAAAATGAGAAATGCAATCATGGCAATAACGTATTCTCTTGTATAAATCTGTCATGGAAATGGCATAGGAAGACATGCCTTTTACAAGCAGTTTCACTGTTATGCTTTATGGTGATTCCAAGACTGGCCTATACAACAACCAATCAATAATCAATAATGTTTGGTCTTTGAGTTGTCTTGGGTGGATGTCTACACAGGGCACTAAAAGTATTTTTTTTTTTTTTTTTGAGACGGAGTCTTGCTCCGTCACCCAGGCTGGAGTGCAGTGGTGCAATCTCAGCTCACTGCATTCTCTGCCTCCCGGGTTTAAGTGATTCTCCTGCTTCAGCCTCCTGAGTAGCTGGGATTACAAGAGCACCACCATGCCTGGCTAATTTTTGTATTTTTAGTAGAGACAGTTTCAGCATGTTGGTCAGGCTGGTCTCAAACTCCTGACCTCCTGATCTGCCCGCCTTAACCTCCCAAAGTGCTGGGATTACAGGCGTGAGCCACCGTGCCCGGCCAGGATACAACCCTTTCATTACCCGATATCTGCCAAGAAGGAGATAATTAGGCAACGTTTCTCAAAAACTCTTTTTTTTTTTGAGGCGGCGTTTCGCTCTGGTTACCCAGACTGGAGTGCAATGGCGCGATCTCGGCTCACCGCAACCTCCGCCTCCTGGGTTCAGGCAATTCTCCTGCCTCAGCTTCCTGAGTAGCTGGGATTACAGGCACGCGCCACCATGCCCAGCTAATTTTTTGTAATTTTAGTAGAGACGGGGTTTCACCATGCTGACCAGGATGGTCTCGATCTTTTGACCTCGTGATCCACCCGCCTCGGCCTCCCAAAGTGCTGGGATTACAGGCTTGAGCCACCGCGCCCGGCCCTTCAAAAACTCTTTATGTAAAGGAGAAAAGTGACTAGGCCCCTTCTTAAAATAGGCAAATTGAACTCCAGCATTTACTAAGATGGGAACCATAATATACTAGCCGGAAATAATTTGGAAGCTCATTTTGTCCATATCCAGTTGTAGACAGTCCAGAATATAAAATTGTTCTGGATTCTCTTGTCCTTAGTACTCCTTTCTGCCTTTCCCATTTCTACAAGGCCGATGGCTTTTAAATGTTAAAACCCTCCCTAAAAGCACCCCTAAGCCCCTTTACCAAGTCACATAGGAACAAAAAGGGCGTGAGATAGTCCTCCATCTGGGTGCAGTCTTGCCTTCCGAGAAAGGGGGCTCTGAGAATTAATGAGGGCCCAGATTTGGGATATCTGGGACAAGACTTGGCCTTCCTGGTAAAACACAAGAACAAAACAATAAACACGGCCCCTTCCCGCTCTTCAAAAACAAAAACAAAAACTCCAAGGCCATGTCGCCTCGGCCATCAGTAGCTCCGGCTGAGTGTGACCGTTAAAAGAAGGAAAATCGGCTGAGCTAGGGCACCTCAGATCCCGACCGTCTGTGGCCAAGGCGAAGTTGCCAGCGCGCGCGGCCGGGGGCGCGGGCAGGGAGGGGCGCGGCGCTCCCGGGGACTTTCACCTGCTCTGCTGGCAGCGCGGGGGCGGACCCGGCGGTGGGCGGGGCCTCAGGGCCTGGCGGGAGGAGCCGGCCTGGGCCCGCCCTGCAGGAGGAGCCGCTCGCTGGCGGCTGATCCAGCGTCTCCGTGACAGGCACCCAGCTCCGCCGCCACAGACACCGCCACCGCCACCGTCACCGCCGCCGTCGCCTTTTCTTCCTTGTCCCGGGCCGTCGGTTCCACTGCTCTGGGCCGGAGCCGCGTCCAGTACCGCTTCGGGCCGCGCGCCCACTGCTCCCGTCCCAGGGCTGGGGCGCCGCACCGCCAGCTCCCGCCGCCACCTCCTCTCCCGCTGCCCTCCTCGCCGGCAGGAATTGCGCGACCACAGCGCCGCTCGCGTCGCCCGCATCCGCGCAGCCCGCTGCCGCTCGGCCCTCGGCACCGCTCCGGGTCGGGCCGCCTCGCCGCCGCGCGGCCAGGGCGTCCCCGGTCCCGCGCCCCCAGGCCCCGCCACGCGTCGCCGCGCCCAGCTCCCGTCTCCCCTCCCTGGGGTCTCGTCAGCTCCTTTCTGCAGCTGCCGCCGCCTCCAGAGGAGCGGGTCCGCCGCGGGTCACCATGCCCAGCAAAACCAAATACAACCTTGTGGACGATGGGCACGACCTGAGGATCCCTTTGCACAACGAGGACGCCTTCCAGCACGGCATCTGCTTTGAGGCCAAGGTGAGGGGGCCCCGGGGAGGGTGCTACCGGGGAGGGGGGCATGTCTGAGTGGATGGGATGCACAGCCGTCCTGGACCCATAGCTGGTGGGCTAGGCCGATTTGGGGGCCTTTTTCTTAGGGAGGGTGACTCTCCCTTCTGAGTCTGTGATTCCGCGGGCTCCTGCCCAGAACTGCTCAAGAGAAACTGCAAAGTTTGAGCAGTATTGCCCAACCTCCCCCTTCCCACCTGCAGACTCCGCCATCCTTACCCGCCTAGGACTGGATTGAGTTACTTCCCGGATCCCTCCTCCAGCGGAGGAGAAGCCGGCGAGTGAGCGCAGCCTGGGCACCGGGTCCTTTAGAATCGGTTCAAGGAAGCTGTAGTGTTATTTACCTGCTGGGCTCCCATGGGAGAGGTGCTTTCAGGAAGGTCTTTTAAAAGAGGAATACCCGCTTCTTAATTGAAGACAAGAATACAGATTAAAAAAAAATATTTATATATACTCCAGGTAACCGGGTCTAGGTGTCAGAGTCACTTCCTAAATGCCTAATTTGCCAGACTCCTCTGCATGTGCCAATCATTGAAGGCAGTGGTGAAAGCTATCCTGTTTGCTAGGTTTGTGGCTTAATGTTAAGTTTCAGCATCTAGTAGGGGACTGTTGCTGAATAATTTAGCAGGGATGACTGGAATTTTCAGCTGAGGTCGGAGCCTCGGTCTACCGTTGGGGGAGGGGTGGAGCAGAAGCCTCGGTCCTGGTTCATCAGGTGTGAGGAAGGCTGACCCCCCTGCGATACACTTCCCTGAGTGGGGGGTTCTGGCTTCTGAAATTGCAGTGGCGGTTCCCACTGCCCATCACCAGGAAAGAGTGCTTTTTCTGTGGAAAAGTGCTTCTGCTCTTCCTTCAAGATACTTGATCTCTTCTGTGATATAAAAGACCCAGGGACATTCGGCACCCACAGCGTGCCTGTCGGTGAAGAAGTATTGCCCCGCTAAGTAGGCCGGGGCTTGCTGGTTTTGAAAACATTGTACTTTGGCTGTGGAGACAATTTGACTCTTTGTTCTCTTTTTCTCTTTCATGATGGTGTACGTGCAGGCTGTTAGCATCTCAAGAAAGGATTATTCCATCAGGTGTCTCCTTCTTTCAATTCACACATTTTTTGGGTGTCTGACATGTGCCCAGTGTGGTCAGTTTATTTAGATTTTTTTTCTCATGTAGATGGGTGAGTTGGTGATGCTCACCTTTTTCTTTTCCCCTAAATAACCTTACCCCAGCCATATTTGCTAGAGCTAGGAGAACTGCTCGCCCCCCCAACCTCCGAAACATGAAACCCTGCCATGGAATGCAGAGCCGAATTGCTGGATATGGCTGGGACAGATTGGGGCTGCAGCCAAGATCTTATCTCACTTTTCACATCTCTCAGAATAGATCTGGTCGGTGGGTCTAAGATGGGATGCTTGGGTTAATTTTTGTCCAGGCCTGTTGATTTGGTGAGCAGGAGTTTTTATTTTAAAGTATGAGTTTTCATCAGGGTTATGATTTAATTTTCCTGGACATACATTAACTTGGAAATTGGCTTGTGTTTTGTTTGGCTCACCGGTACCCTGTTTTACAAGTATGAGGGTAAGAAGGGAGATCAGATTTAAAGTGTTTTTAAGGCTGAGCATGGTGGCTCTTGCCTGTAATTCCAGCACTTTGGGAGGCCAAGGTGGGAGGATTGCCTGAGCCCAGGAGTTAGAGGCTGCAGTAAGCTATGATTGCACCACTGCACTCCAGCATGGGTGAGAGAGACCTGGTCTCAGATAAATAAATAAATAAATAAACAAACAAACAAATAAATAAATACATGCATTTTAAGCCTTTTTATTTTCTCACAGTTCAGTACTCTGTGTTTGGTGTCAAAAACCTAGTGTTCATGAGGTGAGGGGATTAACAAGTTTGAGTCTTGCCACACCCCAATTCTAATTTGACACATCTTGGGGGACCCCAGGACTCTGTACCTTTAACAAGCATTCCAGGTGATTTGATGCAGGTGATTGTGGTCAGACTTTGAAAATATTGGGCTTGAGGGTTGCCTCCAACTTGCTGGATCTTACTCTCCCTTTCCCAAATGTGCAGTTGATTTTCTAAGCAAATGTCTGGGGGCTGTGTGATGTAGTTCCTATAGCAACTTCCCCGCATTCACAGGCAGTGGTGGTCAGTGAGAGGAGGGGGAGCAGCAGTTGGTCCAAGCTGTTTTCCCAAAGCAAATTAGATAGAGGGGACCAAGGATCCTGCTTTGAGAGTGATGAGGCAGAGAAGAAAGGACAATAGCATACGATAAGGTAAGGGGCATGGTGGAGCTTCTTTGGGCAAAGGCTGACTTTGAGGACTAGGTCCTAACTCCCAGCTCTTTGTAACTGATGCTGCACACTGGCACATTCAAACACCATGTTTGTCAAGACCTGAGCAGAGGTGGAAGCACAAGCTTTTTTTGTCCCACATGTACCGGGTAAGAGCCTTCTCTGGCTGTTTTCCACATCCCTGCAGAGCAGTGTCTGTGCAACTGCACAATCACTGAGATTTCAGGGTTAAATCCATATCACAGTCTTGTCTTGTTTTGGAAAAGTGCAGGCTGGGAAATGCAAATGTATTATTGTTGCCTTGTCAGGTACCCTTGGAAAATGAGTGCAGCTCTTTCTCTCCCAAGGGCTGGCAGTTTTTCAGAATCAACATTGGATTGAGTGTTCCTTTGGATGTACGCCACTCATTTTCAGGGTTCTGCAGAGACTGAAAGGTATTGGGTTAGGATTGAAGGGCATCTGGGTGGCAGAGGTTCTGTGCACTTAAAAAACCATGCGTTTAGTTATCAAGTGGAATCTTAGATTTTTTCACCTGCAAGACCTCATTTAATTCTCACTACTTCCCTAGGAGATGGGTCTCCTTACGCCTATTTTATAAATGAGGATATAGGCTCAGGGAGGTTGTTGCCTTACTGTTCACATCTATGACAAACCCAAGATTTAAGCTTGGGGCTTTGACTTCAGACTCCCAAATCCAGTGCCTTTTCATTCAATAATTTTAATGGAATATTCACTCTATGTTGGCCACTAATTTGATTCACAACTCTCTAGCAGAGTGTTTCTCGGATTGCTGGCCTTTAGGACTTTGGTATAGGAAATTACTCAAACATTTATTTATTTATTTATTTATTTTCGAGAAGGAGTTTTGCTCTTGTTGCCCAGGCTGGAGTACAATGGCATGATCTTGGCTCACTGCAACCTCTGTCTCCTGGGTTCAAACAATTCTCCTGCCTTGGCCTCCCAAGTAGCTGGGATTATAGGCGTGCACCACCACACCCAGCTAATTTTGTATTTTTAGTAGAGATGGGGTTCCTCTGTGTTGGTCAGGCTGGTCTTGAACTCCTGATTTCAGGTGATCCACCCACCTTGGCCTCCCAAAGTGCTGGGATTATAGGAGTGAGCCGCCATGCCTGGCTCAAACTTTTAATGCTTGGCCATTTCCAGATTTTCCTTTGGGCTGAGAGCTGCTTGCCAGGGAAACCTACTGTCCGTGTTCAGAGTGGGCACCTAGCTCACTGACTGGTGCTGGCAGGTGGGTAAATCTCACATGCCCTGAGAGCCTGTGGCTCCTTAGAACTTGCCTCCTGATCTCCCAGTATGCCTTCCTGGTGGCCAGTGCCATTGACTGACTGTCTATTCTCTCTTGGTGAGAAAGAGGCTTTTAATGCTAATGGTACAAAGGATAATAAGAGTATTAATAATAGCTATGTTTTATATCTGTAGGTGATTTTTGATTCGCATGGGACTTTTACATACAAAGACATTTCCTCTTATAGAAACAGTATAACAGTGTTATCTCAATTTTTCAGACTAAAAAATGGGGATAAGAAAGATTAATTTGTCCAGAGTTACAAATTGATGTGTCAGCGAATGATACTTATTGAGCACTTATTATGTGCCATGTATTGTTCTAGCCACTGCCTCATTTAATCCTCACACTCCAGGGCTTTTGACTCCAGGTCCATGGTTCTTTCACCTCCTCCAAGACTCACTCGATCCTGAAGAATTAATAGTTGCTCCCTTTGTAGTTCAAACACTTATTGCCTAGATTATTCCCTGATACCTGCATGTATGATACAGTCAGAACTGGAAAGCACCATGGCTCATTTAATACACTGCCCCCACTCCCCCACCCCATTGTACAGATGAGGAAATTGAAATTCTGAGGGGAAGTCACTGACCCAAGGTCGCATAGTCAGATAATAACAGAAACAGGACTTATCCCTGGTTCCCTGGCTCCAAACTGGTTTCAGTTATCCATCACTTCAAAATACGCTACTTCAAGACTCAGTAGCTTGAAACAACAACTGTTTAATTTGTTTATGAATTATGGCTCAGGAATTCAGGCCGGGCTTGGCTGGACTGTTCTTCCGTTGCATATGATGTTGACTCGATCATTCACTTTGCTTCATTCATCTATAGCTGGGCTGGAAGGTGCAAGAAGGCTTCACTCATATGGCTGTGCCTTGGTGGTCCTCCACATGACTGTTTTCTCTACTGGCTGGCTTGGATTTCCTCACAGCATGGTGGCCCTTTTGTTTGGTGGCTTGCTTTCAGTAGGGGGTGTTCCAAGCAGGAAAGCAGAAGCTCTTAAGGTTGGGCCTTTCTCAGTTACCATAGGGCCACTTCTGTCACATCCTGTTAGTCAAATCAGGCTACTGGGGAAGAGAAATAGACCCCACTTCTTGATGGGGGAATATCAAGTTTACATTGCAAGATTGCACGTGGATGAGAGGTATTGCTGAAACTATTCACCACACAAAATTCTGTTTTTCCCTTTGCATGTATCTTCTCTGGTAATATAGAATGTTCTTTGAGGACCTTATCTCATGCTTCTGTGTATCTTCCCCCTCCCAAGCTTCAACAAAAGGTACACACATAGTTGCAATAAAAAATTGTCAAGTGGAAGAAATGACCAATTGTGAAAAGTATGAAAGCAGTAAATATCATTGCTGAGTGATTTTGTGGTTTGGGAGCATTTGCTCAGATTGAAGCTGGATTCTCTAGCTGTATTTCCTTCCTTGCTACCTGGCTTCATTGGTTGATGGTTACCCTAATGTGGGTTTTAGAGAGTCTAGTAATCTCAGCAGGATGCCTGTGGATGTCTCTTGCACATACTGTCATGAGGGCTTCCAGATGAATGACATTTGCTTACCATAAATTGGGTATCCCTGACTCATCTGAGTCTGCATGGCATGGTATAGAGCTCTCAAAGCCCATTCCATTATACGCTGGGTGTTTATGTCCCCTTTCTCCCTTCTCTCCACCTAGATTAAGGGTCCTGTCGTCTAGGGTTCTGGAATAGTAGCAATTTGGGTAAAGGGACTGATGTATTTTCTGATGTCATCATTAAGGAGGAGATGTATTTCACTTTCTTAGGCTTTTTCAGATGTTTTAAAAAACACTGTTATCTTCTGCCCAGACCTCCTCTTTCTTGGTGTGTGTGTGGAGCAATGAGTTCCAAAGATACAGTACCGCTCTGAAATGACACCTGTTTTATTTGTTTTTACATTGCTCTCAGGTGTCCCAGGGTGTTCCTCCCTACCTGGTATCTTGGAATTTGATGGACAAATCTATTTCCACTTTAGCCCTACATTTCATGATTTTATGGCTTTCAGATGTAGCTCCTTTGCCCACAATATCCCAGTCCTTTTTAGTGGCCAAAATCATGCAGCCACATTTACTGATGACCTTTGCCAGTTATCTGTAGCCAGGACCCTAATCAGATTTCACTCACTGTTTACTATTGCTTACTCATAATGCTGCTACTCCCAAGACTCAAACTTTCAGAATACTTTCATTGGCTATAATCACCTGCCTTCCCCTTACACCTTTGTTGCCTTGAGGATGCTCTTAGCTCCCCAGTAACCTTTTTGCTGCCCTTGTCCTGCTGTCTGCCCTCCCCAGCAGCTTGGGGACCATGCCCATGATCCTTTACTTCCTTCTTGCCTTTCTGCCCTACCCTGCAAACTTGATCTTTGCTACTTTCCTTCTTCCTTTCTGTTTTTGGAAAATGAACTTTTATCATATACATATATACATATTGTATATGTACAATATAGTGATTTTTAAGATATCACAGATCCGTACTACCAGCACTACAGTCAATTTTAGAACATTTTCATCACTTTAAAAAGAAACACTAGGCTTCAGTGGCTCACACCTATAATCCCAACACATTGGGAGGCCAAGGTGGGTGGATCACTTGAGGTCAGGAGTTCAAGACTAGTGTGGCTATCATGGTGAAACCCTGTCTCTATGAAAAATACAAAATTAGCTGGGCGTGGTTGTACACACCTGTAATCCCTACCCCCTGCATCTGCCCAGCCCTGAGCAGTCACTAATCTACTTGCTGTCTCTAGATTTGCCTATTCTGGACATTTCAAACTAATGGAATTGTATAATATGTGGTCTTTAGTGCCTGACTTCTTCCCCTGAGAATCATGTTTCAAGGTTCATCTATAATTTATTAGTACTTAATTCCTTTTTATGACTGAATAATGTATCATTTCTGGATATACCACATTTGGTTTGTTCATTTATCATTTGAGGTACATTTAGGTTGTTTCCATTTTTTTGCCTTTTAAAAATAATGCTATAAACCTTAATGTACAAGCTTTTTTGCAGGCATGTTTTTATTTATTTATTTTTAAAAATTTATCTTGGGTAAGATAAATAAAAGTAAAATGGCTGGGTCCTGCGGTAACCATGTTTAACCATTTGTGGGACTTCCAATGTGGCTGCATCGTTTGCCCTTTCCACCAGCAATGTGTTCATATCCTCACCAAGACTTGTTGTCTGACGTTTTAATTCTAGCCATCCTCCTGGGTGTGGAGTGGTATTTCATCATGGTTTTGATTTGCATTTCCCTTTTGAATAACATAGAATATCTCTGCATTCCCTAGCAAGCAGTCTCGGAGAAAAAAAAAAGAACATTTCTTTTTATGTGTTTTTTTTGGCCATTTATATATGTGCTTTGGAGAAATGTCTATTCTGATCCTTTGCCCATTTAAAAGTTGGATTAGCTTTTTACTATTGAGTTGTAAGAGATCTTTATATATTCTGGATTCAAATCCCTTATATAGACTTGCAATATTTTTACCCATTCTGTGGGTGGTCTTTTCACTTTCTTGGTATTGTTCTTTGAAACACAAAGTTTTAAATGTTGATGAAATTCACTTTTTTTCTTTTTCCCTCATTTTAAGATCCATCTGCCCTCCGTGTCCTGTTAGTCCCCCTTTGTCCTCTTAATTATGCCCTTCACTCCCCACCCCCACCCTGGCACGGTTACATCTTCTGGGCACTGGATTCCTTCTCCCTGCCTAAGAATATGCCATGGCCTTTCCTGTATGAAACGTCTCTTCCCTCCACCTCTTTCTTTAATTAACATGTTGTCTTTCTCTTCCTTTCACAGCTAAGCCTTGTGAGAGAGTACTCTACCCTCTGCAGTTTCTCAGCCTTCATTCAGTCCCTGGCCACCTCCTTCCAACTTCTGTCCTGGCTGCCATACAGAAATTGCTCTATTGCCCTGCTTCTCTATCCTCATCCTTTTTGAAAATGTATTTTGCATGAATGAGATGTTCCTTGTGAGATGGCCAGGGTCCTCCTGGATCACCCACTGCTGAGAAGTGGCTTAATTGATTCCACACTCCTCCCAACCATTTCTCTTGCTTTAGTCCAGCGACTTCTGGTTCCCAGTGGCTTGAGGGAACTCCCTGGCATGGCCTTTTTCTGATAACCCCAATATCACACAGTGCTAATTCTTTCCAATGAAAATGCCAAGTAAGCATTTTTTCTCCCTGAATTAAATAAAATTGCAGTGATGGATGTACAATGGTATTAGAATCTGAATATAGAACATACGGCCAATTTCAGGAGTAGGTAATTATCATTTATCAATTGTCATTTATGTAAGAAACATTTTCAATTTGTTTTCTCATTAATGAATTGATGTCTCTTTTTTTCTAATTAATGGTTTATTTTCTTTAATTTGCTACTTGGCAGTTTTTATGACATGAATTTGGTCGGTAGCATAGCATGGCATGGATTCAGGAGGCAAACTGTTTGGGCTCAAATCCTGGCTCTATCCCTCACTTGCTATATGACCTTATGTGAGTTATGGAACATCTTTTCTTTAGCATTCTCATTTGTAAAAAGAGGATACAAATATTTCCTACTTCATAGGGTTAATGGGAGGATTGAGTGAGTAGTACCCATAAATGGCCTAGCACTGTGAGTGGCACAGAGTTGGCTGCTGTTTTTATTAAGTCCGACAGATTGCAATTTAAGTTTCATCTGTGCATGGTTTTAATCTGTAGAATATTCATACACTGTTCTTTTGTAAGTCAGAGGCCTAGTTGTGTATTATCTTCATTATACATGCCAGCTTAAAAAATCTAACTGCAGCTACTCTGATTCCCGAAGTTGCAAATCAGACAGTATGACTACTTTGTGCTCTTAAAATAGCTGTCAGCCTCCTTGGGAAGGAATAAAAAGGGGTTAACTAGGTTCTGGTGCATGCCACCATCACATTTGTTCAGCCCTTTAATCCCTGTCAGGATTAAAAATCACAGAATCTTAAGTATGGTGTTGTCTGTCTTCACTTGTCTTTCTCTGAATTTCTTGGATAAATATTTCTTTAAGCAGAGGTAATCTAAGCAGAAAGAATCTTGCATCATGGGATTAATTAATACCTTGTGATGCTTACATTTCCCTTTACAATTTTTATGTTCAGCATCACGTTTCCTTTTAAGCACTGGAGCAGCTGGCTTTAAAAGTTATTTAAAATGGCACTTTCAGCAAGTTCAGTGCCCGTAGAGTGCTGGTACACTTTAGAATTCCTACTCCGCTACCCGCTGTGTATAACCCTGTTGGTTTTCTCTAGTGAGACTTAAGTGTCTTACCCCTTTATGGTCCATCCATGAAAACTGAGGACAGTGGTTACCCCCATTTATTCTTGAAGCTAAGTGCTTTCCAGGGGGAAACTTGTTTAAATGAACAGCATTGAGGATTGAATGAGACCTGGGAATCTCTATCAAGGGGCTCACCCTTGGAAGTAAGGGGTGACCAAGAAGGGAGCACTCCTTTCAGAACATTCTGAATTCCCTCAGCATGTGAGTGTGTTGGGGAGAGAGGGAAAAGAGACAGGGAGGAGAACATGAGAAGTACCGTTTGCATGCTTGTAGAATTATCATACATCCCATGTTCTGTACTGCTGTCCCCTGCTAGTTCTGTGTGTGCATTTCTTGTCTCCTTAATTAGGCTACAAGCTCCTCAAAGGTCAAGGGGACTCCCTACTTACTTGCTTCATGCTAGCCATATCATAGAAAGATAACATTGTAATTACTGTCATTTAGAAAGCACTTACTGTGTTCCAGGCACTGTGCCAAGCTCTTTCTATGAGACAATTAATTTAATTCTCCCAACAACCATTCGAGTTAAGGTATTATCATTATTTGTATCTTCTAGATGGAGAAGCCAAGGCATAGAGAGGCAGAGTAACTTGCTCATGGTCCACATCTAGTAGTAGATAGATCCTGGAGTCAAACCCAGGTAGCGTGGCTCGGGGTGTCTCCACTATTAACTCTTGTGCTGTATATCATTCAAAATATCAAGAGCTAATGTTTATCAAGTGTTCACTGTGTTCTGTGCATTGTTTTAAGCATTTTACCTGTGTTAATTAATTTAAGTGGCCCAATGAGGATAGCTGTTATTGTTCCAGTTTTGCAGAGGAGGATCTTTTAGGTTGGACTGAATAGGCAAATGGTCTGTTAAAGGTGATCTTAATCTTTCCCACTGATATGTCTGGGACCCAGGTTTGCTGTTCTGTGCCAGTAGGCAACAGGTCACCTATAAAGACTTTTCTGGACCATGTTGATGTTGTCCACATACAGACATGAGGCATCAGTGAGTAGGTGGAAATGCTGGAGAATGGGAAGGAGAGGAGCTCTGGGAGGCCCTTCCTTCCTGGAGGGTGTTATTGTTGGCTGGGCTCTTGCCTGTGCATTTCCTGTCCAGTGTGGCATTTCACTCCTCTCAATGTCCACACCCTTTTCCTTGCCTTTCCCAGCTCTTTTTTTTTTTTTTTTTTTTTTTTTTTTTTTTTTGAGATGGGATTTTACTCTGTTGCTGGTACGCAGTGGTGTAATCATGACTCACTGCAGCCTTCATCTCCTGGGGCTTAGGTGATCCTCCTAGCTTAGCTGGGACTACAGGCTCATGCCACCATGCCTGGCTAATTTTCATATATATATATATATATTTTTTTTTTTTTTGTAGAGATGGGTTTTTGCCATGTTGCACAGAGTCTGGAACTCCTAGGCTCAAGTGATTTGCCTGCCTCAGTCTCCCAAAGTGCTGGGATTACAGGTGTAAGCCACTGTGCCCAGACCCAGTTCTATTTTTTTCCTTTATTCCATTTTTTTAAAAAACATTTTAAGCTCAGGGGTGCATGTGCAGGTTTGTTACATAGGTAAACTTGCATCACGGGGGTTTGTTGTACAGATTATTTCATCACTCAGGTATTAAACCTAGGACTCTTAGTTCTTTTTCCTGATCCTCTCCTCCCTCCTCCCAACCTCCACCCTTTGAAAGGCCCCAGTGTATGCTGTCCCCCTCTATGTGTCCATGTGTTCTCATCATCTAGCTCCCACTTATAAGTGAGAACATGCAGTATTTGGGTTTTTGTTCCTGCATTAGTTTGCTAAGGATAATGGCTTCCAGCTCCATCTATGTCCCTGCAAAGGACATGATCTCATTCTTTTTTATGGCTGCACAGTATTCCATGATGCATATGTACCACATTTTCTTTAGTCTATCATTGACAGGCACATAGGGTTATTCCATGTCTTTACTATTGTGAATAGTGCTGCAGTAAACTTATGCATGCATGTGCCTTTATAATAGAATGATTTATATTTCTTTGGGTATATGTCCAGTAATGGGATTGCTGGGTCAAATGGTATTTCCATCTTTAGGTCTTTGAGGAATCGCCACACTGTTTTCCACAATGGCTAAACGAATTTACACTCCCACAATAGTCTATAAGTGTTCTTTTTTCTTCACAAACTTGCCAACATTAGTTTTTGACATTTTATTAATAACCATTTTGACTGGTGTTAGATGGTATCTCATTGTGGTTTTGATTTGCATTTCTCTAATCACTGATGTTGAGCTTTTTTTTTCATATGGTTATTGGCCCACCTCTATTTTTGAGGACAAGTTCTCTCTGCTTACAGGCCCCAGGGTGCCTCTGGTGGAGTATAAAATGCCGAAAAGCTCATTCCCAGAGATGTTGCCCTTTGGATTGGAAATCTGAGCCCACCATGCACAGTGGAAAAGCTCCTTGGTTGTGTCCTTTTTTTCTATCTTGACTATAAACTCTTTGCTTTATCTTTTGTTTTTTTTTGGGTGGGAGGAAGCACTCATGTGGAAGCATTTTATTGTTCTTCGGAGAGAAAGATTAATGTTTCCTTGGCCAAGTGACAGGTAACATATTATCTTGCTCCCATGCTATTTTCTATAAACACACATAGCCTCCACTGTAACTACATTTTCAAATGGCTCTCTTTTTTTTTGAGATTGGGTCTCACTATATTGCCCAGTTGGTCTCCAACTCCGGGGCTCAAGCAATCCTGTTCTGGCCTCCCAAAGTGCTGGGTGTGAACCACTGTGCTGACCTCAAATTGGCTCATGGGTAGATTTCTTAAATTTGGCAGCCCAGGTTAAACAGATTATATTATGGGCACCTATATCCAAAGAATATTTGAAATTTTACCTTTCTTTAAAGTTACTTAAATACAGTTTTTTCCTTCTTCAGATCAAGGATTTTGCAGCTTCCACAGATGAAGGAAATCACCTGCAAATTCCTTGGATTAATTAGAGCAGGTGTTTTCAGTCTTTGGCGTAATCAGAATCACCTGAAAACTAATAAAAATACAGCGGCCCAGGCTTGTTGAAGTAGCATAAAAGTTGTCTTTACCAACTTTTCCACCATGTGATTCTGATGGATACTCAAGACCCATGGCATTAGAGCACTGGTTCTTAAACTTGGCTGCTCATTGAAATCTCTGTGGAGTTATAAAAACAAAATGGTGGCTGAGTACTCCTAGTGATTTTGATTTGGTTAATATGGATTACAACCTGGGCATTGTGATTTTTCTATCTTCTGTTTCTGTGCGGAGACGTTTGACTTTTTAATTGGTTTCAAGCATATTCATAATTTCCTGTTGAAGCATTCTTATGAGGACTGCTTTAAGACCCCTCTCAGGTAATTTTAATATTATCTGTCATCTTGGCATTGGCTTCTGTTGATTGTGTTTTCTCATTCATGTTGAGGTTTTCCTTGTTCTTGGAGTGATGAATGAGTTTTTATTGAAGCCTGGACATTTTGGAATAACGTTATGAGGCTCTGGATCTTATTTAGATCTTCTCTTCTAGCAGGAGATCCTCAGTACTCTCAGGTGGGGGTAGAAGTCTAGGTTATCCACTAGACCTCAGCTGATACCACCCTGGTTGGAAGGGGCAGGGGCACCTCATTACTGATTTCACATGACCACTACTAATGCCGGCCTTACTACCACTGTGTGGTGGCGAAAGTTCAGGGTCTCCACTTGGTCTCCTCTGAGACCCCAGCAAGGAAGTAGAGGGGGCTTTGTGTTGTCAGGTGAGGTGGATATTCCAGCTTCCCATTTGGTGGTGTCACTATTGGGAGGGAGGTGAGGTTGGAACATCTTATTACAGCCTGGTGAGGCAGAAGTCTAGTTTCTCCGCTCAGTTGGTGAGGTTGGGCCAGTTTTCTTTCTCTTCTCTTCTTTTTTGAGACAGGGTCTCACTCTGTCACCCAGGCTGGAGTGCAGTGGCACAATCACGGCTCACTGCAGCCTCAACCTCCCAGGCTCAGGTGATCCTCCCACTTCAGCCTCCCTAGTAGCTGGGACAATAGGTGGATGCCACCATGCCTGGCTAATTTTTTGTAGACACAGGGTTTTGCCCTGTTGCCCAGGCTGGTCTGGAACTCCTGGGCTCAAGTGATTCAACTGCCTTGGCCTCCTGAAATGCTGGATTATAGATGTGAGCCACTGTGCCCAGTCCACAGTGTTTTCTATGGTGTTTTTCTGGAGGGGAGCTGTTGCTGTTAAAAAGTTTTTTTGTCATACTGTTTTGTTCCTTTCCTGGTCCTTTGGTTAGAGAGAACAGGCTTTCTTGGGACCTTTTTTGTTTTGTCTGTGTCTGTTGGTGTTTCCAGGTCTCCAGCTTCTCCAGTAACCAGTCTGGGAAATGTGAGGCAAAAAAACGCAGGAAACTTGGTGCTACGCCATCTTTTGTGTGCTGAGGTCCCTAGCTTGTCTGCCTTCTCTCCATCTTTCAGATTGTTCTCCTGCTTACTTTATATATAATATCTGGAGTTTTTAGTTCTATTTCAGAGGAATAGGTAAAGGCATATCTAGTTCATTTTTGTGGAAATGGGAATTCCCTGTATTGGGAGGCTCCCCAGATGATTCAAATCAAATCAAGTAGGAAAATTTGAGAATCACAGGGCGAAAACATTGGAGCAGGCAAAGGAAGTTTCAGTGGGAAGAACAAGAAGACCTGGGGTCCTCCCCAAGTGGTGGTCTTTGTGAATCATTGTGTACTCCCTCATAAATTCTTATTTCACTAATAACCACTTTCCTCCCATAGGTTTCTTGCGTTCTCTTTAGATTTCTTTCTTTCTTGATATAGCCCTTTCCGAGTCTGACTCCTGTTCCCTGAATTTGCATTCTTAAATGCAGACATAGAAATTGATCCAGTCTATAGGATGTATTTATTGTGTATCTACCATGTTTGGGGCACAGAGCTTGGTGTTAAAGGCAAGGGAGAGATGAGACAAGATGGTGACTTGAAGGTTGTCAGCCATGCTGGGAAGGTAACTGACATGTGGAAAGATAGGCACATTATATTATTAGGTACTGATCACATACTATGTGCTGGGCATTCTGCTAGGTGTTTTATAAACTTTCTCATTTAATTCCTCCACTGTGCTGCCAGATAGATGTTATGTTTCCTCTTTTATAGTTGCTGCTTCTGAGACTTTGTCAAATCAAGGGACTTGTCCAAGTTCACTTAATATTCAATTCTGGGACAAAAATGAGATCAAGGCTTTGGTGCTGAAATGAGGCCTTGCTTTTCACACACAACCATGTTCCACTGAGCTTTCTGTAGAGCATATTCACTGGTGCTGCTGCAAAGTGGCAGAGCTCATCCATTTCCCTGAACCCAGAACAACTTTTGGAGGCAGCTGTTAGTGGCCTAGTCTGTGGCTTTGGAAGGGGTATTTCAGGGGTTTTAAATGATGATTCTTGACATTTGAAAACATCCTTAGTAGCTCTGCAGAGAGCAGTGGAGGGGGCAATAATAAGCCTGGAGAGACTGTCTAGGGAGCTCATCCTGTACTGCAGGTACGGGATGGTAGTGGCTGGAGCTAGGGTTCTCTGCTGCTCTGGAGTTGCCATGGGGTATGGGCATGCTCTTTAGCCCTTTAGCTAAGTCAGAGGGAGGGGTAAGGTGGTCCTGTGGTATGAATTAGGGGGAGAAAGAGGAGGCTTATATACAGTATAGGGTTTTATTTTATTTTATTTTTAAGGGAGAATGAGATAAGAAAATCTGAGATAAAGGAGAAATAATGAAGAGGCAGGAGGACCCAGGAGGCTTTAAATACCAGGCTTGGAAGACATGACTTAATCTTTTCAATGGCAGGGAGCAAATATGTATGTTTATAGGGAATGATATGTTTCCACAGTCCTGCATTAGGAAAAGGAAATGGATAAGAGCTATTGTAGAATTAGAAGAGAGCACTGAGGGCTAAGTGCTGTCGTCCAGGTGTGAGGACCTGAACTAGGATGGTGATGGTGGGGATGGATGAGAGAGAAATGACGAAACCCTGATACAGCAATATATATTATGGTCGTAGGGCTAGCCTATATTTGGGAAAGAGGAAAGAAACAGACTTATATAGTCTTGACTTTGAAGGAACCCTCATATAAGTGAATTGTTACAACTCACATGGCAAACGTTTAAGTATCATTCATTTAAAAGACACTAATATTTGTACTTTGTGAGCATGAAAGGTGCTTTAGCTTGTCTCATTTCTGTCTCTTCCTAAGCTGGTCATTAAGGGTCAGGCCCTCGGCTACACTAAATGTCTTAATGTCCTGTATTGAGTTCTCTATCTTTTTTAGAGCAATCCTGATATCTTCTACTGTCTCATAGTTTAACAAACATAATTATTTGGTGGTCGAGATTTAGCAATTTAAGTTCTATTTAGCTAAAATGATGAGAATAAAACTATGTTTACATAAGCCCTTTTGTGCAAAGAAAGAAGGGCTGAGTGGGATGCTAGGAAAGGCTGTAAAAGAATGGACAGTAGACAGTTCGCAATCTCAGAAAGCTGGGATTAGGAACTCCCTTCCTCCCTTTTGGTGTCTTCATGGAAGTGGAAGTTGCTGAAGTGGCAGGGGTTCTGTATGTCACTGGTGACAAATCCATAATGGATTTGTGAGGCTCTAGATTGTCTAGGATATTAGACAACTTCCTTTGTGTTCCCAGGCTTTTGTTAGTATTTACCTGCAATATAGCAGTTATTTCTGTCTTTTATACCTGCCCTTCCCACGTTAAGTAGCTTTTCCTGGCTGGAGAGGTCCTTAAAGAAGCACTGTATCTGACTTGCTTTTGAATTTCCGGAGCTTAGCACAGTGCCTGACACCTTATAGGTGTGCCATTGGTCTTGAACAAATGAATCAATGAATGAAGTTGATGTCAGTGTGGGTGTACTGCTTCACTCTTCACCACACTTACCAGGGTGCCTTGGCCAAAATCACTGTAGTGATTTTGCTTCCTCTGCACCAATTGTCGTCTGAGTCATGTTGGTTGTATTTTACAAAGCAGTCTTATGTAGAGAATCTGGTGTTTAATGACTTTCCTCCTCCCAGCCATTCCTTTGACAAGATGGCAAATATGTTTATGGTGTGGGTCTCATTTTTCTTTGACTAAAGTTGAACTAGCTTGTGGCCTGAGGCTGGCTTTGTAGTTGTAGGCGTAGGATGCATACACCAACTCCACACTCATCTTGTGAGGGGTAGCTTAAAAAATACTAGTTTCTCCCCCTCATACAACTGTATGTGTGGGCTTCCTTGAATTGCCATAGCACCATTTGATTAATAGTAGTGTTATTTGTGTACTTAGCATAGGTCTCCAAAAGATAGTTGAACTTCTGTATTTTCTGCAGCACTGACAGAGGGCCTGGTATGTAGCAGCCACTTAGTCAAGACACATAGGGGTGGATGAATTCAGCAAGAGTTTGGTGTGTTAGGGTGAGGCTGACATCCCTGGAATCCTATGGATATTCAATAGCTCGTGACAGTAATGCCCCTTAGTGAGTCTTTCTTTCCTCTTTCCAACAGTAGCTTTAAGTTGTTTTCTGTTAAAAATATGTCTGAAGCATACACTTGTGGCTGCTGACTCACCTCTTCTAGGGCAGTCTGAATGCATTGAATGTGCCACGTGGGAGGCAGGCATCCACCTCCTTGTTCTCATTTATACCTTTTTCACTTTACACTAATCTGTCTACTCTATTGAGCATGGAGGCTGGGGTCTGAGAGACTGGAATGTGGCCTGGGAGAGTTCAGGACAGGCTACAATGCCAATCCCATCCTTTGTTGGATCCACAGACTTGAACTAGTCACTTTCATCTCTTTGAACTTCAGTCCCCGTCATCTGTAAAATAACAGGGCTGATTTAGAAGCTAACTCTCAGAGGTGATCTCTGAGGTCCCTTCCAACTACAGCACTCTGTGATTCTATATCTGATTCTTCCATATATTCTGCAGACCATCCCCCTTTCTCCAGTGAAGTCACCTCCCGATTACTTAATGCCCACATACTGCTTGACAGATCAATTAGAGCAAACAGCCAGAACACAGCAAGACTGCACAGCGCTCCACGTGCTCCTGGGCTGTGTAAAGTGCCCTTTCTCTTTGAGGCGTGGGAGGAGGAAACTTGTGATCTCTGTCTTCCCTTAGCTGTTCATCAATATGTTGCTCAAATGTAACTACATAACTACACGTAAGCAGGATTTATTCTTTACTTGTCTTATGTTCTCAAATATTTATACTTTTTGCTGCTCTGTGAAAAAAAAAACTTTTAAAGTCTAGTCATCAATTTTACCCTATTGCAGCCAAAAGAGAAGAATTTTCAAAAGCAGCAGAGTCCTGTAAGGTCAAATTCTGTGGAAAGGCAAAGGATAAAAAAGACTGAGTTATGATCTTGGATTTCTGTAGAAATTCAAGCAGGAAGAGGCCTGTGTGTGCTTGAGAGCCCCAGGGTTTGTCCCAGAGGCCAGGGTCTTAGGCTTCAAAGCTAGCATTGTTGCTTACTCTTTGGGGGCTAACCCTTAACCTTGCTGCCTCAGAAACCTAATTTCATATAGCAGTGCTTTGCAACTGTGCTGCACCACAGGATCACCTGAGGAACTTATAAAACATACCCACTGCCACTAGGGATTCTTACTTCATATGTCCAGGCTGGATTCCTACCGTCGTTGTAATTTTAAAAGCTCCCAGGTGATTTTTCATGTGCAGCCAGGAGAACTGCTGATATATATATATATATATATATATATATATATATATATATATATATATAGAATAAGGACATTTGTGAGCAGAACTGGGTGGTTCAGCTTGTCGAGCCTGATTTATGAGGCCAGAATTTCTTTTTATGGATTTACAATGAAGAACATAATTGAAAAGAGTACTTGGGGCTGCAAAACCAGCACTCCCTGTAGGTAGGAGGGTGGTGGTGAGGAATGGGACAGTCTCCATCAGAAAGGTGTTTGAGAATATTTAATGGCAACAAGCCAAGAGGGTTTGAGGTGTGCCCCCCAAACAATGGTGATGGTTTGCTCTTTGAAGCCAGATTATTCAGTCTATAGTTCAAAGCCCTCCTCATACTACTAAGTATTTGGCTGGACATTACCAGTTGTGTGTCTAGACTGTGTGTGTGTGTGTGTCTGTCTGTGTGTCTGTCTGTCTGTGTGTCTGTCTCCAGGGCCAACAGCACCTCCTTCTTCCTGTGGTATTGTCTTTATGAATTATGAATTTATGAATACATGCAGTATGGTGACTGATACCTCTTTTGGGCCTGAGGGATTTTCTCTCCCTCTCACTGTCCTCCTTTCTCTTCATCTCTCTTCTACTCCTTGTGTATTTTGTGCCTTAGACATGGAGTCAATCATTTTTCCAAGAAGACCTGGTATCTTTTAATGCAAATCGTATTTCAGGACCATTATCTTGGCACAAAGGATGCTAATTTTTATTGAGTTGTCCATTGTCTATAGGTCTTTTTTGGTGGACAGAGCTGGGAAACTACACGTGAGGAAAGAGCAAGAATGAATGCGATAGATGTAAACATACTTGTGTGTTCATACTGATATTTCCATTAGAATTCACGGTTTTTACTTAATTACTTCTGTATTTCATCTGTTCTTTTGTCCACACTGAGAATTCTGGTTTTCAAGTACATAGGGAATGACAGAATTCAGTATTCCACAATTACTCACTTGCTTTTTCCCACAATACACAATTAGTAGTCTCAGAATAATATTACAAACACCAGCACCAATTATGATTACCGAACACAGGCCAGACCTTTTTAAAAATGTTGTCTAGGCTGAGCACAGTGGCTTATGCCCATAATCCCAGCAATTTGGGAGGCTGAAGTGGGTGGATCACAAGGTCAAAAGATAGAGATCATCCTGGCCCACGTGGTGAAACCCTGTTTCTATTAAAAATACAAAAATAGCTGGGCATGGTGGCACATGCCTGTAGTCACAGCCTCAGAAGGCTGAGGCAGGAGAATCGCTTGAACTGCAGAGGCAGAGGTTGCAGTGAACCGGGATTGCACCTCTGTACACCAGCCTGGAAACAGAGTGAGAATCCATCTCAAAAAAAAAAAAAAAAAAAAAAAAAGTAATCTGTATCCTTCACGATCTTTTAAAATCGTTATATTGTATTATTGTGATACTCTGAATAAAAGTCCCTCAAAAAGTATTCAGGTCTTAATCTCCGGAATCTGTGAATGTTACTTTATATGACAAAGACTTTGTATATGTGATTAAGTTTAGGCTCTTGAGATGGTGAGATTATCCTGGATTATCTAGGTGGGCCTTAAATATAGTCACAGTTATCCTTACAAGAGGGAGGTAGGGGGAGATTACACACAGAAGAGGAAAAGACAGTGTAACCACAGAGGCAGAGATTGGAGTGATGTGGCCATAACCAAGGAAGACTGGCACCCTCCAGCAGCTAGAAGAGGCAAGGAATGGATTCTCCTCTACAGCCTTTGGAGGCAGTACAGCCTGCTAGCACCTTGATTTAGGTCCAGTGAAAATGACTTTGGATTTCTGTTCACCAGAGTTGTGAAAAAAATAAATTTCTGTTTCTTAAGCCTGTAACTTTGTCATAATTTGTTATAGCAGCCCTAGTTATATAATAAAATCATGCAGTCATTACACATTGTAATATTTCCTTTTTAACACTTACTTAGTTTTAGTTCTTTGATAATTACATATTTAATGGTTACTATCAAAACTTACATTCTTTTTCTTTTTTTGGAGACGGAGTTTCGCTCTTGTTACCCAGGCTGGAGTGCAATGGTGCGATCTCGGTTCACCACAACCTCCGCCTCCTGGGTTCAGGCAATTCTCCTGCCTCAGCCTCCTGAGTAGCTGGGATTACAGGCACGCGCCACCGTGCCCAGCTAATTTTTTGTATTTTTAGTAGAGACGGGGTTTCACCATGTTGACCAGGATGGTCTCCATCTCTTGACCTCGTGATCCACCCGCCTCGGCCTCCCAAAGTGCTGGGATTACAGACTTGAGCCACCGCGCCCGGCCCAAAACTTACATTCTTGTTTCTATTCACTTTGATTTTCTGAAGTTCTTCTCTAGTATCCTTAAGAAAAGCTTATGGAAACAATATTCCCTGATTTTTTTCCTGAATGTTGATAATGTTTTATCTATGCTCTTTGTATGTGAAAGCTCAAAACTGCTGAATATTAAATCTGTGGTTGACTTTTTATTTTCTTTATCTTAAATGTTATTCCATCTACTTCTGGCATAAAGCTTGTTGCAAATCTGATCTAAGTTTTCTTTTCCTTATAATTTGTATACTGTTAAATTAGATGCTGCCTAAATTATCTTTTGTAAAAAAAAAAAGTCTGAGAATTTTGCTAGAATATGTGTTGATATTATTCTGAGTCAGTATTCTCAGGTAGGCAATATGTTCTTTCAATATCAGGTTTCAAATAGTATTTTTCCAGGAAAATTTTCACAGACGACTGTTTTTAGAATTCTATTCCTTGCTTTAGTTTTGTTCTTCTGGAACCCCTCTTATCCGTATGTTGGCTCTTCTTTGCCTATCTTCAATATTTGTCACTTTCAAATCCCTTTGATCTCTTTCTATTGTTTCTTTTTAATTAAAAAATTTCCCTAAGTTTCAGGCATTTTTTAGATTTTTTTTCTTGTATTTATTCTAGTTTAGTTTTTATTTCTTTTTTTAATTTTAATTTTAATTTTAATTTTAATTTTAATTTTTATTGCATTATAGGTTTGGGGGTACATGTGCAGAACGAGCAAGATAGTTGCATAGGTACACACATGGCAGTGTGCTTTGCTGCTTTCCTCCCCTAGTTTTTATTTCTAAAATAGTTTTCTTTTTTTACTTTGCTTTCTTGAGTTTTGTCTCTTTATTTCTGATTTTTTTCTAATTCTAATTTATGTTGTTCTTTCATGCCTTGTATAATTTAAAGTATTTTTAGCTTATTTAAAAATATGTCTTTTTGGCATGCTTTCACTATCACACATTTCTAAGGATGTTATTTTGTTCCTTATTCTCTCTTTTTAAATAGAAATGTTTATGGATTTGACCTTGTTACTTTTCTGTTGTTAATTGTTATGTAAACTCAGTTTTCCTGCATTTGGTAGCATTTCTAGCTGCATGGAGCTTGTTTTCATGAACATTTAAAAAATGTAGTGGTTCTGTTTCCATCTCCCTCTTTTGCCTGAGCCTTCTTTTTCCTTTGTCTCTGTTGCCTGTCCTGCTTCATTTTGATTCTGTTTCTAGCAGTTTCTCTTGGTATGGGATCCTGTACCGGGCGGTCAGTTTTGAGAGTTCCTAGTGGCTAGAGTACTCCAGCCCTTCAAACCTCCTGTGGGCCCCCTGTTGTTCCAGGTTCAGCTACAGTTCTCCAGTTTACCCTATTGGCTCTTCCGGGTTCAAGTTCATCATATGCCCCCTTGCCTCCCTTTGATTTCTCCTGCGTAGACATCAATATCATGCTGGCTATTGGTGATTTGTCTCCATCTGCTTGTATTTGGGGATTGTGGGGCTACCTTGGTACCAAATTTCGTTGAGTGTTGTCCATGAATTTTTAAATTTGCTATTTAATTGCTCTGTTTATTTTTTTATAGAGAATGTGGAAGACCCAATAAATATACTGCCACCATTTCCCCAGAATTGGGATATCGTTTTTAATTTTCACTACAATATGGCAAATTGTTGACTGAGATTTTAAGTTATTTTTCCCCCGTGGAGCAGAAAAGATATAAAGATTTGCGAACATAAGACAAGTAATGAATAAATCCTGCTTATGTGTCATTTCATTTGAGCAACATATTGATGAACAGCTACGGGAAGACAGAGATCACAAGTTTCCTCCTCCCACGCCTCAAAGAGAAAGGGCACTTTACACAGCCCAGGAGCACGTGGAGTGAGCGCTGTGCAGTCTTGCTGTGTTCTGGCTGTTTGCTCTAATTGATCTGTCAAGCAGTATGTGGGCATTAAGTAATCAGGATGTGACTTCACTGGGGTAAGGTGGGGTGGTCTGCAGAATATAAGGAAGAATCAAATATAGAATCACAGAGTACTGGAGTTGAAAAGGACTTCAGAGATCACCTCTGAGAGTTAGCTTCTAAATCAGCCCTATTATTTTACAGATGAAGGGGACTGAAGTACAAAGAGATGAAAGTGACTAGTTCAAGTCTGTGGATCCAACAAAGGATGGGATTGGCATTGTAGCTTGTCCTGAACTCTCCCAGGCCACATTCCAGTCTCTCAGACCCCAGCTTCCCTGTTGAGTCATGAGTAAATAGACTATTGTAAAGTGAAGAGGACTTTTGTAGAGTAAATTGAAGGGTATTCATTCTTTTGTTTTAGGAAATTCAGTGTTTCAGCCAGTGAGTTTTCTTAAGATACAGGCATGCATAATTTGGTGTTTGTATGGAATAATTGAGGGAGGGAACAGAGGAGGATTTCATCAGCACTATCACAGCTCTCCTGTGGCAGAATCAAGAGCACAACCCAGAAGGCCTGGCTTCCTCAGGCCTGTTGAACTTTTCATGCCACCAGGTGGTAAATCTGGTGATTGTTGACATTTCTAAGAAAAGCGTTTCTCTGAAGGCTCCATGCTATTCATTGAATAAGAGTTATGACTGACTTAATGAATTGACATTGACTTATATCAATGCATAGTTTCGGTGGTCTTTTTGTTCCTTGGGCGAGAAGATAGTAATTTGTATTTGTGTACCCATGCCTGGTACATGATTTATGCTCAATATATATGCAGTGAATGAATCTGGAGAAATGGGACTAACACATGAAAAGATGAACAAACTCACCTACTATGTGTTGTTGAGTACTAAATTATATGTCACAGATCCTGAGAAGAAGATGCAGTGTGGAGAGGCTTCATGGATGAAATAGCAAGGAGGATTTACTCTTCCTGCACTCACCAGCCCAAGCCCTTATTTTTCTTTAGTATCGTAAATGAGAGGATAATACGGGAAAAGTGTATTTTGCCATCAGAGAAAAATGGCTCCTTTAAGCGGCAAGTGTTTGGCTGCTGCTTTTATTCTCATCTCATCATTTTATTACTTCCCTTACCCCTATCCTCTGTATTCTTTTGCAGTTTCTCTAACACTCTAATTACTGTTTTGATCTTCAGATCCTTTGTTTGAGATAGTTTTTATTTCCATTTACAGGTAGGCTTAGTGGCTAAATGTTATAGCATCCCGTAGGTAGTAAAAGGCAATTCCCAGTGGAACTAGGCCTCTAGAACCCCTGGAATATTGCATGCTGCCTCTCAGTGCTGGTTATGATGAAAGTATCTCCCCTATCTGAGCAGGGGCTAAGTAGAAATGTGTTAAAATAAGAAGGAGATCTTGAAAGATAATTTTATTCATACAGTCAGTATTTACTGAGTACTGTGGCAAGCCAGGTACTGTGCTAGATGTTAGGGATATAAACTTGAACAAGACACTCTTGGCTGCAAGGGTCATGTGATGTAGATATGCTGTCACACAATCTTGGTGTATTCTGTGGACTTTTTAGAATTATCCTTGGTAACAGATGTGAATAGAGTGCTTTTTCATATGCAGGCAGTATTTTTGGTGGTGAGGACATTAGGTAGGTATGTGTTAGACATTTTGTCTGTCCCTCAGGCTATATATAGTTTAGTGGAAGAGATACTATGGACTTGTTTTTTTGAGCCACAATCTCCCTTTGTTGCCCAGGCTAGAACAGTGTGGCGTGACCATGGCTCACTACAGCTTTGAAATCCTGGGCTCAAGCGATCCTCTTGCCTCAGCCTCCTGAGTAGCTGGGACCACAGATGTGCACAACCACCCTGGCTAACTTTTTATTTTTAGCAGAAGTGAGGTCTCACTATATTGCCCAGGCTGGTCCTAAACTCCTGGGTCCAAGTGATCCTTCCACCTTGGCCTCCCAAAGTGTTGGGATTACAGGCATGAGCCACCATGCCTGGCCTGTGGGCATTCCTGAAAATAATTAAGCAACAGTACAAAGCAATTAGTCAATGTGAACAGGGCCCACGATACAATTTTCCATCCTCTAGGACTTATGTTTCTGATGATTTTGACCAAGAAGATGTATTCTCTCATTCTACTGGCAGCCTAGTTGTTCTGTGACTTATTAAGATCTCAGTAGGTGTATGTGCTTGTCTATAACTTTCCTAGCCTTCTTCAAAGCCAGATATATCAGTGTGCTTATTGTGTGAGAGACTCGCACTAATGGCAGATGTGTGGCTAGACTCTGAGCTGATGGGTAGGACTGAGTTGTTACCCTCTTGAGGAGAGAGGGCTTTTACATACTCTTGCCTCACTTTGAAAGTGAACTTGATTGTCTGCCGGAGTGGTCTTCATGGCATCATAAATGTGGGATGGTTCTCTTCCCTATGCTCATAATTCCATTGATTCTCATCTTCCATCCAGACAGCAGATGGACTGGTTGGGAGAGTGATATTTGCTTGTTTTTCAGACTCTGGTCTCATTGAAATGTTGGTGGTGTGCTGAGTCAGTCTCAGTAAACTCCTGCTTGATTTATTCTTCCCCTGGAGCCCACAAAACCCATAAAACAGCATTAGAGAACCAGCCCCTAATCATGCTTGTTAGGGCTAACCATAAACACAGTCATGTTGATGGATGGATGGTTTAATAAACATCTGCTTAGTGTCTGAGCTGGGTTCTGCAGGCATGCCCTGCCAAGTGACTGGGAAGTGGACACTTGGCAAGTTCTTGGACATTTTAGATAACATCTCCTTTCTTTTGACTTTACACTTGTTGAAGCTCTGTCTTGAGTAAGTTTGGTGATTCAGACAAGATCTCTCAGCTAGTTTAGGATTGAGCAGAGAGGATGCATGTCTTGACTTCTGTCCTGTTAATGGTCCTTCTAAGCAATGGTCCAGTTTTTAAAGTGTGGGTAAGGGTGGAAACCAGGTATTGCTGTCTATTACAGTTCTCATTCCAGCACCAAGAAGCCACGTGTCATCTTCTCCTTCCAGTTGCTGCTGGGAACATGTTCTAGTTGCTAGAACGAGGGAACGGGGTGTGGGGGGTGTGGAGCAGCTGGCTTTAAGTCCATTCATGCTCCATTATGCATTCTGCAGGCATTTTGTGTCATGAACGTGATTCTGACCTAAAATGTCTTTTTTTTTTTTTCTTTTTAAAAAAATATATAGCCCAGTGTGGGCAATCAGTAACAATTATAGGAGCTGTGGCATCATATCTTCTACAAATTTCTTAGTGAGGATTGATCAGTGACTTAGAGATGGGGTGCTATGGTCTGAATGTTTGTGTCTTCCCCCAATTTTTATTTCAAGGCCCTAATGCCCAGTGTGATGCTATTTGGAGGTGGGGCCTTTGGGAGGCCACTAGGTCATGATAGTATAGTCCTCATGAGTGCTATCAATGCCCTTATGAGATAGAGAAATGATCTCTCTTGCTGCCCTGTGAGGATATAACAAGAGGTTCTGTCTGCAAGCCAGGAAGAAACTAAATCAGCTGTCACCTTGATCTTAGACTTCCCAGTCTTCAGAACTGGGAGGAATAAACTTCTGTTGTCTAACCCAGCAAGCCATGGTATTATTTTTGTTACAGCAACCCCAACTGACTAAGGCACTGGGTTTGTATATACTCTATGGCATTAGATTATAAAGTTGGGAGACAAGGAAAGAATGTAGTAATCGATAGAGTTAATTCAGAATGTTAAATTGTCTTTTGTCCTACCTGTATGTTAAGTTCTTTAGGGGCTATTTTAGACTGCCAACACACCTGTATGTGGGGTTCCATCATCTGGTGAGTGGGGTTACTTGTGCCGCAGAAGATGGAGGAGTTTGGTGTCTAGAGACCTACATTTTAGTACTAGCCGTGATACCAACTGGCTTAAGATACTGAGCAAGTCAGTTAATCTTTGTCAGCTTCAGTGTTTTAACTGATAGAATGAAGTAAAGCTGTTCTTTACAGGATTATTGTGCAAATTAACTAACAGGAGTAAACTGTAAAGCACCCTTCAAAGACTACTTATCATGTGGAATTTACTGGATAGTCTTCAAATCTAATCTAGACAGTTTTTCTGAGCATGCTTTCTCTCTCCTTCAGTCTCCTGTCTTCTAATTCATCCTGTTTAATCCTTATTGGTGAGTATAAATTAATATTTTAAATTTTGTTTTGTTAGGTTATTTTTATTCTTTTCAATTTCTATCACTAGAATTTAAGGAGACTTTCAGTAAATGCTTTTCAGATTTCAATATTCAACAATTACTGATTAAGCATCTTGTAAGTATAGGCTCTGCAGTGGAGATATGATGGTAAAGGGACTTTAATGTTTCTTTCCTTTGCAGCATTTTCTACCAGAGGGCATTTGCTTCTGTTCAGAGAGCTCCAATGATGGGGGAAATCTTCACTTTCCATGTCAGCATATTTATTTAGAGGTGGCTCTAACTGTCAGATGACTTTCCCCTCATATCAAACCAGTGTCTTCCAGTGTAACTTTACAAGTTGAATCACCATCAGGGCTCTTGACATGAATTTGATTTTTAAAACATTGTGAAATATTTCAGGCATACAAAAATATATATACTATAAAGATCATGTAGGTATCTACCACCCAGAGGAAAGAAAAAAATATGCATAATTGAAATACCCTGGATACTCCTCCTTGATTTAATTCTCCTTCTTCTCTTTTTTCCTAGAAACAACCACTATCTTGAATTTATTTTATTTTCCCCATATATTTATACTTTTAAAAAACATATGTGTATATCCAATAACATTATAGTGTTGTTTGTCATGTTTTAACATTTTATTTAATGATATGGTGCTTATTATTCTAATTTTACTTTTTTCCCATTTAACATATGTTTTTGAAGATAAACTATATTAGTTCATTCATTTTCATTGCTGAGTCTTATTTCATTGTATATATATACCACAACTTATTTATTGTTCTGAGGTTGTAATTTAGGATGTTTCTAGTTTTTTCACAATTGTAGACTGCTGCAGCAAGCATTCTTGTATAAATCTCCAAGTTTTCTTGAGCACAGTTATTAGTTTGTTAGGTTATATACCTAGTTGTGGAATTGTAGGACCATAAGCTGAGCACATCCTCCACTTTGCTTCTTCCACTTGTAAGATTGCTAGAGGGATGTAAATTGATAAGATGTGCATTTATATTGCTGTGCTCTATAATGCTGCTAACACTTGGTTTTGTTATCCTTAACAGTTTTTGCTAGTATGCTGGATATAAAAAATATATGCATTTATAAATGTATATTTCCCTCATTACTAGTGAGTAAAGGCATCAGTTCTTATGTTTATTGGTCATTATGTTTTTTTCCTTTCATGTGATTGCCTGTTCATGTCGCTTGCCCATTTTTAAGCTGAGTTTTGTTCTTTGTTTGTTTGTTTTTTGGTGTCTTTTGCTTGTTGACTTATAGGAGTTCTGTCTAAATGCTAGTCTCAGCTATGTGTGTAACAATTGTGTTTTCCACTCTGTGGATGCTCTTTTTACTATCCTTATGGTATCTTCTGATGTATGGAAGTTTAAGATTTAAATGTAAAATGTGTATCTTTCCTTTTTATTTGTGTTTGGTCTTTTTCAACATTTTCTGTAATCTGTAATCATAATAGTACTCTTCTATATCTTCTAAAGGTTTTAAAGTTTGCCTTTCACTTTTGCATCTGGAATTTATTTTTATGCATGGTTTGAAACAACATTCTAATTTTGTTTTTGCTCCATTTAGATAAGCAGTGGTGCTGAAGCATTTTGGTCTGTCCGTTTACCTCTGTTCACCACTTTTACCATGTCATTGCTGTTACATGTCAAGTGTATTTGTGTGGTGGTCTGTTTCAAGGTTTATTCTGTTTTGTGGCTCTGTTTATCTCTCTATAGGTTTATTATTCCTGATGCTCTTTCTCACCTGCAACCCCTGATAGGCCCCAGTGTGTGTCGTTCCCCACCTTGTGTCCATGTGTTCTCATCTTTCAGCTCTCCCTTACAAGTGAGAACATGTGGTGTCTGGTTTTCTGCTCCTGTGTTAGTTTGCTGAGGAACAATGGCTTCAAACTCCATTCATGTCCCTGCAAAGGACATGATCTCATTCCTTTTTATGACTGCATGGTTTCCTATGGTGTACATGTACCACATTTTCTTTATCCAATGTATCATTGGTGGGCATTTAGGTTGATTCTGTGTCTTTGCTATTGTGAATAGTACCACAGTGAACATATGTTTGTATATATCCTTATAATAGAATGATTTATATTTGTTTGGGTACATCCCCTGTAATGGTATTGCTGGGTTTGTTGGTATTTCTGCCTCTAGGTCTTTGAGGAACTGCCACACTGCCTTTCACAATGACTGAACTAATTGACAGTCTCACCAACAGTGTAAAGGTGTTCCTCTTTCTCTGTAACCTTGCCAGCATCTGTTACTGTGACTTTTTAATAATAGCCATTCTGACTGGTATGAGATGGTATCTCACTGTGGTTTTGATTTGCATTTTTCTAATGATCAGAGATGTTGAGCTTTTTTTTTTTCATATGATTATTGGCTGCATGTGTTTTTTTTTTTTTTTTTTTTTTGAGAAGTATCTGTTCATGTCCATTGCCCACTTTTTAATGGGGTGTTTGTTTTTCTATTGTAAATTTGTTTAAGTTCCTCAGAGACTCTGGATGTTAGATCTTTGTCAGATGAATAGATTGCCAAAATTTTCTTCCATTCTCTAGGTTCTCTGATTACTCTAATGATAGTTTCTTTTGTGTGCAGAAGCTCTTTAGTTTAATTAGATCCCATTTTCAAATTTTGCTTTTGTTGCAATTGCTTTTGGCCTTTTCATCATGAAAGCTTTGCCTGTGCCTATGTCCTGAATGATATTGCCTAGATTTTATTCTAGGGTGTTTATAGTTTAGTTTTGGGTTTTAGATTTAAGTCTTTAATCCATCTCAAGTTAATTTTTTATATGGTGTAAGGAAGGGGTCCAGTTTCAGTTTTCTGCATATGGCTATCCAGTTCACCCAGCACCATTTATTAAATAGGGAATCTTTTCCCCATTTCTTGTTTGTGTCAGGTTTGTTGAAGATCAGATAGTTGTAAGTGTGTGGTCTTATTTCTCAGGTCTCTGATCTTTCCATTGGTCTGTATGTCTGTTCTTGTACCAGTACCATATGGTTTTGATTACTGTAGCCTTGTGGTATAGTTTGAAGTCAGCATGATGCCTCCAGTTCTGTTCTTTTGGCTTAGGATTTGTCTTGGCTATTTGGGCTCTTTTTTGGTTACATCTGAATTTAAAAATAGCTCTTTCAAATTCAGCGAACAACATCAATGGTAGTTTAATGGGAATAGCATTGGATCTATAAATTACTTTGGGCAGTATGTACTTTGGGCGTTTTTATGATATCAATTCTTACTATCCATGAAGATGAAATTTTTCCATTTGTTTCTGTCCTCTCTGATTTCCTTGAGCAATAATTTATAGTTACCCTTGAAGAGGTCCTTCCCTTACTTTGTTAGCTATGTTTCTAGGTATTTTATCTTTTTGTAGCACTTGTGAGTGGGAGTTCATTCATAATTTGGCTTTCTGCTTGCTGTTGTTAGTGTATAGGAATACTAGTGATTTTTGCACATTGATTTTGATTCCTGAGACTTTGCTGAAGTTGCTTATCAGCTTCAGGAACTTTTGGGCTGAGACGATGGAGTTTTCTAGATATAAGATCATATCGTCTGCAAACAATGATAATTTGACTTCCTCTCTTCCTATTTGAATGCCCTTTATTTCTTTCTCTTGCCCGACTGCCCTGGCTGGAACTTCCAGTACTACATTGAATAGGAGTGGTGAGAGACAGCATCCTTGTCTTGTGCTGATTTTCTAGAGGGAATGCTTCCAGCTTTTGCCGATTCAATAGCATGTTGGCTGTGGGCTTGTCATGCATAGCTCTTATTATTTTGAAGTATGTTCCAGCAATATCCTATTTATTGAGAATTTTTAACATGAAGGTGCATTGGGTTTTATCAAAGGTCAATTCTGCATCTACTAAGAAATCATGTAGTTTCTGTCTCTAGTTCTAGTTATATGATAAATCATATTTATTGATTTGTGTATGTTGAACCAGCCTTGCATCTCAGGGATGAAGCCAGCTTGATCACGGTGGATAAGCTTTTTGATGTGCTGCTGATTTGGTTTGCCAATATTTTATTTAGGATTTTTGTATGGATGTTCATCAAGGAGATTGGCCTGAAGTTTTGTTTTTTTGTTGTACCTCTGTATCTCTGCCAGATTTTGCTATCAGTATGATGCTGACCTCATAGAATGAGTTAGGGAGGAGTCCCTCCTTTTCAGTTGCTTGAAATAGTTTCAGTAGAAATGATACTAGCTTTTCTTTGCACCTCTGGTAGAATTCAGGTGTGAATTCATTTGATCCTGGGTTTTTTTTTGGTTGGTAGGCTATTTATTACTTTCTCAATTTCAGAACTCATTGTTGGTCTATTCAGGGATTCAGTTTCTTCCTGGTTCAGTCTTGGGAGGTATATGTGTTCAGGAATATATACATTTCCCCTAGCTTTTCTAGTTTATTTGCATAGAGATGTTTATGTATTCTCTGATGGTTGTTTGTATTTCTGTAGGGTTGGGGTGATTTTCATCTTATATTTTTGATTGTGTTTATTTGATTCTTCTCTTCTTTATTAGTCTAGCTTGTGGTCTATTTTATTAATTTTTTCAAAAAACCAGCTACTGGAGATGTTGATTTTTTTGAAGGCTTTTTTGTATCTCTATCTTATTCAGTTCTGCTCTGATCTTGGTTATTTCTTGTCTTTTGCTAGCTTTGGGATTGTTTGCTCTTGGTTCTCTAGTTCTTTTAGTTGAGATGTTAGGTTGTTAACTCGAGATCTTTCTAGCTTTTTGATGTGGGCATTCAGTGCTATAATTTTCCCTCTTAACACTGTTTTAGCTGTATCCCAGAGATTCTGGTACATTGTCTCTTTGTTCTCATTGGTTTCAAAGAACTTCTTTGATTTCTGCCTAATTTTATTTACCCAAGAGTCATTCAGAATGAGTTGTTTAATTTCCATGTAGTAGTGTAATTTTGAGTGCATTTCTTAATCTTGAATTCTAATTTGATTGTGCTATGATCTGAGAGACTGTTATTATTTCAGGTTTTTTTTTTTTTTTTTTTTTTGCATTTGCTGAGGAGTGTGTGACTTCTGATTATGTGATCAATTTTAGAATAAGTGCTATGTGGCGATGAGAAGAATGCATATTCTGTTGTTTTTGGGTGCAGAGTTCTATAGATATCTATCAGGTTTACTTGATTCAGAGCTGAGTTCAGGTTCTGAATTTCTTTGTTAATTTTCTGTCTCAATGATCTGTCCGATATTGACAGTGGGGTGTTGAAGTCTCCCATTATTACTGTGTGGGAGTCTAAGTCTCTTTGTATGTCTCTGAGAACTTGCTTTATGAATCTGAGTGCTCATGTATAGGGGGCATATGTATTTAGGATAGTTAGCTCTTCTTGTTGAATTGAACTATTTACCTTTATGTAATGCTCTTCTTTGTCTTTTTTTGATCTTTGTTGCTTTTGTCAGAAACTAGGATTGTGATCCCTTCTTTTTTCTGTTTTCCATTTGCTTGGTAAATTTTCCTCCATCTTTTTATTTTGAGCCTATTTATGTCTTTGCACACAGCCTATGGATGGGTCTTGGCTCTTTATGCAGCTTGCTATTCTGTGTCTTTTTTTTTTTTTTGAGACAGAGTCTCTGTTGCCCAGGCTGGAGTACAATGGCCTGATCTTGGCTCACTGCAACCTCCACCTCCTGGGTTCAGGTGTTTCTCCTGCCTCAGCCTCCTGAGTAGCCGGGATTACAGGCACTTACCACCATGGCTGGCTAATTTTTGTATTTTTAGTTGAGACAGGATTTTACCATATTGGTCAGGCTGGTCCTGAACTCCTGACCTCAGGTGATCCACCTGCCTCTGCCTCCCAAAGTGCTGGGATTACAGGCATGAGCTACCTTGCCCAGCCCTCATTCTGTGCCTTTTAATTGGAGCGTTTAGCTTATTTACATTTAAAGTCAGTATAGTGGTATGTGAATTTGATTCTGGTTATTTTGCACACTTGTTTATGTGGTTGCTTCATAGTATCACTGGTCTGTGTACTTCAGTGGGTTTTTGCAGTGTCTGGTAATGGTTTTTTGTTTCCATATTTAGTGCTTCCTTCAGGAGCTCTTGCAAGGCAGGTCTGGTGGTGATAAATTCCCTCAACATTTGCTTATCTGAAAAGGACCTTATTTCTGTTTGGCTTATAAAGCTTAGTTTGGCTGGATATGAAATTCTGGATTGAAAATTCTTTGCTTTAAGAATGTTGAATATTGGCCCCCAGTCTCTTCTGGCTTATAGGGTTTCTGCTGTTAGTCTGATGGGTTTCCCTTTGTAGGTGATATGGCTTTTCTCTCTGGCTACCCTTAACATTTTTTTCTTTCATTTCAACTTTAGAGGATCTGATTATTATGTGTGTTGGGGTTGATCTTCTCATGGAATGTCTTACTAGGGTTCTCCGCATTTCCTGAATTTGAATGTTGGCCTGTCTTGCTAGGTTGGGGTAGTTCCCCTGGATGATATCCTGAAGTGTGTTTTCCAGCTTAGTTCCTTTTTCCTCTTCTCTTTCAAGCACCCCAGTTGGACATAGGTTTGGTCTCTTCACATAATCCCATAGTTCTTGGAGGTTTTTGTTAATTTCTTTTCATTCTTCTTTTCTCTGCTCTTGTCTACCTATCTTATTTCAGAAGGGTAGTCTCTGAGATGCTTTCTATTCTGCTACTGATACTTGTCATTGCATTGTGACGTTCCTGTGTTCTGTTTTTCAGCTCCATCAGATTGGTTATGTTTTTCTCTAACCTGACTATTCTGGCTATTAGCTCCTGTATTGTTCTATCATGATTCTTAGCTTCTATGCATATTCATAATGAGTTACAATGTTCCTTTAGCTCAGCAAAGTTTGCTATTACCCACTTTCTGAAGCCTGATTCTGTCATCTCAGGCATCTCAGCCTCAGCCCAGTTCTGTACCTTTGCTGGAGAGGTGTTGTGGTCATGTGGAGGAGAAGGTGCATTCTGGCTTTTTGAGTTTCAGTGTTTTTGCATTGATTCTTTCTCATCTTTATGGGCCTCTCTGCCTTAGATCATTGAGGTTGCTGATGTTTGAATAGAGTTTTTGAGGGGTCATTTTTGTTGATGTTGTTTTCTGTTTGTTTTTCTTTTAACAGGCAACTCTTCTGTAGCACTGCTGCAGTTTGCTAGGAGCCCACTCCTGACCCTAGTTGCCTTGGTTTTTCTGTACCCAGAGGTATCTATCACCAGTGAAGTTTGCAAAACAGCAAAGATGGCAGCCTGCTCCTTCCTTTGGAAGCTCTGTCCTGTGGTGGGGCACTGACCTGTTGCTATTCTGCACATACCTGTAGGAGGTGGTTGGAGATCCCTGTTGGGAGATCTCGCCCAGTTAGGAGGAATGGGATCAGGGACCTACCCAAAGAAGCAGTCTGACTGCCCTTTAGTAGAGCAGATGTGTTGTGTTGGAGGGTACCTTTCCTTGTTCAGATCATTCATATACTCCAAAGCCAGCAGGCTGGAACATCTGAGTCTACCAAACTGCAGAGATAGTGGCTGCCTCTTCCCCTGGGAGCTTTGTAGTAGGGAGAGACCAGAGTTCTCCCCGTAGAACCCTTGCTGGAGTGGTTGAAGCCCCCACAGGGAGGTCTCGCCCGGTGAGGAGGAATGGATCAAGGTCCTGCCTAAAGAAGAAGTCTGGCCATGATCTGGCAAGGCAGCTGTGCTGTGGGGGATCCCTCCTTGTCTGGACTGCCTGTATTCTTCAAAGCCACTAGGCTGAAATGATGGAGTCTACCGAACTACAGGGATAGTTCCCCCCAGGAACTCCATCCTGACTCAGGGCGACTCCAGCCTGCTGCCACCAGCCAGCTGGAATTCCAATCTGGTGGGTCTCAACCTGCAAGGTGCCTTGGAAGTGGGGCCTGAAGAATGATGCCACTTGGCTCCTGACTCAGCCCCCTTCCTAGGGACATGCATGGATGGATCTCCCGCCTTGCCATGTATCCCGGAGCCAGGGTATGCAAAACTCCTGGGTCTCTGTGTGTGGCTGAGCCACTCCCTGAGTGGCTGCTCTGCTGAGATTCCACATAGCTCTGTGTATTGGACCCAAGGCCCTGGTGGTGTAGGCTCATGAGGGGATCTCCAGATACATGGATTGCAAAGATCCATGGGAGAAGCATGGTTTCCCAGGCAGGGTTGCACAATCATTCAACACTTCCCGTGGTTGGGGATTGGGGTTCCATTGGCTCTGTGCAGCTCCTGGGTGGGCCATTGTCACTTTCTGTTTCTCTTCGTTGTCTGTGGGTTGAGGTGTTTGCCTAGTCAGTCCCAATGCGAGAACTCAGATATCTCAGTTGAAGGTGCTGAATTCACTTGCTCTTTTCATTTTTTTCTCTGAGCCCCATGGACTGCAGCCACTTCCAATCGGTCCAATGGTGTGTTTTAAAAACTTAGATTTTCTTACTATTGGGGACTGGTATTCTTTGCTGGTATTTTAAGACCCTTTTCACTACTAGATCGCTTTAAATATTTCTCATTGTCTCTATTTTAGATGTATATGTTCTTTCTTAGACTATTCAACAGTAGACCCTTGAATTTACAACCAGAAATATGAAGAATATTACCACAAATGGCTTATAATCCTATGAAAATATGCTCAACTTGACTTGTAGAGTAATGTAGATTACATCCAGATAGCATTTCTCATGATTAGATTAGCAAAATTCCAAAAGTTGACCACAACTCTGTTGCCAAAATGTAGGGGGAAATAGATAAATACATTGTTGTTTGCTGGGGGAATGCAAAATAGCCTAAAGCTGATCTATTAATATGTGGGGGAATGGGCAATACCCAGTACAATTAAATCTACGGTAACTCTTTTGTCCAGCAATCTTTAGATAAGATTCCTACATCTTTAGATTGCTAGACAAAATTCCTAGGATCCTCTAGGAATCTGTCCCAAAGATTTACTGGCAAAATATTTTTGTGAAATATGCATTTTACTGGAACACTAATTGTAGTAACAAAGGGCCGAAGTGACTGAGATATTCTTCACTAGAGGACTAGTTAGGTAAGCTGTGGTACTTCCATAGGATGGAAAACCATGATGCTGAAAAAAGAAATGGGAAATATATCGGTAATGGAGTGATTGTTATGATATATTAAGTGAAAGAACAAGATGCTACTTATCTAAGAAAGAAAAGAATTTGTATTTGCTTACATATTTGCTTATTTTTTAAAAGAATAAACCATAAGATGATAATAATAGAAAAAGGCTACCTTTAGGAGAAGAGGGGTAATAGGATGGAGGGAAAGGAATAAAACTTCTCTGAATATACTTTGTTTTGTTGGTTTGCTCATGGAAACATGTAAATTTTTTACGTAATTAAAAAAATAGAGGGTCTTACTCTGTCATTAAGGCTGGAATGCAGAGGCATTATCATAGCTCACTGTAATTGAACTACTGGGCTCAAGTGATACTCTTACCTCAGGCTTTGTAGTAGCTAGGACTATAGGTGTGCACCACTACACTCAGCTAATTTTTTTGTTTTTAATTTTTTTGTAGAGATGGAGCCTTACTGTGGTGTCCAGGCTGGTCTCTAGCTCCTGGCCTTAAGCACTCCTGCCTTGGCCTTCCAAAGTGGCAGGATTATAGGCATGAGCCATTGTGCCTGGCCTTAACATAATTTTAAAATAAAAGACATGTAATCCCTGAGAAAACCAAATCAATCTGAGTTTGAGCTGGTTAGCAGAACCCACAGAGAGGACACAGAGAGGAACTTGGCCACTGGCTTTAAAACACAGGGATTTGATTGTACATCCCTATTGGCATGTATCATAAAGATAACCAAAGTGCAGAAAACATTGTAGACTGTTTTTCAGTTATCATTACTGGTATTGGTATTCTGAGATTCTTACATATATTGTGAGATAGAATAAACAACTAATTATATTTTTAGGAGGAAGGAAACATTGACATGTAAACAATGAAGTTAGGAAAAATTCCTGCATTCTTGAATTTGAGTTGGACATACAGTATGAACTCAAAGCATTTTAGTATTTTTTAAAAACATGATCTACCTCTGTTCACTGGGAAGGGCCAGAAACCATGGCCAGCCCTGTAACAGTAAGCATTCCTTGTGCCCAGATTGTGATTGCCAAATACCATTTCCTACCAAAAAAAGCCAGGACTCTGGAGCAATGGCTGCTTTCAGATTTGGAGCAGGAGGTATACAAGATGTGCCTGGATCATCTCTTTACACCAGCAAGCAGGGAAGCTCTGAAGGATTCCCAGGGTCATGTCATAGAAGGACTCAGGAACCAACATGAAGAGGCTCCTACTGGCCAAGTTTGAGCATCATTCTGGATAATACAGCACTGGATTGAAACACATCACACAGGTTTAAATACACAAGTTTATAATGAAAAAAATCAGTCACTTTTGTAGGATGCTAGGAAATTAATGAATTACTTTGAAAACTGGTAAATAAAGGGAAAGAAATAAGCGTTTTACAATCCATGCCTGAGTATGACCAAACTGCTGTTGAAGGGAAGTTTCTCTTTATAAAAGTAGTTACAGGAGAGATGAAGAAGGAATTATATCACATCACTGTTATTTTGCAATCCCTAGTTCATAGACCTAGGCAACGATCAACAATGGCTGCTGACAACATGAAAAAATATTGCCAAAAAATTGCCTAATCTGAACAAGCCTCTAAATTTAGCAAACACACAAAAAAAGGGATTTATACAATGGGCAGAGGAGAATGTTAAATAAAACCATGGGAATGCAATCAGCAACATTTAGAAATAGGAAACTATAGAAAAATGACCTGGAGTTTCAATAATTGCCAATAGATGTGAAAAAAAAAAAAGACGAAGGGTAGACTTATAGATTAAACATAGATGTATTAATGTATTAGTCTGTTCTTACACTGCTAATAAAGACATCCCAGAGATTGGGTAATTTATAAAGGAAAGAGGTTTCATGGATTCACAGTTCCACATGTCTAGGGAGGCTTCACAATCATGCCAGAAGGCAAAAGAGAAGCAAAGGCATATCCTATGTGGTGGCAAGCCAGAGAGCTTGTGCAGGGGGACTCCCATTTATAAAACCACTAGAACTTGTGAGACTTATTCATTACTGTGAGAACAGTATGGAGGAGACCACCCCCCATGATTCAATTATCTCTAACTGCCCACCCCCCCCCACCACCAGCTTGACATGTGGGGATAATTACAGTTCAAGGTGAGATTTGGGTGGGATCACACCAAAAACAATATCAATTAACCACTTCCAGTGTGTGAACCTTATTTGGATCTTAAGGATAACAAAGTGTTTAAAAATTTTGAGACAACCAGGGAAAATCTGAGCACTGACTAGCTATCTGATAAAATAAATTGTTAGTTGTTTTTGAGTGAGATAGCATTGTGGCGATTATATTTAAAGAAAGATCTTTATCTTTAAAAGGTGCATATTATTTACTTCTGAAATAAGATGGCCTTTTATTTGGGATTTGTTTTTAAAATAAAGGGCTGATGAGGAAGTGGGTGGGTATGGATGAAACCAGAGTGGCCCTACATCGGCAGTGAGTGAAACTAAGTAATGGGTTTATTCATTTTACTGTTTCTTTGTACTCTTGTGTGTGTTTAAGGTTTTCAGTGGTAAAACATTAAATGAAAATAGCATTCTTAGCATAAACAGGGCTCAGAAGAGGGGGTTTTCTGAAAAGTTTTATGTGAAATGGGACTCTATTAAGTCTCATTTTTATAATGTCTTTGTATATCCGAGATAAGTTCCTAGAGGGAAACAGAACTCACACTGGGTATCTGCAACTCATTCCTGTTTTAGTTCAGTGACTGCTGCTCACCAAGCTTCTTAAACTCATGATCACAGAGGAAGGCAACCCAAGTTTGTATCCCAGGGAGACCATTTGTAAGATGACTTCTTAATCTGGATTATGATTCTCTTTTAATCTGGCTCTGCCCTCTCCCACCATCACTTCCAGCCAACTGCAGACTGCAGTGTCTCTGAAGATGGAAAAGGATCTATTTTCCGATTTCCAAATGCTCAAGGGCCCTTTGAAAAGTCAACTTAGAGAGGGACTGTGACCTCCCCATGCCACTTGGACATTTAGTGGGATAGCTGTGATTTGAACCTGGGTCTTTGAACTTCCACTGCACTGCATTCTACTGCTTTGCTCTCATTGAATAAGTTAAATTCTACATGTTGATTCCTCCCTGGCGAGGGGTGCCTGTATTCTTTGTTGAGCTTACAGTGTGCTCTTTAGGAAGAGTTTTTGCCCGAAATTATTTATAGACCACTGTGCCTGTCTGAGCACATGTTCACCAGCCAAATAACTTTTAATATGCTCAGGGAAATGAACACAGCCTACAGGGTCTGAGGAATATTAAACTGTGGGCAAGGGAAATTTTAACATTGATAATACTCGTAAATTTGGTGCTTTAGAGTTTTGAATGTGATTCAAATACATACACTGTCTCATTTGTTCCTTCTTAATCTACCTGCTATTTTCAGTGATGGAATGGCAGGTCAGTCTAAGATCCCAATCAGAATCTTCTGACTTCAAAATCCGCACTCTCTCTACTTTATCACACTACCTCTTTCTTTGAGTAGAATTTGAATATAGTAACGTGATATCTTTAGGTGATGCCAGTGACCCATCAGAGTATAACGTGACTGTTGCTTTCATCATCATCAAATGAGTAACAATTAGTTCTAATTCAGTTTAATTCATTCTGTGTTAGGCATTCTGTGTTGGAAACTTGAGTTCTGTCTAGTATCTGAAAATAATTTTCATAAAACTTCTATGGCATATATATTAAAATCATATTTGCTGTGTGACATTGGATAAGATTAAATAGTTTCCAAAGTCACAGCACTAATAAATGGTAGAGCCAGGATTTGAAACCAGAACTGTCTGATACCAGGCCTGAGCTTTAGCCATTAAGTCACTCACTGATATCCATTCATTCAATTAGCAGATATTTACTGAGCATCTACTCTATGCCAGGTACTGTTTCAGGCACTGGGGATACAGTTGTGAATGAGATGGATATCTTCCCTTGTCTTTATTCAACTTACAACTAGTGAGTGAGACAGACAGTAAACAAGATATTTTTAGGCAGTGATGAGTGGTTTGTAGGAAGTAAAACTGGGCAATGTGACACAGAGTATCTGGGTTATAAGGCTAGGATGCTGCTTTAAACCTTTAGGGACTAGTCTGAGGTCAACAGGTTTTGAGTATTCTAGACAGAAGGAACAAGTAGAAATTAAAGATTCTGTAGTTGAAACTGGCTTAGTATGTTTGGGGAACAGAAAGAGAATACAGGATAGAACACAGAAGCCATTGGAGAAGCAGTGCTCATCCAGTAGTAGAGCTCCCCACATCCTCGTCCTTGCCCCCTGGTAATGTAGGCATGGTTGGGGTGAGGAGTACTGCCTTTGACTGAGGAGGAGAGCTCATTGACTTGTGATGGGACTGATTTCTGAGAAACAAACTCCATCCCAGAGGAATGACACATTTTCTCAAGACCATGGGCTCTGTAGTCTCAAAACCAGTAGGACAGGGATAGATAGTTGAGACCTGGCTTGATGACATGTGTGAAAACAGTTTTGGAGTCTTAAATGGCATCAAGTAGAAGCAACATCAACAGTGTGACCTTATTGGCAAAAAAGTTGCTGCAGTCAGAGGCTTTCCTGAAGGATGATATGTAGATAGGTCAATGCCTGCCAAATACAAGGAGAACATTTCTGGCCAAAAATGGAATAGGTGTCTTTGAATGCTGTTGTAGTCCCTCACATGCATCGAGAAGCTGCTCAGCCCCTGGTCAGGAACATTGCAGTGATGGGTCAAGTCTGGTTGAAGTTGGAAGAGGAGCTGGAGTAGCTCATCTCTGTGGGCCTTCCAACCTGCAGTCCTCAGGACCTCATTGCCAGGATGGCAGTTCGTGGCAATGGTGGTTGGTAACAATTTATGGTAGATGAACTATTCAAACCCAAATTATGTTCCTGTCTGCCTTACTGCTCAGGCCAGTGCTCCTTCATGCTCCAGCTCTTCTCACTGTTCTGCAGCCTGTGGTCACTGATTTGCTCTGGGATCCCTATTATTTTTAGTGGCACCTTATTTTTTTTTTGAGACGGAGTTTCACTCCTTACCCAGGCTGGAGTGCAATGGCGCGATCTCGGCTCACCGCAACCTCCGCCTCCTGGGTTCAGGCAATTCTCCTGCCTCAGCCTCCCGAGTAGCTGGGATTACAGGCACGCACTGCCATGTCCAGCTAATTTTTTGTATTTTTAGTAGAGACGGGGTTTCACCATGTTGACCAGGATGGTCTCGATCTCTTGACCTCGTGATCCACCCGACTCGGCCTCCCAAAGTGCTGGGATTACAGGCTTGAGCCACCGCGCCCGGCAGTGGCACCTTATTTAATGCAGCTCTACATTTTCTAGCTAACTGGTACCATCTGTCTGTAATCACACTTCTCAGATCTGCCTCCTTGTCATCAACCTACCTCCCTCTCTGATGGTTGGGAACTAGTTGTCTTCTCTGAAGACTTGCTGTACTTGAAAATTTTTACTTGGCATGGCCAACAAAGGTATCATATATTGTCTGTGGAAGCCAGCAAAAGCCTTGGAAAATAAGACTTGAGTTGTCATCTCATGTTAAGAGCATCCTGGCCTCTAGTGGTGGGTACACCAGAGTTGGCTCTAGGTTCTGATTCCTTTGTCACTGGGCTTTGACTGTGTAGCCTTGGCCACCTCTTCAAAATCCTCTGGGTTCCAACTGGTTTATCTCTAAACAAGTTGAAGGGATTAGACCAATGGCTCCCTGTAGGGCCTATCCTGCTCTCAGATCATTCAAAGGTATTCATTGCCAGTTCTTTGCACCACAAGGAACTTATGTGGACTTTTAGACAGACTCTGACTTCTCAGAGCCTGCAGTCTAAGACATTCTGACATGGATGCACATTTAAAAGACAGACACCTTATAGATATATTATTGATCAATTTTGCCACTAGTATGATGAAGCTGTCATTTCTGAAAAAGGGATTTGTATGTACTTCCCACTTTTACTGCTTTGGTTAAATCATTTGCCCTAAGAACTCCATCAAATATAGATATGCATATGCCATAGACTGAGAATATTAGCATTATAAGCATGTCAATGACATAATAGCACCTTTTGGCATAATTTTATATTCTTTATAACAACATTATGGGGTGAATTGCTTTAGCCTCCAATAAAAAGATGTAGGAATTCAGAGAGTGAATATCCTCCTAAAGCTTCTGTGACTCCTTCATTGTGCCTGACTTCAGTGCGTGTGCTTTGTTTGCAGTTCTGGGCTGCATCTCTGAATAGGTATATTAGGTCAGTGGGTGTTTTATACAGAAGGTGGTGGGGATAGTGGGTTACTGAGGGAGTTAAGTTGACAGGATCATAGATGAGGATTCCTGGTTTCTAGAGAAGAGGCAGAGGGGAAGCCTACACCTCTCCTCCTGATGGCCCTGGCAGGAGGTGGAGCATGAGTCTGACAGCAAGCAGGTTATGGGGGATGTTGGTTCTCGTAGGAAGCATAATTGTTGGAACATTACTGGAGGCAGTCCAGGCATGACTTGGTTGTTAGGACGTCCACACATCAAACCTGCAAAAGTGTGTCTGGTGGCCATGTGGAGTCCTGGCAGCCCCACGGTGGAATGTGGTGTGGGGCAAAGGCTGCTGATGAGGGCACCTCCTCTGATGAGTCCATTCTTGCATTGTAGTAAATAAACACCCAAGACTGGTAATTTATAAAGAAAAGAGGTTTAATTGGCTCACGATTCTGCAGACCATACAGGAAATGTGGCAGCATCGGCTAGCCTTCTGGGGAGGCTTCAGGAAACTTAGAATTGTGACAGAAGGTAAAGGGGAAGCCAGCACTTTACATGGCCGGAACAGGAGGAAGTGGTGGGGTTGCAGGGGGTGGGGTGCCACACACCCAAACAACCAGATCTTGTGAAAATTCTATCACCAGAACAGCACCAAATGGGGAAATCTTCCCCCATGATCCAGTCACCTCCTGCCAGGCCCCCCTCCCACATTGGGGATTACAATTTGACATGATATTTCGGCGAGGACACAGATCCAAAGCATCTCATCCTCTCACCTGTCCATCCTTCACCTCTTAGGAAGGAGGACAGCCACAGTAGAGTGCTTGCCTCTAGTTGCTCTTGAGCACCCTTCCTGGGTAAGATAATTTTTTTTTTTTTTTTTTTTTTTTTTTAAAGATGGGGTTTCTCCATGATGGCCAGGTCTTGAACTCCTGACCTCAGGTGATCCACCCACCTTGGCCTCCCAAAGTGCTAGGATTACAGGTGTTAACCACTGCGCCCAGCAAGAGAATTAAAAAAATATATATATTTATGATTCTAAAGGTAGTATTATTACAGAAAGTTTGAAAACCCAGAATTTATACAGAAAAACACAATAACAACGATGGAGAATGTTTCCAGTGGTGGTGTGGTAAATATGGCTTCCCTGCTCATCTGTAGTTTCAGTTTAAGGTGGCACAGTGTTTGCCTTATACACAAACACTTAATTTGAATGGAAAGAACTGTGGTGCCTTTCGCTGTAAAACCCCAGTGTAGAAAGAAGCCATATTATTTTCCAACAGGACAAGATCACCCTGTTTTGCTGGTTGAACCCTAACTTATCACCCTTTTCAGTCAGGGTTCAACCAAAGAACAGATGATTGGGGGTTATTTGAAGAGACTTATTGCAAAGAACTGGCTTATGTCACTGTGGGAGCTGTTAGACAAGTGCAACATTTATAGGGCAAGCTGTCACTCAGAACTCTCAGGCACAAACTGAAGTTGCTGTCCAGAGGCAGAGTTTCTTTTTCCGGGGAACTTCAGCTCTCTCCTTAAGGCCTTTTGACTGATTGAATCAGGCTCCCATGTATTATCTTGGATGATTTCCCTTACTTAAAGTCAGCTAATTATGAACCTTAATCATATCTGCAAAAATACTTTCACAGCAATACCTTGATTAGTGTTTGGATAACTGGGGACTGTAACCTAACCAACTTGACATATACAAAATATCATCACATCTGAAAATCTGTCCTCTTTGAAAATGAATCTGGGGCTTTGGTGCATCATCTGCCTTGGTTGCCCAGCCCCTCTTTCAGCAACCCTCCTTGCTAGGATGTAATAAGGGCTAAAGTCAGTCCTGCTGATCTCACCTGGACCTGCCCACCTGCAGCATCGTATTCTGTCTTTTGTGTCTTTGTGACCTCTCCCTGTGACTAACTTGGAGGTTGTTGCAGGGGTGGGGTGGTATCTCCTGTTGCATTTGTCTGTCCCTTGATGGTCTGAGTGCTGCAAGTGCTCTACATGGCTTTTCAGTAAACAGTGTCTGATATCCATGACTTAACTTCAGGTCCCATCATGGCCAAGATTCTTATGATGTCTCCTTGTTATATCTGCTCATGGAGGAAGGAGCAGTTTGTTTCATTGCATTTGTGTTTGTTCATTCACTTACAAATTGCCAAGTGAGCTAGGCATTGTTCTAGGTACTGAGCCTATAGCAGCGAAGAAGACAGACAGGATCCCTGCTCTTTAGCTTTATAAAACTAGCACGGGTGTTGGAGGTGTGGCAGAGGGAGAGGAAGGAAACTAATAATAAACAAGTATACATATTAAACAAACTAATTTCAGATAGTGTAAGTATATGGAGGAAAATAAAACAGTATACCATGATTCTAAATTAGGTGGTCACTTTCTGAGTTTAAATAATGACTCTCTAGCTATGTGATGATGGGCAAATTACTTCACCTCTTTGAGCCTCAGGTACTCTATCTTTTCAAAAAAACAAAACAAAGCAAAAGGATAAGAATCTGTGATGTCTGGAGTCCGGGCCACCTGTACTGGGAGCTGTTGTAGGTTTTTGTGAGGGGATTCTTGGAAGAGGAATTGTCTAGGAATGTAATTTGTGATGGTTAGAGACTTGCTTCTCAAGTGTGGCTTGCAAACCAGCAGCAGGTATCATTGCAGAGCTTTTTAGAAAGGCAGACTCTCAGGCCCTTTCCCAGACCCACTGAGTCAAATGTGCATTTTGCCAACATCCCCATGAGATTTTTCTGTATACTAAAGTTTGAGAAACACTGCTGCTAGAGTAACTCAGGTATAAAGCATTAGATTCATCTTGAAAACTAGAGTTGGGGAGAAGGGATAGAATGAATTCAAAGGTAAGTTTTACCTTGGGTGAGGTCAGTCTCTGAACAATTGACTTAAAAGAAACCAACCTTCTACCAAGATTGCCAGTTCATCAGATATTAATAGGAAGGATGTAGCTTTTGAATTCTGAGAATTCTGAGAACTGGCCTCTATCTAGGACATGGCTCTCTGGGTGCTGAGTCCTCTCAGGATGTCAAATACTCAAGGTCGAAGGTGGTTTGGTGAAGAAAAATCAAGAAATTGGAGCTGGCCTTTATCAAAAGGATATTCAAGCTGCCATTGTTGGGTGTGTCATCCTCTTTTACTTAGGACTGTTTCCTTTTATGATCTAGGTTTAGCCTTTGTGAGGCAGAGCCCCTGGCCTCTGAACTTTGAGGCCTGCTGTGTCACCTTCTCCAGAAGCTGGGTGGTGACTTGCCTTTGTGTGCAGTCTGTGTCACCACCATCCTCTGTAATGGACTCCTAAGACTGCTTTGCACTGTCACATTTCTGGTTGATGCCCTGTGGGAGATTCCTAGCCCTTTCTGTCCAGTGCTTCCAGAATGCGATGCTCCCCAGTAAATTTGCATGGGCAGCTAATCCCATCCATGGCATATAGAGGGTTGCGTGTTCCATCTGCCAGACGGTGACCCTTTGCTCCTCAGGTTTCTTCTTTTGTCTTTCTTGGGATCCATCATACCCAGGGTATTTATTCCATTCAATGCTTCCTTTGTGCTCGGCATGGTTCAGATTCCATATTTACTCCTGACTACAGCTCAGAAAGATCTTGGAGGAGCTGATAGCTGAATATGATAGATTCATAGTATGTTACCTTGGAATCGGTCCTAGTTAGGGACAACTGTGGATGCTGTGAGGTTTTCTTTCAAAAATATCTTGGTGTTTCAGAGATGACACACAGGGAAAGGACAACTGGGCATGCAGAGGATGGGTACAGTTTCTGAATTCATAAATTGACATTCTGATTTGTTGACTTTGATGTAGATTCAGGATGGGTAGGTGTCTTAGAATTTACTGTGCACACTATGAAGAGGCCTTCACTTGTCTGCCCCCACCCCCGATAGTGGTGTCCTTTTAACAAATATGGTTTCCTTAGAGACCTTTCTCTACAATATTCTTTGATATTCCTACATAGATTTGTAGTTTTTTGGGGAGCTGGAGGGTACTCATATATTTCATCTGCTTTGGAACAGCAGATAGCCTTTGTTTCCTTGTCCGAATCAAAGTCAAATCCATTTCATTTCTTAAATTTCTTGAGCTCTCAGTAAGCTTCTTGCAGATATGTATTCCCTAGCACTGGGGAGTAAGAATGGAGTTAAAAGTGCCCCTATGGACTGCATTAATCCATTTACTAGGGCATAATCTAATAATCAGAAAATGCTGGCTTCAGTTTCCTGGGGATAGGAGCTCATTTTATACATTTTCTTCTGTTTGCATTGGCTATCTCTCCAGACATTGCAGTTTCCATACATTGGTCCTGTCTTTATCAGATTAACGTCAGGTGGCAGCAGCTAGATTCATCTGTGGATTTACTTGCGGCTGCTTAATGGATTGTGGCCTGTGTCTGATTCTTTAGTACTGACTGCTTGGTAACCCTTTTTTTTAAACTGGTGAATTCTTACCAGACAATTTGCCTTTAGTGTTTCTTTCTCTAGACAGGGAGGCATGAATTCAGGTACACTAGCTATCATCCTCTGTGTTTAAGAGGAAGGGAGGGAGACATAGGGAAGTCAAGAGATACATTATGAGCCCTGGCAGACATAACTCAGGACTCCCAGGACTTCCCACTACCCCTCAGCTGGGACTGCTGACCTCCCTCCTCCTTGCCTTTCAGACATGCTGCTGAGCACATTGGTGAACAAAGGTATCATTGTGCTCCCCGAAATAAAAAGGGGGGCTTGTACTCTAAAAGCACCTTGCCAGGCTGCAGCTAGGGTAACCTTTTAGTTCTCCTTTCTGCTAAAATCCCAATTGGAAACAGCTGGGGCCTTATCCTTTCAGCTTTTTCAGAATGGCACGGTACAGGAAAAAGTGCCTATCACAGTTTGTGTGTGTGTTGTATTCACACATATGTGTTGGGACACATGGGGCTTTCACTGTCTCCTGGAAGCCTAACGATGCTTCACGGCTTCTGGTCATCTGATGATGGACAGATTCACATATCTGTCTTTTGCTTCCACTTTCTTACTACACATCAGTCAGTGAACGTTTGTCATATCTTCTAGGCACCAGACATATCTGATTGTTCTTCTTCACAATGTTGTTACGAGAAGATACAGATAAAAAGATTGTGAAATGGCCAGGTGTGGTGGCTCACGCCTGTAATCCCAGCACTTTGGGAGGCTGAGGTGAGTGGACCTGAGATCAGGAGTTCAGGACCAGCCTGGTCAACATGGTGAAAACCTGTCTCTACTAAAAATACAAAAAAAAAAAAAAAAAATTAGCTGAGTGTGGTGGCAGGTGCCTGTAATCCCAGCTACTTCTGGAGGAGAATCGCTTGAACCCAGAGGTGGAGGTTGCAGTGAGCCGAGATCATGCCATTACACTCCAGCCTGGGCAAGTTTCACAAGAGTGAAACTCTGTCTCAAAAACAAGAAAAAAGAAAAAAAAGATTGTGAAATGTTTCATAACAACAATTGCTTTTTAAAAAATAATTTCAACTTTTTTTTTCAATGGATTAGCAAGCACATGCAGATTTGTTCCATGTGTATACTGGGTGATGCTGAGGCTTGGGGTCCCAATGAATTCTGTCACCCAAATGATAAGCACAGTATCCAACAGATGATTCTTTAGCCCACATCTCCCTTCTGCCCTCTCACATCTAGTGGTCCCCAGTGTCTGTTGTTCCCATATGCATGTTCATGTGTATTTGGTGTTTAGCTCCCACTTATAAGTGAGAACATGTAGTATTTGTTTTTTTCATTCTTGCTTTAGTTTGCTTAGGAGGATTACCTCCAGCGCCATTTATGTTGCTGCAAAGAACATGATTTCATTCTTTTTTGTAGCTTTATAGTACCACATTTTCTTTTTCCAGTCTACTGTTGGTGAGCACCTAGGTTGATTCCACATGTTTGCTAATGTGAACAGCACTGCAGTGAACATACAGGTACATGTGTCTTTGTGATAGAATCAAGTGCTTTGTCTTCCAATATTACAGTCAACTTTTCATTAAAAAACCCCAAACTAAAAATACTCTGGCTGCTGTTTTTCCTGCATGACTAATCAGTATTTGTAAATCATTTATGTATAACCATGATATTTTGAATAGATATATTAGGCAGTTGATATTTTTCAGTTCACTTCATGTTTACTGAATACCCGGTATGCACTCAGGGCTGTATAAGAGATTGAGGTAGAGGTAGGGGTGTGTCAGACATCTCTTTTGGACTCTGTGAGTTCTTTTGCTTTTGGACCCCATGAGAACCTCATCTCAGAGCCTTGACCTCTCTCCTCAGAAACGTCATCAACAGGGAGTGGAATTTAGCATATTATTTCAGGGGCCCATAGACCTATGAGAAAGTTCATGGGGATTTGTAGGTCCCGTGATAAGAGCCACTTGTCTTGATGATAAGACAAATCATGTGAGAGCTGGATGGTAATTTTGCCATCATCTGCTGCACTTTGGGATGTAGAGCTACTACTTTTGGGGCCCTCATACAGTGTTTTCCTTTTTAAGAATGATCTAGAAACTGAAATACTTTCCTGTCATAATAACTGGAAGAGAGGCTGCTTAGGGTCCATGTATGGGAACTATTCCAGTAGCCCATGAGGAAGAGCAGGAAGAGCTCTGGAGAAAGTCTCTTTAGGCATTCTAGGGCCTTTACTTTTCTCCAGTTTGGAAATGGGATCTGACCGCTTAGTGTTTGACACAGGCAATATGGAACCTGATTAACTGAGAAGGATTTACTGTACAGACATAACTCTGCAAGCGTTGAGCTCATGTGTCTGCACTTCCCTAAGAACTTATATGGGGTCCCTGCTTTTAGTTTCTGTTTAGATAAAGCAGAAATCACTATTGGGTTTACTCTGCGTTCTATAAAAGCCAAAAAACAAAACAAAACAAAACAAAAAAACGACAAATGGTAACATATAAGTGAAGGACCTGTACTACTGCTATTCTTTTTTTATTTAAAAATTGCCAACAAAAAGAGGCTTCAGTCAGTTTAAGAGAAGTATTGGGAACCTAGCTGCATGGCTTTTTCGTCTTCCCTTATTAAAAATTGATGGTAGAATTCCTAATTCTTTATGCAGCTATAGTTTTCTCTTGGATCCCAGAGGACTTAACGGCTAGGGCTGGGGAATCTCTCTCTTGTGTGAGGTATTGAAGGGTAGCAAAAGGTATTCTTTTCAGATGAGGGGATTTACAGAGGCATTTAGAATTGCCTAGAATCGTCCTCTGAAGACTTGAAGAGTGAACCATATTAGGATCCTTGGCTTGTTGTAAAGGAAACGGATGGCATGGGGGAGGCAGCAGAGATGATAACAGTTGGCATATGGCCAAAGTGACAAATAGGAACCTATCCTGTGAATAATAGGATGTCTTTGATGCTGCTGGTGGGAATGTAAATTGGTACAGCCTCTTAAGAAGGCAACTTGATTATATATATAATATATGTATACATATATACATATGTATATGATACATATATGTGTATGTATATACATGTATATATCAAAATATTTCAACATTTTAAACCCTTTAGCTGAATAATTCTTTAACCTAGAAATCTATTCTAAAGAAATAGTCTAAATATGGTAAAATATATATATATATATATATATATATATATATATATATATATTTTTGAGATGAGTTTCACTCTTGTTACCCAGACTGGATTGCAATGGCACGATCTTGGCTCACCGCAACCTCCGCCTTCTGGGTTCAAGCAATTCTCCTGCCTCAGCCTCCCGAGTAGCTGGGACTACAGGTGCGCATCACCATGCCCAGCTAATTTTTGTATTTTTAGTAGAGACAGTGTTTCACCTCGTTGACCAGGTTGGTCTTGACCTCGTGATCCATCCGCCTCGGCCTCCCAAAGTGCTGGGATTATAGGCGTGAGCCACCGCGCCCAGCCTCATGGTAAAATATTTTTGCATTATTTCTTTACATTCATCAATTTTATTTATGATAATGAAAAACGGAAAGACAGCTCACATTGAGGAATTATTATGTAAGTGGCCAAACGATAAAAATTTATGCAGTTATTAAGCTTGTTTACAAATAGAGAAACAAGGAAAGAATTGGGAATCTGGTGAAGGAAACGAGGAATTTGTATTAATCCATTTTCACTCTACTGATAAAGACACCCCTGAGACTGGGTAATTTATAAGGAAAAAGAGGTTTAATGACTCACAGTTCCACGTGGCCGGGGAAGCCTCACAATCATGTTGGAAGGTGAAAGGCATGTCTTACACAGCAATAGGCAAGAGGGAAAATGAGAGCCAAGTAAAAGGGGGAGCTCTGTATAAAAACATCAGATCTCGTGAGACTTATTTACTACTAGGAGAACAATATAGGGGAACCACCTCCATGATTCCATTATTTCCCATTGGGTCCCTCTCACAACACGTGGGAATTACGGGAGCTACAATTTAAGATGAGATTTGGGTGGAGACACAGCCAAACCATATCAGAATTCTTTTAGATTTTTTCCCTCATATCTTTTAACATATCTTTTTCCGCATTCTGTTGTTACAAAGATACTTACAAAAGTGTGGATGCCTCTGCTCCCTAATCCCAGTGTTCATCTCTCTTGGGTATGGGTTCTGAAAAGACCTCTGGCACTGTAATTTCCCATTCATCCACATCTCTGATGAGCAGAATTTCTCATGAGGAGCTCAGCTGGGTGATCACTACAAAGCCCAGTCAAGGCATATATAGGAGATGCCTTTCTGCTAAAGAACTTGGCACACGAGAATTTTTTTTTTTTTCATTTGAAAAACTGCATTTGAGAGGGGTAGACTGATTACTTCAGACTTGGAGAGAATATTTATCTTATTTTCTTTTTTGAGACAAGGTCTTGCTGTGTCACCCAGGATCAAGTGTAGTGGCACGATCTTGGCTTATTGCAAACTCCGCCTCCCAGGTTCAAACGATTCTCCTGCCTTAGTGTCCCAAGTAGCTAGGATTACAGGCGCATGCTACCACACCCGGCTAATTTTTGTATCTTTAGTAGAGACGGGGTTTGGCCAGGCTGGTCTGGAACTCCTAACTTCAAGTGATCAACCTGTCTCAGCCTCTCAAAGTGCTGGGGTTACAGGTGTGAGCCACTATGTCTGACCTTGGAGATGATGTTTAATTCAACCTCCTCATTGTGCAGACTAGAAAACAGGCCAAATGAATTGCTGCAAACATCACAACTGGTAGTGGCAGATATGGCATCTCCATTTACAGAGGAAGACAATGGAGGACACTGGCTTTGCCCTTTACAACTGTGTGACTTTGGGTATATCATCTCCTGAGAGTCTCAGGAATTAGTAAACCGAGGAGACTGTGTAAGGGCTTAGCACCGTATCTGCCATATACGAAGTGCCCAGTAAATGTTAACCATTATAAACAATAACAGTAAAAAAAACAGTGAAAGTTAACAATCATTACTTTTTATTGTTTTTACTTTAGAAAAAGGACTCTGGCTTCTCTAATTGTCTGAACTGTCTCAGGAAGTAGAATCCTCACCTCTTTGGGGATGTGGGATAATTGTTCAGATCATGTTCCCACAGAGTACATAAAGCAATAATTGAATGTTTGCAGTTGGGGCGGAATAACACATTTCTAAATACTGTAGTTAAGGTCCTTTGAAACAAGCATATTATAATGCAGGTGAACCTCTATTTTGACAACCTAGTATTTAAAAGTTTGAATTTATCAACAGATAAATTAGGGTGATTACTGTAATTACAAATGACCTCTTCACTTTGCAAGATAATTAATTTCAAGAATATTTAAGTAGAGAAGCTCCCATTGATTATATTACAAGATTATTCCTGACAATTTTTCTCTAGACAATAATTAGCAAATGTAAATCGTATAAAGCAAGACATGTGATCTATTATTGAGGGAAACTTGGCTTCTAATGATGTGTCCAGAACAGTGCTTTCAGATATCATCAATGTTAAACAATCCCAGTGTAGAAAACTGCAATAAACTCTATGGTGGGCATGTAACAAAATATGAATTATTTCAATTTTTATTTCACACAGGATGTTACTAAATCTGAAATTAAATTATAGGAAAGAGTAGAGAACCCTCCAGAAGACAAGGTCACATTGTGGTAGGCATGTAGTAGGTCTTTGGGAGCTATAAGAACTTTTTATTATGAAAAAATTAAAAAATATATGAAAGTAGAGAGAATAATATAATGAATTCCCCCCCCTTTTTTTTTGAGACAAGGTTTGGCTCTGTCACCTAGGTTGGAGTATAGTGGCATGATCTTAGCTCACTGCAACCTCCGCCTCCCAGGCTTATGCGATCCTTCCACCTCAGACTCCTGATTAGCTGGGACTATAGGAACCTGCCACCATGCCCAGCTAATTTTTGTAGTTTTTGTAGAGATGGGATTTCACTATGTTGCCCAGACTGGTCTCAAATTCAGTTTGAGCTATCTGCCTACCTCAGCCTCCCAAAGTGCTGGGCTTACAGGTATGAACCATGGCACCTAGCCCCCAAGTTTTAATTACAACTAACATTACAGGATTTAAACTTCTTTAATTTTATACTTGTACATTTTTCTTTTTATTCAAAATCTTGGTTCTTAATATTATGTCAATGTAATTAGCTATTTGTTTTATCAACAGTATATATAGAATAGTTTAAAAAATACCAGTATTTCTGCTGATAATACTGCAGCTCTCTTTGTCCTTAGAATGTATTCCACGAGTATTTATGTTAAAATACTGTGTTCCGAAGATCTTTGAAATATTTATTTTCTCCATATGCTTATGCCACCAATTTGAGATAATAGTAGGTTCATTTGTTTTCAGTTTGTTTCCATGTTTTACTGATCTTTAAAAAATGTTTATTTTTCAAATATCTAAAACATGTGATTCAAGATTCAAAGCTATTAACATGGTATATTCAGAGATGTCTATTCTCAGCTCACTACAATCTCTGCCTCCCATGTTCGAGCAATTCTCCTGCCTCAGCCTCCTGAGTAGTTGGGACTACAGACATGTGCCACCATGCCTGGCTAATTTTTGTATTTTTATTAGAGATGGGGTTTTGCCATATTGGCCAGGCTGGTCTCAAACTCCTGACCTCAAGTGATCCATCGCCTTGGCTTCCCAAAGTGAGGGATTACAGGTGTGGACCACCATGCCCCAGTGATGTCTATCTTTACCCTGTGTCCTCTTTCACCCTGTGTAAACAAACTTTAAAATGAGTTTTTGGATGATCTTTTCAGTGTTTGTCTTTTGCAAATGTAAAAATACATATTTCCTTCTTTCTAAATCTAATAAAAGGGAACATATATTGTATTTACTATTCTATATATTTGAGATGTTTTTATTTCTTATTTTGAAATTATTTCAAACACAGAGGACAATTGCAAAAATAGGATGCAGAACTCCAATTTACCCTTCACCCAGCTTTCCCCAGTCTTCCTCTCTCATATCATTCATCCCTTCATCTGTCTATACACACACACACATTGTTTTTTTCTTGAACCATTTAAGAGTGAGTTGCAGACAAGATGTTCCTACATCTATAAGTCCTTCAGTGTGGATTTCCTAAGAACAAGAATATTTTCTTATATAATCACAGTGCAGTTGTCAAATCCAAAAATTAATATCGATGAAGTATCATTATCTTCTCTACAGACTTTATTTAAATTTTACCATTCATTTTCTCTATAACAAAAAAATTTTGTTCTTGTCTAGCATCTAATTCAGGCTATTACAGTATATCTAGTTGTTATATCTCTTTAGTCTTCTTTAATGTGTAGTAGTTTTGTTTTTCTTTGTCTTTCATGACTTTTTCTTTAAATTTCAGTAGCTTTAGGGGTACAAGGGGTACAAATAGTTTTTGGTTACATGGATGCATTGTATAGCAGTGAAGTCTGGGGTTTTAGTGTACCTATCCTTCGAGTAGTGTACATTGTACCCACTAGGTAGTTTTTCATGTCTTACCCACCTCTCACCCTCCACCCTTCTGAATCTCCCATGTCCATTAGACCACTCTGAATGCCTTTGCATACCCATAGCTTAGCTCTGACTTGTAAGTGAGGACACCTGGTGTTTGTTTTTCAATTCCTAAGTCACTTCACCTAGAATAATGGCCTCTAGCTCCATCCAGATTGCTGCAAGAGACATTATTTTATTCCTTTTTATGTCTGAGTAGTATTCATGTGTATGTGTATACATACAAACACACACCATGGAATACTACTCAGCCATAAAAATACTAAACCATCTCCTTAGTCTTTTTTAATGTATACATACATGCATACATATACACATACACACATATACACATTCATGTATATATGTGTACATGTATGTAGGCATGCACGCACATGTATACACACACCCCATATTTTCTTTATCCATTCATCAGTTGATAAATACTTAGGTTGATTCCATATCTTTGCAATTGTGTGTGCTACAAAAAATAGATGTATGCAGGTGTCTTTTTGATGTAGTGATTTCTGTTTCTTTTGTAGATACCCAGAAGTGGATTGCTGGATTGAATGGTAGATCTACTTTTAGTTTAGGTTTTTTTTAGACAGAGTTTCACTCTTGTTGCCCAGGCTGGAGTTGGAGTGCAGTGGTGCGATCTTGACTCACTGAAATCTCCTCCTCTCGGGTTCAAGCGATTCTCCTGCCTCAGCCTCCCAAGTAGCTGGGATTACAGGCATGCGCCACCACACCCAGCTAATTTTGTATTGTTAGTAGAGATGGAGTTTTGCCATGTTGGTTAGGCTGATTTTGAACTCCTGACCTCAGATGATCCACCCACCTTGGCCTCCCAAAGTGCTGGGATTACAGGTGTGAGCCACCATACCTAACCTACTTTTAGTTCTTTGAGAAATCTCCATATTGTTTTTCATAGAGGTTGTACTAATTTACATTCTCAGCAGCAGTGGGTAAGTGTTCACTTTACACCACATTCATGCCAACATCTATTGTTTTTTGATTTTTTTTTTTTTAAATTAAGATGGAGTCTTGCACCCAGACTGGAGTGCAGTGGTACAATCTCAGTTCACTGCAATCTTCACCTCCTGGGTTCAAGCGATTCTTCTGCCTCAGCCCTTCGAGTAGCTGGGAATACTGGACCATGCCCAGCTAATTTTTGATTTTAGTAGAGATGGGGTTTCACTATGTTGGCCAGGCTGGTCTCGAAGTCCTGACCTTGTGACTCACCTGCCTCAGCCTCCCAAAGTGCTGGGATTACAGGCATGAGCCACCATGGCCGGCACTGTTTTTTTGGCTTTTTAATAATGTCCACTCTGAGTGGGGTAAGGTGGTTATCTCATTGTGGTTTTAATTTGCATTTACCTGTTGATTAGTGATGTTGAACATTTTTTCATGTTTGTTGGCCATTTGTGTATCTTCTTTTGAGAAATGTCTATTCATGTCATTTGCTACTTTTTAAAGGAATTATTTGTTTTTTTTTTTCTCGCTGATTTGTTTGAGTTCATTGTAAATTCTGGATATTAGTCCTTTATTGAATACATAATTTGTGAGTATTTTCTTTCATTTTATAGGTCATCTGTTTACTCTGATGATTATTTCTTTTGCTGTTCAGAAACTTATTAGTTTAACTAGGTCCCATTTATTTGCTTTTGTTTTTGTTGTACTTTTGGGGTCTTAGCCATAAATTCTTTGCATAGGCCAATGTCCAGAAGAATTTTTCCTAGATTTTTTTTTCAGAATTGTTACAGTTTTAGGTCATAGATTTTAATTCTGTTATTTTTTTTTTTTTTTGGAGATGGAGTCTTGCTCTGTTGCCCAGGCTGGAGTGCAGTGGTGGGATCTCGGCTCACTGTAATCTCTGCCTCCTGGGTTCAAGCAATTCTCCTGCCTCAGCCTCCTGAGTAGCTGGGACTACAGGGGCACATTGCCATACCCGACTAATTTTTTTTTTTTTCAAATATTTTAGTACAGACGGGGTTTCACTGTGTTGCCCAGGCTAGTCTCCAACTCTTGAGCTCAGGCAATCTGCTGCCTTGGCCTCCCAAAGTGCTAGGGTTACAGGCTTGAGCCACTGTGCCTGGCTTGAATTAATTTTGTGTATGGTGAGAGATAGGCATCTAGTTTCATTCTTTTTTACTTGTGGCTGTTCAGTTTACCCAGCATCATTTGTTGAATAGATTATCATTTCCAAGGTATGTTTTTGTATGCTTTATTGAAGATCAGTCAGTTGTAAGTATTTGGCTTTATTTCTGGGTTCTCTATTCTGTTCCATTGATCTGTGTGTTTGCTTTTACACCAGTACCATTCTGTTTTGATTACTATAGCCTTGTAGTATAATTTGATGTTCGATGATGTGATTCCTCCAGATTTGTTCTTTTTGCTTAGGACTGCTTTGGTTATTTGGGCTCTTTTTTGGTTCCATATGATTTTTAGAATTTTTTTCCTAATTCTGTGAAAAACAATGTTGATATTTTGATAGGAATAACATCAAATTTGTAGATTGTTTTGGGTAGTATTGTCTTTTCATGATATTGATTTTTTTCAATCCATAAGCAGGGAACGTATTGCCATTTGTTTGTGTCATCTATGATTTCTTTCAGCAGTGTTTGGTAGTTCTCCTTGTAGACATCTTTTACCCCCTTAGTTAAGTATATTTCTAGGTATTTTATTTTATTTTATTGCATCTGTTGTAAAAGGAATTGAGTTCTTGATTTGATTTTTCAGCTTGACAGTTGTTGATGTATAGCAGGGTTACTAATTTATGTAAGTTGATTTTTTTGTTTTGTTTTATATTTTGTTTGTTTTTTGAGCTGGAGTCTTGCTCTGTCACCCAGGCTGGAGTGCAGTGGTGCAATCTTGGCTCACTGCAACCTCCACCTCCCAGGTTCAAGCAATTCTCTACCTCAGCCTCCTGAGTAGCTGCGTTTACAGGCATGTGCCACCATGCTTGGCTAATTTTTGCATTTTTTAGTCGAGATGGGGTTTCACCATGTTGGCCAGGCTGGTCTTGAACTTCTGACCTATGATCTACCTGCTTTGGCCTCCCAAAGTGCTGGGATTACAGGCGTGAGCCACCGTGCCTGGCTGTACATTGATTTTTAACCTGAGACTTTGCTTAATTCGTTTATCAGATCTAGGAGTCTTTTGAAGGAGTCTTGAGGCTTTTCTAGATATAAGATTATCTAATTGGCAAACAATGTAGTTTGACTTCTTCTTTTCCAATTTGGGTGCTCTTTCTTTCTTTCTCTTGCCTGATTGCTCTTCAGAGCTTACATTTTAACCAGTTATTTTGTAGAATGTCCATTATTTGGAGTTTGCCTGATATTTTCTCATGATTGGATTCAGGGTTAGCATTTGGGAAAGGGAAGCCACAGAAATGATGACATATCCTTCCTAATGCATCATATCAAGAGCCACAAAATCTTGGTTCGTTCCATTTTTGGTGATGTTAACCTTCACAGTTTGATTAAGGTATGCCTTTTTTCCCCCTCCCTGTTATTTTTTGTTCACTTAACAACACTTAATTTCCACATCCTGTAAATCATCCATGCAAGTATATGGAATGCTTTCTGAATCTTTTTTTAAAGCTGTAAGTTTATCCTGATGAATGTGGTTTATTCAACTTATTCTCAATAGACTGATATTTGGACCATTTCTAGCCTTTTGCTTTTACAAATGTCACAATATCCATATGTATACATGTATGTATAACCATATGCATAAATCATTTAATAATTTTCCAGTTTGTTTTCAGTGTAGATTCCTGAAAGTGAGATTCCTGGGTCAAAGGTAAATATATATACGCAATTTTGCTATGTATTGTCAGACTTCTCTGCATAGAGAATATACCATCTTTTTTTTTTTTTTTTTTTTTTTTTGAGATTCTGCATAGAGAATATACCATCTTTTTTTTTTTTTTTGAGACGGGGTTTCGCTCTTGTTACCCAGGCTGGAGTGCAATGGCACAATCTCAGCTCACTGCAACCTCTGCCTCCTGGGTTCAGGCAATTCTCCTGCCTCAGCCTCCTTAGTAGCTGGGATTACAGGCACACGCCACCATGCCCAGCTAATTTTTTGTATTTTTAGTAGAGATGGGGTTTCACCATGTTGACCAGGATGATCTTGATCGCTTGACCTCGTGATCCACCCTCCTCAGCCTCCCAAAGTGCTGGGATTACAGGCTTGAGCCACCATGCCCGGCCCGAGAATATACCATCTTACATTCCTGTAGCAAGCAATGATTGTTTCTCCATACTATGGCCAACAGAATATATTGTTAAACATGGCTTTTTACTAATCTGATAGGTGAGAAATAGTATCCCTGTAGACTTTTATTTCATTTGTTATGAGTGAGATTGAGCATCTTTTCATTTAAGGGGAACTGGCATTTGTTTTTCAGTAAATCATCTGCTCATATCTTTTGCCATTTTTTTTTTTAAATCAGGGTTTTGGTTGTTTTTTTTCTCAAAATTTAGGAGCTTATTGTGTATTAGGAATATAAGATTGTCATATGTTGTAAATATTTGTTTCTACTTTGTCATTTGTCTTTTGATTTTATTTATGTTATTTCTCTACCCCAACCACATATAACTTTTTATGTTTGAAAACTTTAAGTTTTAAGTTGAAAGTGCAGTGCAATGAACCTCTGTATTCTCCATGTGGGTTTACAGAATTTTAATAAATTTGCCATATTTGTGTTATATGTCTTTATACACATAAACACCGTTTTACTATTCCATCTGAAAATAAATTTTAGAGATTATTTATACTTCATCACTAAATACTTAAGATAAACATCCTAAATGTATTAGTCAATCCTTCATTGCCATAAAGAAATAACCTGAGACTGGGTGCTTTATTAAAAAAAAAAAAAGAGGTTTAATTGGCTCACAGTTCTGCAAACTGTATAGGAAGCATGATGCTGGCATCTGCTCTGCTTCTGATTAGGCCTCAGGAAACTTAGAATCGTGGCAGAAGGCAAAGAAGGAGCAGGCACTTCACAAGGCTGGAGCAGAAGCAAGAGAGAGAGGGAGAAGGTGTTACATACTTTTAAATGACCAGATTTTATGAGAACTCACTATCGAAAGGACAGTACCAAATGGGATGGTACAAACCATTCATGAGAAACGTATTGCCATGATCCAGTCACCTCTCACCAGGCCCCACCTCCAACACTGGGGATTACAATTCAATGTGAGATTTGGTGGGGACACAGATCCAAACCATATTACTAAGAATAAGGACAAACCTCTGTATGTAACTACAAACATTTTTACACCAAAAAAAGGATGATGATTTGCTTATGGTATTTTTTTGTTTTACTGTGCTTTTATATAGTTTATATAGTTTGTATGCTTTTATATAATTACATTTATTAATCTCTTATATTAATGCTTCTGGATTTTGAAGTATTTGGACAATTGCAGAGTATAGGAGGAAATCACCCATGTTTTATTTTAGTATTCACATTTAAAAAAAAATATGTAATTTAGATCTTTCATTCATTTGATATTTATCCTAATACACAGCATAAGGTAAAAAATCTAATTTTGTATTTTCTAAATGGCAATCTGTCCCAACATGGTTTGTTAATAAGTTAACTTTTTTCTCCACTGAATGAAAAGACTGACTTTTTACTATATGCTTCATTTCTGTGTGCACTTGGGTTTTTGAAAATACTTTCTATTGTGTTGCATTTTCTATCTTTGGTGGTATATTAATTCAGTTGAATTGTTACTTCAATTCACTCAACAATCTCTATTCTCCTGTGGTTTAATTCTAATCACAAAGTATTCATTTCTTATACATATATACAAAAAATTTATGCCAGAATGAAATAAATATTCAATGTTATATTAAATATTGATAATTTTCTTTATCATTATTCAAGACCCTTTAATGAAATTCCTCAAACTTTGTATTCCAAACCTAAGTTTATTTGTAATCTTCTTTATTAAGTAGAGGATGGATTTTCCTGTTTTTTTTTTTTTTCTTTATCCATTTTATCTTCTCTTCTTATTCACAATCTATGTATTTAAGTGTCTGCTATTTGCAAGGTAATTTGTTAGCATATGAATTGTATAAACAGGGAAAAAAGTCTGTTTCACATCTGACCCCCTGCTTCCTTTTGTTATTTGAATAAATCAGTTTAAAATGATGATTTTTCTGAACCAGGAGGGATCAGCTGCTGTCCTGTGAGGCCAGCCTGGGGCTTCCCTGTAAGCTGTTTAGCTTAGTGGCTGTTGAGTCACTAAAGGGTGGGTTCTGATGAAGCCTTTGATTCTTTTCCCCAGTTTTAGGAGATTCTCATTAGGCCCTGATAAACTCTAGCATTATTTCACCTTTTACTCTGCACACAGGGAGTTGAAGGAATACATTGTTGTATGCTAAATGCATCACTTGTTTTTAATGTTCTTGTCATTTCATGCCAAAGTGTTTTGGGTCTCCAGCTAAGCTCTCCTTCCTTGGTACCTGTGTTTGCTGTGTGTTCATGCCTCTTTAAGACTCACTTAATCCTTCATCTGACTGTTCTAGCCCTCTCTGATCTGTCTTAGGATTTGCTGTCCCCTCATTTGGCATGAGGTCGCACATGCCTTGTGTTATTGTATAACTGTTTTCTTTAGGTCTCTTTCCCCCTAATTGAGTAAGTAGGCTGCTCTCTCTGCCATCCAACGTCATCTTTTAACCCCCTGATTATTGCCCACCGGCCCACAGCATCTACTCCGTACTCTGCTCAGACCAGTCCTGTCCCTGCTCCAAGTTACACAATGTGTTTTCCTACCTCTTTGTCTCACATTTTCCCTGCCTGAATATCCTCTGCTTCTATAGATCTATTTATCCTAATAGGCTCAGCTCAAGTCTGCATCCTCTGAAACTGTCCCAAGTCTCTGTTTCATTACCAAATTGTACAGTCCCTTTAGAACTCTTTTTTTTGAGATGGAGTTTCACTCTTATTACCCAGACTGGAGTGCAATGGCGCGATCTCGGCTCACCGCAACCTCCGCCTCCTGGGTTCAAGCAATTCTCCTGCCTCAGCCTCCCGAGTAGCTGGGACTACAGGCGTGCACCATCATGCCCAGCTAATTTTTGTATTTTTAGTAGAGACGGGGTTTCACCATGTTGACCAGGATGGTCTCAACTCTTGACCTCGTGATCCACTTGCCTTGGCCTCCCAAAGTGCTGGGATTACAGGCGTGAGCCACCGCGCCCGGCCTAGAACTCTTAATACATTGATGCTGGTCTTCATGAGAATGTGAGGTCCTTCATTTGGTGACTCTGTTTTATTAAACTGCTCTATCTCTTGGTAAGCCTGGTGTTGGGTCCATAGCAGACACTTCCTATGTATTGAAAAAAAATGAATCAATCTTCCTAGCCACCAGGGCACTGCTGACCCATCACCAGCCCCTTGAGGACAGTCCATCTACCTCTTTTTTACCTAGGCAGTGTTTACAGAGCTTATGACACAGCTAAATGCAATATCATGCATGAATAATATGTGACTGATTTATGCATATTAACTTTTCCCATCTAAATTGTAAGTCCTTTGAAGATAGAGACCTTTCTCTAACTCCAACAGTAATAAATATGCTTAATAAATTGCTTGAGTTTAATATATACTTGTTGGTTAAGTGTTGAGTATAAACCTTTCACAGGGGAGATGCTGTGCTAGACTTTCTATCTTTCTTAGTACCAAATTTAGTGCTCCAATTTAGAAATAACAACTGTTACCATACATTGAGCTTCTTTCTGTTCAGTGTATAGCGTTACAGACATTGTATGTACGTACAGGTGGTGTTAGTTATTTCTGAAAATGGCTATAATAACAATAACCCTATATGGAAGATTGCATTGTCTTCATTTTGCAGATGAGAAAACAAAGGCACAGAAAGGTTAAGCAACTAAGCCAAGATCTCTCAGCTTGTAAGTGGCAGAACTAGGATTTGAATTCAGGTCTTTCTGACATTAGAGAGCACAGTGCTCAATAACAAATATGTGAGTTTTTATTTCACCTCTGTGATCAATTGTGGTGCTTTGTACCTAGTGGGTACTTACTGCTTACCTTTCAAGAGCAGTTAAGAGCTTTCGTATGACAGGTGTTAAGCATTCAGCTGCCCTTCTCTGTTTCTCAGGCAGTATCCCTGTGACTCTGCTGGCACCTGCTGAAATCCCTGTTCTTGCCACCTCCCAAGAATAGGAAGAACAGACAAGTACATTAGGCCGTCTCTGCTGAGGTTACCATCAGAGTAAGACTCATTTAAGGCAGGGAAGAGGCTTTTCTAGAGGCTTCCTTTTTATAGAGAAGAATGAGATTGCCGAGAATTCACCTAGTCTAGCATTTTAAAACTTGACTCTGTGGTCAGCTAGGCAGGTGACACATCAGTTTTATTGAGTAAAAACTCTGCCTAGTGTGTACCCTAATGTTTGTTGAGTGAATGGATTGTTGATCATCAGAATCATCTAAAGAATTTTAAAAAATAATACTAAGTCTCGGTCCTTACTCTAGACCTAACAGATTTTTGTATTGGGATCAAGTAGGTTGGGTAGTCCAGATTTGGCATCTATAAATTTAATTCCCTTTCATCTTTTTATAGATAAAATAAAATTGAAACTTAGGCAAACAGATTTAGAAAAAAGACTTAGTTGTCAGTGAAACAGGAATGCTTTCCTATTTTCTTACTATTTTCTGCAACTGGAGGAGTTTCCCCTTCAAACTTGCATGGCAGGGGCCAGTGAATATAGTGGGAAGCATGTCCTTTTAGAACTAATGCATATTTGATATTTGATTGGATGTTTGAACACTTGCTTGTGTTCTGTGCTAGGTGCCAGGTTTGGAGTTTCAAGGAATCTTTAGTTCTGGGGGCTCTGAGTGCAGTACGAAGCATATATAATAAGTAAATAACTGTATCAAAGTAACTATTAAGTAAGCCTCTTTCCATGGGAAATCACTGACTTAACTATTCCTGGCCTGCATACCTCAACAACTAATATAATAAAGACCCTAATATCTCTGTGCTCCACTTTCTGCCCTATTGTGGCTTGTCACTTGTCACCAAATCAGCTGCATTTTAATAATGCAGAAAGCCACAATAAGGCAGAAAGGGGAGCTCAGAGATATTAGGGTCTTTATTATATCAGCTGTTGAGGTATGTGGACCAGGAATAGTTAAATCGTGATTTCCCATAGAAAGAAGCTCTCATTTAGATTGGTAAACAGACTGATCCAACATGCAATGTCCTTGCAGGGACATTTCCCTGGGAGGTTCGAAAGTATTCAAAGGTGATTTGATGTAGCTGCTGTCCAAGCTCAGCAGAAACAGCCCGTTTTACGGGCCTCTTGGACCATTCTGTGAGGTCCGGTGTTATCTGGTGGCATTTTCTTTTTTTTTTTTTTTGATGGTGGTGGGGATGAGATTAAGATAAAGAGAAGAGGAGAAGGCACCAAGGTGGACAGAAAATGATTTTACATATGGCCTCAGTCAGTATGTTTGGCTTTTAATCCTCGTACTGCTGTGAAACTTTGGGCGAGTATTTATATTTCTCTAATCTTTAGGCCTCTTACCTGTGAAATAGAGGTAGCACCCTTGTTTATTTATTTTGTGGGATTGACACCAGGATCAAATGAGATGTGTGAAAATACTTTGAAACTGTAAACTGCACAGTGAAGTGTCCTTTAAATGACTATCAGGAAATCTATTTGGTGGTAATGACGTGTGTGTGTCCCAGACATGTGATCCCTAGGCCTGCCTGAAAGGTGGGCTGAAACATTATGATCACAGTGGAGGATTGTGGAAAGTCTCAAAGTACAGTTCCTGGGAGGGTGAAGGACACCTGACTCTGCCAAATACTGGATGTACTATACCAAACATAATGTTCCCTCTAACAGAAAGTGATGGCATCCTTGGATTCTTTGGGAAGGTGAAGCATATTGGAGGAAATGCACCTCAAATATGCCTCCCAAGGCCAGAGAATGCATAGGAAGAAGCTTGTGATGGGAGGATGTACATCTGGAAAGATTAGAGTAGTGGATACAAAGTGATGCTAGTATGTAAAATCATTTTCTACCCACCTCGATAAGATCATCACAAGAGAAATGACCTTTGTAGAAAGATAAAGTCAAGAAAAAAAGTAGAGATTTCTCCCTGATCTTCAGCTCTGGTGAAACACAGGAGAAATGCCTTTGGACAGAATTATCTGATAAAGTGAGATCACAGGAGTCGGATGATTATTATTTAATAATAGCACTTAATTGTTCAGCCTAATCTTAGCTCATTAAAGCAATATGGAAAGTAGTGGTATACTTGGTTTGAAACTGTTATTGGTATAAAATATTTTGATGATGACATAATGGGAATCTGTAGCAGAGATTCCTAATCCACAGGTCTCCATAATGATTCCTCCAGCCCTGAGAATCTATGAGTGACCCCTCTCGGGTTCCACACTCCTTCAGTTTTCCCCAGTTACCAATGTTCTGGGTGCCGTTAATAAAGGTCTGTTTCTGAAACCAGAGCTCTCTTCTTGCTGAGATTCTCCACTTTGCCTGAATGTGCCCCAATTTCCTTGTTTGCTCTGGCTCTTCTGTTAGAGCTATACATTTACTTGTCTTTTGTAATCTCTTTTGACTTGACACCTAATGGAAACTTCTGTGTCAGTGAGATCCATGTGATAGTAAATGATGGAATATTGCAATGTCACGTGCTGGCTGTGATTTCTGGGTCCATTGCTTTAGATCCCATCTGCGTTCATTCTGTAGCAGCCCTTTACCTAAAATGTTTTTCAGGTGTGTACTTATTATGTTAGTCCACTTAATTTGTCTATATTCTTGGGTTTAATCTTTGAAATTTTGAATTAAACTGTATTAACAAAGACAAGTCATTTTATTAGATGAGCTGTGTTGGTTATGCTTTCCTAAGTTACCCCAGAAGACTTTTCAATCTTAACAAATGTTTTGTCATATTTTTATCTATCTTATCTATTGATTATTGCCTAGGACCAATTGTCATAGGTATCATACCTGTCTTGGTTACCATTGTGCCTGAACCCAGAAACCACTTATAGTTTTCTCTAAAAGTCTATAAATGAGATCATACTCTCTTGCTGTCTTATTCTAAAAGTGTGATATTTTATGCGAACTAGACTTTAGAATAATCTCTCCTTTTTATAATCTGGCAGCAGTATAAATTGTTGATGTTTATTATTTTTCTATCCCTTTTACATGATAGATGAATCTGTTCAATTTTTGCTTTTGAGTGACTCATACATGGTTAACATTCTGCTGTGGTGTTGGGTGGTCTTTAGCATCTTATTGGACTATTTTATGAACCATCTCCAAAGAAATATGTTGGAACTGGTATTTATTGCCTTAATCTTATTGTTTGTATTGAGAAGTTGCTAACTAAATGTTTTCTCCAGCTTTACCTTAATTGGAGTGTGGTTAATTCCTCTCTACTGCAGGAAGCCAAGGTATTTATAGATTGTTGTTATTATTTTTGTGGCCAGTAGAAGTAATCGGCATTCAATGAATGCCAAGAACATGCTTGGCATGAAGTAGAACATAGAATTAGAACCAGTTCCTGCCCCGTGAACTTGATGTGAGATGAGCTAACTGGGGAGGACAGAAGGAAGAGAAGACATTTTCAGAAAATTGTATCTCTTCTGAAATTAGGAGAAAATGAATTTCAGTTTAAAAGAAAACCTTAAGAATTCAATTAATAGGATAAAACACAGATGAAACAGTCATTAAAAGCTAAGGCAGCATGTAAGCTAAATTCATGAATCTCAGCAGTGAGTCATAGCAAGCCCTGGTATAATGGATAATTTAACTCAAAGGAAAACTGGACTGGGAACAGTGGTTCACACCTGTAATCCTACCACTTTGGGAGGCCGAGGTGGGCAGATTACATGACGCCAGAAGTTCGAGACCAGGCTGGCCAACATGGCAACACTCCAGCTCTGCTAAAAATACAAAAATTAGCTGGGAGTGGAGGTGCACTTGTCATTCTGGCTACTTAGGAGGCTGAGGCATGAACATTGCTTGAACCAGGAGGTGGAGGTTACAGTGAGCTGAGATCATACTAGTGTACTCCAGTCTTAAAAAAAAAAAAAAAAAAAAAAAAAAAGCAAGACTATAGTGCTGTAAATGGGGGAGAAGAGGAAGGAGAGTAGGAAAAAGTTAAGATGTAGAGATGCATTTAGTGGAAGGATTAAGGAATCCTGAAAATTACCCTGAATTCAGCTCCCTCTCTAACAGCCACATCTGATCACTTTCCAAGCCTTGTCCCTATTACCTCCCAGATATCCTCTCATCCTATCCCTGATTCTTTTGCTCTGTTTTTAGATCCTTTTTATATGTCATGGGTCTCATGTCCTGTCCCCTCCAATCTATCATCCATGGAGCAGCCATATGAACCTGAGCAAAGTTCATTGCTCAAAATCCTTAGGTAAAGTTCATGACTTAGAGTAGCAATGCAAGGCCCTCATGCCCTGACTCTGCCTGCTTGTTCAGCCTCATCTCACCTGGCAGAGGACTTGTAGCATCTGAACACACCAAAAGGCCATGCTGACTCAACTCTCCATTTTCATGCACGCTGGCATTCTTGCCTAGAATGGGCCACCTTCTCTGTGTCTACCCAACCAACTATTCATCCTTTAAGTTAAAAAATTATCTCCTCTATGAGTACTTCTGACTTGCACTCAAGTGAATTAGGTGTTTGGCCTTTGTCTGTGCTTCTACTGGACTTGGTAGATATAACCTTATTACAGCAGTGACTTTAGCACATTGTTAGTGTTGAATCACATGTCTCTATGTTAACGCTTAGAAGACAGATGTCATGTCTTTTGGTTTTTATGTCCTCAGAGGTAATGGTTGCTGACTGATGGAAGGACTGGCTGGGTCATGTCAGGCTGCAGGCTCCTCAAGGACAGTGTGCATACTGAGTGTCTGCAAAGGTTTTCAACTTTCATATACTGCAAGGGGGAAAGACAGGCTCTTGGAATCATGGGAAGATGAATTTATTTCTCATTCTGGAAGGTTTCCAGTACTGGAGGACAGGAACAGTTGGTACAAATGTCCTGGATTTGTGGATATAATCTTGATGGGGGGACACCTGTTCTGTCTGCAGAACTGGCATTTATTTTGGACCCTGAGAAACGGAAGCCTTCTGCATCTCCCAAGGGGGTAGTCAGGTTTGTACAGGGAGGTTGCAGACTCAGGTTTGCTTTGTAATACAATTACTCTCACCATCTGGGGTTCTGCCTTAAAGCATGAGGTGGCTTGAACACTTCTGACCTCTGGAAATTCGGGGACGGTAACTGAACTTTCCAAAAGTGGCAACCAGGCTGACTTTTGGGAGCATTAAAGCCCCCTCCTAAATGAACTTTGTGGATGTAGTGGACCACATTTCATTTGATTCGTTCATGTTACTTAAATTTGTTTAGGAATGGAATATTAAAAATTGATGATTTTGTAGTAGGAACTTTAAGCATTTTAAAATTTGTTTACAAATTATTTTTTATTTACTTTCCTTTGTATATACAACTGTTGTATAGTGTTGTAGGGGATATGATTTAGGTATATAATGTAGTCTAGAATCCTGAGATTCTGGGAGTCTAGTGAAAGCTGTATGGTAAAAGTAAATGAAGACATTAAAACAACCCAAGTTATTACTACAAAAATGGCCTCAAAAATGCTGTACCTCATTCTTCAGAGGAGCAGGGTACTGCTTCTCCACCTACTGGCCTGGAGTAGTCAGGGAGTACTTCATAGGGAAGAAAATGCAATTTAAGCTGGATCTTGAAGGGGGGTAGAATCTGAAGAGGTATAATAGAGAAGAAAGGTAGGTAGTTCTGGGGCAGGAAAATAGCCACTGAGATGGGGATTCTTCATTTAATTTTTATTTTAATGTATGGCGTTATTTGAGCAAGTATTTTATGATACAAATCTAGGTTCATGATCCTCCTATTCCCTTAGTCTTATCTAACCCCTTTTAATTTTTTGAATACCTACCATGTACTCAGGACTGGGCTAGATAAAAATAAATGCAAGACATTCTTTTTTGAGACTGAGTTTCGCTCTTGTTACCCAGGCTAGAGTGCAATGGCACAATCTCAGCTCACTGCAACCTAACCTCCGCCTCCTGGGTTCAGGCAATTCTCCTGCCTCAGTCTCCTGAGTAGCTGGGATTACAGGCACGTGCCACCATGCCCAGCTAATTTTTTGTATTTTTAGTAGAGACGGGGTTTTACCATGTTGACCGGGATGGTCTCCATCTCTTGACCTTGTGATCCACCCGCCTCGGCCTCCCAAAGTGCTGGGATTACAGGCTTGAGCCACTGTGCCTGGCATGCAAGACATTCTTTTCTTTATGGAGCTTCCATCTTGTCGCTTCATATTATATGGAAAAACAGAACCAGCAGCAGTTTTTGGAAATGAGAATGTAAAATTAGAACTTTAGATCTGTCTTGCTGGTGTAATACCCTGGGCTTACTGTCATTCTGTCACTGCTTTCCAGATGTGTTCTTTTCTCCCATGCTGCCTAGGCGGGTAAATGGCTACTCTTTGCCTTTCACAGACAGGTAGTTCAATGTCAGGTGATTGGTCAAAGTTTAAAGAGACAAGTTGGTATAAGAACCATAGTGAGATGTTTGTGGTTTTGTGTGTTTGTTTAAAAATTGCTTTTCAGCTGGCTGCAGCATGAAGGGAGCTGCCTTGGAGCAGATAGAAGTACCTCCTAGCTTTTCTGGGATGAATTCTGCCCTTCCAAACATGCTCTGGAATTTTAGAAAGAGGTGTAATACATCAGGTCAATCAGAGTGTAGGTCAAGTGCAGCAGCTCTGAGTCTGCTACTGAGGAACTAGTGACGCATATGAAAAGCACCTTGGACTTGCTCATGAAGATTCTGAGATCCTCATCAATTTGGCACTTGATATCTGAATTTCCATTCTACCTTCAGTCCTCCTGGGCCTTGGTTTTAGTGGAGGAAGGAGCTGGCAGTTGGAGTGGATCTTCCTTTACTTCTTTGACTTTGTCTTTGATAGACATCCCTGTCACAGATTAGGAGGCAAAGCACAACTCGCATTTGCACTCAGCCTCCTGCAACAATGCCACTTCTCAACATTTTCTTTCCATCTATCTCTTCTTGGTCCGTTTTAGCCTCTCAGCCACATTGATAAGCACACTCAAATTCTGGGCGCTCCTGCCACCCTGAGAGCCATTTGTCTCTCCTTCTGCACATCTTCGGCACTACTGATTTGCCATTTGCTTGCAGTGTAACTGGATCTGGGTTGGCATGTGCTTCTGGAAGGTTTTCTATTATCTGAGTTAATGTTACCTATCACCATCGTTTCTAGGATTGCTGTTTGGGATCAGCACAGAGTGTTGTTGCTAACCATTTTTTGCCATGAAGCACTTAGAGGTAAACCTTAGAGCTGTGTTTTTATTTTCAAAAATCTGTATATGAGGGTCTTTTGAACTTTCTATTTTTTTAAATTTATTTCGGAGACAGAGTCTTGCTCTGTTGCCCAGGCTGGAGTGTAGTGGCATGATCTGGGCTCACTGCAATCTCCACCTCCTGGGTTCAAGCGATTTTTCTGCCTCAGCTCCTGAGTAGTTGGGACTATAGGTGCGTGCCACCATGCCCAGCTAATTTTTTATTTTTTAGTAGAGATAGCGTTTCACCATGTTGGCCAGGTTGGTCTTGAATTTCTGACCTGGTGATCTACCCATCTCAGCCTCCCAAAGTACTGGGATTACAGGCAAGAGCCACTGCACCTAGCCAAGGATCTTTTTCTGCCCTTTCTCTGCTTGATTTCAAAACCCATCTTCTTCTTGTTCAGTTGCCTGCCCCTCATTCTGCTGTCTCATGAATTAAAAAAACTCATGCCTTCTCCCCTCCATGGTTGCTCAGGGTCTCCCTTGACCCTTCATGTATACACGTGTACACACACACATGTAATTGGGTCTTGCTGTGTTGTGTACCTCGACAGGCATTTCTCTTGTGGTTGCTCATATTGATCTCTTTTCTACATAACCAGTTAGGAATCCACAGACAGAGCACCCTCCTGAAAGGAAAGCAAGCAAGCCACGATTGGTTTGGTGTGTGTACGTAAGCATATACGGGTCTGTGAGAGAATTCTCGGTGGGTAAGAGCGGGTGCTGGTATGGTCAGTGAAGCCACTCTCAATACCTCACATTAAATGCTAAATGTAACCCCAGGAAGCAGGATGCATTGACACCTCCTTTTTTTTAAAAAAATGCATAATCTATTGATTTGGTAAATAAAATTCTAGTTGGTATAGCAAATATGCACAGTGTATTATTAGCCAATTGCCTCAAAACCTAACAGCTGAAAATAATCATGATAATTTATTATCATATAGTTTCTGTGGGTCAAGTTTTCAGAGGAAACAGCCTGGTGGTTCTTGCTCAAGGTCTCTCAGGAGATTGCAATTAGTTTAAGTTTCTGTTGTGCAGTCCTGGGAGATAGTGGGAAACATGGTTTCCCTTTGGGTTGGTTTTGTAAATGTTGGCAGAGTGGCCCAAGTATAAGGATAAGACTTTGTGGAGATGGGTGGGAAGGGTTTGCAGTTTTTAGAATTTGTATAAAAATACATACATTGAAATTAATATGAGATTATTAATAATTGTTGTGTTCTACCCTTGAATAGCATTTTATTTTATTCCTTTGGTTCCCCAGATCCATCCTGGATAGATGGTGGAGGGAGAAGCTGCTGTGGCTGAGTGCTAGTTTTTGAAGAATACCTCTGTGACCCTGGCAAGCTGGAGCCAGAGGCCTGGGCTCCTGTCTGCCTGGGGACCATCGGGAAGGGCTGAGCTTGCTCTCTCAGAACCTGTTTCTTCCTTACTTTTCCATGACTGCACTTAGGAGCCAAGGCACTGAGAAAGGCCTTCTCTAAGAGAGGTCATGTGCTTAGCTGGCAAGGCCGCAGGCAGCACCTGCAGCAGCCCTGCTGTGCCAGTGGTGTTTTACTGTCTTGCTAGTGAAACCATTCTTGAGGAAGGGGAGGGGACACCGCATCTAGGGCAGTTAGCCAGAGTTGGGGGTTCACACAGGGCCAGGGATTCCTGCGATGTGGGACTTTCACTGCTAAAACCAGGGCAGTGCCAGGCAAACCAGGATGGTTGATCAACCTAACTATACTTGCAGATGCTTCCTGGTTGGCCTCCACCTCTACCAATCTTGCCCTTGCTTCTTGAACCTGAGTAACGTCGCTCGTGATAGGTGAGCATCTGACAGAAGACTCCCTTGGGGATGAGGGCCCTGGCTCAGGGCGTGTTGTATTTCCCTCTGCCCTAGTGGCTACCTCTCAGCTCATCTTGGGTTTTGACCTCATTTCCTCCTTAGTTGTTATCTTCTTGGGACCTCCCAGAACTCTAGGGATGAGGTGGGTGAAGACCACAAGGCTCTAACCATCAATACGCTGTGTTTCTGTTTGGTGCTGAAAGATTGCGGAGGTTTCTCTGGGCTGGAAGCCAGTGGCCCTGTGGCTTGCTTCCTCTTTGTTTTTGTGGGTGGGAGCTCTACCATGCTGTCCATTCCAAAGACAAGCCTGGACACTATCTGTCAGGGGCTTACACATATTCTATGAATGGGAAAGGACTGATGACAAGAAGATGTTCATAGGTCTCAGTGCTGGAGGAGCAGTTGGAGGCTCACTTCTGGGATTTTGCTTTGTTGAATGGGATATATGGAGGGAGTGTTGAGAAGGCTTTGTTATGAGAGGAGAAAGAGATAAGGCCACTGGTGCAGTGGAAGAACTGTGTGTGGGAAGAATGGGGACCTCTATCGGGGATGTTTGTTTAGCTCTGGTAGGTAATATGAATCTTTCACCACAAAAAAATTTTATTCAAATATCAGTTCCTCCTTAAAAATAGCTTTTGTCAGACAAATCTGAACCCTTGCTGTGGTTCATTGGCATCTCTCAGAATGGGAGGCAAGCCCTGTGATTTGAGGTTCGATTTCTTAGCCAGAGTTGCAGTCTTACTGAGACAAAGTCTTACTTTGTCACCCAGGCCAGAGCAGTGTATGATCTTGGCTCACTGCAACCTCTGCCTCCCTGGTTCAAGTGATTCTGATGCCTCAGCTTCCTGAATAGTTGGGATTACAGGTGTGCACCACCATGCACAGCTGATTTTTTGTATTTTAATAGAGACGGGGTTTTGCCATATTAGCAAGGCTGGTCTTGAACTCTTAGCCTCAAGTGATCCACCCGCCTTAGCCTCCCAAAGTGCTGGGATTACAGGTAGGAGCCACTGCGCCCAGCCTGCAGTCTTACATGTGTTTCCTGAAGCATTTCTCTGTGTACCAGAGAAGACCTTTGCCTGCAGGCCCTCTGTTCTCATCCAGGACTACTTCCTTTTTTCTGACCTGGTTCCTTTTGTATTCATTCAAGATCCTCCAGACAATCATTTCTTTGCTAGAACAGAGTATAGTCATTCTATACACATATTATTAGAATCAAGGGCACATATGCAGGTCTGTTACATGGGTATACCAATTGTTTAGCTCCCATTTATGAGTGAGAACTTACAGTAGCTGATTTTCTCTTGCTGTGTTAATTCTCTTACGATAATGGCCCCACCTGCATTCATGTTGCTTCAAAGGACATGATTTCATTCTGTTTTATGGCTGAATATATTCCATGGTGCATATGTAGCATATTTTCTTCATCCAATTCACTGTTGATGGACACGTGGATTGAATCCATGCCTTTGCTATTGTGAACAATGCTGCAATGAACATATGAGTGCATGTGTCTTTTTGGTAGAATGATTTACTTTCCTTTGGGTATATATCCAGTAATGGGTTTGCTGGGTCAAATGGTAGTTCACCTCTTAGTTCTTTGAGAAATCTCCAGACTTCTCCACAGTAGCTGGACTAATGTATATTCCCACCAGCAGTATATAAGCATGCCCTTTTCTTTACAGCCTAGCCAATATCTGTTATTTTTTTCCTTTTTAACAAAAGCCATCCTGATTGGTGTGAGATGGTATCTCACTGTGGTTTTGATTTGCATTTCTGTAGTGATGCTGAGCATTTTTTCACGTTTGTTGGCTTTGTGTATATTTTCTCTTGAGAAGTGTCTATTCATATTCTTTGCCTACTTTTTATTGGATTTGTTTTATTGCTTATTGATTTGTTTAAGTTATTAAGCCTTTGTCGGATGCATAGTTTGCAAATATTTACTACCATTCTGTAGATTGTTTGTTTACAACCTCTTTTCTTCTTGCTTCCTTATCTTTGACAAATAGAAAATACTCCGTAATTTTTAAATAAAGGAATGGAGCTTCAGTATGAAATACTAGATGCTTTCCCTACATGGTCTCATTTAATCACCCTAATAATTTTGCAAAGTTTTACCTCATAAATAATAAAGCTGAGGTGCAGGGAGATTGACCAGATGGCTCAAATTCATAGAGCAGCTAGAAAGTGGTGGAGCTGGAGTTGGAACCAATGAGCCTTTCCATGTGATTCTAATATATATTTTTATTTTTAGAGCATTGGCTTTGAAGCCAGGATACCTGGGTCATAGTCTCTCTCACTTTCACTCTGTAGCTGAGTGACCTTGAACAAGACTCCTGATCATTGAACATTAGTCAGTCCTGCTTTGTTGGAATAAAACAAGATGTGGAGCCGAAAGACCTCAGAGCTACTTTCTAGTGCTGATGTCTCTTTCCTCTTTGTTTCTGGGAAAATCTGTCCTCACTGTCCATGTGTGCCCTCACCTCTGCCTCCTTTCAGTGGCCACCCTTGTGTACGCTTTTCTCTTCTCATTGACTTCTTTGATTATTTTGTAGCTTTTCTTGCTCTCTCTCTTTCCACCTTTTGGTTAGAGGAATTAATGCCAGGATTTGATTTCTCAGACTTTCTACTTCCTTTAGCTTACTTGGATTACCTTATCTGAAAAATCATTGCAAAAGTAGTTGCTGTTTTGTGATGCTGCTGCTGATGTTAATGAGAATGATTAATTCCTCTGCTATGAGGATTGTTGGGTGGATCACCATAGGAAGTTGGGTAATAAGATGGAGTCTTTATAGTATGGGAGGTGTGGGACTGCCTGAGGTAGGTAAAGAACTAGATAACATCTTAAAGTTTCTTGCTTAAAAACAGGAAAAGCTATCATTTGTCCATTCATTTGTTTGGTGGGCCAAGCTTGTACGCTCAGGATACAGCGGTGACAACAACAGTTATATCTTGGAGCTACCAATGCAGTCTAGTTTGTGGAGGCACTGTTAATCTAAGAATCAAACAGATTAACTCACAACTCTGATGACTGGAATCAAGTATAACAGGGAGAACTAACTTAGATGTGGAGCTGAAAGAAGATCTAAATGGCAGTTACTTCATAGATACTATTTTATTTAATCTTTACAGTGGTTCTGTAAGGAAGATGGATAGAAGTGACAAGAGTGGACATCCTTGTCTTGTTCCTGATCTTAAAGGAAAAACATTCAGTTTCCCCCCATTAAATAGGATGTGGGTTTTTGTAGAAACTCTTTATTAGTTTGAGGAAGTTCCTTTCTATCCATAATTTGTTGTTTGTCTGTGTTTAAATTGTGAAAGGGTGTGAAAGGGTGTTGGATTTTGTCAAATGTGGGGTTTTTTTTTTTTTGGTCTTTTGAGGTGAGCAAATGGTCATATGTTGAACCAACCTTTTATTCTTGGGGTAAATTCCACTTGGTCATTGTGTATGATCCTTTTTGTATGTTGCCGAATTTGTCTTGCTAGTACTTTCTTGAGGATTGGAGGACAGTCATTGTCAAAGGCAAAAGCATACGCAGCATATTGTCATCTTTCTTTCTGTTAACAGTGTAGAAAGCTTTAGAAAAATCCTAAAAATCAACTTCAAGGACTCAAAAGGTATAGTATTAATAGTAGTCTAGAATCATTTCCCACAGGGTCATTGCAGATTTGCAGCTTACACATTAATTGATGTATGCAAAGCTTATTCCAGCTTATGGAGACTCTATTGTTAGGACAGTGTGGAGTATATTTTAGAGAGATTTCTAATCAAGAGAGTTTAAAATATAGAAAACTTTATTTTTTATTTATTTAGTTTTTTCTTTTTTGAGATGGAGTTTTGCTCTTGTTACCCAGGCTAGAGTGCAATGGCGTGATATTGGCTCACTGCAACCTCCGCCTCCTGGGTTCAGGCAATTCTCCTGCCTCAGCCTCCTGAGTAGCTGGGATTACAGGCACGTGCCACCATGCCCAGCTAATTTTTTGTATTTTTAGTAGAGACGGGGTTTCACCATGTTGACCAGGATGGTCTCGATCTCTTGACTTCGTGATCCACCTGCCTCGGCCTCCCAAAGTGCTGGGATTACAGGCTTGAGCCACCATGCCCGGCCTAGAAAACTTTATAGTTAAATGAGGAACATGCCAGTTATCTGGAAATTTTACTCATTTATGGGGTTTCATTCAGCAGCGTGGCTGACAAATAGTTAATGACTGTACTGCACATCCCACATTCCCAACTCCAGGAAGGCTTTTCCTGGTCACAACCTGCTCAATCAGCAGGGAATTATGACAGCATGTTTACCTCAAACTGAGCCCAACCCATGAGGTTCTGTGAGCAGTGTCATAGTTAGCCATTCTCTGAGGAGGGGTGGCAGGTGGGGGTGTTTGCCAGTTGTCTGTGTGGTCTGGTCACTGGTGACACTCTGCTTGTGCCATTCACCACTTCCATCTTCACTCCTCTTTGATTCTATTTAGACTAATTTCTTGATTCTGCCCTTCCATTTACTCTGGCATTTTAGATCACCTCTGTGTATGGCCGTTAGTCTATAGAATTCAAGGGGGTTGTTATTGTAAAGCTATAAATTCTGTACCTTTAAGATTTCCTTGGCCCACGAAGCAAGAACATGATAATACAAAGAATGTTATCTCCTTATGATTGTATAATATTTTATGATCTATAAAACTTCTATCTGCATTATTGAATTTGGATTTGCAGTGGTGCAATCATGGCTCACTGTAGCCTTGACCTCCTGGGCTTAAGCGATCCTCCCACCATGGCCTCCTGAGTAGCTGGGACTATAAGCATGTACCACCATGCCCAGCTAATGTTTTTCTTTTCTATTTTGTGTAGAGATGAGGTCTTCCTATATTGCCTAGGCTGGTCTTGAACTCCTGGGCTCAAGTCATCCCCCCACCTTGGTATCTCAAAGTGCTGGGATTTCAGGAGTGAGCCATCATGTCTGGCCCATCTAATTTTGATTCTTACGATAACCCTGACATGTAGGTAGTACAGATACTAGGTACATTTCATGAATGAAACAGGGGCTTGGTGAGTTTAAATACTTAGAATTTAGGAGGTACAGGATGGTGGTGCTGTGCAAAGCTGAGTGCTTTCATTCTTCATGTGAAGAATAAGGGATCTCTCTGTTGTCATCCTCCAGCCTTCTGATTTCTTCAGTTTACTGTTCTTCTCCAGTAGCTGGATGACCGTTTCCCTTCTTCAGTGTCATGGCTCCATTTTTATTTATGTATACCTTTAATTCCATTCCCAGAGTCATTCAAATGAATCAAATTGAGATCCCCGTCCCTGCAAATCTTGGTGCCTCATCCTTTTTCACGGATGTGTTTTTGACCTTCTGACCATGCAGGTGTCCATACACAGGCATCCTCATCTAGCTCAATTTGAGTTTAATGCAGTGAACATGGCCTTACTGGGGCATTGGCATCCTGATTGCTTATTTCCTACTGAAATATTAGTGAGGCGGTACAGGGGAGGGAGTCCTAACACTGGTTCTGATTCTGCTGCCACAAGCCACATTATCATTCTTCCTCTGAGCCTTGATTTTCCCTTCTACAAGATGAAGGGTTAGATCAAATCATATTTGAGGCCACCTAAACTCTGTCATTGGATCTGACTTCCTTATTGGTTTTCTGGTGACTTTTGTCCACCTATCCATTCCTGGTTTACCTGATACAGGTGATGATTTTAATGATCATACAGCCTTTATAAGTGTATCCCATTGCCTCGCACCATGCATTGGACTTTCTTTTCCCTAGGAGAAAATAACCTGCTGGTCAAGTCAGCATCCCAGATAGGCACGGCAGAAAGTGCTGCCTGTCCAGAGTGCAGCCTGGCCTCTGCCTCACACCTGCCTCTGTGACATGAGCCAGAGATTTTAATCACCAAGCTGAGGCATTTATTCAGGAGCTAAGGGTTGAAAGGCCAGAACAGTTTCTCTGTCTTCCTGCTTTTTTCCTCTCCTCTTCGCTGTATCCCTCAGACCCTCATAATAAAGAAAAATAATCAGGCCAACCCATCTAAGCTTGGTTGGATTGTTCTGTCTTACCCTCTGTCCCTTTTAGAGACTTGCATGGCATTAGCATAAAGACAAGTCATCACAATTATTTTGCACCCAGCCCCTTAATGTTGAGGAACAGGAAGGATTCTGCTGTGATCTCCGGCACATTCATCGGCCCCCGCTGAGCTACTGATCAATAGTGACACAGTTGCATCAGATGGCCTTCAAATAGTGCTTCCTTTTTCAGATGGGCTGGGAGAGAGAGGAAGAAATATAAGTGCCTCATTCCTCTTAGACTACAAATAAATGAAGACGTGGTGTGCAGCTGCATTTCAAGCATTTTGGAAGATTTTCTGGTGTATGTGAGGGGTGGGTGGGGGGTTTGCACTGAGGCTTCTGTCTTGATTGCAATTGAGAGCAAGGATGCTGGTAAATGTCCACATGTGCTATTCCAGTCCCTATCCCCACGTTCCTTACGCCCTAGCACCTGAAGAGCACTGAACAAGCCTCAGGAATGGGGAGTGGGACACCCTGATGCAACTTTTCTCTTTTTCCTCCCTTCCCCCAGAGTATTTAGTAGAAGGTCACTGGCTGAGTATGTGCCCTGGAATCTGGGGCCATTCCTGCTGCTGCAGTTAATGCTGCTTTGTTCCATGCTAAATGAGGCGAGAACTTTCACCCTGGTCACATTCATAATCCTGCTCAGCAGGATGCTCAGCTGTGCACAAGAGCAGTTTCTGCAGACAGGGAAGGGCTTTCCCTTTGGAAAGTCTGTTGGAAAGCTCCTTTGGTTCTCTCTTTCTGGAAGCTGTCAGGACAGAGGATAGGTTCAGGGACTAACTCGGATGGGCAATCTCAGCTAGGGATTTCTAGGCACAGCCAGGGTATCAGATTTCTTTGTGCTTGTGTGTGTTTTGGAGAAAGAGGATACAGTGTGATGAGACAAGGGGAATATGAGGATGTGGGCAGGGAGACCAGACTGCATTTGGGACCCCCAAGGGAGAGAGTTGGGAAGAACGCAGGGGTGGGTATCCTAGACTAGAAGCCAGGATTTTGGGGGAGACCGAGCCCCTTCTCTGCCATCTGCTAACTGCTTTGGGCTCTGTTGTCCTCTAAAAAAGGGAGTTACCCCTGAAACTCACATGGTATATGCTGTGGACTGAGGCTGTAGACTAGCAGCTTCAAAGAGATGAGAGCTGGGAGTACAGCAGAGGCAGGGACCTTTACATTATGTCTGTTTCTGGGGGCCCTATCCTTTCCTATGGCCTTGCCTGCACTAGCTAGTCAGTGGGGTTTTAACAGACCCACAACAGAAGATTCTGCTAGCCTCTTCTGAAGCATGTTTTCTTGTTCTTAATAGTTAACTTGGCTGGTCTTAAATCCTACATCTGCCTCCCCTGGTTCGGGCAGATTTAGGTGGGCAGCAGATAAAATTTCCAATCGATTTTCTTGTTCTTTCAACTGCCCCCTTCTGCTGGCTTTCTTGGAGTTTTCTGAGCATATGTACAGTTGGGGTCCTGAAGACCTGGCTGGGGTTTTGAAGGCTTCCCCTCTGTGACTCCCTCCTGCCTGCACTTGCTTTAAGCTCTACGGTTGTCACAATCTCTGGTATCCAACTCCCCAGGCTGCCAAAGTGAGCTTTCTTGCCTGAGCTCCAGTGAGCCTGCGCTGTGCCTGTGGGGTTATGCTCTCAGAGGAGGATGCCACACACCCAGGCCTCACCAGGAACAGTTCCCTTCTTTCAAAGCTTGACTTCCCCTAATCTCTGCCTGTTTTTGGTCTCTTTCCAGGGCTTTCCAAGTTACTACTATTATCTTAAACAATAGACTTTATTTTTTAGAGAAGTTTCAGGTTTACAGAAAAATTGAAAGGCAAGGCCAGAGTTCTCATATATTCCCTTCCTTCCCAACTTCCCTATTATTCACATTTTGCATTGGTGTAGTACGTTAGTTACAATTGATGAGCCAATATTGGTACATTTTTATGAACTAACATTCACAGTTTATATTGTGGTTCACTTTTTGTGTCCTACATTCTATGCAGAGCTATTTTTTATATATCTTTTTCAGAGTTCCTATTTGTTACTTGTGGGAGGCTTAGTCTGATACTAAGTACTCCAACTTTATCAGTAGCAGAATAATCTGATGCATTTATTTTTGATTGATATATTCATTTTTCCCTTGTCTCTGGAAGCACCCAACATAAACATTGTGAATAAAGGGAGTTTCCAGAAGAAGGTGATGGCAGAGAGTCTAACAAGTCTTGGATGGTGATTATATTGGTGAATGTTTCAAGCTTTGCTGTCTTGCTACTTTTCATATTATGATTCATGTAGTGGGGGCACAACAGTACAGCTTATCAGTGTCTTCAGAAGCTAATCTCCAGAAAATAGGGTGGAAGCAAGAAAATGAAAGCAGTTTATGAAATATTAACTTAGTACTGAGGCTGAGGTTGCGCAGATACTTATAAAAATTTGAAGTCCTTCAAGTTAACTTTATTTGCAGTTAGCTTCTGCTTGTCTGGAAGACGCAGCCACAGAGAGAACAGCTACAGATAACCCCATATCTTGATTACCTATACAGTTTGCATCTTCTGTATAGTTTTTTTTTCTTTCTAGATATTAATGGAAAAGAAGCAGGCCCTGATATTTTTAAACTCCTTTACCTTATTTCCCCTTAAGCTCTGTGGTCAGTGTTCTGAATAGAGGCCCTGTCTGATGTCTCACAGCAGGGATTCCTGGAAGGGGAGATGCAGGAATGCTACAGAAGTTTTACAGAAGGCAAGGTGATTAAAAATCCACCAGCAGGAAGGTTTAACATACCATCCCTCTCAATAAACCAGGAATTGCATGTGCTACTGTAAGAACATCTGGCTTAGGTCCAGTTGAAGTATCTGGATAAAAGTCAAGTAAGTTTTACCATGGGAGTCTACAGGGTGGAATGGAGGGCTGGAAGGAGCAGGCTGATGCCTCAGATCCTGGAACACTGGGTAGAATCCAGGACTCAGGATGCTCCTCAGAGGGGAGATTCTCCCACGGATACTTGGGGTGAATCTGTGTTCATTCTTGGAGGATTCCACTGTCAGTTGTGTTTTGAGCATCTCCTGTGTGCTGGACCTGTGGGAAGCACAGCCAGCCAGTGATGACTACAATATGTTTTAGCTGTGTGCTCTAGACAGGAGAATTGCAGGGAGCTATGGGAGTCCCCTCTAAGGGCATCTCACCTACCCTGGGGGTCCAGAAAGGGGAAGTAGAGATGAAGTAGAAATCTATAGGATCATGAGTGTTGGAAGGTTAGGGGATGAGTGGGTAGGAGAAGACTGTTCTGTGCAGCATAGATGGCCTTGAATGTGAGAAGATAGGCTGTGATTGAGGAACTTCTGAATAATTGGCAAGGCTACTGGTGTGACATGAAGCTGGATCATGTGGCTATGTAGGCCATGCTGAGGATTTTGATTGCAATCTTTAGAGCAAATTGAAGCAAGTGTGGGAGGTTCTTAAAGAAGGGAATAAGATGACTCAATTTGCTTTGTAAAGAGATCACTATGACAGCCTCATGGAGAACAGTTTGGAGAGGGCCATGTGAGCAGTGGAGAAACCAGTAATGAGGCCATTGTGTAGACAAAGTGAGAGAGGAAGGTTTTCTGGGGTGGTGTAGTGGCAGTGTAGACACAGAGGTGGAGGGGAGAGAATTGGGAGGTCCTGGTCACTGATTAGCTGTGATGCATAAAGGAGAAGCATATTCAGGGATGACTCTCAAGTTTTGTGCTTGAAAATCTGGTGGATTTCCTGCGGGCTACAAATCAGATTGAGGAAGGCTAGAGGAGGAACATGGGGGAAGGAGGGGAAGAAAGTGTGTTTCCATTTTGAAATATATTCCTCCAATTCCCAGGCATCAGGCCAACCTAGCTGTATTGTTCTGGGAAGCCTGTGGAAGCCTGCACCCTGCAGAAGAGACAGATAAAAACGAGTTCTATTTCAGAGTGATCACCTGTCACGAATGTATCAGTCTTTGACTGAAGGCAGGAATTGGTTTTGCCTGACCCCTGTAGGAATCAGCAGAGCCTGGATCTCCAAAGGTTGTTGACTCCTAGGCCTGAACCTCATCTACCTACTGAGCTAACCTTCCAGTCAACAGTGGGAGTGTGCTGCCTGAGTTCAGTATACTGCAGAATTGCTTGAAGCTGAGCAGTTATAAGGGCCACCCCCCAGCAAGTGTGTCTGGTGTCTTACAAAGTGGTGTCTTACAGTTTGCTTAAGATGAAAACTCAGGGACAGACAGAAGTTAGTTGTGGAAGTGGTAATGGTTAGTTACCAAGGTGCTCTTTTTGTTGTGGTGTCATATGTATAAAGAAAGTATTCACATATCACTCCCTCTGGTTTTGCTCTGCGCAGTAGACTTTCTAATCCTTCCTCTGCTTCCCTGGCATTGTGGTTCTGCTCTTGATTCATGCTGTTAGTGTGGATATTTAGCTTTTGTCTGGGAGATGCGGACCTGAATCCTACTTTGAATATCGTTTTAATCTCTCTGGATGACCCTGAGGTGCAGCTATATTGAAAACAGGTTATTTATTCCAGATGCATTCTCAGAAAGGCAGATTAGTGATTTTCTTTTTTAAATAATTCTTTTATTTAAAAATTTATTTTTTAATGTTTGTGGGCACATAGTAGGTATATAGGTTTATGGGGCACATGAGATTTTGATACAGGCATGTAATGCATAATAATCATCAGGATAAATGGGCTATCCATCACCTTAAGCATGTATCCTTTCTTTATGTTAAAAATAATCCAATTACACTCTTTTAGTTATTTTTAAATGTACAATAAGTTATTGTTGACTATCATCATCCTGTTATGCTGTCAAATACTAGATCTTATTCATTCTACCTAATTATATTTTTGTATTCATTAACCATTCTTCCCTCCCCCGGCAGTTACCCTTCCCACCCACTGGTAAACCATCATTCTACTCTCTATTTCCATGAGCTCAATTGTTTTAATTTTTAGCTCCCACAAATAAGTGAGAACATGTAAGGTTTGTCTTTCTGTGCCTGGCTTATTTCACTAACCTCCATTTCCATCTGTGTTATTGCAAATGACAGGATCTCATTCTTTTTCATGGCTGAATAGTACTCCATTGTACTACATTTTCTTTATACATTTGCCTGTTGAGGGAGACTTAGGGCTGCTTCTAAATCTTGGCTATTGTGAATAGTGCTGCAATAATCTGGGAGTGCAGATATCTCTTCGATATACTGATTTCCTTTCTTTTGGGTATCCTAGCAGTGGGATTGTTAGATAATATAGTAGCTCTATTTTTTGTTTTTTTTGAAGAACCTCCAAACTTCTCCATAGTGGTTGTACTAATTTACGTTCCCATTGATAGTTTTTCTCCACATCCTTGCCAGCATTTGTTATTGCCTGTCTTTTGGATAAAAGCCATTTTAACTGGGGTGAAAGGTATCTCATTATAGTTTTGATTTGCATTTCTCCGATAATGATGTTGAGCACCTTTTCAGATACCCATTTGCCATTTGTGTGTTTTCTCTTGGGGAATGTCTATTCAGATACTTCATCCATATCGAAATCAGATTATTAGATTTTTTTTTTTCCTACAGAGTTGTTTGGGCTCCTTATATGTGTTGGTTATTAATCCTTTGTCAGATAGAAAGTTTGCAATTTTTTTCTCCCATTCTGTGGATTATCTCTTCACTTTGTTGATTGTTTTCTTTGCTGTGCAGAAACTTTTTCAACTTGATGTGATCCCATTTGTCCAGTTTTGCTTTGGTTGCCTATGCTCATGGGGCATTACTCAATAAATATTTGCCCAGGCTAAGGTCCTGAAGAGTTTCCTCAATGTTTTCTTTTAGTGGTTTCAAAGTGTGAGGGTTAAATTTAAGTCTTTAATTCATTTTGACTTGATTTTTATATATGCTGAGAGATAGGAGTCTACTTTTACTCTTCTGCATATGGATAGCCAGTTTTCCCAGCACCACTTATTGAAGAGACTGTTCTTTTCCCAATGTATGTTCTTGGCATCTTTGTCAAAAATGAGTTCACAGTAGATGTATGGATTTGTTTCTGGGTTCCTGATTCTGTTCCATTGGTCTATGTGTCTGTTTTCATGCCAGTACCAAGCTGTTTTGGTTACTATAGTTCTGTAGCATAATCTGAAGTCAAGTAATGTGTTTCCTTCAGTTGTGTTCTTTTTGCTCAGAATAACTTTGGCTATTCTGGGTCTTTTATGGCTCCAAATTTTGGGATTGTTTTTTCTATTTCTGTGAAGGATGTTATTGATATTTTGATAGGGGTTGTATTGAATCGTAGATTGCTTTGGTAGTATAGATTTTTTAACAATAGTGATTTTTCCAATCCATAAACATGGATTATCTTTCCATTATTTTATGTCCTCTTCAATTTCTTTCATCAACGTTTTATAGTTTTTGTTGTAGAGATCTTTCATTTCTTTGGTTGAGCTAATTCCCAGGTATTTAGATTAGTGATTTTCTTTGCATAAACGGGAAGGAAGGAAGAAGAGCTAATGAGTGTGTGGTGTGAGTGTGGTGGGTTAGTGGGGATGTGGGGTGAGGCGAATGTGTGTCCTATGAGGTGTGTATGTACATGTGCACCGTGACTGTGTGTGAAGGTATGTGGTGCATGTATACACACATACCAGCTGGGGTAGTGGCTGATGTAGTGAAGGAGGTACTTGTGGGGTGAAGATGGCAGATGTCTTAATGTGAGCCCCTTATTAGGAAGACTTGTCCAAAACTATGAAGCTGCCTCTTCTCTCCACCTGCATTGCCTCTGTCCTCCCTGTGCCCCATGTTTCCTTTGGCTTTCTCAGTCTCCCAGTGCCTCTTCCTGAGGAGGGAGCAATGGGTCAGGGTCAGGGTAACAGGGTGGGGATGGGTCCCATCTGGGTATTTGCGTTCAGGCCCAATGGTGGGTCCACTGGGCAGCCACCCCTTTCCTGATCTGCAGGGATTCAGTGGGAGGACCGTATAGTCCCCCAGGCTCCTTGTGATGGGTGACCTTGCTCAGTCCTGTGGCCCCAGCTCTCATGTGATGGCTGAGGGAACATGAGCCCCTCAAGGCCTGTGTGTTCCTGACTACATGGCATTCAGGGCAGGAGCCATCAGCTGTGCAGCATCCAGGAGAGGGGGCATGAGAACTGCCCCCGGTCAGAGGGACTGTGAAGTTGGGCAATCATGAATCTGGGCCTCACGTCATCCTTAGCTGTGGGTCACTGACTTGTTGACAGACTGCATGGCACCAGCAGAGCTCAGGGGAAAAATGCAACCACAGTTAAATCTGACCACACTATTTGATCTAAGTGGTTTTGTTTACCTCAGCGAGTTATAAGGTTCTTCAGTAGCTATGTTGCCCCCCATTGGCCATGGTGGGCTGTTTGGGGGGCCAAACTGCAATGTGCTCACTGCTTGCCAGTTGTGCTCTTCAGTGTATTAGCACAAACTGTTGATCAATACTGGGGGAAATCCCTTTGCAGTATTTAGTTTTTGAAACCCTACTCACTGGGGTCAGGTCTCAGCTCCAAATTTCGGGAAAAACTTGCTTTTCCCGTTAATACAGGACATTCCTTTCCCGCACAGATGACTGTCCTAATCTTATCTTCATTCAGTAATGGAATCCTTGCCTGGGTAGACATTTAAGTTATTCTAGGCTCTTAATTTCTGGTACATCCCTTGGGCTGTTTTATGTAATTTATGTATAATAAGTAGAGGCAAATCCTATTGGGTCAGTGTGCAATGGGATGATATATGAAGGAATTCATGTCATAGATGCTTAATCAATGAATCGATGTTGGGTTGTCCTCTTTTCTTCTTTCATTCTTATAAGGAATATTACCTAGAGATTATACTTTTTTGATTTTTATTTTTGAAACAGAGTCTCACTCCGTCACCTGGGCTGGAGTGCTGTGGCATGATCTCAGCTCAGTGCAACCTCCACCTCCTGGTTTCAAGCAATTCTCGTGCCTCAACATCCTAAGTAGCTGGAATTACAGGCACATGCCACCACGCCTAGCTAATTTTTGTGTTTATAGAGATGGAGTTTCATCATGTTGGCCAGGCTGGTCTCGAACTCCTTACCTCAAGTGATCTGCCTGCCTCAGCCTCCCAAAGATCTGGAATTACAGGCATGAGCAATGATGCCCAGCCAAGAGTATACTTTTGATCCAGCAATCTCACTTGTAGGAATCCAGCCTAAAGAGCAACTGGGATGGGCTCAAACTTGAATAGATGAAAAACATAATTTGTAATAGTGACATATCACGTCCATCAGTGGGCATGTCCATTATGTGTAATGTAATAATCCTGTATTCAATAGCATAGAGAGATGCCCTAGTTGTATTTATATCAAAAAACCAAGATGCAGAACAATGTAATATGAACCTTTACATCAAACAAATTCCCCCTGCAACTGTTACAGTGGGGACTATATTCTTTTGTGCTGCATATTTCTGCATTATTTGAATAGCTTACAGTAAGAAAGTACTCATATTAAGCATTCATCTTCATATTCAAATTGATTTTAAAATAACTTATAATAAAAAATTTTAAGACTAGGTGCAGTGGCTCAAACCTGTAATCCCAGCACTTTGGGAGGCCAAGGCGGGGTGGATCATGAATTTGGGAGTTTGAGACCAGCCTAGCCAATATAATGAAACCCATCTTTAGCATCTTTACTAAAAATACAAAAAAAATTAGCTGGGCGTGGTGGTACATGCCTGTAATCCCAGCTGCTAAGGAGGCTGAGGCAGGAGAATTGCTGAACGCACGAGTGCTGTGAGCCGAGATCGCACCACTGCACTCCAGCCTGGGCGACAGAGCAAGACTCTGTCTCAAAAAAAAAAAAAAAAAAAAATTAGTCAATTTCTTTCCTCCAGTTGGGAACTTAATCAAATGTGTCAGATATCTAACATCTAGGGCTAAATCAGTGCAGTTCCACTAGTTAAAAAAGGTATATATTCATTTTTTGTGTGTGCAGTAATACTTGCCAATCACTTTTGTGTAGGACATTTTATTCTGTTTGATCTTTACTGAGATCCAATTTTACAGTTGAGGAAATTGAGACCAAAAAAGTGAATTGCCTTGCCGTAAAAATAGTGGTGGAAGAGTGTTCACACCCAAGGCTTTCTGACTTGGAAGGCTGCTTGGTTAGATACAGTACTCTGCTGGATCTCTGGTTAAGAGTAAGATGAAGAAGGAAGCAGTTAATTTCTGATTAAGTTGCTTTTTATAAAGTTAGAAATAGACTCAAAACAAAACAGCTTTCTGACTCTTAATTTCTTCATCTGTAAAATGGGCAGAAGAGCTGGTCCTTCACCCTTTGGAACTTTCTGGGATTAAGGACACTTGCTACCCCTCCTCTCAATGAGTGTTTGCTTCTCCCCCACAGTACGTAGGAAGCCTGGACGTGCCGAGGCCCAACAGCAGGGTGGAGATCGTGGCTGCCATGCGCCGGATACGGGTGAGTGGCCAGAGGCGGCTTGTGTGGAGCTAGGAGTCAAGTGCCTTAGCTGCTGGCCCTTCTAGGTAGGGCTGGAGGGGCCAAAATGATGGGCTACACCCCTTGCAAACCCAGACTTCTCCTCTCTGTACCCTCTGGGAAGCTGTTCTGAATTAAAGTTTGATCTTGATGAAAGGCCAATGTTAAAATGGATGTGATGGCTGGAGTGGTACCATCTTCCCTCTCTTGTGACCTGTAGCTCCTCAAACTGAGATACATGTGACCCTTGATGATGTGTGTTGACTGGCCAGGGACTGATCTCTTTTTTATTCAAAGATTTTAGGGAAAAGGTTTAGTAATTAGCTGATAATTGACTCAAAACATTCTTTAAAAAGGAAATTTATTGTGGCATAGAATATAAGATTTACTTGGATTTTTAAGAGTAAATGAGAGATTTTACCAAAATTTTATTGGTTGGATGCTTTAGGCTCTGGGAGTGTACTTTCGGACAGTTCAGTATACATTATTGTTGGTATACATGGTTTAGTCTATGAACTTGTTGCTTCTGACTCTGTGGTACATGGAGCTGAGACTTAACAAGAATTAAATTCTCTTCTGATCCCTGTGAAGGAATTTGTCCATGTGCTCTGCACTGGAACAGAATACATTACCTTATACTTGTGTATTTCAAAGGTAGGTTTGGGATTAGTAAAATGGATTGTAATTTTTTTTTTTTAAGAGAGACTTGGCATTAGAGATGACATGATTGGTCATCCCTGGATGCAGCCTGGTTTGTTCTTTAGACTAATTGTTCTGTAGAATAATCTACTCGCCTAAATGGAAAACATGTAAGTGATGATGCCGTGGTTTCATTTTACTTTGTTAGTTTTGCTTTCTGTTCTGGTGAACAGAAACTTCAATTCAATGACAGCAACACTGGGAAGAAAATTTGCATGCTTGGGGCTGTTTCTCTGGGCTGTTCATCAGCCTAATATGATAATCTTTTCATTGCCTTGATCTTCCCAGTATCTCAGCATTTTTTATTGTTAAGTTTATTGAGACTGCTATTAAATATATCAGTACTATTTTTCATGGACACAGAAGTAGCTTCAAAGCACTTTCACTTGAGTTGTTTCATTCAGCGTTCACAGCAAGCTGTGAAGTGGGGGACCAGTTACCCTCATTTTCTAGATAAAACTGAGGCTCAGAGGGGTATAGTGAGGAGTCCTGCAGGTCTAGGAAGGGGCAGGCATGTGGCCTGAATTCATTTCTTCACTCAGTCTCATGAGAGCATGCAACTTTCGAGTATTTCCAGGCTTCCCCTTTTCCTAGAAGGTGTTAGCTCAGATAGCACAGAGGCCTCTGCTGGGAACATCTGGTGGAGCTACAGTTGTTAGGATGGGCTGCTACTTTCCCCATAGTTGTGGTTCCTGCTGTGATAAGAAGAGTTGGACCTGTACCTGGTCTGTCCTTGGGTTTCAACCAAAAAAAGTCATTTTTTTAATTCACTTTTTACTAAGAGACAGGGAATATATTGTCACTAATATCACTATCATTATGAAAGCGATATCTCTGTTAATAGTAGCTACTACTGGGAATAGCTACTTATGTGTCAGGTGCTGTGTTAGGCTTTTTAATATTGAAATAATATTTTATTTACTATTTACAACTACTCTAGATGAGGATATTATTATTACATTTTATAGATGAGGAAATAGAACCTTGGGCAGATTGAATAATTCAAGTTGCTGTTAGTAGGAAGAGTCAGGATTCGTATTCAGGACTGGGCTGTCCCATTTGTAACCCTGCTGAAGGCTTTTTGTGACCCTACTATGAGTCATTATTCCATCTGAGGAACCAAAGCACTGGGACATGGAACCTCTCCAGTAAGAGAGCCAGTGGCAGAAACACAACTTTGTGGAACAAATAGAGGTACAGGAAAACATCACCTGGAAGCAAGGGAAGGCTGAGGCACGGGATGGGGCTGGCTGGTCATGGGCTGTAGAGGCATCTGGGGTTGGAATGCGACCCCAGTCTCCTTTTCCCTCATCATCTGCCAGCCCTTATGGTCCATGTGCCTCTTCCTGCAGCTCCCTTCCTGTGGGCTCCTTCCAGTGCTTAATGAGCAGCTCATTAAATTAGCGGGAGCAATTAATTGGCCAGAAAGCTGTTTGGTCTGGCTGTCCAGTCTCTTGTTTAGACTGGCCACCATTAATAGCAAGTGCTGTGGTGTGTGTTTTACCCTAAACCCCTCAATTCACTGCTAGGTTCAGGCTGCTATTTTCTTTTCTTCTTTGCCTTTTAAAAGCTGTGTTGGCTGTAATTACAGCTGTCAAGAACTAGGGCATGGGATTTCTGTGTAAAGGACTATTCTTGACTTTGTCCTTTTATTTAGAACGGTGCCAGGCTAACATTAGGCAGGGTTTTGGTTGCTGGGTGCCCTGATGGGTTCAGAAGACACAGGCCTCACAGCTTGGCTGGAGCAGTGAGTAGACCTAGGAAAACAGCAGTTATGATAAGGATCACAGGGCCTCACGTGTATGAGATGTCAACCTCCCTGATCCTGTCTGGAACACCAGTGGGACAGTTGATGGGCAGTGAAGATGATCTGTTTCCCTGAGAGAGAAGTATTCAGAGTGAAGGGATCTGCCTGAGGTGTCTGCATTCATTAGCTAGCTGGTGTGTGTATTTTTATTCCTTACCCCAGTGTGGACTCTGAGCTAAATATGTGGACTTTGTTGATTTCACTGGTGCTTTTCCTCTTCCCTCTCTCCATTTCTCATTTGGTCTCTCACCCTCTTGATGTCTTTTCTGAATTTATATTACCTGTCTTGAGTGTGTTATGCTTTTCTTCCCTTTTTAATACGCTTTCAGTACTTTATGGTTGTTAAACATTAAATTTAACTATTTTTAAGAGTGAAGTTCAACAGTGTTAAGTATATTCACACTGTTGTGTCACAGATCTCTAGAACTTTTTCATCTTGCAAAATTGACACTCTATACCCATTAAACATAATCCCCCCTCCCCCTCTTGCCAGTGCTTGGCAACTACCTTTCTACTCCCTGTTTCTGTGATTTTGACTACTTCATATGAATAAAATCATAGAGTGTTTGTCCTTTTTTGACTGGCTTATTTCATTTAGCATAATGTCATCAAGGCTTATCCATGTTGTAGCATGTGACAGGATTTCCTTCCTTTTTAGGGGTTTCATAATATTCTGTTGTGCGTATATACCACATAAAAAAAATCCATTCATTTACCTATGAACATTTGGTTTGCTTCTACCTCTTGGCTGTTGCAAATTGTGCTGCAATGAACATAGGTATGTAAAGACGTTTTTGAGATCTTGCCTAGAAATTTTTGGGATATATATACCCAGAAATGTGATTGCTGGATATGATAGTCCTGTTTTCAACTTTTTGAAGAACCTCCATACTGTTTTCCATAACGACTATCATTTTGTGTTAACATCACGTCTTCCTTATTTATTGTTTACCAGAGAGTAGAAGCCAAGTGTTAGAACCAAGACCAAACTGCAGGCCTCTGATTCCAGATCTGGTACTTTCCCTGCTCTATGCTGACTCCTTGGTATTGGATTTATCCATATTTTACTCTCTGATCTCTACAATGACCCAGACAAGAAGGAAGCTTAAGGGACACTCCCCGGAACGGTTGTCCTGCTCTTTATTTACCAAGGATCCAAAGGTCTAAGAAGTTGTCAGCTGGAAAAGGAAGAGGAGAGTGAGAGAAGAGGGAATGTAGCTCCATTTTAAATTGAAAAATACATTTTTTTCTTTCAGCTGTATAGCTCAGAACAATTCACAAAGTTCAGGGAAGCTCTGCTTGAGCTGGGGATTTGTCTGACACTGGTGCTGCTTGCTTGGAGGTTGCCGGTTGAAGGTGCAGGGTGGCCGGTAATGCTGAAATCTGGTTGCTGGCATTACATTGTCCAACTGACTGTGCGTGAATAGGTGAGTCCAGCAGCCAGATGTTTGGTATGATTTGCATTAGTAAATATGAACATCAGTCTGTCATTTCACCGTTTAGCTTTTCTTGGAAGGCAGCACTATGTAGCAAAAAAAGCTCTCAATGGGGAATAATGAAGGCTGGACTTGAGTCTTCTCCTTGACTTAATAGATAACCTTGGCGAGGCATGTGACTGCTGTTAATCTCAGTTTCTTCATTTATAAAAGGCAGAGCATGACACTTCTTGTTCTGCCTCTCTAGTGCTGTTGTTGAGTCTGGGATGAGGCCTGGAAAAACGTTTTATAAACCACAAAGTGCTATTTGTATTCATCGGTATCATTTTTATACCTTCCTTTGGGTTTCAAAGCATTTCATAAGTGCAGATAAATACCCTGAGAGATATTGAGCTGCCTCATCTAGCCCCTTTTAATAGCTAGAGTCTTTTTTTCAGGTTTCAGTGCAAATATCCCTTCCTTGGGGAGGCCTTTCCTACGTAGGTCATCTTGTCCTCTCATGTTCTGTGGCACCACACCCCTCTCTTTTGTAGCACTCAGAGCAACTGTATTCCCAGTGTTTGGCATGGTGCCCATCTGTGCTCAGTAAACATTTGTTGAGTGACTGAGAAAATTAATCTTACTTAATAACCACCTGAGCATAAAGCCATGAAATCTGGGGAGGCTCCACTGAGGGGGTTCTGGAAGGAAGACGGCTGCATTGAAGTCAGACTTGACAGGTTCTATAGCTTTGCCAAGGATGCTGGTGTGGAGAGAGTGGCACTGCAGCACCTGGCTCCAGCATGTTACTGGGTGGCCCCCGACCCCTTCACCTTTGGAACCCACTGTTGCTGTGGGAACAGGGGGGCTTTTGGTGCTGGCCTGCTTGGTGGCTGAAGACCCAGTCTCTGGCTCTTAAACCAGGGAGATAGATCCCTGCAGTCGAAATGTGGTGCAGCCTCTTGGAGACCAGTGCATATCAAACCTGGGAGGGATGTGTGCTGCAGCCAGATGACACTCGGGGATGTCTAGTCTCCCGTGGTGGCTCCTCTGGCTGTGGGCTGGGCAAAATCTTGGCCCCACTGCAAATGGTCTTTTAAATGGTCCAGTGTGGGGTCAGAGTTTCCTATTTAACAGTGACTTGGTTTCTCAAGTGTGGTGCTCTGGAGTGGTGTTGGTCCTGACCTTGAACAGAATGTGCGGGTTCAGTTCTGAAAATGGCCAAGCCCTCCTCTCCCTGCAGCCCTCTTCCAGAATTGCCACCTCTGCCAGAAATTCTCTCAAGAAAAACAAAAAAACAGAAAAATATAAAATGGCCTTGGACACTCTCTTGGGAGAATATAACTGAAATGCTCTTAGGAGAACATTTAGGGACTGGTGGATGGGTGGCTTTATGGAGGCAGCAACTGGAGTTGTGAAGGCACCTCTCTGCACTTGTGTTTCCTTACCCACCAGCAGTATGGTTCTGCACGTGGTCTCATGCATTTAGCCATGAAATCCGTATTTTACCTCCTCTGGGAGGCTTTGTCCAGGAGTCACTTTATCCCTTTGTATAACTTTCTCCCAAAGTGGCTCCCCTCAGCATCATTCACTCCGTTGTCATTGGTCTTCTTTTCATCCAAAGTTCAGAGTTGGAACATCTACCTTGAACAGCTGAAGTTGTAACACAGACCTCTCTCTCACTGTGTTAGCATGGCCCTATTAATTTCCTATGCTGCTGTAACATATTTTTTAATACTACAAATTTAGTGGCTTAACACAAACTTATCTTATAGTTCTGGAGGTCAGAGTCCAAAATGGGGCTAAAATCAAGGAGTTGGCAGGGCTGTGTTCCTTCTGGAGGCTCTAGCGGAGGATCTATTCCTTAGCTTTTCCAGCTTCCAGAGGCTCCCTGGATGCCTTGGCTCATGGCCTCTTTCCATCCTTAGTGCTGGCAATTATGTCCCTGAATTATGGCCCCTGCTTTCTGTCTTCATATCTCTTTCTCTGACTCTGACTCTCCTGCACCTCTATCGCCTTTGCTTGTGAGGTCCCTTGTGATTAGACTGGGCCCTCCTCATTCTCTCTTCCCCAGTAATCCAGGATAATCTTTCCTTCTCAAGGTCCTTAAGTTTGTCACACCTGCAAAGTCCCCTTTGTCATGCAGGGTAACACATTCATAGGTTTGGGGGATTAGATCATGGACCTCTTTGGGGGCTTTGATTCTGTCTACCATAATGGGATTAAAGTGTTAGGCTCATAGTAGGGATTAGAGAGATTCCACTCACTACTGAGGTGCTCTAGTACTGGGATCAGGAAGAACTAAATTCACATCCTGTTCCTTCTGAACACATTTCTTTATCAATTATTCTTTAATCATCAGGAAAATTGGGATAATATCTTTTTGGCACATGTATTTTAGATTTATACATGAATGCATGCAGAATACTGAGTCAAGTGCCTAGCATGTGAATTGTGAACCATAAATAATAGTTCTTTGCCTTCTTTCTTTTTTCTTTTTTTCTGAGACAGGGTCTTGATCTGTCACCCATGTTGGAGTATGGCAGCATGATTATAAATCAGTACAGCCTCAACCTCCGAGGCTCAGGTGATCCTCCTGTCTCAGCCTCCCTAGTATCTGGGGATACAGGCATGTGCCACCACACCTGGCTAATTTAAAAATTTATTTGTAGAGACCGGGTCTCCCTATGTTGCCCAGGCTGGTTATTTCTTTCTAATTATTGTGTATCAGAGCAGGGCTTTCGGGTCAGAAAACAATACAGGTTGGCTGCCAAGCTAGCCACTATTATTAAAAACATGAATTCAATTGCTTTTAGGGCAATTATTATTTTTAGAAGTCAGTAGATCAGTGTTTCTCAGAATGGGTTCTGTGGCTCTCTTGGAATTTAGGAATGTATTTTCAAGAGTTATCCATAAGAATTTGCCAGGCATGGTGGCTAAAGCCTGTAATCCCAACACTTTGGGAGGCCAAGGCGGGTGGATCACGAGGTCAAGAGATCGAGACCATCCTGGTCAACATGGTGAAACCCCGTCTCTACTAAAAATACAAAAAAGTAGCTGGGCACGGTGGCGCGTGCCTGTAATCCCAGCTACTCAGGAGGCTGAGGCAGGAGAATTGCCTGAACCCAGGAGGTGGAGGTTGCAGTATGCCAAAATCGTGCCATTGCACTCCAGCCTGGGTAATAAGAGCGAAACTCCGTCTCAAAAAAAAAAAAAAAATTTAAAAATTTATCTGTAAGAGTTATCCATTAGAATTTAACAATTTTGTTTTTCATTTGATCCTAATGACAACAAGATAAAATAAGCCTGTTCTGGACTGTTGGAGGGGCCATTGTCTGCCTGAGCACTGTCATTTAGGTTTATCATTCACAGTTGTGTTTGTCTACTTGTTTCTACTTGTGTTGCCATCAGATATTTCTTCTGTAATGGTTATACCCTGAAGAAAAAGAACAGAAAATTTTAATATATATATATATATATATATATATAATGAATTCAAATAAGGTAAAGGACTCATGACTGCACTTTGCACAATCATGAGTTTTGAATCAAGATTTTGCAGTCGTTGGAACAGAGAGAGGAAAGTGGCAGAAAAATGGGGTTAGTGCCTGAGGCACGGTACTGAAGGTGGGGCTGATATGTAGCCATAGTTCCTGAGGCAGCCTCTGGAGTTGCTGATGGCTAGTGTTTGTTCTGATGACTTTCAGTGTCTTTTCTGATTTGTTGGGACTGTGCCATCCTGGCTGTCTAACTTCTGAGTATCACCCTGCATATTCCTCTGCTAACCAAAGAAAATTTGGGGCAGGTAGTCACTGTATATTCCTGTTGTGAGCAGTGATATCATTTCAGTTACAAGGACAAAGTATTCTCTGATTCTAACATTCTTAATTTGAATGTATTGGTAACATAATTTGTGTTTAATTTGTAAATTTTGTAAACCCTGTAATTTATATCTAGTTTGTGTAATTTATATCTAGTTTTGTGCTTTACATATTTAAATGATGTAACAAACATTATATGCAACGCTTCTTTGGGTAACAGCTTTTTGAGGTGTAATTCGCATACCATATGATTCATCCATTTAAATATACAATTCAGTGAGATTTAGTATATTCTTAACATTGTATAACCATCACCACAATCAATTTTAAAACATTTCCAGCACTCCAAAAAGAATCTTGTACCTCTAATCCATCATCCCCCATTCCCCAACACCTCTAGCTCCAGACAACTAGTAATCTACTTTGTCTCTATGGATTTGCCTATTTTGGACATTTTAAATGGCATCATATAATATGTGGCCTTTGGTATTTGACTTCTTTCATTTAGCATAAGGTTTTCAAGGTTAATCCATACTGGGGCATGTATCAGTACTTAATTTCCTTTTATTACTGAATAACATTCCATAGCGTGGTTATACCACATATTATTTATTCATTCAAACACTGGGTGTTTGCCAATTTTGTTTTCTTTAAAAGGGCCCAGACTTTATTAAACTTTAGAAAACACTTGACAGGGATTGAGCAGTGTGTAATAGAATGGTTAGAACTGTCTTCTTCTTAGCCAAAGGAAACAAATCAGTGCTTTCTTAGGGGACAAGGTATTCTAATCAATATAAAGAGCAGTGCCCAGACAGCAGGACCTAATTTTTTCCCCACTTATTTGAAAAGATAAATGGATATCCCTTTTTGAGCCAACACTGTTTTAGGCATTGGGGATACAGCAGTCTACAAAACAAAGTCCCTGTCTGTGTGGAGTTTATAGGAGTGAGTGCTCTTTTACACAGACTGTTTCGGAAGGCTTCTGGGCTCTGATGACGCTTGAGTCTCTAGAGATGTGAATGGAGAGAGGGAGTGAGCCATGAGGGTATCTGGAGGAAGTGTTCCAGACAGAGGTCAGCAAGTGCCAATGCCCTGGGGGCAGGAATGGGCTTTGCAGGTTCGAGAAATAGCAAGAAGGCTAGCGTGAATGGAGACTTGTGAGCCTGAGGGAGTGATAGATTATTTCTAGGATTTTAGTCTCAGGACTCACACCTCAAGAGAATCTGGTTTGCTAAGTACCTACTGAATACATAATGGAAAATATATTTATCTTTTCCTGAATCTGCACCAGACTGAAAAGTCGCTCAGTAGGAGGAGTTTTGTTCTGCTCTTGAGGTAAAGTGATTTGGGAATGAATTTTAAACTGGGGGCAGAACTGCTGAATGCATTATCTGTCAGCAGAGAAGAGTTAGTAAGAACCGGGAGTTGTTATCAAAGCGAAACACATGCTAGCTTTTAAATAAGGTGCCTTGCTTTATTACAGTCATTGAGCATTGTGTGAGTCTCCACGGGAGGATTTGATATTGCCCAGCTCAGTCCACCGTTTCTTGCATTGACCCATCTAATTTTGGGAGTCCTCTGAAGCCAACAGTGTTTATCCATTGTAATAGGATGATATGCAGAATGTCACTTTTCACTGCTACACTAGCCAGCCTTTAGGGACCTCTTGGTTCATGTTCTTGGTGTTGGCAACAGGTTGCATTGAACATCTACTTTTTGTTTTTATGACTTCTATGGCATGCATATGTATATGCACACACACAGCATATTTATCATGTTAATCACTTGTAAGTGTACAACTTGGTGGCATTAAATACATTCACAATACTTTGTATCCATCACCACTATCTATACCCTAATCTTTTTCATCCTTCCTAATATGAACGCTGAACCCATTAAACAGTAGCTCTGGTTTCCTAGCCCCTGGTAACCATTGTTCCATCTTCCATCTCTATGAATCTGCCTAGCCTAGATACCTCATATAAGTGAAATACTACATATTTGTCCTTGTGTGTCTGGCTTATTTCACTAAGCATAATGTTTTTAAGATACATCCATGCTGTGGCATGTATCAAAAGTGTATTCCTTTTTATGGCTGAATAGTATTCTCTTCTGTGACTTTTTTGTACTCAGCATATTACACAGGCTCCAGTGTGTGTCACGTTTCCTCTTGGAGCCAAGAGCAGCATATTATAGGACAAGGACAGAAAGCTGTGGCAGCACACATTGAAGACCTGAGTGGCTGGGAGGGCAGACCTCTGTAAGGCCTTGATTTCTTACTTATGATCCCTGATGAAAGGCCCTGATTTCTTACTTATGAAGCACTTTCTAGTTGTTTAAGTGAATTTTCACATGTGCTGTCATGTAATGTTAGTCTTCAGTAATCCCATACAAAGCAGACATTATCCTTATTTTACAGATAAGGGTCACAGAAAGAAAATGACCCCCTCAAACTAATTACATTGTCGTTCTTATCAGTATTAACCGGAGTTGAGTACAAACTGCACTATGTACTGTTACTGTGTCGAGCCCTGTGCAAAGCACTTAACAAGATTTGTTATTTGATCCTATAACAGCTCTGTGTGGTGTAGGTGTAATCATCATCCCATTGTCCAGATGAGGAAACTGAGGTACCAAATAACTTGCCATAGCTCACAGAGGTGGTAAGTGGGGAATCTAGGATTCACTCCTGAGCTTGAACATGGTATGGTTGTGGAATGGAACCAAGGTAAGACTCCAGTCTGCTTACATCTGGCTCAGAGATCCTATAAGAACATGCTGACAGCCTCTGCTTTACCAAACGTCAGTCCAGGCAGCATTGTCTGTGTCCCTGATTGTGCCTTTCTCCAGTCTGGGAATGCTGCCAGGCAGTGTAGGGCACTAGATGTAAATAAGGCCATTATTTGATTTTATAAACCTCTTTTTGGAGGTTGAAACTTGTATATTCTGTGTGACACCCCCTTCTGGATATCCCAAAGGCACCTTAAATTCAATATGTCAAAAAACTGAAGTGATTTCTGCAGTCTCTCCTCTTTGCCTTGAGAAAACAAACGGACATGCATTTGTTTTTCATGTTTCCTTATCTTAAGGAAAGACATCTTGGCCACTCAAGAATGTATGCTGGAAACCTCAGGGTCACCTTTCCTTTCTGTCACTAGCCCCAGCGTAGGTCAGTCACCCTTACAGATTTGCCTCCTAAATATTTCTCACTTATCTCTCTCCCTATTCCTTCCTGCCAGTGCAGCCCCAGACTGTCTTGTTTCGCAGACAGCTGCAGCGCCCTCCAGACTGCCACTGTGCCTTTGGCTGTGCCCTCCCACCATCCTCGACACTGCTGCCTGGCTCATCTGTGTAAGGGGGATTCTGTAGGCATTGTCCTGCCTTAAAACCATGTGGTGATTCCAGGCTGGAGTCTGAACTCAGAGCAAGGCGCATGGCATTCTGCCTGGCACCTGAGGCCACAGCAGCATATTATAGGTCCACTGTGCCTTGTGCCCTGCATATGCCCTCTTGGAGCCACCTCTATTCCCGCCTTCCTTCTGTCTGGGAAGCACTCCCCTCCCAGTGCAGCTGAAGTCTGTCTCTTCAAACCTCAGCCCAACTTCTGATTATCCTCCAGAGCCTGTTTGAGATTTCATCCCATCTAGAAGCTTTTTCTGAGGCCTGTAGAGTAGTTTTCTCTGCTTTTGTGTTACCATTATACTCTAGAGAGACCTTCGTTTCCACATTCATCACAGTGTATTTGTCTTTTTGAGGGCAGGGACTCTGACATTCATCTTGACAGCAAAGGGGTGAATTACTCAACTGCTAATTCTTTTGTAAAATGGACAGTGTCAACCCTGTTAGAAGTAAATGCAATAATGGGTGTCAGGTCCTTAGCACTGTGCCTGGCACATAGTAAATACCTGGTGGACACCTGCACCTTCTCTCTACGTCCCTATTGCATGGTGGCTAGGCCCGGAAGGCAGCGAGAATTGGCAGCTCAAGCCCTTTTGGTCAGGAACCCTTGCCGGGTGGAAGCTCCTCTCCTGGTGGTGCCCCTTGGCTGAATCTGGTGTATCCATCAGGTCCAGGTTGGAAGTGGCCAAGCACAGCCCTGCTGCCTCTGGGTATTCTGTTCAGCACCCAGCCCTTTGACATTCAATGAATGTAAAAAATAACGGGGCAGCTGCTGTTCCATACTCTCTCCTGCTGCACTAAGTCTCTGCCTCCCTGGGGAGTCATTTAACCACATGAAGGCTGGTGGTGGGAACGACAAATTGCTCCTCCACAAAAAGCTCACCCTGCTTTCTAACCATTTGGAATCACCCTTGTTAATGTGATGTTAGCAATTTACCTGTCTCCTTAACCACTAACCATCCTGAGAGGATTTGGCATTCTTTGCCGCTGTTAATCGTCTCATTGCCTGAGGGCTTGTTAAATAGGTGGAGTGTACACCCAGGCTTTCTCCTACAGAAAGCAGTCATTAGTGATCTTTTCCTTTTTACTCAGCCTCTCTCCTCAGCTGCCTGAGCCCAGGACAAGGCAGTGTCCTCACCTCTAGAGGCCACGATGGGCAGAGCTGGGCTCTGGGCCAAGAGTCCCTGGTTTGACTCCCTGCTTGGTCAGGACTTGATCAACATCTTTGCCTGGCCCTGGCTCCAGGGTTGTTGTGGGACTGAGGGAGGTGCCTGTGCAGCCCATTTCCCTATGGAGGTCACTTGCCCCTTTCCTTTCCTCCATCAGGCTCAGGCCCCTCTTGGGGCAGTCCTGCTATCTCAGGGGGTCTTTCAGGAAGGGTTTCTCCTGAGTCTCTAAGACATAGTCATCATTCACATTGTGTGCTATTGACAATCATCCCATCCCCTGCTGCTTCATTTTGTGACTTGTGGACCCAAGTGGGTCTTTGTTTATCCTGACCCAGGAGAGCCGTGAAAAGAGACAGTTTGAATTGCTCTGGGCGTATATTACTTGCTAATATTTAAAAATTTGACTTGCTGTCTCCCCAGTTTTTCAAAGGTATGAACCTAAAAGCTATTTCATGGAAAAAAATAGTGAGGAACTGGTGTTATTTCTTTTAGGTGACACTAATATCTCAATGTGAGACACATCAGAATTTAAGCAGCTAGTCAAAAAAAAAAATGCCGGTGAAAATAGCAAGTCTATATTGATGTTAGTTGTTATATAACAGGTGCTGTTTTAAGCATTTTGCCTGTGGCAACTCACTGAATCCTCATAATTACTTTATGGAGAGGAGGTTCAGTAACATGGTCACACAGGCAATGAATGGCCAGGATTCAGGCTCCAAAACTACGTCTTCTGACCATGATGCTGCCTCTCTAGGGCTGATAGAGATCATCACTAAATCACCTCCTTTGGGATTCTGTGCTCATTGGACATGGAGTGTTACCTGCAGAGTGCAGCTGTGATCTCTCCTTCAGGCCTCTCTGTGCAGAGACCCCAGTAGTCTGTGTTAGTGTCATCCTGTTGAAGCTGGTCCCATCCCATCCACACTTTTCTGGACTTCTGGTTGAGCTAGTCTGCTCAGATATGAACTTCCAAACCAACCTGTTTCTCTTCAGTCCTCAGCCAGGCTTTGTGACATCAGCTACTAGAGTTGCGGAAACAGCTGATAAACACGATCGGGCTGCTCAGAGGGAGAATATGGCAGTAGGGTCCTTGGCAGAGGTTGCCTGCTCACTGGAAGGGCAAAGACCTAGAAATCCATGTGCAATTGATGCTCAAGCTGTCATTGTGCTGAGGCTTGTGGGCAGGGGGTTGTTTCTCTTTCCTTCTCCCCTTGTCTTCCTCTCCTTCTCTTGCTCTCTTTCTTTCTTTCTCCTTCCCTTTCTCTTTCTTTTTCTCCCTTTCTTTCTCCTTTGAAAGACTAATATGAGGTACTGGTAAAGATGTGGTACATAGAAGACAGGCTTCAAGCCTCCGTGAAGTTCTTTCAATGTTGTAGTAAGTCGCTGCTCCTTGTTGAAGAAGAGGCTTAAGGGGCTGAGGCAGTGAGGGATTGAAGTGAAGTCTGGCTTGGTTCAGGCCTGAATGCCTAAACCAGGCCAGGTTTGCGTTGGGTTGGTTCTGCCTCACATGAGAAGTACATCCAAAGATTCTGTCCCTCCTGGGGAGCCATGATGGGCAATCTTCTAAGCATTGGACTTTGAGGTTAAAATAAAATGTCTTGCTCCATTGGTGGGGATTTCTGAAAGATTGATGGGATTCTAACTGCCTAGCAGGATACCAGATGCTGCTTCCATTTGACTGAACATCAGCACTTTGAGAATAGCAGTTTTTCTAGCAGTACATGGGCTTCGGGGCAGCTCTCTGCCTTTCCTTGCCAAATGACCCTATTTGATCTGGAGCCCTGGCTTGACTTCTCTCCTTAACACCTGCTGTTTTCGGACCAATCCCATTTCTTCTCCTGATTTTCTCTTTTACAGAAATCTTTTCTTCCAACTTGATTAGATTTCTTTGTTGGCTTGCACATCTGGTCTTCATTTAGTAGGGATGACACTTAATTTAAGTAAGAGTTTGGCTGCCTTTAAATTTAACAACTGTACCCTGCTAGGGGACTGATGGGGAGTCAGTAGCTGAATTGTTTATTGAAAGAGATCATAGTGATTTATGATTTGCACTTAAGAAATCCATTCCCCCACACCCCTGCATTTAATTGCATGGCTGGGCACTTAGCTCCTTTAAGAATCCAGTGCCCTCATCTCTGGAGAGGAGTTTCTCCTCAGTGTTCATGCAGGACTACTATATGTGTGTGGCATGAGTACATCTGTCCTCATAGAGGAGATTGTGCATTGGTAGAGCTGGAGGGCTCCTCTTGTCTACCCAGCATGCCAGCTTCTAAAGTGTGAGGTCCATCATGTCTCTACTTAAAAACTTTTAGTGGCTTCCCATTGTCTGTGAATGAAATATGGAGTCCACGGCAGGTGGGTGGGGGCCTCCCAGTCTCGCTTCACTGTGACTGTCTAACTCATTTTCTATCATTGCCATATAGAAAGAAACCCAGTTCTCTGGTCCCACTGAATTTCTTAAAAGTCTTCCCATTCACTTGGCCATTCTGCCTTTATGTTTTTCACTTTCTCTGGAATTTCCTCCCTCCCTTTCCTGCCTGTCTGGTCTCTGTTCTTCAAAGCCCATTTCAAATGAAAATCTTTGCTACGAAATCTTTCCTGATTCTTCTCACCCATAGCATGCCCTTTGAAGTCAGACACCCTCTCTATATTTCTCTTCAAGTACTTTAGCTCATTTTGTGCTATAATTGTTTTTACGATTGTTGTTTATTCTTATTCAATAGAGTCACTACCTAAGAGCCGGAGACCCTGTGTTGGTCACCTGTGTCTCCTGAAGGCATAGAGCTCAGTGCCTAGGATAGTAATAATTGACATTCCTGAGTGCTCACTACATGCTAGTTCTATTCTAAGCACTATACATGTAATCATCTTGGCTGATCCTCACAAAAGCCCTTGGAGGGAGCTGCTGTTATTAGCCCCATTTTACAGATGAGGATCTAGGCTGAGTAACTTGCCTAAGACTACCCAGGTAGGAAGCAGCAGAGCGGGGGGTTCACCTGGGCCTTCTGGCTTCTGAATCCAGGTCCTCAACCAGTAAGCTACATGGCTTCTTTCATTAGATACTTGCTTAATACATGTTTATCAAGAAAAGTTGTATTAAAATCAAGAGATACAGGTGAGCAGGAACAGGTTAGTTTAAAAATGAGTAGAGGGAAGAAGAGAAGGAAATTAGAATGGGCAGGTAGGAAAGGAAAAGAAAGGAAGAGGGCTAAGAAACCGAGGAAGAGAAGAAACAGGCAGATACAGGGGTAGAACTCATCCCAGCACACTCAGCACTGTCGCTGCAAATACTCCGGGTGTGACTCAAGGCTTTAACCAAAAGGGATGGAGCAGGAGGGTGCAGAGATCAGGATGTCATGCTCCTTTTTTTGGGAAGGAACCTGAAGCATGGAAAGGCTGTGGCTTGTTCTGGATCCCACAGGGCAGCAGTTCTGGATAGAATTCAGGTCCCTTGTTCTTTCCGCTTTATTTTTCTGCTTTATAAGGAATGACACATGACTGTCCCCTTGCTGTTATTGGAAAGGGTCATGTAACCCTGGTGTTGTGAGGCTGCTCATCATAGTCTTGTATTCTGCCTGCATCTCCTAGACCGTGTGTCTCCCTCTTTCAACCGCTTCTGCTTTGGTCCAGGTCTCAGCCATCTCTTCTTGCCTCAGCGGCTGACTTCTTCCTGCACTTCGCTTCCATACCAGTCTTCACTCCTGCAGAAGTTGCATTCTCTAATCTTTGTCTCAGCCATCCCCACCCCTTAACTCAGAAGCTTCTGAGACTAAGGATCCTGTAAGTAAGCTCTTAGGTCCTCACCCTTTGTTGAGGTCTTTCATTAGGCTCTCCAGCCTCTCTCTCTGAACTCATCTCCTCTCACCTAACTCCCCAATTTGGGCCTCCACTCTTCTTCTGAGAGTTATTTCCATCTAGTGGCCTCTCTTCTCTCTTGTCATGCTTCTCCTTGTGGCCATAGAACAACCAGCCGTGCCAGCCTTTCCGCTTTTGTGGAATCTCCCTGTGCAATGAAGAAAAGCCGAGGACGTTCTCCCATACCACCCTTTTCAGGCCCTATATTTCCTCCTTAAGCCTCTGTAACCCTTTAAATGGAAAGGTGTCATTCCCAAGAAACCCACTCAGTAGCCCCAAGGTAGGGGCTTCAGCCAGTGAGATGCTTGATGCTATTACATGGGAAGATGCTGACATGCTCGGTGGGAGAAACTTCTCCAGGCCTTACTTAGCTTACCCACTATCTTTTACCCGTCATTAGCAAGAGCTCTGTGTAAAGCAAACCAGAAGTCCAAGTTCAGATGAACCCAGTTTCCTCCAACTGAAGAGGAAACTTGGGGAGCCTATACTGGAGAAGAACACATCTTAAATTTTCACATTTTGTGGGTCGCAGCAAAGCTGTAGCAATAGAAACGTATATCATGAGCATCTTGGCTTTGTTTGAATTTTGAGAAATGGCAGTCACAGAGACTTTTCTATATGCATATCATTCCCTGACACAGAATAATGACTATCCCGGTCTGGAGTAGGGGGTGTGGGCCTGGGAGTAGGTGCGCCCCAAGTCCACATGATGGCTTTGCTATTGAAATCCTCCAGGTGGCCATGACTCTGTGTTGCTAAATTACTTAACATTGCAAACTAGTGGCCTGCAGGAATAATCTTGATGAGGCAGATGGTTTAAGTGGAATATCAGCAGGTGGCCTTTTGAGATTATTGACATATATCACTATTTTCTGTGACCCAGCCAACTCTTTGGTATATGTATGTCCTTTCCCTTCTGTCAGATGAGGAAGGTTTTTATTTTGTTTTTTTCCTCTTAAGGTTTTGCATAGATTAGCCAATGGAAGATCACGAATCATTTAAATAACTGTGCTGATGTTGAGACTGAGCCTTGAGATTCTGCTATTCAGGCAACTAACTTCTCTGCCTGCCAGTTGCATGTTATTTTTAACTAAACATAAGTTCACCCTTGCTCAGTAGGAGTCTCTCTCTCTCTCTCTCTCCCTCTTTTTTAGGGGGATGGGGTCTCACTCTGTCACCCAGGCTGAAGTGTAGTGGTGCAGTCTTGGCTCGTTGGAACCTCTGCCTCCCAGGCTCAAGTGATCCTCCCACTCAGCCCCCTCAGCAGCTAGGACCATAAGTGGGTGCTACCATGCCCAGCTAATTTCTCTGTAGAGGTTGGTGCAAAAGTTACTGCATTTTTGCCTTTGAAAATAATGACAAAAAATGTAATTACTTTTGTACCCATCTAATATTTTTGGTAGAGATGGAGTTTTACCAGGTTGCCCAGGCTGGTCCTGACCTTAAGTGATCTGCCTGCCTCAGCCTCCCAAAGTGCTAGAAATATAGGTGTGAGCCACTACGCCTGGCCCCCGCCCTTTTTTCTTTTTGTAAAATAAACTTTCTATTATAAAACAGTTTTAGACATACAGAATTATTGCAAAGATAGTACAGAGAGTTCTTATATACCCAATACCGAACTTCCTCTATTATCAGCATCTAATGTTAGTATGGTACAGTTGTTAGAATTAATAAACTAATATTGATATATTCTTTTTAACTAAAATCCATACTTTTTCATATTTCCTTAGTTTTCCCTTAGTGTTCAGTTTTTGTTCCAGGATCTTGTCTGGGACTGCATTTAGTTCTTATGTCTCCTTAGTGTCCTCTGGGCTGAGACTGTATTTCAGATTTTTGGTGATCTTGACAATTTTGAGGATTACTGGTGAGACCTATTTTATAGAATCTCCTTTAACTGGAATTTGATGTTTTCCTCATGATTAGTATGTTTTTGGAAGAAAGACAGAGGGTAAGATGCCATTCTCATCATCTGATTTCAAGGGTACATACTATCAATATGACTTATCACTGTTGATATTAACTTTGATCACCTGGCTTGAGATGGTATTTGCAAAGTTACTGTTTTCTTTCCATGCAGTGCTTTTTGGAAAAAAGTCCTTAGGCGTGGTCTGCACTTACAGAGTGGAAAGTTACACTCTACCTCCTCAAGGGCAGAGTGTCTCTGTCAAGTATTTGGAATTCTTCTGCATAGATTTGTATGTCATCTCCCATTTATTGCTTTATTCAATCATTTATTTATTTTTATCAGTAAAGAGTCATGAATATTTGTTTTATACCTTGTTTTTTTTTTTTTTGAGATGGAGGCTCACTTTATTGCCCAGGCTGGAGTGCAGTGGTACGATCTCAGTTCACTGCAACCTCCGCCTCCCAGGTTCAAGCGATTCTCCTGCCTCAGCTTTCTGAGTAGCTGGGATTACAGGCATGCACCACCACACCCTGCTAATTTTCTATTTTTAGTAGCGGCAGGGTTTCACCATGTTGGCGAGGCTGGTCTCAAACTCCTGACATTGTGATCCACCTGCCTTGGCCTCCCAAAGTGCTGGGATTACAGGCGTGAGCCACCGCACCCAGCTATACCTTGTATTATAAGTACTTCTTTATTTCATTGCTCAAATTGTTTTTGATTTGGCTCTTGTATCCCTTTGCCCCATCATTGTTGGTTGTTTTAAGCATGTTTTAACTTTCCAGCACAACACAGTACTCCAGGCTCATCTGGTGTATTTCCTGAGTCCAGCATTTCTGCAAAGAGCCCTGACTCCTTTTGTTGAAGGCATGGTGGTAGACAGCAGGATTGGAGGTGTGGGGGTGGAGGCAGTCAGTTAGTTGCTGCTGGAATGTTTTTGCATCTAGGCCCTCTCAGCTGATAGAGCAAAGAAATACGTGTGTATGCTACCTCTTAAGTATACAAATACCATTGAATATTTCTATAGCTATCTATATTAAGCTAAACATAAGTTTGTACTGATGTCTCCAATTCTGATCCATATTACATAAATCATTCTAGCTTCCTCCCTTGCTTATCTGTAACATCCCCCAGAAGCAGTTAGAAACCCCTCTCCCACCACCCATTTTCTGAATTGTTCACTTTCAGTGTACGCGTACAGTAGTATCAGAATCGTTCATCCATACCCCCATTGGAAACAACTTTTCAGCTATAGTATGGCACTGATGTATAGTTCTTTTTGCCATTAGTTTGTGGCAAACATAACTCCACTGATTTCTAAAGTTACTTCAGTTAGCACCTTACTTTCTTCCTTCAGTGAGATTATTTCATACATTTCTAATACATTTGGATTTTTGGGGTCACATTTTACATTACATCCTGGGATCCTTGCCTTCCCACTCAATGACTTTTTTTAAAAAAAAATTGTGTTCATTTAAGTTTACTCTCATGCTATAAAGTTCTATGAGTTTTTGACAAATGCTTAATGTCCTATACTTACATTATAGTATTGTACAGAATAATCTCACTGCCCTAAATAGTCCACTGTGCTTCATCTATTTAATTCCCAAATCCTATTCCCAAGCCCCTAGCAACCACTAGTCTATTTACTGCCTCTATAGTTTTGCTTTTTCTAGAATGTCATATAATTAGAATCACAGAAAATGTAGGCTTTTCAGACTGGATTCATTCACTTGGCAATATGTACTTAAGATTCATTCATGTCTTTTTGTGGCATAATAGCTCATTTTTTATTGCTGAGCAATATTCCATAATATGGATGTACCGAAGTTTATTCATTTACCTATTCACGGACATCTGGATTATTTCCAGATTCTGATGATTATGAATAAAGCTGCTATAGCGATTCATATGCAGACTTTTACGTGCACATAAGCTTTCAAATTAATTGGATAAATGCCTAGGGAGAATCTGCCTCATTTGACTGTCTGCCTTTCAGCATCTACCTCCCCCTAATTCTACCTGGACAATGTTAGCACACTCTAAAAATTGGTAGTTCTGCTGCTGAGCTGCCAGTATATTGGCCTGTTTTCTTCTCTGCCTGAAAGTGGTAAGCATTGACCACCCTTCTTGCTGAGAACTTTAAAATTTTTAATCCAGGAGGTGATATGGGGGAATAGGGTAGATTATGGGATTTGGAATAGCCCTGGAGTCAGGGCTGAGCTGAGCCCCAAGGATTACACCATTGTGTTAATTAGGAACTTAACCCTGATTCCTGAAGGCAGTTTTCACGTGACTTCGGTGTGGTGGAGAAGGCCAGTAAACCAGGGTGTTTATTACAGAGAGTGATTCGTCCTGTGTGACTCAGGAGAGATGCCAACCCACACGTGGTCCTTTCCAAGCTCTGGGGTGAGATGTGGTGGTATCTGTTTTGCCAGGTAGGTCAGCTCTGGAGTCTGATATTTGAGCCACTAGCATGAAGGGAACCAGCCATGGGTCTGGGGTCTGTGTAGTTCAGTCTCCTGGTTTTTCCACATCTCAGTTTGCAGGGCAGCTGTCTGACCTATAGTTTTATACTCAGTTTGCCTACTCTTTTTATTTTACTTACTTATTTTGAAGTTTATATTAATTTATTTAAACATATTTTTAACTAAATGATGTGATTTTTCCATTTTTTTAAAAAGTAGTAAACATTATTTTTAGAGTAGTTTTACCAAAATTGAGTGGAAACACAGAGATCCCATATATTCCTGCCCCTGCACATGCACAATGTCCACCACATTAAACATTCCACACCAGAGTGGCACATTGGTTACAACTGATGAACCTGAATTAGCACATCATTATCACTCATTTGACATGAGGGTTCATTCTTGGTGTACATTTTGTGGGTTTGGACAAATGTGTAATGACATGTATCCACCATTATAGTTGCGTACAGAGTAGTTTCACTGCTATAAAAATACTCTGTCCCCTTCTTATTCATGCCTTCCTCCTCCCAACCTCTACCAACCACTGATCTTTTTACTGTCTATAATTTTGCCTTTTTCAGAATGTCATATAGTTGGAATCATACAGTTGGTATGATTGACTTCTTTTACTTAGTAGTATGAATTTAAGATTCCTCCATGTCTTATTATGGCTTGATAGCTCATTTTCTTTTTTTTTTTTTAGTGCTGGTTAGTATGCCATTGTCTGGATGCACCACAGTTGATTTATCCATTCACCTACTGAAGAACATCTTGGCTGCTTCCAAGGGTTGGAATTATGAATAAAGCTGCCCAGAACATCTGTAAGCAGGTTTTTGTGTGGACATAAGTTTTCATTCCATTTGAGTAAAGGTGAAAGAGTGTGATTGCTGAATGATATGCTTCCTAAGAGCATGTTTAGTTTTGTATAATTTTATTTAAAAATGCGTTTACTGAGTATGTGCCATACACCAAACATGGCACTGGCTGCCAATATATTATCATTTAATCCTTTTAGCAACCCTATGAAGTAGGGTTTTCCACTTTATAGGTGAGGAAACTCAGGCTCAGGAGGGCTAGGTAGCTAGTATGTGACAGAGCTGGCACTTACATTCACCCCTCCTGAGGCCAGACCTTTTCCCACTGCATCACGCCGTCTCTGGAGACCAGCATGTAACAGAAGATGGCATCCATCCAGCTGGAAAGGGCTCGTCCAGGAGCACCTCCTTCAGCTCACAAGGGATGCTCGTCAGTTTATGAACAGCAGAAGGAAAGGGCTCCTTTCTCTGTGTGAAAGTTGTAGCCTTGCTTAGGTGCTTTTATACTTCCTGGATGCTCAGCCTATGTTGGCCTATTTAGGTTTAAACTGTTTTCATTCTAAGCATTGTCAGGTATATACCAAAGAGACTAGTTTAGTCGGTCTTATACCTATCACTCAGGTCCTGGAATTACCAGGATTTTATCATTCTTGCTTTACCTATTTGTTTGTGGGGTTTTCTGAGGGGAGTGATTTTGTTAAATAAACTGTTTTTTTTTTTTTGCAGAAAATTTTCAGTAAGTTTTGTCATTAGCTCATCTCCCTGACCTGTGTGGTATCTCTCCTTTTTTTGCATGAATTTCCCACCATTGCGTATCTTATAGTTACTGGGTATTTATTTTATGTAGCAAATATTTATATAATGTTTATCATATGTTACACCCTTTTCTAGGTTCTTAACAAATATTAGCTTGTTTACTTCTCATAACAATCTTATGAAATAGATATGAAATCTATTCTTCTTTTAGAGGTGATAAAACCAAGGCACAGAGAAGCTGAGTAACCTGCCCTGAGTCACACAGCTAGGAAGCAGGATAGCTGGCTTTCAAATGCAGGCTGTGGGGTTTTATAATCTGTATTCTTATTTGTCATGCTGTAGTAGATACACAATAATTCTACAGCCATTGCCGTAGTCTGTTCTCTGGTACTGCTCGAGGAAAAAGTTAGAGGGAGGAAAAAACTAGTTCTTGCCTGCAGGTGCTCCCAGTCTGTTGGGAAGATGGACCTGGAAACTAGCGTTTCAGGGAATTGCTGCAGTGATTATGCAAAAATATTCAGTGAAAATGTAAAGAAAGAACACGTGAAGCTTCTTGAGAACGTTCAAGCAGGCTTCACAGAAGCCGTGATCCTTGAACTCAGATCAGAAGGGTGGATGAGTGGGGAGGGGAATCCTGGACCTAGAGGTGAGAGAGCACAGGGAGGGCTGGAGAGAGATGAACTTGGCACTGGATATCTCAGGCAATAAGATCATAAAGGCACTGACTTGCCTACTAGAAAGCTTTGACCTTATCCTGCTGGTAATAGTGACCTATTGGTAGGTTTTTAGCAAAGAAAAAATATGGTGAGATTTGCAGATTACTAAGCTCTCTCTAGAGGTGATACAGAGGATGGATTGGGAGGAGAGCAAGACTGGACACCATTTATTAGTGCTGGCTGCTGGCAAGAATGTAGAGGCTCAAACTAGAGCCATGACAGTGGGAACGGAGAGGATGGATCTGAGAGGTGAGGACCAGCATTATGCAGGCATTCATTAGCTGGATTTCTGAATGATGGGTTACCTAGGAAAGCAACAGTGATCATAACATCCAAATATTCACCAATGAACCCATCACTTATAAAAACAATCCCTGTGGCAAATGCACCCAAAGGTGACCTCCAATGTGCCAGACCCTTGTGTAGCCCCCTTGCGTGTTAACATTATTTAAGACTCCATTTTAGCAGCCTGGAGCAGGACTTTCTGCATTTGAGAGGCACATGTGGAAAGGGACAGCAGGGGCCTCTAGGAGCAGAGGATGGCTCTTAGCTGATAGCCAGCAAGGAAATGGGGCCTCAGTCCTATAGCTGGGAACTCAGTTCTGCCAACAACCACATGAGCTTGGGAGAGAACCCCCAAGCTTCAGAAAGGAGCAGTGCCTGGTTGACACCATGATTGCAACTTTGCAAGACTCTGAGCAGAGGACCCATGTAAGCTGTGCTCAGGCTTCTGACACAGGAAAACTGCGAGATACTAAATGTGTGTTGCTTTAAGCCTTGAAGTTTGTGACCATTATTATGCTTCAGTAGAAAACCAAAACAGTCCCTGTTCAGTCATCCTCCCCTTGAAACTAGCATCTCTTGAAACCAGCATCTATTCTTGGCTATCCTCAAGGTCTATCAGCCAACATTCTCCTTTCAGATCTGGCAGCACGCTGCAATTTCCATGCAAATGTATTTCAAAGTGAAATTGCAAATCCTGCAAAAGATGTAGGATTATAAGTAGTCAATAAAAGGATTGCTGGAGAACTGCTCAAACTACTGAACAGACAAAAGAGGACTGGGCAGGGTTAGACCCACTCATAATTGGTGAGGAAAACAGCCAGTATGCTGACAAGAAACTGACTTCAAAGGAGAAGGATTTGAATATGTTTGAATATTAAGACACACCTTTGAGAAAATGAAAGCTTTTAAATAATTTTTGCAAAGATTATCCTCTGTATAGTAGTGTCATGAAAGTCAGAGGTGTAGTAAAGGATGTCATGTTATTATGTAGTGATGCTGGAAAAATTACAACAATAAATCAGTAATTAGTCTAGCCTAAGAATTAATACCAAATTCAATATAATCTAAATATTTCACATTTTAAATAAGATCTTACATTTTAGATAAACTTATTTGCATAATTTTTACTTCATTTTGAAAGATTAAGTCTGTCAGCTCTTATTTTTTCCATCTTATTATGAAGTTCTGCTTTTTATTTTTAAGGGCTTTTCTAGTACCAGCTGCCCCTGGATAACAGTTATCCAGGGTCTTTTGAATTAGAGGGTAATGTTGATATGAAATGCTCACTGGAGTGGATGCTTCCTGTTGGCCAGGAATCAGGGGATGGATTTGGGTACTTCCTTTGTAGGATTGAGCCCAAAATATCCTATTTATTTCCTTCATGGCTTCACAAGCCATCAGTATCTCAGATACTCAAAGAGTTTTGTTCAGTACTGTCCTTGTGTCAGACAGGACACATGGTGGACCACCGAGTATGGTCTGAGTTGAATTCAAGTGTATGCAGCATCTTTTCTGGGAATGACCTGAGAAAACCAGCTCTTATGAAGGACTCTGGAGAATTCCTGTATAGAATCTAAAAAAGTCCCACTTTACATTTGTGTTGGGCTTGTGTTTTTCACAATGCTTCCATTTCCATTGTTATTTTAATCCTCAGAGCTGTACAGTGAGATGGTCAGAGAGCCATCTGCCTTCTTCATGTACTAGAGGAGGAAGCCAGGGTCTGGAGAGATTTGAACACAAAGTCACATGACTTGTTACTCAGAGGCCCAGAAAGAGCTAGATTATTACAACAGTGGGTACGGTAGTCATCATTTACAGGGTCTGCTTCCTGACAGTCACTGTGCAGGATACTTTCATTCATGTTATTTGACCTTACAATTGGTCACAATACTGTCAAGTTGGTACAGGTATACCTTGGAGATACTGTGGGTTCGGTTCCAGGCCACTGCAATAAAGCAAGTGTCTCAATAAAGTGAGTCACATAAATATTTTGGTCCCAAGTGCATATAAAAACAATGCACATTTGATGTTGATGGCTACTGACTGACCAGGGTGCTAGATGCTGAAGGCTGAGGTGGCTGTGTCCATTTCTTAAAATAAAACAACAATGAAGTTTGCTGCAAGGACTGAGTCTTCCTTTTGCCAAATATTTCTCTGTAGCATGTGATACTATTTGATAGCATTTTACCCACAGTAGAACTTCTTTCAAAATTCGTGTCAGTCCTCTCAAACTCTGCTGCACTGCCTTATCAACTAAGTTTATCTAAATCTTTGTTGTCATTTCAGTAATGTTCATAGCATGTCTACAGGGAGTATATTCCATCTCAAGAAACCAATTTCTTTGCTCATCCATAAGAAACAACTCCTCATTCATTAGCATTTTATTATGAAATTGTAGCCATTCAGTCACATCTTTAGTTCCTCTTCTCATTGTAGTTCTCTCACATGTGCAGTTACTTGCTCCCCTGGAGTCTGAACCCCTTAAGTCATCCAGGAGGATTGGAATCCACTTCTTCTAAGCTCCTGTTGATGTTGATGTTTTGACCTCCTTCCATGAATCATGAATGTTCTTAATGGCATCCACAATGACTAATCTTTTCTAGAACGTTTTTGATGTACTTTGTTTGGGTCCCTCAGAGGCATCATTGTCTATGGCAGGTATAGCCTTACAAAATGTGTTTCTTAAATAATAAGATTTGAAAGTTAAAATGACTACTTGATCTATGGCAGCAGAATGGATGGTGTGTTAACAGGCATTAAAACAACATTCATCTTCTTGATTATCTCCATCAGAGATCTTGGGTGACCAGGTGCACTGTCCATGACAGGAATATTTTGAAAGAAATGTATTTCTGAGAAGTAGGTTTCAACAGGGGGCTTAAAATATTCAACCATGCTGTGAATAGATGTGCCATCATGCCATCTTTGTTGTTTCATTTGTAGAGGACATGTAGAATTGATTTAACTTAATTATTAAGGGCCCCAGGATTTTCAAAATAGTAAATGAGCACTGGCTTTAACTTAAAGTCACCAGCTGTTATGACTAGCTGTCCGTTGAAGCTTTGAAGCCAGTTATTGACTTCTCTATCTATGAAAGTCCTAGATGGCCTCTTCTGCCAATAGATGACTCTTTCATCTGCATTGAAAATCTGTTGTTTAGTGTAGCCACCTTCGCCAATGATCTTAGCTAGATCTCCTGGATCACTTGCTGCTTCACCTTCCATTTTTATGTTACACAGAGACAGCTTCTTTCCTTAAACCTCACGAACCAACCTCTGCTTAAAGATTTCTTCTGCAACTTCATTCCCTCTCTTAGCCTTTAAAGAATTGAAGAGAGTTAGAGTCTCGCTCTGGATTAGACTTTGGCTTAGGAGAATGTTGTGGCTGGTTTGATTTTTATATCTAGACTGCCCAAACTTTTTCCACATCAGCCATAAGTCTGTTTTGCTTTCTTACTATGTGTGTGTTCACTATAGTAGCACTTTCAGTTTCCTTCAAGAACTTTTTCTTTGCATCACATCTTGGCTGTTTGGCACAAGAGGCCTAGCTTTCAGCCGTCTCAGCTTTGAACATTCCTTCCTTACGCAGCTTAATCATTTCTATCTTTTGATTTAAAACGAGAGAGGTATGATTCTCTCTTTCACTTGACCACTTCACTTACAGGCTATTGGAGGGTTATTAATTGGCCTAATTTCAATATTATCGTGTCTCAGGGAATAGGGAGGCCTGAGGAGAGGGAGAGAGACAGGGGAGCACTCAGAACACATACAACATTTATAGATTAAGTTTGCTGTCTTACATGGGCACAGTTTGTAGCTCCCTTCAAAAATTACAGTAGTAACATTAATGATCACTAATCACAAATCATAACAGATACGATTATTAAAAAGTTTGAAATATTGTGTGAATTAACAATGTGACAGGTATGAGGTGAGCATATGCTGTTAGAAAAATGATGCTGAACATGCTTGACACAGGGTTGCCACCGACCTTTAATTTGTAAAAAAAAAAACAAAAAAAAAACACATTGTCGGTAATGCACAATAAAGTGAAGTGCACTAAAACAAGGTGTGCCTGTATTTTTACATTGTTACTGCTGAGAAAACTGACTTCCATGCATTATTGCATCTGGTATGTGGAAAAGCTGGGATTTAAACCCCGCTTTGCCTGACTCTAGCAGCTTACTCTTTCCACCACATCATGGGATGTTCTAACCAACGTCCTTTCTCCTCCACCAATACCGTGTCCCACACAATGGGAAAGGTCTCCATAGGATGCCTGTAGAGAACCTGGCAGCCCTGTTTTCCGGTAGTTCCCCTGAGACTGACTGAAGTGAGAAAGTTAGATTAAATTAAAACTGAAGTTCTCTTTATTATGTTGCAGTGAGGACCATGATATCAACTGTTAAAAAATCAATATAGTCTGTTTATTATTTTCTATTGCTGCTGTAACAAATTACCACAAACTTAGTGACTTAAACAACACATTTATCTTATAGTTGTGTACATCAGAAGTTCACCGTGGGTCTCATTGGGCTAAAATCAAGATGCTGGCACAGCTGTTTCTTTCTGGAGCTCCGAGAGGATAATCCTTTTCCTTGCCTTTTCTAGCTTCAAGAGGATGCTGGTATTCCCCAGCTCATGGCCCCTTGTTTATCTTCAAAGCCAACCTTGTTGCATCTCTCTGACCATTCTTCCATAGATATATCTCTTCTACCTCACTCTTCCACTTTTGAGGACTCTTATGATTACATTGTACCAGCGGCTAATCCAGGATAATCTCTTCATCTGGTAGGCCCTTAATTTAATCACACCTGCCAAGTACCTTTTGCCACATAAAGTAACATGTCCACTGTTACGGGGATTAGTATGTGGATATCTTTGGGGAGGATGGTGCTTGTAATACTGACTCTCTGTATTTGGTGACACTAGTCGTCAGCCCATGTTCATTCTGTGGTAACATAATTCCACCCTACTTCCTAGAACCAGTGGCCATACAGATTACATTTGCCTTTTGGTCAATAATCTGGTGACTTGAAGAACTCTAGTCTTGATGAGGGTTATCTGAACAGCTGGTTATGAAAAGGTCTGGAATGTGAGGAGGCTGATGAGTCAGCAGCTGTGTCCTCAAAGCTGGGCTCTCATGTTAACTTGCTATGTGCATTTGGACAGATTGCATAGGCTCCTACTGCTGACTTTCAGTAGGGATGAGCATTCTCACCTACTGTCTAAGGTTGCTAGAATCACTTATAAGATAGTAATGCAGTTTCTAAAGTAGCATTTTTACATATATACATAAAATATTAAAGCCAAATATAATAATGAGGAGTGTCATGGGATTTGTGGTGGAGGAAAAGCAAAACCTTATGCATGCAAATTCCAGAAAGAAAGCAAGTGTGTACCCTCCCTCCTCTGGAATCAGATTTTACTTCAGAATCCTTGTTGGACAAGGAGGTACTGAGGTTCTGAGATTATTCTCAAGCTTTAGGAGCAGGTCCTAGAAGGAGCTAAGCCTGATGATAAGATGCTGCCTGGAGGTTAGAAAAGCCTTCTCCTCCTCCTTTCATAGATGCTTTGTTTAACTTTTTATTTACTTATATATATTTTTTGTAAATGTTAAAATAACATTTGTAATTATGGCATCAAGACGGGATATTCCTGGCGTGATGGGTCTATATCCAGCACCATTTATTTAAGACCTTAAGAAACACTCAGTGAAGCAACATTCTGGTTGGCACCATGTTATATAAAATGCATGTCACTGGGCAGAAATCCTGATGTCATTGCATGTGGTTCTGGATGTTGTGATCATCCCACAGATAGGTGTTTAAACCTGTGAGATGTTTCCACAGGCCATTGAATATTGTTAAACAGTAATTTCTGCTTTTTTTCTTTTCTTTTTTTAATGTAAAGCCTGACTCATATATATTATATGAAATATTTTGAAAAGATGAAGAAAAACAGCAAACAAAACAAAAAACAAACTAGATCTCTCCAGTAATCCCACAGGCCAGAAATAGCCACTATAAAGTATTGTGGTACACATTTTCTTGAGGTAGACTGAGTGTGTCTGTCCCAAATTCATACATGGAAACCCTAACTCCCAATGGGATGATATCAGAAGGCAGTAATTAAGTTTGGATTAGGTCATGAGGGTGGGACCCTCATGATGGGATTAGTGTCCTTAGGAAGAAGTAAGAGAGTCAAGTTCACTGTCTTGGCTGTGTTAGGACACAGTAAGAAGACTGCTCTTTGCAAACCAGGAAGCAGGCCCTCACCAGACACTGGATCTGTTGACACCTTGATTTTGGATGTTCTAGCCTCCAGAACTTGAGAAGTTAATGTTTGTTGTTTAAGCCATTGGTTTATGACATTTTTGTTATAACAACATGAATAGACTGACACTATTTCAGATTGCAATTTTTGCAAAAATGGAGTATTTTTAACAAAAATGAAATGTTATGCATAAAGCTTCTTTTTTAGACAGGTTTCACTCTGTCACCCAGGCTGGAGTGGAGTGGCCTGATCTCAGCACACTGCAGACTTGACCTCCTGGGCTCAAGTGATCCTCCTGCCTCAGCCCCCCAAGTAGCTGGGATGACAGGCCGACACCACCAGGCCCTGCTAATATTTTGTATTTTTTTGTAGAGATGGGGTTTTGTCATGTTGCTCAGGCTGGTCCCGAACTCCTGAGCTCGTGATCCACTGGCCTAGGCCTCCCAAAGTGCTAGGATTGCAGGTGTGAGCCACTGCGCCCAGCCACCATGCATAAAGTTTTGTGATCTTCTTTATCCATCATGTCTTTAAATAATCTTTTACAACATTGTTTTTTAATGGCTGAGTATAGTTACATTCTGTTAATGGGTATATTTATTTAGCCAGGTCCTATTTTTTGACATTTAGCTTGTTTCTAGTTTCTCACAGCTGTCAACATCCTTCTAGTTATGTTGCTAAATGCACTCAGAATTATTCCTTAAGAATAAATTTCTAAATGGAAAAGTTGCACCCAAGGCTATGGAGAATTTTAATGCTTTTGATACTTATATTGTCAAATTGATTCCTCCTGCCCCCCCAATGTCACACCCTCTGAGAATGAGAGTGTGTTGAGCTTTCTATCACCCTCTCCAATGTGTAGAGGTGTTATAGACCTGTGACACTGGCTAAGTAGAGGATCTTTGAGATAGTTCATGGAAATATGTCACTGATGAGGAGGGGCTTAGGCAAATTCTTGAGCTGGAATCAATCAGAGTGGGCTTGCAGTTGCAGCTATGTTCAGGGCCACGACCATTTGCCTGCTACCCTGATTGAAAATTTCCTACTGTCTAAGATGCCATGTGATGTGCGGGACAGATGCCAGGCTGTTTCCTGCTACATTCATGAGGCCATGTATAAATCAGAAATAAGGGCCGGGTGTGGTGGCTCACACCTGTAATACCAGCACTTTGGGAGGCCGAGGCGGGCAGATCATGAGGTCGAGATCAAAACCATCCTGACCAACATGGTGAAACCCCCTCTCTTCTAAAAAAAATACAAAAATTAGCTGGGTGTGGTGCCACATGCCTGTAGTCGCAGCTACTTGGGAGGCTGAGGCAGGAGAATTGCTTGAACCTGGGAGGTGGAGATTGCAGTGAGACGAGATTGCACTACCGCATTCCAGCCTGGCGCCTGGCAGTAGAGCAAGAATCTGTCTCAAAAATAAATAAACAAATCAGAAATAAGAGAGCATTTTGAGGAGTTCTGAGGCCCAAGTAAAATGTGGTGGTATAACATATTGTACATATTCTTGTCATTATCTCTGGCTTGCCTTCTTACTACGAAGAAGCCCCTTCCTAGCAAGGAAAACTAGCAGCAGCCCAAAGCCTAAACCAGTTTAATTACCCATTGACTGTTTTCCCATCTGCCTGGTAGAGAAAGTGGCTGGACTCATGAAAACTGGGACCAATTCTCATGTTTAAGACTTCAACAAAAACAACCTCTGGTCAAATGGCATGCTGGAGTTTTTAGATGAAAGATGCTATTTTGCATAAGCAAATGGTGCCCTTTGCAGTCATTTTGTAAATTATCTGTGGCCTACTGGAAATCTACTCAGTATTCTGTTCCACAAACTTCTGCTTAATGAGATAATTCTTCTCTATATTTCTGTGGCTGGAATTGGGCTCACACACTGTCTTTTTATAGGCCATTTCCATAATACTTGATTAATGCTCTATTGTTAATATTTTATAAGACCTGGATCACTTGCTTTATTGAAATGGGAGTTTTTTAGAGTGTAGGGGTAGCACTTAGACGTTTGTGGGCTCTGATATATACCACACAGCCTACAACTTGACTCCAGCAAACATTGAAAGTGCCTAAATTTTTTCAACATCAGCGCAAAAGGGCAGTGTGGCTGGCTTCCGTAAAATCTTTGGGAAAAGTGACAAAGATGGTTTGAATGTGGGCTGCATGTGTAGTGGTATTATGTGCCTTCTTTGATGTGCAGTGAGTTTTGTTGAATGATAACAGTGTAATAAATGTTGCTATTTTGGCCAGGTGTGGTGGCTCATTCCTGTATAATCCCAGCACATTGGGAGGCTGAGGCAGGTGGATCATGAGGTCAAGAGTTCGAGACCATCCTGGCCAACATGGTGAAACCCCATCTCTACTAAAAATACAAAAATTAGCTAGGCATGGTGACACATACCTATAATCCCCACCTATTCGGGAGGCTGAGACAGGAGAATTGCCCAGGAGGTGGAGGTTATAGTGAGCTGAGATCACATCACTGCCCTCCAGCCTGGTGACAGAGTAAGACTCTGCCTCAAAATAAATAAATAAATAAATAAATAAATAAATAAATAAATAAATGTTTTTATTTTTATTTTTCGAATGTTGAACAGTTGGTTGATATTAAGATTACTTTAGTGTTTTTCCATGTATATAAAATTTGAATTTGCATCATAGTATCTGCATTATGATAGTTGTATCATGTCATTTTACTTTACAATAGAAGGTCTAAGAATGGTTTTTATATGTTGAACATTTCAGTTATTAACAACTACCCAGAAATTGTCACTTGAAATGCCATTATAAAAAAAACAAAATGTGTTCCTGTCTAGGCAGACTTAATCTATCTGAAACATGGAAAAAGTTTAAGGTGGTCATTTAGTTCTGATTATTTATTGCAGAAAAAAACTGGTATGTTTTGTTAGTAGTCTTTTAATTCCTACCTTAAGCAAACTAGTTTCCATAATTTGGATGGAAAAGAAAACACCTTTGCATATAGAACCTGATTTCTCATACACAAAGAACTGGACTATGCTGCTATTTCAACAAATATTCATTTAATAGACAAATATTTGAGTGTCAGTATCTGACAGAATGTTCTAGGCACTGGGAAACCGGTAAATAGGTGTGGTCTCTCTTCTCATGGAACTTATGTTTAAGTGGGAAAGGCTGATTATAATACAAACACACAGTAGACAGGGTAACATCAGAGAGTGGTCAGTTCTGTGAAGAAAATAAAGAGAAAATAATATTTATCTCAATAAAGAGAGTGATGTGATAGACATTGATTCTGGGGAAGGCCAGGTGGGGCTACTTTGGAAGTGTCTGGGAAAGCCTCTCTGAGGAGAGGTAATTTGAGTTAAAACCTGAATGTTGCCAATGAGTCAGCCTTGCGAAGATCTGTTCATGGTGAGGGGTCAGCAGGTACCAGATTGGGAGGCAGCAGGGAGCTGGGCCCCTCCCAGCAACAGAGGGATGGTTTATATGGAGTGAAGTGAGTGAGAGCACCTTCCCGTAAAGTTGAAGAGGGGCCAGGCCCAGATCGTGGACACCTTCTAGGGCATGGCTAGTGAGTTTCTCACTCTTTTGTAATCCAGGCCTGTGAATTGATGCCAAGTGAGATTTTGTGGAGGTTAACTTTTTGTAGTGGATGTTACAAAAATAATGTAACTTTAACAGCCTCTGTCTTAACTTCCCCGCCCCTCTCTGGCCATTTTCACATAGAATGAATTTCATCTCTTTCCCCCCATGACAGCCCTTCAGATACTTAGCATCTCTCCAGGCTAAACATCTCTAGTTTTATCAGCTGTCCTCCCTGTTTGAGTGGGCTCTTCAACTTCAAGGTTTCTTTCTTCTCTGAGCACAATTTTTTAAACAATCTGATTTTATTTATTTTTAATTGATAAACAATAATTGTGCATATTCATGGGGTATATAATGATATCTCAATACATAGAATGTATTCATGATCAGATCAGGATAATTAGCATATTCATGATTTCAAACATTTACCATTTCTTTGTGTTGGAACATTCAATATCTTGCTTCTAGCTATTTGAAACTCTGTATGTTATTGTTAACTATAGTTATCCAGTAGTGGTGTAGAAGACTGAAACTTAGTCCTCCTATTTAGCATAATTTTATATACTTTACCAAATCTCTCCCTATTTCCCTCTTCCCCTTCCCCTTCCCCGCCTCTAGAATCCTCTGTTCTGCTTCTTACTTCTATGGGATCAATTTTTTTTAGCTTCCATATGTGAGTGAGAACATGCAGTGTTTACCTTTCTGACTCTTCATGTCTGAGAACCTCAGGATCTGGCCACATTCTGATGGTCTAAGGAGGGGAGTGAAAGAAGGATGAGATTCTAGGGTAATCATCATCAGGGTTTTTGAGGGCAGTGTCTGTTTCCAGAAGCCATGTCTCCCTATCATGTTACTTTTCTGGAGTCCTGAATAGGGAGGGGCCCTGTGGGGGAGAGAGCTGTAAGCAGAATCTGACAGAGTTGTTCCCCCATCCACCACGGTCTAACACCGCATGGCTGGACTTACCTGCTCATATCAGCCTTATGTAAAGCAGCTCTTCTGTTGGCCTCACTTTGATTTTTCTCAGTGTGCCCCAAACCACGGACGCTATCCACACAGCAACATCAAATTGGAAAATATCCCTGAGTTTTCTAAGAGACAGGCACTTCTCAGGATCTTTGCACCGGCCTCACTTGCTTCCTTCCTGGATAGAGTTTCTTCCTAGCTTGCTTCTGACTGTTCCTTCCCAGGGGGATCTTCCCTGCTTGGAAGTGTTTTCTGTGTAGTGCACCATAGGGCAAAGGCTTGTGAGGGCAACTGCACAGCTTGTTTCTTTCTGTTTCCTCTCCACAACCCATAGATGTGAGTTTACCAGATTTTGCCCACATGGAGGTTAGTGGGAAAAGAATCCTCTGTTCTCCCAAAACTCCTTAGCATGTCTTCTTTGATTTACTGAATTACTTGAGGGATCTGTGTTTGGTCTGGGAGAGGAAGATAAGGGATTCCAGAAATTCTTGCCACTTTCTCCTAGGTAACTGGTTACCTTATCTTCCTTTTCCTCCCCCATTGATGAGGCCTGGGGGCAAGAGAGAGTCCAACTCAGATTTATCCTGTAATTGATCTCTTTGTATTTATTTGTCACTCATTCTTGATCTTTCTAAAAAAAAGTTGGTCCATTAATTTTAATTATGGTAATAATATTATTGAAGTCATACCATTCATATAGCCTAGGTATTACCCTACCTACTCAGGTAGAATTAGATAATGGAGGCTGGAGTGGTTGTCTAGATCCTGGCATGCAGTTGGTGCTGAACTAGTGGGTTTTATTTCACTGCTATTCAGATAGGGAGTGATTGTCCCCTGGAAGTTAAGGGAATTGTCTGGGGTTTTTAATGACAGTGTTTTTTGGGCTTCCACCTCTGTGGCCTGGTTTATTTGAATAGTTCAGGCCAGTGATTCTGAAAATGTGATCCCCAGACCAGTAATGTCAGGCTCACCTGGGAACTTGTTAGAAATGCAGAGTTTCAGGCCCCACCCAAGACTTATGGAATATGAAACTTTGGGCTGGAGCCCAGCAATCTGTGTTTGACAAGCCCTCCAGGTGATTCTGATGTGTGCACAAGCTTGACAACTGCTGGTCTGAGCCATCAATCTGACTGCCTTTTTCCAGTGTTTTTTCACCTAGTAGGTTTTCAGGCCCTAGTATGAAAGTTGCTACTCTGCAGATTGTCTTGTTAAACTGGGAAAGGTCTCAGGATTGTTCCAAAGGCATGTTGTCTGGGTTTTTGCGTTGGTATGTAGCTGGTAGGGAGGAAGGCACTCTGAGCATACCACAAGGCCTGGTGTAGCAGACCTGGTCACTGAGGACAGTAGGTTCAGAACAAGGGGTATAAGTGGCACTTGTGTTAGAGGAACCAGAGGAAGAAAGAGGCTTGAAGACTGGCTTTACCTCCATAGAAAGGCTGTCCTTTGCCATGTGGTTTTGGGTGAGGCCACTTTTCCCTGGCCTGTGCCTTCATGGGCACTGCCTCTTTGCTTAGATGTCTCAGCTTTTCTGTGCTTCCACTGGCCAATCCCTTTCCTGATTTAGATATATGTAAATATCGATTTTTAAAAAATAATTTAATCTACTTGCAGTCAAGTTTCTGCAATTCCTGGGTATCTTTCTGTTTTCCTCAGGTGATTTTGCACCTTTCTATGTGGATCTGATACCTGTTTGGTTTTTCAGTTTAATGCTCAGGAGACCTGACATGCTTATTTCTACCTTTTTGCAGGGCGGAGCATATCCCTGCTTCATTTATAGAGACTATGGGAGAGGCTTAGCAAGGGATCTAGCCTAGTCTCCTGATTTCAGCCAGACCCTCTAACCTGCCACTTTGACCCCTGGTAAAAGTCAAGAGTGCCCATGTGCCAGGAACTGACAGCCTCTGCAGAAAAATTTCTGTGATGAGAAAACTCACTCTGAGCTTTTGAGAACACTCAAGATGTTGTAGGATAGTTGTAATAGTTACAGGTTTTTCTTAACTGTACTGAAAAGATGACTCTCAGACTGCAAAAAATACTGAAATGCCTTAAGGAGCGATGGTGTGAAGTGGCTGGAAAGGCGCTAAAGCTAGAAGCCTGGGTTGTTTGATAATCATAGGAGCTCTAGATCCCAGAAGTGACAGGTTGTCTCTTCTGAGTTATCTTAAGGCAGATTTCAGGGCTCTTCCAGACTGAAGTGGAGGTAAGCCGAGGTGAAGGGAGATAAGATTCTGGGCCATTTTGTACTGGAACATGTCCCAGTCCCCTGGCATAAAGGGATAGACCCAGGGAACTCACAGCTGCTGGATATGCAGGCTGTTGAAAAGGCTCTAAGAGATACAGTCAGAATGACCTGAGAGTTAGAAGGGAGCTAGACAAGCACTCAGGTCTGAGTGGAGTAAGGGAGTATTTAAAAATTTTTGCTGACGGATTATTTTTGCTTCCTTTTTGCCTTGACTGTTTACTAAATGTTTGTCTATCTTGCTGAATAGCAGCCAAGAGGCTAACTTCTCTTGGTTTCCATCTGCATTTAGTTGGGTTGTCTGTTCTCTTCTCTTCTGACAATTCCCTAAAGAATCTCTCCTCACTTTAGAGGGGTCCAGGGAAAAGGAGCCCTTTTCAGAAATCAAGCTAGATCTTTCCTATTTCCAAAGCTTGGGATCACTCTTTTCTCACCCTTTCCTCTCAGTATTAGGTTCTGCTGCATTCTTTTCCATCTCTAGATGAATGTGTATTTACTTTTCTTTCTTTCTTTCTAATTAAGTGGTTACCTTTTCATCTGAGCTATTGGCAGGGATTTGCCAGGAGATCCGAGGCAGAGCTGCCAGCTTCCTGGAGTGTGACAGCTGCTGAGGCCTCCCATCTCACAGGCTCTACAGAGATCCAGGGCTGTCACTTCAACAAGTGTCAGATATACACACTCTGCTTGCAGAGCTCCCCATGCATAGCCTTAAATAAACATCCCAGATATGTCTGCCCTGTTTCCCATCTCAGATTCCTTTTTATCTCCATCTGGTTTTCAAACATGATTTCCCAACTTCCCAATTACTATCTCCCAAGACCCCTATATGTCCCCTCTCTTCTCTCCATCTCTGATGAAATAAGGAACCAAAGCAGCCATTACTACTTTAATAGGGCAGAGAGTCTGTTGCCTTGGTGGAGGAGAGTTTGCAAGACTGCTTTGCCCAGTCTAGTTTGAAGAGAGCCTGATTGGTCCATCTCTGTAGGTTGTGAGTTTGCACTGGTTTGGGAGGCCCTCTCTCTGGCTAAGGAAAGTACTCCCTATATTTAAGTAACCTTCAGTGCTGGCTGTGCCCTTTTCTGTGTTGAGATGTTTTCTCAAAGGGCACTGTGGTTTCTACTTTCCTGCTGGAAGTTCCATGTCTGTGGAAAACTTTCCTGTAACCTTTCAAGGTTTGTACTCTGTTCCAGAGGGGCTCTTGGATATGAAAATGGTCTTTTTTTTTTCTTAAATGATCTCACAGATGATCAAAAGGAGCACATAAAAGCTGTCCTGGGGATTTGGCAAGGTTACCAATGTTCTCTTTACCTTTGGTCTGGTATTTAGGTCTGAGACAGTGTCTCGCCAACAGCTCTTGCTTTCCTCAGGGGTTGGGGCTGAGAGATGCAGAAGGGGAGGCAGGAGGGGCATATTAATGCCTCTAGGAAGTAGAACTTCATTTTTATCCTGGGAAAGCCATTTGAAATTGGGTTGGCACCTTCAGTCCCAAAAAAGTGACCTTGCAAGGTAGAATTTTATATCCAGCATTGTTTGGAGGACCTGGCCAGCAGCATTTCCCTTGGATGTATTGCATTAACCCTTTGCAGTCACTCCTAGGAGGCTTGTCTGGACTGGGATTGCCTGTGTCTTGTGGTAGAGGACAAGTTCAAGATGATGTTCTCTGGACTCACGGAAGTCACTCAGCAGTTCTGTGATTTTTGTAAAATCTACTTTTTCTCTGGTGAAATGGGATAGGGCTAGTAATTAGAGGGGTCTGAGGATTCAGTGACATAATATATAAAGTACTTAGTATAGTACGTAGCACATAGGAGAGATTCAATAAATGGAAGCCATCATCATGAATAATCACATTGATAATTATTAATCCCAAATTACTATTTCTCAACATGAAGTTACTACCCCATATTTACTGTTCTGTAAGTCCCTTGCACTTGCTCATTGCATTTATCACTCTGTCCTTTAATCACCACTGTACTTGCTGTCTCTCTACAACACCATACTCCTAGACCCTGGAAAACACTGGTAATGTCAGGTTTACCTTTGCATCCCAGCATCTCCAGCACCCGGCATGGTACCTGGCACATAGGACAGGCTCAGTATTATGCATTGAATAAATACATGAACAGAATCCTCTAGCTGACTTTTTCCTTTTTAAGTTTGTTCCTTGTTCAAAGGTACCCCTTTGAACTTTCTTCCTGTTTCCCCAGTTACCATTTCTATTGCCATTTCCTTTAGTTCGTTCATGCCTATCCTCTTGTCTTGAAAAATCTTTTCTGTTACCATTTGACATTTTTTTTTTTCACTTCTTGTGTTCTTTCTCTTCTATGACGCATACCCTAACCACTTCAGCCCACATTAATCTCATTCATGAAATCTTGTTTCATGTATAGCTCATAAGTCCTTGTTGTTCTTGGATTGAGTTTTTGTGTGATAGTTTTATCTTTCCAACCAGATTGTCAGCTTCTTGAGAGTAGGCATATATCACTGATTGTCTCTACCCATTATAGGTCATGGTCTGGGACCAGGTACATAATTGGCTCTAAATAAAAAGTACGCCATTGTCAAAATGATTAAATAAATTAGACTGTTGGACCAAAGGGGTAAATGAGATGAAAAAGTCTTATCTGATAGGACGTCATCTTTAGAGTTGGTTGTGTGAATGCAGGAGTTAGAGAACAGTTATCAGTGCCTCAATGCTTTGTTAAGATTTGAGTTTTCTGTATCTATGCGTTCTCTTACCAGTTCTTGGTCTTGCTTTTCCCTCAGTCATGTTTGGAGGAAAATGTGGTAAAATGGCCATCAGTCAACTGCTTCTGGGTAGGAAGGCAACATGCTTGATGATGAGAAAGGAATTGGGAATGCCTAACGGTGACATCGGGGCTCACCATTTAGTGCCAATGCTGTCTTCATTTCTTTGCTAGTTTGGTTGCTACCAAGCTGTTTCTGTATTAAGCTATATTCTATTGACTGATGTGTTTAACATTTTTGAGTCCAGATGTACAGCAGAGAAATCCATATGTTGTGAGGGTTTCAGAAGACGTGGTAGATGCTTTGCTAATGTTGGGAAGGATGAACGCATATAGAAAACATAACTTTCAGGAATGTGCAGTCTGCTCCGGGCTGCAGTGAAGTATCAGGGTGAGGCTGGAATGAGTGAGTGCCAAAGGGCACCGGTTCTCAAGGGAGAGTTGTTGGGAAGCAGATATGGGGAAGAGATGCTAGATGAGCTTCCCAATGCCACATGGACTGTGGAAGGCAGATTATACTAGAAATCAAAGTGCTTTGAAAAAATGCAATGCAGTATTCTATTATAATAAATATTTAAATAATTATAAGTTTTACAGATTGACATAGGGGCTCTTTGTGGGGAATAGTCTTCCTGGCACTTTGCAGATGGTCAGTAAAACATTTATTGTGTAAGGGAATCTGGAGGCCCCACTGTGGTTTTTGTCCCTCCTTTTTCTTTTTCATGCTGTCCTTCTGCTGGTTCAGGCAGCAGCATTTCATTTTCCAGCTGTAACTAAATGAGAAATTATGAGGAGTGGTTACAATAGAGTTTATTGGTGGTTCCCCTTTTCTTCCCCCATTCCATTGTGAGAATGAGTCAGTAAGGCTTTGCATGGATGTTTACTGGCAAGGGCATATAAAACACGATTTTAAGGGCAGAGTCCATGTTGTTGGGTAATATTAACTGCTAATGGCATTGTCTTGTTTGTTGCATAGTAAATAATCAAGAAATAGTCTCTTTTCAATGAGAGTTTGAAGGCCAATGCAAAGATCACACACAGACAAGCCTGAAAGGTACTGTTTTGACTGAACTTAATGGGAAACAAAGGGGAAAATCTGGCGTGTTTTGTGTTGCCATGCTTGATTGCATGGTGGTGTCTTTTTCCCTTGAATTTCCTCATGCCCTGTGGAGGGCACATGCATGAGGGTTCTCTGTCGAGTGAGGACTGTAGAACAGAGGTTGTTGGCAGCCGGGATGTACTGGCTGCTATGTTGTCTAGCGTGGCTGGATCTTACTGGGAGCTTTCAAAGCAGAGTCTCTGTGAAACGGAACAAACGAACTGAGCCTAGTCTGTTCCTAAAAATAAGTCTCTAAGAAGCAAGTCAAGTGCTTTTCAGTGGGAAGCTTGTGGAGAAAGAGCCTGGAACACAGACTGGAAGTAACACTATTCAGGGTTGTTTTTTTTTTTACCCAACCCTTTTCAGGCTTTAGGAGTGAGGAAGTGACTTCTCTCAGGTCACTTAGGGGCTAGGCCTCACACCTCATCTGCTCTATTTCCCTGCCTGAGCTCTTTTCCACCACCAGGAGCCGAGTGTCCAGAATGTCTTTTCCCTGAGTGAGGAAGCAGAGATGTGTGGCTTTGCTTCCTCACTCAGGGAAAAGACATTCCGGACAGTTGGCTCCTGGTGTGCAGTAGGGCTATGGGACTGAGAGTGCCCGACTCTCCTGGTCCTGCCTTGCTGTCCTCAGGTTAACTGGTGTTCCCCACTGGCCTGCTATTCAGGACTCTGTGGGAGAGCACTTTGCAGCACATGCAAAGGAGGTTTGAGGAGGGCAGATGGCTTCATCAGCCTTGCGCAGAGTGTGTCTTCAGACTTGCCTGCCATGAGGCAAGTCAGGGAGGTGTCATGGGGCCAGCCTGGCTGTAGGAGGGTTATGGTGCTGCCTCCTCAGGGTTTGACCTGGAAGGCGTTATATGAGCATGATAAGGAAGAGATGGGCACAGGGTGTAGGAGAGAGTGGGCTGGTGTGATGCTCATTTAGGGGCTCAGAGGAAGCAAGGGGAGCCAGAGAGAGAATGAGATTTTAATTACACAGTGAGTTGTCAGGCCTATAATCTTCCCTGATGGCTCTTCTTACTTTCCAGTCATCAGAGGCATCTGCATATGAATCCGAGGCCCTGAGGCTTAAGCTTTCTGATCATCGTGATGGTGATGTTGATGTTAGTCTGGCCTTTTGTGATCTTGTACTGGGTGAAGAGGGCAGGATCCACCAGTCTTAATACTGAAATACCCTGCAGTGGTGAGATTTGCTCCCTCCTGAGTCCCATTCAGGCATTTCCAGGGCTGGTTTTAAGAAACTTAAGGCAAAAGTCAAGCCCTAAAGGTGCCTGAAAATGATGTGGGGTCCTGAGTTATTGTGGCCTGACTCTGAGGGAATGGCCTTAGGAGGACCTGGAACACTGACCTCTCCTAGGCTTTGGAAATGAGTACATCTGCTTGATATTTGTTAGTGTCAAAATGCAGCAAATCCCTACACGATTGTTCCTCTGACTCAGATTTAATCCACTGATTCTTTCATTATCTCATGGATTCCTTAGCCTGCTGTTTGTTGCGAGCCTTCCCTGTGTCATGCTCTTTGCTGGCACCGGGAATCAAATGGCAGACCAGGCATATTCAGTGCCTGCCTCCAGAGCTTAGGAGTGAGGCTGGAGGACACGGTCTGCACCAGCACCCCTATTCACATGTGGCTTCTGAGGCCAGAGAGAGGACATATTTCACCCAAGGACTTGGGGCTTGGGGCCTTCCTTTCCTAGCTAGGTGGAAAGCAGCTGAAGGGTAAGATCAGGGGTTACTCCTCCACTTAACGCCCTGCACAGAATAGCCACACAACTAATATGGGTGGATTGATTAAATATGGCAGAGGGACGCCTTACACCCTCTCCCAGCTGTCCTGCTTCATTGTCAGGATGGGCATGGGGGTTAAGCCTTGGAATTCTCCTTGCAATTCTTACCACAAATTCAACTTGCACTGACCATCAAATCTCTGAGTCGGTTTTACCAGTTTGCTTGTAGAATCAAGAGGGACCTAAGGCAAGAGGAGACTGAACGGAGGTTTTAACTCTTTAATGGAATCTTGCAGACATGTTCCTTGAAAAGTGGGGAAAAGAGGACAGCACTATTTATGGAATATCTGTTCTGCTGCTGCATGCCGGTTATGTCCTGACTCTTGTTTTATTTATTTCTTTAAACCTTTGTAAGGCTCCATGAAAAGCAGGAAACTGACAGCTGGCTGAAGCCTATTCCCTGTGCTCTCCACTATGTTTCTAAAACTTTCTGAAGTGTGCACAGGTATGTGGTATCATGGGCTTTTAGTGGTTTCTGTGGTTTGCACAAGAAATGTCTAGAGCTTGGACCTCCTGAAAATTTCCCTGATAATTCTTAACAACAGAGCATGAAGTGTGTGTGTGTGTGTGTGTGTGTGTGTGTGTGTGTGTGTATACATTCTTGCAAATCCTCCTGCCCCAACAATGAGGGCTGATAAGCCACCAACCTAAATAGCCAGTCCCCAGGTACTCCTATTCTGGAATACAATTTAGTAAACTTGTTTCAACATTTCATCTTTTGTGGCTAAAACACATAATTCTGGGTTTGAGAACCACTCAGTAGACTGGCTTAATTGTTTGCTTTGCTGACTTAAAATGAGAAACTGGTAATTCCATATGGAAATGAAAATTAAGCAGGATGTAAATTAATGCTTTGGTCCTGGAGTCTAGAGGACAGCTGGTGCACCTTTGCTTTGTAGGAGGAGGCAGTGGGTCGTAGTAGAAGCCATGTGCCTGGAGATGGAAGCTGTTTGGCACTGGGAGTGTCTTACCATGTGAGATCTTAGGAAACCCATATCACTTCCTTGGCTTTGGTTCTTCCATCTGTGCGTTAGGAGAAAAAAATTACTGGCTGTTGGCCATCCCTTTTCTGGGATTGCTTTATCCAGAAGTTGTGGTGTTTCTGGGGAAAGGAACTCCTACTGGTCATCTGAAAGGACACAAGCCTGGATAAGAGCACACATGTGTGCACAAGTATTTGTGCATGGATATTTGGTGGTTTTCACTTTCGTGTTCTTTCTATGTTCATCCCATCAGACCCAGAACTTGGCTTTGAAACCTTTCCCTGACCTGGAAGATGCCACAGAAATAATCTTAAAGCATCTCTCTTCACTTCCCAAAAGGCTGTGCATTTTCTGAGACATGGAGAAGTGCTCTCTGTGACTCCTTGGGCTGCAGGCAACCAGCCTCCCTGGGTCCGTGAAAATAGATTGAACAGAAATCTGGTCCAAGTGCCTGTATATTTTGTAAGACCCTGGGGCCTGGCATTAGGCAGCAGAGAGGATTATCTCCAGAGAGCTCTGAAACTCAGGTCTTCTGTTGCAGTCTCTTTGGCATCCTTCTCTGAGGGTTTAGAGAGTGCTGGACTAGGTTCACAGTGATATCATCCTTGAGGAATTCTTAGGAGGATATTAGAAGATGACTTTGGGCAAATCAGGAAAATATATATTGCTGTGGTGAATCTCATCTTTATCTCAGGAACTTGAGTATTTCTGTTCATTCTTATCCCAAGTTGGAGGAAACAGGAACTGAGGCTGCATTAATAGAGATGAGATATCTAGAACAAGGAGGTGCTACTCCTTGGACACAGGTTACTAGACCACACCTGGAATACTGTAATGAATTTAGAACAACACATTTTTAAAAACATTTATTCTAAGTTGAGGGATCCATGTGCAGGTTTGTTACATAGGTAAACAAGTGTCATAGGGGTTTGTTGTATAGATTATTTCATCACCCACGTATTAAGCCTAGTACCCATTAGTTATTTTTCCTGATCCTCTTGTTCCTCTCACTCTTTACCCTCTGATAGACCCCAGTTTGTGTTGTTCCCTTCTTTGTATCCATGTGTTTTCAACATTTAGCTCTCACTTATAAGCGAGAACATGTGGTATTTGGTTTTCTGTTCCTGCATTAGTTTGCTAAGGATAATGGCCTCCAGCTCCATCTATGTTCCTGCAAAGGACGTGAGTTTGTTCTTTTTTACAGTTGCATAGTATTCCATGTCATATATGTGCCACATTTTCTTTATCCTGTAGTCTACCATATCCTTTAATCTACACTAATGATATCTTTATTCTATCACTGATGGGCATTTAGGTTGATTCCATGTATTTGCTATTGTGAATAGTACTGTGATGAATATATGCATGTATGTGTCTTTATGATAGAACAATTTATATTTCTTTGAGTATATACCCAGTAAAGGGATTGCTGGGTTGAATGGTATTTGTGTCTTTAGGTCTTTGAGGAATTGCTGCACTGTCCTCCACAGTAGTTGAGCCAATTTACACTCCCACCAACAGTATATAGTGCTCCTTTTTCTCTGCAACCTTGCCACTGTCTGTTATTTTTTGACTTTTTAATGACAGCCATTCTAACTGGTGTTAGATAGTATCTCATTGTGGTTTTGATTTGCATTTCTCTAATCAGTGATATTGAGCTTTTCTTTTTTTCATATGCTTGTTCTGTATGTATGCCTTCTTTTGAAAAATGTCTGTTCATTTCATCTGCCCACTTTTTAATGGGGCTGTTTGTTTTTTTTCTTTCAAATTTATTTAAGTTCCTTATAGATGCTGGATATTAGATCTGTATCAGATCCAGTTTGCAGAAATTTCCTCTCATTCTATAGGTTGTTTACTTTGTCAATGGTTTCCTTTAGAAACAGCATGTCTTAAAAGGGATAACACATAGGAGTGTGTTCAGAGGAGAGTTGGAAAGCCCACCTTATTCTATGGGGATTGTTGGGGAAATGGATTTTAACCGGGAGAAGGCAAAACTCAGGTTTTGACAGGGTTTTAAATATGTGAAAGGTTGTCCTGGGGATCCGTATGTGGTCCCAGAAAACCTAACATTGGAGTCAGAACTCTTAGGTGGAAGCTTTAAGGAGAGAGATTTTGTTTTATATGAAGAAGAATGAATTTCATTTTGGAGGGGTTAACTTTACTGAGCTTTTGAATATTTCACTTGACCATGAAAGTGATATATTCTTGTTGTAGAGCACTTGAAGAATAGAGAATATTCTTTTTAAAAAATAAGTGAAACGCCTGTAACATCCCTTTTCAGAAGCAGCCACTATTAGCATTTGGGACATTATATTTTACTATTTTTGTGTATTCTATTTTATTTTTTTTACTAAGTTGAAATCATGGTACATAAATGATATTGAATCTTACATTTTATGTAAGATAAAAGGTGATTTATAATCATTTGGGTGTATGCTCAGTAATGGGATTGCTGAGTCAAATGGTGTAAATCATTCTACTATAAAGACATATATGCACATGTATGTTTATTCTGGTACTGTTCACAGTAGCAAAAACTTGGAACCAATCCAAATGCCCATCAAAGATAGACTAGATCAAGAGAATATGGCACATGTACCCCATGAAATTCTATGCAACCATAAAAAAAGGATGAGTTCATGTTCTTTGCAGGGACACAGATGAAGCTGGAAACCATCATTCTCAGCAAAGTAACACAAGAACAGAAAACCAAACACCACGTGTTCTCACTCATAAATGGGAGTTGGACAATGAAAACACATGGACCCAGGAAGGGGAACAGCACACACCTGGGCTTCTCAGGGGTTGGGAGGCTAGGAGAGGGACAGCATTAGGAGAAATACCTAATGTAGATGACGGGTTGATGGGGTACAGCAAACCACCATGGCACGTGGTATACCTATGTAACAAACCTGCATGTTCTGCATGCGTACCCCAGAACTTAAAGTTTAAAAAAAATTAGAAAAATTTTTAAAAAGGCAAAACATTTAACCTTACATTTAATAATTTTCAGTAAGTAAATGTACATTTTAATGGTTTCATAATATTCTATGCTAAAGATATAGTGTGATTTTGCATAATCTTTTCCTCTAATATGGGCCATTAAATTATGTCCTAGTTTTTGCTTTCATGGTAAATATTATTATGAATAAATTTTTGCATGTGTTTCAGATTATTTCCTTGGGTTAGGTTCCTAGAAATGAATTTGTCAGGTTAAAGTATACAAAAAATTCAAACTGTTGTCTCATATATACATGTATGTATGTGTATACACACACACACACACACACACACACACACACACACACACACACACACTGCTATATGGTTTTACGGAAATGTTATACCAGTTTACATTTTGTATCAATGTAAGATGATTTTGCTTTTAGATGCTTTTGCTTCAAAAGATAAGGAAACTTAATCTCAATTGGCTTGAATGAAAGGAAATGTATTGGCTTAAGTATCTGGAAAAAATATATATATGGCTAGAGTTTACCTTCAAGTATGTCTGGATACAGGGGCTCAGCTGATGCCTGTAGGTCTCAGTTTCCTTTCTCTCCATCAGTAAGAGTGTTGGCTACTAAGAGCCACTGTTTTTGGCCACCTTTTTTGGTGTGTGTGTGTGTGTGTGTGTGTGTGTGTGTGTGTGCACTGTATTTGGGCCTTGAGTCAGAGTAGTGTCTTCATGGCTGGGACAGACCACCTGAATCATCTAGGGAGGCTATCAGAGGAACCTGCTAATTTCTTTGGTCTCATTAGATCTAGTTTTGCTGACATAAAAAAGTCTTTTTTTCCCCCAAATCTCTTATTAGATGAAGGAGGTGGGTTATAAATAAAGCTTTAAGAGGTGTTCATTGGTTCAGCTCTCCATCGCTATGCTTGTCTGTCTGTCTGTTCATTCCTCCATTCAAGTAATGTAGTGCAGTGAGCCTTGGATAGGAGTTAAAGGATGGGGATTCTCATCCAGGTTCCACCACTGGTCCATGCCCTAATTGCATTGACCAAAGCATAGCTGGGATCAGGAAGCAGGGAACAGTTTTCCCCCCAGCACACATCTCCAAAGTGCCTACTTTTTACCAATTTTCAAAAGGCAAGATGTCAACATTATGATGAAAAGTCAGTAGAGGAAGGAGTGTGGGAATCACCCAGGGAAGATAATCAAAGGGTTTAGTGCCTTTGAAAAAAATTGATTTGCAGACCCCATCCCAAGAATACCCACCATCACTTTAGAACCTGGCTTTGCCTCCGCTTTCTGAGTATTTCCCTATTACTTAAAGGGGGTTAATCCCAGTTCTACCACTCTTAGGGAATCACATGAAATGATAATGCATGTGACATAAGATGATATTTTAAATGTTGGGCACCTAGGGCATGAAAACAAGCACCACTTTGCTTCGGAAAGGGGTTACTGCATCTCATTCGATAAGGCCCTAGAGGATTTGGTTTTTTTCTTCTTTGGGCAAGAGATCCAGAAAGAAGTTTGGCAGGATATTCAAGAAGCACCAAGAGTGAGCCTATAAAGATCTGAAGTGCATGCCATAAATACAGATTTTTCTTAGTATTCATTGCCACCACAGGCCCCCTTCAGCCTGGGCTTAGATTTAGCAGCCTCGCCTTGCTGCCCCTCATACCCATCCTCCACAGTATGACCAGAGTGCTCTTTCTAAAAATATATGTCTTGTCAGTGCCCATTTGCCCTGCTTCAACCCTGCAATAGCTCCTCTGTGCTCTTGGGACAGTATAAACTCCTTCACAGCTCTTGGGACAATACAAACTCCTTCATAGCTCAAAAGGCACAAGCGAATGACCTGGCCTTGGCTGACTTCACTTTGTGTTTCTCCTTCCTTCTCTGCTACCCTACATTACAGCAGGACTTCCTTCAGCAACACCATGCTCTCAATTGCCTTTGGGCCTTCTCACTTCTCCACAATGCTCTCCCATCCCAAAGCTTTAGGTCATCTTACAGGTTTCTGCTTACATGTCACTTCTTCCTATTTTTGTCAGTCTTTTGGTTGGGAGATCAAAAAGATAGTCACCGATGGTGGAGTGAATTAAAATGGCTCACGTTTTTGTTGCCTCTGTGTGGGCAGGTGATGACTGGGGATTGAGCCTTACCTTGCTGCCTAAGTGTAGCAAAGGCCAGTGGGTGTCAGAGTGGTGTGGTCACTCTGAACACAGTTCACAGTTAGAGCTGGGAAGAGGATGTTCTGTGTCCTCTTGTTTCTTTGGCATCATCCCATGCATGTTTGCCTTGGATACTTCCTGTGTTAGTGCCTCTTGTCTTATAGTGTAGAATCCTAGCTTTTGATCAGTGCAGCTGCTGCCAGCTGTTTGAGTAGTTTTCAAAAGGGAATGGAACAGAGAAATATGTATGTCAAGCTCTGACATTCTGAATTCCTAGAAATCATTATGAATCTGAATCACTGGGTTGGTGTTGCTGCAATTATCTGAAGACTATATGGGCGCATGTGTGGCTGTGGGTGCTTGGGTGGGATGTGAATGGATGGTGATTTGTTTATAGGGGTAGGACTGGGGGACTTTGAGAGAAAGCTACTAAAATGTATCCTATATGTTTGCTGAATTGGATAGGAAGATATCCAGATTCTCTGTACACCAAATATTCAAGAGACTGAGCAACACAAGCCATCTGAACTGTTTTGTAATACTTCATTTAGCACTAATATATTGCCAGAAATTACACTGTTAATTGGTTGGTCCTGGAGAGAAAGCAAAGCTGATGCCTAGCTTCTTAATAAATGAGGATATGAAAAGAAGCCCTGTGAATCCGAGACAGGAAGTTGGTTCCTGGTATTCACACATTTATTGAGCAAACATTTATTGATTACCGTGTGTCAGGCATGCGTGAGCATGAATACACATCACCCCTTTCTTCTCTCAGGTTCTGGATCAGTTTAAGCTTTATGAGTGTTTAGGAAGTAATCTTGCATTTGTTTTAGATGTTCTGGATGTTTAGCTAATGGGGAGTGGAGCTCCCCTCTGCCACTTGATTGCAAGACAAAGCATTAGAAATGAGCTTGGCTCTCTTTCCCCAGCTGCTATACCACTTTTTTTCCTTAGTAGAGAGTGACTATTGAGTGAATGAGGGTCAGAGAAAGCACAACTTAAGATGCTTCTTGAAAATGGGATTCAAAGTTAGAGTTTTCCTTACCTCTTTTTAAATGCCACTCTAATATTCTCATGTTCATGCTTTTGCATCTTTCATCCAGAATAACATAATAGTTTTTCCAGGGAGTATTCTGGTGTCATTACTGTTGGATCTTTTTACTAAGGGAGTCTTTGGAGGTATATTAGAAGGGTGATTGGCACAGAATTCTCAGTTTGGAAATTGTAGCTGTCTTGCTCTAGGTCAGGCCTGTTATAATTCCCAGCTTGATGCCTGAGCCATCCAGCAAAATTCTTGACCCTGTAGACCTTCTTTCATGGGTAGGATGGGGCTTTTGGGGTTTTTAGTGGCTGTTTGATAGCCTAAACATTTGCTATCTGGCCTTATACAGAAAAAGTTTGCCAGCCTCTGAAGTTGGCTGAGCCTTGTTATACTGCCACTCTTTCATGATGAAAGGAGTCATAGAGGTCTATGTCTGTTTGACCACCTCTCAGCAAAGCAGTTGTTTATACTGTTCAAATGCAGACCATTTTGTGAGGGACCTGGGCATCATCTCTTTACATTTTAAAAGGCAAAACAGTAGCATAAAGCCTTTTAGAGAACGTTATGTCAGTCACTGGAAAACTCTAGAAGAACAGGGAAAAGAGGAAAATGTGTGTGGAGCAGGGAGTAATGTTCAGCAGGTGGCTAGAATAGCATAAAGGGATCTTTTCTCCAGGGAGCTCTGGAAAGGAAAATGGACTGGGACATTTCAAACCTATTTCTCTCTTACAAAAAAAAAAAAAAAGGTAGCAAACTTTTCTATTCTCTTGATTCCAAGTTTGTAGATTTAACTCCTATAAGTTAGTTAGATCTGTGAGAGGATGGGAAGGCCCTATAATCTAGTTCAGGAATTGAAAAGCTAGGTCTGCAGGTCAAATCTGTGTCCTCACTTCCTGTGTTTATAAATCAAGTTTTATTTTACACACAGCCACACCCATTTGTCTTTGGCTGCTTTGACAGAGTTGAGTAGCTGTGATAGAGACAGTCTGTCCTGCAAAGCCTAAATATTTGCTATCTGGCCTTATACTGAAATAGTTTGCCAACCTGTGAAGTTGGCTACGTCTTATTATCATAAGATAAGGGGATTATCAGTTTTTGTATCACAGGGATTTTTTTTTTGTTGTTAATATACAAGTAGGCATTATTGATGATCATTTGCAAATTAAGTAGGAAAGGAGAATAAAAATTATGTATTGCAAAGGGGCCATGAAGTATGACTGGCACATGGTATTGTTACCAGGCAAGCCAGAAGACCTTTCAGTGTGACCATGGGCAATTCATTTTACCTCATTGCGCCTCAATCTCTTTGACTATAAAATGGAGATAAGGCAACTTGTTTCTCAAAACATAGTTGCTTGGATCCAATGAAATAAAACCAGGAGGGCATCCTATAAATGGTAGGAGGGCTGTATAAATAGAAGGAATTAACCAGCACCCATTTGTGCTGTTGCAGCTGCTGCAGATACGTGCCTTGTAAAATTACCCTATTATTTAGAGACTGAGAAATATTTGGATGGTGGTAATGTGCTGCTCTGAGAAAAGCAGTCGCCAGTGGGATTTTTATCATATAATTAGAGGGTTTGTTAAATGTGCTAGTGAAAAGAAGCTGTTTGCTGCTGCCTTGTTTTAACGTGGACCAGGGATCCTGAGCCTTCTCCCTGAGGAGGTTCTATACCAGCATCCTGGCTCCAGTCTCTTTTGTGGTGCTGGCTTCTGGCCAGCAGAAATTCTGGGAAGTTCTAGACATAATGCCAGAGGCACAGTGGCCTTAGAAACCCTTGTAAAATCACCATCTGCCCATGGGACACCTCACTTTAGACGGCTCAGTGCTGGTAGCCTCTGCCTGTGTAAGAGTCCTGAGGGGTGGGGCAAGCTGGAACCCAGGGAACAGCAGGCCTCAGGAAGAGTCCAGGTTAGTGTGGGAACAGCAGAGCTGTTTGAACTGTTTTTTTTTTTTTTTTTTTTGACTCACTAGTTTATTTATTCATTCAGCCAGTCATTCATTTCCTCATTTTAGAAGTGGTAATACCAGGTACTTCACAGGGTTGTGGTCAAGATTGAATGAGATAATGCAGGTAAAGTGTTAAGCAAATGATCTGGCAGAGAGTAAATGCTCATTAAATAGTGATTTAATTTTATTGTCCTTTTCTAATTATTTCATATCCATGAAGTGCATACCCTGTGCTAGGCACTGGGGAATATCTGTAGATAGGAGATAAAGGTGTGAGGATCTGCTGAGACTTGGCTTCTGTTAGCTGGCTGTGATATGGGAGGACCAGCAGTAGGCATGCTTCATGCATTTCTCACGGTAAGTCTGGGGATGCTACTGCAGCCCCTCAGCTCAACCCTTTCACCTGCCAGGGGCCTTCAAGCCTGCCTATTCCAATCTCACCTGCCGTCCAAGACCGAGCTTGGGACCCGTCTACTTTCTGATTAATGCTGGCCTACAGTTGCCATATTTTTCTCAGAATCTCGAGGCACTTACATACCCAGTTTAATTCTGGATCGCATCCCACCTTGTATTTTTAGAATTGTTTCATGTAGCCTTGAGAGAAGAGACATGTCTTATTCATCTTTAATTCTTAAGTGCCTACAAAGTTCCTGACACATACGTATGCTCAATATAAACACTGAACTGGATGGATTCTAATTCAGTTTAGCCATCATGTATGTACTACTGGCTCTACTAGTGAGCCACCTACTTTAGGGTTTCTTAACCTCATTACCACTGCCATTTTGAACCAGATAATTCTTTGTTGTAAGGGGCTGTCTTGTGTACTGTAGGATGTTTAGCAGCGTCCCCGGCCTCTATCCATTATGTGGATATATGAAATCCCAGCTGTGACATTCAGAAAGGACCCCATGCCTGGTTGAGAACCATTGATTAATTGTGTTACAGACACTGCATGTACCCTGTCTTCTGAGTTAGGTTATAAATACTTTAGGGGAAAATTTTGTTTTCTCCACAATGCCTCTATACTGAGCATAAAGTAGATGTCTAATAAATGTTTACCCCCTCTGCTCAGCTCATTTTCCTGATTGTACCACCTTCAGCTGAGGCTGGGGAGAACAGAAAATCTGAGACCATATCCATCATCCTCTATTAGCTCATATTAAATAAATGCTTTGAATTTTCTAGTTTTCATTTTGTTTTTCTTGCTGACTCACAGACCTGCAGTTCCTTACTTTCAGAATGCCAACGCTGCAAGGGAATGAGCAAATTCTACATCCCTTTTTCAGATTACTTTGAAACAATTGATTAATAGAATAAGCTTATGGGTAAGATATTTCCTCCTCTGGAATCCCAATTTTATTTGCAGTTTTTGCACAAGATGATTTCCAATTTGCTGAGAAATGATCCAGAAATATTTCTGGTGCTCCTTCAGGGATGGGCACCAGTGTGGGGCCCAAGTATCTCTGGGACTGTTTTACCTGTAAGGTTGTACCAGGCAACCAAAAGCTAAACATCCAAGCCTTTAAGTTGGAAATAGTCTGACTGAAGTGTGTGTGTAAATGCATGTAGGTAGTAGGGCAATGGAATAGCACAGTTCTGCTTGGGGAAATTTAGGAGAAAAGTGGTGTTTTAGGAAAACCCAGTACAAAGCTCTGGATGTGAGGACAGCTCAAATATAACCTTGGGTGTTCTGCTAAGTATCTATGAGGACTTGAACAAGTCAGTTTCCTCTCTTTGGGCCTGAGTTTCACCTGCGAAGGAAGAATAAATAAATGATCTTTATGATATCTTCTACCACTGAACATTTTGTGATTTGAAAACTTTATTCTAAATAACATATGGAAGAGAAATTGATTAGAGGGTTGGGCTAGGGTCTTTCTAGTACTTCGGGAGATCCACCTCTTGCTAGCCATCTTTAAGTTTTGGAAAGGCTCTCATGAAGCTGAGAGCTGGGGTAAGGTGAGGGGGCTGGTTGGGGTACTCTTCTGTACTCAGAGCAGAACCAGGGAATAGGAAAGTGGATTCTGGCTCAATATAACAAGAATTTTCTCATCATCAGTGTTGTTGGAAGATGAAGAAAGCTTTGGAGGGAAGGAATTCTTCATCACTGGGCACATTTTAGCCAAGGCTGATGCAGAGTGGGCAGAGATTGAGATATCAGAGGAGTGACCAGACTAGATGGCTGTAGTCCTTTCCAACCTAGGAGTTTTTAAAATGTGTATAATTTTGTTAATTTTCCTTATTAGTTCAATCCTTGAGAAAGGGAAAGGAAGAGAGATGGGCATACCACTGTCTGAAGACTGATTATTTGGCAGGGATAGGTGTTAAGGCTCTGAGGGGGAGAGAATATCACTTTAGCTATGTTTCTTCAGCAACAACTTTGCAGTGTGGAGTGGGCTGCCGTGCAAGGGCTTAGAGATGCATTGAGTGGGTTCCTTGGATCTCCTTGCTGTGGGGCCCAGCTTGGCCTTCAAGAGCACAGGGACTGCCCCCCTGTCCAGCCCACAGATCTGCTTGCCTCTCTCACTGTGGGCCACCCTGACTCACTCAATAGCAAGCAAAAGCCACAGTGTTTTCCCTGCCACCTTCTGTCTATCTCCCCATGGCTCTGAATCAGCTGTCATGGGAGTTGGCCATGACTGAGAACCAGAATTAATTCACTTTCTCTGAAAATTATTTTTCTCAGGCCCACGACTGTCATGTCACCGAGCTCTCTGAGTAGAGCGTCTTTCTGTGCAGTCCTTGCTTTCCACGACAGCATTTTCTAGGCTCTATGTGGAGTTGCTGTTCTGCTCTATAATTGACTGGGCATATTGATGCCACTTTTAAATACCTCCAGGTACTCGTCTGCTTTGAGGCCATGGTGGTGACTCCTCCTGGCTTGCCTTCATTACCAGGCTTCCCTGCCTATGGAATGGGAGGTCAGTTTGCTCTGGATGGCAGGGAGTAGGTGACATGTTCAAATAGTTCCATGACACTGGCCTTCCTCTATCCACTAACTGCCTTTATTTTCTTCATCTCCGCTATTGCACACAACCAGTATGGCCCAGTGACTGAACTGGCTGTCACTGTCAGGCCCCTGAGCTCGAGGAGTCTATAGCTGCTGTGATGTCAGAGGAGCTGTCCTGCTGCCCTCAAGTTTGGGAGCTCTGGAGTCCCACCGTGTGAAGGAAGTTGGTCAGCTTCTTGCTATTCTGATCTTACCCCACTTCCCACCATTGTGTTCTTGTTGTTTCCACCCAGGCAGATCTTTGCATGGAGACAATGAATCTGAGTCAGACTCATCTTGGGAATGAGGGTGAATAGTATTTGAGACTGGAGAGAGCCAGCAGGCTTCATGGGTCTCTTATTGTCAGCTCAGCTGCCATAAGAAAATATCACAGACTAGGTTGCTTGAACAGAAATTTCTTTTTCACAGTTTTGGAGGCTGGAAAGTCCAAGACCAAGGTGCCAGCAGGGCCATTGTCTGGCGAGGGCTCTCTCTTTGGGTTGCAGATACTTCTTCTTGCTACATCCTCACATAGCCATTCCTTAGTTCATGCATGAGAAAGACATCTCTTTCTTCTTCCCCTCCTCTTGTTGTAAGGATGCCAGTCCTATGGAATTAGGACTCTACACTTGTAACCTCATTTAACCTTAATTACCTCCCAAAAGCCCCTTCTCCAAATGCAGTCACATTGGGGGTTAGGGCTTCAATGTCGAATGTTGGTGAGGGGAGGGACAATACAGTCCATAGCACTTATTCACTGATGATTGTTTTTCAACTTCAGAAGTAGTAACTCGCCTTCTAAGACCTTAAAAACCCAGTGAGGCAGTGGGTTGTTTGGCTACCTTCCTGTCAGAACTCTTTCTTTCCTTGTTTACTCTGTGTTGTCTTCTTGACTGTTCGAGAACCTGAGGAAGCCACCTTCTTTCCTCTCTCTGTAGTCTGATTACACTTAGCTGACCATGTCCTGGTTAAGGAAACTGAAAAGGGTCCAGGGTTTCTAGGTATCCTGCCATCAGAGGGACTGGCTGAATTAGCACCACCTGGCTCTGAATCATCCTTGGGAATATTGTATTTTTAAGTTCAGTACTTGTAGCCTTCCTCCCCCAAAAGAGTATCATTTTACAGAAGTTCAGATTGTTGGCATGAGGTCTTAAGACTACTTAGTGGCAGAATCAGGAGTGTAAACCTAGCTTATAATCTCTAGTCGATGCTATACCTGGGAAGGACCTGGCAGATTGGAGGAGGAGATGCCTTCCCTGTGTTGCTGAGTTTTTATTCCTCATGTTGCTCTCTTGGAGGCTCCTCTTCTTTTTATATTTGAAAGGACAGGGACAGGGAAAAGGTGAGACAGCTCATCGTGTGGCCCCCTCTGCAAGGCTGGGAAGGTGTTCTTTGATATATAAGGAACCAGGGGCTTCATGACCAGTAGTCTGAGCAGTGATCTGGTCTTTTGTACCTCTTCTACTTAATGACTAGTTATCTCTTAATTCACGTGTCAGTAAACATTTAGCACCTGTGCTGGGGTGCTGGGCTCTAGTGGTGAGCAAAATGGGCTTGCCCTGCCCTCATGGAACACAGTCTAGGTTTTATGCACCATACTATTCGCTCTTCCCATCACAAATCCTCATTGAAACTCAAAGATGGGGAACCTCTAAGTAAGTGACTGCAGTTTGGGATGGGAAATATATAAACTCTGCCCCCTGCCACCCTGCTGCCCACCCCAATCTGGCAATAGGTATGTATGTTGGTGGTGGTAGTGGAAGAGTGGTGAGGGATATAGGATAAGACCAGGGGCAATTTTAAAAGCTTGGGGATTTTAGTGAAGCCACATACTTACCTGTCCCATGATCAGTCTAGGGACAGTCTAGGGTCTAGCTGTGGATGCAGGCCCAGAAAGTAGCAGTGGGTGGTGGGAGGATAGGCATGAGATGGCTATGGAGATTGTTCTATCTCTCCTTCTTCTAGCTGGGATGTTGCTTCTGCCCTCGGTCCACTTTGGAACTTTGGCTGCTGCCGTGTAGCTTCTGAACTCTTTGGGGAGTGAGTGCTCCTGCACACGGCAGACCAAGTTCAGCTGAATGAGCCTGGAGTCTGTCCTTTGAAAGACTGTCACACAGCTGCCTTAAGCCCAAGTGACAAGCTGTGGATCTTGCCCAGGGTAACCATTCCTGACTCTCCTGAATTACACGGGGTGGATCTGGGTCATTGTGTCTAGAAAAAGCAGGTGGAGGAAGGATCAGGTCTCTGGGGGTTCAGGTCAGGGCTGGCTGCTCACCTCCCCACCCTCAAGGAATCTAGGTACAGTTAGGGGTCCCAGGTAACCTGAAAACCTTGGTACATTTCCTTAGGAAGGAAATGAACATATGAGCATAACCGCTTTTGCTTTATTCCAATACATATTTAAATACCCAGGCAGCTCTTATCCACAGCATTAGCTATGATAACCAACTGCACTTCCTGTCTCAGACCCTTTCCTTCTCCAATAATTAGCTCCTTTGTCTTGCCCTTTTAATCTAGTGGTGGTTATACTGGGAGCTGCCTGGTCAGGAATTTTTGCATTGAGGGAGGAGACTCTCCCACTGATCTTGTGCAGGCATTTTTGCTGACAGATTGTTATGGCTGGAGTTGCCAAATACAAGAAGGAGAGACCTTTCACCTTCACCTGAGCTGTGTGCTTTTAAAGGAAGTAGGATGTGTCCACCTCCTATTTTCTGTCCTCACTATTGAATTCTGGTTGACATTCAGTTGCCCAATCTGCAGTCATATCCAACTAATTAGATTGTTTTTAAGTTCTCCTCTGGATGAATTATGAGCTTTCTTGACTTTGGTCAGGCTGCCTGGAGTCAGTCCCAGCCTGGGCAGGTGCTGTGCCAACTTTCCTGGCATGTGCCTGTGCCCGCAGATTTTACTATTGACCCCTAGCTCTCCCTTGGAAATACCAAGCCTGGAACTCTGGAGAAGGCGCTGCTGCTCGTGTAGTTCTGAAAGGCTCTCTTTGTCCTGAGGAATGCCTGTTGCAACGAAGCGTGGTAAATAGCCAGCTCGTTTCTCCTATAAATTAAAATGAAGGAACCTTGCCTGCTAGAAGTAACTTTACTTATCTCATCTCATCTTCTTTATTCAAGCCTATTTAATGAATATTTATTTAAGGCCTAAAATCTAGCACTGTGCCAGGCACTATAGTAGGGGACATAGAAGTAAAAGTTTGTGGTCCCTGCCTTCAAGGGCTAAGGCTTCTTAGTGGGGACAGGCCATGTGTACATAAAACTATCAAAGAATATATAAAATGGAATTCAATTAAATGCCAAGTCAAGGAGTTTTCTTCTTTGGTGTGCCTGTGGGACCAGAGTTCCTTTTCCCACGTCTTTCAGAGGTATCCATTTATTTCAGTCCCTTTAACATTTGTTCCTTTGTTAATCTGTTTGCTTGTTCATTCATTCAATAAAAGCCAATATATTGTTTACTCTTTGCCCAACAATGTGCTAGATGCCTGTCTCCAGACAGAGAGATGAGTATCAGCATGGCCCTCAGCAGGCTCACACACAGTCTAGTTGGAGGGAGAAGGAAAAGGGGAAGTGATTCTGCACCATGGTAAAGGGTGTATACCCAGGAGGGATAAAGCACCATGGGGACTGGAGGGAATTGTTGCTTAGCTTCTGGGCTTTGATTTTCCCTTGATAACTTTTTTTTCTGTTCAAAAATAATTATCAGTGTTTTTCTTACGTTTTCCTTCAAATGGCTGATCAACCCTCCTTTACTGTCAAGCTGCTTATCTTTTAAATTTTGTGAAATAGCCTTTTCTTCATTAGGCACTGTGTATTTGTTTGCCTTTTATCTTGTATTGTATATTTGTTATTACTGTGTTCTTGAAACACTTCACAGAACTGGTATTTGGCTTAATTTTCTGTCTTGAAATACCCACTATTTTCTTCCTTAAAGAATGGCTGGCAGCATGTGGGAGTTCTGTCTATATGCTTACAGTCTTTTGCAAGTGAAATTTCTCTTTTGCCTCTAATAGTTGCTCAGAGTTGCTAATTTACCATTGTTATCAACAAATTCTTAAACATCTTTTGAAAATGTCACCTTTCTCCCCACCAGGCTATATTAGTGAGTGGAGCACCAAAAACAGAACACTTTCAATAACGTAAAACAATACTCCTCTGGCTCTACCCCAACCCACCATGATAGGGCTTTTATACTGCATTTTCCCTGAAGCTTCTCCAAGATTTTTTGAGCATGCCTGGGAGGTACCTCATGGGTCCTCAAAGCCATGGTGCTCTCAGCACTGTGAGATGACTAGAATTCCCTGTCTCTTGTATGTGGTGATGCCTGCCCTGACCACCCCCACCCTCGGGCCTGTAAGTCCCAGGAAGTGCCCTGCCAAGGCCCTGGGGCTGAGTCTGAGGCTTGCCAGAGTGGAGCCGCAGCACCCGACTGTGGTCATGCCACTCCCCTGCTTTTAGAAACTGCCTGGCTGGGCGAGCCACACTGGCGATGCATTGGACCTTGCAGCTGGCATCACTGTGACGTGCCCCCTACTAAAGTGGTGAAACCTTAACTTGCAGCACGGGGATAGACTCATGAGCCCTGGGTCATTGTTGTCTGCTGCTCTCTGTCCTGCTATTTGGTCTATTTCTAAGATCCAAACCTGAGTATGTGAATGCCGGGCCAGGAGACAGTCTGAGTGACAGGCACTGTATTATGCTTAGAACCAACCTGCTCCCTAGCCTAAGCCCTATCACTAACTCAAGCTTGAGGACCTAGTTGTGTCCTCAAAACAGACGCTCTCCCAGCAGGCTTTTTAATGTGTCATCCAGATGGTCTCCAGCAGACTGGCCCCTTAGGTCCTCCACTCGTGCCCAGGCAAGCCTGACACCTCGGGCAGATGCACCTTGGGCTCGAACAGGGACTGTTGTGATGATTATAAAATTCTTTCACCTTTCAGGTTTAAAGATTATAAATCCTTCAGAACATTTAGAAAACAGAGGAAAGGAACAATGATAACTAACCCATGATCTTACTGTGGTTCTCTAGTTAGCATTTTGGAGAATTTCCATCAGACCTTTCTCATGTACATATCCTTTTATGTCATTATAACTCACTGTTCTCTGGCCATGCCATGGCCTATCTGTCTAGCTTCCGTGTGTGTTCACCTGTGTGTGGGATGGCAAGTGGAGACCACGCAGAGCCCCTCATGTCCCCTGCTCCAACTGCAGGCTAATTCCTTGTCCTCCTCCCCCAATCTCCCTGTCATCAGTCTTCCGAGTCTGTCAACGTTGGTTTGCCTTCCTTTCCCTTCCCAGGCTGCTTTCTCATTGGTTGCTCACTACCTGAGCCATCTGTGTCCCATTCCTACTCATACCTCTGCTGAGGACCTCCTCCTGTTGGTGTGTGCTAGGCCCACCAGCCATAAGAAAAACCCTCCTACACACAAAGATGCCACAAAGGGAAGGAATCTAGGCCAGGACTGGAGGTTGTATTAGGATCCATGTGCATGTAACTTTGCCCTGGCCAAAGCAGTGCTACTGTTGGGGGGACATTAATGACACCTTTGAAAGTGGTTTTTTATTAGTGCCTAATCATTGGGCCATTTCCTTCTAGAGTGGGCTTTACATCTTATAGTTGGACCATTGGTGACTTGAATTTTAGTCTCAGCTTTGCCTCTGAGTCCTGCTGTGTACTTTGGGCAAGTCACTGAACCTCTATGCTTTGGTTTATTCATCTGCCAAATGGGAGGATTACAGTTTGTCCTGTCAGCCTCACATGTGTTTGCAGATAGCATGACAAGCCTGCTGTAATCCTGTTAGTACCATGAAATGTAAAAGAAAATAATTGTATTTGAAAATAGAAGTATAAACATTGTGATAGCAATATTACAAGAACATTGACTGTGGAACCAGGCAGCCTGGGTTCAAATCTTGGCACTGCTCTTACTGGCTGTGTGACCTTGGTCAACTTTCTTAACTTCTCTTTGCTTTGGTTTCTTCTTCTAACCAATGAGTAAGACAGTGTAGCAGTACTTCTAAGTTTGTGGTTTTGGTCGGATTAGATGAGTTAAAATATAGCAAATTTAAGGGTGGGCTCAGCACATTTGCAGGTATTGTTACTGTGGGTGCTGTTATTGTCTATTGAGGCCCATCATCAAATCTTTTCCTGCTGTGGAGGGAAGGAGCTCCCTATGACTGACTCGGAGAGGAGCAAGGGTGTTCATGTATATTTGGTGCCCATTGTGTGATGCATACAGCTGGGTACTTGTGTGTTTCCTCTCTTTTATTTGGACAAGCGTAGGCTCAGAGAAACAAGCCTACGAGACTCAAACTCTTGTCTGCCTCCAAATTGGTACTCTGTTCACTAGACCATACCGCTTTCCATTTGGGTCCTGAAATATCTGTTGTTGGCTTTTTTTTTTTTTTTTTTTGAGATAAGGTCTTGCTCTGTCACCCAGGCTGGAGTGCAGTGGCACAATCTTGGCCCACTACAACCTCCACCTCCTGGGTTCAAGTGATTCTCCTGTCTCAGCCTCCAGAGTAGCTGGAGTTACAGGTGTGTGCTACCATGTCTGGCTAATTTTTTTGTATTTTTGTAGAGACAGGGTTTCACCATTTTAGCCAGACTGGTCTTGAATTCCTGACCTCGAGTGATTCACCTGCCTTGGCCTCCCAAAGTGCTGGGATTACAGGCATAAGTCACCATGCCTGGACTTGCTGGCTTCTTGTTCAAGCACTGGTGTGCTCTAATAAGTATAGATGTCCCAATTATCATGGTTGCCAGCGAGGCAGAGTGAGAGTGTGGCTGACCCCCTGATGCCAGAGTGAAGGATACAATCTCTGCTTTAGCCCTGTGACTATAATTAAACCCACATATACACCGTTCTTTTTTTTTCCTGTCCTCTTTTCTGTGCATTTCTCAGCAATTTGGTCAGCATGCCAGTTCCTGAAATTAACCTGCTGTCTGGTTTATGACCGAGACTGGAGATTGCCTCGTACTAATTGCTGGATGGTCTCAGCCTCCTTCCCACTCACAGATACAGCGGTAGGAATAATAATTATGTCTGCCATGTACTGAGCATATGGGAACTCTACATCATGTTGTTTCCATCTCGTAAATAAGTGTTAGATAGTGCTGTTCTTGCTACAGATGAGGAAACTGAATCTTGGAGAGACTGACTAACTTCCTCAGAGTATCACTAGTAAGTGACTGAGTTAGGACTCAAACCTGGACCTTTCTCTTCCTGGAGGCCCCACCTCTGAGTCCATCAGGTCAGTTCTATTTTGGCTGACTTACAGAGTAAGCTTCTAGAGAAGATTCTATTTCAAGCAGTTCCAGGACTTTAAAAATTTGAAAAAACACTGCTCTGGGAGGAGGAATCCTTGGCTGGGAGCCTGATGACTTGAGGTCTTGCTCTGGTTTTATGGAAAGTCACTTGTCCTTACTGAACCTCAGTCTCTCCGTATGTGAAAATAGACCTATACTATCAACCTCAAAAATGTCAGGCCAATAAATCACTATCACAATGGCAGTGCTTTGAGCTCTCTTACCTATTTGAAACCAAGCATCTTTGGTTATGCCTTGAGCAATCACAGTAAGGATTTTATAATAATGATAATAGGTATGACTACGCTTCTAATGTTGCTCCCACTCCTGCCATCACCCTGGGTAGGTCCTGAAGTTGTCATTTGTCAGTGGATGTTGTGAGAATGTCTTCAGGGTGGAAGAGAGGCTTCACAGTCTTTGAGGGAGATGATCACACATGTGGTATGCTGGTCAGCTTTGGAACTATCCAAGGCCAGTTTCCCTTGCTAAGTGGCCCCTGGAATCCAGGCTTCTGCTGTTGCTGGAATCCAGCCTATGAGAGTGGAGTTGGGTTTCAGGAGTGTCCAGGGCACCCTGTCTTTTCCAACCCCATCCACTGCCTGCCTGGGGTTGCTTTCAGGCACTTCTTTGCCAGAGAACAGATGCAGCTCTGGGTACTACAGCTTCCACCCTGCTTTTGAAAGTCACTTTCAAATTTCTCTTCTCTGTCCCGCCAGGTTTGATATCACCAGAACATTTGTTCATAGCTTGGCCTAAAACAGTTTTTCCCATGCAGTTTTTGAACCACCTTAGGACATTCACCCCTGAGCCCAGGTGAAGGCCTCAGGTGCAGCAGCAGCAGAATGTACAAGTGAGGTATTATCACCTAGTGGTTAATGGCTTCGGTACGACATTACATCTGGGTTAAAATCTTCACTCCTTCATTTACCAGCTGTCTCTCACTGAGCAAGCTCTTAACCTTTCCAGCCCTACCTCTTTACTTATAAAATGGAGATGAGTATGCCCACTTCATTGGGTCGTTGTGATTGATGACATAAAATATGTCAAGAGCTTTGAACAGTGTCTGGCACATGGCAAGTGCCAGACTTAGCAACAGTAGGTATTAGTAGCAGTTGTCTCCAAGGACTTAAACCCCAGAATATGTTATTAGGTCTCAGATCGACTCCTGTTTCCATCTTCCTTTCATCTCATAGGCCCCAGGAATCTGGACCTTCTGCCACCTTCTTTTTTAAACAGCTGTCATCTATTACCTGTTCCTCTACTGAGGTGGAGCCCTGGCTTGGTGTTTATCCTTTTGTCTCTGTCTCGCTTGCCTTCCCTGACCCCCTGCCCCACAGAGAGTCTTTTTTCTTTTTAGCGGGTTACTGTTGCTGGCATCATCAGGGAAACAGATGGGGCACGATAATTATTCTTCCACATAACTGCTGGAGACAATGTTAATCTTCAAAGTGACTGTTGCTCATGGTGGGATGGACTGAGTTCTAGGGAGAACATCCCTGAAAACCTTCATCCTTCTAGGAAATTTCCTCTTTTAGGATTAATTATGCTTTAGGTTTTAGACTTTGCTCTGCAATTCTCTTGACTTAGTCTGATAGCACTGCTGCTTTGAAAGATTGATGGTTTGGAAAAATGTTGCCTGTAAGTTTACCTTTCAGGAAGCAGCTTTTCGCTGTTTGTGTCCCTTAGGAAAGCATAACATTGACACATTAAATGCAGTAACTTATTTTTGCTGTTGTGTGTATGGTTTTTAATTTTGAGACAGGGTCTCCTTGGTCACTCAGGCTGGAGTGCAGTGGCATGATCATAGTTCACTGCAACCTCAAACTCCTGGGCTCAAGGGATCCCCCTGACCTCAGCCTCCTGAGTAGGTAGTACTGTAGATGAACACCATCATGCTCAGCTAATTTTAAGTTTTTGTAGGGATAGAGTCCCCATATGTTACCTAGGGTGGTCTTGAGCACCTGGCCTCAAGCAATCCTCCCCAGTATTTGGGATTATAGGTGTGAGCCCACATGCTAAGCCTAACTTCTTTGCATAGGGATAGGAGTGAGAAATGTTGTAGGAACTGGGAAGCTTCTTCCTTCTGAGTAACTACCTCCCTCACTTTGATTCAGCTAGATTCTGAGTGTCTGCTATGCACTATGCATGGGTCTGGGTTTCTGCCACAGAGAGCAAACATTTTAGTCGGGGGTGGGAGGTAGATGAACAGTGTCTGGGGAACGAAAGTGTCCAGAGTGCACGTTAGACCCATGCCTCCCCATGGAAGTGCTGTTGCTAAAAATGAATTTTCTGACTTATAAATTTTCTCCTTTATAAAATGCCCAAATTGCAATCTGGACTTGGAGTTGCCTGTGTGGGATCTGCAGCATTTCTAGGGCTGCTCTTTGTTTGATCCCTGGGTTTTGTCAGATGGATGGTGTACCAGGTCCACCTGTGTTGCTCTGGCTGTTGCTTTCCATTCTGGCTTTAAATACTCATGCTTTGCTACCCTCATCAAGCAAACCTATCCTTTCTCCATGGCTTCATCCCAAAGGCTCCCTGACATTTCACACAGGAACTTTTGTTTTTGATTTTGCATATGCTCTTGGAATCTTTGGGACAAATGGGAAAAAGAGATTGTTATGATCCACTCTATAAATATGTTCATTAGATGACAAGTCTTACTATCCAGAATTTGTTGGCTAATGATTGGGGCTGTATTCTGGAAAAAAAATCCTTTACACACTGTTTTTAAACACATTTTTGAGGTGGTGGTTAAGCTGACTGCATGGTGTTAGCCTACTCAGGAGTTCACAGTGAAGGCTTGCTGATTTTCTTTCTTTCTTTCTTTCTGCTTGTCTTACTCTCTTTCCTCTTTTTAAACTACAACTAGAATCTTTTGCCAGAAGAAAAAAAAAAACCCAAATTGTTTAGAAGAAGTTACAGTCAGGCTCCCCTTTTACAGAGTTTTTCACCATTAGCACTTTGGGTAATCGCTCATTTATTTTTTTAATGCATCACACACATACGTGGATTCTCTCTATTTTTTTAATGCAACACACACACACACACACACACACACACGGGTTAAGACCATGGTGTCTGGGTTTAAGCCTGGCTCCACAGCTCACTGGCTTTTTTACTTAAGGTGAATTACTAAACTTCTCTATGATTCACTTTCCCTAATTTTCAAATGGAGACTATTCAGTGACTCATAGGACTGTTAGTAAATACTAAATGTAAAAACCTTTGTCAATATTTAACATAGTATTTGGAATGAAAGCATTCAGTAAATGTCAAGCTACTTTTTAAAACAAAAATGGGATCAAACTATATACATTTCTATAGCTTGCTTCCTTTTTACTCAATGATAAATCAAAGATGTCCTTTCAGATCAGTATATGCAGACACCTCTACTCCATTTCTTTTTAATGGCCTCATAATGTTCTGTTACATACATTAAATTACAATTTATTTAATCATTCCCCCATTAAATATTTGTGTTTTAAAAATTCTTTGACATTATAAAAAATATTGAAGTGAATAAAAAATGTTGCAATATAGCAATTAATGTCACTCCTATTTCTCTCCTTGCTGCCTCTGAATTTTTACGGTCTTATTTCTCGCTGTGGAATAGTGGGATGGAGGTCGTCCCAATTTTGTTAGGGAATATCAAATTACTCTTCAAAGAGTTGCACCAAGCTTCACCTCCTGCAGCAATATGTGACAGCTTGAATACACATGGTTTATGTTCAGTTGAAGCCACATTATTGAGCATGGCAGTATACAAGGAGCACAGCAGTGTTGTATACAATGCAGTATATGATGTCTAATCATGGCTAGTATCATAAATTTCTTCCTTGAGCACAGGCAGATGTTTCAGAGAACTTTTACTTGACTGATGTTAATTAAAGAGCTCATTATGGACTTGGATGCCCCTGATTGTCAGGATCCTTTGCAGTATGAGGACTGTAAAGTGGTATTGACAACTCTGAGGTCATCTTCATTTGTGTACAGAAGATGCATATTGGTGCATCTTTTATCAAGCAGAGTTTTTTTGTTTTGCTTTTTTACTTTGATACTTTTTAATGGAAATTATTTGATGCTAAATCTGCCTCAATTGTGATTACTACTCAACTTAGTTCATAACCCATACAGGCAAATGCCCACACACAGGTTACATTTGCTTTGGCTGGTTGGTTATGAAGTTGTACTATATTTTACCTTTTGGGGGACTCATGTTTTATGGTGGCCATGATGAGAGCATTTTTTTTTGGATAATTCTGAAAAGGCATGAAACTGCTGAAAGGAAAATGAAAAGAGAAACATTACATCCACTTTTAAGCGTGCACATTTGCATTCCTTGTGGGGGGAGGTTAAGATCATGTGTCAAGAGAATGGAAGAAAATGGGTGTGATAGTTATGAGTATTTACATACAGATCACACTGTTCTTTTACCATTTTGTCATTGGAGAGCCATGACTAAACTCATCTGTTGTCACTTTAGCTCATTTATTGGTCATAATGCAGCCCTAGCTTTTTGTTCAAAGATTTTGTAACATTTTATTCAGGATGTTGAGTGTAAAGTACATGTGATCTTTAAGAAAACGGTTCTGAAATTATATCTGAGACAGTTGAGATTATTTCTATTACATGTAAGAGTTAAGTGAAAAAATAACTTCTTTAGAATGGAGAAACCCTAGTTATAGATTTTCTCCTGTTAACTTAGAGGTGCAGTTTATAAACCTCTCTCCCTCCCCAAACTTTTGTGGGTTTTTTTTTTGTCTTGTATTGAAAAAGCAGAGAAATTCAGTTGAAGACAGGAAAACAGCTAAGAAAATTCCTGAGATTATTTGAAAGCAGCTATAGAATAGGTGCTATATTGCCAAAATGTGTGGGGGTGGGGTGGGAAAGCTATGGGATAATTAAGGACAGGCCAGCAGAAAGGCTTCTAGTGTCAAGCTGAGCTTAATGTTTGGAGGAATGTCAGAAAGAGGTTGGGGCTCCAAGGTCAAGATGTAGAAAAGCTTTAAGAAATCTGAGGTTAAGATCAGGGATTAATTAAACTGATTAAGACATTTGTGAGAAAAGAATTTAATTGTGCTTATCCTGTTCACATAAAATATTTTCTCTGTTCAGTTCACCTGTTTTGATAGCTGTGTTTTTGTAGGTAGAGAGTATAGGAAATGATTAAAATTTCAAAGCATGTGACTTGCAGTTAAGAATATCTGCTACCTGTAATGGCAGTATAGTCTATTTGAAGGAAAAAGCCAAAAGGAAGCCCAAGATGACAAAGTCAAGATAAATATTTCAATACTATACACGACTTTATATATATATATATATATATATATATATGCTTATATAATTTATTTTGGAATCAAAGTGGCACTTTTCACATGTGCCTGACACCGAGGACTGTGGATAGTACATTTTCTACCAGAGTCACTTTGCTAAGGGCAATCTCCAGTTTACTTTGTGAAGTTTATGTAAATACTTACTTTAATTTATACTAGGTGGCACTTTGCATTCACAGGTTTAAAGGCTGTAGAGTCATTAACTTGTAATTCACAAACTTTGCAGTCCTACCACTTTTCTTTTCCTTTTTTTCTTTTCTTTTCTTTATTTTATTTTATTTTATTTTTTTTGAGAGGGAGTCTCACTCTGTCACCCAGGCTGGAGTTTAGTGACGCAACCTCTTCCTCCCAGGTTCAAGCAATTATCTTCCTCAGCCTTCCAAGTAGCTGGGATTCCAGGCACCATCTCCAGCTAATCTTTTTTTCTTTTTTGTATTTTTAGTAGAGACGAGGTTTCACCATCTTGGCCAGGCTGGTCTTGAACTCCTGACCTTGTGACCCACCCACCTCAGCCTTCCAAAGTGCTGGGATTACAGGCGTGAGCCACTGCGCCCGGCCCCAACACTTTCCATTCAAGATCTTGGAGAGCTGTGGGGAAGAAAAAACGGGCAGAATTTTTGTGCAGGTCAGGGATCCACTGAGAAAACAAGGTGAGAATTGAGTTTTTGAGAGTGTTCACTCATTCAACACATTATTATTCTTTATTCAAGGCACTGATTTTTTTTTTTTAGGCTTGAAATGTATTTTGGCAGTTTCTACCTACTTCTGATGTTCATAAATTCTTCATTTGGTAATGAACCTTCATTACTTCATTACTTTGATTAGAACAGTAAACTTTGTTGATAGAGGAGATCAAAAGTTTGCAATGGAATCTTGGGACATTATTTGATGTTCAAGGTGGTTGAGCTTTATAGGTGTAGAGCCTTAGAACTGGAACCCTGGGGGTCTGGAGAAAGGTCACATAGAAAGACAAGTGTCAGATTGCATGCAGGTAACTGTGAAACTAAGAGTGATAGCTCTTTTAATGGAAAGCTCTTCTTTAACAAATTAAGCATCAAATAAAAGTAAAAAATTGTACTGAACAAGAAGACAGAGGAAATGCTATGGACTCATTCTCTGAACCTGATTTTATCCAGAGTAACTTTGGGCAGGAGGGTGAGATAGAGAAATTAGAGAGGACAAACATTGCCTGTCTTTATTCCCAGGAGAATTGGCCAGAATCTCCTCTGTTGATTTTGGCTAAGATTGATGTTGTTTCCAGGATGAGACCCACGTTCTGAGGGTCACTGCCTTATCAGAGATGGGCTGAGGGCTCATGGATCAGTGAGCAACTCAGCCAGTAAAAGCAAGCCCAGTGAAGTCTTAAGCAAAGAAGTGAGTATTCAAAAAGAAACGTCTCAGTAAAAATGAGGTTCTACCAGGAGGCGGAGGTTGCAGTGAGCTGAGATCATGCCATTGCACTCCAGCCTGGGTAATAAGAGAGAAACTCCGTCTCAAAAAAAATGAGGTTCTAATGAGCTTTCTTCTTGGAAACTATTCTCTTCCCAGTGACATGCATGAGTCTCAGAAGTCCTGAAGGTGATACTTGCCACTTTTCACCACCCCACAGGCTTCTCCTTGAAGTCAAACCATTTAATTTTGGGCCTATTGTGAGCCTGCAGTGATATGTCATCACAAACCTTAGTCATCTCTGAGCAGAGCCCTCCTAGAGCAGGGTTATAAAATCATGCTCCTGTTACTTATTCACGAGTTTTGGGCAGCTCTCGCCTATTCTGAAGGCCTGGACCATTGTCACGACACAAACCATAGCTAGTTGTGGGGCAGTGTGCTTTCTGTCTGCACTGCCTCTTCCCATACTCCTTTCAATGCTCCCCACTCTTTAGACCAGGGCACCCTCCACCACAGAAGGTGCCTCCGCCCTGCTTTATCTCTAAGAGTATCACTCACCTTCCTTAGCCTCAGTTTCCTGCCTATAAGATGGGTACAATAGTATCCACAGTGCCTCCCTCTTCAGGTAGGTTGTGTAGAGAAGGATAAAATGAGTCAGTGTTTGTGGGAGTGCTTTTTGAATGTTACGAATTAAGTTATGCTTTTCCTCTTCCAAAAAGGATTAAAGTGCCTGCAATTGCCTTCTAAACAGTCAGTTTTGTCCCATGATTCATTTTCTTCAAGTTTCTCTCTGTCACAGATGCAACTACATATAGCTAAGGCTGTCAGTTTGCTAACCTCTGCTGTTTTGTTTACTTAAATGGGTGGAAAGTTGGGACCAAGTCTCAGAGAGGCTGTGAAGTCCTCCCATGTTCTCTGCCTTCACCACTGGCACAATCCTTAGATGACTGATGGTGTCATTAGGATAGAATAGGCGTGATAGTCACCTCCACTTTAGTCGCAGAATACTAATAGCTGAAATTATTTCCTTTTCATAGAATGAAATTACTTTAACAAATTAAATTTATTTTATGTTTAGAAATAAGGAATATTATACAGGAAGTGGAAAAATGAAAGAAAGATAAAAATATTTTGCTTGGGCTGGGTGCAGTAGCTCACGCCTGTAATCCCAGCACTTTGGGAGGCTGAGGCGGGCAGATCACAAGGTCAGGAGATTGAGACCGTCCTGGACAATATGGTGAAACTCTGTCTCTACTAAAATACAAAAAATTAGCCCGTCATGGTGGTGTGTACCTGTAGTCCCAGCTACTTGGGAAGCTGAGGCAGGGGAATAGCTTGAACCTGGGTGGTGGAGGTTGCAGTGAGCCAGAATCCTGCCACTGCACTCCAGCTGGGCGACAGAGCAAGGTTCCATCTCAAAAAAAAAAAAAAAAAAAAAAAAAAAAAAAAAAAAATATATATATATATATATATATATATATATATATATATTCAACATTCAAGAAATGTTTATTGAGTGTTATGGTACTAGGCCCTGGGGATTTAGCCTTGAGCAAAATAACACTGTCCTTGGGCTGCCATTGTGGGCATCCATCTAAATACTAAACCTCACATTACAACAATAATTGTGAATTTGCAAACTGTGGTAAGTGCAATGAAGGATTAATAAGGATTCTAATGGGACCCTCACAAAGAAACCTGATTTCGTTTGGGGGAATCAGGAAGGCTTTTCTGTGGATGTTCTATTGAAGCCATTACTAACTTATTCTGAATATTTACTTTCACCTGTAGGAAGGCCAATTCAGCTCACTTTCCATCCTTAGGCTATATTTCTTTCTAAGCTCTGCTGCTAGTTAGAGAACATGTGGTAAATATCCCCATTAGTGCTTTGTGTCTTTCTAAGCTAACTTTGCCTTCAGGGAGTTCTGAAATTCCTCCCTCCTTAATGATTCTTTGATGACAGTCCATGGACTCTGTTCTTAACTCTTCTTTCTGAAGTATACTAGTGGCTTTTTTTTTTTTTAATTACCAGAGGGCCAGTTTGTCTAAGGGGGACAGGAAGAATATACAGGCCATCATACTACCTGAAATTGCACTATTCATTTTCCTTTTGGTTGTGAGCTTTAAGAAAGAAAAGTATCCTGGATAATGATTAATACATAATTGTGGACACTGTATTTAAAATATTTAGTCTAAAACAGTTATCACCCTTAATTCCAACATTATAGAGTTATCTCATTCATGAGTAGATTCTTCCAGTCTCACCCCTCCATGCATTGATGTTGTTTAATCTATTTCTATATATGAAAGCATAATTATAAATTTTTCACATGTATGAGCATTATTAGTATTTAAGAGGACCATATTAACACTTCCTGGCGGACTTGTGAATAAAGTACAGTAAGCACATTCAGAATTATTTCCTCTGTTCCAAACACATAGGAACAATTTTTTATTTTATTTTTTTATTTTTTACTTTTTTTTGAGACGGAATTTTGCTCTTGTTACCCAGGCTATAGTGCAATGGCGCAATCTCGGCTCACCACAACCTCCGCCTCCTGGGTTCAGGCAATTCTCCTGCCTCAGCCTCCTGAGTAGTTGGGATTACAGGCTCACGTCAACACGCCCAGCTAATTTTTTTGTATTTTTAGTAGAGACGGGGTTTCACCATGTTGACCAGGATGGTCTCAATCTCTTGACCTCATGATCCACCCACCTCGGCCTCCCAAAGTGCTGGGATTACAGGCTTGAGCCACCGCGCCCGGCCAGGAACAATTTTTTTAAGTATCTTAACTGAATTCAGAAACAAGAGGGAAATCTTGGGAACCATGAATGGGGGATGCCCCAGACTTTAGGATCTCCCTTCAGTGCACTTAGCGTGTGACAGGAGATCAGAACTATCCTGCTGTGTGGACTGGGGTTGGGACCATGCTCCTTGAAAGTTGACTGGAACCTGATCATTTATGGTGGTATTTTGTGTTTGGTAGCTCTCCCGTGGCCCAGGAAGGAAGCAGAGGTAGGTGTGAGAATAGGACCCACAACTGTGCAGTACACAGGTATCTTATGTTTTGCTGTCCATTCTGGAGAAAATCCTAAAAGCCTACTTTGGAACCTTCTTCAGAGTTGTGTATCCTATTGGTCAAGGCTCAATCATGATTTCAGCTGCTAGGGAGGGGCAAATAAGGAAGAGAAAACGTCTTGTATGCAAGATCAGTTTGCAAACAAATTTCAGCACTTATGGAAAACCACCACCATGAGAGACAGGTGAAGATTCGTCAAACAAAATAATCCAAATCCTAAAAAAGAGAAACCAGGGAAGAGTCTGAAAAGTTTGAAACGTGTGTATATTTAAAATATCAGAGAAAGTCAGGAGCATTTCTCAAATGAAAATAGAAGGTTGTTAAATAATAGGCCAGTGTGAAAAAGATCCAATTGGAAATCTCTGAAATGAAAAAGATAGGACTGAGGCAGGGAGCAAGTAACGAAGTCAACAGTAGACTAGACATAGCCCAAGAGATCATGAATTAAAGAGCAGAAGTGAGGAAGCATGGAGAGATAAAGGGCTGGAAAGTTTGAAGGAGAAAAAGATATATAGATATATTTATAACCTCTATGTAGAGGTTAGATTAAGAAGCTCTGATATACCTTCAGTATTTTTTTTCTTTGGTTTCTTCTGATTTTGTCAGACTAGTTTGTCTTATACTAATCCTTCCACTGTGAATACCAGAAAAGCATATATATGTTTACTGTGTGTGTAAATAGAAATAATATAAACTCTTCTTGGAGAATACCGAGGCAATGACACCTAGAAAGGCCAGAATGGTGGAGAGGAGGGAAATGCAGAGCAGTGCTCCGTCCGATGCCACTTTCTCCCTCCAGGTATTGCCAGTTCGTAAGTGGCAGCAAAGAGGCTAAATTAGGTGCTAGAGCTTTCAACAGTCTCTCAGAACTGAGGAGACAGAAGAGAAGTTCAAGACTTGCCAAGGAAGAGGGGCCTGGTAAACACCCCAGGCTTTCAGTGTGGACCCCCAGAAGGTTTCTCTTGAGAGTAAGGGCAAGGCTGACACTTACCTTCTAACTCACTCAAATGGATCAAGGTTCCTTTCTCTACCCCACCTACCTGCCAAAAGCGAACATAAATACTCTGGAGGAAAATAATATCATGCAGACCCTCAAATTAATAACACTATCATTTTTCAAATACAATGTCTGGCAGTCAATAAAACATTACCAAATGCTTAAGATAGTAAAACCAAATGATTGTAAAACAAGAGAAAAACTACACAGAAGAATTAGAATTGCACAGGACCTACTTAACTTGCAGTTATATTAGACATAGGATTTTAAATAACTGTGATGCATATGTTGAAAGAAATAGGTAAGATGGAGAAATTTGCCAGAGAAGTAGAGTCTATTAAAAGAAACGAAATGGAAATTCTGGAACTAAAATTTCCCTGGGAACAGGTAATATCTTAATCCTGTGTTCAGTGTAGAAGTTGGGATGAAGTTGGAGTCTGGGGCCATGATCCTAACAGGTGAAATGGAGCTACCTGGTTGTTTAGGATTGTCCTAGTAATATGCTGCTTGCCTGTGGCTCAAGAAAGAAGCAGATTCTGGCAGGCATGAGAATAGGAACCAGGTCTGTGCAGCATGCAGATACAACATCTAGGATTGCTGGCTGAGAACGCAACTCTTGGTTAGTGAGATACTGGTTAGATGTCTAGAGGGGAGAGAAGAAACCCTGGAGTAAGGAAAATCCCTGAGGACAGAATGTTGCAAAAACTTCTTTTTGTCCCCTATGGCCAATTAGGGTACCCAGCATGGTATATTCACCTCTTTTATTTTTAATGAACTATTTGTTTATTTTGTATTTTAAAATACTACATTATAGTGATTTGTATCATCCTTTATTTTTATTTGCTAGGTTATTAGGTGCTTAAAGCCTGAGTTTCTGTTTCATCTGTTTCTGTTTCTTTTCTCTGTGTGACTTTTCTTTTTCATATTCTCAACCACCCCTGTCCTACACCCAGTGTATTGGCCTCAGATGATAGGAGCTACGCACATAAATGTTTGTTGAATGAATAATAGAAGACATAGCTGTTGATTGATTTACTGATTTCAGTTGTTAGTGTGCTCCCTCAATGATAATCCCAGGGTGGTGGTAATACAATGAAAAATGCACATTTCTGCCTTTAGGGAATTGAAAACAGGGGAGGAGGGGAGATAGAACCTGAGAAGAACAGTGGGAAATGGAAGATAGGTCTCAACTGCTCAAAGGCTTGTGACACTTCTTCAGCAACTTTTTTCCTTATTAATGGTATCCAATAGGATCCAGTCAGGAGACAGAAATCATAGCTGTAATTCGAATGGAAAATTTAGTATGAAGAATTATTAACTACTAAATGAGAATCAACTACTAAGATGGGTAAAAAGAACTTTAGAGAATACAAGAATAGCAGCCTGTGTTCCTAGGGCTGAGAGAGAGTGTCCAGGAAAGCATAAACTAGGAAGAGGTCCCCCAAAGCTGAGACTTAGACCTCCTTGCAGACTTAGTGGCTGAGGCTGACTGTATGGTAGAGAAGTCACTGAAGCACCACAGGACAGGGCTGGTAAGCAGGAAGCTGTCCACTGGGGCGCCAGCAAAACCGGATGGAGGGGTGTATGCTGCTGGGTCTCCCATGTTCCATTGGCCAGGAAGTTGCCTGCTGTGCCATAGAAGTAAAAACAAAAGCACTAGAACCAGGAAGAGAAGCTCTTCCTTTCAGCACCCTCTACTGACAGGACCCAACGTTGTGCCAGCTGGCAATGGAGAAATGTTCAGAGCAGCTCAGTCCAACAGAAATATAATGCAAGCCAGATATGTAATTTCAGAATTTCTGCTAGTCACATTAAAAAGATAAAAAGAACCGGGTGATACTCATTTTGAAATTTTGGTAAGATATAAAATTTACCAGCCTTATCATTATTCAATGTACAGTTCGGTAGTTGTACAAACCAAACTGCAGAACTTTTTCATCTTGCAGACCTGAAACTCTACACCCATTAAATAACAACTTCCCATTCTTCTTTCCCTGCACATAACCACCATTCTCATTATTTCAGTGAATTTGATTACTCTGGGTATCTCATGTAAGTGGAATCATAGAGTATTTGTTTTTTTGTGATGGGCTTATCTCACTTAGCATAATGTCCTTAAGGTTCATCTTTGTTATAGCAGGTGTCAGAATTTCCTCCTTTCAAAGCTAATATTTCATTGTATGTATGTAGCATATTTTGTATGTACATTCATATGACAATGGATTGGCTGGGTTGCTTCAACCTTACGGCTATTGTGCACAATGCTGCTATGGACATAAGTGTACAAGTATCTCTTTAAGACCCTGCTTTCAGTTATTCTGGATATATACCCAGAAGTAGAATTGCTGGATCATATTGTAATTCTGTTTTCAATTTTTTGAGAACCCACCAAACTATTTTCCATAGCAGACGCACCATTTTACCTTTGCACCAACAGTGCACATGGGTCCCAGTTCTCCACATCCTTGCCAGCACTTGGTCTGTTTTGTGTTTTAATAGTGACAATCCTAATGGATGTAAAGTGGCATCTCATTATGATTTTGATTTGTATTTCTCTAATGATTAGTGATGTTGAGCATCTTTTCATATTATGCCTCCTGGCCATTTGAATGTTTTCTTTGGAGAAATGTCTACTAAAGTCTTTTGCACATTTTTAAATTGGCTTATTGTTTTTTTGAGCCGTAGTTCTTATGTAGTCTGGATATAACCCTTTATCAGATACAAGAGTTGGAAACTTTTTTTGTTTGTTTGTTTGTTTTTTAATTGAGATGGAGTTTTGCTCTTGTTACCCAGGCTGGAGTGCAAGGGCATGATCTCGGCTCACCACAACCTCCGCCTCCTGGTTCAGGCAATTCTCCTGCCTCAGCCTCCTGAATAGCTGGGATTACAGGCACGTGCCACCATGCCCAGCTAATTTTTTGTATTTTTAGTAGAGACAGGGTTTCACTATGTTGACCAGGATGGTCTCGATCTCTTGACCTCGTGATCCACCCGCCTCGGCCTCCCAAAGTGCTGGGATTACAGGCGTGAGCCACCGCGCCCAGTGGAAACATTTTCTTCTGTTCCATGTGATGTCTTTTCACTCTGTTGTGTGCTTTGCACAGACGTTTTACATTTTAATCCAGTCCAATTTATTTATGTTTTTGTTGCCTTAATTTTAATATTTTATTTAACCCAATACATTTAAAATATTCAATATGTAATCAACATGCAATTATTGAAATATTTTACATTTTTGCACTAATGTCCAATTAGTACAAAGTGTACATTTGTACTTCAAAGTCTGGTGTGCATTTTGTTCTTACAGCACATCTCAAGTCACACTGGCCACATTTCAAGTGCTCAGTAGCTGTATGTGATCGGTGACTGCTATATTGGATAATGCAGTTCATAGGGTTCATCTCCAGTATCGGAAAGCAGGGGAAAGCAGGAGAGACTTGGAGCTGAGAGACGATAAATTGGTAACTGGCACAGGATTATAGTAATTATGTGGCCACACAGTGGAGCATTACATATAATTAAAAGTGATGTTCTAAAAAGATACAGCAATTTTAAGAAAAATTATCTTAAGTTCAAACAGAAACCACCTATGTGGTAATACACCAAAATGTTAACAATGGTTATCTCTGGGAATTAGCACTGGGCTGTTCTGGTTTCTTCTTCCTACATTTGTGTATTTTCAAACTTCATTTAATGGGCACGTACAGTTAATTCACATAAAGTCTATGCTCTTGTAGCACAGAGGTGTCCTTTGTAACTCCAGACCGTGGAGCTTCTTAGAAGTCTAGGCTCCTAAGTTCAAGTTGGTGACAATTTGAGAGAGAAATGGGTGCCCTGGAAAATGGATTACCCCCAGTAAATTGTGCAAACCTGGGTTTGTAAGGTGCAAAGATCTTGCCATTCTAAGTTTGAAAGGTCATGACTAGGAGTCCTCAAGGTGGCAGAAAACTGAATCCCTCTGAATTTATGGGACAAGAGATGGTGGTTTATTCAGTTTCTGTTAAGAGCTGCTTGTTAATGGCTGTGATTGGAATACTTGACATTGTTCATTTCCTTTTTTCCTCTCGGGGATCAGTGGATGAAAAGGCTGTTATTGGAAGTGATTTATTTTGCCACTTTTATGTAGAACATTTTATCCTCTCTGCTCTGTCATACAAATAGAAGTTCTTTCTTTTCCTCAGGGAAGCTGAAGAGTGTTGTGATCTTCTTTTGTACTTAGAGTGTGTGTGTGAGTGTGTGTCTGTGTGTGTCTGTGTGTTGCAGAGGCAGTCTGCTGACACAGCTACAAGACAGCTTGTCCGTTTCGTGGGATTCTTTCTTGTGCTTTGATTCTGCTAACCTGTCTCAACTTTATGCTTGTTTGGCTTACCAAGGGTTAAAGTATATGAGAACATCCCCAAATCTGAATATTAAAAAAAATTTTTTTTTAAGTAAAGGGTGGGTTTTAATGTTTATTTACAGGAGGCTGCAAGATATGAAATTCCACATAGAAATAAGAAATGTAGCTAGAGGACAAGCTTAATACAGTATGTACAGTTGGAACTGTTCAAGTATAGTTTCAGTGTAAAAAGTGCTACAATAATAAAACACATTTAGAAAGAGTTCTTCGTAGAGAAACAGGAAGACAAAATACCAAAGCAGATATTTATTGACTTTATTGTGTATCTATTATTTACCTTTATTATGTACTGTATTATGTAATAGGCACTGATTTAAGTCCTTGTCCTAAATTATCTCATTTAATTCTCATAATAACCCTACGGTACATAGGTAGGGTTGTTTCTCCCATTTCATATACTGGAAACTAATCCACAGAAGTTTGGTAGCCTGCTGAAGGACACATAGCCAGAAAAAGGATGAGACAGAATTTAAGTTTATAGTCTGGGCCAGGCGCAGTGCCTCATGCCTGTAATCTCAGCACTTAGGCAGTCCGAGGTGGGTGGATCACCTGAGGTCAGAGTCCAGTACATGAAGATGAGGAAAAAGCTATAGGCTGTGAAAACAGTATCCAGAAGTCAAGAGCGGCAGAGCTAGTATCCTAGCGATGAGTTGGGAACAAGAGGGCTTTAAAGGAGTGAGGGTAGGAAGTCACGTTGGGCTTATATCATGGAGTACATTGAGGACCACCATGCTAAGGAGTGTTTCTATTTCATAGATGGTGGGAAAGTCAGGAGTTTTTGGATAAGGGAATAGCAGAGCTGTGCTCTTGGATGTCTCTTTTATAGAAATTTTTGTCTTGTGAAATTGGCAAGATCATTGTGGCGGCTCTTCTTCCCAAGTTGCCCAAGGTCTCTAACTTCTAAATCCCTCTCAATTGGAATCTATGTGTCTCTTCCTCTCTGTGTGTCCTGTGCCATTTTATGTCCCCATCCTTCCCAACTCACTCCGTCCTTAAAATTCTTGCTTTCCTGTTCTCCGTGATGTTTCTTTTTTTTTTTTTTAATTTTTATTGCATTATAGGTTTTGGGGTACATGTGCAGAACGTGCAAGATAGTTGCATAGGTACACACATGGCAGTGTGTTTTGCTGCCTTCCTCCTCCTCACCCACACTTGGCATTTATCCCCAGGCTATCCCTCCCCAGTCCCCCCCCACTGTCCCTCCCCCATTTCCCCCAATAGACCCCAGTGTGTAGTAGAACCCCTCCCTGTGTCCATGTGTTCTCATTTTTCTCACCCACCTATGAGTGAGAATATGCGGTATTTCTTTTTCTGTTCTTGTGTCAGTTTGCTGAGAATGATGTTCTCCAGATTCATCCATGTCCTTACAAAGGACACAAACTCATCATTTTTGATTGCTGCATAATATTCCATGGTGTATATGTGCCACATTTTCCCAATCCAGTCTATCATCGATGGGCGTTTGGGTTGGTTCCAGTTCTTTGCTATTGTAAACAGTGCTGCAATGAACACACGTGTGCATGTGTCCTTATAGTAGAACGATTTATAGTCCTTTGGATATATACCCAGTAAAGGGATGTTTCTAATCTAAAGTTTCTATCACAGGAGGAATGAGAGCTGCCAACTTCTGAGTCCATTCCAGAAACCATGGATGGGTTTTCCCAGTGCTCTGTTGCTAGACCACGGCTCCACACTGCCACTCTCATGTGCAGTGGCCTTTGTATTTCATCAAATTGAGTGGGGTATTGTAGCCACATAGAAGAGGCTGTTACTTCTGGCGTTCTGCAAACTAGACCCTGCAGTCAGCGGCTAAGGCAGAACCCTGCTCTGATTCCAACCCCTTGCTGATTGTTTATGCCCTATTCTGACAGTTCGCTGGGCTGAGTTTGCTCATAACATTCTCATCCTGTTCATTTAGATTTGGGCTGCCTCCTTTTATTGTTTTAAACCCGAGAGTTCCTTCAGTAAGTCCTGAATATGTAAGGAAGAAATGTAGTACACAGAGAGAAATTTTTCCTATTAAACATTTTACAACTTTTTTTTTTTTTTTTAATTTGCCAACTGCAAGGTTTGGATCCTGTGGACCTGATTCTGAGAGCTTTTCCCTCGTGGAAGGGTTCACTCAACTAACCTGAATTTGAACTCAATTTTACTGACCTCCCCACAACAAATCATTTTGCTCTGTGTCATGGTACCATTGCACTATGTAGCAACCAGCATGACCTTACTGGGAAGCTCTTACGTAAGAGATTGCCTAAGCGAAGAAGCCTTTCCTGGCGCTGGTATTGTTGCTTGGTACCATGACCCTTTGTTGCCTTTTTCCAATGCCCTCTCCCTGGTCTCTGCACCTTGTGGGTCCTCACTGTTGCACGTACCTGGGAAGGGGCCTTGGGGAGCCTCGTCAAGGCTGAACTGTCAAAGGCTCTTGCTGGTTTGTGTTTCAGGCTCTCGGAGCATGGTCAACAGTGTGGAAACATGCCACATGGGGAGATCAAAGCTTCAGTGGCCAGAATGATGCAGTCACTACTCTGCTTAATTAAAACCAAGCACACAGGCCTGGTTTCACTTAAGCAGAGTAGTGACTGCATCACTAGAGGCAAGGGGGCAGTTACAAAAAAAATGATGGTGGTTGATTCCTGGCATTCCGTCTCTTAGTCCACATGGGGCCGGTGTTCAAGGAGCACTTGCCTGACTCACTTGTGACACGAGCATGTTTCTATCACACATACATGCATCCATGTGTTCAGATCAATGCTGACACTTGTCGCATCCATTGGATGAATCAAAGAAATATAGAATTTGAGATCTAGAAGGCACATAGACGTCATCTGGTTTCATTCACTGGAGATGAGAAACTGAGACCACAGGGATCCTCCAAGAGTTGGTTAGGAGCACAGTCTAACATTTCATGTCACTTCCCCAGTCCCAGTTTAGAGTCATGTTGTAAATGACAAATATAGACCAGATTGTCGTTCATTCATCCCACAGATGTTAACTGATCACCAGATTCTGTTTATTAAGGTCTTTGATTTCATTACTGATTTCCCATTCCTATGGCTTCTTTCCACCTTCAGCTCCACAGTATGGTTCAGCTTTTCATTGCTACGCTAGTAGCTTTCCTACTTTCTACTACCAATCAGCAATTTTGAATATGTACAACTGTGCTAACATTTTCCTTGATTACTAATAACAGGAACTACCATTATATTGAGCCCCTGTGAATGCCTGAATCTGTTAGATGCTTTACAGATACGATCTCACTTAATCCCCAGGAAAATATTTTTAGTAGACTTGTCCTTCACAACATGCCATTCATATTTTCACAGCTGAAAGGCTGCAAGCTTGAGCAGTGTGTCCAAGGATACCCAGGGAGTAACTAGTCGACATGTCTTTCTACTCCTGTTCATACTTCTGCCATTAAAGCACACCCTTTGCTCATAAGTTACTGCTGTTAAGCTGTGAGGAGGCAGAGCAAGTCATCCCTGTAGTCTTCTCTCTTCTCTTTCCATTGTTTGCTTTCTTGAAAAGAAGACTCAAGCCCCCACATCCCCCCCCTTTTTTTTTTTGGCAGGGGGTGGGGAGGTGTATTCCTCAATTTTCCTTCCTTTCTGTTTCCCTTGTTTAGAAATGTCTCTATAAATTGCAGCCAATAGTCCACAGGCCAGTCCGTATATTGCAGAAGAGTCTGGCTAGTTTCAGGCTTCGTAAACTGCATGCATGCTGTACTTCCTCACTGACCTGTCTTCACCCTCCTTCTTAGGCATCAGAGGAGACTCTTCTAGCTAAATTACTAGTTACTTGAGAAGGAAAAGATTTCATCTTGATGGTAGCATGTTACTCAGAACCTTGGAGAACCCCTAGCCCTCCTAAAAGCACACTACATGTATGTTATAAGAAATTTATCTTGGTGATTGGTGAGAGGGTGGTGATTGAAACTAGCTCATTTCCCATTTACCACTGAGGCCAGCTCACCTTTGCTGAAGAGGGTTCTTGACTCTTACTTTGTAGCAGGAACTCCTGTTAATCAAGCCTTTTGAAGAGTTTCAGGCTGAAAGTCAAGATCTCTCAGGTTAGACCCAATGTTAAAATTTTAACTGGGCAAATTCTCATTAGAGACAAGGAGCCAAAGACTGTGCCGATGGAATCTAATGTCTTTTAATGTTGACTTCAATCCAATAAAGCCCTTGTTAAGCCATTTAACTGTAAAATTGGGCCTTGGGAAGGCAGTGCACCCTCTGAAATTAGAGGTCAGGAGATTTGGATTTGATTTCCAGCCCTCTGCCAGTCAGCCAGCCACTCACTTTCAAGTGACAAGCCTTAGGCGAATCACTTTCTGTCTCTGTTTCTCGATTTTTGCACAGGGATTTATTTGGGCCTTAAGGCCCACTGGGAAACAATCCCTTTTTCAGCTAAGTGCCTGGTTTGTTGAGTATACTTGTCAATCTGGACTTTAATACACCTATGATTTTGGATTAACTCTATTACCTCTGCTGGAAATTAACACAGAAAATTCACAGTTGATGGACAAGAATGAGAATCAGTTCTAAAGAATTAAAATATAACTGAATCCTTTATTACTAAAAGCATGCTTAACTCAAGTGGACACAGATCACTCATTGTAACTTCATCAGCTATAGCACTTAGAGACAACTTTTTCAAAATAAGCAGCTAAAACTGTTCCTGCTTTAAGTGCTATAGTACTTTACAGCTAAAACTGTCCCTGCTTTATAAAGCAGTTTTAGCTGTGTATTTTCAAAAAGTTGTGTGCTCTACCAATAAAAAGCTACTTTTGTTGTTACTTTTGTTCCCCAGGATAAATGGGAGTCCTTTTCAGAGAGCATGGGAGAGACATGAGTCCTTTGCAGTCCTCTTGTCTGCCTCTGAGGGTGAAATGAGAATGAAGCACTTTAGGATGTGGCTAGGCTGGGTGCAGAGCAGAGCTGCTGTCCTGGTGGTGTGGCCCGAGTCATCATGAGCCATGTCTGAAAGAATTAATCACATTTCATGTGCAAGCATGCTCTCTGTTTGACTGTGCTGTTGTTTTTAATGAGAGCATCATTGACAATGCTTTAACCTGATAGCCCTGCCTAATTGTGTTCTATGTAATAATGCATGAGCTTGAGGAGGAGGAAGGGTTGGGGGATAAGGAGGGAGAATGGATGTGTGAATTAGAAAAAGGTGTGTCTTCCTTTGGAGGATGGATGGGTTCCAACCCCCACTCACCCCCTCAGCTGGGTATCTTTGTGCAGGCCACAACCTGTGCTACATTAAGCATCAGCCCTGGTTGGGGATAGAGTCTACAGGGGAGAGGTTAGAGCTTCATCAAAGCAGCAGCTCTCCTACATGACTTCCATTTAACTTACCTGCTAGTCTCCATTCCTTCTGCAAAACATACTACTGGCAATTACTGCTACATGTTTTTGTTATTGTTGTCTTACATGCCACTATAATTTTGTTACCTCTGTTTGGAATGAAAGCATACAAAGAGCCAATTGTGTGAATTCCTAAACTTGTTTGGACAAGTTAAATTTGTTATTGTAATTAATTAGTTTGTTACAAAAATGAAATATGAGTGAGAAAAAATAGATGACTAACATTCACTGAGGACTTATTGTGTGTTAGGTACTCTTCTAAGTACCTGACATCACATCTCTTACAACTGCTGTGTATATAAAAGTAGAATATTTTGAAAAAAAATTTGATAATAGTGAGTGCTATAGAAGTCACCAATGAATTCATTATAAAGAGGATAGCAGTAAAAAAAGTTGGAGGGAAAGTAAAAATCTTGAAGTATCCTGCACCCATGTTACTCAGCAAATGTCTCTAAGTTTTTAATCCACTTGGAAAAAAGCAAAATTAGAAATCAGAGTCAATATGTTATTTATGCAAGGAAGACTTTGGGAAATTAATCTGTAGTTCCGTCCCTAGAGGAAAGTCCTCTAATCTACATTACAATATCAGTGAATAAACACACATTTGTATGTTTTATTTTAAAATAAAATGTTTAAGGTATGCACATACTGTTTTCTATGGTTCTTTGCTTTAACATCTGTTTTGAGTAATAGACCCACTTTTACTGGTTATAATTGTGTTGATAAGATGTCTTTTACTGTAAGAAGATTAATGAAGGCAAATCAGATATGGGCCCCACATGGCCCCAGCTGATATGGGCAGGTGCCTATAGGAGAGCAGATGAAGCTTATCTAAGGAATGTGTCTGTGAAGTAGCCATTGTGATCATCCAGATCATGTTCTCATGTTGCAAGTTACTATTTTACCAGTTATTGGGTAAATTCCTAAACTTCACTGGACTGCATCAGCCAAGGTTTTGGTGCCCTATTTTGAGTATAATGAAATTTGACATATCACAATGACACTGTCATTTGGTGCCTGTCACCAAAAGGATTTCTTTATTGTTCCAATGGTCAAATCCTGTGAAGACTGAGAGTGAATATGTATGTGTCTGCACATGCACTTACACAGATCAACACACGTGCTAATATTCATTTAAGCAAATATTCAGTGAGCTTGCTGTATGCCAGGTGCTATGCTGTGAGTCATAAGGCCTCAATAAATTGCCTGATATGATTATTGCCCCCAAGAAACTTGGGGATGTACCTAGAGGAGTCACATATCACCAGCTCACCAGCTAAGACAGATGGGTTAACAGAGGCTGCTGTGAAGGATGAGGGGAGTGAGAGAGAACCCCATTAGGAAAAGCAGTATGAATAAGCACAGTGATGTTGCAAAGGGATTATGCAATTCAATGAGTATAATGACCTTGAGAATAATTTACTTTCAGATTACTTTTACCCATGTTTGTCTGATTTTATGCTCAAAATAATTCCAAGAAGTAAAAAGGCCTCTATATTGCCAACCAATACTTGGGAACACAGATATAGAGGGAAGGTGACTTGCTTTGGTAATGTGGCATCAGAGCTCCTAGTTCCTAATGCCTGGATTGGTGCTCTCACCACCAGATGGCAGCTCCCTGGCACATTCACTCATCTGCCACCCTAGAGATACTAATTGAAACCCATACCTTAACTGCTCAGGTGAGACTACCTTATTGCCTTATGGTCTGACCTTCTTAATAAGCTGCAACTACTGCCAGCTTACTGAATAGAGGAGCCTCCCTGACTTCCATGATTGGCTCAAGTCCCATTCCTGCTGCACTGTGTGGCCAGTGTGTGTGTGTGTGTGTGTTGAGGCATGCCTGCTCACCTGGCACGTGGCTTGGGATTTCTGCCTTCTGGCCCTATGGGCAGTGCCTTGGAACAGCCTCCTCATTCAGTGCCTTCTGAACGGTTCAGGGAAGTATTTTTGGCTTATACATTCTGCCCAAGCTCAGGCAGGCTCAGCTGGGTCCCAGAATAGCACTTTGCCTTTTACGAGAGAGGGTTGCATTTGCAGAGGTACCATTAACCACCTGGATAAGGGCTCTTACAGCAGAGCATGCTTTCCATTGAGAGTCTGAATTACACCATCTGTATGAATTGAAGTCTCCCTCACTGTTCTCCTGACTCAAAACAAAAACCACAAATGTGTGAGTAAAGATAAAACATCAGTGTGTTATTTGGTGGCTTTGTGTTTGCACAGGTACACTGTGGAATATATAAACAACCCCAAGGGAAAGATACAGGCACATGGTCCTTTCTTCATGGTCCATTTATGTATTCTACTCAAATATTTACTACTTATTAAGCACTAGGTGATATACTAAGTATTGGGGATTTCACTTGGAGCAGTTATGGCCCTGCCCTTGCAGAGTTCACAGTCTGATGCGGGGAGACAGACAGGTGTCAAGGGATGGTCACAGTGGAGTAGGATAAATGCCGTGAATGCACACTGGAAGCAGGGCAGTGTGCAGTTATGCAGGGTGTGGCTGTTCAAGGGCTCTCAGCTGAAAGGATGAGTAAAGGCTGAAATTCAGCCTATCCTTTGTTTCTCCAGACACATGCTTACCTAGAGTCGGGGAGCCTTTTAGTAACTCACAGAAAGGCCCACAGAGACCAGCAGTGACCCTGATTGGAAAGGCACCTACCTTGGATTTATCATGGAAAAGAAAGCTTCTTGGAAGGGAACATTCCAATTGAGACTTGAAAGATGAACGAGAATTAGCCAGACAAGGGAAGCAGAGGTGAGGTGGGAAAGAACCATAATCGCCAAAACTAAAGATAGTACTTAGCATGTACCAGGAACTGAGCTGAGTGCTTTAAAAGATTAATTCTTCTAAGAGGAAGTTGCATATGGAACAGCATGGAAGAAACTGAAGTGAGTTCATTTTGGGAAAAGTATGGAGTTTGGAGGAGAGAGAGAGTGTGAAGACTGAAGTGATGGTAATAGCTAGTTAAAATTACTTCACACTTGCTCTTTGCTGGGCAACCTTCTGAGTGCTCAGCACATACTGACTCATTTAATCCTCATGACTGTATGAGGTAGATACTATTATTATCCTCATTTTACAGATGAAAATGAGGCTGGGAAGGATTAAGTAACTTGACCAGGGCTACAACTGCACAATTTGGGAGAGAGAATCTGCACTCCCCCTGACTGCAGAGTCCAGGTTCTTAATCCCAACACTGCCTCTCTGGGAAGAATTCAAGATGAAAATAGGTCTCCAAGGACTGACTCGGCAGAGGAGAGGAGGGAAGGCATTCCAGATGAGATGGCAGATGTCAACATTAACAAAGCTGGTTCACACTGAAACTCTGTGAACAAGGAGAGGCTGGCCACATGGTGTCATCTCTAGTCATACTTTTTTCAGCAACCCTGGGAAAATGAAAATCCTCATAAATCACCTCTTTCCTTTCTAACCACAATCCCATGAAGGTTGAATGTTGTATCTCCACTGTAACAGTAAAAAAAACAAAGCTCAGGGACAGTAAATGACCTTTTCCCTCAAAAAATTGATCTAGAAGTTTTGTTACTCAAGAAGTTCATTTGTTCTTTTTTACCTTCCTTCATTCATTCATTTGTCATCTATTTACTGAGCATCTACAATCCTTCATTCATTCATCGTCTATTTATTGAGCATCTACAAGGTGCCAGACATTCAGCTAGGCTTGAGAGTAGGAAATAGGGTATATTCCCTGACCCTAAGTGGACAGGGGTTTTAAGTGATGACAGGTCAGTATGGGTTTTTAAAACACATCTGCAAATTCTTTGACACTCATCTCATTGAAAGATGGAGTTTGTGACTGTTCTTGAATCTGGATTTACCTTCATGACTTGCATGTAGCCAACAGAATGCAGTGGAAGTATGCAGCTTCTGAGCCTGGGTCCAAGAAACGGTCAGTCAACTATTGCTCACTATGAGGAGCACTAGCTGCCAAGAAAAGAAAGAAGTCTAACTAGCCTGACATAGCCATGCTGGAGAGGCCAAGTGTGGGCACTCTGGTGACAGTTCCAGCTGAGCTACCAGTGATGGCCAGCATCATCTGTCAGCTGTGGATTGAGCCATCTTGGACATCCTGCCCCATCAAAATTTCAGATGCAGCCCTAGCCAACATCTTACTGTAACTGCATGTGAACCCCAAGCAAGAACTGCCCAGCTGAGCCTCTCCCACATTCCTGTCCCACAAGAGTGTTAGTAAAATAAAATGGTGGTTTTATTACAGATGTAATTCATTATATAGAAATGATAGCTGTAATCATCAGCCTCCAAGAATTGAAGAAAGCAGCAACTCAGGGCACCCAGTGGAAATAGGGCTCAAGTTACTAGAGAAGAAAATTGCTAAAATCTTCTGGTTCGGTAGTGAGTGTAAAACCTTCAGCTATCTCCTAGCTTTTATTGCAAAGGAGGGGTGCAGGCAAAACTAGAAAAGAAAAAGTGAAATGAGCATTCTTTAATAGAGTAATTTATTTTACTTGTTGCTTTGGGTTTGAGCTCCTCCTCCATATATGCATACACACATATGCATACACCAACACACAGCAGGCAGCACAGGAGCCTGATTAAACAAGAAGTTACGATTGTCCCCAAGGGAGCCTACTGTTCTCAGTCTTTGAGCTGGTAATGAGTTGTGCTATCTGTTTCTGCTAAGAGTGATACCCTGATTAGTTAAACTGTTTACAAAATTCTGCAGTGACTTTACTTCTGGTGTGTCTGTTGGGAGTTTATTGTAGCAGAGAGGGGACAAGGGCATTGGAGGTATAAGAGCGGCAGCTAAAAGAGGAAAGCCTACTTCTCAGGGTTGCATCAAATACTGGCTAGGTGAGAGGAGAAGCAGGTGAGGTACGTAATGATGAGGGGCAATGCGCACGGGCTCCTGCATAAAGAGCAGTTCCTCTTAGAGACTAGGGTATTCACTTCCTACATTCTGTGTCTCACCTTTGCTTTCCTTCTTCCTGTGAATATGCATGGAAGAAGAAAACAGGGAGGAGGGATGATGGTGATTAGTAATGTGTTCCAACTATAGCCCTGACCTTGCTGGGAAAGAGACAGGGAAGAAGGTAGTCTCCTTTCAGATCAGTGTGTCTCTGAAGAGAAAATCTCTTCCCCCTCTCCAAGGGCTTGCCTTGCTCTCTTCATAACCCATCAACTGTGGTGGAAGTCATATGATGTCACCAGAAATATCTACAGGCAGCTCTTGGGGTTAATTCTGAGAGCTGAGGGTGCTCCAGGTAAATATTCTTCTTTAATTAATGTTTCTAATTTTTAGCCAGTTTGAAATTAAAGAACTTTACCCATGGGCCATCTGAGATGTTGGCTGTTCATTCTTGCAGGGATGCACAGGACCATTTTTCAATCTCATTTAACCTGCAAAACAGCTGTTCTAAGAATTGTTGGAGGACCTTCTTTCCCTCAAAGGGGGTGTGAGTGGCAGGAACTTGATTAGGATTCAATGTTGGTATTGCCTGAGGCCTGTCATTTGAGGGAGTGAGTCTCAGGTTCCCACTAGGAGGTGACTTTCCTCCTATCAGAGCTCTGTCTGGGTTTTCAAAGACATTCTATCGTTGGCACAGACTCACTTATAAGTTGGAGACTGGCTCAATGAGGTGTATTGAGCCTTGAAGTGTTTTCACCTGCTCTGCTGTGAAAGTTAAATTGTATATCTTTATATCCCTGAAGTTGAGTGAGTAGGGAAGGATGGAGGAGAGAAGGATCCAGACTGGTGGGGCAAGATCTATTTAGGGAGTACCTAGATTCCAAGATTCTGCTTGGCAGGTGTTGGAGGAAACCTGTCTCCCCTCTCAGTTGAGGCAAGGTTCCTGCTGGAGTCAGCAGTTAATTTTCATCCTTTATGAGACATATATATTCTCAGGGACTGTTCCTTTAAACCAAACTTTGTTACCATCTTGTTGAATTTAAGTATGGAACCTAAAGACATTTTCAGGACTGCTCCAAATTCTATGTGGTTTTGAATAAATAACTATATTTATTTGCTACTAGAGGAGAACTTAGAGATAATTTAGGTTAGCTTCTGCATATTACAAATGAAGAACATAGTGCTTTGAGAGATTAAGTGTTTTGTCTGAGGTTATACAACTAGTTAGTGACTGAGCTAGGAATAGAACTCAGGTTTCCTGGCTCTCAAATCTGCGTTATTTCGGTTATACTATATTGCTTTATCTAAAGGAGTACCTGTAAATGGATTTAAAGCAGAGTTTCCAGATCATTCTTTGTTGTGGGGGGCATTGTATGATATTTAGCAGCATCTCTGGCCTCTACCCACTAGATACCAGTAGCAATCATTTCTACTGTCCAGTTGTGACAAAAGTTTTTCCAGATATGGTCAAGTATTGCACAGGGGCAAAATTTCTTCCAGTTGAGAACTAATGATTTAAAGTTAGTGCATCTTTAGAGAAGAAATGGGCTTATGTTAATTCCTTCTGGGTATGTGTTGAGTATACATGTATTTGAATAACAGGGATATGAGAAGATCTACTTCCTAATTAACTATGGCTATATAGGGTAATGGGAGCTTGAGGGAAGACCATAACTGCCTCCTCTTTTATGTAAATGCTGAGGTTGTATGCTACCATGTAGAAAAGGAGACAAGAATAGAGCGAGGAAAGAGAGGAAACGAGTAGGATATTTTGTTTTTAATTTGGGGGAGGCAACTACTATGAACATTCCTGTCTAAAGGACTGTATTCAGAAGATAAAAAACTGTTAAACATTTAATAAGAAAACCCAATTTTAAAAAGTGGGCAAAAGATTTGAACAGATACCTCATTGAAGAAAACATAAAGATGGCAGATATGCATATGAACAGATGCTGAGCATCACTAGTCTTAAGGAAAATGCAAATTAAAACCACAGGAAGGTACCTCTGCAAAACTAAGAGTGACGAAAAATATAAAAGATTGACCATATTAAGTGTTGATGAAGATGTCAGGGAACTGGAATTCTCACATAATGCTTGTGGGAATGCAAAATGGTACAGCCAGTTGGAAAACAGTTTGGTAATGTCTTAAAAGGTTAAACATACACCTACCATATGATCCAACCACTCCATTTCTAGGTATTTGCCCAAGAGAAATGAAAGCATATGTCTGTGAAAGCAAATGCAAATACTTGTATATGAATGTTCATAGCAGCTTTAGCTGTAGTAGGCAAAACTGGAAGCCACCCAGATGTCCATCAGCAATTGCCTTTTAGACATTATTTTGTGAAGGAGACATTTTATAATCCTGTCAGCTAATCAATTTTGGTAGAGAAATGGATCAGACTGAACATCTGTTTATGGTAGAATACTGGTTTGATTTCTAGGTGTGTCAGAATGTCTTTAAGTATTCTCTTTTGGCAACTGGATTTGACAATGGAGTTGGTAATCTTCTATAAGTCCCAGGTGGGCTATTTTAATGATGATAGTTTATGATGCATTAACATTTACGTTTTTCCTTAAGAGGACACACCTAGCTCCAACTGCTACCTCCTTTAAAGCATTTTATTTATACCAACATTAAAACATTTGAGGGGTCAAGGTGTCATTGGTTACTATTGATCTCTCTCCTAAAGATGGCAGGCCAGGTGCCTTTAGGGCTACAGTTCTATCTAAAGAGTGAAAAATGGGAACCAAGAAAATGTTTCAAGGGAGGGTAGAGTGATCCACTCCCGCTCCAGAGGTGACTTAGACTTTTGTGATGTATGTGGGTTGGTTGAGACTTGTTTTAGAATCCATTTTTTATTTAATCCTTTTTATTCTTAGCTCCTAGTATGTGTTGAATATTGAGATACACACAGGAAATAAGACAAGGTCCAGTACTGTCTTTTAACATCTTACAGTCCAGGGAAGAGAAAGACAAATGTGCAGGGACAGTACAGAATGATGAATGTCGTGGTGGAGGTGGCCACTGGATGCTGCCAGCAGAGCACGCAGGCTAGATCCTTAATAAAGAGTGATGTAGGAGTTGGTCAGGAAGCTCTTGAGTGTTCCTCCTCAATGTCTTTGCTTGGTGCTGCTGTTATGGTGTGCATGCTTAGAATTACTAGGAAAACATGATTCTTGCTTTCTAGGAGATTTTAGTCTAGTTAAGGAGAAGAGATTAATATACATAGGATTAAGATGGTCATGTGTCGATAGTAGTATCATATAGTAGAAATAGTACTGTACAAAAATAATACAGAAATAATAATTCTGGCCCAGGATCTGCTCCCACTTGACTCAGTAACCCTGGGAAAGTCATTTACTGGGTCTCTTGGCCTCAGTTTTTACACTCTAAAATGAGAAGCCTAGATAACAGTATGTGATATGTCGGGTCTCTTCCAGCTCCATCTGCCTGTGCTGTGAGGGTGGTTGATGGCAGACCTGGACAGGAATGGGCATGGCCAGTTTGTCCTCACTAGAGAGATTTGCCTCAAAGAAGTAGAGAAGTTATTGTTGAGAAGAAATAAAATCCATTATAAGGTTGGGTAAAACTGTAGGAATCAGGGATTTTTAAACTTTGGAAGTCATTTTGTGGGAATCACATTTAAAGCTAAAACTGAGTATGAATCTCACCTTCCTGGGAGCAAGAACGTTAGTCCACTGGCTGCTTTTCTTCAGTAACCCTTTTTGATTGTCTAGCTTTGAATTGGTACTAGGTTTCTGATGGTTATTAATAGAAAAGTATATATAAGAGTGAAAACTCCTACCATGGTTTTCATTGTCTTGGTTTCTTCCTTCCTGGCATGTAGAATTAGCCAGTGTCACCAATCCCATGATTGAAAAAGCATTTTCTCTCCTTGCCTCTTTCTCTCATCATTCTACCTCATACCTCAAGAAAGATGCACTGATCTAAGAGTATCCCAACACTGCACAGTGTTGTTTGAAAGAAAAAACATAAATAAGGAACTTTTGCAGAACCAGAGGAAAGGAACCTCATTCTCTTTCTCTGCCCCATCCGGTAGCACCTGAATGCCTCCTTTTCTGACTCCCAGAGTGCCCAGGGTGGAATAACCTTTCCTGGAGCAGACGTGGAGTACCGTAGGCCCTACCTGGCAGCTTTGTGAGTGCTTATTTTGTAAGATGGATTTCAAAGTTTATGTTGTCTTTGTAAAGGGTCTGAAAGACATGGAAGAGACTTTTTGGACTGGGGTAACAACAATATAATTTCTACTTTTGTTTCTGTTTCCAGACTCTAGAGAGTTCAGGACTCCCATTTCTACATGTACCAGGCTTGAAAGCTTACCTACAAAAATCATTTTTTGTTCCCCACTAGTGTCCTCTTTCCATAGCTACAGAGAACCTTTCCTACAGCTTCAGTGTCTTATTCTCTATTGAAATGTAACTTGCCAACACTACTTTAGGAAGACAGGTCTAATTATCAGAGTTGATGTCTACACATGATCTGACAGCCTAAATAAGAAAGAAGGCTGTGAGGACACATATTCCATGTTATCCACAATTTTAATGTCACAGTAACTGGTAGGGTTCCAACTTTTCAAACAGAGCTGGATGACACAGAAGGATTTATTATGGTTCTGCCTGGAATAATTAAAATCAAAAGCTGCTTGGGTGTGATGGCTCACACCTGTAATCCCAGCACTTTGGGAGGCTAAGTTGGGAGGATCACTTGAGGCCAGATGTTCAAGACCAGCCTGGGCAATACAGTGAGACTCCACCTCTAAAATATATATATAAATCAAAAGTCCTTCGTTGATATGGGTGTGGCATTTTAGGTAACTAATACCATGGTGTTTGACAAGTGATAGCATAATTTCTTGATAAGGCTTTATCTCATATGAAGTGCACTGGCAGTTACAACCCCCATGAAATAGAAGAGATAATTGAGGATCAGGCAGGTGAAGTGCACAAGGTCTTGCAAATAATAATTTACAAAATTGACCTTCAAATTCTGATCTTCTGACTTGATGCCAAGTCTAGTATGTTTTCCATTACCCATATGCTTTTCTATGTGTTATTTACAGAACTTTAAAAATATGTCATAATCTTCTCTCATTAGATTTTAAAAAATCAACTCTCTAATGGCAGTGGCTATTAGGAAGTAGTAGAAAAAATCAGCAGGACTTCTAATATGCTCCTCTTTTACCTGAAGAAAAGTTTTCAGCAGAAGGGAGGGAGCAGACAGCTTATATCAATTTCCTTATGACCCTGTAGCTTCAGGGGTTATGGCCTACACCATACTGATGAGCCTCATAACTGAGTGTTTCTTTAGTGATCCAGTTGACAGGGCCCTCCAACAGATGGGTGTGGGTCATTCTATATGCCACCTCATTCACCCTAACTCCACCAACACAAATAACAGCAAACCATAAACACTCATGTCCCTAGTTTATTTCCTTTGGAGATTAGAGTTTTCATTATATATACCATTAAAGTCTTCGGAGACCCATCTCAATATGTTTTTTTCATCTTGACTTAAGTCCAACTCTTCTTGTTTCCTTCTCCATCAAACCACAGCACCCCCACTTCCTTTTGTCAAGGGGTGATGGACAATAGATGATAGCAACAGTTTCTATGGTAACAGCATCTGAGTCATCTCCTTGGAAACCTGCATAAAGGCTTTCCATCTCCAGACCAGCTCAGTGCAACTTTGAAGGCCTTTGTTCCCTTGAATGGATCAGCATGGGGGAGCAAGCTCTCCCGGGGTTTGGCTATTGCAGTTTCCTTTGGTTCCTGATGCCCATGGCACTTTGGATATAGAGTTGGATTCAACCAAAGGTGGGGGATGGTGGGACCTGGAGTGCTTTTCTCAGCCTAGCCCTTGGCCAGAATGTATTGTCCCTAGTCCAGCACCAGATACCCTGCAGATTTAGCCAATAAGTGTCTCGCTTTTTAAAATGTCCATATGACTCAGCCAAGCTCCCACAGCGACCATCTATGGATCAAAATAAAGCAATGTCTCATCTGAACACAGATGAGCTGGGTATTTTGGTATTGTCAGGAAGAGAATCCTGAAAGAGGGCACCATGGGGCAGCTTGTAAGAGTCCCTTTCCTTATGGTGTCTTTCAAATGCAGCAGTTTTGTTACTTCGATGAAAGCAGAATGGTTTCCAGCAGCTAAGAGGATTAATTCTCTTGTCATCATCCACACCAAATAAGAATCACAAGCATTTCCATTGTGCTGCATATTTTGGAGATCATTTTCACATACATGAGCTCAATTAATCATCTATTCAATGGTTGAATGTGTGTTAATTTGAAACCTACTATGTGCTGCATAGGGTATTGATATTTGGGATACCATTGTGAGAAAAATAGGCATGGTCCCGGCTCTAATGAAGTTTACTTACAGATAAGAAAAACAAGTGCTAATTAGATAATTATGCATGAGTGTAAACATTCAACCAAGATCTACTCTGAAGGAGAGAGTCCACACTATCAGTGGGCACAAGAGGGGGATTTGACCACTGGGGACATCTTCCCTGGAGAAGTGATGAATGAGTAGCAGTGAACTGGACCTTTTGTAGATGAGGAAGTAAAGACTTTGCAGGGTGAAGAGACATCCCTATGGTCACATAAACGGCTAACTGACAGTCCATCCCTGGAGTGTGAACCCAGGAATCGAGGAGTCAAATCCCATGTCCTGACCCTCAGAGCACAGTCCAGTCAGTCCTAGACCAGGTAGCCAAGAAGTGCTCTCCCATCTCGCCTTTCAGGGCTTATGTTGTCCTCAGAGAGGTTCTTCCCAGCTTCTAGGACCAGACCAATTGCTCAATTGCCAAAGGGCACAATTCTAGGAATTTTCTGTTTATACAGACATCCTCCTCCAAGGTGTTAGGATCATTGAAGTTAGCCTTCCTGGGGGTGTTGACCTGTAAATACCTTTAGCACTCTTGAGAGGCTAAAAGTTTTGAAATACCTCTTCTCTCCAAAAAAGGATGGAGAGAGGTTAAAAAAGGATATCCATTGATAGAGTATAGGACTTAAGAGAGAGATTGTTTTAGCCAACATTTGGAAGCAAAGCAACAGGAGAAGCAGGCAGATCCATTTCATTCATACTCTGTGCCCTTCTGGTTCCCTGTGGTTACATCTCCATTTAACGGGCAAAGAAAACTATCATCTCCTCCTTAGAGGACTGGGAAAGCCCTCCTTCTACAGTCATTGGGAATGAGTGAGTCAGGCAGGGGAAGGTGGGGTAAAATGGTACCACCCCCGTGCAGCAGCTGAGGGAGCTACTGTGTGCACAGCCCTACGGTGATGCAGTGGATGTCCACATTTAGGCATTTGCCTACTTGTTACATTTTTTAAAACAAGAATTTAAAGGTGGCAGATTCCCCCTGGCATGCGAAGAGTATGTGAGACTACCTTTCTACCTATAGTTTGAGTTCTTCCTCCTTCTTATCCCGTTGTGGATACCATTATCAGTCAGACACCTTTTTCTTGAGCTTTTGTAACCCAAAAGGGTTACTTCTGTTTTCTGCCTTGACTTCCCAAACATACTGGAACTTTGACTGTTCCCCTCCTCTCTGGATCACTTGCTATAAAGGCACGTGCTCTCCTAGCCCCACCACTGGATCTGCCTTGCCTATCATACTGGCAGAGGAGGAGACTTTAGGTATTACCAGCTGTGCCCTCTGTCTTGAGCTTTTTTTTTTTTTTTTTTTTAGATTGTGTCATAAGATTACTACCACAAAAATAACCTGTTTATCTATAAATTCCTTAGTATGAACTCAGCTAATGCCTGTGGCCTATGAGCTGTGCAAATATGTTAGTCTAAGTAACAAAATATGGTGCCATGCCATCTTTGGGCATGCTCTCCTCCTAGGACCTCTCAGCTCATGTCCTGCTGTCTCTGCCACCTCTTCCCTGAGTTCTTCAAATTCCTACAACCCCTGCTCCCATGCCATTCACTTGCCATCTTTTCCCACTACCTTGTCATTATGAGTCAACGTTTTGTGTGTCCTTGTTCTGTTTCTCCAGAGAGAACATGAAGATCCTCTATTATTGAGCAAAAGGAGCTCATCTCCTGATGTACTAGAGGCCAACACTATGACACTGGGTTTTTGAGAAAATGAAAGCTTTATATTAAAAGTCGACTCCCAAGGAGACAGGAGTCAAGCTCAAATCTGTCTCTCTAGACTGGGTTTATTTAAATATATATATATATATATTTGAGACAGGGTCTCACTCACTCTGTCACCCAGGCTGGAGTGCAGTAGTATGATCATGGCTCACTGCAGCCTCAAATTCCTGGGCTCAAGTGATCTTCCCAACTTAGCCTCCCAAGTAGCTGGGACTACAGGAACATACCACAACATCCAGAGTTTTTTTTTTTTTTTTGGTAGAGACAGGGTCTCACTCTGTTGCCCAGGCTGTTCTTAAACTCTCGACCTCAATTGTTCCTCTCTCCTTGGCCTCCCAAAGTGTTGAGATTATAGGTGTGAGCCACCACAACTGGCCCAAGGCAATATTTTTATTATAGAGAAGGTTCAGGAGCTGAATTCTTTTTTCTTTTTTAAGACAGGGACTCGCTCTGTTGCCCAAGCTGGAATGCAGTGGTGCAGTCTTGGCTCACTGCAGCCTCAACCTCCCAGATCCAAATGATCTTCCCACCCCAGCCTCCTGAGTAGCTGAGACTGCAGGTGTGTGCCATGATGTTCAGCTAATGGTTTCACCAGAAATAGGTTTCACCATGTTTCCCAGGCTGATCCAAAACTCCTGAGCTCAAGCAATCTGGCTGCCTCCTCATCCCAATGTGCTGGCTGGGAATACAGGCATTAGCCATTGCATCTGGCCAAGGGGGTGGATTCTGAGATTAACAGATGATTAGTGGAAGGAAAGGGGAGGTCTGGAAGGTCCTTGGGCATGCACAGTTATCTCTTCATGTTGCCTCACAGGTCGCATGTGCAAATTCAGGGGGAGTTAGTATGAAACATGCAGTAGAAATTCAGGCTGTGAGGTCAGCAAGCTCATTCTATGCACACTCTAATTGGCCAGCTTGGTTCCAATGGATTTCAGCCAGCTATTTTATCTTATAAGTAGAGGGAGCTTCAGGAAATTGTTTCTTTAGTTACCTGCCATCTTGCAAACTCAGAATTTCTACTAGTCACTGGTTTCCTTAACTCTTTGAGACACGGTTTCACCTAAGTGCATGGACCATGCTTTCTCATATAGTGCTGTCCCCATAGCTGTGTATTCAATATAATAACTGCTAGCTAAGTGTGGCAATTTAAGTTTCAGTTCATTAAAATAAAATTAAAATACAATTCAGTTTCTTGGTTGCACTTGCCACGTTTCAAGTGCTCAGCAACTGTGTGTTCAGCATCTGTTGAATCGGATAGCATAGGTATAGAATATTCCAGGAAGTTCTATTGGGCAGTGATCTTCTGTAGCACTTGGTACATGCTGGCAGGTGCCTGGTGCCTAATTGCTCTCTGCTATGATTTGAATGTTTGTCCCTAACAACACTCATGTTTAAATTTAATTGTCACTGTAACAATATTAAGAGGTGGGACCTTTAAGAGCCACAAAGGCTTTGCCCTCTAAAGTGGATTAACGTCATTATGGAGAGAGTGGGTTTGTTGTAAAAGGGCAAGTTTTCCCTCTTGTTCTCTTTCTTGCTTTCCCTCTCCACCTTTCTGCCTTCTGCCATGGGATGATACAGCAAGAAGGCCCCTGTCAGATGCCAGCACCTTGATATTGGACTCCCAGCCACTAGAACTGTAAGAAATTTCTGTTCATTGTAAGTTCTCAGTCTCTGATATCCTGTTATAGGCACAAAATGGACTAATTCCTCAACAAATATTTCCTGCTTGAGCCCTCAAATTAAGTCTGCTTCTCGTGGGTGAAGCTGAGGGTGGTTATAGATATAGAAGAAAACTTATACTTTGCCCAATTCAATTATGAATTGTCAGAGAGAAAACATTAGAAAAAGAAGGAAAAAACCCTCACTTTTCACCCTTAGAAGATCAAAAGGTGCAAGATTAACCCTGTCTAGTTCTGGCCAACCACATTAGTGAATGTTTAACATTCCCCATAATCCTAGATTTTCTAGCTGTAACAGTTTTATCCTTGACTTCTGTGATGCTGAGATCTAAGGAAATGTCACTGCCTTTGTGAATATAATGATCTTGAGAGAAAAATGCAGTTTTTTCAGCATAAGCAGACTTATTTTCTGGATATTTTTTCTTTGAAATATGTCTTGATTTTTATATTTCAAGCCACTTTTTTCTTTTGTAAGTGTTTTTGCTGATACAGATGAGCAGTTTAGCTGAAGATTTATCTTTTTTAATGCATGAGTCCAGAAAATAAGAAGCAGGCATATCCTATGACAAGGAAATGATGATTACTATCTTGGGGAGATAATGTCAGCTCCTACAGAGGCGTCTTAGTGGTTGAAGAGGAAAAGGGAAGATAGGCTTCCTGCATTCTGGAGTGGTATAGTTTTTGATGACTTAGGTTTTCCATTTGTAAAATGTACATTAAGAATCATTTTCTTATTTTTTGAATAGTTGTTTCTGATGAAGGATGATGAAACATTTGTATCATTGTCCCTAAATGCTTTTTTAAGTCAGTGCCTCATTTCAGCATCTTGCCCTGGGTCTTGCCGATAGTAGGTTCTTGGTCAATGCCTATAGATTGTTTAAGTACTCATTAAATGTGCATTATGTAACTTCAAGGCCTTCTTGTATCAGGGGCTATAGTTTATAGAACACAGGCAAAGGGCTGGGATCTCTGGTTACCAGGAGCAGTTTAGGAGGATGCTGATGGATGGAATTGACATGAACCGTGGTGTGTGAATAGGCAAACATGAGTGTTACCATTGTCCCATGTAACTAACCCTCCCTAGCAGGGGCCAGTGGTTTTAAAGGGCAAAGCCATGGGCCTGTTAGATGATGACTTAGCACGAGAAACTTGGAATTCAGAGCTGAAGCTGGTAAACCGACTCTTCCACCACTTTGCTGGCAAACATGTTGGCCATTTTAGGATAAGGAGTTGGAGGCCTTGAGAATCTCATGGTTGTGTTTTCTATAGTAGCTAGCACGTCACGAGAGGATGGGACTGGTGAATGTGTACAAAGGAGAAGTGACATGAGGAAAGTGTGCTCTAAATTATGAACTACTACAATACTTTATAGTATATTACAAAGTATTCTCTAACTGTAGACCAGCATAAGCTGGGGACAGGGCAATGCATTTACCAGTACAGTCTGTGGTGTGGGTGGTGTTATACTCATATTGCAGATAAAGAAGATTGAGGCTTAGATCTTTAAGTGATTTCCTGGCACTCACACAGCTGGTATATTCCTTATCTGGGATTTAGATACAGAACTTTCTCAAAGCCCATATTCTTTCTACTATTCCTTCTTCCTCTCTAAAGAGGCTCTCTGTGGTCCATTTCAGTTTGGTCATTCTACGATGCTACCAACCTTTTTCTTCAAAAGGTCTTTCAAGAAGTGGTTACAGCTCCAGGAATAGTACAGCTTGAATGTGCTCCTCAGTTAAACATATTCACATCTCCCTTGGGACTGTGAAGTCAGGAGGGTTAATTAGCATCTGTCAGGCAGTTCTAAAGTACTTACAAAGGCTCAAAGATGACCTTGAAGAACATTTTATTTTGAGGTAGCTCCTAGAGTTTGTGTTATAGATTGGTCACTTTCCACCCCACCCTCACCCCACCCCAAACTGGGAGCTTTTAATTACAACAGGTCTTTTTCCAGAAGCTGCATCTTTGCTGCAATTTCCTATTCCAGCTGGCCCTGGCCAAATTGAATTCAGTTTCCTAGACCCTTCCCCAAACACTGTTCTATTCTCTTGTGGCTCCTTTCACTGTTTCAGGCCAGGAGACCCAGGTGCCTGGCCCAAGGGAGAATGTGGGTTATTTGCTGCAGATGATTTTTTTTTTTTTTTTTCGGTAAGGTAGGTAATGCATTGCTCTGAGCTATCCACATTCTCCAATTTCCTCTCCCTTGACTTTCCACTGCTATATGTAAGTGCTGATCAGGGCTAGCATATCCGCCAAAATGAGAGCCGTAATTACCCTGGAACCAGCAAGCTCAAATGGATCATTGGAGAAAGACCTTTGTAGCTTTGTGAACTCATCGGCAGAATCTAGTCTCTTAAACAAAAAAAAGTTAGGGAAAAAAACAAAAATAATGGACAAACAGCTATGCCAGTGATTATTTTCTCCATGAGCACTAACCCAGTTTTTATGGGTAGGAATAAGGTAAATAAGAATTGGGTTAATTGATGGTGGGCACGGTGGCTCACACCTGTAATCCCAGCACTTTGGGAGACTGAGGCAAGCAAATCACCTGAGGTCAGGTATTCCAGCCTAGTCTGGCCAACATGGTGAAACCCAATCTCTACTAAAAATACAAAAATTAGCAAGGCATGGTGGTGGGCATCTGTAATCCCAGCTCCTGGGGAGGCTGAGGCAGGAGAATCACTTGAATCCACAAGGCAGATGTTGCATTGAGCCAAGATTGCACCACTGCACTCCAGCCTGGGCAACAGAGTAAGAGTAAGACTCTGTCTCAAAAAAAGAAAAAACAAAAAGAATAGTAGATAGGGGACAGATAGCATCCTCAACTCTACCCATAGTCTAGCCCATGAGAATACATCTGGCATTATTACAGTGTCTGAATGATTATTTTGCTCTTCTGTCATCTGATGTGTTGGAAAACACTCCTGCAGCTGTTTTCCTTCATTGGCTTCTGGGTTGAACTTAATCTTCTAATGGATTTTACTCCCTTTCCAAAAGGTATTTATAACATTCTAACTCCTTGTGAGTCCTTGAGATTTTCCCTTGTTGGCCAAAGCCTACACTGATTGTGGACACTGTTTAATTTACTGTCTCCTTTCAGACCCACTTGTGAAGATTAACTGTCCTTGAACAATAGCATCGCTCATTGTACTTTGCCACATTTGCTTCACTTTTCTCAACTGCACTGTTTTCCTTGTTTGTCTCTTAGGCACACACACATACACAAATGCATATAATTTTTTTTTTTTTTTCCGAGCTAGCTGAGATTTTATTTTGGACCCTCCCCCCCCAAAAAAAAAGCAATTGAATTGTTTTGCAGCTGGAGGCATGGGCAAGGGGGGTCCCCAGGCAGTAAACTCCCCACTGGTCAGCTGAGGGCTAGGGCTGAGCGTCAGGTGGGTCTCCTGTTCCCTGCGCTCCCCTGCACAGCAGCCTCCCTCCTGGGCTCTGGGGAAGCCTCAGGAGGGGCAGGCTGGGAGGGGCTGTTGCAGCTGTTCACTTGGGCAGGATGTCAGAGGACTCAGACACCAGCCTCCCATCGTGGGTCTCAATCTTCTTCACAACCACAGCCTTGGTGGAGCTGGTGTGGCTGAAGGAGCTGGAGCCCGTGACAGAGCCAAAGCTGGAGCCCAGGCCGTAGCTGAGGCCTGGGCTTGTGAGGCCCCCATAGGCAGAGCTCAGACCACCTGCATAGCTGCTGGTGGTCGTCGTGTGGATACTCATGTTCTGCATCCCGGACTCTAGCTGGCTCTCCTCGCCCTCCAGTAACTTGTGGTAGGTGGCAATCTCTATGTACAGGGCCAGTTTGACATTCATCAGCTCCTGGTACTCACTCAGCTGCGTTGCCATGTCCTGCTTGGCCTGCTGCAGGGCAGTCTGCAGCTCCTGCTGCTTGGCATGAGCATCCTTGAGTGCCTGCTCCCCCTGATGCTCAGCATCTGCAATGGCAGCCTCCAGGGAAGCCCTCTGGCCTTTGAGGCCCTCAATCTCAGCCTGGAGCCGGCTGATGTTCCGGTTCATCTCGGAGATCTCAGTTTTCGTTCGCTGCAGGTTATCCCCATGCTTCCCAGCCAGCATCTGCAGCTCCTCATACTTGATCTGGTATACGCTCTCTGCCTCAGCCCGGCTGCGGTTGGCAATCTCCTCGTACTGCGCCTTGACCTCAGCGATGATGCTGTCCATGTCCAGGGAGCAGCTGTTGTCCATGGACAGCACCACAGACGTGTCAGAGATCTGGGACTGCAGCTCCCGGATCTCCTCTTCATACAGCTGCCTGAGGAAGTTGATCTCGTCAGTCAGTCCTTCCAGGCGAGACTCCAGCTCTACCTTGTTCATGTAAGCTTCATTCACATCCTTCCTGATGAGGACAAATTCATTCTCCATCTCTGTACGCTTATTGATCTCTTCCTCCTACTTGTTCTTTTGAAGTCCTCCACCAGCCCCTGCATGTTGCCAAGCTCCGCCTCCAGCTTCAGCTTCTCCTGGCCCAGAGTCTCCAGCTGCCGCCTCAGGTTGTTGATGTAGTTCTCAAACATGTTGTCCATGTTGCTCCTAGCCATTTTCTGCTGCTGCAGGAGGCTCCGCTTGGTCTCCAGCATCTTGTTCTGCTGCTCCAGGAACCGTACCTTGTCGATGGAGGAAGCAAACTTGTTGTTGAGGGTCTTGATCTGCTCCTTCTCCTGGGTACGCACGGCCTGGATGTTGGGGTCCACATCCACCTTAATGGGGTTCAGCAGGCTCTGGTTGATGCTGACGGCGGTGATGCCTCCCATGCCTATGCCGCTGGCCCCAGCATAGCCTGCACTCAGGCCTCCCCGGAAGCCACTGCTGCTCACTCGGGAGAAGCTCGAGGAGCTCAAGCGGGCACTGGGCCCACTCGTGAAGGAGCGGCTGCTGAAGGCCCTGGGGCCAGAGGTGGACACCTTGTAGGACTTCTGGGTCACCCTGACGGACATGGTGGAGGCAGGAGTGGAGGCAGGCAGGCTGAACCAGGGAGAGATTCCAGAAGGAGCAGAGAAGCTGCTTCTTGCCATATAATTTGTTAATTGCTCCTCTCCTTGATACACACACACACACACACACACACACACACACACACACACACTCATGTATGCATATTCACACTCAAATGTGTAGCATATATGAAGTAACTGGGTCTCATCTCTTAAGAGCAGAGTGGTTGATGTTGCAAACATCATTTCTCATGAAGTCTTAGGGTCTGAGTCTTGAAATGCCAAGGACGCTTTTTGTTTGTTTGTTTCTGGTCATCTTGAACCAGATCCCAGAGTTGCTTGCAAATGTGTCCCTCATTAAGAAATCACTTCTTTGAGATGATCTCTTAGTGATTCCAGACCCTTTAATCATTGAATGGTTGTAAGCACCAACCACTTACAGGACATTCTCTTCTAGTTATTACTAGGTAAAACTGACTTTTGTTTAGGCCTTTCCCAAGAATTGGTCAGAAGGCTAAGGTATTAGGGGTAAGAGGGCTACAGTGGAGGGGAGATAAAAGAATAGAAAGGGCAGATGGGTGTCCAAAATAATAAAAAATTAGCTCATTACATAGCTAACTGCATTCAAGCCTTGCATCATGGCAAGTACAGTAGAACTCTCTGGTTGGAAGAGTATTTAGAAAGGAAGCATTGCCCAGAGCTTGCTAAATGCTGTAGCACTGGTACATTGGGAGGGAGTGGAAGCCAGTGAGCTTCTCTGTTCAATTTTTATGTGATTTTTCTAGGAAGTGCTGCTGGAGGTAGCTAATGAAGAGCAAGAAAGCCAGGCCCAGGCTGGGCATGGTGGCTCATGCCTGTAATCCCAGCACTTTAGGAGGCTGAGGCAGGTGGATCACCTGAGGCTGGGAGTTTGAGACCAGCCTGGGCAACATGGCAAAACCTTTTTTACAAAACCATATTTACTAAAAATACAAAAATCAGCCAGGTGTGGTGGCACATGCCTATAATCCCAGCCACTCGGGAGGCTGAGGCAGGAGAATCGCTTGAATCCAGGAGGTGGAGGTTGCAGTGAGCCGAGATTATGCCACTGCACTGCAGCCTGGGTGACAGAGCAAGACTCCATCTCAAAAAAAAAAAAAAGAAAAAAAGAAAAAGAAAAAAGCCAGGCGTAAATCTGGTACCCATGTAAACACTGTCAAAGGCCCTGTCATTGGTAGTGGTAGTGGGGGGAGAGAAGAGGTGGCCATTGGCTGCATGTGTAGTGTTTTGAGGCCTCTATGGCTATCTTGAGTGCCATGGGCCACAGTGAGTATAAACCAAAGTTGCTGGACCTGACTTAGCCTTCATCTCTTCAGATTTTCTCTACTGGCTCTACATGCCTCTCTTCTTATCCAAATTTCAGAGATGACACTTCCCCCTTTGAGCAACTCCATTAATCAAGTGGACAGATTAATTGCTTTGCTTTGTTTGTTTTTTTTGAATGCCATAAATTGTCTCTTGGCTAAATTTTTAGCCTTATTTCTGACCATTCTCTAGTGCTTATTTCCTCCAAATGCACAGGCCTACTTGCCTTTCCCTAACACTGTGGGTATTTACAGCTTCCTGTACAAGTTCTTGCTGTTCAGTCTCCTGCAGCCTTCACATTCCCCTCCTACCTAGTTTACCTGGCAAACCCTAATCAACTTTTCACTTTATCACATGAGTCCACATTTATAACATGGACTCATAATTATTGAACATACATCTTTTCTCACTTGTCCGTGAGCACCGTGAGACCAGAAACCATGTCTTAATTATTTGCACACTCTGGTTTTAGCAGCGACTCTTCACCCCTTTATCTCACACCAGGGATATGAGTGGGTTGTGGGGAGATGGTGGTTGGGGGAAGAATTATTGTAAGAACATTCCAAATGGATAGGAGACATAGGTGCATATTATCTGGAATCTTTTCCTCCCACGGAAGCCATCACTACTTTTCCCAGCTCTCCTCTCCTTGTTTGGTTTCTCATGTTGACATACAATGGTCCTCTGTGGTTCCATGTGTCTTATCTCCCCTGGCTTAACTCCCAGCTCCAGATGTCTCTCTCCCCATGGGCTGAGCCCTTAACATGTACAGTGGAAATTGCCTGATAGAAATGCCTGTCTGAGCTGTTACAGGCTTGGGTGACGTTCTCACAGCCATTGGCATTCATTCTGTGTCATCTTTTTTTCTTTACACTGTTTCCTACATGTGAGCTCTGAAGGAGGGTGTGAGTGTCCACAAACCAGTCTACCACTGGGATAAGTACATGACTCTTTCTAGGATTTACCACCATTAAATATTGAGGCTTAAGTGAACTTGACACAGAGTCCATAACAAATAAGTAATCTTGGGGTTGGCAGGTGTGTTATGGGGGTTCACAGTGTGGGTGGGATGATGTCTGGTTGGTTCCATTAGGACCTCTGATGGTTAATTTTATGTGAAAACTTGAGAGCCCTTTCCCTCATCTTGTAAACCTCATCACAAGATTTAGCATCATCAGCCTCACCATTGCTGAGGGTGACTAGAAAAGACAACCTGTTGCTTACAGTAAGGTCGTTGGGTTATGATTCTCATCATCTGGGACAGAGAGTACACCACTGTTGTACTCTCATTTTTTGTCAGTTAGATTCCTTTGGGTAACTGATTTGAGCAACATTTTCAGTCTTGAAAGACTATCCTACATCCAGAAAGACATTCCTAAGATGTTTCTGGAGTTGTAAATCAGACTATTCATTGCAAACCCATGAGAGAATGTGCTGGTTTCTCTCTGTAAGCACAGCAGCCTTAACAGTACAAATATAGTTTCATGTTTATATAGATAATATTAGGATGCTGCTAGTGTCTGATTTTCATGAGTCTTTCATTTTTTGTGGTTACTTTTGAAAATGTTTTTGTTGAATTTTAAACAGTAGTTTGACTTTGCCCTTCTATAATTTGTGTGGAATTTCATAAATGTAGTTCCATCGTTCAGTATTGATTGTGATGTGGTTTTTATGTTTTGTTGTGAAATTTAACTGCATATTAGATTATTTTTCCCAAACTGCTAAAAAAATTACTAAAATGTACTTTTAATTATATTCACGATGTGTAAACCAGAGTCACAAATCCACAAAGCAGTAAAAGTTTTAAATGTTTTTAAAAGCATTAAAACATTACCATCGTGTACATTGTAGAGTTGCAGGTCTTATTTTTAACAATACAAATATATTTCACATTCTTGTATATAAATATATATTAACTTTAATCTGGTTTACACAAGGTAGAGTGGGTTGCATTATAGAAAGAAATTTGAAAGTTATGTTTCCTAGTTGCATTTATTACCCATGTATTTGTAATTGTAAAAATCTGTACTTTGTTGTTTTCTTCCAAGACTCTAGGATACTCTCAAAAAGCACATTATCTATCAGCTTACTTATTTCAATCAATTGCTTGAGTTTTGTCTTCTTTTAGAATCCCTTACAGTTTCTCCAAATTTGAAAATATAGTGATGTTGCTTCTATGGAAACAATGATGTCATGGGTATAAATGGGGCTTTAGTGACCACCAAGAGTGCCATATATCAAGGCAGTGATAGAGCCTGGATTTACCTATGAAGTTGCTAATGAGGGTCTGTTATCAGAAACTTGAAATATATAAGACTGAGAGGGAAGTAGATTTATGTAACAATTCTAGATGGCCCATGTGGAGTGAGTGTGTTTGTGAAGCCCTGTGTATGTGATTGTGAAATACATTCCTGCTTCACAGTTTGACTTTAAATCATCTGGATTTCCAGATCTGTAGAGTGGGAACTCGAAACCTATAAAGTCAAGTCCCCAGAATCTATGGAAGGAATGAGGGAGAAATATTTGTCCCTAGGGCTTGGTATTCAGAACCATCAAGCTTGTAACATCAGCATTAATACAAATAGGAGCTTTGTAAGGTATGTAATCTATAGACGTTATGATAGAGTAGATGTATCTAATTTAACTTGCCTGTATTTAAATGTTCTCCAAGTATAAGTGACATTTGATGACTAACACATACAAGTTGTGACTAATTGATGGGAACCAGAGACATATTCAGCAGTGTACCTTAACTTATATATCCAAAGAATGTGGTCCTGCCCAAAGAGGAAATAGTTTGCCTGGGAAGGTTAAACTCTTCATTTAGTGATCATGCCCACTTGTTTTTGCTGCTTCTCTTTTAGAACTGCATCTAAGGGAGGCCAAGGTGGGTGGATCACAAGGTCAAGAGATTGAGACCATCCTGGTCAACATGGTGAAACCCCGTCTCTACTAAAAATACAAAAAATTAGCTGGGCATGGTGGCGTGTGCCTGTAATCCCAGCTACTCAGGAGGCTGAGGCAGGAGAATTGCCTGAACCCAGGAGGCGGAGGTTGCGGTGAGCCAAGATCGCGCCATTACACTCCAGCCTGGGTAACAAGAGTGAAACTCCGCCTCAAAAAAAAAAAAAAAGAACTACATCTAGGTCCTGCAACTTGCTCTTTTGACTGTTATCAAGGTAGATGATTTTTTTTTAAGAGCTAAAAGTCATTTGGAACCGAGTATGATTGACTATCTTGATAAGTTCACCCCAGTATTTTTGCTATTCCAGTTAAAAAATGAGATGTGATTACAAGGTAATGAAGCTGATAATGATGTCGTTTATATATTAAGTATATATAAATATATATATGTAGTTTATATATTAAGTATATACATTTAAGTATCTTCTGAAGAGATGATTTCCTCAAAGTTTCAAGCAATAATTATTTCATTAGCATTTGTTATATTCCCAAGTTGACTGCTTTGAAACTAATGTTTATTTGGAGATATATATGTTGAGGTGTACTTAGCAGAAACAACAGTAAATCTCATTGGTCTGGCATCAGAGAATGAGGTTCTCCATGTAAGTAAAATTTCCAGGTAACTCAAGCTTTTCCCTCTAAGCATTCTTTCAAAATTAATAACATTTAATTAAAATATTTTATAACCTTTCATGTCCTCCTTTCCTTAAACAATATCCTGATGTTGCATTCTATGGCAGCAGGGGAGTTTGCAAATTCTCAATGTTCAAACTTTTAAGAATCTTGAGATGGGAGATTACCTTGTGTTATCTAGGTGGGATCAATCTAATCATAAGAGTCCTTATGAAAGACAGGTATTAGGAGGTCTGGAAGAGAGAGGGAGAGAAGGTGAGAGAAGGCAATGAGATGACTTTGACAGAGAAAAAGTTGTTAAGATGCTATGCTGCTGGCTTTGCTGATAAGGAAGGGGCCAGAAGCCAAGGAATGCAAGCAGTCTCTAGAAGCTGGAAAAGTCAAGGAAATGGATTCCACCCTAGAGCCTCCAGAAGAAATGCATCCCTGCAGACTTATTTTAGACTTCTGACCTCCAGAACTTTCAGAGAATTAAGTTTGTGTTATTTTTAAACCACTAATTTTGTGTCCCCATATCTCAGCTTTGTGAGGGACATAGTTCATTTGGGAGATTGTGCTGGGAAAAAATAGATAAACAGATTATTGCAATCCAATGTATTAGGTACTGAAATTGAATTATGAACAAAGAATGGTGGGAATTCAGAGGAAAGGCAACTATCTTTCTTTGGGGGATCCAGAATGGGATTCATGTTGATATAGGACTTACAGAATGAATGCATGTCTGTGTTTGGGGTCATGGTAGGTCATTGAGGAAGGCTTGCCTCTAGATAAATTAGTAGATGAGCAAAGAGCATTCCAGGTAAAGCAAAAAGTATAAATTTCTCTGGGTTGATTTTTGTTTGAGGGAAGTAGATGAAGGCCCATGATTGGAGTCTGACACCTGTTTTGGTTTTCTGCAGCCTTTCCTTTCAGTATTGCATGTTGGCTGAGTATTTTTTCCTTTAAACTAAAATTTCACCTGTGGACAAGAGAAGCATCACTTACTATAAATATAAGCTAGAGAGATACCAGATTAGTGGCTAATGTATTTTCAGTGTAATTCCAGAAGCCCTCATTCTTTCATTGACCATAGCAAAGAGGAGAGCCTGATCCTAGTATCAGCTTTGTTCACAGATGCTGGAGGTTCTCACCAATTTTCTCATTAAATCTCCCAACAATAAATTGTGTCACAAAACAACTAGTTTCACTTGTAGTTCAGACTTTTTTTAGGGGGTTAACTTCATCATAGTAGTAATCTAATGACAGTTTAATGAGAAGGTTTTGTTAATTTATAGTATGAAGAGATGAAGAACACAGGATCATATTTAGATTAACTTTTATTTTTATGGAGGGAAAATAGGGCATCTGGTTCACCAAGAATTTATAGCCACTTTTAATAGCAAATTACATAGAATGACTTAGCATCCTTTTGTTTCTCCTTAATGGTTAATCATCACATCTAAAATATTTACTGAGTGCTAACTAAGTGGAAAGCATTGCTAAAAGAGCTATGGGAGATTTGAAGCTACTAGTAATCTTAATGTAAAAAACATTTAACTAGTTGACTCATTTACTGAGCCCTTTAAGTCAGGCACTATTCTAATCTCTTTAAGTATATTCTTTTCCATGATTTTTAAAAGAATTGCTTACTTTCTGCTCATATTCCATTCTGTCACCTTTCTCATCTTAAACTGATTTCTAATTCAACCTTTCTGCCAGAATTAATTCTTCTTAAAGTAACTAGTGACCACTCTCTCCAAAACCTTTGGATGTGTCATCCTCTGTACTCAAGAGCATTTGTCACAACTGGTTATCATCTCTTTTAATTTTTGATTTTCACTATATATCACACTCTTCTGACTTTATTCTTTCCTACCATCCCTTCTGTTAGATTGAGCCATATCGAAATTTCATGTTGTGTTAGTTTATTTTGTGCTGCTGTAACAGAGTACTACAGACCAGGCAATTTATAAAGATCACAGATTTACTTTTTCATAGTTCTGGAAGCTGGAAAGTTCAAGACCAAGGTACTGGAATCTGGAAAGGCCCTTTTTGCTGTGTCCTTACATGGAGAAAGATGGAAGGGCAAGAGGGAGGGGGAATAATTGAACTCACTCCTGAGAGCCCCTTTTATAACAGCATTATTCCATTAATTAATGAGACTTAAACACCTCCCATTAGGCCCCACCTCCCAACACTGTTGCATTGGGGATTAAGTTTGCAACACATAGGCCAGACGTGGTGGCTCATGCCTGTAATACCAGCACTTTGGGAGGCAGAGATGGGCGGATCACCTGAGGTCAGGAGTTCAAGACCAGCCTGACCAACATGGAGAAACCCCGTCTCTACTAAAAATACAAAAAAATTAGCCAGACATGGTGGTGCATGCCTGTAATCCCAGCTACTCGGGAGACTGAGGCAGGAGAATCACTTGAACCTGGGAAACAGAGGTTGCGGTGAGCCAAGATTGCACCATTGCACTCCAGCCTGGGCAACGAGAGTAAAATTCTGTCTCAAAAACATTAAAAAAAATTTTTTTTAAAGTTTCCAGCACATAAATTTCTGAGACACATTGAAATCATAGCATAAGTAGCTATTTTGGTCTGTATAATGGCATTTTCCTGTGGTTTCACAGACAGGTGGATTCTCCCATGTCTATAAATATTGGCATTTCTCTCTTTCCTCTTTTTACTGTCACCCTAGGCAATCTCATGCACATTGTCAACTATATACAGTCCATCCAGAATTTCTGTTTCTGGCTTAGACTTCTGACCAAATTCTAATTATATACCCACGGCCTACTTGACATCTCTTTTTGGCTTTCTCAAAGACACCTCAAAATCAGTGTCCAAAATCAAACTCTTTATCTTACTCCATAAATCTGGTTCTGTTCTAGCTCTGATTCAGTGACTGGAACCACCTCATCTGCAATGTCATGAACCTCAGAGACCTACCAATTGACTTCTCACTCTTCATCCTGCCCCACATCCAATCCAACACAAGGTTCTGTTGCTTTTACTTCTAAACTAGTCTTGAATCCAATTTCCGCTCTCCAACTCCAGCCAACTGGACTATTACAGTAGCATCCAAATGGTTTCTCTACATCTACACCAGATTTGCCTCCACCTCAAACCTGTTTTTCATACTGTGAGCAAGATGAGCTTTTGGAATCAGAATGTTCAGTCATGCTCCACTTCATTCTTTCAACCTAAATGTATCCATTGGTTTCTTTCTTTCTTGGGGTAAAGGCCAGACTTTTGCCTAACATCATTGGATGTGGCAGAACCTTACATATTCTGTGAGCTTTGAAGAGCTAGAGTGATATCATAACCACCAGAAATTATATTCTCCTTTCTTAGTCACAACAAAATCACACTTGTCATCTTTGTCAAGGGCAGAAATATATCCTTCATATCCCCATTACATTTTATTAAAAAATTTACCACATTAAACATATGAGTTAGGTTGATTGGAAAAAAAAAAAAAAAATTCTTCACATCATGGCCTATAAGGCCTGCAAGGTGCCGCTGTCTTCCTTTTCAGCCTCTTCCTTCACTAATGTCTTCACTGTCTCTCCTGGGGTCATGCTGTTTTTTCAGTTCCTTGTAGCCTCTGTAATCCCTCCAGCCCAGGGCCTTTGGCCATGCAGTGACCTTTGCCTAGAATGTCTCTTGTCCCACTTTGCCCACTTTTTTTTTTTTTTTGAGATGGAGTCTCACTTTATCACCCAGACTGGAGTGCAATGGTGTGATCTCATTTCACTGCAACCTCAGCCTCCCAAATATCTGGGATTACAGGCATGTACCACTGCCACCAAGCTAATTTTTGTATTTTTAGTAGAGATGGTGTTTTGCCATTTTGACCAGGCTGATCTTAAACTCCTGACCTCAAATGGTCCACCCACTTCTGCCTCCGAAAGTGCTGGGATTATAGGCATGAGCCACCACACCCAGCCTTCTTTGCCTACTTTCTATCTATATTTTAAATTCTCTGTGTCACTTCCTCAGGGAAGCCTTCCCTCTCTTCCCTGACTAGGCTACCTCTCCCTATTCAAGGGTCATTTTCTTTATGAGAATACTCAGTTACAATTTTAAGTAGATTTGTGGGATTCTTTGCCCTGTATATCTCATAAATCTGAGTTAAGTAACATTGATCCCATTTTACAGATGAGAAAACTGGAGCAAGTGATTTGCTTGAGATCATTCAGTTAGAAAATGACTGAGCTATGAGTTGAGCCCAAATCTGTGCGACTATATTGCTGTTAGGCTCAGCTGTGAGGAACAACAAAATCTTAAAATAACTTAAACTTACACAAGATAGAAATTCCTCTTTCTCACATAAATCCTGTCCCAGAGTGGTATAGTAGCTCATGGCATCAGAGATCTTGACTACTTATGTAGTGCTGATCTGTCTAGTATGACCCTGACCTTGTAGTCCAACATGGCTTTGTCTGAGGCCAGGCGGTAGGATGGATGAGGGAACTAAGGAGAGATGACAAAGGACAAAGGAGACGCATGCAGTAGTCTCTTCTGGTATTTAGAAGCTGCCACACGTCATTTCTGTTTGTGTCCCATTGGCTAGAATTCAGTCTCGTGGCTGCCTAAGCTTCAAGAGAGGCTGTGAAATGAAGTCATTACTCTGGGTGTCTATGGGTTTCTATGACTGCAGGAGAAGAGGCAGTGTGTATTGGGAGATGACAAGCGGTCTATGTAGATTCTAAAATCCATGTTCTCAGGGCTGTAAGCTCCTGGTCTCAATGATCTCCATCTCATTAAGAAAAACAAAGTAAACAAGTGAAAAGTTAATGATAAAAGAGAAATAGCAAAATGCAGAATAGAATGTTACCAAGCATGTGGGAAGGATACAGAAATATAAGATGAATTTTGATGGTATTCAGGAAGGTTTAGGTGTTAGATGGATGTGGTAGTCCATAACTATGCATCACCTGGTAAGAAAATTCTTCCCTTCTTAAATACCTTCCAGTCTTTTGGATTATATCAACACATGATATTAGCTGGTCTCCACCAATCTAATACTGGTTGTAAGAAGATTACTTTTTAATTTCGCATTCTGGTTCATGGTCTTTTCTTTGCTACTGAGTCTTAAAGATGGTTCCTTTTGGTGTTACTGTTGAAGGCTTTGCCCAAAGGGCTTGTCTGTCTTCATACTCTAGAATAGTTCTGAATTGCTTTCTGTTGAATGCTGGCTTTCTGTTATAATTAATCCTTTGAGAAGAATGTATCAAGTTTTTAAAATATACTGGGATGCTTGTAATTCTGATCTTTTGTGCTTTTCTTCCAAGGGCATATATTTTCTAGTCTGTAGAAATGACTTATCTTCTGTGATTGTTAGGTTGAGGGCAAAGTGGCTTCTTAGGAGGCATATGGAAGACTCAAACCCTTTGTACAGTTCCTGAAGATAGTACCATCATTACATTACATTACTAGGTCCTGTGAGTAAGAGCTTCTCTTTCTTTCTTCTGTAACATTAATGTAATGGAGGTGGCCCATTTGGATCTTGTCTGACTCTATTTGCCTGTGGTAATGGTCAAACAAATATAAACAGATCACAATGACACAGAGTGAGTAATTATTTTAATTTTTGACACAGCCAAAGAAATGGAACCATGTGTGGTAGGCCTGGTATAAGTGGAAAACTAGCATATAGATCAGAGAGCTGTGTCTGCCCCACTGAGACAATAATCTACCTCCAGACTAATGTTTGGAGTGTAAAAAGTCTGCTTCTGTCAGAGTTTTAGCATCATTAAGATTGATGTGGAGAATTATACCAGAGTTTTCCCAGAGGGCCCCACCAATGTTAGGGAATGGTTGTTAAACCTGGCAGATCTGTGATGTGCATTTATATCCTTTTCTCTCTTGAAGCCCCACTGGAATAACCACTAGGACAAAGAGAATAGGAGAAGAAACAGTAAAGAGATTTCATAATAACTGTTTACAAGACAGAAGGGCTGGGCATGGTAGTTCACGTCTGTAATATCAACACTGGATTGCTTGAAGCCAAAAGCTCAAGACCAGGCTGGGCAACATAGGGATACCCTGTCTCTAACCAAAAAGAAAAATTATTTTAAATTAGCCGGGCATGGTGGTGTGTACCTATAGTCCCAGCTACTCAGGAGGCTGAGGCAGGAGGATCGCTTGAGCCCAGGAATTTGAGGCTGCAGTAGACTATGAATGCATTACAGCACTCTGGCCTGGGCAACAGAGCAAGACCTTGTCTCTAGAAAATAAATAATAAATAAAATAATAAAAGAGAGAAGACAAAGATATGTTGATAGCCTTAATGGAGCAGAGGTAGCTTTAGTCCAAGGTCTGCAGAAGGGGCTATTAATGTCAAGTAAGTCGATTGATACCAGATAACTCTGGAAAGGCTTAAGATGTTGGAAGTACCAGTTGTTGCAGAAGGTGGGGGTGAGGTGCCTTGATAAAAAAGGTTTTAAGGCCAGATTCGGTGGCTCATGCCTGTAATCCTAACACTTATTGTAAGAGTTTTCTCTGGATAAACTGAATGGTCCCAGAGAAAAGATCTCCAGGCCTTGACATGTGAAGGTTTCTGCAGCTAGAAGGCCAGTTTGCCTCCTGATCGCTTTTTAACAAAGCTCACTCATCAATGAAGCCTTCTGGGCAACAAGCCTTAGTCACTCACATAACATTTCTAGTCAGCTTTGACTTCCTCCTTCTTAAATATGGATGGGCAGCCCCAAATCTCAAGATATTTGAGGAAACTCTCCAACACAGAAAAAAAGAGAGACCAAAATAAATAGATGGAGGAAGCTGAAGAAAACAGAGATAGCAGGGGATTAGAAAGAAACCTGAAAACAGAAAATAAAATTAGAATTAAGGCACTACATTCTAAAATAAGACTTAGGAAAAAGAAATAGAGAATTGTCTGAAATTAAAAATATATTCAAACTAAAAATAAGTAGAGGGTTGAAAGGTTTAAAAAAAGAAAACAAAAAATTAGAAGAGAAATACAAGTTAGGAGAGGAAAGACTAGCAAATTAGAGAATCAATCTAGGAAGTCCAACATCTGATAAATATGAGTTCCAAAACAGAACAGAAAAAAGGCGGAAATTGACCAAAGAGGCAATATAAGAAAAACTTCCAAATTCATAGATTTAAGTTTCTGGAGTGAAAAGACCTACTGAATAATCAGCACAATGAAAATGAAAGGAGCCACTGAGTGCCCTAGGCAGATCCAGGCAAACCAGAACACCCCAAATATCAATTTCTTTGCCAAATGTAGCTGTGCTATTGCGTTTCTTATTAGCTGGCCCTTTTCATCTCAGAGGGGGCCACAAAACCAGAACAAGAGTCATCTCTGTCACTTAAACTCATTGTGTTGGAGAGCTCTCAGTCACCTTGCAGCCAATTTCTCAAGATAAAAATATCCTTTAGAGTCCCTCGCTTATCTTAATTGTTCATTATCAAATATAATCTCCTCTTTTTAAAACTGGATCTCTTTTTATTCTTTGTGGTGACTGGAGGGAGAGTTGAGCTATAAAGAGGTGAAATTACTCTTTCTCTACTTTTTTGAAAAATAACTTTAAACATTTTGAGAACGAGATAATGGCTGATATCTTGGGAATGGATAAAACATATTCTGGTTTTAAACACCAGTCCTCATTTTTGAAAAGTAATCTAAATGTAATTGGTTGCAACTGAATATCCTCCTGATCAGGAAAGGGTTGGGGAAAATTATAAGAAACTCAACTCGGGCCCAAAGTGGCTCCGGCCGGATGTCGTGGCGCTTGCGAAGGCGAGGCCAAGAGTTCAAGGCCAACCAACCTCAGCAACCTTACAAGCTCTCATTGATTGGCAAAAAAAAAAAAAAAAAAGAAACTCAACTCATTTTTGCCTGGAGAAAAATAGTTTTCTTTTTGGAACAATTATTCCAAGCTAATAAATTGTTAAAATGACATATTATTATGGAACTTAGTCATAGAAGATCCTTTGATTTGGGCTCAGAATGTGATGATTGCCTCAAAACAAGATGGCCATTAGACATTTTCCAAAGGACTATGCTATAAATACTGTTTTTTTCTTTTTAATTTTCTTCTGAACATTCAGGAAAGCGAGTAACTTTCCTGATGAGTATTCTGAGAGTTTACTGAGAGTAACTTTTCTGTAGTCACTCAGTAGCCTGAATTCCTGAAAGCTGTTAAGTTCTTAGGAAAAGAGAAATAGGTCAAATGGGGTAGGTCTGTGGTCTCCCAATTGAAATAACTTGTCACAGTGTTGGGCTGGTAGTCTAAGGGTGTTAATATACAAATGATAAAATGACACGGGCCATCAGTTCTGAGGTTTCATGGTACTATGACTATTCTTTATAATAGCCATTATAATAAATAAATATATTAAAAGTAAATAACATTAAATGGTAGCTAGTCGGGGACCTGCACACTGGAAATAGGCCCCTTGCCTGGGATTATTCTGCCTCTAGGTATGGGGTAGTGCTTATATAAGAGCCTGGTATTATAGTTACTTGAACACAGAGGACAGTGGCCTCCTTTATGATTTCCTTGCTTCCTTTCCTGAGTTATAGTTTCAATTCAGCAGCCAGAACTATCTTTTAGTATTGTCAGATCAAGTCCTTAAAATTGGTTGAAACCTGTAATAGATGCTAGAGAGGATAAAAAGCTGAACCTATATAGCGCTTGCGAGGAACTTACAGTGTGGTTGAGAAGATGAGAAAGAACCATGTTCCAAGTTAAGAGTGTTAGGTAATATTAGGAAATGTATTCTATATATAGCACTATTATAAACTCAGTCCCCTGAGTACTAATTGCCATAGCAGTATAGAAATTCTTTCAGGCTACGGTAGTCAGGGGAGGTTTTTGTAAAGTGATATTTGAAGTAAAACTTATGGGGATGTTTTAGATAGATTAAGGGACTAAGCAAGGGATTTGGAAGTAGTAATTGCATAAGTGCAGACATGAGAAAATCCAGTTTATCTTCAGGATAGACAGTGAATAAACCACAGTGCAATTGAAATACTGTAGCATAGTATTTTGTATAGGTCAGCGATTTTTGAATTTTTCTTTTTAAAGCTATGAACCTTTTGTCAAAATATTAAATAGAACTCCAACTTATTAAACACGAGAACTGTAGCTTCTGTGGGTGAAGCAGGATGGGTAGAGGTTGGTCAGCATATCTGCCTTCATGGCCTCTTAGCCCTAGAGTGGCCTTTGAGGCTCTTCCACTGAACCCAGGACTCTGAGGCATACAGCTTAGAAACTATATGTATGTAACTGTAGGCATATTTCAAGAGCAGCTTGGTGGGAGAAGGGAAGCTGGCTGCTTTGTGTCACTTGGTAGAACATGTTGAATATCAATTTTGATCTTCTGGTTTAGGCAATGGGGTGTTACAGAAAGTTTTTAATCAGAACATATTATATAGTGTTTCAGGAAGACTGAAACGGTGGGGGAGGAGGTGTCTAGTTTTTGTGTTCTTCTTCCCTCCCCTCACCCCCGGCATGATCCTTAGAATACTACCCAGGAGTCTAGTGATGGTAGAGTGTTCACTTTTTTCATATCGAAGAGCAAGGCAGATGTGGTAGAAATAACTTTTGGGAAGAAAGATATGAGGGCCACGTGGTGAGCACCAGCTGAGGCTAAATAGGATAATAGATATGAACATGTTCTTTTTCACATGAACATTTGTGAAAAGCAACCATGCAAAATGCTCAATACATGAGTTAGAATTAATATCCCAGCAGTAATATGGAAGAGTAGACAGCCTTTGAATGGAAGAAACCAGTTCAGCTTTTCATGTGTGTCAGTTCTCAGAGCATGAACATAGCTCTCAGACGTCATTGTGACCAGCCAGCTCGCTGTTTTCCCCTCAGACCAATGACTTTTTTGTTTCCTCTGACAACTCTATCTTAGCCAGGTTGAGCTTCTATAAAAGAATACCATAGATTGGGTGGATTAAACGACAGACATTTGTTTCTCACAGTTCTGGAGGTTAGAAGTCTGAGATCAGGGTGCCAGCATGGCTGGGTTGGTTAAGACTATGTTCCTAGCTTGTGGATGGCTGCCTTCCCTCTGTGTACTTACTGGGCCTTCCTTTGGTCTTGCTTTTTGTTTGTTTGTTTGTTGGGACAGGGTCTCACTCTGTCACCCAGGCTGGAGTGCAGTGGCACCATCATGGCTCAATTTAACCTTGAACTCCTGGGCTCAAGCAATTCTCTCTCACTATGGCCTCATGAGTAGGTACTGCCAGCTAATTTTTTTTGGAGAGTCAGGGTCTCACTATGTTGCCCTGGCTGATCTCTAACTCCTGGCCTCAGGGACTCCTCCATTTCAACCTCCCAAAGTGTGGGGATTATAGGCATGAGCCACCACTCCTGGCAAGTGCTGTTTTTATAAGACACTAGTCCCATCATGGGGGGGTCCACCCTCATGACATCATCTAAACCCAGTTTCCTCCTGAGGTTCCCACCCCCTTGAAGCTGGGACATCAATATGAATTTTAAAGGGACACAAACATTTAGCCCATTGTGAAATTTCTTACTTCCCACTGTTCTCGTGTGTGGAGGGCAGGATGGGAATCCTGCTGCATGCATTCTGGAAGAATGGATGGCTGAAGCTGGGGATGCTGCCAAACATAGATTTCCTGTGTCCATGGAGGTCCTTGGCTGAAGCACAGACATCTGAAACTCCAAGGAGGAGAAACTCAGCTAGAGAGGCAGCAACATGAAAAGATGGAGTAATAGAGAAGATATAGGAAGAACTGAATACACCAGATGTTCCCCTTCTTGAACTGGTGATCGCCAGAGGATTTCATCAGCTGCCACCCTGCGGGCCTTCCCTCTACTGGCTGCTCAGGCGTGTGCTCGTTATTTATCTTGTCCTTCTGTCTGAATTCCATGTATGTGAGCCTTTGCTTGGTGTGGATTCAGTGAGAAGTCAGAGGTGTTCAGACACCAACAAAGTGGTTGGTTCAGTGTTACTGTAGGCAGAAGAACTGAGACAAGGGTGAGATTTTTTTTTTTTTTTTGAGACAGAGTTTCGCTCTTGTTACCCAGGCTGGAGTGCAATGGCATGATCTTGGCTCACAGCAACCTCCGCCTCCTGGGTTCAGGCAATTCTTCTGCCTCAGCCTCCTGAGTAGCTGGGATTACAGGCATGCACCACCATGCCCAGCTAATTTTTTGTATTTTTAGTAGAGACGGGGTTTCACCATGTTGACCAGGATGGTCTCGATCTCTTGACCTCATGATCCACCTGCCTTGGCCTCCCAAAGTGCTGGGATTACAGGCGTGAGCCACCGTGCCCGGCCTAGGGTGAGATTTTTGCTCTGAGAAAACTGGGCTGAAAAATTATTTTTGCCTGTTGGAATGTTAGAGTTCTGTATCTTGAGCTGCAGGGCCTATAGAGACATGTCTGGGCCTCTCTACAGCTCTCTAAGACAATAGCATATCCCCTAATAATGGAATAATGACCTCCCATAGGGATTGACTCACCAGACTGAGTTGACTATAGCTTGGTACCATAGCAATTGGATGACCTTCATGGGAGTCCATTGCCCTAGTTTAGTGATACCACCAGTGCCTGGACTGGTTGTATGTAGGCTGGATGGGACCCTGTGTCTGGGAAGACTTCCTTTATCTTCTTAAGCCAATATGAGTTTCTCCTGGCTTACACTGAGGGACAACTCTGGAAGCCCCTGTTTTTGACCTGGGAACAATTAGCTCAGAATTGTCACTGTGCTTTGTGCAGCAGTGGAGAATGTGCCCCTCACATTCAGAATGTGCTAACCTTGGAGGTCTGGGGGCCTCCTGAGGAGGAGAAGGAGTTTTGGAGGCATCCCCTATCCTGACACTTCATCCAGCCCAAAGGACTTTAATTTTCATTTCATTTTTAAAACTAACAGTAAAATTAATTTTGGGGTTATAGTTTTATAAATTTATGTCTCTGTATAGATTCATGTAACCTTCACCCCAATCAAGAGAGAGATACTTCCAAGTTTTGTGTATATCAGTAGGTCATTTCTTTTTATTTGTTAAAAATTTGTTTTACATTTCAATTAATTAATTCCCCTTTAATTTTCTATAACAATACTGTATCACACATGGATGGTGTATTTTCCTTTTTATTTTTGAGTAGTATTCTATTATGTGGATGTATCACAATTTGCTTATCCATTCACCCTGTGGAGGAATATTTGAGTCGTTTCTAGTTTTGTTATGTTCCCACATTCATGCTGTCAAACATTCATGTACAGGTCTTTGTGGGAACATAACTTTCTCTTTGTCTAGGGTAAACACCTAGCTGAGGTATTGCTGGGTCACATGGGAAGTGCATGTTTAATGTTCTAAGAGACTGCCAAATTAGTTTTCCCAAGTGGCTGTGCTACTTTCCATTCCTTCAGCAACGTATGAGAAGTCTGGTGGCTCTGCATCCTCCCCGGTGCTTGGCATCTGTTGTGCTGGACCCTGTTGACTTCAGTAGGGATGGCACCAGGTTCAAGAGGCCAGAGAAGAGACCCAGAACCAGTGAACAACACATGAGGTTTATTTGGGGGGAACTTACATACAGAGACGGTCTGGTGGGTGTAGGCTGGAGAGGAGAATGATAACCACCTATAAAAACGTGCAGTTTATATAGCACCCTCACTTGGCCCCCTTCCCTCAGCAACCTACACGTGGCAACCCTAATTTCTTGTTATTTCTGTCGGGTGCATCTACCATACAGTGTCTAGCTTTTTTTTTTTTTTTAATTTTATCTATTCTAATATATATATAGTGGGATCTTATTGTGGTTTTAATTTGCATTTCCCTAACAGCTAATGACATTGAACATCTTTTCATGGGAGGCCATTATTCCAGACTTAAGAGAATAGCCTATTGTCTTGGGGAGCTGTAATCAGGTATGTTTCAATAGGTGCTGGGGCTCAAGATTCAGACTTTAAAAATCCCAGTGGGCAGAAATAATTTATTAGTCGTTTCCTAGGCATGAACCTCACTTGTCAGTTCCTCCTGTTAGACAAAAACATGGAACCAACTACCAAAACTCGTTGGGTTCCTTCACATGTGTTTATTTGCTTTCCATATATCCCCTTTAATCAAGTGTCCATTTGAATCATTTGCCCATTTTTTACTTTGCGTGTTGTCTACAGCTGTTGAGGTTTGAGAGTTCTTTATATGAATGTATTCTGGATACAAATCTTTTGTCAGGTGTCCTATTTGCAAGCATTTTCTCCCAGTCTGTTACTTGTCTTTTTATTCACTTAAAACTGGCTTCCACAGAGCAGGTTGAATTATATGAAGTTCAGTTTTTCAGTTTTTTTCTTTTATAAATTACACTTTTGGTATCATACCTAGGAATTCTATATAAACCCAGGTCTCAAAGTTTTTTTTTCTCACTCTGTCACCCAGGCTGGAGTGGAGTGGCACGATCTCAGCTCTGCAAACTTCACTTCCTGGGTTCAAGCGATTCTCCTGCCTCAGCCTCCCAAGTAGCTGGGACTACATGCATGCACCACCACCCTGGCTCATTTCTGTATTTTTAGTAGAGATGGAGTTTCACCATGATGGCTAGTCTCAAACTCCTGACCTCAGGTGATCTGCCCAACATTTTCTTCTAAAAGTTTTATAGTTTTACCCTTAAGCCTGTGATGCACTTTGAATTACTTTCGGCATAAGGTATAAGGTTTATTTTCTTGTTCAATTTGGGATTTTGCCTGATCTGGTCACATCTTACTCTCAGAAGTTCATTCTCTTTCCCTGTCAGGTTTGACTTTAGATTTCCATCAGAGTTGGAGGGGGAAACCTGTCTCACATCACAGATTGTTTTTTCATGGGAAAATAATCCCAGGATTAGGATTTTGCAGTTTGTAGTGGGGGTTTCTTCCCCTATTTCCATCCTTATTTCTGAATATACCAAGTCACCTTGCTCTGCTTCGGGTTCCTGTTCAAATCTCATCTGTCTTCAGGGGCCCTCCCACGCATTTCAGTCTCTACCCATTAGTCTCCTTTCTGCACTCTGGATGTCACAGTGATTGTGCTTGTTAACTCCACATGCTATCCTAGAGAGGAGACAGCAAATTCAGAAGGAACTCAGATGAGGTAAGGCCAGGGGTTGGCAAACCATGGCTCATGGATCAAATCTGGCCCACCCCACTGACTACCTTTATAAATAAAGTTTTGTTGGAACATAACCGCACTCATTTATCTGTGTATTGTCTATGGCTGCTTTTGTGCTGGAGCAATAGAGTTGCATAGTTGCAACAGAGACAACATAGCCCTCAAAACATAAAATACTTCCCATCTTGTCTTTAACAGAAAAAAATTGGCTGAACCTCAGAGTCAAGGCTGGTACTGGAAATGAGTTGGGTTAGTGCACTTTGCTGTGGTAAAAAAACAATTCTGCAGAAAACAAAGGATGCCAGTGCTCTTCCTACATAAACCATCCTGGCATCTCTTCACCCAAGTTCATTTGTTGTCATAGAAATTTAGAGGAAGTAATGTCTGGTGCAGCCTTGGAGTTACCTACGGTGATGGGCTGAAAAGGAAGATGAGATAGAGTAGAGATCTTGTGGTGCATCAATCAGTCCCAGTGGGGAATGGAGAGACACAGGGAATCAGGAGTGATGTGATGACCAGCACTGACTTCTTCATTTCTATGCTCTGCTAAACCTCACTCTACTCTAGTGGACCTCAGCCTTAGCAGCATGTGAGAATCACCTGGGTAGCAAACAAACAAACAAACAAACAAACAAACAAACAAACCTAGTGCCCAGGCTGCATTTCAGACCAATTACATAAAAACTTCTGGGGGTGGGATCCAGATACCAGTATTTTTTAATTTCCCAGTTGGTTCTAGTGTACAGCCCCGGCTGGGAACCGTGGTTCCACTCCACAGTCCCATAACCCCAAGGAAATATTGCCACCTACTGACAGTAGGTAATTATTATGCTTTGGAAGAAGTCAATAACTCTTCAGATTCCCCTCCATTCTGGGAACTTGTGTTGTGGTTACTGTATTTATATCATTTGTGTATGAGAGTTGTATATTACAGTTTGATTTGGGGCCATATTAAGGTGGTTGTTCCTGAGAAACACCTTGTGTCTCAATTTCTATGTAACTCAGAGTATTGAAGACATATACTATTGATAGGAATCATTGAATGTTAGCATTGAAAGAAACCTTAGAGATTGTTAGTTCACACAGCTGACATATCCAAATACCTTTTGGACCTACTTACTGTAGTTCTAGATCCTTGCTTCCCAAAGTGTGGTCTGTGGACCAGTAGTGTCAGCATCATCTCAGACCATGCTAGACATAAAGAACCCTTATCTCTCCCCAGACCTGCAGAATGGCCTGTAATTTAACAAGGTCTCTGAGTGATTCATGTGGACCTTCAAGTTTAAGAAGCACTGGTTTAGAGAATCATATAAGTAGGATCTTTGGGGTGTAACTTCCAGTTTTATTATAAGAAACTACTTTTCAAATTGCCAGTATTCTGTTAGAGGCTGAATGATTGCTTGATGGAGACAAGACTGTGACTTCCAAGAGCCCTCCCAATTCTGATTTTATTCTTTTCCTCCTCCTCAAATAGTTTCTTCAGTATCTCTCAAGAATTACCTTCTTCATCATACCTTTCATTATACCATAAATATTCATTGGGGCCATCAGTTGTGCCTACTGTAGTTTTTCTCCTCCCAGTCACCTTATATCTGGAACTTGTATGACTCTAATCGATGAATGCAAGCACAGGTTTTCCAAATTTACTCCTATCTCTTGTTCATCGTGCTAGAAAGTCTAAGCTCAGCCTAAGCTTAGTGGGAGATTCAATGGGTAGAAGACTTGGGAGAAAGTAGGAAAAGCAGTCCCACGTGAATGCCCGTGGGACCCCTTCATCCTGTCTAACTTCTGTTACCTGATTCTCCAGTGCAAGATAGACTTTTTCAATGTATAATACATTCTTGTGTTCACCTGTTCTGGTGTTGGTGAAAACATGGCTACCTTTTCCAGGCAAGGGATTTAGGGACCATTTCCTTATTCTGCTTCTCAGTCTATATAGTGATTTCATCCAGACATTTTCTTTATTCTTATAATGGAGTGCTTAATATATGTCTCTAGTCTTTCCTAGATTTCTCATATCCTGTGTCTCTCCTTTCTGAATCCTCAGTGCTGTTGCCAAGATTATGTTCAGGATTTGCACCTCTATTTTTCACTCTTTTTAAAAGCCTCAAGTACCCTCCTACTGTCTATGCAAAACTATAGTAACTTCTTTTCCATTTTAGAACCTTCCCCATCTGTCTTCATCCATTCTCCCTTCCATCCCTTCTCCCTTCTGTCCCCTTCCCTTGCTTCTGGGATTGACCTGGCCTCACCAAATCCCTTCATTTCTGCTGCTGTATCTTTTCCCCACCTTCCTCAAGTGTGCCTGTCCATCTAACTTTTCCTACAAGAGTTCTGAAGGTTTGTATCACATTGAGTCATGTTTAGCGCTGGGATGGTTATAATCTAACCCAATACCCAGGCTTCACAGAAGGGAAGAATTATACCCTTCTGTAGGGTAGGTGGCTTGCTCAAGTCATGTAGCTAAGACTGTGAATATTTGCTGTGAAATAGCATTACTATTCAGTGTAGCTTCTTTGACTTCATAATGCTTCATGCAAATTGTTTCACCTAACTTCACAAGGTGAGTGTGGGATGTGTGTGGCAGTTAGTGAGAGGTGCTGGGAGGTTTATTAAACATGATTGATTGCATTCTTTTCAAGAGAGGTAACTCAAGCCTTAGAAAGACAAAAGGATTGATCATTTGTCTCATAATCATTTTTTAAAATTTTACTTTAAGTTATGGGATATATGTACAGATCTCGCAAATTGTCACATAGGTATACATATACCATGGTGGTTTGCTGCCTTCATATCCCCATCACCTACATTAGGTATTTCTCCTAATGGTATCCCTCCCCAATCTCCCCACCCGCTGCTATCCCTCCCCTAGTCCCTCACCTCCCAACAGACCCCAGTGTGTGATGTTTCCCTCTCTGTGTCCATGTGTTCTCATTGTTCAACACCCACTTGTGAGTGAGAACATGTGTTTGGCATAACCATTTTTAGCCTGGGGCAGAAAACCATAAATCCTTGATTCATGATTCTTCTAAATACTGGGAAACTTTTACTCCTTCTACGTATGTGTGTATGTCTATAGATATGAATCATACTGTGGGAACAGTGTTGTCTCCAACCCCCTCCTCTGCAAGACTATTTATTGCTTTATAATAGATGTGTATATTTGGGGGTACATGTGATAATTTGACACATTCATATAGATTGTAAAGATCAAATCAGGGTGACTGAGACATTCATCACCCTAAATAAGTACCTTTTCTTTCTACTAGAAATGCTCTTTTAATGTCTGTAGTCTTCCTACTTAAATGATACATTAATCATTTAGAGGAGAGTCTGGGTTAGATATCAGTGGAGAATGATAAAATTGGGTTTATACTGTTGTATTTTTACCTTGCCATCCACCTTTTCCTCTGTTTATACTTAAAGAAGCGAAGACTATTCTAATGCTGTTTTTAACATGCCGTGAGTGATATAGAGGAGAAAGCAGCTGAAAGCAGCGGATGATTATTAGTAGTGGTACTCATCTTGCTTCATAAATCACCCCTTCGGGCCCCTTAATCATTTAGGTTGTTGTTCAGCTCCCTGTGACCTGTCAACATGCTCCTAGTCAGAGAAAAGTGATGGCTGTATTCCCGGACCTGTCTCGTCTCCTCTCTACAGGGAGCAGCCGCCACTCAGAGCTCCCCCGAGTACACAGCCCGAAATTGCCTGCACTTGAGGCTGCCACTGCCTTCTGTGCAAAGGCCTGTTTAACTTACCCTCTGCCATCATGCTGGTCTCCTGACACTGTGGAAATGCTGCCTCTTCACAGAACATCTGTGTGTGCATGAACTTCTCTTCCACCTTCTCGACAGTTCAAACAGCAATGAGCTTGAATATTTCCTGCCCCAAAGCCTTCCTTAAGTTCAGAAAGTCTCTTTACTATGTTTTTCTGATCTCACTGATATTTTGTGCCCTTCCCAGGTTATTGACATGTGTGTCCCTGGGTGTGGAATGTTCCTGATCCTGTGAAGTTAATTTCCAATAAGTTCTTATTCCTCTTTTTGCTTTCTGTTACAAGATAGGGTTTATGGTGCTCATGAGGGAGCTCATTAACCATGTATTGGATGAATGGAGGGATGAATGAATAATTTTATTTCCTGGAGCCATGATTCTGAGCTACTAAAAAAGACACAAGTGTTGGGCAACGTAACAAGCACAAAGCTGAGAGTCAGGAGATGCAGCTTCCAGTTACAGGTTTTCTGCTAACGAAACTGGGAAGTCGCTTATCCCTGGGACTGGTTTCTTCATCTATAAAATGAAAAGCTTGGTCAACACTGATGGTCTCAAACATTTCAGACACAAGGATTCCTCTAAATTTTTTAACAAACTATTTCAGGCTGGGTGCAGTGGCTTATGCCTATAATCCTAACACTTTGGGAGGCCGACGTGGGAGGATTGCTTGAGCCCAGGATTTTGAGATCAGCCTGGGCAACATAGCAAAACCCTGTCTCTATTTAAATAACTAAATAATAATAAAGAAATATTTCAGATATAAAAAAATATGAAACGTAAGGCATATGAGTACCTAATGCATACCACTCTGAATTCCTCCCAAAGTAATACTTTTTATTTTAGCAGCTTTTGATTTAGAAAATGGCTGACGACAACTAGCAATAGCACTTTCATAAGAATCTATCTTGTTACAATAATAGCTATACTGGAAAAATAGTATAGCTATTGATTAAGACACACATATATGATTAAGACACATTGGTTAGTCTATGGCAATTCTTAATGCAAATAAAAATGTATAATAACCCTTGCTTTTGTGGCCTAGAGCAGTGTTTCTTAATGCATGATCCACATTACCATGTGCATTTTTAAAAATACCAACTTTTGGCTTTACTCCTGATCTGCTGAATAAATATTTCTGAAGCCTGGGTCTGGGATTCTGCCTTTTTATCAGGTATTCCAAATGGGATTTAGAACTTGAGATTTAGATCTCCTTGGTCTACAAAGTTGGATGATTCTTTATTTCTATGTAATGACAATGAGTATTTCTTTAAAAAGTAGCCTCTCTGGTTCCTTTTGAGTATTTTGCAGATTGCAGAGATTTTATTTATACCCAATTTTCAATAATATGTCTATTGCAAAAAATAACTTGTGCTGGGATTGAGGTAGGTAGATGGGAAATAAATGTCTCTACCCAGTGTTTCTAAGACTCCTCATAGATATTCTGCAGTTTGGATTCATTTCAAACTTCGGAGTTGGTCATGCTGGCATTTCTGAGATTTATGTGAAACAATACAAGTCACATCAGTGTCAGAGGCTGCCATGGCTCTCAGGCACTCTGCCCCCCAGATTCTGGTTTCATAGGCATAAGAGCCAGAACTTAAGGAAGCTGAGTAGCCCAGAGAATTGAACTTCATTGCACAACCATACCCCGAAATTCATTTCTCCTAACTGTACTGTCAAATGATTATGGGTGGCTTTGACCAATAGTGATAGGATTTCACCTTTTTTTTTTTTTTTTTGAGATGAAGTTTTGCTCTTGTTGCCCAGGCTGGAGTGCAATGGTGTGATCTCAGCTCACTGCAACCTCTGCCTCCAGAGTTCAAGCGATTCTCCTGCCTCAGCCTCCCAAGTAGCTGGGATTACAAGCATGTGCCACCACACCCAGCTAATTTTGTAATTTTAGTAGAGATGGGATTTCTCTATGTTGGCCAGGCTGGTCTTGAACTCCTGACCTCAGGTGATCCACCTGCCTCGGCCTCCCAAAGTGCTGGGATTGCAGGCGTGAGCCACCACACCCAGCCAGGATTTCATTTTTAAAAACCTGTATCCAGCATAGATAAGGTACTCAGTACTGTGCTGTGGACCATGGACCATGTAAGGAAGATAAGTTCTTCTTAAATTCCTTGCACTATGGAATGGAATCCAGATTTTAATAACTTGGTAATTAACTTCTGGAAAGCTTACTTTATATACAGTGCCTTTTCTTGGGTTCTGTGAATAAACACTGTCAACTATATTTATTAATTTATTTGACATTTATTTATCACCCTCCTATGTCCTGGTCCTTTTTCTTGGGTAGAAATGTGTGCCAGTCATATTTCTTCCTCTTATGAAAGGCATGGACTATGGGATAAATAAATAAGCAACCAATCAACAGTGAATGATAATAGAGGCTTGCATATTGCTGTAGTAACCAACTCTGTGGGAGGATATGGGAAGCAGGAGTTGGCTTTATGTGTAGAAGTGTGAGCAGATATTTCAAGAATAAACAGGAGTTCACCAGGCAGATGGTGTGGGGAGGGCATTTTAGGCATAGGGAAAAGCAAATGCAATTACATGGAAGTGTGGAAATGTATGGCATGTTTAACTTGCATGTGGGGGAGTTCCAGAAATATCCTTTTGTGAGCAGAATTTAAGTAGACTTGCCGAGAGAACAAATGTGTTTGTTATATGGTGTTTTCAGATTTTCCATTTTTGTATTGTGGTAAAATATACATGACATAAAATTTGCCTTTTAACCCTTTTTTAAGTGTACAGTCCTGTGGCATGAAGTACATTTACATTGCTGTACAACCATCACCACCATCCATCTCCAGAGCTTTTTCATCTTGCAAAAATGAAACTCTGTACCTATTAAACAACTTTTTATTTCTCCTTCTTAGCCAGCCACCATACTACTATTTGTCTCTATGAGTTTGACAACCCTAGGGACCTCATATAAGTGGAATCCTAGAATATCTTCCATTCTCGCATTTGTTACCAAGTTTCATCCATGTTGTAGCATATGTCAAATGTCCTAATTTTTTAAGGCTGAATAATATTCTGTTGCATGTAGACACATTTTGTGAATCCATCCATCCATTGATAGATATTTAGGTTGCTTCTACCTTTTGGTTATTGTGAGTAATAGTGCTGCGAACATGGCTATACCCAGATTTTATATCTTACTGCCTAAATTTTTAGACTGTCACATAATACATGCAAAAGGACTTTCTGAAAACTCTTTATGAGATAGTATCTTTGGTTGAGGTGCTTATGGTTTTGTTGTGAAGATCTGTTCACACTCATGAAACCAAGACTGTAGTCAGAATATGATTAGAATGTCCAGCAGCACTATCAGAGTTCACTTTTAAATTTCCTTTCAAATCATTTGCAAGAAGCAGAGCAGCAAAGTTTCTTCTGGAAGGGTAGTGAACACAGTCAATGACTTACAGAGCCTGGTATACTGTTTGTTTGCCTTTGCAAACTGAATCCTCTCCCCTTGGTGAAGTTGCCTCTGAGTACCTTGACTCATAAGCAGGTCTTGGCTCATATCTGTAAGCATTGCAGAGACAGTGAGAAGGACCTGGCAAAGTGAATTTAATGGTTAAGAATGAGGGAGACCTGCTTCCTATGAAGCAGATGAGAGAGTGTATTACCAGCCAAATTATTTCTGGCCAAGGTGACTGAAGAACCAAGGATCCTGTTTTTTTCTCTCCCCTCTCCTCACCTCCTCTCCCCTCCCCTCCCGTGTGTGTGTGTGTGTGTGTGTGTGTGTGTGTGTGTGTGTGTGTGTGAAAAATCAAACATCCAGGGATTCTTTAGTGAGCTATATATTTTTGTGAAAATAGACTGTTAAATGTATGAAGAGCATCTGAGAGCCCCAGCCCTTCCCCTGGACTCTAAGGAAGTAATTCTATTCCTTCTATTTCTGCAGTACAGCCTTGAACTCAGGGCTGGCTGGCCCCTTCATGAGATGCCCACTCTGCTGTTGCAGACCTCAGCTTCCTCTTCTTGGATACTCAGTGATCAAGATGGAGATACACAGGGTTAGGAGGCAGTTTGGGAAGTTGGGAAAAAGGAAGCACTGGGGTGTCAGGAGATGATTACAAATGAGACTGCTTATCTGTCAGCAGCTCTCCAACTTCTCATCAGTGTTCCTACTCATGTCTTCCATTGAGTGTTCACTCCTGGCTCCTGTTGGATGCTCCTCCCAGTTTCCCCTTCTTGGACCTCACTGACAGGCACAGCACATTAAGTTCCATGGCCACTATTCCAAAACAAGGTCCAAGGCTCTGTTTGTGAACCCCAAACACTTTTCCCTCGGACTTTCCAGTCTGCAGGTGGTGTTCCAGGACTTGCATTGTTTTGTTCCCTGAAAGGTCAAGTTCTGTAGGGCTTCATTTGTCCTGGCTGGTGGGGCTCTGGCTGGCAAAGCAAATGCATCAGCTCAGCCTGGCCATATTCAGGGAGGGCCAGGCTCATTGGCACACACTGCAGGGCTGGCATGGGCTTTGTGGGAGGCTGGCCTGAGCCACAGACGGTGGCACCAGCAGTACTATTTGTTCTTCAGCCCCTGGCAAAGCCTAAGCAGATTGGATTCCTGTCCTGCAGAACACAGATGCTTCCTCCAAAGCCCACCTGCCCAGGCAGTGCTCCACCTTGGAGCAGCATAGTTTGGGGAAAAGGACTTGTCACTGAGAGCCCCTGCTCTTCTCCATTCTTGTGTTACTCCATTATCTCCCCTCTGTCCAAATTCATTTTCTCCCCACTCAATGAACACAATAACATGTTGTCCAAGTGAAGCGTAATTGCCATGTAAACAAATGGCTTAATGATAATAAATATTTAAGCATTTTCAGATACTTGATTTCCCTTTCTTTTCGTAGTTTCCAACAGAATTGCAAGTTAATTTTAATTTTTCTATTGGCAAGGGTATGGGACATCTGGCCAACAGGCAAGTGGGGAAGATGCAGAGTGTATCCAACCTAAGGGCCCCTTTTGTAAATAGCCCTCAGGCAATTCTGGCAACCGTAATGGGACCTAGAAGCCTATTTCCTGCCTCTCTTGTCCACCTTCATTTTGAAGCTCTCTAGAGCATTCCACCAGCTGTTGTAAGGAGCACCTGTGTTGTCACCATCATTGAGGTTTTGGGAGAAATCATTTGGTCATGCTTTTCATGCAGTCACTGTGCACACAGACCCTGTAAGAGCCACCAGGAAGTATGTGCATAGTGATTGAATTAAAGACCTGTTTCCAGTTCTAAAGAAGAAGTTTAGTTGCACTTTTGAGTTCTTAAGAAGAAGGTATTAAAAGGCATGGCCAAGCCTGCCAAAACACTAACTGTAGAAATAGGTAAGGTTTCAGATACACAAGCAAGGAGCTGGCTGGATGCCTCTTGCTATGCTTGGGTGAGAAACCATGATTAATAAAGGCCACAGAGAGAGTGAAACCAACAGGGAGGTGGACCAAACAAGAAAGAGAGATATGGTCAACTACAGCATTCTCCCAGAAATATAAGGCATTGCAGGTTATGGCATAGTGGGCAGTATATTCGCTAAAACTAGGACTGGGGAGAATGATGTAGTGTTTTGCAGAGGTAGGTACTTGATATTTCTGCTTTGATTTTGTTGTTAGAAAAGAGACGTATATGGAACAGATGAAAGTGATATACTGTAAGAGACAAAAGACAATAAAACAGTTGAGGTCCAGCCTCAAAGGTTTTGTCCTCTTCTGGGTGTTTCTGGGACTGTCTTATGCCTTTAACTTCCACCTGGGTGCATCAGACACACTCTTCTGTACTCCTTTAGCTGGCAGGAGCAGCCTTTTAGTGACTCGTTCAGAAGTGAGGTGCAGCTGGAAGGTTGTGTTTATTAAAGCCCAATTGAGTGGAGGTAAATGCAGGTGTGGTCAGGAAATGTAGCTGGTTCACCTCTCCCAGTAGGCACAAGGCCAGTCAGCCAACTTGCAGATTGTCATGCCGGTTCCCCAAACCAGAGGTTATTTGAGTTCATCCAGCACTGTGGCCGAGCAGAATGCTGCAGTCAGGGTGACACACTGCAAACGCCGTATCCCCAAGTGCATGCCAATCACACCAACTTTAACCTTCACTGGTTTGTGGCTGCTGACCTAGAGAGGAATTTGTTAAATGGTTGAGGTCCTGCCCTACCTAAGCCAGACTCCAGTGCAAAAAGACTCTTCTCCCCATCCTGTCAGATGCACCTCTTTTTCTCTGTCTCCATCTCTCTCTCTGCCTCCCCTTACCCCTTTACTCTTTCCTGTTAATTGGCCTGGGGTTCCCAGGCTGAAGCAGAGTTTCCTTCTGTCCCTGTGTGTTTGCTGCTCTGGTTTGCTCTACTTCCAGGGCCCCTTGGTAAAAGAAGAGCTGCTGACAGGGTAGAGTGGAGGTGGGGAAGTGACCACCGGACTGGGGAGTGATGTAGGTTGCTGTCACCGGGACGCTCAAATCAGCTGTGCCCAGATCCTGCCCTGACAATGTGAAGAAGGATCTTTTACATCAGTTAGCCAGGCCATGTTCTTCTAGAGACAAGGATGTTTCTTGTAGAAATAGACAGCCAAGAAGTATCAACAATAACTGTACAGTGGAATAGAAGATCACTGAGATTTTAGTGAAAAGGATAGACATAAGACAGCATAACTCTGAGTTGAGTTTGTAACACCAGAATATTAAAAGACACAGCCAAGAGAAAGTTCTAGATTTCTAATGAGATTTCCAAAGCAGGCTATATTTTTATCTCATTAGGATGGATTAGGTTCGTGCCTATCAACACTAATTTGTAGAAATAATTAGGTTTCAGATGCACTGTTAAGGTGCTAGGTACCTTCATCCAGGCTTGAGTGGCAACATGGTAGGAGAAGGTCTTGAGTGGGAAAGGTCCCAGAGAAGAGATGTGGGTTGGCTTTTGAGTGTTGCGTTCCTTGTGGTTTAATCTGCAGCCCAGATTATTGATTAGAGAGCTTGCAAGTTAAGTTCGATAGGTGGTGTTAGTAAGATGGGAACCAGATGAAAATGGTTTTAATAAACTGGAGAAGTGCTCAAAATGAAGTTCACTGAGGAGGATGTAGAATTATACCACCAGATACAAATAGCTGCACAAGTGTAAGGAATGGCTATGAATGAGCAAATGTACCAGAAAGGGCTGAGGTTAAGGATGAGGCCAACATCCATCAGCAGTGCAGGGCTGTGGTTAGAGCATCCCTGTCTAGGACTGCAAATAAGAGTTGAAAATACAGGACTTGTCACTATGTACCCTGTGAATGTGTACGATTATCTGTCAATTAAAAATATAATTAAATAAAATTTAACAAATACAGGGTTTGTGAGGCCATATCTTTTCTAGATATGCCAAAATCTTCAGGCTAACAGGGCTGTGGGTAGACTTGTAGACTGACTCACAGTTAAAGGAAATTTGGAATTAAACTTGTGGAGAATAATTTAGAATTCATAATTATCTTTCAGTGTATAAAAAACCTTGGTGTGAAGATTGGTGCCAGCTGTTAGTCGTCACTGAGGATGGAATGGCATTTCAGCAGCCTTTGATGAGACACTAGGAATACTTGCCTGACTGTGGAAGTCATTAAATGATAGAATGAGTTATTGAGAGAAGGTTCTGACTTTTTTATGGGCTATTACAAGTAGGCTATATTTTCATCTCATGAGGGTAGATGAGGTCCATTCCTGTGGCCCTACCTAATGGCTGAGAAGTGGTATTGACTATTTGGAGTCCCGTTTCTAACCCAGAGATTGCCTGAGCCCTGCCTGCAGACATCCACCTGCTTCTATATTCCTTGAAGTATTCCTTACCCCCAGGAGCTGCTTTCCAGATCTGTCTGGGGACCTCTTTTCCAGGCATGGGTTAGCTGGGCCTGTGTAGATACACTGATCTAATCAGATTGCACTTTCTTTTTGTTTTCTTCTTTCTTGCAGTATGAGTTTAAAGCCAAGAACATCAAGAAGAAGAAAGTGAGCATTATGGTTTCAGTGGATGGAGTGAAAGTGATTCTGAAGAAGAAGAAAAAGGTAAGTGGCTCTGAACTAGAAACTGAGGTAAAGAGGAAAGGAGGGGAGGTAGGCATGGGGTACCTTTTTTATTCTGGGCCCCTCTCCAGATAGAATCACTCCCTTATCTGGCAAGCTCTTCTGCTTTGGGCAGCAACAGTGCTGAGAGGTTGCAGCGGAGCACAGGGTGAGGTGGGGCAAAGGCTAGTCACCAGTTGGCTTAATCAGTCCTGATACCCCAGGTGATGGGAGTCACCTCCTGTAATCCATGCCTTCAAACCCTCTCCCCATTTTCATACCTCTACCTTTGAGTCTCAATGGTAGGAAATACTTTCAATTTTAGTGAGAATAACAGGGTTTGGTGGGATTGGGTAGTGAGAGGAGGCTCCCTCAGCAGCTGTCCCCTTCAATTTCAAGAGCAACCTTCATTCCCACTCCAGGTACCATGCAGCCCCCCTTGTGTGTCCTTGCATCCTCCTGTTGCAGCCAGCATTTACATAGTCCCTCAAGACCCAGCCACTGCTGCTGCCCCGTGTGCAGGAATGGTGGGGTGTGGCCAGGGTGGGAGGACGGGCAGGGGAATTGATCTATTCAGTGCGCATCCCTCTGAGTTGGGGAGAGACAAGGAAGTGAGCATGTGTTGTTTAAACACTTGTCTGTTTTGTGTTAATTGAATGTGGTTGTGGCAGAGTAACATTAACCCCTTGGAAAGGTTAGATTCGTATAGTGAGAGGATGTGTGTTTTCAAAAAGAAACAGAAGAGTTTGGCTGATTGAGGATATGTGAGGAGTCCTTTTTGTCCTTGTTTCTCAATTCTGCTGATGCTTTTATTTTTTATTTATGATGCCCTTGTTTTACATGTATTGATGGTAGCACCATAATAGTCCTACATAGACCTTCTGAGCTGCTTTTGGTTCCAAATCTCAGTTGCTCTTAATTCAAATGGGACTTAAAGCAGACCTTGAATCTCGGGGTTAGAGGGAGAGTGTGGAGGTCATGGAAGCAGAGACAAATACATCATAGTAGGCAACATAAATTTGAAGAACCATATAATTGAGAGGGATCTTAAAGGGGACTTGTCATATCAGTCCAAGGGCTTAAGTCTTCTTTATAACATCCTTCAAGGGGGACACCTGTAGTGATGGGAAATTTACTACTTCCTGAGATGGCCCCTTTTCCCTCTGGATGTTTACTAAGGTCTCTCATATATTAATCCTAAACTTGTTCTTTCATGCTCCCTCAATACTTTCATTGGTGGTTTTAGAAAGTGTTTTATGGCTATGATCTTGGAAGTATGTAGAAATAAGATATACTGTTTATAAAGAACCAACTTCTTCAAAATTCCCAAGTGTAGGGGATTAAATATCTTTGCCTTTATAAACCTTTACTGTGTGCATGGGTGCCATCTTGTTCTTCCTCTGGGGCCTTGTGTTTTGCCTCTTCTGTCACATGTGTGGACACAGTGGACAGTCACGGGACAGTCTTTAGAGTATTGTTCCCTAGGAGTTCCTGAGCAGGGTAGTTGCTGAAGCAAGCTGAGGCCTGTCAAGCCCCTGGACCCCAGTTAAAGAAATCGTGGATGACAACAATGTTAATTTGAGCAAGAGATATTCTCAGAAGAAAAAAAATGGGCTAATTTTGACACTTGCGTAAGATTACTTTCCTCAGCCCTTCCTGTGAGGGGACTGGTGACTCAGGGCCCTCATGGAACAGTCTATAAAATGATTGCTGTTTGTGGGCACTTTACAGGCTGCACGATGCTTTCACACCCATCAGCACCCAGACCTTAAGCAGTCTCTGTGGACATTTCTCTTGGTCAGTGTCATGGCACCCAGTCACCTGGGAGAAGCAGCCACACAGATGGTTTTCTCACTGAGCGGCCTGCAAGGGCTGAGCTGTCAGTCTTTCAGGTCAAGTTGAGACTCATCTGTTTCGAACCTGTGAGCCTTAGGAGGCTAACTCACGCTGACAAAGCTCAAAAGAGGCTGATGTGTGAACTAAACCAAGAGTTTCTTAATTCACTCTGAGACATACAACAATCTCCTGGACCAGATACTCATGTTATCCTGACAAGCATGTTTTCTTTCCACTAGAGGCAAGTGATAGGAGAAGGCAAATTATTAGAGGGTTGCTGGATGAGCACAGAAATGGGGCAGTCAGCTCGTTGTATGACAGGCATGTCTGCTGGCTTCAGGCTCCACAATAAATGGGCCCACTGAATCTTCCTAGTGGCCCTACTGGGCAGATGCTCTTCCTGGAGTCTGTCCAACAGACTGCCAGGGTTTGCTTCTGTGTCTCTCTGACTTCTATAGTTCCATGGCTGACACTCCCAGAATGTTTCCACCACCCCACTACACATCCACTTCTGACTGACATATCTTTGTTTACTTTCTTTTTTTTTGAGACAGAGTTTCACTCTTCTGCCCAGGCTGTAGTGAAGTGGAGCCATCTCAGTTCACTGCAACCTCTACTCCCAGTTCAAGTGATTCTCCTGCCTCAGCCTCCTAAGTAGCTGTGATTACTGGTGCCTGCCCCCATGCCCAGCTGATTTTTGTATTTTTATTAGAGATAGGGTTCCACCATGGTGGCCAGGTGGTCTCGAACTCCTGACCTCAGGTGATCCACTCACCTCAGCCTCCCAAAGTGCTAGGATTATAGGCGTGAGCAACTGAGCCCAGCCTGTTTACTTTCAATTAGGTTAAATTTAAAGGCCTGCTGTCATAGGGGCTGCTCTGTCTCTTTCAGGTATCTTCATACACCTCTAATGTTGTCCATCATGGGGCAACTTCATAGTTTTGCCCTTAGGGCACAGTCCTACTTTCCACCTCACTGTCTCTCCCATGTATCTTTACCGTATGTGGTGGCTTCCCCATTTCTCACATGTGGTGCATGTGAGAAAACTGAGGTTGGATCACATAACACATAAAGGCAGTGGTGTGCTGAGGTATCACCTGGAGAGAAGTCGCCCCTGCTCCACTAAGCACATGAAAGCCAAGCTGGAGTAGCATCTCCCTGAGGGAGTGCCTGGGACCTCATGACTCACTTTGAAACTACATCCTGGGTAATCTCCAGTGTGGCTTCACCCACCTACTGGCCCAGAAAAAAGTTGGTCTTTCCTAGATTCTTCTGAAGCCAGGCTTGGGAAAGGGGAGCCTCCCATCTTATTTCCTGCACCCATGCTTAGTGTCCATTTCAGGGCCATGGCTGTGATTTGAATAATGACTTTAATCATGGGGTTCATTTTACACCATCTCTGACAGATGAATGCACATTAACAGCAATCAGCCTTTTTGTCATCTTGTTCTCATGTGACAGTTCTCTGGTATCTGAGTGCTACCCCCACACTCACACACATGCACACTTTCTCTCTCTCTCTGCTTATAGAATTGAGAGAGGTGAGAGTAGACATGACATTGTGTAAATGCACAATTTTTTCCAAGGAAATGGAATACTTGGCAAATTTCACTGATCACCATCATGATTAGGTTAAGAACTAGAGCTCTTGCCAGATAGCTGTAGGTGTAGAGACAGCCATAGCTTGTATTCAGCCCTAAGGAAGTGGTACCATGTACATGGGTACCTGTGCCTGGCTAGTGGGTAAAAATGTTAAATAGCTCTCTCCTTTAACAATTAGCTTGTTGATTTTTATTGGGTCAGTGTGACAGGCTGGGAGGAACCCCCAGCCCAGATGAGAAGACCTGGGTTTCGATCTTGGCTCTACCCTTCCTGGCCTGTGATTTTAAGCATGTTATTTTGTCTCTCTCAGCTTCAACTGTGGAGAGTTCAATTAGGTGAACACTTTAACTTTTCTAGCTCAGATACTCTGTGCCAGCTCTGGAACCATGCTTTTTGGTGTTTGTATGTATATATGAGTCACCTGTATGTATTTAGGTCTTTGAGAACCCACTGGACTCAAAACAAAAAAACAAAACAGACCGTGGAGTCTCAGTGGATCACTGTATTGTTGTTTCCCAACCCTCTAGGGCAGGAGGAGACCCTATAAGTTAAATAACTTATCTCTATTTAACTCTGAGGTCAACAGAGTTAAATATCTCTGAGGTAGCCACCCAGCCTCTTCTCTCTCCCAGACTGTCTGTAACAGGTGAATCGTGATGTGTTTCCCGGCTGAGATCTGTGTTCATAGGGAGTCCCTGCCCTCCAGGGAACTTTTTAAGGGAAGGAGCCATCTTTGTAAGCCCAGCACTTGCCTGGACACCTGACACATGTAGTATGTTTTCAATAATCATGGCCGTTCACTAGCTGCATGATTGAACATTATTTATGTGTGATAATGTCATTAAATTATGAGAAAATAACTACTTAACAATTGGATCAAATGAAGTCTAGTTTGTTACTTTTATTATATTGTCTTCCCTCTTTTTCTTCCTGTCAATCTGCCTGTTTAAAGAAAGAAAAACAAAGATGAGATTCTTTACCGAACATAGGAAGGCTTGCATAGAAATTGCTAATTCTGTAGTATTAATTGTAGTTGTTCAGGTGCATTATACAAGTGTAGGCAGTGACCAAATATAATCAACTCTCATTGAGATGTAAAAAACATCTTTTTGGTTATAATAACAAGTATCTAAAAGTGCTGTCATCTTGAATTGATGCCAACAGATAATGAATATCAAATTCCTTATGAATCTTAGGTTGAATTTGTGATGTGAACCCAGTTACTGAGATAATTAGCTGTACTTTGATGTCTCTCAATCAGTACATTTTCTTCAACTCTCATCTAGGCTCAAGTAATTATCTTTTCATGTAACTATAATGATTAGTTATTATAATAGTGGAATCACACTACAGCACCATTTGCTAGGGAGTAGAATCCTGAAAAAGGAAGATTAGTCTTGATCCTCATCCAAGGGATTTTTCTGATAAAGAACTCAAAGGGCTTCAGTTTTATATGGTTTCTCTTATGAACCAATAACGTCGTTGGGATTCCCTAAGGCAACATTCCAAAAAGGATCCGTCCACTAACAAATATTCATTGTATGGCTACCATGTTCAAGGAGCTGCACAGGTTATATAAAGATATTAGATATGAACCCTTCCCAGCAAAATTATTCTTGTCACTAATGCACACATAGGTTTGTTGCAGGTCTTATAAGATTGCATTGTGGTTATTTATCTCTTTCTCTCATAAGCTGTTAGCTTTAGGGGGCAGGGACCATGTCTTCCCTCAAATCTTATTTCATCTGTTTGGAAAAGTAGAAGATCAGAGGGAGCAAACTGATGCAAGTAATTACACACCAAGGTGATAATGAGAACAGCTAATAGTAATAGTTAACGCTAATGTTGAGTACCTACCATTGCCCAGGCCTTGTTTGATGCACTTTACACTTAACAAATTTTCACAACTGTCCTGTTAGGTAGATACCATTCTTACATTGTTCAAAAGCAGTTTGAGCAACTTGCCTGAATCTCAGATCCCATCAGTGATGAAGTCAAGGTTCAAACCTCGTCTTACTTAAATCCCAAGCAGGTTCTTTCCACTACCCTGTTGCTGTGTGTTTGTATTGATCTCTTTGGACCCCTTTAGATAAAAACTACTCCATAGGATATGCCTAATTAATTAAGCCAGGGTCTTTAACTCCTAACCTGTACTCTGTCATGGGTGCATTACATCACAGGGAAACGATGTTCCTGCCCAAACAGTAGTGCTAGTTACTATGGAAACACAGAACTCAGATCGAATTGAGTAAGAAAATGAGGCACTCAGAATTATAGAACCAGAATTTAGCAGACTTAAAAAATGATTTGGTCTGATCCTCTAAACGATTAGATGTAGCAACAGAGGATAAGAGAAGTCCAGTGACTGTCTCTAGGACACCCAGATAGTTACTGACAGCCAGAGTGTGAATCTAAGCCCTAAACTTCATCCAGTATTCCTTCCACCATGTTGTGTTTCTTGGCCTTCTTTATTTTCTGCCACTTTAAAAACAAACCTATGAGGAATTGTGTACATCGTGGGAGGATTTTTAACTGCTTCAATTTTGAAATGCATGTTCCCATATTCATAGATTTTAACTGAAGGAGAGAGATAGCTTTATTTTCAGTATAATCCCATTCTATCTAGAAGCCTGGAGAACTTGTCAACTGAGTTTATATGGCCTTTGCAAGTTTTTTTTCTTTTTTTAAGTCACCACTGCTATTAGGTATGTGAATAATGCTGCATGAAGCTTGCAGGCTTTGTGATATGCCTACTGATAATTTTCAGTAGGGATAGGAAATGAATGCCAATACAAATTTCTCCTCTACTTTAGCATTCCTGGGGAAGGGCTTCAAAGATGCCATATCCATTTTTGCACGTCAAAAGGAGAAAAGACCACTGTGATAATTATTCCTGACTGTTTTCTCTTCTTGGCACTGTTCCAGAAAGACCTACCTCTAAATCCATTCCCATATAACATTCCTTGCCAGGAGCTTTTAGAATGACAAAGTGGCTATGAATTTCCATGGAGGACTTGACATCTGCACTCAACAGATAAAGGAAAGAGAAGGTTCTATATCAAAGATGCATTTGCCTCATTCAGTGGTCTTACAAAAGCATACAGAGCAATCCCCTTATCCCCTTCCTCTGTGGAAAGCCAAGAACTTCCTGGCAGTAGAGAGTGAAAGACTGATTTCATCATTTGGAGTTGCAGACCATGGGACTACAGGTAGAAGAGTTGGATTTTATTTATCACTGGACTAGGTGGCCTTGGACGGAAATATGTCAACTTCTCTGAGCCTCAGTGTTCCTTTTTAAAGTGGATATCAGTAATCTAAAAGTGTTATGTAGAAGTTCTTTCTCTAAATGGAGAAAAGGGCTGGACATGGTGGCTCACACCTCTAATCCTAGCACTTTGGGAGGCCGAGGTGGGCAGAGCACAAGGTCAGGAGTTCAAGACCAGGCTGACCAATATGGTGAAACTGCGTCTCTACTAAATATACAAAAATTAGTCAGGCGTGGTGGCATGCACCTGTAATCCTAGCTACTCAGGAGGCTAAGGCTGGAGAATTGCTTGAATCTGGGAGACAGAGGCTGCAGTGAGCTGAGATTGCACCACTGCACTTCAGCCTGGGTGACAGAGCAAGACTCTGTTTCAAAAAAAAAAAAAATGGAGGAAAGGACTTTTTTCTCCATATCAGCTATGAGAATGAAAAATGTGAAGCAGATACAGATGACTTTCCTGTATCTTTGCTTTCTTACCTCCTCACATTCTGTGTTAGTCTGGGTCCTCTGAGAAGCGGATGCCCAGTGTTAAATGCCTGTGGGAGAAATGGGGGAAGCATCTGAGAAAGGCTGGAAGGGCTGTCGGGCTGCAGGGAGATCTGCCTCTGAGTGCAAGAGAGAGGGAAGGAAGGAAGGTTAGCGAAAGGGTCTTGACTGCGGTGCCATTTGAGGAAGGCTTGGCAAGGTTTCAGGGAGTCCCAAAGCCAAAGTTGTCTGTCGGGACCCCACATCTCCTAGGAACCTACCTGCCTTAGTAACCCTCCATGCTCGGTCACTGGCTGGAGCAGCCTGTGGAGAGCATGGCTCCTGGACCAGCACGATGATGGATTTCGAAGTGCAGCAGCGGGGGCCCTTGGCTGGACCTCCCTGTGACTGGTGGTCTGTGGGGTACACTCTATGACCACACCTTCCTTTCTCCAGAAAATATTTACTAACCAATATGTGAAGTGGAACCTTCTTTCAAATTGAGCTGTTCCTTCTATCTCACTAACTTTTAAGGATACCCTGGAATAAGGAATTTGTGAACAAAGAGAAGAGGGGAAGGGAGGAGGTGGCACAGAGAGACAGGTTAATAAACTCTCGTTTAGAGGCCTCCTAAAAGGCTCAGCAGTGCCATGGGTGTCCTTGGTGGGCATGGAGGGGACAGGAGTAAGAGAAAGGAGTTATACATACCCACATACAGAGTTGGAGCATGGCAGAATGCCAGGCAGTTACCCCTAGGGCTAATTAATCTGCTCCACCAGGCACTCCCTCCCCACTCACAATTTTTTCTCCATTTGCTTTATTTCTGGAGTGAGTGAAGAAGCAGATCTTTGTCTCCTTGAGCACTTAGCATATTGGCCTCGCCGCCCTGCTGCTGCTGCTGCTGCTGCTAGTGCTCGTGCTCCAGTGGGGACCCTGCCTGAGCCTGGACTCGCGGTAGAAGGAAGCTGAAGACAAGCCCTGCTGGTGCCCAGTCCTGCTGGTTCCCTGGGCTGTTTGCTGTAAATAAGGTTGTGAAAGGCCTTCTTACCCCAGAAGGCACTCAGAGAGGTGCTGGCACCTTTAGAGGTGTGTGTCCCCTCCCTTCCACCTCTCTTTCCCATCTTCCTTCCTTCCACTCCCATCTGTACTGAAAATGTCCTCACTTCCTGGCATATCATGGAGACCACAGCTGATTCTGGACGGTGAGTAGCAAAACTGAAATCACAGCTACCAAGACTCCAAGTCTTTATTTTCAAGCATTTTAAAAAAATAAAGGGAAAAAAAAGACTTCAGGTATAGCTTAGAGCTATGAGGTTTTCTGGACAGTTAAACTGAGTTTGGCTATAGTTATTGTTCAGTAATACAACTCTATCCTGTCTATGTTTGAAGCCAACTTTGATTTATAATCCCATAGGTCTGGAAAATTCATTTTTCTTCCTATTTTCCTTCTCTCATTTCAAAATTTTTTTCTAATTGTTTTTTCTTAGAAGAGTATTTCCATATAGAAAAGTGAGGAAGGGCTGGCTTGTTTGTGTTGTGTTGTTTTTTTCTTTAAAATACTTGCAAAATAGAGGCAATAAGAGAAACAATTTCAGACCAGGAGAGGGGAAGAATCAAATTGTTCTTGAATCAAGACGTTAGTGATTATCATAAAGTCATGTGAGATATGTGAAGCGGGACCTCCCTCTCAGTGAAGCCGTTCATGATATTGCATTGCCTTGGAATTGCGCCAGAGTAGTGGAGTCAGCACTAGTCCAAACATCAGGAGAATTTGTTTTTAGTCTTGGCTGGGATACTAACAAGGGGTGACACCTTGCTTGAGTGACTATACTCCTCAGGATATTATTTGAAAGAGGTGAAGTGAAGGTAGACCCTTTAGTTCTAAAGTTCTTGGACTATCAGGCCTTGAGGATATGGGGTTAAAAATCTCTTGATAATCTCCTGATCTCTTCATAGATTTGATATTTTTCATCCAAGGATGAAGGTCTGTAAAGTGACAGACAGGACTAGATTTTAATAAGATCTTCAGAAAAGGAAAATAAGTAAGTAGGTAAAAAGATCTTTGTAGTTTTCCCCCTCCTCAGGACATTCTATATGGGTGATGGGACCTCTTTTAAAAGTAAAATATGTTTTGGCTTCTGTAGACCCTGCCAATGCTCATTATTAAATTAATACAAAGGGCCCTGGGAGCCTGGTTTCCTTGTCCTCCTATTCACATCTGCCAGAGAAAGAAAATAGTTGTTCTGTATTATTTTGCCTCATTATACTTTCCTTTTAATGAATGTCTTAGTTACATTCTGTAGAATTGCTGAGAAGAGCCTTGCCCAGGTTAGCTTTGATAATGGAGGCGCATGGCAAGACTTGGAGGAAACATGAGCTGGCACCCAGTGCATCTTCTCTCTCAATGTTGCAGCCAGTTTGAGTGGAAATAGAGTCACAGGTCACAAAAACTGTCCACCATGACTGGGGCTCAGCCTAGACTCCATTTAGGATTTGGTATTTCCCAAAGAGAGGATTCGATTGGGTAGAGTTGGGTCTTTTTACTGTAGAGCTCAGTGATTGGGTGATTGAATTCCAGCCCCTTGCTGGCTCCGCATGGTCAGTCAGGTGGGGATCTTGACCCCAGACAGGCATGGCCAGGCTAGCACAGTTGGCCTCCTTAGACACACGCAGCATGCACCAAATCACCCTCATTCAGACCCTCTTTGGGGCTGCTTTCCTCAGAAGGTGACAGGGCATGTGGCTGTGTCATTGAGTTTCCCGGCCTCTTTAGTGTATTGGGTCATTGGCTCCTCTCAGTCACTTTGAAAATCACAGCAGAGCTGCAAGGACTGTTAGGAGCAGACTGTCCTGATGGTTAGAACATGAGAGAAGGGAAGATGCATTCCCTCAGGAGCAGAGCACGTCTGTGGATGCCCCACCAAGTGTTTAAGCCACGGCAGCCACTTCCTGAGTACACTGAAGTGGACCCTGGCCTGAGGCAGTGGTTAACGAGACCATGGTCAGGTGACTGTCTTTGAAATGTAAGGGGACCTTCTGTTGCCAGGCCTGAGACTCCAGAGGAGTATGTGGAGTATGGAAGGGACCCTCTGGTTGAGGATTTCAGTCCAACCTTTCTTTGGTGTAAAGCAGTGGCTGTCAACCCAAGTGTCACATCAGAACCACTTGAAATGTTTGTTCCAGCTACAGATTGTGGGGCCTCACCTCCAACCCACTGTATTCATGTCTCTAAAGAGGTGGAGCCGAGGCAACTGTAGTTTAAAAAAAACATGACAGATATGAGAACCAGACTTTTGCTTCTGGGAAGACCAAGTAGATGCACTTTACCCTGTTCCTCCTGCTAAGTACAGCAGAAAACCCTAGACATTACATATAAAATAAACATCAGAAGATTCTGAGAGGCAGAGAGAGCACAGTCTAGCTAGGAACTTAGGGACTCACAAATTACACAGTCGTGAATTCCCTGGGTTTCTTTTCACCTCATATATCCCAGATACAGAGCTGACGAAGTTGGCAACTCACGCTTGCCAGTGGGAACAGACATCAAAGCCCCAACAAAAGCCTGCACTCTCCAGCCAAAGAGGAGAAAAGGGGCAGCATAACAAGGCAGAAAACTGTCCACAATAACCACTCTCCTCCAGACAAACAATCCACGGAAGACCGGCCTCACCACCACCAAGGCCCTCATTGGCTGAGCCGGAGCCCAGGCTTCCACGCTTGCTGGGCTGTAATGAGGTGTCCCAACACCCACTCTGGGTGGTGCCCCAGGAGGCTGAGAAAAGTACTAGGCCCTTCATCCCTGCCAGCTGGTAATGAGTGTCCCATACCACCTTTCTCGCTCCTGTTTCCCAGGTGGTGTCTGTGGAGAAGCTACCCTTCCACCAGTGACCTGCAGTCATGAAGCCACTCTGTGCATGTTGTCAGCAGTGCCATGTGGGAACTCTAAGGCACTCCTATCCCCACAAACCAGGGTGGTGTCATTGGAAGCCCAGTGTGGATCTAGAACTCCCACCCACACCCAGCAGTAATGAGGAGCCCGTTTTCCCCTGTGTGTCCGCAGAAGCCGAGTGGGAACCTGGCCTTAACTCCCTCCTGGGGGTATTCAGGTGGCATCCTATACCCTCCCCTGTTTAGTGTCACAGTAAGACAGTGAATGCAGAAAGTTTGAATAACATCTAGACTCTTAAATGTCTAGGCTTCAATTGAAAATCACCCACTATACCAGGAATGGGGAAAATATCAACCTCTGTAAAAAAAAAAAAAAAAAAAAAAAAAAAAAAAAAAAAAAGGCAATCAATTGGTGCTAATACCAAGATAACAGAGATGTTAGAATTATCTGACAAAGATTTTGAGGGCCCATCACAAACATGCTTCCATGAGCAGCTGCAAAAACTTTTAAAACAAATGAAAAAGTAGAATCTCGGCAAAGAAAAAGAAGAAATAACCAAATAGGGATCTTAGAACTGAAAAATACAATAGCTAAAATAAACTCAATAGATGGACTCCACAGCTTTACAAATACTGCTTTGCTAACTGCATTGAATTAATAGTGCAGGTAGAATATGTGGTCATGGTGATAGATGTGACTTAATTTAATATTTATGTCATAAAGATTTTGCCCTGAGATCAAATCATCTTTTAAGCACATTATGATATTTTGCTGTTTGAAGGCCCACTATGGAGAGCAATGATACTGGATGATTACAATATGCATGCTGATATTTGGGCTTTAACTGAAAAATTTCAGTGCATCAGTTGGAAACCAGCCTAATGTGTGCTCATTACGAGGTCATTAAAAAAAGTGCTATAAACTAATCTTTGCTGGGTTAGAGGGAGTGTCATGGCTGGAACATTAAAAGGCTGTTTCTCTACACCATGCTGATCAGGGACCTGGTTCATTTTACCAGGTTTTTGGGGGGAATACTGGTAAGAATAATACATACCAAGAAAATCAACTATGGTAGCAGGTAGTCTGGAAAACTTGTCTAGTGAGGGATGTTTACAAAACCTGGGATTATTTAGTATAAAGATGATCTGGACTTGCTGTATTTATATATATTTGAAGGGATTCTTACTTAAAAAAGAAATTAGTCTTCTTCCGTGTTGCTCCATATAGGTCATTCATATATTAAAATTTTATAGGGTAGTCAGTAGCAATTATAGGAAGGTATCTTTTTAAAGAAAAAATTTAGTTTTTGGATGTAACTGAAGTTTTGTTGTCTATAAAACAGTGTTTGATATTGTATGTTTTTAAGCCAGTCTAAAATCCATCTCTATGGATGGTATTGGTATTGAATAAAAATTCAGGAATTAAATGGTGTATTAATGTATGTGTGTGTACACACGTGTATGTGTAATAATGTGTTTGGGTAAAGCTGCTGACATGTATGTGTAATAATGTCTTTGGGTAAAGATGCTTTTTCCTAATGTTCACCAGTCCCTGGTAGAGGCGTAACAACCTCCAAAGCCCAGCATGTTTAGAACAGTGGCCACCCTGTGCTGAGAAATTCATATAGCTAAAAGCATTCAATTAATCCACTATATACTCCTTACCCTTTCTCCTCTCTTGAGGCCTTCTTTCATAGATGAATGTGTTCTTCCACAATTTTCCTGCACAGCAGTCTCTCTGACAAAGAATAGAGCGGGATTCTCTGTCCCTGCACCTGCAGGTCGGACCTGAGGGGGTGTAGTTGGCTGCTGACCCTAATGCCCCCTAACACTGAGGCGCTTCTCACCTCAGCAAGCACTGTGATTGAATCCATTCTCCTCCAGCTCCTCTTCCCCAACTTAGAGGGTCTCTTCTGTGTTCACTGTAAGTTAGGTTTACAATGAATAGCCTTTTAGGGGTCACTCTGCAAATGTACCAATTAACTTACCTGGCTTGTCTGGAGCTCCACACTACCGCCCCCACTTCACCCCCTGTGTTTCCTGAGGCCTTCTTGGCTCCTGCCTACCCTCTGGGCCTGGAGAGACACTCTCCTAAAGTGCTTGGAGAAAACTGATCAGACTAGACACTTGACATTTTCCACTCGTCCTTTTGGAGCAATCAACTCCGGGCCTCTTAGAGGGAAAAAGTCAGGTCAGGAGCAAAATGCATGTGTTTGCATAAGTATTCATAGCTCAGTGTGTGCCCTGGTTCTGTAACTGAGGACAAGCCTAACTTATTCATTTACAGCTTCTTTTATTGCAGAAAAAGGAATGGACATGGGATGAGAGCAAGATGCTGGTGATGCAGGACCCCATCTACAGGTAAGAGCCCAGTCCAGCACCCAAGATATCACTGAGCCCCAGAATCCCCCTGCCCTCTCCTAGAGCCACCTGTCAGGATGGTGGATCCAGGCAAATTTAAATAAACTTCTATGCTTTTCTCTTCTGAGACCTGTTGCCTCTGTTAGTTGTGAATACAAGATGTAAATCTGCCTTATCATTTTGGTCATGCTTGATTGCATTAAGGAAGCTGTGGAGGATTTCTGCTTGATGTTTAATTTAAACCTCTCGGTTGTAATTGGAGACCTTTTAAATTTGTGCTGGTGTTGTCCTGACTGAAATTCTATAATTGCATATATATTGATCAAAATAATAAAACTAGGTTACTCCATCGCTCTATTCTAACTACTTCCCACAGTTATCTCTTTCACCTCTCTGCCCCTTCAGAAATTAAGCATAGTATAAGAGCTTTGTGAGCATTCGGGAAATCGAAAGTCAGAAATGTATCTCCAGGTCTGAATGTTTTTGTCTCCCCAAAATTTGTATGTTGAAATCCTAACCCCCAAGATGATGGTATTAGGATTTGAGACCTTTGGAGGTGATGAAGTCATGAGGGTGGGACCCTCATGTTTGGGATTAGTGGCCTTATATTATAAAAAGAGGCCCCAGAAAAATAGGTAGCCTCATGATGGTGTCTTTCCCCTGTGGGAGAACACAGCTAGAAGGCAGGCCCTCACCAGATGCTGAATCTGCCAGCATCTTAATCTTAAACTTCCCAGCCTCCAGAACTGTGAAAGATAAACTGTTATTTATAAGCCAGCCATTTTCTGGTATTTTATTTTAGCAGACCGAACTGACACACACCCAGAAATTGCTTTTACAAGAAGACTGGTATGATTCTTCTAGAGATTGGATGGCTGCCATCCATGTGTATTGTCCTGGGCAGAAGAATATCAGATAGCAAGAACATGTAGAAAGCCAGGCTCTCCCAGGAGTCATGGGTGTCATTCTTGTGTCCTGGATCTCTGCAGACCAAGCCCCACCTCCTTTCTGTTTTCCTCACTGGGAGATTGGCCATTCATTTAGGAATTTGGGGATCTAGATTTAGGTTTTGATTTTGTCTGCTCTCAAATTATTGCCATGCCTTTGTCAACAAAGTGGATAAAGGTTGGAACTCAATGTGTGAAGCTGGAAGCATGGTGGCCCTGCCTTTTAAAGAGCAGATGTTTGTGAAATGGAATGTCTATTCATTCAAACAAATATGCAGGTGTGAAATACTCATGGCAGGTACTGTGCTAGTTAATTTCGTAGATTACTAAACTAAATGAGTTGCAGTCCCTTGTTCTCAGAGAGTTTTAAACTAGTAGGAAACAGACATATCACTGAGGTATAAGATAGTATGTCTGACAAAATGAATTTCTTCTTCTGCGTTCCTGTAGTACTGTATAATGTTTTTTTTTGAAATACTAGTTATAGTGTTTTGTTACTTTTTTAAAAAACAAATGTCAATTTTTTGCCACTAGCCTGTTACGCTCTTGATGGGAAAATCTACGCCCTTCTACTCACTTTTGTATATCTAGCACCAAGCCTGTGTCTGGCCCAAATGAAGCCCTTAATACATGTGCAGTGGTGGATGGATAAATGCTTTGAATTAATATCTGAAAATTAATATAAACGTTATGGTGATTCACTGAAGGGAACAATTACCTTCTACTTGAGTGATGAGAAAATTCTTTAAGAAACAGATTGCATTCGAAGTTGGCTTTAAGAATGTGAATGGGCAGGCCTCTATGATATGCATTTTGTAAAAGAAGAGTTTCTTGGCTTTATTTTTTTAATGCTAGTACCATATAAGGAAAAAAGTGACCTCTTTGTGGATGCTGATCATAAGTTTGAGTTCTGCCTTTTGCTGGTTGAAAGAAAGGACTTTCTGCAAAGTTTTCACATATCCCAAGTAAGCTGCTGACTTTGCTTATTTTTTAACAGCTTCATTGAGGTATAACTGGCATGCAAAAATCAAACATACTTAAAGTTGAATAATTTGGTGAATAAATCTCAGTCAAGATAGTGAACATATCTATCACCCCACAAGTTTCCTGTGCTTTGTTTGTAACCCTTCCCTCCCCATCCCTCCGCCACCTCATCCCCAACCTCAGTTCCCACATTCCCAGGCTACCACTGATGTCCTTTCTCCTGTCGATCAGTTTGCATCCTCTAGAATTTTGTATAAATTGAATCAACAGTATATTCTCTTTTTCGGGAGGAGCTGGCTTCTTTCACTCGGCATAATTTATTTTGAAATTCATTCCTTGTCATTGCATGTATCAGCAGTTCAGCCCTTTTTATTACAGAACAGTGATCTGTTGTATGGGTATATCACAGCTTGCATAGCCATTCATGTGTTCGTGAACGCTTTTGGTGGTTTTCAGTTTTGGGCCATGACTATCAAATGTTCATTAGGTCATATGGTAGGTATACATTTAACTTTTAAAGAAACTGCCAGATTGCTTTCTAAAGGGATACCACCAGTGGTGTACAAAAGTCCCAATTTCTCCATATCTGCCAATATCTGGTATTTTCAGTCCTTTTAATTTTAGCCCTTCAAATATGTGTTTCTTTATATCTCATTGTGGTTTTAATTTGCATTTTCCTAATGACTAATATTAAATATCATCTTTTTGTTTGTTTTGAGTCAGGGTCTTGGTGTCACCCAGTCTGGAGTACCAGTGGTGTAATCATGGCTCACTGCAAAATACAAAAATTAGCCAGGCAAAGTGGCAGGTGCCTATAATTCCAGCTACTCAGGAGGCTGAGGCAGGAGAATTGCTTGGACCTGGGGGCCAGAGGCTGCAGTGAGCCAAGATCACGTCAGTGGTCTGGGCAACAGAGTGAGACTTGGTCTTAAAAAAAAAAAGAATAGTTTTATCCAAGTCACTGATAAGGCTGTTGAATACAACAGTGGTAGGCCTGGAAAATAAAGATTTTGTGTTTTTTCTCTTTTATTTATTTTGGATTTCCTTTTCTTTTTTAGTCTGCTTATTCTACTGTTTCTGGCTTCAAGGGCATGCTTCCTAGAAAAAAATTAACTAAACGGTATTGGAGTAGTTGTACTGTTATAGAAGTCACTGTGCTTTTGCGTTTCAGTTTTCCTGCCTTAGCATCCCCTGTCCTAGTCTTATTGGTGGACACTGATGGAATTAACATGTTTGACTAAATTAGTCCCCAGGCTGTTTATGTCCCTTGAAATGAGTGACTACACTAACAAACAAATATCCTGTTTAAAACTAGTGGAAGTAAATTAATCTGACCTGAAGTCTTTAGGAGGCAGAATGGAATTAATTCTCCAGTTATTAGTTTAAATGATCAAATTAGGTAAAGTCTCCATTAGGAGTTCCAGCCAGTTACCAAAAATGGCATCAATGAACATCCAAATAGTGACATGATTAAGAATTAGAAGTCTCTTCCAACTTTGGCTTTCTACCTTAATCAATGTTTTGATTTTAAGCAAGTAAAAGATACATGATTCAGGGCTAACTAGAGAAGGGAAGAAGGGCTGCATGGAGAGGTAATGTGTTTTGTTGTTCCTTGTGCTAGGCACTAGGGGAAACACTGGTATATCAGCCTGGGTGCAGTCAGGAGACAGAAACCACATAGTGATGTAAACAGAAGAAATTTATTACGAAGTACTATTAAACTATAATAAAAGAGTACCTAGAAGGTGTAAAGAAGAGAGTACTCAAGGCAGCACAAACTTGGAAGGTTGACCCCTTCCCAAGATGCCCTTTAGACATTAATGCAGATAGTGTGACTACAGCTACTCATGGCAGAGAAATTTACTGGATTGCTTATGTCAGAGCTGGTCCTAGTTGCAGAGAAAACAGAAAGCAATCCTCCAGGGCTTGGGTGCAGGTGATCTGCAGCTGGTGGCTGGGCACACAGGTGGAGTTGGGGTATGGCTGTGGGTGACAGGCATAAAGTATGCAATGTGTGTGTCAGGAGAGCTGTGAAAAACAAACCTGAGGGGCAGGGGGAAAGCTAGCAGAGAGAATTAGAGCGTCACTGTGGATGAGAGGCCCAGAACACCCAGTGTCTGCTTCAGGAGGGATGTGGAGAGGTGATCACCAGGCTGGGCTGATGCTGAGGTTACTGAGGGACATGTGTTCTGGGCATGCCTACTACTGGATGTCATCATATCCACACCACTGATGGACTGTGCAGCAGCTGGACCAAGAGAAGCCTTTTCTTTCTGTCGTGTTGCCCCTCCATTCTCCAGAGGAATCTTAGCATCGTGCTGCTGTGCGAGAGATGTGCTTAAAGGAATTCCATCCATTACCAAAGAGCTTGTATTGAAAGGTAAATTTGGAGCTGAGTAGCAATAAATTGGTACAGGTGGTTACTAGAACACAGTCCTACCCTCAAGGAATATGGTCAGATAGAACTTTACTTGTGTTACTTCACTTAATCCCAACAACCCTGAATGGTAGAATGGTAGAATCTATTATTCTCATTCTTAAGACAGAGAAATCAAACTTCAGTGATATTGGGCAATATCCCCATGGTCACACAGCTGTTGTATGGTTAGAGAGCTGTCAGGCATTCACACTTTTGCCCATTTTGTTTTACTTCTGTTCTCAGTGCTATCCACCTTTAAAGGTGCCTCATTCATAAGCTTGTATATTCTATTTTTGTTATAAAAATTAAATGTTAAAATGCAGGACAAACTACCTTTTAAGGTAAATGAGGATTTGATAGAGCTATTCGGTGATAAATGATCAAGATGGGCAAGATTCAGGAAATATGGGTATTGCTGAGATTCAGGAAGCACACCAAACTACAAGCAAGGTAAAGAAGAAATCAGTTCTTAAACTCTAGACTCAGTAATGAAATGACAGAATGTTAAAGATTTTAAAACCAGCTAAAGGGGAAAGTATATATTGCCTACAAAGTAACAATTTTTGATGGTAAAAAAGCAAATGTAAGACAGAAGATAGTGAATTATCTTTAAGAATATGGTAAGGTAAGTGCTTATCAAGTGCTGAAGCTTAGAAAATCCTCCTTAAATACCTCTTTATTATGGAAGTAAGGTAGAAAAAATCCTGGGCAGCTTTTGTAAAGACTTGGAAATAAATGAAAAGAGCATCCATCCTTACAGGAGAATGAGTAGTTCAGAGTACAGACAGAAGAAAGACTTGCATTTATCAGATAGAAGAGGTGGTGACTTCTGCAGAGCAGTTTCAGTAGAGAGGGAGGGACAGTAATTACTTGCTAGTGAAAGAAAGAACCATGGTATGATGAATTACAGCTTAACACTGAAATCAAATAAATATATATTTTAAAAAGAGGAGCTAGTAATGCCCTTATAAAGGGAGAATGAAAAGTTCCTATGGGGATAAAAATGGAAGGTGTTTAAAGTATGTGTAATTTTAAGTACTATTATTTTTTCAAAATGTGCTTATATACAGTCCTGATCTGAGAATTATTATTTTTTCAAAATGTGCTTATATACAGTCCTGATCTGGGATATATAAGTGGAATCATAATTATGAGATAAGGGAAAAACTTTCATAATTTAGTCACTATATTGTTTTGTGGAGCCAAAAAGCACTGTCAGGATTTAAGGAGTCTTAAAGATACCTCTCCAAAATCCATGCTGTCCCTCCAAAATCAGAGACCTCCCAGATAGAGATGACTCTGTATCTTCCCTTCCTCCACGTCATCACATGCCCCAAGCTCCAACTGGAATCCTGGAATGGATTCCCTTTTCTCCATTCCCTTTAGATTCCGGAAGGGGTCCAAGGCACAAAGGACCATAAATCAGGGAAGGAGGTGTACCCCTTTCTCTGCTTATGATGCATATATGTCTCTTGCTCTCTGTGTGATTTATAAGTGATGCGGTGACATCTGCACCTTCCCATACTATTTCTGTAAGGATGAGCATCTTCTCTTCCCCCAGCCTCCCATTGCCTGAGGTTTTTGAGCAGCCTCTGCTAAACTGAGAAAACTGATCATCAGGGATGCAGAGGCGGCACAGCCTATAGATCTTTTTCTAACTTCTCATATCATTTCTGGACCAGCCCATCTGGCAGATATGAGTGTCCATCACTCTAGTCATGAGTCATGTTTCATGTAGAGGTGATGTTTTTATTTCCTCCAGCTTCAAAACCTTCCATTGATAGTGCCTTTTCATACATATGCATGAGTAGGAATTACCCAATTTTACGCACGGAGAATCTTATGAACTAAGAAGGGGAAGGAAATGCCATTCATGCTGTCTGGCTTCTGTTAGTTCCCAGGGCTACTCAGCAATCCCTTATTCACCCTGGTAGATGGTCCCATCATAATGCCCTTCTCACCTCCTACCTGTTAACCCTGTATATCCTCACTTTCCATAGGTGACCTCCCCACCACACTGCTCTGAAATTCCTCAGCTGTCCTCTCCTCCCTTAGGACATCTTGGTGTCACTACCAACTGTCTCTCTGTCCATTACCTCTCTCTCTTTTCTGGACCCATCTTTGCTTGTTTCTTCAGCATCCTGAGCTGTGAACTACACTCTGTCTCTCTGTCTTCCTGGACTCCCTCTTTTTCCCTACCAATATATTCAGCTCTCTCCTATCCTCCTTTTAACCCAGCAAACTCCACCCAAGAGCCCATCTTCTATTAACCCTTCCTTTCTCCCAAAGCCCTGGGTATGTCTTCGTCAGGACCACCATCCTGCAGGTCCTTGTGGCCTGGCCTTGCTGTCCACCACCTACTTCACAGAAACGGCTCCCTCCACCTTTACCCACGTGTTCCCCACACCTCCAAACACACAGCACATTCTTCTGTTCTTCTGCATTGCCCTGTAGTATCATCTACCACTTCTCATTTCTCCTATTTCTGTTTTTTGCCTCCCTCTCGTTTCTTTCAACTCTACAGTTATGTGTGTTCTTTATCTTTCTGAAGGGAAATTTCTGGATTGTAGTGTTTATCCCTCCTTATAGGGTACAAAAAGTCCCTTGTGCTTAGTGAGTCTCAGTAAATACTTAAAATGGGTGATGGATGAATCTCCAGCAAGGGATTGATGACTTATAAATCACTGGAGGCATGGTGGCTCCAACTCATATGTACATATTAGCACATGTGTCCAAGACCTTTCTTTTTCTCTCTACTTCTTTCTTTTATCCCTTCTTTTCACAAGCCATTGCATCCCTGTATGTAGAAAGCACTTGGAATGCAAGACAAACAGGGTGTCTGCCATGTCCTCGAGGATCTCACTGTGACTTCTATTATACTTTCCATGATGGTTTTTAAATAAATGTTCAGGGGAAGGTGAGGGATACGTTTTAAAATGGCCAAATAATACATAACTCTTACTAAAAATAGTTAAGAGTGTTATAAAGGAAAGTATCCATTTTCTTTCTTCAACACCTATTCCTTCTAGTACTGCTCCACATGCAAATATATTGACACTCAGCTATTCTTTCAAAGTCTAATATTCTACATTTAGTTTTAAATTATCCTGTTTTTCTCTCAGTAATGTATCAAGAGCTTCCTCCCACATCTGTACTTACAGTCTTCCCATGATGGCTTTGGCTCTGAGAGTTCCAAAGTGAAAGTGATATTTAGGAAAACCAGACTGGCTTGGAATGCAACTCATCCCTGTCAGTGAGATGGACTGGAGAGATTGCTTGGGGATCTGAGTATAATGGGAAGAGTATTTGGGTCTGGCCAAACTGAGTGACAGCAGTAGAAATGCATAGAAAGAAGTCAACCTTTGGGCTGTTTTAAGCATGGACCATTCAGACTAGTAGTGTCTGAACATAGAGTAAGCGAGGGAGGGAGAGGAGGGCCCAATGATCTCAGGTTGTTGAAGCTTCATTGCTTTTACCTTTTCCTTTTCTGAGGGCTTTCTGCCTCTGCTGGCCTCCCATTTGATTTTAAATTCAGTCATCATAAAAAATAGAAATGTGTGCCATGGCAACTCTTAGCATGAACTCCGTGAGGGTGAGGACCAGACATATTTTACTGTTGCATCCCTAGTGCCTAGAAAGATTCTTAGTGTACAGTAGGTGCTCAATAAATACATACTGCATGACAAAGCTAGGGCAGCCTTGATTTGCTTGTTTGCTGCACTAAAATGTTCATCTCAAAAAGGCTGCTAAGCTGATTTATCCTCTCAGTGTCTTGTCTTTTACCCTTGCATAACCCCTTTTGTATCTAAAGCTGGGAAGGTTTGTCACAGCCCCTAGGGCAGGGAGCTCAGAAGAGAGCCAAGAGACCTGCACAGCAGGAAACTGAAAATAGCTACCAGAGCAATCAAAATTAAACTTCTGGATCCGCCTCTCTGGGCTTGGCTTTAGAGGACATCATTTACGCTAATGATGGAAAATTAAATTAGGCCACCTTTAGAAAACTTCACAAAATTAAATACTGTCTACCAGGGAGGGAATTACCCTGTGGAGAAAGTAACAGGGGAGCAGGGAAACCAGGCTGGTCACAGTTCTGCAAAATGATCGGCTGGTGTCAAATTTCATTACTCTGTGCTTCATTTTATTCTTCTTAAATGTGTAAAGAGAATCAATATAGAATTTGTGCAAAGCATTGAAGGATCTCAGAAGGGAAAGTGTGTGTAAAATAAAACAAACACTTCTTCCCTTGACTTCTCTTCCTGCTACCAAATAGGCACTGGCCTGGGAGTCCATCACATGTGCTCGACCTTTTCTGGGATACGAATACCTTTGAGAATCTGGTAAAAAAATGTATTTTCTCCATAGAAAAATATTATTCTTACAAAATTTTGAATTTTAGGAGAATTCATGGACCCCAGAGTCCTGCAGTTTTATGAATTCCAAGGTAAGACTCCTTTTTTGCCAGTAAGTGTTGTATGTCATCTTTGAATATTTGCATCTAAAGCTGGGAAGGTTTATTATTGGCTGTTCTGCTTCTCAAGTAAGAGTAGGAGGAGAAGAAAAACAAACCAGTCTAACTTTATTAATGATTTAATGTTTGGATGGTTAATAAATTTTACTTACCAGCCAAAGAGGCATTTGCATTTTGTTAGAGGAGTTTTATTATTCAAAACAAACCAATCTCATGTTGGCCAGTTTCAGATTATTAAAGGGAAGAGGATTCACATAGGAGGGGCCTTTGTGTTACCATCAGTGTCCTTGGAATCACATGGACAATGGGGATGGACTAGGGCCTGGGTTTTACACTGACTTGTAAGGACCATGTGATGGCCCAGGGTCAAGGGCCATTGTGTGAGCAACCCTAACCCCGAAGGTACATAAAGATTGCTCTTGATTTGGAGCTGTAGCCCTGGCCCAACAAACCTTTAATATTAATAGATAACCTCTGGAGTTGTAGTAGGACAGTGTCGTAGCTTACCCCACAGCTTGAGCATTTTGCACCGAACACCCACCTGGAAACAGCTGCAGGTCAGGTGCAGTGATTCACGCCTGTGATCCCAGCACTTTGGGAAGCTGAGGTGGGTGGATCACAAGGTCAGAAGTTCGAGACCAGCCTGGCCAATATGGTGAAACCCTGTTTTTACCAAAAATACAAAAAATAGCTGGGCATGGTAGCACACACCTGTAATCCCAACTACTCAGGAGGCTGAGGCAGGAGAATCTCTTGAGCCTGGGAGGCGGAGGTTGCAGTTAGTCGAGATCATGCCATTGCACTCCAGCCTGGGCAACAGGGTGAGACTCCATCTCAGAAAGAAAGAAAGAGAGAAAGAAAGAAAGAGAGAGAGAGAGAAAGGGAAAAAGGGAGAAAGGGAGAAAAAGGGAGAAAGGGAGAGGGAAAGGGAAAAAGGAAAGGAAAGGAGAAAAGAAAAGAAAAAGAGAAAGAAAGAAACTGCAGCAGTGCCCTGTCCTCCGGCCTGGTTGGGTAAGCTTTCCATGACTTCCTTCTTGTGTCCTGGCACAGTTAGGAGGAAGGGTGGTGATGTCATACATCTGAGAGCACAATCAGACTGTGAGCCTCGGCTTCCTCTCTGGCAGCAGACCTCAAACTGGAGAGGTGAGGATGACTGCGAGGTCCAGAGAGTTAAACATAGAATTCAGGAAAGATGGGGTGGGAAGAGCTGGGTTGTCTGCAAGTCTCCACACACTTTATCAGCAGACGCTGAGACCTGGCTCTTGAGGAGTTACAGCCTTTCTCAGTTGCTGGCAGTCATCACGATTAAAACCATCGGCCATCAGCACATAATTGATTAACTGAGGAGTACTCTGTATTTGGCTTACCATTTCTGCTTGTCAAATTTTTATTAATCTTTCAAAGTTTATTTTAAATAACCAGGAATTCTTTCCTGATTTCATCCCATCCCCACAATGGGGATCTAATTTCTCTTTGTCCTTGGGACCCCTAAGGTGCTATATAGCCCTTAAGTTTATTCTTTTATTGTGGTTTATCTGTCATATTTCTTATAGGAACTATATCTTATCTGTCTTTGGGGCTGCTTAACCACTGTCTCTCACACAGTAGTGCTCAATACATATTTATTCAATGTAATTGATTTCTTAAACTTTTGCCCAATTCCCAGAAATTAATTACACTCATTCTGTAGACTTTTATTCCGGATTGAGTGGATCGATGAATGAATCAACCCATGTATAAACATGTGTTGAGCACTGAACGCAGCCCATATGTGAAAGTATTTGGGAACAGTGACAAAAAATGTTAACATTAGAATGTCAGAACATATGTTCTAATAGAAGATAATAAGCAGCACACAAATAATACTAAAAAGACAGCATTGCAGTTGAGAACACTGAGAAACAAGAAGTCAAGTGACCTTGTTCAGCTTTGCTCAGGAAGAGAGCCCAACACCTCTTGATGTTGTGGGTTTAACCACTAAGCAAGGCTGCCTTTGAAAACGTATACCCTCCTTCCTCTGGTTAGCCAAGGATGCCAGTCCAGTCCCATTACTGCTGTGCAGTTAGCTCTTTGCTTTAGGGCCTGATTGTCTTTTTTGTGGATTAGTTTGGCCTTTCACCTCATCTCTTGTCTCATTTGTTGCAGCTTTTACTGATAATTCATAATGATCAGGAGGCGGGTGGGAGAAATGAATCCATCATAAAGGGTAAATGTGTTCATCTTGTTTTTATTAATTGCTCCAATAAAAGGTTTTTTGGAGGGGATAAGCAAGAAGAACCTCAGAGTGGCAGCCCCTGATGGATGAGATCTGCACATGAGCTCATTGTTTCTCACTGTCTCCCGTCAGCACATAATTGATTGTTGGAGATGGTCCTGACTGCTGGGGGGAGGTGAGGTAGTACAGGTGCATTTCATTCCAGAGTTGGAGCAGCTATCTAGGCGCTGGGCCAGTGATGTGTCCTCAGACTCAAACACTGTTAAAAATACATAGAGAGATGGGTGCGGCGGCTTCAGCCTGTAATCCCAGCACTTTGGGAGGCAGAGGCAGGCGGATCATAAGGTCTGGAGTTCAAGATCAGCCTGACCAACATGGTGAAACCCCATCTCTACTAAAAATACAAAAATTAGCCGGGTGTGGTGGCATGTGCTTGGAATTCCAGCTACTCGGGAGGCTGAAGCAAGAGAACCACTCGAACCTGGGAGATGGAGGTTGCAGTGAGCTGAGATTACGTCATTGCACTCCAGCCTGGGCAACAAGAACGAGACTCCATCTCAAAAAAAAAAAAAATATATATATATATATAGAGAGAGAGAGAGAGAAAGAGAGAGAGGGATGTATATACACATGTGTATACAAACATGCACATACACACGCATATACACACATGCACATACATCCTTTTTTTTGTATGTGTATATGTACGTAAGAAGAATTTTCTTAATAAAAGAGTTAAACCTAAATTTCTCCCAGTTGCCTTTGTTCACTCATGAGAAGGACAAAACCCTAAGGAAACAATTTAGCCTGTCAAATGCCTCAGCTGACGAAGGGGAGTTTGAAAAGTTAAATGTAAAAGAGAGACTGCAAGACTCATAAACAGATCCCAAGAGAGCATGTTGTATTCCTGGCCAGGCCTCCCCACCCTTCCAGCCCTCATATATCTGCAGGAGCCCCATCCCTCATGTCCTGAGAGCCAGGAGGAATTCACATGAATCTCCTCTCTAAGAAAATAACAACATAGTTTTGATTTCATGTACTGTCCTTTTGATCCATGTCACGTTTCTAGTTTCTTCCCATGAGAAAGGGAAGTAAGTAGCAGACAGGTGAAATGCAGGTCTGGGGCACTTACAACAGCCCTTGCTTTTTATCAGGAGGTTTTACTAAAAATTAACCTGACCTCTTGCCTTAACCAGCCCCACTCCTACTTCTACATCAAAACAGCTTTAGCACTTTCACAGGAAAAGGCTTAGCTACTTCAGAAACGTCACCAAAATACTGTCTAAGAAAGGGAGAGGGATACAAGCCAGGGGTAGGACTGGCCCCACCTTAGTGGCAGGTTCATAGTTGGTGCCCTCTCGAACCCCGGGTGAGCTCCTCTACTTGTACCCTGCCTTTTGCTCTTTCTGTCTGTGTCTTGAGCCATCATTTTCCCTACAGTTCCCCCAGATCTTGAGGCTGTTTCTGTTTTGTCCCTTATTTTCTAGCCTATAAATAGGCTCAGGTTTTGCCATCCTAAAAAGACGCCCCTCAAGCCTACCATCCTGTCTTGCCCTTTCGTTGCCAGATGCTTTGGAGAAGTTGTACTTGCTATTTGTATTTCCAAAACCCCCATTCACTTTTCAGCTCATTATAATTGGGACTCCCGAGCTACTCTGCTGAGACTGCTCTTGCTAAGGCCACCAGCGATGTGATGTCTTAGTTGCAGAATCCCTGGCTCGCTTTCTGTCTGCATCTCATTCAGTCTCTGTGAAGCACTTAATGCTAAGGGTCTTTCCATCCTTCTGGAGACTCTCTCCTCCCTCAGCTTCCATGATGGTTTTCTCTTGTTCCTCCTCGGATCTCAGGGTCTTTTCCTGCTCAGTGTTTTTTTTTCCCCTGACTCCTCGTAGTATGCCCTCCATTTAAATAGGTACTGTTTTTGTTGTTTGTTTGTTTGTTTTTGAGATGGAGTCTTGCTCTGTCGTCCAGGCTGGAGTGCAGTGGCGCAATCTCAGCTCACTGCAACCTCCAACTCCCAGGTTCAAGCAATTCTCCTGCCTCAGCCTCCCAAGTAGCTGGAATTACAGATGCCTGCCACCATGCCTGGCTAATTTTTTGTATTTTTAGTAGAAACAGGGTTTCACCATGTTGGCCAAGCTGGTCTTGAACTTCTGACTTCATGATCCGCCCACCTGGGCCTCCTAAAGTGCTGGAATTACAGGTGTGAACCACTGTGCACAGCCAAATGAGCACTGTTAATGAGACCCTCTCAATGAGCCCCCTTTCTTCTTGCTCTTCAGGGGATCTCCTATTTCCCATGGCTTCAACCACCCTCTAAATCCTAGTGACTCTGAAGTCCATGCTTCTCTGCTCCCACACTCCATCCCCTCCATCCCTTATTTCCAATTGCCTCTTAGGCAAGTCCATCTGCCTTTGCCTTCTCAAAGCAGAACTGTCTAGAGCCACACTATTCTTCTGCCTTCCCTGTCCTCTAGTTCTTTTTTCCTTCTGTAGCCCATGACCCAGTTAATGTTTAGCCCACCCACCAAGTTACACAGCTAAGCATCGTCTCCTTCCCTCTCGTTATCACACCCGGAGAAATGACTCTTGTGTTGCCCTGTTGTACTCATGGTGGCTGTCCCTGCCTTCATTAGGCCTCCAGCATTTCTTGCCTGGGCTCAGGGCTGGTTCGTCTGGCTGCACAGACAGTGCTGTGCATCACTCCAGGTATGCCATTTGGGGCCCTGTGCCCAGGTGCCTTAACTTATTTACCAAACTGTAATTCTCACAACAGCTCCCCTGTTTGTAAATGAGAAAACTAAAACTTGAGCATTGAAAGACTCACCACGCAGCTCACAAATGTAAGCAGCAGAACAGGGATTTGAGTCCAGTTCTTCTGACTGCAAGCCCCAGGTCCAGATTTTGTTGATTCCCTCAAGCACTTCGTATTGCAATAGTCTCTTTGTGACCTTCCTTCTCTGCCCCTGCCTTCCTCCAATCCATCCTCCACACCGCCATGACTACCAGCCATGTGATCCCCCTGCTTCGACTCCCGTCCTTGCCCTGAGCCCATAAGGTGAAGTCTGAGCTCTGTAGCTGGGTTCTCCACAGTCAACCCTGACCTCCTTCTGTCCCCATCTCCCACCAGTTCCTCTGTATTCCCTGCAATCCCTGTGCCTGGGCAAACTGTGCTGCCTCATAACCTCATGCCTTTCCACATGCAGTTTCCATTGCAAGGGCTCTCCCTGCTCTTCTGTCTCTGTGATGGATAGATTTCCATTGTCCTAGATCAGCTCTTCACCCCGCTCCACTGTTTTCAGTGCCCAGGGAGGCTGGCCTGTGTAGACCTGTCCCGAGAGCTCCTGCCAGATGACACACAGCTCTTCCTCTCTCAGCTCTGGAAACTGCTTCCTGCCCTGCCTCTCTGGACTTGGGTGCTGAGGGCTCCCAGGGACACAGCACTGCCCTCACCTTTGTGAACAGTCCTATATTAAACTCTCTTCAGCTTACTCACATTATCTGTTTTCTGCCAGGACCCTGACTGATACATTCCCCACCCCACAATCCTGCCACCTCCCACGTTGTCTTCAAGATGCAGCTCAGGCGGCAGCTCCCCATGCGCCTTCCCAGTTCCCACAGGCAGCTGGCTGCATCCTCCTCCGCGTTGTGCCAGCTCCATTCCTCTGTCTGCACTTGCCACACACTGTCAGTACCCCCTGAGCTCCTCAGAGCAGGCTCTGAAGCAGGTTCAGCTCTGTATCTTGGAGAAGCCAATATGGGGCCAAGGGAGGGGGTACAGAGTAAGATGTGTGTTTCTTAGAACAGAGGTCATCCTGGACCACCCCAACACCTGCTTTTGGGTGGTGGGGAGACAATGAGAAAAGAGCTTCTGGCATATAACAGATAGATGAAAATAATAGCAATGTTCAAGCAAGGACTCGCCTCCTTCACAGCCTTCTGCTCACGTTTCTCCACCCTTTGCCATGCGGCTTTCCAACCAACCCCTCCCCACATTTCCAAAGGAAAGATACAGGACTTTAAAAAAGTGATTTGGAAATTGAAATGAAGTCAAATATGAATGGATTCATTTTTTCCCCACTTTGTTTTAAGGTCTGCTAGTGGTCTGGAAGTAAAGGTACGCAGTCCTTTAAAAAGCAGCAACGTGGATGCAGCTGCAGGCCATTATCCTGAGTGAATTAAAACAGAAACAGAAAACCAAAGACTGCATGTTTCTACTTATAAATGGGAGCTAAACAATGGATACATGTGGCCATAAAGATGGAAACAACAGACACTGGGGACTCCAGAAGGGGAGAGGGAGAATGGGGGATAAGGACTGAAAAAGTACCCATTGGGTACTGTGTTCACTGTTGGGTGATGGGTTCAATAGAAGCCCAAACTCCAGCCTTATGCAATATATCTGCGTAGCAAACCTACACATGTATGCCCCTGAATATAAAATAATAAAATACTTTTTTAGAAACACACAAAAAAGAAAAAGACACTAGATTGTGATTGAAAGTGAATTGTCCCAGGCTAAATCAGAATGGCTTGGACATTGCCCTGAGGGTGGGGCAGGTGAGAATGAGAAATGCTGATGCCTGGGAACTGCTCCCTGTCCTGCCTCTCTGGACTTGGGAGTACACACAAGCTCTTAGCAGTGACTTGTCTTATCTTCAAGTCCTAAGAGGGAATGCCTTCAGGTGAGTTCTGATTCGGACTTCCCCTTCCTCAGATACAGCATGAGGTAGGCAGGTCAGAACAATTGGAGAAATAGAAATATTAGGAAGGAAAAGTATCGATTTGCCAGGCAGGCATGCTTCCAGCCCTGGGAAGCTTGGGGGAAGGAGATGGATGCCTTTTCTTCATTTCCCATCATGGCACATAGGACTCCCCACATGCTGAGCAGGTTGCATGAGGGGTATGGAGTTAGAGTCAGGTACAGAGGGAGTTATGTTGTAATCCCCAGAAGCTCAAGTCGGAGCTCAACTGCCTTCAAAAAGCAAGATGTGCTTATGCTGTAGCCAGGTGTGGTGGCTCACACCTGTAATCCCAGCACTTTGGGAGGATGAGGTGGGCAGATCACAAAGTCAGGAGTTTGAGACCAGCCTGATCAACATGGTGAAATCCTATCCTACTAAAAATACAAAAGTTAGCCAGATGTGGTGGCACGTGCCTATAATCCCACCTACTCAGGAGGCTGAGGCAGGAGAATCACTTGAACCCAGGAGGCGGAGGTTGTAGTGAGCTGAGATCACACCACTGCACTCCAACCTGGGTGACAGAGTGAGACTGTGTCTCAAAAAAAGAAAAAATGTGTTTATGATGTGTATCATATTCCTGGATTGATTTGAAGGAACATGGATGGAAGGTAGACAATTGGTCAGAGATAACAAAGAAATCCAGCACCTCTTACCCACGTGTCCCCTGAAAATCTTCCCAGCATGAGAATGAGGTAAGTCCATTCTCAGGGCAATGTCCAAGCCATTCTGATTTAGCTTATTGGTGACCATAGAGACATCTATGAAGACATCAAGGACTTGGAAAAATAAGACAAAGAAAAAAATCCAGGGTTTCCAGGTGGCATAAATGTAGCATATGACCAATTTCTAAAGTAGGCATAGAGAAAATAATAATAATACAGTCCATTAATGACATTGAGTATTCAAATGGTATTTGATGATTAATCAGGCAGATGATGTGAAGGTTTTCAGAACTTGGTTAAGATTGCTAGGGTTCCAGTTCTAGCTCAGATACTATAGTGAGTTGAATTATGTTCTTTAGAAAGAGGCCGGGCATGGTGGCTCATGCCTATAATCCCAGCACTTTGGGAGGCCGAGGTGGGTAGATCACGAGGTCAAAGATGGAGACCATCCTGGTCAACATGGTGAAACCCCGTCTCTACTAAACATATAAAAATTATCTGGGCATGGTGGCGCACCCCTGTAGTCCCAGCCACTCAGGAGGCTGAGGCAGGAGAATTGCTTGAACCCAGGAGGCGGAGGTTGCGGTGAGCCGAGATCGTGCCATTGCACTTCAGTCTGGGTAACAAGAGCGAAACTCCATTTCAAAATAAATAAATAAATAAATAAATAAAAATTTTAAAAGGTGTGTTTAGGATATTTTCCTCACCTCTGAATATCTGTGAATGTGGATGTTATTTGAATATGGGGACTTTGCAGATATAATTAAGGTGAGGTCATATTAGATTAGGGTGGACTCTAGATCCAACGACCAGGGTCCTTACAAGAAGAGGGAAATTTAGACACAGAGACAGGAGACACAGGGAAGAATGCCATGGGAAAGTAGAGGGAGCAGACTAGAGTGACATGGCTGCAAACCCAAGAATGCCAAGGATTGTTGGCAGCTGCTAGAAGCTATGAGAGGTGTGGAACAGATTCTCCCCAATAGCCTCTAGGAGGAATCAGCCTTGATTCTGACTTCTGGCCTCCTAAACTGTGAGAGATGAAATTTGTTGTAGTAATTTGTTATAGCAGCCCTAAGAAATTCATACAGATACTACTAGCTGTGTGACCTTAAGAAAATGCACAGGGGTTACTTACCTCTCTGTTTCTTCATCTGTAAAATGGAGATGGTAACTGTATCTACTTTATATGGTGGTTGTGAGGATTAGATGAGTTTTTACATGTGAAGTGCTTACGCAGTGCCTAACAGATGGTAAACACACAATAGATTAGCAAATATTGTTCTTTGATCACTTCAATTTAGTAAAGTTTTTTTTTTTTATTATACTTTAAGTTCTAGGGTACATGTGCAGATCATATAGGATTGTTACATAGGTATACACATGCCATGGTGGTTTGCTGCATCCATTCCCCCGTCACTTTCCTTAGGTATTTCTCCTAATGTTATCCCTTCCCAATCCCCTCACCCCCACTATCCTTCCACTAACCTCCCCACCCCCCAACAGGCCCCAGTGTGTGATGTTCCCCTCCCTGTGTCTATGTGTTCTCATTGTTCAAAATCCACTTATGAGTGAGAACATGTGGTGTTTGGTTTTCTGTTCTTGTGTCAGTTTGCTGAGAATGATGGTTTCTAGCTTCATCTACGTCCCTGCAAAAGACATGAACTTATCCTTTTCTATGGCTGCATAGTATTCTGTGGTATATATATGACACATTTTCTTTATCCAGTCTATCATTGATGAGCATTTGAGTTGGTTCCAAGTCTTTACTATTGTAAACAGTGTTGCAATGAACATACATGTGCATGCGTCTTTATAATAGAACAATTTATAACCCTTGGGTATATAACCCAGTAATGGGATTGCTGGGTCAAATGGAATTTCTATTTCTAGGTCCTTGAGGACTCATCACACTGTACTGATTTACACTCCCAACGGTGTAAAAGTGTTCCTATTTCTCCACATCCTTTCCAGCATCTGTTGTCTCCAGATGTTTTAACGATCGCCATTTTAACTGGTGTGAGATAGTATCTCAACGTGGTTTTGATTTGCATTTCTCTGATGACCAGTGATGATGAGCATTTTTTCATGTGTTTGTTGGCTGCATAAATGTCTTCTTTTGAGAAGTGTTTGTTCATATCCTTTGCCCATGTTTTGATAGGGTTTGTTTTTTTCTTGTAAATTTGTTTAAGTTCTTTGTAGATTCTGGATATTAGCTCTTTGTCAGATGGGTAGATTGCAAATTTTTTTGCCCATTCTGTTGGTTGCTGGTTCACTCTAATGATTGTTTCTTTTGCTGTGCAGAAGCTCTTAAGTTTAATTAGATCCCATTTGCCTATTTTGGCTTTTGTTGCCATTGCTTTTGGTGTTTTAGTCATGAAGTCCTTGACTATGCCTATGTCCTGAATGGCATTGCCTATGTTTTCTTCTAGAGTCTTTATGGTGTTAAGTCTATGTTTAAATCTTTAATCCATCTGGAGTTAATTTTTGTGTAAGGTGTAAGGAAGGAGTCCAGTTTCAGCTTTCTGCACATGGCTAGCCAGTTTTCCTAACACCATTTATTAAACAGGGAATCCTTTCCCCATTACTTGTTTTGTCAGGTTTGTCAAAAATCAGATGGTTGTAGATGTGTGGCATTACTTCCGAGGCCTCTGTTCTGTTCCATTGGTCTATATCTCTGTTTTGGTACCAATACCAAGTTGTTTTGATTATTGTAGCCTGGTAGTATAGTTTGAAGTCAGGTATGGTGATGCCTCAGCTTTGTTTTTTTTTTTGTTTTTTGTTTTTTTGCTTAGGATTGTCTTGGCTATGTGGGCTCTTTTTTGGTGGCATATAAAGTTTAAGGTGGTTTTCCCAGTTCTGTAAAGAAGGTCAATGGTAGTTTCATGGGGATAGCATTGAATCTATAAATTACATTGGGCAGTATGGCCATTTTTATGATACTGATTCTTTTTAACCATGAGCATGGAATGTTTTTCCATCTGTTTGTGTCCTGTCTTATTATCTTGAGCAGTAGTTTGTAGTTATCCTTGAAGAGGTCCTTCATGTCCTTTGTAAGTTGTATTCCTAGGTATTTTATTCTCTTTGTAGCAATTGTGAATGGGAGTTCCCTCAGGATTTGGCTCTCTGTTTGTCTGTTATTGGTGTATAGGAATGCTTGTGATTTCTGCACATTGATTTTGTATCCTGAGACTTTGCTGAAGTTGCTTATCATCTTAAGGAGATTTTGAGCTGAGACAATGGGGTCTTCTAAATATATAATCATGTCATCTGCAAACAGAGACTATTTGACTTCCTCTTTTCCTAATCGGATACTCTATATTTCTTTTTCTTGCCTGATTGCTCTGGCCAGAACTTCCAATACTATGTTGAATAGGAGTGGTGAGAGAGGGCACCCTTTTCTAGTGCCAGTTTTCAAAGGGAATGCTTCCAGTTTTTGCCCATTCAGTATGATTGGCTGTGGGTTTGTCATATATAGCTTTTATTATTTTGAGATATGTTTCATTGCTACCTAGTTTATTGAGTTTTTAGCATAAAGGGCTGTTGAATTTTGTCAACAGCCTTTTTAAAGCAACTACTATGTGGCAGACCCTATATGTAAGTTATTTCATTTGATTCTCATAACAGCCCTCTGAACCTCTTCTTATCCCATTTTGTAGTTAAGAAAACTAAGACTCCAAGTATTAAGTGGTTTTGAGAAAGCAGGCAAGCTGCAACCTCTACTGAGCCTTTGGGTGCGTTCTGTCAGATCTTCTATTCCACAAAAATCATGGGCATCTCAATGTATATGGGGGAGTGGACAAGGAAGGTTACAAACCTTTGTTGATTATTATTTTGCACTGGGAAGACTTTTGCCTAATGCCTCTCTGCATGGAATGCTTGAAGGAAGGTAATTACTAGCTTGAAAGCAAGAGGATAAACTTAAGAGAAAAGGAAGACGGAATTCTCTAGACAATATTCCTCCAGCATATACCAGTCAGAGTAATGCCCTTAATATTTGTGGTGTGTTCATTTTCTCTCTGCTTTCTGGCTCCGGGAGGGAAGTTGTGTCTGAGCAAGAATCTTCAGGAAGTCTAAGCATCCTGAAAAGTGTGGGATGGATAGTGTAAACCCCCCAAATGTGAACAAGCTGCATGTATGAACTCACATAACATAGACACACAAAAGAATTGGCAGCCTGTGTAAATAGATTTGCTTATTGACAGCCAACAGCATGTGACAGTTATTTTGGAGAAATGATGGGTGTTGGAGAGAAATTAAAGCCTTGAAATATATGAAAGGATTTTTGTGTGGTGGTTTCATGAGAGACACTAGCTTGTTTTTTTTTTTTTCCATGTCTGTCAAGTACTGAACAAGAAGAAATTAATTTATTCCAGTACTTGGCATTTAGAAAGTGTTGGGTGATGGTTTGTGGTTGATTCAAGTAAAGCAGGGGAGGTTTTAGTGGAACATAAGAAAAAACTTATTAACAGCTGTGAAATTAAAATATAAATTAACTGCTGAGATAGGCCACGAGGGTGCCTTAGCTAGACTTTCAAAAGATAAATATGCATTTGTCTGGCTCTCGCTAGGTCTTAAAACTCAATTGGTTGCTTATTCGTTACTCTAGGTACGCAGCAGATCTTTGTAACAATAAGTTAGACATTTGTATAATTTTATTCCTTGAAGAAACCTTAGAAATCAGCTCTTATATTTGCCTTTCTCTGCCTGCAGTTGAAGAGATGAGCTTGAATGTCTCTCCCAGCCCTGGAATCCCAGGCTTCCTTCCAGACTATGCTGTGGTGAGGCAGATCTGTGAGATACATCCCAGTCATGATGACAAGGGGCTACTGGACAGTGTGGCCCCACATTTCAGGTGTCTGTGGAAGACAAGCTATGGTATAAGGAGAGCAGTTCCATGAGGGATCCTGGGCCCCATTTCATGAGTTTATTACCATTCTTTTTTGCCAAATAGCAGTCTTGAGGAATGTAGTCATCAAATCGAAAATGGCTAAAATAAGGAATGAAGAAGATGGAAATTACAGTAACTTCAAATAAAAGAAGATCAGCTGACATGATAAAAAGCCCTGGATATACAGTGGGAGGAAGATGATAATCAAACCAAAGCAGTCATAAGAGAGAACAGTGATCAAGATGGAAGACAGTGTTATCTAAAGATTAAAATGAATATAAATAAGATAGATGAGGAAAAGAATGAGTAACAGCTGCAACAGGACTGTGAAACTGTTCATGCTGCAGAGCCAGAAGAGAAGAGAAAAGAAAGACCCACCAGTATTCAGGCAGCATGCTGGGGAGAGGAGGAAGGGGTGCATTCCTTCCTGTTGCGTCTGGTGGTTTCTATCAGTGAAGTATTTGGGGGCTCTCACCAACCCACCACCCCTTCTAATATTTTCCCCAGTTCCTCTAAGAATAACACATTGGGGGCCCCCAGTATCACACGGACTGGGATGCTTAGGGAATCCTTATTCCCATGAGTAGGAGTCATGCTGGATTTCCCAGGACCATGCCTTCACAGGGGGCCTCATTCATCTGGTCTGGAGCAGCAGGTTGGTTCTGTTTTCTATCTTCTGCATGTGTCACATTATGCTTCTTACTTTACCAGAGGTTTTCCTTAAGAATACCACCTGATTTTGTCTCCATCATCTCCAGGTGACTTGATACCTTATCTTTGTCAGCTGGTTTCATTTCAGTCTCTCCTGCAGCACGTCTTTTTTGAGTTAGGAATGCCCTTGCCTTCCAGGACCTCCAGAGAAAAATCTCTATACCACAAACTGGAGACCTCCCCACTTGCCCCACCAAGAGATACTGATGTTGGAAGAACAAGAAATATTTCTCTCTTTTTTTCCATTTGATATTTCTAGGTTTGTTTCCACAGTTTTCAAGTATTTGTACAACATTTCATGGGTTAGAGAATATTTGTCCATCCGTTGTTATATCTGAACCTTACAATCACCCTGAAAGATGTTTTTTTATTCTCACTTCAATGATTAAAAAAGAAGAAGGCAGGCCAGGCACATGGCCCACGCCTGTAATCCCAGCACTTTGGAAGGCCGAGGAGGACGAATCATGAGGTCAGGAGTTTAAGACCAGCCTGGCCAACATGGTGAAATCCCATCTCTTCTAAAAGTACAAAAAATTGGCTGGGCGTGGTGGCAGGTGCTTGTAATCCCAGCTACTCAGGAGGCTGAGGCAGGAGAACTGCTTAAACCTGGGAGGTGGAGATTGCAGTGAGCCGAGATTTTGCCACTGAACTCCACCAGCCTGGCAACAATGTGAGACTCTGTCTCAGAAATAAATAAATAAATAAATAAAATAAAAAAGAAGAAGACTGAGAGAAGGAAAATAATTTCTCAAGGCCCCTTGGTGGTCTGTATCCTCTACTCTTAAGTTCTGTTTTGGGCTGTGGCAGGAGAGAATTACATGGCAGGACCTGGGCTGGCTGGGAGAGACCCAGCAGGTCTCGAGCAGGAGGCAACGCACACGGATATAGACTCAGGAAATCTTACAGGTGTCTTGAGACCTTTCACAGCCTCTGTAGTTCTAAGTCAGTAGGCAGTCCCATGGAGATGAGGGGTATTAGAGGTAGAATGCTAATGCCTGGGGGAATATGGCTATTTCAGGGTTCTTCAGTGAAACAGAACCAATAGGATACGTGTGTGTGTGTGCATGCTTATATATTTACATGTGCTTGTGTATATGTACACATATAAGAAATATATAAGGAATTGACTTACATAATTATGGAGTCTGAGAAATTCCAAGATCTGCAGTTGGGAAGGTAGAGACCCAGGAAGGCTAATATATGGTTCCAGTTGGAGTCTGAAGGCCTGTGAACCAGGAGAGCCGATGGTGTGAGTTTCAGTCTGCACATTGGTGGGCTTGAGACCCAAGAAGAACCTGACCTTCCTGGAAAAAACCAATATCCCAGCTCATAGCAGTCGGGCAGGAGGCATTCACTCTTACTCAACCTGTTTGTTCTATTCAGGTCTTCAATTGGATTATTGGATGAGGGCAGGGATGACAACAGAGTAAGATGGGACCTCGTGGCTAGAGACTGAAAGAGGAAATAAAGGATGAGAACTTGAAGACAACATAATTGATTCTAGTCAGGCCCCCAAAATGTGAGATCATGAAGAAAAATCAGGTGTCTGCCCAGATTTTCATAAAATGCTCCTTGAAAAGTATACAATATGGAAAGCAGAGCTTAAAAACAAGTATGAGTGCAAAGGAACAACCATTACTGAGAGAGCTGAAACCCTGAATGCATTGGGCTCATGGAAAAGGCTGAAGATGAGAGAAAAAGGGGTGTGAAGGAAGAGAGAATTGGCACATGGCAAGGGGAAACTCTCAAATCCCATTTCTCTAACTCTCTTGGTTTTCTCCCTCTCAAGCAGAGAACTGATCTTCAAATTAGAAACACTAGAACATATGTGATTTAAAAAAGACAGACATTCAAAACCAAGAGCAAAAAGGAAGATATTCCTCACTACCGTGTGTCCAGGCTTCAATCACTCGGGTTCTGGGTTCCTGAAAAATATGATTGCAAAATAGTGATTGGTCATCTTTTGCAAAATCATGAGGGATGGAGGAGAAACAGATTGCAAAAATAAAATGTTCCACTTTTTAGAAAGGGGACAAACCTATATTAGGAATTACTACCTAGTGAATTCATCACTGCTCCTGGGCAGAATTCTAGAAGAGATCATTAAGCAGATGGTCTATGAGAACTTGGAAAAGGAACTCGTGATCACTGGGAGCCAGTCCTAAAAAAACAGTTACCCAAGTGTGTTCAGGAAATCTGCCTTACAGCAGTTGCGCAAATTAGCTTTGAGCATTGAGTTGACTACGGTGTGAACCAGCAATGAGATGTTGTAACAGAAGGAAAAAAAAAAACCATGATCAGAGATGCTTTGCTAAAAATTCAGTTCTAGGGCATAGAAAATATTTATCCAAATATACTCTGTGCTGCTCAGATCCCTTTACAAATGAGTTCAGTTCTGTGAACTGCATTTTAAGATAGTGACTGGCAAGTTGGAATATGTATAGAAAAAGTTAAGAGAAGATGGAACTCATATTTATTGAGCAAGCAACTTACCATGTATTGGGCACTGTGTAAAATGTGGTATGTGTGTTTTAATGCTTAAAACAATACCACGAAGAAGTCGCTAATATGCCTATTTTAGATGACAAAATGAAGGATTGTGTAACTGAGTTTTTTGCCTCAGGCCAGCAGTTAGAAGATGAAAAGCTAAGACTTGAACTTGGATCTTTCTTATCCTGAAACCCATGCTTTTTCCACAGTGCAAACCTGCCAGAGAAATAAGGGACTTGGAAAATGGGCCAGTTGAGCAACTATTGAAGGAAGTAGTTCACTTTAAAAATCAAAGGAGTGCAGGGGAGTAGGGGAGCCAGGAGGACATCAGGAAGAATAGCTAATGCATGCCAGGCTTAATACCTAGGTTGACAGGTGCAGCAAACCACCATGGCACACATTTACCTATGTAACAAACCTGCACATCCTACACATGTACCCTGGAACTTAAAGTTAAAGAAAAAATGAAAGGAGTAAATTTAAACATGGTGTTTTTTTCCACCTATGAAAATGTCGACCATTTGGAAGAGGACTAGCCTTGTTCTCTGAGGTCCTTAAGGATAGAACTTGAGCAGTAACGTGGCAGTATTTAAAGCAGTTCCCATTTATGAACCATTTGCTATAAGCAGACCTCTCTGCACATATTCATTCTTTAAGCCTTACTAGCATGAGTGAGGTACATTACAATGCTCTTGCCTGTTTCACAGGTGAAGGATAAGAAGGGGGGTTGCAATAATGACCAGCGTGTTCCAGCTAGTAAGTGGCAAAGGTTGGGCTGAAATCCAGGTTTGTCCCCCTTAGGGCCAGTGTTTTCAGCCATTTTCTTACACTGCATTCCTGTTGGCAGAATTCCAATCAACATGTGGGAAATTTTCCAGGTAACTAGAACCTCCTAAAAAAGGAATCAGATACTTTGTTACAGAGAGTGAATTGCCTATCACTGATGAATCCTGACAGAGATGCTGGCTTGGATCCAGGCCTGATGACCCCACAGATTTCCTTCTACCCTAAATTGTTGTTGTTGTGTTTCTGTGATCTTAAGAGAAGTGAGTTTACCTATAGATGAATAGTTTGAGAAAGGGGGTGTTGGTGATGAGTCTAGTGGGTTTTAAAATCACGTTGTCAACCTAAATTGTAGCATGATGATAAACCCAAAATCCAATTTCTTCCATATATTGTTTTTCTTTCAGTCATTTACGGTTAGTTTATGGACATACGATGAATTTGCAGAAAAGTTTATTACTGTGTAAAAGCATAACAATTCTGTTAATAGGTAAAAATTATAATGCTATACATATTTTGAAATAAAAATAAGAAATTTTAGGGATGGCTGTGGTGGCTCACCCCTGTAATCCCAGCTACTCAGGAGGCTGAAGCATAAGAATCACCTGAACCTGGGAGGCAGAGGTTGCCATGAGCTAAGATTTCAGCAAGAAAAAAGAGAGAGGGAGATAGAGAGAGTGAAAGTTGGGAAAATTGACTAAGGTACTTTTTGGAAGCAGGATCATCAGAACTACCCTAGACTGACTTAAGGATAAAGATGAAGAAGGAAGGAAAGAAAAAGGGAAATTTTTCCTATTCTCTTGAGCACTCACCTGCCTCTACTCTCCCCTAATTTTTCCCATCCCCACAATCAGTGCTTAAGAAAACCAAGCAATGGAGAAATGAGGGTTCTTGGAATTTATTTCTTGATCTGGAAATTTGGACCCAGGAGACCTTAATTTGCTGATTTATTAGTTTGTTGATGAATGAGGTCACATGGAAAAACTTTCTGCCTCTTGGCTATGTTGGTGGAAACTTTTCTAAGCTTTAACTAGCTTTTTGGTTAGCTAGAGATTATTTACTTTTAATAACAACACGTTAAGTTTCTGAAATCAGACATAGCAAAGCAATCTCCAGAGAGCTGTGGTCCAACGACAGTGGCTGCATCCATGTACAGTTCTCATCAGATATTCTGAAAAGATGCTTTGTCTATTAAGGTTAAGTTAATCTTGGCTTACTGCCGTTCCTCTGTGCCTTACACATCTCTGTGTCTTGTGGGCATGCCAGTTTGCATTCAAATCTGCTGTTTCAGTTTTAAACCTCGTTCTCAGTCCTTAGGGTATTACATAAGAATAAGTTAACTAAAAAATCAAGAAATTTTATGTGTGATGCTGAACTAACTGGATCTGACTTCCTTGGGGAAAATGAATAGCCAGGCAGATCACATTATAGATGCTCATTAATGACAACTGGAACACCTCTCTCCCTTCTAACCAGGCTAGGAACTTCCCATGTGCCAATCACTATGCTGGCATTGGGGCTACCAAGATGTGTTCTTTGTTCCTTCAAGGAGCACATGTAAAAACATCATAGTGTGAGATATGTGCTATGGCGAAGTTGAGCCCTGGAGTATTCAGCAACTCAGACTGCTGAAGAAAAGGGAGGGGAAGGCTGCTCTGACCCAAGTCTTGGAGGCCGCCAAAGGTGTTCATAGCAGTTGCAGGGTCAGGAAGATGTACACACCTGGTTCTGCAGGCCTATGTAGGTCAGCACTCTGGAGAAAGATGACCGTGGAAAGGTAGGTACACTATGCTAAGGAGTTTGGACTTTATCCTAAAAGCAGTAGGAAGCCTTTGGATGGCTTTAAGAGTAAATTGATGGATGTAATTTGTCTTTTTAAAAATAACACTTTGCTAGCAATGTAGAGAATGGGTTGACAATAGGTGAGTTAGGAAGAAGAGTGGCACACTGTTTAGAGGATGTTGTAAAGATACAGGTGAAAAATGAGAACTCTAAATGATCAATACCTTGGAGTTAAAGAGAAAAACATAAATCAGAGACATATCAGGGAGCACTTCTGCAAGGAACTTGCTCATGAGTGATGGATATTGGGAAACAGTGGACGAAGCCATTGAGAATGACACCTGGGTTTCTGGCTTGAGTAGGTATCATGTCCCCTTATCAAGATGGGACTTGGAGAATTATGGGGAATATGATGAATTCACTTAGGGGTTTGAGGAATTTGAGAAGCTTGAAAACCATTCAGGAGGAGATGTCCAGGAGGGTTGGCTGAATGGGCCTGGAGCTCAGGCAGGAGATGCTGAGATACAATTGTTGATTTGTGCCTTTGATGTTAGGAAGATAATTTGGCATCATTAGAAGGACAGGGGACTGGAAACCACATTAAACAGCCTCTATTTCAGGATCATTTAGAGATGATAGACATGTGAGATGTACTGAAATGCCTGCTTGCTGAGTTTAGCAGAGAAACTGCAGTCCCCAAGGTGAACCTGGGTTTTTTCACCGTATTGTTCTTTTCTCTATGCCCACTTTTCTTGTGAATGTTCTTCCCAGGCTTCTTGGAGTCCTGTGGCAAGAATCTCAGTTACTAGGCTATTTAGAGGCTACATCAGTAAGGGGATGTAAGAAGGCATTTTACTAACTATTCTACCTCCTCAGTAACTCTTGGAAGTGTTACTATTAATAGTTCCATTGTACAGATAATAAAACTGAGTCTCTGAGGGGTGACATAGCTTACTTTGTAGTAAGTGGCAAAGTTGTAGATGAAGTTGTAGACTCTGAATCCCATTCTCTTTCTTCTGCACAGCACAGACCTACACTGAAACAAACCAGGCCTGTTAAATACTTGGATGAAAGCCATCAGTGTTAGTGCTGAAAAATGTACTGTGGAAATGATGTGGCCTCTTACGTGCTACCAAGGGCAATACTCTCCTTGGACTGCCCAAAACTAATTTCACTGAACACCTGCTCCACCTCCCTCCACCGACCCCACAGCAATCAGACCTGGAGGTTCTGCTGAGCCCTGTCCTAAGCTGGCTTAAGATGCAGCCACAAGGGCTTTGCTTATAACTATCCTCCTTTTCCCAGCCTCCCCTTGTCCCTACCTCAGCCTACCCCAAGCAGCCAGGATGATCCTTTAGTTTAAAGCATAAGCAAGTCAGTCCTGTGCTCAGAAGCCTCTGAAGGGTTTCTCATCTCACATAGAATATAAGCTATGACCTTCAAAGCCTTCTACATTTTGGCCTCTGGCTGCTTCTACGACCTTGTTGCTGTGCATACTCATTCCACTTGAGCCATACTCAGTTGCGCCCCCTGGGTGTTCCTTGAATGCTTGTAACACTTCTGAACGCTGCAGGGCTTCTAAACTTGGTGTTCGGGCTTCTAAACTTGGTGTTCGTGCTTCCTGCTGTGGCTTGGCCCAGGTATCTCAGTGACTGGCTCCCTGACCCCATTTGGATCTCGGCCTCTCAGTGAGACCTTCCTGGCTACCCTATCTAAAATAGCTCCCATCATGCTCCATCCCTTATTTTGCCTTATTTTTCTTCATAGCACTTACTTTCTATTTGTTTATTGGCATTGCCTACATATAAGGTCTGTGAGTTCAGGGGCTTTTTCTGTCCTGTTCCTGCTGTGTCCCTGGCTGCTGGGATAGTGCCTGGCCCACAGTGTGAACTCAGTGGATTGGTTGAGTCATGGAATGAACACATGGATGCTGTGGTCCTGGCAGAGGGGGAGGGACAGAGAGTGGGGTCACTATCACCAAAGGATCTAAGAGTATCTTAATTCCTCCCAATATGGTAAACATTGCTGGTTCCCCAAGTCTCTGCATTTGGGGCTAATTTTAAACAAGGATCAGAAAACTTGTGTGCATTTTTCTGGATAAGAAGCAGGTTTGTTGCTCTGATAAGGATGGGAATGATTTTTCCTTCTAACATACAAGTTTCAGGGATAGGTTTGCCACCTCAGGAGATGGCTAACCATAGTGTCGACTCTATGTCATACCCATGCCCACTCTACCAAATCTGAAAGTCACAGTGTTAGGGTTTTCGGGGCCTGCTGGAAGTGCCTCCTGCATTGTGACTTTTCGATCCTGAAGGAAGATTTTCTGTCATAACTTGGCTCTCAGGAGCTCTGCTTCAGAGCATCCTTAAACAGAGCTTTCCCGGTTGGAGATTTGAACCTAAGGCCATTTTCAGTGCATTTTTCTATTGTTCTTCCTTTAGGATCTTCTATGTCTCTCATGATTCCCAAGACTTGAAGATCTTCAGCTATATTGCTCGAGATGGTGCCAGCAATGTCTTCAGGTGTAACGTCTTTAAATCCAAGAAGAAGGTAAAGAGACGATCGTCATCCATCTGCTACTTTCCTCTAATGGATCAGAGCACCCCCAACATTGGCCCATTTCCCTGTTGAAGATGGCTATTGTAATGCTGACGGGGGGCAACTATCTCAGTAGTCTGCCATTGCTCCTATATAATGGATTCTCTTTTAGCATCATCTGAACTTTGTACATAACATAGTTACATATAGATGATTGGAGAGGGATTGACCACTGGCTACATGCTCTGGGATGAGAGCAGTTAGACAGCACTAGGAGTGATGCTAACTTTATCCTAGGGTAGGAAAAAAGCATTGTCATTTGCTAAGGAGACTCTTCATCATAATTCTGTGTATTGATTAGGGGGCTACAAAATATGAAGACACATGGAGTCCAGTTTAGACTCGGTGTGTGATATTGGTTATCCTGGGTGATTATTTGGGATGACAACCTTGGTACTCAAGTAAATGCAACTTTTGCCATTCTGAAGAGGCATTCTTTATATTAATAACATTCCCCAGGGAGTCTAACACACACAGTGGGGGTTTTAGAAGCCTAGAATCTAGCCCCCCCCCTCCACTGGAAACTTGAGAGCAGTTAGACAGCACTAGGAGGTCTAACTAGCATGATGTAGGTCTCAGCTTCCTCATCTATAAAATAAGGAGAATCATCAAAATCAGCATTTCCTAAAATGTGTTCTGTAAAACATTTATCAGCCAAAATATTTCATGTTAAAATGACCTGATTTAAGTTGCTGAGAAGGTGTGATTTTAACTTGGTTTAACCTAGAATTTCTCAAACTGATTTCACAGTGGAACCATATTTTTTCCATGTAATGTGTTAATATCCTGGGAACTATTTTTCTGCAGAAGACATTTTGGAAAACACTGTATTTGTGCCTATAAGGACCCTAATTAGTCCACCATTTTAGAAACAAACCATTAAGCCTGGCTTTCTACAAGAACTTGATTTTATGCATCTTTTGTCTTCAGGCCTCTTTAGTAGATGTGTAGGTACCTTGTCAAGTACCTTATCAGTAACACATGCTAGGGTCCAGATTTACTGATAGGTGTCCTTTTCCCTAGCCTACCTCCACAAAGGGGATTATGCCTTGCAACTTAGCCTCTTCCTCTGCAGAGATTTGTGACTTTACCCACCCTGTTCCAGGCTTTTTAAATGAAAATCGTGGAGTTGGATGAAAAGTGCTAGAACTGGAAAGATGGGAGGAATAAAAGAGTAAGCGGCCAGACTTCACATCTAGATAATAGTATAGCTGAGAGGGGAAAAAAAAACAAATGAGGCTAAGTCAAGCTGCATTAAAGAACCAATAGAAAGGTAAGTAGGAAGAGGGAGAGTGAAAGCCTCTTATGTGGCCTTATGTAGAGGACCTGGGGAGGAGAGAAAAGGAAATACAAAGTGTTCCTGATGGTCATGAATTGGATTATCTGTAATGTTCTTTGACAGATGCAGCAAGAGACTAGAATTCCCTTTTAATTCATTTTGAGTATTTGACTGTGCTTCTGACTTTAGTTTTGTACGTAGACTGGACCATATGGACCTTGGAATTTATTAGAGTTACAAATGGCACCTTATCATTTGCCAGGTTCTTTAACAGTTAATCTTACTTTATCCTTATAAACACATATGCAAAGAAGGTAAGACATGTCATTTTTACCTCCCAGTTTTACGGATGAATAAATCGAGGCTTAGAGAGATTAAATGGCTTGCCTGAGTTCTCATGAACAGGCACTGGCTAGAATAGAACCAGGGAGACATGCAGGACAAAAGAATTTTGAGCAGGAAACCTGGGTAAGATGACCATTATATTATATTTGCCTTGCTAGATCTAATGTAGCAATACAGACGCAGTGGGGGCATCCACTTCTAACAAAACCTGAGTTTAAGAGCAGTGCCCACTTAGAACTTTAATCTTGAAGCACAGAATGGAGTTCTCATTACCCAGTGAAAAGAAGTCATCCTCTCGTTGCCTATCATGTCAATTTTTTTCCATGTCTCATAGCTCTTACAGCAAATTCTGATCTCTAGCTCTTCTGTTTCCTATACCCCTTTCACCCTCACTTACTGAGACCCTAGCTCTTCATAGAGTTGGTTCTCAGGCCCTTTCCTGGCCTGAAGCCAGGCAGCTGAGGGGATTGTTTCCATTCAGCCTGGCTGGTGAGCCCTACTGCTGCTGAGCTGTAGGTGGGAAGGCCAGTTTCCAAGCTAAGAAAGGGAAGTGAATTGCTCAGCGAAGGATGCAGAATTGTGAAGGGCTGGGGAACACGTTTTGCTTGCTCTCCTGCTTAGTCTCCAAACATGGTGATTTACCTTTTTATAAAGCACTTCTAATTTCAAGAGATAATAGTTAGCTTGGGAAGAGGTTTTAACTGGCAAATCATAGGAATGCTTCAGAGGTGGGTGGGGTGGGGGGAGGACTATAGAGGAAATGTGTGTTGCAGAGATGTCACTGGGTTGTTGGAAGTCAATAGGGAGGCCTCTTGACTGGAAGCCTGCAGACGTGGGTGTTCTCCAGAGCCCTCGTATTGGTCATAGTGTAGGAAAACCTTGTCTGAGAGCCTTGCTATGTTGGGACTTTGGTTATTGCTGCTTCACTTCACATCATGTTCCCTGTGTATATACCCACGGCATGTTTCTCATGACTCCTAATGGGGTGTCATCATCACCCTACAGTTCACATGGGGAAAGGGTTGCCTCTTCTGTTGGTTGAGAATATGAGTCAGGTGTCTCAGTTGAGGCCTGGTTGAGGGCCTGGCCTCCCTCGACCTTACTTCCTGCACAGCAATTACCTGTGGATCTTCCTTAGGCCACTCACACAGCCAATGTGGCTCCCACCTTTGGAGTTGTATTCTTGAGCTAAGTTTTTTTCAGCTGGGCTTTCACCAGAAGCTAGGTAGCAAAATATTTGCAGGACTATAACATGGTAACTGCTGCTCTTCTATACTCTAGATTATCTGAGTTCCAGCCTCATATTACATCAAATAATAATATCTAACCTGTTTTGATTAGTAGCTATAAGCCTGAGACGTTTCTAAGCTCTCTATATGAATGATCTAATTTAATTACCGCAGCAAATCTATGAGGCAGGTACTATTATGCTCTTCATTTTATAGGTGGGAAAATGGGGCCTTAAGGTACATGATGTGTGTAAATACTGGAGTCAGACCTGAACCCGGAAGGTCTGACTGTGGAGGTCACACTCTTACCCACTCCATTGTATTATTGTTGTTGGCTCATTAGGAAGTTATGTAACTCAGAAGTTGCTTTGTTTTCCAAGACCCATTTATAACTGGGCTCAGCTGCAATCATTACATGGCTATGAAGAGCTCCTTAACTCTGAATGGCCCAAATCACTTTAACATAGATTTTCCTTTTTGCCTCATGATATCCTTGCATGGTTAATATTGACTCACTTTTGTACTTGAAGAAAGAAAGGGCCCAGGGAAGTGAATCACCATTGGTCACATAGTGAATCAGTGATGCCTCTGAGAGTAGAAACAGGCAGTGACTCAGTGATGCCACTGAGATTAGAAACAGGCTACCTCCTTCCCAGGCCAGGACTTTGAGTGCTAAACCCTGTTACATAAAACTCATATGAAAGATACATGAGTCTTTCTGGTCTTGAGTTTTCTGTAGCCATCAAATAAGATGAAAGGCATCTCAGGAGTGCTGATTGTTGTGTGTAAAGTGACATGATCTTTAAGGAACAAATTCTCTGTGACTGGGAAGGATTGTCAGGATTGTGGTAGAGAGACCCTAGCACACTTCAGACCCATGCTAGAAAGGAGGGACGGGAGTAGGTCTTTTCCTCACCTAGAGCATCCGGTGGAGACACTTGCTAATAACATGGGCATTCCCTGTTTCTCCTCCTTAGGAGATAAAATGATAGTATTCATTTGCAGGGCCTTTTGCCTCTCTAGAAGTCTTTTGTATGGTCTCTTGACCTCTCCCATGGAGTAGATGTCATCCTCCTGTTATTTCCTCTTGGCCCTAGCAGTATATGGCTGTCTGCCCTGATTACAGTGACTGCACTTATTAACGCATCAGTGCGTGAAGTGCTGGTGATTAACAGGAGCTGCAGGAATCTCCCCATTATCTTCACGGGCAGCTCCTTGAAATAATTTTGCCTGCAATCACAGCTCAATTGGTTTGGGCTGGGAGAAATAATTTCCTCCTATAATGCTGTCACCATCAAATTGGGGGCAACAGCTGTGAAGTTTAACTGTCCTTTAGCGGTTGCAATGGATTTTGAATGATGATGACAGCCATGTGCTAAAGAATAAGTCACTTGCCTGGTCGAGCTTAAGTGATGAAAGATAGGAAAGCCCTAAATTTAGAGAATGAGTCTTTTTTTATACTTTGGGTTGAGTTGGGAAGTCAAAATGCAGGAATCATGGGTCTCAGACTCATTTAGCCTGAATCACTCTCTTTTTTATGGATGAGAAAATCAATACTGAGAAAGGTGAATTAACTTGTCCATGGTCACTCAGCTGTTTCTGATACCACTGAGATTGTAACTCAGACTTCTTTTCTCTAGGGTGCTGTTTCATGGACTAGCAGAGTAGAAGGAAAAACCCAGCTATCTATTGGAAACTTTAAGATACAGTATGTCCTGTCAATGTCAGAAGTCACACCTGCTTTGAAACGAAACTTTCCTTATACTGAGCAATATTCTGATGTCCAAGGAATCACCTCAACCAAATTATACAGTCAAAGCTATTAAATAATATGTTGGACAAAAACTTAACCCATCTACCATTTCAGAGCCTTAGTACTGTGGATCCTACTGTATGTAGAAGTCCAAATATAAATGTATTTCCATGCTTTGGCATTGTAAATTCCATAGATTAAGATCATTTGAAAGATATAAGCTGGTTTTTTTTTTACTAAGGTTTCCCCTCACATCCAAAAAAATAATACATTAAAGAAACAGAACATTCAGTTCTATTTTTGTTGAGATTCTGTGGTGGTTAAGGTCAAGCTAAGGACATATTTTATTGCTGTGATAGATGAGAATTACAAATCTATGAGCTGTCCTGCAACTGACCTCATGGACTTCAGTTGTCCAAAATTCAGAACTACTTGTCAGTCAAATTTGAGTACCCAAAAGAGATGGGGGAGTGGAGGAGGGGACAGGGGAATAGTAAACTAGAGTGGAGAGCTGGTTGACCAATAAAGAACCTTACTTGCAAGATGTGTGCCCCATTCTTATCTTTTTTCTCCTCTTCTTATTGTCATTGTCATCATCATCTTCATCTTATGTTTTGTACTTATACTCTCCACTTGTTTATTTAATGACTCTTTTAATCTTCTTTATAAGTTGTCAAGTAAAGAGAGAGCCTTTTTCAGGACAGTGAAATTCAGAGGAGTGCCCAAGATTATTTATCAAATTATCTGCAGAATCTGACTAACAAGAACCATTCTTTACAGTATATAGCACTTAAGGATTTCCAAAGTTTACGGGACCAACCAACTACAAAGTCATTAAGAAAGAGAATAGAAAATAAAATCATGGTCTATGGCCATACCACCTTGAATGTTTCTGATCTCATTAGCCGAACAGGGTCAGGCCTGGTTTGTACTTTGATGGGAAAAAATAAAATCATGATTGACCATAATTTTTCTAGGGGCCCATGAGGAACAGGACCCAACCTTTTGATTTCTGTCTTCCTAAAGCTACCACTGCAGGCTTTTGTTTGTTTTTGGGTGTACCATCCCAAAATTGTGAATATAGTGTTATTTTCATGGCCATTGCTGCAGTTCATCAAATGTTGACTCCTGCTAGGTATGTACTTGATACTCACACTAGGTGTGCTGAAGATAACAGCTATTCATTGCATTTGGACTTAACTTTGGTTCTGGTTTGAGGGATGTCCTAGGGTTGTAGGAGAAGAAGCTGTGTCAGCATGAAAAGATGGGTGGTTTGAAGAAACATTGCTATGCATCTAAGGTAAGTGTATACAGTTCTAAGCTTCCTTTCCAGCTGTGTTTTCACAAAATTGCCTGTAATTGACACTCCCATGAACTTCAGTGCTCTCCATCTGGAGCTAAGAGCCACTCTGAGATTAGACATCCCTTTCCAGCTTTGAAAACATCAAAGCAACCATATCCAGCCTAATCTTGACAATGAAGAGCCCACAAATGCTTTTGGGCTGCTAATAGAAAATGGCTTTTGGATAAGAGGATTTGATCTGTGTGGCAAAGCACTTTTAGGGTCTTGTGTAAAACTAAAATGGATTTGTACAGAAATAGTGCAATATAACGATGCTTTAAAAAAAAATCTAGTAAATTCCAGAGAATGGCCAGATTTTGGAACTCAGAAAAGCTGCCTTTTCAATGTTCCACTTGTTTGCTCTTTGTACCTCACTGCCTCCTATCTTTAAACTTCCACTTTAGTCTCTAAAGGCCTGTATGTGGTCATGAGGTGGGAGCAACTGCTTCACTGTGATCATCCATACACAAGCATTCCTAACAAATTCTGGAAGGGATTCTTTTTAAAGCTTCTGTTTACCAGAGTTCACCCTCTTGGGTAGACATACATGGCTTATTAACAATGAAATCCCAGCGTGTGTGATTCTTGTATTTCGGGGTTGCAGGCAGAACCAGTTTTCTTGCCTAGCAGGCCAGAAGGTGGGGTAACCAAGTGGGGTAAGCCTAGCAGGCAGGAGCCAGCATGGCTGTGCAGAAAGCAGATGGTAGAGGCACAGCCCCTGCCAGGCACAGGCTGCCTCTACTGGCCACCTTCAAGTAATCACCTCCCTAACAAGGTCCCCATATAGAATCCTCTAAAAGTAGACTCTTTTAAAAAAAAAAAAAAAAAAAAAACGGTGAAGGAAGGAGAGCCAAAAAGTTCAAGGGACATCAATACTCACATAGCCATTTATGAGTACAATTAGGAGCCATTCAGCCACTTCTGACTCCTGGAGTCGTAGATAGGAAGGGCAGTTCTTTTATATGTATGTACGTAGTCATTCTGTAAAACAGAGTAGCTTGATTATGTGTTTAAGTGCAGAGGGCTCTTTATAAAACATGCGACTGTGTCCTTTTACTGTGAATAGAAATATAACCTTCACATAAAAGGAGTAAAATAAAGGATAACTTAAATCATTTTATTTATTTATTTAATTATTAAACCATTTACCACTAAATATGCAGATCTAGAACTCGTAATGTAACAATTTCCTCACATAGGAACCATCATACTAACTCAGATCAAAGATTCACTGGGCTCAGGAATTTTCCTCTCATGCTGTGGTAGAGGCTATGCTATCTGATGCACAGCCTTTTGGATGCTAGCATACACACATAAGAAGTGATTCCCTTGGTCTCTTTATATTTCTATTATAATAAAAATAATTCCACCTTTTCTGCATGGCTTTTTCTCTTCTTCTTTTTTATTTTTAAAATTTTTTTAAAATTTTTATTGCATTATAGGTTTTGGGGTACATGTGCAGAACGTGCAAGATAGTTGCATAGGTACACACATGGCAGTGTGTTTTGCTGCCTTCTCTTCTGTCTTAATTGCTTTTTGGTGCAGTGAATTCCATAACCAGGATAAAACATATATTGAGCATTTCCTGTATGCCAGGCACTGTGGTAGGTGCTATCATATGTGTAATCCATTTATTCCTCTCTGTGACAGAACAAATGCTATAATGCTATAGACCCATCACTGATTCACTTTTTCTGTGCAGTTATGGAAATACTGTAGAGAACTAACAGAGGGAGGTCAGTAAGGAAATGGGAGGCTGAAGGATGGGATGCCCTTTCCAGCATGGGAAAGGCAGGACCAGTAAACTTAAAATCTGCATTTTCTACTTTTTCAGGGGAATCAGGTAGAGGTTAGGGACAGTTGCTGATCCTAGTGAAAAGTACTAGTAAAATGTAAAAATGAAGTGGTTTAGGCCAGGCGTGGTGGCTCAAGCCTGTAATCCCAGCACTTTGGGAGGCCGTGGTGGGTGGATCACGGGGTCAAGAGATCGAGACCAACCTGGTCAACATGGTGAAACCCCGTCTCTACTAAAAATACAAAAAATTAGCTGGGCATGGTGGCACGTGCCTGTAATTCCAGCTACTCAGGAGGCTGAGGCAGGAGAATTGCCTGAACCCAGGAGGCGGAAGTTGCGGTGAGCCGAGATCACACCATTGCACTCCAGCCTGGGTAACAGGAGCGAAACTCCGTCTCAAAAAAAAAAAAAAAAAATATGAAGTGGTATAAATATTAAGCATTAAAACCAGCCCACTTCCTTATAAACACTTGGGGCCTATAAATGGTTGAACCTGTGACTATGTTCTGCATGTTTGTCCATAATAAAGGTGGCAGAATAGAGATTTGACCTGGAGTCTACATTCTTAAAGGGCTCAGTTCTGAGCATATCCTATCGTCCATTGACATCTTGAGATGCCTGAGAAATACAAGTCCTCTGTAAAGTCATTCTCCCACCAACGTTATCCTCTTATTTAAATTTGAGGGCTTCCTTCCAAAGATAAATTTAGAAATTTTATCCCTACCCCTGTCTAATCCCATAGATCAGGGACATTTGTTTGAGGATTTTAAATTTTTTAATATCTTAAAAGCTGGTTAAAGGAAGCGTCTGTGATTTACAGATGATGGAATTTGTAACACGTCTTCCTTAGAAAAACCTGAGATGTTATAGGAAGAAACTCTGCAGTGAATTTGGAATTTTCTATATAACTGTATTTTAAAAGGAGAAGCTGAGTCTGTACCCTGGGAATTATACCGATGGGAAAAGACTAACTCAGTCTTTGCAGATATTTATTCAGCATGAGATGTCTGGGTTAATTTATGTAAGAGAAGACAGTAATGGAATTAAACACTTAATCTCTACATATCATTTGGACTTACCATATTTTATTATTATAACCGAAAACATTTACATTTTCTACCTCTTGTAAAGAACCTGGGAGAGCAAAATTCCCAAGAGTCAGAGAAGAAAGGAGGGGAAAGTGTCTATATAAGGGACACTGAGTATACGTGGTAGACACAATAAAGTCATACCAGAGGTTTAGTAAGCTAGTAATGAGATTTGCTGTAGACGATTGACCATCCTCAGCCTGCTCTTACTCTCACAAAATCTCAAGGCCCAGGGGAATAACACTTTCTGATGTAGGAGCCTTTTCTTCTCCTTTTTCACCTGAGAGTTAAGCCTCCTGGTTCAGCACAGCTTGATGGCTAAAGGTGATGTAGAAAGCTGGAGTGTTCTTGGCCCACATTTGTTAGGGACTGTGTCTTCTAAATCACACCTTTTTGTGTTCTGGGAGTAGGGGCTTCTTGCTTAGGACTGATGCATACTGCTTCTCAACTTCCTGTGCAGATAGAACAGTCACCTCTCAGACACTGCAAGCCTATGGTATGAGAAGGGGCCTAAGCCTGCCCACCTGTGGACACAGGTGGAAATTAAGGGTAGACATAGAAAACAGAGGTTCTGTTTCACCACTAGGTGATGGTGGACCCCACAGAAGTTACCCATCTCCTCCTGCTTCGCTTAAAGTTCTCATCTCCCAGAAGTGTCAGGATGAGAGACCAGGTGAGAGACCAGTGGAGAATATCCCTGGAGTTAGTATAATGGCTAAGAAAGTTTAGAGCTGTCAAACAGTTACTTCTAGGAGGGTGTTTGAATTGAGGAATACAAGGAGCAGTAGAGTGGACTGAGATCTGAAATTAACATGTAGATGATAATCAGCCAAGATGTCTTTTCATATTAATATGGATACTCTGGCCTGAAATAAACAGAAGGAACATAGAAATGACTCCAGGCTCGAGGAAAAGCAATATTAGAAGTTATACCCAGCAGAGAATGGACTACAGCAGTTGTTCTATGCACAGGGTTCTAAGGTTCCTAGGAGTTCATGAAGATAGCAATGGGAAGATGAGCTCATTGTAATATGTGCTTCATTTATGCATTTCGTATTACAATTAGCTCATCTTTTTTATTACTACCTTCAAGAAGGCCTAGGCTTATCAAAACACTGGATATCAGTTAGATAATGTAATACCAGCTACCTCATGCTGATGAAAAGCCCTCCTTGATTGCTGCCATTACCTGGGGGGTTTTGGATGTGATTGATGGACTTTATGGTGTCAACAGGTAGCATGGGTGACCTGAAGTCAGATAATCCAAAACACGATTAATGTTAGACTTGAGTAAAGGGTGACAATCACAATTAAACTGTAGCCCATGGTGGTGGGATGCTTGAGGTCCTCTGAGGTTAGAGAAGCAATGTGCTGAGCCCGTTCCAGCCTGAGCTCTGAAACTCTTATAAACCACAACACTCATTTCTGTCCTTGAAAGAAAGCAAAAGCTGACATCATCAACCATAGTCAGTTATCTCTCTTTGAGGCCATGCCCTGGAATCTCTGCATGTGGCTCTTCCTCACAGCCTGCATGGGTGGCCTAAGACTCTGCATAGGAACAGGCTTCGTTGTCCTCTCTCTCCTTTTCTAAATGGTGGAATACTGGGAACTAGGGTCAAGTTCTCTTCTTGGGCTCTTAAAGCAAGAGATTAAGTAGCAAATCAAAAGAAAGGAAGGAGCCACAGAACAGACCCAAGTGCGTGAGGTCTTTGGAGTCAGTCTGGGAAAGGCTTACCTTAGATTTAGTTGGCTGACATCTAGCAGCGTTCCAGAGGAGTTGGGTGCTGAGCTTCCATTGGTTGCTGCTGTTTAGGCCATGGCTTTCAAGCCTCATATTACCACCACCCTTGGTCTGCAGGTGCTCCAGGAAAAGTCAACATTTGCAGCAGCATTCAAAAAAGAAAAAAGTGATAGCCGAGTTCCTCTTAGTTTGATGGACCCACTCAACATTTGATCATGGTTGGCAAAAAATTCTGAAGCTATTGACTACTTGTATTACCCAAGGAAGGAAGGAATTGGGGCTAAATCCACAATTGACATATTTGCTATCTGTCCTTTCAGCTAACTGATTATTTCAGAACTGTGGTGACAGTTTCTATTTTCTGGAGTATTTCAGGAAGAGAAAGTATCTTTGCACTCATTTGTATGTGCATATCTGAACAACTTTAGGTTTTTCTCTCCTTTCCTTTCCTGCTTCATGAGTTTCTGTCCATGTGCTTCTTGCACATCCTTACCCACCCCATTCTCCTTTCTCCTTCCCAGAGCCAAGCTATGAGAATTGTTCGGACGGTGGGACAGGCTTTTGAGGTCTGCCACAAGCTGAGCCTGCAGCACACGCAGCAGAATGCAGATGGCCAGGAAGATGGAGAGAGTGAGAAGAACAGCAACAGCTCAGGGGACCCAGGTAGGCACTGTGGCTTCTGCGGATGTGGATGGAGAGGCAGTGCACCCAGTAGGCTCCAGTGAATCACTGGAGCCCCAGGCTGTGAATTCATTTTGAGAAACATTTTATGTATTCCGTTTTTCTCCAAATTCTAGATTCTCTTTAAGGAACATGTATTACTTCTATAACAGAAATTAAAGATGTTTAAATTATTAAATGATATCAGGGAGAGATAGAGCTGCTATGCTACCAAATGTGACTTCAAAGAAAATTTCAGTAAAAAAGTACCCCTGTAAAACAAATTAGAAAGAACATAAATGTATAATTACCTAAATAGTTTGTTTTATTAAACTTCTAATTTCTATAGTTCTATAAGCTCTCAATGTGGATAGTATTTTAATATCCCCAACTTTCAAGCCTCATTAAAAGTCAGGAAGGAGGCTGGGCGCTGTGGCTCAGCCTGTAATCCTAGCATTTTGGGAGGCTGAGATGGGCGGATCACTTGAGCCCAGAAGTTCAAGACCAGCCTGGCCAACATGGTGAAACTCCATCTCTACTAAAAATACAAAAAAATTAGCAAGGTGTGGTGGTACACACATATAGTCCCAGCTACTTGGAAGGCTGAGGCAGGAGAATTGCTTGAACCCAGGAGGTGGAGGTTGCAGTGAGCCAAGATTGTGTCACTGCACTCCAGCCTAGGCAACAGAGCTAGACTATCTTAAAAAAAAAAAAGTCAGGAAGGAGATAAGAATGTTGTATTATTTTTTTCACATAAATGTGAAAAAATGAAGTATGGGCAAGAAAAAGAGCAGGTAAAAAAATAATATTGTTTATGTTAATTTTTAACATGGGAAACCTAAGAAAATAAACTGAGAACTATTAGAAATAATAAGAGAATTCAGCTAGAAAGTCAGAGTTTAATAACACATAGAGATATATCTGTGGTTTTAGTATATTCCAAGAACAGCTGGTTAGAAGTCATAGTGAAAGAAAAAAATCTATTAAAATAACAATGAAAAAAATAAGATACTTACAAATAATCCCAATAAAAATGTGTATGTTTTCTATGAAAAAAATCTTGAACAAATGGAAAGGTATGCCATATTCTTTGATGGGAAAGCTCAACATCATAAAAATGTTAATTCTTCTTTTGTGAATCTGTAAACTTAACATGACAATACAGATTTTTAACAGCAAAGGAGGCACCACAGTAAGTTACAGTGTTCAAAACTCATGGGATATAGCTAAAGCAGTGCTCAGAGGAAAATTCAAAGATTCAGTTATTTACATTAACAGATGCCAAATCATGAAAGTCAAATTAATTAAACACCCCACTCAAAAAGTTCAAAAACAACAAAAGAAACCCTACTCTGCAAACAGAGAGAAGACCCGGGCCTTGCATTGTAGCTGCAGCAGTCACTGCCTGTGTGATCTTGGGCAAGTTCCATAACCTCTCTGTGCTTTAGTTTACTCTTCCAAAAAACAGAAATAGTAGTACTATGTGCTCCAGAATTATTGTCATGATTAGATAAACTGATACTTTTAAAATGCTGAGCCTGGTGCTTGTGCAGAGAATGCACCACATACATATATGCTATTATTTTAAAGTAAATATATGAAGATTGAAAAACAAGAATAGAAAAAATTCTGAAAAAGATGAATGATAGCAGAGGAGGAGTGGCTTTCCTCATAGAAAAAGACATGATAGCTATAACAGGTAAAACTGTACTTTCAATAGGTAAAACTCATGTTCAAATAGGTGCCTGAATAGATCAGAATAGAAACTCATATACAGACCCAGATATGTTTGCAAATTTAGCATATGATAGATGGAGAATCCATATGGAGAAAACTGTGGAAATCTTTATGAAATTTGAAAATTCATATGCCTTTTGACCCCCAAATTTCCTTCAAATTCCCTTCTAAGAATTAATCCTAATGGTAGATGCATACAGGTATGAAATACTTCATGTATAAGGTTATATAACAAAGAATTTGTTGTAGAACCAAAGGATTAGAAACAGCAAGAGGGGACTTCTAAATAAATTACAATACATTGCACACCATTAAGAATGAGTTAGTTCTCTATGAACCAATGTAAAACCATCTTCAAGATATTTTGCTTCCTTAAAAAAGTCAAAGTTTAAGGGTCAGGCATGGTGGCTCACACCTGTAATCCCAGCACTTCGGGAGACTGAGGCAGGCAGATCACTTAAGGTCAGGAGTTTGAGACCAGCCTGGACAAAATGGAGAAACCCTATCTCTACCAAAAATATAAAATATTAGCTGGCTGTGGTGTTGCAAGCCTGTAATCCCAGCTACTCAGGAGGCTGAGGTAGGAGAATCGCTTGAACCTGGGAGGCCTAACTTGCAATGAGCCAAAATCATGTGACTGCACTCTAGCATGGGTGAAAGAGTGAGACTCCATCTCAAAAAAAAAAAAAAAAAAAAAAAAAACCAAAAAGGTTAAAGTTTAGAATTGTGAAAAAAAGAGAAAAAATAGAATTGTGGGTATGACATGCTACCAATTGTATTAAAAATCCATAGATTTAAATGTGTGTGTATATGTAGGTATATATGTATACACATGCATGCACACACACACATTTCTTATGCATGGAATATCTCCAGAGTAGTACACAAGAAACTGGTAACTGTGGTTCATCCTGGGAAAAGGAACTGGGTGGCTGGGGTCACAGGAAGATTGACTTTTCACTGTACTTTTATAGCCTTAATACCTTAGATATAGATTAGTTATACATCCATTATAAAAAAGAAAATATGTATTTTTAGATGTATATTAGTTATAAATATATATATATGTTATAAATCTTAGGTATGTATTAGTTATAAATCTTGAAAACCTGACATTATTTTCATCCTAGTGCTCAGTTTCTATGTGAATAGAGGGAATTATTTCACTTCTCTTTTGGCTTACTCATTTCTATTAAGTAGTGACATTCCAGTACTAATGACAGCATCTCCGTGATCTTGACTCATAAAGTATTATCACACAGATGGAGCCTTGCATTCTGTCATGTACCCTTGGCCAGTCTCAGTTTATAGCAAGCCACAGTCCTAATGTGATGTAAACCTTAAAATTGTTCCATCTCTGCGATCTAGGACTTCAAGATAAAGCAGAGGAATGGAGGCACACTTTGGTGAATGCTTTATATATCTCTGCTGGTCAATTTTTAGAGCATAACGGTGACAGTTTCCTATAAACCTTATATGGAGGACACATCAGACCTCTAGCTGGTTGCTTGGCTCAGAGAACAGAAGCCAGTCTGCTCATTTCTGAATTGGAAGATTCGCCACGAGAACTGCCGGCTGGAAAAGATTGAAGTCTTACATTGCTAACTCTTCTTTGGTCATGCCCATGCCCTATTGGTGGCCTGGTTGGTAGAGAGCCACATCCTAACTCTCAAAATCTTTTAAACCCACAGTCACATTGGCAGCCAGTATACACATATACAAAGAAATTTTAAGCAAAAAATAAAGGGTATTTTCTCCAGTGAACACAGTTATTCCTAGAGTGAAAGGGGTTGGACACAGAGAGGGTGCCCAGAGGTTGACCGTTTAAACACTCTTATTATCACAGAACAACTATCAGAGGCATTGGATCTAATCTCCAAGACCCTAATCAGAACCTATCACACAGCTGCTGGCCACAGAGGTCAGGGTCATATGGTCTGGCCAGGTGGAGAGAACCACCTGGATAGCATTTTATATTAACAACACCAAGGGGTAGATCTTATTTCCCTTTTGCAGTGGGAACTGCTCTTTTCTCACACTTCTGGCCCCTGCAGTGGTCTGCTGGGTGGAGTGGGTTTGGTGTGATTCACGATTCTCTGAAGACTCAGTGGGGATTCCATAAGGATCACTTCCTATCCTTTTCTTTGAGTCTTACTTCCCTCACTCCTCCCTTGTTCCCTGAGCTCCTTTCTGCTTGGAACATATGGTATCATGGACTTTCCAGCCACAGTCAACACTGTTCCCTCTGCCGTGGGTCCCTGCCTTCACCTCTATGCAGATATCCTACTCATACTTCAAGCCTAGCACTATGCCTTCTGGGAAGCCTGACTTTTAGCTCCCACGCTCATTCAGAAAATTTAAACCCTTTTTTTTTCTGGTTTTCCATGTTTTCTTCACTCCTGGCTGCTGCCATTAACATTAACATTTAGTCCACTGTGTACCGGACATATAATGTAGCATCCTCTGTCTTTAGTGGAGTATGAGCTTTGGGAAAGTAGGGACTTCCTAGCACAATTAAGACTTGTTGAATAAACTGACAAGCACAGTCAGTGAGTGTGGCAGGGAGTATATATGTTTTAGTCATTGTCAACGAGTGTTTGTTAAATGCTTACCGTATGCCAAAAGGAACACAGAGATTGAGTAGAGATTTCAACAGGGAGTGACTTTTAAACAGCCCCCTTTGATGAGGAATGATGACACTTGGTGTGGAGGGAGCAGATAGAATTGAGGTGACACTGGGAGACTGAGCAGAGTATTGACGAGAGGGTGGTGACGGTGAGCATGGCTACGGAGGCCAGTGTGCTCACGCTCCTTGATTGTAACAGATGGTCAGCTTTGAAATAACAGGCATACCAGCTATGTTTCTCTCTCTCTCTTTTTTATTACCTTTTTGGAGATAGTTTTCCTAAATCTCATTACTATATGTGAGACCTCAGCTGCTTGGCATCTTCCTTATACTACTCTTCCTAAGAAAAATGGAATTGATATTCTACATGAGGGTCCATTCTAGGAAAGCCTGTCAGGCCCGGTACAGTTTCTTCAAGGTTTAAGATGTCCAAGAGAGCACTGAGTCTCTGCAAGGAGATCAAGCATGAGCTGGGTGTGCTAAATAATATGGGCATCCCTGCAGGGAAAGGGAAGCAGCAAGGGTTCTCCCCTGCTCATGAAAGTGAGGAGAAGGCCTATAGGCTGATGGAAATTGTGTGAGTCAGAGACATACAGAGAAAGAGAGAGACTCATTTTAAAGAATTGGCTCCTGGAACTTTAGAGGCTTGGTAGATCCAAAATTTGCAGGATAGGCCAGCAGGCTGGAGACCCAGGGAAGAATTGCAGTTTGAGTGTGAAGGCCGTCTGCTGGCAGAATTCCCTCTTCCTCCAGGTAGGTCAGCCTTTGCTCTGTTAAGACCTTCAACTGATTGGATGAGGTCTTCCCATATTATGGGGGAATAATCAACTTGGCTCAGAGTCTAATGATTTAAATGTTAATCTCATTAAAAAAAATACCTTCACAGCAACATCTAGAATAATATGTGACCAAATACCTTGGTACCATAGTGACCTAGCCCAGTTGACACATACAATTAACAACCACAGAAGTGAAGATACAGAGTGGCACGATGGAGAGAGTGCTGGGGTCGTAGGCTAGAGGAGCCACTGAGGGCTTAGGTTCCAGCACCAGAACCACTGGCTTGAATCCCGACTCTACCACCTTTCAGCTGGCTAATCCTCAGCAAATTTCATGGTCTCTCTGGAGCTTCGTTTTCTCATCTGTCTGGTATTGTAAGAGAATCTATGTAAAGCAGCATAGTGCCTAGCATATAATACGCTCTCCGTAAGTACCCACTGTTTGTCAAGTTTTCCAATGTGGACTCCAGAATATATGACCTGATCTGTACAGTGAGCTAGACAGGGCCTCTCCAGTACTATGATTTTATGACATTTCCAAGTGAAATGATTAGCTGGACCCCTCTGGTGATTGTGTAGAGCGAGGCCATGAGGCTAAACATACTTTTGAGTCTGAGTATTTGGAATTAGCATTTCATTCTGGGATTGGAAATGTTTTCTTATCAAGGAAGGCTGTTTACTGCCTCGCCCATAGTCACTTCCTTTTTACATCCCCCCACGCGTGTTTTAACTGTCTATAAACTGCTAGGAATGTGTTTCTTCTTACTGTAAATGCTTCTCCCAGAGTATTTTTGACTACGAAGATTGTTGTCTAATGGGACACCTTGAGAGCAGCCCAGAGTGGAACTGCTGGTGGACTTTTTTTTACGAGAATCTCACTTTCCATGTTTGGGAGCTTTTTGTTTAGTGCGATGTTTATCTTACCAGTGGAGCCAGCCCACCTGACAGGTCAGCAGGCCCTCCATTGTACAGAGGAAACATATTTACTCTGGAGGAGCTGGAAAGCGCTGTCTTGTCACGTCTTTTCATGGTTTTCAGCAGTGTTTTCAGTGATGTTGCTCACTTTCATTGTGTTCCTCCTCCCTCTCTTCCTCTTTGTGCCTGCCTTTCTTTCCGCTCTGTTCTGAGTACTGTTCCCTCCCTGGGGGAGGTTTATCTTTTGTATCATTTGGCAGCAGCTGCCCTTGGCTGTCCCTGGGGTCCAGAGCCAGGTGGGGCCACTGCTCCTGTGGCACTTGCCCTGTTGTGTCCTGTGCTGTCTCTCTGACTCCTCCTGGAGAGGGTTTCCTGGGAGACACCCTGTTCCCTTGGAGGTGACCCTCCACCCTCAGTTGCAGACAATCCAACATGGGAAAGGACCTTTCTGAAAATAAAACTTTTTTTTTTTTAATGGGAGAAAAGCACCTAAAATCTACTCTGTCAGCAAAGATTGTAAATGCGATATTATGAACTAGAGTCGTGTGTCGTACGTTAGAGTTCTGGCCTTATTCATCCTACGTGCCTACAACTTTGTAGCCTTTGACTTATATCTCTCCCTTCCCCCCAGCTCCTGGTAACCACCTCTTAGGGCCGTAATGATGGTAAATCAGTTAACACAGGTTGAGTATCCTTAATCTGAAAATCTAAAATCTGAAATGCTCCAACATCAGTCACTTTTTGAGCACCAACTGGACACCACAAGTGGAAAATTCCACACTTGATACCTTTGCTTGCTGATGGTTTCATGTACGCAAATGTTTAATGCACAAAATTGTATAAAATTGCCTTCGGCTATATAAAGTGGGTATGAAACATCAGTGGATTTCATGTTTAGATGTGGGTCCCATCTCTTAGATATTTCATTATACACATGCAAATAGGCAACTCTAAAATCCAAAACACTTGTAGTCCTTAGCATTTCAGATAGGGATACTCAGCCCATACATAAAAAACTAGTGCAGTTTTATTTAAGCTTAAAAGCTGTTACTGTTGCAGTTTCAAGGCCAGAAGTGGCCATTTCAAGCACTTTGGGACTGTGCTTGTAACTCCTTACTCATTTGACTGTACCAACCTGGCTAAACCCCAATTCTGCATTAACACAACAGTACTTTTTCATTTTCGCCCTGTGACACCGATCAGCACTAAAGAAAACTGCCAACCACAGACCAATTACACATCTGTGGTCCCCAAATGTAGCCAGGGCTACTTCACCATTCAGCAGCCCTGCTTGTCCCCAGCTTCTGTCTCAGTGGACAGTGGCCTTCTCCTGTGCCTGCCTCTGCATTCCACCTCCATCTCACCTCCTCTGGAGCTCTGAGCAAATGGTTATCTTAGGTTCCTGAATCTTCACCCAAATTATATGCTGCCTTTCCCTTCCTCTCCCAACTGCAGATAGGTAAGGTCAAGTCTTTCTTACCTTAAAAACAAAACAAAATTAAGCCTTCCTTGTCCCTATATCTCCTGCCTACCCCTGACCTTCTCTCTCTCCTCTCCTTGGTAACCAGGCTTCTTGCATGGCTTGTCTGCACTCACTGTCTATTTTCTTTTTTTTTGAGACGGAGTTTCACTCTTGTTACCCAGGCTGGAGTGCAATGGCACGATCTCGGCTCACCGCAACCTCCGCCTCCTGGGTTCAGGCAATTCTCCTGCCTCAGCCTCCCGAGTAGCTGGGATTACAGGCATGCGCCACCATGCCCAGCTAATTTTTTGTATTGTTAGTAGAGATGGGGTTTCACCGTGTTGACCAGGATGGTTTCGATCTCTTGACCTCGTGATCCACCCGCCTTGGCCTCCCAAAGTGCTGGAATTACAGGCTTGAGCCACCGCGCCCGGCCCTCACTGTCTATTTTCTTATTTTCTCCCACTCTTGCTGATACCTTTTCAGCCCCCAGTGATCTGGTGTCTGCTGCCCTGCCAGCTCTTCCTGAAGCTACCAGGCAGGTTTTCCTAAGGGCCACCTGTCTCTGTAGTGCTCATCCCCAGGAATGAAGTGTGCTTTGGCAGCTTCTGGGGTACCCCCACCGCGCACTCCTTCCCTTTTGACTCCACTAGCTGCTTTTCAGAATGCTTTGCAGGCTTTGTTTTTGTTTTTTTTTCCTTGAGACAGAGTCTTACTCTGTCACCCAAGTTGGAGTGTGGTGGCACAATCTCAGCTTGCTGCAACCTCCACTTCCCAGGTTCAAGTGATTCTCCTGCCTCAGCCTCCTGAGTAGCTGGGATTACAGGCATGCACCACCATGCCTAGCTAATTTTGTATTTTTAGTAGAGACAGGGTTTCACTGTGTTGGCCAGACTGGTCTCACACTTCTGAACTCAGATAATTCCACCTGCCTTGACCTTCCAAAGGGCTGGGATTACAGACGTGAGCCACCATGCCTGACCTGCAGACTCCTCTTCTACCTACCCCTTAAGTGTTGGAATTTCTCCAGACTTGCCCCTGCTATTTTTTTTTTCTGATGTCCCATGATTTCAACTAAGGTTTATCTTTGGGCCAGGCCTTTTTCCTAACTTTCTATTCATGCATTATAGTAATCTACTCAGCCTGCCATGATAAAATGCAGTAGATTGGATGGCTTAAACAGCATTTATTTCTGGCAGTTTTGGAGGCTGAGAAGTCCAAGATTAAGGTGCCAGCCACTTTGGTTCCTGGTGAGGACTCTCTTCTGGCTTGCAGACAGCTGACTTCTTTCTGTATCCTCACATGGTAGAAAGAGAGAGATCTCTTACATCCCTTCTTATAAAGGCATGAATGCCATTGTAAGGATTGCATTCTCATGATCTAATTACCTCGCAAAAGCTCATCTCCAAATGCTAATACCAATGCTAATATTGGGAGTTAAGGCTTCCACATATGAAGACCAACATTCAGTCCATAGCATACCCAACAGCCTAATGGGTATCTCTACTTGACTGTTACACAGACTCTTATGATGTCAACAGGTTTAAAACTAAATTCATCCTCTTACCTGCAATCCTGCTTCTCCTCCTGGATTTTTCCTATAGGATGCCAGTCTCCACTCAGTCACCTAAATCAGGTATTTTCAAACTCATCTTGCACATATCCCCACCCCTGCCCCCACCATAGACAAGCAAGTCCTGTGATTTCTGCCCCATGAAGATCCGTCACATCCATCTCTTCCCCATGTTATTGCCACTGTCTTCACTTAAGCCCTCCTATTTTCTACCTAGAGTATTGCTTTCTCTCATTCCTCCTGGATCTATCCTCCATACTATATCTAGAGTAAAATTTTGAAGGATGGAAATGTTTTGGTATTACCCGCTTTCAGTCCCTCAAGATAAGATGCTGACTCTTCCTGGTCGGGTCCTTCCCTACAGAACCACTGGCAGTGTCTGATGTGCCGTGGACTTCCTGCCTCTGTGCCTCTTCTGCCTTGCCCTCTGCCTAGAATGCCTTCCCTGGCCCTCACCTGGCCTGCACCTGCCTACTTCCCCACCTGTCTGAGCTGGTACTTCTTCTGCAGGTGGTGTTTGCTCCTCTGCACAGGCTTCTTTTACCCTGACCTAAGTGAGATGTGCCTCTCCTGGTGTCCTGAACCTTGGATAGCCTCCTCCTAGGTGATGCTTATGACCTCAGGCTGCAGCCGTGGTTCATGTCTGTTTCCTCCATCAGGCTGGAGAAGCATCGAAAATTCAGATTATGCTTATTTGTGTTTAGGCTCAGTGTCTTATAGATTTCTATCAAAATAAATGCTTATTGAATAAGCGAATGAAATAACCATATATCTGATGGCTTCTAGTTACTATTTAATGTATCATATATAAATAGTTTAAAGAGGTAGTTCAGAAAGTAGTACCTCCTACCCCCAATCTTGGTCTTATTTCTCTCTATTACAGTTTGGAAACTGGAGTGCCGCTTCCCATAAGTTTCCTGGAGATGCCAGAAGTTTTCCATGTCATTTCCATGCCAACCACCAATAGGGCTATTTCCCCAGGTCCTGGAATACCAGGAGAGACACAAAACACACAGATTTCCTCATTTATTTGATAGGACCAAAAGAAGGCCATTTGCTGTGGGTCGCTCCCACCAGGTCCTGTCTTAATGTGATATGCTACAGCACACACAATGATTACAGTCCTCCATCTAGCATGTCCTGTCTATCCCAGCTCTACCCTTCCCACTTCTAACCAATGTGGATGGTATACTGATCTGTGCCCATTTGCTGTAATAAAGTGGCAGGACTCCACCTGTGATCGTCAAGACCCCCACTGGGTGGCAGGAGGTCTCTTAGAAAGCAGTCCTATGGTTTGTCATTGAATTACTTCAGCATTAGTTTGTGCTGAATTACTTCAGCATGAGTTTCTGCTCATACAAACAAAATAGCTTGAATGCTTTGTGTTTTTATAAGTCAGCCTAAAACAGAGCAAGAAGCTGAGGGATTTTCTTTTCTTTTTTTTTTTTGAGATGGAGTTTTGCTCTGTCGCCAAGGCTGGAGTGCAGTGACATAATCGCGGCTCACTGCAACCTCTGCCTCCCTGAGTTCCAGCGATTCTCATGCCTCAGACTCCTGAGTAGCTGGGATTACAGGCACCCACTGCCACACCCAGCTAATTTTTTTTATTTTTAATAGAGACGGAGTTCCACCATGTTGGCCAGGATGGTCTCCGGCTGTTGACCTTGTGATCCATCCACCTTGGCCTCCCAAAGTGCTGGGATTACAGGCATGAGCCACCATGCCCTGCCAAACCTGAGAGATTTTCTGATTCCACCTGGGCTTCTGGCAAGGCCCTGTCCAAACCCTCTGTGTCTGGGGCTTCGTATTCCTCATTATTAGTCTCTCCAGGGATGGGAAGTAAATAAGTCTGCAGCCTGTTCTGTTTTGCTGCCCTGTCACTACGCTACTTCCTTTGTCAGTATTTATGAAACACTTTCTCTGTGCCAGAGAAACATTTTTAGGAAACATGTATGAGACACAGCCTGGCCTCAAGTCTATAAGGGAAGACTGATGGCCAGGCATATCCAATATCATGTGCTAAGTGCACAGAGCGCTGCAGGAGCCCAACTCCTCCTGATCACTGATGAAAATTTCACCCTGCTCTTTTCTGTACAGGCATGGCAAACCAGACACTCTGTTCCCAGCACCTCCCAACTACCAACCCTCTATCTCTCAGGCTAAACCCCTTCCAGGTGCAGGGTGTGGTAGAGAGCAGGCTGCTCCCTGTGCTCCCGCCTACTGGCTAATCAAGGGGCAGAAGAGCTTCCCCATCCCTGTCCCCACTGGCTGCAGTCAGAACCATCTTTTCTGTTAAACACTTTTGCAGCCCTCCACAGGACTGTCTCGTCAGCTTCTGGAGTAGCCAGGAAGAAAGCCCACTGTTTACTTTCTAAATGCCAGGCTTGTATCCCTTAAGAAAACTTCCTAGAACAGTTTGTTCTACAAAGTAAGCACTCAAATGACTGAGGCCTGGGTGCCTGGGCTGGCTTCAGCACCGGGCGTCAGCTCTGTGTCTCCTGCTGTATCTCCACCTGGTCCATTTAATAATTGGTACATGGTCTCTGAAAACTCATGAGAAATCTTATTTGAAGACAGCAGTAATTAACCTAATTGTAAAAATAGAAAATGAAAATATTTCCTACAAAATGCCCAGGAGTTGTCAGATATTTTTATAGAATCCAAGAAATAGGATCAGGGAAGGAAGGTAAGTAAGAAACAGCAGGCCTTTCTTACATTGGTATTAAGCAGTATGCTGTGTGTGTGGTTAAATAAAGACATGGCCGTTGTCTTCAATGGAAAGGAAGAAATGTGGGAAGTAGAAAAATTAGATAAGGAAGCATGGAAAAGCAGCCACCCCATCCCTCCCCTGCTCCCCGTGCCACCTCCTGCAGGCCTCTTCCTGGCTTCTGCTCTTGGTGACAGAAGCAGGCTCTGAGGGCTGAGAGACGAATACTGTGTTAAAATATGGCTTCTCATCTCCCTGCCTTATTCCTCAGTCATGGAACCCTACCCGTCCATCTAACTGAGCATCTAATTCTGTAGTTGAAGAAACAGGGCCCAGAGAGAGAGAGGTGATTTGCTTCTTGTCCAGCAGTTCATTAGAGGCCCAATTGCCTCATCTCTGGACCCCCGAGCCAGGGCTCTTCCCCTTGGCTGCTTCCGTTCCTGAGCTGTGATGAGATGATGACCAGCACTCCCTTCTCCCAGTGTCCCCACACCCTGTCAATATATGCCTGTGGACCTGGCAAAACTGTCACATCCAGGTTTGAGGAAGTACTGCTTTTGCTTCTGCACTTTGAAAAGATATGAAGATGGGAACATCTTTTTGGACTGGAAATGCACTTTAATGTACTTGAGTGGAAAGATGTGTGAAATGTTACAAAGCCACAGGTGTCCCTGGGCTCGACATGCCTGAAAGCTAAAATGTTAGGAAAGGAGGACTTTGTTCTCAGTGTCTCCATTCTCTTTCCTCACTCCCGTGTTGTCCCTGCAGGCCGCCAGCTCACTGGAGCCGAGAGGGCCTCCACGGCCACTGCAGAGGAGACTGACATTGATGCAGTGGAGGTCCCACTCCCAGGGAATGACGTCCTGGAATTCAGCCGAGGTGTGACTGATCTAGATGCTGTAGGGAATGAAGGAGGCTCCCACACAGGCTCCAAGGTAGGCAAGAGATGTGATCTGTGTGATCTGTACACATGTGTCCTCAGGTTGTCAGTCACTTCCTAGCCCCTGCAAGCTCAGCTTCCAAGTGAGGCATTTCACAGCACAGTGGTGGTGCCAGAGCATGTTTCACTGCTTTTCAGAGGGTCTGACTTCCAGAGGGTCTGGATGCTAGGCACTGCTACAGGCCACGATGCCATAGAGTTGATTCCTGACACACATTGCCCTCCCAGAATCCCACCGGTATTTGATCTCATACTCCCTGGCACCCTCTTCCCTTAACAGCATCTCATCTGTGCACAGTATTTTGCAAGACTCACTCTGCCATACACACACACACACACACACACACACACACAAACACATACACACACACACGCTCTTCTGTGGCTTAAAGCTAATAGAGCAAAGTCAGTTTGGCCCTCATCTGACTGCAGTAGCAGTGGTGTACCTTTGGTAATTCCTGTAGATAGCACCACGGAGTCTGGAAACTGGCCCACTAGATGTTAAAAATTGAGCCAAGCTTGGCTGGCGTGGCTGAACATTGTTGTTTAATGACTTGAACTGACCAAGGGAAAAGATGCGCACAGTTCCACCCTTCCTTTCCTGCCTGGTTGTCTTGATGTTTGGGATGGGAAGGGATGCCTTCAGAGTCAGGACAGTTGTGGGTTTAGTCATCATCAGCTCCAGCCTAACATCGTATAGGTGAGATGACTGTGGCCTGTGGAGTTTCCTAATGTGATCCAATTAAGAAACCAAGAACTTGAGACCAAATTCCAACCTGGAGCCAAACCTAATTAAAAATGTTTTAAACCCAGAAGCAAAATTACTGACCAATAGCTCTACCCTTAGATTCCCTGGTAGTTCACTATATCACATCACCTCTCTTTCTTCATCATTCATATCTTATCTCACATGGAGGTCTGGAGGGCAGTTCAGTTCTACGCTGTCTGCCTGATGTTTCCTTTGGACCCAGTGTGTCCTCTACAGGTGGAAATAGCCCTGTGTCCCTGGGGACCTTCCTTTTGTATGCCTGAAGAAGGCCCCACAGCAGAACTGCCAGAAATAAAATGTCTCTCCCTGTCATTGAATTCTATGAACTGTAGAAGCCATCTTGGTAAAAATGCCCATAGGAGAGGGAGACAGAAGGAGGGAAGGAGATAGGAATGGCTAACAGGATTTCTCCAGATCATTATTTATTTTAGTATCCCATCTTCTTTGCTGATGGTTCTCACCAGAGGCAGTGGAGGGCAGCAGTAGCTCCTTCACATGGCCCCTTCCTCCAGGACCCAACTCCAAAATTCTCCCAACAAGGGTGTTGTCATGCTAGGATGGATGGAAGCTATGTTTGACTAAAATAGATTCTTCTAAGTCAAGAACCTCAAGGAACTCAATGACAGGACATCACTGGAAGTGGTGGGCATGGAGCAGTATCAGCCATCAGTCTCCCATCATGCAGGGTCAGTTACCGAGGTGTCCCCATATGATTTTCTGACTGAGTATCAGCCCAGGCAGTTACACCATTTCCTTCCTGGACCCTTACTCCCATTTCCATTGAAGATGCAGCACTGCCATCTTATGGGTTGTAAGTGCATCAATTTGCTCCTCCCGAGTGCATGCCAAAGAGAGCGAGGGCCCTCAAGATGGCTCCTGCCACGTGTCTTGTCCTGTCTTCTCCCTCCCCTGCAGGCTTCACACCCCCAGGAGCCCATGCTGACAGCCTCACCCAGGATGCTGCTCCCCTCTTCTTCCTCGAAGCCTCCAGGCCTGGGCACAGGGACACCACTGTCCACTCACCACCAGATGCAGCTCCTCCAGCAGCTCCTCCAGCAGCAGCAGCAGCAGACGCAAGTGGCTGTGGCCCAGGTTCTCCTCAGCCTCCTCCCTACTTCGCAGGCTCCACTCTCATGGGCTTGATGCACCTTCCCTAGCGAGGGGCTCAGGGCAGGTTTAAAATCTAGGGAGTCATAAGGAATCGCTCATGCTATTGGATCATTGCTTGTTGGGGAGTGGGGGCAGTGGGAGGGGGAGAGATGGGGGATGCAGTTCAAATGGAGAGGCACATTTTGGTTTCCCATGTATCCCCCGCTCTGAGCTGGGCTTGGCTGGCTTGGCTGAACATTGTTGTTTAATGACTTGAACTGACCAAGGGAAAAGATGCACACAGTTCCACCCTTCCTTTCCTGCCTGGTTGTCCTGACGTTTGGGATGGGAAGGGATGCCTTCAGAGTCAGGACAGTTGTGGGTTTATGAGACCACTCTTAAAACAGCTTAAAGTATGAATTTGTGCCAAACACCGTTGTAAAAAGATGACTACCCTGGCATCCCAGTCTCCATGTCTATAACAAGCTTCCCAGCCTCCATTCTGATCTACTTATTCCAGGTAGTATTTGGTTGGAATTCATTATCGTGGGATTTAACTTACAGGAATTTAGGTATATTATTTGAGCCATAAGGAAAAGACTTGACTTCGATCTCAGAATCAAGGTGGTGTTTGTGCCCCAAAAAGCTTGTTGGGCTGCTGCTACATTGTAGAGGAGAATGAGCTGACTTCCCTTGCTGCTTTCAGCAGGGATTCCTCCTGTTTGCTTTCTGTAGAGGGTTCTGTAGTCCACATCTTTCTTGGCACTTATGAGTCTGAGCTTCCTTTCTACCATGGGTAGTCAGGGAATGGTGAAAACATTCATTCATACCAAAGGCTGAATCCTGAGGCAAGAAACAGGGTCAGGGCCTGATAAGTGCATGAAGATCTTAGGAGAGGGGAGTTAGGGCTTGGAGAATAGGTGAAGGATCTGGAAAGGCAGCTCTGTGTCAGTATTCCAAATTTGCCTGATCAGACCGTTGACCACTTAGGTTTTCTGCATTCTAGAATGGCGGGGAGCAGACTTCTCCAGGGAGCACTTATTGCTCTCTGTTCTATCTTCTGCTTACTCTTCTCCTGGCTCTTGAGTGGAGTGAATAATCTAAACAGAGCTGTCCTTTCCACTTTTTCACTTTGAGGAGGCATCCACTGCCTGACCATAACAGGATCTGCTACAACTCAGGGTTTGAAAAAGACCTTCTTGTGACATGGTCTCCATTGACCTGGGCCTGAGACGCAAGCCTCATCGATGACTTTTGGAGCCAGATTTCAGGAGAGTAGAATCCATGGACACAGCTCTCAAGTTATTGGAGTCTTTTAAAAAAGTCTTACCATGAAAAAAAAGATGTCTTGTGGTGCTAGAAGGATTTGCAGGTGTTCCCAAAACACCAACAGAGAGGAGGGAATGTCATTAATGACTTCTCATATTTGGAGGAAAAAAAATGATTTCTCTTTGTCCAATAAAAGAATCCATCTCCTATAGTTAATGATGGCATGGTCATCTGAGAATCCCCTCCCTAGTGGGCTGGCTGACAGGAGCACAAAGACAAAGCACTGCAGCACGGGCCCATTCCCAGACTCATTTCATTTCCACAAGTTTCCCATTGAATACAGATCATAATACTTTTATCTTGCAGCGTATCAATTGGCAAGTAATTATTATTTATCAAAGAATGGGCTTGATGCATATTCATGGTATGATTTTATCAGGGAGGCAATTGAATTTGAAGTCACTGCTAAGTACTAGAGAGAAGCTATTTGCAAATGTGTAATCCACACAACAAGAGTATCGTGGCAGTGGAAGGAAGCATTCAATCTGCAAAGCAACAAGGCATATAACTTAACACAGGTCTAGCACAGTCAGGATGAAACCTAAGAGTGGTTTTCTGGTATAGAATCAAGTATTAGTCTCCATGGAACATCCTTCCCTGACCCTGTTTTAATTGTGTCTCTCTTAGAAGACAGTAAATCTTGGGGAAGAAAAGAGTGGTATTCAGGATTTGCTTCATAAGCCTCTCTCAGTTCTAGACATGTCCACAGGCTGGGCACCCTTAGCCTCTCACTCACTTGGAATCTGTTGAATATAGTTGCCCTGCTTGACTCTCAATACAAGCAGTGTGGTGATCAAAAGCCCACCGTGGTGCTTCTGTGTCCCACATTGGTGAGATGACTTTAGGGACAGTCATAGACTTCCAAAATCGCCAGATAGGACAGGACCTTGAGGCCATCTGATAGGTTCTTGAACATACTCCTGCACCTCTGTCTGCCATCCCCATCCATCTCTGACCACCTTCCTTCTGTTTGCATCTTGGTTTTGCTGTCCAGGAGCACAGCAGGGATATTGTACCTCTCAGCTGGCTTTCAGCTCCCCTGTCCTGCAGATGGATTCAGTCCTAAATTGACCTTCAGTTAGAGGCTTCTCTTCACACTGCTCTTTCTTCCACTTTCTTTGTAGTGCTTAATCCAAGGGCTTTTTATTTGTGTCTATATCCTTAAGTAAAAGCAATTATGTAAGATGTAGCTGGATTGATAGGTGGGTCTCCTTGGCATCTTTCACACATTTGGAATAGACCAAATATAGCAAGCTTGGTTTCTCTGCATGGACGAGGCTGATTTCAGTTTCCAGCATGAGGTTAGCTCTCACTTGTTCTGTCAGACTCTATTGCCACCAAACCGCAAAGCTTCTGTCTTTCTTTATTAAACTACCAGCAGTTCCCAGAATTCCAATGAGTAAAACTGACCTCAGCCTTTCAGGTGGGAATAGTTCCCTTTTCTCAGAGAGCATCCAAATCCTCCTGTGTTGTTCCTGGATAAAAATCAAAGGATAAAGACAGCTTCTTGCAGACAAGTATGCCCTTGAGGTCACTTGTTGCACTATTTATGTCTCCCCTTCTAGTTTCTTCCCACAGGCCAGTCTAGTTATGCTGTTGCCATGGGGACCAGGCTTAGGCCTCCTTCACAATGTCTTGATTTGGTCTAAGACCTCAGCACCTCTCCCAGACTCACCCTAAATTGGTTCTGAGCTGGTCTCGAAGGGCCTCAACCTGGCCTTAAAGGTATATGGGCAAAGGTGATATTCAACCAACTCTTAAGTATTTCCAGGTTAGCCCTCAGTGTGTAAATAGTGAATACCCAAGTCCCTCTGACCACTCTCCCAACCCAGCATGAGGCTTGCCTGGCTGCACTAGCTTCCTGCTTTTAGGTGGATCAGAAATTCAAGGGTGTGAAAGAGTATAGCTAAGCCTTCAATCGAAGCTGGGATGTAGCTGGCACCTGCATGGCCGTGGGCTGGGCCGACATAGTCTCAGAACTTATCTGGGCACTGTGGCTGATTGGCAAGAGTTAAGTAGGCCAGGTCCGTTCACAGTTGGCCAATGCCCGGCCTTGCTCATGAGGAAAGTGTTAGTACAGTTCAGTATTGCTATTTAAAGATTTCTCCTCTACCTGCTGCCACTTCCGCTTGTTCAGGAACAAGGAAATTAGTTATTTATGCTTCGCAGTCATGTATGCTGTAGTTAGAGGAACAGCGCTAATGAAACTCTGCATCCCCACCCCAGGCCCTCTATTTAGCATCTGTCCTTGTGGCTTCTCCCTGTCCCCAGCACCCTCATGTGCACTGCCCAAGTCCCTGCCTTGTGCATGTGAGACAGCGGTGCCTGCCTCTGCTTCTGTGTCCAGTGTGTGGGGGGGCAAATTGCTCTGGTTCTCTCCACTGCCATTTCCATGTGCCTGCTACTCCCTAACTTCAGCCTGGCCCTGCCCTCACTTCTGATGGAGGAGCTGGAGTCCAGGCAAGTAAGCTGGAGAGTGAGGGGGCCAATGATCTTGCATGGCTGGGTGGGTTGAGGGTGGGTTTCAGAGTTTTGGGAAGCAGTGTAGAGCTGGAGGGTGCAGGGCTGAACGTACGTGTCATGCTGAGGCCATAGTGCAGGGCATTCTTTGCCAAAGACAACACAGTTCTGGAAAGTGGGTGATGATTTGTATCTTTCCAGAAAAAATATAGTCTACTTTTATGAAAGGGGTTTAATTCTTTTAAAGAAAAGCATACTAAATACAAATAAATATCCTACCTGGTGGGGAGGAGGTGGTGCTCTCTGCTCCTGTTGTTTGAATGGGGAACAAAGCATAGAGGATTGTAGCAGACTGCCCAAACCAAGGCTGCAAATAATGCTGCCTCATTTCAGGGCTTCAAGTTCGAGCCCACATAGTTATAAAATGCTGCACCTCAAAGTTAAAAGAAGTCCAGGCCATTTTGTCTTAGTGTGGCCTGGTTTGGGCTCTCCTGCAGCACAGCCTGCCACAGCATGAGGTTTGAGCTTTACGTCCAATACCACTTTGACAGCTGCAGAAGCAGAGGGCTCATTAGTGCTGGCTCAGGCAGTGGCAGCAGAAGTGCTCACACATTCACAGAAGTGATATAACTGGGTTTACAGAGGTAAAACTCATATTTAATCTGGTACAAGCAGCGTTTTCTCATGGCACTTAGTGCCTGTGGATTTGCGATGGGAGGCATTTGATTCAAGGGTCTTCTTTTAGGTGTTGTTGGTACTCCACCATTGGAACTTGGGTACCTACAAAACAAGCTTTCAAATTTGTTTTTTCCTTACTTCTGTAAGAGGGAACTCTTCCTTTACCCTCAATCTGAATTCTCTGACTTTACAATGGGGAACTGAGGATTTTTTTCAATGAGCCATTAACAAGTCACCTCTAGTACTGGTCATGATGTCAGCCTGGATGTGTAATTATCAAACTAACTGAGCCTCAAGCCAGTTCTCTCGGTTGGCAGATGGAGAAACTCAGGTCCATAGAGAAGTGAGTTGTCTACAATTGCTAGGGAGTAGCCAACAGACAAGCACTCCAGCTCCTGGTCTGGTGCATTCAAATGGCCTGTCCTGCTGGGATGTTCAGAGTGGGATGCAGGCAGCTGGGCACAGTGGCTCATGCCTGTAATTCTAGCACCTTGGGAGGCCAAGGCAGTGGATCACTTGAGGTCAGGAGTTCGAGACCAGCCCAGCCAACAGGGGGAAATCCTGTCTCTACTAAAAATACAAAAATTACCCGGGCGTGGTGGGAGGTGCCCATAATTCCAGCTATTTGGGAGGATGAGGCAGGCAAATTGCTTGAATCCAGGAGACTGAGGTTGCAGTGAGCCAAGATCATGCCACTGCACTCCAGCCTGGATGACAGAGTGAGTCAAAAAAAAAAAAAAGAAAAAGAAAAGAAACTGACTCTGCAGCATGTGTGCAGGGAGCCCTCTATAAGTGCCAGTTAGTGGTGTGCAGAATTCTCTGCTTTCTTTGTTTATATCCACCGAAAGAGTTTGTTCCACATTTCTCTCTGGTTGGTTTGGTTCCAAAGAAAATGGAAGATGAATAATTTAGCAATTTTATTTGCTCAGTAGGTTCCTCTCGGCGACACTCTTTGTTGGGATAAGTAACGATCAGGATCGTGCAAGATTAAGCTAACCCTTCTCTGAGGCTTATCTGTGGGCATCCTACCCCAGTTGTCCTGTTCCTCAGAACACATAGATTTGGGGGACACCCAGATGAAATTTCTCCATGCCCATGTTTCCAAGGAGGAGAAAACCTTAATAGCCACCCACCGTCTGTCATTCAAATTAAAATATTATTGACATTTCTTTCTCTGTTGAGTGGGTATAGGAAGAAACAAATGCAGTTTCTTCCTGCTACACTGTCACAGCATACTTCTATGACCCAAATGTATGGGGCTTTTTCCCACACACCAAACAAACAAGCAAGCAAGCAGTTCTGCAGACGACACCCAGCGTCCTCTAACTTAGCTTGGTTCTGATACTAACTACCTGGAGACAGCATCAGATCCCACAGTTTGAGGGCTCAGTCCCACAAGCCTTTCCTCCACTTCAGATACCAATCACAAGTCATAGTCTGTCACCTACACCTCTGACCAGTTGGCTATAAATTGGTATTCCTACTACCCTGTCCTTGGATTCAACTAATTTGCTAGAGTGACTCATAGAACTCAGGGAAATACCTGCATTTACTGGTTTATTTTAAAGGATATTATAAGGGATACCAGTGAACACCAAATGGAAGAGGTGCCTAGGGCAGGGTATGTGGAAAGGGGTGAGGAGCTTCCATGTCCTCCCCAGGTGCCCTACCCTCCAGGAACCTCCAGATATTCAGCTGCCTGGCAGCTCCCCAGACTCAGTCCTTCTGAGTTTTTAATGGAAGTTTTATTATGCAGGCATGATTGGTTATATCATTGGCTACTGGCGATCAGTTTAAATGTTAGCCCCTCTTCCCTCCTGGAGGTTGGGGCCTGGGACTGAAAACTCCCAACCCTCTAATCATACTTTGGTCTTTCTTGTGATCACCCCCCAAATCCTGAGGCTTCCAGGGGTTCTCCAGCCACTAATCATCTAATAAGCACACAAAAGAACACTCTTACAACTGGAGATCTCAAGGGTTTGGGGAGCTGTATGCCAGGAAATGGGGATGAGGACCAAACACGTATTTCACTGGATCACACCTGTTCTGAACTTCCCCCAGATTTTTTTCTCAGTTAATATGAGACAAAAAATGAGGCTGACTTCTTGACCAAAATATCAGTTCTGTCCTTAGCAGCTTTATGGAGGACAGATTTACTTTAAATTCCTTAGGCATTATCCCCCTGTGGTTCCATTCAATTAGAAACAGGGTCAGACCTACGATCTGGGCAAAACAGAGGCAGCCACTGTACCCACAAGTGTAATTCTCTGAGTGCTGGTTGCTGGGGTGTGGGGGATGAGGCACACCCTGGACCAGCAGGTTACTTGGCCAAGGGTGGCTAGAATTGTCCTTTACTCCCTAAAAAAACATGTGAATCTCTTTGGAACAAACTCCTCTTCAGAAATGTGAGCATTTGTTTTCTGAGCAAGAGAATCAGCTAATGCTTCCGACTCCCCATCCATCTTCCTGCAACCTCGTCCCACCTCTTCTGCCCCTAGTCACCTGGCTCTGTCTTTACCCACACCATGGTTTTGGTACAAGAACACCCTTTTCCCCATAAGCTACATTGGGCCAGGCCATCAAATTCATTAGTTCCCTTTCTTTGGGCCCTTCCGAAGCCCTCCCTGGAGAACCCTTTATTCATCACATATGTGTGAACACTGGTATTGGCCTTCTAAATCAGTTTCTTCAAACCAGGTCCTGCTCTGGTTGCCCCCATCTCCTCCCACTGAGTTTTATCTCCACATAAGGATTGCTCACCAAGAACAGAGCTGTTGACACAACTGGGCCTCACGCAGGCTGAGTGCGCTGCTGCCAGCTGCTCTGCCATGATGAGGTTGGAAATTGATGAGGGTGCCACAGACTGTTCACCTCAGCCCTTCTGGGCTGGTTGGAGAAGGCGCTCTCATGAGTCAGTCAGCAAATGTTTGACCCCTACCAGGTGGTCCTAGTAGTACATGGTATGAATCATAGTCCTAGGTGTCTGCCGTGGCAAATAAAAAGGGAAGACAGGGAAAGAAGCTGCTGCCTACAGAGTGGCTTGATGACAGCCACCTCTCTAATTTAAAAAGCCATGTGTAGTGCTTCCTGTTTCTCACTACATTTGGGTGAGTGGGGGAGGAAGACAGATTATATGGGCTTTGTTGTGACACTGTTCTTAGCCAGTGGGTCAGTATATCAGTTTTGGTTTTGTTTTTTACAAGACAGGGTGAGAAAAGAGTGCCCCATTCCACCTCCAACATGGCATACCATGCTGAGTACGGAAGGAGTTCTCTAAGCAGGGATGGAGCACCATGTGTATGTGTGTGTGCGTGTGCACATGTGTGTGGGTGGCGGCGGATAGCGGGTCAATGGCTCTTTCCTGCCTCTTGCCCTTGGTGTGGGACCCAGAGTGGTACCTTAGTGATACATCATGGCTGTCGCTTGGGACACAGCTTCACAGGGCCAGTGAACCCACTCCTTTCAGCTCCTCCTCCTCTGGAATGATAAACCCAGATGCCCATTCTGCTTGTGAAGGGCTTCTTCTTGAACTGGATGTGGAGGGCATCTCTGATCCCGGCCATCTGCCAGCGACTCTCATATGCATTCACGTCCCTCTCTTCTCTCTGTCCTGTCTTCTCTGCCACTGCCTCTTCTCTGCAGGTACACTTGCTGAAGGACCAGTTGGCTGCTGAGGCTGCTGCACGGCTGGAGGCCCAGGCTCGCGTGCACCAGCTCCTGCTACAGAACAAGGACATGCTCCAGCACATCTCCCTGCTGGTCAAGCAGGTGCAGGAGCTGGAGCTGAAGCTATCAGGACAGAACGCCAGTAAGCCAGTACCCTGCCCAGCCTTGCTTCCTCTGTGAAGGCTCTGGAAAGAGTGTTACTTTCCTCAAGTTTTTGGTGGTGCTTTCCTGGACCCCTGACCTGCCCCTATATTCAGCAGAAAACATAGGCAGCTTTGTTTCCCTGTTAGTACACTTAATGAATTACACTTGCTTACATATGGGCTTCATTGTGACACTGTTCATATGCCCAAAGGAGATCTTGGGTGCCTTCTAACCCAGGCCCAGGGCTTGACTTTGAATGTACCCGGAGTCACTGCTATGTGTTTGTCCAGTCTCTACTTGATAGGGGCTCCAGTACTCTATGTCGTATGGTAGCCCATTTCTTTATCAGAGAGCTTTTGCAAAATACGGTGTACTCAGCACCTAGCAGGTATCATGTTCTCTGTGAGCTCTGTGGGAGGCAGCCAATTGTTTGTTAGTTTACTACTCTGTGCTATGTGTTTTTACACTCTCACACAGAAAAGGCTGGGAGCAGTATATCTGTTCAGTGGATAAGGCAGTGGAGTCGCTGGCTGCACAGCTCTGCTTGGCCCCTGCTTGAGAGGCTGTCTGTACCCTCAGCACCCCCGGGCTGGACCAGACAGCTGTAGATCGCCACACATTTTCACACCTTCCTCTTGAGTTTATCCATGGGTTGTATGCATGCTCACAGTGTGTGTGGGCTGTGGACCAGCAAACACCCATTGATCACCTATTGTGCCAGAAACTGTGATAACATTTTTTTTGCGAGTGAGCTCATTTAACCCCTGTAGTTCTGCTGCAGAAAAATGGTATGCCATTTTACAGAGGAGGTAACAGACTCAGGGAGGTTAAGTAACTAGCTTAAGGTTACAGGAGCAAGGTCAAGGAGCAGAGCCAAGATTCAAACCTAGATCTGACTACAAAACTAGTGTTCCAACTATACCAGTGGTTCCCCCAAAACTATCCCATGAGCTTTTTAAAAAATGCATATTACTGGGTCCAGTCTACAGAAACTCTGCATCGTTGGGCCTGGGGCTGGTCTGGGAGTCTGTATTTTTAAAGTAGCCCAAAAGTATGGATTGGAAACCAGTGTCCTTCACCATGCTGGAAGCCTCTCTGGATTTTCCAGGTCGTTCATTGAGACTCTGCTCTATCCTAATTGATGTTTTTTTTTACATGATTGTGTTAAAGGTTACCATAGGCTTCTAACATGGTTCTCTCAGTTGGTACCTTTTTCCTACCACAAACCCTGTTCAGACCCTTCAGTGGCTCGCAGAACCATCAAGTGGTTCTCATGTCCCCGCCTTTACCACGTCCCAAAGCTCTTCCCCTCCAGCGAGGTGTGTCGAGCCATGTGGGGGCGGGGGGAAGGGGTGAAGTGTTAAGAGATGCAACCCCCCTTCCCCGTCCTCGGGGAGGTGCTGCTAAGCTGGTTCGAGAAGGGTTTTTGCAGGGCCACGGGCTGTCAGAAGGCAGGCATCCCAAATCAACAACCTTGTCTAACGTGGCCCCTCGTCTGTCTCTTGTCTCCCATGCAGTGGGCTCCCAGGATAGCTTGCTGGAGATCACCTTCCGCTCTGGAGCCCTGCCTGTGCTTTGTGACCCCACAACCCCTAAGCCGGAGGATCTGCACTCACCGCCGCTGGGCGCGGGCTTGGCTGACTTTGCCCACCCTGCGGGCAGCCCCTTAGGTAGGCGCGACTGCTTGGTTAAGCTGGAGTGCTTTCGCTTTCTCCCGCCGGAGGACACCCCGCCCCCGGCGCAGGGCGAGGCCCTCCTGGGCGGGCTGGAGCTCATCAAGTTCCGAGAGTCAGGCATCGCCTCGGAGTACGAGTCCAACACAGACGAGAGCGAGGAGCGCGACTCGTGGTCCCAAGAGGAGCTGCCGCGCCTGCTGAATGTCCTGCAGAGGCAGGAGCTGGGCGACGGCCTGGACGATGAGATCGCCGTGTAGGTGCCAGGGGCCAGGAGATGGAGGCGGCGGCGTGGCTGGAGGGGCCGTGTCTGGCTGCTGCCCGGGTAGGGGATGCCCAGCGAATGTGCGCTGCCGAGGAGAATGGCAGCCAGGGCCCCGAGAGAGTGTCAGGTTTCAGGAAAGGATTTGCGATTCTGCTTTGGAGGATAAAGTGGGGGGGGTGGGGGGCGGAAATCGGATTCCCAGAGGTGAATCAGCTCCTCTTCTACCTGTGACTAGAGGGTGGTGGGGGCAGGGCCTTCGAGAGCGCATGGCTTCAGGAGAGGGTCTCTCTCCAGGACCACCAGGCTGCTGGAGGACCTGCCCCTACCTGCTACATCCTCAGGCTCCCCCGTTTTATCCGTGATGTCCCTGTACCCCCTCACTCTCCCTGTCTCCGTGGTCCCGACCATGAAAGGAAGCCATGTGTACCTTCTCAGGTACTTTGTTTCTGGATATCAGGATGCTGCGAGTTGCCTAACCCTTCCCCGACCTTTCTGAGAGGAATTCCTTCTCCAGGCCCTTGCTGAGGTTGTAGAGATTGAGTGCTCTGGGCTGCAAAAGCCAGGCTAGTCCTTGTAGTGTGAGCATGGATTTAGAATGTGTCACAGTGGATACGCTTTTAGAGGAACTGAATCCAAACATTTTCTCCAGCCGGACAATGAATCTTGCTTCAAAGGGAGCCTTGAAGCTTTAACATGGTTCAGGCCCTTGTGGTGAGAGCCCAGCGGGAGGACAGCTTGTTTGCTGCTCCCAGTCACTTAGATCTGATTCTTGTTTTGAAAGCGCGGCCCTGCCCACCTCCTGCCTGTAGCCCAGCCCATCTAAATGGAGGCTGGGAAGTGCCCCTCACCTCCCCTGTGTCCTGTCCAGCGGAAGCTTTTGCAGCACTTTACCTCTCTGAAAGCCCCAGAGGACCAGAGCCCCCAGCCTTACCTCTCAACCTGTCCCCTCCACTGGTCAGTGGTGGTTAGTTTTTACTGCAAAAAAGAAAAAAAAAGTGAATACAGGCTGTTAGCTGAGACTGTGAGACTGTGTTTGTCCACTCTTCAGAATCACTGCCACTTGGGTCAGGGACCACAGCCTTGTCACCCTTGGCCCATCTCTCTGGGTGCATGCCTTGAGCACACCTGTCCAAAGTGCCATGTGCAATCGTCTTATCTTTTACGATCTAGCCGTTGCCTAGGGATCACCCCTCCTTAACAGGCTGGCTGGGCAATGAGGAAAAGCTCCTTTGCTCCTGTAAGGCCAGAAGTGGCTGTTAACAGATTTTCAAATACCTGAAGAGATTGCTGAGACCTTCTAGAGTCATATGTTCAGGGAATTAAGTCTTTATCCTAGACAACAAGCTACAGATGCAAACTGCAGTATTATTGGAGGGTCAGTCAGTAAGGATACGATTGCCCCAAAATGGAGTTCATCGACCCTAGCTTTGCTCTAGAATTTATTTAAATAAAAGTGCGGCCCTCTTCTAATGGCCGCAGTTGGATTTCCTGTAGCCCAGAAAGTCCAAATTAAAGAAAATAAATGCAGTTTTATGTTAGCCCTCCTTGGTGCATCAGGGTGTCAGCAGAAATAGGATAGGGTGGTGTGTGTGTGTGTGTGTGTGTGTGTGTGTACACTTGTGTTTATATATCCATGTGTGAGGAAAGGCGTATACATATATGTAGAATTGTGACCAGACAGAAAAGAGTGGGGATCTCCAGGGTATTTGAATCAACAACAGATTTGTGTTTTCTAGCGTGCATTTAGTTGGGGAGGCATGGTTCTGTTTGTTTTGTTTTGATCTAATTTGCCATTGGAAATAGGTACAGGTACATGGAGAAGGAAGAACCAGGAAAGTGAGATCCACGAAACTAAATGAGCAGCTGTCAGGAATCCAGTGTGGCTGAGCCTACCTAGCTTATGAAATCTAACCCAGGGTTCCTTGGGTCTGAGACCGTTTAGATTATTAAGATTTTGAACATCCAGAGGAGTCAAAAGTCTATTTTCTGGACACAAGCAGGAGCTGAGGATAAAGCCAGAGGCCAGTGGATTAAGTGTGTGGAATGTGGATGGAGAAGGCTTGCTTGGGATGTGGCCAGGGAGTGGGTGAGGAAGGTAGTTTCTAAATGGCCTATAAAAGCTTGAGATGGGATAGAAGAAAGGAAATGGAGTGACTAAAGAATTGGAGAAACTAGTTATCTGTGTTGCTGACTTTGGGACCCATTCAAGACTCTTGCCCTTGGGGTGTTCCATGGTGGTTTCTTCCTGCCTAGGCCCCATCCTTTTCCCAGTTCAGGCCCTCCCTGGAGGACTAGTTTGTGTATTGGCATCCTCCCTAGTGTCACCTAAATCAGTGCACTCTTAGTGTATGGAGATGGGAGACAAAAGACAGAACTAGGAGCCTCGAAGGATCACCAGCCACCGATCCTCCGTCAGGACCAACTGGGCAGGAAAGAGAATGTGGCAGACCTGATTTCCCAATGATGTCACCCTGTCCTCCTCCCTCCTTGCTTCTTGCTCTGCTAACTCGACTCTGCCTTCCTCTTTTTCATTCTTCTACTCTGCCCTATATGGAGGACAAACGGACACCAGGGGTGCTGACCTTATTGGTGCCTGTCCCAGCCTGCCCCAGGTGCCAGCAGACTCTCGTGCACAGGAGGCTTCCACAGTTATGGAGCCAGGAAAGAATTTCTCCGCACTGGATGGACTGTATATTGGGATTAAAAATTATATTCCTTATATTCCTGCTTATATCAATGCTTTCTCTGTAAAACCTCTTCCTAGCCTCGTTTCTCTCAACTGATCTTGTTTAGGAATTGTATTCCTTTTATTTACTCTTTGCTTGACTGCTTCCTCCTAACCTCTACCTGCTAGCCCTCTAATCCCTAAAACTGTTGTGTCATTAACTCTGTTGGATCAACTCTCTGGGAAAAGATTCTGTTAATGTAAGTGCACTTACTCCCTGGATGTTGTCACTAGTCTAGTGGCTTTTGCTAAATAAACCTTTCTTATTTCTAGAAGCTTTTCCATTGTCTTTTCTTGCTGCTTCTATTCCACCTGCTCCTTTTCTCTCCCTCACTTCTACCCCACTTCCCAAGCCAAGTGGCATCAGCTCTGTGACATAGTTCCCAAGGGTGTGGGATTGAGGAAGGAGTCACAGGTTCCCTGAAGGAGGAAAGGAAGATTGTGGCTTCATTTACACTTTCTGTAGATGAGACCTGCAGGATCAGATGTTATTAGTGGTTCTTAACTAGGGATGATTTTGCCTTACCAGGGGACATCTGACAATGTCTAGAGATGTTTTTGGTTGTCACAAAGCTACTGGCATGCAGCGAGTGAAGCCAGGGATGCTGATCAATATCCTACAATGCACAGGACAGCTCACCACAACAAAGACTCATCCAGCCCCAAATGAGATTAGGAATCTCTTGTCTACACCCGTGTTTGCTGACTCTGCCGATCCCAGTTTTTTTTCAGACTCCAAATACTAGAATATGCAGGTAGTAGCGGCCAGTTCGTTTTTTGGTTTTGGGTTTTTTAAGGCAGGGTCTCACTCTGTCACCCAGCCTGGGGTGCATGATCATGGCTCACTGCAGCCTTGACCTCCCTGGGCTCCGTGATTCTCCCACCTCAGCCTCCCAAGTAGCTCAGACTACAGTTGTGTGCCACCACACCCAGCTAATTTTTGTATTTTTTGTAGAGGCAGGTTTCACTGTGTTGGCCAGGCTGGTCTCAGACTCTTGAGTTCAAGTGATTTTCCCGCCTTGGCCTCCCAAGATGCTGGGATTACAGGCGTGAGCCACCATGCCTGACCAGCATCAAGTTTTGAGTGATTGAAAAATTACTACATCATAGATATTTGCCAATATAACTGTATAATTATATAATCAAGATTATACACCTCATGCCTGTAATCCCAGCACTTTGGGAGGCCAAGGTAGGTGGATTGCTCGAGCTCAGGAGTTTAAACCAGCCTGGGGAACACAGGGAAACACCATCTACAAGAAAACGTGAAAATTAGCCGGGTATGGTGGTGAGCGGCTGTGGTCCAGGCTACTTGGTAGGCTGAGGTGGGAGGATGGCTTCAGCCTGGGAGGCAGAGGTTGCAGTGAGCCAAGATCACACCACTGCACTCCAGCCTGGGCAAGAGTGAGACCCTGTCTCAAGAGAGAAAACAAAAAAGATTATACTATTTCACTGACTTCATGACTAAATGTCTGAAATATGTAGTTGGTAGAAGTTTGAATAGGTCCATTACAGAAATGTTCATATTGGGGACAGAACAGGCTCCTCCCCATACCTACCTGGGAGGATTATTTATCACTGAGACACAGCTCAGCAGAGAAGTCCTGACTCATGAGAATATAGGCTTCTCTACAAGGAGTAGAAATGAAAGGACAGAGGAGGCTGGTAAACGAGGGGTTGTTTGAGGAGCGAGGAGCTGTGGGATTGCACAGAACAGACTTTACAGAAGCCAGGCCACTTTGGATGGAACTTTTAGCCATTTTGCAGGCAGAGGATGTATTAGGCCTGATTCTTTGTCAGGCCCAGGCTAGAGAGAAACTTGGAAAGATTAGTTCACGTGCCCTTTGTTCTTTTCTGCCTGAGTAAACTGAGCTGAACTTTATATCCCATCTGTACAATGGGGATAGTATAAACCACACAAAGCTACTGTGGAGAGTAAATGAGATTGCATTTAAAAGGACCTGGTAGAGAGTGCCTGGCAGTGATCCGGGGTACAGCACAATTTACCTTTCAGGGAGCTTCCTCCTACCTGCACCTGTGCTGCTCATGCTCTGTTCAGTGCTGGGTAAAAGTTAGCTCCGTCCTGAGAAAATTTCTGGGGTTACATTGATACTACATTAAATGTGGAATATGGAAAATGCCTTGTCTTCAGGGAGAAGACACTAACCACAAGCACCTGCCAGGCAGGATGGGCATGTGCCATGGCACCTGGGCTCAGTCTCTGGCCTGCTTCTTTTCCCTCTTGTGACGTGTCCTGTGCATGTTGTACAGATGCCATAGAGGAGGGAGTGTGGGGTTGACGAAGGACAGGAGACAACAGTAGCTCAGAGTGAGGACTAAGAAGATTGCCCAGAGCTTCTCATTTGCCCTTCAGGGCACAGGGTTCTGGGAATGATGTCGGGGCTGCCAGGAGACCCCCACACCCTGGACTGGACAGGTTTTGACCTTCTCCTGGCTCCCAGCCCAGCTGGAGCCCAGCAGTCAAGTGGACTCTGGGATGCAGGCTGGGTAGGGTTGGGGACAGAATGGGGCGAGAAGCATGGCTCGAGGGCACAGGGTTGGAGTGGTCTCACAGCATATGATGCGATGGGGATCGAGCACAGCCTCCCTCCCACGCTGTGGGGAACCAGAGAACCATGAATGAGATTTTTAGCAGCACACTGATAACCAGAGCAGCTCTGCTAAGCCATAGAGTAAGACTCAGGAGGAAAAGCCATTGCAAGGTGAGGGAAGACCCTCCACGCCCACCTGCTGGCCAAGCCCTGAGGGAGGCAAAGGCTGTCGGGGGGGTTGTGCCAGGGTCCCTGCAAGGCAGTGCCCACTGCAGTGGAGGGGCCACTGAATCATCAGCGAGGTGAAGAAAGAGGTAAATGAGGCTTGAAAGGACCACCAGGAAGCATTTGCTGCTTTTTAAAAACCACGTTACAGTCAAGATAGGTGTCCTTGATGCATCCCTGATGTTTACTTGTCTTTCTGGGTCAGATGGTCCGGGAAGTTCACTCAGAAATAGAGGAAGAGTCAGGGCTGCCGCTGGGCACATTACTTGGTAACAGGAAGCAATAGGTTCCCATGTTTACCAGCCCGTTTTGACCTGGCTCAAAGCAGCCATGAAAAGATGTCTTCTGGGTCCAAAGTGATCCTGTTCTGCTCCAGCACAAGATGCCTGTTCTGAGTCAATGATGGTGGCGTGTGTGAGCTCAGCCCCGGGTGAGCTCAGCCCCATCTGCATCTTACCTGCCTTATATTCAGAGGCATATTGTCTTCCATATTCCTCCCCTCAGAAGAAAGCCTTTAAAATGGCAGAGATTCTTCCCCATGCAAACAGGAAAGAGCATCCAACCCCTTCTCCCCAGGGTGGAAAAGGACTAACCACACAGGAACCAAGCAGAGGCCAGGATCCTAGAGCAGTGGTTCTCACAGCTGAGCTGCATCAGAGTCACCCAGAGGGCTGTTTAGAACACAGACTGCCCCCTAGCCCCACAGCTGGTACTGCTGGCTGGGCACCTCACTTTGAGACCCTCTGCCTTAGAGGATATTCCTAAACTTTAGGTATTGTCTTTCTTTTTAAAAGAGAGAAAGAGAAGGGGAGGGAGTGTGCCTAGTGTTACTAGGCAACCATTAACCAAAGGAGATGGGAGCTGGGTTCTGGGAAGGACAGCAGGCGGTGTGACGTGACCTCAGACTGGACAGAAGGCTGTGACTAACTTTATTGGCATCTCTTTAGAGACATAAGTCGGCTTCACTGCCAATTTGCCTAAGGTGTTCAACAGGACTACTTGAAGGCCTGGCAGCTGCCTAAGGAAAGCCTGTCTCCCAGCAGGGCCTTCTGCTCCCTGCTCCAGAGGGCTTTCAGCTTGCGGTAATACACCTTGCAGCTGAAGCCCTCCCTGAAGCCCCCCCTGATGTGACTCTTGAGGAAGTCCAGGGTGGGGTATATGCGGCAGCAGGCTACACACTTGTAGCCATTCTGCTGTGCTGAGTGCCACCTGGAAGCCATTAGGATGTCCTGGGATGTGATGGAGTCCAGGCCATGTCTGAATTTCTTGGTGACTTCTCGGGGGCAAGTGTTCTCTGTGGAGGAAGAGGACGAACAGATGCTCTCAGCCATGTCCTCAGAAAGGCCGTTGTCCCACTTGCCCTCATCCTGCTGCTCCTCTGGGAAGTTGTAGGTCTCCAGGTGGCACTCTCTGTCTGCAGACACGAAGTAACTGTAGGGGGAGAACCAGGGTCTGTAGATGGTACAGTTTCGCCTCAGCTGCTCCCCATGCTGGATGTTCCCGAAGCTGTAGCCTGCAAAGGAAAGGACCAGGTCTGAGAGCAGACAGGAGGCAGGGGAGCCAAGGATTCCAGCAGAAAGTCAAGAGAGCAGACATCAGGTATGACCTCGGTTACTTCCACCCCACCATGATTGCAGGTCTGAGAACAGATGCAAGACAGTGGGGAGAGCAGCCGGGGACATTCCTTCTCACTGCATTCTTTTTCTACAGGGCCAGCAGATTGTGGGGTGAGAGAGGCTGCTTTTAGTTAGTAAGCCTTGGTATTTGTCAAGTCCTTTCTTTCCTGGAGACACCGTGTCCACTGAGTCCTCTAAGGATAGACACAGGTGATCCAGCAGACAGACAGACCGTCCGCCTCCCATAGTTCCTCTTTTCGCCGCCCATGGCAGTGACCCTTTTTTCAGCCTCACTGTCCATCCTGATCCCTCCACAGCCCTCTCAGCCAGAAGCTGCTCTTGCACACCAGCTTCAGAGACAGGAGAGGGGAGGCAAGGCGAGAGTCCCAGGCCTGCGGGTGTCTACCAAAGGAAGAAGGGCCAGAGAGGAGGCTGCAGGTGACAAGGCTGCACGTGGGGGTCCGGCTTCCAGACACCTCGTCTCCCTTAGGGAATCAGCCCCTGTTCATCCTTAGCTTCTCACACATTCCCACCCAGAGTCAGAGTAGGCCTCACCTGGTGAGAGCTCTGTACTTTTCACCTCTTGCTGGACCGTGATGCTTTGGTACTGGGGTGGCAGGGCCTGCGCTGGGCTGGATGCCTCCATGGGCACCGTTGTCTTTGTAATGTCTGCGTTACAGAAGAAACACTATGGTGAGCTGAGCAAGGTTGAGATTCCACTTCTTGGGACCTACCCCCAGCCAGGTACACAGAGGCTCATCCTCTGTACTTTAAGGCATCTCAAAGCTGAAACAGAACAGTGACCTCTCAAACTCAAGCAGCCAGAGCTATTCTGGATGACATCCTGAGGAATTCCGAATGGGGCCATTTCATTCAGGTCTCAGAAAGATTCTCTGGAAAGTGAGATTTATGATGTGGCCCAGATGACACCTCTGTGCTTGGCCTGCCCCTCACCTGACCCTCCTGCATCTCATCACATGGAATGACTTCACTCTGCATTGCCAGTCTCCTGGGCATCCTGGGACCCAGAGTCACCAGCTGCAGAGCAATGTTGCATGCCCCCTTTGAGGATTGTCCAGTTGAAACATCTCATACCCACAGTCAGGGTTCCCATGGGCCATCACTGCATGGCACACCCTGGAGTAGCTGCTAGCACTTGGACAAAAAGCTGACCTGCCTCAAATCCCAGAAAAACAGCTGTGTTCAGTTTGGGGGATAAATTTATAGATGTCATGTGTATAGACAGGTGTATGCTTAGGAGGCCACCTCCACCAAGTGGTATGTCTCCATTTGACTGTACATAGGGATCCCCTGGGGATCTTGTTAATAACACGGATACTGATTCAGTGGGTCTGGGGTGGGAGCCTGAGATCCTGAATTTCTAACAAGCTCCCAGATGATGCAGACATTGGCAGGTCTGAGGACCGTATTTTGAACAGGGAGTCCTCAGGGTGTCCACCTTTATTCCATGATGTGCTCATCAGTTTACCCTGCCACTTAGGCTTCTCTCGTGGTTTGCTACTCCAAATTCTCTCCAAGATTGTCAAAACAGAGCTAAAACTAGTTTCTCCTCTATGTAGACATACTGCCGCCTTGAGATTTCACACGCTCTAGGGGGAAAAACTTGATGATAAATGGAGGCCGAGGCAGAAGAATTGCTTGAACCCAGGAGGCAGAGGTTGCAGTGAGCTGAGATTGCATCATTTCACTCCAGCCTGGGTAACAGGAGCGAAACTCCATCTCAAAAAAAGAAAAAAAACTTTTCCCCCTTTCTTCCCTTACTAAGAATCAATATATAGCAGGAACTATTTACCACAAATGCAGCATTTTGAAAAGTTACTTTCTCCCCATATGTAATTTGACTTTCTCACTAAATCTTGGTCCTATAACATGATCTGGTAGAGTACTCAATTATAAGCTTCAGAAAACCCCACATCTTTGTGGCCTTGGTGGCACCAGAGTTTACCTGACAGGCTGGTGGCACGAGAGGACATAATGTCGGGAAAGGCACTCAAGGTGGAGGAAGAGATTTGAGGTCCAGAGATGCTGAGGAGTGAGAAGTTCTCCATATTCTGACCACTGCAGGGTACAGAGATCACACACCAGCTCTGGAGAGGCTGGCTGGGTTGTCCAGACGATAAACATTCCGAGCACAGTTGATGTCACAAGGCACGTGATTCCACTCCCCAACTAGGTTACCTTTGAAAGATGAGTGGAGGCTACTGCAAGCCAGATTAAAATGTGTAAAGATAGTTTGTAACTTGCCATTCCCCAGTGGCAAGCCCTGATTGAGAATACCCAGAGAGAAGGAAGAATATAGTAAGCATATATGGCTGTCTGTCCCCTTTTCTCTTGATTTTCATCACTTTTCTGTGACACTGTCTACCCCAACCCCTCCAGCCCTGGAAACCTCTGTCCTCTCTGAATACTCCTCCTTTTCTTCTCCTTTATCAACCTAATCTCTGTCAGCAAATATATTTGTTTTGTTTTAGTTTTTAAGGTTTATATATTTTTCACATTTTCTTCAGAAATTCAAATTCATAAAAGTTGCAGAAAGAGGCTGGGCGCAGTGGCTCAGGCCTGTAGTTCCAGCACTTTGGGAGGCCAAGGTGGGCGGATCATTTGAGGTCAGGAGTTCAAGACCAGCCGGACCAACTTAGTGAAACCCCCATCTCTACTCAAAATATAAAAATTACCTGGGCATGGTGGTGGGCACCTGTAATCTCAGCTACTCAGGAGGCTGAGGTGGGAGAATTGCTTGAACCCAAGAGACAGGTTGCAGTGAGCCAAGGTCACGCCGCTGCACTGCAGCCTCAGCAACAGAGTGAGACTCCATCTCGAAAGTTGCAAAACTAAAATCAATACAAAGAACACCTGTATGCCCTGTATGCAGATTTTCCTGTTAATCTTGGACCCCATTTGCTTGATCAATTCCCTTTCGCCTACTCCCTGCCCCATGTGTATGTGTGTAGACTTAATGTTTTCTCTGAATGATTTGAAGGTAAGTCATAAGCACTATGTCCTTTTACACCTAAGTACTTGTATGTGTATTTCTTAAGAATAAGGACCAAATATTATTTTCAGTTGTTGGTGCTCTTTTTAGCAAGTGACTAAAACACAAATGAGTGGCTTACTCAATACTGTTTTGCTCATTGTTTAAGTCAGTTTGATGGGGAGACTCTGGGACTCCAGAGAAGCAAGGTTGCCTCTTCGTTTCGCTTGTCCTATAACAACCTCGTGCACTGGCAAGGTGTGGAATAAGGTGAAGATGACTGTGATAGTTGGAAGATAAGCTGAAAATACCGCTTTCTAGATTATCACAACATGTCAACTAGATACAGAAAAGGGCTGCAGACCTAAATGGCAGGTATGTTTATGCTGCATGGGAGCTCTGGCCTGCTCTGGAAATAGTGATGGGCTTCTTTTGCAGTGGTGTTGAGCATGCATGAGTGGAGTGTGAGTTAGCTTCTGCACATGAGAGCCCAGAGCTATCTTCCTGTGTGTGTTTATTCACAGTACTGGAACAGTGGGAGGACAATGAGGAGAGCATGATTCCCCTCGTGTTCCTCCCCCATGGCCTGGTTTGGAACATTAGGATGTGTTGGAAAGTAAATGAAAGCCTCATACTTTGGCAATTTGGGGGGCATCTGCAATTTCGTTTGAGCCATTATGGTGTAGAGAAAGCTTGAGAGTATGGGCATCGGCTTATGTGACTTCTAATCCCCCCTCTGCCTTGAGCTACCTGTGTGATATTGTTCAAACCTCTCTGCCACTTGGTTTTCCCATATTATTACTTCAGACTAAATTGGAGTGGATGCACGTCTTCCTGGCTAAAGCCCAGTGATTTACATGTGGACAGTAGCATCCTTGTGAGTGACACACCCAGCACCCCCAGGACTTGGAACTGCATTCTGTCTTAACCCATCACATTTCTCCCACTGCCAACTTCAGACTCTCCCACTGGAATCTCAGATCTAATGTAAAGGGGGCTTAAAATACTGGTGGGGAATATAGGAGGCAGAATCTCTCAGTGCCTGTGTAGAGTTTTAAAATATGACCCTGTTTTGGTTTAGTCACTGATAAGCTTGTGGGAGCCTGGTGGTTCAGGATACGCACCACTCCTCACAGCAGGGCCCTTGTCTTGCATGCTGTGTCCTCCTGAGGTATGCTGCTGCTGGTGGCCCAGGCAGGAGGTGACACTCTCAAAGCGATTGGTCACTACGTAAAATGTGTCTTTCTCTTGTTTGTTTCCCACCTGCTTTCCGAGCTCCTTTCTCGGACAGGTAAGATATCCTGTTTTTTTGTGGATGACTTACATCCCCAGATGCCCTCCTCTGCTTGAGTTGTATGCATGTTGGCGGGGGGTGGGGGGGTGCTGTTGGGAGGGTCACCTGGCTGGGATGCAGTCATCTCTCTCTCCTCCATTGCCATTATTTTCTGAACCACCAAGCGTCTAGTCCTAAGGCAAGAGGGACAATGTGTGGGGGTCATTAGAGCCATCATCAAGAAAGGGACCCATTGTACATCCTCAGACATGGGGATAAAGTGACCCCCAGCCAGAGCCCCACTTCCACTTTGAATAGAAAGGCAGTTCTCCTGGTCTAACCTCAAGAGCCCCTGAAGACCACTCCCATAGAGGGGGTTTTGAGTGGCTTTTATAAACAGAGGAAGGCTTGTGAGCAGTTTCCCTACAATGCCAGACCATCATGCATGTTTTAAGAATTCATAGAAAAGTCAAATTTAGTTGAACAAACTTATTAAATGGCTATTAAAGGCTCTACATGCAAGACCCTAAGCTAGGCATTGTGGAAGATGAAGAAACACTTCAGATGCCATGGCCTCTCAAGGAGCTTACCATTTTAAGACTGGGTGTATTTACTGGAAAGATTTAGACAAGTGTGAAGGGAGTGCATGATAGGTTATATTTCAATTACTTGAGAACTCAGTGCATTTTATGGGGTATGTTATGAAGGATAGAGAGCAAAAAATGCAGGAAATCCAAAATGGTGGATAATCCAGAGTTACGTTTATTACTAAGAGTCTTTTTTTTTTTTTTTTTGAGATGGAGTTTCGCTCTTGTTACCCAGGCTGGAGTGCAATGGCGTGATCTCGGCTCACCGCAACCTCCGCCTCCTGGGTTCAGGCAATTCTCCTGCCTCAGCCTCCTGAGTAGCTGGGATTACAGACACATGCCACCATGCCCAGATAATTTTTTGTATTTTTAGTAGAGACGGGGTTTCACCATGTTGACCAGGATGGTCTCGATCTGTTGACCTCGTGATCCACCCACCTTGGCCTCCCAAAGTGCTGGGATTACAGGCTTGAGACACTGCGCCCGGCCTACTAAGAGTCTTTTAAAAATAATAGCTCATAATTTAGGAATCACCTTGGCAGGCATTTTTGGTGCTTGCCTTTTTAAAAACAAATATGTCTTCTCTGAAAATTCACGTTAAACCAGTAAGGAAGCCAGCAAGGAAATGTCTGAATTGGGAAGTTGTGGCAATTTGCCTTCCCCAAGCATGTTGTATGGTTTAATTATAGTCTATATATTTTCTGGTTTGGGGGAATATAGTTAAATGGTTTGGTTTCCAAATCTTCTTTGCTAGTTTGCAATGACATGATTACAGAAAATAAGAACGATGTGGGACCTGACAGGCAAATCGTGCCAAATTGGATGATGTGGCAAGATACGCACTTAGGAGAATTGTCAGGAGTTGACCCTGCTTGCTGTGGAGCGGGCTGGAAGCTTCTGTTAGAGTGGTGGGTCCATCTGGAGCCCAGCCAGCTCAGGTCCTGCGTCCAAGGGATGCTGTCATAGTGTTCCCTGGCCTGTCTTCACCTTGCAGTGGTGAAGATCTCAGGGCTCATCTGCAGAAAGCAGTCTCCACTCCTCTTCCCACACTTTTCCTCCTTGCCACCCAAAGGCCCTTAGAATATGGCGTATCTAGGTAGTTGGCCTAGCAAGGATAGCACCACTGAAACCGCAAAAAAGGTTGCCACCGGCCCAGGATGCAGCAGCATGGGGCAGAGAAAATTGCTTTACACAACAATTCAACAGAAGAAAAACTGTACCCTAACCCCAGTTACTCTTAGAAGAGGCTCAGTGAGAATAGACACTTAGCAGAGGTGCTGACAAGGAGAGGAGCCTAGTGATCAAATGGTCCAGTAATCGTCTTCCCTCAGACTGACAACTTATCTGGGGTAGTTGTTATAGACAGAAACCTTGATCCGGGTTCCAAGGCCTCAGAGTAGGTCTGGCTGCCTGATGACTGAGCTGGATTTCCAGATAGGGAGAGGATGCCCAAGTGTGAGTGTGTGGACAGCATGGCTTAGAGCCTGGAGCTCCAGTCATTTCAGTAACAAACTTTGAAGCTAGTATCTTGGCCACCACAGTTTTCTATCTACGAAGTGGGTGTTGGTGATTCAAGATCTGTACTGAGCACCAGCTATGTGCCAAACCCAGGCTAGGCATTGAAGATACAAAGATGAATGAGGCATGGCCTCCTTGCAAATCTTTATGACCTAATGGGTTTATACCCAGCTCTTTGAGTTCAGTTTTCAAGCCAAAGAGGACCCCTACAAGAAGGGCCATGTACCAGACATATATAGGCAGCTATTCCGTGATCCAAAGCAGGGTGGAGTTGTAGACAGAGCCCTGAGCTGTGGGTTAGAAGGCCCGAGTTCTAGTTCCAGCCCTGCTGGTATTTAGCTGTGTGACCTCAGGCATGACACTGTATTACGTGGAGTCCCGCTTACTTCATCTATAGGTAGATATCCTTCCATGCACCACCTCCCTAGGTGGTTGTAAGGATTCAGTGAGCTGATGTTCATTAGGATCCTTGTGCTTCACTGGCACCAACCACCTATCCATTTGGTAGGAACTGATTCTGAACCACCACTTAGCATCTCTGCAAGGGCTGGCCCACTCGCTCAAGTCCTACCTCTGTAGACCTGAGGAGGGGCTGCCCCATTTTTCGTGGAGAATATGTGCTGTACGCCCAATACCCATGCACCTCTGTCCTTCAGTGGGGAGCGTCTAACACCAAGCCTCATCCATGCCATCCCTCCACCAGCTTCCAACCCTCTGAGAGCTCAGCACGTGCCCGGGCAATATAAAAATGTCATGTTTCTTTGCTTCATCCTCATTTTTTCTTTACTTCAAAGGGCCTGGTGATTCCAAGGTAAAGGGGCCAAGCCATGAGTCAAGGAAGCGGGTTTAAAGGAATAATTTTATTTTTTTGTGGCTAGGATTAGTCCCTGATTAACATGGGTGGGGCAGAGCTAGAATTTCTAATTCCTCTGCCATCAAGAAAACTGCAATGGAAAGTTCAAGAGTGTCTTTGCTGGCTCTTTCTTGAATGTTTCCAAAGCCTTGGAAGATTCTAAGTTTTGGGTGTGGCATAAGGAAAGCTGAATGATAGGGCACAGGTCCTGCTCCCCTTTCCTCATCCTGTCTGTCTGTCCCCTCTTTGTTCATAGTTGACCACGGCATGTTTGAGAATTTGAACACAGCCCTCACTCCAAAGCTCCAGGCCAGCCGCTCCTTCCCCCACTTGTCCAAGCCCATGGCCCCCAGCTCTGCCCCTCTGGGCTCTGCTGAGCCTGGGGGGGCGGGACTCTGGGTGGGCAGCAGCCAGCACCTCAAGAATCTGGGCAAAGCCATGGGGGCCAAAGTGAATGACTTCCTGCGGAGAAAGGAGCCCTCCAGCCTGGGCAGTGTGGGTGTGACGGAGATCAACAAGACCGCAGGAGCACAGCTGGCCAGCGGGGCTGACATGGCTCCAGGGGCCTGGCTGGAGGAGGAAAGGTAAACCCCTCACCCGCCCAATACCCATGCCCCTCTGTGGACCCACATGAAAAGGTGTAGGGACAAACTGCAGTGTCTCCACGGGACAACAGCCCCGACGAAGAGTTGTGAGATTGTCCCATACAGCAAAGCTGCAGGATAAGGCCACACTCGGGAGCTGACTTCACCTTCCACAGCCACAGCTGAAGGTTGATGAGTACCCACCATGTCCTCAGCCCTGTGCTGTTGAAGGTTGTTGAGTACTCACCATGTACTCAGCTCTGTGGAGCTAAAGGTTGCTGAGTGCCCACCATGTCCTCAGCTCTGTGCTGTGGAAGGTTGCTGAGTGCCCACCATGTCCTCAGCTCTGTGCTGTTGAAGGTTGCTGAGTGCCCACCATGTCCTCAGCTCTGTGCTACTGAAGGTTGCTGAGTACCCACCACGTCCTCAGCCCTGTGCTACTGAAGGTTGCTGAGTGTCCACCATGTCCTCAGTTCTGTGCTACATGCTTTGGTTGCATCATTTTTTCTAGCCCTCCCAGCAGCCCTGGGAGGTACATGATATTTCCATCCTGCAGATAACTCATTTTCAGAGAGGTAAAGTAAATAGCTTGAGGTTCCAAAGTTAGTACTTTGCAGAGCTGGATTTGCACCCAAGTATTGCCCAGAAGTTCTCCAGGTAGATTCTGATGCCTGGCCATAGCAGAGAACTGCTGCCCTAGACTGTTGCTTGTGGAGAAGCCTGAGCCTGTCAGAGCCCACAGGGGCAGGACGGAAGAAGGCCCCTGTAGCAGCCCTCCTGTTCTCCCCGCTTCTACCAACAGATCATTTCCAGGCCTTGTTTTAAACACCTGTGCATCTGAGGCAGGAATGCCCTATGCAGGCCTTATTGCATGGGTTCTGATTTGACAAAGTTCACCGGTGGTCTTTATCCTGTCTTCCAGTATTTTGTGTTGCTCTGAACACTGAGTGAGCATGGACCAGGCCAAAAGCTGCTGTTGTGCTGAAGTTGCTAAAACCTGCATGCCAAACCAAGACCTAGACCCAAGGAGTAGAGCACTCGTTAGTGGGGGTGGGTTGAAAGTGCAGTTGTAGTTGGAGAAGAGGAAGGAAAGTGGATTGGTGGCTTGTTGTCCTTAAGGTGTGTGTGTTTATTGTCGTTAACCTTACAGGTCAGTCCTGCAAGAAGCATTTCCTCGACTGGATCCTCCACCTCCCATAACCAGAAAGCGAACCCCTCGGGCCCTGAAGACCACCCAGGACATGCTGATTTCATCACAGCCTGTCCTCAGCAGTCTGGAGTATGGGACAGAGCCATCACCTGGGCAGGCCCAGGACTCCGCTCCCACTGCCCTGCCTGACGTCCCAACAGATGCTTCACAGTCAGAGGCCACCATGGAAAGAGAAGAGAGAGGCGAAGTTCTGCCCAATGGAGAGGTTTCCCTGTCAGTACCTGATCTCATCCACAAGGATAGCCAGGATGAATCCAAGCTAAAGATGACTGAGTGCAGAAGGGCCTCTTCCCCCAGCCTCATCGAGAGGAATGGCCTCAAACTCAGCTTGAGCCCCATCAGCCTGGCTGAGTCCTGGGAGGAGGGCAGCCCTCCTCCTCAGGCACGGACCTCCAGCCTCGACAATGAAGGCCCTCACCCAGATCTGCTGTCCTTCGAATAGAGCCTCTGCTCTTTCCTGCCGAGCACCACCCTTGTCTTCCTGTTGTTTTCTCCTCCACTGTGCACACTGGCCCTAGCCCCAGCTCCACTGTGCCCTTTGTCTTCCTTGTATGAGGCACCAGCAGAGAGCCAGTCCTCCATCATGGGATTTTGCAGGGCTGGAAGTCCTTGAGTAGTGCTAGTTAAAGAGTCTATCTGCAGAATGGCTAAAGGACTCGATGTCATCTTGAGCCTAGTTTTCTGCAACCTCCTCTGGATGGGCTGTGGCCATTGGACATGGAACTCCTCCACTCTTTCTCCTGGCTTCTCCAGTGAATTTCAGGGCCACCAGCCCAGGACGATGGATCTTGCAGGAATTCTCTTTGCCTGTCCCCTACGTGCACCTCCTCCCCTGCTGTTCTCCTTCCCACACCCCAGTCCCTTCTCTCTCCTCCTTGGTGGGTCCAAGGCCCCTGGCCTCAGCGGGAACAAGGCTGGGTGAGGAATGATGGGTTTGGCTTGATGATGGGTCCTGGCCTAGAAAGCCACACACCCAGACCACAGCCCAGCCATGGCTCCTCTTGGTCTCAAGACAGTGCAGGCCCCTGGTTGCCATGTTTGCTCTGCCCCTGGGATGGAGGCCAGAAGAGATGTTTACCAGGCCGGAGAACTTGAGAGTTCACCCAAGGCTTGAACCCTGCCACCAAGGGTTCCCAAGGTTTTCCCCCATCTGGTCAGATGTTGAATACAAAATGTGGGCATTCTTCATGGAAGGAAAGATCAGGCTTTCCTTGCTGTGTGTGTGAAGACAGGGAGAGCCAGGCCCCAGCAGATGCAGCTGAGCACTCTGATTTTGTTTTGTGGGGAGGGCTCAGGAACTTGGGGGTGGTTTTGGCATTCAGGGCTGGTGCTAAAAACCCAGAGCAGAAGCAGGGAGAAGGGAGTGGAGACGGGACAGAGAAGAGCCATCACCGGGGATCAGAACAGCTTTTCAGGGCCCACCTTGCAACCTCAAATGATGCTGTTTCAGGGCCTGGGCCTGCTGTGAGAGCCAGAGTGAAGCACCTGCGAGATTGGCATGTGAGAACTCAGGGGGGCGAGGGGATCACTTTCAATTAAGTGGAAGTCCTGTGTGCTTGTGCTGAAGTTGCCTGGGCCTCCTGCAGCCCTGGACCTCACAGGAGCGGCCCCAGCCTGCCCTTCCCTGCCTTTCTTTTATGCTGATGCTAGTGGGCTTTTTCCTGCTTTCAGGATCCATGTAAGGGACTGACCAGGTTCATCCAGCCTTAACTGGTTCCTGCCCTCCTGGATTAACCCACTTTTGAGTTCCTGTCTCCCACCAGGGGTCCTATTGTGTTGTCTTCCTGTGGCCAGCAGACCCTGTAAGGGGGTGATCCCAATCCCAGGGGTTTTTGCATCCCCTTTCTTGAACAAGGTGGCTGGTTCCCTGGGAGAAGGCTGGGAATGGCACATCCAGCCAGGGCAGGTGGTACGGCATCCTCCTCCTGGGATTCCTGTGGCCTCTCCTGTTCCATACCTTGTTTGGCTTCCCACCCATAAGCTCTGGGACACCCAGGGCTTGCTTCCAAACTCTTCTCACCTCCAAGCTTGCACTCCCCTTCCCACCACCACTGCCATATAAAATGCCCACACTAACTCCTACAGAACTAGGAGCCTCAGCAGGATCGCTAGGATGTGGGTGTCTTCCTGCATTCTTGCTTCTGCATCTGTGTGGCCTTGCCACAGACCTCCCACCACTTGCCTTCCATTGCCTTCCTTCTCCCAGAAAGCCAGATTTCACCACGTGCTCACCACAAGCTGTCTCTGCTCCCTCGTGAGGGACCCTGCAGCAGGGCACCTGCAGGCCCTGGTGGAGTAAGCAGGGCTTATGTATACATTCTTTCTCCAAGGATGCGATATCTGACCCTGAAGGCAGAGAAGGTCTCAGGACTAGCATTCGGGGTCCTGTGATTTTCCCAGAATGGTTTGGGGTATCACACAAAACACCAGAGCTGAGGATGGGGATGGAGTTCCTAAACACATCCTGGAAGCAAGCCATTTCATCTGAGCTTCCCATACCAGAAGTGTGGTTTGTGCTTTGATGGGAAACTTAGCAAGCCTGGCCCAGTGATTTGGCAGCCATGGGTTCAGCGATTGCAGGTGCAGCCTTTCTTAAGTACCCTGCCTCCACTTTAAAGCCCAGCTGCTGCTGAAGTCCAGACTCTTAGACCCAGGATGAGCAAAAGGATCCCACCAGGATGTCCAGGACCATTGCCAGGGTGACCCCAGAGTTCTTCAGGCTTGTGTCTGATACGGAATACGGTGCCACAGGACCCTGCTCCAATCTAACTGCCTACAACCCACCCATCCTCCTTCTGCAGAAGTGATGCTGCCACCTTGGGAGGCTCTCTGAGACTGGGTTTCTGGTCTTAGATGCTGCAGATAGTGCCTGGTGCTAGGGGCTAGGGGCTCCCCAAAGCTCAGCAGGATGAGTAGCTACTACTCATTCTGTAGAGGGCTTGGTTCAGACCAGGTCTTCCATCCAAAGCCTCACCTGGTTTCCACGTCCATCTCAACAGTGTGGCCTTCCTGTGACTGAAGCCTGGAAGCCATGCCCCCACTAATCCCAGACAGTGAGTCCAGCTTCTCTGGGAGCTTGGCCTTCCATTGGCCCAGTCCCTGAGAGGGCAGAGTAATAAGGAGGAGTAAAGGACCTGTCTTCCGTGTTCACATAAGGAAGTCGGGACCATAGGATCTTTTATCTCCTTGTTACTCCTCAGCCCCACCATAACCCCCTGCTCAGCACACAGCTTTATCCTGGTAGATTATAAGGTGAGCTTCCAGAACCTGGCAGGAGGCTGGTATATCCCCCTGCACAGAGGGAAGTGTATCTGAATGCTGTGTATGTGGCTGATATGGAAGACACATGTATGCATTCCATCAGCTTTTAAAGAAGATTGGCTCCAGTTTGGAGGAGGAAGATCACAGGTCTATTCTGAGTATTTTTTAGAGAGTTAATATTTATATTTTTAGAATTATCTGGTAGAAGGAAATTGCACAATAAAATGACTTGGTTTTGTTTGCTGGCTCTGTCTTTTCTCCTGACTGATGGGAGTGGTTGGTTACTTCGAGGCTGACTTGCTGGGTGGTGGGCACTGGCATTTTCCTTTGCAAGCCTGAAAGAGTGAGAAATGAGGGAGGTAGAAATGTGAGGAAGATAAGCACTACCAACACCTCCAGCCTGAATCCTTTGTGGGGAAATGACTTCTGAGGGTGTGCCATCCTTGGCTCCCCTGACTGGCCACTGTGAGAGAGAACCTCTGCCAACCTGACCTATTGCTGTTTCAGAGGCGCCATCATGATGTGCACAGGAAGGAACCTCCTTGGAAGGAAGTGGACGTGGCCATCAGATCATCCTCTAGCCCACTCATTCTTTACCTGGGTCCACAGCCCTCTTTCACCAAGAAAAAGGTGGAGCTTTGCATTCATGTGGGCACCTTCTTCCAGAGAGGGACCAGAGCTATCTGCTTCTCAAAGAGAGTCCTCCATAAATGTCAGTGATTTGGACTTAGTACTTCCTGAGAAATTGCCCTCAAGGGCCGCCCTGGACAGGGACATTCTTGATGCTCAGAGGTGGCTCAGAGAAGAGCTGGCCTGGAGTCCTTTTGCCTCATTGCTGCCCCTAGGCCAGTGTCAGATTCAAGGACCCAGAGGACCCACACAGCTGAGAATTGGCCAGGCCTTTATCCTCCTTAAAAGGAAGGAAGAGGGGAAGAAACAGGAAGGGAAAGAGGTGCTTGGTTCACAGAGGCCACGCACATTTCCAAAGGGAAACATGGGACATTTCTGCACAGCCCTCATGTGCAGCTGTGACTGTGCCTGGGGTTGGATTCCACAGTTCCGCCTGCAAGGGCTCCCTGGCTCTCTGTCAGAGGCGTCTCAGGCATGAGGCTAAGTCCCTAATGTTTTCTGCATCTGGTTCCACTCCCACACCTTGTCTCTCAGAGGAGGGGCAAGAAGAGAATAGCTGGGCTCTCAAAGGTTGCTCGCTGTCTCTGGAGTTGGGTGTGTCGTGATTGTCCAGGGAAAGCAGGAAAAACACAAAAACTACCACATTCCACGCATGGGAAAAGGCATTGAAAATACTTAAAATAGCAACTTTTTTCTTTATGAGTATGCTGCGGGGACTTTTCAGACGACCTCTTCCACTGAATGGCTTCAGAGCTGTTTCTGCAGTCGTTCAGGTGTGAAATGTGCTTTTAATATGCCTTTCTCTCCCATTATTATGCAAAGTCATTATTTTCATCTAAGATCAAGTATACACAGTTCTAGTGTAAAAGTTTTTGAGGAAATTTTAAGTGTAGAAATGGAAGTGCGTATGTCGTGTTTTTTAATGCTGTGCTCTATGCTGAGCCACAGTTCTAGAATCTGGGGGACAAAGATGCATTTATTGAGGCACTATATCCAAGCCCCTACCTGCCATGCACTAAGGGCTGTCTAGGGCACAGTGTTGACATTGATGGAAAAGTGGCACGTGGTCCTCTTTCTCCATTCTGAATGGATGGGAACGCTATCAAACCTGCCCTCCCAGGTGCTATGCGAACAGGGTATGTGATAAGTGCAGTGGAATCAACAAAGCAGGGCTCGGGTGAGGCAATCAGTTTCAGCCGAGACAGTGCTCGTTTCCTCTGGACTAAATCTGCCGGTAGTAGTTGCTGAAGGAAACACACAGCCACCAGAAAACCCACTTCATCCCTTACGTCTATGCCTATGCTGGCGGGGACCCCAGCTGGTATTCAGACTTAATGAAATTAGCTGACCCGGGAATGTACTCAGATGCTACCCTTATCTCAGAAAATTGCTGCTGGGCCAGTTTAATCTGCTCCCAGATTTCACAATCCCTTTGAGGTCAGTGAATCCTGGTAGTGCTCTAGAACTCTGTGCTTGGACTCCCTGTCCTCTCTCTGCTCCCCTCCCCACACTGTGGAGTTTCTCAGGCCAGCCTAGCTATGGTGGCAAACTCAGTGATGGCTTCTGTGAGATTTTGGCCCTCAGAGTGCCCTGGGCTTCACTCGCCCAGTTTACTGCTTGGGTTTGGGACATGCAGTCTGGAGCCTCCCTCTGTGGCCCCTCTGTGAGTGGGAACAAGTAATTAAGTCTATATAGCTCCTGTAGAGAGACTCCTACCTCCCCCTTCGAAAGCTTCATCAACGCACATGCATTTAATACCTTTCATCTCTCCCAAGGAAATCCACTCTGGAAGCTTTAAGTTGTCCAGTGAAAGCATCTTCAAGTACATCTCCCCTCCAGGATGCCCCCTCCCTTCTACTGTTTGTACTGGGGGCACAGGATGAAAGCCCAGAGTCCCCACCACTGACTTCCTCCTAATGAGAAAATTCCTCCACTTTCCGTATCTAGGGACCAGCTCTCCTGAGACACAAATCCTCTTTGTGTCCAGCTTATCTCCAGCTGCTGCCATGATAAATACTCCAGCCCAGGGGAGCCCGGGGAAGCTACCCCACAAAATGAATCACTTGGCTATTAACAACACAGATGAGGAACCAAACTTGAGGAAACATTTAAGGACCACCTCAGACTCCAGGCTGTTTTCTCCCTCGTGCGAGTTGCCTGAGAAATCTGTTGGTTGTATAGAGCAGGGGAACATTGCCAATATTTGTTCTTTAAAATTGACCAAAACCAAACAAAAAAACCCAAAACAAAAAGCAACCTCCCAACAAACTGCAACTTTTTTCTTTTCCTGCCGTGCTTAGCCAGCCAGCTGTTTTCAGTGCCACCTGCTTAGCTGCCGCCTTCGTGATCATCCCCCCATGTCAGCCTCCACCTGCTTTCTAGGCTTGTATTTATTGTGGAATTCCTCTTGGCTTGGTCTGATGTTCAAGCACATCTGAGGGTTCAGCCCGCTTCGGGGGCTAACTCACAGCAACTTAGAACAATTCCCTGTGGCGCTCACAGTGGTGCTTTGGGTTGGTTAAGGCCTTCACGGGGCAAGCTAAAGAGGCAGGAGAAAAGTGAACTGTCAGTCCTGGGAAGGCTTTGCAGCTTCAGCAAGATGCATGCCCCCTCTTTATCCTGAGCCCGCAATGGATAGGCCCCCTTGCTGGAGAGGAAAGCTCAGGACACATGTGGACTGCTCCTGTTGTTTTTGTCTTCTCCCGATGTCCTGGTACCTGCTAAATTCTGTTGCAGCCGACCTCCCTTGCTCAACTTGAATCCTGGGTCTAATGTGTCAGGAAGTCTTTGCAGATGACCTGGTAAGTACTCTTTAGACCTGGCCAACGTGTGACATTTCTAGGAGCTGGGCCTCCTGGAAAGGCCGTGTCAGCCATCTAGGAAGTGATTTCACATGTAAGAAAGCTGGAGGGGGAGGTGGGGGTAGGAGCCTTGCCCATGCCTCTCCCTACCCCACCCCACCCCCTTAATCATCAGTCAGTGACTATGTAGGTGGCACATGCTGTGACCAGGCCAGGAGACTTGCTGAGATGCATGTGGGGGAGGTGTCAAGTGGGCTCTCTCTGCTCTAGATTATCTGTGGCCACCTGCCTGCCTCGAGGTGACATACGCCACTGCTGCCTCTCTGCTGCAGTTCCCTGGGAGCCCCAACCTGCTCCAAATTGCTTCCATGCCTGTGTTTAAGGTGGTCCATCTGCCCAGGTCACCTTTCTACCTTCCTTTCCCTTTGCTCTGACTTTACCAGGCTATGTTAATTCATCCTTCACATTTCCACTCAGGCACCCCTTCCTCCGAGGTGGCTTCCTGACACCACCCCATGCCTCCTCTGTGCTCCCATAGCATTCTATGAGTTCCTCCATCACGGCACTTGCCGTGTGCCATAGGAAGTACTTCCTCCTCTTGTCTCTGTTCTACAGGTCCCGGAGCTCAGAGGCAGGAACCACGCCATCTTCATCTCTGACTCCTCGATTCCCAGCACAGTGCCTGGCATGTTGCAGGAGCACAATAAAGATGCTCTTTGAATGGAACTAAACTCAGGAAACTTGCCATTGGATTTGTATGGAACAGACTAGATGGGCTCTGGGGTAGACCAGCAGGACCTCTTTCAGTCCATTTTCATCAGGTGTCTATCCACTGGCAGCCTCTGTATGTGATCATCAACTCCGCAGAGAAGGACCAACGGTGGCCATTTTCAAAGTGGAAAGCGATTAATGGGCCAATGTGAGGCTCATTTAGCTGCAGCCAGAGCCTTCATTAACCCTGTTCCTTGGACAGGTGCCACCTTGCCGTGGAGCTGGTAGAATCAGGCACTTACATCCAGCATCATGCAAGAAGGGTTGTGCTTCTGCACCAGGCCCCTGCCTACCTCTGAGAGCAGCTTACAGGGCTCTGAGTTCCAGTTCTTAACATTCTACTTCACTGTGTTAGGCTTGACTATTAATTAGTGCTTTCTCATTCTCTGAAGCTTCTAGATACTCCAGGAATTGTGTTAATCTATTTATACACATGGTCTCATTTGTTTTTCTGATGGCCCTCCAAGGGAGGTCTTACTAAGCCCATTTTCCAGATATGGATGTTATTCCATTGTGCTTAAAGAGATTCACACACACTATCTCATGAATCCTATCTTTTGCGAGGGAGGTATTTCAGCCTCATCTTGGGAACAGGTAAACCGAGGCTGAGATGATGACGAAGCCAACTCCCTGGGTCTTAGAACTGAGAGGCAGAACAAGCTGGGAAGGCCTAGGTCTTCAGCCCTGAGCCATCTGCCCCACTGCACAGCTCTCCTCTGTCTCCATCACGCCAGTCTCATAAATCATTCCAGAAAACGTTCATGGCTCAGAAACATCTTTTTGAGTTAGATCTCCAAGATCAACACAATTTCATTAAACACTGCATATTCATAAGGGATGGGAATTTAAAGACCCATTTCACAGTCCCCTCATTTTACACAAGAGGAACCAACAGAGACTGCATCCTTAACATGGTGACCTGGTCTCAGTGAAGCCCCACAGTAACTTTGTGTGGTGAGTCATTATCCTCATTTTCCAGATGAGGCTGGCCAGAGGCTTAGGGAGTCTTAGCAATTTGCCCATAGTCACTCTATCAGAAAGTGGCAAAGCTAACAATAGCACCTCCTGAAAACATTCTTTCTTAAAGGTGTTGGTAAGAGCCTACTTGAAATTGCAAGAATTTTGCCCTGAAGTAGGAGTGGCAAGAGCATTTCTATTGCATCTCAAATTGCAAACTCAGGGAAGCCTGGCTTATACGCTAATCCTGTTATTGACACTGGAGACTGAGCATTCAGTGGGGAAGTGAGTATTGTTTGGAGACTACTTGCTAAAGAAATGTTTCAGGTCTAATAGCTACCATGGTACTCAGCAGTGCTAGAAAAGAAAAGAAAAGAAAGAGAAGAATAAAGAGAAGAGAAAAGAAAAGAAAAGAAAGATAAGAATAAAGAGAAGAGAAGAGAAAAGAATGACAGGGAAAGGAAAGGAAAGGGGGAGGGAAGAAGGGAAAGAGAAAGAAAGGAGAGAGAGAGAGAGAGAGAGAGAGAGAGAGAGAGAGAGAGAGAGAGAGAGAGAGAGAGAAAAGAAAACTCCAACAGTACTGGTTTTCTTGATGGCTGTCTGACCTCTTGTGGCTGGCATTGGGTATTGCAGTTTGTGGTAACGAAGATTTTCATGACAAAACTAATAGCAATGTATGAGGTAAATATTGTCTCCATTTTAGAGAGGCTTGTATTTTTCCTAAGATTATTTAACAAATATCATTTCTATATTTTAAAATAAAAGAGAGGGCAGTTCTTAATTAAAAATTCCAGTAGGAGGGAAAAAATAGAAGAAGAAATCTTTGAAGAATGAGAATTCTTTCATTCATTCATTCTATTCATTTAAATAGTAATAAAGGCAAAGAAATATTAAAATCCTGAGAACAAAATGGCACATAAAGTTTCACATTTGATAGAGAAGGAAACAACTCACTGTTAGACACATTACAGTGAAATTTAAGATCATGAAGACAGGCCTCTTTCAACTTTTCAGAAAAAAAGGTCAGCTGTGAAGGAGGATCAGACTGACATTAGACATCTCAGTAAGAAACCTACATGTAAAATGCTAGTGACTTAATATGTCTTATACCACTGCAGGAAAATAACTTTAAACCTACAATTCTATATTTAGTTCTATTATTTAAATTAATCAAAAATTTAAAAAGGATTGCAAAATGTTTATGACTTAAAGATCGTCTTTGATGAGAACACTGAAAATCTACTCTCTTAGCAATTTTCAAACATGCAAAATACTTTTGCAGAAAATATTCTAGCAAGAAGAGAAACTGGGGAGAGTGCTATGCGTTTGTAAATATACCAGGATAAGTCATTGACTCAGTAAAGTATACCGTTATTTAAATGATAAAGGACCCAAAAGAGTAAATAACAATTAAAATTTTTAGATAATATCAGCAAATCTAATGGGATTGGTGATGGCGACAGAAGAGAAATGAGAGTATACTAAATTATAACTTGATAAATTTATAACATTATAGAGCAAAATAAAAATACAGGGCCCAGTAAGTCATGGGTAACCACTAAAATTGTTTTTTTTTTAAATAGAGCTTTCAAGTTAACAGAGGTAAATTTGACCTATTCAATGGAAAGCAGAAAAGGAGAAAAAAAAGGAAAAAATGTACACTCAATGGAAAGAATGGTATAAGATGGCAGAGATAAATTCCAATAGAACAAATTATAATAAACATGTGTATTGAACTCACCAACCAAAACAGAGAATCTTAAATTGGAGGGAAAAAAAATCCAGCAATATTGTGTCCACAGAAGACAGAGATAAAAGGTACAAAAAACTTGGAAATGAAAGGGCAGAAAATTATATACTGGGAAAGTGTAAATAAAAGTTGGGATAGCAATTTTAATATGATGTAATATAAATAAAGGCAAAACTAATAAGAGACAAGGAGAAATACTTTATAAAATAAAAGCAATGAAGATGATAAAATAATAAAAATATATACATGTAAAAATATGAACTTAAAACAGCTAAAATAAGAATGGCAAAATGACAAAAATAAGTTAATATACTATGATAATCAGAAAGCTAAACATTATTATACATAGAATTAAAATGAAAGATTTCTCTTTCTCTGATGCTGATAGATCAAATAGATAAAAATATACATATCTATAAAAATATTTGTTTTCTATAATCCATAATCTTGAATACATATGGGGAAGAGATGAAGAGAATGAGCTTTAAAATGAATAGAAAGAGCAATTCGAACAGATGAAATATTCACAGAATGTTCACATATACTGGGTCAGCAAGGAAACCTCAGAAATTGAAGTCAAGCTGTTATTTAATCTTAATGTGATATAGTCTGAAATCTATACTAAAATAACTAAATATGTATGTTTGAAAACAGTTACAAACTTCAAAACAGTTTTTGGATTGAAGAAGATACTTTTACAAGAATTAAAAGTACTTTGACCTGAACAGCAATAAACACTATTTGTGTTAAAATTTATGGGATACAGCTAAAATAGTACTTTGAGTTAAACTCTTAATTTTATATTTATTAGAAAATAATAAGTATTGACATTGGGCACATCCTGTTGGTAAATAAATAAAATAATAATAATACGTATTGAAAACAAGTCAGATAAGCCCCCCTAAAATGAAGTTGGAAATCAAACAGAGAATAACAATTTAAAAACAGTAACCAAAAAGATTAACAAAACCAAAAGGTGGCTTTGAAAAGACTAACAAGATAGACAAAATCCATAAATATAAAAGAGTAAGATCCAAGCAGGACGCACAGTGAGGAAGGAGATGTGGCTACAGTCACAGGAAATCATTAAAATCATACGAGAATATTATGAACTATCTGCCAGTAATTGTGAAAACAGACAAAATCAATACATTTCTGGAAAAACAAAAAATGTCAAAGTTGGCAAAATATTTTAACAAATCAATAAGTATTAATATTAACACAATAATAAAAAATGCCCCCCACTCCACTCCACTAGAGACTCAAACTCAGTTTTATAAGAAAGTACTGCACTAAAAAATGTCAAGGAACAGATAAGTTTATTTTTATTTTTGTTTCTTTTTTGAGATAGGGTCTCTGTCACCCAGGCTGAGTGGCCTGGCATGATCTCCGGTCACTGCAACCTCCACCTCCCGGGTTCCAGTGATTCTCTCATTTCATCCTCCTGAGTAGCTGGGATTACAGGTGTGTGCCAGCACACCTGGCTACGTTTTTGTATTTTTGTAGAGATGGGGGTTTCACCATGTTGGCCAGGCTGATCTCAAACTCCTGACCTCAAGTGATCCCCCGACCTTGGCCTCCTAAAGTGCTTGGATTACAGGCATGAATCACCGCGCCCAGCCTGGAACAAATAATCTTTACCTTAAAAAGTTGTTGCAGAAAATATTAAAAAGAGAAAGACTTTTCTTTGCTTTACGTGAACAGTATAACCATGATTCAGTATATTGTAGTCCTATTTGGTTTATGGGTTTTAATGGGAAAATCTTAAATGAAATAATAACTTACTAAATCCCATGGTTTATGAAAAATAATATAATATGATCAAGTTAAACAAGGCGAGGATGATATGATATCAACAATTTTATTAACTTTATAACTCACCTTATAATGGAATGAAGACAAAAGGAATGTGACTATCTCAATAGATGTAGAAAAAAATCACAATAAATGTCAAAACATTTCTAGTAAAAATTATAAAATAGCCTTTAATAAGGTTACAAGAAACACCATCCTTAAATAGAGAAAATTTCTAAGCATTCCCTGTAATACTGGAAACAGCATGAGAATACTCACTATCATGACTATGGACTGCTTAATATAGACAGGGGGCATAACCAATGGGTAAACACAAAAAATAAATGAGCATAGATATTGAAGGGAAAGAGAATCAAATATTATTTACAGCTGACGAAAATCATTTACACAGAAAGCACAATAGAATCAACAGGTAAACTAGTAGATCTAATGAGAGGGTCAACATTTCACTACCACCATAGCCTGTTAGAAAAGTGATAAAACATAAGACAGCATTTACAGCAACTAAAAATAATCAGGAATTGATCTAACAGAATATACAAGGCTTTGGTTGTGAAAATTTATGACTTCATGAAAGGGCAAAAAAGATGACCCAAGAAAATGGATGTGGCATGGGAAAAATGACAAGAAGTCAGTTCTCTCCTATTTATAAATTTGTTGCAAGTTCCTTCAAAATTCCAAAATGAGGTTTTGAGCAATTTCATGCATTTATTATAAAATGTATATGGAAGAATTGAGGTCCATCAATACCTAAGTCAGTTTTGAAAAGTAAAAGTGGACATTTGTCCTGCCTACCAGACACAGGGAGTAGGAGCCGTGACTTGCTGTGACCCCAAAGCTCACAATGGTCCGTATTCTGGGGCTCCAGACACAATGTCTGTTCATGTTACCTGTAAGTCTGGAGTTCCTCTCTTTAAAAACTCTGATGCTAAGTCCAGTGGGGTGAAATGAATTACTACAATTTGATGCTAGGCAAGAGAAAGGGCATAGAATTTGGTACATTTCAAACTAACCAGGTCCCAATTCACATTTTGAACAAGCAGAAAAATTCAGCAAATCAATTTCAATAAACCTTAGAAACCAATTCAACAAACCCCCCTCAGCAATGTGCTTCCAGTCAATTTCTCTAGATCAGGCACAGCTCTGAGCAGCACAAATTTCTACACACTGTAGAGGATACAAGGGAGACCCAACCACGCTTTCATGGCACTTAGAACCTAGTGGGGAACAGAAATCACACATAGAATGTCTTAGAAATCTCCATCTATGTCACTGTACAGAACCATATTCATGCTGTGGAAATGGCTGATGCATAAGTAGAACTGAGCGAAATCAGGGAGAAAGTGTGGCCAGGGCAATGCTCACCAGCTAGTGTAAGATTAGAAAGAAGAACCAGGAGGGGAGTAGCCCAGGCTGGAGGGAGAAAAGTGCACATTGGGTCCAGCAGGTACAGAGAACGTGCTGACTGTATGCATCTCCATCCCTCCTGATTCCTCACCTTCACCCGACACAAGCAGGCTCAACAGAGAGACTGGGGCAGTGTCTATCATCCCACCCAACCACATAGACAAAGAAACTAAGACCTAGAGATGGGAAGAAACCTGTTCAAAGTCACACGGCCACAGAACTGGAGTTCAGGGCTTCAAACTCACAGACACGTGTGCCCTCCTCTGTGTGAAGTTGCCCCTCTGACTGCATGGTCTGAAGGAGGGCGTCAGCCATGATGTAGGGTGGTACTTTTAACAAGTCATCGGGAAAAGGGTCAGGCTGTCCCATTCCGAGGAAGAAGAGTGAAAATGGAGACGGCTTTGAAATTGCTCTGGTGTATGTCTGGGAGGCAGGGATAGGGAGAGTGCCCTCTGATGCTGGTGAGCAGAACATCTTCAGTTACACAACCAGGAGAGTCGGAATTGTCTACTAGAGTTTGGTGCTTTGGACCTATGCCTGCAGAAGTGGGTCACCAGTGAGAACTGTCACCCATCGCTTCAACTTGCTTTGTCCGGCAGCCTTATCTTCAAGGCAAGACATCCACATAATCGCTGTTACTGTTCTTTGGAGAGAAAAAAAGCAGACCAGTCATAAGACCACATCTAGAAGTCATATCAAACACCCCCACTCAAAAGAAAGAAGACCCCTCCCCAGGCACAGAGCCCACTTGATGCCACCTCAAAGTTATATCTTCAAAGGCTGGGGTACCACAGGGAGCTCTCCTAACAAAATAGGGGATCCCTTTAGAAGCCAAGCCTCAGAGCTTCCCACACAGGTGTCTCCATTCACCCTCAAGACACCTGTGCCTCCCTTGAAGTAAAAACATCTGAGGCTTGTTCTAAGGAAGCAAAGGGAAGGGGAGGAAGAAGGTGACGGGGAAGATTTCCTCTTCGGTAGCCGAGAATTTTGGAGCTTGCTGTGTCAGCACTGACCCGGCGTGGAAAGTTGGTAAGTGAGTGGGATTCATGCCCAGTTCTTGGGTTCGTCTCTTGAGATTTGTGATTCTTTTCTCACAGTCGAGACAAATACTACCACCACCCCAACTGGTCCCAGCAACTCATCTGGGTTTGCCTAAGGGCTGCAGCACAGACACATTTCTCAGTTTCTAGCTCTGCCACATTTTATACTTTTTATTCTATAAATTTTGGGAGAAAGTGGCTGTGGGACTACATTTCTAGAGCTGGACCTATAGAAAGTGATTTTTGTGTATCCATGAGCACACACTGCCCTTCATGGAGATGGGGTGGGGGACAGAGAAATAATGGTAGGGGAGGAGATTGTATTTTAATCATTAAAACAATATGCTTAGCCTTGCTGGGGAGATGAGAAGCCAGCTATGGCAGCCTAAAGGGTGACTTTGCTGCAGACGGCGTAGAAAGGCAGGGAGTGATGGCAGGCTTCCCGAGAACTCTCTGTCCTCTGTTCCTCTGCCTAGGGAGGACATCTGATCTCATCCCATCACCTGCCACTGATACCTGCAGTCCCTTTCACTGAGAATATAACCACACATTCCAACATGGGAAAACAGGATTAAGCCCTAAGTGTTTCTGGAAGTCTGAGTTAAATTCAAACAACATTGCAAATGACAGATAATAAATTCTTTCCTGAGAGCAGATTTCAAGGGTGTGGGTAAGCAAGAATAACTGCTCGTCATATAATTTGAGAGGCCTCGGCAGGGATTCTCTGTGCTCAGATTTACTGACCATCTCTTTTTCCACCATGGCTTCATTCATACCTTTAAAAATGTATCTGACATAATTTGACACCCGGCACTTTATAAATGAATACTTAGCAAATATTGAGCAAAATGTAACAATATGAGCATTTGGGAGGAATTGAAGGGCTAAAGTGATTTTCTCATTTGAAAACCTGGCCGGGAGTGGTGGCTCAAGCCTGTGATCCCAGCACTTTGGGAGGCCGAGGTGGGTGGATCACGAGGTCAAAAGATCGAGACCATGCTGGTCAACATGGTGAAACCCTGTCTCTACTAAAAATAAAAAAAAAAATAGCTGGGCATGGTGGCACGTGCCTATAATCCCAGCTACTCGGGAGGCTGAGGCAGGAGAATTGCCTGAGCGCAGGAGGCAGAGGTTGTGGTGAGCTGAGATCGTGCCATTGCACTCCAGCCTAGGTAACGAGTGAAACTCCGTCTCAAAAAAAAAAAAAAAAAAGAAAGAAAGAAAGAAAACCTACCCATTTGCCCGTTTATTCTCAAACTTGAATGGTCTGCACAAGTTCACAGAATGAATTTGAAGTCAGCTGTCTGCCCAGGAACCACTCTTGCTGTCCTGGCTGCAAATGCAGCAAGCTCTATGTGTTGGCCTTCGGGTACTAGAAGACACCACTTCTCAACAAAATGGAAATTGCCCTTAGTAGGATGAAGCTTTCTACAGAATGTCATAGAAAAGAACATTTATCTGTATTAAGTTTTACAAAGGAAGGCATTGGCAGAAATAGAATTAAGAATCCTTTCTGGCCCCCATGTGAGAGATTTTACCATAAATGTTTCCAACTCCAATTTCGTTTCTCTCCATCTCAATCTGGGGCTGCTTTTCTTTATTGGCCTTCAAAGGCCAACCACCAGCCCCTGATTTGGTTTTTCATACTTGGAGATCAGTTCCTTTAGGTTTGGAAAGACCTGTTTTGGAACACCATCCGAAGCCTGCAAAAATACAAGAAAGGAGATTTGGCATTATCATGTAATTGTGTGTAAAATGTGACACTTCTCAAAACGGTGGTTTTTCAAGGCTGCCTCAATGAGCTGATGAACTGAAAGTGAGTGGCCAGAGCTCATACCACCTCCAGTTCACAGAAACTCTCATTTCTGTTTTGTTTTTAAAGATTTCTCTCTCTCTCCATATATATATATATAATTATTATTATTATATTATTGCACTTTAGGTTCTGGGGTACATGTTCAGAACATGCAGGATTGTTGCATAGGTACATACATGGCAATGTGGTTTGCTGCCTCCATCCCCGTCACCCACATCTGGCATTTCTCCCTATATTATCCCTCCCCAACTCCCTACCCCACACTGTCTCTCCCCTAGTCCCCCCCAATAGACCCCAGTGTGTGATGCTCCCTTCCCTGTGTCCATGTGTTCTCATTGTTCAACACCCACCTATGAGTGACAACATGTGGTGTTTAATTTTCTGTTCTTGTGTCAGTTTGCTGAGAATGATGGTTTCCAGGTTCGTCCATGTCTCTACAAAGGACACAAACTCATTGTTTCTTATGGCTACATAGTATTCCATGGTGTATATGTGCCACATTTTCCCTGTTCAGTCTATCATTGATGGGCATTTGGGTTGGTTCCAGGTCTTTGCTATTGAAAACAGCATTGCAATGAACATTCGTGTGCATGTGTCCTTATAGTAGAATGATTTATAATCCTTTGGATATATACCCAGTAATGGGATTGCTGGGTCAAATGGAATTTCTATTTCTAGGTTCTTGAGGAATCGCCACATTGTCTTCCATAATGCTTGAACTAATTTACACTCCCACCAACAGTGTAAAAGTGTTCCTATTTTTCCACATCCTCTCCAGCATCTGTTGTCTCCAGATTTTTTAATGATCTTTATTCCAACTGGCATGAGGTGGTATCTCAAAGTGGTTTTGATTTGCATTTCTCTAATGGCCAGTGATGATGAGCATTTTTTCATGTTTGTTGTCCTCATGTATGTCTTCTTTTGAAAAATGTCTGTTCATATCCTTCCCCAACTTTTGAATGGGTTTGTTTGTTTGTTTGTTTTTCTTTTAAATCTGTTTTAGTTCTTTGTAGATTCTGGATATTAGCCTTTTGTCAGATGGGTAGATTGCAAAAATTTTTTCCCATTCTGTTGGTTGCCAGTTCACACTAATGATTGTTTCTTTTGCTGTACAGAAACTCTGGAGTTTAATTAGATCCCATTTGTCTATTTTGGCTTTTGTTGCCAATGCTTTTGGTGTTTTAGTCATGAAGTCCTTGCCTATGTCTATGTCCTGAATGGTTTTGCCTAGGTTTTCTTCTAGGGTTTTTATGGTTTAAGTTCTTATGTTTAAGTCTTTACTCCATCTGGAGTTAATTTTAGTGTAAGGTGTCAGGAAGGGGTCCAGTTTCTGCTTTCTGCACATGGCTAGCCAGTTTTCCCAACACCATTTATTAAACAGGGAATCATTTTCCCATTGCTTGTTTTTGTCAGGTTTGTCAAAGAACAGGTTGTTGTTGATGTGTGGCATTGCCTCTGAAGCCTCTGTTCTGTTCCATTGGTCTATATTTCTGTTTTGGTAATAGTACCATGTTGTTTTGATTACTGTAGCCTTGTAGTACAGTTTGAGGTCAGTTAGTGTGATGCCTCCAGCTTTGTTCCTTTTGCTTAGAATTGACTTGTCTATGTGGGCTCTCTTGTTTCCATATGAAGTTTAAGGTGGTTTTTTCCAGTTGTGTGAAGTGGGTCATAGGTAGCTTGATGAGGATAGCATTGAATCTATAAATTACTTTGGGCAGTATGGCCATTTTAACAATATTGATTCTTCCTAACCATGAGCATGAAATATTTTTCCATCTGTTTGTATCCTCTCTTATTTCCTTGAGCAGTGGTTTGTAGTTCTCCTTGAAGAGGTCCTTCACATCCTTTTTTAGTTGTATTCCTAGGTATTTTATTCTCTTTGTAGCAATTGTGAATGGCAGTTTGTTCTTGATTTGGCTCTCTTTAAGTCTGTTATTGGTGTATAGGAATGCTTGTGATTTCTGCACATTGATTTTGTATCCTGAGACTTTGCTGAATTTGCTTATTAGTTACAGTAGATTTTGGGCTGATTGTATATTTAGATGGGGTCTTCTAAATATACAATCATGTCGTCTGCAAATAGAGACAATTTGACTTCCTCCTTTCATAACTGAGTACACTTTATTTCTTTTTCTTGTCTGATTGCCCTAGCTAGAACTTTCAATACTATATTGAATAGGAGTGGTGAGAGAGGGCATCTTTCTCTAGTGCCATATTTCAAAGGGAATGTTTCCAGTTTTTGCCCATTCAGTATGATATTGGCTGTGGGTTTGTCATAAATACGTTTTACTATTTTGAGATACGTTCCGTTGATATCTAGTTTATTGAGAGTTTTTAGCATAAAGGACTGTTGAATTTTGTAGAAGTCCTTCTCTGCATCTATTGAGATAATCATGTGGTTTTTGTCTTTGGTTCTGTTTATGCAGTGGATTATATTTATAGACTTGCATATGTTGAACCAGCCTTGCATCCTCGGGATGAAGCCTACTTGATCATGATGGATAAGATTTTTGATGTGCTGTTGCAACTGGTTTGCCAGTATTTTACTGAAGATTTTTGCATCTATGTTCATCATGGATATTGGCTTGAAGTTTTCCTATTTTTGTTGAGTCTCTGCTGGGTTTTGGTATCAGGATGATGTTGGTCTGATAAAATGATTTGGAAAGGCTTTCCTTTTTTTGGATTGTTTGGAATAATTTCAGAAGGGGTGGTACCAGCTCCTCTTTGTATGTCTGGTAGAATTCAGCTGTGAACCCATCTGGACCTGGGCTTTTTTTGCTTGGTAGACTATTAATTCCTGCCTCAACTTCAGCCCTTGTTATTGGTCTATTCAGGGTTTTAACTTCTTCCTGGTTTAGGCTTGGGAAGGTGCAAGTGTCCAGGAATTTATCCACTTCTTCCAGGTTTACTGGTTGATGTGCATAGAGTTGTTTGTAGTAATCTCTGATGGTAGTTTGTATTTCTGTGGAATCTGTGGTGATATCCCCTGTGTCTTTTTTTTAATTGTATCTATTTGATTCTTTTCTCTTTTCTTTTTTATTAATCTGGCTAGTGGCCTGTTTTGTTGATCTTTTCAAAAAACCAGCTCCTGGATTTATTGATTTTTTTGAAGGGTTTTTTGTGTCTCTATCTTCTTCAGTTCTGCTCTGATCTTAGTTATTTCTTATCTTCTGCTAGCTTTTGAGTTTTTTTGATCTTGCTCCTCTAGCTCTTTCAATTTTGATGATAGGGTATCGATTTTAGATCTTTCCTTGCTTCTCTTGTGGGCATTTATTGCTTCAAATTTTCCTCTAGACACTGCTTTAAATGTGTCCCAGAGATTCTGGTACATTGTGTCTTCATTCTTATTGGTTTCAAAGAACATCTTTATTTCTGCCTTCATTTCATTGTTTATCCTGTCAACATTCAAGAGCCAGTTGTTCAGTTTCCATGAAGTTGTGCAATTCTGAGTTAGTTTCTTAATCCTGAGCTCTAATTTGATTGCACTGTGGTCTGAGAGACTGTTATGATTTTCATTATTTTGCATTTGCTGAGGAGTGATTTACTTCCAATTATGTGGTCAATTTTAGAGTAGGTGTGACGTGGTGCTGAGAAGAATGTATATTCTGTGGATTTGGGTGGAGAGTTCTGTAAATGTCTATTAGGTTTGCTTGGTCCAGATCTGAGTTCAAGTCCTGGATATCCTTGCTAATTTTCTGTCTCATTGATCTGTCTAATATTGACAGTGGAGTATTAAAGTCTCCCACCATTAAATTGTGTGGGAGTCTAAGTCTCTTTGTAGGTCTTTAAGAACTTGCTTTATGTATCTAGGTGCTTCTGTATTTGATGTGTATATATTTGGGATCATTAGCTTTTCTTGTTGCATTGATCCTTTTACCATTATGTAATGTCCTTCTTTGTCTCTTTTGATTTTTGTTGGTTTAAAGTCTATTTTATTAGAGACTAGGATTGCAACTCCTGGGTTTTTTTGCTCTCCATTTACTTGGTAAATCTTCCTCCCTCCCTTTATTTTGAGCCTATGTGTATCCTTGCATGTGAGATGGGTTTCTTGGATACAGTACACCAATGGGTTTTGACTTTCTATTCAATTTGCCAGTCTGTGTCTTTTGATTGGAGCATTTAGCCCATTTACATTTAAGGTTAATATTGTTATGTGTGAATTTGATCCTGCCATTTTGATGCTAGCTGGTTGTTTTGCCCATTAGCTGATGCAGTTTCTTCATTGTGTCAATGCTCTTTACCATTTAGTACATTTTTGGAGTGGCTGGTACTGGTTGTTCCTTTCTGTGTTTAGTGGTTCTTTCAGGAGCTCTTGTAAGGAGAAACTCTCATTTCTAAGATCAACCTTTGACTCGAGCCACTCTGAGTAAAGAGGATTTGCATTCAAGGGATCTTGATGCAGTCCATATTAACGAGTGAACCCCATCTTTGGCAAGTCTATCTGGGGCAGTTCTTGCAGATACACTGTGAAGGGTACCCCTCTAAGAGCTTATGTCTGTACCCTACTGGGAAGCTTTGCTATCTTAGAGGATGATCAGAAGTGGACTTCTGATGGGAATGCAAAAATGAAATTTTTGAAAGATTTTCCAACTGTTATTTTAAGTTCAGGGGTACATGTGCAGGATATGCAGGTTTGTTATACAGGTAAACAATAGGTAAACATGTGCCATGATGGTTTACCTCATAGATCATCCCATCACCCAGATATTAAGCCTAGCATTCATTGGCTATTCTTCCTGATTCTCTCCCTCCTCCCACCTTCCACCCTCCACCCTCCAATAGGCCCCAGTGTGTGTAGGTCTCTGTGTGACCATGTGTTCTTATCACTCAGCTCCCACTTATAAGTGAGAATATGCAGTATTTGGTTTTCTCTTCCTGTGTTAGTTTGCTAAAGATAACAGCCTCCCGCTCCATCCATGTCCCTGCAAAGGACATGATCTCATTCTTTTTTATGGCTGCTTAGTATTGCATGGTGTATATGTACCACATTTTCTTTATCTGGTCCATCATTGATGGTCATTTAGGTTGATTGCATGTCTTTAAAATATGCAATTTGTATACTGGATGAATTCAGAAACTCCATGTGAGGAAAATGAGACCAAAAAAGTCCTAATGTAAATAGAAAGTAGGAATGGCAACACAACTCAGTTGTTGTAAATAGTTGTTTTCTGTTTACTAGCTATACACCAAGTACTGTTTTCTAATATAACCTTTTAAAAATAATTTTAAAATAAAAAGAATTTTCTGGCTCGGCATGGTGGCTCACACCTGTAATCCCAGCACTTTGGGAGGCTGAGGTGGGCGGATCACGTGAGGTCAGGAGTTTGATACCAGCCTGGCCAACATCTACAGGCCAGCCTGTATCTGCTAAAAATACAAAAAAAATAGCTGAGTATGGTGGCAGGCGCCTGTAATCCCAGCTACTCAGGAGGCTGAGGCAGGAGAATTGCTTGAACAAGGATGGAGGTTGCAGAGAGCTGAGATGGTGCCACTGCACTCCAGCCTGGGTGATAGAGTGAGACTCCATCTCTTTCTGGTTCCATCCTGCATCACTGTTGAGTCTTCTAATTCAACAGAGGTTTTGGTTGGAGTCCAGGTTGGTGCATTTGACCACTGGAGGAGCCACAGTGGAATAACAGTGGGGGTTATTCAAAAGTAGAACCCAAGCCTATAATCTTTTTATTTCTCTTAGTGGAAAACCAGGTTAACTCTTGATCTGACTCTCATCTCTGCATTGTGCTTTCTGTTTTGGAATGCTTTCACATAGTCATGGCTCAGGTAGAAGACACGTTCCCAGGTTCTTCTTCCTCAGCCTTTTTGCTGTTGCTGTTGCAGTCCTTTTTTGTTCTCACCTGTACCTTGTAATACCCATGTCTCTCTCTGAAGATTAGATATGTGTGGACAGTATTTTTGAACCTGTGGAAAAATGACTATGTGAATCATAATGTTGTATGCAAATCCAAGTAACATCTATCATTATATTTCATATGTGATACCTTTGTCCACCTTCAATCCTAAAAAGAAACTTTTTTTTTTCTTTTGAGACAGCATCTCATTCTGTCACCCAGGCTGGAGCGCAGTGGCACAATGTTGGCTCACCTCAACCTCTGCCTCCTGGGTCCAAGCAGTTCTCCTGCCTCAGCCACCTGAGCAGCTGGGACTATAGGCATGCACCACCATGGTCAGCTAATCTCTGTATTTTCAGTAGAGACAGGGTTTCACCATATTTGCGAGGTTGATTTTGAACTTCTGACCTCAAATGATGCACTCGCCTCAGTCTCCAAAGTTCTTGGATTACAGGCACAAGCCAGTGCATCTGGCTGAAAGATACTGTCTTAATTCACTTTTTGCTGCTATAATAGACTACCGCAGACTGGGTAAGCTATAAATAATAGAAGTTGATTTAGCTCACAGTTCTGGAGGCTGGAAAATTCAAGATGGAAGAGCTGCATCTGGTGAGGGTGTTCTTGCTGTGTTGTAATATGGTGCGGGGGCATCGCATGGGTGAGACACAAAGAGACAGGATGGGGACCAAACTTATCTTTTTATCAGGAGCCCACTTTCTCAATAACTAACTCACTCATGAGAGATAACAGCATTAATCACCTCTTAAATGTCCCACCTCTTAATACTATTACAGCAATTAAATTCCAACATGAGTTTCAAAGGAGTCATGCAAACCATAGCACTAATCATTTTCAGGCCCCTTCATTTGTGGGAATTTGAAAAACAAAAACAAAAACAGGGTTTTGAAATGGGAATTCTTATTCTGATGTTGAAAGTCTCGGCTCTAGGAAAGAGAATAAGGAAAGAAAGTCTGTCTACAACTTCCATAGTCTTGATACTTCTCTCTAGTTTTATTTATTTAATTTAATTAATTTATTTAGTGTGTGAGACAGGGTCTCACTCTGTCACCCAAGTGGGGAGTGCAGTGGCATGATCATGGCTCACTGCAGCCTTGACCTTCCTGGGCTCAACTGATTCTCCCATCTCAACCTCATGAGTAGCTGAAACTACAGAGCACAACACCACACTCAGCTAGTATTTTTGTATTTTTTCTGTAGAGATGGGTTGCCACGTTGCCCAGGTGGGGGTCTCAAACTCCTGAACTCAAGCCATCTGCCTGCCTTGGCCTCTCAAAGTGTTGGGATTACAGGCGTGAGCCACCACACCTGGCCACTAATATTTTCTCTTAGTTTTAAAATACATAGAAAGAAAAATGCATGACAATAATAGCATAAAGGCTTAGGTGAAGTGTGAGAGAAATGAAAGGACATTATTATAAGGTTCTGATACTACAGGTCAAGTGGCATAATGTTTCTCAAATATAGACTATAAGTTAACCATGTATAGTATAAATACTAAATAAACTACTAAAACTCAAGGAGTTATAGCTAACAAGTCCTCACAAGAGATAATTTAGAAACATAAAAACAAAGGTGAATAAGAGACAAATAGGATTGTATCAACCTTAAAAGCTTCTGCACAGCAAAGAAAACATCAAAGCAAAGAGACAACCCACAGTGCGGGGCATGGTGGCCCAGGCCTGTAATCCAGCACTTTGGGAGGCTAAGGCAGCAGAATTGTTTGAACCTGGGAGGCGGAGGTTGCAGTGAGCCAAGGTTGTGCCACTGCACTGCAGCCTGGGAAATAGAGCAAGGCTCCATCTCAAAAAAAAAAGAGAGAGAGAGAGACAACCCGCATAGTAGGAGAAAATATTTGCACACCATACATCTGATAAGGGGTTAATACCCAAAATATATAAGCAACTCATACAACTCAATAGCAAGAACACAAATAACTATTTAAAAATTAACAAAGAATTTGAATAGACATTTTTCAAAAGAAGACATACAAATGGCCAACAGGTACCTGAAAAAATGCTTACCATCACTAATCATCAGAGAAATGCAAATCAACATCATAATGAGCTGTCATTACAGATCCGTTAGAATTGGCTATTATCAAAAAGACAAAGGATATGGAGAAAGGGGAACCCTTGTACAATGCTGATGGGAATGTAAATTAGTATAGCCATATGGAAAACAGTATGGAGGTTCCTCAAAAAATTAAAAATAGAATTATTATATAACCCCACTACTGCATATATATTCAATGGAAATGAATCTAATATGTTGAAGAAATAGCTGCACTCCTGCTTTTATTGCAGCATTAGTCACAATAGCAAAGACATGGAATCAACCTAAGTTGATTAACAGATGAATGAAGCAAGTTATGCATACACATACACACAGACACACACACAATGGAATATTATTCAGCCATAGAAAAATAAAATCCTGTTACTACAACAACATGGATGAATCTGGAGGACATTATCCAAAGTAAAATAAGCCAGGCACAGAAAAAAAAATAACCACATGGTCTCACTCATATGTGGCACCTAAAAAAAGTTGATCTCATTAAACTAAAGAGTAGAATGGTGGTTCTCAGGCACTGGCCATGGGAAAGGGAGGACTGGGGAAATATTGGTCAAAGGATACAAAATTTTGGCTAGGCAAGAGATCTATTGTACAACACGGTGATTGTAGTTAATAACCATATATTATATGCTTAGATGGGGCACAGTGGCTCAGGCCTGCAATCCCAGCACTTTGGGAGGCCAAAGTGGGCAGTTCTCCTGGAATTGAAGACCAGCCTGGCCAACATGGTGAAGCTCTGTCTCTACATATATAAAAATTATAAAATACAAAAATTAGCTGGGCGTGGTGGTGGGCACCTGTAATCCCAGCTACTCAGAAGGCTGAGGCAGGAGAATCACTTGAACGCAGGATGAAGGTTGCAAAGGGCTGAAATGGTGCCACTACACTCCAGCCTGGGTGACAGGTGACAGAGTGAGACTCCGTCTCAAAAAAAAAAAAAAACAGTAACACCAACTGCTGAATCATGGAAGAGTGAGAGTGTGGCTGACCCCCTGATGCCAGAATGAAGGATACTTTAACCCTGTGACTATAATTAAACCCACATACATACCATTCTTTTTTTCCTGTCCTCTTTTCTGTGCATTTCTCAGCAATTTGGTCAGCGTGCCAGTTCCTGAAATTAACCTGCTGCCTGGTTTATGACCAAGACTGGAGATTGCCTCGTACTAATTGCTGGATGGTCTCAGCCTCCTTCCCACTCACAGATACAGCGGTAGGAATAATAATTATGTCTGCCATGTACTGAGCATATGGGAACTTTACATCATCTTGTTTCCATCTCGTAAATAAGTGTTAGATAGTGCTGTTCTTGCTACAGATGAGGAAACTGAATCTTGGAGAGACTGACTAACTTCCTCAGAGTATCACTAGTAAGTGACTGAGTTAGGACTCAAACCTGGGCCTTTCTCTTCCTGGAGGCCCCACCTCTGAGTCCATCAGGTCAGTTCTATTTTGGCTGACTTACAGAGTAAGCTTCTAGAGAAGATTCTATTTCAAGCAGTTCCAGGACTTGAAACATTTGAAAAACACTGCTCTGGGAGAAGGAATCCTCGGCTGGGAGCCTGATGACTTGAGGTCTTGCTTTGGTTTTACGCAAAGTCTGTTGTCCTTACTGAGCCTCAGTCTCTCCATATGTGAAAATAGACCTACACTATCAGCCTCAAAAATGTCAGGCCAATAAATCACTATCACAATGGCAGTGCTTTGAGCTCTCTTACCTATTTGAAACCAAGCATCTTTGGTTATGCCTTGAGCAATCACAGTAAGGATTTTATAATAATGATAATAGGTATGACTACGCTTCTAATGTTGCTCCCACTCCTGCCATCACCCTGGGTAGGTCCTGAAGTTGTCATTTGTCAGTGGATGTTGTGAGAATGTCTTCAGGGTGGAAGAGAGGCTTCACAGTCTTTGAGGGAGATGATCACACATGTGGTATGCTGGTCAGCTTTGGAACTATCCAAGGCCAGTTTCCCTTGCTAAGTGGCCCCTGGAGTCCAGGCTTCTGCTGTTGCTGGAATCCAGCCTATGAGAGTGGAGTTGGGTTTCAGGAGTGTCCAGGGCACCCTGTCTTTTCCAACCCCATCCACTGCCTGCCTGGGGTTGCTTTCAGGCACTTCTTTGCCAGAGAACAGATGCAGCTCTGGGTACTACAGCTTCCACCCTGCTTTTGAAAGTCACTTTCAAGTTTCTCTTCTCTGTCCCACCAGGTTTGATATCACCAGAACATTTGTTGATAGCTTGGCCTAAAACAGTTTTTCCCATGCAGTTTTTGAACCACCTTAGGACATTCACCCCTGAGCCCAGGTGAAGGCCTCAGGTGCAGCAGCAGCAGAATGTACAAGTGAGGTATTATCACCTAGTGGTTAATGGCTTCGGTACGACATTACATCTGGGTTAAAATCTTCACTCCTTCATTTACCAGCTGTCTCTCACTGAGCAAGCTCTTAACCTTTCCAGCCCTACCTCTTTACTTATAAAATGGAGATGAGTATGCCCACTTCATTGGGTCGTTGTGATCGATGACATAAAATATGTCAAGAGCTTTGAACAGTGTCTGGCACATGGCAAGTGCCAGACTTAGCAACAGTAGGTATTAGTAGCAGTTGTCTCCAAGGACTTAAACCCCAGAATATGTTTTTAGGTCTCAGATCGACTCCTGTTTCCATCTTCCTTTCACCTCATAGGCCCCAGGAATCTGGACCTTCTGCCACCTTCTTTTTTAAACAGCTGTCATCTATTACCTGTTCCTCTACTGAGGTGGAGCCCTGGCTTGGTGTTTATCCTTTTGTCTCTGTCTCGCTTGCCTTCCCTGACCCCCTGCCCCACAGAGAGTCTTTTTTCTTTTTAGCGGGTTACTGTTGCTGGCATCATCAGGGAAACAGATGGGGCACGATAATTATTCTTCCACATAACTGCTGGAGACAATGTTAATCTTCAAAGTGACTGTTGCTCATGGTGGGATGGACTGAGTTCTAGGGAGAACATCCCTGAAAACCTTCATCCTTCTAGGAAATTTCCTCTTTTAGGATTAATTATGCTTTAGGTTTTAGACTTTGCTCTGCAATTCTCTTGACTTAGTCTGATAGCACTGCTACTTTGAAAGATTGATGGTTTGGAAAAATGTTGCCTGTAAGTTTACCTTTCGGGAAGCAGCTTTTCGCTGTTTGTGTCTCTTAGGAAAGCATAACATTGACACATTAAATGCAGTAACTTATTTTTGCTGTTGTGTGTATGGTTTTTAGTTTTGAGACAGGGTCTCCTTGGTCACTCAGGCTGGAGTTCCGTGGCACGATCATAGTTCACTGCAACCTCAAACTCCTGGGCTCAAGGGATCCCCCTGACCTCAGCCTCCTGAGTAGGTAGTACTGTAGATGAACACCATCATGCTCAGCTAATTTTAAGTTTTTGTAGGGATAGAGTCCCAATATGTTACCTAGGGTGGTCTTGAGCACCTGACCTCAAGAAATCCTCCCCAGTAGTTGGGATTATAGGTGTGAGCCACATGCTAAGCCTAACTTCTTTGCATAGGGATAGGAGTGAGAAATGTTGTAGGAACTGGGAAGCTTCTTCCTTCTGAGTAACTACCTCCCTCACTTTGATTCAGCTAGATTCTGAGTGTCTGCTATGCACTATGCATGGGTCTGGGTTTCTGCCACAGAGAGCAAACATTTTAGTCGGGGGTGGGAGGTAGATGAACAGTGTCTGGGGAACGAAAGTGTCCAGAGTGCACGTTAGACCCATGCCTCCCCATGGAAGTGCTGTTGCTAAAAATGAATTTTCTGACTTATAAATTTTCTCCTTTATAAAATGCCCAAATTGCAATCTGGACTTGGAGTCGCCTGTGTGGGATCTGCAGCATTTCTAGGGCTGCTCTTTGTTTGATCCCTGGGTTTTGTCAGATGGATGGTGTACCAGGTCCACCTGTGTTGCTCTGGCTGTTGCTTTCCATTCTGGCTTTAAATACTCACGCTTTGCTACCCTCATCAAGCAAACCTATCCTTTCTCCATGGCTTCATCCCAAAGGCTCCCTGACATTTCACACAGGAACTTTTGTTTTCAATTTTGCATATGCTCTTGGAATCTTTGGGACAAATGGGAAAAAGAGATTGTTATGATCCACTCTATAAATATGTTCATTAGATGACAAGTCTTACTATCCAGAATTTGTTGGCTAATGATTGGGGCTGTATTCTGGAAAAAAAATCCTTTACACACTGTTTTTAAACACATTTTTGAGGTGGTGGTTAAGCTGACTGCATGGTGTTAGCCTACTCAGGAGTTCACAGTGAAGGCTTGCTGATTTTCTTTCTTTCTTTCTTTCTGCTTGTCTTACTCTCTTTCCTCTTTTTAAACTACAACTAGAATCTTTTGCCAGAAGAAAAAAAAACAAACCAAATTGTTTAGAAGAAGTTACAGTCAGGCTCCCCTTTTACAGTTTTTCACCATTAGCACTTTGGGTAATCGCTCATTTATTTTTTTAATGCATCACACACATACGTGGATTCTCTCTATTTTTTTAATGCAACACACACACACACACACACACACACACACACGGGTTAAGACCATGGTGTCTGGGTTTAAGCCTGGCTCCACAGCTCACTGGCTTTTTTACTCAAGGCGAATTACTAAACTTCTCTATGCTTCACTTTCTCTAATTTTCAAATGGAAAATATTAAGTGACTCATAGGACTGTTAGTAAATACTAAATGTAAAAACCTTTGTCAATATTTAACATAGTATTTGGAATGAAAGCATTCAGTAAATGTCAAGCTACTTTTTAAAACAAAAATGGGATCAAACTATATACATTTCTATAGCTTGCTTCCTTTTTACTCAATGATAAATCAAAGATGTCCTTTCAGATCAGTATATGCAGACACCTCTACTCCATTTCTTTTTAATGGCCTCATAATGTTCTGTTACATACATTAAATTACAATTTATTTAATCATTCTCCCACTGAATATTTGTGTTTAAAAATTCATTGCCATTATAAAAAATATTGAAGTGAATAAAAAATGTTGCAATATTGCAATTCATGTCACTCCTATTTCTCCTTGCTCTCTCTGGATTTTTATGGTCTTATTTCTCACTGTGGAATAGTGGGATGGAGGTCGTCCCAGTTTTGTTAGGGAATATCAAATTACTCTTCAAAGAGTTGCACCAAGCTTCACCTCCTGCAGCAATATGTGACAGCTTGAATACACATGGTTTATGTTCAGTTGAAGCCACATTATTGAGCATGGCAGTATACAAGGAGCACAGCAGTGTTGTATACAATGCAGTATATGATGTCTAATCATGGCTAGTATCATAAATTTCTTCCTTGAGCACAGGCAGATGTTTCAGAGAACTTTTACTTGACTGATGTTAATTAAAGAGCTCATTATGGACTTGGATGCCCCTGATTGTCAGGATCCTTTGCAGTATGAGGACTGTTAAGTGGTATTGACAACTCTGAGGTCATCTTCATTTGTGTACAGAAGATGCATATTGGTGCATCTTTTATCAAGCAGAGTTTTTTTGTTTTGCTTTTTTACTTTGATACTTTTTAATGGAAATTATTTGATGCTAAATCTGCCTCAATTGTGATTACTACTCAACTTAGTTCATAACCCATACAGGCAAATGCCCACACACAGGTTACATTTGCTTTGGCTGGTTGGTTATGAAGTTGTACTATATTTTACCTTTTGGGGGACTCATGTTTTATGGTGGCCATGATGAGAGCATTATTTTTGGATAATTCTGAAAAGGCATGAAACTGCTGAAAGGAAAATGAAAAGAGAAACATTACATCCACTTTTAAGTGTGGACATTTGCATTCCTTGTGGGGTGAGGTTAAGATCATGTGTCAAGAAAATGGAAGAAAATGGGTGTGACGGTTATGAGTATTTACATACAGATCACACTGTTCTTTTACCATTTTGTCATTGGAGAGCCATGACTAAACTCATCTGTTGTCACTTTAGCTCATTTATTGGTCATAATGCAGCCCTAGCTTTTTGTTCAAAGATTTTGTAACATTTTATTCAGGATGTTGAGTGTAAAGTACATGTGATCTTTAAGAAAACGGTTCTGAAATTATATCTGAGACAGTTGAGATTATTTCTATTACATGTAAGAGTTAAGTGAAAAAATAACTTCTTTAGAATGGAGAAACCCTAGTTATAGATTTTCTCCTCTTAACTTAGAGGTGCAATTTATAAACCTCCCTCCTTCCCCAAACTTTTGTGGGGTTTTTTTTGGTCTTATATTGAAAAAGCAGAGACATTCAGTTGAAGACAGGAAAGCAGCTAAGAAAATTCCTGAGATTATTTGAAAGCAGCTATAGAATAGGTGCTATATTGCCAAAATGTGTGGGGGTGGGGTGGGGAAGCTGTGGGATAATTAAGGACAGGCCAGCAGAAAGGCTTCTAGTGTCAAGCTGAGCTTAATGTTTGGAGGAATGTCAGAAAGAGGTTGGGGCTCCAAGGTCAAGATGTAGAAAAGCTTTAAAAATCTGAGGTTAAGATCAGGGGTTAATTAAACTGATTAAGACATTTGTGAGAAAAGAATTTAATTGTGCTTATCCTGTTCACATAAAATATTTTCTCTGTTCAGTTCACCTGTTTTGATAGCTGTGTTTTTGTAGGTAGAGAGTATAGGAAATGATTAAAATTTCAAAGCATGTGACTTGTAGTTAAGAATATCTGCTACCCGTAATGGCAGTATAGTCTATTTGAAGGAAAAAGCCAAAAGGAAGCCCAAGATGACAAAGTCAAGATAAATATTTCAATACTATACATGACTTTATATATATATATATATATATATATATATATATATATATATATATATATATATGCTTATATAATTTATTTTGGAATCAAAGTGGCACTTTTCACATGTGCCTGACACCGAGGACTGTGGATAGTACATTTTCTACCAGAGTCACTTTGCTAAGGGCAATCTCCAGTTTACTTTGTGAAGTTTATATAAATACTTACTTTAATTTGTACTAGGTGGCACTTTGCATTCACAGGTTTAAAGGCTGTAGAGTCATTAACTTGTAATTCACAAACTTTGCAGTCCTACCACTTTTCTTTTCCTTTTTTTCTTTTCTTTCTTTATTTTATTTTATTTCATTTTTTTTTGAGAGGGAGTCTCACTCTGTCACCCAGGCTGGAGTTTAGTGACACAACCTCTTCCTCCCAGGTTCAAGCAATTCTCTTCCTCAGCCTTCCAAGTAGCTGGGATTCCAGGCACCATCTCCAGCTAATCTTTTTTTCTTTTTTGTATTTTTAGTAGAGATGAAGTTTCACCATCTTGGCCAGGCTGGTCTTGAACTCCTGACCTTGTGACCCACCCACCTCAGCCTTCCAAACTGCTGGGATTACAGGCATGAGCCACTGCGCCTGGCCCCAACACTTTCCATTCAAGATCTTGGAGAGTTGTGGGGAAGAAAAAACGGGCAGAATTTTTGTGCAGGTCAGGGATCCACTCAGAAAACAAGGTGAGAATTGAGTTTTTGAGAGTGTTCACTCATTCAACACATTATTATTCTTTATTCAAGGCACTGATTTTTTTTTTTTTAGGTTTGAAATGTATTTTGGCAGTTTCTACCTACTTCTGATGTTCATAAATTCTTCATTTGGTAATGAACCTTCATTACTTCATTACTTTGATTAGAACAGTAAACTTTGTTGATAGAGGAGATCAAAAGTTTGCAATGGAAACTTGGGACATTATTTGATGTTCAAGGTGGTTGAGCTTTATAGGTGTAGAGCCTTAGAAGTGGAACCCTGGGGGTCTGGAGAAAGGTCATATAGAAAGACAAGTGTCAGGTTGGATGCACATAACTGTGGCACTAAGAGCAATAACTCTTTTAATGGAAAGCTCTACTTTAACAAATTAAGCATGAAATAAAAGTAAAAAATTGTACTGAACAAGAAGACAGAGGAAATGCTATGGACTCATTCTCTGAACCTGATTTTATCCAGAGTAACTTTGGGCAGGAGGGTGAGATAGAGAAATTAGAGAGGACAAACATTGCTTGTCTTTATTCCCAGGAGAATTGACCAGAATCTCCTCTGTTGATTTTGGCTAAGATTGATGTTGTTTCCAGGATGAGACCCACGTCCTGAGGGTCACTGCCTTATCAGAGATGGGCTGAGGGCTCATGGATCAGTGAGCAACTCAGCCAGTAAAAGCAAGCCCAGTGAAGTCTTAAGCAAAGAAGTGAATATTCAAAAAGAAGCATCTCAGTAAAAATGAGGTTCTACCAGGAGTAGGAGGTTGCGATGAGCCAAGATCATGCCATTGCTTTCCAGCCTGGGTAACAAGAGAGAAACTCCATCTCAAAAAAAAAAAAAAAAATGAGGTTCTAATGAGCTTTCTTCTTGGAAACTATTCTCTTCCCAGTGACATGCATGAGTCTCAAAAGTCCTGAAGGTGATACTTGCCACTTTTCACCACCCCACAGACTTTTCCTTGAAGTCAAACCATTTAATTTTGGGCCTATTGTGAGCCTGCAGTGATGTGTCATCACAAACCTTAGTCATCTCTGAGCAGAGTCCTCCTAGAGCAGGGTTATAAAATCATGCTCCTGTTACTTATTCACGAGTTTTGGGCAGCTCTCGCCTTTTCTGAAGGCCTGGACCATTGTCACGACACAAACCATAGCTAGTTGTGGGGCAGTGTGCCTTCTGTCTGCACTGCCTCCTCCCACACTCCTTTCAATGCTCCCCACTCTTTAGACCAGGGCACCCTCCACCACAGAAGGTGCCTCCGCCCTGCTGTATCTCTAAGAGCATCACTCACCTTCCTTAGCCTCAGTTTCCTGCCTATAAGATGGGTACAATAGTATCCACAGTGCCTCCCTCTTCAGGTAGGTTGTATAGAGAAGGATAAAATGAGTCAGTGTTTGCGGGAGTGCTTTTTGAATGTTACGAATTAAGTTATGCTTTCCCTCTTCCAAAGAGGATTAAAGTGCCTGCAAGTGCCTTCTAAACAGTCAGTGTTTTCCCATGATTCATTTCCTTCAAGTTTCTCTCTGTCACAGATGCAACTACATACAGCTAAGGCTGTCAGTTTGCTAACCTCTGCTGTTTTGTTTACTTAAATGGGTGGAAAGTTGGGACCAAGTCTCAGAGAGGCTTGTGAAGTCCTCCCATGTTCTCTGCCTTCACCACTGGCACAATCCTTAGATGACTGATGGTGTCATTAGGATAGAATAGGCGTGATAGTCACCTCCACTTTAGTCGCAGAATACTAATAGCTGAAATTATTTCCTTTTCATAGAATGAAATTACTTTAACAAATTAAATTTATTTTATGTTTAGAAATAAGGAATATTATACAGGAAGTGGAAAAATGAAAGAAAGATAAAAATATTTTGCTTGGGCTGGGTGCAGTGAGTCACGCCTGTCATCCCAGCACTTTGGGAGGCTGAGGTGGGCAGATCACAAGGTCAGGAGATTGAGACCATCCTGGACAATATGGTGAAACTCTGTCTCTACTAAAATACAAAAAGCCGGTTATGGTGGTGTGTACCTGTAGTCCCAGCTACTCGGGAAGCTGAGGCAGGGGAATAGCTTGAACCTGGGTGGTGGAGGTTGCAGTGAGCCAGAATCCTGCCACTGCACTCCAGCTGGGTGACAGAGCAAGGTTCCATCTCAAAATATATATATATATTCAACATTCAAGAAATGTTTATTGAGTGTTATGGTACTAGGCCCTGGGGATTTAGCCTTGAGCAAAATAACACTGTCCTTGGGCTGCCATTGTGGGCATCCATCTAAATACTAAACCTCACATTACAACAATAATTGTGAATTTGCAAACTGTGGTAAGTGCAATGAAGGATTAATAAGGATTCTAATGGGACCCTCACAAAGAAACCTGATTTAGATTGGGGGCATCAGGAAGGCTTTTCTGTGGATGTTCTATTGAAGCCATTACTAACTTATTCTGAATATTTACTTTCACCTGTAGGAAGGCCAATTCAGCTCACTTTCCATCCTTAGGCTATATTTCTTCCTAAGCTCTGCTGCTAGTTAGAGAACATGTGGTAAATATCCCCATTAGTGCTTTTTGTCTTTCTAAGCTAACTTTGCCTTCAGGGAGTTCTGAAATTCCTCCCTCCTTAATGGTTCTTTAATGACAGTCCATGGACTGTGTTCTTAACTCTTCTTTCTTAAGTATAGTAGTGGCTTTTTTTAATTACCAGAGGGCCAGTTTGTCTAAGAGGGACAGGGAAGAATATACAGGCCATCATACTACCCGAAATTGCGCTATTCATTCTCCTTTTGGTTGTGAGCTTTAAGAAAGAAAAGTATCCTGGATAATGATTAATACATAATTATGGAAAATGTATTTAAAATATTTAGGCTAAAACAATTATCACCCTTAATTCCAACATTACAGAGTTATTTCATTCATGAGTAGATTCTTCCAGTCTCACCCCCCCATGCATTGATGTTGTTTAATCTATTTCTATATATAAAAACATAATTATAAATTTTTCCCATGTATGAGCATTTTTTAGTATTTAAGAGGACCATATTAACCCTTCCTGGTGGACTTGTGAATAAAGTACAGTAAGCACATTCAGAATTATTTCCTCTGTTCCAAACACATAGGAACAATTTTTTTTCTATTGCATTTTAGGTTTTGGGGTACTAAAATTAACTCCAGATGGATTAAAGACTTAAACGTAAGACCTGGCACCATAAAAACCCTAGAAGAAAATCTAGGCAAAACCATTCAGGAACAATTTTTTAAATATCTTAACTGAATTCTAAAACAAGAGGGAAATCTTGGGAACCATGAATGGGGGATGCCCCAGACTTTAGGATCTCCCTTCAGTGCACTTAGCGTGTGACAGGAGATCAGAACTATCCTGCTGTGTGGACTGGGGTTGGGACCATGCTCCTTGAAAGTTGACTGGAAACTGATCATTTATGGTGGTATTTTGTGTTTGGTAGCTCTCCCGTGGCCCAGGAAGGAAGCAGAGGTAGGTGTGAGAATAGGACCCACAACTGTGCAGTACACAGGTATCTTATGTTTTGTTGTCCATTCTGGAGAAAATCCTAAAAGCCTACTTTGGAACCTTCTTCAGAGTTGTGTATCCTATTGGTCAATGCTCAATCATGATTTCAGCTGCTAGGGAGGGGCAAATAAGGAGGAGAAAAAGTCTTGTATGCAAGATCAGTTTGCAAACAAATTTCAGCACTTATGGAAAACCACCACCATGAGAGACAGGTGAAGATTCGTCAAACAAAATAATCCAAATCCTAAAAAAGAGAAACCAGGAAAGAGTCTGAAAAGTTTGAAACGTGTGTATATTTCAAATATCAGAGAAAGTCAAGAGCATTTCTCAAATGAAAATAGAAGGTTGTTAAATAATAGGCCAGTGTGAAAAAGATCCAATTGGAAATCTCTGAAATGAAAAAGATAGGACTGAGGCAGGGAGCAAGTAACGAAGTCAACAGTAGACTAGACATAGCCCAAGAGATCATGAATTAAAGAGCAGAAGTGAGGAAGCATGGAGAGATAAAGGGCTGGAAAGTTTGAAGGAGAAAAAGATATATAGATATATTTATAACCTCTATGTAGAGGTTAGATTAAGAAGCTCTGATATACCTTCAGTATTTTTTTTCTTTGGTTTCTTCTGATTTTGTCAGACTAGTTTGTCTTATACTAATCCTTCCACTGTGAATACCAGAAAAGCATATATATGTTTACTGTGTGTGTAAATAGAAATAATATAAACTCTTCTTGGAGAATACCGAGGCAATGACGCCTAGAAAGGCCAGAATGGTGGAGAGGAGGGAAATGCAGAGCAGTGCTCCGTCCGATGCCACTTTCTCCCTCCGGGTATTGCCAGTTCGTAAGTGGCAGCAAAGAGGCTAAATTAGGTGCTAGAGCTTTCAACAGTCTCTCAGAACTGAGGAGACAGAAGAGAAGTTCAAGACTTGCCAAGGAAGAGGGGCCTGGTAAACACCCCAGGCTTTCAGTGTGGACCCCCAGAAGGTTTCTCTTGGGAGTAAGGGCAAGGCTGACACTTACCTTCTAACTCACTCAAATGGATCAAGGTTCCTTTCTCTACCCCACCTACCTGCCAAAAGCGAACATAAATACTCTGGAGGAAAATAATATCATTCAGACCCTCAAATTAATAACACTATCATTTTTCAAATACAATGTCTGGCAGTCAATAAAACATTACCAGATGCTTAATATGGTAAAACTAAATGACTGTAAACAAGAGAAAAAATACACAGAAGAATTAGAACTAAACAGGACCTACTTAACTTATAGTTATATTAGACATAGGATTTTAAATTACTGTGATACATACATTGAAAGAAATAGGTAAGATGGAGAAATTTGCCAGAGAAGTAGAGTCTATTAAAAGAAACGAAATGGAAATTCTGGAACTAAAATTTCCCTGGGAACAGGTAATATCTTAATCCTGTGTTCAGTGTAGAAGTTGGGATGAAGTTGGAGTCTGGGGCCATGATCCTAACAGGTGAAATGGAGCTACCTGGTTGTTTAGGATTGTCCTAGTAATATGTTGCTTGCCTGTGGCTCAAGAAAGAAGCAGATTCTGGCAGGCATGAGAATAGGAACCAGGTCTGTGCAGCATGCAGATACAACATCTAGGATTGCTGGCTGAGAACGCAACTCTTGGTTAGTGAGATACTGGTTAGATGTCTAGAGGGGAGAGAAGAAACCCTGGAGTAAGGAAAATCCCTGAGGACAGAATGTTGCAAAAACTTCTTTTTGTCCCCTATGGCCAATTAGGGTACCCAGCATGGTATATTCACCTCTTTTATTTTTAATGAACTATTTGTTTATTTTGTATTTTAAAATACTACATTATAGTGATTTGTATCATCCTTTATTTTTATTTGCTAGGTTATTAGGTGCTTAAAGCCTGAGTTTCTGTTTCATCTGTTTCTGTTTCTTTTCTCTGTGTGACTTTTCTTTTTCATATTCTCAACCACCCCTGTCCTACACCCAGTGTATTGGCCTCAGATGATAGGAGCTACGCACATAAATGTTTGTTGAATGAATAATAGAAGACATAGCTGTTGATTGATTTACTGATTTCAGTTGTTAGTGTGCTCCCTCAATGATAATCCCAGGGTGGTGGTAATACAATGAAAAATGCACATTTCTGCCTTTAGGGAATTGAAAACAGGGGAGGAGGGGAGATAGAACCTGAGAAGAACAGTGGGAAATGGAAGATAGGTCTCAACTGCTCAAAGGCTTGTGACACTTCTTCAGCAACTTTTTTCCTTATTAATGGTATCCAATAGGATCCAGTCAGGAGACAGAAATCATAGCTGTAATTCGAATGGAAAATTTAGTATGAAGAATTATTAACTACTAAATGAGAATCAACTACTAAGATGGGTAAAAAGAACTTTAGAGAATACAAGAATAGCAGCCTGTGTTCCTAGGGCTGAGAGAGAGTGTCCAGGAAAGCATAAACTAGGAAGAGGTCCCCCAAAGCTGAGACTTAGACCTCCTTGCAGACTTAGTGGCTGAGGCTGACTGTATGGTAGAGAAGTCACTGAAGCACCACAGGACAGGGCTGGTAAGCAGGAAGCTGTCCACTGGGGCGCCAGCAAAACCGGATGGAGGGGTGTATGCTGCTGGGTCTCCCATGTTCCATTGGCCAGGAAGTTGCCTGCTGTGCCATAGAAGTAAAAACAAAAGCACTAGAACCAGGAAGAGAAGCTCTTCCTTTCAGCACCCTCTACTGACAGGACCCAACGTTGTGCCAGCTGGCAATGGAGAAATGTTCAGAGCAGCTCAGTCCAACAGAAATATAATGCAAGCCAGATATGTAATTTCAGAATTTCTGCTAGTCACATTAAAAAGATAAAAAGAACCGGGTGATACTCATTTTGAAATTTTGGTAAGATATAAAATTTACCAGCCTTATCATTATTCAATGTACAGTTCGGTAGTTGTACAAACCAAACTGCAGAACTTTTTCATCTTGCAGACCTGAAACTCTACACCCATTAAATAACAACTTCCCATTCTTCTTTCCCTGCACATAACCACCATTCTCATTATTTCAGTGAATTTGATTACTCTGTATCTCATGTAAGTGGAATCATAGAGTATTTGTTTTTTTGTGATGGGCTTATTTCACTTAGCATAATGTCCTCAAGGTTCATCTTTGTTATAGCAGGTGTCAGAATTTCCTCCTTTCAAAGGCTAATATTTCATTGTATGTATGTAGCATATTTTGTATGTACATTCATATGACAATGGATTGGCTGGGTTGCTTCAACCTTTCGGCTATTGTGCACAATGCTGCTATGGACATAAGTGTATAAGTATCTCTTTAAGACCCTGCTTTCAGTTATTCTGGATATATACCCAGAAGTAGAATTGCTGGATCATATTGTAATTCTGTTTTCAATTTTTTGAGAACCCACCAAACTATTTTCCATAGCAGATGCACCATTTTACCTTTGCACCAACAGTGCACATGGGTCCCAGTTCTCCACATCCTTGCCAGCACTTGGTCTGTTTTGTGTTTTAATAGTGACAATCCTAATGGATGTAAAGTGGCATCTCATTATGATTTTGATTTGTATTTCCCTAATGATTAGTGATGTTGAGCATCTTTTCATATGCCTCCTGGCCATTTGAATATTTTCTTTGGAGAAATGTCTACTAAAGTCTTTTGCACATTTTAAAATTGGCTTTTTTTTTTTTTTTTGAGCTGTAGTTCTTATGTAGTCTGGACATAACCCTTTATCAGATACAAGAGTTGGAAACATTTTCTTCTGCTCCATGTGATGTCTTTTCACTCTGTTGTGTGCTTTGCACAGACGTTTTACATTTTAATCCAGTCCAATTTATTTATATTTTTGTTGCCTTAATTTTAATATTTTATTTAACCCAATACATTTAAAATATTCAATATGTAATCAACATGCAATTATTGAAATATTTTACATTTTTGCACTAATGTCCAATTAGTACAAAGTGTACATTTGTACTTCAAAGTCTGGTGTGCATTTTGTTCTTACAGCACATCTCAAGTCACACTGGCCACATTTCAAGTGCTCAGTAGCTGTATGTGATCAGTGACTGCTATATTGGATAATGCAGTTCATAGGGTTCATCTCCAGTATCGGAAAGCAGGGGAAAGCAGGAGAGACTTGGAGCTGAAAGACGATAAATTGGTAACTGGCACAGGATTATAGTAATTATGTGGCCACACAGTGGAGCATTACATATAATTAAAAGTGATGTTCTAAAAAGATACAGCAATTTTAAGAAAAATTATCTTAAGTTCAAACAGAAACCACCTATGTGGTAATACACCAAAATGTTAACAATGGTTATCTCTGGGAATTAGCACTGGGCTGTTCTGGTTTCTTCTTCCTACATTTGTGTATTCTCAAACTTCATTTAATGGGCACGTACAGTTAATTCACATAAAGTCTATGCTCTTGTAGCACAGAGGTGTCCTTTGTAACTCCAGACCGTGGAGATTATTAGAAGTCTAGGCTCCTAAGTTCAAGTTGGTGACAATTTGAGAGAGAAATGGGTGCCCTGGAAAATGGATTACCCCCAGTAAATTGTGCAAACCTGGGTTTGTAAGGTGCAAAGATCTTGCCATTCTAAGTTTGAAAGGTCATGACTAGGAGTCCTCAAGGTGGCAGAAAACTGAATCCCTCTGAATTTATGGGACAAGAGATGGTGGTTTATTCAGTTTCTGTTAAGAGCTGCTTGTTAATGGCTGTGATTGGAATACTTGACATTGTTCATTTCCTTTTTTCCTCTCGGGGATCAGTGGATTAAAAGGCTGTTATTGGAAGTGATTTATTTTGCCACTTTTATGTAGAACATTTTATCCTCTCTGCTCTGTCATACAAATAGAAGTTCTTTCTTTTCCTCAGGGAAGCTGAAGAGTGTTGTGATCTTCTTTTGTACTTAGAGTGTGTGTGTGAGTGTGTCTGTGTGTGTCTGTGTGTTGCAGAGGCAGTCTGCTGACACAGCTACAAGACAGCTTGTCCGTTTCGTGGGATTCTCTCTTGTGCTTTGATTCTGCTAACCTGCCTCAATTTTATGCTTGTTTGGCTTACCCAGGGTGAAAGTATATGAGAACAGCCCCAAATGTGAATATTAAAGAAGTTTTAAAGCAGATATTTATTGACTTTATTGTGTATCTCTTATGTACTGTATTATGTAATAGACACTGATTTACATCCTTGTCATAAATTATCTCATTTAATTCTCTTAATAACCATACAGTACGTAGGTAGGGTTGTTTCTCCCATTTCATATACTGGAAACTAATCCACAGAAGTTTGGTAATCTGCTGAAGGACACATAGCCAGAAAAAGGATGAGGCAGAATTTAAATTTTTTTTTTTTTTGAGACAGAGTTTCGCTTTTGTTACCCAGGCTGGTGTGTAATGGTGCAATCTCGGCTCACTGCAACCTCTGCCTCCTGGATTCAAGCAATTCTCCCACCTCAGCCTCCTGAGTAGCTGGGATTATAGGCACACGCCACCATGCCCAGCTAATTTTTTGTATTTTTAGTAGAGACGGGGTTTCACCATGTTGACCAGGATGGTCTTGATCTCTTGACCTCGTGAGCCACCCGCCTCAGCCTCCCAAGAATTTAAATTTATAGTCTGGGCCAGGCGCAGTGCCTCATGCCTGTAATCTCAGCACTTAGGCAGTCCGAGGTGGGTGGATCACCTGAGGTCAGAGTCCAGTACATGAAGATGAGGAAAAAGCTATAGGCTGTGAAAACAGTATCCAGAAGTCAAGAGCGGCAGAGCTAGTATCCTAGCGATGAGTTGGGAACAAGAGGGCTTTAAAGGAGTGAGGGTAGGAAGTCACGTTGGGCTTATATCATGGAGTACATTGAGGACCACCATGCTAAGGAGTGTTCCTATTTCATAGATGGTGGGAAAGTCAGGAGTTTTTGGATAAGGGAATAGCAGAGCTGTGCTCTTGGATGTCTCTTTTATAGAAATTTTTGTCTTGTGAAATTGGCAAGATCATTGTGGCAGCTCTTCTTCCCAAGTTGCCCAAGGTCTCTAACTTCTAAATCCCTCTCAATTGGAATCTATGTGTCTCTTCCTCTCTGTGTGTCCTGTGCCATTTTATGTCCCCATCCTTCCCAACTCATTCCCTCCTTAAAATTCTTGCTGTCCTGTTCTCCATGATGTTTCTTTTTTTTTTTTTTAATTTTTATTGCATTATAGGTTTTGGGGTACATGTGCAGAACGTGCAAGATAGTTGCATAGGTACACACATGGCAGTGTGTTTTGCTGCCTTCCTCCTCCTCACCCACACTTGGCATTTATCCCCAGGCTATCCCTCCCCAGCCCCCCCACTGTCCCTCCCCCATTTCCCCCAATAGACCCCAGTGTGTAGTAGAACCCCTCCCTGTGTCCATGTGTTCTCATTTTTCTCACCCACCTATGAGTGAGAATATGCGGTATTTCTTTTTCTGTTCTTGTGTCAGTTTGCTGAGAATGATGTTCTCCAGATTCATCCATGTCCTTACAAAGGACACAAACTCATCATTTTTGATTGCTGCATAATATTCCATGGTGTATATGTGCCACATTTTCCCAATCCAGTCTATCATCGATGGGCGTTTGGGTTGGTTCCAGTTCTTTGCTATTGTAAACAGTGCTGCAATGAACATACGTGTGCATGTGTCCTTATAGTAGAACGATTTATAGTCCTTTGGATATATACCCAGTAAAGGGATGTTTCTAATCTAAAGTTTCTATCATAGGAGGAATGAGAGCTGCCAACTTCTGAGTCCATTCCAGAAACCATGGATGGGTTTTCCCAGTGCTCTGTTGCTAGACCACGGCTCCACACTGCCACTCTCATGTGCAGTGGCCTTTGTATTTCATCAAATTGAGTGGGGTATTGTAGCCACATAGAAGAGGCTGTTACTTCTGGCGTTCTGCAAACTAGACCCTGCAGTCAGCGGCTAAGGCAGAACCCTGCTCTGATTCCAACCCCTTGCTGATTGTTTATGCCCTATTCTGACAGTTCGCTGGGCTGAGTTTGCTCATAACATTCTCATCCTGTTCATTTAGATTTGGGCTGCCTCCTTTTATTGTTTTAAACCTGAGAGTTCCTTCAGTAAGTCCTGAATATGTGAGGAAGAAATGTAGTACACAGAGAGAAATTTTTCCTATTAAACATTTTACAACTTTTTTTTTTTTTAATTTGCCAACTGCAAGGTTTGGATCCTGTGGACCTGATTCTGAGAGCTTTTCCCTCGTGGAAGGGTTCACTCAACTAACCTGAATTTGAACTCAATTTTACTGACCTCCCCACAACAAATCATTTTTCTCTGTGTCATAGTACCATTGCACTATGTAGCAACCAGTATGACCTTACTGGGAAGCTCTTACGTAAGAGATTGCCTAAGCGAAGAAGCCTTTCCTGGCGCTGGTATTGTTGCTTGGTACCATGACCCTTTGTTGCCTTTTTCCAATGCCCTCTCCCTGGTCTCTGCACCTTGTGGGTCCTCACTGTTGCACGTACCTAGGAAGGGGCCTTGGGGAGCCTCGTCAAGGCTGAACTGTCAAAGGCTCTTGCTGGTTTGTGTTTCAGGCTCTCGGAGCATGGTCAACAGTGTGGAAACATGCCACATGGGGAGATCAAAGCTTCAGTGGCCAGAATGATGCAGTCACTACTCTGCTTAATTAAAACCAAGCACACAGGCCTGGTTTCACTTAAGCAGAGTAGTGACTGCATCACTAGAGGCAAGGGGGCAGTTACAAAAAAAATGATGGTGGTTGATTCCTGGCATTCCGTCTCTTAGTCCACATGGGGCCGGTGTTCAAGGAGCACTTGCCTGACTCACTCGTGACACGAGCATGTTTCTATCACACATACATGCATCCATGTGTTCAGATCAATGCTGACACTTGTCGCATCCATTGGATGAATCAAAGAAATACAGAATTTGAGATCTAGAAGGCACATAGACGTCATCTGGTTTCATTCACTGGAGATGAGAAACTGAGACCACAGGGATCCTCCAAGAGTTGGTTAGGAGCACAGTCTAACATTTCATGTCACTTCCCCAGTCCCAGTTTAGAGTCATGTTGTAAATGACAAATATAGACCAGATTGTCGTTCATTCATCCCACAGATGTTAACTGATCACCAGATTCTGTTTATTAAAGTCTTTGATTTCATTACTGATTTCCCATTCCTCTGGCATTTTTCCACCTTCAGCTCCATAGTACAGTTGATCTTTCCATTGCTACGCTAGTAGCTTTCCTACTTTCTACTACCAACCAGCAATTTTGAATATGTACAACTGTGCTAACATTTTCCTTGATTACTAATAACAGGAACTACCATTATATTGAGCCCCTGTGAATGCCTGAATCTGTTAGATGCTTTACAGATACTATCTCACTTAATCCCCAGGAAAATATTTTTAGTAGACTTATCCTTCCCAACATGCCATTCATATTTTCACAGCTGAAAGGCTGCAAGCTTGAGCAGTGTGTCCAAGGATACCCAGGGAGTAACTAGTCGACATGTCTTTCTACTCCTGTTCATACTTCTGCCATTAAAGCACACCCTTTGCTCATAAGTTACTGCTGTTAAGCTGTGAGGAGGCAGAGCAAGTCATCCCTGTAGTCTTCTCTCTTCTCTTTCCATTGTTTGCTTTCTTGAAAAGAAGACTCAAGCCCCCACATCCCTTTTTTTTTTTGGCAGGGTGTGGGGAGGTGTATTCCTCAATTTTCCTTCCTTTCTGTTTCCCTTGTTTAGAAATGTCTCTATAAATTGCAGCCAATAGTCCACAGGCCAGTCCGTATATTGCAGAAGAGTCTGGCTGGTTTCAGGCTTTGTAAACTGCATGCATGCTGTACTTCCTCACTGACCTGTCTTCACCCTCCTTCTTAGGCATCAGAGGAGACTCTTCTAGCTAAATTGCTAGTTACTTGAGAAGGAAAAGATTTCATCTTCATGGTAGCATGTTACTCAGAACCTTGGATAACCCCCAGCCCTCCTAAAAACACATGGCCTGAGCATGGAAGGTTACTAAGGCAGGTAGGTCCCTAGGAGATGTGGGGTCTTGACAGACAACTTTGGCTTTAGGACTCCCTGAAGACTTGCCAAGCCTTCCTCAAATGGCACTGCAGTCAAGACCCTTTCGCTAACCTTCCTTCCTTCCTCCCCTCTCTCTTGCACTCAGCTGTAATCCCAGCTACTCAGGAGGCTGAGATGGGAGAATCACTTGAATCCAGGAAGCAGAGGTTGCAGTAAGCCAAGATCTCACCACTGCACTACAGCCTGGGTGACAGAGTGAGATTTCATCTCAAAAAAAAAAAAAAAAAGAAAGAAGAAAAGAAAAGTGCATGGGCTCTGGAGGCAGAGAGATGGAATTGAATCTCAGCTTTTATTTCTTAGCTGTGTGCCCTTGGACAAGTTCGCTTCTCTGAGCTTCAGTTTTCTCATCTATGAAATGGGAACAACATTTGGCTTGCCGGGGATCTTAGGATGACTGGGGAGTGTCTGGCACATAGTAGGTGCTCAACATGTGTGCTTTCCCATGGCCATCTAAAAGTCCTCAGGGCTGCCCTCTTGCTCTTCCCCCACAACTCCTGTGACTGCCTCTTAAATGGGATAGTCAGGGTGATAAGGAGGCACAGGTGAGGGAGCCAGGCTGGATCCACACCCACCCACGCCCATCATTAGGAAAACAAGCTTTTAATGCCTGGCCCTGCTGTTGGTGGCTGAGAGTTGAGAATATAAAATCAGATCCAGAGCCAGCCTCTCCCTTCCTCTAAGGCACACCAAGGCAATGGTGTTTAAAAGGAAAGGAGGCAGTGGCATGGAGGCTCCAGAGACTGAGCCATTCCTATGGCAATAAGGGAGGCAGTGGGGCCCACTGCTGAGAGCCATCTGGCAGGTGTTCCATTCTATCTTCCTCATGGGGCCCACAGCCTCTTCATCAGTGATGTCTTCAGCTTCACTGTCCCCAAGCTGCTTAGGTGAGTCCAGACTTCAGGAGCTCTGCTAAGGCTGGTGATCTCTTAATGGCATCCCTCAAGGGTCAGGGGGCTTCAGCTCTCACGTCTCTGCCTATAGATCTGGTGCTTAGGACACTGGAGGGTGGGTGAGAAGGATACTGAAAAAGGGAAATGATTAATGAGAAACTGACTGTCCCCCACAGGGGCAAATAAGCAAGCCCTTACCTGACTGTATAAATTAGCTTGTGTTGTAAAATACCCCAAAAGTGAGTGGCTTAAAATTACAAGCATTCATTTATTTAGTTTGTAGTAATATGGGTCAGTAACGTGGATTGGGCTCAGCGGGGTGGTTCTTTTTTTCTTGGCTGGGTTTTCTCGTGTGTCTGCAGTTGTGTGTCTGAAGCTGGAATGGCTTTCTGTTCCATATGGGTTCCCATCCTCCAAAAAGCTAGCTCAGACTTGTTCACGTGGCTGCTTGGGAGGATTCTAAGCAATAGGCCAAAAGCCACATTTTCTCCTGAGGCTCACAGCTGGCATAGCTTTACCTCCAGTCTACTCTGTTGATCAAAGGTGGTTTTGTGGCCAGCCCAGATTCAAGTGATGTCTGCTCAGCTGCCATAACAGAGCATCACAGACTGCATAGCTTCAGTGACAGAAATGTATTTTCCTCATGATTCTGGTAGCTGGAAGTTCTAGATCAGGTATCTGCAAGTTGGTTCCATCTGAGGCCTCTGCCTTTGGCGTGCAGTTGGCAACCTCTTCCCTGTGTCCTCATATGGTCTTTCCTCTGTGTCCACCCCTGTGTCTCCCTGTGTGTCTACATTTTCTCCTTTTATCAGGGCTGTAGACTGGATGTGGGCCCAGCCTAATGACCTCATTTTAACTTTATTGCCTCTTTAAAAGCCCTGTTTCCAAACGCAGTCACATTCAGAGGTACCGGGAGTTGGGGCTTCAACATACAATTTTTGTGATGACACAATTTAGCCCATAACAAGGGAGAAAAATACCATCTCTTGATCTTGAGGAGCTGCGGTAAGATTCAAAAGAAGCATGGACAGTGGGGGAAATAACCGAGATCATGATTGCGAACACATCAACCACGCCGACTGATCCTCCACACCTGGCCTGATTTGGGCAAAGGCAACACACATGGACACCTACTCTCACCAGCTGTATCTTCTCCCTCCTTCCTCTGCAAGCCTTTTCCTGGAGTTTATTGGTGATCTCAAGTCTCCAGCCTGAAAGGGCTACCTTCTCGTGGAGCTGATGTTCCTCTCTGCCTGCCTGCAGACGCTGTTTAAGCAGCAGAACATGTACCGGCTCAAGGTGCTGAAGATAAGGCTGTAGTCTGCCATCACTGGCCTGGTATACAGAAAGGTGAGCCCCAGGGGCAAGTGCAGGTCTTCCCAGCTGGGAAAAGGAACATAACTGAACTGGTTGGTAGTAATGCTATCAGCAGCTGAGAACGCTTTCAGTCCTTACTTATTAGAGTCACTCACGATACATTCTCACTTTCTTTGTTACTTCCCTTTATTTGTATGTATGTAATTTCTCTGAGGCAGAGTCTCCACCCACCATGACCTCCTAGAGTGCTGGGATTACAGGTGTGAGCCACCTCGTTTAGCCTCCCTTCCTTCTTAAGTCTTAGTCATATTCTGCTGGGCAGATGGATCACACTCTATCTTTTCATCTGATGGTGGACCCGTCAGTTGATTTTGCCTCCTGGCTGTTGTGAATTGTGCTGCTGAGAGCTCAGGTGTGCAAATACCTCTCAGAGTTCCTGCTTTCTATTCCTTTGGGATGGATGGCAGTGGCTTTGTTAAAGCAAATGGTAATGCTGTGTGTGTTTTGAGGGACCACCGTTTGTAAAGTGTTTTGCTGTTGTTGTTGTTGAGATGGAGTCTCATTGTGTCACCCAGGTTGGGGTGCAGTGGCATGATCTGGCCTCACTGCAACCTCCTCCTCCCAGGTTCAAGCCATTCTCATGCCTCGGCCTCCTGAGTAGCTGAGATTACAGGCACCTGCCACCACACCTGGCTCATTTCTGTATTTTTAGTAGAGACACAGTTTCACAATGTTGGCCAGGCTGGTCTCAAACTCCTGGCTTAGGTGACCCGCCCACCTCGGCCTCCCAGAGTGCTGGGATTGCACATGTGAACCACCTCGCCTGGCTCTGATAAAGTGTTTTAATCATCCTGTTTTACTGTTCCTCAGCTGGGGTTATGATCTTAGTCCTGCTTCTCTCTGCTCCTGCTAAGGGACTGCCCGTAGGCAGCCCAGTCCCCGCCTCTGTCCAGGAGACGGCATACCTGGAAGTGAAGTTGGGTTGGTCCTGCCTCAGTGCTGCTTCTGTTTTAGGTAAATATCCTGAAGGGTCAGTAGAGAAAATCCCAAGTGCACCTGTGGAACACCATGGGCATTCCCCAACTTAGGACTGTGGGAGAGATGGGGTGTTGGAGGAGAGCTAAACCTGGACGCTACTTAGCCCCACTCTGTCCCCTGTCCCCACACTTTTTTTTTTTTTTTTTTGAGATGGAGTCTTGCTCTGTCACCCAGACCTGGAATGCAGTGATGCAATCTTGGCTCACTGAAACCTCCGCCTCCCAGGTTCAATAGATTCTCCTGCCTCATCTGCCTGAGTAGCTAGGACTACAGGTGAGTGCTGCCACACCTGGCTAATTTTTGCATGTTTAGTAGAGCTGGGGTTTCACCATGTTGGCCAGGCTGGTCTCCAACTCCTGACCCTAGGCGATCCACCCACCTCGGCCTCCCAAAGTGCTGGGATTCCAGGCATGAGCCACTGCGCTCAGCCAAGCCCTGCTCTGTTCTAATCCTACCACTTGTGAAAGGCTTCTGGGAGCTCACAGAAACAATGGCCCCAGTGTGATGGCTCCCACTCCATTGGTCCCGGAGTTCTGGGGATGCACAGTGAGGAGTGATTGTTTTCCTCACTCATCTAAATGTGATGAGCCTCATTAAAGAAGTTTGCTGTTGCTGACTTGCAGCTGGTCAGGCCCCTTCCTTGTGGAAATTGCCCCCACTAAATCCTTATGCCTCAGTTTACTCAGCTAACTCAGACCTCCAGCCTTGCTCCAGGCTGGGTTAAGTTCCTCCCTGTCATGCCATGTGGGAATCTCCCGTGTGATACTTTCTTTATTTATTTATTGAGATGGGATCTTCCTCTATCACCCAGGCTGAAGTCCAGTGGTAAAATCTCAGCTCACTGCAACCTCTGCCTCCCGGGTCCAAGTGATTCTCCTACCTCAGCCTACTGAGTAGCGGGGATTATAGGTACATGCCACCATGGCCTGCTAATTTTTGTATTATAGTAGAGACAGGTTTTCTCCATGTTGGTCAGGTGGGTCTCAAACTCTTGACCTTTTGATTCACCCGCCTCAGCCTCCCAAAGTTCTGGGATTACCAACTCACACCACGCCTGCCCCCTGTGACACTTCAGTAAAGTCAGGTGTGTAGGTGATGGCTGCCTGATCATCTTCCCACCGCGGGGCAGGGCTAGGGGCTGTGTTGTCTGGAAATTTCTCAGCTCTTTATGCTGGTAAGGGAAGAAGGAAGAGGGGGCCCTAAGGAGACACGTGGTGAGGTTTGGTGGGGACATAGCTCACCAGATTGTACGCGGTGTTCTCATGTAACTTGTAACAGCTCTTATAGAAGGTTGCCTAGAACCCCAGGGAGTGGGGGTTGCTCTCTATCAGCTAGGGGTGAGGGGGAAGAGAATCTGAGGCTTTACAGAGCCAGCAGGCAGGACAGGGAAACAAGGGCCAGGTGCGGTGGCTAATACCTGTAATTCCAGCAGTTTGAGAGGCTGAGGCAGGTGGACCATTTGAGGTTAGGAGTTTGAGACCAGCTGGCCAACATGGTGAAATCCCATCTCTCCTAAAAACACAAAATTAGCCAGGCATGCTAGTGCATGCCTGTAATCCTGGCTACTCAGGAGGGTGATGCAGGAGAATTGCTTGAATATGGGATGCTGAGTTTGTGGTGAGCCAAGATGATACCATTGCACTCCAGCCTGGGCAACAGGAGTGAAAGTCCGTCTCAAAAAAAAGAAAAAAGAAAACGAACTTTCTTTGCCAATGTGGCTGCAGGTGCAATAACTGATGTGTACCCTCTGCATTGCCCTGCTCCTGCTCCAACATCACCCATAACCCCCAGCTGTGGATTCAAAGTCCTGCAGTGCAGACAGCATGCATTTGCAGAGCTGGGAACCTGGGGTCTGTCCTGCAGCAGAAGACACAGAGGAGGGAGCCCTGGGTTTGAGCCAGAGGCAGCCTGTGGTGTCCCCCTGCAGGCCCTGGTCCCCTTGTGTTTTGTGACACTCCCCCATATCCTCACACAAGCCACCCCCATTTTCAGCATGATTACAGATGCTCCTTGACTCATGATGGGGTTATGTCTCCATAAATCTATCATAAATTGGTAATAGCAGCCAAGTGCAGTAGCTCATGTATGTAATCCCAGCACTTTGAGAGGTTAATGTGGGACGATTGCTTGATCCCAGGAGTTCAAGACCAGCCTGGGCAACACAGAGAGATCCTGTGTCTATGGAAAATAAAAAAAGAAAAAAGTGAAAATATACTAAGTTGAAAATGCATTTATTTTTTAGACAGTCTCACACTGACATCCAGGCTGGAGTGCAGTGGTGCAATCTTGGCTCACTGCAACCTCTGCCTATCAGGTTCCAGTGATTCTCCTGCCTCAGCCTCCAGAGTGGCTGATATTACAGGCATGAGCACTGGATAAATTTTGTGTTTTTAGTAGAGATTGAATTTTACCATGTTGGCCAGGCTGGTCAAGAACACTTGACCTCAGGTAATCTGCCTAAGTCAGTCTCCTAAAGTGCTGGGATTACAGGCATGAGCCACCATACCAGGACTATTTATTTTTATTTTTATTTTTGGAGGTGGAGTCTCGCTCTGTTGCTCGGGCTGCAGTGAAGTGATCCCCTCTTGGCTCACTGCCTGCAACCTCTGTCTCCTGGGTTCGAGTGATTCTCCTGCCTCAGCCTGCCCGGTAGCTGGAACTACAAGCACCCTACCACACCCAGCTAATTTTTGTATTTTTAGTAGAGACAGGGTTTCACCATGTTGCCCAGGCTGGTCTTGAACTCCTGAGCTTAGGCAATCTGCCCACCTCAGCCTCCCAAAGTGCAGGGATTACATGCATGAGTCACCATACCTGGCCCGCAAATGCACGTAATACACCTACACTACCAAGCATTGGAGGTTAGCCCAGCCGACTTCAGGTTGAGAACAAACTGAGCAGTACTAAAAGGAGCACAAAACCCACTCACCCTTCCCACCTTGGATCATGACTTTGATGTTTCAGGGGTCTAGCTTTCGTCAATGTTTGTTGAAATAGATAATAAACTTGGATAAACGTACCCACGCTTAAGTGTACAATTCAGTGGCATTTGGTAGATTCACAATATTGTGCAACCATCGCCACCATCTGTTTCTAAACTTTCTCATCAACCCAAACAGAAATGCTGCCCTCATGAAGCAATAGTTTACCTACTTTTAAATTTTTACTTATCTTGAGACCAAGTCTTGCTCTGTCTCCCAGGCTAGAGTACAATGGTGCAATCTCGGCTCACTGCTACTTCCGCCTCCCAGGTTCTAAGCAATTCTCCTGCCTCAGCCTCCAGAGTTGGGATTATAGGAACATGCCACCAAACCCAGCTAATTTTTGTATTTTTAGTAGAGACTGGGTTTTATCATGTTGCTCATGCTGGTCTTGAACTCCTGATCTCGTTGTTATCCACCCACCTCAGCCTCCCAAAGTGCTGGGATTACAAGAGTAAGCCACCATGCCCAGCCTAAATTTTTTATTTTTTAAGAGATGAAGTCCTGCTCTATTACCCAGGCTGGAGTGCAGTGGCATTATTATAGCTCACTGCAGCCTCAATCTCTTGGGCTCAAGTGATCCCTCCTGCCTCAGCCTCCCAAGTGGTTGGGACTACAGGTGCACACAATTGCACGTGGCTAATTTTTACCTTTTTTATAGAGAGAGGTGTCATTATGTTCTCAGGCTGACCTCAAACTCCTGGGTTCCAGCGATCCTCCCACCTCAGCCTCCTGAAGTACTGGGATTAAGGGCATGAGCATCCGGTCCTCATGCAATTTATTGAATACTATACTAACAGTGAAAAACAGAAAGGTTGTATCAATACTGGAAGCCCAGTTTCTATTGAATGTGATTGTTTTTGTGCCATTGTAAAGTCAAAAAATTGTGTGACCATCTGCACCTGCAACTAGTGGTAGGCTTAGACACTTGGATTTTAGATCCAGAAACATCCAAACACTCCCTGCTAGGTGGGAGAAGGCCATAGGTGTCAGAGCTCCCAGCTGCTAGCAGGAGAAGCCCACTCAGGCTGAGGTTAAGAACTGAGGCCGGGCACTATGGCTTGTGCCTGTAATCCCAGCTCTTTTGGAGGTCGAGGTGGGTGGATCACCTGAGGTCAGGAGTTTGAGACCAGCCTGACCAACATGATGAAACCCTATCTTACTCAAAATACAAAAATTAGTCAGGCATGGTGGCATGTGTCTATAGTCCTACCTACTTGGGAGGTGGAGGCAGAAAAATTGCTTGAACATGGGAGGCAGAGGTTGCAATAAGTCGAGATCATGCCACTGCACTCCAGCCTGGGTGACAGAGCAAAACTCCATCTCAAGAAAAAAAAACAAAAGAAAGAAAAAATAATGAATTCATGGGCAGCTGAGAAGGATTGAAAAGACACATAGACTAAAGATGACAGGCAGCCAGCTGGACAGCTACAGCCTCATCAAGCCCAAACATGCAGAGGCTGGCCTAGGGGGGTGACACAGAAATGGCCTGGCATGGTGACTCATGACTAATTCCAGCATTTTAGGAGGCCTAGGTGAGCAGATCACTTGAGACCAGGAGTTCAAGACCAGTCTGACCAATATGGCAAAATGCCATCTCCACTAAAAATACAAAATTACCCAGGCATGGTTGCAGGTGCCTGTAACTCCATCTATTTGGGAGGCTGAGGCAGGGGAACTTCTTGAGCCTGGGAGGCAGCGGTTGCAGTGAGCTGAGATTACACCATTGGACTACAGTCTGATCAACAAAGTGACTCTGTCTCAAAAAAAAAAAAAAGACACAGAGACAATTTCTATGTAGAATTGTGTGAGTGTATCTCCTTTTGGGGGCAATGTCAGGGGATTTCCAGAATCTGGGAGTGGGCACCAAGCATGTGGCTGAGAATCCTGGACAGCAGCAACATCCAGATGTACTTAGCAGAGGAATCAGGGATGTGCCTGGCTGGGGTATTAACAAAGCCGTCAATTCCAGCTGGCTGTTCATGTTAATGCTATACATCCTGTATATGAATTATTCCATCAGAAACTCTATCTAGTTAGAAAGGCAAAGAAGAAATAAACTCATGCTCCCATTCCCCAAAGGAGAGGGCGAGGAGGCGGGAAGGTGGAAGGGAACTTCCTGGTGCTGCAGCTTGAATCTCCAGTTGTGCTGCTGTCTTCCCCACTAGACTCTGTACTTCCAGAAGGGGCTGGAGATGGGCACAATGCCAACCCCTCCCTTCTCTCCAGAAGTATTCCCCAACCCTGACATTCAGAGTAATTGCTTCCTTCTGTTCCTCTCTTTCTTGAGGCAGGTTCCTGCTCAGTCACCCAGGCTGGAGTGCCATGGTGTGAACATGGCTCACTGCAGCCTTGACTTCTTGGGCTCAGGTGATTGTCTCCCCTCAGCCTCCTGAGTAGCCAGGACTATAGGCATGCACCACCATTCCTTGCTAATTAAAAAAGAAAACCACACATTTTTTTTTTCTGTAGAGACAGGGTCTTACTATGTTGCCAGGCTGGTTTCAAACTCCTGGGCACAAGCGATCCTTCCTTCTCAGCCTCGCAAAGTGTTTGGTGTTACAGGTGTGAGCCACCACACCTGGCCTCTATCTGTTTCTTTAGAGTAGAGCCACTCTAGTATGCATCTCCAGCCCATAATTGTTCCCCAGCATTGTTATGTCTTTTAAGCCTCTTTCAATCTCCAAGTTTGTTGGCTGGGTGAGTGCTCACACCTGTAATCCTGATGTTACAGGATCATTTCAGTTCGGAGGTTTGAGACCAACGTGGACGACACAGGGAGGCTCCTGTCTCTACAAAACCTAATTTTCCTCTTTTTTTTTTTAACTCCACCCAGGCTGCAGTGCAGTGGTGTGATCTCAGCTCACTGCAACCTTTGCCTCCTGGTTTCAAGCCATTCTTCTGCCTCATCCTCCCAAGTAGCTGAGTTTACAGGCACATGGGACCATGCCCAGCTAATTTTTGTACTTTTAATAGAGCCAGGGTTTCACCATGTTGGCCGGGCTGTCCTCAAACTTCTGACCTCAGGTGATCTGCCCACTTCAGTCTCGCAAAGTGCAAAGATTGAGATCACAGGCGTGAACAATCGTGCCCGGCCAAAAACTAAAAAAAAAAAACCACAATCTGCAAGTTTCTCCTCTATCCTTTTTCCTTTTTTTTTTTTTTTTTTTTTTGTAAACAGAGTCTTGCTCTGTCACCCAGGCCAGAGTGCAATGGTACAATCTTAGCCCACTGCAACCTCCAACTCCCGGGTTCAAGTGATTCTCTTGCTTCAGCCTCCTGAATAGCTGGAATTACAGGCATGTCCTACCACACCTGGATAATTTTTGTATTTTTGGTAGAGACGGAGTTCCTCCATGTTGGTCAGGCTGGTCTCAAACTCCTGACTTTGTGATCTGCCCACCTTGGCCTCCCAATGTGCTGGGATTACAGGCCTGATCCACCTTGCCTGGCCTATCCCTTTTCTTTTCTATGGATTTTGGAAGACTCCACACTGTTGGGCCTGCAGCATTTCTCAAAGTCTGGATTTCCGTGGTAACAGGTGAACCCATTCTCTGTCTTTTGTATTTGTGGCATATTTGCAGCTGGATTCATGCTCACCCCATTAGATTAGAGTTTGATCATGTTCCGAAGATTCAGTGGGTGATGTGATTGATCTCTTATTGGTGATGAATACTATCCTATTGTCTCTCTTATTTTGTTAATTTTTTAGATTAGTTTTTTAGAAATAGGGGTCTCATTTTGTCACCCAGGCTGGAGTGCAGTGACTCCACCATAGCTCCCTGAAGCCTCAAATTCCTGGCCTCAAGTGATCTGCACACCTCAGCCTCCTGAGTAGCCGAGACCACACACCATCACACTTAATTTTGTTTTTGTTTTTGTTTTTGAGATGAAGTTCTGCTCTGTCACCCAGGCTGGAGTACAGTGGCTTAATCTCAGCTCATTGCAGATTCCGCCTCCCAGGTTAATGCGATTCTCCTGCCTCAGCACTCTGTGTAGCTGGAATTATAGGCACCTTTCACCACACCCAGCTAACTTTCATATTTTTAGTAGAGATGGGCTTTCACCATGTCAGTCAGGCTGGTCTGGAACTCCTGACCTCAAGTAATCTGCCTGCCACAGCCTCCCCAAGTGCTGGAATTACAGATGTGTGCCACCCCACCACACCTGGCCAATGCCCAGCATTTTCTTTATTTAGACTGAGTGCTGTTTTGTCACCCAGGCTGGAGTGCAGTGGTGCAATCTCAGCTCACTGCAATCTCCACCTACTGGATTCAAGCGATTCTGCCATCTCAGCCTCCTGAGTAGCTGAAATTACAGGCACCTGCCACCATGCCCTGCTAATTTTTGTATTTTTAGTAGAGATAGAATTTTGCCATATTGGCCAGGTTGGTATTGAATTGACCTAGTGATCCACCCACCTCAGCCTTCTGAAATCCTGGGATTCCAGGCATAAGCCACCACGCCTTGTACCTAACTCCTATTCACTGGTCATGGATGGGAGCTATGGAACCCTTCCCCAAAATACATGCTGTCCCCATCAGAACATCAGGGTTCAGTCTCCTAAGAGATGTTCCTCTGTTTGTGCTACACACCCAAATAATCTATCTCAGTCCACTGTTAGCCAATTTCCAGGAATTACAGTGGCTACAGTCTAGTGGCTACTGAAGTAGTGGCTACTGAAGTAGGAGTCAGCAGACCCCGGGACTCTTTTGACTCAGCCACTAACAACTTAATGTGGCCTTGGGGGGAAAAAAAAAGCTGGAGCGACCACGCCTGTAATCCCAGCACTTTGGGAGGTCAATGTGGGAGGATTGCTTGAGCCCAGGAGTTTGAGAGCAGCCTGGGCAACATAGCAAGACCCCATCTCTACAAAAAATTTCAAAAAAATTTTTTAGGTGTAGCAGTGTCCCCCTGTAGTCCCAGCTACTTGGGAGGCTAAAGTGGGAGGATCATTTGAGTCCCAGAGTTCAAGACTGCAGTGAGCCAAGATCATGCCACTGCACTCAAGCTTGGGCTTCAAAGTGAGACACTGTCTCAGAAAGAAAAGCTGGAGCTTTTGTTTCCACATTTGTAAAAGTTAAATGATATTATCTCCTTCATGGAGTTACTATGAGGATAAAAATAACAATTATTTCTTTTCCCTCTTCCTTTAGAAATACAATGAGATAGCCATAGTGGCCAGGTGAGGTGGCTCATGCCTGTAATCCCAGCACTTTGGGAGGCTGAGGCAGGTGGATCACCTGAGGTCGAGAGTTCAAGACCAGCCTGGCCAACATGGTAAAACCCTGACTCCAATAAAACTACAAAAATTAGCCCAGCATGGTGGCACATGCCTATAATCTCACCTATTCGGGAAGCTGAGGCAGGAAAATTGCTTGAACCCCAGAGGTGGAGATTGTAGTGAGCTGAGATCCTTCCACTGCACCTCCAGCCTGGAAGACAGAGCAAGACTCCATCTCAAAAAAAAAAAAAAAAAAAAAAAAAAAAAACCGGTATGGTGGCTCATGCCTGTAATCTCAGCACTTTGGGAGCCGAGGTGAATGGATCACCTGAGGTCAGGAGTTCAAGACCAGCCTGACCAACATGCAGAAACCCGTCTCTACTAAAAATACAAAATTGGCCAAGCATGGTGGTGCATGCCTGTAATCCCAGCTACTTGAGAGGCTGAGGCAGGAGAATTGCTTCAACCTGGGAAGCGGAGGTTGCAGTGAGCCGAGATTGCACTCCAGCATGGACAACGAGAAGGAAACTCTGTCTCAAAAATAATAATAATTAGATAGGCATAGTGCACAAAACAATGTCAGGTGACACCTGCGCCACAACTTAACACCACTTTGAGTTTGGACAGATGACGTAGGTCTCTGTGCCTCAGTTTTTTTCACCTGTCAGATGGCAATCATATGAGGATGCTCTCCTAAGATGATGCTCAAGGCTAAACAATGTTACCCACGAACGTGCCTAGACCAGCACCTCCTGCATTTTCAATACTCTTCCCTTTTGGCTGTTGTTCCTTTTTACTGTTGTTCCCTTTTTACTGTTATTATTTTACTAACTGGAGTGATTTCTAGCCTGCAAAAAAAGGGATCTGAAGTTTGTGAACAAGACCGTTACTCCTTACCAATTGATTAATAACCCCAATTTTTCTTTTTCTTTTCTTTTGTTTTTTTTTGTTTGTTTGTTTGTGAGAAAGAGGTGGAAAGGGAATTTTCTATACACATTTATATATATATAAATATGCATGCGTGTGTGTGTGTATAATTGCATTTTAGTTTTTGGGGTACATGTGAAGAACATGCAAGATTGTTGCATAGGTACACACGTGGCAATGTAGTTTGCTGCCTTCCTCCCAATCACCTATTTCTGGCATTTCTCCCCATGTTATCCCTCCCCAACTCCCTACCCTGTGCTGTGCTTCCCCTAGTTCCCCCACACAGACTCCAGTGTGTGATGCTCTCCTCCCTGTGCCCATGTGTTCTCATTGTTCAACACCTACCTATGAGTGAGAACATTCAGTGTTTGATTTCCTGTTCCTGTGTCAGTTTGCTGTGAATGATGGTTTTCAGGTTCATCCATGTCCCTACAAAGGACACAAACTCTTTGTTTCTGTATAGCTGCATAGTATTCCATGGTGCATATGTGCCACGTATTCCCTGTCCAGTCTACCGTTGATGGGCATTTGGGTTGGTTCCAAGACTTTGCTATTGTACAGTGCCAAAATTAACATTCGTGTGCATGTGTCCTTATAATAGAAGGATTTATAATCCTTTGGATATATACCCAGTAGTGGAATTGCTGGGTCAAATGGAATTTCTATTTCTAGGTCCTGGAGCAATTGCCACACTGTCTTCCACAATGGTTGAACTAATTTACACACCCACTAACAGTGTAAAAGTGTTCCTATTTCTCCACATCCTCTCCAGCACATGTTGTCTCCAGATTTTTTAATGATCACCATTCTAACTGGCATGAGATGGTATCTCAATGTAGTTTTGATTTGCATTTCTCTAATGACCAGTGATGATAAGGATTTTTCCTATGTTTCTTGGCCTCATGTATGTCTTCTTTTGTAAAGTGTCTGTTCATATCCTTTGCTCACTTTTGAATGGGCTTATATTTTTCTTGTAAATCTGTTTTAGTTCTTTGTAGATTCTGGTTATTAGCCCTTTGTCAGATGGATAGATTGCAAAAATGTTTTTCCCATTCTGTCGGTTGCCAGTTCACTCTAATGATTTTTTTTTTTTTTTTTTTTTTTTTTTTTTTTTTTTTTTTTGCTGTGCAGAAGCTGTGGAGTTTAATTAGGTCCCATTTTTCTATTTTGGCCTTTGTTCCCAATGCTTTTGGTGTTTTAGTCATGAAGTCCTTGCCTATGCCTATGTCCTGAATGGTTTTCCTAGGTTTTCTAGGGTTTTTGTGGTGTTAGGTTTTATGTTTAAGTCTTCAATCCATATGGAGTTAATTTTAGTGTAAGGTGTCAGGAAGGGGTCCAGTTTCTGCTTTCTGCACAGGACTAGCCAGTTTTCTCAACACCATTCATTAAACAGGGAATCCTTTTCCCACTGCTTGTTTTTGTGTGGTTTGTCAAAGATCAGATGGTTGTAGATGTGTGGCCTTGCCTCTGAGGCCTCTGTTCTGTTCCATTGGTCTAAATCTGTGTTTTGATACCAGTGCCATGCTTTTTGATTACTGTAGTTTTAGGTATAGTTTGAAGTCAGGTAGAGTGATACCTCCAGCTTTGGATCAAATCTTTTTGCCTAGATTTGACTTGGCTATGTGGGCTCTTTTTTGGTTTCATATGAAGTTTAAGGTGGTTTTTCCAGTTCTGTGAAGAAGGCCATTGGTAGCTTGATGGAAATATTGTTGAATCTGTAGATTACTTTGGACAGTATGGCCATTTTTATAATACTGATTCTAACCATGAGCATGGAATGTTTCTCCATCTGTTTGTGCCCTCTATTATATCATTGAGCAGTTGTTTGTAGTTCCCCTTGAAAAGGTCCTTTACATCCTTTGTTAGTTGTGTTCCTAGGTATTTTATTCTCTTTGTAGCAGTTGTGAATGACAGTTCGTTCTTGACTTGGCTCTCTTTAAGTGTGTTATTGGTGTATAGGAATGCTTGTGATTTTTGCACATTAATTTTGTATCCTGAGACTTTGCTGAAGTTACTTATCAGCTTCAGGAGATTTTAGGGTGAGATGATGGGGTCTTCTAAATATACAATTATGTCATCTGCAAATAGAGACAATTTGATTTCCCCCTTTTCTAATTGAGTACCCTCAATTTCTTTTTCTTGCCTGATTGCTCTGGCTAGAACTTCCAATACTATGTTGAGTAGGAGGGTGAGAGAGGGCATCCTTGTCTAGTGCCAGAATTCAAAGGGAATTCATTGTGATACTGGCTGTGGGTTTGTCATAAATATCTTCTATTATTTTGAGATATGTTTGTCAATACCTAGTTTATTCAGAATTTTGCCTTCTCTGCATGTATGGAGATAATCATGTGGTTTTTGTGTTTGGTTTTGTTTATGTGGTGAATAACATTTATATACTTGGGTATGTTGAACCAGCTTGCATCCCAGGATAATTTTTTTTTTTTTTTTGAGACAGAGTCTCACTCCCCCTCCCAGGCTCAAGTGATTCTCCTGCTCAGTCTCACAAGTAACTGAGATTACAGGCACCCACCACTAGGCCTGGGTAATTTTTACATTTTTAGTAAAGACGGGGTTTCACCATGTTAATCAGGCTGGTCTCAAACTCCTGACCTCAGGTGATCCACCCACCTCGGCTTCCCAAAGTGCTGGGATTACAGGCGTGTGCCAGTGCCCCCACCACATAACCTCAGTTTCTTTTTACCAACTTTGATTACGGAACTTGGCATGACTCCCAGATTCCCATAATGCAAATTGTCCTCCCCAATTATAACTTTCAGTTTGTTTTCATCTAGGCAAAACAAAACAAGACAAACAAAAACTGAAATGCTGGTCATTTCTGGGAAAAAAAAAAACACATAAGTATGGCCAGGTGCGGTGGCTGATGCCTGCAATTCCAGCACTTTGAGAGGCTGAGGTGGGCAGATTACTTGAAGCCAGGAGTTCGAGACCAGCCTGAGCAACATGGTGAATCCCCCTCTCTACTAAAAATACAAAAATGAGCAAGGCGGGGTGGCATATGCCTGTAGTCCCATCTACTCAGGAGGCTGAGGCAGGAGAATCACCCAAACCAGGAGGCAGATGTTGCAGTGAGCAGAGATCATGGCACTGCACTCCAGCCTGGGCAACAAGATCAGAACTCCATCTCAAAAAAACAAAAAAAAAGTGTAATATGACTGCTATTTTCTTGTTATAATCAGATTTCATGTGGAAAAGCATAGCAATATGAAAAAATACAGAGTTAAAGTTTTAAAAAATTACCCCACATTGGATCAGCAAACTTTTTTCTTCTCTTGAGATGGACTAGGTCTTGCTGTTGCCCAGCTGGTGTGCAGTGGCACAATCACAGATGACCGCAGCCTTGACCTCCTGGTCTCGCTCTGTGCGCCTGCCTCTCAAGGAGCTGGGACTCAGGTACACACCCCTACATCCAGCTATTTTTTTTTTTATTGCTTTTGTAGAGGTGAAGTCTCACTATGTTGCCCAGGCTGGTCTTGAACTCCTGGCCTCAAGTGATCCTCCCACCTCAGCCTTCCAAAGTGCTGGGATTACAGGCATGACCTTATCTGGAGACCGGGTTGTTACAGAGGTCATCAAGTTAAAATGTGTCATGAAGGTGGGGCCCTGATTCCATATAACTGGTGTCCTTACTAAAAGGGAAATTCGTTGCCAGTAAAAGAAAAAGAAAGAATATTTTTTTTTCTTGAGTCATTCTTGTTCTGTTACCCAGACTGGAGTGTAGTGATGTGACCACATCTCAATGCAGCCTCAAACTCCTGGGTTAAAGTGATCCTCCCACCTCAGCTTCCTGAGTAGCTGTGACTACAGGTGTGTGCCACCATGCCCAGCTAATTTTCTGTATTTTATGTAGAGACAGTATCTCACTATGTTTCCCAGGCTGGTCTTGAACTTCTGGGCTCAAGCAGTCCTGCCTCAGCCTCCCAAAGTGCTGGGGTTACAGGTATGACCACTGTGCCTGTGCAAAGGTAAATTTGCACACAGAGATAGACATGCATAGAAGGACAATGGCCACTATAAGTCAAGGGATGCCTGAGCCAGGAGAGAGGCTGGGACAGATTTTTCCCCAGAGCCTCCAGAGAGAGCCCAGCTGCACACACCTGACTTTACACTTCCGGCCTCCCAACTGAGAGAAAACAACTTTTTATTTTATTTATTGATTTATTGAGACAGGGTCTTGCTCTGTCACCCAGACTAGAGTGCAGTGGGATGATCTCAGCTTACTGCAGCCTCATTCTTTCTGGCTCAAGAAATCCTCCCACCTCAGCCTCCTGAGTAGCTTGGGAACACAGACACATGCAACCATGCCTGGCTAATTTTTTTTTCCAAGATGGATTCTTGCTCTGTCCCCCAGTCTGGAATAAAGTGGTGTGATCTCAGCTTACTGCAACCTTACTTTCTGGGTTTGAGCAGTTCTCCTGCCTCAGCCTCCTGAGTAGCTAGCATTACAGATGTGTGCCACCACACCCAGCTAATTTTTGTATTTTTAGTAGAGATAGGGTTTCACCATGTTGGCCACACTGATTATGAACTCCTGACCTCATAATTTGCCTACCTCAGCCTCCCAAAGTTCTAGGATTACAGGTGTGAGCCACCACTCCCGGCCTTGTATTTTTTCATTAGAGACGGGGTTTCATTCTATCAGGATTACAGACATGAGCCATGGCATCTGGTCCGAGACAACAAATTTGTCTTGTTCTAAGCCACTTAGTTTGTGGCACTTTGTTACAGCATCCCAGCAAAGTTATACCCAAGGAATAATCCATTTCATTGTTAAAGGAATCAGAAGCTCATGCCCTTGGCCATTCATGAATGTGTAATTAGGTTTTGGCCAGAAATGGAGGCTCATGCCTGTAATCCCAGCACTTTGGAAGGCTGAGATGGGAGGATCCCTTGAAGCCCAGAGTTTGAGGTCAGCCTGGCCAACATGGTGAGATCCCATCTCCACACAAACACACACACACACATATTAGCTGGGCATGGTGGCATGCACCTGTAATCTCAGCTACTCAGGAGGCTGAGGTGGGAGGACTGCTTGAGCCTGGGAGTAAGAGGCTGCAGTGAGCTATGATTGTACCACTGCACTGTAGCCTGGACAACACAGGAAATCCCTCTCTATCTCTAAAAAAAACAAAAAGGGTGGGGGTTTGATTTTTTGTTTTTGTTGGTGTTACTGTTGTTTTTGAGATGGAGTCTCATGCTCTGCCCAGGCTGGAGTAAAGTGGTTCAATCTCGCCTCACTGCAACCTCCACCTCCTGTATTGAAGTGATTCTTCAACCTCAGCCTCTCGAGTATCTGGGATTACAGATGTGCACCACCACACCAGGCTCATTTTTATATTTTTAGTAGAGATAGGGTTTCACCATCTTGGCCAGTCTGGTCTCTAACTCCTGACCTCAGGAGATCCACCCGCCTTGGCCTCCCAAAGTGCTGGGATTGCAGATTTGGGTCACTGCACCCGGTCAATTTCATGTTTTGGCTGGGTTGGTTCTGGCAGGTGTATTGTTAATAAACCAGGTCTAAGTATTTCTAGGCTTGGGCATGCACTGACAGCAATGTTGTGGGTGGTGATATTGGCTTCAAACATGGATGAAAACAAGATCTGATCTCCTTTTTTCACCCAGACAGTGTCGACGAGCTCACCTGGGAGATAAAAGGATAGCTACATGAGGCCATGTGTACATCCTGGGAAAGGGGATGCCAACTGCTGGGACCCCAGCTTTTCTGCCATCACCCAGCCCACCCAGCCAGTGGCTCTTCCATGTTCATTACAGCTGTTGAGAGGTTCGCTATTCAAAAGAGGATGAATCAAGGAAAGTACAGGGCTGGTTCACAGTTTCATTAAACATGATAAGGAATATGCTTTGGTTCAAGAAAACCCATGACCAGGCATGGTGGTTCATGCCTGTAATCCCAGCACTTTAGGAGGCCGAGGTGAGAGGATCACCGGAGGTCAGGAGTTTGAGGCCATCACGGCCAACATAGTGAAACCCCATCTCTACCAAAAATACAAAAATTAGCCAGGTATGGTGGCATATGCCTGTAGTCCCAGCAACTTGAGAGGCTGAGGCCAGAGAATCCCGGGAGGTGGAGGTTGCAGTGAGCCGAGACCACACCATTGTACTCCAGCCTGGGTGACAGAGTGAGACTCCGTCTAAAAATTAAAATGAGAAAACCTGATCCTTCTGCCAGGCATGGGGGTGCATGCCTGTAATCCCAGCACTTTGGGAGGCTGAGGTGGACAGATCAATTGAGGTCGGGAGTTCAAGATCAGCTTGGCTAACATGGCAAAACCTTGTCTCTGCTAAAAATACAAAAATGAACCGGCATGGTTGCATGTGCCTGTAATCCCAGCTACTAAGGAGGCTGAGGCAGGAGAATCACTTGAACCCAGAAGGTGTAAATTGCAGTTAGATGAGATTATACCACTGTACTCCAGTCTGAGGGACAGAGGGACTCAGCCTAAAAGAAAAACATTCAGAGAAGACCAAGATATCCGCAGATAATGCATTGTGTCACTTTCCCTGTGCACTTTTCCTACCTCTTGGTAGACAGCTCCTAACATCACCATGAGATCCTGGTGAAGGAGGGGTGGATACTGAGGTTGCTACAGTTTAATGAACCATTTTTCCCTTAGAGAGAGATGCTCATCTTCTTTTTTTTTTAGTGTTTTGTTTTGTTTTGTTTTGAGACAGAGATTCGCTCTTGTTACCCAGGCTGGAGTGCAATGGCGTGATCTCGGCTCGCTGCCACCTCTGCCTCCTGGGTTCAGTCAATTCTCCTGCCTCAGCCTACCGAGTAGATGGGACTACAGGTGCATGCCACCATGCCCAGGTAATTTTTATATTTTTAGTAGAGACGGGGTTTCACCATGTGGACCAGGATGATCTCGAACTCTTGACCTCATGATCCACCCACCTCCACCTCCCAAAGTGCTGGGATTATAGGCATGAGCCACTGTGCCCGGCCAAGGGACTCATCTTCTGTCAGATTCCTTTGAGTGTTTTTCCAAACCCTGCTGTGTGTGTTTTACCCTCAGGGCACTTCTCCATGAAGCCACAAGGTGATGCCATTGCTGCATAAATAAAACAAACTGACCCAACATTAGAAAATACTGTTCTACTTTCTTTGAGCTGGGTGGGGTGGGTCAAACCTGTAATCCCAGCACTTAGGGAGGCTGAGGTGAATAGATCACTTGAGGCCAGGGGTTCGAGACCAGCCTGGCAACATGGTGAAACCCTGTCTGTACTAAAAATACAAAAATTAGCCAGGCATAGTGATGTACACCTGTCATCCTAGCTACTCGGGAGGCTGAGACAGCAGAATTGGTTGGGAAGCAGAGGTTGCAGTGAGCCAAGATCGCGACTCTGCACTCCAGCCTGGGTAACAGAGCGAGACTCCATCTCAAAAAAAAAATAGTGTTCCTAAGGACTGAGAGGGAAAACTGAGGCATGCAGACTAAAGTTAGGATGGGGCATGGTGAGAGAATGGGTTCAAGTAACCTGTGAAGGACCCTCAGAAAGTCAGAACAACTTAAAAATCGTTTATTTTACCTCCCACTTCCACATTTTTCACATATAGAAACTAGAGCTGAGTGGGGGGAGATAAGTATCCCAAAAGCACCACGTTGGTAGGGAGCGGGGTTGCCAGAGAAAACACAGCACATCCAGTGAAGTGAGAGTTTCGGACTCTCAGTGTGTGTCTCAAACAATGCACAAGACTTAAACTAAAACCTTATTCACTCTTTGTCTTCAAAGGTAACTGGGTATCTGTGTGATGATTTGCTAAGTCTGACAACCCTCATGAGGGTAAACTGAAGATTAGAAAAATACTTAAATGTAATAAGCGAACATGCACAATGAGGACACACTGTTCCCATTTTGCAGACAAGGGAATTGCACGTTAGGGAGGTGACTTGCCCCAAGGCCACACTCAGAAGTGTCAGAGTCAGGATTTGAACCCAGTCCTGACTCCAGAGGTTTCAACTTCACTGTTGTGGCCAGGAACACCCCGCAGTCCTACTTCTGTGTGTGGCTGTTCCGTCTTGAATATGACCCTCTCCCCATCGTGTAACTGGGCTATTCCCCTCCCTGACATTGAAGGACCCCATCTTCAGCAGGCACCTCCTGACCCAGCAGAAGTCCATGAGCCCAGATCCCAGGGACCTGGTGGCTGCCCTTCTCACATTCCCTGACTCCACATCTTAGGATCCAAATCTGACCCTCTTCAGGATCTGCAGCTGTGTTACAGGAAAGGGACCTGATCCAGACCCCAAGGGATGGTTCTTGGATCTCGTGCAAGAAACAATTTAGCATGAGTCTGTAAAGTGAAAGTACATTTGTTCGTTTGTTTGCTTGTTTTGTTTTGTTTTTGAGATGAAGTCTCACTCTGTTGCCCACGCTAGATAGAGGGTAGTGGTGTGATCTTGGGTCAGTATGACCTACACCTCCAGGGTTCAAGTGATTTTCCTGCTTCAGCCTCCTGAGTAGCTGGGATCACAGGTGCATGTCACACCTGGCTAATTTTTATACTTCTAGTACAGACGGGGTTTCACCATGTTGGCCAGGCTGATCTCAAACTCGTGACCTCAGGTGATCACCTGCCTCAGCCTCCCAAAGTGCTGGGATTACAGGTGTGAGCCACAGAGCAAGTTTATTCTTTCCTAATAAAACAAGTTTTTTAGAAAAGGAAAGATAGAATGGCTACTCCATAGAGCAGCCCAGAGGGTGCTGGTGCCCATCTTTAGGGTCATTTCTTCATGACATGCTGAATGAGGGGTAGATTATTCATGACTCCCATTTTTTAGATCATATAGGGAAACTTTCTGATGTTGCCAGGGCATTTGTAAACCATCATGATGTTGGTGACAATGTAGCAGTGAGGACCAGCAGAGGTCACTCTGGTCGCCATCTGGGTTTTGGTGGGTTTTGGACTGGCTTCTTTACTGCAGCCTGTTTTACTGGCAAGGTCTCTGTGACCTGTATCCTGTGCTGCCCTCCTGTCCCATCCTGTGACTCAGAATGCCTTCACCACCTGGAAATGCAGCCCAGTAGGTCTCAGCCTCCTTTTACCCAGCTCCTATTCAAGATGGAGCTGCTGTGGTTCACACACCTCTGGCAGCTGGGCTCCTAGGGATCTCCTGACTTTCTGTCCCCTCTGTTTCCAGCTCCTGGGTCTCTCCACCATTGGTTTCTTTCTGAGCCGCCTGACTCTGAGTTTCTTCATAACCAAGAAGAGAAATCACTGTCAGTTTTGGCTTTTGAGAAAAAGATGGACCACGCAGGAAGTGGAGAGAAAGACACAGACCCTAGTGTGGGTGATGGGGAGGGCAGAGCTGAGTGAGAGCTGGCGGGTCTGGCTTTGTTTTTGTCTCTGTGAGTTGCCCATTGTGCAGACTTGCCCCACTCCTTCCCCCATCGCATTGGACGGCAGCTCTTTCCTCCAGTGTTCAGACCCCAGGCCCTGGGTCAGATCAATGCCTTTTTCTCCTGCACCCCATTAGTCAGCAGATTTACTTTGTGTCATCTTGAAAATGCATCCAGCAGCAAGGCCCTGGCTCACTTCTTACTTCTGCTCCAGCCTCTCTCTACTTCCAGCCACAGGAGACCTCTGTGAGCTGAATCCATTGCACACTCTGCTCAGACCCACAGCGGCCCCATTTTCCTCAGTCTGAGCCAAAGGCCCCACAGTGGCCCACCTGGCCCGCCTGAACTGTCTCATTGCCTCCAGCCTCACCTTCCACCCATCTCCCTCCCTATCCCACCTAACCCCCTTCCCCATCCTCACACCTGCCTGATGTTCACACATCTCTCCAGGCATCTTCTTTAGCTGCCCTCCGCCTGGACCACCCTCACTCCAGAAGACCCTTGACCCCTCCAACACCCCCTGCAGTCAGGGCCACCTCATTCACCATCGTCCAGCAAGGACATGGCCCGCCCATCCCTCTCCTCCCAGAAGCTCCCTTCCTTGGCCTGTTCTGGGTTCATTTTTGCTTTTCCCCAGCACTTCCCACTTTCTAAAGGGCCCTGCAGGAAGCTCCACAGCAGCACGGGCCACTCCCTGTGGCAGACTCAGTATCTAGTTAGTGCTCGGCATGCAGAAGGTGCCGGACCAGTATTCAAGAACTATGGAAGATGGTAGGGAGGAGGGGAGAAGGGTAGGAGAGAGGAAGGGAAGAAGGGAGGGAGGGGAGGGGTGAAAAGGAGGGAGGGAAGGAAAGATAGGAAAGGGGAGGACAGATGGAGAGAAGAAAAGAGTTGAAAGAGGAAGAGAAGGAATGAGGAAGGGAAGAAGGAAGGAGGGAGGGGAACAAGGGCAGAAAGAAAGGCAGGAGAGCAGAAGAAAGAAGTAGGGAAGAAAAGAAAGAAAGGCGGGAGAGAGGGAGGGAAGGGGGATGGAGAGAAGGAACTTATTTCCTCTCTAGGCCCAGCTGTCCCAATGTCCATCTGTCACTTGGACTGTTTCTCCAGCCTCCAGCATGGCCTCCTCCAGGCATGATGGCTCACGCCTCTAATCCCAGCACTTTTGGAGATCAAGGCAGGTGGATCTCCTGAGGTAAGGAGTTCAAAACCAGCCTGGCCAAAATGGCAAAATGATCTCTTTATTCAAATACAAAGATTAGCTGAGCATGGTGGCAGGCACCTATAATCACAGCTACTCTAGAATCTCAGGCAGGAGAATCATTTGAACACGGGAGGCAGAGGTTACAGTGAGTTGAGATCGCACCACTGCACTCCAGCCTGGTAACAGAGCAAGACTCTGTCTCATAAAATAACAAAAAACCTTCTCCAGGAAGCTGCCTTCTGATGATGCCCCACTCCCCTGGTGAAGCACGGGAGACCCCGAACTCCTGCCTGACCCTAAAGTGCCGAGTGACCCTGCCCACGCACTCCTCTGGCCACACTGAGTGTCCTGAGTCATGCTGCTCCCTGTGCCTGGGTTTTCTCTGCCCCCTCTCTCAAACCCTCCCCTCCCTCTTCCTGGCTCCATCTCCTCATCCTCTGCCTGCCCAGCACATACCTCCTGGTTATTTCAGGTGTAGCTCAGTCTGTAATCCCAGCACATTAGGAGGCCAGGGCCAGAGAATCACTTCAGCCCAAGAGCTTGAGGCCAACATGGGCAACATAGTGAGACCCCCTTAACTCCACCAAAAATGTGAAAGAAAGTAAGTTGTAGCTCAGGCATTACACCACCTCCAGGTAGACTTCCGGATGGCACCATACCCAGGTGGGCTCAGGGCGGCCTCAGTTCTCTGGGCATAAGAAGATGCCTCCCCAGGGCAGTGGTCCCAGGTCAGCTCCTGCAGGAGTCCAGGCACAGGATGATGGTGGATGGATCAGGACTGAGGGTCAGAGATGCAGAGAGGCAGACAGCTTTGGAACGCAGTTGGTGGGATCAGTGGGATTTGCTGCAGGGTGACTGTCAGGGTGCAGGGGAAAATTCCGGACCAGCCGTGTCTTCATCTCTCTCTCCCCTCCAACCCCAGGAGAGCAAATGAGGCAGAAGGACTTGTGGTTCCGGCTCACCAGCTCCACCCGCAGGAATTCAAGGATCATCATGTTTTATGGCTGGGATGGAGCCTTTCCAGACAGAGTCCTGGGCATCCGAGGCCAGGAGCTGGGCGCTTTGCGGACCTCTGGCCTCCTCTTCTCCATGTCGCTGGTGTCCTTCCAAGTGTCTACCTTTCTGGTAATGTCACTCTAGTCTCTATGCTGAGCAGTACTGGGGAAGGAGCGTGGGGCTCAGGAGGTGAGGCAGGTGGAGCCTCCCAGATTCTACCACCCTGTCCATTAAACCCACACATTCTGGATTCTGTTCTCTCAGGGTTCCTGCTGTCTTCTGCATGAATGAATTAATCACATCATTCTGGTGAAGGTGGCAGCGGACAGTGGGGTCTGCTGTTCTGAGAGTTCCAGGCTTCCACTGATGTGGGGAGGAGGGTTCACGTGCAGACAGGCTGCAGAGGTAGAATCCAGGGTCTGGGTGGCTTTCCTACTGTTGGCCAGCAAATGTCCACAGCCACCCTATCACTGACATGATCCTTGCCCTGCCATTCTGTCATTTATTTTTGACGGCTGTCAGAACACTCTTCCTAAAGCACAGTTTTCAGAAGAATTTAAACATGTTGATGAATAGGCCAGGCACAGTGACTCACACCTCCCATCCCAGCTCTTTGGGAGGCTGACATGGCTTGAACCTGGTTGGTGGAGATTGCAGTGAGCCGAGATTGTGCCACTTCACTCCAGCCTGGGCGACGGAGCAAGACTTTGTGTTAAAAAAAAAAACAAAAAAAACCAAATCTAAACAAATGGACCACAAATGGAACCGACACCTAGGGCCCTCCCATGCTGCTCTCCCCAGGAGTCCCCAGGCTCAGCCCTCATGTCTATCACCTTCACAGAGAGGCCTTTCCTGACCACCTTCATCACCACCAGAGCACCCCTGCTCATGCTAATGCACTCTAACCTGCACCTAATTTTTCTTTACTTTTTTTATTTTTGAAGACAGAGTCTTGCTCTGTTCTCCAGGCTGGAGTGCAGTGATGCAATGTAGGCTTACTGCAACCTCCACCTCCCAAGTTCAAGCAATCCTCCCACCTTAACCTCCTGAGTAGCTAAGATTACAGGCAGGTGCCACCACACCTGGGTCATTCTTTTTTTTTTTTTTTTTGTACTTTTAGTATAGATGGCATTTCACCATGTTGGCCAGGCTGGTCTTGAACTCCTAACTTCAAGGGATTCATCAACCTCAGCCTCCCAAGTTCAAGCAATCCTCCCACCTCACCCTCCTGAGTAGCTAGGATTACAGGCAGGTGCCACCACACCTGGGTCATTTTTTTTTTTTGTACTTTTAGTAGAGATGGCATTTCACCATGTTGGCCAGGCTGGTCTTGAACTTTTAACCTCAAGGAATCCATCCACCTCAGCCTCCCAAAGTGCTGGGATTACAGGTGTGAGCCACAGCAGCTGGCCATACCCACTTTAGTTTTTATTCTTCATAGCTCTCTCACCTGATGTGCTGTCTATGTTAATGGTTTGTTTATGGATCTCCTGTATCTTTCCCCCTCGTTAGAACGATGGATCCATTAAGAGAGCAGCAACTTTGTTTTGCTCATTGCTGTTTCCCCAGAGCCTGGAACCCTGCTGGGTATATAATAACCAGGCAGTAGTTATTAATAGAATGAATGAATGGAAGAACGAATAAATGGCCAGGTGCTGTGGCTCATGCCTGTTATCCCAGCATTTTGGGAGGCCGAGATGAATGGATTGCTTGAGGTCAGGAGTTTGAGACCTGCCTGGACAACATGGTGAAACCCTATCTCTACTAAAAATAAAAGTTAGCTAGGAATGGTGATGCACGCCTGTAATCCCAGCTACTCGGGAGGCTGAGGCAGGAGAATTGCCTGCACCCAGGAGGTGGAGGTTGCAGTAAGTCGAGATCATGTCACTGCACTGTAGCCTGGCAGAAAGAGAGAGACTGTCTCAGAAATAAATAAAAATAATTTTGAAAAAAAGAATGAAAGACCAGAAGGCCTAGATAGAAGAAATAAGTTACAGCAATCCATAGTACACAAGGGAAATTACAGTGAATGAGAATTTATTTGAATATTTCAAGATAGCTAGAAAAGAAGGATTTTCATGTTCCCAAAACAAAAGATAAATATTTGAGGTGATGTCTGTCTCAGTTACCCTGATTTGATCATTACATATTGTTTACAGCTGAGGTCCCCAACCCTCCCGGCCATGGATCAGTCCAGTCTGTAGCCTGTTTTTCTTTTTCTTTTTTATTTTTGAGACAGAGTCTCACTCTGTGCAGCGGTGCAATCTCAGGTAAATGTAACCTCTACCTCCAAGGTTCAAGCAATTCTCCTGCCTCAGGCTCCTGAATAGCTGGGATTACAGGCATGTACCACCACACCTAGCTAATTTTTATATTTTTAGTAGAGACAGGGTTTCACCATGTTGGTCAGGCTGGTCCCAAACTCCTGACTTCAGGTGATTCACCCTCCTCATTCTCCCAACGTGCTGGGATTACAAGTGTTAGTCATTGCACCCGGGCTTTTTTTTTTTAACAGGGAATTTTGCTCTTACTGCTCAGACTGGAATGCAATGGCATGATCTTGGCTCTCTGAAACCTCTGTCTCCCAGATTCAAGCAACTATCCTGCATCAGCCTCCCAAGTAGCTGGGATTACAGGTCTGAGCCACCATGGCCAGCTAATTTTTGTATTTCTAGTAAAGACAGGGTGTCTCTATGTTGGTCAGGTTGGTCTCGAACTCCCAACCTCGGGTGATCCACCTGCCTCAGTCTCCCAAAATGGTGGAATTACAGGCGTGAGCCACCATGCCTGGCTCCCTTGTTAGAAGCTGGGCAGACAGCACAGCAGGTGAGCAGCAAGTGGGCGAAGGAGGTTTCATCTGTGTTCACAGCCACTCCTTATTGCTGGCATCACTGTCTGAGCTCCACTTCCTGTCAGATCGGTGGCATTGTTAGAGTCTCATAGGAGCATAAACCCTACTATAAATAGTACATTTGAGAGAGCTGCAAAGTGAGCTCCTTATGAGAATCCAATGCCTGTTGATCTGTCACTGTCTCCCATCACCTCCAGAAGGGATCATCTAGTTTCAGGAAAACAAGCTCAGGGTTCCCACTGATTTTACATTCTGGTGAGTTGTGTAAGTGTTTCATTGTATATTACAATGTAATAATAATAGAAGTAGGCTGAACACAGTGGCTCATGCCTGTTATTTTAGCACTTTGGGAGTATGAGGCAGGTGAATCACCTGAGGTCGGGAGTTGAAGACCAGCCTGGCCAACATGGTGAAACACCATCTCTACTAAAAATACAAAAACTGGCCAGAAATGCTGGCAGGAACCTGTAATCCCAGTTACTTGGGAGGCTGAGGCAGGAGAATTGCTTGAACCCAGGAGCAGAGGTTGCAGTGAGCCACAATCGTAGCATTTTGGGAGGCTGAAGTGGTTGGATCATCTGAAATCAGCAGTTCGGGACCAGCCTGGCCCACTGCTGAAACCCCGCGTGTAATAAAAATACAAAACTTAGCTGGGTGTGGTGGTAGGAGCCTATAAGCTGAGTTACTCAGGAGGCTGAGGCAAAAGAGTTGCTTGAACCCAGGAGGTGGAGTTTGCAGTGAGCTGAGATCATGTCCATGCACTCCAGCCAGGGCAATATAGCAAGGTTCTGTCTTAAAAAAAAAAAAAAAAAAAGGCCGGGCGCGGTGGCTCAAGCCTGTAATCCCAGCATTTTGGGAGGCCGAGGTGGGTGGATCACGAGGTCAAGAGATCGAGACCATCTTGGTCAACATGGTGAAACTCCATCTCTACTAAAAATACAAAAAACTAGCTGGGCATGGTGGCACGTGCCTGTAATCCCAGCTACTCAGGAGGCTGAGGCAGGAGAATTGCCTGAACCCAGGAGGCGGAGGTTGCGGTGAGCCGAGATCGCGCCATTGCACTCCAGCCTGGGTAACAAGAGCGAAACTCTATCTCAAAAAAAAAAAAAAAAAAAAAAAAGGCAAGCCAGTTACAATGGCTTATACCTATAATCCCAGAACTTTGGGAGGCCAAGGTGGGAAGATCACTTGAGGCTAGGAGTTCCAGGTAAACTGGGCAACATAGCAGGACCCCATCTCTACAAAACTTTTTTTAAAAATTAGGCACAGTGGCATGTGCCTGTAGTCTCAGCTATTCAGGAGGCTGAGGCAAGAGGATTGCTGGAGCCCAGAAAGTGGAGGCTGCAGTGAGCCGTGTTTGTGCCACTGAACTCCAGCCTGGGTGACAGAGTGAGACCCTGTCTCTCAAAAAGAAGAATTCAGGGTAGAGAAAGGGATGAATTGTAAGTTCAAGCATGCCACGTCCCAAATTTCCTTCAAAAGTGTTGATGCACGCCCCAAGAACTCTGCATTCATTTCCCAGCGCTGCCTTAACAGAGTACCCTAAACTCTGTGGCTTCAACCACAGAGATTTATTCTCACAGTTCTGGAGGCCAGGAGTCTGAAATCAAGGGATTTTTGATTGCTTTTCCTGTGAAGGCTGTGGGGGAGGGTCTGTCCCAGGTCTTGCTCCTGGATTCTCAGAGCCTCCAGAGTTCCTCGGCTTGTAGGTGGTCTTCTGTCTCTGTCTTGACATTGTCTTCCCTTTGTAGGTGTCTTTGTCCACACATCCCCTTCTTATAAGGACACCAGGCACACGGGATTAGGATTCACCCTCATTACCTCAGGTTAGCTCCATCACACATGAAGAGACTATTTCCAAATACGGTCGCATCCACAGACCCTGCGGCATAGGGCTTCAGCATCTTTTCGGGAGACACAGGACAACAATTAATGCTATAGATTTGCAAATACTTTAGTTTGAGTTTCTGGGTTTTACTTTTTCTTTTTCACATCAGATGGGTGATGTGATGATACCGTAACAAGTTTTGAGGAAGGCACATATCATAAAACAACCTGAAAACCCAATTGTCATGCTTAGGTTCTGGTTTTTTAATTTTAGTTTTTCTTGAGGCAGGGTCTTGCCACATTACTCAGGCTGGAGGGCAGTGGTGCAGTCATGGCTCACTGCAGCCTCGACCTCCTGGGATCCAGCGATCTTCCCACCTCAGCCTCCCAAAGTGCTAGGATTATAGGAATGAGCCACCACCCCCAGCTGTTTCCTATTTTGTGTTTGTACCTTGTTCACTGTACTCAAAAACACACCTTTGCAGCTGGCCATGCTGGCTCATGCCTGTAATCCTCAGCACTTTGGGAGACCGGGGCAGGTGGATTGCTTGAGGTCAGGAGTTCAAGACCAGCCTGGCCAACATGGTATAACACCTTCTCTAGTGAAAATACAAAAATGAGCTGGAGGTGGTGGTGTGTACCTGTAATCCCATTGATTTGGGAAGCTTAGGCAGAAGAATCACTTGAACCCTGGAGGCAGAGGTTGCAGTGAGCCAAGTTCATACTACTGCACTCCAGACTGGGTGGCAGAGCGAGACTCTGACTCAAGAAAAAAACAAAAACAAAATATACATACATATAAATGCACACAGACATACACACGCACACCCACACACCTTGGCAATCTTTTTATATATCAGCACTCACTGGTACAATTTAAATTCTATGGTAGATTTCATTTAGATTAATACAATCTAAATACTATTCTGTTAAGTTCTACAACTAAAAATAATATGCCATGCATTTAAATGATTCAAAGTTCAAAAACTATGAAAGAGTATAGAACTGAGTTTCCCATATGGCAGCCAGTGGCATATGTTTATTGAAATCTAAGTGAGGCCGGATATGGTGCCTCATGCCTGTAATTCCAGTGTTTTGGGAGGCCGAGTCAGGTGGCTCACCTGAGCTCAGGAGTTTGAGAGCAGCCTGACCAGCATAGTGAAACCTCATCTATACTAAAAACACAAAAAGTAACCAGATGTGGTGGTGAGCCCCTGTAACCCTATCTACTTGGGAAGCTGAGGCAGGAGAACTGCTTGAACCTGGGGGACAGAGGTTGCCATTAGCCAAGACCATGCAACTTTACTCCAGCCTGGGCAACGGAGCAAGACTCCATCTCAAAAAAGAAAAAAAAACCTAAATAAATTAACATTAAAGAAAATGAAGGATTTGGTTCTTTGTCTGCGTGGGCCACATTTCAGGTGCTCCACAGCTGCAGATGGCCTGGAAATATGGTCCTCATTGCAGAAAGTTCTATTGGTTGGTGTTGGTGCAGCCTTAAAGCCGCTCTCCCACCCCTCCTCAAAGCCAACCGCTGTATGGTTGTTTTGGTGATTCATTTCCAAGATAATCTATGCACACAATCATCACGTGGAGTTAATATATCCACCTAAAAAATTCTGCATCTCCCGTGCAGTGAGAATGACCATGGAATAGTCCATGGAATGAAATGTATTCAGCTAGTTTCGTAATGAAGTACTCTTGAGTTTTTCCCAGGTTTCCTGCTATAATTATTCTGTGGTAAACACAATTCTCTCTCCAGAGTAAATTCATAACAGTGGAATTCCCTGGCCACAAGGTTTATATGTTTTTCTCATTTCTTTTTTCTTTTCTTTTCTCTTCTTTCCTTTCCCTCCTCCCTCTATTCCTCTCTTTTCCTCTTCATATCTCTTTTCCTCTCTTTCCCCCATGTCTTTCTCCCCTCTCTTCCCCCCCTTTTCTCTCTCCCCCACTTTTTCTTTTACAAGGTCTTCTATGCAATGGCATGATCCTAAATCACTGCAGCCTTGAACCCCTGGGCCCAAGTGATCCTCTTGCCTCAGCCTCCCACATAGCTGGGACTAAGACATGTGCCCCTATGCCTTTCTATTTTTTTATTTTCTTTTTTGTGGAGATGGGTCTTACTATGTTGTCCAGGCTCATTTTTATCTTAGTAGGTGCTTTTCAAGGCATCGTACCCAAGGGTACCTGGATGGAACTTAGAAAGTCACTTGAAGCCCTTGTCATTGTGTTGAAGTTTTGTGTCTGTCTCCTTCATCTTGGGGAGAAGATTTAAAACTTCTATCCCCTTTTCAAGCAGATTGGTGACTTCAAAAGGTAAACAAATATTGGGAGGCTGAGGCAGGAGGATCACATGAAGTCAGAAATTTGGGACCAGGCTGGCCAAGAAGGAGAAACCCTGTCTCTACCAAAAATACAAAACTGAACTGGGCATGGTGCCCGCCTGTAGGCCAAGCTTCTCAGGAGGCTGAGGCAGGCGAATTGCTTGAATCTGGAAAGTGGAGGTTGCAATGAGTTGAGATCGTGCCACTGCACTCCAGCCAGATACAAATAGCAGCTTTAGAGTTGATCCCACCAGGCATGACCACTGCGCATGTTCAGCAGTGGATCACTCAATTCTGCCTCAGTTTTCAGTGTCTTCTCAGAGGCCTGGAGTGGAGAGTCTGAAGCCGGGCTGGATGTCTTGCTGCATAAATACTCTCTCCACTTCCACCTGTGCCATCAGCCTGGGTGAAGACTCATGTCAAGAGAGCGCCATCTTCCTCCTAAAGCCCCACCTGTCTGATGGCTGAGACTTCTGCCTCATTTCCAGAACTCCCAGGGGCCCTTGAACGTCTTGTTATTTGCTAAATGTGCAAGCACAGATTGCCTGTACCTTTTCTTGGACCTTCCTGCCACTCCCTACAGAGCTGTCTGAAGTCTGGAAATGTTTATTTGCCTTTGGAGAAATTCTACTTCCATCTTCTCCAGACTCATCAAAATTACAGTAACAGCTGGCACTCTAACTTTCTGGAGGCTGTTCCAGCAGGCAGGAGGTCCCTTCTTCAAGGCCTCTTTGTAACCCCATATAAGATGAGGAAACTGAGGCAGATGAGCTCGTGAATACAGAGTGTCAGAGCTTGGGTTCAACCTCGAATCCCTGGGCCCAGGGCTTCGAGGCTTGGATTCAACCTTAAAGTTTGTGGGATTTAAGGTTGGTCTAGGAAGTGTTCTCTTTGGCACCCCCTCCCATGTGGGTCGAGGTTGGGTCCTGGTTTGCCTGCAGAGCCCCAGTTTACACCTGCTGACCTGACGCGTTTGTGACTAGTGTTCTCTTTATCTGCAAAATGTTGTGGTTTGGGAGAGAAATTCTGTGCTCACCCTGTTCACATGCACCCTGAGGAAGCTCTGACACCACCACGCAGCCTCTGATACACACTGGAGAAAGCCAGCACTAGGATATGCCTGTCAGCAGGAAAAGCTGTGAGCATCTACATCCACATGTAGACATGTTTGTATATATATACACATATACAATAGACATATATATATATACACATATACAATAGACATATATATACACATATACAATAGACATATATATATACACATATACAATAGACATATATATACACACATATACAATAGACATATATATATATACACATATACAATAGACATATATATATATACACATATACAATAGACATATATATACACACATATACAATAGACATATATATATATACATACACATCTTTATACATCCACACACACATCTGTATACCCATACATTCATACACATATCTACATATAGACACTTCCATGTACACATCACTGTACATACACATCCATATCCACACATTCATACACACATATCTATGTATTCTGGTATTTCTGTATATATACACATCTACACACATTCATGTACAGATACATCTGTACACAGATGCACACACATTCAAACACACACATCTGCACACATGTCAGTGGGGATCAAGGAAACACAGCGTTAAGTACTGACAGTCTGGTAATAGTATTGTTTTGACATATTTTGGGTGAACTGACTAGCTAGTGGCTATCAGAGGGATGTGTGGGGTTTGTTCACAGGCTGGTGGGGCCATCAAAGATATTTGTAGTTGTTCATGGCTTTTCTAGAGGATCTCCCATGTGGGGCCTTGGAGTGTAGTGAATTTTTTCCATGGCCCGCCTGCCAGTGTCTGCACCAGTGACCAACAAAGTTCTGGCTTCACTGGCCTCAAGGACTTTGGATTATACTGTAAGAAACACTAGTGTGCCATGCATGGTTAGACGTGTCTGGTCACCACGTGGAGATCCATTGCCAGTGGCAGGATGGGAGCCAGGAGAGCCAGGAGGATGTTGCAGTGAGATAGGTGTGAAGACCAGGGCTGGAGCTGGTGTGCAGCAGAGGTGAGAGATGGGGTTGGTTCTAGTCACATGGTGATGATCGACTGAGTTTTTGTTGGATCCAATGAGGGGGATTGTCAAGGAGAGAAGAGAAGTCCTTTGTATATATGTCTGAGTTTGTAACACAGGTTTCTAATTTTGAGAAATCTGCAGTTAAAAAATTGAGGAAGGACTGGGCACAGTGGCTCACACCTGTAATCCCAGCACTTTCAGAGGCCAAGGCTGGCGGATCACTTGGGCTCAGAAGCTTATGACCAGACTGGCGAACATGGCAAAACTCTGTCTTTACTAAAAATAGAAAAATTAGCCAAACACTGTGGTGTTTGCCTGTCATCCCAGCTACTTGGGAGGCTGAGGCAGGAGAATCACCTGAACCCGGGAGACAAAGTTTGCATTGAACCAGGATCCCACCACTGCACTCCAGCCAGGGTAACAGAATGAGACTCCATCTCAAGAAAAATAAAAAACTGAGGAAGGATCGGCATACAAAGCCATTGTCTGGGCTGTCTCCTGCCATCTCTCTGGTCCCAGCTTGTATGATCATGGCTGGTCTTGCTGGCCAAGCCTGTCATTCCAGGTGACACCAAGGCCTTTTCAGGGCTATAGTGACCTGCAGCCACCCATGGTCGGCAATGCCGAGCAGTGCCAGGTGCAGCTGGAGGTGAAACTGGTGATAAGGGCAGCCCTGTCATCTTTACAGGGAACCTCACGCAGCAGGTGGGCAGCAAGCTGGCCTCTCTGCATCACTGAGCCATCTGCTGAATGACCAAGCCCACCTGACAGGTAGGTGATGAGACCCCTTGTGCCCTGTCTTCTCTGTGGCCAGGCTAGCGTGCAAGCCAAATGCCTCCTGATGGTCCTCATCACCCCTGCCTCTTAATATCAACATCCCATCTAAGGACAGATGCAGGCTCAGTGTGAGCCCCCAGAACCTCCCCCAACCTCCAACCTCCCCCACAAACCTTAAAATAGCAGCTTTAGGATAGTTTTTACTCTCACCCACGATAAGAAACACATGTAACATTTTGACCTAAAATACGTGGGGCATTTAAAACACACACACACAGGCTGAGCAGATGCTGGCACTGTGCCAGAGCCAGGGTGGTGGCACCTGGGTGTGCCGCTTATGTGTTCTGAAAGATTCCAAGGTAAGGACAGGAGCTGGAGCTGGGGGAACTTGGAGCAGTGGCTGTTGACCACCTCATGTGGGTGTTTGGAAGTCATAACAGCTGGCCCATTTCCACCTGTATGTTCTGGATGACTTTCATTGTTGCAGAAGCAGAAGCTTCAGAAGGGGAAATTCACCCAGTGACCCATGATGTGTGGTTAATTCTTTTGTCATCTGTTCTATTTGATTTTGTTTCATTGTACTTTTTTTTTTTTTTGAGACAGAGTCTCACAGTGTTGTTGGGACTAAATGCAATGGTGAAATCTTGGCTCACCGCAGCGTCTGCCTCCTGGGTTCAAGCGATTCTCCTGCCTCTGCCTCCCGAGTAACTGGGATTACAGGTGCCTGCTGCCATACTTGGTTAAATTTTCTTTTTGTATTTCTAGTAGAGATGCTGTTTCACTATGTTGGCCAGGCTGGTCTTGAACTCCTGACCTTAGGAAATCTTCCTGCCTTGGCCTGGCAAAGTGCTGGGATTACAGGCATAAGCCACTGTGCCTGGCCTTATTCTACTTTATCCTTGGTCCAAGCATGGTGTCCCATGCCTATAATCCCAGCACCTTGGGAAGACAAGGCAGGAGGATTGCTTGAGCCCAGAGTTAAAGACCAGCTTGGAAAACATAGAGACCCCTGTTTCTACACGGTGTGCTCAGCAGATGAACAGGTGGTGGTTCTTCTACAGCATGCATTTAATCTTGTACATTTTTTTTTCCTTTTAACATCCAGTCCTGCAAATGGTTTTTATTTTTTATTTTTATTTTTATTGCATTTTAGGTTTGGGGGTACATGTGCAGAATGTGCAAGATAGTTGCAAAGGTACACATATGGCAGTGTGTTTTGTTGGATTCCTCCCCTTCACCCACATTTGGCATTTCTCCCCAGGCTATCCCTCACCAGCTACCCCCCCCCCCACTGTCCCTCCCCTATTCCCCCCAATAGACCCCAGTGTGTAGTACACCCTTCCCTGTGTCCATGTATTCTCAATTTTCTCACCCGCATATGAGTGAGAATATGTGATATTTCCTTTTCTGTTCTTGTGTCAGTTTGCTGAGAATGATGTTCTCCAGATTCATCCATGTCCTTACAAAGGACACAAACTGATCATTTTTTGATAGCTGCATAATATTCCATGGTGTATATGTGCCACATTTTCCGAGTCCAGTCTATCGTCGATGGGCATTTGGGTTGGTTCCAGGTCTTTGCTATTGTAAACAGTGCTGCAATGAACATTCGTGTGCATATGTCCTTATAGTAAAATGACTTATAGTCCTTTGGATATATACCCAGTAATGGGATTGCTGGGTCAAATGGAATTTCTATTTCTAGGTCCTTGAGGAATCGCCACACTGTCTTCCACAAAGGTTGAACTATTTACACTCCCACCAACAGTGTAAGAGTGTTCCTATTTCTTTGCATCATCTCCAGCATCTGCTGTCTTCAGATTTTTTAATGATCGCCATTCTAACTGGTGTGAGATGGTATCTCAAATGTGGTTTCTTGATTTGCATCTCTCTAATGACCAGTAATGATGAGCATTTTTTCATGTGTTTGTTGGCCTCATGTATGTCTTCTTTTGTAAAGTGTCTGTTCATATCCTTTGCCCATTTTTGAATGGGCTTGTTTGTTTTTTTCCTGTAAATCTGTTTGAGTTCTTTGTAAATTCTGGATATCAGCCCTTTGTCAGATGGGTAAACTGCAAAGATTTTTTCCCATTCTGTTGGTTGCTGATTCACTCTAGTGACTGTTTCTTTTGCCATGCAAAAGCTGTGGAGTTTGATTAGGTCCCATTTGTCTATTTTGGCTTTTGATGCCAATGCTTTCGGTGTTTTGGTCATGAAGTCCTTGCCTACGCCTATGTCCTGAATGGTTTTGCATAGGTTTCCTTCTAGGGTTTTTATGGTGTCAGGTCTTACGTTTAAGTCTTTAATCCATCTGGAGTTAATTTTAGTGTAAGGTGTCAGGAAGGGGTCCAGTTTCTGCTTTCTGCATGTGGCTAACCAGTTTTCCCAACACCATTTATTAAACAGGGAATCCTTTCCCCATTGCTTGTTTTTGTCTGGTTTATCAAAGATTATATGGTTGTAGATATGTTGTGTTGCCTCCAATGCCTCTGTTCTGTTCCATTGGTCTATGTCTCTGTTTTGGTACCAGTGCCATGCTGTTTTGATTACTGTAGCCTTGTAGTATAGTTGGAAGTCTGGTAGTGTGTTGCCTCCCACTGTGTTCTTTTTGCTTAGAAATGACTTGCCTATGCGGGCTCTCTTTTGGTTCCATATGAAGTTTATGGTGGTTTTTTCCAGTTCTGTGAAGAAATTCAATGGTAGCTTGATGGGGATAGTGTTGATTCTGTAAATTACTTTGGGCAGTATAGCCATTTTCACGATATTGATTCTTCCTAACCATGAACATGGAATGTTTCTCCATCTCTTTGTGTCCTCTCTTATTTCGTTGAGCAGTGGTTTGTAGTTTTCCTTGAAGAGGTCCCTTACGTTCTTTGTAAGTTGTATTCCTAGGTATTTTATTCTCTTTGTAGCAATTGTGAATGGCAGTTCATTCTTGATTTGGTTCTCTTTAAGTCTGTTACTGGTGTATAGGAATGCTTGTGATTTTTGCACATTGATTTTATATCCTGAGACTTTGCTGAATTTGCTTATCAGTTTCAGAAGTTTTTGGGTTGAGGTGATGGGGTCTTCTAGGTATACTATTATGTTGTCTGCAAATAGAGACAATTTGGCTTCCACCTTTCCTATTTTAATACCCTTTCTTTTTCTTGCCTGATTGCTCTGGCTAGAACTTCCAGCACTATGTTGAATAGGAGTGGTGAGAGAGGGCATTCTTGTCTAGTGCTGGATTTCAAAGGGAATGCTTTCAGTTTTTGCCAATTCAGTATGATATTGGCTGTTGGTTTGTCATAAATAGCTTTTATTACTTTCAGATATGTTCCATCAATACCGAGTTTATTGAGGGTTTGTAGCATAAAGGGCTGTTGAATTTTGTCAAATGCCTTCTCTGTGTCAATTGAGATAATCATGTGGTTTTTGTTTTTGGTTCTGTTTATGTGGTGAATTATGTTTATAGACTTGCATATGTTAAACCAGCCTTGCATCCCCGGGATGAATCCTACTTGATCATGGTGGATAAGTTTTTTAATGTGCTGTTGCAATCGGTTTGCCAATATTTTATTGAAGATTTTTGCATCTATGTTCATCATTGATATTGGCCTGAAGTTTTCTTTTCTTGTTGAGTCTCTGCCGGTTTTTGGTATCGGGATGATGTTGGTCTCATAAAATGATTTGGGAAGGGTTTTCTCTTTTTGGATTATTTGGAATAGTTCAGAAGGAACAGTACCAGCTCCTCTTTGTGTGTCTGGTAGAATTCGGCTGTGAACCCATCTGAACTTAGGCTTTTTTTGTGTGGTAGGCTCTTAATTGCTGCCTCAACTTCAGACCTTGTTATTGGTCTATTCATAGTTTCGGCTTCCTCCTGGTTTAGGCTTGGGGAGGACACAGGTGTCCAGAAATTTATCCATTTCTTCCTGGTTTACTAGTTTATGTGCATAGAGTTGTTTGTAGTATTCTCTGATGATGGTTTGAATTTCTGTGGAATCTATGGTGATTTTCCCTTTATCGTTTTTTTTTTTTTTTTTTTTTTTTTTTTTTTTTTTTTTTTTTAATTTTTATTGCATTATAGGTTTGAGGGTACATGTGCAGAACGAGCAAGATAGTTGCATAGGTACACACATGGCAGTGTGCTTTGCTGCTTTCCTCCCCTTCACCCACACTTGGTATTCATCCCCAGGCTATCCCCCCCAGCCCCCCCCTGCTGTCCCTCCCCCATTCCCCCCAACAGTCCCCAGTGTATAGTAGACCGCCTCTCTGTGTCCACGTGTTCTCATTTTTCTCACCCACCTATGAGTGAGTATATGCGGTATTTCTTTTTCTGTTCTTGTGTCAGTTTGCTGAGAATGATGTTCTCCAGATTCATCCATGTCCCTACAAAGGACACAAACTCATCATTTTTGATTGCTGCATAATATTCCATGGTGTATATGTGCCACATTTTCCCAGTCCAGTCTATCATCGTTGGGCATTTGGGTTGGTTCCAGGTCTTTGCTATTGTAAACAGTGCTGCAATGAACATTCGTGTGCATGTGTCCTTATAGTAGAACGATTTATAATCCTTTGGATAGATACCCAGTAATGGGATTGCTGGGTCAAATGGAATTTCTATTTCTAGGTCCCTGAGGAATCGCCACACTGTCTTCCACAATGGTTGAACTAATTTACACTCCCACCAACAGTGTAAGAGTGTTCCTATTTCTCCACATCCTCTCCAGCATCTGCTGTCTCCAGATTTTTTAATGATCGCCATTCTAACTGGTGTGAGATGGTATCTCAATGTGGTTTTGATTTGCATCTCTCTAATGACCAATGACGATGAGCACTTTTTCATATGTTTGCTGGCCTCATGTATGTCTGCTTTCGTAAAGTTTCTGTTCATATCCTTTGCCCATTTTTGAATGGGCTTGTTTGTTTTTTTCCTGTAAATCTGTTTGAGTTCTTTGTAAATTCTGGATATCAGCCCTTTGTCAGATGCGTAAACTGCAAAGATTTTTTCCCATTCTGATGTTTGCCGATTCACTCTAGTGACTGTTTGTTTTGCTGTGCAGAAGCTGTGGAGTTTGATTAGGTCCCATTTGTCTATTTTGGCTTTTGTTGCCAATGCTTTGGGAGTTTTGTTCATGAAGTCCTTGCCTACTCCTATGTCCTGAATGGTTTTGCCTAGATTTTCCTCTAGGGTTTTTATGGTGTCGGGTCTTACGTTTAAGTCTTTAATCCATCTGGAGTTAATTTTAGTGTAAGGTGTCAGGAAGGGGTCCAATTTCTGCTTTCTGCACATGGCTAGCCAGTTTTCCCAACACCATTTATTAAATAGGGAATCCTTTCCCCATTGCCTGTTTTTGTCTGGTTTATCAAAGATAATATGGTTGTAGATGTGTTGTGTTGCCTCCGATGCCTCTGTTCTGTTCCATTGGTCTATATCTCTGTTTTGGTACCAGTACCATGCTGTTTTGATTACTGTAGCCTTGTAGTATAGTTTGAAGTCTGGTAGCGTGATGCCTCCCGCTGTGTTCTTTTTGCTTAGAATTGACTTGGCTATGCGGGCTCTTTTTTGGTTCCATATGAAATTCATGGTGGTTTTTTCCAGTTCTGTGAAGAAATTCAATGGTAGTTTGATGGGGATAGCATTGATTGTGTAAATTACTTTGGGCAGTATAGCCATTTTCACGATATTGATTCTTCCTAACCACGAACATGGAATGTTTCTCCATCTGTTTGTGTCCTCTCTTATTTCATTGAGCAGTTGTTTGTAGTTTTCCTTAAAGAGGTCCCTTACGTTCCTTGTGAGTTGTATTCCTAGGTATTTTATTTTCTTTGTAGCAATTGTGAATGGCAGTTCGTTCTTGATTTGGTTCTCTTTAAGTCTGTTATTGGTGTATTGGAATGCTTGTGATTTTTGCACATTGATTTTATATCCTGAGACTTTGCTGAAGTTGCTTATCAGTTTCAGGAGCTTTTGGGCTGAGGTGATGGGGTCTTCTAGGTATACTATCATGTCGTCTGCAAATAGAGACAATTTGGCTTCCACCTTTCCTATTTGAATACCCTTTATTTCTTTTTCTTGCCTGATTGCTCTGGCTAGAACTTCCAGTACTATGTTGAATAGAAGTGGTGAGAGAGGGCATCCTTGTCTAGTGCCAGATTTCAAAGGGAATGCTTCCAGTTTTTGCCCATTAAGTATGATATTGGCTGTTGGTTTGTCATAAATAGCTTTTATTACTTTGAGATATGTTCCATCAATACCAAGTTTATTGAGGGTTTTTAGCATAAAGGGCTGTTGAATTTTGTCAAATGCCTTCTCTGCATCAATTGAGATAATCATGTGGTTTTTGTTTTTGCTTCTGTTTATGTGGTGAATTACATTTATAGACTTGCGTATGTTGAACCAGCCTTGCATCCCCGGGATGAATCCTACTTGATCATGATGGATAAGTTTTTTAATGTGCTGTTGCAATCGGTTTGCCAGTATTTTATTGAAGATTTTTGCATCTATGTTCATCATGGATATTGGCCTGAAGTTTTCTTTTCTTGTTGAGTCTCTGCCAGGTTTTGGTATCAGGATGATGTTGGTCTCATAAAATGATTTGGGAAGGGTTCCCTCTTTTTGGATTATTTGGAATAGTTTCAGAAGGAATGGTACCAGATCCTCTTTGTGTGTCTGGTAGAATTCGGCTGTGAACCCATCTGGACCTGGGCTTTTTTTGTGTGGTAGGCTCTTAATTGCTGCCTCAACTTCAGACCTTGTTATTGGTCTATTCATAGTTTCGGCTTCCTCCTGGTTTAGGCTTGGGAGGACACAGGCATCCAGGAATTTATCCATTTCTTCCTGATTTACTGGTTTATGTGCATAGAGTTGTTTGTAGTATTCTCTGATGATGGTTTGAATTTCTGTGGAATCTGTGGTGATTTCCCCTTTATCGTTTTTTATTGCATCTATTTGGTTGTTCTCTCTCTTCTTTTTTATCAGTCTGGCTAGTGGTCTGTCTATTTTGTTGATCTTTTCGAAAAACCAGCTCTTAGATTTATTGATTTTTTGAAGGGTTTTTCTTGTCTCTATCTCCTTCAGTTCTGCTCTGATCTTAGTTATTTCTTGTCTTCGGCTAGGTTTTGAGCTTTTTTGATCTTGCTCCTCTAGCTTTTTCAATTTTGACGATAGGGTGTCAATTTTGGATCTCTCCACTCTTCTCATGTGGGCGCTTATTGCTATATATTTTCCTCTACAGACTGCTTTAAATGTGTCCCAGAGATTCTGGTACGTTGTGTCTTCATTCTCATTGGTTTCAAAGAACTTCTTTATTTCTGCCTTCATTTCATTGTTTATCCAATCAACATTCAAGAGCCAATTGTTCAGTTTCCATGAAGCTGTGCGGTTCTGAGTTATTTTCTGAATTCTGAGTTCCAACTTGATTGCACTATGGTCTGAGAGACTGTTTGTTATGATTTCAGTTGTTTTGCATTTGCTGAGGAGTGCTTTACTTCCAATTATGTGGTCAATTTTGGAGTAGGTGTGATGTGGTGCTGAGAAGAATGTATATTCTGTGGATTTGGGGTGGAGAGTTCTGTAAATGTCTATCAGGTTTGCTTGTTCCAGGTCTGAGTTCAAGTCCTGGATATCCTTGTTAATTTTCTGTCTGGTTGATCTGTCTGCTATTGACAGTGGAGTGTTAAAGTCTCCCACTATTATTGTGTGGGAGTCTAAGTCCCTTTGTAAGTCATTAAGAACTTGCCTTATATATCTGGGTGCTCCTACATTGGGTCCATATATATTTAGAATCGTTATCTCTTCTTGTTGTATCGATCCTTTTACCATTATGTAATGACCTTCTTTGTCCCTTTTGATCTTTGTTACTTTAAAGTCTATTTTATCAGAGATGAGAATTGCAACTCCTGCTTTTTTTTGCTCTCCATTTGCTTGGTAAATCTTCCTCCATCCCTTTATTTTGAGCCTTTGTGTATCTTTGCATGTGAGGTGGGTTTCCTGGATACAGCACACCGATGGGTTTTGGTTTTTTATCCAATTTGCCAGTCTGTGTCTTTTGATTGGTGCATTTAGCCCATTTACATTCAGGGTTAATATTGTTATGTGTGAATTTGATACTGCCATTTTGATGCTAGCTGGCTGTTTTGCCCGTTGGTTCATGTACATTCTTCATTTTGTTGATGGTCTTTAGCATTTGGTATGCTTTTAGGATGGCTGGAACTGGTTGTTTCTTTCTATGTGTAGTGCCTCTTTCAGGAGCTCTTGTAAAGCAGGCCTAGTGGTGACAAAATCTCTGAGTACTTGCTTGTTCGTGAAGGATTTTATTTTTCCTTCACTTATGAAGCTCAGTTTGGCTGGATATGAAATTCTGGGTTGAAAGCTCTTTTCTTTAAGGATGTTGAATATTGGCCCCCACTCTCTTCTGGCTTGTAGAGTCTCTGCTGAGAGATCTGCTGTGAGTCTGATGGGCTTCCCTTTGTGGGTGACCCGACCTTTCTCTCTGGCTGCCCTTAGTATTTTCTCCTTCGTTTCAACCCTGGTGAATCTGACGATTATGTGCCTTGGGGTTGCTCTTCTTGCAGAGTATCTTTGTGGTGTTCTCTGTATTTCCTGGAGTTGAGTATTGACCTGTCTTGCTAGGTTGGGGAAATTTTCCTGGATAATATCCTGAAGAGTGTTTTCCAGCTTGGATTCATTCTCTTCGTCACATTCTGGTACACCTATCAAACGTAGGTTGGGTCTCTTCACATAGTCCCACATTTCTTGGAGATTTTGTTCATTCCTTTTTGTGCTTTTTTCTTTAATCTTGGTTTCTCGTTTTATTTCATTGAGTTGATCTTCAACTTCTGATATTCTTTCTTCTGCTTGGTCAATTCGGCTGTTGAAACTTGTGCATGCTTCGCGAAGTTCTCGTGTTGAGTTTTTCAGCTCCTTCAATTCATTCATATTCCTCTCTAAGTTGTCCATTCTTGTTATCAATTCCTCGAATCTTTTTTCAAATCTTTTTTCAAGGTTCTTAGTTTCTTTGCACTGGTTTAGAACATGTTCCTTTAGCTCACTGAAGTTTCTCATTATCCACTTTCTGAAGTCTGATTCCGTCATTTCATCACATTCATTCTCCGTCCAGCTTTGTTCCCTTGCTGGTGAGGAGTTTTGGTCCTTTTTTGGAGGTGAGGTGTTTTGGTTTCGGGTGCTTTCCTCCTTTTTGTGCTGGTTTCTTCCCATCTTTATGGATTTATCCGCCTGTTGTCTTAGTAGTGGCTGATTTTTCAATTGGGTCTCTGTGTGGACACTGAGATTGTTGATGATGAAGTATTTCTGTTACTTAGTTTTCCCTCTAATGATCTATCCTCTCTGCTGTATGAGTGCTGAGGTCCACTCCAGGCCCTGCTTGTCTGGGGTATACCTGCAGCAGCTGCAGAACAGTGAGGGATGATATCAGTTTCTTTTTCTGCTGCCCTTGTTCCAGAATGATGCCAGCCAAATGTCAGTCTGATTAGTCCTTTTCTGGGGTGACTCCTTGGATATACAGAGGTCAGGGAGCTGCTTGAGGAGACAGTCTGTGCTTTATAGGAGCTCCAGTGCTGAGCTGTGAGCTCCGTTGTTCATTCAGGGTTGTTGGGAGGTTATGTCTGCTGCAATAGAACTCATAAAACACCACTCTTTTTTTTTTTTTTTTTTTTTTTTTTCACCCTTAGATGCTCTGTCTCAGGGAGTTGGGGCTTTCTTTATGAGTATCTGTTGCACTGTCCTGCCCCACTGGGTGGCAGTCTATTCACTATTTGCTTGCCGGGGCTCTGACCTCCTAAGGCGGGTCCGCCCTGTTGCGGCCCGGCGGACTCTCTCTGTTATGGCAGGTTGCCTCGGCAACGGCAGGCTGCGTCAGTCCTGGGCGGTACTTAAGTGGGGGTGCACTTTGTCAGGAATGGTGGACGCCCCTCCCTGACCGGGCTGCACCGTCCTAAATGCCGGCAACAAAACTCTCAGCCCCAAGCGCCTCCAGTCGCCGCCCTGCTTGTCCCCGTGAGCGTGGGACCCGCCGAGCCCGATCACCCTGCTCCCTGCCTCAGAGTCCGTCCTCTCTCTCTCTCTCTCTTCCTCTCCCCAAGCTGAAAGGTCGACTCTCTCACTGGCGCCCCAGGAGCCTGCCGATAGGGCACTGGGATCCGTGTGATCTCCCGTGCCGCTGCCCACTACCCCGGCTCAGATCACGCTTCCCAGGAAACTCCTGGTCTGGCTCATTGTCCAAGTCCCGTTCAATCAGATGGACATGCCAATCTGCCCTTCCAAATCTCAGATTGCCGGTTTAACAGGGCACCCAGACCAGTGAGTTCCGCGCCGGGTCCCGCTGCGGCGCCGGCCGAAGAGGCGGCGGGAGCCGGTTGCGTTAGCCGGCTGCTAGCGTCCCGTGTCTCTCCCACACCTGGGACTTTCAACGCTCTGTGGGCATAAAAGGAACATCCGAGAATGCGGCTAGGACTCACCCTCTGCGCCTTCACCGAGAGCTGCAATCCTGAGTCACCTCTACGACGCCATCTTGCCTCCCTCCCCCCCTTTATCGTTTTTTATTGCATCTATTTGGTTGTTCTCTCTTTTCTTTTTTTTATCAGTCTGGCTAGTGGTCTGTCTATTTTGTTGATCTTTTCGAAAAACCAGCTCTTGGGTTTATTGATTTTTTAAAGGGTTTTTCGTGTCTCTATCTCCTTCAGTTCTGCTCTGATCTTAGTTATTTCTTGTCTTCGGCTAGGTTTTGAGTTTTTTTTTTTTGTTTTTTTTTTTTTGGTCTTGCTCCTCTAGCACTTTCAATTTTGATAATAGGGTGTCCATTTTGGATCTCTCCACTCTTCTCATGTGGGCACTTATTGCTATATATTTTCCTCTACAGACTGTTTTAAATGTGTCCCAGATATTCTGGTATGTTGTGTCTTTGTTCTCAGAAATAAAGAACTACTTTATTTCTGCCTTCTTTTCATTGTTTATCCAATCAACATTCAAGAGCCAGTTGTTCAGTTTCCAGGAAGCTGTTAGGTTCTGAGTTAGTTTCTAAATTCTGAGTTCTAACTTGATTGCACTATGGTCTGAGAGACTGTTTGTTATGATTTCAGTTGTTTTGCATTTGCTGAGGAGTGCTTTACTTCCAATTATGTGGTCAATTTTGGAGTAGGTGTGATGTGGTGCTGAGAAGAATGTATATTCTGTGGATTTGGGGTGGAAAGTTCTGTAAATGTCTATCAGGTTTTCTTGTTCCAGGTCTGAGTTCAAGCCCTGGATATACCTTGTTAATTTTCTGTCTGGTTGATCTGTCTGCTATTGACAGTGGAGTGTTAAAGTCTCCCACTATTATTGTGTGGGAGTCTAAGTCTCTTTTGAAGTCATTAAGAACTTGCCTTATATATCTGGGTGCTCCTGTATTAGGTCCATATATATTTAGAATCGTTAGCTCTTCTTATTGTATTGATCTTTTTACCATTATGTAATGACCTTTTTTGTCTCTTTTAATCTTTGTTGCTTTAAAGTCTATTTTATCAGAGACAAGAATTGCAACTCCTTTTTTTTTTTCTCTCCATTTGCTTGGTAAATCTTCCTCCATCCCTTTATTTTGAGCCTTTGTGTATCCTTGCATGTGAGATGGATTTTCTGGATACAGCACACCAATGGGTTTTGGTTTTTTATCCAACTTGCCAGTCTGTGTCTTTTGATTGGTGCATTTAGCCCATTTACATTTAGGGTTAATATTGTTATGTGTGAATTTGATACTGCCATTTTGATGCTAGCTGGCTGTTTTTCCCAATAATTGATGCAGATTCTTCATTTTGTTGATGTTCTTTAGCATTTGGTATGTTTTTAGAATGGCTGGTACTGGTTGTTTCTTTCTATGTGTAGTGCCTCTTTCAGGAGCTCTTTTAAAGCAGGCCTGGTGGTGACAAAATCTCTGAGTACTTCCTTGTTGGCAAAAGATTTTATTCTTCCTTCACTTATGAAGCTCAGTTTGGCTGAATATGAAATTCTGGGTTGAAAGTTCTTTTCTTTAAGGATGTTGAATATTGGTCCCCACTCTCTTCTGGCTTGTAGAGTTTCTTCTGAGAGATCTGCTGTGAGTCTGATGGGCTTCCCTTTGTGGGTTACCCAACCTTTCTCTCTGACTGCCCTTAGCATTTTCTCCTTCATTTCAACCCTGGTGAATCTGACGACTATGTGCCTTGGGGTTGCTCTTTTTGCGGAATATCTTTGTGGTGTTCTCTGTATTCCCTGGACTTGAGTATTGGCCTGCCTTGCTAGGTTGGGAAAATTTTTCTGGATAATATCCTGTAGAGTATTTTCCAGCTTGGATTCATTCTCTTTGTCACATTCTGGTACACCTATCAAACGTAGGTTACGTCTCTTCACATAGTCCCACATTTCTTGGAGATTATGTTCGTTCCTTTTTGCGCGTTTTTCTCTAATCTTGGTTTCTCATTTTATTTCATTGAGTTGATCTTCAACTTCTGATATTCTTTCTCCTGCTTTGTCAGTTTGGCTGTTGAAACTTGTGCATGCTTCACGAAGTTCTCGTGTTGTGTTTTTTCGCTTCTTCAATTCATTCATATTCCTCTCTAAGTTGTTCATTCTTGTTATCATTTCCTTGAATATTTTTTCAAAACTTTTTTCAAGGTTCTTAGTTTCTTTGCATTGATTTAGAACATGTTCTTTTAGCTCACTGAAGTTTCTCATTATCCACCTTCTGAAGTCTGATTCCATCATTTTGTCACACTCATTCTCTGTCCAGCTTTGTTCCCTTGCTGGTGAGGAGTTTCAGTCCTTTGTAAGAGGTGAGGTGTTTTGGTTTCCAGTGTTTTCCTCCTTTTTGCACTGGTTTCTTCCCATCTTTGTGGATTTATCCACCTGTCGTCTTAGTAGTTGCTGACTTTTCAATTGGGTCTCTGAGTGGATGCCCAGATTGCTGATGATGAAGTATTTCTGTTACTTAGTTTTTTTTCCAACAGTCTAGCCCCTCTGCTGTACGACTGCTGAGGTCCACTCCAGGCCCTGCTTGTCTGGGGTACACTGTAGCAGCTGCCAAAAAGTGAGGGATGCTACCAGTTTATTCTTCTGCTGTCTTTGTCCCAGAATGATGCCTGCCAAATGAAAGTCTGATTTGTCCTTTTTTAAGGTGACTCTTTGGATATACAGGGGTCAGGGATCTGCTTGAGGAGATAGTCTGTGCTTTATAGGAGCTCAAGTGCTGAGCTGTGTGCTCTGTTGTTCATTCAGGGTTATGGGGCGGGTGTGTTTAGGTCTGCTGCAGCAGAACTTATAAAATTCCTTTTTTTTTCCCCTCAGATGCTCTGTGTCAGGGCATTGGGGCTTTCTTTATAAGTATCCATTGCACTGTCCTGCCCAGCTAGGAGGCAGTCTAGTCACTATTTGCCTGCTGAGGCTCTGCCCTCCTACTGCAGGGTCTGCCCTGCTGCCACAGGGCTCTGCCCTACTGTAGTGGGCTCCACCCTACTGTGGTGGGCTCTGCCCTGTTTGCTGAGTCTCTCTGTTATGGTGGGTTGCCTTGGCAATGGCAGGCTGCTTCAGCAATGGGTGTGTACCTCAGTAGGGGCAAGATGTGTCCATAGTGGTGGACGCCCCTCCCCCACCAAGCTGCACCATCCTGGATTCAGCTGAGCCTGCAGTAAAACTCTCAACCCCAAGCGTTTTGAATTGACATTTTGTTTCTGTGGGGGTGGACCCACCGAGCCTGATCACCTGGATCCCTGCCTCAGAGTCCTTTCTCTCTCTCTCTCTCTCACTTGCTCTTTTCTTTTTAAGTTGAACAGTTGACTCTCTCACAGTCGCCTGTAGATATGGCACCAGGATCTGTGTGATTTCCCGTGCCATGACCCACTGCACCGGCTCTAATCATGCTTCCCAGGAATCTCCTGGTTTGGCTCACTGTCCAAGTCCCGTTTAATCAGATGGATATGTTAATCTGCCCTCCCACATCTCAGATTGCTGGTTTAACAGGGCACCCAGACCAGTGAGTTTTGTGCAGGGTGCCACTGTGCCATGGCGCCAGCCGAAACGGCTGCGCAAGCTGAAAGAGCTGCACTGGTGTCCCATGTCTCTCTTATACCTGGGAATTTCCCTGTTCTGTGGGCAAGAAAGGTCCGTCTGAAAATGCGGCTAGCACTCACCCTCTTCACCTTCACTGAGAGCTGCAATCCTGAGTTGTTCCTACCATGCCATCTTGGAAATCCCTCTTTTTTTGTTATTTATTTATTTTTTTTAATGGAGCTTCGCTGTGTCACCAGGCTAGAGCACAGTGGCACAATCTTGGCTCACTGCAACCTCTGCCTTCCATATTTGAGCAATTCTCCTGCCTTAGCCTCCCAAGTAGCTGGGACTACAGGCATGCACCACAATGTCTGGCTCATTTTTGTATTTTCAGTAGAGACAGGGTTTCATCATTTTGGCAAGAATAATCTTGATCTCTTGACCTTGTGATCCACTGGCCTCAGCCTCCCAAAATGCTGGGATTATAAGTGTGAGCCACTGTGCCTGGCCCAACCTTCTTTTTATTTATTAATTATAATTTTAATTTTTTATTGCATTTTAGGTTTTGGGGTACATGTGAAGAACATGCAAGATTGTTGCATAGGTACACACATGGAAGTGTGATGTGCTGCCTTCCTCCCCATCACTGATATCTGGCATTTCTCCCCATGGTATCTCTCCCCAACTCCCCACCCCACAGACTGTCCCTCCCCTATTTCCCTTCTACAGACCCAGGTGGGTGATGCTCCCCTCCCTGTGTCCATGTATTCTCATTGTTCAACACCCACCTGTGAGTGAGAACATGTGGTGTTTGATTTTCTGTTCTTGTGTCAGTTTGTTGTGAATGATGGTTTCCAGGTTTATCCATGTCCCTACAAAGGACATAAACCCATCGTTTTTTATGGCTGCATAGCATTCTATGGTGTATATGTGCCACATTTTCCCTGTCCAGTCTATTATCGATGGGCATTTGGGTTAATTCCAGGTCTTTGCTATTGTAAACAGTGCTGCAGTGAACATTCGTGTGCATGTGTCCTTATAGTAAAATCATTTATAATCCTTTGGATATATACCCAGTAATGGGATTGCTGGGTCAAATGGATTTTCTATTTCTAGGTCCTTAACAAATCACCACATTGTCTTCCACAATGGTTGAACTAATTGACACTCCCACCAACAGTTTAAAAGTGTTCCTATTTCTCCACATTCTCTCCAGCATCTGTTGTCACCAGGTTTTTTAATGATCACCATTCTAACTGGCATGAGATGGTATCTCAATGTAGTTTTGATTTGCATTTCTCTAATGACCAGAGATGATGAGCATTTTTCTATGTTTGTTGGCCTCATGTGTGTCTTCTTTTGTAAAGTGTCTGTTCATATTCTTTGCACACTTTTGAATAGGCTTGTTTATATTTTTCTTGTAAACTTGTTTTAGTTCTTTGTAGTTCCTGGATATCAGCCCTCTGACAGATGGGTAGACTACAAAAATTGTTTCCCATTCTGTTAATTGCCAATTCACTCTAGTGACTGTTTCTTTTGCTGTGCAGAAGCTGTGGAGTTTGATTAGGTCCCATTTGTCTGTTTTGGCTTTTGTTGCCAATGCTTTTGGTGTTTTGGTCATGAAGTCTTTGCCTACATGTATGTCCTGAATGGTTTTGCCTAGGTTTTCTTCTAGGGTTTTTATGGTGTTAGGTCTTATGTTTAAGTCTTTAATCCATCTGGAGTTAATTTTAGTGTAAGGTGTCAGGAAGGGGTCCAGTTTCTGCTTTCTGCACATGGCTAGCCAGTTTTCTTAACACTATTTACTAAACAGGGACTCCTTTCCCCATTGCTTATTTTTGTCAGGTTTGTCAAAGATTGGATGGTTGTAGATATGTTGTGTTGCCTCTGAGGCCTCTGTTCTGCTCCATTGGTCTATATCTCTGTTTGGCTACCAGTACCATGCTGTTTTGCTTACTGTAGCCTTATAGTATAGTTTGAAGTTCAGTAATGTGATGCCTCCCACTTTGTTCTTTTTGCTTTGAATTGACTTGGCTATGCAAGCTCTCTTTTGGTTCCGTATGAAGTTTAAGGTGTTTGTTTCCAGTTCTGTGAAGAAGGTCATTGGTAGCTTGATGGGGATAGCATTGAATCTATAAATTACTTTGGGCAGTATGGCCATTTTCATGATATTGATTCTTCCTAACCATAAACATGGAATATTTCTCCGTCTGTTTTTGTCCTCTCTTATTTCATTGAGCAGTGGCTTGTAGTTCTCCTTAAAGAGGTCATTTACATTCCTTGTTAGTTGTATTCCTAGGTATTTTATTTTCTTTGTAGCAATTGTGAATGGCAGTTTGTTTTTGATTTGGCTCTCTTTAAGTATGTTATTAGTATATAGAAATGCTTGTGATTTTTGCACATTGATTTTGTATCCAGAGACTTTGGTGAAGTTTCTTATCAGTTTCAGGAGACTTTGGACTGAGACGATGGTGTCTTCTAGATATACAATTATTTCATCTGCAAATAGAGATAATTTGACTTTTTTTCCTATTCAAAACCCTTTATTTCTTTTTCTTGCCTGATTGCTCTGGCTAGATCTTCCAGTACTATATTGATAGGAGTGGTGAAAGAGGGCATTTTTGTCTAGTGCCAGATGTCAAAGGAAATGCTTTTAATTTTTGCCCATTCAGTATCATATTGGCTGTTGGTTTGTCATAAATAGGTTTTATTATTTTGAGATATGTTCAGTCAATACCTAGTTTATTGAGGGCTTTTTAGCATAAAGAACCATTGAATTTTGTCAAAGACCTTCTCTGCATCAATTGAGATAATCATGTGGTTTCTGTCTTTGGTTCTGTTTATGTGGTAAATTACATTTATAGATTTGCGTATGTTGAACCAGCCTTGCATTCCTGGGATGAATCCTACTTAATCATGGTGGATAAGCTTTTTGATGTGCTCTTGCAATCAGTTTGCCAGTATTTTATTGAAGAATTTTGCATTTATGTTCATCATGAATATTGGCCTGAAGTTTTCTTTTCTTGCTGAGTCTCTGCAGAGTTTTGGTATCAGGATGACTTTGGTCTCATAAAATGATTTGGGAAGGATTCCCTCTTTTTGGATTATTTGGAATAGTTTCAGAAGGAATGGTACCAGCTCCTTTTTGTATGTCTGGTTGAATTCGGCTGTGAACCCATCTGGACCTGGGATTTTTTTTGATTGGTAGGCTCTTAGTTGCTGCTTCAACTTCAGACCTTGTTTTTGGTCTATTCAGGGTTTTGACTTCTTTCTGGTTTAGGCCTGGGAGGATGCAAGTGTCCAGGAATTTATTCATTCCTTCCAGGTTTACTAGTTTATGTGCATAGAGTTGTTTGTAGTAATCTCTGATGATGGCTTGAATTTCTGGGGAATCTGTGGTAATATCCCCTTTATCGTTTTTTATTGCATTGATTTGATTATTCACTTTTTTCTTTTTTATCAACCTGGCCAGCAGTCTGTCTATTTTGTTGATCTTTTCAAAAAACCAGCTCCTGGATTTATTGATTTTTTGAAGGGTTTTTTGTGTCTCTGTCTCCTTCAGTTCTGCTCTGATCTTAGTTATTTCTTGTCTTCAGCTAGGTTTTGAGTTTTTTTGATCTTGCCCCTCTAGCTCTTTCAATTTTGATGATAGGGTGTCAGTTTTAGATCTCTCCTAGCTTCTCATGTGGGCATTTATTGCTATATATTTTCCTCCAGAGACTACTTTAAATTTGTCCCAGTGATTCTGGTATGTTGTGATTTCTTTCTTGTTGGTTTCAAAAAACATCTATTTCTGCCTTCATTCCATTGTTTATCCAGTCAACATTTAAGAGCCAGTTGTTCAGTTTCCATGAAGCTGTATGGTTCTGAATTAGTTTCTGAATTCTGAATTCTAACTTGATTGCACTGTTGTCTTAGAGACTGTTATAATTTCTGTTCTTTTGCATTTGCTGAGGAGTGATTTACTTCCAGTTATGTGGTCAATTTTAGAGTAGATGTGATGTGGTGCTGAGAAGAACGTATATTCTGTGGATTTGGGGTGGAGAGTTCTGTAAATGTCTATTAGGTTGGCTTGTTCCAGGTCTGAGTTCAAGTCCTGGGTATTCTTGTTAATTTTCTGTCTCATTGATCTGTCTAATATTGACAATGAGGTGTTAAAGTCTCCCATTATTACTGTGTGGGAGTCTAAGTCTCTTTGTAAGTCATTAAGAACTTGCCTTATGTATCTGAGTGCTCCTGTATTGGGTGCATATATATTTAGGATTGTTAGCTCTTCTTGTTTCATTGATCCTTTTACCATTATGTATTGTCCTTCTATCTTTGTTGGTTTAAAGTCTATTTTATCAGAGATGAGAATTGCAACTGTTGCTTTTTTTGCTCTCCATTTGCTTGGTAAATCTTCCTTCATCCCTTTATTTTGAGGTTTTTGTATCCTTGCATGTGAGATGGGTTTCCTGGATACAGCACACCGATGGATTTTGGCTTTTTATTTAATGTGTTAGTCTGTGTCTTTTGATTGAGGCATTTAGCCCATTTACAGTTAGGGTTAATATTGTTATATGTGAATTTGATCCTGCCATTTTGATGCTAGCCAGCTGTTTTGCCCATTAGTTAATGCAGTTTCTTCATTGTGTTGATGCTCTTTACCATTTGGTATGTTTTTGGAGTGGCTGGTACTGGTTCCTTTCTATGTTGAGTGCCTCTTTCAGGAGTTGTTGTAAAGCAGGTCTGGTGGGGATGAAATCTCTGAGTACTTTCTTGTTCACAAGGGATTTATTTTTCCTTCACTTATGAAGCTTAGTTTCACTGGATATGAAATTCAGGGTTGAAAATTCTTTTCTTTAAAATTGTTGAGTATTGACCCCCACTCTCTTCTGGCCTGTAGGGTTTCTGCTGAGAGATCTGCTGAGAGTCTGATGGGCTTCCCTTTGTGAGTAACCTGACCTTTCTCTCTGGCTGCCCTTAGCATTTTCTCCTTCATTTCAACCCTGGTGAATCTGACAATTATGTGCCTTGGGGTTGCTCTTCTTGAGGAATATCTTTGATGGGTTCTCTGTATTTCCTGGACTTGAATATTGGCCTGGCTTGCTAGGTTGGGGAAGTTTTCCTGGATGATATCCTGAAGAGTATTTTCCAGCTTGGATTCATTCTCTCCATCACATTCAGGTACCCCTATCAAACGTAGATTAGGTCTTTTCACATAGTCCCATATTTTTTGGAGACTTTGTTCATTCTTTTTTACCCTTTTTTCTCTAATCTAGCCTTCTCATTTTATTTCATTGAGTTGATCTTTGACCTCTGATATCCTTTCTTCTGCTTGGTCAATTCAGCTGTTGAAACTTGTGTATGATTCACGAAGTTCTCGTGTTGTGTTTTCTAGCTGCATCAATTCACTTATATTCCTCTCTAAATTATTTGTTCTTGTTAGAATTTTGTCAAGTCTTTTTAAAAGGTTCTTAGTTACTTTGCATTAAGTCACAACATGTTTTTTTAGCTCACAGAAATTTCTTATTACCCACCTTCTGAAGCCTGATTCTGTCAATTCATAACACTCATTCTCCATCCAGCCTGTTTCCTTGCTGGTGAGGAGTTTTAATCCCTTATAGGAGGAGGGGTGTTCTGCTTTCAGGTGTTTTCATCTTTTTTGTGCTGTTTTCTTCCCATCTTTGTGGGTTTACCCAGCTGTCGTCTTTGTAGTCATTGACTTTCAGATTGGGTCTCTGATTGGACATTCAGTATGTTGGTGATGAAGTTATTTCTTTCTGTTTCTTAGTTTTTCTTCTACCAGTCAGGCCCCTCTGCTGTAGGACTGCTGAGGTCCACTCCATTCCCTGCTTGCCTGGGGATCACCTGCAGCAGCTGCAGAACAGTAAGGGTTGCCACCAGGTTCTTCTGCTATCTTTGTTCCTGAAGGATACCTGCCTAATTTCAATCTGAGCTATCATTTATGAGGTTACTCTTTGGATATAAGGGGGTCAGAGAGCTGCTTGAGGAGACAGTCTGTCCTTTTAGAAGCTCAAGTGCTGAGCTGTGAGCTTCATTGTTTATTCAGAGCTGCTGGGTAGGTACATTTAAGTCTGTTGCAGCAGAACTTCTAACACCCCCAATTTTTTTTTACCCAGGTGCTCTGTCTGAGGAGTTAGGGCTTTATTTATGAGTTTCTGTTGTGCTGCTGTGTTTTTTTCAGGGCTGCCCAGCCAAGTGAGGATGCAGCCTAGTCACTATCTGCCTGCAAAGGCCTTGCTGAGCTGTTGTGGGCTCCACCCAGCTGCCATGTAAAATTCCCTGCAGTCCTGTTTATATGGGTATAGTTAGAACTGCCTCAGCAATGGCAGCCCACCTCTGTAATTGTGGACTCTCTCTGTAATGGCTGGCTTCCTCAGCAATGACAGACTGCCTCCATAGTGGTGGAGTGCCTTGGTAATGGCAGACACCTCTCCTCCACAGAGCTGGACTGTCCCAGGTTCAGCTGTGCTTGCTGTGAGACTCAATCCAGAACCTTTCAGATTGCTGTTTTTTTGGAGGATTGGGACCAGCCTAGCCTGATCACCTGGTTCCCTGCCTCAGAGCCTTTTTTTTTCTTTTTAGTTGAACATTCGACTGTCTTCCAGGTGTTTCAGTAGACTGTGGAAAAGTCACTGCAGTCTGTGTGATTTCTTGTGTGGTGACCGCCTGCGCCAGTTGAAAGAGCTGCACTGAGATTCATGGTGCTTTTTTGCCCAGGAATCTCCTGGCCTGGCTCCCTGTTTCAGTCCCCTTTTTAATCAGATGAATGGGTGACTCTGTCTCCCTGGAGCTCCAATCGCCAGCTTAAATGGTGCCTGGACCTGTGTATTTTGTATGGAGAACTGCTGCACTGGGGTGCCGGCCAAAACAGCTGCATCAGCCAAAACAGTCGTGCTGGTGACCCATGGGGCTCCTCCACCTGGGAATCTCCTGGTCTTTGGGCAATAAAAATTTGTCTGGAAATGTGGTGTCAACTCACACTTCACACTTTTGCTGGGAGCTGCAATCCTGAGCTGCTCCTAATCAGCCATCTTGGATCTGTTCGTGTTTCTTATTCTAATCAGATGTGGAACAGTTTCAGTGCAGCTTATATGTTCATGTTAGTGATGAACTTGGGTGGAGATGGTGACACAGCTTGTTCTCTCCTCCTAGGCTCTCAGTGCATTCAAGATCTTGAGCTGCCAGGGGCCTGGCCACTCCCACCTTGAGCCCTGCCTTGGCTGAGCTGGTTGCTGCTACGTGTCCCTGGCTGCTGGCCTGCCTATCCTCTGCTGTGCACAGGTATGCATGTGTGCACATATGTACATGTACCGCACACATACAATGCCCACCTCACACACACCACACATATACACATCATACAGAACACACATACACCCACCTCACACACCATACACTACATTATACACCATGTCCACCTCACACACTCCACACATTGAATTTGTATGGATACTCCACATGTACCACACACATACTGTAACCACCTCACACACAGCATACCTATATCACACCCATCTGACACACCAGGAGCATATCACATCCACCTCACATGACACACACACCCCATACACACCACACACAACACATATACAGACACCTCACACACCATATAACACTTATAAACCATGCCCACCTCACACACCCCACACACTTAACCCATATACACCACACACATCATTCCCACCTCACAAACCCCATACTCATGTCATACCCACCTAACATACCCATACATGCCACACACAACACACATACCCACCTTACATACCACACTCACCTCACACACACACCACACTTAACCCATAGACACCACACACACAACACATATCATACCCATCTCATATACCACACATGTATCATACCCATTTTGTACACATACCGCATACATGCCACACACCACAAACATACCCATCTCACACACCACATATATATCATGCCTACCTCACACATACCACATGCTTAACCCATAGACATTGCACACAGCATGCATAACATGTCCACCTCACACACACAATACACATATCATACCCACCTCACACACTGCACACACTTAACTCATTTGCATCACATACATATTATACCTCCCTCACAACACATCTATACCATGCCCACCTCACACACACCACACACTTAACCATATTACAACACACACCACACACATTATATCCACACCACACATACTACATCCCCCTCACACATCCCATACACAGCACAAGCATATCATACCTACCTCCTACACACCATACACATAACATAACCACCTCACACCACACTCCACATATACACCATGCCCACCTCACACACCACACACATTCAATGCTTATATACCACACACACATCATTCCCACCTCACACACATATCAATACACACCACACACCACACAAATACCCACCTCACACACACCACACACTTACCCATATACACTATACATACCACACCCATGTCATACTCACCTCATACACAGTACAAACATGGCATGCCCACCGCTCACACACCAGACTTAATGCATATACACTACATACACACCACACACCTACCATTATCTCATGCACCCCACACACCCTATATACACCACACAGACACCACACACATATATCCATCTCACAAACCACACACCACATATATGCCCTGCCCACCTCACACACCACACACTTAACCCATATACACCACACACATCATACTCACCTCACACACAACACACACATATCATACCCAGCTCACACAGGCCACACATGTATCATACTCACCTCCCACACATACCCCATACACACTACATGCATGCACACACCCCATATATACCATGCTCACCTTATACACACCATGCACTTAACTCATATACACCGTCACTACACACATTATGCCCACTTCACACACACCACACACTTCATACCACATATACACCATGCCCACCTCACACATCACACACATTGAACCCATATACACCACCCTCACCACACACATACCCCATACACACCACATGCATATAACCCTCACACACACCATGTATATACCATGCTCACCTCACACACACCACACACTTAACCTATATACACCAGACACCACACAGGTTAAACTCACATCACAGATACCACACACACCTCCTATACACCACACACATATCATGTCCACTTCACAAACATAATACACACACTCACTACACATCATGCATGCTTCACTTACCACATACTGCACATATACACCACATGCACCTTATATACGCACAACACACATACCACACTCACCACATAATACCATGCATACACCGTATACATTTCTCACACACCACACACATTTTATACACAGCACACAAACATTTTATAAGTACCACATACACAGCACACCACACTCCATATACATATTACATCACCTTTACCACACACCACATTCTACACACCATACACAACATATCTACCCATCTCACACAACACACTACATATATATCATGCCCACTTCATGTACCCCACACACTTAACCCATATACAGCACACATACCCCACACACAAACCATGCCCACCTCACACACACCACACCCATACCCCATACACACCATTCACAGCACACATATACCCACCTCACACACCATACACTACATTATACACCATGCCCAACTCACACACCCCACACACTTAACCCATGTGTGGCACACCCATCAAACACATACTATGCCCACCTCACACACATCAGGAGAAGGAAACCTCTGTGAAGGCCCTGAGGCCCCAGAAGGAGTGTTACAATTGGTGCTCTTTTAGCTTCGCCACCCATTGACAGTTGAAGTGTTAACAGCTCAGTGGAAGGTCAGTGTGACAGCCTTTGACACCAGCCTGGAAGAGAAATGGCTGTTGGAATATGAGAAAGGATGGATATGAAAGATATTCCTGTTGACTGTGTTAAGTTTCAGATGCTGATTAGACTTTGAAGTAGAAATGTGAAGAACATTGAAGATGTGAATCTGGGGTTCAGGGTATAGGGCAGGACTCAAGATTCTCCTTGGAGACTGCACATTTTATCTTGAAAGAATTCCCTTTTGTTTTTCAGAGTAGTAATTTCATTTGATAGAATAAAGAGCCTGTGGTATTTTGAGTAGAATGATGAGAAAAATTTTAATCAAACTTTTTTTTAAAGCATTGTGAATAAAAATAAGAGTGAAATATAGGGGATTTCTCAGTCAGCATCAGTGACCTGTCTGTATCTGACCTGAGTCCCAGCTGATATAGCCAGTAGACAGTAGAAAATTCAGCATTTGATTTGCATGTTTTAAAGCTCTTGAGAAGAAGAATTAGACATTTTAATTTCTCCCCCCCCACCACCCCATAAGGATCCTTGTGGATATATTTTTGAACCTTACCTTTTGATTTTTTCCTTAGTAGGATACCAGTCAAACCTGGGAGGCCTCTGAACAAGCTGTATACTGTGTAGCCTCCAGCTTCTGCTTTCTCAAGGCAGAACGTGGCCCTCAGTGCCTCTTTCTGCTTCCCATTGTTCAGACCACTGTGGATTGCCCCTGACCTGTCTCACTCCTCCTGTTTTGATGAGCAATATGGGGAGGCTGAGGGATTGGTAATATTTGGCTCCATATTTTAAAATGATAATTGGTAATTACATAAAGTTACATCTAGTTTCAGCAGTACCACTTACAACTTTAAGTTGTACAGAAATTGATCCTTTATTATTTAGAAAACAGACTTTAAAGTTAATAATACTGAGAAAATTCATGGTTCTTTCCTTTTGCCTTTTCTGGCCTTGAGTTCTTTATTTTTAGAGCTTTTGTACTGGCTCATCTTCCCTCCCTTTCCTGGGGAGTTGACTTTAAAAGGTAGATTTGCAGGAGCTTATCCTTTTAGAGGATGATGAAAACCACTTGTACTTGCCCTTAAAGAAAACATTTTTTAAGTTCCTTGTGTGCCCTTTTCAGATCACATCCCAGAGAGGAGAGACTTCTGCAATACTGTGTTAACCATTTTCTTTCTTCATGTATTATCCACAAATGTATTTATGTATGTGGTAAAAAGCATGAAATTTGCCATCTTAACCATCTTTAAATGGGTAGTTCAGTAGTGATGAGTGTATTCACAACACTGAGTACTAGATCTCCAGTTTTTCATTTTACAGAGCTGAAACTGTATATTAATTAATCGACTCTATTTCCTTCAGGGCCAGCCACTGGCCTTTTGTTTCTATGAATTTCACTATTCTAGATACTTCATATAAGTGAAAACTTACAGCATTTGTTTTTTTGTGAGTGACATATCTGAGTTAGCATGTTTTCAGGGTTCATCCATATTGTCACATATATGTTATATGACTCATAAAAGCCAGAATTATTTTTCTTTTGAAAAGCTGAATAATGTTCCATTTATAAAGGTCTTAATCTTCATGTGGCTGAATTTATAACCATATTTACAGTGTTTTTATACCTAGTTTAGAAAATGCTTCTGTATCCTGAGATCATAAAGATAGCCTCCTATATTTTTAAGAAATATTTTTGTTTTAAAACAAGATTAAATTTACAGGAAGGTTATCAGTACAATTCAGATAACATTTGCTTTTCCCTGAACCATTTGATAATAAGTTTCTGACTTTTTGGCCCATTGCTTCCAAATACTTTAGTGGCATTTCCTAAGAAAAGGATATTCTTCTGTGTAATATCAAAATTACCATCAAAATTAGAAAGTTAATACATTTCTATCATCACATCTTCAACTTCATTCAAGCTTTACTGATTATCTCATCAAATTCTGTTTAACAACGGGATCTAGTTTGGAATTACAGGTTGCATTTAGTTCTAATGTCTCTTTAGTCTCCTTACATCTAGACCACTCCCTTTATTGAATTGAGATGTATTTGTTCCTCTTCTATTTTCTGGGAGGGATTATATAAAAGCAGTGTTAATTCTTTTTAAGACATTTCATAGAATTCTTTAGTAAAACCATCTGAGCTGAGTTTTTTGGTTCTTTTGTTTGTTGGTTGGTTGGTTTTTGTTTTCTTGCTTTTTGCAATGGAGTTTTGCTCTTGTTGCTGAGGCTGGAATGCAATGGCACGACCTTGGCTCATTGGAACCTCCACCTTTTGGGTTCAGGGATTCTCCTGCCTCAGCCTCCTGAGTAGCTGGGATTACAGGTACCCATCAACAGGCCCAGCTAATATTTTGTGTTTTGAGTAGAGATGGGTTTCACCATATTTTCCAGAGTTGTCTTGAACACCTGACCTCAGGGGATCCACTTGTCTCAGCCTCCTAAAGTGCTGGAATTACAGGTGTGAGCCACTGCACCTCACTGGCCTAGAGATGTGTATGAGATTTGAAATTATAAAGTCAGTTTTCTTAGCAACTACAGGTCTATTTAAATGTATATTGGATGAGTTGTAGTTTGTGTTTTTTCTGTAATTGTTGCATTTTATCTAAGACATTCCATTTTGGCTAATCTATGTGCAGTTTTATTCTTCCTTACCTTATATAGACATATTTTCAATGAAAAGACAATCGATTACAAATATTTATAAAAAACATATTTTACATCTGTTTCATATAATTTTATATCTGTATCATATACTTTGGATTGAGCTCTACATGTAGCCAAGATCTCAGGGCAGGCTACATTCAGCACTGATGGGAGACTCAGTGACCTGTAAAGTTAGTGTGTCTACACACTTCAGCTTGCTCCACATGAGTCTCTGACCATGCAAATAGCTATACTGTGGCTATATTGTGCTGACACCTCATTCTGTTTCAATTTTTTCCATGACTTATTCAAAATAATGTGACATGGTGCAAATCAACTTTGCTATGGTCCCTGACTGCAGGTTGCTTAGAGTCTCTGTAGGGATTGCAGAGAAGTAATTAGGAAATAAGAAATCAGTGTGGTCAGTGTTCTGATGAGGAGGCAACAGCTCCTCATGAGAACACAAAGAAGAGGTATCTATTTTATTCTCTGCCTCTCTGGTATCCAGTACAGTACCTTGCACATAGTAGGTTCTCACTAAGTCTTTGTTGAATGAATGAATGAACTCAGAACTGGGTGATCACAGGGTCACTTTTGGAGAGGACTTGTGTCTGAGCCAGGTTAGTAATATCTATGGGTAGTAAATAAATGGAGGAAATTCTCTCATGTGGATGCAGTAATATGCAGTGTTGTAGAAGAACAGAAAGCTTAGCAATCTAAGTAGTTATATTACCAAATAATAATTATTACTTTTTATAGTCATTATTTCCACTCACTGTGGCATTTAATGTTTCATCTGTATCTCTCTAGAAGCAGCAATAGTGAAAACATAATTACACTTTGGGAAAATAAAAAACAGATAATTTTTAGGTGGATCTTTATCCAAATACAATAAAGAAGCAAAACAGAAAAGAAAAAGTTGTCTAAAGCTGTCTATTTGCAAGTGGGGAGTGGTTTCCAAAAGTGATTGCAGACTGAAGGCTAAGAAGAAAAATCTCTGACCAAAGTATGTATTGGACAAGGTTAGCTAAGAACCAGAATTCATTTTTATGAATTAGCATTTTTGATTATGGCTGTTGTCTTTACCATTACTAGGTTTAGTTCCTGACATCTTAAAAATAATGCTCTCCAAATGAATAAGAAGTATTTTTTTGTGAAGCACAGTACACTTTTCTCTGGCTCTTACCTACTAGTCATATTCATGCTATTCTTGCTTTAAAACAATACTTTTCTAAGCTCTAAATATACATGTGATAAATCATGAGTTTACCACTAATAATGGTGGATCATACTGTTGTGTTTTCATATGCCAGGTACTGTATTGAGACCCTGCCATGGGTTACTTCATTTAATATAAACAGTGGCCTCTCTGTAAGAAAACCAAACCTAGGGCTCCCATTTTACAGAAGTGGCAACTAAGGTTTGGAGAAGTTAAATTGTGTGTACCCAAGGTCACTTATGTAAGGCTCAGACTCGCATTTGAATCTAAGTCTGTCTGATATCATTTAAACACTGAGCTATGTGTGCTCTTTCTGATATTTCATATGTCATTTTATGGCCCAGGATTTAGTTTTACTTGTGTACATATCATTGGAAAGTTTATCAGTTAAGTAGGGAAAGTGTCTGTAGTGAAGTAACATATTAAGGCTCTCCTAAAAGCAAATTACAGAAACCCACTTTAAACTAGTCAGCATGGCTGGACGCAGATGCTCCAACAATAATTACTGTGCTCTTCCTCTCTGTGTCACCTCCTGTCTCACCTTCCTTTTTCCCCCTCTTTCTTTATCCCACTGCCCCACTCCCTCTCTTGTTCTGCTTTTCTTAGAGTGTTAGCCTATTCTCTCTTGTCACAGGAGCAGCCCCAGTTGAACACAGCTCCACCTGTGATCCTAGAAAGAGAAAGCATCTTCTCTGGGAGCTCTGGTGGAAATGCCCTGGGGAATACTCTAGGTCATGGGGACTGGGGGCTGTGAGAGGACTTTGTGAGCCATATGAAATATAGCTGTTGGAGTGACAACATGTCCATACTTCATCCTGATAAGACATGTCATTTGATGGTTGAAAGCTATAATTATTTAAAGATAATACACAATATATTTTAACAGTGTTATCAAGATATAGTTCACATACTGTAGGACTCACCCATTTAAAGTGTACAGTTCAATGGTGTTAATATAGTCCAGTTGTACAGCTATCACCACTGTCTCATCTGTAACATTTCCATCACAAAAAGAAATCTTATACCCATTCAAAGTCACTCCCTATTTTTCCCAAATTTCTTGGCCTTAAGCAACCACTCATCTACTTTCTGTCTCTATAGATTTGCCTATTCTAGACACTTTATGTAGGTGCAATCAGATGACTTGTGGTCTTTGTGTCTGACTTCTTTTATTAGCATGTTTTCAAGGTTTATCTATCTTTGCATATCATCATGTATTTTTCTATTAATTGCTAAATATTATTCCATTATATGATATATGCCACATTTTATTTGTCCATTGGACATTTCAGTTGTTTTCACATTTTTGCAATTAAGAAAAATGCTGCTGTCAACACTTGCATAGAAGCTTTTGTGTAGATTTGTTTTTAGTTCTTCTGTGTGCATACCTAGGAGTGGAATTGCTGGCTTATATGATAACTATACCTACCATTTTGAGAAACTGTCTCCAAAGTGACTGCATGATTTTACAATCTCACCAGCAATGTGTGAGGGTTCCAGTTTCTTTACATTCTTGTCAACCATTAATATCTTTTTGATTATAGGCATCTTGGTGGGTGTAAAGTGGTATAATGCATATTTTATTTATTTTTATTTTTTTTTAGGAGTAATAACACAGGCTTTTATGAGCAGTTTTTAATCCATAAATACAATAGGCATTTTGGCATTTTGGCCATCAGAAAACAAAAGCTGTAGTATCAGCAAAGTCTGAGATGTTTCCATTTTGTAGATTCAATTCAGTGTATTTAAGGTTAACAAAGGCTGACACCGAAATTTTTAAAGACAGGCAAAAATTCACATTAAAAAAAAATCCCTGTATTTCTATTTAGAGTAACAGTAGGCAGTATGATTCCAAAAGTTAAAAATTACTTCACAACCTGTGGCTTCAGCTTGGCAAACAGCTTAGAGTCCAAAACTGATTCTCTCTATTAAAAAAAGAGGGTGTCTGTGTATATAGACACATATTTTAAAGGAATCAGATAATCTTTGAAGCAGCCTTAGTGTTTCCTTTAAATTTGTCTGGAAATGACCATTGTATTAGCTTCACGGGAAGGGCTGACTAGCCAGCTTCTTGGTCTAAGGCTAACATGGTAATCATTTGTCTAAGGCTAGAAAGGTACCAAATAAGATATAAACTGGGGAGAGGAAGAGGAGATGAGGGCTTTTCCTGGCAGTTGGTGGCTAAAACTGAAAGGATTCTAGAAAATGACACAATGGCAGCCTTTCTTGTCTTTTTCTTTCTGTGTCGGTTCTGGTGAAGGAGGACATTCCTGCTCTTGAAATTTCCTGATAACCCGGCCAAGTTCATGGAAAGCTTGATCTACATTCATCCTAATCTTTGCTGATGCCTCCATGTATATGACCTTAAGTTGCCATGCTGTTGTCCTTCTTCCTGTGTTACCTGTCTTTGATGATCCACATCTGCTTTATTACCAATTAAAATCATTGGAAACTCATCACAATCCTTTACTCTGAGAATCTGTCTTTGAAACTTATAGATTTCTTCAAAACTGCCTCTATCTGTGACTGAAAAGACCAACAGGAAGCCCTCACCAGTCCTCATATATTGTTCTCTCATGGCTCCAAATTCTTCTTGTCCTGCTGTATCCAAAATACCTAGCCGCGCTGCTCTGTCATCTATCACACACTGCTTTGTGTAAGAATCTTCAATGGTTGGATCATAATCTGTTACAAAATAGTACTGGATGAACTGGATGGTGAGCGGACTTGCCCACGCCGCCACCGCCGACCACCACAAGCCGGTACTTCTCTTGGCCGGAGCCGTCCCGCCAGCTTGCCGCGGCCATGGGGATGCCACAGAGCCCAGCCTGACCGCTCCAAGCCGCAGCTGCCACCCGCTCTAGGCCCAGCACCAGGGACGTGTGCTGCCGGCGGGCAGCGGGCGAGCGGCTGGGCGGGGGTCGCGGGTAGCGGGAGGTGTCGGGAGGACAGGTCCGCGCGGCCGCGCCGGCGCCAGGGGCTGGCTGGGTACCGCCCGAGTCGCGGAGAAGTGGGGTGATGGCACGGGCCAGTGGCGGCAGCGGCTGGGGGGGCGCGCTCCTCCAATGCATATTTTATTTAATTTTTAAAAATTTTTAAAATTTTTATTGCATTATAGGTTTTGGGGTACATGTGCAGAGTGTGCAAGATAGTTGCATAGGTACACACATGTCAGTGTGCTTTGCTGCCTTCCTCCCACTCACCCACACTTGGCATTTATCCCCAGGCTATCCCTCCCCAGCCCCCCCCACTGTCCCTCCCCCCTTCCCCCCAATAGACCCCAGTGTGTAGTAGACCCCCTCCCTGTGTCCATGTGTTCTCATTTTTCGCACCCGCCTATGAGTGAGAATATGCGGTATTTCTTTTTCTGTTCTTGTGTCAGTTTGCTGAGAATGATGTTCTCCAAATTCACCCATGTCCTTACAAAGGACGCAAACTCATCATTTTTGATTGCTGCATAATATTCCATGGTGTATATGTGCCACATTTTCCCAGTCCAGTCTATCATCGATGGGCATTTGAGTTGGTTCCAGTCTTTGCTATTGTAAACAGTGCTGCAATGAACATTCGTGTGCATGTGTCCTTATAGTAGAACGATTTATAGTTTTTTGGATATATACCCAGTAATGGGATGGCTGGGTCAAATGGAATTTCTATGTCTAGGGCCTTGAGGAATTGCCACACTGTCTTCCACAATGGTTGAACTAATTTACACTCCCACCAACAGTGTAAGAGTGTTCCTATTTCTCCACATCCTCTCCAGCATCTGCTGTCTCCAGATTTTTTAATGATCACCATTCTAACTGGCATGAGATGGTATCTCAATGTGGTTTTGATTTGCATCTCTCTAATGACCAGTGATGATGAGCATTTTTTCATGTGTTTGTTGGCCTCATGTATGTCTTCTTTTGTAAAGTGTCTGTTCATATCCTTTGTCCATTTTTAAATGGGCTTGTTTGCTTTATTTTTTCCTGTAAATCTGTTTGAGTTCTTTGTAAATTCTGGATATCGGCTCTTTGTCAGATGCATAAACTGCAAAGACTTTTTCCCATTCTGATGGTTGCTGATTCTGTGGAGTTTGATTAGGTCCCATTTGTCTATTTTGGCTTTTGTTGCCAATGCTTTTGGTGTTTTGGTCATGAAATCCTTGCCTACTCCTATGTCCTGAATGGTTTTGCCTAGATTTTCTTCTAGGGTTTTTATGGTGTCAGGTCTTATGTTTAAGTCTTTAATCCATCTGGAGTTAATTTTAGTGTAAGGTGTCATGAAGGGGTCCAGTTTCTGCTTTCTGCACATGGCTAGCCAGTTTTCCCAACACCATTTATTAAACAGGGAATCCTTTCCCCATTGCTTGTTTTTGTCTGGTTTATCAAAGATTATATGGTTGTAGATACGTTGATTTGCCTCCAATGCCTCTGTTCTGTTCCATTGGTCTATATCTCTATTTTGGTACCAGAACCATGCTGTTTTGATTACTGTAGCCTTGTAGTATAGTTTGAAGTCTGGTAGTGTGATGCCTCCTGCTGTGTTCTTTTTGCTTAGAATTGACTTGGCTATGCAGGCTCTCTTTTGGTTCTATATGAAGTTCATGGTGGTTTTTTCCAGTTCTGTGAAGAAATTCAATGGTAGTTTGATGGGGATAGCATTGATTGTGTAAATTACTTTGGGCAGTATAGCCATTTTCATGATATTGATTATTCCTAACCATGAACATGGAATGTTTCTCCATCTCTTTGTGTCCTCTCTTATTTCATTGAGCAGTGGTTTGTAGTTTTTTTTAAAGAGGTCCCTTATGTTCCTTGTGAGTTGGATTCCTAGGTATTTTCTTTGTGGCAATTGTGAATGGCAGTTCATTCTTAATTTGGTTCTAAGTCTGTTATTGGTGTATAGGAATGCTTATAATTTTTGCACATTGATTTTATATCCCGAGACTTTGCTGAAGTTGCTTATCAGTTTCAGGAGTTTTTGGGCTGAGGTGATAGGGTCTTCTAGGTATACTATCATGTCGTCTGCAAATAGAGACAATTTGGCTTCCACCTTTCCTATTTGAATACCCTTTATTTATTTTTCTTGCCTGATTGCTCTGGCTAGAACTTCCAGTACTATGTTGAATAGGAGTGGTGAGAGAGGGCATCCTTGTCTAGTGCCAGATTTCAAAGGGAATGCTTTCAGTTTTTGCCCATTCAGTATGATATTTGCTGTTGGTTTGTCATAAATAGCTTTTATTACTTTGAGATATGTTCCATCAATACCAAGGTTATTGAGGGTTTTTAGCATAAAGGGCTGTTGAATTTTGTCAAATGCCTTCTCTGCGTCAATTGAGATGATCATGTGGTTTTTGTTTTTGCTTCTGTTTATGTGGTGAATTACATTTATAGACTTGCATATGTTGAACCAGGCTTGCATCCCCGGGATGAATCCTACTTGATCATGATGGATAAGTTTTTTAATGTGCTGTTGCAATTGGTTTCCCAGTATTTTATTGAAGAATTTTGCATCTATGTTCATCATGGATATTGGCCTGAAGTTTTCTTTTCTTGTTGAGTCTCTGCCAGGTTTTGGTATCAGGATGATGTTGGTCTCATAAAATGATTTGGGAAGGGTTCCCTCTTTTTGGATTATTTGGAATCATTTCAGAAGGAATGGTACCAGATCTTCTTTGTGTGTCTGGTAGAATTCGGCTGTGAACCCATCTGGACCTGGACTTTTTTTGTGTGGTAGGCTCTTAATTGCTGCCTCAACTTCAGACCTTGTTATTGGTCTATTTATAGTTTTGGCTTCCTCCTGGTTTAGGCTTGGGAGGACACAGGTGTCCAGGAATTTATCCATTTCTTCCTTGTTTACTAGTTTATGTGCATAGAGTTGTTTGTAGTATTCTCTGATGATGGTTTGAATTTCTGTGGAATCTGTGGTGATTTCCCCATTATCATTTTTTATTGCATCTATTTGGTTGTTCTCTCTTTTCTTTGTTATCAGTCTGGCTAGTGGTCTGTCTATTTTGTTGATCTTTTCAAAAAACCAGCTCTTGGATTTATTGATTTTTTGAAGGGTTTTTCAAGTCTCTGTCTCCTTCAGTTCTGCTCTGATCTTAGTTATTTCTTGTCTTCGGCTAGGTTTTGAGCTTTTTTGATCTTGCTCCTCTAGCTCTTTCAATTTTTGATGATAGGGTGTCAATTTTTGATCTCTCTACTCTTCTCATGTGGGCACTTATTGCTATATATTTTCCTCTACAGACTGCTTTAAATGTGTCCCAGATATTCTGGTATGTTGTGTCTTCGTTCTCATTGGTTTTGAAGAACTTCTTTATTTCTGCCTTCATTTCATTGTTTATCCAATCAACATTCAAGAGCCAGTTGTTCAGTTTCCATGAAGCTGTGTGGTTCTGAGTTATTTTCTGAATTCTGAGTTCCAACTTGATTGCACTATGGTCTGAGAGACTGTTTGTTATGATTTCAGTTGTTTTGCATTTGCTGAGGAGTGCTTTACTTCCAATTATGTGGTTAATTTTGGAGTAGGTGTGATGTGGTGCTGAGAAGAATGTATAGTCTGTGGATTTGGGGTGGAGAGTTCTGTAAATGTCTATCAGGTTTGCTTGTTCCAGGTCTGAGTTCAAGTCCTGGATATCCTTGTTAATTTTCTGTCTGGTTGATCTGTCTGATATTGACAGTGGAGTGTTAAAGTCTCCCACTATTATTGTGTGGGAGTCTAAGTCTCTTTGTAAGTCATTAAGAACTTGCCTTATATATCTGGGTGCTCCTGCATTGGGTCCATATATATTTATAATCATTAGCTCTTCTTGTTGTATCAATCCTTTTATCATTATGTAATGACCTCCTTTGTCCCTTTTGATCTTTGTTGCTTTAAAGTCTATTTTATCAGAGATGAGAATTGCAACTCCTGCTTTTTTTTTTTTTGCTCTCCATTTGCTTGGTAAATCTTCCTCCATCCCTTTATTTTGAGCCTTTGTGTATCCTTGCATGGGAGGTGGGTTTCCTGGATACAGCACACTGATGGGTTTTGTTTTTTTATCCAATTTGCCAGTCTGTGTCTTTTGATTGGTGCATTTAGCCCATTTACATTTAGGGTTAATATTGTTATGTGTGAATTTGATACTGCCATTTTGATGCTAGCTGGCTGTTTTGCCCATTGGTTCATGTATATTCTTTATTTTGTTGATGCTCTTTAGCATTTTGGTATGCTTTTAGGATGGCTGGTACTGGTTGTTTCTTTCTTTGTGTAGTGCCTTTTTCAGGAGCTCTTGCAAAGCAGGCCTAGTGGTGACAAAATCTCTAAGTACTTGCTTGTTCATGAAGGATTTTATTTTTCCTTCATTTATGAAGCTCAGTTTGGCTGGATATGAAATTCTGGGTTGAAAATTCTTTTCTTTAAGGATGTTGAATATTGGCCCCCACTCTCTTCTGGCTTGTAGAGTCTCTGCTGAGAGATCTGCTATGAGTCTGATGGGCTTTTCTTTGTGGGTGACCCGACCTTTCTCTCTGGCTGCCCTTAGTATTTTCTCCTTCATTTCAACCCTGGTGAGTCTGACGATTATGTGCCTTGCGGTTGCTCTTCTTGCGGAGTATCTTTGTGGTGTTCTCTGTATTTCCTGGAGTTGAGTATTGACCTGCCTTGCTAGGTTGGGGAAATTTTCCTGGATATCCTGAAGAGTGTTTTCCAGCTTGGATTCATTCTCTTCGTCATATTCTGGTACACCTATCAAATGTAGGTTGGGTCTCTTCACATAGTCCCACATTTCTTGAAGATTTTGTTCATTCCTTTTTGCACTTTTTTCTCTAATCTTGGTTTCTCATTTTATTTCATTGAGTTGATTTTCAACTTCTGATATTCTTTCTTCTGCTTGTCAATTCGGCTGTTGAAACTTGTGCATGCTTCATGAAGTTCTCGTGTTGTGTTTTTCAGCTTCTTCAATTCATTCATATTTCTCTCTAAGTTGTCCATTCTTGTTATCATTTCCTCAAATCTTTTTTTAAATCTTTTTTCAAGGTTCTTCGTTTCTTTGCACTGATTTAGAACATGTTCTTTTAGCTCACTGAAGTTTCTCATTATCCACTTTCTGAAGTCTGATTCTGTCATTTTGTCACACTCATTCTCCATCCAGCTTTGTTGCTTTGCTGGTGAGGAGTTTTGGTCCTTTGTAGGAGGTGAGATGTTTTGGTTTTGGGTGTTTTCCTCCTTTTTGCTCTGGTTTCTTCTCATCTTTATGGATTTATCCACCTGTCATCTTAGTAGTTGCTGATTTTTCAATTGAGTCTCTGAGTGGACGCCCAGATTGTTGATGATGAAGTATTTCTGTTACTTAGTTTTTCTTCTAACAGTCTAGCCCCTCTGCTGTATGAGTGCTGAGGTCCACTTCAGGCCCTGCTTGTCTGGGGTACACCTGTAGCAGCTGCAGAACAGTGAGGAATGCTACCAGTTTCTTCTTCTGCTATCTTTGTTCCAGAATGATGCTCGCCTAATGTCAGTCTGATTAGTCCTTTTTTGGGGTGATTCTTTGGATATACAGTGGTCAGGGAGCTGCTTGAGGAGATGGTCTGTGCTTTATAGGAGCTCCAGTGTTGAGCTATGAGCTCCATTGTTCATTCAGGGTTGTTGGGAGGATGTGTTTATGTCTGCTGCAACAGAACTCATAACCCCCCCTTTTTTCCCCCTTAGATGCTTTGTCTCAGGGAGTTGGGGCTTTCTTTATGAGTATCTGTTGCACTGTCCTGCCCAGCTAGGAGGTAGTCTATTCACTATTTGCCTGCCAAGGCTTTGCCCTGCTACTGCGGGTCTGCCCTGCTGGTGGAGTCTCTGTTATGGTGGGTTGCCTCTGCAATGGTAGGCCATGTCAGCACTGGGTGGTACTTCAGTAGGGGCAGATTGTGTCTGTAGTGGTGGACACCCCTCCCCCACCAGACTGCACCATCCAGCAGCAAGACTCTCAGCCCTGAGCACCTCCAATCACTGCCCTGCTTGTTTCTGTGAGGGTGGGACCCACCAAGCTTGATCACCCAGCTCCCTGCCTCAGAGTCCATCCTCTCTGTCTCTCTCTTCCTCTCCCCAAGCTGAACGGTCGACTCTCTCACTGGCGCTTTAGTAGCCTGCCAATAGGGCACTGGGATCTATGTGATCCCCCGTGCCACTGCCCACTGCACCGGCTCAGATCATGCTTTCAAGGAATCTTCTGGTCTGGCTCATTGTCCAAGTCCCATTCAATCAGATGGACATGCCAATCTGCCCTTCCAAATCTCAGATTGCCAGTTTAACAGGGCACCCAGACTAGTGAGTTTTGTGCCAGGTGCCACTGTGCTGCAGTGCCGGCCAAACCGGCCTTGCGAGCTGGCTGCGCTGGTGTCCTGTGTCTCTCCCACACCTGGGACTTTCAGTGTTCTGTGGGCAAAAATGGTCCATCCAAGAATGTGGCTAGGACTCACCCTCTGTGCCTTCACTGAGAGCTGCAATCCTGAGTTGCCTCTATGACGCCATCTTGGAAGAGCACAACCGGCAAACCTTTGAAGACCTTAACTTTTCTGTTTTAGGTGAGATTTCCATGTGAATTGATGTTGCCTGGAAAGACAATGCCTTTACTGAAGAGCAATTGGTATTTGAAGAGAATGAGATAAGGTTGCTAAGGACAACCTTGTTTGCAATTTTTGGCTTCTATAAATTATTGGTGAATAAGAAAAACAAGTTTATTATTTTTTTCCAGATGGTAAACTGAAAGGAAGGAATGTTACAGGGTAAAGTGAGTCATGGGGCATGGGAGGCTCAGATGGAACAGGGTTCTGGGATGCTTCTCTCTTGGCTTGGGACCTCTACTTTATCTACCAGGCCTCAAATTAAAAGACAAAGTTTTCTAATCTGGGTGGGAAAAAAACAACAATTCCTCTGGGTGGATGGATAGGGGAGGGAAGGAGGAAGTTTGCAGAAACTGAAAGAGGACTTTTTTTTTGGAGAGAGAGGAAGAAATCTCTTGTTTAATTACAAAACAAAATATAATTTTCAGTGCCTTTCTTTTCCTAACAGTCGTTTAAGAAATTGACATGTAATTCACATACCAGAAAATGCAGCAATTTAAAGTGTACCGTTCTTAAGTATTTGTTTGTTTTTGAGATGACATCTTGCTCTATTACCCAGGCTGAAGTATATGGTGTAATTTCGGTTCACTGCAACCTGTGCTTCCCAGATTCAAGCCATTCTCCCACATCAGCCTCTCGAGTAGCTAGGGTTAAAGGCACTCTCCATCATGCCTGGCTAATTTTTGTATTTTTAGTAGAGACATGGTTTCACCATGTTGGCCAGGCTGCTCTCAAACTTCAGACCTCAGGTGATCTGCCCACCTTGGCCTCCCAAAATGCTGGAATTGGAGGCCTGAGCCACTGCATCAACCTCATATTCTCAGTTATTAATTGTTTCATTAAAGAAATAGACTGCATATTTTTTATCTATTTATCTAATGTTAATGAGCTTTCTTATAACTAATGTTTCCGTAGGTATCTTTTTTCATCCTGTTGCTTTCATCTTAGCTGTGTTTTTGTAATTAAAGTGTGCCTCTTCTACACATTAGATAGGTGGGTCATGTTTTTATTTGTGTTTCTTAAAATTCAGTCTCACTATCTGTTTCATTTAAAGTGTTTAGTTCAATGGAATTTCTAACCTATGCCATTTGTGTGTGTGTGTGTGTGTGTGTGTGTGTGTGTGTGTGTGTGTGTGTGTGTGTTTGAGACTGTCTTGCTTTGTCACCCAGACTGGAGCACACTTTGGGAGGGATTTGAGACATGATCTCAGCTCACTGCAATCTCTGCATTCCAGATTAAAGTGATTGTCCTGCCTCGGCCTCCCGAGTAGCTGGGATTACAGGTGTGTTCCACTGTGCCTCGCTATTTTTTTTATTTTTTTTTTGTATTCTTAGTAGTGAACCAGCGTGCCTGGCCTATTTCTCTTTTTTTTTTTGTTCCTCCTTTCCTGCCTTCTTTTGGATAAATGGAGTGATTCTTCACATATCCTTTCATCTCTAGTGGCTTTTTTGCTGTATTTTTGCTCTGTTTTTAGCTATAGATGCTTTCTTTAGCAACTGTTCTAGGGATTACAACACACACCCTGACTTTTCACAGGCCACCTTCCGTGCTTATGATACCACTTGGGCAAAAAGGCAGTGAAAAGGAATGAAGTGCAGACATGGGCTACATGTGGGTGAGCCTGACACTTTATGCCACATCCAAGCAGCCAGTCACCAAGGGCCACATACTGTATCATCCCATTTATATAAAATGCCCAGATAGGAAAACCAGAGACAGGGAGCAGATTACTGGTTACCTAGTGCTGGGGGTGGAAGGAAGAATTGAAAGGGGTGATGATGAAAGATAACAGAGTTCCTTGTTGGGGAAATAAAAATGTTCTAAAATCGATGGTGGTGATGGATGCACCATTCTGTGAGTATACAAAGAGCCACTGATGTTGACACTTTATTTGTTTGGAGACAGTCTCACTGAGTAGCCCAAAGTGGAGTCCAGCAGCATGATCTTGACTCACTGCAACTACACCTCCCAAGTTCAAGTGATTCTTCTGCATCAGCCAACTGAGTAGCTGGGATTACAGACATGTGCCATTGCACCTGTTTTATTTTTTGTTTGTTTGTTTGTTTGTTTGTTTGTTTTTTGAGACAGAGTTTGTGCTCTGTCATTGAGGCTGCAGTGCAGTGACATGATCTCAGCTCACTACAACCTCTGCCTTCCAGTTTCAAGTGATTCTCCTGCCTCAGCCTCCCATGTAGCTGGGGGTAAAGACACCCAACACCACATTGGGCTGCGTTTTTGTATTTTTAGAGGAGATGGGGTTTCATCATGTTGGCCAAGTTTGGCCTCAAACTCCTGACTTCAGGTGATCTACCTGCCTTGGCCTCCTAAAATGCTGGGATTACAGACCTGAGCCACTACATCCAACTTCATAAGGTAAATTTATATGTACCACTTAAGAAACTGCCAGACTGTCTTTTGGAGTGGCCATGCTGTCTTATGTTCCCCCAGCATGTGTGAAGGCTTCATTTCCACACACCCCCACTTGATATTGATAGTGACATCTTTTTGTTTGTAATTTTGAGATGGAGTCTCACTCTGTCATCCAGGCTGGAGTGCAGTCATGCAGTCTCAGCTCACTGCAATCTCTGCCTGCAGAATCAAACAATTCTCCTGCCTTAGCTCTTGAGTAGTTGGAACTCCAGATGCAGGTCAACATGCCTGGCTAATTTTTTTGTATTTTTAGTAGAGACAGAGTTTCACTATGCTGCTCAGGCTGGTCTCGAACTCCTGACCTTGTGATCCACCCACCTTTGCCTTCCAAAGTGCTGGGATTACCGGTGTGAGCCACCACATCTGGCCGTGACATCTTTTTAATGTTGAACTTTTCTTGATAACATGTGCAGCATGGCTTTCTTTGCATTTAAAGTGTTTCATTGAATGATTTCCTGATATGGATTGTGTGTGCATATTTTTGCATGTTTATTTCTGAGAGTTTTGCTTTTTGGGGGTGTGCTGTTGCGAATGGGATGTTTTCTTCTATTTTCTAACTGCTTGTTTGTACATAGGAAGATTGTCTGAGGCCAGGCTTGGTGGCTGAGGCCTGTAATCCTAGCACTTTGGGAGACTGAGGCAGAAGGATTGCTTGAGCCAAGGAGTTTGAGACCACCCTGGGCAGCCTAAGAAGACCCCATCTCTATTTATTTATTTTTTTTGAGACAGGGTCTTTCTCTGTCACCCAGGCTGGAGTACAGTAGTGCAGTTCTAGCTCACTGCAACCTCCACCTCCCAGGTTCAAGCAATTCTCATGCCTCAGCCTCCTGACTACCTGGTATGACAGGAGTGTTTCACCACACCTGGCTAATTTTTTTTATTATTAGTAGAGTCAGGGTTTTGCCATGTTGGCCAGTCCGGTATGAAACTCTTGGCCTCAAGCAATCTGCCTGCCTTGGTCTCCCAAAGTGCTGGGATTACAGGCATGAGCTGTGCCCGGCCCCATCTCTGTAGTTTAACAATGAAGAAAAAGGAAGGCTGTTTAGTATGTTTCTTTTGTACCTAACTCCTTAGCAGAATCTGTCTGCCTCATTTTTCAGAGTAAATATAACGATTTCACCTTATGCCTTTTTCTTTAATATCTTACTTTGCTTCTTGTCTAGTTGCATCAGCTAAGGCTTCCAAAATAATAATGGTGACAGAGGGCATTCTTTTGTTCCAAAGGTTGATGGAAGCTTCTATTGCTTCCATCCTTTACAAATGATGCTGGGCTTTGCCTTGATGAGTGTGTGTCTGGGTGTAATTTCCTTTATTGTGTGTAATTTAAGGAACTATCCCTCTTCTTTTTTCTTTCCTTCTTTCTTTTTTTTAAGATGGAGTTTCGCTCTTGTTACTGAGGTTGGAGTGCAATGGCGCGATCTCGGCTCACTGCAATCTCCACATCCTGGGTTCAGGCAATTCTCCTGCCTCAGCCTCCTGAGTAGCTTGGATTACAGGCACATGCCACCATGCCCAGCTAATTTTTTGTATTTTTAGTAGAGACGGGATTCCACAATGGTGACCAAGATGGTCTCGATCTCCTGACCTCTTTATCCACCCACCTCAGCCTCCCAAAGTGCTGGGATTACAGGCGTGAGCCACCGCACCCAGACGTATCCCTCTTCTTAATTTGATAAGTTTCTTTTATAAATTTTGTAATCAAATGGCTTTTGAACATCTATGGTGATTATAATTTTCAACATACTAATATAAATGAAAAGATGTTCTAATTTCGAGCCATCCTTTCACACTGTACAAGTCTCACTTGGTTTAGGTAATTTTTTTTTCAGCCCCAGTGGGGTTTATTTGCTAATATATTATTTTGGATTTTCATACATTGATTTTTATTTAAATGTCTTATCTTGTTTTGTTTTAGAGATACGGCTTTGCTCTGATGCCCAGGCTGGAGTGCAGTGATGTTTTCACACTTTATTGTAATTTTAAACTCCTGGGCTAAAGTGATCCTCCTGCCTCAGCCTCCTGGGTAGCTGACATTACAGGCACATGCCACCACACCTGGCTTAATTTTTAAATTTTTGTAGAGACAGAGCCTTGCTATGTTGTCTAGGCAGCAGTTCAGTGTACACTGTAGATGTGAACATTTACTGGTCTTTCTGCTGGAATCATTCCCTCTCCCATCTGTTTGTCTTTAAATTCTGGGCATGTGCACACACTCCACCTACACATCCTAACTGCAAAATCTTGATGTTGTTCAACCTGCCTTGAAATGGGAGAACCGTTTTTCCCTCTTTGTATCTCTGCTGGTGTTCAGTCCATTGCTGTGTTTTTGGTAAATACTTGACCCACAGAGTGTGGGAGGCAGGAAGGGATGGCTCCTGCATGTCCTCTGTGGACCCAACATCATGAATCCATTAAGCATATTGGGAAATTAGCAGGTCAGGTGGCTGCACACTCTAGTTGCCTCTGACTCTGAATTGCTCAGGGCCCCCTGCATGCCAGTGACTTGCTTTTCTTTGTGAGTTATCTCTTCACTCATATTCCTAGGCTGAGTTCCCCAAAACAGTGGCTAGCACAGCACCTGTAACACTTGTGGGTGCATATCTGATTTTGCATGACCTGACTTACTGGGTATTTTTGAACAGGTGCTACCTGTTATGGATTGGGCTATGGCTAAAGTTTACTTGACTTCCTTTCATAAGGTAACTGGTGGAAAATGTGGCATAAGGCTATTATTGCAAAAGCAGAAGTGGTGGGGGGTGATTGAGCTTGGGCAGCATTGGGAGGTGGTCAGACCTGCATCAGCACCATCCTGGCCATTTGTAGGTTATATGACCTTGGGGGAATCCCCTCAACTCTCTGAGTCTTTGTTTCTTCCCTCATTAAGAAGATCATCCACTCCTCATTGGACTATTGTAAGTCTTAAGATGAAACATCTTTCAAGGCACTCGGAGCAGTGCCTGGGCTCTGGGTCTTTAGGCTGTAACCATAGCAAACACTCCGATCCCAGCCACCCTCGCTTCTCTTCCCTCCAGTGTGGGAATGTGGAGAACCAACCTTCTCATTTCCATTTACCCTGGAGTTGTTTCTTCTGAACTTCATCTAGCACCTGCTGTGCACCAGGAATTCATGGATAAGGAGGACAGGAACAGCCAAGTCTGGCATCTGGCCTTCAGCTTGCCTGAGTCCCTGTGGCTGACACCTGGCCCTTCTCTCTGGAATCTGAACCCTACAATCTACTACCAAATGCTCAGCCCAAAGAGGACTCCCCCTATCGGTGAGAAGAATGCATAACTGCCCACATCTCCCCATCTCTTGAGTTGATGATCAGCCCCAGCAATCCAGAGACACATTCTTGGATTCTGCTAGGTTTACTCTTCAGTTGAAAACTCAAAGGAAAAGGTTATGTTCCAAAAGAAAGTAAAAAAAAAATCTTTGAATGCTCTAGCCTGGGAGCCTGAATTCACAGGTGCCCCTACCAAAACAGAGGTCTTTGAAAGCCTTCAGTCTTCGTGTGTCTACCCCAGAGAGCAGCTCTCTATCAGGCTTCTGAATTGCTATCATTTCCCCTTAAAGAAGCTCCTGCCTCAAGAGATCCCTGGTTTAGGCAGGGAAAGCCAGGACTGGGCAGCTGAGAACCTGACTTCATGTCCTTCTGTGCACAGTCAGCGTTCTGAAGCGGTGGCTTCCCACATGGCTGTTGAATAAGTTAATAAATACCTTGGGCATGAATAGAGCTGGTAGAGCTCTCTCTGCAGGGCCAGGACTCGCTGGCCATGCTGTCTCTTGGTTTACAGTGGAGGTGTGGAGGAAGGGGGAGAATTAACCAGACCAGTGGGAGAGTTTCATGTCCTCACAAGTATTTTGAATGCAATGGCAAACAGCTCATCTTCTCTGCATTTGAAGCATGTGTGGTTCTGAGTTTCCCAGCATTCCATGCTGGTTAGTCTGTCCCAGCCAAGAATCTTGCCCTTGTCAAGGAACTGGAATTCGAGTAGAAGGTGAAGGCGTTTGAAGTCTTTGGCAGTCTAGTGCTAGCTTAGATGAAATCTCAAACTGAAAAGAAGAGAGAAGAGAAGTAAGGCCAGGCTATGGGCCCCAGAGGAGAGGGGACCTGGCTGTTTTCTGAAATAAATTATGCCAGGGCCCCTAGTACAGCCCCTGGCCCGCCTTATTGAAAGGACAACTCTGCATCCACTCCTAGCCATCTCCCTCTCCTTTTTCTGTAAGAGCATCAGGGATGGGTCAATTAGTCCCTACACCTGCCAGGCCTTTGCAGGCAGTGGTGTTAGGCCCAGCCTGCTGTGTTCCTGGGAAATTGAACAAGCACCTGTGGAGCATTCACTCCATGTCAGGCTCTGCCACCAGCACCCTGGAGACAGAAGACCAAGACATACTTCCCAGCCCAGGGGAGGCTGGAACCTTAGCACACGATGCATTGAGAGCTCAGGATGCATTCAACCCAAAGTGCAGGCTAAAGGGAACTCTGTGTGGGTAGGATCTTCAGTACAGTTTGCAGTGGAGGCTGCTCTACTGTTTCCTTATCAAGTGTGGTGGTAAAGAGCACAGACTGGACACTTGGGGCTACCAGGGTAAGGAAGCACTCTTGTAACCCTCATCTTCTAGGAAAATAGTTTAAAAATGGGCATTATTGAACTTATTTGAGATGGAGTCGAGCCTTGTCACCCAGGCTGGAGTACAGTGGCTCACTGCAACCTCTGCCTCCCAGGATCAAGCAATTCTGCCTCAGCCTCCTGAGCAGCTGAGATTACAGATGCCTGCCACCACACCCAGCTAATTTTTCTGTTTATTTTTCTAGAGATGGGGTATGGTCAGGCTGGTCTCCACTCTTGACCTCAGTGATCCACCTGCCTCAGCCTCCCAAAGTACTGGGATTACAGGCATGAGCCACCACACCCTGCTATTTATTTTTTTGAGATGGAGTCTTGCTCTGTTGCCCAGGCTGGAGTGCAGTGGCACAGTATCAGCTCACTACAACCTCTGCCTGCTGGGTTCAAGTGACTCCCCTGCCTCAGCCTCCTGAGGAGCTGGGACCACAGGCATGAGCCACCACACCTGGCCAGGAAGTGCCCTTCTGTCCCTCATCTGCTAAGAACAATGTCTAAAATATGGGCTTTAAGTGGCCTTTCTTCCATCTCTCTCTACTACATTCTGGTTCTTTTTCAGTATGTACTTTTCAGTAATTAGTAAATTAGCTGATTGGCTAAATTACTAACTATAAATTTAGTGATTAGTAATTTTAATAATTTCTGGTTTCCTGCTGAAATCTATGATCTCTGTCTAATAAGCCTACTATCTGAGTCTTGTGGGTCTGTCTATTATTGTCTGTCTATGCTAGTTTTGACACTTAGAATTGTACCTCCCTAAGTGTGTTTTTTATAACTATGGTGTTAATAATCATATCATGCCCAGCACGGAGGTGCTCAATAAATATACATTTCCAATGTCAAAATTATAAAATGTGGTAAAACACACAAAATTTAGAACAGCCATTTAAAGTACCCACTTCAGTGTAAGCACAGTTATATTTTCATGCAGCCAAACTCTGGAACTCACTAAATCCTGCCAAACTGAAACTCTGTCCCCATTAAATAAGCCATTACTGGCTTTCACAGCTCCTGGCTGCCACCACTCTTCTTTCTGTATCTGTGAATCTGATTACTCTAGGTCCTTCCCATCAGTAGAATCATACAGTATTTCTCTTTTTGTGACTGCCTAATTTCACTTTGCATAATGTTCTAAAGGTTCATCCATGTGTTAGCATGTGTCAGAATTTCCTTCCTTTTTAAGGCTGAATAATGTTTGACTGTATGGAGAGACCACATTTGTTTATCTGTCGGTGGGCACTTGGATTGCTGCTATTTTTCAGCTCCTATGAATAATGTTGTGCCAAGACCAGCACAGCCTCAGAGACCCCAACTCATGCGGCACTGAAGGAATTAAGAAACAGACACCGAGATAGCAAAAGGTGGGTTCAGAGTGGAGAACCAGGGGTCTCACAGCACTTCCAGCTGAGAGTCCAGAGCAGACTCTAACCTATTGAGTGCTTTATCTGTTCTGAATGGGAACTCTTTGACATGTAATTTGCACATCTGTCATTCTGTAGGTTGACTTTTCAGTCTGTTAATAGTATCCTTCAATGCAATCCAGTCTGTCTACTTTTCCTTTTGTTGTTTGGGCCTTTGGTGATATATCTAAGAAATCATGGCCAAAGGAAGCTCTCCTTCGATGTTTTAAGAGTTGTCAGTTGGGAACAGTGGCTCCTGCCTATAATCCCAGCACATTGGGAGGCCGAAGTGGGTGAATCATGAGGTCAGGAGTTCAAGACCAGCCTGACCAAGATGCCATGTCTCTACTAAAAATACAAAATTAGATAGGCATGGTGATGGGCTCCTGTAATCCCAGCTACTTGGGAGGCTGAGGCAGAGAATTGCTTGAACCTCAAAGTCGGAGGTGGCAGTGAGCCGAGATCATGATACTGCACTCCAGCCTCGGTGTCAGAGTGAGACGGTCTCAAAAAAAAAAAAAGAGTTGTATAGCTTCAGATCTTTCACTTGGGTCTTTGATTCATTATAAAGGTTTTTCATTTTTATTTTTTTTTAAAACATGATATAAGGTAAGGCTTTAACTTCATTCTTTTGCCTGTGGATATCTAGTTTTCCAACATCATTTGTTGAAAGACTGTTCCTTTCCTGATTGAAGTCTTGGCATCCTTATAACTCATTTGACCATATGTGTAAGAGTTTCCTTCTGCACTCTGTATTCCATTCCACTGGTCTCTCTATATGTCTTTACTGCCGTACCACAATTTTGACCACTGTAGCTTTTTTTTTTTTTAAAGACAGGGTCTTGCTCTGTTTCCTGGCTGGAGTGCAGTGGAACAATCTCGGCTCACTGCATCCTCTGCCTCCTGGGTTCAAGGGATTCTTCTGCCTCAGCCTCCCAAGTAGCTTGGACCACAGGCATGTGCCACCACACCTGGCTAATTTTTGTAGTTTTAGTAGAAATTAGGTTTCATCATGTTGGCCAGGATGGTCTTGATCTCTTGACCTTGTGATCTGCCCACCTCAGCCTCCCAAAGTGCTGAGATTACAGGCTTGAGCCACCATGCCCAGCCCTCTGTGGCTTTCAATAATACATTTTGAAATTGAGAAGTAAAACACTTCCAACTTTGTTACTTTTTCAAGATTGCTTTGGCCATTTGGGATCTCTTGAAATTGCATATAAACTTTATGCAATTTATAAGGATGGATTTTTCTATAATTGAAGAAAAAATGTCACTGAGATTTTGAGAGCAATTAAACTAAACCTGTAGATCACTTTGAGTCATATTGACATTTTAATGAAACTTAGCCTTTTAATACATAAATATGAGATGCCTTTACATTTGTTACACAACCGGTCTCTGGAACTCAAAATCCTGCCAGAGTCTTTGCCTCCTGGTTGAGTTTATTCATGTTTTACTCTTTTTGATGCTATTGTAAACTGACTTTTTTTTTTTTAAAGATAGTGTCTCACTATGTTGCCCAGGCTGGAATACACTGGTTATTCACAGGCATAATCATTATAAAAACTGACAGCATTGACCTCCCAGGCTCAAGCAATTCTCCTACCTCAGCCTCCCAAGTAGCTGGAAATATAGGCATCCACAACCAAGCCAGCAGAAACTGTTTTCTTAATTTCTTTCTTGGATTGTTGACTGTTAGTGTGTAGAAATACAATGCAACTGACTTCTGTATGTTGATTTCATAATCCTGAAACTTGGACAAATTATTAGTCCTAACAGTTTATTTAGTGCAGTCTTCAAGATTTTATACAAAGAAGATCATGTAGTTTGCTAACAGAGAAAATTTTACTTCTTCCTTTCCAATTTTGATGCCTTTTCTTTTTCCTTTCTTTCTTAATAGCTCTGGCTAGGATTTCCAGTACTATGAAAGCAGGCATCATTGTTTTATTACTCATCTTGGAAAACTTTGTCTCTCATCATTGAGAATGATACTAGCTGGATGTTGTTCATATGACCTTTGTTACATTGAGGTTGTTTTGATTTCTAGTCAGTATCTTTTTAATCATGAAAGGATATTAAACTCATGAAATGCTTTTTCTGTACTAATTGAAAGAAATTATGTGTTTTCTTTCCTTGATTCTGTTAATGTGGTATCTTACCCTAATGTTTATATGGTAACCACCTTTGAATTCCAGGAATAAATTTTACTTGATCATGTTGTATAATCCTTTTATGATGCTGTTGAATTCTCATTCATATTTTCTTGAGCACTTTTGCATCTGTATTGATCAGGAATAATGGTGTGTTTTCTTCTGCTGCTTTGTCTGTCTTTGGTATCAGTAATGCTAGCCTCACAGAATGAGTTTGGAGGTATCCTTTCCTCAGTATTTTGGAAGAAGATGAGCAGGATTGGTATTGATTCTGTTTGGTATAAGTCACCCATGAAGCCATCTGTTCTTGTACTTTCTCATCAAGTTTTTGGTTTCTGATTCATCTTCTATTTCATTTATTTCCATTCTAACCTTTAGTATTTCCTTGCTTCTCCTAGCTTTGGGTTTAGGCTGTTCTTCTCTTTCTAATAATTTAAGGTACAAAGTTAGGATTGTGATTTGAGAGCTTTTCCTTTTATTTGAGAGAGGGTCTTGCCACTTGCTGAGTTAGTCTCAAATTCCTGGGTTCAAGCAATCTCCTGGCCTCAGCCTTCCAAGTAGGTGGAATTATAGAACAGTGTCACTATGCCTGGCTGCTGCTGCTTTTTATTTTGTGGTGATGGGGGGAAATAGAGTCTAGCTGTGTCTCCCAGGCTGGAGTGGAGTGGCACAATCTTGGCTCATTGCAACCTCCTCCTCATGGGTTCAAATGATTCTCCTGCCTCAGCCTCCCAAGTAGCTGAGACTACAGGTGCTTGCCACCATGCCTAGCTAATTTTATGTTTTTAGTAGAGATGGGGTTTTCCCATGTTAGCCAGGCTGGTCTTAAACTTTTGACATCAGGTTATCTGCCTGTCTTGGCCTCCCAAAGTGCTGGGATTACAGATGTGAGCCACCACATCCAGCCAGCTTTTTTTAAATGTAAGCATGCACAGCTATAAATTTTCCTCATAGCACTGCTTTTGCTGCATCCTATAAGATTTGATATGTTTTGTCTCAAAATACTTTATAATTTTTCTTATTTTTCTTTGATCCATAGTTTTGTAGTATGTTGTTGAGTTCCCATAGATTTGTGAATATTCCAGTTTTCCTTCTGCTATTATAATTTTAGTCATTTAAAATGTATTAAATCTTGCTTTCAGGCCTAATACAAGATCTTTCCCATAGAACATTCCACATGTACTTTGAAGAATGTGTATTCTGCTGCTGGGTGAACTCATCTGTGTATGTCTGGTAGGTTCAATTAATCTATAGTATCATTCAAGCTCTCTGTCTTCTTCTTGATCTTCTTTCTGGGTGTTGTATCCATTATTGAAAGTCAGTTATTGGGCCAGGTACAGAGGCTCATGCCTGTAATCCCAGCACTTTGGGAGGCCAAGGTGGGTGGATCACTTGAGGTCAGGAGTTCAAGATCAGCCTGGCCAACGTGGTGAGTCCCCATCTCTACTAAACATAGCTGGGCATGGTGGCATACACCTGTAATCCCAGCTACTCTGAGGCAGAGGCATGGGAATCACTTGAATTCAGGAGGTTGCAGCTGCACTCCAGCCTGGGAAACAAAGATCCTGTCCAGAAAAAAGAAAAGTGAGGTGTTGAAATTTTCTACAATTTTCATAGAACTGTCTGTTTCTCCTTTCATTCTGTCAGTGTTTGTGTCATATATTTGGGAGCTCTGAGGTGCATTGCATGTACCTTTATAACTGTTGCATCTTTTTGGTGAATGGACTGTTATTATCTCTTACAACAGCTTTTGACCTTAAGTCTATTTAGTCTGAGATTAATCTAGCTCCCCTTTTTTTCAGTTACCATTTCCATGGAGTATCTTCTTTCATTCTAAGTGTAAGTCTCTTACTATCTTTAGATTGTGGAGATAATTTGCATTTTTAAAGATTATCATCTGATGAAACTCAATAGCCTGGTGGGTGACTGTGCCATGAGGCCCACAGCCAGGGACTAAGGTGAGCAGTTCCTCTGGGAAGGCTCCAGCACACCATTTACAGGGCCTCACGGTGCCACTTTGTGGATTGTTTTCTGCATGGCTTATTGGTGTGTTTTCTCTCTCATTTCCTTCCTTCTGCCTTCCTTTGTGTTAATTGATTTTTTGGTGTGACACACTTAGAATGCCTTCTCACTTCTTTTTGCATGTATATTCTGTAGGTATTTTCTTTGTAATTACCATGAGGATTATATAAAACATCCTGAAGTTATAGCAATTGATTTTAAACTGGTAAGTTCAATCACATACAAATACTCTACTCCTGGACAGCTCTGCCCCATCCTGTGTTCTTGATGCTACAAAGTATATCTATATTTTAGAGAGAGGGTCTCACTCTGTCAACCAGGCTGGAGTGCAGTGTCACTGTCATAGCTCATTGTAACCTGAAGTCCCTGGACTCAAGCGATCCTCCATAACTGAGACTACAGGTTCATGCCACCATGCCTAATTTTTTTTTAAGTAAGTTACATATTTAACATAGGCTTATGGTTACACATCTCTTTTAAATCCAATAAAATAATAAAAATCAGAGATGTGAATCAAAATCCCAATAATACAGGTCTTTATATGTGGCTTCAAATGTCTACCTAGCATCTTTTTGTTTTGACTTGAAGGACTCCCTTTAACATTTCTTGTAGGAGGGGTCCCAATGTAATGAACTATCTCAGCTTTTGTTTATCTGAGAATGTCTCAATTTCTCTGGTCAGGTGCTAGGTGGCAGGGTCACGTGAAGTCGGGAGTTCGAGACCAGCCTGGCCAACATGGTGAAACCCTGTCTCTACTAAAAATACAAAAACATGGTGGTGGACGCCTGAAATCCCAACTACTTGGGAGGCTGCGCCACTGTACTCCAGCCCGGAGGACAGAGCAAGATCCTTTCTCAAAAAGATAATGAAAAGTGTCTTAATATTTCTTTTTTCTTATGAGAGTTCATAAGATGCCTTTATTTTATAACTTACAACCACCTTTAAATTTGTCCTTCAAATGTTAACTCTAATTGGTGACTGCTTTTCTTATATACTTCACTGGCATTAAAGAGAGGGAAAGAATTTAGCTCTTGATTTAAAATAAATAAACCCAGCCAGACACGGTGACTCACACCTGTAATCTTAGCACTGTAGGAGGCCAAGGCAGACAGATCCTGAGATCCGATGTTTGAGACCATCCTGGCCAACATGGTGCACCCCCATCTCCACTAAAAACACAAAAAAATTAGCAGGGGCATGGTGGTACATGCATGTAATCCCAGCTTTTCAGGAGCCTGAGGCAGGAGAATTGCTGGAACCCAGGAGGAGAAGGTTGCAGTGAGCTGAGATTGCTCCACTGCACTTCAGCCTGGGTGACAGAGCAAGACTCCATCTCAATAAATAAATAAATAAACCCTAAGAGGAAGACAGAGGACCTTAACTGCAGATAATACTCCATTGTTGCCCTGTGGCTATGTATCTTCTGAGCTGCCTGATGTCCCATATGCTCTATTGATGGCTGTAGTAGCTGACCATTTTGTATTTACATGGTCAGAACAATGAGTGCTTCTGCTTGATTCCCAGATTCTGAAGAGGAGGGAACCTTCCCGTGGAGTCACACCACCTCCTGTCTTGGCACTTCATGAGTCCAATGCTGTTTCCCAAGAGGATCTGGTTGGCAGACTGTGACCTTGGTTCCTGTCTCTAACCGTAGCTTTATTCTTAGCAGCCACCACCTTTTCAGTACTAGAACAGTGCTTTTTTTATAGTGCGTTCATCAGTGGATGCTGAAATCACAACCTGATCATTTGGATGTTCAACTAATGCTTTATGCTGCAGAGTCCCTGCAACTCACCAACTCATGCCAGAACTCACTGGAGCTCAGGTGTGTAGCACTATCTTGTTTCTCTTTGGCTGGGAGTGCAAACATGGTTGATGTGTTTATTTCTCATTTTTTACTTTGGAGGTTTTGTTGTGTGAGACAAGCTCTCATTCTGTCTTGCAGCCAGGAGTGTAGTCATGGCTCACTGCAGCCTTGACCTCCCAGGGTCAAGCCATCTCACCTCAGCCTCTGAAAGTGCCAGGAATACAAGTGTGGCCTACATTTGAGCTTTGAGTTCTTTATGTATTCTAGAGATGAGTCTCTGGAGATGAGTCCTTGGTCTGATAGTTGGTTTGTAAACATTTTTCCCAATCTGTAGCTTATCTACAGGGCCCATAGCAGCACCCAGGCCCACCCTGGCTAGAAAGCTGTGCCCACAGTCCCTGCCAGAGGGGGCATAGCTGCCCCCAGTCCCACCCTGTCTGCTTAGGGACCCCCAGCTAGGGGGCTGTGCCCACAGCCCTTGCCAGAGGTCCATAGCAGCCCCCAGGCCCACCCTGGTGACTTAGAGACTCCCTGGCTAAAGGGCTTTCCCCTAAGTCCCCACCAGAGGGCCTGTAGCAGTGCCCTGGCCCACCCTGGATGCTTAGGGACCCCCTAACTAGGGGGGTGTGCCCACAGCTGCTGGGGCCTGGCTATTTTGAAAACATGGTGTAATACGATACTGGCAACCATATCATAGGGAAATTATATTATTCTCATGTTTTTATATATTTGGCAATAGCTCTATTTACACCTCTAGTTACATTGCCATATTGACAAAAATGTCATTCTTACCCTCCTTGATATTAGAATTGAAAGCATATGGGTGTTTCACCCCTTGCAATGTTTAATTCAATATAATTGTTTTCTGGTTTACAGTAGTGACCATAGCAGAGCGTGGTGTACACCTCTTGCCGTATTCAGAGTATTTCCCTATGGGCAGCAACATTCTCCTCTCCTTCTCTGGATATTAGGAACAATATCATGGGACTGGCATACAGCCGCAATCACATTGTGAGTAACATCATCTGTAATCCCCTAGTTACTGGGTAAAATATCACTGGGGACTTGTGTGCTTTCTGAGATATTTGGAGTAATATCCTCTCCATTTTTGGATATTAGAAACAATACTACAGTGGTGGTATACACTTCCTGAGATACTCAGGGTATAATCATCCTCTGTCCCCAAAATATTAGGAACTAAATCACAGAAGCGTTGTACTTTGCCTGTGATATTGGAACACTCGCAGAGTGTACACTTGCTTTTACAATGAGAGTAACACCTACTTAGGATATGATGGATAATATCACACAATGGACACACATGGGTGTTTACCCACTTCGATATTGGAAGTAATTTTTATCTAATATAATAAAAATCATATCCCAGAAAACACTCATAATGTGTACACTTATTGGGATATTACAATCAATGTAGAGAATATGTACCTTATGTACATTGACTGTGATGTACATATGTGTACACAATACAGATGTACAATAAATGTCCATAATCTGTAAAATATGTACATTCATATGTACATAATGTGTACACAACAGGTATGTACATGTGTACAATATGTACATTTATTGTAATATCACAATGATATCACAACAGCATATATAATCACAATACACATGGAATACATAATATCAGTATAAATGTACATATTGCACACATGTACATTTACATTTATTGTGATATAGACACATGTACATCATGTACACATGTGCAAAATATACACATATGTACAATATAGATATGTACCTTCTGTACAGGAGTACATAATATGGACAATATGTACTCTTATAAAGTATGTACATACATGGGTGTATACCCACTCTGGTAACCAGAGAAATTTCTATCTAATATACTAAAAATAATATTCCAGAATGTACTCATAGTGTATACAGTTATTGGCATATTGCAATAGATGTATAAAATATGTACAATTGGTACATTTACTCTGCTGTACATATGTGTACACAATGCACATATACAAAATATGTATATAATTTGTAAAATATGTCCCTTTATATTTCTACAATGTGTACATGATGCACAGGTACATAATGTGTACACTATGCACATTCCTTAAAATATCAGTGATAACATATATAATCACAATAAGATATATAATCACAATCATAAATATATCACATAATATCACAAAAAGGTACATATTGTACACATTAGGTATGCATTAGTTACATATGTATTGTGCACATATTATGTACATGTTTATCATGCTACCATATGTACATGTGTACAAATATGTGCCCACTATGTAAACTATGTACAAATGTAGAAATAGGTTCAAACTATATACTTATGCACAGCATGCTATTTCCAGAGCCCCCACTACATCAACCCCCACTACATCAACCCCCAGGCCCAACCTGGCTGTTTGTGGACTCCCTGGCTAGGGGGCTGTGCCCACAGCCCCTGCCAGAGGGCCTGTAGTAGACCCCAGACACACCCTGGCTGCTTAGGGACACCCTGGCTAGGGGGCTGTGCATGCAGCCCCCACCAGAGGGTCCATAGCAGCCCCCAGGCCCATCCTGGCTGCTTAGGGCCATTCTGGCTAGGGGACTGTGCCCTCAGCCCATGACAGAGGACCCATAGCATCCCCCAGGCTCACCCTGGCTTTTGAGGGACCCTCTGGGTGAGGGCTGTGGCCACAGCCCCTGTCAGAGGGCCTGAAGCAGCCCTCAGGCCCACCCTGGCTGCTTAGAAACCCACTGGCTAGGAGTCTGTGCCCACAGCCTCCATCTGAGGGCCTGTCAGAGCCTGCAGGCCCACCCAGCCTGCTTAGGGACCCCCTGGCTAGGGCACTGTGCCCACAGCCCTCACCAGAAAGCCCATAGCATGCTCCAGGCTTGCCCTGGCTGCTTAGGAACTTCCTGGCTAGGGGGCTGTGCACACAGCCCCCACCAGAGAGCCTTTAGTAGCCCCCAGACTTACCCTGGCTGCTTAGTGTCCCCCTGTCTAAAGGGCTGTGCAGAAAGCCCTTGCCAGAGGGACTGTAGAAGCCCCCAGGCCCACCCTGGCTGCCTAGGAAATTCCTGGCTAGGGGGCTGTGCCCACAGCTGCTGGGGACCGGCTATTTTGAAAATGTGGTGTAATATGATACTGGCAACCATATCGTAGGAAAATAAAAATATTATTTTTTATATATTTGGCAATAGCTCTAGTTACCCTTCTGCTATATTGACAAAAATGTTATTTCTACCCTCCTTGACATTAGAATTGAAAGCATATGGTGTTTCACTCTTTGCAATGTTTAATTCAATATAATTGTTTACATTAGTGACCATATCAGAGTGTGGTGGACACCTCTTGCCATATTTGGAGTATTTCCCTATGGGCAGCAACATTCTCCTCTCCTTCTCTGGATATTAGGAACAATATCACAAGAAAGGCGTACAGCCCCAGTCACATCGTGAGTAATGTTATCTGTAATCCCCCAGAATTTAGGAACAATATCACTGAGGGCTTGAGTGCTTTCTGAGATATTTGGAGTAATATCCTCTCCATTTTTGGATATTAGAAGCAATACTACAGTGGTGGTGTACACTTCTGGTGATATTCAGGGTATAGTCATCCTCTGTCCCCAGGATATTAGTAACTACATCACAGAAGCATTGTACTTTGCCTGTGATATTGGAGCACTCACAGAGTGTACACTTGCTTTTACAATGAGAGTAACACCTACTTAGGATATGATGGATAATATCAGACAATGGACACACATGGGTGTATACCCACTTTGATATTGGAAGTAATTTTTATCTAATATACCAAAAATCATAGGCCAGAATATACTCATGTGTACACTTATAGGAATATTACAATCAATGTACAGAATATGTACCATATGTACATTGACTGTGATGTACATATGTGTACAATTAATGTCCACAATATGTACATTCATATGTACATATGTGTACACAATAGGTATGTACATGTGTACAATATGTACATTTATTGTAATATCACAATGATATAATCACAACAGCATAATCACAATACACATGTAATACATAATATCAGTATAAATGTACATATTACACACATGTACATTTACATTTATTGCTATATGACAGACACATGTACAATATATACACGTGTTCATAAGTGTGCACAGTATGTACACATGTACATATAATGTAGATATGTACCTTTTGTACATGAGTACATAATATGCACAATGTGTACTCATATAAAGTATGTACACCCATGGGTGTACACCCATTCTGGTAACCAGAGAAATTTCTAATATACTAAAAATAATATTCCAGAATGTACTCATAGTGTGTACAGTTATTGGCATATTGCAATAGATGTATAAAATATGTACAATCGGTACATTTACTCTGATGTATATATGTGTACACAATGCACATATACAAAAGTATATAATTTGTAAAATGTTCCTTTATATTTCTATAATGTGTACATGATGCACAGGTACATAACGTGTACACTACGCACATTTCTTAAAATATCAGTGATAACATATCACGTGATATCACAAAAAGGTACATATTGTACACATTAGGTACGCATTTGTTACATATGTATTGTGCACATATTATGTACATGTTTATCATGCTAACACCATATGTACATGTGTACAAATATGTGCCCACTATGTAAACTATGTACAAATGTAGAAATAGGTGCAAACTATATACTTATGCACAGGACGCTATCCCCAGAGTCCCCCCTGTAGCAAACCCCAGGCCCATCCTGGCTGCTTGTGGACCCCCTGGCTAGGGAGCTGTGCCCCCAGCCCCTGCCAGAGGGCCTATAGCAGACTCCAGACCCACCCTGGCTGCTTAGGGACACCCTGGCTAGAAGGCTGTGCATGCAGCCCCCAGGCCCATCCTGGCTGCTAAGGGCTGTTCTGGCTAGGGGACTGTGCCCTCAGCCTCTGACAGGGGACACATAGCATCCCCCAGGCTCACCCTGGCTTTTGGGAGACCCCCTGGGTGAGGGCTGTGGCCACAGCCCCTGTGAGAAAGCCTGAAGCAGCCCTCAGGCTCACCCTGGCTGCTTAGGGACCCACTGGCTAGGAGTCTGTGCCCACAGCCCCCATCTGAGGGCCCATCATAGCCCACAGGCCCACCCAGGCTTCTTAGGGACACCCAGGCTAAGGGACTGTGTCCACAGCCCTCATCAGAAAGCCCATAGCAAACCCCAGGCTTGCCCTGGCTGCTTAGGGACTTCCTGGCTAGGGGGCTGCTGCTTAGTGTCCCCCTGGCTAAAGGGTATGCAGAAAGCCCTTACCAGAGGGACTGTAGAAGCCCCCGGGACCACCCTGGCTGCCTAGGAAGTTCCTGGCTAGGGGGCTTTGCTCACAGCTGCTGGGGACCGGCTATTTTGAAAATGTGGTATAATATGATACTGGCAACCATATCGTAGGGAAATAATAATAATATTCTGGTTTTTTATATGTTTGGCAATAGCTCTAGTTACACTTCTGCCATATTGACAAAAATCATTTCTACCCTCCTTGACATTAGAATTGAAAGCATATGAGTGTTTCAGTCTCTGCAATGTTTAATTCAATATAATTGTTTTCTTGTTTACATTAGCGACCATATCAGAGTGTGGTGGACACCTCTTGCCATATTCAGAGTATTTCCCTATGGGCAGCAACATTCTCCTCTCCTCCTCTGGATATTAGAAACAGTATCACAAGACCAGCGTACAGCCCCAGTCACATCGTGAGTAATGTCATCTGTAATTTCCCAGATTTTAGGAACAATATCACTGAGGGCTTGGGCACTTTCTGAGATATTTGAAGTAATATCCCCTCCATTTTTGGATATTAGAAACAATATTACAGTGGTGGTGTACACTTCCTGTAATACTCAGGGTATAATCATCCTCTGTCCCCAGGATATTAGGAACTACATCACAGAAGCGTTGTACTTTGCCTGTTATATTGGAACACTGACAAAGTATACACTTGCTTTTACAATGAGAGTAACACATACTTAGGATATGATGGATAATATCACACAATGGACACACATGGGTGTATACCCACTTCAATATTGGAAGTAATTTTTATCTAACATACCAAAAATCATATCCCAGAATATACTAATAATGTGTACACTTATTGGGATATTACAATCAATTTACAGAATATGTACCATATGTACATCGACTGTGATGTACATATGTATGCAAAATACAGATGTACAATAAATGTCCATAATCTAATAGGTACATTCATATGTACATAATGTGTACACAATAGGTATGTACATATGTACAATATGGACATTTATTGTAATATCACAATGATATAATCACAACAGCATAGTCACAATACACATGTAATACATATCAGTATAAATGTACATATTGCACACATTATGTACATTTACATTTATTGTGATATGATATAGACATATGTACATCATGTGCACATTATGTACCCATGTACAATATATACACATGTTCATAAGGGTGCACAGTATGTACACATATGTACATGTAATGTAGATATGTACCTTCTGTGCACAATATGTACTCATATAAAGTATGTACGTACACACATGGGTGTACACCCACTCTGGTAACTGGAGAAATTTCTATCTAATATACTAAAAATAATATTCCAGAATGTACTCATAATGTGTACAGTTATTGGCATATTGCAATAGATGTATAAAATATGTACAATCAGTACATTTACTCTGCTGTACGTGTATACACAATGTGCATATACAAAAAAATGTATATAATTTGTAAAATGTCCTTTTATATTTCTATAATGTGTACACTATGCACATTCCTTAAAATATCAGTGATAACATGTATGTAATCACAGTAAGATATATAATCACAATCACATAATATCACAAAAAGGTACATACTGTACACATTAGGTTTGCATTAGTTATGTATTGTGCCCATATTATGTACATATATGCATGCAGCTCACACCAGAGGTCACCAGAGGGTAAGGATTACATTTTTGTCAGTATGGCAGAAGTGTAACTAGAGCTATTGCCACATATATAAAAAAATCAGAATATTATTATCATTTTCCTATGATATGGTTGCCAGTATCATATTACACCACATTTTCAAAATAGCCAGGCCCCAGCAGCTGTGGGAACAGCCCCCTAGCCAGGGATTCCCTAAGCAGCCATGGTGGGCCTGGGGGCTGCTATGGGCCCTCTGGTGGGGGCTGTGGGCTGTGGGCACAGCCACCTTGCCAGGGGGTCCCTAAGCATCCTGTTTGGGCCTGTGGGCTCCTACAGGCCCTCTGGCAGGGACTGTGGGCACAGACTCCTAGCCAGCGGGTCCTTAGCAGCCAGGGTGGGCCTGAGGACTGCTTCGGGCCCTTGACAGGGGCTGCAGCCACAGCCCTCAGCCAGAGGTTTCTAAAAACCAGAGTGGGCCTTGTGGGATGCTAGGGTTCCCTGGCAGGGGCTGAGGGCACAGTCCCCTAGCCAGAATGGCCCTAAGCAGCCAGGATGGGCCTGGGGGCTACTACAGGGGATTCTGTGGAAATAGCATACTTTGCATAGGTACATAGTTTGCACCTATTTCTACGTGTACACAGTGGGCACAGATTTGTAGTTATACATATGGTGTTATTATAAATATAAATGTGCATAATATTTGCAAAATACATATGTACCTAATGTGTACAGTATGTACTTTTTTTGATATTATGCAATATATATATGATTGTGATTATATATCTTTTTGTGATTATATATGTTATCACTGATATTTTAAGAAATGTGCATAGTGTACACATTATGTACCTAGGCATTGTGTACACATAAAAATATAAAGGTACATATTTTACAAGTTATGTACATTTTTTCCCCATGTGTATTTTGTACACATAAGTACAGCAAAGTAAATGTACAGATTGTACCTATTTTATAAATTTATTGCAATATGCCAATAAATGTACACAGTATGAGTACATTCTGGGATATTATTTTTAGTATATTAGATAGAAATTTCACCGGTTACCAGAGTGGGAGTACACCTATTTGTGTATATACTTTATACATGTACATATCTACATTATATATATGTGTGTACATAGTGTACACATGTACATACTGCACACTTATGTACATGTGTATAGTGCATACCTCTACAGAATGGGTACATGATGTACATGTGTACATATCATATCACAATAAATGTACATGTTTGCAATATGCACATTCTGATATTTTATATTACATGTGTATTGTGATTATATGTGCTGTTGTGAATATTGTGATATTAAAAATGTACATATTGTACACATAATGTACATACCTATTGTCTACACATTATGTACATATAAATCTACATACTGTACAGATAATGTACATTTATTGTACATCTGTATTGTGTACACATATGTACATCACAGTCAATGTACATATGGTACATATTCTGTACATTGATTATAACATCCCAGTAAGTGTATACATTATGAGTATATTCTGGGATATGATTTTTAGTATATTAGATAAAAATTACTTCCAATATCAAAGTGGGTATACCCCTATGTGTGTCCATTTTGTGATATTATCTATCATATCCTAAGTAGGTATTACTCTCATTGTGAAAGCAAGTGTACACTCTGTGATTGTTCCAATATCACAGGCAAAGTACAACGCTTCTGTGATGTAGTTCCTAATATCCTGGGGACAGAAGATGATTATACCCTGAATATTGCTGGAAGTGTACACCACCACTGTAGTATTGTTTCTAATATCCAAAAATGGAGAGGATATTACTCCAAATATCTCAGAAAGTGCAGAAGCCCCCAGTGATATTGTACCCAGTAACTAGGAAATTACAGATGATGTTACTCACCAGGTCATTGGGGCTGTACACCAGCCGGTCCTGTGATGATACTGTTCCTAATATCCAGAGAAGAGGAGGAGAATGTTGCTGCCCATAGGAAAATACTCTGAATATGGCAAGAGGTGTACATCATGCTCCGATATGGTTACTAATGAAAACAAGAAAACAATTATATTGAATTAAAATTGCAAAGGGTGAAACACTCGTATGCTTTCAATTCTAATGTCAAGGAGGGTAAGAATGACATTTTTGTCAATGTGGCAGAGGTGTAACTAGAGCTATTTCCTAATATAAAAAAACCAGAATAACATTATCATCTCCCTATGATATGGTTGCCAGTATCATATGACACCACATTTTCAAAATAGCCAGTCCCCAGCAGCTGTGGGCACAGCACCCAGCCAGGGATTCCTTAAGCAGTCAGGGTGGGCCTGTGGGCTTCTACAGGCACTCTGGCAGAAACTGTGGGCACAGCCACATAGCCAGGGGGTTCCTAAGAAGCCAGGGTGGGCCTGGGGTCTGCTACGGGCCCTCTGGAAGGGTTTTGTGCACAGGCCCTAGCCAGGGGGACCCTAAGCAGCCTGGGGGATGTTATGGGCCTTCTGGCAGGGGCTGTGGGCACACAGCCCTGGAGCCAAGGGTTCCCTAAGCAGCCAGGGTGGGCCTGGGGGCTGCTATGGGCCCCCTGGTGGGGGCTGTGGACTAGCATTCTGTGTATAGGTACATAGATTTCACTTTTTACATGTGTACATAATTTACATGGTGGGCACATATTTGTACATGTGTACATATTGTGTTATCACAATAAATATGTACCTAATGTGTACAATATGTACTTTTTTGTGATATTATGCTTTATATATATATTTTTGTGATTATATATATGATATCAGTGATATTTCAAGAAATGTGCATAGTGTACACATACAAATATAAAGATACATACTTTACTGATTTTGTACATTTTTTCTACATTTGTATTGTGTACACATATGTACATCACAGTAAATGTACAGATTGTACCTAGTATATACATTTATTACAATATGCCAATAAATGTACATATTATGAGTAAATTCTGGGATATTATTTCTAGTATATCAGATAGAAATTACTCCTTTTACCAAAGTAAGTATACACCAATGCATGTACATAGTTCACATGTGAACATATTACAGACTTGTATACAGAAGGTACATATCTACATAATATATAGATGTGTACATGTGTACATAGTGTAAATATGAACATTCTGTGCACTTATGTAAATGTGTATATATTGCACATCTGAACATATGTACATGTGTACATATTGTAATATCACAATAAATGTATGTGTACACAATGTGTACAATATGTAAATTTATATTATCTTACATATTTGTGATTATAAATGCTGTTGATTATATATCAGTTATATTACAATAAATGTACATATTGTACATATGTACATACCTATTGTGTACACATTATGTACATATGTATAGGTGTACAAATATGTGCCCACTATGTAAACTATGTACACATGTAGAAATAGGTGCAAACTATGTAACTAAGCACAGCATAGCAGCCCCCATGCCCACTTTGGCTACTTAGGGATCCCCTGGCTAGTGGGCTGTGCCTTGTTGAGGCTTTCAGAAAGCAAAAATGTGGTCTCCCTTGCAGATACTCTGCTCCTGTGGCAGAAAAGCAGACACAGACAATATGTAAATGAACATGTGCATGTGTCCCTTGAGTCAGTGTCCATTTGTGGTAAAGAGATCTCTAGACAGATCAGTGCTGAGAGGTTTTTTTTTTTCTTTGAGATGGAGTTTAGCTCTTGTTACCCAGGCTGGAGTACAATGGCGTGATCTTGGCTCACCGCAACCTCCGCCTCCTGGGTTCAGGCAATTCTCCTGCCTCAGCCTCCTGAGTAGCTGGGATTACAGGCATGTGCCACCATGCCTGGATGACTTTTTGTATTTTTAGTAGAGACGGGGGTTTCACCATGTTGACCAGGATGGTCTCGATCTCTTGACCTCGTGACCCACGCACCTCGGCCTCCCAAACTGATGGGATTACAGGTGTGAGCCACCACGCCCAGTAAGAGGTTATTTTATTAGGTAATTGTTGAGCTGGATATAAACTCTAGCCTCATGCTTACTTTCTCTTACTCCACTGTCTTCTGTTGCTGCTGGTGGGAAAGAAATTGTCAACATGTTCTTTTTTTCCCCCTCCTCAGTAGCTTTTAGAACCTTTTGTCTTTTCTGCAATTGTGTTTAGATGGGTCTAGGTACGGATGGATTTATTGTATTGGGGATTGTGCCTCCTGACTCTAAAGGGTCCTGGGTCCTGTCAGTTTTCATTCTGGAATTTTCTTTGTTTTTGAGACAGACTCTCACTCTGTCACCAAGCTGGAGTGCCGTGGCAAGATCTTGGCTCACCGCCACCTTAACCTTCTGGGTTCAAGCATTTCTTTTGCCTCAGCCTCCTGAGTAGCTGGGATTAAAGGCACACACCACCACTCCTGGCTGATTTTTGTATTTTTAGTAGAGATGGGTTTTCAGCATGTTGGCCAGATTGGCCTCAAACTCCTGACCTTAGGTGATCCACTCACCTTGGCCTCCCAAGTGCTGGGATTACAGGATGGGCCACCACACCTGGCCTGGAATCTCTTTGATACATGTTGGATCATCTCATTTCATCCTCCCTTTGTCGTATTTTCCAATTGATTAATTTTTAAATGTCCATGAATGGCAGCCACTAATTCTGGCATCTGTAGCTCTTGGAGGTCCACTCCTCTTGTTGATACTGACCTCTATACCCTTTTAGTGGGGCTTTAGCTGTGGCACTTGTATGCAGCACTGGCTGAAGAATCTCAAGGTAGCTAGTGTTAGAACTGAATTAGAGGTCCGCCCTGGTAGTGGGGACAAACCCCCACACATTTGCTCACAGAAGTCATCTTCTGTGTTGATGATAATTTTTGCAGTATGAGAGCAGAGGGAAAACAGGGGTTGAGAATTTTCCCTAAATGATAGTGGACACTCAAATCCCTAGTGAGGCTGGGCACGGTGGTTCACACCTGTCATCCAGCACTTTAGGAGGCTGAGGCAGGTGAATCAACAGAGGTCAGGAATTTGACCAGCCTGGCCAACATAGAAAAACACCATCTCTACAAAAATACCTGCCTGTATTTTGGGGAGGCTGAGGCAGGAGTATTGCTCAAACCTGGGAGGTGGAAGTCACAGTGAGGTGAGATTGTGCCACTACACTCCAGCCTGGGTAGATCATAAATAAGAGAGATAATGGACTTACAGTTCTACAGGCTGTACAAGCACAGCTCCAGCATCTGCTTGGCTTCTGGCAAGGCCTCGGGAAGCTTATGATTATGGCAGAAATGGGAGTGGGTGCAGAGAGAGAGAGAAGGGGCCAGGCTCTTTATAAACAAACTGCTCTCAGGTGAACTAATAGAGCAAGAACTCACGCTTCACCAAATGCAGGATGCTAAGCCGTCCATGAGGGATGTATGCCCTCTGACAAATGTGAGATTTGGAGGGGACACATGTCCAAGCTGTATCAGGCCTTAAATAATTTGTTTTTACTCTTAGCTCCTTGAATGATGATTATTTGTTCTCCCTGACGAGAGAGAGAGATGGGATTTTCCTCCAGCTGGAAGGCAAGTGCCAGCCAGCTGGGGCAGCTTACTGCACTGTGGAGGAGGGCCAGGGACACGAAGCTACAGGCACAGAGGTGGAGGTAGGTGGCTGCCAGAGTGCAGGCAGGCTGGAGCTCCTGGGTGCCCCGGGGTCCTGCACACCCAGACTAAGAAATGGTGCAGGCTCCACCTGAAATCAGGGGCACTCAGTCACTGTCTCCAGCCTAGGCTTCTACTCCATGCCACTCCCCAGGGTAGATTGAAAAAAGGGCTTGCTGTGCCCCAGGGCCCAGGCTCACACTCACCACCTGGAAGCAGTTCCCCAAGCTGGATGGGGGGGTCCTGGAAAATGGCCCAGCAGGTGGGGCTCTGTCCTGCACAGGTTGGCTGAGTCTTCTCGGTGCCCCTGCAGTCACCATCCACCTGGTGGGACAGATGCAAGACTCAAGCCTCCCACTGGACCATGTGGCTCCCCCACATACATTGGCCTCAGCAGGAGACTCCCCCCAACCCTGGGTCTGCAGAGGCCTCTGCAGTGAGCAGCCCTCAAGAGCCTCAGCCAGAAGGAGGAAGGGCAGGGGCACCTGCTCACCTGCCAGGCCAGGCTGAGCTCCTCCAGGCTGTGGGCCACAGAGCCATCCAGCAACATCAGGTCAGTGCCTGCTTCATTTTCATTGGTGTCCAGAAGGCCAGCAGATATGCCTGTGGGGAGGAGGGAAGATGAGGAGGTCCTGAGAGCCCATGATCCTCCCCCAGGGGTCCTGTATGAGATGAGCCTCAGGCACACAGAGAATTGGTAGAATCCCTCCACCCCAGACTCCCAGAGCTCTGGCTCCAAACCCTCATCAGAAGAAAGAGAGAAAGCACAGGGACTGAGGACAGTGTGTGTCACCCATTCCCTCTCCATGTCCTCAGCTCGAGTGGCCAGAATCCAGGCCTACCCTTTGTGTTCCTTGGCAGAAGGACCACAGAGAGGCCAACTCCACCTTGGAGCCACATATCCAAGGGATGGGGGAAGAAAGCCCTGGGCCTCGGTGCCATCTTCTCAACCCCAGTGGCCACCTACAGCTTGGGGACCTGTCACACTGGAAGCTGAGAATGGTGTATCCCAAAGGGCCTCTTGGCGGTGGGGCCAACTCCGCTGGGGCCCAGACTCACTGTGGTACCAGAGACACACAGTCAGGCTGCAGATACTGGTGGGCATGTCACAGGAGATGGAGACCCCATCCTCACTCAATCCTGGGGACATCCCTCCTTTTCTTGGGAAAAGGCAGCTGGAGGTCTGACCCAGAGCCAGGTGACAAGCTTGAGAGTGCCATCTCACAGGCAACCTGCTGCAGGCACAGGTCTCCAGGGGAAGCTTGGGTCTCTCATCCTCACTTGCAGGCTGGAGTAGAAGATGAGGGGCACATGGTTCAGCTCCATGGTCAGGGCCATGAGCCCCAAGCCTGTCTGACTCAGCATCAGTGAGATTGTGTTACGAGCAAAGTCTTGGACCAGGATGATGCTGCCTCACTGGACACTGAGGTTCCATACCCAGCCATCAGAAGTCACCATGTGCTAGGACCCAGCCACCAGGGTATGGTCTGGGGAGAAGCAGCCCCAAAGGCAGGGTGAGTGGAGCCAGCTCCACCCACCACAGTGGGAGCACAAGGCCTGCTGGGCACCCCAATGCCTAGAGCCCCAGCTTAGCCTGCCCTGAGGCCAGGAGTCCCCCTCCCCTGGTGCAGCAGCCAGAGGCCCAGTGATCCCCCACCAGCTTCAGGATGACATGAGCTGAAGGGCTATGGTCTGATTCAGCTTTAACAAGGAATGGAGTCCCCAGACCCGCTACAAAATTGCTGTGCTAAGTAACAAAGCCTGGCTCAGAGGCCACATAGTCATCCTTCTGTTTATATCAGATGTCCAGAGCAGGCACAGCCATGGACACAGCAGGCAGACTGGCAGCTGCAGGGTTTCATTTTAGGATGATAAAAACGTTTTGAAATCAATTGTGGTGAGGCATGTATAACTCTGAATAAACTAGAAGCCACTGAATTGTGCACTTAAAATTCACACATCAGCCAGGCATGCCATTTCAGCACTTTGGGGGGCTGAGGTAGAAGGATCACTTGAACCCAGGAGGTCAAAAGTGCAGGGAGCCGAGAGTGCACCACTGCACTCCAACCATGACAACAGAGAGATCTAGTCTAAAAAAAAAAAAAATTATACAAGTCATCCGTTTAATCTCAAGAAAGCTATTGGGGAAAGAAAAAAACATTGACCATTTAAGTGGATGGCCAACGGCTCCCTCAAACATGACAGCAGTGTCCTGCAGACCTGCCCTGTTCTGGGTAGGGAAGAGATGGCCTGTGAAGGAGCAGGTCTGACCAGTCCAGGCAGTGTGGCCCCTGAGCTGTGCCTTGGGGGTGCTCATGCCCATGGCAGAAAAGCACCATCCATTGTGCATAGCCAGATACCTGTTGGCCAGGGCAAGCATCCCAAGGGATGCACTACCAGCCCCATGGTCAGCTGTCAGAACTGAGGGGCACAGAGAAGCCCATGGTCACACACAGACAGAACTTCAAGACCAGGCTTTTTTTTTTTTATACAAGATCAGCGTGCTGCTTAGACTTGACTACACCCATGCTTATAGGGAGCCATAGGCCTCCATGTGAGTCACACATAGATAAACTGCTCCTTGCCAAGCCTGGGTATGGTGGCTCCCCCATGGATATAAAGGGCTCCCTTGTTCATTAAGAACTGTACATGCCACTTACCCATGTGAGTGAGCCACGTGGTTACCTGCATTTGACAGTGGAGGAAGCTGAGTCCACGGATGTTAGCAGACTCACCTGAGCCACAGGCAAGCTCCTCAGGAGCCCAGAGCTGATCATCCCAGCACTGCTGGGCCAGGCCTTATAATCTGGAGAAAAGCAGAATGTGCAGCCCCAGCCCTAGTCCCATAGAACCTTGGGAAGTCCAATAAACTCTGGGCCTGGAATTGTGATGCCACAAGCCTCTGCAGGCTTCTTTGTGCCCCCACAGTACCTGCTCCTGCATGGCTCTGCTGCTGTGCCCACAGGGCAGGGGGATCCCAGGGAAGAGGGTGGCACATCCCGGGGCAGGACTCATACTCTGACAGATCTTGCAGCAGGTGGCATCTGAGCCAGTAGAACTTGGCCAGCATGTTGACCCTGGACAGCTGTTGGAGTGGCCATAGCAGCTTCTCCTCCATCAGGTAGCCAGTCACCCAGGCCACATCACCCCCAGGCAGCAGCAACAGCAGCATCACCACCGAGTAGTTTCTAGAGGGAATGCACAGGACAAGCCACTGTGCCTGGCTAAGCCATGCTTCCTTTCACTGCAGAGGGGGAGCTCACAGGTCTGCAGAAAGAGCTCTGCCATGGTGCCTCTTGGGGAGGGCTGTTCTTGTTCTAGAAAATCCCATGAGGTGGAAGAGCACAGAGGCTGGCATGATGGCAGAGGTGGGGGGTGATGATGGGACAGAAACAAGCTGCCCTATTTTGATGACACAGATGTCTTATGTCTGATCTGCTCCCTGGGTCTTGGGCAGCATGGGGCCTGTGTGGGTGGATGCCAAGGATAGGAGCTGGAAGGTGTAGGAAATTTTTTGAGACAGAATCTCATCCTGTTTCCCAAGCTCGGGTATAGTGGTACAATCTCGACTCCCTGCTACTTCTGCCTCCTGGGTTTAAGTGATTCTCCTTTCTCGGCCTCCAGAGTAGCTGGAACTACATGCACTCACTGCCATGCCTGGCTGATTTTTGAATTTTTAGTAGAGTCAGGGTTTCACCATGTGGGCCAGGCTGGTCTTGAACTCCTGACCTCAAGTGATCTGCCCAAAGTGCTGAGATTACAGGCATAAGCCCATGTGCCTGATTAACAGGTCTAGGAAATTTCTACAGTTGAGGGGAGGACTGGAACTTTCTCAATATGTAGAGTAGGGTCAAGCCTGTGAGATCTGAATGATCAGGAAGATCTCAGCTCATGTGGGGGTGGAGTGGGAAGAGAAACATTGCACTCTGTTGATGGGCCAGTGAGGGGGATGGGCAGGTGGACTCACTTACCTTTTAGGGAGCCCAGAGGCCCTGCAGCGGGGGGCAGAAGCAGGTTCAATAACTTCACTGCCAGTTAAATCCATTTTTTGGACCCCCACGAGATCCCACTCACCAGGTAGGCAAATAACCAGGCAGGTGATTCTTCAACCAAGCCAAAGCCCCACCCTGGGAGCTCTTCCCTTCCTGAGTCTACATTCTGTCCACAAGGCAGCAGGAGCAGAAACTTGTATTATGTGAAGACTTTTTCCCATGATGTGGGTCTTGTCCTATTCTACAGCTGGGGAAACTGAGGCACACAGAGCCGATGCAGAGGAATCCCAGGAAGAGGCAGAGCCAGAGTCCAGGTGCTCTGCAAGGCCACAAGCATGGAAGAAAGGGCGGCCCCCTTGTCTGTAGCCTGGTTCCTGGTGGGCCTCATGGCTTTGAGGGAAAATGATATTTGGTCCCCAGGTCGCTTCTCTAGACTGGTTTCCCCATTTCTATCCACCACCCCCGTGTTCTCAACACAGGGTCCAAAGGGGCCTTTTGAAGTGAAAGGGTGATCACATCCTAGGTCAGAGCAGAAGCCAGAGTTCTCCCCTCATCCCCTAGCCTTGGAACCCCCCAGTTGCATCAGCCCTACCACCTTGCTATTCAAACAGGCCAGGCAAGGTGGCTCCTACCCATAATCCCAGCACTGAGTCTCTGGAGCCCAGGGTTCTGACACCAGCCTGGCTAATATGGTGAAACCCCATCTCTACTAAACATACAAAACTTAGCCAGGTATGGTTGTGAATGCTTGTAATCCCAGCTACTTGGCAGGCTGAGGCAAGAGAATCACTTGAATTTGAGAGAGGTTGCAGTGAGCTGAGATCACACCACAGCACTCCAGCCTGGGTGACAGAGAATGAGACTACATCTCAAAAATGAACAGGCCAGGCACATCCCTCTCTCAGCCTCTGTGCAGTGGAGCCCCCACCTGGAGCTCTCTCCACACTGACCCCATGGCTCTTGCTTGAACTGTACCTTCTCCTCAAAGCTGGCCATGGCCACACCATAGGATCCCCAGCTCACCATCTCACCGACGTTCCATCTCAAGCATTTGCCACCTACAGTATGGCTCAGTGGTGGTAAATGATGAGCAGTGGGCCACACCCAGCCTGCAGCTGGCTTCTGCACCACCTGCAAGAAAGAAGGGCTTTTATGTGTTTAAAAGATTACATAACAGGCCAGGAGTGGTGGCTCATGACTGTAATCCCAACACTTTAAAAGGCCAAAGGAGTTTGAGACGAGCCTGGCGTGGCAAAACCCTGTCTCTACTAAAAATGCAAAAAAAAATAGCCAGGTGCGGTAGTGCACACACATGTAGTCCCAGAAACTTGGAGGGCTGAGGCAGGAGAATCACTTGAACATAGGATTCAGAGGTTGCAATGAGCTGAGATCATACCATTGAGACAGAGCAAGACTATCTCAAAAAAAAAAAAAATTACAAAGCAAAAACAAGGAAATGTGACAGAGAAGAATGGCCTAAGAGGTGACTCTCAGGCTGTCTGCAGGGAGCTGTGCACACTCTGCTGTAGATGATTTCTTGGGCTTCGTGTCAATCTCTGAGTATAACTGAGCTTCCTGAAGGCAGGGGTCAGCCTTGCCCACTGCACTCCTCCGAAGCATCTCCTAAAATCCTGCCTGCACTGGGACTGTGCTTAGGAGGTCTCTGTGGAGTGAGGAAGAAACCCCAGCTTCCTCTCCTGTGAAATTGGGAGTGAACAACCTTCTGCATAGGGCGGTCAAAGTAGTCAGTAAGACCGTGTCAAAGCATTCAGCATTGCACCTGATATGTGGCAGGAACACTGGATGCGACACTCCCAACCCAGCATTACCTGGCTGTGAGGCCATACAGGTCCAGCAGGGGTTTGCAGAGCCTCTTCAGTGCTCATGAGAACATGGCCTCAGCCCAGGACAACATCTGGTGGGCCACCTGAAAAGGGAGGGGACAGTGAGAGCTGTCTCAGTCACCCTCAACTGCCAGCCATGCCCCATTCTTGCTCTCACTCACCAGCTCCAGGGTGCCTTTAACAGCCCCCAGGGTCACACTGATGGGCCTGGGACCCTGGCTGCCTGGCACCCAGGCCTGTAGCCACCACATGGCCTCCTCTGCCTGCTCCCACCACACCTCCTCCAGGGGCCACAGCATCACTTCCAGATAGGAGTCCTTCAGTGTGGCCAGGGGCCCTGCAACTCACAACCAACACCCACCATGAGGCCTCTGGGAAGCTCAGAGGCCCAGCACAGACCTCAAGGAAATAGGGCCTCTTCCTGGGATTAAGATGGTGAGGGGAGTGGGGGGAAAGGAATAGAGCAGCAGGCACTAGAGATTGCGGGTGAGTTGTCACAGCAGACCCAAGCTGCCTCTGCATGGCCTGCTCATACCTTGTCTGGGAACTTGAATTGGGGGAGGGTTCCCACCAATCCTAGAAGTGATACGAGGTGCTCTTCACCTGAAGGATTTGTACAAATGTGGTTTATGCTGGACTTCTGCTTGCCTTCTAGGAGTCTGACAGTGTGCTCTGGGCCAAGCAGCACCTGCCAATTAGGCAGCCCTGCCAAACACCCTGGGTGACATACTGCTGGGACAGCCAAGTGTGTTCCATGTGAAGGTGCAGGGACTGGGAGAAGACACTAGGTGCTGGCCCTGGTTCACTCTGGACTCTGCCCCAGCCCCCTTCCCTGTGCCAACACTCCTGCTCCTCTCACTGTGGTCAATGACAGCTGCGAACAGCACAGTGTGCAGAGTCCTGGAGCACTCTTTCAAATTCACTGCCCCATGGGACTCCGGCACAGCAGAGAGGCTATAAAGGTGACATTCAACAGCCAGTCAGAGGGATGCCCACCCTGGCATTGGGCAAGGTCTTAGCCCCAGATGGTGGAGAGGTTAGAAGTTTCTATTCCTGCCAGGAGGGCAGTCGGGGCAACCTCTGTGAGCATTTAACCACCACATGGCCACAAAAAGCTCATCGTGGAACCAGAAAGAGACCCTGTGGCAGTGAGCTTCACAGAAACAAGGCTGTACACTCAAAAGAAAGCAGGCAGAAGACTGAACAAACTGAGGCAGGAGGCATAAGGGATATTAGCTGGGAGACCTTGTAAGAATAAGGCAGAAGCCCATGAAAAAAAGAAGGTTGGGTCCAGCACAGTGGCTCACACTTATAATCCCAGCACTTTGGGAGACTGAGGTGGGCAGATCATGAGGTCAAGAGATCAAGACCATCCTGGCCAAGATGGTGAAACCCTATCTCTACTAAAAATACAAAAATGAGCCAGGCATTGTGGTGCATGCCTGTAGTCCCAGCTACTTAGGAGGCTGAGGCAGGAGAATCACTTGAATATGGGAGGCAGAGGTTGCAGTGAGCCCAGATCCACTGCGAGTGCCACTGCGTTCCAGTCTGGTGATACAGCGAGACTCCATCTCAAAAAATAAACCACCACCATTTGCAGAAAAGGAAAAAAAATTGACAAGGTTAAATGGGTAGAAGAACTACCACCTGTTCAGCTGCTGAGCATACCGTGATTCCTAATTCAGCAAAAGAACCCCCACTCTAGGAAAACCTAAGAATGAATTGCTGTTTCCAAAATGGATTTTTACAGTTGGAAATCTGTGTTTCCCAAGCCCTCCTTCCAGTCCTTGGCACTGTGACAAGGGTTTCTTACACCCCTGGGGATGTGGGGCAGAAGATACAAAAGGGAAAGCCGCCAAGGCTGAGTTTCAGCTGCCTGCATCCTTACAGCCATGGCCAGAGGGCCATGAGGGGTTCCCTAGCTCCCACCATCTATGCTGGACTCACAGAGCACAGCTCTGCTGCAGTGACCAGGCTTACCTCCATGAAGTGATTGCTCAGGGAGGGCCCGAGTCATTCTTGAAGGTCTGGCTGACACGGAGACGCCTCTTGTTGCTGCTCTTGTCCCAGTGCTTCCCACAGCTCGCCTCCAATTCAAGCAATTCTCCAGCCTCAGCCTCAGCCTCTGGAGAAGCTGGGATTACAGACACCTACAATTAGGCCTGGCTAATTTTTATATTTTTAGTAGAGATAGGGTTTTGACATGTTGGCCAGGCTGGTCTTGAACTCCTGACCTCATGACCTGCCCACCTCAGTCTCCCAAAGTGCTGAAATTAGAAGTGTGAGCCACTGCGACTGGCCTTTTTTTTTAACTTATTATTTGTTTATTTTAGAGATAAGATCTCACTCTGTTGCCCAGGCTGGAGGACAGTAGCCCATTCTTGACTCATTGCAACCTCTGCCTCCTTGGCTGAAGCAACCCTGGAAGAATAGACATAATGAGACTGAGGCTGAAGTGCCAGCCCTGGATTCATTCCTATATGGCTTTGCTATTGGGAGCCAGTTCATCTCTTTGGGGATGAGCTCAGGGTACTCAGGTCACCACTTGCCAGACTCTGGTGCTCTCTCTGGACATCCCACCTGGCCTGGGCATCCACCTTGTGGGATCTGTGTGCAGTGGAGCTTGTGGCCCAGCTCCAGCCTTAGGCACCGTCTGAGCCACTCTATGTCTGCAGCCTCTGGCTAGTGCTGCACTGGTGCACTGGCTGCTTTGCTTGAGCTGTGAGGATTGATCAAGGGATCCCTGCTTTTTTATGCCAGGCAGCCCTCCACCAGGGCTCCAAGAGGAGGAGGGCCCAGCCCAGCCTGGCCTCAGCTGTGTCCTCCCAGCCCTGTGGTCTTCTTCACCTGTCACTCCATTAAAACCTGTCCATGTGGAGGTCTTAAGAGATGGATGAATGTCCCTTCAACAGACACACCTTTTTTTTTCTTAATGAGCAAGTACTAAGTCCTACTCAGAGCCCACAGAATGACTAATAGAAAATCCTGTGGTGACAGTGTATCTTAGCTCACAGAGCCACAGCCACAGGAAACAGGGCAGGCCCTGCTACCTCCACCTGCCCCACAGCAAGGCATGCAATGCCTTACCCAGGAGGCTGTACTGGATACTCAGGGAGTTGGTCCACAGCTGGCCCCACTGCTGCAGCAGGCCAAAGGCATGCAGCCCTGCCAGCCCTGGCACAAACAACTCAGCACCCAGGGTGGCCACCCACCATCTATCCTCCTCCTCTTTTTTCAGCAGTGCTGCAGGGACAGGGAGCAGGCAGGTGAAAGGATCAGACCCCAGGGACAAAAATCCTCAGCCCCAGGCAAAAAGGGGACTCGGGATACCCCAGGGTTGGGGGGCTCCTTGAAGAGTCAACACCTACACTCTGCACAACAGCCCACAGACAGGTCTGATTATGGCTCACTGCAGCCTTGACCTCCCAGGCTCAATCAATCCTTTCACCTCAGCCTCGCAAGTAGCTGGAACTACAGACATGTGCCACCACCTTGGCTAATGTGTGTGTGTGTGTGTGTGTGTGTGTGTGTGTGTGTGTGTGTGTACACGTACACATTTTTTTTTCTGTAGAAACAGGGGTCTCAGTATGTTTTTCAGGCTGGTCTTGAACTTCTGGGCTCAAGCAATTCTCTTGCCTTGGCTTCCCAAAGTTCTGGGATTATAGGTGTGGGACACTGTGCTTGGCCCAAGAATAAAGTAGAGTAAGGCCAGGCACAGTGGCTCATGCCTGTAATCCCAGCACTTTGGGAGGGCAAGGCAGGCAGATTTCCTGAGGTCAGGAGTTTCAGACCAGCCTGGCCAATATAGTAAAACCCCATCTCTACAAAAATAAATAAATAAATAAATAACCAACCAACCAACCAACCAGGTATGGTGGTGGGCACCTGTAACCCCAGCTACTTGGGAGGCTGAGGCAGAAGAATCACTTGAATCCAGAAGGCAGAGGCTACGGTGAGCCAAGATTGCACCAGTGCATCCAGTCCGAGCAACACTGAGACTCTGTCTCAAAAAAAAATAAAGTACAATAAAACAAAATCAAATAGGACAGATGACAAAAGAATTAACCACACATCATGGGTTGTTAAGTAAATTTCAGCTTCTGAAGCTCCTGCTTCTGCAACACTGAAGGTCATCCAGAACACACAGGTGGAAATGGGCCAGCTGTTATGACTACCAAACACCCACATGAGGGGGTCAACAGCCACTGCTCCAAGTTTCCCCAGCCCCAGCTCCTATTCTTACCTCAGAATCTTTCAGAACACATAAGTGGCACACCCAGGTGTCACCACCCTGGCTCTGGCACAGTGCCAGCATCTGTTCAGCCTGTGTGTTTTAAATGCCCTGTGTATTTTAGGTCAAAATGTTACATGTGTTTCTTATCATGGGTGAGAATAAAAACAACCCAAAATCTGCTATTTTGAGGTTTGTGGGGACAGTTGGAGCTTTGGGGAAGTTCTGGGGGCTCACACTGAGCCTGCATTTGTCCTTAGATGGGATGTTGACATTGAGAGGCTGGGGTGATGAGGACCATGTCAGGAGGCATTTGGCCCATACCCTAGCCTGGCCACAGAGGAGACAGGGCACAAGGGGTTTCATCTCCTACCTGTCACATGGGCCTGGTTACTCAGCAGATGGCTCAGGGATGCAGAGGCCAGCTTGCTGCCCACCTGCTGTGTGAGTTTCCCTGTAAAGAAAACAGGGCTGCCCCCATCACCATTTTCATCTCCAGCTGTGCCTAGAACCACTCAGCCTTGCCAACCATGGGTGGCTGCAGGTCTCTCTAGCCCTGAAAAGGCCATGGTGTCACCTGGAATGACAGGCTTGGCTAGCAAGCCCAGTGATGATCACACAAGCTGAAACCAGAGAGAGGGCAAGAGATAGCCCAGCTAATGGCTTTCTATGCCAATTCTTCCCCAATTTTCAATTTTTCTTGAGACAGAGTCTCACTCTGTCACCCAGGCTGGAGTGCAGTGGCAGGATTCAGGTCCACTGCAACCTTCGCCTCCCAGGTTCAAATGATTCTCCTGCCTCAGCCCCCCAAGTAGCTGGGATGACAGATGTACACCACATGCACAGTTAATTTTTGTATTTTTAGTAGATACAGGGTTTCGCCATGTTGGCAAGGCTGGCCTCAAACTCCTGAGCCCAAGTGATCTGCCCACCTTGGCCACCCAAAGTGCTGAGATTACAGGTGTGAACCGCTGTGGCCAGGCCTTCCCCAATTTTTTAAACTCTGGATGTCTCAAAATTAGAAACCTGTGTTATAAACTCAGACATAAACACAAGGACTTCTTTTCTCTCCTTGACCACCCCCTCATTGGATCCATCAGGAACTCAGTCGACCATTGCTATGGAATGTGACTGGAGTCAACCCCATCTGTCACCTCTGCTGCACACCAGCTCCAGCCCTGGTTATCGAGCCTGTCTGACTGCAACATCCTTCTGGCTCTCCCGGCTCCCATCCCACTGCTGGCAACTGATCTCCACGTAGTGACCAGACACATTCAGTGATGGCATAGTAGCATTTCTTACAGTACAATCCAAAGTCCTTGAGGCCCATGAAGCCAGAACTTTGTTGGTCACTGGTGCAGACACTGGTAGGTGGGCCACAGGGACAGCTCACTACACTCCAAGGCCCCACATGGGAGATCCTCTAGAAAAGCCATGAGCAACTACAAATATCTTTGATGGCCCCACCAGCCTGCAAACAAACCCCACACATCCCTCTGATAGCCACTAGCTAGTCAGTTCACCAAAAGTATGTCAAAATGATACTATTACCAGACCCTTACTACTTAATGCTGTGTTTCCCTGATCCCCACTGATGTGTGTGCAGATGTGTGTGTTTGAATGTGTGTGCATCTGTGTACAGATGTATCTGTACATGAATGTGTGTAGATGTGTATATATACAGAAATACCAAAATACACAGATGTGTGTATGAATGTGTGGATATGGATGTGTATGTACAGTGATGTGTACATGGAAGTGTCTACATGTAGATATGTGTATGAATGTATGGGTATACAGATGTGTGTGTGGATGTATAAAGATGTGTATGTATATATATATATATGGATGTGTGTATATGAATGTATGTGTACAAACATGTCTACATGTGGATGTAGATGCTCACAGCTTTTCCTGCTGACAGGCATATCCTAGTGCTGGCTTTCTCCAGTGTGTATCAGAGGCTGCATGTTGGTATCAGAGCTTCCTCAGGGTACACGTGAATAGGGTGAGCACAGAATTTCTCTCCCAAACCACAACATTTTGCAGATAAAGAGAACACTAGTCACAAATGCATCAGGTCAGCAGGCATAAACTGGGGCTCTGCAGGCAAACCATGACCCAACCTCAACCCACATGAGGAGGGGGTGCCAAACAGAACACTTCCCAGACCAACCTTAAATTCCACAAACTTTAAGGTTAAATCCAAGCCTCAAACCCCTGGGACCAGGAATTCGAGGTTAAACCCAAGCTCTGGCACTTTGTATTCATGAGCTCATCTGCCTCAGTTTCCTCATCTTATATGGGGTTACAAAGAGGCCTTGAAGAAGGGACTTCCTGCCTGCTGGAACAGCCTCCAGAAAGTTAGAGTGCCAGCTGTTACTGTAATTTTGATGAGTCTGGGGCAGATGGAAGTAGAATTTCTCCAAAGGCAAATAAACATTTTCAGACTTCAGACAGCTCGACAGGGAGTGGCAGGAAGGTCCAAGGGAAGGTACAGGCAATCTGTGCTTGCACATTTAGCAAATAACAAGACATTCAAGGGCCCCTGGGAGTTCTGGAAATGAGGCAGAAGTCTCAGCCATCAGACAGGTGGGGCTTTAGGAGGAAGATGGCGCTCTCTTGACATGAGTCTTCACCCAGGCTGATGGCACAGGTGGAAGTGGAGAGAGTATTTATGCAGCAAGACATCCAGCCCGGCTTCAGACTCTCCACTCCAGGCCTCTGAGAAGACACTGAAAACTGAGGCAGAATTGAGTGATCCACTGCCAAGCATGCCCAGTGGTCATGCCTGGTGGGATCAAGTCTAAAGCTGCTATTTGTACCTGGCTGGAGTGCAGTGGCACGATCTCAACTCACTGCAACCTCCACTTTCCAGATTCAAGCAATTCACCTGCCTCAGCCTCCTGAGAAGCTTGGCCTATAGTCATGCACCATGCCCAGTTCAGTTTTGTATTTTTGGTAGAGACAGGGTTTCTCCTTCTTGGCCAGCCTGGTCCCAAATTCCTGACTTCATGTAATCCTCCTGCCTCAGCCTCCCAACATTTGTTTACCTTTTGAAGTCACCAATCTGTGTGAAAAGAATATAGAAGTTTTAAATCTTCTCCCCAGGATGAAAGAGACAGACATGAAACTTCAACACAATGACAAGGGCTTCAAGTGACTTTCTAAGTTCCATCCAGGTACCCTTGGGTATGATCCATTGAAAAGCACCTACTAAGATAAAAATGAGCCTGGACAACATAGTAAGACCCATCTCCACAAAAAAGAAAATAAAAAAAATAGAAAGGCATGGGGGCACATGTCTTAGTCCCAGCTATGTGGGAGGCTGAGGCAAGAGGATCACTTGGGCCCAGGGGTTCAAGGCTGCAGTGATTTAGGATCATGCCATTGCATAGAAGACTATGTAAAAGAAAAAGTGGGGAAGAGAGAAAAGGGGGGGAATAGAGGGAGAAAAGACATGGGGAAAAGGGAGGAAAAGAGATATGAAGAGGAAAAGAGAGGAATAGAGGGAGGAGGGAAAGGAAAGAAGAGAAAAGAAAAGAAAAAAGAAATGAGAAAAACATATAAACTTTGTGGCCAGGGAATTCCACTGTTATGAATTTACTCTGGAGAGAGAATTGTGTTTACCACAGAATAATTATAGCAGGAAACCTGGGAAAAACTCAAGAGTACTTCATTACGAAACTAGCTGAATACATTTCATTCCATGGACTATTCCATGGTCATTCGCACTGCACGGGAGATGCGGATTTTTTTAGGTGGATATATTAACTCCACGTGCTGATTGTGTGCATAGATGATCTCGGAAATGAATCACCAAAACAACCCTACAGCGGTTGGCTTTGAGGAGGCATGGGAGAGCAGCTTTAAGGCTGCACCAACACCAACCAATAGAACTTTCTGCAATGAGGACCATATTTCTGGGCCATCTGCAGCTGTGGAGCACCTGAAATGTGTCCCACGCAGACAAAGAACCAAATCCTTCATTTTCTTTAATGTTTAGATTTTTTTTTCTTTTTTGAGATGGAGTCTCGCTCCATTGCCCAGGCTGGAGTGAAGTTGCATGATCTTGGCTAACCACAACCTCTGTCCCCCAGGTTCAAGCTGTTCTCCTGCCTCAGCTTTCCAAGTAGATGGGATTACAGGGGCTTACTACCACATCTGGCTACTTTTTGTGTTTTTAGTAGAGATAAGGTTTCACTATGCTGGTCAGGTTGCTCTCAAACTCCTGACCTCAGGTGAGCCACTGGAGTCGGCCTCCCAAAGCACTGGGATTATAGGCATGAGCCACCATATCCGGCCTCACTTAGATTTCAATAAACACGCATGCCACTGGCTGCCATATGGGAGACTCAGATATACAGTCTTTCATAGTTTTTGAACTTTGAATCATTTAAATGCATGGTTTATTTTTTTTAGTTGTAGAACTTAATAGAATAGTGTTTAGATTGTAGTAATTTAAATAAAATCTACCATAGAATTTAAATCGTACCAGCGAATGCTGATATATAAAAAGATTGCCAAGGGGTGTGTGTGTGTGTGTGTGTGTGTGTGTGTGTGTGTGTGTGCATTAAGTGTCTGTGTGTGTATATATATGTATGTATATTTTGATTTCTATCTTGAGTCAGAGTCTCGCTTTGCCACCCAGTCTGGAGTGCAGTAGTATGAACTTGGTTCACTGCAACCTCTGCCTCCAGGGTTCAAGTGGTTCTTCTGCCTAAGCTTCCTGAGTCAATGGGATTACAGGTATACACCACCATGTCCAGCTCTATTGTGTATTTTCAGTAGAGAAGGCTTTATACCACGTTGGCAAGGCTGGTGTTGAACTCCTGACTTCAAGCGATCCACCTGCCTCAGCCTCCCAAAGTGCTGAGGATTATAGGCATGAGCCAGCATGCCCAGCTGCCAAGGAGTGTTTTTGAGTAAAATGAACAATGTACAAACAAAATATTAGAGAACAGCTGGGGGTGGTGGCTCATTCATATAATCCTAGCACTTTGGGAGGCTGACATGAAAAGATCACTGGAGCCCAGGAGGTCGAGGCTGCAGTGAACCATGACTGCACCACTGCCCTCCAGCCTGTGTAATGTGGCAAGACCCTGCCTCAAGAAAAACTAAATTAAAAAATCAAAACCTAAGCATGATGATTGGGTTTTCAGGTTGTTTTATGATATGTGCCTTCCTCAAAACTTGTTACAGTATCATCACATCACCCATCTGATGTGAAAAAGAAAAAGTAAAACCCAGAAACTCAAACTAAAAATATTTGCATATCTATAGCATTAGGTGTTGTCCTGTGTCTCCCCGAAAGATGCTGAAGCCCTATGCCGCAGGGTCTGTGGATGTGACCGTATTTGGAAATAGTCTCTTCACATGTGATGGAGCTAACCTGAGGTAATGAGAGTGAATCCTAATCCCATGTGCCTGGCGTCCTTATAAAAAGGGGATGTGTGGACAAAGACACCTACAAAGGGAAGACAATGTCAAGACAGAGACAGAAGACCACCTACAAGCCGAGGAACTCTGGAGCCTCTGAGAATCCAGGAGCGAGACCTGGGTCAGACCCTCCCTCACAGCCTTCACAGGAAAAGCAATCAAAAATCCCTTGATTTCAGACTCCTGGCCTCCAGAACTGTGAGAATAAAACTCTGTGGTTGAAGCCACACAGTTTAGGGTACTCTGTTAAGGCAGCGCTGGGAAATGAATGCAGAGTTCTTGGGGCGTGCATCAACACTTCTGAAGGAAATTTGGGACGTGGCATGCTTGAACTTACAGTTTATACTTTTCTCTACTCTGAATTATTTTTTTTGAGAGACAGGGTCTCACTCTGTCACCCAGGCTGGAGTGAACTGGCACAAGCATGGCTCACTACAGCCTCCACCTTCTGGGCTCCAGCAATCCTCTTGCCTCAGCCTCCTGAATAGCTGAGACTACATGCCTAATTTTTTAAAAATGTTTTGTAGAGATGGGGTCCTGCTATGTTGTCCAGTTTACCTGGGACTCCTAGCCTCAAGTGATCTTCCCACCTTGGCCTCCCAAAGTTCTGGGATTATAGGTATAAGCCATTGTAACTGGCTTGCCTTTTTTTTTTTTAAGACAGAATCTTGCTCTATTGCCCAGGCTGGAGTGCAGGGACATGGTCTCAACTCACTGCAACCTCCACCTCCTGGGTTCAAGCAATTCTTTTGCCTCAGCCTCATGAGTAACTCAACTTATCGGCTCCTACCACCACACCCAGCTAAGTTTTGTATTTTTATTACACATGGGTTTCACCAGTGGGCCAGGCTGGTCCCGAACTGCTGACTTCAGGTGATCCACCCACTTCAGCCTCTCAAAATGCTACCATTGTGATTCACTGCAACCTCTGCTCCTGAATTCAAGCAATTCTCCTGCCTCAGCCTCCCAAGTAGCTGGGATTACAGGTTCCTGCCACCATGCCAGTTTTTGTACCTTTAGCAGAGACGGCATTTCACCATGTTGGCCAGGCTGGTCTTCAACTCCCGACCTCAGGTGATTCACCTGCCTTAGACTTCCAAAGTGCTAAAATAACAGGCATGAGCCACTGTACCTGGCCTACTTCTATTATTATTACATTGTAATATATAATGAAATACTTACACAACTCACCAGAATGTAGAATCAGTGGGAGCCCTGAGCTTGTTTTCCTGAAACTAGATGGTCCCTTCTGGGGGTGATGGGAGACAGTGACAGATCAATGGGCATTGGATTCTCATAAGAAGCTCACTGTCCAGCTCTCTCGAATGTACTATTTACAGTAGGGTTTACACTCCTATGAGACTCTAACAATGCCACCGATCTGACAGAAAGTGGAGCTCAGGTGGTGATGCCAGCAATAAGGAGTGGCTGTGAACACAGATGAAACTTCCCTCACCCACCCACTGCTCACCTGCTGTGCTGTCTGCCCAGCTTCTAACAAGGGAGCCAGGCACGGTGGCTCACACCTGTAATCCCAGCACCTTGGGAGACTGAGGCAGGTAAATTACCTGAGGTCGGGAGTTCGAGACAAACCTGACAAATGTAGAAACACCCTGTCTCTACTAGAAATACAAATTTTTGTATTTCTAGTAGAGAGAAGGGAGCCAGGCATGGTGGCTCATACCTGTAATCCCAGCTACTTGGGAGTCTGAGGCAGGAAAGTCGCTTGAATCTGGGAGACAGAGGTTGCAGAGAGCCAAGATCATGCCATTGCATTCCAGCCTGGGCAACAAGAGGAAAACTCTGTGTCAAAACAACAACAACAAAAGAAGCCCGGGTGCAATGGCTCACACTTGTAATCCCAGCACTTTGGGAGAATGAGGAGGGCGAATCACCTGAAATCAGGAGTTTAGGACCAGCCTGGCCAACATGGTGAAACCCTGTCTCTACTAAAAATACAAAAATTAGCCAGGTGTGGTTGTACATGCCTGTAATCCAAGCTACTCAGGAGGCTGAGGCAGGAAAATTGCTTGAACCTCGGAGGTGGAGGTGACATTTACCTGAAATCGCACCACTGCACAGAGTGAGACTCTGTCTCAAAAGAAAAGGAAAAAAAAAACAGGCTATAGACTGGTACTGATCCATGGCCAGGAGGGTTGGGGACCCCAGTTGTAGACAATATGTAATGATTAAATCAGGGTAACTGAGACAGTCATCACCTCAAATATTTATCTTTTCTTTTGGAAATATGAAAATCTTTCTCTTCTAGCTCTCTTGAAATATTCAAATAAATTCTCATTCACTGTAATTTCCCTTGTGTACTATGGATTACTGTAAGTTATTCCTTCCATCTAGGTCTTCTGGTCTTTCATTCTGGTTTTTTTTTTAATTATTTTCATTTATTTCTGAGACAGTCTCTCTCTTTCTGCCAGGCTACAGTTCAGTAACATGATCTTGACTCACTGCAACCTCCACCTCCTGGGTGCAGGCAATTTTCCTGCCTCAGCCTCCTGAGTAGCTTGGATTAGAGGCATGCATCACCATTCCTAGCTAATGTTTTTATTTTTAGTAGAGATGGGGTTTCACCATGCAGTCCAGGCAGGTCTTGACTCCTGACCTCAGGCAATCCACCCACCTCGGCCTCCCAAAGTGCTACGATTACAGGCATGAGCCACAGTACCCGGCCACTTATTCATTCTTACATTCATTCATTCTATGAATAACTACTGCCTGGTTATTATATACCTGGCAGAGTTTCAGGCTCTGGGAAAACAGCAATGAGCAAAACAAAGTTGGGGCTCTCTTAATGAATCCATAGTTCTAATGAGGAGGAAAGAGACAGGCAATCCATGAAGAAACCATTAACAGACAGCACATCAGGTGAAAGCACTATGAAGAATAAATACTAAAGCAGGTACAGCCAGGTGTGGTGGCTCACACCTGTAATTTCAGCACTTTGGGAGGCTGAGGTGGATGGATCCCTCGAAGTTAGGAGTTCAAGATCAGCCTGGCCAATGTGGTGAAATGCCATCTCTACTAAAAGAACAAACAAACAAACAAAAAGACCCAGGTGTGGTGGCACCTGTAATCTTAGCTACTCAGGAGGGTGAGGTGGGAGGATTGCTTGAACTTGGGAGATGGAGGTTGCAGTGAGCCGACATTGCATCACTGCACTCCAGCCTGGGGAACTGAGCAAGACTCTGTCATCAAAAATAAAAAAGTAAAGAGAAATCAGGTGCAGGTTAGAGTGCATTAGAATGAGCAGGGGTGCTCTGGTGGTGGTGAAGGTGCTCAGGAAAGGCATCTCTGTGAAGGTGATAGACATGAGGGCTGAGCCTGGGGACTCCTGGGGAGAGCAGCATGGGAGGGCCCTAGGTGTCGGTTCCATTTGCGGTCCTTTTGTTTAGATTTGATTTGTTTTTGACACAAAGTCTTGCTTTGTCGCTTAGGCTGGAGTGAAGTGGCACAATGTCTGCTCACTGCAATCTCCACCAAATGGGTTCAAGCCACCTCAGCCTCCCAAAGAGCTGGGGTGGCAAGCATGAGTCCCTGTGCCTGGCCTATGCATCAACATGTTTAAATTCTTCTGAAAACTGTGCTTTAAAAAGAGTGTTCTGACAGCCATAGGAAATAAATGACAGAATGGCAGGGCAAGGATCACGTCAGTGACAGGGTGGCTGTGGACATTTGCTGGTCAGCAGCAGGAAAGCCACTCAGACCCTGGATTCTACCTCTGCAGCCTTTCTGCACCTGAATCATCCTCCCCACATCAGTGGAAGCTTGGAACTCTCAGAACAGCAGACCCCACTGTCCGCTGCCACTTTCACCAGAATGATGTGATTAATTCATTCACACAGAAGACAGCAGGAACCCTGCGAGAACAGGATCCAGAATGTGTGGGTTTAGATGGACAGGGTGGTAGAATCTGGGAGGCTCCACCTGCCTCACCTCCTGAGCCCCACACTCCTTCCCCAGTGCTGCTCAGCATAAAGATTAGAGTGACATTACCAGAAAGGTAGATGCTTGGAAGTATACCAGCGACATGGAGAAGAGGAGGCCAGAGCTCCTTCCTCAGTCCTGCTTGGCATAGAGACTAGAGTGACATTACCAGAAAGGTAGATGCTTGGAAGGACACCAGTGACATGGATGAGAGGAGGCCAGAGGTCCACAAGGCACCAAGCTCCTGGCCTTGGATGCCCAGGAGTCTGTCCATAATGGCTCCCTCACAGCCATGGAACTTGATGGTCCTCGAGTTTCTGAGGATGGAGCTGGTGAGCTGGGCCCGCAAGTTTTTCTGCCTCATTTTCTCTCCTAGGGTTGGAGGAAAAAGAGCGATGAAGACACGGCTGGTCCGGAATTTTCCCCTGCACCCTGACAGTCACCCTGCAGCAAATCCCACTGATCCTGCCAACTGTATTCCAAAGCTGTCTGCATCACTGCATCTTTGACCCTCAGTCCTGATCTATTCACCATCATCCTGTGCCTGGACTCCTGCAGGAGGTGACCTGGGACCACTGCCTTGGGGAGGCAGCTTCTGATGCCCAGAGAACAGAGGCTGCCCCTGAGCCCACCTGGGTATGGCACCATCAGGAAGGCTACCTGAAGGTGGTGTAATGCCTGAGCTACATATTTCTTTCTTTCTTTCACTTTTTTGGTGTAGTTAGGGGGGTCTCACTATGTTTCCCGTGTTGGCCTCAAGCTCTTGGGCTGAAATGATCCTCTGGCCCTGGCCTCCTAATGTGCTGGGATTACAGACTGAGCTACACCTGAAATAACCAGGAGGTATGTACTGGGCAGTCAGAGGATGAGGAGATGGAGCCAGGAAGAGGGAGGGGAGGGTTTGAGAGAGGGGGCAGAGAAAACCCAGGCACAGGGAGCAGCATGACTCAGGACACTCGTGTGGCCAGAGGAGTGCGTGGGCAGGGTCACTCGACACTTTAGGGTCAGGCAGGAGTTTGGGGTCTCCCGTGCTTCACCAGGGGAGGAGGGCATTATCAGAAGGCAGCTGCCTGGAGAAGGTTTTTTGTTATTTTTTGAGATGAAGTCTTGCTCTGTTACCAGGCTGGAGTGCAGTGGTGCGATCTCAACTCACTGTAACCTCTGCCTCCCGTGTTCAAATGATTCTCCTGCCTGAGATTCTAGAGTAGCTGGGATTATAGGTGCCTGCCACCATGCTCAGCTAATCTTTGTATTTTTAATAGAGAGATCATTTTGCCATTTTGGCCAGGCTGGTTTTGAACTCCTTACCTCAAAAGACCTGCCTGCCTCGATCTCCCAAAGTGCTGAAATTACAGGCGTGAGCCACTGTGTCCGGAGGAGGCCATGCTGGGGGCTGGAGAAACAGTCCAAGTGACAGATGAACATTGGGACAGCTGGGCCTAGAGAGGAAATAAGTTCCTACCCTCCATCCCCCTTCCCTCCCTCTCTCTTGCCTTTCTTTCTTTTCTTCCCTACTTCTTTCTTCTGCTCTCCTGCCTTTCTTTTTGCCCTCTTTTTTCCCCCTCCCTTTTTCCTTCTTCCTTCCCTTCCTCATTCCTTCTCTTCCTCTTTCAACTCTTTTCTTCCCTCCATCTGTCCTCCCCTTTCCTATCTTTCCTTCTCTCCCTTTTTTTCACCCCTCCCCTCCCTCCTTTCTTCCCATCCCTCCCTTCTTCCCTTTTTCTCTCCTACCCTTCTCCCCTCCTCCCTCCCTTCTTCCATAGTTCTGGTGCGGCACCTTCTGCATGCTGAGCACTAACTAGATACTGAGTCTGCCACAGGGCGTGGCCCATGCTGCTGTGGAGCTTGCAGTCTAAGGAGAGGAAGGCCATCGGCCCCTGCCAGGAGCTTCCTGCAGGGCCCTTTAGGAAGTGGGAACTGTGGGGAAAAGCAAAAATGAACCCAGAACAGGCCAAGGAAGGGAGCTTCTGGGAGGAGAGGGATGGGTGGTCCGTGTCCTTGCTGGATGATGGTGAGGGAGGTGGCCCTGACTGCAGGGGGTGCTGGAGGGGTCAAGGGTCTTCTGGAATGAGGGTGGTCCAGGCAGAGGGCAGCTAAAGAAGATGCCTGGAGAGATGTGTGAACATCAGGCAGGTGTGAGGATGGGTAAGGGTGGTAGGTGGGAAAGAAAGGAAGATGGGTGGAAGGTGAGGCTGGAGGCCATCAGGCAGTTCAGGGTGGGCCAGGTGGGCCATGGTGGGGCCTTTGGCTCAGACAGAAAAATGGAGCCGCCATGGGTCTGAGCAGAAGAGGGTGCAATGGATGCAGCTCACATAGGTCTTTTGTGGCTGGAAGTGGAGAGAGGCTGAGGCAGAAGTAAGGAGTGAGCCAGAGCCTTGCTACTGGTTGCATTTTCAAGATGACTCCAAGCAAATCTGCTGACTGATGGGGTGCAGGAGAAAAAGGCATCGATCTGACCCAGGGCCTGGGGTCTGAACACTGGAGGGAAGAGCCAGTGTCCAATGCGATGGGGAAGGAGTGGGGCAGGTCTGCACAATGGGCAACTCACAGAGACAAGAACAAAGCCAGACCCACCGGTTCCCACTCAGCTCTGCCCTCCCCATCACCCACACCGGGGCCTGTGTCTTTCTCCCCACTTCCTGTGTGGTCCATCTTTTTCCCAAAAGCCGAAGCTGACAGTGATTCCTCTTTCTGGTGAGGAAAAAACTCAGAGGCAGGCAACTCAGGAAGACAACGATGGTGGAGGGACCCAGGAGCTGGGGACAGAGGGGACAGAAAGTCAGGAGATCCCAAGGAGCCCAGCTGCCAGAGGCATGTGAACCACAGCAGCTCCATCTTGAATAGGAGCTGGGTAAAAGGAGGCTGAGACCTACTGGGCTGCATTTCCAGGTGGTGAAGGCATTCTGAGTCACAGGATGGGACAGGAGGGCAGCACAGGATACAGGTCACAGAGACCTTGCCAGTAAAACAGGCTGCAGTAAAGAAGCCAGTCCAAAACCCAGATGGTGACCGGAGTGACCTCTGCTCATCCTCACTGCTACATTGTCACCAACATCATGATGGTTTACAAATGCCCTGGCAACATAAGAAAGTTTTCCTATATGATCTAAAAAATGGGAGTCATGAATAATCTACCCCTCATTCAGCATGTCATGAAGAAATGACCCTAAAGATGGGCACCAGCACCCTCTGGGCTGCTCTATGGAGTAGCCATTCTATCTTTCCTTTCCTAAAAAACTTGTTTTATTAGGAAACAATAAACTTGCTCTGTGGCTCACACCTGTAATCCCAGCACTTTGGGAGGCTGAGGCAGGCGGATCACCTGAGGTCATGAGTTTGAGATCAGCCTGTTCAACATGGTGAAACACTGTTTCTACTAGAAGTATAAAAATTAGCCAGGTGTGGTGACATGCACTTGTAATTTCAGCTACTCAGGAGGCTGAAGCAGGAAAATCACTTGAACCCGGGAGGTGTAGGTCATACTGAGCCAAGATCACACCACTACCCTCTATCTAGCCTGGGCAACAGAGTGAGACTCCATCTCAAAAACAAAACAAAACAAAACAAACAAACAAATGTGCTTTCACTTTATGGACTCATGCTGAATTGTTTCTTGCACGAGATCCAAGAACCCTCCCTTGGGGTCTGGATTGGGTCCCTTTCCTGTAACACAGCTGCAGATCCTGAAGAGGGTCAGATTTGGGTCCTAAGATGTGGAGTCAGGGAATGTGACAAGGACAGCCACCAGGTCCCAGGGATCTGGTCTCATGGAGTTCTGCTGGGTCAGGAGGTGCCTGCTGAAGATGGGGTCCTTCAATGTCAGGGAAGGGAATGGCCCAGTTACACGATGGGGAGAGGGTCATATTCAAGATGGAACAGCCACACACAGAAGTAGGACTGCGGGGTGTTCCTGGCCACAACAGTGAAGTTGAAACCTCTGGAATCAGGACTGGGATCAAATCCTGACTCTGACACTTCTGAGTGTGGCCTTGGGGCAAGTCACCTCCCTAACGTGCAATTCTCTTGTCTGCAAAATGGGAACAGAGTTGTCCTCATTGTGCATGTTCGCTTATTACATTTAAGTATTTTTCTAATCTTCAGTTTACCCTCATGAGGGTTGTCAGACTTAGCAAATCATCACACAGATACCCAGTTACCTTTGAAGACAAAGAGTGAATAAGGTTTTAGTTTAAGTCTCGTGCATTGTTTGAGACACACACTGAGAGTTTGAAATTCTCACTTCACTGGATGTCCTGTGTTTTCTCTGGCAACCCCGCTCCCTACCAACGTAGTGCTTTTGGGATACTTATCTCCCCACTCTCAGCTTTGGTTTCTATATTTGGAAAATGTGGAAGTGGGAGGTAGAATAAATGATTTTTAAGTTGCTCTGACTTTCTGAGGGTCCTTCACAGGTTACTTGAACCCATTCTCTCACCAAGCCCCACCCCAACTCCAGTCTGCATGCCTGTTTCCACTCTCAGTCCTTAGAAACACTTTTTTTTTTTTTTTTTTGAGATGGAGTCTCGATCTGTTACCCAGGCTGGAGTGCAGAGTTGCGATCTTGGCTCACTTCAACCTCTGCTTCCCAACCAATTCTGCTGTCTCAGCCTCCCGAGTAGCTAGGATGACAGGTGTACATCACTATGCCTGGCTAACTTTTGTATTTTTAGTATAGACAAGGTTTCACCATGTTGCCAGGCTGGTCTCGAACTCCTGGCCTCAAGTGAACTACTCACTTCAGCCACCTTAAGTGCTGGCATTACGGGTTTGACCCACTCCACCCAGCTCAAAGAAAGTAGAACAATATTTTCTAATGTTGGATCCGTTTGTTTCATTTATGCAGCAATGGCGTCACCTGGTGGCTTCATGGAGAAGTGCTCTGAGGGTAAACCACCCACACAGCAGGGTTTAAAAAAACTCAAAGGAATCTGACAGATGAGCCTCTTTGCTGGGCGCGGTGGCTCACGCCTGTAATACCAGCACTTTGGGAGGCCGAGGCGGGTGGATCACGAGGTCAAGAGTTCGAGATCATCCTGGTCAACATGGAAAAACTCCGTCTCTACTAAAAATACAAAAATTAGCTGGGCATGGTGATGTGCACCTGTAGTCCCAGCTACTCAGTAGGCTGAGGCAGGAGAATTGCTTGAACCCAGGAGGCGGAGATTGCGGTAAGCCGAGATCATGCCATTGCACTTTAGCCTGGGTAACAAGAGCGAATCTTCGTTTCAAAAAAATTTTAAAAAAAGATGAGCATCTCTCTCGAGAAAAAATGGTTCATTAAACTAGCAACTTTAGTAGTCACCCCTCCTTCACCAGGATCTCACTGTCATGTTAGGAGCTGTCTACCAAGAGGCGGGAAAAGTGCACAGGGAAAGTGGCACGGTGCATTATCTGCAGATATCTTGGTCTTCTCTGAATTTTTTTTTTTTTTTTTTTTTTTTGAGGGTGAGTCGCTCTGTCCCTTAGGCTGGGGTGCAGTGGTGTAATCTCGTCTAACATCAACTTACACCTCTTGGATTCAAGTGATTCTCCTGCCTCAGCCTCCTTAGTAGCTGGGATTATAGGCACATGCAACCATGCCCAGTTCATTTTTGTATTTTTAGCAGAGACAAGGTTTCATCATGTTGGCCAAGCTGATCTTGAACTCCCGACCTCAATTGATCTGTCCACCTCAGCCTCCCAAAGTACTGGGATTACAGGCATGCACCCTCATCCCTGGCAGAAGGATCAGGTTTTCTCATTTTATTTTTATTTTTTAGACGGAATCTCACTCTGTCACCCAGGCTGGAGTACAATTGTGTGGTCTTGGCTCACTGCAACCTCCACCTCCCGGTATTCTCTGGCCTCAGCCTCTCGAGTTGCTGGGACTACAGGCATATGCCACCATACCTGGCTAATTTTTGTATTTTTGGTAGAGATGGGGTTTCACTATGTTGGCCGTGATGGCCTCAAACTCCTGACCTCCGGTGATCCTCTCACCTCGGCCTCCTAAAGTGCTGGGATTACAGGCATGAACCACCATGCCTGGTCATGGGTTTTCTTGAACCAAAGCATATTCCTTATCATGTTTAATGAAACTGTGAACCAGCCCTGTACTTTCCTTGATTCATCCTCTTTTGAATAGCGAACCTCTCAACAGCTGTAATGAACATGGAAGAGCCACTGGCTGGGTGGGCTGGGTGATGGCAGAAAAGCTGGGGTCCCAGCAGTTGGCATCCCCTTTCCCAGGATGTACACATGGCCTCATGTAGCTATCCTTTTATCTCCCAGGTGAGCTCGTCGACACTGTCTGGGTGAAAAAAGGAGATCAGATCTTGTTTTCATCCATGTTTGAAGCCAATATCACCACCCACAACATTGCTGTCAGTGCATGCCCAAGCCTAGAAATACTTAGACCTGGTTTATTAACAATACACCTGCCAGAACCAACCCAGCCAAAACATGAAATTGACCAGGTGCAATGACCCAAATCTGTAATCCCAGCACTTTGGGAGGCCAAGGCGGGTGGATCTCCTGAGGTCAGGAGTTTGAGACCAGACTGGCTAACATGGTGAAACCCCATCTCTACTAAGAAATATAAAAATGAGCTGGGCTTGCTGGTGCACACCTGTAATCCCAGCTACTCAAGAGGCTGAGGTTGGAGAATCACTGCAATAGAGGAGTTGGAGGTTGCAGTGAGCTGAGATTGAACCACTGTACTCCAGCCTGGGCAGAGCACAAGACTCCATCTCAAAAAACAACAGTAACAACAACAAAAACACAAAATCGAACCCCCATCCTTTTGTTTTTGTTTTTTTTTAAGAGATAGAGAGGGATTTCCTGTGTTGTCCAGGCTACAGTGCAGTGGTACAATCATAGCTCACTGCAGCCTCTTACTCCCAGGCTCAAGCAGTCCTCCCACCTCAGCCTCCTGAGTAGCTGGGATTACAGGTGCATGCCACCATGCCCAGCTAATGTGTGTGTGTGTGTGTGTGTGTGTGTGTGTGTGTGTGTGTGTGTGTGGAGATGGGGTCTCACTATGTTGGCCAGGCTGGCCTCAAACTCTTGACTTCAAGACATCCTCCCATCTCTGCCTTCCAAAGTGCTGGGATTACAGGCATGAGCCACAGTGCCCGGCCACTTATTCATTCTTACATTCATTCATTCTATGAATAACTACTGCCTGGTTATTATATACCTGGCAGAGTTTCAGGCTCTGGGAAAACAGCAATGAGCAAAACAAAGTTGCTGCTCTCTTAATGAATCCATCCTTCTAATGAGGAAGAAAGAGACAGGCGATCCATGAAGAAACATTAACACAGACAGCACATCAGGTGAGAGCGCTATGAAGAATAAAGACTAAAGTGGGTACGGCCAGGCATGGTGGCTCACACCTGTAATTTCAGCACTTTAAGAGGCTGAGGTGGGTGGATCCCTTGAAGTTAGGAGTTCAAGATCAGCCTGGCCAATGTGGTGAAATGCCATCTCTACTAAAAGAACAAACAAACAAACAAACAAAAAGACCCAGGTGTGGTGGCACCTGTAATCTTAGCTACTCAGGAGGGTGAGGTGGGAGGATTGCTTGAACTTGGGAGATGGAGGTTGCAGTGAGCCGACATTGCATCACTGCACTCCAGCCTGGGGAACTGAGCAAGACTCTGTCATCAAAAATAAAAAAGTAAAGAGAAATCAGGTGCAGGTTAGAGTGCATTAGAATGAGCAGGGGTGCTCTGGTGGTGGTGAAGGTGCTCAGGAAAGGCATCTCTGTGAAGGTGACAGACATGAGGGCTGAGCCTGGGGACTCCTGGGGAGAGCAGCATGGGAGGGCACTAGGTGTCGGTTTCATTTGCGGTCCTTTTGTTTAGATTTGATTTGTTTTTGACACAAAGTCTTGCTTTGTCGCTTAGGCTGGAGTGAAGTGGCACAATGTCTGCTCACTGCAATCTCCACCAAATGGGTTCAAGCCACCTCAGCCTCCCAAAGAGCTGGGGTGGCAAGCATGAGTCCCTGTGCCTGGCCTATGCATCAACATGTTTAAATTCTTCTGAAAACTGTGCTTTAAAAAGAGTGTTCTGACAGCCATAGGAAAAAATGACAGAATGGCAGGGCAAGGATCACATCAGTGACAGGGTGACTGTGGACATTTGCTGGCCAGCAGCAGGAAAGCCACTCAGAGCCTGGATTCTACCTCTGCAGCCTTTCTGCACCTGAATCATCCTCCCCACATCAGTGGAAGCCTGGAACTCTCAGAACAGCAGACCCCACTGTCCGCTGCCACTTTCACCAGAATGATGTGATTAGTTCATTCACACAGAAGACAGCAGGAACCCTGCGAGAACAGGATCCAGAATGTGTGGGTTTAGATGGACAGGGTGGTAGAATCTGGGAGGCTCCACCTGCCTCACCTCCTGAGCCCCACACTTTTTCCCCAGTCCTGCTTGGCATAGAGATTAGAGTGACATTACCAGAAAGGTAGATGCTTGGAAGGACACCAGTGACACGGAGAATAGGAGGCCAGAGGTTTACAAGGCACCCAGCTCCTGGCCTCAGATGCCCAGGACTCTGTCCAGAAACACTCCCTCACAGCCATGGAACTTGATGGTCCTCGAGTTCCTGAGGATGGAGCTGGTGAGCTGGGCTTGCAAGTCCTTCTGCCTCATTTGCTCCTAGGGTTGAAGGAAAAAGAGCGATGAAGACATGGCTGGTCTGGAATTTTTCCCTGCACCCTGACAGTCACCCTGCAGCAAATCCCACGGATCCTGCCAACTGCATCCCAAAGCTCTCTGCCTCTCTGCATCTCTGACCCTCAGTCCTGATCTATCCACCATTATCCTGTGCCTGGACTCCTGCAAGAGCTGACCTGGGACCACTGCCCCAGTCAGGCAGCTTCTGATGCCCAGAGAACAGAGGCTGCCCCTGAGCCCACCTGGGTATGGTGCCATCAGGAAGGCTACCTGGAGGTGGTGTAATGCCTGAGCTACATCTTTATTTCTTTCTTTCACATTTTTGGTGGAGTTAGGGGGGTCTCACTATGTTTCCCATGTTGGCCTTAAGCTCTTGGGCTGAAGTGATCCTCTAGCCCTGGCCTCCTAATGTGCTGGGATTACAGACTGAGCTATACCTGAAATAACCAGGAGGTATGTGCTGGGCAGGCAGAGGATGAGGAGATGGAGCCAGGAAGAGGGAGGGGAGGGTTTGAGAGAGGGGGCAGAGAAAACCCAGGCACAGGGAGCAGCATGACTCAGGACACTCAGTGTGGCCAGAGGAGTGCGTGGACAGGGTCACTCGGCACTTTAGGGTCAGGCAGGAGTTCAGGGTCTCCCGTGCTTCACCAGGAAAGGGGGGCATTATCAGAAGGAAGCTGCCTGGAGAAAATTTTTTATTATTTTTTGAGATGGAGTCTTGCTCTGTTACCAGGCTGGAGTGCAGTGGTGCGATCTCAACTCACTGTAACCTCTGCCTCCCATGTTCAAATGATTCTTCTGCCTGAGATTCTAGAGTAGCTGGGATTATAGGTGCCTGCCACCATGCTCAGCTAATCTTTGTATTTTTAATAGAGAGATTATTTTGCCATTTTGGCCAGGCTGGTTTTGAACTCCTTACCTCAGGAGATTTGCCTGCCTTGAACTTTCAAAGTGCTGGGATTACAGGCGAGAGCCACCGTGTCCGGAGGAGGCCATGCTGGGGGCTGGAGAAACAGTCCAAGTGACAGATGGACATTGGGACAGCTGGGCCTAGAGAGGAAATAAGTTCCTACCCTCCATCCCCTTCCCTCCCTCTCTCCCGCCTTTCTTTCTTTTCTTCCCTACTTCTTTCTTCTGCTCTCCTGCCTTTCTTTCTGCCCTCTCTTTTTTGCCCCTCCATCCTTCCTTCTTCCTTCCCTTCCTCATTTCTTCTCTTCCTCTTTCAACTCTTTTCTTCCCTCCATCTGTCCTCTTTTCTATCTTTCCTTCCTTCCCTCCTTTTCACCCCTTCCCTCTCTCCTTTCTTCCCATCCCTTCCTTCTTTTCTTTCTCACTCCTACCCTTCTCCCCTCCTCCCTCCCTTCTTCCGTAGTTCTCAAACACTGGTCCGGCACCTTCTGCATGCTGAGCACTAACTAGATACTGACTCTGCCACAGAAAGTGGCCCGTGCTGCTGTGGAGCTTGCAGTCTAAGGAGAGCAAGGCCATCAGCCCCTGCCAGGAGCTTCCTGCAGGGCCCTTTAGGAAGTGAGAAGTGCTGGGGAAAAGCAAAAATAATCCCAGAACAGGCCGAGGAAGGGAGCTTCTGGGAGGAGAGGGATGGGCAGGCCATGTCCTTGCTGGATGATGGTGAGGGAGGTGGCCCTGACTGCAGGGGGTGCTGGAGGGATCAAGGGTCTTCTGGAGTGAGGGTGGTCCAGGCGGAGGGCAGATAAAGAAGATGCCTGGATAGATGTGTGAACATCAGGCAGGTGTGAGGATAGGGAAGGGGGGTAGGTGGAAAAAGGAGGGAGATGGGTGGAAGGTGAGGCTGGAGGCAATGAGGCAGTTCAGTGCAGGCCAGGTGGGCCACTGTGGGGCCTTTGGCTCAAACTTAGGAAAATGGGGCTGCTGTGGGTCTAAGCAGAGGAGGGTGCAATGGATTCATCTCACACAGGTCTCCTGTGGCTGAAAGTGGAGAGAGACTGGGGCAGAAGTAAGGCATGAGCCAGGGCCTTGCTACTGGTTGCATTTTCAAGATGATGCCAAGCAAATCTGCTGACTGATGGGTGCAGGAGAAAAAGGCATCGATCTGACCCAGGGCCTGGGGTCTGAACACTGGAGGGAAGAGCCACAGTCCAATGCAATGGGGAAGGTGTGGGGCAGGTATGCACAATGGGCTACTCAGAGAGACAAGAACAAAGCCAGACCCACCAGTTCCCACTCAGCTCTGCTTTCTGCATCACCCACACCAGGGCCTGTGTCTTTCTCCCCACTTCCTGTGTGGTCTTTCTTTTTCCCAAAAGCCGAACCTGACAGTGATTCCTCTTCTTGATGAGGAAGAAACTCAGAGGCAGGCAGCTCAGGAAGACAGCAATGGTGGAGGGACCCAGGAGCTGGGGACAGAGGGGACAGAACATCAGGAGATCCCAAGGAGCCCAGCTGCCAGAGGCATGTGAACCACAGCAGCTCTATCTTGAATAGGAGCTGGGTAAAAGGAGGCTGAGACCTACTGGGCTGCATTTCCAGGCAGAAATGGCATTCTGAGTCACAGGATGAGACAGGAGGGCAGCACAGGATACAGGTTACAGAGACCTTGCCAGTCCCAGCTCCTTGGGAAACAGGAGCACAGAGCGAGCCCAGGAGGTCGAGGCTGCAGTCATCTGTGATTGTGCCACTGCACACCAGGTGGGCAACAGCAAGACCTAGTCTGTCTCAAGAGAAGAAAAAAGGTTTGCTGATTCAATGTGGGGCAAATTTTTAAAATTTTAACTCTGCATTTTTTCATATTGCTTAGCTTTTCCACATGAACTCTGTGATTATAACAGGAAAATAGCAGTCACATTAATTTTTTTTTGTTTTTTTGAGAAGGAGTTCCAATCTTGTTGCCCAGACTGGAGTGCAGTGGCATGATCTCTGCTCACTGCAACCTCTGCCTCCTGGGTTGAGCAATTCTCCTGCCTCGACCTCCTGAGTAGGCAAAAATTCTCAATAAACTAGGTATTGATGGAACATATCTCAAAATAATAAAATATATTTACGACAAACCTACAGCCAGTATCACAATGAATGGGCAAAAACTGGAAGCATTCCCTTCAAAATCTGCTGCTAGACAAGGATGGCCTCTCTCACCACTCCTACTCAACATAGTATTGGAAGTTCTAGCCAGAGCAATCAGGCAAGAGGAAGAAATAAAGCATATTCAATTAGGAAAGGGGGAAGTCAAATTGTCTTTATTTGTAGATGACATGATTGTATATTTAGAAGACCCCATCATCTCAGCCCAAAATCTCCTGAGGTCAGGAGTTTGAGGAGAGCCAGGCCAAAAAGCTGAAACACTGGCTCTATTAAAAGTACAAAAATTAGCTGGGCATGGTCCCATGTGCCTATAATCTCAGCTACTTGAAAGGATGACGTAGAAGAATGGCTTGAACCCAGGAGGCGACGGTTGCAGTGATCTGAGATTACACCACTGCACTGAAGCCTGGGTGGAGTAAAAAGAAAAGAAAATTAGGTTTTGTAAAGACAAGAGTCTTCCTATGTTGTCCAGGCTGGCCTCAAACTTCTGAACTGAAATGGTCTTACCATATCGAAATTACAGTTGTGAGCATTCACCCAGCCAACAAACTTGAAGACTGAAAGAGGCTTAAAAGACATAACAATGCTGGGGAACAGTTATGGGCTAAAGATGCATACTAGAGTGGCTCTACTCTAAAGAAACAGAGCCAGGTGTGGTGGCTCACACCTGTAACACCAAACACTTTGGGAGGCTGAAAACAGAGGAACACTTGTGTCCAGGAGTTTGGGATCAGCCTGGCAACATAGCCAGGGTGGGCCTGGGGGCTGCTACGGGCCCTCTGGCAGCAACTGTGGCCACAGTTTTCTAGCCAGGGTGTCCCTAAGCAGCCAGGGTGGGCCTGGGGGTTGCTACAAGCCCTCCGGCAAGGGCTGTGGACACAGCCCCCTAGCCAGGGTGTCCCTAAGGAGCCAGGGTCTGCCTGGGTCTGCTTGGGTCTGCTTTGGGCCCTTTGTCAGGTGCTGTGGCCAAAGCTTCCAAGCCAGGGGGTCCCTAAGCAACTAGGGTGAACCTGCTATGTGCCCTCTGGCAGATACTGTGGGCATAGGCCCCTAGCCAGGGGGTCCCTAAGCAGCCAGGTTGAACCTAGGGCCTGCTATGGATGCTCTGGCAGATGCTGTGGGCATACATCCATAGACAGGGGGTCCCTAAGAAGCCAGGGTGGGTCTGGGGGCTGCTATGGGCACTCTGACAGGGGCTGTGGGCACAGCCTAATAGCCAGGGGGGTCCCTAAGCAGCCAGAGTGAAACTGGGGGCTGCTATGGGTGCTCTGGCTGGGGCTGTGGGTTAGCATGCTGTGCATAGGTACAGTTTTTATTTCTACATGTGTACATAATTTACATAGTGGGCACGTATTTGTATAGGTGTACATATGGTGTTATCACAATAAACATATATGTACATAATATGTATACAATACCTATGTACCTTATCTGTACATTATGTACTTTTATTGTGATATTATACATTATATATATATTGTGATTACATATATGATATCACTAATATTTCAAGAAATGCACATAGTGTACACATTATGTACCTATGCATTGTGCACACATTAATGTACAGGTACATATTTTACAGATTATGTATATTTTTTCTACATGTGCATTGTATACATACATGTACATCAGAGTAAATGTACATATTATACCTATTACATACATTTATTGCAATATGCCAATAAATGTACACATTATGAGTACATTCTAGGATATGTTTTCTATATTAAATAGAAATTACTTCTGTTATCAAAGTGGGTGTACTCCCATGTGTGTACATATTTTACATGTGTACATATTGTGCATATTGTGTACTCATGTACAGATGGTACATATTTACATATGTAAATATATGTACAGTGTACATAACTACATACTGTGCACACTTATGTACACATGCATATATTGTACATCTGTACACAATGTGTATGTGATGTACATGTGTAAATACTGTAATATCACAATCAATGTATATGTACATGTGTACAATATGTACATTTATGATATTATGTATTACATATGTATTGTGATTATACATGCTATTGTGATTATATATCGTGATATTAGAATAAATTTACATATTGTGCACATTATGTACATACCTATTGTGTACACATTATGTACATATAAATATACATATTGTACAGATTATGTACATTTATTGTTCATCTATATTGTGTACACATATGTACATCACAGTCAATGTACATATGGTACATATTCTGTACATTGATTGTAATATCCCAGTAAGTGTACACATTATGAGTATATTCTGGGGTATGATTTTTAGTATATTAGATAAAAATTACTTCCAATATCAAAGTGGGTATACACCCATGTGTGTCCATTGTGTGATATTATCCATCATATCCTAAGTAGGTGTTACTCTCATTGTGAAAGCAAGTGTACACTCTGTGATTGTTCCAATATCACAGGCAAAGTACAACGCTTCTGTGATGTAGTTCCTAATATCCTGGGGACAGAGGATGATTATACCCTGAATGTCGCAGTAAGTGTACACCACCACTGTAGTATTGTTTATAATATCCAAAAACGGAGAGGATGTTACTCCAAATATCTCAGAAAGCGCACAAGCCCCCCGTGATATTGTTCCTGATAACTAGGGGATTATAGATGATATTACTCACGATGTGACTGGGGCTGTACGCTGGTCCTGTGATATTGTTCCTAATATCCAGAGAAGGAGAGGAGAATGTTGCTGCCCATATGGAAATACTCTGAATAGGGCAAGAGGTGTACACCACGCTCTGACATGGTCACTAATGTAAACAAGAAAACAATTATATTGAATTAAACATTGCAAGGGGTGAAACCTCCGTGTGCTTTCAATTCGAATGTCAAGGGGGTTGAGGATGACATTTTTGTCAATATGGCAGAGGTGTAACTCGAGCTAGTGCCTAATATATAAAAAACCAGAATAACATTATCATCTCCCTATGATATGGTTCCCAGTATCATATTACATCACCTTTTCAAAATAGCCGGTCCCTAGTAGCCAGGGTGGGCCTGGGGGCTGCTTTGGTCCCTCTGGTGGGGGCTGTGGGCACAGCCCAGTGCACACACCTCACAAGGACACACACTGCTCACCACATATTTCACACCCTAAAGTGCACACGTTAGACACACACCACGCACCACACACATTCCCCACACATTGCACAGTGCACACACCTCAGACACACACCACTCCTCACACACTCACACTCCAGTGTGCACACCTCACACAGACTCACAATGTTCTCCACACACTCTTCACACACACACACTCCATAGTGCACACACCTCACAGAGACACACTGCAATCTACACACATACTCCACAGTGTACACAAGTCACACAAACACACTCCCCTCACTGCACACAAACTCCACAGTGCATACACCTCAGAAACACCACACAACACACTTTACAGTGCACACACTTTACACAGAAACACATTATGCACAAGCAGATTCCACAGTGCACACACCTCAGACACACACCACTCACCACACTCTACAGTGCATGCACTTCACAGACACAATCCACCATTTACACTCACACACAAAAATCCACCATTTACACTCCTCACTCAGATGCATACCATGCACCACACACACTCTACACACACACACAACAGTACACCCATCTCAGACACAAACCACATACCACACATACTCTATGGTGCACACATCTCAGACACACACAACACACACACTCCACAGACACACTCTGCAGTGCACCCACCTCACATACACACACACCACTCACCACACACATGTACTCCACGGGGCATACACCTCACACACACATACACCACTCACCACACACACTCTGCAGCTCACATGCCTGACAGAAACACACAACGCACCACACACACTTCAAGCACACTCCACAATACACACCCCTCACACAGACACACAACACTCACCACACACACTCACCACAGTGCAGAAACCTCACAAAGCCACACACCACACACACTCCACAGTGCACACAGCTGAAACTGACACACATCTCTCACCACACACACACTTCATGTGGCACACACCTCACACAGACACACACCACTCACCACTCTCTGCAGTGCACACACCTCACAGACACACCTGTCACCACACACACACCCCACAGCACACACATCTCACACAGAAAAGCACCATGCACCACACACACTTCACACACACTCAACAATACACACCACTCACACAGACACACCTCACTACACACACACCCCACAGTGCACAAAACTCACACAGACACGCATGATACAACACATACCCTCCACAGACACACTCCATAGTGCACACTCCTCACAAGGACACCAGTCAACACACACACTCCACAGTGCACACACCTGAAACTGACATCACTCACCACACTCTCCACAAAGCACACTCCTCATGCAGACACACACCACTCACCTCACACACACACTCCACAGTGCACACACCACTCACCACACACACACCACAGTGCACCCACCTCACACAGACACATACCACTAATCACACACACACTACACAGAATACACATTATATTCAGATACACACCACTTACCACACACACACACCACAGTACACATACCTCACACAGCACACACCACTCACAACACACACCCACTTCAGTGCACACATCTCACACACCACTCACCACACACTCCCCATGTACACACCTCAGACATATATCATTCCTTATGCAGACACACTCCACAGTGCACGCACCTTATATAAAAACAAACAACTCACCACACTCACACTGCAGAGTGCACACACATCACAGACACATGAATCCCATCACACTTCACAGTGGACACACCTCACACAGCCACATGCCACTCATGACACCTGCACATTCCCCATGCACACACCTCACACAGACATGCTCCACTCTTCATGCACACACTCCACAGTGCACACACCTCACACAGAAATGCATCACTTACCACACAAACACACACTACACAGTGCACACACCTAACACTGACACACACCACTCACCTCATACACACATCCCACACTGCAAAAACCTCACACACCACGTACCATATGCACTCCACACACACTGCATAGTGCACACACCTCACACAGTCACACACCACTCATCACACACACACTCCCCATGCACACACCTCACACACACACCAGTCTCCACACGCACACACTACATAGTGCACACACCTCAGACACACAGCACTCACCACACACACAATGCACAGTGCACACACCTCACACAGACACACACCACTCAGCTCATACACACAATCCACAGTGCACACACCTCATACAGAAACACCACGCACCCCATACACTCCACACAAACACTGCATAGTGCACACACTGCACAGACAACCAGTAACCACACACACTCCACAGTGCACACACCTCACAGAGACACATTCCATACACCACACATACTCTGCAGTGCACAAACCTCACACAGACACCCACCACTAACAATACACACTCCACAGGGCACACCCATCACACAGAAATACATTGTGCACCACAAAAACTTCACACACTCCACAGTGCATACACCTCACACAGACACACACCACTCACCAAACACACACTTTACTGTGCACAAACCTCAGAGACACACACCAATACCACACTCTACATGCACACACCTCACACACACACCACTCACCTGACACACACTCCACAGTGCACACACCTTACAGACACTACACACCACTGTCCACGCACACTCCACCATGCAAAAATTTCAGACACACACCACTCACTGTGCACACACACACTACACAGTGCACACACCTCACACAGACACACACCATTCACCACACACACTCAACAATGCAGACACACATTGCTCAACACACAAACACTGCACAGTGCACACACTTCACACAGACACATATTACTCACCACAACATGCAACCCAAAGTGCGCACACCTCACCAAGACACATACCAGTTACCAGATGCACACACTTCAAAAAGCACACCTCACATTCACATGCCACACAACACACACACACTCCAGAGAGCACATCCCTTATATTCACACACCACACCACACACACACTCCACAGAGCACACCCCTCACACAGACACATACCACTCAACACATACCCCATAGTGCACACACCTCACAAAGACACACAACACACACTCCACAGGACACACACCTCACAAACTCACACCATGCACCACACACACACACTCCACAGTGCACACATCTCATAAACACAGACTACACAAAACATACATTTCATGCACATACTCCACAGTGCACACACCTCAAACACCACTCACCACACAATCACACTTTACAGTGCACACACCTAACACCACTTATCAGATACACTGCAACGTGCACACACCTTAGACACACGAGTCACCACACCAAACTCCACAGTGCACACACTTCACACAGACACACACCATTCTCCTCACACACTCCACAGTGACACCTCAGAAAGACACACACCACACACCATGCACACTCCACCCACACTGTCCAAAGGGCACACAGCTCAGACACACACGACTCACAACACACACACACACAATCCACAGGGCACACACTTCAGTCCCACACTGCTCACCACACACACACTCCACAGGGCACACACCTCACAAAGACAGGCATCACTCACCACACACACACTCCACAGTGCACACATTTTACACAAATACCACTCACCACACACTCCACAGTGCACACACCTCACACATACACACACCTCTCACCACACACACACTCCACAGTGCACACACCTCACACAGACACCACTCACCACACACACATACTCCACAGTGCACTCACCTCATGAAGAGAAACACCACTTACTGCACATATACTCCACAGTGCACAAACCTCACAGACACACACCATTCACCACAGCACACAATCCACACTTTACAAAGACACACACCACTCACCACAAACACACTCCACAGTACACACACCTCACAGAAACACACCATGCACCACACACTCCACACGCACACACACCCCAGTGCACACACCTCAGAAACCACAGTTCTCACCCCTCACTCACACACTACACACCACACACACTCCACACACACACCCAACAGTGCACACACCTCAGAAACAAACCACACACTAGTAAACACACCTCACACAGACACACACCACTCAACACACAAACACTCCACAGTGCCTACACCTCACACAGACACCACTCACCACACACACTGCAGCTCACACACTTGACACAGAAACACACAATGTACCACACATTCACTCACACACTCCACAATACACTCCTCACACAGACACAACACTCACATGTACACTCACAACAGTGCACAAACCTCACATAGACACCATGCACCACACACACACTTGAGTGAACACAGCTGAAAATGACACGTCACTCACCCCACACACACTCCAAAATGCACACATCTCACACAGACACACAAAACTCACCTCACACACTCCAGTGCACACACCTCAGTCACATACCTCTCACCAAACACTCCTCAGTGCACACACCTCTAACAGAAACACACCATGCACAACACACACTTCACAGTCCAAAATACACACCCCTCAGACACACCACACTCACCACACACACACCACAGTGCACAAAATTCAGACACACATGATGCAACACTCACACTCCACATACACACTTCATCATGCACACCTCACAAAGACAGACACCACTCAACACTCACACACTCCACGGTGCACACACCTGAAACTGACACACATCACTCACCACACACACTCCACAGTACACACACCTCAGACACCACTCACTTCACACACACACACCACAGTGCAAACACCAGACACACACCACTCACCACACCCACACCACAGTGCACATACCTCATGCAGACACACACCACTAATCACACACACACTATGCAGTGCACACATCACACACACATCACTCACCACACACTTCACATTAAACACACCTAACACAGCACAGACCACTCACAGCACACACCTACTCCACAGTGCACACACCTCACACAGACAAACACCACTCACCACACACACAGACTCCAAAATGGACACATCTTATGCACACACCAGTCACACCCCCACACAAACGGCACACACCTAACACCAACACCCACCACTCACCTTACACACTCCACAGTGCCCACACCTCAGAGACCCACAGCACTCAGCACACACACTCCACAGAGCACATAAATCACAGACAAGCACCGCATACCACACACTCCACAGGGCACACACCTCACACAGACACATGCCACTCACCACACACACCCTCCACAATGCACACAACTCACACAGACACACACCACTCCCCACACACACTTCACAGTGCACACACCTCACACACACACCACTCACACTCAACAGTGCATGCACCTCACACACACACCACTCAGCACAACTCACACACCTCACACACCACTCAGCACAACTCACACACCTCACACACACACCTCTCACCACACACACTCCACAGTGCACACACCCAACACACACCACTTCCCACACACACTTCACAGTGCACACACCTCAGACACACACCATTCACCACACACTCCAGTGCATGCACCTCACACACCACTCACCACACACTCTACAGTGCACACACCTCACACACACACACCACTCACCACACACATTCCACAGTGCACACACAACACAGCCACACACCACTCACCACTCTACAGTGCACACACCTCACAAAGACACACCACTCAACACAAACACATTCCACAGTGCACAAACCTGTCACATACTACTCTCCACACACATTTACAGCACACACAGCTCAAACACACACCACTTACCACACACTTCACAGTGCACACACCTCACACAAACCACTCACCACACAGACTCCAAAATGGACACGCCTTACACAGACACACACCAGTCACCACCCCCACACACACAACAGGGCACACACCTCACACACACACACACCACTCACCACACACATTCTACACAGTGCACTCACATCACAGAGACACACAGAACTCACCACACACACATTTCAGTGTCTGGGTGTAGACTCAACAGACGTCAGCACATTGACAGGTTGCTTACAGTCTGCAAATTTGTAGCTCACACCTTTGTCCAAGTGCCCTCTTCTTCATTTAAACACATCATATGACCTCGGAAAAAGTGGGCATCACACCACATATTCTCAGGCCCTGGAGGAGAGAGATCTGTGGTGTGTGGGTGATGCCCTTGGCGTGCCTCCCTGGATGTCTCCTGGGGCGGTCATGAGAAATCACCCCACCTTGCCACCACCCCAAAGTTTTCACCACCGGCCATCCACCTTGGTGCCCTGCTTTCCCCCTGGGCTTAGGTGTGATCATGGCCCTAGGGTGTGGGCAACTGGGATGAAGTAGTGAAGGCAGCAGGCACTCGGGTGAGTTGTTCTGTGCCAAGGAGCAGCTCTCCTGGGAAGGGAAGAAAAGGAAAGAGCACCATCTGCCAAGCTCCTGTTCACCCCCTCGTGTGTCTGCCTGTGTGTGTGCTATGCATGTGCACGTGTGCATGCAGACGCGCCAGAGTGTGAGAGCACATACACCGAGGCGCTCCTCAGGTTGTGCAGCTGGAAACAGGAGTCATAAGAGATGCAAAGGGTGGTGGTGGGGCTTCCCCAACCCTGGGAGGAGCCGGGGCGCAGGAGACCGAGGTGAGCCCGAAAGCCCAGCTCCTGAACTCATTCACCAGCAGAGCTGAGATGGTGCTGCGGACAGCTGCAAGGCCTCTGGGAACTGCCGAAGAGGACCTGAGGAGGCCGGAACTGCAGGGAGTTTCTAGGGAGCACAACTCCCGGGCACCTCAGCCACTGTGCTCCAAGGAGCAGGGAGGCAGCCGGACACTGAGCCTGAGCCCACCAGGCCAACTGGAGCCAGAGTGGAAGAGAGGCACGGTGCAGGGGGTGAGAGTCATGTCCCCAGATGGAAGCAGAAAACAAGGACAAGGAGGCACTCATCCACGCATCCAGACCATGCTCAGAATCAACGAGGGGGCTCATGCCGGCCCACCCTCTTCCTCCAGGCCTTTGAGATAGCCTCCCACGCAGTGGGGAGGTGACTTGGCTGCGGACCCCGGCCCAGCTGGAGGTGAGTGCCACCGCCCACTCTCAGGCTCACCTGAAAGCTCTTTCTCCACTCTTCCTCCCTCAGTCCTTGCCACTCTCCAGGTTGCCCAAATCCCCTGGCATTCGCGAGTCTCATGTTCAGAGTTGGAGGGTGATCGGCAGACAACGCCTACAGTACCTGTTGGCTTCAGCACCGGACACCCACCCGGCGGGCTGGGGACCTCCCCAGCCACCTTGCCCTCCATGGAGCTGGCTTGTGGCCGGCTCCCTAGTGGGGTGGGGTTAGGAAAGGGCTGAGGCTCACTTGGCTGTCCTGGCACAGTGCGGGCTGGAGACTGGGAGCTGATCTTCCATCCCACAGGTGCCAGCACCTGTAAAAATTCTTGATTTGAATGAAGAGACCCCCAAACAGGCTTTGTGTGAGCAACATGACTATGGATTTACCTGGGTGCAGGTGGTTTAATGCCAAAAAGGGTGGTGGGATAGGAGTTGGTTTTATAGGTTGGGGTAAATCTTTTGGGGAGGGGGCATGGGTGTTATGGGGTATAATCAGTTACAGTGGTGGGGTAGGGAAAAGAAGTATACATTACCGTAAGTTCAGTTATGATGGCAGGTGGGGTAAGACTTGAGAGTAGTTAAGATGGCAGGGTGGGGTGAGGAGTATTCACATTATCATAATAACAGTTAAGATGGGAGGGTGGGGTGACAGGAACCTTATCTCTGGGGAAGCTCCACTGGGCAACCAGGAATAATGGCAAATGCAGGTGGGGGTTGGGGGTGATCAGCTGAGGCAGGCAGGCAGGCCTTTAGACTTTCTGGGTCCTAACAGTGGCCAGCAATATTTGCACACCTGGCCACAGGCTCCCGGGTGGTGGAAAGGGAGGTCATGGACCCAGAACCACACCACAGCCTCGATGGCAGCACCTGGAGGTCACCAGGTGTCTTAGGGAGCCAGAGACCTGGTGAATGGGGGAGGCAGGAGGCAGGGTTTTCTCCACCTCAGGCCTTAGAGCAGAATGCTCCCCTTTCTGGGTGCATGCTCATCCCTGCCACCCACTGCAGGCCCAGGGGTCCCTGAGCTGCAAGGGGTGACCAGAGGGGCCTCTGCAGTCAGGCTGGGGCCTAGTCCCTGAGCTCCAAAGCAGCCAGATGTATCTGGCACCCAGGGAAATGTGGGCTTTGTCTTCTCCAGACAGTCTGGGTTTACCCAGGTGCCCAGTCTCCCTGAACTAGCACAATGCAGAGTTAAGGTCCCAAGACTTGTCCAAGGATGCCTAGGCAGCAGCAGGTAGTTCTGGGCTGGCCTTGGGGAGAGGGCAAGCAGGGGAGAACTGGCTGTGCGCATCCAGGGCATCAGTTTGGGTCCTAGCCTGGGTCACTTGCATCCGGGCCACCACCCCACCATCGTTTCCCACTGCTCTTTTTCCCTGGATGAAGCTTGTGTGAGGAAGGCACCTTTCTTCCATTTATGTCAAAGCCCTTAGGCTCCTGGGTTTTGGAGCACATAAATATATCAACATATGTAAAGAAAACTTTAGAAAACAAACAGACAAATATGACAATAGTAGAGGACTTTGTTACTCTACTTAAAATAGATTATTCAGACAGAAAGCTGGAAAGAAAATGACATGTTTGCATAGCACTATAGAATAATTGCAGCTATAGGACATATATAGAATATTTCATGTAACAGTATGAGGAGACACATTCCTATCAAGCACAAATGGAACATTATCCATAATAGATCGTATGTTGGGCCAAAACAAAACAAAGTCTTTTCAAATTTAAAAATATTAAAATAATATCGACTTGTTTTTGTTTTTGTTTAGAGATGGAATCTCACTCTATCTCCCAGGCTAGAGTGCAATTGTGAGATCTTAGCTCAGTTCAACCTCCACCTCCCGGGTTGAAGCAATTCTCTTGCCTCAGCCTCCCAAGTAGCTAAAAGTACAGGCACACACCACCACACCGAGGTAATTTTGTATTTTTAGTAAAGATGAGGTTTCATCATGTTGGTCAGGCTGGTCTAAGACTCTTGAACACAGGTAATCCACCTGCCTCAGCCTCCCAAAGTACTGGGATTACAGTCATGAGCTACCATGCCCTGATGTTTCACCTTTTAAAATTACAATTTAATAAAACTACAAATCAATAGCCAAAGAGAAATTTGAAGCTCACAAATATGTGGACAGTAAACAACATGTTCCTGAACATCCAGTGAGTCAAAGAGAAAAAGCAAAGGGAAATCAGAAAGTATATTGAGAGGAAAAAAAAACAGAAACACAACATACAGTAATTCCTGAAATTCAAAAAACACACAAAACAGTTCTAAAACAGAAGTTTATAGTGCTATATTTCTATATTAAAAAAATAAAAAGATGTTAAATAAAAATCCTGACTTTAATCCACAAAATATTTCAAAAAGGACAACTAAATTATCTCAATGTTTGAATAATAAAGAAAATAATATGCTGGGCACTGTGGCTCAGGCCTGTAATCTCAGCACTTTGGGAGGCCAATGTGGGCAGATCACCTGAAGTTAGAAGTTCAAAAACAGACTGGCCAACACTGTGAAACTCAGTCTCTACTAAAAATACAATAATTAGCTGGGTGTGGTGGCAGGTGCCTGCAATTGTAGCTACTGAAGAGTCTGAGAATGAAACATCCCTTGAAACTGAGAAGCAAAGGTTGTAGTGAGTTAATATTGCACCACTGCACTCCATCCTGGGTGACAAAAGTTCAGCTGCATCTCAAAAGACAGAGAGAGAGAGAGACAGACAGACAGAGACAGAGTGAGAGAGAGAGAGAGAGAAATATAAAAGAATAAGAAACAATAAAAATTAAAGCAGAAATAGATTTCATAGATACTTAAAAGACAAAAAGTAGAGAAACAATTTACATACAAAAGGTATATAAATTAAATGTTTTAAGAAGAAGAGTAAATTTGGTTTTTCATTTTTTAGTTGATTAAGGGTCTCATTTTTATTTTGTATTTCTGCTTACAATAAGTAGGTCCAAAGAATTTACCCTGACCTCGTGGACATTGGATCTTCAGTAGGGTTGGTATTTAGGCACCAGACATGTGGCCTTGGGATTGTGAAAGAGCATTTATGGAAAAGAAAAGGAATAAGAGAACGTGCTATCAAAAATCTATAGGGTCGGGCACGGTGGCTCACTCCAATAATACCAGCACTTTGTAGAGGCCGAGGTGGGTGAATCACCTGAGGTTGAGCTTGAGACCTGCCTCGCCATCATGGTGAAACCCCGTCTCCAGTAAAAATACAAAAATTAGCTGTGAGCTATTTCTAGGCTAGGCTGCATGGAGGACATGAGAGGAGCAGCCAGCTGTGGGTGCCACACCACTGATCAGGGTGCCCAGGAGCAGGGGCTCTCTGAGGATTCACAGAGGGGACTCTGGGGAGAGGAACATGGTGGCCACAGCTGGAGTGACTGTGGTGCACAGAGACGGGATGGGAGCAAGAAACTCAGAAGAGCAGGCTCCAGAACCAGGTAGAGGGGAGGCAGCCCGACTGTGGCCCAGAGGTGTTGATATGGTTTAGATCTGTGTTCCCACCCACATTTCAGGTTCAGTTTTAATCCTCAGTACTGAAGGTGGGTCCTGGTGGGAGAAGATCGGATCATGGGGGTGGATTCTAATGGTTTAGCACTATCTTCTTGGTGCCGTCCTCATGATAGTGAGTTATCATGAGATCTGGTTGTTTGAAAGCATGTTGCACCTCCCCCAGCTCCCTCTGTTGGTCCCACCCCTGCCATGTAGGATGCCCACTCCACTTACCTTCGGCCATGAGTAAAACTTCTGAGACCTCACACGAAGCAGATGCCCTGTGCTTCCTGTACAGCCTGTGGAGCCGTGAGCCAATTAAACCTCATTTCTTTATAAAAAAAAAAATATTAGCTGTGAGTGGTGGCATGGGCCTGTAATCTCAGCTAGTCAGGAGGCTGAGGCAAGAGAATATCTTGAACCCGGGAGGCAGAGGTTGCAATGAGTTGAGATCCCGCCACTGAATTCCAGCCTGGGTGACAAGAGTGTAAGTTATTCTCAAAAAAAAAAAAAAAAAAAAAAAGGAAAGAAAAAAAGAGAAAAAAGGAAAACAACTATGGGTAGGAAACGGTACAACAGTTGGTGAAAAGACTGGTTAGTGCTGCAGTTACTGATCCAGGCAGGCGGGGTAGCTCTGAATTATAAATGTGTGCATGCAGGCAGATGTGAGGGACAGATGACCTGGAAACCTATGCTAGTAGAGGAAACAGGTCACTGCTGCAGATTTAAGATCTGGGGATAAAAGTATGTTATGAGTCATCTGGGCACTTATATAGCCTATTGGCAGAAAACTTTAGAAACACAAGTTGTCTCAGCACAATTTCTGAGGGTGAAGCCTTGTCATGGGAGTAGTGAAGCTGCATTAATGTCCAGTGTGCATGAGTATGAGTGTTCAGGAATCACTCTATACCAGCAGGGTGGGGAGCAGCGACTTTCCTCAGGACTTCTTTCCTTTGAGTTATCAGCTTCCTCTAGACCCAGATGAGACCAGGAATCACAGAACAATTCACAGTGCCAACAGCCTGTTTGCAGAATAGTCTCTATTCCCTAAAAGACCCACAGTCTCCCTTTAGCCAAGGCTGCTGTGATGTTTTTGTTCTCACACCAAATACATGATGTTTGCTGAACATGAGCCAACTCTTCAACACCAACTGGGTGTTCAACAACTCAATTCTCACACAATCCAGAGTCACCATAGACCCCACTACAGGACTCAGTTCCTCAATACAGTCCCCACCACACATGCCAGTGACAAGCACTGGAGGCCCCTCTCTACCTCTCAGCCACTGTCTACACATCATGGGCTTTTAGAAACTTCTCCCTGAAGTTCAATAATTTGATAAAACTAATTACAGAATATGGCAAAACGCTCCACCTATGTTTACCAGATAAACATAAAGATCATGATTCAGGAAATGCCAACTGGAAAAAATGGATAGGGCACAGAAAAGTGGGAGAGAAAGACAGGGTAGGCAGCGAGTCCTGATGGTTAGCTACAATTAAGAAAACTCCCTAATGCTTTGTGTTCTGTAGGAAGAGCTTACTGCAAAGAAATACCCTTACCATATGACCTATTTTAGACATGCACTCTTTTAGATATCACAGATTCACAGACTCTCCATTCCTACTGTTCTTCATAAATAAATTTGTCTTCAGGGTTCAGAAGAAAATACAAATACTGGTTTAGCAAACTTAGCTTAAGTTTCTCTCTTTCCCCCAGATCCCTGGACTCTGCTCCACATTCAGTCTGAGCAAACATACAACCCTCCTTCTTATCCCTCCCAAGAGCTAACTTCAGGATGCAACATTCTCGAATCTTGTGTTAATTTTGCCACCTTCCATTCTTCCCTTTCTCTCCCCAATTCTTTCTCAGGTTACTTCCTCCTCCATATGAATAATAGCCCTTTTCAGTCTACCTTTTGAGACATTTGAAGATACTATGTTTAGTGCTTGCAACACTACTTTACTTTTTTGAGGCAGAGTCTCAATCTGTTACCCAGGCTGCAGTGCAGTTGTGTGATCTCAGCTCACTGCAACCTCTGCCTCCTGGCTTCAAGCAGTTCTCTTGTCCCGGCCTCCTAAGTAGCTTGGACCTGCCATCACACCCAGCTAATTTTTTTGTATCCTTGGTAGAGACAGGGTTTCACCATGTTGACCAAGCTGGTCTTGAACTCCTGACCTCAAGTGATCCACCCTACTTGGCCTCGCAAAGTGCTTTGATTACAGGTGTGAGCCACCAGGCCAGGCCACATTACTTGAGAATAAAGTTACTTTTTACCACATCTAAATTTGTTTTATTTGACACTATGTAAAAACAGCACCCAAACAATAAAAATTACATCCTGATAGAGAACATCACAACCCTCCTCCCATCTCAACTCTCACTGCATCTGCCTGTGGATCCCCACAGTTGAGATGGTGACACATACATACTTTGACCCAGCTGTAGACACTACAAAACGTCTTACACATAGGCCAGCCAAAGAGAAAAATTTTGACTCTCCCCGGGAAGTCTCCACTTCTTCCCCTGAATTAAAAACAAAACAAAACAACAAATCAAACAAACAAACAAACAAGGTTTAGAAGTGTTGGTTTCAGAGTTGGTTTTAGAGCAAGACATACTTTGCCAAGCAGGAATATCTTGCTGTAAGATTTCTTACTCCCCCTGAAGCAGCTGTGTTGTATTAGATCTGCTTCAACATGCCAAGAATAAATAATATGCTCAGGTATTTTCCTAGTTGACACTTTTCAACTGTCTCTACAGAAAAAAAAGTATTTTTTAATTAGTCAGGAATGGTGGTGCATGCCTGTAGTCCTGGATACTCAGGAGGCTGAGGAGAAATGATCACCTGAGCCCAAGAGGTCAAGGCTACAATGAGTCATGATTACACCACTACACTCCAGCCTGGGTGACTGAGCAAGAACCTGCCTCCAAAAAAAAAGAGAGGAACAGAAAGAAGCAATTACTGTGAATGTCAGGGTTGGAAAACACTTCTGGAGAGAAGGGAGGGGTTGGCATTGTGCCCATCTGCAGCCCCTTCTGGAAGTACAGAGTCTAGTGGGGAAGACAGCAGCACAACTGGAGATTCAAGCTGCAGCACCAGGAAGTTCCCTTCCACCTTCCTGCCTCCTTGCCCTCTCCTTTGGAGAACAGGAGCATGATTTTCTTTCTTCTTTGCCTTTCTAACTAGATAGAGTTTCTGATGGGAGAATTCATATACAGGATGTATAGCATCAACATGAACAGCCAGCTGGAACTGATGACTTTGTTGATGCCCCAGCCAGGCACATCCCTGATTCCTCTGCTAAGTAGATCTGGATGTTGCTGCTGTCCAGAATTCTCAGCCACATGCTCGGTGCCCACTCCAAGATTCTGGAAATCCCCTGAAATTTCCCCCAAGAGGAGATACACTCACTCACAATTCTGCATAGATATTGTCTCTATGTGTCTTTCTTTTTTTCTTTTTTACAGAGTCACTTTGTTGATCAGACTGTAGTCCAATGGTGTGATCTCAGCTCACTGCAACCTCTGCCTCCCAGGCTAAAGCAATTCTCCTGCCTCAGCCTCCCAAGTAGCTGGAGTTACATGCACCTGCAACCATGCCTATCTAATTTTGTATTTTTAGCGGAGATGGCATTTTGCCATATTGGTCAGACTGGTCTTGAACTCCTGGTCTCAAGTGATCCGCTCACCTAGGCCTCCTAAAATGCTGGAATTACAGGCATGAGCCACCATGCCAGCCATTTCTGTGTCACCCCCTAGGCCAGCCTCTGCATGTTTGGGCTTGATGAGGCTATGGCTGTCCAGCTGGCTGCCTGTCATCTTTAGTCTCTGTCTCCTTGATCCTTCTCAGCTGCCCCTTAATTCATTTTCTTTTCTTTCTTTTGTTTTTTTCTTGAGATGGAGTTTTGCTCTGTCACCCAGGCTGGAGTTCAGTGGCATGATCTTGGCTCATTGCAACCTCTGCCTCCCATGTTCAAGCAATTTTTCTGCCTCTGCCTCCCAAGTAGCTGAGACTACAGACATGTGTCACCATGCCTGGCTAATTTTTGTATTTTGACTAAGATAGAGTTTTATCATGTTGGTCAGGCTGGCCTGAAACTCCTGACCTCAGGTGATCCATCCACCTCGACATCCCAAAGTGCCGGGATTACAGTCATAAGTCACAGTGCCCAGCCTCAGTTTTTAAACTCAGCCTGAGTGGGCTTCTCTTGCTAGCAGTTAAAAGCTATGACCCCTACAACCTTCTCCCACCTAGCAGGAAGTGTTTGGATGTTTCTGGATCTAAAATCCAAGTGTCTAAGCCTTTCAGTATTTGCAAGTGCAGATGGTCACACAATTTTTTGACTTTACAATGGCACAAAAACGATCACATTCAGTAGAAACTGTGCTTCCAGTATTGATACAACCTTTCTGTTTTTCACTGTTAGTATAGTATTCAATATACTGCATGAGGGCCAGGTGCAGTGGCTCATGCCCTTAATCCCAGTAATTTGGGAGGCTGAGGTGGGAGGATCGCTGGAACCCAGGACTTTGAGACCAGCCTGGGAACATAGTGCCAACCTCCCTCTGTAAAAAAGATAAAAATTAGCCACATGCAAATATGTGCCCCTGTAGTCCTATCCACTTGGGAGGCTGAGGTGGGAGGAATCACTTGAGCCCAAGGGATTGAGGCTGCAGTGAGCTATAATCATGCCACTGCACTCCAGCCTGGGTAACAGAGCAGGAACTCATCTCTTAAAAAATAAAAAATTTAGGCCAGTCATGGTAGCTTATGCCTGTAATCCCAGCACTTTGGGAGGCTGAGGTGGATGGATCATGATGAAGTCAAAAGTTCAAGACCAGCATGAGCAACACAGTGAAACCCCATCTCTACTAAAAATACAAAAATTAGCTGGATGTCATGGCATGCACCTATAATCCCAACTCCGGAGGCTGGGGCAGGAGAATTGCTTAGAACCTGGGAGGCAGAAGTAGCAGTGAGCCGAGATTGCACCATTGTACTCTAGCCTGGGAGACAGAGCAAGACTCGGTTTCAAGATAAGTAAGTAAAAATTTAAAAGTAGGTAAACTATTGCTTCATGAGGACAGCATTTCTGTTTGGGATGATGAGAAAGTTTAGAAACAGATGGTGGCAATGGTTCCACAATATTGTGAAACTACCAAATGCCACTAAATTGTACACTTAAGCATGGGTATGTTTATCCAAGTTCATTATCTATTTCTACATTCCTGGACCCCTGAAATGTCAAAATCATGCTCCAAGGTGGGAAAGGGTGAGTGGGTTTTGTGCTCCTTTTAGTATTGCTCGGTTTGTTCTCAACCTAAAGTCAGTTGGGCTAACCTCCAATGCATGGTAGGGTAGGTGTATTACATGCATTTGCGGGCCAGGTATGGTGGCTCACACATGTAATGTCTGCACTTTGGGAGGCTGAGGTGGGCAGATTGCCTAAGCTCAGGAGTTCAAGACCAGCCTGGGTAACATGGTGAAACCCTGTCTCTCCTAAAAATACAAAAGTTAGCTGGGTGTGGTAGGGTGCTTGTAGTTCCAGCTACCTGGTAGGCTGAGGCAGGAGAATTGCTTGATCCCGGGAGGCAGAGGTTGCTGGCAGTGAACCAAGAGGGAATCACTGCACTGCAGCCTGGGCAACACAGCCAGACTCCACCTCCAAAAATAAAAATAAAAATAAATAGGCCAGGTACGGTGGCTCACACCTGTAATCCCAGCACTTTAGGAGACTGATTTAGGCAGATTACCTGAGGTCGAGTGTTCTCGACCAGCCTGGCCAACATGGAGAAACACAATCCCTACTAAAAATACAAAATTTACCCAGTGCTCATGCCTGTAATGCCAGCCACTCTGGAGGCTGAGGCAGGAGAATCACTGGAACCTGATAGGCAGAGGCTGCAGTGAGCCAAGATTGCACCACTGCACCCCAGGCTAGATGAAAGTGTAAGACTGTCTCAAAAAATTTAAAAAATGCATTTTAAATGTAGTATATTTTCACTTTTTTTTTTTCATAGAGACTGGGTCTCTCTGTGTTGCCCAGGCTGGTCTTGAACTCCTGGGATCAAGCAATTTTCCCACATTGACCTCCCAAAGTGCTGGGATTACAGGTGTGAGCTACTGCACTTGGTTGCTATTATGAATTTATGATAGATTTAAGGGGACATGACCCCATCATGAGTCAAGGAGCATCTGTAATCATGCTGAAAATGGGGGTGGCTTGTGTGAGGATATGGGGGAGTGTCACAAAACACAAGGGGACCAGGGCCTGCAGGGGGACACCACAGGCTGCCTCTGGCTCAAACCCAGGGCTCCCTCCTCTGTGTCTTCTGCTGCAGGACAGACCCCAGGTTCCCAGCTCTGCAAATCCATGCTGTCTTCACTGAAGGACTTTGAATCCACAGCTGGAGGTTGTGGGTGATGTTGGAGCAGGAACAGGGCAGGGGGCACAAATCAGGAGTTGCACCTGCAGCCACACTGGCAGAGCAAGTTTGTTTTCTTTCTTTCTTTCTTTCTTTTTTGAGACAGAGTTTTGCTCTTTTTGCCCAGGCTGGAGTGCATAGTCTCGGCTCACTGCAACCTCAGTGTCCCATATTCTCCTCCATGATCCTCCTGAGTAGCCAGGATTACAGGCATGCACTAGCATGCCTGGCTACTTTTGTATTTTTGAGAGACATGGCATTTCATCATGTTGGCCAGCTGGTCTCAAACTCCTGACTTCAAATGGTCCACATGCCTCAGCCTCCCAAACTGTTGGAATTACAGGCATTAGCCACCACACCTGGCCCTGGTTGCCCTGTCCTGCCTGCTGGCTCTGTACAGCCTCAGCTTCTCTTCCCCCCACCAATAGCAGATAGAGAGCAACCCCCGCTCCCTGGGGTTCTAGGCCACCTTCTATGAGAGCAGTTACAAGTTACATGGGAACACCAAGTACAATCTGGTGTGTTATGTCCCCACCAAACCTTGCTGCATGTCCCCCAAGAGCCCCTGCTTTCTTCTTCCCTTACCAGCATAAAGAGCTGAGGAATTTCTAGGCAACACAGCCCCTAGCCCTGCCTCATGGTGGGAAGATGATCAGGCAGCCATCACCTACACACCAGACCTTATTGAAGTGTCACAGGTCAGGCACGGTGTGAGCTGGTAATCCCAGCACTTTGGGAGGCTGAAGTGGGTGGATCACAAGGTGAAGAGTTTGAGACCCACCTGACCAACATGGAGAAAACCCATCTCTACAAAAAATACAAAAATTATCAGGCCGTGGTGGCATGTACCTATAATCCCAGCTACTTAGTAGGCTGAGGTAGGAGAATCACTTGGACCCAGGAGGCAGAGGTTGCAGTGAGCTGAGATTGTACCACTGTACTTCAGCCTGGGTGATAGAGTAAAATCCCATCTCAATAAATAAATAAAGTATCACATGGGAGATTCCCATATGGCATGACAGGGAGGAGCTTAACCCAGCCTGGGGCAGGGCTGGAGGTCTGAGTTAGCTGAGTAAACTGAGGCATAAGTATTTAGTAGGGGCAATTTCTACAGGGCAGGGGCCTGACCAGGTGCAAGTCAGCAACATCAATCTTCTTTTACCTGGCTCATCACATCTAGGAAAACAATCACTCCTCACTGTGCATCCCCAGAACTCTGGGACCAAGGGAAGGGGAGCAACCATACTGGGGCCATTGTTTCTGTGAGCTCCCATAAGCCTTTCACAGGTGGCAGGATTAGAATGGAGCAGGGCTTGTCTGAGTGCTGTGGCTCATGCCTGGAATCCCAGCACTTTGGGAGGCCAAGGTCAGGAGTTAGAGACCAGCCTGCCAACATGGTGAAACCCCAGCTCTACTAAAAATGCAAAAATTAGCCAGGTGTGGTAGCACTCACCTGTAGTCCTAGCTACTCAGGCAGATGAGGCAGGAGAATCTATTGAACCTGGGAGGTAGAGGTTTCAGTGAGCCAAGATTGCATCACTGCATTCCAGGCCTGGGTGACAGAGCAAGACTCCATCTCAAAAAAAAAAAAAAAAAAGTCAGGGCATGGGACAGAGTGGGTCAAAGCAGCTTTCAGGTTTACCTCTCCTCCAACACCCCATCACTCCTACAGTCCTGAGTTGGGGGATGCCCATGGTGTTCCACAGGTGCACTTGGGATTTTCTCTCCTGACCCCACAGGATATTTACCTAAAACAGAAGCAGCACTGAGGCAGAACCAACCCAACTTTACTTCCAGGTATTCTGTCTCCTGGACAGAGGCAGGGACTGGGCTCCCTCAGGGAGTCTCTTAGCAGGAGCAGAGAGAAGCAGGGCTGAGATCATAACCCCAGCTGAAGAACGGTAAAACAGGATGATTAAAACACTTTACCAGAGCCAGGTGAGGTAGCTCACACCTGTAATCACAGCACTCTGGGAAGCTGAGGTGGACTGATCACCTGAGGACAGGAGTTCGAGACCACCCTGGCCAACATTGTGAAACCCTGTCTCTACTAAAAATACAAAAATAAGCCAGGTGTGGTGGCAGGTGCCTGTAATCTCAGCTACCCAGGAGGCTGAGGCATGAGAATGGCTTGAACCTGGGATGAGAAGGTTGAAGTGAGGCCAGATCATGCCACTGCACTCCAGCCCAGGTGACACAGACTCCATCTCAACAACAACAACAAAACACTTTACAAACGGTGGTCCCTCAAAACACTTACACACAGCATTACCATTTGCTCTAACAAAGTCACTGCCATCCATTCCTCCATTCCAAAAGAATAGAAAGCAGGAGCTTGAAGAGGTCTTTGCACACCTGTGCTCACAGCAGCAGGATTTATAACAGCCAAAAGGCAAAATCAACTGACAGGTCCACCATCAGATGAAAAGATAAACACAGTGTGATCCATCTGCACAGCAGAAGATGGCTCAGACTTAAGAATGGAGGGAGGCTGGGTGAGGTGGCTCACACCTGTAATCCCTGCACTCTAGGAGGTCATGGTGGGCAGAGACTCTGTCTCAAAAAAATACATACATACAAATTAAAAGAAATAAAAAGGAAGTGAGACTATATCGTGAGTGACTCTAATAAGTAAGGACTGAAAGCGTTCTCAGATGCTGATAGCATTATTACCAACCAGTTTAGTTTTGTTTCTTTTCCTGGCTGGGAAGACCTGCACTTGTCCCCGGGGCTCACCTTTCTGTACACCAGGCCAGTGATGGCAGACTACAGCCTTATCTTCAGCACCTTGAGCCGGTACGTGTTCTGCTGCTTAAACAGCATCTGCACGCAGGCTGAGAGGAACATTAGTGTCACGAGGAGGTAGCCCTTCCAGGCTGGAGACTTGGGATTACCAATAAACTCCAGGAAAATGCTTGCAGGGGAAGGAGGGAGAAGATACAGCTGGTGAGAGTAGGTGCCCATGTGTGTTGCCTTTGCGCAAACAAGGCCAGGTGTGGAGAATCAGTCGGCATGGTTGACGTTTTCGCAATCATGATCTCAGTTATTTCTGCCACTGTCCATGCTTCTTTTCAATCTTACTGCAGCTCCTCTAGATCAAGAGATGGTGTTTTTCTCCCCCCTTGTTATGGGCTAAATTGTGTCCTCACAAAAGTTGTACATTGAAGCCCCAACCCCCGGTACCTCTAAATGTGACTATTTCAAAATAGGGCCTTTAAAGAGGCAATAAAATTAAAATGAGGTCATTAGGCTGGGCACTCACCCAGTCTGGAGTCCTTATAAGAGGAGAAAATGCAGACACACAGGGAGACACTAGGGTGGACAAAGGAAAGACCATATGAGGACACAGGGAGGAGGTGGCCAACTGCATGCCAAAGGCAGAGGCCTCAGATGGAACCAACTTGCAGATACCTGATCTAGAACTTCCAGCCACCAGAATCATGAGAAAAATACATTTCTGTCATTGAAGCTATGCAGTCTGTGATGCTCTGTTATGGCAGCTGAGCAGACACCACTTGAATCTGGGCTGGCCACAAAACCACCTTTGACCAACAGTGTAGAGTGGAGGTAAAGCTGTGCCAGCTGTGAGCCTCAGGAGACAATGTGGCTTTTGGCCTACTGCTTAGAACCCTCCCAAGCAGCCACATGAACAATTCTGAGCTAGCTTTTTGGAGGATGGAAACCCATATGAAACAGAAAGCCATCCCACTTTCAGACACAACTGCAGGCATATGAGAAAACCCAGTCAAGAAAAGAAGAACCATCCAGCTCAGCCCAGTCCACATTACTGACCCACATTACCATAAAATAAAAGAAATGCTTATAATTTTAAGCCACTCACTTTTGGGACATTCTACAACAAAAGCTGATTTATACAGTCAGGTAAGAGCTTATTTGCCCTTGTGGGGGACAGTCACTTTCTCGTTAATCATTTCCCTTTTTCATTATCATTCTCACCCACTTTCCAGTGTCCTGAGCACCAGATCTATAGGCAGAGGGATGAGAGCTGAAGCCCCCTGGGCCTGGAGGAATGTTATTAGGAGACCACCAGCCTTAGCAGAGCTCCTGAAGTCTGGACTCACCTAAGCAGCTTGGGGACAGTGAAGCTGAAGACATCACTGATGATGAGGCTGTGGGTTCCATGAGGAAAATAGAATGGAACACCTGCCAGATGGCCCTCAGCAGGGGGTCCCACTGCCTCCCTTTTTGCCATAGGAATGACTCAGTTTCTGGAGCCTTCATGCCACTGCCTCCTTTCCTTTTAAACACCATTGCCTTGGTGTGCCTTAGAGGAAGGGAGAGGCTGGCTCTGGGTCCAATTTTATACTCTCAGCCACCAACAGCAGGGCCAGGCATTAAAAGCTTGCTTTTCTAACAATGGGCATGGGTGGGTGTGGATCCAGCCTGGCTCCCTCACCTGTGCCTCATCACCATGACTACCCACTTAAGAGGAAATCACAGGAGATGTGGGGGAAAAGCAGGAGGGCAGCCTGAGGACTTTTAGATGGCCATGGGAAAGCACACATGTTGAGCACCTACTATGTGCCAGACACTCCACAGTCATCCTAAGACCACCAGGAAGCCAAATGTTGTTCCTATCATACAGATGAGAAAACTGAGGCTCAGAAAAGCCAACTTGTCCAAGGGCACACAGCTAAGAAGTAAAAGCTGGGATTCAATTCCATCTCTCTGCCTCCAGAGCTCATGCACTTTTCTTTTCTTTGCTTTGCTTTTTTTTCCTTTTCCTTTTTTTTTTTTTTTTTGAGATAATGTCTCACTCTGTCACCCAGGCTGCTGTGCAGTGGTGAGACCTCCACTAACTGCAACTTCTGCTTCCTGGATCCAAGTGATTCTCCCACCTCACCCTCCTGAGTAGCTGGGATTACAGGCAAATGCCAGCACGCCCAGCTAATTTTTGTATGTTTAGGAGATGGGGTTTCACCATGTTGGCCAGGCTGGTTTTGTACTCCTACCTCAGGTAATCAACCAGCCTCAGCCTCCCAAGGAGCTAAAATTATAGGCCTGAGCCACTGCACCCAGCCTCTCATGTATTTTTCAATCTATCATGTTGTCAACCTGGAGGAAGAACAGCACCCCCTCTTCCACATGCACAACCAGCCAGCACTTAGGTGGTTCTGAACTGGTGGAGAAACACAGCTGATGTGCATGGGACCTAGTGCTCTGGCTCTGGGTGAAAGCACAGACAGAGGCTGAGGCTGCCTCAAACTCATAAGATTCCCAGCCCTTGGCTATAAACAGGGGCAGAGGAGAGCTAAAGTGAGGAAGGGAAGGGAGGTGGTAAGAGGAGGCCCAAAAGCCCCACCAGGACAGGTCAGAAGCCCTGGGCCATAATGGAGAGGCTGGGGCTATGCAGCTGCTGACAGCCAGTCACTGTGTACTCTAGGGTAGGTAGACTGCTCCCCTTTCTGTGTGTGAGAGGATGAGTGTTGTCCCCCATCTGAGTCCCTTGCATGCCTCTGACAATCTGTAAGGTTATCAGTAATTGTTGCTTGCCTGCTTGCTTGCTCTTTTTAGACAAAGTTTCACTCTTCTTGCCCAGGCTGTAGTGCAGTGGCATGATCTCAGCTCACTGCAACCTTCACCTTCCAGGTTCCAGCGATTCTCCTGCCTCAGCCTCCTGAGTAGCTGGGACATACCCCCATGCCCAATTAATTTTTGTATTTTTAGTAGTGATGGGGTTTCAGCACATTGGCCAGGCTGGTCTTAAACTTTTGACCTCAGGTAGTCCACTTGCCTCAGCCTCCTAAAGTGCTGGAATTATGGGTGTGAGCCAACATGCTTGGCAACTTATTAGTAATTTCAATCCCCATTACAAATCTCTAGCCCGAGGCCACGTGCAGACATCAGATATTTACATGAAGGAGCTCACTGACTCTCCTGGACCCCCTTGCAAGATGGGTATTATTACACTCTCCATTTTACAGAATGGAAAGAAAGCTGAGGCTCTGAGAGGTGGAGATAGCAGCCAGAGGTCACACAGCAAGGGCAGAGCAGGGATTGTAGCCTTGATCTTGACTTATGGTGCCTAGAGTGTTTCTTGTGCACTAAAAACTGCCAACTCAATAATAATAATAATAACAGAAGCATAACAAAAATCCCCTTGTAAACTCAGGTGGCAAGACCCTTCCAGGCCATGGTATTTGTCCCTCATTGCTAGCCTGATCTGGCATTTGGTTTGGCATCTATGGAGGGTTGTGGCTCAGCTCTGTTACTGAGTGGGCATGGCCTGCTGCTCACAGGTATTTTAGCATTTGTGTCTCAAAGCCAAGAAGATGCCCTTTCATGCAGTGAAAATCCCTGAACACCCTTCCTGTCTGACCCCACCATTTCATTCATTGCCTTCGCAGCCTTGCCCATGACACCAACCCTCTCTTTGTCTTGTTAGAACCCCAGGTGGGTAGACTTTGCCTGAGTTTTTTACCAAGATGTCCCTGGTATCGAGTCCAGCTCGTGCACACAGTAAGAGCTCAATAAATACATGTCAAATGAATGGGAAAAGCAGACTGAGTGATGTGTAAAAGAGCCTAACAAGAGTGCCCAGCACATACTGTTATAAACATTTATAGAAGGAAGGTTGGAGCCTGGCTGGGTGGACAGAACTTGGCTTTGGAGCCAGGAGACTATGATTTCAATGCCTACTTTGTCTCCTCTCCTCTGAGCATTAGTATTTCAATCTGTAAAATGGGGTTAGAAAAGAGTTGAATGGAAAGTTTTCTTTCTGGCTGGAGATTTTACTCAGTTCAGTTCTAGCTGTTTGTTCAAAGAGTCACTGTGTTCAGCCTGCAGGCTCCACAGCAGGCATTTTCCTCTTCTAGAGGTCTCACCTCCCATCAAGGAAGAGGTCCAGATTACTGTCTGATGTCTGGTCTCTGGAATAAAGGCCATTTAGTGCAGGACTCATGAATCACTGTGGGGAAAGGCAGGGTTATGCATGAGTGGCATGGGCAAGGTGTGAGTTGGGGGATACAAAAGGGAGTGGTGAGGGCCGGGTGCAGTGGCTCACACCTGTAATACCAGCACTTTGGGAGGCTGAGGTGGGCAGATAACCTTAGGTCAGAAATTCAAGACCAGCCTTATAACCTAAGCAACATGGAGAAACAGCCTCTAATAAAAAAAAATACAAAAATTAGCTAGATCTGGTGGCAGGTGCTTCTGGTCCCCACTACTTGGAAGGCTAAGGAAGGAGAATCATTTGAACCTGGGATGTGGAGCTTGCAATGAGGCAAGATGGTGCCACTGCACTTCACCCAGGGTGACAGAAGCAGAGAGGTGAGAGGGAGAGAGGGAGAGAGGGAGGGAGGGGGAGAGAGAAGGTGGAAGAAAGAAAAAAGAAAGAGAAAGAGAAACAAAGAAGAGAGAAAAAGAGAGAGATAGATAAAGACAGGAAGAAAAATGAGAAAAAAAAGAGAGAAAGGAGAGAAATAGGAAGCAAGAAAAGTGAGGAAGGAAGAAAGAAGGAAAAGGAAGGAAGGAAGGAAGAAAGAAGGAAAAGGAAGGAAGGAAGGAAGAGAGGGAGGGAGTGAGGGAAGGAAGATAAGAGAGAAAAGAAAAAGATACATGTACACATATGCTCATTGCAGCATGATTCCCAATAGCAAAGACATGAAACCAACTTTAATGCCCATCGATGGTAGACTGATAAAGAAAATATGGTACATATACACCATGGAATATGATGGAGCCATAAAACAGAATGTCCTTTGCAGCAACATCGATGAAGGTAAAAGCCATTATCTTACATAAACTAACAGAGGAACAGAAAACCACGTACTACATGTTCTCACAAGTAGAAGCTCAACATTGAGTACACATGGACACAACAGACACTGGGACTTATTTAAGGATGGAGGAAAGAGGATGGTCAGGATTGAAAAACTACCTATGAGGTACAGTGCCTACCACATAGGTGACTAAATAATCCATACAACAATCCCCAGTGACACTTATATAATAAACCTGCACAAGTACCACTGAACCTAAAAGTTTAAAATAAAAAACTGATAAACTAAATCAAAGGAAAGCGTAAGGAAAGGTAAATGTGCAATAAAAACAGGAAAACAGTAAATATAATAAATACATTGGTACCTTAAAAAAAGGAAATAGACAAATTAGTAAGAAGGGAAATAAGCATAAAAGCAAAAAAACACAAGAAATAAATTGTAAGTTAACTGTAATTATAAGGGACTATTTTGCACAACTCTGTGCAAATACATTTGAAATCTGCATTTATTACTATCCAGTACAACTTCTAAATTATAAAAATGTTCTACATCTGCACTGTTCAATATGTAGCCACTAGTTACTTGTGTTGAGTGAATACTTGTACACTTAAATGTGGCTCATGTGACTGAGAAAATAAATTTTTTCTATTTATTTAATTGCTAATTATAATTTTATTATAATTGATTTAAATTTGAATGGTCTAATGCAGCTAGTGGCTATTGTATCAGAAATCATAGAGGAAAATGAAATTCAAATTTTCTTAAGACAGTGTTATTTACCAAAGTTAAATCCAAAGAGTATTTATTTAAAACACAAAAAGCTTAAGGAGACCAACTCTATAAAATAAAGTTATTAAAGAATCTCATTTGAGGGACTCGCAAGATGGCATCATAGAAGCGACTCAGGATTGCAGCTCTCAGTGAAGGTGCAGAGGGTGAGTCCTAGCCACATTCTCAGATGGACCTTTTTTGCCCACAGAGCATTGAAAGTCCCAGGTGTGGGAGAGACACGGGATGCTAGTACAGCCGGCTCGGCACCACAGCGGGACCTGGCACAGAACTCACTGGTCTGGGTGCCCTGTTAAACCGGCAATCTGAGATTTGGAAGGGCAGATTGGCATGTCCATCTGATTGAACAGGACTTGGACAATGAGCCAGACCAGGAGATTCCTGGGAAGTGTGATCTGAGCCGGTGCAGTGGGCAGCAGCATGGGAGATCGCACGGATCCCAGTGCCCTATCGGCAGGCTACTGGGGCGCCAGTGAGAGAGTCAACCTTTCACCTTGGGGAGAGGAAGAGAGAGAGAGAGAGGATAGACTCTGAGGCAGGGAGCTGGGTGATCGGGCTCAGCGGGTCCCACCCTCATGGGGACAAGCAGGGCAGCGATTGGAGCTGCTTGGGGCTGAGAGTTTTGCTGCTGGCATCTAGGACGGTGCAGCCTGGTGGGGGAGGGGTGTCCACCACTACTGATGCAATCCACCCCTACTGAAGTACCACCCAGGGCTGATGCAGCCTGCCTTTGCTGAGGCAACCTGCCATAACAGAGAGACTCCACCAGGAGTGGGGAGTGCTCCACAGCTGAACGGAGCCCAGCAGCAACAGGGTAGACCCATGCTAGCAGGTCAGAGCCCCAGCAGGCAAGTAGTGAATAGACTGCCTCCTAGTGGGGCAGGACAGTGCAACAGATACTCATAAAGAAAGCCCCAACTCCCTGAGACAGAGCATCTAAGGGGGGAAAAAAAGGTGGTGTTTTATGAGTTCTGTTGCAGCAGACATAAACAACCTCCCAACAACCCTGAATGAACAACAGAGCTCACAGCTCAGCACTGGAGCTCCTATAAAGCACAGACCGTCTCCTCAAGCAGCTCCCTGACCCCTGTATATCCAAAGAGTCACCCCAAAAAAGGACTAATCAGACTGACATTTGGCAGGCATCATTCTGGAACAAAGACAGCAGAAGAAGAAACTGGTAGCATCCCTCACTGTTCTGCAGCTGCTACAAGTATACCCCAGACAAGCAGGGCCTGGAGTGGACCTCAGCACTCATACAGCAGAGGGGATAGACCATTAGAAGGAAAACTAAGTAACAGAAATACGTCATCATCAACAATCTCAGCATCCACACAGAGACCCAATTGAAAAATCAGCAACTACTAAGACGACAGGCGGATAAATCCATAAAGATGAAAAGAAACCAGTGCAAAAAGGAGGAAAACACCTGAAACCAAAACACCTCACCTCCTACAAAGGACCAAAACTCCTCACCAGCAAGGGAACAAAGCTGGATGGAGAATGAGTGTGACAAAATGGCGGAATCAGACTTCAGAAAGTGGATAATGAGAAACTTCAGTGAGCTAAAAGAACACGTTCTAAATCAGTGCAAAGAAACTAAGAACCTTGAAAAAAGATTTGAAAAAAGATTCGAGGAATTGTTAATAATAATGGACAACTTAGAGAGGAATATGAATGAATTGAACAAGCTAAAAAACACAACACGAGAACTTCACGAAGCATGCACAAGTTTCAACAGCCGAATTGACCAAGCAGAAGAAAGAATGTCAGAAGTTGAAGATCAACTCAATGACCAGTTATAAAATTTCACAAACAGGCCCAGCTGGTCCCCTGGAAGTTTGGTAAATAAGATAAACTGAGGCTTAGCTTTAGAAACAGGTTTCCCACCAAGTAGCTGCCCAAGGCCCAGGCCTGCCCCAAGTTTGTGTGAAGCCTGCCTGCCATGTCCACAGCCCATGCCAACCCCTCCAGGAGCCACTGGACTGCTTGTTCCTGGGATGTGACAAGCCCAAGACAGCTGCAGCCTTGAAGGACCACTATGCCCATCTGGAAGCAGTATCCAGGGGCCTATAGAAAGAAGTGGGGGTGAAACCAAGTGTCATAAAAATACTTTATTAGGCCAAACTACACACTATAAAAATGCTTTAAAATGTAGCAGGAGGAGATGTAAAGACTCAAAGAGGTACAAAGAAGTAACAATAGCTATCAAAATACACTAAAGAATCCACACTACTTCTCCCTTTACCTGGAAAAGGAAGCTTCTAGGCTACCTCCTCCTGTGCACACTCCTCAAACAACTCCTCCTTATAGCTGTGGCACCTTGGCATTACTGATATTCTGACACCAGGCCGTTAAGGTTGCTCTCGGCCTTGGTGGACTCCATCTCATCCTTGCCCTCAATCGTGTACCAGTGCAGGAAGGCCTTGTGCCTGAACATAGCTAACTTTTTGGCATTGCGTTTGAAGAGCTCCTGGACTGCTGTGTTGTTACCAATGAGGGTGGCCGCCATTTTTAGTTCCCAGAGTGGGATGTCACAGACGGCTCTTTTCACATTGTGAGAGAGCCACTCAGCAAAGTAGCTGCTGTTCTTGTTCTGGATATTGAGCATTTGCTCATTTACCTCCCTCATGGACATGTGACCTCTGAAAATGGCAGCAACAATTAGGTAGCAGCCATGTCGGGGGTCACAGGTGGCCATCCTATTGTTAGCATTGAGCGGCTGCTGAGTGAGCTCAGCCACGGTCAGGGCCAGGTACTGCTGGCTGGTCAGTGAGGCAAAGCCAGGCATAAAGAAGTGCATCCCAGGAAATGGAACCATGTTTGCAGACAGCTTCGGCATGTTCGCATTCAGCTGGCCTGGGAAGTGCAAGCACATGGTGACCCCACTCATGGTAGCAGACACCAGGTGATTCAGGTCACCATAGGTGGGTGTGGTCAGTTTTAAGGTTCTGAAACAGATGTTATGGAGTGCTTCATTATCTATGCAGAGTGTCTCATCTGCATTTTTTTTGAGCTGGTTGATGGAAAGGGTGGCATTGTAGGGCTCCACCATGGTGTCCAACACCCCAGGCAAGGGCAGGACATTGAATGTGTTTATGATCCCATCTGGGTACTCCTCCCAAATTTCACCCATGAGAACTGTACCCATCCCAGACCCAGTCCCCCCACCCAGGGAGTGGGTCAGCTAGAAACCATGTAGGCAATCACAGCTCTCAGCCTCTCTTCTCACAACATCCATCACCGACTTCATCAGCTCCACACCCTCCAATGTAGTGCCCATTGGCCCAGTTGTTACTGGCCCCACACTGACCTGTAAGGTAGTACAGCCAGTCACTTGATGGCCAAGTAAATGGCGGTCAACACTACAATGCAAAAAGGGCCAAGTGTCATATGTGAGGTGACAGCACAATTCACCCTGCATGTGGAGCAAATAAAACCCCCTCCCCCTAAGTTACAGGACAGCAGCCTTGCTTGTTAGAATCTAGATAAAGAGCCAATCCTGAGACAGCCAACAACAGACTCACTGCAGGTAGCTCCTGCCCATTCCCAGGCAATGGGAAGGCTCAGATACACATGGATAGAGGAGCTGAAAAATAGATGCTTCATCTGCCCAGCAACCACCTGTTCAACTTCAGATTGCCGTAACCATTGCCTCAACATGCAGATATCAACTTCAGAGAGGCACCATGAAGATTAAATGAGACATGATGTATAGAGGCACCTGGTACATAATAGTTTAGGGAAGACTGGCTTTCCCCTTTTCCTTCCTTTGGTAGAGACATTGGCATTGCTTCTGAAATGTGCAAAGTTGGAACCAGTGGTTTTGAGAGGACTGTACAATTCATATGCATATATAAGCTCTCTCTGGAAGAATACCCAGTAAGTTGAAAACACTGATGGCATTGAGACAGGTTAATGAATGAGTAGGGAACTAGGATGGAGAAAAACTTTTGTATATCTTGATTTTTTATGTAAGTATTTTGCTCATTAAAAAATGGAATTATAAAGCTGAGCCATGGCAGCTCATGCCTGTAGTCCCAGCACTTTTGGAGGCCAAAGAGGGCTGATCAATTGAAGGCAGTAGTTTGAAACTAGCCTGGCCAACATGGGAAAACCCCTATCTCTAATAAAAATAGAGAAATTAGCCTGGTGTGGTGGCCCACACTTGTAGTCCCAGGTACTGAGGAAGCCTACGTGGGGGAATCGCTTGAACCCAGGAGGCAGAGGTTGCAGTGAGCTGAGGTCACACCAATGTACTCCAGCCTAGGCTACAAAGTGAGATTCTGTCTCAATTTAAAAATTAAAAATAAGAAATGGAATTACACACACAGGTACATGTGCATACATGCTGAGTGTGTAAGTGATACAGATTTAGGAACTATGTCTATTAGCAACAGCTGTGAGTGCAGGTAGATTTCAGCATAATGTTGTTCTTCTCTACAGGAAACCAGCAAACTATTCTAGGGAGATTTCTTTAACTTTTATTTCTAAATATCATCATACCTAAGAAAATCATTAAGACTGATTATTCTAGAAGCTATGGAAGATAGTGTTAGTTGATTCACTCAGCACCTATGTCAATCCTATTGCTTATTTTTTTCTACTTAAAAAAAATAATTTTCCAGCCTTCCTTACAGCCAAAGGTAACCATGCAATAGTTATAGTCATTGAGACATCTAAAGAAAGCTGTTGGTGCAACCTCTTCCCCTTCATTCTTCTGTCTGTCATGCTGGTCTGATGGCTAGAGTTCCAACAACCAGTTTGTAGCCATGAGAAAGCAAGCCACATACTTGGGACACTGAAGCAGAAAGAAAGAAAATGCTTGGGTTTCCATGGTGTCAGTGAGCTGCTACCTCAGAGCTACCTCAGTATCTCTTGTCCCATTTTAAAAAATGAATTCCCTATTTGTGTAACACTTTATTTTTTTTTTATTTCACTTATAGCCAAAAATCAATATTTAATTATATAAAGAAGATTCAAGTTAAATAATTGGTGTTTCCGAGAAGGAAGTTCAGGAGCAATGTAGAAAGAATCAATTTTAGAAGGCTGATATCAGAATAGTTCCATCTGAAATATAACCATAGTATATCTCCCTCTGATTTCTGTGATATATAAACAGAGCTTCTAAACAAATATATGCATTTTTGTTAGCCATCTCTGTCCTGCTTAATTTTAAAATAGATTCTCTGCCTTATTTTTTTCCCATTTTTAAAAACCTCAAGCAAAATATGTATTACAAAGACTTTGGAGAAGAGCATGAAATAAGGGAAGGATTGAAATTTTAAGCTGTGGGAAGAACAGAAACAGAGAAATTCCAGAACCTCCAGAAGCTGGGGACTAGAAACATGCTTTCTATAGCATTGCCTGGGTCATGCAACTCTAACACTCTGTTTCTATGTATCTCAATTCAGGTTTTCAAATTATTAGAAGAGTTCATCTAACTCAACCAACTTGAGTTAGATATCTCCATTTTGAGAACATATAGCTATATCCAGAAAACAGAGAAGGACATGAAGGCTTAACCTTGGGGAAACTATAAGGAGCTAAGCAACCATCACAGTTTGTGTCTCCTACATTCCATCTGTTGAATGTGATGGTTGTGTACAAATGCACATACACACACTTTCTCTGTCTCTAGCTCTTCTCTCTCACCTCTCTTTATACCCAGTACATGTATTTTTCTCCATATATTCAAAATGCCTCAATCCAACTAAAATTAATTCATATTTAATAACTAACACTCTCGGAGAGGAGGCAAGATGGCATCGTAGAGGCGACTCAGGATTGCAGCTCTCAGTGAAGGCGCAGAGGGTGAGTCCTAGCCGCATTCTTGGATGTTCCTTTTATGCCCACAGAGCATTGAAAGTCCCAGGTGTGTGAGAGACACGGGACGCTAGCGCACCCGGCTAACGCAGCTGGCTCCCGCCACCTCTTTGGCCGGCGCCGTGGTGGGACCTGGCGCGGAACTCACTGGTCTGGGTGCCCTGTTAAACCAGCAATCTGCAGATAGGCATGTTCATCTGATTGAACGGGACTTGGACTATGAGCCAGACCAGGAGTTTCCCAGGAAGCATGATCAGAGCTGGGGTAGTGGGCAGTGGCACAGGAGATCACACGGATCCCAGTGCCCTATCAGCAGGCTACTGGGGCACCAGTGAGAGAGTCGACCTTTCAGCTTGGGGAGAGGAAGAGAGAGAGAGAGAGGATGGACTCTGAGGCAGGGAGCTGGGTGATTGGGCTTGGCAGGTCCCACGCTCACGGGGACAAGCAGGGCGGCGACTGGAGGTGCTTGGGGCTGAGAGTTTTGCTGCCAGCATCTAGGATGTTGTAGCCCGGTGAGGGAGGGGCATCCACCATTGCTGACGCAGTCCACCCCCACTGAAGTACCGCCCAGGACTGACGCAGCCCACTGTTGCCGAGGCAACCTGCCATAACAGAGAGTCTCCCAGGAACTGGGAGCGCTCCACAGCAGAGGGAGCCCAGCAGCAATAGGGCGGACCCGTGCTAGCAGGTCAGAGCCCTGGCAGGCAAATAGTGAATAGACTGCCACCTAGTGGGGCAGGACAGTGCAACAGATACTCATAAAGAAAGCCCAACTCCCTGAGACAGAGCATCTAAGTGGGGGGGAAAAAAGGGTGGTGTTTTATGAGTTCTATTGCAGCAGACATAAACAACCTCCCAACAACCCTGAATGAACAACAGAGCTCACAGCTCAGCACTGGAGCTCCTATAAAGCACAGACTGTCTCCTCAAGCAGCTCCCTGACCCCTGTATATCCAAGGAGTCACCCCAGAAAAGGACTAATCAGACTGATATTTGGCTGGCATTATTCTGGAACAAGGACAGCAGAAGAAGAAACTGGTATCATCCCTCACTGTTCCGCAGCCGCTGCAGGTATACCCCAGACAAGCAGGGCCTGGAGTGGACCTCAGCACTCATACAGCAGAGGGGATAGACCATTAGAGGGAAAACTAAGTAACAGAAATACTTCATCATCAACAATCTCAGCGTCCACACAGAGACCCAATTGAAAAATCAGCAACTACTAAGACGACAGGCGGATAAATCCATAAAGATGGGAAGAAACCAGCACAAAAAGGAGGAAAGCACCCCAAACCAAAACACCTCACCTCCAAAAAAGGACCAAAACTCCTCACCAGCAAGGGAACAAAGCTGGACGGAGAATGAATGTGATGAAATGATGGAATCAGACTTCAGAAGGTGGATAATGAGAAACTTCAGTGAGCTAAAGGAACATGTACTAAACCAGTGCAAAGAAACTAAGAACCTTGAAAAAAGATTTGAAAAAAGATTCGAGGAATTGATAACAAGAATGGACAACTTAGAGAGGAATATGAATGAATTGAAGGAGCTGAAAAACACAACACGAGAACTTCGTGAAGCATGCACAAGTTTCAACAGCCAAATTGACCAAGCAGAAGAAAGAATATCAGAAGTTGAAGATCAACTCAATGAAATAAAATGAGAAACCAAGATTAAAAAGTACAAAAAGGAATGAACAAAATCTCCAAGAAATGTGGGACTATGTGAAGAGACCCAAGCTACGTTTGATAGGTGTACCAGAATGTGACAAAGAGAATGAATCCAAGCTGGAAAACACTCTTCAGGATATTATCCAGGAAAATTTCCCCAACCTAGCAAGACAGGTCAATACTCAACTCCAGGAAATACAGAGAACACCACAAAGATACTCTGCAAGAAGAGCAACCCCAAGGCACATAATCATCAGATTCACCAGGGTTGAAATGAAGGAGAAAATACTAAGGGCAGCCAGAGAGAAAGGTCGGGTCACCCACAAAGGGAAGCCCATCAGACTCACAGCAGATCTCTCGGCAGAGACTCTACAAGCCAGAAGAGAGTGGGGGCCAATATTCAACATCCTTAAAGAAAAGAGCTTTCAACCCAGAATTTCATATCCAGCCAAACTGAGCTTCATAAGTGAAGGAAAAATATAATCCTTCATGAACAAGCAAGTACTCAGAGATTTTGTCACCACTAGGCCTGCTTTACAAGAGCTCCTGAAAGAGGCACTACACATAGAAAGAAACAACCAGTTCCAGCCATCCTAAAAGCATACCAAATGCTAAAGACCATCAACAAAATGAAGAATCTACATGAACCAATGGGCAAAACAGCCAGCTAGCATCAAAATGGCAGTATCAAATTCACACATAACAATATTAACCCTGAATGTAAATGGGCTAAATGCACCAATCAAAAGAAACAGACTGGCAAATTGGATAAAAAACCCAAACCCATCAGTGTGCTGTATCCAGGAAACCCACCTCACATGCAAAGATACACAAAGGCTCAAAATAAAGGGATGGAGGAAGATTTACCAAGCAAATGGAGAGAAAAAAAAAGCAGGAGTCGCAATTCTCATCTCTGATAAAATAGACTTTAAAGCAACAAAGATCAAAAGGGACAAAGAAGGTCATTACATAATGGTAAAAGGATCGATACAACAAGAAGAGCTAACGATTCTAAATATATATGGACCCAATGTAGGAGCACCCAGATATATAAGGCAAGTTCTTAATGACTTACAAAGAGACTTAGACTCCCACACAATAATAGTGGGAGACTTTAACACTCCACTGTCAATAGCAGACAGATCAACCAGACAGAAAATTAACAAGGATATCCAGGACTTGAACTCAGACCTGGAACAAGCAAACCTGATAGACATTTACAGAACTCTCCACCCCAAATCCACAGAATATACATTCTTCTCAGCACCACATCACACCTACTCCAAAATTGACCACATAATTGGAAGTAAAGCACTCCTCAGCAAACGCAAAACAACGGAAATCATAACAAACAGTCTCTCAGACCATAGTGCAATCAAGTTGGAACTCAGAATTCAGAAAATAACTCAGAACTGCACAGCTTCATGGAAACTGAACAACTGGCTCTTGAATGCTGATTGGATAAACAATGAAATGAAGGCAGAAATAAAGAAGTTCTTCAAAACCAATGAGAACGAAGACACGATGTACCAGAATCTCTGGGACACATTTAAAGCAGTCTGTAGAGGAAAATATATAGCAATAAGTGCCCACATGAGAAGAGTGGAGAGATCCAAAATTGACACCCTATTGTCAAAATTGAAAGAGCCAGAGGAGCAAGATCAAAAAAGCTCAAAACCTAGCCGAAGACAAGAAATAACTAAGATCAGAGCAGAACTGAAGGAGACAGAGACAAGAAAAACCCTTCAAAAAATCAATAAATCAAAGAGCTGGTTTTTTGAAAAGATCAATAAAATAGACAAACCACTAGCCAGACTGGTAAAAAGGAAAAGAGAGAACAACCAAATAGATGCAATAAAAAATGATAAAGGGGAAATCACCACAGATTCCACAGAAATTCAAACCATCATCAGAGAATACTACAAACAACTCTATGCACACAAACTAGTAAATCAGGAAGAAATGGATAAATTCCTGGACGCCTGTGTCCTCCCAAGCCTAAACCAGGAGGAAGCCGAAACTATGAATAGACCAATAACAAGGTCAGAAGTTGAGGCAGCAATTAAGAGCCTACCACACAAAAAAAGCCCAGGTCCAGATGGGTTCACAGCTGAATTCTACCAGACACACAAAGAGGATCTGGGACCATTCCTTCTGAAACTATTCCAAAGAATCCAAAAAGAGGGAACCCTTGCCAAATCATTTTATGAGACAAACATTATCCTGATACCAAAACCTGGCAGAGACTCAACAAGAAAAGAAAACTTCAGGCCAATATCCATGATGAACATAGATGCAAAAATCTTCAATAAAATACTGGCAAATCGATTGCAACAGCACATTAAAAAACTTATCCATCATGATCAAGTAGGATTCATCCTGGGGATGCAAGGCTGGTTCAACATACACAAGTCTATAAATGTAATTCACCACATAAACAGAAGCAAAAACAAAAACCACATGATCATCTCAATTGACGCAGAGAAGGCATTTGACAAAATTCAACAGCCCTTTATGCTAAAAACCCTCAATAAACTTGGTATTGATGGAACATATCTCAAAGTAATAAAAGCTATTTACGACAAACCAACAGCCAATATCATACTTAATGGGCAAAAACTGGAAGCATTCCCTTTGAAATCCAGCACTAGACAAGGATGCCCTCTCTCACCACTTCTATTCAACATAGTACTGGAAGTTCTAGCCAGAGCAATCAGGCAAGAAAAAGAAATAAAGGGTATTCAAATAGGAAAGGTGGAAGCCAAATTGTCTCTATTTGCAGACGACATGATAGTATACCTAGAAGACCCCATCACCTCAGCCCAAAAGCTCCTGCAACTGATAAGCAACTTCAGCAAAGTCTCAGGAAATAAAATCAATGTTCAAAAGTCACAAGCATTCCTATACACCAATAACAGACTTAAAGAGAACCAAATTAAAAATGAACTGCCATTTGCAATTGCTACAAAGAAAATAAAATACCTAGGAATACAACTCACAAGGAATGTAAGGGACCTCTTTAAGGAAAACTACAAACAACTGCTCAACGAAATAAGAGAGGACACAAACAGATGGAGAAACATTCCATGTTCGTGGTTAGGAAGAATCAATATTGTGAAAATGGCTATACTGCCCAAAGTAATTTACACAATCAATGCTATCCCCATCAAACTACCATTGAATTTCTTCACAGAACTGGAAAAAACCACCATGAATTTCATATGGAACCAAAAAAGAGCCCGCATAGCCAAGTCAATTCTAAGCAAAAAGAACACAGCGGGAGGCATCATGCTACCAGACTTCAAACTATACTACAAGGCTACAGTAATCAAAACAGCATGGTACTGGTACCAAAATAGAGATATAGACCAATGGAACAGAACAGAAGCATCGGAGGCAACACAACATATCTACAACCATATTATCTTTGATAAACCAGACAAAAAGAGGAAATGGGGAAAGGATTCCCTATTTAATAAATGGTGTTGGGAAAACTGGCTAGCCATGTGCAGAAAGCAGAAACTGGACCCCTTTCTGACACCTTAAACTAAAATTAACTCCAGATGGATTAAAGACTTAAACGTAAGACCTGACACCATAAAAACCCTAGAAGAAAATCTAGGCAAAACCATTCAGGACATAGGAGTAGGCAAGGACTTCATGAACAAAACACTAAAAGCATTGGAAACAAAAGCCAAAATAGACAAATGGGACCTAATCAAACTCCACAGCTTCTGCATGCAAAAGAAACAGTCACTAGAGTGAATTGGCAACCATCAGAATGGGAAAAAATCTTTGCAGTTTACACATCTGACAAAGGGCTGATATCCAGAATTTACAAAGAACTCAAACAGATTTACAGAAAAAAAACAAACAAGCCCATTCAAAAATGGGCAAAGGATATGAACAGACACTTTACAAAAGAAGACATACATGAGGCCAACAAACATATGAAAAAGTGCTCATCGTCATTGGTCATTAGAGAGATGCAAATCAAAACCACATTGAGATACCATCTCACACCAGTTAGAATAGCGATCATTAAAAAATCTGGAGACAGCAGATGCTGGAGAGGATGTGGAGAAATAGGAACACTCTTACACTGTTGGTGGGAGTGTAAATTAGTTCAACCATTGTGGAAGACAGTGTGGCGATTCCTCAGGGACCTAGAAATAGAAATTCCATTTGACCCAGCAATCCCATTACTGGGTATCTATCCAAAAGACTATAAATCGTTCTACTATAAGGACACATGCACACGAATGTTCATTGCAGCACTGTTTACAATAGCAAAGACCTGGAACCAACCCAAATGCCCATCGATGATAGACTGGACTGGGAAAATGTGGCACATATACACCATGGAATATTATGCAGCAATAAAAAATGATGAGTTTGTGTCCTTTGTAAGGACATGGATGAATCTGGAGAACATCATTCTCAGCAAACTGACACAAGAACAGAAAAAGGAATACCGCATATACTCACTCATAGGTGGGTTATTAAAATGAGAACACATGGACACAGAGAGGCGGTCTACTATACACTGGGGACTGTTGGGGGAAATGGGGGAGGGACAGTGGGTGGGGCTGGGGGGGATAGCCTGGGGATGAATACCAAGTGTGGGTGAAGGGGAGGAAGGCAGCAAAACACACTGCCATGTGTGTACCTATGCAACTATCTTGCACGTTCTGCACATGTACCCCAAAACCTATAATGCAATAAAAATTAAAAAAAATAACACTCTCATCTTCTTCTAAAATGGGAAACAACCTAAATTCATGCACAGCTATTAAATAAGGTACAATGTCATGATACCACATTTTTTTGAAACCAGGCTCTCCGGGTGATATCCATTTGTATTACCGACTTGTGATAATTTAATCTGGGCTTTCTATAACTACACAGACTATTAAGAGGAAAAAAATTAGGGAATCAACATTAATGTAAATATAGACCTGGTATAGGTTTAGTATGCAAAGAAATGCAAGTCCAGATTTTTGTATTTGCTGCTGAAACTGGTCATGAAATTTACTGTAGCCCATTCAGGCTGCTACAGCAAAATGCCATAAGCTGGATAGCTTATAAACAATAGAAATGTGTTTCTCATTATTCTGGAGACTGGGAAGTACAAGCTCATGGTGCCATCAGATTTGGTGTCTGGAGAGGATCTGCTTTCTGGTTCACAGATGATACTTTCTCAGTGTCCTCATGTGGTGGAAGGTGAGAGTTAACTCTCTGGGGTCTTTTTTACAAGAGCATTATTCCCACTCCTGAGGATTCTGTCTGCTTGACCTAAGCAGTCCCCAAAGTCCCCACCTCTTAAAACCATCATATTAGTGATTCAGTTTCAGCATATGGATTTGGAGGCACACAATCAGACTATTGCAAGATTCCAGCTAGTATTTTTGACTTCCATGTTATTCTTACCATTAGCTAGAAACTCAGATAGTCAAAATTATTTGTTCAGTGAAGTTACCAAATAATGTAATCCTTACTGGTCTAGGCTCTTAGTGTTTCAACTTATATAATGTTGCTGTACTTTCTATTAATCTTTGCCATTGAACATGATAGTGAGAGGTGGTTCCTTTCTCTCCCAAGAACTGCTGTTAATATAACTCAACTCTACTACCTTGTGGCCTCTGTATCTTCCATTGTAAATTGTAATTACCTATAAAAGAATATTTTGACATCAGGTCTTTGATCAATCAGCCAAAGGCCTAAAATACAAAAGACATTCACCCCAGGAATAGTTATATAGTGGTTGACAACCCCACATTTTTCTAGGTAAATATCCTTTCTTTAACAGTAGCTACTTACAAGATTTGTGTATGAAGAATGTGAATTTTTTGTCAGTATCTAGTTTATTCTTACATTAATTTCTAAAATACTGACAGAATATTCTGATCATTGGTTATGTACTATTTTAATTTAATCTTTTCTTCTCAAATTTTATCTTAACCACATACTCTACCCAGTTTATTAGACTGCCCTATGGTTAAATTTAGTAAGTAGTAAATTATCCTGAGCACACAGAATGGTTCTTTTTGTAATCAACTCTGAAACATAATTTAAAGAGCAAGGATATGGAAATTAGATTAATCTGGCTTTTATTTCTGGTACTTACTAGCTATCTGACATGGGCAACTTATGAATTGCTCTGAGTCTCTTCTTCTTCATCTGTAAAATGATCATAGTAATAACTAATTCATATGCAGCTTGGAAATGGGTAATTAAGTGATTAGCATTTATATGAAGTTCCTGATACAATTTCTCAAAAAATAATAGACACCCCACAAGAGATAACAATAACAATCAGAGTTTATCTTCACATTAACTGGGATAAAATTGATCAGAAAATACAGCAGGGAAAAGCAGCCAGAAATTCACAAGCATATATTTTGCTTGCCTTTTAATACAGAGCTGGAAAATTTCTCTTCATTATCTCATCTATTGCCTGCAGCATGATCCTTCCCAAAATCCTCCTAAGACCATCTACCAAGGTGGAAAACACTGAATCGCATGTGACTCTGCCTTTTCTGACTATTTTTGCAAGATTTTTCTCATAGAGTATTATTAACAGAAAATGGGGCTGTTATCAAGGTGACTAGGAATGGTGCATTCTCAGTTCAGGCTCTGATGGAATGTCTACATGATCTGGTGCAACTCCAGCTGTGCTCTTAGCTTTCCTCATTTTTGTTGTTCCAAGAATGCAAATATTCTCCCATGTCTTCCTTATTTTGTCTTTCTCCACAAGGTCTCATTCAAGTATAAACGTTCCCTTCAATTTTGTCAACTTATTTTATTTTGTCTGAATAACCTTGATAATTTTCCCTTTTCTAAAGTGATATACCTTCTTTTTGTGTGTAAGAACAGATTACACACAAATGTTTACTGTCCACTTAACATTTATGTGTAATCTGTCCTTAATTCTACACCAAAATATCATTCCTACTAACATTTTACAACTATAGTCTTTCTATAGAGAACTATGGGAGGAACTTGCTCTAAAGGAGGAACTTCCAGAGCTAAGCCAAGGGTCTGACAATTTTTACCAATATGTTATTCAGTAAAAATATTTTTTAAGTTAACAGAGGAAAATGACATGGACAAAATGGCAAAACAGAAGTTTTCAGCACTTATTCCTTCACAGAAACATCAATTTGAACAGGCATTCATGCATGAAAATGTCTTCAAAAGAGACAAGGAATCCAGGTGAGAGGTTATAGCACGTTTGTGGAGTACAAAAGTAAGAAAAAGTGCATAAAATAGAGTATAAAAGACAGTTTTATATTATCTGCATTGCCTGGCCCTAAACCTGGGTAGTGCAGCATGGAAAGAGATACTATGTATGTGCAGAAAGGAAAGTAAATGTAACACCTGACTTCAACATCAACTCCAATGTCAGGCACAATTCAGTGAACTCAACACCAGGCAGGTTTCTATAGCCACAAGCTATGGGACAGACCCTGTGGACCCAAGCTCCAGGTTGGCCCCTGTGGCTCTAAGATCTAATGGCTCCAACCTCCATGGCTCCTATCAACATAGGCTCCAGGCCTTCCCTACAACCAGGCCATTTATGGCTTCCCCAGGCTCCACACTGGTCACTATAGACTCAGTAAGTGCCTGGATAAACAAACCTGTACATATCTACACAGTGGAATATTATTCAGCAATAAAAGCAATAAGCTTTGAATGTGGCTTTTGTTGCAGAAAAAAAAGCAAATGAGCTATGAAGCCATTAAAAGACATAGAGGAAACTCAAATACATACTACTAAGTGAAAGAAGCCAATCTCAAAAGACCACTTACTATATGAATCCAACTATATGACGTTCTGGAAAAGGCAAAACTATAGAGACATCAAAACATTCAGTGATTGCCAGGGGTTGGAAAGTGGAGAAGGATGAAAAGGCAGAGCATAGAGTATGTTTAGGGGAATGAAACTACTCTTTGTGTTACTATAATGGTAGACACATGCCGTTACACACTTGTCAAAACTCCCTGAATATACAAGAGCAAGAATGGACCCTAATGTAAATTATAAACTATGGGTGACAGTGATAAGTCAATGTTGGTTCATCCATTGTAACAAATGGACCACTCTGGTGAGGAAGGCTGATAGTGGAGGAGGCTGTGCATTTGGGGAGGTAGGAATGTAGGAACTCTCTGTAGTTTCCACTATGCCTCACTATTAACTTTAAACTGCTCTAAAAATAAAGCATATTTTAAAAAAGATTGAGCTGTTGATATAAACCCAATGTCTACTTTCATGTCCAGGAGTTTTTCTTTTAAAACCCATATTGAATAACCTGTGTCATCAGTGGTGATCTCTTATTCACTGGAAAAGGCTAAGACACCATTTCCTGGAAGAAAATATTTGTTAACAAATTCTTTTCCAGAACAATTATTTTTGTGGGTTTTCCTGTGACAACTATACATAAAAATCAGAATATGCAGAAACATCTTGATACTCTAAAAACACAATACCAAAAAAGTTAAGAAAATCATTTCTAAATTTGATCTAAGCCAAAATGTAGAGAAGCAATAGGAGAGAAAATTATTTCTGTATAATGAGATTATAGGTTGTTTCTCAGAACTCTACAGTTTTCAGTATTTTCCAACTTCTATTATGGAGATATATAGATATATAAGTAGATATATAGATATATAATCATTCAATATATATTTATATATAATGAATAAACAGATACCATTTAAAAAGATATATTTATGTATTTTATATATTCATATAATATATACATGTTCATATATACATCATGTTATCACCATTATGGATATAAAGGACAGTAAAAACAGTAAAAAGATTAAAATAAAATATACCAAAATGGAAATAGTAATTTAATTGTGCCTAGCTTTATGTGATTAAACAAGATATTTTTTAGATCTATTTTTCTTTGTTTTCTAGAGGTTTTATAATGAATATATATATATATATATATATATATATATATATTTTTTTTTTTTTTTTTTTTTTTTTTTTTTTTTTTGAGACGGAGTTTCACTTTTGTTACCCAGGCTGGAGTGCAATGGCGTGATCTCGGCTCACTGCAACCTCCGCCACCTGGGTTCAGGCAATTCTCCTATCTCAGCCTCCTGAGTAGCTGGGATTACAGGCACACGCCACCATGCCCAGCTAATTTTTTGTATCTTTAGTAGAGATGGGGTTTCACCATTTTGACCAGGATGGTCTCTTATCTCTTGACCTCGTGATCCACCCACCTCGGCCTCCCAAAGTGCTGGGATTACAGGCTTGAGCCACCATGCCTGGCCTTATAATGAATCTATATTTTTATTTATTTATTTTTTTAATTTTTATTGCATTATAGGTTTTGGGGTACATATGCAGAACGTGCAAGGTAGTTGCATAGGTACACAATGAATCTATATTTTTATATTTAAAAACCTAATTTTTATTAAACAAATAAAAATTCAGCAACACTGTCTTTAGAACATTTTTTAAATAAACTTGAGCATGAAGAAAATGTTATGACTATGGTGGTGAGCATTTTGAAAGATTAGCAGAAGCAGGGATAATGTGACATTTAGCTGATCTTTCAAGGGAAGCTAGACAAATGACACTTTTAGAAAAGAAAATAGTAACTAGTGTTGAAATGTGGTATTTCTAGTATGATTAAGAAGTGAAGTGTCAACTTCTTCTGTGGAAAATTCTAACATTACCAAACATAAGAAGGCACATACTTCAACAACAGAAGTGAAAAATAGCTTGATTTATTTATTTAACACTGTTTTAGAGTTTAATCCCAAAAAGTCTATTTTGAAAAAAAGAAAAATCTTACTCATGTATACTATCCTTTGCAGTGAACTGGCCAAATAAGTCTATCAAAGGTATGTTGAATACCTAGCATGCTGGAAACATTTTTATTTACATCATCTCTAATCCCTACAACAAGAGTGCAAGGAAAGGTTTAACATCTTCTTTTTATAGAGAGGAAAACTGAGGCTCAAAGAGGTATAGTATCTCATTTAACATCACACATCTAATACGTGGTGGAGGTGGGACCTACACTTACATCTGTCAGACCTTAGAGTCTGTGTTCTTCTTTTTACCTCTCTGCCTCAGTCCAACAATTGGGATCTTTGCGATGATGACTCACTAGTTCATGAGGCACTTTTCAGCAAGTTTTTGACTCAGACATTATCACTCAGCAAGATACCTCACCTAATTTACAAAATGTGACTTGAAAAGCAGGTTGTAATTCCAAAAGCAAAAATCCAACCACAAAAGATAAAGACTTATTCAGTAGAGCTTTACAGAAGGAAGTAATGTATGTAGTAAGGGCACTTTTGGAAATGTCTGTAATCAGAGGAGTTGATGTATCACCTGTTAGAAATTGTACTTGCTTGGTAGCAAAATTTCTTGTGTGTTCACTTAAAATAATAGTCTTGCTGTTTTAAAACCAACACACAGCCAGAGGGTGACTTCAACATTTATTTTTTATTCTCTTTGCCTTCTTAAGAATGGATTCCTTCTAAATTCTAATTATTATTGTAACTTACATAAGTGCAGCAGATTTTGCTTTTAAGGATAAAACTACATTTAAGTAGTTTTGTCTGGATTATCAAAACCAGGCCCTGAAGAAGTAAGTTCCTAAAGGGCAGGAACTTTGCTTATGTCTATATCTCAGTTGTGTTAAACAGAGTAACTGGTGCAAATTAGCAAATGATGCACTGAAGAATCATAGAACAAAAGACTTTACAAAGAACTAAGTTTCAGATTCAGGGTGACCCTAAGGAACTAGTGTACCAGAGGATGGTATGCCTTCTGCAATCACAAAAACAGCATTCAGTCTTGATCTGGGCTGTAAGGAGTGCTCCTTGAGACCTGAAATTTTATCCTAACACTGTCACTAATGGTTCACTTCCCTGAGCTTTCAATTTCTGGTTTCCAAATCAGCACAATGAGAAACTGAAGAGAAGGAAAGAGAAAAAAAGAGAGGGTCAGAGATCCCATCTGCCTGCACAATGCCATGATTTGGACACAGGGTTTGGGCAACCATGGCCCATCCACCAATTCCTGCCTGTGGTCTCTTATCATACAGCTCATGAGCCACAGATGGTTTCTACTTTTTTAAAACGGCTGAAAGAATTCAAAAGAGTAACAATATTTTGGGACACATAAAAAATATATAAAATGCAATTTTCAGTGCTCATAAAAGTACTTTGGAACTTAGCCCCACTCCTTTATTACCTATTTCTATGGCTGCTTTCACACCACAACTGCAGAGATGAGTAGCCATGACAGAGACCATATGAGCTGCCAAGCCTAAAATATTTACTACCTAGACCTTTCCAGAAGAAAAGGATTGCTGATCTTTTACACAGACAGTCAAGCAAGTGATCACCTGAGAACATTAAAATCTGTGTCTAGGACAAAGGGGGCCTATATAAACTAGGGGATAATCTTCCCCACTACTTATGCAAGAACATTCACCCCTGAGAGAGCAGGCTACATGGCTTGGCAGCACTACTGCCACCAGTCCAGACTTCCCCTCACCTGTGCCCTATAAGTGACCAGCATTTCTAGGCATCCATGGAGCAGTGGGGTGCATTCTCATGGCTGGCCCCACACCTTCCCTTCCTCCTGCTTCTTCACATTCTATTTTCTGAGTGGTTGTCAGAGGAACTCTGAATTCTGCTGTCATTTTTTCAGACCCCAAAAGCCACTTACAGCAGTCTTGGTACCATAAAGCATTCCAAGCTCCTATCTCATCACCACAGCTGCCTGCTCCTCTCTTAGTCCAGATGAGCTTGCCACAGTGCACTTGCCCTTTAATTGCTCTCTCTCTTCTTGCCTTCACCTCCTCTCCCTCCCTCTCTCCCTGGCTCTTTCTGTCACACGGGTGTGTGCACATACACAAGTTCCAATTAAATAAAAGAAAAAACACTTTTTAAGTTTATTTCTAGGCCTAATAAAAAATTTATTTTTTTAAAAAAACAAAGCTGTTTTTGTCCATTGTAAAAGTGTGGATGTCCTTCCTTTTGGAGAGTAACAATTGTTTTCTACATGGCCTTCTCTGACACATTGCATGTTGTACATATGTGTGTGTGCACATGTGCATGTGTGTCTGTGCATGAGTGTGAGAGTATGTGTGTGTATCAGGGAGGAAGGAGATGAAGAGTGTGTATGTGCATGTGTGTTCATATGAGTGTGAATGTGTGCATGCACATGCATGTGTGTGTGCATGTGTATGGGCATGTGTGTATGTGAACATAAGAATGTGTGTGAGAGAGAGAGTGTGTGTGTGTGTGTGTGTATAGCAGGGAAGAAGGGGATGAAGGAGAGTATGCTAAGGAGAGAACACCTCAGAACAGTCAAATAAAAGATACCATATCAACATCATATCTTGTTAAGATACAGGATTCCCAAGTCAGTCACCTTCAAGATGGAAGCCTGGAGTGCGAGAAGAGTTGGGTGTTCTTCTCTGACAACTTATTGTCTAAGAATTTTATGATCAAAAATATATTTGAATATAGGTACCTGAAAAAAAGTACATAAAGAGAATACAGCAAAATGTTAACAATGGTTGTCTTTGGGTGGGAGGAAGAAGAGGCAGGTTGTGGTTGATCTGTTTCTTTTAGTTCAACTATTCTGCATTCCTCACTTTTAAATTTTGGATATCATGCTGGAGAGAAAGGATGTGAATATAAAGATGAATTTGCTGAATGTAGCAAAGAATGCTGAGTTAGCCAAAGATGTATGGGTACCTTCCATATCTAATTATCTGAGGGCAAATCAGAAAACTCCACTTTCAGAAATTTTTTAAAAATGTGTTTTACATTATTTCCCCTTTCAGCCTAAGGACTAAAAATTGAACACAACTGGATCTGCCCCATTGCCTCAAAGATTCTTAGACTAGTTTAGGATCCATTGTCTGGACATTCCTGCTTTTCAGACAGAAAACAGGGCTAAATTCCTATTGAATTTCAAGTACACAGACCCACAGATTTTTCAGAGTATCCTCTCTCTCTCACTCTGTCTCTGTCCATCTCAATGTCTCTTTCTTTCTCTGTCTTCCCTCACATCATCCCCAAATCAGAATGCATATATAAAAATATGATTAACTGAAACATAGAATAAGATTTTACTATATGAGAAATAAACAGACTTCAGCTAAGATGTTTGGTTGAATAAATTCATATGTCTTCACTCCATCATTAAACCACATTAACATGGGATGATTAAAAATAAATAAACCAACAAAGATAATAAGAAAGTAAAGACAATACCTTCAGCATATAGGAAACTGGCAAGCAGAAGCTGTCAGTGGCACCTGAGAGTAGACCCAGGGATGCTAAATCCCAAGCCAGCAGCAGGAAGGCAACCAGGATCCCCAAGAGTTCAAGATGTGGCAGCATAACTTACCTAGGGAATTTATGTTTCAGTAGTAGATAGATCCCAGATCCTCTCCCTAGACCGGGTGACTGCATCCCACGGTGGTGGCAGGCTGGAGGTTTCCTCTCTATAGAGTAAAATTTTGTGTCTCTAGGCAGGAGCTCTCTAGACACAAGTGCTTAAATGTACACACTGAACATTGAGATCCTCCAGGTTTTCCTACCACTTAGTTCCAATGAGGGTAGCAGATACTTGGTCAGAAGGTAAGATGAGTTTTCTCTAGAGAGAATCTCTCTAGCCCAAGAAAAAAGGTCTGACCCAGCAAGACCATCGCCAACAAAATGTTACAATCACAGAACTTCCATCAGCTTTTAGCTTTTCAGTGCTCCATTTTTTTTAACAGACACAGACAGCTAAGGGTCACCAGGCATCTGAGAAAAGCTTCTAACATGAATGGCAGAGACCAGAGCAAGATGACACATAAAGCAGCCTGAATGAATAGGACTGTGCACGGAGATAAGACCTTCTGAAACCCATATGAATGTTCTCAAAGAGATAAAAGTGTCACCATTTTCATGAAACAAGAACCAAATTTAAAGAAAAAGAAAATGCTTAGAAATTGAAAACATGACAGCAAAACTTGTTAAAAATTCTTGTTAGAATGGTAAGACAACAAAGTTGAGTAGATGACCCTTATGTCCTCCAGAAATAGCTATAAGAAAAAAGTTGAAATCTGGAATAAAATTAAAACAGTTTCAACACTAAAATAATCAGAATTCCAAAGATAGAAAGAGAGACAGACAGAGAGAGAGAAAGAAGAACAGACACATGCAGCAAATAAAAAACAGAGAGATAAACCCTAACACAGTAATTGCTAGAGACTTCAACTCCCAACTTTTAGCACTGGACAGATCTTCCAGACAGAAAACCAACCAACAAACATTAAATTTAATCTGTACTACAGACCAAATGGAACTGATATTCAAGGAACATTTCATCCAATGACTGAAAAATACACATTTTTCAACTGAACACATAGATTATTCGTAAGTATAGATGATACCTTAGGTCACAAAGCAAATGAAATCACATTTGAAATCAGGACTAAGAAATTCATTGAAAACCATACACTTACATGGAAACTGAATAACTTGCTCCTGAATGACTCCTGGGTAAATAATGACATTAAGGCAGAAATCAAGAAGTTTAAGAAGTTCTTTGAAACTAATGAGAACAAAGATACAACTTACCAGAGTTTCTGGGATGCAGCTAGTCAAGTAGTGTTGAGAGAAATTTATAGTACTAAATGCTCACATCAAGAAGTGAGATCTCAGGACAGCTATGGTGACTCACTCCTGTAATCCCAGCACTTTGGGAGGCCAAGGTGGGCATATTACAAGGTCAGGAGTTTGAGACCAGCCTGACCAACATGGTGAAAACCCATTCTACTAAAAATACAAAAATTAGCTGGTGTGGTGGCACATACCTGTAATCCCAGGTACTCAGGAGGCTGAGGCAGGAGAACTGCCTGAACCCAGGAGATAAAGGTTGCAGTGAGCCGATATCACACCCCTGCACTCCAGCCTAATTGAGAGAACAACACTCCATCTCAAAAAAAAAAAAATTGAGATCTCAAGTTAACTACCCAACATCACAATTAAAAGAACTAGAAATCCAAGACGAAAGAACACCCTCAAAACTATGCTGAATGGGAGTGGGGACAGAGGGCATCTTTGTCTTGTGCCAGTTTTTAAGGGGAATGCTTCCAGCTTTTGTCCATTCAGTATGATGCTGGCTGTGGATTTGTCACATGTGGCTCTTATTATTTTGAGGTATGTTCCTTCAATACCTAGTTTATTGAGAGTTTTTAACACAAATGAAAGTTGAATTTTATCAAAAGCTGTTTTTGCATCCATTGAGATAATCATGTGGGTTATTTTTTTCTTTAGTTCTGTTTATGTGATGAATGGCATTTATTGATTTGCATATGTTAAACCAAACTTGCATCCCAGGGAGGGTGGTTGTGACCAGGAATTTATCAGTTTCTTCCAGATTTCTCAATTTTTCCAGGTTCAGTGGCTCACATCTGCAATCCCAGAACTCTGGGAGGCCAAGGTGGGCTGCTCACCTGAGATTCAGAGTTCAAGACCCGCCTGATCAACATGAAGAAACCCCATGTCTACTAAAAATACAAAATTAACCAGGCATGGTGGCACATGCATGTTATCTCAGCTACACAGGAAGCTGAGGCAGGAGAATTGCTTAAACTCAGGAGGCAGAGATTGCAGTAAGCTGAGATCTCACCATTGTCCTCCAGCCTGAGCAACAAGCACAAAACTCCATCTCAAAAGAAAAGAAAAAAAGTGCCTACAGTTGTTCATAATATTCTCTGATGGTGGTTTGTATTTCTGTGGGGTCAGTGGTAATATTGCTCTTATTGTTTTTGATGGTGGTTATTTGAATCTTCTCCCTTTCTCCTTCATTTGTCTAGCTACAAGTTTATTATTTTTTTAACCAGTAAGATTTTAATAGACCAGTTACTGGGTAGTAAATTAAAACCTACAAAGGGCCATCTCCAAGAACAGTCATGATTTCATTTGGGTTCTTGAAAAATGTTAAGAAGTAGGTTGAGTTTTATTTTTTTCAGAAAACCATCTTTTTAAAAATTCATATAGAACCAAAAACAGCCAAGGCAATCCTAAGCAAAAAGAGCAAAGCTGGAAGCCACATGCTACCAGACTTCAAACTACATTACAGGGCTACAGTAAACAAAAGAGCATAGTACTGGTACAAAAACAAACACATAAACTAATGAAACAGAATAGAGAATCCAGAAACAAAACCAAACATCTACATCTGATCTTTGGCAAACTTAACAAAAACAAGCAAGGGGGAAAAGATTCTTCCTATTCAATAAATGATGCCAGGATAACTGGCTAGCCATATGCAAAAGACTGAAACTAGACCCCTTCTTTACATTACATACAAAAATTTGCTCAAGATACATTAAACACTGATATGTAAAACCCAAAACTATAAAAACTGTGGAAGACACTAGGCAATGCCATTCAGCACACAAGCACAGGCAAAGATTTCATGATGAACATGCCAAAAGAAAAGGTAACAAAAGAAAAATTGAAAAATGGGGTCAAATTAAAATGAGAATCTTTTGCACAGCAAAAGAATCTATCAACAGAGCAAACTGACAACCTACAAAATGTGAGAAAATTTTTGTAAACTGTGCATCCCACAAAAATCTAATATCAAACATCTGTAAGGAAATTAAATTTACAAGAGGAAAACAACCCATAAAAAGGTGGTCAAAGAACATGAACAGACACTTTTCAAAACCAGACATGTATGCAACAAGCAATCATATGAAAAAAGCTCAACATCACTGATTATTAGAGAAATGCAAATTAAAATTACAATGAGATACCATCTCACACCAGTCATAATGGCAATTATTAAAGCCAAAAAAACACATACTGGCAAGGTTATAGAGAAAAACAACACACACTGTATTCAGGAATGCAAATTAGTTCTGCCATTGTGAAAAAGTGTTATGATTCCTCAAAGACCTAAAGAGCAAAATACGATTTGATTCAGCAAACCTAGTAATGGGTTACTAGGTATGTACCCAAAGGAATATAAATCCTTTTGTTATAGAGACATGTGCATGCATATGTCCATGGCAGCACTATTCACAATAGCAAAAATATGAAATCAAGCTAAATGCCCATCAATGGTAGACTGGATAAAGAAAATGTGGTACATATACACCAAGGAACACTGGGCAGCCACAAAAAAAATGTGATTATGTTCTTTTCAGGGACATAGATGGAGCTGGAGACTATTATCCTTAGCAAACTAATGCAGGAACACAAAATCCAAATACTGGATGTTTTCACTTGCAAGTGGGAGCTAAATGATGAGAACACATGGACACATGACAGGCAGGAGAACAACATATACTAGGGCCTTTCAGAGAGTGGAGAGTGGGAGAAGGACAAAGATCAGGAAAAACAACTAAAGGGGACTAGGCTTAATACCTGAGTAATAAAATGATCTGTACAACAAACCTCATGACAGACTTTACCTAAATAACAAGTTTTGCTTGAACCTTTGAACTTAAATAAAAGTTAAAAAAAAAAGAAAACATCCCAAATTCAATAACATAACCTCCTAGGTTTAAACACATGAAAACAAACTCACACCAAGGAACATTGTCTTAAAAATCTGCAATATATAACAAAGAAAAAAACTCCCCTAAGTTTTCAGAAAAGTTTTTTTAAAAACAGTATTTACAAAGAATCAAAAATCAGAATGATTTTAGGCTTCTCAACAGCACTACCAGAAACTGGGAAATAATGGAGTAGTATCTTCAAAACTTGAAAGGAAAAGTATTTTCAATCAAAAATTCTATGCCCAACCAGTCATGTAAGTGTAAGAAGGAATAAAGTCATATTTCAGAACAATTTGCTTCAGTGTATCCTTGCTTGAATGAGTTATTAGAGGATACAGTCCACAAAAATGATTCAGAACATGGGGCAGTGCAAAAAAAACCAGAGTGGGTTTGTATTCCTATTTAAAAAACAGCAGCATTTGAGAGTTAGGGAATACTGGAGGAGAAGCTTTCTCCAGCATGCCTGGAGCCCACACCTCTCATTTCCACATTCCTATGTCCCATTGCTGCCCATGAATTCTGATCACTTATTCCTATCATAGAGTCATTTCTCTCACTGATTAACTATAGTCAAGTGGCTCTTTCTTGGGCTACAGGAGAAAATCTATTGCTTTTCATTAAACATCAATTTGATTAATTTAGGCTTAAGGTCAACATTATGCCATCACTGTATGTTCTTGGGAAGACATCTACTCAAAAACTGGTGAAAGAATGTGGCCCTTCTACCTCTGACTTGTGTGATTCTGAGCAAGCTACTTGGCCACCCTCTCATCTGTGAAACAAACATAAAGTTCTTATCTTGGGCTCCACACACAGAAAGTGTTGAACAAATAAGAGTTCCTTCTTTTCCAAGGCCAGACCATATGGAGGACCCTAAGACAGCCACAGCCTTGGTCAGTAGGACAAACACAAGTTTCAAATTGCACCATTAAAGCTGTGGCCAAACATTTGCTCTGCCTCTGAGTCACTCACTGTCATAAGGCTCTACCAGTTCCCATTCCAGATAGGAAGTGGGCTTTTGTTGGTTGGTTTTTGTCATTTTTTTAATAGATGGAGTTACCCAGGCTGGAGTGCAGTGGTATGACCATGGCTCACTGCAGCCTCAAACTCCTGAGCTCAAGTGACCTTCCTGTCATGGCCTCCTGACAGCAGCTGGGCCAACAGGGTAGCAGGTGTGCACCCCCATACCCAGTAATTTTTTTTGAAAGATGGGGTACCGCTATGTTGTCCAGACTGGTCTCAAATTCCTGGCCTCAAGCAATTTTCCCATATTAGCCTCCTAAATTGCTAGGATTACAGGTGTGAGCCACTGTGCCCAACAGGTGTGCTAAATGCAATTTCCACACTGCTATTCTGAAGAAGGCCAAGAAGCAAAAAGACCCTCCTTGAAACATAGAAAATAAAAGCATTCACTATTTAGTGGAGGCAGAGTTCATGATCAGCCAAAACTACTTCAACTGTAATCCAGAAGTCCCATTGATATAGGAGTTCTAAAGAAATTATTTAGTCAGAGATTGGGGGTAAGGAAGTCCTTGGTAAGGTTTCCCTTTTAATAAAAAGCAGCCTCAAAACCATTTCTAAAAAAGAGCAGCCTGTAAAATCGAGCTGCAGACATAGACAAGCAAGCTGGAAGCTTGCACAGGTGAATGCCAGCAGCTGTGACAATAGAAAGCTACCTGGGCACCAGGCATGCTCAACCTGATGGCTCCATCTTCCTTTTTCTTTATCAACCACAAGTACAGTAAGGAACAGACAGCATGGCACTGGCTAAGTAGAAAACCTATATGCATAAGAAGCTTAGAGTGGGTGGCCAGCTTCTTCACGAGCTATGTAAATGTCTCACCTGATCAAACCCATATTTGGACCCTATGTAAATCAGACACCACCTTCTCAAGCAAGTCTACAAAACCCCGTGCAGTTCACCACAAAACCAGAAGACTCACTCAGAAGCCCCTCTCTCTGTGCAGGAGAGAGAGATGTTCTCTTTTCTCCTTTTGCCTGTCAAACCTCCATTTTTAAGCTCATTCCATCTGTCTTCACATCCTTGATTTCCTTGACATGAGGCAACGTACCTCGGGTATTACCTCAGATGAACAATGCTGCTTCATCATAGTTCTGTTTTTTTCAGGTTGTAGGACAAACAGCCCCTTTCTTCTGCAACCCGAGCTCGACCTTACTCAGGCCTCCTTCCAGCAGAACCACAGAGCCAAACAAAACCCCTTAAGTCTTCTTTTAAAGGGGCAGCTGCTCCAAAGAAAGCAGCATGATTAGTTTCAGGTGGCCCGGGGTGGGGGCAGTGCTACACTGGCTTCTCTGTGCTCAGCCCCTCTCAGTTTGAAAGCCCACCACGTGGAGCAATAGAACACCTGCTCGTCTGAGTTTTTAAAAAAAGTGGGAGGAAAAGCGCTGTCTTAATGCTTATTTCCCTGGCAGAGGGGAGGTCATAAAACACTAATTTCTGAGCAGTGAACCAGAGTTTTACTGATCTCTTCTGTTACTTACTCATGTTTACCCAGAGAAACCACATCACAAATCTGAGTCTCCTCTGGGAAGAGAAGGAATAGGATTCATGATTCTCTCAGCCCCCTTTCCACAGTAGAGTTCTGACTCCACTTCTAAAATACTTTTCTGCAAGCCTCGATACCTCATAAATGTTTTACTATACTCGAGACAGCAAAGGGAAGCACAGATTAGCTACTGTTTTCAGAACAGTGGAAACATGCTGTCTTCTCCAAGTTTGGCATTGGAGTCAAAGATCAAGTGCCAAACAGTAGTTGTCAAGAATCCTCTCATTACAATCGGGTTCTAGGCTTTGCAAAGGGTGTGGGCAAGAACCAGTTTTGCCAGAATAGATTATTATCTACCTCTTACCTTTATAGGACAGAACTAAAAATTCTCTCTTTTAAGACAGAGTCTTGCTCTGTCACCCAGGCTGGGGTGCAGCGGCATGATCTTGGCTCACTACAACTTCTGCCTCTCAGGTTGAAGTGATTTTCCTGCCTCAGCCTCCTGAGTAGCTGGGATTACAGAGGCCCACCACTACACCCAGCTAATTTTTGAATTTTTAGTAGAGACAGGGTTTCCCCATGTTGGCCAGGCTAGTCTCCAAAGCCTGACCTTATGATCCACCTACCTGAGATGCCCAAAGTACTGGGATTACAGATGGATTACAGATGTGAGCTACCACACTGGGCTTTTTTATTTTTTAATTACACTGAAGACTTTTGAAAGTGTTGTGTGCTGTATGAACTCCCTCCTTACCCAATTCTCATGATGGGAAAATGCTTCTGCTTCATTTTAAAGCTAATGAGCTGCCTGAACAGGAACTTCTAATTAACCATTCAAATTGATTAGCTCACATCCCTGAAGGCTGGAGAACTTGGAAACTGCTATCCCATCTGAATAAAATCCAAAGGCAAAAGGCTGTGGCCAAGTTGGAATAATGGGGCAGACAGAAGCGATAAAGATTGGAGCTGGGAGTGGCCCGTACTTCAAGTTAAGCCAAACAAAGGTGTGTGCATGTTTTCTATGGGCCAAATAGGAATTCCATAATAGAGAAAAACATTGATTTTTAAGGAAGACTCTGCCCTGAAAATCTTCCTGCCAGGGGTGAGGAAGAGGCTGCCCAGGAACCGCAGAGGCAGGTGGTAGGAGGGCTCTTAGTGGCTTCCCAGAAAATGTATTACCTGAGGTAGTGAACTGCTGTCAGAGATTCCTACCAGGAGAATTTCTCAGGAACCCACGAGAAAGGGCCAAAAACTGCATGCCTGCTCCTAAAATGTGACACCATAATACAGCTGAACTATTCAATAAGGCCCTATCTGTTCCTCTGTCTCTCCTTTCTCCCTGCCCCTAGCCAATCCTAGAAGAGCCAGAAACCACTGCTAAGGAGTGAGGGTGGATGGTCATAACCAAACACACTGCCCTCCTTTCCCTTCCCACTGTGGGTTTCTCAGGCTGAGGCTGTCACAGAGGAGGAGGGATGAAAACAGTTTTGGTTGATATTTTATTATGAACATTTATGAACTTAGAGCAAAGTTAAAAAAACTTTACAGTGAACACTTTAACTGTATCTTCACAAACTTGGAGCCTTGTTTTATCTCATGTCTATCCATAGATCCATCTTTCTATCCATCCACTAATCCATCTTAGTTTTTAGGCATTTTAAAGTAAATTGCAGACATCAGTAACTCAATGTGCATTAACTAGAATTTGGTATCTTTTTTTTTCCTTTTGGTGTAAAGTTTACAAATGATGAAATGTAAAAATTTTAATATGTATTTACCAAATTTTGACAAAAGTATACATATATGTAACCCAAAACTCTATCAACTAAAGAACATTACTATAATCCCTGATATGGTTTGGCTGTGTCCTCACCCAAATCTCTTCTTGAATTGTAGCTCCCAGAATTCCCACGTGTTGTGGGAGGGATCATGGTGTCAATTTCCCCCATACTGTTCTTGTGATAGTGAATAAGTCTCACAAGAGCTGATGGTTTTATAAGAGGAAAGCCCTTTTGCTTGTTTCTCACTTCTCTTGTCTGCCACCATGTAAGATGTCCCTTTTGCTTTCTGCCATGATTATGAGGCCTCCCCATCCAGGTGCAATTGTGAGTCCATTAAACCTTTTTTTAATAAAGTACCCAGTATCAGGTATGTCTTTATCAGCAGTGGGAAAACGATCTAATACAATCCCAGAAAGTTTCCCATGACCTGTCTCAGTCTCCAGCTCTGTACCTTTGGATTTTTTCCATTGTAGACTAAGTTTGCCAACTTTAGAAAGTCCACGTAAATTGAATCATGTTGTGATAACCCTATATATAAGGCTTTCTTCAGTCCACAAAATGATTTTTATATTTATCAGGTTACACATATAAGTAACTCTTTCATTTTTATTGCTGAGTAGTATTTCATGATATGAATTAACATAGTTTGCTACCTGATCCTCTATTTGTGGTCACCAGAAGTATTTCCAACTTTTGATTATTATGAATAAAGCTATTGTGGTCTTCTATAAGTATTTTTATTAACATATATTTTCACCAATTGGGGTAAATTCCTAACTCAGAAATTTATTATAGATGAGATGTATATTCGTGCTATAAGAAAATTCCAGAAATTTGACAAAGTAGTTGTACTGTTTTATAGTCCCATTAGCAATAGTTATAGTTGTGCTGTATTCTTGCCAACGTTTGGTATTTAGTCTTTCCAAACCTTGTTATTTTGTGGGGTGTGTAGTGGTATCTCACTGTGGTTTTAATTTGCATTTCCTTGATCCGTCTTGCTATTAACCATTTTGTCCCACTTCTATATTATCTTTGCAAAGTGGCTCCTCAAATTTTTCCCCTTCTAAAGGGTGTTTGTTATCTTTTTTTTTAATTTCTCTTTCGTCCAGGCTGAAATGCAATGGTGCAATCTTGGCTCACTACAGCCTCTGCTTCCTGGGCTCAAGCAATCCTCCCCCCTCAGTCTCCCAATTAGCTGATACCAGGCTAACTTTTTGTATTTTAATTAGCCACCATACATGGCTAATTTTTTTGTATTTTTACTAGTGTCAGGGTCTCACCATATTTCCCAGACTAGTCTCAAACTCCTGGCCTTAAGCAATTCACCCTCCTCGGCCTCCCAAAGTGCTGGCATTACAGGTGTGAGCCACTGTGCCCAGCCTTATTTTCAGGTTATAAAACTGCTTTATATATTCTGAAAATCAGGCTTTTTTCTGAAAATAGATTTATGAACATTTTCTGTCAGGCTGTAGCTTGCATATTCATTTGCTTAATGTATCTTTTAATTTTTCCGTACACTTTTTCTGCAAAATTTATGTCAGTTTTTGTTGTATTTTTCAGAGAATTTGTTCATTTCATCTAAGTTGCAGAATTTGTCACCATGATGTTGTTTATGATAGTCTCTTATTATCCTTTTCACATCTGCAGGATCTGTAGTGATAATTTCACTTCTCTTTCACTTCGGATATTGATACTGACCATTTGTGTTTCCTCTCTTTTTTTTTTTTTTGATCAGAGTAGCTTAAGGTTTATTAGTGTTGATATTTTAAAACAGCCAGCTTCTTTGCTTTGTTAGTTTTCTCTATTATTTTGTCTGTCTTCAATTTGGTTTATCTCTGCACTTTTATCTTTATTGTTTTTTTCTTACTACTTTGTTGGAGTTTTCTTTGCGCTCTCTCTCTCTCTCTCTCTCTCTCTCTCTCTCTCTCTGTGTGTGTGTGTGTGTGTGTGTGTGTGTGTGTGTTTTCAATCTTCTTTAGGTGAACATTTACATTTACATCATTGATTCTAGACCTTTTTCTTTTTTCTCTACTGCAGTATAAGCATGTACAGCTATACTTCCCTCTGGGAACTCTCATAGCTGTAATTCATAAGTGTTGACATGTTGTATTTTGATTATTTCTTGGAATAAAATATTTTATATTCTACCTTTTTATTTCTTCTTGGGCTTGTGGATTATATTTAATCTCCAAGTACTTGGAGCTTTCCTAGTTCTCTTATTGTTAATTTCTCTTTTAATCCTATTGTGGTCAGGTAACATACACTGCATGAATTCAATTTGATTTAATTTATTGAGTCTTGTTTTATAACCTAGCATGTAACCTATCCTAGTAAACACTACATGTACTTGAAACATATGTATTCTGTGGTTATTGGGTGTAGTCTTCCATAGGTTTATTCAAGACAGTGGAGAGTGTTGTTCAGATCATCTGCATCTTGACTAAGATTTTTAGTTTATCTATCAATTGCTTGAGAGATGGGTATTAAAATCACCAATAAAAATTGTGGATTGTTTATTTATTCCTTTAGTTCAATTTTGTTTTGTGCAAATTGATGCACAAATTTTTTAATCCATCTTTTTGATGAAATGACTCTTTTGTAATCATGAAATATTTCTCTTTATCTTTGGAAATACTGTTTTGGCTTTAGCATATTTTATTTGATATTAATATAGCTTCTTCAGACTTCTATTACTGACTGTTTGCATAGTATATCTTTTTAAATGTACTTATTTAGGATCAGGTACAGTGGCTCACACCTGTAATCCTAGCACTTTGAGAGGCTGAGGCAGGCAGATCATATAAGGTCAGGAGTTTGGGACTAGCCTGTCCAATGCAGTGAAACCCCATCTTTACTAAAAATACCCACACAATTAGCTAGGTGTGGTAGGAGGTTCCTGTAATCCTGGCTACTTGAAAGACTGAGGCAGGAAAATTGCTTGAACCTGGGAAGTGGAGTTTACAGTGAGCAGAGATTTCACCACTGTACTCCAGCCTGGGAGATAGAGAAAGACACTGTCTCAAAAAAAAAATTAAATGTAGTTATTTAGACCTACCTATATTTGTCTTTTTTTTTTCTATTCAAAGTGTGTATTTTATATACAGCACTGGGTCTTGGGTGTTTTTTTAAATCAATTCTGGCAATCTCTGCACTTTAATTGGAGTGTGTGGTATGATTCATTAACATTTAATGTTATTAAATATAAATTGATTAGTGGTTGAATGATGTCATTGGATTCAAGCTTACAATTTAATAATTTGTTTTATTATTTTGTTTGTTTTCTGTTTGCATCCCCTTCCCCACTTTTTGTCCTGTTCCTTTTCTCCTGATGTCTTTTGGACTCTTTAAATACTTTTAGGATTTCATTGTAAAGTATCCATTGACTTTTTAGATGTACTGGTTGAATATCCCTTATCTGAATTCCTTTGGACTAGAAGTGTTCTGGATTTTAAATTTTTTCATATTTTGGAATATTTACATATACATAAAGAGATCTCTTAAAGATAGAACTGAAGTCTAAACACAAAATTCACCTATGTTTATGTACACCTCATACACATAGGGCAAATAAAATTTTACATAATATTTTTAACAGTTTCATGCATGAATCAAAGTTTGTATACATTGAACCACCAGAAAGCACACATGTCACTATCTCAGCCATCCATGTGGATGGATTTTAGTTCTCAGAACATTTTGGATTTCAGGTTTTATGGATCAGGGATGCTCAACCTATACCTGTTTTCATTGTTGATTATTTTATGTGTTAAAATATGTAAGGAAGGGTAAAGTTTTAAGCTGAATGAGATTTTTGAATTTTGAAATTAAACTAAACAACTAAACAGGATTTTTTTTTTCTTTTCATTTTAAGTTCCAGCATAGAGGTGCAGAATGTGTAGGTTTGTTACATAGGTATATGTGTACCATGGTGTTTTGCTGCACCTATCAACCCTTCATCTAGGTTTTAAGCCCCACATGCACTAGCTATTTGTCCTGATTGTCTCCCCCTCTCACCCTTCCCTGACTCCCAACTGGCCCCAGTGTGTGTTGTTCCCACCCCCCCCCCCCCGTGTCCATGTGTTCTCATTGTTCAACTCCTGCTTATGAGTGAGAACGTGTGGTGCTTGGTTTTCTGCTCCTGTGTGAAACTAGACAGGATTTCTTAACAGCTTAAATTGCTCAGTGAAATAGGAAATATCAAATATTCTATCCAATAGGTGGGTAAGAATGAGTCCACGTAGCAGCTTTGAAGAAGTAAAGGGAAAAAACAAACCATTTCTGATGGCTCCCTGCCACAGCCAGTGCATTCAGCAACCTTTTCTACTGTCCTTTTTATTATTTTTTTATTGTTATTACAATCATTATTATGTTTCCTCAGATAAAAAAATAAAAGTGGTGAAACTGATAGTGAGGAAACAAAGACTGACAGCTGCCCCTATGCCTGCATTTACCTTTTGAGAAATACAGTCAACATGATGATTTTCAAACAGGGCTAGGAGGGCTTCTGCCTCTGTCATGTTTTCTGTTATGTTCTGGACAGAAAATAAATTTTTTTCTCCATGGGAACCTGTTAGAGATATTTGAGAAAAATGTCAACTGTAGACCAAAACCTAATACAAGTGGAAATATTGTTTTATTTCTCTCTTTTTTGCACTATTCCTTTTCTAAGAGCTGAGATAGGAGGAGAAAGAAGGAAAGAACTATTGACATGTGCAACAACATGGCTGAATATCAAAAATATTTTCTTGACTGAAAGAAACCTTACATATGGAGGGATCACGATATAATTCCATTTCTATCAAACTCTAAAATCTGTGCTGGAAAAATACCCAAGGGTATATTGGAATTGGGGACCAACTAAGAGGAGGCAAAACTGAACTTTCTAGTCTCTGCTGTGATCCAAACCCCATGCTATTGACTTTGTACACAGTATCTCATTTAATCCTCAAAATCACCCTAACAGGTAGTTACTGTCACTTCCCCGCTCTTCATACAGAACACAAAGCTCAGAGAATCTAGGTACTGTGTTCTATACCTACTTAGAAGTCACCAATTCCTAAAGTACTTTAAAATGTTTTAAATAAAAATTAATAAAGTAGGCCAAGAAGTAGCATGTAAATAGCATTTCTACAAATATCTCCTAAGATAATTTTCACATTGATGTCCAAAGACATTTACAAGAATGTTATCCACAACATTGTTTAAAATAATAGAAAACTAGAAGCAACCTAAATGTCCATTATTGGAAGAGTTAGATTAGTTCTCTCATTTCTGTATTATGCAACACTGTGCTGATGTTGATATATAGTATTAATTTTTAAAAATCACATTCACCTTCTTATGGATCCAAGGAGATACGTTAGAGAATATTCATTGCATTTGTGCATAAACACAAATACAAGGGAAATAGTAGGGGCTCTCTACAAGTGGTTATATATTGGAAGAGGAAGAAGAGAAAAATAAAAGGGACTGTAAACTTTGTATATGCTTTGGTAGTGTCTGGTTTTGTATATAACTTGAATTTTTTCAGAAATATATTTTACTGTCTGCATAATTACTAGGTAAGAAGACAAGTAAGTCACTTTAATAAAAGTCCTTCCAATTACTGCAACTGATTTCTACAGCCAGAATGTTCCCAGACCCTGAAAAGAGGAACCACTAAAACTGGAAGGCAGAAATACTGACACTAGAGGGCCAGAGCTGGAGAGGGTGGATCTAACGCAGCAAATCCATCAGCAGCCCTGATCGGCATCTTTGAGAAACCTGGCAATTTTCCGTGCTTAATAAATGAGTTAAATTGAAAACAAATCTATGACAATTGTGCATTAGAAAGGTTACATGTGACCCCAATAATAAAGTGTGTGCACAATATAAATTAAAACATACCATTTTACATTCATAAAATTGGCAAAAAAAAAAAAAGTAAAAGTGTAGCAATATCAAGTGAAGCCAAACACAAAACCAGCTTCCCCATATTGCCTGTGGGAATACAAATTGTTACAACTACTTTAAACAACTGGAAATTCAGAGTAAAAATGAAGACAAGCCTCCCCTACAATTTACCAATCCCTCTTCTGGGAACACAGTAAGAGAGATTCTTCCCAAGAAACCTGTACACAAATGTATATGGCACTATTGCATGTAATTGTACATCGTGGTATTTCCATATGGTAAAATATTATTCAGCAGGGAAAGTAGGTAGACCAGAAATAGACGTTTCAATATCAATAACTTTTAGAAAGATAAAATTGAATATAGAAAGCTGCAACTATATATGTAATGCTTTGTTTTGCCAGGGAAAAAGAAAGGACACATGGGGAGGGCAAGGGACAACAAAAACTAAACAATCTGAAACATGCAAAAAAAATCCCCGTATTTTAAAATTTTCCATTGCTACTCATAATATTTTCTGTCTTTTCTATATGCTTGAAGTACTTAATAATAAAGAAAAATACAAAAAATGTAGGAAAGAATATTCTGAGAAAATACATCAAAATGTTTATGGTTATTAGCTTTGGTAAGATTTTAAATGACTTTAATTTTCCTTTCTGTATCTCTCTATATGTCCTAATCATACCATATTAAATATGTATTTCAGTTATGACAATAAAATGTATTATTTTAAAACTCATATATATACAGTTTTTTCTGACATATGATGAAACTATATGAAACATAGATTCAGCAAAAATAATGAGAAAACTACAAACCACTGCTCAATGAAATAAGAAAGGACACAAACAGATGGAGAAACATTCCATGTTCATGGTTAGGAAGAATCAATATCATGAAAATGGCTATACTGCCCAAAGTAATTTACACAATCAACACTATCTCCAACAAACTACCATTGAATTTCTTCACAGAACTGGAAAAAACCACCATGAACTTCATATGGAACCAAAAGAGAGCCCACATAGCCAAGTCAATTCTAAGCAAAAAGAACACAGCGGGAGGCATCACACTACCAGACTTCAAACTATACTACAAGGCTACAATAATCAAAAGAGCATGGTACTGGTACCAAAACAGAGCTATAGACCAATGGAACAGAACAGAGGCCTCGGAGGCAAATCAACGTATCTACAACCATATAATCTTTGATAAACCAGACAAAAACAAGCAATGGGGAAAGGATTCCCTGTTTAATAAATGGTGTTGGGAAAACTGGTTAGCCATGTGCAGAAAGCAGAAACTGGACCCCTTCCTGACACCTTACACTAAAATTAACTCCAGATGGATTAAAGACTTAAACATAAGACCTGACACCATAAAAACCCTAGAAGAAAATCTAGGCAAAACCATTCAGGACATAGGAGTAGGCAAGGACTCCTATGATGTTTTGATGACCAAAACATCAAAAGCATTGGCAACAAAAGCCAAAATAGACAAATGGGACCTAATCAAACTCCACAGCTTCTGCACGGCAAAAGAAACAGTCACTAGAGTGAATTGGCAACCATCAGAATGGGAAAAAATCTTTGCAGTTTATGCATCTGACAAAGGGCTGATATCCAGAATTTACAAATAACTCAAACAGATTTACAGGAAAAAAACAAACAAGCCCATTCAAAAATGGGCAAAGGATATGAACAGACACTTTACACAAAAGAAGACATACATGAGGCCAACAAACACATGAAAAAATGCTCATCATCACTGGTCATTAGAGAGATGCAAATCAAAACCACATTGAGATACCATCTCACGCCAGTTAGAATGGTGATCATTAAAAAATCTGGAGACAGCAGATGCTGGAGAGGATGTGGAGAAAGAGGAAAACTCTTACCCTGTTGGTGGGAGTGTAAATTAGTTCAACCATTGTGGAAGACAGTGTGGCGATTCCTCAAGGACCTAGAAATAGAAATTCCATTCGACCCAGCAATCCCATTACTGGGTATATATTCAAAGGACTATAAATCATTCTACTATAAGGACACATGCACACGAATGTTCATTGCAGCACTGTTTACAATAGCAAAGACCTAGAACCAACCCAAATGCCCAACGATGATAGACTGGACTGGGAAAATGTGGCACATATACACCATGGAATATTATGCAGCAATCAAAAATGATGAGTTTGTGTCCTTTGTAAGGACATGGATGAATCTGGAGAACATCATTCTCAGCAAACTGATACAAGAACAGAAAAAGAAATGCCACATATTCTCACTCATAGGTGGGTGAGAAAAATGAGAACACATGGACACAGGGAGGGGGTCTACTACACCCTGGGGTCTATTGGGGGGAATGGGGGAGGGACAGCAGGGGGGCTGGGGAGGGATAGCCTGGGGATAAATGCCAAGTGTGGGTGAAGGGGAGGAAGGCAGCAAAACACACTGCCATGTGTGTACCTATGCAACTATCTTGCATGCTCTGCACATGTACCCCAAAACCTATAATGCAATAAAAATTTAAAAATTTTTAAAAAATAATAATAATGAGAAAAAAACAAAAATAATGATATTAAGAGTTGTTGACTTTTGGATGGAGCTATGGATGACTTTTCTTTATGTTTATCTCTAAACTCAATTTTTCTATTTTATTTTCCTTTTTTTATTGGATTTTAGGTTTTGGGGTACATGTGAAGAACATGCAAGATAGTTGTATAGGTACTCATGTGGCAGTGTGATTTGCTACCTTCCTCTCCTTCACCTATATCTGGCATTTCTCCCCATGCTATCTCTCCCCAACTCCCCACCCCCCACTTTCCCTCCCCTATTCCCCCTAACAGACACCAGTGTGTAGTGCTCCCCTCCCTGTGTCCATGTGTTCTCAATGTTCAACACCCACCTATGAGTGAGAACATGTGGTATTTCATTTTCTGTTCTTGTGTCAGTTTGCTGAGAATGATGGTCTCCGGGTTCATCCATGTCCCTACAAAGAACACGAACTCATCGTTTTTGATTGCTGCATAATATTCCATGGTGGATATGTGCCACATTTTCCTTTTCCAATCTATCATTGATGAGCATTTGGGTTGGTTCCAGGTCTTTGCTATTGTTAACAGTGCTGCAATGAACATTTGTGTGCATGTGTTCTTATATTAGAACGATTTATAGTCCTTTGGATATATACCCAGTAATAGGACTGATGGGTCAAATGGAATTTCTATTTCTATGTCCTTGAGGAATTATCACACTGTCTTCCACAATCGTTGAACTAATTTACACTCCCACCAGCAGTGTAAAAGTGTTCCTATTTCTCCACATCTTCTCCATCATCTGTTGTCTCCAGATTTTTTAATGATTGCCATTCTAACTGGCCTGAGATGGTATCTCAATGTAGTTTTGATTTGCATTTCTCTAATGACAAGTGATGATGAGGATTTTTTCATGTTTGTTGGCCTCATGTATGTCATCTTTTCTAAAGTATCTGTTCATATCCTTTGCCCACTTTTGAATGGGCTTGTTTGTTTTGTTTCGTTGTAAATCTGTTTTAGTTTTTTGTAAATTCTGGATATCAGCCCTTTGTCAGATGGGTAAACTGCAAAAAATTTTTCCCATTCTGTTGGTTGCCAATTCACGCTAATGACTGCTTCTTTTGCCATGCAGAAGCTGTGGAGTTTGATTAGGTCCCATTTGTCTATTTTGGCTTTTGTTGCCAATGCCTTTGCACTCAATTTTTCTATAGTGGGAAAATGAAATATTTGTGAAAGCTGGGTTAAATAAAAAGCTATAGATTTTAAATAAAAAGAAATTCAAAATTTTTTTCAGCATTATAAAATGTTCATATTCCTAAAGATTAACTACTTTACAAAAATATCAGTATTTTTGAAGAAAAATTAGATGATTTTTAAAGGAAGTTTGTTATGATACTGCTGTTTATAGTGATACTGTGTGTTTTCTAGCTCCACTAATCAGGATATTAAGTTAAATAGTATATGATATGCCATAAGGAAATTATATGAGCAGAGGTTACTGCAAAAGGGGAAGACAACGATTTTAAGTGGGCTGGTGACCTGAATTTCTTCCAGTGAGAGGGAAACATCAGAGTCATTTGATCAATGAAGTGCTTTTATAAATCTTCAGGAAATCTCCTATGAAGCCTTTAAGGAGATGGATTTCTTATTACTTCTGATATGTTCCAATTAAATTTTTACCATTGCCCCCATGGCCTGCCCAGCCTGAGATAAAAACTCTGAGTCCAGCCCACTGATGCCCACCATCTGTAAGATTCTGGCACACTGAGGAGGCCATGACCAGCCTGTGGACTGAAATGTATGATGTAAAATGCTGCTGCTCTAGCAATCTTGAAACCCTGCCCTAGAATCAATGCAAAGCTGTGTCAATGTTAGAATTTCCATATGCCTAGGCAGATAGTTATCTTCAAATATAAGAACAGTATCATTTTCTGGAGAAACCAAAAGAACCCAGAAAAATTCTACAGTGGTCTCCTCTGCCCTTCCTCCCTCTTCCATCTAGATAGTAACAGCCAAATCCAGGCACACAGATGTCCTAACTTTTACACCTGAGGTTGCCCACAACGTGCGCTAGGTGACACATCTTATAGAGCACCTATGCAAACAATTATGGGATCTGAACAACAATAACTCAGACAGAAAAATCAGGAATTAGTGCCCCTAAGTGAACCAGTGGGGAAAAAATGAGGCTTAGAGAGTTTAAACAACTTTCCCCAGTAGCTGATAAGCTATAGTGGCCTTAGACAAGCTGACAAGAGTGGTAGCAAAAAGGTTTCAAGGATTATAAATTGTTCTACTATAAGGTTTCAAAGGCAGAAGTGCAAATGAAGCCATGAATTTTACAATCTACATATTTTTAGCCCTTTCTCTTTTGTGCTTTGCTTGGGTAAACTAATTAGACCCTGCAAACACATTCCTACCCACAATGTTGTCTCCATTGCTTTAGGGCCTCACCTCTGAGTAGCCAGAGGAAATGCAGCTGACCCTTATCTAGTTATTTAATGACCTCCTATACTCTGCCCTTTTGCTTTGCTTTCTCCATGCCAACATAAGACATACAAAGATTTTTCTGCTCCAAGATCCTGGAGCTTTCTACTCAGCTAATTATCCCCAGCTAAAAAAAAACTGTTTCACATACTCAGAGGTATATGGCAATCAAGCAACCAAATGCCCCTTTTGCCAATGACATTTTTTGAAATATGTTGAATGAGAGGCTCTTTGAAAATTATTCACTTTCTTCTGAGTTTCAAAGGAAAATGAAAGGCAAATTATGGCTATATAAGTAAGTATTTGCATAGATCCCATTAATTTGCCACCCACAGGGCTATTGACAACTAGCTTTTTCCTCTTGTCATTTCACTTACCAGGCAGAAATGATTGCAAACTTAATTTCTTGGAGGGGTTATTTAGGTTAGAGAGGGCCCTTTGATAATGCAGAAGTCATAATGGCCACCAGAGACAGTAGAACAATAGCTCCCAGTGCTTCCACAGTAGAGAGAGAGATAACTGAATGTCAGATTTTAAAGGAATTCAAACCATCATTGATGTTTTCAGATGAGAAAACTGAGGCTCAAAGAGGTTAGGCAGTTAAAAAAAGTCAGTCAGTGTTTTAGTTTGTAGCAGAGCTGAAAGTTGGCACTAAGCATTGCAACACCTGGTCTCTCTCTCTTCCTCCCCTCCATCCTGCTGCTAGTAGTGTCAGTGGCAAGTACAAGCAAGTTCAAGGAAATGTGGCCTCAGGTAGGAGTCCTAAGACCAAGCACCAATGCATCCTTGCCATTTATGACAAATTTCTTAATTACAAGGCTTCATTTATTCACAGAAGCTCCCTCTCTTGTACATAACCCAAAACAAACACAAACACACACACACACACACACACATGCACACGCACACACAGTGTGACAGAGGTAATTTATCATTATCTGAATGCATTCAGGGTGGTCAATTTCAGCCAGAGTGAAGAACCGAGAAAGGCAGGGTCAAGGGCACTATAGCTGTTCCTGCTTCACTTTTCAGCCCTCTGCCCCCTCCCATCAGCCCACTTTCATTACATTTCTCTTTGATGCAAAATCTGGAAATATTGGTCAGGCAGCTCTGCTTATCAGTGGGTTCTTTATAACCCATTTTTATCAAACTTCATCTGATGGGTCCAAAATATATTTGATCTTAGCATAAAGTACACTTATCAATCCAAAAATGGCACTGCCCAAAAGTGAATAGTGTTAATAGCCAAGTCTCTAGAACCAGAAAGAAGTATGTTTAAATCCTCAATCCATCACTTTCTAGCCATGCTGTCATGTCCAACTCATTCTCATTAAACAATATCTCACTAAGCACACTAGACTGTAGGAATGCACACAGATAGGGCCTTACCTTTTCTGGCTTCATTCCTGGGAGGCAGCAGCAGACACTAACATATCTGTCACTCAAGTTAATGTAAAGAATTAACTGGTACAAGTGCTGTGTAGGCAGTGGAACAATGAGAGCACCCAGGAGAAGGCTTTGCTTTAGTTCCAAAGGTCGGGAAAGGTTTCCCCTAGGGAGGGACTGAGATCAGAAGCATGAGTGGGCAGTAAGTAAGCAAAGTAAGGAGGATCTGGCATCCCAGGCAAATATGTGGTGCAGGGGGACCTTGACCTTGGCCGGTAAAAGACACTGAGTCTTTGCAGTGCAGAGCAGAGAGGAGGGGCATGCAGTGATGTCAGAGAAATGGAAAGAGCCTGTGGCCATGGAGAGGAGGTTTGTCCTCATTCTAAGGAGGACTGGGAGGTATGGGGCATGGTCTGACTTATGTAAAGGACAGACTGGAGAAAACATGGACACAGGCACACAGGTGGAAGGCCAGGAGGTAATACACAGAAGGGCTGCAATGAGAATTTCAATGGAAAGAAAAAACAGAAGCTAAGGGATGTTTAAAAACTAAAATCAGCAGGCCTGAATGGTAAGTTGGATATGAGAAGTGAGAGAGAAAGGGATAAACCAGAGCTCACTCATAGGACTTTGGCTTATGTGACTGGATAGGTGGTGGCACCATTCTCTAAAAAACAGAATGTAAGGAGGAGAAGACTAGTGACTTAAACCTTTGAGCCTCAGTTTCCTCATCTGTAAAATGGGAATAGTCCTACCTATATCACAATGTTGAAAGCATTAAAAAATGTTCCTAGGAAATGAAGATTCCATACAAAGTGATGTATGGTTCTTTCCCAAATAAATGGGACCTATTCTTATAGGCTTCTTTTTCTTGATCTGATTGGAAACTCAGGATCTCAGATATTTATTTCTTTTCATCCTCTTCTCTAATGGCTCTACCAAATTGCTGCTTTACTGATCTAATCACCCTAAATAGTGTATAGTATTCCATACTAGTCAAATAGGCAAGTTGGCAATTGCTCTTCTGAACAAATTTTTGTACATGTCACTGCTACAGTGCAGCTCATAGTGGCTCACTTGGCTGTTCAAGGGAAAAAATATTTCAAATGCAGCTCTCATTACTTGCCAAATGTTCGTGCACAAATGCATTTATTTTACCAAGAACATAGTGTTGGGTTATTTAAAAAGAATGAGAAAACACCACTCACAATTGAAGAGAGAAAAAATAGCACATATACAGCACTCCAGAGCTTGCAAAACCCCTTCATATACACTATAACAATAGTACCTCACACTGGCTGTGGAGAGGCTGAGGGGAGGAGAAAGGGCAGGTATATTCATGATTATTTTTACAAGTAAGGTTAACTTAGACACAGTAAGTTGCTCCAGGTCACAACACAAGGAAGTAATACATTTCTGTGATGAAAATACAAGTCTTGGGGCTTCTGATTTTATCATACATCTATCAAAATCCCCCACCTGCCAACGTTAAACCATACAATGTAGAACATAAAAACCATCTAGCCACTGAGGGGCAACAGAGGAGGGGGGCAAGATTAAACTCATTTGAACTTTCACAATCATATTTTATCAATTCATTATTAGTCCACTATTATCATTGTGGTTGTCATTAACAGAAAAGACATGTTGAGCAACTACTACCTGCCAGACCAAATATAAAACACTTCATCTGTGCTGTTTCACTGAACCTTTACTTTCAAGAAAGGTGCTTTTAAAAATCAGAATTTTGAAAGTACAGATGAGAAAACAGAAGCTGAGAAAGCTTGAGTTGCCTAAACCTGCTCTGAAATCCTAGCCTTTTTCCAAGGCCACTCTATTAGACTTGCTTTTGTGGAATATATTGTATTCATAGTCAAATACCAATAAGGCCAAGATGATGAGTACTTTTGAGTTCTTCTGGGTTTGGGGGAAATTTTAAACAATGTCTCCCATTCTCCTGAAAGCATTTAATGTATTCTACCCATTCGATAAGCAAACAGGCATGAACCCTTATCTGGGACCATGTCATTCTAGTTTCTAACAGTATATTTTGTGTAGAATATTCCTATCTCAAATGCTGATCCTCTTTCTGTTACTTACTGGCTGAATAACCTTGGACAGGTGACAGCAGGTCAGACACTCAATTTATTAGTCTGTGAAGTGGGGTTGACAATAGTTCCAATACTATAATAAAAGTGGAACCATGTGCAGAAAGCACTTGACATGGTTTCTAGAACATGGTTAGTAAATCGCACATATTAACTATGATTATTTTTTATTTTGATGACCCTTGTGACCAAGGAATAGACGTTAGCTACATTCTACAGAGAGAAAACTGGTTCTAAGATATAAAGTGTTTTGTGTGATTTCACCCAGCTTGATAGAACAAAGATAAGAAAGCACGTCTCCTAAATGTGACAGGGCAAATTTTTGTTACTAAAATCTCCAGCAACTCTCTGAGGAGGTGGGTCTTGGTAGCTGGAGAATTCTGAAAATAGAAGTGGGGAAAAGCTAAACTGCTCATCAGAAAGGGATGAGACATCAAGAGACCTGAGGATGATTCAGAAGTGAGAAGAAAGAAGGGCAAGGGAGAGGGAGAATATGTTCAAAGGAATTTGAGAAATTTTCTCCCCACACACAATGTAAATTCTCTCTCCCTTCAACCTTTGGAATCATCATGAAAATCTAGACTACATACAAATGGCTATGTGTCTACAAACTATAAAAAAGAGCTAACCCCTGTATAAACATGATAAGGGGGGGAAAGAGTGCATACAAGGGCAGACTCCATCTAGGCATCTCAGGGGAAAGCAATGGGCCCCATGCTGTATGTTGGGTGAGAAAGAGGAGAGGTGTTATGGAATGAGGTTGCATTTATGGAATTAGGTTGTATTTATTAGGCATGGCTGATGGCGAAAAGAGTGAGTGGGGGAGAAAATTACCCAATTCTGCACGATATGAGAAAATCCAAGAAACAGTTTTGGTTTCCAGGATACAATTCTTAGTATAACCAGCTTATAAAGTAGACATAGATTATTCACAAAGCTGGCCAGCCAACCTGCCCCAATGTCTAGAAGAGAACGACACAGGTACACACTCCCTGACAATCTTTGGAGGAACATGGATGATTGAGAAAGGAGATGACATAACTCAAAAGATCACAGCCTAGCCTGGCAGATAGAAGAGGCTGTTTTCAGGGCTCATAATTCATTGAAGAGTAAAAGGTAATGATACTGCCTTCTGGCTTCCTCTACTTCAGCTTTTTTTTTATGAGGAAATAAAACATCTTACAAGTGCATGGACACTTAGATTTTTAAAAGACTTCCACATCCATTATCTCTTTTAATCCTTAGGACCATCCCCACTTTGCAGATTGGAAATCTATTCTTCAGAACTGGGAGTGACTTGCCTTAGACCTCCTAGCAAGTGAGACAGAGTTGGACTTCAAACTGAGGTCCTCAGGTGACAAGTTTTCTACCTTTCCAGCAGACAAAAAGCCCATAGCATTAGAGTAGTTGAAATCATTCTAATGTATTTAGAGGTTAAGAAGCTGAGACCAAGAGATTCCAAATGATCTAAGATCACACAGTTAAGGAGAGTTTTAGAAACCCAGAATGCCCCCCTTGCCCCTAGATGATTATATATTATATTTTGTAATATCCTAGATGATTATATATTATCTTTTGTAATATCCAGCCTCATAGATGGCCCCCAGTGATTCCCCACCTACCAGTATTCACACTTTTGTATAATTTTCTCTCACACTGAAGAGAGCTGACTTGTATAACCAACAGGATATAGTGGCAATGACAATGTGTGACTTCTGAGGCTAGGTCATAAAAAACATTGTGGCTGTTGTCTTGCTCTCTTGAAACATGTGTTCTGCAGGAAGGCAGATACAAGGTTGTGAGGACACTCAAGACACTTCAAAGGGCTCCTAAGTGTCCAGGAAGCAGGACAACTTGCCAAGAGATAGTACCACCTTTCCAGCTGTGTGAATCAGCAATGGATCCTCTGGTCCCATTAACAATCCTGTTTAAACCTTCAGAGACTGCAGTCCTTGCCAACCTCTTGACTATAACTCCATGGCAGAACCTGAGCCAGAACCACCCAGCTAAATCACTCCTGATTCCAGACACACAAAAACTGTGTCATAATAAGCATTTCTTGCTGTTTAAGTCACTTAGTTTTTGAGGAGATTTGTTATGCAACAATAAATAACACATATTTTCTGTTACAGCCACTAGGCTCTCCAACATGTATGCACATTCTCCTTTTTTCTCCTGATTTTAGGCTTCTTTCCCCAAAACAGTCACAAATACACTTGTCATCAGTTCTCTAAACTCATTGTCAAGGATATTAATCAAATGAGAGAAGGTACTTCAATGATCTGATTCACTATGGTCTTCACCCAGGTGCCCCAGGAGTTTTCCATTTTGTCCCAAACCATTTTCTCATCATATGCTCATGTTGAAAGCCTGAGATAAGGTTGACTAGTGGTGTGACTGTCACAGGTTCTAGACATGCTAAGAAACACCTAATAAGATCTGAGCTACACCTGGTTGAAAAATTTGATCTAGAAACGATGGGATCATGGAACTCAAATATACTCTTGTTTATTTAACCCAGATTCCATGTTTCTCTCTTTCAATCCTTCTACCATTCTCCTGTCCTGTATGATTTGACATTCTTATTACTGAGAAACCAAAACCATAGAAACTGATTAACTATAAATGTGCTCATCCTTTTTAGAAATAATGTATCTATAAATCAGAACCCTTTATTTTTCCAAAAAAAGTAAACTGTGAAACCACAAGCCCCCAACCTCCTGCCAAAGACCAGTTCTATTATGCCACTCCCAGGACCAAAGGAATAAGAGGTGAAAATCCTGAACTCATCCCATGCCCTAGGGAAACCCATGATACCTGTCTAGAGGAAGGGAACAAGATGCTAGCCAGCCAATCAGATTGATTTCCATCCCAGCTTTATGATCAGGAGCAAATATCATCAAGTTCTTTGCAGTGGGGATGAGGAAGAAGAGGAGCTGGCAACACCCTCTAGGAGACACTCTAGGATGCCATGGGAAAACAGATAGCACTCCCTGCAAGCCACAATCAAGAAACACTGCCCTAGTCAAGGGGGAACCAGGAATTTAGGCAGAACCCAGCCTATCTAGGGTGGACCAACATAAATGCCATGACAAGAAAGGATCTGGAAGTCTGAAAATAACCAGAACAGAGAAAGAGAATAGAAGGAACAGAGAAGGTCACTATCATGTATTATCCATCTATGGTGGGCCTGGTACTCTGCTGGGAGATGAATACTTAGAATCTTATTTAAGTCTCCAAACTGCATAGGGTTAAGAGCATCTGCTTTGGCAGGCACCTAGCTTCAAACCCTCTCTGTGGTGGTATGATATTGAGCAAGCCATTTGACCTCTCTGAGCCTCAGTTTTCTTTCATGTAAAGCAGGGTAGTGGTTAGTAATACCAGAAGACAGACTTTACAAAATGAGTATCTTTAGTATTATCATGAGGAAGAAAAGAAATAATTGCAAGTGCTTCTCAAACTGTCCAGAGCATACAAATTACTCAGAGAATTTGATTAGATGCATATTCTTCTTCATTCAATCAGAATCTCTAGGTAATTTGGGGTTTGGCCTGAGAGTCTACATTTCTTGCAAGCATCCAGGAAATGCTAATGCTGCTGGCCTAAGGGCCACATTTTGGGTAGTGAGGATATAAAACACTCATAACCTATAGTGATTATTATTAGTATTAATATGTTGACATCATCTCCTGAGCAAGAGCAGCAGAGCTGGTAAGTGGCAGAGCCAGGGTACAAATTCAGGACTAACTCTCCTCTTCCTCCATCCTTATTTACCTCTCAAAAGGAGCTGGATATGGATGGAACAGAGATAAGCCATTTCTGTTCCATTTCTTCAGTTATTTCCCTGCCCAGTGACTTCGTGTGACATTTCAACCCTGATATCTCAAAGTACCCAGAAAGTGCAGCAAAGATGTTATGGATTCGCTGCACCCTCCATCATATTCTTTCATACTGAGGACTTTCTGGGTTGCCCAGAAAACTTCTGTCAGCAAAGACAGATTCAATTAAAAAAATAAAAATTGAGGCTTAATACAGCATGAGGATGAAAGTGATTAACTAGGAGATGGGAGATTAACCCCCTAGGCCACATCTCAGAGACAAGCAGGGGCTGACCATTACATGTTTATTAGAATTAATTCACCACTGTCTTTCCTGGGAATCACAAGGAGGAGGTTCTCTTCTAAGATTCAACAGGCCCGGAGACATGGGCATGGAACTTAACTCGCATTGCCTATCAATGGACAGTTGGACCTGAACAAGCAGATATTCAGCTTTAGAGAGGGTATGGTAAGGTTGCCAAGATGAGTCTGGCATTATTATTTTATACTTATGGTACCTTTGAGGCAAGAGTGCTTTGCATTTTTAAATTAGTTTATCTTAAAAGCACCAATAGTCATAAGAAAAGTAAGCAGAAATCAATTCTGAAAGAGAGAAAGAAGTGAGAAATCCTCACATCCAAAACTTTGATGTCAGACACTTTAGAAATTGTGCATATTGGAGCTGGGTGTTGCTGCAGACACATGGGCAGCTAGTTGTGACAGTTTGAGACCAAGCGATGTACTTGCAAGCACGGCTAGTTTAAAGCTGCACTAATAATGGTTCTGACTAATTACAGGTGCTATTCTGTCCCAGGCACTATGTTAAGCACTATAAATGCATTGTCACAGTCATCTCTCCAATAATCTTATGGAAGATGACTCTGTTCTCCCTTTTTTACCAAGCATTGGAGTGATGTTACTTCCCTAACTTTTCATAGGCAGAGGCAGTGCTACAAACAAATAAACTTGTTTACATGAAGGCATTGCTTATCCCTGTTTCAAGCATATCTGGCTGCTTTTGAGAGGGAAATAGGGATGGATGAAAAGGGGGAGCTTTAGTTCTAAATTTGTACCCTGGTTCTGCCACTTACCAGCTCTGCTGCTCTTGCTAGGGAGATCATGTAACATACTAACTCCAGTAATAATCACTGAAGGTCATAAGTCCTTAAAGTAAATAGCATTTGCCCATTTTACAGATGAAGATACAGCATCAGAAAAGTTAGTTACTTTCCCTAAGTTCCTTGGGCACATTTATTACCTGGATGCAAACTCAGGCTTTGTGATGCCATGCCCTGTGAGGATTCCATCACATCGTCACTGACCAGAACTGGAAGCAGGAGAGACCCATTGCTAAGGAATGCTTTGTATAATTAGAAAAGACTGGATGATAGTGCTTTGCTGTTGGAAAATAACAAGAAGACTCTTTTGTCTTGTATTCTCACTCAAATTCTGGGCTCTCATGACACCTTACACTAAAATTAACTCCAGATGGATTAAAGACTTAAACATAAGACCTGGCATCATAAAAATCCTAGAAGAAAATCTAGGCAAAACCATTCAGGACATAGGAGTAGGCAAGGACTTCATGACCTAAACACCAAAAGCATTGGCAACAATAGCCAAAATAGACAAATGGGACCTAATCAAACTCCACAGCTTTTGCACAGCAAAAGAAACAGGCGAATTGGGAGGCAAGATGGCGTCATAGAGGTGACTCAGGATTGCAGCTCTCGGTGAAGGCGCAGAGGGTGAGTCCTAGCTGCATTCTCGGATGTTCCTTTTATGCCCACAGAGCGTTGAAAGTCCCAGGTGTGGGAGAGACACGGGACGCTAGCAGCCGGCGAACGCAACTGGCTCCCGCCGCCTCTTCGGCCGGCGCCGCAGCGGGACCAGGCGCGGAACTCACTGGTCTGGGTGCCCTATTAAACCGGCAATCTGAGATTTGGAAGGGCAGATTGGCATGTCCATCTGATTGAACGGGACTTGGACAATGAGCCAGACCAGGAGTTTCCTGGGAAGCATGATCTGAGCCGGGGTAGTGGGCAGCGGCATGGGAGATCGCACGGATCCCAGTGCCCTAGCGACAGGCTCCTGGGGCGCCAGTGAGAGAGTCGACCTTTCAGCTTGGAGAGAGGAAGAGAGAGAGAGAAAGGACGGACTCTGAGGCAGGGAGCTGGGTGATCGGGCTCGGCGGGTCCCACGCTCACGGGGACAAGCAGGGCGGCGACTGGAGGCGCTTGGGGCTGAGAGTTCTGTTGCCGGCATTTAGGACGGTGCAGCCCGGTCAGGGAGGGGCGTCCACCATTCCTGATGAAGTGCACCCCCACTTAAGTACCGCCCAGGACTGACGCAGCCTGCCGTTGCCGAGGCAACCTGCCATAACAGAGAGAGTCCGCCACGCAGCAACACGGCGGACCCGCGTAAGCAGGTCAGAGCCCTGGCAGGCAAATAGTGAATAGACTGCCACCTAGTGGGGCAGGACAGTGCAACAGATACTCATAAAGAAAGCCCCGGAGGGAGGCAAGATGGCGTCATAGAAGTGACTCAGGATTGCAGCTCTCGGTGAAGGCGCAGAGGGTGAGTCCTAGCCGCATTCTCGGATATTCCTTTTATGCCCACAGAGCGTTGAAAGTCCCAGGTGTGGGAGAGATATGGGACGCTAGCAGCCGGCTAACGCAACTGGCTCCCGCCGCCTCGTCGGGACCCGGCGCGGAACTCGCTGGTCTGGGTGCCCTGTTAAACCGGCAATCTGAGATTTGGAAGGGCAGATTGGCATGTCCATCTGATTGAACGGGACTTGGACAATGAGCCAGACCAGGAGTTTCCTGGGAAGCGTGATCTGAGCCGGGGTAGTGGGCAGCGGCACGGGAGATTGCACGGATCCCAGTGCTCTATCAGCAGGCTCCTGGGGCGCCAGCGAGAGAGTCGACCTTTCAGCTTGGGGAGAGGAAGAGAGAGAGAGGACGGACTCTGAGGCAGGAAGCTGGGTGATCGGGCTCGGTGGGTCCCACGCTCACGGGGACAAGCAGGGCGGCGACTGGAGGCGCTTGGGGCTGAGAGTTTTGTTGCCGGCAGTTAGGACGGTGCAGCCCGGTCAGGGAGGGGCGTCCACCATTCCTGACGAAGTGCACCCCCACTTAAGTACCGCCCAGGACTGACGCAGCCTGCCGTTGCTGAGGCAACCTGCCATAACAAAGAGAGTCCCCCAGGCATCAACAGGGCGGACCCGCGTTAGCAGGTCAGAGCCCCGGCAGGCAAATAGTGAATAGACTGCCACCTAGTGGGGCAGGACAGTGCAACAGATACTCATAAAGAAAGCCCCCAACTCCCTGAGACAGAGCATCTAAGGGTGAAAAAAAAAAAAAGAGTGGTGTTTTATGAGTTCTATTGCAGCAGACATAACCTCCCAACAACCCTGAATGAACAACGGAGCTCACAGCTCAGCACTGGAGCTCCTATAAAGCACAGACTGTCTCCTCAAGCAGCTCCCTGACCCCTGTATGTCCAAGGAGTCACCCCAGAAAAGGACTAATCAGACTGACATTTGGCTGGCATCATTCTGGAACAAGGGCAGCAGAAAAAGAAACTGATATCATCCCTCACTGTTCTGCAGCTGCTGCAGGTATACCCCAGACAAGCAGGGCCTGGAGTGGACCTCAGCACTCATACAGCAGAGGGGATAGACCATTAGAGGGAAAACTAAGTAACAGAAATACTTCATCATCAACAATCTCAGTGTCCACACAGAGACCCAATTGAAAAATCAGCCACTACTAAGACGACAGGCGGATAAATCCATAAAGATGGGAAGAAACCAGTGCAAAAAGGAGGAAAGCACCCGAAACCAAAACACCTCACCTCCAAAAAAGGACCAAAACTCCTCACCAGCAAGGGAACAAAGCTGGACGGAGAATGAATGTGATGAAATAACGGAATCAGACTTCAGAAAGTGGATAATGAGAAACATCAGTGAGCTAAAGGAACATGTTCTAAACCAGTGCAAAGAAACTAAGAACCTTGAAAAAAGATTTGAAAAAAGATTCGAGGAATTGATAACGAGAATGGACAACTTAGAGAGGAATATGAATGAATTGAAGGAGCTGAAAAACACAACACGAGAACTTCACAAAGCATGCACAAGTTTCAACACCCGAATTGACCAAGCAGAAGAAAGAATATCAGAAGTTGAAGATCAACTCAATGAAATAAAACGAGAAACCAAGATTAAAGAAAAAAGCACAAAAAGGAATGAACAAAATCTCCAAGAAATGTGGGACTATGTGAAGAGACCCAACCTACGTTTGATAGGTGTACCAGAATGTGACGAAAGGAATGAATCCAAGCTGGAAAACACTCTTCAGGATATTATCCAGGAAAATTTCCCCAACCTAGCAAGACAGGTCAATACTCAACTCCAGGAAATACAGAGAACACCACAAAGATACTCTGCAAGAAGAGCAACCCCAAGGCACATAATCGTCAGATTCACCAGGGTTGAAACGAAGGAGAAAATACTAAGGGCAGCCAGAGAGAAAGGTCAGGTCACCCACAAAGGGAAGCCCATCAGACTCACAGCAGATCTCTTGGCAGAGACTCTACAAGCCAGAAGAGAGTGGGGGCCAATATTCAACATCCTTAAAGAAAAGAGCTTTCAACCCAGAATTTCATATCCAGCGAAACTGAGCTTCATAAGTGAAGGAAAAATAAAATCCTTCACGAACAAGCAAGTACTCAGAGATTTTGTCACCACTAGGCCTGCTTTAAAAGAGCTCCTGAAAGAGGCACTACACATAGAAAGAAACAACCAGTTCCAGCCATCCTAAAAGCATACCAAATGCTAAAGACCATCAACAAAATGAAGAATGTACATGAACCAACGGGAAAAACAGCCAGCTAGCATCAAAATGGCAGTATCAAATTCACACATAACAATATTAACCCTGAATGTAAATGGGCTAAATGCACCAATCAAAGGACACAGACTGGCAAATTGGATAAAAAACCAAAACCCATCGGTGTGCTGTATCCAGGAAACCCACCTCACACGCAAAGATACACAAAGGCTCAAAATAAAGGGATGGAGGAAGATTTACCAAGCAAATTGAGAGCAAAAAAAAGGAGGAGTTGCAATTCTCATCTCTGATAAATAGACTTTAAAGTAACAAAGATCAACAGGGACAAAGAAGGTCATTACATAATGGTAAAAGGATCGATACAACAAGAAGAGATAACGATTCTAAATATATATGGACCCAATGTAGGAGCACCCAGATATATAAGGCAAGTTCTTAATGACTTACAAAGGGACTTAGACTCCCACACAATAATAGTGGGAGACTTTAACACTCCACTGTCAATAGCAGACAGATCAACCAGACAGAAAATTAACAAGGATATCCAGGACTTGAACTCAGACCTGGAACAAGCAAACCTGATAGACATTTACAGAACTCTCCACCCCAAATCCACAGAATATACATTCTTCTCAGCACCACATCACACCTACTCCAAAATTGACCACATAATTGGAAGTAAAGCACTCCTCAGCAAATGCAAAACAACTGAAATCATAACAAACAGTCTCTCAGACCATAGTGCAATCAAGTTGGAACTCAGAATTCAGAAAATAACTCAGAACCGCACAGCTTCATGGAAACTGAACAATTGGCTCTTGAATGTTGATTGGATAAACCATGAAATGAAGGCAGAAATAAAGAAGTTCTTTGAAACCAACGAGAATGAAGACACAACGTACCAGAATCTCTGGGACACATTTAAAGCAGTCTGTAGAGGAAAATATATAGCAATAAGTGCCCACATGAGAAGAGTGGAGAGATCCAAAATTGACACCCTATCGTCAAAATTGAAAGAGCTAGAGGAGCAAGATCAAAAAAGCTCAAAACCTAGCCGAAGACAAGAAATAACTAAGATCAGAGCAGAACTGAAGGAGATAGAGACAAGAAAAACCCTTCAAAAAATCAATAAATCTAAGAGCTGGTTTTTCGAAAAGATCAAAAAAATAGACAGACCACTAGCCAGACTGATAAAAAAGAAGAGAGAGAACAACCAAATAGATGCAATAAAAAACGATAAAGGGGAAATCACCACAGATTCCACAGAAATTCAAACCATCATCAGAGAATACTACAAACAACTCTATGCACATAAACCAGTAAATCAGGAAGAAATGGATAAATTCCTGGACGCCTGTGTCCTCCCAAGCCTAAACCAGGAGGAAGCCGAAACTATGAATAGACCAATAACAAGGTCTGAAGTTGAGGCAGCAATTAAGAGCCTACCACACAAAAAAAGCCCAGGTCCAGATGGGTTCACAGCCGAATTCTACCAGACACACAAAGAGGATCTGGTACCATTCCTTCTGAAACGATTCCAAATAATCCAAAAAGAGGGAACCCTTCCCAAATCATTTTATGAGACCAACATCATCCTGATACCAAAACCTGGCAGAGACTCAACAAGAAAAGAAAACTTCAGGCCAATATCCATGATGAACATAGATGCAAAAATTTTCAATAAAATACTGGCAAACCGATTGCAACAGCACATTAAAAAACTTATCCATCATGATCAAGTAGGATTCATCCCGGGGATGCAAGGCTGGTTCAACATACGGAAGTCTATAAATGTAATTCACCACATAAACAGAAGCAAAAACAAAAACCACATGATTATCTCAATTGATGCAGAGAAGGCATTTGACAAAATTCAACAGCCCTTTATGCTAAAAACCCTCAATAAACTTGGTATTGATGGAACATATCTCAAAGTAATAAAAGCTATTTATGACAAACCAACAGCCAATATCATACTTAATGGGCAAAAACTGGAAGCATTCCCTTTGAAATCTGGCACTAGACAAGGATGCCCTCTCTCACCACTTCTATTCAACATAGTACTGGAAGTTCTAGCCAGAGCAATCAGGCAAGAAAAAGAAATAAAGGGTATTCAAACAGGAAAGGTGGAAGCCAAATTGTCTCTGTTTGCAGACGACATGATAGTATACCTAGAAGACCCCATCACCTCAGCCCAAAAGCTCCTGCAACTGATAAGCAACTTCAGCAAAGTCTCAGGATATAAAATCAATGTTCAAAAATCACAAGCATTCCTATACACCAATAACAGACTTAAAGAGAACCAAATCAAGAACGAACTGCCATTCACAATTGCTACAAAGAAAATAAAATACCTAGGAATACAACTCACTAGGAATGTAAGGGACCTCTTTAAGGAAAACTACAAACCACTGCTCAACGAAATAAGAGAGGACACAAACAGATGGAGAAACATTCCATGTTCGTGGTTAGGAAGAATCAATATCGTGAAAATGGCTATACTGCCCAAAGTAATTTACACAATCAATGCTATCCCCATTAAACTACCATTGAATTTCTTCACAGAACTGGAAAAAACCACCATGAATTTCATATGGAACCAAAAAAGAGCCCGCATAGCCAAGTCAATTCTAAGCAAAAAGAACACAGCAGGAGGCATCAAGCTACCAGACTTCAAACTATACTACAAGGCTACAGTAATCAAAACAGCATGGTACTGGTACCAAAACAGAGATATAGACCAATGGAACAGAACAGAGGCATCGGAGGCAACACAACACATCTACAACCATATTATCTTTGATAAACCAGACAAAAACAGGCAATGGGGAAAGGATTCCCTATTTAATAAATGGTGTTGGGAAAACTGGCTAGCCATGTGCAGAAAGCAGAAACTGGACCCCTTCCTGACACCTTACACTAAAATTAACTCCAGATGGATTAAAGACTTAAATGTAAGACCTGACACCATAAAAACCCTAGAAGAAAATCTAGGCAAAACCATTCAGGACATAGGAGTAGGCAAGGACTTCATGAACAAAACACCAAAAGCATTGGCAACAAAAGCCAAAATAGACAAATGGGACCTAATCAAACTCCACAGCTTCTGCACGGCAAAAGAAACAGTCACTAGAGTGAATTGGCAACCATCAGAATGGGAAAAAATCTTTGCAGTTTACGCATCTGACAAAGGGCTGATATCCAGAATTTACAAAGAACTCAAACAGATTTACAGGAAAAAAAACAAACAAGCCCATTCAAAAATGGGCAAAGGATATGAACAGAAACTTTATGAAAGCAGACATACATGAGGCCAGCAAACATATGAAAAAGTGCTCATCGTCATTGGTCATTAGAGAGATGCAAATCAAAACCACATTGAGATACCATCTCACACCAGTTAGAATGGCGATCATTAAAAAATCTGGAGACAGCAGATGCTGGAGAGGATGTGGAGAAATAGGAACACTCTTACACTGTTGGTGGGAGTGTAAATTAGTTCAACCATTGTGTAAGACAGTGTGGCGATTCCTCAGGGACCTAGAAATAGAAATTCCATTTGACCCAGCAATCCCATTACTGGGTATCTATCCAAAGGACTATAAATCGTTCTACTATAAGGACACATGCACACGAATGTTCATTGCAGCACTGTTTACAATAGCAAATACCTGGAACCAACCCAAATGCCCAACGATGATAGACTGGACTGGGAAAATGTGGCACATATACACCATGGAATATTATGCAGCAATCAAAAATGATGAGTTTGTGTCCTTTGTAGGGACATGGATGAATCTGGAGAACATCATTCTCAGCAAACTGACACAAGAACAGAAAAAGAAATACCGCATATACTCACTCATAGGTGGGTGAGAAAAATGAGAACACGTGGACACAGAGAGGCGGTCTACTATACACTGGGGACTGTTGGGGGGAATGGGGGAGGGACAGCAGTGGGGGGCTGGGGGGGATAGCCTGGGGATGACTACCAAGTGTGGGTGAAGGGGAGGAAAGCAGCAAAGCACCCTGCCATGTGTGTACCTATGCGGCTGTCTTGCTCGTTCTGCACATGTACCCCGAAACCTATAATGCAATAAAAATTAAAAAAAAAAAAAAAGAAAAGAAACAGGCATTAGAGTGAGTCAGCAACCAACAGAATGGGAAAAAATCTTTGCAGTTTACCTATGTGACAAAGGGCTGATATCCAGAATTTACAAAGAACTCAAACAGATTTACAATGAAACAAAACAAAAACAAACAAGCCCATTCAAAAATGGGAAAAGGATATGAACAGACACTTTACAAAAGAAGACATACATGAGGCCAACAAACACAGGAAAAAATGCTCATCATCACTGGTCATTAGAGAGATGCAAATCAAAACCACATCGAGATACCATCTCACGCCAGTTAGAATGGTGATCATTAAAAAATCTGGAGACAACAGATGCTGGAGAGGATGTGGAGAAATAGGAACACTTTTTACACTGCTGGTGAGAGTGTAAATTAGTTCAACCATTGTGGAAGACAGTGTGGTGATTCCTCAAAGACCTAGAAATAGAAATTCCATTTGACCCAGCAATCCCATTACTGGGTATATATCCAAAGGACTATAAATCATTCTACTATAAGGACACATGCACACGAATGTTCATTGCAGCACTGTTTACAATAGCAAAGGCCTGGACCCAACCCAAATGCCCATCGATGATAGACTGGACTGGGAAAATGTGGCACATATACACCATGGAATATTATGCAGCAATCAAAAATGATGAGTTTGTGTCCTTTGTAGGGACATGGATGTATCTGGAGAACATCATTCTCAGCAAACTGACATAAGAACAGAAAATGAAATACCACATATTCTCACTCATAGGTGGGTGAAGAAAAATGAGAACACATGGACACAGGGAAGGGAGTACTACACACTGGGGTCTATTGGGGGAAATAGGGGAGGGACAGCAGGGGGGAAGCTGGGGAGGGATAGCCTGGGGATAAATGCCAAATGTGGGTGAAGGGGAGGAAGGCAGCAAAACACACTGTCATATACCTATGCAACTATCTTGCATGTTCTGCACATATACCCAAAACCTAAAATGCAATAAATAAATAAATAAAGTTCTATTTCTTCCCTGCAAAAAAAAAAAAAGAAATACACAGTCTGAAGAGACAAAAGAAAAAAATTTAAAAGAATAAACCACATCTATAATATCTAGAAAATAGCCTCAAAAGGGGAAATCTAAGACTTATTGTCTTTAAAGAAGAGACGGAGAAAGAGATAGGGTAAAAAAGTTTATTCAAAGAGAGAACAACAGAGAAGTTCCCAAAACTAGGGAAAAAATATCAGTATTCCAACAGCAGAAGGTTATAAACCACCAAGCACATTTAACCTGCATAGGACTACCTGAAGACATTTAATAATCAAACTCCCAAAGGTCAAGGATAAAGAAAGGAGCCTAAAGCAGAAAAAGAAAATGAGCAAATAACATACAAAGGAGCTTCAATACGTTTGGTAGCAGACTTCTCAGTGGAAACCTTACAGGCCAGGAGAGAGTAGCATGACATATTTAAAGTAGTGAAGGAAAAAGCTTTTATCCTAGAATAGTATATCCAACAAAAATGCTTTCAAACATGAAGGAGAAATAAAGACTTTCCCAGACAAACAAAAACTGAGAGATTTTGTCAATACCAGATCTGTCCTATAAGAAATGCTAAAGAGAGTTCTTCAATCTGAAAGAAAGAATGTTAATGAGCAAAAATATATTATCTGAAGATACCAAACTCACCAGTAATAATAAGTACACAGGAAAACAGAATATTGTAACCCTGTAACTGTGGTGTATAAACTATTCATATCTTGAGTAGAAAGACTAAAAGATGAACCTATCTAAAATAATAACTATGATTTTTCAAGACAACAGTATAATAAAATAAAAATAGAAACAACAGAAAGCTAAAAAGCAAGGGTATAAACTTAAAGTTTTGAGTTTTTATTAGTTTTCTATTTGCTAGTTTATTTTTACAATCAATGTTAAGTAGGTATTTGTTTAAAATAAAGGGCTGTGTGTGGTGGCCCCCTCCTGTAATACCAGCAGTTTGGGAGGCCAATGCAGGAGCATTACTTGAGCCCAGAAGTTTGAGGCCAACTTGGGAAAAATAAGAAGACACTGTTTCTACAAAAACTGTATAAATTAGCCAGGCATAGTGGTGCATGCATGTGGCCACAGCTACATGGGAGGCTGAGGCAGGAGGATCACTTGAACCCTGGAGATCAAGGTTGCAGTGAGCCATGTTCATACCACTGCACTCCAACCTCAATGACAAAGTGAGACTCTTTCTTTTTTTAAGAAAAAGTAAAAATAAAATGAAAGAACGTGTTATTAGATATTATTTGCAAGTCCCATGGTAGCCTCCAATCAAAAAACATACAACAGATACACAAAAAATAAAAAGAAAAAAATTAAAGCATACCACCAGAGAAAATGATCTTCACTAAAAGGGAAACAGGAGGGAAAGAAAAAAAGAAGACCACAAAATAAGCAGAAAACAAATAACAAATTGACAAGACTAAGTTCTTACTTATCAGTAATAACAATAAATGGAAATGGACTAAACTCTCTAATCAGAAGACATAGAGTGGTTAAATGTATTAAAAAACAAGACCCAATGATCTGTTGCCTACAAAAAACATACTTTATAAAGATACACAAAGACTGAAAATAAAGGGTTTAAAAGAAACATTTTATGTAAATGAAATGTAGCTATGCTTGTATCAGACAAAATATTTTAAGATAAAACTTTTTAGGTTGGTGCAAAAGTAATTGTGGTTTTTGCCATTACGTTTAATGTATGAAGAGACATAAAAGGTCATTATATAATGATAAAGGGGTCAATTTGGCAAGAGGACATAACAATTGTAACTATATATGCATCCAACAATGGACCACCCAGATATATGGAGCAAATATTATTAAAGCTAAGGAGAGAGATAGACCCCAATACAATAGTAACTGGAGACTTCAAACCCTCCTTTTAACATTGGACAGATCATCCAGACAAAAAATGCACAGAAAATCAACAAAGATACATTAAATTTAAGACCAAATGGAACTAATACATATTTAAGGAACAGTTCATCCAACGGCTACAGAATACACATTCTTCTCAGCACATCAATCATTCTCAAAGATAGACGATACATTAGGCCACGAAGCAAGTCTTTAAAATTAAAAAATAATAATAAAAAAACCCTGAAATTATATGAAGTATCTTCTCTAACCACAAGAAAACAAAACTAGAAATCAATAACCAGAGAATTTCGGAAACTATACTAACACATTAAAATTAAACAGTATACACATGAATGAAAAATAGATCAATGAATAAATTAAAAATAAAGTTAACATATTTCTTGAAACAAATAATAATGGAAACACAACATACCAAAACCTTTGGGATACAGTGAAAGCAGTACTAAGAGGAAAGTTTATAGCAATAAGTGCCTATATCAAAAAAGTAGAAAAACTTTAAGTAAGTCACCTAATAATGCACCTTAAGGGACTAGAAAAGCAAGAGAAAACTTGGTAAAAAGCAAAAATTAAAGATCAGAGCAAAATTGGAACAAGCAAAAGAAAACAATACAAAAGAACAATAAAATTAAAAGCTGTTTCTTTTAAATAAAAATGGACAAACCTTTAGCCCAACTAAGATGAGAGACAACCCAGATAAATAAAATCAGAGATGAATAAGGAGACTTTACAATAAATACTACAGAAATTCAAAGGATCATTAGAGACTACTACACAACTGCTTGCTAATAAATTGGAAAACTTTGAAGAAAGAAATTTCTAAACATATACAACCTACTAAGTTTGAACCATGGAGAAATTCAAAACCCAATGGACCAATAACAAGTTATGAGATCAACACCATATTAATAAGTCTCCCAGCAAAGAAGAGCTTGGGAACCAACGATTTCACTGCTAAATTTAACCAAACATTTGAGGAAGAACTAATGCAAAACTTACTCAAACTAAAAAGAGAATTAGTGAAAACTTTCAAAGCTAAGGAGAGAAATAGACCCCAATACAATAGTAACTGGAGACTTCACACCCTCCTTTCAGCATTGGACAGATCATCCAGACAGAAAATAGACAGAAAATCAGCAAAAACACATTGAAGTATATGAGGCCACTATTACTCTAATACCAAGACCAGACAAAGACACATAAAACAAAATTACATGCCAATAACCCTGCTGAATAGTGAGGCAAAAAATCCTCAACAAAATACCAGCAAATTGAATTTGACAATTAAAAAGATCATTCGAGGGACTCACAAGATGGCGTCATAGAAGTGACTCAGGATTGCAGCTCTCAGTGAAGGCGCAGAGGGTGAGTCCTAGCCGCATTCTCGGATGGACCTTTTTTGCCCACAGAGTGTTGAAAGTCCCAGGTGTGGGAGAGACACGGGACGCTAGTACAGCCAGCTAGCGCAGCCGGCTCATGTGGCCGCAGTGGCCGGTGCCGCAGTGGGACCCGGCACAGAACTCACTGGTCTGGGTGCCCTATTAAACCGGCAATATGAGATTTGGAAGGGCAGATTGGCATGTCCATCTGATTGAACGAGACTTGGACAATGAGCCAAGTAGGGAGGATTGCATCAGTAATACTGGGAAGCGTGATCTGAGCCGGTGCAGGGGGCAGCAGCACGAAAGATTGCACGGATCCCAGTGCCCTATCGGCAGGCTACTGGGGCGCCAGTGAGAGAGTCGACCTTTCAGCTTGCGGAGAGGAAGAGAGAGAGAGAGGACAAACTCTGAGGCAGGGAGCTGGGTGATCGGGCTTGGCAGGTCCCACCCTCATGGGGACAAGCAGGGTGGCGACTGGAGGTTCTTGGGGCTAAGAGTTTTGCTGCTGGCATCTAGGACAGTGCAGACGGGTGAGGGAGGGGTGTCCACCATTACTGATGCAATCCACCCCTAATGAAGTACCGCCCAGGGCTGACACAGCCTGCCGTTGCCGAGGCAACCTGCCATAACAGAGAGACTCCGCCAGGAGGGGGGGAGTGCTCCACAGCAGAAGGGAGCCCAGCAGCAACAGGGCGGACCCATGCTAGCAGGTCAGAACCTCAGCAGGCAAATAGTGAATAGACTGCCTCCTAGTGGGGCAGGACAGTGCAACAGATACTCATAAAGAAAGCCCCAACTCCCTGAGACAGAGCATCTAAGGGGGAAAAAAAGGGTGGTGTTTTATGAGTTCTATTGCAGCAGACATAAACAACCTCCCAACAACCCTGAATGAACAACGGAGCTGACAGCTCAGCACTGGAGCTCCTATAAGGCACAGACCATCTCCTTAAGCAGCTCCCTGACCCCTGTATATTAAAAGAGTCACCCCAAAAAAGGACTAATCAGACTGACATTTGGCGGGCATCATTCTGGAACAAAGACAGCAGAAGAAGAAACTGGTATCATCCCTCACTGTTCCACAGCTGCTACAGGTATACCCTAGACAATCAGGGCCTGGAGTGGACCTCAGCACTCATACAGCAGAGGGGCTAGACCATTAGAAGGAAACTAAATAACAGAAATACTTCATCATCAACAATCTCAGCATCCACACAGAGACCCAATTGAAAAATCAGCAACTACTAAGACGACAGGCGGATAAATCCATAAAGATGGGAAGAAACCAGCACAAAAAGGAGGAAAACACCCAAAACCAAAACACCTCACCTCCTACAAAGGACCAAAACTCCTCACCGGCAAGGGAACAAAGCTGGACGGAGAATGAGTGTGACAAAATGACGGAATCAGACTTCAGAAAGGGGATAATGAGAAACTTCACTGAGCTAAAAGAACATGTTCTAAATCAGTGCAAAGAAACTAAGAACCTTGAAAAATGATAGGAAAAAAGATTCGAGGAATTGATAACAAGAATGGACAACTTAGATAGGAATATGAATGATTGAAGGAGCTGAAAAACACAACAGGAGAACTTCGTGAAGCATGCACAAGTATCAACAGCTGAATTGATCAAGCAGAAGAAAGAATATCAGAAGTCAAAGATCAACTCAATGAAATAAAACAAGAAACCAAGATTAAAGAAAAAAGCACAAGAAGGAATGAACAAAATCTCCAAGAAATGTGGGACTATGTGAAGAGACCCAACCTACGTTTGATACGTGTACCAGAATGTGATGAAGAGAATGAATCCAAGCTGGAAAACACTATTCAGGATATTATCCAGGAAAATTTCCCCAACCTAGCAAGACAGGCCAATACTCAACTCCAGGAAATACAGAGAACACCACAAAGATACTCCGCAAGAAGAGCAACCCCAAGGCACATAATCGTCAGATTCACCAGGGTTGAAATGAAGGAGAAAATACTAAGGGCAGCCAGAGAGAAAGGTCGGGTCACCCACAAAGGGAAGCCCATCAGACTCACAGCAGATCTCTCGGCAGAGACTCTACAAGCCAGAAGAGAGTGGGGGCCAATATTCAACATCCTCAAAGAAAAGAACTTTCAATCCAGAATTTCATATCCAGCCAAACTGAGCTTCATAAGTGAAGGAAAAATAAAATCATGAATAAGCAAGCACTCAGAGATTTTGTCACCACTAGGACTGCTTTACAAGAGCTCCTGAAAGAGGCACTACACATAGAAACAACCAGTACCAGCCATCCTAAAAGCATGCCAAATGCTAAAGAGCATCAACAAAATGAAGAATCTACATGAACCAATGGGCAAAACAGCCAGCTAGAATCAAAATGGCAGTATCAAATTCACACATAACAATATTAACCCTAAATGTAAATGGGCTAAATGCACCAATCAAAAGACACAAACTGGCAAATTGGATAAAAAACCAAAACCCATCGGCGTGCTGTATCCAGGAAACCCACGTCACACGCAAAGATACACAAAGGCTCAAAATAAAAGGATGGAGGAAGATTTACCAAGCAAATGGAGAGCAAAAAAAAAGCAGGAGTTGCAATTCTCATCTCTGATAAAATAGACTTTAAAGCAACAAAGATCAAAAGGGACAAGGAGGGTCATTACATAATGGTAAAAGGATCGATTCAACAAGAAGAGCTAACGATTCTAAATATATATTGAACCAATGCAGGAGCACCCAGATATATAAGGCAAGTTCTTAATGACTTACAAAGAGACTTGGACTCCCACACAATAATAGTGGGAGACTTTAACACTCCACTGTCAATAGCAGACAGATCAACCAGACAGAAAATTAACAAGGATATCCAGGACTTGAACTCAGACCTGGAACAAGCAAACCTGATAGACATTTACAGAACTCTCCACCCCAAATCCACAGAATATACATTCTTCTCAGCACCACATCACACCTACTCCAAAATTGACCACATAATTGGAAGTAAAGCACTCCTCAGCAAATGCAAAACAACGGAAATCATAACAAACAGTCTCTCAGACCATAGTGCAATCAAGTTGGAACTCAGAATTCAGAAAATAACTCAGAACTGCACAGCTTCATGGAAACTAAACAACTGGCTCTTGAATGTTGATTGGATAAAGAATGAAATGAAGGCAGAAATAAAGAAGTTCTTTGAAACCAATGAAAATGAAGACACAACGTACCAGAATCTCTGGGACACATTTAAAGCAGTCTGTAGAGGAAAATATATAGCAATAAGTGCCCACATGAGAAGAGTGGAGAGATCCAAAATGGACACCCTATCATCAAAATTGAAAGAGCTAGAGGAGCAAGATCAAAAAAGCTCAAAACCTAGCCGAAGACAAGAAATAACTAAGATCAGAGCAGAACTGAAGGAGACAGAGACAAGAAAAACCCTTCAAAAAATCAATAAATCTAAGAGCTGGTTTTTTGAAAAGATCAACAAAATAGACAGACCACTAGCCAGAGTGATAACAAAGAAAAGAGAGAACAACCAAATAGATGCAATAAAAAACGATAATGGGGAAATCACCACAGATTCCACAGAAATTCAAACCATCATCAGAGAATACTACAAACAACTCTATGCACATAAACTAGTAAATCAGGAAGAAATGGATAAATTCCTGGATGCCTGTGTCCTCCCAAGCCTAAACCAGGAGGAAGCCGAAACTATGAATAGACCAATAACAAGGTCTGAAGTTGAGGCAGCAATTAAAAGCCTACCACACAAAAAAAGCCCAGGTCCAGATGGGTTCACAGCTGAATTCTACCAGACACACAAAGAGGATCTGGTACCATTCCTTCTGAAACTATTCCAAAGAATCCAAAAAGAGGGAACCCTTCCCAAATCATTTTATGAGACAAACATCATCCTGATACCAAAACCTGGCAGAGACTCAACAAGAAAAGAAAACTTCAGGCCAATATCCATGATGAACATAAATGCAAAAATCTTCAATAAAATACTGGCAAATCGATGCAACAGCACATTAAAAAACTTATCCATCATGATCAAGTAGGATTCATCCCGGGGATGCAAGGCTGGTTCAACATACGCAAGTCTATAAATGTAATTCACCACATAAACAAAAGCAAAAACAAAAACCACATGATTATCTCAATTGACGCAGAGAAGGCATTTGACAAAATTCAACAGCCCTTTATGCTAAAAACCCTCAATAAACTTGGTATTGATGGAACATATCTCAAAGTAATAAAAGCTATTTATGACAAACCAACAGCCAATATCATACTTAATGGGCAAAAACTGGAAGCATTCCCTTTGAAATCTGGCACTAGACAAGGATGCCCTCTCTCACCGCTCCTATTCAACATAGTACTGGAAGTTCTAGCCAGAGCAATCAGGCAAGAAAAAGAAATAAAGGGTATTCAAATAGGAAAGGTGGAAGCCAAATTGTCTCTATTTGCAGATGACATGATAGTATACCTAGAAGACCCCATCACCTCAGCCCAAAAGCTCCTGAAACTGATAAGCAACTTCAGCAAAGTCTCAGGATATAAAATCAATGTTCAAAAATCACAAGCATTTCTATACACCAATAACAGACTTAAAGAGAACCAAATCAAGAACGAGCAGCCATTCACAATTGCTGCAAAGAAAATAAAATACCTAGGAATACAACTCACAAGGAATGTAAGGGACCTCTTTAAGGAAAACTACAAACCACTGCTCAACGAAATAAGAGAGGACACAAACAGGTGGAGAAACATTCCATGTTCATGGTTAGGAAGAATCAATATTGTGAAAATGGCTATACTGCCCAAAGTAATTTACACAATCAATGCTATCCCCATCAAACTACCATTGAATTTCTTCACAGAACTGGAAAAAACCACCATGAATTTCATATGGAACCAAAAAAGAGCCCGCATAGCCAAGTCAATTCCAAGCAAAAAGAACACAGCGGGAGGCATCACACTACCAGACTTCAAACTATACTACAAGGCTACAGTAATCAAATCAGCATGGTACTGGTACCAAAACAGAGATATAGACCAATGGAATAGAACAGAAGCATCGGAGGCAACACAACATATCTACAACCATATTATCTTTGATAAACCAGACAAAAACAGGCAATGGGGAAAGGATTCCCTATTTAATAAATGGTGTTGGAAAAACTGGCTAGCCATGTGCAGAAAGCAGAAACTGGACCCCTTCCCGACACCTTACACTAAAATTAACTCCAGATGGATTAAAGACTTAAACGTAAGGCCTGACACCATAAAAACCCTAGAAGAAAATCTAGGCAAAACCATTCAGGACATAGGAGTAGGCAAGGACTTCATGAAGAAAACACCAAAAGCATTGGCAACAAAAGCCAAAATAGACAAATGGGACCTAATCAAACTCCACAGCTTCTGCACGGCAAAAGAAATGGTCACTAGAGTGAATCAGCAACCATCAGAATGGGAAAAATTCTTTGTAGTTTACACATCTGACAAAGGGCTGATATTCAGAATTTAAAAAGAACTCAAACAGATTTACAGGAAAAAAACAAGCCCATTCAAAAATGGGCAAAGGATATGAACAGACACTTTACAAAGAAGACATACATGAGGCCAACAAACATATGAAAAAATGCTCATCATCACTGGTCATTAGAGAGATGCAAATCAAAACCACATTGAGATACCATCTCACGCCAGTTAGAATGGCGATCATTAAAAAATCTGGAGACAGCAGATGCTGGAGAGGATGTGGAGAAATAGGAACACTCTTACACTGTTGGTGGGAGTGTAAATTAGTTCAACCATTGTGGAAGACAGTGTGGCGATTCCTCAGGGACCTAGAAATAGAAATTCCATTTGACCCAGCAATCCCATTTTGGGTATATATGCAAAGGAATATAAATCGTTCTACTATAAGGACACATGCACACGAATGTTCATTGCAGCACTGTTTACAGTAGCAAAGTCCTGGAACCAACCCAAATGCCCAACGATGATAGACTGGACTGGGAAAATGTGGCACATATACACCATGGAATATTATGCAGCAATCAAAAATGATGAGTTTGTGTCCTTTGTAGGGACATGGATGAATCTGGAGAACATTATTCTCAGCAAACTGACACAGGAACAGAGAAAGAAATACCACATATACTCACTCATAGGTGGTTGAGAAAAATTAGAACACGTGGACACAGAGAGGTGGTCTACTATACACTGGGGTCTATTGGGGGGAATGGGGAAGGGACAGCGGGGGGGGGGCTGGGGAGGGATAGCCTGGGGATGAATGCCAAGTGTGGGTGAAGGGGAGGAAGGCAGCAAAACAGACTGCCATGTGTGTACCTATGCAACTATCTTGCACGTTCTGCACATGTACCCCAAAATCTATAATGCAATAAAAATTTTAAAAAAAAAAGATCATTCATTTGACATTAAAGAGATCATTCATCATGGCCAAAAGGGATTTATCCCGGAGATGCAAGGATGGGTCAACATATGCAAATCGATGAATGCAATACATCATATCAATAGAATGAAGGACAAAAACTATATAATCATTTCTATTGTTGCTGAGAAAGTATTTGATAAAATTCAACATTCCTTCACGATTAGAAAAAAAAAACCTTAAAATGTAGCTAGAGAAGAAATATACATCAACATAGTAAAAGCCATATATGACAGACATACAATTAATTTCATACTGAATGGACAAACACTAAATGCCTTTCTTCTAAAATCTAGAACAAAACAAGGATGCCTGCTTTCACCACTGTTATTCAACATACGACTGGAAGTTCTAGCTAGAGCAATTAGACAAGAAACAAAGGGCATTCAAGTTGGAAAAAAAAAGAAGTAAAGTTATCCTTGTTTGAGAACTAAAGACAAAAAACACATGATCATCTCAGTAGATGAAGAAGAGGCTTTCAGTAAAATTCAACATCTCTTTATTTTACTAACTCTCAAGAAACTAGGTGGTGAAGGAACATACCTTAAAATAATAAAAGCCATCTATGACAAACCAAAACACTATACTGAATGGGCAAAAGCCGGTAGCATTCCCCCTGAAAACCAGTACAAGACAAGAATGTCCTCTTTCACCATTTCTATTCAACATTATGTTCGAAGTCCTGGGCAGAGCAATCAGGCAAGAGAAAGAAATAAAGGACATTCAAATAAAAAGCCAGGAAGTCAAACTAAACCAAATAGCACATGTTCTCATTTATAAGTAGGAGGTAAATGATGAGAACACCTGGACACAAAGATAGAAACACCAGACACTAAGGCCTACCTGAAGGTGGAGGGTGGGAGGAGGGACAGAATCACAAAGAATAACTATTGGCTTAGTACTTGAGTCATAAAATAATCTTTACAATAAATTCCCATAACACAAGTTTACCTATATAACAAGCTTGCACATGTACCCCTGAACCTAAAATAAAAGTTTTAAAAGGAGAGATTCACTCCTTGAGAGAGATATTTTTGGGCTCCAAAGCAGAGTGCAAGAAATCCTAAGAAAAGGTAACACCTTTTATAAAAAGAATAAAAAATAGAATTTTTTAAACACTAAACATCCTTGTTTGCAGATGGTATAATCTCACATTTGGAAAAACCTAAAAATACCACCAAAAACCTATTAGAACTGACAAATTTGGCTGGGCACAGTGACTCACACCTGTAATCCCAGTGCTTTGGGAGGCCAAGGTGGGCAGGTCATGAGGTCAAGAGATCGAGGCCATCCTGGCCAACATGGTGAAGCCCCGTCTCTACTAAAAAAAAAATACAAAAATTAGCTGGGCATGGTGGTGCATGTCTGTAGTCCCAGCTACTCGGGAGGGAGAGGTTGCAGTGAGCCAAGAGTGTGCCACGGCACTTCAGCTGGGTGACAGCAGGGCTCCATCTCAAAGAAAAAAAAAAAAAAAGAATGACAAATTTGGTAAAGTTGCAAGATATGAAATCAACACAAAAATATGTTGCATTACTATATGCCAACAGCAAACAATCTGAAAAATAAATCAAGAAAGTAATCTAATTTACAAGAGCTACAAATAAAATAAATTATTTATGCATAAATTTAGCCAAAGAAGAAAGATCTCTACAATGAAAACTGTAAAACATTTGTGAAAGAGATTGAAGAGGACACTGAAGAATGACAAGATATTCCATGTTCATGAATTAGAAGAATCAGTATTATTAACATGTGTATACTACACAAGGCAGTCTACATATTCAACTCAATCCCTACCAAAATACTGATAACAATTTCTTCACAGAAATGGAATAACGATCCAAAAATTTATATGGAACCACAAAAGACCCAGAAGAACCAAAGTTATTCCAATAAATAAGTACAACACTGGAAAAATTACATTTATACTACAGTGCTATAGCAACCAAAACAACTTGATACTGGTGCATGTGTGCGCGCGCACACACACACACACACACACACACACACACAATCAATGGAAGACAGAATCCAGAAATAAATCCATACATCTACAGTGAACTCATCTTCAACAAAGGTGCCAAGAACACCTATTATAGAAAGGGCAATCTCTTCAAAAATTGTGCTGTGAAAACTGGGTATTCATATGCAGAATAATGAAAGCGGACCCTCTGAAATATACAAAAATCAAATCAAAATTGATTAAAGACTTAAATCTAGGACCTCAAACTATGAAGCACAAGAAAACTTGGAGAAATCTCTCCAGGACATTGGAAGAAACAAAAATTTCCTGATTAATATCCTACAAGCACAGGCAACCACAGCAAAAATGGGCTGATGGGATCACATCAAGTTAAAACACTGCTGCATGGCAAAGAAAATAATCAACAAAGTCAAAACACAACACATGGAATGGGAGAATATATCTGCAAACTATCCATCTGACAAAGGATTAATAACCAGAATATATAAGGAGCTCAAACAATTTAAGAGAAAAAAATCTAATAATCCAATTTTAAAATGGACAAAAGATCTGAATAGACATTTCTCAAAAGAAGACATACAATTGGCAAGCTGATATGTGAAAAAGATGTGCAACACTATTGATCATTAGAGAAATTCAAATCACAATTATAATGAGATATCATTTCACCTCAGTTAAAATGGCTTTTATCCAAAAGACAGGAAATAATAAATGCTGGTGAGAACAGGAAGAAAAGAGATCCTATGTACATTGTTGGTGGAAATGTAAACTAGTGCAACCACAATAGAAAACAGTTTAGAGGTTCACAAAAACAACCTAAAAATAGAACTATCAAATGATCCAGCAATCCATTGCTGGATATATACTCAAAAGAAAGGAAATTAGTATATCAAAGACACATCTGCACTCCCATGTTCATTGCAGCAACTATTCACAATAGCCAAGATTTGGAAGCAACCTAAGTGTCCATCGACAGATGAATGGATAAAGAAAATGTGGAATATATACACAATGGAGTACTATTCAGCCATAAAAAGGATGAGATCCTGTCATGTTCAACAGCATGGATGGAACTGGAGGTCACTATGTTAAGTGAAATAAGACAGACATTGAAAGACAAACTTTGCATGTTCTCACTGATTTGTGGGAGCTAAAAATTAGAACAATTTAACTCATGGAGATAGCAAGTAGAATGATAGTTACCAGAGGCTGGGAAGGGTAGTAGTTGCATAGGGGAATTGGGGATGGTTAATGGGTATAAAAATATGGTCTGATACAATGAAAAGACCTAGTATTTGCTAGCACAACAGGGTGACTAAAGTCAACATTAATATACTGTACATTTAAAAATAACTAAAGTAGTATAATAGGATTGCCTGTAACTAAAAGAAAGGATAAATGCTTGAGGTGATGGATACCCCATTTACCCTGATGTGATGATTATACATTGTATGCCTTATAAAAATATCTCATGCACCTCATAAATATATATACCTACTATGTACCCACAAAAATAAAAATCAATGAAGATACAAATAAATTTTTAAAGTCCCACATATACATTGAAATAAGTATATCAAAGGGCCACAGGAGGTAACTGAAAGAGCTCCCAGTGGCCAAATGGAAAAACTTCAGCAATAGAATTAAGTAGTATTATATAAAAACCAAAAATAAACACATATAATATCCATGAGTCCATAAATACATAATTGATGTATCTATAAATACATAATTGAATAAATTAATTAAATGGGGAAGAAAAGGCAAATCTTCCATGCAGAATAATTCTAAATAATTTATGAAGACAATCTTTCCTCAAGGAGGAGAACATAACTCCTCACGTTTTAAGTTTGGTTTGTATATAGTGTCTTTCTTCCAAAGAGAACAGCATAGAGAGGAGGAAAACTAACTTTACCATGGAAAAACCTGGCAGATGCTACCTCAGCCTAGTTATCAAAGTCAGCCTCAACAGTCAGAAATCATGCTGATGGTATGTACCATTTAGATAACCAGGTGAAAATGGCACTTTGCCTCTGTGACCTTCCTCCAAAAAAATCGTAAGGACATTTTAATACTGAGGGAAACCATCAAATAAATTTCAATAAAAAGGCATCCTATGAAACACCTGACAGATATTCCTGAAAACTCTCAAGGTCACCAAAAACAAGAAGAGCCTGAAAAACTGTCATAGCCAAAAGGAGTCTAGAAAGACAATAATGACTAAAGGCAATGTGGAATCCTGAATGGGATCCTGGTGGAGAAATAGGACTTTGGGTAAAAATTGCAATAAATCTGAATAAACGGTACATTTTTGTTAATAATAATGTACCAATATTAGTTTATTAATTGTAACAAATGTACCATACTAATATGAAATATTAATAATAGGAGAAACTCATGTGTTTGTGTGTGTGTAGTTTAAAGATATATGTAACAATAATAACACTATACAAAAAAACTAAAACTAAACAAAATAATAATGATTACCTAAGGGGAATGGAGGAGGTTGTTATACTTAGGTGTTTTCTGGGGTGCCTATAATGTTGTATTTTCTGAACTGAATGAGTAATAAATTAGTGTTAACACAGGCATTTGGTTTAGTAATACTTATTAAGCATTATTACTATATGTTAACACTACATATCTGTTTTATATAGTTTTATCACTATAAAAAGGTAAAAAATTATGAGTGGAATGAAATACACTGAAAAAATAAAGGAGATAGTCTCTGAGATTTATGAAGTTTTATTTTTTTCCTACTTTTAAAACATTTTTTAAATTTTTCTAAAATAACTATAAATATTATTTATAATCTGATAAGAATAAGTTTTGCTTATTAGGTAAGGAAAGAAAAGCAGACTCTCAATGAATATTTGCTGAGGAACAGCCTTGTTCCTTGCATTTATAGCTTTATCTCGTGCTAAAAGCTGACTAGAAATTTACTAGTTAGGGTCATTTAATTGCATACCAAATGGAAATGTAAGGTAGAGCATAATGCCTGAAAAATCTAGAAATGCTGTATTATAGTTTTCCATACGTCATTCTAATGCTTTAAAATCATTTTCATAAGTCCCAGTTTGGAAATAAGCTAACAAACAAAAAAAATACAATGACTTGGAGAAGACACAATGATCCACAGGAAAGATGACAAAAAGTTGCTTATCATTTAATAGCCTCCATTTAGAAGCAATTAAGCATTTGGCCTTGTGCTTTTATTTGTGATGTCAAATACCAGAGGATATATTATATGTGAAATTGAAAAAACCCTCAGCCTGATTTTGTGCAGGCATTTCAAAGGAGCCACTCCATGAGATGTTTACCCTTAGAGAAGTCTAATATTGCAGAACTATTTTTTTTTTTTGATCATGTGTGACTTTTTATAAGTCATATAGGCCTCCCTGGGCCTCAGTGTATTCATCTGTAAAATGAGCCTTTGGAATAAATGACCTCTAAGGACCTTCCTTGCATTAAAATCCTATGTCAGGGCTGGGCACGGTGACTCAAGCCTGTAATCCCAGCACTTTGGGAGGCCGAGGCGGGTGGATCACGAGGTCAAGAGATCGAGACCATCCTGGTCAACATGGTGAAACCCCGTCTCTACTAAAAATACAAAAAATTAGCTGGGCATGGTGGTGTGTGCCTGTAATCCCAGCTACTCAGGAGGCTGAGGCAGGAGAATTGCCTGAACCCAGGAGGCGGAGGTTGCGGTGAGCCAAGATCGTGCCATTGCACTCCAGCCTGGGTAACAAGAGCAAAACTCTGTCTCAAAAAAAAAAAAAAAATCCTATGTCAGAAGACTATGCCAATATATGGGAGGGTAAATCTTATGATAAAATCAATGGTGAAGAAAATAGCATTGAAGTTTCCACAGCATTTTTTATCTATAAAAGTGCTTTTCAATTTATATTCATTTTATCCTCAACAGCTTCTATTTTCAGTAGAAATAGAAGTATCTTTATATCTATCATGAAAATGAGAAAACTAAAATGACGTGGATATTGACATGGAGCAATAGCAAATGCAAAATTTTAATGTATTCTGAAAACTCAGGGCCTGGTTTGATGTAGCTGCAGCATTCTGGCTCATGAGCATTCTGATTCTCAAGGCTATGTCTTTACTTTTTCCATCTACAAAATAAACAAGAAATATCATCCCTGGCTGAAAATGGCCATTTAGGAACAGCTCAGGATTGCAGCTCACAGTGAAAGTGCAAAGGGTGAGTGGATGCTGCATTTCCAGATGATCTTTATTGCCCACAGACCAGGAGATTCCCAGGCAGAGGAGCCCCACGGGTCTCCAGCGCAGCTGTTTTGGCCGGCGCGGCTGTTTTGCTGGTGCCCCAGCACGGCGGTTCTCCATACAAAATACACTGGTCTGGTTGCCCTTTTAAGCTGGCAATTGGAGCTCCAGGAAGGCAGATTAACCCATTCATCTGATTAAACAAGGGACTGAAACAGGGAGCCAGGCCAGGAGATTCCTGGGCAAAAAAGCACCACAAATCTCAGTGCCGTTGTTTCAGCCAGTGCAGTGGTTCGCTGCACGGGAAATTACACAGATCCCAGTGCCTTTTCAGCAGGCAACTGGAACACCTTGGAGAGAGTCAACCATTCAACTTTAAAAAAAAAAAAAGGCTCTGGGCAGGGAGCAAGGTGATCAGGCTCAGCAGGTCCCACCCCCACAAAAACAAAAGAAAAAAACAGCAATTGGAAATGCTCAGGGTTGAGAGTTTCATGGCAAGCACAGCTGAACCCAGGATGGTCCAGTTCTGTGGGGGAGGGGCGTCCACCATTACTGAGGCATTTCACCTCTATGGAGGTAGTCTGCCATTGCTGAGGCAGCCTGCCATTGCCGAGGCAACCCACCATTGCCAAGGCAACCTGCCATAACAGAGAGAGTCTGCCATTACAGAGGCGGGCCACCATTGCCAAAGCAGATCTAACCAAACCCATATAAACAGGACTGCAGGGAGGTTCACAGGACAGCAGGGAGTAGCCCACATCAGCTCAGCAAAGCCTCTGCAGGCAGACAGTGACTAGGCTGCCTCCTTGCTGGGCAGGGCAGCCCTGAAAAAAAGGCAGCAGCACAACAGAAACTCATAAATAAAGCCCTAACTCCCTGGGACAGAGCACCTGGGGAAAAAAGGGGGGGTTATAACTTCTGCTGCAGCAGACTTAAATGTACCTGCCTAGCAGCTCTGAATGAACAATGGAGCTCAGCTGAGCACTTAAGTTCCTATAAAGGAGAGACTGTCTCCTCAAGAAGCTCCCTGACCCCCATATATCCAAAGAGTCACCTCACAAAGGACTAATCAGACTGACATTTGGTGGGCATCATTCTGGGACAAAGATAGCAGAAGAAGAAACTGGTAGTAACCCTTACTGTTCTGCAGCTGCTGCAGGTGATCCCCAGGCAAGCAGGGCCTGGATTGGACCTCAGCAGTCCTACAGCAGAGGGGCCAGACTGTTAGAAGGAAAACAAAGAAACAGAAATAACTTCATCATCAACAAACTGGACATCCACTCAGAGACCCAATCTGAAAATCAGCAACTACAAAGACCACACGTGGATAAATCCACAAAGATGGGAAGAAACCAGTGCAAAAAGGAGGAAAACACCCAAAACCAGGACACCTCTCCTCCTACAAGGGATCACAACTTCTCACCAGCAAGGGAACAAGGCTGGATGGATAATGAGTGTGATGAAATGACAGAATCAGACTTCAGAAGGTTGGTAATGAGAAACTTCTGTGAGCTAAAAGAACATGTTCTAACTCAATGTAAATAAACTAAAAATCTTGAAAAAAGATTTGACAAAATGCTAACAAGAATGGACAACTTAGAGAGGAATGTGAGTGAATTGATGGAGCTGAAAAACACAACACGAGAACTTCATGAAGCATACACAAGTTTCAACACTGAATTGACCAAGCAGAAGAAAGGATATCAGAGGTAGAAGATCAACTCAATAAAATAAAACAAGAAGGCAAGATCAGATTTTAAAAAAAGGTGCAAAAAGGAATGAACAAAGTCTCCAGGAAATATGGGACTATGTGAAAAGACCTAATCTACGTTTGATAGGTGTACCTGAATGTGTTGCAGAGAATGAATCCAAGATGGAAAATACTCTTCAGGATATTATCCAGGAAAACTTCCCCAACCTAGAAAGGCAGGCCAATATTCAAGTTCAGAAAATACAGAGAACACCACAAAGATATTCTGCAAGAAGAGCAACCCCAAGGCACATAATCGTTAGATTCACCAGGGTTGAAATGAAGGAGAAAATCCTAAAAGCAGCCAGAGAGAAAGGTCAGGTTACTCACAAGGGGAAGCCCATCAGACTCACAGCAGATCTCTTGGCAGAAACCCTACAAGCCAAAAGAGAGTGGGGGGCAATATTCAACATCCTTAAAGAAAAGAACTTTCAACCCAGATTTTCATATCCAGCCAAACTGAGCTTCATAAGTGAAGGAAAAATAAAATCCTTTGCAAACAAGCAAGTACTCAGAGATTTTGTCACGATCAGGCCTGCTTTACAAGAGCTCCTGAAAGAGGCACTACACATAGAAAGGAACAACCAGTACCATCCACTCCAAAAACATACCAAATGGTAAAGAGCATCAACAAAATGAAGAATCTGCATCAACCAAGGGACAAAACAGCCAGCTAGCATCAAAATAGCAGTATCAAACTCACACATAACAATATTAACCCTGAATGTAAATGGGCTAAATGCACCAATCAAAAGACACAGACTGGCAAATTGGATAAAAACCAAAACCCATCGGTGTGCTGTATCCAGGAAACCCATCTCACATGCAAGGATACACAAAGGCTCAAAATAAAGAGATGGAGGAAGATTTACCAAGCAAATGGAGAGAAAAAAAAAAGCAGGAGTTGCAATTCTCATCTCTGATAAAATAGACTTTAAAGCAACAAAGATCAGAGACAAATAAGGACATTGCATAATGGTAAAAGGATCGATACAACAAGAAGAGCTAATGATCCTAAATATATACAGACCCAATACAGGAGCACCCAGATACATAAGGCCAGTTCTTAATGACTTACAAAGAGACTTAGACTCCCACACAATAATAGTGGGAGACTTTAACACTCTATTGTCAATATTAGACAGATCAACGAGACAGAAAATTAACAAGGATATCCAGGGCTTGAACTCAGACCTGGAACAAGCAAACCTGATAGATATTTACAGAACTCTCCACCCCAAATCCACAGAATATACATTCTTCTCAGCATCACATCACACCTATTCTAAAATTGACCACTCCTCAGCAAATGCAAAAGAAGTAAATCACTCCTCAGCAAATGCAAAAGAACGGAAATCATAACAGTCTCTCAGACCATAGTGCAATCAAGTTAGAACTCAGAATTCAGAAACTAACTCAGAACCACACAGCTTCATGGAAACTGAGTAACTGGCTCTTGAATGTTGATTGGATAAACAATGAAATGAAGGCAAAAATAAAGAAGTTCTTTGAAACCAACAAGAACGAAGACAAAACATATCAGAATCTCTGAGACACATTTAAAGCAGTCTTTAGAGGAAAATACATAGCATTAAATGCCCACATGAGAAGAAAGGAGAGAACCAAAATTGACACCCTATCATCAAAATTGAAAGGGCTAGAGGAGCAAGATAAAAAAAACTCAAAATCTAGCAGAAGACAAGAAATAACTAAGATCAGAGCAGAACTGAAGAAGATAGAGACACAAGAAACCCTTCAAAAAATAAATAAATCCAGGAGCTGGTTTTTCGAAAAGATCAACAAAATAGACCGCTAGCCAGATTAATAAAATAGAAAAGAGAGAATAACCAAATAGTTGCAATAAAAAAACGATAAAGGGGAAATCACCACAGATTCCACAGAAATTCAAACCATCATCAAAGAATATTACAAACAACTCTATGCACATAAACTAGTAAACCTGGAAGAAATGGATAAATTCCTGGACACTTGCATAATCCCAAGCATAAACCAGGAAGAAGTCGAAACCCTGAATAGACTAATAACAAGATCTGAAGTCGAGGCAGCAATTAAGACCCTACCACACACAAAAAAGCCCAGTTCCAGATGGGTTCACAGCCGAATTCTACCAGACACACAAAGAGGAGCTGGTACCATTCCTTCTGAAACTATTCCAAATAATCCAAAAAGAGGGAATCCTTCCCAAATCATTTTATGAGACCAACATCATCCTGATACCAAAACCTGGCAGAGACTCAACAAGGAAAGAAAACTTCAGGCCAATATCCATGATGAACATAGATGCAAAAATCTTCAGTAAAATACTGGCAAGCCGATTGCAACAGCACATCAAAAAGCTTATTCACCATGATCAAGTAGGATTAATCCCGGGGATGCAAGGCTGGTTCAACATACGCAAGTCTATAAATGTAATTCACCACATAAACAGAACCCAATTTTATTCTCTTATATAAAATATGCAAACTCTATTTCTACTCTGTTATAAAAAAATATACAAACTGTTTTTACTCTGTTATACAAAATATGAACTCTATTTGTACTCTTATAAGAAACATACAAACTCCACTTGTACTGTGCTATGAAAAATATACAACTCTATTTGTATTCTCTTACAAAAAATGTGCAAACTCTGTTTTACTCTCTTATAAAAAAATATACACACTCTATTTGTACTCTGGTGTAAAAAATGGACAAACTCTATTTGTACTCTGCTATAAAAAATACACAAATTCTCAAAATAATCTTTTAACAAACATAAAGGGTCTATTTGTACTGTTACTAAAAATGTAAAAACTCTCAGAATACTCTGTTATAAAAATTGTACAAACTCAATGTTTACTGTTATAAAAAATAAACACTCTATTTGTACTCTCATAAATATTTGCAAACTCTATTTGTACTCTTATAGAAAATATGCACACTCTATTTGTACTGTCTTATAAAAAATATGGAAACTCTATTTGTACTCTGTTATAAAAAAAAATGTACAAACTCCATTTTACTCTGTTATAAAGAATAGACAAACTCTATTTGTACTCTGTTATAAGAAATATACAAACACTCAGTTCCACAACCCTAAAACTAGAACAGCAGCACCAGCTCCTCCCTGGTCTCCAGATTCACAGTCCTCAACTACAGTAGGTGCACCTGTTCCTTCCCAGGTATCACCCACGTTTAGTTCCACGACCCTCAGACATAACCAGCATCACCAGCTCCTCCACAGATCTCCAGCTCCCCAACTTTCAAACTTCAACTGCAGCACCATCTCCTTCCTGGGTCTCCAGCTCCCCAACCCTCAAACTACAACAGCAGCACCAGCTCCTCCCCAGTCTCCAGATTCACTATCCTCAAACTGCAACAGCAGTATCAACTCCACCCCAGGTCTCCAGATTCACGATTCTGAAACTACAACAGCAGCACTAGCTGCTCCCTGCATCTTCAGCTCAATGACTCTCAGACTTGAAAGGCATCACGAACCCTTCCCCATGTCTCTCTGACCCTGGAATTAGAACAGCAGCACCAGCTCCTCCCTGGGTCTCCAGCTCCACAATCCTCAAGCTATAACAGCAGCACCAGCTCCTCCCTGGATCTCCAGCTCCCCAATCCTCAAGGTATAACAGCAGCACCAGCTCCTCCCTGGATCTCCAGCTCAATGACTCTCCGACTTGGCAGGCATCACAAGCCCCTCCCCAGGTCTCTCTGACCCTCATATTAGAACAGCAGCACCAGCTACTCACCGGGTCTCCAGCTCCATGACCCTCAAACTTCAACTGCAGCACTGGCTCCTCCCTAGGGCCAGCAGCTCCGTGACCCTCACTTGCACAGTGGTATCACTGGCTCCTCCCTGGTCTCCAGCTCCACGACCACCAAACTTAAACTGCAGCACCTGCCCCTCCCCGGTCTCCAGCTCCAAGACCATCTAACTACAACACCTGCACCCGCTCCTCCCTAAATCTCCAGCTCAACAACTCCCAGGCTTGAGAGGATGCACTGGCTCCTCCCCACAGCTCCAGATCCACAACACTCAGATTTGAACATCAGGAGCACCAGCTCCTGTTATAAAAAATATACAAACTCTATTTGTACTCTATATTTAAAAAATCTACAAACTCTATGTTTACTCTGCTATAAAAAATATACAAACTCTCAAAACACTGTTATAAAAAAAATACAAACTCTATATGTATTCTGTTATAGAAAATATACAATCTCGTTTTTGCTCTGTTATACAAAATATAAAAGCTCTCAAAATACTGTTATAAAAAATATACAATGTCTATTGGTACTCTGTTATAAAAAATATATCCACTCTTTGTACTCTCTTATAAAATATGTTCAAATTCTATTTGTACACCATTATACAAAATATAAAAACTCTCAAAATACTCTGTTATAAAAAATATACGCCATCTCTGTGTCGGCGTGCTCGCATGCCAGCACTCTGACATCACACACGCCGGTGCTGTGTCCGTCACTTGCACGCCCGCCCTGTGATGCCGCGCTTGCATACCGGCGCCCTGACGCCATGCACGGCGCTGTGACTGCGCGCTCGCACACCAGAGCTCTGACACCACGCGTGCCAGCGCTCTGGCGCCACGCATGCACGCCGGCACTATGACTCCACGCACACATGCCGGCGCTGTGTCGCCACGCACGCACACCAGCGCTCTGACGCCACGCATGCCAGCTTTGTGACACCACTCTCGCACGCCAGCGCACTGACGCCACGCACGCTGGCGCTCTGGTTCCTCGCATGCGGGCGCTCTGACGCCACGCATGCACGCACGCCGGTGCTGTGTCGCCACGCTCGCACTCCGGCGCTCTGACGCCATGCACGCCAGAGGCGGAGCCTCAGGAATCTGTAAAGGCGGTCTCGGGCGTCCCCTGCTGGTGGCTAGGGTCAATGCAGGGCCCTCTTGGTGACAGCATCCCATGCTGGCGGTCGGGGCACTTGCAGAGACCTCTTATTCATAGTGTAGTGGCAGCACGCCCCCTGCTGGCCGCTGGGGGCACTGCAAGGCCCTCTTGCTCAGTTATTTCTCTTTGAATGTAGCCATCCAATAGGGATACCCGGCTCTAGGCTAGTACTGGGGGTTGTCTGCACAGAGTCCTTTGACGTAAACTGTCTTCAGGTCTCTCAGTCATAGATACCAGCACCTGTCTTAATAGAGGTTGCAGGGGAGTGAAATGAACTCTGTGAGGGTCCTTAGTTGTACTTGTTTAATGCACTAGTTTTCTGCTGGTTGGCCTCCTGCCAGAAGGTAGCACTTTCAAGAGAGCATCAGCTGTGGTAGTATAGGGGAGGATCAGGTGGTAAGTGGGGCCTAGAACTTACAAGAGAATATGACCTTTGTCTTTAGCACTTCTACCATGTTCCCACCAACAGCAATGAGTTTGTTTCCATGCAGTGGGTGAACAGAGTTCAGAACTTGCCCCAGGCTAACAGCCTCACAACTGAGAAAGCAAGACAGGCTTTTGTGCCTCCCCACCTGTTGACCCTGCACAACAGATTCACACCCTTTCCCGAGTTCTGGCCAGGAAGTTTCTGTACAGTCAAAATTTTTACAAAGTTCAGCTGGGGGTTTCCTTCTAACTGTGATCTTTTCCCAGTTCCTCTGGCAGCCCTTTCCCAGTCCCCTGTTAGAGAAGACAGAAATGGCTTCTCCGGGGACCCAGAGAGCCAGGGTTCTTCCCCCTGCTTTTTCTACTCCTGTATTTCACACAGTTCTCTAAATTGTCTCTGCCCCTGGTAAGATCAAATTCTTCTCTTGTGATCTAGACCTTTAGGTTCCCCAAGGGTGTGTGTTCAGGGGTGGACAATCCCTCTTCACTGTTTGGGCATTCACATTATGTGGGCTGTCTCCTGAGACATGCAGGAGCAACCCATGTCTTTCAAAGGATCTGTGGATTCTCTTGGCTTTCCTGGTATATCCCTGCAGTCGTTCTTGGATCCAAAATTCATGATGCAAGTCTACATATCCTGGTCTGTCCATCCAAGTGGGAGCTGCAAGTTAATCCTGCCTCCCATCCGCCATTTTTTAAATTAAAACTTATTCGCATGTGAACTCCATGAGGGCAAGACTTTTATTCCATTTTTTTTACTGTTAAATACCTCAAAACTGTTACATATCCTGCCATATTGTGGACATTCTAAATATTTCTCAAAATGAATGTTGATATATTACAGTGCTTATCTCACCATCTGCCACAAAGCACAAACTCTCTAAATGTCAAATATTACTATTTTAAGAATTTTAAATAATATGATTCTAACTATTTTAAATAATACTATTCTACCATTGCTTGAGACAACTATGGTTATATATGTCTTTAAGAAGTGCAATCTAGACAACAACGTATTTCAACATCAGGTATCCATTATCTCATGTTCCTGAGTTCATCTTTTTACTTGATCAATGTTGGTAAAGATCCATGGCCACAAGTGAACTTTAATCTCTGAATTTACAATTGGAAACTTAGGTTGAAAATTTACCTAGTTTCTTATGCAGTCTGTGTTATTTATTCTGCTGCTATTGATGACCAAATCAATTATAATGTTCTTATTGGACTCTGGCAAGATAAGTAACGTCAATTAATATGGTTGTGTTATTTTAAAATTATTTGAAAATATTTTAAGTGAAATATAAGACTCTTTACAAAAAGACTTAGACAGATGTAAATTATTAACTTTTTCCTCATGAGAAGTATTGTGTACTTAATGACAAGTTCCTAGTGGCTAGAATTGCTAAAATCTTTGTGAAGCACAACACTGAAGATGAGTTTGAAAAACTTTGCTTTTATCATCATACTACTAATCTCAGGAGAACTCCACGCAGAAGGTAAAATTAATTCTTAATATTCTTTATTCTCTAAAACGTATAAGTGGAGATTCTAATATTTATAGAACCAAAGTTTTACTATACTCTTTCATTTTAATATATCAATTTTATAACATACCTTTTATAAATATAACTTTTAATAATATTTAGACCTTTTCCTGTGAGCAAAATTAGTAATTATTACAGTAGCATAAGCCAGAAAAACAAAACAAAACAAAAATACTTGTATCCTAGGTCTGGGGACAAGAGACCAGGATCTAAAGACTTCTAAAATGTTTTCAGGCTACAGTATGTCCATTTCAAAGTCACATATTAACTTTAATTCTAAATTTATGCTAGAATCCATTCCTAATACTGACAAAATTTGTACAATTTTAATTCTTTTCATAAGGTGAGAGTTTAATGTGGGAAATTTGAAAAAGAAATAGCCATAAATAATGAGCAGGATTTTCTACTTTTGAGACTTTGATTTTTATCCCAATGAATTATTCATTGGTCGAAGACATTAAGTATTGATTAGTAGGACAGCCATGTAATTGCTTGTACAAACAGGGACACTTTTGAGAGTAAAAGAGGGTTTCTATTGATAGTTGTTTGAACACTTGTAAATCAAGACTTTCCAAACAAACCAATACCTATGGACTCCCTATTAGAAAGCTTTATAGTCATATTGTCCAGTGTGTATGCTTAGTGTGATAATGTAAGGGAGGCAGTGTACACGGGTATGTTGTTTAGGAACAATTATCAATATTATCAGGTCATAGGATGAAGAATCCGGGTAGGCACTCTGCATTAGCAAGAGTGAACATACAAGAAGTAAACTACAGCAATAAGGCTTTTCTGTGGGGAAAAAAATAAACATCTTAGGGAATTTGTTGAAATTAAATATATAAGTTTTAATTGTATTTTAATTGAATAATTTACTGTAAATTTTCTACCAAAACATCTAAGATTAAAATTATAAAAGTGAAAGACACAGAATTAATCTTATTTGATACTTTCAATTCTATAATAGGATGATTTTTGCATGAATTATTTTATTTTATTTTTCTGTCTAAATAGGGAAATATTAGCAGATATAATTGTCTGTTATCTATACCTTAAAGGCATTGAAATATTCTACTGAATTTTCTGATTATTATAACGTTATAATGCTATTTTTACATAATAAAAAAGTGAACTGCTTAAAGACCAAGACAATAATCTTATTTTTGCATGCTTCTCTCAACTCCCATTGTGAACTTCAGGGGCAAGAATTCAGTTAATTGTATTTCTCATTTCATGGTATGCAATTATTATTAACTTATGAAAGATCTCACTCTTGATTTACTTGCACATTTTATCCCCTTATTCCTAATCTTGAAGTCCATTTTCCCAGGACCCACTGTAATGTTTTGACATGTTACTTTAGTTCTCTCAACTACAAATAGCTCTGAAATGAATATTATAATATAACCAACTTATCTTGCTGTGAGAATACTTTCAGTCTGTATTCACTCACAGGTGAAATTACTGAGTCTATTCTTGTACTTGATTTCTGTGAGTAGTGACAGATTACTTTTGCAGAATGGCAGTTTCAAAGTATGTCATCTCCGAGACAGGATATATTTTTGCTTCTCATCATCCTCACCATCACCTCATATTGTCCATCTTTGTACTGGTTACTATGCTATTATTTGTAATGTGATATCCAATTTTTATTTATTTACCATTCTCTGATTGCTAATGTGTACATCTCTTCATATACTTTTTTAGATGATCAGATGTCAGTGATTTCCTGGTTTATGTATAATTAGTATATTCCTCACATTTCTCAATAATTTTTTTTCTCAGGAATTCATATTCTCCAAGGCATTCCAGCCTCCTTAACAAGTAATGTGCCTATACTGGTGGTGGAGAGAGATGTCCCAGGACAGAGTCTTTAAAGCCACAACCTAGAAGTGTTGTGCAAAGAATACTTTGCTGCCCCTCCCTGACAAGCAACTGTACCCCTCAGGGAAACTTTTTGTGTAGTTACCATTGCACTGCTATTTTGGAAGAGCCTTTTTATTGTAAATTTCTTGGGTTTTTGGGTGTAAAAAATGGTGAGAAGAATTCTCAGAAAATGGGAACTATCCTGCCCGTGTTTTTCTGTCTGCTTCTTCAGATGCTGGAAGTTTGGTTACTCATCATCCAACATCCATTTCCTTCAAAACTAGGCTAGCATTACTTTTATTCTCTGTCTCACAGTAGCATTAGTATGCAGTGATCAACTTCAGCATTGAAGCCAAAGTAATCACACTAGATCCAGCCATTCTTTTACCCATGACTGCCCATGCTTCTACTCAACACAGCTCCTAGGGTTGTTCAAGCGTTTCTTTCTTTTAAGTGTTTTTATGATTTTAAGATCTTCAACACAAAGATATATTTTTAAAATATGTGTTTGAATTGGAGTACAGTATATCCAGAAAAATGCAAAAATCATAGGATACACTTCTATAATTTTTTATATAATTTTACACCATCCAGATCAAGAAATAGGACAGTGACAGCACCCCAGAAACATAACTGATGCCTGTAGGGAACTAAACCCCAAAGGTAACCAATTGGACTTCTAATATTATGGATTAGTTTGTCTTCTTTTAAAAAGTTATGCAGGTCCGGGTGCGGTGGCTCAAGCCTGTAATCCCAGCACTTTGGGAGGCCGAGGCAGGTGGCTCACAATGTCAAGAGATCGAGACCATCCTGGTCAACATGGTGAAACCCCGTCTCTACTAAAAATACAAAATATTAGCTGGGCATGGTGGTGTGTGCCTGCAATCCCAGCTACTCAGGAGGCTGAGGCAGGAGAATTGCCTGAACCCAGGAGCCGGAGATTGCGGTGAGCTGAGATCACGCCATTGCACTCCAGCCTGGGTAACAAGAGTGAAACTCCGTCTCAAAAAAAAAAAGTTATGCAAATTTATACAACAATTCATAGGTGATTGGCATCTTTCACTCAATATTATCTTTATGAGATTCACCATTCATTCATTTCTGTTGTTGTATAATATTCCATTGTATACATAGTGTAAAATCTGTTTATCTTTTACTATTTATGGACATTTAGATTGTTTCCAGGTTGGGACTATATGAATAGTGCTGTTATAAACATTCTTTTACATGTCTTTTGGTATACAAATATATGTTTTTTTAATTAGGAATATGATTTGTACATGTTTTACACCAACAAATATTGCAAAGGTGTTCTCTCATAGAGTTTGATCTAATTTATACTTACAGTTTTATAAATATGAGAGTTCTAGTTTCTTCACGTCTTCACCAGTCATTCAGATAGCCTGTCTTTTTCATTTCAGCAATTCTATTGGATATGCAGTACTATCTCATGGTGATTTAAATGTGCATTTCCCTGATGACTAATAATGCTAAGTACTAGGTCTCTGACCATTTAAATATCCTGTTTTGCAAAGCTTTTGCTAAAGTATTCTATTCGTTTTCATTTGTTTTCTGTTTTTTCTTTAAAAATGTGATTTATTTGAAAATTTTTAATGAGTTTGCATATGTTAAGGAGAAACTTTATCTATTTCTGAACTGTGCTGTCCAATTACAGTGGGCATTAGCCATATATAGCTATTGGAGACAGTACTTAAAATGTCACTAGTCCAAGATCATATGTAGTGTATCTATAAATACATAGGGAATGTTAAAGAGTTAATAACAAAAAAAAAGAATGTAAAATATTTTCAATATATTGGGTCAATTAAAATATATTATAAAAATTAACTTCAGCTCATCCTTTGTATTTTTTATGAATGTGACTATTAGAAATTTTTTAATTACATATGTGACTTGCAATACATATCTAGTAGGAAGTGCAGGTGCAGTTCAGTGGCTTATCTCTTGTAATCCTAGTGCTTTGGGAGGCCACGGCAGAAGGATCCTTTGAGTCCAGGAGTTCAAGACCAACCTGGGCAACACAGTGAGACCCTCTTCCCCATCTCTACAAAAATAAAGCAAAATTTAGCCAAGTGTGGCGGCATGTGCCTGCAGTCCTAGCTACAGGACAGGAGGATTGCTTAAGCTCAGAAGCTTCCAGTGGCCATGAGCTATGATTTCAGCACTGCACTGAAGTCGGATGACAAGGAAAACTCTGTCTCTAATAAGAAAAAGAAAGTACTGTTCTACAAAGTTAGCAGAGCTTGCCTGAAGAAGTGGTCTTCTAAGTTTTATCATGACTGGTGGATGTTTAAAGTAACTTGCAATTATGACAAAAGAACTGCTTGAATTGTCACAAAAGTACCTTAAAATTTTAAGAAAAATAAGTACTAGTTGAAATTACTCTAAATAATTTTAGTTAGTTTGTCTTGTCACCTGATTACAAATTTTATGTTTTTAGATATTTTTTTCCATTTTCAGCTTGACATTTGCTCATTACAGAGAAACCCTGTGGTTTTCCTCATGTGGAAAATGGAAGAATTGCCCAATATTACTACACTTTTAAAAGCTTTTACTTTCCAATGAGCATAACAACAAAATTGCCATTTTTCTGCTTGGCTGGTTATACCACCGAAAGTGGGAGACAAGAAGGGCGAAGCACATGTACAGCAGAAGGCTGGTCTCCAGAACCAAGGTGCTTTAGTAAGTTAGCTGAATGTGTCAACTCAATGTTACAATGCTCAAAAAAATTTGTTTATAAAGCTACAGGTCCAATAAAAATGGAAAGTGGTTAAACATTTTAGTAGAGAAAAACAAAATCACTAGCAAACTGTCTTTCTACAAATTGAAAGCATAATTTGAATTCCAGTAAATAATGCTTTTATGTTAAAATGTTATTTTATCTGTTTTTAATAATACTCTCTTGAAGGGAATACGGTAATAACTGAAATTTTTATTTATCACATTGCAAGGGGAAAAGATGTAATTTACTTTAAGTAATGAGAAACTTATTTTGATAATTAAGCATAGGATGCCAGAAAAATTCTTGAAACACTGGCTTCCGGAAGGGCAATATTGCTACTCCAATGCTTTATCATTTGTAAGACTGATCTCTTCTTTGTATACCACCTTCTCTCATGATACCCATTGAAAACTGTGTTTTTCAATTTTGAATGAAAGTTTGAGGTCAAATTTGTGAGAAGGTAATCTAATTGACTAATTTTATTATTTTATGTCAGGCTACACTATCATCAAACTATCAATTATCTTCCACTAGGGCAGGTGACCCAGAGTAAGGGGCTTTTATTGAGTTAGTTTCATTTAAAAGATGGAATCAATATGGTTATTGAACTTGATATATTTAGCAAACTTACCTAAAAGTAAATGTGGTAAGGATAGACATTACTATAAGAACTAAAAATAGTAAATGCAAAGAAAGTCAGTACTAGATTGAATCCATTTTCAAAAAAAATGTGTGCAGATAGGCCGGGCACGGTGGCTCATGCCTGTAATCCCAGCACTTTGGGAGGCCGAGGCGGGTGGATCACGAGGTCAAGAGATCGAGACCATGCTGGTCAACATGGTGAAACCCCGTCTCTACTAAAAATACAAAAACTTAGCTGGGCACGGTGGCGCGTGCCTGTAATCGCAGCTACTCAGGAGGCTGAGGCAGGAGAAATGCCTGAACCCAGGAGACGGAGACTGCGGTGAGCCGAGATCACGCCATTGCACTCCAGCCAGGGTAACAGGAACGAAACTCCGTCTCAAAAAAAAAAAAGTGCAGATATTTCCAAAACGAAATTGCTAATATTAACATTATGCTTTTGGCTTAATTTTAGAAGTTAGTAAAGCACAAGCTTAGTTTCATTATTAAGTTAAACAAATAAATATTTTTTTCCCATAGAAAAATGCATTAAGCCTGAGCTGAGTAATGGTTACATCTCTGATGTAAAGTTATTATACAAAATTCAAGAAAACATGCATTATGGTTGTGCTTCAGGATACAAAACCAGTGGAGGAAAGGATGAAGAAGTGGTTCAATGTCTCTCTGATGGATGGTCTTCTCAACCAACCTGTAGGAAAGAACATGGTATAATATTCATTTCTTAAAACCGAAGAGGCATTTTTTATTTAATAGAATTTATTTTTCATTATGTCTGCAATGCAGGAAGTTGATATTAGAGTGCTTTTCTCAAGTGCTAAGTGATTCCTTAATCCAAATGTTCTCAATCCCTGCAACACACCTACACCAATAATTCCTACTTTGCGCCAATAAAAGGAATTGGAATGAAATAAATGAAAGAAGCTTTTTCTTTTCTCTTTTCTTTTCTTTTTTTGAGGTGGAGTCTTGCTCTGTTGCCCAGGCTGGACTGCAGTGGTGCAGTCTCAGCTCTCCACCTCCTGGGTTCAAGCGATTCTCCTGCGTCAGCCTCCTGAGTAGCTGGGACTACAGGTGCGCACCACTGCACCTGGCTGATTATTGGTATTTTTTAGTAGAGATGGGGTTTTACCATATTGGCCAGGCTGATCTTGAACTCCTGATCTTGTTGCCCGCCTCGGCCTCCCAAAGTGCTGGGATTACAGACATGAGGCACCATGTCTGAGTGAAAGAAATTTTTTCTTTGTATGTCACTATTTCTTTCATTACAGAAGAATTTAAGATCATGTACATTATTTTATATTGTGAACCAATGTCAGATATACTTAAAAATAATTCAGTAATTTAAATATATGTATACTTTGTTAGTATGTTGTTTAAATTGTACAAATGCATAGACAGCACATACTTTAACAATTGCTACTACACAAGCTGTCAGTTGAATTTTGGCCTTTGGTTTAGCACTCATAGACCAGAATTTTAAGAACAGAAAACTGGTAGGGTTAGGTCAATAGGTGTATGAAAAAAGAGAATAGAGAGGCAAAGAAAAACTGGGGCTCTTTTTCAATTTTGCTAAGAGTTGATTTTACCATATATTCTTAAGATTCATGAAAATACATTTTGAGATTTTTAAATATTCTAGGTTATTAAAAAGACTTATAAAATAAATAATTTTTGTAATTTTAGAAACATGTTTTGCTCCTGAATTATATAATGGAAATTATTCCACAACACAGAAAACATTCAAAGTGAAGGACAAAGTGCAATATGAATGTGCCACTGGTTACTTCACAGCTGGAGGAAACAAGACCGAGGAGGTAGAATGTCACCCATATGGATGGTCTGTCACACCAAAATGTACCAGTAGGTTCTCATTTGAAATAAGATCTATTTTCACTTTGAAAACTTTCTCTCATAGAGATGTGTATATAAGTTGTCACACTAATTATGCTTCATTTTCCATACTTTTTGCCTTTATTTTTAATTATGTTGATAGCAGTCTTTGATAGTTTAAAGCTCTCAAGTAGAAAAAAATTCATTTTAGCTCACAAGATTACATTAAAATAAGAGTAATGCTATTTAACAAATACATAAAATGAATTTATAAGCTTTTCTGGCTAATTTAATTTCTATTCTAGATATGTCATGTAATTAGTAAGTGAATTTTGTTCTAGCAGAAAAAATAAACAATTTTCTATATTTTTATTCATTCTTTCATTTGTAGAATTAAAGTGCTCTTCTTTAAGATTAATTGAAAATGGTTATTTTCATCCTGTAAAGCAAACCTATGAAGAAGGAGATGTTGTTCAGTTTTTCTGTCATGAAAATTATTATCTCAGTGGATCAGATTTAATTCAATGCTATAGCTTTGGTTGGTACCCAGAATCTCCTGTATGTGAAGGTAAATTTTTAAATTTAACACTCACAAAATGTCATGTCTTTATCAGCTTTAATCTCCATTGGCTCTGACAAAATTCCTGTGGTAATACCTAACTTTTTTCCTGAGTCCTATTTTTCAAAGTAAACATTGTCTTAAATTAGTGCTATCTTCAGCAATCTTTAATATATTCCATCTGAATAAATCTTTTTTGTATTACTTTGTAAAGGACTGTATCTTTTAAATTTATTATTTTCAAATCTCTATTATACATTTTAAATCCCGTATTATAACAAATAATTTTCTTACTGGGAATAGTTAGACTAATTAGCCCAATCTGGCAGCTTTGCAAGGACACTTTCTCTTAATTTGCCACATACTTCTAGATGTAAAAATTAGTCTCCAAAATAGTGAGGTAGAAAGCTGAAAAAGCAAAAGAATAATCCCCAGAAGTGAAAATGGGAAAGAGGCATCTAGTAAAAGCTACCCAAAGATGTCATATCTATGGTCACATTTCTATTATTAATGTGTCTGACAGGTAATGCAGAAGACATCTATAGTTATTTAAACACACCTAGATAGAAGGGTCCTATCTAGCAGAATATACAGATATGAAAAAAATAATTGCTAAAATGTGACAAATGGTACAATCAACTCAGGTACAAAGTGACAGAATAAACATTAGAGATTCTGATTGGTATGCTGTGGAATAACATTGACAGAGGTGATGGATAATATTTAAATTTGGTCTTAAGAGACAAATAGGTATTTGAGGATTGGAAACATAAGGTGAGGCAAGGGTTTGATAGTCATTTTTTATTTTCTGTGATATGGGAGATAATGTCTATTGACAGGCAGGTGAAAGACATGAAGGTAGAACTTGGAAGAAAGTGGTGATAATTTTGAAACCGGTGCTAGGAAAATGAATGAAGGTTCTGACCAGGGGTTTGCAATGGGATTGCCGGGAACTATCATAATTCCCTAAATGGACTGAACAGTAACATTAAAGATTGTATAGTTTTTCATTGGTGCTCAACATCCTTAATATAGTAGAGAAGATTTTTTTAATCAGATATTTTTAAAAACACATTAATTCTTTCTTTTTTTTTTCTTTTTGAGATGGAGTCTCCCTGTGCTGCCCAAGCTAGAGTGCAGTGGCGCGATCTAAGCTCACTGCATTCTTCACCCACCACCGTACCTGGCTGATTTTTTTGTGTTTTAAGTAGAAACAGGGTTTTGCCGTGTTCAGGTTGGTCTCGAGCTCCTGACCTCAAGTGATCAGCAGGCCTAGATCTCCCAAGTTGCTATTTCAATAATAAATGGCAGACCTCCTTAGGGCCTTTTATACCTGCCTCCTCTTTCAATTTAGCCAGCATGACAACTTGCCTATTTTCTCTGGTAAACAGTCATTAGGCATACAACAGGCAGTGTTGTGGGCTGAGTTATATCTCTCCTGCTCCTCCCAAAATATAACCACATTGTAACAGTGGGAACCATTAAATGTTACCTTACATGGTAAAAGACACTTTGAAGTTAGCAATCTTAAGGCAGGAATATTATCTGGAATTATTATTTCAGGCTCTAAATAGAATTACAAATCTTTTATAAAAGGGAGGCAGAGGGAGATTGACTACAGAAGAGGAAGCAGGAGATGTGACAATGGAAGCCACAGGTTGCAATGTTTTGAGGAAGGGGTTGTGAGCCCAGTAATACAGGTAATTTCAAGAAGCTAGACAAGGAAAAGCAGCCGATTCTCTTCCAAAGCCTCCAAAAGGAATGCAGCTCTCCTGACACCTCGATTTTAGTCCAGCAAAACTGAATGTGAACTTTTGGCCTCCAGGACTGTAAAAGAATATATCTGTGCTAGTTTAAGCCACTAAACTGTAATTCATCACAGCAGCAATAAGAAAGTAGTGTCATCAGTATTTTAGAGCAGGAGATTTTAATTTAGATAGACATGGGTTCAAGAACAGATCTGCTGCATGCTATTAATTTATTTACTTCATAAGTTTTAGTTTGTCTATAACATGGGAGAAATAATAGTTCCTACTTAATAAAGTTATTTTAGGACTACAGGAGGCAATGAACTTAAAAAGCCTGCTATTTTAGTATTCTGTGGTGCATAACAATGTCACCACAAACTCAGCAGCTTAAAACAACACAAAGATATTGTTTCCCATTGTGTGTAGGTTGGAAGTCTGGGTGTGGCTTAACCAGCTCTCTGCAGCTATGGCTAACAAATCTGCAATAAATATGTTAGCTGGACTACAGTCTTGTCTGAGTCTTGACTGGGCAAGTCTTCTTCCAAACTTAATATGGTTATTGGCAGTATTCAGTGCTTTGCAGACTGCTTAACTGAGAGCCTCAGTTTCTTGCGGCTGTTAACTGAAGGCAGGCCACTGCCCCTTGCCTTGCACCCCTTCTGCTTTGGAAGCTTATGATGTAGCGAGCCTCTTGTTTCTTCAAAACCAGCAAGGAGAGAGAGTCTCTTGGCAAGAAGGACGTTAAAATCTCATGTTACATAATTGTGTATACATAATCAGGTACTGATCCATCACTTTTGCTTCATTTTGTGGGCTAGAAGCAAGTCACAGCTCCTACTCATGAAAAGGGGTATCACCCAAGGAAGTTAACATCAAGAGATGGTGATCAAAGGAATGCTCCTGGAATCAGTCTGCCATGCTTTCTATAGTGCTTGACACAATGAACACTTTCATTAAATCTTTATTATTTTTTGTAATTCTATGACTAAATTTGCTAATAAGGAAGAAGAAGCAGATGTCCTCCTCCACCTCTGCCCTTGAACTCCAAAATTCAAACACGTTCAAGTTCAACAAGTTATCGTCATGGAGAAATAGTTCATATAGAATGTGAACTTAATTTTGAGATCCATGGGTCAGAAGAAATACGTTGTGAAAATGGGAAATGGACAGAACCTCCAAAATGCATTGGTTAGTAATACCTTGAAGAAGCTTTGCTAAAATGAAATCTGCATGTGAGACTAAATGGTCTTTTCTCTTTTAACTGTACCTTTTCAGAAGGACAGAAGGTAGCCTGTGAGGAACCACCCTTCATTGAAAATGGTGCAGTGAATTTACACTCTAAGATTTATTACAATGGGGATAAAGTGACATATGCATGTGAAAGTGGCTACCTTCTCCATGGATCAAATGAGATAACTTGTAGGCGTGGAAAATGGACACTTCCTCCTGAGTGTGTTGGTATGTATGCTACATTTAACATCAATAACTAAGATTATGGTGTAAAATTTTCCATTCCTTTTATTTAATATGCATATTTTAGGAATAGACTGCTTAGGCAAATTAGAATCACATTGCTGTAACACCTACTCTTCTGCTTTGTGTATGTATGTGTGTGTGTGCATGTATGTGTGTGTATGTGTAGCCATCTATAGAATTTAAGTCAATGTAAAGAATGCTTTTACACTGTTGGTGGGAGTGTAAATTACCTCAACCATTGTGGAAGACAGTGTGGTGATTCCCCAAGGATCCAGAACTAAAAATACCATTTGATCCAGCAATCTCATTACTGGGCATATACCCAAAGGATTATAAATCATTCCATTATAAAGACATGTAGACACATATGTTTATTGAGGCACTGTTCACAATAGCAAAGACTTGGAACCAACCCAAATGCCTATCAATGATAGATTGAATAAAGAAAATGTGGCACATATACACTATGGAATACTATGCAGCCATAAAAAGGGTGAGTTCATGTCCTTTGCAGAGACATGAGTGAAGCTGGAAACCATCATTCTTAGCAAACTAACCCAAGAACAGAAAAACAAACACTACATGTTCTCACTCATAAATGGGAGTTGAACAATGAGAACACATGGACTCAGGGAAGGGAATATCACACACTGAGGCCTGTGGGAGGGTGAGGGGCTAGGGGTGAGATAGCATTAGGAGAAATACCTAATTTAGGTGACGGGGTGATGGATGCAGCAAACAACCACGGCACGTGTATAACTATGTAACAAACCTGCATGTTCTACACATGTACCCCAGAACTCAAAGTAGTATAATAAAAAAAAAAATTCTAAAAAACAAAACAAAACCTTTCTGAACACAATAGTGCTAAGCACGATTATCTGATCTGTGTCATGCCATGACTGTACGCTTTAAATGACAGCACACAAATGTTGATGTGCTTTGTTAGAGAAGTAAATAAGGGCATGGTGCACTGAGTGACTGGCCATAAGCATTATCTACTTCTTCTCCCAATATTTCCTACAAAGTTAGGGTAGAACATTGCATCTGGCCATTCTTAACCTTATCCCTTTCTGAGGCATGTCCTTGATCTTTCATTTTACTGAAGGGCACCACCAGGCTACACTATCACTCCTGGGGGCTTCTATTCCTGTCCTCTTTCTCATTTCTTGATCAGATCAGAGAGAGATCTCCACAAACATATTTATCTAGGACATTTACTGAATAAGACAAAAGCTATGAAGGATGCTAAGGAAATTGACAGAGTAAGAGAAAGATACCAAAAAGAAGGGGGAAAAATGGATATTTCCTTCACGGGTTGATTGAGACCAGAGATAAAGAGGAATGAGAAAGAAGAAAATGAAATTGGGTAATTCCAAAGAGCAATTTTAGAATTGACCATAATCTTTATATTAAAGAACAGTTTCTCATTCTACAGATTTAAAAAATGTGTGTATCATAATTCCTTCACAATTGAGAAAAGAGAAAAAATATGCATAGTTGTTTTTAGGTAACATAATTGCCGTCATCTCTTGCTTAGAAAAGTTTTAAAATATTTGCGCTGAATAACGTCTTTCACATTTATACTGAATTTATAAAAACAATTGTCCAAAGTTATATAATACAAATATTGAGACACAATAGTATGACTTACTATATTATATTGTTATGAGCTTATGTTAATTTTAAAACAACTTCTTTTCTTAGAAAATAATGAGAGTTGTAAGCATCCTCCTGTTGTAATGAATGGGGCTGTTGCAGATGGGTTACTGGCAAGCTATACAACAGGATCCTCAGTGGAATATAGATGCAATGAATATTACTTATTGAGGGGATCAAAAATCTCTCGCTGTGAACAAGGAAAATGGTCATCCCCACCTATTTGCTTGGGTAAGAAATAGAACATATTGAATGTCTGTGTTTGTACTTTCATGTGATTTTCCTATAGTCTTTTATATCATGAAAATGATGATTTTGTATATACCTTTTTTCCCAAGTGTTTTCACCTCTCATTTCTTTAAGTAGAAAGTCCCTAAAATCTCAGCGTCTAGGACTACATTAATTCTTATCCCCTTACTTCTTTTTTATTGTTGCAAATTATACGTAACATAAAATTTACCACTTTAATGTATAAGTTCATTTTTAAGTGTACAATTCAGTGGCATTAAGTATATTCACATTTTTGCGTATTCACATTTTTGCAACAAATTGCTTTTTAGATTGCCTTTCTCCTAGCTAAAATTCCCTCTCTACCATATACCCCTCAACATCTCTGCTTGTATTGCCCTCAGAATGTCATTTGGAGAATAATTAGTCCTATTCTTTCCTTGGTAGAATATGTTGTTAACAGCTTTTTACCACCACATCCTCACCCAAATGGACGCATTTGTTACATCTTGTGGATTACATAAAAGTGTTTGTTAATAACTTTGATAAAAGTCTTCTGAATGTTTTAGAATGACACATACACACACACATTCCACAAAAATGCTATCATAAGATACAGAGGTATATATCTTAGATTTTTTTCACTCCAAATATATTATAAACATGGTTTGTCATACTTCTACAATATATACTTCAATGACTGCCTAGTATTCCATAAGGGAGATTAACATATGTAATTTAACCAGTTTATCAATGGATGTTTAGTGTTCAACATTTTTATATTCCAAACCGTATACTTCCAAGTAAATCTTTGTACATATTATACTTATTTATTTTTAATTAAAATAAATTATTTTTAATAAATTATTTTTAATAAAAATAAATATGAGATCTTGTAATTTTAATTCATTTTCTATTAATTACCAAATTGCCTGTCAGAAAGTTTGTTCTGATTTGTTAACCCTACCTTAAGTGAATTAAGGTAATTCACTTATGGTAGGGTAAAGTAATTGTCTTGATCTTTGTTAACTTTGACTATTTTAATCTTGACATTTTTTGTTAAGCAGGCAAGCACAGTTGCTTTAATTTGATTTAAGAATTAATTAATTTGGAATTTTTCAATTTTCTATTGGCCACAAGTTTTCTTTCCCATGGATAAATTATTGATAGTTTAGCTGTTTTTCATCCTCATAAGATCTATATCTATATAAATGAAATTATCCACTTGATAATGTTTATTGCAATTGTTTTTAATTTTTCTTTATTTATAGTGTTTTTAAGTATATGTAAGTTTTAAGTATTGAGCTCTTTCAACCTTTTGTTAGTAGTTTCTACCTTCCAAGTAGTACTTTGAGGCTGTTCCCACTCAAATTCAGATACATATTCACATAGAATTTTTCTGTTGCTCTCATATTTTTATAAATGTTTTTGATATTAAGTTGTTGATGTGATTGATATTTAATTCAGTGGAGGTATGGTAATCTCTAAGGACAAAGACTAGATTAAAATTTTATGGCCAAGCAAGTAATGAAACAAGCTTATAAGGAAATAACAATGATGTATTTATGGAAATACATCATTCTCTATCTGTAACAACCGCCTCAAAAGAGTTAGACTTGGTCCTAAAGAATCAAAGGAAATACCAAATGAAGATTAGTCTTTGTTATCAGGGCAAGAGAAAGGTGGTTTGTATATCTTGCTTATCTATTGAAACTGGGAAGGCTTTCAGTACAAATTCACACAACAATATAATAAAGAGTAGAATTTGCTCTGCAGGAATTATTCTAGACATTAAGAGTCTCTAACCTCTCCATACTCTTTTCCCTGCTCTTATCACACCAGTCTTTCCGGTCTTCTTATTCTTCCACAAACAAGCCAAGAATGCTCTCACTTCAGGGCCTTTGCATTGGTTGTTACTTCTGCTTGGAACACTCTTTTATAAAGAAAATGACATGGTTCACTCAGTCATCTTTAAGCTTTTGTACAAATATTCTTATTTTGGCTTGTCCTAATCACCTTACTGAAAAGTGTAACTTCTCTTCCCTAGCTCTTTTGTTACCCCTCCCCTTCAATACTCTTTTTTCATCAGATTTATCTTGTGCTGTAGTTTAAAGATGCCCACCATATTAGTCTGTTCTCATACTACTAATGAAGACATACCTGAGACTAGGTAATTTATAAAGGAAAGACATTTAATGGACTCACAGTTCCACATGTCTTGGGAGGCTTCATAATCATGGCAGAAGGCAAAGGAGAAGCATGGTGGCAGGAAAGAGAGTATGTGCAGGGGAACTCCCCTTTATAAAACCATCAGATCTCGTGAGACTTATTCACTATTACAATAACTGCACGGGAAAACCCAACCCATGATTCAATTAACCTCCAACCAGGTTCCTCCCATGACATGTGGGAATTATGGGAGCTACAATCCAAGATGAGATTTGGGTAGGGACAAAGCCAAACCATATCAGCCACAAATTATGCAATTTATATCTTTATTATATTTATTATGTATTGTGGGTGTTTCTATCAGTTAGAAGGCAAGTTCCATGAGGACAGGAGTCTTGCTTTTATTCATTAGGAGATTTCTGTTATTTTCTATATGGTAGTTCAAGGTTTTTATTTTATAGAAAGAAAATTATTATTAATCTAACTGATTGATGCCCTTAAACAGTATTTTTGATGTTTTAAATTAGTGGTTTTAGTTTATTACAGTAAGTAATATATAGATCCATTTGATAATAATAAAGTATGTATTGTCTTATATGTATATATGTGTGTGAGAAGCCTTAATGATGGTTTCAATTATAAAATTTCTTTTGATACTTGCCATATTTTTTGTTTTAAAAATATCACTTTTATATTTCTCACACAAGAATTTAAAAGAGTATTTTGTTTTTCAGAGCCGTGTACTGTCAATGTGGATGACATGAACAGAAATAACATAGAGATGAAGTGGAAATATGAAGGAAAAGTATTACATGGAGATTTAATAGATTTTGCATGCAAACAGGGATATGACTTATCTCCATTAACTCCATTGTCTGAGTTAAATGTGCGATGCAACAGAGGAGAAGTGAAATATCCTTTATGTATTAAAAAAGGTAAAATAATAATGCTCTCTATGGGTATCTTGATCAATATCTGCTACCTGAGTTGAAAATTTATTTGTTTTTTGTTGTTATTTTTCTTTTATTTATTATTATTCATTTTAATTTAATTATATTAAATTTTTATTTTACTTTATTTTCTGGGGTACACGTGCAGAACGTGCAGGTTTGTTACATAGCTATACACGTGCCATGATGGTTTGCTGCATCCATCTACCTGTCATCTACATTAGGTATTTCTCCTAATGTTATCCTTCCCCAGTCCCCTCATCCACTGCTATCCCTTCCCTAGCCTGGCCACCCCTGACAGGCCCCGGTGTGTGGTGTTTCCTTCCCTGTGTCCATGTGTTCTCATTGTTCAACACCCACTAATGAGTGAGAATATGCAGTGTTTGGTTTTCTGTTCTTGTGTCATTTTGCTGAGAATGATGGTTTCTAGCTTCATCCATGTCTCTGCAAAGGACATGAACTCATCCTTTTGTATGGCTGCATAGTATTCCATAGTGTATATGTGCCACATTTTCTTCATCCAGTCTATTATTGATGGTCATTTGATATTGTAGTCTTTGCTATTGTAAACAGTGCTGCAATAAACATAGGTGTGCATGTGTCTTTATAATAGAATTATTTGTATTCCTTTGAGTATATAACCAGTAATGGGATTACTGGGTCAAATGGTATTTCTGGTTCTAGATCCTTGAGGAATCACCACACTGTCTTCCACAATAGTTGAACTAATTTACACTCCCACCAACAGTGTAAAAGCATTCCTGTTTCTTCACAACCTCACCAGCACCTATTGTTTCTTGACTTTTTAATAATTGCCATTCTGACTTGGTGTGAGATGGTATCTCATTGTGGTTTCAACTTATACAAAAATTAGCTCAAGATGGATTAAAGATTTAAATGTAAAACCCCAATCAATAAAAAACCCTACAAGAACACCTAGGCGATAGGTTCAGGACACAGGCATAGGTAAATACTTCATGATGAAAATGCCAAAAGTAATTGCAACAAAAGCCAAAATTGACAAATGAGATCTAATTAAACTAAAGAGCTTCTGCACAGTAAAAGAAACTATCATCAGAGTGAATAGGCAACCTACAGAATGGGAGAAAATTTTTGCAATCTACCCATCTGACAAGGGTAATATCCAGAATCTACAGGGAACTTACACAAATTCACAAGAAAAAACAACCCCATCAAAAAGCAGTCAAAGGATATGAAAAGATACGTCTCAAAAGAAGACATTTCTGTGGCCAAGAAACATATGAAAGAAAGCTCAACATCGCTGATCTTTAGAGAAAATTTATACTTATTACCCTAACCAATTCACCACCATCATCTTCTGATCCATAAAGTTAGGAGTGATCCAATTATCAAATTTCAATCAGCATATATACCTATATAGGATGGCCATGATGACATCTTATCATTCCAATAAATCAATTTTATGAAGAGAAAATATCAATAGGTTTTATAAATGTCACCAGACTTTCAAAGACTTGATCACCCTCTTGTGAACACTCAACAACAAACACTGTAAAGCATCTACTTAGGGCTTTCTGGGGACCCATTGTCTCAGTAATCCCCAGATATAGGGACTATTACTTTTAATAAAGAAGAAAAGGAAGACAATGTATATAGAAGGCATGGCTTCTATAGAAATCCCATACAGTTAGGGAAAAGTAAAATCATGATTATTAATACTCAGATGGTTTTAAATAAGTATGTAAATATTATAACATAAGATTTAATTATGAATTGCATGGTATAACATTATTATAAAATTTAATTTTATATATAACATTATTATAAAATTCAATATTTTAAAAATTTGAGAACTGCCTTAAAAATGCCTTTATGATTAGATGCAGTGGCTCCCATCTGTAATCCCAGCACTTTGGGAGGCTAAGGTGGCAGATTTCTTGTGTCCAGGAATTCAAGACCAGCCTGGGAACCGAGCGAGACCCTGTCTCTTAAAAAAAAAAACAATGCACCAGTAGTCCCAACTAGCTGGAAGGCTAAGACAGGAGGATCGCTTGAGTAGGGGAGACAGAGGTTGCAGTGAGCCATGATCGTGCCACCCACTGTACTCCACTCTGGGTGACAGAGTGAGACTCTGTCTGAAAAAAAAAATGACTATATATAAAATGTGTCAATTTATTTCTGTAGCACTTATAAAATACTGGACGCTCATTATAGCAATTCATTGTATACTTTAAAACTTATTTTGCAGAATCTAAAGGAATGTGCACATCTCCTCCACTTATTAAACATGGAGTTATTATTGGTTTAACAGTAGACACCTATGAAAATGGCTCTTCAATAGAATACCGATGTTTTGATCACTATTTCCTACAAGGATCTAGGGAGGCCTATTGTTTAGAGGGAGTGTGGACTACACCACCATTGTGTTTAGGTATGTACTACTAAATATGCCTCTAACAAAGTAAAACTAAATATTTTTAATTTGCTGTCATTTTTTAGTTAACACTGACAAAATGCTTAATTTGCTACATTTGTGTTATTATCTTACTCATGTACTTATTTCATTACTGGCTTCTATTCTTTCCTCTAGATCATAAATAACTATAGGTCAGTTTGTACTAATAAATATTGGTTAAATGCAAACCACATATCACGTAGTAGTTTGGTAAAAGTTGTATAAGCCAAAGTGGTGTGAGTAAATGTTAACAATTATCATTCATTGTGATTGGTACTATAATAGAAAACATTAGTGCAATAGGGAAACAAAGAAATGGACAACACAATATGGAAAGATGAAGCAAATTAATGTTTTATTAGCAAGGCATCCTAGTAAGAATAACATTTACCAAGGCCCTCAGAGGCATAAAATAGCATAACTGTAAATAATAAGAAAATATTTTTTATTTCCAATTATGACTTTTAATTTTTTTATTTTCTTTCACTGTCTAGGACTTCAGTACAATGTTGAATCGAAGAGGTAGTGGATATCTTTTTGTTTCCCATTCTCAACACTTTCAATAATTCACCTTTAAGTGTTGTTATAAACACTTTTTTAAAAATCAAGTTAAAGATATAGAAACCTCTCCAGCATCTGTTGTCTCTAGATTTTTTAATGATCGCCCTTCTAACTGGCATGAGTTGGTGTCTCAATGTGGTTTTGATTTGCATTTCTCTAATGACCGGTGATGATGAGAATATTCTCATATGCTTGTTAATGTCTTCTTTGGAAAAGTGTACCCCAGAACTTAAAGTACAATAAAAAAAATCTAGAAAACATTTTTTTCTCTCTTGCCAAAAATATTTTTAAAGAATCTTCAACAGGTGTTTAATTTTAGCAATATCTGTTGAAATAATTACATGATTTTTACTTTTATTTTTTCCCTGCAAATTTAATAAATTATATTGCTTATTCTTAATGTTAAAGCATAATTGTATTCCCATGAAAAATTCCATAAGGTTGTGATGCATTATGCATATTATATGTTGTTGTATTTTTATTTATCAATATTTTACTCATCTATTTTCATGAGAAAGACTGGTTGGTTATTTTCCTTTCTGGCTTGATACCAAGTTTATGCTGACTTCAACCCATGATTGGGAAGTGTTCCCTCTTTTCTGATTCTCTGGATTGGTGCTGTTTCTTCCTTCATAATTTTAAGAGTTCACCAGAGAAGCCATCTGGGACTTTAGGTTTTTCTGTGAAAAGACAAATTAACAGCTTCAATTTGTTTAACAAAAAATGTTAATTATTTCTTCTTCTGTCAGTTTTGGTAGGAAGAGGTTTCTTGATTTGTTCATAACAACTACATTGTGAAATCTACTATCATAAAGTAGTTATGACATCTTCCTATCCTCCTTTGGAGGTTTTCATTGATGTATCTTTTGTTTTTACTGCTATTAACACCTCTCTCTGACTTGACATGCCTTGCTAAGGGTCTATACATTTTATTAGTGTTTGCAAACAACCAACATTTGCATTTGTTGATTCATCAAATTTTTCTTTCTATTTTATTAATTATGCTATAATCTTTATTATTTCCTTTCTTCTACTTTCTTGTATTTCTTTTGTTACCCTTTTTTCTGGCTTGTTTAGATAAATACACAGATTACTGATTTTCACTGTTTATGTTTTTTTCTAATGTATGACTTAAAAATAGAAATTTCTCTCTGAGCACAACTTTAACTTCATCCAACCCATTTTTATATCTTGGATTTTTACTACCATTCAACTCGAAAATTTTATAATATCCATTTTGATATATTCTATGTGTACTGAACCATCTAGAAGTTTCTTTTTAAAGTTCTGAATATTTAGAGAATTTTCTAGTTTTCTTTAGGTTATTGATTTCTAGTTTAATTCGATTAAGACACACTTTGAATTATATCTGCACTCTAAATTCTGTTGATATTTGCTTTATAAGGAGCATATATTTGCTTTAGGTAAATTTTCTTTTTGTACCTGAAAAAAGTTAACTTTGGCATCTTTGGGTTCATTGTTGTACATGTGCCAATTGGATTGAATTTTGTTTTTGATGCTTAAGTTAATCCAAAGCTGTAACAATTTGTGTTGTTTTTTCTATCAATTACTGAGAGAAGCATGTTAAAGTCTCACTTGGCATTTTAAAACATTTCCTATTTTAGTTCTGCCATTTTTTGCTTTTGTATTTTGATACCATTTCATTAGGTAGACACATAAATTGAGAGACTAAATCTTGGTATATTGGCATTTTCTAATTTTAAAAGACCTCCTTCATATTCCTTCATATATTCATATATAGTAATGCTTTGCTTTTTTTTTTTTTTTTTGTCTTGAAGTCACCTTTAGCTGTACCAAAGGGCTTTTGAAAAGCATTTACAAAATATGCATTTTTCCGTCCCGTAACTTTGAACCTTCTGGGTTCTTACTTTTAGTGTGCATCTCTTATAAGCAATACATAGTTTATTTTAAAGTACCCTTATGCCGTTTATAATTTTTTTCTTTATAATGGAATATTTAGTCCATTTACACATTCATGTAATTACTAATATTTTTCAGTTTAAACCTACCATCTTACTATACTAGGTGTATGTTACTATACTTGATATATATCCTATTGGTCATCTCTCTCTCTTTTCTCTCTCTCTGTCCATATATGTATATGGAGAGATATTTGTTGCTAAGGAACTCCAGCTTGGGCAAAAAATGTGACTGTCTCTTTTTCTTGAAATATCTTTATATCTATATAGATATATCTAGAAATATATATATGTATACTTTTTTATAGAGACAGGGTGTGTGCCACCACATCCAGCTATTTTTTTATTTTTATTTTTTGTGGAAATGGAATCTCCTTATGTTGCCTAGGCTGGTCTATCAGCAGATAGATAAATAGACAGATATATATGGAGTGACAGGGTCTCATTTGTTGCCCAGGCTGGAGTGCCTTGACCTCGGGCTTAAATGACCTCTCATCTCAGACTCTTGAGTAGCTGGAAACACGGGTGTGCACCACCACTCCCAGCTAATTTTTAATTTTTTTTTTTTTGTAGAGACAGGGTGTGCGCCACCACACCCAGCTATTTATTTTTATTTTTAGTGGAGCTGGAGTCGCCTTACGTTGCACAGGCCGATCTTGAACTCCTGGACTCAAGTGATCCTCCTGCTTTTGCCTTCCAAAGTGCTGGATTATAGGTGTAAGCCATGGTTCCGGGTCTGTTTTATATTATTATCTCTTTTTAAAACTATTTTTACTTTCTTATGGATACATCTATTTTTTTGGTAAACCATTTCATCCTCCATTAGCTTGTTAATTATACTTTCCTGTCATTTTTTTTCTTAACCATTATCAAAGAGATTATATCAAACAATCTTTATTAATTCAATTCAAAATAAATTAGAACTTTTACCACTTCTCTTGGACTTTAAAACACTTTAACTTTGTTTACTCTTTCAACTTTTTGTATTATTATGTTCTTTATTTCAATTTTACATATAATTTAAATCTGAAAGATATGATTGAAATTATAGCTTTGTCCAACAATAGTCTTTTAGATTTAACTATATATTTATCAATGCATTTGCTCCTCATCTTTTCCCGTTTTCCTCTGTTTCTCCTTCTGCTTGAAAACTATTATTTCTTTATTATTTTCTCAAGGTTTTTGTATTTATTTATTTATTTTTGTAGTCTGCAAGTGTATTTATTTCCCTTCGATTTTGAAGGATATTTTTGCCTGATATAGAATTGTAGACTAGCCCTTATTTTCTTACAGTGCTTTAAAATGTGTCATTTCATCTTTTTCTGGTTTTTATCGTTGTTTTAAATAATCCAATGTTATTCTTAATGGTACTTTTTTGAAGGTAATGTATCTTTTTTTCTCTGCTGTTTTTAACATTTCTCTTTGTTTTTAATCTCAGCAAAGTATTTATGTTGGCCTAGATGTGGGTTTCTTTTTATGTTTTATTCATCAAATTAGTAGCATCCCTTGAATCTTGATGTAGTTGGTATCATTCATGGGTTTTAGAAATGCTTGGCTAATAACTTTTAAAATGTACATTTCCCACACCTTCTGTGATTCCACGATACACATATTACATCTTTTTGCTATGCCATTGTCTCTGTAAGTCTATATTTTCTCTCATTTTCTTTTTGTTTCACTGTAGTAATGTTTTAGTACTTTTCTCATTGTATTATTTCTTTGTTTCAATTTGGTAATTTTCTTCTAGTTTGATAATCCTCTCTTGAGATATATCCAATCTGCTTTAAACTTATCTTTTAAGATCTCAATTTCAGCTATTATCTTTGCTTTTCTAGAATTTCAATTTCATATTTTCTTTTTGTAGATTTTAGTTATCTGATGAAAGATCCTATCTCAATATTAACTTCTTGAACATATCATTCATACTTTTTATTAAGGCTTGTCTGCAAACTCCAATAACTGGATCATCCCATATATATTTTTTTTCTATTTTCTAGCCCCAAATTCTTGATGTTTTTGTTAACAACTGATTTTTAAATATTATATTACGGAAAATTTTAGGAGGTTTGGATGATGTCAACTTACTCCGAAGAATGCTCATCCTCTGGCTGATGATTAGGGTAGAGGCAATTGGTTTCAATATAATTAGAAATAAAGCTTTCTCAACATTTGCTTTCAGACATCTGTTTACCTTTTCTCACAGACTGTAACTCTCTAGGGTTCTTCACAGAGTTTGTTGTGTGTATTAGAGCTTTTTCTCCTTGACTCTCTCTGATATTACTGGGAGACTGCCCAAATGCCCACTGTAACTTTTTACTTACTTTTTGATTTACTTTCTGCTTGGCTCCTCATCCTATGCCTCTATACAAGGATAAACAGAACCTCAGGGAAAATCTGGTGCAGAGCCTCAAGCTCATATTTCTATACCTCCCATCCTATGTTCTTTACTTTTCAAGTCCTGGCTGCCTTGGTTTACCCAAATTCTCGTTTTTCTATCTTCAACTCCATGAGATTTTTCAAAAGTTCTGCTGGCTCTATGCCTATGCTGGCCATTCTCTATCATCTAACCCCTCAGCTCAGACTTAGAATCAAAAAATACCTTAAGAAAAAAAAATGGCACATAGAATTTTTTTTTTGAGACAGGGTCTCCTTCTTTCACCTAGGTTGGAGTGCAGTGACTTGATCATGGCTTACTGCAACCTCCACCTCCTGGGTTCAAGCGATTCTCCAGCCTCAGCCTGTCAAGTAGCTGGGATTACAGGCATGCGCCACCACCCCTGACTATTTTTTTTTTTAACTTTATTTTTAGTAGAGACAGGGTTTAGCCATTTAGGCCAGGCTGGTCTCAAGCTCCTGACTACAGTTGATCTGCCTACCACAGCCTCCCAAAGTGCTGGAATTAACAGGCATGAACCACCACACCCAGCCTCACATAGATGTTGAACTCACCTGAATAAATTTTTTTCCAGAACCTTAATTCCTTGACTAAGTTCCTTGGAGATTTTCTGATACCTTGAAATTCTTGCTTGTTTTCCTGTTTTTCAGATTTCTGGTTCTTAATAGAAGTGCTGGTTTGGGATAATCTACTCTGTCATAACTGAAAGCTAAAGGTCCATGAGTCAACTTTTAAATTTCTCTTAATTTAAATCTCATGCTTTATAGAACAATGACATCCTAAATTATAGTGCCATTTGACTTTGGTTTCAAAACTATTTTGTAATGACTACAATAATTCTTGTTCATTTTTATCGCCTGTAGCACTTCCAGCATAATGTTTGACACAAAGGCATTTAATAAGTAGTAGTTGAAAAAAATAACTGAACACAGTACTCTCCTCTGAGCTGCAGTTTCACTTTCTGTGGTTGCAGTTACCTGCTGTAACTTGCAGTCTGAAACTGAAAACTTCAGAAATGAACAACTTACAAGTTTTAAATTATGCACTAAGTAGTATAATAAAATCTCATGCCATTCCATCCTTCCTGCCCCAGATATGCTAAAAAGAAGCTAAAAGGGCTTCCTTTAAGTGAAAAGGTGGACATTCTCAACTTAAAAAGTATGCTGAGTTGTTAAGATCCACGGTAACAGTGAGTCTTCTATCTATGAAAGTGTGAAGAAGGAAAAAGACATACATGCTAGTTTTGTTGCACCTAAAACTTCAAAAGTTACAAGCTACAGTGCATAATAAATGCTTGGTTGAGGTGGCAGAGGCATTACATTTGTGGGCAGAAGACATGAACAGAAACAAGTTCTAAATTCATGACAATAGGATTTGCCATTATCTGCGGTTTCAGGCATGGACTGCGGTTTGAAATGTATCCCCTGAAGGCAATCGGGGAGGGAATACTGTAAATAACTTAGTTAATGTATTACAGGTATATGATTGATATGCCATATTAGCAACTCTGGACCTTTTTACCTGTCTCAGAAACTATTCCTTAATGCTAGGTCATCCAGGAGACAAATAAGGACATGAGAAATTCTATTTTCTGAAGTAATTTGATATTTGATATTTTAGAAATATTAATGTTTTTATTTTGGGAAAAAATTAAAGAGATTTTTTGTGAATCCTAATATATATACTTTAAGGTTCTGTTTTGTTTAATATACCTGGGAAAGGACACAATTATACTTTCCATGCTTAGAATTTAAACATCTTAATCCAGTCTTCATAATTCTTAACTAGAAATTTTAAAGAGAAGTAACCGTCCACTACTTTGGATGGCATGAGGTTGTAAAGCTTGGGTCAGTGCTGAGAATCTAGTTCGTGTCTACATTTACATAAAATGTTATCTATACAGCAATTAATAATTTGTCTCATGAGAATTTTATTTGAACTTTTTGAAGAAGAAAAAAGAGAAAGAGCATGATTTCAATGACCATTAGTAACTGTCAATGCTCCCCCAAAATACCTGTTTTTGTTTGTTTGCTATCTTTGAAAAGGCTAATCACATAAAACTAAGTGGCAGAAAATACCTTTTCTCCAAATCCAGGACCACAGAGAGAAATGGCTCACTGTTTTCTGTGATGTTCGAACATGTATTCTGACTCAAATATTAATTCTAGTTAACTTGCTTACCACTCTTATGCCTGGGAATTTTAAGGTCCTCTTGAGTGAGCAACACATGATTCCTGTCTGTACCAAGATGTATCAGGATAGTTTTCTTCCTTTTAACTTTTTTTTTTAACTTTTTGTTCTCAGAGCCATGCACAGTATCTTTTGCTGAAATGGAAAAGAATAATTTACTTCTGAAATGGGATTTTGACAATAGACCACATATTTTGCATGGTGAATATATCGAGTTTATTTGTAGAAGAAACACTTATATGGCTGATTTATCTATGAGTGAATCTAAACTTAGAATGCGATGTGACAGAGGGCAGTTAAAATATCCAAGATGTATTCCAAGAGAAGGGTAAGAAGAGTCTTTCACCTATAGGTATTTTTTTTCAGATTGTTATTCAACATTTCAGCAACGTTATGTTCTACAGCACTTGTACTTTATGGCAATTGGAAAGAAAAAATAGTCATATTTTCTTCACTTCTTTTTTATACCAAGCAAACAACTGGAAGTGTTAATTAATTCAGCAGCTTTCTGAATTGTCTGAAGTGAAAGAAGTGCTTGCCATTTGATATTTGTGACATTTTGGCAAATGGAAAAATAAATTAATTTATATGTGCAATATTTAAATGTGTAAAAATTAACATATATTCTGTGATAAAGGCAAAATTACACTTTCTCCTTCTCAGTATAAGTTCATGCACTACTAATAAAGGTTGGAAAATAAGATATTTATTTTCAGGACCACATTTTTATGTAGCTTTTGGAAATTACATACTAAAATGTTTCCTCACATGACAATTTAAAAAATATATCTTCTGCCACTTACAGAAAATAATTTGACTCTTTTATTAGAGAAATGTTAAAAGAGTATAATAAAATTATGTAAACCATTTTGTAGGATCAGAATTTTAACCCTTTTTGAAGACACTATATAAAAAATTGAAATTATATTTTTTGTTCAACTAAGAATATTAAAAATATAAGTAGTGGCAAAGTGCATGTGCACCTGTTTTAAAAATTGCAAACCATGAACTATATGAACTACATAAACTCAGCTTTTTAGATGCTTTGACCACTCTATTAAAAAAATATTTAAAAGACACAAATAGTAGGGAAAATTTTTATTTTTATTTCTAATTGTGTTAAAATCAGGGTGGAAAAAACTTATATGATATTTAAGTGTTTTGGTACATTATGAATTTCTGACTTTCAAGAGAAAAAGGTAAACAATGTAGAAATATATTAACAAATGGTGAGTAGTGTAGTAAATAATATTGAGGGTTTTTTGTTTTTTGTATTTTTTGAGATGGAGTTTCGCTGTTGTTACCCAGACTGGAGTGCAATGGCACGATCTCGGCTCACTGCAACCTCCGCCTTCTGGGTTCAAGCAATTCTCCTGCCTCAGCCTCCCGAGTAGCTGGGAGTACAGGCTCGCACCACCATGCCCAGCTAATTTTTGTATTTTTAGTAGAGACGGGGTTTCACCCCATTGACCAGGATGGTCTCGATCTCTTGACCTCGTAATCCACCCGCCTCGGCCTTCCAAAGTGCTGGGATTATAGGCGTGAGCCACCACGCCCGGCCAATATTGAGTTTTTAAAAGGGAACTAGTGATTATTTACCAAGTAAGATCATTTGTCCTTATTAGTACTTAATAAAAACAATGACTCATTGTATGGAAAGTTGAAAGGCTAAGATTGTAATAAACATGACTACACTTGATGCTGTTTTCAAAAATCTCTCTTTTTCTCCTCAAGGAGTATGTCTTATCAAGAATCTATAACAAGGAAATGAATGTCAGAAAGAGGAATCATATTTCAATACATCATGAAATTCCTTATAAAGCATAATTTGAGAGGAAATAAGTTAAAAACATCTGAGTTTTTCCTTGCTTAAATATTTGAATCTAAATTGTGCTGAACATTTCTTTATTTATGAATAAAAACCAATAAATCTTGTTTAATTTTAATTGGTATGATTTGACATAGAACCTAATCTCTTTTGTATGTCTTCTATCTTGATTAATGTTACAAATTAATCTACACATCAAAATATTTTTATTTTTTAATGCCCATTGACTGGACTATATCACTGTTTTCAGTACACTGTATGTGTAAAAGTTTTGCATTCACATTTGTCATCATCTTTATTTATTAAGACTCTTTGTTACCTTTCATTCAAAGTTATGTCACACTAGAGGTAAGAAACTATATGCTATATTAGAGGATCTGCTTTATTAATGGCAGAAAAGACTGCCTTTCTGACTTTCTAAATGTAAAAAACTTTTAAAATTAACCATAATATTTGCTACAAGGTTAATAACTAAATCATTTATGAGGTAGTGTACTACCATATTTGAACATGTGGTAGTACAAATATTGTTTTAAAAACACAGTTGAAGAAAGAGGGGCTTTTTTTGTTTTTGTTTTTTGGTTTTTTTTTGTTTTGTTTTGATGGAGTCTCTCTCTGTCACTCAGGCTGGAGTGCAATGGTCTGATCTCAGCTTATTGCAACCTCTGCCTCTCGGGTTCAAGTGATTCTCCTGCTTCAGCCTTCGGAGTAGCTGGGAGTACAGGTGGGTACCACCATGCCCAGCTCCTTTTTTCTGTATTTTTAGTAGAGATGAGGTTTCACCATGTTGGCCAGGCTGGTCTCAAACTCCTGACCTCAAGTGATCCATCGACCTCTACCTCACAGAACTCTTGGCATTTTAAAATTTTACACTTTCAATTCCATTTTTAGATCAGATACTTTTTGGAATCATGCAAACTACAAAATCTAAAATAAGAGCACCCTACAAGCACCAAAAAACAAGTGTCAATACTATCAAGGTCTATTAGAGACATGAAACAGCAACATTGTCATTTTTTTGTTTGAAGTGAGAGTTATGCTTCCAATTGTTATTTCAGCTCATTGGTAAGCATATGTAATAGCAATAGTAACCAGATACTAGAACTCCTATTAGGACTGATTATTGGTATTATAACAAGTTTTCCTTTCTGGAAGCTATTTGATTATTCTAACTCAAGATCTTAGTTTCTCATTATGATGATATTCTCAAATGCCCTAAGTACAATTCTCTACTTCTGGGTATGAAATAGCTTCTTTTGGAAATAATGCCACCACAGCTGACCTAATTCTGTGGATTAAATAAGTATTAATTCATTCAATGGTAAACCTATATATCTCAGAACTGTCCTTGAGCTCATATTCATTATTTTAATTAATCTCCTATAGTAGTTTTCCACAGTGGATCCCATAAAAATGGAAATTTATTTAAAATTAAAAATCAACAAGAAAGCATTAGTCTTTTAAAATCAATTTATCAGTCTCTCAATTAAATAACATTATTGAACACCTGCTATATCCCAGGAAATACTCTGGGGAGTGCAGGATTCAAAATGATTGAAATTCATCTTGTTATTTCTAAGAACTCATAAAGTAAGGAACTAGTTACTTAGTAGAAGAGATAAACTTGTACTAGTGGTTGCAAACTCAGAATGGAGGATGACTGTGGCTTATCTAGTGATATATCCAGTGACATATGGATATATCACTGGAGAAGGGCATGCACCGTTTAACCTGGACAACCAGTTTGCTCAAGATAGATAATTGTCATGGGGGAATATGTATCCAGTATTGCCATATGTTCTGATTTGTTAATTGTGAAAAGGACTGATTTTTTATAGGTTGAGAGGAGATTTAAAAATTCTTTAGTCAATGCAGTTGAAAGTCAACTCCAAATGCTAAAGATATAAAAATGTGAAAAGTGCAACAATGGAATCATGTACAAAGTAAAGTGGTGACCAAGTAGGTAGTATTAAATTTTTTTGCATGGGTGAGTTAAAGGAAGCTTCTTGGAAAATAATAAAAGCAAATCTGAGGTTTATGAGACTAGAAAAGACATTTCAAGTAAAAGGAATGGCAAGTGCAAAGTCAAATCTCATACCATATGCTAGGCATTGCACTAAGCATTGAAAATAAAACAATGAATAAGGCACACACTGCTTCTGCTCTTGTGAAGCTTGTCTCTCAGAGCAGAAGAAAGATATAAGCAAATCCTTACAAAATGAAGCATGGCAGCAAAGACACCATCTTTGTCAGTAAACACCAGATGATACTGCTGAGCCCTGGGTGTTATAAAAAGTCTTCAGTGAGAAAGTGATATATAGGCTGAGATGGGAAGGGAGAAAAGATAAGAATTCATGTAGAGGAAGAACATGAAAAACAGGAACGAACATGGCATTTCCAAGAAGCTGATAAAAATCCAGTATGGATTGAGTGGAAAAGAGTGAAGGACAGAAAGGAGTAAGTGAAACTTGGAGAGATTGGAGCCCTGATTGTGAAGGCCTTTGTAGATCAAATTAAAGATTTTAGAAGTCACTAAATGGAATGTGATGCTTACTGGGAATTTTTTGAAGACATCACTGACTGTAATATGGAGAGACGGATCTGAAGGGGAAAAAATGTGGGCAAAAAGAAATCACTGAAGAAAATAATGCAGTTGGAAAGAGAGAAGATGGTGCTGTACGACCAACTCAGGATTGCAGCTCCCGGTGAATCCGCAGAGGGTGAGTGGATGCTGCATTTCCATATGGATCTTTATTGTCCACAGACTAGGAGATTCCCAGGTGTAAGAGCCCCATGGGCTGCCAGTGTGGCAGTTTGGGCCAGCGCAGCTGTTTGAGCCGGTGTGGTTGTTTGGGCCAAGGCTGCAGAGCAGTGACACTCTGTACAAAATACATTGGTTTGGTTGCCCTGTTAAACTGGCAATTGGAGATTTTGGAAGACAGATTAGCACATTCATCTGATTAAATGGGACTTACAACAGAAAGCCAGGCCAGGAGATTCCTGAGCAGCAACGTGGTTTGAGCCGGCACAGTGGGTCACTGCATGGGAAATCACACAGATCCTGGCATTCTTGCAGCAGGTGACTGGACCACCTGGGAGAGACTCAACCATTCAACTTAAAAACAAGTGGGGGCTCTGAGGCAGGGAGCCAGGTGATCAGGTTTGGTGGGTCCCACCCCCACAAAAACAAACAAAACAGCAATTGGAAATGCTCGGGGTTGAGAGTTTCACGGCAAGCACAGCTGAACCCAGGACAGTGCAGCTTGGTGGGGGAGGGGCGTCCACCACTACCAAGGCACACGACCCCTACAGAGGTACTCTGCCATTGCTGACGCAGCCTGCCATTGCCGAAGCAACCCGCCATAACAGAGAGAGTCTGCCACTACAGAGGTGGGCCACCATCGCCACTACAGTTCTAACCACACCCATATAAACAGGACTATAAGGAATTACACATGGCAGCAGGGAGGAGCCCACAACAGCAGGGCGGAGCCCACAGCAGCAAGGCAGAGCCCATGGCAACAGGGCAGAGCCCACAGCAACAGGGTGGAGCCCACGGCAGCTCATCATAGCCACTACAGGCAGGCAGTGACTAGACTTCCTCCTCACTGGGCAAGAAAGTGCAACAGATACTCATAAACAAAGCCCTAACTCCCTGGGACAGAGCACCTGAGGAAAAAAAAGTGGGGCTTTATGAGTTCTGCTGCAGCAGACTTAAACATACCTGCATAGCAGCCCTGAATGAACAATGGAGCTCACAGATCAGCACTAGAGCTCCAATAAAGTACAGACTGTCTCCTCAAGCAGCTCCCTGACCCCCATATATCCAAAGAGTCACCTCACAAAGGACCGATCAGACTGACATTTGGCAGGCATCATTCAGGGACAAAGATAGCAGAAGAATAATCTGGTAGCAACCCTCACAGTTCTGCAGCTGCTACAGGAGTTCCCCAGGCAAGCAGGGCTTGGAGTGGACCTCAGCAGTCCTACAGCAGTGGGGCCAGACTGTTAGAAGGAAAACTAAGAAACAGAACTACTTCATCATCAACAATATGAACGTCCACTCAGAGACCCAATCGGAAAATCAGCAACCACTCAGAAGACAGGTGGATAAATCCACAAAGATGGGAAGAAACCAGTGCAAAAAGGAGGAAAACACCTGAAACCAGAACACCTCGCATCCTACAAAGGACCAAAACTCCTCACCAGCAAGGGAACAAAGCTGGACAGAGAATGAGTGTGACAAAATGATGGAATCAGACTTCAGAAAGTGGGTAATGAGAAACTTCCATTAGCTAAAAGAACATGTTCTAAATCAATGCAAAGAAACTAAGAACCTTGAAAAAAGATTTGAGGAAATGATAACAAGAATGGACAACTTAGAGAGGAATATGAGTGAATTGAAGGGCTGAAAAACACAACATGAGAACTTCACGAAGCATGCACAAGTTTCAACAGCTGAATTGACCAAACAGAAGAAAGGATATCAGAAGTCGAAGATCAACTCAATGAAATAAAGCAAGAAGCCAAGATTAGAGAAAAAAGCACAAAAAGGAATGAACAAAGTCTCCAAGAAATGTGGGACTATGTGAAGAGACCTAATCTACATTTGATAGGTGTACCTAAATGTGACAAAGAGAATAAATCCAAGCTGGAAAATACTCTTCAGGATATTATCCAGGAAAATTTCCCCAACCTAGCAAGGCAGGCGAATATTCAAATCCAGGAAATACAGAGAACACCACAAAGATAGTCCGCAAGAAGAGCAACCCCAAGGCACATAATCGTCAGATTCACCAGGGTTGAAATGAAGGACAAAATACTAAGGGCAGCCAGAGAGAAAGGTCGGGTTACCCACAAAGGGAAGCCCATCAGACTCATGGCAGATCTCTCAGCAGAAAGCCAGAAGAGAGTGGGGGCCAATATTTAACGTCCTTAAAGAAAAAAACTTTCAAGCCAGAATTTCATACCCAGCCAAACTGAGCTTCATAAGTGAAGGAAAAATAAAATCATTTGCAAACAAGCAAGTACTCAGAGATTTTTCACCACCAGGCCTGCTTTACAAGAGCTCCTGAAAGAAAGGAACAACCAGTACCAGCCATTCCAAAAACATACCAAATACTAAAGAGCATCAACAAAATAAAGAATCTGCATCAACTAACAGGCAAAAGAGCCAGCTAGCATCAAAATGGCAGTATCAAATTCACAAATAACAATATTAACCCTAAATGTAAATGGGATAAATGAACCAATCAAAAGACACAGACTGGCAAATTGGATAAAACACCAAAACCCATTGATGTGCTGTATCCAGGAAACCCTTGCATCTCACATGCAAGGATACACAAAGGCTCAAAATAAAGGGATGGAGGAAGATTTACCAAGCAAATGGAGAGCAAAAAAAAGCAGGAGTTGCAATTCTCATCTCTGATAAAATAGACTTTAAAGCAACAAAGATCAAAAGAGACAAAGAAGGACATTATGTAATGGTAAAAGGATCAATACAACAAGAAGAGCTAATGATCCTAAATATACATGAACCCAATACAGGAGCATCCAGCTATATAAGGCAAGTTCTTAATGACTTACAAAGAGTCTTAGACTCCCACACAATAATAGTGGGACACTTTAACACTCCACTGTCAATATTAGACAGATCAACCAGACAGAAAATTAACAAGGATATCCAGGGCTTGAACTCAGACCTGGAACAAGCAAACCTGATAGACATTTACAGAACTCTCCACCACAAATCCATAGAATATACATTCTTCTCAGCACCACATCACACCTACTTTAAAATTGACCACATAATTGGAAGAAAAGCACTCCTCAGCAAATGCAAAACAACTGAAATCATGACAAACAGTCTCTCAGACCATAGTGCAATCAAGTTAGAACTCAGAATTCAGAAACAAACTCAGAACCGCACAGCTTCATGGAAACTGAACAACTGGCTCTTGAATGTTGATTGGATAAACAATGAAATGAAGGCAGAAATAAAGAAGTTCTTCGAAACCAACGAGAACGAAAACACAACATACCAGAATCTCTGGGACACATTTAAGGCAGTATCTAGAGGAAAATATATAGCAATAAGTGCCCATATGAGAAGAGTGGAGAGATCCAAAATTGACAACCTATTGTCAAAATTGAAAGAACTAGAGAAGCAAGATCAAAAAAACTCAAAACCTAGCAGAAGACAAGAAATAACTAAGATCAGAGCAGAACTGAAGGAGATAGAGACAAGAAAAACTCTTCAAAAAATCAATAAATCCAAGAGCTGATTTTTCAAAAAGATCAACAAAATAGACCACTAGCCAAACTGATAAAAAAGAAAAGAGAGAACAACCAAATAGACACAATAAAAAATGATAAAGGGGAAATCACCACAGATTCCACAGAAATTTAAACCATCATCAGAGAATATTACAAACAACTCTATGCACATAAACTAGTAACCCTGGAAGAAATGGATAAATTCGTGGACACCTGTGTCCTCCCAAGCCTAAACCACAAGGAAGCCAAAACTATGAATAGACCAATAACAAGGTCTGAAGTCGAGGGAGCAATTAAGAGCCTACCACACAAAAAAAACTCAGGTCCAGATGGGTTCACAGCCGAATTCTACCAGACACACAAAGAGGAGCTGGTACCATTTCTTCTGAAACTATTCCAAATAATCCAAAAGGAGGGAATCTTTCCCAATTTATTTTATGAGACCAACATCATCCTGATACCAAAACCCGACAAAGACTCAACAAGAAAAGAAAACTTCAGGCCAATATCTATGATGAACATAGACGCAAAAATCTTCAATAAAATACTGGCAAGCCGATTGCAACAGCACATCAAAAAGCTTATCCATCATGATCAAGTAGGATTCATCCCGGGGATGCAAGGCTGGTTCAACATACACAAGTCTATAAACGTCATTCACCACATAAACAGAACTAAAAACAAAAACAACATGATTATCTCAATTGACACAGAGAAGGCCTTTGACAAAATTCAACAGCCCTTTATGCTAAAAACTCTCAATAAACTCAGTATTGATGGAATGTATCTCAAAATAATAAAAGCTATTTACAACAAACCAACAGCCAATATCATACTGAATTGGCAAAAACTGGAAGCATTCCCTTTGAAATCTGGCACTAGACAAGGATGACCTCTACCACCACTCGTATTCAATATAGTACTGGAAGTTCTAGCCAGAGCAATCAGGCAAGAAAAGGAAATAAAGTGTATTCAAATAGGAAAGGTGGAAGCCAAATTGTCTCTATTTGCAGACAACGTGATAGTATATCTAGAAGACCCCATCATCTCAGACCAAAAACTCCTGAAACTGATAAACAACTTCAGCAAAGTCTCAGTATATAAAATCAATGTGCAAAATTCACAAGCATTCCTATACACCAATAACAGACTTAAAGAGAGCCAAATCAAGAATGAACTGCCATTCACAATTGCTACAAAGAGAATAAAATACCTAGGAATACAACTTACAAGGAACATAAGGGACCTCTTCAAGGAAAACTACAAACCACTGCTCAATGAATTAAGAGAGGACACAAACAGATGGAGAAACATTCCATGTTCATGGTTAGGAAGAATCAATATCATGAAAATGGCCATACGGCCCAAAGTAATTTACAAACTCAATGCTATCCCCATCAAGCTACCATTGACTTTCTTCACAGAACTGGAAAAAACCACCACGAACTTCATATGGAACCAAAAGAGAGCCTGCATAGCCACGTCAATTCTAAGCAAAAAGAACACAGCAGGAGGCATCACACTACCAGACTTCAAACTATACTATAAGGCTACAGTAATCAAAACAGCATGGTACTGGTACCAAAACAGAGAAATAGACCAATGGAACAGAACAGAGGCATCAGAGGCAACACAACATATCTACAACCATACAATCTTTGATAAACCTGACAAAAACAAGCAATGGGAAAAGGATTCCCTGTTTAATAAATGGTGTTGGGAAAACTGGCTAGCCATGTGCAGAAAGCAGAAACTGGACCCCTTCCTGACACCTTACACTAAAATTAACTCCGGATGGATTAAAGACTTAAACATAAGACCTGACACCATAAAAACCCTAGAAGAAAATCTAGGCAAAACCATTCAGGACATAGGAGTAGGCAAGGACTTCATGACCAAATTACCAAAGGCATTGGCAACAAAAGCCAAAATAGACAAATGGGACCTAATCAAACTCCACAGCTTTTGCAAGGCAAAAGAAACAGTCACTAGAATGAATCGGCAACCAACAGAATGGGAAAAAGTTTTTTCAGTTTACCCATCTGACAAAGGGCTGATATCCAGAATTTACAAAGAACTCAAACAGATTTACAAGGAAAAAGAAACAAGCCCATTCAAAAATGGGCAAAGGAAATGAACAGACACTTTACAAAAGAAGACATACATGACGCCAACAAACATATGAAAAAATGCTCATCATCACTGGTCATTAGAGAGATGTAAATCGAAACCACATTGAGATACCATCTCACGCCATTTAGAATGGCGATCATTAAAAAATCTGGAGACAACAGATGCTGGAGAGGATGTGGAGAAATAGGAACACTTTTACACTGCTGGTGGAAGTGTAAATTAGTTCAACCATTGTGGAAGACAGTGTGGCGATTCCTCAAAGACCTAGAAATAGAAATTCCATTTGACCCAGCCATCCCATTACTGGGTATATATCCAAAGGACTATAAATCAGTCTACTATAAGGACACATGCACACGAATGTTCATTGCAGCACTGTTTACAATAGCAAAGACCTGGAACCAACCCAAATGCCCATCGATGATAGACTGGACTGGAAAAATGTGGCATATATCCACCATGGAATATTATGCAGCAATCAAAAATGATGAGTTCATGTCCTTTGTAGGGACATGGATGAATCTGGAGAACATCGTTCTCAACAAACTGACACAGGAACAGAAAATGAAACATTGCATATTCTCACTCATAGGCGGGTGATGAACAATGAGAACACATGGACACAGGGAAGGAAGCAGTACACACTGGGGTCTATTGGGGGGAATAGGGGAGGGACAGTGGGGGGGGAGCTGGGGAGGGATAGCCTAGGGAGAAATGCCAAATGTGGGTGAAGGGGAGGAAGGCAACAAAACACACTGCCACGTGTGTACCTATGCAACTATCTTGCATGTTCTGCACATGTACCCCAAAACCTAAAATGCGATTTAAAAAAAAGAAAATAATGCAGTCATGCAGGAAGGATAAGGTAGCCACTTACACTGGTGGCAGCAGCAGGATGGTACAAACTGACTGAAATAAGATATTTAGGATGTGAAATCATTATACTGATAATTGATTAGATGTGGGGGACATTAAGGCAGAGAAGAGTTCAGGGGGACTCCTAGGTTTTGGTGATGAAGTGGACGGGATGGCCATCTAAATGTGATGGGAAGAATGGGAAAGAGAAGCAATGGGAGGGAGTGGGGGTTAGCAAGAAGAGTGTATTAATAATTTTGGAAATGTACTTTTGAGGTAAGATAGGAAAGTGAATATACTAAGTAAGCATTTGATTCTTTTTTTTTTTTCTTTTTTTCTTTAAGACAGAATCTAACTCTGTCACCCAAGCTGGAGTGCAGTGGCACCGTCTCAGCTCACTGCAAACTCCTCCTCCCAGGTTCAAGTGATTCCCCAGTAAGCACTTGATTCTTATGGTTGCTGCTTTGATGAACCACCTAGATTTCCTTCAGAAACAGAAAGACCTACTTTTCCAGCTACTGGGAGCTCTCACTTAACAGTTCTCTACAGGAGTTGCCTCAGCTGAAAAGAGTCTCTTTCTCTAAGGTCATAGCTCCTTCCCAGGGGGGCCTACCCTAATGATTGGTCAACAGAAGTTATGAAGAAAAGGCCCCTAACCCAAACTCAGGACAGTTCCAAAGAGTCATTTCAGCTTCTGAGTTCCACATAGTATTGGCTGAGGCCTGTGGTTGAAACGACATTGCAGCTCAGCTTCTCCCTTTTGACTTCCCTCCCTTCTCTTCCACAGGTGTGAAGCCCAAGAATGCTCCTGAAAGTCCTCTTGTCTGCTTTCCATCTCAAAGCCCACTTCCCTGGATAGCCCAGTCTGTAACAGTTACATAAGCCTGGGAATCACAACAGGGCACTAGGCATACTTTGGAGTCATAAATCAGTAAATATTTGATAAAACTAAGGTAATGGATGAGTTTTTTAGGGTAAAGATATATGTGGGCCTACTTCAGAGCTTCGAGGTACACCAAGTTTAGTGTTTGGGAATAGGACAAGATACAACAAAGGAAACTGATAAGAAATGGCCAAACTGCTTGAACAAAAAGCAGAAGAGATGGAGACTAAAAATGCTACTTGGTTATTGATTACCTTGCAAAAAAGAGCATCTAGTATGAAATGGAGACTAGAGTAGGATAAGGAATAAATGTAAGGTACAAAAAAATCAGAAACATTAATGTAGTGAGCCTGCCAACATGTGTGACAGTGAATGGGGAGATAGAAATAAAGGAAGTCTTTTTTAATAAAATGGGAGAAGTTTGAGCATATTTACATTAAATTGAAATGAAGGACCAGTGTAGGTAATGAAGGACAGCTGGAAGTAATGAAGGAGAGGTAAAAGATGCTGAGACAATATTGCATGACAGATTATAGAAGATTATTGAAAAAGTAAGAGATGGGACCAACGCCATAAGTAGGGGCATGGTCCTTGCCTGGGAAGAGTGGGTTTGGGTCAGGAATTAGGACGTTCATGTCATGTGTTCTTTTATTTCCCTTGTGGAGGAAGGGAAGTCACTTACTAAGAATGTGGAAGGTTGTCATGGGAGACAAATTGAAGGATTGAGGAAAGGGGAGAAAGTGGGTCCTGCAGAAAGTGACATGATGGCAGAAGTAAAAGACTGCCTGATAAAAAAGGCACAATCTAGATAGGTGATTTGGCAAATTGCAATAGTTTCATCGAATTATCACTTCAGTTAGATTTGTGAGATGTTGAAAATAATGTTACAATAACCACCATTTTGCTTTTTAAAAATTTTTATTTTGTAAGATAATTTTTATCCGATGAATAGGAAAGCAAACTTTGCTTAGAAGATTTGCCATTCTTGTAGTATAGAACACTAAGTCAAAGATCAAAGAATCACTAACACGGTGATTGTCCCAGGGTATTCCAAAGCTTAGAAGGATGCTGCCTGGTTCTGCACAGAGAAACTTTAATTTTTCAAAGGGAAGTTAAGAATTTATTGATAGCTGTCTTTTTCTTCATGAAAAAGAAAGATCAAAATGCTGGAGAACATTACACATTAAACCCAAATTCAGGGAAACTGAACATGATTCCTTTGAGAAAAAATGGAGGCAATGGGGAGTCTAAAAAGCCTAACCAAAACTGAGAAGGAGTTTGCCTAATACACTTCTCAAATTTAAATAAAAGAATAGTTATTAGACAATATGCAAGGTTTCAATTTGACAGACATTTTAATTTGTCATTACGTGCTTTAGAAACAACTCATGAGAAAATACAAAGTTAATGTATCTACTTAGCATCAAGTAAATTACTCTATGACAAGATATTTTTTAAATTACCATTTAAAGTAATTTATTATTTTCATAAAATAAAAGAGCAGCTCTTTGACATTGTAAAACAATTCAAACAATACAAATATAAGTAACATTAAGTATATAATTTTCCTTATTCTCTGTAATACCTCTGATTTACTTCCTCAGTCCAGAGATTAGCACTGTAAAGAGTTTGCTCTGTTTCTTCCCAGATGTAAATATACACACTTAAGTATGCATTTACACACACATTGTTTTTTATATATAAGTGGGCTACATGTTACATATCATACTGTACGTATTGTTGTAGGACTTATTTTTTCCCCCGAAATAAAATAAACTATTGTCATGTCAACATATATAGGTTGACTTTATTCTTTATAATAACTGAATAGCATTTCATAAGCTGGAGGTAACATTATTTATTCTTTCATTGGTGGTGTTTTATCCTCCTTATATTCTTTCTTTTACTTATCTTTCTTCTGTCCCTCCTTCCCTTCATTTCTTTCTTAGTAGGTTATAGGTAGTAGTCAAATAATAAAATTTAAAGCTGAAATGGAATAATAGAATTCTAAACATATTTAAAAGAGCCAATATGAACACCAAGAAAGATCTTAACATTGAATAAACTTAGATGATGGAGGAGTTGGAAAGAAGGAAAATAAAGAAAGAAGTTGTAAGCCAATTTTGTTTATTTATTTTTATGATAGCAACAAATACACATTGCCCCAAACCTGTGGAAGTAGGGTATTATTTTATAATAACAGCGTAAATAAACTACCCAAAAATACCCTTCTTCCTAATAGCAAAATGAATGTGAAAACTACTGCAACAGCAGGAATAGCAACAATATTATGAACAATGAAAATAGACCACATAGTAAAAAGTTTTATAAAGCTCTATGTGCACACACTATAGATATAATAAAGACCTATAAAATTCTTATAAACAACTTAAATCTTCTATTAGAAGAGAAAAAGGTTTTCTTGTTTGGTTCCAAAGCAAAACCCAGCTCAATATTGTCTGCAAAAGGCACAACTAAAACTAACTTCTTCAAAATAGTTAAAAAGAAAAGAAGGAGTAGAAAAAAGTACACTGAGCAGTGATCAAAGGATACAATCAGCAAAGTGAGAAAGCCACCCAGGAAAGAGGATAAAATACTTAAAAATCATATATTTCATAAGTGATTGTTATCCAGAATGTATAAAAATCTCTCAGAATTCAAAATAGGAGGGCGAATAACACAATATAAAAATGAGTAAGGAATATAAATAGACATTTCTTCAGCCAAGACATATAAATGGCCAATAAACACATGAAAAGATGTCCCACAGTAATCATTAGGGAAATGCATACCAAAACCACAGTAAGACATCAACTTGAGATGATCATGTTAAATTACGTAAGTCAGTTACAATAAGAAAATATTATATTATATGGTATTGCATTAAAAGCATTATTTTACTCATATGAGATACCTAGCATTGACAATTAAAAAATACTATTGTATGAAAAGTATTATTTTACTCATATGAGACACTAGCATTGACACATTTATAGGGACAGAAAATAGAATGGTAGTTGCCCGAAGTTGAAAGGAGAGGGAAATGGTAAGTTGTTTAGTGGGTACAGAGCTTTAGTCTTACAAGAGGAAAAGAATTCTGGAGATGGATGCTGGTCATGGTCACACAGTAATGGGAATGTACTTAATGCCACTAAACTGTACACTTAAAAATGATTAGGATGGTAAAGTTTTTTGTTAATTTATTTGTTTAACTTTAGATGCATACTATATCTGGCATTTCTCCTCATGTTATCCCTCCCCACCCTTCCCTCCCTCACCATGCCCCACTGTCTCTCCCCGACCTGCCACCAACTGCCCCAGTTTGTGATGCTCCTCTCCCTGAGTCCACGTGTTCTCATTGTTCAACACCCACCTATGAGTGAGAACATGCGGTGTTTGGCTTTCTGTTCTTGTGTCAGTTTGCTGAGAATGACGGTTTCCAGGTAAATTTTAATTTATGTTTACTATACCAAAACCATACTTTAAAAAATAAAGTACATCATTTAAAAGTACAGCCAATTTAAATGACAAATAAAAATTGAGGATACCAGGCTTGATAAAGTGAAAATCCTTCCACAAATAATAAATTAATCAAAGAAGGACCTTTTATAAAACCTTAATTGCAAAAGGAGACACAATTCAGTTATAAGTATCTATAATAAATTAATGCAATTGTAAATTTAATAAAGCAGAAACTATATAAGACAGGAAATAGAAAGAAAAGTTAATAAAATTTTTAGTCTAAAATACTTGAAGTGAACAAAATATTAGTCAAAGATATAGAAAATTCTAACAATCAATACTTTATATTTTATGAATTAACACTGTACCTAATAATAAAGAATATACTTATTTTTAGGCACACATAAAACAGTCATAAAAACTTTCCATACATGTTTGGCCATAAAGAAAATCTAATTAAATTCCAAATAAATTAATATAGGTCACATTCTCTAATCATAGTGCAACACATTTAAAACTTAAGCAAAATAAAACGGTTTGTACGTTTCCCTGGAAATCAAAATTTGTAGGATATAACTAAAGCAGTATTCAGAGTAAAATATTAGGTTAAATATGTCAATCAATATAAAAATGAGAATAAATAATTCTAAACAAGTAAATCTGAAAACTAAAGAAAGAACAATAAAGAAAGCCAAAGAGAAAAAAGAAGAGATTAATACAATTAAATATAAACCTTAACAAACTAGGAAATATAAAAATTGTAGATAAAAGTCTGAATTTTAAAAGACTAAAATAGAAAGATAAAGATGAAATAAATATAAATAACAATAAACAATATGTAGTAAATAACTTCTCATCTAACTGAAAATTGCCTTTTATATTTATTATCCCATTTACTTTGTTCTGAAAAATTTAGGAACACATATATGTTTCAGCCTTTATTTTACTAGGTGTCTCTGTGACAGTGAATATTCACTATGACCTCCTTCTTGGAAAACTGCTTTTTCTTGGCTTCTATTATTCCACTTTCTCCTGATTATGCTTCTGTGTTTTTGATTACGATTCTTGATCTATATTGTTGCCCAAACACCTTGATTTGGAATGTGTCACAAAATAGCTTGAGAAACTTAGAAAAATGCTCAGAAACCGAGAGGGAATGTTCAAGTTTTAAATACTGTTACGGGAACAGTGTGGTGCCCTTGCCTGTAATCTCAACACTTTGGGAGACTGAGATGGGAGGATGGTTTGAGGCCAAGGAGTTTGAGACCACCCTGGGTAACAGCAAGGCCTCATCACTACAAAAATCAAAATTAAAATTAAATTAAATTAAAATAAGGTTGTGGGTTGTCCTCTGAATAAAACACTTTTATGGGTTTTTTTTTTAAGTTTTATGTAACATTTCTATTTCAAGTTTTCCCCCTCAGAATTGAAAACTGTTACCTGCCTTCTTCCTAGACATGAAGCCAGCTGTTTAAATAAATAGCAAGTGTGAGTAACAAATTCTTATTTTTTTTTTGTTGAAACACAAGTAATTTTTTCTACATTCTGATACTAAGCCTAAATTTTAAAATCATTTTTAGTTTTTAAATTTCCAGTGTATCCTTCTCATGATTTTTAAACATTGACCACTATGTTTTGTGATGTCTTTATTGAGATATAATTTATATACCATACAATTTACCCACTTAATGCGTACAATTTAAAGTCTTATTTTTTGGTATAATCACTGAGTTTTACAACAGTTACCACAACCAACTTCAGAATATTTATCACCTCAGAAAGAAACCCTGTACACTTTGGTTCCCAGCTTCTAACCTCTCTCGCTCAGCTCCAGCCCTAACCACCCACAGATCTACTTTCTGTTTCTATATGTTTGCCTATTCTGGAAATGCCATAAAAATGGAATTATAATATGTGGCCATTTGTGACTGGCTTCTTACACGTAGCAGAATGTTTTCAAGGTTCATCCGTGTTATAGCACCTATTATTACTACATTCCCCTTCGATGCCCAGATAATATTCCATCGCTTGGATATACCACATTTTGTTTACCCATTCATCAATTGATGAGCATTTAGGTTCTTTCCTCCTTTTGGCTAACACAAATAATGCTGCTATAAACATATATGAACAATTGTTTTGTGGGCACATTTTAAAAAATTTATCTTGGCCATGTATCTAGGTGTAGACTGCTGAGTTAATGGCAATTCTATTGTTTAACTTTAAAAAAAAACACTGCAGATTGTTTTCCAAATTGTCCAAACCATTTTATATTCCCACCGGCAGTGCATGTTGCTTCCGATTTCTTTGACATCATTTGGTATCATCTGACTTCTTGATTATACCCATCTTTGAAAATGTGAAGTGTTATCTCACTGTGGTTTTGATTCACATTTACTTAATAATTAATGATGTTATACATCTTTTCATGTGCCTATTGGCCATTTATATATCTTTTTTAGAAAAACGTCTAATTGAATCCTTTGTTTATTTTAAAATTGTGTTGTCTTTTGTGTTGTAAAAGTTCCTTACATACACTCTAGATACAGATTCTTTATGAGATATACAATTTTGCAAATATTTTTTCCGTTGTGTGAGTTCTATTTTCCTTTTTTGATAGTCTCCTTTGAAGCATAAAATTTTAAATTTTGAGAAAATCCAATTTCTGTACTTTGTATTTTCTTGTTTGTAGTTTTGGTGTGATATCTAAGAATCCATTGTCAAATCTGTGGTGATGAATATGTTGTCTTAATTTTTACCTGTATTACTAGTCATATTTTTAATAGATACTTAAAAAAAATTTTTTTTTGAGACAGAATCTCCTTGTGTCACCCAGGCTGAAGTGCGTGGCACAATCTTGGTTCACTGAAAACTCCGTCGCTCAGGATACTTAAAAAAACCTTCTGACCAAACAATATTTTAACTAAGAAATGCTGCATGAAACACAGGAATTTCTAAAGTATATTTCTAATACTTCCTGTGTAGTATTTTCACAAACTATGGTATAACAAAAAATAATTAAGTTGTTGCATGAAATTAACATCATGACCAACATGGTCTTTATATTCATCTTCTATTGCCTTGTTCTTTAGTGACAGTTTTGAGCACTCTCTTCTGAGTATAAAAGTAATATACATTCAAAAGGAATAATGTAAAATGTGGGAAAATATGGAGAGTTTGAAAATATTCTAATTTTGCTTTCTTTCTTTCCTTCTTTTTTTCTCTTTCCTTTTCTTTCTTCTCTTCCTCTTTCTTTTTCTGTTTTCTCTTTTCCTCCCTCCCTCCTCCCTCTCTTCCCTCCTTCCCTCCTTCTCTCCTTCCTTCCTTCTTTCCTTCCCTCCTTCCCTCCCTCTCTCCTGCCTTCCCTTCCTTCCTCCCTTTCTCCCTTGCTTCCTGTCTTTCTCTCTCTCTCTTTCTTTTTTTTTTCCTTCCTCTGAGGCAGAGTCTTGCTCTGTCACCCAGGATGGAGTGAAGTGGCATGATCTCGCCTCACTGCAATCTTCACTTCCCAAGTTCAAGCGATACTCCAGCCTTAGCCTCCCAAGTAGCTAGAATCATACGTGCGCACTACCAAGTCTGACTGTATTTTTGTATTTTAGTAGAGACAAGGTTTTGCCATGTTGGATAAGCTGGTCTTGAACTCCTGGCCTCAAACAAGCCACCTGCCTTGGTCTTCCAAAGTTCTGGATTACAGGAGTGAGCCACTGTGCCCAGCCTATTTTAATTTTTTTAACTCAAAATCACGTAAATTTTTAAAGCCATCATTTGTATTTCTCTCACTCTTTCTTCTATAACCATTTATATAAATCTGGGTAATTATATATATGCAATTTTGTAACCTAATAATTTTCACCTTTTTGTATGTCTGTATTACCCCTTGTCTAGATTAGAAGCTCCACAGAAGGACTGGTTAAAACTTCAATCTTCTACTCTTTTATAGAAGATGGTGCATTTAATACATGAAGGGGTATTCAGTATTTGATAGGTAGCTAGACTTACATTAGAGGATTTATAAATATTTATGAATTTACAACCACAAAATTTGACAGGTTTCGCAGGTTTTTAAGTGATAATAACATAAAGATAGAGACTAAAATAACATCTGCATTTACTCTCAAAGTTAATTCAGAGAGCTTCAAAGTTATCTTATAAATTTGAGACAAATAGAAGGGATTAGATGAATTAAGTACTGAAGTGAGAACATTTACTGTTTCTGTGAGTATTTGTGAATGAAATTTCTCCTATTGTGATTTGCCCAGGAATAATATGGCTGTCTCCTGTGGTTTGAATGTGTCCCCGAAAATTTATGTGGTGGAAACAACTCCCAGTGCAACAGTGTTGTGAACTGAGACTTTCAGGAGGTGATTAAGTCGTGAGAACCCTGCCTTCTTGAATGGATTAATGCTGTTATCATGGGATTGGATTGTTATCTGAGGAGTGGTGTCTATAAAGGATCAGTTTGCCCCCCACCACTCTCTCTCTCTCTCTCTCTCTCTCTCTCTCTCTCTCTCTCTCTCTTTCTCACTCATGCTCTCTTACCATGTGATGCCTTCCATCATGTTATGATGCTTTGAGAAGAATCTCACCAGATGCAGCCCCTCAATCTTGGACTTTTAGATTTATGAAACAAACTATTGGTTAGAACCTACCCAGTCTATGATATTCTGTTGTAACAATGTAAAATGGACTAAGACACCCTCCTATTAAGTGAAACATTGTTCTCTCAGCTTATAAATTTCTGAAACTAAAAATCCAGAGTTCTGAATAAAACTGAGTTAAACAACACCTGAAAGAATAAAACAGTAACTACAGAATTGGCTACATAATGGCTATTTTTAGCACAGATGTATGATTACTTTAATGAATATATTCAGGAAATATATGCTGGCTTCATACATATGGGATATTCAAATTTCCCTTCTTGACAGATTGCTCGAAATGATGGTGATGATTCCTTCGCTTGATACGGGAATTTACACTTAAATTCAACAGCATCCCCTGTTTTTACATAAAGTTTTTCACTGCTGATCCATTTTAACTGTATGTTATTTTTGTTCATAGTTTCTCCAGATATCACACATGGTGCTAAAAGAAGAAATGGTAAAATAAAATAAATAAATATATTTACTTTCATCAAATAGTGTAATTGTATTTAAGAATATTTTGGAATTAAATAAAATGATGAAAATATATTAATATTTATTGAAAAATAATATTTATTGAGTTATTATGGGTACTGTTCTTAGCACTGTGTATGGGCTACATATGAGGAAATGAATTCTCAGAGAGATTTTCCCAAGGTCACACTGTTTAGTAAGTGCTTTGAGCCAGAATATGGATTCTATCACTATGACTTCAGAGCCTGAGCTGTTAATTGCTATACTTCTTAATTGCTATACTAAAAATTCTACCAGCATGAATGTTGTTGTTTAGACATCCCTTTTTATAATGTAATTATTTGTGAATCTTAACTTTTGTGAAACCTTGATTTCTTTAGAAAAAGTGTTTTCTTCCCTAACCACAGATGTCACTCATTCTTTCTTAAAATCAGCATTTTTTAAAATTGAGAAATAATATTTCTTGAGTAAATAACACATTCTGATGCTACTAAATAGCATGTTCTCTTAAGACCATAATCTCTGATACAGAAATTGTTCAGAAGATGCAGAAATAAGCCCAGGGCTTAATTTGAGGAGCCATTCTGGGAAGTGGCAACCATAAAAACTTTTTGTACTTAAGATTCTTCCATGCTCAGGAGATCTTTGGATATGTTACCACGTATTTCCCAGATAACATATGACAGACCAGTCCCTGCCTTTCCAGGTGAGAGTGATCTCTTTTCTACTTGACTTTTTGGTACACATGAGTGACCACATAGCATTGGACTTAGGTACATGAAATTGGAACCAAATTGCCTGTGTCTGAATCCTAGCTCAACCAAATACCGGCCTTGTGATTTGAACAAAATACTATCTTTCATGCCTCAGTTTCTTCATCTGTAGACATAAGTTGTTAATACTCAACTCATAAGGTTATTGATATAAATTTAGGTAGCCTCTATGGTTTACTATTACAATGAGAAAATGAATAACCTTGTACATGTATTCTTCCTTGCAAGAATGCATCTATAGAATAATTTTTCAGAAATAAAATCATTAGATTAAAGGATATATGTTTTTAAAATTTGAGGCTTAGTCCCAAACTATGCTTCAAAGAGTTTGGCCTAATTAATGATTTATATAAAATATACAATATTATATACAGTTTATACATATATTAGGCATATATTTATATTATATAATTATATATAATATTTTGTAATTTAAACATATTTTTAAAATATATGTTTATTTTATATATAATATACTAAATATACATATATGTAACATATATTATATGTAATGGAGTATATATGTAATCTATAATATATAGTATGTGTAATATATACTATATACATCTATGTAACGTGTGTAGACATATATTATTTGTATGTGTGCACATATATGTTACATACAATTATATGTATGTTAATTGCATAAATATAATGTTACATACGATGTATATCTAACATATAAATATGTATTTATATATTATGTATTACATATAATATACATAACATGTATAAATGTATTATGTGCATTATGCATATATGTATACATATAGTATACATCTATTATGTATGTGTACATGTATGTTACACACATATATTCACATACAGATATGTTAAATATATAATACATGTGATATTTAATATGTATTTATACACATATGTGTAATTATATACTTGTATGTATATTAGAGTGCTTAACGCCCCATATTCTTGCCAAGCCTTTATGTTCTGTATTTTTTTCCTTTTGCCAATTTCCTAATCAAACATTGCCACTTCATTGAAATTTTATGTTGGTGTAGACAAGCATTTTTTCATGTTTGTCATATGTTTTTCATTTATCAGTTTACATACTTTACAGAATTTTTATACTGATTTTTGATTAATTTGTAAAAATTCTTATGTGTTAAGCACCTGAGAATATTCTCCATAAATCGAGAAATTTTGAAGTTATCCTTAACTCCTCTTTCATTTGGTTCCTGTTTTTTTACTTACTAGTCAAAACCCTAATCTATCTCTGGCAGGGCTATAAACAATCTCCACATATTGCATGTTTTCTCAGTTTAAAATAACCACATGTTCTTAGCCAACTGATTATGCTGAGATACTACATCAGGCTGGGCATGGTGGCTCACGCCTGTATTCCAGCACTTTGGGAAGCCAAGGCAGGTGGATCACGAGGCCAAGAGTTCGAGACCAGCCTGGCCAACATGGTGAAACTTCATCTTTACTAAGAATACAAAAATTTGCTGGGCATGGTGGTGTGTGCCTATAATCCCAGCTACTTAGGAGGCTGAGGTAGGAGAATTTCCAGGAGGCGGAGATTGCAGTGAGCTGAGATCGTGCCACTGCACTCCAGCCTGGGTGACAGAGCAAGACTCAGACTCAAGAAAAAAAAAAAGACAGACTACATCAAAAAACTGCCCTTAAATATATGTAATGGCTCCCTACTTCATTCAATACCTTTAACCATCCAAAGAAATATATTTCTGGTATTACTTCTTCAGAGCTGTCTAATCACATGGGAAATAAAATTATTTTCCATTTCATAGTTAGGTCATCTTTTCTTGAATTGTCTAGATACCTATGACGGTCTTTTTTTGCTTGTTTTTGTGGTTTTTGTCATTGTGTGTTTGTGTTTCTTATTGTTCAAAATATTGTTCCTTTTTGCTAGAATGCCCTTCCTGCAAACTCTGTCAACGTAGCACACACTTTTTAAGTTACAATTTTGTTCTTTCTGGAAATTTATTTTATGATCACTGCCCATGATAATTTCTGCCTATTTTAAATTATTAGACCATCTAAAACTTTGCTGTACTTAGAATATTAGATAATGGCATCTTTGTCTATCCATCAATCACTCCAACTTAAATTCTAGAAGTTACCTTTGAAACCTAGTTTTTCTTCATTGTAGCAAAATTGTTTGGATAATACTTTTGCCTTATACTAACTCAACACCTTCTGAGCTCAGTTCCTGTGCAATTATGATATCCTAGGAGAGGGGACTCACATAGAGTGAGTAGTGGTTTGAAGCACTGTATAGGCCATAGTGGCATCGGGGTATTTTGTTACTACAAATGGTAGAAGAAAGAGACATCATCAGAAGGATGAAGTCTCGAGACTATAAGGAGCTGCTGGTCTACCCCAGTGAATCGAGGCATTGGGCAATAATGAGAACTGTTGCAGGAGCAGATCCTTATTATCATGATGTCTCTTTTGGATATTAGAAAACAGAAGAGCTTTATGTAAATTCCAATTTTCATCCACTTAGTCTAGAATAAACTGATGTTCATGCTTTTTCCATAATTGGTGTTATTAATTAGCTCATATTCTTTGTATTTTGTCCCTTTTAGTTTGTCATGACCAGTAAAAGAATCTCCTTTTAAAACCTAAATGTGAATCTCCAAATTTTCATAAGGAGTCTACTATATTCATTTTTTTAATGCCACAATAGACATGAATTTGTGGAAACTGAATATGTATATTGACATTATTGTGTAGCAGAAGAAAATAGGGTAAAAAGAAGGGGTAGTGAAGATTTGGAAAGTGTCTCAATAAGTCTTCCAGATTTTCTATCTCCCCAGCTAGAAATTCTGGCAACATGGAAGTAAAAAGCCATGTCAGTAGTATTCAACTAGGACTTCTACTAGGGAAAGCTTTCAGGTTTATAAGTGGAACCTTATACACTATTAAATGACAGCTTTCCCAGACCAATGTTTTTCAAATGGTCTCTGAGAAATTCTCAGGTAGGCACTTCTAACATGAAGATATTTGATGTTATGAGAATAGGCCCATAAGTAGCTTGGGACTCTATTTACAGAGTTTCATAGTGTACCTTATCACATGTAGGTCTCTTAGAATTTTATTTATTTATTTATTTGGAAATTAGAGGCAGATTAGTTTCGTTTTGTTTTTGTTGTTTTGTTGTTGTTGTTTTTGTCATCCACTACTTCTTTATAGTTTTTAAAGAAATTTTTCTCACTTTCTTAATGCAGATTTTTCAGACATTTCTTTGTATGTATTTACATTTAGCAGGAAAGATTTCATCTAAATGAAACTTAAGTAAAGATTATTCTATGAAATTAGTCCATTAAAATTATATGATAAATATTAAATCTCAGATTCCAAGAGAGTATTATGAACTCACCTAGGCATTTTGGTGGTTCTGACCACTGTTGATTTCTACATGTTACGGTTACGGAGCCCTGGAGTTCATAGAAGGACTTGCAACGGTACGTCACTGTTGACCCTGGAGGATATACTGATAATGGGAATGAGGTGATATCTCCATAGCTAATAGGTGGAGGGGGCCCACAGTATGCTGTAGACGCTAGAAAATAGCATTTATTTGTTGAGAAACAGTATGTTAGTTTAAACAAAATAAAATAATAAAACACCATATATCATATCTTTAATATAAGGTGTCTGAAAACTCAAATAATTACAGTATTTCTGTCATAAAGTCTGATTCAAAACATATAGCTCCTTTCATGTTAAAGTGAAGCTCACATAAAATACTGGAAATATTTAAGGAAGGAGAGACAGGTGAGTAAAATTCTGGTCTAGGTTCCTCCTCCACCCCTTAATATTCAATTGTTATTTAAAGACAAAAGGTAAAAGTAAATAGCTTTCTTACCATTTCTAGTCTCAGGATATTTGTTACTTCATGTCGATAGCATATACCAACTACTATATGATCATAAACTTGTAGTTTTACTGAAAATGAATTGCAGACATACTCTTTTGCATTTACTTTTTTAATACCAAAGGCATCTTTCCCTATCAATAAATGTTTCAACTTCAGGCTAAGATTGGCTGTAATACATTCCATTGTACTGACTGATCTCCCTTTATATATCACCAAGAACATAAATACAAAATCACTAAATAAGTAATCTTATCCCAAACGACTTGTTTCATTGAGTTACTGACCCTGCTTTCTCAGATTGACTTCTTCATAAGGACACTAGATTCACCTTTAAACTAGTAAAAGACCATTCTCCATGAATTCTCCCCTTTCTTCTGTAACATCAATTTCTCTGTCTCCACTTAATCATTCACCAATCTAGAAACATGCTGAAAATGTCACAATTCAATAAGGTAAAACGTCACTACATCTATATCTTCTATCCAGCAACTGCCTCATTTCTTTATTCCCTTTCAAACACATTTACTTGTTTCCCATCCTCCATGACCTTATGTTATCACCCCACATTCTTTCTTGAATGTGCAATTACTTACCTCCTATGGAAATATCTTTAGGCAAAATTACCAACGGTTTTTATTTAGCTAAATAGATTGTTCAATTATCAGGCATCTTGTCCAGCTCTAAGCACTCTTTGAGAGATCTGATGTACTGCCAAATAATATTTTGAAATTGCTTTTGAAATACAGTTGTGCAGCACTTAATGAGAAGAATATACTTTTAGAAATGTGTCATTAGGCTCTTTTTTCCTTGTGTGAGCAACATGGAGTGAGCATACACAAACCTAGGTAATGTTGCTACTACATACCTGGTAGTAGGCCACATGGCGCAGCCTATTGCTCCTATTGACCCCAAACCCCTGGCTGCAGACTGGTACCCTCTGTGGTCTGTTAGGAACTGGGCTGCACAGCAGAAAGTGAGCAGCAGGCAAACAAACATTACTGTCTGAATGCCACCTCCTGTCAGATCAGCTGGGGCATTAGATTCTCATAGGATCTTTAACCCCATTGTGAACTGCACATCCAAGGGATTTAGGTTGCTTGCTCCTTATGAGAATCTAATACCTGTTGATCTGAAGTGGAGCAGTTTCATCCTGAAACCATTTCCAAATCCTCGTTAGTCCATGGAAAAATTGTCTTCCACAAAACAGGTCTCTGCTGCCAAAAAGGTTGGATATCACTGTCCGAGGCCACAAACCTGGACAGCATGCTACTGTGCTAAATGCTATAGGCCTTTGTGACATGATGGTAAGTATTTGCATGTCTAAACATATTTAAACATAGAAAAGGTACAGTAAAAATATGATAGAAAAGATTTTTTACAAGATGTAGAAATTTCAAACTTGTTTCTTCTGTGTACCCTGTTGGAGATAACTCTTAGAGAAACTTTTCTTTTTTAATGACAGAATTGGGTACTTAGCAATTCCATGCTTCAGGGTACAGTGAAATAGATTAGTCCTAAATTCTTTTTCCTTTTCTTTAGATAAAGCATAGGCAGCTAGCAACCTCTTCTTAAGTGAAATTACTTGGAAATAAACTACTAACCAACACACCGTGGTAATGATTGCCATTGTCCATTTTTACATAGAATTTCTTTTGCTTCTGGAAGTAGATAGTTTTCTTTACAGAGAACAGCTACTTTTTCTCCATCCTGATAATTCACTGTGGTTGTCATATTCTGAGCATTAGGTATCTGAGGTGGTGGTGGGCAGAGTTCCTCTTTTTCTGTAAAATATTGAAATTAAATTATATGATTAATAAAAGCTAAGAAAAAACAGCTCAACAGGGTAGTGTTTCAGGATAATGGAACATTCAATAACATACATATACTATGTCTATCACTTTCTTTCTCTTTCTTTCTATATATATAAATGTTATAATAAATGTTTTTTGTGTCAGTACAGTTTACAGTTTAAAGAGCATTTTTTTTTGTTATAACCATTAGTTTAAAATTTTTCAGATGTTCTCCTGTATCTCCTATTCATTATTCCTGTCAATTCTCTTGTATAATTCACAAATGAATTGCCTTAAATTTTTTTCTCACTAACCCATATTATTCAAAAAGTTATGCACATTTAATTCAAACAATTTAGAACTGAAAATAAAAGTGAGAACAATCAGAAATAACTATGATAGCACCAATTGAGACTTCCCCTAATAACTAAACCCTAGATCTCAATAAAGGATTTCCATAATTTGCATTTTCTTGTAAACATGAAAATGGCTGGTGATTAACCTAACTGGAATGTTTCTGTTGGACTAGGAATTGACTTCTTTTTTGGTTGCTTGCTTATTTTTAAGAAAACCTTTAAATGGTTAACTTGGATGCCAACACATATTCTGAGCCTCCTGACCTGGGCTCGTGCCCTTACGGTGGTCTTCTTCATCTCATGGTTTTCCACAGTGGTGGTTACTGTTTACTGGCACTTTCCTTCAAAGTTTTCACATTGAAAGTGTGACATCCGTTTCTCCTCAGTATACTATTTTCATTTAAAAATCAAGATGAAAGAATGTGTATCTACTCTATCCTGGTTTAGCTAGATTAAAAAATATAATAACCATATACAGCAGATATTTAATAAATTATTTGAACAGAACCTGAGGTCAATATATGTAAGCCAAAGCATGCATATTATCTAAAATAGGAATTTTATATTGGATTTTTCTTTAGTTTTCCCAGGCCAGAAATGCAGAATAGCATTTATACTGCAAATTTAAATAAAAACTGTTTCTGTGTAAATCTAGATACATATCTGGGACTGGGGTGCACTGATGCATATTTTATGTTTTATATGACTTGTCCTTCTTATTTACTGGTTTAAGAAAAGTGTGAATTTAAATTACCTAATTCCAGTTGCATCATTATACCAGTCAACCATTAACAAGACCAGTCTTTTGTGATTGGTCTTATTTCAGTAATTAACTGCAAAAGAAGATAAAATTAGCCTGATATTATATGTTTTAGATCAGCAAAGTTTGGCTCATGGGCTTGAAGAAAGTCTATAAGGAGCACATGAAAACAGGATATCAGACAAATTTGATAGATTGGTCAGTTCTCAATATTATTTATTATTTAGAAGCTTTTCTACTTAGATGTCTTTTTACCTATTTGTTCAGGTATTTTGTGAACATTTTGTAAACTAAACATGTTCGTTGTTTATGAATTTCTGTTTGGTGGTTTAAATATTTTATTTAAATACATAGTCACAAAAATGAATACTTATTGAGTATCATCAAGACTCTTTTGAATGAGCATCAAGGCCTGTGCTGCCAATCTAGGGACTCAGCAACTACCTGCTATCAGCCTCTTAGACGTCTCAATGCTGGGAAACGGGGAAGCTGAAGGTGTCTATAATCTCCAATGTGCAAATAATAATAAAAAATTCATCAACAAAGTCCCAGCTAAGTGAGTTAGTTGTTCAAAGGTCACAAAATATTATTGTTTTTATATTTTAGGTAAAAGAACATTACAGATAATGATCTCAGTTGTCTAACTTACTTTCCTTTTAGAATTGGACATTCTCTTTAGAAATTTCTGCCTAGTGTAGACAAAGACTAGTTTAAACAGCACTGATATAAAAACCTGGAAACAAGTTCCAGTCTTGATTTTGACCAACTTCCTGAATGCATATATAGCTGATGTGTAAAATTAGAAATTTTATTATCTTTCTCAAGAACGAGTAATGTGTGTGACAAATATTTGCCACCTAATAACGTTCTCACCTAATTTTCAGACTGCTACCCACCAGCTTTTCTCAAAACTTTAAATAAGTCTTCTCTCTTATTTTGATACCAGTATTTCATAACATTTTCCTTTTCTCTCTGTTTCTAATTTATTTATTTTTAAAAATGAAATCATATTATTATTCCCTGTATTTCAGTTAAAATCTACTCTTTATAGAAATGTTTGTGTATGCACACCATTCTTGATTAGAGTCAACTTGTTTGGACAGCTCTGCATACTAATATTTTTAAAACATTAGTTTCATTGCTTGGATTAGTTGGAAATACAGGTTCTATTTCATTTTCTTCTGCTTTTACTTTTATTATTTCCTTTTTCTTCTAATATCTGAATTTACTTTTCCCCCTAGCTTTTTAGGATACACACATATATCCATACATATTTTTTCCCCAAATAGATAAGTTTAAGACTACGAAGGCCACACCACTCTAAATTTTGGTTAGGTTGCATCTCTTAAATTTTACCTTGTATCCTTATAATACAGTACTTAGTTTTTAAAACATTACATCACTAGGCCTACATCACTAGGCCGGGCACAGTGGCCTACGCCTATAATCCCAGCACTTTGGGAGGCCGAGGCGGGTAGATCACAAGGTCAAGAGATCAAGACCATCCTGGTCAACAAGGTGAAACCCCGTCTCTACTAAAAATACAAAAATTAGCTGGGCATGGTGGTGCATGCCTGTAATCCGAGCTACTCGGTAGGCTGAGGCAGAAGAATTGCTAGAACCCAGGAGGTGGAGGTTGCGGTGAGCCGAGATTGTGCCATTGCACTCCAGTCTGGGTAACAACAGTGAAACATTACATCACTAGGTTATTTGGAAGTAAATTATTTCCCTACCCAAAATGAAGGGTAGGGAAATAGATAACTTTTTATCCACTTTTAATGTTATTTGTTTGTGGTTATAAAAAGTGATTTATAGGGCTTTAGTATTTGAAGTTGTGAAAATTATTTGTGGGAAGAATGACTGGCCAATTTAAGTAAACATTTCATGGACACATAAAAGGCTTTAAGCTTCTTTGAATTATCAGAATATTTCTCTTCCTCAAATAAATATAATATATAATAAAAATAAAATATTTTATAACATAAAAATGTTCCACTTGTTTTAAACAAATTGTAGTCATCTTTTTGAAATCCTTATGTATGTAACTTTAATAATATATTCTACTATTTTTTCCTCACAATTTCTAATGACATCACACTTTCTGTTATAAATTAGTATTTCATCTCATTAATGTATATTTGATATAATTTCTGTCAAATTATGACCTGATGTGTAAACTCCTAGTCCTTCTTTTGTTTGAAAATTTCTTTAGTTTGGAATCATTAGTGAATTATATTAGTATACAGATCACTTGGCTGACAGTTACTTTCACTAAGCACTTTGAAGAAATTACTCTATTTTCTTTTGCTTTTTAAACTACTGATGAGAAGTCTGCAATCTGTCTTCCCTCTTTTATTGTCATCTTATTTTAATCTAATATGGTGTCCCATTTTATAATTACTTGTAATTTATAATCCTATTGCCCAAATTAAATGATTTGAATATAAGCCTTCGAGAAATGTGAGACTTATTCTTAGGGAAACCATGTATTATTCAAATAGATGTTCTTTCTCAGCTTGCTTTTTACTCAGCCCTACTATCTCACCCAGAATTGACAATATCTCTTAGTTTTGTTTCACAGGGCATAATTTGGGTTTTAATTGTTTGTTAAAGTCATTGAAGTTTAAGTTTCGTTCTTTTCTTACAGTTCTTTATTTTTTTTAAGGTTTTGAGAGACTGTAATAGAGTAAAAATGGCTTTACTCTCTCATCTTTACCAGAAACCCAAGGCACTTTCTTTTTTTTTTTTTAATTATTTATTTTTATTGCATTTTAGGTTTTGGGGTACATGTGGAGAACGTGCAAGATAGTTGCATAGGTACACACATGGCAGTGTGTTTTGCTGCCTTCCTCTCCTTCACCCACATTTGGCATTTCTCCCCAGGCACTTTCTTTTTTTGAGGTGGAGTTTGGCTCTAGTTGCCCAGGATGGAGTGCAATGGTGAGATCTCGGCTCACTGCGGCCTCTGCCTCCTGGGTTCAAGTGATTCTCCTGCCTCAGCCTTCTGAGTAGCTAGGACTACTGGCCTGCGCCACCACGCCTGGCTAATTTTGTATGTTTTAGTAGAGATGGGCTTTCTGCATGTTGGTCAGGCTGGTCTCGAACTGCCGACCTCAGATGATCTGGTCACCTCAGCCTCCCAAAGTGTTGGGATTACAGATGTGAGACACTGTGCCCAGCCAAGCCAAGGCGTTTAAAGAATAACAATATTTGTCTGGAAAGGATATTATAAATAGCTTCAAACTTTACTATTAGCTTAGAAATTATATGCCACAATAAATACTTAATTTAAAAACATTCTAATTTCAAAATATTTTTTCTTGTCAAGAAGCAACAGGATCAACAAAATGTTTTAAACAACCCTTACCTGTGCAGTCTAGATCAGGATTCCATTTCCCATTTATGCAGACTGAGTGCCTCTTTTCGGGGATATGTAAACATCTGTAACGTATTCCAGCATTGTGATTAAATTCCTTCCCAAATAGTCTGTAGAACGTTCTTATATTAGCTCCTCCTATTTTGCAACTCTTAAGTTGATGTGTTGCTATAAAAAATATTTACACAGAATAATATTAAATAGAAATTAAACAATTATGCTAATAAAATATCTGAAATATTAATAGCATAATTAAATTGATGCTTTTAAGCAACATCACAAAAAATTATTCTTGATCTCATTGTATAAAATGGGCAATGCTATTAAAAGGAAAAAGGAAAAAAAAAACTGTATCCCATCTTTAAATGACAGCAAAGTATGTCAGAAACTTTTCTGGGAAATGAAAGTGCAAGATGGGTCTTCTTGGTGGGAGTTTTGACTGAAGGATAGTTCTTATGAAGCTACAAATGAATTTTTAAAGATTCCAAAAATGTACACATATATAATTGTTTTGCACTAAGCCATCTTAAATAAATATCTTCAAAACATTTAAATAACAAAAAGAGGCAATACATAAGTAAGTCTGTAGAAAGCAAAGCATCAGTGAGAGATAAATCTGGATGCCCCTTGAGGTTCAATGACTCCCACATTTCAAAAACACAGCAAAAACTCTGATTCAGTCACAGTATTCTCAGGGGAAGAGTTCACTGATAATATCTCCACTTAGCTTCTGAATGTACATTTCTCATAAGTCTCTTGCTCGTCTAATTAGTTCTCATTATTACATTCCTTCCTTGTTTCCCATAAATATGCAGATAGTTATGGAGCTTTTTCCTTAGTGTGTAAAAGGATGGGATAATGAGACATGGAGTGTGCTCTGCTACTTCTGTGTTTATGTTTTTCTGTAATCATGTCTATTTTTAATTTATTCCATATGGGGCTAGAGGTTGGATGTTTGTGTACTCCTTGCATAAAAGTTGGTGAGCATGAAGATATATGATCTATATCTTCTCATAACAGAATTCTGACTCCTGGTAGTGGAAGACATTCTCTCACAATAGTTCATCACAGATGGCTACTAACCACGTATTTGCCTGGCACCATGGGTGGTGACACCTACAGTAATTTTTCCCAGCAATGAGTGGGCCAATTAATAATCCAAAAGTCCCAGAGATGGAGAGAGAGGTGGTTCTGTTTAAGTTTCTGTACGGAGAAGAACAGCAGCAGAAAGTCTGTTTGTCTTTGAAGTTCAGAATTAGAGACTTAATGTATTGAGATTGCTAGAGACAGGACAAAAGAGGCCAGGATCTGAGGGTGCAAGGAAAAAAAATCCTGTAGGTACTGAAGTGTCAAGGCTGGAAGTCCTGAGGCTACAATCTTAAAGTGAAGTACACAGACTGAGAGACTGGAGGAAAAACCTGGAATGGATTTTACTACTTTTGTGGAGGAAACAGACAAACTAATCAGAAAATTAGGACTAAAGATAAGAGAATTATGGGGACAGAAAGAGCAGGGATCATGCCTAGTTCCTGGGTCCCAGTCCTCTACTCTTCTCCTAAGGAGAGACTCCAAACACCATGGAATTTAATGGAAATCAAGCTACGTGATGATTATTTAGGTGGTTCTATCTTGAACATGCTGAGGTAAAAACCAAGTTAAAGCAAGGAAATAAAAGAAATTAGATTCCAATTATTTGTAGAAATACAGTCTACAAATTCAATATTAGAATGAATACAGGAATTGAACAAGGTTACTGGAAACAAAATTAATATATGAAATTAAATCACATTCTTGTATATAGAAAGTATAACTATTCAAGCACATAGTTAATAAAAGTTTCCATTCATCATAACTGAAAAATCCCAAATAAACTGGTGAAGAAATTTGTGAATTACAAGAAATTCATAAAATCATATGGCAAAGGTTAATATAAGACCTGAATAAATGGATTGACATATATTTTTGTGAAAGGAAGAGTCAGTATCAATAAATTGCAATTATAGCCAGATTAATACACTTTATGCAATCCCAATCAAAATTATAAATAATCAAATATAAAGTTTAGCAATGTTTTCTCACCAACACACAGAGGAAGCTCTGTCCATATTCCATTAATACAGGTAATGCTGTTATTTCCAATCATGGTATATTCTTTATTGCAATTCACCTCCACAGAAACTCCATGTTGATAGGGAGGGACAGACAGCTGAGCATAACCATGCTCGAGTTCAGGTATATATCCACATGATTTCACTTGTTCTAAGAAAAGATAGTAAAATAAATGTTTACTCTGAAAATACTTTAAATCTATTTACATGTGTATTTATATATAAGTGCAAAATAATAGTAACTGTTCTGTTTAAATGTTAACATTTATTTACCAACACAAATGGGTAAAGTTGTCCATTTTCCATCCACACATTGTATTTTCTTAGGCCCTGTTATTATAAAATTAGGATTGCAATCATATTCCACCACTTCACTGTGTCCATATTCCTCTTTTGTTGTCTCCCTAACTTCGCCATTGGAGAGTTGAGGAGGTCGACCACACGATTGTACTTGACCTATTATAAAGAAACCATAAATGATGTTTAAATGGTCTTATAAGCATAGCAAAATGTGGAGTCACTATATTGCATTTCTATTTTTGGAAGGGTGTGTTTTTTGCAATGTACATAGTGTATTGACTGTATTCATTTATTAAAATATTGACACTTTTTATCATGAACAATTTTGAGCAAATGAAAGGAGAAAAAATGCATAATGAACACTTGTAAACTGATTACCTACATATACAAATGTTACACTTTGCCCTATTTGCCCTATTTACTTATTTTTTGTGAGGTAATTTAAAGTAAATGACATTGAGATTTTAGTCCTAAATTCTTCAGAATGCTTATCTCATAAAGACAGTTGCCTACATATACAAAATATCTTACATTTCACCAAATTAATCTTTTCTTAGTACAATCTTCTATTCTCTCTATATTTAAACATCCTGATACCTATCTTTCCCAATATTTTGTAGGCTGTTTATTATAATCACGATATTAAGCTGTACCCTTGAAGATGTTTAAGTAGGTCAATAATCTGAATGTTATATAAAAGTAAATAGTTACCAAATATGTGGCATAATATACATATATAATGCATAGTTATAATTTTTATTAATATCTATAAATACTTTGATGTGGTTTGGCTGTGTCCTCACCCAAATCTCATCTTGAATTGTAGCTCCCACAATTCCCAGTTATTGTGGGAAGAACCTGGTGGAAGGTAATTGAATCATGCAGGCGGGTCTTTTCCATGCTATTCTTGTGATAGTGAATAAGTCTCACGAGATCCAATGGCTTTACGAAAGGAGATTTCCCTGCACAAGTTCCCTTCTCTTGTCTGCTGTCATTCAAGATGTGATTTTTACCTTCCACCATGATTGTGAGGTCTCCCCAGCCATGTGAAACTATGAGTCCATTAAACTTTTTTCTTTTGTAAGTTGCCCAGTCTTGGGTATGTCTTTATCAGCAGTGTGAAAATGGACTAATACATACTTCAAATAATATAATAAGCCATTTTAGATAAAAAACAGCGCCATCTGAAGCAGGTACAAATCATCATTGTTTTCTAATAAATAAATCATATATGCAATGACATAATTATTTTCTTAATTACTTAATAAAATGTAACACTGTTCATACAATATTTTTTAGAAGTATGAATTTTTTATTGAGATAGATGGAAAAATTCTAACACTTCTCAATTCCAGCTACTATATTTTGACTTATAAAGTGCCATTATGTATTTTAAAACACAGAAGTAGAATTACTCCTTGATTAAGGACACCTAAATAATCTCTGCAACTCAATTACTATAGACTTGCACCCTTTCTCCTTCCTAAAGAAAATACTACCTTTGCCATTTTTCAACTTTGTCAGATTATAGATGTAATATAAGCTCCAATGTAGCCATTATTATAAAAATCAGATTCTTGTTTCAATACTTCTAAAATAAATACTGACCTTTGCATGTTGGAAAGTTAGGTGACCACCCAAATTGGTAACACTGAACTGAATCTGGTCCAACTCTTATAAGATTTTGTCTGCAAGAGAATTTCAACACATCTCCAATTTTGTATCTTTCCTTTTTTGGATGAGCTTCTACATTTTCTTCTAAAATTGGAACATGACAATCTGTTTCCAAAAATAAAATTAAATGAACATATGTGAATTTTAATTGCAGGAACAAATTTAATGTGTGTTATATAAAAATAAGATGAAAGGGGCTTCATATACAGAGGAGTACAAAATATATTCTTGCCTTCAAGAAAACATATGAACTAATTATTTATACCCAACAAATGTATCTAAGACACTTCAGACAAATTGGGAAACTGTACAGCAAGGTGAAATTTTGTATGAGAATCTCTTTGGGATTGTAATAAGAAAATCCTATGAAGTTACTTATACAGTAAATTATTTAATTTATTTAATTAAGAATATAAGTTTTAATTTTTCTGTTTAATAGTAATAAGTTTAATAATATATATGATACAGAATATGAAGATCTTTCACATTTAAGTCACAAAAATTTCTTCAAGTAACAAAACTAAAAGGCAACATATTTAATTATTTGTTGTAAAATAAAAAATGGTAATGATGTATGAAAAATAGATAAGTGGGCCAGACACAGTGGCTCACGTCTATAATTACAGCACTTCTGGAGGCCAAGGTGGGCAGATAACCTGAGGTCAGGAGTTCCACATCAGCCTGGCCAACATGGTGAAATCCTGTTTCTACTAAAACTACAAAAATTAGCCAGGTGCAGTTGTAGAAGCCTGTGGTCCCAACTACCAGGAAGGCAGAGGCAGAAGAATCACTTGAACACAGAAAGCGAAGGTTGCAGTGAGTTGAAATCACACCACTGCACTCCAGCCTGGGTGACAGAGGAAAATCCCATCTCAAAAAAAAAAGTAGATATGTGAAACACCCAAACAGGATACAACTACTAAATGTTACATTGAAGGGAATATTAAAAAGCCATTACTCCAATTTTACGAAAGGGTAACTGAATATCAAAGATTTTGTTAAAGACTCATCTTCTACATTTTTTTAATCTTTCCATTATACACAACGGCATCACTAATATTTTCATAAATACTAACTCATGAATAACTTCTGATTCAATTAGAAATAGATATGTATATGGCTATGTGTGTAGTTTTCTCATTTATCATCTTTCCCTAGTGGTTAATTTGTAAAATTATATATTGTTATGTAAAGTAAATAATTGACATTCAAGACAAAAGAAATAATCTGAACAAATCAAGCATACACAAAAATAAATTTGAAATATTTTCTAATTAATAATCTCCTAAGTATTTTTAAACTAGCTAGTTTTATGTACCATGATAGGCACTTTAATGGTTTGATCACAATTGACTTGAGCAAATACCAAATCCCAATAGAATGTGCCTATTTCCCTAAAATAAAACATGTATCCCTAAATCTCTGTTTTTTATTCCAATATTTTGCATGGCAGTTCTTGATTGGTTGTTTATAGTCTTTTTCTTATCTAACTGCTAAAAACAAAATGCCATTGAAAATAATTGATCTTGGCTGATGTAGGGTTTCCCAGCTGCTTTTATCATATATGGTTATTGCATGGTTGTGTAAATGGAATAATGGCCCCAAGAGATGTCTCTGTACTAATTCCTGCAACATGGACTACAATAACTTGCAAGATGTTACCTTACATGAAAAAACAGACTGTGCAGATATCATTAGGAGTCTAGTTGCCCTGAAACGTTATCAACTCTCCACAGTGTTCTTGAGCTACCATTCAACCTGGGACATACAGTGCTCTGCTAAATTCTTCCACTTTGGAGACTCTGACTTCCTCCATCTACTCTGATAACCTCAATATGTTGTCTTGTGCTTTTGAAATAAGCAACAGGCAGAAAGGGAAAGTTAGCTATGTTTTGAGAACTTGAACAGTAAGATATGTGCTTTTTCTGATTAAATAAAATGTGCTAATTTTTGAAACAAGTTTATTTTGGCAACATAGTTTCTTAATGTCATTGCCCACTAAATGGAACCAGGACTTATTGGAGGTATGGCTGATTCCAGTTCTGTGGCAGGGAAAACATGAGTTAGGCCTGGGATATTTTTTGTGTCACAAAGCAACGGAATTGTTCAAAGGCTAACACAATCTTACAGACTGTACACAGAGCCAGCTTGTATGGGTAACAGCTGGTCCAACATAGTCTGTTAAGCTTCTAAAGTATAATTGCTGGCCTCAATAGACATCATCTCACAAAATGAAGAGAGCTCATTCCTGACATGAACAAGTATGGACAAAAGAGAGCATGGAAGTATATATACCATAACTGAAGCTTATGAATTTTGAACCCCATTCAATCACTGGAATTTTCTGGTGTTAGTAACATTTGTTATTTTATTTTTGCAAATGTTAATAATGTTTCAACCCCTTGTAATTGAAAGAGACCATGACTTAACTGTTTACCGAAATACTATCACAGTTCCAGTTGTTTTAAAAAGATGGCTGGGCAGAATCATAAAGACACATGCGCAAGTATGTTCACTGTGGCTGGGTTTACAATAGCAAAGGCCTGGAAACAAACCAAATGCCCATCGATGACAGACTGACAAGGAAAATGTGGCACATATACACGATGGAATACTATGCAGCCATAAAAAACGATGAGTTCTTGTCCTTTGTAGGGACATGGATGAATCTGGAAACCATCATTCTCAGCAAACTGACAAAAGAACAGAAAATCAAACACTGCATGGCCTCACTCACAGGCAGTTGTTGAACAAAGAGAACACATGGACACAGGGAGGGGAGCATCACACACTGAGATCTGTTGTTGGGAGCGAGGGGAGGGACAGCGGGCGGTGGGGAAGTTGGGGAGAGATAACATGGGGAAAAATGCCAGAAGTGGGTGATGGGGCGATGGAGGCAGCGAACCACTTTGTCATGTATGTACCTATGCAACAATCCTGCATGATCTGCACACGTAACCCAGAACCTAAAGTACAATAAAAATAAGTAAATAAAATAAAATAAAAGATAAAAATAAAAAGACTTCATTTCTAGAAGTTTAAATTTCATTTTGCTTTGCTTTGTTTTCACTTGCAAGTGGGGAAGGGTCTTAGTCTATTGCCCAGTTTGGAATGCGCTGGTGCAGTCATACCTCACTGAAGCTTTGAACTCCTGTTTCAACCTTGCCAGTGGCCTGGACTACAGGAGCACATCACTGTGCCCAGCTTTAGAGGTTTAAATTTAAGAACTGAAGATGTGGATTAATATTTGATAACATAACATCTTTTGAAAAACATACCACAGATTCTATTTCCTGATAGGATGGAGTAGCTGCTATCAACATAATCACCCCACTAAAAAAAAAAATTAGAAAATTGTACAAAATTTATTTTCAGAATGCTGGAAATCACCCAGTACAGGACCATAATGCCTGAAAAAAGAAAAAAAAAACCCTCAATACTTCAAAATGATAAAGCAAAGTCAATGAAAGCCCTAGCTGTTTGCTGGGACCCTTCTCTAGACTGTGCAGGGAGGGAGAACCCAGGAAGAACTTAGTGGTCTTCTTTACTTGAGATTAGTAAGGTCAGTCTTGGAGACTATGGTGGCCAGAAGTTACTGGACATAGCAGAGAGAAAGTGGTATGCAGAGAAAAAGCTATAGAAGTTTTCATGAGGCTCCTTGAGTTTTTACTTGAATACTGAGCTGTGCATGCATAGGATGGAATTGCATTGGGCTGACCAAAGAACAATTACTGACGAGCTATAAAGATGAAGAATTTTAAGAGTTCACCGAGGACTGGGAGGTGCCATCACTTATACCACAGGTTTCTAAAAGAATCGTTTTCCAAATTCTAAGCTGCTCACAAACAAACATACATCTCAGAAGTATGGAGGTTTTACAACTTAGAAGACGATGCTTTATTGACTCAAGCATATAAACTTAAATAAAGCTAAAGAGTAAAAAGTCTCTTTTAAGACATTTTAACTGGAATTGGACTTATTTTCACTTATTACCTCAGTTTTGTAACCATTTATTGTTAACTAACCTGATAATATAAATACTAAACAGGTATTACTTAAAATTGATTGTCTTCAAAGTGTATTCTTGTCTAATATTTCTACCTATCACATACATTTGATTTACATGGGTAGGCAATCTATGTTATTGCACAGCTACTTAGACACAATTGGAGCTGAAAATCAAATAAATAATGATAGAAGTAGTGGTGAAACCTACATTTAACCTATAACAATAGATTTATTTCTTTAAAAACTAACAAAAGATACCATGATCTGAAAGAGCAGAATTTGGCTTACTAGTGGAGGTGCATTTGGGAGGAGTGGACCAGCCACCTTCTACACAGGAAATGGTGTTCTTATTTTTTTGAAGTCTGTATCCTGCATTGCAAACAATTTGTACGGTATCACCTTCCAGATGTGTTTGTCCTGAAGAGTCAGAATGACCATTTTCCACAAAAGGTAAGAAACATATTCCTAAGGACCAAAAATTGTTTAATGTACAAGATGAAAGTAGCAAAAAGAAGTTCAACTGCATTTTAAAATATTTTATTGAGGGTTGAAAACTTTGAAAACTGACATCATGTGTAAATATTTTCAAAATAATTTGGTCATGTTACCGTATATATGATGAAATATTTTTTTGTTCCATATATGTACATATAAAAGAAAGTTAATATTTCATGCTACTGCTGTATGGTTGTTATAATAAAATATTTTATGTTTATAAACTTTTCTAGGGACAAAACAATATCTTCATATAAATATTTCTCTCAATTCTCATAAACATTTCCTACAAAAGGAGAAAGATCATTATCTCCTTTGTTGCCTCATCTATTCTCTTTCCCATTGTTTTTCTTTTTTTAATACACCGGTTGTCATTGGAGTCTGTTCTCTACATTTATTGGAGGATAAATATAGCTACACTTTGAAGGTCCAAAGAAATGATTTATTAAGAATATAAAAGTGAAAATACTAAACCTTACCTTGCAATATGCAAGAGAATGGTAAATTCAAAACAGAAAATGTGTAAAATTGACTCACTTTAAAGGAAAGCTATGATCAGGCTGCTACCATATGATATTAGTAAAGAAACATTAGCAGTCAAATATACTAATCATAATTAGTTATGTTTTTTAAATTAATATATTTCAATGCATAGAGCATTTCTAGGTAATGCAAGACAGTTGACATATTTATTCTTCTTTTAGTTCTCATAAGAGGCATCGCAAAATAGGAGGACTACGTCTCCCGTCTTTCCAGCTCCTCTGGTCCCTGCGCCTGTCATTATCATGACCTTATGATCTCGTCTGGCACATCCTTCTCTATTCACTGAAAGAAATCCATGTAATGATTAGGGCGTTTACTCACTGAGACACTTTGGTGTTGGTGACCATCCTTCTTCTGTGCATGTTATGCGAGTCCAAAAGGATTTTGAAGGAGACATAAAATTATATTCACAGGAGTAATAGAAAACTTCCCCTATAGGAACTTGGGAAAATGCCTCATAATTTTCTTCATCATACAGAATTCCATGGTTTATTTTTGGAAAATCACAAAGTGTTGCTGGGAAAAATAACACAAAACTGAAGAATTACATAATAAGCTACATCAGTGAATCACTAGATTATATTTTAATCATCTCATTTATAGTTTTTTCTTTCCTTCAGCTTAAATACCTTTAGCTTAAATGCTTTCCAGGGTACTAATTTGAAACAAAGAAAGATCACTGTTTAAGAGTACAGGAGTATTTGAGGAGGTCATTGTCAATGAATATGATATTTATATTTTGGAGTGATATGAAATATGAACTCTTCTGCAATGTGCTCAAGAAGAAAACCCTCACACAACAATTTAAGAACGAAGACAGATTGTAAGAGTGGCAAATCTCCCTGATCTATGTAGTGTACAGTAGAGGAGTGATAGGATTGTTCTCAGCTCTCAGATTTACTTCTTTTCTCTATTCTCATTAACTGTCATAGGTATCTCCACCAGAAACTCTGTCCTGTTTTTTTTTTTTTTTTTTTTTTTCTGGTGCTGTAAAAATGTTGGGTAAGTAGTTTGTTTTTTGTTTATTAATATTTTGATTATTTTCTTGATACAAAGTTTATATAGTTTCAGTGAAAATAATTTAGAGAGTGCAAGAAAATCACTAAGAACAACTCAACCAAGATTAGGTTAGAGCTAAATTTTGGTAAGTGTTGTATATATAAATATGTATTTATACTGCTGGGCCAAAACATTTGAAAAAGAAGAAAAAACAATAAAAAATAATAAAACAATAAAAATGAAGTAATAAAAATGTAACAACTATTTATATAGTATTTACATTATATTAGGTATTAGAAATAATCTAGAGATGGTTTAAATTACATGGGAGGATATGCATAGGTTAAATGGAAATACTACACTATTCTCTCTTAGAGACTTGCGCATCTGTGGGTTTTGGTATCTGCTGGGGGTGAGGAGAGTCCCAGAACCAATTCCTTCAGGATACTGAGGGACTACCATATATATGTATATAAACACTTACATTTACATCCATATGCACTACGGTGCAAGATGTATTAAAACAATGTAGAAAATGGGTGAAATCTCAGTAAGTTTTGACTCTATTTTCTTGTGTGTATATATATAATGTATATATATAAACTGTAAATGAAAACTTAAATACTAAAGTCTAATAAAAATATGTGTGTATATTAGACTTTAGTTTTTATTTATAGTTTTTCTTTACAGTTTATATATGTGTATATATATATATATATATATATATATATATATATACACACACACACATATTTTTATTAGACTTTAGTATTTCTTTACAGTTTTTTTCACAGCAAATTTGAGTGGAAAGTACAGATTCCCTATATACCACTTCCTCTTCCCTACCACATGAATAGCCCCCCTCACCATCAATATTATTATCATTCAAACTCCATAGTTTACATTAGGGTTTTCTCTTGATATTGTACATTCTATGGATTTGATGTACTTCATCTTTGAGTGCTTGTTTAGCTCAAGATATTTCCTCAATACAGTAGTGCTCTTTATTTAGCTCAAGGCATTTTCTCAATATAGCATTGCTGCTTGAGAAATTGTTTTCCACCTTATCGGGAAAAAGCATACAGAAATTCAGCTGACAAATCAAGGGAAATTTCCCCTTTTGACCTACCTAGAAGTTATATTTAGTGTTGTACAATATTTGAAATAATTCCTGTGGTATTTAACCTTGTGAAACCTTAAATTGATTATCCAACTGTTTAAAATGTGACACCAGATATTTTTAGAGAAGATATTGAGGGAAAGACTCCCTCGTGTCTTGATAGTATTAACATATCATAACTCCTTTTAAGTATCCTTCATTCCTCCAAAATTGCAAAATTATAGTACTCGATTTTCATACATTCATACTTACATATTTTTCATCATCCAGAATAACTTTGTTCTCATCATCCAATTATATTCTACCTATCCTGCAGAACTTGCTCTACAGCATTGATCACACACCCTCCACGTACCTCCACAATGGTGCAAGCTAAGGAGCGTTATTGTCCTTTTGCAAGCCTCCCATTACACAATCACTCACTTAAAAAGTAGAAAATAATTTTTCCTACTCTACCTTCTGATAGAATATTATGAATATATTTCTTCTGATACATATATATATATATGCATATATACAAACACACACACAGGCATACAGTCATTTACCACATAATGATGTTTTGGTCAGTGACTGATCACTTATATCACAGTGGTTCCATAAGATTATAATGTAGCTGAAAAATTCTTACCAACTGACGACCTCCGTTACCTCGTGGTGCAATGTATTACTCACATTTTTGTGGCAATGCTGGTATAAACAAACCTACAGCATTGCCAGTCATATAAACTATAGTACACACAATTATGTATAGTACATATTTGATAATGATAATAAATGACCATGGTACTGGTTAATGTATGTACTATACTAGAGTTTTTATCCTTATTTTATACTTCATTTCTTCTCATGAGAAAAATTAACTGTAAAACATCCTCAGGTAGGTCTTTCAGGAACTGTTCCAGAAGAAGCCTTTGTTTTCAGAGGAGATGACAGCTCCATGTGTGTTACTGCCCTCAAGACCATCTAGAGGGACCAGAGGGGAGGAGGAAGACTGTGATGCCAATGATCCCGACCCTTTGTAGGCCGAGGCTAATGTGTGTGTTTACGTCTGTTTTTAACAAAAAGCTGTAAAAGGTAAATAAATAAATAAAATATTTAAAAGATAAAATCTTATAGAATAAAGATAGAGAAAAATATTTTGTATATCTCTACAAAGTGTGTTGTAAGCTAAATGTTATCACAAAAGAGTTACAAGTTAAAAAATTTTCAGTTGATAAAGTAAAAAAGTTACCATAAATTAAGATTAATTTATTATTGAAGAAGAGTTTTTAAAATAAATTAAGTCTACCCTGGGTGCACCAAAAGCTCAGTAATTGGCACTAAAGAAGTTATCCATGTAACTAAAAACCACTTGCTCCCTCTAAAATGTTGAAATAAACACATAAATAAAATAAATTTAGTCTATCCCAAGTATTCAGTGTTTACGAAGTTGACAGTAGTGTATGGTAAGGTGCAAAGCCCTCATATTCACACACCACCCACTCAGTGACTTACCCAGAACGACTCTCAGTCCTGCAAACCCTATTTATGATAAGAATCCTATACAAGTCCACCATTATTAATGTTTTATACTGTCTGTTTATTGTACCTCTCCTATGTTTACATAAACACATTCTTACAATGGTGCTACAGTTGCCCACAGTGTTCAGCACAGTAACATGCTGTACAGGTTTACATCCTGAGACTGTCAGACTGTACCATGCCACCTAGTGAGGTAGTAGGCTATACAATCTAGGGTTGTGTAAGTACACTTTATGATGTTTGCAAGAGGACGAAATTGCCTAATGCACTTCTCAAAATGTTTTCCTATCATTAAGTGATGCATGACTGTACACACACACACACACACACACAGTCCCCTATATATAACCTTGCAATTTATTTGCTTATTTACATGATGCTTTTCTTTTAGGACACCGTAAGTTGTAGTGAGGCGTGGGTGGGGTTGTCATGTTCTTTCCAGGTTCTCTGCTGCAGCATTAAGCAAAATATATTGCTTAATAAATATATTGCTTGATATTTTGCTACCGGAGGCATGCAGTTTTCTGTTTGTAAAAAAGTGTTGTCTTCGAGTGTTGTTTCTGCTGTTTGGCCAGTTTCTAAACAGACATCTAAACAAAAGTGTCACACACACTTACAGGTCATTTAACACCTAGACAACTTCTAGATAGAATTTCACTGAAGTTTATCTTGGGACTGGATTGAAGCTTGAATGTTTTTTGCTGAGTTAGGAACTGTCAAAATTCTAATTCATAATTTTCACTTATCTTCCTCTGCTTCCACCCCCCATTTAATATTCTTGTGATACCATTTGTGACAGATGTTTAAGCCACTTAATAAATACCATAAACACAGACTTAAGAAAAATCAAATACACTCATACAGTCAGTCGCACTCCTGTGATGACAACTCACTACTAAAAGTAAAAACAAATTAAATAAATTTCAAGCCTGTAGAAATAATGTTTTGCAACATTTGTAAGGGCATATATTAAAAAGAAAGCATTTTATTGTTCATATTTTTCTCTTATTTCAGGACCGAGGAGAAAGTGTTCAAAAAATTTAAAGATCTGTAAACATTAGAAAGCAGCAAAGCAGTAAAACAAAACTTTCTGGAAATCAAAGAGTAAGGCACAATTATTGAAACTCCATGTACACACATAGTTTAATCAGTATCCTAGACCTTCTTAGAGATTTTGTTTTCAATTCTTTTGATGTGGTGGCTTTAATTTCTACCTGAAATACAATGAGACAGTTTATAAAATATTGTAAGAACCAGTTTTTCACTTTTCACATTTGTGGAAGAGCTCAGAAAAAGCAATTTCTTGGCAATTCACCGGTTTACACATTAAAATAATATTTTCTATTGTTTCATTAAAATATATTTCTCTCTGTTAAATGATAATTAGACTCAAATGATAATTCCTTTATTTTAATGTTTAAAATTTAAATTAACAAATCTATGAAAATAAATTTCTGAAAACATTTCAAAGGTGGCCAAGTCGTCTGAGGTTCATGTTTCTAGTCAGTGGCATTGCAGAGCTTATGCAGAATTACTCTAATACCTCACCTTGTCATCTTTATTATAGAAGATTTTCCCTCCTTTAATTTCTCTTTACACTATCTATTTGTGACCATTTACCCCTTGCAACCTAGAGAATAGAGAGAATTAATTTTATTCTATATTCCTGCTAATTGCATGTTAGAAAATATTTCCATAAAATAGATTAATATGATGATACTCCTTCAAATTATTCTCAGCTATTTATTCATTTTAAAATATACTTATACATGCACACACAATCAATAAATATATTTGAAAACAAACTAAAATATTCGGATCTGTTTTCAACTTACCTTCTCCCCCAGCAGTGGATACCCATGACATTAGAATTATACCGAATAAGAGCAACATGCTTGGTAGTCCCATCCGCGCATAAAACTAAAAATACTCTGGTGATGGTGGTGTTGCTTTGAATCTGCTTTCATTAACAGTTATGAGCATTTCTTTGAATTTCAGTGTACTAACGGGAAGCTGGTTTAGTGAAGCCCTTTGTGGTAAATATCAAAGTTCATGGAGATTGCGTGAAATAAACAAATAGTGTCTAATCAGTGTTTTCACAATAACATTCTCAACTCATCATGTAATATTTATTTGAACAAAATAACAGCTGTTAATTTCCTTGTTGTAGTCACCAAGTCTCTGAGTTTGGAATAATCAGAAATGGACCATTTAGAGAAGAGAGGAGCTCCCTTTTTCTTCTACCTAAGCATTCAGCTCTTTGGTAAGGCAAGCAAGTGCAGGTCATCTAGTCCTCGTCTTAATACAGCAACACCACTTTTGCAGCTGTAAATTCCCTTTAAAACTGGCACTAAGAATTAGGTACTTTCTTAACAGTTTTAATATTTTGTAGACTATAAAAGGTCTAATCAAGAATAATTTTTGCCAAGTAACGCTTCCTGAAATGTTTGAAGATACAAAATTATAATTCAAAATAGTTTTGTTCAGGTGGGACTTTGAGAATGGTTATCTGAGGGTCTTGGTACATTCACTCCCAACCAAAAGGGAGCAAGAAAACTGGATAAAAATTTACAAACAACGATTGGCTGTCTCTGGAAATTGGCCAAACAGCATACTGTTGGGAAATATTTCTTCCAGAAAGTCTTCATGACATTCAGTAAAAGAGAGCGGCTGCTTTCATCCACCTTTGTCTCGCAGCCCAGTTCTGTGGCTCAGACGTTGAACCCTGAATGGGCTGGCAGTCTATGTGGACTGGAAGCTCTGCTGCCCTGCTGGAGGGGAGTGACTTAATAGCTTGGAAAAGTCCATGCCTGGGGATCCTATTGAATACAAAGGGATTACAGTGGGAAACGATCAGAGAAGACTAGATTGTCTAGAGGATACCAGCTAAAGCAAGCAACAAAGTGGCCAGTCAGCCAGAAATTTAACATGTAGTGGGGAAATTTGGAGAAAGAGACAGCCTAAGGATCTCTCTCACTAAGATGAAACTTACTGATGGTGGTTCAGAAGTCAGTGGGAATGCACATAGCTATGTGCATCCAATCAAGAAACCAGAGAAGTCCCTGTGAGCTACTGGTAGTCCCCACTATTGATTCTAGTCTATCTAAACCTTGTCATTTCCCATTGCTACACTACCTAAAATATCTAAATTTTAAGCATCACACTCTAGACCATTTCAACAATCTTTTTAACTCACCTACTCTACTAAATTTGTTCCAACCATTCAATGACCCTGGTCCTTTTTCACTATTCATTTCCCTTCACTTTCTCTCTTCCCGCCATAACCAAATTAGATTCCATGGTTCATCACTCTAAGTCAATCCCTTGTGTGGACTCTCCTGCCCATTCCTTTATTTCTCTCTGTAATCCAAGTCTTAGAACACCGAATTCTTTGCTAACAAATTCTCTGCTCTCCCCATCCCCGAACTGGCACGGCAGAGTGCGCCTACAAGAAAAACAAATGCAACTGTGCTGACTTGTCTTTAAATTAATGATCACAGTCTTAAATAATTTTGACACTGCCTTTTCATCCCCTATTTTTATTATCTCCCTCCTTAACCACCAATCCTAACCTTGTGCTATGCTAATGACTTCTTTTATTTCTTCACCTAGACATAGAAGCAATCAGCAGAAAACTACCTGCTGTTCACATGCATCCTTTTCTGCACTGTCTCCTGTTTTCACTGCATGCTGAGCCTTACTCCTGTCTTGCTATGGTCTGTGTAAGGTTAGCTGAGGGACAGAACGAGTAGACCCAAAGTCAGGCAAGCAAGTTTTATTAACCTGCTGGGCTGCTCCATAACAATCAGCGGAGGAAGACCGAAGTCTACAAAATGAGGGGTTTACATGGGATGAGAGGGGCAGAAGGGAGGTTCAGGACAGATTTAATCTACAAGCTTGTAACAGGCACAAAGATAGTTTGTCGATCTGAGACAGACTTACATCATCCTGTGACTTTTGTGGTGGCAGTTAAATTTTACAGGTTTGTGTAAAACAGGAGTTTACAAGTACGTGTAACAAAGGTTTGTTTTCCATGACCTCAGTCTTCGCTCAATGGTAGCCTGCCTGGCAGCCTTACCGTGGCACTTAGATAAGAGTACAGGAGTGCAGCTGCAGACCAATCAGAGTGGGGGGAGGTGGGAGCTGCCCAGAGGGCGTTTCCTGGGGCAGCTTGTCTGTAACAGTCCGTACCAGATTTTATTCCTTCTTTTGATGCAAGGATTTTGCTCTTTCAATTATTCCTTCTCAACTGTAACTTTAATTTCCCTGTTTTCCAAATCATTTCCACCATTATGCATACATACCAAACATCTTCCATCTTAAAGAGAAACAAAAGAAAGCTCACAAAATTCTTTGTGGAACTAAATCTCTTTCTAGCAACCTCCGAATTTTCTTCTCAGTTTATACTACAATGACTTCAATGCAGTATCTACAATTGCTGCCTCATTTCATTTTTCGTTCCCACCACTACACTTAAACCTCTCTAGTAACCGTAACCAATGTCTTCTTTCTTATCAAATCCGTTGATCAAAACTGAATAATCAGCGAAATTTTACATAAGTTTCCCATCCTTCAGTTTTGAAATACCTGCTTCACATGGTTTATGGAACACCACATTCTCCTGGTTTCTCTTCTGTCTCAAACACTACCATCTCAGTCTTTTGATGGCTTCTTCTAAACTCTCTGACTTTTAAATGTTGGTTTGTCTGAATCTAGGAGATGTTATCATTTATTTATGAGCACAGAGTTCATTTTCACAGAACTAGTGCCAAGTTTTGGTCGGACTGAGGAAATGTGTTCTCTTTCCGGGTCCACGAGGGGTCGTAGCTCTAAGGGCAAAAATTTCCGCGGCGCCATGCCCCCCTCCCATCTCTCTCCATCTGGAAGAGTCAATGGTTTCTGTTTGAATTTCATCGGCACCGGAAGAAACTAAAAATCACTCCAGCGGAAGTTCTAAGGAACTCCTTTCATTGGCCCAGAGTCTTGGACAAGGTGGGGGTTTCTCCCAGAATAGAAGTCTGTGTTCCCTCCCTGACGCCGGATTTTCCAGCTTTCTGGAATCCCCTCCCACATGGTGGGGGCTCCCTTCGGGATTTTCCTCTCTGGAATCCCCTTCCACACTTTTCATGGAAGCCTTTTTCTTCTTTTCTTCTGTTTTTTCTACCTAAATAAAATCACCTTTCTGCAACACTTTTTGAGTCGAATATTCACTTTGCCTGCATAAGGTGCAGCTGAAGCAGCACCACCGCTTCTTTTAAGAGGTTGGAGTCCAAGAACCCACGACGATCACCGACGTCCAAGAAAAAAACCCAGTTACAGGATCAACATTATCTTCTCTTGTCTATTTTTTTTTTTTTTTTTAAGCAATACTCAACAATTATTTTTCATTTTTTCCTGAATATTTCTTCTATTCTTCTAATTTGGAAACTCAGATTTTCCTTTTGTTTTTCTGTTTCTTATTTTAGTAATTTTAGTCGATAATGCCCTCCCATGTATTAGCAAGTACGATAACTGACACCAGGAAATTGACATCAGTACTCTACTGCTAACTCAGCTACCTTCCTTACTGAATTTCATGGTTTTTTCCCGTGAACTTGCTTTTGTGTTTGTGTTTGTGTATGTGTGTATGTTACCTCTACCACGTGTTTGCACTCATGTAACCATCACCACAGTCAGTCATATGCATAACTACTCAGTGTATACAGAACTGTTCTATCACCTCCAGAAAACGCTCATATATTGGCCTTTCATGGTCTCCACATTCCCCCACCCCTCATTTTACCCATCACTAGTATGGGCTACATAACTGTAATATTTCATTTTGATAATGTTGTATAAATGGGATTATACAATATGTCAACTTTTGGAATTAGACGTTTTTCACTCAGGATGATGTCCTTGAGATGGTGACAAGCTGTCGCATTACAAATAATTCATTATTTAAATTGTCATGAAGTATTCCATTGTATGGATGTAGCAGGTTTGTTTATCCTATTTGTTTATGCTTTCACCTATCTAAGGACATTTAAGTTGATTCTACCTTTTGGCTATACACATAAAGCTACGAAGGACATTTTTGTGCAATGTTTTACCTGAAGATGATTTTTTATTTATCTAGGGCAGAGATAAGCAACGTTTTTTCTCAAAGGGTCATGTGATTAGTATTTTAGTGTTGTGAACCGTATGGCCTCTGTTACAACTACTAAACTTTGCTGTTATAGAACCAAAATAATAATAGACAATACATAAATATAAAATGTGATTCACATCTAATAAAACTTTATTTATAAGAATAGATAGCAGCCCATATGCTACAGTTTGCCATCTCCTGCCCTGTGATAAACAGTCAGGGATTACATAACTGGGTTATCTGAAAAGTGCTGTTGATCTCTAATAAATTATCACAGTGGCTTTGCTACAAGCAGTGTATGAGAGATCCATTGTTTTGCATTTTTACCTGCACTTGCTTTTACCAGTGGGTTTTCATTTAATTTTGTAAAAGCATTTCTTAGGTACATAGAAGTATCTCATTGTGGTTTTAATTTGTATTTCCCTAATGTTTCAATGATGTTGAATAACTGTTCCCATGTTTAGTTTCTATCTAACAGATCTATTTTGTGAGATCTGTTCAAGACTTTACCATATTTATTAATTGGATTGTTTTACTTGTGTTTAGAGAATTCTTTATGTATTCTGTGTATAAGTACTTTGTCGGATAAATTATTTGCAAATATTTTTCCTAACATGCAGCTTATGGTTTCACTCTCATAGAATGTCTTTCACAGAGAAAAAGTGTTTAATGTTGATAAAGTATTATTAGCATGTCATTCTTTTATGGTTCATCCCTTAGGTGTCCTGTTTAAGAACAATTTTCTGAAAGCCCAGTTCACAAAGACTTTCTTTCTTTTTCCTCCAAAAGTTTCATGGTTTTATGTTTTACATTTCAACATAGGATCCACTTGGAGTTGTGTTTTGTAAAATATGTGCGATTAAATCAAAATAAATTTTTTGGCTAAAAAAATGCTAGTGCCCAACACAATGTGCTGAAATTATCAACCACATACCACCTGTTCTCACTTCTAAGTGTGAGCTCAATCATGTGAACAACACACACTGGGGCCTATTGGAGGGTGAAGGGTGGGAGGAGGGAGAGGATCAGGAAAAATAACAAATGAATGCCAAATGAATAACAAATTCAGCCGAGGCTGAATACCTGGGTGACAAAATACTCTGTGCAACAAACCCCGATGAAACAAGTTTACCTACGTGACAAATCTGCACGTGTAGCCCTGGAATTAATAAAAAGGGGGAGAGGGGTTTCTCCATGGAATTATTTGTGAATCTTTGTCAAATATCAATTGAGCATATTTGTGTAGGTCTAATTCTTGATTCTCTATGTCTTCTATTGATTCATGTCTACCCCTCCATCAGTACTATTCTGTCTTGAATATGATAGTGGTGCATTGGGCCTCAAATTTAATTGCTATGATCCTTTCGGTTTTATTATCTTAAAAAATTGTTTCAAGCTATTCTAACTCCTGTGCATTTTATATAAATTTAGTATGAAATTTTCTATTTACAAAGAAAACTGTTGAAATTTTGATAGGAATTATTTTAAAGTTATAGTACAATTTGAAAAAAATTGATGTATTTCCTCTGTTGTGTATTCTATTCCAGGAACGTAGTATAGCTCTCTATTTATTTAGTTCTTTCTTGATTTTTCTAGGGGATATTTATGCTCATAGTGACACAGTACGTATTAGAAAAATGGTATTAATGTTTAAAGAGTTGTCAACTTTTAAAAAATTCAAATATTTCTATGAATAAAAATATTTAGAAACATTTTTAGAATATTTCTACTATGGATAGAAATCTTTGGAGAATAGACAGTCCCCCAAAGTTCACCTCTTTTCTTACCACTTGAAACTCTTAAATGTTCTAAAAAATATAAAGTGTACATCTTTCATCTCTGCTGACTCTTATAGTTGTTGCCCCTGTCAAGATCCTGATCCATTTTGGGGTATCCCTCTCCACTCACTGAATTATTTATCCAGGTAATGATTAGGGAATTTACTTACTAAGACACTTCACTGCTGATCCCCATTCTTTCTCTGTGCATGTAGCATGAGCCCATAAGGTTTTGAAGGAGTTGAAGGACACGTGAAACGATATTCACAGAGTAATAGAAAAATATTTCCTTGTGATCTGGTAAGGATGGCTCATATTTGTCCTTGTCATCTAATAGTATGTGTTTTATATCTGCCTATTCATAAAGTTTCTCTTGGGGTACAAAAAAATAAATATTCTGCACTAAAGAATACACAGCTTATATGTAAATGATATCATTTGTGCATTTCATTCATTTCACTTATTACTGTTTGCCATTAGTAATTAAGTTTCAGAGAACTATATATATAGCCCAGAATGCGAAAGTATTTAATAATGTCATTGTTGAATATGACACTATGAAATTTTTGGAGTCAAATCAAGTGTAAACTCTTGAAGTATCTCCAAGAAGGTAACAATACAGAGCTACTAAAAATCAAGGTAGAGGATATGAGTCGCTTTATACTGAAACCCTCCCGTATCCAAGATTTACATTGGTCAGAATAAGAGTACAGATTTTAACTCTCTATTCAACTCCATTCTCTTTTCTTTCCTTTGCCTATCACGAATTCTTTTACAAGAAAGCTGAGGCAATGTTTGCCCCTGCTAGTCTAGTCAAGATACTACCCAGGTATGTTTTATACACTATTATTTATTTTTATAATTATAAATGTAATATATTTTCAGTGAACAAAAATCATAAAACAAAGGAGTAGAAGCTAATCCCAAGCAAAAAATCCAAGATATAAATACAACTGGATTCTGATGAATAGAAAAAAAATGTGCATACATATGTATAAATGTGTATATATTGGCACGGTTGAAAATAATGGCAAATTATAAAAATAATTTAGAACTTTTATTACCTCTACAGAAATAGAGTATTCTGTGTAGATGTCATATATCAAATAAACACTATATCAAAAATATTAACATAAATAAATGTAATATATAATAAAAATACAAATAATTATGTAGTTTTCTACATTCATTCAGAAAATTATTTATCATAGTTCTAAGATACCATTGAAAGGATGAAAATTGTTTTCAACAAGTTTATTAATAAAGACACAAACCTGAAATATTTACTTAAATAAAGAGAAAAACCAATCTTCAAAGACCTGTAGCTAACCTATTAAAATATTTAATTAGTCTGGTTGTTGTGGCTCATGCCTGTAACCCTAGTATTTTGGTAGACGGAGGCAGGCAGATAGCTTGAGGCCAGAGGTTCAAGACCTGCCTGGTCAATATAGCGAAACCCAGTCTCTACTAAAAGCACAAAAAGTTAGCCAGGCGTGGTAGTGCATGCCTGTAATCCCAGCTACTTGGGAGGGTAAGGCAGGAGAGTCACTTGCACCCTGGAGGTGGAGCCTGCAGTGCACCAAGATCATGCCACTGCACTCCAGCCTGGGAAACAGAGTGAGACCCTACCTCAATAACAACAAAAATAAAATAAAATACTTTTTATTTATTTATTTATTCACATGTAAAACACAAACATTAACTTATTTCTAAAATTATACATAATTTTGGAAACTTCAACACATTGAACTTTCATCTTTTTTGTTTGTTTTGTGTTCTCTGTTTTTGGTGCCCATTGTGTTCCATGAGTTGGGTAAGTTTGGATGGTTTTACCTCCTAACTGTGCAAAAAAATGAAAACAGGTTGGGATGTCCTACTCATGCTATTTTCCTCCAGGGATCATGCAAGATGATCATGCTAGAGTTTACCTAATCCATAGCCTCTTCCCTTGTTGAGAGCTTCAGAATTCTCCAGTTGAAGTCCAGAAAGTACTTGCTATACATCCCATCCTTTTGCTTACAGAACATATTCTTCCTACCGATGCTCTAGACCAACCCATTTTAGAAATATATGTCTCTAGCACAATTGTGCAAGTGTACTAAAAATACTTTCAGATGTTTTCCATCATGTTTTGTGTCCTGAAACTAATTTATAAATGGTAGCTAACGGAAAGTGCCTTCATTTCCTTCTTCAGCCTTTTTTCTACTCAATCTAGATATCTTTTTGTTGTCAAAACAGTCAAGCTTTACACTTTAGTATCTCTCTTCTTTGTCTGTCAACCACTTTCAAGGGTTTTCTATTTTCATATATATTCATGGATAGTTTTTAAAATCATCTAAGAACAGTATAGAAATTTTGCATTTCATGTTATATTTGAAATCATTAATATTATTTTGATTATTGTAACATATGATTAAATATTTATAACTTCTCTAATATAATTTACTATTTCTTTTGGGGTAATAAAAATGCTCTCAGTTTTTCTTATTGTAGTAAAGTTACAGGAAAATTATTTATACATAATATTTTTAAATTATGTAAATTTTGAGTAGTGGGAAGGAAAAGAAAAAATACTAGTGCATTTTTAGGTTTCTGGTTAAACCCTAGCATGTTGTTTATAAATCTATACATCTCTGTTTATGCTGGATCAAACTATGTATATGTAAACTGATTTTACCATAGTGTATAAGCTTAAATATTTCACCCAACTAATTTTAAAAAATAAAACTTCTTTGCCAGCAACCAGTCACTAACAAAAGAAAAGAAAAGAATTCTTCTGTTTCTTATAAAAGTATTTAATTCTTTTAAACACTTTCCATTCATATGTTTACTATTTTTGCTTTAACTGTATGCATTATTTATGTCTGTACCTTTGTACTGGAATACCATTGATCTCATTGAATTTAATCAGTTTTTAACATTATAATTTTTTATTGGACATGATTTGCATAACATTTTTAATGAATTTTCTTCTTGAATTTGCGGTTTATTTGCACTACAAATACCCATTTTTGTATTCTCAAATATTTTAGTACTTCATCTTTGTGAAGGAAGAACATAATACTTTAGGTACTATTTATATCTCAATAAATGTCTTGCTGGGCAGGGAAACTCTGAAAAAAGGCAGCAGCCCATCAGGGACTTAGAAATAAAGCCCCAAGTTCCTGTGACCGAGCACCTTTGAAAAGAGGCGGTTGCGAGTTCCACTTCAGCTGACTGAAACGTCCCTTCCCAGCAGCTCTGAAGGGAACAACGGAGCTTCCAGCACAGCACTTCAACTCTGATAAAGGACACACTGCCCCCTCTACTGGCTCTTTGAGCCCCATATATCCTAAGAGATACTTCATACAGGAGAGTGGCTGACATCTGGGGGATAACCTTCTGGAATGAAGCTACCAGAGGAAGGAACATGAAGCAACGCTTGCTGTTCTACAGCCTCCATGGGTGATTCCCAGGCAAGCAGGGTCTGGTGTGGACTTCCAGTAATCACGCAACAGAAGCACCTGACTGTTAGAAGGAAAACTAAAAAACACAAAGAAATAGCTTCAACATCAACAGAAAGGATGTACACTCAGAGACCCACCTTAAAGTCACCAACTTCAACAGCCAAAGGTAGATAAATCCTTGAAGATGGGAAGAAACCAGATCAAAAAGGCTGAAATCACCAAAAACCAGAATGTCTCTTCTCCTCCAAAGGATCACATTGCCTCACATAGTAATGTAACAAAACTGGATGGAAAATGAGTTTGAAGAAGTGACAGAAGCAGGCTTCAGAAGGTGGGATTAACCAACTTCTCCAAGCAAAAGGAGCATGTTCTGCCCCAATGCAAAGAAACTAAGAACCTTGAAAAAACATTAGATGAAATGCTAACTAGAATAACCAGCTTAGAGAAGAACACAAATGACTTGATGGAGCTGAAAATCACAGGACAAGAACTTCACGAAGCATATGCAGGTTTTGATAGCCAAATCACTCAGGTGGAAGAAAGAATATCAGAGATTTAAGGTCAACTGAATGGAATAAAATGAGAAGGCAAGATTAGAAAAAAAAGAGTGAAAAGAACAAAGCATCCAAGAAATACAGGATTATGTGAAAAGACAAAATCTATGTTTAATCAGTGTACCTGAATATGACAAAGAGAATGGAACCAAGTTAGAAAACCCTTCTGTGGATATTGTCTACTACTTTCCCAACCTACCAAGGCAGGCTAACATTCAAATTCAGAAAACACAGAGAATACCACAAAGATATTTCTCAAGAAGAGCTGCCAAAAGGCACACAATTGTCACACTCACCAGGGTTGAAATGAAGAAAAAAAATACTTAGGGCAGCCACAGGAAAAGGTTGAGTTGCCCTCAGAGGGAAGCCCATCAGACTCACAGTGATCTCTTGGCAGAAGCCCTAAAAAGCAGAAAATAGAAGGGGTCAATATTCAACATCTTTAAAGAAAAGAATTTTCAAAACAGAATTTCATATCCAGCCAAACTAAGCTTCATAAGGGAAGGAGAAATAAAATCCTTTATGGACATGCAACTGCTGAGAGATTTTGTCACCAGCAGGCCTGCCTTACTAGACCTCCTGAAGGAAGCACTAAACATAGAATGGAACAACCAGAACCAGCCACTAAAAAACACACCAAATAGTAAAGATCATTGACACAATGATGAAACTACATCAACTAACAGGCAAAAAAAACCATCTAGCATCAAAATGGCAGGATCAAACACACATAACAATATTAACCTTAAATGTAAATGGGCTAAATGCCCCAATTAAATGACACAGACTGGAAAATTGAATAGAGTGAAGACTCATCAGTGTGCTGTATTAGGAAACAAATCTCATAAGCAAAGACACACATAGGCTCAAAACAAAGGGATGGAGGAAGATTTACCAAGCAAATGGAGAGCAAACGAAAGGAGAGGTTGCGATCCTAGTCTCTGATAAAACAGACTTTAAACTAACAAAGATCAATAGAGACAAAGAAGGGGATTATGTGATGTTAAAGGGATCAGTGCAACAAAAGGGGCTAGCGATCCTAAATATATACGCACCCAATACAGGAGCTCCCAGATATATAAAGCAAGTTCTTAATGATCTCCAAAGGGACTTAGACCTACACACAATAACAGTGGGAGACTTTAACTCTCTACAGGCAATATTAGATGGATCAACGAGACAGAAAATTAAGGCTATCCAGTACTTGAACTCAGATCTGGACCAAGCAAATGTAATAGACATCTATAGAACTCTCCACCACAAATCCACAGAATATACATTCTTCTTAGCACCACATTACCCTTACTCTAAACCACATAATTGGAAGTAAATAACTCCTCAGCAAATGGGAAAGAAAGAAAATCATAACAAACAGTCTCTCAGACCACAGGGCAATCAAATTAGAACTCAGGATTAAGAAACTCACTCAAAACCACACAACTACATAGAAACTGAGCAACCTGCTCCTGGATGACTACTGGATAAACAATGAAATGAAGGCAAAAACTAAGATGTTTTCGAAACCAATGAAAAGGAAGACACAATGCACCAGAATCTCTGGGACACATTTAAAGCAGTGTCTAGAGGATAATTTATAACACTAAATGCTCATATGAAAAGCAACAAAAGATATAAAATCGACAACCTAACTTCAAAATTAAAAGAACTATCAGAGTAAGATCAAAGAAATTCAAAACCTAGCAGAAGACAAGAAATAACTAACATCAGAAAAGAAATGAAGGAGATAGAGACATAAAAAACAACGCTTCAATAAATCAACGAATTTAGGAGCTAGTTTTTTTTAAATATCAACAAAATAGATGGACCACTAACCAGACTAATAAAAGAAAAAAGAGAGATGAATCAAACAGATGCAATAAAAAATGATAATGGGGATAACACCATCGATTCCACAGAAATACAAACTACCATCAGAGATTACTACAAACACATCTACACACATAAACCAGTGAATCTAGAAGAAGTGCATAAATTCCTGGACACTTACACTCTCCCAAGACTGAACCAGGAAGAGGTTGAATCCCTGAATAGACCAATAACCAGGTCTGAAGTTTAAGCAGCAATTAACTGTCTACCAACCAAATAGAGTCCAGGACCAGAAAGGTTCACAGCCGAAATCTACCAGAGGTACAAAGAGGAGCTGGTACTATTCCTTCTGAAACTATTCCAAACAATACAAAAAGAGGGAATCCTCCCTAAATCATATTATGAGACCAACATCGTCCTGACACCAAAACCTGGCAGAGACACCTCTGAACAAGAAAATGTTAGGCAAATAACTGTGATGAATGTTGATACAAAAATCTTCAATAAAATAGTGGCAAACTGAATGCAACAGCACATCAAAAAGCTTATCCATCGCCATCAAGTCAGCTTCATCCTGGGGACGCAAGGCAGGTTCAACATACACAAATCTATAAACGTAATCCATCACATAAACTGAACCAAAGACAAAAACCACATGATTGTCTCAATAGATGCAGAGAAGGCCTTCAACAGAATTCAACAGCACTGTCTGCTAAAAAAACTCTCTATAAACTAGGTATCCATGGATCATGTCTCACAATAGTAAGTGCAATTTATGACAAACTCACAGCAAATATAATACTGAATGAGCAATTACTGAAAGCATTCCCTCGAAATCTGGCACAAGACAAGGGTGCCCTCACTTACCACTCCTACTCAACATGGTATTGGAAGTTCTGGCCAGAGCAATCAGGCATGAAAAAGAAATAAAGGTATTCAGTTAGGAAAAGAAGAAGTCAAATCGTCTCTACTTGCAGATGACATGATTGTATATTTAGAAGACCCCATCATCTCAGCCCAAAACCTCCTTAAGATGATAAGACACTTCAGCCAAGTGTCAAGATAAAATATCAATGTGCAAAAATCACAAGCATTCCTATACACAACTTCCAGACAAACAGAGAGCCAAATCATGAGTGAACTCCCATTCACAACTGCTACAAAGAGAATAAAATACCTAGGAATACAACTAACAAGGGACATGAAGGACCTCTTCAAGGAGAACTACAAGCCACTGCTCAAGGAAATAAGAGAGGACACAAACAGATGGAGAAACATTCCATGCTTACAGTTAGGAAGAATTAGTATTGTGAAAATGGTCATACTGCCCAAAGTAATTTATAGATTCAATGCTATTGCCATCAGGCTACCATTGGCCTTCTTCACAGAACTGAAGAAAACCACCTTAAACTTCTTATGGAACCAAGAAAGAGCACGCATAGCCAAGATAATCCTAAGCAGAAATGAAACAAACCTGGAAGCATCACGATACCTGACTTCAAACGACACTACAAGGCTAGAGTGATGAAAACAGCACGGCACTGGTACCAAAACAGAGATATAGACCAATACAATAGAAAAGAGGCCTTGGAGGTAATGCCACACAACTACAAACAACAAAAGCCAAAATAGACAAATGGGATCTAATTAAACTTAAGAGCTTCTGCTCAGCAAAAGAAACAATCATTAGAGTGAACCAGAAACCAACAGAATGGGAAAAAAATTTTGCAAACTACCCATCTGACAAAGTGCTAATGAACAGACTCTACAAAGAACTTAAACAAATTTACAAGAAAACAAACAACAACCCCATCCAAAAGTGGGCAAAGGAATATGAAAAGACACTTTGCAAAAAAAGACATTTATGCATCCAACAAACATTTGAAAAAAATGCTCATCATCACTGGTCATTAGAGAAATGCAAATCAAAACCACATTGAGATACCATCTCATGCAGTTTAGAATGGCAATCACTAAAAAATCTGGAGACAACAGATGCTGGAGAGGATGTGGAGAAATAGCAACACTTTTACACTGTTGGTGGGAGTGTAAATTAATTCAACCATTGTGGAAGACAGTGTGGCAATTCCTCAAAGATCTAGAAATAGAAATACCATTTGACCCAGCAATCCCATTACTGGGTTTATACTCAAAGGATTATAAATCGTCCTGTGATGAAGACACATGCACATGTATGTTCATTGCAGCACTGTTTATAATAGCAAAGACTCGGAACCAACCCAAATTCCCATCAATGATAGACTGAATAAAGAAAATGTGGCACATATACCCCCATGAAATAGTATGCAGCCATGAAAAAGGATTAGTTCATGTCAATTGCAAGGACATGGATGAAGCTGGAAACCACCTTTCTCAGCAAACTGACGTAAAAACTGAAAACCGAACACCACGTGTTCTCAATCATAGGTGGCTGGCAAACAATGAGAACACATGGACACAGGCAGGGGAACATCACAGACCGGGGCCTGTGGGGGTGGGTCTAGGGGAAGGATAGCAGAATGTTGGAGGATTGGGGAGGGATAACATTAGGAGAAATACCTAATGTAGATGACGGGGGGATGGATGCAGCAAACCACCATGACATGTGTATATCTATTTAACAATCATGCAGAATCTGCACATGTACCCCAGAACTTAATGTATAATAAAAAAATATATATATAATATAATATAATATAAATAAAAATTTAAGTCTTGCTTGGTGGCCCAACATATGATGTATATTAGAGAATGTACCTTGTGTGCTTGAGAAGAATGCTTATTCTACTGGTGACAAATGGAATGTTCTATATATAACTGCTACATCCATTTGGTCTAACATATAGTTCAAGTCCAATGTTTTTATTGATTTCTGGAGAGATTTTCTATTCAGTTTTGAATGTGGGGTATTGAAGTCCCCTACTATTATTGTATTGTTGTCTATTTCTTCCTTTAGATGTATTAATGTTTGCTTTGTAAGTTGCATTGCTCCTATGGTGAGAGCATATATATTGACAATAGTTATAATCTCTTGGCAAATTGACTCCTTTATCACTATATAATAACCTTTCATTGTTTCTTTTTACAGACTTGACTTAAAATTCTATTTTAGTTACTTGTTAGTATAGCCACCCTGCTTTCTTTTGGTTTCCATTTACATGGAATATATTTGTTTAGCCCTATGCTGTGCTATGATCTGAATAGTAGTGTCCCTCCAAAATTCCTATGTTACATCCTAATCACTATGGTGATAGTATCAGAAAGTGAGGCCTTTTTAGGTGATTAGGCCATGAGGATTCCACTCTCACAGATTGGATTAGTCTTTTTACAAAGAAGCTTCATGGAACTCCCTTGTCCCTTCCAGATTGTAAGGACAGAGTGGGAAGGCACCATCTACAAAGCAGGGAGCAAGTTCTTACAAGACATCAAATCAGTTGGCATCTTAATCTTGAAAATATCAGCCTCTAAAACTGTATGAAATAATTTCTAGTTTCCATAAACTAGCCAGTTTATGGTAATTTGTTATAGTGGCCCAAATGTACTAAGACAATGTAGGAATAAATATATATTCCTAAGTGTTAACATTACCACAAACATAACTTGGTAATTATTAACAAATGTCATTTAAATTTGTGAAATCTGGCTTTCCTCCACTCAACCAATTTATCTAAATCAGGAACACCAATAAGTAGACAACCTGAGTATATAAGCCCCCTGATTTTATTAAAATGAGAAGTAATAAGGTAGTGTTAAATAATATTTTTGTCATATTCTTGATAACAAATAAATTGATGACAAATAATAAATATTGATGCCAAATCATAAATTCTCTTTATGATTAGTTTGAATTGTTTGGGGTGCTAGATTGATATCTCGTAGAATTATCTACATTTCATCATTTTTAGTGCATTTATGAAACTCTTCTACTCCAAAAATAGTTAAAAAGTTATCTGATGTTAAGAACATTACCGGTGACATCTCTGTCATTCTCAACATGTGCCACCTTGGTCACTGGATATCATTATTGTAAAATAAATTTTGCTTGAGGTTCAAATGCGATATATGTTAAAGGTAGGAAAGTCAGAGAATACTGACACATACAAAGGAATTAAATCACAAGTTTTACCCATATTATCTGTAAACAAATATATAGAATTTTATCTATATTTTTTAATTTCCTGGAAGCATTTTTGCTATAAACATTAATTCAAAGCAAAACTATCATGTTTATGCATTTTCAGGTGAGTGTATGCATGTGTGTTTATATCTGATACTGTATTTTTATTTTTTGTATGTCTGTTGCAATAGTTATATACCCAATTACATTTTAAATGCTCTTTATGATTAGTTTGCATTATTATGGTGCTAGACTGATATATTGTAGAAGTAACTCCATTTCATCATTTTTGGTGATTTATGTATTAATAAGTAGTAATTACTTTTATCACTAACATGAGTTAAGACTTGGTGAGGTTTCTACAACTTTGTGAAGTGATATAATTTTCAAATCAGGCTCAACAATATGTTTTCAATTTACTGTAAAACAATGGGCTCAGAAGCTATGGAGAAAGCTTTGAGAGATTTAAGAGTAATGGACAGAAATAAACCCTGAAAAAACTGGATCTAATTTCTTGTCATACAAATTTCATGAACTGGATACAACAGTTTGTTTGCCAAGTTTTAATATGGAGCTTTTAAGAAAGGGGCCATGGGTCTCAGATTATAATTACATTTTCACAAATCAACCCAAAATTTTACTTATGAATAAAAAGGAATAAAACAATACTTATAAATGAAATTGACAACTGATTTAATAATAAAGTTCTGAATAAAGATGTGGATTTTGATTCTGATTTTATTTTACACAAGTGGGATACTCCAGTTTCCCATCCTGACATATTCTTCGAAATCCTTGAGAACTCGGTGAAGGATGATATCCATATTTACACACAAATTGAACTGATTCACCTGATCTTGCATAAAGTTTTTGTTCGGCTTTCCACTTAAATGTTAAGTTATATTTTTCCATAAATTCTTGTGATATTACACACGGATCTGAAAATAGAAAACAATGAACATAAAGCATTAACTAATATACAAATCTTCTTCATAGACTTCCAGATTTTCAAGTAGAATGTTATATGATGGTTCAGGAATTATTTCTGAAAACAGTATCCAAACCAACTATGTCAAAACAACATATTGATTTTAAAAAGTTAACATGGCAAATGATGTGAAAATGAGGTACTATGTGGAATGTATGAGAATTAGGGGTGTATTATTAATAATTCATTATGTCAATTGTCATTTCAGGATCCCTGCATTTTTTAACTTATCATTGCTGTTTTTCTTTGATTAAGATATTGGTCAAAGGGTACAAACTTTCAGCTATAATATGAATAAGAACTTGGAATCAAACAGAGATCTAGTGATATTTATAGCTAATAGTATTGTATTATTTATTTTAAGATTGGTAAGAAAGCAGGTTTTAAGTATCCTCACCACAAACTCACACACCCACCTACACACAATGGTAATCATGGGTGATAAGAAATGTGCTAATTAATTTGATTGTGGTAATCATTGTACTACAAATATATCAAAAGAGCATATTGTCAAACATGAAAATATATTCTTTTTATTTGTTAACTAAATGTTTTAAAATAAAATATAAAGAGAAAGAGAAAAATTTCTTTACTTTCTAACATAAATATTTAGTAGGCAAGCATTCAGTGGAATAGTTGTTTAGTAATCTGTGATTATTCTGTTACAAACAGCAAACTATCAGACTCATCACACTGATTTTTCCAGGATTCCATGGGTATATTAAAGGACTTACGTAGGCATTTTGGTGGTTCTGACCATCGTCCATTTCTACATGTTATTCGCTTGTTACCCTCAAGTTCATACAAGTTCTGGCATTGATACTCAACTGATGAATCTGGAGCATATACTGGCAATGGGAATGAGGTAGTGTCTCCATTGACAATAGGTGGAGGTGGGCCACATTTTCGTGTAGAATCTAAAAAACATCACTTCATCACTTAATTTCTTGGTAGAGCAAATCAAAATACAAATTTAAATAAGGCAAATATAAACACGTCACTTTATATAATATCAACAGTGTTGTGATTTTGGGGGAAAGAAATGATTCCTGGAAGAAATTTTAATCTTACAAACTGAAAGTAATATATTTAAGTTCTCTTTTCCTTACTGAAGAAACACATGAAACATTAACCAATATTTCTGCCTATAGTAGTCCAGGAATACAAAATGTCTTTCCGAATGAATACATGGTAAACATAGAAAACTAGGCCAAATAAAGTTTCTTATCTTATATTCAACATTATTTGGAGTGACACCAAGAGGGCAGAGATTTTGAAATTGATGATGGTTTTTAAAACCTGCATGACCTGCACATGTACCCCAGAATTTAAAGTATAATTTTAAAAAACCCGGAAGAAATTATAAAATGGAAAGGTGTGACAAAAAAATTTAAAACATTGGATAGGCTTAATAATAATACATCGGGAGATGAGAAATCCATGAACTTGAATATAAATTACGACTCTGAAAATAGACTGAAAGCAAAAAACTCAACTGAGACATCTAGAAAATTACAACAACAATAAATAATGCTGATCCAGAAAGAGAAGGGAAGGGGTAATCGGCTGGAAAAATAAATAAATAAATAAAATAATGACTGAAAACCTCCCACTTTGCCCATAGGCGTAAACTTACATATTTAAGAAGCTGAGTGAACTCCAAAGAGAATGAACACATTGCGATTTATGCCAATATACATTAAAATAATGCCACTTTAAAAAAAGATCTCGATAGTAACTAGACAAAAAACTATGCCTTTCCTCTAGGAGATCAACAAATCTAATGACAGTGAGTTTTTCATCTCTAACTATGTGGCACAGTTTTCAAGTGTTACAAGAACGTTCAATTCCAAATTACATAACCAGTGACACTATCCTTTACAAGTAAAGGGGCAAATATAGACATTCTCAAAGAACAGGAAACCAAGAAAATTTTTCTCCAGTAGACCTGTGCTTAAAGAATAACTAAAGGAATTCTTCAAATTAAAATAAAGAGATAGCAGAAAGGGCTTGAGACTTTAGGAGACAGAAAGGACCATAATGAATAAAAAGAGAAGTCAATGTAACAGGTTTTTTTCTCTTAAGTTTGTTAAATTACGGTTTAATATGCTGCCGAATGTGTGAAGAGAAAATACTAATGTCATTTGAAGCAAAATGAGTTTAACATGGTGTTCAATGTATGTACAGAAAATGCTAATGGCATTTATATTTAATATGTGGAGAGGATAAATGGATCTAAATAAAAGTAAGATTTTTGTATCCCAATAGAAGATGGAGATGTCAGTACCAGTAGACAGTGATATATTATTACATGCACATAGTATTACCTAGAGCCACAACCTTTTTAAAGGAGGAGAAAAGCTATACAAAGAGATAAAATCAAAAACGATACATATGAATTAAAATTAATTAATCTTATTAAAAATTTTCCCCAAGGGGAATGAAGGAATAGGAAAATAGGACTGAAACCAGAGGAAACAAACAGAAACAAATAAATGGCAGAGGTTTAAGTCCTATATATCAATAATTATTTTAAGTGTAAACGGTCCAAGTGCACCAGTTAAAAGGGCAAGAGAGGCAGAAAGGGCCGGCACATAATCCTGGATCATTCTAATATACAGAGATGTAGTAAGGGAAACCAGCAAAGGGAATTGTATCCTATCGACTTCCATTTTTTAAAATTGTTTGTCTGAATTTTTTTTTTTACTATTTTACTTAGAATCTACCTATGTTTTATATTGAAGTGAGTTTTTGTAGACAGCATATATGCATTCTGCCTTTCTGGGTCTGGCTTATTTTTTGAAATTTTATTTTATTTTATTTTTTGATGGAGTCTTGCTCTATGGTCAGGCTAGAGTGCAGTGATGTGACCTCAGCTCACTGCAATCTCTGCCTCCTGGGTTCTCCTGCCTCAACCTCCCGAGTAGCTGGGATTACAAGTGCACGCCACCATGCCCCACTAAAAAAAAAATTTAGAAAATTGTACAAAATTTATTTTCAGAATGCTGGAAATCACCCAGTACAGGACCATAATGCCTGAAAAAAGAAAAAAAAAACCCTCAATACTTCAAAATGATAAAGCAAAGTCAATGAAAGCCCTAGCTGTTTGCTGGGACCCTTCTCTAGACTGTGCAGGGAGGGAGAACCCAGGAAGAACTTAGTGGTCTTCTTTACTTGAGATTAGTAAGGTCAGTCTTGGAGACTATGGTGGCCAGAAGTTACTGGACATAGCAGAGAGAAAGTGGTATGCAGAGAAAAAGCTATAGAAGTTTTCATGAGGCTCCTTGAGTTTTTACTTGAATACTGAGCTGTGCATGCATAGGATGGAATTGCATTGGGCTGACCAAAGAACAATTACTGACGAGCTATAAAGATGAAGAATTTTAAGAGTTCACCGAGGACTGGGAGGTGCCATCACTTATACCACAGGTTTCTAAAAGAATCGTTTTCCAAATTCTAAGCTGCTCACAAACAAACATACATCTCAGAAGTATGGAGGTTTTACAACTTAGAAGACGATGCTTTATTGACTCAAGCATATAAACTTAAATAAAGCTAAAGAGTAAAAAGTCTCTTTTAAGACATTTTAACTGGAATTGGACTTATTTTCACTTATTACCTCAGTTTTGTAACCATTTATTGTTAACTAACCTGATAATATAAATACTAAACAGGTATTACTTAAAATTGATTGTCTTCAAAGTGTATTCTTGTCTAATATTTCTACCTATCACATACATTTGATTTACATGGGTAGGCAATCTATGTTATTGCGCAGCTACTTAGACACAATTGGAGCTGAAAATCAAATAAATAATGATAGAAGTAGTGGTGAAACCTACATTTAACCTATAACAATAGATTTATTTCTTTAAAAACTAACAAAAGATACCATGATCTGAAAGAGCAGAATTTGGCTCACTAGTGGAGGTGCATTTGGGAGGAGTGGACCAGCCACCTTCTACACAGGAAATGGTGTTCTTATTTTTTTGAAGTCTGTATCCTGCATTGCAAACAATTTGTACGGTATCACCTTCCAGATGTGTTTGTCCTGAAGAGTCAGAATGACCATTTTCCACAAAAGGTAAGAAACATATTCCTAAGGACCAAAAATTGTTTAATGTACAAGATGAAAGTAGCAAAAAGAAGTTCAACTGCATTTTAAAATATTTTATTGAGGGTTGAAAACTTTGAAAACTGACATCATGTGTAAATATTTTCAAAATAATTTGGTCATGTTACCGTATATATGATGAAATATTTTTTTGTTCCATATATGTACATATAAAAGAAAGTTAATATTTCATGCTACTGCTGTATGGTTGTTATAATAAAATATTTTATGTTTATAAACTTTTCTAGGGACAAAACAATATCTTCATATAAATATTTCTCTCAATTCTCATAAACATTTCCTACAAAAGGAGAAAGATCATTATCTCCTTTGTTGCCTCATCTATTCTCTCTCCCATTGTTTTTCTTTTTTTAATACACCGGTTGTCATTGGAGTCTGTTCTCTACATTTATTGGAGGATAAATATAGCTACACTTTGAAGGTCCAAAGAAATGATTTATTAAGAATATAAAAGTGAAAATACTAAACCTTACCTTGCAATATGCAAGAGAATGGTAAATTCAAAACAGAAAATGTGTAAAATTGACTCACTTTAAAGGAAAGCTATGATCAGGCTGCTACCATATGATATTAGTAAAGAAACATTAGCAGTCAAATATACTAATCATAATTAGTTATGTTTTTTAAATTAATATATTTCAATGCATAGAGCATTTCTAGGTAATGCAAGACAGTTGACATATTTATTCTTCTTTTAGTTCTCATAAGAGGCATCGCAAAATAGGAGGACTACGTCTCCCGTCTTTCCAGCTCCTCTGGTCCCTGCGCCTGTCATTATCATGACCTTATGATCTCGTCTGGCACATCCTTCTCTATTCACTGAAAGAAATCCATGTAATGATTAGGGCGTTTACTCACTGAGACACTTTGGTGTTGGTGACCATCCTTCTTCTGTGCATGTTATGCGAGTCCAAAAGGATTTTGAAGGAGACATAAAATTATATTCACAGGAGTAATAGAAAACTTCCCCTATAGGAACTTGGGAAAATGCCTCATAATTTTCTTCATCATACAGAATTCCATGGTTTATTTTTGGAAAATCACAAAGTGTTGCTGGGAAAAATAACACAAAACTGAAGAATTACATAATAAGCTACATCAGTGAATCACTAGATTATATTTTAATCATCTCATTTATAGTTTTTTCTTTCCTTCAGCTTAAATACCTTTAGCTTAAATGCTTTCCAGGGTACTAATTTGAAACAAAGAAAGATCACTGTTTAAGAGTACAGGAGTATTTGAGGAGGTCATTGTCAATGAATATGATATTTATATTTTGGAGTGATATGAAATATGAACTCTTCTGCAATGTGCTCAAGAAGAAAACCCTCACACAACAATTTAAGAACGAAGACAGATTGTAAGAGTGGCAAATCTCCCTGATCTATGTAGTGTACAGTAGAGGAGTGATAGGATTGTTCTCAGCTCTCAGATTTACTTCTTTTCTCTATTCTCATTAACTGTCATAGGTATCTCCACCAGAAACTCTGTCCTGTTTTTTTTTTGTTTTTTTTTTTCTGGTGCTGTAAAAATGTTGGGTAAGTAGTTTGTTTTTTGTTTATTAATATTTTGATTATTTTCTTGATACAAAGTTTATATAGTTTCAGTGAAAATAATTTAGAGAGTGCAAGAAAATCACTAAGAACAACTCAACCAAGATTAGGTTAGAGCTAAATTTTGGTAAGTGTTGTATATATAAATATGTATTTATACTGCTGGGCCAAAACATTTGAAAAAGAAGAAAAAACAATAAAAAATAATAAAACAATAAAAATGAAGTAATAAAAATGTAACAACTATTTATATAGTATTTACATTATATTAGGTATTAGAAATAATCTAGAGATGGTTTAAATTACATGGGAGGATATGCATAGGTTAAATGGAAATACTACACTATTCTCTCTTAGAGACTTGCGCATCTGTGGGTTTTGGTATCTGCTGGGGGTGAGGAGAGTCCCAGAACCAATTCCTTCAGGATACTGAGGGACTACCATATATATGTATATAAACACTTACATTTACATCCATATGCACTACGGTGCAAGATGTATTAAAACAATGTAGAAAATGGGTGAAATCTCAGTAAGTTTTGACTCTATTTTCTTGTGTGTATATATATAATGTATATATATAAACTGTAAATGAAAACTTAAATACTAAAGTCTAATAAAAATATGTGTGTATATTAGACTTTAGTTTTTATTTATAGTTTTTCTTTACAGTTTATATATGTGTATATATATATATATATATATATATATATATATACACACACACACATATTTTTATTAGACTTTAGTATTTCTTTACAGATTTTTTCACAGCAAATTTGAGTGGAAAGTACAGATTCCCTATATACCACTTCCTCTTCCCTACCACATGAATAGCCCCCCTCACCATCAATATTATTATCATTCAAACTCCATAGTTTACATTAGGGTTTTCTCTTGGTATTGTACATTCTATGGATTTGATGTACTTCATCTTTGAGTGCTTGTTTAGCTCAAGATATTTCCTCAATACAGTAGTGCTCTTTATTTAGCTCAAGGCATTTTCTCAATATAGCATTGCTGCTTGAGAAATTGTTTTCCACCTTATCGGGAAAAAGCATACAGAAATTCAGCTGACAAATCAAGGGAAATTTCCCCTTTTGACCTACCTAGAAGTTATATTTAGTGTTGTACAATATTTGAAATAATTCCTGTGGTATTTAACCTTGTGAAACCTTAAATTGATTATCCAACTGTTTAAAATGTGACACCAGATATTTTTAGAGAAGATATTGAGGGAAAGACTCCCTCGTGTCTTGATAGTATTAACATATCATAACTCCTTTTAAGTATCCTTCATTCCTCCAAAATTGCAAAATTATAGTACTCGATTTTCATACATTCATACTTACATATTTTTCATCATCCAGAATAACTTTGTTCTCATCATCCAATTATATTCTACCTAACCTGCAGAACTTGCTCTACAGCATTGATCACACACCCTCCACGTACCTCCACAATGGTGCAAGCTAAGGAGCGTTATTGTCCTTTTGCAAGCCTCCCATTACACAATCACTCACTTAAAAAGTAGAAAATAATTTTTCCTACTCTACCTTCTGATAGAATATTATGAATATATTTCTTCTGATACATATATATATATATATATATATATGCATATATACAAACACACACACAGGCATACAGTCATTTACCACATAATGATGTTTTGGTCAGTGACTGATCACTTATATCACAGTGGTTCTATAAGATTATAATGTAGCTGAAAAATTCTTACCAACTGACGACCTCCGTTACCTCATGGTGCAATGTATTACTCACATTTTTGTGGCAATGCTGGTATAAACAAACCTACAGCATTGCCAGTCATATAAACTATAGTACACACAATTATGTATAGTACATATTTGATAATGATAATAAATGACCATGGTACTGGTTAATGTATGTACTATACTAGAGTTTTTATCCTTATTTTATACTTCATTTCTTCTCATGAGAAAAATTAACTGTAAAACATCCTCAGGTAGGTCTTTCAGGAACTGTTCCAGAAGAAGCCTTTGTTTTCAGAGGAGATGACAGCTCCATGTGTGTTACTGCCCTCAAGACCATCTAGAGGGACCAGAGGGGAGGAGGAAGACTGTGATGCCAATGATCCCGACCCTTTGTAGGCCGAGGCTAATGTGTGTGTTTACGTCTGTTTTTAACAAAAAGCTGTAAAAGGTAAATAAATAAATAAAATATTTAAAAGATAAAATCTTATAGAATAAAGATAGAGAAAAATATTTTGTATATCTCTACAAAGTGTGTTGTAAGCTAAATGTTATCACAAAAGAGTTACAAGTTAAAAAATTTTCAGTTGATAAAGTAAAAAAGTTACCATAAATTAAGATTAATTTATTATTGAAGAAGAGTTTTTAAAATAAATTAAGTCTACCCTGGGTGCACCAAAAGCTCAGTAATTGGCACTAAAGAAGTTATCCATGTAACTAAAAACCACTTGCTCCCTCTAAAATGTTGAAATAAACACATAAATAAAATAAATTTAGTCTATCCCAAGTATTCAGTGTTTACGAAGTTGACAGTAGTGTATGGTAAGGTGCAAAGCCCTCATATTCACACACCACCCACTCAGTGACTTACCCAGAACGACTCTCAGTCCTGCAAACCCTATTTATGATAAGAATCCTATACAAGTCCACCATTATTAATGTTTTATACTGTCTGTTTATTGTACCTCTCCTATGTTTACATAAACACATTCTTACAATGGTGCTACAGTTGCCCACAGTGTTCAGCACAGTAACATGCTGTACAGGTTTACATCCTGAGACTGTCAGACTGTACCATGCCACCTAGTGAGGTAGTAGGCTATACAATCTAGGGTTGTGTAAGTACACTTTATGATGTTTGCAAGAGGACGAAATTGCCTAATGCACTTCTCAAAATGTTTTCCTATCATTAAGTGATGCATGACTGTACACACACACACACACACACACAGTCCCCTATATATAACCTTGCAATTTATTTGCTTATTTACATGATGCTTTTCTTTTAGGACACCGTAAGTTGTAGTGAGGCGTGGGTGGGGTTGTCATGTTCTTTCCAGGTTCTCTGCTGCAGCATTAAGCAAAATATATTGCTTAATAAATATATTGCTTGATATTTTGCTACCGGAGGCATGCAGTTTTCTGTTTGTAAAAAAGTGTTGTCTTCGAGTGTTGTTTCTGCTGTTTGGCCAGTTTCTAAACAGACATCTAAACAAAAGTGTCACACACACTTACAGGTCATTTAACACCTAGACAACTTCTAGATAGAATTTCACTGAAGTTTATCTTGGGACTGGATTGAAGCTTGAATGTTTTTTGCTGAGTTAGGAACTGTCAAAATTCTAATTCATAATTTTCACTTATCTTCCTCTGCTTCCACCCCCCATTTAATATTCTTGTGATACCATTTGTGACAGATGTTTAAGCCACTTAATAAATACCATAAACACAGACTTAAGAAAAATCAAATACACTCATACAGTCAGTCGCACTCCTGTGATGACAACTCACTACTAAAAGTAAAAACAAATTAAATAAATTTCAAGCCTGTAGAAATAATGTTTTGCAACATTTGTAAGGGCATATATTAAAAAGAAAGCATTTTATTGTTCATATTTTTCTCTTATTTCAGGACCGAGGAGAAAGTGTTCAAAAAATTTAAAGATCTGTAAACATTAGAAAGCAGCAAAGCAGTAAAACAAAACTTTCTGGAAATCAAAGAGTAAGGCACAATTATTGAAACTCCATGTACACACATAGTTTAATCAGTATCCTAGACCTTCTTAGAGATTTTGTTTTCAATTCTTTTGATGTGGTGGCTTTAATTTCTACCTGAAATACAATGAGACAGTTTATAAAATATTGTAAGAACCAGTTTTTCACTTTTCACATTTGTGGAAGAGCTCAGAAAAAGCAATTTCTTGGCAATTCACCGGTTTACACATTAAAATAATATTTTCTATTGTTTCATTAAAATATATTTCTCTCTGTTAAATGATAATTAGACTCAAATGATAATTCCTTTATTTTAATGTTTAAAATTTAAATTAACAAATCTATGAAAATAAATTTCTGAAAACATTTCAAAGGTGGCCAAGTCGTCTGAGGTTCATGTTTCTAGTCAGTGGCATTGCAGAGCTTATGCAGAATTACTCTAATACCTCACCTTGTCATCTTTATTATAGAAGATTTTCCCTCCTTTAATTTCTCTTTACACTATCTATTTGTGACCATTTACCCCTTGCAACCTAGAGAATAGAGAGAATTAATTTTATTCTATATTCCTGCTAATTGCATGTTAGAAAATATTTCCATAAAATAGATTAATATGATGATACTCCTTCAAATTATTCTCAGCTATTTATTCATTTTAAAATATACTTATACATGCACACACAATCAATAAATATATTTGAAAACAAACTAAAATATTCGGATCTGTTTTCAACTTACCTTCTCCCCCAGCAGTGGATACCCATGACATTAGAATTATACCGAATAAGAGCAACATGCTTGGTAGTCCCATCCGCGCATAAAACTAAAAATACTCTGGTGATGGTGGTGTTGCTTTGAATCTGCTTTCATTAACAGTTATGAGCATTTCTTTGAATTTCAGTGTACTAACGGGAAGCTGGTTTAGTGAAGCCCTTTGTGGTAAATATCAAAGTTCATGGAGATTGCGTGAAATAAACAAATAGTGTCTAATCAGTGTTTTCACAATAACATTCTCAACTCATCATGTAATATTTATTTGAACAAAATAACAGCTGTTAATTTCCTTGTTGTAGTCACCAAGTCTCTGAGTTTGGAATAATCAGAAATGGACCATTTAGAGAAGAGAGGAGCTCCCTTTTTCTTCTACCTAAGCATTCAGCTCTTTGGTAAGGCAAGCAAGTGCAGGTCATCTAGTCCTCGTCTTAATACAGCAACACCACTTTTGCAGCTGTAAATTCCCTTTAAAACTGGCACTAAGAATTAGGTACTTTCTTAACAGTTTTAATATTTTGTAGACTATAAAAGGTCTAATCAAGAATAATTTTTGCCAAGTAACGCTTCCTGAAATGTTTGAAGATACAAAATTATAATTCAAAATAGTTTTGTTCAGGTGGGACTTTGAGAATGGTTATCTGAGGGTCTTGGTACATTCACTCCCAACCAAAAGGGAGCAAGAAAACTGGATAAAAATTTACAAACAACGATTGGCTGTCTCTGGAAATTGGCCAAACAGCATACTGTTGGGAAATATTTCTTCCAGAAAGTCTTCATGACATTCAGTAAAAGAGAGCGGCTGCTTTCATCCACCTTTGTCTCGCAGCCCAGTTCTGTGGCTCAGACGTTGAACCCTGAATGGGCTGGCAGTCTATGTGGACTGGAAGCTCTGCTGCCCTGCTGGAGGGGAGTGACTTAATAGCTTGGAAAAGTCCATGCCTGGGGATCCTATTGAATACAAAGGGATTACAGTGGGAAACGATCAGAGAAGACTAGATTGTCTAGAGGATACCAGCTAAAGCAAGCAACAAAGTGGCCAGTCAGCCAGAAATTTAACATGTAGTGGGGAAATTTGGAGAAAGAGACAGCCTAAGGATCTCTCTCACTAAGATGAAACTTACTGATGGTGGTTCAGAAGTCAGTGGGAATGCACATAGCTATGTGCATCCAATCAAGAAACCAGAGAAGTCCCTGTGAGCTACTGGTAGTCCCCACTATTGATTCTAGTCTATCTAAACCTTGTCATTTCCCATTGCTACACTACCTAAAATATCTAAATTTTAAGCATCACACTCTAGACCATTTCAACAATCTTTTTAACTCACCTACTCTACTAAATTTGTTCCAACCATTCAATGACCCTGGTCCTTTTTCACTATTCATTTCCCTTCACTTTCTCTCTTCCCGCCATAACCAAATTAGATTCCATGGTTCATCACTCTAAGTCAATCCCTTGTGTGGACTCTCCTGCCCATTCCTTTATTTCTCTCTGTAATCCAAGTCTTAGAACACCGAATTCTTTGCTAACAAATTCTCTGCTCTCCCCATCCCCGAACTGGCACGGCAGAGTGCGCCTACAAGAAAAACAAATGCAACTGTGCTGACTTGTCTTTAAATTAATGATCACAGTCTTAAATAATTTTGACACTGCCTTTTCATCCCCTATTTTTATTATCTCCCTCCTTAACCACCAATCCTAACCTTGTGCTATGCTAATGACTTCTTTTATTTCTTCACCTAGACATAGAAGCAATCAGCAGAAAACTACCTGCTGTTCACATGCATCCTTTTCTGCACTGTCTCCTGTTTTCACTGCATGCTGAGCCTTACTCCTGTCTTGCTATGGTCTGTGTAAGGTTAGCTGAGGGACAGAACGAGTAGACCCAAAGTCAGGCAAGCAAGTTTTATTAACCTGCTGGGCTGCTCCATAACAATCAGCGGAGGAAGACCGAAGTCTACAAAATGAGGGGTTTACATGGGATGAGAGGGGCAGAAGGGAGGTTCAGGACAGATTTAATCTACAAGCTTGTAACAGGCACAAAGATAGTTTGTCGATCTGAGACAGACTTACATCATCCTGTGACTTTTGTGGTGGCAGTTAAATTTTACAGGTTTGTGTAAAACAGGAGTTTACAAGTACGTGTAACAAAGGTTTGTTTTCCATGACCTCAGTCTTCGCTCAATGGTAGCCTGCCTGGCAGCCTTACCGTGGCACTTAGATAAGAGTACAGGAGTGCAGCTGCAGACCAATCAGAGTGGGGGGAGGTGGGAGCTGCCCAGAGGGCGTTTCCTGGGGCAGCTTGTCTGTAACAGTCCGTACCAGATTTTATTCCTTCTTTTGATGCAAGGATTTTGCTCTTTCAATTATTCCTTCTCAACTGTAACTTTAATTTCCCTGTTTTCCAAATCATTTCCACCATTATGCATACATACCAAACATCTTCCATCTTAAAGAGAAACAAAAGAAAGCTCACAAAATTCTTTGTGGAACTAAATCTCTTTCTAGCAACCTCCGAATTTTCTTCTCAGTTTATACTACAATGACTTCAATGCAGTATCTACAATTGCTGCCTCATTTCATTTTTCGTTCCCACCACTACACTTAAACCTCTCTAGTAACCGTAACCAATGTCTTCTTTCTTATCAAATCCGTTGATCAAAACTGAATAATCAGCGAAATTTTACATAAGTTTCCCATCCTTCAGTTTTGAAATACCTGCTTCACATGGTTTATGGAACACCACATTCTCCTGGTTTCTCTTCTGTCTCAAACACTACCATCTCAGTCTTTTGATGGCTTCTTCTAAACTCTCTGACTTTTAAATGTTGGTTTGTCTGAATCTAGGAGATGTTATCATTTATTTATGAGCACAGAGTTCATTTTCACAGAACTAGTGCCAAGTTTTGGTCGGACTGAGGAAATGTGTTCTCTTTCCGGGTCCACGAGGGGTCGTAGCTCTAAGGGCAAAAATTTCCGCGGCGCCATGCCCCCCTCCCATCTCTCTCCATCTGGAAGAGTCAATGGTTTCTGTTTGAATTTCATCGGCACCGGAAGAAACTAAAAATCACTCCAGCGGAAGTTCTAAGGAACTCCTTTCATTGGCCCAGAGTCTTGGACAAGGTGGGGGTTTCTCCCAGAATAGAAGTCTGTGTTCCCTCCCTGACGCCGGATTTTCCAGCTTTCTGGAATCCCCTCCCACATGGTGGGGGCTCCCTTCGGGATTTTCCTCTCTGGAATCCCCTTCCACACTTTTCATGGAAGCCTTTTTCTTCTTTTCTTCTGTTTTTTCTACCTAAATAAAATCACCTTTCTGCAACACTTTTTGAGTCGAATATTCACTTTGCCTGCATAAGGTGCAGCTGAAGCAGCACCACCGCTTCTTTTAAGAGGTTGGAGTCCAAGAACCCACGACGATCACCGACGTCCAAGAAAAAAACCCAGTTACAGGATCAACATTATCTTCTCTTGTCTATTTTTTTTTTTTTTTTTTAAGCAATACTCAACAATTATTTTTCATTTTTTCCTGAATATTTCTTCTATTCTTCTAATTTGGAAACTCAGATTTTCCTTTTGTTTTTCTGTTTCTTATTTTAGTAATTTTAGTCGATAATGCCCTCCCATGTATTAGCAAGTACGATAACTGACACCAGGAAATTGACATCAGTACTCTACTGCTAACTCAGCTACCTTCCTTACTGAATTTCATGGTTTTTTCCCGTGAACTTGCTTTTGTGTTTGTGTTTGTGTATGTGTGTATGTTACCTCTACCACGTGTTTGCACTCATGTAACCATCACCACAGTCAGTCATATGCATAACTACTCAGTGTATACAGAACTGTTCTATCACCTCCAGAAAACGCTCATATATTGGCCTTTCATGGTCTCCACATTCCCCCACCCCTCATTTTACCCATCACTAGTATGGGCTACATAACTGTAATATTTCATTTTGATAATGTTGTATAAATGGGATTATACAATATGTCAACTTTTGGAATTAGACGTTTTTCACTCAGGATGATGTCCTTGAGATGGTGACAAGCTGTCGCATTACAAATAATTCATTATTTAAATTGTCATGAAGTATTCCATTGTATGGATGTAGCAGGTTTGTTTATCCTATTTGTTTATGCTTTCACCTATCTAAGGACATTTAAGTTGATTCTACCTTTTGGCTATACACATAAAGCTACGAAGGACATTTTTGTGCAATGTTTTACCTGAAGATGATTTTTTATTTATCTAGGGCAGAGATAAGCAACGTTTTTTCTCAAAGGGTCATGTGATTAGTATTTTAGTGTTGTGAACCGTATGGCCTCTGTTACAACTACTAAACTTTGCTGTTATAGAACCAAAATAATAATAGACAATACATAAATATAAAATGTGATTCACATCTAATAAAACTTTATTTATAAGAATAGATAGCAGCCCATATGCTACAGTTTGCCATCTCCTGCCCTGTGATAAACAGTCAGGGATTACATAACTGGGTTATCTGAAAAGTGCTGTTGATCTCTAATAAATTATCACAGTGGCTTTGCTACAAGCAGTGTATGAGAGATCCATTGTTTTGCATTTTTACCTGCACTTGCTTTTACCAGTGGGTTTTCATTTAATTTTGTAAAAGCATTTCTTAGGTACATAGAAGTATCTCATTGTGGTTTTAATTTGTATTTCCCTAATGTTTCAATGATGTTGAATAACTGTTCCCATGTTTAGTTTCTATCTAACAGATCTATTTTGTGAGATCTGTTCAAGACTTTACCATATTTATTAATTGGATTGTTTTACTTGTGTTTAGAGAATTCTTTATGTATTCTGTGTATAAGTACTTTGTCGGATAAATTATTTGCAAATATTTTTCCTAACATGCAGCTTATGGTTTCACTCTCATAGAATGTCTTTCACAGAGAAAAAGTGTTTAATGTTGATAAAGTATTATTAGCATGTCATTCTTTTATGGTTCATCCCTTAGGTGTCCTGTTTAAGAACAATTTTCTGAAAGCCCAGTTCACAAAGACTTTCTTTCTTTTTCCTCCAAAAGTTTCATGGTTTTATGTTTTACATTTCAACATAGGATCCACTTGGAGTTGTGTTTTGTAAAATATGTGCGATTAAATCAAAATAAATTTTTTGGCTAAAAAAATGCTAGTGCCCAACACAATGTGCTGAAATTATCAACCACATACCACCTGTTCTCACTTCTAAGTGTGAGCTCAATCATGTGAACAACACACACTGGGGCCTATTGGAGGGTGAAGGGTGGGAGGAGGGAGAGGATCAGGAAAAATAACAAATGAATGCCAAATGAATAACAAATTCAGCCGAGGCTGAATACCTGGGTGACAAAATACTCTGTGCAACAAACCCCGATGAAACAAGTTTACCTACGTGACAAATCTGCACGTGTAGCCCTGGAATTAATAAAAAGGGGGAGAGGGGTTTCTCCATGGAATTATTTGTGAATCTTTGTCAAATATCAATTGAGCATATTTGTGTAGGTCTAATTCTTGATTCTCTATGTCTTCTATTGATTCATGTCTACCCCTCCATCAGTACTATTCTGTCTTGAATATGATAGTGGTGCATTGGGCCTCAAATTTAATTGCTATGATCCTTTCGGTTTTATTATCTTAAAAAATTGTTTCAAGCTATTCTAACTCCTGTGCATTTTATATAAATTTAGTATGAAATTTTCTATTTACAAAGAAAACTGTTGAAATTTTGATAGGAATTATTTTAAAGTTATAGTACAATTTGAAAAAAATTGATGTATTTCCTCTGTTGTGTATTCTATTCCAGGAACGTAGTATAGCTCTCTATTTATTTAGTTCTTTCTTGATTTTTCTAGGGGATATTTATGCTCATAGTGACACAGTACGTATTAGAAAAATGGTATTAATGTTTAAAGAGTTGTCAACTTTTAAAAAATTCAAATATTTCTATGAATAAAAATATTTAGAAACATTTTTAGAATATTTCTACTATGGATAGAAATCTTTGGAGAATAGACAGTCCCCCAAAGTTCACCTCTTTTCTTACCACTTGAAACTCTTAAATGTTCTAAAAAATATAAAGTGTACATCTTTCATCTCTGCTGACTCTTATAGTTGTTGCCCCTGTCAAGATCCTGATCCATTTTGGGGTATCCCTCTCCACTCACTGAATTATTTATCCAGGTAATGATTAGGGAATTTACTTACTAAGACACTTCACTGCTGATCCCCATTCTTTCTCTGTGCATGTAGCATGAGCCCATAAGGTTTTGAAGGAGTTGAAGGACACGTGAAACGATATTCACAGAGTAATAGAAAAATATTTCCTTGTGATCTGGTAAGGATGGCTCATATTTGTCCTTGTCATCTAATAGTATGTGTTTTATATCTGCCTATTCATAAAGTTTCTCTTGGGGTACAAAAAAATAAATATTCTGCACTAAAGAATACACAGCTTATATGTAAATGATATCATTTGTGCATTTCATTCATTTCACTTATTACTGTTTGCCATTAGTAATTAAGTTTCAGAGAACTATATATATAGCCCAGAATGCGAAAGTATTTAATAATGTCATTGTTGAATATGACACTATGAAATTTTTGGAGTCAAATCAAGTGTAAACTCTTGAAGTATCTCCAAGAAGGTAACAATACAGAGCTACTAAAAATCAAGGTAGAGGATATGAGTCGCTTTATACTGAAACCCTCCCGTATCCAAGATTTACATTGGTCAGAATAAGAGTACAGATTTTAACTCTCTATTCAACTCCATTCTCTTTTCTTTCCTTTGCCTATCACGAATTCTTTTACAAGAAAGCTGAGGCAATGTTTGCCCCTGCTAGTCTAGTCAAGATACTACCCAGGTATGTTTTATACACTATTATTTATTTTTATAATTATAAATGTAATATATTTTCAGTGAACAAAAATCATAAAACAAAGGAGTAGAAGCTAATCCCAAGCAAAAAATCCAAGATATAAATACAACTGGATTCTGATGAATAGAAAAAAAATGTGCATACATATGTATAAATGTGTATATATTGGCACGGTTGAAAATAATGGCAAATTATAAAAATAATTTAGAACTTTTATTACCTCTACAGAAATAGAGTATTCTGTGTAGATGTCATATATCAAATAAACACTATATCAAAAATATTAACATAAATAAATGTAATATATAATAAAAATACAAATAATTATGTAGTTTTCTACATTCATTCAGAAAATTATTTATCATAGTTCTAAGATACCATTGAAAGGATGAAAATTGTTTTCAACAAGTTTATTAATAAAGACACAAACCTGAAATATTTACTTAAATAAAGAGAAAAACCAATCTTCAAAGACCTGTAGCTAACCTATTAAAATATTTAATTAGTCTGGTTGTTGTGGCTCATGCCTGTAACCCTAGTATTTTGGTAGACGGAGGCAGGCAGATAGCTTGAGGCCAGAGGTTCAAGACCTGCCTGGTCAATATAGCGAAACCCAGTCTCTACTAAAAGCACAAAAAGTTAGCCAGGCGTGGTAGTGCATGCCTGTAATCCCAGCTACTTGGGAGGGTAAGGCAGGAGAGTCACTTGCACCCTGGAGGTGGAGCCTGCAGTGCACCAAGATCACGCCACTGCGCTCCAGCCTGGGAAACAGAGTGAGACCCTACCTCAATAACAACAACAAAAAAGAAAGATTCAGTAAACGTCTGTTACTGTTATCATTATTCATTGTAAATAACCCCTATTATCTGCTGGAAATGAATTTCTAGACCCCCAGTGGATGCCTGAAACCACAGATACTACATAATATTATATACACTATGATTTTTTCCTGTATGTATATGGCTATAATAAAGTTTTATTTGTAGATTGGACACAGAAAGAAAATAACAGTAATAAAATGGAATAATTATAACAAAAGATTGTAATAAAAGTTACGTGAATGTGCAAAAAAAAAAAGAAAAAACTTTCAATTAATTTATTTATTCACATATAAAACACAAACATTAACTTATTTCTAAAATTATACATAATTTTGGAAACTTCAACACATTGAACTTTCATCTTTTTTGTTTGTTTTGTGTTCTCTGTTTTTGGTGCCTGTTGTGTTCCATGAGTTGGTAAGTTTGGATGGTTTTACCTCCTAACTGAGCAAAAAAATGAACACAGGTTGTGATGTCCTACTCATGCTATTTTCCTCCAGGGATCATGTAAGATGATCATGCTAGAGTTTACCTAATCCATAGCCTCTTCCCTTGTTGAGAGCTTCAGAATTCTCCAGTTGAAGTCCAGAAAGTACTTGCTATACATCCCATCCTTTTGCTTACGGAACATATTCTTCCTACCGATGCTCTAGACCAACCCATTTTAGAAATATATGTCTCTAGCAGAATTGTGCAAGTGTACTAAAAATACTTTCAGATGTTTTCCATCATGTTTTGTGTCCTGAAAATAATTTATAAGTGGTAGCTAACCGAAAGTGCCTTCATTTCCTTCTTCAGCCTTTTTTCTACTCAATCTAGATATCTTTTTGTTGTCAAAACAGTCAAGCTTTACACTTTAGTATCTCTCTTCTTTGTCTGTCAACCACTTTCAAAAGTTTTCTATTTTCATATATATTCATGGATAGTTTTTAAAATCATCTAAGAACAGTATAGAGATTTTACATTTCATGTTACATTTGAAATCATTATTATTTTGATTATTGTAACATATGATTAAATATTTATAACCTCTAATATAATTTATTATTTCTTTTGGGGTAATAAAAATGCTCTCAGTTTTTCTTATTGTAGTAAAGTTACAGAAAAAATATTTGTACATAATATTTTTAAATTATGTAAATTTTGAGTAGTGGGAAGGAAAAGAAAAAATACTAGTGCATTTTTAGGTTTCTGGTTAAACCCTAGCATGTTGTTTATAAATCTATACATCTCTGTTTATGCTGGATCAAACTATGTATATGTAAACTGATTTTACCATAGTGTATAGGCTTAGCTATTTCATCTAACTAATTTTAATGAATTAAACTTCTTTGCCAGCAACCAGTCACTAACAAAGAAAAGAAAAGAAAAAAGTTCTACTGTTTCTTATAAAAGTATTTAATGCTTTTAAACACTTTCCCTTCATATGTTTACTGTTTTGCTTTAACTGTATGCATTATTTATGTCTGTACCTTTATACTGGAATACCATTGATCTCATTGAATTTATTCAGTTTTTAACATTATAATTTTTTATTGGACATGATTTGCATAAGAATTTTAATGAATTTTTTTCTTGAATTTGTGGTTTATTTGCACTACATATACCCATTTTTGTATTCTCAAATATTTTAGTACTTCATCTTTGTGAAGGAAGAACGTAATACCCCTTTAGGTACTATTTATATCTCAATAAATGTCTTGCTGGGCAGGGAAACTCTGAAAAAAGGCAGCAGCCCATCAGGGACTTAGAAATAAACCCCAAGTTCCTGTGACCGAGCACCTTCGAAAAGAGGTGGTTGTGAGTTCCATTTCAGCTGACTGAAACATCCCTGCCCAGCAGCTCTGAAAGGAACAACGGAACTTCCAGCACAGCACTTCAGCTCTGATACAGGACACACTGACCCCTCTACTGGCTCTTTGAGCCCTGTATATCCTAAGAGATACTTCATACAGGAGAGTGGCTGACATCTGGGGAATAACCTTCTGGAATGAAGCTACCAGAGAAAGGAACATGAAGCAAAGCTTGCTGTTCTACAGCATTTATGGGTGATTCCCAGGCAAGCAGGGTCTGGTGTGGACTTCCAGTAATCATGCAACAGAGGCACCTGACCGTTAGAAGGAAAACTAAAAAACACAAAGAAATAACTTCAACATCAACAGAAAGGATGTACACTCAGAGACCCATCTTAAAGTCACCAACTTCAACAGCCAAAGGTAGATAAATCCATGAAGGTGGGAATAAAACAGATCAAAAAGGCTGAAATCACCAAAAACCAGAATGTCTCTTCTCCACAGGATCACATCGCCTCACATAGTAAGGTAACAAAACTGGATGGAAAATGAGTTTTGACTCATTTGAGTTTTGACTCAAAGAATTGACAGAAGCAGGCTTCAGAAGGTGGGATTAACCAACTTCTCCAAGCAAAAGAAGCATGTTCTGCCCCAATGCGATGAAACTAAGAACCTTGAAAAAACATTAGATGAAATACTAACTAGAATAACCTGCTTAGAGAAGAACACAAATGACTTGATGGAGCTGTAAAGTTCTCTTTGAGAGCTTCACGAAGCATATGCAGGTTTTGATAGCCAAATCACTCAGGTGGGAGAAAAGATATCAGAGATTTAAGGTCAACTCAATGGAATAAAATGAGAAGGCAAGATTAGAAAAAAAAAAAAAAGAGCGGAAAGAACAAAGCATCCAAGAAATACAGGATTATGTGAAAAGACAAAATCTACGTTTGATCAGTGTACCTGAATGTGACAAGGAGAATGAAATGAAACTAGGAAACCCTTCTCAGGATATTATCTAGTACTTTCCCAACCTACCAAGGGATGCTAACATTCAAATTCAAAAAACACAGAGAATACCACAAAGATATTCCTCAAGAAGAGCTACCAAAAGGCACACAATTATCACACTCACCAGGGTTGAAATAAAAAAAAAAATACTTAGGGCAGCCACAGGAAAAGGTTGAGTTGCCCTCAGAGGGAAGCCCATCAGACTCACAGTGATCTCTTTGCAGAAACCCTAAAAAGCAGAAGATAGAAGGGGTCAATATTCAACATCTTTAAAGAAAAGAATTTTCAAAACAGAATTTCATATCCAGCCAAACTAAGCTTCATAAGGGAAGGAGAAATAAAATTCTTTATGGACAAGCAAATGCTGAGAGATTTTGTCACCAGTAGGGCTGCCTTAAAAGAGCTCCTAAAGGAAGCACTAAACATGGAATGGAACAACCAGAACCAGCCCCTAAAAAACACACCAAATAGTAAAGATCATTGACACAATGATGAAACTACATAAACTAACGGGCAGAAAAACCATCTAGCATCAAAATGGCAGGATCAAACACACATAACAATATTAACCTTAAATGTAAATGGGCTAAATGCCCCAATTAAATGACACAGACTGGAAAATTGGATAGAGTGAAGACCCATCAGTGTGCTGTATTAGGAAACAAATCTCATGTGCAAAGACATTCATAGGCTCAAAACAAAGGGATAGAGGAAGATTTACCAAGCAAGTGGAGAGCAAACGAAAGGAGAGGTTGCAATTCTAGTCTCTGATAAAACAGACTTTAAACCAACAGAGATAAAAAGAGACAAAGAAGGGGATGATGTGATGTTAAAGGGATCAATGCAACAAAAGGGGCTAACGATCCTAAATAGATATGCACCCAATATGGGAGCTCCCAGATACATAAAGCAAGTTCTTAATGATCTCCAAAGGGACTTAGACACACACACAATAATAGTGGGAGACTTTAACTCTCTACAGGCAATATTAGATGGATCAACGAGACAGAAAATTAAGGATATCCAGTACTTGAACTCAGATCTGGACCAAGCAAACATAATAGACATCTATAGAACTCTCCACCACAAATCCACAGAATATACATTTTTCTTAGCACCACATTACCCTTACTCTAAACCACATAATTGGAAGTACATAACTCCTAAGCAAATGGGAAAGAAAGAAAATCATAACAAACAGTCTCTCAGAACACAGGGCAATCAAATTAGAACTCAGGATTAAGAAACTCACTCAAGAACCACACAACTACATGTAAACTGAGCAACCTGCTCCTGGATGACTATGGGATAATAATGAAATGAAGGCAAAAGTAAGATGTCTTTTGAATTCAATGAAAAGGAAGACACAATGTACCAGAATATCTGGGACATCTTTAAAGCAGTGTCTAGAGGATAATTTATAACACTAAATGCTCATATGAGAAGCAACTAAAGATATAAAATTGAAACCCTAACTTCAAAATTTAAAAAACTATCAGAGTAAGATCAAACAAATTCAAAAGCTAGCAGAAGACAAGAAATAACTAATATCAGAAAAGAAATGAAGGAGATAGAGACACAAAAAGAACCCTTCAATAAATCAATGAATCCAGGGGTTGGTTTTTCTTTTTAAATATCAACAAAATAGATAGACCACTAACCAGACTAATAAAAGAAAAAACAGAGATGAATCAAACAGATGCAATAAAAAATGATAATGGGGATAACACCATCGATTCCACAGAAATACAAACTACCATCAGAGATTACTACAAACACATTTATACACATAAAACAGTGAATCTGGAGGAAATGAATAAATTCCTGGACACTTACACTCTCCCAAGACTGAACCAGGAATAAGTTGAGTCCCTGAATAGACCAATGACCAGGTCTGAAGTTTAAGCAGCAATTAATAGCCTACCAACCAAATAGAGTCCAGGACCAGAAAGGTTCACAGCCAAATTCTACCAGAGGTACAAAGAGGAGCTGGTACCATTATTTCTGAAACTATTCCAAACAATACAAAAAAGAGGGAATCCTCCCTAAATCATATTATGAGACCAACATCGTCCTGACACCAAAACCTGGCAGAGACACCACTGAACAAGAAAATGTTAGGCAAATAACTGTGATGAATGTTGATACAAAAATCTTCAATAAAATAGTGGCAAACTGAATGCAACAGCACATCAAAAAGCTTATCCATCGCCATCAAGTCAGCTTCATCCTGGGGACGCAAGGCAGGTTCAACATACACAAATCTATAAACGTAATCCATCACATAAACTGAACCAAAGACAAAAACCACATGATTGTCTCAATAGATGCAGAGAAGGCCTTCGACAAATTTCAACAGCACTGTCTGCTAAAAACTCTCTATAAACTAGGTATCCATGGATCATGTCTCACAATAGTAAGTGCAATTTATGACAAACCCACAGCAAATATAATACTGAATGAGCAATTACTGGAAGCATTCCCTTGAAATCTGGCACAAGACAAGGGTGCCCTCCCTCATCACTCCTATTCAACATAGTATTGGAAGTTCTGGCCAGAGCAATCAGGCACAAAAAAGAAATAAAAGTATTCAGTTAGGAAAAGAGGAAGTCAAATTGTCTCTATTTGCAGATGACATGATTGTATATTTAGAAGACCCCATCATCTCAGCCCAAAATCTCCTTAAGATGATAAGACACTTCAGCCAAGTGTCAAGATAAAATATCAATGTGCAGAAATTACAACCATTCTTATAAACAACTTACAGACAAATAGAGAGCCAAATCATGAGTGAACTCCCATTCATAACTGCCACAAAGAGAATAAAATACCTAGGAATACAACTAACAAGGAACATGAAGGACCTCTTCAAGGAGAACTACAAACCACTGCTCAAGGAAATAAGAGAGGACACAAACAGATGGAGAAACATTCCATGCTTATGGTTAGGAAGAATCAGTATCGTGAAAATGGTCATACTGCCGAAAGTAATTTATAGATTCAATGCTATTGCCATCAGGCTACCATTGGCGTTCTTCACAGAACTGAAGAAAACCACCTTAAACTTCATATGGAACCAAGAAAGAGTGCGCATAGCCAAGATAATCCTAAGCAAAAATGAAACAAACCTGGAGGCATCAAGATACCTGACTTCAAATGACACTACAAGGCTACAGTAATGAAAATAGCATGGCACTGGTACCAAAACAGAGATATAGACCAATGCAATAGAAAAGAGGCCTTGGAAGTAATGCCACACAACTACAACCATCTGATCTTTGACAAACCTGACACAAACAGGGAATGGAGAAAGAATTCCCTGTTTAATAAGTGGTTTTGGGAAAAGTGGGTAGCCATATGCAGACAGCTGAAACTGGACCACTTCCTTTCACCTTATACGAAAATTAGCTTTAGATAGTTTAAAGATTTAAATACAAGGCCTAACAGCATAAGAACTCTAGAAGAAAACCTAGGCAATACCATTCAGGTCATAGGCAAGGACTTCATGACTAAAACAGCAAAAGCATTGGCAACAAAATCCAAAATAGACAAATGGGATCTAATTAAACTTAAGAGCTTCTGCACAGCAAAAGAAACAATCATTAGAGTGAACCAGAAACCAACAGAATGGGAAAAAATTTTTTGCAAACTACCCATCTGACAAAGTGCTAATGAACAGACTCTACAAAGAACTTAAACAAATTTACAAGAAAATAAACAATCTCATCAAAAGTGGGCAAAGGATATGAAAACACACTTTGCAAAAAAAGACATTTATGCATCCAACAAACATTTGAAAAAAATGCTCATCATCACTGGTCATTGGAGAAATGCAAATATAAACCACATTGAGATACCATCTCATGCAGGTTAAAATAGTGATCATTAAAAAATCTGGAGACAGATGCTGGAGAGGATGTGGAGAAATAGCAACACTTTTACACTGTTGGTGGGAGTGTAAATTAACTCAACCATTGTGGAAGACAGTGTGGCAATTCCTCAAGGATCTAGAAATAGAAATACCATTTGACCCAGCAATCCCATTACTGGGTGTATACTCAAAGGATTATAAATCATCCTGTGATAAAGACACATGTACATGTATGTTCATTGCAGCACTGTTTACAATAGCAAAGACTTGGAGCCAACCCAAATTCCCATCATGATAGACTGAAAAAAGAAAATGTGGCACATATACCCCATGAAATAGTATGCAGCCATGAAAAAGGATGAGTTTATGTTGATTGCAAGGACATGGATGAAGCTGAAAACCATCATTCTCAGCAAACTGACATAAGAACTGAAAACCAAACACCACGTGTTCTCACTCATAAGTGGATATTGATCAATGAGAACGCTTGGACACAGGGAGAAGAACATCACAGACCAGGGCCTGTTGGGGTGGGTCTATGGGAGGGATAACAGAAGGTAGAAGGATTGTGGAGGGATAACATTAGGAGAAATACCTAAAGTAGATGACGGGGGGATGGATGCAGCAAACCACCATGACATGTGTATACCTATGTAACAATCCTGCAGGATCTGCACATGTACCCCAGAACTTAATGTATAATAAAAATATATATATAATATAATATAATATAAATAAAAATTTAAGTCTTGCTTGGTGGCCCAACATATGATGTATATTAGAGAATGTACCTTGTGTGCTTGAGAAGAATGCTTATTCTACTGGTGACAAATGGAATGTTCTATATATATCTGCTACATCCATTTGGTCTAACATATAGTTCAAGTCCAATATTTTTATTGATTTCTGGAGAGATTTTCTATTCAGTTTTGAATGTGGGGTATTGAAGTCCCCTACTATTATTGTATTGTTGTCTATTTCTTCCTTTAGATGTATTAATGTTTGCTTTGTAAGTTGCATTGCTCCTATGGTAAGTGCATGAATATTGACAATAGTTATAATCTCTTGGCAAATTGACTCCTTTATCATTATATAATGACCTTTTGTTGTTTCTTTTTACAGCCTTGACTTAAAATTCTATTTTAGTTAACTGTTAGTATAGCCACCCTGCTTTCTTTTGGTTTCCATTTACATGGAATATATTTGTTTAGCCCTATGCTGTGCTATGATCTGAATAATAGTGTTCCTCCAAAATTCCTATGTTACATCCTAATCACTATGGTGATAGTATCAGAAAGTGAGGCCTTTTTAGGTGATTAGGCCATGAGGATTCCACTCTCAGACTGGATTAGTCTTTTTACAAAGAAGCTTCATGGAACTCCCTTGTCCCTTCCAGATTGTAAGGACAGAGTGGGAAGGCACCATCTACATAACAGGGAGTAAGTTCTTACAAGACATCAAATCAGTTGGCATCTTAATCTTGAAAATCTCAGACTCTAAAACTGTATGAAATAATTTCTAGTTTTCATAAACTAGCCAGTTTATGGTAATTTGTTATAGTGGCCCAGATGCACTAAAACAATTTAGGAATAAATGTATATTCTTAAATGTTAACATTATCACAAACATAACTTGGTAATAATTAACAAATTTCCTTTAAATTGTGAAATCTGGCTTTCCTCAACTCAACCAATTTATCTAAATCAGGATCACTAACAAGGAGACAATCTGAGTATAAGCCTCCTGATTTTATAAAAAAGAGAAGTAATAAGGTGTTATTAAATATTTTTGTCATATTATTTAGAAAAAATAAATTAATGAAAAATAATAAATACTGATTACAAATCATAAATCCTCTTTATAATTAATTCAAATTATTTTGGGTCCTAGATTCACATCTTGCAGAAGTATCTACATTTCATCATTTTTAGTGCATTTATGTATTGATAAGTAGTAATTACTTATATCATTACTAAAATAAGACTTTGTTTTGTTTTTACTTCACCTCCTTTAGTAGTGTAAAATTTTCCTAGTCAAAAATGATTTTAACTAACTAATGCTGGTTAAAATGAATGACTATAAATAATTGCATTTCAGAACTTTATTATTGAAATTTCCCAAACTCTTCTACTCCAAAAATAGTTAAAAAGTTATCTGATGTTAAGAACATTACCGGTGACATCTTTGTCATTCTCAACATGTACCACTTTGGTCATTAGATATCATTATTGTAAAATAAATTTTGCTTGAGGTTCAAATGTGATATATGTTAAAGGAAGAAAAGTCAGAGAATACTGATACATACAAAGGAATTGAACTACAACTTTTACCCCCATTATCTCTAAACAGATATATAGAATTTTATCTATACTTTTAAATTTCCTGGCAATATTTTTGCTATAAACATTAATTCAGGGCAAAAGTATCATGTTTATGCATTTTCAGGTGAGTACATGTGTGTTTATATCTGATATTGTATTTTTATTTTTCGTATGTCTATGTTGCAATAGTTATATACCCAATTACATTTTAAATCCTCTTTATGATTAGTTTGCATTATTATGTGTGCTAGATTGATATCTTGTAGAAGTAACTCCATTTCATCATTTTGATGCATTTATGTATTAATAAGTAGTAATTACTTATATCTTATTACTAACATGAGTTAAGACTTGGTGAGGTTTCTACATCTTTGTGAAGTGATATAATTTTGACATCAGACACAATATGTTTTCCATTTATTGTAAAACAATGAGCCTCAGCAGTTATGGAGAAAGCCTTGAGAGATTTAAGAGTGATGGACAGAAATGAAGTCTGAAAAAAATTCTATCTAATTTCTTCTCATACAAATTTCATGAACTGGACACAAAATTTGTTTGCCAAGTTTTAATATGGAGCTTTTAAGAAGAAGGCCATGGGTCTCAGATTATAAGTATATTTTCACAATTCAACCCAAAATTTTACTTATGAATAAAAAGGAATAAAACAGTACTTAAAAATGAAATGGAGAACTGATTTAATAATAATGTTGTGAATAATGGTGTGGATTTGAATTCTGATTATTTTTAACACAAGTGGGATACTCCAGTTTCCCATCCAGACATGCTCTTCGAAAACTCTGAGAACCTGGTGAAGGATGATATCCATGTTTACAAACAAATTGAACTGGTTCACCTGATCTTGCATAAAGTTTTTCTTCATCTCTCCACTTAAATGTTAAGTTATATTTGTCCATAACTTCTTGTGATATTACACATGGATCTGAAAATAGAAAACAATGAACATAAAGCATTAACTAATATATAAATCTTCTTTATAGACTTCCAGATTTTCAAGTAGAATGTTATATAATGGTTTAGAAATTATTTCTGAAAACAGTTTCTAAATCAACTATGTAAAACAACATATTGATTTAAATAAAGTTAAAATGGTAAATGATGTGAAAATGTAGTACCATGTTTTATGTATGAGAAGTAGGGTTTTTTATCAATGGTTCATTATGTCAATTGTCATTTTAGGATCCCTGCATTTTTGAACTTACCATTGCTGTTTTTCTTTAATTAAGAGATTGGTCAAAGGGTACAAATTTTCAGCTATGATATGAATAAGAACTTGGAATCAAACATAGAGATCTAGTGACATTTATAGCTAATAGTATTGTATTATTTATTTGAAAATTGGTAAGAAAGCAGATTTTAAGTATCCTCACAACAAACTCACACACATATAACTCACACACCCACCTACACACAATGGTAATCATAGGTGATAAGAAATGTGCTAATTAATTTGATTGTGGTAATCATTGTACTACAAATATATCAAAAGAGCATATTGTCAAACATGAAAATATATTCTTTTTATTTGTTAACTAAATGTTTTAAAATAAAATATAAAGAGAAAGAGAAAAATTTCTGTACTTTCTAATATAAATATTTGGTAAGAAAGCATTCAGCAGAATAGTTGTTTAGTAATCTGTGATTATTCTGTTACAAATAGCAAACTATCAGACTCATCACACTGATTTTTCCAGGATTCCATGGGTATATTAAAGGACTTACGTAGGCATTTTGGTGGTTCTGACCATCGTCCATTTCTACATGTTATTCGCTTGTTACCCTCAAGTTCATACAAGTTCTGGCATTGATACTCAACTGATGAATCTGGAGCGTATACTGGCAATGGGAATGAGGTAGTGTCTCCATTGACAATAGGTGGAGGTGGGCCACATTTTCCTGTAGGATCTAAAAAACATCATTTCATCACTTAATTTCTTGGTAGAGCAAATCAAAATACAAATTTAAATAAGGCAAATATAAACACATCACTTTATATAATATCAACAGTGTTGTGATTTCAGGGGAAAGAAATGATTCCTGGAAGAAATTTTAATCTTATAAACTGAAAGTAATATATTTAAGTTCTCTTTTCCTTACTGAAGAAACACATGAAACATTAACCAATATTTCTGCCTATAGTAGTCCAGGAATACAAAATTCTTTCCAAATGAATACATGGTAAACACAGAAAACTAAGCCAAATAAAGTTTCTTATCTTATATTCAACATTATTTGGAGTGACACTAAGAGGGCAGAGATTTTGAAATTGATGATGGTTTTTAAAACCTGCATGACTTGCACATGTACCCCAGAATTTAAAGTATAATAAAACGAAAACAGAAGAAATTATAAAATGGAAAAGTGTGACAAAAAAATGTAAAACATTGGATAGGCTTAATATAATACATTGGGAGATGAGAAATCCATGAACTTGAATATAAATTCTGACTCTGAAAATAGACTGAAAGCAAAAAACTCAACTGAGACATTTAGAAAATTACAACAACAATAAATAATGCTGATCCAGAAAGAGAAAGGAAGGGGTAATCAGCTGGAAAAATAAATAAATGAAATAATGACTGAAAACCTCCCACTTTGCCCATAGGCATAAACTTACATATTTAAGAAGCTGCGTGAACTCCAAAGAGAATGAACACATTCTGATTTATGCCAATATACATTAAAATAATGCTACTTTTAAAAAAATCTCGATAGTAACTAGACGAAAAACTATGCCTTTCCTCTAGGAGATCAACAAATCTAATGACAGTGAGTTTTTCATCTCTAACCATGTGGCACAGTTTTCAAGTGTTACAAGAACGTTCAATTCCAAATTATATAACCAGTGACACTATCCTTTACAAGTAAAGGGGCAAATATAGACATTCTCAAAGAACAGGAAACCAAGAAAATTTTTCTCCAGTAGACCTGTGCTTAAAGAATAACTAAAGGAAGGGAGCAGGAGAAGATGGCACTATAGAAGCAACTCAGGATTGCAGCTCTCAGTGAAGATGCAGAGAGTGAGTTCATGCCGCATTTCCAGAGGGATCTTTGTTGCCCACAGAATGGGGAAATTCCCAGGTGTAGGAAAGACATGGGACACAAGCGCAGCTGCTTCAACTGGTGCGGCCATTTCGGCCAGCGCCACAGCGCAGCAGCACTCCGCACAAAATGCACTGGTCTGGGTGCCCTGTTAATCCAGCAATTTGAAATTTGGGAGGGCAGATTAGCATATTCATCTCATTAAATGGGACTTGGACAGTGAGCCAGGCCAGGAGACTCCTGGGAAGTGAACTGTGAGCCGGTGCAGTGGGTCACTGCATGGGAAATCACACAGATCCTGGTGCCCTTTCAGCAGGTAACTGAAACACCTAAGAGAGAGTCAACTGTTCAACTGAAAAAAAACAAAAGGGCTGTGAGGCAGGGAGCCAGGTGATCAGGCTCAATGGGTCCCACCCCCACAACAACAAACAAAATGGTGATTCAAAATGCTCAGGGTTGAGAATTTCACCTCGGGCACAGCTGAACCAAGGATGGTGCAGCTTGGTGGAGAAGGGGCATCCGCCATTACTGAAATGTTCCACCCCTACTGAGGTACTCTCCCATTGCTGATGCAGCCTGCCATTGCCAAGGAAACCTGCCATAACAGAGAGACTCTGTCAACAGGGCAGAGCCCACGACAGTAGGGCAGAGCCCACAGCAACAGGGTGGACCCCACAGCAGCAGGGTGGAGCCTTGGCAGGGAAATAGTGACTAAACTGCCTCCAAGCTGGGCAGGACAGTGCAACAGATACTCATAAATAAAGCCCTAACTCCCCAAGACAGAGCATCTGAGGGAAAAAAGGGGTTTTATGAGTTCTGCTGCAGCAGACTTAAACATACCTGCCTGGCAGCCCTGAAAGAACAATGGAGCTCACAACTCAGCACTTGAGCTCCTATAAAGTACAGACCATCTCCTCAAGCAGCTCCCTGACCCACATATAACCAAAGAGTCACCTCAAAAAGGACTGATATTTGGTGGGCATCATTCTGGGACAAAGATAGCTGAAGAAGAAACTGGTAGCATCCCTCACTGTTCTGCAGCTGCTACAGGTGTACCCAAGGCAAGCAGGGCCTGCAGTGGACCTCAGCAATCTTAAAGCAAAGAAGCTAGACTGTTAGAAGGAAAACTAAGAAACAGAAATACTTCATCATCAACAATCTGTGCCTCCACTCAGAGACCCAATCAAAAAATCAGCAACTACTCAGATGACAGGTGGATAAATCCACAAAGATGGGAAAAAAACGCAACAATAATTAAAAAAAAACACCTGAAACCAGAACACTTCACCTCCTATAAAGGACCAAAACTCCTCACCAGCAAGGGAACAAAGCTGGATGGAGAATGAGTGTGATGAAATGATGGAATCAGACTTCAGAAGGTGGGTAATGAGAAACTTCCATGAGCTAAAAGAATATGTTCTAAATCAATGCAAAGAAACTAAGAACCTTGAAAAAAGATTTGAAAAAAGATTCAAGGAAATGATAACAAGAATGGACAACTTAGAGAGGAATATGAATGAATTGAAGGAGCTGAAAAACACAACATGAGAATTTCATAAAGCATGCACAAGTTTCAACAGCCAAATTAACCAAGCAGAATAAAGGATATCAGAAGTCAAAGATCAAGTCGATGAAATAAAATGAGAAGCCAAGATTAGAGAAAAGAGTGAAAAAAAGGAATGAACAAAGTCTCCAAGAAATGTGGGACTATGTGAAGAGACCTAATCTATGTTTGATAGGTGTACCAGAATGTGATGAAGAGAATGAATCCAAGCTGGAAAATACTCTTCAGGATATTATCCAGAAAAATTTCCCCAACCTTGCAAGGCAGGCAAATATTCAAGTCCAGAAAATACAGAGGACACCACAAAGATATTCTGCAAGAAGAGCAACCCCAAGGCACATAATCATAAGATCCACCAGGGTTGAAATGAAGGACAAAATGCTAAAGGCAGCAAGAGAGAAAGGTCAGGTCACCCACAAAGGGAAGCCCATCAGACTCACAGCAGATCTCTCAGCAGAAAATCTACAAGCCAGAAGAGAGTGGGGGCCAATATTCAACATCCTTAAAGGAAAGAACTTCCAACCCAGAATTTCATATCCAGACAAACTGAGCTTCAGAAGTGAAGGAAAAATAAAATCCTTTGCAAACAAGCAAGTACTCAGAGATTTTGTCACCACCAGGCCTGCATTACAAGAGCTTCTGAAGAGGCACTACACATAGAAAAAAAACAACCAGTACCAGCCATTCCAAAAACATACCAAATGCTAAAGAGCATCAACAAAATGAAGAATCTGCATCAACTAACAGGCAAAAGAGCCAGCTAGCATCAAAACAGCAGTATCAAATTCACACATAACGCTATTAACCCTAAATGTAAATGGGCTAAATGCACCAATCAAAAGACACAGACTGGCAAATTGGATAAAAAGCCAAAACCCATTGGTGTGCTGTATCCAGGAAACCCATCTCACATGCAAGGATACACAAAGGCTCAAAACAAAGGAATGGAGGAAAATTTACCAAGCAAATGGAGAGCAAAAAAAAAAAAAGCAGGAGTTGCAATTCTCGTCTCTGAAAAAATAGACTTTAAAGCAACAAACATCAAAAGAGACAAAGAAGGTCATTACATAATCGTAAAAGGATCGATAAAACAAGAAAAGCTAATGATCCTAAATATATATGAACCCAATACAGAAGCACCCAGATATATAAGGCAAGTTCTTAACAACTTACAAAGAGACTTAGACTCCCACACAATAATAGTGGGAGACTTTAACACTCTACTGTCAATATTAGACAGATCAACCAGACAGAAAATTAACAAGCATATCCAGGGCTTGAACTCAGACCTGGAACAAGCAAACCTGATAGACATTTACAGAACTCTCCACCCCAAATCCACAGAATATACATTCTTCTCAGCACCACATCACATCTACTCTAAAATTGACCACATAATTGGAAGTAAAGCACTTTTCAGCAAATGCAAAACAACTGACACAATAACTAACAGTCTCTCAGACCATAGTGCAATCAAGTTAGAACTCAGAATTCAGAAACTCACTCAGAACCACACAGCTTCCTTGAAACTGAACAACTGGCTCTTGAATGTTGATTGGATAAACAATCAAATGAAGGCAGAAATAAAGAAGTTCTTTGAAACCAACAAGAATGAAGACAAAACATACCAGAATCTCTGGGACACATTTAAGGCAGTATCTAGAGGAAAATATATAGTAATAATTGCCCATATGAGAAGAGTGGAAAGATCCAAAACTGACACCCTATCATGAAAATTGAAAGAGCTAGAGGAGCAAGATCAAAAAAACTCAAAACCTAGCAGAAGACAAGAAATAACTAAGATCAGAGCAGAACTGAAGGAGACAGAGACATGAAAAACCCTTCAAAAAATCAATAAATCCAAGAGCTGGTTTTTTGAAAAGATCAACAAAATAGACAGACCACTAGCCAGACTGATAAAAAAGAAAAGAGAGAACAACCAAATAGATGCAATAAAAAATGATAAAGGGAAAATCACCACAGATTCCACAGAAATTCAAACCATCATCAGAGAATAATACAAACAACTCTATGCACATAAACTAGTAAAACTGGAAGAAATTGACAAATTCCTGGACACCTGTGTCCTCCCAAGCCTAAACCAGGAGGAAGCCAAAACTATGAAGAGACCAATAACAAGGTCTGAAGTCGAGGGAGCAATTAAGAGCCTACCACACAAAAAAAGCCCAGATCCAGATGGGTTCACAGCCAAATTCTACCAGACACACAAAGAGGAGCTGGTACCATTTCTTCTGAAACTATTCCAAATAATCCAAAAACAGGGAATCCTTCCCAGTTCATTTTATGAGACCAACATCATCCTGATACCAAAACCCGGCAGAGACTCAACAAGAAAAGAAAACTTCAGGCCAATATCTATGATGAACATAGATGCAAAAATCTTCAATGAAATATTGGTAAGCTGATTGCAACAGCACATCAAAAAGCTTATCCATCATGATCAAGTAGGATTCATCCCAGGGATGCAAGGCTGGTTCAACATATGCAAGTCTATAAACGTCATTCACCACATAAACAGAACCAAAAACAAAAACCACATAATTATCTCAATTGATGCAGAGAAGGCCTTTGACAAAATTCAACAGCACTTTATGCTAAAAACCCTCAATAAACTCGGTATTGATTGAACGTATCTCAAAATAATAAAAGCTATTTATGACAAACCAACAGCCAATATCATACTTAATGGGCAAAAACTAGAAGCATTCTTTTTGAAATCCAGCACTAGACAAGGATGCCCTCTCTCACCACTTCTATTCAATATAGTACTGGAAGTTCTAGCCAGAGCAATCAGGCAAGAAAAAGAAATAAAGGGTATTCAAACAGGAAAGGAGGAAGCCAAATTGTCTCTATTTGCAGATGACATGATAGTATATCTACAAGACCCCATCGCTTCAGCCCAAAAACTCCTGAAACTGATAAGCAACTTCAGCAAAGTCTGAAGATATAAAATCAATGTGCAAAAATCACAAGCATTCCTATACACCAATAACAGACTTAAAGAGAACCAAATCAAGAATGAACTGCCATTCACAATTGCTACAAAGAGAATAAAATACCTAGGAATACAACTTACAAGGAATGTAAGGAACCTCTTCAAGTAAAACTACAAACCACTGCTCAATGAAATAAGAGAGGACACAAACAGATGGAGAAACATTCCATGTTCATGGTTAAAAAGAATCAATATCATGAAAATGGCTATACTGCCCAAAGTAATCTACAGAATCAATGCTATCCCCATCAAGCTACCATTGACTTTCTTCACAGAACTGGAAAAAAACCACCTTGAACTTCATATGGAACTGAAAGAGAGCCCACATAGCCAAGTCAATCCTAAGCAAAAAGAACACAGCAGGGGCATCACACTACCGGACTTCAAACTATACTACAAACCTGCAGTAATCAAAACAGCATGGTACTGGAACCAAAACAGAGATATAGACCAATGGAACAGAACAGAGGCATCGGAGGCAACACAGCATATCTACAACCATACAATCTTTGATAAACCTGACAAAAACAAGCAATGAGGAAAGGATTCCCTGTTTAATAAATGGTGTTGGGAAAACTTGCTAGCAATGTGCCGAAGCAGAAACTGCACCCCTTCCTGACACCTTATACTAAAATTAACTCCAGATGGATTAAAGACTTAAACATATTAATGATCCAAGATGGGTGACCACTAACATCTCAGGATTGCAGCTCCCAGTGAAAGCGCAGAGAACGAGAGGATGCCAAACTTTCAGACAAATTTTGTTTGCTCACAGAGCAGAAGATTCCCAGTGGAGAAACCACACAAGTCACCAGCACAACTCTTGTGGCTGGCACAGTGGTTTTGCCAGCACCTCGGCATGGCAGCTCTTGGTGCAGAGTAAACAGGACTGGTTCCCCTTCTGACCGAGGTTTGGAGGAGCTGCAAGGGTCACCAGCATGACTCTTGTGGCTGGAACAGTGGTTTTGCTGGCACCTCAGTGCGGCAGCTCTTGGTGCAGAGTAAACAGGACTGGTTCCCCTTCTGACTGAGGTTTGGAGCTCCGGGAAGTCCCTATTACAGACTCAAGAAGGAAGCCAGACTAGAGATTCCCAGGCAGAAAAGCACCATTGGTATTAACACCACTGTTTTGGCTGGCACGGTGTGTTGCTCATATTTCAGCTGTGAGAATTAACAACGTGGACGTCCACTCAGAGACCTAATTTGAAAGTTTGTAATTACAAAGATGACAGGTGGATAAATTTACAATGATGGGAAGAAACCAGTGTAAAAAGGCTGAGAATACTCAAAATCAGAATGCCTCTCCCTCTAAAGAGGATCACAGTTCCTCATGAACAAGGGTACAAGGCTTGATGGAGAATGAGTGCATCCCATTAACAGAATCAGGCTTCAGAACATGGATGATAAGAAACTTCTGTGAGTTAAAAGAACATGTTGTAGCCCAATGTAAAGAAACTAAAAACTTTGAAAAAAAGGTTTGATGAAATCCTAATGAGAACAAACAATTTAGAGAGGAATATAAGTGAATTAATGGAACTGAAGAATGCAATATGGGAACTCTGAGAAGTATGCACAGGTTTAAACACTTGAATTGTTCAAGCAGAAGAAAGGATATCAGAGGTCGAAGTTCAACTTAATGAAATAAAATGAGAAGACAAGAATAGAGAAAAAAGAATAAAAAGGAATGAGCAAAGTCTCCAAGAAATATGGGACTATGTGAAAAGATCAAATTTACATTTGATAGGTGTACCTGAATGTGACAGAGAGAATGAATCCAAGCTGGAAAATATTCTTCAGGATATTATTCAGGAAAATTTTCCTAAACTAGCAAAGCAGGACAATATTCAACCCCAGGTAATACAGAGAACACCACAAAGATATTCCTCAAGAAGAGCAACCCCAAGGCACATAATCATTAGATTCACCAGGGTTGAAATGAAGGAGAAAATGCTAAGGGCAGCCAGAGAGAAAGGTCAGGTTACCCACAAAGGGAAGCCTATCAGACTTACAGCAGATCTCTCAGCAGAAACTCTACAAGCCAGAAGAAAGTGGGGGCCAATATTCAACATCCTTAAAGAACAGAACTTTCAGCCCAGAATTTCATATCCAGCCAAACTAAGCTTCACAACTGAAGAAAAAATAAAATCTTTTATGAACAAGCAAGTACTCAAAGATTTTATTACCACCAGGCCTACTTTACAAGAGCTTCTGAAAGAAGCATTACACATAGAAAGAAACAACCAGTATTAGCCTTTCTAAAAATATAACAAAAAGTAAAGAGCATCAACATAAAGAAGAATTTACATCAATGAATGGATACAACAGCCAGTTAACATCAAATGGCAGTAATCCTAAACTTAAATGGACTAAATCCCCCAATCAAAAGATACAGCCAAAACCCAATGATATGCTACATCCAGACCCATTTCACATGCAAGGATACACAAAGACTCAAAACAAAGGGATGGAGAAAGATTTACCAACCAAATGGAAAGCAAAAATAAATAAATAAATAAATAAAAAGCAGGAGTTGCAATTCTCGTATCTGATAAAATAGATTTTAAAGCAACAAAGATATAGTGGTAAAAGGATCAATGCAACAATCAGAGCTAATGATCCTAACACCCAGATACATACAGACTTAGACTCAATGAGACAGAAAATTAATAAGGATATCAAGGACTCAAACTCAGATTGGAACAAGTAAACTTAATAAATATTTATAGAGCTCTCCACTTTAAATACACAAAATATACATTCTTGTCAATACCACATCACACCTACTCATAGGATTAAATAAAATATTGATTGGCCATTATTAATACCCATTTCTTTTAGAATAAAGCAACAACATTTCCATTCTCTCTCCCTCTTTTTCTTCCTCTCTTCCTCTCCTTCACTCCTTTTTTTTTCTTTCCTTCTCTCAAAAAAAAAAGAAAAAAGAAAAAAGAAATCAACTTGTAGACCTCTAGATCCAGGTCGGCAATGTCTCTCTCATTGCCTAATTTCCTTCCTTCCTTTCTCTCCCTCCGTCCTTTCCTCCCTCCCTTCCTTCCTCCCTCCCTCCCTTCCTTCTTTCCTCCCTTCCTGCCTTTCTACCAAAAAAAAAAGACTTAAACATAAGACCTGGCACCATAAAAACCCTAGAAGAAAATCTAGGCAAAACCATTCAGGACATAGGAGTAGGCAAGAACTTCATGACCAAAACACCAAAAGCATTGGCAACAAAAGCCAAAATAGACAAATGGGAATTAATCAAACTCTGCAGCTTCTGCACGACAAAAGAAACAGTCACCAGAGTGTATCGGTAACCAACAGAATGGAAAAAATTTTTTGCAGTTTACCCATCTGACAAAGGGCTGATATCCAGAATTTACAAAGAACTCAAACAGATTTACAGGAAAAAAACAAGCCCATTCAAAAATGGGCAAAGGATATGAACAGACACTTTACAAAAGAAGACATACATGAGGCCAACAAACATATGAAAAAATACTCATCACTGATCATTAGAGAGATGCAAATCAAAACCACATTGAGATACAATCTCACACCAGTTAGAATGGTGATCATTAAAAAAGCTGGAGACAACAGATGCTGGAGAGGATGTGGAGAAATAGGAACACTTCTACACTGCTGGTGGTAGTGTAAATTAGTTCAACCATTGTGGAGGACAGTGTGGCGATTCCTCAAGGACCTAGAAATAGAAATTCCACTTGACCCAGCAATCCCATTACTGGGCATATACCCAAAGTACTATAAATCGTTCTACTATAAGGACACATGCACACAAATGTTCATTGCAGCACTGTTTACAACAGCAAAAACCTGGAACCAACCCAAATGCCCATCGATGATAGACTGTACTGGGAAAATGTGGCACATATACACCATGGAATATTATGCAGCAATCAAAAATGATGAGTTCGTGTCCTTTGTAGGGACATGGATGAATCTGGAGAACATCATTCTCAGCAAACTGACACAAGAACAGAAAATGAAACATTGCATATTCTCACTCATAGGTGGGTGATGAACAATGAGAACACATGGACACAGGGAAGGGAGTACTACACACTGGGGTCTATTGGGGGGAACAGGGGAGGAACAGCAGGGGGAGAGCAGGGGAGGGATAGCCTGGGGAGAAATGCCAAATGTGGGTGAAGGGGTGGAAGGCAGCAAAACACACTGCCATGTGTGTACCTATGCAACTATCTTGCATGTTCTGCACATATACCCCAAAACCTAAAATCCAATAAAAAAATTAAAAATTAAAAATAAATAGATAAATAAAGAATAACTAAAGGAATTCTTTGAATTAAAATAAAGAGATAGCAGAAAGGGCTTGAGACTTTAGGAGACAGAAAGGACCATATAATGAATAAAAAGAGGAGTCAATATAACAGGTTTTTTTCTCTTAAGTTTGTGAAATTACAGTTTAATATGCTGCTGAATGTGTGAAGAGAAAATACTAATGTCATTTGAAGCAAAATGAGTTTAACATGGTGTTCAATGTTTGTACAGAAAATACTAATGGCATTTATATTTAATATGTGGAGAGGATAAATGGATCTAAATAAAAGTAAGATTTTTGTATCCCAATAGAAGATGGAGATGTCAGTACCAGTAGACAGTGATATATTATTACATGCACATAGTATTACCTAGAGCCACAACCTTTTTAAAGGAGGAGAAAAGCTATACAAAGAGATAAAATCAAAAGTGATACATATGAATCAAAATTAATTAATCTTAGTAAAAATTTTCCCCAAGGAGAATGAAGGAATAGGAAAACTGGACTAAAACCAGAGGAAACAAACAGAAACAAATAAATGGCAGAGGTTTAAGTCCTATATATCAATAATTATTTTAAGTGTAAATGGTCCAACTGCATCAGTTAAAAGGGCAAGAGAGGCAGAAAGGGCTGGGTGAGGTGGCTCCAGCCTGTAATCCCAGAACTTTGGGAGGCTGAGGCAGGAGGATCATGAGGTCAGGAGATGAAAATCATCCCGGCCAACATGGTGAAACCCCGTCTACTAAAAATACAAAAATTAGTTGGGCGTGGTGGCTTGCACTTGTAATCCCAGCTACTCGGGAGGTTGAGGCAGGAGAATCACTTGAACCCAGAAGGCAGAGATTGCAGTGAGCTGAGGTCACGTCACTGCACTCTAGCCTGACCATAGAGCAAGACTCCATCAAAAAATAAAATAAAATAAAATTTCAAAAAATAAACCAGACCCAGAAAGGCAGAATGCATATATGCTGTCTACAAAAACTCACTTCAATATAAAACATAGGTAGATTCTAAGTAAAATGGTAAAAAAAATTCAGACAAACATTAATTTTAAAAAATGGAAGTCGATAGGATACAATTCCCTTTGTTGGTTTCACTTACTGCATCTCTGTATATTAGAATGATCCAAGATTATGTGCTCAGACTTCTTTTTATAAACACAGTAGCTCCCTGGATGAGTTCGGTTAGTCATGTACCTTTAAATATAATCTGCATACTGAAGATGCCCATATTTATATCACAATCTATGATCTCTCTTCAACTACCCATTCCATATCTTAGAGTGGACATGTCTTATGTCTGTCAAATGCATATAATATATTTTTTATTACATGTATTCTGCAGAAGGAACTGAGTGTTGTAAAGTTTAAGCTACATTATTTTTCAAGTTCCAACTCTTTTTTAATATGGTCAAATATTTTTGAAAATATACCATGTTACTTGTGTTCCATTCACAAGAATAATTGAATTTTAAGCATCATCAATCATTTCATTTGCATTTGAAAAATATATTACACAAAAATTACTTTGTTTTATTTAAATCAACACATTTTAACCCTGCTGTACTCTCCAAAAATGTTAAAGAAAATATAATACTTTACCTTTGCATTGAGGTGGTTCTGTCCAGTTTCCATTTTCACACATCACTTCTGCATCCCCAAACATTTCATAAGGTCTTCTACATTCATAATATACTCTATCACCAGATAAATACCTACTCTTCTGACTCGACCTCATATATGCATTTTGTACTGCGGGTGGATTTGTACAAGAACTATCTGAATAGAAAGAAAAGAAGTAATTTCACCTGGTGTTCATTTTGAGTAGTAAATCAAAATAATATGAATATATTTCAAAATGAATATAAAACAAATAGACAATCTGTTACCAAATTTTTGTTGATTTTAATACATTTAAATGTAATATTGAGGAAAACACATAAAACAAATTTTCTGTAAGGTACAAGCTTTGATGTTTTAAATTTCTTCATCCTTTCCTAGAACACTGATAGACCTTTTTTTTTCCCTTCTGGTAGCCAGTATAAATGAAAGCTTTCCTGGATATCTCTCTTTGAGCTGAGCAGCATGAATATTACCAGTTCTATGAATTTAACATTAATTTATAAAATGCAAAAAATTAACATAAATAGATAATGTGGCATCAGATTTGGGTTGACAGTCATCCTGCTTATACATTTTATCCCCTTAAAAATAAACACAGAAACAGGCATTTTCTTAGCAAATCAGCAATGAGTTAAAAACACATTTTGAAAATTACCCAAGTTAAAAGGGAAAAAGAATGGATAATAAAATGATCTAAATTGGAGATGTGGAAAAATAAGAGAAAATAAGTCTAAAATAATCAAAATAACTTCAGATAATTTAATGGCCAATGTTTAAGGATACTATGCTGAACAATGCAAAATTTATCAGTTTCATATCCATGTTTAATAATAATAGTATAGTAATAATTAGTATTTATTTAGCAATATTTAGTAATAATGAGAAGTCTGAGAATGTACTTAGCAATGCTTCTCACAGAAGTGTGCATAGAATTCCCTGGAGGGGTTGGTAAATCAGTTTCAGGGTCCTATTTCAAGACTTTTCATTCTGTATGTCTAGAATGAGCTTATGAAATTTAATTTTCATTTCCAGCAATTTCCTAGAAGATGATGACACTGCTGGTTTAGGGACCACACTGAGAACTCTTGGGCTAAGATTAGCAATCAAATACTCAGTTCCATTCTTTTATTTTTAGGGATATATCTATTTTGTCTTGCCCTAAAAACTTAATTTATGTTCATTTTAAATGATGTTAGAGACAATTCTATATTTTATCACCTAAGGCACTTTATAGAAATAAATTTTACTTACCTGTTTATTTATTTTATCTCTTTTTGCTGGAATATCACTCTGTTATCCTGGTTGGAGTGTAGTTATGTGATCTTGGCTCACTTCAACCTTTATCTCCCTGGTTCAAGCATTCTCCTGCCTCAGCCTCCCCAGTAGCTGGGACTACAGACACAAGCCACCATGCCCCACTACATTTTGTTGTATTTTTAGTAGAGATGGGGTTTTACCATGGAGGCCAGGCTGGTCTCAAACTGCTGACCTGAAGTGATCTACCCACCTTGGTCTCCCAAAGTGCTGGGATTACAGGCAGGTGCCACTGAGCAGGGACCACACTTTATATAAATACATTTTTAAAATTCATCAAATACCTCTGCATGTTGGCCTTCCTGTCCATCTCCTATTAATACATGTTACAGTACTGGGTCCATCCATTTGGTAATATGGTGCACACGTGTAAGTCACTTGCTCACCCGACCTATATGAATTCTTCATCTCTCCCTCAGGTATGGCATTTTCAAAGCTCGGTAAACCAAGACAATCTGTTCCTGAAATAGGAAAAATAAGTATTTGTTCAGCAAATCTTTAAAAACAGGTTACACACCATGTATGTAATATATTTTAAAATAATAGTGAAATATAGAATCAATTAATACTGGACAGTATTTTTCTTATAACTTGACGAAACATGTTAGCCATTTCAACTTAATTACATTATTCTAAATCTATTAAAAATACAAGATAGGAATGATATTAGAAACCTGAAGAGATACTGGTAGCCGTAGCACTTGCGAATACACAATTTATGTTTACATTATTTTTTCCCATCCTTCTCACCTGATATGGTTAGGATCTGTGTTCCCACCCAAATCTCATCTTGAATTATAATCCTCAGGTGTTGAGAGAGAGACCTGCTGGGAGGTGATTGGATCATGGAGGCAGTTTCCTACATGTAACAAGATCTGATGGTTTTCTAAGTATTTGGAAGTTCTCTTTTGCTCACTCCTCTCTCCTGCCACCTTGTGAAGAAGGTGCCTGCTTCCCCTCTGCCATAATTGTAAGTTTCATGATGCCTCCTCAGCTATGTGGAACTATGAGTCAAGTAAAACTATTCCTTTTGTAAATTACCCAGTATTGGGAAGCAATGTGAGAAACCAGTAATACACCACCTAGATTGTTTATTTCTGAATTTTTTGCTTCTGTCCAATGTGAATTACCTATAATAATCTTTTTAATGTTTTAGAAAATATGCTTATAGGGAGATTGTTGATAAACTGACAGAAGATTGAATAATGATGACATTTATGAGTAGAAGACACCTGTACTCTAAGAACAGAGATGAGAAGTCTGAGGATGTACATAAGAGGATGCTGAAAGTTCACACAAGATGATGTGAAAATGAAGCAATTTGGCTTAACATGTCAAACATTTTAATTTCTAGAGCTACAATTTTCCACAACACTCCAGAATATTCAAGAAAACCTTTTGAAATTCTAGAGTCACTGCTTACTTGGTATCGGTACCACTTATACTTTGAATGAAGAATATTTATCATATGTGTAATAAAATTCAATACACCATACTTTTGCATGCTGGAGGGTGGGACCATTTTTCTCCCAAGCATTTTGCGGTGGCAGGCCCCTCAATTCCAAAACCTTCAAAACATGTGTATGTTACTTCTTCTTCATACTGATAACTGTCTGACATGTGAGCTACAGCACCATTAGAAATCTCAGGTGGAGATTTACAAGGAAGACCTAAGAAAAGAAAAAATGAGGTTTCACTAATTCAGAAATTTAATTTTATGTATCTATTTTTATATTTAGTAGCTTTATTTGAAAATAAACAACACAGGAGTTACTATGATGTCACAGAGAAGTGCACAAATGTTTTCTAAAACCAACATTCTGGTGTCTGCCTATCTATCCAACTATCATGAACTGAGCAAGGACTTGAACCTAAAAATATCAATACATTTAAGAAAGAGATCATCAATGCCTCTGTGAGCAATGCCTCTGTAAACTTAGTGATAAGACACACATTGGGGGTTAACAATTTCAGGTAAAACATAATATATTGCAGGAAATCAGAAGGGGCCTTGTGGAAAGAATGTAAAAGAAGTTTTAAAACCTCATGGCGAAACAAACATGACAACTTACAGAACACGTAGTGATATGGTTTGGCTATGTCCCCACCCAAATCTCATCTTGAATTGCAGTTGCCATAATCCTCATGTGTTGTGGGATGGACCTGGTGGGAGGAAACTGAATCATGCGGGTGATTATTCCTCTGCTTCTGTTTTCAGAAGTGAGTTCCCATGAGATCTGATGGTTTTATAAGGGGCTGATTCATCTTTGCTTTGCACTTCTCCTTCTGCCATCATGTGAAGGAGGACATGTTTCTTTACACTTCCACCATGATTGTACGTTTCCTGAGGCCTCCCTAGCCATTTGGAACTGTGAGTCAATTAAACCTCTTTCCTTTATAAATTACGTAGTCTTGGGCAGTTCTTTATAGCAGTGTGAGAATAAACTAATACAGTTAATTGGTACCACAGAGAGTAGGGTGCTGTTGTAAAGATAACCAAAAATGTGGAAGCTACTTTGGAACTAGGTAACAGGCAGAGGTTAAAACCATTTGGAGGGGTCAGAAGAAGACAGAAAGTCATGTAAAAGTCTGGAACTTCCTAGGAATGTGGAGGGCTCAGAAGACAAGAAGAAGTGGGAAAGTTTGGCACTGCCTAGAGACTGGCAGAATGACTTTGACCAAAATGCTTATAGTGGACAATGAAGTCCAGGCTGAGGTGGTCTTTAGTAAAGATGAGGAACTTGTTGAACACTGGAGTAAAGGTCACTCTTGCTATGCAAAGAGGCTGGTGGCATATTGGCCTTGCCCTAAAGATCTGGGGAACTTTAAACTTGAGAAGATGATTTAGGCTATCTGGCAGAAGAAATATCTAAGTGGCAAAGAGCTCAAGAGGAAACAGAGCACAAAAGTTTGAAAATTTGCAGCCTGATAATGCAATAGAAAACAAAACCTCATTTTCCGGAGAGAAATCCAAATCTGCTGCAGATATTTGCAAAAGTAATGAGAGTCAAAAACGGTGGGGAAAACGTCTCCAGGGCATGTCAGAGGCCTTCATGACAGCCCCTCCCATCACAGGCCAAGAGGCCCAGGAAGGAAAAAAATGGTTTCATGGAAAGGACCTAGGGCCCCCCTGCTCTATGCAGCCTCAGGACATGAGGTCCTGTATCCCATCTGCTTCAACTCCAGCTATGGCAAAAGGGGCCAACATACAGCTTGGTCTGTTGCCTTAGAAGGTTAAAACCCAAGCCTTAGTAGATTGCACATGGTCTTGGGCCTGTGGGTGCATGGAAGAAAAAAATCGAGGTTTGGGAACTTCCACCCAGGTTGCAGAGAATATATGCAAATTCCTGGATGTCCAGGCAAAAGTTTGCTACAGGGTGGAGCCCACATGGAGAACCTCTGCTAGGGCATTGAGGAAGAAAAATGTGGGGTCAGAGCTTTCACAGAGAGTCCCCATTGGGGAACTGCCTTGTGGAGGTGGAGCTTTGAGAAGAGGGCCACCATCAATAAAATCCCAGAATGGTAGATCCATTGATAGCTTGCACCATGCTCCTGGAAAAGCCACAGAAACTCAGTGTTAGCCCATGAAAGCAGCCAGGACATGGACAAGGTTACAGGGACAGATCTGCCCAATGCTGTGTGAGCCCACCCACCTTTTGCATCAGCATGACCTAAATGTGAGACATGGAGTCAAAGGAGATAATCTTGGAACTTTAAGGTTTAATGATTGCCCTATTAAATTTCGGAATTCCAACAGGCATGTAGCCACTTGGTTTCAGCCATTTACTCCCTTTTGGAAAGAGAGCACTTACCCAATGCCTGGACCACCATTATATCTAGGAAGTAACTAACCTGTTTTTGATTTTACAGGCTCATAAGCAGAAAGGACTTGCCTTGTCTCAGATGAGACTTTGGACAGGAATTTTGAGTTAATGCTGGAATGAGTTAAAGAGTTTGAAAATTTGGGGAAGGCATGATTGTGTTTTGAAATCTGAGGACATGAAACTTGGAACATGGTGGAATGATATGGTTTGCCATGTCCCCAACCAAATATTTTTGAATTGTAGTCCCAATAATCCCCACATTTCATGGGAGGAACCCAGTGGGAGGTAATTGAATAATTGGGGCTGTTACTCCCATGCTTCTATTCTCATGATAGTGAGTTAACATTAGATCTAATGGCTTTAAAAGGGGCTTTTTCCTCTTTGCTCAGCATTTCTCCTTCCTGCCATCATGTGTTTTCTTATCCTTCCACCATGTTTGTAAGTTTACTAAGGCCTCCCCAGCCAGGCAGATCTGGGAGCTAATTAAACCTGTTTCCTTCATAAATTACCCAGTATCAAGCAGTTCTGTTTTTTTAAAAAAACAAAATTTTTCATTGCACTTTAGGTTCTGGGGTACATGTGCACATCATGCAGGATTGTTTCATAGGTACACACATGCAATGTGGTTTGCTGCCTCCATCCCCCATCTCCTGGCATTTCTCCCCATGTTAACCCTCCCCACCCCCTGCTGTCCCTCCCATGGTCCCCACAATCCCATTACTGGGTATATACCCAAAGGTATATATACTAGGTACATTCCATTTGCTGGGTCAAAAGGAATTTCTATTTCTAGGTCCTTGAGGAAGTGCCACACTGTCTTCCACAATGGTTGAACTAGTTTACACTACCACCAACAGTGTAAAAGTGTTCTTACTGCTCCACATCCTCTCCAGCATCTGTTGCCTTTAGATTTTTTAATGATCGCCATTCTAAATGGCATGAGGTGGTATCTCAATATGGTTTTCATTTGCATTTCTCTAATAATCTTGGCTTTTTTTGCTAATAATTTTGGTGTTTTAGTCATGAAGTCCCTGCCTATGCCTATGTCCTAAATGGTTTTGCCTAGGTTTTCTTCTGGGGATTTTATGGTCTTAGGTCTTATGTTTAAGTTTTTAATCCATCTGGAGTTAGTTTTAATGTAAGGTGTCAGGAAGGGGTCCAGTTTCTGCTTTCTGCTTATGGCTAGCCAGTTTCCCCAATACCATTTGTTAAACAGGGAATCCTTTCCCCATTGCTTCTTTTTGTCAGGTTTGTCAAAGATCAGGTGGTTGTAGATGTGTGGCATTGCCTCCAGGGCTTCTGTTCTCTTCCATTAGTCTAGATCTCTGTTTTGGTGCCAGTACTGTTTTGATTACTGTAGCATTGTAGTATAGTTTGAAATCAGGTAGCATGATGCCTCCAGCTTTCTTCTTTTTGCTTAGGATTGCCTTGGCTATGCAGGCTATCTCTTCGTTCCATATGAAGTTTAAGGTGGTCTTTTCCAGTTCTGTGAAGAAGGTCATTGGTAGCTTGATGGGGATATCATTGAATCTATAAATTACTTTGGGCAGTATGGCCATTTTCACGATATTGATTCTTCCTAACCATGAGCATGGAATGTTTCTCCATCTGTTTGTGTGCTCTCTTATTTCCTTGAGCAGTTGTTTATAGTTCTCCTTGAAGAGGTCCTTTACATCCTTTGTCAGTTGTATTCCTAGGTATTTTATTGTCTTTGTCAGGCAGTTCTTTATAGCAGCATGAGAATGAACTAATACAGTCAGGTTTAATTTCACTAGATGTTATTTTTTTAATGCCAGAATAAAAAAGATTCTATCATTAACAAACAAAATTAACTGAAATGGAATAGATTCAATCATGCCAAAAGTATTTTGATGGTATAATAATTTGATATATTTATATAATATTTTATTTATATTTATATAAGTATAAATTTATAGCATTTATATTTATATATATAATTTTCTATATTTATTATATATATATATATCTCCCCTCACTTTGATAAGAGATCATTTTAATGTATTCTACTGTAAACAGAAATTGAGTTTTCTTATTGTCCTAACCTTCACACTGAGGTGGAAGACTCCATTTTCCCATAGAGCATGTTATTTCATTTTCTTCAGATAGCCTGAAACCATCTTCGCAAGTAAAACTCAATTTTGTCCCATGTGCATAACTTTCTTCTGAAAGCTTGGATGAATTAATGGTTCCATGTTCTACATGCGGTGGTTTTGAACATGGAATTTTTTCTAAATGAAGAATGAAAATTGAAGTGTCAATAACAAATAAAATATTTAAATTGAAATATAAAATCAAACACTATTTTGGACTTTAAATGAGTATACTTTGAGCAAATAAAATTATTTAAAAACAAAAACATATCAAAAACTTGCAAAGATATATTCCTCCACCATATCTATGTTACCATCTTCTTGTTCAATAATCCTCTTCATTCATTTCCTATTCATCATGAGGATTAGAATATGCATGAATGGAAATGTTATCTGACATTTACATATTATTCCAAATTTTGGCTATATTTTGTTCAAAAAACTGAAAAAGTGGTGATCGATTAATGTGCCTCGATCCTAATTTATGGTGTCAGGATAAAGTAATAGACATAGAGAAAGAAATCTCTCTTGCTTACACAAAGCACAAGAGAGTATTAACTTCATCTGAAAGAATTATGTAAAACAAATTATACACTACTAACCAACACAGCGTGGTATTGACTGCCATCTTCCATCTTTGCACACAATTTCTTCTCCTTCCTGAATTAGATAATTTTCTTGACACAGAACAGATATTTTTTCTCCATCTTGATAATTCAATGTGGTTGTGATATTCAGAGAATTGGGAATCTGAGGTGGAGGTGGGCATAACTGTTTTTGTGCCACTAAAAAATATTAAACATATAGTTAACATTAAAATAAAAATATTAAAAATAAAAAAATTAAAATTAGGCTTTTTTATTAAGATCATAATTTATATGATTAAGTAGAATATAAAATTGAATAACTTATATAAATTATTACCTATCATAATCTACATATACATATATTATACTTTTCAACTTTGTAACACTTATATTAAGTAATAGAACTTTTGGCTTGTATTCTCATAGACTTTCTTATAGTTCTTTTGTACATTCTTTGTTTATAAATTTTTCATAATTTATGTAATACAAATTTTAATTATTTTGAAACTTTAGAATGTTTTAATGGAATTACACACTCTTAATTACACACATTAAATAAAAATTGATATCTATTATCAGATGTATCAGAATTGGATTAAAACCCTTACAAAATGTTCAGCCAATGGATTCTGATTAGCCAGAAGAAAGATTATATTTAGTTAATAATCAATTTGTTACTGACACCTGACCAATATAAGCATTAAATATATTCAGTAGTGATTTATAGTGTGCTATTTAAAGTTTTGAACTGCCCTCAAGCTTTTATTTACTACCTTATCTATACTGTTTAGGGAAAGCCTGGCTTTAGTTATATAATCAGATATAAAGACACCTCTGTAATCTCACAGCTGAACTCCTGTTAAACTGTGATACATCAGAAATATCTTATTTTTTCATAATATGAAAATGAAGCATGTCCTGTTTGACTGATGGAGGAGTTTGGAAGCATCTAGGAGCATTCAGCACCCTATAATTCCTTGACTCGGCTCTCTCCTACCAGTGTATACTCTATTTCACCTAAAGCTTTCTGTAAGTATATTACAGGAAATCATGGAAATGATTTCAATTGTCTGACATTTTGTTATCAATTCAGGGAGATATTTGTGTGAATAAAACTTTATTAATTGTTATTTATAAGTTCATTTTCTCGTTTGCCTATAAGTACTTCATATTTTGTCAAAAGTATTTTGCCTTATTTCTGTTTTTCAATATTTTAACATGTTTTAAACATTCTCATCAATTTATTTTTCTTAATATTAATGATCAACTATTTAGGCTTGAATGACTCTTTTCTTATATTTTTGTTAGGTGTATGCTCCTACCTTCTAGATTATAGTACCCGTTCTTTTTATTTTGTTTTTTTTTTCTTCTAATGCATGTTATAATGCTAAAACACATCTAGGTTTCAACTATATCCCATTGATTTTAATGTGGACTGCAATCATTATTATTTAATTTAAAGTATTTTCTGATACTAAGTAATTGAGAAACAGATTGTTTATTTAACAAAATTGTGACATGGTATAGCCTAATTCTAAATTTAAATTTATTTTGTTTTTGCTTCTGTTTATGTGGTGAATTAGGTTTATACACTTGTGTATGTTGAACCAGCCTTGCATCCCCGGGATGAATCCTACTTGATCATGATGGGCAAGTTTTTTAATGTGCTGTTGCAATCAGTTTGCCAGTATTTTATTGAAGATTTTTGCATCTATGTTTATCATGACTATTGGCCTGAAGTTTTCTTTTCTTGTTGAATCTCTGCCGGGTTTTGGTATCAGGATGATGTTGGTCTCATAAAATGATTTGGGAAGGATTCCCTCTTTTTGAATTATTTGGAATAGTTTCAGAAGGAATGGTACCAGCTCCTCTTTGTGTGTCTGGTAGAATTCGGCTGTGAACCCATCTAGACCTGGGATTTTTTTGTGTGGTAGGCTCTTTTATCTCAATTGACACAGAAAAGGCATTTGACAAAATTCAACAGCCCTTTATGCTAAGAACCCTCAATAAAATTGGCATTGATGTAACATATCTCAAAGTAATGCCAATATCATACTTCATGGGCAAAAACTGGAAGCATTCCCTTTGAAATCCAGCACGAGACAAGGATGCCCTCTCTCACCACTACTATTCAATATAGTACTAGAAGTTCAAGCCAGAGCAATCAGGCAAGAAAAAGAAATAAAAAGTATTTAAATAGGAAAGATGGAAGCCAAATTGTCTCTATTTGCAGACGACATAATAGTATACCTAGAAGACCCCATCACCTCAGCCCAAAAACTCCTGAAACTGATAAGCAACTTCAGCAAAGTCTCAGGATATAAAATCAATGTGCAAAAATCACAAGCATTCCTATACACCAATAACAGACTTAAAGAGAACCAAATTAAGAACAAATGCCATTCACAATTGCTACAAAGAGAATAAAATACCTAGGAATACAACTTAAAGGAATGTAAGGGACCTCTTCAAGGAAAACTACAAACCACTGCTCAATGAAATAAAAGAGGACACAAACAGATGGAGAAACATTCCATGTTCATGGTTAGGATGAATCAATATCGTGAAAATGGCTATACTGCCCAAAGTAATTTACACAATCAATGCTATCCCCATCAAGCTACCATTGAATTTCCTCACAGAACTGGAAAAAAACACCATGAACTTCATATGGAACCAAAAGAGAGCCCGCATAGCCAAGTCAATTCTAAGCAAAAAGAACACAGAGGCATCACACTACCAGACTTCAAACTATACTACAAGGCTACAGTAATCAAAACAGCATGGTACTGGTACCAAAACAGAGATATAAATCAATGGAACAGAACAGAGGCATCAGAGGCAACACAACATATCTACAACCATATAATCTTTGATAAACCAGACAAAAATAAGCAATGGGGAAAGGATTCCCTCTTTAATAAATGGTGTTGAGAAAACTGGTTAGCCATGTGCAGAAAGCAGAAACTGGACCCCTTCCTGACAACTTACACTAAAATTTACTCCAGATGGATTAAAGACTTAAACATAAGACTTGGCACCATAAAAACCCTAGAAGAAAATCTAGGCAAAACCATTCAGGACATAGGAGTAGGCAAGGACTTCATGACCAAAACACCAAAAGCATTGGCAACAAAAGCCAAAATAGACAAATGGGACCTAATCAAACTCTGCAGCTTTTGCACGGCAAAAGAAACAGTCACTAGAGTGAATCGGCAACCAACAGAATGGGAAAAAAATCTTTGCAGTTTACCCATCTGACAAAGGACTGATATCCAGAATTTACAAAGAACTCAAACAGACTTACAGGAAAAAAACAAACAAGCCCATTCAAAAATGGGCAAAGGATATGAACAGACACTTTACAAAAGAAGACATACATGAGGCCAACAAATACATGAAAAAATGCTCATCATCACTGGTCATTACAGAGATGCAAATCAAAACCACATTGAGATACCATCTCACGCCAGTTAGAATGGCAATCATTAAAAAATCTGGAGACAACAGATGCTGGAGAGGATGTGGAGAAATAGGAACACTCTTACACTGTTGGTGGAAGTGTAAATTAGTTCAACCATTGTAGAAGACAGTGTGGCGATTCCTCAAGGACCTAGAAATAGAAATTCCATTTGGCCCAGCAATCCCATTACTGGGTATATACCCAAAGGAGTATAAGTCATTCTACTATAAGGACACATGCACACGAATGTTCATTGCAGCACTGTTTACAATAGCAAAGACCTGGAACCAACCCAAATGCCCATCGATGATAGACTGGACTGGAAAAATGTGGCACATATACACCATGGAATATTATGCAGCAATCAAAAATGATGAGTTTGTGTCCTTTGTAAGGACATGGATGAATCTGGAAAACATCATTCTCAGCAAACTGACACAAGAACAGAAAACTAAATACCACATATTCTCACTCATAGGTGGGTGAGAAAAATGAGAACACATGGACACAGGAAGGGGGGTACTGCACACTGGGGTCTATTGGAAGGAATAGGGGAGGGACAGCATGGGGGGAGCTGGGGAGGGATAGCCTAGGGAGAAATGCCAAATGTGGGTGAAAGGGAGGAAGGCAGCAAAACACACTGCCATGTGTGTACCTATGCAACTATCTTGCACGTTCTGCACATGTACCACAAAACCTAAAATGCAATAAAAACTAAAAAATTATAATAGGGCCCAAAGTGGCTCTGGCCAGATGTCGTGGCCCTTGCGAAGGTGAGGAGGCCAAGAGTTCAAGGCCAACCAACCTCAGCAACCTTACAAGCTCTCAATGATTGGCAAAAAATAATAATAATAATAATAATAATAATAATAATAAATAAAATAAATAAATTTAAATTTAAAGACCATTGTGATCCATTATAGCCTAATTTTACACTTAGTGTGTATGCATATTTTTTTTCTAAATAGAACCATCAGCAAATAGACTATCAGCTGTGCAGTCAAAAAAAAATGACTGTTGCAATTTTTCCAGTATACTTTCACAACAGAATTAAATTAGAACCCAGCAAAAATAAGTTATCTAGAAAAACAAACATTTAGAAATTAGACTATAAACTTCTATACAATTCATCATCAACAGACATATCACAAGACAAATGAGAAAATATTTCAAATAAAATAAAAATGAACACTCTCTCTGTCTCTGTCTCTCTCTCTCTCTCTCTGCCTCTCTCTCTCTCTCTCTCTCTGTGTGTGTGTGTGTGTGTGTGTGTGTGTGTGTGTGTGTGTGTCCCCACACAAAAAACATAAACACACACAGACATATGTAACATTTTGGAACACAGCTGAATCAGTGCTTAAAAGGTGGTACTTTAAAGTTTTATATTTTCAAAATATGATCGTTTATGGTCATGTTTTTGTTTTCTATGCTAAGATTGAGAGATGTGGAATTCAAATTGAAGTCCTAGGAAGGATGAAAATAAAGTCAGTGAAAAAGAGAAAATGGACAAAGAAAAATAGAAAGGGGAGAAAATCAGCAAAGCTAATATTAGTAAAATGTGAGAAAGCTAAAAAATAGCAAATGGAGATAATTTAAAGTTATTAAAATTGGTCTTAGAAAATATTAATGAAATTGGGGGAAAAAGTAAAAACAATGATCAATATGAAAAAAGAAAAAAACGATCAATATTGAGGATGAAAGAGGGCAGTGACATCAGCAAGATGGCAGCATAGGAAGCCACAACTCTCCCTTCCCCACCAAGGTACACTGCTTCAGTGATAATACTGGAACCAATTCCCTTTGTGAGAAACCTAGAAACCAGTTCAGAGCCTCCTGCAATGCCCCAGAGTAAACAGCAATCAATATATTTTGGCTGCTTCTCCCTCAGAGAGGAAAGATAAGAGTGAACTATATATTTATCATCCTAGTTTTCTGGGGAGCATCCTGAAATACTGGTTTCTCTCTTGCTTGTGTAGGAGCACTTAACAATACCTGGAATACTCTAGTTTTCTGGGAGCAAAAGAAAAAGCTGTGCAGGGGGTGATGTCAGCAACATGGCAGATGTAGAAGCTCCTGACTCTTCTTTCACCCAAGAATGTCTTAAACAAACATCTATTTGAAATACCCTAAGCTTGGCTATGATGAATCATTTTAAACAATTTTGCCAACTCCATTTTACCCACCCTGAGCTATGTAGGGCATTCTGTTCTGAGAACTTTGTAGTCTGAGACAACTGGCATCTTTGAACAAATTTTCTGAGAAAGGGCCCACTGGCCCATACATCCTGTACCTGCAACTGTGTAACTGCCTACCCCACATCCTAAGTAAAAAACAGCTTTAAATAAAATGTTATTAAAAAAACCCCTCCCTTTCCCTAACTTGCTCCTTCTGCTTCTGTAATAATCTGTTTACTGCCCCCAACCCTAAACTAATATAAAAATGTTAACTGTCCTTAGTTCTGGGCTGAGAGGTTTAAGCTCTAGCTAACTCTCGGACACCAGCCATTAAAGCAGATTCTCAACAAACTCAAAGCGTAGTGCTTCTGTTTAAACTCGCTCAGGTATAACATATTCACGAATCAACTCCTGAAAGAAAGTGAGAGACCAACAAAGGGACTCTACTCACCAGGCAACAAAGAAAACATTCACATTGAACAAGCAAGAAAAGTTGCAACACACTGGAGCATGGACCCCCAGCCTTGTGCACTGCACCATACAGTTAGAAAAGGAATTTCAAAAACTCAATTTCTCCTTGTGGAAAGGAGTTTTTGTATCTCATGTAAAGCATCCAAAGTTTAATATTTCCTGTGCTTTGGCTCTTAATTCACTAATTTTGGAAGCAGAGGGGATTAGACACATGAGAATATTTCTACATCACAGGAAAAAATGTGGTTTGATACAAGTGCTGAAGAGCTTCCAGAAACTTCATTCCCTAATAGCAGTTCAGAAAAGGGGCTGAAAAAAATGCAGCCCCCTTTTTCTCCCCACTCTTCCAGCAGCTACTTGGAGTTCTGGCTTCTAAAAAAGTTGCAGTCTGGCTTCTATCCAATTTACATCACACACTCCTCTAGTCAGTTCCCATGGTTCACCCCAGTGATAAATCCAGGTATATTAATTACTCTTAGAACAAGTTTGTCCATAGAAACTTGAGTGCCCTAACTTACAACTTTCATTCAGGGGCTGTATCTTAAAGCTCTTTGTTCTGGGAGTAGAGTGCACAAAATATATCCAGAGTCGATCTAGATCACAAGAAAACATGACAGGTTTATATGGGCATGTAAGTACTTCCAGGAGCTTCATTGCCCAAGAGCAATGCAGAGAAAAGGTTTTTAAATGCAACTCCCTGTTTATCCCCAGAAAGGTTTAAGTCATCCATCAAGTGCTATAACTTTTACAGTTACCTCTAAAAGGACTCCATCCTGAAACTCTTAACTCTCACAGCAGAACATACTAGGAATATACCAGTCTGCCTAGGTCATAAAGCAAAGAGGTGGTCTTAAGATTGTACATAAAAACATCCGAGGCGACGACAAATTGGAGCAGTGCAAAAAAGGGAAGAGTATGTTCTATTACCATTTCTCCCCAGAAAGGGCTTAGGGCACATGCTTGCACTAGCTGCTTAATAACCTGGCTTCTATAGAGCTTGCATAGGGCAGCTAATGATGCAAACAATAATCATCCCACAGCCAAAGCCAAAATTTAGGACTTCATGAGGCTTACCTCAATGATTAATTCAGATTTCCCATTCTTCCTGGACCAAGTTTAGCCATACCTTCAAATGTCATTATGTCTATAGCCCTGACTCAAGGCATTGTCTCATTAATAAACTCGCTCTGGGAGATGATAGGGATTTGCATTCCTGAAAGGCCCTACATCACATAATACAAAAAGGTGGTAATACAATGAACTCATTTTCAGCAGCTACCTCTTCAGTATCAGAGTGTGCAGCCTGAATATTAGTACAGGCATTAGCCACAGGGTCCTTATCTGGTGGAATAAAGAAAGACTGTGAGATAAGCCCCCACATTTACTTTCACTATGAACACAGAAAGAAGTGAAATACACAGCCAATGCCTCAAAATTTTCAACTACATCTAGAGAGCCTGGCTTCTACCATATTTGTGCCAGGTACTGACAAGATGTGACACATTCTGACCTCCAGAGGGCCATCAAAAATAAGAGATAGCAGTGTGCACAAAGACTTGAGAGGCACATGAAAATTTTTGGCTGGAAAAATTAGTGAGATCATTCTACTATATGATGCCAGTCTGATAAGAATGAGAAAGGCCATTGTTTTAACAATTGCGCACAAACACAGTGAGTTAAAGAAAAGAAAAAAAGAAACGAGAATATACTCCAAACAAAAGAACATGATGAGTCTCCAGAAATTGATGAGGGAAGTGGATTTACTCAAGAGGGAATGCAAAATATGGTCATAAAGATACTCACTGAGGTCAAGAGAGCAATGCAACAACAAACTGACCTATTCAACAAAGTGGTTGAAAGTATTTTTAAAGTACCAAATGAAAGTCACAAATTTTATAATACTATAGCTGAAAAGAAAAATTTTAAAGAGATATTCATCAGCAGACTAGATAAAGTAGAAGAAAGAATTAGTGAACTTGAAGGTAAATTACTGAAAAATCACCTAATCTGAGGAGGTAAATAAATAAATGTGAAGCTAGCTTAAGATCCAGATGGGATGCCATCATGTGAAATACCATACACATTATCAGCATGTAAAAAACAGAATGAAACAGAACAAAATAGAAAACATATTCAAAGAAATAATAATAGAAAACTTCCAACAAGTGGGAAAGACATGGAAAACAACTTCCAGAAATCACAAAGGAAATCAAATAAGTTTAATAAAAGATACTCACTTGGAGATATAACACAATCAAATTATTAAAAGTTACAGATGAAGTGTTGAAAGCAGCAAATAAAAAGTGAATGGTCACATAAAATGGAATTTCCAAAAGACTGTCAGTGGATTATTCAACAGAAACCCTGCAGGCCATAAGGAAGTGGAATGATATACCCAAAATTCTGAAAGAAAATTACTGCCAACCAATAATTCCAGATTCTGCAATTCTGTCTTAAAAACAAAGGAGTGAAAAAGTATTTCTGTGATTAAAAAAAAAAGCTGAGAGAGTATAAGGACACTATTTTGCCTTACAAGAAATGCTAAAGGGAGTTCTTGAAGGTGAAAGAAGAGAATGCTAAATAGAAACATGAAGATGTTAAAGTATAAAAATTACTAGTAAAAGTAAGTATGATATGAAATCCAAACACTTTAATACTGCAATGGTGATGGGGAATTATAGCTAGCATAAAGTTAAAAGGCAACACTACTAAGAACAACTGAAGGTACAATGCTTTATTCAGAGATATGAATTATAGAAAGATGTAAAGTATGTCATCAAAGATATAAAACATGAGAGGAACAGAGTAAGATTTAGACATTTTATATGTAATCAGAATTCAGTTGCTATCAACTTAAAATAGACTTTTAAAAGATATGTTATATGAGGCTAAGGATAACCACAAAGCAAAACCTCTAATAGATACACAAAAGATTAAAAGAAAAAATCACAAGCATATGATTACAGAAAGACATCAAGGCATGAATAAAGCAAGCAGGAGTAATAGAAACAAAGAATTTAAAAAAAAAAACACAATTAACAGATTGCCACTAGTAAATCCTTACCTATCAAAAATTACTTTAAATAAAAATGGAATGTATTCTACAATCAAAATGCATAGAATGACCAAATAAATTAAAAATTAATACCCAATTATGAACTGCTTACAATGGACTTACTCCACTGTATGGTATATTCATAGATTTCAGTGAAGGAATAGAAAAAAATCTATAAAAATAAAAACTAAGAGAGAACAGAGGTAGTCCTACTTATTTCAGAAAAAAATAGACTTAAAGGAAAAAAATGTATAAAGGAACAAAGAAGGTTATTACATAATGATAATGGGGTCAATTTGTCAAGATAATGCAACTGTTGTAAACTCATATATGCACTCAACATCAGAGCAACTAAATACATAAAGTAAACATTTAGACACCTGAATGGAGATGTGGAATGCAACATAGTAATATTAAGGGATATCAATACTTTACTTTAAACATTTAGACAGCTCATCCAGACAGAATATCAATAAGGAAACATTAAACTTGAACAATAATTTATGCCAAATAGATTGTACAAACATACAAAGAACATTCTACATAACAACAACAAAACATATTCTTCTCAAATGCATATGAATATTCTTCAGATTATATCATATGTTAGGCCATAAAACAAGTCATCAAATTCAAGAAGACTGAAATAATATCAAGTACATTTTCTGACAACAATGGTATTATAAAAGGAGAAGTCAATAAAAGGAGGCATTATGGAAAGTTTTAAATTAGGTGAAAATTAAACAATGTGCTCTGAAACAACAATAGGCTCAAAAACTTAAAGAAATTTAAAAACATCTTGAGGAAAAGTAAAATGGAAACAAAACATAGCAAAACTTACAAAATGCAGCAAAAGTAGTTCTAAGATGGACGTTTATAGGAATAAACGCCTACATCATGAAAGTGGAAAGAACTCAAATAAACAATCTGATACTACACCTCAAAGAAGCAGAAAAATATGAAAAAATTAATCCCAAAATTAATAGAAGGATAGAAAACATAAAGATCAGAGCAAAAGTAAGCAAAATAGAGCCCAAAACCCACAAAATATCAATGAAAGAATTGGATTTTTTAAAAAGAATCAAAATCAACAAAGCTTTAACTAGAAAAACTAAAAAAGAGAGATATGAATTAAACACAATCGGAGATTTAAAAAAAAAAAAAACGGAGACATTGGGATCATCCAAGATGGCGCCATAAAAACAACTCAGGATTGCAGCTCTCAGTGAAGGTGCAGAGGGTGAGTCCTAGCCGCATTTTCAGACAGACCTTTGCAGCCCACAGAGCAGTGAAATTCCAAGGTGTAGGAGAGACACTGGAGAGCAGCACAGCCCTTTAGGCTTGCATGGCTGGTCGCCTGGTGCCGTGGCACAGCAGCAGCCCACACAAAGCTCACTGGTCTGGGTGCCCTGTTAAACTGGCAATCTGAGTTTTGGGAGGGCAGATTGACATGTCCATTTGAATGAATGGGACTTGGGCAGTGAGCCAGACCAGGAGATTCCTGGAAAGAGCGATTTGAGCCGGTGCAGTGGGCAGCAGCATAGGAGATAGCACAGATCCCAGTGGCCAATCAGCAGGTGACTGGGGCACCTGTGAGAGAGTCAACCATTCAATTTGAAAAAAAAAAAAAAGAGAGAGAGAGGAGGGACTCTGAGGCAGGGAGCCAGGTGATCGAGCTCGGTGGGTCCCACCCTCACGGGGACAAGCAGCATGGCAATTCGAGGCACTCGGGATTGAGAGTTTTGCTGCAGGCTCAGTGGAATACAGGATAGTGCAGCTCGGTGGGGGAGGGGCATCCACCACTATGGATGCAATCCGCCCCTACTGAGGTACCACCCACTGCTGATGCAGCCTGCCATTACCAAGGCAACCAGCCATAACAGAGAGATGCTGCCAACAGGGTGGAGCACACCACAGCAGAACGGAGCCCTGCAGCAGCAGGGTGGACCTGCACTAGCAGGGTGGAGCCCCGGCAGGCAAATCGTGAATAGACTGCCTCCAAGCTGGGCAGGACAGTGCAACAGATACTCATAAACAAAGCCCCAACTCCCTGAGACAGAACATCTGAGGGAAAAAAAGGGGGGGTTATAAGTTCTGCTGCAGCAGACACAAACACACTCACCCAGCAACCCTGAATGAACAACAGAGCTCACAGCTCAGCACTGGAGCTCCTACAACGTACAGACCATCTCTTCAAGCAGCTCCCTGACCCCTCTATATCCAAAGAGCCACCTCAAAAAAGGACTAATCAGACTGACATTTGGTGGGCATCATTCTGGGAAAAAGATAGCAGAAGAAAAAACTGGTAGCATCCCTTACTGCCCTGCAGCTGCTACAGGTGGACCCCAGACAAGCAGGGCCTGGAGTGGACCTCAGCACTCGTACAGCAGAGGGGCTAAACCGTTAGAAGAAAAACTAAGTAAAAGAAATACTTCATTATCAACAATCTGGGCATCCACTCAGAGACCCAATCGAAAAGGAAGCAACAACTAAGATGACAGGTGGATAAATCCCCAAAGATGGGAAGAAACCAGCCCAAAAAGGAGGAAAACACCCAAAACCAAAACACCTCACCTCCTACAAAGGACCAAAACTCCTCACCAGCAAGAGAACAAAGCTGGACAGAGAATGAGAGTGATGAAATGACAGAATCAGACTTCAGAAGGTGGATAATGAGAAACGTCAGTGAGCTAAAAGAACATGTTCTAAATCAATGCAAAGAAGCTAAGAACCTTGAAAAAAGATTCGAGGAAATGATAACAAGAATGGACACTTAGAGAGGAATATGAATGAATTGAAGGGGCTGAAAAACACAACATGAGAACTTCACGAAGCATGCATAAGTTTCAACAGCCGAATTGACCAAGCAGAAGAAAGAATATCAGAAGTCGAAGATCAACTCAATGAAATAAAAAGACAAACAAAGATTAGAGAAAAAAGTGCAAAGAGGAATGAACAAAATCTCCAAGAAATGTGGGACTATGTGAAGAGACCTAACCTACGTTTGACAGGTGTACCAGAATGTGATGAAGAGAATGCATCCAAGCTGGAAAACACTCTTCAGGATATTATCCATGAAAATTTCCCCAACCTAGCAAGGCAGGCCAATACTGAACTCCAGGAAATACAGAGAACACCACAAAGATACTCCGCAAGAAGAGCAACCCCAAGGCACATAATCGTCAGATTCGCCAGGGTTGAAATGAAGGAGACAATACTAAGGGCAGCCAGAGAGGGAAGGGTCGGGTCACCCACAAAGGGAAGCCCATCAGACTCACAGAAGATCTCTCAGCAGAAACTCTATAAGCCAGAAGAGAGTGAGGGCCAATATTCAACATCCTTAAAGAAAAGAACTTCCAACACAGAATTTCATATCCAGCCAAACTGAGATTCATAAGTGAAGGAAGAATAAAATCTTTTGCCAACAAGCAAGAACTCAGAGATTTTGTCACCACTAGGCCTGCTTTACAAGAGCTCCTGAAAGAGGCACTACAAATAGAAAGGAACAACCAGTCTAAAAACATACCAAATGCTAAAGAGCATCAACAAAAGGAAAACTCTGCATCAACCAAGGGACAAAACACCCAGATAGCATCAAAATGGCAGTATCAAACTCATGCATAACAATATTAACCCTAAATGTAAATGGGATAAAGGCACCAATCAAAAGACGCAGATGGCAAATTGGATAAAAAACCAAAACCCATCAGTGTGCTGTATCCAGGAAACCCATCTCACATGCAAAGATTCACAAAGGCTCAAAATAAAGGGATGGAGGAAGATTTACCAAGCAAACAAAGAGCAAAAAAAAGCAGGAGTTGCCATTCTCATCTCTGATAAAATACAGTTTAAAGCAACAAAGATCAAAAGAGACAAAGGTCATTACATAATGGTAAAAGGATCGATACAACAAGAAGAGCTAACGATCCTAAATATATATGGACCCAATACAGGAGCACCCAGATATAAAAGGCAAGTTCTTAATGACTTACAAAGAGACTTAGACTCCCACACAATAATAGTGGGAGACTTTAACACTCCACTGTCAATAGCAGACAGATCAACCAGACAGAAAATTAACAAGGATATCCAGGGCTTGAACTCAGACCTGGAACAAGCAAACCTGATAGACATTTACAGAACTCTCCATCCCAAATCCACAGAATATACATTCTTCTCAGCACCACATCACAACTACTCCAAAATTGACCACATAATTGGAAGTAAAGCACTCCTCAGCAAATGCAAAACAACTGAGATCATAACAAACACTCTCTCAGACCATAGTGCAATCAAGTTAGAACTCAGAATTCAGAAACTCACTCAGAACTGCACAGCTTCATGGAAACTGAACAACTGGCTATTGAATGTTGATTGGATAAACAATGAAATGAAGGCAGAAATAAAGAAGTTCTTCGAAACCCATGAGAACAAAGACACAACATACCAGAATCTCTGGGACACATTTAAGGCAGTATCTAGAGGAAAATATATAGCAATAAGTGCCCACATGAGAAGAGTGGAGGGATCCAAAATTGACACCCTATCATCAAAACTGAAAGAGCTAGAGGAGCAAGATCAAAAAAACTCAAAACCTATTCGAAGACAAGAAATAACTAAGATCAGAGCAGAACTGAAGGAGGAAGAGACACAAAAACCCTTCAAAAAATCAATAAATTCAAGAGCTGGTTTTCCAAAAAGATCAACAAAATAGACAGAACACTAGCCAGACTGATAAAAAAGAAGAGAGAGAACAACCAAATAGATGCAATAAAAAACGACAAAGGGTAAATCACCACAGATTCCACAGAAATTCAAACCATCATCAGAGAATACTACAAACAACTCTATGCACATAAACTAGTAAACCAGGAAGAAATGGATAAATTCCTCGATGCCTGTGTCCTCCCAAGCGTAAACCATGAGGAAGCTGAAACTATGAATAGACCAATAACAAGGTCTGAAGTCAAGGAAGCAATTAAGAGCCTACCGCACAAAAAAAGCCAAGGTCCAGATGGGTTCACAGCCAGATTCTACCAGACACACAAAGAGGAGCTGGCACCATTCCTTCTGAAACTATTCCAAATAATCCAAAAACAGGGAACCCTTCCCAAATCATTTTATGAGACCAACATCATCCTGATACCAAAACCCGGCAGAGACACAACAAGAAAATAAAACTTCAGGCCAATATCCATGATGAACATACATGCAAAAATCTTCAATAAAATACTGGCAAACGGATTGCAACAGGACATTAAAAAACTTATCCATCACGATCAAGTAGGATTCATCCCGGAGATGCAAGGCTGGTTCAACATAGGCAAGTCTATAAATGTAATTCACCACATAAACAGAAGCAAAAACAAAAACCACATGATTATCTCAATTGACGCAGAGAAGGCATTTGACAAAATTCAACAGCCCTTTATGCTAAAAACTCTCAATAAACTCGGTATTGATGGAACATATCTCAAAGTAATAAAAGCTATTTACGACAAACCAACAGCCAATATCATACTTAATGGGCAAAAACTGGAAGCATTCCCTTTGAAATCCGGCACTAGACAAGGATGCCCTCTCTCACCACTCTTAATCAACATAGTACTGGAAGTTCTAGCCAGAGCAATCAGGCAAGAAAAAGAAATAAAGGGTATTCGAATAGGAAATGAGGAAGCCAAATAGTCTCTATTCGCAGATGACATGATAGTGTACCTAGAAGACCCCATCACCTCAGCCCAAAAACTCCTGAAACTGAAAAGCAACTTCAGCAAAGTCTCAGGATATAAAATCAATGTTCAAAAATCATAAGCATTCCTATACACCAATAACAGACTTAAAGAGAACCAAATCAAGAACAAACTGCCATTCACAATTCCTACAAAGAGAATAAAATACCTAGGAATACAACTTACAAGGAACGTAAGGGACCTCTTCAAGTAAAACTACAAACCACTGCTCAATGAAATAAGAGAGGACACAAACAGATGGAGAAACATTCCATGTTCATGGTTAGGAAGAATCAATATCGTGAAAATGGCTATACTGCCCAAAGTAATTTACAGAATCAATGCTATCCCCATCAAGCTACCATTGAATTTCTTCACAGAACTGGAAAAAACCACCATGAACTTCATATGGAACCAAAAGAGAGCCCACATAGCCAAGTCCATTCTAAGCAAAAAGAACACAGCAGGAGGCATCACACTACCAGACTTCAAACTATACTACAAGGCTACAGTAATCAAAACAGCATGGTACTTGTACCAAAACAGAAATATAGATCAATGGAACAGAACAGAGGCATCGGAGGCAAATCAACATATCTACAACCATATAATCTTTGATAAACCTGACAAAAACAAGCAATGGGGAAAGGATTCCCTGTTTAACAAATGGTGTTGGGAAAACTGGTTAGCCATGTGCAGAAAGCAGAAACTGGACCCCTTCCTGACACCTGACACTAAAATTAACTCCAGATGGATTAAAGACTTAAACATAAGACTTGGCAAGATAAAAACCCTAGAAGAAAATCTAGGCAAAACCATTCAGGACATAGGAGTAGGCAAGGACTTCATGACCAAAACACCAAAAGCATTGGCAACAAAAGCCAAAATAGACAAATGGGACCTAATCAAACTCCACAGCTTTTGCATGGCAAAAGTAACAGTCACTGGAGTGAATTGGCAACCAACACATTGGGAAAAAATCTTTGCGGTTTACCCATCTAACAAAGGGCTGATATCCAGAATTTACAAAGAACTCAAACAGATTTACAGGGAAAAAAAACAAACAAGCCCATTCAAAAATGGGCAAAGGACATGAACAGACACTTTACAAAAGAAGACATACATGAGGCCAACAAACACATGAAAAAATGCTAATCATCACTGGTCATTAGAGAGATGCAAATCAAAACACATTGAGATACCATCTCACGCCAGTTAGAATGGCAATCATTAAAAAAGCTGGAGACAGCAGATGCTGGAGAGGATGTGGAGAAATAGGAACACTCTTACACTGTTGGTGGGGGTGTAAATTAGTTCAACCATTGTGGAAGACAGTGTGGCGATTCCTCAAGGACCTAGAAATAGAAATTCCATTTGACCCAATAATCCCATTACTGGGTATATACCAAAGGACTATAAATCATTCTGCTATAAGGACACATGCACACGAATGTTCATTGCAGCACTGTTTACAATAGCAAAGACCTGGTACCAACCCAAATGCCCATCCATGATAGACTGGACTGGGAAAATGTGGCACATATACACCATGGAATATTATGCAGCAATCAAAAATGACGAGTTTATGTCCTTTGTAAGGACATGGATGAATCTGGAGAATATCATTCTCAGCAAACTGACACAAGAACAGAAAAGGAAATACCACATATTCTCACTCATAGGCGGGTGAGAAAAATGAGAACACATGGACACAAGGAGGGGGGTACTACACCCTGGGGTCAATTGGGGGGAATAGGGGAGGGACAGCGGGGGGGGGGAGCTAGGGAGGGATAGCCTGGGGAGAAATGCCAAATGTGGGTTAAGGGGTGGAAGGCAGCATAACACACTTCCATGTGTATAGCTATGCAACTATCATGCACATTCTGCACATGTACCCCAAAACCTAAAATGCAATAAAATTTTTAAAAGAAAAAAAAAGGAGACATTACAAAGGATATCACAAAAATATGAAGAATAATAAGAGACCATTATTAGCAATTATATGCCAACAAATTGGATAACCTAGAAGAAATGGACAAATTCCTAGACATACACAGCCTACTATGATTAACTCAAAGGAAATAAAAAATCTGAACAGACTAATCATGAGGAAAGAGATTAAGTCAATAATAAAATGTCTCCAATCAAAAAAAATCCAAGGCCTGATGGCTTCATTGCTGAGTTCTACCAAATATTTTTAAAAAACCAATTCTTCTAAAATGACTCCAAAAATTTGAAGGGGAGGTCATTTTTCTAACTCATTCTAATGGCCCAGCATTACTCTGAAACCAAAATCAGACAAGGACAAAACACAAAAGGAAAACTACGGGCAAACTCTACTGATGAACACAGGCACCAAAAGGCCTCAACATTATACTAGCAAAACAAATCCTACAGTGCATTAAAAAGATTATTCACGGTGGAGGAGGCAAGATGGTGTCATAGAGGTGACTCAGGATTGCAGCTCTCAGTGAAGGCACAGAGGGTGAGTCCTAGCTGCATTCTCGGATGTTCCTTTTATGCCCACAGAGCGTTGAAAGTCCCAGGTGTGGGAGAGACACGGGACGCTAGCACACCCGGCTAACGCAGCCGGCTCCCGCCGCCTCTTCGGCCAGCGCTGTGGCGGGACCCGGCGCGGAACTCCCTGGTCTGGGTGCCCTGTTAAACCGGCAATCTGAGATTTGGAAGGGCAGTTTGGAAGGGCAGATTGGCATGTTCATCTGATTGAACGGGACTTCGACAATGAGCCAGACCAGGAGTTTCCTGGGAAGCGTGATCTGAGCCGGGGTAGTGGGCAGCAGCACGGGAGATCGCAGGGATCCCAGTGCCCTATCGGCAGGCTACTGGGGCGCCAGTGAGAGAGTCGACCTTTCAGCTTGGGGAGAGGAAGAGAGAGAGAGAGAGGACGGACTCTGAGGCAGGGAGCTGGGTGATCAGGCTCGGCGGGTCCCACGCTCATGGGGACAAGCAGGGTGGTGACTGGAGGTGCTTGGGGCTAAGAGTTTTGCTGCCAGCATCTAGGACAGTGCAGCCCGGTGAGGGAGGGGCGTCCACCATTGCTGACGCAGTCCACCCCCATTGAAGTACCGCCCAGGACTGATGCAGCCCGCCGTTGCCAAGGCAACCTGCCATAACAGAGAGACTCCATGCTCCACAGCAGAAGGGAGCCCAGCAGCAACAGGGCAGACCCGCGCTAGCAGGTCAGAGCCCCGGCAGGCAAATAGTGAATAGACTGCCACCTAGTGGGGCAGGACAGTGCAACAGATACTCATAAAGAAAGCCCCAACTCCCTGAGACAGAGCATCTAAGGGGGGGGAAAGGGTGGTGTTTTATGAGTTCTATTGCAGCAGACATAAAAAACCTCCCAACAACCCTGAATGAACAACGGAGCTCACAGCTCAGCACGGGAGCTCCTATAAAGCACAGACTGTCTCCTCAAGCAGCTCCCTGACCACTGTATATCCAAGGAGTCACCCCAGAAAAGGACTAATCAGACTGATATTTGGCTGGCATTATTCTGGAACAAGGACAGCAGAAGAAGAAACTGGTATCATCCCTCACTGTTCCACAGCTGCTGCAGGTATACCCCAGACAAGCAGGGCCTGGAGTGGACCTCAGCACTCATACAGCAGAGGGGATAGACCATTAGAGGGAAAACTAAGTAACAGAAATACTTCATCATCAACAATCTCAGCGTCCACACAGAGACCCAATTGAAAAATCAGCAACTACTAAGACGACAGGCAGATAAATCCATAAAGATGGGAAGAAACCAGCCCAAAAAGGAGGAAAGCACCCAAAACCAAAACACCTCACCTCCAAAAAAGGACCAAAACTCCTCACCAGCAAGGGAACAAAGCTGGATGGAGAACGAATGTGACAAAATGACGGAATCAGACTTCAGAAAGTGGATAATGAGAAATTTAAGTGAGCTAAAGGAGCATGTACTAAACCAGTGCAAAGAAACTAAGAAATTTGAAAAAAGATACGAGGAACTGATAACAAGAATGGACAACTTAGAGAGGAATATGAATGCATTGAAGGAGCTGAAAAACACAACACGAGAACTTCGCGAAGCATGCACAAGTTTCAACAGCGGAATTGACCAAGCAGAAGAAAGAATATCAGAAGTTGAACATCAACTCAATGAAATAAAATGAGAAACCAAGATTAAAGAAAAAAGTACAAAAAGGAATGAACAAAATCTCCAAGAAATGTGGGACTATGTGAAGAGACCCAACCTACGTTTGATAGGTGTACCAGAATGTGACGAAGAGAATGAATCCAAGCTGGAAAACACTCTTCAGGATATTATCCAGGAAAATTTCCCCAACCTAGCAAGACAGGTCAATACTCAACTCCAGGAAATACAGAGAACACCACAAAGATACTCTGCAAGAAGAGCAACCCCAAGGCACATAATCGTCAGATTCACCAGGGTTGAAACAAATGAGAAAATACTAAGGGCAGCCAGAGAGAAAGGTCGGGTCACCCACAAAGGGAAGCCCATCAGACTCACAGCAGATCTCTTGGCAGAGACTCTACAAGCCAGAAGAGAGTGGGGGCCAATATTCAACATCCTTAAAGAAAAGAGCTTTCAACCCAGAATTTCATATCCAGCCAAACTGGGCTTCATAAGTGAAGGAAAAATAAAATCCTTCACGAACAAGCAAGTACTCAGAGATTTTGTCACCACTAGGCCTGCTTTACAAGAGCTCCTGAAAGAGGCACTACACATAGAAAGAAACAACCAGTTCCAGCCATCCTAAAAGCATACCAAATGCTAAAGACCATCAACAAAATGAAGAATGTACATGAACCAACGGGCAAAACAGCCAGCTAGCATCAAAATGGCAGTATCAAATTCACACATAACAATATTAACCCTGAATGTAAATGGGCTAAATGCACCAATCAAAAGACACAGACTGGCAAATTGGATAAAAAACCCAAACCCATCAGTGTGCTGTATCCAGGAAACCCACCTCACACGCAAAGATACACAAAGGCTCAGAATAAAAGGATGGAGGAAGATTTACCAAGCAAATGAAGAGCAAAAAAAAGCAGGAGTTGCAATTCTCATCTCTGATAAAATAGACTTTAAAGCAACAAAGATCAAAAGGGACAAAGAAGGTCATTAATGGTAAAAGGATCGATACAACAAGAAGAGCTAACAATTCTAAATATATATGGACCCAATGTAGGAGCATCCAGATATATAAGGCAAGTTCTTAATGACTTACAAAGAGACTTAGACTCCCACACAATAATAGTGGGAGACTTTAACACTCCACTGTCAATAATAGACAGATCAACCAGACAGAAAATTAACAAGGATATCCAGGGCTTGAACTCATACCTGGAACAAGCAAACCTGATACACATTTACAGAACTCTCCACCCCAAATCCACAGAATATACATTCTTCTCAGCACCACATCACACCTACTCCAATATTGACCACATAATTGGAAGTAAAGCACTCCTCAGCAAATGCAAAACAACGGAAATCATAACAAACAGTCTCTCAGACCATAGTGCAATCAAGTTGGAACTCAGAATTCAGAAAATAACTCAGAACCACACAGCTTCATGGAAACTGAACAACTGGCTCTTGAATGTTGCTTGGATAAACAATGAAATGAAGGCAGAAATAAAGAAGTTCTTTGAAACCAACGAGAATGAAGACACAACGTACCAGAATCTCTGAGACACATTTAGAGCAGTCTGTAGATGAAAATATATAGCAATAAGTGCCCACATGAGAAGAGTGGAGAGATCCAAAATTGAAACCCTATCATCAAAATTGAAAGAGCTAGAGGAGCAAGATCATAAAATCTCAAAACCTAGCCGAAGACAAGAAATAACTAAGATCAGAGCAGAACTGAAGGAGATAGAGACAAGAAAAACCCTTCAAAAAATCAATAAATCCAAGAGCTGGTTTTTTGAAAAGATCAATAAAATAGACAGACCACTAGCCAGACTGATAAAAAAGAAAAGAGAGAACAACCAAATAGATGCAATAAAAAACAATAAAGGGGAAATCACCACAGATTCCACAGAAATTCAAACCATCATCAGAGAATACGACAAACAACTCTATGCACACAAACTAGTAAATCAGGAAGAAATGGATAAATTCCTGGACGCCTGTGTCCTCCCAAGCCTAAACCAGGAGGAAGCCGAAACTATGAATAGACCAATAACAAGGTCAGAAGTTGAGGCAGCAATTAAGAGCCTACCACACAAAAAAAGCCCAGGTCCAGATGGGTTCACAGCCAAATTCTACCAGACACACAAAGAGGAGCTGGTACAATTCCTTCTGAAACTATTCCAAATAATCCAAAAAGAGGGAAACCTTCCCAAATCATTTTATGAGACCAACATCATCCTGATACCAAAACCTGGCAGAGACTCAACAAGAAAAGAAAACTTCAGGCCAATATCCATGATGAACATAGATGCAAAAATCTTCAATAAAATACTGGCAAATCGATTGCAACAGCACATTAAAAAACTTATCCATCATGATCAAGTAGGATTCATCCCGGGGATGCAAGGCTGGTTCAACATACGCAAGTCTATAAATGTAATTCATCACATAAAAAGAAGCAAAAACAAAAACCACATGATTATCTCAATTGACGCAGAGAAGGCATTTGACAAAATTCAACAGCCCTTTATGCTAAAAACCCTCAATAAACTTAGTATTGATGGAACATATCTCAAAGTAATAAAAGCTATTTACGACAAACCAACAGCCAATATCATACTTAATGGGCAAAAACTGGAAGCATTCCCTTTGAAATCCAGCACTAGACAAGGTTGCCCTCTCTCACCACTTCTATTCAACATAGTACTGGAAGTTCTAGCCAGAGCAATCAGGCAAGAAAAAGAAATAAAGGGTATTCAAATAGGAAAGGTGGAAGCCAAATTGTCTCTATTTGCAGACGACATGATAGTATACCTAGAAGACCCCATCACCTCAGCCCAAAAGCTCCTGCAACTGATAAGCAACTTCAGCAAAGTCTCAGGATATAAAATCAATGTTCAAAAATCACAAGCATTCCTATACACCAATAACAGACTTAAAGAGAACCAAATTAAAAATGAACTGCCATTCACAATTGCTACAAAGAGAATAAAATACCTAGGAATACAACTCACAAGGAATGTAAGGGACCTCTTTAAGGAAAACTACAAACAACTGCTCAACGAAATAAGAGAGGACACAAACAGATGGAGAAACATTCCATGTTCGTGGTTAGGAAGAATCAATATTGTGAAAATGGCTATACTGCCCAAAGTAATTTACACAATCAATGCTATCCCCATCAAACTACCATTGAATTTCTTCACAGAACTGGAAAAAACCACCATGAATTTCATATGGAACCAAAAAAGAGCCCGCATAGCCAAGTCAATTCTAAGCAAAAAGAACACAGCGGGAGGCATCATGCTACCAGACTTCAAACTATACTACAAGGCTACAGTAATCAAAACAGCATGGTACTGGTACCAAAATAGAAATATAGACCAATGGAACAGAACAGAAGCATCGGAGGCAACAAAACACATCTACAACCATATTATCTTTGATAAACCAGACCAAAACAGGCAATGGGGAAAGGATTCCCTATTTAATAAATGGTGTTGGGAAAACTGGCTAGCCATGTGCAGAAAGCAGAAACTGGACCCCTTTCTGACACCTTACACTAAAATTAACTCCAGATGTATTAAAGACTTAAATGTAAGACCTGACACCATAAAAACCCTAGAAGAAAATCTAGGCAAAACTGTTCAGGACATAGGAGTAGGCAAGGACTTCATGAACAAAACACCAAAAGCATTGGAAACAAAAGCCAAAATAGACAAATGGGACCTAATCAAACTCCACAGCTTCTGCACGGCAAAAGAAACAGTCATTAGAGTGAAACGGCAACCATCAGAATGGGAAAAAATCTTTGCAGTTTACGCATCTGACAAAGGGCTGATATCCAGAATTTACAAAGATCTCAAACAGATTTACAGAAAAAAAAACAAACAAGCCCATTCAAAAATGGGCAAAGGATATGAACAGAAACTTTACAAAAGAAGACATACATGAGGCCAACAAACATATGAAAAAGTGCTCATCGTCATTGGTCATTAGAGAGATGCAAATCAAAACCACATTGAGATATCATCTCACACCAGTTAGAATGGCGATCATTAAAAAATCTGGAGACAGCAGATGCTGGAGAGGATGTGGAGAAAAAGGAACACTCTTACACTGTTGGTGGGAGTGTAAATTAGTTCAACCATTGTGGAAGACAGTGTGGCGATTCCTCAGGGACCTAGAAATAGAAATTCCATTTGACCCAGCAATCCCATTACTGGGTATCTATCCAAAAGACTATAAATCGTTCTACTATAAGGACACATGCACACGAAAGTTCATTGCAGCACTGTTTACAATAGCAAAGACCTGGAACCAACCCAAATGCCCATCGATGATAGACTGGACTGGGAAAATGTGGCACATATACACCATGGAATATTATGCAGCAATCAAAAATGATGAGTTTGTGTCCTTTGTAAGGACATGGATGAATCTGGAGAACATCATTCTCAGCAAACTGACACAAGAACAGAAAAAGAAATACTGCATATACTCACTCATAGGTGGGTGAGAAAAATGAGAACACATGGACACAGAGAGGTGGTATACTATACACTGGGGACTGTTGGGGGAAATGGGGGAGGGACAGCGGGGGGTGGGCTGGGGGGGATAGCCTGGGGATGAATACCAAGTGTGGGTGAAGGGGAGGAAGGCAGCAAAACACACTGCCATGTGTGTACCTATGCAACTATCTTGCACGTTCTGCACATGTACCCCAAAACCTATAATGCAATAAAAATTTTAAAAAAAAAAGTAATAGTAATATGTAGCATAAAAAAAAAGATTATTCACTATGATCAAGTGGATTTAATAAAAAGAATGTAAAGGTGGTTCAACATAGGCAAATCAGTAAAGGTGATGCATCACGTTAACAAAAAGAGCAGTAACCATATGATCATTCCAATAAACCTACACGGAAGTGCTAAAACTATAAAACTCAAGAAACAAACTGTAGATCATGTACACTTCACTGCATGTATGTTATTTGCTTTTAAGGACTCTAAGCATATTGAATTGTTGATAGTAGATTCGTTTTGTATTAATTGTTAATACGTTCTGTATATTCTAGACAGGCAGACATTGGTAAAAATATTGAGGCCAGTGAGGCAAGGAACCCCATGATTGGAGAGCAAAATACAGATATAAAACATGGGAAGACTGGAATAAACCCTACACTATTTAACTGAAACTCTATGTGTCAATATGACTAACTTTTCAAGATAAAGAATAAATTAATAGATAAATACATGATTGGGGAAATGGATGAACAGATGGATACATAGATAAATAGGTAGACAGATTAAATAAATGAATAGATAGAAACAGATATAGCTACATAATACATACACATATATATATATAGATACATAGTAGTTATTGTCATAGACAGAGGTATAGGCACAGGAACATTTGTTGACAAGAAAAGGAATTAGAAGTACTGGTCCCCCAACAGTAATGATGACATGTAGTGCCTGGATATTAATTTAAAAAAACATTGAATTTATGTCTGTATTTTTTATACTAAAGGTAACTAATTCACACGGCACAGCTTGTATTAATTTATTGTCTTTGTTTTTAAGTATAAGATAATATAATTTAATTTTAATAATGGCAATGTTTAACATCATGCAAAATTCCTGCAAATTAAACAATTAAGTTCTCATGAGCCTGTCCAAGCCATCTTCAGCACAGCACTGGTCCTAGCACATGGTGAGAAATCAATAAACAATTCATACCTATTGGGTATTATGCTTATTATTTGGGTGATGAAGTATTCTGTACACCAAACCCCTGTAACATGCAGCTTACCTATATAACAAATCTGCATGTGTAACCTTCAACCTAAAATAAAAGTTCTTTAAAAAAAAGAAAGAAAGAAACTGTTTGTTTTCATTAGTTTCTAAATTACCTTCCTGGTTCAGGAGCATTTGTAATAATAAATAGCTAAAGCTTTTAAAAGATACAAATATACATATCACTTTTCCAAATGAAAAATGGAATACATTTTTTAAAACAAAATAAGAGCTTACTTGAGCAGGTCGCTTCTGGATCCCACCTTCCATTTATGCAGACTGAGTGTTTTTGGTCTTCTTTTCCTCTACATCTGTACCTTATGTTAGAATTATGATCAAATTCTTTCTTTTTGGTTAAATTTACGTCAACTATAGCTACCTTTGGTGTTTTGCACTTCTTGAGTTGATCTGTTGCTGTACAATGAAAATATTTGTATTAAAATTCTAATTCTAAGAATCAAACCAATTATTACATAAAAATAGTTATAAAGTTAATAGTATTTGCATAGTAAAATTATGACATATCATTATAAATTTCACCAATCAAGTTACTCCTGATCACATTGCACCAAAATGCTACATGTAAAAATATAAGCCCTGTATTCTGTCACTGAGATGTCAGAGAGAATATCTATTGTAAGATATTTTGTATGTTGGGAAATGCAAAATATGATTGGTTATTTCATTGGATGAATGAGTAGGATTGGACATTTAGGACTCTTAGAATGCAGGACCCAGGAAAACATTAGGAAATAACTCAGTTTTAGAGAAATGTAAATGAGAGTCCCCAAGATATTCCCAGTTAGTCATCAAAGAGACAAGATGATTTAAAGACTTGTAAATCCCTAGTCACATTGTAAGTGACATGACTACTTCATGTCACTCAGTTATACTACTGACATAGAAGGCCTGTGGCCCACAAACCCTGCAGCACATTAATTTATTTTGGCTGATATGGAACAAACTGAAAAATTACCACTTTTGCAAGCTTTAAGAGAGAAAATATTCCCGTGGGAAACTAGTTAGATATTTTGTCAACTTTGTTTCTTTGCTTTTCAGTACCTGAAAGGAGTACCATATAATAACAACAGTATTTATATAAAACAGTTATATTTTCTTGGTGATTAGTATTCATATGTAATTATATGACAATTTTTTTAATTTTTTATTTTTTAAAGAAAGAGTTTTACTCTGTTGCCCAGTTTGGAATGCACAATAAAATTCACTGCAATCTCAAGCTCCTAGCCTTAAGCAATCCTTGCCTCTCAACCTTTCTAGTAGGTGGATTACAGGCATGCACCACCACACCTAACTAATTGAAAAAAAATTTTTATAGAGATGGGGTCTTGCTATATTGCCCACACTAGTCTCAAGCTCCTGACCTCAAGCAGTTCTCCTGCCTTGGCCTCCCAAAGCCTTGAAATTATAAGCATGAGTCACCACTCTGGCCTCACATGGCAATTTTATAAGTAAAACGTTGCTTCACACTTTTAAAGGTAAACAATATTGATATCAGAGGCAGAAAAATTCATAAAATAATATTTCTAGCTTTATGTTTTCTCTCTAGACACATAGTGAATTATAAACAATATGCAAAACATTGGTTTCATTATATTGAAGCCTGGACATGTTGAGGTATATCTGTAAATTTCAAAAATAGAGTTGTAAATATTGTTTTTACAATAAAAATATTAAACTTTATCAAATGTTGACTTAAGAAGTGTATTCTTACCCACACACTGAGGAAGTTGGGTCCATACTCCATTAATACATGTAATTGATCTGTGCCCGATCATTGTAAATGTTTCTGAGCAATTTAACTCCACTGAATATCCATAGTAATAGGGAGGGGAAGAAGGCTGGGCATAGCCATGTTCAAGTTCAGGTATATCTCCACAGGTACTCTCCTCCTCTATTTAAATTTTACCAAAAAAATTATGTTTTTTTGTGAAAACATAATTTATGTGTTTTACATACAAAACACCAAAGTTTTGACAAGTTTATATATTAATATTCTATACATTACCAATACACATTGGCAAAGCTGTCCACTCTCCATCAACACATTGAATTTTATTAGGGCCCTTCATTAGAAATCTGGGATTGCAGTAATATTCCATCACTTCATTGTGTCCATATTCTTCTTTCTTTGTTCCCTTAACATCCCCATTGAGAAGTTCAGGAGGTGGACCACACGATTGTACTTGCTCTATAGTAGAAATAATATGTAAATAATGGTTCACTTGTCTGCTTTACAATATAAAAATCCAGTAAAATGGAGAGACTTTCTTCTTTTGTTTATGTATTCTTCATTACATAACTTATTATAGCATCCTAAGTAATCAAGAATGGTGTTCATACTGTGTTACATTAACTAAATTGTCCTACTGAAGTCATATTAAAATGTTAAAGTATGCTGAGTTTTCTAGATACTTTAAAGATGCAAGAAAACCAATTAGAAAATGGGGTTAAGAAAATCATGTTAATTTTTACATTTCATGGAAACATTTTATTATAACATTTTGCAAAAGCATCATAACTGAGGCAAGCATTTGAACAAGGTATTTTAAATTGGACTAATCAATACAAGTAATTGAATTTAATATAAGCTGCTTAAATACTTTTTAGACAAACTCAATGAAACTTAAGTTACAGCCCACACTACACAAAATGTTCAATGTGCATTATGACATTGCAGGCAAAATGAAAATTAATAAAGAATTCCCTGCATTGTCAGCCATTGCTATGATTTAGATGTTTGCCCCCTCCAACACCATGGTGAAACTCATCCCCAATGTTTCAGGTGGGGCCTAATGGGAGATGTTTGGGTCATAGGTATGGATCTCTCATGAAGAGATGAATCACCCAACTCAGGGATGGTTCTCACTCTATTAGTTCCTGCAAGAGTTGGTTCTTAAAAAGAGCCTGTCACTTCCCTGTTCTCTCTTGCTTCCTCTCTCATCATGTGTTCTCTGTACACACTAGCTCCTCTTCCCCTTCTACCAGCATTCTGTGACTCTCACTGAATGCAGATGCCCAATCTCGAATTTTATAGCCATGAGAACAGTGAGCCAAACAAAACTTTTTTATAAATCATCCAGCCTCAGTTATTCCTTTATAGAAACATAAACATAAAATAGATGAAGACAGACAACACCTATGTGTCTAGGAATACTTCCAGTACCTCGTTCAAGAAACAATAGAGATTAACTTAAGTAACCGAACCTCAGGTATTCAGTTCCAATACATATCCTACACAGGCAAATCTTTGACTTAATTCATTAGATTACAGATGATAGAAGCCCAAACAAAATTAAGAATTAGGACTATTCAAAGTTTTAATTCTTGTTTCAGCAATTGTAAGATAAACATTCACCTTTGCATATTGGGAGTTGAGGGGACAATCCAAAGTGGTAGCACTGAACTGAATTAGGTCCAACTCTGGTAAATCCTGGTTTGCAGGAGAATTTCACCACCTCTCCAACTTTAAACTGGTTATTCTTGGGATCAGGAACTAATTGTCCATCTATTTTAGGAAGTCTGCATTCTCTTTCTTAAAAAAGATAAAATAATTTCATAATAATATATAATTAATCATTGCCAAAATAAAGATTACATGGGCCACAATACAGTGAGGTTGATGTTGGGTCATGCATACAGAGGGGCATCAGATAAATCCTTTTCCCTGAAAAGAATGCTACATATTCTGTTTTATATGCTGTCTAAATTGAAATGGAACTTTATGAGAAATGTTATGGTATTAAAATGTACCTGTTCTAAAAATTAATTTATAAATTCAACTTATGTATGATGAATCTAGTTCTATTCACTGACATTTATGAAATTTAATGGTATATGTTTTTACTGAAAGTATGAAATTGCTCTCTCATATTAAAAAAGACTGAGACTACAGTTTTAAAGTTGCATACATAAACCAGAATTAGGGCTTTTGAAAACAAGATAGCTGACTAAGGAGTTTGGACACCAGTTCTCCCCAGAGAGAAGAACCAAACTTACAGGTAAATGATCATAACTTGAAAAATATCAAAGACACGGTGCTGGAGCATAGAAGAGAAATCGTGTTATGAAGCCAAAGAAGGGAAAAAAATAGAAGCAAGAGCCTGGCAAAGGTTGATTAGGATCCTGTGGGACTTCAGAGAAAGTGTTGGTAGGAGTCTTCTGGGCTCCCTGCAGCTCAGAATGTGCATCCAAGCTGTGAGAGAGCTCCTCTGCCCTTATGAACACACACTTGTGTGAGTGGAGATTTCAGAACTTCTTGAGGGCAGTGCACCAAACTACTAGCTTAAACAGAGTCATTTGCCTTCTCCTTGGACCTGAGCTACAGTGGTAAGTTTCATGCTTGCAGTGCACTCACATGGGGACTGTATCCTACCCGGGAACCTCAGCCTGTGTCTTCATAACCCCAGAGCCGCACAGATATTCCCTGGAACCTGCTTGGATGTGGCAGTCACATATAGCTGGATGGACCCAGGGAGCTACAGCATTCCCAGAGAATATTTAACCATCAGAGAGTGCTGTTCCTAATGGAAAGGAAGGGAGAATGCAGTTCAACAAAGGGACACCCCTTGTGACAAAGAAGACTGTAGCATTCACTTTCCTGTGTGCAAGAGCAACCTGCTTGTGGGCTGAAAGTGACTACACCACTTTCAGCAGACACACAGGCACTGTGCTTGGCTCTGCAACCGAGGAGAATAGATAAATACCAGGAGCCAAGTGGCCCCCATGCTTGGGCACGGATGTAGAGAGGGGACATCTCCCCTGCTCCCAATCCAGTGGACATAGCTGTGGTCACTCGCAAAGGAAACCGATGCAGACACACCAGAGGACAGACATTCTAGAAGTATCAAGGGTGGCTGCATCCCCACTGGTGATGTGCCCAATGAAACCAGGCTTCCAAGAATGACAAAGCCCCTCCCGCTCTTTACACATAGCAGCAGTGTTCCTGCAGGAGAGAGCAGGAGAGTAGAAATGCTGTGTGTTTTGGACTGAGGGAGGTGGTTCCACATAGAAGACATTTTGACGGAACTGCAGGGCAAACGCCTTTCATCGCTGTCATTTCTATTGCAACCTGGAGATAGAAAGTGGTGCCTGCCCAATCTGAGTGTAGTGACCACTGGGACTGTGACAGGTAAGTTTATCAGGCCCTGCCTGCCCAGGCCATGGAATTGGGGCAGCTGCGTCCCACACTGCAGACACCTCGGGGCATCTCACCAGGGTCTTCTCCTGACACCCCTGGGAGGGCTGGCGCTTGTGCTCATCCTTGCAGTATCCGAGGGTGAGCTTAGTGGTTCAGATCCACCTAGCTTTGTCCCCAGCTCCTCAGACCACTGTACATTTCACGGATCAGTCCATTGCCTGGGGCAATAGAGAGTTTCTCCCGTAAACAATGACAAGCATACACTCTTCTGCTTCTGCTGCAGCTGGCTCTGTGCGCCACCTACTGTCCTGGATGTTGAACTGCACAGCCCAATGCAAAATCTGCAGACACTAGGGCATGACGCTGGAGAACAAGGTTAGTTTTCTGTGAATACCAGTCCTTCAGGAGGCCGTAAGCCTTGTCATACACCCAGTACATAACTACTACAACCAGCAATTAAGAAAGCCATCACACAAAAGTTATCTCTAACCTAAGAACTCATACAGAGCCGTTACCACTGAAAGAACCCAGAACATAAACCAAATAACCCTAAACAACATGCATCATGATTACATGCTCAGAGGGAAAGAAATCCTGTCTATGGAAGACTACACTCAAAAATAAGAAAAATAGATAGTCCACCTGAATGAGAAGAAAATACCGAAACATTTCTGGAAGTATGATAAAACAGAGTATCCCAACATCCCCAAAGGATCACACTAACTCTTCTGCAATGACTCTTAACCAAAATAAAATTTTTGAAATACCAGAAAAATAATTTAAAATATTCATTTTAAAGTAGCTCAGTGGAGTCCAAGAGAAAATGAAAAGCAACACAAAGAAATTAGGGGAAAAACTCATATATGAATAAATTATGTACTAAAAATATTTTTAAAAAAAGAACTTATGGAAAGAAAAAATTCATTAAATTACAAAGTATAGTTCAAAGATTTAATAACATATTATATCAAGCAGAAAAACTTTCTCTAAGAGCTTGAAGACAGGTCTTTCAAATTAACCCTGTCAGACAAAAATTAAGAACAAATAATTTTTTAAATGAGCAAAGGTTTTGAGAAAAATGGCATTCTGAAAAGTGAGAAAACTTAAGAGTTATAGATATTCCTGAGGGAGAAGAAAAATGTTAAAAGTTTGGAAAACCTATCTGAGGAAAATTTATCTCCTCTTGCTAGAGATAATGACATCTCTATACGAGAGACTCATATAATGCGAGGAAGATGTATTGCAAGACGAACTTCAAACATAGTCATCAGACTATCTAAAGTCAATGCAAATGGGAAAAAAAAATTATAAAATCAACAAGAGAAAAGCATCGCATCGACTATAAAGGAAATCTCATAAGACTAACAGTGGACTTCTGAGCAGAAACTTCACAAGCCAGAAGAATTTGGTGTCCTATTTTTGGAGTTCTTAAAGGAAGATTCTTTTATATTTCTTGAAAAAGAAAAAGCCTGTTAGACATGTATTTTGTATTTTACTAAATTAAGCTTCATAAATGAAGAATGCATAAAATATGTCCAAGACAAGCTAATACTAAGGGAATTCATCGCCACTAGAAATCCCCTTTAAGAATTTGTCCCACAGGTAATGATCCAGAGAGTTCTGAACATAGAAACAGATGGTCAGTACTCATCATCATAAAGACATGCAAAAGTACAAAACTCACAGGTCTTATTAAAAAGAATTACACAGAGGGATTGGGAGGCAAGATGGCGTCATAGAGGTGACTCAGGATTGCAGCTCTCGGTGAAGGCGCAGAGGGTGAGTCCTAGCTGCATTCTCGGATGTTCCTTTTATGCCCACAGCGCGTTGAAAGTCCCAGGTGTGGGAGAGACATGGGACGCTAGCAGCCGGCTAACACAACTGGCTCCCGCCGCCTCTTCGGCCGGCGCTGCAGCGGGACCCGGCGCGGAACTCACTGGTCTGGGTGCCCTGTTAAACCGGCAATCTGAGATTTGGAAGGGCAGATTGGCATGTCCATCTGATTGAACGGCACTTGGACAATGAGCCAGACCAGGAGTTTCCTGGGAAGCGTGATCTGAGCCGGGGTAGTGGGCAGCGGCACGGGAGATCACACGGATCCCAGTGCCCTAGCGGCAGGCTCCTGGGGTGCCAGTGAGAGAGTCGACCTTTCAGCTTGGGGAGAGGAAGAGAGAGAGAGAGAGGACGGACTCTGAGGCAGGGAGCTGGGTGATCGGGCTCGGAGGGTCCCACGCTCACGGGGACAAGCAGGGCGGCGACTGGAGGCGCTTGGGGCTGAGAGTTCTGTTGCCGGCATTTAGGACGGTGCAGCCCGGTCAGGGAGGGGCGTCCACCATTCCTGACGAAGTGCACCCCCACTTAAGTACCGCCCAGGACTGACGCAGCCTGCCGTTGCCGAGGCAACCTGCCATAACAGAGAGAGTCCGCCAAGCAGCAACACGGCGGACCCGCATAAGCAGGTCAGAGCCCCGGCAGGCAAATAGTGAATAGACTGCCACCTAGTGGGGCAGGACAGTGCAACAGATACTCATAAAGCCCCAACTCCCTGAGACAGAGCATCTAAGGGTGAAAAAAAAAAAAAAGAGTGGTGTTTTATGAGTTCTATTGCAGCAGACATAATTTCCCAACAACCCTGAATGAACAACGGAGCTCACAGCTCAGCACGGGAGCTCCTATAAAGCACAGACTGTCTCCTCAAGCAGCTCCCTGACCCCTGTATATCCAAGGAGTCACCCCAGAAAAGGACTAATCAGACTGACATTTGGCTGGCATCATTCTGGAACAAGGGCAGCAGAAAAAGAAACTGATATCATCCCTCACTGTTCCGCAGCTGCTGCAGGTATACCCCAGACAAGCAGGGCCTGGAGTGGACCTCAGCACTCATACAGCAGAGAGGATAGATCATTAGAGGGAAAACTAAGTAACAGAAATACTTCATCATCAACAATCTCAGTGTCCACACAGAGACCCAATTGAAAAATCAGCCACTACTAAGACGACAGGCGGATAAATCCATAAAGATGGGAAGAAACCAGCGCAAAAAGGAGGAAAGCACCCGAAACCAAAACACCTCACCTCCAAAAAAGGACCAAAACTCCTCACCAGCAAGGGAACAAAGCTGGACGGAGAATGAATGTGACGAAATGACAGAATCAGACTTCAGAAAGTGGATAATGAGAAACTTCAGTGAGCTAAAGGAACATGTTCTAAACCAGTGCAAAGAAACTAAGAACCTTGAAAAAAGATTTGAAAAAAGATTCGAGGAATTGATAATGAGAATGGACAACCTAGAGAGGAATATGAATGAATTGAAGGAGCTGAAAAACACAACACGAGAACTTCGCAAATCATGCACAAGTTTCAACAGCTGAATTGACCAAGCAGAAGAAAGAATATCAGAAGTTGAAGATCAACTCAATGAAATAAAATGAGAAACCAAGATTAAAGAAAAAAGCACAAAAAGGAATGAACAAAATCTCCAAGAAATGTGGGACTATGTGAAGAGACCCAACCTACGTTTGATAGGTGTACCAGAATGTGACGAAGAGAATGAATCCAAGCTGGAAAACACTCTTCAGGATATTATCCAGGAAAATTTCCCCAACCTAGCAAGACAGGTCAATACTCAACTCCAGGAAATACAGAGAACACCACAAAGATACTCTGCAAGAAGAGCAACCCCAAGGCACATAATCGTCAGATTCATCAGGGTTGAAATGAAGGAGAAAATACTAAGGGCAGCCAGAGAGAAAGGTTGGGTCACCCACAAAGGGAAGCCCATCAGACTCACAGCAGATCTCTCGGCAGAGACTCTACAAGCCAGAAGAGAGTGGGGGCCAATATTCAACATCCTTAAAGAAAAGAGCTTTCAACCCAGAATTTCATATCCAGCCAAACTGAGCTTCATAAGTGAAGGAAAAATAAAATCCTTTGTGAACAAGCAAGTACTCAGAGATTTTGTCACCACTAGGCCTGCTTTACAAGAGCTCCTGAAAGAGGCACTACACATAGAAAGAAACAACCAGTTCCAGCCATCCTAAAAGCATACCAAATGCTAAAGACCATCAACAAAATGAAGAATGTACATGAACCAACGGGCAAAACAGCCAGCTAGCATCAAAATGGCAGTATCAAATTCACACATAACAATATTAACCCTGAATGTAAATGGGCTAAATGCACCAATCAAAAGACACAGACTGGCAAATTGGATAAAAAACCAAAACCCATCGGTGTGCTGTATCCAGGAAACCCACCTCACATGCAAAGATACACAAAGGCTCAAAATAAAGAGATGGAGGAAGATTTACCAAGCAAATGGAGAGCAAAAAAAAGCAGGAGTTGCAATTCTCATCTCTGATAAAATAGACTTTAAAGTAACAAAGATCAAAAGGGACAAAGAAGGTCACTACATAATGGTAAAAGGATCGATACAACAAGAAGAGATAACGATTCTAAATATATATGGACCCAATGTAGGAGCACCCAGATATATAAGGCAAGTTCTTAATGACTTACAAAGGGACTTAGACTCCCAAACAATAATAGTGGGAGACTTTAACACTCCACTGTCAATAGCAGACAGATCAACCAGACAGAAAATTAACAAGGATATCCAGGACTTGAACTCAGACCTGGAACAAGCAAACCTGATAGACATTTACAGAACTCTCCACCCCAAATCCACAGAATATACATTCTTCTCAGCACCACATCACACCTACTCCAATATTGACCACATAATTGGAAGTAAAGCACTCCTCAGCAAATGCAAAACAACTGAAATCATAACAAACAGTCTCTCAGACCATAGTGCAATCAAGTTGGAACTCAGAATTCAGAAAATAACTCAGAACCACACAGCTTCATGGAAACTGAACAACTGGCTCTTGAATGTTGATTGGATAAACAATGAAATGAAGGCAGAAATAAAGAAGTTCTTTGAAACCAACGAGAATGAAGACACAACGTACCAGAATCTCTGGGACACATTTAAAGCAGTCTGTAGAGGAAAATATATAGCAATAAGTGCCCACATGAGAAGAGTGGAGAGATCCAAAATTGACACCCTATCGTCAAAATTGAAAGAGCTAGAGGAGCAAGATCAAAAAAGCTCAAAACCTAGCCGAAGACAAGAAATAACTAAGATCAGAGCAGAACTGAAGGAGATAGAGACAAGAAAAACCCTTCAAAAAATCAATAAATCTAAGAGCTGGTTTTTCGAAAAGATCAACAAAATAGACAGACCACTAGCCAGACTGATAAAAACGAAGAAAGAGAACAACCAAATAGATGCAATAAAAAACGATAAAGGGGAAATCACCACAGATTCCACAGAAATTCAAACCATCATCAGAGAATACTACAAACAACTCTATGCACATAAACCAGTAAATCAGGAAGAAATGGATAAATTCCTGGACGCCTGTGTCCTCCCAAGCCTAAACCAGGAGGAAGCTGAAACTATGAATAGACCAATAACAAGGTCTGAAGTTGAGGCAGCAATTAAGAGCCTACCACACAAAAAAAGCCCAGGTCCAGATGGGTTCACAGCCGAATTCTACCAGACACACAAAGAGGATCTGGTACCATTCCTTCTGAAACTATTCCAAATAATCCAAAAAGAGGGAACCCTTCCCAAATCATTTTATGAGACCAACATCATCCTGATACCAAAACCTGGCAGAGACTCAACAAGAAAAGAAAACTTCAGGCCAATATCCATGATGAACATAGATGCAAAAATCTTCAATAAAATACTGGCAAACCGATTGCAACAGCACATTAAAAAACTTATCCATCATGATCAAGTAGGATTCATCCCGGGGATGCAAGGCTGGTTCAACATACGCAAGTCTATAAATGTAATTCACCACATAAACAGAAGCAAAAACAAAAACCACATGATTATCTCAATTGATGCAGAGAAGGCATTTGACAAAATTCAACAGCCCTTTATGCTAAAAACCCTCAATAAACTTGGTATTGATGGAACATATCTCAAAGTAATAAAAGCTATTTATGACAAACCAACAGCCAATATCATACTTAATGGGCAAAAACTGGAAGCATTCCCTTTGAAATCTGGCACTAGACAAGGATGCCCTCTCTCACCACTTCTATTCAACATAGTACTGGAAGTTCTAGCCAGAACAATCAGGCAAGAAAAAGAAATAAAGGGTATTCAAATAGGAAAGGTGGGAGCCAAATTGTCTCTATTTGCAGACGACATGATAGTATACCTAGAAGACCCCATCACCTCAGCCCAAAAGCTCCTACAACTGATAAGCAACTTCAGCAAAGTCTCAGGATATAAAATCAATGCTCAAAAATCACAAGCATTCCTATACACCAATAACAGACTTAAAGAGAACCAAATCAAGAACGAACTGCCATTCACAATTGCTACAAAGAAAATAAAATACCTAGGAATACAACTCACAAGGAATGTAAGGGACCTCTTTAAGGAAAACTACAAACAACTGCTCAATGAAATAAGAGAGGACACAAACAGATGGAGAAACATTCCATGTTCGTGGTTAGGAAGAATCAATATCGTGAAAATGGTTATACTGCCCAAAGTAATTTACACAATCAATGCTATCCCCATCAAACTACCATTGAATTTCTTCACGGAACTGGAAAAAACCACCATGAATTTCATATGGAACCAAAAAAGAGCCCGCATAGCCAAGTCAATTCTAAGCAAAAAGAACACAGCAGGAGGCATCACGCTACCAGACTTCAAACTATACTACAAGGCTACAGTAATCAAAACAGCATGGTACTGGTACCAAAACAGAGATATAGACCAATGGAACAGAACAGAGGCATCGGAGGCAACACAACACATCTACAACCATATTATCTTTGATAAACCAGACAAAAACAGGCAATGGGGAAAGGATTCCCTATTTAATAAATGGTGTTGGGAAAACTGGCTAGCCATGTGCAGAAAGCAGAAACTGGACCCCTTCCTGACACTTTACACTAAAATTAACTCCAGATGGATTAAAGACTTAAATGTAAGACCTGACACCATAAAAACCCTAGAAGAAAATCTAGGCAAAACCATTCAGGACATAGGAGTAGGCAAGGACTTCATGAACAAAACACCAAAAGCATTGGCAACAAAAGCCAAAATAGACAAATGGGACCTAATCAAACTCCACAGCTTCTGCACGGCAAAACAAACAGTCACTAGAGTGAATCGGCAACCATCAGAATGGGAAAAAATCTTTGCAGTTTACGCATCTGACAAAGGGCTGATATCCAGAATTTACAAAGAACTCAAACAGATTTACAGGAAAAAAACAAACAAGCCCATTCAAAAATGGGCAAAGGATATGAACAGAAACTTTACAAAAGCAGACATACATGAGGCCAGCAAACATATGAAAAAGTGCTCATCGTCATTGGTCATTAGAGAGATGCAAATCAAAACCACATTGAGATACCATCTCACACCAGTTAGAATGGCGATCATTAAAAAATCTGGAGACAGCAGATGCTGGAGAGGATGTGGAGAAATAGGAACACTCTTACACTGTTGGTGGGAGTGTAAATTAGTTCAACCATTGTGGAAGACAGTGTGGCGATTCCTCAGGGACCTAGAAATAGAAATTCCATTTGACCCAGCAATCCCATTACTGGGTATCTATCCAAAGGACTATAAATCATTCTACTATAAGGACACATGCACACGAATGTTCATTGCAGCACTGTTTACAATAGCAAAGACCTGGAACCAACCCAAATGCCCAACGATGATAGACTGGACTGGGAAAATGTGGCACATATACACCATGGAATATTATGCAGCAATCAAAAATGATGAGTTTGTGTCCTTTGTAGGGACATGGAGGAATCTGGAGAACATCATTCTCAGCAAACTGACACAAGAACAGAAAAAGAAATACCGCATATACTCACTCATAGGTGGGTGAGAAAAATGAGAACACGTGGACACAGAGAGGCGGTCTACTATACACTGGGGACTGTTGGGGGGAATGGGGGAGGGACAGCAGCGGGGGGCTGGGGGGGATAGCCTGGGGATGACTACCAAGTGTGGGTGAAGGGGAGGAAAGCAGCAAAGCACACTGCCGTGTGTACCTATGCAACTATCTTGCTCGTTCTGCACATGTACCCCCAAACCTATAATGCAATAAAAATTAAAAAAAAAAAAAAAAAAAAAAAAGAATTACACAGTTGAGACTGCAAACCAGCTAGGTAACAACTAACATAATTACAAGAACAAAACCTCACATGTCAATGTTAACTTTCACCATATATAGATTAAATATTCCATTTAAAAGATATAAATTTGTGGACCAAGTTTAGAAAACAGAAACCAACCACATACTGCTTACAAAAAATCCACCTGAAGGAGAGAAACTTATACAAATTCATGGTAAACGCATAGAAACAGAAATTTTGTACAAACAAAAAAGAAAAGAATTTGGTATAGTTATATTTATTTACAAGAAAGACTTTAAATCAACAAAAAAAAAAAGATGAAGTTCTTTCTATAAAGAAATCAAGAAGATATACTAAATATGTATGTACTTAAAACTTCAGCACTCAGATTCATAAAGCAAATACTACCAGAGCTAAGTAGAAAGATAAACAGCAATATAATGAGGGTGAGCAACCTCCACACTACCAATGACTGTACTAGACAGACTGCCTGGACAAAAGTAAAAACAAAGAAACGTTATACTTAAATTGAGTTCTAGAACAAATGGACCTAACAGACATTTAAAGAACATTCTGCCCAACAAATTCAGAATATATGTTCTCATCTGTGCATGGAACATTCTCAAAATAGACCATATGCTAAGCTACAGCCACAAAGCAAGCCTCAAAAAAATTTTAACATTTAGAAATAATATCAGGTATATTCTCAGAAGATGGTGAAATATAACTAGAAATCAATATCATACAGAATTTTCAAAACTATCCATACACATAAAAATCAAATGACTGACCTTCTAGTCAGTGATAAAATTAAGATGGAAATTTTTAAAAGATGAAACAAATGAAAATAGAGGCACAACATACAAAAATCTTTGGGATATAGCAAAAGCAGTGCTAATAGGAATATTTACAGTGTGAAATGCCTTCATAAAAAATATAGAAAGGTCATAAATTAACCTAACTTTGCACATAAGGAAACTAGAAAAACCAGAACAAACCGAACCCAAAACTAGCAGAAGAAAAGAAATAACAAAAATCATGGAAGAACTAAATAAAATTGAGATCAAACAAACAATACAAGAATCAATGAAATAAAAAGTTAGTTTTGGAAAGATAAACACAATTAATAGACCACTAGCACCACTAAGAGAGAGAAGAAATTTTCCATTAAACACAAGTAAAAATAAAAATAGAGACATTACGATTGATACCAGACATAAAAAAATCACCAGAAAATCTAGAGAAAATGAATAAATTCATTAGAATCATACAACCTCCAAAGACTGAACAAGGAAGGAATATAAATCCTGAACAGACCAATAACACCAATAACAAGTAATGGGATTTAATCAGTCACAAAATCTCTCCCAGTTTAAAAAAAAAAAGAAAATAAATAAAACTCACTAACAGAAGGATTAAGGGCCAATTTCTAGCAGACATACAAGAAGAATCAGTACCAATCCACTGAAATTGCTCCAACAAATCAAGGAGGAGAAAATCTTCTCTAACTCCTTCTATGAAGCCAGTCATAGACAACAAAACAAATAAACTAGTGGCCAATATCTCTGTTGAGAATAAATGCAAAATCCTAAATAAAATACTAGCAAATCAAAACCAACAGCATATCAAAATGATAATACACCACAATTAAGTGGGTTTTCTTCCAGGGATGGAAAGTTGGCTCATCACACAAATCAATAAATGTGATTCTCCAAATAAACAATTTTTTAAAAAAAAATTAGATGATGATTTCAATAGATGCAAAAAAAAATGTGATAAAATTCAGCATTACTTCATAATGAAAATAGTCAAAACACTAGTCATGGAAGGAACACACCTCAAAATAAAAGCCATATATCACAAACCTACAGCCAACATTATACTAAATGGGAAAAGTTGAAAGTGTCCCCCCACCACATAAGAATTAGAACAGATAACAGTGCCCAGTTCCTCTGCTTTTACTCAACATAGTACTGGAAGTCCTAGTCAGAGCAATCAGGCATGAGAAAGGAATAAAAGGCATCCATAAGGGAAATGAGGAAGTCCAATTATCTCTGTTTGCTGATAATATAATCTTATACCTAAAAAAATCTAAAAATTTTTCTAAATTATATAAATTAATTTGGTAAAATTTCAGAATACAAAATTGTTATACAAAATTGGTAGCATTTCTATACACTAATAGTGGCCAACCTGAGAACCAAATCAGAACTCAATCATCTCATTTCCAATAGCCATGAAACAAGTTGAATACCTAATAATACAACTCATTATGGGAGTGAAAGAGCTTTGCTACGAAAACTACACAACACTGTGAAACCCTGTCTCTACTAAAAATACAACAATTAGCTGGGCAAGGTGGCGCATGCCTGTAGTCCCAGCTACTCGGGAGGCTGAGGCAGGAGAATTGCTTGAACCCAGGAGGTGGAGGTTACGGTGATCCGAGATTGCGCCATTGCACTCCAGCCTGGGTAACAAGAGCGAAACTCCGTCTCAAAAAAAAAAAGAAAGAAAAGAAAAGAAATTGTAGAGGAGACAAACAAAGGGAAAGCATCCCATGAACATGGAATGGAAGAATCAATGTTATTAAAATGGCAATACTGCCCAACACCATCTATACATCCAATGCAATTTCTAGGAAAATACAAACATCATTTTTGAATTAATCAGAAAAAATTATTCTAAAATTCATATGAAACCAAAAAGATCCCAAATAGCTAAAGAAATTCTAAGCAAGGGTATCACCTTACCTGACTTCAAATTCTACTACAAGCCTATAGTAACCAAAACATTATGGTACTGGTATAAAAATAGACACATAGATAAATGGAACAGAATAGAGCATACAGAAATAAAGCCACATACCTGCAACAAACTGACCTTCAACAAAGTAGTCAAAAATGTACACTGGGGAAAAGACAATGGCAATAAGAAATCTGGATAGCCACACACAGAAGAATGAAACTGGCCTCCTATCTCTCACCACATACAAAAATTAATCCCAAATGGATTAAATTATTTAATGCAAATCCTGAAACCATGAAAATCATGCAAGAAACCTAGGGCCAAACTCTTCTGGACATTGGCCTAGGCAAAGAATTTACAACTAAGGCTTCTAAAAGAAGTGCAATAAAAACAAATATAGACAAATACATCTGAATTAAACTAAAAACCTTCTGCACAACAAAAGAAATAAGCAGAGTAAACAGACAACCTCAGAATGGGAGAAAATATTTGCAAACTATGAATCTGGCTAAAGGACTAATATGCAGAATCTACAAAGAACTGAAAGAACAGGAGAAAAAAGTGGGTAAAGGACATGAGACATTTTGCAAAAGAAGACATAAAAATGGCCAAGAAACATGAAAAAAGTCTCAGTATCACAGAATGGTTACTGTCAAACACTCAAAAACAAATGTTGCTGACAATGAGGAGAAAGAAGAATGCTTATATTCTGTTGGTAGGAATGTAAATCAGTACAACCTCTGTGGAAAACAGAGTGGACAGTTCTCAAAGAACTAAAAACAGAACTAATGTTTCACCCAGCAAGCCCACTACTGTGTATCTACCCAAAGGAAATCAATAATTATATCAAAATGATACCCAGGGTCATATGTTTATAGCCTCACTACTCACAATAACAAAAATATGGAATCAAACTAATTGTCTATCAACAGATGAAAGAAAAAAATATGTGGTATATGTATATTTATTTGTATGCCATAGAATACTACTCAGACAAAAAAAATTAAAAATAAAATTAGGCCTTCAAAAGCCACATGTATAAAACTGGAGGCCATTATTTTAGGTGAAATTATTCATATTCAGAATGTAAAATCCCATATATTGTCACTTATACATGGGAGCTAAATAAAGTGTACATATGGAGAGAGAGTGCTGAGTGATAGACATTGGAGACTTAGAAAGGTGGGAGGACAGCAGGAGGGTGAGGAATAAGAAATTACATAATGGGTACAATGTTCACTATTTAGGTGATGAATACACTAAAAGTATAGACTTCACTGCTATGCAATATATCCGTAGAATGAAACTCCATGTGGACACTCTAAACGTAAAAAATATAGAAATTAAAATTTTCAAAAGAAATGAAGACACCATGAAACACCATGGAAATATATTAAAAAGTTGAATTTATAATAGAGCTGCAGAGTATCCCAAGAATAATGATGATACAATTCTGTAATTGCAGAGTCAAGAATACCTTTATTTAACTGAAACTAAACAACCTTCAAATAATCTCTGGTCTCATCATGTTTATAATTCTTTATGATTGACATATACATCACAAGAAGGTAAATTCTCATCAAATATTTATTAGTGAAGATGTATGCACTAAGAAATTAACTAAAATTGGTATTTTTGTTTAATGTGATCAAGGAAGCAGAACTTAAAATAGCATTTCTAATATGTTTTGAGTTAGAAAAAAATGTAAAAATCATGTAATATATTACAAATAAAGAAAACAAATTAAGATATATTTTCAAGGTCACAAGGAAAAGCAAATTCTAGGTGTCCTGAATATTTATGTAACATATGTTTATATAACATATATGTTTATATAACAATTGCTATATAAACATATAACAATTTTTATTATATCTATACTTTATATTAATGTTTAATAAATTTGATAATTATTCTGATTCAAATAAGAAATGTGTAAAATTATCTTACATGTTTATAATTTTTAAAAATCAGCAACATTACTAAATAGTATCCAAAACTTATTTTTCTTATTCAGAATCCCACTTTCTTGCTAACTTAGAAAAGTAAAAGCTAGAATTCATAAATTAGAATCATACCAAAAAGAAATTTCATCACATGATAACCTCAAGTATTAATACATAATTACAAAATTAGATTTAAAGTAATGTCACAAAATAACAACTACAGAAATTTGCTTTAGTGTTTGTTTTAATATTGAGTTTTGCAGATTATTTGCAAAAATTACACTTGAATGAGAATCACTGGAATTTCTCTCCTAAAAGTCTATGCCAATCTTTTACATAGTGATTCTTTTATTTGTGTGTGTGTTTATTTACATATTTTGTGCTAATTTTATATAAATTCTCTGTGTAATCTTATTGTGAAAAGCTAAATATCCAGGTAATAAAAATAGAAAAATTAAGATCTTGATTATTGGGTATATTCAACTGCTGTATTTATATAGAGGTAATAACTTAGGAAATGTGATTTAGAGAAGAATGTGAGTGGACACTCCCTGAATTAGAAATATTTTTCTTCATATAAAATTCAAAACACTAGCTCGTAGTACTGAATATGTGAAATGTTAGTATGAATTTTTTACTATGAGGTATATACTCCTTGACAATTGTAAATCTTATTTAGGTTAAGTGCTCTATAACAACAATTCTGTGGAAACCTTTCCCCAAAGAAGAGACCTCTTAGGACAGTTGAAATGTACTCAGATGTCTGTCAACCTGTATGCAGTTTTCTGTTACTTGGCTGAGAGAAGAATATTTGAAAAGAATACTAAACTGATATTTCTTCATTTAACATTGAGAGGGCTGTACTATACTAGCAAATTCCTAGTTATGTGTTCATATGATCACGTATTTGTAAAATTTGCAATAGGAAGTCATTTTCTACCTCAGTTTCTACTGCTATGTCTACCACTCCAACTTCCTCTCCTTTTGGTTTTCATTTTATGTCTGGTAATTAGAAAGACTATTCAAATTATATATTCACAATTTTGTGTTCTTTTTTGATGAAGGCCCCTCAAAATTGTAAAAGCTTCTGGCTTCATAAAACCTAAATTTGCCTATCATCACAGAAAAGAAATGTATAATCCTCTTAAAATAAGCCTCTCAATTAGAGTAAAATTCAAACTCCTTATGATTCATGCCTACTCTTCCAATGTTACCCAATGTCTCTCTTCTCCACTAAATCCAGGATTCAGATTTTATGATCTTTGAATTTCATTAAACAGGTCAAGTTCTTTGCTGCCTCAGCTGTTGCACATATCCTAATCACTATAATGAATGGCTTTCAACCATTCTTTGCATAAATGACTTCTTTGTAAAAGAGGTCCCCAGTTCCTTCCCTCCTATTCTCTATCTCTATCTTTGGACTTTTCTATTTCTTTGAACATGGTGATCCATATTTTTTAAATATTTTTATTACTTGGATATTTAGCTTATTTCTCTTTTTTGTTGTTGTTTTCATTCTCTTACACTGGAATAAAATCTCTGGATAGGTAGGCCTGTGCTTGTGTTTTCACCATTTTCTCCTGTCCTATGATAGGTATTTACGACATCTTGAATGAATCAAATTTAACCGGACCTTTGACACTGCCCTTCATCTACAATATACTCATTCTTTCTTAGCTGCAACTATTTCAAAACTTTTCTATTCTACCTAGTACTCCTCCTCCTCTTTTACCCATACACAATTCAATCTCAGATGACCATGTCTCATAATTCAAAACAGAATCCATCAGCTTCTACCATTTTCCCGCTTTACTGCTCATTTCCTTCCCATCTCCTGTCACAAAGTTGAAAACAGTCCTGGACCACTCAAGCACAATACCTCCCGTAGCTCTGAACCTCTTCCCCTCACATCTTCTCAGGGCGACTATGTAAGTCATGTGTTCAATCTTTGCAGTGTCCCTCTTTGCTATATCTGCTCTGGTGTCTTCAATCTTTTGTTTAATTCTCCCTCCAGTGTAAATATCCTCAAGCAATCTTCTAAACTTGCTATTTGCTGCACAGCCAGATTTCTTGAACCAGTTTTGTCCACAGTCTGTATTAAACGTCTTGCTAATTATTTTTATTGGCAGGTTCTATTTAGGGTCTGTCTCTTCTACTCCATTAAAAACCATTTTTATTACACTTGTCATTGGCCTCATTGCCAAATCCATCACAACTTCCCAACTGAAGATAATAAACTAAATTAGAAACATTTGTCACTTAGATAATGAAAATAATGTAATTAAATTATAATTTCCTTGACTTTATTATATAAGGCAATATGGTGATAAATGTTTATAAATAATTTAGTCTACTAGCCAAAACAATCCTTTGAAATATTAGAACTGTTGTAAATACTGTAACATTTTACAAATAAGAGTCAACAAAGCTTCAAATAGACTTGCTATGTTGGCCAAAGATACATGCTTAGCAAGTGGTGGAATTAGAATTCAGACAGGATGACTTATTAAACAATCTGTTACACTCCCTTTACATTAATAATTTCCTTCTTTTTATGTCTATGGAAACATTCCAGATTTTTTTTCTCCTGTTTCTCTGAGCTCTCCTTCCCCCACTCCCATTTTCTGTCTATTCCTCTTCTGCCTTATATTTAAGTGTTGTAATGTTTCAGGCCTTCGTCTTGAGCTCTTACTCTTTTCATTCTGTATTCTTATCCAATTTGGTGTCATTATTTATATGCTGATACTCCTAAATACATATCTCCTGGCTAGATGCATATCCAACTCCACAGTTCACATATCCAATCTTGATTTTCCATTGGCGACTCAACCATAATGTGTCCAAGTGAAAAGTTGCAACATCCCTCTCAAAATGCTTTCTCTCCAGTCAGTATCATTTTACAAAATGGTATTGCCATTTACCTACATTCTTGTGAGAAAGCAATTAAAAACAAACATGTGAGTCTCTTGATCTCTCTCTTTTTCACACCCAACATTTATTAACATCACCTGTACTTTCCACCACCAAAATGTTTTCCAAAACTGCCTTCTGCTCTGCTCCTCCTCTATTATCACTCTCTCTCAGTCCCCACACTTTCTCACACTACCTGGACTCATTGTGCCGCCTCTTGCCTACAAAAAGTATAGCATCCAAGAAAACTAAATCCAACAAACTAGAAGTCAAGTTATACCATTCCTTTCCTTAAAACTCGTTTATGGGTTTTCATCAGTCATAAAATGAATCCAAATGATATGACGCCCTGAGCTGATCTGGATAATTGTTTCCATCTCTCCCATATAGCCTCAGCAGGCTAGACTCTGCTTTACCATCTTGAAATATTATTGTTTTGTTTTTACAGTTTTGCACGCATTTTTCTTTGGCTTGGAACACTCTACATATATTTGTTTTCCAAAAGAGTCAATTCTTCTAACCCTTAAAAACTGATGGCTGATTGGCAAACATAAATGAGATTCATGTAATAGTCCTCAGAACCTATCAAAGTTAGAAAATAAAGACCTACACTAAGAAAGTACAGAAATTAACACACATGATAGAAGTTATAAAGTAGAAATTGAAAAACAAATTAGCTGAGGAGGTTGTCACAAGCTATAATTTTGGTAATGAGTGCTAAGTTCTAAATAGTTTGAAAGCTTGTATTTAGAGCAACAAAAGCAATTATACTATAATCACAAATTTGGAAGGTAGGTGGCCCATAGGAAATGTTAATTTGATGCACTATTTTAAAGATATTTTCAAAACACCCTTCTTTTCTCAGTTTATGTTAAATCAAGAGATACCATGATTTTAATCAACATTCCTTAACAATTTCTCTATATACAATTGGAACACAGATTTATTTTCAGTTTGAAAAAAGAATTTCTCAAAAAACAATACTTACCATAACATGTAGGTGAATCAGACCAACCATTGTGACCACACACTATGGAACCAGTGATGCTTCCACTTGTGCTTTCATAACCATCATGGCATTCATAGTCCAATATGTCATTCAGCTTAAACCATGTGATGCTATTTTTGGCTCTGGCATTGTTAAATGCTGGCGTATCACAAGATTCTAGTACATAAACAATTGAGAATATCATTTCTAATGTAATCTAATAAACAATCTGTGTATTTCCCATTCTAAGAAGAAAAAGCTTTATTGATTAGCTGTACTAATAAATACTGTACAAAAATAATCTAAGACTGGTGAGAAATTATTGTCCTGAAATAGTTGCCAAAAATGAAAGTATATGTTTCTACACAGCATTTTTTTCCTTGTTTAACCCCCAAAATCTATTTTAAGAACATTTTTCTTAATTCACCTATATCAAGGCATTTACGACAATGCTAGTAATAAAACAGGGCACTACAGGTGTATATTACTTTTTTAAAGAAAATCATAACAGCATTTTGTAAATAAAGATGCCAGACTAATTCAAGGTTGAGGCATATGTAAAAAATGATTAAAAAATGAATTCCTTAGATATAAAAGACATTTTCGCTTTCATAATAAGAAAATCTTAAAAGAATAATTAATAAAAATTTAGTATAAAATGAGTTTAATGAGGAATAACTTTTTTGTAAACTAGACCTCATATTAAACATAGACTTTAAAAAAATGAAAACAGTATACATGAATATACTAAATATTAACTTCCCTTAACATGAGTATATTAAACATTACTTCAAAATATTACTAAGAGGCAGGCAGATCACTTAAGGTCAGGAGTTCTAGACATCCTGGCTAACACAGTGAAAACCCGTCTCTACTAAAAATACAAAAATTACGCGGGCATCATGTGAGGTGACTGTAATCCCAGCTACTCAGGAGGTTGAGGTAGGAGGATCGCTTGAACCCAAAAGGCAGAGGCTGCAGTGAGCCAAGAATACCCCACTGCATTCCAGCCTGGACAACAGAGCGAGACTTTCAAAAAAAAAAAAAAAACTGGATGGCTTTGCAAGAAATAAGACAAACTGAGCCAATTGTTTCTACACAATTTTCATAAATATCTAGATGGTGTGATAGGGAAATACACACACACACACACACACACACACACACACACACACACGTTAGTGGCTTTGCAAAAAATAAGACAAACAGCCTATTGTTCCTATAAAATCTTCATAAATATCTAGATAGTGTGGCAAGAAATCATTCAATAGAGCAGGAATTGATACCATCTAGAAATATTTTGTCTCTCTACTAACCATATATTTGCAAAAAAGTCTAAGGGTGAGGATATTCAGAATTGGACATAGCCTACAGTGTCAAACTATAAATTATAGAGTTTAAATTATTTTGATATTATGCACTATGCATCCATATCTTCACTAAAAACTTTACTTTTATATCTAAGGGCAAAGACTTTGATATTAAAGGCTAATCACATAAAACAGGTATATACAATAGTCATAAAGATATAAGCTAAAAAGAAATAAGTTTAAACCAGAATACACATAAAACTCCCTAACTCGTTTCTACAAAACAGAATGTTTTAGAGTGGGAAAAAGCTGAATGGAAAGAAAAACTAATATTTGAGCAACTAAGTATAAAAGAAAAATAAAATGATGTCCGTTTTGTTCTTCAAAGTTTTTTTTTAATCTTTTCAAATGAAATTATGTCAGCCCCTACAAAAAGATTAAAGTTAGTAAACTTTTATGTAACATCTGGATCATCAATACAAATGTAATAAATTACTTACTAATGCATGTGGGTTGAGCTGACCATCCACTTTTCAGACATGTAATTGATCCTGATGTCTCACCATCTGCTGTTATAAATCCTGGTTTGCATTGATATTTTGCTTGTTTATTTAAGGCAAATGTATACTGAGATTCAGAAATAAACCCATTCTCAATATCTACCTCTGATCTGGAACATGTTTCTAAAAGGGAAGAGGAAAAGAAAAAGACAATGATATGTTTAATTATATTTCATAAGAATTTAAATAATATGAGAAACAATGAATCATTTATAAATGAAAACCTGCATAATCATAAGCATTCAAATATTTAAGTCAAGGAAAATAAATTCTGTGTTGCCAAAGATATTACAGCAAGATTCTTCATAATTTTTTAAACAAGGCACTATTTAAGACACTTACTATTCCTTCTAAGAAATTATTGGAAATCTGTTTGTCTCATGAATTTGGAATTCTACAGCACATCAGAATGCGATAGACAATATGTTACTTCTTAGCACTTTTTAATCTTGCCTATTTTAGATTTTTTAGGGAATTCCAAAACTCATTTAGCCAGTTGGAGTATCTGAGATTCTGTGATAATCTTAGAAAATCTGCCAAAATAACTGTAATAGCCTTTGGATCCAAGAATTTGAAACGTCATTATTGTGTGCTTCAAAGTAAATAAACACGTGGAGTTCAAAGAAGATGAGGAACAGTAACAACTGGACAAAATGATGATACCTCAAATTATGTAGAACTTAACTTCAAAGAACAGAAGATACTGTCTCTGTAAACTGATGATAGAAATTACTGTCAGTTACTAGGTTGCTTCCCAGAACTCAGCTTCATTCAAAATAACTCATGGATAAGAAGAAAATCAAAAGAGAAAACATTAAATATTTTGAATTGAATGATAATAAAAACATTAAATAAAACTTGGTGAGCTGACACTCAATGCTTAGAGGAAAAGGTATCATTACATAGCTATAAAAGAAAATAATAAAAACTGAAAGTAAATTATTTATAAGAAATTATAACAAAGTAAGCAAGCAAAATTTTGAAACACAAATATGAGCAGAAATCAAATGGAAAACAAACAGTAGATACAAATAAAAAAGCAGGGGCCGGGTGCGGTGGCTCACTCCTGTAATCCCAGCACTTTGGGAGGCCGAGGCAGGTGGATCACGAGGTCAAGAGATCTAGACCATCCTGGTCAACATGGTGAAACCCCGTCTCTACTAAAAATACAAAAAATTAGCTGGGCACGGTGGCGCGTGCCTGTAATCCCAACTACTCAGGAGGCTGAGGCAGGAGAATTGCTTGAACCCAGGAGGCGGAGGTTGCGGTGAGCCGAGATCGCGCCGTTGCACCCCAGCCTGGGTAACAAGAGCGAAACTCCGTCTCAAAAAATAATAATAATAAAATAAAAGATCAGGCAAGAATAATCAAGCAAAACAGAGTTCCAGCCACAAATAAAGAAATGGAACCAAATAGATGAAAATAACATTTTCATACATTGGAAAGCAGGAAGCACCTAATTCCAGAAAAAAAGTGACAATATGAGATGAGTTCCGTCATCAAAGGGACTTTATTCGTGGAGAAATTTTCCAGACAGCAGCACAGAGAAGGTGAATTCAAGCAGAAAATGGCAGACTTGCTGAGTAGAAGAAACAAAATTCAGTGTTCCCCAAAAGGATGAGATCATCAGAATCTGCAGAAAAGGGAGTCAGAAAAGAAGAAAGTATGGAGGAAAAGGGCTCTAAAAATTTCCACAGCAATTCCCTAGATTCCTTGGCTGAATACTGACACTCTGGTAAGTAGAGCAAAACTCCACAAGAATGGACAAAGGATACCTACCAGTTGAAGAACACTACCAGAGAACAAAAAGGTGAAAGGTGCCCAGAGCACCCACAATACTGGGACACATTCGAATTGAATCAATTGGAGTAGAAAGACTCCTTTGAACGTCTAGATTGTTTAGTAGAGACATCAGAAAAAGCTTAATATTCTGAACAAACTATCTCTGGGTAAAAGCCTCCATAAACCAGCCTTTAAAAAGCTTAAAAATAAGCCTTGAAAGAAAGAATCAAGTTGACCCATAACAAACTTAGACTTTTAAACAAAATTTAAAACAAGTAATCCTTGGAGTCTCACAGACATACAGACTTCAGAAGTTCCAAAGCTGCATCTCTTAGCCAAAATACAGAGTAGATATTAAAAAATAAATAAATAAAACCACCACCTTTTGGCAATAATTCCTTCTTCCCACCTCCCTTCAAAAAACCCAGTAAATATTTTACAGAATACTAACCTTACTCCAGCCAAACACTAATGGATAAATTACATATCAAAACTTTTGGAATGACACTAGAGCACTATGAAATAAATTGGTGTCACTAACTACATGTGATAGAAAATGACAGTGGTCTACTTCAGTAACCTTAGCCTCTACCATCAGACATTAGAAAAAGTAAAAAAAAAAATTAAACTCAAAGTAAGCAGAAGAAATAATACAATAAAGATCCGAGATGAAATAATAAAATAGTAAATATATAACTAAAAAGGAAACCAAAAGCTTGCTAATTTAGGTCTCTATAATCAATAAACCTTTAGACAGACTGAATCAGAAAAAAAGATGACACAAACTGCTTATATCAGAAATGACAGAAGTAACATCATTATGGTTTTTACATGTATTAAAAGAAAAATAAGTAATATTCTAAATAATGCTATATCAATAAATCTAAGAACTTGAATTATTTAAAAACTTACTAAAGCCACAAACTACCATAGCTCTCTCAAGAAGAATTAGGTAATATTAATAAATTATATCTATTAAACAAATTGGATTTGTAGTTGAAGCAAGAAAAACAAAATATTTAGTTATAAATCTAAAAAATACAGGATCTGTATGCTGAAAATCATGAAACAACTGGTATAAGATATCAAAGATAATCTTACTAAATCAAAGGTATATAATGTTCATGGATGGAAAAATGCGATACTGTTACATGTCAGTTCTCCCCAGATTCATCTATAAATGTGTCCCAATCCTAGTGAAAAACAAAGCACAATGTTTTGCACATGTGAACATGCTGATTCTAAAGTCATATGGAAAGGCAAAGGGGCTAAAATAGCTAAACACTTCTTCAAAAGATAAGAGAAGTTGAAAAATGCACATTACCAGATTTTAAGACTTAGAAAAAGCTACAGTGAGTAAAAGGATCTCATGATACTGGTGAAAGGATAATCACACAGAACAGTAGAAGAGAAAAGGGAATCCAGAAATAGACTCACATACATGGATCTATTCTAAAAATAGCTTTGATTCTATTTTGTTATAAAACTATCAGGTTTATATGCCTACTGTTTAGCAATAGATCAATACACTGAGACAGTGGGGTTTGCAGCAAAGAAAGACTTTAATCAACTCAAGTCCAGAAAACAAGGAAATGGGAGGATTCTCAAGCCTCAAATCTGTTATGTGAAGGGGTTCTAGGGAAGGGACTTTAAGGAATCATAGAGGGCGAGGGGCTAGAAAATTTGGGTTGTCAATTGGGGAGAGTAATGGGGATGAAATCACCAGGATGTGAAACCTGCATTATTTCATGTGTCAGCTTTTTGCTGGGCTCTTTAGAACAGCTGAGTGTGTGTGTGTGTGTGTGTGTGTGTGTGTTGATTTTTCTTTTTTGTTTTTGAGACATGGTCTTGCGCTGTTTCCCAACTGGATTTCAGCAGCGTGATCTCAGCTCTCTGCAGCATCTGCCTCTCAGGCTCAAATGATCCTCACACCTCAGAAATCCTGAACAGCTGGTACTGCAGACCTATGTCATGATGTCTGGCTAATTTTTTACTTTTTTGTAAAGATGATGTTTTGCCTTGTTGACCAGTATGTTGATAGTTTTTTTTTTTTTTTTTTTTTTTTTTTTTGGTATGCAGAACCTAAAGGAGAAACTCACATGGAATATCATCTCACAATGTCTTAGATTTTATGTATGTAAAGGAAAGAACCGAAAGGTCTTGTTGTCACAAGACAACAAGAGCTACATTATCCTAGGGTAGTAATCAGTGACCAGCTACAAAGAAGTGAGCCAAAGGGAGAGCTGGCTTAATGATTACCACTGTTTGTCCTGAAAGCATAGTTAAATTTTTTCCCCTTAATCAAGTTTATATAATTTTCTTAGGTACAGTTTTAGTTTAGTTCCCCCTGGGCTTGATTCCTTCTCAATCATGAGGTGTAAGAGCTAATATGTTGGGAATCAGGCAATGGCTACACTTGCTTCTTTTTGCTGACAAGGGGCACAGTCAGAGAGTGAGTCAGGATTACAGGAATGAAATTGTCTTGTTACACAGCTGAGGGTGCTGCATCAACATGCTAGTATTTCAGTCTCCAGTTGTATTGTAATATTTAATTGAATAGCAGCCTATGATGTAAATTGTAAGCCCTAGAAACAGAATTGTGAGCTTGAACTTTAAGAGTCCTTGAAAGATAGACTGGAAAATGTGGAGTATCCAGGGGAAAAGCTCAGAACACTAGTTGGGTCTGTGGTAGACACATACTGTATCCAGGTAGACCGCTGACAGATTTTCTTTAGCTTGGTTTTTACTTTACCGGAAGCATTGATGTAAGTACAACAGGTGGTATTGATCACCGTACAGACTCCTCTCTGTATAGTCAAGAGAAAATCAAGTGTAACACTTTGGCAAGAACTATCCAGGCAAGTAAGTTTAAAGAGTTTGCTCAGCCTTAATGTTCCAAGCAGCCTCTTTTTAGTTATTTCTATGATTGCCAGTAAGTTTCTGATCAGGTCCCAGTTAGTGTATACTCCGTAGCTAGGAATCATGATGCCTAGAAGGCTCTGCCACCACATGTATTGATATATGCCTGGCAGTCCCTTTTGGAGTCATGGGAAAATGGGGAGAATCTTTTGTCATTAGGATGGACTCAGCAGTGCCCCAATAAGTGAGAGCCCTCAATGTACAGGTTACTGAGACACCACCGGGCTTGTCCTAACAGATGTGAGTCTGATTCTATACCACAAATAAACACTTACCAAGGAGACACAGGTGAAGCCTTCGAGCATGCATTTATTGATGGATTTGTTCATGGGGAATATAGACAAAATGGAATTGAACTATGGATCTGTTTTACAGACTCCTCAGGATTTATCTGTGTAATATTCCCCACTGTAAATATTTTTGGCATAGTAAGGAGAAACTTTTCATTTTATATCCCTTCCCCTGGCTGTATTTGTCTATCCAGTATGCCACAGACCAGGAAGGGCCTATGTTATGGAATGACTTTCCATTTATGATAGGGAGAGAGAGACTGAAACACAAGGTGGTGATTTCTTGGTGTACTACTAGTTGGACCTGGGAAGGAACCACGGAAAGCAGCTGGTGCAGATAAGTAGTAGTTTCTGGGACATCCAGAAAGTCAGTGACAAGTATGACTAACAGAAAATGCTGATTTTGCATAGTTTGGGGGAGTTACTGACAGATCCAAAATTCCAATAAGTTTCTTCCAGTGGCAACGCCTTGAAACAGTTTAACTACAGTGTTGTTATGCTTGTTTAGGCACTGTAGTAATAGGAAAGGTATAATTAGAAGTTTTAAAACAAGAGTGATCATTTTTAAATTTTAGAATGTCCAAATAATGGGAGGCAGGAGCCTATGTTAGCATGGCATAGGATGTCTAGAAAATCTGTAAGTCTACTAATTGTAATGACCAAGACAATTATGAAGTAAAATCTATAAATCTAGCAATTGTAATGACCAAGGAAATATATGGATTAAGCATTCAGTAAGGCAGGGAATAGACAGGAAGCTATCTCGCCTTTTCATATAATTATAATGACAAAAATTCCTATTATGCTCAAAATAACTATTGGGCAGTAGTCAAGAGGACATATGTTTTGTCTAATTTTATTAAAGTTAGTTATTCAACTGATATTTTTCTTCTAAAGATACATGAGGCCCATCAAAGATTTACTTATCCATTCGGATAGGGTTGAGACAGTCTCTGAAGTCAAAGTAGCCTCTCTGCATTTCTTGATAGAACGAGAGTCTGGCAGAGTGGGTTTTATATGGCTGTGGTGAATCCAGGGTATAAGTCCTTCAAGCTTAACAGAGGAATGAGTCACCAGTCATATTTTATGTGGCCTCTTTCACTTTCACTGTGGTTTTTTTTTTTTTTTTTGAGGAAAAGAGAGGAAGAAAAAGAGGGAGAGAGAACAGGAATATTGCTTTATTCTATAAATGGGTATTAATAATGGCCGATCATTATTTTGTGTATTTAAAGTGGAAAATGTATATTTTATGTATCTAAAGTGGAGAGCTCTACAAGTACTTATTAAGTTTACTTGTTCCAGATCTGAGTTCAAATTCTGGATATCCTTATTAATTTTCTGTCTCGTTGAGTCTAAATCTCTTTATGGGTCTTATGTATCTGGGTGTTAGGATGCATTGATCCTTATACCACTCTATCTTTGTTGCTTTGAAATCTGTTTTATCAAATGCATGAATTGCAACTCCTTTTTGTTTATTTATTTATTTTTGTTCTCCATTTGGTTGGTAGATCTTTCTCCAACCCTTTGTTTTTAGTCTTTGTGTATCTTTGGATATAAAATGGGTCTGGATGTAGTATACCGTTAGGTTTTGGCTGTATCTTTTGATTGGGGGATTTAGTCGACTTAAATTTAGGATTACTGCCATTTGATGTTAACTGGCTATTTTACCCATTCGTTGATGTAAATTATGCTTTATGTTGATGCTCTTTACTTTTTGGTATATTTTTAGAAAGGCTAATACTGGTTGTTCCTTTCTGTGTGTAATGCTTCTTTCAGAAGTTTTTGTAAAGCAGGCCTGGTGGTAATAAAATCTCTGAGTACTTGCTTGTTCATAAAAAATTTTATTTTTCCTTCAATTGTGAAGCTTAGTTTGGCAGGATATGAAATTCTGGGCTGAAAGTTCTGTTCTTTAAGGATGTTAAATATCAGCCCCCACTCTCTTCTGGCTTGTAGGGTTTCTGCTGAGAGATCTGCTGTGAGTCTGATAGGCTTCCCTTTGTGGGTAACCTGACCTTTCTCTCTGGCTGCCCTTAGTATTTTCTCCTTCATTTCAACCCTGGTGAATCTAACGATTATGTGCCTTGGGGTTGCTCTTCTTAAGGAATATCTTTGTGGTGTTCTCTGTATTACCTGAGGTTGAATAGTGTCCTGCTTTGCTAGATTGGGAAAATTCTCCTGGATAATATCCTGAAGAGTATTCCCCAGCTGGGATTCATTCTCTCCATCACATTCAGGTACGCCTATCAAACGTAGATTAGGTCTTTTCACATAGTCCCATAATTCTTGGAGACTTTGCTCATTCCTTTTTATCCTTTTTTTCTCTATTTTTGTCTTCTCATTCCATTTCATTAAGTTGGTCTTCGACCTCTGATATCCTTTCTTCTGCTTGATCAATTTGGCTATTCAAACTTGTGCATATTTCACTAAGTTCTCGTGTTGTATTTTTCATCTCCATTAGTTCATTTATATTCCTCTCTATATTGTCCATTCTTTTTAACATTTCGTCAAACCTTTTTTCAAAGTTCTTAGTTTCTTTACATTGGGTTAGAACAAGTTCTTTCAACTCCCAAAAATTTTTTATCATCCACCTTCTGAAGCCTACTTCAGATATTGGAACACAGTCCTCTTCCATTAGGGCTTGTTCCGTTGCTGATGAGGAATTGCTATCCCCTGTAGAGGAAGAGGGGTTCTGATTTTCAGTATTCTCGGCCTTTTTAGGCTTTTTTTTTTCCTTTATTGTGATTTTATCCATCTGTTGTCTTTACAATTAGTGCCTTTCTGATTAGGTTCCTGAGAGGACGTCCAATTTGTTGATTCCCAGTGCTGGAATCCGAGCAACCCTCTGCGCCGGCCAAAACAGCAGCGATAAGACTAATGGGGCTCTTCTGTCTGTGAATCTTCGGTCTGGCTTCCTTCTTGAGTCCGCAACAAGAGGCTCTGCCTTCCCGGAGCTCCAAACACCAGTCAGTAGGGGAACCAGTCCTGTTTACTGTGCACGAAGAGCTGCCGCACCGAGGCGATGACAAAACTGCTGCGCCGGCCACAGAAGTCGCGCTGGCGACCCGCGGGGCTCCTCCACTGGAAATCTTCTGGTCCGTGGGCAACGAAAATTCCTCTGAAAATGTGGTGTCCTCACGTTTTCAGAGCTTTCACTAGGAGCTACAATCCCGAGCTGTTAGTGATCAGCCGTCTTGGATTCAGTCTGCCTTTTTTTTTTTTTTTTTTTTTTGAGACAGAGTTTCGCTCTTTGTTACCCAGGCACAATCTCGGCTCACCGCAACCTCCGCCTCCTGGGTTCAGGCAATTCTCATGCCTCAGCCTCCTGAGTAGCTGAGATTACAGGCACATGCCACCATGCCCAGCTAATTTTTTGTATTTTTAGTAGAGACGGGGTTTCACCATGTTGACCAGGATGGTCTCTATCTCTTGACCTCGTGATCCACCAGCCTCGGCCTCCCAAAGTGCTGGGATTACAGGCTTGCGCCACTGCGCCCGGCCTTCACTGTGTTTTTAAGTGGTCCTCAGGGTGTTGATTTTTCCTGGTCTTGAGCAGAACCCAGTCTCTGGGTTGGATGCCATGACAGAGAATGTCAGTCAGATACCACAATCTGCTGGAAGCACACACTCATGAATAGTAATTAAAGTGTGGCCTAAAGATTGTATATATTTGGTAGTATCTAATTTCTTTGTGTGTATATTATTAGCATTCCTTAGTCTGAGAAGGGAACAGAAGAATGATCTCCCACATAAAATTTTTAAAGGGCTTAATTTCAGCCCACTTTTAGGGACCACCCTCACTCTGAGCAGGGCAAAGGACAGAGTTTTATTCCAGGTTGTTAGTTTCTTGGAAACTCTTAGCTAAAATTTGTTTTGTTTTATACAGTATGATCTATCTTTTCAGTTTTTTCAGTAGACTTCAGTCTCCAGGCTGTATGAAGATTACAGATTATGCTGAGGGCCTGGAATATGTGGTGTCCTAGGCTACAAAAGTTGCACTATTGTCACACTGCATGGAGATAGCCCATCTAAACCTAGGGATAATCATCTTTAACAAAGTTTTCATAACCATGGACATTCTCTTGGTCTTGTAAGGGAATGCTACAATTTATCTTGAAAATGTATCTATAAATAAAAGCAAGTATTCAAAATTTCCTGCCACCCTTGGCATCAAAGTAAAATCAATTTGCCAGTCCTCTATTAGCCCTTCACCTCTTACTTGAATCCCTGGTACTGGAGGTGGAGGACCAGTCTTAAGATTGTTCTGGACACAAAGTAGGTTTTTTGTTGTTGTTGTTTTGCTTTGTTTTGAGGCGGAGTCTCCTTTCATTGCCCAGGCTGGAGTGCAATGGCACAATCTCAGTTCACTGCAGCCTCCGCCTCCTGGGTTCAAGCTATTCTCCCGCCTCGGCCTCCCGAGTAGTGGGATTACAGGCACGCACCACCACACCAGGCTAGTTTTTATTTTGTGGATCATCTTCTTTAAGTTTCTGCCAAAGATGTAGTCCTGGATCAATTGAAAGGTAGCATGCCTGCCATACTGTGTGGTACCATGTATGTGTTTGATGATATCTGTCATAAGATACTTGGGGACCAGGACCTTTTCTTCTGTGTTATATATCCACTTATTTTGGGGTCTTTGATTGGAGTCAAAGCCTCAGTCGAGTGCTCTTTTTAGATCTTCTTCCAAATCAGTAGAGATTTCAGGCTGGTGTTTATTTTAGGGATTAATGGCCTTAGCAAGGCTCTGGACATTTTTTTCTCTGGTCACCCCTCTAGTGGCCTGGTCTGCCTAGTGATTTTTTTTTCTCGCTACCAACTGTTCATCCACTGATGTCCAGGGTAGTGTACTATAGCTACTTTCTTGGGTACCTAGACTGCCTTTAGTCAGGCTAAGATTTCTTTAGTATGGTTAATTGTTTTTTTTTAAATCACCAAAGGTTAAGAGTCTCCTTTCTTTCCAAATAGCCCCATGAGCAAGGACAACAAAAAGACATACCTGGAATCAGAGTAAATGGTGACTCAGGAGTGTACCTAGTTGAGATGCCCTGAACAGAACTATAAGTTCTGCCTCCTGTGCTGATGAACCTGGAGGGAGTGTCTCTGCATCCAGGATCTGTCGCAGGGTTACCATAGCATATTCAGTCTTCTGTTGTCTGTGGTCCATAAAGTTGCTTTCATCAGTGAATATTTCTAAGTCCAGGTTTTTAAAGGGAATTTTGGTCAAGTCTGGTTGAATGGAATAAACTTGCTCAATAATTTATAAGCAGTCATGTATAGGATTTAGAGGAGAAACAGCTCTCAAAGTAACAATGGGATTATTCAGGAGGATGGCCTGATATCTATTCAGTCTTCTAGAAGTAAGTCAGTAGCTCCACTTCGGCTCCAACAAAGAGCATACACAGTGTGGGGTGTGCACTGCGGTAGGTCAACCCAAATCAGACTAACCTTTTGGAGTATCTCTTCAGGGATGTGGGCACTGTCAAGAACCTCCAGTTGTAATGATGTGGCCTGTAGAATACATGCGTGGTCTGAAGGCACCGGGACATCCAATCATCTCAGAGAAAAAGTAATCTTAGCATTTAGTTTGGTGACAAGACTTGCCCCAACAAAGGGATATGACATTCACACATATATAGAAAACTCTGCTTTAAATGAGCTTGCTCTAGCTGACAATACAAAGTCTGGAGGAATGTATTTTTCCTGAGATTTCAAACACCTTCAGAGTTTCCCAGGAAAGCTTAGACAACCAGGTATTTAACATTCATGCATATATAGAAAACTCTGCTTTAAATGAGCTTGCTCTAGCTGACAATACAAAGTCTGGAGGAATGTATTTTTCCTGAGATTTCATTCACCTTCAGAGTTTCCCAGGAAAGCTTAGACAACCAGGTATTTAACAACAAATAGGTGGCACCATGTCTACTAAAAAGTCCAGAATCTGATTTCTCACCATCATCAGGGGCCACATGTGGGAAATATGGAGGGTGTTGTTTGGATCAGGAGAGGCCCCTGCATCCCATCATTTCTGGTCTTTTTCTTCAGTATCTCTCTCAAGCTCCCCAGCTATCCCAGGTATTTGGTGGGCAGAAGGCTGACTCTGTTTAACATTTTTAACATTAGACTTTGTAAGGCATGGGCAGTTTTCTTTTCAGTGTCCCCCTTGTTGCAAGAGGCACACTGGTTGGGACCTGCAATGAAATGTCCCTTTTTATTGGCTTCTGGGGGTCCAGGTGGTCCTACCTTAGATGGAATGTCCAATGAGGGCCCTTGTTGTGGTACAGGGACTTCTAGGGTTAGAGCCACAGGAACAAGTAGCTTCCCTCTTCATTATTCATTGTGTTTTATTTTCCACTTCTTAAACTTGTGATCAGTAAATACATTGAAAACAATCTTCACTAATCGAGATATAAACATGTCCAAAGCCTCATCTACATTTTATAACTTTCTCTGAATATCTGGGGCACTTTGTTGGATAAACATCATGTTAGCTATCTTTAAATTTTCTGGAGCTTCTTGATCAATATCCATTATTGTCTGAAAGCTTCAAAGACTGTTGTAAAATTCCAATGGAACCCTTACTAGGCTTCTGCTTGACCTCCTGGACCTTATTGAGGTTCCTATGCTTGGGTACTCCCTTGCAGAAGCTGGCCAAAATGTGGTCTTGATAATGTTCGAGGTTAAATCTAGCTTCAGTATTTATATTCAGCCCAGGTCAGAGGTGGGAACTGCAATCTGAGCAGCTGCCCTTCCGGGATTACTGGAAGAGTCAGTTTGCGTAAGATCAGCCATTTCCTTAGCTTTATCTAAAACCATTCTTTGCTTCTCTGAAGTTAACAAAATATTGAGCACATTTTGGGTATCTGCTTAGGTAGGGTTATGAGCAGCAAATACAGAGGAGAATAGATTCTCCATATGCTTTGGATATGTTTTTTTCCATCCTGTTCCTTCCATTAACATTAAGATCTTCTCAACAAATAGATATATCATTTTTCTAATTAAATAATGGGAAATGGAGAACAGAGAATAAAGCCAGATAAATCCATAGGCTGTCCTGTGGCAGTGACACTCCTGTAGGCAACTGTTATAGGGAAAACTGCCTCTCAGAACCAGAGTGACACCCCCACTGAATGGAGTCCCCTGTTGGGTATCAGAAGCAGAGATCATTCCTGTGCCCTGGATTTGTGCCTTTTTGTGGGTGGGGACTCTGGCTTAGGTGCCAGTAGTGCTGCTGCAGCTCCCCCATATGGTGGAGGAGAGGGGAGTCTAGATTCCTTTAACTGAACCAACATGATATCATCATCTTATTTTTTGTAAATCAGTCTTATTTTTTGTAAATTTGCTAGATCATGATTTTACCCTTTTTCTCCTTTGTTCTACTTTTGCAAAGCAATAAAAAACATATACATAGAAACTGAAATGGGGATTTCATCCCATTTCTCTTTCTTCTTACAAAACAAATCTAGCAGTAGCATGGTACTGTAAGCATGAGAACCATGCAGTGGCCACCATTCTCCCAAATCCAGTGGTATTAAGGTTAAGCCATGTTAAAAATAAGATAATCCTTTTTTGTGTCGTGGAATGATAGACAAAGGCCTTTCAATTTGGCAAGATGCAGCCTGTCTGGGTTGCATTGCGGGTTACACGAGAACTAAGGGGCAGTCCTTACTTCATCAGCACTAAGCAGCTGCTAGGGCTTGTCTCTGGGTCTGCCCCAGTGGCAGGGGGACACTAGGCCATGAGTAAATGCCCTCAAGGAGAGTGACCTCTACCTGGCTTGCCACAAACAGTTACAAGACTGTCAGATTTGCATGTCTGCTGCAGAGCAACAGAACAATACACTGAGACAGTGAAGTTTGCAGCAGAGAAAGAGTAATAATCTCAAAGCCAACAGCCCCCAGTGGGCTGCATGGAGGAACTGAATTAACATTTCCCATTCTGGCTGGAATAATATGCACATAACAAAACCCAGATACTAGTCACCAATATATATCTACTGTACTCACTCAAGTATATTTAAACTTTTCTGCTTACTTTCACAACATGGTTATGAGGAATTTAGATTTTATTAAATTGGAAAGTATTGTGATTCACTGATAACTGACTGTACATTGATAATGTAATGTTGATATCTCAATCTGAAGATGAAGTTGGGACTTGTTAATTATATGATCACAATAAAGTATCTAAATAACCTGACTAAAGTATGGGGTCTAGCATGAAGAGTAAAATAGTAACTTTTTTTTTTTTGAGATGGAGTCTTGCAGCCTTGCTCACTCTGTTGGAGTGCAGCAGTGTGATCTTGGCTCATGCAACTCCTGCCTCCGAAGTTCAAGCAATTCTCCTATCTCAGCCTCCCTGAGTAGCTGGGACTACAAGAACGCACCACCATTTCTGGCTAATTTTCTTATTTTTTAGTAGAGAGACGGTTTCACTATGTTGGTCAGGCTGGTCTCGAACTCCTGACCTCAGGTGATCCACCCGCCTCAGCCTCTCAAAGTGCTGGGATTACACATGTGAGCCACCGGTACTGGCCAATAGTAACATTCTTAAAAATAACTGAGCCAGACAAACTTGGAATAGTCAAAAGAAGGAAGGAAGGGTGGGAAGGAAGGAAGAGGAGAAAATGGGAGGGAAGGGGAGAAAAGGAAAGAGAAGGAAAGAAGAAAAGAAAAAGTAAGGAGAGGAGAGGAAAGGAGAGGAAGGAAGTTGACTCAATAGATCCAAGAAAAAGAAGAAAGAGAGAGAGAGAAAGAAAAGAAAGAAAGAAAGAAAGAAAGAAAGAAAGAAAGAAAGAAAGAAAGAAAGAAAGAAAGAAAGAAAGAAAGAAAATCAGTATTTGTCTCTTCAAACAGCTCCAAAACCACAGCAAGAGGCATAAACCTTGACTGAGTTGTCTGATAGGATAGGAGACCTTGCATATCCAATCAAGGCGTATTATTGACCTCAATTAATGTACCAAGAAAAAATAAAAGTAATGGGATCATCTGACACTGGATGATGAGACACAAAGAAAAGAGACAGATGAAAAAAATAGATTAGGGTCAAAGGTCATGATTAGAGTGAAAGGTCATATCCATACTTTTATAACCTATATTAATTAAAATTTGGGAGATGGAGGTTGCAGTGAACCGAGATCGCATCATTGCACTCCAGCATGGGTGGCATGAGATTCTGTCTCAAAATAAAATAAACTTCAATAGAGGGTTATTGGAATACTCGTTAAAAAATTGTTCACTAATAGTGCGAATAGAGTGGGGGCGGGGGGGGGGACACCAAGATGGCTGAGAGGAGGCAACACCAAAATGCAGCTCCCAGCGAATGAGACGCAGAGGGCTAGAGGACTTAATCATTCCAAGTGAGGTGCCGAGTTCATTGCAGTGAGACGGTAGGATTCTGAAAATAGCTCAGGGAAGGTAGGATTCTGAAAATAGCTCAGGGAAGGCGAGCAGAGAGGCAGGGCGAGCACAGCCCAGGGTGGGCTACCCGAGACAGGACGGGGAGTGTTCCCACCTGGAAGGTGCAGCTGGCTCGGAGGGTTGGGGACTTCACCCCCTCAGACTCCTATCCAGATCCTGTGGTTCCCTCATCCCTCCTGCAACCCACAGTCCACAAGAGTCCCCCTGGGACTGAGGGGTTACTTGGGTTGATGCAAATCTGAGCGAGGCTCCGGCCTAGTGCTGCAAGCTGGTACAGACCTGGGCGGAAGTGTGGACTAACGCCAGCGGGATAAAACTACCCGTCCCACAGAAAGAGGCAGAGTTGAAAACAGGCAAACAGGCCATAAGGCCTGGCATGCCCCACCCCCACAAAACTCAAACTGAAGCCTGCGTGCTAGACAGCTTGGCAGCGAATACACCAGTTTGAGCCCAACCGGGAAGACTGAGCTTGGGGAAGGAGAGACGCCATTGGAAAGGCAGGGCTAATCTCACCTGCAAACAAACTCCAGGGGAAGACCACCCATTCAGCAGCCTGACTGAATCCAAGGCAGCCCGGCAGCGCCTCTACAGGCCAAAAAGATATCACTCCAACCTCAACAGAAAACACATACAGTCTGAAATCACCAACTTCAAAGATCAAAGGGAGATAAATCTACAAAGATGGGGGAAAAAAAACACCGCAAAAAGGATGAATCCATCAAAGACCAGAACACCTCTTCTCCTCCCAGGGATCACAGCTCCTCACCATCAAGGGAACAAAACAAGACAAAGAGTTTGACGAATTGACAGAAGCAGGCTTCAGAAGGTGGATAATAACAAACTTATCTGAGTTAAAAGCCCATGTTCTAACACAATGCAAAGACACTAAGAACCTTGAAAAAAGGTTAGATGAAATGCTAACTAGAATAACCAGACTAGAGAAGAACATAAATGTCTTGACGGAGCTGAAAAACACAGCACAAGAACTTTGTGAGACATACCCAAGTTTCAACAGCCAAATCGATCAAGCAGAAGAAAGGCTATCAGAGACTGAAGATGAAATCAATGAAAGAAAACCGGAAGGCAAGATTAGAGGAAAAAAAAGAAAAAAGAAACAAAGCTTCCAAGAATTATAGGATTAAGTGAAAAGATCTAATCTACATTTGATTGGCATACTTGATGTGATGGTGAGAATGAATCCAAGCTAGAAAACACTTTTCAGGACATTATCCAAAAGAACTTCCCCAACCTAACAGGGCAGATCAATATTCAAATCCAGGAAATACAAAGAACACCACAAAGATACTCCTAAAGAAGAGTAACCCCAAGGCACATAATCATCAGATTCACCAAGGTTGAAATAAAGAAAAAAATTCTAAGGGCAGCCAGAGAGAAAGGACGAGTCACCCATAAAGGAAAGCCCATCAGACTCACAGTGGATCTCTCAGCAGAAACCCTACACACTAGAAGGGAGTGGGGGCTGATATTCAACATCCTTAAAGAAAAGAACTTTCAACCCAAAATTTCATATCTGGCCAAACTAAGCTTCATTAGTGAAGGAGAAATGAAATCCTTTATGGACAAGCAATTGCTGAGAGATTTCATTGCTACAAGACCTGCCTTACAAGAGCTCCTGAAGGAAGTACAAAACATGGAAAGGAACAACTAGTACCAGCCACTGCAAAAATGTATCAAACGGTAAAGACCATCAACACAATGAAGAAAGCACATCAACTAATGGGCAAAACAACCAGCCAGTAACAAAATGGCAGGAACAAATTCAAACATAACAATATTAACGTTGAATGTAAATGTCCTAAATGCCCCAATCAAAAGACACAGACTGACAAACTGGATAAAAAGTCAAGACTCATTGATGTGCTGTATTCAGGAGACCCATCTCACATGCAAAGACTCACACAGACTCAAAATAAAAGGATGGAAGAAGATCTACCAAACAAATGGAGAGCAAAAAAAGAGCAGGGGTAGCAATCCTACTCTCTGACAAAACAGACTTTAAACCAACAAAGATCAAAAGAGACAAAGAAGGGCATTACATAATGGTAAAAGGATCAATGCAACAAGAAGAGCTAACTATCCTAAATATATATGTACCCAATACAGGAGCACCCAGATACAAAAAGCAAGTTCTTAACAACGTACAAAGAGACTTAGACTCTCACACAATAATAGTAGGAGACTTTAACACTCCACTGTCAATATTAGATGGATCAACGAAACAGATAATTAACAAAGGATATCCAGGACTTGAATGCAGATTTGGACCAGGCAGACCTAACAGACATATACAGAACTCTCTATCCCAAATCCACAGAATATACATTCTTCTCAGCACCACATCACACCTACTCTAAAATTGACCACATATTTGGAAGTAAATCAATCCTCTGCAAATGCCAAAGAACGGAAATCATAGCAAACAGTCTCTCAGACCACAGTGCAATCAAATTTGAACTCAGGATTAATAAAAACACTCAAAACCACACAATCACATGGAAACTGAACAACTTAATCCTGAATGATCGATGGAAAAACAATGAAATGAAGGTAGATATAAAAATGTTCTTCAAAACCAACGAGAATGAAGACACATGTGCCAGAATCTATGGGACATATTTAAAGCAGTGTCTAGAGGGAAACATATAGTAATAAATGCCCAGATGAGAAGCAAGGAAAGTTCTAAAATTACATCCTTTCATCAAAATTGAAAGAGCTAGAGGAGCAAGATCAAAAAAACTCAAAACCTAGCAGAAGACAAGACATAACTAAGATCTCAGCAGAAATGAAGGAGATAGAGACACAAAAAAAAAAACCTTCAAAAAATCAATAAATCCAGGAGCTGGTTTTTGGAAAAGATCAACAAAATAGGCAGACTGCTAGCTAGACTAATAAAAAACAAAAGAGAGAAGAATCAAATAGAAGCAATAAAAAATGAAAATGGGGAGATCATCACCAATTCCTCAGAAATACAAACTACCATCAGAGATTACTACAAACAGCTCTATACACATAAACCAGTAAATCTGGAAGAAATTGATAAATTTCTGGACACTTGCACACTTCCAAGACTAAGCCAGGAAGAAGTTGAAACCCTGCGTAGACCAATAATGAGTTCTGAAGTCAAGGCAACAATTAATAGCCTACCAACCAAAGAAAGTACAGATTCAGACAGGTTCACAGTTGAATTCTACCAGAGGTACAAAAAGGAGCTGGTACCATTTCTGCTGAAACTATTCCAAATAATACAAAAAGAGGGAATCCTCCCTAACTCTTTCTATGAGACCAACATCATCCTGGTACTAAAACCTAGCAGAGATACAACTATAAAAGAAAACTACAGGCCAATATCCATGATGAACATAGATGCAAAAATCTTCAATAAAGTACTGGCAAACCAATTGTAACAGCACGTCAAAAAGATTATCCATCATGATCAAGTAGGCTTCATTCCAGTGATGCAAGTCTGGTTCAACACACACAAATCTATAAATGTAATCCCTCACATAAACAGAACCAAAAACAAAAACCACATGATTATCTCAATAAATGCAGAGAAGGCCTTCATCAAAATTCAAAGCCCTTTATGCTAAAAACTCTCAATAAACTAGGTATCAAAGGAACATATCTCAAAACAATAAAAGCTATTTATGACAAACATACAGCCAATATCATACTGAATGGGCAAAAACCGGAAGCATTCCTTTTGAAATCTGGCACTAGGCAAGAATGCCCTCTGTCACCACTCCTATTTAATATAGTATTGGAAGTTCTGGCCAGAGCAATTAGGCAAGAAAAAATTATAAAGGATATTCAGTTAGAAAAAGAGGAAGTCAAATTGTCTCTATTTGCAGACGACTTGATTGTATATTTAGAAGACCCTATCATCTCAGCCCAAAATCTCCTTAAATTGATAAGCAACTTCAGCAAAGCCTCAGGGTACAAAATCAATGTGCAAAAATTACAAGCATTTCTATACACCAGTAAAAGACTTACAGAGAGCCAAATCATGAGCAAACTCCCATTCACAATAGCTACAAAGAGAATTAAATACCTAGGAATACAACTAACAAAGGATGTAAAGGACCTCTTCAAGGAGAACTACAAACCACTGCCCAAGGAAATAAGAAAGGACAAAAACATATGGAGAAACATTCCATGCTCATGGTTAGGAATAATCAATATCATGAAAATGGTCATACTGCCCAAAGTAATTTATAGATTCATTGCTATCCCATCAAGCTACCAATGAACTTCTTCACAGAACTGGAAAAAAAAAATCTTAAACTTCATATGGAACCAAAAGAGCCCACATAGCCAAGTCAATTCTAAGCAAAAAGAACAAAGCTGGAGGCATCATGCTACCTGATTTCAAACTATACTACAAGGCTACAGTAATCAAAACAGCACAGTACTGGTACCAAAACAGAGATATAGACGAATGGAATAGAAAAGAGGCCCCAGAGGCAATGCCACACATCTACAACCATCTGATCTTTGACAAACCTGACAAAAACAAGCAATGGAGAAAGCATTCCCTGTTTAATAAATGGTGTTGGGAAAACTGGCTAGCCATTTGCAGAAAGCAGAAACTGGACCCTTCCTGACACCTTATGCTAAAATTAACTCCAAATGGATTAAATACTCAAATGTAAGACATAAGACCATAAAAACCCAGGAAGAAAACCTAGGCAAAACCATTCAGGACATAGGCATAGGCAAGGACTTCATGACTAAAACACCAAAATCATTGGCAACAAAAGCCAAAATAGACAAATGGGATCTAATTAAACTGCAGAGCTTCTGTACAGCAAAAGAAAGTCATTAGAGTGAACCAGCAACCAACAGAATGGGAAAAAAAACTTTTGCAATCTACCCATCTGGCAAAGGGCTAATATTCAGAATCTACAAAGAACTGAAACAGATTTACATGAAAAAAACAAACAACCCCATCCAAAAGTGGGCAAAGGATATGAACAGACAATTTACAAAGGAAGACATATATGAGGCCAACAAACATATGAAAAAATGCTCGTCATCACTGGTCATTAGAGAGATGCAAATCAAAACCACATTGAGATACCATCTCACACCAGTTAGAATGGTGATCATTAAAAAATCTGGAGACGACAGATGCTGGAGAGGATGCAGAGAAATAGGAACACTTTTATAATATTGGTGGGAGTGTAAACTAGTTCAACCATTGTGGAAGACAGTGTGGTGCTTCCTTAAAGACCTAGAAATAGAAATTCCATTTGATCCAGCAATCCCATTACAGGGTATATACCCAAAGGATTACAAATCATTCTATTATAAAGACACATGCACACATATGTTCATAGCAGCACTGTTTACAATAGCAAAGACCTGGAACCAACCCAAATGCCCATCGATGATAGACTGGACAGGGATAATGTGGCACATATACACCATGGAATACTATCCAGCCATAAAAAATGATGAGTTTGTGTATTTTGTAGAGACATGAATGAATCTGGAAACCATAATCCTCTTTAAACTGACACAAGAACAGAAAATCAAACACCACATGTTCTCACTCATAGGTGAGTGTTGAACAATGAGAACACATGGACACAGGAAGGGAAGCATCACACACTGGGGTCTGTTGAGGGGACCAAGTGAGGGAAGTGGGGGGGTGGGGCACTCGGGGAGGGATAACATGAGGAGAAATGCCATATGTAGGTGATGGGGGGACAGAGGCAGCAAACCACATTGCCATGTATGTACCTATGCAACAATCCTACATGATCTATCTGCACATGTACCCCAGAACCTAAAGTACAATTAAAACTAAAAAACAAAATAAAAAGGAAAGAAAATGTGGCACATATACACCATGGAATACTATGCAGCCATAAAAAATGATGAGTTCATGTCCTTTTTAGAGATATGGATGAATCTAGAAACCATCATTCTCAACAAACTGACACAAGAACAGAAAACCAAACACCATGTTTTCACTAATAGGCAGGCGATGAACAATGAGAATATGTGGGCACAGGGAAGGGAACAACACTCACTGGGCTAGGTGGGGAGGTGCAGTGAAGGGGAGGGGAGGGACAGCAGGGGCAAGGCAGATGGGGAGGGATAACACTGGGAGAAAAGCCTGATGCAGGCAACTGTGCAGGGGAGGATGTGGCATGTATGTACTTATGCCCCAATCCTGCAGGATGCAGGACGTGCACATGTACCCCAGAGCCCAAAGTACAATTAAAAAATAATAATAAAATAAAATAAAAAAATTCTGTTTAAAAAAATAGTGCGAATAGAATATAGCCGTGTGTGTGTGTGTGTGTGTGTGTGTACACACAATGTACAAACTATACAATATAACACATACTGTATGAGAAAAGTACTATAAAAATTGTTAGGGAAATGTTGAGTTTCCCATGTTTTGTTAAAAGTGAAATATATATTTTTTAAAAATGAAATGTAGCTATTATCATGAATACAATCAACACAAAATAATTTAAAAATATAAAAAGTAAAGATAATATATAACTTTTTAGAATAAAGAATAGTATAATGGCTCCGTGTTTTTGAAGAAGTATTTCTTTAAATAGAAACAAAAAACATTCATCATGTAAAAAGATTTACAATTATGTAGTAAAATGAGCAACTTATGTTCATAATGCATAAAACAGAAAAGAAAAACACTAGTCACAAAAAAGAATGCATTTTCATTAAATATAATTCAAAGAGATTTTATATTCAGAATTAAATGAATTCAACTAATACATACCAAAACTCCCAAAAAGGTAAATAAAAAAAAAATCACACTGCATTTCCAAAGATTAGAATCATTAAATACCAATTAAACTGTGAATATATATTCTAAATACAAGTAGTAATAAAAGAAATTTTATATTACACTACAAAGTGTTTACACTACAATGCTATAAAATTTTATAGACACTCAATTTGTAAATATTAAAATGTGACATCACCACTCATTAACAACACATAAAACAAGAAGGAACTGTTGATATAAATGCATATTGGAATAAATACTATAGGAAACCTTCTAGAGTAGAGTGTGCACAATACCCCAGAAAACCCATTTGTACTTACATATACTAGAGAAAGTCAAATAGCTTTACTGTAAAAATATCATCACACTGCCTGAATATCTGAATGACATTATTGGCTATCATCCTATTTACTTTCTATTTTAAACTATAATTGTATAATTATTTTGAGTCAAATGATTTATTCCAATGTACATATTAATGTTGATTTAGGAGTTAAGAAGAAAGTATTTAGGCAGGTAATGAGAGTACAGGTGTCCTTGGTAAGGTTTTCCTTTTAATAAAAATTAGCCCTCAAATCATTTTCTTTTCTGTCAAAGAGGAGCCTGTAAAATCGAGCTGTAAACAGACTAGCAAGCTGGAGGCTTGCAAGAGTGAATGCCAGCAGTTGTGCCAATAGGAAAAGGCGACCTGGGACTAGGCATGTTCAAATGGCAGCTCCATCTTCCCTTCTCTTTGCCAGCCACGTGTACAGGAAGGAACAGGCAACACGGCGTTTGCATAATAAGATGAGGGTGGGGCTGCCAGCTTCTGGCACATTATGTAAATATCACATTTACCTATCCAATCTTTGGGCCCTATGTAAATCAAACACTGCCTCCTCAAACCTGTTTATAAAATCCAGAGCCCTCCACCAGGGGCAGGAATTCACCTTTGGGTGCCCCTTTTTCACAAGAGAGAGAGAGTTGTTCTCTTTTCTCTTTTTTTTGCCTATTAAACCTGCACTCCTGAACTCACTCCTTGTGTATGTCTGTGTCCTTAATCTTGGTGTCAGATGAACCTCGGGTATTTACCCCATACAGTGATGCTGCTCTAATGTGACTTAATTTAACCAGCAAGTATTGAGTTCAAACATGTTTACTGTATTCTTGACTAATGCCTATTAATAAAAGCATTTATTTTGCTATGTATTTATCAAGAAAATTGTGTATTCATTTATACACAATTAAAAAAAACTAAATAGATCTGTTGGCAAAACAAGTTGGCATAAGCATTTTTCCACAGTTAATGTAAAATAGTCTTAGAATGCCATCTACATTACTTAGAAAGACATGAACATGCTGGGATCTCAAAGCAGTGTACTTACTGACAGGGATGCATCTGGGAGTAAGAGACCAGCCGTTCTCTGTACATGTAACTGTGGTCTGCTCATTTGGAAGACCGTAGCCAGGATGGCAGGGAACTTCTACAGAGTTACCCTGTACAAAAGTTCTTCCACTATGTGTATAATATCCATTTTGCAAATAAGGAAAATAACATTGTCCTAAAGATGAAAACAATGATAAATAAGAAACACAAATTTGCTCAAAATAGTATATTAAAATTATTTTTACAATATTTAAGATTGCATAAACATCAAAACATAATGTATGACTTAAGATGAACTAATGTTACAAAGGTTAATATAAAAAGAAATATCAATATTAAATATTATTTAATTGTAATTAAAATATGTATAAATTATATAGATATTATCAAAATCTCTACTTCTCATGTGATTTTCAAGAGGAACTCCACATAATAGAAAAGATCTATTTTGGTCATTTTCTTGAGCAACTCTTTTCTTGGCCCTATTTCTGTTACATAAGACAAGTTGTAATCACTTATGTGCTCTCTTCTCTCCACTCTTTGGAAGTTTTATGCACATATTGCTGTAAAGAGGTTTACTTACTGAGGCATGGGATCGCTGGAGACCACCCATCTTGTGTGCATTGAATGTAATCCCAGGAACTTCCTGAATAAGTCACAAAATCTGAATCACAGTAATAGGAGTAATATTTTCCTACAGCTACAGGAAAGTATGCTTTACGGATACTCTCATAATATAGACGTCCATGTTTAATATGTGGATAATCACAAGGTTTCACTTGCAATAAAAAAAACAAAAAAAGTATAAATAATTTGTACTGTAATAAACAATCATATTAGAGATAATTTTTTTAGCACTGAATTATATTCTCTTCTTAGCATAATTACACATTCCATTAGGGTTTCTAGGTCAAAACAAATGATAGAATTCAGATGACTGAGTAATGTGAGGAGAAGGTCTTTGTTAATGAAGATGCGATTATGTCTTGTGGATCACATGATGCGTAAATTTGTATAAAGTCTCTCCATAAAGAAAAATATACAGACCTGTTTAATGTATTCTCCTTGAGTACATATACCCTATCCTTGGCTAATTAAATGAGCTTTTTCATTGAAAAATATGACAATATTACCACTTAGCTTATATATTTTTTTCTTTTCTATTCTTTTTTTTTTAATTTTTTAAATTTTTATTGCATTATAGGTTTTGGGTTCTATTCTTATCAGTAAACAAAGCCCTGAATTTTCTTCTCAGGACCACTCAATGTAAGGAGGTAGTATTTTGAGGGATTTAAGGTTTTTAGTTGTTTTAGATTTAATTCATGGGCTGGACACAGTGGTTCATGCCTGTAATTCTAGCAGTTTGGGAGGCTAAGGCAGGAAGATCACTTCAGGTCAGGAGTTTGAGACCAGCCTGGCCAACCTGGTGAAACCCTGTCTCTACTAAAAATGTAAAAAAAATTAGCCGCAATAAAAATTAAAAAAGAAAAAAAAAAATTAGCCAAGCCTGGTGTAATTCCAGCTCTTTAGGAATTCCAGCTGTAATTCCAGCTCTTTAGGAAGCAGAGGCAAGAGAATCACTTCAATCCATGAGGCAGACGTTGCAGTGAATCAAGATTGTGCCACTGCACTCCAGCCAGAGTGACAGAGTGAGACTCCATCTCTAAAAATAAAAATAAATAGATAGGTAGACAGACGGACAGACAGACACAGATAGATAGATAGATAGATAGATAGATAGATAGATAGATAGATAGATTAATTAGGCTCTTTCCTATTTACTAAAGACAATGTAAAAATATAGAGGAACACAAAAATTTTTCTTTAATAATACCACACAGAAAAATAGCATAGTTAATTCATGCTGCAAACAATTCACTAAGCCAAATTTTCCAGTCTTTATTTAACCAGAGAAATAGACTAGGAATATTTCTTAATATCCATATAGTTATGATTATAATAAACTTTTTAGTTTATTCCTAATTTCAATTGGAGAACAAAACAATTTTAATGTCATAAAATATTTTAAATCAGGCATAATATAACTACATTTTACCAAGTTTTTATATGTTAATTTTGACAAATACATTGGAGTGCTATCTTGTTTATTATATTAACAGGTTTATATGTTTTTCAGAAAATTTTCTCTTTTTGTGAGATTATATATAGATTTATCTAGTACTTTCAATAACAAAGTGGTTTTTTTCTGTGAAATAGGATTTTATTTCAATGAACCTTATGCAACAGGTTAAAAAAATTTCAATACATACATACACACACAAATAAGTATTCTTTTTCATCTTCATCTTTCTTAAATTCAGTGATTTATTTATTTTCTTTGGTATTTGATTAGAGAAATTTTCATGTCATTTCTACAAACATTTATTATATGGATTATAAGCCGAATCACTGTATATCATAAATATCTTTCTCTAACATAGACTAGTGAATGATACTTCTTTAGTACAGTTTCTTGGCCTAGAATCCATATATCTTATAATTGATAGATTTTTCCCTATTTATTTCAAGCTGCCAGTTTACTTTCATTGTTTCATTGAAATGTTTCATACTGCAATTAAAATGTTAACTTAGTCTTGTTTCTTTTAAGGAACATTCTATATTTTTCCCCACCACTTTTTAAAGACTTTGAATATTTTCTATTTACCATTGGATTTTACAAATTTTATCATGATCTGTCAAGACATTTTTATTTAACAATAATTCTGCATTGGGAAAGCTTGGGTCTTGGATTTGCAGGAATGGTATCTTAAAGAACTCAATTGAATTTCACATTAAATGGCAGAGCACAGATTTGAAAGCTTGTGGTTGATTTCAAAACAAGTATGAGTTTCCATCTTATGACAGTATTTTAAAGAATGTCATAAAATAAAATTGTTCACTGAGATTTCTTTCCAAAAGGAATAAAAAGGAGGCATAATTATAAACCTATATCATTGCCACAGGCTTGAGCTACTTAGCTATTTTCTAATTTTGGCACATTTACATCTGTTTGTACCCTTTCTACAAAGTGGTTCCTTGAAGCAAATATCAGAACCCACAGAGGGTCTCATCAGCACTGAGAATAGAAGGACTTCAGACAGCTCATTCTACTTCTTACACTTCTACAAATGCAGTTTTTGGTCTCATATCATTTATGTTGTTTCCATCATAGCAGCTCAAATGGATCTTAACATTTATTAAAACATTCATTAATTTTTATAACTGCTGCTAATATATCCATACTGTAATTTATTTGACCCAAGCTTAGGATCTTAGAGTCAACATTGTTAAATTTCATCTTATTAGATTCAGCTTAGCACATAAGACTCTCTTTGAACGCTGAATCTGCCTTAATGCAGATTTATTACTATTATCCTTTGTATCATCCAATTGTGACTTTGTACTGTGTTTCCTCTAAGTCATTAAACTTTTCAATGAAACAAGTGAGTAATGAAGCAGGGCTGAGCCTAAAGTCCTGCATCTGATAATTAGATAAGGTTATTAAATGAAATTACAAACTGATAAACTATATAACTGGTCAACTTCTCTATCTTGTCTCTGAGAACTCCAGATTGTTCATTGTTAAATATTAATAATTGAAATCCAGGTATAATTGGGTCTCAGATGCTCCAGATACATTGGGGCTGAACTACATTGTCATAAGCGAACCACAAAATCATTAAATATTTTCCTTATAATTCTTATGCACATTAAAATCTGTTTTATACTGATAATAGCTTTCTCTCTTAGGGACTGGAATTATGCTAGGAATTAAAATTGAAGTCATTGACCAATCATCTGTATCATTATATTTTTCTTTCATGGACTATATAGTTTAAGTGTGGTACATCTCGACTATGTACTCTTAGATAGAAAGAAAAGAAATTTGATTGTAGACATAGAAAAAACTTTAAAAATGGGCAAAGGAGCATCCCAGAAATAAAATGCTCTGTTGACTTGAGGGGTATTTTGCTACATGTGATGGTTTTAGGAAATTACCTTTAACACTAAGAAATGACTAAGACTTGGAGTCCTTCAACACTCCTCCCTCCAATTAGTGGTGCCTAATTTCTCTCCCCTTGGGTGGTTTGCTGAACTTAGTGTCTCACTTCTAAAGAATAGATAGGGCTGAAATTAACAGTGTATAAGCAGAAGATTGATATGATTTGGCTCTGTGTCCCCACACAAATCTCATGTTGAATTGCAATTCCCAGTGGTGAGGGAGGTACCTGAAGGGATGTGATTGGATCATTGGGGTGGGTCTCCCCCTTGCTCTTTTCATGATACTTAGTGAGTTCTCATGAGACCTGGTTGTTTAAAAATTTGTAGCACTTCCCCCTTTGCTCTTTCTCCTGCTCTTCCATGGTAAGATGTGCTTGCTTTCCCTTCACCCAACCATGATTGTAAGTTTCCTCAGGCCTCCCAGCCATGCCTCTTGTACAGGCTGTGGAACTGTGAGTTGATTAAATTTCTTTTCTTCATAGTTATCCAGTCTCAGGTAGTCATTTCTAGTAGTGTGAGAACAGACTAATACATGGTATCGTGACTTTCTCTACTCTGTCTCAGACTAGCAGCACTGGAGAAAGCTGCCATTTCATTAACTCATGGAAAGGCCTATGTGGTAAGGACCTGAGGCTTCCTGACAACAACCGTGTGTTTCAGCAATGTCAGAAGTAGATCCTTCTGCCCAGCCAAGCCTTCTGATCACAGTAGCCTGGGCCGCCATCCTGATTGCAACACAAGAACACAATCTGATTCTCAACTACCCATCTAAGCCATTTTCAGATTCCTCACCCACAGTAACTGTAAAATAATAAAAGTTTGTTGTTTTAAGCAAATATGTTTTTGCAGAATTTTGTTACAATGCAACAAATAACTAATATCATATGGGTTAGGTGACACTATTTTATCTAGTGTTTTAATTCAGATATTGGAAGAATTGTATTAATTAGAGAAACATATATTAGTAAATACACATACACATTTAATTTTGAGTAGCCAAAAAATTTCAACTTTGAAAACTAAAGAATACTTCCAACAGTCTTACTTTATATACACAATAAGATAAATATTTGGTTTTATTGAGTCCCCATTTTTTATGTGTTTAAAAGAAATTTCAGAATTAAGTAATGGGTCAAGATATGAATGGAACTTACAAGTACATCTTGGAGCAGGTATCCAGCCAGTACTCGTGCATTTTACCGTTTTTTCCCGGGTTGCAGGATAAAAACCATTTATACACTCATACTTGATTTCATCTCCAGCTCTGTGTTTAGTCCTTAAAGGTGTGTAGACACCATTTGGAATATAAGGAGTTTTACATGTTTTTTCTGAAAAGAAAAGGATGGGTGGTTAATGCAGAAATAAGTATCCATTAAAATTCATCATTTATATAAACATTCAAAAATAGGTGTTACAAGAACAGAAAACCAAACACCGCATGTTCTCATTCATAGGCGGGTGTTGAACAATGAGAACACATGGGCATGTGGAGGGGAACATCACACACTGGGGTCTGTTGTGGTGTGGGGGCTTAGGGGAGGGACAGCAGGAGGCGGGGAGGTTGGGGAGGAATAACTGGGGAGATATGCCTAATGTAAGTGACAGTGGGATGGAGACAGCAAACCACCATGGCATGTGTATTCCTATGTGACAATCCTGCAAGATCTGCATGTGTACCCCAGAACGTAAAGTACAATTTTAAAAAAAGATAAATTGGTGCAATTATGTAGCTATTTAACCACAAATATAATTAAGATATATTTCTATCTTCAGCTTGTATAGGTATTGGCAAGCCCTCTTCCAGAATGTAGTAACAACTTATACAACCAACACTATATGAGGGATTATTTATTATCTAATTGTCTTTATTTTTCAAACCCTACAGTGTAAACTTTGTGGTCAGAGGCTTTTAATTTCATTCACCATAGTATTTGCAATTTTTAATTAAATAAATAAAATTTGAAAAAAAAGTAGGTGTTATTTGTTCTTAACACAGAACAAAATGGCATTAAAATAAACAAATCATAGTATCCTTTCTTGTATACCAGTTATTTTTCCCTTCACTATATTCTCATCTGATGTATTTGTACTTCCTGGTGTGTTAATCCCTTCTCCAAAGTCATCACATACTTCATAATTTTCCATAACTGGCAATGATCTCATCATATATAACTTCAATTACTACTTCTGCTTTATACTTCCTTGGTGTCTGTGGTTCTCATAAGGACTGTTTACAAATATTCAGGGTCTCTTTCTTCTGGACAATTGATAGGACTTCACAACCCTTCCTCTTTGAAGTGGCCACATGACTGTGTAGGACACTGTAATAAAAGTGGAAGAAATATCTTTCACTTTAAAGAGAAAGTTTTAACAGCCATCTAATGAATTTTTATGTTCTCTTATCCACAGACATCATGATTAAAGAAGGACATGAGGATTTCCAAGATGGCGTGGTAGGAACAACTCAGGATTGCAGCTCTCAGTGAAGGTGCAGAGGGTGAGTACTAGCCGCATTTTCAGATGGACCTTTGTTGCCCACAGAACAGGGAAATTCCCAGGTGTAGGAGAGACATGGGACACCAGCGCAACCCTTTTGCCTTGCACGGCCATTTCGGCCAGCGCCGCAGCACAGCAGCACCCCACACAAAACTCACTGGTCTGGGTGCCCTGTTAAACTGGCAATCTGAGATTTGGGAGGGCAGATTAACATATCCATCTGATTAAATGGGACTTGGACAGTGAGCCAGACCAGGAGATTACTGGGAAGTGTGATTTGAGCCAGTGCAGTGGGCCATGGCATGGGAAATCACACAGATCCCGGTGCCCTATCAGCAGGTGACTGAAACACCTGTGAGAGAGTCAACCATTCAACTTAAAAAAAAGAGAGAGAGAGAAAGGACTCTGAGGTGGGGAGCCAGGTGATCAGGCTCGGTGGGTCCCACCCCCACAGGGACATTCAAAACACTCAGGGTTGAGAGTTTTACTGTGGGCTCAGCTGAATCCAGGATGGTGCAGCTCAGTGGGGGAGGGGTGTTCGCCACTACGGACGCATTCCTCCCCTACTGAGGTACATGCCCATTTCTGAAGCAGCCTGCAATTGCCAAGGCAACCTGCCATAACAGAGAGACTCCACCAATAGGGTGGAGCCCCGTGGCAGCAGGGCAGACCACGTGGTAGCAGGGCGGAGCCTCAGCAGGCAAATACTGACTAGACTGCCTCCTAGCTGGGCAGGACAGTGCAACAGATACTCATAAAGAAAGCCCCAACTCCCTGAGACAGAGCATCTGAAGAAAAAACAAGGGGTTTTATAAGTTCTGCTGCAGCAGACCTAAACACACCTGCCCAACTACCCTGAATAAACAACGGAGCTCACAGCTCAGCACTGGAGCCCCTATAAAGTACAGACCGTCTCCTCAAGCAGCTCCCTAACCCCTGTACATCCAAAGAGTTACCTCAAAAAAGGACTAATCAGACTGACATTTGGCAGGCATCATTCTGGGACAAAGATAGCTGAAGAAGAAACTGGTAGCATCCCTCACTGTTTCGCAGCTGCTACAGGTGGACCCCAGACAAGCAGGGCCTGGAGTGGACCTCAGCAGTCATACAGCAGAGGGGCTAGACTGTTAGAAGGAAAACAAAGTAACAGAAATACTTCATCATCAACAACCTGGGCTTCCACTCAGAGACCCAATCAAAAAGTCAGCAACTACTAAGACGACAGGTGGATAAATCCACAAAGATGGGAAGAAACCAGCACAAAAAGGAGGAAAACACCCGAAACCAAAACACCTCACCTCCTACAAAGGACCAAAACTCCTCACCAGCAAGGGAACAAAGCTGGACAGAGAATGAGTGTGACAAAATGATGGAATCAGACTTCAGAAGGTGGATAATGAGAAACTTCAGTGAGCTAAAAGAACATGTTTAAATCAATGCAAAGAAACTAAGAACCTTGAAAAAAGATTTGAAAAAAGATTCGAGGAAATGATAACAAGAATGGACAACTTAGAGAGGAATATGAATGAATTTAAGGAGCTGAAAAACACAACACGAGAACTTCACGAAGCATGCACAAGTTTCAACAGCCGAATTGACCAAGCAGAAGAAAGAATATCAGAAGTCGAAGATCAACTCAATGAAATAAAATGAGAAACCAAGATTAGAGAAAAAAGCGCAAAAAGGAATGAACAAAATCTCCAAGAAATGTGGAACTATGTAAAGAGACCTAACCTACGTTTGATAGGTGTACCAGAATGTGACGAAGAGAATGACTGCAAGCTGGAAAATACTCTTCTGAATATTATCCAGGAAAATTTCCCAACCTAACAAGACAGGCCAATACAGAAGTCCAGGAAATACAGAGAACACCACAAAGATATTCCACAAGAAGAGCAACCCCAAGGCACATAATTATCAGATTCACCAGGATTGAAATGAAGGAGAAAATACTAAGGGCAGCCAGAGAGAAAGGTCGGGTCACCCACAAAGGGAAGCCCATCAGACTCACAGCAGATCTCTCAGCAGAAGCTCTACAAGCCAGAAGAGAGTGGGGGCCAATATTCAACATCCTTAAAGAAAAAAACTTCCAACCCAGAATTTCATATCCAGCCAAACTGAGCTTCATAAGTGAAGAAGGAATAAAATCTTTTGCCAACAAGCAAGTACTCAGAGATTTTGTCACCATGAGGTCTGCTTTACAAGAGCTCCTGAAAGAGGCACTACAATAGAAAGGAACAACCAGTACCAGCCATTCTAAAACCATACCAAATGCTAAAGAGCATCAACAAAATGAAGAATCTGCATCAACCAATGGGCAAAACAGCCAGCTAGCATCAAAATGGCAGTATCAAATGCACACATAACAATATTAACCCTAAATGTAAATGGGCTAAATGCACCAATCAAAAGACGCAGATGGCAAATTGGATAAAAAGCCAAAACCCATCGGTGTGCTGTATCCAGGAAACCCATCTCACATTCAAGGATACACAAAGGCTCAAAATAAAGGGATGGAAGAAGATTTACCAAGCAAATGGAGAGCAGAAAAAAGCAGGAGTTGCAATTCTCATCTCTGATAAAACAGACTTTTAAGCAACAAAGATCAAAAGAGACAAAGAAGGTCATTACATAATGGTAAAAGGATTGATACAACAAGAAGAGCTAAGGATCCTAAATATATATGGGCCCAATACAGGAGCACCCAGATAAATAAGGCAAGTTCTTAATGACTAACAAAGAGTCCTAGACTCCCACACAATAATAGTGGGAGACTATAACACTCCACTGTCAATATTAGACAAATCAACCAGACAGAAAATTAACAAGCATATCCAGGGCTTGAACTCAGACCTGGAACAAGCAAACCTGATAGACATTTACAGAACTCTCGACCCCAAATCCACAGAATATGCGTTCTTCTCAGCACCACATCACACCTACTCCAAAATTGACCACATAATTGGAAGAAAAGCACTCCTCAGCAAATGCAAAACAACTGAAATCATAACAAACAGTCTCTCAGACCATAGTGCAATCAAGTTAGAACTCAGAATTCAGAAACTAACTCAGAACCGCGCAGCTTCACGGAAACTGAACAACTGGCTCTTGAATGTTGATTGGATAAACAATGAAATGAAGGCAGAAATAAAGAAGTTCCTCAAAACCCACGAGAACAAAGACACAACATACCAGAATCTCTGGGACACATTTAAAGCAGTCTGTAGAGGAAAATATATAGCAATAAGTGCCCACATGAGAAGAGTGGAGAGATCCAAAATTGACACCCTATCATCAAAATTGAAAGAGCTAGAGGAGCAAGATCAAAAAAACTCAAAACCTAGCAGAGGACAAGAAATAACTAAGATCAGAGCAGAACTGAAGGAGATAGAGACAAGAAAAACACTTCAAAATTCAATAAATCCAAGACTGGTTTTTCGAAAAGATCAACAAAATAGACAGACCACTAGCCAGACTGATAAAAAAGAAAAGAGAGAACAACCAAATAGATGCAATAAAAAACGATAAAGGGGAAATCACCACAGATTCCACAGAAATTCAAACCATCATCAGAGAATACTACAAACAACTCTATGCACATAAACTAGTAAACCAGGAAGAAATGGATAAATTCCTGGACACCTGTGTCCTCCCAAGCCTAAACCAGGAGGAAGCCGAAACTATGAATAGACCAATAACAAGGTCTGAAGTTGAAGCAGCAATTAAGAGCCTACCACACAAAAAAAGCCCAGGTTTAGATGGGTTCACAGCCGAATTCTACCAGACACACAAAGAGGAGCTGGTACCATTCCTTCTGAAACTATTCCAAATAATTCAAAAAGAGGGAACCCTTCCCAAATCATTTTATGAGACCAACATCATCCTGATACCAAAACCTGGCAGAGACCCAACAAGAAAAGAAAACTTCAGGCCAATATCCATGATAAACATAGATGCAAAAATCTTCAATAAATTACTGGCAAACCTATTGCAACAGCACATTAAAAAACTTAACCATCATGATCAAGTAGGATTCATCCCGGGGATGCAAAGCTGGTTCAACATACGCAAATCTATAAACGCAATTCACCACATAAACAAAAACAAAAACAAAACCCACATGATTATCTCAAGTGACGCAGAGAAGGCTTTTGACAAACTTCAACAGCGCTTTATGCTAAAAACCCTCCATAAACTTGGTATTGATGGAACATATCTCAAAGTAATAAAAGCTATTTACGACAGACCAACAGCCAATATCACACTTAATGGGCAAAAACTGGAAGCATTCCCTTTGAAATCCGGCACTAGACAAGGATGCCCTCTCTCACCACTCCTATTCAACATAGTATTGGAAGTTCTAGCCAGAGCAATCAGGCAAGAAAAAGAAATAAAGCGTATTCAAATAGGAAAGGTGGAAGCCAAATTGTCTCTATTTGCAGATGACAAGATAGTATACCTAGAAGACCCCATCACCTCAGCCCAAAAACTCCTGAATCTGATAAGCAACTTCAGCAAAGTCTGAAGATATAAAATCAATGTGCAAAAATCACAAGCATTCCTATACACCAATAACAGACTTAAAGAGAACCAAATCAAGAACAAACTGCCATTCACAATTGCTACAAAGAGAATAAAATACCTAGGAATACAACTTACAAGGAATGTAAGGGACCTCTTCAAGGAAAACTACAAACCACTGCTCAACGAAATAAGAGAGGACACAAACAGATGGAGAAACATTCCATGTCCATGGTTAGGAAGAATCAATATCCTGAAAATGGCTATACTGCCCAAAGTAATTTACAGAATCAATGCTATCCCCATCAAGCTACCATTGAATTTCTTCACAGAACTGGAAAAAACCACCATGAACTTCATATGGAATCAAAAGAGAGCCCGCATAGCGAAGTCAATTCTAAGCAAAAAGAACACAGCGAGAGGCATCACACTACCAGACTTCAATCTATACTACAAGGCTACAGTAATCAAAACAACATGGTACTGGTACCAAAACAGAGATATAGATCAATGGAACAGAACAGAGGCATCAGAGGCAACACAACATATCTACAACCATATAATCTTTGACAAACCAGACAAAAACAAGCAATGGGGAAAGGATTCCCTGTTTAATAAATGGTGTTGGGAAAACTGGTTAGCCATGTGCAGAAAGCAGAAACTGGACCCCTTCCTGACACTTTACACTAAAATTTACTCCAGATGAATTAAAGACTTAAACATAAGACCTGGCACCATAAAAACCCTAGAAGAAAATCTAGGCAAAATCATTCAGGACATAGGAGTAGGCAAGGACTTCATGACCAAAACACCAAAAGCATTGGCAACAAAAGCCAAAATAGACAAATGGGACCTAATCAAACTCCACAGCTTTTGCACGGCAAAAGAAACAGTCACTAGAGTGAATCGGCAACCAACAGATTGGGAAAAAATCTTTGCGGTTTACCCATCTGACAAAGGGCTGATATCCAGAATTTACAAAGAACTCAAACAGATTTACAGGAAAAAAACAAACAAGCCCATTCAAAAATGGGCAAAGGATATGAACAGACACTTTACAAAAGAAGACATACATGAGGCCAACAAACACAGGAAAAAATGCTAATCATCACTGGTCATTACAGAGATGCAAATCAAAACCACATTGAGATACCATCTCACGCCAGTTAGAATGGCAATCATTAAAAAATCTGGAGACAACAGATGCTGGAGAGGATGTGGAGAAATAGGAACACTCTTACACTGTTGGTGGAAGTGTAAATTAGTTCAACCATTGTGGAAGACAGTGTGGCAATTCCTCAACGAATCTAGAAATAGAAATTCCATTTGACCCAGCAATCCCATTACTGGGTATATACCCAAAGGAGTATAAATCGTTCTACTATAAGGACACATGCACACGAATGTTCATTGCAGCACTGTTTACAATAGCAAAGACCTGGAACCAACCCAAATGCCCATCGATGATAGACTGGACTGGGAAAATGTGGCACATATACACCATGGAATATTATGCAGCAATCAAAAATGATGAGTTTGTGTCCTTTGTAAGGACATGGATGAATCTGGAGAACATCATTCTCAGCAAACTGACACAAGAACAGAAAAGGAAATACCACATATTCTCACTCATAGGCGGGTGAGAAAAATGAGAACACATGGATACAGGGAGAGGGGTACTACACACTGGGGTCTATTGGGGGGAATAAGGAAGGGACAGTGGGGGGAGAGCTGGGGAAGGATAGCCTGGGGATGAATGCCAAATGTGGGTGAAGGGGAAGAAGGCAGCAAAACACACTGCCATGTGTGTACCCATGCAACTATCTTGCTCGTTCTGCACATGTACCCCAAAACCTAAAATGCAATAAAAAAAATTTTTAAAAAAAAGAAGGACATGAAAAGATGATGTTTCTCTCACTGATTCTTACAATTAATACAATGAGTAGAGTCTTCTGATCTACATCGAAAGTGAACATGAATGAAAATAAACTTTAGTCTCAATATCTTAAATATTAAGATATTGAGATATTGCAATACATTTTTCTTGCTATAATAAGATAAAATAGCACAGGGTTTGGAAAATCTTTTCTTTCTTTTTTTCTTTTTTTTGAGATGAAGTTTTGCTCTTGTTACCCAGGCTGGAGTGCAATGGAACAATCTAGTCTCACTCACCGTAATCTCCACCTCCTGGATTCAAGTGATTGTCCTTCTCAGCCTCCCAAGTAGGTAGGATTACAGGCATGTGCCACTAAGCCTGGCTAAGTTTGTATTTTTAGTAAAGACTGTGTTTCTCCGTGTTGGTCAGGCTGGTCTTGAACTCCTGACCTCAGGTGATCCTCCCACCTAGGCCTCCCAAAGTGCTGAGATTATGGGCCTGAGCCACCCAGCCAGAAAATCTTTTCTGCCAAAGGGCCAGATAAAAGGTCTCTGCTGCAGCAGCTCAACTATGCCATTACAGCACAAAAGTAGTGATAAACAATACAAAAACAAATTAACATGGCTGTCTTTCAATAAAACTTTGTTTACACAAAGGGGGCAAGTTATATTTTACCTGCAGTCCATCATTTGCAATCCTTTGGCCCAGTCTGTCCTGATTTATAAATCACCTTCTCATTCCTTTCCATTAACTCTGCTATATCTCAATATTGGATCCATTTGCAATATTCCTTTTTAAATAAAATGCTACGCATTGTAAGTATTGCAGAAAAGTTATATGACCACATGTTGAGGTCATACTTTATTTTTAACTAAAAAGCTGTGGTGAACATTCAGCATTGTGGAAATCCATTTATATACCCCTAATTTATTTACTAATTGATTTCCCATAGTAAATGATTCATAGTCTCCTCACTTCTCTCCAGCCACCTAAAACAATTGCTCCTTCATCAAGAGATAATAAGTCTTCATTTACACAAAACAATTGAGACTACCAGTAGTGAGTTCCCTATATTTCCTTCCAGCATTCCTCAACATTAGCTATATCTACACTGATTTAAGTCCTTTGTTTAGTTTTCAATGGCAAGGTGTTTCTTTCAAATTCAGGTTAACTTTAATTTTTTCATTTTCCCCTATATCTTAAATCATTATTTACTCCTTCCTTCTTTCTTACCTATCAGTCATGGTCTTATTGATATGCAACCTTCTCCAATTTTAAGTCCCTGCTCTCAACCTTTGTTCAAGTTTAGCAAATGTACCATACTTTTCCTCCCCTTCAAAACCAAAATCCTTAAAATACCATTTTATAATTGCTTCCTCCACTTTCCCATCTCTCATTTATTCAACTCACTACCACCTAGTTTCTGACACCTCTATGTTGTTGCCATTGCTCTGATAAAGGTCACCAATGAGCTCCAATGTCCATATTCAGAACACTGCATTTCACATATCCAGTCACTGGTATGTCTTACGGACTTCTTAATTATTTATTGAACTGAACAGATAAAACTGTAATATTTGACTCTGTTGATCACAGACTTTTTGATGTTCTCCATTGCCTTATATTTTTTGTTTTCCTGCTTCTCCTTGTCTTTGTCTAAGTGATGCTTTTCTTTTATATTTTATTATTTTCCTATATTTTATATTTTTCGCTGACTTCTCTTCTACTTAACATTTAGGCCCTGACTACTTGTCACATTTCATCTCCTACCATTTTTCTACTTATCTATGCTACCACCACTGTGAAATTCTATTTCCTTATTTATTTATTTAATTTTTTTGAGACAGAGTCTCGCTCTGTCACTCAGCCTGGAATGCAGTGGCACAATCTAGGTTCTGCAACCTCCTCCTCCTAGGTTCAATCTCCTCTCCTGCCTCAGTCTCCAGAGTAGGAGACTGGGACCATAGGTGTGTGCCACCAAACCTAGTTAATTTTTGTATTTTTAATAGAGATGGGGTTTGACCATGTTGGCCAGGCTGGCCTTGAGCCTCTGACCCTAAGTGATCTACCTGCTTCGGCCTCCCAAAGTTCTAGGATTACAGGTGTGAGCCACTACACCCGGCCTCCACTCTGACATTCTGTCTGGCCTTCACACACGCCAAGCTCATTCCCATAATTTGCACTTGCTATTTCCTGTTTCTTAAGTGATTCTGCCCTAGATCTTCACGTTGATTTTTATCACTACCTTAGAATTTCTTCTTGAAGCCCATTCATAGGTGTTGTATGAATGAGTCCCTTACAGTTGTTTTACATGAATATTTGTCCTTGATTTTTATGTGTTCCTTTTCACATTCTCTGTGTGAATAAAGATAGATACTTCCAAGATAAAAGCTACCATCATGATGCTAATAATGTCAGTGATGTTCGAGTCCATATATACCAATTGCAGCTTCACACTAGGCAGGCCATGTGTAAAATTCAAAGGTATATGCAATTTATTATGTGACAAACTAAATCATCACACTTTTCTCAAAATATGCTTTTCTTTTTTATGCTCAGTATATTAATTTGTGAAAGAAACCTCATGAAAGAAACCTGAAAATTTCCCCCACATTGCTTTCTCATCACTTGTATATTTACTCAAACACAAAATTTTATAAAGTTTTAATTATTCATTATATATTTCCTCCTCTCAATACCATAATTCCACTGTGTCCATTCAGTTCCTAAGTTTATACTCTACTCTGTCAGAATAAGCTTTAATATATTTCTATAGCTAACAGGATAATATATTTATGTTAGCAATAATTACATTAGAAATATGTGACTTAATATACTAGTTTTAAAGTTTTACTACTTTAAAATTTTACTGTTTTAAGCAAAATATGTCTTCAGTGTTTGATGCTGACACTAAACTTCAAAGAGCCTTAAATGTGTTCCTTTTTTCTTTGTTTTTTCTGTGACTTGATTCTGCTCGATGATATTTTCATATACCCATTAAAGTTCATTTTATGTATCTTCAATTATTTTTCCTTATGGTATAGCTCAATTTAATAGTAATTTTTGAAGTCAAAAGCTATGAGATACAAAAAATAAGGGTTTAACTAAGAAATCAATAAAATAACACTGGGACAACTTTGTTAGTTAAGAATAGAAGGACTCTGGAGATTATGCTCAAGTAGTCGACATAAATCCCATGATAAACCTTAATTTCTTACACTCACAATCTTTTTTTAGAATAAATGATGTTATTAAAACATTCCCTGAAACTGTACCTCTATCCAAAACAATATTTGAGACTATCCATATTTTCCTACTATTAGAAACAACCATTAGTCATTTGAAGTTAGAATACTAATTCAAAGTTAGCACTGTATGTTTTGAACCAATAGAAAATCCCATCTGTACAGGGAAGAGATAGATGTGGATTGAAGAAAGTTTTCATTTAACAGGTCTTGGTACCATTGATTGTTTCTGTAAATGACTTTCCATTACAGATTGTCCCTTTGGACACAGAGACTAAAGTTTTGACAGTTCACCTTCAAATCAGTCCTCTGACATATATACCAGATTGAAGAAAATTTAAGTATTTAAAATATAAGTGGATTATTTTACTTTAATATTATTTTATTATTTAGTTCCAAACTTCTTATAGATTTAGAAGCAATAAAGAGAGTTTGAAGGTAACTGATTTCAGAGAAAATAATGTATATAGATTTGAAATTCATCTTGTATCAGCAAGTAAATCTTTGCTTTGTACCAAGAAAATAAAGAGTAGTTTTTATGCAACAAAAGACATAAACAGGGTCAGAAAGGCTGGCATATAAAAAGTGGAATTCATTTATTAATAAGGACTTCTCTATATCTAATTAATGTAAGGTAAATTTCAATAAAATAAAATGTGGTAAGAGAGGGTATATGCTTATCTAATTTTAGATGAATTCAGGTTTATTTATATTGATTATTAGTGAACTGTCTTCTGAAAAATAGTACTCAATCCCAGTACCTTCTGTTGGTATCTGTCTTCCTAAAGAAAGCAGGACCCACATGCATAGTTTGAATATTCAGGTTTTACTTGTACTTGTGAATGAGAAATGGAAAAATAATTATAAAAATAAATGTTTTATAAATTTAGAGTCTTGGGGTGTGTGTGCGTGTGTGTGTGTGTGTGTGTGTGAATAAATCAATCCGTGTTCAAGAGAAGCAAGCATAGAAATGCAGTAACACATTTGGGAAAACAGATGGATTTCCCATTGTGAAAACAAATGTGTGCTAAAGAAGAGTTTTAAGTAGGTAGCAAAGTGAACAAGTAAAAGAGATGAAATAATCAGATGCCTACAATGAGGCAGTTATGCAACAAAGTCACATGTTCATATAAAACTAAATTCCCAGAGTCTTATTTTGAATTCATTGAAAGCTGGAATGGTGGTTTATTGTAATGTTTAACTTCAATACAAAGCAAGGCCCTGAGGTAAAATAAGTATTTTATAAGTTGCATTCTGATTATTGGATGGATAAATTAACTATAGATTTGAAGTAATATACTGTAGGCAGAAGTTAATGCCAAAGGACTTGTGCATGCACTTCCTTTGCTTAGGAACTGTGAATGCCATGAAGACAAATAGTTGGACCCCACAAACCATTAGCCAAACATGGATCTAATGTGGGTTATTATTGTCTCATGTTCATTAATTTCTTTCTAAAATATTTTCTTAATAGTAACTCAAAGTAGAGATCATGCAATTGTGAAGAAAGATATGTTTTCCAAGGAGACAATTATGGCCGCAAACAAAAATGTTTTTAGTGTATAAAATTAAACCAAAATTAACTATGCTTTTTCTAAAAGAGAATCACTAAAGCAAGATTTAAACATGTATTTACTAATCATGGGATTTAAAGTTCAGAGGGCTGTTAAGAGTTCAACTCTTCTTTCTCTCACAGTATAACAGTATCTCCCTTTTAGATTTCAGGAGCATATGTGGTAACACTGTTCCTTGTTTCACTCACTGCAGCAGTCCTCATCAAAAGCAAACTCACTCCTTTTGTAAATGTTTGAAAAGATCTCAAAACAGTTATTGCCACACTATAGCTGTATCTTCTTACTATACTTCTTATGGCATAATTTTTTAAAGTCCACAACTGTCTATATTCTCTTTTCTAGGGCATGATAGTTTGAAACTTTCCCTTTTAAAATGAAGTAGGTTAAGTAGAATACTCTATCCCAGATGTATTTTTTGGGTGGGCAAACAGCACAGCTGAGATGAACTCTTTGGCTCTGTATAACATCCCTCCATAATGAAAACTAAGAGAGTGGGTTTTTTTTTTTTTTTTAATTTTTTAATTTTCCAGCACCATCATTGCTGTTGAGTCATACTGGGCCTGTTGTTAATAAAAATATTCATTTCCTTCCACTTAATTCCAGTGTCAGTTGAGAGTTTCCTCACCTGGTATTAATACAAGCTACTTTTAAAGTATTTTAAAATATGAATATTATTTAAATAAATTCTGGGCGTTAGAGGAGCAATCTACCTGTTTAAGAATTATTATATTACTGAGAAGTAAGAAGTCTGTTATAGTCCTAGCTCTGCTCCAGACATGGTTTTTGATGATAGACCAATGACTTAATAAACAACTGAACTTTTCTGACCCATTTATGTCTATTTTCAGAGTGTATCATACAAAGTGTTCTCAAAATAAACCTTGAACACAAAAAAATCTATATGTTTTATAATAGTTTATTTATATAAATTAGTACTCTACTTTTGATTAAAATAAAGGGCTTTATTAAAATAATTAAGTGATAAATTTATAACAAAAGATGCAGAAAATAAATATAACATTACCTTCACATGAAGGTAACGGATGCCATCCAGATTCAGTGCATACAGAATCTCCTCTTGCAGTGTACTCATAACCCATGTTACATTTATACTGAAATCGTTCATTCTCCTTGTAAATATTCTTCTTAGATATTGGAGATCCATTTATAACGTCTGGGGGTTTGCATGAAATTTCTAAATAGAAAGGATTAAATTCTAAAATGTTTATTGCAAATTAAAGGACTGTGACCAAGACATAATTATGTCTTATGAAAATAGAAATTTTGTTTCCATCAGGTAAATCAGTCAACTAAACAAAAGTTCTGTTTTAACTTGACTACTTAATCAGTTATTTATCTGAAGAAAATTAAAATTCTGATTAAAATTACACTTCTAACTTTATTTAGTTTAAGGATAAATTATCCTTCTTGACATAAATAGTGATCAGCAACATTCATCAAGTGCATGTAAGAAACTGACCACAGATATAGTTTTATTGTAATGTTTTCACTGAATGACCTGAAAAAATAACACATTTTCTAGTTATTGATAAGACAGCAATTATCAAACAGGACTCTGTCAAAAAGATTCATTTAACTCTTTGTCATTACATTTCTGAAAAGTAGCTGACCTATTTTTATCTCATCACCATTTATCCAGGATTTCTGTAGAAAAAAACTGGCAATCATCTTTTACACCCACTTCTGTCAAATATTTTTACCTGGGATTGGACCAATCATAAGTAGTTTCCCAAATCCTGTTCTCCCACTTTCTAATCCATTTCTTTAGGTATAACTTAATGACCTCTCATGCAGTCACATTGTTATTTCACTTGAAATCCTTCAATGATTCCCAAATCAGTCTGAATAAAAGGTGTGTTCTTCAGCATGGTGTATGTAGCACCCCATCACTCTGCATTGGCCCACCTTTAGTTTATCACTCACTCATTCCCTATTTGCATTCTGTACTAAGGTACCTAGGAACAATGAGTAAGAATCAGTGGTGCTTCATGCTCCTTAAAGCCTCACTGCCTTTCCACTTCCCTTTCATGAACTCACTCTGGCATGATATTGCTCTCATTTTCATCTACAAAATCTCATTTTTTTCCTTTAGGACTTAATTGTAAGCATCAGTCATTTCAGGAAGGTTTCCCTAACCATAGGACTCTAGTTGTAAGGATGTAAATTCCATCATGAACTTCTAAAATACATAATATTTGCTATGCTGAATAAAAATATTAGCTTTTAACATAAAGAACTAGTGTTGTTAGAAAGAGTTCTTAAGAAGAGAAATACTTTTCTCGGTATCTAACTATAAGATAGACTAGACTTTAAAAGTACAAATAATTTAGAATTTTAGATAATGTTAAACATAAACACACCAGAAACTTTTGCCTAATAATTATTGGTAAAATGAACTTGAGCTATGGTACTACTAAACAAATCAACCATCACGTTTATTACAAAAGCCAAAATCATTGATTGGTCATGATGCACAAGTTGGCAGCATTATGACTTAAAAAATCTTGGCTTATACTTTACTATAAAAATTTTTAAGAGACAAAGATTTATTTAGTGGATTCTGTTCAATTCAGCAATATTTATAGTAAACTTGTAGAACAAATATAAAACAGGTCTGCTTCCTAGAAGTGTTATTCAAAAACAGAATGTCATCCTAATACATCCCTGGAAATATATAAAAAATCTTTGGCTTTCAAAATTAAAAACAAATGTCTATTCCAGAGGTCAATATTACAAGTTGCAGCAGAAATACTTAGCATTCTCTTTCAACCTAAGAGGCAAGTACCATGGAATTTTGGTTAAAGCATGGATTCTGATATCAGATAACCCATGTTTAAATCCTAACTTGACTCTTTATGCCATGATAATCCAGGTCACACAATTTAACTTCTTTGCATTAGTCTCTTCAATTATAAAATAAAAGTTATAACATTAAATAAATGATAGAGTTATTTGAAAGGTAAAATGAAGTCATGCATGCAAAGAACTAAGATCAATTACAGGCAGATAGTAAGTGCTCAACAAACATTAGCTATTGTTAATATTGCTGATATTCTTTAGAATTAATGATGTTTTAAACATATATTTTTATTTAAAAGGCTAAAAATACTCAAACAGTAAGTGTATCTTACCCACACACTTTGGTTTTTCTTTACTCCAAACACCATCATCTGAACAATGTATTTCTTTATCTCCTTCAATCTTGTAGCCTGGCTTACATGCAAACTGTACTACTTGTCCAAAATGGTATTCTCGGTCTGATTCCATTGCACCACTGATAACTTCTCCATTCTCTGGTGCTGTCACTGGTAAACACTTCACAACTGAAGAAAATAAATATAATGTTTTCAAATGGAATTTTAAAATGTATTATAAAAAACCGTATGTATGTATAAATTTTTCCTCAGGATAAGATTGGAGGAAATTACTTAAATTCTTTTTAGAAGCATTTGATATACTTGTTTGCTAGAGATACATGCTGACATGAAACAAGCAAATGGAATGTTTATTCCTGATATTTTCTATGGGAGTGGACAATGAAAATTACTACTTTGAATGCTAGCTTGTATTTTTGTAGGAAAAAACAAGTATTTTAAAATAATTAAGAAATATAAAGCTTGGGATAATTAAATACAACATTTTCATTTATGCCCCAGAATAACATAGCACCACATTCCTGAAAGATGTAAAAGCAAACTTTATGACATTAACTTTGATAGAGAAATCATCCTTAATTTTTCATCCTCTTCAACATCAGCATCCAAAATTATTTCAGTGCTTCTTTTGATTCTACTTAATATTTTCCAATTTCTCTAAAGTTGCAGTCAAACTTTATTGTACCATGGAATGACTCAGTATGCTTGTTAAAATAAAAATTTTTAGGACTATCTTCCTGCACTTTCACCTTAAAGATACTGATTCAGTAGGTCATTTTTAGTAACCAAAGATTTTAGTTTTTAACAAGCATCCCAGGTGATTTCAATGTAGATGCTCTCTAGAACATTAATCTTCTTCATATCATTTCCATAGATGAAAAAACTTGCATTATCTTCTGTAGTTAACAGAATTTTTGAATGATTATCACACTTCTGTCTCTCCACTTATTATTCACTGTGTAATTAGGAAATACTACTCTGATTGATTATTTTATTTCCATAAGACTAGAGAGTTGGATTATTAGCTAAAAACATGAAAATGAAATCTACATTTTTCTCATTTTCACTGTTTGCTTTATAGACCAGTAAGAAATAACAGAGCTTTCTCTTAGTTTGTTCCTTTTTTCAGTAAAGGCAAGTTCACAGGACAACCTCTCTTGGTGGGATGTCTCAATCATGTTCTCTACTTCAGCTATTATCATAGATCCCTGTGTTTGGGTGGTTATTGGGTGAGTGCCTTTTCATTAATAAAGGTGTAATTCTGGTCTTCATTTAGCTAATGATGCTTATATGCATTTCTAGTCATTATAGAATCCAAAAGGAAATAAAAATGAGTTTTAGATTCCCTAATGTCTAATACTTCAATTATTAGATCAGATCAGGCTGCATTCGTATTTGGCTTTTGAAACACCAAGAATGTAGTAATAAAAAGATGAGATTCCCACTCTACATTATATGAGAAACAAATAAAAAAATAAAAATATTTAATTAAAGACTTTAAGATATTTTCATGTAAAGCATTGTGAAAAATCTTGGATATTTAAGGTATTTCAATATACTTGTAAATAAATTTATGTCTACCTTCACATATAGGAATATCATTGGTCCATCCATCTGCATCACATTCACGGTAATTAATCTCACCTAGCAACTGATACCTGAAAACCCAAAAATAGCAGAGTGGTGAGATAATGTGTGCGTATATGCAGTTTTAAACTCAGTGCCATTCTGAGTGTCCAGAAACTCCATATTAAGAAAAATTAACAGCATGTGCATTTTCTTGTTTCTTTTTTCTTTGCTTTTCCTTCCTTTCTCTCTTCCTCCCTCTCTTTCTCTCTTAGATTTGTTAAGTTTCTCTCTCTGTGTGTGTCTCTCTGTGTCTGTCTCTCTCTCTCTCTCTCTCTCTCTCTTCCCCCCGCCTTTATCTTCTCTCCTTCTTGGTGCATGGACTGGGAATAATCATAACCCTTGGTTCATGACAAACTCATTATTGTTTCAGACACAGTATTCTTATTTTTCACTGAAGTAGGTAATTAGTTAAATTCAATAATATAGTAAGCTCCATGAACTATTTCTAAAACAAAAGCTAAAAATATATTAACCAATAGCTAACCTTATGTTTCCCCCACCTCTAGTCTTACACCATATTTCTGCCCCCCACGATTCTGATATTTTCTGAACATCTTAGACTTTCTGTATAATTAAACAGTGTCCCCCAAAAGTTGTTACTGTGTAATTTACTTTCAGCACTTGCCTCCATCTCCCCATCTCTATCCTAGAAGTTCTTTTCAGAGAATACTCAGTGAGTCAAATCTGCTTATCCAATCCATCTAATGTTGAACTTACGCAATTTTAGTAACCCATCAAGCCTGCCCTTTGAATCTAAAATGCTCTACTTGATTATAAGTTCCTAGGGCATGTGCAAAATGTGCAATCATTGCTAGAGGCTTTGGATGTATACATTTTTATGTCCTTTGCAAAGTCAAGTGCTGAACTTAAAGAGAGAACACAAGCCTGTAGTAAAAGAAATATTTCAGAGGTGAGGAGGATAGCAAATTTAAAAAATCCAGGCCCAGGAAATTATAACCTGTTTGTTCATGTGTGATAAAATCAGCAGTAATGATTGAAGGACTAAAAATGTATTTGAAAAACCTCCCTCAGGCAGTGACTAAGGAGAGAATAAGTTCATAAAAAATTATACTTATTTGGTATCTACAGTATCTTAAGATCTCTTCTAAAGGCTGTAAATGTGTGTCTTACTTATTTTTCCCACCAGTTAATGGTACACAGAAAATTTGTCTGTTTTGTAGGAGAGAAAACAGAAGTGAAGAGATTTTTTTTAATATCCCTAAGTGTTAAGTGGTAGAGAAAAGCAGGCTTACTCCAGTGCCTAAGCTTTAAACTATTATATTTTATTGCTTCAAATTAAGAAACCATGAGAGAAGAATGTTATTCTATTTGTAATATTTGATTACATTTCTATTTATTAAGTATAAGATTACAGTGATCTAATCCTGGTTTTCCCATATGTAAATTTTTCTTCAAAGTAATTTTTGATCTAGCAGAGAATAAGGGGGACAAAAGAACACTGAGGATGTACAGTGAAGAATTTGCCAATGAAAACCAAGTAGTTCGTTAGAAGGAACAGAGTCGATGATTCTGAAAGAATAGTATTTTTAGTCCATGAGGTAAGAATAATTTGCAGACCTGGGACATGAAGTAACATTAGTTGTAAACAAAACTTATAAGCAGGTAAAAGTCTTGCTTCCCTTAAATTTTATAAAATCTGTCAAAACAGTTACCATACAATATAAACGTGTTACAATTCTTATTGTTCCTGACACATTGAACTCCCATGATACTCTGCACAAAACAGAATGTAATGAAGATTTGTTGGGTGAATAATTATATATATGCATACTTACTGTTTCCCACTCTCCTATAATTATACCCTATGAGAGAAGTTATGCTTTATTTAAATTTTTCAATGTTAAGGAGATAGTCTGGTATCCAGATATAATTGTTTCCATCATAGTTAAATTTTCAGGTACTTGCGTATTACTTTTTAAAATGCTCATAGAAAAATGTAACAACTTTTAAAATATATAATGTAGTACAGTTTCCATTTACTATCTTAATAATAAACCTGTTTTTGTATGGACTACATACCCTTCATGGCATGTATATACAACTTTTGCACCATATTCAAATGCATTTCCTACTGTGAGCTTAAAAGAACCAAAGCGAGTATCTCCAGGAAATCCACAGGGCCTTTCTAAATTGAATAAAAAAAGATATGAATTAGTATGGAATAACAAGAAATATATTTTATGTAGCAGTGGGGGAACAAGGATATTTGATATTATATAAAAAGACATATTAAATATGAGAAAAATTAAATATGGCAAAGCTATTATTTCATAATTGAACTTAAACTATATGCTTGCTTTTTGAATTTTGGAAGATGACCACCCTTTTTAAAACTGATGATGTATTGGTCAGGCATGGTGGCTCACACCTGTAATCCCAGCACTTTAGGAGGCAGAGGAGAACAGATCATGAGGCCAGGGGTTTGAGACCAGCCTGGCCAGCATGGTGAAACCCCATCTCTATTAAAAATACAAAAAATAGCCAGGTGTGGTGGTACACGCCTGTAGTCCCAGTTACTTGGGAGGCTGAGGCAGGAGAATCACTTGAACCCAGAAGGTAGAGGTTGCAGTGAGCTGAGATCCCACCATTGCACTACTCCAGCCTGGGTGACAGAGCCAGACTCTGTCTCAAAAAAAAAAGATGATGTATTATTTTGTATTTGAGTGACAATAGTGATATAATTCAGCCACAATTACTACAATAAAATCTTAAGTATTTTTACAACTAAAATCTTCACAAATTTCACAAATGTACAAAGTACTTACTCTGACATGTCTTCAATGGATTAAGAGCCACCCATTTTCCATGCCTGCATACCATTATTATATTTCCGAGAGATCTATATCCAGGGCGGCATTTATAGATAGCCTGAGTGCCTTCTTCATATGTTTGGTCTGTCCAGGAACCCGTCAGAATTTCTGTATCTTTTCTTGGAGGAAGTTCTTTGCAATCTACAAACAATAAAAACAAAATAAGTGCTTAAAGTATATGGGTAAATGTATGGTATGTTTAGGTAATTGTTGCTTTTAAAAATGCCTATACGGTTACAAGTCTAGCTAAATTTCTCTCTCTCTCTCTCTCTCTCTCTCTCTCTCTCTCTCTCTCTCTCTCTCTCTCCCTCCTACCCCTGTATCTATGGAGTAAACATACATTTCTGCACGTAGTGTAAGAATACACTTCACCTTATAATATTTGTACCTACATAATTTTATAAGAATGTTCACTGTGAGAAAATAACCTAATAACTTTCCAAAGCAATAAATATATTTTGTTACATTACTCAATTGCTGGCAAGCATTCTACTATTATTTCATTAATTTGGTAAATATTTATTAAGCACTATTCTAAGTTATAAAGAAAAAACACAATGAGGAAACAAAGTATCTGTTCTCAAAGTATTTGCATTCTAGTAGGGAAGCCAATTATTAAATAAGTAATCAAAGAGATGTATAATATATATTACAGGTAGATAAATTCTATTTGCAAAAAAGAAGCATGATAAACTAACACAAAATTATATGGAGCACTCCAAATAAGATAGAATAGTATGGAAAAGAAAAACACTTCCACTGCAAATTGGAACAACAAATTCTGTGTGCATGTGTATGTTCAAAGGTAAGTTGTGGAAACAAAGAGAATTAATTGAACCGAACCTAAGTAGGAAGGATCTGTTTCAAGTAAACATAGGGTCTCTGGCCATTTTTTACCTGGTTATGTTTGTCAACTCTGCAGATGGATCAGGCCTCTATTTAGCCTGAACGGAATGATAATGAGGTAAGAAAGAACCAAACTTGAGGAGGTTATATCTAGCATGAAAAATTCTGAAACTTTGCCAAATCAGGTTGCTTTCCTAGAGTCCAGGTAGCTTCTTACAGGAAGACTGATTTCCCATAAGACTGATTTCCCATTGTCTCATAGAAAAAGTCTCAATAAGAAAAGGGGCCTGACTCAAATATACAACTTGTATGCTCATCAAAACATGTGATATTTGAAAGTCACTCTGGGTGATATATAAGAGCAGATGTCAAAACAGCAGAAAAGCTGTATATATATTATATAATACATATAATAAAAGCTCTATATATATGTTCACTTTTCTGCTTTTTCATATATATATGAGCATTTAAGATATATATATGAGCAGATGTCAAAACAGTAGAAAAGTAAACACAAACAAAAGAGCTTTTATTATATATATATCATATGCTCATATATATAATATATATGGTGTTATGTGTATTCTTTTATATATGATGTTAATATAACATGGTATTAGCTTCTTCTATCTCAAAAGACTAATATATAGACACACACATATATAGTATTCATATATACATATTTTCATATGTATATATATGTATATGTATATACTCTGTGTGTGTATGTATGTCTGTGTGTTTATTAATCTCTTAGGATAGAAGAAACCAACAAGATTCTTGATTTTTTAAACCTAAGAAGGTTTATTCTTTGAGACTTTAGAAATGAGAAGTGGGACTGACTCAAACTAAAAGTGTTTCCCAGGTCTCTCTGAGTTAAATTTTTGAGTGGCTCAAGAAAGAGCAAACAATCCTGTTGGTGAGAGTAAGTTATATAAACTTTTGTCATTATATTTTTTTGTTTAAAAATATGATTTGAATAAAAATGAAAAGATATACAAAGAAGCAAAACAACTGTGAACAAAAAGAGAAAATAAATATTCAGTAGAAGTAGACATTCAGATTCAGATGCTAGAATTAGTGTTAAGGCCTTTAAAATAGACAAAGGAGGGCCAGGCGCGGTGGCTCAAGCCTGTAATCCCAGCACTTTGGGAGGCCAAGGCGGGTGGATCACGAGGTCAAGAGATAGAGACCATCCTGGTCAACATGGTGAAACCCCATCTCTACTAAAAATACAAAAAATTAGCTCGGCATGGTGGCGCGTGCCTGTAATCCCAGCTACTCAGGAGGCTGAGGCAGAAGAATTGCCTGAACCCAGGAGGCGGAGGTTGCAGTGTGCCAAGATCATGCCATTGCACTCCAGCCTGGGTAACAAGAGCGAAACTCCGTCTCAAAAATAAATAAATAAATAAATAAAATAGACAAAGGAATTACAGAAAATAGATGGACAGAAATTGTAAAAAGATATTGAAAATAAAATTGACTCATAATAAATAATGTGCTATCTTAAAATTTCATAATAAATATCAGAAATAACAGCTTGTCAGAGGTGTTAAGAATCAAATGAAAACAGCACAATAGAAACTTATTAAACTTAGAGAAAGTGTAATGTAAAAATATCCAAACTGAAGTATAGAAAAACAAAAGTATATTCACAACCACAAACAAAACAGTACAAAAAGAAGTGTGGTGTAGAGTCAAGTGATAAAACATGTTTAATTTAAATTCTAACAATAGAGGAGAAAATGAACATAGGCAGTATTTGAAGAAACAATAGCTCAAAGGTTTCCAGAATTTATGAAAGAAATAAACTCACAAAATCAAAATTTCAACAAACCCCCAAAATGCTATATACCAAGAAAACCTATACTGATATTCTGCTGAAAACCTACAATAAAGGCAAACTCTTAAAAGCAGACTGTATTAGTCTATTTTTGTACCGCTATAAACACCCAATACTGGGTAATTCATTTTAAAAAGAGGTATAATTGACTCACAGTTGCACATGGTGGGGAGGCCTCATGAAAATTACAATCATGGTGGAAGGGGAAGCAAAAGCCTCTTCACGTGGTGGCAAAAGAGAGAAATGCAAACAGGGAAAATGCCAGATGCTTATTAAACCATCAAATCTCATGAGAACTCACTATCAAGAGAACAGCATGGAAGAAACTGCTCCCATGATCCAATCACATCCCACTGGGTCCCTCCCTCAACACACAGAGATTATGGGGATTACAATTTAAGATGAGATTTGGGTGGGGACACAGAGCCAAACCATATCATTCTGCCTTTTGGCTCTCCAAAATCTCATGTCCTCACATTTCAAAACATAATCATGCCTTCCCAACAGCTCTCAAAGTCTTAACTCACTCCAGCATTAACCCAAAAGTCCATGTCCAAAGTCTCATCTGAGACAAGGCAAGTCCCTTCCACATATGAGCTCATAAAATCAAAAGCAAGTTAGTCATTTACAAGATACAATGGGAGTACAGGCATTGGGTAAATACTCCGATCCCAAATAAGATAAATTGGCCAAAACAAAAGGTGCCAAAGGCTTCATGAAAGTCTGAAATCCAACAGGGCAATTATTAAACCTTAAATTTCCAAAATAATTTTCCTTTCATTCCATGTCTCACATTCAGGTCACACTGATGCAAGAGGTGAGTTTCCACAGCCTTGGGAAGATCTGCCCCAGTGATTTTGCAGGGTAAGGCCCCCCTGCCCCAGCTGCTTTTACTGCTGGCACTGAGTGCAAGCTGTCAGTGGATCTACCATTGTGGGGTCTGGAGGATGGATGGCCCTCTTCCCACAGCTCCATTAGGTAGTGCCCCAGTGGGGCCTTTCTGTGGGGGTTCCAATCCTACATTTCTCTTCCTCATTGACCTAGCAGAGGTTCTCCATGAGGGCTCCTTCCTTGCAACACACCTCTGCCTGGACATCTAGGCATCTGTATACATCCTATGAATCTAGGTAGAGGTTTTGGATTCTGTGTACCCACAGGACCAACACCATGTGAAAGCTGCCAAGGCTTAGGGCTTTCATCCTCTGAAGCAATGGCTCAAGCTGTATGTTGGCCCTTTTTAGCCATGGCTGCAGCTGAAACAGCTAAGATACAGGCCACCAAGTCCTGAGAATGCACACAGCAGTGGGGCCCAGGCCTGCAAAACCATTCCTTCCTAGGCCTCTGGGTCTGTGATGGGAGAAGCTGCCTCAAAGATCTTTGATATCCCTAAAGATATTTTCCCCTTATTTTGGGGATTAACATTTGGCTTATTTTCTTTGCAAATGTCTGCAGTGGGCTTGCATTTCTCACAAGAAAATTGGGTTTTCTTTTCTATCACATCATCAGGCTGCAAATTTTCCAAATTTTTATGCTCTGCTTCCCTTTTAAACATAAGTTCCAATTTCAGATCAACTTTCTCAAGTTCAAAGTTACACAGATCTCCAGGGAAGAAGCAAAATGTTGCCAATATCTTTGCTAAAGCACAAATAGAGTGATCTTTGCTCCAGTTCCTGATAAGATCCCTGTCCTCATCTGAGACCACCTCAGCCTAGACTTCATATTCCACATCACTATCCACATTTTGGTCTAAACCATTCCACAAGTCTCTAGGAAGTTCCAAACTTTCCCACATCTTCCTGTCTTTTCCTGAAACCTCCAAACTACTCCAACCTCTGCCCATTACTCACTTCCAAAGTCATTTCCACATTTTGAGGTATCTTTAGAGTAGTGCCCTACCACCTCAGTACAAATTTAGAGTATTAGTCCATTTTGCACTACTATAATTACCTGAGACTGGGTAGTTCATTAAAAAAAAAAGTTTAATTGACTCACAGTTTCACATGGTTAGAGAGGCTTCAGGAAACCTACAATCATGGTGAAAGGTGAAGAGGAAGAGAGGACCTTCTGCACATGGTACCAGGAGAGATAAGTGCAAGTAGGGGAAATGCCAGATGCTTATAACACCATTAAATTTCGTAAGAACTCACTCACTATCATGAGAACAGCATGGGGGAAACCACCCCCATGATCCCATCACCTCCCACTGAGTTCCTCCCTTGACATGTGGTGATTATTGGGATTAAATTTAAGATGAGTTTTGTGTGGGGACACAGAGCCAAACCATATCACAGACAGATGAAAAATAATTTTTTCCAGGAGAATAGTAAAAATAACAGTCAAGTCTGTAGCACTAAATACCGAAGTCTGAATATATATGTCTTAGCATCACTAAAGTGCTAAAAATTACAAGTCAGCAGAGAACTCCATAAATAGTGAAAATACACTTCAAAAATGAAAGACAATAGAAACACATTCTTAAGCAAACAAAAACAGAAAGAATTTAACAAGAGCAGACTCAACTATATAAATATACTAAATAAGTTCTCTGGGCTGAAGGAAACTGATCTAAAATATAAGCAAAGAAGTACAAAAAGGAATAAGCAGAACTGAAGAAAATAAATATATGGGTAAATAAAAAAGCTACTGAAACATGATAAACATTATACTGCATGTATTTTACTCAAATAAAAAAGGTCATTGATGGTTTAAATCAATAATGATCACATTTTATAGTGTTTTTAATAAATTCAGGAGTATAATATGAAACAATAACAGCAAAAATGTCAGAAAAAGGCAAAGAAAATAAGTGTTATGATGTTTTACCCATAGTCTTGATGTGGTAAAAATATTAATTTAGGATAAATTGTAATAATTTAAGTATGTTTTGTTATAATTGCTAGGTTAGCCACTAAAACAATAATATTGAGATACATAAAATAAAATAACTAGTTACACATGACAAAATGAGATAGTCAAGACTATTTGATTAAAATAAGAGAAAGCAAGAAAAGAAAAAAGAAAAAAGAGACAAAAATAAACAGCAATATGCTAGACTTAAACTGAACTGTATCAGTAATTATATTAAATGTAAATGGCTCCATCACCACACTTAACATACAAAGATTGTCTGACTGGATAAAAGCAAAAAAGAAAATTCAAGTATATGATGACAACTTTTAATAAGACTGTACGGCTGGGCACAGTGGCTCAAGCCTGTAATCCCAGCACTTTGGGAGGCCGAGGCAGGTGGATCACGAGGTCAAAAGATCGAGACCATCCTGTTCAACATGGTGAAACCCGGTCTCTACTAAAAATACAAAAAATTAGCTGGGCATGGTGGCGTGTGCCTGTAATCCCAGCTACTCAGGAGGCTGAGGCAGGAGAATTGCCTGAACCCAGGAGGCGGAGGTTGCGGTGAGCCAAGATCGTGCCATTGCACTCCTGCCTGGGTAACAAGAGCGAAACTCCATCTCAAAAAGAATAAAAAATAAATAAAATAAAATAAAACTGTACATATAGAGAGTAAATGACAAAAACCAATATGCTAGAAAAGTATCAACCAAAGTAAGAATGATGTTAAATATTAATATCAAGCAAATGATAACTTAAGTTCAAAAGTATTACTAGATAAAAATAGAGTAATTTCATTTTAATAGAATAGCTACTTTAACAGAAAGATATACTAATTCTAAATGTGTTTGAACAGTGTTTACTGGAACTGGCTCACACTGATTCATAGGAGCCAATTATACATATCTCTTGCTGATACAATGTTCATTGATGACATGTTGGTAACTTGAAATTGACCATACTGTGAGAGTTTAAACCAGGAAACTCAACAAATTCTATAAATGAAGGGTGTTCCATTTCTTTTTAAAAATAGTTGGTTTTTTTACATTTATCAGCATGCCACTTTGCATAAAACTATTAATACGTCTTCAAAATATAACAGAAAATAAAAGAAGTAAGCAATTCACAATCATAGTTTGAGATTTAAGCACACTGTTTCCAATATCTAATAGACAAAGAAATAGAAAAATAAGGATATACAAGATATAAGCAAGATTATTAACCAATTAAGCTTTTGTATATTAATAAAACATAGGCTTCAACAATTGCAAGATGCATATTCATTCCAGGTACAAGCAGAAGAGTCACCAAAATAAACCATAAAAAAAGTCTCTGCCAATTTCAAAAAATTAAAATCACTCTAACTGTACTCCCTGTCTACTAGAATGTTAACAGAAAATAACTGGAAAATTCTCAAAATGTTTGAGTTAAGCAACACTTATAAATAACTCATGAGTTAAAGAAAAAAAATACAATTTAAATTAGAATATAATTTGAACTAAACAATAATGGAAATACATGTTAAAATTTGTAAGCTAATGCTGAAGAAGTGATTAGAGAAAAAAGTTTAAACTTCGGTGAATTAGAAATAAAAAAATGTTGGAAATCAATTATCTAAATCTGTAACTCAAGAAACTAGTAAACATTAAAGCAAATCTAAAGAAAATAGAAAACAGCAAATAATAGTGATGATCACATAAATCACCTTCCAAATTCTAAGTGACAACCAGAGTATTTAAGCTAAGGTAAGGATACCTAATTCTGCTGTTGTCCAGCATGGATATGACCTACACTGGCATTAGCTCTCATTCTTCATCAACAAAATTATCCTATGGGGTGGTTAAGATATCAGAAGCTGAGTTTGAGTGCCTGAAATCTCAATCAAGCTGTTCTTGTGCATACTGCCCTTATGCTTAGTCTATATTTTTCTTGAAGCCAAGTAACCTTGTCAATAGATAAGTCTAATGTACTGTATAAACTTGAAAAATCTCAAATTGAAACTCACTCTGGCAGTCTTGCAATCAAAACCCACTGGGGCTGGGTGCAGTGGCTCACGCCTGTAATCCTAGCACTTTGTGAGGCTCAAGTGGCTGAGATCAGGAGTCCGAGACCAGCCTGACAAACATGGTGAAACCCCGTCTCTACTAAAAATACCACACTAGCTGGGGGTGGTGATGCATGCCCGCAATCCTAGCTACTTGCGAGGCTGAGGCAGGAAAATTGCTTGAACCTGGGAGGCAGAGGTGGCAGTTAGCCAAGATCGCGTCATTGCACTTCAGTCTAAGCAACAAGAGCGAAACTCTGTCCCAAAAAATAATAATAATAATAAATAATAAATAAAGCCCACTGGAAATGAAATGGATTAAATTTGAATCCTTACTTTACTTGCAAATACACACAGACACATACAAAAAAATGCCAGGTAGATTAAAGAGTTAGGTTTAAACAAATTTAAAATAAATACTTATATGTCTCATTGTTTTATAATTTTTAATTATCTGCTAATATGACGCTATGTCATTTTATCTCACTATTATCTTAGTTCTACCTATAATCATATTTATTTTATAAATATGTTTACTAAAGAGTATGAATAAATACCAAAAACATAAGGTTTAATGCATAAAGCAACTTGCAAACAGAACATATATACATTAGAACATTTTTTAGTTAAAAATTATATTTGTGAAAAAATCATACGCCAAATTTAAAGGAAATTTAACTGAAAAATTATTCTTAACAGAAACACATTTCTTGCAGTAATAAGAGCACTAGCTACTATCAAAAGAAAAATGTTAGAGTAGGACAGATCATTTACTTAAGAACAGCCATTAACATGACCATTACCAGTAATTAAAAGAGATAAAAATTCAGGGAAAATTATTTTTTGACCAATTTTAATGACAAAAATGTAAAGGAGATGATATTCAATTATGTTGGAAAATGAGGTAATGTAAATATTATTATTAAATAAAACTGAAGTATAAATGAGTATTATCTCACTAAAAAGAAACAGCAATAAAGAATCTTAAAAGTACCCATAGATAAGTTGACAAATAATTTCAATTTTTAAAAGGTAGCAAATACTAATTAAAGATTTTGTGAAATATTTAGGTACAGAGTATTCCAGCATTTTTAATAATGGATATAATTAGAATATTTATGAAAATTATCAAATCATGGTACACTCACCTGAAGAAATATTATCTGGCTTTTTAAAAATTGTTGTTTGCCACCGCATGTTCTCACTCATAAGTGGGTGTTAAACAATGAGAACACACAGACACAGGGAGGGGAACATCACACATCAGGGCCTGTTGGGGATAGGGGATGAGGGGAGGGATAGCATGGGGTGGGGGAAATGGGGAGGGATAACATTAGGAGAAATATCATGTAGATGACTGGGGGATGGATGATGCAGCAAACCACCATGGCACGTGTATACCTATGTAACAAACCTGCACTATTTGCACATGTACCCCAGAACCTAAAGTATTATAAAAAATAATTGTGGTTTGGGTAATATTTAATTAAGTGCATAAAATTTATAATAGTAAGAAGGAGAGGTAGTATATTTTCTGTTTGGTGAAGTTACATCAGGTCAGGGGCCAGAAGACTTGAAAACTAACCTGTGGGCCAAATCCATCCACAGACTTTTTGTAAATAAAATATTTATCAGTACACAGCTATGTTTATGCATTTAGATAGTGTCTATGGCTTCTGTTATGTTACCATAGAAGAGCTGAGTAGAGAGACATTATGGCACACAAAGTCCAAAATATTTATTGTCAGGCTATTTCACAAAAAGTTTGCATGTCTTGAGCTGCATTATTTCAGAATATTCTTATTACTTAAGACACCTTAAAAATAAAACCAGATGGCCAGTCATGGTGACTCACATCTATAATCCCAACATTCTGGGAAGCTGAGGCATGAGAAACCCTTGAGCACAGCCTGGGCAATATAGCAAGATTCTATCTCTACAGAAAATTAAAGAAACAAATGAGGCATGGTGGCACACACTTGTTGTCCCAGCTATGTGAGAGCCTGGGACAGGAGGGTCTCTTGAGTCCAGGAGTTAAGGCTGCAGTGAGCTATGATCACGTCACCACACTCCAGCCTGAGAGACAGGGTGAGACCCTGTCACAAAAGGGGAGAGAAAAGGAACACATATGTTTTGTAATGAATAATTTCATAGAACCATTTAGAAAGCTGACAAGACAGTAAAGGATTACAATAGGAAATTTTGGTATAATAAGAACCCAGAAAGAAAAACAGGTAGCCAAATTTTTTCTACACTGAGGGTATTCACCATTTGGGGAAGATATGAGCTTGCTTTTTGATAGCCTTATTAGACTAAAGCAACAAAATTGAAAATTGGAAACCTAAATGGATTCACCCACAAGATAAAGAAGAACTGGAAGCTAAACACACTCTTCATACAGAAACCCTGCTTTGAATTTCTTAGAAGACCAAGGAATTTGAAAGCATGAATTTGGCTTAAGGTAGTCTCAGACTGAAAGTTCTTGTAGCCACCCAGAAAATATAAGTTGTAACTTTACTGTGAGGAAGATTTTTTCTTAAGCATCAAATTATTATTGCAACTGTCAAAGCCATTACAGGGGTAAAAGGCACCTAAGTACTATAAACTTCATAAAGAAGGGCAAAATAGATCTTTGATATTGGAATAAATATATACGGACCATAATCAATAATACTAATGAGGGAATGTATTAACTTCTGTTCCCGGGTCCACAAGGGGCGTGGTTTCAACGGCAAGAACTTCACAGGGACATGCCTGCCCTGCTTTCTTTCACGTCTGCATCCGGAAGCCTCCAGGTCTTTCCGCAACATTCATGCAGGAAAGGGGGAGAGCCCAGGTGTTCTCTTTTGTTTAGAAAGCGCGCGAAAAGCCACGGAGGAGGGGCTTTTGATTGCGAGCCTAGCAGCCAATCCAATATCAAAGTCAGAACATCCAATCTCTCCAGAGGAAGTTTGGAGGAACTCCTCTGACTGGAGGAGAACTTGAATGGGCGGGAGTAAGTCCCGGATAAAGAGACCCCCTGCCCCTGAGCTGCGCGGATTTTCCCTCTTGCGATTCCCCCTAGGGAACTTGCTCATTCTGTTTCTGTGTCTCTCTCTGCCTAAATAAATCATTTTCTGCAAAATTCTTTGGGTCCGATATTTACTTGAATGAGCTCCCGCCAGGCGCCGGGGTCCCCTCCCCATTCTTGGGTGAATGAGAGATCAAGGGCCTGAAAAGAAAGCGCGGGACGGGAGGGGAGGGAGCAGGGCCGTCTGTACCTCCCCTGCGTCCGGCAGCCCAGTCACTAATTCTATTGTTGAAATGTTAGAGAAAAGATTGGCTAATGACATCTGAGGAAAGAAATTATAACACTGTAGTAGCAGATTTTGAAAAGAACCAAATATAATTTCTAAAAATGAAAAAACTCACTTTAATCATCAATGGACAGCTTAATAGCGATAATATGGTTGTAAAATAATTCATGGACAGGAGGACTGGTCAAAATAAATACTACAGGATGCAACATGGAGACATAGTGTGTGGAAAATACACAAGATGAGCTAAGAGTCAATGAGGATAGAAAAGCCAGAGCAATGTTGGAATATAATTTTTTAACAATGAATGGAACATACCAATTAATAAATTCAAGAATTAAGAAATTCCAAGCAGTAATTAAAAGACACCTATATGCATCATAAAGAATGTACAGAAAACCAAAGGGAAAATATCTTAATCTTGTTAGAGGAAAATATTAATTTAAAAGGAGTAATGATTACATTTACAAGGATTTCTCAATAGAAATAGCAGAAGCCAGCAGATATTAAATAATCACTTCAATTTGCAGGAAGAAATAACTATCTATCTAGAATTCTTTATATGAAATAATTTTTTTAAAAAGTTTTGATTCATAAAATTTATTTATTTTTGACAAGATCTCTGTTGCCCAGGCTGGAGTGCAGTGGCCTGATCTTAGCTCATTGCAGCCCTGACCTCCTGGGCTCGAGTGGTTCTCCTTACTCAGCCTCTCAAGTAGCTGTGACTACAGTCATGAACCACCTCTCACTACTAATTTTTGTATTTTTTTGGAGAGACGTGGTTTTGCTGTTTTGCCCAGTGTGGTCTCAAATTTTGGGGCTCAAGCAATCCGCCCACCTTGGCCTCTCAAAATGCTGGATTACAGCAGTGAGCCACCATGCCTGGACTGATTAATAAAATGTGAGGGAATTTACCACTATAAATACACATTGAGTGAAAAAAATGTATTTCAGAAAACTGAAACTGATCCTAAATATAAGGTCTTAGGATGAAAGAAGAAATGAAAACCAAAGGAAATGGTAAATGTTCAAGTAAAAATAAATGAATACTGACTATAAAACAATAAAAATATTATATGGTTTTAAATATAAATATGTATATATATACACACATATACATAAAACACGACAATAGTGTGCGAACTGTGAGAAGAGTAAATAAAATTAATGTCTTTTAAGTTCTTCACAGTGTCTAGAAAAACAGAAAGGTGTTAATGAGCTGTGATAGTTTTCTTAGAAAGTCATCTGGGTTAAGCCAGCGTCCCCAGTTAATCAGTCAAACTAACCTAAATGTTGCTGGGAAATATATTGCCAGATATCATCCCAATCGGTTGACTTTAAACAAGCTGATCACTTTAGATAATCCAGATAGGCCAGATCAAATCATTTGAAAGGTCTGGAACACAGGGCTGAGGCTTCTCTGAAAAAGAGAGGTCATTCTATGGACAGCAGCTTCCTTTCCTGTGAGTTCCAGCCTGCCTGTAATCTTACTTTTCTGACTACCTGCCCTGTGGATTTCAAACTTGCTTATCTCATGCTCACTTCATAAGGCAATTTATAGGAAACCTCTTTTTAAGTAGCTAGATAGGTAGATTGCTATATCAATCAATTAATTGGCTGATAATATTCTACTTCTACCTAGGCATCCCAGGCTGAACCCTGAGTGATAAATTAGTATTAGACTTTGCTAAGTTAAGAAGGCATATGCTATGCTCTGAAAATATGCAGCCTCCCTCACCCCCAATTTATATGTTTAAACCTAATTAACAATGTGATAGAATTAGGAGGTGATTAGGTCATGAAGGTAGAACTCTCATGATTGGGATGTTTCCCCTTATAGAAGAGGCCCCACGGAGCTGCCTTGTCCCTTTCATCATTGGGGACACAGCCAAAGGCACGGTCTATGACCCAGAAACCAGTCCTCACCAAACACTGAATCTGCTGGCACTACCTTGCTCTTGGACTTCCCAACATTCAGAACTGTAAGAAATAAATTTCTGTTGTTTATAAGCCGTGCAGTTAATAACATTTTGTTGTAGCAGCACAAAGAGACAAGTTTTAGAAGTGCCCATTCACATTGTGGAACATATCCTGAGGGAGGAGACCCAGGCATCTGAGATCAACTTCCCCTTTGACTGTCACACTGCATTTCAGTAGAAGAAAAGGCTGACCGACTGGCGCCTGCTGTTTCACCTTCCTACAGGTGGCAGGCTTGGTCTTGGGGAAACTCTCCGGAAGACACTGTTTTTACTTAAAACAAAATCAAACCCAAAACCTTTTCACACGTGAGTCCTAAAACTGTAAACCAGAACCCTTTCATAGGTGATTCCTGAAGCTGCAAACAGAAACCTTTTCACATTTGAGTCCTAAAACTGTAAACCAGAACCCTTTCATAGGTGATTCCTGAAACTGTAAACAGAAACCTTTTCACATGTGATTTCTTAGACTGTAAACCCAAGATTCTTCCATGTGTAACATCTAAAGTATAAGCCTGTATAAAGGCGGAACCTTCCTTTGTTAGATGAACTGAGCTTCGGACAAATTATCGCTCAGGCTCCCGGCCCGGTGTTCAAGAGATTCCTTTCCCGCGGCCGCTCTGTTGGCCGGGAAGCGAGTTTCAGCTGGCAGATGGCGGGAAAAAGTCTCTCAGGCGCTTTGCCTACCCCTGTGGAGCATCCCTGCAGTGGGACTTCTGCTCGCTGGGGCGACGCATCCTGAGAGCGCTCCCGGGCCGTATTTACCCGGTGGAAAAGCCTCACCGGAGTGGAGCAGGGAGGCCCCGCAGTGTGGATCCACCTAGTGGCTGAACATCGAGAAGGAATGGGTATTTGGAACGTCCAGACCACTGAATATGGTAAGACTGAATCCAGGAAAATAGCCCGCCCCATTTTGGGTGGAAGCGTGGCCTGATCACCCACGGGTGCCAGATTCGGCACTTTTGAACGTGGCTCTCTCTCTCTTTCTGTAACTAACCTTGGAAGCTTTTTGCTTATGGTTTTAAATTGGAAGGAGAGCGATTGTATGTGTGTGTTTGGGTAGATGGATCAGACTGCACTCATCAGTCATGAAAAGTATTGGACCCATTACCAAAACTGCCTCAGGCGGGGGTTATCCAGGCTCTCATTGTCCCTTGGGAACGAGGGTGGAGACTTCCTAGCCAGAAACAGAAGACTGATATTATCACCCAGGCCTGTGCGGGGCTTGCATGGCTTTGCACCCAACTCATACACGCAGTTGGGATTATTGCCAGCAGAGGATACTTGGTTCACTTAATTGGACTTAAAGAATAATATTTCCTTAGCATTGGACTGGCCTCGGAGGGTCAAAAACTATTTGCATTTCAATGGGAGAAACCCAGAATCAGGTGTAACCACTCAATACACCTGGACCCAGCTTCCCAGGGGCTCAGAAACTCTCTCATCACCCTTGGTGAGGCATCAGCCCGTGACTGCCCCCCAGAAGCTTCTTGCTTGCATGCTGCCCCATATGCTGATGACCTTCTATTGGGACACCCCACAGCAGTCAGGTGCACAAACAAATGCCTTACTTTGGCACCTGGAGGACTGTGGGTATAAAGTGTCTAAAAGGAAAGCCCAGATTTGCCAAAAAGCAAATGCAATATCTGAGACTCACAATCCGGAAGGGGGAACGCAGCCTAGAAGCAGAGAGGAAGCAAGCCGCCTGCAAAGTGACAGAACCTGAGACTATAAGCAGGTGAGAGAGCTCCTGTGAGCCGTGGGTTTTGTAAATTGTGGGTTTCCAAATTTTGCAGTACTGGCCAAACCCCCATACAAAGTGACAAAGAAGGAAGGGGAGAAGACGACACCCTTTAAATGAGGCAGAAGCTAAAAGCGAAACTTCTGTCAGCCCTGGCTTTAGGGCTAGCGGATTTAACACAGCCTTTTGATGCTGTCAAAAAAAAAAAAGAAGAAGTGAAATGGCAATTAAAGATTCTAGCCTCAACTCTGGGAAGAATTTAAATATCAAAGGACCCTACGCAGTGGTGACTCTAATGAATACCAAAAGACCTCATTGGTAGGCCTGCCAAATACCAGGGCCTGCTATGTGCAGTGGTTGTACAAACTGTACATGAGACCACTCATTTAGGTCAAGAGTCACTTGAAAAGATGTTGGGCCAGTACCTTGACCAAAACTGTGGCACAGCGATGCATTACATGCCGGCAACACAACGCGAGGCAGGATCCAAATGTTCCCCCTGGAATTCAAGCTTATGGAGCAGCTCCATTTGAAAATCTCCAGGTAGACTTTACTGAAATGCCCAAGTGAGGGGGACACACGTATTTGTTGGTCCTGGTGTGCATATACTCTGGGTGGGACTGATAGGGCCCATGAAGTAACGCGTGTGCCGCTTCAAGATCTCATCCCTAGGTTTGGATGCCACTGCGCATCGGATCAGACAACGGACAAGCATTGGTGGCGGATTCAGTCCAAAAGACAGCAACAGCCTTGGGTATCACCTGGAAACTGCATGCTGCCTACCGACCTCAGTGTTCCGGAAAAGTGGAAAGAATGAACCGGACCATCAAAAACAGCTTAGGGAAAGTGTGTCAGGAAACAAGATTAAAGTGGGTGCAGGCACTTCCCTTGGTGTTATTCAAAATTAGAGACACCCCCTTTAGGAAAAACAGAATATTCCCCTATGAAGTCTTATAGGACCCCTCCCCTATTCCGGGCATTCCCAGAACTCCTCGGGAGTGGGGAGAGATTGAGTTAGGATGCTAGTTACCAGCTCCAGGGAGAATCGCTCAGGATACTTCAACCTGAATAAATAACAAATGTCCTGTAAGCCTTTTTCTCCGCAGTTCACCCTTTCTCATTAAGTAATCATGTGTGGATAAAGGATGGGAGTACAGCCCCTCTAAAGCCACAAGGGAAAGGACCTCAGACCTGAGCCTAACCACTCCCACAGCTGTGAAGGGAGAGGGAATCCCAGCCTGAATCCACCACAGCTGTGTAAAAACCAGCAGCAACTGAAACTTGGACCAAGGAAAGGATTGCAGAATCACCTTAAAAAGGACAACAAACCTTTCTCCCGCCACATCCCGGAAGCTGACTGGTCCACGTAAGGCCAAAGCATGAGGAAATTCATCGTGGGACTTCTTAATAACTAAATCAGACATTAACTGATTTTGAAGAATGCTCTCAATGTGTCCACCAGGTTACAAAGGTAGGGCGAAATGTCACTGCCATTCTTTTGTTTTACTGTTATTATGAGTGCACAGGGACACAAAAGGGAACCTGTTTATATAATGGTACTCAGTATAAGGTGGGTAATCCAAGAGATGGACAGGTAGCTGTGTCACAGGCATCATTAAGCCCTCTTCCTACTATCTGTTAAGACAGGTGAGCTGTTAGGGTATCCAGTCTACTCCTCTAGGGAGAAAAGAGACCTAAAAATAGGAGACTGGACAGATGATGAGTGGCCACTGGAGAGAATTCCTGAGTATTAGGGGCCGAGGATGGCTCATGGGGATACTGGACCCCTATTTACATGCTCAACCGGATCATCCGGTTATAGGCTGTTTTGGAAATACTAATGAAACAGGCAAAGCTCTGTCCCTCTGGCCTGACAAGAAACTCAAATGAGAAATGCGATTTATGAGAACCAGCTGGCCCTAGGTTATTTGCTAGCAGCTGAAGGAGGAGTCTGGAAAATTCAAACCAACTGCTGCCGGCTGCAACTGCTGCCAGCACGTAACCGGCCAGGGTCATGCAGTTAAGAACAAAACCAAACTGGCACATGTGCCTGCACAGGTAGGGCATAGATTCAACCCTAAGTCCTTGTTTAAAGTTGGTACTCAGACTTGGGAGGATTAAAAACCCTCATCATCAGTGTAATAACAATAGTGGGTGTTTGTTTACTATTCTCTGCTTCTCCCTTGTTCCTCTAAATGGCTAAGAAATCCTTTACTGCTGTAATAAGACCAGAAAAATAACATCACAAGTATATTATATAAATCATTAATCAGTTTCTCCAGAGGATCTGGAAAGTAAGAATAAGAGTGAGACCTCTCACAAATATTATAGAGTGGCGAGGGTCCCAAAGTGGGGGTGAGGGAGGAGACCCAGGCATCTGAGATCAACTTCCCCTTTGACTATCACACTGCATTTCAGTAGAAGAAAAGGCTGACCGACTGGCGCCTCCTGTTTCACCTTCCTACAGGTGGCAGGCTTGGTCTTGGGGAAACTCTCCGGAAGACACTTTTTACTTAAAACAAGATCAAACCCAAAACCTTTTCACATATGAGTCCTAAAACTGTAAACTGGAACCCTTTCATAGGTGATTCCTGAAGCTGTAAACCGAAACCCTTTTCCTATGTGATTTCTAAGACTGTAAACCCAAGATTCTTCCACATGTAATAGCTAAAGTATAAGCCTATATGAAGGTGGAACCTTCCTTTGTTAGACAAGCTGAGGTTTGGACAAATTATCGCTCAGGCCCCCAGGCCGCATAAGTTACTTCCTTCTCCATTCAGTGTTGGAGAGATCCATTTCCTTAATAATGTCATAGTATTAGGTGAAGACATTGGGAAGGGATTAGGTGGTGAAGGTGGAACTCTCATGACTGGGATGTGTACCCTTCTAGAAGAGGCCCCACAGAGCTGCCTTGTCCCTTCATCATTGGGGACACTGCCAAAAGCCACAGTCTATGACCCAGAAAACAGCCCTGACCAAACAATGAGTCTACTGGCACTACCTTGCTCTTGGACTTCCCAGCATTCAGAAGAAATAAATTTCTGTTGCTTATAAGCTATGCAGTTGATAATATTTTGTTGTAGCACCACAAAGAGGCAAGTTTTAGAAGTGCCCATTCACATCGTGGAACATATCCATGTGAAAGCATTTTGCAATATTTCATAAGGAAATATTTATTTGAAGGAAAACTCCAAGTAAAACTATTTTACAAAATTTAAAAATGCTTATGAAAGTTGTCATGGGCACTAATTTTCCTCTGAACTTTGTGCAAATTTCTCATACATCTGTGTTAGTGAACTAGAGTAATATGTGATTCCATGTTACAGTTTTGATTTTTATAATTTAAGTAAATATATTTCTACTCCACTAGATGGTGCTAATTCTCTATCATAACAACACAATCTCCGGCCTCTTCCCCACAAAGGAAAACTTTATTACAAACGGATATGTGTGTTTTTCACTTTCGAAATTCAGATCCACTTCATGATGTTCAGGTTAATTGAAAAAATGAATAAGCTAAGTAATCCACCCACACAAAAAAAGCTTTAGCCCTCTTACTTCCTGGTGAGAAGTAAATGCTTTCCCTTCTGGTTATTATTATATTTCCAGATGATACATTTGTGCCTCTAATTCTTGATTTCCAAATTCAGTTAATTGCTTTTAACAATCATATGTAGAAAACAAGGATGCACCTCCTTCACACAGTCTTCCTACCAGCTTCTCACAATATTTACTCTGTGACTATATATATATATATATATATATATATATATTTTTTTTTTTTTTTTTTTTTTTTTTTTTTTGCCAATCATTGAGAGCTTGTAAGGTTGCTGAGGTTGGTTGGCCTTGAACTCTTGGCCTTGCCTTCGCAAGCGCCACGACATCCGGCCGGAGCCACTTTGGGCCCCGACTATATATTTATTATATAAAAAGAATTCTCATATTGATTACCCTTTTTCTTCAAATAGTACTTAAAATTCTGGAGTTTTTTCCATCAATGTTAAATGGCATCTTTTAATTCTGCTTATAAGAGAAAGACATGATCACACCTGTTCTATCTTCCCTTGTTCCTACCACCATCTTCAAAATCTTAGTTCAGATTTCTGAGCTAAGATGGTGACTAAGTTCACCATCTGTCACTTTGGTCATGAAACTGCCTGCTAACTAGTCTCCAATCCTCCACTCTCCTGTTCTTTCAGTCTATTCACAGAGTGACAAGTGATTCTTGTAAATCTGGTCATGTCATTCCTGGGATTAAAATTCTTCTATGACCTTGCTTTTTACATATCAGGCATTGCTAACTCCTTCCCTTGGTTTGGGAACCCCTTTTCTGGCTCTTACCACTTTCTCTGATCTCATCATGTTAAATCTCCCATGTATTCACTGTGCAAAGCCACCCTGATTTATTTGTTTATATTTTGTTGAGCATTTCAAACTCTTTTTTTCTCTTAGATCTTTTACACAGGTTATTTCCTCCTGTTAGAATAATTTTGCTACAGATTTCTTATGACTGGCTTTGTGTCATCTTTCAGGCCTATACTCAAATGTTCTGTCCTCAAAGTGATCCACTCATTCTAGTCCCCAAACCAGCCCACCTAATGTCTCCACATACTACCATCCCCATCTCTATTTTCTCTTAGGCCCTACTTTACCTTCTTCGAGACATTTAGTTCAGAATTCTATAGCAATCTTTGTTTACTAGGTTTTCATCTATCCCACGCCATCAAAATGTAAGCTCCCCCAAATTGAGGAACAATGTTTTTCAGTTAGTGGAAGAATTCATTAATGTCTAGGTCTTCTCACTTAAAATACACTTTCCTGTCCATTTTATTCTAATCATTATTATAGGGACTATAATGATGGTAGGAGGTGGGACTTGGACACTGGACCAAATTGAGGATTGTCCAAAACAGGTCTTAGCGGAAGCCCCTCCCTGTAAGACACACCCACCAGTGTGCTATGTCAGTTTTCCATCACCATGACAAGACCCAGAAGTTACCAGCCTTTTCCACAGTAATGACCCAACATCCTGGAAGTTACCACCCTCATCCTAGCAATTTCAGCATTAACCACCTCTTATTTTGCATATAATTTAAAGTGCATATAAATATGAGTGCAGAATTGCCTCTGAGTTGCTACTGTGGGCACTCTGCTTATGGGTAGCCCTGCCCAGCAAGGAGCAGCACCTCTGCTGCTGCTATACACTGCGACTTCAATAAAAATTGCTATTTAACACCACTGGCTAACCCGTGAATTTTTTCTGGGCAAAGCCAAAAACTCTGCCAGACTGAGACCCAGTTTGGGGGCTTGCCTGTCCTACATCATTATCAACTCATACCATAGCAAAAATATTTAAGGTAATGATTCACTGCACTGAGATATAATAATAATTAGGTATATCTTGTGACATGACTTTTATTTACCTGAATTGACTAACAATTGAATATTCAAGCTCAGTTGAACCACTTTCACAAAGACTTCCAGTCAGACAATGAACAGTTATTTTGGCCCAAGTAGTCAAACTCTTAGCATGTATATACAACAACCCCATTTGCTTGACTTTAAGTGGCAATTCTTGAAGGAAATAGGGCAGAGGATTATTAAATAGAAAGCATACAAATATTTTCAAAGGCACAGAAACATTTTTTGAGACATGATTTATCTTAAAACTTTTTTTAAAATAGCCATCTGATTTTTCACATTCTAGATTAATGAGTAGACTAAGCCGTCATATCTAAGTATTTGAGTTTAAACAGTGAATGCTTCATCTTACATTTACAGTCATTTAGTTGCCAGTGAATTTTATTTTAAAAACACTACATTGGTGAAGCTTTTATTCATTTGGCTTTATTTTACAATTTAAAATTATTTTTAGTCTGGATGCAGTGGATCATGCCTGTAATGCCAGCATTTTGGCATGCCAAGTCAAGAGGATCAACAGACCCCAGGAGTTTAAGACCGGCCTAGGCAACATGGTAAAATCCTGTCTCTACAAAAAAATTTAAAAATTAGCTGGGTAAGGTGGCTGTAGTCCCTGCTAGTTGGGATGGGAACTGCTTGAGCTCAGGAGGTTGAGGCTGCAGTGAGCCATGATTGCACCACTGCATTCCAGCCTCGGTGACAAAGTGAGCCCCAGTCCCAAAAAATTAAGAATAATACTAAACAAAATCAATTTTTCTTTAGCCCATGAATTAAGAGTGTGAATAGGTTTAACTACCGGACAAGAATAAGAAACTTTTTGCTATAATTTGAGGGAAATAGTTATATAGTTTTGGTCAAAGCTAAACATCCATGATACTTAATATTTTAAATATCTTAATTTACCTAATTTTTTCACTTTCAAATTTTAAGGGGACATTATTGAAATATAAACACCAACTTATTATTGACATACAAACATACAACTAATTACTTACTTTCAATGTCAATATGTCTTTTAACTGTTACTTGCAAAGTGTTTTTATTCAAATAAAATAATTCATTATAAAATTACATATTTGGGAAAACCTTATTCAAATTTGTGCCAGATTGTTTTGGTAGACTAAAGTTGGTCTCTTTGTTCATTTATTCTATTTTCCTAGAATTATTTTGTGGGAAAAAAACAGGAGATTCACTTTAAATAGCCTACTTCTAAACTTAGTCAATATCAGAATATATTATAAAGCAAAGTACAAAATAAATTTTAAAAAAGGAAATGAACAAAATAGAAATAGCAAAAATAGATATTTTGCATTAAATTTCCTTCTTCTCACTAATTTATATTAATATTATTTATACAATCATCTTTTGGTATGTGCAGGGGTTATGTATTCCAGTACTCTCACATATGCCAAAATCTGCACATATTCAAATTCTACTGTTGGCTCTGTGGAAACCACAAGTACAAAAAGTCAGTTTTTCCTAAGCATAAGTTTTGCAACCCACCAACACTGTATTTTTGACCCTGGTTTAGTTGAAAAAAATTCACATAGTAAGTGGACCCTGAAGTTTAAGCCCATATTGGTCAAGGGTTAATTCTATATGCATATACATTATATAATCCAATAAGCTTTTCAAAATAAGAAATGTTCAAATTATTTTATAAATAACATGAGAATAACTAAAGATCATTTCAGAAGTTTTATACACACACACACACACAAACACACCTGTGTAAAAAGGAAACAAATTCCAGAAAAAGTAAATAGAGATTATGTTACATTTAATAGGCATTTGAGAAAGAAAGAAAAAAGAAGAAAAGAAAAAGCATTAGCTGGGTGTGGGAGGCTGAGGCAGGAGGATTGCTTGAGCCCAGGTGGAGGAAGGTACAGGGAACTGTGATTGCACCACTGCACTCCAGCCTCAGGCAACAATGCAAGATTCCAGTCTCAGTGACAACAACAACAAATTAACAGTGAAGAGAAAAAAGAAAACTCCAGGATCATAAAAAGCAAATGGGAGAATAGACGATAGCCATACAAAGTTAGGTGGAATAACAAATATGTCATAACTAGAAATAAAACAAGATACTATCAGAACACGGGTTGAAATTCCACAACTTTCTTGAAATGTGTAGTATTTGAATAGCTAATTCCTAATGCCAGCTATTGTTCCAGTCACACAAAGGGAGCCACAGGGAGACAGTAAAATAAGGACCCCGAAAATAGGGGAAAAAATACAACACATATTGTATGAAGTATTACTAAGTAGCACTTTTGGAAGTTGAAGTGATGGAAAAAAATGAACGAGCGAAAGAACAGATAAGTAAAAATGAAAATATCTGGAAGCCTTTTCATTATATCTGTAGATTACGGACAGCCTGTAGAAAAGGCTTGGTAGACAATAGCAACTAGAAAATATAAGAGAAGACAAGGTGATAACTGTCTAATGCACTTAAAGCTCTGTTGCAAGAACCCAGGAAACATTAACATTTGTAATTCCACTGTACATCTGACCTGTGTGTCCTAAGCTTAAATTTGTTATGGTTCAGAAGTTTCTGAAAGAAAATTTCTATAATCGCTTTTCTATCTACTACATTTCCAGTTAACAAGGTTTAGGAAAAACTTGGCTAAGTTAAAATGCAGAAGAAATAAAAGTGTTCTGTCAGATCTTTTTTTCTTTCTGTTTTATTGTTTCATTTTTTGATGTTCAGCTATTTTACTTCCTCTGAGCTATCTTATGTCTCGTTATAATTTTAAGCTAAAATGCAACACTTTTTTGTCAATTACGTCATCCCCTGTCCATGTACCATGTTTTGTGAAGAAATGGGTAAAGTACACATTAGTTAACTAAGCACAGGATAGATTGGGTGGCAGAATCTCAAAGGCCTGGACAGGTGGGGGATGGTGTCTGGGGGGGAGGAGGAGGAGGCATAACTGGGAAGAATGAAAAGAGGCAAAAGAACTAACAATTGGGGATTAAGCAAACAAAAGTGGGTCAGTGTAGACTGGCTCAGATCTTAGAAACCAAAGGCCACACATTTACTAATCTGCTTTTATATTTGGGAGCTTACTTCTACCTAAGAATAATTTTAGTTAGCAATACTTAGATATTTCATTTTTAGTTTAACTTATATGTAGGCAAAAGAGTAGCATATGCATTCCCAGGATATGCCTAAATTTAAAATAAGCAAAGCTTGCCTTGGCAGACATCTCATGCTCGTGCCATTTCTGTGGGCATTTTCTTTTTCTCTATCCCTTCTCTTATAGACTCACTATAGCACTTCGATCAGCAGATCTGTCCTACCTGGGAATACCTCATCTTCCAGAATCACTTTGTCCTATTCTTACCCTCATCAACATCCATTTCTACCTTTTCCTACCCACTGAATTTGTTTCAGGGAAGTTTTCAGATTATAATAATTCGAAGTAAATTGTGAATAATACTAAATTTAACTATACTAAAGTAGGTATTCAGTGTATGTGTCATTCTGTGTAAATGACAGGTTGGTTAAATTCATGGTAATATTAATATCAATATGTAAAGTATTTTAGGAGGAGATGATGTATTGAAGATAACTGGGCCATTGCACAACTTTAAATCAACCGTATAGGTACCTACCCATACTGTGACCTCTTAAAATGTAGGGGTTTGGGGGAAGAAGGGGGAATTCTTATTTATCACACTGAAATTCAAACATAAAATTTAGGATTTTAAAATATTATTCTCCTTTCTCTGATTGTAATGGAATCCTTCAGTCTTTGATCTACAATGTCTTTTGGGAACTGAAATTAAGTTTTTGCACTCTAAATCTCCAGGATTAGAAACCATGTCTGCCTAACAACACAGCCAGTATTTACTTGAACATGTTTCAGTAGAGTTTTAATTTATTCACTTTAATTATCTTGGAATTTCTGGGCTGTGGCCTAATTTCACACAGGACACAATTGTTAAACCCTAAATCTAAAAAAATCTGCTTGGTCAAAATATAGTGAAAAGCTTGGTAATAATATAGTTCAAAAAAGTGAAATTAGGTGGTACGATTGAGAAACTGCTATTTGAAACTTTGTCCTGTAAATATGACCCAATTCTCAGTAGCTTGCAGTGACTCCCTGAGCTACAGACTGTTACAACAAGGAGGCAATTAAGGTTCCTATGCAATTGGGAATGTGACCGTACACAATGCACTGCATTATAAAGGTACTATGTAGTCCCTAATATATTTAAAAAAAAAAATAGAAAGCTGAAATTGTAAATTATTCCTGCTGGCTATAATTTTATTTTAGAGATGGAGTTTTGCTCTTGGTGCCCAGGCTGGAGTGCAATGGCACCATCTCAGCTGACTGCAACCTCTTTCTTCTGGGTTCAAGTGATTCTCCTGCCTCAGCCTACCCAGTAGCTGGAATTACATGCATGTGCCACCATGCCCAGCTAATTTTATATTTCTAGTAGAGACGGGGTTTCTCCATGTTGGTCAGGCTGGTCTTGAACTCCCGACCACAGATGATCTGCCCAATTTGGCCTCGAATGTTCACTTTTAACAGGGCAGAAGTAATGCCAAAATGTATGCAGTTGAGTAAAGCAGATTGTGATGGTATTCAAACTGTCTTTTCTCAATTTAGTATTCAGTGTTCAATATGGGAAATATAAACAGAAGCAAATATTGAAGTATATGTGAGTATGTTTCATGATCAAGGCTACTCTGTTAAGACAAAGTTTGTTAGATATGGTAGATTAATAGAACTGACAGATATCTCAAACTAGTTTAGTTTTAGAGAGTACTTGGGAAACAAGGATAAAACAGGAATTTGATATCCACTGAAATTTTATGTACTTTGTTTCACTCTTGTTACCCAGGCTGGAGTGCAATGGCGCGATCTCGGCTCACTGCAACCTCTGCCTCCTGGGTTCAGGCAATTCTCCTGCCTCAGCCTCCTGAGTAGCTGGGATTACAGGCACGCGCCACTGTGCCCAGCTAATTTTTTGTATTTTTAGTAGAGTCAGGGTTTCACCGTGTGCTTTTATGAAAATTGTGAGGCTGGCCTAAGCATTGCTTTAAATACTAAAATTGTGCTTTATCTTCTAGGAGATAATCAGATTTATTTCATTTTCACCATGAAATATCTAGTGCTGATGTTCAATTCACCAGTAGAAACTGATATCACATTTAAACACACATTGATGAATAATAAAATTCAAGTGAAACAACCCAGCAATAATCAATTATGCAAATAAGAAGTTTAAATCACTATTGTTTAATTATCACATATAATTTGATGTACTCTATTTTAAAATATTTCAAATTCAACTTTTTAATAACAAACTTTTTATTAAACTTGCCATTGATTCTTGATTTTAAAGATTAGAAATAAAACATATCTCCTTCATATGACAAATGATAGCTATGTAAAATCTGAGCAAACAGTATGTACATATGAAATATTAAAAACTTTCCCTTAAATTTAGTAAGAAAAGACATAAATATTTACACAAAGAAACAGAAAAAGATGTCTGTGATGATTGATAACATTGACATTGTTCTGGAACTGTTTGCAAATACAAAAATGTTTCATTTTAAAATACTGTAATATTTATATATACAAGGAAATGACTGTCTTCTTCATTTAAAAGTGGCTACATATAAAGTTTACAAGCCAAATAACAAGTAATAACATTAGAAAATAGAACTGAATGAAAGTTCAGTCTTTCACAAGGTATTAAACATATTTGAATGTTTTTTGATTACTGAAGGATAAACTATAAAAACATATCTGCCTTTATTTTCTAGATTGGAAGACTCAAACAGAGAGACTTTGTGTACTTGCTAATTTTCTTCAGTTCCTAGAGGCTATGTATAGTGACTCAATCACAATTTTTGACTACGTGAAAAGTTTTTGGAAATTATGAATAATATGTAATTTATTTAGTTTAAAAATGTTGATCAAACATCTTTCACATAACCAGTTACCTATCACAAACTAGGAAAGCAAACCTCCAAGAATAAGCTTTTTAATCTGTCAAGAAGCAATTATATATTTAAATTTTATTATGAATCCAGAAATTGTCTTGCTGATGTCAGAAAAAAACTCCTACACTCATATTCACTATACTGAAAGACTGCTCTTCAAGAATATCTCATATACAACTACAGGAAAAAAAATCCTATTGAACAACTTAACCATTACAAATATTGTATATTCAATTGTGTTTTAAATGTATGTAATATTTTATTCTGATAATACAAGTAATGCTTGTTTATCAGACTTCTAAAGTTATGGCAAGCACAGTTGTAAATGATAAATGAATTTTTCTTTAGAGAGAGAAAAAATCATATCTGAAATTAATCATTATGATTTGATGGCTTTTATTGACTATATATTCACATCCTTCACATGATTCATTTTGGTTATACTTCTAAGCAAAAAAAATAAGTTGTATTTTATGATAATTACAAGGGACATAATTATTACACGTTATAGTTTTTCAGAAACAATTGTTTAAATATTTTCTAAATTTTTATATTAAATAAAATTAAGATAAATATTCAGATATACCATTCAAATAGGTAGTTACATTTTTTAAACTTAACAATGTCAAAAGCCACTCAATTGTTAAGCTACACAATACTTAAGCACATTTTCTAAATCAAATTTTATTACTACTGTGAAAAGCATCATTAGCAAATGTTTCATAATACAGTTTTAGAAAAAGAGTTCTCCTCTTTTAATCTTACCTTCTGCTACACAAACAGCCCATAACATAAGGCAAATAATCTTTGCTGGAAGTCTCATTTTTTTGGTCTTTTACGAGAACATTTACCAGCTCACTCTGTTTACAACGTCCAGTTCTCCTCTTCCAAGAATTGTGATTAGTGCAGGAAAGAATGTGCTGCAAAAGGAAGTTGAAACTAGATGCTCAGCCTATCAGAAACTTTTGCAAAGTAAACAAAAAAAATCAACCACAAGCCCAGCAATCCCAGAGGCTGAACCTGATTCTCAGTGCACTCCCACTGAATGTTAATGCTGTGACCTGCTCTTGGACTGTTTCTTATTAAGCTTGGAAAATGTTCCTGTTCTTAGTGTGTGCAAAGCAATAGTTGGTGACACCCTCTGGATTTCATAAACCCTTCAATTATTCAGGTCTATTATGTATAAATCTCAGAACAGGAAATAAGAGACACTTCAAAAGAAATCACTTAGAAAACTTTGGTTTAGGCAATGTTTTCACAATCAGCACCCAGACAATGTGTACAAACTTTGCCCAAGAATGAAGTGCTGGATGATTTGGAGCTCCTGCTTTTCTAACAATTCATGAAATTAGTTTTCTAAATGCTTTTTATATATGTGTATGAAGCAACTAGCTCACTCTCATTTGACATAAATAGGTTTAACAATCCATAAATCAACAAATTGGAATGCTGATTTTTAAAAAATTGTATTATAGTATAATGTGTATAAGGAAAACATAAATAAATCACATACTGAATATTGAGAAGGTAAGATACCTATGAAATCCTCACCAAGGTCAAAACACTGAACATTATTATTTTCCAGAAAACCCCAATACTACCTTTGGTCAATACTCCTCTCAAGCCTCTCCCACACCCCCACACACAGAGACCATGATTCTGATCTGCAAGAACATGGAATATATTTATTTGTCTGGTTTTTGTATTTTGCACAATGAAAAGGAAGCAATTTACTCTTATGTTTAGAGCTTTTCACTAAAAATTATGTTTGGACCATTCAAACACATTGTTAGATGAAGTTAATGGTTAATTCTTACTGTGATGAAACATTCAATTTTTTTGAATATTTCACATTTTGTTTGTGTGCCTGTTAGGGAGCATTTGAGCAGATTTTAGTTTGGAGCTGATTATAAATGGTGCTACTATGAGCGTGGTTTTTGGTAAACACAATCCACATTTCTGGTAAGTGCATACTTGGGAGTGAAACATTAAGACGCAACTTACATTTAGGTGTAATGGATAAAATTAGACAATTCTCCAAATGGATTATAACACTTGACATTTCTATGATCAGTGTCCAAGTTTCTCCACACCCTCAGAGATACTTGATAATTTTAATCTTCATAATTTTAGCCTTTCTGGTAACACAAAGCAATAATTCTCTGTGGTTATAATATTAATTTTTTTAAAGGGCGTGGTGGCTCACGCCTATAATAATCCCAGCACTTTGGGGGGCCGAGGTGGGTGGATATAATATGAACTTTTTTGATGACTAATTGAAATATGAGAGATCCCAGATTTCCCTTGCAGGACATGTGGCAGGGTGCAACTCACCTGTTAGGTTGCCATGCAGCTCAAACCCCTCACTGGAGGGGGAGCACACAGATGGGCAGGTACCAGAACTGGGGTGAGTGCTTTCCGGCTCTAGTGTCACAGTAGCATCAAGGTGTGGGTATTTGCGATTCCCGAAGCCCAAGGGGGTGTGTGTTACGCATTTGTGTGCTCCTTTAGCTTTGTCATCTACAGATGGTTTGTGTGTTAATCAGCTCAATGGACCCTCTCCCTTAACTCATGGTTGGGGGACAGTATAACAGCCTTCTGTATCTGAAGCTCTTGCCCAGTATCCCAAAAGAATCAGATCACTTGGGGGCTCAAGGAAGGAGGGTAAGGTTTTATTGAGTGGTGGAGGTGGCTGTCAGCGAGATGGAGTCGGAAGGTGGCCTTTGCCCTGAGTCGGACCTCCCAGTGGCTGGACTCTTCTCTAACTGTCCCTGGCCGAACTCCCCTCATAGACCAGATGTCCCTCCTCTCTTTCTCTGCTGCATCATTCTGCCTTTGCTGGTCTGCTGGTCTGTTTGCCTCCTCATCTCATTTGCAGGTCTGTTCTGGAGCTTGGAGTTTTGGGTTTATATGGGGGAAGAACAGGAGGGCATGGTGGGCCAAAAGGCAACTTTATGGGTGTGAAAACTGAAATGCCTGTCATTTAGGGCCACAGGTCTTCAGGCTTGAGGGTGGGGCCTCTGCCGGTGGACCATTTCCCTGTCTCCTGTCCATATCATCTTGAAATTGAGAAACTTTCCTGTGGTAATTGGTAATTTAGATACCGTCTTTGGTGAAGGTTCTATTCAAATCTTTTGCATCTTTTTTTCCTTATTGTCTGTCTTTGACTTATTGCATTACAGGAATTGTTTATAAATATTTATATATTCTAGATACGAAAATATTCTTATAATATGTATTATAAATACCTTCTTCCAGCCTGTGGGTTTTCTTTCCATTCAGTATTACATGTCCTTTATAATAATAAATAAAATTCCTTAATTTTAGAATAGAGCAAATTTTCAAATTTTTTTCTATGATTAGTGCATTATGTGTCTTATTTAATGAAATCTTGCCTAATCCAGAACACAATGCTTTTCTTCTAAAGGAATTATTTTATCTTTCACATTTAAGACCTTTAGAACAACTATAATTGTCTTTTGTGTATAGTTTAATAAAAAGCTCCAGAGGCCGGGCGCGGTCGCTCAAGCCTGTAATCCCAGCACTTTGGGAAGCCGAGGCTGGTGGATCACGAGGTCAACAGATCGAGACCATCCTGGTCAACAGATCGAGACCATCCTGGTCAACATGGTGAAACCCCCGTCTCTACTAAAAATACAAATAATTAGCTGGGCATGGTGGCGCGTGCCTGTAATCCCAGCTACTCAGGAGGTTGAGGCAGGAGAATTGCCTGAACCCAGGAGGCGGAGGTTGCGGTGAGCCGAGATTGCGCCATTGCACTCCAGCCTGGGTAACAAGAGCGAAACTCCGCCTCAAAAAAAAAAAAAAAAAGCTCCAGATGCATTTTAAAAATAGATAAATCCAATTGTTATAGCATTATTTAATGAGAGTATCATTCTTTCCTCTGTATTGACATGCTTTGACCTTTGTCATAATTCAGGTACTGGATATGTATAAGTTTATATCGCCACGCTGTTCTTAATGTAATAGTCTGTTTATTTTTAAAACTTTTCTAAATGGCAAATTTCTGAGAAATTTGGCTTTCTAATTATCTTTTAAATTGATTTCTTGTTTAATATCACTGTGGTCAGAAGACGTACTCTAAATAATTATACCGTTTGATGAGTATTTCTTTATTCAAAATTCTACCTGTGTCAGCAGATCAAGTTTGTAATTCCTTTGTTAAAATATTTTATATTTTTACTATGTTTTTGTCTGATTTTTCTATCAAATATTGAAAGGGTGTGTTACATCTCCCATTATAAATGTGGTTTTGTGTATTTTTCTGTTTAATGTTGTCAATCTTTATATATTTTAGGGCTTGATTATGCTTGCTTACGTATTTAGAATTATGATATCCTCCTCTTGCATTGGTCATTTTCTCATATTAAATGGCTCACATTAACTCTAATTTTGCTTCCAGTGTGAATTTTATATTTTATTTTGTTTTATTTTCACTCATTTATTAAAAAGATAAGGGTTGAAGAGTTAGACTTAGTCTTTTGTTCTGAGAAAATAAGAAATAAAATAGCATATATATATTAATAATCAAACAAATATGAATTCTGAACTATCGTTCTGAAGTTTAATTTGATTTAACTGGTAACACCTATGTTGACATAATAGATCATTTAAACTTCTTTATTCCTTCCTTAGTTTTATCTATTTGAGTATGAATTCAAATATCTTACCTGGGCTTAAATTTCCAATAGCAGTTTCTATTCTAATAGCAATATTATCACTTGGAGAGTGTTTCAGAAACTTATCGAGATTAATATTATTCAGTGTTAATTATATACCAGACACAGATCTAAGCACATTTATTCAATACTTAAAGCAACACAGTGAAATAGGAGACTATTACTCTTTCAAATATACAGGTGACTGAACTGAGCCACATTTAAGTAACTCCCTTAAGGTCACAAGACATTGCTAGTGCCAATGGGCTAATTCCCAGAATTTTACTTTGAACGTGCACAAGTCTGCTTCTTAAATGGTTTGCTTCCTATGCTATTAAATTAACATAAATTTAACTGTCAGTAACTCTTTTATGTATTTAAAAATATGGAAAATATTTGCATGTGTATTCTAGGGTATGCTTCACATTTATTTATTTCACAATTATACACATACTATAAAGGTATTGAATGTACACACACACACACATATTTATATGTTTATGGATAATTTAAAGTACATGCAGAAACAATTTTACTATAAAATCTTTACCTAATTTGCAATTGTTGAATGTAAAATGCAAATCTACTATCCAAGTAGAAATAATGTTCTGGAATTAATTTCAACAAATATCTTTCAGATGTACTATTTTTACTATTTTTTCTCTGTTGTACTTGTTTTCAAAGACTGATGGCTAAGACATCAATTGAGTGTTTTTGTTTCCTTTCTTTACATCAATATTTTTTAAAACTAAAAAGTTTTTTACAAAGAAATTTAGAACATAAGAAAATTACCAACATATTATTCCTTAAAATCATAAAATTATTATATCATATTAGATTACCATTAGCAAGTACAGATAGCAAATAGTTAACTATTAATACTTAGATTAAACTTGAAAAGGATCCAATTTATTTTCAATATTCATGTTGGGCACATTCTCAGCAAATATGTACTATGTATATGTAGCACATTGAACTTGGTAAAATTTAGAAGAGTAGAGACATAAATTTGTATTAGAGAAAAATCTTGTATTTTAAAAATTAGGAATAGATAATATCTATGCTAAGAAACAAATGACTGCTATGATTCTATGATTAAAATTTTCCAAGGAAGTTTACAAGAAAGAGAAATTACTGAGCACTGGGCTTGATCAGGGATTGTTTTAAGAATAGTTGGATGTTACACTGTAGTTTAAGACAAGAGTACAATTGAGCAGAAACTGTGAAGAATTGGAAAGTGTAGGGACTAATCTAGAATTAATGAGAAGACTTATGATGGATCTGTGGTTTTGCACAAGAAAACTGTGGAAGAAGTAGAAGGAGCTTTGAATGAGGAATGGTTTGAATTCCAGATCAAAAACTTGTGAATTATTTTACAGGCAATAAAGAATGTTTGATAGATCCAATTGAGGAAGAAACATGGGTAATGCATTATTTAAGTAATGGTGCTTTGGCAGTTGTATTAAAATGGATGAAAGAAAAAGGACTCAGAGAAATGGATACAAATTAAATAAATTACTGAATGAATTCATAATACAACAACTATGCAGCATCTCAATGTAAAGAAAAAGTGTAAAAACTAATAATTATAATCAGCGCTTGATTTTTCTATGAAGCTAATGAAGTTTAAGCTTCAGGGCTTCTAATTTGAACAGAAACCATCAAGGACCTGAGAGGGCCCTTAGTAATGTTTCTGCATGGTCATCTATTTTTGTTAAAAAAATGAAGAGAATTAATCTCTTAATTGCAAGAGAATGAACTGCTGTCTCTCTTATTCTATGCCGATTTCCCATTCATTGCATTTCCACTGAGTCAGTTGACATTACAGTGTCAGGCATTTGAACGATGCAACGAAAAGTTACACATAATAGGCTATTAGTTTGAGATTTATTTGGTATATTTTACAGTCACAATTAAATATAATTTGATAATTGGTGATCCTCCACGTATAAGAATGCCTTCCAGGAATACTTCTACCAACCCATAGGACATCATAACACAAAAATTCAGTGTCTGAAGACAGGACATATGAATATGCCCGACACCAGAAGTCTGTGGGTATTGAAGGAGAAACAAGATTAGAAAGTATGGAGACTGTCATCAGCTGTGTAAAATTTTAAGTGGATGATTCCATTCTCATTGATTCTTCTAATAAGAATGAAAACTTGCTAAACTCATTCACAATATATTGACATCAAAAGTTATACCATAAAATTATAAAATGCCTGTAAAATGAAGACATTGAAAACAAACTAGTTTTCAATGTTTCAATTGAAAGAGCATTTAATATTAATCATACCATTAGAACTCTTAATATCCTGAAACCTTGCAGCTTCTTATATCAGAGAAATTTGACGGTATTTTTCCAAAATTTGACAACAATCTTAAAAATGTATAGACATAAGTGGTGAACTTGAAATGACTTCAAATATTTCCACTTAGTAATACATTTAAATCAAACATACTAAAAGAAAGACTGAATTGTTTTTTCTATTTTTTCTACACTGAAAATATTATAAAATTATGTCATATGAAGAAAAAATTTAAAAAGTATTCAACCAAAATGTAAAAATTTAAGGTATCAGAGACTGTATCACATAATTAATATACATGTTATATTATGTGTTTCTATGATATCTCATTGTGGTTTTAATTTGTATTTCCCTAATAATTATTGATGTTGGGAGCCCAAAGTGGCTCCGGCCGGATGTCGTGGCGCTTGCGAAGGCAAGGCCAAGAGTTCAAGGCCAACCAACCTCAGCAACCTCACAAGCTCTCATTGATTGGCAAAAAAAAAAAAAAAAAAATTGTTGATGTTGAGCATTTTTTCATGAACCTACTAGTTATTTGTATGTTTTCTTTTGTGAAATATCTACTCAGGTCCTTTGCCCATTTTTAAATTATGTTATTTCTTTCTTGCTATTGAGTTGTTTTGAGTTCCTTATATATTTTGGACCTTAATCCTTTTTGTATATGGTTTACAAATGTTTTCTCCCATTCTGTATGCTTTTTCTTCATTCCATTATTTGATTCCATAGATATACAGAAGCTCTTTAGTTTGAAGAAATCCCATCTGTCTATTTTTGCTTTCGGGGCCTGTGCTTTCAGAGTAACTAAAAAAAAAATTGCAATATTGAGGAGCTTTTAGACCATTTCTTCTAGTAGGTTTACTGTTTTATATTTGTCTTTAATCCACTTTGAGGCGATTTTTGTATCTGGTGTAAGATAAAGATCCAATTTAATCTTTCTGCTAATGGATATCCAGTTCTCCCAACACTATTTGTTGAAGAGTCTGTCTTTTCCTCATTGTGTGTTCTTGGCACCTTTATTGAATAGCAATTGGCTGTAAATGCATGGGTTTATTTCTGGGCTTTCTATCTTGTTTCATTGATATATATGTTTGTTTTTGCATGACCACCATGCTGTTTTGATTATAATAGTTGTATAATAAATTTTGAAATCAAGGAGTGTTGATGCCTTCAGCTTTATTTTTTTCCTATTCAAAATTGTTTTATTTGGGAAATTCTGTGGTTCCATATAAATGATTATGGGCTTGTCATACATAGTGTTTTTTGTGTTGAGGTGTTGAGGTACATTTCTTCTATACTTAATTGGTTGAAATTTTTATCACGAAAGGATATTGAATTTTGTCAAATGCTTTTTCTGTATTTATTGAGATGATTATCTGGTTTTTGTCCTTCATTCTGTTATATTGGTATATCATAGGTACTGATTCGTATATAATGCACCATCCTTGCATTCCAGTGATAAATCCCACTTGATCTTGGGGGATGATTCTTTCAATGTGTTGTTGAATTCAGTTTGCTAATATATCGTTGAGAGTTTTTTGTACCACTGTGATCAGAGATACTGGCCTGTAATTTTCATGTCTTGTAGTGTCTTTGTCTGGTTTTGGAATCAAGATAATATTGATTTCATAGAATAGATTTAGAAGTACTTTTCCACTTCAATTCTTTTAAAAAGTTTCAGAAAGATTGACGTTAGTTCTTCTTACAAGTTTGAGAGAATTTAGCTGTAAAACCATCTAGTTTTTGGCTTTTCTTTCATGGGAGACTTGTTATTATTTATTCAATCTTTTTACTTGCTATTGATTTATTCAGATTTTTATTATTTAGTAATTCGGCCTTGTTAGGTTATATATGTCTAGGTTCTATATGGATGTGTCTTCATATGTTTTATGTGTATGTATGTGGAAATTTATACATTTCTTCTAGGTTAACCAATTTTTTGGTGTATGATTGTTTATAGTTGTCTCACAACTTTTTATTTCTGTGGTATCAACTGTTATGTCTCCTCTTTCATTTCTGATTTTATCTATTTGACTCTTCTTTTTTTTTTGAGACAGAGTTTCACTCTCGTTACCCAGGCTGGAGTGCAATGGCGCAATCTTGGCTCACCGCAGTCTCCACCTCCTGGGTTCAGGCAATTCTCCTGCCTCAGCCTCCTGAGTAGCTGGGATTACAGGCACGCACCACCATGCCCAGCTAATTTTTTGTATTAGTAGAGACGAGGTTTCACCATGTTGACCAGCATGGTCTCGATCTCTTGACCTTGTGATCCACCCGCCTCGGCCTCCCAAAGTGCTGGGATTACAGGCTTGAGCCACCGTGCCTGGCCCTGACTCTTTTTTTTAATGTAGCTAAAAATTATTCTTTTTAAAAATCAACTCTTTTATATTGATTTTTATCCTACTATTTTATTTTTTCTGCTCTCTTCTTTGTTAATCCCTTTCTTCTGCTAAGTTTGAACTTTATTCTTCTCTCAGTTCCTTAAATTTTACATAGTTTATTTGAGATCTTTTTTTAAAATATAGACATTTGTTGTTATATATTTTCTAGGTAGAAATTTCCACTTAGAACTTTTTTGCTGCATCCCATGAGTTTTGCAGTGTAGTTTTTTATTGTCATTTATCTCATACTCTTAATTTTTCTTTTGATTTCTTCTTTGAAACATTCATTGTTGAAGAGCATGGTGATTTTCATGCATTTGTAAATTTTTCATGATATCCCTTGTTATTGATGTCTAGTTTCATGTTGCTGTGATTGAGAAATATTGTTATGATTTCAGTTCCCTTAAAATTCCTGAGTTATTCTGTGGCCAAACATACAATCTATCCTGGAGAATGTCCCATGTGTGTTTGAAAAGAATGTGCATTCTGTTGCTATTGGATGGAATGTTTGGTGTATATCTGTTGGGTCTATTTGGTGTAAAGTATATAAGTCAAGTCTATTTAATTTTTATTTATTTTCTGTCTAGATGATCTGTTCATAGTTGAAAATGGGGTTTTGAAGTCCTTTGCTATGTTTGTGTTTCATTCTGTCTTTCCCTTCAAATTGCTTAACCCTTTTCCTGTTTGACCCAAGAATACTAGATGGTGGCACTTGTGACTGCAGCATTTACCAAGATGACTTTGCATTGAAGTAGCTTGCTTTTATTATTATTTTCTCTAGGATATCAGCTTTGTATTCTTTATAGTATATCAAATTTGCTCTAGTATATCAACATTGTTCTAGTATATCAACTTTGGAAACAAAAGACTTCATTCAACTTACAGCATTCTGGTTTAGTAGAGGTATTTCCTTTTACCAAATGTAGTAATTTTGATCACTGAAAATGTCAAATCCTGGAATATATAGCATTCCTACATGTGATGTTAACACAGTTCTTGAACAAATGTTGGCTGAAGATTCATTTGATTAATCTTACATTTCTGAAATAGATGATTCTGATAATTCAGACAATTCTGATGTCAGTTCTGTTTAGAAATAACTCAAGTTTTACTATATTATTTTCACATTGAAAAATCAGTCAGATTTGCTTCAGCCTCAAAGAGTTTGTTTATGTAAAATTAAATGAGTGTTGGCAGCGAGTTTTACTTTTTGTTCTAAATGGGAAAGAGTTAACAATTGCTTTTATATAAATATGTTTAGGTGCTCTGATACTGGGTGCATATAAATTTACAATTGTTGTATTATCTTGTGGAACTGATAACTTTAACATTACACAATGACCTTCTTTGTTTCTTTATACAGTTTATTAGTTAAAGTCTATTTTGTCTGAAATAAGTGTAGCTACCTTTGCCCTCTGTTGGTTTTCATTTTGCATGGAATATCCTTTTCTACCCTACCACTCTCTGTGTGTCTCTAAAGGTGAATTGAGTTTCTTGTTAACAGAATATATACTTAGATCTTGTTACTGTTTTTTAAAAAATTCATCCTGCTGCTGTTGATCTTTTAATTACAGAAGTTAATTCACTTACATTTAAGGCAATTATTGATAAGTAGGGACTTGCTACTGCTACACTGTAATTTGTTTTCTGGTTTTCTTATAGAGCCTTTGTTTCTCTCATCCTCTCACTGTCTTTCTTTGTGGTTTGATCATTTTCTGTAGTGGTATTCTTTTAATCCTTTATTTATTTTATTTTTTGCATCAACTATAGGTTTCTGCCTTGTGGTTAGTTACAATGAGGCATACATAAAACATCTTAAACATTTAAATCAATTAAACATTTTGAATTGCTTCATCAGTTGCACTAGTTATATCTCAAATACTTACTAGCCACATGTGGGTAGTGGCTGTTAAGTTACACAGCTCAACTACAGAGCATTTTCATCATCACAGGAATTTTTATAAGCTAGTACTAAGTGATATGGTAGTCCAGATTAGATCCCCATTATGCTCAGAAAAAAGATGAAAAGGAAATGAGTATTTTCCATAGGATGATCTTGATATATATTCAAAGAAGCAGGATATGAAACATCATAAATTATTAATTATAAAACTACTAGTTACATCTGATTGGTAAACCAATTCAATTTTCTTTTTTTTTTTGGAAGATGGAGTCTCACCCTCTTGCCTAGGCTGGAGTGCAGTGGCACCATCTCGGCTCACTGCAACCTCTACCTCCTGGGTTCCAGCAATTCTCCTGCCTCAGCCTCCCCAGTAGCTGGGATTACAGGCATACACCACCATGCCTAACTGATTGTTTTGTATTTTTTAGGAGAGACGGGGTTTCACCACGTTGCCCAGGCTGGTCTCCAATGCCTGAGCTCAGACAATCCACCCGCCTCAGCCTCCCAGATTGCTGGGATTACAGGCGTGAGCCACCGTGCCCAGCCAATTTATTTTTAATAATCACAAATATGTGTTATAATTCACATGTGAAGTTTCTGTCATCTATTACTCACTCTATGTTTTTATTTTTTCAGTCGTCATGGTTTGGGCTTTTCTGTCTGTACCCTCACACAACTATGAGCACTTAGAAAGCACAGCTAGTACAAATTAAAGCACAACACAAATTAAAGTTACAAAAAAGAAGAGAAGAATTGTGCAGAGTCCATTATCCTTTCTCTAATTAATTCAAACCATGATTGGCTTGTCATTTTCTTTCTCTTTTCCTGATTTGAAGTCAAAATTTCCTCCCCTTTTTGACTCAGGCATGTATTGATCTCCTTTCTCTCCCAATAAAAGAATTTAAAAATCTGAAAAATGCCCTTGTTATATTTCCTCTTCAATCACATGCAAAAAATAATGCCTCAGTACCCCTATATGCTTACATGCATAGCCTAAGATAAAGGTCACCTTTACAATTTATTTTAGAACATTCCTTCATTGCATGGAGAAACACTAAACAATCTAAAATTTTTCTTCCCACTGCTTAGGGAATTAATAGCTTTACTTCTTTCTAAAAGGGTACTGCTAGCACAATCCAATAATTTGGACACAAGTAAAGATAATTACTTTAGATTTTCTTTCATTCTAGTTGTAAGGAAGTGAAAACACACAAGATCCTACATTTATATTTATTGCAATTATTTTATTAGGTGCATTTCTAAAACTAGATTGCAAGATCTTCAAATAATTTAACCATCTGAAGGAAAAGGAAAACAAATATCCTTGGCAACTTTCTCAGTCATCCTTGATCACATGCAAAAAAAATTTTAAATCTTATGAGAAAATTGATTTTCCTCCCTTCTCCTATACTAGCTGCCCCTTTTAATGTCCTCTTTTCCAGGTTCCCAGGCATTTATCCTAGGATACAACACACAACACAACTGTAAGTTTCTGTCTTTCGAATACTATATTAGAAATCTGTGAGCAAAGTCACTTTTTTGGCCCAGCACTGGCATTGCATCAACATTCCAAGGGACTCAATTTTAGTTGCTACGTAATGATTAATTTACATGTGTCAGGTGCTGTATTAAATGCATTATCTAATTTAATTCACTCAAATTACTTTTATCATTGCCTTTTTATACCTGGGGAAGCTGAATTCCAGAGAGGTTAAAATAACTAGCTGAAGTTAATGATAGACTTCAGATTTGACCACAGGCTGTCTGGTTCCACAGTTGAATATGTGGAATATGTGACATAAGGCTGACTGCCTTTTTTACTCCAAGTGTATTTTATTCCCAAACTTTGTTATAATTTTGGTTTTGGACAGAGTAAACTCTTAGAGCTGATATTTTCCAGTCTCTAATGAAGATTCATAGAGACATAATTTACTGTGTTGTGTAATGATAATACTTTAGCAGGGTATATTTGCTTTCTGTAAGTTAATCTTCCAAAATATCTAACAAATTATGTACTGCTACATATCAGATAGAAGTAATAGCTTCTTGGGAAAAATAAAATAAGTCTTACCTATGATGCACAATTGGTAAATGACTGAAAACAGTTGGTTAGTTTATTAGTTGAAAGTAAATAATTTATAACCCAGTTAATATAACCAAATTGGTTAGTTTATATGTATCATTTAAATGAAATTCAAATTCAAAATGATACCTGAGAATTCATATATGTTTACATTTTAATATTTATAATACTATCTCTATTTTCCCCCCAGAAAAAGTCTGTTCCTTAACCATAATTAATTTTTAAATCAACAAGCAAATGGGTACATGAGCAAGTTTTAGTAGTTCCATAAAATATTTTATTGATATATCAAAAAACAACAAAATTGCTGCTAGTTCCATTGTTAAAGTTTTAATTCTATTAAGAAATCCTATTCATAAATAAACATTACATTACTAGTAATATTCCTACTTAATGTCATCACTAAATTAACAAACCAGCATTTGATTGTAAAAGAGAAACTTTTTTCTATTAGGTATTCCCAGGGAATAAAGTTCCATTTGCAAAATATTCCTCAAAGTGATTTTAAAGTAATTTTTAACGTAATCCCAAATTCCCAATAGCACCTAAAAGCATATATTTTTTAAAGTAATCAATAAACCAAAAAAGATAAAGTATATTCTTAATTCCTTGGGACAGATCTTAATGGTATACAAGTGTTTATTTTTCTCTAAGATAAATTATTAGAAATAAATCTGAATGCCACAGTGATGCAGATTCCTTTTTATTACAAATAAATATATTTTTTAAAAATTGCTCACAGATAAAAATTTTCAATTCTCAATGGTTTCAGTGCCAGGGCATTATATTAAAAAATGATTACACTGCTGAACAAAACAGCCAGTTCTAGGTGTCTTATTTGTAATCTTTAGTCCTGTTTCAGCAGTTGTCCAAAGTCAAGCTAACTGTAATGATCTGTTCTGTGGGACACAATGGTAAAGATGACTTTTTTTTTTTTTTGAGATAGAGTCTCCCTCTGTCACCCAGGCTGGAGTGCAGTGGTGCTATCTCGGCTCACTGCAACCTCTGCCTCCCAGGCTCAAACAATTCTCCTGCCACAGCCTCCCAAGTAGCTGGGATTACAGGCATGCACCACCACAGACCCACTAATTTTTGTATTTTTAGTAGAGACATGGTTTTGCCATGTTGGCCAGGCTGGTCTCAAACTCCTGACCTCAGGCGATCCACCCACCTTGGCCTCCCAAAGTGCTGGGATTACAGCCAAGAGCCACAGCGCCCGGCCACAGGCGACTATTTTTATATTGGAATCTTAAAATGGCTAAAGTATTTAAATGTAAAAGGGCATTAATTGTGTGAAAATTTTCTACTAATTTCCACTTCTACAGTGAGATTTGTAATAGATACCTTCTTTGTTCCTAAAAATGAGGTGTATATGTTAAATGTGTAGGGTTTTATATGTTAATCATACATTAATAAAATGATTTGAAAAAATAATGTTCAAAGTCAGTTGAAACCTATTATTAAGGGAATAAGGGTAGCAACTAGTTGTTGTAAACCTTATACTAGCAGCATCTAATAGCCAACGCCAGACAGGCTTCAGGGCTAGTTGGAGACAAATAGAAGCATTATCTAGTCTTTATGTTATTTTAAGATTGAACTACATATTGGCCTTAGTAACATGAAATGAAATGGTATCCTGACTCTTTGCACATTGAACTGGCTGCAAAGAAAAGCTGAGTTAGATTACCCAGCAGGGAAATAAAAGAAAAATAAAAAGTACCTCTTAATTTCATATGAATGTAGCTGTGAAAATGGATGTATGTAATATTGGCTAAAATATGCTTAGGAAGGAAATTTCTAAAATAAGAATACATTTGTGAAGCCACAGACGCTATGAATTTTTATGTCACAAGACATTGCAAATTGTTGTCCAAGAATGTTATCCTAATTCCCAAACTCCCAATTGCACATAAAGGCATGTATTTTTCTAGAACCTTGCAAAATTGCTTAATATAAAACATTTAACTTATTGTTAATATAAGTGAAAAAGCATAATATATTTTTGTTTTGATCACTTTAGACATTTTTAGAAGAATGGTTTATGATTATGGCATTAATTTATTCATTACTCGCATACTTCCTAGCTATTTGGTATTTGACTCATCTCTCGCTGTTTTTCTAAAACTTATTATATTGACACATCCCCTAGTAAGCTCTGTAATCATTTAGTCCTTTTCAATGTATTAATTTCCTAGGCTGCTATAACTAATTACCACTAACTAGGTGGTTAAAAACGAATTTTCTCACATTTTAGAGGTAAGAAGTATGACGTAAAGGTGCAGCAGGGCCACACTGCCTCCAGAGATGCCAGAGAAGACTCCTTCTAGCATAGCGTGGTTGCTGTCAATTCTTGTAATTCCTTGGCTTTCAGATGCATCACTCCAATCTCTGGCTTCATCATCACATAGACTTTTTCACTGCATGCCTCTCTCTGTGTTTCTGCGTCTAAATCTCCCTCTTCTTTCTCTTATAAAATCACCAAATCCAGTATGACTTAATGTTAACTTGATTACATCTGCAAATACTCTATTTCCAAATAAGTCACATCATAGTTACTGGGGGTTAGGATTTGAACATACCTTTGGGAGGACACAATTCAACCTATGATATTCATGAAAAATCTCCCATAATCTTTTTATACATTTGACACCACTGACCTCTCCCCTTGAAATTTCCTCTTGTATTCTGTGATACTGAGTTTTTCTTTCTTATTCTCCTATAACCTTGTTTAGCTACACCTTCTTCATTGTTTTGTCTTCTTATTGTTTCGTCTCCTTATTGTTTCTTTTATGGCATTTCTATACCTTGTATTTAGTTCTTTGTTTTCCGTAGTCTCAATCTACATGTGTGTGATCAGCACATATTGGCAACCACATATACTTATGCTTGGTGGACAGTGATTGTGTGAAGAAAAATTAACTATAATCTCCAACTTATGGAACTTAAGGTAAAACAAAGGGACATATATAAATATGCCAATAAGTGCAGAACTGAGTAGAAAAGGAACACAAATAATGGAAGAAGAAAGCCTTCAAACTAGAGAAGACACTCAAACTGATTTTTGATAAAATGAGTAAGTGTTCAAGAGACTAGTTTTGTGAATTTCTGCTATGTTATTTTTTTCTTGGTGGAAAGGTTTTAATCATAAAGTACATTTCCTTAGTAGATATAAAATATTCATATTTTAATTTTGTTTGTGTTAACCTTTTTATTTTAGTATAGTTTTCAGTTTATAAACTGTTGCAAATAGAATACAGAGAATCCTTGAATACCTCACATAGATTTTCACCTATCAATATTATCTTATATTACTATGGTACACTTGTCACAACAAATGAAGCAATATTGCTACATTATAATTCATTAAAGTTCATGCTTTATAATTATTTCCTTATTTTTACCAACTGTCTTTGTTCTATGCCACAATCCCATTGGAGATATCATATGTTTAGTCATGATGTCTCCTGAGGCTCATCCAGACTGACAATTTCTTAGACTCACCTTATTTCCTTGAAATTTTTGAGGAGTACTGATTAGGTATTTGAAATAATATCTCTCTGGTATTGGTCTGAAGTTTTCCTCATGATTAAATAATGGTTATGGGTTTTGAAGGAAGATCACTCACATGAAGTGTCATTTTCTTTTCTTTTCTTTTCTTTTTTTTTTGAGACGGAGTTTCACTCTTGTTACCAAGGCTGGAGTGCAATGGCACGATCTTGGCTCACCGCAACCTCCGCCTCCTGGGTTCAGGCAATTCTCCTGCCTCAGCCTCCTGAGTAGCTGGGTTTTCAGGCACGCGCCACCATGCCCAGCTAATTTTTTGTATTTTTAGTAGAGACGGGGTTTCACCATGTTGACCAGGATGGTCTCGATCTGTTGACCTAGTGATCCACCCGCCTCAGCCTCCCAAAGTGCTGGGATTACAGGCTTGAGCCACCGCGCCCGGCCGAAGTGTCATTTTCATTACGTCCCATCAAGGATACATGATACCAACATATATCACTGATTATGTTGACCCGAATCACTTGGCTGAAGTAGTGTTTGTCAGGTTTATATACTGTTTATTTAACTCGTTTCCCCATTTCTATACTGTGCTTATTTGGAAGAACATTACTAAGCACAGTTTATATGCAAGGGGTAGGACATTAAGCTTCACTTCTTTGAAAGGGAAATATCTACCTATATTCTTTTCATTCTTTAGTGCTGGAAACTCATTTCGTCCTTCCCATTAATTTGGGCATTCAATCATATATGTATGTAAATACAGACTCATGGATGTTTAGTTTATATTTTGGGTTATGATCCAAAACTACATTATTTATTTTGTCTTTCAAATTGTTTCAGATTAGGCCTTTGGGAGATCTTTCAGACTGACTCCTGTATACTTTTGGCATGGCCCCAAAAGTATATATAATTTTGTTTTTTTAGTGCTTCCTTATTTCCTGACACTACAAAATAATCTAGGTTCATCTTGTATACTCCCTGCCTCAGTCCTAGAATCAGCCATTTCTGCAAGGAGTCCTGGTTACTTCTGTTGGAGGATAGTTTTAGAAACCAAGATCTGGGTGCTGAGTGTGCTTGTTGCTCTGTAGCTACTGAGGTGTTATTTCCCATAGGTACTCTCAGCTAATGGACATTAGGAAATGTACATATGTATACTAGAAAATGTACATATGTATGCCAATCCATGTATGCACACATATCTATAGAATAACTTCCATTTGTACCCACCTGTATATATATTAAGCTAACATGAGTTCAGACTAATGTCTCTGACTCTAACCCAATACTACAGGTTTATTCCAGATTTCCTCCTGTTTTATGTAACCTCCTCTTCCAACAGTAAGAAGCTGGCTCCTAGCATGTAATATCTATTTACTTTTGTTTAATCACAGTACACATGCATAGCATTTGAGAATTATTCATCCACACCTACATGAGAAATAACTTTGCCAGCTAGAATAGTACTTATGTACAGTTCCTTTTTCTTTCAGAATTAGAGTTTCCAATAATCATCAAAGTTACTTAGATAAGCACCTTTTCTTTCCTCTCTTCTTTCAGTGAGGTGATATCATACATTTGGAATAGAGTTAATTTTTATAATCTGAATTCCATCCTGAGATCCATCATCTTTTTAGTTGATTATTTTTTTAATTTAGATATATCAATGTTTACTCTTTGTGCTATAAAGTTTTATAAATTTTTGCTGAATGCATAATGTCCCATATTCACCACTATAGTAACATATGGTACTGTAAGCCTATAGAATTGATAAATTAAAAATAAGAGAAATAGAAGATTTTCCTTTATCTTTATTTTTTTTTTCTTCTCCAACATTAATTTCTTTATGTAGATCCAAGTTTCTGACCTATATCATCTTCCTTCTACCTGAAGTTAATCTTTTAATATTTCTTGCAGGTCTACTGGTGGTGAATTCTTTCATTTTTTGTTTGCATAAGAAAATCTTTTTATTTATCCTTCAGTTTTGAAGGATATTTTTTCTGGCTATAGAATTCTATGTCAAAGATCATTCTTTCAACCCTTGCGGTATTTTACTCCACTCTGTTCTTGCTTTTCTAGTTTCTGATGAGTTGCCTGCTGTACTTCTTATCCTTGGTTCTCTAATAGGTAAGGTGTATTTTCTTCTGTATTCTTTAAGATTTTCTTTTTGTTTTGTATTTGGTTTTCTTAAGATTGAATAAAATATTAGGAGTACTTTTTCAGTATTTATTCTGGTTTGTGTTGTCTAATCTTCCTAGAACTGTGCCTGATAATTTTTAATACCTGATGTGCATGTCATTGTAAATTTTTAGGTCTTATTTTTTTCTGACTCACACTCTTGAAGACAAGGTTCTCTCTGTGTTTAATGATTTTTGATTGTCAATTCACATCTTCTTCACATGTGGGAACACTGAGGGCCTATTTTTCTCATAAGAAAGAGAAAATTTCTATTTGGTTCTGCCACGTTCCAGAAGTCAGCAGTGGACCATGCAACATTTTAGATAGCTCCAACCATCCCACCAACTAAAGCAGCAATAAATACACCCAGAATCTCAGTGGCTTAAAATAGTTTCTATTTGTTTTTATATGTAAAAACACAAATATATAAAATATAATAATTTATAAAGTATTGCATTTATGTGTACAATATACAAAATATTGTTTTTGTATGTACAATTTACGAAAATACAAATAATTTTAAACAGAGTTTGGTTTAGACATATTTTTATAGAACACTCTTTAATATTTGTTTATCCTATTTCTCACTCATGCTGCTTGTTTTTAAGGGCAACCCAGGAACTGACAGTACATGTTATTCTCACCCTAAGATCTAGGCCATCTAAATGCTACCAATCACCAAGACAGAAAAAATCTGGTAAATTGTACACTATTTCTTAAAGCTTCCGCCTAGATATCACATAAACCAACACAGCTCTCGTTTACTTCTCCACAGCGGGTTGCATAGATGTATTTAGCATAAACCTATGAAATACAGTCCTACTCTTTGTCTTAAATACTCTCATTTCATTGTTACCTATTTTTGTTAGGTTTAACATTTATTCTAAGTTTCCAACCCTTACGTTCAATTTCATACTTAATTTTTCCATTTTCTTCAAATCTTAATTTTATTTCTGGGTGGATTTATTTTTTGCCACGAGTCTTTCCAAATGTGGCACTTCTGTTATTGAGATCTTAATTTTAATTCATCTTTTTTCTCCCTGTATTTCATCAAATTTTTAGGATAAGCTGTTGTTGGACTCTATTCCTTGATTTCCTGCACATTCATAAATTTATTTCTTTTATACTAAAATGTCAACTTGACTGAATATAAAAAGTATTGAGTCACACTCCTTTTTTCGAAGGACTTTATAAATATTATTTCACTCATTTTTAGCCTGTGATTACGTTCAAGAGTTACTCAGATTTTTCTCCTTTCCATGACTTTCTCTGAATACCTATAGGGTACTTTTTACTTTGTAACCAATTTTAGTCTAATTTCATTTACATTTTTCAAATCACAAAATAAGATATACTGTTTTACCAAGTCAAATAACACAGAGACATGGCAAAGAAAATATCAGTAGCGTTTACATCCCCTCCCCCAAGCTAGTTTTTTCCTCTTTTTTTTTAGACGGAGTTTCGCTCTTGTTACCCAGGCTGGAGTGCAGTGGTGCAATCTCGGCTCACCGCAACCTCCGCCTCCTGGGTTCAGACAATTCTCCTGACTCAGCCGCCCGAGTAGCTGGGACTACAGGCTGTGCCACCGTGCCCAGCTAATTTTTTGTATTTTTAGTAGAGACGGGGGTTTCACCATGTTGACCAGGATGGTCTCGATCTCTTGACCTAGTGATCCACCCGCCTCGGCCTCCCAAAGTGCTGGGATTACAGGCGTGAGCCACCGTCCTCTTTTTAAATATTAAATATTTTTTGCTTACAACACAGTTACAGAAAATCTGGAAATCATATGCCTAGGATCAATTACTATTTTAAATGCAAATACAACCGTGTAAGTAACATGCAGATTAAGAAATGCTACAAGAGTAGCATTGCAGAAGTTCCTGCATGCCTCCTTCCAGCCATTCCTCCCTCAAAGAGTAACCATTAGCTTGCCTTCCAACAGCGAAAATAGTTTTGCCTATCTTTTTTGAATAAAGAAAACAAGAAGTTATTTGGAAAATTAGAATATGCAGAGTCACAAATATAAATGGGATATAATTTTGTTTATATTTTGTATTAATAAATGCATTGTGTTGATTGGTCTTTACAGATAGTGTAGTATCACACAAAAAGCCATGTGTATATTCTTAATAATAATATTTGAATTAAATTTTGTGAGTTATGTGAAGGGAGGATAAATTTTTATATCTGCAGGTATCAATGGTTGTACTTATGTGAAATCCTGAGCATTGAGAAGGATTTGGAGAAACTAGAACTTTCATATATTGCTGAGGAGAATTAAAATTGATACAATTACTTTAAAAAACTCTTTAGCAGAATCTACCAAATCTGAAAATATCTGCATGTTACAGTCTTTCCGTTTTGTTGCTAGGTAGAATTTAAAAATTTATAGACAAGTTCACCAAAAGATACGCTATGTATTAAAATTCCAATAGCTCTTAATGATGGAATTGATGCCTTTCTAAGAAGAGATCCAAAAGAGCCTACTTTCACTCAATCTCTCTCTCTCTTTACCTTTCTCTCTTCCTCTAGCTCTCTTTTCCCTCCACATGAGGATAGGGCCAGAGGGCATCCATCTGTGAAACTAAAGGAAAGCATTCATCAAAACCCAGACAATTCAGACATCTTGATCTTAAACTTCAAACCTTCAGAACTGTGAGAATTAAATATCTGTTATTAAAGCCACGCAATTTTTGTATTCTATTTTAGCAGCCCAGATGTCTAGGACAATACATTACCTCAAACTACAATGCTTTATTACCACTCACTCACTCACAAAAATTTGCTAAAATGAAAAAAAAAACAAAATCTTAAGGGCTCCACTCCCATGCCCATGACGTAATTACCTCTCAAAGGCCCCACGTACTAATGTAATTCCATTGCAGGGTAGGCTTTCAACATGAATTTTGAAGGACACAATCATTCAGTCCATGGCACTTATTTAACAGTTATATAGTCTTCTACAGCTTTTCTTCTATGTTTGTATACAAAAATATATAGGATTTTTTTTCTATTTTCCCTTTATTTGTTATTTAACATTTACTCATGCAAATAATTGCTTATAACATATGTATTAGGACTTACTGTAACATGAACCTAACATTCCATTGAGAAATGGAATGTTATCTTTGTGGAATTCTTTATCTATCTTTGAAATTCAAATTCATTGGTTTTTGCTTTTAATCATTATTTAAATTTTATTATTAATTTTTAATTAATTTAGTTCCAGAAGCAGTGAGTTGAGATAATCATTCTCTTCAGTTCAAAAGTACCTCAGTTGCTTTATTTTATTTTCATATCCTCTCTTATTGCCACTCCCTCTTTTTCTTTCCTGCTACCAGTTGCCAAACACATTAAAATATTTGATGCATAAACATTTGTGTGCATGTTCTTCCAGAACATGTTTCACTTTTTCATATAAATTATTTTTTCTACACATCTTATACTAGTTCTTAAATTTTTATTCTGCATTATGTTTTAAATATCTATCCATGTTTGTATATATATTGTTGCATAGTTTTCATAATGTACACCAATCACAGATGATTTGTCTATCCTGTCAGTGACAGTCACTTTAATTGCTCCAACTTCTTTCCATCCCAACAATAATGGGATACATCCCTTTGTACGTGTGTCTTATTTTTTTGAGACAGAGTCTTGCTCTGTTGCCAGGTGCTAGGCTGGAGTGCAGTGGCGCGACCTCGGCTCACTGCAACCTCCGCCTCCCGGGTTCAAGCAATTCTCCTGCCTCAGCCTCCCGAGTACCTGGGACTGCAGGTGCGTGCCACCATACCCAGCTAATTTTTGTATTTTTAGTAGAGAGACGGGGTTTCACCATGTTGGCCAGGATGGTCTCCATCTCTTGACCTCGTGATCTACCCTCCTCAGCCTCCCAAAGTGCTGGGATTACAGGCATGAGCCACGGCACTTGGCCTTCATGCACTTTTATCGTTGTTAATAATTTGTCTATGAATTCAGCTCCTTCAGTATTTTTCTTAGTTTTATCATTCTAGATTTTTTTCTTAGAATACAATATGCTTTCTTAACCTATAAATAAAGGATTCTCTTTTTTCAGAAAAATACACTTAAAGTAAGTCTTTGCATTTTTAAAATGTATTTTCCATTCTGATATATTGATTATGTAATTGGTTTTGTTCTCAAACTCAGTAATAGCGATTATGCATACATTGTATTTTGTTTGTCTTTTATATCTATAATTAAATCTTGAATCAGTTTCATTTAGCATTTTTAAGAATTCCACATTGATTCTCTCAAGTCTTTCTTTCTTGTCCTATAATATAGAATAGGGATAAGTGTGTGTGCGTGTGTGTCTGTCAGGGGGTAGGCTATGTGTGTGTGTATGTATACAATGCTACTAATGTTGCTTTTTATTTCTGTATTTATTTTGTTTCTCTCTTTTAGCTTTTTCTGATCTCTGTGAACTTATTTTTTATTTTTGATCTTACAATTGGTTATTTTTTCTTTAAGTCTTTTGAGCTCAAGAAGATTTGATTAGAAACTGTATTTTTATTTTTGGTAATTGTTCTAGTGGTATTTTTAACTCTCTTTTTCTTCTTATATTGCTCTTTCTTATTTAATTTTTAATCTATGAGTATGTCATCCATACTTGTTTCTTTCTGATTCTTACCAATTTTGAATAGATTGTACATGTCTGTTTTAAATATCTGCTGAAATAAAATTAAGGGTGAGAGATGTAAGCTAAAGTAGTGAACACTGAGGACATATCCTCATCATCTTTGTTTTGTCATCTCCTTGGTAATAGTCTTCACTCTTATTTGCCTTTCTCATGTCTGCCGAGCAGAAAACCTTTGGAGTTTTCATTTTCACAGTAAAGCCCTATCCAGGTGTCTGTGACATTTTTAGGATCTATTAATTTATTTTCAGCTGGCTTTGATTAGCTGTCAACAAGGTGATTGTGGTGTATGTACTCTCATCTTGACTGATTTCTGAAAAGATGGCATATCTGTGTGTCTTCTTATTCAGCCTTTCTACACTCCTCAATCTTGCTTTATAACACTGGATACTATTCATATCTTCCATGTAAGGTACCTTGAGTCCTTTTGGAGCTGTGCCATCTGTTTTGAAAAACCTCTGCACTATTTAAAATATCTCTAAGAGTTTGCACTTACCTTTGACACTTTTTCCTATTTTGGTCTCAAATAATTTTTTTTGTTTATTTGGACTTCATGATTTAAAATATGGTTGCATCCTGGTCCCATTTATGACACAGCAGTACCTAGTTTCTTATACGTGGTGGTTGTTTCAGTTGGCAATACAGAAAGAGATGAATAAAATTGCAAAAGTGAAGAATGCTCAATTCATGCAATTAAAAAAGATATACAAATAATATGTTTAAATTAGGTAAAACATTGGATAAATTTTTTTTCTTTGTTCAAGACAGAGTCTCACTCCGTTGCTCAGGTTGGAGTGCAGTGGTGTCATCTCAGCTCACTGCAACCTCTGCCTCCTGGGTTCAAGCCATTCTCCTGCCTCAGCCCCTGAATAGCTGAAATTACAGGCGTGCACCACCACACCTGGCTAATTTTTGTATTTCTGGTAGAAATACATGTTGGCCAGATGGTCTCAAACCCCTGACCTCAGGTGATCCACCCACTTTGGCCTCCCAAAATGCTGGGGTTATAGGTGTGAGCCACTGCACTCAGCCTGAGTAAAATATTTTTAATTGCATATGTTTGAAAGCCTGCTATTATTGTGAAATTTTTTCTATGAGATCAGATGGACTGATGCTTTGTGGTGGGTGTGTAATTACTGCAGAACAAAATTTGGGACCTGAACATGGAATGTCAGTCTGTGCCAATGATTTGATAATTAGCATCCAAGAAGCAATAAAATTTGTTGAGAAAAATTGTAAAGTTATTTTACTACCTAGTTTTACTAGGAAAAGATTCTGGCATTGTTCGCCAATGATGACTGATAATTATTCATAGCACTATTGAAGATATTGATGTATTTTACTAAGAATTTTTTCAGGTGATAGTGATAGAAATTCTGTTCTCTTAAGCAAAAAGATAACTTATTGATTCTTATGACTGGGTACTCTAGGAGTGGTGCTTGCTTTAGTCATAGCCAGATCCAGAAGCTTAAAAATAAATCTTGTGTCACTGCAAAGTGTTAGGTATTTTCGGACCATTCACAGTATGGACAGACATAGCCCCTAGTTAGAAACCTAGCAGAACAAGAATTTTTCTCTCCTGATATCCATACATGAAAGATTCTTCTTCACCATTGCTCATACTCGTTGAACCACCTTACATTGTATGCCCATGCAAGTATATAGAAAGGGGTGGTAGAATGCCACCAGGACCTAATTAAAAACCCAGGACTTTCATATATAGGAACAAGATGTTGGTAGGCCAAAATATATTAATAAGTCCAATATAATTAATTGGGACAAATATAATATCCTTATTGCAATATTATCTCGGAGTAGGCTTTACATTTCTATTTTGAGTACAGTATATGCAGAGATTCTGAAGTTTATTCTATTTTGTTTTATCCTGAAAAGAATTGGACAAAGAATGAGCTATACAGAATAGACTGTTTCAGCATTCTTTATTCTTTAGTTGTAGATTGGAAAACCAAAGCCTTGGGGGATCTGTTCTGGTAACTTTAGGTTTTGTTGGGAATCCTAGGTTTAAAGATATTCTCTTAATTCTGCCGGAAGTGAATAAACTAGCCTTTAGAGCTTCTGGCAGCTATCTTGAAATCACAGGGAGGGATGTAGAAGGAATGGCAATTGCATGCAGAGGAACTAAGTCCTTTGTGGCATGCATAGGTCACTATATAAAGCCCTTGCTAAAGCTGACCTATGTTTGAATTTTCCCATGTGTGAGACCATAAATTTACTTAATTTTTAAAATGACGTTGTAGATCATATATCTGCTGCTTATAATTCAAAACATCCTAAGTGATATACTGGGACATTTTGCTCCTTGGCCCTTATGAATAGTGTCAAAACCTCCTTGTGTGAGAATTTACAATCTACTAATTTGGATAAGTCATATTGACCTGGATGTTCTTTGACGTCCTTATTCTTATGACTCCTCTTGCTCCATCTAACTGATAGTATCTTCCCCTTATATTGAGCATCTCCACTTCACATTTGACTTGACTTCTTAACTTGGCTCTTCTTTCATAGTTCAGTTTCCGCACTATCTTTACAAAACAAAAAGAACTTTTTTTCCTTTTGGGTTATGATTTGGGCATTTATATTTTCTCTCCTATTTGACTAATTGCTGCTCATTAGTTCACACATGACTTCAGCATGAATAACCTGGCTTCTAGATTACTCTCTCTAATCACGATTGAGCTTCACCTAGGCACTAGGAATCTGCCCTTCACCTGTGTTGGTTTTATTAGGAAATTACCCTTAGCAAGAGTTTTAGCAATGAAGGGAATTGAGAAAAAAATTGATGGGAAATTTAAAACCAACACACTTTGATTTCTTGTATTTGCAATCTTAGCCTCATTTGACTAATGTTATAGTTTAATTAAACTATAAATAAAATATTTTTTGAAGAGTTGCCTGAATAAAACAGATAAGCCATCAAAAAATAATGGCCTTAGAGAATTTGGTAGTCAACTCCTAGAAAAACAATCTATACCTAATTCAGGAAATTAGTTGAAAACTCACTTTTGGCCGTCAGGTCATTAACATCTAATGGCATTCAGTAATTCTGTACCACACTGTGCAACCTGGTGATTTTCCCAAAGCTTAAGTACAGTGAGCTCATGGGCTTGCAGGCAAAAAGAATGGACATGGAAAGTGCAAAGCACAAATTAGAGTTGTTTTTTATTTCTACTTCTTAATCTGGGTGAATGTCTTGTCAGAAATGTTAGTAGTCCTAATATTCTTAAATATCATATCTTGTCTTTCTGCATATTAATCAGTATTTTAATATACTTTGTATTGATATTTGAGTGGGAGGTAGTGAACTTTTCTCTTAATTATTGATTTGGTTATGACATTTCCAGATTGCTTTTTTGTCATATCCTTATTTTTTGCAACCGCAAAGCTTGCGTGGACCCAGTGTAAAAATTGCATTACTCATTTAGCTCTGTAGCACATGTTCAGCTTGTTGCATCTGAACTCAATATGGTGCATATATTTTTTTGCTATGCATGTGAATGTAATTCAAGATGCTTGTTTTAATTTTAAATGCCTGTATGCTCTGGCTTCTAACTACAGAATATTTAAGGTTTTTTGATTATCCATATTTATTATTTCCAGGGGAGTCCAGAAAAATCACTGAACAGCCACATTTTTTCTTTTTAACTTTAGTACACTTATGTTGTTTCAGTTGCTCTGTGGGTACATACTTTAGTTTATCTCTTTGGGCACAATCAAAACTGTTCAACCTGTGGAGTAAAATTTGAAAAGCACAATTAAATCCATTAGTTCCTAAACACTGAAGATGAGTTTATATTAAGAAAAAGAACTCTAAAAATGTGTATACCTATATTTGGAAAAACACATATAATAACAATAGCAGACTATGTGGTTAGCACCATTCTAAATTATTTATATGTACATTATTCCCCCAAATAAGCACTCTACTACATTTTGTAGATGGGGAAAATGAAGCACAGTGAGTAAATTGTCCAAGATAAAGCAGCTAGTAAATGTGTTTCAGGATTTAAGTCCAAGTAGTCCAGATTCATTAGTTGTATACTGCCAAACAATATTGCTTCCCAGGTATTTGATTAAAGTGAGGCAGTGAGGAAGAGGGGACAGGGGAGGCAATGAGCCCAGATATGGAGGAAGGTAAAGGGTTAGGGGTAGGCTTTAGACTAAGCTATGCCAGTTCTGGAATTCACAGCCTAAATGATGGAACTGCTGAAGAAACTTTTCTAAGACTTTATGTGTGGGTGTGTTTGTATGTGTAAAAGATAAGATACAATTTTGGTACTCTTTAGGCTGGAGTGATCTGAGGGTACAAAGGTAGCATTTACATCGAGAAAGAGATGCATGATGGCTCACTACTCTCAAATAATAGACATGCATGTTGAATAAACTAGTCCAATCTCAGTTAAAAAGATGTAAAATCACTAATAATGTATGATCTTTTAGATATCAACCTATTCAATTATACATCTATAGCATCTCCTGTTCTATAATTTTGTTCTTTTCTTGAGCACTGAACACAGAATATTCAAATGAGGTAAGCGGTTGCTGCTTATGGCCGTACCTACTGACTTCCTCCCTTTTCTCAATCCGTAAGTCTGTGTATTCAGTCTTGACAATAGTATCACTATTTGTGTTTTCTGTTTCATTCTTATTTTCATACAATAAAAAATTTACAGTAAACACTCACATATTTAATTATTTGTACACTCAAACTGTACAAATCAAGGTGTTAATGGAAACAGGGCTACCGCTTAACACCTGAAAGTGGCGAGTTACCTAAAATAAATAAGAATATAAACTTGGTATATGATGGCGTATCATTAATTTTTACAACATATATTTGTGGGAAAAGAAAATATATAAATATTAAAGAACTTAGGTTTATGTTTATATATAGCATACTGACACTCTCGATGTATGTAATACTCTTCTGTATGAAAAAGTACGAGTTTCCTAATTTCCCGCCAACAGGCAACATCTTTTGCTTTGATATGTTGTCATGCATTGTCTGTACTATCATAGCATTTGCAACGAAAGTACTGTTAGCTTGTAGCTAAGGACCATTGCATAATAATCAGGAAAATTCGATTTTCATATTAATTATACTAAAATATTCACTAAGTGACTTACTTTGTCTTTTTTGGTTAGTAACAAGTCATTCTTCAGTCTTGCTCCTCTCCCTGGAGGTTAAGGATGGGGATAAAAGTTTCAACTCACTAAATCCTGGCTTGATCTTTCCGGTGACCAGCCCTCATCCTGAAACTGTCTAAGGGCCCCCGGCCACCAATCATTAGCATGTAAAAGACACTCTTATTATTTCAGACATTTCACGATTTTTGGGAGCTATATGCCAGGAACCAGGGGCTGAGAACACGTATATATTTCTTATATATCACGATATGAATGAAGGTAATTGAGGCTAGAGCTAAAGAGATGAGTAGGATAGTGAAGAAGCAATTTTACTATTTTACTATATAATTTATATTACCAATTGGTAAACACCAACATCTACTAGTTATTAAATAAAAACCTTCTTTCCTCAGTATAGTGGGAAGAACATGGACTTTGGAGTCAGAAAATTATTTAAATCTTGGCTTAGCATCTTCTAACTGGCTGATATTTTCTGAACTTAAATTTTCTCATCTTTCAAATTAGGACAATGCTATTTATTTTTTCAGAGTTGTTGTAAAGCTCCTATAATATTACCTGGCAAATGATAGTTATTCACACTGTAGCTACTAATTGTTTTCTCAATATTGTTAGCAACCTTTATGTTATGTTTTCAACCTTTAGTAGTAACAAAGGTCTGACTTAGTTCGTTTACATTTTCTTGGTATCTACGGGGAGTTGGTTTTAGGAGGCCACACAGATAACAACATTTAACTCAATTCTGACACTACCTAGAGATAGTCTCCGACCCTACAATTTCAAATCCAAAATTTGTGGATTTTCAAGCACCTTATATAAAATAGCATAGTATCTGCTTATGAACTATGCACAATCTTCCATGCACTTAAATAATTTCTAGATTACTTACAATACCTAGATTATGTGCAAATGATTTCTATAGCATTTACATTGCATTACTTATAACCTCTAGATTATAAGTAAGATTGTACAGATATGAATAAGTAATGGAAGTCATTCATTCATTAGACAGTTATTGATCATCCACTAATTTTCAAATATTGTAGTAGTTATTTTTATGCAGGTTCAGATATGCAAATGGTCAAGCTGGAAGGATGGTCATGAAGAGAGGTGCACTGTTCAATCTATCCATGGCAGTATTTGGGACACTAGTAACATAAATATGGGAAGATTCAATATTGGAAAAAAAAAAAACAAAAAAACAAGTACAGTTTTCCAAACCTGATGAAGATTTTTTTCACACAGATAAAATGTTTTGTAGGTAGAACAATAATGTGGATGTGATTTCTTGATTGTTGTAGGAGTACATGCTTCAATGTTACTGAATCACATTTACTACTAAATAATTCCCTCTTTGTTCTATGCTCTCCCTCCCCTCAAAATTCAGTGAATATGAGGGAGATTTAAAAGTAGATAAATAAAGTTATATGTGTTATCATTAAGAGTAGTGTTGAATAGCATGTACCTTTAGAGAGATATATGAGAAGAGGGAAAGAAATGTCAGGAAGATCACAGAGGATATTACTATGAATATAATGAAACATTAACTGTCTTGTGACAGGTTTTCATCATAAGGTCTGCATACACATTTCACCTTGGCCACAATTTGTGTTTTTAGAATGGTTGACAAAAATAATACTAGAAATGTTGGATAAATTATATTATGTATTAGAATATCTTCATATATAAGCCTCCAAATGGCCTTCCTTTATATTATTTACCTGTGCTAATCAGGTGAAATTTGTGAATCAAATGTGATATTCTACCTTTTTCATTTTTTCTCTACTCCTTTCTCTTTTCAGTGTTGCTGAAATAAAAATGATTCTGCTCATGTAGCTGGACATGCTTAGAATATAGGACAGGTTTTGTTACATTTTTATTTCTGTAGATAGAATCTATTTTAGCTTGAATCAAGGGTCACAGAATAAAACTAATCAAGAAAATAGAGAAACACATGTCTCTTTGCTCTGGTGGTAGAAGTTGAATTCCCGTCGATTTTGCTCCCACCTCTTTATTCATCCTTCTCCCTAGTGGTCTTTGGGCTCAGTCTCTACCCTCCTCTTGTTTCATAGTGTAAGAACCAGGTGCATTTATCCTTCCTCAATTTCAACAGCCACCTACATGTTGATCCTTTCCACTTTTGTATCTTTGGAAAAGTATTTGCTCTAAATATTCAGACCCACATATTCAAACCTTCTAGAATTCTCCACTTGACCTTTTGCAAATGTTTCAAAGCAAAGTCATTTTCTCACTCAGATCTACTTCTGTATTCCCCTCTCATCCAACAGTAATACCCTCCACCTACTTACTCATCCTAGGAACCTAGGAAGTATCATTGATTCTTCACTCTCCATTAACTTTCACAGTCTCTCCATTACCATCCTATCAATTCTGTGATTTTAAATTCCTATAAATCTGTCCTTTGCTTTCATCTGCATTGTCACCACTGCCTCATTTCAGATGATTGACATAGCTCAACTAAAATACCATATAGCTCATAAATGGTCTCCTTTCTTACATTCTTATCCTCTCCACCAATCAGTTACTGACACTGCTCCCACAGTGATCTTTCCAAAGCATTAATTGGGCTTTGTTACTTACCTGCTTAAAATCCTCAAGATAGTCATTATTGTCTTCTCAGGCCTTGTTCGTATAGTTTACAAGGCTCTTCAGATATGGTCTTTAATAAATGAAAGTGCCAATCTTGCCATTTTTTCTCCCTCCCTCTCTGACTCCTCCTCTCCCAAACCCATGCCCCAGCTCAAAGTCTGTGATACTTTTGCATCTGCTGGATTCACCCATGCTTTCTTATGGCTATCACTTGGGCCTGTTTACTTTACTCGCTGTTACTTTTGTCTCCGCCTTACTCACTCAGTTGTTTTCCATTCTTCAATATAGATGTCAGCTTCTACAGAAAGCCTCCCCTGATTTTCCAAAACTAGAATCAAGTGTCTGTATGTGCTCATTAGCAGCACAGCAGCCTGTACTAATCACTATTGAGGCTTTTCACATTCTAGTGTAATTGCTGGATTCTCTGTCTTTCAGCACTTACCCTCAATCATTAGACTATAAGAAGTTCAATTCATGGTAACCACTTAATACATTTTTATCGATAAAAAATAGTAGATTGGTATAAAACAGACTTGGCAAAACAAAAGCAAAAACACAACAAATAAATCAACAAAAAGAAACACATAGTAGAACACACATCCATCTTCATAGAGGTATTATGTTGCTTAATGATGCTATCTGAAGGGATGTAGTTTGTCATCTCTTCTGCCTACAGAGATATAATATCTATAAGTGGGTAGCCTAATATATAGTAAGTATTTTTTAATATTTTTAAATTTTATTTTCAAATAGTAGTTACAGGGCTATGTAGACATAATCATTGACAACTTGAGGAATTTTATCATAAAATTGACATATGTGATATACACATATTTTGAGTTTTGGGTAAAAATCCCCATCATATTCTATGAATGCAACGGTGCTCATTATTCACAACTTAATTATCAGTATGGTGTTAAAATGGTTAATTAAATCATTCTTCATCCTTGGGAATGAATCTTTTCTTTTTATGTTAAAACATCAGTATTATTAATCAGTGTACTGGAAACCAGAGATTTTTAAAAAATGAACTTTTTTTAATTAAAAAAGAAGGAGAAATGAGAAGATACCATGTGTTTTCTAGACAATAAAAAGAATAAAATTTCTAAAACCAGTAAGCCATTCTCCTCAATCTTCATTTTTGACACTTATTCTACCCCATTGGCATAATCATTCAGGGAATTTTGGAAAGTTGTTTTCATTAGTATGGGGCAATCTCTTCCACTGCTCTAACTTACACTAGATATTGATTAGAGGATTTGAGAACACCAGTGAGTAAGATACAAAATTGCAATGTTCAGAACCAAGTTTGAAATTGTTTTCAAAAATCAAATCTCATGTCATAGTAGAATAAAAATGTTTAGACATAGAAAGTAAAATATTTATGAAGTAGGCAATTAAAAGGGCACAGTGAAAAAAAGGAAAAAAGGTAAAAAGAGTGAAAGAGGAAAATATATTTTAACAGCAGGAAATGACATGACATGACATGACAAGAAAAAAAAAACGAACGAAAGAGTAGAAAGACAGATGGGAGAAACAGAAGTCAAAACTAATGACAAAAAAGAAAAAGTCCACCTACAGAAGACTGAAAAAAATACAAGGAGCAAAATGATCTTCCAATTATAAATGTGTTTCGATGCTCAAATATTGCCGTATTTGTTAAAATGCCAAGATAGTTGTATTAGTTTGTTTTCATGCTGCTGATAAAGACATACCTGATACTGGGAAAAAAAAGAGGTTTAATTGGACTTACCTTTCCACATGGCCGCAGAGGCCTTAGAATCATGGCAGGAGGTGAAAGGCACTTACATGGCACTTACATGGCAGTGGCAAGAGAAAATGAGGACGCAAAAGCAGAAACCCATGATAAAACCATGAGATCTTGTAAGACTTATTCGATACCATGAGAACAGTATGGGGGAAACTGCCCCCATGATTTAAATTATCTCCTACTTGGTCCTTCCCACAACACTTGGGAATTATGGGATTACAATTCAAGATGAGATTTGGATGGGGAAACAGAACCAAACCATATCATTCTACCTTTGGCCCCTGCAAATCTTATGGCCTCAGATTTCAAAACCAATCATGCCTTCCCAACAGTCCCCCAAAGTCTTAACTCATTTCAGCATTGACCCAAAAGTTTACAGTGTTATCCCAGACAAGGCAAGTCCCATCCACCTATGAGCCTGTAAAATCAAAAGCAAGCTAGCTACTTCCTAGATACAGTGTACAGGTACTGGGTAAATACACCCATTCCAGATGGCATAAATTGGCCAAAACAAAGGAGTTACAGGGCCCATGCAAGTCTGAAATCCAGCAGGGCAGTCAAATTCTAAAGCTTCAAAATGATCTCCTTTGACTCCATGTCTCACATGCAGGTAACATTGATGCAAGGCATAGGTTTCCATAGTCTTGGGCAGCTCCGCCACTGTGGCTCTGTAGGGTATAGCTCTCATCTTGGCCTCTTTCATGGACTGACATTGAGTGTCTGTGGCTTTTCCAGGTGCACAGTGTGAGCTGTCGGTATATCTACCATTCTGGGGTCCAGAGGATGGTGGGGTCCAGAGGATGGTGGCCCTCTTCTCATGGCTCCATTAGGTAATACTCCTGCATAGACTCTGTGTGGGGGCTCTGACCCCACATTTCCCTTCCACACTGCCCTAGCAGAGGTTCCTCATTAGAGCCCTACTCCTGCAGCAAACTTTTGCCTGGGCATCCAGGCATTTCCATACATCTTCTGAAATCTAGGTGGAGGTTCCCAAACCTCAATTCTTGACCTTTGTGTACTCACAGGGTCAATACCACATGGAAGCTGCCAAGGTTTGGAGCTTGTACTCTCTGAAATCATGGGCTGAGCTATACCTTTTGGCAATGGCTGGAGCAGCTGGGACACAAGGCACCACCAAGTCCCTGGGACACAAGGCACCACAGCATGAGACCCTGGGCCTGGCCCATGAGACTATTTTTCCCTCCTAGGCTTCCAGGTCTGTGGTGGGCGGGGCTGCCATGAAGACCTATGACATTTCCTAGAGACATTTTCCCCTTTGTCTTGAGGACTACATTTGACTCCTTGTTACTTATACAAATTTCTGCAGCCAGCTTGATACTCTCCTCAAAAAATGGGTTTTTCTTTTCTACTGCATCTTCAGGCTGTAAATTTTCTAAACTTTTATGCTCTGTTTCCCTTTTAAAATGGAATGCTTTAACAGCACACAAGTCAACTTTTGAATGCTTTGTTACTTAGCAATTTCTTCTACCAGATACCCTTTTCTTCTCTCAAGTTCAAAGTTCCACAAATCTCTAGCGCAGGGGCAAAATGTTGCCAGTCTCTTTGCTAAAACATAACAAGAGTCACCTTTACTCCAGTTCCCAGTAAGTTCCTCATCTCCACTTCAGCCTGGACTTTGTTGTTCATATCACTGTCAGCATTTTTGTCAAAGCCATTCAACAAGTCTCCAGGAGATTCCAAACTTTCCCACATTTTTCCTGTCTTTTTCTGAGCCCTCCAAACTGTTCCAACCTTTGCCTGATACCCAGTTCCAGAGTTGTTATGATTTCATAAACACATACCACTGGAGTGCAAGGATGGATGGAAAAAAACGCGCTTAATTTCCTAGGTTTAATGGCTTTTAATACAACTGAACACGTTTATTGAAATGTGGCTATTTTGAAGGTCCCGTGCCAGAGGAAGCTAAGGTACAGGGAGATGGGAAGAGATGTAAGAAAAATGCACAGATAATCATATAGATTATAGTAAGCATTCCAGGCAAAATACTCACATGGGTTATGAAGGGTTTAAACTAAGGGGTTCAAAGAAAGAAGGCTTCATAAGCAGCTGTAAAAACCAAGAAATCTAGTGGAGGATATGCCGTTTGAGATTGGTCTGGAAGTATGAGTAGGATTTTGAACATAGAGACAAAGGGTATATGAATTTTATTTCAACTGCTATTTTTCAGGTTTCAGTAGTCATCTTATTTGATGTTACAAGTTTTGGTGATTTCTTCCTTCATTTCTGGATTTTAATAAACCCTCTGCTACATGACCTCTATGGAGGATTCATCATGCCAAATTCATCACTATTTTCTGGATAAGCCAAATATTCTGAAAAATCACTTTGCCTCTACTTATAGTATTCTCTCTGCTTGCTTCACATTTCTTCCCTTTCCTAAAGTAGGCTGCAAATGAATACAGAAGGCTTAGTTCATTTTCAATGTCTTCCTTGACCCCCACCATGAAGAAGTGTGTGTATCTAACAGGTATTTCCAAATCTCTATGTTCTTTGATTATTGTCTCCGGCAGTGTGTCAATTGATCAAGGAATAAGCGTGTTCCTCCACACAAGCGAGAGGCTCTTGAGTAAGGGCAGGAGAAGCTGCATGTATATCCTAGCCAGGCTGTCCGATGGTCAGTGTTCGGTCTGTACATAATCGGATGCAGGCAGTTCTTGGAGGAAAGAATGGTGAGCCCTTCCGCGCTGCGTGGTGTGGTCCTCCTAAGCAGGGTTCCCACTGAAAAAGAGACCCTGGTCTGCGGGCTCACTTCTTCCTCGGTGTGAACCACTAACAGGAGCGGACCGAAGGCTGAGGCCAGCCCGCCTGGAAGCCCACAACGCTGCTCGCAGCAGCAGCAGCAGCAGCAGCAGCAGCAGCAGCAGCAGCAGCAGCAGCAGCAGCAGCAGCAGCAGCAGCAGCAGCAGCAGCAGCAGCAGCAGCAGCAGCAGCAACTCACTGCTGTGTGGCCCTCAGCGCGTTTCGCGGTGCTTTCCCTGTCATCTAAACGCTTCTCTTCAGCGGCCTAAGGTGGCCCTTCATTTTTTCCCCGAGTTCAGGGAAACACCTCCCTTCTTTCAGAATGTGAGAAAAAAATGGGGTTTTCCTGGGGCTGACAGCGGGGATTCCCCTTCCAGAAACGTGCCATTTTCCATCCCGCCCACCTGGACTGAAGGCGAGGGAGCTGGCGGCATCCAAGCCCCGCCGGCCTCCTCCCTGAGAAGGGTCTGGAGCCCCGCAATCCGCTCCTCAGCTCCCCCCATTGGCTGTCCCCAGGGCTCCCGTGCCGTCACGTGCTATGCTAATGAGGGGGCGTCTCATTGGCTGCGCCTTCCGCTCCTGCTCCGCCGGGAGATTGAGGGGAGAGCCGGGTTGGCGGCGCCTGGGGCCGAAGCCCACCTACCACGACTCCCGCCGGCCCTGGGCTGTGCCGGGTGCGAGCCCGCCCGAGGGAGCTGCGACCGCGGCCGCCCCGGGGAAGATCCGCCACCAGCCCTTAAGGAAAGTGCTTCACCGTCCAGCGGCGCTCTCTCCCACCCCTCCCCTCTTTCGAGGCACCGCGCGTCTTCTTCTTCGGCGAAGTAACTTTTTATACCGCCTCCCCCTAGTCCTGGGGACCAGAGGCGGCGCCGAGCCTGGGGGCGGTTCCTTGGCAGCGCTGATTCCTGTCAGAGCCAGACTTTTGCTCCTGGGTTGGGTTTGCATCATCCCCTCACACCCTCCGGAGAGCGGAGCCGGCCCCTTTCCAGCCTTAGCTTCCGGCGGCAGCCGACCCTCCCTCCCGGCCCCTTCCCCTTCCCCGGCCCCACTCGGCCTCGGCTTCTGCTTCGTCCCCTCTGCTCCGCAGTATTTTCTTTCTTTCTCCCTCCTCTCCTCCATTTGTCGTTTGATGTTCCCACTCTTTAGAAAGGATGGTTGACTTGGAGAGCGAAGTGCCCCCTCTGCCTCCCAGGTACAGGTTTCGAGATTTGCTGCTAGGGGACCAAGGATGGCAGAACGACGACAGGTGAGTGGTGTGCTCAGGCTTGCCCTGTCAATACTGCTGAAAAAAAAGACGGAAATGGGAGGGCCGAGGGGGGAAAGGAGGGAGAATGGGAGACTAAGGCTGGGGGAGGAGTAAAAAGGACTCTGATTTGTCTCTCCATTTTGACTCTATAGAACTGTTGCTGTAGATGAGGAACTCTTTTTCTTTACACTTTTCTTACGCTTGCAATGCATTTATTGCACTCATTTTTTGCTTATTCTTTGTCTATGTGTGCTTTTCTAGGATGTGTGTAAGTCTGGTATCAGAGGTACCTACACGCAAATGGTATGCACTATCAGTTCCAAAAAATTTGCATTTCTTCCTTAGGGGTGGTTAATCAAACTCAAAATTGCATCCAAGTTGTTTGAAAAAGCGCATTAGAAACTTAAAATCTCCTGCATCTATTTACCTACTACTTGTCTGTGTTGCCTTGAGTAGGTGTCTACTTGCCACTAGAAATTTTATGCTGTTTAAACATTTGGTGTTTTAGGTAAACCACTGGTTTAAATATGTAACAGGTAGTTAGTGAGAATGGCAACCATTGCATTAGAATATACTCACTTTGAACAGGTCACTCTTACCATTATGAATAATGGTGTTTGTATAGCATGATACAACCTTTTCATAACCTGCAGACCCTTTTTAACTGAGACAGTATATATGTCTCAAAATTAAAACTAAGTTTCAAAAGTGGAATATTTATTGTTAACAACATATCATTTATGTGTTTTATTTATAGTATTACTGCTTTGCACAAACTTCTGAAATTCCTCCGTCTATTTCTGTCTCATTGTTTAAAAAGCGCATTTTGTATTTCAGTGCATTTAATGTTTTCTGGAACAGTCATCCCATATATCACATGCCACATTTCTTTGTTTTACAATAATACGTGTATACTAAGTAGGCTCTCCACTCAATTGAAATGTTTCCTTGAAGTTTAGTTTGGTATTGATGTTCTATTTAATTATATAAAAGATCCGTTATTGGTCCAATCCACAAAACCCCTTCTCAATGATCACTGGCCAATACACTATTTCTTTTCCTCATCTTTACAGCTCCCAATACCAACTCCTGTCTCTACACACTAAGGATTTTATCCTGAGCATCAATTATGGACATCTTGTCCGGTCTCATATTAGTAATTTAAAGGGCGATGGATGTTTTGTAGAGGATATTTTGATTCAGTCTCTTATTTAGGCAAAACCACATATTGGCTAAAAATTTAAAGAATTAATACCAATTTCTCAGTATTCTTGTAAAGCGTTTGGATAAACTGAAGATAAAGACAATTTTTAAGTGAATTTGTAATATGAATTGACATTTAGATAAACTTTATTAGCTTGTGTAAATGGCTTATCAAATGTAAGATGATGTTCATAGTGACTGAATGTATATTTAGTTCAGGACCTCAGGATCATTGTATAGAATAGATATCCTCTTTGTAGAAAGTCTGAGATGGATTAAACACATAAAGCACATACGTTGGTTATAGTGATAGTAATGTTTGTTTGTTTTAAAATGTATCTAAGATGTAAATTTTCATGTGGTTGCCCTCATTTTTCTAAGTATGATGCAGAAATATTTTAGTATTTAAGAATTTTGGTGGGGGAAATGGGGGAGGGACAGCGGGGGGGGCTGGGGGGGGATAGCCTGGGGATGAATACCAAGTGTGGGTGAGGGGGAGGAAGGCAGCAAAACACACTGCCATGTGTGTACCTATGCAACTATCTTGCACGTTCTGCACATGTACCCCAAAACCTATAATGCAATAAAAATTTAAAAAAAAAAAAAAAAAAAAAAAAAAAAAGGCCACAAAAAAAAAAAAAAAAAAAAAAAAAGAATTTTGGTTAGTTGAACATGCCTAAATGAATCACTGCTATATTAAAAAAGTTTTGCAGAATTGTTAAAATTTTATGTTATATTAAAAGCTTATGCTAGCCCAACTGTAACTTACAAAGCAGGTCACTTTTACTACCAAAATGAGTTATTAAACATTTAAAACAATTATTCAACCATTTTTAAAGATTTGGCTAATTTTGTGGCTTCATAGAAAATTAATTTTTGGTTTTGTTTCCATTTGGTGTTAATCTTTGAAGGCAAGATCCATGGAATCAGAGAAACCCACACTTGAGTCCTTGGCTGTTTCCTTCACTAGCTGAGTAGCCTTGGGAAAGTCCTTCAGCCATTATGAGATTCAGCAATCTTATTTTTTTCATAATGGGAATAGTACTATCTACCTTATAAAACTGTGACAGCAGGCAGGATGGAGAGGCACAGAACTAACTTTTGGTTGTAACTAAGTACTGCTAAGTGCTTTTACCTATGAGATATGTTATCTTAATCCCCAGACAAACTCTGAATAGCAGGTAATTATGTTAGGCACAAGGAAACTGAAATTTTGGGAAATTAAATACTTGTCTTGGATATTATATCTTATCTGTGTAAAGATGACTCTTCAGTTCAGTTCATTGTTATTCAAATCCCTCAAGAAATTTTTAAGTTCTTTTATCTTAATTTGTTTGAACTTATAAGAATAATTTACAACACCTAGCATGGTTTAGGTGCTCATTAAATATTAGTTCCCTTCTTCACTTCTGATTTGCTGTTTGCAATCCTTTTTTTCTTCCATTTTTAGAATCCTAAGCTAATATGTAGTAGGTAAAGTTGTCTTCTTTGTCTTTAATATGGTGACAAATTCCTCTTTGCAATTAAGCCTGAATAGCAATCTGATGCTACCTAGTTATCTTCTTGGACTCAATTCCTATAGAGTTGAGGAGGAAGCACTCTTTCATGTGGGAGTAAGCAGATCATTTCCAACAACAGATACATTTAGTGTTCTGCCCATATTCTCAAAGCAACTTTCTTTGAACACCTCCTGCATGAGGTTTCCTCCCCACCACCAACATCAGGAGCACACAAGTCCTGCTTGGAGAACAAGCTAGAGTGTCACTGAGTGAATAGGCTGTTGTTGAATCACTACTTTAGCTTCCTTGCTCCTTAGCTTGGATAATTCTGGAGCATGTTCTACATGGTGTCCAAGGGGACTGAGCTGTACTTGCTCACAGTGATAACTGGCTTAGTACTGCAACCTTTATTGGCTTCTGGCTCTCTCCTCCCCTACTGGTATTTTATTTGTGATCAATTCCCAGATAAACTGTTTTTGTTGCAGTCCTATCTCAAAGTCACCTTCTGGGAGAATCTGAATCAAGATAGCTGTCTTCTGAATCTAGAGAGTTACATCCTTGTAATTATGGGGGAATTGTGTTCCAAATGTGGGAATGTAAACCCTTTCTACCTTGCTCCTCACTTTTAAGAATTTCAAACTCCATCTTAGGTCACAGTTGACTGGTATATGAAAATAAATGAAGCATATGATAGATGCTCAAATGGGTGTTGTTAAAGACATAGTATTGATGGGCCTATTATGACATAGAAATTTTGTATTCCATACCATAGATTTTTTTGTGAATCAACTTTGGATGAATAGATCATAAAAATTTATATTGTACCACCTTTGTATAGGTAAAAACACATATACATACACTGGCATAATGCACATGTAAATAGTGTATATGTAACTGATCTGCATTGCTTTTATAATATATGTACCATATTGTATATAATATTGTATGCTAAAAATTGTATATTGTTATGTAATGCATCATATATTACAAATATGTGATGAATAATATATATTATATGTAATGAATATATATATATGTGCGTATTATTTTAATGCCATCCTTAGATACTTGCTTCTCATTTGCATTCTGATATCCTTTTCTGAGTAGGACATATGGGAATAGGGTTAGACACAGCAGCGCAGAGAATTTAGCACATGGATAACACTACTGTGAGGCCATGAAATAAATTTGAGAGTTGCTAAATGAGAGTATTGCTTATGCATAGAGATGTCTTTTATATATATGATGCACACTTATTTGTTTGGCATCCTGAGTAAAAACCAAAAATCTCATTCAAGTGGTTTGTGTGATATGCCTTTAATGGCCATTTATTCATTCAGCTAATATTTGAATGCTTGCTATATCTCAGAGGCCCATTATGTTAGGTTCTGGGACAAATATAGAAAGGAATATGAAATAGTGCTTGGTCTGGAGGTGGTCACAGATATAAGAGGTTAATTCTCCCCAGAATATTGACAGTATTGTTTATGTTATGATAATGCCCTTATAGAATTTCTGTTTTAAGACTGTCAAGAAGATTCTGTACCATTTGTAGAAAGGATATTCAGCATTTTTTCTAAATAAAGTAGCTGAAGTTACGTATTAGAAATGGCTCAAGGTATTCAGTGTTCAATATTCAGCTCTTGGCACAAAGCCATTTTCCTGCCTTGGCCTCCCAAAGTGCTGGGTTTATAGGTGTAAGCCACTGCTCCAAGCCTGTTTTCTGTTTTAATATTTCCATGATTCACAAAACAATAAAGATTTAGAGTATTCTCCTGCAGTTAAAGACTGATAAGTTACAGGTTTTAAAAGTTGTCAGACAGTTATACAAACTGTCTCCTTTTTCATCATGATTTAGTAATTTTAAACTTTGGAACACAATGCACTTAATGTGAATAAATGGTCACAATTCCAATTACTGTTAATGGAATATTCTCAGTTGTAGCCAGAGAAGAGAAGGTTATTTATTTAATTAAGACCATTCTAGTTTTCAATAATCAGGTGACTTTTTTCAAATCCAGCAATTTCAATTTATGTTTTTATTTTATAGGTGGCCTTTAGAAGTAATTCAAGCAAGTCACCTAATGCATTGTAGTTAAAACATTAAATGATCTGGACATAGTACAAGTCAATCAATGAACAGTTTAAGAGGTATTTTTAAAAATAGAAAAATATCTAAGTAGCGATTGGAATATGTGTAATTTTAGATATACATTACAAAATATATTGCTTTACATAATCAAATTCAGTTGTGAGAATGGGTTTTGGATTGACATATTAAACATTTTTTTAATTACCAATTTTTTACCCCATAGTGAATTATATATTATTTTGAAAAGCAGCCATTTATTATAAAATATTTATTCTAAGTTTTAAGTTCAGGTTAGTAAAGACAGTTTTAAATTTTCGTGTGCTATTAAAAGGAATGCAACTTTATTTTTACTGTTTAATCAGCGGAATCAACTATGCATAATGCCCAATTAAATATGCAGATACAATATCTACAAAAATGATTTAAGCATTTATTGTTAGAGTTTAGACAATCCTGTGTTTCTTATCAATATCAACTATACTAAAATAAATATCCATAAAGAAGGCAATAGACGGTGGCTCACGCCTGTAATCCCAGTACTTTGGGAGGCCGAGGCGGGTGGATCACGAGGTCAAGAGATCGAGACCATCCTGGTCAACATGGTGAAACCCCGTCTCTACTAAAAATACAAAAAATTAGCTGGGCATGGTGGCACATGTCTGTAATCCCAGCTACTCAGGAGGCTGAGGCAGGAGAATTGCCTGAACCCAGGAGCCGGAGGTTGCGGTGAGCTGAGATCGAGCCATTGCACTCCAGCCTGGGTAACAAGAGCGAAACTCTGTCTCAAAAAAAAAAAAAAAAAAAAGACAATAGAAAAGTAGAAACTATACAGGGTAGTACTTAAAATTCTGAGAAAAATGTATTCTTTAATAATTACTCTTTTTCAATCATTAGTAGGAATTCAGACATCAATATTTTATATGAAACATATAAAATGGCCAACTCATAAATAAAATTAAAATGTGGCTTTTTGAATTACGGATACTTTATTTTTAAGGTTTGATTCAATTTAACAGCTATCATATATCTACTTTCTGTATTTGGTTATGTATTAGGAGTACTTCTTCAAATGACTTAATCACTTCCCTGGGGCTCCACTTCTGAATACTATCACATTCAGAATTATGTTCCAATATGTGAATTTTGTGGGGACATCAACATCGAGACCATAGCAATCAATCCTTTTGTCATTGATAGTTCATCTGTTTTTATTAGAGTATTTATGTATTGCCAATGTCATATTATTTATTATGCACCGTGCTTGTCTGTTATCTTTAGAAAATAAAGCAAAAAGCAATATTTTTTACAGTAAAACTTAACCAATTGCTTTACATACTTACAATTTGAAATTAAGTTAACTTGCCCTTTTTCTGAGCAATATTTAATGTTAAGTAATATCCTTCATCAATTTCTTTTAAACAAATCCTTTTTTTTGAGTTTTAAAAAAAAGGATTAAAATTTTCGCTGCCAAAGCAATCAAAACAATAAATAATGATCCAGAAAGAAAATTATTTTTACTCTTTGACAATCCTTGATTGGATATGGGATATTTTTAATGGGTCTTAGAAGAAAATCCTTTTCACAGAGAACTTAATCATCAGCAATCTAGTTGTAATTTAAGTAACAAAAGTTAGTCATCTGCTGAACTTCTTTTTGAGATTATGATGGATATGAATGTCAGACGTATTACCAAAGAAATAAGACTTTTAGATAAAATATTTAGGAATAAAAATGCAGTATGGGACAATTTATCTTTTATATTGTTTTGTAATCTCACATGGCAAATCTTAAAAAAATGAGCCAGGCTAATATACAGGGTCAGAGAATTGGTTTGATTGCTATAAAATTTGTAAAACACCATCATAATAAGCGGATTAAAATAATCTCTATATCAGTAGAGCCATTTCTATTTTTGCTAAATAACAGTTCCCTTCAGAAACTTCTGACAATTGTGGATATATTGGTCTTTATCCTTTCAAAATTTAAATGATAGCCCATAGAAACCCTTAATAGCATTTGCATCATTCTTTCACAGACATTAAGCACCTACTAATTATCAAAAAACACACTAAGCACTAGGGATAAAATTGTGACCTAGTTCAGATGTGACTGATTTTACATAGTGCTAGGCTATAAAGGAGAATTTCGCAATGTCATGAGAGAGCATGACTGAAGATGAGTCTAGTATGGCAGATGAGATGGTGGTCTGGGGAAAATTTTCAAAGAAATGTGCTGAGATCAAGGTCTAAGGATAAGAAGATGTTAATAGATTAAATGGGAAAGTAATATTTCATACTAAGGAGCAGCTTACCTAAAAGGCCAGTGTTGGGAGAGAGCGAGGGATTTTCAAGGAACTGAGGAAAGTTTGGAAGTACAGATCTGGAGTTCAAGAGACCAAACTGGATTTTACATATATCTTGTTACTGAAGCCATCCATAGCTATGGAGAAAAGCACTTACAGAAGAGAAGGGTGGGCCTGGAGCACTGACACAATTTCATCCTTGATACACAGTCAAAATTGGTTGGGTGGAGTTGTAGACAGTAGGATACAAGTGAAGGTCAGGGACTTTAAGTCACTTCTCATCTTGAGTGTTTTGTAGGGTAGAGATGAATAAGCAGAGCCAGAAACTTCTTTAGAAGTAGAAGTGCTGGGCTGGGCACTGTGGCTGATGCCTGTAATCCCAGCACATTGGGAGGCCAAGGTGGGCAGATCACAAGGTCAGGGGTTTGAGACCAGCTTGACCAACATGGTGAAACTCCTTCTCTACTAAAAATACAAAAATTAACCGAGCATGGTAGCACGCCTGTAATCCCAGCTACTCTGGAGACTGAGGCAGGAGAATTGCTTGAACCCGGGAGGTGGAGGTTGCAGTGAGCTGAGATTGCGCCACTGCACTCCAGCATGGGCGACAGAGCAAGACTGTCTCAAAACGAAAAAGTGGAAGTGCTTGTGGTATGTGAAGTTTTAAAGGTATCAGCAAATGACCAAACATAATGAATAAAAAAGTTATAAATATTGAGCATAGATACTGTTTTACTCTTGGAATCAAATAAAATACAGAACACAGTTAATCTGTCAGACATGCAATAATTATTGTGCTTCGGGGCCGGGCGCGGTAGCTCAAGCCTGTAATCCCAGCACTTTGGGAGGCCGAGGCGGGTGGATCACAAGGTCAAGAGATCGAGACCATCTTGGTCAACATGGTGAAACCCCATCTCTACTAAAAATACAAAAAATTAGCTGGGCACGGTGGTGCGTGCCTGTAATCCCAGCTACTCAGGAGGCTGAGGCAGGAGAATTGCCTGAACCCAGGAGGCGGAGGTTGCGGTGAGCCGAGATTGCACCATTGCACTCCAGCCTGGGTAACAAGAGCGAAACTCCGTCTCAAAAAAAAAAAAAGATTATTGTGCTTCATAACATAGAAACTAAGAAATTTACCACATTATTATAATCATGTTTTACTTTGTCAACCAAACGGCATTATTAGTTTTTTATTGCCTAAAGCAATCATTTAATAGTGACAACTTTTCTGATATTATATATTATGTCACTGTAGTTTTCTGTATTAAACCCTCATGTAATAAAAACAAAAACTTTGTGCTCTTAGGAGCTGAGGTTTCTTCTCATGCCTTGCAGCCAACCACCCCCATCTCTCCAGCTTGCAGCTTTGTTTATGTGTATTTGGCCTCATAACTTGTCACAGCCTCTGGGTATTGGTGGATCCTAAGCCACTGGGATATTTCATTGCATGCCTCTCATGTAGAAGAATCATCATGTATATGCTTACAGCAGATGAATAGAAACGTACGCTCCATGGAGGCCACAAAACACCATAAAATAACATTAGATTCTCTGTAACTAGTCATATAAAAGTAGAGGAGTGAAATAGAAATTTCTGACCTTGACTCCTTAATAACTAGGTGCAACCAGAACAAGCTGACTCATATGTAAGGTCTTAGATGTAGTATAATTTCAAAGTAAGGAGGAACCACTGCACATACTTGGTTATGTAAATCGTTAATGTAAATGAAATAAGTTAGTGCACCAGTGGTATTAGACTTATTTGTCTCTCTTGACTGGGAAGTGGAGATGGCTTTGGAGTTTGGAGGTAAAGAGATGAGAACCTGGAAAGCCTTAGTTGCCTGAAAGAAATAGGGAAAAATATGCTCTTGGATGTGAAGGAGAAGATAATCAGCAAAAGAGGGAGACCAAGGACAGTGAGACTTCTCTCCACAATTATGTCTTGGATCGAACATATTTATCTTCATATTTTCTGAGAAATAGAAGCAGTGAAGGAAAACAGACAAACCCAATTGTCAAGCGTGGCTGATGTGTAGGGACAATTGCTGGCAGTACATCTCCAACTTTTTGACCTCTTTCCTTTTTAGAGTCTTAGCTGTACCTCTTTTCCAATCAGTGCTTTAGTAGTCTCAGCACTACTGCAATTATCCCACAGCTTTAAAGGGTGAGAATCATATCCCTCTGTGTATGCATTCCTTGAATTCAGAGTTGTATTACTTCCAATTTTCACAGTATGTAACTATGGGTAAGAAATGGACTTGGCATATAAAGCCAAGAAACAGTAAATCTAAGAAATAGCAAACTGCTTGTTCTTGGCTTTCTTGCACTGGACTTACACAGAATCATAATGATGAATTGTTATTACAATGGCACACTTAGCCCATCTTGTAAATTATCTTGTGAATAGGGATAAAAGAGGATTAACACATTTCAACCTCATTTAACTCCCTGTGGGGAAATGTGTAGATTGTCCACATATTACAAACAACTAGTTGTTAACAACAGGGGCCAGATGTCTAGTTTAATAATGGACAGCCTGCTGTCTCAAGTCTGTCAAAAACTGAAATACTACTCGGTCCCCTAGTGATCAGATAGGGTGATCAGCAAGCTGCACAGGTTCCATTAAGGGGTGATGGTAATGACTTCCCTCACTGCCACACTATGTGATGATTACATTGGCAAATTATAGATGGAAGCTTTCAGTATTTTGTTTGTATTTCTTACCTTTCTCTGCTCAAAGGAGTTTATGTGCTGTTTCATCCATTTCCAATAAAAATGCAGACCATAAAGTGAAAATGTCTGATAATATTGAATATAGCATTTATCATAACATCAGAGAACATTTACCAAGTGCTTAGCATGTGTCAAACATTTTTCTAGGCATGTTACATGTATTACTTTATTTAATCTTTATTCCAATTCTGAGAAATTCTGTTATTTTTTTCCATTTTACAAATGAATCACCCAAGGTACAGAAATATATAACTTGTTCCAAGTCACATAACCTGTAAGAGGTAACTAGAATCTAATTATTATGCTTACTCACAATGTTTACAACATACCCAAATGTGATTTAATACTATTTAAGTAACAGGAAGAATAAAATGCAAACAAATTTAAAGGCTTTTGAAGTTTGAAAAAATCATACAGTTCTTGTATCCCCATAGGCCACTGTTATGTTGATTTGCTCAAAATAAATGTTAGGAAATTTTAGAAGTTGGTCCTATTTTCTGAAAGAAAACTTTTCTTTCCTCTAGCTGTAGAGCATAGTTCTTTGGCAGTCTGGAGAAAGTAGAATGAAATGGAAAATTCTCAAAACAAACTAAGGCAGCAGTTTTATTTGGGTGTATATGAGGGTGTAAGTTATTGTTGATTGATTGATTGAGGTAGGGTAAAGGTAATTAGTATCTCAGGAACAAAATAAAAAGAGTTGTTTAGCAGAATGGTTAATATGAAAAAGCAGGTGAATAATAAATGAATCCTGAGCATGTATCAATCAAAAGGCATCATGTAAAATCAAATAGTTAACTTACTATGACTTTTAAAATGTCCATTTGGGATGCATTGGCCAGGGTCATTCATTTCTTTGCTTCTTTAGTTAATCTACAATGTTTTTTTTTTCTTTTCCTTTTTTTTGTATAGCTAGGTGGGGTTTTTTTTTTTCAATATTTTTCTCAGTAGGACTTTAGGATTTCCTGTTTATACTTCTATTTCCTAAAGTATTTGTACCTATGTGAAATTGATTTTTTTCTCAACACTGTACTGGTGACAATGAAAACACTATGCAGAGATGTTATGAAATTTACATATTGTAAGATGAAGTTACTTGATTTAGGGTTTAGCTTAGCACTTAGACCTACTTATTAGTATGTTTTGCCTATTCTAAAGAAGATTTGCAGTGGTTCACAGAAATTCATGCAATAGCATAGAATAAATAGAAAGGAGAACAGAATGAAAAGATAATAAGGAAAAAACCAAGTTAGGTATATGTAAAGTTGGTACATAGTATGAATTCCATGAATTTCTTTGTATTTACTGGAGATGGTTGGAAAGTTAGCCAGAGCAAAGAAGAGGGTGTGATCAGTTTCATAAGAACTAGTAGTTAAGGAGAAACACAACTTTCCTTGGGGCTCAAATTTAAAGGAAATTTCTCCTGTGCATCTTTGATTAGTTAGTGTACAGTATCCTTATTTACTCTCCTATCATAAAATAGCAAATTTCATAAGACTTATTACATTCTCACTACCTGGTACAGATATAAATAGAGAGAATTATTCACTTAAAGTAGATCTACGGGACACACCCAGTACTGTATTTCAGGCATAACCCCTAGGACAAAAAAAAAAAAAAAGCACATGAGGTTACTGATGGATTATGTCTTTCATATAATCTTCCTTAAAAACCTTTTTTTAGTATAGATGGTTTTGATTAATAATAAAAATGCAAAGAGATTGAAGGTACACTCTTTGTTGAGAACCTGATATGTAAATGTAGTCAATAGATGCTGTAATAGAATGGTTGTCCTTTGATGGAGAATACTAGAATTCTAACCAAAACATGAGTCTGAATTGTGTTTATTCTCACCTCTTTACCTATATTGGACTAATTAATTCATTTTCTTTTTCCACAAGTTCCCAAAGTGAATATGCAATTTAATGTTCCATTAAGACTTTGTAAGGGCTGGGTGGGGTGACTCTTGCCTGTAATCCCAGCACTCTGGGAGGCCAAGGCAGGCAGATCACTTGAGTCCAGGAGTTCTAGATCAGCCTGGGCAAAATGGCAAATCCCCATCACTACAAAAAAATATAAAAAATTAGCCAGGTGTGGTGGTTTGTGCTGTAGTCCCAGTGTCTCGGGAGGCTGAGGTAGGAGGATCGCTTGAGCTTGGGAGGTTGAGGCCACAGTGAGCTATAATCATATGATTGCACTCCAGAGCAAGACCCTGCATCCAAAAAAAGACTTTGCAAGAATCCTGAATTTGGTTGTTAGTATAGCCCTATGTAGTCAGCCATCTCATATTCATGGGTTTTGCATCTGTGGATTTAACCAATCATGGAGGGAAATTATTTTTAAAAAATCCCATCAGAAAGTGGGCAAAGGACATGAATAGACAATTCTCAAAAGATGATGCACAACCAGCCAACAAACATGAAAAAATGCTCAACATTACTAATTACCAGGGAAATGCAAATTAAAACCACAATGTGATACTTCCTTGCTCCTACAAGAATGGCCATGATTATGAAGTCAAAAAACAATAAATGTTGGCATGGATGTAGTGAAAAGGGACTTCTTTTCCTTTGGGTAGGTACCCAGTAGTGTGATTGCTAGATCAAATGGTAGTTCAACTTTTAATTTCTTAAGGAATATCCATACTGTTTTCCACAGTGGCTGTAGTAATTTATATTCCCAACAGCAGTGTAAAAGCGTTCCCTTTTCACTACATCCATTCCAACATTTATTGTTTTTTTGTTTTATTTTGTTTTGTTTTTTTGTTTTTTTGTTTTGAGACAGAGTTTCACTCTTGTTACCCAGGCTGGAGTGCAATGGCATGATCTCGGCTCACCGCAACCTCCGCCTCCTGGGTTCAGGCAATTCTCCTGCCTCAGCCTCCTGAGTAGCTGGGATTACAGGCATGTGCCACCATGCCCAGCTAATTTTTTGTATTTTTAGTAGAGACGGGGTTTCACCATGTTGACCAGGGTGGTCTTGATCTCTTGACCTCGTGATCCACCTGCCTCGGCCTCCCAAAGTGCTGGGATTACAGGCTTGAGCCACCGTGCCCGGCCCATTTATTGTTTTTTTACTTCATAATCATGGCCATTCTTGTAGGAGTAAGGTGGCACCACATTTTGGTTTTAATTTGCATTTCCCTGATAATTTGTGATGTTGAGCATTTTTTCATGTTTGTTGGCTGTTTGTGCATCTTCTTTTGAGAATTCTCTCTCTCTCTCTCTCTGTGTGTGTGTGTGTGTGTGTGTGTGTGTGTATAAAACATAACAAGGAACAAAATAATGTCTTTTGGAGCAACTTGGATGGAGCTGGGGGCCATTATTCTAAGTGAAATAACTCAGGAATGGAAAATCAAACATCTTATGTTCTCACTTTTAAGTGGAAGCTAAGCTATGAGGATGCAAAGGCATAAGAATGATACAATGGACTTTGGGGACTCAAGGGAGAAGATTGGAAGGGAGGGTGAGGGATAAGAGACTATATATTGTGTATAGTGTTTACTGCTCAGGTGATGGGTGCACTAAAATTTTCAGAAATCACCACTAAAGCACTTATCCACATAACCAAAAACTACCTGTACCCCAAAAACTATTGAAATAAAAAGAAATAGAAAAAAAACTACTACAAAAAATACAAATAAAAAGCCAGTGCAGGTATTACAACTATTTATATAGCATTTACATTGTACTAGGTATTTTAAGTAATCTAGATTTATACTTGATAGGAGTGTATGATTAAGTTATATGCAAACACTATGTCATTTTATGTCATAGATTTGAGCATTTGTGGGTTTTAGTATCCCTGGGGGTCCTAGAACCAGTGTCCTCTAAATACCAAGGGATAACTGTTTAAATATACATAGATAGAAATATATATAAAGCACATGACTACTACAGCCAACTTCTGGTTGCTAAGTAATGGATATTATATGAATAACCTCAAAGTAGTGCAGCTTTTTAATTTATCTGTCACCATTAATATCATTATAAGTATTTCAATGATAGTGAATTAATGTCATTAATTCATTAATATCAATTAAATCATTAATAGCAATATAATTTCAATTCTCCATTTCAAAAATTTACAGTAGTTTTATACTATTTTTTCAAATTGCTTCCTTAAATTGGTATTGAGTAAGCTCCACCTATTCTTTCTTGGTGCAATTTCATCCTATCTTACTTAAATTACTGCGGCACTTGCCAGCGTACTTAATTCTTCCAGATCTGTTTTATGCACCCTATCTCCAATAATCTTCAATACTTAACTTGAGCCTCAGTCAACCCATGCATTTTCATTGTAGTCTTCTTAAACATGATTTTACCATATATGTTCACATTTAAAAACCTATGGTATGTCGTTAATGCTATTTATTTGAAATTTAAACTGCTCAGCTCAACATTCAAAGCTCTTTATTGACTTTTCTTCCTAAAATGCTTTTTGAAATTTAATCTGTGTATTTATTCAGATAAATCATCCCTGTTTTCACAAGCTGATATCTGCTTCAGTGACTTTGCTTGTGTCATACCATGATCTGAGGCTGGTATCATGTCACCCCCCTTTCATCACCAGACTCTAAATTGGATGCCGGTGTTATTAATGACATTTTGAAGTCACTCTGATTACTCCATATACTCTGTGCCATTATTTTGTTTTATATTTATGCTTATATTTTTGAAGGTGTGACATAAATTTCTAGTGGTAAAGCTATGTCTTTAATTCATTTTGGATCCTCCTACGTTATTTAACACAAGTAGTCTATACAAAGACTCCAAGAATTTTAATTCTGTAATGTAAGGAAGATATTGCCAAAAGAAAAAGAAGTAAGTCACAGCTGTGAATACATAGGGTACCACATATATACATATGTGCATTATTATAATAAAAATAAGGACTCATTTAAATTAAAAATTTTATCACCCTTAGAAACAAAATAGTTTTTAATGCTTGTTCTAAGCCTAGGTTTTGAAGTTTAAGATATTGACTTGAAAATGTCTTTCCCACATCTAATTTAATATTCACAAGGAGCTTTCCTGTGGAAATAGCAAAGCAGAATGTGCTTCAGTCCATAATTCATACTATGACAGTTCAAATGACTGTTAAAGTGAATTCTGAAATTTACATAGGAACTGCTCAGTGAAAACCATCAATCTGCTTGACAGCCAGCAGTGCCATTTTCCAAGGGACATGTGGAGGTGTTGTAAATGATCAACTCTGTCTCAAACTTGGATAGGTAGTGGTAGTAATACAAAATTGAGATGAATGGTATTGAATTCTTGTCTACGTTTTGGTTCTCTGTAAAAATCTTTTACTTTTCCTTATTGAGAAACAAAGCTTATAATAGTTAAGGGTCTGTTTAGTTTTGCAGTGTTGGTATGAATAAAGAGTGATTTTCTTGAAGAATAAAAAGTATGTGAAATACATCTGTTACCATTACCTAAACAACATGTTCTAAGACTTCGAATAGAAGGTATGTCATTCCAAACATGTATATTTCTATTATTATTCTGTGTAAAAAGTCAGATCGTTTTGTGTTTGTTTTGTTACATGGAGTGACCAGTTTTTTTAATTTTTAGTTTTTATGGGTACATGCGAGGTGCATATATTTATGGGATACATGACATGTTTGGATACAGGCATGCAATGTGTAATAATCACATCATGGAAAATGGGGTATCTGTCCCTCCAAGCATTTATCCTTTGTGTTAAAAAATTCCAATTATACTCTTTTAGTTATTTTTAAAAGCAATCCACTACTGGCTATTTACCCAGAGAAAGAGAAATCGTTATACAAAAAAAGATACTTGTACACACATGTTTATATCAGCACAATTAGCAATTGAAAAAATGTTGGGCATCAACCCAAATGCCCATCAGTCAATGTGTGGATAAAGAAAATGTGGTGAATATGATGAAATATAATGAAATAAAAAGGAATGAATTAATGGCATTCACAGCAACCTGAATTGGATTAGAGCTTAACATTCTAAGTTAAGTAACTCAGGAGTGGAAAACCAAACATTGTATGTTCTCAGTCATAAGTGGGAGCTAAGCTATGAGTATGCAAAGGCATAAGAATAATACAGTGAACTCTGGGGACCCAGCAGGAAAAGGTGGGATGGGGGTGAGGGATAAAAGACTACAAATTGAATTCAGTGTATACCACTTGGGTGATGGGTGCACAAAATCTCACAAATCTCCACTAACAAACTTATTCATGTAACTAAATACCACCTGTTCCCCCAAAATTTTATGGAAATAAAAAAATTATTTTACTAAATATTAAATTTTCTTTAAAAATATTTTTATTAAATTGTATGAAAATATTTTTTTATTTTATGGATATAAAAAATAAAAAATATATATAAATAAAATTACAATTAAATTATTATTGACTATATATTCCCTGTTGTGTTATCAAATACTAGGTCTTATTCTTTCTGACTGTGAGTGTGTGTGTGTATATATATATATTTCTAACTATATATAGTTAGAAAGTATTTGGTAGAATATATATTAATATGTAACTTTCTAACTATAGACAAATATTATAACTATAATTATTCTACATATTTATATATTTAATATATTTTATATTAAATATATATATATAGTTAGAAAGTTATACATTTATATATATGCTATAAATATATATATACTGTTAGAAAGAGTGACAATTTTATATATATATAAATTATTTTATTTATTTTTTTATTTTTGATACCCATTAACCATCCCCACCTCCTCCCCCACCACCTACACACTATCCTCCCAGCCTGTGGTAAACATTCTTCTACTTTCTGTCTTTATGAGTTCAATTGTTTTGACTTTTGGATCCCATAAATAAATAAGAACATGTCATGTATTATTTTATTTAACATAATGACCTCCAGTTCCATCTATGTTGTTGCAAATGACAGAATCTCATTATTTTTTTATGGCTGAATAGTACACCATTTGTATATGTACCACATTTTCTTTATCCATTCATCTGTTGAGGGATATGGGTTGCTTCTTGTGCTGCAACAAACATAGGCATGAAAAGCACTTTTGATTTACTTCCCTCCTTCTCTCTTCTTTGTAGTACCAGAAATAAGCTTGTAATATATCTCTTGACATGTAAAGCTTTACTGCCACATTGAAGATGGGAAAGAAAATCTGGTTACTTACAGAAACATAATTAAATGTATGCCTAAAAACACTAATTAAAATTTTTATTATTAAGTTGCTCTGACTTGCTGATCCATTTTTCCTACAGTATATTTCATGTAATATCTCATTCTAGTAAACTTTTAGAGTGAAGCCAGGGGCAGCTCCTCTATGCATTCCAAATTGTTTTCAAATTTAACTTAATCCTGCTACCATATGAGGTGGGATAATGTGAGAGAAGTACCTGAAGGACATGATCCCACACTTATGGTACCCTTGACCTTATATTGTGCTGGATAGATAAGACATATGAAATAACATTATACAAGTTCGAATGTGGTATAAAGGAATGTACTATGAGAGCAGTGGAGCTTTGCATTCTTGGAATATTGCAGGCCATTCCACATTGCCCTGTAATATGTTGATTAATGAGTCTTCAGAATGCCATCTTCTTTTAACAAGCCATCATTTTATCATGTAGGTGTTGAGGAAGTCTTGGTGTTTTTGATGCTGGGGTGGTATATGATAACTATTAGTCTGTTTGCATTGCTATAAAGGAATACCTGAGGCTGGGTAATTTATAAAGAGATTAATTTTGGCTCACGGTTCTTCAGGCTGTACAAGCATGACACTGTCATCTTTTTCTGGTGAGGGCCTCAGGAAGCTTCCTCTTATTGCAGAAGTTATGAAGGAGGAGCTGGCATGTCACATGGCAAGAGAGGGAGCAAGAGAGAAAGGAGGTGCCAGGTTTCTTGGAACAACCAACTCTCTTGTGAATTCACAGTGAGAACTCACTCGTTGCAGTGAGGACTGTACCATGTTATTCATAAGGGATATGCCCTCATGACCCAAACACTTCCCTTACCCCTACCTCCAACACCAGGGATCTTTTTCTGTCTCTCTCTCTCTCTCTCTCTCTCTCTCTCTCTGTGTGTGTGTGTGTGTGTGTGTGTGTATGTGTGTGTGTGTATGTCATTCTCATGCTTCAGCCTCCTGAGTACCTGGGAGTACAGGTGCATGCCACTATGCCTGGCTAATTTTTGTATCTTTTTGTAGAGACAGGGTTTCGCCGTGTTGCCCAAGCTAGTCTTGAGCTCCTAGCCTCAAGTAATCCACCTGCCTCATCCTCCCAAAGCCCTGGGATTACAGGCGTGAGTCACTGCATGCGGCCTGGGATCTCTTTTCAACATGAGATTTGGAGGGGGTGTAACGTCGCAACAATATCAATAGATAAAAGAATATACCTCTAAGATGTAGATGAGGTGAACTCTATGTTACTGCCAAGTAACATGAAAATATCAATTTAGAAACAGGATCTTTTTTCACTGAAAATGTTAAAGTAGATCAACCATCAGGATTTGTGAGTGAAGGAACCCTTGCCCACCCCAAACCTCTTCACCAAAAGGTTGTTTTCACCTGGAGAAGCATGTCCTACATTATCTAGAAGGACAGTGGAGAAAAGAATGAGGGTAGTGCCAGGGTTTGGGAGGGAACAGGAAAGGAGAGATCTGAAGGAAGAGTGCGGGCTTGGGACTCTCATCTGAAACCTGGCCTCCATTGCAGCGACCATTATGCTATTTCTCTTCCGTAAAATATGTCACCTCGTAGTTGGAATCTGTTCTGCTTATTAACAAATACTATCTGTTAGTGGCTGGCATCTGTTGATTGCTTGAGGCAGATGTGAGATTTCTATACGGTTCTTTTTTCCCCTTAACTCTTTTGTATTTTTGCTCATTTGGCATATTTTAAATGCCTTATGTGAAGAAGAGCTATACTTGGTCAAGTGTGGGAAAAGTAAAGATTAACAAGTAGCAGTATATGTAGCTTTATTCCTTTCAATATCTGACTTGAACATTTTAGTGATTTCCCAAAGACTAGAGGGCCACAGTATTTTTACTTCTTATTTATTTTTCTATTCATATAGATTAAAGGGATACAAGTGCAGTTTTGTTGCCTAGACATACTGTGTAGTGGTAAAGTCTTTGCTTTTATGCAACTAAAACCTGAATAATGTATATTGTACTCTACACACTATTTTTAAAATAACAATGGCTACAAAGTTGTGTTCTCTGATGTCGGAATGAAAAGCAAGAGGAAAGTCAGAGTCATTTTGTTTAAAAAATAGCATTTAGAAAGTTTGTAGGAGTACATTTTAGGTGATGCTTAGTAAAAATTTATTTAGAAATCTATATATAAATTTAAAAACTTTTTTTTTTTTTTTTTTTGCCAATCAATGAGAGCTTGTAAGGTTGCTGAGGTTGGTTGGCCTTGAACTCTTGGCCTCGCCTTCGCAAGCGCCACGACATCCGGCCGGAGCCACTTTGGGCCCCAATTTAAAAACTCTTAATGAAATGGAATGAGTATGATAGACTGTATGTTCAGTAACTGACAGAATGAATGGAAGGGACAATTCAGTGTATTCAAAACACCTACAGAGAACCAAAAATATCAAGAATGTGGAATAGTAGTCACATTTAATCAGAGTTAATGAATAATCACAGATACACATACTCATATTGTATACTTTTGTAAGAAAGGGAGCAGCTTATTAGATTGATGATTAAGGGGCTGGTCTCAGAGATTGGTTTCAGGCAGAGAAAGTTTCAGAATGAAAAAATGAAGAAAAATGTTATGCTTAAACTTAGAAAATTTATTTGCTAATAAAATATTCAAATAATTTTATTATTTTATTTTAAAAATACATTTTTAACATTTAATGCCAGTACAGCTAGATTACAAATACTATGTTAAATTCTTTGGAGAACATTTAAAAATGTATAGTTGGTAAATTTTAATGTATAAAATTGTTAAAATAAGAACATGTAAAATATTTGACTATTCACACACACATATTTTAATGTATATATAGTGACTTTATGTTTACACAAGTGAAGTTATACCATAGAAGATACAGTTATATCAACTGATTTTTCATTTAACATATTAAGTAATTGCTTAACTACTTAAACAGATTTAAATACTTAAATCCGTTGTTTTGTGAAATGTATTTCTAAATAAATTTCCAAACAAGATTACTTTGATAGTATAATATTCCATAATATAAGTATATCATGCTTTATAAATATATTAATTAGGTGTTGTTATATATTTAGGTTGCTTTCATGTTGATATTTCATAGTCTTGGCTGGGCGCGATGGCTCAAGCCTGTAATCCCAGCACTTTGGGAGGCCGAGGCGGGTGGATCACAAGGTCGAGAGATCGAGACCATCCTGGTCAACATGGTGAAATCCCGTCTCTACTAAAAATACAAAAAATTAGCTGGGCACGGTGGCGTGTGCCTGTAATCCCAGCTACTCAGGAGGCTGAGGCAGGAGAACTGCCTGAACCCAGGAGGCGGAGGTTGCGGTGAGCCGAGATCACGCCATTGCACTCCAGCCTGGGTAACAAGAGCGAAACTCCTTCTCAAAAAAAAAAAAAAAAAAAAAGATATTTCATAGTCTTGTCTTTAAATACTTATAGTTTTTTTGGGGGCCTCACTGATTATTTTACGAAAACAAATTCTTACTATGAAATTACCCTATTGAGGAATAAGAGTATGAGTATTTATATTTTATGATGTTTAATGCATACTTCCATATTGTACCCTAGAAATATGATTTTGTTCCTCTACCCAATAATTGTTCCTTGGTAAAAATTAATTGCTGCCCATAACTATATAACTTCTATAAATCATTATAAAATATAAGTTTCTAACATGGTTGACTAGAGAGCACTATATTAGTTCTCTTTACTTTCTGGGTATACTGTTGTATCATTGTATATTTATATCATTGGCAAAACAAAGGCAAACAAGAAAATTTACAAAGCTAGTATATAATAAGAATAACAATAAAAGTGACTAAAAAAATCTTAGCAAAATGTTTGCGATAAGATGCAGTTTTTGTTTTGCTATGTGCTAGTAAGGAAAATAAAGGAAACAGATTAATAAATCACGCTTCAGCATTGCCCTCTTGGAGAAGCTAATGATATAAATTGCTAATACTCAGGTTTTTATTATTCTAAGTAAATAATCACATTTGTGGTGTACTGCACCCAGGGCATTAGGGCAACAGCATTTGTTTTAAACATTTGTTTTCCTGTTTTTTTTGTTTTTTTTTTTTTTTTTGTCTATTTAGTCCATACCCAGTTCTACAGAACGTTATTTTTCAGTTAAATATTACAAATCCAATGTTCATGTACTACCAATGCTATTATACCATCTGCAAATAACCTGCAGAAGGTGAACTACAAGATTTGAGATACTCAAAAGCCACTCCCTCTTGAAATAGCAGTTCTGGTTAATAAAAGACAATTTGCCCTTTACCTTGCCTCAGCTGATAGAAAAGATTTTTTAAAGTATTGATTATGATGATAGTAATTTTCCACATTATCTAATCAAGGCAAGAACCAGGCAGGCATTGAGACAGAGAGCTCTATCATTTTTGAAAAGATGAATGAATTTTTCTCTAGAATTAATTAGATATTTGGGAGCAGTGGAGCATGTCAGTATATAAGCAGGATAATTTGAACTGTCTTTTTGCAGTGGAATTTTATTTTACTTTTCATTATGTTACCCCTAGCCAGGCCATTGGGTAGTCAATTTAATTCTAAAAGCAAATAGCAAAGATACTTTGTGTTACATATTATATGGGTTATTTTTAATACTTCTTTTCATTAAAACAGAATATTAAGTTTAAATGGAAGATAAATTTTTTTCAATTGAGTACTTAATATAAACATGTGTCTATAAATTATTATAATCAAAGCCTACAGAGCTAAATCTTATAGCCTTATATCTAGATCAGGACTCTGAAATTAAGACACGATGCATAGCATCTGAATGATGATTTGGAATGTTAATAAATGATAACACTTTGAATTGTGGCACTATTATGGCAGCAATTAAATAATATAAGGTAAAGGTCGTATGCTTTTTAAATATCAGTATAGTATAGCTGTTGAGAGCATAAAATCTTAACCAATTCTTTCTGATGAGTTTGGTCCCTCTTCCAGCATTTAGTAACTGTGTGGTCTTGAGCAATTATGTAATCTTTCGAGTTATCAGTGCTGTCATCTGCAAAATTAGGATAATAATTTTACTGCCGTTGGTAGGCAATAGATAATTTATGAAAATTACTTAGCTCAGTTCTTGGTAATAATTACTGCTAAATGATATGTTCTTAGTCTTTAGAAGTCATCAATACGTTCTTATTTGATTTTTTATGATTTAGAAAAAATATTTTTGAAAACACATTTTTCACTTGTCTTCCTGAAAACTGAAGTGCCAGTTCTTGTTAAAATTATATTCAAATTTTTTCCATGTTTAGAATATTTTCTATATTTCATTAAGCTGCTAAGAGGGAAGTAGAATCTTCATAGCAGAAGTTTATTGCTATTCATGTTCCATAAACTCAAAAGTCCATTTGAACAATATTATGTTAATTGAGTTTTAGAGAGTCAGGCCTCGAGTCAAATATTTTTTCTCTCATACTTGTAGACAACAAGAGTTTGTTTTCCTGTGAGCACTTATTAAAAACTGTGATTATTATTCATTAGACCCATTTTATCAATAAAATTGGAGCTCAGGGTAGGAACACGAAGAATATATAGTTTGTAATAAGATATGGTGAAAGAGATTGTAAATTGTACCTCTTAGGGTTTTTTTTAAATCCCCTCAGTTTTAATTTTAGTAGCTTCTAAATTGTTTGCCTCTGACTCTTTCTTTCTACTTGTCTTCCTGAAAACTCATGCTTCATAGTAGAAAAGGTGGTTGGATATTGGCTTTTCCAATAGCAGAAAAAGAAAGTGACTCAATGATAAATCAGGTACTCTTATTAATCATAACAGAAAAGAATAATAATGCATATAAGAGTTCTTATTCTTCTAGCAGCAGGAGATGTCTAGATTATCGAATGACTAGTATCAACAAATTTGCCCCAAAATGATTGAAATCTTAATAATATCACTGATAGTTTTATAACTTTAAGTCAAGAGTTTAAAAACCTCATGAGATTTTAAACAAAACAACAAATGGGAAATTTAGTAGTAAGAAAAGAAGTGAAGGGCTTGATTAATCTGCTAATTGTATGTATATATTAATTAATTAATTAATTTCTTTATTTTGAGACAGAGTCTCACGCTGTTACCCAGGCTGAAGTGCAGCGGCAGAATCTCAGCTCACTGCAATCTCTGCCTCTCCAGCTTAAGTGATACTCCTTTCTCAGCCTCCTGAATAGCTGGAACCACATGCACTTGCCACCCCGCCCGGATAATTTTTCGTATTTTTTTTATAGTGAGGGAGTTTGGCCATGTTGTGCAGGCTGTTCTCAAACTCCTGAGCTCAAGGAGCTCAAGCGATCTACCACTTTGACCTACCAAAGTGCTGGGATTACAGGCATGAGCCACCACGCTCGGCCTGCTAATTATATAATTAAGAATTCAATAGAGTTGAGATTTATGTGTATTTAATATAAAAAGTTTCATTTATGTTTATTGTCTCTATAAATGTTATTGATGGGCTATAAAAACTAAAGCACTTGAAAGTATGAGTGTATCTAAAATCTTAAATCCCGTACTTCTAGATGAGCTATTCCATTTTCTATGTATAGTAGTAGTTTATGAATTACTGTGACTATGTCCAAGGAATTACACTGATAAACCTAATGGATGAGTGAGTGAATAACCTTTTCTTTTTCATTAAAAGATAAAAAATATTCTAAAATAATCTCATTCCCTTTCTTGCTCTGTTATTTGTGAGTCATCAAATTCACTTTGTGATCTCTATAAGTTTTTTTTAATTAGTTAGCTTCCTCTTGGTGGTAATACATAGTTCAGTTATTTCCACTAAATTGACCCATCAATTGCATTCATTTGGGCAATTGGATTATCGACTGAGTGGAATGACAAAGAGAATTCATTAATATTAGTTGTTTAGATAAATGTGTGTGGTCCAGTAATCAAAATATAAATTAAATATGTGCATAGAAAGCCTGTAAAGGAAACATTTCTTTATCTCTCTTCACAGTCTATTTACTCACTACCTGTTATTTGATGTGTAAGTCAAGTCCCATCCTCTCTTTAAATAATTTGTGTAAAGTGTTTGACACAGAACAGGGTTGCATAGCATCTCAAGGTAATTGCTAATTCTTAACTTTCTGACGTTTCTTTTGCTCCTTCTTTTCTATTCAGTTTTCTTCCTAGTCTAAGTTTTTGTGCTTATTATTTTATTTCATTTTTATAACTACTCCCTTGAGTTGTCATTTTTTAAATATCTCCAGTTTTCCCAACTAGACTCCAAGTCTCTTCTACATCTTATTGTACTTATATTGGAAATAATAAATGCTTGGCAAATACTGAATGTTAAACCCCTTCTGCTGGGAATGGTCCTTACTCTGAGTAGAACACACGTGTGCTGACTCTTCTTCATGGGGCCCATACCTGTTGGAAGCACCCTCTTCATCCAGAGTTCATCTTTGCAAACCCCACTCCCAAACAAACTAACAACCAAAACGTTTTGCTTGGAATCCTGAGCAAAGTCTCCTGAATATTAGACTGGGTGATAAATCATGAATCATATTTGTACTTTGGTAAAATTTAACCCAAATTCTATTTGTAATCTTTAAGCTGATTAACTTCCGCCTGAGTCCCAAGGTTTTTTGTCTAGCAAAGCTTATATATTTACTATTAAAATAAAATCTGATGTAAAAGTTGACAGGAATTTTCTTTTCACAACAGTATATCTAGTTACTGCAATGTTTGGCAATATAATTTTCTGAGAATATGTTCATTCATCTGTACTCTTTCTGTCTCATCCTCATACTCTCTTGATTTAATGGTCCAGGGATGCCCCTCTCTGCTAATCCTTTTTCTTCTAAGCCTCCTAGAATGCATGAACCCTTACAAATAAATTTTCCAACACCTTCAGTTTTTTCAAAGAGAGTTCATCCATTTGTTTATTTGAATAGGAACCAAGCTGGAACATTAGAATCTTTTTACTAAAAGCTGCTCGTTTTCATACGGTTCCCCATTTATCACAGGCTTGGAAATGTATTGCCCCTCTTATTACAAATTATAGGCCATTACATTTCCCTTTATTTGAGGCGTATGTTTATTACAGCCTTTGCTTTTTTCTTGTCCCTGTTTTTTTCAACCTTTGCTGATTCCTCCACAACCATGGAGGGTTTGGGTGGAAGCTTTTATTCTTTTTTTTTTTTTTTTTAATTCCAGATACTGGTATCATTGTTTTTTTTTTTTTTTTAATTTGAGACGGAGTTTCGCTCGTTACCCAGGCTGGAGTGCAATGGCGCGATCTCGGCTCACCGCCACCTCTGCTTCCTGGGTTCAGGCAATTCTCCTGCCTCAGCCTTCTGAGTAGCTAGGATTATAGGCACGCGCCACCATGCCCAGCTAATTTTTTGTATTTTTAGTAGAGACGGGGTTTCACCATGTTGACCAGGATGGTCTTGATCTCTTGACCTTCGTGATCCACCCGCCTCGGCCTCCCAAAGTGCTGGGATTACAGGCGTGAGCCACCGCGCCCAGCCCCGGTATCATTGTTTTCACATTTTTTTGCCCGGTGAATAACCTGTACCAGACCCTGCCTTTATAGTTCTTTTAGTTTGGTGACTTTTATGTCCAATTCTGCCCAGCACCCTCTTCTTAGGCTGGACCTGAGCATGACCAAGATTGATTTACTTCTGGTAACTTATGTGTCAACATTCCACCATCTAACTTTAACTTGTCTTTTCAGTCTTCACACTTCCTTACTAACACTAAACTGATTCATTTTTACATATCATCAAGACCTTCAGTTCCCTGTATATTTCCATCATTTTCTCCGATTTTTAACCTGAAGTTTTCTTTCCTGCCTCTTATTTACTCTTCTATTTTGTGTATTCTTTCGTCTGCCCCATGGCTCCACTTACGCTCCTCTTAAAATTTCTGATGATCTTTTTCTTGCCAGATCCAACGAACATTATTTTTCTGATTTTCTTCCTCTTTATTGAAACTTCCTTTTTTTGACGCCTGTGATATCATTCTTCTTTAGTTAATGTCCTATCCATCTTAGTTCTCTTTTATAGGCTTTCCTTCTTTTGTTTAGCCCGAAAAAATTATGTTTTATCAAGGATTCTTCCTTGGTGCTTTGCTCTTTTCATTTCTTACCTCTTTCTAGTTTACTTCATTTAAACTTCAATAACTGTAATTATATGTTGATGATTTCTAAATCATGATATTTGTCTTGCTTCTCCATGCAGAGCTCTAAAACTATACAGACTACTTTCAATTGGGTGTCTTTTTATGTTCAACAGACATTTCAATCCAAAATGTCCAAAATTAATTTTGGCATCTCTTTAAAACTATTTACCCTCTGGTATTTTCTGTTTTTAGGTATGGCACCAACACACAACCAACCACCCAAGGCTGGATTATTAAATTCTTTTTAAAGCTTGGTTTGCTGTAGGTCTCATTGATCCAGTTTGTAGATGGCTCTAATAGTTGTTTTTGTGACTCCATTTTAATTCTTACTCTCCTGTTTAATGTACCTGTCTTTCTCATCTGAACTGTTGAGAGAGGTTTTAATTTTTCTGCCTCAGGTCTTCTGCTTCTGGCTGCCTCTTGACAGTTCCTCTGTCTGGAATGAATAACAGCTTTTAAAGACTTTTCACCCCACCTCTACATACCACATGATATCCACCTATTTTTTGACCAGTTATAACTTCTATAATTGTTATCTCAGCATTTTTATGAAGACTTTTTCCCTATGCAAATCTCTACAGTTTATAATCCTGTATAATTATATTTTATATTTCTATCTAATCTGTATCATCTTCTGTATTTTATGGTTTTCATACCTTTGTTGTACTCCATTTGTTCTACTTCATTTAATTTGGATAAGCTGTCGCAGGTGACATGATACATCTGTGTCCTGGTCTGATGCATCACTGAAATGTAAAGGGAGCGGTGGTGAGAGAATAATTCAAGGACTAAGTGTATGAACCAAGCGTAGTTAGCGCTGTTCTATCTTGGGCGTTTGTAGAGGCACTAAGGTGGTGTGGCCAGAACTGAAGAAACTGGGAACTTGACTTTGATAAGGCAGCTCACACAACTTGCCCTCTATCATTCTAACCAACCCTCCAAAACTTGTAAAAATCTGTTTCACTTTTGCAAGTTTATTTTCCCTGCTTGCCTAAAATTGCACTAATTTGAACATTAATATCTTTGATATTAATGAAAAATACCAAAGGTGCTCAAGTTAGACATTGTATTTTATGTGCATGTCAAGTTGAAATCTATTCATGGATCTTTAGCTGCTTAATAGAACATGCATATAACAATTAGTCTTTATTAGCATTCTTTTAAGTACTTTACAGGCCCAGTGAGAAAGCATAATATTATCCCCATCATACAGCTGAAGAAACAGGCATAGAGAAGTTAAGGAACGCATTGGTGCAAAGCTAGAAAGTAGCAGAGCCAGGAACTTGAACCCTATTTTCCTTGGCCATTAGGCTTGCTGGAAGGGGATACTAAAATGTAGAAAGGGAAGCTGAAGATGGGGGCCTTTGTTGATTTTTTTCAAAAATCTAGTGTTGTACTGGCATATGGATAGTAGTTGATAATTAAATATTAAATACATACATGTTGGCTTTGAAATATGTGATAAGATTTTTTAAAGCCTACCAGAAGAACTGGAAGTATTATTCTCCTGCAGAGTTTTCTTATGAGAGACATAATTTTCTTGAAGTGTGAAAAATTGAGGCATTTGTAATGCCTATTATTCAGCTATTATCTGTCTATTCATGTTGTACATGTCTAATATAATTTAAATAGTAGAAAAACAAAATGAAAGATTTGTTTTTTAAAACATAAATAATAAAAGAAAGTGAATTTGGTATTTTTATGACATGGCTTTTAGTAAATAATATTAAAATGAATTGAAGATAATTTATGCTTGAGTGGGACTTCTTTTTCTTTTTGGAAAGCTTTTATAAATAAATGAAAGCAAATATCTTCTTCCCAATAACACTTTCCTCTCCATCTTATCCCCATCTTCTTAGGATACTTGTGGAATGTCTCTAGAGTGAGTTGGGCCACTGAGAGGACTTTGTATTGTGTTAGCTTTATTATATTGAAATTTTGGAATAGGCTCAGGGAATAAGGGATAGGAAAAATTGGGGGCAATATTTACCCAGTGGCATTCATTTTCAGTAAAGAGCAAGCAAAACCCTTTACTTTATTAAATTTAATGTTTTATTTTTGCTTAGTTTAGAATATACTTGTGTACTTCACATATATAAAAATAGAACTTTTTTTTTTTTTTTTTTTTTTTTACCTAACTGGTCTAAATCTAGATATTTATAGGTCTGTGGATTTGGGAGGTTATAAAAATGAACTAAGAGATATTTCCTGTTTCCCATTCCTCAAGTATCATGTGAGAGTATTTTCTCTATGACAATAAAATAAAAGTGAAACACTACAACTTGACCTATATTTTCTTGCCACAGATTAGAATTTATGTTATCTTGTTCTAAGCTATGTGGCCTAGGAAGTTAAAAATGCTAAAAGAATGACTGTATTACATACTAATAATATTTAAATGTTTAATTTGCTGGAAAAAAAGGTTTACCGTATGTAAATAGCTGTAGCAACTATAGTCAAGATGATTTCTTGAGAAGAAATTACCTGTTTTTAAAAAAATGTTCTTGCCAAAATAATGCTTGTACATAGTTCAAAAAGTCAGCTATTATTAGAAAGCTTACAGGAAAACAAGAACAAGTAAAACAACAATAACAAAAACCGGCTGGCCCCTGCCTTCACCTTGTCAGCCTTACCATGATGTAATTTTCAGAAAGAAACACTGTGAAACCTTTTGGATTTTTTCCCCGTTTTTATTCTCTGTAGTCAGTTTCTCAATTTTAGGGAGTATTCATTGACTTCCTACTATGGAATATAATGATTTAGCAGGGTAACTATACCATCACAGCATATATCTTCCACTTCCCATCCTTCTAGTATAGCCGTGATTTTTGTTTAGAGGAATACCAAATATGCATATCATATGACTGCTTAAATTTTGCTCAGAACTGAGTGATGAGTATTGTGGTTATTATTTCTTATTCAACTATTTTTGTTTCTAGGGATTTACTCATTTTCATTTTGTTGTTTGCTAAGTTTTCTAGTTACTTATTGATAGTGTTTCACCAAACACCGTAGTAGAACTATAAAGCCTTTCTCAGGGTAGTTACTTATTGATAGTGTTTCACCAAACACCGTAGTAGAACTATAAAGCCTTTCTCAGGGTAGTTACTTATTGATAGTGTTTCAACAAACACCGTAGTAGAACTATAAAGCCTTTCTCAGGGTAGTCAGACACTTCAGGCAGTGTACCTGTGGGGAAGGTCCAGGTTATGCTGTGGAAAGAAACAGTCTCAGATCCTCTGTGGTTCTCATCTGTGGAATTACGCAGGAACTCCCTCCACTCCCACTGAACCATCTTTAAACTTCGTTCTGTATCTGCAGCTCTCTGGGATTGTTTATCACTTTCTCTGTTGAGCTGAGACTTCCATTCTATTATTTCTTCCATTTAGTATTTCCATTCATAATAAATCCATTATCTTGAGAATGTTCTTCCCTTTGTTTAGTTGAGTCTCCTATTTCCTGGATTTGTTTATTCTTTTGCGTTAGCGAAGCACATTTTACAGAAGCTTCCCTAGAAAGGGTTTCAGGAGGAAAAGTTTTCAGCTTGTACATGTCTGAAAATCTTTTTATTCTACCTTTCTACATGACTGGAAACATTTCTAGATTGGAAAATTATTTTCTGTCAGAATGTAGAAGGCATTTTTCCATTCTTTTATTTTTGCATGTTCTGTTGAGAAGACCATGAACATTCAAATGAGGCTTGCTTCCAGCTAATGAAAGTTGTATCACCACTTTTCTAATATTTCATGATGGTGTACCTTTGTATAGGTCTTTTTAAAAATTTAAATGGACTGGGTACGGTGGCTCACGGCCATAATGCAGGCACTTTTGGAGACTGTGGTGAGTGGATCACATGAGGTCATGAGTTCCAGACCAGCCTGGCCAACATGGTGAAACCCTATCTCTACTGAAAATACAAAATTAGCCAGGTGTGGTGGCTGACGCCTGCAATCCCTGCTACTCAGGAGGCTGAAGCAGGAGAACCGCTTAAACCCAGGAGGCAGAGGTTGCAGTGAGCTGAGATCATGCCACTGCATTCCAGCTTGGGCAACAGAGTGAGACTCCATGTTCAAAAAGAAATTCAACTCTTTATTTACACTTTTACTTTAGGTTCAGGGGTACATGTGCTGGTTTGTTATATAGGTAAATTTGTGTCATGGAGGTTTGCTGTACAGATTATTTCATCACTCAGGTACTAAGCCTAGTACTCAATGGTCATTTTTTCTGATCTTTTCCCTCCTCACATCCTCCATCTGGAAGTAGACCCCAGGGTCTATTGTTCCCTTCTTTGTGTCTATGTGTTGTCATCATTTAGCTCCCACTTCTATGTGAGGACATGCTGTATTTGGTTTTCAGTCTCTGTGTTATTTTGCTAAGCATAGTGTATACAAAATGGGGAAAAAAACAATCTATATGACACGGATAACATGTCATTGTGCCTTTGTCCAAACCCATACAATGTGCAGTACCACGAGTCATGTGTATAAACTATGCGGTCTGGGTGATTGTGATGTGTCAAGTTAGCATCATCCATCATAATGACTACCTCCATGGAGAGGGGTACTGATAATGAGGGAAACTACCCATGTGTAGGGCTAGGGGTTATATGTAAAATCTCTGTATTTCCTCTCCATTTTGCTGTGAACATAAAAGTGGTCTAAAAAATATAAAGTCTTTATAATAAATTCTAAAAAATGTTCATTGAATGCTATTTCGTTTCACTCTAATGCAAAAAATAATTGGAAGCTCTTTATGAGTTGACAAGATTTGTTGCCTGAGAACTTTACTGTGTAAAGTACTGTGTAAAGCTACTGTGTAGCTGAGTATTTCCTTGTCACTCTCTCTCCTCCATCCAAATCCCAAAGGCTAATATTTTTAGTTTCTTGGGTCAGTCTGTCCAGATTTGATTTCTCTAATGTTCCACCTTCTAGAAGCTTAATTGAAAAAGAATTCTTCCTATGTTAAGTTGCAATGTGTGGACTTTAACATAGCCCCTGCAGTAGGTAGACTTTAACATAAGCAGGAGTGCCAACTCCCCTTCCTAGTTTCTTTCCTGGCCCACTCTGGTCTACAGCTACTCTATTTCATCTTCCAGTGCTCTGTGAGGTCAGGGAGTGATTCTTGCATAACTCTGTGTTGTGAAGAAGGAGGTGTTGGTTCTAAGAGAGTTTGCAGCCATTCTGTTTTTTTGCACCAATCCTTTCTCTACTCTTAAGGCTCCCAGTTCCCTGAGTGTCCCTTGTCTTTCCAGGTATCGAGGTGCTTCTTTTTGTCCTCTGTGTTATCTAATGTTTTGTCAGTCTGGATTGGTTACAACTGATTGGTTCTTCTAACTATGGAGTATGGTAAGACTGCTTGTTTCCAAATTTTGGTTCCAAGTGAAAATACTTTAAAATATCAATAGCTCTTTTCTTTGAACACTGTACTCTATCAATGAGCTACTACAGCAGAAAGTGTAGCATTAAGTAAAATCCCATAATGTGCTAAAAGCAGTGCAGATTATATTTCTCATTGCTCTGTTTTCCTAGTAATAAAGAATTTACACATTTTAAAATAACAAACAGAAGCAGAGAAAGAGTTTAAAATTTCAGTGTTTTTATTTTTGTTTCCTTGCATTTCTAATACTTTTTATTGGATTGTGAATATTATGAATTTTTCTTTTTTGGCAGATATTTTGAATTTCTGTCAATATCTTGAACTTTGTTGTAGAATGTTATTTGGAGACAGTTTGATCTTTTGGGTCTTGCTTTGAAGTTAGACAGTACCAGAACATGCTCAATCTAGGACTTATTTCCCACCACTGAGGCAAGACCCTTGTGAGGACTCTGGCCAGTGCTCTGGGAATGTTGAGGTTTTCTAGGTTAGTTGTTGGTAACAAGCACTATTCCTGGATTTGTGTTAGGGCCATGCACTATTGCCATTGGTTCTTTCCTCAGTCTTGAATAGTTTCCAAACATACTTATGTTAATCAAGGGTCAGCTGAGTACTTAAGGGAGAATAACATCTACTGCTGTCTGGAATTTATTTTATGTGCAGCTTTCTTCTCCCTGATTCTCTGTTCTGTGAATTCTTGTTGTTTTTGTCTTTTCAGACACTCATCTTTGTGTCTTCTCCATTCAGTCTGCCAGGCTCCATCTGAGTTTTTCCTGGTTGTGGGAAATTTTCTCAAAGCAAACCACCATGGCATATATATACTTATGTAACAAACCTGCACGATATGCACATGTACCCCAGAACTTAAAGAAAAAAAAGTAAGAATAAACAGAGGCAGCTGTAGGTTCACCTCATTTGTTTCTCACTTCTCAGGGATTACTATCCCTTGTTGTCTCATGTTCAATACCTTAAAATATTTTTGTGTATGTATATGTTGTCATTTTCGTTGTTTTGGGAGTGGAGTGGGAGAGGGTAGTAAATCTGGTACCTGTTACTCTATCACTTCTACATAGATGTAGAAGCTATGAAATAGATGTTGGCTTTTAACTGATTATATTGTACATTCTTAAAGAACCCCACATTTTCATAAACAGTTGATAAAGTAATAATAGTAATCTGTTGGAATAATTGAAAAGAAAACACAATTTCTTTGAATTTTTATTTTCTATTCAATGTATCATCACAAGTTCTTACTTGGGAATTGTTTGTGCCAATATAGAAAAATTGATCACTTTTCCAAGAAATTGTTTTGCTTGGAAAGAGGAATTTCATTAACTTAATTGAACTCATCACGTAAATAGGTATAGGCAAGAAAGAAGGGAAAATATTAATATCACTGATTAGATTGATTGTTCTACGGATGCACATTTAGTGGTCTCTAAAAATGAACTTCAAAACCAACACTGCCTAGTGATACAGAAGGCTTTAATTAACTGCATACCATTGACAGACATATTTAAATGTAGCCAGGGATACTATTATTTCAAAAGAATAAATCTATACAGATGAGAAAAAGGAATACAAGATGTTGAGGAATATATTGGCAGTATTTTCCACTTACTTTATAATTATGAAATATATATGTTTATACTTTGATTATGAGAACTTAGAGCTGTTTTTAGAATCATACTCTAGGAATAATTTGCAAAAATTTTATATAATTTATGTATGACAATATCTACTTTACTCTGAAGTATGCTACTGGTATTCCTAATATGTTTTGTGTGAAATGTTTTTCTAGGTATTATAGGTTCTTCAGGAGACAGTAGGTTCAAATAGAAAAACACCAATTTAAATTACTGTGATAACACTGCTAGTTTTTTTGGTTAATTAATTTCTCTGGATCTCAGTTTTCTCTTTATACATTGATAGTAATGGAAAAAAGAAGTGTGGCTTTTGAATCACAAATATGTGTGTTTATATGCTCTTTTTACATTTACTAGCCTTGAGTTGATTAATCTTGGGATCTTTCAATCCTACCAATGTAAAATGAGTATAATCATACCTACTTAGCATTGTGTGAGGATTCTTTAAGTAGATACATGTAAAGAACCTAACACACTATTTTACAAGTAGTGATTAGATGTTAGTTATGATATCTTCTTCAATTTTTGTTTTTTTGTTGTTGTTATATAGAGTCTCTGTCTCTCAGGCTGGAGTGCAGCAGTGTGATCATGGCTCACTGCAACCTTTGCCTTGCAGCTTCAAGGAATTCTTGTGCCTCAGCCTCCCAAGTAGCTCGGATTACAGGCATGAGCCATCACACCCAGCCAATTTTTGCATTTTTAATACAGATGGGATTTCATCATGTTGGCCAAGCTGGTCTTGAATTCCCAACCACAGGTGATCCACCTGCTTCGACTTCCCAGAGTGTTGGGATTACAGGCACGAGCCACTGCACTCCACACTTGTCTTCAGTTTAAACTGAGAAGACAGTTTGAGCTAATGAGTCTTAGATTTTATATATATATATAAATAAATCTAAATTTATATATAAATCTAATTAGATTTATATATAAATCTAATGTATGTATAAAATCTAATACATACATTATTTATTAGATCTACATCTATATTATTGTAAAGATATGTTAGATCTATCATACATCTGAGTAATCTGTAGGTTTGTATGATGAATGTCCACATTACAGAAGTCAGCTACACTGACAAACTTCTTATAATCTGAACAATGGTTGAAATGTTTTCCCATTAGACGTTAGGGAATTCTCAGCTCTGCTAGAGTCAAGGGACATAGTTTAGCGCTATGGAAATTTTACTTATGACTCATTCAACATAAAACTATAGTATGTCATTATATGCATTATCTGAAAAGAGGATTGTTAAATGAAATGAAAAAAAAAATGTAGATACCATTGAACAACTAAAATGAATGATGCCAGATACAAAGAATTCCAAATTTAAAAGGGGGTAGTTAAGAGAATGGTCAATAATTACATATAGAAATCTGTCAATCATTGTTAGGGAGTTAAAAACAATATGGATTATAGATCTTTGAAAATTTCACTTTGTTTGAATAATTAATCCATACCATTCACCCCATCACTTTCTTTGGGAAAATGGCAAACTTTCACTTTTAAAACTCTTCCTTTTCTTTATGGTTTTATAATTTTGAAAAATTGCTTAATTATAGACACTGTGAAATTTATTTGGTACAGAAGTTGCTTTACTAAATAATATATCAATTAATTATGAGTCTTTCTGAAATCTTTGAACTGAAGGCACATGTTACCTGTTGAAAACAGGGAGAAATATCTGGGAGAGACAGAGAGAGAGACTCAAACCTCTTCATTATCTGCTATTAGTTTTTAAGAAAAAAAGAAAAAACCTCTTCTTATGTATGTTTTTAAATTGTAATATTCATCAATCATAATAGAATAATGCAAATGAAATTGTACATAAATCATATATATGATGTACCTATAATAGCTACAAAGTTTTAGATTCTGTATAAATTTAAACATAAATGTATCTCTTTAAATCATAAAACTTTTTTGATCTCTGTAAAAAAATTGTATTATTATTGAAAAGGCCTCATCAAGAAGTTATTTCCCTTAGGAAAACAATTAGAAATTTAGAATATTTGAGTTATTCTTCCTGAGGTTTGTATCTTTGTTATGAAACAGGAATTTTGTTGTAAAATGTAAAATGTACCGAAATGCAAGAGAGCATACCTGGATCCCAAGAAGTCTTCCCTTGCTACCTACATCCTGGTTAGGTGTTGAACAGCTGTGACTCTAAGTGATTCCTTTCAACAGTGAGACAGAACTTTCACTCTCTTGTAGGATTACTGTGATAATCACATTAGATAACATATTTGAAAATGATTGGTAAAACACTTTACAAATGTATGGATTATTTGGTATGAATATAGACTCAAGTTGATTAATATACAATAAGACACAGAATTCCATTGGTTGGTGTTTCTTGACAGAATGCTTCTCATATTTACCCTGTGTTTCATAAGAGCCTACCCAAAAATTAGACATTATTTTCTCCTTTCAGAATAAATAATAATATTATTAATAACTCATTTTCAGAAAATGTAAATGATATAATTAAGACCTTGAAAATATGATGGAGTTGAGATCCAGACCTTGGTGCACGATACTGTATCATTCAGTTTTGTATACTTAGCTGATTTTTCGATATCCTGGAAATGTCTTTCTCTCTATCTCTCTCTCCTTTTCCCTTAGGAAACTTTATCTGACACTATTATAAATGAATTAATGCTATTAATGTGTTTGCAGTCCTATAAGTGACTGAGAAACTCAACAAGAGTGCCACATGACATACCAAGATAAAGTTATGGGTATGATGAGAGCATAATAAAAGGAAAGACCAAGGGAATATTTGAAGAGCATGAGATGTTTAAGTGAGTCAGGGGGTAGGAACATGCAGAAGGATTAGCATATGCAAAGGTAAAGAACAGTGAGGGAGCCTGGAGAATTTAAGGAACTGACAAGCAGATGGTGCAATTTGGATAACGTCAGGAGATACTGCAAATTATGTAGGTTTCTGATCAACAAAGCATCCTATACCGCTTTCAAGTTTCTGGACTTTTTATGTTAAATTTCATGGAAAGAGAGATTTCTAAATGATTTTAAGCCATGAAGTGACCTGCTGCAATTTCTGTTTGGAATGTGTCTCTCCTCTCCTTTTACTAAAAGTTAGCTTGACTTGAGTGAAAACTTTGGTGATTAAGTTTGGTTGTTATGTGTAATATCTGAAAAGTAAATATAATTTCCTGTTCAAATTTCTGTTTGGGAAACTTCTTGAAAGTCAATGAACCATTCCTTAGAGATAAAAACAAATTGTGTATTGCATGTTGTGCTTTTTATGAGTAATATTTTGCCTTGGTAAGAGTGCATGTATGCCTGTGTGCATGTGCACACATGGGTATGTATGTATTTCATTATATACTGTAATTAGAAATATGTATGGCAAACAAAATGAAAACTAGGAGGAAGGGAGGGGAGGCCATTCCTAAATCTTGTTTAAGATTCAGAGTCCCTGGATTTAAAACAATTTGAGGTAAGTACTTATGGACATTATTTCCTGGGTTAAAGAATGATTTCACTCATGCAGTGAACATTTGTTGAGGTTTTACATATGGGACACCCACATATATGAACTGTAGATACAGTAATGAAAAATACTATACTCAGCCCTCCCAAGTGGGACTAACATATATTTCAACAACTGTGATGAATTGTGATAAATGTGATGAAGTTTTGCCCATTAAGGAATCTATTCAGACCAGAACAGGCTTGTCAAAATATTAAATTAAAAGAAATAATAGAAATTGCCAAAGTGTTTGTTCCTCTTAATTTTTTTTTCCTTTTTCTTTTTAGAGGCAGGATCTTGCTTTGTTGCCCATACTGGAGTACCATGGTACAATCATAGCTCACTGCAGCCTTGAACTCCCTGGGCTCAAGCAGTCCTCCCACCTCAGCCTCTTGAGTAGCTGGTACCACAGTTGTGTGCCATCATACCTGGCAAATTTTTTGTAGAGATGGGGGTCTCACTATGTTGTCTGGGCTGGTCTCAAACTCCTGAACTGAAGTAATCCTCCCACCTTAGTCTCCCAGTGTCCCCCGCCTGATCTTAGCACCTTCCCTTTAATGGCCCACAAAGATAGAAATGTTCTATAAAAAAGAAATTTGGATATAGTAGGGCTGAAAAAACAGTTTTCCTATTCATGGATCAGAAGAATTCACATAGTAAAGAGTCAGTTATTTCCAAAGTGATCTGAGGCGAAGGCAATTTCTGCCAATATTAGCCAGGTTTTTTTGTAGATAAGTTTTATTCTAAAATGTTTACGGAAATGTAAAATCTTTAGAATAGCAAAAACAATTTTCAAGAAGAGCAATAATGTGGGAGGAATTAATTTTCTCAGTGTTAAGACTTACTATTTAGCCACAGTTTTTAAGACACTGTATTTCTGGGGGAACAGATAGAAGCGCACCTCAGTGAAATCAAATAAGGAACCCAGAAATAGACCCACATGAATATGTTCGATTAATTTCTAGCAAGCTAGCAAAGGCAGTTGAATGAAGGAAGAATAGCTTTTTCAATAAATAGTGCTAGAACACTTGGATATACACAATTAAAAAAAATAAGTCAAATTTTGCAGAAAATTATTCACAATAAATCATGGAGTTAAATGTTAAATAGAAAACAATACATTTTACAGAAAAACAAAAGAAAATTTTAGGATCTAGAACAGGCAAATAGTACTCAGATCTGACATCAAAAGTATGATCCTGGCTGGGCACAGTGGCTCACGCCTGTAATACCAGTACTTTGGGAGCATGAGTCAGGCGGATCATGAGGTTAAGACATCGAGACCATCCTGGCCAACACGGTGAAACCCCATTTCTACTGAAAATACAAAAATAAGCTGGGCGCAGTGGTGCGTGCCTGTAGTCCCAGTTACTCATTAGGCTGAGGCAGGAGAATCACTTGAACCTGGTAGGCGGAGGTTGCAGTGGGTGGGGATCAGGCCACTGAACCCTGGATGACAGAGCAAGACTCCATCTCAAAAGAAAAAAAAAGTACGATTCCCTAGAAGGAGGAAAGAAAAAAGACGAATGGCACTTTGTCAAAATGCAGAGATTTTGTTCTGCATAAGACCTTGTAAAGAGGATAAAAAAGACTAATTACAATGTGGGAGAAATATTTTCAAACCATACTTCAGTAATGGACTTGTATCTAGACTATATAAAGATTTTTCCAAACCTCAACAGTAAAGAAGAAACAAAAAGTCTAGCTAGAAAATGAGTCAAAGATATGGGCAAACGTTTTGCAAAAGAAGATATACAGATGGAAAATGGGCACATAAAAAAGACCATAAGAAATATCATTAACCATGAAAAAAATTAAGTTCCGATGACAATGTGATATCACTACATACCTATCAGAATGCCTAAAGATAACGAAAAATAGTGACACATTAAAATGCTGAGAAGGAATTGAAGAAACCAGATAACATGCATTTCTGGTGGGAATATAAAATGATACAGCCCCTCTGAAAAATTGTTTGGCTGTTCTTTATAAACTAAAAATAGACTTACAGGACCTAGCAATTTCATTCTTAGGCATATGTCCCAAAGAAATGGAAACTTATTTTCACACAGAAACCTGTATACAAATGTTCATGGCAGCTTTATTTGTAATAGCCAGCACCTGGATAAATAAACCGTGGTATATCTATACCAGGAAATACTAGTCAGCAATAAAAAGGGGAAAAAAAACAACCCATAACTATTAATGCATTCAGCAATTTGGATAACCATCAAGTGAATTATTCTAAGGGGAGGAAAAATGCCAGTTTCCAAAGAATATACCACATGATTACACTTATTTAACATTCATGAAATAACATACATATAGGGATGGAGAACAGATTAGTGATTGCTAGATAGTAGGCATGGGGATGATGGTGAATGTGGTTATAGGCAGATAGCATGAGGATGTGTTGTTGTGACGGTACAGTTAAGTATCTTGATTGTGGTAGTAGTTACATATAGCAGCATAGGTTGATAAAATTGCATAGAGCTATATATGCACTAATGAGTGTATATAATAAGTGTATACATGCATTGAGTGTATTCATAATTGGTGAAGTCTGAATAAAATATTTGGATTGTGCCAATTTTAGTTATTCTGGTATTCATGTTTTACTATAGTTATGTCAGAAACTAACATTAATAGGAGCTGGGTGAAGGATGCCTAAGAATCCTTGAACACTTGTCTGCCCTACCTGTGACTCTATAATCATCTCAAAATAAAAGGTTAAAAAACATAAACTAGCTGCTAGGAAAAAATGTTTTATATCTCCTCCATTAAACAAATTGTGAAAAATAAAATTACTGAATCTTATGAACATTTCAGCCATTTTCTTTGGTAGCTCATTCAGCTCCCTTCCTTTCTTTCTCTTTCTCCCTCCTCTTCCTCCTTCCCTCTCTTCCTTCCTCCTTTCTCTTCATTCCTGTTTTATTTATTAGTTATTTAGTGTTTTAAACACTTTGAAGGATACTGGAAAAATAGCTTAAAGAAAATATGAAGATTACATAATAAATCTTCAATCTAACTGAGTTCTCAGAGTAACTCATCAAGGTTGTTAAGACCATTGTCTCCTGGTGTGATTAGAAATCAACACTTCCCATCATGAACTTAAAAAAAACACGATTCAGCAATTAAATGTAGTGCTGGATAAATGAACACATCAAAAGCACGGTGTTGACAAATTCCCGTTACAGAAGGTGCACTTAATTTTAGATCAAGAAAGCCATGAAGGGAATAAACGCGTACACACACACACACACCCTTTATGAGTTATGTTTTATGCTTTCACAGAATTTTAAGTGTGTCTCTCACAATTCTCTCTCTTTGTAGCATGTTTTTATTTTATCCTTAAATCTTAAAAATAGACATAACTCATATTTTTCTGTGAAGATTGTTAAGGCCATTCTTTAAAGTTAAATGTAATAGACTAAATTCCTTTGAATGATAAGCAGATGTTTTCTGCCTCTTTCATTAGGAAAGATATGATCAATTATCTGTTATGTGCCTTGCAAAAATTCAAAACCACCCAAATTTTTAAAAACCCCTGGGAGACAAGGCCTGCCATGGTTAACACTAGCTTATTTTATCCTAGTGTCCATTTAAATTTGAGACAGTAGAGTCCCTTTCCATTTTTTTCTTCATGTATATGGAGTAGAACTTATTAAAGTTTTTTAAGAAGCAGGTAAGTGTCATTATGCATCAAGAACAACGGGAAATTTTATATTAGACGTTCTTGCTCATAAAAGCCTTTGCAGCAGCTCCTCTGTTGTTGGCTTCTATGTGTTAACTTATTCCACCATGTGCCTCAGTAAATGTTCTCCTTTTCACCAGATTTTTTTGAAAGTCTACATTAACCTACTATCTAAATATAGAGGCCTTTCAATAATAGTATCCATCACCTTTAGAAAGCCTTTGCATTCCATGTAATGATGACCTACCAATGATCCCACCCGAAGTGGTGATGGTGAATAGGATTTGCTGACAAAATGGCAAAAGGTGTACAGTGTTCTCTTCCGAATAGTTTTTCCTTAGCCTTCTATGATTCACTTCATGGTGTGCTCTCTCTCTCTCTCTCTCTCTCTCTCTCTCTCTGTCTCCTAGAAAGCCAAGATTAAGACATCTAAAATTCCTTTTTGTGTGTTGTTATCAAAGTCTACTTTTTTTCCTGGATGCTGAGCAAGATCCTCACTCATTACTTACAGTGTCTAGATCATCACACCAACGTTTACTACCCAAGCTTAGGCTACTACTCTTGAGCTGGAGGCTCCTATGCCAGCTGGAGCTTTCCCTGCACTGAGAGAAGTTCCAAGTCTCTAGTGGATCTTTATATTGGATCCAAAACTTGAACTGGCAAGGTTTAATTTTGGCAAGAAGGTTGAATGAATTCTCAGAATATGTCACTACCTTGCCCTCTTACTTTATAGCCAAGGTTTACTATCATTTTCGGTCTATCAGAGAAAGAGATGAAAAAGTGAAAAGTACATGCTCGTGAGCATTTCTCCGTAGAATCTGAGCCTTCGGTGAGACTAGAGGACAAAGGTGCCCACAGAACCATTTCTTTCTTGGTATTGAGAGGTTGCCTTTCAGTTCTTCTTTTAAAAAACTCCTTTAAGCAGATTTTAATAAGTGCACAATCAAGGTCATGTTTTTATAACAGATGCACATTACCAAATATATATATATCATTTCCATTACTAAAATAAAATAATTGATATTTCTGTTTTATGAAATCTCAAGAACTCACATCACTTCTCCATGAACAAACCTCATTCTCTGCTGAGGTGTTTAACCCTTTCCATGGAAGGATTTCTGCATCTCCAGGGGAATAATTAATCTGCTGAATCTCTGGAAACATGGATCTCAGAAGCCCTGTGCTTTCCCTTGCTTGAGTTTGTACTATTCGGACTCTAGTTTGATACGCATTAGGATATGATTGATCTATTGATCACAATTACTTTGTTTATAGACAAGTGTTCTACAGTAGATGTAAACTAATCCATATGGTTAATGACCAGGAATCCAGAAATCTTTTGAGGACAGTTTTGACTTATATTGAGAAATTAACTTCAGTCCCTTGGAGATCAAAAATTGCACATGAAAGAACCTACTTTATTCATTCTCACATTTCTTTCAGCTCTGTGTTTCCATTGGATTTCAATGCTAATTATATTCTGGGATGTTTCCTGAAGACAGCCTTACCTCTTTCATTCTTTCTCCTTTAGCATATCTTGGGCACAGAAAAGCTTGGGGGAATTTTTCAGTTTTTGTCCCATGCTGCCTAAATTCTTTTAACAGATACTGTAAATGGACCCTAAGCATTTTTTCTAATTGAACTTATGCCTCTATTTTCTGTTTAATACTAATATGCTATCCATATCTTTGCAAAAATATCTATTCTTAAAGTATCTATTATTTCAACGAGTATGTGTTTAGCATGTCTCAGGTACTGTAAGATACCATTCAATGTGTTGAAGTCATACAGCATAAGTAAAGATTTCTGCTTTTATGGGGCTTACATCTTACTGGGCACTAGAAGATGAACTAATATACGTAGTCTGCTTTATGGGACCATATCAGAACAGTGTGGTAGGAGTAGGCCAGGACACTGGGCTGTCTATTCATCTAACTTTCTTATGGCTTCATGGTACTTATGTTAGAGGGAATAAATACTTGAGTTTTTATTGGAATAGGTCAGATGTAGCTAGTTACTTATGGGCAACTGTTTTTAATTGTTTATTAAGATGAACTCTGTGTTCAGTGGTCAGACCTTCAATCTTCATCAAGATCCAGCAGTAAGTAAAAATCTATCTAGCTGTTTCTGAAAAGGATACTCACCCAAAAAGTGAGAATCCTATGGTAGGCATCTTCATTTAGTTCTTCTGCTGTAGACACTTTGAGTATCATTACATCTGCCAATTTATAACACATATAGAGTATTTTCTTGTTTAGAAAATCCTACTTTGAGTAGGATTCAAGTAGGATTTTCTACTCAAAGTTTAAAGCTTTTCAGTTTACTTGGTATTGAGTCAGTGTAACACCCCCAAGTATGTCTAACTCTCTACCTTTGCTCGGTTTTAGATTCTTTTCTTTATATTATGATATAGTTTTTCTGATTGTTTTAAAGTCAGGTTTACTCAGGCAAAATTAAAATTACACAGTCAAATGTACTGTGAAAATCTACCAACACGTATTTTAGAAATTTTAAACAGTAAGAATATAAAATTCCAGCAATTCCTCAAATTGAGATTATTTCATACTTACTGCTTTTCACCCAAAGAGCAGGTTATTCTTGCTGTTGTTCCTGCTTTGGTTGTTTTTAGAGAAGTGAAGTGTTGTCTCAAATGTCCTTGCCCATCATTATACAAAGCCCCTTTACTCAAAGGTGGTTTTAAATGTTTTACTCTAGCTCAAGCTTCCTGGACTCAGGAGTCTTTTTATTGGTTAGAACTTCTTAGCATAGCAGAAGTTTCCTGTAGCCTTTGAGTGACTTTGGTCAAATTGGTTTAAGATTTCCCTCAATCTCTATACCTTTCTTCACCCCTAAAAGTTGCTTATCTGCCTTAAAATCAAAACAAAAGCGTATCTTTATTTTTAATAGAAGTTTTCTAGCAGCATATGTAATCTTAGTCATTTGGTTTTCTTCCCAATCTGGCCGATTTGGGCAAACATAAACTCCAGTTCCTTAGGTATAGGTCTGACATTCTCTTCCTTCAGTCCTGCCTTTCCTGTTATCCTTTTGAATTAATTTCATTAACAAAGTGAGTTCAGAGGGTTTTTTTTTTTTTAATTCTCTCCAGAAGGCTGAACTCCGTCAGTACTGTTTTGCCATAAATAGTTATAGCAGTAAGTTGTTCCAAATGATCCTGAAGAAATCTATAAAATTTAATGATACATATCAAATAGAGATTGATAAAAATAAAACGATGGCTTTATCCTAATGTTGTGACCAAATATCACATAAATTAATAGCGTTATTCCAATCCTAATAAAAGTTAAAGTATTTCTTTCATTGAAAATCAACATATCACTCTCAAATTAATCTGAAAGATAAATGTCAAGAATATGAGGTCATTCTCAAAAATAGGGACAGACTCACGCCTGTAATCCCAGCACTCTGGAAGGCCAAGACGGGCAGATAACCTGAGGTCAGGAGTTGGAGACCAGACTGGCCAATATGGTGAAACCTCATCTCTACTAAAAATACAAAAATTAGCTGGGCATGGTGACACACTTTTGTAGTCCCAGCTACTTGGAAGGCTGAGGCAGGAGAATTGCTTGAACTGGGCAGATGGAGGTTGCCGTGAGCCAGGATCGTGCCACTGAACTCCAGCCTGGGCGACAGTGAGATGCTGTCTCCCCCAAAAAAAAAAGAAAAAGAAATAGGGCCAGACACTACCAAATGTTAAGGCATATTTTAAAAAGACAATGTGTTCCTTTAAAATATTTTATTCAAAATAAATTTAGAAATTAGTAAAACAATATGGTCCTGAAAAGATAGAAAGTTAACTCAAGAATTTTCAATCAGTAGTCAATTAACTCGAAAGAAATACATCAAAAAATATAACAGCATACAAATCAAATCAACTTAAAAAATTTTCAATAGATCAAGAGGCTAAATTAAAATAAAATTCTAGAAAAAGTAGGAAAAAGTAGAAATTGATATTTAAGACATTAAGGAAAAGATGGAAACCTTTTAGGCATAAACTTGTAATAGCAATGATTCACACTTCAGTGACTCCTGCCTCATCCATTGTCCTGGATTATTGTTTCTTTAAAGGAATAGAAAGTTATAACAAGAGAACACATCAATAGATTTTACTGAACAGAATTCTTTGAACCAAGAGCTATGAATTTTTTGTCTGTATGCCAAACATAGTGTCTTTTTGACATGCATTAAATCAATATTTACAATTTACTTCAATCATGTCAGAACCCAGAGAGGAAAAAAAAAAGCTCATTATGTAACATAAAGCAGGGGTCCCCAACCTCTGGACCACTGACCGGTACTGGTCTGTGGTCTGTTAGGAACTGGGCCACACAGCAGGTGAGTGACCAGCAAGCAAGCATTACCTTCTGAGCTCTGCCTGCCTCCTGTTAGATCAGTGGTAGCCTAGGAGGGTGGATCCTATTGTGAACTGCACATACAGAGGATCTAGGTTGTGCCTTCCTTAGGATCTGAGGTGGAACAGTTTCTTCCCCAAACCATCTCCACCACCATCTGTGGGAAAATTGTCTTCCATGAAATTGATCTCTGGTGCCAAAAAGGTTGGGGACCATTGACATAAAAAATACACTTTAATGTGCATTAAATGCAGAAGGAGGTTTACTGGGTATTAAGAGAGAGCAGACAAAGGATGCTTAACGCAGTTGAGATCAAGTCTTGTGGTTTTTTTGGTTTTGTTTCATTGTTTCCTTAGATGTGATACCTTCTATGCTGCAATATTAGGGGTGCTAAGGATATGAAAAAAGACCACAAGCACATAAATTGAAACCTAACGCTAAATGCAGTGTTATCCTGAATGCAGTCACAGTATTGGATAAAGATAGGGTTCAGTACTGAGGGTTAGTTAGAGATATAAATGCTGTCCAGCAATTCTGCTGCTGTTTTCCATATCCTATTTCCTACAGAAACCCCTTTGAAATGCTCTCCTCTATCCTCAGCCGTCCTTCAGCGCCTTTATCTCTTTCTCCACAGAAGATATAACTTTTTACTTCAGGGATACAACAGAAGCCCTCACATGGGAAAGTTCCCTTAAGTTCTTGTAACAACATCTAAATAAACATATCCAAAATTAATTGCTCATGACAAAAGTAAAAGCTGGTCTTCCAGATAATCAACGATATGCCTTCTCTGGACCTCATCTTTTTGTATGTACTTCCTGATGAATCTCGACTATCAGTTATCCATCCTGTATGTAAAAATCATAAAAAAAAAAAGTTGGCCGGGCACGGTGGCTCACGCCTGTAATCCCAGCACTTTGGGAGGCTGAGGCGGGTGGATCATGAGGTCAGGAGATCGGGACTATCCTGGTCAACATGGTGAAACCCCGTCTCTACTAAAAATATATAAAAAATTAGCTGGGCATGGTGGTGCGTGCCTGTAATCCCAGCTACTCAGGAGGCTGAGGCAGGAGAATTGCCTGAACCCAGGAGGCCGAGGTTGCGGTGAGCCGAGATCGCGCCATTGCACTCCAGCCTGGGTAACAAGAGCGAAACTCGGTCTCAAAAAAAAAAAAAAAAAAAAGTTAGAAGATCCCAGATTTATGCTGACAACAGCATTTGCTATTCAGACTTACCATGCAGGGACTTGAATGCAATGTGATCAGAAGGTTAGACTTCAGGAAGGAGGGAACATTTGAGCTTTGCCCTTGACAGATAAGGAGATTTTGAGGAGGTTATACTGACAAGAAAGCATTGTGGGTAGATGGAAGGGGACTTAGGAAAGTGAGTTGTGTTGAAGAAATGATATGTAGTCTAGTGTGGATTATTTAAAACATTAATGTTCGAGCAGAGGAGGAGTGAGAAATATTGCTGAAATATAGAGTGAACTGTTTCATAATGGACTCATTGTAGTTAAGGAATTCATATTTAATTTTGTAATTAATATTCATCTGTTAATGTTGATTAAGAACTAAGATCAGTAACTTTCAGCTAGATGTCATATGATTCCTGCATGTATTTGTTTGGTTTACTGATGCATTTTAGTACATATTTTTGTTTATGGATCTTATATATATTCATTGATTGATTTTGCAAGGTATTATATGACACTTTTGGAGTATATAATTAAAACCTAGCAAAATTTTTCTCTTGCCTTAAAAAAAATCTGTAAGAGAATAAAGTGATAAATCTAATAATTTATTTATGTGCATTCTATACTTTTCTCCCTGGAGGTACCCATGTTAACTTGACATCTTTATAAGGCATTCATTTGCCACATTTCCCCATGGTAATGATATACAATTTCCTTCTTATTTCTGAGGAAGTGTCCTTTAAATAGCTTTGTTACTTGGTACTAGCATGGTAAAACTGTAAAAACCCCTTATTCATTATGAAACTATGGGCAAATGGGTAAACTTCCATTTAGTTTTCATAAAATTTTCCTTTTTTTTTTGCATTCTCACTCCTCCCAACTTAACCTACCTATGGAAAGAGCCTCTTAAGATTTTACTTTCCGTTACCAACCCATTTTATTAATCCTGCATGCAATTGCCATATTCCTACTCATAAACATATCTTTGATTATGTAATTTCTAATTGAAACAGTTTTTATTGTGTATCTCCATGCCTTCTTCATGACCTACTGGATACAATCTAAACTCGGCAATTTAACAATCAGAGACCACCAATTTTGATACCAAATTGCCTATGAAATCACTCTGACTGCTCTATTCAGGTAACTGTGCCCTTTACTATTTTGTTACTTTATTTTTCTATTGACATTTTCTTTTATTATTATTATAAGCAAATCCTGCCAGGAAGGTCATTTTTTCATTGTCTGAATCTGATACAATTTGACCTAGAAATAGCAGTCTCATTCTCCTTGGCAATAAAGGATTTTTAGTGATCTCTTGACTCAAGTGCTCTTTTCCTTCACTGTCTATTTCTTTTTTAAAAAATTGACAAAAATTTTATATATTGTGTACAGTATGTATATATTACAGAATTGCTAAATAGAGCTAATTAGCATATTATCTCATCTCAGATACTTAATCACTTTTTACAGTGAGAATGCTTAAAATCTATTTTTAGTGATTTCCAAGAATATAATACATTGTTATTAACTACAGTTATCACACTGTACATTAAATTCCTTGAACTTATTCCTTATATCTAATATAAATTTTGTGTCACTTGACCAACATCTCTCCAGCCTCCCCTGTACCCACACCCTCTAGTAATCACTATTCTATTCTCTATTTCTGTGGGTTTGACTTTTGTAGATTCCACTTATAATAAATGAGATTGTGCAATATTTGTCTTTCTGTGTTTGGCTTATTTCACTTAACATCATGTCCTTTAGGTTCATCTATCTTGTCCCAAATAATACTGTTTCATTTTTTAAAATGATGATAATATATACAACATATATATGTATAAAGATTTGTATATATACAATATTAAAAAAAGTTTTCATCTATTGATGGACACCTAGGTTGATTCCATATCTTGGCTATTGTGAATAATACTGTGTGAACAAAGGAGTGCAGGTATTTTTCAATATGTTGATTTTATTTTCCTTTGGATATATATACACCCAGTAATGAGATGACATGGTAGTTCTATTTTTAATTTTTTTGAGGTAGCTTTGGACAGTTTTCCATAATGGCTCTACTAATTCATATTTTCACCAAGAGTGTGCTGACGCTTCCCTTTCTTCACATTTTAGCCTACACTTTTTGTCTTTTTGCTAATAACCATTCTAATCTGCATGAGGTGAAACCTCATTGTGGTTTTAATTTGCATTTCTCTAATGATTAGTGATGTTGAGAAATTTTTTATCTATCTGTTGGACATTTTTATGTTTTCCTTTGAGAAATGTGTGTTTAGGTCCTATACCATTTGTAAATTAGTTTATATGGTTTTTGTGCTATTGATTTGTTTGAATTCCTTATATATGTGGTATGTTAATCCCTTATCAGTTATATGGTTTTCAAATATTTTCTCCTATTCTGTAGATTGTCTATTTATTTTCACTCTGTTGATTGTTTTCTTGGGATGTTTGATGTAACCCTATTTGTCTATTTTTTTTGTTTTGTTGCGTATGCATAAGGGGTGATATCCAAAATATTATTGCCTAAACAAATGCCATGGAGCTTTTCTCCTATGTTTTCCTCTATTACTTTCATAGTTTCAGGTCTTATGTTTAGGTCTTTAGTTAATTTGTGTTGAATTTTGTGTTTAAGAATCCAATTCATTCTTCTGCATGTGGATATCCAGTTGTCCTAACACCATTTATTGAAGAGATTGTCCTTTCTCCATTGTGTGTTCTTATCATCTTTGCTGAAAATCAATTGACTGTTAATGTATGTATTTATTTCTGGGATGTCTGTTCTGTTCCATTGATATTTGTATCTGTTTTTATGCCAGTACTATGCTGTTTTGATTACTATAGTTTTGTGGTATATTTGAAGTCAGATAGTGTGATGCTTTTGACTTTTTTTTTTTTTTTTGCTGAAGATTAAGTCGACTGTTGGGGTTTTCTTATGGCTCTATTCAAATTTTGGAATTGTTTTTTCTATTTTTGTGAAATATGTCATTGGAATTTTAATATGGATCTCACTGAATCTGTAGATCACTGGGTAGTGTGGACATTTTAACAATATTATTATAATCCACGAATGTGATATTTTCCTGTTTATTTGTTTCTTCAGTTTCTTTAATCACTGTTTCATAATTTGCATGATACAGGTCTTCTACCTCTTTGGTTATTTTTTTCCTAAATATTTTTATAGCTTTTATAAATAGGATTAAAATTTATTTCAGATATTTTCTTGTTAGTGTATAGAAATCTTATTAATTTTAGTATGTGATTTTGCATCCTGCAACTCTACTGAATTCCTTTATTAGTTCTGATTCCTTCAGTAGATTTTCGGTAGAGTGTTTTGAATTTTCTATATATAAGATAATGTTCTCTGCAAACATAGACAGTTTAACTTTTTTCTTTCTAAAATAGATGACTTTAATTCTTTTTCTCACCTAATTGCTTTCGCTAGGACTTACAGTACTGTGTTGAAGATAAGTGGCAAGAATGGTCATTGTTTTTGTTTCTGATTTGAGAGGAAAAACTTTCAACTTTTCCTCATTGAGTATGACGTTTGATGTGGGCTTATAATAGATGGCCCTTATTGTGTTAAAATGTTTCTTCTACATGTACTTTCTTGATAGTTTTATTATGAAAGGATGTTGAATTCTTTCAAATTTTTTTTGCATGTATTGAGGTGATCATATGATTTTTGTTCTTCATTTTGTTGATGTGATGTATTGCATTCATTGATTTGAACATGTTGAATAATTGTTGCATTATGTGGATAAATACCACCTGATTATGGTAAATAGTCTTATCAATGTGGTATTGAATTTGGCTTGCTAGTATTTTGTTGAGGATTTATATTAATCATACATATTGCCCTAAAATTTTCTTTTCTTGTAGTGTTTTTATCTATTTTTGGTATCAAGGTAATATAGGCTTCATAAGATGAGTTTGGAAATATTTTCTCTTCTGTTATTTGGAAGAGTTTGAAAATTTTTTTTTGTTTTTTGTTATTGGGGATAAAATGATAAAATGAGGACCACTTCTTTGAAATGACAGACTGCATTTCCAGGTGGAAACCCAAACATGATTTTAATAACCCATTCACTTCTCAACATCTTGCAAAAATTATACCAAAGCGGTAATGATATTTCTTCATTACTAGTGATTGGAAAAGGAATGGGGGAAGTTTGTTGGAACAAAAATTCTGTTCCCTAAAAGAGAACAACCAAAACAAAAAATACTCTATCTTTTCCTCATATTTCTAAGGCCTGACTTCCTCTCCTGGCAACTGGCAGGGCTAGAGAATAGAGTAAGACTCCTACATTTTTGGCAATTTTGGGGAAAGACTGAAGGTTGAAGGCATAAAATAGTTCTCCTTCTTACATCTGGTGCTCAAGTCCTGGATGTAAGAAAGCTCAAATGTTGGGACAGTCTCTAAATAATCAAGTATTTACTCCTTTATCTTAATTCTCTATACAGGTCAGTGGACAACTAGGATGAATTTAAAGCAAAGATTCTGTACTATATTTAGATGGTAAAGTTTAGCTAAATTGAAAAGAAAAAATATTTGGTGTGAAGGAAAATAGTATTTTATTGGATACTCAAGTTTTTTGTTTGGTTTGTGTGTTAACTTTTGACAAGGAGGGACATTGATTTTTTAAGGCATTGAGGTAAAATAGAATTGCCTTGGGAGTAATTAGCAATTCAGGCAAAAGAAAAGAGAATAAATCAGAACCTTACTTTACTAACCAAAATACAATTCAAATTCAATGATATAATGACCAATATATTATTTTTATTTGTTTTCTTCCCCCAGTTTCCTCAAATTCCGGATTCAAATTTCTCAAACATAGCACATGATTCTCCCCTGTATTTGCTTTTCCTTTCATGTCCGAATTTCTAGGGACACTATCTCACATGTTATTGCAGACTAAAAAAATACGATTCTAAGCCCTCTAGTCAACTGAATGGACCAGTCCTCTTGGCCAAGAGGATTTCAAAGTTAAGCTAAAAAACTAGTTCAGGCCATGATGGGAAGGAGGTGGACAGACATGCGGCAACATACCCTCCTCCGTTTTGAATGCAGGCGGAACTGACCGGCATTAACATTAAAACGGAGACTTTTTGTAGCAATAAAACACCACATTCCAGCCTGACAATAGTACAGCATCACATAACAGATAGCAGGTCCTGAAAGAAATAAAAATATTTTATTCAAAAATATATTTCTTTGACATAATTTTAAATGGCCCTGAAAAGCTGTCTCTTCTAGGAAAGATCTATAGAATTCCTTCTTCTTTCTAGGTATTTTCCCTGATCCAGGAGAGAATTAACTAAGAACCTGGCACCTTTTTAAGTGGGTAAGAAACATTTGCAATCTGTTTTCTCTGAGGCTTGTTAAGGCTTCATCTGCATAATAAGAACCTTGCTCTCTACAACCCCTTATACTTAACCCAGACACTCCCTTCTATGGATTCCTGGTCTTTAGATAAAGTCTTTCAACTAGTTGCCAAATTTTTCAATCCCTTTATGACCTGGAGGCTCCCCCTTTACTCCCTGGAGTTGTTCTGCCTTTCTGAAGGGAGCCAGTATACATCTTACATGCATTGATTGATGTCTTATCTCTTGTCTTCCTAAAATGTATAAAACCAAGCTGTATCCCAACCACTTTGGACTCATGTGGTAAGGACCTCCTCAGGCTGTATCATAAGCATTTCTTTTTTGTTTTGTTTTGTTTTTTGAGACAGAGTCTTGCTCTGTTGCCAGGCTGGAGTGCAGTGGCATGATCTTGATTCACTGCAGTGTGAGTATTTCTTTAACCTTGGCAAAATAAACTAAATTGATTGAAACTTGTCTCAGATACTAAAGTAACATGGGAGTAATCTTTATACCTTTCACGGTGATATCCAGCGCATCACCAGATCCTATTGATCTTATATATGATATATAAATACATATACTTCTCTTCTTTATCATGCCCACCCTATTCTAAACTCCTCCCATTTCTCACCTGAACTCTTTTGTTAGGAGAGACTATTCCATTTCTCTCATCTCTTTTCTCCTTTACAGTCAGAGAGACCATTTTTTTTCACTAAAACTTTCACATTTTTATTCTCTTTTAATTTAACTGGCCAATAGTAATAACATATATTTATGAGGTACAATGTGATGTACCTCATATATGTATAAGTTGTGGAATGATTAAATCAAGCTAATTAACATATCTATTATGGCATATACATTTTTAATTATAACAACATTTCAAATCTTCAGTAATTTCAAATACAGACTTTATCATTAGGGTCTCTTAAAATATTATTTTAGAATATAAGACTAAGTGTATTTTTCCTCTTTTTACATTGAAAATCAAAATATTCCTACATAGACATTCTCACCATAAAGGCAGTAGAAAAATGAAATCTTTATTACTGAATAAGTATTAAACTGGAATGTGATACACATCACAGGCAGACTATTAAGGTATTACAAAGATGGAAAGAAATTTTGAAGCCAACCAGGTACAGGCCCTTATATATAAATGTTTTAAAGGTACGCAATAACCTGTCCTCATGGAAGAGAACGGGGCAGTACCATTTGTCAGAAGTAGCTTTACCTGGTAACTGGGGTGACTGTGTGTGATAATTCATTGTTTTTATCCTAGGAGGAGAAACAAACATCCTATTATTATTGCAGGAAGTCATTTTGCCATTTGGAACAAGGTGCCCACTAAAGTCAGATTCCTATTTTCCCACAGAGAATGAGACAGATAGGGATGCTTCCACTTCTATTCTTTACATTTCAGAGAGATGGCATCCAGGTTCTTAAGAAAGATATTCCTGGGTCATAAAGCTGATAAAAAGCCTACCTAGCTTTCCAAAGGACTTATATGCATTTCAAAGAGAAGACAATGTACTTTGCAATTCTAATTTTTAAAAAGTAAATAAAGAAAAAGGTGGAGAGAGAAGTCTCCTTCCATATTTTAAACATGAAAAATTATCTTGTTTTTAATTTGCATTTGTCCTTACAATACCAACATTATTTTAATTCTTTAATACCGCATTGCTTGAGTGAAAGATTATTTTACTGCTTCATCATTCCCTTTACCTAATTTAGGTTTCGTCCTCTTTTGCATTTCAGCTCTAATATTCCTTTAAGAGCTGTCTCCTGCAGCAGATTTTAAGCTACCCAAGCACAGGGCGGGTGCATCAGGTTTGTTCACTATTGCTTTATGCCAAGTTTAACATAGTTCCTCTGGATGCAAAGCAAGCACTTTACTAATCTTTTTAGATGAATGAATGTAAAAGAATAACATATGACAAATTAAATTATTTTAAAAGAAAATGGATTAATTGAATATTTATAATATTTATCAAATAACATCTGAATAGAGAAAAACTTCCTAAGATTACAAGACTGTAGAAACAGTCTTTCTAAGAAAAAGAATGAAAAATTTTGTTTAAAGTGTCCCGTGTGTACATACATACATATACATAGAAAATTAAAAGATAAATAATACACTGGGAAAATACAACAATGAATTAATTGTTGTATTATAAAAAATTTCAGAGAATATTTTCCAAAGAACTAAATAGAAAATCCAGAAAAGATGAAATCTAAATATATTCTAACCACAGAAAAATTATATCACTAATAAACTGATAAAGCACATTAAAATGAAATGCCTTAGTTAGTTGTGCTTTTTACAGTTAAGCTGTTTCATGTGAAAAAGGATATAGTAAAATAGAAACTTTCTTACTTTGTTAAAATAGAAACTGTCTTACTTTGCTAATGGGAAAGTAAATTTGTGCAACCCTTTGCAAATGTTTTGTCAATATTTATCAAGAACCTTGAAATGTTCTACTCTTTGACCAAGTAACTCCACTTCTGGGAATCTACCCTAAAATCATCTCTGAAATGATATTCATAGTTCATTTATAATAGCATAAAACTGATAACAATCTAAATATTCAAAATTGGAGGAATGGCTTATCAATTCATGAAATATATGTATTCATGGGATGAGTTTCTGTGCAGGCATCAAATGCCATGTATTCTCATGATAACATGGGAAATATGTTATTTTGTATTGTTTTTTATTATTGCCAGGTTATACATGAAATAAACTATAAATTAATAACAGAAAGAACATTCCATTTATTTACTGTGACTTATATTGAAGTAAATAGATTGCATATAAAACACTTGTGGAAAAGATACATTGTTTTTAAGTGATCTTAAAAAACTGTGCTTTAGATGAGATCAATATAGGACTGTATTAAGTAAATTTTTTTTTTCCCAAATAAATCAGCTACTTTTTACATACCTTAAAAAAAAAAATTCAGGTGTGGCTTTCTTATGCATACCTCATTTGTATTTCAAATAACTGTGACTCTTATTTTATTACTTGTTTTATGAAGGTATTACTTGTTTACAAAAATATTACACCTTTTCATAAAAGTGTATATAAACTTGTGTGATGTAATTAAAAATTTATAATCAAATTTTTATAAATAAGAAAAATTCAGAAGTTCACACATTTGATTTAATGTGTACTTTTCAGGTTTACTACGTTTCCACAAAACGGTAAGAAATGTTTTAACTCTGAGAAAAGATAGATCAACTTTATAAAGAGAGAAATAAATAGAATACCTTCAGGAAAACACTTAGTAAAGGCAAGGATCAGAGATGATTTATAATCTTATTGAAGTCAGCATTTTGTCTTCTTACCCTAAGCTCACAGCCTATTTACTTTGGTTTTGTTTTTCTGGCAAATTATTGGCCAGGTTTCAGAAGACATTAGACATTCTTATAAGTTACATAATACTTCCCTTGTTACACTGGTTCTGCAAATATTATTTCCCCCATTTTCCTGCAAATGCTGCAAGCCAAAACAAAAACAAACAAATAAAAAACTCACCCCAAATTAACAGAAACAAGCAAAACAAAACAAAAACAAACAAACAACACTATACACGCTTGCACGCGTTATTCCAAATTTTCAAATTATTATAAAATTGTCATATTTATTCTTACTTTATGGCCTTATTAACTGATGATGTAGATTTTTTCTAGATTTAATAATTTGATTCTACTTCCCATGTATGATTTGAATGTGCACATTTTCATGTGACATAGGTGAGTTACATGCACAATTCTTTCAACAGTGTATAAGCTGCCTCTACTAAAGAAATATCTTCTGTTTCATTATATCATGTTATTTCCTAATTAGAAATAAGAATCAGTCACTGACTCTATCATAATATCAGCTTACAATTAAAGAGTGCATTTTGGAAAGTGTACATTATCCTCTTTGGCATGATGCTAGTTTGTAACATTTTGATGACAACAGTGACATAAAATATTACAGAGCATTCTCTGTCAGGTTGTGTAACTTCTCACATTTTGCCACATAAGGACAATGAGATCTCATTGGTTTTTCTTAGTATTTCTGAAAGGTATTCTTTGATAAAGAAATTTGATTTCATTGGGAACAAAGATGCACCTTAAAAGAGTAAATTTTTCTTTTAACTTAAAAGAAAGAAAATAACTGAAAAATTGCTTTATTGACCTATTTGATAATGGAAAGTACCAGAACTTATTCACAAACAAGAGTTCAAAATATTGAAGTGTTTTTTAAATCTATCATCTTGAATAATTCTGTATTTTTCTTTTTGCATACTTATCACTTTGGTGATATTAGATGCTTAGTGGTAAGAAAAATAGAATAACATTGCTATTAGTTGATAAATTTTGTGTGGATGATGGGCCAGACGGATATTTTATTGTCAGCCCACAATTTTTTTTTCTACACAGAGATCTTGTTGAGTCATAAACTTTGTATGAGAAAAATATTCACAGGGGTCATGAAAAATGACATCTTGACTATTAATTAAGACTAAGCTACAGAGTTCAATGAGACCATTACATTCCTCAAGAAATGACATGATGGCATTAGCTATGTTTTTTAAATTCTCAAAATTATGATAAAAATCTGAATACTATGGAAATTCTAGAAAAATTAAATTTTATACCATTCCTTTGTGTCACTCTAAAACTAGTAATATTTTATTTTAATAAATTAAATTTCTAATTTTTGTAGGTACATAGTAGGTGTATATATTTCTGGGGTATATGAGATATTTTAATACAGGTACATAGTGTATAATAATCACATCATGGAAAATGAGGTCTCTATCCCCTCAAGCATTTATTCTTTTGGTTCTGAACAATTCAATTTTACTGTCATTTTAAAATACACAATTAAATTATTACTGACTGTAGTCCCCCTCTTGTGCTGTCAAATATTGTCTTATTCATTTTTCCTAACTCTATATTTTTTGTATTTATTAATCATCCCTACTTCCACCCTCCTTCCTCAGTACTCCTCATCACAGCATCCAGTAACCATATTTATGTTCTTTTTTTCCATGAGTTCAGTTGTTTTGATTTTTAGGTTCCACAAATAAGTGAGAACATGTGATGTTTGTCTTTCTGGGTCTCTCTTATTTCACTTAACATAATGACCTCCAGTTCCATCCATGTTGTTGCAGATTACAAAATCTCATTCTTTTTTATGGTTAAATAGTACTCCATTGTGTATAAGTACCACATTTTCTTTATCCATTCTTCTGTGAATGGACACTTAGGTTGCTTCCAAATCCTGGCAACAAACAAGAAAGTGTAGATATCTCTGATATACTGATTCTCTTTATTTATTGGGTATAATATACCCAGCAGTGGGATTGTTGAGACTGTATGGTAGCTCCAGTTCTAGTTTTTTGAGGAACTTCCAAACTGTTCTCTATACTGGTTGTGCTCATTTACATTCCCACCAACAATTCTCCACATCCTCTCCAGCATTTGTTATTGCCTGGCTTTTGGAAAAAAGCCATTTTAACTGGGGTGAGAGGATATTTCACTGCAGTTTTTATTTTTATTTTTTTCTGATGATCAGTAATGTTGAGTACCTTTTCATATATCTGCCATTCATATATCTTCTTTTGAAAAATGTGTATTCAAATTTTTCACCCAATTTTAATAGAATTATTAAATTCAATAATTGTTTCCCTATAGAGTTGTTTGACCTCTTTATGTATTCTGGTTATTAATCCCTTATGAAATTGGTAATTAGCAAATGCTTTCTCCCATTCTGTGGGTTGTCACTTCACTTTGTTGACTGTTTCTTTTGCAGAGCAGAAGGTTTTTAACTTAATGTGATCTCGTTTGTCCATTTTTGCTTGTTTGCCTTTGCTTATGGGTTATTACTCAAGAAATTTTTGTCCAGACCAATGTTCTGGAGAGTTTCCCCAATGTTCGCTTGTAGTAGTTTCACAGCTTGAGGTCTTAGTTTTAAGTCTTCAATTCATTTTGATTTGATTTTTGTATAAGGTGAGAGTTAGGGGTAAAATTTCACTCTTCAGTGTATGGATATCCAGTTTTCCCAGCACTATTTATTAAAGAGACTGTCCTTTTCCCAATGTATGTTTTTGACACCTATGTCAAAAATGAGATCACTTTATGTATGTGGATTTGTTTTTGGGTTCTTTATTGTTTTCCATTGGTCTGTGTATCTGTTTTTATGCCAGTACCATGCTGTTTTGGTTATTACAGCTTTGTAGTATAATTTGAAATCAGGTCAGGTGATTTTTCCAGGTTGGTTATTTTTTCTCAGGATAGTTTTTGCTATGATGGGTCTTTTGTAATTCCGTATACATTTTTAGAATTTTTATTCCTGTGAAGAATGTCTTTGGTATTTTGATTGGGATTGCATTGAAGCAATAGATTACTTTGGGTTATGTGGACATTTTAACAATATTAATTCTTCCAACCCATGAACATGGAAAAGTTTTCCATTCTTTAATTTCTTACATTAGTATTTCATATTTGTTATTGTAGACATCTTTCACTTCTTTGGTTAATTCCTAGGTATTTGTATTTGTGACAACTGTCTATGGAATTGCCTTTTTATTTCTTTTTTAGACTTTTAACTGTTGGCATAAAAAAATGCTACCAATTTTTATATGTTGATTTGGTAACCTGTGACTTTACTGAATGTATCAGTTCTAATAATTTTCTAGGTAGTCTTTTAAGTTATTCCAAATGTAATATTTTTCCAAATATAAATATCATCTGCCAACAAGGATAGTTTGACATCTTCTTTTCCAATTTAGATGCTCTTTCTTCCTTTGCTTTTTCCTTTCCCTTTCCCTTTCCTTTCCTTCCTTTCCCTTTACTTTTTTTTTTTTTTTGAAAATATACTTTAAGTTCTGGGATACATATGCAGAATGTGCAAGTTTGTTACATAGGTATATATCTGCCATGGTGGTTTGCTGCACCTATCAACCTGTCATCGACATTAAGTATTTATCCTAATGTTATCCCTCCTCTAGCTCCTAACCCCTCAACAGGCCTGGGTGTGTGATGTTCCACTCCCTGTCTCCATGAGTTCTCATTTCAGCTCCACTTATGAGTGAGAGCATGCACTGTTTGGTTTTCTGTTCCTGTGTTAGTTTGCTGAGAATGATGGTTTTCAGCTTCATCCATGTCCCTGCAAAAGACATGAACTCATCCTTTTTTATGGCTGCATAGTATTTCATGGTATATATGTGCCACATTTTCTTTATCCAGTCTATTATTGATGGGCATTTGGGTTGGTTACAGGTCTTTGCTGCAGTAAACATATGTGTACATGTGTCTTTATAGTAGAATGATTTATAATCCTTTGAGAATATACCCAGTAATGAGATTGCTGGGTCAAATGGTATTTCTGGTTTTAGATCCTTGAGGAATCACCACACTGTCTTCCACAATGGTTGAACTATTTGACACTATACCAAAAGTGTAAAAGCATTCCTATTTCTCTACATCCTCTCCAGCATCTGTTGCATCCTGACTTCTTAAAAACCACCATTCTAACTGGTGTGAGATGGCATCTCAGTGTAGTTTTGATTTGTGTTCTCTAATGACCAGTGTTGATGAGCTTTTATTCATATGTTTGTTGACTTCATATCTCTTTTGGGAAGTGCCCGTTTATATCCTTTGCCCACTTTTTGATGGGGTTGTTTGCTTTTTCTTGTAAATTTAAGTTATTTGTGGATTCTGGATATTAGCCCTTTGTCAGATGGATAGATTGCAAAAATGTTCTCCTATTCTGTAGGTTGCCTGTTCAAACTCTGATGATAGTTTCTTTTGCTGTGCAGAAGTTCTTTAGTTTAATCAGATCCCATTTGTCAAATTTGGCTTTTGTTGCCATTGCTTTTAGTGTTTTAGTTATGAAGTCTTAGCCGATGCCTATGTCCTGAATGGTATTGCCTAGGTTTTCTTAGGGTTTTTATGGTTTTAGGTCTTAAATTTAAGTATTTAATTCACCTTGAGTTAATTTTTGTGTAAGATGTAATGAAGGGGTCCAGTTTCAGTTTTCTGAATACGGCTAGCCAGTTTTCCTAAGACCATGTATTAAATAAGGAATCCTTTACACATTGCTTGTTTTTATCAGGTTTGTCAAAGATTAGATGGTTATTGACATGTGGTGTCATTTCTGAGTCCTCTGTTTTGTTCCATTGTTCTATATATCTGTTTTGGTACCAGTAGCATGCTGTTTTGGTTACTGTAGCCTTGTAGTATAGTTTGAAGCCAGGTAGTATGATGCCTCCAGCTTTCTTTTTTTGCTTAGGATTTTCTTGGCTATATGGGAATGCCCTTTATTTCTTTCTCTTTTCTGATTGCTGTAGCTAGTGCTTCCATTTCAGTGTTGAATAACAGTGAAGAAGATCGGCATCCTTGTTATGTTCCAAATCTTAGAGGAAAGTTTGTCAGTTTTTTCCCATGCAGTATGTAATTAGCTGTGCATCTGTCATATATAGCTTTTATTATGTGAGGTATGTCCTTCTGTTCCAAGTTTTTGGAGACTTTTTATCATGAAGAGATGTTGAACTTTATCCAGTGCTATTATTTCAGCATCAATTTAAATAATAATAGATTTTTTATTCTTTCTTCTGTTGATATGATCTATTACATTGATTGATTTGCATATGTTGACCCATCTTTGCATCCCTGGGATATATCCCAGTTGGTCATGATGAATGATTTTTAAAATATAATGTTGAATGTGGTTTGCTAGTATTTTGTGCAGGATTTTTGTATGAATATTCATCAGAGATATGGGCCTGTGGTTTTCTTGGTTTGTTTGTTCTTGTCTGGTTTTGGTAACAGGACAATACTGGTCTTGTAGAATGACTTTGCAAGTAGTCCTTTCTCTCTACTTTTCAGAACAGTTTGAGTAGGATTGGTATTAGTTCTTCTTTAAATGTTTGGTAGAATTCAACAATGAAGCAATGAGGTCACATGCTTTTCTTTACTGGGACACTTTTTATTATGGCTTCAATCTCATTTCTTATTGGTTTGTTCAGGTTTTGGATTTCTTCCTAGTTCAATCTTGGTGGGCTCTATGTGTCTAGGAAATCATCCATTTCCTCCAGATTTTCCAATTTATTGACATATAGTAGATCATAGTACTCACTAGTGACCTTTTGAATTTCTATGGTGTTAGTTGTACTGTTGCCTTTTTCATCTCTGATTTATTTATCTAGTTTTTCTGACTTTTTTTAGTTTAGCATTTGTCAATATTATCTTTTCAAGAAACCAACATTCTGATTCATTCATCTTTTGTATAGTTTTCTTCATTTCAAATTCATTTATTTCTGCTCTGCTCATTATTATTTCTTATTGTCTACTAATTTTGGGTTTCGGCGGCTCTTTTATACCTCTTTAAGATGCATTATTAGGTTATTTATTTGATGTTTGTCAAGAGTTTCATGCTTATTTTATTTATAAATATTTCTAACATTTCTTGAAGTAGGCACTTAAAACTATAAATTTCTCTGTTATTACTGCTTTTGCCATATCCCATAGGTTTTGCTATGCTGTTCTTCCATTATCATTTGTTTCAATACATTTTTCAATGTTCCTCATAATTTCTTCATTCACCCACTGGTGTTTCATGAGCATATTGCTTAATATCTATGTGTTTTTATACCTTCCATAATTGTTCTTGTTATTGATTTGTAGTTTTATTCCCTTGTGGTCAGACTCAATGCTTGATATTATTTCAGTTTTTTTGAATGTTTTAAGAATTGTTTTGTGACATATGGTCTATCCTTGAGAATCATCCACGTGCTGAGAAGAAGAATGTATATTGCACAGCCATTGGATGAAATGTTTTGTGAATATCTATTACATGTATTTGTTCTGTAGTGCACATTAAGTCTCATGTTTCTTTCTTGATTTTCTTTCTAGGAGGTCTGTCCTATGCTGAAAGTGGTTGAAGTCAGTTTTTACTGTACTGAGATGTATCTCTCCCTTTAGCTCTAGTAATATTTGCTTTACATATTGGAGTCTTCCATTGTTGGGTGCATTATATTTACAGTTATTACATCTTCTTGCTAAATTGACACAATATATAATGAGATTCTTTTTCTGATACTTTTTGTCTTGAAATCCATTTTGTCTCATATAAGTATAGCTACTTTTGCTCTTTTTTGGTTTCTCTTGACGTGGAATATATTTTTCTATCTTACTATTTTCATTATAGAGAAAGTGTTTTTTTTTTTAAGTAGTAGATCATTGGGTCTTATCTTTCCATCTATTCAGGCAGTCTGTGTCTTTTGATGGAGAGTTTAGTCCATATAAATTCTGTTATTTTTGATAAGTAGGGAGTTATTCCTGCCATTTTGTTCTTTGTTTTATGGTTGTTTTGTGTCCTTTTCTTTCTCCTTTCCTTTTTCCTATCTTCCTTGTAGAGTATGTGGTTTTCTCTAGTGGTATGCTTTAATTTCTTGCATTTTATTCTTTGTGTATTTATTGTATGTTTTCTGATTCGAGGTATGAGGGTTGCAAATGCTGTCTTAAACCCAATATTTTAAACTGATGACAACCTAACATTGATTGCATAAACAAAGAAACATGAAGAAAAAAAAACTAATAAAAACTCTATACTTTAACTACATTTCCCTGCTTTTTATCTTCTTCTTGTTTTCTTTATATCTTATTGTGCTATTTATGTGTTCAAAAGTTGCTGTAGTTATCATTTTTGATTGGTTCATCACTTATTCTAAGTCAAGCGTAGTTACACACCACAATTACATTGTTAACATTATTCTGTGTTTTTTGTATTCTATTTCCAGTGAGTTTTATATTTTCAGATGATCTTTTCTTGCTCATTAACATCGTTTCGTTTAGACTGAGGAACTCCCTTTAGCATTTCTTGTAGGAGAGGTCTGATGTTGATGAAATCCCTCAGCTTTTGGTTGTCTGGAAAGGTCTTTATTTCTCCCACATGCTTGAAGGATATTTTTGCCAGATATATTACTCTACAGTAAAAGTGAAACAGGAATGTTTTAGTTTTAATGCACTCTTATAAAGGACAATGAAGAAACTCATGATTTTATGGATAAAACAATCAGTGATTACTCTTTTTAAAAACAAATATAATGTAAGTATGTGCACATGTATATGAGAATTGGGGAGTGTTATTTTATTATTAGAGTGTGGTTTATTTTTTCCCATTGGCATAAAAATATTTACCTTTTTTCTCATTTTTTTTCTATTTATTTTATTTAGTTTTAAGAAAGGGGTTGCAATTTTGTAGGTAGCTATGTGATGACTTGATAGAATAGGAAGGAGAAGAGAATTGGCAAGAGTTTGAGGTTCACTGTATTTATAAATATTTCTCACACATCATGAAATCACATTATTTTTAATATAGTGGCCAGATTACTTTTTCATTACATACTCCTAACAATAAGTCTCACATTTTATGGTTAGTTATAGGCACAGCAATTCAAGGATACCAAGCAGGGCACATAGAAGAGTGAATGTTCCTTTTTATTATTAAAGAGAAAAGTTAATGGTAGAGAGTGTGTAAAACTAAATGAGCCCACAGTGGATATTCTATAAGTGAGTGAACGTAATTGAGAAAGGAAACATTTTTTTTGGATCAATATCCAGAGTAACACTAATATGTAAGAAGCTGCAGAAAAACACATAAAGGAGTAATTCCACGTTTCAGAGTAGACTTCATCCTGATGAGGAGGGTTCTCTATCCCTGACCCCCACTGTAAAGGCCAGACGTGCATCTTTTATGGATAATTTAGAAGGTTCTCTCTAAGGAATAGAAGAAAGTTGCATCTAAGTGTATTCACGTTTTGACTTTATATTACCCTACTCATGTGTTCCTACCATACAGAAAACACAGTCACCAAGATCTCAGTGAAATAGCAAAGTAGTCAAAGTTTATTCTGGTATTTCTCTTTCTCCACCAAAGAATCCCACTTTACAGAAGTTCTTCCATATATAACATCCTCAAAATCCCCACATTTACCTGCCACATACTTGTTCTTCTATTCCATCTAGCCCTACTCTTTACACAAGAAATTCGAAATACAAAATTTATGTTTGTTCTTCAAACCAAAACAAATACAGCTGTACTACTTATTGCCTTTGTGTTACAATTCGATGAAAACAATTCAATGGAAATCACAGATTTAAGACATATTTAATGATCCCAGAGGGTATCTAAACATGACTTAATCCTCATCAATCTCTTAAGTGGTAGACATAGAGGAGCCAACCCTGGAGCCTCACTCACCTCCTGGAGGTAAAGTGGAGTCTATTCTCTTCCTTTATTGACTTCCCTAGAGGCAGTGATGTAAAAGCATGCACTATGAACTGTGAACTGAGACAACATAGTTTGGCACAAATTCTGTAAATATCTGAAATAATAAATCATAAATATATGAATGTGAAGAGTTTTTTATTTAGAAAAATATCATTAGGAACGTAATCTCCCAACATTGCTTTTAAATTTTCCATGGGGTTCATCTGAATTTGCTTAGCAATCTCTCTCAGAGCTTCCTGGCATTATTTTTCACCCTTCTCCTGCCCCTACAGACTTTGGTTCAGAGGATAGAAGCATCTGCCTGAAGGAAACAGAGGTTCCCATGATAACTGAGCAGAAAGGGAACAGAAGTAAGAAACAGAGACAGAGCTTGTTCAGTTTTCTGGTGTCTGCTGGCTGATTTATTTTAGAACCCCTACAAGTGGTCTTGTGCTTATTTTTAAGTCATTTATACATGGATAAAATAAAAATATTCTTTAGGTTTAATATCCTAAATGGTTTCCTATAAGTTAACATAAGAGATATGTTGAAGAAAGTCTACAAAGCTAAAGTTATTTTCTTGATTGTAATAATGATTTATTATCATAGCATATACGATGGATATTACTTAAATGCAATTTAAAAATTTACATTTTTCTGATAGAGTGATCATAAAATATGCCATGGTTAAAATAAGAAATCTTCATTCTGTGTAGTTTCTTACACATGGTGCTTGAAGCAAAACACTTAAGAATCTAGACAATCCAGGTGTTTGATTTTTCAAATAAATTTACCAGGATCTTTGGGTTAGAATTTTTTTTCCTCTCACTCATGCTGAGAAAGTGCACATACATTTTGAAATTTTGTCAATTTGAGCAATGCTTTTTTATCCTTTAATATGATAATAAGCATATGGGAGTGGGGTTGAATTGGAGACAAGCTGTTGATTTCTATTGAACACTCAAAAATGTAAGGTATAAAATTTTTTTTAACTAGCCAGTGATGGGCTAAAATGTATTAGAAGTTTGATAAATTGATGTATAATTCTGATGGGGGGGGTCAGAGAAAGGAATAGATCTTAGATCATTTATCAAACACATGATGTCTGCCTTTGGGGCCTTCTCATCTTCATTTCTTTGCCACTTGGGCCTCTATTTCTTTCTCAGCCTATTTCTGCTTAAGGCATCTAAATCTCAGAGCCCATAAGATTTCCTACTGAACTCTTTCCTTCTTGTAAAAGGTTATGTGTTTTATAGCTTGCTGTTTAGTTTAAATTCCATCATTATACTCAGATCCTATTCAACAAAACTCTGCTTTCAGCTAGCAATAAAAAAGAAATACTCAAATGTATCTGAATAAAAGACCCATATGACTATAAAATTTAGTGTGCATTGTAAGAATCTCCTTGGTTACTTGTTGAAAATGTGCTTTTGGAGCCTGGTCCCAGAGGTATTTCGTGTCCATTTTCAATAAACACTTCAAAAGATTCTGATGCTGGTTGAGAAACATTGTTCTAGGATTTCTGTATACTACTAGAATTTTGGAAGGATTAAACTTAAGTCAGAAGACCAGAGATGAAATGTGATACTATGTGTGAGTGTCACATGCATGCAAAAATAAAATACATAATAATGTAATACATAACACATAATAAAATTGTATGTGGTTTTACTCTGTAGCTTATTCTCACTCTTTAGTGTGGGGCGCCTATTATCTATAAAATAATTCTGTGTTACTTTTCCCCTGTGAAGTTTCCCATATCATGATTCACTTTGAGAAACTGAGAGTCCATGTGAAAAAATAAAATAACAGCAACAACAACAATAACAAACAGGGTAACAATAGAGAAAAATGGAAGAAAATAAACTGCCAAAATTTTAAATTTTATTGAGTAACAGAAAATTTTGGAGAAATTCAAAGAGAATTCTTAAATTCAAAGAGAAATTTTTCTTTATCAGAGTATATAGCTAAAGGAATATTTTAAAGAGCTACAAAAGCAGATTTCCCTTTAGCTCCTCAGCACAGAAATATAAAATAAAGAAATTTTTTTTACTACTTTTATTTTTTAGTTATTACTTTCTTAAATTCTCCTTCATATCATTATTTATGTCTTATAACATTCTATTTATTTAATGAGTAGCTTCATAAAATTTCTGTTCCTCAATATATGTCTCTAGACACTTAGAAATGCTAATTCTGTGGTTCTACTATAGATGTACCAAATCAGAATTACATTTTAGAGGATCTCTAGCTGATTTGTACCTGTTTTAAGCTTCCAGAAGCAGTTCCTAACAGTACTTTCTTTTCTGGATGCTACCATACTAGAGTTTATTTCTACTCTATAAACTTACGAAATGATTGATTCTTACTAACAATTTTCTAAAAGATGTATTGGTTTTGTTCAAATTATGGATGTCCGTTTTAAAAAAATACAGAAAGATATAAATAAGGAAACTCAAATCACTTAAAAATAATATTATTAATGTGATAATTTCAGACATTTCTACATATAAATACGTAGCTATAAAGACAAATATGGATGGATGGTTAGTGAAAGGGTAAAAAAGTGTTTCTGAAATGAAATCATTTCATATAAAATATTTAAAAATGAAAGCTATTGAGTCGATAAAAACAAAGAATTTTGAATGAAATTGAAAATATTGTTGAACTTGAAGTACATGTTTCTTTACAAGAAGAGCTATTAGATTTTACAAGTCATCTATAATGAGAACATTGTGAGATTAATGTTTCAACTTTAGACATCCATTGTCCATCCAATTAAGGATAAGAAAGTAAGTATCCACACTGCCTCACACTTCCACCTTCCAATTTTGTTTTTAAAACAATTTGAAAAATAATGGCAAGGTTTATAATATTCACATTTGATTCTAAAATCATAATTTCGAAAGTTGTTTAAATTTTTTCCTATTTAGGGGTGTAATTGTCTCACTAATAGTACTTAGCAGCAGTATCTCCCATCCTGAGTTTCTAATTTGGACCACTTCTTAAATTCAAATATTTAATTATGTATTTTTATTCTGTCCTCAAGAAAGTGTAATGAGTATTGTTTAACTTCTTGCATGCTTCAGAAAATATGTTGTCTTTTTACTAGAAGGCTAAATCCTATGGGTATATAGTTCTTTTGCTACTCTTTTTTGCATAATACCATAGATATTGCTGTGTTTTTAGGCATTGATTTTTTTCTATGAAAAAACCTTAGATTTCTCTAATTTACTTATGCTGTCTGTGTATCTTATCAAATATTTAAAATTCTTTTTCTATGAAGTTTAGTACCTTTACCAGAATATGTGTTATTTTTGCAATCAATTTTTCATGATATACATTGTGCTGTAAGTTGCTGATGATTCAGGTTTTCTTGATTTCAATCCAATTTTCTTCCATAATGTTTTTTTTTTTAACTTTCCGATTTTACTTGTTCTTTTTTTAAGGGAAGTTTTTCTGTGTGCTTAGATTTTTTTTGTTTACTTCTGTTTTACTACAGTAGAATAGGTTTTGTAACAACTGGGAGATTTCATCACTCATTAGAATCAGATGCTTGGGTTTTTCCTTTTATACTACTACTGCTTTGCGGGGAATTAGCACCAGTCTTCTGTTTCCCAGAGTAAGGCATGTTCTGAGCTGTGATGTCAGGTGGTCACAACGTATTAACAGAGGTAAGATAGAAAGCACTCAGTGTTATGGGAAGGTGTTCATCTGATGATAATATAAATGTCAAATGGCTGGCTGCTATCACTAGGAGGCCCATATGCTGCAAAGAAAAGAAGAGTAGCTAATTGCATTCCCTCTTTCAGAAGATATATAGTTTCCACTATGCTAGAGACAAATGATGTAACAGGGAGATATATGCCTGACAAAAGACAAAAGTAGAAACATTTGATTTCTCTGAAATAAAAACTTTTGTGCTTTGAAGTACATCATCAAGTAATTATAAAGATAGTTCACAAAATAGAATAATAACATTCAGCATGGAATGAAATAGACAAATATTGGTGAAGATTTGAAGAAGTTATAACTCTCATAAATTGCTTGGTGCAAATATAAAATGATGAAGTTGCTTTGGAAAATGATCTGGCAATTCTCAAAATGTTAAACATGGATTTACTGTATGACCTATAATTCTATTCCTTGATATATATACAAGAGAAATGGAAACACGCATTCACAGAAGGCTTGTACATTAATATTTACAGTAGTGTTACTCATTATAGCCCCAAAGTAGAAATCAACCAAATACCCATCAATGGATGAATGGGTATATGAAATGTGGTATATCCACACAAAGGAATATTATTCAGTAATAAAAAGAAATCAAGTATGATACAAGGTACAGTATGGATGAACTTTGAAAACATTAGGCTCAATGAGACGAGCCAGATATAAAAAGATAAAATATTATATGATTTCATTAACATGAAATATTTAGAATAGGCAAATCTATGAGAACTCATATTAATAGTTACTGGAGCTGGGGAGTAGGTGGGTTGGAGAGTTCACTAGGTAAATGGGTGCACCCTTTCTTTTGGGTGCTGAAAATACCCTAAAATTTGCTTTGGTGATGATTGCATGACTCTTTACTGAAGTCTATTGAATTATATATACACTTTCAATAGGTAAATTGTATGCTATATAAATTATATGGTTATAAAGCTATTAAAAGGAAAAGGCCAAGTGGAGCACAGTTTGGGGCCTTGCTTGCAGATTCCTCTTTGGACTTGCTTAGCAATCTCTCCAGCCTAATCCTGTTTCTTCAAGGTCATGTCTTCTGCCCAGTCTCCCCCTAAACCATTGGTATGTCCCTGTGAATACACTTCCTCTTCTCCTCCACTCTGGTGATGTACTTCATGGTGGTGATGAAGGAAAGAACTAGTTGGACAAAGGTGGTCTTATTCTTCCTTTACTCTCTTTTTAATTTTATAATTATTGTATAACTATACCCTGCTTACCTCTTATGGAAATATAAATATGAACCTGGACAACTTTTAAGTGTTGGTGGGATTAATGCTGTGGGAAACCTCTCATAATTTATAGCAATTATGAGAGGTTGTGCTATTAACTGTTAGCAGACATGAAGAAAATATAAATCTATTTGAATCAAATTGTTTATTATCTAAATGCTAGACTTTTGAAAGATCTGCTGGGCTTGGATTTTTTAAAATATTTTGCTAAGAATGAAGATTAATGTTTCTTTCCCTTTTTTCCTGTCCAGAAAAATGTTTCATAAATATTAGTTTTAAATCCAAACTTCTTATTTTTGTGAAAGCAGTCATTATATTGAAGATTTTTCTCAACTGTACACATCCTGAGAAAAATCACATTGCTTAATCTCACAGGATACATTATTTGTACTGTAAAACAAATGTGATCACGTATAATGAGACATGAAAGTGCAAGCTCGTCAGTTAGACTTTGTATTGCTCAGGGCATTCTTTTTCCAGTGAACTTTATGTCTGAAAACAAATTAGGAGGAAAAGTCTGCTCAGTGAGAATATGGAATCATACCAAAGAAAGTGCCCAAACCATGCAAGCATTTCTAACATCCAGCAACTCAATTTCAAACCAATTTGTTTCCAGTTTCTAAGTCTACATTTTCCCATGTTGCCCTTTCATCTTTCTAAAGGCAATCCCATTTACAAGTATAACAACTACTTTCAGAAAAAAATTATTAGAAGTTGAAGTATATATTATTATTTAATATATATATATTTTTGAATAGGTAATACAGTCATGTGGTTTAAAATTTTAAGACCAGTGTAAACAGGAACAGAGCAAACATTTCTTTTTATCACTGGCTTCGTCCACTTTACATTTCTGAAGACCATCAGTTTAGGTGGGTCTCCTTTTTCCAATATATGCCTCAAAACATATTCTATAAATCTATGATTAAATATATATATATATATATATATATATATATATATATATTTTTTTTTTTTTTCTTTATACAAATGATGGTGACTATATAGTCTGTTTTGTATATTTCATTTTTTACTTTTCAGGAAGTCATAGAGATATGTCTACATTAGTACATCAAGTTTTCTTCTGGTTTTAAAATTTGTGATGTGACCTTTTGCATGGAAAAGCCGTAACTTATTGTTACAGTGACCTTTCATGGATATTTAGGTTGCTTTGGAGAGTCACCCAAGTTGTTGTGTATGAGTGATTTGTTCTTTTTTATTGCTGAATAGTATTCTATGGTGTAGATGTACTATAGTTTATTCACTCCTTGAAGGACACCTGGGTCATTTCCAGTTTTGAGCTATTACAAGTAAAGCTGTTATGAACATTTATGTGCAAGGTTTTTTTTTGTGTAAACACACAATTTTATTTCTGTGGCATAAATGCCTAGTATGATTGCTGGATTATGTGGTAGTTCCATGTTTAATTTAAGAAGAAGCCAAACTGCTTTTTCTAGAGTGGCTGTACCACCTATATTGTAGCCAACAATGTGCAAGTGATCCAGGTTTTCTACATCCTCACAACATTTAGGGTTGTCACTATTTTTTCTTGTGGCCATCTGATAAGTGCATAATAGGTTTAATTTTTAAAATATATAATAGTACATACTTTATTAATTAAGAACCATCAGAAAATTCTAAAACATTATTGTGGACATCCATTATTCCAACACAATGTGATTCTTCAGAAATAAAAATCAGAGTTACAGATTATACTTTATGACTTTTTAATTAAGTTTGGTTTTGTCTGGACTTATTTTATTTTCCAGGATTTTTTTTTTCTCTACAGCTACTTTCACAGATTTGAGAGTATTGAGATGGAAGTAAGTGTGATTTATGGCTACCCACTCTGACAAAATTTGTGTTTCTATTGTTATGTAGCAAGAGACTTCAGATTAATAATACCTCCTGAGATGTACACAAGACATTTTACTGATATTAAAATTTAGTATTCTGATTTTAGAATCCTCACAACTGCAGTATGTTAAAATATTAACTCTCTAAGATATTGCTGAGAGACAGATGGGATAATTATCTTCATATCAAATATAATTGTTTGGAAGCTACAAATTAAGTCATGAACAAAATTTCTCATGCATAAAGCTTAACTCTAGTAAATTTTGTTTAAGAATTATAAGCCAATAGCTTTCAAGACCACCACAACTATATTTTAAATTTTTTGCTTATACTTTTGCTAAATAGTTTATTTATAACTTTATATAAAATTTATCACCATATTTATTTATGTTGCTAACTTTGCTGTGAACATCCGGTTTTATTCCTTAATGTTCTACCAGTATTTTCTGTAGTTGACTTGCATCCTTCAGAACTCTATTTCTTGGTTATTTTGTCAGTAAGAGATTTGGTCGGGTTAAATCCTCCTTTCATATGTTTCCTTAACTCTCTTTACTGATCATCCTTTCACAGAATCACTTTTTTCTTGTCTTCCTGAGGAGGAGTAGTTTTCCTATTTATTGCTGTTTTCCCGTGGTCAAGTTTGGCACCTTACCCCTACTAGGCATTCAATAAATCTATATATTTTTGTTGATTGGTTGAAGAATGAAATAATGGACTGAAAAATACCTTCCAGTCTCTTCAATCCATTCATATGTTAATTATACTTTCTCCAGTGAGTTCTGTGCTGCTAATGCCTAGTTCTTTGAGGATGAGTGGGTTGATGAACTCAGAATGGGAATTATACAAAAAGGAAGTACTGTAGAAATTTTTTCCTCTTTTTTTTCCCTTTTCCTCATTTACTTTTCCTTCAGCCACTTTCAGACATACTAGGCTTATAGTTCCATTTCCTTATTCAGTGTCCTATGTTTTGGAAAATCAGAGTTCTATAAAAATGTGTACCTTTTTACTTCAAATTAATACTCTGAAGTTTTGTGTCGATAGATGCAATGTCACCAGGTTGCCCCATATTTTTGTCCTGACCAAGTCTTGATATAGTTTTCTGAATATGTTTATGAAAAGGTAATGCATATTTGGATCAGTTCATAAAAAGTAACTAACAAATTGTAATTAGACAAAAAGCACATTTTAGAAACTATATTCTTTTAATAGACTTCAGGCAGATTTTAGCATAGGGTAAATGAGCTAATTATTTAAACCTTTTATATCATGATTTTTTAAATGATAAATATTTTTACATATTTCTTTTTATAAATATTTTATATATAACTTCTATCTAAATCTCTTAATGATTTTTAAAATCACAAATGCTCTTGTATATTTGTATATTTCATTGTGTAATTTCATTTTGTATATTTGTATATTTCATTTTGTAAATTATATTGTATATATGTTGTATATATAATTTTTCTTTTTTAAAAATTTTTTGAGACCAATTCTTGCTCTGTTGCCTGCCAAGGCTGGAGTATAGTGGCACAATCTCAGCTCACTGCAACCTTCACCTCCCAGGCTCAACTGATTCTCTTGCCTCAGCCTCCCAAGTAGCTGGGATTACAGGCTTGTGCTACCACGCCCAGCTAATTTTTGTATTTTTAGTAGAGATTGGGTTTCACCATGTTACCCAGGCTAGCCTTGAACACTTGACCTCAGATGATCCACCTGCCTCAGCCTCCCAAAATGTATATATAATTTTTTAGGTGCTAGATACCTTGTATTTTATCTGGAAAAGGAAATCATTGTGCTTAAAGTGTCTGACTATTTCATATTATAAAATATATTTATATAATAATTGATTAGGTGGCATACTTACATATATTAACAATCAATAACTATATAATGGTGCAGTGGACATTATTGGTCTTAACTTTGTACTCTAATCAATTTTCATCTTTATGACATATCTCATGTCCTAGTGCTTAAGATTATAGAATATGTTATCAGATAATTAATAATAAATCCTCTGTAATAAAAACCAAGCCTTTGAAAAGTGACACTCAAGTGTAACACATTAGTAGAATATAAAATACCTTGCTTGTTAAAAAAAGGATCAGCAAAGTTTTTCTGTGTAAACACCAGATAGTAAATATTTAAGGCTCTGAGGCCACAAAGTCTCTTATTAAATCAACTCATTTATGCTGTTGTAACTTAAAATTATTCTCTGACAATATGTAATGAGCATGTCTGTCCTCCAATAAGACTTTGTATATGGACACTGACATTTGATTTTCAAGTAATTTTAACATGCCATAAAATATTATTCTCCATTAGATTTGTTTTGTGCCATACAAAAATAGGGAAAAAAATTAGTTTCTAGGATATGAAAAATGAGGCAATGGGCAGAATTAGACCCCTGGATTTCCTGAGCGCAGTCTTTAGCAAGTTATATGGTTGGGTTATACAATATAATTCATTTTATTTTAGTTTTTTTCTTAAATGTATTCAACATATTGATTCAAAACATATTTACTAACTTTTTTGGTTTTGCATATTCTATTTGTTAATTAGGAATTAAGAGATATAATAATTTTGGAGTGACAGATACTAGATTATTATTAGGAATTTTTAAAAATCTCAGTACAGTCACCTACTTAATGTATATAAATAGATTTTTTATTTCTATTTTATAGCTGAAATAATGAGAAAAGAGAGGGGATTAGCAATATTTTCAAGGTTACATACTTGCTAAGAGTTAGGTTGTTACCATTATGCATGGGTTTTTATGAATCTGTGTTTGTAGAATTGAACAACTAGTATTCAGCCACATTATGTTGCTTTCACTTAGAGCAGTACTGTGCTCATGTTTAGGTGTTTAAAGTTTTGTTGTTGTTTCTTGGTTGGTTGGTGTTCAATGCTGCTATTTTCTCAAAGACATAAAAAGGAAAATTGAATTCATACTTATTTTGCATTGCATAATTTTCAGCTTAGTGATTTTGCTCCATTTAGCTTCTTTTTAAAGAGAATTGGATTAGAACATTGGCAAATGAAGTTTGATATACCGATTAGTTTCTTTTTTCCCACAAACATTGTCTCCGACTTGAAGTTATATTTATAATTTGTTTTAACTTTGCAATTTTAGTCAGTTTCCTTTGCAGATCTCAGATTTTCAGAACATTTGATGATGTACTAGTATTAAGTTTTTGACAGTGGTTAGAGAAGGAAGGAAGTGTTCGATATGGAGATCATAAAATATGTAAAAGTGCATATTCATTTTTCTGGACTTGAAAACTACTAAGAGTGATTCTTTTACTCAATAACAGCATAGAACTATATTCACAATGCTGGTAGTCTGGAAAATTGAGCTACTCTTAAAAATGGAATTCAACTCAGGCAACACATTTTAATTTACTTCACAATTCTTCAAATTCAATCATGCCTTTGTTGCATATGACTGATTTATTTCAAGAAATCATTTCAGAGTATATGAGAAATGTATTCAATTTTTGAACAGAGTTGTTAAAGTAATAACAAAAACTAAGAGCATGCCACTGTAACTAATATTATCACTCATTTGTGATGTGGCTAAATTTTAAGTTTGTGTCTAAATGCACTAAGGGCTTGAAATATCTTAATTGGTTTCATCATCAGGTCCTTCCACAATCATCAGCCATGACATAAAATATTTCTTCTGGATATATACATTTTGGAATTTTTGGGGGGATTTTATGAATTGATCTTCAGTCTATTGAGAGGATTCTTGTGAAGATGAATTACTGAAATTATTAAATTATAGGATTTTGTAGATCAAACAGTTTTACTTAAATGTATTATATTTAATTATTGTGTAGTGACTGTAACTAAAAGATTTGCTGAATTAATTTTAGATGTCAGAGAAAATTATCTATTTCATATCTCTTTCCAAAATGTAAAGCAAAATCTAATATTGAAATGATGCCATTGTATGTGATAGAGTCCCAATTATTACTTAATGGCTGTCAAGAAAAGTGAGGGAAATACCACTTTTTAAGATATGTAGTTTAATTCAAATAAAAACTAAGTACTGTGTGCCATTAAACTGAAAACAGCTGACAAAAATGTGGAATGATGCTGTCCTAACTTGGAAACATTATCATTGTTAAAAACATTATTTGGGTTTATTTTTAAAATTGTGCATACAGTGTAAAATGCTAATATTTGGAAATTTATAGAAACATTGGGAATCTATACTCAAAAATTGTAATAATGTGGTAAGAAAGCCCATGAGGGCACTGTATTCCCAGTAGCCCATGCAATGCAGGCACACATGAAGTACTAAAATATTCGTTGAATGAGTTAGTGTAAGGCATACATTTATATACTTGGATTTCCTAAAGAAAAATATTTTCCTGTATTCTTACATACATTCTCAGTAAAATACTGCTCACTTATTTTTAAAATAGAAGGAACTTAGTGTATCATGGATAATTTCATTAAAATATACTAATTCATTTTTTTGTGTTGATTTCTGATTTCTGTCTTCAGGAAGGTATTTAATACACTTTATTAAACTGCATGGAATGCCCTTGTTTAGAAAAAATATAAAACCATAATATAACACAAAGAGGAGGGTAATGTTATATTTAACATATTCAAAAAGGCTATATTTCATGGAAGTGAACATTTTATTTCTTAATCTCCAATCTCCTTAGCACATTTCAAAGTTACATTTCAATTGGGTGGTGCTAGGATAATAAGCAGAAGTTATGAATTTTAACAATACTTAGTGGAAGATAGAGTGTCCATGGAAAATTTAGTTATAATTTAGTAAAACAGAATTTCAGTATGACCTGTGTAAGGGAGATGGCTATGCTTTAGTCAGGAGTAGGGTGAGGTGGCTCTCCAGTGCAGCCTGACTCAGCAGTTTTGGAGTGCAGATGCACAGCTTGACATGTTATGTAACCATGCCATGTGAGGTGCATTAGGTGATAACTCACCCGACCTCATGCTTAGTTTGGAGCCACCATTGTCTATAAAAAGTACTAGTGGGCATGATGGCTCATGCCTGTAATCCTAGCACTTTGGGAGACCGAGGTGGGTGCATCACATGAAGTCAGGAGTTCAAGACCAGCCTGGCCATCATGGTGAAACCCCATCTTAAAAAAATAAAAATAAAAATAAAAATAAAAAAAAGTATCATTACCCTGCTAATGCTGTACATATGGCTTGTGGCTTGTGCCCACGGCTTGCATGCAGGCCGACTCGTGCACAGAGAGAGAGTAAAAACCAGGTCAAAAGTGTTTTATGATTCTTCAGATGTTTTTCCAGCTACCTGCCACTTCACCCACTTCCCTCAGACCTCAGTTAGAACTTAACAGTTAGTGTCACGAACAGGATCCTCAAGTGGCTGAGCCTCCAGTCCTTGCTGATTCCATGTTGGCCATGTGGCCACAACACGGGTTGTGGTGCCTGGTGGCAGCTGTACTGCTCAGATGGTCTCTGGTGGGAACCTGGGCGGCAGTAGATAGGTCCCCCGTTTGCATGGAGAAGGCATTGAAGCAGCTAGAAGCACAGAACACCAAGAAGGAATAAGCTACTGGAGAGCCAGGTGCAGGTGGGGCACCTAGAGGCCTGGCTACACAGCTCAAGAAAACAGTTAGAAGCTTCCGTCAATGGGGACCTTCAGGTGCAGGCAGGGAACCTGGAGGCCCAACTGCAGAGCTTGGAAAAGGAATATCATAGGTGTCACTTATCATAGGTGTCCGTTTGTCTTGGCTGGAGACCCCCACTTTGTCTGAAACCAAGGAGGCCATCAGTGGGACCAAGGAATTCACGCCATAAAGAAGGGGAAGTTTGCTCCACTTGCAGGCTACCCTACCCCCATGAGAGAAAAGAGTTCCCCAACAAGTGATATGCTCACAGGTGTGGATAGATTTGATTTTGGCTGGGGTTAACTGAGAGAAAATCGATAAAGATCCCAATAAAGTAGTCTTAACTTTGTGGAGACAGTTGTCTCCAGAGCAACAATTCCAGAAAATGCCCAAGGGAGAGAAGGACATTGCTGTCTGGGTGCTTCAGCTTAAAGACTGTGTGCTACAGCCACGCAGGGGTGTAAAGCCTTTTCTGTTTGATAAAGGGGTTCCCAGCTTGGGGAGACACCAGATAACCGGAGGCCACATGTGGCGTTGACAATCCACTGGTCCCCCACCAACATACCACAAGTGTTGGCACTGGCAGACACTAGCACAGATACATTTTGGGATTGGCTATTTTACATGGCTTGGCAGCTGTGCTGTCTGTCATGGACTTGATACACCACTTAACAGAACTGGGATGGTGCCACTATGTGGACATAACTAATGCATTCTTTTCCAGAGAGCCAGGAAGAGTTTGCCTTCATGGGAAGATGACCGTGGACTTTCAGTGTTGCCACAGAGCTACATGCATAGCTCTACCTTATGTTATGGTGTTGTTAATGATGTTATGTGAGCCACTGATTCTTGCAGATTTAGAAGTGGTAACACTCCTGTTGCCTAGAATTAAGATGATGAGGTTGAGACAGCCTTTGTAGCAGCAAAAGCAGCTATTCAGCAGGCACAGGCCCTATGGGTAATTAACTGGGAACGCCCGTTTGAGATGGATGTACATGTATCCACAGATAGTTTTGGCTGGGGCCTGTAGCAGTACATGGAGCGCACATGGAACACTTGAGAACGCTAGTAGGCTATTGATCCCTGTGGAAAGAAGCTGAGCTCCAGTATTCACTGATAGAGAAGGAGTTGGTAATTGCATATGCTGCCCTTCAGGCTCATGAGAGTGTGGCAGGATGGGCTAGTCATTGAGCTGACGACTTACTTGATAGCGGGATGGGTGTGTTCATGGATAACAACCTCCCGAACTGGAAAGCAGCTAGTAGCTGCATGTTGCCCTTTATGCTTGTGAATGTGTTACAGGATGGGTTGCAGTTGTTGTGAGGATGACTTACCCAATGGAAAGATGGGTATGTTCATGGGTAATGACCCCTCAGACTAGGATGGCGCAGACTTCTGTTTTAGCAAAGTAGGATACCAACTTAAAGCAGTGGAGTATGCTGACTAAAAGCCCCTTACCAGCAGAGTTGGGAGAGATCTTGGGACCTTTATTCCTAATGCAAGATAAGGCCTTGGGGGCTGAGGCACCCCATACCTGGGTCTAGCCGAGGTGCTACTGCTGCCTGGTCCACTGTTGCAGTCTAGCCTAGTACTGACACCATATTGTAAGAAACTGGGTGTGGACACTGTGGTCAATGGGCTGAACTCAGAGCAATGTGAATGGTGATCACCAAGGAAGTGACAACCTTTGATAATCTGCACTTATAGCTGGGCAGTTTATTCAGGCTTAACCTTATTGTTGACTACCTAGAAGTTACAAAAATGACTAGCTGCTCACCAGCTCATGTTGGGCCAGGCCATGTGGCAAGACCATTGGGAGGAAGGATAACCTTCCCCAACCAGGTATGCGGCTGAATGGTAACCTGTTGTTTCCTGCCCTAATGCCCCTAAAGATAGGGAAATAGAAACCTGGCTTAATATATAAAGCAACATTGGGATAAAATCATATGGAGTGGTTGCCCATCATAACCTGGAGTTAGTTGTTGCTCCCTGTATTACTGCTGTGGCTTCTGGATCCAGGGTTCCACCCTGTTCGCATGTGTCCCTGCCTGGAGGATGCCCTCAGCTTAGGGAGTGGGGTGTAAAGGTAATGATTGCACTTTAGTCAGGAGTAGACTGATGTGGCTTTCTGGCACAGTGTCACTCAGCAGGTTTGGAGTGCAGGCACACAACTCTGCATGATATGTAACCACACCACATGAGGCACAATAGGTGATCCCTCATGTGACATTACATGTAGTCACTGACATCAGATTAGTGTTCTCCATGAGCATAAGTACCTATAATAAAAATGGGTATTATGTATAACATCCTTATACTATAAATTAGTGATGCTGGTTAACCCAAGGTTATAAAAATGTGCAAAGAAAATAAGCATATTTCTGAAAAATGTTTTAGAGAAACTTTTTAGAGAGCCTAAACTGGAATACATTTTACTATGTTTTCTCAAGTATTTGTCATTGTTAATTGGAATTATCATTAGCAGATCCAGGAATCCTGGCTCTCTAATTTCCAGTGTGTTACTGATACTGTCTTTAAATGAACATTGTTTAGGACAAACACATTTACAGTATGTGACAATTGAACAATTGAAATTTGATTCTTTGACTTTTTTAGCCAAATTGACATTTAAAGCCAAATCAAAGACAAAATGAAATGATGTTGACCACTTGGTGAATACATTATAATGGTCTTACTTGATGAGGCCCATGGTACAGTCTGACACTCCTCCTAGAATGTTGGGCCTCTGATTTTGTGAGAACATCCAGAGTTGTATAATTTCAGAGCAGCCGACCCATACTTAGCAACCTAAAGTATGACTGAGAAACAAACCTTAATGTTAGAATAGTGACTTTGTTCACATTAAATAATATGCATGGAAAGGGAAATTATAATCAGAATTATACTTTGATAATATGGAGCCAGGCAAGTAAAGAAAAGGGAAGTGGGTGGTTTTGAAGGATATTTAGTGTGTAGTCCATGCTGTGGCTAGTCTCTACTGGGAAAATTATATTAGAATTCTCCTCTAGTATTGCGGATGCTGAGAATTCTCCTTTTTTTGTTTCCCCTCATTGAGATGACTCAGAAGAAAGGTTTCAGTGAAGTTGGGTCATTGCCACAAAGTGACCAGCTTTTCCTTGAGTGGATTTTAAGATCTATCTACTGTATATCAAAAATACATACATTCAGTTTTTTATAGATGTTGAATTTTACTTTATTTTATATCTTGGTTTTACCTTTTAATTAAAACTTTTAAGAAACAGGCTTCCTTTTTTTGTTCTTTTATGATTTTAGAAGATGAACACCTTCTTTTAATATGTTTGTTCTATTTAATGCTAAATTAGTTCACAACAACTTTTTTGGTCTTCCTGTTTCTTTCTTATTCTTCATCTGAGAGTAATCTCAGGACACAGCATTTCTGTTTCAGCTCACATAATTAATTATCCCCAACTCTAGCAAATACTATGTTAATAATAATTTTGTAGCTTGTATATATTTATTGCCTGGAGTAAGGTTTCAAAATGATCAAGTTTAAGGTAATGCACCTGGCCCATTGTGTACTTTTAATGCAGAAACAATTTTCCACAGAGTCTAGTAGGAAAGCAGTTTACTCCATGGAACAATACCTCTATTTAAGATTTTCTCTCAAAGTCTAAATATACTGAAAATAGTTCCCTTTCAAATGCACTCAACACTAAAACACAGATAATTATCAGCTATGGGAAGTCTTTGAAAATGTGGTTTTGAGGCAGTGCATTAATATATCTTAGGTAAAAAATATTCCATTATTTTCCCCAGCAATCTGTCACCTTCCAAGTTTTTGTGTAGGTATCATGCATTATCTTCAAATTGTGCATAAAAGCCAATTTTAAATTAACCAAATTACTTTTGGAGCTGACCATCTACAAGAAGAGAAGTCCCTCAGCCCTGGATTTATGGTACTAGTAGAGAAGCCCTAGTTACCTACCACCCACTCAACACACCCATTCTTTAGTGTCATGGATTTTCTATTCAGAGCACTTATTCCAATGTATAAGTAAACTTTTTTTGTTGTTATTTATTTTCTGCTGCTTCTGGCTATGATAAGAGCTCTATGAGAACAAAAGCTATTTTTCGTTCCTAGCTGTATATATGATGACAATCAAATAGAAGACATAAGAGTTACTGGGTGAATAAATAAATACTTCTGTATGCAAACTGAGGAATATGTTTCTACATGGATTACTTAAATAATTCCTTGATTTCTAACCTAGGAGAAAGCTAGTTAAATCTCCTCATATCTAACATGGGGGAAAGGTAGTTCATATCTCTTGGGATACTAAGGACCCCAGAAGATTGAAAAACTTGAAAAGTTTCCAAATGCATTTTGGTCTGTAAGATTGCTGCCAATTAATGCCAGTATAAGTGGTTCATATTTATAGTTGCTTTTCTGGAATTGTCAGATTTCTCTGTTTAAATGATCTTTATCATTATGAGACATATAGACCTCTCCACTGAGAAATACGAACAAGGATCTTCTTTTGTAATTGTAATTATCCCTTTTGTAAGGGATAATTTTCTTCTTATATATACAGTCCTAAGAAGGCCAATAATTATTGCATATTGGAAGAGAGCTTCACTACACCAATAGCTTTCTCTTAGTCATTCTGTCAGAATCGCTAAGAAAGCCTGTGCTTTACAAGATTTTACTAGGTGCAAGTAGTACCTATGTTGAATTATTATATTCTTAATAATCCCCTTGATCATTAACTTGAAAATGCAAATTTTATTCCATACATAATTTATGTTATTCTTGGTTACCCATGAAAAGAGTAAAATTAGATTTGGCCAGACAGAGGTCTCTGTATGAGCTGATTATTTGAGAATTTTCTTTGCTTTTGAATTGCTGCTGCTTTTCTTTAGAAGGGGTAAATTTTGAATGCCCCAGATTTACTTGAGTGGAAATTATGTTCCATAAATTATATGGAAAAGTTAGCAGCCTGAGTTCCTTTGTTTCATTGCAATGCTTTATGTTGTAGGTTGTATGATTTATGCCTTGGTTTATCAGAAGACCTTATGAACTTGATTATTAATCAAAGTATATTAATAAAGTAGAACATTATCAATTAAGCATCCTTTCACATGTGGAAAAGTTCACATAGAGAGCAGAAGTAACTGATTTTGGCTAAGCAACAGAGAATCATTAAACATGTTAGAGTTTGTTCCTAGTGATAAATTATTGGACATTGCAGTAAAGTGTCAATTTTTTTACTCTCTTTTATTTTTATTTTCATTTTCTTTTCTTTTCTTTTCTTTTCTTTTTTTTTGAGACGGAGTTTCACTTTTGTTACCCAGGCTGGAGTGCAATGGCGCGATCTCGGCTCACTGTAACCTCCGCCTCCTGGGTTCAGGCAATTCTCCTGCCTCAGCCTCCTGAGTAGCTGGGATTACAGGCACGCGCCACCATGCCCAGCTAATTTTTTGTATCTTTAGTAGAGACGGGGTTTCACCATTTTGACCAGGTTGGTCTTGATCTCTTGACCTCGTGATCCACCCGCCTCGGCCTCCCAAAGTGCTGGGATTACACAGGCTTCAGCCACCACACCCGGCCCTTCATTTTCTTTTATTTAATAAATATACACATAGAATTATGCTAGGTATGAAAATTCAAGGCTAAGGTAAGAAACACATAATCTCAAGGATTTATATGTAGCTTTTCTCTTGTTTATATCATTTTTCCCTTTCCTGTTAATAAGACTTATGTTCCAAGTTGGGGCTTGGAAATGTTAGAGGTCCAGGTTATTAAGATTAAAAGTGAACTTAAGTGTTTAATGTTTCTAGTGATGTTAGTTCTGGAAACTCAAAGTCAGGTCCAAATAAATTACATGGAAATTGTAAATATCACCTACTTTTCCCTGTTTCTTGCTTGGCTACTGCTGGTGTTTATGAACTATTCAGAATCAGAATGAGTTGTTCCTGGCAGCGTGTACTGTTATCCCAAACTGATGTTTTGAAAAGATGTCTCATGGACTTAAGTTTTAAATTAGAATATTATTTCTGTTGATCCTCATTTTATTCACTGTGAAATAAATAAATATGAACATGTGACAAGGCATCTCTTTCCTAAGATGGAAAAAGACTGATAAAATAAAGACTTTGTTGCTAAAAAAAACCCCCAACATTTTACTATAGTGTTGAGTAAAGGAAACTCAACTACAAATTTGAGTGTTTTGGTAGCTATAGACAATGGGAGCGAAAAAGCTGACTCACAGAGAAGCCTATTTAGAATACTGAGATACTCCGAATTACCACTTTCTATAACTTCCACATGCTAGGAAATGCTGCTTCAGTCGTCAGTTCTTCACTTCTACCAGCAGACATTTTACTGTAATTACGTTAAATTGCTGAAATAAAGACATCTCTAATTACTTCATGGAGAGACTAGTACAGGCTGACTAGAGACTCTGCTGAAATAATCACTGAGCTCTTATTTCAACAGAGTTACCACAAATCTACATGTCTCAGAATAATATCATGTATTCTTACTGAAAGTCTGTTTTGGGGTGAATTTTTTGTTGTTGTTATTTCGTTTGTATGATAATGGTTATCATAAGAATACCATAAAGATATGAGACAAAAAATGTGGAGAGGCTTTGACCTCTGGGTTCTATATTAGGTATTTCACATATATTCATATTTTATTCTCATAAACAATAGAAAGTAGGAGTAATTACCTTGTTTTTACCTAGAGGAAATGGAGTTGCAGAACAGTAAATGCTGGTGCAAAGTCCTGTAGCAAGCCAGCCCATAGCTGGATTTAAATGCAAGTCGGTGTGGCTACAAAGTTTATCTTCTTTTATTTCATGCCATTTTTCTTGATATTATAATACTCAGGTGGTAATTTGTCTTTTTGGAAGTCTGTGAGGGGATTTTGCTATGAGAATGGCAGGAATACATTTTCACTGATGAGGGCAGTACATATGGATGGGTCTACCTCAGTTGAGTTGAAGAAAATGTCTCCAAAACTGTAGATGGCAAAGCCTAGACTTGAAGAAATGGGAAAAGCAACTCCCCACAGACTTTTCAGCAGAATAAGAGTTATGAGAATATTAGTGGACATGGTCCTTCATCTCTGCGTAGTGATAAGTTCAAGAACTTATGTCGTGTAAAATTGTTATTTACAGTAAAGCTTTGGCCTTTGATTCATTCTTTTAAGTTCGTATCTGAAACTAACAAATAATTCTGAAAAGTTCTCAGGGGTCAAAGTAATAATTAAATAGTAGTTAAGACAAGGGTATGATGTGATTTCCACTGTGGCCTATTGTTAAGTGAACTAATGTTACTGGAAAGCAGCTATTTGAATCTTTGTGTCTAATATTCAAAAGTGATTCTGAAGGGATAAACATTTAAAAAGTAAAATCATGGTTAAATCTTGTGATTGGGATGTTGGTAAGTAGAAATGATGTTTCTTATTTTGTTAGCACTTTATATTACATAAGCAGTATGTGATTACTGTAAGAAGCGTGGAAAATACTCAGTGACAATTACTAGAACTTCAAAAAAGCACAATATAATTTCAGCAATTCTAATAACTTAGTGTATAATATTTACCATTTTTTCTATATCTATGTGTATATGCTTTACCTAAACAGGATCAAATCACAATAGTTTTTGGTAACCTATTATTTGTTTGTTTATATGCCTGTTTTCCACTTCATAGTATTTTATGAATAGGTGTCCATTATTATTTGTGATTACAATACGGATTTTGTACTGTTGATATACCAAACATATTAAACTAATTTTCTTTTACTGAACAATTACATTGCTTTGATTTTTCAATCAAAACAGTGCTCTCATGATTAAGACTTCAAAAAATATTTATATCCTATTTTGCAAAATTGTCTTGATATAAATTTTAAATCTCCTTTAACATTTTGTTTGCCTTTTAATGGGATTTGCACATTTTCCAAATTTTTACATTTTAATGGATTTGTACATATATATATTTTCTTTGTGTATACTGCCATTCCTGTTATGGCCACAATGAACTTCATATTTATTGTGTTTCTAAATGTGTCAGTCATTTTGTATTATGTGCGTCAAAAAATAGTGTCTTCTTGAAATTTGGCATTTCATACTTTCTGCAAGTATGAAATATGATTGCTGCATATTTTTCTGAGGCATCAGGCCTATGTGGTTGGTAGACATTATCTCCATCCCATGGGGGATGGATGTTAAAATTAACATCTGATTTTGTTTACCAGAGAAAAGATTATAGGTTATATTTTCTGGAACAAGTGATATGTTTTATATTGTGAGCACCAAACATCTTGAGACAAAATGAATGTAAAGGATTTTTAGAAAGAAGCCAAGAGGAATTCTTGACCATTTATTTGCTATTAATGAATGCACAGTGTTCTGTAAAATAATCATGTTAACCAGTACACTGGTCTTCCTGCATCATCAACATTTCCTTAATAGTCTGCCAAGCAATGCTGAATCAAAGATAGCATTAAAGGAATTAGAATCAGCTGCTGAAGCGGATATGTTTACATCCTATAAAATTCTTTAAAAATAATTATAAAAACTTAAGCCTCCATTTCTTTGATCATGCTACTGGATGAAAGGAGTATGTGGCTGTAAATAAATTTCTTTCTCTTGAGCAAGTATCTGAGCAGAAGATCCTAATGTCTCCACAGCTAGTTCCTTGTGGATCCACATTTGTGCCTTTTCCACGACTTCAACCATCAATACCTGATTCAAGAGAAAGGTACTGTAGGGTAAGCTGTAACATCAAGGGGTCAAAACGATGACGACGATGTTTGGATGTTTTTCCTGACATGTTTAAGGCTATAATTATTTGCTCTTTACTTATTTATTCATCCAAAATAGGCTACTTTTCATAATTTGTAGTTTCAGTAAACTTACATTATATACTTTAAATATATTTCTTTTAATGATCAATGAGAGATACATATTTCAGAAAACTCTCTTGAGCATTAGTAATATTTGATTTCACAATTTAAGTTACCTTCCTAAGTTAAGTACATATATTAAACACTGACTTTAAACCATTAAATTGCTCTCATTTGACATAAAATCTTGTCTCTATCATTGTTATTTAAATTGAAGATATTTTGATTATGTTGTGCTCAACATTTTTTCCAAAAAAGTTACTCAACCACTTATTTATTTTAAGATTCATATTTAGGAGTTAAATATGTACAGCATAATCATAAGCATGAAAGGTATGGGGCAATCTAATGCATAATCGTATCATGTTTGACTTTGTCTGCCCTTGAATGATTGTAACTTTCTTTCAAAATGCCTGCTTCTGTTCCGTTTATCATACATTTTAGGCCAGCTCCCAGCATTGCAGATGAGGTTGTTACAAATACATTGATGTCACCAGTCAAGGGAAAAATTCTACCTAATGAGCGAGGGAAGCGTTAAGCAATTTTTATTACTGACAGTCATAAGCCAGCAAGAGGGAAATCTCCACTTTATTAACGATTGTTTTTTTTAAGATCAACACTTAAATCTAAAATGTTTGTTTTTAAAATGGACTATGCTAAAGTAAGTGGGTATGAACCCATGAGTAAAGATTTAATGCATTTCTTAATAGCCCTTTAGTCAATAACACCTTCTTTGCTTAGATATCATCAGAAAATAAGAAGTTAGTATGTGCCATTTCTACTTGATTCTTGCTTGAACAATTCTAAGAGAAGTGAGGAAAGGAATCACATAATTTATTTTTTCAATTGAAATGACAGCATAGAATTTTCTGTTGAGAGGAAAACATAGAGTAATAAAACTAGTGTATCAAAAGACCATTTCTCAATCTGTGTAAATACTTGGGGCTACCCAGGATTGTAATATTGAGAGTAAAGTGTTTGTTCAGAGTATATCTACATCTGATTCTTTCTAGAGAATACTCATATAAAATCAAAATGATTCGTCTTTCAGTGAATTGCCAATGATCACAGCATGTGTGAACTAAACAAATTAGGAAATGGAAAATGAAATAGGATGCTTTGACAGAAAAAACATAAGGTTTTAATTTGTGGTCTGGAAGCATGTGTAATAGATGTGGGTCATTGTTCTATACCACTGATGGTGGAGATTGTTAGATTGGTGACATAGCTGTCATTCCATTACTGACCAGTATTCTGTTTTATCAAAAATGCTTATTAGAGATAGTTAACTGAAATTAATTTGAGGCAAGAAAGTTGACAATTTAGGAGTAAGAAAAAATGGCAGAAGAAATTTGGTATATTAGCAAGAGTCGTGTAAGACCAGACTTAGGTTCAAATACTGCAATGTCACTATATATGAAAGGGGTGTACCTCTGTTCCAATCTTTTATCTCCTTTGGACTTGTTTTCTATCTGTACATAGAATTTATTTCTAAAAAATTCAGTGCATAGAAGGATATTTGTGACCCTTGCATCCAGTGTTTGTACAAGGAAAGAAGTAAAAAATAGGGACATACATTTAAAATACATTTAATTTTCATTGTAAAATTGTACTTTTGTTAGATCCCAGTTTCATGACTTAGTACTGTGACTTTGGGCCATGTACTAAACCTTTTGGGCCTCATCAATCTCATCTGTTTGGGGATAATAATTCTTAGCTCAAAGGATTTTTGTAATATTAAATGGAAAAAAAATGCCCAGAATGTAGCAGGCATGTGTTAAAATGCTGTGATCCACCTGGGTATGTACTTAGGTTAGTAAGATTGATTCATGTAATACAAGTACCTTTTGGCAATGAAAATGTCGATTGGTAATAAACTGTTTTTCATCTTTTTCATATTAGTTATTTGGGATCATTTTCCACTGTCATTTCAGTTTTACCCATATATGCCAGTTTCCTACATGGTTTTAATTTCCTACCTGATTAGGATAAAGTGATTGGACTATATAATTGTTGAAGATGCACAAGCGGTAAAGCAGGCTTCTTGAACAGTTTTTGATCTCCAAATTGAACCTTGTCATGACAACTACTGAACTAAACAAATTGAGAAATAGTTTAAATATCTGTATATTACAGTGAGAAATTCAACTCTGTGCCTTATGGGTTGTTCATAGGAATTATGCTCCTTCTTGTGCAGCCGCACGTTTACTTCACATTAAATTATTTAAACAAATGGAAACTTTTCAAATGGTAACTTCATATTTTTTATTAAATGAAAGTTTCTGAGTAATTAAACATATATCCTTCATATTCTAGAAATATATGCTATTTTCAAAGAGCACATGCTGATTCACAGGCAGAAAAATGGTTTCCTATTAATATTCTTCCCCGTGAAAGAAATTCAAGCAGCTTTTAAAGTACTTGAAACTGTAAAGATAATGGCCTCATTTTCAGAAAATTTGTTGGATTATTCATATCATTCATTTTATGTTACTCTGTTTTGCTAATAAAGTGTCATTACTCACATGTGAATACTTTTGAACACATTTCAGGTAATTTAACCTAACTTCATGTTACTATGAGGCATTTTATGTCTGTGCTTCAACCTTTGTGTTACTAATACCTTATATTGGAAAAACAGAAGACAAATTACTGAAGCTTATTATCAGCTCTCATAAGTTCGATGAGGTCCATCTTTTTACATTAAAATGAATAAAAGAGATAACTTGCCATTTCAAATGCTCTTTTGCTTCTTCTACAAGAAGTTTTGAGAGATGTCGTATAGAATAGTGGTCCCCAAGTTTTTTGGCACCAGTGACTGTTTTCTTGGAAGACAGTTTGTGCACAGACAGGTGGGGGCATGGTTTCGGAATGAAAAACTGTTCCACTTCAGATCATCAGGCATTAGTTAGATTCTCATGAGGAGCATACAACCTAGATCCCTTGCATGCACAATTTACAATAGAGTTTGCAATCCTATGAGAAACTAATGTCACTGCTGATCTGACTGGAGGCAGAGCTCAGGTGGTGATGCTTGTTCACCTCCTACTGGGGGCCTAAAAGGCCACAGACTGGTACTAGTTCAAGGCCCAGGGGTTAAGGACCACTGTTACAGAATCAGCACACTGAAGAGTAAGCAAAAAAGTGCTAGACACAGTCCCTGACTTTGTGTTGTTAACACTTAAGGAGCAAACAAGAGCACATTGTATCATCCAGATAAAACTACATGGTAAGTTCTTAAGACTCAGAGCGAGTAATATTTTATGTATATAATTATATAAAAATTATATATATATATATATATATAAAACTTATGTGTATAATGTAACATATAACATTTGAATGGACTGTGTATGTGTACATTTATATTTTATGTAAATTGTATATGCTATAATTTATAAAATATAAGCATTGTAATTATGTATGTGTATATATATCATAGCATCTGTAAATTATACATAAACAATTTTTATATAATTATATGTATAAAGATTCACTCACACTGAGCCTTAAGACCCTACCTTTTAGTTGTATTTGGATGATCCAATATGTTCTTGTCTATTTCTATTTAACACAAAGTCAGGTACTGTGTCTAGCACTTTTTGGCATACCCCTCAGTGTGTTGATTCACACACACACACACACACACACACACACACACACACACACAGAGTTAGTTCTCATTGTTTGTGCTACTTATATTCTATAAAGTTGCCATCAACTCTGCATTAGTGAATACTGAGCTACTGCTTTTAGGTAAGTATAGGAATAGGATCCTATAAACCTTTGGTCACATTTTTGTCAAGTATTCAATACATAACCTTGTTTTATGTATATGTCTATGTAAAGATAACCTTTAAAATATATATTTCTATCACATAATTAAATATATATAGTATTTCATTATAATGAAACACTAGCCAAGAAAGATTTCACACTTCCTGATCCTGGGTAACATGGCTGTAAACAGTAATGTAACCTTTTTTCGCTTTCAGCCTCATAACAGTGCTGCCTATTATGCCTTTTTTTTGTTTTTAAATCAGTCATTATCTCATGAATTCATAAGTTTAGGTGCTTTTCCATCTTTTCCATACCTCATTATGCACAATAAATGTTAGTTTAGCACTTTCCAGAGCAGGCTCATACACAGATTGGCGTTTATCTGGATGAACATTGAATTCACAGACAGCAGCCCTTTAACTCCTGCCTGAAAGTAGCTCATCTAACAGACATATTTTCTGTAAGGTACATCACAGTCTTCTTGAACTTAGTAGCCAGAACCTTGACGTTACACTTAAGAACTATTAAACAGCAAAATTACCAACAAAAAGTATAAAAATGGAAAAAAAAAGTGAAACTATTAAGACCATGAAAAGGACACTTGTTTACAGTATGAGTACTGAAATGAGAAGGCAGAGCATGGCCTGGGTCAGCTGCATCTGGGAATTTGCTGTACAGACAACTGAATTTTTTTTTCTGCTTTACATAAATCTACAAATGACTGTGAAAACACTACCCTGTGGTCATTTTCTATCTGTTTACTCACTTTCTTTGACAATCAAAAACCACGGAATATCTACTCTTTTCATGGTATTAGCTATCCTTGTAAATGACATTGACATCTAATCTGTTGCTTGAGCTAGAATCTCAAAGTCAAATTTGACTTGACCTCCATAAGAAAACAAATCACCAAACTGGTATCTTTCTGTTTCTAAATAAATATTTGTTGGTTTCTTATTATTACTTAACATCATCTTTTTCTTGGACTACTAAGGTTTCCTCACATTTATTCTTGACCCTTCTAATGTTATCATTATACTGATATGAACTTTCAAAAATAATAGGCTTAACAAATCTCAATTTAATTCGCTTTGTATTATCTTTAAAGTGAAAGTTCAGACTCCTTAACTCCTTATAGAGCCTGGCCAGTGTTTCCTCATCACTTTCTTTCTTCCCTTTTTCTGCTTCAACCATAGCAATATAAAATAGATGAGAAATTGAAGATTCTATAATAAAATACTCATTGTATTTATAAAAGTTGGAACCTAGTGATTTACTGACTTAGTGTTTTTTAAGCTAGAATACAATTTATTAAACAAGAAATTAGATCTAAATTGATTGTCTTTTCTATTTGTAGAAATAAAATGAAAATTTGATAGCTTGGAACTACATTAGGCAGATACCCCAAATAGTAAATTTAATAACACCACTATCAATATAAGTTTTGATAATGATATCCAGGATATAGAAAAATGAAGATCTTGCTTAACACCAAATATATCTTATTATATCTGACTTTAGTATGAACTTCATTGTTGTATGTTATATCATGTCATATGTCTTGTATGAATATTTGAAACATGGACATTAAATGATATGGCATGATTTTGGTCATGAAGTCCTTGCCTACTCCTATGTCCTGAATGGTTTTGCCTAGATTTTCTTCTAGGGTTTTGATGGTGTTAGGTCTTATGTTTAAGTCTTTAATCCATCTGGAGTTAATTTGAGTGTAAGGTGTCAGGAAGGGGTCTAGTTTCTGCTTTCTGCACATGGCTAACCAGTTTTCACAACACCATTTGTTAAACAGGGAATCCTTTCCCCATTGCTTGTTTTTGTCTGGTTTATCAAAGATTATATGGTTGTAGATATGTTGATTTGCCTCCGATGCCTCTGTTCTGTTACATTGGTCTATATCTCTGTTTTGGTACCAGTACCATGCTGTTTTGATTACTGTAGCCTTGTAGTATAGTTTGAAGTCTGGTAGTGTGATGCCTCCCGCTGTGTTCTTTTTGCTTAGAATTCACTTGGCTATGTGGGCTTTCTTTTGGTTCCATATGAAGTTCATGGTGGTTTTGACTGGACTGGGAAAATGTGGCACATATACACCATGGAATATTACGCAGCAATCAAAAATGATGAGTTTATGTCCTTTGTAAGGACATGGATGAATCTGGAGAACATCATTCTCAGCAAACTGACACAAGAACAGAAAAGGAAATACCACATATTCTCACTCATAGGTGGGTGAGAAAAATGAGAACACATGGACACAGGGAGGGGGGTACTACACACTGGGGTCTATTGTGGGGAATAGGGGAGGGACAGCAGCGGGGGAGCTGGGGAGGGATAGCCTGGGGAGAAATGCCAAATGTGGGTTAAGGGGAGGAAGGCAGCAAAACACACTGCCATGTGTGTACCTATGCAACTATCTTGCACGTTCTGCACATGTACCCCAAAACCTAAAATGCAATAAAAATTAAAAAAAAATGATATGGCATGATTTTGATAAACTCACTCACATTTAATGAAATATGGAATATTATTTTGTAATTTGGTGTTAGTAAATATTAGTGATAATTGTTTACTTGCCATCGTTGTTAGTGAACATTATTTTATACTACTGGACATCCATTCTCTCATTTTTGGTAACAATTATTGATTCCTATTTGGAAATTATTTTTTCCCCCCTTATTCTCTGTCCATGGACCTTAGTACCCTTCACCATCCCATTCTCATTCAAACTCCCAAGGAGAGTGTGTGAGCCTGAAATAATCAAAACGATCAGAATTCAGTTATAAAGAATTTACTCAAGTGTGAAGTTTAAGGATGACTGTCTGGAAACACAGCCTCCAGATGAATGCGATCAGTGTTCTGAAGTGAAGAACTAGGGTTTTACCTTTATAGGTACAAACGAAGTTTTGTATGTTTGTAACATTTTTCATACAAGGCTGGGTTTTTTTTTTTTTTTTTTTGAGACGGAGTTTCGCTCTTGTTACCCAGGCTGGAGTGCTATAGCGCAATCTCGGCTCACCGCAACCTCCGCCTCCTGGGTTCAGGCAATTCTCCTGCCTCAGCCTCCTGAGTAGCTGGGATTACAGGCACGCGCCACCATGCCCAGCTAATTTTTTGTATCTTTAGTAGAGACGGGGTTTCACCATGTTGACCAGGATGGTCTCGATCTCTTGACCTTGTGATCCACCCGCCTCGTCCTCCCAAAGTGCAAGGCTGGTTTTTGAGTTACAACAATTTGATTAGTTACAGCTTGCTCCTTTTTGGGAAAGGTATACTGAACATTTCATCTTGAGCAACTTTCTGCATAAGAACATTGTTTAAATATAAGTTACAGAGACTATTATATTCCATGGTATGTTGTTATAGAAAACCACAAGTATTACTGGAATTTCCTTCCTCCCTTCCCTTCCCTTTCCCTCCTTCCTTCCTTCCTTCCTTCCTTCCTTCCTTCCTTCCTTCCTTCCTTCCTTCCTTCCTTCCTTCCTTCCTTCCCTTCTTTCCCTCTCTTTCTTCTTTCTTTCTCTTTCTTTCTTTTTCTCTTTCTTTTGAATCTATTTATGAATACCTGATATTCATCTATATTTTACAATTTAATATGCTTTTTAGAAACTTTATTTTAGGTTAAGGGCTACATGTTCAGGTTTGTTATGTAGGTAAACTTCTGTCATAGGGGTTTGTTGTAGGCATTGTCACCCAGGTACTAAGAATAGTACCCAATAGTTGTTTTTTTGATCCTCTCTTTTCTCTCACCCTCCACCCTCAAGTAGGCCCTAATGTCTATTGTTTTCCTCTTTTGTCCATGTGTTCTCATCATTCAGCTGCCACTTGTGAGAACATGTGGTATTTGGTTTTCTGTTTCTGTGTTGTTTTGCAAAGAATGATGGCTTCCAGCTCGATTCACGTTCCTCCAAAGGACACTCATTCTTTTTTTATGGCTGTGTAGTATTCCATGGTGCATATGTACTACATTTTATTTTTTCAGTCTACCATTAGTGGAATTTCTTTGTCTTTGCTATTGTGAATATTGCTGCAATGAACATGTGTATGTGTATGTCTTCATGGTAGAATGATTTATATTCCATTGGGTATATACCCAATAACAGGATTGTTGGATCAAATGGTAGTTCTGTTTTTAGCTCTTTGAGGAATCACCAGATTGCCTTCCACAATGGTTAAACTTACACTCCCACCAACAGTGTATAAGCATTCTCTTTTCTTTACAACCTTAGCAGCATCTGTTATTTTTTGACTTTTTAAAAGTAATAGCCATTCTGACTAGTGTGAGATGATATATCATTTTGGTTTTGATTTGCTTTTCTCCAATGATCAGTGATGTTGAGTTATTGTTCCTATGATTGTTGGTTGCATATATGTCTTCTTTTGAAAAGTTGATGTTTATGTCATTTGCCCACTTTTTAATGGGGGTTTGTCCTAGTAAATTTAAGTTCCCTATAGATAATAGACTTTTTTCAGATGTATAGTTTGCAAATATTTTCTCCCATTCTCTGGCTTGTCTGTTTACTCTGTTTGTGTTTTTTAGTTGCTGAGCAGAAGCTCTTAACGTTTAATTAGATCTCATTTGTCAATTTTTACTTTTGGTGTGATTGCTTTTGGTGCCTTTGTCATGAAATCTTTGCTTGTTGCTATGCCCTGAATGGTATTGCCTAGGTTGTCTTTCAGGGCTTTTATAGTTTGGGGTTTTACATATAACTCTTTACTCCATCTTGAGTTGATTTTTGCATATGGTGTAAGAAATGCATCCCATTTCAACCTTTTACATATGGCTAGCCAGTTATCCCAGCACCATTTATTGAATAAGGAGTCCTTTCCCCATTGCATGTTTTTGTCAGCTTTGTCTAAGATCAGATGGTTGTAGGTGTGTGGCATTATTTCTGCGTTCTCTGCTCTGTTTCATTGGTCTGTGTGTCTGTTATTGTATCAATACCATGTTTTTTTTTAGTTACTGTTGCCCTGTAGTATAGTTTGAGGTCAGGTAATGTGAACTCTAGCTTTGTTCTTTATGCATAAGATTGCCTGAGCTATTTGGACTCTTTTTTGGTTCCATATGAATTTTAAAATAGTTTTCTCCTAGTTATGTGAAGAATGGCATTGGTACTTAGATAGGAATAGCTTTGAATCTGTAAATTGCTTTAGGCAATATGACCACTTTAATAATATTGATTCTTCCTATCTATGAGCATGAGATTGTTTCATTTGTGTCACCTCTGGTTTCTTAGTGTTTTCTAATTCTTGTAGACATCTTTTACCTCTCTGGTTAGTTGTATTTCCAGGTATTTTATTGCTTTTGTTATAATTGTGAATGGGATTGCTTTCCTGATGAAGCTGTTGGCTTGACTTGTTGGAGTGCTAGTGATATTTTTATGTTGATTTTGTATCCTGAAACTTTGCTGAAGTTGTTTATCAGCTGGAGGAACTTACGGGTTGAGACCATGGAGTTTTCTAGATACAGAATCATGTCATCTACAAACAAGGATAGTTTAGCTTTGTGCCTTCCTATTCAGATGCCCTTTATTTCTTTCTCTTGCCTGATTGCTCTGGCAAGGACTTTGAATATTAAGTTGAAAAGGAGAGGGGAGAGAAGATATCTTTCTCTTGTGCCAGTTTTCAAGGGGAATGCTTCTCTGCCTATTTAGTATGATGTTGGCTGTGAGCTTGCCATATATGGTTATTATTTTGTGGTATGGTCTTTCAATACCTCGTTTATTGAGAGTTTTAAAAATCAAGGGATGTTGAATTTTATCAAAAGCCTTTTCTGGATCTATTGAGATGATCTTGTAGTGTTTATCTTTAGTTCTGTTTATGTGGTGTATGACATTTATTGATTTGCATATGTTAAACCAACCTTGCATCCCAGGGATAAAGCTTTTTTCATAGTCATTGATTAGTTTTTTTAATGTGCTTCTGGATTTGATTTGCCAGTATTTTGTTGACAATTTTTGCATATGTGTTTATTGAGGATATTGGCCTGAAGTTTCTTTTTGTTGTTGTTGTTGTGCCTTTGCCAGGTTTTAGTATCAGGATGATGCTGGCCTCATAGAATGAGCTGAGGAGTCACTTCTCTTCAATTTTTTGGAATAGTTTCAGTAGAAATGGTACCAGATCTTTCTTGTACATGTGGTAGAATTCAGCTGAGAATCCATCTGGTCTTGGGCTTTTTTTGTGTGTTGGTAGGCTATTCATTACTGATTTAATTTCAGGGCTCATTTTTGGTCTGTTCAGGGAATCAATTTCTTCCTGGTGCAGTCTTGTGAGGGTGTATGCATTCAGGAATTCATCCATCTCATCTAGGTTTTCTAGTTTGTGTGTTTGTAGTAGTCTCTGATGGTTATTTGTATTTCTGTGAGGACAGTGGTAATATCTCCTTTGTTGTTTCTTATCGTGTTTATTTGGACCTTATCTCTTTTCTTTATTAGTCTAGATACTAGCCTATCTAACTTTTTCAGAAAAATTGACTCCTGGATTCAGTGATTTTTGATTTGTTTTTTTGTGTCTCAATCTCTTTCAGTTCAGCTCTGATTTTGATAATTTCTTGTCTTCTGCTAGCTTTGGGTTTGGTTTGCTCTTGCTGTTCTACTTTTTCTAGTTGTGATGTTAGGTGTTAATTTGAGATCTTTCTAACTTTCTGATGCAGGCATTTAATGCTATAAATTTCCCTCTTAATTCTGCTTTAGCTGTGTCCCAGAGATTCCGATATGTTGTATCTTTGTTCTCACTAGTTTCAAAAAACTTCTTGATTTCTGTCATTATTTACTCCAAAGTCATGGAGGAGCAACTGGTTTAATTTCCATGTAATTTCATGGTTTTCAGTAATTTTTTTATTCTTTATTTTTATTGTGCTGTGGTCTGAAAATGTGTTTGGTATGATTTCGGTTTTTTTGGATTTGCTGAGGATTGTTTTATGTTGATTGTATGGTCAATTTTAACCTATATGCCTTGTAGCAGTGAGAAGAACGTATTTTCGGTTGTTTTTGCATGGAGAGTTCTGTAGAGGTCTATCAGATTCATATGGTCCAATGTTGAGTTCAGGTCCTGGATGTCTTTGTTAATTTTCTTTTTCACTGATCTCTCTAAGACTGTAATTGGAGTGTCGATGTCTCCTGCTGTTATTTTGTGGGAGTCTAAGTTTCTTTTTAGTTGTTTAAGAACTTGCTTTATGAATCCGGTTGCTCCTGTGTTGGCTGCATATATATTTAGGATAGTTAGGTCTTCATGTTGAATTAAACCCTTGACCGTTATGTAATCCTTTTCTTTTTTTTTTTTAGTCATTTTTGTTCTTTTTTAGTTTAAAATCTGTTTTATATGAAGTTAGGATTGCAACCTGTACTTTTTTTCCAGTTTTTATTTGCTTGATATATTTTGATGCTGCTATGGGTGTCATTGCATATGAGAAGGGTCTCTTGAAGAAGCATACTATTAGATCTTGCTTTTTTTTTTCTAACTTGACACTTTATACTTTTAAATGGGATTTAGCCTGTTTACATTCAAAGTTAGTATTGATACATGTGGATTTGATCCTGTCATGTGTTTTTAGCCAGTTATGCTGGCTTATTTTTGTGGTTACTTTATCGTTTCAATGGTCTGTTTACTTAGCTTTGTTTGCTTTCCATATTTAGTGCTTCTTTCAATATCTATTTTAAGGTGAATCTCTTGGTAACAAACTTCCTTAGCATTTGCTTATCTGGAAAGGATCTTATTTCTCCTTTTCTGAGGAAGCTTAGTTTTGCTGGATATGAAATTCTTGATTGAAGATTTTTTTTCTGTAAGAATGTTAAATATAGGCTGCCAATGTCTTCTGGCCAGTAGGGTTTCTGCGAGGAGGTCCATTGTTAGCCTCATGGGGATTCCTATGTATGTGACCTGCTCTTTCTCTCTAGCTACCTTTAACATTCTTTCATTTTGACCTTGGAAAATCTGATGATAATGTGTCTTGGAGATAATCATCTTGTGTAGAATCTTGCAGGAGTTCTCTGTATTTCCTGAATTTGACTGTTAACTTCTGTAGCAAGATGGGGAATTTTTCATGGACAATATCCTGAAATATGTTTTTCCAAGTTGTTTGCTTTCTCCTTGTCCCTTTCAGGGATGCCAGTGACTCACATATTTAGTCTCTTTACAAAATCCCCTATTTCTGGGAGATTTTGTTGCTTTTTAGTTTTTTTTTTCTTTATTTTTGTGTGTGTCTTATTTCAGAGAGCCGGTCTTCAAGTTCTGAGATTCTTTTCTCAGCTTGTTTTACTCTGCTCTTAATACTTGCGACTGCATTGTGAAATTCTTGTAGTGCGTTTTTCAGCCATATCAGATCAGTTAGTTTCTCTCTTACACTGTCTAATCTGTCAGCTCCTTGTCATTTTATTGGTTCTTGGTTTCCTTGGATCACGTTTTACTGTTCTCCTGAATCTTGATGATCTTCATTCTTACCCATATTCTGAATTCTATTTCTGTCAGTTCAGCCAGTTCAGCCTGGGGTTAAGAACCCTTGTTGGAGAACTAGTGCAGCTGTTTGGAGGACATAAGACACTCTGGCCACTCAAGTTACTGAAGTTCTTGCATTGGTTCTTTCTCATCTCTGTGTGTGGGTATCGCTTTAACTGCTGGGCTCTCCCTGATTAAACACAACATAGCTGCTCTGTGAAGCTTTATGTAGGTCCATAGTCTTATTCTTTTTACTTGGTGGGACCTGGCAAGCAGGGTATCCAGCCACCCCTGTCATTGCGTTCCGGCCAGCAACAGGTGTGTACCTTTCTGGGACGGAGCTCCCAGTGAGAGCTGCAGGACACCATCTGCTGTTTTGCCACCTTCACTGTTGATACCTTCAGGTACTGAAAAATCCAGGGTTACTAGGAACTGGAGCAGATTCCCAGCATACTACACCACCTCTGTGGAAAAGTGGCCAAACTATTTGTAAAGTGGGTCCCTGATCCCATGTCTCCTCATTGGGTGGGTCTTCCCACCCTGGGTCTACAACCACCCCCCAGATGGGACTATTGAGCCAGTAGCAGCTCTACAACTCCCTGGGTCACAACTCCCAATGGGGATGGTGGTTGCTGTATTTGCTTCCTTACAGCCTTCATGCTTGCTGTCTCCACACTCTGGAGAGTCCTTGGTGTCCAGAGGCTGATTCAGATCCCCAGCAGAGAGCACCCATCTCATAGAAAAGTGGTCAGACTATACTAGATACAGGTCCCAGTACTCTCATATCCCAGCTGGGCAGAGCCACCTGACCCATGACTTCAGCAATACTATGCTGCCCCCACTTTACCACTTTAGAGCAGCTATGTATGCTCCAGCCCCCATCACCTAGGACACTCCAAAAGTCCAAAGGCAAGAATGGCTAAGGTGGCCAAATAGCAAAGATGGTGGTATACCTTTCCCACTCGGAATCCATCCCAGGGAGGTTTGGGACTGTTGCCAGCTGGAAAACACCAGCAGGGATGTTGTAGACCTTGGTGGAGGGGATTCTGCCCAGTGAAGAAAAACGAGATCTGGGACTCGTGTGAAAAAGCAGTCTAGCAGTCTATCTGCCTCTTTATAGAGCTGCTGTGCTGTGCTGGGGTACCACTGCAGTCCCTGATTGTCCCTGATTGCCCCTGATTCCCCATAGCCCAAAGGCAACATGATTAAGGTTCTGAAACAGCAAAGATGGTGGCTTGCCCCTCTCTCTGGGAGCTTCATCTCAAGGAGGTTTGGCACTGCTCTGCCTGACTGACTGGAGTTCCTCATCAATCTTTCTTGTCTTGTCTTGTCTTGTCTTGTCTTGTCTTGTCTTGTCATCTTGTCTTATCTTATCCTGGGTCTTATCCTGGGAGGTGCCATGAAAGCAGGGCCTGCAGACCATTGCTACTCAGCCCCTGGGCTAGCTCCTTTCCTAGGGTATGTATGCAGGCCTAACATCCAGCTTGCCGGAGTTGCAGCTGCCTTTACTGGGAAGCCTGGGTATCTGATGCTCCTGGGGCTTCACTTGTGCTTCACCAGATGCTCTACGTGTCAGACTGAAGGCCCTGGTGTAGGGGTTCACCAGGGGATCTCCTGACGTAAGGATTGCAAAGATCTGTGGGAGGGATATGGGTTCCTAGTGTTACTCACTCACTCACCACTTCCCTGGGGTTGGGAGGCTACCCTGGCTCTGTGTCGCTCCAGGGTGGGCAGTCATCCTGTCTTGTTTTTCTCCATTCTCTTTGGGTCGAGTTGTTTTCTTGATGAATCCCAATGCATGTACCTGCATGCTTAGTTCAAGGTGCTGTATTTACTTGCCCCTTCACTTTTCTTCATGAGGGCAGCACATAGTAGCTGCTTCTACTCAGCCATCTTGCTCTTAATCTTACTGTTTTTTTTTTTATTAGGTAAAATGTGACCTGTTGTTAAAATAAAATTGCATTAAAACAATTCTCAGTTTCACAAAGTTCATCTACAGTTAGGCTTTAATTTCATATCAACTTTATCCTAACTTCTGAAGTATACATCTTAATTGTTAATTTTGTCAACACTTGCTAATTTTTATAAATGTACAAATGAAATATGCATATTTTCATAAGTACTAGAATTGTAAGCAAGTCTGCATGCTATTAATGGTTTTCAGAGTTTATCATCTAGTTTATACAACGGAATGACTGTCTGTTAATGGAAACCTAACAACCTTATATCTAGAGTTGAAAGACCTGTTGATAACAGTAAGAATGTGAGGTGGCAATCTTCTCGGTTCTACTTGCAAGCCTTGGGGTCGTGGATGGGACCGTGCTGTAGTTATTCTCATAACAGTGGCTGCTAGTAAAGTTATACTTATTAAAGAAATGCTGGAAATCTCTTGCAACAGAATCGTTATAGTCCTTTTTCATCAGTATTGGAAATCATAGTGTGCCAGGACCCCGATACTCTTTTGGTATTTGAAAACATATTTTTTAATTTTCCTAAATTAGAGACATGGATTATATCAAGAGGCTGAATGTCTCGAACGTCTAGAAGTCATCTGTTGTGAGTTTGTTTCATTTGTTATTGGAGATGAGCTATAATTATTTCTGTTTCTCTCTAAAAATTGATGATCTAAAATTTAAACTTGCTTGGTCTGAGAAATAGCTCATGTGTTGAAGTACGAGTAGATTCATGATTCTAAATGACATGTTTAGCAGAATTAATGCAGTTGCAGTTTTGAAATTTAATGATTTATTAATAAGTAAATGAAAAGCATCCAAAAATAGGAGGAAATCAACTAATATTTTTATCGAGATATAAAAAAGCAAAATAATAGTGATTTAAATATATGCATTAGTATATATTGCATATATGTAAATACAAATGCAACATGTTTAAATATGTAAGTTGATAGGTAAATACAACACATATTTATTTAAATGTTTAAGTAAATGTTTACATATTACACATTTTTCCAACATTTTAACTGTAATTTTGTGAAGTACATTAGCTATTCTGAAAGTATCAGTAAAAAAATATTTTTTTCAGTGATGTTTTTCCCACACAGAATAACATAGTGATTCTACTGCTGATTCATTTGGTGGACTACTGAGGGGAGGCTGAAGAAGATTGCTGGGTGGGGATTCCAAATAAGCGTCAATATTAGTACATAAAAAGATGGGATGACTGAAAGTTGGAAAAAATGGTCAGAAAATATTTATAATTGTCAACATGATTTTTACTGTAAATAAGAACAAGAGGAAACAGCAAACTTTTATATAGCAAAATTCATTTAACACTCAGCAAATGTATTGAGTACTTAGTATGTGGATCTGGCCCTATGTTGGGTTCTGAAAACATGAGCAAAATGAACAAAATAGAAAGAATTCCTGCCGTCACATTTTTAGATCTAAGCAAAGCCATTACTGGCAGCTTTGGAGTGACACATAGCAAGAAGCATGCCCTCACATCAACTCTTGATGAGGCTTATAGTTAGATGTTATTAATGATGCATTCCATCTGGTAGCTTCCTGTCTATTTCAGTCTAATTTTGCTCATTATTCTTACAAAGCACTAAGCTTAGAGGCTTCTACTTTGCTCAAAGAGAGTATACACCTTCAACATGGAACTATACAAAATACAGAAATATTTTTAGAATTTACTTTTATTTCCTCTTTTTATCCTTCTGTGTTCTGTATAGAACCAGTTGTTCAGTCTCTTAGGTCCATTTGGAGGATATAGATCATTAAAAAAACAGTTTCAATACATTATAATAAGTACTATTGTGCAAAGAGTAGAGGGCACTGAACTAGAACACATTTGTGTCACTTCACTAAGACTGGTGAGGAAGAAGGTTCAAGTAGCATTGAAGTGAGAGCTGAAGGAAAAAGGCGAAGGCTGGAAGGCAAGGCAAAAGAGAGCTTAATTAATATAGGAGTTGTTCATTTTTTTCTTCAAAGTCCAGGTGAATTTTCTTGTTTGAAAATTTGTACAATAAATAAGTCTGGTTGAGGAAATAAAGAGATATCATAGTATGCTAGATTATTCATATTATCTCTAGCAAATCAGAAGCATGCATTTTTAAATTAACAAATGTGTTCCTTTTTGGAGCCAGGTTATTTGGGAGTTTCTGTTTCTCAGCATAGATGCCAGATGGCAGAATCCACAGATTGCCAGCCTCTGCATGCTGATAGTTGTCAACTTTGGATGCTAACAGGTTGTTAGAAGTAACTACTGCAGAGTAACTTTTAATTCAGTATATATTAGTGAGCATCCACTATGATTTAGGTGCTGGGCTTACAATTATAAGCAAAAACTGGTAAGTATCTCATCAGTGGAACTTGAGGTTTAATCAAGCTTTAAGAAGCTGTGTGATGACAAACTTTATTGTGACTTAAAACTAATGCCAAATTTTTATGGAATCCTGGATGTCATAATTAGAATTAGTTGTGATAAGAAAGGATAGGCATGGGGAAATTAGCAGGTAGATCAGAGTTCCTCCTTTTTCAGACACAATAAGGTGATGGGAAGACGACAGTGGGTGGTTATTTCCTTTCCAGTACTTCCTTCTGTGTCACTATACATCACTCACCCTAGGGATCCAATCCGGCAGTTTTTGCAGTAATATTAAATAAAAGGTCATGCCTTAGAACAGAAGTCTTTGCACATCACAGTATTTTCAATGATGTGAAATATTTTGTTGCTATTTTTCTAAATTAATAAATGGATGGAGTTCAGTTTGGGTTCAGTATTTCCATTTTTCACTTAGATTTTTGTTTTTATTTGTTTCACTGTGTCTTGGTTGAAAATCGATTTTAATCTGAGGTCAAGTTTAAATCTTAGGTCACTATTGCTAGTGTCAACTGAACATGTTCATTGCAAGCACTTTTTCTTTGTTTTTCTCCTATGCTGCTAAAACAGTTTTACTATTTGGAGAACTTTAAAGAATAATATTAATATGTACCCAAGTAAAAAGAGGATTCAGATATAACAACATGATTTTAGCTGAACCATGAGAAGAATAGATTTGACATCAGCTAACATGGAAAGGAGGTTCCAGGGAAGAAAACAAGGAATTTAAGTTTCGATATGTTGGGTTGGAAATGTCCACTAGAAATACAAGTAGAAATATCGAGTAGACAGTTGAATGAATATATGAGTTTGGAACAGGACTGAACTGGAAATATAAATTTGGCAATCCTGGACATCTACTTGGATTACATTTTGAGTATAGCTTAAAAAGAGGACTATTTTAAGAATAGAGGAGAAAGAGTTAGCTGAGGTTACTCAGAAGGAGTACCCTGGAAGGTAGGAAGAAAACCAAGAATATGGAGTGTCCTGAAAGTCAAGTGAAGAAGGTGCTTCAATATGATGAAATGACCCAACTGTGCCTTATGCTGATAGAATAAGTATGATGAGCATTGATAACCGGTATCTTCATTTTGCTATGTGTAGAGGTCATTGGTGACCTTGAAAAATTGCCGATTTGGTGGAGAGGTAGAATAGGTTAAAGAAAGAATAGGAGATGAGAAATTAAGGTCAGTGATTTCAGACCTATTGCTAACAAGTGTTATGGCCTGAATTGTGTCTCTCCTCACCCGCTGACATTTATATGTTGAAGCACTAACCCCTGGTACCTCAGAATGTGTTTAGAAACAGGGTCTTAAAAGAGGTGATTATGTTAAAATGAGGTTGTTAGTTAGTGTGGGCCTTATTCCAGTCTGACTTGTGTTCCTGTAAAAAGAGTAATTTGAACACATGGGATGCCAGGGACCTGTATGTACAGAGATGAGTTGAGGTCACAGTGAGTAAGTAGTCATCTGCAAAGCAAGGAGAGGGGCCTCAAGGAAAGTCAGCCCTACTGGCACCTTGATTGTGGGCTTCTGACATCTAGAACAATGAGAAAATACATTTATCTTTAAGCCACTCAGGACTCTACATTGTTATAGCAGCCATAGCAAACTAATTGTAAGTCATTACGTCTCTCTGTCTCCCTTTCCATACTGCTTCAAACTATGGCAAGACAGCTAAGTGCCTGTAGCATCTTTTTCTGTTGTAAGATTTTTCTTAGTTCATACACTGATGATTTTGCCATTAGGGACACTGGTCTTTGTGGGAGATTGCTGTGAGGAATTTCTGTGGAACTTTTTGTAGAGTATTTCTTTGGAATGTTTCTTGCCTGTCGAAACAGAAATTTATTATCAGTAAAAAATTGGCAGATAGCACCAGGGTGAACAGTAGCCTCAGTGATATAGGTTATTTCTCTGGATTCTTATTTTCTTTTCTGACTTCTAAGGACTTCCCTTACTTTTTTGGTTAAGCCATGCATATTTTAAAAAGTGTATGTGTGAGCTGGGTGTGGTGGCTCATGCCTGTAATCCCAGCACTTTGGGAGGCTGAGGTGGATGGATCATCTGGTCAGGAGATTGAGAACATCCTGGCCAACATGGTGAAAACCTGTCTCTACGAAAAATACAAAAATTAACTGAGTGTGGTGGTGTACGCCTTTAGTCCCAGCTACTTGAGAGGCTGAGGCAGGAGAATTGCTTGAATCCGGAAGGTGGCGGTTGCAATGAGTGGAGATTGCACCAATCCCTCCAGCCTGGTGACAGAGCAATACGCTGTCTCAAAAAAAAAAAATGTGTGTGTGTGTGTAATAATTTATTCAACTTTTTTAGATGCTTCCTCGGCAGGGGTGGGGCATGGTGGCGGTGAGAGTTTCATGGGACATCTGGCCTACCATATTGCCGGACACAGAATCCTGAGTTACCTTTAAGACTTTCTTTGTAAAGCAATTTCCTCTTTTATTTGCCAATTTAACCATAATCAGTTGCTTGCTTTTTGATCAGGTATAGTTACTATGACATTAATAGGCATCTAATAAAAGGTAATTACTAATGTCTCTGGTTGGATTCTCTAGAAGTGGACACTGATATAAACTTTGTGTTGTAGGCTGTCCTGGGATAAGTGTGACCTCACAGAAGGTGGCTTTTTGCAGCTAAGGCAGGCATTGAAGCAGGTGGCAGCTAGAATATCTAGCTGTTATTGATAAAGGAGAATCTGGATGCCACATTTCCATGTCTTTCACATCCACGTATATGATAAACTTAAAACATGATAAAGTCTTAGGAAATAATATTTACCTACTAAATTAGTTGAAACTTAATTGTTAGCCATTGTTTCTTGTATAAATAAATTAGGGGCCTCAGTCCCCTGATCTATAAAATGAAGGTGGAGATTACACAAGGCATTATGACTATGTGCTCTGCATAGTGCCCAGGGGTTATTAGTAAATAGTTCCTCTTGATAAGGTATTTTCACCGTTTATTAATATATCTCTTAGCGTCTATTCAAGTTCTTTTAATTTACATGGACTTCTTTTTAGCTTACTAAATTTATATCTTGCATTTATCTGATTTGCTGCATTTGTTCTAGTTATTTTAATTCTTTTTACTTTCCTGAGTGCAATATGTATATATGTATATAAATATATATGTACACGCATATATATTTACATGTTTTTCTCTTTATACTTGCTATTTCTTTTTTTTTTTTTTTTTTTTTTTTTGAGGCGGAGTTTCGCTTGTTACCCAGGCTGGAGTGCAATGGCGCGATCTCGGCTCACCGCAACCTCTGCCTCCTGGGTTCAAGCAATTCTCCTGCCTCAGCCTCCTGAGTAGCTGGGATTACAGGCACGCGCCACCATGCCCGGCTAATTTTTTGTATTTTTAGTAGAGACGGGGTTTCACCATGTTGACCAGGATGGTCTCGATCTGTTGACCTCGTGATCCACCCGCCTCGGCCTCCCAAAGTGCTGGGATTACAGGCTTGAGCCACCACGCCTGGCCATACTTGCTATTTCTTAAACAAAAAATATCTTCCATGTGTCTTCCTCTCATCCAATCTTGCCAATCATATTCCATATGGTTCCCTATCAAATTCCAGGGCTAAATATTTGATCAATTTACTTATCGGTAGAGCATGAACATTTCTTCTCAGATAGTACTTACGGAGTTCTGATTGTTTTTCATAAATACATGTACAACTGCTTTTAATTCCCAGCAACTCAGAATTAGTTTAGTTGCAAGTCTTAGTTTGTGGCACACTCTCATCATTGTCCTATGGATAGACTTTAATTTATGTCATTCATTTACTACTTCATTAACTAATTAATTATTAAAAATATACAGACACCTATGACACTCAAAGTACCAATATCTTATAAATAACTGAAGTCTAACTCCAGATTCCTGTACTGTCTTCTCTGGCCTTTCTCACAGAGATAATTTCTATCCTGATTTTGGCTTTTCATTATTTTGCTTTAAAAAGTACAGCTTTACACATGTGTATGCATCTGTAAATAAGTTATTAATTTTTAAAATTTTGTGAACTTTATGAAAGTGAATAGTTACCTATAGTCTTAGACTTGCATCTTTTATTCAACATTATGTAACTAAGATTTATTCATATTGTTGCATGTAACCGTAGATTACTAACTTTTACGGTAATTTTTTTTTTTTTTTTTGAGATGGTTTTGCTCTTGTTACCCAGGCTGGATGGAGTGCAATGGCGCAATCTCGGCTCGCCGCAACCCCGCCTCCTGGGTTCAGGCAATTCTCCTGCCTCAGCTTCCTGAGTAGCTGGGATTACAGGCACGCGCCACCATGCCCAGCTAATTTTTTGTATTTTTAGTAGAGACGGGGTTTCACCATGTTGACCAGGATGGTCTCGATCTCTTGACCTCGTGATCCACCCGCCTCAGCCTCCCAAAGTGCTGGGATTACAGACTTGAGCCACCACGCCCAGCCCTCCATTGTATAAATATTCCACAAGTTATCCCTGTCAGTGAATATTTAAGCTTCCTCTGTTTTATATTCAACTTTGCTCTCATACACATAAACAGTGCTTCTTGGAACCTTCTTTTTTTTTCCCCCCCCCGAGGCAGAGTTTTGCTCTTTTTTACCCAGACTGGAGTGCAGTGATGCAATCTCAGCTCACTGCAACCTCCACTTCCCCAGTTCAAATAATTCTCCTGCCTCAGCCTCCCCAGTAGCTGGGATTACAGGCACCTGCCACCATGCATAGCTAATTTTTGTATTTTTAGTAGAGAAGGGATTTCACCATGTTGGCCATGCTGGTCTTGAACTCCTGACCTCGCTTGATCTGTCACCTTGGTTTCCCAAAGTGCTGGAATTACAGGCTTGAGCCACCATGCCCGGCCCTTTGAACCTTCTTGTACATGCATCCCAGGGCATGTGTTTTAAGTTTCTCTAGTGCATTTATCTAGGCATAGAATTGATGGGTTGTAAATACATAAATACTTTAACTAGACAATGCCAAATTTTCTACAAAAATGATTGCACCAACTGACTCCACAAATGATAAGAAAACCTTTGATTCACATATCTGCAACATTTGGCTTTTTTATGCTTTTTGATTTTTCCAATTAAGTGGATATAAAATGTTACCTCACTATAGTCTTATGTATATTTCCTGAGTACTTTTGAGGTTTAACATTTCATCCTACGTTTATTAGCCATTGTAGTTCCTCTTCTGTGAAATGTGAGTTGACATCTTTTTGGTTACACATTTTTTCTTAATTACTTGTTAAAATTCTTTATGTATTCTTAATTTGAAATCTTTTGAATATTTTATTCAAATATCTTCTCCCAGTTATGAACTTATTTTACTTTCTTTAAGATTTCAGATTACTAATGTCTTTGATAAATTTGAGCTTAGAGAATTTTCTGAGCCCATTAGTGGAGTTATTTATTGGTTTATGCTCTTATCTTCCTGGGCAGAAAGTTTAATACATATTTTATGTTTTTATTCTGTTTCTAAAGCACAACTTTACTATTCAAAAGACAAAAATATTAACTATTATTTTTTCATAAAGTGTTAACAATATTTAAATATTTCAGCCAGTGATTTAATCTCTATATTGTGGAATAAATATCCAATTTATTTTTTATTTCTTTACTATTATTTTTTGCTACTTAGAGAACCTTTTAAAAAGATTCATTTATTTAATAGTTCTTTTTTACTACTGTTCAGCCATATCACCTCTGTTATGTATTAATACTTATTAATGCATGATTCAATTTATTGAATCTTTTTTTAATTTTATGAATTAATTTATCCTTCTCTGTACCACTTCCATAATGCCGCAATTGCTGCACCATCCTAGTAAGCCTTAATATCAAGTAGGGAAAACCTCTACTCTTTTTTTTTTTTTTTTTTTTTTGAGACGGAGTTTCGCTCTTGTTACCCAGGCTGGAGTGCAATGGCGCGATCTCGGCTCACCGCAACCTCCGCCTCCTGGGTTCAGGCAATTCTCCTGCCTCAGCCTCCTGAGTAGCTGGGATTACAGGCACGCGCCACCATGCCCAGCTAATTTTTTGTATTTTTAGTAGAGACGGGGTTTCACCATGTTTACCAGGGTGGTCTCGATCTCTTGACCTCGCGATCCACCCGCCTCGGCCTCCCAGAGCGCTGGGATTACAGGCTTGAGCCACCGCGCCCGGCCACCTCTACTCTTTATTCTTCTTCTCAAATGTCCTGTCTAGTTTGATCTTTTCCTCATTACGGAATCAAATTATCAAGCTCCACAAAATACTTTATGTGGTTTTGATTGGAAGCTTGTGGAATCTATAGATTATTTTCAATATTATAAATAACATTTGTTTTCCAAAGCAATTACATCAACTTATATTACATTGGTCTTTAGTAAGAAATTCTTATTAATTTGAGGAGGGGCTGTTATAGCATAATTTTCAAAAGGTTGAAAACATATCCTTTATATAAATACAAGGTGAAAACATGTCAGAAATTTTATACACTTCATTAATTAATGAGGGAAATAGTAATACATTAAAACTGGTCCAGGAGCTTTTGTTAAGCAACGTAATTCTAGGCAATGATGGAATAAGATTGCTGAGTTACCCCTCCACCTGCACTTCCACAAATGCAGTCACCACCCCACACCAACGCCTAGTTCTACAGGACCATAAACCATAACCTTTGAAATTATCTTTTTTAATTAGGCAGAAATTATTTGGATACCTATTAGACAAAACTCTATACATTATTGTCTTCTTTTTCACAGTCGTAAAATACCACAGAAAATAGAAAGCCACATCCAGCATTGCACTGAAAGTAAATGTAGTGATTGCTTAGCCAATTTGCAAGTTTTAGATAATTTTTCTAATAGAACTGAGTAAATTTTTCTCTAGTAGAGCATGTTGAAATTTTAAGTATATCATTATCTATTTCCCATATCGTTTAGGGAAAATGTAATGAGATGGTTTCATCAAAGTGGCTTATTTAAAATTGTGAGAATATGATAACCAGATTTTTAGATTACTGCTGTATTCTTTGATATATGTATGTATTTATTTATTTTTATAATTTTATTTATTTTTTATTGCATTTTAGGTTTTGGGGTACATGTGAAGAACATGCAAGATTGTTGCATAGGTACACACGTGGCAGTGTGATTTGCTGCCTTCCTCCACTTCACCTATATCTGGCATTTCTCTGCAACTCCCCACCCGCACTGTCCCTCCCCTATTTCCCCCCAACAGACCCCAGTGTGTAGTGCTCCCCTCCCTGTGTCCATGTGTTCTCATTGTTCAACACCCGCCTATGAGTGAGAACATGCGGTGTTTGATTTTCTGTCCTTGTGTCAGTTTGCTGAGAATGATGGTCTTCAGGTTCATCCATGTCCCTACAAGGGACACATGTCTATATTTAAAATAACATTTAGATTTTACATTATCTAATAAGATTATAGAAAATGAATTTATTATTTACTCATTCATTCTTTATAAAATATAGATTTTTAAATCATTACTTATGAGAGCAAACAAAACTTAAGGCTCCATTAGTAGGGAATTTGTGATTAAATGGTAAGTATTATCATAAGGAAATGACAGGCAGTCATTGAACAGACACTTCTGAAAAGAAGACATTTATGCAGCCAACAAACATATGAAAAAAAACTTATTCACTGGTAATTAGAGAAATACAAATCAAAACCACAATGAGACAATAACAGTTTTCAGACCTCGTAATCAAATGCGTATCCAGATCTCATGCTCATCTTTTTTATCTCTTATACTATACTATAGAATAAACAAGTTAACATAAAAATTTTGTGGAAAATATAGTTTCCCTAGAAAACCCATTAGTACTGTCATAATTTTTGATTATGTGAAATTACATTTTTTCCTTTTTCCTTCAAATTGTGTCACCTTGTCTTTCCTTCAAATTGTGTCACCTTGTCTTTAAATCTGTTTCATACAATGCAATTTGCCTATTAAAATCATAGATGTTACTTTTACTTAAGCAAGAGTATTACATATGAAGAGAAATCCTAAAGGCATATATGTGTTCCAGTGAGCTGTGCCCATTCCTGAATTGAGACTTCTTCCAAATAAGTGCAAAATGGAAGAGATGATTTGGAGGGTTGATTTAAAATCATATGTTATTGGTGGGAAGTATTAAGTTAAAAAAAAGAAAGTGCTTCCTTTACTGCATGTTGGTGTGTTCATGTAATTTCTAGTTTCATACTAACAACTCACATCTGTTGAACATAGCCAGACTTTTTGAGACCTATTGGTTTCTTCTCCACAAGCACATATATTTCTCCCCATATTGGACTTTGCTGTAATACTTAACTGTGCTGTTCCTCATAATCCTAGACTGTCAGAGCATCCTTATATTTTCCTAGGAGGTTTTACACTGACTAGTAAAGTATTCCCATCTGAGTTGGAGATTATATGGGTATTTTCTATACTCCTCTTTTATGTATAGAGAAAAGGAGAAGAGGGTTTATGTGTGGTAGTTTTGAAAAATTTTGATTGGCAAGCCCTTAGGTTTATGGTGGGGTTGCGGGTGCCTATTGTCATATTAAAAGCTTATAAATAATTTCGTGGCTAACAGCTTCACATATCTATAATGTATGTAAACATACATATGTGTATGTTTGTTTATATGGGTATATGTACTTATGTAGGTATGTATATTATCTTTGGCGCCTTTTGTTTGTATATAAATAATGGGAAGGAGTGGAGGTGGGGTAAAAAGAAAAATGGGGAAATAATTTAGGAGCATCTACTGTTTGTTTCTTTTCTGAAGTGGTAGTGGTAAGGATACGTAATTTTTATCAAACTTAACTTGTTACAAGCCTAGATTCTGCATATTTTTCTTGACTTTTATTGCACACTTAATAGAATAAAAATGAATAAACCTTTTATTCTTTGCAATTTTTCTTTTCCTTTCTTTTATTTCTCTTTTTAATGGCTTGGCTCAGGCCTGCCCACCTCATACAGTTGGGCAGCGGGCATGGAGAGGCAGAATCTCTTTGTAATTTAAGAATGGCAAAATATATCTTATAATTATCCTAGATTTCTTTATCTTTTGCTTCTCATGCTTAGATTTAAATCATATTGGGGTTGCTTGGATTTAATTATTTGAATAAAATGGGGAAGTACAGAGAGTTGGCCCAGCAAATGTACATTGAACATGAGGATGTGACTTTTCTAAATGAAAGGAGAATTCTGTTTTGCATTAAAGAGTATTTTAATAGAAAAGTACTCTTGGCTGATTTAAACCACAAGACTATTTCCATCTACCTGCAAGTTGTGATTACTAAGGGCTGAAAAGGAAAGTCCATGCAGTTATTGAGAGGCTATTAATAATATTTCTAGTAAGAGAAATTGATAATTGTTATTTATCCCATTTTCTTTCCTTATTACCATTACATCACATAATATTATATATGTATATGTAACATATATAAACACCTGCATATATGTGCATATATATGTGTGTCTGCGTGTATATAGCTGAATTCCCTTTCCAAAAATGACATTATTTTGAATTTTATTTTAAAAATGCAGAAAATGCTACTGGCATTAGAATTAATCTTTACTTCCTTATAAGATGTTACTGACTAAAAGTGTTGAGTATTAAAAGTGTTACTGACTAAAAGGCTGGAGTAATTATTAAAAGAATTAGATAGAAAAAGAAATTGGGAAACATTTTAGAAAAAAATGCAAAATATTTGAATTGAGTTTCTCTGTTTACATATAGTGAAGATTGGAAGCCAGCTAGAAACTCGTTAGAAGAACTTGAGCATGAACTGATGAAACTACTTTTTTTTTTTTTTGAAAGGGGTGAAGGAAAGAAAAAAAGTAGTGAAGGAGAGGAAGAAAGAGAAAGAAAAAGAGGGAGAGAAAACGGGAATGTTGCTTTATTCTAAAAATGGGTATTAATAATGGCCGATCAATATTTCATTTAAACCTCTGAGTAGGTGTGATGTGGTATTGACAAGAATGTGTATTTTGTGTATTTAAAGTGGAGAGCTCTATAAATATTTATTAAGCTTTCTTGTTCTGGATCTGAGTTCAAGTCCTGGATATCCTTATTAATTTTCTGTCTCGTTGAGTCTAAGTCTCTTTATAGGTCTTATGTATTTGGGTGTTAGGATCATTAGCTCTTATTGTTGCATTGCTCCTTTTACCATTATATCTTTGCTGCTTTAAAATCTATTTTATCAGATGCGAGAATTGCAACTCCTGCTTTTTATTTATTTATTTATTTATCTTTGCTCTCCATTTAGTTGGTTAATCTTTCTCCATCCCTTTGTTTTGAGTCTTTGTGTATCTTTGCACGTGAAATGAGTCTGGATGTAGCATACTGTTGGGTTTTGGCTGTATCTTTTGTTTAGGGGATTTAGTCGATTTAAATTTAGGATTACTGCCATTTGATGTTAACTGGCTGTTGAATCCATTCGTTGATGTAAATTCTTCTTTATGTTGATGCTCTTTACTTTTTGGTATATTTTTAGAAAGGCTAATACTGGTTGTTCCTTTTTATGTGTAATGCTTCTTTCAGAAGCTCTTGTAAAGCAGGCCTGGTGGTAATAAAATCTCTGAGTACTTGCTTGTTCGCAAAGGATTTTATTTTTCCTTCACTTACGAAGCTTAGTTTGGCTGGATATGAAATTCTGGGCTGAACGTTCTGTTCTTTAAGGATGTTGAATATTGGCCCCTACTCTCTTCTGGCTTGTAGGGTTTCTGCTAAGAGATCTGCTGTGAGTCTGGTGGGCTTCCCTTTGTGGATAACCTGACCTTTCTCTCTGGCTGCCCTTAGTATTTTCTTCTTTGTTTCAACCCTGTTGAATCTAACGGTTATGTGCCTTGTGGGGGTTGCTCTTCTTGAGGAATATCTTTGTGGTGTTCTCTGTATTACCTGGGGTTGAATATTGTCCTGCTTTGCTAGGTTGGGAAAGTTTTCCTGAATAATATACTGAAGAGTATTTTCCAGCTTGGAATCATTCTCTCCGTCGCATTCAGGTATACCTATCAAATGTAAATTAGGTCTTTTCACATAGTCCCATATTTCTTGGAGACTTTGCTCATTCCTTTTTATCCTTTTTTCTCTATTCTTGTCTTCTTGTTTTATTTCATTAAGTTTGTCTTCAACCTCTGATATCCTTTTTTCTGCTTGTTCAATTTGAGTGTTAAAACCTGTGCATACTTCTCGGAGTTCCCATATTGTATTCTTCATTTCCATTAATTCACTTATATTCCTCTCTAAATTGTCTATTCTCATTAGGATTTTGTCAAACCTTTTTTCAAAGTTCTTAGTTCCTTTACGTTGGGCTACAACATGTTCTTTTAACTCACAGAAGTTTCTTATTATCCACCTTCTGAAGCCTGATTCTGTTAGTGGAATGCACTCATTCTCCATCAAGCCTTGTTCCCTTGTTGATCAGGAACTGTGATCCTCTGTAGAGGGAGAGGCATTCTGATTTTGAGTATTCTCAGCCTTTTTACACTGGTTTCTTCCCATTGTTGTAAGTTTATCCACCTGTCGTCTTTGTAATTACCAACTTTCAAATTAGGTCTCTGAGTGGACGTCCAAGTTGTTAATTCCCAGGGCCGAAATCTGAGCAACCCACTGCATCAGCCAAAACAGCGGCGTTAAGACTGATGGTGCTTTTCTGCCCGGGAATCTCCAATCTGGCTTCCTTCTTGAGTCCGTAATAGGCGACTCTGCCTTCCCAGAGCTCCAAACGTCAGACTGAAGGGCAACCAGTCCCGTTTACTCTGCACCAAGAGCTGCCGCGCTGAGGCGCCGGCAAAACCGCTGCGCCAGCCACAAGAGTCGCGCTGGCGACCCGTGGGCTCCTCCACTGTGAATCTTCTGGTCCGTGAGCAACAAAAATTTGTCTGAAAGTGTGGTGTCCTCTCGTTCTCTGTGCTTTCACTGGGAGCTACAAACCTGAGATGTTAGCGATCAGCCATCTTGGATCTCCTCCCGAAACTACTTAAAAAAATTTTTTTTGGGGAAGGGAGTCTCGCTCTGTTGCCCAGGCTGGAGTGTAGTGGTACAATCTCAGCTCACTGCAACCTCTGGGTTCAAGAGATTCTCCTGCCTCAGCCTCCCTCCGAGTCTGGGGCTACAGGTACACATCACCACGCCAGGCTAATTTTTTGTATTTTAGTGAAAATGAGGTTTCACCCTGTTGCCGAGACTGGTCTTGAAATCCTCAGCTCAGGCAATCTGCCCACCTCAGCCTCCCAAAATGCTGGGATTTCAAGTGTGAGCCACTGTGCCTGGCCCAAAACTACCTTTTTAAAATGAATATTTATTTTTCACAAGCCTTTGTTTTTATAAGTTTTTATTTTTATTTTTATTGATTTACGGGGTACAAGTATGGCTTTCTTGCATGGGTATGTTGTATAGTAGTAAAGTCTGGGCTTTTTGTGTAGCCATAACCTGAATAGTGAACGTTGTACCCATTAGATAATTTGTCAGCTCTTACCTCCATCCCACTCTCCCACCTTTTGAAGTCTTCAGTTTCTGGGTTTTCATTCTGTATGTCCACGCGTACCTATTATTTAGCTTCCACTCGTAAGTGAGGATATGCAATATTTGACTTTCTGTTCCTAGGTAACTTTGTTTAGAATAATGGCCTACAGTTCCATTCATGTTGCTGAAAAATACATTATTTCATTCTTTTTCTTTTTTTTTAATACCCAAGTAATATTCCATTGTGTGTGTATGTGTGTTTGTGTGTGTATCTATATGTACCCCACATTTTCTTGATGCAGTCATCTATTAGTGGACACTTAATGTTGATTCCATGTCTTTGCTTTTGTAAGTAGTGCTGCAGTAAACATACAAATTCTTGTATCTTTTTGATGTAATGAATGACTTCTTTCCCTTTGGGCCTTTGGGTATATACCCAGAAGTTGAGTTGCTAGATTGAATGGTCGTTCAATTTTCAGTTCTTTGCAAAATCTCCATACTGTTTTCTATAGAGGTTGTGCTAACTTACATTTCTGCCAGCAGTATATAAGTGCACCTTCTTCTCTGTAAGCCTTTCAACATCTGTTGTTTTCTGACTTTTTATAATCACCATTATTACTGGAGTAAGGTGGCATCTCATTGTGATTTTAATCTCCATTTCTCTGACAATTAGCATTGTTGAGCATGGTTTCATATGTTTGTGGCTGCATATGTTTGTATGCTTTCTTTTGAAAAATGTGTGTTCATATCCTTTGTACACTTTTTAAAGAGTTTGTATATTTTTTTCTTGTTATTTGAATTCCTTGTAGATTCTGGATATTAGCCCTTTGTTGAATGCATAGCTTACAAATATTTTCTGGAATTCTGTATATTGTATGTTTACTCTGTTGTTTGTTTCCTTTGATGTATAGAAGAGTTTTAATTAATTCCTATTTCTCTATTTTTGTTTTTGTTGTGTTTGGCAAGCCTTCATTTGCTGGTTATCAGAAATTAAGTATGATATTTGGGAAATGGATAGGAATCAGGTTTTAGGTCAATAATCATATGGCAGATCTTAAGAAACATGTCCCAGTATTGAAGGGTATAGCCCAGTATTTATGGATTGATCTATTGTTTATAATGTTTTTAAAATAATATTTTCTAAAACTCTAGAATTCTACTAATAAAGTCTCAACTTGATAAGAAGGCGAGAAGCAAGAAAAAGAATAGAAAGAGCAATGTTCCAACTCTGTCCCTGTCCTAGCTGTAAGAATTTGGGCCAGTCACTAAAATTATTTGAATCAAAGTTTTTTTCTTTCTTTTTTTTTTTTTTTGAGTCAGTGTCTCACTCTTACCATCCAGGTTGGAGTGCAGCAGCACGATCTCCACTCCCTGCAACCACCACCTCCCAGGTTCAAGTGATTCTCTTGCCTTAGCCTCCCAAGTAGCTGAGATTACAGGTGTGTGCCATCACACCCAACTAATTTTTGTATTTTTAGTAGAGATTGGTTTTACTATCTTAGCCAGGCTGTTCTCGAACTCCTGACTGCAGGTGATCCACCTGTCTCGGCCTCCCAAAGTACTGGGGTTACGGGCACGAGCCACCATTCCTGGCCCAATGTTTCTTTTTCTATAAAGTTGATATCTACCTTACTCAAGTAAAAATCAAATAAATTAATTATAGTATACTTTTTAGTGATTTATTAAATTCGTAGACAGCTAAAAGGACAAATAAACATCTAAATTCATAACCTATTTAAAGAATCTATGGGGAATTGTAAGGTAGATTAAGTTGGAATAAGAAAGAGTTCACAAGGATTCACCTCACTACAAACCCAAGTTTTCCATCTTCAGATGTTATAAGGAAGAAAAGGAAGATTATTTTATCTCTCCCACTGTACTATTGGTTCAGAGTCCTCATGGTTTATACCAAATAAAAAATTGGCTACCACACTAGACCTTCATTCAGGAATTTATCTCTTAATCTTTAATGGCGAGTAGGTTCTAACTAATATGTGGGATGCTAATGATATAAGCATAGACAAAACTCAATATGGCCCTTGCCCTCATGGAGTTTATGTTGTGATGAACAAACTTGGTATGACTGAGAACTGGTATTGTCACCATTAAGAAAATGACTGTTATTAGCTTCCTAGCACTTCCACAATGAAACACCACTAACTTGGTGCCTGAAAACCATAGAAGTTTGTTGACTGACAGTAATGGAGACCAGATATTTGAAGAAAAGGTGTAGGCAGGGCCATGCTTCTTACTGAGGCTCTAAAAGAGAATCTTTCCTTGCTTTTTTCAGGTTCTGGTAGTCCCAAGTTTCCCTTCAGTTTCAGAAGCATAACTCCAATCTCTGCCTTTGTCTTCATATGACCATCTTCCTTCTGCATCTGTGTCTGAGTGCAAGTTTTCCTTTTCTTATAAGGACACCTGTCATAATTGACTAAGGGCTTATCCTGTTATGGTATATCCTCATCTTAATTTAACGAATTATGTCTGCAATGACGTTATTTCCAGATAGGTTCAAATTCTGAGGTCATGAGAGCTATGACTTATCTTTTAGGGGGACATAATTCATCCCATTACAATGACCTTAGAGAAAATAGGAGTAAACTTAGAATAATGTAATACATTTGGAAAGGTATACTTTTTATTTTTGTTAGTAGTGAAAACAGAGTGAGAGAACCTTGGAAGTATACTTTCTCTTTACTGAACATAGAGCACCAAACATGGAATTAGCGGGATGCCACATCTAGAAGCACAGTAATAATTCCAGGGGAAATTTCTTAGAAATGGAAATTGTACTGGGAGCTATGTATATTAACTCACCATTCAGATGTATATTTTCCAAAGGACAGCGAGCAGCAAATAAGTAGAGAACAGGACCTCTGTGCATCCATTGAATCTGCCTGCTGAGACCAGAGGGTCCAGGCAGATAATCCCTTGTTTGAGATGAGTACAGTAATAAAAATCATATATGCATTCCATGAACAATATTGTAGAATCAGAAGGAAGGAGGAGGGAAATAGCACTTAGTAGTACCAAGCAGACACAGAGGAAGAACCTTCCTCTGATAATGATCTATATCTACTATAAGATTTAAAAGAGAATATCCACAAAAGCTAGACATCCTAAATAGGTTTCAAAGCTTTAGTGCTAGAAAAAAGCGAAATAGTGTTTCTGAAAGAATGGTACATTGACATCCTGGATCAGAATTATTTTTCTTGTTGTTAAAATGATGAGGGCTACTTTAAATTTATTGAATAAGAATTTTAAGAGTAAATCAGGGAAATTGCATTTTAACAAGACTCCACATCAGCTTTACATTGGATTCAAGTGCCAGAACAAAAGAATGAAAGGAAAATGAAAAAACAAGTACCAAGTTAAAATCAACATTAAAGTAGTTTATATCGTTAGGATAAATTGATGATAGTTACAAAAGATATCTCTGCAGTATCTGAATTATTTCAGAGCATAGAATTAAATTCATATTAGAAGATACTAGAATAATTTAAAAAGACATCACACCATTATGACTGTAGAAGAAAAACTCATTAAAAAGTCTCAAATAGTGAATCCAGCAGTAAATTACCTGAATTGTTTACCATCACAAATACATGTTATTCCGGGATAGATAAAAACAGCTGCATCATATAAAAATAGATGAAATAATTCACCAAATCAATAAGTGAAAAGAAAAGCAACCATATACTATTAGCTTGATAAATTCAATATAGGATTTTTTTATAACAATCAATACCAATCCATTACTTACATAATTTTAAGTAAAGTGTAAATATCTAAGGAATCCCAAGATCACGAAAATACAATTATTCCTCAGTATTCTTGGTGATTGGTTTCAGGACTTCTCTGGAAACCAAAATCCACAATGCTCAAGTCCCTTATATAAAATGGCATAAGATTTGCATAATTATCTATGCACATCCTTCAATGTACTTTATCTCTAGATTACTTATAATTCATAATAAAATATAAAAGTTGTGTAGATAGTTGTTATACTACATTGCCTTGGGAATAATGACAAGAAAAACAAGTCTTTACATGTTCAGTAGAGATGTTGTTTTTTGTCCTTCCCAAATATTTCCTATCCGCTGCTGGCGGAATACATGGATGTGGAACTTAATGGATACAAAAAGCCAAGTGTAATTAATTATATCCTCTTATAAGAAAGGAACACCACAATTATTTGACTTTTTTCCCCCCAAAAGTGCTAGTTAATGAAGTAAGGCAAAAACAATGAAATGTAAATATAGCAGTTCCTCAAATAATGCCATATCATTCAACATTGTTTTGTTATAAAATTGATGAGAAAAAAAATTCTATTCCTAATTGGGGTGACTGTGTGGAGTTTGCACGTTCTATCCACATCTGTGTGGGTTTTCTTCAGTTACTGCAGTTTCCTCCCATATGCCAAAGATATGCAAGTTGGGTGAATTAGTGTGTCTAAATGATCCTAGCATGAATCTTGGTGTTTGAGTGTGTTTTGCAATGTGATGGTGTTCTGTCTGGGTGGGGTTCTGCCTGGCCCCTTGAGCTTCTTGGATGGGCTCTGGCCACCTACCACCCTGAACTGGAACAAGTGGGTAAATAACCTTGCTTGTTTTCATTAGTCTTTCTTGAATGTATGTATAGCTCATAGTTCCTTCAACCTTTACTATCCAAAGTGTTTTGATCTTTATTTAGAAGTTGGGTGACATTTTTGTAGCCAGTGGAAACTTAACTCTTGTTCACATCATTAGCCTATGGTAAAATTGGTTTTGTTACATAGCATTTATTTTAAAGTCGAAAACACCCTATGGATGACATTAAGGGAGAACTTACTGTAGAAATACTGGAGAACATGTCCAGATGACATGATTGTCTGTCTAGCAAACTCAAGTAATAAATGTGAAACAAAAAAGCACTACATGTAAGAGAGGTCAACATGGTAGCCATTTACAATATCAAAACCATAAAGTTAAAGATTGGAACATAACATTTTTAAAAAGCAACCAAAATTATAAAATAGCCAGAAATCAGTGTCACAAAGAATATATAAGATCTACCCAAATAAGACATTGTTGATCAACATAAAAATAACTTTATTAAATAGTGAGAATGTATTTCAGTAGAAGACACCACCTAATAATGATTAGAATTCCAGTATCTTTTTTTTATAAGATATAACCATTATTATTATATTTGAATAAATGTAACAAAATTACCTTAAATTTTAGCATTTGTGTAAGTATGTGATAAAAATGACATCTTTAAAACTGATAAGAGCAGATTTTCCCTAATTCAAAACTCTGTGGTTCTGGGGAAGGCCCAGAAGGAGTACACAAAGAGTACACGGACTTAGTGTAAGAGCACACTGAAGAGTACACTAACATAGTCTACTAGATATAAGTAGATTCACATAAAGAGATGGAGTTAGGGAGGTCAGAAGAAAAGGAAGAGAGGGAGGCAGGATGAAAGGAAGGAAAAGATGGAGGGGGGCAATGGAGGGAGGAGATGAAACCACGTTTAAACTTGAAAGAGGAAACAGTGCGATAATACTTAAAATCAATTAAAATCATGACAAGTATTGGGAACGGTAAACACAACCGAACTAAATACCTGGGTGCTAGAAAACTGTTTGATGCTGAGGAAGGTCTCAAAAGTATACGCTATCACTAACTTGCCTTGGTGCTGGAAAGAGTTACCATTAAATCAATTATCAAAAAAAAGCTCACTCTGTACTGTAACCAGTAAGCCTAAAGAACATTTTCTGGGCCTAAAATAAGTCATGTTATCAAAAAATACTTTGCTTGCTTTTTGGCTTTAGCTTTACAAAACATTTGTATAATTTCATGTCTTGATATAATCCGTGTTCCTCAATGATTATATTGACTCAGAGAGATCACAAGATTAACAGTTTTACTTCATATAATTTTATAATTAGATTGGAATTAGGAAATTATTTAATGAGAGACTTCACACCATGCAAAATTGTCTTTCCTTGCAAGCTGTTGTACAGCCTTTAGCACATTTATAGGTACTGGAGAGCTCTCCACATTGATGGCCATTCCAAAGTTGGGTAATTCTCATTCATAATTTATATATTTACCTATTATTAGTTTCATTTATTAGGGAAACAAATTATGTGACATTCAATTCAAATAATGTTGGTCACTGTAATATTTAAAGACAACTGTGACTCCTAACTCTTCATATTTATGAATTCTTTCTAGTTTCTTCTACCTTTCTACGTATGATAATGCTTTCTAGACTCCTCATTATTTTAGTTAAGGCTTTAAATGATCTCATTATAGTGAAAAAAATGCTCCTCTCTTCTATACTCAGTACTGAGTACCAATATTATCTGAAAAATGGACTCATTCTTATAAATTTGATAATTCTAGGAAGCAAATCTGCATGGCCTTTGCTGAATTATTTGTTTGATAGCCGTATGTCCTCTCAAATTTGCTATGTATCCATATCAAATTTTAATTATTTTAGCTTGTTCTTGGTATTTACAGTTACTATATTTAAAATGAACTGACTTTTCATTTGATAAATAAGGGAAACAGGTCCAATAGTTGGATCTCCAAGACATCAAGGAAGTTTTATTTCTATATGTGTGTGCATGAACTTTTGTAGCACATATATGCACGTAGATTTGTAGGTGTGTGTGTGCATGTACATGGGCATGCAGATGGAAATGCTCTGCTGAAAGATATCATTGCCATTTTAGTGGCTTCTTTCTGGAGAAGCCATCAAGTAAAGAGAATCTTGTTTACTTTAAAACAATTTTATTTGATATATAAGGTGAAGAAAAAACTAAGTGAGAATATGTTAACAAGGAAATAAAAGTAGAAATATATTCTTTTTTTTTTTTTGAGACAGAGTCTTGCTCTGTTGCCCAGATTGGAGTGCAGTGATATGATCTCGTCTCACTGCCATCTCCGCCTCTGGGGTTGATGCAATTCTTCTCATAAGCCTCCCGAGTAGCCGGGATTACAGGTGCATGCCACCATGCCCGGCTAATTTGTATTTATAACAGAGACAGGGTTTCACCATCTTGGCCAGGCTGATCTTGAGCTCCTGACTTTGTGATCAACCTGCCTCAGCCTCCCAAAGTGCTGGGATTACAGGCGTGGGCCACTGTGCCAAGCCCCCGAAATATATTCTTTAGAGAGAAGACATAAAAGAACACTCAAGTTTTTTAGAAGATACAACACATACAACTTGGTTCGTAATTAATTTGAAAAATGCCCTGTTTCTTTTGTGACACAAGAGACTGCTTTTAAACTCTTTATGGGTTTCCTTGAATAAGCAGGGTGATAGATAGTTTACAAGATAATATAGTGGTGAAATAATTCTTGAATACATGAGCAGCTTTATAATGTCAGTTATTTTTTTTTCTTCTAGGTATATGGTCCTGCAAAAAAAAATAAAAAACAAGCTCCCTCACCCCCACGCAAAAAAAAAAAAAAAAAAAAAAAGACCCCCAATCCCTATCTGTCTTATATAAATTACATTTTCATATTAGGAAAAATGAAATTAAATCTTTGTTTCTGTGTAAACATTAAAGTTATTTCTTAGCTGTTTTTGGAATTCTAACTTATAGTACATTTATTTGAGACTAATTAAGGAAATTGAGTATTATTTAGAAATTATGTTGCACTGAATAAGATTTCTCTTTTCACTATTTTGAAAATACTATACCTTATTACATAGGAGACAGTTTGCTAGAATTTAGAGTGTTTATTAAATTGATGCTATTATTTTAGACAGTTAATATTATTGTATAGAGGATTAAATATATAATATGCAGTCTAGTAATTGAGTTGTTGCTTTATCATTTATCTGCGATAACTTTAACAGCTCTATTTGGCACTAATACTTCTTGGTCGATCCATAAATAAGAAGGTAAAGTGTTACAGAGTGTGGTGTCCTATATAGACTCCAGGCATAGTACAGGGGCTTAAGAATTGGTTATTAGGCCCTGCTCTTTTAGGTTCTGATTTAATAGATTGGTGCAGTGGTGCCCAAACAGAATTTTTCAAGCATCAGTTGATTCTTACAACGGGGGAAAAAATGGGGAAAGCACTGGTTCAAAACCATTTCCAAAGACACATAGTCAAGATGTTTGCATTATTGTTGTTTTGAAAAATCTATACCACTCATTACATTCATTAATACAAATAGCTGAATTGACTGTGCATAATATTTGAAATGACTATATCTTTAAAAGTGGAAAGTAACTGCTTCTCTCTAAATCAGCACTTTACTCAATTCTCATCTTCCACGGCAGGTAATTCACTAAAACATGTAATGCATCAAATCAAATAATGCATTTAAAAATATATTATTCTTTAAGTTAATTAGAGAACTACAGACCATTTTATATTTGTTGATCTTCATAAAAATAAAGATATGACTGCATATACTTAGATGTTTTTATTTTCTGTTTGCAGGGTACAAGTTGAATTCTATATGAATGAAAACACATTTAAAGAGAGACTAAAATTATTTTTCATAAAAAACCAGAGATCAAGTAAGTTATTTATTTCATTCCCCTCTTTGTTTATACATATATTTACTTCAAAATATTTAAGCTGCGTAATCTTGTGCAAAATACTTTTTAGGTAGACAAATAAAATTGGTTATGATATTAATGCCTCTTGAACATCATCAGTTCTCCAAGTTCCATGTCAATAAGTTGACTCTGAGTGGACTATCTGGGTTAGTAGAAACACTGAGGAAAATAATTTAAATGAGGGTCCCTACATTTTAACTCTAAATATTATATTTTCAGAAAGTTCTGACAAACAATGGGAAATAATTGATTTAGGGAAGGAAGCGTTTAATATTTCCTAATTATTCCAAATAATAATAAACATCTAGGTTGCACTGAAATATACAGATTCCTGTCTTTCTTTTTTTTTTTCTTCTTCTTCTTTTTTTTTCCGCCAATCAATGAGAGCTTGTAAGGCTGCTGAGGTCGGTTGGCCTTGAACTCTTGGCCTCGCCTTCGCAAGCGCCACGACATCCGGCCGGAGCCACTTTGGGCCCAGGTTCCTGTCTTTCTTAACCTGGAGATTTTGAGCCAGGAAGTGTAGGGTAGATCTCAGAGTTTAGCATCCCGGTGATTTTTAAAATCACATAAATGTAAAAAAGTAACGAAGTAGAACTTCCAGAAGACAAAATTGCCATAGTCACTGCCCTCCTGAGCCCATTCAAGATTAAAGTGCCACTGACACTTGTTGCTTCCCATAATGCCATATATGTAATAAGCCAATATGCAGTTTTTTTCATGGTTATTGCTTAAAGTGTTGACAAGAAATGAAGAGGTCTGCATTAGTTGGTGTAGAGGTTAAGCTCTGTGAATTTTGACCTTGAAATCCTCTTGTCAAAATTAAGTTGTGCCTCTGTAGGTAGGACTCAAAGAGAGAAGCTTGACTTGTGGGACATTATCCAAATACTGATAGGGAATATTTCAATATTTAAGGCATACTGCTCAGATAGTCCTAATGACAGGCTGGGCTTAAGGTTAAGACTGTTAGTAACTAATGCTTTTCTAATATGGTTATTCAGAATCTTCAAAGAAGCCTCATAAATAGATATTACCTAAAGGGATCACAGCATCTGAATAGGTTTCCCTGATTTCAATACTAACAGTCCTCTCTTTCCAGGCCAGGAAAGGTAGATGCATTGTTTGAATACTTAACCTGTAGTCAGCTGCAACTGAGTGGTCATTTGAGGAGGCCCATTTCTATAAAACCAGCACAATTTCATTAATAATTTAAAAGATTTTATAAGAAAGCAAACTCATAAAATGTACTCAGCATTTTAATAGGAAGACCTAGAAGAAATTTCACAATTAATAGGCATTAACCTTTTTACTTGTAAGAGATGTTACCACAAGTACACTCACAACAGTGAAGTAGGACAAAAAAAGTGACATTTCATTTCTAGATTTTATTAAGTAATAATTATAGGAAGGCCTTTATCAAAATTTTATTCATAATGCATGAATCAGATATCACAAGGTAATTACAGGAAAGATAATGCTCATATTAATCAGGCTTTATGCATATTTTGCTTAATCTCAAATACTCTTCTTTATCATCATTAAATATTACAGGATGAACAATTGTTACCTACACAGTTTAAAATATACATACATGTCAGTTTTAATTCCCACAAAAGTTTAGGATTCCATGGGTTTTTATGTAGTTAAAAATAGAATTTAATTTATTGAACTTTCCATGTATGTGTGTGTATATGAGGGAGAGAGAGATGGAGAGACTGATTGTGTGTGTGTTTTCCAGTATATAGTATTATGATTTCTCTATAATTATATAATTAGATAATGTATATTATTATATAATGAATAAATGATATATGATTATGTAATTGGTATGTATTATAATTATACAATAAATATTAAATATATAACATAGAACCATACAAATATAAGTTTTTAATAATGAAATGTACAAGATTCCATTAAGTTACAAGTTTTATAAATTGGTTTGTGAATTTTTTAAACAGCTAAATTTACTAACCAGTTAAACTTTATCCCAAATTTTATGGATATATAAAATGCCTAAACTTACAAGCATACTCGAATCAGCCTTGATTGGACATAAATTTCATGGCTTCTTAATGTTCAAATCTAGATTTACTCTTGGTATAAAATATGCACTCTCATTTGCAGTTCAAGTATTCTGTCAAACTCGCTTTTTGTTTCAATATTCAGGTAATTAAAATTCAGCTACCAAGAACTTCAGAGAGTTTAGACAATTATAGTAGTGTAGTTTCTAAATACAATTTAAGTGCTGTATTTAAAGTTGATATTTTTGACAATTCTTTTTAGTCTTTTGTGAACTAAGTTCAAATGAAAATCAAACTTTTATTGTTTGTTTAAAGGTCTAAGGATACGCCTGTTCAATTTTTCTCTCAAGTTGCTAAGCTGCTTATTATACATAATCCGAGTACTACTAGAAAACCCTTCACAAGGAAATGAATGGTAAGGTACCTTTTCTGACCTTCTATAATATTATTTTGATTATTTTGAATTGTTTCACATTTTAAATTTAAAGAACGTTGTATAGAACTTAATTTTTAAGGATGTTTTAGGTGTTTGTCACAAATTAAATTGATCTGGTTTATAAGCACTACATAAATACAATTCTTGTAAGTTCTTTGTAAGTATATTTTATTATTTTTCTGTTTGTCTGATGCTAATATTGTACTGTAAGACATACAATTTTATTGCTTGCCAAAGTGCATTAAGTAGTTGTTGTTTAAAAATGGGTGAGTCTCTTTAAAGACCTAAATGCCTTTCTGTTCTTGATTTTCAGATACTCCCAAAAGGTTTACTCTACTGCATGGCAGTTTTATATTTTCATAATAATAAATAGTTATTAACCTTCAGTGGAAACACTCCATCATATTGGGAAGGATATCTATCTCAAGACCCAGTTTTAACTGTGCAGTTCTTTATCTTATTTGAGTTAAATGACATTGGTTTATTGACTTATTTTGTGTTCATAATTGTGTTGCTCTTACTAAATTGTATTTCTAGTCATTCGTGGATTTTCCTTTTTAGGCTCTGCCCTTTGCTAGAAACAGTGGGGAGATGTACTGGGTGTGTAATTGCATGCATAATATTTACCTCGTAATCATCCAGGACCCTTGTCCAGCCTATTAAATTTATGATAATTTTCAAAACCAAAAACTTAAATTTGATGACTAATGTCCATACAATTATTTCTTCATGTAAAAGTCTGCCCTAAGAAAATTAAAAAATGAAAAGATCAAAGTAAGATGGAAAGTGAGCTTATAATATGCATTTAAATGAATTGGTTACCCCTCAGCTTGTTTAGGTAGTAAAAATAATTCTGTATTTGTTTAAGGTTTGTATTTATTTAAAGATGTCTGTGTTTATTTAATGTTAAAGATTAGTAAGTGAAGTTTTATCATGTAATCTGTGATAATTCTTCATAAAATAATTTATTTAATGAAATATAATTATGAATATGTCATGGTATCTTCATTGAGTCCTTAGCATGTACCAGTCACATTGCTGTTAGTGAAGGTATAAAAATGCATAAGAACATTCAGTATCCTTATGGAATTTTTAATCTGTGAAAAGATTGTTTATTTTGGAGATCCTGCTATTGCTGTCAGTAGACTAGTTTCTTACATGTGTTATTTTCTTCAGTATTACTCTCACCTTATATATAAAGAGAGGTTTTCTTTTATTTTCCACTCTGCTTTGAGACTCTCAGGACTACTCTTATTATGCTTTTTACCTGTGTTTAACGCAGTGACCACAGGAAATCAGTGTGTTCCCATTCCCCCAAATGCAACTGCATATTCAACTTTTCTACTTTGATGTTCAAGACATTTCAGACTTACCATATTCCAATTAGGTTTTTCAGTGCTCTTCCACATCTCAATGAATGAAAACTTGATCCTTCCTTCAAACCCTGCTCTACTCATAGCTTTCCACATTTCAGCTGATAACAATACATCCGAAAAGTTGCTTGGAGCAAAAGCTTTGGAGCCATTTACTTTTCTGCAGCATATACAAATCCCTTAGAAAATTCTGTCATTTCTACCTTCAAGATAAACCTGGCACACAATCACTTCTCAATGCTATCACGCTGGTACAAGCCACCTTCTCACACCTAGAGTACTGCAGTAGCCTCCTAATTAATTACTCCTGCTATTTCTGCCTTTGTTTCCTTTTGATGTATTCTTAATGTAGAAACTGTTTCTGTAAAACATAAGTCACATCTTGATAGGACTCTACTGTGATTGCCGAAGTACTTATCATGGCCTTATCACTTCACCACCCACTACTCCTCCCATACCCAATCTGCTCCAGCCACATTAGCCTTTCTGTTCCTTGATCATACCAGACACCCCCAACATAGGTCCTTCATGGGGTGTTTCTTTTTGTCCAGGATTCTCTTCCTTCAGATAACATAAGGCACACTTCCTCAGATAATATTAAGCTTCCTATTTAGAATTGTAATCTCCTGATGAGATTCCCTTAATAGTTTTCTTCTTTTTCTTTTTTCTCTATTGCCTCTTTCTCTTTTACGTATTCTACTAATTTTACTTTTTTTTTGTGTGTGTGTGTATTCCATGAGTACTAGAGAGGATATTCCATGACATCATGGATCACTGTCTGAATCCGCAGAGCCTGATACAAAGTGGCAAACAATAGTCATTTGTTAAAAGAATGAATGGTTACATGAGTAAAAGAAGTTCCTTAGTAAAACTTTTGCCTACTCTACCTCACCAGCCTATGCTGAACTACTTGAAGTAACTTTATACACACTTTGATCTCCCTTTCTCTGAGCCTTTGAACATTCTGCTCCCTCTTCTGGGAAATTAGATTTCCTGCTCCTCACAACCCACACTTGTTTGACTTGTTCCTGGACTCCAGGGCTTCAGGAAAACAACTTTTTGGAGAACAATTAATCTAAAATCCTTATGGGTATTGTACCCTGTAGCCCAGTTCCACTCTGGGTTAGGAGTGTCTTCTGGGTACTCTCCCACACACTTCTCTCAGAACAACGAAAGCATGCCCCTGAATTTACCATTCACTTCTCTCTCCTTTCTGTATGCTCACTAAGGGCAAGAACCATGCTGTGTTTGCCTCCGTAGCTATCATACTAAGCACAGGACTTGGTGGGTCAGTGAATGCTGCTGAATTAATGAAATGATGCTCAGCAATTCTATTGATAGTGTGTTGCACAATAAAAATAATTGAGGACTAATGCCTGGAGATGACAGTGTTATTAAAATGGTTCACATAACAAATTATTCTACAATCATATCAGAAGTATTTTTAAAACGTGATGATTTATAAATAAAAAGCATACTAGTGAGACCTGAAAATCATAAAATGAGGCATGATGAATTCTTCTAAGGGTAAAAGGGCATTTGGTGGGTGTTGGCAGAGTAAAATTATATTATTTGAAAACATTAGGAGGAACAAAGTTTCCTACAATTAACTTCTATGTAATATCACTAAGAATATTTGGCCATAATTATAGAGGATATACATTTGAAAAATCAGATTACTGTAATTAAAACATTTATGGTTCTATTTTGAATACAATGTTCTGTTTAATTCCATTGTCAATGCAGTATTGGTTAATGAAAAACAGAAGTCGCCTTTATGGGCACAGCCTCTATTTAAAATGAGGCCAATTAAGCAAAGAGATTAATGTAATTAGAGCTTCTGACATGATAAGTCTGCAGATATTTGTGCTGCTTTGCTTTATTTTTAAATTCCTTTTGGAAATCAAAACTAATATGAAAACCTTATCATATGGAAAAACTGAAAGAATATGAAAAGAATTTTACTGTTAATATATGATGTGTGAATGGAAAACTGTGATGTACCCACAGTGTATAGTAAATTATTTAAAGATGTTAACAAAGGAAGGACACCTGCAGCATGTAGTTTGTAAATGACATTGAAAGATGAGCCATCAGCATTAACTCCTTGTCTGCTGATGCTTACAGTTCATCACTGTGTCAAAACTTATACATCTGTTTCCAGTTTAAAAATTGTTGAAATGATAGTTTTTTACATCAAGTGATAAAGAAACAGGTAAAAAGCACATGAACAGGTTTATATTTTATGGTATTTGGATTGCATTTAAAATCAATGCCTAGTATAACAAACAGTGTGTTTAAGTGAAATTCAAATTTTAAATAATATTTTTTTCTCAGGGTAACAGCTGTTAAAGGAAGAAATAGAATTTTGACAATAGCTCTTAAATATTTGATGATCAATAGGAATTAATATTTTAATGTAGACCTTTCTTCTTTTATGTATCTTGATTATTTTTAGATTCAAGTAGGACTATGTTCTTTAACAAATCTCAAAAATTTAAAAGCACTTTTTGTTTACTGGTGTCTAACAGTTATACTTCTGGTCATTGTGAACCTTTTCTCCATGAAATGATTCATTTATGCAAACACACACACACACACACACACACACACACACACACACACACATATACACACAATCCATAACATGGTAGGTATTATAGGTACAAGCCCCCTGAATTTTGTGCTATATGTGTTGTCCTAAGACTGCGATTTTTTGCATCCAGCTTTCAGAAAGAGAAAGAGAGCTTGGAGAAGGCATATATCCTTTGAAAAATTACTGGCCAACAAATGACAAACATCCCTTTTACTTGTACTTCATATTCAGATCCCACATGAGAACCAGTTATGTCATCATACTTTGACACAAAGACTGAGAAATGTAGTCGACTGAAAAGTGGCTTTTTTTGCCCTTGACTCTATGCCATGCAAGGGGGAGAATGAATGTTAAAGCCAACTCTGTCACAGCCATTGTTATATCTGGTGGAAGCACCCTTACTGTCCATTCTTTCAAAGAGTTAGTTATCAGTCTTCTCTGTAACACCCTTGATGGTTGTCTAACCTGGGGTTAAATGTTTTCAATGTTTTGAAAGGATTCAAATACTGAAAAGTCTTTCCAACATATTGGCAAGACCCATATGCTTTCATATCTTGCTCACCTAGTTTTTGGATGTGTATTAAATATTTTATGTTTGCTTGAAATGTGGGCTTACTATCATATCCATCACTGATATTTTAGTGTATATTATGGCTAGGAGAGTTGTATAATTTACCCCGTTTTATTTGTTTATTATTTGTTATACATTACAAGCTTACATTGATTTTTTGTGTCTTTTTTTGGAGTGCTATCAGTCTTTGAGTTCATCTTGGGGTTGTGAGCAACATATCCTTTCATATGAGTTATGTCCTGCATGTTAACCCTATTACTTTCAAATGCTTTGTTTTTCTGCTAAACATATTCACCTCTGACTCTCACCTCCTTTGCCACAGCTGTTCTCACATTTTTACCATCTATTTTCCTACTTTTAAGATAGTTCATAAATGTTCTGTGAAAAGTGGCCGAGGCTACGTTATTAAGTTTCTATATTTAACTTTTGCTTCTTCTTCCATTGTTTGGTATGGTATCTCTAGTTTTCATAATTATGTTTCATACATGAATTTTATCAACAGGGTAGTCTAATTCAGAATAGCTAAATGATACATATTTGGGTTTTGGTTTGTATTTGTTATTTAATTTTTTATATTTTTGAAAAGGAAAATTTGTGTATTTTATCATTTAAAATGGTTCGTGCATATTATAATATAGATATATATGGCAATGAAGTAAAAATTACCTGAGATCACGATACCTAGAATGAGGCATTTTAAAGACATTTTACAGATTCTTTGTATACTCAGACATATACATAACACATACATACTGGTTGACCTAGAGCAATATTTTAATGACTTTTTTCTCAATTTTAATGTTGTTGTTTTACTTGATGATGATGCATCTGCTTCTTTAATTCCCTTCTTGTTGCTTCCTTATACCTTATACAAAAATTAACTCAAGATGGATTGAAGATTAAATGTAAAACCCAAAACCATAAAAACCTAGAAGAAAACCTAGGCAAAACCATTCAGGACATAGGTATGGGCAAAGACTTCATGACAAAAATACCAAAAGCAATTGCAACAAAAGCCAGAATTGACGAATGAGATCTTATTAAACTAAAGAGCTTGTGCACAGCAAAAGAAACTATTGTCAGAGTAAACAGACAGCCTACAGAACGGGAGAAAAATTTTGCAATCTACCCATCTGACAAAGGTCTAATATCTAGAATTTACAAGGAAATTAAAAAAAATTTACAAGAAAAAAACCAAACAACCCCATAAAAAAACTAGGCAAACCTTATGAACAAACACTTCTCAAAAGAAGACATTTATGCAGTCAAAGAACATATGAAAAAAAGCTCACGCCTGTAATCCCAGAACTTTGGGAGGCCGAGGCAGGTGGATCACAAGGTCAAGAGATCCAGACCATCTTGGTCAACATGGTGAAACCCCATCTCTACTAAAAATACAAAAAGAAAACTAGCTGGGTACGGTGGCACGTGCCTGTAATCCCAGCTACTTAGGAGGCTGAGGCAGGAGAATTGCCTGAACCCAGGAGCCAAGATCACGCCATTGCACTCTAGCCTGGGTAACAAGAGTGAAACTCCGTCTCAGAAAAAAAAAAAAAAGCTCAACATCACTGATCATTAGAGAAATGTAAATCAAAACCATAATGTGATACCATCTCAGGCCAGTAAAAACAGCAATTATTAAAAAGTCAAGCAGATTTTAATACTGTATGTTAATTACCAATTTTTTTTTTGAAAGTACTCATGCACTTCTGTTTAGCAGCTGATTTTATAATTTTGCAGGCGTTGCTATCTACTTGAGAATTTAGTGGCTTTTGTAGCACATAATATTTCCATTTGCAAAACTGAGCATATATCCCTCTTCACTCTGATACACCTTGTTGTAGTCTGATTTCTCAAATGTTACTCAGAATATAAAAGTTTTTTTAGAAAGGACAGTGATACTGAATTCATAAGTTATATCTTTGCCTTTATTGGCACCATTTATCTTTGACTATTGGTTGCCTAGTTTAATATATGCATATACTTAGCAAGGCATTGGGTTTATAATGGTGAGTAAAATAGTTAGGTTATGTTGTCTTATGGAACTTGTAATTGTGAGGAGACAGCCATTAAAGAAATACATTTACAAATAAATATAAAGTTTTCACTGAGATGAGTGACAGGAAAGGTGTGATGGGTGATATGGCCCAGGGGATTAGTTGACAAAGTTGATCAAGTGGAATCCACAGAGAGGGTTGCCCTGAGACACGGGGAGACTTCTCGGATGAGAGGATAGAATGTAAAAAGCCTTGTAGTAGGAAGGAGTGTGTCCTCTCGAATAAGTCTAAAACCGCTGTGTCAACTGTTTTGATCTTTATTCTAACAAAAGTTCAAAGGCGATGCCCAGTAGGGAATAGGATATTGTGATCTAAAATGAATTTTGAAAGAATCAGTGTATTTGCAACTTGGAGAAAAATGGTAGAAGGTAAACGAAGGTGCAGGGTTCCCACTGCTAGGTTTTTGCAAGCATTCAGTTGTGAGAAATGGTAGCTTGCAATAAGGTGATTTTTGGTAGTGGGCATGAAGAGAAGCAGGTGAATTCTGCAGATATTTGGTGGGAATGGTTGAAAAGGTTTGGTGGCTAGTGAATTTAGTATTTACAGATGCAGGGGAAGAAAGTATCTAAAAGGATGCTCAAGTTTTGGGTGACCAAATAAAATGGGATTTGGCACCATTTACTGAGATGTGAAAAACTACCATTCACCTGCTTCTCTTCAGGAAAGTGTAACTATTTTCATTTTTCCTGAGTAGGGTGTATTGCTGTGAGTGACTCCCATTTGAATCAAGTGCGTAATAAATGATATAGACAAAGCTAGATTATAAATTGTGGAAAATTATAATTAGAGGAATATGTTCTTTCCAGAGCATAAGCCTCTTTATCATCAGAAAAGATGATATTTTTAAGGAGTAAAGATGATTACTCCTTGTCTTGTCCAGTAAGCTAACCCCAGTCACACTTTTTCGTGATATGTTACATATTTTATAAAACCTCAAGTTGAAATATTATTGTGTTGTATACTCTGTTACTGACTTTTTAAATGGTTATTTATACTGTTGAATTTTTATTACCCGAATATATGTCCTAGTAAAAATAAAAAAAATCTTAGAGTTTAGAGAAGATTATCAAGTGACTTTTCAGTGTAGGATTTTCCAATAAAAGATTTGAGGCTATTCTGCTCTGCATTATCATTCTTTAAATTATGTCTCCTTATATTTTAATTTATTAACAGTGACCAAAAATGAAATTTAAAAAGTTTTTACTAGAATAGAAATGAATATTAGCAAAACGAAAACTAAGGCAGAAACATTTTTCAAATGTTAATTTTGATATTTTGTGTTTTTTACGTGAGCATTATTTTAATATTTCCAACTTTAACTGAATTTTTAAAGTGAATAGATTTTTCACATTTTAAAAAACTAACTTATTATTCTTTTTATAGGTCTCATATCTTTTGGGTGAACAGAAGTCTACCTTTGTGGGGCTTACAGGTTATGTACAATTTTGTTTTATCCCTATATCTCTGGGTTTATTCATATTCACAGAAAAGTACTATTGGAAAGCTTGTGATGTTCAAAGTGAGTTTGTCTTTCTGCTTGATTAATCTTCATGCGCATCTTGAACTAACATTTTAATTTTTTTCTTCTTGTTTGTCTGAGCCCTGCATTCTACCTCTTGAGGATTTCCTCATGATCAGGATTAGATTTTAAAGAGCTTTTGAGAGTTTGGAGAAAACCAAAGTAAAATAGTGCTGTAAGGCTCCACAAGTTTTCCCAAAGTACATTAGGTATTCCTGTTATGTCATTCCTTTATTAAAGCCCATAACTGGGATTGCTTTTTACCTTGTATTCTTAGTGTCTGGAACATGGTAGAATATCAATAAATAATTATTAAATGAATAAACAAATTAATGACTCATATCACGATAAGAGCTTAGCTCCTAAGTAATTAATCATGTAAATAAAATAAAATAAAAGTTATTCCTTAGCATAAAATGAGTGTTTAAGAAGACTAAGAAAATATGAAAGAGCACATGTCTGATTTATATTGTTGAGGTGTTCCCTAGAGTCTTCGTTACTTTTTGTTTTGTTTTGTTTTCTACTGAATTTCAGACCCAGCAAACTTTTTGTAAGTTTCTATCTTCTTTACTTCTGTTTACTTACTACAGATCCTTTTTAAAATTTTGCTTTAAAAATTACAAATTAATTGGAAGAATAGAATCACCAACATCAAAAAAAATTGCAGGTAGGAAGACACTTGAGTCCAGAAAAAAGTGAAAGACTTTAAGACTCACTGCTTAGGAACAGTCTTTAAAGTACTTTATTTATTTACATAAAATTGTATGCATTTATGGAGTATGAGTACAATGTTATTACATAGATATTTTGAGTAGCAGTGAAGTCTAGCTTTTTACTATATCCATTGCTTGAATAATGTATGTTACGTCATCAAGTAATTTCTCATCACCCACCCCTTCTTACCTTCTTACTCTTCCAAGTCTTCAATATCTCTAATTCTACACTCATTCCTGATGCCTTTTCACAAGATAATTGTGAAGTCTGTACATTTGTATGTGATAATGAATTTTTTAAGTATGTAAGCATTGTGATCATAACCATGAAATCAAGTTTTTACTGTGTCTTAGTATTTTGTTTTGTTAAAATTTTTCTTTGACTTCTGTTGCAATATCATATTAATTTATAAATAACTCTTAAAATATTGAAATGTTCATTAAATTGTAGTATTTTAATATGAGCTATCCTTTAAGTACACATTTAAAATAAACTGTTTTATGAATAGCTATATATTATCTTCAAATATATTTTGATCTATTCAAATTGCTTTTTAAAATAGTGATATTTTAAAATAATAATGATGCTCATTTTTAAACGGTAGTTTGAGTAACATGTTAAAAATGTTCTAGAGATCATCTAACACCATGTACTTCTATAAAAAAAGATGAGTAATTATGATCTAGAGAATTTGTGGAGAAAATAAAAGAGATTTGAGTTTTTTGTCATAATAATGCCTGGCTACTGCACATACTTCTGAACATATTTTACTTACACTGCCATACATTTTATCTGTTTTCTTATTGTTCTCATGTTTTAATATTCTTTTAAATTCAAAGTTTTTATTCTGATAGGAGACAAAATGTAATCTCCAGAGTATCTGCTATTCTCATTTAAACAGTCTTAAACCTCAAAATCTATAAACACATATGTTTACCTGGGTCACTTTTTGTTTGCATTTGCTTATTTGATTCTATTTATCATAAAGTCTTAGAGTATTTAACACAGAATAATTTTATTACCTTTTCCTGTTACTTTTTGTGTTGCAGTAATATATTTTTGAAAGTTAACAGTAAAGATGGCATATACAATAGAGAATATAGAGAAAGATTGAAGCCTATATAGGAAGATAGGACTAATACTTCTATCTGCACAAGGGGAATTGGTTATGAAATTCATTCAAATAAAAGCTGAAAGTATTTTGAAGTGCTGATATGGTCTATTTTGTTTAGTATTCGAAGATATAGCCTTTTTTATTTTGTTTGACATGGGTGATAGGATTGAATATACGATAAAACTTAAAGTGTATATTATTTAATTTTCTGTATTTTCTAAAGAGAAATGCTGATTTTGATACAGATTGTGGTGCTTCTGGGATAGAGTAGTTGTCTGTGGTGGACAGTTGGGTGCTGCGGTTGTATGTATTAGAAACACACACACACACGTAGCTGTGCACGGTGGCTCCTGCCTGTAATCCCAGCACTTAGGGAGTCTGAGGTGGGTGGATGCTAGAGCCCAAGGCCTCAAGACCAGCCTGGACATGGCAAGACACTATTTCTCTTAAAAATGTATTTTTTTTTTTTTCAAAAGAAACACACACATAAAAGAACCTGTTCTTTATATATTATGTAAACTTCAGCCAGTCTATTTTAATACCAACTTCACATTTTGAATAATAAATAAAAATGGTTTATTAAGGAGTATTAGAATGTATGAAAACTAAGCTGTAGCACAGGAGACAGCATACTATGGCCAGCAGCCTGTCATCTTTGTATAGAAGATAAAGTGCCACCTAATAACTCCTATTATACACACATATATTTAAATAAAGTTAGTAGTATGGCCAAGAGTGTATATAATTTAATTTTATTGTGTTTTCTCATTAAGTTACAATTTATATTTCAGGTTTCAGTGGCATTGATAAGTCTGTTTGAAACAATATTACTTGGTTATCTTAGTTATAAGGTAAGTTATTTTAATTAGCAGTTTCCTGCTGATAGAACACGTTGCTAATATTTACTCAGTATTCCTCTATTTATAATTTGCACTTAAGGATAAGGCTGACTCTTCTTAAGCCACTTTAATTGTTTTGAGCCTTTCCAGTAGGTGATAAAAAGCTGTATTAGTTTGGTAATGTTTTCCTTGATGACTTACAAATGCTCTGCTAGTTCCTATGGGTTTACTTACCCATTATATGCATGATATAGTGAGGCAAGCAAATGAAATGGTTCAACTTTATCGTATTCAACTTTGTTTTTTTTCTGATTTGTATAAAAAATATTGAGAAAGCAAAAACATGTCTGTTAGGAATTATTTTAATGAATTATCTTTTTTTTTGATAAAGCTTTGTTTGGCTAACATGATTTAACAAGTATGTATTGAGCTCTTATTTAATGAAGAGCTCTATACTTCACATGATTCTTTTCTCAGTGAGTTTACTGTTAAGAAAGGGGAGTTATAGCAGAAAATCATACAAATAATAGTAATACAAGCAGAATACAATGGGTACTTCCAGTGAGGTACAAAGAAAGTACTATGGGGTTTTATAGAGAGAGTTCATATCATGGAATGAAAAGGAAACACTAGTCCTTGAATCATAGTGATTTCAATAAGGCAAGATGAAAAGACAGGACAATAGAGATTGATAAAATGAGCAAAGGCATAAAGGAAGGACTTTGCATGTAAAATTGGAGGAATAATAAATATATTTGGCTAGAATATGGGGCATTGTATAGCAGCATATAATTTTAGGTTGATGGGAGATGACTAACACAACATTCTGCAATTGAAATTCAGTTTTAGGAATATTGCTTAGAATCTCTTTGCAGTTCAGATCAAATAGACATTATAATGAAGTGTATCTGGTCAGTTAAGATATATTACAGTATGAAAGGAAAACTGACAGTAAGATTTTAGGTGTATGAAAAGAATTGCCAGATTTAATGAAAGATTAATCATGAAGGTAGAAGCTAAATAAATTATCAACTGATGAGTTAAGTGAAGAGAAGGAAATTCTTACAATTCTAGTAGTTTCTGAGTTTGAATGACTGAAAATATGGCAGTAAAACTAAAAAACAAGTGTATCAAGAAAAAAGATTGGGGTCCACATAGATTAAATAATGGAATTAGTTTTAGAGGTGATGAATTTCAGGTACTTGTGAACATACAGATAAATAAGGTATGCAGACAATTGAGAATGAGAATCTGGAATTTTTGAGAGAGAGATTTATTAAGACTTGGCAGTCATTTTCACAGAGACAGTAAAGGAAGCCATGAAAGTCTTATTATGCATGAGTTAATCACCAGGGTGGAAGCTAAGGCTTATGTTGATGGAGATGCTTAAATTGAGGATTTTTGAGGAAGAATAGAGCAATAGGGAAGACAGAGAAGTTAGAAAAGTTAGAAAGTCATTGAAATGGTTGAGTGTCATAATCATTACCAATTTTTGTTAATAGCCTTTTTATCTGCTATATCAAGTATACTTAAGGTTATGTTTTTGGGGAAATCTTATTTAGCAATCAATTTCTTTTGTCACCCAGGCTGGAGAGCAGTAGCATGATTATGGCTCACTGCAGCCTCAACACCCTCTGGGCTCAAGCAATTCTGCCACCTCAGTCTCTTAAGTAGCTGAGACTACAGTTGCACACTGCCACTTGCCTAATTTTTGTATTTTTTTTGTAAAGATGGGGTTTTGCCTTGTTGCCCAGGCTGGTCTTAAACTCCTCGGCTCAGGTGATCCTCCCACCTCAGCCTCCCAAATGGCTGGGATTACAAGCATGAATCACTGCGTCTGGCCCTTTCTCACTTTTTAAAACATTAGAGTTTTAAAGATTACATTCTTTAAACTATTATTTAATTCTAAATTTAGAACATGAAGTTTTTACAAACTGACCCTGTTTTCAGGCTCACTTTTTTTTCTTTTTAATTCCATTATTGTCATATTAAAAAAACCCACTAATTTCTAAGAATATCAGATTGATAAATAAGAAAGTATAGAAATAAAAGAATGACAGCTTTAAAAACTATAGGGGGATTAAGATTTATGAGAAGACATAGGATGTTAGAAATGTCTGGGGAATAAAAAGTATTATATGAAAGCATATGTGCTATGTCAAGTGTGAGAAGCTTGAGGAAATGCTATTGAGTTTGCAGATGAGGAGGTCATTTGCTAATCACCTACAATAATCGAGTTATAATGGTCTACAATTGAGTGTCAAAACTGTTAAATGGAATTTGTTTGACTTGGGTATGTGCTTATTCAAAGTAGTAGGATGAAGCAAGGAGGACTGTTTCATGATAAAAAAAAAATCTGCATTTGTTTAAAAAAGACAAAGTACAGGGGAGGAGTGAAATATTACAGGAAAGTTTCTAAGAAGTAAGAATAGGCTGGAACAGAAACCTGCATTTTAATGATTAGCTTTGGGAAGTCTGCATTCTCTTTTGAGAGTGCAGAAGGTGAAATGTGGTGCATGAAGAAATAAAGAAGGGAGTGGTGCTGGAATTACAGATGTGAGCCACCATGCCTAGCCAAGTTAAATTTTTTAAAGAAAAGTAATATGCAGACAGACAGAAATGGATTTTGTATTGCACTAGCAATTGTATCCACTGCTGATATTATTCTTTGATACTTATAATTCTGAAATAGAAATGTTAATTGCAGATCCATATGTAACTTTTTCGTATTTATCTCTCTCTCTCTCTCTCTCTCTCTCTCTCTCTCTCTCGATGATGTATATGCTTATCTCATCATCTCTTATACATACATCATCTCATGTATAAGATGATGTATATGCTTATCATGTATATGAGATGATGTATATGATAATGCATATACATCATCTCTCTCTCTCTCTCGATGATGATGATGATGTATATGCTTATCTATGCATATATTCAAGTGGTGCATGAAGAAATAAGGAAGCCAGAGAAGGGAAATGAAAGAGCTTACACGTGGTAGTCACACATCCCTAAATTACCTAGACTAAATCAATGATAAGCAACTTAGGTGAAGATACTAAAGAAGGGTCTTAACTGTAACATAGCGAAAATATTAATCTGCATTCGAAGATGTATTTGCTCCAACTTCTGGCTAAAACGTAATAAGAAATTAAGATTAGTGTTTTGCTAATATAACTCTTAGAACTAATTGTAAAAGCAGTTCTGAAAACACATATAGATTCAAGATAATTTCCCATTGCAATCATATGATGATGACATTGATAATCAATTATTGCTTATAATTTATAAGATTAGAGCAGAAAATTATAAGACCTAGCATGCAGAGCTAGATGGTAAATATTATTTCTGTTTCAACCCTCATAAACTTTAATGGCTTAGATGGAGGAAATGTAGACAGCAGTTAAGTCCAGTGTGTTACAGAGAAAACAGATAGGATAAATAGGAGTTCTGTGACAGTAGAAGGTAGGTTGCTGTTAATTATCTTCTTTTTTCCTCTCATAAATATAGTCAAATCTGTGAACTCTTTGGTCCCTTCAACAGAATGTTGTAAAATTTCTTTAGAATTAGTAAATCAAGTAATTGGTAGTTCTTTATGGTCTATAAATGAGGCATGTTTGGGTAGCAGAATTTAAAATATATTCCTTCCCTCAAGTTAGATTTTTTTTTTGAGACAAGGTTCTCACTCTGTTGCTCAGGCTGGTGTGCAGTGGCGCGATTGCCTCTACCTCCTAGTGGTATAGATCCACTCACCTCACCCTCCTGAGTGGCCGGGACTACAGGTGTGCACCACCATGCCCAGCTAATATTTGCTTTTTTTTTTTTTAAATAAGAGATGGGGTTTTGCCATGTTAGCCAGGCTGGTCTAGAACTCCTTGGCTCAAGTGATTGCCTGTGTCCTCAGATTCCCAAAGTGCTGGGATTACAGAGGTGAGCTACCATGCCTGGCCAAATTAGATTTTTTTTTAAAGAAAAGTAATATTCAGACACACAGAAATGGATATTGTATTGCACTAGCAATTATATCCAATGCTGATATCATTCTTGTATACTTATAATTCTGAAATAATAATATTAATAGCAAATTCATATAGGACTTTTTTTGTATTTGTTTATATATGTATATTTATAAAGAGATATGAAGCATATGCTTACATATGTATACAATATTTAAGTACATTTTAATAGAGCATTATGCAAGCACTTTATAATTGTTGAAATTAGACATTCTAAAATAAGCATAACTAAATCATTAACAACTAAAATAGTTTAAACTTTCATTGAGACTGTAGGTTTTGAAACTCAGACTACTTAAAGTGAAATTAGCTGGAACTATTAAAGTACATGTTGAGTTTAGCAGATAATGAATTAAAATCCATGACATGAACTTATTTTGTCTTCTGTCATACAGAAGTGCAGGTCTGTGCTTAAATCATCATTCCATTCATGTTTATAGCTGGCTGGCAAAACAACTACGGTAATCACCCAACACTAAAGTTCTTATTCTTTTGTTGTCATAAATACCCTCTAATTCTTTATCAACTGCTTTCAAAATGAAGCTCTATTTATGCACACACATTCATTAAATCAAAAGGAGACAAAAACAAACTCTGGTACAATTTTCAAACCTCCACACACAAAAATTCATCATACCTAGAAGCTTTTTGTTAAATCTGCAATTCTTTTTTCTATAATCAGATTACAAAAAGCAGCAATTTTGAAAGTTTTACACCACACTGTCTTATTTCTGGAAAAGAACAAAGAATTTAGTCCAGGACTTCTGAATACTAGATACTGTTGATTCTGCTTATCTTTCCCTGAAAATGGTAAATCTAAATATTGTTGGGTTTATATATACAAATACAAAGTAAGACTGTTATTGCATTACTGTACTATTTAAAATTCATCCAAAGAAGACAAATTATCAGTCCTTTAATTAAATGTTTTAAAATACAGGCATTCTTAACATTTAAGAATAAGAAGTATTTCTAAAACGTTTATTGGCCCAGTCAGAGCTCACAACAAACAAACTTCTGTAACACATATAATTTTTAAAGTGCTCTATAGAGTTGCATAGGTAGTAGTTCCAAGTTTCTATTTTCTTGATAATAAAACAAAAGTGTGATGGATTTTAGAAAATCACATATTTTTCTGCGTTATTATTGGTTAAAAATGATGTGTCCATACTAAATGTAGACTAATTGGATTGAGGTTTTTTTTTTAATATTTCATTGAATTCTGTCAATAAGAAGAGGAACACAGAGAGGACTGCACATTGAGAGCAGATACAGCTACTCTACTTAGAAACTAAAGATGTTTGTTTTTGGAAGAAGAAGGTTTTTTTTTATCTCCTTCATGAAAATCAGATTAAATGGAAAATGTCTTTAATATAATATTGAAAGGCATTGTGCTTGCCTTTCAATTTTATTTCTTAGTTTTCTTACATAGTGGCATTGTATGAATGCATGCCATTTTTCCTCATAATAGCATTTATCCTAAGGTTTTTGTGATGAAGGCTTATTGGGACTCCTTCTTAGCCAATGAAACTTGTGGATGCTTTCCATATTTTTTTTTATTAGCTATTTTTTAAGAAAGATAATTTATGGATGTATCTTGTAGTTCAGAAGGCAACCTGAAATCTTAGAATTAAACTCAATGCATAAAAGAGATGCATTCATTTTTAGCAATACATTGTCCCACTGTACAATTTTACACTATGAAAATTAGTCCACAAACACACACATATATGCATACATGTGCTGTGAATCAACAATACATGATTGACATAAGGTAGTAACAGTTTTTATTTAGGAGATTCAGACTGTCGAGTACTGTGCTAGGAGCAGAGCATGCAATCCTGAAATATACTGGTCCTGACCTTAACCTCACAGAGTTTAAAGTGTTGTAATGTATCAATTACATAAAAACAAACTGAAAAAAAAAATAATGTGAATGAAATTCATCTAGGATCAAGAAGCCCAATGTGGGTGTTAGATCCTGCCTAGGGGGTATATGAAGAAGAGGCAAGGAAAGTCTCTAAAAACTCAGATTTTGGTTGAGAGCTGAACGGCAGGTATGAGTTAACTTGGCAAAGTTAAGCTGGAAAGAAAGGTGAAACTTTAACTAGTCTCTTAAAGAGTTATATGCAAAAGTATAAGGCATATTCTAAGCAGTGAATATGCCTTATGTATTCAGTCTGTGGAAGGAATGATCTTTAAGGACAGAGAAGTCAACAAGAGACAAATGAAATAGTGCCTTATATGATAGAATTATGTTTTTGTCTTTGTTGTGTAAGTGAATGAATAGTTCTGAATACTAGGCCTGGTCTGGCATAAGGGTACAGGGGGATAGCAGTAGCTCAGTGGGTGGATTGGAATGGGACAAGAATGAAGGTATGATGGCTAGTTAGGCTTAACAGGTCAAAAATGAGAAATTAGCTGGAATGAGAACTAGAACATCTCAAGATCTGCTTAGAAATTAGTAGGTCTTATTGATAAATTATGGTATAATTATAAGTATAGTATTAAAGGAAGATGTAAAAAGTTTCTCCAGGATAAGTCAGGGAACAAATCATAAATTTTGCTTTAGACATACTACTACATATAAAGTGCTATTGAGGCATTGATGTGTAACAGTGGATTAAGCAGTTGATCTGAGTCAGAATCTCAAGAGATAAAATAGTGATTTGGGCTATTGATACAATATCAGAAGTTATTAGCTTATCAGTTATAAGTTGAAGCTGAAACATGGATGAAATTACTTAACGTGGATATATAAGCGAGAACTCTTGAATCATTTCCTCCAGAAAATTTCAGTTGGCTCTCCAGTTACAAGTTTAATCATTTATACATGATTACTTTAAGTATAAAGGTTTTAAATAATACCGTTCTTTCAAATGATTTCATTTGGATCCAATGGAAAGAAATGTAAATATTTAAGCTCCAAAACTAAAACAACTATATAAAAGAAGGGTAAAAGTATATATGAAATAGCTGAGAATATCATTTACGTATTCATGATATTAATTGATCCCCAACAAGCATTTTAAAAAATTAGCTCCCTGAGATGTTACAAATGCTTGCCAAAGGGATTAGTAGTGGAGGTGTGGGAGTATGATATTCCAGCCAAAGGGAGAGATGTGGGCAAAGGTATATGAGCATAAGGTAGCCTAGCTTGTTCAGAGATGGATATAAAATTCAGTATGGCTGAATCTATGTTGAGTTCAGGATAGGAATAGAAATATCTAAGGTACAAGCCAAGCTAGTAACTAGAGTTCAGATTGTGAAATTTCATATAATACAATGATGAGTTTGGATTTTATTATGTTGGCAACGGGAATTTGGCATTTTAGAAAGATTCTTCTGTCTTTAATATGGAAGAAAAATCAGAAACAAACCCAACCTAGACAGATACCAGTTGTAAGACTTTTTAATGGTTTAAATAACAATCATAAAAGGCTAATGTGTTATAAATGGAAATGAAGAAAACTATAAGAGAGATAAAAGGTTTTTGTTTACATAAACTAAATTATGCAATGTGCCATAGTTTATACTAATGTTGCTGGGCATTAACAGAAGTATCCTTTCATATCAGTAGTATCAACTGTTCCCATACCCCTCATTTCTTGCTAGTAGATCAATGTCTTCTTGGGGACAATCAATGACACCAAAGAAAGACATACAATGAAAAGTGAAAATACAATAAGGGAAGAGTAAGGCAAAGGATAAACATTCTGGAAAAGATGTCGTGTAAAAACTGATGAAAGAAATGATATTATTAACCTGCACAATTATAAAAAAACATGGCATAACTAAGACTAGTTATAATTCTTGTCAGTTAAATAGTCCTGATTCGGTGGTAGTAGGAAAAGACCAGTCTTTCTATCTATACTTCTTCAGCACCATGCATCCTCAGTCTGATCCATGCTAATCAGATGACATCTCGGGCAGATGCTATAGCTTTTCTAGTCTTTTCATTTATATGGCCATTCTCAGTTTAGTATTTAAGAAATTATGATCAGTATATGCAAACAGTTAAAATTCTCCTCTAAGAAGGCTTCTGCCTGTCCTCAACTCAGACCTACCTGGGACAGGTATGAATTATCATGGGGAGGCCTATCTGCTGTTGCTACTTAATATCTTTTTTGATGCCCTTTAAGACTAAGAAAGAATAGGGAAGGAAGTGCAGTCAGTTTCTGGGTTGAAGTTGCCTGACTGGCACAGTTATTGTCTGGTGTTGGGTTGCTCCATATGGCAGATACAAGCTCTGACCTTTTCTCCCATATGAAGCTTTTGTGTCCTGTCTGGGGCCTTTGAATTTCCTGGAGGCCTCTGTGTCAGGCTAGCCACTAAGAGTCTGACACAGAATTTTCAGGTCCACCATTCGTTGAAGTCCCATTTTACCTTCAGGTACACAATCTTATTGAGAGTAAACCCTTTTTAAATAACCGTAGGTTCCATTCTTTAGGCTGGAGGCATTGATGTGGTTCTCAGAAATTAGCCACCTTTCCTTAAAATTGGGGATTTTGGCCTGCTCTTATCCAGTCATCTTTTTCTTTGATCTTTTCATTTTTAAAAGTTTAGGCAGTAGCCAAATACAGTCTCCATGTTGGAGCCAAGCTAAGTGGTTCCCTAGAGCCCTTTTCATTAAGTTGATGAGATGTACCACAACACCTGTAACATCTCTATCAGGAGGCATTCTCACTGCTTCCCTTTCTTCTAAACACTCCTTTACTGTTTTTAAACAGCCTGGATGAGGGTGATAAATTATGCTTGTAAAACCGATTAATTTCTTAGTACATAGAGACAATAGCTGCTCCAGAACTTTGCTTTGGGATGTGCAAGTATATTCCATCAATGTAGTTTTTAGCCTTTGGGGCCTTAAGGAAAATTAAGGAGTCCCAATTTTATAGTCAGTGTTATAATGGATCATTGGAGATTTCAGGGATGGCAGATTTCAAATTGCCTTGCTAATACACAGATCTCTTCATAGAAGAATAAACTGCTTTAGGAGGGTCTGTGCTTATTATCATAAGACACCAATCAAGAGAGTTTCAGTGGTGACCTATTAATGTTAGGGTCAGCTTCATGGGAACGTAATCCGTGCATAATATGAGGGTCAGCATGGGGCTCTGCAACCAGAATGTCCTCATGGTTAGTTGAATGTTTTGTTACCTTCTTGAAATTGTTAATTTCTTATCAGGAGGCTTCATATTTTTCATTTTGCACTGGGTTCTTCAAATTATGTACTCAGTCTTGATTAATATTTCTGTATTATGAGGGTAGGGAGATTAAAATCTAGATAATTGAAAAAGTTACCCCTTTAAATTCTATTAAAGTGAAAACAATTTTAATACCAATGATTGTTAACAAGAATATGTTCCACAGACTAATATGCTTGATGATTAGTGAATATCATTATTAGAGTAAATAAAAGTTTAGAGTGTCACTTTTTAATTGATTCTGTAGGTTTTGTTAATGTGTTTTATTTTTACTGGTAACTTTTCTTCCATGACATATTACATGATTAAAAAATGTTATGTGCAATATTCATGGTTTCTGTGAACATTTGTTTTACTTCTTAAACTTATAAAATTGAGAGAGCATGATTACACTAAGAAAAATAATCTCTAAAAGTCATTGCTGCATCTCTATGTAATATTCAGTATTCTGTTAATGGAAACATCCTTATTGTTAGAGAAATTTTGAGTGCTGTCTTTTTCCCCCTTTAATAGAATTCAGTATAATTGACTTTCATTTTTATTCATTCTTTCTTGGAAGGGAAACATTTGGGAACAGATTTTACGAATACCATTCATCTTGGAAATAATTAATGCAGTTCCCTTCATTATCTCAGTAAGTCCTAAAAGAACCTTAAAAAACACTTTTGTAATTAGACTTAAGTAAAATCTTTAACTCTAGATACTGTTAAATAATATGGTAGCTAAGATAAATGAATTTAGACTTTGGTTAGAATCATGATACTAAGCAACAAAATAAAATTGGTTGGATAACTGTGTTGTATAATTAAATGGAAACTAATGATTTAGTACAATAGCAAAGTGAAATATTTTAAAGAGATATATGCTCTGGGAATGTCATTTGACAAGTGTCATTGTTTAAAATGACTGGAAATTATGTACTTATTGTTCATATTGTGGAATAAAAAGAAAAAACAAGCCAATTGGAAATGTGTTTACAAAAGTTTCTCATATGTTGAAAATACTTGTCTGTGGCTTAACTACAAGATTTACTAAGCCAAATTCTCTTTTCAGCAAAGAGATTAACAAAAGTCAGACATCTAGCAGTTTACTTCTTTCTAAAGTGCTCTGTGTTACCAGTTCCATGATGATCCTATTCAACTACAGTCCCATAAATATGTCACACAACACTTTTCTTTTGCAAAATTATATATATATAATATATATATTTAAACTCCATCTAAAAAAAAATGTATATATATAATATATATATAATATATATTATATATATAATATATATAATATATATATAATTTATATATAATATATATATAAAATATATATATATTATATATATAATATATATAAAATATATATATATAATATATATATATAATATATATATAAAATATATATATACATTTTTTTTTTAGATGGAGTTTTGCTCTTGTTACCTAGGCTGGAGTGCAATAGCGTGATCTCGGCTCACCGCAACCTCCGCCTCCTGGGTTCAGGCAATTCTCCTGCCTCAGCCTCCCGAGTAGCTGGGACTACAGGCACGCGCCACCGTGCCCAGCTAATTTTTTGTATTTTTAGTAGAGACGGGGTTTCACCATGTTGACCAGGATGGTCTTGATCTCTTGACCTCGTGATCCACCCGCCTCGGCCTCCCAAAGTGCTGGGATTACAGGCTTGAGCCACCGCGCCCGGCCGCAAAATTATATTTTAATCACGATTTTATAAAGTTATAATAGTGTCTGTTGGGATTATACTTTATAACACTTTATTTGAATTTTATTGGAAGATTTTGAAAATAAGTAGATATGACCTGGAGCTGTTTCTCTCTTCTGATAATTATTTTATTTTGAGTGATTTATCAAGAGAAGCAACTGGAAGTAGATTAAATGACAAGTTAACTAAATATAATTCTAATTGAACATAGTTCCCAATGTCACTTAAAATGGCTTAATATAAAGAAAGTAAGAGGTAATACTATAAAAAGAGAGAGTGCCTTCCCTCTTTGTTCCTACTTAATACCTCAAGTTACAAAGAATAGAAAGTCAATGTGTGTTACAAACCATCACACTAAAAGATTTAATGACAGAATTAGCATAGATATCTGCCATCTGGTGAGAGCTTATTATTATTTTTTTTTGCTTCTGCAATAATTTCCATAAGAAAGATTCAGACAATGAATAAAAGAACATATCAATTCCTTGTATTTTGTTAATAATGAGTTTATATCATTTGTCATGTTTTAAATTAGTAGACATTCTTTAATAACTTTTTTTCTGTTTCTTTTAAGTCTACTGGGTATGATTTCTTGCTTTGAGATAAAAGTCTAGTTTTGGTTTGTTTTCCAGATATTCTGGCCTTCCTTAAGAAATCTATTTGTCCCAGTCTTTCTGAACTGTTGGCTTGCCAAACATGCCTTGGAAAATATGATTGTAAGTATAGAAGTGAAATACAAATATGAAAAGATAAATAAAACATTTCTTACTTTTAATGTTTAGATTAAAGAGAGAGAGAGATAATTTGGGATCTAGTCTTGAACTTTCTCATTCTGTATTCTCCCATAATGTGTAACTCATACTATTGGAATTAATTTAGCTGTAATTAAATTTCCAAGTGTTTCCTTTTAAAACTTCTTTTAAATTAATTTCGTATCACAGTAAATTGTTTCATTTAATTTTTTAAATAAGTCATTTTGGTAAAATACTGTTAAATAATTAAAGTGGTACATTGTATAAATTTGTAAGTTAACAGAACTAAAATGTCCATATTGCCAAGTTCCTACCTTTGTAAGGCCTATGACTGGTAAACAAAAATGGTTCTGAATTTCTCAATGTCTCTAAAAACCTAATTAGTTTTTGGACTGGTTCAACCACTTAGCCAATTTCCAGAGTACAATTATCCTTCCCTTCCAAGGCAGTTTGTGGATATAGAATGGGACTCTTGGTTTTTGAGGGCCTAGGAAAGTGATTTTTGTCAAACTGCTCTTAATTATAGGTAGTCCATATTCAGTAAAAATCTGTGGGGTTTCCTAAAATCCTGTGTGGGAGCCAGAAGCCCCTCATTGAGAGTCATCCTTCTGGATTTGCTTGAGTGGAGTGGTGGGTGGGACATTAGGAGAAAAGGAAGCAAGAGGTAGAGTAAGACATGCAGAACTCAGAGCTGTGCCACAGTTGCATTTGGCCCAAGGATGACCTTGCTTGGAGGCATGGTTTATAACTATGACCAAAACATTTTTACCACAAACTTTAGTACTTCTAAGCTGCTGTAAGACATCGCCATTGAGTCATTCATTCCACAAATGTTAATTCATGTTCACTATATGCTAAACAATGTGATGGGTGAGTGATTTAACTTCTCTGGTACTATCTTCATCTGCAAAGAAAAGCACCTACATTACAAGTTTGCTGTGGTAATCAAATGAAAGTATATATATATACATATGTACACAGTGTACACACATACATATGTATAGTATGTGCATATAATATTTTATCTGGCATAACAGAGTAAGGGCTCAATATTATTAATTTTACTGCATTGAAAATTTTACTTATTTGGAGGCAAACTTATTTTCCATTTAACTGGGTTTTAAACAGACATTATGACTAAAGTTTTGGGCAAAAGGAATATTTGGATAACATTTTAGTATTCACAACCAGATGAATGTTTCTAAACATCCATCTAGTAACCACTGGAGACTTATGAAAGAACATGGCCTGTGAAATGAATAGCAGAAATAGTGGGCTGTCTTTATTGCCCCAAAGAAATACTGTTTGACTAAATATAGATTGCCTAAATTGCTAATGAATAAAAATAAACCAGAAAAAAATAAACTTATTTGTTAATTTCTGTGTTATTAGTTATTGGAAAAAATAATTCAACCAAGACAGAATACATTAGACAAATATTGAGAGTAAAAAAGCCTGTTTTGCAATATTGATTTAAGATTAATTTTGCATGTTATTTCCATATCTCCTGTTACCAGATGCCAGATTTTTATTTGCTTCTTTGTTTATTAACACCTCTGCCCTAAGAAACTAAAGGATGAGAGAGGAAATCCTAATTAGTCAACTTAGTTATTTGTCTTTGTAACAGTTCTGGTTAAATGAGTGGTAGGCAAAGTAAGTGGTAGACAAAGAATGACTCATTGCGGTATTTTTTATTGGTGAAGTTAGTTATCTTGTGCCATACTGGTTTAAGACTAAGAGTTGTTTATTTATAAATGAAGATAAAATGGTACAAATTATAAAAATCCATCAATCTATTGCGTAGACTAAACACTAGTAATAATTTATATCATTCTAATATTTTCCATGCAAAAATATGTACACATACCATACATGGAATGATATTGTCTGTTTGAATTTATAATTGGAATTTTTTGTCATATACTGGTATGTAGTGGAGTAGTTCTTATGTTACTAAAAATTCTTCAAATCGGTTTTAATGGATTTGGTGAAATTTATGTAGATATCAATTATGTAACTATTTTTGTATTACATATTTGGTTTTTTTAACATTTATGAATATTCATTATTTCATTTAGTAAACATCATAATTTTATAATAAAGATGAATATAAATATTGGTGCCCATATCATATGACTTTTATGTGGTTAGGCTTTAGAAATTTTATTTTTGAGTAAATAATGAATTAATGCTTGAAATAGATAGGATATATTTCTGAGTTTTTACTTAATATTACCAAATTGCCTTCTAGAAATTTATGATGAAGTACCAAGGGGTACTGTATGTGAGTGTTCATTTTTGCACTTTAAACACACTAAATATTATGTTTTACTGTTTGTCTACTGGAATGATAAAAAGTACAGCATATCTTGAATTGACATCTGTTGTAGTGCTAAAGAAATTAAACTTAGAAAAAATTTGTTCATTGGTTGTTTTATTTTTCTTTTCAAGATAAACTGCCTTGGCTAATTTATGTTAATTTTTCTGATAATGAGCTTTGTTTGTAGTTTCACTCATCTATTCCCTCTTCCTTGATTAGATATACTATTTTCTGATCTTTTGAAATTAGGATTTTTCCATCAGAGATCATGCTTAATATGTAGAGGTTTAGGGAAGTAAGTGCAACACCTGTTCATAAAGCAAGTAAACTGAAATGTAGTGCTGTGGTAGTCGTCTTATAGCAATATCTTTGTACTATGCAAGTTTTAGTAAGTTACATTTAGATCTAGGCAAAAATGGAAATATGCTTATATTTATATTTGATATACATATATTGATTACATATGTATGTATATGTACAGGACAGTTGACATGAAATGTGTATAATATATGTAATGAAACTCATGAATATTTAGCATTTGTCTAAATTAAAAAAAAAATTTTTTTCTGTATTATTTTAGAATGATCTACACAGAGCCATTCAGCGTACACAGTCTGCAATGTTTAATCAAGTTTTGATTTTAATATCTACATTACTATGCCTTATCTTCACCTGGTAAGATTGTACATATCAGCATTTGTGTTATGCTTTATTTAGTTTTAGTTTCTAAAGGAAACCTTATTATAAGCCACTTTCATTAATGGCTGTCAATAAATAAATAAAAAAATAAATATTCACCAAGAAATATAATGGATCGCCTACAGAAGTAAAAGTAACTCTTTTCTTCAGTCTTACAAAATAAGAATGCACATACATCATTTGCTATTGATATATACTGCAACTCTGACATTTTACCAACTGCTATAAACAGCCAAACTATGAGAATTTGTATTGCATGTCATAGTTGTCAAACAAGATTTTTTCCTACAAGCAACTGAAATAGAAGTGCCCTCATCTTAGTATGTTCTTTAAAGCAGAAACATGGTTGAGAAAACTGTCCTCACCAATCACACCAATCACTGCTTCTGCCTCAGCCTTTTCTGCATGATTTTAGTGTGCAATCAGGCAGAAAGCCAGGGAAGATTTATGAACAGTGCAAGGCAAGACCTGGCATTTCATTATAAAAACATATTAAAATATGCTTTATTATAAAAACAGTTATTTCCCTTTTTGAAAGGTCACACTTTGATAATTATAGTGTAATCCAATGTGAAATGTGAAGGTCACAGTTTGACAATTACAGTATAATCCAGTGTGAAATGTGACACTGCACATATGGATTCATGCAGATCCTTAATGAGAGGGAAAATGTGAACATCAAAAAACAGAGTAGAATAATATGTTTGTGTTTCAGGAATCTTAGATATGTGTAATTGTGCTGTGACCTTGATCTGACCCTATTGAGAAAGGAAAAAAGCAAGGTAGGAAGTACTAGAAAAGGAAAAATGCACACATACGCTAGTACAACTGAGCTAGGTATAAATATAGCTATGCACGTATGCGTGTAAATATAGATGTATTGGTATGGCAAGGTTTTGCATAATAGGATGTGGTTAATAACTATGAAATGGTTTTCAAATAATAACTATTCAAGTTTATTGCATACTTTTTAATTTAAAACAGTAGACCTATTTTAGCATATTTAATGCCTTTACATAGAAAATAGCCTCTAAAATTGATACAACCATCTTATCTTCTAGTGTCTTTTTACCTTTCACAAACTGTCTTTATGATTCACCTAGTAAATACCTAACTCCATTAATATGAAACATTAATTGCAATTATTTCCCTTCTGAAATCACTAAAAATTCTTAATTTCAATATGATATTATTTGGACAACTAAGAGTTTTCTCATCTAACTTAAGGGAAAGTACTTAAAATTTTTTTAAAATTATGCATGTATTTCATGCATATGGTAATTTTTCAATTGTTGGAAAATTACAAATACTAAAATTAATGATTACTAAATATAATGTTGGGGTCTCTTAAAGTAAATTTAGTCAAAGGATAATTGAGACGTTAATGTGAAAAAGAGGACATGTTATTTTTACATGATGACATGTAGCAGTACTTTTGTTCTGGTGGTATTTTCATCACAATTAATCTTTACCTATAGTGGGCTTTCTATGCGCTCCTACTTTCTGACTGGTACTTCTGTTTTGCGGGTAGATTTTATTTTCAGAGGTGTGGCACCTAGACAAATTGTGCCATTTTCTTAAGCCAAAGGATTCAGCATTGCTAGAGAAAGGGTTTTTCATTATGTATATTAAATTTCCATTATGTAATGTATTCATTATTGAAATTATTTCTATGTCATTGTTTTATCTGCTATAATAATTGTTGTTTTTGTTGTTTTGTGTGTGTGTGTGTTTCAGTTTTAAATAATTGAGTAGTGGTTTTGAGATGTTATCTAATATTATAACTGTCACCAGTATGTGGATGTCTCTTAATGTGCAATAATTACATAAAATTAAGTTTAACTACATACAATTTTATTGTTTTTAATCTCATATATATTAATATGTTCTTAAATTATAACTCAAATGGATAAAATGGAAGTTTGATTTCTTTTTGTGTTCTACTCCAAATTACAAGCAAACTGTCTTCATAACTGATGAATCATCATCATAAGATCGAATAAGTATTATTCAAGTTCAACATCAAAAGTATAATTACAAAGAAACATATAAACAATGTTATATATTGGTTATATCTTAGTCATAGTATGTAGTGCAGGCTGTTTTAATAAAGTGTTATATCATATACAATGTAAAATACAAATATACACAAAAATATAGCGACTTAAATAAAAATGTCTAGGCAGTCTGTCTAAGACTGCTTCACTAGCTTGATACATCTGGGGAATAGTTTTCCTTATATCTTGTTTTCTCCCATTTTTAAAACATAGTATCTATCTTGTGGTTCAAGATGGCTGCCCTGTTCTTGCCAGTATATCCTAAGTCCAGCCTGTAGGAAGGAAAATAAGACACAACTTATACATTAGGCTAGAATTTTGCTATATGTCCATATATGGCTGAAAGGGGGCCTGCAAAAATGTTGTCTAGCTAGGTAGTAGTATATCCAGCTGAATATTGTACTATCACACAAAAAAATGAAAACAAACAAACAAACTGGAGACTGGAATAAAAAGAAGTCTCTTGGTAGTAAGTGATAAAAGTCCGTACGTACATTGGTTGTTTAAAACTTAGGGTTATCCTAGCTTAGAGCCCTTGGACAGCTTTTTTACACATCATTAAATGAGGATATTAATCACTCTATAAGGTTGTTTTAAAATGAGGATTAACTTAGATACATAAAGTGTCAAGCGAAGGGCATGGCATATAATGTGAACACTCCAAAATTTTAGTTTTTTCCCATTTCAAATGCTTTCTTTATAAAGGATGATTAAATTCTCATGTGAGTTCACAAAAACTAAATTACTTAAAAATATCTAAGCATAGTCCCTATTAATAAAACTCTTAAGACTGGACCACTATGCCTAAAAACATTTTAACAGGAAATATAAGAAAACCACTTTCATCACTATATTCAAGTTTTCAGCATTTCCTACGTAATTCTAATACTTGTACCTCTCATTTCTCCACTAAGTTAAAGAAAATGATAGTAGCATTGCTCTTTTGGTACATTTAATGCTTTCAATGACACACAGCATCACAACATGTCTTTGGCTCCAGTTTTACTTCATTTAGGGTACTTTTAAAATTTGATCTTAGTATAACATGACAGGTAAAAACCAGGGGCATGGTAAATAGGGGAAAAATTTTAGGCCACAGACAGGGAAGTAACTATTCTGTAAAGACAAAAGTAAACTATTTTTTAGATTATTGAGAAATATTTTACTTATGAATAATTTCATCATTTTTTGTTACCTCTTTCTGAATATTGAGCGACATGACGTGTCAGAAATTAACATTGCCAAATCAGAACTTTTAAAATGTACATTGTAATTTGAGCCTGGAAGATTTGGATAAATTGGCTATGTTGTTCAAGAATTTCACAGTCTTAAAATCACCTGTTTTAGAAAGCTGTTACATGGTTTTAAAAAAAATATTCTCTTCAACATTACAAAGAACTATCATTCGCATCTGTCTGCAGGAGACACATGCTTAGTGCCAAACTGGAATAAAAATTAAGCTGCTGTGCTGACCCACTCTCTATGGGAAATGTGATCAGAATTGTTTTTTTCTGTCATTGTAATGGAATTGGACTAATCGGTCCACACATTGGCAGTGTACCCCTCTTCATCAATAATGCACACTTCCAAGACAGCTGGGAATTGTGATTCATTCTGCGTCTCTAAAACAAAGCAGAGTAAACTGGAACATCCGGGAATTAAGTGCATGACTTTAGCTTAATTATCAACATATTCTAACCAATAATAAGCACTATAATTTGCAATGAATTTGGTGTTTCTAATTTTACACCGACTTATTTTGCAAATACTTTACTTCAAACTTTAATTTTATTTGAATTAATGTGTTTATATATTTTCATAATATTTCATAGGAATATAACAAAAGTAACTATATTATGTTAATTGGTTTTCTGTCTTAGTTCAATGCTAAAATTTCCTATTTTAGTATAATAATTGAATCAATTCACCTTCCAGTCTTATTTCAAGAAAAAATAAATTCATTTATTGTTTAAAAATATGATCATGTTAATCATGATTAACATGCTTAATTCAAAAGTACTTGAAATATTCCTATGCATTGATTAAAACCTACTTAAAAACCAGTTGCTTAAGTTCTTGAACTTTATTTACTGGCTGAAGTCTTAAGGCAAATAGCTGCTTGGGAAGTGAACAGTGAGAAGATAAGTACTGAAGTATTACAACGTGGTCTAATGGTGTTAATTGCCACTCTCATGATATTTGATTCCAAGTTGTTTGTTTTTTTCACATTAGTTTTGCTTACTTTATAAATGAATTACTGAAAGTGCATTTGCCTAAAGATTTGGCAGTTGACTAACAACTTTCTTCCTTATTCTCTCTGCTATGGTTTAAATTTTCATAATGGCTATGTATAATTTTTGAAAACAAACAGGACAAAGTCACAAAAAGCAAGAAATGTAGAAGGAGGCAGTAAAATTTAACACAAAATGCAAAATACAATTATATGTCTCATTTAATATAATCTGTCTAATTAATTTACTCCATATTCAAATGAGTGTCATATTAAGTTCTACTTCCCCACTTTCTCCTACTCATCATTCAAGTATTAACTTTCAGATAATAGCTTCTCTATGACACTTTCTTGAAGTCTATCTAAATTATGGGAGATACTCAAGCTTTTTGCTTCTTCATGATTCTAAAAACTGTGAAATACATAATGGTTCTTTAATTATCAATGTTTCTTCTAGACTTTTATAATTCATAAGAGCAAAGACTCAATATGCCTTTCTTACTGTTTCATGCCCAGCATCTCTTGTGGTAGTTTGAAAATACTAGATGCTTAACCAATATTTACAATTGATAGAAAATAACATTCTGGAATAACAATACTCTGTTGAGCGTTGCAAACCATATATTTTACAAATATTATTTTAAAACTTATTTTCAGTTAAGTTTTGTGTGAGGTCATAGGAAGGACTCTTTTCAGTTATAAACCAGACTGTAAGTCTGTGAAAATGGTGTTTTAGAATCATTCCTTCTGACAAAAATATATAACCGAGTAGTAAAACTTTTGCAACTTTTTAATTTAAAAAATATCCTTGGATATAATTTTTATAAATTATACACACATAGCTTATAAAAATGATAACTCAAATTTTGCCTAATTTTATCTCCATATAACCCCCAAATGTTCGCCTTGAAAATTTTCTCCTCTTAGCTTTTAATTTTAGAATTTGTGAGAGCAGAACAATATAATAAAATTACTGAAACTGTTGGAGAGCAAATGGGCTTGCTGCCTGATACACAGAGGAGCCAATAACTAACGGTGGTGCTGGCTTTTGAGAAAAGAAAGGCTTTATTGCAAAATTGGCCATCAAAGAGACAAGTCAGGCTCAAATCAGTTTCCCTGATTTGAGGCCTGGAGCAAGTTTTAAGGGGTCAAAGGGCAAGAGAAAGGATTTAGGAATGTTGACTTGACAGGGTTTGATTAGAGGGCTTCAAATGTGGCCATTTACAGTAAGCTATGTTGAGGCAAATTTTAGCCCTCCATCTTCCAGGCCAAGGAATCCCTCACTTCTGCAAGTTTTCAGCATTCAGATTCTAATTTTGTCCCGTCTTCTGGTTCCAGAGGTTAGAGGTCAAAGCTTTTTCTATTGCACATGTCCTGACTATATGACTTAACAGTTTTTGGCTCTGTTATACCTAAAAGGTAACTTGACTTTTTTTTTTTTTAATCAACAGAGCCGGTCCAGTTTGAGCTGGTTCCTTGGTTACAGAACTTTGAACTATATGGAGCATAAAAACAAATTGGTTAAATACTCAGAACATTTTCAAAAGTAGCATCATGTATTTCTCTTTCCATTATCGTTTAGAATTTTAAACTTCTTTTTCTATTTCTTTCTTTGATTTTTTTCTTGAAATTTCATTTTTACTTTCATCTGATCTGAATCCTGATCCTCTCCTGAAAATCTGTTAATCTTCCATTATTTTGAAATAAAGAAAATGCACGTTTGTGCAGTAGGGCACAGCATAGGGCATGGTCAGCTTACATAAATTATTAAATGGCAAAGTATATTGACCTCAAATGTATGGTTAATGACATGATTCATGAATTTTTTTTTTTTTTTTTTTTTTGCATAGATGCAAAGACAGTGGCCAGGAGAATGAGATATTTCTTCTAACAAGAGAAAACTGGTTTTATCATTATCTTAAAAAAAAAAAAATCCCCTAGAAAATATAAAATCTCAACATCTCAAATGATCTTAGTTTTCATGGACTATTAGATATTAGGTATACAATCTACAGAAAAGAAAAATGATTATTTGGGATAATTTAATTGGTATTCACTCAATAAATACCAAAGTGCAAGTTGTGGGCTGATTTGAATGCTAATGTCTGAATTACATGCATGAAATGAAAGTGTTAGATGCTTTCAGCCCAGAATGCCATTGCTAATTAAGTTTTTCCAGTAACTGTGCACAGCAATAGGCTTCATAGGAAATGTATGGATATTTAACATTATTTATTCCTGCCATGTGACTTTTTTTCTCTGAAAACATTTTGTTTTACAAATTGACACTTACCAGGTGGTAAAAAAGTTTGCAGTCTCAATATTTCGTTTCATTCAATTGAATGTTTTCCTTATAAACCATGTAAAAGCTTGAAAAATTTACATTAGCAAATGTAGAGTTAACATTTTAAAGGAAGCACATTTTAAGAAGCACAGAATAAAAAATTTGCAATTAATGTGCCTTTGTAATTATATACAGGGCCTATTTAAGTAAGCAAATCAATTATGATTTTTAGGTATTTTGAGAGTAACGTAAGAGTTGGTATTTAACTTTCTAATTAAATTTTGTTTTAGAATTATGTAACAACAAATTATTTTGTATGGGTTTGTGTCAAAGATAACACTTAAGAATGTTTTGTAAAGATGCAACAGCCACAGAGGATTCTTAACTCAGATCCAACATCCTTCATAAGATTATCTTGAAATATTTTTTTAAATGCATTTTTCTAAAATAAATACTCATTCCAATATTGAAGCCTGACAAATTATAATTTATTTAAATTCTTTTATATTTGGAATATATTCTTACCTAATATAATTTTAGTTTTTACGTTACTTTCTGGTTTTTATTATTGTTTTTTAATGAAGCAGACACCCATTCGGGAATGAGACTATTATACACCTATATATTTATTTTGTATATATTAACAAAATTATATATGATATTGTAATAGGTAAGTTTGCAGGTTGGGGCTGAGATGGAATGTAAAATTTTAAGTCACATTCTAGGTATTTTTAGTCTCATGCATTATCTGCACTGGGAGCTTTGCCTTTAAAAACCTAAATGTTCCTGTTCCCAGAGCCTTATCTTCTAATTCTGGTTCTTATCACTGCAAAAAGCTCAAATCTGTCATTGTGAATGGTGCATTTTGAGGCCAAGTCTTACCCTGGGAGGTCTGTCACCTGTACTCTCAAGTAGCAATTGAGTGAAATCTCTTCTAGGTCAGGACAGGCTATTCACTAAGTTAACTGCTTACTCATCTTATGAAAGATGCGTTAAGAAGCCTTGACTAAAAATAGATAGCTTAAAGATCAATAATTAATAGTCGCCATTAAGGTTTAGTTTGTGTTGAACCTTTTCCATTTACCAAGTACATGGCATCTAGGTTGTTCTTAATACATTTACCTTATTTTTTGTCACTTATTAACTTTCTTAATTACCCTCTTAATGGTAATTGTTGTCACACCAGAGTGACTGCAGAGAATTGCTTTTTTTTTAGTAAGCTTTAAGATGTGCTTGCCATCTGGAAAAACGGTAAAAATAACAAACTCTGGAACCATGCAGTCCAGGGCTCATATTATGCCTTCTTCATTAATCTATCATTTAACTACTCTAAGTTCAGTTTGCTATCCATAACATGTAGATAATAGTACTGTGTAGAACTGTTGTGAAAATATTGAGTTAATATATAAATAGTAAGTAATAGAGAACACAATTCATTATATGAACCAAAAAATTATTATTATTATTTAATTGTTAGTTTGAGAATAGTGTTTTTTTGTGGTGAGGAGGGCTATGCTGGCATGAAAATGGACTCCACTGTTATTTTCTAAATTGTCTACTCCTTTTTATTCAGTTTTATATTTAGACAGTCTTGAGAAAGTACATAATAATGTGTGTTGAATAAATAATGAATACAAAATTTGGGAGTGAGAAATTATTTTGTTTGGAAAATAGTTCACTTTTTAATTGGGATATCAGTTGAGAAATATATTGTTTTTACTGGAAAATAGAAATAATTCCTCTTAGGAAACTTGTATTAAGAATTCCTCTCAGGAAATATTAAGAATTCCTCTCAGGAAACTTGTACCAATCATTGTACATTTATGCATTAATATCCACATTCATACACTAATCTGTATTCCTTGGTTTAACTGTGTCATGCCAACTGTCTCGAGGGTTTTTAGGTAATTTTTCTGTAATATATTTCGATATGCCTGTATGGTTCATTGATGTCTATTATATATCGGATTCTAATTATGCTTATAGAGATTAACGTTTTCAGTACATGATCTTAAGACTCCTAAGATGTCTTGGGAAAATCATGTATGACACTAGTGGTATGAACAAAGTCAAAATGGACCACAGAGAATGCACAATTTAATTGCATCTATTACTTTGTTCCCCTGTTCATAAATGACCAGGAAACACAAGGGGGCATAAATAAGAACTTAAAACTTAGAAATTGTTAAGGGCACTTTGACATCTAAAAATGGGAAGACAAAATCTGGAAGTTGTCAAGAAAGGTACGTTTTGTTAATCAGTGGAAGAAGACATATGTCGAAGTAAAATACAATGGTAGCACGAAAGACAGGATGGAGAAAATAGAATTATATCGCTTTAATTTTTTATACTATATATAAAATTTTAAGTCCTGGAAGCAATCATTACAAATGCAATAAAATAAAATAAAACAAAACAAAGAGACTTTGTCAGTAAACCAATAATGGAAAGAAAATGGATCTTTAAACATACTTAATTCATAAAAAATGGAGTGCCCCACTTAAAGTGTAGTACCAAAAAAAAAAAAAAAAAAAAAAAGACCTGGCAAAGTGCAAGAAAGACTCTAGGAGGAAGTCTTCTTAACACATCCTTTTTTTCCTCCACTCCCAATACCAACTTCTACCTGTTCATGCCTCCTAAGGCAGGCAAGAAAAGTGCCAAAAAGGAAGCTGTTGGGTTTTTTTCTGCCATTTGGGAAACTGGAGAGCCTGAGACTAGAATAAAGGCACCTGAGTGGGGACTGAATGAATCAGAAGCAGACAATTATTTAAACCTGGAGATCCAGTATAGGTGGACATCTGCTGGGGTGCATCTTACCAATTCCCTGGCCTCCAGAGAGTTAAGAATGAACTAAAGAGCTTGCTGAGGCCTCTCCACCTACTGAGAGTGGGAAATTTGAGAACAGAATCAGAAAGTTTTCTTGCTGATGCCTCACCAGGGTCTCACAGCCAGTGTACTGCTGGCCCCCAGGAGCAAAGACATCTCTGCTTTCCTGAGAATTGCTATCACTTGCTCAACAAGTAGATAAAAGAAAATAATCATCTAAGAGAGCCAATAATCAAGGAAGGGGAAAGCAATAATCTAGATAGGTCTCTAATGAAATAAACTTGGTCATAGAAATAGAACACATTAGGGAATGGACTTGGAGGATATATCTGGAATAGCTAATCAATAGTATAGATGTTCATAAGCGAAAAAACCAAAAGATAGAGGAAAGATAATAAACAAATAGTAGGAAAAAAAAGTATGCTGTTTTGAGGAAAGATGTGAGTCTGGAGATTAAAATATTAGAAAAAAGCAACCATCTCACCATATGGTGCTAAAATTACTTCACTCCAAAGACAAAGAGAAACTTGTTCAAGCCTTCAGTAGGAAAATGAAAGATTATTGACCCATTTACTTATAAATTATGTACTGTCTATTTACAAAAGGTAGGCAGATTGGCCTTCAAAGATGTCCATGTTATAATCCCTGTAACTTGTGATATGTTACATTAGATGGTGAAAGGGACTTCGAAGATGTAATTCGGGTTACAGACATTAAGGAGATTATCTTGGGTTATCCAGATGAACCTGGTCGAAAGTCATATGAGTCCTTACAAGAAGAAAACTCTGGGGCTGGATTCAAATAGATGCATTACAAGAGAGATGAGGCAGAAGGGAAAGAGAGATTTGAAGTATGGGAAGGACTCAATCAGCCATTTCCAGGTTGATGCTGAAGAAGACCACATGCCAGGGAATGTAGGAGTCTGCTACAAGTTGAAATTGACTCCTGGTCAGGAGCCAGCAAGGAAATAATACTTTAGTCCAGCAGTCATATAGAACTGAACTGCCCACAACATGAATGGACTTAGAAGCAGATTCTCCCCTAGAGTTCTAGTAGTGAGCCTGGGCTGGTCAACACCTTGATTTCTGCCTTGGGAAACTCATAGAAGAGAAACCAGCTGAGCCCACCAGGACTTCTTGCCTCTAGAATTGTGAGAAAATAAATTTGTGATATTTTAAATGCTGTTTATGGTAAAATTTTTAAATGTTATTTGTGGTATTTTTATTTTTATTTTTTACTACAGCAATCAAAAACTAGTACAGTTTTTATGGAAATTCAACTCAGCAATTCCATTACTGAGTATATACTCAAAGGAAAATAAATTATTCTACAAAATGGGCACAGATGAGTACCCATCTGTGGTAGATTGGATAAAGAAAATGTACATATACACCATGAAATACTACACAGTCATAGAAAAGAATGAGGTTGTGTCTTTTACAGCAACATGGATGCAGCTGGAGGCCCTCATCCTAAGTGAATTAATGTAGGAACAGGAAACCAAATATGACATGTTCTCACTTATAAGTGGTAGGTAAACATTGGATACATACAGATGGCAGCAATAGACACTGGGGACTATTAGAAGAGAAAGAGGAAATGGAGGGCAAGGGCTGAAAAACTACCTATTAGGTACTGTGCTCACTATATGGATGATGGGATCATTTGTACCCCAAACCTTAGTTTCATGCAATAAATATATTGATGTAACAAATCTACACATGTACCCTCAGAATCTAAAGTAAAAGTTGAAATTATATAAAAAATAAAATTAATACATTTGCAACAACCATTACATCAGCTATACTGAAATTCCAAGATGGTTGAAAAATATGTCTAGACATAAGAGAGAAAAGCCTAAAATCAAGAATCCCATACCCACTTCTCTAGGTGTAAGAAAATTATTTCAGGAAATGTAAGGATTAAAAGAATGCATCTGAGAAAATACTCAGGAAAGAATAGTAAAAAAGTTGAATGATGACAAAATATGAAATTGTAAATTATGCAGTGCATTTGTTTAATCAACATTTATTGAGAAACTAATATATTTCAGAACTTGTAGAGGGCTAAAGATAAAGAGATGGACAAGTAGACAAAGATAATGCTTTCAGATAGTTTATATTACATTCGGAGGTGGGCACAGATGGGAGACAAATGTTTATCTTTTATATATTGAGTACTGATAAAAACTACAAAAATTAAAGCAGAACAAATGTGTAGGGAGGTAAATTTCAGATGGTTTGGTGAAAGAATGCTCTGAGGAATAACGTTTGAGGAGATGATTGATCCCCTCATTGGATGTGGCATGATCTAAGATATGACCTTGGAGGTTGGGTGACCAAGATGTGGAGGAAGGAAAGATCATTTAATGTGAACACATTAAAACAATCTGAGAAGTCAGACTGTTTCAGTCAGTATCCAGACACAAAAACAAAAATTACTCTATACTGGGAGAATTGGTTGCAAAATTATGGAAGTTCTCAAGGAACAAAAATAAGAACATGAGATTGTCCACTTCTGAACTGGAGGAATGAAGGTGAAATGAAGCTGTCAATATTGTGGCACTGCCTTAGAAGAATTTAGAAGCCACACAATCGTTGACTTTGGAGATGAGATCCAAGGAGTCAAAAAGCATCCCTCAGTGTTGCTACGACCACCTGAGTGAAAGTCCTCAAGGGCTTCACTGTTGAGGCTATAGGAAATCCACTATGTGATTGGAGTCAGAACCTAAGTGTGTCATTCCACTGCAGTCTCTGGTGTGACTTCCGCTGACACAGTGCACAACAGTCAGGCTTCCACACACACCACCTATTGGTGCTGTTACCTAAAAGGCCAAAAGAAGAAAAAAACAACAAGCCAAAACCAAGACAAAACAATAACAGGCAAAAACAGCTTCTCACTTACTGTGATCATTAATTTCATGTCAGCTTCACTGGGCAACAGGGTTCCCAGATAGTTGATCAAACATTCTGAGCGTTTCTGTTAGGGTGGTTTTGATGAGACTAACATTTTAATTAGTAGAGTAGGGAAGATTGCCCTCCATAGTGTGGGTGGACCTCATCAGTTGAAGGTCTAAATATAATTTTAAAGACCCACCCTCCCCAGACTCTCCAGTAGACTGACTTCAGACTTCTCCAACACTGGCTTTCCCTGGATCTCTCACACCATCAGCCTTCATAGTTTAGTTAGTCAATTCCTGATAATAAATCTCTTAAAATATATAACATATTGGTTTTGTTTCTCTGGAGAACCCTGACTAATACTCTTCCTCCTGTATTCCATTCTGCCAATGGTGCCTCTGTGCTGACAGAATCTAACCTGAACTCAGTTTGCAGACATAGTTTGCAAAACAGCTGAGCTGTAAAAAGCTGATATGGGACTGAGTGCATGCACAAGATTGCCTGTACACAGGTTGTTTAGGGAGTCATCTACATGAATGGAGACTGAGACTATATAGAAGAGTTAATGAAATAGCTTACTTAGTGAGCTATAGAATAGGAATAATGATCTGGGTTATAATATGTGATTTTAGACTTTGATAGTGACTAAAGAAAATGAGAGGCATAATGGCATTAATCATTATTGTATTTCATATAAAGGTGGGTCACTAGTTCTCAGAGTTTCTTGGGATTCATCTCATAGGCAGTTTATAGCAATGAAGTGGTAATGTAGTAGTAGCTGGGATTGGTGATATTACTGGAAACATGAAGAGTTTTATGTACCTTTTAAAAACCTTGCAGATAGAAGACATTGCTAATGGATGTGAAAGCATCTTTACAAAGAACAAGGGGAATTATAGAGGGATCTTTTAAGTGTGTGAATTTAAATTTAAGAGGATATCATTTTATTGGATAATACAAATGCTGTGTGGGAATACTTGTCTATTACCCAATTCTAATAACTATCTTGAACAAAAGAACTGAATTATCTGAGCAAACCTAGGAGAAGGGAGAAGGAAAGCTACAAAAAGTGTAATAGCATTCCAAAATTGTATTTGGGAATATTTATAATGTATGTTATTTGGGATAAAGGAAGCTATATCTCTTTTATCAATCATCTCCCCAAAATAGGGGAAAAATGAATAACAACAAAGTAAGAGAAAAGACACTAGTAAACACAATGATATTTAAATAACAAATGCAGATAGGTGAGTTCCTTCATTCTCCTAAACATGAAGGGACTAAATTTTTCTATTAAAGAAAAGAGAGTATCTGACTGAGGAAAAAAAAAAATCAATGCTCCGTATAAGAAGCATATTTAAGGTGGTAAAGAAACTTAGCAAAGGAATAGCAAAAAAGTGCAAATGAAAAGAAAGAGGACTGGCCTGGCGCAATGGCTCATGCCTGTAATCCCAGCACTTTGGGAAGCCAAGGCAGATAGATTGCCTGAGCTCAGAAATTTGAGACCAGCCTGGACAACATGGTGAAACCCCGTCCTACTATAATCCAAAAAAAAAAAAAAAACCAAAACACAATTTCGGGAGTCAGGTAATAGAAAAGGCATTAATAGAGGAAAAAAGATTACAAAAAGAAACCGTCGAGTGTGGTGGCTTGCATCTGTAGTCCCAGCTACTTGGGAGGCCAAGTCATGAGAACTGCTTGAACCTGGGATTCAGAGGTTGCAGAGCCGAGACTGTGTTTGTACTACAGCTTGGGTGACAGAATGAGATGGAGTCTCAAAAAACAAAAAAAGAAAGAAGGATAGAGGATTAACAATACAACATTTAATTCAGTCAGCAAAATTTTGAATTTCTTTTAGTTGCCAGAGCTGGAGCAGTAATTAAAATGACCAAAATCTTTTTTAACTTAGGGACAATGACAATATTCATTAGCTGACATTACATAATGTCAGCTAATGGAAATCAGAAAATAAATCTGAGGCGAGGATGGAGGCAGATGGGCTGCTTTTTTATGTAGGGTGTTCAGGGAACTGCTCTCTAAAGAAGTGGAATTAGAATAGGGAATAAATGAAGTATTCAAATAAACCATGCATATGTCTAGATAAAGTGTGCTAAGCAGAGGAGTCAGTGCAAAGCTCTGGGACAGAAAATTTATTTTCTCATTTGAAGAACATATTCAGATAGATGTTTTAATAAACATGCTGTGGCTACTACGTGGAGAACAGGCTGTGGGGAGATAAGAGCAGTAGCAGAAATACTGGCTGGAAGGTTATTGTGGGACTCCAGAAAGAGGTTATGAAATCTTGACCTAGAATGTTAGCAAGGAAGTAGGCAGTGATTGGATTTGCAATCTGCTTTAAAGATAGAAGTGACACACTTTTGATTACAAACTGGATTTAAGGTGTGAGGGAAAAATTCAAGAATAACTTTGAGATTTGTATTCTGGAAAATTGTGCGAATGATGGTGCCACATACAAGGATGAGAAAATCTGGAAAGGAACTTGGAAAGGGAAGGGGGGAATAAGGAGTTCATTATATTCTACATAACTTTTAGAAATCCAATGGAAGATGCTCTAGCTATTTAGCTATAGGATCGTGGAGTTCAGGAGAGGGGTTGGGATTAGTGTGTAAATTTGGTAATCATCAACATATAAATGATCACTAAAATCACAGGATTAGAGAACACCTAGGAAATATCAAAGTGTAAACTCTGATTAAAAGTAAAACAAATCATAAACCTTAACAGGGAGTGGGAGACGTTATATAGGGAAGAATGACACAGTGTGTTAGTAGATAGGGTGTTCATTCACCTAGGGCATCCAAAACACTTGGCCATTAAATATACAAAGTAAAAATAAGTGAAAATGCAATGAGAACTTGATAAAAATATAATTGTAGCAGATTTTTATAAAGAACCATATTACTAAAATGGATTTGAGAATATTTTTTATTTTCCACTTCTCCAAACACAGCCCTTTCTATACCATCCTACCCAGATGGTTGTCTATTTTAAACCATAGTCAACGTCAGAGCTTTTATAGTACATTTTTATTATTATAAAAGCATTTTCCTACCCTCAAGCAACCAAACTTATGCTGAATTCATACATCTTTTTAAAACATTATAAACTCTATTTTTCTGTTTAAATTCCTCCTTTTTCATCTTTTTTCCTCTATTAATGCCTTTTCTATTACCTGACTCCCGAAATTGTGTAGACACTTTTACATTTCAAATGTTCAAATGAGTATAGAATCCTTATAATGAAGATTGTGATTCATTGCTTTTCTTATGATTTCTTATTAGTACATTCTCTAAATTCTTTCATCATATATAATGAAATAGCCTATTTCTTGCCCACGATCTTTCCCTGCATATTTTAAATTATTTTGACTCATTGTGTTGAGATACTTTAGCATTGTCTTCTTTTTTTTTACATGCATTGCTTAAACTGACAATATGTCCCACCCAGGTTAATATACCAGGGTTACATAACTTCCACTAACATCTTGCTATGCAAATATTATATAGAATATTTCTGGGGCCCAAAGTGGCTCCGGCCGGATGTCGTGGCGCCTGTGAAGGCGAGGCCAAGAGTTCAAGGCCAACCAACCTCAGCAACCTTACAAGCTCTCAATGATTGGCAAAAAAAAAAAAAAAAAAAAAAGAATATTTCTGATTTTTTCTAATAATCCAGGTTCATTTTGTCACTTAATACCCTTTTTATAGATCCTGTTTGTTAGCCCATTGAATTACATTTATTACAGGTTTTGTTAGGTCTTTATGTATAAGTTTTGGGTTTTTATTTTTAGGTTCCTGGTTTGCTAGCAAATTGATTTAGGATGTTCTAAATATCTCATTTGAATTTCATATGAGCTTGTTCCCTCTAGTGTGCCTACTGTGAAGGTGGAAAACCACTTTCGATTCTCTGCTTTATAATTATCTTTAATACTGACAATTGAGAGTACTCCGTCTTCTTTTCTACAAGCTAAATAGTCCCCAAATGCTTGAACTGTCCTCCCCAGGAACTTTTTGTTTGTTTGTTTGCCTTTTTCTAATTTTTTCCTGTTTTATGATTATAAATTCAAATAGGGCCCAGTGCTGAATAACCACAAATAACCACAAAGATCCAGCTCATTTGTATAAAAGCATTATTATAAATTATAAAGTGCTATTCAAACATGAAGTAGTATTTTTATTGCCACAATTTAGGGGAAATGTTTTTAGTTGAACAAAATGATTGTTCTTCTTAGGTTTTATTTTTCACAGGGTCATATTTATATACAGCTATCTAGAATGTCACTAGGTAGGAAAGAAAACAAAAAAAGGCTTTAGATATTAAGATATCTTGGTGTAACTCTTTCTTGCTGTGTGACTTTAGTTGAATGATAGCCTTCCTGAGCTTTCATCTACTCATTTGTCAAATGGAGAGGGAAGTATATAAACTTCAACAATAGGATTTAAGGCAGCTTTTAAAATAGACATGAAATTGGGTTCTTTTTTTTTTTTTTTTTTAATTTTTATTGCATTTTAGGTTTTGGGGTACATGTGCAGAATGTGCAAGATAGTTGCATAGGTATACACATGGCAGTGTGTTTTGCTGCCTTCCACCACTTAACCCACATTTGGCATTTCTCCCCAGGCTATCCCTCCCTAGCTCCCCACCCCGCTGTCCCTCCCCTATTCCCCCCAATTGACCCCAGTGTGTAGTACCCCCCTCCCTGTGTCCATGTGTTCTCATTTTTCTCACCCGCCTATGAGTGAGAATATGCGGTATTTCTTTGTCTGTTCTTGTGTCAGTTTGCTGAGAATGATGTTCTCCAGATTCATCCATGTCCTTACAAAGGACACAAACTCATCATTTTTGATTGCTGCAAAATATTCTATGGTGTATATGTGCCACATTTTCCCAGTCCAGTCTATCATCGATGGGCATTTGGGTTGGTTCCAGGTCTTTGCTATTGTAAACAGTGCACAGAATCAGAAAAAAAAAAAAAAAAAAAAACAAGTCAACAATGTAGGAATTAACTGTAAACCTTATAAAAATCTTCCAGGCTGCACAGTGGAGGGCACTTCTGTGCTTTCACTCAGCTCTCGTCAGAGAGAGTTAGAGGAAAAAAACAAAACACACATTTCTCTGTGAAATTAATACTTCTCCCCTTGCAGAACTCAGAAATTTCATTATGTAGGAGAAATAATACAGAAATGTTATACATAATAATATAATATTTTTATAAAAATTTTAATAATGTGCAAATAGCATTGACTCCCTGCCTGTTGCCTTAGAGTTTTACTTGCATTATCTCTTCTGGTTCTTGTAATAGCTCTGTGACACTGAAATCTGTGTTATCTATTGTCTATAGAGGAGACAAATAAGGTCAGAGGGGATTAAGTGATTTTTTTAAGTAAGTGGGACATCAGAAATGAGTCTGGGTTACATTAACCATACTCTGCCTTCTTTTTCATGCATTTGAAGCCTCATCAGTAGTTTGAAAGCAACTTTTATTTTGTCAGGGGACAATGTGTTGTAAAAATTATGGTGTTTTACAAGATTCAACTTTATCCGAAGAGATCCATTAGGAAATCTACAGCAGTGGAAGAATAATTTATACTTTATTCAACTTTTCTCAATCATTCTCTTTCCAGACCTTTGGTAGGAGTTAAAGTGGTGGTTATCAAGGCTCTTGCGGCTCCCAGTGGCCTGCCTTCTCTGTCTGCCTAGATACTCATGGAGGTAGATGGCTTTCAAGATATCTAGAAGCTGATAACTGCAGCAGTCCAAAACAACGTTCTTGGTTCTTCTGTTTTCCAGACAACTTTTTTCATCTGTCTTCTCTGTCAGTTACTCCAATATTCACCCTATCCCTTAAAAGAAGCGAAAACACTTGGAATATCTGGACTCCTTCCCTTTCTTCACACTGAGTATTCAATGCATTGACAAGCTCTATTGGCTCTACCTCCCAGATCTTTCCATCTACCTCTGCACTGTCATGACTCCTTTTATACTCCATTATCTCTTGCTTGGATGATCTGGTCTGTCTGCAACATCCTTGCCCCCTTATAATGCTTACCTCTCTGACCTCAACGTATATTGTACTTTCTCTCTTTTGGTAGGCTTCCTCACCACAGCTTTCCTTTTGTTCCTTGATGATACTGTGATGATTCCTGACTTGTGGGTTTTCAGCTAAGAGTTTCCTCTGACTTGTATGTTCTTCAGTTAGCTTTGGCCTCCTTTAGGTCTTGGCTCGTATGTCAAATACTTAAAGAAACCTTTCCTGACAACTCAGTTAGGGTCTCAAAAATACTGCTAACCCATCTACCACCAGTTGCTCTATAATACATTAGCTTTCTGTTACCTTCAATCATTTGCTTGTATCACATTTTTTCTTTTACTTACATACAATATGTTCTGGAAATGAAACTGAGTTTTTGTAGCACATTCGAGGCAAAATATTTCATTCAAGATGGAAAGAAAGATAAAGGAAAAATAACGGTGATTTTACTTTAAGTTCAGTTTCATCCAAAGCAATTAACAGTGAAGGCCAATTAATGAACTGTATTATTCTTTTCAGACTGGCCATATTTTGAAACTTGCCACAGCTATTTAAAACAGGGATTAAAACTTTAGAGATGTACATTTCTAACAGTTAAAGGCAGGTTGTAGTAGAAAGAGTGATATTAAGTGAGTTCTTTTACATTACATAAGTGGAAGGAAGACACTGTAGACAAATTTTTCACTTAGGAAAGGCAGCGTAGCTTAGTTAAATTTCGTCGTATTTGGAACATTCGCCCTAGTTAATTAGTAGCTTAATAAGTATTAGTGGTTTAGTTCACTAGATTGTAAATGTGGTTTCCTTTTGATACAGAGAGGGACTTAGAACACAGTCCCTGAATAAACAAAAATCTTGTAGGTAACTGGCTTTCTTCCTAATTGATTTCTCTCAAAAATGAAGATATGTCTAATTTCAAAGATTTCACAGAGAAGGCTTATTTAACTTCCACAAAGCTGGGGGTAATTGATGAAAAGCTTTGTCATGTTTCTAGTGCTACCTCGTATGAGTAGAGTGAACTTTGTTCAAATATTTTTTAGCCTTACTGCCCTAAGATGCTACTTCTATAGAGAAACAAGTTGAACTAGATCAATCAGTTGTTCCCAGCCAGTGAGTTTTGGTTCCTTATCTTAAGGATTTGCTATTCTATGACATTAATAATTGCTAAGAATGAGGTTAAAGGCAATTCGAATAATGAATGTTAAATGGTATTTTTAGCTGAAGGAGTTCATGGAGTGAAAAAAGTAAACAGAATAGTATATTTATTGTACATGTTGGATTTTTAAAAATCTGTCTTTTGCTTAATTTTCTTTGTCATGTATTTTGAAAAAATAGAGAATAAAAGCTTTTATTGAATGGTAGTAATATTAATTGCAATATTACTACGTATTTTAATCTCCTTGAGTTTAAAGAATCTGATATGGTAAGTCTCTTACAAATTACCTAAAACTTAAAGTCATAGGATCAATGTCCATTAGGTTAATGCTAACACAGACTATGTTTTCTGGTAAATTTCTGTAGTTTAGAATGTGTCGTTGACCTTCTGACAGTACTCTTTGAACAAATATCATTGATCAGGAAACAGTTGTAATTTGCAGTAATTTTTTTTTTTTTTTTTTTTTTTTTACCTAACAGGCCATTCTGTGTAGATACTGTTGTATTTGATACTAGCTTATGAGCAATTAAATATACCACTGACAAAAAGTTTCATTGACTGCTCGAATGAACTGCTCAGCTTCCTACCAACATTGTTACTCATATGTTTGTATATTACAGAATTATCTGTGAATATTGTATTCCATGAAATAGATATAAGTTCATTAACCATCTCTTAGAAGGGAGAAATTTTTCGTTGATTTTCAGCAGAAATTATCATGAAACGGAAAGTGTTATCATTATGACAAAGTTTCTCTGTTGATGAACATGACATTTTAATATTACACTTTAAGAACTGAATTCAAATAAGTAGTTACATAAAAATAAGAGTCAGTTTTACTATGAGAGTAATTCTCATAACTTACATTGTGAAGAGACATTTTAAGCTGTACTCTTTTATTTTTAATGATTAAATTTGGACCATTTCTGATGGAATAAAATAAAGCTTATTTTGTGCGTCATTTAATTTCCAGAAAATGTTGACTAGACAATTTGATCTTGTTATCTGACAGCAGCTAGCAAGATATTTTTGTGAAAATGCAATAAATGGGTACAAATCAGTGTAAATTAGCTCATATTTATTCAGTGCTGTTTCATATTTCACATGTGCAAGCATATTTAAATTGAGTGTTCATCTTTCTTACTGATACTTAAAAAGATGTCATGTATACCTATATTATTTATATTAACTGTGAACATATCTTCAAACATATAATGGAAATTAGTTGTATGTTAGCTAATATTTCTGTATTATTTCTTGGTTGTACACTTTTAAGGACTGAATGAGATAAATAAAATAAATGTAAGCAAAAAGAAAAGTAGATTGTAGAGAATAAAGGGCTCACAGTTTAGACAATGCTTTCACACTGAATTTGGTAGCATTTCTGAATCTATCATTTGCACTGGTCAGAACTATAAATTCACTTGGGTGATTTTCATGGGCAGTCTTAAAAGTGATTTTCAGCCTGAGACAAATCGTTTAGTGCAAATATAGTTGCTGTTTGGGGTGGTAGGAACCACTCACAATATCAGTAGATATTGATTTATTGGTGACCTCAAACACTACCCAAATGATTTAATTCTCTTGCTTAAAATTCTCCATTTATGCCATTAGAGTCTTCAGGGTAATGCAAATATTTTAGTGTTGTATATGAAATAATTTATGATTTGTCCCTGGTTTCTTCACTGGCTGTATCTACTCGTATTTGCCCTACTCGAAATGCTATTGTTTATAGTCATATTGCACCATAGTAATGCATTTTTCAGTTGAGTTTTTAATGAAAAATTTTCTTATATCTTCTTTATAACCAGTAGAAGTTTTTTTAATTGGTCATGGTTTTGAAACTTTTCCTATCAAGAATACCTTTTTTTTTAAAGTAAACTAATGAGAGGAAGATGAAACATAAATTCAGAGGAAAGCAGAACAGGCATTGTACATGTTTGTTTTTCAGTTAAGCCTTAAAAAAAGGAAAAAGTGAAATATAAATCTTAGAACGATTGACCTTTTTTATTATCGTATTACTGGGAAGGGAGTAAAGATATATTTAGAAAGGGAACTCTGATATCTCAGTGGGCTTCAGAAAGCCAGTGTAAGTCCTTTCTAATATTAAAGTCAGAAAACTTTACATGAGGAAATATTTACATGTCCATGGAGGCTATCAACATGCATGTGGACATGTGACACATGCCCATAGACCCACACATACACTCCATAGGTACACACACGCGCACGCGCACACACACACTCTCTCTCTCTCTCTCTCTCTCTCTTAGGTTTTTTGCAAGCTCATCTTCTTCTGTGAACAGTCATTAACTGATATAGTTCCTCAGGGATCAGTTCTAGGACCTTTCTTAATTTTATCATTTCTTCTTATATTTCTCCTTTAGGAGTATATCTTATATTTTGGTTATATTATCTGTAATCCTATAAATATAGTAGTATGGATAGTGTGTTATTATGTGCATCCATAGAAATTAATATCTAGGGATGGCTAATGAACTTATGAAGGACTCTAATTAGGAACCAGTACAAACTATTGCCAGTTTCAAGTGTCAATAGCCCTGTGCCAAAATCCTTTCAAATTAACATAATATAAATTAAAAATATTTTTCAAGACGGCCAGGCACAGTGGCTCAAGCCTGTAATCCCAAGGCTGAGGCAGGTGGGTCACAAGGTCAAGAGATCGAGACCATCCCGGTCAGCATGGTGAAACCCCATCTCGATTAAAAATGCAAAAAATTAGCTGGGCATGGTGGCATGTGCCTGTAGTCCCAGCTACTCAGGAGGCTGAGGCAGGAGAATTGCCTGAACCCAGGAGGCGGAGGTTGCAGTGAGCCGAGATCGCGCCATTGCACTCCAGCCTGGGTAACAAGAGCGAAACTCCGCCTCAAAAAAAAAAATAAATAAATAAAAATATATTTTTCAGGACATGTGGTTGGCAAGAAAATAGTTTGGTTACCACTGCCCTTGTGTAATTAGATTCTAAGAACATGGTGAACACAGTAGCCTAACCCTGGAGGGAAGTAAGTCATTGATTCCTTAGGTTTGGAGACCTTTTCAAACCTGTTTTCATTTAATAGCATCTTGGTCACTTGCTTCCACAAGCTGGTTATTGAACCTGCATTTAATACATTTTCATACTTTTGTGGTATGAACTTTTTCCCCATGCATTTGTTCCCATGTGTTTGTCAGTATGTAAACCTCTTTGATCTTACAAAATAGGGATTAATAACTGTTTGATGTGACAGAGTTTCATCTAAGATTTGCTCTCACTGTATAACGTTTGGCTCCAAGGGTGTGGAGGAAAAGCAGAATGAAGCTGAAGCCTCGACATTTCCTCTTTACATTCGTGGTTACAAATATGCCCCCAAAATAACTTGGAAATGATGACCAAATAAGTAGTCTTAGGTCAGTTTCTACGGCTTTAGTTACAACATTCAAATGCAACTGTTTCTGTTACATTTCCTCTTAAATTCCTCAAACTAAATATGTCCAAAAGAAAACTTACATTACTTCCCAAAATGTCCACATCTCTGTGATAGCAATTACTGCTCATTCTTTTGAGCAGTCCCGATATGTGGGAGCCATTCTTAACACTCCTGCTTTGTTACAGAATACACAATCAACAGATCCCTTAGATTTTACCTCCTAAACATTCTGCTAATCTATCCACTTCTGTACTTCTTAGTTACTACCTTGTATATCTAAATGATCATAAACTCTTTATAGCACCAGTTACACATGTGGCTTACCTATGTTCCTTCTGGTTCTACTCCAAACCATTCCTCTCATGACAACCAAATGACCTTTGTGATATACAAATATGATTGTGTCACCACATACTTAATACTTGTTAAAAATATTCCGTGTGTCTTGCGGTATAGGCAAAGCTTAATTTGTCCTAAATTTCATACATGAACAGTATCCTCCCTATGTTTTCATTCTCATCTAACATTTTTAAAAATTTATTTTCTCTGCTTAGTTCTGTTGTTGTTTTGTCTTTGTTCCTCCATCATGTTGACCTCCCTCCTGCTTAGACTGCTCTACCCTCTCTAAGGAATAAAGGCTGAAAGCCTGACATCCTTTTTATGTTAAGCATCACTCTTGCATTGAAGCCCAGATCAAGGTCAAATTCTGCTATGAATGGAAATCCATGAAACTCTTAAGTTCCATCAAGGAAGAAGTCATGCTGGTTTTTACGTAACAGTGTTTTTGCCAGTATTTAGTACTATGCCTGACACTTAGTCATACTCAGTAAATAGTTGAATGGAGAACAAAACTTTTTCAAATAAATGCATGTGATCTAAACAGAGCAAAAATAAAATTATAAGCGTTTATATATCACATTTTTTTCAGGAGAGGAAAATCCTAAAAGTTTTCCAAGAAGCACGAAGTAGTAAATTAGAAGTGTTCTCATTTATTAGTAGAAAGGTAAAGTGATTAAGTATGAGGTTGCCTTTATTTACTGTCTTACTCATGTGATTTTGTTTTAAAAACAAGAAAATATAATAGCTTTTCTGTCGGTGATACAGCAGAATTGTTATTCTTCCCAGTAAGTGTTTAATTGCTTAATGTTGGAGTTTCATAGAATGGGAGTTTCCAGATGACAGTGATGATTTTTCTTGATTATTGACTGTACTATTTGATTGCCTTTGAGCACAATGGTTTTGTCTTCTTATTTACACCTGATTTGATCATCCTTCTTACTGTATTGTTTTGTCTCTTTATTTGTCAACTTCCTTCACAGTGCACAGTAGGAAATATATTTTACATTATGGCACAGTACATATTTCTTAATAAATGTTTATGAATGAATATGAGTAGACATTACAGCATATGACTTAAGGATTCAACAGAACAACATACTACATGATTAAAAGCTCCATCCTTCCTACTGTTAACAGAACTGCCTTCCACTTTCATTTGCATACGTAATACTAATGACCCACAGGCTGAGTCTATAAAAAATGTACCAAGATTGTTTAGCAGATGCTTTTTTTTAAATCATTAACAATGAAAGAAAGTAAAATGTAATAAATTACAATTTAAGAGAATTTTGTTAGAAGAAGTATATTCTGTAGGACTGGCAATGGACAATGCGGATCCATTTACTTGAATGTTTATTGTAAGAAAGAACACAACACTGTTTGGTACTGCCTTGGATAATTTCTCTCTTATACCTTTATGATTCTTCTTTCCTTACATGAAAGAACAAAAGTTAAAAAAGTAGATTTTAACATATATATTAATTAAGATAGCTATTCAAAATGGAGGAATTTTTCTTAAAATGAGACTTAAGAAGTGAATACTCTTTAAATATTATTATTTTTATTTCTGAGGGTAATGAGAAATGAAAGGCCAGCTATTTTATATGTCATGATTCTAGATACTTACTGCAAAATGGGGCCTAATACTTTTCAGTTAATGTGGTTAAGATGTTTCATAGGTATTTAGTTCCTTTAACTAAAATTATTCTTAGTAAGATTTAACACTGTTTCGGTTAACAAAAAGGTGGAATGTTAATTTTTTTAATGAGTTACAGTTTTGAGTCTTTCTTTCCATATGGCATGCTCAATTTTTTGAGCCACATTTCAAAGTAATTGCAGTACCTAGGAAAAAAGTCTGTCTTCCCCTAGCTTCTTTCTGAGCAGGATGAGGGAGTTTCTGTGCTTATCTGGTGCTTTGTTTGGCTGCTGTGGGCCTGTATGTAAAACTGTGCTTTGTCGAAGGTGCTCAAGGTTCAGATTTACAGGAACGCAGTAAAAGGGATGCTGAGTGAAGCATATTAATTTTTATGAATCTGTGGAAGGAATGGTAGATCATGCCAAAATGCATACTTATGGGTTTTTAATGGAATCAAATTGAGATGAAGGGTAGAGATGGAGAACTTTTAAAATGTTGTATTTTAAGTTGTGTGTTTAGATAACGAAAGAATCAACAAAAAAATTAGGGACTCACAGTACCATTATTAAATTCCTTTATGGAACAGTTACTCCAGGGCTGTGTAATCCACAACATAGACAAAGATGAAAGTCACTCAAGTCATTTTATGATTAAGGTAAACTCTGATTCTAAAATACTAAGACAAAACACAAACTATGGGCTCACATTCTCAAAGTTTATTCCATAAAACTGTAACTCTTTCAAATATTCTGTGTAAACGAAAGTCATTGGCAGATATGTTTAGTAAATTCTATAAAATTAATCCATTCTCAGAGATACACAATAAGTATTAGCTCATTAAAAAATCTGAAAAGTTATTTGGTAAAAACTATGCTTAACTCAAAAGTTGCTTAATGAATTTTACTGCAGAATCTCCTATCTGCTTAATATTTACCGCCAAATTGGATTTTCAAAGAAAATATACATACAGTGACATACAGAACTGAAGACAAAGTTCACTTTAAAATGATAGGTTTAAAATTCCTGTAGTAATAAATTGCCAGGATAAAATCATAGTACATTTAATTTAAAAACTGAAAACCAAACAAAATATTAAACAAATAAAAAGATACTAAAGATTACCTCAAGGGTGGATAGGGGAAGGATAATATAAGACTTTGTTTATATCTTTATTTAATTTAATTTTATTTTATTTTACTTTAAGTTCTGGGATACATGTGCAGAACGTGCAGGTTTGTTACATAGGTATACATGTGCCATCGTGGTTTGCTGTACCTACCAACCCCTCATCTAGGTTTTAAGCCTTGCATGCATTAGGTATTTGTTGTAATGCTGTCCCTCTCCTTGGCCCCCACCCCAGACAGGCTCTGGTGTGTGATGTTCCCCTCCCTGTGTCCATGTGTTACTAGTGTTACTATATAAGTCCATATTACTATTGTTTTGGAACTGAAAAGATTAGAATAGTAAACAAGTTCAAGTAAGATGTAAACCAAGGAGTGTAAGAAATGGCTTAATATAGGTATATATTAATACAATACAAAATCCAAATGGATGGAGCATATCTTACAGGAATGTTAAATTCAGCATGTCCAAAAGGGAAATATTTTCATACCTTCTACCTGCAAAATTTTCTGTAATATTCCTTACTTCATGTCATTATTAACCATTGCCTTTATCTCCTACTATCTATAAGTCATATTTGGAAATAACTGTTAGTTGAAAACCCCACAAAACACTATACTTGTCAAGGGGCATATTTGTTTCATATGGTTTTAGTTGTATATTCAACCTTCTTTTCATATGATTGTGGAATTATTAGAGTATGTGAAATTCCCCAGGAACTTTCTCTATTTTTCAGTTGTACATTTGTTGTAATCAAGTTCTGAAAAAGGTGTTTAAGGATAAATTTAGCTACTTGTTATTTTGTTCTATAGTATGCATAATTTAAATACATATCTACTTTAATTTTAGAAAAAAACTGCTAGAATACTAGCCTATAAAATTCTTAAAGGATTTTCAGTCTGAGATAATGTTCTTTAGAGCAGACATTAACCAAAGTGGACATTCATATAAAACTAACTCACAGTGAGGTAGAATTTACTATGTGTCTTACTTTTGAAAGCCCAAGCCCAGTTTAAGCTCAATATTGTGAATATTGACCACAATTATGCAAAAAGATAAATATGTAGATGGCAGGATTTCTCTGCTTCCTAAAGTGCATAAACTTTCAAATAATACTTAACATTCACAAAATATAAAATCCTTGTCATATAAAATTAAATATCTATTTAAATCTTGATAGTGAGTATGAATATATGTTTTAAGTAATATACAAATTCTATTGCAATTTTTTCAAAATATTACTATTTTAAAATTTAGGTCTTAAATATTAACATATAATGATATTAGTTACATAACTTAGTGAATTGTATAAATATATACATATAGTATAAACAGATATACTGTCTTTTATATAATCACAAATGAAATCCTTTAATTCAAGTTATCTCAGTGATAAGTAATCCTTTAAAACAAGTCACTAGCCTGATGTTGACATACTGGCCTTGAAATAGTGCTTAATCTTTTTTTCCTTACTGCTTTTCCAAGAATTGGTTGTCAGTTTCTGTAAATGATGACAGTCAACCCTCCAAAGGTCAACTAATCTCAGCATGACTACTCTTTGTAAATAGTTAAAGATTATGGGTTTACCCTGAAAATTGCATAACTCTTCTTTTTTTGGAGCCTTCTATGGTTGCCCATATTTCCACTTCCAAAACCCTTGGGACTTACAGCATTGAGAAAGGACAAGATTATAGCTACTCAATAATCCATGGGTGATACCCTACTGCTAATAAACTTTTTACTGAATTCCTAGGAAAGAGGGATAAACACTATTTTCTTATCATCACTTCCTCTCTATAATTCCTGCCTCTATTGTTAACAGTAACATTTATTTATTTTTTTTTGTAAAATAGAAAAAATGCTTTATAACACTTTTGTGTGTATCTTTAATTCATTTTTATTATTCTATTTCTCTCATGCTGGGGCTATAAATAAATAACAAAATGACTAGTCAATTCATTGAACATTATTCTAGTCCAGACATTTCACAGAGGCTTAGCTGATTTATTTCTCATTATAGTCAATGAGAAGTTAATATTATTATTAATACATTTGCTTTTCATTTGAGGAGCACGAAGTTTGAGTAATTTACCTAGGTTAGCACTGACCAAGGGAAAAATGTTTGATTATTAATTTATGCTATTATTAGTAAGTGAGGTCATAATCATTCACTTTGGATTCTAGAAGCTCTTCTTTTTTTTGAGACAGAGATTCGCTCTTGTTACCCAGGCTGGAGTGCAATGGCGTGATCTCGGCTCACTGCAACCTCTGCCTCCTGGGTTCAGGCAATTCTCCTGCCTCAGCCTCCTGAGTAGCTGGGACTACAGGCACGTGCCACCATGCCCAGCTAATTTTTTGTATTTTTAGTAGAGACGGGGTTTCACCATGCTGACCAGGATGGTCTCGATCTCTTGACCTCGTGATCCACCCGCCTCGGCCTCCCAAAGTGCTGGGATTACGGGCTTGAGCCACCACGCCTGGCCAAGGCTCTTTTTTTATATAGACTGGAATAAAAGACTTTTGTCCTATTGATGCCTGCATCTGTAACATCCAGCACAATGCTTGACTAGTAAACTATCAATAAATATATTTTTACGAATAAATGTGACTACTTTTTATAATGTTAGGTAGCTTTTTTCTGTCATAAAACATTTAAATAAAATCTTATAGTACCTGTTATTGTATATAAATGGTTTTATTGTGATTTAAAATTTATAGGTATTTTTGCAATAGAGAAATTAGAAAAAGATATTCATTTGCAATTTTGCATTTGAAAGTAAATCACTATAAATGAATTAGAATAACTTTTATATATATTAACTAAGCAAAAATCATAAATAGAACATGGTTAATAGTGATTTATTTTTTATATTTTAGATTGTAATAAATTATTTAATTTAATATTTAGGCAGAGGATACAGGATAATAAACAAAAAGTGTGTTACAATTACAAAACTACTGAAACCAAGTATTTTAAGTAAGAATAGGTATACACATACACACATGCACACATATAGTTCTCAGTCACAAGACAATATGAAATTTAAGAAAATATAAACATACAGAAGTTTACTAAAATTTACCAACTATGAATATTTATGTATTAATGATACATTATTAAATTCTCCTGCTACTTTCAATTTAGTATATAATTTAAATTGTTTATCTTGGTTTTTACTGTCTGAAAAGATGCATCTCTTTTATCATAAGGCAAAATAGAATATTATGCTTATGAATGTGCTGTATTTGAGTACATTTTGGATTTAATTTATCAGAAAATCTCTGCCTATCATTAAAATTATTTCTGGGTACAGGCCAAAAATAAGAACCCATGAAAATTTATTAATTATGATGAGAGAAAGGAGACAGTTTTTATTTAATAATAGCTCCAAAGACAAGTGTGAATGAAACAAGATAAGAATCAATATTATAATGCCTAATTATCACTGAGTTGCTTCAAATCTTATGTAGCATGTTTTAGGATTCATAGATCTAGGTAAAATAACTAATATATATTAGTGAAATATTAACATTTGTGCATAATGCAAATCCAGCATGTTTCAATTCTAAAACTGTCTTTGCCTTCAATCTTATGTTAAAGTAACAATTAACTGCCTGTGTATCTGCCTGTCCTGAAGACACCCTTTCTTCTCTTCCTTCCTACAATTAGCTGAATTCCTTTTTGAAGAGATAGTTTATATGTAAAGATATATTTTACTTGAATGATTACCAGAGAGCAGTAAAATAAATCTTTATATTTATAATCTTTGAAACATCTCCAGTTGTGTTGCCTGTAACCACAATAATATGTAATTAAACAATGTTTTTCACATATTGTGTGTTAGATTCTCTGTAATGGGTATCAGAAAATGATGTTATGACTATATAATGTGCATCAGCACAGTCTGTCCTGTTTTTAAATCAAAATTCTCCATGTCTTACTATCACTTTTGTAAAATAAAATCTTGGAACAAGTGATTTTAAAAATACTTTTAAAATGATATTTTTAAGATTTTTTGAGGCTTAAAGACAGTTTTTTCTTAAATATTGTGAATATTCTGCCTTTAGGATTTGATAAGCTAGTACAAATTTCTGCAAAATTTCCCACTGAACAATTTCACCTCTTCCAGGGAGGTGATTTTTTAAATCAACACAAGATAACAAAAAGGAGAGTGGTTGCAAAAGTTAATGTGAAAGTAACAGTGGAGTCCAGATTGTTTACCTATGACAGGCAACTCTGTCTTTAATATTGAGTAGTTTGTTTCTTCCATAAAACATAGCCTAGACGTTGTCTGAAGGTTTTAGTATGTACTAAGCTGATTGACTGAAATCTGTAGTAGAGTATGCAGTATTCACTGTGGTATACTAGTATTATAAGTCAAGCATTTAATTTGTAAGTCAACATTGTAGCAAAGTTAATCATAAAGACTTTTGAAATATGCTGTTGACATAGACATTTCGGAATGAAATGGGACTAAGTATATCTTATATTTTAATATGCAATTTATTTTATAAAAAGACAAGTTTTTAGTTTATTATTTACTTGTACATTACACAAGTAGAATGAATTGCAATAAGCGAATCAGATACATTTTAAACTCCCCAATTTTTTATTTATTAGATTTAAGAATTGCTAACCGAAACAAAGGCTAGAATTATAAAAACTAGTTACTACAGAAAGTAAAATCTATTTTACTTGCTCGTAGTACTTTACAATTTCAAATGATAAGGTTATGGAAAAGTTGATAGATTTGTATTATAGATCTATCAATAAATACCTCATTTTATGGAAGTATTTACCTATTTTAGCTTTATTGAGCTATAATTGATATGCATAAAATTGCATATATTTAATATATACATTTTGATGATTTTTACATATACATCCACCTGTAATATCATCACCACAATGCAGGTACTAGATATATCCATCACCTCCCAATATTTTCTTGGATTCTTTTGTCAGGTTTGTGTATGCATGTCTGTTTTGGTAAAAATAGTTAATATGAGAATATCCTCTTAACATTTTAATGTGTACAATACTTTATTATTAATAAATACTATGTTACATAGCAAATCTCTAGAACTAACTCATCTTACATGGCTGAGACTTCGTACTCACTGAGTAGCAGTCCCTATTTCCCCTCTTTTAGCCCCAGTAACTACTTTTTGACTCTTTTATATACCTCATATAAGTGTAATCATGCAGTATTTATCCTTTTATTTTTTCTAACGAGTGGTAGGAGATTCTTAGATACTTTCGAAATTGATCTTTTCAGATAGATGTTCTATAAATATTTGCCGCTGTTTCTTGGTTGCCTTTTTACTCTGTTGTTTCCTTTGCTGTGGAGAAGCTTTTAGTTTGATGTAATCTCACTTGTTCATTTTTGGTTTTTCTCATCTGTGCTTTTGGTGTCAAATCCGAGACACCATTGCCAAGACCAATGTAAAGAACCCTTCCTTCTGTGTTTTCTTCTAGGAGTTTTATACTTTCAGGTCTTAGGTTTAAGTATTTAACCCACTTTGAGTTACTTTTTGTGTATTGTGTAAGATAGAGTTCCAGCTTTATTGACTAAGAGATGTTTTATCTCTCCACCTAATTGTATTAAATTCCATAATGAAGAAAGTAGTAGGATAAAAATTTTCAGAAGCTTTTATTTTTTTCTTTCTGAAAAGTTTATATTTAAACTTTACATCTAAAGTTTAGCTATACAAGCTTTTTTCTACAGTTGTTATTTATATCTGAACAGGTTAAATAGCTTGGTGATTTAAGTATGGACAATAGAGGATTATGTATTTTCATTTAGCTCTTCCTTCATTTACTGAAAAAATATATATGAATACTATTATGTGCCTGGCACTGTTTTTGGTAATCAGACAACATTGGTTAAGAAAGTGCAAGACTGTAGCCTAAGGAGCCTGCCTGTCATAGAAGAATACGGATAATGGATACCAAAAACTTAATACCTAAATTCTTTTTTAAAATTAAACTGGTAAAGAAAGACTGGGAGTATATAGATAGTATATACATGGTAGTCAAGAAAGGTCTCATGGATGAGATGGTATTTCAGTGAAGATTTTAAGAATTTGAGGAGTTAGTCATGAGACTATCTAGGTTAATAGATTCCAGCCAGAGAGAATAGTCCCTGCCACAGCCTTTAGTGAAGAACATGCCTGGCACGTTGGTCAGAAAGGAATAATGCCAGGTTAGCTGGAGCAGAGTGAACCCACAGGAACAGGAGTAGAAAATGAACCTGAAGGACACAGTAAGGGGCCAGATTGAGTAGTGTGCTGTAGGCAAATAAAAGAACATTAGTTTTTAGTCTAAGTGACATAGGGAGCCATGTCAGTGTTCTGAGTAGAGAAATAGCATGACCTGATTCATGTTTTTATAAATAAACCTGGCTGGCAATATATTGACAATTGGCCATTGAAGGAAGGGAGAATATCTGTTGCAGTGCAGAGAAGGAATGATGGTAACGTGGATCATTATGGTAGCAGTGAAAATGGAGAGTAGTGATTGCGAATTCTGATTATATATTGAAGCTAGAAACTAGAGTTTGCTAAGAGTTTGGATGTGAGTTGTGATAAAAAGTGAGGTTGAATCCAGGATTTTAGCATAAGCAAGTGGAAAATCAGATTTACCACTATCTGATGGTGAAGAATCTGGGAAGAACGGGTTTAGGGAGGAAGTTAAACAGTAAGTAAGGAAATTACTGCCTTCTCAGAGGAGAAGGTCACAGAAGAGCCAAGCTTTTGAATTTTATTTCAATGGTGATAAAAGCACATTAAGAGTTATGAACCAAGGGAAGATCTGACCCATAATTTAAAAGAATCTTCTGTTCTTGTGTTGAATAAGCATTTTTCACCTTATTTTTTTCTTTTAGAGGGAGGAACTAAATTAATTTATTTATTACAAAAGGTATTTATTGAGTTAGAAGATATTTTAAAACATATTTTAAATGTAACATCATTGTTATCCATGAACAGAAGCAGTGACCCATTTAATCAGAAGCTAAGTGAAACAAGCTGGTGGGCCTATTCAAAATTAGAAGTAAACTCTTAAAGTAATTTGATGTATTCATCTTTAGTAGTAATTTAAAAAGTTGCTTTTTATTCTTGTATAATGATACCAGACATGTTACAGCTGACATGAACGTTTTCATTTTCATGTTGACTTAGAGAGCATCCGGGTATTCTAGGTCCCTTAAACTTATGAGGGATATTAATAAATATGTGATAGGTTTGCATAATTTTCTCAAGTCCAATAAAATGGCATTTTGCACAAGGATTCTTAAAAAATCTTGTTAATGATTTTAAGTATGTATTTAACTATAACTGTATCAAGGAAATTAAATACCTTTGACTGCAACATGTCTTATTCAACAAAATGTTTTAAGATTTTTACAGGTTATGATAGGTATTGTCATAAGTATGGATTGGTAAATTGAAAAATATGACCACAATATTTTGTATGTCCTCTCATGAAGGGATGGAGTCTATTTCCACACCTCTTCAATCTGGCTGATGTTGAGACTTGCTTTGACAAATAGGATGGAGCAGATAAAAGCTAGGTATTTAGAGGATTTACAGCTTCCATCTTTGTTCTTTTAAAATGATGCCCTGATACAGCAAGGAAGCCAGTTGAGCCTCATAGACGATGAGCAGTCATACAGAGAAGAAACAAAGCACCTTAGCCCACAATGAACACTGACCATTGAGTACAAGGCTGAGGCCATCTTCGACCTTTCAATTTAGCCAGACCTCTAGTTGAGTACAGCTGCATAAGTGAGCCAAAAATAAAAATAATAAAAAAGAGAAACTTCCCACAAAACCGTGTGAAAAGCTAAATTATTGTTTTAAGCCTTTATGTTTTAGGGAGTTTGTTACATAGTACTGAAAAATTGGAACATAAGCATGAAATATTTTTGGAGTTTGTTTGGAATATATTACTTGAGAATGGTTTAACTAGTTTCTTTTCTCCTCCTTTTTTTTTTTTTTGAGACAGAATCTGGCTGTCTTCAATGGTGCGATCTCAGCTCACTGCAACCTCCGCCTACCAGGCTCGAGCAATTCTTGTGCCTTAGCTTCCTGAGTAGCTGGGACTACAGGTGCACACCACTACACCCAGTTAATTTTTTTTATTTTAGTAGAGACAGGGTTTCACCATGTTGCCCAGGATGGTCTTGAACTCCTGGGCTCAGGTGATCTGCCTGGCTTTGTCTCCTAAAGTGCTGGGATTACAGGCATGAGCCACCGCCTCCACCCCCAGTTCTCTTGTTCATTTAACAGTTAGTTCTTGTGACTAGTATATACTTTGGTTAAGTGCTGTAAAAAATAAAATTTGAATAATGTGTAATTAATGTCATCAAGGTAGGTAATAGTTGAGTATGGGTGATAAATATTAAGCACTAAATGTAGATATTTTTGTAATGTTTAGCTACATACAACATAAAATTATGCATAAATTCAGAGTGAATACTCTAATTCAAGAAAGGGCTTATGAGGGAGGTCATATTTGAGCAAGGGCATCAAAAAACAGGAATCGTAGTTACTGGAGAGAGAGAGCTTTCAGTTGAAGTATTAGATTGGGCAAAGGTAGACATATAGGCAACAAGGGTTATATATTATTTTAAGTAAACAGTACAAATAGTAAGTGAAGGTGAAATAAATGGGACAGAAGTTTAAGAACAAACAAATTAAATCCAGATGCTATAGTCCATAATCATATGCTACTAAGTATCTGTTGCTGAATAACAAAGCACCCCTAAGCTTAATTGCTTAAAATAGCACAATTGGTCATTTCTCAAAATTCTGTGGTTGGTTTCCAGGGCATATTTTCTGCCAGTCTCACCTGTAACTACTCTTTCAGCTTCACTTATCTAATGGCCTGAGAGAAAATGGAGGATGTAGGATGACCCTGCTATCGTGTCTGGCAATTGGAATTGGCTGTCAAGCAGGACATCTTGGTTCTCTTCCACATGGCCTCTCATCCTCTAGTAGACTATACCAGTATCTTCACTGTGTGGTGGTTTCAGGGTTTCAAGAAAGTGAGAAAAAGAGCTCCAATATCTCTTAAGGCCTAGCATCTGCAACCACATAATGCCACTTCCATCCTATTTATTGGTCAAAGCAAGTCATTAGTCCAGTTCAGACTCAAGGACCTAAAGACATTGACTTCGTATCTTCATGGGTGGTACAGCAACATTATATTGCAAGTGAAGAGTTTATTGAATATACAAGGACTTGATTTGTTGGCAGCTATTATAGTAATCTATCAAACAACAGATTATAGAGGTTTCTTTGAACAGTGAGAATCCTGCAGCTTTAAATTTGAGGGTGAGCTGTGTTTAAAGAATATTAATACTACCCTTATGAGTACGTTATGTTAAAAGGACAGTCCAAAAACCTGGAAGCACGGTAGGAGACTTTTCTGGTAGTTTAGGTCTAGAAAATACATGTTTAAATTTGGAAGTATACGTTTTAACTATAATCAGAGATTGACTTTTTAATGCATACTCAAACAAATGTAAATGCTCAATATTTGAATCACTAAAATATATGTTATTTTCCTTCTCTATTTTCTAGTGAAGTATAAATAAGTTAAGCATAAATTGTTTACATTCTCCAACATATGTTATTTTAAAGAAAATTTTAAAACCTGACTTCACAGAAGTATCATGCAATTCCATTTTTGGTGATATTAGGCTACATCTGAATATTCTCATAATTAGTTTGGCAATATTCTGTAGGGGCAGTTGAGCCAACAAACTGATATGAATCAATTCATTGGTTTAAGTATGCTTATGATCTGGCAGCTCACACAAAATTTGTAAGTGTAAAGCAAGAGTAATTTTGCTGTGCCGTTTTGGAGACCTGAAGTGGAAAAAAAGCAAATAAAGAAAACTCACACAAGAGTTTTATACAACTAAAATGATGACATATATCTTCCTTTCTCTCTTCTGTCTCTTGATCCATCTACCTGTGAACCTTCCCATCTACCTAAACATTCATAAGCTTATACTTGACTGTACATATATATATATATATATATATATATATATATATATATATATGCATAAAGACAGTAGAATCTGTCTGCTACATAACTTAGACAAATAAGGAGGTTATCTGAAAAGGCTGGAAAAGGAATTTCTGGAAAGTAAACGTTGAATATTTATTTCTTCATGGTTGCTGTAATTGAGCCATGTGCTTATAGAGCCCAGAAGCCATAGTGAGTGTTCACAAATATACACTGACTTTAAAAATAGTTTTATAGGGGTATAATATATGTATCATAAAATTTACTCATTTTAAGTACAAATTCTATATTTTTTCATGTATATTCAAAGTTATATACATGAAGAGATGTATAACATCACCTCAATTTAGTTTTAGAATATTTTCACCACACATTCCCACCATCAGTCCCAGGCAACCACTGATTTGCTGGTTCTTCTCCGGATATTTCATATAAACAGAATCATACAACATGTGGTCTTTTATGTCTAACTTCTTCCACTCATCATGTTTTTGCAATTTATCCAGAACTTGGCTTCTTTTAATTTTTACTTATTTATTTGTTTACTGAGTAGTATTGCATGATCACATTAGTCTGTTTGTGCTGCTATAACAAAATTCCTGAGCCTGGGTAATATATGAACAATAGAAATTTCTTTCTCGCAATCCTTGATCTGTGAAGGCCAAGATCAAGGTGCTGGAAATTTAACATCTGTTGGGGGTTTTCTCTCTCCTTCAGGATGGGGCCTTACTGCTGCACCCTCCCATGGCAGAAGGGCAAAAAAGGGCCTAGCTGGTTCTGTTCCACAACTTGATAAGGTTGCTAATGCCATTCGTGAGTGTTCTACCCTCATGAATTTAATCACTGCCTAAGGACCCCACTTCTTAATAATGTTGCATTGTGGGATTTAAGTTTCAATGTGAATTTTGGAGGGGACACAAACATTCACTCCATAGCTTTCTGCTTCTGGTGCATCAAAATGCATGTCCTTCTCACATACAAAATACATTTCATCCCAGTAGCCCCTAAAGTCTTAAGTTGTTCCAACACTAACTCTTAAGCCCAAAGTTTCATCTAAATATCACCTAAATTAGATATGGGTGAGACTCAAGGCATGATTCATCCTGAGGCTAATTACTCTTCAGCTGTGAGCCTGTGAAATTAAACAAGTTTTGTGCTTCCAAAATACAATGAGACAGGCATAGGATAGATATTCTCAATCCAAAGGGGAGAAATAGGCAAGGAGAAATGGGTAATAGGTCCCAATTAAGTTAGAAATCCAACAAGGAAAACAATATTAAATCCTGACTTCTGGTCACACTGGGGAGGGGTTGGCTCACACCAGGCTCTGGGAAGCCTCATCTTCTCGGCTTTCCTTGGCATAGTCCACATAGCAGCACTTACGGGGTTGAGGTCTGGTATCTCCAGATCTCCATACTGGCATTTCATGCTGGTGACTACAGCTATGGTGTCTCAGGGATGGTTCCACCCCTGTGGCACCAGGCATTGCCCTAGTGGGGACTCTATGTGCGGGCATATCCCTGTGGTAGTTCTCTTTCTTGGCCCCAAGGCTTTCCGGAGCATCCTTTGAAATCTAGGGAGAAGGTAACCATGCCTTCACAGCTTATGCTCTTTTCACACCTGCAAAATTAGCACCACATGGATGTCGCCAAGGTTTACCACTTCTGACTTCTGTAGCAGCATCCTGAGTCACTCTTGGACCTGCTTCACCAGCACCTGGGGTGGCCAAAGAGCACCGCACCAGCATGAAGAAAGCTGACTCTTGAGGCCTCAAAGATGTCCTGGTTTCCTCTGTTGAAAGTGTTCTGCCCTCAAAGCTTTCAAACTCTGGGCCTGTGAGGGGACTGACAGTCTGGAAGAGCTCCAAAATGCCTTCAGGGTTATTCTTCCATTGTTTCCATGAAGAGTACCTGGTTTCCTTTTATCTTATAAGAATCTCCTTATCGCATGGATTGCTTGGACAAACTGTTGGTGTTTTGTCTGGAACACAATTTTTATTCTTTACAATCTGACCAGGCTGAGTATTTTCCAAATTTGTAAGTTCTACTTCCCTTTTATTATAAATTTCATCTTTAATCAATTTCTCTCTTCTGGCATTTTGCTAAAACCAGTCAAGAAACACAGTGCATCACCCTGAACACTTTGCTTAGAGCTTTCTTCTGCTACATATTTTAGTTCACCACCTTTGAATTGTGCCTTCCACAAAATACTAGGACACAGATGTAATTCACCAAGTTTTGCCACTTTATAGTAAGGATGCCTTTTCTTCCAGTTTCCAATTAGATATTCCTTATTTCTGTCTAGGAACTCATCAGAAAGGCCTTTACTGTCTATATTTCCATCAATATTCTGGTCACAACTGTTTAAATAATCTGTAAGAAGATTTAGGCTTTTTCAACTCTCTTCCTTCTGAGACTTCACCAAAATTGTCCTTCAACACTCCGTTCAGGGAAATCTAGGCTTTTTCTTGCATGTATCCTAAAACTGTTCCTGTCTCTAACAATTACCCAATTCCAAAGGTGCTTCCACATTTTTAGGTATTTGTTATAGTAACACCCTACTTCTCAGTGTCAATATCTGTATTAGTTCATTTGTGCTGCTATAACAAAATATCTGAGACTGTGTAGTTTATGAACAATAGAAATATGTATCTCATAGTTCCAGAAGCAGGGAAGTTCATGACCAAGGGGTCACAGATTTGGTATCTGGTAAGGGCCTTCTCGCTCATCAAGATGAGGCATTGTTGCTACGTCCTCACATAACAGAAGGCCTAAAAGCAAAAAGAGGCCTAGCTAGTTCCCCCTAACACTTTTATAAGGTTGCTAATCCCATTCTTGAGAGCTCCAGACTAAAGCCCACTTCTTAATAATGTTGCATTATGAATTTAAGTTTCAACACGAATTTTGGAGCGGATACAGCCATTCAAACCATAACAATTATATGCGGATTGCTATGTTGCAAATCTTATATCTTCCTCTAACATTGCGCAATATATTTTATTATTCATAATCTCACTCTGCCTTTTTTGTTTTTCCTAATAGCAGCATTATTTATAATGTTATTTTAACAAATTTCTGATTTGAGGGCATCTAACAACTTTTACACTGCTCTCTTACTGTCACTTCATCATTAGCTTTGTACAAATGATTGATTCATTTAAGGACTTGTTTTAAGAATCATTTAGTGTCTTAGTCCATTTTGTGCTGCTATAATACCTGAAATGGAGTAATTTTTAATAAATGGAAATGTATTGGCTCATACTGATTTTGGAGGCTGGGAATCCAAGATCAAGGTGCTGGTAACAACTGGTGAAGGCCTTCTTACTATCTCAAAACATGGTAGAAGGGCAGAGAGAGAAAGTGCACATGAGACAGAGAGAGAGAGAGAGAGAGAGTGTGTGTGAGTGAGCCATTCCCACGATATCAACATTAGTTCATTCATGTTGGTGGAGCCCTCATGACCTAAACACCTCTTAACAGTCTCACCTCTTAGTATGGTACGATGGCAATTAAATTTCAACATGAGTTTTGGAGGGGACAGCATTCAAACATAACAGTTGGCAATTATTAATTCCTCAACCTTTTTACTGTCTTTCTCTTCTTCTTAAATTGTGAAAAAAGAAAAAGAAAAGACTTGGTATTTTGGAAGGGATTAGATGTAGTGATTTCTGGTCTGTCTGTTTCCTTGATGTTCATTCAGTGTTTTTGTGTATCACCCATGAAATTGTCTGTTCATTTTGCATGTTACTTAAATATGCTGTGTGATATTTTTACTACCATTTTGTCTATTAATCAAAATAAGACCACATCTGGTCAATGTAGGAAAAGAACTTACTAATTATATTTTTCTTAGAAAAATACATTGTGAAATATAAGAGCCTGACTATTAAATGGCTTTATGAAATGTGCTTTGGCTTTCAAAAGAATGATGATGAGAAATATTGTGTCCAATTTGAAAGGTTTAATTTTAATGCATATTTGTTTCCTTAGCATTTGTGGGATCCAACATCTGGAACGAATAGGAAAGAAGCTGAATCTCTTTGACTCCCTTTATTTCTGCATTGTAACGTTTTCTACTGTGGGCTTCGGGGATGTCACTCCTGAAACATGGTCCTCCAAGCTTTTTGTCGTTGCTATGATTTGTGTTGCTCTTGTGGTTCTACCCATACAGGTAAACATAACCATCTTACATTGTCTAGAAATATGCAGAGACATAAAATGGAATCCTCCATTTTTAATAAGAACTGTAAAGTAGTTTATTTATCTAACGATAATTTGCTAACACATGCTATCATTACATTTAACCAATTACATAATTAATGCAGAAATGTCATTTTACATTTTATTAGAAACACCTAGTTGTTGTTTTCCTTCTAATCGCAACTGACAGCATATATCTTATCTAAATCCTTCAAGATGCTTTTTTAAAAAAAATATAGAGTACTTAAGTATATTAAGTATAGAATAATGTAGTTTTTAATTATAGGATGGCAGATCAAAAAAATAAATTTTTGAAGGGTTGATTTCTCTTGGTTCTTCAAAATAAACCACATAATCATATACTGCAATGAAAAAAAATTGATTAGTTATGTTGGTCAACTAAAACAAAATCTGGGACAGGTACAGTGGCTCATAGCTATAATTCCAGTATTTTGAGAGGCCAAGGCAGGTGGATGGCTTGAGCCCATGAGTTGAGGATGAGCTTGGGCTACAAGGTGAAACCCCATCTCTACAAAAAAAAAAAAAAATTGAAAACGAAGTCTGAACATATTTTATATTATGTGGCACTTTGGGGAGTGAGTAGGGAGGTTGCAAAGGGACGGATATAGAAATGGAATTAAAAATAAGTAAATGCAACCTCTAACCCTTTCCTATAATGAGCCCTGTGTGCCCATGTGTGGGTAAATCAGACACAGGTTATGGGGAAAAGCAAATCAAACTTGCATATTCCATTGTAAAAGTTAGGCCGCAGTGTATCTAAATACCTACAAAAATGGCCTTCTTACTCCTATAAATTCATGTCTTTCTTCCTGACATCCCTCCCTTGCACCTTTCACTTTCCTACATTTCTGGCTACTGTACAGCTAGAATGTGGCTGTGCGTGTTAGGAGTAATTCCTATTACATGAGATGTGGGTAGAACTTGAGAGAGAATGTGGAAAAATAACAATGAGGCTTTTCTCTTTCACTCAGCTCTACTAGACATAAAGCAGAGGCACAAACCTCTTAGTGGCCTGTTCTTAGGTGATAGCAAAATCATGTTAATATGTTTCTTTAGAGACCTGAAGCCCCTGGGAGGAATTTGCAGCCTCTGTAGAGATTATATGGAAAATCTGTTGTTGAAGGGGAATACCAACAATTAGAATTTCAATGAGTTCCATTTATAAAATTGACAGCACCTAATAAACAATAGATGTATTGCATTGATTTACTTATTTTCTTACCATGTTTTTCATTCACATGTGGAAAATACTTTACAGTTTGAACAGCTGGCTTATTTGTGGATGGAGAGACAAAAGTCAGGTGGGAACTATAGTCGACACAGAGCCCAAACAGAAAAGCATGTCGTTCTGTGTGTCAGCTCGCTGAAGATTGATTTACTTATGGATTTTTTAAACGAATTCTATGCTCATCCTAGACTCCAGGTACACTTGGCTTATATTATGTATTATACTGGATCATACCTAGTAACTAACATATTGTCAAAGTCAATTAACTGATCGTTCAGCCTGCTTTGTGGAGGATTTTTATTTATACACCCAAATATAGAAAGAGTAAATGAAGAACTACAAATATAACCAGGAACATAGAAAAAAAATGCTGGAGGAATACACAGTATTTTAGGTTTCCTTCTGTATGTATGCTGAAAGACAGATGGAATAATGTTAATGCTACAAAGAAAATTTTTCTTTGAATTAAAGGATTGCTTTTTTGTCCCTGGGGTGGTAGAGCATAAATGATATTTTTATGAAACAGTGAATTTTAAGATAAAATACAATTAAACAAGAAAGAAACCATTTCAATATCATCTGTGATATTGAAATACTGCAGAATTTTTTTTTTTTTTTTTTTTTTTTTGGGACGGAGTTTCGCTCTTGTTACCCAGGCTAGAGTGCAATGGCGCGATCTCAGCTCACTGCAACCTCCGCCTCCTGGGTGCAGGCAATTCTTCTGCCTCAGCCTCCTGAGTAGCTGGGATTACAGGCACACGCCACCATGCCCAGCTAATTTATTGTATCTTTTAGTATAGAGACAGAGTTTCACCATTTTGACCAGGATAGTCTCAATCTCTTGACCTCGTGATCCACCCGCCTCAGCCTCCCAAAGTGCTGGGATTACAGGCTTGAGCCACCGCGCCCGGCCAGAATTTTTTTTTTTACTACTGCAGAATTTTATCAGGGATTGCTAATGGAAATATGGAAGCCTGGGACTTTCACTTTTTTCTTTTGTTTCCTCAAGTATAAATAGGTGCTATTTGTAGTAGGACTGCATGACCAAAAATTGAACAATAACTAGCCAAATTGAGAATATGAATTAAGAAGAAACTTTTTTTCTGTCTATGCAGATACAATTATTGAATATTTCCACTTGCTACTGTGGGCCACAGCAGTTATTTCCTTTCCAGCTTACTGTACTTAGTCTATTTGAAGGTCTTGTATTTCCTCAACAAATTTGTGTCAAGAAGTTGAATAACTCCAGACATCAAGACAATGCTTACTATATCTAATTATTCTTTCCTTACAAAACATAGAAATATTGATTTGTGAATATTTAGGAGACCTTTATGAATACTGTATTTTTGTGTTTTAATACACCTAATTTATAATTGATTCTTAAATGATAGAAACATTTTGTTCTGTCTTAAGTGGGCAGAATCGTTTTGTTCTTATTCTTTTGTTTTTATATAAGTTAACTTGCATTTTCAATAACAACTCCATACTTATTTGTTGTTTTTTAAAACTTTCTCCAAAGGACCATATATTTTGAAATGTTTTGATATCATGTTCATTTAGTTTACTTTGTCAGTATTTTTAATGTTTCTATGAGTCCTTATTTATTCAAATATCCATCAGAAACTGTTCAGAATTATTGGTTCATAATAGAATAACCAAATGATATAAACAACTACCACAGTTTTGATTCTCAAAGTAATGACTTGAAGTGTGAATTGATACTTAAATGCTTCTCCTTGGTGTTCAATGTACATTTTAGGATCAGTCTTAGATAGAACTAAAAACTTTACAAGCTGAAAGTGCATGCCAGGTATAACCACTAATTACCTTCCCTATGGCCCTAGTAAGATGGAAATAAGTTGAGATGAATTTATTGATTTATGACATTGGTGTGTGTCCCAGTTGTGTTATAAGAGTGCAATGTTATTGAATATATGCCCAAGTTTTAAATGTGAAATTTTATTAGCAAAATTTGATTTCAGTTTTATCATATTCAGATTTTTCTTATTTTTCTATGTAGTATAATAGAAAACATTATTGTTTCTATCCCAATGCCCATTTTGTTTTGAATAGGATTATTATGTGGTGATTTTGTGTCCTACTGAAATGGATGTGCAAGTCCGAAGGGTACTGCAGATTCCAATGTGGTCCCAAAGAGTTATCTATCTTCAAGGTTCAGCCCTTAAAGATCAAGACCTATTGAGAGCTAAGTAGGTATCTCTGTCTTTCATCTTGCAGCTTACAGTTTTGAGTGACTTAATATTTTCTCTTTCTGCCAAATTTTAGCAATTTTCAATGTCACAAGATGTGTTTCTGTATGTTTGAGTAAAGTCTTTTGTCTTAGTTCCTCTGCTGACCAAACTGAAAGGTTAAAAATATGTAATAAAATCAATGTGTTTACTTCTCTTTTTGGCCTCATCTCAAGACAAAATTGTTCAGCAGACTGTCACCACACAACACAATGAGAAAAGTGGCCCCCTGTAATTATCTTCAGCTGTCAGAGATTCACTGAGGTATCCAGACTCACTGATAGTCTCCAAATCCCTGAATACTGTTTTTATCCCATATATAAAAATTATGGGCTACATATGATGTGATATACCAGTACAGTGTGAGTCAGAGTTTATATTTTAAAGAGCCTGCACTACGTGTTGGACAGATAGCACTTTTGTTGCCTGGGGTCAGAGCCGAAACGGTTGCTGTGGGCTAGAGGAATCAGAAAGGTGACAGGTCTTACTTAGCTACCCTTTTCTTTTTGTGCATGTACCATGCAACTTGGCTTAAAGGTGACACAGTCCTAGACATTTGTTGCAGGTTACTGAGTTATAGCACATGAGCAGAGTGTGAGCATTATCGGGCAGAGTGTGAACACCAGGGAATCAAGCCTTCTGCAAAAACAATCTCCTTAGTTTCAGAAGCCAGAAGATATCTTCAACAGAAGTGGTTTTGCTCAATATTGTCTGCTGCTTTTAAAGTTTTAAACGTGTCTTCATGTTTATCTTTGAGTTGTCCTACATGATCTTCTAGATTTAAAAGTCTCCCCACTGAATTGTGCTTAACACTTTTTTTCTTTCCTGCATAACCTCAGTGTGCGTGAGCGGGTGTGTGTTTGTGCCTGTCTTCATTGTGTGTGCATGTGCGTGTGTGTGTATGTCTAGTGAGTGATGGAAATGAGCAGAAGAAGAGTTAACTGTTTTGTAAGACAGACTTTTGAACTTCTTTTTGCTGTGTAGTCCTTCAAATGATGACTAGATGCCTAGTCAGGAACTCTGATGTTACTTTTGATTTATATATAATAAAGTCAGTTTAATGGAGCTTTTTTTTCAACAATTTAATTTCTGAAACAAAAACATCACTAGGAACTAGCAGGATAAAATTTGAAAGATACATTTATTTGTGAGTATATTCATCTTTTTGGTGTATTCAATACTTTATATTTGTGGGTCATTCTACTTGTGACATTCTGTAAGTCATCAGCTTTTCCCAGCACCTCAGTTAAACCCTGGCTTTTGATGTTTACTGTTTGCTGTCTATACTCATTATTTGGGTGTGCTAGAAAAATGGACGCTTAGATACTACTATAATCTAGATCATTGTATTCATCTGTGTAGATAATCAGTATGCTTAATTTATTGTAAGACAGTTATGTTCTTCACACAATAAGCATGAATAATATTATGTTCAATATGACTGTGTAATAATCGGAGGCTTCTTTCTAATAAATTTATCTGTGTTATTGGTATCAGCTATTACTATATAACCTATATAATATTTAGGATTAACATAACTAATTTATTACCAATAGTTTTAAAATTATTTCTTAGTAAAAGCTATCACATTTTCAAGAAGAATTCCTCCATAGGAATAAAAGAAAAGAGAAAGGAATGAAGGAGAGAGATAGGTAGCTGGCTGGCCATACTCAAAAAGCTATTTTTAAAAATAAATTAGAGTGACAGTATCCATTTTTATGTTAATTTTCAATCTTAACTTCATATAAAAGATTTAGCATTTAATATAAACTAACACATTTTTCAGTGCAATTTCTCATTCATAGAGCATGGAGTAGTATTCTCCAAATAAGTTTCAAAGGTTAGTTGCATGAGTTTTGAATTGCTTTGTTGAAAACAGTGTTTAGAAAAAGTTATCCAACACTCATATTATCTTAATAACCATGGTGCAACATTTCCCAGAACTGTTTGGCTTGGTCTTATTTCAAAGACTTTTATATTTCCTCTCCATAGAAAACATTTTTTTTTTGAAAAGATTTACTTTATCACAGTGAACCACAGAGATAACTCATTCCTCTTTTTGAAAGTAAACATTCTTGTGCTTTTAGAACATGTATCAAACACTAAAATATACTGTGTCTTTATCACTAAACTTAAGAAATATTGAACCCTAGCATGAGGGGAAGGGGGTTGCAATAAGATAATGAATGATCTTCAGGAAGTATAAATACAGAGTACAGTTTGACTTAGGAATCCTGAGCAGCTCTATTCCATCCCACTTAGTTTGATTCTGACATAACAGTTAAAATTCAACTAATCATAAAATAAAGACCAATATATCCCGTTAATTTACTCAAAGTATGCATATAAAATACATTTAATCATAAAAAGGAATAAAGTTTGGCTTTTTTTTTTTAACTTTTGTCAGGGACCATTAAGTTATAATAGACAACCCAATAATAGATTTTCTTTTTGTTCAGAATCAAATATAGTCATGATCTGCTAGAAATTCAACTTTGATTTAAGCTTATGGATACACATGGTCTTCATGTACATTTTTTGCAATATATGAACTAAAAAGTAAAATTCTATTTTTCAGAAAACATGTAGATACTTCAGTGTGTGATTATTCTGTTTTTCCTGTCTGTATTTAGGATGGATGATGCTGAGGCCTGTTTTATTCTCAGTAGCCGTTGTGAAGTGGATAGGACATCATCTGTAAGTTTCTAAAATCTCTTTTAGTAAGTTCTACTTTCCATTTTAGAACAATTTTTTTTAAATCTGAGTTTTTAAAAATCCGCCAACATTAAATATTGGTGACCTTAAAGTTTTACTAAAGGAAACAAATATTACTGAGCTATCTTTTCCATAAGAACTGTTGAATCATTGTATTAACAAAAATGTTTTTTCAAATAGTTTCTACAAATTCTCTCATAATCTGTTGATCAAAATGAATCACATAGAAACAGAACTAGACCATTTTTTAAATTAAATATGTCTTATGAGATGTAATTTTGTTAAAGTGGCCTCAGTTTTTTCAAAGTTAAGACAAAACAGATGGATCAGGCATTAGAGCCAAGTGGAGAGTTTCTTAAAAATATGCATTTGAGAACCTTATATTCAAGATATTTGGGTGGGAATTAAGAATCTCTATATTTTTAAAAGCTCCCAGGTAATTCTGAAACACATTTCACTTTGGTAACCGTTGTCTTATATGATATTTATGATGTAATTTTCAGGTCCACAGTTCTATTAAACTTACAACTAAATTAAATTTTATAAGTCAAATGTCGGTATAAACAAAATTAAATGGTATAAACTATATTTAATTTTTTTTTATTATTTGAAAAAATGCTTCATTATTTTGTGTTTAGTAACTTTTACTACCTCCAGTGTTTCTAAGCCAATGACTCCATCTCTAGTTATACCTGTGGTGTGTGGACAAATGACAACAGTTGGGTGATTTCTAAAGAGACAGGGGAAAAGGCAAAATATGCATAGGTCTTTCAGGTATATGTCTATCGTCTTCTGGATATAGGCATGATCTTTTGCATTAATTTACGACTCTTAAGTCCTGAATGTGGCAGGCTCTGTTTTGTCCTCACTCTAATTTATCTAAATTGCTTATCCTTTCTAAAGTGTTTAAACTGATTTTCTCATCTTTCATTTGGAGTGGACTGCTATGAGCTGAATTGTGGCCCTACAAAGTTCACATGTTGAAGTCCCAACCCTTAGTAACTCAGCATGTGAACTTATGTGGTGATAAGGTCTTGAAAGAAGTAATAAATTTATAATGAGACCATTAGGATAGGCACTAATCCAATATGACTAGAAAATTTGGAGGCAGACATATATACAGGGAGAACACCATGTAAACATGAAGACAGCAATATATATACCAAGGAACAAGGTCTGGATCAGATCTTTCCCTCACAGCTCTCAAGGAGACCCAACCCTGCCAACACCTTGATTTCCGATTTCCAGTCTGTAGAACTGTGAGACAATAAAATTCTGTTGTTTAAGTCATCTAGGTTGTGGTACTTTGTTTGGCAGCCCTAGAAAACTAATAAAAGGGAGTAGACCAAAAAATGATTGGAAAACTTATAAATTTTTTTTTGAAATATGTATTTGAAAAAAAGTTTCTGCTCCCAGCTTTCTCTACAATTACTACCTTAATTCAGATCAAACCCTCATCAGTTCATTTAAGCACTACTTTAATCGATAGGTACTCCAAACATGTTTATTGAAGAAATGAATTTGAACTGCAAATAATCAAGTGTTTCTATAATTGGTTGACTTATGTAATTGTGAGTGTTGATTATCTGTTGCTAATGAAAACGTCACTGAATAAGCTATGTGTAGGGAATCCATGAGCCCCACACATTGGGTGTCAGAATGCAAGGATCCATGAGCTCCACCTTGGGCATCAGAATGTAGGGAGCCAGGCCTGTATCACCCATGGGTACCCCAAGTTTGGTGACAACAAAGGAATGAGAAAATGACAGATTAAGAGAGATAGTGGGACCAGCAGGCCATCACTTACTACTCTGGAGGAGGCAGTAAAGGCCCCAATCTCTGATCATCCACACTATTTATTGATTACAATCACTTTGATCTATAGGGTAGTGGTGGAGTGATAATGGATGAATCAGTGAGCCGGAAAGGATTGATAACAGTGGGTAGTTTGGGAGTTTCACAAAACAAGAACATGTGGTTATCTTTAGCTTATTGTCTATGTACAGCTGATAGAATGTGGGCTTTACAAGGAGCCTGAGAGTCTGGCTACATCATAGTGCTACAAAGGGGTTTTACATCCTTGAGCACAATGTTTATGGTAACAGAGCCGAGGTCACCCTGCACCAGAACATGAGGCATGGAGAGGCCTTCCTCCTCAGAGGCCTCCTGTGGCCGTCTGCAGTTTGTTGTTCCTTGTTTATATGTTACTCATAACCAACTTATGTAGGCACTCTATAAGTCCTTTCTCCTTTGCTGCTTTTCCCAACATTTCCCCCTTTATTTTTATCTAAAACTGCCATTACTATCATCGTTTGTTTGTGGTGTTGGGTCTCTCTCCAAAGTCGGCTCCAACATCTGCAGACTAAGAACAAACAGCATAAACAGAAACAAACCAACACAAAGTGTGCAATGGTTGATTTACAGAGAGTTTTTATCCATTTTAGTGGGTTAATGTTGGAGAGGCTGTTAGCAACTCCAGCAAGAACATCTATGCCAGGAAACAAACTAAGGTGAGCCTGAGATGCCTCAACAATTTGCTTTTTCAGTCTAGTTATATCTAATGTTAAATTATCTTCTTTTCCTTGTGAGTGACATTTAATCATTTTCCAGTGGTGTTCAGTACCATTGTAAGAACTAGGAGTAATACAGAAATCATAGTGTTCACTATTTCCAACAGAATCTCACTGGCCATTTTTTTAAAACAGGAATAGTTAAAAACAATCCTGAAATTCATATAGTGCTACAAAAGATCCATAATAGCCAAAGCAGTTTTAAGAACAAAGAATAAAGCGGGAGGTATCACATTTTAAATCATTTTATGATTTAAAATATATTTTAAAGTTATAGTTATTACAACCATATGGTGCCAGCCTAAATACATGCATATAGACTAATAAAGAGTCTAAAAATAAACCCAGGCATATATAGTCAACAGATCTTTGACAAGATTGTCAAGAATATACAATATGGAAAGGATAGTCTCTTCAACAACAGGAAAAAAAGGAAGGAAGAAGGAAGGAAGGGAGGGAGGGTTGGTTGAGAGAGGGAGGGAGGAAAGGGAAGGGATAGGAAAAGAACGGGGAAAGGAGAGAAGGAAGAAGAAAGACAAAAGGAAAGGAAGGAAAGAAAAAAAGAAAAGACATTGGGATCCTTACATCATACCAAAAATCAACTTAAATAAAGACTTTAACTTATATCCGAAATGGTAAAATTGAAACAGAAGAAAAGATTGACATTGATCTTGGCATTGATTTCTTGGTTAAAACACCAAAACACAGCAACAAAATTAAAAATAGACAAGTAGTAGTATATAAAACTAAAAAACGAAAACTTAACACTTATGCATAGCAAAATGTAAAATTTGCAATCTAATAAGGGATTTGAATTAATCCCTTATTAGAATTTGCAAATCTAATAAGGGATTAATTTCAAAACTATGTAAGGAACTTCTATAGCTTAATTTCAAAAAACAAAACCAAACACATACACACACACACACACACACACACTCTCTCTCTCTCTCTCTCTCTCTCTCTCTCTCTCTCTCTCTCTGATTAAAAAAATCGGCAAATGACTTGAATGGAAATTTCTTCAAGGAAGACATACAAGTGGCCAACAAGTACCATGTTTGAACAGGTGATCAACATCTTTAATTATTAGGGAAATGCAAATCAAAACTGCAATGAAATATCACTTTATATCAAGATAAAAAGAGTTGATGATCATGTGGAGAAATTCAAAACCTGTGCACTGTTTGTAGATATATAAAATAGTGAAGCAGCCATGAAAAACAATATGGTGGTTTTTCAAAAACCTAAAATAGAACTACCATATGACCCAGAAATCACATTTCCTGTTATATATTCAAAGGAATTGAAATCAACATGCCAAAGAGATGTTTTTACTCCTGTGTTCATTGCAGTATTATTCACAATAGCCAAGAAGTCAAAATAAACCAGTGTCCATCAACAGATGAATAGATAAAGGAAATTTGGTTTATACTGCCAACAGACCTACATATAAAAAAAATGAAGAAAGTTCTTTAACAAATAGAAATGATGTCTTATGACACTGTAGAGTTACATGAAAAAATTAAGACAGTTAAAAATAATGAATATGTTGGTACATATATATAACTTTAAATATGTGTAATGTTATTTATTGTTTAAAACAAAAATAATGACAATTATTTTGAGATTTATAACATATAAGTAAAATGAATGGATTCTAGCATAATGACTAAAAAAGCCATAGTATACTGTAGTGAGATTCTTTATGTATTATTTGAAAGATGGGTGTAATAAATACTGGTGTATGTTTTAAAACTTAGGGTGACCTTTAATAAATATTTTTAAAAACTAGATGATTAAATGGAACACTAAATGTACTTAATGTAAAAGAAGGCAGGAAATGAGAACAAAGAATAGGTGGGATAAATAGAAAAATAAGAAAATGGAAACGATACACTGCACAAATACTAATTATACATAAGCAGAAGTAGCTGTATTACGCAAAGAAAATTTTATGGACAATATCTCCTACCAAAGATGAAGTGGAATAGTTTGTATTGAGTAAGGATCAATGCATTGAAAAAAAAAAAACCACTCCTAAATGTGTGTGTGCTTTATATGTATTAAAAAAACCCTAAAAACACATGAGGTATAAAATGGCATAACTAGAAGGAGGAGTAAAAAGCTACAGTTAGTCATATAATTTTTAACACTTCTGTCTTAGCAATCAATATAAAAATGCAGGGAATCAGTAGATTTACAACAAGCTTAAACCTACTAGGTTGGTCTAATTGACATATGGAATATTACATTAAAAAAACAGAAGTGCAGTTTTCAAGCACGTATGAAACATTCACAGAGATACATCACATTCTGGGCCAGAAAAGATATGGCGGAGAATGAAAAACCTACAGAATATATCCTCTGACTGTAATTGAATTAAATTAGACATCAATAATAAAACCACAGGTGAAAAATACCCAAATATTTGGAAATAAAATATCCCTAAGAAATCCATGGGTAAAAGATAAAATAAGAGTTATGATGAAAATGCAACACATTAAATTGTATGAAATTCATCTATACCAGTGTCAGAAGAGAAATTTATATCTTTAAGTTTTTATATTAGAAAGAATTAAATTTAATAGCACAGAGGAATTTGAGGTAACAATTCAGGCAGTAACTGATGGGTAATGTTTGATCAATGAAAGCTTTGTTTCCTTCTGTTTCTTTTTTTAGTGGGAAAAAAATTTGGCAATTAAATACGCATATCTACCAGAGACAGCAAAGTTGATCATGAAAGGAAAATTAGAAAATGCACAAATAAGATGTGATCTTGTGCAGGGGTGGAAGGTTTTTCTTGGATATAGGTGTAAAAACTTCATTCATTTTAACAAAAGGGAAAACAGTATATATAGATAGAGATGAATGAATGTTTGTGGCCACATGTGGTGAAGAGGGCTTGTGGAAGTGGATTTTTCTTATTGTTTCCATTTGCTTAGTGAAATAACTGTTGACATTATCAGGGCAGAGGGAGGCTCCAGGCCCTTGAGAAACACTAGAAGTGGTAGAGGGAAGATTCACATCCCAAAGGGGCAGAGAAAGAATTTATAATGGAAAATTTTCTAAAATAAACGTTCTAAGTAAAGAGAGGTCAGGGGCCTACAGTCAGGAGGAAACCTGTCTAATGTTTATTCACGCTGAGGGGAGAAACTTTGAGGCATCTTAGGTATTTGACTCCCAAAGCTTTAAGTTGTAATTTTCAGAAAAAAATTGTTTTTATTCCCAGCTCAGGCTGCTGACTTTCCTCTTAAATGTCAGAGACATATTTGTTCTTGATTATTACATGCATTTTTGAACATAGGGTATCTTAGAGAAGAAAGCAAACAATCACCAAACACTCAGACGGTCATTTCCCTTCATGTCCCCTTCAGACACCATTAGAAAAGAGCTGAAATAAAATGTTTGTTATGAAAGCTTTTTACTTTTTTTTCCCACTATGTTTTGTTTTAAGAAGATCCATTTTAGGCATTGAAATCCTTAAGCACATAATCATCTGTACTATGTTATTCCCTAATGAAATGTGCCTTAGGTTCTTTGGGGATATTTGGCAATTCTGTTTTGCTCTTTAGTCAACCCAGTGGTTAGTGACTTGTTCTCAAAAAGATTTTTCCTTACGACTCACAAAAATCAGAGAGTTTTAAACTTGAAAACATGATACCTTGAGATCCTTAATATAATGGAGTTTTTAATATGCCCAGAAATATTTTTTGGTAAATTTTGACCAGATGTACATCACTGGACTCCAGTTACATGCAGTCAAGATAACCTGACCTCTTTATGAATCACTTTATTATTCATTTGACATCTGTCTACCAGTGAGTTTCAAGAGGTTTCTGGATATTGTGGTCATGACTATGTTAAATAGAGTAAATAGATCAGGAAAAATTCAAGAGGATTAAGATTTGGAATTGCATTTGGTGTTGAGGGAAGTTTCCTTCACAACCTGGGAGAGGACTTAAGTAAGTAAAACATACAATTTAAGGATTGTATAGTTCTGGATGAATTACTCCAACTCAGACCAAGCCCTAGGAAATAATACAGTGTTGCAGCTTTCAGAAAGAGTACAAAATGAGTTTAGCTACTTTGCTGCTCAGTCCTAAAATTTCTGATAAGATTTTAATAATATATCTGGAGATTCCAACAGGCAAGCAGGTTTTTATCATTAAATATCTGTAAGAAGTGCTACATTTTCAGCCACAAGAGTGGGAATAGAGAGAGGATTACAGTCCCTGAGAGATCATTAAAAAAGCAAGGACTTTTTTTTTCCCTAAAACTAGAACCCAAGGTAATGTTTCAGTCCCAGATATACAGTTAGGTATAGATAATAGATACTTTGAATCCTCTGTATAGAATTACGTTCAGCTTTTGATATTATCAGATATACATGTATGTAATCTAACCTTATACTTTTTATCAGTCTACATATTACACCTGGACGTTCTAATTTTGAACAAAATAGACCCTGATGTCAACGTGCTTTTGAGTCCAGTCTACTGTGAAGCCTTCTTTGTTCTCTGGGCAAGGATTACATTTGGAATAATTATTTATACAACAATACATTTGTATGTTTTCAAGATGTGTTTGTTCTCCAGATTGCCATTACGATTTTTTAATTCTTTATGATGTAAGTGATTATGATTAGTTTGCTCAATAACACATAAATTTTGGGCAAATCTATCTACATGTGTTATTTTAAGTTTTACAATTCAATATCACTTTATTAACTACTAATCTTAAAAAATAAAGTGCCCAGTGAATAAGTTAGCAAGATATACTCAAAGTATGCAAAGTCAATATGTCAACTTTCAAGTGCTGCTAAATAAAAAATTGAATGTGATACCTTTGATCAAACCAATGTTTTGTCACTTTTAGGTTACATACTCCATTTGAGAATCTAATAAAAATTATTAATTTGTGGATATGGTGGTTAATATTTCTGTATAAAATTTCATCTAAAATGTCTGAGTTTTTTCGTGGGTCATTTGGTTTTCAGTAAAATAATTCTTGCCATAGGTATGTGATTTATTATAAGTCCTTCGGACAACAGCAAATACTTTTTAAATAATAGAAGTTATTAAGTTGAATTTTATGGAGGCAGTATTTACTAATTTAATTTTTAGGCAAACTGGCTTTGGGTGAAATGTTCTGTTTCACAGTAGCAATAGACACCTAGATGATGAGATAGTGTCCCAAGTTACTTACCTTTATTATTACAGCATCTTTATTCTAAGTTTGTCACAATAAATATTTTACTCTATGGTTAGAAGTATGGAGCATTTTACTTAAGGATGAATTTGTCCCCAATAAAAGTTAAAAAAAAAATAAACTTACCCTCTGCTTTTAGAAAAAATGAACTAAAATCTTGTTTCTGTGCTAGTTTTATTATCTGTATTAGGAAAATATTTCTTTTCCATTTCTCATGTCATATTTATGCCATGTTATACAGCTCTTTTCCTTTTTCCTCACTTAATGATATACTACTTAGAATTATTGATGTTCATTCTGATTTTTTTTTTTTTTTTTTGAGATGGAGTCTTGCTCTGTCACCAGGCTGGAGTGCAGTGGTGTGATCTTGGCTCACTACAACCTCTGTCTCCCAGGTTCAATCAGTTCTTCTGCCTCAACCTCCGGAGTAGCTGGGACCACAGGCGTGTGCCACCATGCCCGTCTAATTTTTTTGTATATTTTAGTAGAGACAGGGTTTCGCCGTGTTGGTCAGGATGGTCTCAATCTCTTGACCTTGTGATCCACCTGCCTCGGCCTCCCAAAGTGCTGGGATTAGAGGCGTGAGCTACCGCGCCCAGCATCGTTCTGTTTTTTGAGGGCATAAATTATGAATAAAACCAGGAAGATTTCTGGACCATTAGGATCAGTTTCTTTATCCAATATATTCATCCATTGAATTGAAATATTTACTAAATGGTTTCTATATGCCTAATTCTTTTTATATTATCATATTTAATACTCATACTATCCCTATGAAGTAAATATTGTTTTACTTATTAATCTGTGATATGCAAATGAAGGCTAGGTTCTGGGGATAAGCTAGGGTGAGCAAAATGTAGACATGACCCTTACCTTCATAGAGCTTACAGTTTACTGAGGACAAACTTTTAAAAATGCTAAAAATCAGATGGGGTTAATTGTATACAGAATATTTGGGATCAAGTATCATGGACATCTATCCCAGTTTACCAGCCGTCAGAAGGAAAGACTTCCTAGATAAGTGACTTTTTAACAGGAATGAGAGAGGCATGAGTAGGGGTGAACCAGTAAAGAATGTTTTGGGCAAATGGTTCTATGTCAGAGTACTGATTATCTGAGTGGAGAATGTGCATTATTGGGAGAGTGAAGAAAGCGAAGGATGAGGAAATAGTTTGGGAAGAGTTTAATAAAGGTTGTTGTAAACCTTGTTAAGAATTTTGAACTTGATGCTGAAATAAATGAAAGCACTATAGTATTTTAAGTAGCCAAGTACAACAATGAGAAGTTTAACTGGAAAAAACTAAATCTGATAAGATTACAGAATTAGTGAAAAAATGTTTTAAAGCTTGAGATAGATTTGCTGACTATGGGGCTGTTGCCCTCATTCCAAGGCAGAAGTGACAAGTTTCTAGATCAGGTTGTGGCACTGTTGCTGGAGAGAAGTGGAACCTATTAAAGCAATATTTAGAGGCATATTCAACAAGATTTGAGAACTCACTAATCTAAGGTGAGGCGGAGAAGCTGATAATTTGGCATCTGGTTGTATTTTCCTTTGGGAAAAGGAAGGATTACCAGTAGCAAGATGAGTTCAGTTGAGGATAAGAATGTCAAAGGATTAACCAAGGGCATGGTGTCAGATAAGCCAAAGGAGAATATTTTAGGGAGCCAGTGGTCTACAAGTCAACTTTTGCTTGTAGAATTAAGATAAAGAAGAAAAGCAAGTAGTACACATCCATTATACAATAACCAAAACTTCTGTAGTAAGAATCAAATTCATACTGACTTTCCTTTACTCACGCATTTTTTAAGCTCTGAAGTGAAGATTAGAGCCCAAGGTTTGTGACTGTACAGCTTATTCTTTTCTCATTTTTTTAAATTAGCTAGACTTTTTATGTTGTTGTTATTGTTAAGCCATTTTAGGTTTACAAAGAAAATGGAACAAAAAATATAGAGAATGTCCATATCTCACCCCCTAAAGCAAGTTTTCCCATTTTTAACATCTTCCATTATTGTAGTACATTTGTTAAAACTGATGAACCAATATATATTGATAAATTATTTAACTAAAGTCCATAGTTTACATTAGTGTTCACTCTTTGTGTTGTACATTCTATGGGTTTTGACAAATGTAATATGACATGGATTCACTATTACTATATCATAAGGAATAGTTTTAGGGTCTTAAAAATATTCTCTGCCTTGCCTATACATCCTCTGTCCTCCCTTTTCCCCAACCTGGCAACCACTGACCTCTGTACTGTCTCCATAATTTTGCATTTCTACAATGACATATAGTTTGAATCATGGAGTATGAGGCCTTTTCAGATTGTCTTTTTTTCACTTAGCTATATGCATTTGAGGTTTTGCAGGTCTTTTCTTCGTTTGGTAGCTCATTTATTTGCATTGTGAAATATTTCCTTGTATGGATGTACCACGGTTTATCCGTTCATCTATTGAAGTACATCTTGATTATTTCCAAGTGTTTGCAATTATAAATTAAGTTGTTTTAAGCATGAATGTGAAAGTTTTTGTGCGGACCTACATTTTCTATTCATTTAGGTAAACACTAAGGAGCCCAATTGCTAGATTATTTGGTAAGGGTATACTTAGTTTTGTAAGAAATTGTCCAACCATATTCCAAAATTGATATGACATTTTGCATCCCCCCCCGCCCACCCAGCATGAATGCAACTTCTTGTTTATCTATATCCTCTGTAGCATTTGGTGTTTTCAACATTTTAGATTTTGGCTATTATGAAAAGTGTTTAGTTGTGTCTTACTGTTTTATTTTGTAACTTTCTAATGACATGTGTTGAGTATCTTTTCATTCCTTTAATCTATATGTTCTTTGGTCAGATGTCTGTTTAAATCTTTTGCCAAGTTTTAATTGAGTTTTCTTGCTATCCACATTTTTGTGTTTTAATATGTGTAGTCCATTAGCATTTAATGTCATAATATGGTTGGATATATCTCTAGCTAAATTGTTTTCTGTTGGTTCCCTATGATTTTTGTTTGTCTGTTTTTCCTTTCCCACATTTTTTATTATTTGATTTTGTATAGCATTGAATTTAATATATCTATTTGCTTTTTAGATGTGCCTTTTGAATTTTTTTTAAGTGCTCTAGGGACTATAATATACATCCTTACTGCCTCTTAGTCAACTTCATGTCATTGTTATACCACTTGTTAAAATTGGAAACTTGCATTTATGCCTTTCCTACTGTCCTTTATGTTATAGTCATTAGATATAATAATATATCCATAGATTAGAAACCACACTAAACAATAACGTAACCTTTGCTTTATTCAGATTATATATTTTACAGAAATTAAGATAAAATGGTTTTTTTACAGTCATTCAAACATTAAGCATTTCATTTAATGCTTCTTTGATTTCTGAAGTTCTTTTTCCCTGGTATCACTTTTCTTGAGCTTGTATAGTTTTCTTAAACTTTTCTTGTAGTATGATTCCAATGTCAGTACATTTCATTAGATTTCTTTATTTTAAAAAGTCCTTTATTTCACCTTCCTCTTTGAAGGAGTTTTGTAGCTATACAATTCTGGTTTATAGGTTTTTTTCCTTCATTCCAAACTTCAGAATTTTTTCCGTGGTTGTTTGGTTTCACAATTTGTGCTGAGAGTCCTTGGCCATGTGACTTTTCTTTGGGTGCTGTCAAGATATTGTCTTTATTTTTGAATTTTAACAGTTTGAATAAAATGTGGCTAGGCATGGTTATCTTTTTGTTTTAAATGTAAATAAATAAAGAAGATATATACATATCTGTATGTCTTCTACAAAATTAAAAAGTTTTCAGTCATTATTTCTTCAAATTTTCTGCCCTTTTTTCTGTTTTGCTTTCTTTTTGGGAATTCAATTATATTATGTAAGACCTTTTTACATTGTTACACAAGTACCTGAACTCTGTTCCCTTTTCCTTACCTTTTCTCTTTGTTTTTCAAATTGGGTAAATTCTATTGATATATGATCAAGTTCACTGACTCTTTCTTCTGTCATTCCCAATCTACTTCAAAGCCCTCTAGTAAATATGTTTTTTCATGAACTTCAGTTTTTTAATTTAAAAATATTTTCTATTACTCTGCTGAAATTTTCTTTTTTTATTACAAGAATGTTTTTCATTTCCAGTAGCAGCTTTAAGTCATTCTCTGCTAATTCTAACATCTCACAGTGTCTAGTAGCTACCATCTATTTATTATCATTTTGTTTGTTTCCCATGCAAATAGGTCACATTTTTCTGAAAATTCAGAAATTGAGTAATATAGCATTGTATTTTGGATATTGTGTTATGTTGTGGAGACTTGGATACTCCAGAATTCTTCCAAAGAATGTTAATGCTCTCATTTTAGCAGAAGCTAAGTTGGTTCAACTAAAAATAAAGCGAACTTTATCACCACTGAGGTTGGCAATGCTTCACGAAGTGTCAGCTCACATTGTTTTTATGCTTCCCCATGCATTCATGGTTCAGAAGTCAGCCAAAGATGTTTACACTTATTCACAGTATTTGTGGTTTCTCTTTGCTGCCTCTCCCTTTTCCGGTCTCCAGTGGCCCTGGTTGCTCCAGGCGTCATTCCCTAGTTCTGGCAGGGCTGCTGTGAAGTCTTAGCCAACTGGTGCTGCTGTGATAACCACAGCTGCCCTCAGGTCACAGCAACAAAAACGGGAAAATGATAACATGCAAGATACTTCCTCCAAGTTTTAACTCCCCTCTAAAATCTGCCTACTTTAGTTCATTTTCTAGGGCCTTTGTATGATGTTTCATAGTTTTTTTAACAGTTGTCATATGCAAGGACCATTTATTAGGAGCTTATTCTTTCATGTTGATAGACTCTGCCCTTCTATATTTCTTCTTTTATTATTAATGTTACATTTTTACTGGTGTCAGCAGACAAGTCTCACTTTAAACTCTTCATAAGAAATTAATCCTTGTTTTTTATCTTTTATCCTTAATGATATTACTTCTACTATCACTAAGATGATATAATAAGAAAAACAGCTTTTTTCAGCAACTGACTGCCAATCACTATTAAAAGGTATATGCGTGTTGTCTGTTTCACCAATCCTATAAGATACAGAATATCTACATTTTACTAACGAGGAACTTTAACTTGTCCAAGTCTAATTAGATATTGAGGGACAAAGCAGGAGTAAAAACCCTAGAATAGCCCCTTATCTTCAACACGACATTAAATATAATGAAATAAAATAAAAATTATTATTTGGTATGCTTTCACATATATACTGGTTTGCTTTCTGTTTTTTTCCTTTTCATTTAAAATTGTTTACTTCTAGTGAAAGAGAAATAAACATAATCCTCCACTAAGTTATCCATAACTCTCAAACCTCAGATTTAAAAGCATGTCACATGGATTGACAGGTATTCACTTGATAAATCTTAGAATTATTAGGCTCATTATGATATTTGAATGTTTGCCTGTAATATACTTATGGTCCATGTAAACCATGCTGGGCTATCATTCACCAACTTTCATGTAACTTAAAGTTACTATCTTAAATTGGGTTGCTGTAACAAAATAGCATAGACTGGGTAGATTATAGACAACAGAAATGTATTGCTAAGAATTTTGGAAGCTGGAAAGTCCAGGATCAAGGAGCCAGCAGATTTAGCATCTGGTAAGGACTAGGTTCCTGGTTCCTAGATGGTTATCTTCTTGCAACATCCTTACATGGCTGAACAGGTGAGGGAGACCTCTCTTGGGTGTCTTTGATATGGATGTAAATCCCTTTCATGATGACTAGCCTTATCATGAGGCCTACCAGAGGCCTCATCTCCTAGTACATTCACAATGCGAGGTAGAATTTAAACATAAATTCAGGGTAGACTGAATCATTCAGTCCATAGCAGTTTCCAACCATAAATAACAACTTCTTCTATCTGTATTTGGATAAACAGTCCCTCATGTCTATCTGTATTTTGGATCTTCCTTTCCTTTCACTAACAGTGCTGTCAGATAGAACTTTATATGATGGTGAACATTTTATATTATCTCCACTGTCTAATATGGCAGCCACTAGCCATGTGCAGCTTTGAGTGCTTGAAATGTGGCTAGTGTGATTGAGAAATTAAATTCTTAACTTTGTTTAAGTTTAGTTACTTCAAATTTTAATAGCCTGATGTACCTGGTGGCTGTTATATGGACAGTGCTATCCTAGAGCACTTTTGTGCTTTTGTGCACAAAAGGATGCACTTTTGTGCTATCCTAGAGCACTTTTGTGCTTCCTCCTAAATGTATTAGCTAGCTATGTGGCACATTACCCTAATAATCTTTCTTGATTTTTTCAATTCATAGAATTTATGGGGTGACTACTATGGAAAGAAGTTCATGTTAAGCATGGTTTTGATTTTCTTTCTTAGGCTAAGCATCTTTTTAAAAACATTTTTGATATACTTTATTATATTCAAGAGTTTTTTAAGTCTTCAAACATACCTCACAGGTCAACACAACACACACACACACACCCATCACCCATATACAGGTCAGAATTATTTTACCTTTACTATTATATAAAAAGTAATTTTTGGCTGGGCGTGGTGGCTCAAGTCTGTAATCCCAGCACTTTGGGAGGCCGAGGCAGGTGGATCACGAGGTCAAGAGATCAAGACCATCCTGGTCAACATGGTGAAACCCCGTCTCTACTAAAAATACAAAAAAAAAAATTAGCTGGGCATGGTGGCACGGGCCTGTAATCCCAGCTACTCAGGAGGCTGAGGCAGGAGAATTGCCTGAACCCAGGTGGCAGAGGTTGAGGTGAGCCGAGATTGCACCATTGCACTCCAGCCTGGGTAACAAGAGTGAAACTCCATCTCAAAAAAGAAAAAAGTAATTTTATAAGCATGTTGACATTATAATGTACATTTTTTATTTCTCCTTGGAAATTCCTATTACAAACTATTAGTTGTGCTACATGTCTGAAGGCTTCTGACTGCAGGAATTTCCTAGAAAATTTATTTTTAAGCCTGTCTAGCTATTTTCTCTTAACCTTTGCTAATATTCTAAGTGCTGGTAATTAGCTATGATTGAATTAGCTGTTATTACATCCTTTTTTTTTTTTTTTTGAGACGGAGTTTCGCTCTTGTTACCCAGGCTGGAGTGCAATGGCACAATCTCGGCTCACCGCAACTTCCGCCTCCTGGGTTCAGGCAATTCTCCTGCCTCAGCCTCCTGAGTAGCTGGGATTACAGGCACGCGCCACCATGCCCAGCTAATTTTTTGTATCTTTAGTAGAGACGGGGTTTCACCATGTTGACCAGGATGGTCTCGATCTCTTGACCTCATGATCCACCCGCCTCAGCCTCCCAAAGTGCTGGGATTACAGGCTTGAGCCACCGCGCCTGGCCTACATTCTTTTGTAGAAATAGTAAGTGCCCCACATATACACCATGGAACACTATGCAGCCATAAAATGGGTTAGTTCATGTCCTTTGCAAGGACAGGGATGAAGGTGGAAACCAACATTCTCAGCAAACTAACACAAGAACAGAAAACCAAACACTGCATGTTCTCAGTCGTAAGTGGGTATTGAACAATGAGAACACATGGACACAGGGAGGGGAACATCACACACTGGGGACTGTCAAGGGGTGGGAGACTAGGGAAAGGATAACATTAGGAGAAGTACCTAATGAAGATGATGGGGTGATGGGTGCAGCCAACCACCATGGCACCTGTATACCTATGTAACAAAACTGCGTGTTCTGCACATGTACCTCAGAACTTAAAGTACAGTTAAAAAATAGAATAACAAGTGCCCTTAATAAGTCCTCACAGTAATTTTTATGTTTAAGTGTTAACTATGGATGTGACCAAGCAAGCTGATTGCTTATTTTTACTTTATATGTTATAAAAATGATAACTTTTGACAAGATATTTTTATTTTGATCATTTCAGGATCACCAAACAATTTTGAGAGCATGGGCTGTGAAAGATTTTGCTCCAAATTGTCCTTTGTATGTCCAGATATTAAAGCCTGAAAATAAATTTCACATCAAATTTGCTGGTAAGTTTTTATATTGAATGAGATCCATTGAATTTCCTCAAACTCCTATAGTGGCTTAAGAGTTATGTCTCTGAAGTGAGTGGCAACTTAAAATATTCAAGATTCTAAAGAACTGAAAATGATCATTAAAAATCATTTACTTGATTTGAGAAGATTTATCTACTTTAATATGTGACAGGATAGTATTTTTAATTGGGTCTTAATTTTTATTTTTTTATTTATTTTATTTTTGAAAGGAGAGAAGGAAAGATAAAAAAAAGTAGTGAAGGAGAGGAAGAAAGAGGAAGAAAAAGAGGGAGAGAGAACGGGAATGTTGCTTTATTCTAAAAATGGGTATTAATAATGGCCGATCAATATTTCATTTAAACCTCTGAGTCGGTGTGATGTGGTATTGACAAGAATGTATGTTTTGTGTATTTAAAGTGGAGAGCTCTATAAATATTTATTAAGTTTACTTGTTCCAGATCTGAGTTCAAGTCATGGATATCCTTATTAATTTTCTGTCTCATTGAGTCTTAGTCTCTTTATAGGTCTTATGTATCTAGGTGTTAGGATCATTAGCTCTTATTGTTGCATTGCTCCTTTTACCATTATATCTTTGTTGCTTTAAAATCTATTTTATCAGATGTGAGAATTGCAACTCCTGCTTTTATTAATTTATTTATTTATTGTTGCTCTCCATTTAGTTGGTTAATCTTTCTCCATCCCTTTGTTTGAGTCTTTGTGTATCTTTGCACGTGAAATGAGTCTGGATGTAGCATACTGTTGGGTTTTGGCTGTATCTTTTGTTTCGGGGATTTAGTCGATTTAAATTTAGGATTACTGCCATTTGATGTTAACTGGCTGTTGAATCCATTCATTAATGTAAATTCTTCTTTATGTTTATGCTCTTTACTTTTTGCTATATTTTTAGAAAGGCTAATACTGTTCCTTCCTATGTCTAATGCTTCTTTCAGAAGCTCTTATAAAGCAGGCTTGGTGGTAATAAAATCTCTGAGTACTTGCTTGTTCACAAAGGATTTTATTTTCCTTCACTTATGAAGCTTAGTTTGGCTGGATATGAAATTCTGGGCTGAAAGTTCTGTTCTTTAAGGATGTTGAATATGGGCCCCCACTCTCTTCTGGCTTGTAGGGTTTCTGCTAAGAGATCTGCTGTGAGTCTCATGGGCTTCCCTTTGTGGGTAACCTGACCTTTCTCTCTGGCTGCCCTTAGTATTTTCTCCTTCATTTCAACCCTGTTGAATCTAACGATTATGTGCCTTGGGGTTGCTCTTCTTGAGGAATATCTTTGTGGTGTTCTCTGTATTACCTGGGGTTGAATATTGTCCTGCTTTGCTAGGTTGGGAAAGTTTTCCTGAATAATATCCTGAAGAGTATTCTCCAGCTTGGATTCATTCTCTCTGTCGCATTCAGGTATACCTATCAAACGTAAATTAGGTCTTTTCACATAGTCCCATATTTCTTGGAGACTTTGCTCATTCCTTTTTATCCTTTTTTTCTCTATTCTTGTCTTCTTGTTTTATTTCCTTAAGTTAATTTTCGACCTCTGATATCCTTTCTTCTGCTTGTTCAATTTGAGTGTTAAAACCTGTGCATACTTCTTGGAGTTCCCATATTGTATTCTTCAGTTCCATTCATTCACTTATATTCCTCTCTAAATTGTCTATTCTCATTAGGATTTCGTCAAACCTTTTTTCAAAGTTCTTAGTTTCTTTATGTTGGGCTGCAACATATTCTTTTAACTCACAGAAGTTTCTTATTATCCACCTTCTGAAGCCTGATTCTGTTAGTGGAATGCACTCGTTCTCCATCAAGCCTTGTTCCCTTGTTGATGAGGAACTGTGATCCTCTGTAGAGGGAGAGGCATTCTGATTTTGAGTATTCTCAGCCTTTTTACACTGGTTTCCTCCCATCATTGTAAGTTTATCCACCTGTCGTCTTTGTAATTACCAACTTTCAAATTAGGTCTCTGAGTGGACGTCCAAGTTGTTAATTCCCAGGGCCGAAATCTGAGCAACCCACTGCATCAGCCAAAACAGTGGCGTTAAGACTGATGGTGCTTTTCTGCCCGGGAATCTCCTCTTGAGTCCGTAATAGGCAACTCTGCCTTCCCAGAGCTCCAAACGTCAGACTGAAGGGGAATCAGTCCCATTTACTCTGCATCAAGAGCTGCCGTGCCGAGGCGCCGGCAAAACCGCTGCGCCGGCCAAAGAGTCGCGCTGGCAACCCGTGCGGCTCCTCCACTGTGAATCTTCTGGTCCGTGAGTGACAAAAATTTGTCTGAAAGTGTGGCGTCCTCTCGTTCTCTGCTCTTTCACTGGGAGCTACAGTCTCAAGATGTTAGCGATCAGCCATCTTCTGGAATTCTTTCTGGGTCTTAATTTTTTATATAACATGGTGATTTTAGTAGGTTAACTTACTGGATACCTTAATAAGCCTGAATATATTAGTAGTAGGATATTTATGCATAATATAGACACAAATTTCAAGTGCGATATCTGCTCATTTATACATAGGTTTACACGTAGATGGGCAATACTTGGCTATAGATTATTGTTTAATACAGACGTAGGCTTACCATGCAATAGACTAACGCATTGAAATTTACTCAGATATATTTAAATACAGTTAATTTGGGGAGTAGACTTTGAAAAGAATTGAAGGAAAAGATGCATGTGAAATTTTTGAAGTTACTGCTTTTAAAATGATCACATGATATTTTACTTTGAATTTTTAGAAAATTGAACAGCAAAATTGTACTTGATTTTTTTCTTAAATGCTTCTGTAAATGAAAAAACTAATTTTGATTTAAGCAGTAGTTTATATGCATGTTTTCCTCCAATCATAATGACCCCATGTTTTATATTATATTCTAACTAAAGCACTTTTGGTCTAAAGCACCAAAAGTCATTAAAATGTAATTCATTTTAGCAATGTGTCAGCAAAATGTATTTCCTTCTGAAAATGTGTTAACATATCTTTAAATTCTTACCTATTAGTATATGATTTTGAAATGAAAAATTGTAAATACTATGAAATTTTGATATAATGATAAGAAAATTAGAAATCGTTGCTATTCAGTTTGCTCTAGCCATCCCCAAATTTATGTCATCAATTTTTTTTCCTAACTATATATAGTAAATAATTTAAAGTAATGGCTTCCAACTGTGGTTGCATATTAGTATGTTTTTGGAAGAATTTTTATAGTACTGATCATAGTGATTTTGATTTATATAGTGTGATAGGTTCTAGGGCCTCTCTAAGGCTATTTCTTAAACTGAAAATTAAAAATAACTATCTCATTTGTAGAAGGCTTTGTGAAATTAAATGGAAAAATACGTGTAAAGTACTCCATCTACAGCCTGTTACATATATCATTAGCATTTATCAAATTTATTAAAAAGACCTTTGTAACAAGGCTGCCTCATCTTTTTGTTATTTAAGAAAAGGAATATTTCTGAAAAATTTTCAATATACATGGTGATGACTTGCTATGACAAAATTTTTGAATGGCAGTAATTACATTAGCACTAAGTGAAATATCGGAAAAGATGACTTTAAATTTGAGCGCCACCACTTAAGACAGGTAGGCAGATGAATAGTTTGAGCCTTATTTCCTGTCTTAAGACAGGTAGGCAGATTAATATTTTGAGCTTATTTCCTGCCTATTAAAAGTCCATACAGATGATGTCTCTGTTTTATTAGGGTTAATAGTATGGATTTAATAAATAATGTCTGAAACATATTAAGTGTTCTGTAAATGGATATTATATCAGGACCTTAAAACAGTATGTATTTTCAAAAGACAATTCATGATTTTGAGTATATCTTAACTAAAATTCAGAGCAGACTTTAGTGCTTTCTCCCTTCTTTAGCATGCCATTGGTATGTTTCCACAAAGAGATCAAAGTTGCTGAAAAAGTCTACTGCTAAAAAAATACAGACTGTTTGCATTAATTTATTTTCTTCTCTTTGTCATTATTTTAATAATACCATCAAAATGAATGGATTATTTACAAATTCTATCCCAACAATTTGTCTCATTTTGACATCTGATGAAATATTTTTTATTAGTGCCTATGTTCTTTTATGACTCAGATTACAACATTTCAGAGGATCTCTTTTTATATTCTGTAAAGATGAAAGCATTCTAGTTTCATTAAAATTCAGCAAAAAGGGTTTGGAGTGATGTATGAGGCTCTCAAACCAACATCATATATTTTATATCTCAGTATGAGGTTAAAAAATTATGGACTTTACCTTTCAAAAAGGCAGGGCATCAAGCTGTCACTTAGTTTGTGTAAAAGATTGTTAAAATAATGGCCCTGAAGAAACCATAATCTATGTGTCTATCTATGCCCAGTTGCCATGTGATTTAGCAGCTTTTTACCATGAAGAGGTGAAATCTATTTTTCCATCTTTAAATGTGGGATTTGCCTTGTGATTTACTTTGACCAATGTAATGTAACAAAAGTTACGCTGTGTAACATTAGAAGCTAATTATGCTGTGTAACATCAGAAGCTTTCTGCTTTTGCTGTTTTGGAACGTTTCCCAGAGACTACATGTGAAGAAGCCCATTTTAGCCTCTCTAAGGATGAAAAATCACACGGAAAGTGAGGCTCATACATGCAGCACCTCACCTGTTCAGCTCCCAACTTATTTACCAGCCAACCAAAAGAATATTGCTGACTCACATAATTTTGAGAAATAAAATGGTGATTAAGTCACATAAGTTTGAAGGTTACTAGTCCTGTGGTAGTAGATAACTAATATTGTTGGTGATAAAATAATAATTACTTTAATGTTAAATCATATTTACTTGACGATATTTATTGTATCCTTGTCCTTTTACTCTCATAGGCATTAAATAAGCAGATTCCCATATTCATAAGATATGAAATGAGACATTTGTATTTCCATTTATTTAAATAGCTCCTTCAATTTACCCTAAATTGTGGAAATATAATCATGATTATAATTTATGTTTAAAAAGTAAGCAAAGTTAACTTTCAGCAAATTGTCCTTTTTATAATAACATGATGGACATGGCACATTCTGGAATGAGACATTTCATGGTGATGTGTAGTTCCTGACCTGTGTACTAACTGCATGACCTCAGGCTTCTTCAAGTCTTTAAGCTCAAGTTTTTCAAGTTGTAAAATGGCAATGATATGAGAAACAATCCTTTAATGTCATTGTAATACTTAAAAGGATACTTTGAAGACTTTTTAAAATTTTTAAGCCATCCATAAGTGATACCTATTTAAGCAATTGATATAATTTGTATATTGAGTACCTATTCATAATCTTCATAACAAATTTATTTTGTTTAGCGGGAAACTAACTGGGCTCGCCCATAATGCTTTACAAACAGTTTATAAGAGAGATTTTAAAAGCATATAATTCTGAGCTTACATACATTTTCTCAGAAAATAGAAAATATAAGGTATCTTTCCAACTCATTTTATGGGAATATCATAGCCTTGATACAAAACTCATTAAGGAAAGTTTTGGAGATGACATTTAGAGACTAACTTAATTGGTTAACAGAGTTGGAAAATTATATAAAATATTTTAGCAAAATGAAAGGAGTAATATATTTATAAAAGAATATGTAATCACCAAGTTGAATTATTCCATAAATAGATCATATTAAAAGAAATAACCATATCATAATTTTATTGAATATAATAAAGTATTTGAGAAAGAATTCAATATTCATTAACAATTAAAAAAAAACTATTGAAAAGCTAGGACCAAAGAACTTCTTAACCCAAGACAAGTTGTCTTCAAAATAACCAATAAAAAATTATATTTAATGACCTCATACTGAAAAGCTGTCATTTAAGTACAAGCATAGGTGTCTACTAAAATCACTTTTATTCCGTATTTTTCTGGAAATCATAAGAATGTCAGTGAAGCTGGAAAAAAGTAAAAGATATAAGCATCAGAGAACAAGAAATAAAATTGCTATTCTCCACATATCATCAGATTCTCTACAAGGAAAATTAAAAAGATATTTTTTTCTTTCTATTCACCTTTTCCTTAGAGGATCTCATCCATTTATATAATTTGCAAAATTAAAACTCTTCTTCAGTATCCACTATGAGCGCTTCAGTTTTGAATCTTCAACTGCATGATCAGTATCTCTTATTAGATTTCTAGCAGCCCTCTTAAAATTAAGATGTTTAAAAATAGTTATTGATTGTTCTCTGACCTAAAACCTCTTTCTCACCCATTATTCCCAGTGCCATCTGTTTAGAACTCAATCAGAAACCTGTGAGTCTTTCTTTCCTTCTCTGCATCCAATCCCACATCTTCTCCTATTGATTATACTGCCTAATCTACTGCCACATCACAAACCTAGTGTATGCCATTATCATCTGTCACCTGGGCTGTTTTTAAAAAGTCCCTTTTCATCTTTTTCTGGGTATTTACAAGTTGTATCTATAAGCTCACTGCTGTACTTCATGTCCCTCAGCACATTCGCAACAGTGATTGCTGTTTGTGTATCACAGGAAGAAGCTCCACTTTTATACCTCCATTGTCAGCCGAAACTCATTTTCTTTTACCAGTATATATATGCCAGTATCTTTTTACAATATCATTATTCTTTAAAGATTATTTCTTGTGAATAGTTTTTGTCACGTTTTATGGTTCAAGAGTCAGATGGCAATGTAGCTTTAGTAATGTTAAATTATTTTTTACCAGTGAGAGACTTTTTTTTTTGGTACCAATATAATATTTTTGCTGGAAGTGGTAATTGGTACTGAAACATATGACAGAGGCAATGGCAGCGTGCCATAGACATGACTAATACAAAAATGTGTTTTTGTAGCATCTTGTATTCCCTGTCAAGCTCTGTGGGACAAGTGAGTCTAGTAAGGTCTTCTCTAGGGTTGAATATCTGATCTACAATCACCTGGGAAAACCTTATGCCTCCGTGTTGTGGAGCCCTTTATAAATTTCCCTCCTTAGTTGCAAAACCATGACTAAAAGGTACAAGGTTATGGCATTCAGTTATCAGACATGTTTTTGTAGCTCAATATTTAATCAGACTAAAATCAACTTCATATTTTCTTCTCTACTTTGCATTTCCCAAATCATTAATGCACACACACACACACATGCACACATATACATACACACACCCCCCAAAAAAATAAAACAATATGTACTTTACTAGGAGGAGAACTTCTTCATTAGAAAACCTTGAATGAACTTTAAACATAAATGGCGCTCTTCGATTAATCAATTTCAGCTCAATGAAATTTGATGTTTGTCTCTTAGTCAGATGAAGTTACTCAGAAAATCAGTGGGAGGTGAATTAATGTTTTATGAGTAAATTAATAGCTAAATTTAGATAAACACAGTATCTCTGTCCTCTCAATAAACTGTTATATTATTTGTGAATATTCAATTCTCTTAGCTTCCTTATTCAATTTTTTTAAAACTGTTTAGTCCTATGAAAATTTTCCACTTCATTTGAACAGATATGAGAAGAAAGAAAAATTGAATTGGCAAATTTTCACCCACAAGTAGGAGTAAAGAATGTAAAAACAAATGAGTGAATGAAAATGTCTATTTTCCATGCTTGTTTTTTAGTCCAAAGTCTACCCTTGAGATGGTTTCCATGCTTTGGTTATGGTATTTCATATGCAACAGAATTTGATTGCAGTTTGTTCATGAAAAGTAGAATCATATCTCAACAGTAAAGTGTTGACTGAATGAAATACTTTGTACTTCACAATTCAAACCTGCCTAGAAGAATGTGTCATTATACTAGAACAGTAGGAGTTAGTTTTTCTAACAATTAAATAAAAAACATTTTTAATTACAATAGGAAGTTAAAAGTCCAAGCAAATGTATATGTATTTTTAGCAATATTATCAACAATATTGTTTAAACATATATCTTTCTTATAGTAGAGTGTGATTCCCATTATAAAAATAATAATATTTAAAGTACACACACATGCATGCATATATCTTGGAGAAATTATTTGACCAGAAAATGAAGGATTTGCTCTGCTTAGCCATCAGCTATTTTGTACTAAATCACTAGATATTCCAATGCATCACTTTTTCCTACCCAAGAAAAAAGAGTGGGAAAATATTTCCAAGCAATATAAATATTGGAAATCATCTTAGCTGTTTCTAAATAACATATGGATGTGCAGGCTTGACTTTCACCAAATGGTAAAGTGTGAGTTTTTCATGCTGAATGATTTCTTCATTTCCCATGTAACACCCACATAGACATCATTTTAAACTTCATTTTTACAAACTACTTAAGAACATAATGCTTAGAGTTGTTATATTTTCAAAATATAAAACATCAGACCTTTGAAAATTTCTCAATTTTATGGACGGAAATCTTTTCTGTCTGATTTTTTTTTTTTTTTTTGATAATTATGGAGAACATCAGAAACTACCAGATATAGGGCCATGTTCAAACCCAGCACTGTCTGGAGAATCTTTAATTTTTTAATGTCATTCCTCACTATTTTTTACTTTCAAAAAATCAAACAACACTGTTTAAAACAGTCATACAATAAAAAAAAAAACCCATATTCTCTTAATCTACATTCAAATACTGTTAACATTTTGCCACATTTGACTAATCCCTTTTATGCATACACAAATACACACACATTTTTATTTCAGCATAGCTCTCTTAAGAATAAGGAAATTCTGCTGCATAGCAGTGCTAAAATTTTTACCCCTAAAATGTTCAGTAATAATTTTGTGGATCCAGTTTATATTCAAATGTTATCAGTTGTCCCTCAGATTTTCCTTAAATCGGTATTTTAAAATTCAGTATGAAATCAACATTTTATTTTTGCTACATTAACATTTTTTTCTTTTTAAAAATTTAAATAGATTTAGATTTACAGAGAAGCAGTATAGCTAGTACAAAGAGTTCCATATGCCCTCTACATACCACACATTCCCCTAATATTAATGTGATCTGTATAACCATCATCCATTTAATCAAAACAAGAAATTAACATTGGTGTTGATTATTTTTAAGTGAAAATTTAAAAATTTAAATGTAGCAAAAGGTTTCCAGGCCATATTTCCTGTTTATTCTCCTTGACATTTTATTAAATTGGCACTGGACATTAGGTATGTCACGTCATTTTCTTGTGAGCCACTTATGACTTAATTAACTAAAATAATCTTTTTCTTTCTCTTCATTAATGTTTTTTATAGTTGTATATTCTGAAACACCAAATTTCTTGGTCCTAAGTACCGGAGTAAAGTAATACTTCTTTTTTTTTTTTAGAAAGCACCAGACATATTCTATCATGTCCTAGACCTATGATACGTAGTTTGCCAAGTAGTTCCTTGATATAAATGTTTTATGAAAAAGACCAGGTATGCTCTTTCACTCTTGAATACGTTTTCATTTTTTTCTAGAGTTATACTATGATCAATTTGTTGTTCTAGGCACTAGTGACATAATGATGAACAAGATGTAATAGTTGTCAGTTCCAGTGACAAATTTTCTTATTGCCTTTACCTCTTACCCTTTAAAAAAGCCAAGCACTTTTATGTGCCTCCCAAGAATACCACTCCAATGAGCTTATCCTTACTACACAGGGCTTTAGTTGGAGCCTTACAGTCCTCTTTTCCTGTCCTTCTTACCCTCCATGTATATCCAACCAATGATTCCAATTAATGCTCTAGTCTCACGGGATATTGCTTGATGAATTTAGTCAATCTCATACACCTACAATAGATAGTAAAGGTTTTCATGATTTAGCTTCCCCATCCCAGAAGTAATTGTATTTGCTTTGAAAAGAGTCTCTGAAAAATATATTTTTTAAAAGCAAAAGAATGAATGAGATCTTAACAATAGAATGGCCAGCCAGTAGAGATGACAGTTTTATAATGGGATTTTAAAACTATTGTTGCCTCAAATCACCTTGCCTTGGAACTTCGTTTTGTGCACATAGACACACACAAATATATGTGTATGCATCCATATGTTTACATGTGATCGTGAATTAAATTTTACTAAGATTTTGTTGGAGAAGTTTTGTGAGAACAATGAAAGTATTAGGTAAAGGCATAAAATTTTTACTAGCTGACAAAATAACTCTAGGGAAATGTTGAATGCAGTGAGGTCAAAAAGAACCCCATAGGAGTGATTACTTAGGAAGCTATTATAGTTGTCCAGGTGAGAGATACTGAGGGAGCTATCATAATAGAAAATGGGGAGTGAGACAGATATAAAACATTTTATATATTTTCTGTAGACTTAAAAATCAGTTGACTGCAGGAACCAAAGGAGATTGAGAAAACCATTTTATTTTATCTTTGCTACTCTCAATTTTTCATATATCTTCACATTTAATATGAATTCTTTTATAATACTGAACTAATTGATTTAGTCATTTAAATATCTACTTAACACCAGAATATGAGTTTAAGTGCTTTATGTGTCCAGTGATTACACAGTGCTTGACACTTAACATCTAAATACTGTACTATACAGAATAAACAATTTAAAAGATCCACTTAAAAAAGTAATAATACAACTTTGTAAAATAAAATATGACAAAATCAGTGAAATAGTTTACAAGTACCAAGTTTAATGTTCCATCATGTTGTGGTAAATTAAAAAAAAAAGAATTCTAGAGGAGAGAGTAACACAGAAAAAGAGCAACAGAAATCTAAATACAGCTCCTTACAGTTTTTTTTTCCGTGTATTAGGTCACACATGTACAAAATGAAATTCTAAAAGCCAGGCTAAAAGCAACCAAAGAATCATAAGCAGAAAAATTCCAAGTGCTCAAACAGGGTAAGGAGATATTCACACTCTGAGCAGACATAGTAGAAAGACCTTGGCAATCAGCAGGGCATTCGAAATCTTATGAGAGACATAGTTTGCTAGTAAGGTTGACCTAGCCCAGAGGAAGGGTACTCTAAATAGATCAGTAGTAGTTTTCAGTAATAAAAGCTCACCACTAACTTTTCAATTTGCAATGACACAAATTTATTATCTGTGTTTCCATGGGTCAAGATTCCAGGAATGGGTTGTGTAACCCCCCTGGTCAAGGTCTCACCAGTCTGCAATGAAGATGTCCACTTTATAATCTCATTTGAGGCTTGATTCTTAGAATTCTGCAAACTAACACTGCCTTTGCAAAGCTTAAAAATCCAGCAGGCCTTCAAGGTATCTAACTAATTCTACCAAAATGAAGCACCCCATTTTAAAAGAAAGAAAACCAACCGTAAACATTGTATCAAGTAACATTCACATTGGCTAGTGTCAAATTGAAATGACTAGATATATCAATAAATGGGAAATTTCGATTATGATTAAGGCAGAAATAAAACCTCTCCTCTACAAGCTCATATCCAGAAAATAAAGGAGAGAAGAAAAAAAATTACACTGATTTTGTAAGGCCAGCATTATTTGATTAGGCCAAAGTCAAAGACATCATGAGAAAAGAAAATTGCAATCGGATACTTTTTATGAACACAGATGCAAGAATCTTCCAACAAATCAATAGCAAATCCAATTCAGTAATATACAGAATGAACATACTGTTACCTATTAGGGTTTATCCCAAGGCTATGATAGTCACATATTATTTAAAATCGGAGCAGTTCACCATATTAATACATTAAAGGGGAAAATAAGCTTAATGATCACATCAACAGATGTAATAACAGCATTTTAAAAATTAGTAATGTTTTTAACAAAAATATGTGCATACTGGAAATAGAAGAAAACCAACATCATATTTTTATTATACTTGATAATTATAGGCTGAGTACTTAACTCTAATATTGAAAAGTCAAAGATGTCTGCTCTACTTCTATTCATATTGTACTGAAGATCCTAATCTGTGCAATAAGGCAAATTAAATAAATGTTAGTGTACATGTTAGAAAGGAAATAGTAAAACTATCTTTATTCTTAAACTAAGTGAACATTCTTTAAAAATGGTAATAAATCTAATAAAAAAGCTAGCAGAACTAATTAATAAGTTAAGAACATCAAAATGATCTTCCTTATACAGAAATCAATTTTATTTTTCTATACTTGTAAAGATAATTTAGAAATTTAAATTAACCTTCAAAATGTATCAGAAGTATGAAATAGATATGGGAAAACTTAATAAAATATGTGCAAATCTCATATAACGAAACTAAACATTGTTGAGAGAAATTTTGTGAAGACTTAAGATGAGAATGTAGCATTTCAAAGGGTTAGAGATTCAATATTTTTAACATGTTAATTATGTCCAAATTAACCTATAGAGTCAATATATATTTCAACTAAAATTATAGCTGGCTCTTTGAAATATTAATAATAATATTTTAAATGAGATAAAAATATAAGGAAGTGATAATAGCCATAACAACTATGAAAAAGAAGATTCATGTCAGAATATCCGTAGTACCTGTTTTGAAGCTTCAGTGTAATACTGAAGTATTAAAGACAGAATGGAATTATCATAATCATAGATAAATAGACCAATGGAACAGAATACAGTCCAGAAGTAGATCAACTTCTATATTTTCAACAAAGATGACAAGTTAATTACTTTGGAGAGGCCACAGTCTTCAACAGCTAGTTCTGGATCAATTTTATATCCTTCTGGAAAATGTGTATGTCTTGAGCCTTATCTCACACCACATACTGAATATTAACTTGAAATAAATTATAGATTTAAATGTAAAAAGTGAGACTACAAAATATCTAAAATAAAACATAGAGGAATGCTCTCACAATCTTGTGTAGCAAATATTTCTTTGCTGGGACACACAAAAACCACAAGCTGTAAGAGAGAGAGAGGAAAAAAAAAAAAGAAAAATTGGCTTTCATCAAAATTAAACCTTCCATTCTTCACAAGACAATTTCAAAGAATGGAGAGCCTCAGACTGGGATAAAAAGATTCACAATGAATATATCTGAGTAAAGTTTGAATCCAAACATATATAAAGAACTCCTACAATTCAATTTTGAGAGTCCAAATGAACCATTAAAAATAGATAGAAGAATTGAATGGACATTTTATACACATACAAGGACATACCAATATTTTCATAAGCATATGAAAATATTCTCAGTATTACTAATCAGCAAAATGAAGACTGGAAAGCAATACCATTACACGCACAGACTGGCAAAATTGAAAGGATTCTTAGTATCATATTACTGAAGCTCTAATGCCCTCTTGAAGCTTACATTCTAGTGGGAAAGATGGTTTGAGCAAGTAAGTACTTAAGTGACTGTTAAGGGAAAAAAATGCAAACATCAAGGAAAGCTTAAAGTAGGGTGGCAATATAGGTATGATAGGTGAATTTTGGCAAAGGGACACATAAGTTATTAACTGACACAGGAATGGGTTACATTTAAATAAATGCAGATATGAGTAATTCCTGAATGTTGCCATACAGTAAGAAACCAAGGCAGAAAATGGTATGGTGAATTAACAGGAACTTAAAAAACTTAATATGGCTGCAGCAAGATAGAGAATTGTAGGAGCTGGGGATGGAAAACAAGGCAGAGATAAGATTAGGAAGGACTTTATAATTCACTTTATAAAGAAATATATAATACTAGGTAGAAGATGGGTTTGTTGATTATTATTTTAATTTATAGATTTTTTTCACTTTCTCATTTTTAACAAGATTCAAATAATCAAACATAATTAATACCATGATAAAATTTGTGAATGGTTATATCTAAGCAGTGAACATGTTATTCACCTAATTATAAGTTATGTTTGTGTAGACTATAATACTGTTTATGTGATGTGAAATATCATTATTGCTAATAGCAAAATATATGTATAAATTTATGAGTATGTGTTCATCTGTTGCTACATTTTATAACCCATGATCAAGCTCATTTAATATTTTCATAAAGTCACCTTTATTTATGCCAAATTCTTATTTAAGCCATCACGCTACTCTGCATAATCAGTCATAAGGACTAAATTGATAAATCTGCCAATAGCTAAATCCTTCTTGAGGAATGCTAACTCTGATTCCAATAAGGAATGAAAAATAAGGCAATTGAAAAAGTGGTAGCTATTTGTAAATATTACCAATGTGAATATGATTAGTGGAATTTTTAGGTTAAATGGTATTTGTACTTTTATGGCTTTTAATACACAACACCAATTTTCTCTCCAAAAATACATAACTTGCTCTTTAACAAATGGTTAATATTAACTTTTGCCCTTTGGTAGAGTGAAAAATTACTTAAGAACTACAATAATTATTATAATAATAGTGGAAGTCAACACCTGTAGTGCTTACCGTGCAAGGTCTACTGTTCTAAGGCACTACTTATAGGTTAACTGAATTCTCATTACAATCTCATAAGCTAGTATATTAGTTATATATTGCTGCAGAAAGACTCCAAAACATTGTGATATAAACAGCAATGTAAATTTATTACCGTGGGTCAGGAATTTGGGAGAGTAATAATCAGGATATTTATGATGTTGCAGTGAAAATGTCAGTTTTTTAAAGTAGCTGCAATTATCAGATAACTGCAATTACTTGAAAGCTTGACTTTGGTAAAATATCTGTTTTCAAAGTGGTTTACTTACATGGCTCCCAAGTTAGTGCTGGCTGTTGGTAGGAGATTTTGGTTTCTTACCATGTGGACCTTTCCTCTGTGCTGCTCGAACATCCTCATGATGTGGCAGCTGGCTTTTCCCAGGGCAGATGATCCAAGAGAGAGCAAGGCAAAGCCACAATGCCTTTTATGGCATAGCCATAGGTGGCAAACTTTGTTATTCTGTAATATCCTAATGGTTATACAGTTCAGCAGTATTCTGTGTAGGAGGGAACAGAATAGGCGTGAATACCAGTAGGTAAGAATTATACCAGTAGGGCAATCCTGGAGGCTGGCTACCACACACAGCTTATGTTATTATTTCTATTTTACAGGTGAGGAAACAGATCCATATATATATATATATATATATATATATATATATATATATGAGTTTAGTATGGCACCATTTAGTATGGCACCATTTCTGCATTATAAAAATATATATATATATAATATATATTATTATTATATACATTATAAAATATATATATATGTTTTATAATGCAGAAATGGTGCCATACTAGATAGTCGAGACAGGACTTGAATCTACATTCTCTGTCTCCAGAATGTGTGCATTTAAGAGATATGTGGTATTGCCTCTAATTCTTCATTTTAATTTTCAGTCTTTATTTATTACACAGAGTTGTACATTGTTTGTGTTTAATTTTTGCATTTGTATATAAAATTTATTCCTGTGCCCTTATTTTATGTTTGGTGATTTTTTTTTTCTTAATGAGTTATAGGGATTTTTCATATTCTGAAATTAGTAGCAATTTGACTTTTTATATCTAGTCATGTGCTGCATAATGACATCTCAGTCAACAATATACTGCATATACAGTGGTGGCTCCAAAGATTGTAGTATCATATTTTCACTGTACCTTTTCTATATTTAAGCATGTTTAGTTACAGAAATGCTCACCATTGCCTACAGTATTCAGTACAGTAGCATACTGTACAGGTCAGAAATGGTGCGTGATAGTACATGATTGGAATGTCAAACTGATTTCAGTTTTGGGATCTGCTGATGTGAATATCATATTGAAGAGTTATGTCGGCTGTTCAGGGGTGGCTGGAGTTGGTGATGTGGAAGAACGGCAAATTCAGAGTAGGTAGGACCCCAACAAGACAAAATATTTGGCTCAATTGTCTCAGTAAATAAACCTCAGTTTGCATTAAGAATTCCTTTTTAAAGTGCATATTCCTCTTGGTGAAACTGAAATTCCAATCTTTTTATGTGTTACTTTATTTGGATTATTAGGTGAATATCTAGTTGATAATAGCATCTATCTATTTGTCTGTCAATCTGAATGTCTCTGAATCGCTTATTCTAGAAGAATACGCATTTTGGAGGAAGAGGGAACGAAGATTAGGTTGTTATGGGAGACTTCCAAAAGATAACCAGTGACCAAAAAGTGGGTTCTAAATGCCTAATTCAAGGGTTGCCAAAAACACTTGTAACAGATTATACATGACAATCACAATTTGGCTGTGGGTTGTTTGTCTGGGAGGATCACGCAAATTGTAGCGTCTTTCCTCATTGGGAAGGGAAGGGTATAGGTAGCCTCACATAAATGCATATTTCTATGTATTACTTATTTTTATTAAACAAAACTTTAGTTGTTTTGGGGCTTTATAGCTTACTGTATGCTTTCCTGAGTCACTTCAGTTGAAGTTAACAGCTTTAGTTTCTTGCAGCCTTATTGTGGTATAAATAAAATTGTATAAATTTAAGATGTACAATGTGATGATCTCATGTACATATATATTATGAAATTATTTACACTATCAAGTTAGTTAGCAAATCATCACCTGACATAGTTCCCTTTTAAATGTGTGCGGTTAGAATCTTAAAGGTCTACTCTCAGTACATTTCAAGTATAATATAAACTATGGTAAACTACGTAATAATTATAGCTTTTTGTGATTGATAAAATAACTACGCATTTTTATCTAATTTGATACCAGGTATAGTTGGCGAAAGACTTAACATAGTTACATGCAAGGGATTCAGACTCATGCCTTGTGACCCCAAATCCAGTGATTCTTTAAATCAAGCACAGGGCAACGTTGAATACATATTTGTACTTTATATTGCATTTCTGCAACTGCTGAAGTTACATTTTAGTCTTCACAGAATGCTTGATTCGAAAGATTATTTTTTTGATTTAACAAGAATTTCCTGAGAGTTAAAATAAAAATGTTGTATAATAGAAGATATAGTTGGACCCTGTCATCACTCCCAGTGATTCCAGTCTTATTTATACTATTCACCCCAGAAAGTATCCAAATTCAATCTTCTTTCCATTTTGCTTATTCAACCACTCTCCTTCAGCCTCATCAAGACTTCTAATGTACTGCTATTCAGAGTATGGTCCAAAGACCAGTTTCATTCCACTGACTTTTATCCAGCTTCAAAAGCTACAACATGATAAATACAGCAATTGAGAGCAGGCTTTTGGAAATTTTGATAGTGATGTGAGATTGCCACAACATCCAGATGCATAATTTGTGAACTGTCTCTTTGGAAAGCATATAGACTAGTTTGGGCTACATCAAAATTGTAGGTGAATCACATATGGCATGAGCTGCCTGTGTGCTTGCAATGGGTTGCATACAACCCATTCTTTCTTTTTATTTTACAATTAAAATAAAAGAAAACTCGTCCTTCATCACAAGTAGCTTGAGAACTATTACTCCATTGCATCATCAGTCTAGATTCTTCCTGTGCCTCAGTTCCATTTCTTCTATTGTCCTCTATTTAAAGAACCTGAACTCTGTAGTCTGCCACTTCATTTGGTCAGCCTCGTGTCAGTGTTCTGATTTCTTTTGATTTCATTTTTTCCCCATAGCTTTGATCAAAAATAAACACACATGCAAACAAACAAAATTCCATGTACATTGATCCTTTTTTTCCCCACTCTTTGACTGGCACTCCCAGTGGGTCAGATTTGTGTTACCATAAACTCATGTTCAGGCAGCTCAAAGAGGCCCTTAACGTTGTGGGGTTTTTGTTGTTGTTTTTTATTTTAATCAAATTATTCTCTTGATCTTCTAATTACTATTTCAAATTTATCTTATTTCTAATACACAGAGATATGGGAAGCCAATCCATGAAAATTTCTTTAAATTTTGCAACTTATTTTCCAAATGTTAATTTATGTTTACTTATTGCTTCCTGATGTTTCCTATTATAATCGAAGGACTTGCTTTGCATATCTTTGCTGAGTCCCCCATTACCTCATACCCTATCATCAACCTCAGCAATATTTTTTCTTCCTTAATCTTCAGATCCCTTTCTTTCTCATGTATTTCCATAAACGTTTCCATTTCTTTCTACCACTCCAATATTATTTTTAAGAAAGTCTGTATACTTTCTTCACCTTTCAAACACCTTTTCTTAATTATCCTTAAAATCTTTGGTTAAACCTTATTTCCTTAAGTGATGCTTTTTTCATTCCCTCAGAGCAGGCAGGGTATTCTTATATCCTCTTAATATATATGCAATTATTTCCTTTTTAACATTTATTACCATATTTATTTGCTAATAAATCTTCTTTAGATCTTTCAATATCTTTTTGAATCAGTCACTCAAATTATTTTAGTCCAGCTATAATTTTGTTTTTTTGTGTTTTTTTTTGTGATTGAAAAGGAATGAAACTGATCTACGTTAACTCAAACTTGCCTATTTTATAATACGTGTTTGGGGAGCCTGGTGGTTGTATTTTCTCAGTCATCAGTTCACTATAATGGCTGCTCAAGCCATTTGTCCATCTGGTAGCAAGTGGTAATCTTTAAGTGGATTCTAGAGAGGGAAAGACTACTACAGTAAGTTCACTACTACATTATGCTTCCTATTTTAAGTACTGGTTAATCAATTTTAGAGTTGTATAGCTTTTGTAGAGTTATTTGTAGATAGTTTGAATTTAATAGTAATGAATTTAGCCAAGTTACTTCACTGTTCTGATATCTGAAAACTACTTAACACAATATATATCATAAAACTTTTGTGGGGTTTAATAATACATAGGTATCTTAGCATGAAAGCAAAAATATTATTTAATATTATTTTATTACTAAAAAGAAGCTTCAGTAAGTATCTTTTATAATATCGTAAGCTGTAAAGAATACTCTTGGTTAGAACCTAAAGAAATTGGAGTTTTGAGGAAAATAATTTTTCAAAAAATATAAGACTGCTATGTTTTTCTGAGTGGTATAAAAGAAAAGGAGGTTAATTAAATTGAAACTGTTTTGCACTAGGGTGGAGGTAATTTGACCACCCTTTTGAACATTTAATAGTCTGAAACATCAAAAAGAATTATAGTACTAAAATAAATAGCAATTAGGAAAAAATGCTTTTTACTTATTGAAACAAATTTGTTTTACAGAAAATTGCAAATCCCAAATTGGGTTAGATTCTATGCATTTAATAAACATTCTTACATTTCGATCTGGTGAAACTAAGTGATTTTTAAAGGTTTACTTAAATTTATTCTAAGCCATTTAGTGGTTGAATGCCTCACAGTCTTTGAATTGGCAAAGTTTCTGAAGTGTTCACATGCACATGGGTGCACACACACACAAACACACACAGGAGTGGTCATTTTATTGATTAAATTAACTGGATCAAAATAAAGCTCACTTGATTGCTAGATATGATCTGTTCTCATATAAAAAAGATACAATTTTTGTAGCAGTAAACTCACTCTTGCTTGTAAACAGAATCTAATAAGCAAAGGATATGGGAAAGATTTTATAATGCAATTTGATCAGTTGGTCTATGTAATAAACTTTTTCCTCATAAAATAAAAATGAATAACATTTAGTTTTTAAAATTCACCCTGGTTTATGTTTCTGTTTAAAAGCTCTTTTCCAAAGGATATTTGATTTCTGTAAATTAAAACCCAGCACTAGATTGGTTTACTGCACTTTCCACTATTTACTGTTTTCCAAAGAGCTGTTACCTAGCAACTGCATGGAAGAGGTTTCTAGTACTTTAAATCATACAAGAGATCAGAATATAAGGTGATGTAGACTTTCAAGAAAATATTCTGACTTGTTTTAAAGTAATTATCAATTTTATTTTTCATAAGGTAAAAGTTACTGGAAGACAATTTTGATTCATATCTATCAATAAATTTGCATCTCAATTGTAACTTTTTTATTTTGGAAGCTTTTAAACTGAAAATGACACAAATTAGAATAACAAAGAAGAAACCAAGAATCTCACATAATACAACTATTTTAAAAGTCATATGCTTCTAAAACACTTTCCCACCTGTTGAGGTAGTTTCTATTGACAATGTGATGCTTATCCTTACACACTATTTTCTGTGCATATCCAGACACATGTACAGGCATATGCATGAGCATTCTTGCAGAATTCAGCATTTTTACAAAAGTGAGATCATATTTTAATTGCATAACAATAGAATTAGTTTATATTGTTTTGCCACTTACATTTTTAAAATATACTCTTGGCATTTGTTTCAAGACAGTTTATTGAAATCTATCTTTTTTATTTTATTTAAAAAAATTTTTTTTGTAGAGACGGGGTTTCACCATGTTGACCAGGATGATCTTGATCTCTTGACCTGGTGATCCACCCACCTCGGCCTCCCAAAGTGCTGGGATTATAGGCGTGAGCCACCGCGCCTGGCTCTTTTTGTTTTAATAATGCAGGATTAAGATGATCCATAATACTTGTTTAGAATTCTGATTAGCATTTTATACTCACTTTTTACTTTTTCCCTCAGATAATTCTATGAAGTAAACACTACTATAATTCACATTTTAGAGATAAGGTCAGTTAGGCCTAGGGATTAAGTAGTTTGCCTATGTCCTGGCACACTCACTGGTGATACCACTTGACCACTGATCTCATGTGCTTATGTCTTATCAAGCAACAGTGCAGAAAGACCTAAGTCAAAACAAACAAAACTGTAAATGATGAGGAAAAAATACAAGATAAGATGCATATATATAGATAACTTATTTATTTATTTTTGTAACAAGTCTCATTCTGTTACCCAGGATGGAGTGCAGTGGTGCGATCTTGGCTCACTGCAACCTCTACCTCCCAGGTCCAAGTGATTCCCCTGCCTCAGCCTCCTGAATAATTGGGATTACAGGCATGCACCACCAAGCCAGACTAATTTGTTGTATTTTTGGTAGAGACTATGTTTTGCCATGTTGGCCAGCCTGGTCTCAAAAAACTCCTGAACTTAGATGATGCGCTCACCTCATCCTCCCAGAGTTCTGGGATTACAGGCATGTGCCACCACGCCAAGCCAATTTTTTGTATTTTTGGTAGATACTGCCTTTTGCCATGTTGGCCAGCCTGGTCTCAAACTCCTGAACTTCGATGATGCGCTCACCTCAACCTCCCAGAGTTCTGGGATTACAGGCATGAGCAACCAAGCCTGGCCACGTATAATTTTTCAATAGGAAATACTTTCTTCAACAAAGGAGGGGCATTAGGAGCTAGAAGGAAAAAAATGACAGATTTATATTTGATAAAGAGTTATCTTTCTTTTCATGATCAAAACTGGGCTTTTCCCACATATGTGGTCTCACCAAGAAGAAGAGCATTTAGGGAAAGTGTTTTTGTATACAAAAATTAATCCAGAGTTTGCACATTTCTGCACATTGTCTCATCAGACAAACACTAGTGATATGGCTGTATCTATCTAAAAGGGAAACTGGGATATGTAATTTCTACAAGAGCAGCCATGCATCCAGGTGAAATATGGAAGTGTGATGAGAGGAAATAAGAGCCTCAATTACTAAAAAGAAAGAGAAAATGAATAATGGGGGGACAGTAGTTTTAGCCATGGTTCAAGCCTTTATGCACCCATGTAACCATGCACAACATTATAAATATATATATATTTAGAGAGAGAGAAAGAGAGAGAGAGAGAGGAGGGGAACACTCATCCATTCCCTGTCACAAATACTCCAAGTTTCATCAAATGCCACATCCAGCGCAAAGTTCAGGATATCTGGAAAATGCAGTCAGATTTAGATGTGGCTCCTAATAATCTAGCAGTATACACACTGATAAATTTGCTAGGTGTTCCCAGGACCACTACCCCATATAGATATACAATAGTAGAGTGAGAAAGTTGTAATAAAATAATGTGCTTTGGAAAACAGAAGAAGGAAATGCACAGTAGTCATTGGTCCATAGTATGACCTGTGGCACATGAATTGAGAAACCTCCAAAGCAATATAGAAAATTCCTTAATTAAACCTTGATTCTGCTCTTTAGAAAGTACCTGCTTCATCCATTCATATGCATGGCACACTATTCTCTGTGGCCACTCTTGAAGTTGAAATTCGAGTGGATTTCTTCTGGACTTTTCTATGTGTTGGTAACTGTGCTCAAAGTTCTTTTCTCAGAACTTGGTTGAACGCGACTCACTGGATTTTGTTGCCCTGTTTATATCAGCATCCTGATTGTAAAGGTGGATACCCTGGCATCATCTGAAGCAAGTTTGAATGGGAAGGCAGCACCCCAATTTAAGCTGATTTTGCCACAGGTCTGGCTTTATTGGTCTGGATGGGAAGTTTAAATTGGAGGCCTCTGACAAAGGCTCTGAAAGGGAATTTCATCTCCTGCCACTTAGGATACAGTGTCCATTTTTATACTTCTTTTTAGATTTTTTATCACAAGCAAACAGTGTACCATTTACAAGAATTCTATTCCCTTCTCTTTCTACTTGCAAAGTGATCAGTTCTTACCACAGATCAGCTCTCTATTCCTGACTGAAATCAGAAAGGTGTTGTTAACAAACATTAGTATACTTGCCCTTTTCAACCACCTTTTTAAACATCTCTCTATATATAGGTGGTTTCACCCATACAAAGGGGAAAATGGGTAGCAGAGGAAAATAGCAGTTACTGTTATCCATGTATTTCTCCGTTTTGCATTTCTATATTATCTACATTTTATGACTTTTTCTTCTCTTTTAGTTAGAAAATTCTTTGACAAAAATTGGCAGTTTATGACTTGAATTCTCCCTTCTCCCCAAAAGAAGTCACTCTCTCCAACACTGCTTGGTCATACTATCTGATGACGTGTGTGCCCATTAAAAGGATTCTTTCAATGTCCTAGACTAATGTTTCTTTAATTTCTCTTCTTTCAGTGTTCTTGCTCAGCTCATCCTATCTCGGCAACCATTTCTAGGATCATACCCTAGATCATATCATTACCAATAAATGTGACCCCTCTGTCATCTCCATTCCTGCTGTCTCCTTCTCTGACCACCACTTTCTATCTTTGTATTTCACTCCCTCTAATGAAGAACTTCAACTATCGCTTGACCATACAACACCTACACTTTATTGTTCCACCAAATCTTCACTGCCATTTATACCCATCGGTCTTGTCTTCCCTTCTTAGTGTGCTTGAATGTCATGGCACATTATTAATAATCTATCTTCAATTCACCTCAATAACTTGAATCTCTCCATTAGTTGGACTTGTTTGTCAAAAGCCAGCCTTAAGTCTCACTCTCTGTCTTCTTGGTATAAAATTCCATGCATTTGAAATGTAGCTAAAGGAAAGAGAATAAACAGGGAAAAGCCAACCTGCAACCTCTAAACTCCAAACTCCTCCTTAATCATTATTTCCACTTCTTTTGCTTAAAAAAAATAACCACAGGAAGAAAAACAGAACTTTTATAAACCTCTTCCAACAAATCTACACACCCACCTGCATTTATACCAATATATTCTGCTGTAGCTCCTGTTATTTCAGATGGAAAACTTTAGTGGCAATATGACTGAGAAGGGGCATAGAAAAGGTGGTATATTGAGTTAGTATGATTACCCAAATTCTTACTGTCTATGAATCACATTTTAAGCATATATATATCCTGTATGTTTTAGAATTTATAAAAAAGCCTCTAAACCATTTGGCAGATCAAACAGCACTGGTCAACAGAATTTTTTTTAATAATGGAAATGTCTATGTATGCACTATCCCATACTGTAGCTAGTAGCCATAAGTGTTATTGAGCTAGTAAGATGTAACTAGTATGATGGAGGGATTGAAATTTTATTTGTATTTGCTTTTAATTTATTTAAATTTAAATAACCACGTGACTGGTGGCTACTGTATTGCATAGCATAGTTTTAGAAGGGTAGAAGGGTAATAAATTGTCAAATTCAAAAAATTGCAAATTTAAAATTTTATTTGGGAATCACATAATTGCAATTCAGGGCAAACACACATACTGGAGCGGTCTTTTGTTTGTCTGAAGAATAATAGAATATTAGGGGGCCTTACTTTAAGAAGAAATGTTCTATATTATTTTGAAAGAAAGGTCACTGGCACTGAAGAAGCTTTTGGGAGCTGGCCATCTCTGGTGAGTAAAGGTGGTAGATAAAACTAGTTTTAGAATCTTGGCAAGTTGTTTATGCCACTGCTAGCTAAAATTTGTCTTAGGATTACAACAGGCTGTTTTAGCAAATGTGTTTGTGGCAGTTTGATTCTTGGAGCTGGTGTTAATGTGCCCTGAATGCTTTTTTCCCCTTGGCCCCTCAACTCTCAAGTTGTTACAGGACCAAAAGTTTCATATGCCTACTACACAGTGACATACCAATACACTGAGACAAGAGGGTTTGCAGCAAAGAAAGAGTTTAGTGATCACAGGACAGCCAAGTAAGGTGGACAGGAGGCCCTCAAATTCATTCCCTGAGGAGCTATGTGTTAGAGTTTTTAAGGAGTTTGTGGAACCCAAGGGGATATTGGGATCATTGACTGGTTGGAGTAAGGGGGATTGAAATAATCAGAATGTGGAAACAGCTTTCGTTGGTAAGTCAGCACTTCTTAGGGTCCTAAAGAGTAGCTAGCATCAGTGGGGGTCCTTTAGACCAGCTGATGTTAGTAGTTTCACCAGTATGAAGAACTTTAAGGAATATCTTGAATGGAAACATTAACGTCTTAGAATGCTTAAGTTGTAGGAGCACTTAAGGGGAGCTATAGTCTTGTAACAGTGTTTATGGGGGTTTGGGGCAATAGGCAAACAACTATGAGGAAGTGGGTCAGAAAGTAAGCTGACCTAATGATTCATGCTGAAGGGTGCTGTAAGCTTGTTTTATTTTCAGTTCTCCTCCTTCTTTCCTTTTTGATTAATTTTATTAAATTTATCAGGATGGTTTTATTTTAGTTGGATGTGTCAAGAGTTACCCAATTTATGTAATCAACTTTTTCAAGGTGAAATGCTGAAGAGTTAGAAAACATGAAAACCAATTAGAAAGTTGTTAGCTTACATGAAAGAACACCAGAGTTTGAATAACAGTCCACAATCCCTTAGCTGTAATTCCAAAACCAGGATTCTCTGAAAAATGAAAGTATTTTTGTATTCTTGGTGGTAAAACATGAAATTACCTGAAATTATTTGGTGGTAGTTTCTGCACTGAACTATCATGAAGCTATTTAACACTTTTTTTCTACTTAGTATAAATATTCACACATTTAGCTGCAGAAATATTTTTAGGAACAGGTTGTTTCTTGGAGGTTATATAGTGTCTAGTAGATGAAACATATTGCCTTTCTAAGATGTGATTTTTTTTTATTCTGAAATTTGATATCTGACTCTTAAGAATTATGGATATATTAGAAACCCGTAGTAAGTAGTGAGAATGGCAATGGGGAAATAAGAGAGAGAGGGGAATTTGATTGCATGATCCACAAACTTTGGCTATTATAATGTTTTGGGAAATGAGGGGCAATTAGTATGAAGGAATATTTTCAGCATTTTAATTCAGGCTAAGGATTAGTGGTTAGTATTAAAAATGTCCAAATCAAAAAAGGCAGGATTGATTTGGACCTGAGAGGAGAAGTCTAGGTATATAATCAGTTCTATTTTGCAGGTTGAGTTTTAGCACTTTGTGATACATGCAAATAAAGATTATTATACAGCTGAATGTTCTATCTTATCTCTTTCCTTGTATTTTCCATTCATAGAAACTAAATAGCTTTTATTAATGAAGAGTACTGAATTTACTTTTTGTCTAACAAAGGCTTTCGTGATAATTATATATTAACTTATTTATCTTAAAAAATGGTTATTTTCTCTGATCCAGTACTCCCTTTTTATAATAAATATTTGCAACACTTCCTACACTATTTTGAAATGAAATTTAGGTAAATGTAACTATCTATACACAGAAAATTAAAAAAAATTAATATAGTATTCTAATTCTATGAAAGAGAAACAGAAGGGAAATAAGAAGAAAAAGCATGTTTTTTAAAATATGTAAACACTTAGGCACGAATACAGAAGACAATGGAAAAAAGAGACACTTTTATCAATGACAAGGTGCTAGCTTTTGACTGATATGAAACATATATAAGAATTAAATATCTTAAATTTTTTCATGACTCACATACAATGCAAAACATAATAAAGTAAATTTTCTGTTAATTTATACAGCATTTGCATCCCTAGATAATTTAGTGTACAGTGGAACAGTACATACATACTTTGTGCTTATGTGTAAAATTACCACCGTTGATGGTATTATATATACTTTTTGTTGAAAGGGCTGATGGACACTGTAAAAGTTTTACCAATGTAGAAAAAGGACACATGCAAATACAAAAATGACTACCTGAAACTTAGGAGTCTTTTGCTTCCTTCCAGTGTTCGTTAGTACAGTTTTTATGGCACAATCTTCCCACAGCCATTGCACTCCAAACTCAGATGCACACATTTATTGAAAAAAGGGAAGAGACCTATTTTTTTTAACTTTTTCAACTATCAAAGAAAAGTAAAATGATATATTTTCAAAGTATCACACATGCATCATGTTTTCTCATGTTTCCCTACTGAAGGAAATATGATGTGTGCACTATAGTAAGGAAAAGTTAATAATTGCATGCTACATTGCATATATGGTAATTATACCTTCCAAATTTTCTGTTATAGTTTGAAATTTTAAAAATTCTATCTATGTCATAATAAATGTACATATTTTTCTCAGATCATCTGTTCTAATTTTTGATTTGAAATTTATGGGTTCCCTATGTTTTGATGTCATATGATTCTACAGTAATAACATTCTGGGGTTTAGCAGTTTTGTCACTCTGTTTTCACAGATTGGGCATACACAGTCAAAAAATTATTTTGAGATATACTGAAATGGTGGTTTAAAGACACTGTTCTTTTGTAAATGTTCTGTACACTTCTCTGCATTCAAAATTGTATTTAGAATCTGCTTTCCTTTCCTGAAAAGCAATAAATAATCTGGTTATGTATTTTTAAAACTTTTTAAGTAAATTTTAACGTATTGACAAGTGGGTGTGGGGAGAGAGATTATTAAGATAAACTTGATATTTTTAGACTAAACCCTGACATATATTCATAATATATATTTTCATTCATATAATGTGAAAGAGAAACAATTTGTGTAAAGGAAATGAAAGCAAAATAAAGAGTAGTATGCTTCTCATGTCCTAAATCGTATTATAAAAACAGGACAGAACTAAGGTCAGTGTTTGTCCTGAGCATTTGCTAAACCATTTCCCATGTAACCTTTTCTTCTTTCCTCGTAAATTTATGGTGTCATGTGTTCATTTTATAGATCCGGCTCACTGACAAATTTGATCTTCTATTTCTTAATTTTGCAAAAACTGCTCTTTTTCTGCCTAAGAATATATATTTTCTTAGAACTTTAAATCTTCTCTTTATTTTTAATACCAGCTATACTTGTTTATTTGGGAGAATAGGTTTTTATTATTTCTGAAATAAATAATATTTAATCACTTTTTGAAAATATGACTTCTGCAGAAAATAGAATACCTGGTATCTGGGCCCTCATTCCTGCATGACAATACTTGGCCTGAGTAGCATCATTCCCTTTAAAGGTGGCCTGCAACTTCCCATATGCTGTCATTTCTAACACTGTCTATTATTTTGATGTCATTGAATGTCAGCTGCCATTTATTATGTTTTCTGGCTGGACCTTATCATTTTTCGAGTTTATATCTTTTAGGTCTTGGAGTTAAAGTACAATTTCAACTTAAATTTCCTTTAGCAAATTCTATTGCTCTATATTGCAGTTATTTTCATAGTATCTAATCCATTTCTTCTATGCTAGGCACATGTTCTCTGCTAAATCTTTTAATCATTGCTTTCTAAAATTTATGCTGTGTCATTATGAATTTGATAAATCAGTGCTCTTCTAAGTCAGTACTGTTGTATTTTATACCATAGAATGATCAGAACTAAAGGAGAGTTTATAAAGTATTTGATGTATTTTAGACTACACCTCAAACCCACCTGCTAGGCATAGGAAGATTAAGCAGTTTACCAAAAGTTGTTAATTTTGTTAAGATAGGGTTAAGCATTTCAGCAAAAGTTGCTAAGTTTGTTGTGACGGGAGTGACCCCATGCCAGTCACTTAATCCATACCCTAGTACTCTCTCTTAGGAGATATGTTTTCTGGGGTTAAAATTGCACTAATAAAAACATATCTAAAACAAGTATGCTTATATTGAGACGTTTGCAAATTTATTCATTGTTTTATATTTTATATTACATTACTCTCCAAAGGTAAATTATTCTAATTTACCTATTTTATTTCAAACAGATCATGTTGTTTGTGAAGAAGAGTTTAAATACGCCATGTTAGCTTTAAACTGTATATGCCCAGCAACATCTACACTTATTACACTACTGGTTCATACCTCTAGAGGGCAGTAAGTATATTTTTTTTCTTTAAGATAATCTTTTAAAATATATTTTAAAAAGTAAGAGCAGTTAATGTGATTTAGAAATGTAGAGGGCCAAGGTTTACAGCCAAATATGTACCTATATTTAAAATTGTGTGAGTTATCTTCATCTGATAAAGGGATAAATAAATAAGGAATCCAAAACATAGAAAATGGACAGTTATTTGCTGTCTTTTCTCAGCAGTCTTGAGGTAGTTTGTTGCAACTTATTAATGAATTCTAAGGGTCTGCATCATTTGCTAGGCCTAGGATTAGGACATGATTTTTATTTCAAAGATGAATACTTATGCAGCAAATGAAAATTTTAATTTAAGGATTCTAAATTAGTATAAGAACTTAAAGTCAGATTTTTCTGTTCTGGAGGTAAGTTTTTTCTGAAAGCTTAATGTACACAATTGATCTCAAAATCGTAATTTTATAATTATTGTAGAATAATAACAAAGTAGTTGTATAAAATTAGCAATTGCAGTAAAAATCACTTTTTATATGCACTCCAAGGTAGGAGAAAATTGTACCATCAGAACCTCTTTTGTTCTTGTTTGTTTATTTTGAGAGTTTTATGAAATATAGAAGTTGTTTTTTATTTGGATGATCAAAGAAAATGTAAGCAGCAAACGTACTCATTGCTCTTATTTAAAGAGACAAATGTGCTACATTTCATACCTTGTCATATTTCTAATTTATATTTCAGACACAGTGTTGATTTTCTAAGTAAACTTCACTCATGCTAGTGGTTATGATTACTCAGATTGAGTAACTTAATTGATAATTGTTTAAGTGAAGTGTCAAATCACATAAATCCAGAAAAAGGAAAATTCTTTCTTGGGCTTTAATTATAGATGGATAAGTTGTTAATTTAGAAGTAGTAAATCCTTAATAGTATTCTAAATTAGATTTTACTCTCTTACTTCTAATTGCCTAATTGGGATGGTAAGAGTTTCTTAGTGGCTGGGCTGGGTGGCTCACGCCTATAATCCCAGCACTTTGGGAGGCCAAGACGGGCAAATCACCTGAGTTTGGGAGTTCAAGACCAGCCTGACCAACATGGAGAAACTCCGTCTCTACTAAAAATACAAAAATTAACCAGGCGTACTGGTGCATGCCTGTAATCCCAGCTACTTAGGAGGCTGAGGCAGGAGATTTCGCTTGAACTCGGAGGCAGGGGTTGTAGTGAGCCGAGATCACACCACTGCACTCCAGCCTGGTAAATGAGCAAAACTCTGTCTAAAATAATAATAATAATAATAATAATAATAATAATAATAATAAAAGAGTTTCTTAGGAGCAATTTTCTCAAAGTTGTGAATAGGAATATTTTTATTCTGTACATTTACAAGCCTTTAACCTGTGCAATAGGAAGGATGTAACAGGATGAGGAATGAAATTGATTTTCTTTATAGAAAGTACTTGTCATTTTGATGCAATTAAATATAAAAGTGCTAAAAATTATTTTAACACCAATTAAATGAACATTCATAGAAGTTATCAAGTGTCTTCATTATTTTTTCATAACATCTTTGTACAGATTCATACAACTATAATGGGGACTATTTAGTCCAACTTCATTCATTGTTGTATACATGAATGATAAAATAATTTCCATAAACTCTAACACAGCTCATTACTCATGGACTGAAGTTAAATTACATTGTGTAGCTTCTAGTAAATATTATTTATTGACAGTACTGCCGGTGAAAAAAAATTATAGTTCATATAAGTTAGAAAAAAATTTAGTGATCCTTAAAATAAGACTTTCCCCGATAAATTCCAATAAATTTTGCCTTATTATAAAAGAAAGCAATGTTGTTGACAACATTGTTGTATAATTAAGGATTCCCTTTAAGAGTGACTTGCAAAATTTTTTACAACTGTGTCACAGTAAATGCTGTCATCTACCATAATAACTTTTTTTAAAAAAGGTAATCAGTTATTTAATTAGGTTCTTAAGACATTTAGAACACCAATTTATGAGGATAAATTCCATTCGTCTGGGCAAACACATATCACAGGTAGCCCTGGAGCTGGAGAATAGCTTTGATTTTTGGTAAAATTTTGTGAGCCGACAGCTTTCTGATCAGTCTTGTGCTGCTCTGTAACCTTGTATTTCTATGTGGAAGATCTCACCTTCCTGGAGTCGGGGGCTTCCGCAGCTGCTGCTTCTTTAACTAAGCATCGGTATGTTGTTTTGGGATGTTTACATTGCTGATATCAACTTTGGCTGAGGCGGCAATAACAAATTTCTGGGGTGTTCTTCGTAGAGGAACTTGATTGAGGACCAGAGGTCCAGTTAAGTAACAAGCCACCAGCCAGCTGCTTAAGGAAAACCACCCTCTTGCCCCTGTGGCTCTAGTGGGGATGATCAGAGTGGTCCGGGGGTGATGCTGGCTTGCAGTTTTCTTATGTGCTGACTGAAGGGTTGTTTTTTTTTTTTTTGCTGAGGCTCAACGGCTTTGAAGGCACATCTTCAGTAGGATAATACCCAGGCATTTTGCGAAGTTTAACCACCTGGGGACCACCGTTCTTGTCACCACTAACTGGTTTTGTAACAATTGCAAGAACCTTCTCCTTTTTCTTTTCAACCTTGGATTTAGCGACTGAGTACTTCCTCTTGTACGTGGCCTTTCTGGAATACATGGCAGATGGGGAATACCTGCCAATTCCTCTGACAAGGACAGGATTGCGGCTGCAATGGGGATTCCCCTTCTTGGGCTTTAACCCTTTTCACCTTGCCACCAGCATCAGCCTTCCTGGCTTCAGGTTTCTTCTCTTTAGTATCTAGCTTCTCAAATTTTTCACCTGCCATCTTGCAAGATGGGAAAGAGAACTCCATAATAACTTTTCATAGCAGATTTATTGAAATAAAGCTTGCATAATATACGATTTACAATTCATTATGTTAAAAGTATATTCATAGACTTATCCAACCATCACGACTAAATGATTCCAGAACCCCATAAAGAAATTATCTACCCATTAGAGTCACCCTATGTTTCCCTTGCCAATTCTTTCAGCCCTGGGCAACCACAATCTACTTTGGTTTTTATAGATTACTGCAGCCTCCCAGTAGCTGGGATTACAGTCATGTGCTACCACACCTGGCTAATTTTTTTAATTATTTGTAGTGATGGGGTTCAGCCATGTTGCCCAGGCTGGTCTTGGAGTTCTGGGCTCAAGTGATCTGTCTGCCTTGGCCTCCCAAAGTGCTGGGATTACAGACCTGAGCTATCATCCTCAGCTGAAATAATTTTAGAATATTTTGGAATACAGTAAATAAATGAACATAAAGAACGTTAAATAATTTGGTTTTGCTTTAGATTCAGGGGATATATGTGCATGTCGGTTACTTGGGTACATTGCATAATAGTAGAAATTGGGCTTCCAGTGTACCAGTCACCCAAATATTGAGCATTGTCTGTAATGTTTTCCAAGGTTCATTCATATTGTAATATGCATCAGCACTTTATTCCTTTTTACAACTGAATAATATTTCATTGCATGAATAGATCACATTTTATTTTTCTACTCATCAGTTAGTGGGTATTTGGGTTGCTTCTGACATTTTCACAATGCTGTTGTTAACATTTGTGAAAAGGTTTCTGTGTGACATATGCTTTTATTTTGAGTCTATATCTATGAGTAGAATTGCTGGGTATATGGTCACTCTGTTCAGCTTTTTTAGGAACTGTCAGAATATTTTTCCAATAGGTTATGACACTTTGATTCTCATCATCAGTGTGTCAGGATACTTTCCTTTACATCATCAGCAGTATTTGTAATTACCCGCTTTTTTTTGTCATAACCATCCTAGTGGGTTTGAAGTGGTCTCTCCAGCAGCTTAGCCAGTGCTCTAATACAATTCCCAAGGCTGATTAAAACTCTTATGATCTTACATTTTCTTTTTCTATTTATTATGTTCATTCCAATTCTACCTAATCTGTCAGTCATGAAATAACTTAGATGACTTCAAATAACTGTGTTCTTTATATTTTTTAAATTTATTCTGTATTTTAATGCTTCACAATTTTTCTTTCTCATTTTTCAGACCTGCTCACTTTATTTACCTTTGAGTTGTCAGTGCTCTTGACAGTGGTTTGTCTTGTTGTTAATTAAATTAGCATTTTGATTTATTTGACAATCTTGTCAAAAATAAGTTTATTCTTAATTAACATAAATTATTCTTTAGACAAAAATCACCTTTGCACATGGGCCATAATGATTTCCACAAGGAAATGCTGGATTATCAGTCAGTTCATAAGCATTCAACTGGCCAATCCTGATGACACCTCATCCATATCAGATTTTTAAAAATTTAGCTATTCATTGTTTTTCTCTTTCAATTTGTTTTCATGAGAATAATTAGTCTTATCCACGAGGTAATCTTTTTTACCTCAGTAATAATCAAGGAGTAAGAAAAAGAGAGAATTGATAAGAAAAATACTGCTTAGTTACAAAACTTTGCCACTGATTAGATATAAGTGTACAAAAGAGAGAGGGGAGAAAAAAAGAAAATCCCCTCACCTGCTGACACTGGACAGTAGAAAATAATGAAGTGCATAGTTTGCCAGAAGGAAAAGCGGTTTGATATTGGATGTATTTGCTTTCCAGTGAAGACATGATGTGGTGGGAATTGCTTCATGCTTGGTTCCTGAGGAGGGGGATCGTGTCAGTGAGGCTCAAGGAGGTGAAGGAGGAAGTAGTGGGGATTTAAGAAAAATGACAACTTCAGACTGTTTTCTAGGAATTTATTAATTCTAGGAAGTAGAGTGAAGAAAAGGAAAGCAAAGATAGATATAGCATAATAAAATAAAACTAACCAAGATAGGATTTCTAAAAGGAACTGGATTGTCAACAATATTGATGGTTCTAGACTGAGACTGAGCAAGCATTTTGGATGCTGGTCTCTGAGGACTTCTGAAAAAACAGTTTTGACAATGGAGATTTTCTTATTGTGAGAAAGTATGAAGAAATGAAGAGATGATAAGAAATAAAGTGTGGTTGGAGATTGCTACTTCATTAGGTTTGTTCATTAATCCAAGAAAGAAAAATAATGAAAGCCCTACTGCACAGAAATGTTAAGGAAAGCTTTTTCTATATATGCGAGTATTTATTTTTGTTTGCTTTTAATATTTAAATTTTGAATAAATACCACTAAAGAAAAAGAGATTGAAAATGCAACAAGGGAGTAAAGGATGGGATCCAGAGACTGGAATGTTTCTGCAGGATAAGGGGAAATCATTTATTCCTTAGGAGTTAATGGGTGAGGCAAGGGGTGATTTACACTAATTTTATTTCTGTGTAATAAAGAATACTGCATTAGTTAAAAATATGTTCAGCTCCATATAACATAATATCTCACTGAAAGTAGGGGTGGTATTTATTTTATACCTTAAAAACTATGGGGATCAGTATCCAGAGCAGGCTATCAGACTCAATGATGTCAGAGCCCTTTGTTCTATTTTCTTATTCCAACATCTTTACCCTATAGTCTTTACCCTTCAAGATACTCTTATTGTAATCATAAAATGCATTCTCTGCTTCAGGCTCTTCTTCTGGGCATGAAAATGGGAGCATGTCAAAGGGGCAGATTATTGCCAGCTGAGGCTATTTATGGCTTTCCGTGAGTCCCACTCATTGCCTTTTAACATGTAATTGGCCTGAGCCATGTCACATGTTTCCAGATGTATCGCAAGCATCCCAAAACACTAAGTATTTTAGATTTCTAGCTTTTTAATAGAGAAAGGCAAGAGAAGAGTGGTTTATAAAACATTTTAGAGTGGTCTACAGTTTCTGTCGTTTTGTCACAGATTTGTAATTATCATTAAAAATTATACATAACAAAGAAAACTATGCTTTCCAATTTTGCATTAAGGATATAAGTATATTTCAGATATTCGAATGTGGGCTTGCTTCTAGTTATATCTGGTAGCTATGTAAATAGTTTTAAATTAAAAAATATATATTTTATTTAGCTATGTAGTTTTAGATTGAAATAAATATATACATGTACACATATATTTGCATACAAACGTATACACACATTAATTTAGTATTGGATGCTTACTTTTTAAAAATCATTAGGTTACATATCATAGGAATGAAAGGGTAAATAGCCTAAGTTTTATATCTGAAGTACCCTGAAGGTCATTGACATTCATTAAAGAGAGAGCTCAACTCTAGTATTGCAAACTCGGCACTACTAAAACAAATATTACGTAGTATACCTGTGGTATAGTTACTATGGTATTATTTTTTATAGTTATTTACCTGAATTTTAGTATTTCCTGTTGAAAAACAAAACCAGTCATGTTATTATTATAAAATGCATGATACAGAAAATTATCTCGTTAAGGCAGCAACCAACATTATACACTTTGGGAATCACAAATCCTAGTCACAAACGAAATTATCTGTTTTGTAGTAGGCATGCTGTAAACTCAGAGGAAATGTGTCATAGAGGAAAGAATACCGGTTTTGGCAGACAAAAACGATTGACTCATTAACTGCCAAACCCAATTAACATTGAACCAATTACATGCTCCATTTAATTTTCAATCATATTATGCGGAAAGTTGAGATAATAATTTTTATCTAATCTATTTATTCAGTTATTTAGTAATTATTTTCTGTGTGACAGAATGATTTCAGGTGTTCTGGATATAATTATGAAACCAACAGAAAAATCTTTGCTCTCAGGGAGTTTTTATTCTAATTGGAGAGCTATAATAATAATAAGTAATATACAAATATTTCTGAAGGCAATAGCACTATGGAGAAAAATAAAGTAGGGAAGAGCTATGAAGAGCACAAGGATGTAGCAGTGGGTTCAACTTTAATGACAGGCATTGTGTAACCCCATGAAGGAATTGATATTTGATCAATGACCTGAGCAAATTAAAGTCATGACTATGCACAAATATGAGATATGAGTGTTCCAGTCAAAATGAAAAGCAATGACTCTGAAGTGCAAGCATATATGATGACATGAGGAACATTAAGAAGACATGCATAAATAGAGAGATGAAGGAAGAGAAAGTTAATAAAAGCTGAGATCTGAAAGGAAACAATGGGCCAGGTCACATAGAGTCTCCTAGGCCATTACAAGAATGTTGATAAACATATAGATTTGGCTGTTATCAAAATATAAATATCATTTAAAGCCTTGAAACTGAATGAAGTCAACTCACAGGATTACTTTGAAAATTATGTAGCCACGCCCAACCATAGTAATTGGTCTTTAGTTGTCTCATTGGCTTTGTTAATCTATATCAATTAGAATCTATACAAGTAAAAGTCAGACTTTTAATTCCGTGTTAGAATTGGCAGTTTGAGAGAGACAGGAGAAAACAAGACAGGATACCCAGAACCACATATTGTATTTGCGATGGAGTAGAAAAAAAGTCCCACACCTTGAACGCTTGTATTTTTTTTTTTTTGAGACGGAGTTTCGCTCCTTACCCAGACTGGAGTGCAATGGCCTGATGTCGGCTCACTGCAACCTCCGCCTCCTGGGTTCAAGCAATTCTCCTGCCTCAGCCTCCCGAGTAGCTGGGATTACAGGCACGCGCCACTATGCCCAACTAATTTTTTGTATTTTTAGTAGAGACGGGGTTTCACCATGTTGACCAGGATGGTCTCGATTTCTTGACCTCGTGATCCACCCGCCTCGGCCTCCCAAAGTGCTTGGATTACAGGCTTGAGCCACCACGCCCGGCCGAACGCTTGTATTTTATATGTCAGAATATTCCTAGGTCTATACCAAAACATCACAATCTCATGACTATAAGAGAGTAAATGTTCATAATTTTATTTAGATGTTTTTTGGAACACTGACAATAATGAACAAATAGGTATCAGAATGCAATAACATGACCATGGCCAATCTTTTGATTCACTGTCTTAAATATTATGGAAATTAGGATTAAATGTATTTTGGAAAAAAAAAAGTGACTCAAATACCTATCATGTTGAACCTTTTTATTTTCGAGGGATGTATTATTCAGCCATTGAAGAGTTTTATAGAAGAAAGTCATCATGAGTTACAGAAAGTATAAAATTATTTGTCTGCTTAAAAGGTATATGTTTTTAGTGATCATTTGAAAGTTTATGTGGAGCAAATGAACTGTATAAAGAATTGAAGAAAGAATTATTTAGGAGGCCTTAAATAAGATAAATTTATTTGAAAATGAAGCAGAAGACATCAAGATTAAAAAGATAGGTATCAGAGAAAATAATTGTTAACTTCTTTAAGTACAAGCAAATAATTGTTGCTATTAGATTCAAATACTGATAACACATTATTACAAGGATATTTTGAAATAACTTTATTTTGATTTATGAGACCAAAGAAAGACAAGGCTTCAAATACTAATCAGTTGATGTATGATACGAATGTATATTTGAAGTACTTTGAATTGATGACAATATTTAAGAATTCCAATGCTATATTTTATAAATATCTTAACAGGGGAAGCAAATTTGCTTTTATATTGTTGCAGAACTAATTATTATTATTATTATTATTATTTTGAGACCGAGTTTCGCTCTTGTTACCCAGGCTGGAGTGCAATGGCGCGATCTCGGCTCACTGCAACCTCTGCCTCCTGGGTTCAGTCAGTTCTCCTGCCTCAGCCTCCTGAGTAGCTGGGATTACAGACACGCGCCACCATGTCCAGCTAATTTTTCGTATTTTTAGTAGAGACGGAGTTTCACCATGTTGACCAGGATGGTCTCGATCTCTTGACCTCGTGATCCACCCACCTTGGTCTCCCAAAGTGCTGGGATTACAGGCTTGAGCCACTGCGCCCAGCCTGCAGAACTAATTTTAAAAAGTTGCAATATTGTAAATATGTTCCTCATAGGTGGTTATTTCATAAGAAGTTCTTCATTAACTTATTGGGAAAGTATGTTATTTTCACAAACAAGATCAAACAGCAGATCTAGATATTGCCGCATTGCTCTTTGTGAAATGAAAATTCTTATAAACATTAGCTGTTAAGTTTTTTGTTGTGTTCAACGTAATTGGTATCTTTAAAAATAGAAAAGAAAAACAGAATACCTGATTTACATTTGTTTGCTTAGCTTTCAAGGTTTCATTATGCCTGTATTCAGTTGCTAAGTATAAAATTTTTTCAGTTTTCTATCATAAGCATTTAATCTTAAGAAAATTTTTTGATTTTTCAAATAATTATTTCATCAGAGATTGCTTAATAGTTTTGCAAAATCTGCAGCCACAGTGGAAACACATTAAGCCAAAATACAATGTAATTAATTTGTGTGTATGCCGTGTAAAAAGTGATTCTGTAATTCTATATGGATGCCAGAATTGTGTTCCAAGGCACAATTAATGCTTTTGGATGGGTGTTATTACTCTTTTCCTGGAAAATAAAACTACGTATTCAAGAAAGTTTGGAAATGTTAGGTTAAACGTATTTTAATGACATTTTAAATGCCTTTTAATTTGAAACAATTTTAAACTTACACAAAAGTTGGAAAACCAGCCGAGTTCACACATAACCTTCCCAAATATAAACTCCCCTTAACACTTACTTTTCATAAATTATCAAAAGAAGGGGTTAACGTTGGTATAATATTATTGACTAAATTTTAGACCGTATTTGAATTTTATTCTTTTTTTCATTAGTGTCTATTTTCTGTTCCAGAACTCTAAGATTCTGTATTGCCTTTAGTTATTATTTCTCCCTAATCTCCTTTAATTTGTGACAGTTCTTGTGGATGAGATTGGAATCAGTATAAACTCATGATTTTTGATGTATATATACAAAAAAGAAAGATGCAGAAATACAAATGTGCATCTGTGTATGTCCGCTAGTATATATATATACCTGGCTGTTTCTCTGACACAGAATAGAGGCAATGACATTTTAGTAGCAATGAGCAAGCATGTCTTAGTAAATTGTGTTGCTATAGCAGAATACCTGAGACTGGGTAATTTATGAAGACAAATTTATTTTCTTGGGAAGTCCAAAATTCAGGGGCTGCATCCTGTGAGGACCTACTTGCTGTGTCATTCCATGGCAGAAGGCAGAAGGCCAAGAAAGTACGTGTAAAAGAAAGCTAATGAGGACAAACTCAAGTTTATAACAAACCCATTCTCCATCCGTAGGATGTTAATCCAGTCTATGAGGCAGAGCCCTGTGAACTAATAAGGCCTTATTAGGCCCCACCCTGCAACACTGTTGCATTGGGCATTAAGATTCCAACAATGAACTTTAGGGAACATATTCAAATCCTAGCAACACTTAAGGCTCAGATCTTCTTGACTGGTAAACATCATCCTTTAATATAAAAATCCAGGGCTCCAGCAGGGCATGGTGGCTCACACCTGTAATCCCAGCACTTTGGGAGGCCGACGTGGGCTGATCACCAGATCAAAAGATGGAGACCATCCCGGCTAACACGGTGAAACCCTGTCTTTACTAAAAATACAAAAATTAGCCAGGCGTGGTGGCAGGCGCCTGTAGTCCCAAGGCGCCTGTAGTCCCAGTTACTTGGGAATGTGAGGCCGGAGAATCACTTGAACCCGGGAGGCTGATGTTGCAGTGAGCCAAGATCACCATTGCATTTCAGCTTGGGTGACAGAGCAAGACTCCCTCCAAACAAACAAAAAGATGGATTCAGGATTTTTTGGAGTATTGGTTGATTCCAGGAGTGGGGCAGGGAAAAATACAAAATAAGCCTGAAAAACGTTATGGTGGCAGAAAGTAAGGAATTTGTCTGGGGGCTGTCAAAAGAACTAACGTGAAGGAGGTCCTAGTGGGCTAAGATGAAATAATTTGGGCAAGAAAATAAATAATAATATTAGATTTTAACCCATAAAATAAAATATCCAGTAGTTCATACTAATATAAATAAATAAATAGAGGGTAAGGCATGGCTCTTTCTTATTGAAGAATTCTAATTAATAAATGTAGAAGGGGCCGGGCGCGGTGGCTCAAGCCTGTAATCCAAGCACTTTGGGAGGCTGAGGTGGGTGGATCATGAGGTCAAGAGATCGAGACCATCCTGGTCAACATGGTGAAACCCCATCTCTACTAAAAATACAAAAAAATTAGCTGAGCATGGTGGTGTGTGCCTGTAATCCCAGCTACCCAGGAGGCTGAGGCTGGAGAATTGCCTGAACCCAGGAGGCGGAGGTTGTAGTGAGCCGAGATCGCGCCATTACACTCCAGCCTGGGTAACGAGGGAAACTCCGTCTCAAAAAAATAAATTAATAAATGTAGAAGGAAAGAGAAAAACATTAAGTCACCATTAGACAAACACTACACAGTAATTGTGATTCCTCAATGGGTACTAATATCAGGAGTGAAAGTTGGAGGAGAACTAGTACAATTGTGTGCTTTTGACATGTCTCCCTAAGATAGTTAATAACTATGAAGGGAACATTTGTAATCTATTGTGGAGAAACCTGTTAGATACCATCTTAATCAAGGGATCAAGGTAGCCATAATCAGTAAATATATTTTCATGTTGTCTTTCATATGGTGCACTAAAAAGTTACTTTGATATTCCTGCATTTTCTAATCATGTGAAAACCTCAGACACATCCATATTGAGAGCATCTTTCAAAATAACTGCCTGAAACTCATTAAAATTTCAAGTCTTTAACAAAGAAAGACTTAGAATTGATGGGGTGCAGAAAACCACCATGGCATGTGTATACCTATGTAGCAAACCTGCACGTTCTGCACATGTACCCCAGAACTTAAAGTATAATAATAAAATTTGTTTTAAAACATATTAGTCAGCTTAACTTGAAGGGGTTTTAAATATTTTGAGACAGTACTTTTGTCTGGAGGACTTCCTCCAGCAAAACCTTTAAGAAAATACGTATTTGGATAAAAGAAAGGCCAGCAAATGTCAGGTAAAGCAGTGGTTTGTGCTGCCTTACTGCTTTGAACCCAAATTTCAAGCAGATCTCTAAGAATCTCAACTACACCAGACAGAAGCCTTCAATGTTTCTCTGACCATTAGGCTAATGACCTCAGATGCAAATTAGCCGTGAGATCTTCCTTGTCTGTTATACTTTAGCATCCAGAGTCTCCAATTTGAAACACTGTGATAAGGGAAAATAAAAATCCATTGTCATTTACCATCACCAGAACAAAAAAAGGACCAAGAAAGATCACAAGCAGGAGGAAAGCAGGGAAGGAGGTAGAGACAGGAAGACTTTTTTTCCCCTTTAATCCTGAGCTCATCGCAGAAGCCCCAGGAATCAGCTGTCATGTGGGAGGCAGAGAAAGTTTCTTAAAAGTAATAGGGATTATAATTACCACACTGACTGCAAGAAAGCAAAAAAAAAAAAAAAAAAGGTAGGGGAGCATGCTCAAATGAACTATTTTTAGTTCCCTTGTAAGTTTCACACTCAAAAACTGTGACAGAGGACTATATTTTGTAACCTAGCAAATCTAGTTCAGTCACCCACCTCCTTAGGTGGATAAAATAGAGTACCAGTGAAAATGAAAGGCATTTTGATTTTCGTTTACAGTGACTGACACACACACACACACACACACACACACACACACACTTTAAAGCCTTAATGTGTTTGATTGCTAAATGTGTTTGATTGCTATAAATTTGCGAATTATTAGTTGGCATATAAAACTTGAACTTTATTTGATATAACTTTCTTAAATCTGAGCCTCTATTTTCATTAATAGATTAATATCTGCTTTTGAGTGGTTTCGGTCAGATTTGAAAGTATTAACAGACTTCTTTTCCAAACCCCATATCTCCTTTCCACTCCTACAGTCCCAAATCACTAGCAACCTGGTGACTTTCTGACTACAGCAAGCTGGGGAAATGCCCTTTATCAATGGGTGTGTAATGGGTCCTTGACTCATTCTGGTCTCATAAACTTCTCAGTTTACTCATCTTGCTCCTGACAACAGCTAATACCGTCTTCTGGCAAGCTTCCTGGTGAACCATGAGTCCAATGCCTACTTCTTGTTCTGAGGACACACATCTGTCCTACTTATTACTTCACAGAGCTTTTTAATGAATGGGCTCCTGGGATCCAACAGCTTCTCAGTCATCTCTGATTGGCTGTTTAGTTGCATCATTCTGGTGTCTCCTTAGGCTCCCTCAGGTAACTTTTGGGGCTTTTCCATTACCTCATCAATGGATGTATGAGAAAGATATATAGACACTTTCTATGTCAAACTGTCATCTTCGTGTGTGTGTGGCGTGGGGCAGGGGGATGCTTGTGTGGTTGTGATTCTTACCTGGCTAATTCAACCAATTTTTTAATCCTACTTCATGCCCCTGCATAGGCTGCTGTTCCAGCTAACTCTATCCCAGGAGGAAGTGTGGAACTTTCTGCTGTGTGGACTTGCAAACAACTTGGAAAGGTCTTTTTATTATTTCTCTCTCATAACCTTCCCTTTCTTTCCACTGTAGGATATGAATTTTGCTTCATCAGGACACTATGTAATGATTAGTACTTATTCTTCTAAAACTCTCCCAAAACTCTCCCACCTTCACTATTCTGCTCTAAATTCCATGGATCTTCATGGTCATAGTATTAGTTTGCTAGTGCTGCCATAGAGAAATCCACAGACTGGGAGGCTTAAATGACAGAAATTGATTTTTTTATATTTCTGGAGACTAGGAATCCTAGATCAATGCTTGGTTTCTCCTTAGCCCTCTCTTGTTGGCTTGCAGATGGCTGCATTCTTGCTGTGTCCTCACATGGGGTTTCATCTGTTGCACCCACATTCCTGATGTCTTCTGTGTGTCCAAATTTCCTTTTCTTAGGGGGACACCACTCAGATTGGAGGGCCCACCTCGACAAGCTCAGTTTAATCACCTCTCAAAGGGCCTGTTTCCATATACAGTCTATTCTGACATACTGGGAGACAGGGCTTCAACATATGAATTGTAGAGGATCACACTGGCTGAAGAACATCCCAGAGGTGGTAACACCATGGGTTCTACTGGAACACATTTACCAACTGCTATTGTTGTCACTATGCGGATAATTCTGCCAGTTCCACAGAAGCCTGCTTCTTTGATCATGGGAACTAACAATGATGATATGTAATCCCCAGTTGTCCTTTCTCCATTTCTCCATCTCCCCCATGGCAACAAACAAACAAGAGCAACAATAAAAACAAATAAACAAACAAAACAAAAAACTAGTACAAGGCTGGAGATATGAGTGGGGGTAATCACAAGAAAGGAAAATAATACACTTTTTTAACTTACTTTTATTTTATTTTATTTTTGAGATGGAGTCTTACTCTGTCACCCAGGCTGGAGTGAGTGCAGTGACGTGGTCTTGATTCCCTGCAACCTGGGTTCAAGTAATTCTCCTGCCTCAGCAAACTTACTTTTTTTTTTTTTTTTTTTTTTAATATAAGGCAGTGTGTACTGAAAATCTGTACAGAAAGACATTTTATTAGATGTATCCCAAAATCTATTTGACTAAATGAAAAATGTTTTTCTAAGCAGACTCATTAAAAGTTCAACAGGAACAATATTCTATTAAATGTATTTTGAGAAATCTGGATATTCTCCTTGTGTGACAGTCTCATGCTTGGAAAGCCTTTAACAGCTCAGCATTCATTATTGAATTAGATCTAAATATATCTGCTTTATTTATTTAAGGCTGTCTGTGCTCTAGTACTAATTTATTTTTGTATCCTTCTCTCTCGTGACTCTCCTAAACATAGCATGTACTCCAAATTACAAGAACCTAAATATACTTTGTGGTTTCCGCCTTCTACATCTTTTTTTTTAAAGTTATGTTTCCTCTGCCTTCCTAGAAGGTTTTGTTAAATCAAAAATTCTCTCTTCATGAATATTTTTAATCTCCCCAATTCAGTGTGATTTCTTCCTTCTATGAACTTGCATAGATTTTACCATATTCTGCCAGAGCAGTTATTATGTATTTTTTTCTTTATTTATGAGGTTATAATTTCATTCAATGCAGAGAACATATCTTGCTTATCTTTAAACCTTCTGTAATGTTTTTCACAACATAAATCTTCAATAATTATTAGTTAAATAAATGAAACTAAGAATGCACTAAAGATTGAGGTGATGTATTATTTGGCTCCATGCCCTGGTTCCAAGTAGTTTTTAAACCTTATGCATTTATCTCTCTCAGGAGACTCCATTGATACAATGTAAAAGAAATTTTTTTAAAAACTGTAAGTTTTTATCAATGAAAAAGAAGTAGAAAGGGTGAGAGTTGAATCAAATTCTGAGAGATGGAAAGTAAACAAAGCAATGTTTTCTGTTGCCCAGACTTTCTTTAGAAGGTGATACACTAAGACAAAATTCCTGTCCCCAGTGAAGTTTTGGGGTACAAGATGCCTACAAAAAGAGGGCAAATATTAATTAAAGTTATGTATATTAAATGATGACTTACATCTCTTTCATTAATCACAGTACTATTTGCCTATAGTTCAGTCTAGCCAGACACTTACCATCAAGAAAAGTAAGTTTTCCTAGAATAGTTTGACGAAAATAAAGTACACCTTAGCAGATAATTGGAGCTGGATTCCAATTCTCTATATAATCTGGTATTTGAGAGGTCCCAGACTGAGTAGTCTAATTTCTTATTGCTTACTATAAGGTAAAAACTACCATTTAACAAATCATATTCACAGGCAATGGAATCCATTTAATATCCTTATATCTTGTATTCCAAATTTGAAATATGGCTCTTGCTATTTGCTGAATGTCAGCATGCCGGATGAGATGAGAGAAGTCTATCCAGCCAAAGGGGAGCAGCTAATTCTATTTGTACTGAAATTGTTTGGGGTCTATAGCTAAGGTTGGGTGTTATTTATACTCATTAGTAAACATAGATTTTTTTAAAAAAATCAAGACTATAATATTTAAAAGGAGAGTCAATATATATTTTGGAAACAAGAAGAGTTTCAGTAAGTTAAAACAAAAGTACATTAACAAGAAATTCAAACATGTATTTGAGAAGTAGAGTAGTATTATTTAGAAGACTATATGGAAGTACTCTAAAGGGTGGTTATGATTGTTCAAAGGAATAAAATGTTATGTATTTTGTTTCTGTAGAGGTTTGAATATTTAATTTAAATTCTGTTGACTATGATTCTGGAGGTGCTGATTTTCTCTTCAGTATTAAGGAGGAAAAGGGACCATAACAAATAAATACACAAATCCAAAATAACTTAAAATAATGATAATTATTATTCCCAGGAAGATTCAAAACAGAACAAGAGTCGTGGTGGAGAAATGGAGAGGAAAGACCTGTTAAAATTAGAGGAGTGATTGCTTAAATTAAAAAATATATATATATCTTGTTTTGGAAGATACTCATATAGAAATGATGAGGATTTTAGATAAAAATGCAGAGTTAGAATGTATAAGCAAAAAGACTAGAAGCACAGGAGATCAATCCAGAAGAGATGATATCTGATTTGGTAACAGTTTCACCAAAAGAGGACAGAGAAAATGGTAGTTAGAAAGTATAAGAGGAGATACTCAAGCCTGTAAATTGTTAGGGTCTCCTGAGTATGAGTCATAATAAATGAAAAAGAACCACTCCTAGATGCATAGCTTTGCCAAATTATAAAACACTAATGATGAAGAAAAATTTCTGAAAAGGAAAGAGGAAAAAAAAATTCAGTATTGATCAGAGTTTTTAAACTTTAGACAAGACTATCCATTCCCTAGTTTTAAGTATAAAGAGAAATATAAAGGAATATGGAGAGTCACAGAGTCATTGGGAAAACAAGAAAGTTAGTTTCTATGTTAAATTGCATAAACAATTCCCACTACCACACCAAGCAACTAACCATATAAAGGAGCTTTGGCCTCTGAAACCCCCAGAACAATAGTACCTTACTAGCCATCTACTGCAACAAAATGGATGCTTCCTACCCTACCTGTTTCCTTCCTTACCTCAATTCCAAAATAAATGCCTACATTTGTATCTGACTGATGGAACCCACGCCACATGTCTGCACCACAGCTAGAACTAATGATTCCTAAAAGTTACCACTAAAAAGGGGTCAGAATTAGAAAAATCAGGTACTCAGTCTCAGCAAGAAATTGGAATAAATTAAAAACAACATATAAATTGGAATGCATCTGTTTTTTGCTACCAGCTGGAAAACAAAATCATAAACTCCAAGAAATAAAAAGTCTACCATAAAAACAAATTAAAATGTGCTGTAATATAGAGCAATAGGTAGTCAGAAAGTAGAGAAAAATTATTTGAACATTCTTTCTGGAGTAACTCAGGGAACTGCAGATGAGGTCATATAATTGTAGCACTCCCTTTGAGTCCGCAGTGAACTCTACTGTAATCATCATAATAATGTAATCACTGCTCACAGGCTCTCTACTTTAAATCTGAAGTCATCGACTGATAGCTAATAAACAAAATACAAATATTTACAAGCCCAACACTGTAAAAATGACTGAACAGCAAATAAATCTTGAAATAAAAGTGAGGAGAAGATACAGAAATGAAGAGGGTAGCTAATGTCATCTCCAGGTTCCAACAAAGAAAATCAAGACTGTCTATAGTTAGTGAAACAGAATTTTAAGTATGGTAAGTTAAAAAGTACCTAGTAAACCAGAGATTGAATGTGAGACAAATTCTACTGGGAGATAGGTTTTATTTGGCTGCCAACTGTGTCAACTTTTTTTCTCCTTTTGAATTGTTTTCTTTGACTTCACGGTTCAGTAGACATCCAACAACCAATTAACTACAAGTTTGAACACTCCTTATTGTCCTGTGCCTGACCTGCTTCATGTATTTGCTAAATTTGCTTTGTAGACACTAGAGTCAGAACATTGCAAAAGAGGAATTAAAAATAGAAATATTATTATATAAGCAACTCTGGGAAATCCACTGTGAAAAAATTCTTTTATATCTTACGGGAGGAGGTCAATAGGTAGTACCTACAATAATAGGGTAGTAAATGTAGTAACATATTATTAAAAGATACCTTAAAACTGTTGGAAGTAAGCTCAGGATTTGGAAGCATGTGTTTTTAATTTTTTTGTTTGCTCAAAATTTAAACTCTGAATAAGAAAATAGCATTTAATTAAGAGTTAAAATATTGTTATGGTTTGGTCATTTGTGAAGTATCATCACTTGCATACATACGTAAAGTACCGTGTTAGGAGTCTGGAGAATACAAACTTGAATACATTGAGATCACAAATCAGACCAACAGTCTGAATAATAGACGATTACTCGGACTAACTGCAGGGCAGGATAAAATATAACATTGCTTTTATATGTATTTGGAATGTATTACAAATTTCCCCTAATAGGTTTATTTTACTAATAAAGATTATTTTAGTTATGGTAAGATTAATTTGCATACTTGAGAAGAAATCAAATGACAACATGGAGAGACAGCAAAAACGTCCTAGTTATAATTATTTTCAAAATGGCAAATGATAAAATGTAAATAACAGCAATAGGAGCTTCCTAAGTTCCTATGTGTCTAAGTATTAATATTTATGGAATATAACTTTCCTAGAAAATTCACTACAAGGTTCTAGACTAAAGGTACAGATATAGCATTGAAATGTAAATGTACAATGGCATGAAATTTGAACAGAAGTGGAGCATATGGTATTCACTAAGCATGCAGGCTGTGATCTGAGAGAGGGGAAAGTACAGTGTAGCTGTAAAATTTTATTAATGCTGAAGTAGAACAGTTTAAAGTCAGTGATATATAACTTATTTAATAATGGTGTTAAAGAGCCAAGAATGCAGCTCCAGTTTTATAGGTGAATTTATTTTTTTAACCTGACAGTTTAAAAAGTAGATGAAAAGTCTTAACATGATTTTAGGGGGGTTTTTTTGGTGTGTGAGTGTGTAGTGATAATGGGAATTAAATGAACACTTCAAGAAACCACATTGGAGTTACTGAAGGAGAAACCAACATTAAAGGGCAGGGAATTTAAGCTATTTCCATGTACAGTCAACCTTTTAAATTTAACTTTTGTGTGCTTTCTCATTTCTCGTTGAAGTGGATACCTTTCAAAATGTTCACTGTTTATTATCACTGCCAGTAATGCTTGAAAACCAAGTACCATTTTCCCATTCTCTCCACTTTTGGTGGCCATTTTTCTTATCCTGAAAATGGCAAACAGCTTTCTGTTCCATCTGGTGGTCGAAAATTGATTACCATGCTTTATAATGTGTCTGCAACTTTTAATCTTAGAAGTCAGATTTCAAATTTGATGCTTGATGACCTACAGTGTTGAGGCAGTTTTGCTATTCAAGAAATGGAATGCATAAGCATCTTCCTGGTATACCGAGGTGTCTTAATGTTTTTTTTATTACTTCTATCTAGAGTTCTCAAATACTTTTCTTTCCAGGTATGCTGCATCTGTACATTTAGTTCTATCTGCAGACTTACAAGTTTTCATATAATACAAAGTTATGTGTTAACTGTTTATTTTGTAACCTCACCTGTTTTGGAAGCTTCTTTGTACCCCATATACCTCTGTAACATAAATTATATTTATCTTTCCAATGACATAGGCTACGATTTATCAGAATTATTTATTTCACCTTCAGTGGCCAAACTCTAGATTCCTAACACTGATAGAAAAAGCAAAATTGTAATATCATTTAAATATTTTAATTTTAAATGAAATTTGCAATCATTGTGAAATAATGTAATTCATGAGTGCACCAAAGCATCCTGGGAAGTATACAGACAACAAACTGATTGCAACCAAACTGACTTTATTTCTGTCGATGATGGAATTAAATAAAGTGCATTAGTTTTAATTAGATTTAACCTTTTGGCTGCTTATTTTAGAACTTTAAAATCTCCTGGAAATAATATAGTGAGTTAATATATTTTCTTATCTTCTTTAAAATAGAATATCAATAAAGAGATTTATATTTAAGTCATTTATTAATCTTATTAAAGTACAAACCTAAACAACATTCTTTCCCAAAAATGTCAAAATATCTCTGTAGTTATATGTGCAAAAATTTCTGTAGTTTTATATATATATATATGTAAACACTTTGACTACATAGTGAAGAATGAATTACATATCAAAGTTGTCTTGTGACAGGGTGCTCTTTATTCCTGTTGATGCAAAGATAACTTAGTTTGATAATATAGATATATTAAAGTATCTAGTATGACAATCTGTGTCAATTTTGGTGATTCTGAAGTAAATTATTTATCATCTGTTTAGCTACATTATTTAGGAACAAAGGGGAACAAAATGTACTTGCAATGTAAATTCAAGATTTATAATGTAGAGATGTTTAAAACAACAAATATAATGCTGTGAAAGAGGTAGATTTCCATAATGATTACATTTTACAACTTTAAAAGGCAGTGCTTTATAACACCAAAGCTGTTCTTTAGTTTACCTCTAGTATGATGGGCATTTTTATATGCATAAAGAAAATATAAAAATTAAAAAAATAAATTCTACTTTCTAACATCTATTAATATGAATTTCACAAAAACATACAGCTTCATAAAAACATGAGAAGTCACTAGTATAATAAGATTTTATGCTATTTTATTAAAATGGACTACATTACTGAGCAGGGTAGTACAGCACATCCTGAAATAAGAACAGAGTATGGAACATATTAAGACTTCAGGATATTGTATCTGGCACAGGAAATTCTAACTAAATCCTTTATTTCTCACTTTGGAAAAATTGATATGGGAAAACCCTTTTTGTTGTTGTTTACCTGTAAATCTCTTCTTTTTATTTATTTACTTTTTTTATTGCATTTTAGGTTTTGGGGTACATGTGAAGAACATGCAAGATAGTTGCATAGGTACTTACGTGGCAGTGTGATTTGCTGCCTTCCTCCCCTTCACCTATATCTGGCATTTCTCCCCATGCTATCTCTCCCCAACTCCCTACCCTCCGCTGTCCCTCCCGTATTCCCCCTACAGGAAAACTCTTAAAAACAAAACTATGTAAGGTTCTTTTACTGCATTCAGAGGTCTGTATTGAAATACATTTCTGCAAAGACCAGATCTAACTGCTTACTAGCTAACAGTCCCTATTCCACTTGGTTGATTAAATTGAAGTGCAGGAGACTAATAGGTGGGTTAATTCTTTCTGCTAATAATACCCATTTGCCTGGAAGGTGCAATCATGGGTAAGTGAGAAATATGCAACTTGTGTTTGAAAAAGAATCTCCAAATTGATTTATACACAATCCAAAAGTTAATGCAACTAATAATGTATTTACCTTGGAAACAATAAATAGAACAAACATATCTTTCTTGTGGTTTGTTTTTCCCAATCAATACTTACTATGCTTAGAGAAGCCTTCATATTGCCCCAAGTTTGGTGATTATAACCCAAATTTGAGGACAAAAAAGAGTCAAGTATTTTACTTGCTAATCTTCTTACCCTTCTATAAAAAGAGATGATCGGAGAGGGTGACAGATAGAGGAGTAAAGTGGTTTTGCATCCACCTACAGCCAAGTGAGGTGAGGTCCAAAAAAATTTACTTATTACTCATGGAAAATAGGATGTCTGCTTGCAGTAGGAACTAACATCTCATTTGCCAGTTAGACATCTGCATATGTAGTTTCCTGAGATTATTTGAACATGAGGAAAAAAAGAGAAGGAGATGGCAAGTCAGGGAGATAAGTCAGAGAGTAGAGACTGCCATAGAGCAGCCCACATGCTTGTGCATGAGTTTCCTGAAGCACAAATGATAGCTTAAAAAGGTTTGACCTATCTTTCTAGTACCCCATCTGCTCCACAAAGTGAGGCAACTCCAGAAGCTAGAATGTATAGGGTGTACCACTAAGAAATAAGGAAGGATGGAATAGAGTTTCTTGCTTACCAGTGATATATACAGAGGCTCACCTCCTACTCCCCACAAAACATTTTCGTGTTGCTATAAGATAGGTATCATGTGATTACCATCTCCATAGAGAACAGTGATGACCAATTACAGTTGGTCTAGACAGCAGCAACAGCTCAGGGAGAACAAGCCTGGGCTGGTAAGACTGGAGCATCAAATTGGATAGGCCTTGGGTTGATTTAAATGGAGCTCCAGTGTGATTTAAAATAAATGGGATCTGCCTGAAATATTATTACATGATAGGAATGGAAGATCTGAAATTGCATGACTGAAGGCTACAAAGTCATGGAGTTTGTAATTTATTTACTTCACTAGATTTTTTTCCCCCTTTTTCCTAAGCAATCCACTTGTCTTCCAATATTCTTTCCTTTTTTTTTTCCATTAAGACATTTGTTTAGGATATTAAATATAAAGGATAGCAGACACAACCTTCTTTTCTTTTCAAGATGTCTCATCAAAAAATTTTCTGAGGCTGTCATGACAGATATTGGGTGCATAAATTCTACAGCATGCCCCTTTATTCAGAGCAACTAAGGGATTTATTCAGAGACCTAAGGAATTCTTTCAAATATTAAACATACACTGTTTTTCTGTACTCTGTTTGTTTTCTTAGTATAATATTTCATCTCCAGATTCTATTATTTTTTCTTTTTTACCCAGATCGCTACAAATAGCTGTAGCTAGCAATGATTTTGGAAACAAATGTGGACATAAACTTGACTAGGAAGGATTCTTTACTATTCAATTACCAATGTAGTAGAATAGCCTCACAAGAGTTTGAAGTAGATAACAGATTATACTATTTTACAAGGTGGAGTATACTTCAAGGTTAACAGTTAGTAAATACATACACAAGCCTGTTATTTCCCCTAAATGTTCATTTAATTGCTGTAAACATATCTCAAATTTTTATTGAATGGTTTTTCATAATTTTCAATGAGCTTTCCATTCTGTGCTTTTTGTCCCTAATATTTCTTGTGTTTTTACTGCTGCTATTTTTCCCTAATTATAACACTCAGTTGATATAATATTAAATTCACTTCATGTCCATTAGTGATTATGAAACTCAGTGGTTTTTTTAATTTAATTCTGACACATTTATCATAGAGAAAGTAATGTGTTAGACCTAAAAATTATTCTGGTGAAGGCAAAAGGAATGGTATAATTAGAAAAGCAGAACATTTAGTAATTGAGCATGAAGAACATTGTTAGATTATTCTTTGTTCATTTAACAAAACATATATTAAGCTCTTACTCTGTGTCAGAACCAATATCACATCTTAGGGATACAGTGGTAAACAAGACGTGATCCCTTTTCTCATGAAGCTTATTTCATGGGGAAGCAAGATATTAAGGATTAATTAACATAATTTAATGTTACAGTATTATGAAAGGAGAAGTACACTACTGTAAAACTGAGGAGGTGATGATTAAGCTGAGGGTCAAGAATGGATAGGCCATAGAAGGTAGAGAGAAAAGTATTGTGGAAAATCCTAAAAACAAGAGAGAGTGTCTTGTTCAGGAGAAATTAAAGACTTGCAATAGCTGGTGTGCATCAGAGAAAGGAGAGCGAAGTCATAGATGAAACCTGAAAGTAGTAACAGAACAGGTCAGCAGGGCTTTGTAATGATAATTTTAAAAGTTTAACTTTGTCAAATGGAAGGAGAAAGCCCTTTAGGCATTTTCAATGTGAGAATGACATGAAATAATTTGAAATTTTGAAATTTACTTTTATTACATTACTATAAAAGGATTTGTGAAAACATTCACTGGAGAAAAGGAAGTGAGTTAGGACTGTTTTAAGGTGTAGGATTTGATGATGGAGAAAGGAATAAACAGACAGGTGAGTACAAGTCACGCCTGGGTGATAGAATTAAAGGATTTGTTGCTACAAGCAGTTTGGAAATACATTCTTTATTTATGTAATTATCTATCCCTCATTCAAAGTCAATCTTGAAATATGTCTACTCAGATATAAAAAGTAAGATAATAAGAAAATAGAGATAGAACAGTAAACTGAAGATGAAAGATTTTTGGACAGTTATGCAGGATATAAAATGTCCTGCATTACTAATAAAGCTACAAAAACTTGGCTTTTAATGTCTTACTAGCCGAAGAAAAGTAACAAAATAGCAGCAACATTTGCAGTCAATATTGGAGCTACTCAGACGTGACATTCCTGAACAAAGTGCTGACTTTTTAGCCAGAGTATCTGGGTTGAATTCTATAATCTGCCCATGTTGGCAAGATCAAGGCCATTGAACCTCAGTTTCTTTATCTACAAGGTGTGGCTAATAGCCTATATCTCATAGATTACCAGGACAATAAAATTCTTTCATTAAATAAATATTTTTGAACATCTACTATATCTTAGAAAATGTTCTAGCCACTGGAAATCCTCCAGAAAACAAGGTAAACAACAGGACTCAGTGGTTTCACTGCTACTTTCTGCTGAGATTGGTTTTGGGTGAGATGTTGTGGCAAAAATAAAGAGTAATTAGCATGCAAATGAATGTATAATGTGTTGCTAACATAAAGATGTCAATTTCATCCAAATTTATTATTTAAGTCCATTCCACCAATTATACCAATACAACATTCTTTTTTAAAGTAGATAAGCTGATTTTAAGTTTCTTTGATAAAATAAAGAAAGCAGACTACCAAGGAAAATTTTGAAGGACAATAATGAGAGGGGATTGCACTGTATACTTAAAAATAATGTGCAGTTACAGTAATTGAAATAGTGTGCTATTAGTGATTGATGCAGAAGAATCAATTAACAGGCCAGAAACTATATAATTAGGAATTTGGTGTTTGATAAAGGAATTACTTTAAACTAGTGAGTGAAAAGATAGATTATTCAATACCTTGAGTAACTGAGTAGATATTTTAAAAAAGTTAAACTTAATACATTGATCATGGAAATGAAAAAATGATTACTTTATGCCTATGTAAAATACTAGTCCTAAAATATTAGGAAGTAGGGGCCTGGAGGAAGCTAATATAATGTAGACTAAATGCTGCCTTGAAACATAGCAAGGAAGCAGTGAAAAATACACAAACAAAAAGCTTAAATCATTAGTACCAATCGTGGGTTTTTATTTTTTTTGCCTTTTTGTGATGCATTTTCTTTTTTGTTAGAAAATATTAAGACATTCAGAAGGTATAAGAATGTTGTTACCATGAATATCCATGTACTTAGCATTCCAGATTTTAAATAATAAATATTCCAAATGTTTGTGAAACCTTACATATACCATCTCTGTTTGACATTTTCTCTCTTTTTCTAGGACTTAAGTTTGCCATAAAGCTGAATCTGCATACTATTATTTTATCTAACATTTTGTATGTAAGATTTCCCCATGATGTCTTTAAAGCACTGGGACTTGCATTTTCACTGTTATCTATGTGGGTTTTATTTGTTTATTCATATTTCGTGTGGATATGCATATATAAGATTGTAATATATTTTTATCTTCCTTTAGCAAATTTTTCAGTTCTACCTTCATAACATACCCAGAATCTAACATGGTCCAAACCATTATCATTAGGTAGATCATTGCAATAACCCACTCACTGGTCACTGCCCCTTCTTCAATCTGTTTTCAACACAATGACCAGAGGTATTTTATAAAATATGAATCAGACTTTTTGTACCAGTCTTCAAAATTCTCCGGTGGTTGCCAAATCTTCCGAATTAAAGGTCAAAGCCATAGTACAATTATTTATAAAGTTCTCCATGATGCCTCTTCCTAGCTAGTTATTTCTCTGGCCCCATTTTCTCCTTCTCCCTGTACTCTAGCTAAACTTGCTTCCTGCCCTTTCTTAGCCACATCAAGCATTACCTCTGTTTCAGGAAAGTTCGTGTAGCTGCTTCTGCCTATAATGATCTTCTCCCAGACCTCTCTCACTTTCTTCAAGATTTTTACTCTAATGTCATCTTTTCCCCAATCACACTATTTACATTTTATTTAACCTGCTAAAACATTAGCTCCCTTCCCGCTTTATTTTTCTCCCCACTGTTATCACCTCTAACACACAGCACAATTTGCTTTTTCCTGTTTGTTGCTGGCCATCTCCCACTAGTGACTCCATGAGACAAGACGTTTTTACTTTTTTTGTTAACTGCCATAACCTCATACATTTGAATCTAAAGCCTTTCCTGGCATTTCACAGCTGCTCAATTAATGTTTTGTGTTTTAGTTAATGAGTGGGAACTGGATATACACATGAGTATTAGCTGTAATAGTAATGTCTAGCATTTCTCAAGGAAATAATGTGAGCTGAAAATAACAAAATCTGTATATTGAAAATTAGCTGAACTTAGAGATTCCTGGTTACCTATTAAGGTTTTGTAGAAATCATAAAGGGAAAAAAAATTCCCGAAGAAATGACATCCTAAAAAATGATGCTGCCTCAGGGGCAATGTGCCAGTATAAAAAAGCAATGTAATAAGCAAATCACTTAAGAAAATGTATCTGAACTATCCTTGTTCGATTCCATCCATTTCTGTTCCCTTCCAAGTTACCACATTGTGTTCCCCTGTCAGCTTCTGGAATTAAATTTATAACTCTCTTGAATAGCTTTTAGTACCCTTGCATGACAATTAGTTGACCTCATGCTGGCTTTTGGATCTCAAACAAATCCTGATGAATTATCAGCATCATCTCATGCATTTTCAGTCTTTCAGATAGATTCTGTTTTTGCCAAGTACCGTCTTGCCAAATAGTAATGTGGTACATAACAAAAATAACTTTATTTTTGTTTGCCAAAGGGAATGTTTTCTCCACCAGGAATAATCATTCTTAGGAAGTATTAGCTAGATGTAGTCATATGCAAGCAAAAATCGAAACTGTTTTATTTTGTTTTCCTAGTTCCAAAAATACATTAACGTTATGGAAGAATGGGTCCAGGTTTTAAAAGCATTATTGTTTAGTAAGTCAGCTAGGTATATTTAAAATGGCTCCAAAATTTAGCAATGAGGAAGATGTAACAGCAGAATAATATTGTCAGCTTCTATGTACTGTGTGTTTTCTATGATTCCAACATCTGATTTGTGTTACCTCATTTTATCTAACCCAAGGAAACTGATACTGTTTTTCACGGAAGAGATAAATAATCACTGAAAAGTTAAATAACTCACAAAAGATTGTACAGTTGGGACTCAGATTAGGCGATCAACCTCCAGGGCCCAGGAGCTTGACTCTTAAAGCATACTTATTATTTATTATATAAAATGAGAAAAATGCTATTTATATATCCATTATAAATTTCTCATCAATTGCATTTTTAACATATTTTTGAAGCCACTGAAGGTGGGCAGCACAGAACATTCTAGAACAAAAGGCATTGTACTTTTTGTGGTAAACTTATCTTCTTTGTAAAAATACTTTTGTGGGATCTCTTTTGGAGATTTAGTCAGTTCAGGCTGTTATTACAAATTACCACAGTATGGGCATTTTATAAACAACAGAAATTCATTTCTTATAGTTCTGGAGGCTGGAAATCTAAGATCTAGGTGCCAACATGATCAAGTGCTGGTGAGGCCCCCTTCTGAGTTGTAAACTGCTGACTTGTTGTATTCTCTCAGGGCAGGAAGACAGCTCTTTAGCATCTTTTTAGAAGGCACTAATTCCATTCCTGAGGGATCTACTCTCATGACCTAAGTACCTCTCAAAAGACCCCACCACCAAATACTATCACAATGGGATTAGGATTTCAACATGAATTTTGTGGTTACACAAATACTCAGTGAGTTGGCAAGACCCTTACTTTTATCACAGAGAAGTGTATTTCTTGGCTGCTATACAACTGGAAGAAAGTCATTGCTATGATATGAACAAAAAATAAGGGTATATTTTCTATAAAATCAAATTGATAAATTGAGATAAATTTATAATTTTAAGCATAAAGCAAAATAAAATACCTATAAGAGCCCTGCAGGATAGGTAAGATAATGTTAGCCATATTATGGAGACTGTACAACAAATTTTTACAGGATATGCATGATAGGATATACATAAAGAGAGACTAAAAGTTAAATCCTGGATTTTGAAAAACTCCCACTTTCTAGAAAACTACCATTTCTCAAGCATATATATATTATTAATTTTTCAAAATGTTTGTAGAAACTCTTGCATATAATGTCTTCTTCAGAGTTCAAAGCATTAGTTGGATGCTTCTTGGAATAGTGCTTGCCAGTTCTTATACAGTTGAAAAAGTTTTCTGTGACAGCTGTTTTTTAACCACATTCACTGTGTTTTCTTCTTGTGTGTGTGTATGTGTGTGTGCTTGTGTTGCAGAGAAGGCCAGCAGTCGCCAGAACAATGGCAGAAGATGTACGGTAGATGTTCTGGGAATGAAGTCTACCACATTGTTTTGGAAGAAAGTACATTTTTTGCTGAATATGAAGGAAAGAGTTTTACATATGCCTCTTTCCATGCACACAAAAAGTATGTTTCTGCCTCAGAGAACAATTAAAATATCAGTCAATCAATCAAGCATATCATGTGAAAGGAGTTTTCAAAAATACAATGAATATTGTGCTCATAAGTTTAAGCTTTCTGGAATTTTCGCCACAATATTCCCCAATGTTGAAACATTTGAACCCTAGTGTCTGTATGGTCCCTATAAGATTGTCAGGAGGAAATTATAATTTATAGGAATATTTTGTTTAGCAACTTTTAAACTCTTTTTAAATATTTTAATCCGTTAAGAATTTACAAACACATGAAAATCTTTACAGATCTGAATTTTAAGGTGTTCATTAAAAACTAAAACAAAGTAATACAAATATTTATAAAAACTATACATTTAAAAAAAATCTCTGATGGTGGCCCTTGTTTTGACCAGAGAAATAAGTTTAAAAAGTAAATAAAACTACCTTCCAATTCAAACATAGAACATTTTTTTCTCTTCCTTTTTGAAAAAAAAAAAAAAAAGGATTTACTTAAAAAATAAAAATATATGTATATAATGAAAATAATATCTGCTTTGGGAGGCCGAGGCGGGTGAATCACGAGGTCAAGAGATTGAGACCATCCTGGTCAACAAGGTGAAACCCCGTCTCTACTAAAAATACAAAAATTAGCTGGGCATGGTAGCACGCGCCTGTAGTCCCAGCTACTCGGGAGGCTGAGGCAGGAGAATTGCTTGAACCCAGGAGGCGGACATTGCGGTGAGCCAAGATCGCGCCATTGCACTCCAGCCTGGATAACGAGTGAAACTCAGTCTCAAAAAAAAAAAGAAAAGAATATCTGTCGGAAATGTTTTAGTATAATATATTTTGGAGGATTTATACTATATCTATGAAGTATACTAATCTCATATGTAATGTACAAGAGCTCACAACTTACAGTGCATTCACTTATGATTTTTTGACCTTGATACAAAACAATAGCCATTCAGTAGAAACCATACTTCCAGTATCCGTATAATCATTCTGTTTTTCACTTCAGTAGAATATTCAATAAACTATGTAAGATATTTAACACTTTATTATAAAATAGTCTTGGTCTTAGATGATTTTGCCCAACTGTAGGCAACGTAAGTGTTACAAGTATGTTTTAGGTTGGCTAAGTTAAAACTATGATATTTGGTAGGCTAGATGTATTAAAAACATTTTTTATTTAACAATATTTTCAACTTAGGCTGGTTTATGAGGACATAACTATCATAAGTCAAAGAGCTTCTGTATTCTACTTACTTCTCAATGCAATTATATTGATACATATATTTTATTGCTTAAAAATATCTTTAAACTTAATTAAATTTGTAACGCTTTAAGGCACATTGAAATAAAAATACTGAGAATGATTTGTGTTTGGAGGAAACCCCAAAGAACATATAAAAAATTGTTTAAGGCACCTGTGACATTTAAAGTTTGCTATTTTTTTCTGATTAAGCGTGTACCTATTTAAAACTATTGAAAAAAAAATTTTTTTTCTAAAATTTAAAGAAAACCAAATATGATAAATTTAGTCACCCTGGTTGTCTTTCAGGTGACCACAGTAAATTTCTTTCCTTTGGTCAATAGTTTTAAACTTCCTTTTTTTTTTTTTTTTTTTTTTAACCAAAGTAAGAAATACTATTTATGTTTTTTGACTAAAGTAAAATTTTTGTAAAAATTTGCAAAATAACATTACCCTTAGTGTATAACATGCACTCATGTTTCTTATGTTCTTCCATTCATTTTCATTTAAACATAAATTTATAGTGGTCATAATCACCTAAATTGGTTTCACAGCACACTAAGAACATAGTTTATTTTCCTGTAAAAATGAGGATCTTGACCTTCTAGATATTTCAAGCTTTTCATTTAAACATAAATTTATAGTGGTCATAATCACCTAAATTGGTTTCACAGCACACTAAGAACATAGCTTATTTTCCTGTAAAAATGAGGATCTTGACCTTCTAGATATTTCAAGCTTTAAAATACCATTTTTTTTTTCTTTTTTTTTTTTGAGACTGAGTTTCGCTTTCGTTACCCAGGCTGGAGTGCAGTGGCACGATCTCGGCTCACTGCAACCTCTGCCTCCTGGGTTCAAGCAATTCTCCTGCCTCAGCCTCCTGAGTAGCTGGGATTACAGGCACGCACCACCAGGCCCAGCTAATTTTTTGTATCTTTAGTAGAGACGGGGTTTCACCATTTTGACCAGCATGGTCTCGATCTCTTGACCTCGTGATCCACCCGCCTCGGCCTCCCAAAGTGCTGGGATTACAGGCTTGAGCCACCGCGCCCGGCCCCTAAAATACCATTATTTAAAGCTTTTCTTTTCCTCAGCCTAACAATAATTTACTAATTTTCTTATAAACTCTTATTTTCTTTTTAAATTAAGGTTTGGTGTCTGCTTGATTGGTGTAAGGAGGGAAGATAATAAAAACATTTTGCTGAATCCAGGTCCTCGATACATTATGAATTCTACAGACATATGTTTTTATATTAATATTACCAAAGAAGAGAATTCAGCATTTAAAAATCAAGACCAGCAGAGAAAAAGCAATGTTTCAAGGTCACTTTATCATGGACCTTCCAGATTACCTGTACATAGCATAATTGCCAGCATGGGTAAGTAGTAAAAAATTTGAAAATATAATTTATTCCTAAAATAAAAAATAATGATAACTACATATACATTTTAATTTTTATTAAAAGTTTAAAGCCAAATTTTAAACATGCTGTATTTTACAAAATAGGTATGATTAGATATACAGCACAGCATTTCTAAGTTGTCATTTTTTTTTAAAGTAAGATATTAGCCTGTTAGCCTACTGTGGTTGCATGTAGCTATAATACCACCTATTCTGGAGGCTGAGGTGGAAAAATTTCCTGATCCAGGAGTCTGAGAACAGCCTGGGCAACATAGAAAGACCCTGTGTCAAAAAAAGAAAAATCAATCTGAGATATTACAAAAATACAACCAACAATCATTTTATATTTCTGATATACTTTTATATTTCTTTTGTAAGTTCCCTTTGTAATTATCACCAACAGAGGCTATTTCAAATATTCTTCATTTTTCTCGAAATTCTGTTTCCATCTCTCACCTCACTCTCACCATTGAACTTGTCTTCTACGACATAAAGAAAAAAGATAAAATAAAAATACCTCCATGCAAATAAGAATTTCTTTACAGTTTTGCTACCTAACCACCTACAAACATTTAGTATCTGTCACAAGGAAAATGTGCCCTTTTTAACTAACACAGATACATTCATTTATTCCGTGGACCATGCTCTTGTTCCTGCTCAGAGACTTTACTCTTTAATCCATCCTCATTACCTAACTTCATTTTCTATTCAGAATCTCTGGGTGATCTCTCCTTCTTCCCTCCTCCCTCCTCCCTCCTCCCTCCTCTCTCTCTCTCTTCATATCTCTGTGTGTACCATACACATGTACTTTTGAACCTTCTGCAATAATAACTTCAGAGACAAATTTCTCCAAAGTGTTGTGTTTACTGGCAGGCTTTAGATTTTATTGTTGTCCCGTGTCCATGTTTCTGCCCAGTTCAATGTGACATCTGCAGTCATATCACTGAAATATTTTGGCAAGGTCACCACTCTTCTCTTTGTCACTATATCTAATGATTGTCTTCACAGCATATGACAAGAATATTGACCATGTTCTTCAGAAACACTCTAATGCCTTTTTTTCTGCATTGTACACATTTATTTTCCCTGTTTTGTCACATCTGCTCTCATAGATTCAATTGTCCATCAACTGATGTTTTCTTTATCTAAAGTATTAACTCAACATCTCTTTAGAGCAACAAGAACTGCCTACTGGTTATTTGTATTTGAGTATTTTGCAGGAAAAACTAACACAGCATGTTCAAATTAAACTGATCTGTACAGTCTCATTCAACACCACCATTTTCTCATTCTCTCTCTCTCTTTTTTTTTTTGCTAAAATGCAGTTGACACTGTTATCCTTTGATTTGTAAAGTCACAATTCTGACTTTTCACCAACTTGCTCTTCTTATACCTGATAGTTAACCAAATTCTTTGGAATCTCATCAGTAAAATAGCCCTGAGAATCATTTAGTTCTTTCCATGTCCACCGCCAACATCATCGTGGTCTGTGCCTCCATCCTCCTCTCCCTGAACTGCAGGATCAACGACCTTGTCTTCTTTCCATGCCTCCAGACTTGCCGCCCTGTACTCGATTCTACTCCCTGCCATCAGAGTAATGCTTTTTAAACAATTCTGATAATATCGTTTTCCTGAATAAATCACCTGCTTTCTCTTGCCCATTGGAAAATAGTCTAACTTTTATAATGTGACGTAACTTATAAATAGGATAACCAAAAGTTCTTGTTTGCATTAGGCAATCCCAGTTTTCTTAGGAATGTTTCAGTTTCTTAGGATTGCTCCAATTTATATAATTGTCCTGATGTGATTATTAAACACAACCCCTTTTACTCTTCAGCATCAGAAAATAAATTAGTCACTTTCTTTATAGGCTTTTTATGAATGGCATTTTCTGACTTTTCTGACCCCACATTTTACCACCCCTTCAACTGCTCTCCTAAACTCCAATCATACTTTCTTTCAATCTTCACTTACTTTCTTTCAATTTTTTGTCAATAAGCCTTAACACATTAAGTTTCCTCTGACAGGAACTACTCCCCATACCCCAACGTTGCTAAGTAATGACTTCTAATCCTTTATGTCTCAGTTTAAATATCACTCCCTCCAGACACTATTCCATGGTTCTACCTAGACTTTCTTAGGTAACCCTATTTGTCATTGACATATTTTTATTCTACAGTAGCAATACTCATTTTTAATGTACTCAAAAAGTATTTATTGATTACCTAATATGTACCCCAAAAGGTATTTATTAAGTATGTAATATACACCCTGAAAAATATTTATTGAGTACCTAATATGTACCAAGAACTGTCATAAGTTTTTGTGATAAAACATTACTGAAGAAACAAAGATCCTTAGTTCACAAAGTAGATATAAAAAATAAGTAAATTACTTAGTATATTAGTGGGTTATAAGTTAAAAGGGAAAAAATAAAAGAAGAAAGCAGAGCTAGTATAGGAGATAATTAATTTTGGGAGAAGTGGATTTTTAAATGAAGTGGCTATTAGGCCAGAAGGTGATGTTTGAGCAAATACTTGAAGGAAATGAGGAATTCATCCTCTGTAGGTCTGGAGAAAGAACATTCCTGGCAGAGATAATAGCTGGCACAAAGGCCCTAAAGTGAGAGTTTGGCTGGGCCCCAGGAATAGTCAAGAGGTCCTTGTGTCTCAGGCACAGTGAGTGCTGGAAGAGTAGCAGGAGTTGAAGAGGAACAGGTAGAAAGAGGCCAGATCCTGTTGGGCTTTCTTAGTCCATATGAGGACTGCAGCTTCTACTCTCACTGGAGTGGGAATTATTGCAAGGTTTTATGTAGAGCCATTGACCTGATCTCTCCTATGCTGACTTGTTTTAGTACTCCACTCAGGCTGCTGTTGAAAATAGATGGTTTGGAGCAAGGATCAGACTATTTTCAAGTGGAAGTGGTAAGAAGGAGGAAATTTTGGATGTACTTGGAGGATAATCAGGATTCCTTAAAAGATGGAATTGGTACTGTGAAAAAAGAGAAGTGTGAAGAAATAGAAGGTTTTTGGATTAAGTAACTAGAGAAGGAATGGCCATAAATTGAGAGGAAAAGCTAGGGGAATGCAGGGTTTGGGAGGTCAAGGGAAGATAAAGAGCAATTTGGATCATCTTGAAGATGTCTAACAGGAAGTTAGATATAAGAGTCTAGATTTCAGGAGAGAGAGACAGAGATAGGCTGAAAAAGTAAATTTTTTATTTCTGATCTTATGTACTGTATTTAAAGCCATGAAACTGAATGAGATCATTGAGGAAATGAGACAAAATAAAAGACAAAGGTCAGACCTCTGCAGTATGTACTAAGATTAGTATCAGGGGGATGAGAAGAAACCAGCAAGGCAGACCAAAGAGGAGCTATCGGCAGGGTAGTAGGAAAACCAGATGAGTGTGGTGTTCTGGAATCCACATGAGCTAAGTGCATCAAGAGAGCAGCATGGCAAGCCATGTCAAATGCTGCTGACAGGGCATATAACATAAGGACTGAGAAGTGTCAATTGAATTTAGCAATGCAGTATTCATTGTTCACCCTGGTAAGAGTTGTTTCAATGGAGTGGTGGGGGACAATGCCAGATTGGAGTGGGTTTGGGAAAGAATAGTAGAAGACAAATTAGGAACAGTCTAGATCTGGACAGCTCTTAAAACGTCAGACTGCCAAAAGGAGAAAAGAAATGGCTAGGCCGGGCGTGGTGGCTCACGCCTGTAATCCCAGTGCTTTGGGAGGCTGAGGCGGTTGGATCACAAGGTCAAGAGATCGAGACCATCCTGGTCAACATGGTGAAACCCCGTCTCTACTAAAAATACAAAAAATTAGCTGGGCATGGTGGCGCGTGCCTGTAATCCCAGCTACTCAGGAGGCTGAGGCAGGAGAATTGCCTGAACCCAGGAGGCGGAGGTTGCAGTGAGCCGAGATTGCACCATTACACTCCATCCTGGGTAACAACAGCGAAACTCCATCTCAAAAAAAAAAAAAAAAAAAAAAAGAAATGGCTTTTTAGCTAGTGTTGAAAGTATAAAGAAGTAATAAAGGCAGAGAGATTGAGGGTTTGTATAATAGATTGTATATAATTATAAGCCATGGAACTTAATTTAAGTAAGGAAGTGAAAAGATGTCTTTTGGTTAAAAGAGACTGAAAGGAGAGTGGATTAATTGATTCTTATTCCAATGAAAATCAAGAGGGAGAGAGCTGGAAAGACAAGGTACAGGTGTCAGAGAGTGAGATGCCAGAAGGAGAGAAGATGTTTAGCAAGTAAGAATTACAAAAGTCATACCATGAGAAGGAATGACTGAGAGTGATAGAAGAAGCCACTACTAGTGGGGAGGGTAAGGGTAAGGAACTGGGTCTGGATTGTTGGAAGGATCATCTATGTGTGTAGTGAAAACGGCCAAAAATCCGGACAGATGATGGGGAGAGACTGATAATGATGCAAGAGCTAAACTGCCCACATGTATTCAGTTGCATAGGTATAGATACGGGGAACATGAAGAGTCTAACTTAAGCAGGGTTTTATTTTGTCAAGAGGGTGAACTGAAGCAAAAATATATCAAGGGATCCAGGGGTCTATGCAAGAAAATAATCATAATGCTTAAACATAGGTAATTTGGCATTTAAGACAGGTAAGAAGAGAAGAGAGAATATCAAGGGAAAGAGAGAGACAGACTCTAGTATCATCAGTAGAATTGACGTTCCGGCATGGTAAAATCATAGCTAGAGTTGGGAAATCAGTGAGAGTGACCTGAAATGACAAGAAATAGTGGTGGTCAAAGGGTGAATGCCTAAAAATATGTGCAACATTGTTATTATTGGTTATAACAAGGTCTAAAAAATGACTATGGAAGTGCAGGACTGAGATAAGGTAATATTTTCTTCAGTTCATGTTATTATGATGAGGAAGAAGGTTGGAAGGTCAGAGGTTTGAGGAAACCAGAATTTTAAACAATCATGTCCCGCATAAAGACAATTCAGTCAATGATGGTATGGCATACAGTGGTAGTCCCGTAAGACTATAATACCATATTTTTACCGTACCTTTTCTATATTTAGATTACCATTGTGTTACAATTGACTACAGCATTCAGTACAGTAACATGCTTACAGATTTGCAGCCTAGGAGCAGTAGACCCTACAGCCTATGTACCATATAGCCTAGGAGAGTAGGTTGTCTCCTCTAGGCTTGTATAAGTATACTCTATGATGTTTGAACAAAAAGAAATCACCAAATGTTACATTTCTCAGAACATATCCCTTTTTTTAAGCAACACGTGGCTGTAATTGTTTCAAAGAATGGGACTAAGTAAAGATGACTTTTAGAAGGATGACCACATGCCACTGAGTGCATAAATGAAACGACTAATCATGAAATATGATGTCATTCATCATTATTTTCTTTAGGAGAGGGACCTCAATTTTTCATAAATCGATATTAAAATTAATTTTTAAATTTCAATAAAAATCACAAAGGGAATTGCTTTTTCTGCCTACCATTCCTTGAGTGCCTCAAGTATTTAATAGCCCTAAGCCACTTGGCCTAGGCTTGCCATTCTTACAGCCTCCAGATACTCCCATGACTTCTGTGTTCCTTATTGTATTTCAGGTCAAAAATCAAATGCCCTAACTTAACAGTGTCCTTCTTTCTTACCAAATAAAATTTCATTCCTCTCCCTGCATGTTACTTATTACTATCTACAATCATCCATTTATTTGTCGGCTTGCTATGCATGGGTTTCATCATGTAGAAACTTTGTTGTCTTCTCTATACATTTCAAGTACCTGGAACAGTGATCCCCATATGTGGCAGCCAATAAATATTCATTTAATAAAAAATAAATGTAATATATCAGTAGTCCTGGTATTTTAAAAAGTAATCACAAATCAATTACAAAAAGATAGCTCAGTAGGAAAGGGGGCTCTTGAACCCAAGAGGCAGAGGTTGCAGTGAGCTGAGATTGTGCCACTGCACTCCAGCCTGGAGGCTAGAGTGAAAGAAAATTGGGGAAAGACATAACGAGAAATTCACAAAATGGACATGGTCAACAACAAAAGAATAAATTTTATAGAAATATAAATTGGAACATCAGGGTATACTTTTTCACTTTCGATTTCTATATACTTCAGGATTTTACAAATGTTATGCTTTGTGCTGTGGAGCAACACTCTGCAAGTACACTTTTATGCAAATAGAGATTTTTCTTGTCCAGGGAAATGTCCATGTGCAAAAGAAATATTTAGCTGTCAGAACTAAACATACACACACACACATAAATATATACTATATATATATCTTGATTATTTTCATTATATTTCATATTTCATTTAACTTTCTATACTAGTGATCAATATACCAAACGCCTTGATGAATATTCATGTTTTATTATTTTAGGTACTGTGGCTATAGACTTGCAAGACACAAGCTGTACATCAGCAAGTGGCCCTACCCTGTCTCTTCCTACAGAAGGAAGTAAAGAAATAAGAAGACCTAGCATTGCTCCTGTTTTAGAGGTTGCAGATACATCATCAATTCAAACATGTGATCTTTTAAGTGACCAATCAGAAGATGAAACTACACCAGATGAAGAAATTTCTTCAAACTTAGAGTATGTTCAGATACCCTAAGGTGTAAGATTACTGGGTTTTGTGCTAATGTCCTTAAGTATTTTCTTTAGGTACCTTCCCAATAGGTAAGGAGCTAATGATCTTTCCTTCTGAACATCCTAGAATCATTCCTATATGTTTCAACCAAAACACACTGCTAGTAGCCAGTATACTCTTAACTGCAGAGCATAATAAGCCCTCAGGTTTTTGGCTTCAACATGTATTTCTGGTCTCTTAGTTATCCTTTATCCTCAAGGAAAAAAAGATACAAATCAGTGTTCCCAAAATATAAACTTCATTTTCATAATTTTATGCTTTTTATAGTATATTGTACTTTATATTTTGTATTTATTTTATTACACATCCGTATTGAAGTTCAATCAATTATTCAATGAAAGGTAAATGCAGCCCCTACGTTAAGCTTTCCTTACTTCATGTTCAGCACTTTCATAAAGTGTGCATTAAGTAATATTTCAAATGAATGAATAAAAGGAGTACTGTTTCCCTTTCCTAAGCTCTCATAATTAATAGAGTACCAATCTATGTAGTATTAATCACATTGTAGACTGCAGTAGTTTTTTTTTTTTACATGTCTTACACCACATATTAAATTGTCATTCTTCAAGAAACACAGCAGTGCACAGCCTTGATTGTGGAGTCCTAACTACATTGTTTGCCATGCCAGTTCCACTTTATATTTACTGACTCTGTACAAGTGACTTTAAAAACTGGCCAATAATTTATTTACCTGTAAATGGGGCGTAATTAGTACTTCATAAAGCTATGCAGTGATTAATTGAGATAATGGGGGAAAAGTGCTTATGCCAAAACACTGTTTTGCACAGAGTAAGCATTCAATTAGTATTAATTACTATTAGTCATAGTATGGGTGCTGTGGCATTGGTAACATAATATCTTAACATTTCTTCCAGAATCTTTCATAAAATGTAAATTCAAGTAATGTTGAATTCAACTAAAAAGAATTTAAATATTATTGAAGTGTGAAATATTCTTTGCTTTAATTTCTCACAATTAAAAAATTATTATAAGAAAGGTTGATGTACCCACGAAACAAAATGTGCTCCCCGAAGAAATTAATGGTCAGAATCCTCAAATATATTTGGAATCTAGGATGGTAACAGGGAGAGGTTTGGCAACCAGTGTCTTCACAGGAAACAGTGTTTTGGAGTGCGATTGAAATTCTTTCTTTACACTTCTTAAAAAATTGAGAGGTAAAAGGGTTTTTTTTATTTCTAGAAAAATTAAAGAGATGTTGCAGTAATTATGGAGATTACCCACTTCTAAATTTAAAAAATTTTACCCTCTAATTTTATCTCTCAGCCAATAAAGTTTATGTCCTGAAAATACTGATTTGCATCTCTTCTTTAAGGATAAAACTGTTTTAACTAAGTCTGAAATGTTATGGCTTAGCAGGTAAATTTGTTAAAATCAAACACTTCCTTATTGGGGGATAAGGAGATATTCTTTTCATTAAATTTTATTTTATTGCATAATTTTCATTTATGCTGCTACATTTTAGAAGTTCCATTCTGAAAGTCAATATAGCTGAAATATGCAGGTGGCTTTTTTTCAGAAGTCAGCAAGTGAAATATCTGTGATAATGTTTTAAGCATGATTCCAACAAAAACTCTGTTTCTAGCCAATTAACTCTGGTATTTTCTCCCTTTTGATTATGTATTTATGGCTAATGAATATTGATAGAACAAATCATAACAATGCATTTTGCTTTAAATATATTTTGTAAAAATTAACACTACTTTTTTTTAATGAAAATCTTCTAAGCTGAGAGCAAAGTTTTTCTAGAAAGGAACAGCCAATAAATATTTCAGGCTTTATGATCCTTGTTGCAGCCACTAACTCTGTTACCAAAGCACAAAAACACCCATACACAATACCTACATAAATGAGCATGGCTGAATTACAAAAAAGCTTTATTTATAGATACTGAAATTTGAACTTCATTTAATTTTTACTTGACATGAAATACTTGCTTGACTTTTCAACCATTTAAAAATATAAAAACAACCCTCAGCTTGCAAAACCATGTGGTAGGCCATATTTTATCTCAGGGCCACAGTTTGCCTACCTCTCTTCTTAACTACCTCTTTATCAAAATATAATTGTAACACAGAGTTATTGATATAATGTGATCAAAACAGAGGAACATGGTCATAAATTAATTTCCCAAATTTGCATGCCTTATTCAAGGGTAATATTTTGTATTGTTTTACAGGTATGCTAAAGGTTACCCACCTTATTCTCCATATATAGGAAGTTCACCCACTTTTTGTCATCTCCTTCATGAAAAAGTACCATTTTGCTGCTTAAGATTAGACAAGGTAAGCAGTTGTTGCTAAAATAAAATTCTAGCATTTTATAATTACATGTATTTTAATAATTTTTAAAGCATTTTGATTACAGTATATTTAAGGGGTATTGGTATTATCTTTTCAAATGTAAACTTACATAAAATAGTCAGTTTTACTTTTTCTTTTTTTTTTGAGAGAAGGAAAGAAAAAGGAGTAAAGGAGAGGAAGAAAGGAAGAAAAAAAGGGAGAGAGAATGGAAATGTTGCTTTATTCTAAAAAATGGGTATTAATAATGGCCAATCAATATTTCATTTAAACCTATGAGTAGGTGTGATGTGGTATTGACAAGAATGTATATTTTGTGTATTTAAAGTGGAGAGCTCTATAAATATTTATTAAGTTTACTTGTTCCGGATCTGAGTTCGAGTCTTGGATATTCTTATTAATTTTTTGTCTCATTGAGTCTAAGTCTCTATGTATCTGGGTGTTAGGATCGTTAGCTCTTATTGTTGCATTGATCCTTTTACCATTATATCTTTGTTGCTTTAAAATCTATTTTATCAGATGCAAGAATTGCAACTCCTGCTTTTTATTTATTTATTTATTTTTGCTCTCCATTTGGTTGGTAATCTTTCTCCATCCCTTTGTTTTGAGTCTTTGTGTATCCTTGCATGTGAAATGGGTCTGGATGTAGCATACTGTTGGGTTTTGGCTGTATCTTTTGATTGGGAGATTTAGTCGACTTAAATTTAGGATTACTGCCATTTGATGTTAACTGGCTGTTTTATCTATTCGTTAATGTAAATTTTTCTTTATGTTGATGATCTTTACTTTCTGCTATATTTTTAGAAAAGCTAATACTGGTTGTTTCTTTCTATGTGTAATGCTTCTTTCAGAAGCTCTTGTAAAGCAGGCTGGGTGGTAATAAAATCTGAGTACTTGCTTGTTCATAAAAGATTTTATTTTTCCTTCAGTTGTGAAGCTTAGTTTGGCTGGATATGAAATTCTGGGCTGAAAGTTCTGTTCTTTAAGGATGTTGAATATTGGCCCCCACTCTCTTCTGGCTTGTAGAGTTTCTGCTGAGAGATCTGCTGTAAGTCTGATAGGCTTCCCTTCGTGGATAACCTGACCTTTCTCTCTGGCTGCCCTTAGTATTTTCTCCTTCGTTTCAACCCTGGTGAATCTAACGATTATGTGCCTTGGGGTATCTTTCAAGAAGGAAGAAAGATATTCCTTCTTGAGCAATATCTTTGTGGTGTTCTCTGTATTACCTGGGGTTGAATATTGTCCTGCTTTGCTAGGTTAGGAAAATTTTCCTGAATAATATCCTGAAGAATATTTTCCAGCTTGTATTCATCGTGTCCGTCGCATTCAGGTACACCTATCAAATGTAAATTAGGTCTTTTCACATAGTCCCACATTTCTTGGAGACTTTGTTCATTTCTTTTTATCCTTTTTTCTCGAATCTTATCTTCTCGTTTTAGTTCATTAAGTTGGTCTTCGACCTCTGATATCCTTTCTTCTGCTTGATCAATTTGAGTGTTTAAACCTGTGCATACTTCTCAGAGTTCCCATATTGTATTCTTCAGTTCCATTAATTCACTTATATTTCTCTCTAAATTGTCTATTCTCATGAGGATTTTGTCAAACCTTTTTTCAAAGTTCTTAGTTTCGTTACATTGGACTACAACATGTTCTTTTAACTCACAGAAGTTTCTTATTATCCACCTTCTGAAGCCTGATTCTGTTAGTGGGATGCACTCGTTCTCCATCAAGCCTTGTTCCCTTGTTGATGAGGAACTGTGATCCTCTGTAGAGGGAGAGGCATTCTGATTTTGAGTATTCTCAGCCTTTTTACACTGGTTTCTTCCCATCATTTTAAGTTTATCCACCTGTCATCTTTGTAATTACCAACTTTCAAATTAGGTCTCTGAGTGGACATCCAAGTTGTTAATTCCCAGGGCCAAAATATGAGCAACCCACTGCGCCGGCCAAAACAGCGGCATTTAGACTGATGGTGCTTTTCTGCCTGGGAATCTCCAATCTGGCTTCCTTCTTGAGTCTGTAATAGGCGACTCTGCCTTCCCGGAGCACCAAACGTCGGTCAGAAGGGGAACCAGTCCTGTTTGCTCTGCACCAAGAGCTGCCACGCCAAGGTGCCAGTGCTGCGCCGGCCACAAGAGTCACACTGGCGACCCTTGGGGCTCCTCCACTGTGAATCTTCTGGCCTGTGAGCGACAAAAATTTGTCTGAAAGTGTGGCATCCTCTCGTTCTCTGCGCTTTCACTGGGAGCTGCAATCCCAAGATGTTAGTGATTAGCCATCTTGGATTGTTCTCTCCAGTTTTACTTTTTCAACTGCACTAATGATTACCCAATAGCTTTAGTCTTCTACTAAATTAGCCTAATGGATCTTCTAGTCATGTTGTTAGAAAGGAAAATAAGGTACCAAATCTCATCCCAGTGAACCGTCAACATCCAAAGTCTCCAAAAATCATTTTGGCCAAATGTGCATTATTTATTTTACCATTATTACTTCATATCTCAGTATGGAATCCCTTGACATGATAAGAAGAGTAAGTCCATGTGTTAGATAAAAAGATTCATTTATGACTAAAGTGAAATCTTATGTTAGAATCTTGCCTAATCTTTCTCAAAGTTTTACTGTCATTCTCAGTTTCTATCTGGATGTCCTAGAGAAGCTGTCCAAAAGATTAAAATTCTAGCATTCTTTTATTTTTGCATCATAAATTTTATTCCTGATATAGGAAAAATTTCTTCCATCCCCAAATGAATCACATGCTGCCCTGGAAATACTTAGGAAGCTCTCCCACCATCTCCAGGGAAGTGGTAAGAAAGGCAGGTGTTGAGATCTGGGAAGGCTTTGAAGTTTCCCAGCCTACTTATCCTCCCCTTCTCAGCAGAGGATAGCTGTTCCATATTATTCCTGTCATTCACTCATCCCATTACAAAACCCACAAAACCATCATCAGTTTAAGAAAAAAAACCCTTCATGTATTAGGGGTTATGGGTTCTGGGTTATCAATGAAAAATGGAGGGGAAGGAGGAGGAGCAGCTATCACTGTTTCTGCTGCAGGGCTAGCCTAGCATTCTTAGAATTTTTGTCTTTTTTCACAATACAACCATTGGGCTTGACCTGGATGAGTTTATTCTCTTGAAAAATAACAATACTGATAAAAAGAAGAACCTTACATTCACTGCCTCTAGAGGTTAAGATGTGCCGCTAATTTTAACTAGGGATTTTTTCTTTTACATTAAATTTTGAAGTTACAGTTAAAATCTCAGCTCTCCACTTACAAGTCATGTAACTTGGGCAGCTCACTTCACCAAATTTCAGTGTCCTCATCTTCAAAGTGGATATTATTTTAATATGAACCTCATAGGGCTCTTATAGGGATTATCTAATTTAGTACATGTTTAATAAGGTGCAAGAAATTTAGTAACTGATTGCTGCTTAGTACATTTTGTTAATATTCTTGCTATTATTTTTTACGTCATAAATACTATAAATTTTGGCTGTTACTATATCACTCTTGAGGAAGAACATTTACAGAACATTAGAAAATTCCTCCCTTTATTTCCCTGAAGTTGCATTGAGAATCTTTTTTTTTTTTTTTTAATTTTAAATTTTTATTGCATTTTAGGTTTTGGGGTACATGTGCAGAACGTGCAAGATGGTTGCATAGTTACACACATGGCAGTGTGTTTTGCTGCCTTCCTCCCCTTCACCCACACTGCATTGAGAATCTTTGCCATTCCTCTGAGATAATCATCTGGGCCCATTGAGATGGATGATTCTGTCCTTCACGATCAGAAATTTGAACTTTATATAATTTTTGCATGACATGAAATACTCGTTTGATTTTTTAAATAACGTGCAGTCCTTATTTACTTTAATATTCTGAAATACTGGATATTTCTGGCCAGCTATGTATTTTCAGCAACATTAATAAATCCTAAATTTCAAGGCCCTTTCCCCACATTGACTTCTTCTAAGACTAATATTATTTATAATATTTTTGTTATTTTCTTTATGGATGATTCCTAAAATAATATTTGCTTCAGGTACCATAAAACTTGGATTCACTTCTGGTTACATTTACTTCTTTTCATACACAGTTAAAGTAGCAAAAAAAAAAATAGAGAGCAAAGAGTGGAAATAATTTATCTTCAAACAGGGATCCCCATCTAACTGAAATGCTAAACTTTCAGAGAACAGGATTGGTGGAGGTGCAGTAAGAGGATCTTTTAATGTCAAAGGACTATTAACTGTCTCTTTACCATATTAATGAAGCAAAATTTCTGGGTGTTGCTGATTGGCTAGTGATACCTGGAATTACTGGTTATTTAGGTAGCATTAGACTGATAGAAGGTGGTCTGCCATGTAAATAAGCACCCACTCTGGGTTTATAGGAATAGTATGGGATTATACAGCTGACTCTACTGTGTCTGTGAAGTGAGTAAGTTGGGATCACGTTATCCAGTTTATCCTTTATCAGTATCAGCAGGGCTGGTGTCCTGAGTGTTTAACACTAAATTCTCTGATTCTGCTTGGTGTTTCCTTATTAATTGAGCTATTTCTAAATCTCCTTAGGGAAAGTTATTTTTTGTTTGTGTATCTCATAAATATTGACATTCTTGATAATCCCAACATCAGCTTGACACTATTCTTGTCCCATGCATCACCTTTTTCTGAGTGACCTTATTTCTTTATGTAACTTCAGATTCTGCTTATAATTCTCCAAGCGCCCTTTCAATAAAGACTTGTTGCCCTGGTTCTTTACCATTTCCTTTGTTCTCCATTCTTTGCTATACCATAGAACTTCCTTCTGGATTCATTTTCCTACTTCCTAGATTACCACCTTTAGAAATTCTGTTTAGATCCTAATGGCTTTCCTTGGCTAGGAGAGGGAGTTCCCTGACCCCTTATAATTCCTGGGTGAGGCGATGCCCCACCCTGCTTTGGCTCACCCTCCTTGGGCTTCACCCTCTGTCCAATCAGTCCCAATGAGATGAACCAGGTACCTCAGTTGGAAGTGCAGAAATCATCTACCTTCTGCGTTGATCTCACTGGAAGCTGCACACTGGAGCTGTTCCTATTCTGCCTTATTGCCAGAATCTCAAAGCTTAAGTCTTGAGACCCTCTGTCAAAACCACAATGAGATACCATCTCATGCCAGTTAGAATGGCTATCATTAAAAAGTCAGGAGACAACAGATGCTGGAGAGGACGTGGAGAAATAGGAAAGCTTTTACACTGTGAATGGGATTGTAAACTAGTTCAACCATTGTGGAAGACAGTGTGGTGATTCCTCAAGGATCTAGAACTAGAAATACCATTTGACCCAGCAATCCCATTACTAGGTATATACCCAAACGATTATAAATCATTCCATTATAGAGACATATGCACATGTATGTTTATTGCAGCACTGTTCACAATAGCAAAGACTTGGAACCAACCCAAATGCCCAACAATGATAGACTGGATAAAGAAAATGTGTTACATATACATCATGGAATACTGTGCAGCCTTAAAAAAAGGATGAGTTCATGTCCTTTGCAGGGACATGAATGAAGCTGGAAACCATCATTCTCAGCTAACTAACACAAAGAAAACCAAACACCACATGTTTTCACTCATAAGTGGGAATTGAACAATGAGAACACATGGACACAGGGAAGGGAACATCACACAGTGGGGCATGTCAGGGGTGGGGAAGTAGGGGAGGGTTAGCGTTAGGAAAACTACCTAATGTAGATAATGGGGTGATGGATACAGCAAATCACTATGGCGTGTTGTATACCTGTGTACCAAACCTGCATGTTCTGCACATGTACCCCTGAACTTAAAGTATAATAATAATTTTTAAATTCTGTTAAGGAGATTCTGTTGGTGGTGCATCCTTTTAATTATGGTTTTCCTTGAAATGTTCTTACTTTGCTCTCATTCTCATTACTTTGTATCCAAGTCCAGGCTATTAGTTCAGTTTTTTCTTTCTTTTAGCACTTTAAGGACTTAGTTTACTGCCTTCTGTTCTCCAAATAATGGCTGAAAAGTCAGGTACCATTCCAATTGTTTTTTCCTGTAAATGTGGCTCTTTTCTCTGTGGCTGCTTTTAAGATCTTCTCATTTGGTTTTTTCATCACTTCTCAAAAATTCGTAGTCAATATTTACTTGAATAAGGTTTCTTTTTTTTTTTTTTTTTTTTTTAAGACAGAGTTTCACTCTTGTTACCGAGGCTGGAGTGCAATGGTGTGATCTTGGCTCATGGCAACCTCCGCCTCTTGGGTTCAAGCAATTCTCCTGCCTCAGCCTCCCAAGTAGCTGGGACTACAGGCACACGCCACCATGCCCAGCTAATTTTTGTATTTTTAGTAGATATGGGGTTTCACCATGTTGACCAGGATGGTCTCGATCTCTTGACCTCCTAATCTACCCGCCTCGGCCTCCCAAAGTGCTGGGATTACAGGCGTGAGCCACGACACCCAGCCTTGAATAAGGTTTCTTTCTGATTCTTAGCTCTTTTTCAGATATTCTGATTAAATAAATGTTAGGTAGTCTCATGATAGCTTTCAGGTCTTAATTTTTTCACCCTAGGTTCTGTTTCTTTTCTTCTCTGCCTTTCATTTTGGGTTCTTTCATTCTTTCCTGCATGTGATCCCTTTGGCTGCGTCTTATATGTGATTTAAGTAATCTTTTGAGTTATGCTGTTTAGTTTGAGAAGATACAGAGAAATAGATTTAGATTTAAATAGCTCTTTTTCTTTTCTCATGCTTTAAATGCTTTCTTTTGTTTCTTTAAACATATTAAATGTGCTCATCTTATATTCTGAATTTAATCTCTAAATTAGTAGTCTTTGTGAGTCTAGTTATGTTGTTATGATTTTTTCTGTTTACTCATCATGCCTTGTTTTCACCAGTGTTTTGTAATTTTTATTAAAGAATAATGGCAAAGAATATTCTAGAGGTGGCCGGGCATCGTGAGTCATGCCTGTAATCCCAGCATTTTGGGATGCTGAGGTGGGTGGATTGCTTGAGCCCAGGACCCCGTCTCTACAAAAATACAAAAACATTAGCCGAACGTGCTGGTGCCCACCAGTAGTCCCAACTACTCGGGGGCTGAGGTGGTAGAATCTCCTGAGCCTGGAAAGTTGAGGCTTCAGTCAGGAGTGATTGTGCTACCTCAGTCCAGCCTGGGCGGCAGGAGTGAGACACTGTCTCAAAAAAAAAAAATAGAAGGAAAAGAAAAAAAGTATTCTGTTATTTTTATCATCCAGAGGTGATAAATATTCCAGAGAATTAACTAATATCAACTCACATAAATAAGAAATGCACATAGAGACATGTGAAGGATAAATAGCAGAACATCAAAACGGTTCTCCATGCAGATAATTTAGCTGAAAATAATATTGAGTTAAAAATGCTAATTCTGTCAAATACTAGACTCCATGAAATAGCAAAATACCTTTAGGCTAACGATGAGTTTGGTAATACTTTGTTCTTGTTTCTGTTGTTGTTATTGGGTATTTTACATTTGAGTATTCACATCATTATCTTGCCAGCTCAAATATGCATGTAGACAGTTGGAGTTTTTTGTTCCCTGTTTTTTTTTTCTTCATCACTTTAAGCAATTGGTACTGGGAATGTTCCTGAAGTTATCTAATTATGATATCACTATATTTCTAGAAATGAAAATCAGAGAAAATTAATTTGTAAAAATGTATACCTTGGGCCAGGCGCAGTGGCTCACGCCTATAATCCCAGCACTTTGGGAGGCCAGCGTGGGTGGATCACTAGGTCAATAGATCGAGACCATACTGGCCAACATGGTGAAACCCCATCTCTACTAAAAAAAAAAAAAAATACAAATATTAACTGGGCTTAGTGGTGTGCGCCTGTAGTCCTAGCTTCTTGGGAGTCTGAGGCAGAAGAATTGCTCGAACTGGGGAGGCAGAGATTGCAGTGAGCCGAGATTGTGCCACTGCACTCCAGCCTAGCAACAGAGCTAGACTCCATTTCAAAAAAAGAGCATACCCTTGATGTCCTCTTGCAGCAAGTTTTAGTTTACAATAAAACAAGGCCTGGTATGGTGGCTCACACCTGTAATCCCAGCACTTTGAGAGGCTAAGGCAGGTGGATCACGAAGTCAGGAGTTCGAGACCAGCCTGGCCAAGATAGTGAAACCCCATCTGTACCAAAAGAAAAAAAATTAGCTGGAAGTAGCTGCAGGTGCCTGTAATCCCAGCTACTCAGGAGGCTGAGGCAGAGAATTTCTTGAAATCGGGAGGCAGAAGTTGCAAGCGGAGATCACACCACTGCACACTAGCCTGGGCAACAGAGCGAGACTCCATCCCGCCCCCGCCCCCCCCCCAAAAAAAAGCACACACAGAAATTGTTGACTCTTTCAGCATCAGGCTACAAACCAGCAATTCATTTTTCTGGTCCATGCACACTTTTATTTTTTACTGCAGCGGAAATGGGCATAGAAAAATGTAACTATTTTCAAATTTGTTAGAAAATAAGTATTTACATGGTTAGATTAATTTTACATTTTCATATGTCTCAAATGTTTTCACCAAATTTTAATGGAATATAAAAATGACATTTCTTTGTATAATTTTTCTTCTTTAGAGTTGCCAGCATAACTACTATGAGGATGCAAAAGCCTATGGATTCAAAAATAAACTAATTATAGTTGCAGCTGAGACAGCTGGAAATGGATTGTATAACTTTATTGTTCCTCTCAGGGCATACTATAGACCAAAGAAAGAACTTAATCCCATAGTACTGCTATTGGATAACCCGTAAGTATATTTTAAGATACACATATAAGACAAACTTTTTAATATTATATTAATGTGTATCAGAAATAATTGTCTGTAATATGCTGATAGTATTTTAAATCAGATACATTATGGTAAATGATCCATTAGGAAATATATTCTATGCTGTGATACAAAATATATCATTGAATATGATTATGTTTCAGAAATACTACTTAAAATATCACTGGGATATTCTGAGAATTTTATTTAAAACTGTTTTGCAAGTGATCATCTACTCATAATACCACAGGAAACAGGCCACTGAAATAATTACTGCAATTTTCCTTAAATTAATCAACTAAGCCTGACAAATCTCTGCCAAAACTGGACAATTTTTTTTTGTCTTTCTAAAGAACCATTAATTATCGGAAAAGCATTTACTGATCCATTTTTATATGTTATAACAAAAAGCATCATCGTAAGTTGTGATTGGACCACTGTGAAACCATACATTCTATAACATAATAGGAGTTATGCTTTCCATGTACATTTATTTTGAAAATACTGGATTGGTTTACTTTTGTTAAATAAGACTACTTAAGCATTTCAAAATTCTTATGCAAATATAAATACAGGTCACTGAATGCAGCGGTCAAATCCATTTTATTTTAAAATTATAATATCCGTCTGTTTGACTGGAAATTAGTGGCAGGTGTCTTTAGATTAATACCGTATTTTAAAATTCTCTCACTCTCCTCTTCCATTCCAATCTGATGCAAATGTGAAGATGAACTATGAATAAATCAGGCAAAATTCTGTTGCCTTGTCTCTGCCTTTCAAAATTATCAAAAGAAGTTTCTCATAAGAGAGACATCTCCTCAGTACCTTATAACTTTATGGTGTTGGTTATTCTGACTATATCAATATCAAAATACTTACTGAAGCAGCTTTCTGAGCATCATCACTTTAAGAATAATTGACTCCAGAAATTTAGCATACTCCTAGAATTTTCACTTGAAGAATTTTCAGTTATGATTACTCAATGTCTTTTGCTATACCTCTTTGGCATCTAAGGAAAGCTGAGGCATATTTAGGGTAAATGTAGGGGAACAGAAACTTGGACCAAATTTCAGAAGAAATAAAAGCTTGTTAAAATAAAATTTACAACAATCAAAGTTGCGTTTTGGTATGTCTGTGGCAACACAGTGGTTATAAATCACTTCTTTCAAACATAGCCTTAATTCTGAAGCATCTCTGGTAGGAAGCTCTGAGGAATTGGCTGAGCTGCCACATGAGAGATACCTGATTATGTGAGTTCAAATGTGTCAGCTTTGACTTCTTTGACTTATGATATATCCACTCTCCTGAAAGTAGAATTTAAGATAAGGGCATTTGCAAACATTGCTTAGAGTAGCTCCTACTTGTATGGCTTCGATCAAACTGGATCAATTTAGGTACCAGGTTACAGACAGGAAGATAGGAAGTGCCTTGAAAAAAAGTGGAACTGTGCTTACGGCATCCTTCTGATAGGACTTAGGACAAAATTGTATTTTCCTCCTCTTTACGTAATTTCAAGATAGTTTCTTGTCCTGAAGTGTAAACCTCCCTACCAAAAATCAGTCCCAAATATGAAGGGGTTTACTCTGTGAACAGAAGTGGACTCCTCATTTTCAGTCTCCAGTCTTGTTAAGTAATCTTAAGTCTTCATTTCCAACATCAAGCAGGTGGCAGGAGCTCAGAAGTGCTTTACATCTGATGTAGATTAGGAGTGCTTCACTTGTATGTCTGATGTAGATTTTAGAGTAGCTGTAACCAAATCAATCCCTTTCTGTTTGGTTTTGAATAAACAGGTTACAATAATGTCCATTATTGAATGATTGATTTGTGTATTCAGATTATAAAATCAATTCTGTGATTGATCAAGGAATGAAAGAATGAACTGTATAGCCAGTCTTCATTCCTTAATCAATCACAGATTACTCTGAAAACTACTTCTCCTAATTACTGACAACTATATTTCTGTATAAGCATAGACGTGACTTTTATCAGAGAATAGTTCATTTGAATAAAACCATAAGGGTTATTATTTACCTCCATCCTGTATTCATAATTATAATGACTATTGATCATTTACTACATGCCAGTCATCACACTACACAATTTATTTTACTTTCTAGTCCCACAAGTCATATATTTACAATACATACATAGTGATGATTTAGTCTTAGACAGATGTGCCGAGCAGTTTAAAATCTCAAATTACAATATAAACATTTAAATAAACCAAAAGCTGTGTGACATGGCCACAAAACTTGTCTCTTATTTTAAGAGGATGTAACAGAGACACAAAGAGGGTGAATGACCTTTTTCATGGCCAATTCTTGAATTAGACCTTTTTATGAAATTTCTATTTTATTTTTATTTCAATTTACAGGTTTTTGATATATGAAAAAATATACATTGCTTGCTCATTCTTTTTGAAAACAAAAATATGGCCGGGCGCGGTGGCTCAAGCCTGTAATCCCAGCACTTTGGGAGGCCGAGGCGGGTGGATCACAAGGTCAAGATATCGAGACCATCCTGGTCAACATGGTGAAACCCCGTCTCTACTAAAAATACAAAAAATTAGCTGGGCGCGGTGGCGCATGCTTGTAATCCCAGCTACTCAGGAGGCTGAGGCAGGAGAATTGCCTGAACCCAGGAGGCGGAGGTTGTGGTGAGCCGAGATCACGCCATTGTATTCCAGCCTGGTAACGAGCCAAACTCCATCTCAAAAAAAAAAAAGAAAAAGAAAAAGAAAACAAAAATATGTCTTAACTTTGAATTATTTTTGCATTAAAAGTTCCCTTTGCCTTCCTAGTGGTTTACATTTTGGAATCTAACAATTTATACTATATTGTTATTAAATAATTTTTGCAAGATTTGACTTTATTTCGAAGGGTTAGGTTCAAAGTGCATGCTGTAAAATATACCAGCTTTCTGTGTACTTCCTGAAAGTGTGTCTAATATTCTTATTTGTTTTCCTCTGTTCCTTTGGTTCAGAATGAGGAAACTGAAACTAAACACCAATAAATAATGTTCCAGGAAGTTTTATGCAATTCTTTTTTTTTTTAAACAATGAGATGCCTGTTGTTCTGAAATGGACAGCATTTTGCAATCTATCCTGCATTATCACAAAGGAATATGAGAGTTTCTTCTTTACAATATTTCCATGTTATAGGAATTTGTACAACGATGATTGCATGCACTTCATCGTATTAGTGAAACTAATTAGAATTATTAGTTAGTTTTGAGGGTTTTACTTTAGTTTAAATTCACATGAATACTGCTGAAAATATTATTTAGTATGTGGCTATTTTAAAAAATTAGTTGAAAGGCCAGTTAATTCAATATAACAGAAATAAATAATAGCAGATTTAATAAGCATGGAATTTTAAAATGTAAATTAAATTGATAATATTCATACATATAATATGCCAAAATAAGTGTTTACGATGTTTCCAAATAGAAAGCTTTCTAGATCTCAAATGGTAATTAAATAAAATTCACTCATATTGAAAAACATCTTTCAGTTGGTACTGGTTCATTAGAGCTGGTGTCAGTTCTTACTGGTTGGCCATCTGTTCTGTTTGATCTTTTGTGCCATACTGATTTTAAATATTTTGATTACCACCCCAACCTTAAAGGTCATCTAGTCCTTTTTAACACCATCTCATGTAAAAGATAGAAAAGAAAGTCAAAAGCTAGAATATATTACCCAAAGCTACATAACGATGAAGTGAAAGATCCAGGCTTTTGCTCTTAATATTTATCAAATTCTTGTTCACACTATCCATTTATTCAATCAACCTTCTTTCCACATAATGGTGCCAAGTAAACTTCAGCTTATTTTAAAATTAATGATAAAATGCCTGATGTCAGTGTTCTTATTTTTAAAATTCAAACTTCAGACTCATTCAGATCTGAGATAAGTTCTAAATTTAATCTCTGGATAGGTCTGTTAAATGCTACTGAGTCTTTTTAGCCACATATTTCTGATTTGTAAAATAGTTAAAACATTTATCTTAAATACTTATTGTGAGATGATGTAGGTAATGTATATAAAGTCCTAGTGCAATATCTGGCTCATAAAAGGAAGACAATAAATATCATTTTTTCTTCTGCAAATCAAGAAAATAACACTGTTATTCTTCAACCTGATGGAGGGATTTATATGAAAACTCAATTAAGAAAAAAGGGCATTTATTTAAGTAGTTAAAATTAAATTATTTTATATTGTCTAGCAAGGAATAAACTTCTTTAAAGTGGAATTAGGAAATGTTAACAAAATAAACTGTGCTCATAAAAGCATAGTATACTATTTCTTGAACTTGAAATAAAGAAATTAAATTTTTATTGTTATTAAATGGGAACTAAATAATGGTTGTGAATTTTACAAATTCATACAAATTTAAAAACCTTTTTTCCTTCCTAAGAGTCACTGATTAATATTTGAATGGCAAATTTTATTATGATAATTTCTATAAGAATATAAGGCTTTGGCTCATAAGCAGTCATCTTTTTTAATAGAATTACAGTTAGGACTCAATGAATGTGCTCATTTTTCTTCTGTTTACTAACTCAGTTATTTTTGTGTCTGTTGAATTTTTATTTTGTTTATTATCAGTTAGTTTAGCCTGTGTTGTTTTGTTTAGTTTTGGTCCATGTATATGTATTCCTTCTGGATCTATTTTTTGGTCATGTTTATCTTTTTCATTAATTATAAAATACTTCTTTATGTACTAAGCAACTTCAGTTTACAAATTTGATATAAGTAACAATTTTTGACATTTGTTCATTATTAATCTGTTTGCAATAAGCTGTATAGTTAAATCTGTCAATTATTTTCACCAATTTTCCTTAATGTAATTCCTAATATAAATAAGTCTTCTCTATTTAGTAGTCAGATTTTTAAAAATGCATACATTTTATTCTGCATACTTTTTTTTAAAATATAAAACCTCATTGGTACCTTGGGGACACAATGTAGGAAAAGGACATTTTTGGAGTGTTTTATGTTTTTGCTTAATGTTTTTCAATAATAACGCTTCCCAATATAAAGGTTATACTTGCCAATTAGCTGCCTCCCAATGATTACAAAATTGCTTTATTATGAGCCTATGATGTCATTTATGTTATTCAATTACTAAGCAGGTTGGTGCCATGAACACTGTTGACAATGTATTTAAGTGAGCTGGCATAATACGTGTAAATGCAGAATTCATTCTTTACATTTCAGATTTCCATTTAAGCTGTCTTTTTTCAATAGCTGCAGTAGATGAATCTATCTGTTATACAAAATTAAATTTTGGAAAGAATACAGCATAATAGACCACTTACCTTAGATATCTTTCATCAGGATTATATATTTAGCAGGGTTCAGGTGACTTCATTTATCTTGTAACATAGCTGAATTCACGTAAAGATGAACCATGCTACCACAATACAGAAGTTAAAGCAATTTCCAAGGATTTGGCACATTGCTTGCCTATTGTAAGTACATATTTGTGGTAGAATTGCATGTGACTGAAATTCATGAGTTTCTTAAAGAATAACAATGATTAAATTTGATGGCCAGTTAGCTTTTATATTCTCTACCAGACAATAAACAAAATAGAAAGGTCTTATCTTCATTTTTAACTCTAGTAGAAGGGTGGCATAAAATCAAGACTTACTTTGTCCACAGTGACCTCAAGACATGGGTGAAGGGATTTTTCAGATCACCACAGCAGCTCAGTGTTGCCCACTCTTATGGTACCTGCATTCTCATATATGCTTCTCCAGTCACTCACAAGGCAGGGTGAGAGAGATGTGGAGAGTTTTGAATCAGCAATTAAAATAGCCCTGCTAATTTTAAGAAGCAGGACAGTGCCTAGAAAGGGTATAACTAGAAATCTCTGCCTTAAGGCACTATCAGAGACTGCTACTAGAATGTATGTTTGGTTATGATATTTGTTGAAAACATGTATCAGGATCTTTAAAACTATTTATAGATGGTGATCCACTAATATCCTTTCTATGAATGTTTTGGGGTAATGATAAAAATCAATGTTTTAAAAAAAGGAAAGAAAAGAAAGTCCTCCGAAGATGTGAATACCAGCATTAAATAGAATAGCAAGGTACTGCAAAGAACTGATAACTGCACTATTTAACAGCAAAAAGTGAAAATAACTTATAAACTAAATAAGTGAGGTTTTTAAGAATGAATTGTGGTACATTTGTATGATATAATAATATTGGGTTATTTTAATGACTACAAAGAAAATTAATGATAGGAGAAAGTTAATCAAGATTAAAATAATGGTATTCTTTACAAGTTTTTTTTTTCTGTAATGCTTTGCTGCATTGAGCATTCTTTTTCTTTAGAGTGTAAAGATCTAGAAGGATGATCAACAAGATCGTTCTTATCCTCAAGAGAGAATTAAGTCAGGGAGAGAAAAAAAGTTTAGCCAGGGAAGCTTGTAGGTGCTACAGTTTTCTTGGCCTAGAATTTTCTTTTCCTCTTATGCTAAACAAACTCTTTCTAATCCTTTAATATTCAGATTAAATATCAGCTCTCTGAAATGTTCCTCAATTCTGCCTCCTACGTATAAGATATTGTTTGCTTTTACAGAATAAAATATATAATAGAATTGTATAATTTTTTACATGAATTTTTTAAATGCTGTATTTCTTACTTGCTAACAGGTTTTTTTTGCATATGCCTGAGTGTATTAAAATGTCTAGTAAATAAAAATTTTGGATACATATATACTGAGTGAATAGATACGTGAAGGAATTAATAACTCTGTAAAATGACTACAGTAGATTAAGCGATTTCTAAGGAAGCTTTCCAGTTTATGGTTTTTTCCTCCATTATGTATATAAGTAAAAATTTCAGTCGTGTTTCCTTAATGATATATATTGAGTCAATCAAAAGATGAATTACTTTCACTATAATTTTATAAAATACATGTTTTGCATGAGCATATTTACTAGATTTATTTGACATACTGAGATATTATATAGGGTATGTTGAGATTATACATATCTCCCTTAGAGAATGTTGTTCTTAATGGGCGTGCTTAATAGTTGCTTACTAATAGGCATTAGTACCTACTGCTTTGATCATCTAAAAAATGCCTTAGTTTTTTATTTTACAAGGCTTCCTCTGCATGTATGACTTTTAAATTTATTTATAAGGTTTCTTAGTCGTAATTAAATATAAATTTCGTAGTTTTGTAGAATGATGCCATAATGTTTCTGATTTAGAAAGCTGAAATACAACTTGTTTTTATAATTCTGAGGGCACTGTATGATTCATAACAAGTGCAAATGACATTTTCTAGTTAATGTTAAGAAAAAAAGCACTTAAAATTTGTCAGCAGTGTTGAGTTTTGGAAATGCAAACTAAGTCAACTTACTTCCTTTCCCTAGAAGTGCTGCCACTGTTGTGACATTGTGTTTCATTTTGTAACCCATCTACTACTTAGGCCAGATATGCATTTTCTGGATGCAATCTGTTGGTTTCCAATGGTTTACTACATGGTGGGCTCTATTGACAAGTAGGTGACAAAATCTTTGGCACACTAACTAGTGTAGTGTCCTGTGGTTTGTCATGTGCTGTGCCTTGTTACTGCATGATGAGTGTAATTTGCCATGTCAGTATTGCAAATATGATATATTTTGCATGTAGAGCTTATGTTTTCGTGTTATACATCTTGTATTACACTTTCTAAGCAGTAATCTATTGTTGAATTAAAACAAATCTTGCTGCATGTCAATTTTGTCAGTTTTGCTCAGTTTCTAATGCTATTTTTAGTTTTGTGTCATCTATAACAATATTATTACTATTGACATAGTGGTAGAGAAAACTAAAGATGCAACATTGTGATGTATTGATAGCCTTATGATAACTTCTGGAAACTTTAAAATAATTTAGAAATGCTCATTTTAGGGGGCCCAAAGTGGCTCCGGCCGGATGTCGTGGCGCTTGCGAAGGCGAGGCCAAGAGTTCAAGGCCAACCTCAGCAACTTTACAAGCTCTCATTGATTGGCCAAAAAAAAAAAAAAAAAAAAGAAATGCTCATTTTAACTCGGATTTAAAAATTGGAGCAGTTTGTTAAGAGTTTAGTCACATGTCAGAATTTATAATTTCTAAAATATTTGTTAATTAAAAGGTCATATGTGTTTAATACATTAGTAATTAAATACAAATTCTTATACATGCATCATCGTCACATTAAAAAATATATATAAATAAAAGATCAAAAAGCTAACATACTTGAAATAATATGTTACTTTTCCACTTCTAAAAAATGTCAGCTAGAGCCTTCAAAATAAAATGCTAAAATTGACCAGTTGAGAACTTTAACTTTTACATTTTGTTCTGTTGATGTTGAAGAAAACAAAGTTTTATAACTTTCAAAGTGTTTACTGCTGTGGATACAATAAAGATCAACCAGTCTAAAATATGTTTAGCCTCCATTCCACATTAATATAATTTACATGATCAGTTATCACAATAGTAACCATGTAAATAAAACGTAGTTAGATGTACTAAAATTACTATTTAAATTCTACACATGTTTTATAACCAGTAATCTTTTTGGAAATCTTTTGAAATGACAGTGTTCTGTTAAAATTGATTGGAAAAACAGTATGCTTAAAAATAATAAAGAATAAATCTCCCATCTGCCTTTTCTGATGTAAACTATGAAGTATATTCTTCCTTTATAAAAGTTCTTATGGAGAGGGAATACAGAATTGAGAGTATCAAATTCCTAGGGACAGAAATAAACCATAATTGGCTACAAATTGTTAATTGTTGGTCTGGTGATAGCTATGTTCACCTAACAATTCTTTTCTTTTGCTTGTGTTTTAAATTTTTCTTTAAAAATACCTCTTTGAATGAATTAAAATGCATTCATCAACACTTCTTTACACTCATATATTTCTCATTCTAGTCCTTGCAAAAGGCAGTCTAGGGAGGCTTTGCCAATTATCCCTATAACATGTTTCCATCTAGATTGACTTTCTTGTTCTGCCATCTGCTGGCTACTCTGTGTAAAGCAACCATAGTAAGGAAAAAATAAGGTAATCGCTTTGCAGAAATTATGATGGACAGGAGTTATAAGAATAAGTCGGCAGCCTACTTATAAAAAATTAAGTGCAGTAGTAAATAGACAAATAATAGTATAACCTTAAAACATAAAAAAATTAAAAAGCTTCTACACATTTCAGAAATGTTCCAAATTTATCTATTTTCTATATAGATTTAAATTCACATTTACTGATAATATGCCAAGGTTATGAGTAAACTATAGCAGCCAGTATTTTTGAGACTGGAATTAACCAATAAATATGGGTATATGTAACATTTATCTTTTAAGCACAGGTACTCTTAAAGTGAAGTTTTGGTCAAGGGTTCACTTCAACGTCATTCAATTATTGATGATTAAATATTCATCTTTCCTATCTTCACTTCTATGCATATATACTTATCCAGTCACTCTTATCCTCGACTGCCCTATACTTTCCTTTTCATATATAGGTAATTATATTGAAGATTTTTTTTTAATGAAGAGAAAAGATTGTGAAAGCTGAAATAAGAGAAAGTGATGTGAAATTATAATAAGGTGGTTTGAAGACATATGACTTAAGCATCATTTTGATGGTCCATAAAGGGCCATCCCATATTCATTTTCCATCTAACTTTCTTTTTTAATGTACTTTTAATAAATTAAGAAAAATTATGATACATTTTCTGAATAAAAGAAAGACCCAAGTATCCCTAGGCACTTAAACTTGAAGTCATCATAGTGGTTGGATGTTATGGTCCTGGCCCCTCTTATCATAGGAAATTTATTTGGAATAACATTCTGTTTCCACAGTTTTAGCCATAAAATCTCTGCCACAGACCATTGTTCCTGATTCAAGCGAAATATTTTTTCTGGACTACTCCTGGGGATCTTGGACTCAAGGCTTTGGTAATACCCTCTCGCCTAATAACAGAGTAAGAAATCCTGCCTCCCGCCTTCCCATAAAGGAAAATAATTCCCTGTAACGTGACATGGCTAACTCATCCAATCATGCACTTGGAAAAGATCCTGAGGGACTTCACTCTTCAATTTAAAAATCTAAGAGAAATTCCTGCTCTTTAAGCTGTAAACATCCTATTTTAAATAAGAAGATACGGAAATCAATTAACCTATCTTTTCTTACCTGTCTTCAATCAACTCTGTACCTAGAACATGCTTGTACTCATTCAAGTTTAGTCTCCGTTATCCAATTCAGTTCTACTTTTCTAGTTTGCATGAAGCAGAGGCAATGAGAATAATGGTTCCCTGTTTCAGTTATAACGGTAAACATTTTCTTTTAATTCACTGGGAGAATGATAGATAAGATTTTTTAAAATCAGTGATAGAGAAGAAGACTGACCCTATTTTAGCTCACAGGTATGTGTTTCCTACTTTAGCAATTACTTCATCCAGCCAAAGAAATCAGGTTATTTAGTCACTTGCCCAAAAACTTAGGCTGGCTAAACAGTAGGCTTGCACACAACAGATATTTGTATGTTTTACATGCTCTTGGTTGTGTAGAACCAATCTATAACACATAGATCTCACATAAAGGAATAATAAACATTTAAAAATAAACATTTCCTAGTTTTATTTTTTTCATTAAGCTTGACCATCTAAATTAACAGCACTTATTGCTCTCTTACCAAAATTACCTTAGAAGTTTTAAAAAATGTAAATGTCGTGTCTTTGAAGAAGTATGTTAACTGTAAAAACAAATTTCTAACATGCTCTATTGCAAAATGGATGTATTCCATATTCCATGTATATAATCAATAAAAATCATTAAATAAAATATTTTAACGCACATGCTTTGAAACAACTGAGATCTAATGACATGTAAAGTACCCAAAATAAAAATTATTTTATATAAGTAGATAATATTGTATTATAATTCAGCTACCTGTGCACACTCTGTAAAAGCCACCGCTAAAGGCAACTTATGTAAGCACAGGGGATAGTACAAGATTTTAGCACTGATTGTAACATTGTGATTTATTTAATGTTCATTTTTCTCTGTTGATTTTTACCAAAGCCTAGATGACTTACTCAGGTGTGGAGTGACCTTTGCTGCCAACATGGTGGTTGTGGACAAAGAGAGCACCATGAGTGCCGAGGAAGACTACATGGCAGATGCCAAAACCATTGTGAATGTGCAGACTCTCTTCAGGTAAGTGGCTGAATCATCCAGCCTTGCCACTTGTTTCGTGCTAAACATTGGTAAAATATTTGACACTGACACTGTGTGAGAAATGAACATGAGACACACCGACTTTATGTTCATGTATTTATTCATTTTTTTTTTTCACAAAATAAATGCTTATTGAGCATGTCATGTGTGACTGGCACTGCATAAAGTTAATTTTTTAACACCAAATCAGTAATGCTCCTCATAAAATAAATTGAATGCTATAAGTGTTTTCTCAGATAGTTTAACAGTAACAAAACTCTTGAAGATCATATGTACTAGTAGTCATGAGTTATGACAAGCAGTCCACGTTCTCATATTGGTATTATGCCTAGCAATGGCCAAATATTTGTGTTTACATAATGGATAGCTAGGACTGAAGGACTGCACAGCTGTGAACAGGTAATTTACCCATGTTAGGAGCAAAATTGTGACATCATTTTTACTATTTTCCTGTGTTTTGTTAATTAAATGTACCCATTGAATTTGATTCATTGGATTTGATTTAATGGGGATATGAATCCCCATTATGGTTGTATTTGGGTAAGAGTAAACAATCCCGACCAGAGAAAGGTGCATGCTGTAAATAAGGTCAGTCTCATCTGTCAGTCAAGACATCTGTGTTGCTTGGAGGGATTCTAAATTCATCTGAATATTTAAATATCAAAAAGATCATTTTTTTTTTCAGTTGTATGAGTTTTGCAGAAACCTAAAAAAAGTATGTGAGTTACCAAATTACAGAGGTAAATGAAACAATCTCAATTTTCTCATCATCCATGTTCACTCCACTTTCATACTTTCATATTGTAGCAAAGCATACCTTGAGGTTAATTATTTTTCTTTCTTGTTTGAGTTCACAATTCAAAGGAGATATCCTAGATGTGTGCCCCAGTCAAGTTGCCTATTTTTGGTAAATTACTTTGGTAAATTTCTTAGGTAAATTATTTTCCTTCTCTGTATCTCACTGTATTAATCACAATATTAAAGATTTAGAAATACAAAATGCCTTACTTAGCACATGCCTAGTTGTTTTTAATTACTTAATAAATATTAGCTATTAATGTTACTAGCAGTATAATTACCACTTCCATGTGGCAGAGGGGAAAAGCCATAGACCTTGGACTATATAGCAGCAAACTTTATCTGGCACAACGTTTATCCTAGAGGCTCCAGCAGACACTTTGTGACCTTTCTAACCTCATTAAGATTCAGTTTTTCTCATCTATAAAATGCTGCAGAAAATAACCCACCTGGCGGTGTTAATGTAAAGATTAGAGATTGGTTATTTAAAGAATCTGTCAAAGCACCTGGAAAATCTACCCTGAATTTGCATAAGAACCTCTTGTTCCAGAAGAAGAAATAAACACTTTAAAGTTATTATAATGTGGCAATTCACTTAGAATGTAGCTAACTAGGTAACTAGTGAGCTGTATTAAACAGTACATTTTTAAAAGACAGTATATAGAACTTGTTTAAACTATTACAAATGCATACACAATTTTTTTTCTCTAGAGAATATAAAAGGAAATTACAAGGTAGAATATTAATGCAAGGATGAGATTTATAGCCAGTGAGTAGGGTAAAAATCATGTGATTCCATGTTTTTTTTTTTTTCATGCTTGGCAAAAGCTAATTATATAAAAGGAGAGGATCCTAGGTCTTTGTAATTAAACATGCTATTTAAACTTTCAATTTACCATGAGTTTTATTTCTATTATGGTGACATTTCTATTGATTTAACTTTTATTATATATTCTCTGGATGAATTATTTTGATTCAAAGATAATAATAAATCCCCATCTTACTGAGAGGTTTGAAGGCTGTAATTAGTCATTTAAAACAACTCACCAGAGTAATTATGGACAGATACACACATGGCAACTAACTGTGCAAAGGCTAAGCTTCTCTGAGTGCCTTGCTGAAAATGTGATTACCACTTGTTGAATGAATGGATGGATGGATGAATTAATTAATAACTTTGGATACCTTAACTATTAGGCTTATCTGTCTTCAGCAGTATATTTTTAAAGTTAATATAGTTTTATGTAGAATAGTTTCAAGCAGAATTTTTCAAAAGAACTGTTAAAAACCCAAATTGCAAAGAAATTACCTCTGTTCTTTCCTTTCTTATACTCTATCATGACATTACTATTATTTCTCCAAGTATATAACAGTATTTTTTTTTAGGAAACAAAATTTATGAAACTTTATTTGTGTTGTACGCTTCTAATTTATGTGTGCTAAGCTAGGCTAGTTTTATATGATAAAAAAGATAGGCATTTAGAGGTTTCTATGTTATAAGAATATCACTTACACAGATAAATGACCAAAATCACACAGAGTTGGGAGTTGCATTTTATAGATACAGTCAATTATCATCCTCCAGATGACTCTTCTGCATTCCTTGAAGATTTTAGTTCCTGATTTACTATTACTCTTGCCAATCCAATCTTACATAGATGATCTATTGAATATATGACCTTCACCACTCATTCTCATGGTTATAGTCTAAATCTTGAGCTATGAATAATATTACACTCCACATTCTCAGTTTACAGCATTCAACACTCTGAGTAGTGCTCCTCATTGTCTATCTAATTTCTTCTCATATCCCCAACTCTTAATTGGAACCTGTCATCCACTGATCCTACTACCTTTTTACTTACCTGAGTCACCTGAGGGCTCTTCCCCTTCCTTACCCAGATTCGAGTCTGTGATCATCACTGCTTCACTAAAACCTTCATGGATAATTACTGATTATCTACTACACATAACACTGATCTCAACTCTCGCCCTTTTCTCTCTTCCTCCTACTCCCAGTTTTCTCTCCTTTTAGGTTCTCTACCCACCACCTTGCATGAAATTCCTTAGAGGCAGATGACAGCATTCCAGAGGTAGGATCCAGTAACCCTCATCAGTAAGCATCAGACAACTAGAAATCCAATCACAATGGCTGGATATCAGACTATTTAGGATTAAAGCTTTGGGCCCCATCCCTAAGAGAACTAAATTCTTATACATTAATTATGCATGAGTGAGTAGTATCTTTAAAATACTTCAGCTAATCCTTATATCTTAAAGAACACCGTTAGTATTCTCAATCAAGAGTCAATTTCTAAGGGCTCATTAGTAAGGCCTATGACATTGATAGAAGTACAGATAACGGAAGTAATGCCGTGTCAACTTTCAGATTTATAAACCAAAGTGGGCCGCTTAGGTGATGACCTAGAATGCCAGCTGCACCTGGTGTTTAACTTAAACCAATGCATGCACCTATCACATTGTTTGTTTTGAAGTGTTTAGAAAAGTAAATTACAGACATCATGAGAGTCCTAGAACGACTTAGACAGGCCTTTTTTAAAAAAATTATAGTTTTTTTTTTTGTAAGTTCTGGGATACATGTGCAGAACGTGCAGGTTTGTTACATAGGTATACACATATAGACAGGACTTTTATTTATCACTTACTCTGATTTGTTCCTTCTGTCATAATGAGTTTGTTTGTTTGTTTTTTGGGAGAGGGGGCGCTCTTAGTAGGCCTTTATAGCAGCAAATTTCCTCTGGACGACCTCTAATCTAGAGACGATTTCCTGGAAGAATAGTGTATCTCCACTCCTCTGCTCAGAAAAATCTCCTTGAATCCTAAGCAATTGGCTCAGCACCTCCCCAGACACCAGACACCATTTCTGTATATCAAAGACAATAAGGAGAAAAGATCTTTCTCAGGTTAGATCCTGTGGTATCTCTCTCTCTCTCTCTCTCTCTCTTTACACATCTAAGAGAAGACACTCAAGTAAGCCATCCCAGTACAAAGATCTGCTAAAAAGTGAAAGAAAAGCAAGTCCTCAATTTTAAGTTTAAATTTCTCCTTCTAAAGATTTATATAACAAGGCTGGGCATGGTGGGTGACGCTTGTAATCCCAACACTTTGGGAGGCCCAGACAGGCGGATCATGAGGTCGAGAGATGGAGACCATCCTGGCCAACCTGGTGAAAGCCCCTCTCTACTAAAAATGCAAAAATTAGCTGTGTGATGGCACATGCCTGTAATCCCAGCTACTTGGGAAGGAGGCTGAGGCAGGAAAATCACTTGAACCCGGGAAGCGGAGGTTGCAATGAGCCAAGATGGCATCACTGCACTCCAGCCTGGTGACAGAGTGAGACTCCGTCTCAAAACAAACAAAAACAAACAAAAAAGGATTTACATAACAAGACAATCATTACAATTGGAAAAAATTGCATGTTTTCATATTTATATGAACAAGTACTAATATGTAAACTAAGTTTAAACCCTCAAATTAAAATGTGCTTTGGATTAAAAACAACCACAGTAAAATGTCTATGTCAGATTAATCTATCAAAATATCCTACTTGGCGGCTGTTTAGCATGTCACTGTCATCTATCATTATTTTCATTTTACTGAGAAAGAAATTAACATTTAGAGAAATTTAGTGGCTCATCCTAGCCCACCTAGAAAAAAAATGGCAGATTCAGGCCTACCTATCCATTGTTCAAAAGTTAACTGTGTGCTCCAGGGGTTGTTAACTGATAGATTTTAATGAGTCTGTTGATTCATGGAAACTCAGTCCAGAATTTATGTGTAGTACATTATCTTGAGGCTTCCTCAAAACAACTATGTCCTTTCTCTCCTGTGTCTTGAATCTTTCCACTTCTGTTGGGTTATTTTCCTTAGCATTCAGATTGTGTCTTCTCTTCCCCTTCCTCTGTTTTTATTTTGAGTTTTTGTGGAGGCAGTATCTTACCATGTTTTCCAGGCTGGTCTTGAACTCCTGGGCTCAAGTGATTTACCTCACCTGCCTCAGTCTCTCAATGTATGGGGATTACAAGCATGAGCTTCTGTACCTGGCTCCCTTTGAGCCTTTTTTTTTTTTTTTTTTAAGATGGAGTTTTGTTCTTGTCCAGGCTGGAGTTCAATGGTACAGTCTGGACTCACCACAACCTCCATCTCCCAGGTTCAAGTGATTCTCCTGCCTCAGCCTCTCAAGTAGCTGGGACTACAGGCACGCACCACCATGCCCAGCTAATTTTGTAGTTTTAGTAGAGACAAGGTATCTCCATGTTGGTAAGGCTGGTCTCAAGAGCCACCATGCCTGGTGCTCCCTTTGAGCTTTTTGAACATGATCATGATATCCACCTTTCTGGAACTTAATTTGCCTTCCTGTACATGGAACCATGCCATTGTGGTTCTCCTCCTGACTTTTGCTTTGCTTACTCTCCAGGCTTTGGTGAACTCACTTACTTGTGTCCTTACACCTTGCTGCAGGTTATTCTATGTTAAGTTCTTCCTCTCAAGTTCATACTTAATATGTTAGGCATATGCTGGTACAGATTCCCCTCTCTTCCCCTCCCCTCCCCTTCCCTCCCCTCCCCTCCCCTCCCCTCCCCTCCCCTCCCCACTTTTTCTTTAGTCAAGAAAAACGAGAAAACTTTCTCTAGGAGTTGGGAAACAAAAGTCTCTCTGAAGAGCACACAGAATAATGTTTAGTGCAGAATGGGTGCAGAATTTGTATGGTAAAAGTCCCAGAGTGACCTAGTTGAGAATTCCCCCTTGATTGATTTTGTTTCAATACAAAGATTTTTGGTTGCTGTTTTTTCTAAACTTTAGCTGAACATACTTGTAAGATGAAGAACAATGTCAATGGAAACACTGAAACAAGTCATGGATTTGTCATCTGTTTGGAAAAGAGCAAATCCTGCATTAAATCTGTAATAGGACAAGATGACTTCTGTGGCCATGCCTGCAATTTGTTAATGTATCATGCTTGGCCCCTAGGTTTACAGAGCATCTACTAAGTGTCAGGACTATACAGGTTGCTGTGGCTGCAGTGATGAAGAAGGTGGACATAGCTGGGGGCCTTAGAATGCTAATAGTCTAGCAGGAAAGTTATTAAGCCAGTCATTTAAAATTTTAACTACAGAATTACAACTGTGGCAACTGTTGGGGAAAATATGTAGAAGTCTACATAGACCCAGTTAACAAGAATATTTGCTCTAGTCTCATGTGTCAGGTAATGTCTTCCTGAGGAATTGATAATCTTTTACCTGAAAAGTGGAGAGAGACTAAATGGGCAAAAGGAGGGGTAGAGCACTGCATATGGGGGCAACATATATGATGCTCTGAGATCCTGATAGTGACCCATCAAGGACTTAGAGCAGAGCAAGAAGACTGGTGTGAGGAGGTTGAAATGGAATTCAGAAGCCGTATTTTCATGGCTTTATAAAGTATGTACATAAGTTGGTCTGAATTTTAAGAATAACAGGAAATAACTGAAGGACAGAGAAAATTTAGATAACTGGGGTACAATGTAGAGAATTGTTTCAGGAAGAGAAAGAGTGGGTGTGAGCAGACCAGTTAAGAGACTTCTACATTGCCAGGATAAGAGCATAGAAGGGCAAGTTTTGTTTATTTGTTTTTGTTTTTTTTTAAAGAAAATATTGTCTTTAGATTGGCACAAGTAGCCAAAATTTTACTAAGGAAATAACGTGTACATGCGTATGAAAAGTGACACATTTCAAAATAATATAACCATAAATATAAGTAAATAATTTAAAATACTCAACATTGACAAATACAAGAGTGATACCTTTATATAGTGAAAACTACTTTTAATGTTTAGATTGGCTGTGGCTTTCATGGATAAGATTTTTGAATGCAGAAGAGTCCTGATATTTATCATACTGTCATTTATGACTAACTCAGACTTCCTGAAGTATTTTAAAATTATTTATGAAAGATTACATACATTTATATTTGTTTTACTGTTAATAGTCAATTGCAGTCCAAAAATCCCAATTAGTGTTTTATGTGTATCTAAATGTGTCAGTATACCTATATATTAATATATAACCCCTGTTACTTAAAAACATTATTTCCAGTATCCAGTATCATGGCAAATCAGAATTTATTGTGTAACATGTAGCTCAGTAAGTAATTTTGAATAAAGTGTCATAAACATTTTCCAGATTGTATGTTTATGTTTGTGTGTTTTGCTTTATGATGCAAATACAGCTAGTTTCAGAGTTCCCCCAGTAGCCTGTGAAATAGAATATATGGTATGTTTTTCATCTTAATGTTGGTTAGTAAAAATATTTATTGAATAAATTAATGCTGGCGGAGAATTCTTCCATGGATATCTTACATATCTAGACAATTATATTTACATCACTGAGTCAGAACACAAAGTACTTGTAAAAAGTTTTAAATAGAACAAACTGTATATTTTTTTTAATTACAGTATTGCTCTATTATGTTTTTAGTGCCCAGGGAAAGGAGACTTATTATGTCATTTTAATTCTAAAATGTTCTATGTGCAAAATATATTTAGCTCATTTTAAGACCCAGAAATAGATTTACAGTATTAGTGTTTCAGAGGAACATAAATAAATCTATTAGACAACCAAATTTGTAAATATAATGTGTTATAACTGAATACAAGTAACAGTCTATGGATATAAAGGGCATTAGCATACAGTGTTTCATTATATAAGTATTAGTTCTAGATTTTTCACTAGGTGGCAGGCTTAGCTAATACATTCAGTTTCTCTGTTCAAAATAACATAAATGTTATAGGTTAATTTATGTAAAACAGAGATGGGAGCACATCACAAAAATTATATTGTTCTATTTAATTTCAACCCCAGAAGTCACTCAAATACAATCACTGGGTCATTCTATCATGTTTTCACTTACTCTTGTTAAGACTCCAAATATTTCTAGCTACATACATGTGTATACTTTTATTTGATAAAATGTGTTATAAAAGGATGATATACAGAACAATCTAAATAACCAAGAACTTTATTCAAAGTGAGAATACGGATTTGTATTAAGGATAAAAACCATATATATACTTTTTTGAGACTGAGTCTCGCTTTGTCGCCCAGGCTGGAGTGCAGTAGCGCGATCTTGGCTCACTGCAACCTCTACCTCTTGGGTTCAAGCAGTTCTCCTGCCTCAGCCTCCCGAGTAGCTGGGATTACAGGTGTGTGCAACACGCCTGGCAAATTTTTGTATTTTTAGTAGAGATGGGTTTTCACATGTTGGTCAGGCTGGTCTTGAACTCCTGATCTTGTGATCCACCAGCTTGGCCTCCCAAAGTGCTGGGATTAAAGGCATGAGTCACTGTGCCCCGCCAAAAACCATGTTTCTAAGGGAAATAAAAATGTTCCAAAAGTAAAACACGATTTTCATTAGTTTGTAGCTACATTTTCCTCATAAATTTCATCTCTAGCATTATATCTATCTCAACATTGTCCTAAATGTTCTTCATAAGCTATCCATTCACTAGTATCTTAATGCTACTTAATCTAGGAGTGTTCAGTCAGCCACAATTTATCACCCCTAGAAAAATACATGTGTCCTTATAATTTGTGAATTTTTATTGTTTCATTTATTATATTATACTGTTTAAAGTCAGGAATCTTACTTGATGTGTTTATCTATCTCCTGGAGACTGGAACTTTCTAATAGTAAAAACTTGATAATTATTTGTTAAGGCTAAGTGGATTTATAAATAATATAAATATAATTTATAATATAAATATTATTTTTTTAAAAGTGGATTTTTAATATATGAAATACCAATCTGTCACTACCTATTGTTAATAATTTATTTTATTTGGATCATCTGTGTTTTCTTACATTGGTCTACCTTCCTCTTTATTATAATGGTGAGGGGAAGCTTCAGAACCTAATGCTGTGGTGCAACCCAGGCTCTACCACCTACTAGAATGTTACCTTGAACATATTATTTTGTCTCTTTGTGCCTCAGTTTCCTCATCTTTAAACTAATAATTGGAGGTAAATCATAGAGTAGTTTTCTGCAATTTGAAGAGGTAATGTGACCGTCTTGATTTCTAACATGAGTTGGAAACTATTGAGATCCACAGAAGTCAGGCAGCTAGAGATAAAAATATTAGGCAGGGGGATGTGACTTTGGTAGAGGCCAAATGGGCTTTTCAAATTCACCCTTGAGAACCGTCGTCAAGAGCAATACTGGACAACCACAAGGCTTGCCCGAAGGGCTTACCTCTCCTCAAGGCTTGGCACAGACCACTACACATCTGAAGATACTGAAAAGATAGAGTAAGGGTGGTGCCACACACCCTCAGCTTTTCCTAGGGAAGGAGAGGGTACAGATGGAAACACAAAATGAGAGGGCTTCTGCCTGATGTGAAGATTACATGAGTTAACACATAGACAACTCTTGGAATAGTGATTTATAATTATTGTTTATGGACCTGTGTTATCCACCAAAGTGGAAAAAAAAGCAAAAGACGAAAAGGAGAAACTTAGATCAGTTAATTTTTCTTTTTAAAGTTCAGTGCATGACTATAGGATTTATTGTCAGCATGAGTCTATAAGGCTTTGTGTTCATTGATTCATTTTTGTCCCACTTTTCATTTTATTTTCTATTTCCACAGATGATTGACTTTTGTCTGTGACAACCATATTATGGTGAATATCTTCAGTGACATTGTTATTTTAAAATATTTCTTAAATAAATACTTTGAAACTCCCAGATGGTATGAAATTTGGCAGTTGGTGGCATTTCCCAGGCCTACCAGATGGAGTGTGCCAGCCCAAAAGTCAATTGACATGTTTTTCCATCAGGCCACTTTTCTAATTTTTAAAGTGTTTTTGAGAAAATAGCTTTTTATTTATTGAATATACTATCATGGGTGACTTTTGAGTGAGAATAGAGCTGCTAAAACAAAATCATGTGAAATATTGATAATACAGTGTTTCTCCATAAGCTAATCTATTTAAATTCAGTACCCTCTTCATCAAGATTTCATCTCAAATGCACAAACATGAATTGAGAAATTGTTTAACAAAGATTTACTAATTAAAGGAATATAAGGTCGTAGGCACTGAGAGGGAAACCTTGCCTTTCTAGATGTTGTGATCTACTGGAAAAGCTAAGGCGTGAATAAAACCAACCAGAAGGCTGTAGAGGCCAACAGGTATTATAATTAATAAATCAAATAGTTGGGAGCCATAGTGCAGAGGATTATTCTGGCTTTAAAAAATGTTTAAGTTTCATCTTGATTGGATTTGAGAGCCACTTAAAATATTGGTTGTGAATTCATAATATAGAGATTCAGGAGAAAATTAAACAGAAAAGAAATGGCATTTCGGGTATAAATAACATGAGAAAAAGAAAAAAGTTAAGAAAGTAGTAATAACGTTGTTACTAAAACACAGTACCTTTTGTGTGTAGCCACTAGCTTCATGCTTTGCTGCATCATTTCTCTGCAGAATCTGATATTTAGAGTTTCTGTAATGAATTTAAGGTCACAGATTTATTGAGAAAGTTATCAGTTGCACAAATAAAATTACTGTATTTTTAACATTAAAGTCAGCAAAAGAAATTATATCCTGATTGTTGTTTTGCTGATATTATTTCAATAACAATTATTAAAATTTACCTAAATCAAGAACTATGATAGTATTTATTCTCAAAGTAGAGATTAAGCCATATAATAATGGCTATATTTCTTATTTTTATTAAAAGATTTCACAGAATACCCAATAATATCCTAGCTCTCAAAGGCCTTAATTAGGCAAGGCCCAGTTAGTCCATTTGGGCTAATGGACAAGAGGATGTCTAAGTTTCACTGATAACTCTGCAAAAAAAAAAAACACAACTCTTCTTAAGAATGTGTTAGTGTCTTAACTGGAATGGTGACTAAAGCTCAATGGAAACAAACCTGAGAGGCAGATAATCAGAGAAGCCTGGGCTGAAGGCTAAGAAAGGCCCTGCAGGCCGTAGGGAAGGCCTACCCTTCTCAGTAGGAGGGAGCAGTCCTGACACATCATCCATCAGCCTTCCTTCCAGAGTTAGACCTGAGGAAAGGTAAAAACTCATCTGTAGTGCTGGGGTTCAGGGACAGGGCTCCCATTTTAAAAGAAGCATTACCACATCAAGCACTCAGGCACATGGAAGTAACAGTATCCACATGACCGAATGAGCATAAATTGAGAGCAGCAGGAGCTGATTTGTTCCTGAGCCCCACAAACAGACTGTTTATATTCTGTGTATTTGTAGTCAGTCTGGTCCCTGAGTTCTAGGTATGGATTCAACCTAGTGATTGGAATTTTAAGTGGTCGTAACTTAGTTTAAAGACATATCATACATATGGAAAACAAAGCTGATTATCACAGAAGTGGGTGCCACAGACAATACCAAAATATTTACACAAGTCAAGCAATCAGGGATGCATAGATATCAGGTAAGGATCAGATCATGAACAACAGCAAAAATAAAAAGCATTTATTGTGGTATCATCGGCACCTTTTCTCTGGGGAAGGAAATCTTGTGTGAGCCTGTATGTATGTGTGCATGTTTTGGTATATATTTGAGGGAATGTCAAATGGGAAGAAAGTTCATGTGAAGCCATGGGCCCTGTGAAAAAATTCTCAGGATACTTCTGGAGAAGACTATCGATGCTTTAGCTTGGCCCCAGTTCATTACAATGAAATTTTATATAAATCATTTCCTCACCTCAGAAGTTTGTTGTAGCAAGATCTGACATTTAAAAACTGCATACTATGAGAATGAAAGCCATAGGACGTGAAAGAGCTCACATAATAGACAAGAAGCTCAGTATGTGAAATTTTTGCCAATCAGCATATTTATCTTTATAAATTTCTGTTTCAGTGCCATCCACAAAGTAACCTTGTAACTTCTTAAATACAGCTTTATGAGTTTCTCTTCTATGCTATCCCATAATTGTAAAGAGAAAATGTCTAATAAAAGCCAAATTACTGAATTTATTTTTCTTATTGTGTTAAAATGTCTGTTAAAATATTCTTGAGGAAATGGTGTTTCATTTTTTCCAGCGTTGTACAGATTTTATGTGGCATTGTCTGCTGTTGTAATTGGATATAGTTTTATGCCTAAGGCTAGGAATTACTCACTCATAAATATGTTGTTATATAAAAAAATACCATATTGGATTGTTAGTGTAATGCAATTGTTCTTTTGAAATGTAGGTTGTTTTCCAGTCTCAGTATTATCACAGAGCTTACTCACCCAGCCAACATGAGATTCATGCAATTCAGAGCCAAAGACTGTTACTCTCTTGCTCTTTCAAAACTGGAAAAGGTAAGACCCGACATTATCAAGTAAATTAGATTTAACCATCTTTATTCAAAAATAATTATGTAAATATGTAAATAGAAATCCCATGAGACAGTAAAAATAAAATGCTATTTTGAATTCCTATTTGGGAGATGAAATTCTAGTTTATAATTATTTAAAAATATGAAATTGATAGATTTGAACAATTTATATCACAGGTAAATATGATGGAGATATTTTGTTCTGTTATTATTAAGTATATATTAAAAACGTGATTTGTGAAAGAATTAAATGCAATAGAAATATCTATACTCACTTATAATGTCAATTATATTGATAATATTACAAGTAATTTGCTATGTCATGAAATCTATCTTTACATAGGGCTTTGCAGTTTCCAAAAATCCTTAAGGTCTTAGAAAACTATAGACTTTGTTGAAAGCTGGCTTCCCACATAACACCAACACAACCTGAGGTAGAGCTAACTAAGTTTATCGCTTACCTCGGTAAGGGGGACTGCCTCAATATAGCTTTGGCAAGGTCTCAGAGGGAGGAAAACCAGGTCAAAATTTACTGAGATTTGGAATTTAATTTAATGATGATATTTCAAAACAGGGACTTGATTGGGACTGGAAAGAGATCTGGATAATGCTGATAGAGACAATGGAATTCCAAAGTAATATTATATTGTCAGAAAGATTTGGTTTCCATTTTCAGTATATAGGCTTGGTGCGGATGTAGATGGTTTTTGCACTCAGCTTTTACTTACTATTAAATAGTAGTGTACTGGCAGAATTAGATGTGAAAGAAAAAAAAAGACCCAATCTTATACATGTAAAATGTGTTGACCTGGGTGTGGTGCTTCATGCCTGTAATCAGAGTGACATGGGAGATTGAGACAGGAGGATCCCTTGAGCCCAGGAGTTGGAGACCGCAGTGAGCTATGATCATGACACTGCACTCCAACCTGGGTGGCAGAGTGAGATATTGTCTCTAAAAGTAAATAAATAAGGAAAATGTTAAATCTAGACTGTTTTCATTTCTTAGAACAATATAACAGGTAGAGAAAATGATGCCTTATTTTTTTGATTAGTTATTGCTTTTGATTACCAATTATGCCCAACCAGATGCTGTCCTAATTCCTGGGGAACGTATTTGTTGAGTAAGGTTATGTCTCTACCCTCATCTATTGATTTCTCCAAAGCTAGTCACACATGGAATGTTTATAGAGGCTTACCCTGCTTTTTTATGGCCATAGGGAAATTGTTGTGCAGTGCTTCCAGATGTGGAAACTGAGACTGAGACTAGATAGATAATTCTTCCAAGATTACAGAGCTACCAGTTCAGTTCAGTAAGGGAACTGTAAGGCCATTGACTTTCAAGACAGAAAATTACTACTATGCCATATCACTTCAACAACATAAAAAAAGATGGCAAGCAGGGCTAAATTGATTCAGACTCAAAAGCAAACCAAATAATAAGAAATCCAGCAGGAATCGTGCTGGCATGATGTAGGACAGCCTCTTTAATGGCGAGTGAGGTAAAATCACCTCGTGATGAAGAAGCCAGGCTCTGCAGTCGGATTGGTCCAATTCGCCACTACTTTTGAGGAATGAAAACTGGATAAATTATTTCATAGCCTTGGGATTCTTATGTGGAAAATAGTGGTAGAAGCTATTTTAAATAGTAGGGTCATTATAAAGATTATAGTACATAATCTATGCAAAACTCTTAGCCCTGCATTTGACATATAATTAGTATTCAAATAAATGATACTAATAACATAATTAGACATTTTATGTTTGTTGATATTGTCACTAACAAACATTTCATTCTGTGTATTCAAGTTGTTGACAAGTCAGTTGATGTAGCAAGGTCATAATTGTAGAAGGTTTTTCAGTATTTGTGAGCATTTGTGTTGACATGGTTGTGTGCTTATTGCATTTGAGAAAAAGAAGAAAAATATGAGGTATATATGCCAATTACAGATTTCTCTTTATCCAAAGAAAAAAATAACGTATTTGCGGCAAATAAGAAGGTACAATTTGGAACCAGGTGTCTAGGCTAAACTCCCAAAGAGAGAGAAACAAGTTGCCTTCTTCCTTGATGTTCACATTTCAAAAAGGTAGCCGGAAAGCCCACGAGTAAGACATTCCTGGAATGCAAAACTGGCTAGAGGTTTATTCAGGTTTTCAGAGATTTGCATCCATCTCAGTGACAGAGAAAGGATTTTCAGTTACAAGTTTTTGACAGCAAAAGGATTTACAATTACCAAGTTTTCTAAAGAAAATGCTCCATTGAAAAGGAAAGGGACTTTTGTCATCAGGGTAATTTTTTTTTTTAAGATTTGTATTTGCCTGTATATCTTTTAGATTTTTTTCCCAAGAAGAAAAAAGAAACTCAGTACATCAACATTTTTCCAAATTATTCATGGATAGAAAGGCTGGAGGAAGCAGAATTGAAATCAATAGTTCGAATGTTGAAAGCCGTGGAAAATTCTTTGATCCATTTGTTACCATATTATGTTAAAGTTAGGATATTAGAAACTTAAAAATTTAAAAACATAGAAACTTTGTAGACTTTTATACTCTTGTGGGTTGAATTATGTACTCCGTCATGCCCCATCCAAAAAAAAAGATGTGTTTAGACATGTGGTCTTTAGAGAGGTAGTCAACTTCAAAGGAGACCATAGGGTGGTTTCTAGTTTGTGGCTCACTGACATTTTTGTAAAAGGACGAATTTAGAGACAGAGACAGACACACCTTAAAGGAAGGCAACGTGAAGGGAGACAGAAGATAGTCCCCTTTTAGCCAAGGAGAAAAGCCTGAAACAGACCTTTCATTTACAGTCCTCAGAAGGAACCAACCTTGACAACATCTTTATTTCAGACGTCTAGTCTCCGCAACTATAACACAATACATTTGTAATGTTTATGACACCCAGTCAATAGTACTTTGTTATGGCAGCTCTATCAAACTAATAATGTGCCATGAATGATATGTTAACTCTTCAAATCAAGGATTTTTAAAAATCATTAATGTTTACTGATATGACAGCTAACATAGTATTTAATCATCTTTCCAATTTGTATTCTGGGTGCAAGGAGATTTTTAGGATTAGAAAACTGATCTCTATTTCCAATATTTAAATAATCAGTAGCATTTTCTATAGTTACTGTTGGCTGAGGCATACATGGATTTTTATTCTTCCAAACATAATTATGAATATTGTTTCCATCTATCTGTAAGTAGATGCCCTTGCACCCTCACAGGTGAGACCTTCACCTTTAAAAACACAACTAAGATTTTAAATGATGGCTTGACATGGTGGCTCACGCCTATAATCTCAGCACTTTCAGAGGCTGAGGTCAGTGGATCACTTGAGGTCAGGAATTCAAAACCAGCATGGCCAACATGGTGAAACCCCATCTCTACTAATAATACAAAAACTAGCTGGGCGTGGTGGCACAAACCTGTAATCCCAGCTACTTAGGAGCCCAAGGCATGAGAATTGCTTGGACCTGGGAGGCAGACATTGTAGTGAGCCATGATCATACCATTGCACTCCAGCCTGGGCGACAGAGAGAGACTCTGTCTCAAGGAAAATAAAATAAAATAAATAAATAAATAAATAAAATCAGAAATAAACACCAGCTTGGCTGCTTACATACTTTTCTTGCTACTAAATGGTCTTCATTCATGTTTAAGAAGTGATAGGATTTATAGGGATAGGTGTGGAATGTTAAACTATATTATTCCCAATTGCTTTAATTTTATGATGATTAAGCTTTGATGTTTTTCTGTAGACCTTGCATTCTAATAAATATTAATATATGATTCCCATTGGTATCAGAAATAATACTCTTTACAGATTTTCTGAAAGTACCTATTTAGTGAAGAATCCACTATAGGGGATGTAGAGGTGAAGATAAAATTTTCCCTTTGCCCTTCAAAGGTTTGCTGAAACTCACAGAAGGCAGATTAAGAGGAGAAATGGCATGCAAATTTATTAGCATGCCTGTGGGAGAATCACCAAGTGATTGCCCCACCATGCAAAGGGGTTCACGTGGTTACATACTTTCTTCCTAGGGGAAAGGGAGGTGGGAGGTATGAGTGATTTGGGAGGACACAGTAAATGATCTTCAGGGGAATTCAGTGGACTTGAAGAACATATAATATGGCTTGGGACTAAATCTGTTGGGCCCACAGAGCAGATAATGGTTTTTGACAAAAGTCTGCTCAGGTGTGTTGACAGACTTCAGTCTTGCTCCCTATGATGGGAGTTCGGTTAATGAAAACTCAAGGAAGTGACCAGAAATAATTGTTTTCTTTGGCAGGTCTGGACTTTAGGCTAATAAGGGAACTTCAGAGAACAACTTCATCCTGTGCTTTGGGAAAGAAAGGATTGAGAGGAGGTTGTAGGGAGGTGGGGAGTCAGAGAGGCTTCTTCTGTTCAGCCTGTCAAGGCACTATATTTTGGGTATTATTTCTGAACTCCAATAGGGAGAAAAAAATTCTCACCCATTGCAGAGGCCCCTATAACAAAAGACAGATTAACAAGAGAAAAAAAATAACAAATTTATTGAATATAAATTTTATGTGACACATGTCTTCAGAAATAAAGACTCAAGCCTGTATTTATATGCTTAGGAATGGAAGCTATATAGAGTTATGATTGGCCAAAGAGGGTATCATGGTAATAAATTAGGGAGGCGACTTAGCAAGGACTGGTTTTTCAAATTCCTCTTGACATCTCTATGTCTTAAGGCATGAGGACATTGTTTTCCTCTGAGAACAGGGAGAGCCCCTCTGGAATCAGGATCTTATGTCCTACTTTCAGTGTAAGGTCAGCTAAGATTTATGGCCTGCTTTAGGCAAGAAGGGGTAAGAGAAGGTTAGAGTGTCCTTTCTGCTGCTGCTGTTTTCTCACCTGTCAAGTTGACATATTTTGAAGTAGCATGTCCTGAATTCCATCATCACAACACTGTCAATCACAAATGAAAAGAGCTAAAAAGGTGGAAGGATAACTAGTTCATACGTAAACAAGGTTGTGAAGTTAATTGATTATTCCTTGCTATCATGAGAAACCCTTTTCTACTGTTTTCTGTGGTCTCTGTCTTTCCACCCAGCTTCTTCCTAAGCCATCGTTACCTATGTCACTTCAGAAATACACACTCCTTGCAGCCTGTGTAATTTTTGTAGTCTGCTACTTGCTTACACAAGTTTGAGGAAGTTTGAAGATTTTTATGCTTATGAAAGCATGCAACGAATAAACGTTTTTCAGACTATAATGCTGATTTCTCTGAAAAAGTTGATAAACTTTTTGTACCCTTACCCCATTCAGTTTTATGCCCAGGCATATTCCCAAAGTTTCTTCCAAAACATAGTTTACAAATTCTTCATTTCTTTGCTTTCACAGCCCATGCATTTCTCTGATTTTTATAGAAATACCTTCCAGTTATTGAGACAGAGGTTTGTGTAGAACTTGGTTTTATGTTTGTTTTGTTTTTAGAGACAAGAGTTTCTCTCCTGTTGCCCAGGCTGGACCGCAGTGGCGTGATCTCAGCTCACTGCAACCTGCACCTCCTGGGTGCAAGTGATTTTTCTGCCTCAGCTTCCCAAGTAGCTGGGACTACAGGTGTGCACCACCACACCCAGCTATTTTTTGTATTTTTAGTAGAGATGGGTTTCACCATGTTGACCAAGCTGGTCTTAAACTCCTGACCTCAGGTGATCCACTCGCCTCAGCCCCCAAAGTGCTGGGGTTTACAGATGTGAGCCATCACGCCCGGCCGAACATTGTTGTTTAAACTCTTTTCATTTTTTTTTCATTCAGATTTGTCTCCTATTCTGTGGAAATCCAGAAGCTGACACTTTAAAAATCTGGCAGATTCTTAATCCCAGTTTCCTATTTCCTTTCATCTCTGCTTGAAACTAATTGCCTTAGCTTCTGTCTTTCAAGTAATGTTCAGTTAAATGCAGCAAGTAACAGTAGATATATACCAACAGTAAATTGATGAACACTTTAATGAGCCAGCACTGGGAGTGGCACATAGCACTTTCATTGGTATGAACTGCCTGGAACTTAATCACATAGCCACACCTAACTTGAGAGAGCCTGGGAAATGTAGTCTGATTATATGCATAGGAAGAATAGAGCAGTGGATTTTTGTGAAGAGTCAGTATTCTCTGTTAGATACAATACATCACACTTAATTTCTTCAAATATGAAGCATCTATCAAAACATTTCCTAAACATCATGCTTTACTTTTTATTTGCCTTTTATATTTTTAAATTGATATACTATAGTTGTACATATTTTGGGATATTTTAACACAGGCATACAATGTGTAATGATATGAGAGTAACTAGGATATTCTTCACTTCAAACATTTGTCTTTTCTTTGTGTTGGGAACATTACAATCAGTCTCTTCTAGTTATTTTGAAATACACTATAAATTCTTATTAACTATAATTTCTTTTCTTTTTTTTTTTTTTGAGATGGAGTTTTGCTCTTATTACCCAGGCTGGAGTGCAATGGCGCGATCTCGGCTCACTGAAACCTCCGCCTCCTGGGTTCAGGCAATTCTCCTGCCTCAGCCTCCTCAGTAGCTGGGATTACAGGCATGCACCACCATGCCCAGCTAATTTTTTGTATCTTTAGTAGAGACGGGGTTTCACCATGTTGACCAGGATGGTCTCAATATCTTGACCTCGTGATCCACCCGCCTCGGCCTCCCAAAGTGCTGGGATTGCAGGCATGAGCCACCGCGCCCGGCCTATAATTTCTTTACTGTACTGTTGACTACTAGAATCTATTCCTTGTATCTAACTGTATTTTTTGTACTAATTAACCAGCTTTTCTTCATTCCCCTTTCCTCCATTTCTTCCCTAGTTTTTGGTAACCACCATTCTACTCTCTATCTCCATGAAATCTACTTTTTTTTAAATCTTCCACGTATGAGTGAACACATGAGATACTTGTCTTTCTATGCCTGGCCTATTTTTCTTCACGTAATGACTGTTTTGTTAAGAGAAACCATCCACGTTGCTGCAAATAACACGATTTCATTATTTTTATAGATACATAATATTCTGTTGTGCATACATATCACATTTTCTTTAGCCAGTCATCTATTGATGAACACGTAGGTTAATTCTCCATCTTGGCTGTTCTGAATGATGCTCTTAATAAACATGGGAGTGCAGATACCTCTTTGAAATACTAATTTTCTTTTGGATGTCTACCCAGCTGTGAGATTGCTGGATCATGTGACAGTTCTGCTAGTTTTTTGAAGAATGTTCATATTATTGTCCATAATTGCTGTACTACTTTGCATTCTTATAACCAACAGTTTTAAGCATTCTCGTTTCTCTTCATCCTTGCTAACATTTGTTACTTTTTGTCTTTTTGATCTTTTGATGATAGCCATTCTAACTGGAGTTATATGATGTCTCATTGTGGCCTTGATTTCCGTTTCCCTCATGATTAGCAATGTTAAGTATTTTGTTGTTTTGGGGGGAGATGAGCAGGTTACTTTTGATTCTGCCATCTTGTTGACAGCACTTGTATCCATTTTCCTTTCCATCTGACCTTTCTTTGATTGTTATCCTCCCTTTTTGCTGATTTTTTCTTCATTATTCTTGTCCTGAATATTCCTATCACCACTAGTTTTCTCACTGTTGCTTTTCATATTTGAAGGTCATTGACCCTTATCCCAACAAAGTAGGTGTAACAGGCGTTGCACACACACAGTAGAAGAGCTGAATAGAGATGGAAAACGTGAGGAGAAAAGGAAATGGAAAAGAAGAAAACAATAATTGAAAAAAGGGAAAGTTTTGTCTCATTTTCTTCCAAAGGCTTCTTTTCTCTTGCTTTGATGTACTTACAAAACCTTTTATTCATGTATATATCTGTGCACAATTTGCTTCAAGACTGCTTTCTTTAAAATTGCTTTTGAGCGATCACCATTCACAAATGGTGATCATAATCACACTGTACAATCATATGATAATTACACTCTGATGTAAGAAGCAAAATAAGGAAAATGTGAGATGACTAGGTGGTATAATAAAAACAAATACTTGGTCTTTGTCCCTGGTTCCTGGCTCGGACCTTCAAAAGTCTTTGTAATTTTCTGTGTGATAAGAGTATGTTTTGGAATTCATACCCTTCAACCATACTAGATGCTATGTTAACGAAGGGACTTATGGAGGGGACACCTCTATAAGCTGAGGTAGCCACCAGAAAAAGAAAACTCTGATTAAAAAGTTGAAACTTTTAGCCTTTACCCTCAACTCCAGGGAGGAGAAAGGGACTGGGCGGTGGGGGCGGCTGTGTTTCATCACATGACTCATGATTTAATTAATCATACCTGCATAATGAAACCTCAGTAAAAACTCTGAAAAGTGAGGCTTGGACTGCTTCCTGGTTGGTGAACATGTTGAGGTGCCTCTGGAAGAAAGAGGTACCTCAACATCATAGTCACAGAAGTTCCTGTGCTGGGGGGACTGTTTAAGACTTTCCCCCACATACCTTTTCATCTACTGTTCATTTAGAATAGCGCTGTAATCGTATGTATAGTGCTTTTGGTGTTCTGTGAGTTATTTTAGCTAATTATTGAATCTGAGGGTTTACGGGAGCCCCAAATGTGTAGCTGGCTGGGCAGAAATACAGTTGGCTTGAGGACACCTAGGACTTATGGCTGGTGTTTAAATTGGGCGCAGTTGTCTGAGACTGAGCCCTTTAACATGCGGAGTCTTTGCCAACTCCAGGGAGTTAATGTCACCGTTGAACTCGATTGTAGGTCTCACATTTCATGCTAGAGAATTGGTGTCAGAATGCATATAGTCATGTCTACAAATTATATATTACCATTTTAGTCACTGGTAGAACAAAACGATAAGAATTTCTACCAGTGATTGGAGATATCTTCTGGGAATGGTAAAGATGTATTTTTTTCAATATATTTTCACTATAGAATAGCAAGAAGGCAAAATTTACACATTCTCAATTTAAACTCAAGTAAATAAGTGTTTACTGAGCACATACTATGAGCCAAATGAATTCTAGACATTACAAAATTATACCACATAGATTTTATAATTTGATGGGTGACACGTATATGAAAACAAGTGAAAGCACATTGTCTTACTAATTTTTTCGTCCAGACAAATTAAGCTACTTCGTATTCATGATCCAGGTTCTGAAACAGCTGAGTGGGAGTTTGGTGCTACCTGCCAACACTGAATTTGATTCATTAAGAAATATTCTTATCCTGTTTTTAAGAAAATATTTACCTTGTCTCTATATTCATCCAAAAAGATTTTGAAAAGAATGCTAATTTGTTTCTGTTTCTTTAAATGAGGGAAAACATTGCCCAATCTATTCTAGAAAAGTTATAAATACAATTTATATGGATAACAATTTTTTTTTTTTTTTTTTTTTTTGCCAATCAATGAGAGCTTGTAAGGTTGCTGAGATTGGTTGGCCTTGAACTCTTGGCCTCACCTTCACAAGCGCCATGACATCCGGCCGGAGCCACTTTGGGCCCCTGGATAACAATTTTTAATGTGGAAATTTGTCTATTTTTTAAAAATAAAACAATTAGTATTTATTTTGCAGTATAAAGGTGACAAACTAAAACATAAAAAGGCTGTTATGGCTTAACGTTTTTGTTGCAGATTAAATATGCAGTATTGAAAAATGGAAAGGCATGGCTTTATCTCTGACCTACAGAATTAAAAAGAAAAAAATCTCTCCATATTCCTTCTTTATCATGGGATATGCTGTTCAGGCAATATAAATTAATAGACTTGCACTTTCATATGGAAACAAGATCAAGTGTACTAGTTAGGTTTTCACATTCACAGTATATAAGAAAATACACGTGGAAGGAAAAGTAAAGGATTAACTTAAAAAGGATTTATTCACAGGAAGGATTTATTCACCCTGTGTGCATATATCTAGAGCACAGAGGGCCACCAACATGTGCCATAATACTGTGTAGGTATCCTGCATGACATCAATTAACTTAAACATATCTTTAAGATCAAGCTTTGAACAAAAAAAAAAAAAGGAAGCTTAGAAGGCAGTATGTTGAGTGGAAATAAACACTGAAATATATCAATCATTTTCAACTTCTGCAGTGTCTTTATGAGCCAACTAACTTTTATGCAGCCTGCATTTAAAGTTCCTTATTTGGCCGGGTGCCGTGGCTCAAGCCTGTATTCCCAGCACTTTGGGAGGCCGAGGCGGGTGGATCATGAGGTCAAGAGATCGAGACCATCCTGGTCAAAATGGTGAAACCCTGTCTCTACTAAAGATACAAAAAAATTAGCTGGGCATGGTGGCGTGTGCCTGTAATCCCAGCTACTCAGGAGGCTGAGGCAGGAGAACTGCCTGAACCCAGGAGGTGGAGGTTGCGGTGAGCTGAGATCGCACCATTGCACTCCAGCCTGGGTAACAAGAGCAAAACTCCATCTCAAATAAATAAATAAATAAAGTTCTTTATTAAGATTTGAGGATTTTATTTTTATTAATTTAGATATATAAAGTACTATAATTTACAGCTAGGCTTTGAAATATCTTTTTGGGATCTCTTAGGAATAAGATTGATACCGTATTATGTGTAACCTGCACAATCTGGAAAGCTGATATACCTCTGCAAAATCTTTGCCTCTGCACTGTCAGTGTGATGTGCTTTCTGCATAGTTATAGACTACTAGCGATTTTATCAAAACTTCTAAAATTTAAATTACATGGTAAAATATCTGTAAAAATTTGTCTATTAATAATATTTCTAGGATTGTGATTTTACACAGTAAGCCCAAAGTCTTCACATTGTGTCACTAAGACGGTGCCGTGCTTAGGCAGGGAGGATGTTCACTTCAAATTCAATGTGATTAGATCTCCATGGAAGAGTACCACACAGCTGCTGTATATGTGTCTGTTGTCATGAGGAATGTACAGCGAGTTGATAAAACCATTAAAATTGATATATTAAATGCAGAAAAGAATTTATGTGACTAAGTCAATAAAATTAAATTATTTAAATGTTGTAATTGTATAAAGTTAATTATTTATGAAAATAAATAATTTATAATACAGTGGTTAACTGCTTATTGTTCTTAGGAAGTCCAGCAATTGTCTTTCTGTAAACTTACACACACGCGCGCGCACACACACACACACACCCCTACAGAAAGAGAAAGAGAGATTGCAGAATTCATTTCACTTCTTGATAAATGAAAGTCACAAAAAAGAAAGTATCATCTAGAATGATAAAGGTACCTTTTGAGTGTGCTTCCTATTTGATATGTTAAAATGAGTATCAAAATAGACAAGGATGTTAAACCAATGACTTTTCTTTATTATTTCTTCTCCCTCTATATTAATAAGTGTGTCCATCATTATTTGATTCTGTTTTGCTAGTCTGCAAGGCACTACTCATTTTTGAATTCAGAGTCAAAGAAAGTACAGTGCATTTAATCAGGCTTCCATTTCAAGGCACAGAGAACCGAAATAGGAACCCTGGACTTCACAGCCCAAGTCAAATAAAAAAAATTTCAAAACATTAAAGGCAGGAGAGTACCAGATGTATTATATTGGAGAAATGAACACTTACTTGTAAGTGAGTTTATTTTAAATTTCTTTCTCCTTACTATAACCTATAGAGGAGTTACCTGCGAGATTCTGTATGAATGCTGTCATTATATTTAGCTTGAACTAACTGGATACAGGCTCAGAAAATGTTCAGATAATTAGTTTACGATTTTCAGTGCATAGATTTCTCCACAAGATATAGAATTTTTGGTTTCTGTAGTTAAAGTTCATCCGAATTCCTTTCAATAATATATTAGGAATCTAAAATTATAGTCTCCACATACTTATTCATATTTGTAAATACTCATTTTCATAACCATACTATCAGATTAATTGAATATGAACATTTTAAAATTACTGTTAACTCTTCGTGAAAAAAGTTTGGTCTCTGGTATCTCTATTTCATTTTTTGTAATTTCTATAACCATCATTTTCTTATTTACGTAATATTTTTAAACTTAATTCTTGTGGCTTCAAACTGTCAGCAGATCATAAAACTAAACTTAGGACAGTTTTTCTTTAATAAATCAAACATAATAGTATATTTATATATTATTTCATTCTTTACTTTGAAAATGATTTTGATCTGTGGGACCACATTAGTGAATGAAATTAATCATGGGCTCATGTGATTATAACAATTCATCATGTGCTCATGTGATCATAACTGATGTAAGCAATATTTTAGAAGTATAACATATGGAACAGATTTGGTGTATCAAGACAACAAAATAGTCTAGACTCAGCAACAAGTCATTCATCTGCACCCCTTTTAGTTCAAAATCATGACATAATTTACATTGACAGCCCTCCATGTCATAAAACGTACACAGAAAAATTATGCATTCTTTGTTATCTTCTAAGGACTCAGATATTTAAATATTATCTTTAAATTTATAGCATTCATAACTTAAAGCTAATCTTTTCAATGATGCTTTTAATACTCAATAAAAATAAGACTTCCTAACTTTAATCTCTTGAATGATGGTTTTTATGCTCAGTAAAAATACTCTTTTATTTTTTGTCTTACTCAAAACGTAGTTTTTCCACTGATGCTGCAGTTAAAAGGAGTGGAATATCCTCCTTAATTCTTTTTTTTTTTTTTGAGTGTTTATGTCTTTTTTTTTATTTTTAAAATTTTTATTGCATTATAGGTTTTGGGGTACATGTGCAGAACGTGCAAGATAGTTGCATAGGTACACACATGGCAGTGTGTTTTGCTGCCTTCCTCCCCTTCACCCACACTTGGCATTTATCCCCAGCCTATCCCTCCCCAGCCCCCCCCCCGCTGTCCTACCCCATTCCCCCCAATAGACCCCAGTGTGTAGTAGACCCCCTCCCTGTGTCCATGTGTTCTCATTTTTCTCACCCACCTATGAGTGAGAATATGCGGTATTTCTTTTTCTGTTCTTGTGTCAGTTTGCTGAGAATGATGTTCTCCAGATTCATCCATGTCCTTACAAAGGACACAAACTCATCATTTTTGATTGCTGCATAATATTCCATGGTGTATATGTGCCACATTTTCCCAGTCCAGTCTATCATCGTAGGGCATTTGGGTTGGTTCCAGTTCTTTGCTATTGTAAACAGTGCTGCAATGAACATTCGTGTGCATGTGTCCTTATAGTAGAACGATTTATAGTCCTTTGGATATATACCCAGTAATGGGATTGCTGGGTCAAATGGAATTTCTATATCTAGGTCCTTGAGGAATCGCCACACTGTCTTCCACAATGGTTGGACTAATTTACACTCCCACCAACAGTGTAAGAGTGTTCCTTTTTCTCCACATCCTCTCCAGCATCTGCTGTTTCCAGATTTTTTAATGATCACCATTCTAACTGGCGTGAGATGGTATCTCAATGTGGTTTTGATTTGCATCTCTCTAATGACCAGTGATGATGAGCATTTTTTCATGTGTTTGTTGGCCTCATGTATGTCTTCTTTTGTAAAGTGTCTGTTCATGTCCTTTGCCCATATTTGAAGGGGCTTGTTTGTTTTTTTCCTGTAAATCTGTTTGAGTTCTTTGTAAATTCTGGATATCAGCCCTTTGTCAGATGCGTAAACTGCAAAGATTTTCTCCCATTCTGATGGTTGCCTATTCACTCTAGTGACTGTTTCTTTTGCCGTGCAGAAGCTGTGGAGTTTGATTAGGTCGCATTTGTCTATTTTGGCTTTTGTTGCCAATGCTTTTGGTGTTTTGGTCATGAAGTCCTTGCCTACTCCTATGTCCTGAATGGTTTTGCCTAGATTTTCTTTTAGGGTTTTTATGGTGTCAGGTCTTATGTTTAAGTCTTTAATCCATCTGGAGTTAATTTTAGTGTAAGGTGTCAGGAAGGGGTCCAGTTTCTGCTTTCTGCACATGGCTAGCCAGTTTTCCCAACACCATTTATTAAATAGGGAATCCTTTCCCCATTGCTTGTTTTTGTCTGGTTTATCAAAGATTATATGGTTGTAGATATGTTGTGTTGCCTCCGATGCCTCTGTTCTGTTCCACTGGTCTATATCTCTGTTTTGGTACCAGTACCATGCTGTTTTGATTACTGTAGCCTTGTAGTATAGTTTGAAGTCTGGTAGTGTGATGCCTCCTGCTGTGTTCTTTTTGCTTAGAATTGACTTGGCTATGCGGGCTCTCTTTTGGTTCCATATGAAGTTCATGGTGGTTTTTTCCAGTTCTGTGAAGAAATTCAATGGTAGTTTGATGGGGATAGCATTGATTGTGTAAATTACTTTGGGCAGTATAGCCATTTTCACGATATTGATTCTTCCTAACCACGAACATGGAATGTTTCTCCATCTGTTTGTGTCCTCTCTTATTTCATTGAGCAGTGGTTTGTAGTTTTCCTTAAAGAGGTCCCTTACGTTCCTTGTGAGTTTTATTCCTAGGTATTTTATTTTCTTTGTAGCAATTGTGAATGGCAGTTCGTTCTTGATTTGGTTCTCTTTAAGTCTGTTATTGGTGTATAGGAATGCTTGTGATTTTTGCACATTGATTTTATATCTTGAGACTTTACTGAAGTTGCTTATCAGTTTCAGGAGCTTTTGGGCTGAGGTGATGGGGTCTTCTAGGTATACTATCATGTCGTCTGCAAATAGAGACAATTTGGCTTCCACCTTTCCTATTTGAATACCCTTTATTTCTTTTTCTTGCCTGATTGCTCTGGCTAGAACTTCCAGTACTATGTTGAATAGGAGTGGTGAGAGAGGGCATCCTTGTCTAGTGCTGGATTTCAAAGGGAATGCTTCTAGTTTTTGCCCATTCAGTATGATATTGGCTGTTGGTTTGTCGTAAATAGCTTTTATTACTTTGAGATATGTTCCATCAATACCAAGTTTATTAAGGGTTTTTAGCATAAAGGGCTGTTGAATTTTGTCAGATGCCTTCTCTGCGTCGATTGAGATAATCATGTGGTTTTTGGTTTTGCTTCTGTTTATGTGGTGAATTACATTTATAGACTTGCGTATGTTGAACCAGCCTTGCATCCCCGGGATGAATCCTACTTGATCATGATGGATAAGTTTTTTAATGTGCTGTTGCAATCGGTTTGCCAGTATTTTATTGAAGATTTTTGCATCTATGTTCATCATGGATATTGGCCTGAAGTTTTCTTTTCTTGTTGAGTCTCTGCCGGGTTTTGGTATCAGGATGATATTGGTCTCATAAAATGATTTGGGAAGGTTTCCCTCTTTTTGGATTATTTGGAATAGTTTCAGAAGGAATGGTACCAGCTTCTCTTTGTGTGTCTGGTAGAATTCGGCTGTGAACCCATCTGGCCCTGGGCTTTTTTTGTGTGGTAGGCTCTTAATTGCTGCCTCAACTTCAGACCTTGTTATTGGTCTATTCATAGTTTTAGCCTCCTCCTGGTTTAGGCTTGGGAGGACACAGGCGTCCAGGAATTTATCCATTCCTTCCTGGTTTACTAGTTTATGTGCATAGAGTTGTTTGTAGTATTCTCTGATGATGGTTTGAATTTCTGTGGAATCTGTGGTGATTTCCCCTTTATCGTTTTTTATTGCATCTATTTGGTTGTTCTCTCTTTTCTTTTTTATCAGTCTGGCTAGTGGTCTGTCTATTTTGTTGATGTTTTCAAAAAAGCAGCTCTTGGATTTATTGATTTTTTTGAAGGATTTTTCTCATCTCTATCTCCTTCAGTTCTGCTCTGATCTTAGTTATTCCTTGTCTTTGGCTAGGTTTTGAGTATTTTTGATCTTGCTCCTCTAGCTCTTTCAATTTTGACAATAGGGTGTCAATTTTGGATCTCTCCACTGTTCTCATTTGGCAACTTATTGCTATATATTTTCCTCTACAGACTGCTTTAAATGTGTCCGAGAGATTCTGGTACATTATGTCTTCGTTCTCATTGGTTTCGAAGAACTTCTTTATTTCTGCCTTCATTTCATTGTTTATCCAATCAACATTCAAGAGCCAGTTGTTCAGTTTCCATGAAGCTGTGCAGTTCTGAGTTAGTTTCTGAATTCTGAGTTCCAACTTGATTGCACTATGGTCTGAGAGACTGTTTGTTATGATTTCAGTTGTTTTGCATTTGCTGAGGAGTGCTTTACTTCCAATGATGTGGTCAGTTTTGGAGTAGGTGTGATGTGGTGCTGAGAAGAATGTATATTCTGTGGATTTGGGGTGGACAGTTCTGTAAATGTCTATCAGGTTTGCTTGTTCCAGGTCTGAGTTCAAGTCCTGGATATCCTTGTTAATTTTCTGTCTGGTTGATCTGTCTGATATTGACAGTGGAGTGTTAAAGTCTCCCACTATTATTGTGTGGGAGTCTAAGTCTCTTTGTAAGTCATTAAGAACTTGCCTTATATATCTGGGTGCTCCTGCATTGGGTCCATATATATTTAGAATTGTTAGCTCTTCTTGTTTTATCAATCCTTTTACCATTATGTAATGACCTTCTTTGTCCCTTTTAATCTTTTTTGCTTTAAAGTCTATTTTATCAGAGACGAGAAATGCCACTCCTGCTTTTTTTTGCTCTCCATTTGCTTGGTAAATCTTCCTCCATCCCTTTATTTTGAGCCTTTGTGTATCCTTGTGTGTGAGGTGGGTTTCCTGGATACAGCACACTGATGGGTTTTGGTTTTTTCTCCAATTTGCCAGTCTGTGTCTTTTGATTGGTGCATTTAGCCCATTTACATTTAGGGTTAATATTGTTATGTGTGAATTTGATACTGTCATTTTGATGCTAGCTGGTTGTTTTGCCCGTTGGTTCATGTAGATTCTTCATTTTGTTGATGGTCTTTAGCATTTGGTATGCTTTTAGGATGGCTGGTACTGGTTGTTTCTTTCTATGTGTAGTGCCTCTTTCAGGAGCTCTTGTAAAGCAGGCCTAGTGGTGACAAAATCTCTGAGTACTTGCTTGTTCATGAAGGATTTTATTTTTCCTTCACTTATGAAGCTCAGTTTGGCTGGATATGAAATTCTGGGTTGAAAGTTCTTTTCTTTAAGGATGTTGAATATTGGCCCCCACTCTCTTCTGGCTTGTAGAGTCTCTGCTGAGAGATCTGCTGTGAGTCTGATGGGCTTCCCTTTGTGGGTGACCCGACCTTTCTCTCTGGCTGCCCTTAGTATTTTCTCCTTCATTTCAACCCTGATGAATCTGACGATTATGTGCCTTGGGGTTGCTCTTCTTGCGGAGTATCTTTGTGGTGTTCTCTGTATTTCCTGGAGTTGAGTATTGACCTGTCTTGCTAGGTTGGTGAAATTTTCCTGGATAATATCCTGAAGAGTGTTTTCCAGCTTGGATTCATTCTCTTCATCACATTCTGGTACACCTATCAAACGTAGGTTAGGTCTCTTCACATAGTCCCACATTTCTTGGAGATTTTGTTCATTCCTTTTTGTGCTTTTTTCTTTAATCTTGGTTTCTCGTTTTATTTCATTGAGTTGATCTTCAACTTCTGATATTCTTTCTTCTGCTTGGTCAATTCGGCTGTTGAAACTTGTGCATGCTTCACGAAGTTCTTGTGTTGTGTTTTTCAGCTCCTTCAATTCATTCATATTCCTCTCTAAGTTTTCCATTCTTGTTACCAATTCCTGGAATCTTTTTTTAAATCATTTTTCAAGGTTCTTAGTTTGTTTGCACTGATTTAGAACATGTTCTTTTAGCTCACTGAAGTTTCTCATTATCCACTTTCTGAAGTCTGATTCCATCATTTCTTCACACTCATTCTCCGTCCAGCTTTGTTCCCTTGCTGGTGAGGAGTTTTGGTCCTTTGTAGGAGGTGAACTGTTTTGGTTTTGGGTGTTTTCCTCCTTTTTGCGCTGGTTTCTTCCCATCTTTATGGATTTATCCACCTGTTGTCTTAGTAGTTGCTGATTTTTCAATTGGGTCTCTGTGTGGACACCCAGGTTGTTGATGATGAAGTATTTCTGTTACTTAGTTTTCCTTCTAATGGTCTAACCCCTCTGCTGTACGAGTGCTGAGGTCCACTCCCGGCCCTGCTTGTCTGGGGTACACCTGTAGCAGCTGCAGAACAGTGAGGGATGCTACCAGTTTCTTCTTCTGCTATCTTTGTTCCAGAATTATGCCCGCCAAATGTCAGTCTGATTAGTCCTTTTTTGGGCTGACTCTTTGGATATACAGGGGTCAGGGAGCTGCTTGAGGAGACAGTCTGTGCTTTATAGGAGCTCCAGTGCTGAGCTGTGAGCTCCGTTGTTCATTCAGGGTTTTTGGGAGGATATGTTTATGTCTGCTGCAACAGAACTCATAAAACCCCCGCTTTTTTTTCCCCCTTAGATTCTCTGTCTCAGGGAGTTGGGGCTTTATGAGTATCTGTTGCACTGTCCTGCCCAGCTAGGAGGCAGTCTATTCACTATTTGCCTGCCGGGGCTCCGCCCTGCTAGCGCGGGTCCTCCCTGTTGCCACAGGGCTCCGTTCTGCTGTGGCGTGCTCCACCTTGCTGGCGGAGTCTCTCTGTTATGGCGGGTTGCCTTGGCAACGGCAGGCTGCGTCAGCCCTGGGCGGTACCTCTGTAGGGGCAGACTGCGTCCGTAGTGGCGGACGCCCCTCCCCCACCGGGCTGCACTGTCCTAGATGCCGGCAGCAAAACTCTTAGCCCCTAGCGCCTCCAATCACCGCCCTGCTTGTCTCCATGAGGGTGGGACCCGCCGAGCCTGATCACCCAGCTCCCTGCCTCAGAGTCCGTCCTCTCTCTCTCTCTCTTCCTCTCCCCAAGCTGAACGGTTGACTCTCTCCCTGGCGCCCCAGTAGCCTGCTGATAGGGCACTGGGATCCATGCGATATCCCATGCTTCTGCCCACTGCACCGGCTCAGATCACGTTTCCCAGGAATCTTCTGGTCTGGCTCATTGTCCAAGTCCCGTTCAATCAGATGGACATGCCAATCTGCCCTTCCAAATCTCAGATTGCTCGTTTAACAGGGCACCCGGACCAGTGAGTTTTGTGCCCCGTGCCACTGCGCTGTGGCGCCGGCCTAACCGGCCACACGAGCCAGCTGCGCTAGCATCCCGTGTCTCTCCCACACCTGGGACTTTCAACGTTCTGTGGGCAAAAAAGGTCTGTCTGTGACTAGGACTCACCCTCTGCGCCATCACTGAGAGCTGCAATCCTGAGTCGCCTCTACGATGCCATCTTGGAAGCCTCTCCTTAATTCTTATATGAAGACTATTCTAACCTTTTCTGTTCCAAAATTTCACCCAATGGGGATTGCCAAATATTTTGAGTGGTTCTAATTCTCCATCTCGTTTCTTGCATTTTACAATTTGTTTTGGTTTTCAGACTTTCTCTTGTCATGAATATTACTGTTGAATTTGCCTATTTTTGTTATTTTTAGAAATTAGTTGCCTCTTAAGAGTTAAAATTTTTGAACAACAATAAATCCTATAGAACTTAGCTTTACTCATATATTTGAGTATTATAGATACATATAACTTACTTTATAGTTTATAAAAACACAAGAAAGATCATTCTTTTTTCTTCTGCAGGTTCTTATTTTAAAAAGTAGAAATTTTTATTCTTTTATTCTGTGTTTTTATTTTTCACTGACAAATAATAATTGCATTATTAATTGGGTACAGTGTGACATTTATGTGTGTGTGTGTGTGTGTGTGTGTGTGTGTGTGTGTGTGTGTTGACCTCACACTGAAGATTTTACATCAATAGGAGCCAAATGCTTGGGTGCTATTAACTACCAGTGGTTTTAAGATTTTTTTTTAGCCACAGTATCCTCTGTTTAAATAAAATCTTGTAAGGAAGTCTAATGTATAAGTTAAACAGAAGACAAACTGGGTTATTTGTTTTATTGCTTTTGAGTTGTTTGAATCCTTATACATTTTGGATATTAACCCCTTATCAAATGTATTATTTGCAGATATTTTCTCCTAATGTATAGGCTGCATGTTCATTCCGTTAATTTTGTTTTGTTTTGTTTCTTGTGTGTGCAGAAGGTTTTTAGTTTGATATAATCCCATTTGTTTGTGTTCTTGCTGCCTGTGCTTTTGGGTTCCTAGACAATAAATTACTGCCCAGAGCAATATTGTGGAATACTTTCTCTATGTTTTCTTTTAATAGTTTGACAATTTCTGGCCTTACATTTAAGTCTTTAATTTACTTTGAGTTGATATTTGTATATAGGAAGAGGTAAGGGTCCAATTTCGTTCTTTTGCTTGTAGATACCCAGTTTTCCCAGCATAGTTTAGTGAAGAGTTGGTCTTTTCTCCATGGTATGGCCTTGGCACCTTTGTTAAAAAAAATCAATTGACCATAAATTCATGGGTTTATTTCTGAACTCTTTATGCTGTTGTATTGGTCAATGTGCATGTCTGCTTTTTGGCCAGTACAATGTTATTTTGATGACTTTGTAATAGATTTTGAAGTCAGGTAGTGTGATGTCTCCAGCTTTGTTTTTTGTTGTTGTTGTTTTGTTTTTTGCTCTCAAGATTTCTTTGGCTATTTGAGGTCTTTTCTGAGTCTATGCAAATTTCAGGACTGTTTTATATAAATTCTGTGAAAAGTGACATTGATATTTCATTCAGGATTGCAGTAAATGAAGATCACTTTGAGTAGTATGGACATTTTAACAATATTGTTTCTTCCAGTTTATGACCACAGTATAGCTTTACATTTATTTGTGTCATCTGTAATTTTTTTTATCAATGTTTTATAATTTATAGTATAAAGATGTTTTACCTCCTTGATTAAATTTATTACTACATATTTTGTTTTTTGATGCTATCTTGCATGGGAATGATTTCTTAATTATTTTTTCAGGTACTTTGTTTTTAGTATAAAGAATCACTTCTGACTTGTCTGTGTTGGTTTCGTACCCTGCAAATTTACTGATTTTTTAAAATCAGTTCTAACAGCTTTTTTTTGAAGTGTTTAAGGCTTTTATATATTATAAGTTCATGGCTTCAGCAAAGAGAGACAATTTTACTTCTTCCTTTTCTATTTGGATGCCTTTTACTTCTTTTTCTTGTCTAATTGCTCTGACCAGAACTTCTAATACTGTGTTGAACAGAAGTTGTTTGAATGGGCATCATTGGCTTGCCTGTGATCTTAGAAGAAAAGCCTTTAACTTTCCACCATTGAGTGTAATGTTAGCTGTGGACTTTTCATACATGGCCTATATTATGCTGAGGTGCATTTCTGCTATGTCTTATTTATGGAGAGTTTTCCATCATAAAAGGATGTTGAATTTTGTCAAATGTTTTTTATACATGCCTTTGCAATGTTTGATGTTTAAGTGTGTCCTCAGTAAAAGTATATATATATATATATATATCCCTATAGAACTGGAAAGTTTTGTTAATTATTATTGTATACTAATAACCCAGTTCAGTGCCTGATTCATAAAAGTAAATTGACAAATATTTGTTGGTTGCATTGCTTAGAATTGTCTCCTAAGCCATGGAATATTTTGTAGTCAATTAGAAATATTCTATTTTTTTAAGTCACATTTAAAATGTATTTGGTTTACTATGTTATTTTCTTATATAATTACTATTCACTCAGGTTACTTTAGAGCAAGATATGAGTTAGTAGATCCCTAGGCTAATTTCTAAATATTTTTTTTTCCAAAGTATAAAATAAAAGCCTTTTGATGCAAATAAGGAATGTAAATTAGTGAACTAAAAAATTCTGGCCAGTTGCTGCCATGACCTATGATATCTGATTCTCCAAATTTAAAATAAGTCAGAAATGTAGATTCTTATATTAAATGTTAAATGTTGGAACTTTATTAAACTTCAGTAAATTTATACAGTCCAAATGAAACCCCTCTGTAGTTCAGATTTGGACTAATTACTGCCAGTTTGTATATTCTAGCCATATGTTGTTTTTTTTTTTTTTTTTTGAGATACAGAGAGGTAGGTAAATGATAGTGTCACAAAAATTGAACTGGAGAGTTAGGACTAAGTATTAGTCATCTGTAATTCTCATTTTTCATATGTAAAGTCAACATCATAAAGTGCAGTTCGTAAAATTAATCCAGATTCTTCATTGTCGAGGAAAGTGATTGTGTAATGTATTCTTATGAGGATGGAATCAGATGGTTGAAATCTTACTTTTCCATATAACTTTAAAGTCAATAGGTTTTGAAAACAGTGTTATAAAAATCTTTTTTTTCCTCTGTGAGGAAATTTAATAACAAAAAGCAAGAAATCATACATGCAGAGTGATTCGCACAGCAGAATAGCAGCATCACTGTGTGTGCAAAAAGATCTCACAGGGTGGATAGTATGATATATATTTTGAAGAATGAGGAGGACCTCATTAGATTAGATTGTTACCCACAGTGATTTGGAACCCAAATATGAGGAAGAAATTTTCAGGATTAACTAAATGGTCAATCACCTTCTGATTTACTAACATCTGTGCTGGGAAGTACTGAAAAGTCATCCCAGAAAGTAGTTTGGGAGCCAGACCTTAGAATGCCCTGAATGCTGAGTCTTTGGAGCTTTTGATGCAATGAATGGGGAATCATGGTAAGTTTTTAAATGAGGACTTGAGGGAAGTGACATCATCAGACTTGTACTTCCATCAAATTGATGTGAAATTTCAATATTTATCTGAATGGGACATTATGGGGAAAAGGGAAAGAGTTAGTAAGTTATTTTAATAAATTAGGCATGAGATAATAAAGACCTGGTCTAGGACTGTCAGGGTGTTTGTATTGCTTAAAACTAAAGAGAGAATTCTGGGAAATAACTGACCTTAGTGAGATAGATAATACATTTATTTAAGTGTAATAAAATTATAGTACATAAGTAAAATAAGTGGTGATATAGAAATGAAGCTCAGGAACAGGATGAAACACACACACAGACACACACACACACACACACACACATAGATATACTCTAAGGTTGTGCACTTAAATGTATAAATGTAAAGCCTTAAGAAATATAAGACTTAGCCACAAAGAAAGTAAAAATGGTGAATTTAACTCATAAGAAAGGTGAGTTTAGCTAAGGACTTTATACAGATGTTCATAAAGGAGAGTCTAGAAAGAAAACAAAACAGAGAAAATGAGCAAGGGGTCCAAGAGTATTCTGGAAGCTGAGATAGAGTGAAGTGAGAAGAGCGATCTCAAGAGTTAGAATGTAGTTTGTATGAAAGTTCAGTGTAAGAAAGTTCAGGTAGGATGAATGCTGATAAAAACCACTAGATTTAGGACTTACATTGTGATTGGTTCCAGAGGAAAGAATGAAGGATTGTCAAAGAATTATAGTTGAGAAAGTAGGGGATAGAAACCAGTAATTTGTGCCAATAAAATTCTTGATTTTTTTTTTTTTTTACCTCCCATACTGTTCTGTTAAATCCAATAGTTTTGTCATCTCATTCCATATGGTATCAATGGACACAGATTAAAGGAAACAAAATTTCTGCCAGAAACACATTTCCTTCTTCTAAGAAACACACATGTTCATGATAATAAAACAAGTGGAAAAGTAGGTAAGACCAAACATGTAAAAGTGTTCGAAATGTTTAATGATTTAAATGTCATTGGAATTCTTTCACATATTTATATAAGTATTTGATAGGAAAAAAATACCATCAGTAAAACTTCAGTTGAATTCAGAATTCTGCTAGAAGAGAAATATGATAAATTTAGCCAAAAGAAAACATGGTATGTGTTTATGGCAACAATAGCAGAAATATTTATTGTAAAACCCAATAACTAGACATACTATAGTATAAGGACTTGGAATATCATGAACATTACAATTCTTTATATCCTCAAACCTTCCTTCGTTAAAGAACCAGCGTGAGAAGAGAGGTATTAAGTGAACCTCGAATGTTTGTTTCTTGCTTCCTGCATGCAAACATTATAAGCATTAAACTATACAGTAAATTGTCTTTGATCTAGGTAGCTAACATAAGTAGAACAAATTTATTTTTTGACCAAATGTCACTATCTGTGTGCCAGGCATTGTGTTAGGTGTTATATAAGTAACAGAAAGCAAAATCATTGTTTCTGCCCTCCTGGAACATAGGCTCTAGCTGAGATTGATAATAAATTAAAAACATGAACAAGGTGTTATAGGTTTCAAAAAAGCTATGAAAGTAGTAACAGGTTATATTCAAGAGTAACTTCAGAAAGACACATTTTGAATAGGTGATAAGGAAATACCTCTTTGAGGAGGTAATATTGAGCTGCAATGATAAAACCAGCCCAGTCCAGCCCAGCCCTGTAAAAGCCTGGGAAGTAGAGTTATAGGAAGAAGAAAAAACTACAAAGTTCATGTTCATATTAACATTCAAACAACTGATAATTAAAAAATCACATTTCAAGTGCTTCCTATATATAGTAATTTTAGAGGTTTTATCTTATTTATTTTTTGTAATAACAGTGGGATGTAGATGTCAGTATGAATCCCAATTCACAGTTATAAAACCGAAGAAAAGAGAGCTTAAGTAACTTGTAAAAGGTCATAAAACTGGTAAGTGGAAACACTTGACCATTGTATGTTGTATTGCCTATCTTTTCCATACTTTTAGGAGGTGGACATGTGCACTGACGTCAAAACTCAAGTCCAACTCAACTTGTGATCTGATCTTTCTCCACACTTTGTATTTTACAGAAGGTGCCATCATCTGCCTCACAATTCAGAGACCTGGGTATCATCCTCATCTTCTCTCTACTTTCCTACCAAATTCAATCATTATATCCTCTTAAAATTTAATGTCTAAATGTATTTTGAATAAGATCTGTTTCTGCAAATATCACAGTAGAATGTACGTTCATCTTTTACTGGGATTGCTGCGTTAACACGATAATTTATCTTACTCAGTTTTCCCATGCCATCTCCTCATTCACAAGCCATTTTCCATATTGTCATCAAAGTGAGCATCCTAAAAACATGCTTATATCACTCCTCCTCTTAAAAAACACTTTAGTATTTCCCCCATTGCCCTTAAGATGAAATTCATAATATCGTGGTTTTCAAAGTAGGGTAGCCACATGTCCTGTTATTTCTTAGTCTCAATTTTTATCATTGTTTTTCAGTGTAATTCTTAATTGCGTCTCTTTATTCTAAAAAGTATCCTGGTACTTTAAGACCTAGTCCAGAGTTACTGCTTCAGTCTCATTTCTGATCTTTCCATTCAACCCATAAACTTAAACTCTATGCTATATTCATATGGGATTGCTTGTGTTCCTGAAGTCTCTCAGGCTTTTGTTACTTCCACTAGAACATGGTGGGCATTCTGCTTATAGCTTTCTACTTATCACTCACTCTTCCCAAATTTACTGACTAATATCTATTCAATTTTAGGTCTCAACTTAGACATCACCTCTAATTCAGCTCTCTGGCTTTTCTACTAAAAGAATAAGCTAGGTGCCCTTCCTAAGTGTATGTTGCTGCCTAATCATTACATATATTCACTCAAGTGTTTTTACCCGTTTTGCTATTGGTACCATTCACAGTAGTGTAAGTTCTTGCAGACAAGGAAAGTATCCCTGTTTGTTTAACTAGCTCCTGGCCCATATTCAACACATAATACTGTTAACTGATAAGATTTTATTAGTTCTGTATAGGAGCTCTGTATTCCTAGCAGTGGGGATGATGCCCTACACAAAGTAGGTTCTTTAACACATGTTTGTTAAGTAACTAATTTAATGTACAAATGAATACATTGGTGTTTGGTGCCTTTAATAGAGAATGGAATTAATTTTAATTAGTGTTGCTGTTTAAAGTGATAGCAAAGAGATGTGTGGAGACAGGAAGAGTTTATTTCCTACAGGTTAAGGACCATTGGTTAAAAAAACTGTTCTGTGTTTGAAAATATAGTGTGTGAAGTGGTAATTTAATTTGAACCAAGGAATGTTTGTGTGTTTTGAAGAGTAAACATGGCATCAAGTTCTCAGGGGTCCCAGAACTTTATGCTGACTACTTCCTTTAACATGGGCTTAACATATCATGGCTTTGTCTTCTCCAGGACACTTGTTACACCCCGAGAACCATATTTGTCCTCACATTCACAGGAAAACCTACCTATCTCACAATAAGAACAACTAATTCCAGTCTCTCCAAGCCACTCATGTGAGCTGTTCAAATTAAGCACTCTTAACACCTGGGTTTATAAATTAGAGAATATACTATGACTTAATATATATTATTATGATGTCTATGTCTATAGACAAAAATGTGGATCCACTTTCCTAACCCTTGCCTTACCTTCTCCCTGTATCTCAAGTGAAGACACTCTTATACTGATAATCATCTTAGCTAGATAGACACTACAGATGCACGTGAGATGGTAGGCTTCACTTCCTTGAGAACCCACAAATGTGTTACGTTAGAAACAGGAGCTTACTTCTGTTGCCTCAATAAGTGAAGTTTGATGTATTATTTTCTCAGCTGTATTAGTTTTCCCAGTAAATGGAATTTGTCAAAAGAAACCAGCATTTTTGAGGTTACCGTTTGTTAAATAGAAGCTTAACTTACATTCTTAAGAAACTCTTCCAAACTTAAACAAATTTGACATTTGCTCTCATACCTTCATTTATGGAAAGAAAAAAAATGGCAACAGAATTTTTAAAAAGAAACCATCGCACATCATAACACCACCCCCAACACATAAGTATTCACAAATACATAACAGTTTTTTTTTGTGTGTGTGTGATATACAGAAGATTAGCTGCAAACTGATATGGCAGATGCAGTGTATCAGTCAGGTGGAGAAATGAAACTAAGGTGACTAAAAGCTAGAGACTACTGGATGTAAAAGGACTGCTTTAGTCTGTGAGGACTACTGCAAAAAGTAGACTGGGTGGCTTGTAGACTCCAGATGTTTATTTCTCACTATCGGAAGCCTGGGAATTCTACATTCAAGCTGCTGGCAGATTTGGTGTCTGGTGAGGGCCCATTTCCTAGTTCATAGATGGCACATGGTAGAAGGGACAAAGAGTTCCTCTTTTTTATAAGGGCATTAATTGCATTCATGAGAGTTCCACCTCCATGACCTAATCACCTCCCAAAGGCTTTACTTCTAATACCATTACCTTGGGGATTGGGATTCAACGATGAATTTTGAGGGGACATAAATATTCAGACCAAAACAGGTCCCTCCCTGCCTATTTGTTATTGTTCTCACACACGAGAATATTTAAAAGCAGGTCTTCTTTGAAGTGTTATGGTACATTATGTGACCTTAGTGTTTTTTTCACATTTGATTCGATGGTTTTTATTGGTTTCCATAATCATGTCTCTTCTTGTATGCAGAGTAAATATATGCTTAATGTACAAAAAAAGATTAACCCTTCTTCACTTTTGGGTGTTTGAACTGAGAAAATTTGGTTATGAAAACTAGAGGGCTATTTTAAAAATATAATTATAAGTGAAGTAATGACACGTTTATAGCTAAGAACCATATAATGAGAATTTCTTTTACATACGTTAACACAACTTACTGAGGCAGAAATGCGTAAAATACGGAATGCTCACAAATTTTTCTATCTCAAATTTCTGAACAGAAAGAACGAGAGAGAGGTTCTAACTTGGCCTTTATGTTTCGACTGCCTTTTGCTGCTGGGAGGGTGTTTAGCATCAGTATGTTGGACACTCTGCTATATCAGGTATACAGATTTTTTTTCTCCCTAAAATAATTGTTTTCTGTTTTATTTAGATTTTATTTAAATGAATAATACATCTAGTGTTTCTGTGAGGCTATTAACTTAAAATTGGCTCCAGAAGTTATTCATAATTTTATTTCATATACTTAAAGACATAAATGCTCCTGTGAAACATTTTGTAAGAAAAATATTATTTTTTAAAATAACCCGTGGAAATTATTTTAGGCATTCTTTTGTGCCAGTTCCCTGCAATATTTAATACATTTTAGTACATTTTGCATGTTACTCCAATTTATTATTTATTTATTTTTTAATCCATATTACTGGATTAAAAACAGGTAAGAAAAAATTACCAACTTAATAAAAACAGCATTCTTTATAGTATACATTTTTTCCCGGTTTGAACTAAAATACCAAATTGTTGTCAATAAACTGATAAACTAAGGACATTTAAGAATCTGCCAATTATTGCATATCTTAGAAAAATATGAAAAAGACTACAACAACTAAAAACCATTGAATTTGTTTCTGAATGCCAACTTAACTTTTTCATTTTATCATAGATAAGAGGTTTGTGGCAATGTTAATTCAAAATATAATCTTTTTTGTCTCTGCCAGAAACTGAACAGCAATAGTATTTCATTTTCTCTGATTCAGTTAATCAGACAATCTCTTAATATTTCCATTAAGAAGAAAGATATATTTGTAAGGCTTGAAATTATTTGATAACATTAATCTCAAATTAAGCATTTTAACATTTTATTGTACCTATTCTTTTTGCTTATTTATGTACCATCTTCTATAATTGCTTGACTGAACAAACTAATGCAAAGAGAGTTAAAGCTTTTCTGCAGACCTTTGAGCTAATTTTGCCCATGAGTATGCCTTTAGCAATGTCAGAAACCATCTGCTTGTGTCAGATGAGTGCTGGAGCAAGCACAACAAAGTAGAATAAATACCCCTATTATCCCTAAAGTTTCTAGACATATCATGTGGTTACTACAGGAGGCAGGGCTCCCACTTCAAACATTGTTATCGTACACACATACTTCTGATCTCTTAAAGAGATTAAATTACAGGGGATGGTTTATTTGAAGAAGAGTGTTGAAACTGAATATTTTATATCAATAGGAGCCAAATTCTTGGGTGCTGTTATGCCCCAGTGGTTTTAAAATATTTTTAGTCACAGTATCCTCTGTTTAAATAAAATCTTGTAAGGAAGTCTAATGTAAAAGTTAAATAGAAGAAAAACTATTCTATAGAAATGAAAAACAGTAGTTTTTTCTTTCTCTTTATTTTGGTCTCATGTTTATGTTATAAATAGAGATACAGGAAACTGGATGAGTTTCTGAAATCTGAAAAAGAGCGAAATAGAACTATATATTTTTAAAGTATTTTTATATATTGTTTTGGAGACAAAGTCTTGCTCTGTCACCCAGTCTGGAGGACAGTGGTGTGATCTCAGCCCACTGCAACTTCCACCTCCCAGGTTCAAGCAATTCTTCTGCCTTAGGCTCCCAAATAGCTGGGATTACAGGAGTGCACCATCACGCCCAGCTAATTTTTGCATTTTTAGTAGAGACAAACTTTCACCATGTTGGTCAGGCTGGTCTCAAACTCCTGATCTCAGGAGATCCACCCACCTTGGCCTCCCAAAGTTCCGAGATAGGTGTAATTAAGACTGTGCTTGGCCTAGTCTTGAACTGTAACCTAGTCTTGAACAGTAAACCTATTTTGCATTTTAATTCAATATATACCTGCATGTGTGTGCATGTGTGTATGTGTGTATAACTGAAACAAAACATTACCAACACACCCTTTCTGCTTGTAATTTACTGTGTTATTTTTATCATACTGAATATACTCTATTTCATTTTAAAAACTTGCTGACATCAATTCATAACTATTTTGTGGCTTGTTTGAAAAACATTAAGTAGAGGACTTTTGGATTAGTAAAATCCAGAGCATAATCCATTTGATCTGTTGTCAATGGTTCTTGAACTATTTGGAATTATTTTTAGTCACACTCTCTTTAACTGTTTACTAATAATATGAGCTATGTGTTTGTAAAGACTATTCTAGCTTTCAGACTTTCCAATATTATAAGAGATGCACTGTCATCCCAGGGAAATGTGGTGATTCAATTTTTGTTTTAAGGCTCCATTTTTGACCTGGTGTGTTGGCTCATGCCAGTAATCCCAGCACTTTAGGGTGGCCAAGGTGGATGAATAACTTGAGGGCAGGAGTTCTAAACCAGCCTCACCAACATGGGAAACACTGTCTCTACTAAAATACGAAACTTAGCTAGGAGCCATGGCACACGCCTGTGGTCCCAGCTACTTGGGAGGCTGAGGCAGGAAAATCTGCTTGCACCTGGGAGGCTGAGGCTGCAGTGAGCCAAGATCACACCATTGCACTCCAGCCTGGGTGACACAGCAAGACCCTGTCTCAAATACATACATATATACATACATACATACATACAGATGTAGAAGGCCCCATTTTATCATGAAGTGTTGTGGAAAGGGAATATGCAATAATAAATGATAAATATAGAAATTTACTTCATTAGCTTAGAGCTTAATTATAAAAAAGACTGAAATTTTTCATTGAAAATTTATTTTAATTGTTTTAAGTTTTTATGATAGTCATTTCATTTAGGGTTTTTGTTTTAAAAATTCTAAAAATGTTTTTATCATTTCTAATAGCACACATAAAATATAAGCATAGTGAGCTATTTCTAGATGAAAAATTATTTCCGATGTTTCCTTATGAATAGTTTAACTATACATGTTTTTCTAGGATACTAACAAGATATATTACATTTTTTTCTATGGAGGCTTAATAATGTGTTATGAGAAATAATCTTTTAAAAGTTGTTAGATGTTCACACTTCTAGCTGTTCTACACATCTGATATACATTATATATAAATATATATGTATATTTTGTTTATTTGCTTATCTTACAGTCATTTGTGAAGGATTATATGATTTCTATCACGAGACTTCTGTTGGGACTGGACACTACACCAGGATCTGGGTTTCTTTGTTCTGTAAGTTGATAATCTCTAGAATAGAAGATTGTTGTGGTAGAAGGTTCTGAAATCTCTCTACCATATACTTTGCTAATTCTTCTATGTCGTATGTTATTTTTTGTATTGTGAATCCAGAGTTGCATCTGAGTTTTAAAAGTTCCTTTAAAATTTTAAGGAAATCATATTATTTTTAATTAATAATCATAATAAATAGCTATTTTGTTTAAAATGCCAAATAAATATTTTTTTGATAACTGGCAATTTGAGACTGCCATAGGATACAATACTGTCCAGGAAAATGGTGATCATACTATTCAACTCCTTTGTTTTATAGATAAGTACATTTGTCCAACTGTACTGAATATTACATTTGTCCAACTGTACTGAATATTACAGTTCAGATTTACAAGAAGCAAAGAGGGACTACTTTTGTTTCCTGTTTGGTAGCACTATGCTTATTCTACTACACATCTTTCTCAATATGGGCATTATTAGAACATTGGGTAGAACAAGTCATTATGGTACTAGAGTGTCTTTTTTACTTTAAATTTGGTAACATCAGCAGACCCTGTACATTAAATACCACTGACGGCCTTCAGTTTATTGCTGCATGCAAAATAGTTTCCGTATCCTGTACATTTCCCAGTCAATTACCAGTGCTCTATTGCCTACTGATATCGAGCCGATATAATGTCATGCTGCCCTAAATTGAGTACTTAGATTTCTTAAGCTTGGTGATGCATAATAAATAAATTTAATAGATGGATAAGCATGAAATATAACTTTGAGATTTGAAAACACTAATAATTTCTGCCTTTAAGAAGTGAAAAATGCTTGAGCCAGGGATGTCAGTTGAGGCTGCAGTGGGCCGTGGTTGTACCATTGAACCACAGCCTGGGTGACAGAGACTCTGACCCCACAAAAATCAATAAATAAATAAGTGAAAAGTTACCACTAGTGCTCTATTTCTGACACATTTGATATGTAAATAATGTGTGTGTATTATAGATGAAAATTACTGAAGATGACTTATGGATCAGAACTTATGCCAGACTTTATCAGAAGTTGTGTTCTTCTACTGGAGATGTTCCCATTGGAATCTACAGGACTGAGTCTCAGAAACTTACTACATCTGAGGTTTGGAAATAACAAAATATTTCTATTTTGATGTTTAATGAGGTGAATGCAATCATTCAGAAACTTACAAACTGATTTCTAAAAAATTCAATAGGAAGTGAAAAGAATGCTGAATACATTGTGTTAAATCTCAGAAGCAAAATTTTTTTCAGCTGTTTTTTTTTTTTTTTTTTTTTTTTAACTAAACTATGTCAGTATTCCAAAAAATATTGCTGGCTAAGGGGGTGTTCTAAGTTTATGGATGTTGGGTTTTAGATGACTTTTATAGATTTAGGATTAGCTGTTTCTAGAAGATTATCAGGAAGCAAATTAATTATAAATAACCTTAGTTTCTGACACATAATAAAAGTTCTCAGGGCAAGCAACCTAAATTTCTAATATATGCCCCTACTGCATATATTAGCATTTTGAAGGAAGCAAAGCAAAGATAATTTAGTTAAGTATTTACATTTCTCAATCTCCAGAATGATGGCCACTCTAAAGCCAAAAGAAAGCTCTTGAGTGTAAGAGTAGTGTCAGATCTTCCCAAAGAAAAGTTCAGTAAATTTAACAGCAAACTCGATCCAGTTAATATGGAAGGAGAATCTGATAAGTTCATGTAGCTAAAAACATATTTGTATTTTGATTTGGTCACTTCATGTGGTTCATGTTGTTTTAAGTAGTTCTTATAGCCTTAGTATAATACCACCTTTTAGGTTAGACTCTTTTCTGAAAGAAAGATTTTGGATAAATGCATCATTCTATCAATACCTACAAAATTATTTAATGTAAGTTATGGTTTGTATTCTTGAAATAGATTTTTCTTCAGACACTTCAAAGTTATTACAAATTATTAAAAAATTTGCGGCCGGGCGCGGTGGCTCAAGCCTGTAATCCCAGCACTTTGGGAGGCCGAGGCGGGTGGATCACGAGGTCAAGAGATCGAGACCATCTAGGTCAACATGGTGAAACCCCGTCTCTACTAAAGATACAAAAAATTAGCTGGGCATGGTGGCGCATGCCTGTAATCCCAGCTACTCAGGAGGCTGAGGCAGGAGAATTGCCTGAACCCAGGAGGCGGAGGTTGCGGTGAGCCGAGATCACGCCATTGCACTCCAGCCTGGGTAACAAGAGCAAAACTCCGTCTCAAAAAAAAAAAAAAAAAAAAAAAAAAATTTGGTTAGCCAATTTTTTGGTCTGATACGAAATTACCTCAACTGTAAGGCTCAGATCAGACACATGCATTTCATTAATTTATATGATGATTAAACCACCTTGTGAAAAAAAATCACCAAATCCCCATATAGAAAAGAACTTTATAGAAAGCATAAAATTAATGGGGTAGATTTTTGTTGTTGCTGTCAAAATATTTAGTTTGACACTTATATAAGTTGCCAGCAGAAAATACTCCAGTTTCTCTGAGGTGCTTCTTGGTGGTTTCACTGTAGCTTCAGGGGTGCTAAATGGAGCTTTGCTGCCATCTTTCCTGCTGAATCTGAGTTTTTCTTTTCCTGTGGTGGTTGTGGTTCACACTGAAAAGAATGAGACAAAGCGAGAGAAAGTCAGGAATTTTGATTGACTAGAAAAACAAACCAGACAGCTAAATATGTAAGTTGTTTGTCTAGAAATGCCTAAAATTTTAGGAATACTAGATTTAAAACAGTATTATTTAATTAAAGGTTTAGAAAAGATCAAAGCTTTCATACCCATATAATTAAGCACAATTATCTGTTCAGGCTGCTATTAACAAAATACCATGGACTGGGACTTGTAAACCACAGCAATTTAATTCTCACAGTTGTGAAGGCTGGGAAATCCAAGATCAAGGCACCAGTTGGTTAGGTGTTTGGTGAGGACCTGCTTCCTGGTTCTCACATGGCCATCTTCTCACTAAATTCTCACCTGGTGAAAGGGAAGGGGATCTCTCTGAGTCCTCTTTTACAAAGCTCTCTCATGATCTAATGGTCATCCGCAAGCCCTACCATCAAATAACAACACACTGAGGATTAGGTTTTCAATATGCATTGTGGGGTGATGGGGAACAAATATTCAGTCTATACAAACCATTTCTTATTTGACTCTAGCCAGTACAAAGAAGGTTTTCATACAGTAGCATGTTGCGATGTTTTTTTATCTGACATATAGGCTTTGGGAATTGTAATGCAGTAAATTCTGCCCTTGGTCAACTCCATGTCCATGTCAGGGTTTTGTATTATAATAGTGTCCATGTGTTATTAAAATATTCTTTTTTGTGCTGTTGACAGTGCAGGGAGGAAAAGGATAACTATTTGAATTGTCGTCAAGGAGTATTTAACTACATTTTAGTCAACTCTGCCCATCATAAAGATCACCTCATTAAAATGCTTGTAAATTCTCAAATGTCTAGATTATATTTAAAAATACATATCATTGGGATGATAAAAGGACATGTTTAAAGTAAGATGATACCTCTTGTTTTTTTTTCTGCACTGAATTCAATCCATCTTCTGGCACACATATTTTTATTTAAATACTAAATTCCACCTATTGTAGAAAGAATTAAGGCAACTAACAAAGATAAACGATAGAGACACCAAGCACTTTTTACAACAAAATATTTTAATAGGAACAGAGAAATTGATTTTACTCAACATCTAGCATACCCTGAGTGTTACAGTTGAGCCTGACTTCGATTTTTAATTTCCTGGTAAATAAGGTAAACAATAGCAATAGTTTATTCATATAGTAATTATAGTCTGATACATGAAAGGATAAATTTCATCTTGCAAAAGATTTGTTTTTCTTGGTCATTTGTTAAAAGGATGAGTATATTCTTTGCTTCCTGAATTTGGAGATTTTAGATACCATGATGAGTAATATCTATCTGTGGTCATAAGCTTTGTGAGATGCAAAAGTACCACTAAAGTGTATATCTCTTACATTAATCTTCAACTAAAAAAGTAGAAAGGGACATCAATTAAATCTTAACCCAATAAAGACATTGAGGTTTTTTTTGTATTTAAAGATGGAAATACTATCTTTTTCAGATTATATAAAAACACAGGATAAGAGCTTAGTGCATCTAATAAAATAAGATTAGCTCTAACAGTTCACCGTGTCTCTCAAACATCAGATGGTTTAAAAACAAAGTTTTGAAATTTAAATAACCATTATCGTTCAGAATGCAACTGTCCTCTTACTAGAATTTAAAGAAAGACACTAGATTTCAGGAAGTAGAAACTTCATTCAGTAATTACTACTGGAGAGTCTGTATTTTTGCTTAGGTTGCTGTCAGATCTCAATTTGCCTCAAGTTCAGAAAGCTTTGCTGCTGTCACTCTCTCCGTATGAATACATATTAAAGATTTATTCATTGACCCGGCCGGGCGCGGTGGCTCAAGCCTGTAATCCCAGCACTTTGGGAGGCCGAGGCGGGTGGATCACGAGGTCAAGAGATCAAGACCATCCTGGTCAAAATGGTGAAACCCCGTCTCTACTAAAGATACAAAAAATTAGCTGGGCATGGTGGCGCGTGCCTGTAATCCCAGCTACTCAGGAGGCTGAGGCAGGAGAATTGCCTGAACCCAGGAGGCGGAGGTTGCAGTGAGCCAAGATCGCGCCATTGCACTCCAGCCTGGGTAACAAGAGCGAAACTCCGTCTCAAAAAAAAAAAAAAAAAAAAAAAAAAAAAAAAAAAGATTTATTCATTGAAAGTGGCCTATGGCCTGGGGACCCTGGAAACAGTTAAGGGCTAGGAGTATCACACTGAATTCTGAAAGTTCAGTTAAAGGGTTATTCTGTACACTTTACACTTTAGCAGCAAATTGGAAGACTCTTTCCTAGGGAAACTGACCAATCCAAGTGGAAAGGCCTAAAAATACAGGCGTGGGAGATTCTTTTTTTTTTTTTTTTTTTTGAGACGGTCTAACTCCGTTGCCAGACTGGAGTGCAGTAGCACAAACTCGGCTCACTGCAACCTCTGCCTCCTGGGTTCGTGCGATTCCCCTGCATCAGCCTCCCAAGTAGCTGGGACTACAGATGTGTGCCACCATGCCTGGCTAATTTTTTGTATTTTAGTAGAGATGGGGTTTCACCATGTTGGCCACCATGGTCTTGATCTTCTGACGTCATGGTCCGCCCTCCTCAGCCTCCCAAAGTGCTGGGATGACAGGCATGAGCCACCACGCCCGGCCAGATGTGGGAGATTCTTTAAGCTCAGTAATCCAGCCAGATCACCATGAAACACAGCAATAAAAAGAATCTCACCCAGAGCTTTCAGTCAATTTATCAGTCTTTTACTTTAATAATAAGAAGACAACTAAAAGTTTCCAACAGAAGTGGAAAAGCTTATAATATAAAGTTCAGGAAGTTATTGATAAGATAGAGAAAGAATTCACAACATGGACAAAGAGTAAACAAAGGATCAAATTAGAGAACTAGTATAGGAGTTCTAAGATTTGAATGAACAGAAACTGAATAAATATTAGTGTAATAATTCTAGAAAAATCAGTAATGTGTTAGTTTCCAAATGGGAAAGGTTACCCTGTGTCCACAACAGTGAATTAAAATAGGCTCACATCATCAAGTTTCAAAACACTGAGGGAAAGGAGAGGCTCCTAAAATCTTTCAGGGGGAAGATGGTGGGATAGATCACATGCAAGGTACCATTTGGGTTTTTTCAATAGCAATACCACAAGCCAGAATAAAATAGAATAATGCTCTTAAGATTTTAAAAGAGAATTATTTTCAAATTAGAATTGTTTATCCAGTCAAAGCTATCAAACTTGTATAAGAGCAGAATAAGTAAGATGTCAAGTATATATATTCTCCAAAAATATCCTTCCCATGTCTGATTTCTAAGGAAACTACTTCCACCAAAATGAGGGAGAAATCATGATCTGCAGGAAATCAGACATTTTATGGAAACCAGGTGACAAGAATCAAGTCAAGGATATCAACAGGATGGTGATGAAAAGACCCCCAAGCATAAAGAGAGACCTAGAGCAGGTCAGAAGCCTTCAAAGATTTCTTTAGGAAGATTACATCTATAGACTTCCTGAAGCATCTTAATGTCTTCAATTAACATTAGACAGTTGCCAAAGAGTTCAGGATGAATTATTGTACATATCTAAGTACATATCAAAGCAATTAATACAACAAGGCAATTATTGACATTAGGAATATAACACCATTATCAACAATTAAAGAATGTGTGCAGGCAATGAATGCTAACCACATACCTATATATCTCATCTGTGAAGTATACTTAGTCATAGTATGTCCTGAATTTTGATCCAATAAAAATTATGCTGAACTATTTTGAGATGATGAGGGCAAAGGTAGTGAAATATATAGAAAAGATAGTTAATGACTCTTCTTGTAGAGTGAGAAGTCAATAGATAAAAGCAGAAACTGAAAAAAAAAACATGAAATAATAATCAAGCATATTATATAGAAATAGAGAAAGAACAACACATCCCACTAAAAGAGGCAAAACTAGACGGGTCTTATGAGAGGAAATTAAGAGAGAATGTGCTATGAGCTGCTATTTTTCTAAACAAGCTATAACATTTTCTGACTCTTCAAACCATGCATTTATAACTAATAAAAAACACTAACAAATGTATAGGCTTAACGTAATGATATTAGACCCATTCATTAATTATTTCTTTCGTATATACATGTTTAAGTGCTAAATTCTATTCTGTTCTATGAAGAACTTTTATTAAATGTCAATATTTTATATGAGGATAAACTAATATGAAGACTTTAGGCTTTGCTTTCTTGTTTATTCATGAAATTAAAAAAAAAAAAAAACTTTTAAAGGCAGATGCAGGTTTTCATGCCACATCATTTTCTAGCCTGTCTTCAGTATCTTCCCGTGTTCTGAGTAGAGAAACAGGAGTTATTATTTATTGTATCTCTGAGGTAACTGCTTTGGCTGTGGGGGTGGGAGAATCACTGTCTAAAGTTTAGGTGACATTTTTAAAAAGACAAATGTTGGTAAAGAACATTGATAATCAAAGTTATTAACATTTATAAAAGCCCTGGAATACTATCCCATTTTTTTCTGGTGGGCTGTAGATTAGTGAAAAGTCACACAAACACAAGCAGAGCAAAGTGAGGGTACATACAATGGTTGTGTGAAAACCAGTCTACGGAAAGCAGAGTAGAGATGGAACTGCCTATTCATAACTAGTCATATGCCATCCATACCAGGAGAACTACTGCCACTATCTATATGTTTCTATTTCAGGAAATTTTGACAGACATCGTATACTCCAGGTTCAAAAAACATATACAGGAACGACAGGGACATATATTACTCTTAGTGGACAAAAAGAATCAGTATTTTCCTTCTCAATCCATAATGCAAAATTATGAAATGCAAAAAGCTTCACTGAAGTCATTTAGTGGCCAAACTTAATTTTCTTTAGATTGTTTATACTGTTTACTTATTCCACTTAGAGTGAATATTTATACTTTTCATTGCAGAAACAGTAATTTTTGAAAATAAAAGCTACCCAGGTTCCACTGGGGGTATTATCTAGTATATATAACATAGTATTAAATTTCTAAACTCTGATCAATTCTGAATTAATAAGCATATTTGTCCTTTGGTTAAGAAGAGGTGGACCTATGTTTACCCCAGTTTTCCAGTGTGCTGACAGTTTCATTTGTTTGAAGTATAGTATAACCAGTGAAAACTTTACTAGAAACTAGAAACATATCTTTTAAAGCATATTAATGTACCGACATCTTTTATAGTGTATGCAGTAAATTTGTGGAATATACTACTGAATTTTGGCCACTTTTATAGTGAATAAATCTTGTAGCTTCCAAAAACATGCATAATGGAATAATCATTGTCCCATCTGCCAATCATTAACACTTTAGAATCAAAATGGGAAATAGCATTTAAAATATATTATTAAGATACAAATTTACCTATTATAAAATTTCATTAGGATTATTTTAATGAGCATTAGGAGTGAATGATTTTAAAATTCTACCTGTCTGTTCTTTGCTATTATTCTCTCAAACAACATTTATTCCATTGTGCCATGTGTAAGGAATCCTGAAATAGTTTCAAGAAACCCACAATCAAATGTTTATTATGTATTTCTTATATTTACAATAATAGATAATACTGTTATAACTCTAATATGAGATAATGACTTATATTATAATTTATATACAAACAAGTATATATATACAAGTTATATTTCAAGTATATCAAAGAATATACTTGAAAATGTTACTTCCACATATTCAAAAATGAATAGACCATTGTTCTTTATACTTGAAGAATAAGACAACATGATTTTTATTTATAACACCTACTAAGCTATTATACATGGATTAGGCAAACAAATTATTTTAGATTCCATAGCCAACCGGAGAGCTTAGAATATTTTTGTCAAGTAACTTAATTACCTGTATATGTAGTAGAAAAAAAAAATCAATCTTACTGTAAGATCTGAAATTAAAAAATAGTACAAATATTAACACCAATAATGATTGTTGAGTGTCTCAAAAATTATATCAAGTATTCTGTTATGACAGTAGTAGCTTTATAAGCTACTGCTAATTATTTTATTTTCTTCCACAAGCACCACTTTTTTTCTTTTTTTTTTTTGAGATGGACTTTCACTCTTGTTGCCCACGCTAGAGTGCAAAGGTGTGGTCTCAGTTCACCACAACCTCTGTCTCCCATGTTCAAGTGATTCTCCTGCCTCAGCTTCCCAAGTAGCTGGGATTACAGGCATGCGCCACCATGCCCAGCTCTTTTGTAATTTTAGTAGAGACGGGTTTCACCATGTTGGTCACACTGGTCTCGAACTCGCAACTTCAGGTTATCTGCCCACCTTGGCCTTTCAAAGTGCTGGGATTACAGGTGTGAGCTACCACGCCAAGCTCCAAGCTCCACTTGTTCTATCAAACTTAGGAAGACAATTTCGTAAAACAAAAACAATGTACAAGAGCGAATCTTTAAAAACAACAGCTTATTCTTTACCTAATTTTGCTCAAAAGTCCTATGAGAAATACACATGAGATTGGATTTTGTTATGTGGGTATATGTCACATTTTATCCATGTTACTGATTGTTCCATGTATGTATTGTTTAGTCATTATTTAAACTGTGCTTTGTGTGTTTCTTTTTCCTTCCCTTTGTGTCAGTCTCAAAAAATTGCATCACAAGTAAGTATTTTCTGTTTGTTTCCCTTTCCTCAAATGGTATAATATATTAATTCAGAACTATTAAAGGAAAATAATATTAAATATCAAATTCAATATTCAGATTTTAAAATGAAATAAGTCAATTAAACTTAAATGCATATAAATGCTTTCTTTTCAAATTAATGTACTTATATTTCCCCAGTAAGTTTCTGAAATTTACCATTGTAAAGATTAAAGTCTAAGAAGTGTTTATGTTTCAATATTTTTGTGCTAAAGTTAATAATGAAAGATATTTGAAGATATTACCATGGTTTTTAAAGTGATTAGAAAAGAAGTTTTTTTTCGCTATTCGACTTTTTAGAGTAAACCTCCTTTACCTACTATGCAGGAGAATCCTTATGTTATTCTTAGTACATGCCCTGATTAGAAATAAAAGGTTATAGATTCCAGACTAATTTATTTCAGAAGCTGTTTTACTTAACAAAGATGTATGTAAATATTCTTAAGAATATTGTAGTAAGATGCCTAAGATCTCTCTTAGCAAATTTCAAGCATGTAGTACATTATTATTAACTGTAGTTACCATGCTGTACTTTAGGTCTCCAGAACTTACTCATCTTATGACAGAAAGTTATCTTTGACATTCATCTCCCCATTTCCCCCATCCTCCGACCAATGGTAACCACCCTCCTACTCTTTTTCCATGAATTTGACCTTTTGAGGGAAGAAAAATAACATGGATGAAACTGGACAAGATTGTACTAAGTGAAATAAACCACATATTTACAAAAGCTGTTGGTAGTTTTGTTGCTCTTTTCCACTTATCACTGTGGGGCGTTAACTGCTTCCTGTGGTTTCAACAATTATCTCTATATTGATAGATGGCAAACTTGTGTTTGTAACCCTAGCTGTTCTATTTCCCTAACATGACACACAAATACATAATCTTTATCTGTAAGATCCTCTCCATCTTGTTATCTATCAGAATTACAAATATTTATTTGTAGGCCTCAGATGCACCCAGGAAACTACTTAAAATGCATCAGTAAACAAAAGAGTTTTCAGAGGGTTGACATGAAAATGTCATGCCTATACTTAGATTTAATTAACTTTTGGTGGATTTAATATATCAAAACTTTCTTCCCTTCACTATCTTGCATAGTGCAGCCAGATGAAGGATAATTTTTCTTTACTCAAATGATGAAGAATCTGTAGTGTATGTCTGATGCCTAGTATTTCAAGTAAAAACTTTTATTGCTGGATTTTAAGCTACTCGAACCTCCTGTCCCATTCCTGGACAAGTCACTTAGCAATTATTTTGCCTGACCAATTGACACTGGCCGTGGAACATAATGAGCAATGACCTGACTTTAAATCTTGCCCTCTCCTTTTACTAGCTGTACCATAACTTTGGCTATATGTAGCAGATTGAGGAAAAAACATATTCTTAACATTTCACAAAGTAGAAAAAAGGCAGAAATGTGTGTAGTGAATTGTTCAGAGTTAAAGGCAAGTAATTCTGGGGAAAGCACATAAAGTAACATAGATCTTACTTTATCATTCTTCATTGGTGCATTGTTTTTGGGTGGATGATACCACCTCAGAAAATGTTCATGTCAATTCACTTAAAGTTATAAATAAAATATTTAAAGTAAGTACTTCTATGATTAAGTATTTTAATATTAAGCATAGGTATGTTCACTAACCTTCAGTGCATCCTGATTCACATATGTGCACACACAAACACACTCACAGGCACATATACTGAATCTGAGCCCATCTGTAATTTTGTTTCACTTTCTAACGAAAACTTTACTCCTAAATATTTTTCTTACCTCATTTTATGATTTTTTTCTATTATTTTCTAGTTCTACCGATTCTTAATCTCATTCATTCTCAAACCCAGGAAAGCATTTTTTACTTGCGTTATTTAGTTACATTAACTTAGTAAGAGTTTCACTGGCACTCTTACTAATGAGAAGCTACTTAATGCATCCAATTTGTTTGACCTCATAAACTACATAGTCATGGCTTTCTGTCCACCTAATGTCTTAAACTGTCTAAAGATTATTCCTCTACTTAGCACTGCCACAGAAAGTAAATTAAGCCTTTTATCACAGCTCCCTGTCAAACGGTCACTAGTATACAAAATGAAAACTGAATAGAAAATTATAAAGTTGATTTCAGTTCCCTAGGTCTACAAAAGGGAATCATGAAATGTATGCAATGGTATATTTAGATCCATAGTACTATTTTAGATATTTACGTAAGAATACAAATATTTACATTTACCAGGTCATATATTATTCGCTTCTTTAATTAAAGCATTGCATGTAATGTAGAAATTCTCTTCCTACAGGCTCATTTATCCATTGGTTCTCAGATGTTGTAAAGGATAAGGGAATTCTGTGGTTGTGTGTGTGTGTTTAAAATGTTTTGTAGGGGAGGTGCTGAACTAACATTAGAATTACTGTACTAGTTTTTGAAAACTTCATAGTTGGGTCCCTTCTTCTGGACTATAATATGCTGATGGTGATAGAGTGATAGCCCCTCTGGCCTACCCTATACACATACATGCACACATACCCACACACACACATATACACACCTGCGTGTTGAAACCATTGCTTTAGTCTATGTATTTTGGTTACCGGCCTACCTTATAGTGCATAGGTTCTACACTTACATGTATGCGCGCGCGCGCGCACACACACACACACACACACACACACACACACATATACACACATGCCTGTTGAAACCATTGCTTAAGACCATATTTTTGGTAATTCTGGAAAATTATAAATGACAATTCACTGTTAAGTTAACAGAGTATGAGATGAAACCGTGTTTCTAATGATGTAAACCATTTGACTGCCTATATGTGTAGGTTGAATTTGTGTATTGCTACAATGCTTTTGTCTTTGTTGGTTTTGTTTGTAAGTCAATTTTAGAGTCTAAAGTGATTCAGCTGTCTAGCAATATTCATTACAAATGTTTATAAATATGTACAATATCTACAAACCTAAGCATACATACTTAAACATTTTTGTGTAAAAAGCAAATATGTTCTTATATTTGGTGATTTCCAAACATAAAATTAACCCTTTGGTTAGGAAAACCATTTTCTTTGTTTTTTAATACATGAAAAATTTAATTATAATGAAATCAGTTTTGATTGGGGCCAGGCTGATTCAGAACTTGGGCCACTATAGTCAATATCAAATAAATAATAGATGGACAAAGACATGTCTTGAGACCCAAAAAATTAGTTACAAAATGTACAGCAATAATAATTTTGTTGCTAATCATATTATTTTTAAAGTTTCCACTAACTTTTAAGAGAAAAGCAATGCTATACCTTCAGAAAAGATAAAAGCATTTCGCTATTGTACAGTGAAAGAAAACAGAAATAGTCTGATTTAATAAGAAAAACAACTAAGAAATAGTGTTACATAGGTGGAGCCATATGCTGAGAAACATGAGAAAATTAATGCAATTTTATTAAATATTTAAAATAAATTTCTGAACATCACAACTCAAAAGTTATGAATACTCTAGAGAAGGATCTTAAACCTTAAATACTGAAAACTATTATTTGGAAAATTTACTTATCAGGGTCACTGGTAACTTCTATAGCATATTTGTATGAATGGAAGATGTATGACCTGAATTTGAAACTCCCACCACATGCATTGCTATATAAACTAATAATATTTTCTCAATTCTCCTCTTCTTCGGTGTCTTCATAACAATAGATTTTCTTACGGAATGTAGATTAGAAGGAAAAACGCTGTAGTAAGAGCTAGTTGATAATACCCATCACCCCATTTCATTCCAAGAAAAATGGTAATTAATTTTTGTATATATTCTCGTATCCTTAATTTCTTATTTTTCTTCTGCTTACTACTCCACAACTGAGAATATTGAGAAATAAAACTTAAAATTGGGGGCTTACCTCTAAACTATGCCTATGTTTTTATTATTGTATCCAATGTGCCTTGCACATGTACTCAACTTATATTTGCTAAACTCAGTCACAGGTATCTTTCTTAACATAGAATGATCCTTTCAAATCTGCTCAAACTTACATTAATTCCATCTTTACACAATTTTATTTGTACCACTTCTGTCATTAACTCTGATACGTATTATTTTACCATTAATTTTTATATAAGTGCTTATGGTTGTATGCCTTGGAGTTCTTCACAGATTATAAGCTGCTCCGTGGATGAGACATGTATAGCATTATTTCTTTATAATTATTTTTTTTAACCTAGAACTAATGATTGTATATGTGAATTGGATAGAGTTCTGAGGAGAATTTTTCCCATTCCACGGAGGCAGTGTGGAAGAGACTTCACTCAAAATTTGGTTTGGATGTTAAAATTGGTGATGCCACACATGCCCCAAGAGTGTTTGATGAGTTTTGTTTGTGTTTTTGTTTTTTATCGGGAGAACAGGATGGGCTCCAAAGTAGGTCTGAGGGAGCAGACCATTTTTATTTTGGCCTTTATCGTGGTTAGGAGCTGGGTTTTGGGTGAGATTTCTCATGCATAAGTAGTGTAAACTTCCTGCTAGGGAAAAAGGAAGGAGTGCCAGACTTTCTTATCAACTTGCCCAAGTATGGGGCAGAAGGTTGTATTGGAGCTTGAAAGCTGTCAGCAGTCAAACATCAAAAATGGAGTCAGACACTGTTACACTTTACCCCTGATGTTGGACAGGTGACTGAAATGTACCTTGTGGTGTTTAACAGAATGCTCTACGAAGCTTATGTAGCCTGTGGTTAATAGGGAGTTGAAAGTTACCTTAAATGCCTTGTTCAAAAGGACTGTGTTGGATATTTTGGAAAAGTGAAATGAGTGTTTTGGTTACCTTCAGTGATGTCCGGAATATTGAAGGTGATCAATGTTTTGATGAGCCTTATACTGTGGTCTTAATATATGTAAAGACACTTGTGACCTTGATTGTTATTTTGTGTATGTAGGAGGAAGAGATTCCCAGAGTTCTTTCCTTACAGAGGGCAACTGTGGATAAGGAATTGTTTCTGCTATTGCCTGCATCAGATGACCAAACCACAGGCAGTGACCCACGAGTGTGTAGAAATGTGCAAGTGAGACCAGTTGTTATCCATCGTGTCTAGTGCTGAAATGTTCCCTGCCAACCTTTGGGTCCTGTCCTTGGTTAGCTCTGTCACTTTAAGGGATCAAAAGCAGCAGTTCTCCAGTGAGCTTCATCACATTTAACACAATACCACATGATTAATCCCAAGAAGCTCCCTAGGTACTCAAGGGATTTGGGATGGGTGTGACATGCTCCAGTACCATGGCACAGGGGAAACTTTCTTCTCCTGCAGGTGACCTATGCCAGTGGCATAGGCCCAAGTTTGCCCCTTTCCTACAGACTCGTTAAGTGGCTGTGTCAGACTTGCGGGATGATGCTTCCATGACCAAAGGCACAGTGGACCACTGAGTGCAGAGTCCTGGGCACAGGGCTTCTGATTTCAGTAGAGCTCAGTATGCAACCAGCAATTGCCATTCTAATGGTATATAGCATGTGACCAAGGAGGATAGTTTTGCTGCCAGAAACTCATGAGCACTATGTGATTGCCTGTTGTATTGCAATTTGGAGAGATTCTAGAACCTTTTGTTTTAAGAGGTCTCATTCAGTGTAGGGAAATTTGCGAGTAGGAGCATAAATGGGCTTAAGTAAAATGTGATACTTGTCAATGAGGAATATCTTGCATCCAGAACCCCAGAAGGCCTAAAAAATGTTAGTTTTGTCTTTAAGTTGTGGATACTGACTGGCCATTGTTCCTTGAGACTGTCAGTGATGAAGTAGCCTTTGTTCAAATAACACTCAGAAATTTCACTACACTGGGGAAGCATGCACTTTGTATAAGGCATTGTCTATTCTTCCTTGTGAACTCCTTTCAAATGTGCATTCATCCTGAATGAGTGTCAAAGGAATCTCCTGGGAAGAGGATGGTACCAATGTAATGTCATACCTCTTTTCCCACAGTGACTTGGATGCAGTAAAGATCTGCCTGCAGAGGGATTGTTTGTGACAGCAGGACTGTTTAAGTATCCTATGTGTAGTCAGGTCAAGAAGTTTGAGTTCTTTTGAAGGTAAGGGAAAACTATAAGCGTTTCCCTGTAACTGTGGGGATTGGGAACTGTGTCGTTATGGAGGCATAGACAGCAACAGCAGCAGAAGCATTTCTGTGAGGGCCAAATGGGCTATCTCCTTTTAGGAGTGTAAGAGGCTATCAAAAGAGGCACTTAAGAGAACACAGTAATCAAATCCTTATGACTTTGTGACTGCAAAGTATTTACGAATTGCTGATTGAATGGAGTCAGTAATGTCACCGAGTAATGGTGGCCTTAATATGTGGAACCAAAGCATTAACTTTGGGATGATCTACTACCAGGCTTCATTTTTTTTTTCCAGGTTTAAAAACAGGCCAAGTTTGACTATTAAATGGAGAAGCAGTGGTGACTATTACTCTTTCTCTAAATAGTTCTTAGATGAGAGGTTTCAATCCTTGAAGGATTGTTCCAATTCTTGTAGTCCTTATTAATTATCTATATTGAGGAGACAGAAGTGCATGTGGTTCTATATTGTCAAACTCCTTGGACGTGTCAAAGATTTGACTTGATTTACTTTAATTTATTATTAATGGATCAGAGCATCCATGTCTACTGTGGGATATTTTGGACAATGGCTGTTAAGACTATGAAGAATTTAGGCCAGAAAATAATTCTGATGGTTAAGATGAGGTATATCTATTTGTGCTGTATTTTATGTGTGATAATCACCTCCACAAGAGGAGGTACCTTTATTTTAGTGCAATCCCCATATTTAAGGTACTTTGTTTACATTTAGTGGCATTTCCAATGATAAGTATAATTTGATCCTCAACTTTGATTAAGGTTCTGAAGTTTTGCCAATGGGTGCAGCTCAGGAAACATTAAAGTTAATTTGGAACTTATGTTATAGAGGCACAAGACCATTCACCAGCCTTTTGCCTGTCTTTATAAATTCTTCAAGTAAATTAAGAATTTTCATACATTGTTTTTATTTTCTCCTTTGTATCTGGTTTTCTGTTTCTTCCCCCTATATCCAGTTTTGTTTCTGTTGTTGGGGCTGGTGCTGTTTTTCTATCCTGCTCATATTTACAAGGCTTCTCCTTCAGAGAGTCTCAAGTAAGTATTGCCTGGGTTATGAGTCTCTCTGATGGCAGTGTTTCCTTTGTCAGATTTTACATTCCATAAGTTGAAGTTGGGTTTCAATTAACCTCTTGGGTATGCCACAGAGGCTCATGTTTGCTTTTCTTTATAACTTCGGGGATCAGGATCTGTGTTGTTATTGAGGCATAGGCAGCAACAGCAGAAGAAGCATTTTTTGGGGTGGCTACATGAGTGATATCCTTTTAGGAGTGTGAACCTCAGCATTCCACATGGTAACTGCTCTTCTTCCATATAAGCCACCACCCAATGGACCTGTATAATGCACAAAGTAACAGGTATTTTTCCTAGGACACACTGTTGAATGGGGGCTGATTTCTGGTTGAGACATACAACCAGTGGTCACACAGTAGGAATTATTCCCCTGTGCTTAGTGTCAGTCACATTTCCTACTGAATCCTGACCACACGATTCAGTATGAGACACAAAGTCAGGTCCGGGCTAAGACACATGACATGGGACTATGGCCAAATTCCCATTCCTTCATAAAAATTACTGGCACTTCCAGGCATTTAGATAATTCAGTTCTTAACAGAAACCTGGAAAGACTCAGCAAATGCAGCATGAAGTTGCACAGGTTAAAGTATAAGCTTGCCAGTGGGCAGAAAAAGACTCAAGCAGCATAATTGTCTCCAGACAGTCCAACAGATTAACAAGGCAAAACATAAGAAGAAAGACCGCCCCCCCCCCCCCGCAGTGGTGGTGGTCATTGCCTAGATACCCCTTGCCATGCCAGTTGTTAAGACTACCATTCATAGACAGGATAATACCCAGCCACCCTAAATCTGGTTCAGGTGTTGAGGCTGATGATTGCACACCTGCACCAAGAGGGTGTGGAAAAGGGCTACAGCTCACACAATGAGGCTTTCTATGGAGAGTGAGACAGGCTTCCAACCAGGTCAGAAAAATGGCTTGGGCTTGAAGGAACCAGGAAAAGAATCTGGTTTGGCTTTTGTCACAATTAGGGATTGGGGCTGGGCTGAACAGGGCAGCCCACTCCTGTAATCCCTCCACTTTCAGAGGTCCCCATGGGAGGATTGCTTGAGTTCAGGAGTTCTAGACCAGCCAGGGCAACATGGTAAAACCTCATCTCTACAAAAATGCAAAAATTAGCCAGACATGGTGCTTCACGCCTGTGGTCTCAGCTACTCAGGAGAGGCAGGAGGATTGCTTGAGCTGGGAGGTGGAGGTTGCAGTGAGCAGAGATCCTGCCACTGCCCTCCAGCCTAGGCAAGAGAGCAAGGCCCTGTCTTAAAATAAATAAGTAAATAAATAAATGATTTTTTTAAATTAAAAAAATAGGTGAGGGCTGGAGTAATGGCCTACACATAGACTGGGATTTACCAGTTTCCCCATCTATGGGGCAGAAGGAAAAGGAAGGGTGTTGGCACTTGAAAGCTGTCAGCAGTATGCCATCAAAAATGGAGGCAAACTATTTATGACAGGAAGAATATGGTAAACGAATGTCTCCATATGTTGAGCTGATTAGAATACTTAAATTTCTAAATAAGTAATGAAAAATCAGTAACTAATGTGTCATCCACACATTTATGACTTACATCACTAGGATTCCTAGTATAATAAATCAAACCATTAAAAACAATGACAAAGTCTCCTCTCAATTTGTTCTTATTAACACAGATACATTATTTAAGTTCTAAGAGCAGACAGCCATCAAGTGGTTAGCAGTTACATGATATTAATATTCAGCGTTCTGAAACAGGAACAAAACCATAAGATTTTTCTGGGCTTTAAGCAATTGGAAAAGTATTAAGAAATTGAAGCTTTATAAACCAGCTGTTTCCAAATGACAGCTTGAAAGTTCAGGGAAAAAAAACCACCATCAGGATGAGAAAGAATGGCAAGATAATAAATTAGATTTCAAATTCCACAGAGAGCAAAATTTAAGTAGAAAGTAGAGATTGAATTAAAAACACACATATTTATTTATACACACACAATGCAGGAAAACCAAATCATCAAAAATGTGTAAATGTGCAACTTAATGTATAAATTTTTTAAAAATCACAAGAAAGAAGATGGAAATAACCAGAAATATAAAAGTAGCTATATTTGATTTTTCTTTTAGAGATAATAACCCAAAGGTAGATGAGGATGGGTGGAGCAGAGGTGCTTTGTTGGATAGTAGTGAAAAACTACTAGCATGAATTTGTGGATTATTTAATATTATCTATCTCTTAATAGAGAATTTGAATTTTTTTCACTTGGACACAAACATAAATTTTCCCAGTTGAAGTTATAGAATTGGAAGGGTGAGTTAATAGAGGTTCTACCTACTACAAGTATATTTTATATTCATGGAATTATATATAGGTGGAACTGAAAGATACCTAAGAGACCACACAGATGAAGTAACTTATTTTTATGTATGAAAAACGGAGTCAAAGATTAAAATAATTTTCATCATTCCACCAAATTACTGGCTTTAAAAATGTTATTATTTCAACACAAATTTTTTTAGTAAATATTTGGCTTTAAAATTTATTTTAGAGTTTAAATACTAGGTTCTCAAACATTTTGTGTTTTCTTGTCATGAAGACAGGTTATCTTCCTGTCTAAAATTAGATGATTTTCCAAGAATCTCAGTGATTTGCTTAAGGTCATAAAACATTTTCCTGAGGTGGTTGAAAATACAGCCTATTTATTTGATTCCAAATTCAGCATTTTATAGATTATAAGATTGTTTATTCTCTAATTGTCTTTGTAATTTTGAAATTAATTTGAAAATACATCAATATACAGGTAAATAGCTATTTTCTCACTCTGCATTTAGATCACAGACCACATCTGCATATTAAATTGAGCTTTGGAAAATGGTGAAACATCTTTCTTTAAATTATTTTTTAAATTAAAAATAAGCTTTCAGTGGACTCAGTCACTAGCCTTGGTACTCATATATTTAAATTTAGATGACCTCTCAAGTATTCTGATAATTTAACCCTTATTTAATGGAAAATATTAGATAAAGATTCATTGATAAAATGTTGAACTAGCACATTTTAGTGATTTCATTTTTTGTTTTCTTCTTTTGCAACAATTCTGACTTCAATCATAAATCAAATAGCACAGTTTAGAGTATTATGAAGTCAGTAAAACTATCCTTAAGGAAGTCATGAGTCCAGATTACAAACACTCACTTTCAAACTACTGAGTGAATACTACATTGTTCTATAGATTGCTTAGTAACCTATGAGATGAATAACTGTTCAATAAAAAATCAGGAAAAATTTGAATCAAGTCACTTTTATGTGTGTGTGTGAAGGGTGTGAAAAAGAGTGATGTATTTGTATCTGACACTTTCTACTTTCCTGAAAACAATAACATAATCAGCTATTTTAGGCCTAAGAAACATTTTCTTATTTATTACACTTTTAATTATTATTCATGTGAGGAAATACTTTTAGCCTTTAAAAAATCATATTAAGTATGATAAATATTTAGGAAGTGATATAACTTTTAGAATGTTAATATTTAAATTTGTATGAAAATTATTGGAGTAGTCATGAATTTTTCACTTCTTTACTGTACTGCATATATTACCAGAAGCATTTCATTTACATATGCAAATGTTTTTATCATTCTCATAAACATTAGTATTAAATTTTGATTTTTCAAGTTAATGATTATATTATGTGTCTGACAATAAAAATGCAAAAAAATCAGAGTCCTCTAGTTATTCCATGGAAAAGTACAAAATAATTCGTAGAAACTGTGCCGAATGAAAAATATTCACTTTCACTTTGAAACTTTTTCTCGTTTAAATTTACTAAACTTAACCAAGAAATTTTTACCCCTGAGTACACATTTTTAGCACCTTGACTTATTTAGAAGTCTAGTGATACAGAAAACTGCACCAAAAATATGAATCATTCCCTCTCTTTTTCATACCCATTTTTCACTTTTTACATACATATCATGATTATTTCTTATTTTCTTCTTTTTACTGTCCTTTTATACAAGATCATAAGCCATAAAATATTAATATTTATTGGGTGTTTCCTAAGACAGACATCTTACTATGCCCTTTCATATATGATCTCTTTTCTGTCTTCAGAAAAACTTGGTAGGCAAAGAAAGTAATAATATAATAATAGAATGACAATTTTTCAGAGAGGGCAATGGAAATAATCTTAGAGAACTTAGATTACATAACCAAGAAGGCAAACTGGTAAGTGGTAGAACTGTTATTTAAACTCATGTCTCTGATGCTAAAACCTTGCTTTTAACCACTCTTGTCACTGTGACACTGACTTCAGAAGAAGGTCCTACTGTAAAGGCACTGTTGTGTATCCAGCACTATATACTATTTCCACTAGATTATAATGCCATGTTCAAAGCATAAGAGAGTTACAACTAGAAGAAATGACATCAGGAAAGTATATTTATAAATGGACCTCCTATTAAAACATACACACACAGACACATCTTCAGTATCTAAGGACTAGAGTAATAAACGTTTATTACTAATGTTATTGATATTGTGGATAATTTTTACTAGGATATATTAATGGTATTATTGTTATGTGAAAGTTTACAGTTAACATGTTTTCTTCATATAGTAATGTCATATGAATTTTCACTTTTCTGTCAAATAGAAGGTGGCCATTATTATCCTCACTTTTTTATAGGACTGTGCAGTTTTATTGTAGGGACAGAGCCAGGACACATTCAAAATAGAACTCAAATGTGTATATATCATACCTATAAACTTAATGTACTTTTTATTATGTCCTGTTGGAAGAATGAGAGAAAGGATTGCAAATTCCAAACATGTAAAGAGCAATTTATGTGTTTTGGGTTTGGATTTCCTAAAATTAATCCTCACATTCTTCTCATTTCTTTTTTTTTTTTGTAAAGTGAAGTTAGTAAAGAAATATTACTTATTTTATGAAATTATTTTAAAAAGAACTTGAGATTCTTATGGATTTTTATGTATAAACTATAATAGTTTCTTTTGGGTGAATTCAAAATTATACTGAACAGGATATTAAATATTGCTTAACTAACGTATACATAGATTTCAGTTAGTCTTGTAGATGTATACTTTACATGATGCCTTATACCCATGGCTAAGGAAAAGCTTTCACAAAATCAGTGTTTCATCCCCTACTTGGAAATAAGTGAATCTCTATGCTTTATTCATATTAGATAATATGAATATAAATATTTATATTTATATTATAAAATAATATGATTTTGTGACAAGTCATAAGTGATATTAGATAAACATAGTATTTTTAGTGTTTGGTTTGGCAAGATTATTACTTCCACATATTTGTAGGAAATCAAACTATCACTCAGGGATTTATGACTAGAAAGAAGAACTGAGGCCGGGCGGGGTGGCTCAAGCCTGTAATCCCAGCACTTTGGGAGGCTGAGGCGGGTGGATCACGAGGTCAAGAGATGGAGACCATCCTGGTCAACATGGTGAAACCCCGTCTCTACTAAAAATACAAAAAAAAATTAGCTGGGCATGGTGGCGTGTGCCTGTAATCCCAGCTACTCGGGAGGCTGAGGCAGGAGAATTGCCTGAACCCAGGAGGCGGAGGTTGCAGTGAGCTAAGATGGCGCCATTGCACTCCAGCGCCTGGGTAACAAGCGCGAAACGCCGTCTCAAAAAAAAAAAAAAAAGGAACTGAAAGATACTTCAAATACATTTAAGATTATGATTAAACTCTGCAAACAAGTCTCTAAATACAACTGAACTAGCATATTTTCATTGTTGCTACAAAGTACATATATACTACTAAATACATATTGATATTCTTGTTGGTAGTAGACACTACTTAAGAGTTTATGTGTTTTATTTCCACAGAAGTGAATTTTCAGTATATTATCAAGTAGGTGAGAATAGAATTAAAACTTTGTGAAAATGTCCATTATTGTTAAATCATGGTATTACAAACTTTTAATGCTTACAAGTTAAGTTCTGATAGATAAAATATGGTTTCTAAAACTGTTTGATCTCAATTCTTTTATAATGAAGAGATAATTTTTTGGATATCCTTCTGATATAGCACTGTTTTGAAACAGATGTGGATTAGTATTTGAATATTTGTTTGAAATTAAGTGTGAAAGAATTTCGTAGCTTGCCGCTGGGAATTGTGTGTAAAGCATTGACTGAGCCTTTATAATTTATATTCACTTTTAAAGGATTTTATTGGATCTACTTCCTGACGTTACTTAAATTGGTAATTTAAATTCTATTACTTTAAAAGCCAACAACACATGCATGTGATAACTGAAGTTCTAGCTTCCATCCCTAGCAGGGAAATGCAGTTAACAGATTCATGAATGCTGTTCTTAAGTACAGTAGTATTCAGGAGATTGTTCATTTGCATGTGCATGTTTTTAGAAAGTAAGACTTTCTGCTTTGATCAGTATTGCATTTCATATAACTTCCTAGAATGAAAAGCAACAATTTTCAAACAGTAAGCATTTGCTTATTAAAGGCTTAAAATCAAAGGAGAGCATCTTATTTTAAAAATCAGATTTAGTCATAATAGAGTAAGTCATAATAGACTTTGTGAGTTTATTCATTGTTTTTCCTTCCTCTGGAGAACAGCCTGTTTCAAGTTTGAGTTGTAATTCTACAGTATATTTGTGAAACATTAATATTTACAACATATTTTCACTCAGAATACTTAGAACACTTCTTGAAATATGTTTTAATATTTTAGTGAGAAAAGTATTTTATATGGTGAATAATGAATGCATGAATTAAAAAGAGATTTTTTATTTTCTTCTGGGGCATATGAAAGAATTTTAAAAATTCAAATATTATAAAATTCATATCAGTGCTACCTTTAGAAAGAGCAATAGTTTAAAAACCTTTAAAAACATTAACTCTAAAGCTAAAATAATTATAATTATTTAAATTGAGTGTAAAATACTTGTAATAGATTTAGAAAAGTCCATTACTTGGATTTTATTTGAATAAAATTACAAAATGTTTGTTTTTATATGTTTCAAACAACTGTATGCTAGTAATACCATAAATATAAGTAAACAGTTATGCATAAAAATCAAATATTTTCACAAAAAATTATACTAGAGGATACAGATTTTTATTTTATCTGATTCATATGTTAGTTCAACAAAACATTTTAATATTTTTAGTAATTGAAAATTAGATTCAAAGACTGATTTTGCTCTTTCTGTGAAAACTCTCATGAGTAGAAATATAACTATGCCAATATATTAACAAATAAATACTATTTCAACTTCAGACCATGTTTATTTCCGAAGTATCTAATTATCAATATCCATTTCCTTTAAAGTCTCAAATATCTATCAGTGTAGAAGAGTGGGAAGACACCAAAGACTCCAAAGAACAAGGGCACCACCGCAGCAACCACCGCAACTCGACATCCAGCGACCAGTCGGACCATCCCTTGCTGCGGAGAAAAAGCATGCAGTGGGCCCGAAGACTGAGCAGGAAAGGCCCAAAACACTCTGGTAAAACAGCTGAAAAAATAACCCAGCAGCGACTGAACCTCTACAGGAGGTCAGAAAGACAAGAGCTTGCTGAACTTGTGAAAAATAGAATGAAACACTTGGGTCTTTCTACGGTGGGATATGGTATGCTCTTTAAAAACTACTGTATATATGGACTTGTAATTTCTTGCCATTAGTAGTCATAGAGTTGGTTCTAATTTAGTAAAGAATTGCATTTTTTGCTTTATAGTTCCAATTAGTAGAAACTAGTGATACATCTAATCTCCTACAGAAATGATGATGATAAGATAAAATACTAAGAATTTTCAGCCTTTGTTTAGTCTGCGAGGTACTGTGCTAAACCTATTACATGAATTATCTTAATTTCAATTTTCACAAAAACTCTGAGCCAGACCCTCTGTTTTCATGTTAGAAGTGAAGAACTTAAGTCAGGTAGCCTTCTAATTATCATCTTATTCTAGTGCCTGAGATAAAAATTAATTTGAGGCATTGAAAGGTAACTGATTATACTGGCCGTAGATGAACCAATATGTTCCTATAAAATTTGTTTAGTTTGTGCTGTTCAGAAACAGTCTTCAAAAGCTTCAATTTGAAGCTCAAGTAGTGCTTTATCTCATATAGTCCAGATCTGTCTTAATAATTGTTCACTTCCTATATTGATCCATAATTGCCATATAGACAATATAGACACAGCTTAAATAAATAATGCAAAGACACATTCAAAATATAGCATTTATCACACTGAATTTTACTTTAAAAAGATACTGAGTCCATTCAAAGGAAAACCAAATGATAAACAAAGTGTTTTGTTTTATATAGAGAAATATGTAACTTGGATAAACCAGGACCTCAGACAGTGTTAGTATCATGCATGTTAAGAATCAAATAGAAGGCAGTCCATATTTACCTCGTTCTCACGTTTATTATTGAAACCTCAACATGAGGCACTGTTCATAGGAAGAAATTTTAGTCATTGAATTAGAGTTTAAGAGAAGTTGCCTCTGTTTCTTTTTTGAGTAAGGAAAAAACCCACATATTAACTTAGCATTACTCTGCAGGAACAGCTACATGCTGTGTGCACTCCAGGAACTATGCTAGGTGCTTTATGTGTATTTTCTCATTATGCTTTATAACCCTGATTTGAAAGGGTTTGACTCTCAGAAGTTAAAGACTTTGCTCAAAGACATACAGTTAAAATGTGTTGTAGGCAGGATTCCATACATAGTTGAAGTTCATAATTATATGACACTTAGATGTAGTCCAGATTTATCTGTGACAAGTAATTTTAATATAACTGCATTTAATATCTTACATTAAGAAGCAAATTAAAAGAAAAAAAGATTATCATTTTAGAAATTCACCTAATAGCTATCCACCAATTAATTGGCATTGAATGTGATTATATTCTTAAAGGATGGTAATCCCTTGTATGTGGACTTTTGTTAGTTAATGTTCAGCTACTATTGCTTTTAATAAAAAGTCCTAGTGAATAGTTGCTTATCCAAGTTCCAGCTGTTTTTCCTGAACATTATAATGCAGGCTGGTCCTGGAAGCATCATGGCAGGTAAGTTTGACTCTCAGAAACTCAAAAGTGCATAAGCTGACTGCATGTGAGAAACATCAGAACATGTGTTGTTTTTGCTAATGAAATGTCTATCAGGTATCTTGCATTTAGTTATTCTCTCTGGTTTATTTTTGTCATAATTTTTAAATTTAATTCGCACACTTCAGAAAATAACAGATACTGTGCACCTCGTTTTTATCTTTTATGATTTCTTTCTGCCTCTCTCTCTTCATTCTATCCATCTATCTGCCCATAGATCCATCAGTCCAGTCTAAAATCACGTATTAGATATCTCTAATAGCATAGTAATTATGAAAACAGGATTTGAAACCTAATACATCATAGGCTTCTAGTATTTTCCATTTATTTTTAACTCACAGTAATTCATCCACTCAGCCCTTGCTATTGGACTGCCCTCTCAGTGCCAGGGTACTGGGAATAGAAAAATGACCTCCTCAGACAAGACCTTTGTATTTATAGAACTCATATTCTAGTGTCAGCCAATAGATTTGTTAAATTATTTAACCTCTCAGTTTATTTCTTTATCTGTGAAATGAAAATAATAATAATACCTATATCATAGATTTGTTATGAGAGACAATGAATAATAAAGTGCTTAGCCCAGAACTATCATTTGATTAGTATCATAGTTATACTGTGTGTCTGAGTATTATATGTATGTCTGTACATGATACATAAGAAAGTAAGATTTTTTTTTTGCACATTACCAAAACAAAAAAAAAAAACCACGACAAATTTTGCATCCTTAGGCATAAATAATGGATATATACTCCATTAAGGATGAATCATTTAAAGCAATTATTGTTTTGCATGTTGATTGATTTAATGACAAATCATACTCTGATTTTTTTTTCTCAGATTTGGCTGCTCTGAAAGAATTAAACAGAGTACAATATTTACTTACTGGATAGACGATATAAAGGAGAGGGGAAAAGAAGAGTCAAAAGATGACTCTTGAGGGCTCTGATGTGAGCAACTGAATGTATGATGGTGGCATTCACGAGCTTAGAAGAACACATAAGGTTGAAGATAATTTATTTCTCTTGAGTGCCTGGAAGACTTCTAATGGGTGATGCTCTGTGTGAAGCTGAATTTCGATTGTGTAATGCTCATAAAAAAAAGGAAATGAGATGTGTACCTAGACTTGAGAGTCATCAGCATATATACATTTTAATCAAAGCCATAGGAATAGATGAAATAACTCCCAGGTAAAGGATTAGAGGGTGAATCAGGAGGTCAGCAGTTCAAGACCAACCTGGCCATTTTGGTTTCTACTAAAAACACAGAAATTAGCTGGGCATAGTGGCAGGTGCCTGTAATCCCTGCTACTCAGGAAGCTGAGGCATGAGAATTGCTTGAACCCGGAGGCAGAAGTTGCATGAGCTGAGATTTCACCACAGCACTCCAGCCAGGGAGAAAGAGTGAGACTACGTCTCAAAAAACAAACAAACAAAAAATCTCACTTTTCTGGAATGTTTAGGGAAAAGCATTAAAAAAAAAAAAAAAAAAAAAACAAGAAACAAGAGGCTGAAGTGTCCAGAACTGAGCACAATAGCATGTTATCAGTTGGTTATATATTTTTTAACCATAGCATTGACTCCTTCTGCCTTCTTAAGTTGTGGGGCCTGGGGTGATCCTAGGCACTTCAATCTGGTTTTCTCCAGCCTTAAGAAGTTTTGCCTGTTACCCCAATATGCTGAACAAAATTCATTTTCTGTGTGTTCTGTGTGGTGAAAAAATATTGAAAAGTTTGAACTAGAGAAACAAAAAAAACTAGGAAAATAGAGAATGATAGTCATGCCAAATTGTATTGAAGGTGTAGTGATATGTCATTTGTGACCTTGCAGAGGACAGTATCAGTTGAATGGTATGTGTGCCCTTAAGCAGAAGGGAGGAGTCTCTCCTGGAGCGGTGAGCTGCACTGCCTGGGGCTAGGGGAGGGGAGACTCAAGCACTCCCTGGGCCATCCCAGCTGGTCTTCAATTCCAGCACAGCACCAGGACTTCCCCAGAAATTGCAGTCCTTATGGCCTAGACTTCCTTTCAATAACCCCAGAGCATTTTAGCTCACAGTGTCAAGGCTTGCCAGAACTCAGGTTCTGACTGCTGGAATAGGCAGTTCTCTGGCAAGAACTTGTCTAAGTGCTCCCTCTGTGGGCCCTGGCTGAGTTCTGCCCAGTTTTGCTTACCAGAGCAGCACTAATTGCAATGCAGTCTCACAGTCAAGGTGCTCTCCATTCCCCAAGTGCACAGACTCTGCACCATGCGGTCGCTGCCAAAAGATGGGGTAGGGTTGGTGCTGGAATTGCAAGACTGTCTTTCCTGTCTCCTGGTGTCCCTTTCATTGGCATAAAGTTGAAAAGAGATGCTGTAATTGCTTACCTGATCTTTGGTTTGTAAGAAAGTGTTTTTTGTGTAGGTGGATAGTTGTTCATTTGGTGTTCTTGCAAAAAGTATTATCAGTGGAAGTTTCTATGTGGTCATCTTGCTTCATCCCCTCTGTGGAAAAACACTTTTTAAAAATGTTTTTTATGCAATAAAAAAAGAAAGTTAGAGTGTCTAAATTAGTATCGAAGTAGATCCATGCAATAACATGGATTCAACACAAAAGCATATGCTAAGAGAAAAATAGAAACACATGTTATTACTCCTAGAAAACTGATTGCTTCTTGAAATTAGTGATTGCTAGAAGTTGGCATTTAGAGGAGAAAATTGACTTACAAAGGGTCATGAGAGATCTTTTTGGCATTATGAATATGTTTGACATCATAGTTAATGGTAGTGGTTGCCAAACTATGCATTTGTCAAAACTCATTGAATGTGTACTTGGGATTAGTTAATTTCTTATTTTGTTTTTACTCAACATGTTTATGTGATAATCAAAACAATGATGGTGATCCTAAAATAATGTCAATGATATGTTTAACATTATATAGAAAGTTTACAGTAACTTATAGTAAACCTATAACTAGATTCCTGACACTTATTCTGAAGATCTGCATTATACAGTGTGCAGCCATTCTAAGAAAATTGCTAAAAAGGTCTTTGAAGGCAAGAACTCTGCCTGTCTTGTTTATTGCTGTGTCCTCAGAATTAGAATGATCTGTGACTCAAATAATTATGCTGATATCATTACTGAATGATTTAATTGAAGAAAAAATAATGAATATCATGTGACAAATTATAATTATCAACTAATCATAAAAATGCCCTGTAAGTCAAATAAAAGTACTGCAGGATAGCTGCCAAATTGGAAAACTTGGTTTGTACTTATTTTTAAATTATTTAAGTAATATGTTTAATATAGCTTTCTTCAATCCTCAGCTATTACTTCAGGAGTAGTACCTTTACATTTAAATCAGTGGGGCCAATTATTAAAATAAAGTTATATAGTAAATGTGCTATTAGTGTTTCCAAAATATTTTAGGCTTTCTCTAATGTCTTGAGTTTACATTTTCAAATTATCATTTAGATTCATCACTTTAAATTTTGAAGTACTTCACCTGAACATATATAAAACCTTTTATTTGGCATGCAGTGAATGTCCTATTTAAACATAAATGTACACTACATTCCTTACTTTGAAGACAATTTGTATAGTTTTGACCCCTATTATTTAATATAAAATAGCTGTCGTTACAGTATTTTGAAAGAAACTAGCATTTATTGAGACCTTCCATTCACCAGCACACCCAGTAGCCTTGAAGATTATGGTAGGGTAGGGGATGTGGGACAGTGGAGAACACATCTTGACAAAATGAAACAGGAGTTTGCACCATTGAAGAAATCATGTATTTTTAGACTAATTGTTCAGGTTTACTTTCTTTTTAATTCCTTATCACGTCAAAAAATACAGCAAGGTGGTTTTCGTCTTTCAATATTTATAAAACATAACGTAGGTTTTTGAAAGAAAACCTGTATTTCCGTTTAAACACAGGTAGGGTAATAACACAGGTTTTTAAGAAATATTGAATACTCCATCTGAAAGGAAAATTGAGTCTCAAGGAACTAGTTTTTTTTGCAGGAAGCTTGTAAGTGACCAAGTGGCTCATGGCAAGTTGAATGTAGCTTGTTCTGAAAATCTTTCTACTCATTTTGCTCATCATTTCATGTAATCTTGCATATACTTAATATTCATATGAAGAGAAATTAAGAGAGTTCAAATATTTCATTTCTTGAATTTTATCTTGCCTATAAAAATGATTAAAAATCTCTGAATGGTAATAAAAATAATTTTAAATAGTGGTCAGTTAAATGAAATTATTCTTTTATTCTTATCTCTAAGCACCTTTCACACCCCAAAATATACTGGTCAGTTCAGTAATAATAGACAAAATAGTTGTAATCATAAACATAATTTGGTACTAAACTGGAATACATGAACAAATTGAGTCGTTTTAAACCTGACCCCACATAAGGTTTATTTTCCACACAGGAATCAAAGTGATATATTTAATATAAAATTGGTTCATTCCACCAGCCCTTTCCCTCAACCCTTACAAGCTTTCAGTGTTTTCTCATTGCACTTAGAATAAAATTCACACTGCTGACCAAGGGTAAAGCCCTTTAAGAATCTGGTCCCTGGTGCCTGTTTTCTGCAATAGAAGGCAAACCATCTCATGCTTTGCAATTTGCCCTTCTATTTGGTTGAAACACTCTTTCCCTATTTATGCATGACAACACCTACATATAGCAATATATATATAATTGTTTTTTATAACTTACTGCTTGACTTTTGCGTGCTACAATAATAATACATAACCTTTATGTTGCACTTGATAGCAATAAGGCACTAAGTACAAGAAATGTAAATCAATATGAACATATTGATTTTAAATTATATTTATTATTTATTTATTAGAATTTAATTCTAACAACAACCTGCAGATTGCACTGTTGCTATCCTCATATTTCAGGTGAGGATGCTGAGCACAGAGATTAAGAGAAATTAAATGATTGACCTAAGAACTCAGAGTGAGCAATTGGCAGATCCAGAATTTCAATGCAAGTGGTCTGGTTTCAGAGCCTTTGTTCTTAACTGGGCCTCTAAATGGTATCTTGATATTTTATAGAATGTTTCTCTAATTACACATGATACGATGGATATGTGTATTCAGAAGTTATATTTGTGTACTCGGGCTGCCATAACAGAATATCACAGACTGGATGATTTAAACACTAGAAATTTACTTTCTCACAGTTCTGGAAGATGGAAGTCCAACATCAAGGTGCCCATGTTTGATTTCTTCTCAGTCCTCTCATTTTGTCTGACAGATGGCTGCCTTCTTTCTGTGTCCTCATACAGCCTTGTCTCTGTGTGCATTTACTCCTGATATCTCTTCTTTTCCTTACGAGGACAGCAGTCCTATTGGATTATATAACCCCATTGACCTCCTTTAACCTTAATTATTTTTTGAGGCTGTATCTCCAAATACAGTCATCTTGGTAGTTAGCTTTTCAATATTGAAATTTGTTGGGGAACACACAATTCAGTCCATAATAGAAGTATTATTTAATGGTAACCTACACAGATACACATAATGTTTAAATTTCTTTCTTACAAAATTCTATTATCCTTTTTCAAATATCCTCTTAAAATACATCAACATGGGCAAGGCATAGTGGCTCATGCCTTTAATCCTAGCACTTTGGGAGGCTGAGGAGGGCAGAACACAGGTCTGGTGTTCCAGACAAGTCTGACCAACATAATGAAGCCTGTCTCTACCAAAAAATACAAAAATTAACCAGGCGTGGCAGCACACGCCTGTAGTCCTAGCTCCTCGGGAGGCTGAGGCAGGAAAATTGCTTGAACCCAGGAGGCAGAGGTTGCAATGAGCCAAGATTACACCACTGCACTCTAGCACTCCAGCCTGGGTGACAGAGAGAGACTCCATCTCAAAAAAAAGAAAAAAAAAATTCAACATGAAAATTTAAAACAAAACAAAAACATGAAATTAATGTACGTGGAATAGGGCTCATTATTCAATTATTTTGTAAGGACAATAGGAGTATGATTCTGTCTCTTTTCTAATGTGATCTATTTACACAAACTAAGCAAAATATTTGCCATTTAAAGATTTTTGTTCAACAATTATATATGTTAGTTAATATAGCAAAATAAGTTTCTTTATAAATGCTACTAGCAAGCTTTAAATTTTTCTCTATATAATTTATTTTAAAGTTTACAATATTTGAGTATTGTTTTCAGTTTTTATGAGTAGTTTTATTAAAATAATTATATCACTGATGAAATAGTAATTTCAATGAAAATATATGTATTTTTTTATTTTGCTAATGTCATATTTTGGTTATCAGGAACACAGTAAATATATTCACTGCAAATTCCCTTTATAGATATTTTTATTTGGTAAGAAATAGAATCTTGAATCTGTTGTTCATGAAGCTAATTTACCAAACAAAATATATTTTATTCAGTAAATATGGTATTCTTGGGGCAGAGCCATATTTTAATCAATTTATGTCTTTGCCATGGTCAATGATAATTATCATGATGGGATCTTAAAGATCCCATAAAACTACCACATTTTCACCTCCGGAGTTAAAGAATATCTAGAAAATAACCATAGAGAATGACTGATGGAGACAAAATATACCACTGTGGCTAAGAAAAACTATTGTTGAATGTGGTTTTGATGTGTGTCTGCAATAGGCTTTCAGAAAATCTCACTCCTTAATTCTTAAACACTAAGTTGCAAAGAAGGAGGGGCAACTGCAAGCCTTCTCCCCAAAGCAGCCTGTCAGAGAACAAGCAGGCAAAATTAACCCTATAGCAAGGCGCACGTGAAAGAGAAAGAGAGTAGCTTCGAAGTCAGCAACTTCTTATCACCTAATTCCTCCTCCCTGAGCAAATGTCAGTGAGGGGTGAGGAAAGAAACTGGGAGAGATTATTTCTGATTGTGATGTTTTCTGTCTTGATAAACTATCAAGACATAGTAGAATAATTGAATTGAAAACATTAGCAAAATGTTTGCTCCAATACCTGTGGTCATAGGAAAATAAAAATCTTCAGTGGGATAAATAAGCAGTGTTACTTAAGCAGAAAAAATACTGTCACAAAAGTCACATCTACTGCTGGAAATTTCTCAGGTATCTACACAGTTTTTACATTTTTAACGGACAAACCAAGTCACCAATAGATTTTGGCTGGATTCTAGAACCAAAAATGAGTATATCCTGTTAGTTATCAGGGATAAAGGTTAGGTGTTGATATTGACTGAGAAGTTATCTGTTAAATTGTTTTTCCTGTTTCACAGTTCAATAATGCGATTGTTTATAAAAGAAATGGAGTTATATATAGTCAAATAAGATGGCAGTTTTCTAATCTACCTCTTACATTTTAGATTATTATAATTTTAGTCTCCAGAATGCACTGTCAATCTCTGTACCTTTGCACAATGGTGGTAGAAATTTACACAAGGGGGAATTTCTTAAAAATCACTTATGAATCAAAATTTCTTTTCATATGGAGAAATAATCTTAGTAATCTCCTGCAGTAAAATATGTTTTGAGTTGGAATTATACCTTATTTGGAGTAAACGTCAATATATATTCATTGGCATTTTAATCTCTAGCCAGTTAACTTAGCCATCTACCACTAGATATGACCACCAGATTTAGCAAATAAAAATATAGGATTCCCAATGGAACTTAAATTTCTGATAAACAACAAAAATGTTTTAGTATAAGTATATCACATGCAATATTTGGGATACATTTATGCTAAAAGACATTAGTTGTATGATTAAGCCACTGTACCCAGCCTGGATGACAGTGAGATCCCAAAAACAGCAACAAAAATGGTAGTTGTTTATCTAAAATTCAGATTTCATGGGCATTCTCTATTTTTTCTGGCAACGCTAACACTATGGCATGATACAGTTCCTTTTATCTATCCCATAGATGTGCAACTGAATATGCTAATTTATTTGATTATTTATTTGGTGAGTTTGTGATCATAATAAACAGACTTACAGTGGCAAATTTACAGTGGGTTTAATTATTTTGTGATTTATCTGCCTTGTAAGATAATGATTTTTGTTTTTACACTTTAAAAATAGGGCACATTTTCATGTTAACTTGAAATACCATAGCTGAAAATAATGCCTTTTATGTTAAAGTGACAGGTTTCTCATTAGATGAACACAGTGGTTAACATTATTTCATGAAAGTAATTTATATTCCAGTGCAAAAAATTGTTTATCAGGGTCAGCTATGTTGGCTTTAAAATATCTTTATTTTAACGTAATGCAGTTATTTGAGTATGTACTAAATACTGTTGGTTTTAGTGTTTTACTGATTCTTAGATTGGTATGAAACTGATTCCTAGATTTTAGGGCAAAATGAAAAATTTAATTCTTTCTTCAGGAGCCACTTTATTGAAGTATACATCCACAAAACTTTATATTTACATCTTATGATAATCTTGGAATCTGAAAAATTGAGACCCCAAAGCTGTTCGCCTTTTATTTTTTTTTCAATGCCCTATATAATGCAGGGTCAACGTTTAAATTTACAGCCTGAGAATGTCTTCAGAGTGAATTAATAAAATTAAAAGGGTACAGCTTTTCATTTTAAAAACATATTGCATTAGAAAAAACAAATGATTTAGGAGTACACTTCCTCTAAAATTCATAAATTCTGTTCCACAGGATTCTTTGTATTCTACTAAAGCGTTAGGATGTGTTATACAAGATGTGTCGTGTAGTGAAGCCAAACACATATTTAGGGTCTTCAAGCTTTTTAGAGGTGTTTCTATCATGTTTTCCAAATGCAATATAATCATATTATTTTCCTAAGAATTTCCTGTGTTGATGTTCTTTTCTAGGATTGTTATCTATAACCATAATTATTTTTTTATAATTGATAAAGCATAATAAATCAAGTAAACATCTTATCTAGTCATTTAAGAAAAATACTTTTCTCAGCATAATAGCATAAAGGGTAGATTATAACTGTGGTTATTCTGGACAGAATTAGATACTTTATTTTTATGATCTATTGGAACAAAGAATTGGTACCTGTCAGATATTTTCAATGACAGTAATTTGAAAATAGCCGAACTTATGTGCACAATTATGCTGTGAGCCAAACTATACCAAGTTCTTGTTGACACTTATGTGGTTTGAACATAAACTGTTTGATAATAATTCCTATAATTTTCTGTAAGTAGTTTAACAAACTTGGCATTTGTTTATCTTCTAGATGAAATGAATGATCATCAAAGTACCCTCTCCTACATCCTAATTAACCCATCTCCAGATACCAGGATAGAGCTGAATGATGTTGTGTAAGTTGATCTCATATCTTGTATAAAACATGTATTTTTTTAGAAAACTACTATTTATTTTTGTACTTTTATTTAGTTCATAATTGCCTCTTATTTTTCTTATGAGTGCTTAAGTAGTCTATATCTAATTTTATAAATAAACAAATGGGCCAGGCGCGGTGTCTCATGCCTGTAATCCCAGCACTTTGGGAGGCCGAGGCGGGTGGATCACGAGGTCAAGAGATCAAGACCATCCTGATCAACATGGTGAAACCCTGTCTCTACTACAAATACAAAAAATTAGCTGGGCACGGTGGCATGTGCCTGTAATCCCAGCTACTCAGGAGGTTGAGGCAAGAGAATTGCCTGAACCCAGGAGGCGGAGGTTGCGGTCAGCTGAGATCGCGCCATTGCACTTCAGCCTGGGTAACAACAGCAGAGCTGCCGTCTCAAAAATAAATAAATAAATAAATAAAATAAACAAATTCATTTTACATGTTATGTATAATAATATAAACAATTATGATTGTTTAAAAAGGTATAAAATAAATAGCAGCATGAATTCTGAATTCTGTGAGCTAAAAACTACTTGGAAAAATAAAGGAAAACATGGAAGAATAAAAGAGCAACTTAACAGAAAACCTGAAACATCTCACACTGTCTACTTCTAAATACTTTCAAGTTCCCAAAAGCCTAAGTACAACTGGTCAACCACTTAATAGAAGAAGGTCAATGGGACTAACTTGACTTCTTGAAAAATAATTATTGAACATGTACAGTTGTAGCACTCACCTAATGATGCCAGATAGGAAGACTAAGACCTTTTCTCTGATTTCAAAGTCCTTACATTCTAATTAACAAAAACTACAATTTACACATGAAAATTTTAATAGAAATGTGTAATATGACTGTCACTAATAAACTAAGCATCAGTAGAGTGAGAAAGACAGTGCTTTTCTGAATTAATGCAAGGAGACATTATTGAGTGGTTGGAGCAATTATAAAGAATATGAGACTTAAACTAGACTCTGAAGGATAAATGAGTTTGTGATGGTGTAGAAGAGAGGACATTCCAGAACAGGAGGAATGGCTTGAGAAAATGCACCACACAGGAATTGCAGAAAGTGTTTCAGTGGCAATTTGACTGGAGTAGGAATTTTGTAGAGTTAGCATTGCTGTTGTAAGGTAAATGTAATACTGGAAAAATAAATTAGATTTGCCTCTGGAAAGGCCTTAGATGACAAAATGAGTTTAAAGTTGGCATTATAGATGATGGACAGCACTTAGACATATACGAGCAAGCGTGTAGCAAGATTTTATAAAAGGCACTTTTATAGTTGTTGCTGTAAGCCTAGGAAAGAAATTTCTTGCAATAATCTGCCCTTGAGATACCTATTCCTGTCTTGGGGTAGATCAAGTGATGTTTACCCCCAACCTGACCAACCATGAACATTTCTTAGGCTCAGCCCTTGATACGGAAACAAGTGTCTTCACTCCAGCCAGCGTCATGGTCTTCCATGCTTCCAGGCCTGGGGTCTGTCAGGAGGGAATAGACCTGGGCCTGATATGCCTGAACTGACTGACCCTCCAAGGTGGGTCTAGGACATCCTTGAGGCCCTACATTTCTCCTTGGAGAGGGGACCAGAGGGAACTTGGGATGTTGCAAAAAAAAGAAAAACAAGGAGAAGTCACCCAAGGAATGTCAGTTTTTTATCCCTCTGCATGGGTTGGATTTTCCAAAATCAAAGGCCAGCATTTATGATAGAAGAAGGAAGGCCAGCATTTATGGTGGAATATATAATTACATACAAGCTGGCCACACTGTGGTAGGGTCCCTCCCTGCTTATGGCTTTGGACCCTTCCACAGATTAGAACCTGGGTTAGAGAATTGTAGAAGACAAGAGGGGAGGGCAAGGAAGATGCCTGTCAGGTTTACAGTTCATTTCACTGGCATTTTGAAGTATCTCTGTCCGAACACAAAGCCTGTTCTATTCCTGGCAGGACACACTGGGGGTGGGGGTGGGGGAACATGTGGTAATGAAACCAGTTAGTCAGTGTTGTCCTAATATTGTTGACAATTCTGTATAGTTTCTTTTTATGAATATTTCTGTTTAAGCTATTCCACCTTTGTTTTGAAATCCTTCCCTTTTAAGGAGAAATGTGACACTTTTGAAAAGGCTTGTGAGAAAGCCCCTCCTTTTTTTCTTTAGACTTTTAAATGACAAATCTGGGTAATTAAGGTTCTGAATTTTTCTTTTTGCTTTGTTTTTAATGAACATTTCTCTTTCATAATAGATTGTTTGATAATGTTTTAATGGCAAAAAAAAAACATGATTTTGTGCAACTAACAAAGCTACTGCAAGAAAAATAAAACACATTTCTTAACACACACACACACAAAAAGGATGTTTACTCGAGGAAGCTTACTACAGATTGTATTACTGACATAAAACGAATGCCAGAGATCCACAATTTTGTTGGATATTAGGTCCATCGGATAGGTTTGTGTCAGAAAGCAAGCAGTAAGGTCAGAACTAGCAGGACCGAGAACATTTTGTGATGTGGAGCACAATACGGACCCATGCAAGAGGTTCAGAACTAAATGTAATAATATGCAAAAACTTAGAGGACTATTTGATATGTTGTCAGTTTTGTGGAAGATTTTGACTGGAGTGGAAAGGGTATGATTTTTTTAAAGGAGCTCTGCAGAAAACAATAGAATTGATTGACAGGCTGGGTTAGGGTCGGGGTGGACTTGAATGTAGGGAAACCAGTTAAAAAGCAGGTGTAAGGAAAAAAAAATCTGTCATAGCATTAAGATAAGGCATTGTAAAGACAAGCCCCTTAAATAGATTTATGAAGGTGGAAAATGAGACTTGATTATTGATTTGGGATTTGAAAAAGAAGTCTAACTAACATAGCTTTAGGGTTTCAAAACTGTGTGTTTACAAAAAATAAACATAAAAATATCGTTTTATCAAAACAAGTCAGAATAGGGAGACAATTTTCCAGACTGGAAAGCGGTTGTAGGGTAGTAAAAGAAAAAGAGAGATGGTATGTGGGTCCAGGTATATATGTATTTTTAATGAATATTGACTTTCTAATTAATTAAATTTTATTAATACATTATAGTTGTGCATTTTTAGGAGGTACATGTGATATTTTGATACATGCATAAAATACGTAATAATCAGGGTAATTGGGATTGCCATTACCCCAAACATTTATAATTTCTTTGTGTTAGGAATATTCTAAGTCGTCTTTTTCAGCTATTTTGAAATATACCATAAACTCTTGTTAAGTGTAGTTGCCCTGCTGTGCTATGAAGCACTGGAATTTATTTCTTCTGTGTAACTGTAGTTTGATTATTAATTAACCAATCCCTCTCCATCTTCCCCTCCCCATTACCTTTCCCAGCCTCTGGTAACATTCTACTCATTATCTCCATGAGATCAATTATTTTAGCTCACACATATGAATGAAAACATATGAATTTGTTTTTCTGTGGCTTATGTTCTCTAGTTCTGACTATGTTGCTGCAAATGACAGATTTCCATCTTTTTTATGGATGAATAGTATTCTATTTTGTATATATACCACAAATTTTCTTGATCCATTCATTCAAATATATTATTTAAAGTGCAAAGAGGAAATGTCTAGAAAGCATATAGATACATAGTATTGGAACTTTGAAGATAAATTAATTTTCTATAGAAAAAAATATTTTTTATCTTCCAGCTGAAAAAGGCTACTTAGGGAATTTTTTTTCCAAAAATATGAATACAGAAGAAAAAGTAGAAGAATGAATGTTGCACTATTGAGGAGTGTTTTGTTTTAGGGCAGAAACAGGAAGCATTTCAAAAACGTATTGGCAATATACAAGGCAGGAGTAAATTAGACCCCAAATAAGTGTGAAGAGATTCCTAAAATTCACCTAAGATAGAATTATCAAGTATAATATTGCTTTATTTTGCCATCTGATAATACTAGTTAGAATACAGGAGCATTGGGGAATCAGATGAATAACAATTTAAGCTAGTAGAATTAAGTCATTGTCAAAAACTGTATCTGATGGTGCTATTTAATTTATAGAGGACTTCAAGTGAGAGGAAAACATCTTATTTAAGATGCACTTAGATTTCCTTCACGTATTATATTACCACAATAAAACAAAGCTGTTCTTTTTTCTTAGCATCCATAGTTATACATGTCTTTTTTTCTTTCAAGTCCATAAGTACAGATAATTTTTATTAAATAGCTAATCTACTCATATTAATTCCAGCCTTCTTATACCTCTTTTTCAAATAATTGTGTTAACTGTATAGAATTTTAAAAATTATGCATACTTTATTTGTATTTTATAATGAATTATATTTCTTAAGATTAATACAATTATTTCCCAGAATAGTTTTTGACAGATTGTTCAAAGAAGATATTGCTAACCTAACCTTTTGAGTCTATGAACATGTCCGTTGTCAAATATTTACGTTTATAATTTCAAATAATTTTCCATCTTTTAACTTATGAATAAAATATGTATGTCACAATGTGGACAGGTAAAGTAGACATATTTTCAGATAATTTTCTGCCTTTTAGATATTTTTAATTAGTTTTAAGCTAAAACATCAACTTGACTGCTATTAATAAAATAAAAAAGCTTTACTTACATCATTGTAGTGATCTGTATTTGTGGCACTGAGATAATTAAATTTCAGTAGAACCAGACAATGATGAATTATCACTTGAAAGATGGCAACCATGACAAATAATATATAAAAACACAGTTTAAGAAATTTGCTTTATTGTACTCATAGGTTTTGTAGTGATAATAATAGGAAAGGGAGCTTTTGCTACTACCTCGATGAATTTAGAGGTTAATGGAATACACTGTTATCTTTTATGTTTTTCTAAAAATTCACTTTTGAAAGTTCATTTTAAATGAAGAAGCAACATTAACTTGATACAAAGAATAATAAATCACTAGATGATATGGTATTAAAAAGTATAATGTGCACTATTAAATTTTCTTCATCAATCTACAATCCTATTGATATTTAAAACAATTATAAAGCAGTGTACATAGATAACAAAATCCAGTTAATAGATCCAAGGACACTAATCTCAACTTTTATTTGGTGAAATAGACTCAGTGTTTTTGATTGCCTTTTCTCATTTTCATTATGGAGTATTTTTCATGAATTTTTCCCTATAGTTTTTAAGACAAAAGTACAATCTTTATTAGAGTTCTCACTTTTTAATAGTTTCCCTGTTCATTTTATATACTTCCTCTTAAAATTATTATAGAAGTAGGAAATACGTATTTTGTTTGCACTTGGAACATGACCTTCTTATAATGCAGTGTTGCATATATGTATTTTCCTTCTCTCCTTTTCAAAACCTCAGTGGCTTCCTACTGCCTTTGGAACACAAATTGAAACTACTTATTCTGAAACTTAAGGTCTTTCATTACCAGTTTCCTACCTTTGTTTCTGACTTTACCTACGATGACTTATCAGTTTTCTAAAGTTAAACTCGTTTCTAAGCATATCAGAAACATGCATCCTCTGTGGTCTCCATTATCAACGTTCAGGATCACCTCCTGTTCCTTCCTCCTAAATCTTCTCTGAAGCCTGGAATGGCAAGCTCAGCCCAACCCCTCAATAAAGGATTTCCTAATTCTCTCTGTTGTTCTGTTTCACTTCGTATGATGTTTGAAATTTCTTTCTTTTTTCATTATATCTGCTTCATAAATTATACTCTAATCTTCTGCAGGACAGGGTTCAGGTTTTGTGATTTTTTTTTAATTCTCAGGTGTTAGCACAGTTTTCTACAGGTGCTCAAGAAATAGACACTGAAGATATTCAGACATAACTCAGAGATACTGCAGGATCGATTCCAGATTACCATGATAAAGTGAATATTGCAATCAAGCGAGTCACATGAAATTTTTGGTTTCCCAGTACATACAAAATTTATGTTGGCATTATACTTTTAGTCTACTAAGTATGCAAAAGCAAAGCATTAGGTCTAAAAATTTACTCGATTAAAAAATAGTTCATTGCTTAAAAATGCTAGCAATCATCTGAGCCTTAAAAGAGTCATAATCTTTTTGTGGGTAGAGAGTTTTGCTTCAATGTTGATGGCTGCTGACTGATCGGGGTAGTGGTTGCTGAAGGTTGGAGTGATGTGGCAGTTTCTTAAAAGAAGGTGATAATGAAGTGGTTTGCTGCATTGACTGACTCTTTCTTTCATGAAAGATTTATCTGTAGCATGTGATACTCTTTGATAGCATTTTACCCGCAGTGGAACTTTTTTCAAAATTTCAATCAATCCTTTCAAACCCTGCTGCTACTTGTCCACTATGTTTATGTAATAATCTAAATTCTTTATAGTCATTTCAACAATGTTCATAGCATCTGCATCAGGAGTAGATTTCATCTCAGGAAACCAATTTCTTTGCTCATCAATAAGAAGCAACTCATTCATTCAAGTTTTGATCTGAGATTGCAGCTATTTAGTCACATCTTTAGGCTCTACTTTAAATTCTAGTTCTCTTGCTATTTCTGTCACAACTGAAGTTACTTCCTCCACTGAAGTCTTGAACTCCTTGAAGTCATTGATAACAGTTGAAAACAACTTCTTTCAAACTTCTGTTAATGTTGCTATTTTGACCTCCTCCCATGAATCATGAACATTGAAATTGCTCTTTGATCCACGGGCTGCAGAATAGATGTGTTAGCAAGCATGATATAATACTAATCTCTTTGTACATCTCCATCAGAGCTCTTGGGTGATGAGATGCCTTATCAAGAGACAGTAATATTTTGAAAATAATCTTTTTTTTTTTTTTGAGACGGAGTTTCACTCTTGTTACCCAGGCTGGAGTGCAATGGCGCGATCTCGACTCACCGCAACCTCCGCCTCCTGGGTTCAGGCAATTCTCCTGCCTCAGCCTCCTGAGTAGCTGGGATTACAGGCACGCGCCACCATGCCCAGCTAATTTTTTGTATTTTTAGTAGAGACGGGGTTTCACCATGTTGACCAGGATGATCTACCTGGTCAACCTCGTGATCTACCTACTTCGGCCTCCCAAGAAAAGAATCTTTTTTTAAGCATTAAGTCTCAACAGTGAGCCTAACATATTCAGTAAACTATGCCTCAAACAGATGTGCGACAAGTCAGGCTTTGTTTTACCATTTATAGAGCACAGGCCAAGTAGATTTAGCAGAATTCTTAAGTGTCCAAGGATTTCCAGAATGGTACATAAGCAATGGCTTCAACTCAGAGTCATCAGATGCATTAGCCCTACCAAGAGAGTCAGCCTATCTCTGAAGCTTTGAAACAAGGCTTTGTCTTCTCTCTAGCTGTGAAAGCACCAGATGGCACATTTTTCCAATAGAAGGCTGCCTCCTGAATTGAAAATTTGTTATTTAGCCACCTTCATCAGTGATCTTATTAATAGTTAGAGTTTTGATAACTTGCTGTACCCTCTCCATTAGCACTGACTGCTTCACCTTGCATTTTTATGTTACGGAGGCAACTTCTTTTCTTAAGCTTCATGAGCTAACCTCTGCTAGCTTTCCACCTTCCTTCCATAGCCTCTTCTCCTCCTTCACCTTTTAGAAAATTGAAAAGAAGTAGAGCATCACTCTGGATTTGGTTTAAGGTAATGTAGCTGGTTTGATCTTCTTTCCAGACCACTCAAATTTTTGCCATCTCAACAATAAGCCTGTTTCCCTTTTTTTAAAATCAATTTTGTATTCACTGGACTAGCACTTTTAATTTCTTTAGGAACTTTTCCTTTGCATTCACAACTTGCTAACTGGCACAAAAGGCCTAAATTCCAACTTTTTGATGTGCTTCCAAGCTTTTGATGTGCCTTCCACACTAAGCTTAATCATTTGTAGCTTTTGATTTAAAATGAGACATAAGACTCTTCCTTTCACTTGAACACCTAGAGATCATTTTTGGGTTATTACCTGATCTAACTTTAATATATTTGGGTCTTGGGTGGTGGAGGAGAGGGAGAGAAAGTCGAGGGAACAGTCAGTTGGTGGAGTGATCAGAACACACACATTTATTGATTAAAATTACTTTCTTATGTGGGTGCAGTTAGTGGTATCTGAAAACAATTACAATAGGAACATCAGAAATTACTGATCACACATCACCATAACAGATATAAGTACAATGGTTAAAGTTCAAGTTTCAAATATGTGACACAAAGATTCTAAGTGAGCATCTGCTGTGGGGAAAAAATGTCTCCAATGGACTTGCTTGATTCAGGGTTGCCACAAACCTTCCCTGTATAAATAATGGCATATTGGCAAAGTGCAACCAAGTGAAAAGCAACGAAAGTATGTCTGTACATCATTTGACAGTCTGAAGTAAGACAACTCTCTTACAACAAATTCTCACATTAATGAAGTGTTTGAGTTTGGCAGATAAACATTTTTCTATTTACTAGCAGAATTAATTAAGGATTATTCTCTACACTTTTAGTATTATCACCATAACCTGAATTTTAAATACATATTTTTCAGCTAATTTAAACATTATGCATTATATTCACTGTAACATTCATTAAATTGTTAATTTCATAGATTCATAAAATATTTAAGTTGAAAAGACTATAGAAATTGTTTATATCAATTTTCTAATTTTTTAAGTGATAAACATGAGACAAAGAACAGTTAAGTAATGGAAGAAGGATGGCTAAAATGTAGATCTCCTTCATAGAAAAATGGCCAAAGCAAGGGAATAAATAAGTCAATAGCATACTAAACATAAAACTTTGATGAGATGAAAGTGCTGAAATGGATCATAATTTAAAAATAATGGTGCCTGACAGCCAAAATGCGCAGGGAAAAAGAAGAGGAATAAGAAAAATAATAGTGCTTGATTCATCAGCATTCATCATCATCATCTTCTCAGGTCTGAAAATGATCATATTAACAGTGCCAAATTGTAAAGGCCAGCTAATTGTATACAGTTTAGATAATCTGAAAACTAAACAAATAAAGTAGAAATATAAAGTGTCAGTGTGAATTAACATTGCCTATATTTACTGTTGCAAAGTTATTTGGTTTTTTTTTCTTTTCTTTTATTAGATACTTAATTAGACCAGATCCACTGGCCTACCTTCCAAACAGTGATCCCAGTCGAAGAAACAGCATCTGCAATGTCGCTGGTCAAGATGCTCGGGAGGAAACTCAACTTTGATAAAAATAAAACGAGAAACTTTTATCCTACGAGGATCTTGCTTGAACCCACAAAAGTGTTGCTGGCATGAAAGAAACTAGATGGAAATATATGTAGTTTTCTCATATTTAAAAACATAATCTCTTCTCTTAGAAGTATAGATCATTTTGAAACTTAATGTACTACTTACTGGTACTCTCCCTATTAATATTTGAAGAACATCAATGGAATAAGTTTGAAAAATGATACTAAAATACAAATATTTAAATATGACACTTAATTGTTTAATAATAATCCAAACTATATGAAACCAATTTAAAAAATTATTAAGGTTTTATGAAGTTGACAAAATCTAACTATATTTGGTGCATCACAATGGACACAGAATGTTGCTGCCCCTCTTAAAAATTAAATGTGCCATATTATATTCTTTAAACTCACTGTTTTACGAAGTTGAGCTCATCATAAATGTCTAGTCTTCACTACATAGAGATTAACTAACAAACTTGTGTGGCTGACTTTTGTGTAAGAATCATAGTTTGCTTTAGAATACAAATCTTTAAGTCATTTTAATGTTTTTTGTCTGCCTTATGATATAAAAATATTTATCTTAGAATTTGAGATGTCATAGCATGTTTTATTACACTGAAGTAACTAAAACAAATGAAAAGAAACACTAGGTTCCTGCACTTTTTGGTAACTTTATGTCTAGCAAACATTCTATGCCAAGAAAAGCATACTCTAAAGCAATTATCTATTATTCTCCTAAAAGAATGCCTAGCATAGAGAAAATACTTAATACACATTTGTTGACTTAAATTTAATTCAAGGATTGAAACATTAACTGGATTTCTTGAAATATGTAGTAATGATTGTCATTAGACTCTTGAGCTTTATCATGTTTAATATATCTAATAGTAAATTTCATTAGAAAAATACTTTTAAAATTGACAGAAGATAATTTATACCTTTTATGAACCCCAAAGACAATTCAAAACATTAAAAGTCCTTCTTATGTCTTTGGTAATGAAACAATAACACTCAAAAAAGGTTGTTTTACAAATTTTGGCTTAATTTTGAAATTATGTGAACTATATTTTAACATTATGAGAGAAAAGCATAAAACAAGAAGAGGTAGTTCTTGGTTTTTAACATTAATACAAATCATGGAGAATTTGAGTTATAAATTTAAATATAAATTGACCATTGATAACACCAATTTTTTACCTGTATTGTGTTTTCTCCCTAGAGAAATAGATCAAAAAAGCATAAGAGAATGCATACATAGTTTTCTAGGTAGTGGAAGTGTGTAAAAATGTGTCTTATAAAAGAAACATTGGTAAATTTAAATATATACTCTTCTAATTTTGTATTGTTTAGTTTTTGAATTTGGCATTGAGTTTAATTCAACAACAAAGTACGTAAAAGACTAGAAAGGGACATTCTTTGCCTTTCTTTTCGTAATGCCGCTTTAAGAGCAACTTAAAGAATAAGAAAAATTTTTAAGAATAGATATTCTAATGTTCTCTCAAAAATTCTACAGAAATAAAAGTGTAAAGTGCAATGTGAAATCAAAGATTGTAGTCCTGGTATAATTTGGCTTGGAGACTATAAAATACCTTTTTTCTTTTGAGTATTTTATATTATCCACATTTTAGGATAACAAGAACTCCAAGAATTACCCCTAAAACAGAAATCCTGCATTTAATCTACTTTGATCAGAGAAGTAGAATTTATGACAGGTTACCTAAAATTGGGAGCATGCCTTAAAACTTAAAGATTGTATGCATATATGTGTATATGTTATAAACATGTGAAATATATTTGACACGCACATTCACATATAAATTGTTAAAAACTGAAGGCAGAATGGAACTAATATATGTAACAGAGAAAAATAATAAATTTAATGAACTTGTTTTATATTTGCATATCAAGAGTCAAGTATGATTTTTAAGTTAACCTTTTTTACTTCATTATTTTTAGGATTAAATGTAAGATTTTACAAATCTTTTATTTCCCCACAAGATTTGATGTTTGGTATTTTTGCATTATGACAGTTGTCAAGACTAGGATTTTAAGCTAGGATATGATTATATTTCCTATATAACTAAAAATTTTGTTTCATAAATTTTAAAATAATTATTTTTGACTGTGAACATTAGTCCAAATTTAATATTTGACACAGTTCATACCAGCTTGCTACAATAATGATAATTTATTAGTCTTTCTCTTGTTTAAAGAATAAAAACATGTTTATAAAATACTTTTAATGAACTGTTGCCTTTTTAAAATAATTATACTTGCACAAGAAAATAAAATATAAAGTCAGTAATAGTCCTTGCAGCCCAATGGGAATTGATTCTGTTTATTGGTCTGTACCATTTTGCTATCAGTTACATTGAACTGCTTTAAAATTAATAATAAAATTATTTCTAATGATGAAAACTCTTGATGTTTTTTTGCCAAACAATTTCTTAGATAAATTATGTTCTGGAACTATAAAATTAATTTGTTACTTTTATATTTTAAACCCAAAATAAATATGGAAGTGATCTCATTGGAAAATGTAGTGATAAATAAACTTCTGTTGAATTATTTCTTAATAGATTCTGAATAGTTTCACCATGTCAGAAAAGGATAAGTGAGGAGGGAGAGAGTTGAGATGGTAGGAAATGAACAATGGGAAGAAAGGGAGCAAGAAGAAAACAGAAGGTAAGAAAAAATAAATAAACCTTAGTGAAGGTGGCAGAAGAGAAATATATTTTGCAATACAGAATAATATCACAATACACTAATTTAAGAGTCAGAGAAGCACTGGTTAGAGAAAAGAAAAAACAGTTTTTAACACAAAGATGGACTTCCAGTTCCAGGAAAATGGAATATACCCATTTCTTCCTATTCCTCCTGCTAAACACAACTAACCCCCTATATATTGTATATAAATCAGGCCTATGAAGATTCTGAACAGTGCAAAGAAGGAGGAAGACAGACTAGGGAATTGAGACTTGAAGAATGACGCGGTAGTGAATTCTGTGGGATTTTTCTTGGCTTCCTGTATATCCTGATTTGATATTGGGAAACATCAATGAGCACAGATGAAAAAGTCCCAAGAAAAGCCTGTTCTCTTTTTACAAAGGACTGGCTCCTGCAGAAGATGCAGCTTCCACAGCACCAGACTCCTGATAGTTTGGTATGGATGGCTACTCCTGAAAAGGGCTCCATACCCAGTGGTCAGAAGCTCCCTCAGCACCTTGTTAGATGATTTTCTAGTAGTGTGCTTCCAGTGAGACTTTCCCATAAACAGCCTTTTCTAGCACCCTAGGGGGTGGAATTCCAGCAGGTTCTGTCAGTGCAGCACTATAGTGACCTCTGCTGTTCTGTGAGCCACAGCTGTGCCATCTTGATTTCCAGTGCAGTCCTGGAATCTCTTCCGGGAGCACTTTATCTTGGCCTTGAAAATAATGGATGCTCCTAATGTCTGCTACTGCTATATTATTTTCAAGTTCTCTTTACTGTTACCAAATTGATATTACTCTATTGCTCTGTTATAGTTAAAAAATATCTGTATAAATGTTCTCTATCCAAATCACTGATGTGGTTTCTCTCTCCAAACAGGACCCCGACTGATACATGATGCACAAATCAGCAGTTCTCTGTTTAATGAAATAATGGTGATATCAAATTCTGCAAATTTGAGAGACAGACTTTGGGCAAATTCAACAGATTAAATAGCACCTGCTGGGAAACATTGCAGACAGATGATGCACTCATCCTGTGGAGCGTTAGGCCATTTTGATTTTATTTTGATCTCTACTTTTTTAGAGGGCTGCCTTCAGCCTAACTTATTTGTGGGAAGAGAAAGATAGACAAGCCAGCTTTAATCATGTAGGTCAATCTAAAAGTATAGCAAATTGTTATTAAAAACAGGAATTTTGCTTATAATTAAATAGTATGCTTATATCGTTATCCAATAGAATTGTATTTTATTACTTAATTTAAATATGTGTTAGTAGAAATAAAATGAAGACCTGTTTTTCTAAAAATAAATAATAGAAATCTTTCACAAATTGCACTATAATTAGTCATATTCTAAGGAAGCATAATATAGTTCCACATAAAGATATGTATTTTCTTCTTTTTGTATCATACACAAAATAGGTTTCATTCTAGTGACACCAAGCTAGATATCTTTGTAGCTGGAAATTAAATATAATTCAAAAAAAAAAAAATTTCTAAGTTGACTTCCACTACCTAATCTGTGTGTTATTCATATAGACCAAGAAAGTGTGAGTAGTTCATCAGAATGTATTTTTTTTTTCTCTGAAAATTCCTGACTTTCAAAAGACAGGAGCTGTGAGACACTTTTGTTAATAGACATGAGGTAGGTTCTGAAGTCGAGGTTTGTAAATACACTGCATAGCTATATAGGCACATTTAAGTTATATATTGCTAAAGTAATATTTTTTAGAGCTTTAAGTTCTTTTAATTACTGATTATTATCATATTCAAGAAATACATTAATTTGCATCAAAGGTAATGGATTCCAAATTTTAATTGAGACCACAGAATGAAACCCTCTAAAAGATCTATCAATCTGTTTTAAGATTTCACAAAGAAACTGACATTTTGTGATATATATTAGTTAGGACAGGTTCAGCTACAGTGCAGTAATAAACACCATACATGATCTCAAGTGGTTTAATGTAATAAACATTCTATTTGATATGGAGTAATGTCTAATATAGAGAATGATTTTAAGTTTTAGGATAAAAGATTTTATAAATGTACATTTATTGAAATAATATAAAAATCCACATCAGTAGCAATATAAATGTAACACAATTATTTATTACCTTTACTAAAAATTCAAACTTGAACATAAAATATGGAGAAAACGATAATTCAATTTTAGATGTTCTTGGGCCAAGTTATAAATGACTTGATTTTGAAAACGAAGTATCATCACTTTTTAATGAAAACTAATTGATTTTTAATGTTTCTGGCAAAAAGCATGCTGTGAAACAGCTATAAGATAACTGACATTTCCCCTGGAAAACATGTTGCTAAAAATAATTAAGTGGCTATGCTTGATTTATTATCAGTAACTAAAGGAGAGACAGTCTTACTTTGAAGCATTCAGCATCCTCCAAGTTAGTTATTGTGGAAATCCTCATTTCTCATTTTAGTGATATTAAGATTTGTTCTTGGATATCAATCCAATTTAGGGAAAAAAAAGAGTAATCAGTTACCTCTAGTCACTGTTACAAACTCAAAAGCCTAAATTAGCCAAAGAGGAGATGGTTTTTGATATTTTGAGATATAAATTTTTCAGGTAACATATTTCTAAGATAAGAAATCTGCCTGGTGAAAATGTGTTATCTGCTATCAATATAGTTGTGACATTTATTACTAAAATTTAAAATCACTTAATGAAATAATTTCATTTTGTTAAAAAGTTATTTTGGAATTTGGGGGCTATGCTCTCGTTTTTTTTCTTGAGTTTGGCTGAAAGACTGATATCCACATACTGTAAATAGGAAAATATTGAAAATGTATTATTAGGCATCTGCATGAATGGTGGTTTAGTATTTTGAAATAGTTTCTGTAATATATTTTTTTTCAATTTTTATGGCATTATAGGTTTTGGGGTGCATGTGCAGAACCTGCAAGATAGTTGCATAGGTACACACATGGCAGTGTGTTTTGCTGCCTTCCTCCCCTTCACCCATACTTGGCACTCATCCGCAGGCTATATTTTTAAGGTTTTAAAAATTATTAAAAGATATTGACACGATCTGCCCTCAAAATCATTTAAACCCACGATAATTTAAACTTTCAGGCAATATTTCAGTATTGAAAGGATCAGGCTTCCCTGACATCTTTCAGTATTCTTTAACACACTCAATTTGTTTACGTCTTTATATCAAATAATCATCAAAGCAATTATCAAATCACATAGCCTTGAAGCAACTTAGTGAAGTAATTTAACATCTTTTTGTATCATAGACAGAAGCCAATTTTCATCAGAGTCTAAAATCAATCGTGTCTTTGTAACTCTTCCACTACCAGCATAGAATAAACTACAGGATACAGATGATCAAGGGTGAGTAATTTGTTTTGTGTATACAATATTGACCACTTCTCTAGACATGTCTGTGTTGTAATTGGCACACCTTGCGTCCTGCTATGCTGCACTGCACTCACTTCTACAGAGATGGTTACTTGACCCTCAAGCATTCAGGAGCTGAATGAAGGGACATGTTGACCATATGGAAAGCTGGAGTGCAGTGGCATAATCTCAGCTCTCTGCAACCTCCACCGCCCAGGTTCAAGTGATTCTCCTGCTTCAGCCTCCTCAGTAGCTGGGATTACAGGCATAGGCCACCACACCCAGTTAATTTTGTATTTTTAATAGAGATGGGGTTTCTCCATGTTGGTCAGGCTGGCCTTGAACTCCCAACCTAAGGTGATTTACCAGCTCAGCCTCCCAAAGTGCTGGGACTGTGCTCGGCTCTGTCCATTTTTTAACAAGCTGATGCCCAGGAAACTTTGCTGAGGGGAACAAGTTATTAAGCTTGCTTTTGGAACAAGGATTCATTCCAACTGACTTTGAGGAGCATGAAATAACTGATGATGGTAACTGGGTAATGAAATTGGAAATGACTTCAGGAGAAAAATTACTGTAGTTACAGACACCCCAGATATGGACATCCAAAATTATGTGGCGACTTTATGTGGTTGTATGTCTTCATGAGCTAAAAAACAAAACAAGAAAAGGATTGTCATGAGGCACTTAGCAGCTGAAAAATAGGTCTCTCATGAAAAATTTTAAAACATTATTCAGCTGACAATACCTATTGTTGTTCATTGCACCAACTGGATTGCCACCTGTTCGCAGAATATAAACACAAGGCTATTAGTTTATACTAGTAGAGAAAAAAATTCCCCAAAGGGTATACCTCAGGTTCGTCGTGAATTTTCCTCTTCTCCTTCACCACACCTTCTGTCCATCAATTTAATGTCATTTCTTATGATTTCTCCTTCCTAAATGTTTCTCAGATCCATTCTCACCATTCCTTGCTGGACCAGTGGACTCAGATATTAGTCTACTCTGGCACTACTCTGACAAACCTCCCAACCCCCATCTTTCTCTCTTCCATTGTTTTCTCCAAATTACGCTCAGCAAGATTATTCAAAGATTTTAATATATTCTTAATCAAAATCATCCACAGGCCTCTTATTACTCTTAGAATAAGAATCAAAGTGATTATCAGGCCTAATAAATAGATATGATCTTCTAGTCATTCTAACTATTCATTCAGTTATGCAAAAATATATATCAAGAACCATCATTGAAATAAATAATAAGTACTTTTCAAGGGAGGTCTCAAATGTCTTCACTAATGATAATATACAAGTAAACATTCCTTTTACACACCCTCATAATATCCTATACCTCTTCACTGCTTCTTTCTCCCACTTGTGTTATTAGTAACAGTATTATAATCATTTGGTCAATAGAGAAGAAACAAAATTATAAAATCTGGTTGCAAAGTCTCATAGAATGTATGTTTTGTTTAGAAATACACTATTGGGCAAGTTTGGCTAAAAGAGAAGCTTATCTGGAAACAGCATGATGGGGCTAAGGTAAGACAAGTGACAGGTGAACTACTCTACATACAATTACAGGAGAGATTTAAGAGTAGAAAGAGGACTAAGTCCAGTGAGAAGATATGAGGAGATGGGAGGTCCAAGCCCCATTTCCCAGGTGACAGGTGAGGAGTCTAGTGAACTGTAGAGGAGCTTTGATTAGAAAAACTTTTAGTGCCAGAGGGTGGTAAAATAACTTTTTATGAAAAAAAAAAAAAAAAAAGAATTGTTTTTGTTTATGTGCTGTAGTATACTTCAGAGTACCTGCTCCTTCCCCTCTTGCCAACTTAAACCGTCAGTAAATTCTGGGTTTTTGTTTTTGTTTTTGTTTTGAGACAGAGTTTCACTCTCTCATCCAGGCTGGAGTGCAATGGCACGATCTTTAGAGAATCTTGTCTAATTGATATTTGCAGAATAAAGGGATGCTTAGCAATAAAATAGTCAGTGTCTCAAGGCAATATAGAGAGCTGAGAAAGAACGATGACATGAAAAAAGCAACTCCCAGGTAAAGCACTCAACATCATGTTTGAGACAATTTGATTTTCTATCAACTTAAAGTAAGCTTTATAGGGGAAATTGAGAAACTGATACCCAACCACATCTGTTTAATGCTTGTTTTTCTGGATAGACTCTGTACTTCCCAAGGTCAGGGACCATGACTATACACACATGAAGCCCGCAATTATTATTTTATTTATTTATTTATTTATTTGGGACAGAGTCTCACTTTGTTGCCCAGGCTGGAGTGCAGTAGTGTGATCTTGCCTCACTGCAACCTCTGCCTCCTGGGTTCAAGTGATTCTTCTGCCTCAACTCCTGAGTTGCTGGAATTACCACGCTTAGCTAATTTTTTGTATTTTTAGTAGAGACAGGTTTTCGCCATGTTGGCCAGACTGGTCTCAAACTCCTGACCTCAACTGATCTGCCCATCTCAACCTACCAAAGTGCCAGGATTACAGGCATGAGCCACTGCACCCAGTCTCCTACATACTGATCGTGGGAAATACTTGTTGAGTACCAAATAGGCATTGCATTATAAACTATAGATATCACAGAATACCTAATAATTCAGAGATTAGACCTTATAAACTGGTTATATTCTGTGTGCCCACCTATTGTTTAAGAAATACAGCTTTCTAATTTCTTTTCTCAAACATATGTGTGCCAATCAGTATGGAGAGAAAGCATTGAGGGATAGGAACATGGGAGAAAAAGTAAGAACATTATGTTACTTTAGAAGTATTTTCAGCCGGGTGCGGTGGCTCAAGCCTGTAATCCCAGCACTTTGGGAGGCCGAGGCGGGTGGATCACGAGGTCAAGAGATCGAGACCATCCTGGTCAACATGGTGAAACCCCATCTCTACTAAAGATGCAAAAAATTAGCTGGGCATGGTGGCGCATGCCTGTAATCCCAGCTACTCGGGAGGCTGAGGCAGGAGAATTGCCTGAACTCAGGAGGTGGAGGTTGCGGTGTGCAGAGATCGCGCCATTGCACTCCAGCCTGGGTAACAAAAGCGAAACTCCGTCTCAAAAAAAAAAAAAGAAGAAGAAGTATTTTCAATTTGGTGTTACAAACTGCTGCTTAGACAGCAGGGACAAACCAGTCCAGTGGTTTTGAAGCCATTATGTAGAAAGGAAAATATTTCAAATCAAAATCTTTCTGTTCCGTCCTAATACAACTGACATCACTAATATTCATGTGCAGAACAAAGTGGACGATGGCAGAAGGTGCAGATCTCATTAATTCTACATATTTAATTGCCTTATCTTTCTACATCAGTTTCTGTATAAGATCGTGGGTTTTTTAAATGTATTTATGTGTACAGCTCACCACAGCTAAGGCAACCCTAATAAAGCAAACTTCTGAGAAGTAGGAATCTCTTTCCATAATGCAAAAGTGGTATTTAAAAAAAAGTACAATTTTTTTGGTCCCCCTTGTGCTACTGTTTTCAAGAGACAAATTCCTAGACCTTAAAGATTGAATCATTTTAATACAATGCAAATGAGCACACTCTTCCCTGTTGTGCATATTATATGTGTGTGTTTTGAAAGTGTATGTGAGTGGCATTTCAGTGTCTGCCCTTCCTGTTATATAGAGTAATTCTCTGTTAATTGTTAGAATTAGTGGCATGCAATTTCCTGCCTCCACCTACGCTTTTAATCTGGAGCTGATAAAGAGAAGATGAAGATGTGGTTCAAGTTGATTTGTGATGCCTTACAAAAGCATCAGTGATGCCCATTTGTGGTATTCAACAAAATATAAAACCTCCAGCAGTGGATGCAGTATACAGTAGTACTATGCTGGCTACATCGTTTTCCTACCAAACTTCAGGATCCTCAATGATTCTTGCCTATTTTCCAAGCCTGCCCCTTTATTAAGCTTGAACTATAAACCCCCATATCTATCTAAAAATTCCATTTTTGTGTAAGAAAAATGTGTTTTTGTCAGTTTAAACAAGTGTGGTAGTTATTTGTTGTTGTCGTTTTGTTTTGTTTTGTTTCAAAAAGAACCATAGTGACTCTTTGTATTCACATCATTGGGTGGTTCCCTCTGTATTGAGTCTCCCCTCTTTGTTAGCTGCTTTGGACAATGGGACAACAGCAAACAAGATGGAAGTAGAGAGTGTGAAAAGGCTTATTTATTGTGACTGAGACTCTTGCTCTCTGTAAGACCTGGGATGGCTGATCTTGAAAATTTGAGTTCACATGAAAAAGAGACCAAGCATCTTACAAAACAGTTTTTGAGGCCATTATAAACCACTGGACATCAACTAATCTTTCAAGTGACCACAGAGATTAGCTAAGGCAGCGCAGACCAGAATAACCACCAACTGTCCTACGTAATCAGAAAAAAATAATAAACATTTGTTGTTTTAGGTTATGAAGTTTTGAACTGATTTGTTATATAGCAAAATGTAATTGATACACCAAGAATTAATTTATATGCCCAAAGAGAACACGTTTCTAATTCATTCTTCCAACTCCAAATTCAGGATCTCTGGATGATATCCATTTCTTCTTAGTTTTATCCCTCAGATGCTAAAGTCTCTAAATCAGAAAAGCAGAGAGAAAATACAAAGAAAAACTATTCTGCCTTTCTCGTTGTCTCTTTCTTTTTTAAAAAATGGTCATCATATGTAATTCTGGAAAGAACCACCTTCAACACCATCTCTTCATATTCAAAACAGCATTTTCTGGCTATAGAAGAAATAGAATGATATACTACTGGCCACTGGTTCACATGATACATCACATTTTCCAACAAAGCACCCAAAATTTGAAAGACATTACTGTCAACGTGACCCTATATCTAAATATCCAATGTATAATCCATAGCTCTCTATGGCCTGTGCTTCTAGGCCACAAGGTATAGAATACCAGTAAATATTACAGACATTGGACTCCTGCACTGCATTTAATAATGTCTCCCATATTTGTGTCCACACAGCACATGTAAATGTTACCTTATTCAAAATAGGGTACTTGTAATGTGATCAAGTTAAGATGAAGTCATACTGCATTACGGCAGGCCCCAAATCTGAGAGGACTATTGTCTTTTTAAGAAAAGATATATTTGGCCACAGAGACACACAGTGAGAACCCCATGTGACAATAAAGGCAGTGATTGCAGTGATGTAGCAAAAGCAAGGAAACACCAAGGACTGCCAGCAACCACCAGGAGCTGGGAGACAGCCATGCAGCAGACTCTTCCATGGAAACTCCAGAAGGGATGCGTCTCACTGACAACTTGACTTCTCACTTCCAGCCTCCAGAACTATGAGAATAAATTTCGCTTGTCACAAACCTCCTCATCTATGGTCATTTGTTGTGACAGTCGAAGAAAACAAATAGACGTATCATTTTAATTCTTTTACTTTGAAGTAAGTTGCTTGGTCAGTGGTGTTAATGGAGGATTCCAAGATAGTAATGGCAAGTTAAATAAATTAAAAGTACTTCAACCAGACAGTCTGACAGTAGGAAATAAAAAACATTCAATTGGCCGAGGTGGGCGGATCACGAGGTCAAGAGATCGAGACCACTTGGCCATGGTGAAACCCCGTCTCTACTAAAAATACAAAAATTAGCCGGGCGTGGTGGCACGCACCTGTGGTCCCACCTACTCGGGAGGCTGAGGCGTAAGAATCGCTTGAACCCAGGCGGAGGTTGCAGTGAGCCGAGATTGCGCCACTGCACTCCATCCTGGCGACAGAGTAAGACTCCGTCTCAAACAAACAAACAACAACAACAACAAAAAAAAAAAATTCAATTATCCTGTGTTCTACTGGGCTAATAATGATGTAAGCTCTGGATGAAAATTTGTTTTGCCATCTGATCTCCAGTGTAATAGCGATGACCTTCCTCAAGGTGTCCTGGGCTTCTCTTTCATTCAGGGAACTCTGATGATTCTATAATCTCCTTCAGATATGAGAGTGGAATAAAGGTCAATGAATCTGCTGGTTATGTGACTGAGCTTCTACAAATCAAGGAAAATGTTGATGGGTTGCCTATCAACTACTTTTATTCCCTTAAGAAACAGGATTAGTTTAACTACTGCCAGTGAAATTTTATTGGAGATCAGATGATGACATCCATCTGATGCCTTTGAGGGTAACCACAGCAACCTTACTGGAGACATTGAGAGGCTGATACCTGGTCCTGCCACCTTGGATTTCCTCCCATCCCAGCCAAAATCACAGAACTTACACCATTCGCAGCCATTGATGGTTTGGCTGAGAAAAATTTAGCTCTGTGTACCCACCCAAATCTCATCTCAAATTGTAATCCCTATGAGTGAGGGAGGGACCTGGTGGGAGGTGATTGGATCATGGGGGCAGTTTCCCCGGTGTTGTTCTCATGATGGTGAGGGAGACCTCCTGAGAGCTGATGGTTTTAAAGTGTGGCACTTGCCACATTCTTCTCCGGACACCATGTGAGACATGCCTTGCTTCGCCTTCTCCTTCCACCACAATTATGTCTCCTGAGGCCTTTCAGCCATCTGAACTGAGTCAATTAAACCTTTTTTTCTTCATAAATTAGCCAGTCTCCAGTAGTTCTCTATAGCAGTGTAAAAACAAACTAATACAGCCACATTCCGGGCATAGAGAAAACAGTAATAAAGTGCTAATATGATTTGGATATTAAGCACTTTAGTAAGGCATGTGAGTTGTAACTACAGCCCAATGTATTGTATTCTTGTTGCTGGTTAGAATTACCCAGGGAGCTTTTTAAAAGTATATATGCTTAGGCCTCATTCTAAACCAATTAAACCAGAATGCCTGAAGGGAGAGCCCAGGTGTTTACAGAGATTTAAGGATCTTTGAATCATTCTAATGTACAACCAGGATTGTTATTTTCCCCCTAAATATGGAATTAACCTGTCACTGTCTCTGAAAATCAACTTCTTTGTGGAATACTGATATTTCCTGGTATGTGATTGCCTGTGGGTGCCTGTTGAGGACTTAATACGAGGGTCAGGAATATCCCATGTACTCTTTCCTCTTCTTTACTCAGTCACCACATTAATCCCAGGTCAGTCTTCTGTTTCCACACTCACATGGCTCTACACATAAGCATCCACCTCCCATTACCCTCAACTTCTGAATCCATTTGATTGTGCATGCCCTTGCAAACAATTTCTCCAGTATCAGCAAAAACTTGTACATTTTCAACTTCTCTGCAAATTCTATTTACTTTCTTTCTTTAAAAGGAACTCAAATCTTTCCTTAGGAAACCACATTTCCTGTAGCCTGAATATTTAATAGTGTCTCTTTTCCCCTCTCATACTCCTTATTCCACTAGGCCTAAAGGTGAGGTTGGTTCTCTCCTTGATACTCATGGCTGCTTCTAGATATGCTTTTCCTCCCTCTTTCCTGAATCACTCCCTTCAATTTTTGTTTGTTTGTTTGTTTTGTTTTTGTTTGAGACGGAGTTTCGCTCTTGTTACCCAGGCTGGAGTGCAATGGCACAATCTCGGCTCACCGCAACCTCCGCTTCCTGGGTTCAGGCAATTCTCCTGCCTCAGCCTGCCGAGTAGCTGGGATTACAGGCACGTGCCACCATGCCCAGCTAATTTTTTGTGTTTTTTTTAGTAGAGACGGGGTTTCACCATGTTGACCAGGATGGTCTCGATCTCTTGACCTCGTGATCCACCCGCCTCGGCCTCCCAAAGTGCTGGGATTACAGGCGTGAGCCACCGCGCCTGGCCTGACTCCCTCCAATTTTGAATTTCATGTGATTTGATGAGTACAATCCACCATCTGTTTTTCCTGTTTTTTTTTTTTTTTTTTTTTTTTGCCACAGGCCATTTACAAAGCTTGCCTCCATTTCTTAAATATTTTAATTTCTGGATTACCATCAGATTCTCCAACAAAATTCCTGTTTAAATCTCGGTGATCTAAGTATGCAGTAGATAAGCCTTCCAACTCTGTGACTGTAATTTTCAGATCTCCTCTCCTAAAATGACCTTATCTTCCACCATTCCTCAGACACTCATTCTTATAATCAGATCTTAGAAATTTCCAATATTAGTAAATGAAAAAAGTCTTCAGAATCTCATTTCTGTTTAAAGATACTTTTCTAAAAAAGATAAAATCATGACTTTCAAAGAGATATGAAAAAAAAAACGTGTTAAATAATTTATTTTACTCCTATGCTACAAGGAAGCCAGGCTGATGTTGTAACTGGTTCAAAGGCAAAGTCAAAACAAAACACGGATATGCAGTAAAGGAATGCTGAGATGAATTTGCAAATAGAAAATAAAAAGACTTTTTTCACAGAAGAGAGGAAATCAACCAAATCACTATCAAACAAGACTTAATATGCATGTCTCTCAGGTGCACACAACTTTTACAAAGAGTTACAAAATAGCTTAAAGACAATGAACAGGACCTTAATCAGATAACCTGTAAGGGCATGTTATAGATGGTGCAAAGTTTTCCTCTGAGACACCAGAAGCTTTTCTGTAGTTTTACGTGGATTCCACACTATGATTAATCCTCAAGCTTTCTAGCTTTCTTGATCTAGAAACATGTACACAGTAACTCATTTACCACCCACACCCCACCCTCATAGCTGCTGTATATTCACCATCCCTCACGTCCCTTATAACATCTATTTCTTCTTTTCCATGCTTAAATATTTACATTTAATCATTTTAATAACCCTCTTATATGTATCTTTAAATTTCTTGTCAATTTCCTCTTTATTATACTCAACTGAAAATCCTAGTAACACTAGTTAAATTCAGCTGTCCATCTGTGACTACACTATGTGCTGACAGATACATGCAGATACAGAGGGATTTTCTGCTCATTATCCATTCATGTACTCTCCCATATTTTCCAGCCTCTTTGTAGTTTATTCAGGACAAGGGACTAGTTTTGTCAATGGTGTGTGACCGTGTATTATTTCCTAGATGAAGCGTTTAAAATCCTGTGCGTAAGCCTCAGTACTCTCTTTCCCAGCCTCAATTAGAGGCTTCATCAGCCCAGGTCCCTGAATACCATGTGGAGCAGAGCACATACACAACCCCACCACCACCGTATCCAATACCACCAACCTAAAGACATATGAAATGAGTGAGACATCAACTTGGTTGCTTAAAGCTAGTGAGAACAGAGGGTTATTACTGCTGCAGAGACTAGTTTATCTTATGTGAAACGTGTTGACCTGGTTCACTTTAAATTTGTAATCCCAAATTTCAGGTGTTCCTTTAATATTCCTAGAAATACTATTACAATTCTTTAGTCTTTTTACTTCCTATTCTCCTAAAGGACCATATCAGAGTCTGCTCTCAATGCTCTAGTGCTTTCTCCCACATTCTCAGTCCCAACTGATGACCTTGCATCTTACTTAACTGAAAGACACCCACAACATATAACTTTCAAAGTATCTCAGTTGCATATCTATCGTGATATATATTTGAACACTCTGCCTGTTTTTCTTTTGCAATGGATAAACTCTATCTTCTTCCAATTGAGACCATGCCTTTATTTTTATATTTAATCTTTTTTTTACTTCCACTTAAGAACATTTTTCCACTGGTATTTTTACTCCCTGCTTAACTATTCCCATTAACAAATAAAATATGCTACTTATAAAAGTGGGAGAACACCTTTATATTGAAAAATAAACATTCCCAACTTAATTACTTATTTAGTTAATGTCTAATTTTTCTACACTCTCTGACAGCAAAACTCTTTTAAAAAGTTATTCATACTTCCTGTTCTTAATTCTTCTCCTTCCTTTTTCTGTTCAAACTATTCTTCTTCTGCTCCCACCACTACATTGAAATAGCTCTTGTCATGACAGCCTTGATAAATGGAAAGTCAACATGCATCCCTCATCTTGATCTGTCAGTAAACAGCATTTGACAGTTTTCTCTTTCATCACTTATCTGAGGCAGCACACTAATCTTTCTCCGATCTCACTGACCACTCCTTCTGAAACACCTTTATTCCCAGTGAAAAAAAAATCTTTGGTCCGGCGCGGTGGCGCAAGCCTATAATCCCAGCACTTTGGGAGGCTGCGGCGGGTGGATCACGAGGTCAAGAGATTGAGCCCATCCTGGTCAACATGGTGAAACCCCGTCTCTATTAAAAATACAAAAAAAAAAAAAAAAAAAAAAATTAGCTTGGCATGGTGGTGCGTGCCTGTAATCCCAGCTACTCAGGAGGCTGAGGCAGGAGAATTGCCTGAATCCAGGAGGTGGAGGTTGCGGTGAGCTGAGATCGGGCCATTGCACTCTAGCCTGGGTAACAAGAGCGAAACTCCGTCTTAAAAAAAAAACAAAAAAAAACCTTTGTACTTAATTCTAGTACAAAACATGTTACAAATAACACAGAAGTGTGTGAATTGGGTAATGTTCTTTTCTCTGAAACCCTTAGTATTCAGAGTTGGCATGAAAAGAAAAGTTGGAATGAAGAAAAAAAATCTTTGAAAGAGGGAAAATGCTGTATGCAGAAATGAGGGATGTTAGATAAACATGCAATATATTCTAAGAGAACATAGAATTCCTGTGATTACAAAAAATTAAATACATGTTTGGAAATACTAAATATTATTTTATTGATACACTAATATGGTACTACTTTAGTGCTTAAAATAATTCTAGCACGTAGTATGCTTTTCTTTTTGTGCGTCAAGCAATATTGGCCTTAGGCAAAAATTACTTATATGCTTGCTCCGGGAAATATTTACTCTTCAAAGGTAAGATTGTAAACCAACCTAAGCAATTTTCTTATCAAAATTAGCAGCCTGCACATCAAACTCAAAAACTCTTACCTTTCTGCACCCAACAAACAATACAAAAATGTCTTCTTTTGAATACAAAATTTCATATCATAAACTTTACCTAATCCAAATAATTTCCTGCCTTGAAAGACTACCTTATATCATTTAGTCCAGGCCTTAAAATCTGACTTCTCCTTTCTGAAACACTACTTAAGTGCTGTCAAAGCAGTATCTGTAGTAAGTTTGATAAATAAAATTGCTTGCTAAACATCAATATCTACTTTTCTGGCAGCTATTTGGGGAAGTTAAAAGTAATTCATTTTCCCCATCTTAATCTCCTGGTATGTGTTAGGATCTCCTAATATATGTTAGAATCTCTTCTTTCCTTTAGCATAACTTTAAAACGCACAAATTTTTGTTTCTTAATTTACTAAATTCAGTGCCTTTTGAATCCTCATTAATAAAGATATGGAGAATATCTAATTAATAAAGTTATTAATTAATGCATATATTTTTCCTATTCACCTTTTCTATTTTTTTACATTTTTTATTTGAAATTTGTCAGCATATATAGCATTTGTCTTCCTGCAGTAGTTTAATTTTGGTTTTAGAAATAAATTCTTATTGCCATGAGTAAAAGCACTCTACTATGATGTTTCTAATCAGCATCTGGTTGGCTGGATTTTTCAAACATAGAATAAATATGTGAATTTGGTTTTTTTACCTCTGTGCCTAAATTCTTCGTTGAGTCTCACTGGTTTTATAACATGTAAGAAAATGTTTGCCACTGGCTTTAGATTTGAATGGCAGCTTCTAGAATAGACATTCTTGCATTGCTCTTTATTTTCCTCAGAACTTTGTGTGAATTGCTCTATCACATTCTGGCACTGGATGTGTCAGTGAAAAAAGTTTGAGAGTCTGAGGCTGGCCTGATGATATTTTTAATCTTTATTTGTTGGAAGCATGATATTTCTACTAAAATGTCTCAAGAATCCTTTATCCTTGAAGTTTAGTAACTTCACTAGCATATGTCTGGGTATTTCTGTATCAATTTTTTTTCTGTGAAACAGTGCATACCATTTCAATCAGCCATATTTCTTTCTTTTAGAAAAACATTATATTGTCTAATGGATACATTTTCTGTTCTATTTCTATAATTTTATTTTGTTCTCTTTTCTACTTTAAAGAGTAAATTATTATACACAACATCTTTTGTTATGTATTTTTTTCTTTCTTATAAAGTCAATTTCTTTACACTTTTTCCCTGAATTCAAAATAATTGTTTAGACTTTTCACTAATTTAGTCTTTGAGCCTTTCTTTTCTTTTCTGTTCCACTAATTATTATTTGTAATTTATTTCAGTTCTCAGTTGACATCCTTCTACTGCTGCAGTTTCACTTTATAATTATTTTGTTTTCACAACTCATTTTTTTTTCACAAAGTTTATCTCACAGAATAATGTTTTCTTTAAAGTTCTTTCTTACAGTGAGCCCTTTCAGATCATTCTTATTTGCTTCCTCTCTTGTTTTCTAGATTATTTGATCATGCTGCAGGCTGTATTCTCTTCATCTTCCCCATTATCTCTTCCTTATTCTTATTCATCAGTGACCACATACTAGACTTCATTGTAGCTCTTTTTCTCCTGGACATATTCCTTCTGCTTTTTCCTCACCTTCCTCACTTCACTCCATGCTTCCTGTTTCTTTTTCACTCCAATTCATGTTTATATAGTGGCCATTTCATGTATTTTCTTCTTGCTCCTATTTAATATGGGAAAGTTTATTGGGACTTTCTCTTTGCTCTGATAGTGGGTAAATTCTTTCTAAATGTTTTCCCACCTAATCTGTGATTTATTTTGTTTGCACATAATAATTAAGAGCTATTAATCTTACAGCCTGATGACATCAGATGAAAGTGAAATTAACTGAGCCTCTGTGCTAAAAAAGAAAATAGTAATTATTATGCTTTCACATCTGTCCAGGTTTACTCTACCTACTCAAGTTTGTCTTCTTCCCATGAGACTGAGGAGGTTCCTTGGATAAAAAAGCAAATTATCAATGACATAATAATTTACCAGTCAAATATGATGAGGACCAATAACTGACAATTTGAATTAGCTACACAGAGGTCATTGTTAATCCTGATGGAGAAACTTCAGTGTGTACCCTTTCTTCTTTGAAACATTCATTCTCCTGACTTAATGAACAGTAAAAATACCTCAGTGTGATTTACTGCTGTGACCACCACTTGTCTTTTTAAAAATTTTAATTTTTTTTCTTTGCTAGTTCTTCCTCATCTCCCTCATCTTTTAAAATTGGGCTCCATAGTACTTGTCCTTATATGTCTTCTCTTCTCTGGGGACACACATTCAATTATGTGGTCTCATATTATCTTTTGGCTTTAAATGTTATCTACTGTTGATGAATTCTAAATTTATGTTTCTAACTTAGATCTGTCCCTTAAACTTTAGATTTGTATTTAATTGCTTTCTTGATAATTCCAATTAAATATGTGATAGGTACCTACATTTTAAGTTTAAAGCTCCTTCTATTTTTAATAAAGAGTACTGTCACACTGTCAATTGTTTAGGTTAGAAACCTTCTTGTCATCCTTGTTTCCTGGATTTTTCTCATACTTTGTATTAAAAACATCAGCAAATCCTGTTAGTCCTTTCTTCAAAGTATATACAGCGTTTGACCAATTCTTTCATTTCTATGCCCTGGCCAAAGCCACCATCTTCCCTATCTGAGATAATTGTATTAGCCTCCTAACTAATCACTTTGCATTTCACCTTCTACCTCCAACAATCTATTCTCAATACAAATGGCTGAATCATCCAATTCAAATATGTTGAATCCTGCCACTCAGAACTACCAATGACTTTCCAACTTACAATAAAATTTAAGTTTTTAATGACCCACCTATCTGGACTCTTGTTACCTCCCTGTCTTAATCTTCCCACTGTGTCCTCCTTGGTCACTCTGCTCTAGCCAAACTCAGTCTTATTGTTATTTGCTTAAAAATCAAATAGATATGTTTCTTCCTCAGGAACATGACATTTCCTGTTTCCTTTCCTTGGAATATTCCTCCTTCAGATATTCCGAATGACTTGCTGTTCTATTAATACCTCCTTTAGGCTCTCCTTGAATACCATATACAAAAATTCAAACCTTATCTCAGCTCTACCTCTTACCCCAGCATCTTTATCTCACTTCCTTGGTATAGTTCACATAGCAAATTTACCACCAGCTGATGGACCATGTATCTACTCTTTTACTTGTTGGCTTCTTCTTAATATAATCACCATGCTTTTAGAATTTTGTTTGTTTATTTTGTTTGCCTTTGCATCACCAGTATCTTGTTCATAGTGGGTAATCAGTAATTATTTGTTAAATGAATGCATGTCTGAGATAAATTCAGTCTCACTTCTGTTCTCTCCTCCTACATCTATTCTCACCATATCTTCAATCAGAGGAGAAAATTATAAAGATAACCATTACTAGAGGATATTTTCTTTGTTTTCTTATAGTATGACACACACTTTCAGCTGGAAGTTATGAAGTATAAATATTTCCTGTCCCATCTTTAGCTTGCTTCCTAGTCTCCTAAACCAAAATGCTCAATTTCTCCCCAAATTTCTAATATATTACATAATTTGTTTATTTATTATGTGATTGTCATTGCCCTCTCCCCAGATGCCATCTCTAAAAGAGCAATGGTTTTTGTCTCTTTTGCATTCTGCAGTTTCCTGTGTCTGTAGGGCTATGACTGGCACAGTGTAGATACTCAAAGAAACTTTGTCGAATGAATCAAGCCAACACTAATCTTTTTTTAGCTATATACTATCTGTGCATCACCTCTGTTGTGTAGCTGTTAATCACTTATTTTTAGCTATCTTTATGTTAGCATGGTGAAAATAATAAAGGTTAAAAATATAGAAAAGAGAAAACTGAGTTAGTGTAAATAAGCATGGCTCTTATAAATGCTGTTTTACCATCAGCATCCAAAAAAATTAAGAGGAAAGCTATCTAAAACCATCCTGAAACATTCCATGGTTATTTTTCAGTGACACTTCCTATAATAAAACAGATATCATTGAACTTTAGTTCATAGATATGCAGAGTACAAAAATATTGCATTTAATTTTGTCTAGAGTTCATTTTAACGGACAAAAACACATTCGTTTGCTGACAAACGAGTGTGTGAACTGAATCCTCGTAACTGAATCTCTTGTGTGCTCCTGGCAGAGTCAAATTCAAATTAGGCCTCCACTGTTGGCTCTGCATTCTGAGATTCTCCTCTAGAGTTAATTTGGCTGTTCCGGGTGACGAGCAACTTGATTTCTGAGAGAATATACAAATGCACATAGGCTAGTATGCATTTAATCTTTTTCATTAATAACAATAAGCACTTTCTGTAGATTCTAAAGCATATGGAAGTTTTGACTAAAGAATAGAAAAATATATTGTAAATGTATTAGATGTTAGAATAGACTTAATTAAAAATGTTTTTTAGAGAGCATACTGGAGGCATCACTGATCCATAACTTGTTTAGACATGTTGATTTATCTTGATCAGTTTTTTCCTACAAATTTGCAGAAACATGTCAATCAGTAGCTCTGAAATGAAGAAAACATACATAGCCTTTTAAAAAGGTACATACATTTTAATGTTTGTAAGCATAGTGTAAGGTTGCAAAGTGGAATATATGGCACATTATACCTTAGAGAGCATTCTTAGGGAGTAGAGAACTAAAAACATTTTTTAAAGGAAAGTAAATATCCTTGTCCAGCAATGCATTATATGCCATATTTACAGATTATCTGTTCCATGTAATGTTAAAAATGAAATGCCCTAAATTTTCTAGTGAAATCTAGAGAATATTTATTATTTTCATATATTTATCTTTCTTCATTTTAAGTGTTTGTAGAGAAGGAATGCAAAATGTTTATAAATCACTTGCTATTTTTCATTATTAAGTATGAGGTACATGGTAAAAAACATTTTTATTTTAAATAATCAGAACCACTGAAATATTGGATGGAAAATGAATTGTACTATGGTTGAAAAATATGTCCCTGAGTCAGGAACATCTCTGTTTGATATTTACAGAAAAAGACGACATTCACATGCACATACACAGCACGGTATTAGTATGTTCCCAATTTAATTAACCAAGCAATGATAGCAACGATAACCAAGCAATCTTAGCAACGATAAGCTGGCTACAATAAGCAGGAGCAGTTGCAGCTATCTCAGCATGACAAAAACCTTGAAAGAGGTAGGCAGATGCTGGCAAAACTGTCCATTCATGTGATTATTTTAGCAGGTCTGGAGTTCCACTTTATGAGGGTGCTTCATCAAAATTCTAAAAAAATTATGTAAATAAGCCATCAGCTCTCATTTAAGCTTTTTTCTCTCTCCTTCCTTCCTTCCTTCTCCTTCCTTCCTTTCTTCCTTTCTTCCTTTTTTCCTTCTTACCTTCCTTCCTTCTCCTTCCTTCCTTTCTTCCTTCCTTCCTTCTTTCCTCCCTTTCTTTCTCTCTTGCTCTCTTTCTTTCTTTCTTCTCACTCTCTTTCTTTTCCTTTTTCTTTCATAATGATTTCTTCTGATTCTAACTCAAATTCAGCAATGACAAGGCATATCTTTTTCTGGAAAAGCAGAATCAGTGCCCAGATGTCCCTGACTAACATTGTTGTAGTTTGCTACACGACAATGATTTAATCTTCTTATATATGGGGATTTCTAATACTGAGTTTAGTACAAAGATCACAAGTTATTCTTCTCTCAGTAGCAAATTTTATTTAAAAAATATTTGTAATCTCAGCATCTTGGCCAAGACAACACAAACTCGCTCTTCTCGTGTTCTGAGCAACTCTGTCATTCAGTTTCTTTTCTTTTCTTTTTTTTTTGTATGGATACAGTTTACTAAAGCATTTATCATTAAATTTCTAAAGTCCTTACATTTAGACATAAGTTAGATCTGTCATTCAGTTTCAAATCACACTGAATTCCAAGTCTCATATACATGTCAGTGCAGAGCTGTTTATACTAAATAATAATGTTTGCACATGCACAAAAGGAAGTAAAGGAAATAAAATATTCATGGCCATAAGATTTTGATGATTTTTGTTTTCTTTTTGAACATAGATAGAGGAGAAAATTAATTAACTGGCTATCATTTAGCTGCTCCTGTTCTGAGTGTTCAGTTTACTGGGAATTTACTATAGTGTTACAGTGTGTATTTGTGTGTGTGTGTGTGTGTGTGTGTGTGTGTGTGTGTGTGGTGTCTCTTCCTGCAAATATATAACCTATCTGAAATATGGCAAACCTTGTGTAAATTATTATGGATTCTTTATTTATGTTATACAATTTCTCCATTTTTCTTGACACAGTGCAAGAAGCAGTATTTCAGAACATCTCCCTCTGGTCCTCCTCCACAAGGCCTTAGGTATCTTTCAGGTAAGAGCAATGTATTACCTGATACTATGTAGCAAGTCACCTTCAAGCTTACAGACCTAAAACCAAACATATGTATTATCAAACAGAGTTTCTGAGGGTCAGAAATGTATAAACGATTTATTTAGGTCTCTCGTGAGGTTATAGTCCTCATGAGATTAGTTGAGCTTGCAATTATCTGAAGGTTTGACTGGAGTTGGAAGATCTGCTCCTAAGGTCACTTAGGTAGCTGTCACCAGCCTAGTTCTTCAGCACATGGTCCTCTCACAGCATGGCATCTGGCTTCTTCCAGAGCAAGTGATTCAACAGAGAGAGGGAGGAGAGAGAGGAGAGAGAGAGAGAGAGAGAGAGAGAGAGAGAGAGACCAAGACAGAAGTTATATGACTTTTATGTCTTAGTTTTAAGTCACATAGTATTACTTATGCCTTTTCCTATTTGATAGAAATGAGTCATCAGTTCTAGCCCACATGCAAAAAGAAGGGAATTAAGTTTCATCTTTTGAAGGGAGGAGTTTAAAAAAAAGCTTGGACATGTATAAAGCCACAAGAATAGTTTCTTATTCATTATTGTATTCACATAGAGAAACTAATACTCTTTCTATAGTCAATTAAAATTTTTTATCTTAATGCAATTTTATTATATTCATCCAACTAATTCCCAAAAGCTGTACCCATATAACAAATATTGGTCAGCCAATACCTTCAGATAATAAATCATTTAAAAATCTTCATTTGTATATTTGTTTTTTGATATAAAAAATTAAGTCAAATTTGGGTCATATAGACTATCATACACTTTGAATTAGATAGGGTCAATACAAATGCCCACAAAAGTCCAGAGAATTTTTTGTTGAATCACTTTTCTATTCAGAGCAAGAATATTTACCTGATTTTAATAGTCTCCAGATTATAAAAATTTCAGTAGAAAAAACATAAGGGAAAACAATAAGATTATTATAAACATATAGAGAAAATTTAACTTTACATAAATTAAAGGATAATATTCATATCGTGATTTCAAACTAGCCCATTTCCTTTCCAAATACAAGGCAATAGCTATCTTATGGACAGTCTTCCAGGACACAAACAAGTCCCAGTTACTGATCCATCATTAACCTTCCCCTTTCAAGGTCTCTGAGAACAAGAGATGCATTCCGATAGTCTATATCTCCTCCCGATTTGTGTGGCCAGCTTTCCAGTGCTGGAATTATATATCCTTGCTAATTAAATTGGGAACTTACTATAGATTACGGAGAGGTACATGTGCACTTGTGCATGCATGTGTGTTTGTGTGTATGTGCATGTGTTCTTTTCCTGCAAACACATAACTTATCTGAAGTGTTGCAGCCCTATGTAACTTTTTGGTGGGCCCATTATTTCAATTAAACAATTTCCCCATATTTCTATTACACTAATAGGCAGGGAGGAGATAATGAGGAGTTTCAATCTTTATCTAAATGTGGGTGATTGGAAGTCACTGCTGTGTTTCCAGTAGAAAAGGGATATGATAAACTGATTTCTACTTTTATAAGATTATTTTAGATATGGAGTAGAGAATAGACTGGAGGGAGGCAAATGCCAAAGTAAAAAGGCTGAAGGAAGGCAAATGTTAGAAGGTTATTAAAAGTTTTAGAAAGAATTTCACTTTTTTTTAGATATTTTAAACTTTTAAGAATGCAGAAATCATATTAGGTGACCAAAGAAGTTTCTAGTTAACATGAAGCTGGCTGATATATCAAAATAATATATTTGTTTTTATAAAATTAATCTCAAAAACTAGAAATGCTCCTTGAGTCCTTTAACATGCTCTTGTAGTTATAACTGCACTGAATTTATCTAAAGATGTCACATATATTCTTAGCCCATTCCCTGACCCTCCTGTTGCTTATCTGTATCACAGTAGTTAGCCTGATTACTCATTTACTCTCACCTTTCATCATGGAAATCTAAATAAAGACCAAAATACTTCTAAGTTTAAACACTGAAACAAATGTGAGCTATACATTCATTAGAGAAATATTAATAAAGCAAGTAAGAATATTTACTCAATTTTTGATGATTCAGTGAGTGAGGGACAGTGGTCACAGCAATGGTAGGTTAAATCAAGAATAAATGTTTGCAAAATTAAAATTGTAGAAAGCACCTCGTACCACTACACGTTTAAAAATCTACAATGAAAATATGGTGGATTCACTGAGCACTTTCCTGTAGAATTGCTCACTGTTGTGCATCTGTATGATACTGTATACTTTATGAATTTTTACTTTATAATTATTTATATCATTCATTCATCCATTTATTTTCCAACTCATTTATTCCAGTTCAGGGGCATGGATGGTCAGAGCCTATCCCAGCAGTTCAGGGCTCAAGGTGAGAACCAACCCTGGACAGGATGCCATCAATTGAGGGACATATTCACACATATATCTATACGCACTCAGACTGGGACAATTTAGACACCCAGATTAACCTAACATGCCCATTTTTGGGATGTGAAAAAACCTGCTGTGCTGGGAGAAAACCCGTACAAATGTGGGAAGAACACACACACGCAACACAACAGTGACCCTCAGGTGAGAATAATTTTTTTTCTCATTTACATAATAAAATGATATTGAACAAAATGGCATTATTCAAGGACCTGCTATATCTTACTCCCCTTGGTTAATTCCCTTAGAATTCACTCCTATGCATGTTCCCCAAGTTTCTGTCAATATATATTAGCAACATTGTGCAAATCTTCTTGTTTCTAAGCTCTTTCTTCAGAAGTCTAGAATATAAAGTTCACCCTTTAACAATTCAGGGTTAGGGTTAGGGATCTTGACCCAATTCCTTTCACCATCCCTTATTCAAAAAACCCACTGATAGCTTTTGACTCCTCCAAAATTTAACTACTATTAGCCTACTGCTGATCAGAAGCCTTACTGATAAAATAAACAGTTGATTAACACATTATTTTACATGTTACATGTATTATTTTATATATTGCATTCTTACAAAGTAAGCTAGAGAAAGAAAATTTTATTTTAAAAAATAGTAAGAAATAGAAAATATGTTAACTGTTCATTAAGTGGATCATCACAAAGATCTTCATCCTCATAGTTTTCACATTGCGTAGGCTGAGAAGGAGAAGAAAGAGAGGGCTTGGGATAGAGAGACAGAAGGTGGAGGAGGTCAAAGCGTAAGCAGGAGAGGTGGGCACCCGTGGTGTAATTTTGCAGAAGTACATGGTAATTTCTGTCTGACATTTTTTGCTTTTTCAATTATCTATATTGTTTCAATATAGTACCAACCCCTCCACCATTTGCTTTAGTTTCAGTGCCCATATCATAGATGGGTCCAGGTCATGAAAGAAGTCAAAGCAATTTTAAATACTTGAAATCCTTCTGCCAGATTGTGTGTTAATTGATTTTCTAGGACTGCTCTTTCTGTCTTTTTTCTCTGATCTTCTGGCACTGGCACAAAAGCACTCATCTCTATCAAGTTCTCTTCTGTTAATTCTGCCACTCTGGTGTCTGTTAACTCTCAACTTTCTCCAAGAATCATATCTTAAAACCCTTCACTCCTGGTCTTTTTGCCCACATCTACAATGTCTTTCATGACATCCTTGATTGGCTCTGTCATAAATACTGGGAAGCCACGCACGACATTTGAACACACTTCATGCCAGCAGGAATGTATTGTTTTGGGCTTGATGGCATTTGTGGCATTCTCTGTAATAACAATGGCATTTTCAATGCTATAACTGCTCCAGACATGCATCATGTTCTCTGCATTGGAATTATGTTCCGTAGCATTGACAATCTTTTTCGTAGAGTGCTGTGTGTAGAGAGCCTTAAAAATGCTTATGACCACCTGATCTAGTGGTTCACTTAGAGACATTGTGCTTGGGGGCAAGTAAACCACTTCCAATGCCTTTGGTGTTGAATTCATGGAGTTCTGGGTGGTCAGGGACATTTTTCAATATGAAAAGAACTTTAAAAATTAATGCCTCACTGGCAAGATACATCCTGACTTCAGGGACTAAGCATCAACAGAATCAGTGCAAAAAAGGGTTCTTGTTTTACAGGCCTTCTAATTGTAGAACCAAAAGATTGACAACTGACATTTATCTTTTCCCTTTAGGGCTTCGGGATATGGGGTGGGCTGTCCTGATCATAAACCCGAGGCCTTGTTAGAATCCTGCAATTAAATAAAAGCTACATTTTCAATATGAGATAAAAGGGTGATCTGCAAAAAGTGTAAGGTTTTTGTGTCTGCTGGCGGAGCTGCAGTGATGGCTTTGTGAATTTCCTTTTCTTCCTTTACAATGGTCCTTAGGCTGGATTCATTTATCTTGAAATGGCAGATAACTGCAGCTGTAGACCTCAATCTGTAGTACATATCAAGCATTTCAACTTTTCTCTTGTAATGTCGTGACTTTTCTCTGCTTCCTGGGAGCACTTCCAGCATCACAAGTAGCATTTCATATGGGTCTCCTGGTGTCACTCAAGGTTTACAGTATTATAGTAAACATGATGAAAAATACACAACAACCGGGAGAGATCACTTTTTACCAAGATTCACAATTTACTTGGAGAGGCAAACTTCTCATGAGGAGATGATTGTTGTCACATGACATTCAAGCCTGTACTCATGACATTGGAGCTCACCACAATAGCAACAGGAGTTGGCTATGAAATTATATACTGCATCTTTAGGTTTCTCTTAGCTGTGAATGGCACCATGTGTGGTCTGTATGTTTTTGTGTAAGTTTTGATAAATTTCAACTTTTTATAATAGATTTGTGTATATTTTATGGTAGTAAATGACTAAATGGACTAGTGTCTGCATATATTTTATTCATCTATGTCATACCTAAGTTTTTCTGAATTGTTTTCCATATTTCTAGGTTATACTGCTCATCTATAAGTATTTTCAAATTGTTGCAAATCTGCAAATATGTTTCCAAGATATTTATTGAAAATAATTTGCATGTAAGTGGACTCACCGTTCAAACTCATATTGTTCAAGGGTCAACTGTACTGATCTCCTTGGAGAATGCTGAGGTTTGACATTAGTTAGGTCAAGAGGAAACAGAATAATTGTGATGTGTCTTGAAGAAACTGAGTGTCCCCTTTTGTATTAGCATTCTTCAGAGAAATGGAACTAATAGATGATACATATCAATATCTATACCCGTGTCTATATCTATGCCTTTCTATAGAAAGAGTTCAACATCTCCAGATTGGGTGGGCAGGCTGGAGATCCAGGAAGAAGAGCACATGCAGTTTAATTCCAATGGTTGCTGCTGCAGAATTCCTTTATGTTCAGGGAAGATCAGTCTTTATTCAGTCCTTCAACTGACTGGATTAGGTCTACCCACATTATGAAGAGCAATCTGCTTTACTCAGAATCCAGTGACTTAAATTCAAATCTCATCTAAAAATATCCTTCAAGTTGACACAAAAAACTAGCCATCATACCTTTCTGGACATCTGCTGATCAGACAATTTTAAGTCTGTGATTTGAAGGAAGAGCAGGATCCTGAGAATCACAACAGCATGCTCCTTCCACTAGTGAGGGGGCTTAGAGTGAGCTGAATACAAAATTGTCAGTTTCATCTGGGTAAAGTGAGATTTCCCCATTCCATGTTTCAGGTTTCATCTTTTTCAAATTAATGACTCAGGTTCACAAGTGAAACTCAGTGAGACTATGACTTCACCTCTTACTGTAGTTTAGCCAGCCAGTGGCAAGACTGTCCCACAGCCTCTGGCCGAGCGACAAATGAGCAAGTACACAGACACAGGTATTTTGCCTGTGAGTGCGGCTAGGGAACCACATGGCTTAGCACCCCTGATGAGAAAGTGTGGCCCTGGAGCAAACACCATTTGTGGGTAATTAACATTGTTGACTCCCCCCAGTAGGGGGCAGTCCTTTGTGCAGATGATCAAAGGTTGGTTTCTGGAGAAATAGGTAAACAAACTTACCTAGATAAGTTCCTTTGCACTCCCTTGTTATCTACCCTCTGCCATTAGCTCAAAGTAAGAGGATTAGGCTGATTTCAGCCATAATCCTTTCCTGAAGCTTTTGCAAAACCTCCCAACCTTCCAAAAGGTTGCGTCTTTCCTATAATTTTTCCCACCACTCTGACCAATCTCCTTCCTCTCCCCTTTTCTGTTTTTTTGCATCAGGTTTTGTTGATTGAAGAGTACAGATGTGCGCAGCAACAGGTTTGTAAGGCGCAGCAGTTAAAAGTCGTGTTCCAACTTTGCATCCGAGAATTAGTAAATAAAGTAAGACAAACATAAGTGTACTCAGTAACGTTCTTTTCCAGTCAAGGAGTGACATGTAATGTTACCTAGTACCTCAGTCAATTATATGCCATTACTGAGGGACCCCATTGGTGCTATGTCTATCCTTTCTAGCCAAGCAGTTCTGTTGTTAGAGGCTGGGAAGGGGGTGTCTGCCCAAGTAACAGGGTGAGAAAAAAGCAGATTTAGAAGATGGGCTCAATAGAGTGTAGCAGGTACAGGTAGCAGGCAGAGTGAGAGAATAAGAAAGGTTAATATCCTACGAGAGCTGCAATGTACAACAGAGAGCATAGCAAGGAACAAATTATTTGGAGTTCATGGTGTCTGTGTCCGGGGCAGGATTTGCTCAGCCTCCTGAGTTGTCTTCTTCAGCATTTCCCAGGAAATGTCTGGGGCATGTGTCGTCTGAGGAGGCTGCAATGCACAGAGCTGCAGATCCTGCAGGGTCATTTCCTTCATTTCTGGTACCAGGTTGGGTCTCAGCCATGTTATGGTGTGGTTTGATGCAGGGTGCTGGAATCCAAAGAAGGCCGGATGGGGTGTGAACACAAGCATTTCCTCTTCCCCATGTTAGCAAATCATTTTGACCACACCATACATTACTAATTACATCTTTTCATAAATCTGCGAGTTTTATGTCTTGAGAGGTTTAGCAAAGTGCTTTTCTATAGCTGATTGAAATTTGTCATTTAAATTTAAGAAATTATGGGTAAATAAGGCTTGTGCTAGTTGTGTTGCAGGGTCCTTATATTTCCCCTTTCTTGTTTTCTGAGCATAGTTTTAATGGTGGAGTGGGCACGTCCTACTATGGCCTGTCCTTGAGGGTTATACAGGATGCCTGTGGAATGTTGGATGTTCCTTGTGTGACAAAATTGTTGAATTGTGAGCTGGCATGAGCTGGACCATTATCAGTTTTCATTTTTGTGCGCTGCTCCATAAACACAAAAGTTAAAAGAAGATGGTTAATAACATATCTGGTGGACTCTCCAGGAAGAGCATGTGTGCTAATTAGGTGAGAATGGTATCAATGGATACATGTATATATCTTAGTTTTCCAAATGCAGGGACGTGTGTAACATCTGTTGGCCATAACTGATTAGGTTCTAGTCCTCTAGGGTTATTGCCTGTACAATAGAGAACGTGCCTGTGAGGTGGCAATCTGGGCATTGCGGGATGATTTGTTTGGCTAGTTTTTGTGTAAACTGAAATTGTTTAGCTAAGTTTCTCCATTTTGGGGGGAAAATTGATGCAATTGGGTACTTGGTTAAGCAGTGATGTCATAACCTGCAGGTCAGGCAGTGAGCTGTGGCTCAAATATGTGTGATAAAAATGGAATCTGTTTGTAGATCTAGCAATTGCTGAAGTTGAAGAAAAAGAGCACACCAAGTGGGCTCCAGAGTGGAATGGAGGGCTATCTCAAGGTTCTGCAACAAATAAACAGAGTAAGCAGAGTCACTAACAATGTTGATGGGCTGAGCTGAAAAGGTTTCCAGGGCCAGTATTAAGGCTCCAACCTCAGCTCTCTGAGTGCTGGTAAATCCAGATCGAGAGAGGGAATAATGTGGTTCCCACCAAATAGCTGCTTTTCCATTTTTACCAGAGCCCTTGGTAAAAAGCATTAAAGCATCAGCTACGGGGAGTGAACTACTTTTTTAGGCAAAACTGCAGGAATCTGATATAGGAACTGAGGTAGTTTGTTGGTAGGAAAGACGTGCTCTATATGGCCTGCATAATCAGAGAGTGCTATCTAAAGATCTAGAGATGGGGCAATACTGCTTCAAATTGCTTTTTATTCAAGGGAATTCTTATGACATCAGGGTCATAACCTAGCAACAGATTGCATCGTCTGCGGCCCGTATACGTGACTTTACTAACTAGCTGGACATAGGGAGATAGTGTGTTAGTCCTGGTGTGTGAGCAAAACCCCATTCTAGGAAATGTAGCCCTGGGGCCATCTTTCCTATTAATCCTGTTGGGGAATGTTTAATAGGAAAAAATAAACAATTGTGCTGAATATTGTGGGTCTATGTTATTGAATTGCCTCTGAGAAATAACTTGCTCTATTTCCTCAATTTCCATTTTTGCTCTGGGGGTTAAATACCTGGGGGAATTTAGGGCTGTATTGCCTTTTTTTTTTTTTTTTTTTGCCAATCATTGAGAGCTTGTAAGGTTGCTGAGGTTGGTTGGCCTTGAACTCTTGGCCTCGCCTTCGCAAGCGCCACGACATCCGGCCGGAGCCACTTTGGGCCCCGGCTGTATTGCCTTTTAAGATAGAAAACAGGTTCTGTGATTTGTCAGTAGTTATGCCCAAGGTGGGGCGAAGCCAGTGATGATCGCCCAGTAATTTTTGATAATCATTTAAGATATATAAGTTGCTAGTATTTAATTTAACCTTCTGGGGTCTTACTGAGTGGGAAGTTAGTATGTATCCAAGTTAATACCAAGGAGAGGACATTTGTACTTTTTCAGACACTGTGATTAAACCTCTTAACTGTATATTCCTTGGACAGAGGCATATCAACTTAAAAGTACTGGCTCCGTTGAGGCTGCTAATAAAATATCATCCATCAAATAAATAATCTTGTAATTAGGAAATTCTTTCCTACTGGGAGCAAAGCCTGATTTACGTGGTACTGACACATGGTGGGACTGTTCAGCATTCCTTGCGGAAGCACTTCACAGTGAAATCGGCGAGCTGGCCTTTCATTATTGTAGCTGGCATTGTAAACCCAAATCTTTCTCTGTCCTGTTCTGCAAGGGGAATAGTATAGAAGCAGTTGAACCCTTAGCCTGAACAATTTCCTTGAACTTGGAAATCCTGAGGGGACACCGGTGACTTACTGACTGGGCATTGTCTCCCCCTTCGTTTTGAAAGTTCTGTCGGGACCCCTCGCAGTGCTCCTGACACGGAGGCACCAGCTGCCAAGTCTGTCCCGCAGACTCTGGCCTAATGACAAGTGAATGGAGTGCGCAGATACAGGTATCTGCCTGTGAACGACCGCAGGGCTCCAAAAAGCCAGAGACACTTGCATTTATTTAGTACAGAATTAATGACAAAGGCCTAGAGCAAGCACCATTTGTGGGTGATTAACATTGTTGACCCCCTGCCCTAGAAGGAGACAGTTCTGTGCTTGGATGATCTCAGGTTGGTTTCTGGAGAAATAGGTAAACAAACATACCTAGATAAATTTATTTGCACTCTCTTGTTATCTGCCCTCTGCCGTTAGCTCAAAGTAAGAGACTTAGGCTATCTTCAGCCATAATCCTTTCTTGAAGCTTTTGCAAAACCTCCCAGCCTTCCAAGAAGGTTTGCGTCTTTCCTATAATTTTTCCCATCTCTTTGACCAGTCTCCTACATGCCAGAACTAAATTTTACATTTGATCCTCAGCAATGTAAGCCAAATAGCTACAAAACTTAAAATATTTTCTTAAGTCTGTCATGGAAGTCTCACAGCATGACTTAAGCTGGTTCTCAAAATCTGAGCTTGTCATTTTTATTCTGTAAGCTTCAAATGGGATCATAAAACTCATCTTGCATCATAGTCCTCGTTACTGTGAGGAGCCTTAGGAACAGCAACCATTAGCCCCCAAAGCAGCGTGCTTTAGTTTTTATCACACCCAATCCCAATAATAGGTTGATTACTGGTGATGATAGTGCATATCATAGATTACTAGCATCTCATTTCAACTTGGCAAGGAAGTCAGAACTTACTCGGGTTTAAGAGCAAGATTAAACCAACAGCAAAATCCTATCTTGGCAATTGTAGTTCTGGGAACACCTTCCATTACCAATTCTGGGTATCAATGTTAGTTTGGGTCAAACCATGGGAGAAGAAACCATATCACAGTATGCACAGAAAATTTTAATATGAAAAGTATTTAAGACCGGGTGCAGTGGCTCACGCCTGTAATCCCAGCACTTTGGGAGGCCAAGGCGGGTGGATCATGAGGTCAAGAGATCGAGACCATCCTGGTCAACAAGATGAAACCCCGTCTCTACTAAAAATACAAAACTTAGCTGGGCATGGTGGTGCGTGCCTGTAGTCCCAGCTACTCGGGAGGCTGAGGCAGGAGAATTGCTTGAACCCAGGAGACGGAGGTTGCGGTGAGCCAAGATCGGGCCATTGCACTCCAGTCTGGGTAACAAGAGCAAAACATCATCTCAAAAAAAAAAAAGAAAAGTATTTAATAATAACAGAAGATTGGAGAATACAAGATTTATTTCTTTAATAAGAAATTGAAAGAATGCTTAAGAATATAGACTCATAGGTGTAAACAGCTATTACTTGTAGGGTTAAGATAAGAGATCCAAAGGAGAGATTCTCTCCAAGGGTAGGTTAGAACCTTGTTGGGGAGTGTAGCAAAATAGTTCCCTACATGGCAGAAAAGCTGCTGTGGTGCCTGGAATGTCAGAAGTTGCTGTAAATCTGCTCTCTGGGGTACCTGGGGTAGCTGGCTATAGTGAGGTGCTATGCTTTGCAATGTGCTGCAGAGTCAAATCTGAGAAGCCTCAGAAGCTGTTCAAATGAGATGCTGATGGAATTCTATAAAGTTCCCAAGGTAGGTGTCTGAGGAAGCTACTGGCTGCTGGACAGGTGTGACTAAATTTTAAATGTAATATAATTAAAATATATCTTTTTTAGGAATATACATTACAGACAGAAATACATTCACCACAGTCTATTAGTGAGCAAGGAAACAGACTGGATTGAACATTATAATGTTAAAGCTTATATCGGAGGTCACAGAAATCTTTGTTTCAGTTAAGTAATATCATTTAACATAACTAAAACCTGCTTTAACTCATCTTTCATTATTTTTTTCATAGCTGGATAAATGTTTACTTGAAATAAAATTAAATTGCATATTTCTACATTAAAAAAATAACAAAAAGTCATGTTATCCTGTGACTTAAGTAATGTGTTATGACTTATGCTTAAGCTAGTTTAATAAGCTAATGAGCATCATAGTTCTCTTTAAAAAGATTTTTTAAAATCTTAAAAAAAATTAAACACACTGTGATTATACCTTACTGTTCTTTGCTGTCTATTATTTAACAAGTGAAGAGACATGACAAAAATAATCTTTAAAAAGAGTAAAAAAATTTAAGAATAACAAACTTTTTCTCGTTGGAATAAATAGTAACAAAATATGTGTAATTAAGACAGATTCTAAATGACTGAATTTTGCCAGAAGAATTGCCAAGGTCTGAAAAATTCATCCTTATTAAATATTTAGACAACATTTTACAAAGAAAACACAGATAATTTTCAGATTAAAGATTACTCTCACTCAAGACAATTTTATTTATAATTTTATAAAGATAGCCTTTGCTTTTCATTTTAAATTATTTTTGTAAAAAAGCAGAACATGGGGTGGCTTTGTTGATTTCTAATCTGTGCGAGAAAATAATGTGTGTGGGTGACGCACAGGATGCACTTGAGCTCCTCTTCCATACCTAGTATCTACCTGCCCACCTTCTACTTGGGGAGCTGAGGAAGGTATATTCAGTGTTTTAGAGATTACTCCCATAAAGAATAACTCTGTCAGATAATTTGAATTCTAATATCACCATTCAGTTGTGAGACAAAAATGATTTTTTTTAGACCTCCTCCTAGTTGAGGAAAACTAGTGATTGGGATAGGAAAGGTTCTAGAGACGAATACAAGTTTCTCTGATACCCTTGAAGCTAAGGTGTAGGAGTAAAGTTTGAAACAATGGAATCTTCCTTTCTATTTGTGAAACTGTGAGAAGAGAGGCCCTGAGTTTTCTTTTTCTCTGGAGAAACTCTGGTAGAAGCCAAGCCTCCAGCATCATCTGTAACAGGGTAGACCTTGATGCTGGGTCTGGGATGAACAAAGACAGTGCTCTGGCATTGCAGAGAAAGTAACTAAATCCTCTGGCCTAACTGAGGCATAGAATTAAACAGAGGGTGTATGTCCTAGACACAGGGTCCAGAAGGGACTTGTCGCAGGGCTGAGAAAATGCATATCCTGGAGTGGTAAATGAGTAAAATCAGTTTTTATTCATGTGACCAGTAGATGGATGGAGGACAAATGATAAAAAATAAACTATCTACTTATAAGTAAAAAATGCAGCTTTGAACACCTATAACATGCAAATACTCTTTGTTTAATTTTAGGAATTCAGCAAAGAAGGAAAAAAGAAAATGATAAATCATTATTGTGTACATTTATGGGGTCCAATATGACATACATATAATGTGAAATGATTGAATCAAGATAATTAACATATACATCACCTCAATTACTTATTTTTTATCCTGAGATATTTGAAATTTACTCTTAGTTATTTTGAAATATACAACAAATTATTATTGTCTATAGTCACCTTGCTGTGCAATAGATCTCAAAACTTATTTTTTCTTGTCTGTCTGAAACTTTGTATCTTTTGATTAACAATTTCCCATTCCTTTCCTCTCAACATCACCACCCCAGCTTCTGGTACTCATCATTCTACTCCTGCTTCTGTGAGTTAAGCTGTTTTAGATTCCACATTTAAGTGAGATCATGCAGTATTTGTCTTTCTGTGCCTCGCTTATTTTATTTAACATAATGTTCTCCAGATTTTATCTATGTTATCTCAAATGACAAGATTTCCTCCTTTTTTAAGGCTGAATATTATTCCACTGTGTTTATTACTACATTTTCTTTATTCATCCATTGATAAGCACTTAGGTCGATTTTGTATCTTGGCTGTTATAAGTAATGCTGCAATAAACATGGGAGAGCAGATCTTTTTGACATACTGACTTCAGATCTTTTGGATATATACACAGCAGTGGGATTGCTGGATCATGTGGTAGTTCTACTTTTATTTTTATTTTCTCAGAAAAAAAATACAGTTTTCCATAATGGCTATACTAATTTACATTCCCTCAAGCAATGTATGAGACTACCCTTTTCTTCACATCCTCATCAGTACTTACCTTTCATCTTTTTGATAAAAGCTATTTTAATAAGTGTGAGGTAATATATCATTGTGGTTTTAACTTATATTTTTCTAATAATCAGTGATTTTGAGCATTTTTTTTAACGCACCCATGGCCTTTTATATGTCTGCTTTTGAGAAATATCTGTTCAGGTCTTCTACCCATTTTTATAATAGGCTATTTCTTTTCTTGCTGAGTTCCTGATATATTTTGAATATTGACCTCTTATCAAATGCAAATATTTTCTTCTAATCTGTGGGTTGTCTTTTCACTTTTTTTGTTTCCTTTGCTGTGCAGAAGTTTTTTTGTTTGATGCCATCCTATGTATCTGTTTTTGTTGCCTGCACTTTAAGAGTCATATCCAAAATCAAAAAACAAAAACAAAATCATTGTTCAGACAGTGTCATGGAGCTTTTCCCCTTTATTTTCTTCTGGTAGTTTCATGGTTTCAGGTTCCATATTTAAGTCTTTAATCCATTTTGAGTTTAATGTTATATGTGGTGTGAGATTAGGACCTAATTACATTCTTCCACATGTAGATACTCAGTTTTCCCAGCATATTTAGAGAGGAGATCATCCTTATCCCCTTATGTGTTCTTGGTACCTTTGTCAAATATCAGTTGAACATAAATGTGTGAGTTTTTTCTGGGCTTTCTACCCTTTTTCATTGATTATGTATTTGTTTTTATGCTGCTACTATTTGAATACAATCTCTTTATAATGTGCATTGAATTAAGGGACTAGGATGCCGCCACCTTTGTTCTTTTTGTTCAAGATTGTTTTTGCTATTCAGGGTTTTTTTTTGTGGTTCCATTCACATTAAAAGATTCTTTTTATTTTGTAAAAAATGACACTGGAATTTTGATAGAGATTGCATTGAGTCTGTAGATCACTTTATATTATATAGACATTTTTACAATATTAATTCTTCTAATACATGAACATAAAATGTCTTTCTATTTATTTGTGTTTTCTTCATTTTCTTTCATCAGTGTCTTATAATTTACAGAATATAGGTCTTTCACTTCCTTGGTTAAATTTAAATCTAACTATTTATTTTTATTGCTATTATTGTAAATAGGGTTGTTTTCTTAATTGCTTCTCAGTTTTCTTTTAGCAATACCAAAAGTCTATTACTGGTACAAAAAAATGATACTAATTTTTGTATGCTTATGTTGTTTCAACACATTTACTTAATTTATTGAGTTATTAGTTCTAACAGATTTTGTTGGAGTCTTTAGCAAATGGAGACAATTTTACTTCTTCTTCTAGGATGCCTTTTATTTCTTTCTCTTGCCTATTTGCTCTGGCTAGGACTTCTAGTACTATGTGGAATAGAGATAGTGAAAGTGGGCATCCTTACTTTGTCCCTGATCTTAGAAGAAAAATTTTCAACTTTTTCTCATAGAAAATGGTGTTAGCTACAGGTTTGCCATGTATAACCTTTATTTTGTTGAGGTACATTTCTTATATGCCTAATCTATTGAGTTTTTATTACAAAGGAATATTGAATTTTGTTAAATGCTTTTAAAAAATCTGTTTAGATAATTGTATGATTTTTTATTTTCTTAATGTGGTGTATCACAAGTACTCATCTGAGTATGTCAAACCATCCTTACACCACATGGATAAATCTCACTCGACCACAGTAAATGATTATTTTAATATGTTGTTGAATTTGGTTTACTAATATTTTGTTGAGGATTTTTGCATCTATGTTTTTCTGGGCTTTATAATTCTAATGAAGTTCAGGAATCTTCAGCCAGGGGATATAATATTAAATATGCAGTATATTCCCAGCTTTATCTTTATAATCCATTTTCATGCTCATTTATTAACATCTCCCAGAACACTGTTGAGTAAAAGCATTTTTGAAAACAATGCTTTACATAAAAAATAAAAAGCTTTGGTTTTTATTAAACATATAGGATATTTAGACTAAATAGGTATTTTTCTACTACTTACTTGGTGAGTGTGATTAATGACTACCACACACACCTAGACACATCATGAGATGTAGGGCTATTAATCATAAAAATAACAATCCAGAAGTTTCTAACAAGACACCAAACACACACACACACACACACACACACACACACACACACAATAGGCCATTTAAAAGACATAAATTTCATATTAGTAGCTGATTTCTCTTTAGCACACTCTATGCTAGAAGACAATGAAGTTCTGCTTTTAACGTTCTAAAAGTAATTGTTTTCCGTTTTTATTCTATATGAAATAAAGTGATCAATCTTTTCAAGGTAGAACAAAGTCATTTTTCAGAAGTAGAAGTGCTCAGATATTGTATCTTTCCTTCATCTTTTCATGTGGTTTCTTGTCATTATGCACACGTAAAGGGAAGATAGTACCAGGATGACAAGCAGGCTTAGAGGGTGTATTAGTCAGGGTTCTGTAGGGGGGCAGAACTAATAGGGTAGACATTTGTATAAAAAGGAATTTATTAAGTATTCAACTCCCATGATCACAAGGTTCTACAATACTCTGTCTGCAGGTTGAGGAGCAAGGAGAGCTAGTCTGAGTTCCCAAACTGAAGAACATGGAATCCAATGTTCGAGAGCAGGAAGCATCCTGGGAAAGTAGGCCAGGCTCTCTTTTCATGTGTTTCTGCCTGCTTCTATTCTAGCTGTTTGCAACTGATAAGATTATGCCCAGTCAGATTAAGGGTGGGTCTGCCTTTCCCAGTCACTGACTCAAATGTTAATCTCCTTTGGCAACACGCTCACAGACACACGGGATCAGTACTTTGTATCCTTCAATCCAATCAAGTTGACACTGTATATTAATCATCACAAGTCTACCTATACACATCTCCTGAGATCATACATAATCTTCAAATAAAGGCAATAATAAGGTCATATTTACGCCTAACATAATGCAACTATCCTTTATACAACTGGAAACGCACCAATCCCCAACCCAAATTCTATGACATAAAGTTGGCAATACTTAAATGTTGATGTGCAGTCAATAAATTATATGTCACATAATAACAGAGAAAGGAAATACAATGAAGTATTTTCTTAGTTCAAGTGTATATATGCACAATGTGTTTAAGAAAAGAAGGAGGAAATACTAATGACAATTACAATCCTCATTTGTGCAGCTGGTCATGTGGTCATAGCTGCTATTGATGACTAGCTTCTTCTACTATCCATTCTGTTTTCCCTTTGCCTTCAGCAAGCACCTCAGCAGGTCGTGGCTTTTTTTCCTGGTGGATTGACCCAGATCTTCATTCACTGAAGGGTCTGGGTCATTTGTAGCCCTGCCTAGATTAAGCCGTTGTAGTTTCCCATTGACCTTATCAGAGGGCATGGTAATACTAAGAGACACGCTAATGAATCTCCTGTGTTCCGTGCATACTTTTTCTTACCTCTGTTGTGGAGTAGTAGACTATTTGATCTTGGTAGTCTAGGTCAGCTACCCCAGACAACACTGTGACTCCTTTCTTAGCCTATTGACTTAAAGGTAGGAGGAGCCTGAAGTGTCCAGGTGGTAATCTTAACTTCCAGTTTTATAGAATTGTTGAGTCTTTTAGTGGGAGCATTCCTCCCTCTGGAACTAAGACATCTACCTCTACCCCAGCAAAACATAATTTCACGGGAACAGGAAGCAAAAATTTTGCTAGTGGATCACTAGGGTTGATGGCAAGTGGTGCCACTTCCACTTCCACCCCTTGATTCATGGACCCATGAATCCTGGCTATGGGAGAAACACTACCATATATCGGATTCTGATTCAGAGCATACACGGCCTTCGGTAGAACTTTGCCCCAGCCCTGCAAAGTAGTGTCAACTAGTTGATATTGGAATTGTGACTTCAAAAGGCCATTCCACATTTCTCAATCCAGCTACTTCAGGATGATGGGGGAGATGAAAAGACCAGTGGATTCCATGAACATAAGCCCACTGCCACACCTTTTTTTTTTTTTTTGTGAGACAGTCTCGCTCTGTTGCCCAGGCTGGAGTACAGTGGCACAATCTTGGCTCATTTCAACCTCCGCCTCCCGGGTTCAAGTGATTCTCCTGTTTTGGTCTCCTGTGTAACTGGGACTACAGGTGTGCGCCACCATGCCTGGGTAATTTTTGAATTTCTAGTAGAGACAGGATTTCACCATGTTAGCCAGGATGGTCTCGATTTCCTGACCTTGTGATCCGCCCACCTCGGCTTCCCAAAGTGCTGGGATTACAGGTGTGAGCCACCGTGTCCAGCCCTGGCACACTTCTTTAGCCATAAAGTGAGTGCCTTGGTCAGAGGCAGTGATGCATGGAATACCACGATGGTGCATAAGGCATTCTGTGAGTCCATGGATGGTAGCCTTGGCAGAACCACTGGGTGCAGGACAGGCAAACCCATAGCCAGAGTAATTGTCTATTCCAAGGAGGACAAACTTCTGCTTTTTTCATGGTAGAAGAAGTCCAATATAATCAACCTGCCTCCAGGTAGCTGGCCGATCACCCAGAGGAATGGTGCCATATGGGAGCTCAGTGTTGGTCTCTGTTGCTGGCAAGTTGGGAACTCAGTGCTGGCTGTAACCAGGTCAACCTTGGTGAGTCCAAGTCCGTGTTGCTGAGCCTATGCCTACCCTCCATCCCTGCCACCGTGGACACTTTGTTCATGGGCCCAGTGGGCAATGGCAGGGGTGGCTGGAAAAAGTGGCTGAGTGGCTGAGGATCAATACTTTGTGTCCTTCAATCCAATCAAGTTGACATTCTGTATTAATGATCACTGAGGGAAACTATTTACCATATTGTAGAAGGTAGATGGAGACTTTCATGAAAGAGGTTTTTTTTACAGTATAGGTCCAGTAGAATCATCATATGCTACATAAGAGATACAGTCTATCACAGGGCTACTGTGTATGGTTCTGCCTTTAGAGGGGTGCCTTTCATTGTTGACATATGCACATTGTCGATTTTTAGATTTCTGAAGATAATTTTCAGAATATGACAGTAAAATGCCTTACACCTAGGAAAAAATATATAATAGAAGAATTTTATGTCAGATGAACGTATATATGTTAAAAAAGAGATATTTTGCACAAAGGTGCCATTCAAAATAGTGGCAAAGCTGAATTAAAATTAAAGGGAAGTAGTTAAAGGGGAAAAAAACCACCTCTAAATAAATAGAAATAACATAAAGGAAATTTAATGAAGATTACATTAGAAATGACATCAATAAAAACTTGGAGTTTTCATAATATTAAGTTATTCTGTAGGTTGTGATGTTCTCACAATTTTTACCAATTTCCTCTGATAATATAGTCCCAAATGGAAACTTTTCAGTTCTCATTTTACATGAACTCTGGATGAATTTGGACATTATTTTGAGTCTTCTTGTTTTCTACATCATATGCCTTCTTCCCTGACTTGGTCCCTATGTCTCCTGCCATATCTTCATTTTACTACAGTAAAAATGATCAATAAAAAGCTTTGCTACTCATGTGGTTATTGAACTAGGTTTTTGTAGAATATAAAGCTACATAGACATCATTTAATTCAATATGTGAAGATAAATTATCCAATATCAGTGTATCTAATATTCAATAAACTACATGTGGCCTGGGAAGGATTCTGTGCTTCTATATTTGAGTCCTTGTGGATGAAGTGAAACCTAGCTTAGCTGGTAGACAGGATTGAAAACCTGATGTAGGAGTAAGCTCCTGTAGCATCACTGAGTCATGGCCAATTGCAGCAGCTATACTTCAACCAGTCATACACTTCTGAGTGTGCAAATAAAGCAAATGCCAACCTGTAACTAATCCAGCTGTTTCTGTACCTCACTCCAATTTCTGTATGTCACATTACTTTTTTGTATATAAATTGTTCTGACCACAAGGCACTCCTGGTGTCTTTCTGAATCTGCCATAATTCTTGGGGCTGCCAATTCATGAATCATTCCTTGCTCACTTAAAAACTCCTTTAAATGTAATTCAGCCAAGTTTTATTTTGTTTTAAAGATGATATCAGAAGTGGGGTGTGAAGCAGCACTTCTAACAACCTCCAGGAGCACTGAGTGAACACGCAAGGTACCTGCCACTTGTGTCTGTTGATCACTGAGTGCCTGGAGATCATGGGTAGGTTCTCTCTTGGATTTTGGAGCTCCACAGATTTGTGTTTTGAGCTCACTGAGTTTTATGGAGCAAACTTTTGATTCAAACGGGGTTTGGAAGTTGCAACAGAAACTGGACTGGGTCCAGGAATGGATTTGATCTGGTAATTAACCAGCTTGGATCCAGTTAGAGGCCTCTTACATCTGACTGGGTCAGAAAGAAACTGGTAGCAAAATGGTAATATTGTAGAAGTGTAAAATTTGGCTCTAAAAAAATATGGGGATTTTTGTGTTCTACACCTTTGTTTCATTTTACTTGTGCACCTAGTAAGAAAAAAATCATTGGATAAGTTAATCAAGGGAACGTGAGAGGAAAGCCAATATTAGGTAAAAATTGAATTCTTAATATCTGAAAAACTGAGTCCCTTCCAGCTTATATATTAGGCACAGGAAAAAGCGAAGTGTCACAGAAATGGTAAAATCTTACTAAAAGTAACTTACAGTGAAATATTCTGAATAAACAACAATGCATTGAAGTGCATTTAAAAATGAAAGCTCCCAAAAATGAAATATGCCAATCTTTTATCTTAGTTACTATCCTAATGGAAAGGCAATACACTGCAGCACCAATTGGCTGAATTTGGACAGGAAATGAGGTGCATTTTACCTGAGTAAAACATGGGATTCGGTTAGAGGCCCTCCTCTCAATAAAGTCCCTTTTGGTTGAAAATGGATTAAAAATAACAGGGTCCTTGCCAGTTCAATGTTGGGTGCTAAGCACAGTGGCTAATGCAACATAGTTTGCTCTGGTCAGAATGAAAAATGTTAATTGGGTTAGCTCATTCAACCCCTTGGGCAGCAACATGCAAAATTGAGAGGCTTTTGCCTGTTGGTTCCGTGAAACAAAAAATTATGATTTTTCTTTATGATGCAGCTTGGCCCCCAGGGCTATATTGTGGCAAGCAGGGTCACCAAGGCTGCTCAGGAAAAGGAAACCCAGAAGTCTGGCATGCTGGCAAAAGGGTGTAAATTTCTCACTAGTCAGACTCCGGTCTCTCTCTCTGTGCAAACTAGTTAAGTGAATGGCAAAAGTCACTGTTTATCTCCTCTGTAAAGTTGTAATTAATACAAAAGAGAATACTAAGGCTGCTCTTAAGCTGTAGTGAATCTTGTATGCTTTGTGTGTCTTTCCATATTATTCTGAAATAAAGAGGGGTAACTTAGGATAAAATGCATGCCTGGGATCTGCTGTTTAAGATGGCTCAGCAGACTGATTAGTCATGTCCTTGGGAGCTCGGTCCTATAACCATGCAGCCATGCTTTGTCTTTTCACAATGGCAGCCTGGGTTTAGGGCTCAATTCTTGGCTTAGGGAATAAGTCCTTTATCTTCTGTCTGTATATTTATACATGTTTTATGTGTGATATAGTTTTAATTAATTGGTTTAATTAAATCAATTTATTATTTACTTTAATAATAAATAATAAAGCTCATTATCATAAATAATGAGATTGTTTTATTATCAAAAAAACATAGAAATAAATTTTAACAAAATGTTGAAAAATCTACACATTGAAGACTAAAGCACTGATGAAAGAAATTAAAAATACAAATAAAAGATATACTGTATTCATAGAAAAAGATGATATTTTAAAATATTCATATTACTCAAAGTGATTTACATATTTAATAGAATATCAAAATTTAAATTATGTTTTTCATAGAAAGAGAAAAATCAATTCTACAATTTATATGAAGCTACAAAAGCTACCAGAATAGTTAAAGCAATCTTGAGTGAGAAGAAGAAACCTTGGGTTATCATATTTTCTGATTTTAAATTATATTGCATAGCAGAAATTTAATTTAGTTATTAATAGCAATATATTTCCAATAGATTCAAAATAGTGCGGTGCTGGTATAAAAACAAGCACACAGACCAATGAAACAGCATAGAAAGCTCAGAAATAAAGGTAAAAGATCATCTCTTTGATAGGGTTGGGAAACTGGATATTCGTATGCAAATATTAAATTGGATCATTATCTTACACTATACACAAAAATTAACTCAAAATATATTGAAATCTTACACATAGTAATTGAAACCATAAAACTCTTGGAGAAAAACATAGATGAAAGCTCTATAATAGTGTTCTTGGCAATAGTTTTTTGGATAAGACACCAAAAGTACAGGGAACAAAAGTAAAAATAAACAAGTGGAAGTGCATTAAATTAAAAATTTTCTGCACAGTAAAGAAAACAACAAAATGAGAAGGGAAACCATGGAATGGAAGAAAATATTTGCAAGCATATATCTGTCAAGACGTTGTTATCAAAAATATATAAGGAATTATTTATTTATTTATTTATATTTTATTGCACTTTAGGTTCTGGGGTACATGTGAAGAGCATGCAGGATTGCTGCATAGGTACATATATGGCAATGTAGTTTGCTGTCTCCATCTCAATCACCTGTATCTGGCATTTCTCCCCAAGTTATCCCTCCCCGGCTCCCTACCCTATGCTGTCCCTCTCCTGTTCCCCCTCAACAGACCCCAGTTTGTGTTGCTTCCTTCCCTGTGTCCATGTGTTCTCACTGTTCAACACTGGTCTGTGAGTGAGAACATGTGGTGTTTGATTTTCTGTTCTTGTGTCAGTTTGCTGAGAATGATGGTTTCCAGGTTCATCCATGTCTCTAAAAAGGACATAAACTCATCGTTTTTTATGGCTGCATAGTATTCCATGGTGTATATATGCCATATTTTTTCTGTTCAGTCTATCATCAATGGGCATTTGGATTGATTCCAGGTCTTTGTTTTGTAAACAGTGCTGCAATGAATATACGTGTGCATGTCTTTATAATAGAACAATTTATAATCCTTTGGATATATACCCAGTAATGGGATTGCTGGGTCAAATGGAATTTCTATTTCTAGGTCCTTGAGGAAGTGCCACACTGTCTTCCACAATGATTGAACTAATTTACACTCCCATCAACAGTGTAAAAGTGTTCCTATTTCTCCACATTCTGTCCAGCATCTGTTGTCACCAGATTTTTTAATGATCACCATTCTAACTGGCATGAGATGTCTGGTTTTGATTTGCATTTCTTTAATGACCAGTGATGATAAGCATTTTTTCATATGTTTGTTGGACTCATATATGTCTTCTTTTGAAAAGCATCTGTTCATATCCTTCACTCACTTTTGAATGGGTTTGTTTGTTTTCTTCTTGTTAATCTGTTTTAGTTCTTTGTAGATTCTGGATACTAGTCCTTTTTCAGATGGATAGATTGCAAAAATTTTTCCCCACTCTGTTGGTTGCCAGTTCTAATAAACTCTAATGATTGTTCATTTTGCTGTGCAGAAGATTGACCATAACAAATTTCTGTTTGATGTGAATATTCATCTAGTTGCAGTGTTTAAGACATATCATTTTGAGTAAAGGTTGGAAATATAAAGTATGAGGTGTAAAAATATGTAAGGCATTTCTCAGAGACATTTATTGTCAAGGGCAACATTCCATAGCACCAAGTACCTTCCAGTTAGAGCCTGTGTCTCAGATGTAATTGTATATTAATTAATTGGATTAAGATCTGTTTATGCTGTCAGTTTAAAACTCCCCAATAGCAGATACTATATTTGTATGGTTGTTATGTTTGTTCAACATTTTGTCCTCAGAACCTGCAGCAGTGATTGGCCCACAGATGTTCCTTATTGTTTGTTTAATCAGTGAATAGATAAATGATAAATGAGAGAATGAAGCAATCAAGTAGATGGAACATTTCATAGATTAAATATTATTTAATCAAAACCTGTAATTTTATAGTTGAACATAGTGGAAGAATAAATGTTTCAACCAAGATTATGGAAATTAAATAAACTTAATTTTTAGAACTACTTTTTGCTTGAAATACAGAGTTTCACTGAACTTTAAATGTAAGGACTATTTGAATCAAAATATGGGGAAATGTTTTTCAGTACACTCTCTTCTGACATAGTCACATAATTTGTGTGTGTGTGTGTGTGTGTGTGTGTGTGTTTGCATGTGTGTGTGTGTGATATTTGAGCTAGCGTTTCTAGGTAATTTGTCATGGGAGATTGTCAGCGTTATTGAACTATAATACTGTTCAAGAAGAATTCACACATTAAAATCATGAATTTGTTGGTTTGAATTTTGTCTGTTTTTTCTAAGAGACTGAACTCTTTAAGAGTAGAAACTGCCTTTTTAAGCTCTCTGCTTCACAAAGTGCTTGGTACATCATGGATGCTCATAGTGTATGTAAAGAAATGAATTTTCCTAATGTTAAGCTGGAATTAAAGATGTAAATATGCTCTAAATTTTAGACATAGTGACCTTTTTGCTCAGTTTTATCTTCCCAGGGACTGGATATATCTATACTTACATCGGTACCATACTTTCTTGATTTTGTAGCTTTGTATTAAGTTTTAAATTGGGAATTGTGAACACTCCAACTTCCTTTTTTCTAAATTCTTTTGGCTGTTCTGGTTCTTTTTATTTCCATATACATTTTAGGATTAGCTTGTCTGTTACTGAAGACAAGGCATCTGGGCTATTGATAGGGATTGCACTGAATCTATAGATTACTTTGGGGAGTACTGCCATCTTACAATATTAAGTTTTCTAATCCATGGACCAGGGATAACTTTCCATTTTTGTTTAGAAGTTCTTCTTTAATTTATTTCAACAATGCTTTATGGTTTTCAGTGTATAAGCCTTGCACTTCTTTTGTTTAATATATTTGCAGGTATTTAATTCTGCCTAGTTTTGTAACTCCACTTTAGCGGAAACAGTCACACTCATTTATTTACCTACAGTCTATAGCTGCTTTTGCTACAATAGGAGAGTAGGTGAAATAGAAAAATTTGCCCACCCCATGTCTAGAAGAAGTCTCCTGATTACACTCTGTACTAACAAATACAGCAGGAATTATTTTCCGTAAACACTCTGAGAAATTTAAATTTTCTCTCTAAATTTGCAATACAGTAATCTTTACAGTGCATAGTATGACTCATATCTTATCTTTGGGCCATTAGCCACTGCAATTTCCAGTAAAATTTATTCTCTGCTTCAACAAATCCTCAAATTGGTATCCTCTAAATGACACATTTAGGGTCTCTAGGACCTTCAAGTATTATCCTCAGATTCCAGATAAGCTACAGCATTACAAGGCGGTTCGGTTGAGCTTTATATTACAGTAATACTAAATAAGTACCTGTGTTCTTTTGACACAGACAATAGAATGTAGTGTGAGGGATGTCAAATCATCTGGGAACAACGCTTTCTTAAGAATGCCTCTCAATTTCTGTGTATTTTGGAAAGGTTCTTAATTGTTTGCTGCCTCTGCAAGCTAGACATCTCTTTTAACAAATAGAGACCCAGATGGTGAGGAAAGAGAAGGAATGACCAAATTAATGAAAATGTTCTTTCAGCTTGTTACTGAGCTTGTCATTCTCCCCAGTGCTCGCTCTACAACTGTTATACCAATTGACTCTGTGGGTACAGGAGAAGGAAATATCTCTTCTGTTAAATTTTAAAAAATAAATGAAAATCAAGAATACAAGTAGAATTATTTTATTTCTTGTTTTTGAAAGATTATCATGCCAACATCTCATATAGTTTTCGACAAAATAGATTTAATTGATCTCATTTGAGGTGTGGTCAATCAACAGTGGGAGAGAGGGTTAAAAATTGAAAAACTCGGACCTGAAACAGATCTTGAAATACAAGAAAAATTGGAAAAATACACTGACTAATGAGAATTTTAAAATTTAAAGTCTCGACTTAGAAAGAAATGCCAATACAAATAATGTAGACTGTATTAGTGGCTTATCTTTGAAATTGCTTTGTGACAGCACCATCGTGTGGCTAAATTTAAAATAGTCTTCCACTCTAATCAAAGGTAGGCTTAGCTAAATACGTAGTTTCTCATGATTAGTCTAACATGTTATGCGTACATATTATTATCTTTTTATTTCATTTCACCGTAATTTTAAGAATATGCTTTTTATTATTTAAAATTAAGAAATGTTTTCATTTTATAAATTATTTTGAAAGATCTTATTGTACTCCTCAGGGCTAATTTAATAATTTTAAAAGTATGTAATACTTTTTAATACCAGAAGTTATATTTGAGCAAAGAGAAAGGTAAATATATCATGAGTTATACGTAAGAATTTTATAAAAATCAGAAATATTATCTTTGAACTTTTCAAACATTCTTGAAAAGTTAAAGAAATCTTACCATTAAACTTTAAACAAATGTTAGAATCTGATGAGATAAGATAAAGGTCACAATCTTTAATTTACAAAACAAGCATGATAAATGTGAACACTGTAATAATAAAAAGATCATCAAAATTTGTATTGTTTATGTTGTGTTAATAGAGAGCATGAACCAAACGTTTATAAATTTAGACTGCTTGTGGTCTACTCCTTTTGATGTGATGAGACAATTTTCAATCAATTTCTTTCTTTTCTCTTTTTTTTTCCAGAAACCTTTCATAGTTCCTAATTCCCAGCTCTTCCTAGCTTTATAAATCCCATGTTAACTCTCCTCCATAATGCAAAAATTCTAATTATTGACTATGGGCATGGCTTGTATTTCAGAATGTATTTCCTTTGGCTGTTTAATTTAGATTGTGTGTTAATCACCTTGAGGATTACATCCATCCTCTCTGACTGTAGGTGCAAAATATGCTGAGAATGAATAGAACCTAGATTCTTCAATCTGGAAGGCAATTTTGGTAACACCAGTTCAGTGTGCCAAGAAGGAAATTTAGACCCCAAAAGTGAAGCACGCTTTTCTAAAATCACACTAGTGTAGGCTGATTAACCAAGGGGAAATAAAATAGTTTAGGCTTTGAGATACAAGGATTTTTTAAGTGCAAATTGTGATTTATGAAGTTTTCAAAATATATGTACAGGGCTAATCTTGTGATTATATGTTTAATATTTAGCTTTTTAACAAGCATTTCTATACACCAATAACAGACAAACAGAGAGCCAAATCATGAGGGAACTCCCATTCACAATTGCTACAAACAGAATAAAATACCTAGGAATATAACTAACAAAGGATGTGAAGGACCTCTTCAAGGAAAATTACAAACCACTGCTCAGGGAAATAAGAGAAGACACGAACAGATGGAATAACATTCCATGCTCATGGTTAGGAAGAATCAATATTGTGAAAATGGTCATACTGCCCAAAGTAATTTGTAGATTCAACACTGTCCCCATCAAGCTACCATTGACCTTCTTCACAGAACTGGAAAAAACCACTTTAAACTTCATATGGAACCAAAAGAGCCCACATAGCCAAGACAATCTTTTTTTTTTTTTTTTTTTGAGACGGAGTTTCGCTCTTGTTACCCAGGCTGGAGTGCAATGGCGCGATCTCGGCTCACTGCAACCTCCGCCTCCTGGGTTCAGGCAATTCTCCTGTCTCAGCCTCCTGAGTAGCTGGGACTGCAGGCACGCACCACCATGCCCAGCTAATTTTTTTATTTTTAGTAGAGATGGGGTTTCACCATGTTGACCAGGATGGTCTCAATCTCTTGACCTTGTGATCCACCCGCCTCGGCCTCCCAAAGTGCTGGGATTACAGGCTTGAGCCACCGCGCCCGGCATACTAGCCAAGACAATCTTAAGCAAAAAGAACCAAGTAGGAAGCATCAGGCTACCTGACTTCAAACTATACTACAAGGCTACAGTAATCAAAACAGCATGGTACTGGTACCAAAACAGATGTATAGACCAATGGAACAGAGGCCTTGGAAGTAATGCCATATATCTACAACCATCTGATCTTTGACAAACCTGACAAAAACAAGCAATGGGGAAAGGATTCCCTGTTTAATAAATGTTATTGGGAAAACTGGCTAGCCATGTGCAGAAAACAGAAACTGGACCACTTCCTGACACCTTACACTAAAATTAACTCCAGATGGATTAAAGACTTAAACATAAGACATAACACCATAAAAACCCTAGAAGAAAATGGATATTTTGCTCATTTTTCCCCTCCCACCACTCTCTCTTTCCACTTCAGTTTTGTATGTGTGTGTGTATAATTTATATTAACCAATCTTGCAGGTCACCAGTTTACATTAGATTCTTTATTATAGTTTCCACCTCTAATGAAACTATCCATCTAATCTTGGATGTTCATTACCTTTTTTTGGTATCTTTACATATTATTTTTGTGTGTCACAGGTACATATGTAGTTTTGAAAGACATATTATATGAGATAGTTTATACTAAGTTAAATCTCTCTTATTCTTGGAGGTGAGTCTGAGTTCTTTTTCCCTTCTAATAGGCCCTGAAATATAGGAATTTGTGTCAATCTTTTTAGGAGTTCAGCTGACTTTGAAGAGATTTCTTGTTGCTATAGTTGCTCTCACTACACCAGAGACTTCAAATTACTCTAGTGATACCTTATATTTATGATGGGCTAATTTGCCAGTGTTTTTATTCCTGAATGTTTTTTTCCCTTCTTGTCTTTGAGCTTTCTCTTTACTCTGTTCCCTTTCTCTCCTCTATTTCAGGTCTCCAAGGTTTACTTCACTTTTATTTTTACTTCATGCTTGTTGGTGTGGCAGGTAGAATGGAGAATGGGAGCATTCTCTGATGTTTTGATTAAGCCTCAATCTCATGCAGGCACTTGGAACTTGAGCTGTGTAGACGCAGCTTTTACAAATTTTCTTGCCTCTCCTGTATATATAAGGATTTTCATGTTCAGGACATCTTATGGCATGAATATGGCATGAACTTGAGTTGAAGTTTAAAAGCAAACAGTATTTTCATGAGTTCTGTCACTAAATTGGGAAACGAATAGTCTGGTCCCTGGTGGCTGAATATCTAAATAATTGGCTTTAGCTGCAGAGTCAATGGAATCACTTGTTATCTACCTTAAATTTCCTTTGGCCCATCAGACTGATTTACCAGAGCCTTTCTGTTGACTAGTTTGAAATTTGTAGTCTTTCAGTTACCCTTATTAATTATCTGGTTACTGCTATTGATAATAATGACAGCAATGCAATTTCATTCATATTGTTATAAAATCAAAGACTCACATGGGAGATTCCCAATTTCTGTTGCTAGAAATGCGTATCCTATGACTGTGACTGTTCATAAAGTCTGAGTACACCTCCCATGACAACCTCTTTTCCATATTCGTAAACATGATATTAGTATGAAATTAATGAATTTTTTAAAAAAATCTGTTCCTTCTATAGTTAAATGTTTTTCTAACAAAATACATTGTCACCAAAATCTCTGGTCTCAGAATTTTTTGTTGTCTTCAGTAGCATGTCTAGCAAAAAACAGTGCCCCCTAGGGAACTTCCAAATGTCTGTGAAATTGTGAGTAGTGAGTAATTGCATCAGATAGTCATCTCATCCAAAAGGCCAATGATTGATGCTATGTAACTCCTTCTGACATCTGCCCGAGGCTGCACTCAGCATGGGTCTCTGTAGCCACATTTGCAATAACAGAGAGGCAAGGTTCTCACATGGCCTCAGAGGAGCTGTCTATGCTTTAGTTTTTTTGAATCTCTGTCAATATCGGCTGATATTCTTTTTCAGAAACACTTTTTATGTGTCTGCGGTATATAGATTCCCAAATGTGCATCTATAAGTAGAGTATCAATCTTTCAGAATGCAAATAATTAGACCTCTGCCAGAAGGCTGTACATCTATCATGCCAATAGTTTGTTTGGAATAATGGTTAAGAGTAGCCTCAGAAACAATTATAACAAACAAAGCAAGGAATATTAATTTAAAAAATACACAGGGAATTCAGTGTCATTCCACTCCTGGCAGAGTAATTAGACAGTTCAAACACACACACACACACACACACACACACACACACACACACACACACACACACCATCTTTATCCAAATAAATGGAGTTTGGGATTTATTGAATATGGCTGGGCAACATCCTTCTTTGGTAAAAAGATTCAAAATAGTTGTTGAATATGTAAACAGTTTACAAAACATATTAAATATTTTTGTGAAAAAAATCCCTAAGTAGTGTAATTTTAAGGAGTAAATTTCATGCCAAAATATCCTGATACAGCCTGATGGTAGACTTCTGATTTTCAGGGAGTGACAGGCTGCTTGCATTTCAGGTCCCGCCAACTCAGATGCATTCTTGAATCTCACAAAAATACATGTTATAGAATACAAAGCAGCAGACAATTTAAATAATACAAGCAAACACTCTCCAAACCTGCTGCTGAATACTTCCATGTGAACTTGTTTTGTGTTTGGGCTTCAGGAAGGGTCATAGGGAGGGCTGACAATTTGGGCTTCTTTGCTTCTTGTACAATTTAATTTAGGTAAGGAGTATTGCAGGGTTCAGCCGAGTCTGGACTACAGCTATAGTCACCCAATCCTTCCTTCTTCTATGGGTTTTTTTTCAAACAATATATCCTCCTCATTACATCTAGGGAAATTTTTATAAAATGCAAGTCACGTCATACCATTCCCTTGAGTAATAGACCTCAAACACCTTTAGAAAATAGCTAAAACTATAAAGCGCTTTGCCAGGTCAGAATGAGTTGTCCTTAGCCTTCCTCTGTAAACTTCTTATGACTCTCTCAGTCTTTATACTAGACATATGAAAGATCTACTGTCTCATGCTTTTTTCTCACTCCGAGACCTTTGAATAGGCAGGGCCTTTTAATTCCTTTCTTTATATGGCTAATTTTTATTCACCCTTCAATTCTTAGCTTAATTGCAGCTCCTCAGGGGAATACCCCTCAGCTCTCCACAGTGAGTGAGGTCCATTATCAGACACTCTTGTGCACTCTGTCCACATCATTTGGCATACCTTGAATTATTTGGTTAATGGTTTGAGGTGATTTTTTTGATCTGTGTTTCCTGCTAGATTATAAACCCCAAGAAGGCAGTGTCATACTCATTGCAAATTTCATTTTTGCTAGCATTGACTACAATGCCCAGAAAGCAGAGGTTATTTTGGGGTTGATTGACTCATTAGAATTCTACTTTGGGGATGTGATACTGAAGTCCCAATTAATGACAAAGTGTTATTTTCGTTGCTTCGTTCTCTGCAAAAATTTCCCTTAGGGAACTCTGAAGGAACCTGCAAGCAGAACACTGCTATTTGTTCCCCAGCCAAATAGCATCATAATTTAATGTCGATTGTGCATCATTCATCACCATCTCTTAAAATTCATGCTAATTTTTTTTTCTTCCCTTTCTTTGTAACATTTTTTGCTCAGAATTTAAGGTCTGTTTCACTAATGCCTAAAGTCATTGTTTTATAAAGAAATTTATAAAGTCATTGTTTTATAAAGAAATGAAGATTATGTAGAGACTTTTTCTATCAGGTTTCCTTGTAAAATAACTTTAAAGACATTTAAAATATATTATATACAATGTGAACAGATTATTTTATTCTTATTCAACATAGTATTTATTGCATATGCTTGAATACATCTCATTAGTTTCTGTTTTCATATTTTTAAGTTTTATATGTGTTTTATATATTGTATTGAAGATAAAACAAGATGTGCAATGAGCAATTTAAACGTGCTATTAGAAATTGCAGTTTTACTTGAAACTATAACCAAACCCATTGTAGACCACAGATTTAATAGTAAAGTCTGAAGCAGACACATAAATATACACTGATTTTGCAGATAGCATTGAAACTTTTTCTGTTTATTTCTATTACATTAATAGCTACATTGGACAAATAATAATGTATTTACAAAAATGTGACAGAAAGTGTTGATTTTAAACCATATACATGAAACAACAAGTAATTTTTAAATTATGACCTCACTTCAGTTGTACAAACATATTTTATTCATAATTACATTAGAATAGAGAAAGAAATTATGAAATTCCTAAAGAACCGACATGTTCACACATATCAAGAAAACAAGAGTTAAGTAAATGGGCTGCACTCAGGAAGTTAAAGCAAGCCTTTTAATTTTTGCTTGGAGTACTGCTGATCCTTGTTTCATTTTTCAGAGTCAAGAAAACTGATTTTAAACTATTTATGGCCTTTAATAATTGAGTAAGGTGTACTCTGTGAACAAAATTTGGAGCATGTTTATTTCTCTGCCTGGTTCCTCTAGAATTTGGAAACTCTCTGTGTGCACTCTTAACTTATGGCAATATAGTTCTTTGCATCAGGGCAATAAGAATCCATTTTTCTTTGTCAACCGGACACAGTTGCAAAAACTGGTTATTTTACCAAGACTTTAACTGAAAGGGTGTGTTTCCCTTTAAGGAATCAAGCTTGACATGCAGAGCCAATAAAAGCCTCTTAGGGAGAACTGGCCTGACACCTTGTCCAACAGTCTCTGCACAGGGTTCCTAACCAGTAGTCAGTAAAGAACGTCACTTTTTAACAGGACTGGGAGCTCCAAATTTATCTTAGGACCTCAAAAGAAGAGGATTACCCAACTCACAGGTATTTGAGGATACAAACCCATGGCTGGGCTGGGCTTTAAAAGTCTTACCTGAAATTCCTTGTGAACAGAGTTTTATCAAAGCCAGTCCAAAAGGCCTATGTAGAAATAACCATTCTTGCTGCACTTTATGCAAATAATCAAGCCAAATAGAAGACTACAGTTTATTCATAATTTGTTTTTACCAAACATGAGGACTAGAGAGAAAAACTGCTCCAAAGCTTATCATACATTTGTCATTAGGTCCTAGTTTGATTCATTGTCTTCAAGCTTTTCAACTACATTTTAGACTAACCCTGCTTATTCCTGTGACTCAAGTAGTGATTTTCTGCAGCTTGAAAGGAAAGATAATGGATGGGCAATACAAAAATCTGAATCAATATACTAGTTCTGGGCAATTATCCAGCAAATTCTGCCAGGTAATCAAAGTGAGTAGAGGGTCCATAACAGAGAGGTTTCTTTGTTTAGGAAAATAAAACCAAGGGACTTTGTAGACAGCCCCAGCCAAAGTGGGTATCTATATCTTGACAAGTAAAATTATAGATGGATGGAAACTGCTATACTCACTCTATTATTTGCAATAGAGTTATATACAATAGGACCTTCTAACCGAGATATTAACAGAGCATTTCCATCGCTGTTGTATTTTGCTTAATTATTATCCTTATAGCAGGGATAATAGTTGCTAACAAAAAGGAAGCAAGAAAATTTTACTATCACTGGATCTGCTAGGACTTTTTATTGGGTTTAGTGATGCAGTTTTAAGTGAAACATGCTGCTTTTGGATTAATACCTCTAATAAAGATAAAGGAAAATCTACAGGTGATTAAAAATCAAATCAAAGTTATTGACAGGCTTAGGGAAAATGCCAACTTTAGCCCCCAGTGGCTACAATCCCTCTTTAATAAATTCCGGTTTTCTTTATGGAGTTGGTCAACCCCTTTATTAAGCTCTCTCTTGCTTACATGTCTTGTATTGATATTTGGGCCCTATATATACAATACTGTAATTATTTCTTCTTGCCTAGAAGCAATCAAACTCCAAATGGTGCTGTAAACTCTACCCCACCTGGACATGCCATTCTTCTGAGGACCCTTAGATCAGCCCCAGGAGGAGCCCTAGCTGCTCTTCCCCATTGCATACCCCTTTTCAGCAAGAAGTAGCCAGAAGAAGCCATTGCCCCAAGCCCCCAAACAGCAATTAGTGTTGCATCTCCATGGGGGGAATGTTGTAGGAGTCATTAAGAAATTATTTTAGACAGATAGGAAAAGGAATCATTGGGAAGTTTTCATTTTCTAAAGCATCTCCAGAAAAAGTTTCTTGTAAAGCCCTGGCTCTTAGAGCCAGTCCAGCAACCTTTGATAAGCCATTAGAAACGGGTCCACTCAAACATGGCGATTCCTGCTGCCTTCTTGCCCTTTCCTCACATGTTCCTGGCCATGTGGCCACCCCACATATTCCCACCTGTGCAGAACATCATGATGCCCTGCATTTGCATATTAAAAGGCTGGGGTGGAGGGCTGGCTTTTTTGTGGGGTACGTGAATGACATGCCTAGTCAAACCAATCCCCTGAATTGCAATCCCCATGCAAATCAGATACCACTTCCTCCAGCCTCTGTATGTATACCCAGCTGGTATCTGTGGCAGGTGGGGTTCCCTCTCTTGGCTTTGGAGCCCCACTCCCTCTATCTCTATACAGGAGAGCTTATTCCTTCTCCTTTCTTTCTTGTCGCTTCTTGCCTATTAAACTTTCCACTTCTTAAAACAAAAATAAATAAATAACATTTATTTTGACCTTGAAAATAAATGCAGCAATGTGTCAATGCAATCAGTGTACCTTTTAAAACTATAAAATAAATTTGTAGTTAACTTACACTATTATTTTTCAGTAAAGATTTGAATGATGATAAGCAATGTTTTTATAATCCTATAATTGATATTTATTTATTTATGTTTACTTTGAATCTGAACTCCATATCTGTGTTTAGAGACTCCCACAACTAATAAATGTGGGCAGAAGGAAGAGCCCATTGAAGCTGAAAACACCAGCTACTTGCTTTGGCAGCAGCATTCGAGCTTGGGTGTGTCACTTAGGCCTGGCCAATCCAGTGTACCTGCTCAGGACATTGAACCTGGGTCTAGAGACAAAATACAGTAAGAAATAAGGGAGAGTAAATTCTGCAGGTGAGGGAGCAACTCCAGCATCACCTGGTCTTCAAATGCAGCAAACGTAGGAGTGGTGCCCTGCGAAGGGCAATTACAGCAACCATGGTCCATCATGGCAAAGCATTACTCAGTCAACACAGTTTTGTGGTGGAATCAGACCACATACTCACTGTGCCACATTTCTGGGAATTCCATATTCAACATCCACTTAAGACTTTTCTGCTTAAATGAGTCACACTTAGTTTCTGTTGCTTTGAATCCATAATCCTCATGAAAACAGTGTGTACACTTTACAAAATGCACATTTATATATCTATTTTGATTAGCAATAAATGTATTTCCAAAATTCTAATTTATTTTAAACTTTGCTGTAGAAAAGTGGTGTTTCTAGTATTCTAACTTATGAAATTATAAAAAGATTATATGTAATTTTTTTCATAGCAAAACCAGTCATCTTTAAGCAAGAATTTAAAACTAACCACTTTTAGAAATACTATAGATTTGGTTTGTTGATGTTCCAAATAGTGAACTTTGTGTTGTCATATGATGTAACTTTGAGACTGTTAAAATAATGTAATGGATGACCTCCCGGGTAACTTACGATATTCCTAAGAGAGTGGAATTACTTTATACAAAGAGCATCATGTTACCAATATTTGGCATATCTTCTATCAAGAAAAGGAGATGAAGTCTTAGAGAGTTGAATAAATCATACAAGGTTACAGAATACTACCAAATGGAGCCAGAGTACAAATTTAGGTGGTCTGGCATATTTTGAAACATCATGCAATTGTGTACTGCATTTCTTTAGCTGTTTAAATCTGGGTTGCCCCTATGGCTACTTTTACCAATTAAATACAGATATAGCCCTTATTTGGCCTGGAAGCTTCCAGTTTGTGCCTTGTAAAGGCCAATTTTGTAGGGCCCTCAAGTGGTCCCAAGGGAGTGGCCCCACAGCTTTGGGCTGGCAGTCCCAGCTGAGATCCTACCTGACAGCCAGTACCAACTTGCCACTTTATTAGTGAAGGTGAGGCAACCATCCTTCATATTTCACCTTCAGTTTTTGAACTATCTCGTCTGAGGCTCCAGAAATCATGTAACAGATTTTGATCTGATGTAATAATTGGATGAGACTTTGGGAATGTTGGGTATGGTGTGAGTGTGTTTCTCATTTGAATTGTGGCTCAAAGCCAACTGTGAACTGACCATTTGCTGAAAATGCTGCAGTAACATCTCTCGTCATACATGTTCTTCATTATAATCTTGCCACAGCTCCATCAGAAGTCTTTTTCCTTGTATCCCTTGACTCTGGCCTATGACTTGTTTGACCAATAGAATAAAGTAGAAGAAAGTTCTGGGTATAGCTGTTTACCTGACTATTTGCCTTCTCTGGAAATCAAGCTTCTCCACTAGGAGGAAGACTTAGAGAGGACCACACAGAAAAGAAATGAGGCCTCCAACTGATGGTCTTGAATTACAATGTTATTGAAGAAGACACCTTGAATATTCCAGTCTAGCTATTTGATCTATTCTAACTGAGGCTTCAAACTATGGGGAATATGAAGAGATCATCCCTACTATGCCCTGTCGGACTTGCTAAACCACAAAACCATAAGATTGCTTTATGCCTCTAACTTTTGCAATTTTACGCAGCAGTAACTAACAATACCATTTTTACTGTAGACGAATTCTCTTCCAGGCAGTGGACATAGAACAATGAATAAATAGGCTGTATCCTGCTTATATTTGAGTGAAGAGAGACAGAAAAAAAAATAAATGTTTAGTAGTAGGAAGAAAAGATTTTACATAGTGATAAATTTTATAAAAGAATACATACATGCATAAAATGGAGACAAACCAAGGTTATGTTACATTGAATGCCTCAAGAGGAAAGTGGTAACTTTAGGCAGGAAGATTATGAAAAAAAAATTCTGAAGAGGTGAATAAGCTGGGATTCAAATGATGGAAGTAATCATCCATGAGACATCTTGAAGGTTATAGACCCTGAGCTGGAAATGATTTTGGCATAGTCAAGTAGGATAATGGGGGCCAGAGAAGCCAGAGAGCAGAAAAGGCAGGGGAGTACAAGGGATGCTCCTAGGTCCTCTGGAACAGAGAGGTATCCAGGAGCTTTGTGAGCTAAGACAGGAGCTTAGATTTTGTTGTATGAACAATAGGAACATAAAGGAACCACTGAAGGGCTCAAATGAAAAGAACAATATGTTCCAATTTAATTTTATTTAACTTCCTGCGTAAAGTTACTTTTGAGGCCCTTTCCTTTTGAGGCACTCAATGTAACATAATCTTGGTTTGTGACATACCATGACCTTGGCACTCAACGTAACATGACCAGGTTTAAAATCTCTGCTTGTGGGGAGGTAACAACTTTAAGACAATATCCACAGGATCCAAGAACATGGAGGAAGATAAATGGTACAGGATTCAGACTGGTACCAGGGAAGAGTGCCTTCATGTCCTGTACAACTGAGGAGACCCTGTATTTCCTGTTTGAAACAGTCTTCCTTCATGGGATTAGCAAATACAGGTCACTGCATTTAAAATCTCCTGGTTAGACAGGACTTTGCATCTGTCTGTCATAGTTGAACATATTCTAGCCCAAAGGGTGGTGTGATGAATCTATCTGTACCCAGAGCAAATCACATTAAGTCACATTACAGTAGAAAGTAGTGAAGACGTCAAGTGACACAAATGGAATTGGGTTAGAGTGAGTGATCCACCAATAGAAGAAAATCTGAAATAGCAGTTCCAAACCCTTTTTATCTCAGCCCCCCTTTACACTAGTAAAATTACTGAAGACTCTCAAAGTTATGTGCTTTTGAATGATCTCAATTGCTGAATTAGAAATTAAAAATGACAAATATAAAATATTATTAAATAACATTTAAAAGTAACTGTAATATACTCATTACATTTTAACATGAATAACATATTTATATGACAAATAACTACTTTTCAATAAACATAAGATAAAGAGTGACATTGTTTTACAATTTTGTAAATTTCTTAAAGATTGGCTTAATAGGAGACAGGTGGAGTTTCATATTTTCTTCTTCCTTTACTTTGTTACAATAAAGGCAGCATGTACTTTCTGGAGAATTCCACCGTACATTTGTGAGGAATTATACTGAAAAAAGCAAATACCGTTTTAATATTATCTTGAAAATATTTTTAACCTCATAGACCCTCCTCAAAGGACCTCCTGGGGTTCCAGAGCACACGTTGAGAAACCACAGGGCTAAAGGAATCACATGGTTGAGATGGATGCTTATAGGTGCTGTTGCTGGATAAGACATTGCCAAAAACAAATATAGTCTTCCTTTGTATTTTGTCTAGGGCTTGCTCTGTATTCATGATGCCAATATTCTTAGAAATGTGACATTCATGTATTAGATGCTTTCACATACTTTATCTAATTTACTTCTTGTAAACACGGAATTGTCCTTTATCCTGACAGAAATTGGTGCAATCCACTTTTATACAGAAGGAATATGAAGTTCAGCATGGTAAGTAACTTGTCTTGGCACGCACAACCAAATAATAGCAGAGATTGTCTCCTGAGGCGATCTGCTTTCCAGAACATCTATGCTTTCCCCTTAAGCAACAATTATTCAATACAGCAATAATTAGGACTTATGGGAAAATGAAGATTAGTTGTAAATATAGTACAAATAAAAAAAGAAAGGACTTAAATAAAGCCTTCTGTGGGGAAGTTGAAAATGAAGAGAAGCCATAGGTCAAATGTGAAGAAAACAGATTTTTGTTGTATTAGCATAACAGTAATTACAACAAAAATTATGACATCTACTGAATAAAATTAAAGCTTGCATAAAGAGCATATTTTGGGATGGATGTTTCACTTAAGCACCTCTGACAGGCATTTTATGGAGAAGAAATCCGTTGTATTTTAGAGGAATTGAGGGAAAGGAAAAACTCAGGTAGTTAGCCTGAAGCACCTATGCTAGAAGACATGAGAGTAATATGGATATTTTGGGGAACCATGATTGGAGATGTTACAAGGACTTCAAAATCAGCTCTGTGGCTTATCATCTACACAATTTATACAAATTCTATTTCAGTAAACCTATATATCCACAGAAATAATTATCATAAAGATTTTTTAATGTGGAATATAAGATTTCAAGTATGTAGCTTATTTCATTATTCTTGCTGCCAGATTCACTTTATTTCTGCATAAAATGTTGACACCTTAGGTTATTAGGTTAGTTTTTCCTTTGTAAATAACTCCAGCACTTTCCTCTGATAGGCAATTCAGATTATTACTTATGAGGGATATCAAGCTGCAGATACATTTAGCTGCATCAAAAATAAAATACCCATTGCCTTACATTTCATGATATGTCCAGAAAGCTTAAATATTTCAGTATGTATAATATATTTTGTCACTGTAAGTCACTTTCACAACTGACTGTGCAAAAAGTTATCAGATGGTTGCCAATATTTTCTCAAATTTGAATCTACCTTCATGTTATTGGCTGAACAGTTTTTGAGATTAAGTCACAATAAATAATTGCTATAAAGTGTATAAGAATGGAGGTGCATCTTATTTTATCTACCACTAAAATGAAACATGTCCATAGTACTGTGGCTTTTTTCATCATCTTATAACCACATCTGGACTGAAGATATAACCATGTCACACTCATCTGTCATTATAATGAAATTCATATAATTTTCTAACTTGAAGATCAAATGATGGGGTAATAAAAGGCAGAGGAAAGTTGTCTTAATGTTTATGTGTGAATAAAACAGAAATCCCTCCCTCATGTCAATGATGGCTGCTAGGGATAGTTTCAGCTTCTACATAGGGGTAAGGAATGTATTATTCACAGTCCAAGAGGATAATCCATTCAATTACTGTGTGCATTAGTTTCCTCCTGGTGCTGCAACAAATTACCACAGGTTTTACGGCTTCAAACATCAATTTATTATCTCACAGTTCTGAAAGCCAGAAATTTGAAATGCCTCTGAAGAGGTTAAAATCAGCGTGTTAACAAACCGTGTTCCTTCTCAAGGCTTCAAGGGAGAATCCTTTTCTTTGACTTTTCTAGTTTCTTGAAGCCACACACATCTCTTGGCTCATGGTCTTCTCCTCCAGAGGAAGTCACTCCAACTTCTGCTTTCATTTTCACATCTCATTTTGTATCCCTCCTATAAAGACTTATGATCTTATGATTACATTGAACCCACCCATACAATCCAGGATAATCTCACTATCTCAAGAACCCTATTGCCATGTAAGGTAACATAATGACTGGTTCTGGAATTAGGATTTAGGTGTCTGTGGAGGTCATTGTTTTGTCTACCAGACCAAACACTTGATTGCTGATTCTCTCATGTGCCTGCCCAAATTGCAAATGTTTACCAGATAATTGCAAATTATCCTACCAGATAATTTGCCAGGTAAAAAGCAGATATTCTGCCATCAAGTCGCTTATAGTCAAACCTAATATGATGAGTCTGATAGGGTGACTTTATTGAACCACAATTAATAAGCATAGAGCATTTATAAGAGCAAGTTAGATGAAAAGTCAAGCTAGACTATGAACTCAAGGCAGGTTTTCTCGAGGAGGCAACAGTGCAACGATGAGCGGAAAAGGGCGTGGCAGGTGTGAGGGAGAAGGAAGGAATCATATGAATTCTGTCAGTGTCTAGCTGGCTCTCTGTACCTCCTGTACCTGAAATCCATTGTTCCTACTCCATTTCACTCTCTCTCATTTTCTTCACTGACTTCTGAACCACCTTAAAGCCAATGGATCACCACTGTAATTATTCTTCTGTGACTACTCACAATTCCTTTATTTTTCCTTTACATTTTTGCCAAATCAAGAACACATTAGATTATCCCAACTCTTTGACATCTCTATACCTATGTCTGTGCAGCTGAATAAAGCAAGAGACAAGCACACATATGTTATTAGTTTGGCTGGATATGAAAATCTGGGTTGAAAGTTTTTTTCTTTAAGGATGTTGAATATTGGCCCCCACTCTCTTCTGGCCTGTAGGGTTTTTGCTGAGAGATCTGCTGTGAGTCTGATGGGCTTCCCTTTATGGGTAACCCAACCTTTCTCTCTGTCTGCCCTTAGCATTTTCTCCTTCATTTCAACCCTGGTGAATCTGACTATTACGTGCCTTGGGGTTGCTCTTCTTGAGGAATATTTTTGTGGTGTCCTCTCTATTTCCTGGACTTGAATATTGGCCTGCCTTGCTAGGTTGGGGAAGTTTTTCTGGATAACATCCTGAAGAGTATTTTCCAACTTGGATTCATTCTCTTCATCACATTCAGACACAGCTATCAAAGGTAGATTAGGTCTCTTCACATAGTCCCACATTTCTTGGAAACTTTGTTCATTCCTTTTTGCGCTTTTTTTCTCTAATCTTGCCTTCTCATTTTATTTCATTGAGTTGATCTTCAGCCTCTGATATCCTTTCTTCTGCTTGGTCAATTCGGCTGTTGAAACTTGTGCATGCTTTGCAAAGTTCTCGTGTTGTGTTTTTCAGCTCCATCAATTTACTCATGTTCCTCTCTAAGTTGTCCATTCTTGTTATCATTTCCTCAGATCTTTTTTCAAGGTTCTTAGTTTCTTTGCATTGAGTTAGAACATGTTCTTTTAGCTCACAGAAGTTTCTCATTACCTACCTTCTGAATTCTGATTCTGTTATTTCATCACACTCATTGTCCATCCAGCTTTGTTTCCTTGCTGGTGAGGAGTTGTGATCCCTTGTAGGAGGAGAGGTGTTCTGGTTTCCGGTGTTTTCCTCCTTTTTGCACTGGTTTCTTCCCATCTTTGTGGATTTATCCACCTGTCATCTGTGTAGGTGCTGATTTTCAGATTGGGTCTCTGAGTGGACATCCAGGTTGTTGATGATGAAGTTATTTCTGTTTCTTAGTTTTTCTTCTAACAGTCTAGCCCCTCTGCTGTAGGACTGCCGAGGTCCACTCCAGGCCCTGCTTGCTGGGGATCACCTGCAGCAGCTGCAGAACAGTAAGGGTTGCTACCAGTTTCTTATTCTGCTATCTTTGTCCCAGAATGATGCCCGCCAAATGTCAATCTGATCAGTCTTTTGTGAGATGACTCTTTGGATATACGGAGATCAGGGAGCTGCTTGAGGAGACAGTCTGTTCTTTATAGGAGCTCAAGTGTTGAGCTGTGAGCTCCATTGTTCTTTCAGAGCTGCTAGGCAGGTACGTTTAAGTCTGCTGCAGCAGAACTCATAAACTGCCTTATTTTCCCCAGGTGCTCTGTCCTGGGGACTTAGGGCTTTATTTATGAGTGTTCGTTGTGCTGCTTCCTTTTTTTTTTTTTTCAGGGCTTCTCTGCCCAGCAAGGAGGCAGCCTAGTCACTGTCTGCTTGCAGAGGCTTTGCTGAGCTCCGCCCTCCTTCTGTTGAGCTTCCCTGTAGTCCTGTTTATATGGGTCTGGTTAGAACTGCCTCAGCAATGGTAGCCCACCTCTGTAATGGCAGACTCTCTCTGTTATGGTGGGTTGCCTTGGCAATGGTGGGTTGCCTTGGCACCAGCAAGCTGCCTCAGGAATGGCGGACTACCTCTGTAGGGGTGGGGTGCCTCGGTAATGACGGATGCCTCTCCCCCACCGAGCTGCACCATCCTGGGTTTGGCTGTGCTTGCCGTGAAACTCTCAACCCCAAGCATTTCCAATTGCTGTGTTTTTTGTTTGTTTTTGTGGAGCTGGGACTTGCCAAGCCTGATCACCTGGCTCCCTGCCTCAGAGCCTTTTTGTTTTTTTAAGTTGAACGGTTGACTCTCTCCTAGGTGTTCTAGTCGCCAGCTGAAAGGTGCTGCCTGGGAATCTCCTGATCAGTTTAAAAGGTATATTTTGTATGGAGAGCCACCACGCCACAGCACTGGCAAAACAGCTGCGTTAGCTAAAACAGCCGCACTGGCCAACACAGCTGTGCTGGCGACCCATAGGGCTCCTCTGCCTAGGACATCTCCTGGTCTGTGGGCAATAAAGATCTATCTGGAAATGCGTTGTCCACTCACCCTCTGCACTTTCACTGGGAGCTGCAATCCTGAGCTGCTCCTAAAAGGGCCATCTTGGATCTTCCCTCTCTTTCAGTTTTTTGATAGTATAGCTCAGGTAAACTATACTCTTCTCATTCTTCGGGGTTCAGAGGAGGATGTCATACTATCCCTCTTCATTTAATATTGCTCTCCATGATTCACTCATTTTTCTGCTTCCCTTTGTGGTAACGTTTCTCAAAATAATACACATACTCCTTTCTCTCTTTTAAATATCTCTTAAACTTATTTCACATAGGGTTTTATTCTCTATACTCTAGTGAAAATGCTTGTGCAAAAATGCTATGAATAATAGTTGACACAATTATAATACTATGTTCCAGTTAATTTATGAAGGCACTTTGTAAGACTATCTAATCCTTACCACAACATGCTAGGTAGCTCGTAAGAAGTGTAGGTGGGAATAAAATACAGGTAGATATTGCCTAAATCCAGGCTTTTAGCCACTTTACTCTAGTACCTCTCTAACACACAGATAACCTTCACATTTCCAAATCTCATTTTTCATTCTTGGTACTCATCTTCTTTAATCTATCAGCAGCATTTAACAAATTCATTATTTTTGTAGTTTAAAAAAAGTATTTTTCATTGGCTTTTGGGACCTCACACTTCTCTGATTTTCCTTCCACTTCATTGCTTATAGGTCTCAAGAGGAACAGAGTAGATAAACATAAGAATATATGGTTCCTTGTGCTTAAGGATATGGTATTTAGTTACACAGAAAGGTACAATACTGAGCAAGTAACCTTTCTACAAAGTTTTAAAAGGGATAAATTCAAAGTGCCGTGGTGTTTAGAACCAGAAGTTGCAACTTTCCTGTGAAATTATGTTTATTTTTAAGAGAAGTAGTACTCAGGCTACATTTTCAGCTATGAATAGGAGGATGTCAGATTGAGAAAATGCAAAGGAATGCTCCGAGTAAACTGAAAGCATATGTGAACACAGGATGTTTGAGAAGCTAATGTGGTTATTTTCACCTCCAATTTAATGTCTTTATTTGATTTTGAATCCGTATGCTTGAGAATTAGGCTAAATTATCCAGAGACAGCGTAACGTGCAGTAGTGGTAGCTTCACTTTTCAGCCACATCTGCATTACGTTTCTTATAGAACTTCTAATAAATATCACTGCCCAGCCTGTGCCCTCAGGGGTTATGATTAGTTTTTCTGGGATGAAACCTGAGCATTGGTGTTTTAAAAAGCTCCCCAGGTAAATCCAATGTGTAGCCAGAGTTGAGAAATACTGGGCTAGAACATAAGCAATGTCGAAGAGAATTAGATAGAAATCAAGTCTGGAGGTCAAGTCCAGGCTAGAGTGTAAAAGTCTTTTAGGCTGTGCTGAAGGGTTTTAATATTATCTTATATATAAAGTAATGCCGAAGAGGGTTTTATGCAGGATCATGATGTGACATAATCAGTGTTCTTAGAACGAAAACAACTTTAGAGAATGGTACGAGTCGGGGAATGGAATATTGTTGCAATAACATTGGCACAGGTTATGAGGTGAGCTGCTTGTTTTACTCTGCCTGTACCTAGTGTAGTGTTTGGTATGTTTGTCAGATGCCAAAGAAGAGAGCTATATAGGCTAGTAAATGTGATTTGCTGGTTGGGTAAACTATTGAGGGGGAGGGTTTAACATCTCTCTTTTGTTAAATGTCTCAGATGTGTTTTTTTATTTTATTTTAATTTTTTAAATTTATAAATTATTTAATAAGCTTGAAAATGAGTAAGGGGAGCTAAGGCAAACTAACCGAGTGGTTTGAAGCAATCAATTTACTTTCAAGGGTGCAAGATTACTTTTGTGTTGTACATGAACCTGTCTCCTAGTTCCCTGCACAGTCATGCACAATTATAGCTTGAAAAACTTGATTAGATCCATTGTGATCTACTAACAGCATTGGAGGCTTTCATTAAGAAAAGGAAGGGAGATTATTTCAAGAGGTTTTCAACACGACCTAGGGCAAAGCGGAAGTCAGAGGAGAGAGTGAGGATGGAGAGGAATGAGCAGCGTTTCATTTCATCAGCGAATGTGGCCCATTCCACACTGGCCTTCTTGAAGCTCCTGAAAGAGGCCAGCATTCTCACCTCAGTGCCTTTGCACTCTGCTTCTTGTGCTCAGGACATTATATATCCAAGTTTTAGCATAACTTATTCCCTCTCTTGTTCCATATTTCTGCTCACATATCACCTCATCAAAGAAACATTTTATATATCCAACTCTGCACCCCAGCTTGTTAATGACTTCATTGTGTTTCTCTGCTTCTTTGTTTTCTCTCACAAGACCCATCACTGCCATAAATGAATGAATATTCCTAGAAAGAAAAACATTGTAGGCATAGAATGAAGTATTTATGTCAGGAATGAAGCAAAGAAAGCAGGAAATTACCTTAACAGGAAAGTTTTTCTCGTGAAATATGACTATTTCTGCTTGTAAGTCCCAAACTACATACTGAAGTGTGGATGTTACCAATTTCATTCTCAATACAGTAAAAATAGAAAATAAAAAAGCAAGAATAACTTGAAATGACATGAGCATGTTGGTTGTATAATAAAGAAAATAAAGGCAAAATTTTTGAAAGTTAAATTTTCAGAGCTTTCAAACTCTCGATTCTTAGACAGTTCTGATAACACCATGGCATATGCTCACTTTTATTCAGTGGACACTTCATCTGTGAGAACTGCTTCCATTCCGGTCACTGTGAGAGAGAAGCTTTGTTAAGGGATAGAAAATGCAAAGCTCTTTGAAATCAGGAATCGTATCTATAATGTCTGGCATAATACTCCAGGGAACTGGAAAGATAACAATGGTTTATTTCATTTATTGAAGTATCTTCTGAGAACCATCCATGAACAAAAGAGGCTTACTGCCCTCATAAAGCTTAAAGTTTATTAGGAGTAGATGCATTTTAAATAAATTATTAAAGAATTAATAGATAACACATTGTTATATAATTTATGTATTAAAAGTTTTAAAAAAAGGTGAAGACAGTCCAAACTTTCTGGATGTAAATGATCCTAAGTATTTGAAAAGTCATATATATTACCTCTAAAGATCATAATCAAATGAATCAAATTGTCCCCAATTTTCCACCAAGTTTGGCGTAAAGACAGAATCAGGATCAGACAAGGATAAAAAGATCAAGCTTATTTCCCGTATAACTAGATGAGGAACATACCTTGGGATTGGACTTGAGTCAGAATCACGGTTTCTCAGCCTTTTTTCCAATCCAGACCTTGGGATTCAGTCACTTGGAGAATGAGGCTTACACAGACTATGATAGTGCCAGGAAGTATAGCTTTGTAAGTTTGTAGCCTGCGGTAGTGACAAAGCCTCCCCTGTGAATGGAATACTAGAAGTCAAACACTGATGCAGGAGAAGGGCTATCCCTTAAAAAGAAAGGTCTCAGACTGGCTGATCCATGTGTACTCAGAACTTTTGCTGATCTCTCCAATCCAACAACTGGACACATTACTGCTGCCATTGTGAGGAGTGTGCAAGGAAGAGAAGGAAGCGTCAAAACAATTTGCCCACACGTCTAAGAAAGCAGAAATCTCTGTCTTCTTCTTCTTCTTCTTTTTTTTTTTTTTTTTTTTTTTTTTTTTTTGAGATGGAGTTTCACTGTTGTTACCCAGACTGGAGTGCAATGGTGCTATCTCGGCTCACTGCAACCTCCGTCTCCTGGGTTCAAGCAATTCTCCTGCCTCAGCCTCCCGAGTAGCTGGGACTACAGGCACGCACCACCAGGCCCAGCTAATTTTTGTATTTTTAGTAGAGACGGGGTTTCATCTTGTTGACCGGGATGGTCTCGATCTCTTGACCTCATGATCCACCTACCTCGGCCTCCCAAAGTGCTGGGATTATAGGCGTGAGCCACCGTGCCCGGCAGAAATCTCTGTCTTCTAACCTTACAGGAAGGGAGGTGAAGTGGATGATTCACCCCACGTTTCAGGTTGCCTCTCGTTCTAGGTTTAAATTACCCACATGATTTTTTTTTTTTTTTTTTTTTTGAGTTGGAGTTTCGCTCTTGTTACCCAGACTGGAGTGCAATGGCGCGATCTCGGCTCACTGCAACCTCCACCTCCTGGGTTCAGGCAATTCTCCTGCCTCAGCCTCCTGAGTAGCTGGGATTACAGGCACGCACCACCATGCCCAGCTAATTTTTTTTTTTGTATTTTTAGTAGAGACGGGGTTTCACCATGTTGACCAGGATGGTCTCGATCTCTTGACCTCGTGATCCACCCGCCTCGGCCTCCCAAAGTGCTGGGATTACAGGCGTGAGCCACCGCGCCCGGCCTACCCACATGATTTTTAATGATCAGTTTACCTTTTGCTCTTTTTTGCCACAGATGAAATCATTTCAATGAATGAAGAGACTTCATTTGATGAATTACCTTCTACTGCTTACATATTATTTTATTTCAGTAAACACCTATTAATTGAGCTGATACTTTTACCAGTGGAAATTCTTCGTGTTGCTTTAAAACATCAACTTATAAATTTTTTCTACCTTCCTACACTTCATTACTATATAAATGTATTTTATATTAGTTACATCTACAAAAACTCATTTTCTCTATCAAATGATGCATTCAACTTTGAATTGCTATAATTTACTCTGGTAAGCTGTTTAATTACAGGATATATCAAAACCAATAAAAAACTTCATTGGGTTATTTTCTAGGCTCAGCCTATTTTTAGCCTTGGAGCTGGCCAAAGTCAAAGCTACCAAGACAACTTCCTCAACGTATTCCTTTATTCTCTGTTATGTATACATTATCTGCATTTTCATGACCATTATTTTTGCCACTCTTCAGTTCTGTCTTAAGATTGTTTTACAGCACCTTCAGCTACAATGATATTCCTGACATACCTCCCCCAAAAAGGATAATGCATTCTGGATTTTTCTCCTTTCTTCCAAACTTAACACTCCTTTGACTTATCCCTTTAGGGTCTATCATTCAGAATTTAACCTGATGTATATATATATATATTTTTTTTTTTTGCCAATCAATGAGAGCTTGTAAGGTTGCTGAGGTTGGTTGGCCTTGAACTCTTGGCCTCGCCTTCGCAAGCGCCAGGACATCCGGCCGGAGCCACTTTGGGCCCCTGATGTATTGTTTTTTTGTAAGGCAATGACATGTGCGTGGTCCAAAAGATAAATACACATTTGCTTAGGAATTGCCTGCACATTAAATAATAGGAATGCCTATTAGAATTTTAGGTATAAAGATAAGGCCAGTGAGAGACATATACAGGACCAGGGGTCCTTTTAATACCCTTAAATATGTAACCACCTTCAAAGACCATCCTGAAGCCAACCAGCTCTCCTCTTCCTATAGTTGAAGTTGTATTCATCTTTGATATGTAATGATACCAATTCTCCAGGAGTATCTAATACTCCTGTTACACCAGCCTTCTCTCCACTTAAATTGCCTGTTATTTTTGAAGCAATTTTTCATACTGGGTAAGAACTAAAGCTCTCAAATTCCAAAACTAAATCTCAAATTCTGGATTTGGATTCTGGTACCATCAATTATAAATAACTCATATACATTTCTTAAGCATTCTTAGGTCCCATTTCCTTGTTCATGGATTATAAGTAATAACAGTAGGCTGGGCATGGTGGCTCATGCCTTCCAGCATTTTGAGAGGCTGAGATTGGCAGATTGCTTGATCCCAGGAGCTTGAGATCAGCCTGGACAATATAGGGAAACTCTGCCTCTACCAAAAAAAACAAAAAACAAATAGCAGGACACAGTGGCACATAGGCCTGCAGTCCCAGCTACTTGGGAGGCTGAGATGGGAGGCTTGAAATGGGGAGACAGAGGTTGCAGTGAGCCAAGATCACACCACTGTACTCCAGCCTGGATGACAGAGTGAGAAATTGTCTTAAAAAAATAGAAAAAAGAAACAATAGTATTACCTGCTTAAATAGTGTATTGCCTAGTATAGAGGATACATGCAGTACATGTTAGCCAATTAACTTCTACTTACCCTTCTAGAATGAGCTTCTCCTGAGACATCTTTCTTAATCTCCAGACAAGGTTAAATCCTTCTTTTATGGACTTTCATTGCACACTTAACTTCTGTTTCTACAGCTCATCATAATACATTGAATATGCAACATTCATGATAGGGCATATTAATAAAGTTTTTGCCCTCTGTTTTTAAACCAGCTCCACAGGGTGAATCTTTCCTCTGACATTTGGATATATCTTAGGCCATGTACTGCCGTCACTTTCTTGGTCACTTTTAAATAGGACATGGATTTAAACTGATTTCCCATCCATGTTACATTGGACAATGGAAATGTGGCACATATACACTGTGGAATACTATGCAACCATTAAAAGAATGAAATAGTGTCCTTTGCTTACAGAAAAATATAAAAAGAGATTAAATTTAAAGTTTACAGTGGTATTATCACCACTCTAAACTTCTTCTTGTTGTGAGATTTGTCTGTGTTTCACAGACACAAGAGTGTCTTAGAGTGTCAAAGCTGATACCCAGTGATCATTTGAAGCTCAGTGGAAATACATAATTTTCCTGATTACAGCAGAAGTTAGTAGCAAAACAAACACGAGAGCCTGGATCTCTCCGTTTATCCCATGTTATTTCAACTATATCATGCTTATTTATTTGTAGCTTAGAATATTCCAGCAGTATGTTCATTATTTTTTGAACTTTCGGATGTCTATCATAGAATACAATTTTACCTACCTCATCATTTAAAAAAGTTAAGATTTTTCAAATTTCCTTCACCTTCCTTTAAGTAAATAGATAAAGAACTAGATAAAGAAATGAAGCAAATACAGTTAAAACTCTTTCCCCCAAACTGCCCCATTTCTCTACTCACTCCTTCCTTCCTCAGACGAATTTTTTAAAATTTCCATTTGTGTAGTATGTAGCTGTATTTGCTTCAAATTTTTTCATAAATATCTTACTCTATATATCTTTTTCAACTTGTTTCTTTTCTTCAGGGTTTTAGTTTTGAGATTTATCTATGGTACCCTATATAGATTTCACTCATTCATATTACAGGTACTATTCTTTTTTTATAGATTAGCCATAATTTATTCTCATAATGGAAGACAGTTTAGTTAAGCCAGTTTTATTGTTAGGAACAGTGTTACAACAAACATCCTTGTGCAGACAAATAAATATTTCTTAAGTGCACACACTTATAAATGGCATTACCATGTGGTAGTGTGTATGCATATTCTAATTTATAGATTTTGTCCAGTTGCCCTCTAAAATGATTCAAACGATTTACTCTTGTACAGCAGCAAAAGTCCTTATTTGCCCATATCCTTGGCAACAATGAATAGTATTAGATTAAATTTTGTCAATCTAGGTGAAAAAATGGTATTTCATTATTTCAGTTTTCATCTTACTGTTACTAATGAGACTGAAAAATCTTTCCATACATTTATTATAAGATATATTCTTATATAACTTGATAATATTTTCTATTGTATTATTATTATTATTATTTTTTCTTAATGTCAGAGTTATTTATACATTCTGGGAACAAATCCTTTGCTGACAATAGGTATTGCAAATTATCTCTCCCAATCTTCTAGTCATTAGGTTGTCTTTGTATTTAAACTTTTTATTATTATTACTATAGAGTAAATTTTTAGTGAGCCTGTGCCTCTGGACTGTGGACTTCACATGTGTTTCTCATTTTTTTCTTCTCCCTTAGGTGAGACAGAATGACTGAAGTGGATAGAGTAGGATATGTCTCTTTCTCTACAACTGTTAGACTCTGTAAACCCCAGCAGGATAGGCTCTGGTTAACTCCAGAGGGCAGGTCTTATTAAGAATAACAGGATATTCTGTAGTATTTCAGTACAGTTCCTTTTCCCCTACCCCCGCTGGAAGACTGGGGGAATATTTCTCTGACATTTAGTGTGAGAATGTAGTTGAGCTCACAAAAGCATGGGGCACCCCACTATGACTGGGTCTTCCTGGAGTTTTTAACTCGCAGACTCCTCCACACCTAGCTTCTAGTAATCTGTCAGTTACAGTTGAGATTTTCCTACCACACACTGGTTTCTGTAGTTTCCTCTCTGATGATTTGTAATTCTCTGTGTTTACCTGCCTGTCTCTCCAGTTTTAGGAATACCAGTTTACCTGTGACCTTACTGCTCTTACAGATCTAAAGAGAGTTTTTGATTTGTCGGTTTGTTTATCTTTTTATTTTTTAGAGCAGAGTGATGACTTCCTAGTTCCTTACATGGAAACTGCAAACTAGAAGTCCCTATGGTTAGTTTTTACATGAGCATTAATTTGTCCCTTAATGTAAGGTCAAATTTTTAGTCTTCCCCTCACAGTTTATGCTTTTTGAGAATACTTCAGAAGTCCTGTTGTCTTAAAAACAATCTCCATGCTTACTCTTTTTTTGGGGGGCATAAATTCCGGGGGTACAAGTGCTGCTTTGTTATATAGATATATTTCAGTGTGGTGAAGTCTGGGTTTTTAGTGTAACCATTACCTGAATTAGTATACATTGTACCCATTAAGTATTTTCTCATCCCTCACCCACTCCTGCCCTCCTACCTTTCAGAGTCTCCAATGTGTTATATTCAACGCTCTCTGTAAATGTTTACACTTTATCTAGCTCCTACATAAACATGTAGTTTCTGACTTTCCTAATTCTCAGTTGTTTCACTTATCCATACTTACTCTTTTAGTTTGATTTTTTTCTCAGCCAATATTTTTCCATCTGTATTTAGTTTTTCTATATCATTTGAGGTGGGAGTATAATGTAGCTTTTTCATATAGTTAGTTGTAATTTATAAATATACACATGCACATATTTAATATATGTATTTAAATATATATATATATTTTAATAGTCCATATTTTCCTCACTAATGTTTAATACTACTTCTGTCATATATTACCTATTATATATTTCATGAGCTTCTATTACTTTATTCCTGTCAAATTTAGAAAGATATCTAGTAGATTGAGTCACCCCTTACACTCGTTCTTCCTAATTTTCTCAGACATTTTAGGTGTTTTACTTTTCCATATGAAATTTTGCATCAATGTTTCTAGGTCTTTAAAAAGTTCTATGGCATTTTTTGTTGGAATTACATTGAATTTATTATTTTTATCTACAAACTGGGACAAAAAAAGTTTAGGTTTCTGTATGTATTATAATCACATTACAGCTGTCTTTTGATTTGAGATAATACACAGGTCACCTTAATTTAAGTTTTGTGTTTTTTTCTAAAACTCTTCGTTCATGAGTACAGTCTTTGGGTTTAGCTCCTCAAATGGCTAATCACATGTAATGTGTGTGATATTTTATCAGTTTACCTTTCTAAGTGAATTCTCATTTTTAAATCTGTGTCAGCACATGACTGAATCTAGGTTTTATTCATATTAGCGTATGAGACTTGCAGTGATCTTGCTGCTACCTCTGATATCCTTAATGATTATTACCTTTGTTTATGATAATAATTATGCTTATGAAGTCACCTCTTTTTCTTGTGATACTTTCTGTGCACAGAAACTTTGGCTAAAGAGAAAGAGCTCCACAAGTTTTGACCCATTTTTCAATGTGAAATTTTGAACAGCCTTATAATAACCTCCAACCTAGTTTTTAAGGACATAAAAACCTGTTATGGCTGTCTTAGAGTAATGTTTCTTCTCTCATGGAGCCACAGGATGCAAGGTTAATATTAAATAAGTTTGTATCAGTTATCCATTGATGATACTAGAAAACAGGTGATATAATTCAGTCTGAGTCTGAAGGCCTGAGAACCAGAGGAGCCTGTGTAACTCCCAGTTTGAGGCCAAAGGTCTGAGAAACAAAGAAACTGCAGGTGTAAGTCCCGTGTGCTGCAGGCCTAAGAACCAGGACCAGGTCCCAGGGCAGGAGAAAATGAATCTCCCATCTCAAAAAGAGAGTGAGTTCACCCTTCCTTTACCTTTTTGTTTAATTTAGGACCTCAAAGAACTGGAGAATGCCCACCCACCTTAGTGAGGGCAGATCCTCTTTTCCCAGTCTACTGATTCAAATGCTAATGTCTTTTCTGTAGAAAGCTTCACAGACACAGCCAGAAATATTACTTTACCAGCTATCTCTGTATCCCTTAGACCAGTCAAGTTGACTAATAAAATCAACCATCACAAATGCTTTTACTGCATTATCCTGTCATAGAACTAATTTTAATTCATATGATTTTGAAAAACAAAATTATGGAGCTGCACAGCCTTTAACAAGACTAACTTAAAAAATAATACAAACTATCTAGGTTCCATGAATATGACCCTCCAATCTATACCACCTGCAACATTAGAAAAATAGAAATGATATGAACTAATGCATATTTGAGTTCTAAAATGTTGTTACATTAGATGCTCACTAGAAAATTGAATATTACAGTGAGATCTAGGTATTCAAATTTTATTCCATCTTTTCTATTGGTCAGTTTTCCCATGAAAAGACTTACTGAGTAACTTACGCTTTAAGAGTAATTTAGTTCATGAAAACAATTTTTTAAAAGATATCATGATTCCTAATAATGATTTACTTCTTTTAAGCCAATATTTTTTTCTTTCCTTGAGGAAAATTTCATTAGAATTCAGACTGGTTTTTGCCTCTAAAGGCTTAAGCTTCTGTGAAATGATACTGCTCAAATTACTTAAATGTATATTCATTTTCCTTTGCAGCTCCACTAATGGTTTTATTATATGCACATAAATATTTGTATTTTATTTAAATTTAGTGAATGGAAATGTGATTTAAACAAAAAAGGATGCTTATGTGATCTTGATGAAAAGTGCACAAGGAAAGATTAAAAACAAAAAACTATTTGCATGATTTAAGATAGTCAGAAAAATGGATTTCCAAATGCTGGTGCCAAAGGAGCCAAGCGTAATACCACCATCCCAGAAAACTATGTTTATGAGTATTCAGCTCACAGGTGAAGTAGCAAGAGAAAGAACAGGCTGTGCTGGGGAAAATGCTGACAGATGGCAGATTCGCTGATTTCTTTCTCTTGTAATGAAGCAGGATGCTCAGCTAGAGTTGCAAGCCAGTTATTAATGCATTTTTCATTTACTAAGGCCAATAAGGTTTTATTGCTGTAATGGGTAATGTTTCTAGCTGCTGTAAGACATTCAAATATTAAATTAGATTACTAAAGGTAAAGTAACATTGCCAGAGAAACAAAATTAAAATAAATCCTCAAATAGTGCAACATATAAAAAAAAGGTCCAAAGATAAAGGACCAAGGTTTTTAATTACACCCTAGAGGAAGTCTTTATAATAAATTCATTTCGTGTGTGTGTGTGTGTGTGTGTGTGTGTGTGTGTGTACATACACACATTCATACATATAAAATTACTTGAAAGAGATTTTTCTGGATCAGGTAGTCAGGTATATTTTATATACTGTAAATAATGTATATTGTGCTGGTTACTAAACTATTATCTCTCTAATCTAACCTACCTGTCTATACCCTGCTTTGTGATACTGGGTCTAGGATTCTGAAGTTCAAATCTATGCTTTGCCATAGTCTCCCCGTTCATCTTTATGAATGGAGGCTGCTAGAGGGAGATTAGGAGGCTAGAGACTCATTTTTTTTTTTCATTTTACTTCTAGTCAGCTTCGTGTTCCTATGAAAATTACCCTGCTTGCAAACTTTCTTTACAGCAGCAACAGTGCCTTCTCATGGCAGCATTTGAATTCAGTACTCACAAGACCACTCTCAATGCAGGTTCCTCAGCACTTCAACTCTCAGGTTAGATTCCTAGGCCTATAGGGTCCCTTCCTCAAATTCAAAGATCCCAATGCCGGCTGAGCAGCATCCTTTCCTCAGAAGTCCACATTTCAGCTCCCTAGGACTTCTTCCCCAAGCTTCTAAGATTAATAGCTCTAGCCTCTTTCATTCTCTTTGTCCAAATCTACACATGGTAGGGGCTTCCTGAATTTGCTCCCACCATGATAACTTCTCTTTTTGGCTTTTCAGTTACTAAGTTAATAACTTTATATCAAGCAAACAGTTTTTAAAAACATTAAATTACTTCTGTTAAAATAACTAGTGTAATTTAACTGAACACTGATGGATACTAATATTACATAGAACAATCAGAAATTTTATAGCACAATAGATGGATGGAGCTGGGTGTGGTGGCTCATGCCTGAAATCCCAGCACTTTGGGAGGAGGCACCAAGGCAGGAGGATCACTTGAGGTCAGAAGTTTGAGACCAGCCTGGGCAACATAGTGAGATCTTGTGTCTACAAGAAGAAAATTTAAAAAACTAGCTAGGTGTGGTGTGTGCCTATAGTCCCACCTGCTTGGGAGGCTGAGGTGGTAGGATCACTTGAGCCTGGGAATTCAGGGCTTTAGTGAGTCATGATCGCACCACTGCACTTCGATTTAGAAATAGAGTGAAGTGAGACCCTGACTCAAAAAAAAAAAAAAAGATAGAAAATGCAGTTATATTTTTGCATGTATAGAAAATCAAATGTTTCCTAAACCTCTACTGTTATCTGAGATGATCTGGCTACTTCTTTAATAATTAAAGTAAATTATTGATGAAACGAAAGTTTCTGGGCGAGAGTGTTCTGCATTATTTCCCAAGTGCTCCTGGGAAACAAAACATACAAAATAATTCCATATTCCTGCTGGCTTTTCCAAGCCTCTATCTTCCAAATGAAGCCTTACTTTATAGCTCCACTGGCAACTTTACGTCAAATTTTATCTGAACATTTGTGGGTGATTAATCTCACATTATATACTTTCTTGTCTTCTTTGCTGTTGGTCCATTATCTGTTATTTTCTTAGGTTACCTTTTCCCCCCCTTTAATTCTCACCCTTGAAATGCTTTGTGATTGGTTTCTCAGGACCCAACCTCCCATTGTGCTCTATTCTCAAAATCTTTTGGTTTTGACCTTTGTGAAGTTCACTATGTGTTAAGCAAAATAGATCCTTAAGCTGTATACAGAATGTTCTCTATATCTTCTTACCTTCATAAAGAAAGCTCCATCCCCAAATATGCTACTTCATAGTTGAATTCTTTTTTAAAAAAATTTTTGATTCAGGGGGTACATGTGCAGGTTTGTAACATGAAAATATTGCATGATGCTGAGGTTTGGGCTTCTATTGAACCTGTCATCCAAGTAATGAACATAGTATCCAATAGGGAGTTTTCAGCCTTGCCCCAACCCCTCCCTCCCCTCTTTTGGAATCCCTAGTGTATATTGTTTACATCTTTATATTCACGTATACCCAATGTTTTGATGTTACTTATAAGTGAAAACAAATCATATTTTGTTTTCTGTTTTCCTGATAGTGACCTCCAGGTATATCCATATTTCTGCAAAGGACATGATTGGCTTCTTCTTTACAGCTGTGTATTATTCCATGGTGTATATGTACCACATTTTATTTATTCAGTCCACTGTGGGGGGATGGGCATCTAGGTTGATTTCATTGCTTTGCTATTGTGAACAGTGCTGTGATAAACATACAAGTGTGGGTGTTTGTTTGATAGAATGATACCTTTTCCTTTGGACGCATACCGAGTAATAGGATTTTTGGGTCAAATGGTAGTTCATTTTTAGTTCTTTAACAAATCTCCAAACTGCTTTCCACAGTGGCTGAACTAATTTTCAGTCCCAGTAACAGTGTATAAACCTTCTTTTCTCTTTACCTTTGCCAACATCTGTTATTTTTTGACTTTTTAGTAGTAGCTATTCTGACTAATGTAAGATGATATCTCATTGTGATTGTGACTGCATTTCTGTGATGAGTTGTGATGTTAAGCATTTTTGCATATATATCTTGGTTGCTGTGTGTCTTCTTTTGAGGTGTTTATGTTCATGTTGTTTTCTTGCTTTTTATCAGAGTTGTTTGCTTTTTCTTGTTGATTTGTTTAAAGCCCTTATAAATTTTGGGTATTAGTCCTTTGTTGGATGCATAGTTTGTGAATATTTTTTCTTTCTGTAGGTTGTCTGTTGATAGTTTCTTTTGCTGTGCAAAGCTCTTTAGTTTAATTAGGTCTCACTTGTCAATTATTTGTGTGTGTGTGTGTGTGTGTGCGCACGCGCACGTGCGTGTGCTCACACTTGTGTTTGCTTTTAAGATCTTAGTCATAAATTCTTTGTCTAGGCCAATGTCCAAAAGAGTATTTCCTAGGTTTTCTTCTAGGATTTTTTATAATTTGAGGTCTGACATTTCAGACTTTAATGCATCTTGAGTTAATTTTTGTACATGGTGATAGATAAGAGTCCAGTTTCATTCTTCTGCAAACAGGTAGCCAGTTTTCCCAGCACAATTTATTAAATAGGGTATGTTTCCCTATTTTTGTCAACTTGGTTAAACCTCAGATGACTGTAGGTATGTGGCTTTATTTTTGTGTTCTTCACCCTGTTTCACTGGTGTATATGTCTGTTTTTGTACCAGCACCATGCTGTCTTGGTTACTGCAGCCTTGTAGTATAGTTTGAAGTCTGGTGATAAGATGCCTCAGGCTTTCTTCTTTTTGTTTAGGATGGCTTTGGCTATTTGGGCTCTTTTTTAGTTTTATATAAATTTTAGAATAGTTTTTCTAATTATGTGAAAAGTGAGAGTAATTTAATAGGAATCGCAGTAATTCTGTAGATTGCTTTGGGCAGTATGAACAATTTAACTAAATTTATTTCTTCCAAGCCATGAGCATGGAATGTTTTTCCTTTTCTTCATGTCATCTTTGATAGCTGATTCCTATAATAGAGGTTGCTCAATACCTCAGTCTAGGTATTAACCTGTTTCTCAATTCAGGATTAGGTAACTTCTTGTTTGCTCCTATATATTGTTCTGTATAGCTACATATCCCATACACCATCTAGTCTGGGGAAGTCTCATATTCTTGTTTTGAAAGCCACTTCCAGACAATTCAAGACATTTAAACTTCTGCATTGCAGGTAAGTGCTGTCTGGTTTGCAGGGTCATCACTGACCTTTGCCTCATGCCTCACATTTAGTCCTTTATGATTTTGTACCTGCATTTTTATTGCCACCAGTTTGGTTATGCTCCAATTCATTCTCCAGTCTTTACTGAATCAATGTTTTGTTCCAAAAATGCATAACTCTTTCAGTCACTTAGATGTTTAGAATACTTTAGGGAATCTTAGTGTAAACTTCAGGATCCCCAGAGTTCATTTATGTTTCCAGCTCATTTCTCACAAAACCTAACTCTAGTTCCAAGACTACTTAAACTTCTTAATTAAAAGTATATTTGATTTATGTTTCTTAAAGGTATATTTTCTTGACTTTGAACCTCAACAAGTGCTATTTTTATTTTAATAAATGCTCTCCTGCATTGTTTTACTGGCTAAGTTTCATTTAACTGTCAGTGTTCATCTTTAGGAACATTTTCATGTTTCCTCAATTTTGGGTTAGGTAACTTCCCACATGCTCCTATATATTGTTATGTACAACTATTGTATGATTAATTATTCTATTTTAATTGTTTATACAACACTGTAATTCTTTTGTGGGAATAAGTTCAAATTAAAATTTATATCTCCATTGGTGAAGAGACAACAAAAGGACCGATATATACTAATACAATGCAAAAATGAGAAATGAGAAAAATAAGCATATAAATTAGGCTAAATCATATGGATATTCATGAATCAAGGCAAACACCTTCACAGGTATTTTAACACAGCTGAGAAAACCACAGAGATTTTTATTATAAGAATTCAAATTCAATAACTGGTATTAAGCAACAAATAGCCAAGGAATAAATGTTATGAATGAAAATACAGTTGGTTATTAAACATATGAAAAGTTGTTCAGCCACATTTATTCATTCAAACCAAATTGAAATATTATTTTTTACCTGTCATATTTGCAAAATTCAAAAATTATATTTTTTAATGTTATAGACCAAAGGTATAGATAATCAAGATGCTCACATGTTTGCTAGAAGTATAAATCAGTACAAAATATAGTAAAACTGTTTCAATATCCTTAAAAATTACAGTCATATACTCTTTTGCTGTGCTAGTCTAATACTAGAAATCTATTCTGTAGATACAGTCTTAAATACAACATTGTTTATTAAACAAAAAGTATGGAAAATGATGGATGATAATGCACTATAGATATCATGCAGTTATAAAACACAACTAAGTTGTTTATAAACTAATAGAAAATAATCTACATGATATTTAATGTGTTAAAAGGGAAGGAGGTGCAGAAGTATTTGTAAAGTATGTCATGCTTTATACAGTGTGTGAATAAACAGGTTGATTATAGTAGAGGCACCAATCATTCATGCTTTTCTGTATTCATGTCTGTTGCGATATGACTTTGCAACTTTTCCTGTAAAGAAGTAGATACCTACTTCCATATGGCTTGCTTTGGCTAACAGAATATGACAGACATGCAAGTGTATGCTTTTGAGCCCATGCTTCGGAGCGACTTGCATGTTTCTGATCTCTTGGAACCCTGCCACTGTCATGTGAACACTTGTATGCCCAGTTACCCATGGGCCCAGCTGATAGCCTGCCAAACACCAGATATGCAAATGAGGCTGTTCTGGGCAGCTGCGCCTTGGCAAGCCATCAGCTGACTCAAATACATGAGCAAGAACCCATTTTAGATCAGCCTAGTGAGGCCCAGAGCAAAAACATTCTAATGTTCTGTAAACTTGTCATAATAAATGCGTATTGTTTTAAGTCACTGAGTTTTGGAGTGCTTTTCTATGCATAATAGTTAACTGATATTGGATAAGACAAAGAACATATGTATTTTATTCTCCTGTACTCATAGGATATCTCTGGAAACATGCACAGGTAACTGATGATACTGACTGAGTTAAGAAAGGAGAAAATCGTTTTTGGTGGACACAGAATGGAAGGCAGACTTTTCATTGTTATCCTTTTGATGTTTGAACATAAACATGTACCATATAGTTTTAAAAATCAGTTGAAATTATGTATTCAAATTACCAAAATAAAGCCAAACAAAGCAACAAAAAAAGTAGATAAGAACAGGGACTCTGGTGTCGGGCACACTTGAGTTAAAATTTTGTTCCACCAAATTATTCATTTTGTGACTTAGGTCAAGTTACTAAAATGATCTCTGAGACTGTAAAATGGAGTTAATGGATCACCTTTGTTTTGCTTTATGAGAATTAGCACTTAGGGGATCTTGTAAGAAGGAAAATATTTAGTGATGTTAGAAATGTAATCATCTGGAGCACTCTCTTCTGTGCTCTGGGCCATTTGGCTGTCAACAGGAGCCTCTGTGCCAATGAGAAGGGGAATAAAATGCTGGGACATGTATAGATTTAATTTCCTTCATGATGTCTGTTACGGGGTCTGATCTTTATAGTTTTGATTATCAAAAATTATGTGAATTGATATTTGTGATCTTGGAATCATAATATCATGGAAATCAGAAGTGTTAAAAAAACAGACAAAAATAAAAACAAAAAAAAATGAGTAAAAGAACCCCAAATATCAGGTACTTTTGAAAATAAAAAAATGAAAGTACTTTACTTCTAAAAACAGTATAAAATTGCAAACAGTTCTATAAATTGAAATGAGAAGAGACACAAATTGTTGAATATACTTAATAAAGGAAAACAAATATCATTACCCACTCTTAGGTATTTCTTCCGTTTGTCATTCATTTCTCTAATAGCCTGTTTTTTGTTGTTGTTTTTTGTTTTGAGACGGAGTTTCGCTCTTGTTACCCAGGCTGGAGTGCAATGGTGCGATCTCGGCTCACTGCAACCTCCGCCTCTTGGGTTCAGGCAATTCTCCTGCCTCAGCCTCTTGAGTAACTGGGATTAGGCACGCACCACCATGCCCAGCTAATTTTTTGTATTTTTAGTAGAGACAGGGTTTCACCATTTTGACCAGGATGGTCTCGATCTCTTGACCTCGTGATCCACCCGCCTTGGCCTCCCAAAGTGCTGGGATTACAGGCTTGAACCAGCACTTTTTTTTTTTTTTTAAGTCTGATTAGGTCAGGCACAGTGGCTCAAGCCTGTAATCCCAGCACCTAGGGAGGCTGAGGCAGGTGGATCACAAGGTCAGGAGATTGACACCATCCTAACCAACATGGTGAAACCCCATCTCTACTAAAATACAAAAAATTAGCATGGTGTGGTGGCACATACCTGTAGTCCCAGCTATTCGGAGGCTGAGGCAAGGGAATTGCTTCAACCGTGAGGCAGAGGTTGTAGTGAGCAGATTGTGCCCCTGCACTCCAGCCTAGGAGAGAGCAAGACTTCATCTCAAAAAAAAAATTAATAATAATAAAAAGTCTGATTATTAACTTGCTGTGGAATCTATATCTATAAACATCTATATGTGTATATATAGATGTTTGTGTGTGTGTGTATATATATATATGTAATTATTAAATATAAAAATTTCACTTTAGTTCCAGAGTATCCAGCTGTTGTTTCAAAATCAGATGGAATAAGACATGGGCATCCTGAGTCTGCTCCCTCTGCAATGATGTCATGACCAGGTGATACTCTCAATGCAGTCCAGCTAGCTTTGATTCTGCTCTTTACTAGCTGGTTTATCTTGGGAAAATTGCATAACTGCTATTAATCACCATTCCACATTTTTAAATTAATATTTAAAAAACTACCTCATAGAACTGTGAGAGTTAAATGAGAAAATGTCTGTAATATTTCAGTAAGTCCAAGAGCAAGGATGAAGTGGGGCCTTAAGGAGAAACCGGCTGGGATTAGGAACAGAAGCTCTGTGAGCTTGCCACTTAGTTCATGCTGTCTCTCTTCTATTGCAGCTACTTTATTCTGTATATATCCTTTACTCTTGGTTGCTAAAGCTTAACCTTCTTAATATGGCAAGAAAGATCACTGTTGATAGATCTCTAGTAAAACTTTATAACACATTTAACACAGGGAGAAAGTGGTTTCCCTCTCTAATTTGCTGATCTAAACCTCTCAGTAAAGGAACCTATTAGCACAACTTCTTAAAAAGTTTATCTGGAATAAGCAACTGTGATCAGAAGGCTGGGACACAGTTTCGGAATGTAGCAGGTTCCGAGGGAACCATATGCTGAGAAGAAACAGCAGTGCAGTCCTGGAAATGCAATCCAAAAAATTCATTAGATGTCTGTTTTCTTTACTGCATACAATTATGCATTTTATTGTTTTTAATTGAAATTATTGGATGTATAAGATACACTCAATTTTACTAAAATCAACATTCATGGATTGTCTTTAAACAATGAAAGATAGTGATAATTAAACATTGAGTTCAAAAATGAATATTGTAACATTTAAACAATGGCATATGTATCTAACATTCGGGCACTTACTACAACATTAATCATGTTTCTAGGGGACTAAAAACAGAATTAGCATTTTGAATTGTTTTTCACACATTTTTATTCTATTGGGGATACCTAATTTTTTTTAGTTTTAAACAAGTACCAAATACATTTTTTTGCACAAAGTTACTAAGTGTTAAGGAAATGGTGGAAAAACATTTGCTATAAGTGACCCTGGAACTAACTGTGAATACAGCAGTCCCCCTTATCAGAAGTGTTGCTTTCTGCAGTTTCAGTTACTGGTGGTGAAATGATTCTGAAAATAGGTGAGGACGGCACAGTAAGATATTTTTAGGAGAGGCAGAGAACGGATAGAAAGAGGAGCCACATTTACATAACTTGTATTATAATATATTATTATTATAACTGTTCTATTTTATGATTAGTTATTGTGTATCTCTTAATGTGCCCAGTTTATAAATTAAACTTAATTATAGGTATGTATATGTAGGAAAAATCATAGTGTAATGTAAGATTCTGTACTATCTGTAGTTTCAGGCAACTACTTGAAGTCTTGGAACATATTCCCTAAGGATAAAGTGGGACTACTATAGTTAAATATACCTGAACTTATTTTGTATAAGGTGATCTACAGTACAGAGAAAATGTTTCTTTTTCCTATATAAAATTGAACTCAAGAAATAATCTGAACATTCAGAGATTATGAACCAATCACAACATTTGCCATCTCTCGTGGCCATTAGTCCTGAGTAGAGACAGCAGTTAATGAATCTTTCACTAGTATTCTTAACTGTGTGCCTGATTCAAATGATAATGTATGTGCTTAGGGAAAAAGGAAAAATAAAAAAACAGAAGCATAAGATTCAGTTATATTTCCTTTAATTAACATATTGGCTAATATCCAGAACACATGTTCAGGGAATTGAATGGAAAGGGTGGCCTCAGTACTTTCAGGCATCCCTGAAATTTTGCTAATATTATAAGCATAAAGCCCTAGTTATATCAACACTTTTCATAACTTGTGTAATTATGAAATGAATATTTGGATTACTAAGGCTATTTAAGTCTTTCTATTCTCTAGGAAAAACCAGCATTTTGAAGTTGCAAGGCAATTATTTAAGATCTTTCCCCACCGTGATAGTATTCTAATAAACTTGGGTTGGCAGTAAAGAATACAGACTTTGAATCTTCTCATAAATCCAATACTCACATCCCAAACCTACTGTATCCATTTTGTTCCCTTGGATCCACAACTCCTCATCCAATAAGTGAGGCATAATAAGAACTCCATATATATTTGTTGACTATTTAATGTAATTATAAAACATCTACTCATGCGCTGTCTAATATACCAAAGGCAACAAATTTCCCACATTCACTCACATTATTTACCAATGTTTAGAAGCTTCCATCCAGTCTCCTTGCCCTAATCTGTCTAGAGAGACTAAAATCAATTTATGTCTCACTTTCCTGACTGTTGTAGTGGACATTCATCAATATACTGATCATCCCATATATTCTGCAGATCATTTTTAAAATTAATCATACAATTGCTTAAAAGCAACTTATGTCTTAGTAAATATTCATCATCATATTGGTCATCCCATATTCTACAGATAATTTTTAAAATTATTTATGCAATTGCTTAAAAGGGACTTAGGTCAGTGTATTTCTTTCTATCTAGATTATTCAGCTAATTGAGCCCAGCTACTCTGTCTAAAGTGACTCTTTCAAGTACTCAATCCAGAGTCTTTCTTATAGAAGATACTCATTTATGTCACATTTTCTGAAGAAGTATATTTTTTTCCATTAGTTTTGACCATCTATAGGATGCAAGGTGGTGTAACTATGGGACACCAGTATATCTACATAGTTTCTTTAAGACACAGCTTTGGGCCGGGCGCGGTGGCTCAAGCCTGTAATCCCAGCATTTTGGAAGGCCGAGGCGGGTGGATCACGAGGTCAAGAGATCGAGACCATCCTGGTCAAAATGGTGAAACCCCGTCTCTACTAAAGATACAAAGAATTAGCCGGGCATGGTGGCGCGTGCCTGTAATCCCAGTTACTCAGGAGGCTGAGGCAGGAGAATTGCCTGAACCCAGGAGGCAGAGGTTGCCATGAGCCGAGATCCCGCCATTGCACTCCAGCCTGGGTAACAAAAGCGAAACTCCGCCTCAAAAAAAAAAAAAAAAAAAAAAAGTCACAGCTTTGTTTCCAGACATAAAGACAAAACATGTTTTGGCCTTTTCTTTTTTTTTTTTGGTAGCATTTTTTTGTAGGAGAAAAGTTTTCTTAAATTTCTCCATAATTTACAAATCTTAAAATTGCTGCACTGCGACAATTATTAGTAAAAATCGGTTAGGTCATGATCTTGGATAACAAAAGCTATGATTTATCAGTTTATTACACAAAGCCTTTCAGCATCGTGTGACATATTGTCATGTGACTAATTGTACATTATCAAAGTGGAATCTTCTGGTTTTTTTTTTCTAGCACATCTTGATCTAGAATACTGGCATTAATAGATTCTCAGCAACTATGTAATTTTGCTTTTTGGGCAATAACTTTTTCAAAATAACTTGCTTTCTTAACTGTTACTTGTCCTATTGTTTTAAAAAAGCCTTACTCTGAGCCAGGCAGAGTGGCTTACGCCTGTAATCTCATCACTTTGGGAAGCTGAGGTGGGAGGATCACAAGGTCGGAAGATTGATACCATCCTAGCTAAGACAGTGAAATTCCATGTCTACTAAAACTACAAAAAAATTAGCTGGGCGTGGTGGCACATGCCTGTAGTCCCAGCTACTCGGGAGGCTGAGGCAGGAGAATCACTTGAACCAGGAAGGTAGAGGTTGCAGTGAGCCGAGATTGCACCACTGCACTCCAGCCTGGGTGACAGAGCAAGACTCCATCTCTAAAAAAAGAAAAGAAAAGAAAAGAAAAAAGCCTTACTGTGTTTCAAAATTCCAGTGTTTGCTTAAAATATTTAGCACCTTTACTCTTCAAATGCTGTGCTCTTTAGTAAGCTGGCTTTACAACTTTGCTGGAGTCATTGCTTCATATCTTAGTGGTTTGTCACAGACAACACACAGTAGAATAGGACAACATAGATCAGCAACCCATGTACAACTCACTGATAAGTGATTTTCCTGGTAAAGAAAGCTTGTTTCATGTCCTGTTACACTACTGCAGTAAAAGAACTAGAAATTTGTAATTAAAAATTACTAATATCAAAATTATTTTTCATGTTAAATCTAGAATTTTTTCTACTTTACACATCATCTTTAAAAAAATGCACATTGAGAGAGCTCCACCAAGATGGCGGAATAGAAACAGCTCTGAGCACAATTCCCAGTGACAGTGACGCAGAGGGCAAAGTGATCACCACATTTCCAACCTAGGTACTAGGTGTTTCTCAATGGGACTGGTTGGACAGTGGGTGTAGCCCAGGGAGGGCGAGCCAATGCAGGATGAGCCGCTGCCTCACCTGGGAAGTGCAGCAGACTGGAGGACCCCTTTCTACCCAGGGGAGGCGACTGGGGGCTTTTTTGGCTACTCGGGCACTCCGGTTCAGATACTGCGCGTCTCCCATGGTCTTTACGGCCCACAGACAAGGAGATTCCCACTGGCCAACAAGTGCCGCAGGCTTCCAGGACAAAAACCCTCACAAATCTGGGTGACCGTTTTAACTGGCGCCTGTAAGGCCTGTGAGACAGAGCCTCACATTCCCCTGAAAAATAGGAGGCTTAAGGCAGGGAGCCAGGTGATCTGGCTTAGCGGGTCCCACCCCAACGAAGACCAGCAATCTGAAATGCACTGGCTTGAGAGTTTCGCAGCCAGTGCAGCAGTTTGACCCTGGACTGTAGACCTTCGTGGGGTAAGGGCATCCACCATTCCTGAGGCAGCCCGCCGTTCGGAGACAGCCGCCATTCCCGAGGCAGCCGCCCGTTCCCGAGGCAGCCGCCATTCCCGAGGCAGCCCGCCGTTCGGAGACAGCCGCCACTCCCGAGGCAGCCGCCCGTTCCGGAGGCAACCGCCGGTTCCTGAGGCAGCGGCTGTTCCCGAGATAGCCCGCCGTTCAGAGGCAGCCGCCATTCCCAAGGCAGCCCGCCGTTCTGAGACAGCCGCCATTCCCAAGGCAGCCCGCCGTTCTGAGACAGCCGCCATTCCCGAGGTAGCCCGCTGTTAAGAGGCAGCCCGCCATTTCTGAGACAGCCGCCATTCCCAAGGCAACCGTTTCTGAGGCAGCCGCCATTCCCGAGGCAGCCCGCCGTTCTGAGCCGCCATTCCCGAGGTAGCACACTGTTCAGAGGCAGCCCGCCATTCCCGAGGCAGCCGCCGTTCCCGAAGCAGAGCTAACCTTACTTGTGTTAACAAAACCACAAGGACATTTACAGAGCAGCTGGACAAAGCCCATGGCAGCTCAGCAAAGCCTCTCAAGGCAGACTGTGTCTAAGACGTCCTCCTTGCTGGGCAGGGTATCAAGGACTTATAAATAAAGCCCCACCATTCCGGGACACAATGCCTGGGAAAAGAGGCGACCAGACTTAAACGTCTCTGCCCAGCAGTTCTGCACGGAGCTCACAACACAGCACTTGAGGGCAGACTGCCTCCTCAGGTGGCTCCCTGGCCCCTGTACAACCGGAGAGGCACCTCATGAAGGAGAGCTCTGGCTGACATCTGGCGGGCACCCTTCTGGGACGAAGATACCAGAAGGGACAGGCAGCAACCCTTACGGTTCTGCAGCCCCGCAGGTGATTCCCAGGCAAGCAGAGTCTGGCGCGGACCTCCGGCAGTCCTGCAGCAGAGGACTATCTACTGACGACTGTAAAACTTCGGGTAAGTTAGTGAATTCATCTAGGTAACATTTTCCACAACTATTCACAACTGTTTAGAGACGATAATAGAATAGAGTATCATACTTTTGTTCCTCTCAGGGAGTTTAAGGTTAAAATTAAGCTAATATATAATTTGACTTTAATTAAAATTGCTATAGAAACATGGCATTTTATAAATCAGTAGTTCACAAAGGAAGAAACTGCTACTATAACTGAGAGAAATGTTAGCCCATTTATTTTGTTTCTCAGTAAGTGGATGTGGTGTTTCATTAAAAAATGACTGCCTACCATAAAAATTAAAGATTATTATTTGAGAGAAATAGACTAGTAAAATTCTGGGATTTTGACATGGGTTCACTTTTTAATATTTCAGTTATCAACAGTCTCTGCCTAGATGAGAAAACAGTAGAATATTGATGAACGTTTATAGCTGGCTCATTTATAAGTACTCAAAACGCTTTGTAGACGATAAAACTGCATGCCGAGTCAATCGTAAACCCCACCTGCCTCTCATATATTTTTGGTAGATAAACTTACAGAGCTTTCAGAGAATTTGCAGTCTTCTCTTAATGTGCAAGGCTGTTGCTAATTTTCCTATGATGTTTGTATTTTCCCTTTTGGTAATGTTGGTTGCTGTTAGTTATTTTTACAGTTGATTTTTTAAAAATTTCATCAGTATCTTAGAGAGCACATATAGCTTCAAGTGTTTTCCCTGAGTAAATCCGTACTAATCTTTTGTCTAATTGTTGATCTCTCTGTTCTTCACATATCTTATACGCACTTGTATACTCGGTTGTTGGGTCTTATGGTAAGTGTATAAGTCCCTTTAAATCTGCTCCTTGTTTTCTACTTTCTTTGGCTGGACATAATTTCAGGTCTCACTCTTGTAAAGGAGTATGCTAGTGACCACCAGATGGTCTCCCTACCTCCTTTGGGTTATTTCTGCAAGCCGATTTTTTCCAAAAAATTGGAAAAAATATTTCCGAAGTGCAGTTAAAATTGTTGTACCTTCTTGTCCACAGCCTTTTGGGAATATCCACTAAATATCAAATCAAATACTAGACCTTTGCTCAACAAGAAGCACTTGGTGAAATGTATGATAAATGGGCTTTGGAGTAGGGTATGGATTGACTCTCTATTTTTCTCTGAGCAAGTTTTTGAAACTCTGAAAGCCCTGCTTCTCTTATGTATTTTAAAATCTAAAAGATGGCTATGAAGATTTATACCAGTTAATTTATGTAAGGCATCCAGCTCACTGCCTGATGTACCGCCAGCCCTCAAACCAATGTGTTCTTCCCTCTGCCCTAAAACAGTCAAATGCTGCACTCAATGTATTCTTCCCTCTGCCCTAAAATAGTCAAATGCTTCTCTTTTCAAGCTTCCTGTATACACAATATTCCTCCTTGTCTCCTACAAAGATGCCAAAAGAGGTATGTGTATGTGTATATTTCTTCTCCCTTTCTGTTGTTTTTGCTTCTCTGTTTCCACGACTAAGAATATCCACTGGCTGTTGTGGGTCTTCTTGTTTTCTCACCTATAAACATTTTATCTGACCTTCAAGGTTCATCTCACATTCCAAATATTGCATTCATTATTTTTCAATTTCTTTTAACTGAAATGTTGATTACTTCCTTTTGAAAGTCCATAGTTTTATATTCTTTGCTTATGGTATCTGGCACATTCAACCTTGTATTATATTATTTGCATTTTTGTTGCTGAACTCCACTCCAGATGGTTAGCAGATTCAGGGTTGACATATCTTAAGGCATCCAGCAATTTCACAGGCCAGAAATCCAATAAATATTTATGTGACAGATTATACTTTCCAAAGATGGCTGCAACAATAACTCCCATCCCACATATGTTATGTAATGTAACATTGGCTATTCCCCATCAAGAGATAGAGTGTCTTTCTTCACTCTTTGGAACCTGGGCAGATATTTTGACTATTTTGGGCAATTAGAATAGGAGTGAAGTGAGGTCGTTCCTTTTAGTAGCTTTCACCTCCTGCCTCTTAGAGTGTTTCTCTTAAGATTCTCCCTCTCTAGACTTCCTTTTTCTCTATGTGCTTCAGTTTGCATATTTTCTGTTGATCTCTCTCTATATATATCTCCCATATTCCTTCAAGTTTACCAATTTTTCTTGGCTGTGTTGAGTCAATAATGAGCTTGTCAAAGGCATTTTTCTTACCTGCTATTATATACATTTTATTTCTCATATTTTCATTTGATTATGTCTTATAGCTTTCATCTCTCTGCGAAAATTACCCACCTGATAATGCATACTCTCCACCAGAGCCTTTAACATAGCAATCATAGTTAACCTAAAATCACTGTTTTATATTGTAGCATCTGAATCACATGTGGGTATTGTCCTCTTGATTGCTTCTTTACACTGCTTTTTTTTTTTTTTTAGTTGAAATCTATTTTCTGTAGGCTATTGGAGGCCAAGATAAGCAGTTTTATACCTGGAAATGGGCCTGTCTTTCCTTCCACTGAACCCTTAATGTGAAGCCCAGGAGAAAGAGTAAATCTAGTGACACGGTGATCTGGATTTGAGATTTGTTGTTGCTGTTGTTAACTTTAGTGTACATAGGCCTCGGATAACTCAAGTGTTATCTTATTTTTAGTGCGAGAAGGGGCGTTTTCTCAATATCTATTCCATCCTCAACTTTAGGTGTTTCCTTTCTGGTTCATCTCAGACAGGATACCTCTCTAAGTTCTTGCCACAATCAATGCAGTTGTCAATTCATTAGCTGGTTACCTGGGCAGATAGTATTCTCTTTCATTCTGATTAAGTTCCAGTACGAGGGATGGGGACTACTCAGTAACACTGTTTCAGCCCGTTAGTAGATCTGCTGGGCCCAACATGTATGCCTGCCATGGTTTCAGGAGTAGATTTCATTTTCCTATTAATTTTCTGTAGATGTAGTAAGCTTTCACTGATGGCATATGGGTAACAGTGTTTATTGCCTTTTTTACAAAACATACAATTTGAACTTTTATTTTAGATTCATGAAAGATCTCTACAAGGAGAACTACAGAACACTGATGAAAGAAATCATTGCTGTTTGTGGTCTTTCTCCAACAATTGAAGGATTTAATTTGTAGGAGAGACAGGAAAAAATGATCTAATGAGGCTTCCTTTATACAGCAGCTGCTGTTCTCTCTGTCAGGTCTGTGCCATGAGGCATGGGTTCCTGTTCCATGGATATTCTGGGATAATTAATGTTTATTGTTTTAAGCTCTAAGTTTTGGGATAATTTGTTACCTAGCACTGGATCTCAATAAATATTATCTACTAGCTGCTATCATGTGGAGAAAAAAACTTAGACTCCTATATTAAGAAGAGTTGCCTGAAGGAATAGTTTTAATAAAAAAGCTAGAATTCTAAGTTAATTATCACAATCCAAAATCAGGGTATTTTTGTACCATATTATACTGTCTCTGATTATTTATTTAACTCTTAATGAACATAAATCTATTGATTAATGTATGTCTCCTATTACTTTAAGTTTATGTGCTTTCAACCACTCATCAAATTAGCTGTGTTTAGAAATAATCTTCTTCTAAGAGCAATAGTTACTGTAAAATGACACATCCACTTAGGATTCAGTGGAAGTTTATTTTGTGCATAGAAGAACATGAGTCTGAATGAAAGAGAAGATATCAGTGACTCTGTGAATACTATTGTGTGGCGGCTGAATAATACTGCCATGGCTTTTGTGAACTGTCATCGTGCTGGTGGGAATGTAACAGTGAGGATGACCAGAGGTCACTCTCCTCACCATCTTGGTTTTGATGGGTTTTAGCCAGCTTCTTTACTGCAACCTGTTTTATTAGTTTATTAAGATATAAACCTGTATCTTTTGCTGACTTTCTATCTCATCCTGTGACTTAGAATACCTTAACTGCCTGGAAATTCAGCCCAGTATGTCTCAGCCTTATTTTACCTAGTGCCATTCAAGATGGAGTTGCTCTGGTTCACATGCCTCTGACACTATTAGTCATTTTTGTGTGTTTGGAATGGTCAGTCTTTTAATTTAACTTTTGTAAAATATATGTAGTGATATCTCATGGTTTCAATTTTTGCATTTTTCTAATGACTATAAAGAAACACCTTTTCCTATGTTCAATCAGCAACTACTTACGTTAATTTAAAAGTACTGTTCAAAGCATTGGCCGATTTTATGTTGGGTTGTTTGTTATCATTGAATTTGGAGAGCTGTTTAGATTGTCTAGATTCAAGCCCTTCATGGTATATATTCTTTATAAATACATGTGATATATTTTTTGTAAATATAATCTTCTAGTATATGACTTTTCAGTCCCTTAACAGGCGTTTTTGAAGATCAGAAGTTTTTAATATTAATGAACTGTAATGTATCATCTGATAAGAAATGGATTATTCTTTGATACTATAAACCAGAAAATATGTGAGACAGGTCTCAAGCAATTTAGAGGTTTATTTTGCTGAGGTAACGACCACAGCTTATGACACAGCATTAGGAAGTCCTGAGAACATGTGGCTAAGATGTTTGGGTTATAGCATAATTTTATACATTTTTGGGAGACAGAAGTTATAGGCGAGGACATTATTTTCTCGTATATTAGATCCATGTATAATATATAATATTATACACTAAATATATATTAAATACTAAAATGTTATATACATATTATATATTATATGTGTACATAATATACATTAAATACATGTATATTATATATGTATATAATATATAACATATATTATAACAATAATGTTAGTTGTACATTGGTTCAGCCCAGAAAGGCTGAATCTACCATCATAGGTAGATTCAACAATATCCTGATTGGCAATTGGTGAAAGAGTTAAGTTAAGCTCTGCCTGAAGAATTGAAGTTAGCTGAGTTACAGTAAGGGAAATTGTGGAAGCCAAGGATTTTGTCATGTAGGTGAATCCTCCAGGTAACAGGCTTCAGAGAAAATAGATATAAATGACTCTTATTGGACTTTAACAGGTGTCAGACTCTCTGGAATAGAGCTAGTAAGAGGAGATTCTCTACAGAAGGTAAATTTCCCTAAGAGACAGCTTTGTCGGGCCATATCAAACTATGTCAAATAAATATATTTTGGAGATAAATACTCTGATTTCCTTCTGGGCCTGTGATCTGTCATGTGATGTTATACCAGAGTCAAGTTGAAATTTGGTATGTTGCTGCTATAAGAATCTGTTTTGACAGTCTTCAAATCCCTGCTTTAATATTAATGCTGGTCAGCTATGTCTAAACTTGTAAAATAAGACTTGTCATGTCTGACCTTTCCCACTTCTGTAAGGGCCTGAACTAATTTTTCACAACTTTTTCTAATCCTTTTGGCTGAAAGGGGCATCCATTCAGTTTGTCGAGGGGCTTAGAATTTTATTTTTGGTTTACAGTATTGTATCCCAGCAATCTTCACCTAGTCTAGAAATTTTAAAGTTTTACATTTCATATGGAGGCATATCATCATTTGAGTTAATTATTGTATATGACACGAGGTATGGATCAAAGTTAATTTAAATTTTTGTATTTTGTATAAGTTATTTCAATAGTTCTTTCACAGTTTTTCAAGACTATCTTTTCCCAACTAAATTGCCTTTGTGGAAATCTGTTGTCCATACATATGTGGCTCTCTAATCTCTTCCATTCATTGATGTGTCCATCTTTATGCCAGCACCACACTGGATGATGACTATGACTTTATGCATCTTTTGTACTTGGTCATTAGCGACATATATCCAGATGGTCCCCAACTTATGGTAGCTTGACCAGTGACTTTTCAACTTAACTATGGGTTCATCAAGGTATTAAATGCATTTTCAATCTACAGTATGGGGTTTTATCTTGGGTTTATCAGGAAGTCAGGGAGCACCTATATTTGTAATTGTTATATCTTTTTGATTTATTTACCCTTTATCATTATAAAATATTCTTTAACTGTAGTAACATTTTTTGTTTTAAAATCTATTACTACAGTCACTCCGACTTTCTCTTGATCACAGACACTTGGGATTTAGCTTCAGCAGCCAGAAGCTGAGAGTAGAATGAAAAATGCAAGTTCCTGATTCTCTGGAGAAGGAAATTCTCCAACTGGGAGCTAGGGTTGGGAGTGGAGCAAGCAGCTAACTGCTCCTTCCTCTCTGTTAACTGAGGATGGGGGAGCCCTGTGTTTTTGGCTACTGCAGTCTGAAGTGGAGTCTGCTTTGCTGAGCTGGAGAGGAGGGAGGGAGTGATATAGGTTCAAGTTCTGTATTCTCACCCTTCTTAACCAGTTTTTTAGATTTTCTTGAATAGGTGTTTCTTCTTTTACTTGATGTTCTTAGGATCAATCCAGAGTGCTTTAAGTGGTTGGACTATTTTTTAAAAAATAATTTCTCCCAATTTCTCTAGGGATTGGGTCAACAGAACTCTTCATGTTGTCGTGCCCAAAATCAATCTCTGTAATTTCTAATTTATACATAAAGTTTTACGAAAGCAAAACTTTATGTATAAATTATAAATTAGAATTTCTAATTTCTAATTTGCTGCAAGTATCGTGGCACTGGCTGCACTGTTTTTCATCTTTATTTCACGTATAAGAAAGATAGGTAGATCATAATCTGGCAATGATGCTCAGATTGTGATTAATCACAATTAAGATTTATTTACATGTAACTTATAGCTATTACTGCCCACTTCAGACCCCCATCGCTCATTCTGGGTCCTCATTGTCTACACAATCTAGTCCACATTTATGAGCAAATAATTTACAGTTTTTATTATCAGGACCAAGTCTGCTTCTCCAGCCTTATTTTTCACTGCTCAATTTGTACGGCTTTTAGCCGTTATAGAATATTTGATATTACTCATGTATGTACTACACTCTAATTTATATGTTTTTTTGTGTTTTCTTCAAACTGACATTAACATTCTCCATACTCCATCTGAAGAAATGGTAGTCATTTTCTAGAATGAGCTTATATATATTTTCTTTGTGAATAAAATTAGTAGCTAAAAATTAGAGAGCTTGTGTATGTGTCAGGCGAACTGCATACAATTTCAAATTTAATTTACTAATTTTGCAAAGAAGGCATCTTTACCCTCATAAGTACATTAGAATGAGTAAATTAAATCTCATATTACTATGTTATAGCCAGTATATCAGTACTCCTGACACCATTGCCTACTATCTTTTCTCCAGAATATTCAGGTTTCCACCAAGTTTTCTTCAACATTTTCCTCCTTAATTCTCTCACCTCACTTTCCACATCCAGTGTGCTTACACACTGCTCCTTCCTCTCTGTTAACTGAGGATGTTCTTCATAAGGCTGAGTCATAGTTCATAATGCTAACTTCATAGTTCATAATGCAAACTTCATATTCTGATCAATTTTATATTTGCAAGAGGGTATAGTTCATTTAATAAACTATGAAATTATTCTCCGGCCGGATGTCGTGGCGCTTGCGAAAGCGAGGCCAAGAGTTCAAGGCCAACCAACCTCAGCAACCTTACAAGCTCTCAATGATTGGCCAAAAGAATAAAAAATAAAAATAAAATAAACTATGAAATTATTGAGGCTATTCTTTTGTTTTTGTTATATTCAGCACCAAGAATTATGAGAAAAACAGAAAAATTCTCAGAAAATATTTGTCAAGTCTTCTGATTTTATGGTTCTTGTTTTAATAGATGAGTATGAAGATTTGGGACTTATTGTTGCAAATGTGACAGTATTTATCTTTTTACTTAAATTTAGATAAATACTATATAGATATGCTATCCAGTAAAAAGTATGCATTAAGTTTTACCTGTAGCTTTAAAAATGAAGCTTGAAATTTTATGGAAAGAAATCAGATTCACAGGGGTACATATGAGTAATACAAACAGATAAAGTAATTTATTTGAATTCTATTGCAATGTAGACATTTTACTTGATTCTTCATGTATTAGCTATGACAGATAGGAAATTTATTTCAAACCCTTGAGTTTAATTTTTCAGTCTTTTGCTTTCTCCCAATCTTTAATAAAATAATGTTTCAAAAAGTCATACTAGCAAAACATGAGGTAATGGATATCATAAACCATTTATTAGAAAGGAGGCTTTGCTAATAATTATTCTGATGCCATTTGAAATGGCGTCTTCATGTATTCTGCATCTTGCTGCAATTGATCTAGGGTTAATTGATCATAATGCCCAGGAAAACTGATGTTCATTCATTTGGTCAAGGACAAAATGTGAACCTGTGTCAAGTCACTGGAGGATTTTTCTTTTATAAATATCCTATTGTTAAAATTTTATTATGCATATCTACTTCCATTTCGATGCCCTGAGTATTAATAAATCTCAATGTATAAAGTATGCAGACAGGGATTTTTAGCACATATAATAGAGTCAGAAATTTATAATTTCCTTTTCAGTTAAATTTCTTGCCTTCCAAATTTCTTTTTCTTCTGCTTTCTTCTTTTCTTTAAGAGTATTTTTAACACAAAGTTGAAATTGCTGGTATATTTCAAACAACATTATAATCCTCAGAGAAACAGAAACAATGACTGTACCCTTTTAAAAAAAAAAAAAAATGTAGTCTCAAATAGACCATCATTGCCAGTAAGTTGTATTACCGATAATGACAATGACAGTTATTTAATATTGTGTGTGGTGTGTGCATGAATATGCAATTGTGTATGTATCAAAGTAGTAATTTGAAATAAGATGGAGCAAAGAGTCCTGTTACCATTTAATCATATGCTATATCATGTGTATATAAAATATTTAAAAATCAGAAAAATTGTTTATTTAAATTACAGTAATTTAGAACAATGCAGTTATTTTCACTTGTTTTCTTCACCATTTTCTCTTTTAGTTTCTCATACATATTTCAAATATTTAAAAAGTGCTATGTCCAAATAATATAAACTCAATACTTTACTGTTTTATGCAGTATATCAACTGTACTCATGTCTTTTGTTTTTAAAAGTAAAACACATTTACATGTATTGCACTTGCCTTTAAAATTGATAGAAATAAAGATTAGAATGAAATTATCATTATCCTGTTGAGAGAATAGAAATTCTCATTTTTAGTAGATAAAGCAATAGGACCTAATCACAAGAATAAAAAACAAACACAGCCCTCTCACATCAGTAAATAACCAGTAAAAACTGACCCCAATGCAAAATACTACATGGGTTTCTTTGGATGCCATTTCTTCTTTCTGTCCTGTAGTGGACGTGATTTAAAGTAAGGATAAAGTCATGAGGTGTGTTGGGTGAGGGAGCAGAAATTAGTGGAAGTGATTTTTCCCCCTAAATGCTTGGAGTGTTGTCGAATATTCCTAACCTACCTACTCTTTTTTTGGTTATTTCCTTGGCTGAGCAATGCATACTTACACAAAACCATGAAAACAGCTTTCATAGGATCACCTATGAAAAGCATTGACTGCATCAGCTAAGTTTTGCTGCATTTTCTAATATATTATTTCATTTGATGTTGACAAAACTTCAGGACAAGTTTTATTCTTTCCATTTAATCAATAACAAACAGGCTTTCAGAAGATGTCATATGTAAGAATCAAATAGTGAATAATTGTTTTGTCAGGACTTAAACCAAAATCATACTCTTTTTTTTTTTTTTTTGAGACGGAGTTTCACTCTTATTACCCAGGCTGGAGTGCAATGGTGCGATCTCGGCTCACCGCAACCTCCACCTCCTGGGTTCAGGCAATTCTCCTGCCTCAACCTCCTGAGTAGCTGGGATTACAGGCATGCACCAACGTGCCCAGCTAATTTTTTGTATTTTTAGTAGAGACGGGGTTTCACCATGTTGACCAGGATGGTCTCGATCTCTTGACCTTGTGATCCACCCGCCTCGGCCTCCCAAAGTGCTGGGATTACAGGCTTGAGCCACCATGCCCGGTCCCAAAATCATATTCTACTCCATCTAATTCTCTTTTCACCATATTGCATCTATTGTGGCAAATTTAGTAAGCAAGTCAAGGATGGCAGGTAATTTAAAAGCTTCTTTATCCCCCAAACAACCCTGATATTTTGTTTTAGAATGTCTGTTTTTCAGATGCAAAACTGTAGCTGAAATAAAATTATTTGCTGAAGAAGTTAGTGATGTTCAGAAATTGTGCATGTGTCTCAGCTTGCCAAGTTTCTGTCATCCTTTTTTTCTGTCACAACCTTTCACTGGAAAAGTGGAAGTTTATAAAATTGAAAATTGTATAGCCCTATTTAAGTCTTGAATTCTTTAATTAAACCAGGGCTGTGAACAGAGGCAATCACACACATGGGAGTGTGGTAAAAATTTATAGGAACATATAAGATATTAATGCAATAATTAGTAATTTGACTTTAACAAGTTGAAACTTTGTTTATTCATATGCATCATAAAATTTTTATTAAAGCATGAAGTAATCAATATTTAATGGGTAACCAAATTTATCTTTCCAGGCATTATTCAATAATTTTTTAAGTAAAATTGATATTGTAAAAATATTTATCTCTGTCCAGGTGTGGTGTCTCATCCCTTTAATCTGAGCACTTTGGGAGGTTGGGTGGGAGGCTCACTTGAGTCCTGGAGTTCAAGACAAACCTAGGCCTATGGTGAAACTGTGTCTCTACTAAAAATACAAAATTTAGCCAAAATACAAAAATTAGTCAGGTGTGATGGCATGTGCCTGTAGTCACAGCTACTTGGGGGTCTGAAGCAGGAGGATATCTTGAACCTGGAGGACAGAAGATGCAGTGAGCTGAGATCGCACCACTGAACTCCAGCCTATTTTGAGTTGTTAAATTAATTACATTAATTTTTAAAAAAACAAATATATAAAAAATAAACATATGTCATATATATAGTTAATATAACATGTGATATGTATTTATCTGTGTCTATAGCCATCCTAACCTGGTCATCTAAGTAAGGTGTCTTGTAAAGGGTTATATTGTTAATATTTGAATATGTGTACACATGTTTACATGTACACATGTGAATATGTGTACACATGTGTAGACATACACACGCAAACACACACACACACCTAAGACTAAAATCCTCTTTGGCCACTTGTCAGAGCTGTTGTTTAATGTTAAGACTGAAGAGCCATAAATTTTTCCCTCCAAACTTCTTGAACTTTAGAATAACATCTACAAGGTAAGACTGTTGCATTTTCTCAGAAATCTGGAAGCATAGAATAATAATGACAACTTACCCACATTCATGTGTTGACTATTATTCCATTTTAAATGCATATATATGTGCAGATATGCAGGGTGTGTGTGTGTGTGTGTGTGTGTGTGTGATTAATCACCATTCTTTAACTGTGGAACTATTTGTATTACACAGAGAAAGATAGTGAGAGAATTTATTATATTGTTAAAGTGGCCTTCACAATTTTTGATGTGAATTCCTTATTTTTTCTTTTACCAGGTATTTCTTTTCTGCTTCCCCATACCTTAACCGAGTAAATTCTTGAATAAATATCCTCCTGGAAGTAACTCTTCTTAAATCCAGAAATGAGGTCAGGTGTCTTTTATATGGCCTCACACAATTGTGTACCTTATGTTTATACATTTACCATAATTATAATTTTCTATTTATTTGTGATAATTTAAGTAATATCTTAGTTTCTTACTAATATGATGTTTGTTAAGGTAGGAGCAATGTCTACTTTTGCTCACTTTTTATCTCTTTGTGTTCAAGTTAATGTCTGGAATATATTAATAAATATTTGTTAAGCAAAATAATTAGGGCTAATTCCTAGTTTATTTTTCTCTTCTCTCTGAAAGTTTATAATAAACATTTTTTTCACAGAGTTAAATATGTTGAACTTAAATATATTATATTTTCAATAATACAGAGCTCTCTATTTGTTCATTACTCATTTTAGATAATATTTTTGCATTACATTTTATTCTGGCTTTACTTTTCCAAGAAAGATATTTTAGTTCTGTAGCATATATTGTTAGTTTGCAGATGACACTTAATTTTATGAGGCTAACTTGCAACCTTCACAGCCTAACAAGCCCTTTTTGTGTTCACTATCAGAAAAGTTGTAGAAAAGTTCATTATTGGGTATTATAACATACATAAAGTTTTTAAATATCTCTTTCTACATCTTTCACTCAATTTTCTTTCATGTTATGTTTAATAGTATCAGGTATCAATAGTATTATATGTTAATATACGTATTAAGAATGTGATGGTTTAACCTAACAGGGATGTATTGATTTAGTGTTGAATCCGTTTGGCCACTTTTTACTTTTTTCTGAGTGTTACCAGGAAAATTGCTTGCTGTCTCTGTTTCCTCCTCTCATATATGACATTAATAATGATCACTAGTTGATGTGGGAATAGATAAAATTGGAAATAATTAAAATAAAATATATGTATTTTTGTTTTTAATGTGTGCATCCTGGTATGTAATATACCTTTACAAATGATAAGAATAATAGGTGTTACAGCTTTAAATAAGACATTAATAACATTGACAGTAATATAGTAATGCCATTTTAAAAAGAGAAATGTCAGATCAGTAATTAACAGAATAAAATTTGTAAGACCTACTATTTCTCCACCTAACACACACACACACACACACACACACACACACGCACGTTTAGAACTAAAGCCTCTGAAGAATAATAGTATTTTCAGCATAGAAGTATAGCCATCCTCACCTGGTTATCTAAGTAAGGTGTCCTGTAAAGGGTTACATTGTTAATATTTGAAGTCAGTTTTCCAGAAGAGCTATTTTCTCTATTCAGTAGACTTAAATACATATGCACCCATTCATAGCTATGGTGGATGTTTAGGAGGTAAAATGAAAAATATATATTATTTAGATATTCTTGTTTGCAATTCAAAGGGCAGAAGAGAGACAAAATCCATCTTCCTATCTCTTTGGCTGTTTCTGCAGTAAGCAGAGTTGTGAACATTTGAGTTTTATCTGAGACAGTATTGTATTGTTCATTCTCTGGCCTTGGGTTGTTGGCTGTGCAGTGTCAGTGGCATATTCATGTATGTTCTTTATTTCCTGGATTGAAGATACAATTTTGTTTCTGTGAACTTATGCCTTCACTGACCTCGGAGGTATCGCTGGTAGGCCAGTTTTGTATGCTCATGGGTTCATTCTAAGATGACTTCAGCATTTCCAATAATTTGGTAACACTGGTCTCTGAATATTTTTTCTTAGAGTACTTCGAGTAGTTTGTTTCGTGCCTTGACATGAGTTTTGCTGCTATGAGTCTTGTGAGGAACTCTATAACCTTCTAGCTTTCTTCCTCTTACCCTTACTCTTGTGTATGAACAGATTAAGGGCAATGGTTCTTAGTAAAGGCATGTATTATTTGCCACCTCCCAAAATTATAGACAAAATTTAGTTGATAAAACGTACAGGCTAATTGCAATCATGTTGTTTTTATTTATCATTCTTATTTAGTAGCAGTAAAAAATTCAGGGCAAAATTTAAATGTTTAAGAAGAGTCTACAATTATTATTAAATATGTTGAAACAAGGATTTACTCTGCAAGTTATTTTATAGCATTTATAATCTACATTGCTGGTTCTCAATCATAATATTATGAGATGTATTACAAATTACTTAATAATAAGGTGCTTAGTATTTTTACTGTTTATCTTTGTAAAATTACAGCCGTTTTAAAGTTATTTTCTCATTGCTGTCACTTGTTTGTTTTAGTCAAGCATTATTTTTTAAATAGTGGTGGAAGTGGAAGGCATATGTCTTGAACACTAGTAATTATGCATTATGGGTCAGCTAACTACTCTGTGACAGAACTCTTTGGGAACATTAAAAATGGTAACTACAAGTTAGTTTAGTAATGATATTGTCATGGCTCTAGGTTGGATTTGTGCACAGTATACGTTTGTAGATTCAAGAAATATTTATTGAGTTTCTACTATGCAGGGTAGTGATAGTGCAGTGATGAAACAGACGTAGACCTAGCCTCAAAGAAAATTTTAGCATAGACGATGGATATCAACCAGCCAAATATACAGCTTGTTATACATTTATAATTGTTACAATTATTAACAATTATTTGAAAAAAAATTTTTTTTTGAGATGGAGTTTCGCTCTTGTTACCCAGGCTGGAGTGCAATGGCGTGATCTCGGCTCACCGCAACCTCCGCCTCCTGGGTTCAGGCAATTCTCCTGCCTCAGCCTCCTGAGTAGCTGGGATTACAGGCGTGCGCCACCATGCCCAGCTAATTTTTTGTATTTTTAGTAGAGACGGGGTTTCACCATGTTGACCAGGGTGGCCTCGATCTCTTGACCTTGTGATCCACCTGCCTCGGCCTCCCAAAGTGCTGGGATTACAGGCTTGAGCCACCGCGCCCAGCCAGTTATTTGAAATTTTAAACAATTAATTGTTTAATCATATCATTTGGAAATTGAAAGTCTCAAAGGTTAGGAAACACTTCCTTTATCATGGACCATTTAAACCAAGGTTTTAAGGAATGAGTTGAAAAATGATGTTGAATGAAGTAAAGGGGAGGTTTGTCAGAACATAAGGAATAATATATGCTGTATGTAAATTCATACTGTAAAGAAATGAGGCAACTGTAACAATAAAAAAACAACAAAAAGAGGACCTGTAGCTGTATTTTAAAGATCACAGAGGCAGAGTTAAAGAATTCACTTATAAAAGTAATGTGAAGCTATTGGAGGTTTAAAGGAGAAGAATGACATAGTTTTGGATTTTAGAAAGATACTTAATGGCCGGTGCAGTGGCTCATGCCTTTCATCCCAGCACTTTGGGAGGTGGGTGGATCACGATGTCAGGAATTCAAGACCAGCCTGGCCAACATGGTGAAACCCAATCTCTACTAAAAATAGAAAAATTAGTTGGGTATGGTGGCGAGTGCTTGTAATCTCAGCTACTCGGGGGGCTGAGGCAGATAATTTCTTGAACACAGGAGCCAGAGGTTGCTGTGAGCCAAGATTGCTCCACTGCACACCAGCCTGGGTGACAGGGTGAGACTTCATCTCAAAAAAAAAAAAAAAAAAGATACAATCGAAAATTGATCAGAGGAAATTTGTGGGAAGACTAATTATGTTGCCATTTTCTTAATCCAGGCAAAAGATGATAGTCAGCCGGATGGGGATACTGGTAAAGATGTATCCACTGAAAGAAGATGGAGAAGTGTTGTATAGATATTATTCAAAGTTCTGTTACTCTAACTTGTATCAAAGAAAAAGCATCAGTTTTAATCTCTAATGTAATCAAATCATTTTTTTTCCCCAGAGTATTGTTGTGTGCATCAAATCAAAACAAACGAAAAGCTGAATTATTTGTGTTATGATATGGTTCAGCTTAGAATTGAGATAAGAATTTTCAAATTTATTTCATTTGAGAATGAAAATGTTGTTCAAGCAAAAACAACAAAAATAAAAGTAGGAGGTATAATCTCACTAATCCTCTTTAACTAAACAATAATATGATTCTTGTTTGTGTAATGTATAGAGAGAAGGAAAACCCCACTGGCTTTTCTGATTTATTGAAACTCTTGAAATCCAACAAGCAGGATTAAGATCGTTGAAAGCCTAAGTATCTAGAGAGTTTGTGTAGTCTAGCATGGAGACTTTGCTTGTCAGATGTCTCAACTACAGTGAAAGGTAACACTAGCATGACAGAAATGGTACTTGTTGATGTTTATAATGCCCCTGGGAAGAGATGTCTAATGCAAATAAAACCACACAGTTCCCTTCCTGAGTTATCTGTTTCCAACATCAGTGTCTTTAGGAAACTAGACAGTTTTTCAGTGTAGTTTTCTTAAAGTTACAATTCACCACAAAATTAATGAAAAGTATTGAGAATATGTTTTAGCACCTTTAACTTACAAAAATCAATGTGGCATACTTGCTTATAGAATGTGTTTTCTTTTTACTTAATAGCAGTTAGCAATATATATTGTCATATTAAAATTGTTGATATCTTTACTGGAGACATTCTTACTGTTTATCGCAGCCCTTATATTTATAATATCTTGCAAGAAGGCTGTTAGAGCTTATGAATACATTGATTGTAGTCCTCCTGATGTACAGAATTTGATATAGGTTCCTAAAAGGAGTATTTTAGTGGTGTGTGAGCTGATGTATGATCACCATAACAATAGTAAACAAAACATGAGAAGTTGAAGATGGGCACTTAAATTTAAGAAAGTTTAATTGTATCAAGATTCAAAAACCAAACACTGATTTTTACAGTCACAGTTCAGAAAATTAGAGAGATGATGAAATGAAAAGTTCTTTAGGCAGTGTTGTTATTTGCTGCTCTTCCTACTTTTTTAAGCCATGATTAGCAGTAGACTGGGGGTTTTCTTTGAAGAGATTGATCTAGAATGTCCCCGGATTCAGGAAAATGGACACAGTTTAAGAGGAGTGTGAAGTGATGGCACAGCCACTTTGGGAGACAGTTTGGCAATTTCTCACACAACTAAATATCTTAACATATGATCCAGTAACCTTACCATATGATCATCTTCCTTGATATTTACCTAAAGGAATTAAAAATTTCTTTATAAATGGCAATTATAATTCTTTTATGAATTCCTTTATAAATGGCAAATAATAAATTTATTCATAAGTGCCAAAACTTGATGGATAAACTGTCACCTTCAGAAAATGGAATATCGTCCAATGTTAAAAAGAAAGAAACTATCAATCCATGAAAACCAGAACCTTAACTGCATATCACTAAGTGAAAGAAGCCAATCTGAAAGAACTGCAAATATGAGGAGTTTGGGGGGAGAAGGAGGTTTCTCTCCCCTCAGGGGAGAGTAGTTTCTATAGAAGCTAAATATTTGCTTACCATATGATCCAGCAAGTATACAACTAAGTTTTTACACTTGAGAGATTAAAAAATAAGACTTGTGCATTGATGTTTGTAGCCATGTCTGTTATAATAGCCAGAAAATTAAAGAAACAAAAAAAGTCCATCAAGAGGTGAATGGAAGAACAAACTGGGGTACATTCGTATGATAGAATGCTGCTTAGCAATATAAAGGAATGGTCTATTGATATGCAAACAAACATAGATGAATCTCAAAATAGGTGTATCAAGTAAGAAAAAGCTACATTTTATAAAGAAAAAATTCTGTGATTTATTTATTTAAAATTCTAAATAATGCAAATTTACCTTTAGTTACAGAAAACAGTTCATAGTTGCTTGTGAATGGAAGGGAATGATAAGGGGTAGAAGGAAGGTTTATAAAGAGACAGCAGGAAAATTTTTGTGGGGGCTGGTGATGCATACATTCATTATCTTGATTGTGGTGTCAAAATTCTTCAAAATTGTGTGCTTTAAACATATTCAATTTATTTGATGTCAATTATAACTCAATAAATCTCTTCAATTTTTATAAAGTGACCACATTTGCTTGTGACTTCCATATTAAAAAGCACAGCTCTAGAAGTTTGTTACTCCTTTCAAGTCTTACTCCCATCATCCTTCTATAGATTTTTTTAATGTCTGTCTTTAATGCAGACAAAAGTTTACAGTGTCACCTTGGTTATTTTTTCTGCCTTAAGAAATGCTTTATTATACAACCAAGCATCCTAAAATAATGCTCCCCTACCTTTTATTCGAAACAAAAAAATGTCCTTTTTTATACGTTCTTTTTTATACAATTGAAAACAGTATAGCTGAGAAGAGTCTTAATAATATTGGAATATAGTATATTCATTTTATTTATGGTGAAATTAAGGTTTGGAAAGACTGACTTACCTATGTTATTGACAAAAATAATGATATTGCTGAAATCCACTTCTCTGTATTCTTTGTTCAAATTTTATTTTAGATTTTGTGTTTTAATAAAACAACACAGCTTTCATATGTTCTCTCCTTGAAGCCCTCCAAGAGTTTGTGGAGGTGGACCTTTCCTACTTACCCCAGCCTTCTTTATCCTTGCTCTCCAATATTTACCTCTCTTATGTGTGATATAAATATCATTGTCTTCCCTAGTTCTAATGTAACTGTTTCTATTTTACTATGGACACCCATTGCCTTTGTGTGTTGTATCCTTTCTCCATACTTTATTGCATTTCTGCCCATCTGCTTAGTTTTTTTCACCTGCAATTGTGTCTTAGTTTAGGTCAGTGTCAATTACTCATTTCTCAAAATAATTTGTCTCTTCTTCTTCCATAATATAAGTATTGTATTCAAGTAATTGAGTAGTCAGATATACCCGATCTACCTCTTTCTCAGTTAAGTATAACCACATGATTAAGTTCTGCTTTAGTCCATTTTGGCTGCTGTAACAAAATACCGTAAACTGGGTAGCTTATAAACAACATGTATGTATTTCTCACAGTTCTGGAGGCTGGGAAGAACAAGGTTAATGTGTGAGCAGATTCAGTGTCTGGTAAGGGTCTCGATCCTTACAGAGGGTGCCTTCTTACTGTTTCCTTATATGGTGGAAGGGGCTAGCTGGCTCTGCAGTCTCTTTGATAAGGATGCACAAATCCCTGAAAAAGCCCCATCTCCTAATATTATCATTTAAAGTTTATGATTTGAACATATGAATTTGGAAGGAAGACACAAACATTCAAACCATAGTAAGTCCTCACCCACAGGATTGGTAGAAGTGTCTCACTTCCTTGATAAACCCTTCAAATGATAATAGGCTTTCCCAAACTCTTCTTTTAAGGAGGAATCTGCATATATCAGCCTACATTTGTCCTTGACAATGACAGTACTCAAGGAAATAGCAAAGTTAAAATCTGTGAAGTATTCCTATTTCTAAAAAACTACATGAACAATAGCAATTCACTTGCTTAAAGTGCTGTGAGAATAATAAACTGCTTCTTCCCCATCCGCAATAAGGTACTGCATTATCGGCCATTTGCCTTACACCGCTTCGCTTTATCCAGTTAATACAAGGCCTGAAGTCCTTCACTTTGTGAACTCAGCTTCATTCTCTGTCTAGATCAATCATTAATGGGCCAAATAGTATAGTAATGGCCCCATTCTCTTCAGTAACTGAAATTAGAAATTAGGTTTATTATCCTAAACTTGAGGAGGCTCCTCAGTTTGACTATGCCAATAAACTATGTGCCTACCAAGATTCCACCTTTTGGAAAGTAGTGGGGTTTAGAGATTTGTATTAGAATTTCTTAAAATCTTCCTTCTAGATGTGAGCTATGAGGTGAATTATTTAACTTCCCTAGTGTATTGTCCTGTAAAGCAAAAGAATACCTGTGTAGATAAATTGTGAGAATTTAATAGAATTTTGTTAAACTTACTTTTCCTGTTGCCTTAGATTTTTAATTAATGTTTCTGTATTGATGATAATGGATGTTAAACAGGCACACATTCAAAAGAGTGATGCTGGCACATGCTGGTAAGACTCTAAAAAGTGGCCAAAAATATGTTCTAGACTCCCCAGTGCATCCCCTGCTTCCAGCCTCTGTATAGGAGAAAGTTGGAGGGCCATGAAAGGGCTTGAACAAAGTCAGGAGTTCTTTGCAAACAGATGTTTGTGTAACAGAGACTATGATGGTGTTTTCCTTTCCCCAGCTATTGGAGAGGGAAAAAAAAGATGCTAATTCCCACATGCCAAACCCAAGACCATGGGAGGATTGGTGCCATTATAGAATCATAGGAGAGTGAGAGATATTTAATAGTGTTGATATGTATTCCTCAGAGTTTGGAAGGTAAAAGTCTGGTGGCTGACTTGTGCAGAAGAATCAAAATTGAGAAGATAACTGCTGATAGCATAGGAGTGAATCAGTGCAAGAAGAGTGAAGCCATGGTCAACTACAATAAACTCAAGCTGTGTTAGATCCTTGTTGAAAAGACCTGACCAAGATGCATGACTAAAAAGTCGTGTGTGGGCAAACTGCCTGTTTTATGAACACAGTGTTTCATTTTTTTCTCTGATGACTCTTTATAGATAAATTTTCTTCCTTTTATAACAATGAAATAGAATATAAAGAGATCACTTACAGATTTCTGTACAACTACATTTAGGTTAATATTCAACTTGCAAATTAAAGATAAGGTGTTGAGTCAGAATAATAACTGATAATAAAAATAAAATAATGATACTACATTTCTATGTCTGACATGATGCTGATACCTAATATAAAAAGGGAATTCATATTAGGTTCCCAATGACCATCACATAGTAGTGAAAATCTTTTAGCAGAAACAGACTTTGTAAATTTCACTTAAGACTTATTTTATTGTTTCTTTAAAAATTAATCCGTTACTATTTTTCTAGTCTTAATGCTTTTGGTAAATGGCAAAAATGAGTCAGATTTTAGAAGATGAATGGTTATTTCAAAAAGAAAAGAAACTTGAAGTTAGGAATAATTTTGTGAGGCTTTTCCTATCAGTCACAGTCGAATCATTGAGGATAGTTAATAAGAAAGAGCTTGTTGATTCAGTGGTCTGTGGAATTTCATCAGCCTTTCATCTCATATTGATGTTAATATCGTGCCAAGATGATTTACGTAAGAAACCATGCATATAATTTTGTCTCAAATTTTAGTTCTGAGCCAAGTAATAAAACATTGTGAGTCCAATCTTATCACTAGCACAATGGTAAATATTAGCTGTGAAACAGAGTTTAATCCCATTAATTTTAGAGATCATGATTTGCAGTGTAAAAATATTGCTTTAATTAATCAAATTGTATTTCAGACAATGTGAAAATACTTTCACTTTAACTGCATAAAGATTATATAGAAGAAAATGCCAGAAGAAGCTCCTTATTGTTTCTCATTCATACAATTTGTTTTCACTAAGTTATTTAAAACAATTATTGGTATGTATTAGGTATATATATTTATGGGGCTTTTGAGATTTTTGATACAAGCATAATTTACCACTTTTTAAAAAGTGAAAGAGGAGAAACACTAAAAGTGTTCCTTTCAATTTTAACAAACACTTTTTTCAAGACTCAGAATAATCTTACAAGCAAGTATTATCTCTGTTTTTATAGATAAGGAATCTGAGTGTCAAGGGTTAAATGATTTGGCCAAATAAAAAAGGCAGTGATTTAACAGGATTAAACATTTTTTTCCAGACTCTAAATAGTTTGTATGATTTTACATACATAAAATCTATTTATGTAGATTTTACCATAAATATTACATATTCTTGAAGGTAAAGAGATTGTGGAGACAAAAGAGACTCCATCTTGATCTGCCGTGTTGCTTTCTGATTAGCTCTAGTCCCATGAATGCCTCCTGATTATTATCTTGTTTACTGCCCTTACAGTTCTTACACTTTAAGAACTTTAGGGTAAGAAAATGTCAGTCTTGATGTTATTGCACAAATTATAGGCCATGATGCACATAGTATTATTGCCAGTTCTTGAGGTTTATCTGTAAATTGTCTTTCTGAAGCACTAGACCTTTTTCCTGTGGAATATAAGCTGACAGAATAAGCATAGGGAATAAATTCCCTATGGCATGTAAGTCTGGGGAGTGACAGTGTAGAGGTCTACCTGCCTTGTGGCCTCCTGGCCACACTTCTGTCTCCAAGTTTCCCCATTTAAACACCTTTTACTGGCAAACTGGATATTTCTACCTTGTTCTTTGGTTTCTAGGCTCCTATGGTGTTTGGAGGCCAGTTTGCACAAATTATCCTTTCACAGAATAGAGATATAAATGCAACTAAAGTTATAATCATAATTTAGGACTAATCAATATCTCTACAGACAAAAGAAAGGGGAACTTCAACTATTAGGACAATATGGAGTGGGGTTTTTGAAGAAGCAAAGTGGAAATGCTTAGTCAGCAGGCACTCTGTAGAAAAAAGTAAGAAGTAAAGAATTTCTCAGAAAAGGATATTTAAAACACAATTGTCATCAGTTAATAGAAGAATTTTCAAGGTAAATGGCTTTAAGTTTATCACCTGATCCCTTCCTCAGAGTTCCAACCACATATCACTGATATCCAGACGAGTGATAATAAATTTGTTTTACTCACCAGTGTCTTACCTATTTCATACCTTACAGTCTACTAAGAGCAAGTGTATCTCATATGCTGCTTTTATATTTAATATATGGAGGTCATGATCCTACTACTTGGCAGCATAATACATTTTGATATGCAGCACAGGAAACAATTGTCCTTTTGGCTGACTGTTGTTAGCTCATGTACAATTTGCTATCTAACATTGCTCAATGCCTTGCATGACACTGCAACCTTCTACGTAACTTTTGACCTTTTAATTTGTATTTCAGATTATTATTATTTTCTTTCAGATGTATTGTGGCTCTTAACATTTCCCTGAGTAGAATAATATTTCATCATTTTCTCTTAACTATTTCTTAGTCTCTATCTTGTTGGCACCAAGTATTTGAAATGCACAATAGTCCATGATAAATTCTGTGTGCATGAAAGTGAAGGATCAGGGCAATTTAATACATTCGGCTGTAATGTAAATTTCAGTAATTAGTCATGTGTATTTGTTTATCCAAGCATATGTAAACATAGAAAAGGTACAATAAAATGTACTACATCAAATATGTGGTCTGCCATTTACCAAAAGTCCTTCTGTGGCACGTAACTGTCACAGAAAAAGAGGCCAAGAGTTGTAAGATTGTCTTAGTCAGCTCCAGCTGCTATAAAGAAGTCCATGAACTGCTTATAAGCAACAGAAATCTATCTCTCATAGTTGGGAAGGTTAGGAAGTCTGAGATCAAGATGCTGGTATTGCCAGTCTGAGGGCCCTCTTTTAGGTTGCAAATTGGTAACTCTAACTGTCCTCATGTGACAAAAGAGGCAAGAGAGCTTTCTGATTTTTCTTTATTAGGACACTAATGATATCTGTGAAGGTTCTGGCCTTTTAACGTAATCATCTACTGTAGATGCCATTTCCCAGTGCCATCACAGTTGAGGTTAAGATTTCAACACATAAATTTTAGAGGTGTCGCAAACATTTAGTATATAGCAAAAGGTATATATCTTTGGCAAGGGTTACTTTTTTTATCATCTCAGGGATTAGTAAGAGCTGTAATATTATTGTTTTAATGCTGTAGTGTTTGTTGGTATTGGCTATGAATTACAGCATTTTGATTTATTGCAGCAAGTATGAGCATTTTAGTTGTAATATTGGGTGAATACAATCTCTGGACATTCCAGAAATGAGACTTGATAGATAGTGATTCATTACTTTGTTTGTTTGATAGCACTAGTAAATGAAGTGTGTTTTTTGTTGATATGAAGTAAAAGTTGAATGATAGGACTTAGAAGGTTTCATTGAGTCACAAGTATTATCTGATTCTCATTTAGCTGGAATGAGTGTTGCTAGTGATACTAGGACAGGAGGAGGAGTGCTAGCCTAAGTGTTGGTGTTTGTGTTGATGTTACTAGGATTGACCTGTTCAAATAGTCAACAGTCTGGTTCCATTGTTCCTAGACTGGCTCATGTTATTTGCCTCCCCCTGGTGTACACCTTGCATGCTGTTTTTAAACGTATCTTGTCAGTGGTAGGGTATAAATTACCAAGGCTAACATGATTTCCCAGTGGACGTATAGTTAACACTAGCAAAGGTAAGAACTCTTCAGATAAGGAGAAAGAACAACACAGTAGAGGTTAAAGTTGGGGCCTGTGGGAAGTAGAAAAGTTTCTTTTAAAAATTTTCTTTCTTGTTTAAGAATAAATCATAACTGTGCTAATAACTCTTTGTTAAGCTCTATCCTATATAGCTGTTAACATGCCATGCTTACAGGCATGTAGTATATTCTATGTTCTTGTACTTTAACCAAGATATCTGTGCTGGACATGCTCACAGGCATGTCCCAGCTCTCAATTGCTTTTACCTGTTTGGAAAAGTTTTAAGTTGTTAGCCAATCTGGTTTTAGTTTAGATTGTGAGGTCTGGCTACAGCCAATGGAGATCATACACAGCAGTAAGGACAACCTTAAATGGGTAAGAAATAAATTTGTCTGTTTTCCTTTATTCACTGTACTTTTGTGGCACAATGGCTAGTCAGGGTACCCTTCCTGCAGTCCAGAAAGTAAATACTGCATTGCTAAAAGATCCTTTGTCTCAGTGGTAGTTTTTCTTTGTGGCACCAAGCATCTGTTTCCAACAAAGATCATCTTCAGCAAAAGCAGGAGATCTGATTCTGCCCTTGTTATTGACCAAATGGTGTTACCTGGTGGTGGGGAGCAATTATTTCTACATCATGTTGAATTTATACATGTTGAATTTTCTACAAGAGACAAGAAAAAGATAAAATTACCCAATGGTATTTCTTTGGTGTAGGCAGTAATGCCAGGGACCCCATGCAAATTGGTTTGTATTTTTCTGTGTGAACTAGTAATTGTAGCTGTGTCTACTGGGGCTGTATATACCAGCAGAGGTCTCAGTGTCTCTCTCTACAGGTGGCCTCCTCGTTGGCTCTAAATTTAAATATGGTCTACTTATGGCATGAAAGGATGAACTTAATATAACTAGGACTATGGTAAGTATATTTAACCACTTGAAGGGCTATTGTCATCCATGTTCTCTCACTAGACCCTGTTTTAAGAGCCCATATTTCTTTTTATGATACATGTTCCTGTAAAATAATAGAGTAGGTGAAAATACCAGGTAATATTAATTAGAAAAAAAAGAGAATCTAAAACCGAGAGTGTATGTGACCTGCAGCTCCTAATATAGTTATAGAAAACTTCAAATTCATCAGCTGTATAAAGAACTGAAAGGAATGGAAATGTAAACGTGAATATGTGGAGAAAAACATATTTATTTCTTATTTAAATTCATTTAAAATATAGTTGACTACTTAAATATAGATAATAGTAACAGAATGAAAAGTGAAGTGTATCAAGTAAGTAGATGTTATAACAATAACACAAGTCCCAGCTGGGGAGAAAGGAAAGTCCATTATTTACTCTTTTTATAGTATAAGTGAAGTAATATAACATCATTTGAAGATAAAGAGTTGTAAGTTAAAGATGTGTTTTATCAAAATAAAAACTTGTAGCTAATATTTTCACAAAGAAAATAAAATGGAATTACGAAATTCAAAAGAAGGAAGAAACAGAAAAAAAAAGGAGAAATAAAAAATAATTCAAGAAATAGAATAAATAACAGATGGGAGAATACAAAGTGTAAAGTAAGCTGATAGTTTTAAACCTAAAAATTTTCATACTCACATTTTATGTAAATAGTCTAAAAAGCCAATATGTACAGATTGAAAATTTAAGGGAGAGAGTAGCATAAAAAACCAGTAAGCACCATCTTTAAGAAAAACACTTTAAATGTAAGATATACATAGTATAAAACACTGTCATACTATCAAAAGAAAGCTAAATCTTGTTTTTAAATATTAGAGTTCAGTGCAAAGAATATGGCTAGAGGTCAGGTGGACCATGTCATAATAATAAAGGTATAAATTCATCTGAAAAGCATTAAAAACTTAGGTGTTTATGTATTTAGAAACAATTTCAGAAAAACAGAACTTCAGGATACATAAAATAACGTCTGTAGAATTTTAAGAAAAGAGAGACATATTAATAATGATAGCTGGAGACTTTAATACCACTTTCTAAAAGAGTTGATAGAATAAATAGACAGCAAATTACGCCAGGTATGTAGTAACTGACTTGAACAATATAGATGATTTGAAATTAGGTCAACTTGTCTGACTTATTTTAATATATAGAGTAATCTACCCATGAAACCAGAATACACTTTCTTATGATGTTGAACACATGGAATATCTGGGAAGTATTCGTATTTGTCAATTTTCTTGAAGAGTGTCTGCACATAATAGTTTTACAACGACTGATCATATTCTAGGCCATATAACAACTGTTAATAAATCTAAAATGATTCAAGTCTACAAAGTATATTTTCTGGTAAGGATGGAATAAAATTTGATATTAAAGACAGAAAGATTTCTGAGAAATTCATAAGTAGTTTCAAAATAAACAATCACTTCTAAATAACTGATGAGCCAGTGAGAAAACCAAAAGAAAATTGCAAGTATTTTGACCTAAATGAAAAGGAAAAGATGACAATTGGAAATTTTTACGATACTGGAAAAACACTACATAGGAAAAAATGTATAGCACTGAATTCCTACAATAAAAAAGAATAAAGGTCAAAATCAATAGTTTGTTTTAGAGAATAATCAATAAAATTGATTTTAAACCTTTAACCAGATTAATTAGGAAAAGTGATATTAGTACAGTTTCTAAGCAAAAAGTGATATTAGTAGTTTCTTTAGATATTAAAAGAACATTAGGAGGATGTTATGAACAACTTTATACTAATAAATTTAAGTTTATATAAAACGTGTTCGTTTTTTGAAAGACACCAACTACCAAAGCTTATTCAAGATGAAAAAAATTGTAGAGTTCTATATATTAAAGTAATTAAGTTTATAGTAGCTAATCTTCCAACAAATAAAATTCTAGGTCCAGATTACATAACCAGTGAGTTCTACAATATATTTGAGAGAAAAATAATACCAATTCTAAACAACCTCTTCCAGAAAAGTGGAAAAGAATACTTTCCAAGTGAATCATGTGTGGAATTAACCTGACAAAAACCTACACAGAAACACTACAAGAAAACTACAGACCAAAATACCTCTCAATGAAAGTCGCAAAAACAAAAACAAACAGTCTACAAAAATGAACAATACATGGTGACAAAGTGGGTTTTACTTAGGAATGCAAAAGATGCAATGTAGTTCACCATATCAAATTATTTAGAAAAACATTATCTCAATAGCTATGGAAAAAGCCATTTGACAATATCTAACATTCCTAATAAAATTTTTATCTAAGTAGGCATAGAAAGGAACTTCCTCACCTTGATAAATAAGATCTATGAAAATCTATATGTCTCATCATATTTAATGGTGGAAGACAATGCTTTCTCCCTAAAACCAGGAACAAAACAAGGATGTCTGCTTTCATTACTTCTATTTAACATTTTACTGGAGGCTCAAACAGTGCAATGAAGCAGAAAAATGACTTAAAAAAAAAAAGGTGTCCAAATTGGAAAGGAAGAAGTGAATTGTTTTTACTCACACATGGTATAATTGTCTTCGTAAAATGTGTACTGGAATCTACATAAAATCTAATAGAACAATAGTAATGCATATATAAAAGTTGCAGGATACAACATCAATGTAAATAATTACATTTCTATATATTAGTAATGAGAATGAGAAACTGAAATTTAAATATACTATTTACAATAGCATCACCAAGTGGTAAAGACATAGAGATAATTCTGAGAAAAGGTTGTGAAAGATCTGTATACTGAAAACTACAAAAATTGCTGGAGTATTTAAAGTAACATAGACATACAGAGATATACCATATTCATGAGTCAGAAGACAAACTATTCAAAGGTCTATATTAAAATCTATAGACTAATTTAGGGAGAATCGACCTTTCAATTTGTTGAAAGACAGAAAGATTTCAATTTGTTGAAAGGTCAATTCTGCCTGAATTAATCTATAGGTTTAATATGATCCCAATAGAAACTTTAACAAAAGTTTTAGTAGGGATTAACTAACTGATTCTAGCATTCACATGAAAATAAATATGGAACTAAAAAAGAGCCTGCATATCCAAGACAATACTAAGCAAAAAAAAAAGCTGGAGGCATCAGGATACCTGACTTCAAACTATATTACAAGGCTGCTGTAATAAAAACAGCATAGTACTGGTACCAAAACAGAGATACAGCCCAATGGAACAGAATAGAGGACTCAAAAAGAATACCACACAGCTACAACCATCTGATCTTTTAGAAATCTGACAGAAGCAAGCAATGGGGAAAGGATTCCCTATTTAATAAATGGTGTTGGGAAACTGGCTAGCCATATGCAGAAAGCTGAAACTGGATCCCTTTCTTAAGCCTTATACAAAAAGTAACTCTAGATGGATTAAGGATGTAAACATTAGGCCAAACACCACAAAAACTCTAGAAGAAAACCTAGGCAATACCATTTAGGACATAGGCATGGGCAAGGACTTCATGACTAAAACATCAAAAGCATTGGCAACAAAAGCCAAAATGGACAAATGGGACCTAATTAAACTCCAGAGCTTCTGCACAGCAAAAGAAACTATCAATAGAGTGAACCGGCAACCAATGGAATGTGAAAAAATTTTTGCAATCTACCCATCTAACAATGGGCTAATATCCACAATCTTTGGAGAACTTAAACAAATTTATAAGAAAAAAACAACCCCATCAAAAAGTGGGCAGAAGATATGAACAGACACTTTTCAAAAGAAGATATTATGCAGCCAACAAACATGTGAAGAAAGCTCATCATCACTGGTCATTAGAGAAATGCAAATTAAAACCACATTCAGATACTGCCTCACACCAGTTAGAATGGCGATCATTAAAAAATCAGTACACGACAGATGCTGGAGAGGATGTGGAGAAACAGGAACACTTTTACACTATTGGTGGGAGTGTAAATTAATTCAACCATTGTGGAAGACAGCGTGACGATTCCTCAAGTATCTAGAAATAGAAATACCATTTGACCCAACAATCCCATTACTGGGTACATGCCCAAAGGATTATAAATCATTCTATTATAAAGACATAATACACCATGGAATACTATTCAGCCATAAAAAAGGATGAGTTCGGCCGGGCACGGTGGCTCAAGCCTGTAATCCCAGCACTTTGGGAGGCCAAGGCGGGTGGATCACGAGATCAAGAGATCGAGACCATCCTGGTCAACATGGTGAAACCCCGTCTCTACTAAAGATACAAAAAATTAGCTGGGCATGGTGGCGCGTGCCTGTAATCCCAGCTACTCAGGAGGCTGAGGCAGGAGAATTGCCTGAACCCAGGAGGCGGAGGTTGCAGTGAGCCGAGATCGCGCCATTGCACTCCAGCCTGGGTAACAAGAGCGAAACTCCGTCTCAAAAAAAAAAAAAAAAAAGGATGAGTTCATGTCCTTTGCAGGGACATGGATGAAACTGTAAATCATCCTTCTCAGTAAACTGACAAAAGAACAGAAAACCAAACACCGCGTATTCTCACTCATAAGTGGATGTTGAACAATGAGAACACACAGATACAGGGAGGGGAACATCACACACAGGGGCATGGGGAGTGGAGGCTAGGGGAGGAGTAGGAGGGGGTGGGAGTATTGGGGAGGGATAGCATTAGGAGAAATACCTAATGTAGATGACGGGGATGGATGCAGCAAACCACTACCCCTGCACATGTATACCTATGTAACAAACCTGCACGATCTGCACATGTACCCCAGGATTAAAAGTATAATAAATAAATAAATGAAAATACAAAGGACCTTGAAAAATCAAAGTAACTTCATTTTTAAAAAGACAACACAAAACTCTCAGAAGAGGTAAGGAGTATTAATATTATCTTTCTTTTTTTTTTTTTAAAGGAAAGAGGAAAAGAGAGGAAGAAAAAGAGGGAGAGAGAACAGAAATATTGCTTTATTCTATGAATGGGTATTAATAATGGCCGATCAATATTTTGTGTATTTAAAGTGGAGAATGTATATTTTGTGTATTTAAAGTGGAGAGCTCTATAAGTACTTATTAAGTTTACTTGTTGCGGATCTGAGTTCAAGTTCTGGATATCCTTATTAATTTTCTGTCTCGTTGAGTCTAAATCTTTTTTTTTTTTTTAATTTTTATTGCATTATAGGTTTGGGGGTACATGTGCAGAACGTGCAAGATAGTTGCATAGGTACACACGTGGCAGTGTGTTTTGCTGCTTTCCTCCCCTTCACGAGTCTAAATCTCTTTATGGGTCTTATGTATCTGGGTGTTAGGATGCATTGATCCTTTTACCACTCTATCTTTGTTGCTTTGAAATCTGTTTTATCAAATGCATGAATTGCAACTCCTGCTTTTTGTTTATTTATTTATTTTTGCTCTCCATTTAGTTGGTAAATCTTTCTCCAACCCTTTGTTTTGAGTCTTTGTGTATCTTTGGATATAAAATGGGTCTGGATGTAGTATACCGTTAGGTTTTGGCTATATCTTTTGATTGGGGGATTTAGTCGATTTAAATTTAGGATTACTGCCATTTGATGTTAACTGGCTATTAATTTTATTTAAGGAGTATTAATATTATCTTTCAAAGACAGTGTAAAGCCACCTCAATCAAGAGTATGCTATCATTGTCAAGAAAAACAAATTCTTTAGTTTATTTTATGTCAAAGGTATTTAAAAAACAACAGAGACCATGTTTGGGTTGTATTAGGAAGAAATACTTGAAAATTTCCAGAGTCCTGTGGTATTCAATTAAAAGTAAAGCTAAAATTTACATTAGAGAAATTAATAACATTGAACATATATTGATACTAAAAAAATAATTTTTGAAGCACCATGGTGTAGTAGGCATAGTGTGCATACTATTACATCCTCAGACATTTAAATCTTGACCCAACTATTTAAGACTTGCATCTAATGGTTCAGAGCTCTTCCTCTATATAAATAATAGAAGACACTTTCCCTTAAGGGTAGTCATTTCAGCATGATTGGTTATGCCTGTTTTGAGTATCAGAGGCAGTATGGCAAATAGTAGGAGCTCAGTAAATGCTGATGTTCTCAATCTTCTTGTGAATAGTGAAGGATAGAGTCTGTGCTTAGTTCATGTGCTTACTCTTTGTAACTAACATGTTATTTGGCAGAACTTAAGCAAATGACAGCTAAATTAAATCCTGAATAAAAATAATCCAGCATTGCAAATAATTGGCAGAAAAAATTATCCAAAAAAGTGTAGAAAGAATAACACACAAAAAATAGAGAAGAATAGGAATATAAAATGTCAAGTATTTTAGAGCAAAGAACATTTGCAAAAGTTACTTTTAGTTTTTCAGGTTGATTAGGAGACTAGAAACTAGATTTTTATTGAAGACAGGTTTTTCATTAAAGTGTGGTATTTGTTTATTCTTTTTAGAAGTATGAAGTTTAATATCAAAATTAAAAGTCAGAAATAAACTGTGCAACTAGAGTCTGATAAATGAACATTTGTGACTTAAATTCAAGTAATAAGTTACATATAGTTAACCTTTAAACAACCAGATTAGAAAATTCAAACTTACAGGCTTTAACTGTCTTGGTATTCTTAAATGAGTTACTCAACAAGATTGCCATTTTGGGGGAATAAGAATAGAAAACATCATAACAAAAAATGAGATTTTTAATTTCTTTATCTCTATGAACTTCTAATAATGATGGTGAATCAATTTAACATCAGGTTAAAAACTGACTTTTAACTTTCTAGCTGCAGGACACCAGCTATTTTTTATGTACATAGAAACTATAGTTAAAAACCGTGTATCCAGCCAGGTGTGGTGGCTCACGCCTGTAATCCCAGCACTTTGGGAGGCTGAGGCTGGCAGATGACGAGGTCAGGAGTTCAAGACCAGCCTGGCTAACATGTTGAAACCCCCCCTTTTTTTTTTTTTTTTTTTTTTTAAATTCTACCAGACTTTACTTAGTCTCAGTTCAGATCAGTGATGTGGAATCATCACAAAAAGGTATATAATTTATAAATACATTAAGCTGAATTAAGGAGTACAAAGTTATAAGATTCTTTAAAATTGTAGCAGAAGCTTTACATGGATGCAACTACTTGCCCTCATATGTCATCTTGTCCTTTTCTTTTTTTTTTTTTTTTAATTTTTATTGCATTATAGGTTTTGGGGTACATGTGCAGAACGTGCAAGATAGTTGCATAGGTACACACATGGCAGTGTGTTTTGCTGCCTTCCTCCCCTTCACCCACACTTGGTATTCATCCCCAGGCTATCCTCCCCAGCCCCCCCGCTGTCCCTCCCCCATTTCCCCCAACAGTCCCCAGTGTATAGTAGACCGCCTCTCTGTGTCCATGTGTTCTCATTTTTCTCACCCACCTATGAGTGAGTATATGCAGTATTTCTTTTTCTGTTCTTGTGTCAGTTTGCTGAGAATGATGTTCTCCAGATTCATCCATGTCCTTACAAAGGACACAAACTCATCCTTTTTGATTGCTGCATAATATTCCATGGTGTATATGTGCCACATTTTCCCAGTCCAGTCTATCATCGATGGGCATTTGGGTTGGTTCCAGGTCTTTGCTATTGTAAACAGTGCTGCAATGAACATTCGTGTGCATGTGTCCTTATAGTAGAACGATTTATAGTCTTTTGGATAGATACCCAGTAATGGGATTGCTGGGTCAAATGGAATTTCTATTTCTAGGTCCCTGAGGAATCGCCACACTGTCTTTCACAATGGTTGAACTAATTTACACTCCCACCAACAGTGTAAGAGTGTTCCTATTTCTCCACATCCTCTCCAGCATCTGCTGTCTCCAGATTTTTTAATGATCGCCATTCTAACTGGTGTGAGATGATATCTCAATGTGGTTTTGATTTGCATCTCTCTAATGACCAATGATGATGAGCACTTTTTCATATGTTTGTTGGCCTCATGTATGTCTTCTTTTGTAAAGTTTCTGTTCATATCCTTTGCCCATTTTTGAATGGGCTTGTTTGTTTTTTTTTCTGTAAATCTGTTTGAGTTCTTTGTAAATTCTGGATATCAGCCCTTTGTCAGATGTGTAAACTGCAAAGATTTTTTCCCATTCTGATGGTTGCCGATTCACTCTAGTGACTGTTTCTTTTGCCGTGCAGAAGCTGTGGAGTTTGATTAGGTCCCATTTGTCTATTTTGGCTTTTGTTGCCAATGCTTTTGGTGTTTTGTTCATGAAGTCCTTGCCTACTCCTATGTCCTGAACGGTTTTGCCTAGATTTTCTTCTAGGGTTTTTATGGTGTCAGGTCTTACGTTTAAGTCTTTAATCCATCTGGAGTTAATTTTAGTGTAAGGTGTCAGGAAGGGGTCCAGTTTCTGCTTTCTGCACATGGCTAGCCAGTTTTCCCAACACCATTTATTAAATAGGGAATCCTTTCCCCATTGCCTGTTTTTGTCTGGTTTATCAAAGATAATATGGTTGTAGATATGTTGTGTTGCCTCCGATGCTTCTGTTCTGTTCCATTGGTCTATATCTCTGTTTTGGTACCAGTACCATGCTGTTTTGATTACTGTAGCCTTGTAGTATAGTTTGAAGTCTGGTAGCGTGATGCCTCCCGCTGTGTTCTTTTTGCTTAGAATTGACTTGGCTATGCGGGCTCTTTTTTGGTTCCATATGAAATTCATGGTGGTTTTTTCCAGTTCTGTGAAGAAATTCAATGGTAGTTTGATGGGGATAGCATTGAATGTGTAAATTACTTTGGGCAGTGTAGCCATTTTCACAATATTGATTCTTCCTAACCACGAACATGGAATGTTTCTCCATCTGTTTGTGTCCTCTCTTATTTCGTTGAGCAGTTGTTTGTAGTTTTCCTTAAAGAGGTCCCTTACATTCCTAGTGAGTTGTATTCCTAGGTATTTTATTTTCTTTGTAGCAATTGTGAATGGCAGTTCGTTCTTAATTTGGTTCTCTTTAAGTCTGTTATTGGTGTATAGGAATGCTTGTGATTTTTGCACATTGATTTTATATCCTGAGACTTTGCTGAAGTTGCTTATCAGTTGCAGGAGCTTTTGGGCTGAGGAGATGGGGTCTTGAAACCCCCTTTTCTTTTAAAAATACAAAAACATTCTCTGGGCATGGTGGCGTGTGCCTGTAATCCCAGCTACTCAGGAGGCTGAGGAAGGAAAATTGCTTGAACTGGGCGACGCAGAGGTTGCAGTGAGTGAGATTGCACCACTACATTCCAGCCTGGGCTACAGAGTGAGACTCCGTCTACCCCCCCAAAAAACCCTGTGTATCCATAAAGAGGAATTCTAACAGAACAATCAGAGCAGAGACTGCTGTCCAAATGATACTCACAGTATTTCTGAAATTGAAGAGTACATTTGCAATTTTAGATGTGTTGTTTTTGACTAACAGAATAGAAAAATGAGGAAATTCACCATTACCTAAAATTTCTGAGTTGGATAAATATATCAATTGAGAGAAAAAGAAATACCCCATATTTTGTCATTCCTGTAATAGCATTTGACTGCACACATGCACAAAAAAACTGTTTACTTTGATTAACAGTTTTAAAATTATTTATTTCACTATGAATAATGTTGAAAACTTGTATG